>OZ002742.1:29284008-35081508 GCA_963924295.1 Dioctria rufipes
GAATTGGACGGAAAGAAGAGAAAACAACGCGATATTGTAAGGAACCCATCAGGACATAGTAACGAATCAAAAGGAGAAATGTAACGGGGCTCTGCCAGTGAAATTGATAATATCGAAGAGTCTGACTACAATGATAATAACAAAAAAAGAAGTTTAAGATTTTAACGCAATCAATATTAAATTAGTTTTCTTTTTTTTTTAATTTAAAACCAACTTAAAAGTTTGAATTATATTTTCTTTGGGATTTTTTTCCTTTTGTACTTTTTTGAATAGATAATTTGTTAAAATACTAAATATTCGTTTTTATATTTGAATAAAACCTGTAAAGGCATAGGGATAGAAGTATACTTTTTACAGGGAAAGGGGTATAAGTGATTAAAGGGTTATAAGGGAATAAATTATTACATTTTTACAAAACCAAAAATTACCGAACAATATTTAAATCACATCAAAAAATTATTGGGATATGAGGATTATTTTTATTATAATTACGAAAAATTAAGACTTTGAACAGAATTTAGGATATCCATAACTTTAAAGTGTACTCGTTCCCTTGAGCCCCTCAATTTCTGAGTTCTTCGTGGAATACCTTTCTAAATAGTTTGCTTAATTTAAATATTAATTTTATTTGAATGTTGGTTCCGCGGTCAAACACGAGCTGTTGTTAATATCATTGCTAGAGAAGATATTTTCTTCCTCATTCACGATATCACCGTCGGTCCATAAATATTAAATTTTTATGAGACGTAAGAAACTATGTACTCCTTGAATTATTAATATGATTTGTTGTTGTCTTTGGATTATAAACTCTTCAAGGAAATTGTTTTTTGTTTAGTTTCATACAGCTACGTTTTTCCCTCCTTATCCTTTTTATTTTGAAAGTTCAGATATCCTGAAAATGCAGGTGTTTAGAAGCGACTATAACTCTAACATGACTATTTTTTAAATTAATCTATGAATTCATTTAAAAATGTAAAAAATTGTACGTAATAAAAATTTGTTTAAACATAAAAAATAATTGGAGGCCGTATATATACATAAAATTTCAAAAGGTAAGTGTTCGATGGCTCAGTTTACCACAAAAAGAAATTAGAAATAAGTTTCCAAATCTTAAATAAAAAACTGTGCATTTAAGTTCAAATCACTGTTTTATTCTTCCTAAAGAAAACTAAAATTTACAGCAATAAAAGGCGACGGCGTGGCCGCATAGTGGCTTGGCTTTGGCGTGTGCTAAATGATGAGCAGATGAACGACAACTGACTTATTATAGATCTGATAACAGAAAATTGTGCACACTGATTGGATGGAATCTAAACTAGTACTACTTGCTATGCATACATATATGTATATATTTATGTTTACATAAAGGCACAATGCAGTGATGCTTATCACATTATTTTTTCAGCTATTTTAACAATTTGATATTTAAAGAATGATTTAACAGTAAGAAAGCATAAATTGATGATATCTTTCTCAAAACCTATTGTTCAGCGATTACCAAGGCTGGAAAGAAGGAAAAAGCAATTAGTAAAAATCAAACAAATTTGAAGTACTTAACTTAAAGTTAAAGCCAGGAAAATCGACTGACATACATTCTTCCCACGTATTTATAGATTAAGAATTAAAAACTAATTTAGAAAGAAAATTTTTTGTGACTCAGGTGTCCAATGCCCCGAATCACGACCATAAAGTGAATACATCAATATATTGCCCTATGCAATATATTGATATATCGCAGAAATGACCCTGAAAATCAAAATTAATTTCATTTAAAATTTCAATATAAGTTTAAAATGCATTTAGAAATGTATTCCCATATTATAGCAAAATGCAATTTAGCATGTTATCAGACACACATTCCACTCACACGATATGCACACTTACCTACATACAGTGTCTTCTTACTTTTTTTTCCGTGTGTACAGTGTACATACGTACATTACTTACTTATTCCAGTCTAATTGTATGTACATACATACATATATACAATAATCACAATTATTCGCGCCCTTTTAAAATTAATATTTCAAGACGGGCGCACAAGTGCATATCGGATTACAGTTTTCATAGATGCATATAGCTTGCATCAAAACTTTTGTACACTTTCTGATGTACGATTTTTAATGTCGAGGTGATTCTGATTATAGAATAATAACGGAAAATTAAATCGGAGTTAAAAATTGTTAAATCAGAAAATAGTGAAAAAATATAAGTATATATATTAAAGGAATTTAAGTCTAGAAATAGTGAAAAATATAGAGGAAATTATATAAAAAAAAATAATTGTGAAAAAATATAGAGAAAATTATACATAAAAAAAAAATGTGAAAAATACAGAACAAAGTTTAATTAAGAGGTGTGTTTTAATTCTTAAATATCCTGGTGTTTGCTCTCTCCACAGGAGCACGTAGCAAACAAGAAAAATACAACAAATTCGTAAGATTTCAAACCTTCTCCATGCAAATGAAATTTAAACAAAGTGCATGCAATACAAGAACAACACTATGGGATTTGGAAAATATATAAGAATTAGTTTAATTTCAATTTCTATCAATTCCAATTTAAACTAACTATTGAAATATGATTATGAAATATATTAATTATGAAAAAAAAACTTTCCCATTAACAGTGGCGTAACTAAGGAAATGATCCCCCCTCCCGCAAATTAATATACTTCCACAGAATAATTTATCTATTTGTGTCAATTGTAAGGAAATATTTTCTGAACTTCGGATGTATGATGTTTCCCATAATTTTGAACGAGGAGTCGAAATTATTTCCTTCTCTTTTCATAATTTTTTCAGGCCAGAAATTCCCATAATATGGGAAAATTACCACGATCTCACAACAGTGCGTTCACTCCACTCCACTCACTCCAAGCCAGAGTTGCGCAAAAAAATAAAAAGGTTTCGTGAATCGTGGGTACTACGAGCAGTGTTGCAAAGATGTGGATTACCAAACTTATTTGTTTAAATTTAGCTTGTGCTCTACATTCACCATTAAGCCAGTTAAAAAACAACTGGTAGCCCCATCATATGCTCTCGAAAACACATTCAAAGGAAAACTGATGATTATTTGAAAAAAAACGCTTAAGCAAGCCAAAGAGAAAGGGGGAAAATCTTCCTACATAAGTAGCCGGAAATATCCGATTATTTAAAGCAAGGGCCCGAGTCTACTGATCAATGCATCGTACAACAGTGCTGGGAGCTTGAGGGAATTTCCCTGACATATATAATATGGACTGATTAACTTTCTATTTAATGTGGGATCAGTTACTAATGTCAAGAAAAGTTCTTACGCCGGAGCCAACATTGAAATAATCATTGGTGGGAAGTGGAAAAAATGAGCGTGCAGCTAGAAAAGCGATTATAATATAACCTTTCGAATTTCTGTTGAGCATCTATAAATATATTGCCTTTGGTAAAACACGTTTTATTACTAATTAACCCAAATAATTAATTTAAAAACATTTATTTCGACGAACTCAGTTATTTATTTGTTGTTTACAGTTCTCTCTCAGTTGGTACTTGGTGCTTAGACCGAAAGAGTCAGCAATATAGAAGTGAGCGCACTTTTTTGCAGTGCAATTCCATGAACGTAGTCAGTGCATATTATATATGTCAGTGGGGAATTTCAAGACATTTCAACGTGAAAAATTTGATCTTATGCATATTTGAACTTTCGTTTTTATCGAATCTTATTTATTTAATATTCTAAAGTTATACATAGTAATTCTCTTCTCTCATCTACGAATTCTGATACATGCTAGCATCGTGTAAGTCTATCCTAGGGAACTCAGCTAAATATTTCCCAAAAAATTATTTACAGTGTTTCAGTTTCAGGCGTACCTTTTTTTTACGTTTAAATACAAAGAATAAAGAAGAATTCTGGATTTTTTTTATTATTGTATCATCAATACTGTCTAGCCAGCGTATTTGGAGCTTCTCAAAGCCTATGATGGTATGAACACCTTTAGATGAACTGAAATAATGAAATCATTACAGAGTTAATATAATTTTTATTCATAAACCGAATTTTAATTGAGTGAATCTAACTGCGTTTTTATTTTATGTGATTTCAAGTTTCATCACTTCATATGAAAATAATATTTTAGTAGGCTTTCGTGGGCCACTACCACTAGAAAGGGGGGGGGGGGGGCGGATAGGATAAAGCACAAAGTACTTTTGGAATATATAATCCCAGCCAGGAAAATCAGCCTGCACAAAAAAATGCACGATTAGATTCACTGAAGGAGGAAATAACATTTCAACTCACTAACAATACTTTTTGATCCAAAAAGAATCATAAAATTGGCAGCCAACTTGAATCTTAAATCTTCAGCGCATCGGCACGTGTACATTCTTTGACAGCAACATACCAACTGAGAAAAAGCTGAGAGGCAAGGACTTCTCACATATGCACAAGAGATCCAGACGTACTGAATTAGCACCACAATAGATTGCATAGGTCTCCCAACATTAGTCCTCAAAGGGTTAAATAATAAAATATTTAAATCATATTAAAAAACAACAATTTTGGCTACTTTCTATTTCGATGTGATTTGTCAAAAAGGCAAGGACGAAATAGTCACGATATTTCAATGTTGTAAAGTACAAAACCATTATAAATTTTACAAAGGAGTAACCAACCGTTGTTGAAACTTTTACATAATATTTTTTTTTTTTTTCAGTTCATTCAGAATGCAAAAATCTAAAAGCATTTTTTATGCTCTGCTTAAGAACATAAAGCAAACTATAGAAGACTTTTAGCAAAAACAACTTTTCCGTAGCACTTTTAATTTCTTATCCTCACTATTCAGGAACTAAAATCGATGCGAACTCATCTATTAAAATCCAACTTTTCTACAGACCCACCCGAACTTCATTTGGAAAAGCTTTGTATGCAACTACGTTGGAATACAGCTGCTGTGTCGGAATTTTAAGCGTTGCTTTAACAATTTTTCTTCTTGTGCAAGTAGAGTAGAAATTACATTTTCGTAAATAAATTTCTGTACTCTGGCAGGTGTACAGAGATTACAAAATTGCATTTTCCCCAGTGTATACGCCGTTAAAAAGGGGTTTCGTTGTTGACTCTTTTTTTTTTTTTAGAATTAACTGAATTGGCCTGAAAAAGTTGAACTTTCGGTGAAAGCAGCTGTCTTAAAGGGGAAGAAAATAAATCTTGTTAGTTTTTTTTTTTTTTTTTTTTTTTTTCATTTAAATTTTCTTTTAATATTAAGAGCTGGCAGAAACTCATGAAATCGGAGAGAAAGCAATAGTTGGACTAGAATTAATTAATTGCAACAATTGAAGGTCTCCGTCATTAGTTGAGATTTTTCTTGGAAGGGGCGTGGGTGGAGTTGAAGCTTCTACATGCGATGCATTTAAATCTTGTGAATAGTTTCCATCTCAAATTAAAATATCGTTGTAAATGTTGATTCAAAATTAAATGGCTATAGCCCCAAAGTTGTAAACCAATGTGTCACGTAAATTTATAAAATATTGCTCGAAGTTGTATTGAAGTTGGTCTTGTTGACATTTTTATTTTGTTTTTTATTGTACTAAAAAGCAAATAAGTAGCCTCATTCTTGGTAGAAATATCTCTGTAGAGACTTTATCAAGAGGATGATAAACGATACAATATTACTTCAACCTCGGTAGTACTTGAAAAATTGAAAATCAAGATGATATTCATGTCGATCGAGGACAGAAGAGACACTTGCAGAAAGCTTAAATGTAGATTGATGATTCATAAAATCAATGGACACTTTTCTGATCTTGTAGGTTCTACCTCTTGTCAAATGGTTACCTTTAAAGGTGATCATGGGAATAATTGAATTTTTTAATAGACTTAGAGCTGGCGACGAAAGTAGGTATTTATGTCATTTCAGAAATAACATTTTCCATCTTATCATACTCTCTTAATATTGTTGATTACTTATTCGGAAATCTGCCGGGCCTCCCGTGGCCTAAAAGCCTAAAAATACTGGTTAAGTTACGTAATTTCATAAAGGATGATTTTTGGTGTGGAAGCAGAGAATTATATCTCAGGGTCAATGGCAGACAATTTGTTTGGGGGAAAGTAATGAAAAACTGAAACAAAGACACGGAAAAATGTGTATAATTTACGTCATACGACGATAACTCGAGAGCTCTTTCACTTAGAGTGCTGAAATTTTGCACACCGATTTTTTTTTAGAAAAAGTGAATTTAATTTCGAAAATATGTCCAATGGAGCAACTCCTTCCTAGGGCTGCCATACGAACATTTCGTTTTGCACTATCTATTAGAGCACTGCTTAAGAACGCGTAGACGTAGAGAGCTGAAATTCGTACGTAATATTCTCATAGCTATAATAAATACATATTCAAAAATAGATTAAATCGGCCAACCCTTTCTTGGTCCTGCCATACAAAACTTTGTTTTCACTATATATTTGTATACTGTCTGAAAACACGTCGACGTACAGCGCGGAAATTTTGCACACGGCATTTCAAGACCAATTTCAAGACCACCAGATCGACACCGAGAACGGGTTGCCCGATTTATTTAATTTTTTAGTTTTTCTTCTATTTTCGTGTGAAATCTGTGCAAAATTTCAGCACTGTACGTTCTCAGGCAGTGTTCAGATATATAGTAAAAAGCAAAAGTTTTGTATGGCAGCACTAAGAAGCGGTTGCCCGATTCGGATTAATTTTGAACTAGTATTTACTACGTTGATGCGTTCTTAGGTAGTGCCCTTATAAACAATGAAACCATATGAAAGAGTTGCGCGATTGGTTCCATTTTTGAAATTAAATTTACTTTTTTCTAAGCCTTCGCAGCTGTTTTGTAGAGCTCTCTACCACTAGAAGCCAGGCAGACTTCCGAATAAGTTATCTACAATGCTAGGAGAGTGTGATAGAATGGAAAATTTTGTTTATGAAATGACGCAAGAATTTTAGTCCCCAATTCTTAGTCTATAAGGCAGGGATACAGCTGTCATAATTAACATCGCCAGAATGTGATATGAGCACACTTAGCAACTTTTTCACCCAGAATAGTCTGATGGTGATGTAATGTTAGTTAATAACATTTTTCATGTATGTTAGAAATAGGATTGTGTTTCATGTCAAAGAACCCGAGCTTTTTTAAATAATCATTGGCAGTAAACTGGTGTAGTTTTTAACACTGATTAGATTCATATATAGAATTTTCCATTTCGACAATTCGAGATTCCTCTTTGAAAATAAGTCGCTTGCAGCCAAACAATTTCTGCTTTACATTTTTCTTTTTTAAATGTATTGAAAATATCATTTAACGTACAAAATTTAAAATACCATTAATCTTAACATTTTTGGAGTATTGTGTAAGTATGCCTACTTTTAACGAGATCATTTTCTTATACTTTGTTTAGTATCGGGTTTCATATAAGAGATTTTGTCATTATTTCTGATTGATAATGGGCCGTAGCTGATGAAGATCGAATTATCTTATAACACGTATAAAGCGAAACAATTGCTATTCGTAATCCAAATTGAAACTTGATCTTTTACCTAAGAATTTATAGAGAAATATTAGAACAATATTTTCCATTGATACTACACATTTATTTACTATTTTCTTTGTATATAATATTAACACTCCTAACGAATCTCAGAGTTAAAAATTAAATACGTCAGTTGGTAATGAGTACACATTTTTGCTATACCACCGACATATCTTCCGTTATTCGTCCTTTCTGGAAAAAAGATCAATATACATATAGTCGAGTCAGTAGGGATTTTTACCCTACGAAAGGTGTGGTAGCTGTGATGTTTATATATGTTATTCAGTTCCGGGCCCCGATGAAAAATCAAAATTTAGACCCTCTTGGATTAAAGGCACCAACAATTGTGTTTTTTTTTCAAAATAATTCCTCAACGGTTGATCCTACGACAAAAATGCGAAAATATAAATTTGAAGAAGACTAAATTCCCTACATTTCTGTACCGTTTTTATGGAAGTCTGATGTGCAAAGAGTTCCAGAGGCAGAAACGTGAACCTTCTTCCAAAAAAATTTATACGTATAGTACCATATTATACAGGCTGTTTCGTCCATGGTGGTCCATAGGACAGGAGGTGATAGTAGTCACCTAGTCAAAAAAAAAAATGTATGGCAGAAGGGGAGCGGTATTTTAACCATTTTAGAATTACAGGGTGATTAAGAAAAGTTGGTAGTCTTTCACAAAGTACCCTGTATTTTAAAATGTACAGAGTGTACAGCCACTTACAGAGCTCATTGTATGCAGAACTTAATCGCCTTTCCAATTACTGCTCAATCAACCCGTATTCGTATCCCCTCAAGAGTTATGGTGAGCTAAACCAAAGACAATTTGTTTCCTTTGAGACTGAAAACACGTAATTTAAAAAAAATATCGTCTAATTTCGGTATTACATGAATGAGCTAATAACTGTTTAATAGCTACAGTGAGCAGATAGATATAATAGGTCAAAGTAAAGGGGAGAGTCCATAATTTACAATTTTTATATAAAAATTATCTTAACCACCTTTTTGTAAACAAAAAAAAAAGAAATATTCAAAATAAGAAAAAGGTAAGAAAATCCGAAATTTTTAGTTTAGTTTACAATGAGCTCGGTAAGTGGCCATACACTCTGTACTTTTTCAAATGCAAGGAAAGACTACCGAATTTTCTTAATCACTTTGTAACTCTGAAACCGTTGAGATGCCACTCCACTTTTGCAATACAATTTTTTGTTTGACTAGGTGACTACTATCACCTCCTGTCCTATTCACTACCACGTACGAAACACCCTGTATAAATGATACTATATGTATAAATTTTTTTGGAAGAATGTTCACGTTTCCGCCTCTGTAACTCATTACACATCAGACTTACATAAAAAGGATATAGAAATGTAGGGAATTTAGTCTTCTTCAAATTTATATTTGTACATTTTTGTCGTAGGATCAACCGTTGAGGAATTATTTTGAAAAAAAAAACACTTTTTGCTATCTTTAATCCAAGATGGCGGACCGCGTGGACCCCTCTCAAGGGTCCAAACTTGGATTTTTCATTGGGCCTTGGAACTGAATAACATATATAACAAGTAAAAAAGCTAGAAATGGTCTAAGACCAATTCTTATGATACCCTAGATGAATGCCCGTATTAAATTTCGTATGGTCACCGATCTATTCAAGTATTGATTTTGAAGTTGTTTTTCGCATATATTTCTAGAACAGTTTGTCGCACAGGAAAAATGGTAATAACCAATTTTATAGGATTTCGTATTCTGCAGAAGTTCTTAGTACAATAAAAATGTCTTGGACTGATCGTTTTCAAAGTATACGTAAAAAACCGAAATTTTTATATGGCAACACCAAGAAGGAGTTGCCCGATTTAGTCCGTTTTTGACATTTTACTTGCTAATGTAGTAAAAACATCATGTGCGAAATTTCAGCTCTCTACGTCGACGCATTCTCAGGCAGTGTCCAAATATATAGCGGAAAACGAAATTTTTATATGGCAACCCCACGAAGGAGTTACCCGATTTGGCTCATTTTCGAACTTAATTTTACTTTTTTTTTTAAAGTCTGTGTACAAAATTTCAGCTCTCTAAGTATACGCGTTCTTGAGTTATAGTGCGCACAGACGGACGGACGGACGGACTTACATGCAAAAATCGAAATAACTTTTAATATTATGAATGGGTGTCCAATCCATTTTGCTCTACCATCATTATTTCGAGGTGTTACAAACGGAATGACAAACTTAGTATACCCCTATGATTTCAGCTAGGGTATAAAAATCACAAATACCCCACCTTTTATAGGGCAAAGACCTTATTTAGTCCCTATTGACTGGACTAATATGTGTTTATAAAATTCAGAGTGTCCCTATTATTTAACTTTTCGAGTGAATAACGAAAATGTCATGTAGAGTAGAGTTATGCTTTCTTTTTCATTGCTAAATGTTACTGTAACTATTTTAATAAACTATTTGAATTAAACGACTTTGCAGTAAACATGTGAAATAGATAAGTTTGTTGTGAAATTTGTTAATAACAAAACAACAAACAAAAAATTTATAAGCAAAATTTTATTAAATGTTTTTTTTTAAACAAATTCAAGACGAAAAAATAACAAATGCTAATTGAAAAAAAAACATCTTTGCTTTCTCACTGGACCCAAATTACGTAATTTAAATGAATTCATTTCAAAATTACGTTCAGATGTTTCCACTGCCATTGAGAGGATTTCGTTTGGCATGTGCTAAAATTAAATACCAAATTGGCATGTAAAATAATTAATTACATAAATGAGGCTTCTGCAATTGAAATGATGCATTGCCACATAAAATATCACCAACGTTATTATGATATTTAATTTTATTTTTAATTTCTTCCTTCAAAATTTAATGACAAGTGTAAAACGTTTGACAAACAGAGGAAACCGAAAATGGGCGCGTTCATTTAAATTACGCTAAAATGAAATCATTTTGATTAAGTGTTTTTTTTTGTATGAAAATTATGTGATTTCGAGGATGATTTCATGGAAATTGTCCTGGAACAGCGAAATTACGCAATTACGTACTATAAGTTTAGAATAGTCTTAAACTTTTTTCGTCAGTCTCAGAATTTCTAGAAAAAAATCTGTTTTTGTGGTAACTTGCTTACTAATAAGACCAACTCTTATAAAATTAGTCTTGAGTACATCGGTTTGAATATTATTCAATTAGTGTAAGTAAATTTGGATTAAATTTAAATACATATATGCGATCTTTTGCTTTTTGATAAAATTCTGGTAAGTAATCCTGATTGCTCGAGCCCTTAAGCTCTTAACCGAATTATTAATATGTAAATTGCGCTCATATTGGATATAAATTTTATATATAGTACACATATGAAAAAGGCGCAGTGTGAAAACGTACAGAAAACTCAACGTAAAATATTTTTGAAAATAGTCAATTTTCATTTTTTTTCTATTGTAGAAACATTTCAAAATTCTGTGTACCTTGAAACTGCACACTTAGTATGATTTCCAATACAAATGGAATAGTAGCAGTTTTATTCTAATGGATACATATAGAAGTAAGAATAGTCAGTAGACAAGTACCATTAATAAAAGTAAACCAGTAGAGCTCTAAAATACGAGCTCCATAAAGAAATTGGATGCCTGCCTATAAGCACCACAACAGTGACTTTACGTGCGACTAGTTTTGTTGGTTCTTTGGCTGATTGCTTACTATTAACCTCTCAACGTACCACAACAGTAATAATTGGAGCTTTTTGTAACTTATTTATTTTTGGGGGTGATGCGGTCAGAGTTTCCGTCTCTTATTTAGTCACCGCGAGCTATAAGAACTTTTGTGACATTACCCCTAAATGTCCCAGGGCGCCCATTCGAACTTAAGGTCTATAGCCTATGACATTCCTGGTTGCTACCTTTACAACTACTTCAGGCAGTGGAAGTGCATTTTCTAAATGTCTTAGCCTTTTAAGGAATAGAGCCTCAGAGTCTCACAGGACATGTTCAGGGCTTTTCAACGTTTGCTATACAGAATTGACAGTTCTAATCTTCACAGTTACCCATCTTTTCAATATGATATCTAAGTGGGAAATGCCCAGTAAATGGGTCCCTTATGAGCCTTACCTCCTTTCCGCTAAGCATAAAAAATACTTTCCCCTTCTGTTCCGAGTACTATACAAGCTTGTTCGGTTGTGTTAACCACGGGATATCTTCCCAGTGTGTCTCTTTAATTCCGTCTTCCCAAACCCTGATCTGCACCAAGAGGTGACATTTTGGGTGTCCAAAGATGAGGTCAGAATAAACAGAGATCTCGCCCCTTCCTTTGTAAGACAGTTCACAATCTCGTTGCCCTGTCCTGGCATCCAAATCAGTGTCACTTTGTTTGCTTCGACCAGTTGCTTCAAACAGTCGAGTATCCAGACCTGCTGCCTAGGGGAGGTCACAACTAAAATATTCGAGGGGCAGAAAAAATTCGGAAGAACTCGCTTTTAATTTTTTTTTTATCGTATTTACGATGTATCAAAAAATATAATTTTCAGTTTGATTTGGAAAACCTCTCGATAATATTATCCACATCTATGTCGATTTCAGAGTGGATATTAAGGACGCATACCCAGATATGCCTTCTCGTGCAGAGATTGTAGAAATAAAAGCTGACGCAAGCGATTCTGTAAGAAGTGAAGTGATTAACTGAGAATGAGTTTGCACTTTGAGTCAGATTTAAAGGAATAAAGGTAGGAATGCATGACATGTTACTAATTATTTTTTCTAATGGGAATTCAACTTATCATGCTTTTTTATATAAATAGTTGTCAATATTCTTATCTGTCTTTCGCTTTACATTTTCGCTACTATTCCTACCTCCATCGCTAACTAATATAGCGAGTTTATCCTTCTCGTACAAATTAAATGTAAACGTGAAGCTAAATTAAACAACACTACTTGAAATAATACGAAAGTACAAGCAAAGCAACGCTACGTACCGCAAAGGAAAGCGAATGGACTTTGTTTTTATAGTTTTGCCGTAAAAATTCTGCAGAAAAATTGTAGTACGTTCCAACGCATAGCTACAGTTGACTACAGCTGACTTCAGTCGTTTCAAAACCCAGTCAGTTTTAGCCAACTGTGGCTATGTTTTGGAATGCACTTCTGATGGTTTTCAGCTGCAAATAGTGAATAAAAATTCGAAAGAAAAATGTTCAAGTAAATTTCTAAGAACAAAATGTATGATTGCCAACGCTCGTAAATATCTTTACCGACCCAGATCAGCCAAGGCACCTGAATCAATATAACTCTTTGGAACCATGCTCGGCCACCAGTAGTGCATGAAAAACCGAAAGAAAAAATGTAAAATATTTCTAAGAAAACTGAATGCTTGTGCTCTTCTACGAAAGAGTGAACCACCAGAATCAATCCACCAATTCGTTTGGACCGTTATGGGTGAATTGTTATTCATTAAAATTCTTAAGAACAATTTGCAAGTATATTTCTAAGAAAAATTTAATGCTTCCTTAAGCCTCGTTTCCACTAATACAAATTCTGCCAACTTGTTCGGTAACATGTTGTGTACTTGTTGGGAGCCGACATGTTAGCTTAAACTTACAAGAGTTTCCATTTAAATAAATTCTCGCCAACTCTACTCCATTGTCTTCCACTAGTTTAACCAACACAAGAAATGAGAGTTTCCACTGAAATGAAAAACTCACCCAACAAATTCTGCGAGATTTTACAGCCGACATCGAACAAGTTGCCAACATGTGTCTGAATTTTCATATATCGTTTCCGCTTACATATATAAAATGTTGCCAAATTTTTTCAAAACTTGTCAGGTAATAATACAAATAGTGGAAACGAGACTTTAGGAACATAAAAATTTTGAACAACTCAGACTTAAAGGAGTGTCACTATGAAAAGTTAACGGGTGGCTATACGGTGATGATTGCATTGAACTAGGGTTCTACTGGAAGAACCCTAAATCAAAATACGTTAAATCAGTTTTTGTGCTTCTATTGCGAGCTCCCCGCCAAGTTGTCCTATCATCGACTTATGTCTGAAAATAATATAGGTAAAATTTGTGATTGCTGACCAATTTCTTAGAAACAATAACACTTTAAAATCTCCAAATTGTGTACTTTTTCATCTATAGGAGTAATCGGTGAAACAAAAATATAAAAACGTGCCTTGTGTGCCATTTTCTAATCAATTAAACACTAAAATAAATATGTAGTATTCCACAATTACTTATAATCCTGTAATAGGTATGATAGATGACTCTTCGACACTATATAAAATACAAGAAAATCCTAAAAAACTTGTACACGTTTCAAAGACGAAGAGCTTCGAACGAATAACTATTATACCCACTCCAGACTCCACTATTACTATTCAAAAGAAGACAAAAAACCGCACAATCCATCGTTAGCTGTCGCCGCAGATTGGAAAAGTGCATTACAGCACCAACATTAATTTCCGCCGTCAACTACACATTGTGTCCATACGAAAATCGTCCTGTTAAACTTTTACAACTCACTCTACAGTCCAGCGCCATATTCAGTTCACCGCGAAGGTGAAGTGGTGCTTAGGGGAGGGGGGGGGGTCATGACCCCCATGACACTCCCCTGTCATCAAAACAGTAAGGCAGCCCAAACAAGCTTAGACTAAAACGTAAACGAGTTTAACGCTTTAAGCTCCGCTTGGCTGTCTGATATTATGTATATTTTAACTCCACGCATATTCTTGTGAATTATTCCTCGAATGCTGAGTTCTATGGGGTATATTTCTGCCTCGAAGATGGTTGGTAAGGCCCCAGTGCCTTTCAGGGATGGTATTTTGGCCCGTATATGCCCATCGCCTACTCTAGCTTCGATTTTATGTAGTAGGCTAGCTTCGTGGTTGATGAGGAGTGAATGGGATTTAAGCCGGAAAGCCACGCGGACAATCTATCAGGGCCTGTTGGTTGCTTGTGCAACATATGGAGCACCCATCTGGTGCGAAAATGTAAAGATTGTAGTAGGACGAGCAAAAATTCTCACTTCTCAGAGGATCATGCTACTGGCAGGTCTAGCTGTGTGCCGCACGATATCAACAGAAACCCTTCAGGTTTTAATGGGAGCAGCCCCGCTTGATCTTGTAGCGATAACCAAGAGGTTGTCCTACAGGATCAAGAAGGGAATAGCTCTTGGAGAACATGGTTGTGTGTAGAGCGACGATATGGAAGGACTGAGTAAAAAACAAAGGAGAAATGCGATAAGGCAGTGCCTAGTGGACAGATGGCAGGATAGATGGAATGAGAGCGATAAGGGAAGAGTAACTTTTGAATTTGTAAGGCCTTCGTGTCCTTCGTTGAAGAACATCCTGACTTTGAATTCAATATTTTCTTGGGATTCCTTTTGACTGCCCATGGCTCCCTAAATGCGCTCTTGCATACAAAGGGGCTGTCTGAAAGCGAGGGATGTATGTGCGGACACGGTTGCGAAGACTGGGTGCATGTATTATGTGAGTGTCCAACCTATGAGGTTTTCAGAGACCTAACCAGCATAGGTATTGTAAGATCTGGAGAAGGATATGATGTCAGCAAGGTACTCAACCTAAGGGAGCAGCAGCAGTGCATAACTCAACATGCAAAGGAAGTTTTTAGACAAAGAAAGTGAGATATTCTAGACATGAAATGCCTGGAGCAGCAGTAGAGGACTAGAATGTTATGCAGCATAGAATAGAGAGGAGGGCCATTAGTACCGGGATTGCATGAAGCCCAACTGAAGTAGTCTTGGTTATGAAATAGCCTAGGCTTCGACAACCTGACCACAGGTTATTTAGTACCACGGGGCCGGATGCCCATGGAACTATCTTCCATGCCGACATTAGTGAAGCCCTTCGGGGAGTAACGTGGGGGTTGTGGTCGCCCATATCACGGGCAGATTGAGTGATCATTCATGTAAGTAAATGATTGCTGACATCTTCTTGATGTACTAGGGTATGAGCTTGGCGTGGAGTTGCGCTTAATCCACCGGGTGCCGTGACCCACAGATCGGCAGAGATGTTAGAGAGGTCTTGCTCCCATCAGTGAAGGCGCCAGGCATGCACTTGGTGTAGACTGATCTGCAGAAGCTGAAATGCAACTGGAGGGCGATGATTGACGTCACAAAATCAATCCGAGTGTGAAGAGCACTGTGGGATTAAGCCATGATGGCAGGTGCACACGTTAAACCCCCAAGGACTTTTTACCTTTCTTTTACCATTGAAGAGTTCTTTTTTAAGAGGGTAGGGCCTCAGTGGACCACTTTTGACGGTCCCCTAAGATGCCTTAAATGATGTTTCAAACTTATGGCGTTTCGGCATAACATCTGAAATTGAGTTGGTCATTGGTTCCTCTAGTATTTCTTGGGGACTTTCAGATGGCCAATCAAATTGTTTGTGCTTAGGAGATTTTCCCTCTGCTATCTAATTGCAATTTATTACACCTTATTTTTATTGCATTACTATTACTCTACACTTCAGACCTCTATCCGTACTATTAATTATACAGCCCCAAGAACCGCTGTGAGTCCTTCCAACCAACATATTATCGCTATCATAAAGCAATAAAAACACTTTTTCTTAAATATGCTTTTTTTTTTTAAACAAGAATCAATTAAAACTTAATCATGACTTTAGATCTGCAAAAATTCTGCAGTAGGCAAAATTCAAGTTTTTATTTATGTTTGTTTATCTGTCCTAATTACAAACATGCTAATCGCTAATACATAACGGTATAACTATGTATTTTTGGAACAGTCTCATTTATACCTTCCTGATTGTCTTTCAACAATAATTAAAAACTAACAAAATTACCCATTTTTCATAGCTTACCTTTCCTTTAGACAGTTAGTCCTACTTAAAGCAACAAGTAATAATAGCTACTATCTCTGCTTCGAGTTAATCGTAGCTAACCCTAAATAGACTAAATAAAGAAAATTTAATGAAATGAAAGCAAATCCAATTACTGTCTACTACAAAAGATAATCAAATAATAATTCATACATAATAATTTATTCTCCCAACAATTCCAACAACGAACAGCTTAAAGAATTCTTAAGCCGAATACAATGTTCAACACGTTCTTTTCACTTTCACTATTCATTGTAAGAGTGTTATCCATAACAAGTGTATACATACCGACTTGAATGAGGACAGATCTTTCTAGCTTTATCTCTGTAATATCAAAAACAAGCATGGGCATGCCCACCACAATCCTTACAGTTCTTGGCCAACTTGACCAAATCGAATTCCCAATTTGGCCAGTCATAACACTTTGGTTCTCTGACATGGCACCATGCTGACCTCTTCCTAAAACTTTGACCATTTTCCCAGGTGGAGGGTAATTAATCAAAGAAACCGTGCTAAAGCGGATTTGTTTTGTTCACAACGTGACTTCAGGTGAGAAAAGGTATAACAACAGGTGAGTCGGACTTTGGGAATGTCGGTAAAATTTACAAGTCATAAAGTTCAATTACAAATTTTTTTTTTTTTACAGTTTTTGTATTTTTGGTTTGCAAGGCGACAATGGCCATTTCTTGGAATTGTGGACACTAAATTTATTTATTTCGCATCATATTGAAAGCATTGTTCGTGGAATCGTTTGCGGTTGAGTTCAATAATCGTTGAAACCAATTTCCGCTGAAAGAAACTGATTGGACTGCTCCAAATAGAAACGTCCATCGATTCAAGATTGATGAATTCGCCGTATACATCTCTTCCCAGAGATGATTACCTAAACGGGAAGCCCCAAGTTTCCGTGATATGCTTTCAGGTAATTTCCTTATATTTCAAGTAATTTTCCTTTTGAGCTGTGGTACATTATCACAGCCTCTTAATACGCGGGAGAATCTGTTGAGCTATTATCATTCGTACGCCATTATATGTGGCCACAACAGGTAGCTGCATTCACAAATGGCCGCAATAAAGTGCATTAATTCAAAAGAAAGTCGATTCACGTGCATTGCAATTGTATAAGGCACAATGAAGAGTTCTAGATAGGTGTGTGTGAGTGTGTGTGTCTTATTAAAACTGCAAGTGCATCACCTTAACAGTTATTTGCCACCGTTACATCGTCCACGTACAGGTACAGGTACATCATCATACCTGATGCATCATTCCACTTCTTTGACTTCCTTCTACCCCTGGCGAACAGTTTTCTTCATTTGAAAGTGGATTTTTCCTCATTCCTGCCACTCAAGGTTGCACATGCACTTCTATGCACTTTCAATGTTGCACTGGTGATTTCCTGCAGCTCCTACTTGCATGCTACCACCATAACGGAAAAACCCACTCGACAAAAGCCTTATTATAAAGTGCGGCATTCTCTTGAGTTTTCAAGAACTGTTTCCAGTTGCATTAGCCCTGCGCTAGCACTTTTTAAAGCCCACACCATAGCTCGACACTGCCGCCTCCTGCCTGCATCTCACTACTATTCATCATCCAATACCTGGTCCCGTGCATCATTGCATGTGCATTGTTTGCACCTACATTCATACATACAGATATATGTACCTGCTATTGTTGAGCAATGTCAGCCTGTTGTTCCTTCATCTGTTGTACCTGTAGGAGATTTGATAATGGACAGGTAACACATCTTGGGTGACCACCACGATACAAAAGAAGACATGACGTAACGTTAGATATGACGGAATTATGACTATACCGCAAGCATTTGCGCGGCCTTATGCTGCCTCACTATCTACCATTAGGCAATAGAAACTCATATCATCCACCATCAGACGAGCAGAGAATATGATTTACGTCGCCCATGGGTTTTCTTCGAGTGTTACTTGAGTAGACGTCTTGACACTAGGGAATTTGATAGCGCAATATCAAGAAAGTTTCTTAATTAACCTAACGAAATAATTCTCCTGGGGAATTTTAGATTCAAGACAACCACCAACCTACAAGAGTTAACCGACTTACTTTGATACTTTGATAAATAAAACGCCGAACTTAATTTCCATCCCACCAGACGATCTTAGGCAAGGGGGTTCATAAAATTACGATTTCTACCCACGTAAATCCTTTGAATACCCCAATCTATTCTCGCCAGCCAAGATGTTGCTTAAACTTTGAACAACTCTGGAATGGAAAGGGGGTGGTCGGATTCGTTCACAAATCACAAGCAGGACACTATCCCAAGTGTAAGATTTCGGCAAAGTTTAACCATGCATGAAGCTGTAAATTATCCCAAAAAACCCTAGTGCGCTCTTAAAACGATTTTATCAAGGCTTTTGGTGATTGTTTTTTTTTTGTACTCCTTTTTGTATTCTTACATTCCAAAGTCCCGATTCAAAGGAGAAACTCTTTCTGGTTACTTTTAATCTTTTAACGAAATTATCTGCCAATGACATTTCGTCGAATAGATTGAAAAGATTTATATGTGACTACTAAGAATTTGTCGAAGTTTCAAAATTATCACGTTTTCAGATAAACCGAAAATTCACCGTGGACGGAAGTCATGTTTGCTAAACTTGTTTTAATTTATATTGACTAATTCGCATTTATTCCAATTAAGATGAGCAATTATGACTAAGAGGGAGATAAACTTGTTGAATGGGAAGCTCCAGTATAACAGTTGGACTCATAGAAACACCAATAATAGCATGGGTGTAGTAATGGTGCAGGATCCCCGAGGTAGAGAGTTCTTAATATGCGTAAGTAAATAACCGTAAAACGTTAAAATTAAAGAATAAACTTAATTTGATATTTGATATAAAGTTTTTGGTAGTAAATATGAACATTTGGTACCTGGGAAGTCATCAGAACATTTGTAAGGTTTATTTCGAAATTCGGTGAAGTGCTCGGCGATTTCCTAATTGTACAAGAGTATGCTTAAGCCTGAAACACAATACAATACAGTGCAGTGCTGGATCAGTGCACTGCACTGTAAAGCAGTGCAGTGTTTTGACAATCAATTTTTGAAGGTTCAATATTTAGATTTATGTGTGGTGTATAATTAATTATGTTGAGAAAAGATAAAATAAAAAGAAAACTGTTTGTATTAGCAGCTTATGCTATTCGAAATAATTTGATTTTATTGAAAAAAAATAAAAGGACTTGAGCAAGAATCTATTATACCGAAAACATCGCGAGCTTCATCGTTTTTATACAAAAATATTCAAAGTCCTTAAGGAGGAAAATAGCATCGAGCTTAGGAAATTTACTCAGATGGGCGTTGCGCAGTTTAATCTATTGCTTAATTGTTGCAGAACAGGTTGAAGAAAAATTCTCTACGTATGTAAACCTATATCACCGGAATGTCGCCTGGTTATTACATTGATGTAAGTGCTTATGAAAGTGTATTCAAAAAGACAGCCTTCATCTGGATCCTTAATTTTCAGGTTTCTTTCTCAGGGTGCGAATTATTTCCTAACAATAGCCTGGATGTTTAGGATGGGAGCATCGACAGCTTGAAAAGTGAATTAAGACATGCGAGGCTATTTGTGGAGGAAAATAGCAAGGAATTTTTAATCTATAAGTGGACTAGTCAATTATGTGGTTGCAATAGATGGAAAACATATACGAATTAGGTGCCATGCAAATGCAGGATCAACAACTATAAAAAATATCACAGCATTATATTGTTAGCTGCCTGTGACAGCAAGTACTGCTTCACAGCTGTAGACATCGGCTGATATGAGGGACAAAGTGATAGTGATATTTTTAAAGTATGCTCATTTGAAAAAGCAGTATTCGAGAGACAAGTTGACTTCCCTGAAGACGAAAACTTACCTAACTCAAATGATAAGTGGCCGTTTTTTTTTTGTGGCTGATGCACCTTTTCCTTTGAAAACAAATATTATGAAACCTATTTCCGGAACATCTTTATCAGAAAATGAGGATATTTTCAACAAGACGTTTTCAAAAGCACATGTAAAAATTGAAAATGCATTCGGAATAATAACGATGTGATGGATGGGACTACTTAATGCTATAATGTGTTTCCCACAGTGCGCTGAAAAAATACTAAAGACTGTGATAGTTATACAAAATTTTGTTAAAATGAATAACGGCGAATACTGTCCTGCAGAATACGTCGACAGTTTTAATGGCGATACTAGAGTTGAAGGACTATAGCGGAGAAAAGTTAGAGCCTTGGAAACATGTAGGTTTTTTTGAAAGGTTTAATGCCCCAAAAGATGCATTAACTATCCGTGACACCTTAAAGGAATACCTATATATTGTTAATGCTAGAATGTAGAATACAAATATTGAACATATATTGTAGAAAACTTTCAACAACATTTATTGTTTTTATTTATTTCAATAGTAAGTACCTGCTAAATTACTAAATATTAATGACAGGCACTGTATGAGGTTTAACAAATAACTAGTAGGGTTCTGCAGTATATGATTATTTCTTTGCTGTCTCTTCACTAAGCAATTGAAAAACTTTAAGTTGGAATGCCATAAGCTGGTCTGCAGATAGTTTAGCTTCTGCAAGCAAAAGACAGCTTGCTTTGTATGGCTACTTGTATCATCTTTCGAGAATCTCATCAAACTTAATAGCTCTTCGTTGGTATTTGTGATTAGCACCCGTGATCCGATCCTCGCTGTCTGCTTCCTCGACCAGTACTCGCTCTTGAGGGAGAGTAACAAACACTTGAACTTGAGTCATTGGATGCTTGTGTATATATCTCCCCAGTGCTGCTAAATATGTCGCTTTTATCAATTATTTCACCTTCGCAATTAATGACTTCCACAAAGGTAGGCTGAAATGTAGCTGGATCTTCATAGCTGCAGTGTATTCTAGGAGATATTAAAACTGTGTTCCTGTATTTTAATGTATTATCAATTCATTTACACTACTACAGGTATTCAAAAACGATAGTATCTCAAAAAATTTATATTTGTTTAAGTTTCCGCTGTCACCACCACTTCCAGACGGAAAACTTCATGGGCGCACCTAGAAGGGGGGGGGTATGGTACCGCCTCCCAAGAAGGTCCATTTTTTAACGTAATTTACATAACCGATAATATTGGAACCCGACCATTTCCGATTTGGATGAAACTTTCAAAGTTTGTATAGAATACGAAAATACCTCAGCCATATTTTCTTGGTTTCCTCTAGCATCCCCTAACCTAAATACAAGCAAAAAGTGCTAGTAGTCCTCTCTAGTGAATAATAATGGTTTTTTTTTACAAAATACTATTATCAAAAAAAAACAATTTTCGTTCAGTGCTGCTATATTTTTTATAAAAAACATAAAGCATTAAGGCAAGCATACACCGAAGCGGTGGTGGTGGAGTTAGTCGTAGGGGTATCGGCGATGATAACGCTGCGGTGAATGTAAGTACACACTACCACGGTGGCGCGGTTGACGGAACATTACAAAACATTATTTTTTTTCTAATATACCGGTATTATGGATGTGACACGTCATAGAAAATTTTGTTTAATTTTACTAATGAAATCAGTTCTTCACTCATTGCGATGACAGCAATGATTCAACTGAATTGATTTTCCACCACGTTTGGTGTGAATCAAAATATAAATAAGGATGAGTAGAGACAGAGGCGAACAAAATAGGAAATTTTTCATGTTTTTTAGAATGAAACAAGTAATTTCATATACTTTCGTCTTTTGTATGAATGGGGGAAAAGAACTTGGCTACGCACTATTGTAGTGCAACTGAGACAACGAATTAAAAACAAAAATCGAGAGAACGTAGGATTACCCGAACGATAAATTCTTATTAAATCCCTCAAAATCCTATCAAACTATTCATAATAATGTACTTCGGGTCACACTACTTCCCATTTTTAAGAAAAAGATAAATTTCCCTTTGGCCAAGATGCTGAAAGGAGACGTAAAATTCCTCTCAAATGAATTTCTCGTTTTTCCCGAAAATATCAGAGAATCAAGCATGAGTTCTCCCACGTAGTCTCATAACAAATGTAAAC
This sequence comes from Dioctria rufipes, assembly GCA_963924295.1. Taxonomy (NCBI): domain Eukaryota; kingdom Metazoa; phylum Arthropoda; class Insecta; order Diptera; family Asilidae; genus Dioctria; species Dioctria rufipes. Next base: position 29,306,444 of record OZ002742.1, read on the forward strand.
AGAAAAATATCATGGGATTACACCAACAAACGTTAGAATTCCTGCGAAAAACATTGGGACAATTATCTTAATATTTCAGAAAAACCTGTTTTCACAAAAGCGCGGGAACATTTTATGAATGTAAAATCGGAAAACTCCGCCCGTTCTCTGTTATTTACGAAAATGAATTATTTGCCGTTCCGTTTCGTTGCATGTAATCTTAGCTTTCACATTTTTTGTCTTAGGGCTTGTTCACGAGCGCGAGTTATCGCATGCGAAAGAGCTCTGATTGGCTGCAGAGATGTTGTTGTCGCTGAACATGCTTACTCTTTCTACGTTTCGTACGATACCAAAATTTATCGCAGCAATGCTCTTAGTTTGGTGCGATTTTCACCTTCACCTCAAAATTTATGTTTGTATTCATTTGTAATCGTATGCTGAAGTTCCGCAGTGATATTGAAATGTATTATAATATGTAAATATACAGGGTGTCCCGTACGTACCGCATTTCCTTTATACCACGGATTCCTCATTTAATTTCGAAAAAATAAATTGTATGGGAGGAGAGCTGAAAAATGCACGGTGTGGGCGGTAGGGAGGTTTTGTTATTTTGGGTGCTTTTTATCCTAATACCATGTACTTTCTTGTTATACACCTTATGAAGGTGCATCTCAGGTGATAGTAAACCCTCTACGGTTTCCAACAAATGCCCAACCAACTCTCTACTCCTCTTTCCGTCGGCAGATATAGGATGTAAATTTCAAAAAATTGGATAATTTTGCAATTTCCTTTTTAAATTTTAGCGATTTTCCTGCCAAAATGCAAAGTTAGTTTTACGACAAGATTTAAAGACCTCGGAATTCTACCTTTAATTTGACTATGCGCATGTACCTATCTAAATGCTACCGTTTTTTAGATATTCCCGTTTTTATCGTCCTTAATTTCATTAATTTTGCCCATAATAATAGAAATTGCACCTAATTTTATGCAATTCCACGCAAATTAGCAAAATTCATGAAATTATGCATCTTAAAAACGGGAATATCTCAAAAACGGTAGGTAAAGTGTCACATCTCAAAACAATATGGATTCGAGCAAGTCGCATTTCTTATGTTCAACACCAACACATTATCTGCGAGATAAATTTTTATAAAAATAACGGTCCTTTTACAGAAAAATGTGAAATAGTTCTGTATTGCTAATAAATATTGTAAAATTTCCCACTTATTTTACGGTCAAAATTTGTAATTCAATAATTTATTACTTACGACACTCTATGAGAGCAGTGCGATGATTTCTCCCATGAGTATGATACAGACAGAAATCGGCGAAAATTAGGTACCTAATTGGCGCATTTACCGGTGAATGTATCAGTTTCATGTACATAACAAATATTTATAATAATAAAATTAAATGAAGGTTCCGTTAGAATGTTACAAATAAGAACTTATTGTTTATTTCTTAACTTTTTTCTCAGCACAATGACTATCTTTGATATTATGTGACGGAAAGTCAATTTAATTTGTACTTTCCAAATTAAGCGAATTTAGTAGAGGACAAATCACACATTTAGGAAATAGACGCTTGAACTGCTAAATCTGTCCGTCCGTCCATCTAGTCTGGCCATCTGTTTGTCTGTCCGTCCGCGTTCACTTAGAAAGCTCACATTTTGCAAACTGTTTTAAAAAAAAAAAAATCAGATTTAAGTTCAAGAGTGGAACACATGGGGTAACAGTTTCGTAAGTGTGCCATACAATAATCTCGCTTTTCACTATATATTTGCACACAGCCTGAAAACGCGATCTTGGTGTTGCCATACACAAATTTAGGTTTCTTACGTGTATTGTGAAAACGATCGTTGCTAACCGTTTTTATTGTACTGAAAAGTTCTTCAGAATATAAAATCCTCTGAAAATGGTTATAATAAATTTTACTGCCCGCGAAGCCTTCTACAAATACAAGCGAAAAACAACTTCAACAATTAAATTTGAATAGAGAGGTGACCATACGAAATTGAATTTGTTGAGAATACCATTAAGGCGAAAATCAGTTTGCCATTCATTATAATTTTTCCAAAAAATTCAGATGACCATTGATTTGATTTGTCATCGCTTCATTAAACTCCCTTTTTCGAAATGGACATTTGCTTGAAATTCACGTCCAATGGGCGGAATTGAATATTTTCATCCGATCGCCCAGTATGACGATTATAATGTGATCTATCCGCTAATAAACCATACCCGGAAGTTCAAACATTTATTACTTTATTCTCTTGATTATGCATACGATTTCATCCGAATTTTCTACGAAACAACCGTCGCGAACATTGATTTTCAAAATCGGTTTCGGCGATAACTGTACGATCTTCAATTATATACTCGTTCATAATAAGATGTCAGATTAATGTTAAGCCAACATGGCCAGCACTTAAGGACTTACTATAATGTGCATAGGTTAGTATAGTATTAAGTGGTTTTAACAATTGCAACCCACAATAGGAATAAGAAGCCCGCCGTTAAATTTTAATTTCTTTTATCAGCCTCTATCTGTACACTCATGATCGTACTTGGCATAAACAAATGGGAAAGCCCACTTTTCATACAACTATAGGCCCGACACCTCCAGACATCAGAGATGTCTTAAACACGTTGCATTACGATACTCTGAACATATTTTATTAACAATGTTCTTGGGGAAAGCTTTTTCGATCGAATGTGACTTGAGCGATTTCCTTGAATGAAAAAATAGATTTTTCTACTTCTCGTGATTCCGCGGAATTGGCCATGAAAGAAAGAACTGCAAAAATACATACGAAATGTAGTAGTTGGGGTGTATGAGTCCAAAGTGCATGAAAATGGGTTTTCCGGAGGTAAAAACGTGCCGAGAAAGTTTCTTGATTCGGACAAAATGTACACTTCCCGATAGTACTCGGTGACACCTTTAATTTGATATGCAACATGCGGCATTGAAACCGCCCCCCCCCCCACCAGTGCGCATACCCTCGCCCTAAAAGTCTGCAGAGAAAAAAATTCTTCTGCGAATTGTAGCTGGTAATGAGCTAAGGCGGGCAGTGAAACCTATTTTCCGATCGGATATAATCCTAACGAGTTAGAGGTGATCGAAAAATTTAGTGCCTCAGTTCGGAAAAAAAACTGGTAAATACTAAATACGTGAGTATGGGGATGGCCATAAGAAACTATTTAAGCCTCCGAGTATAAGAGTGTGGGTACTCAAACTTCTTCTCAGGATATAAGGAATTCCATTCTGTACTAAGTTTTCCAAAATGTACTAGATACAACTTCGACCCCCCTCCCCCACCCAGGATTCCGCCGCTTAATGGAAATAAACATTGTTAATAAAATACGTTCAGAGCACCATAATGCATCGTTTAAGTCTTCCTTCATACCTGGAGGTGTCGGGCGTAAAATAAGCAACAAATATTAGCAGGGATCGAATCAGTAATGACTTTTTATGAAAAAAGCCAACTTTACCTGTTATTCCTGACCGATGGTAAAAATAAAAACCCAGAAAAAATAAAAAGCTGGGTTCGCTTTTTATATTTTGCGTTTGCTTCTCTAGCTTCAAAACTATTACCGGCCAGGAATAACAAATAAATTACGCTTTTTTTGTAAAAATTCATAACTGATTCGGTCCCTGAAAATAAGAAGCCAGCTTGGCTTTTTATACTTCCGACTTCAAAACCAGTTACTTCCAGCTCGAAAAAATAAAAAGTCAACATGGCCTTTTAAAAAGAGTTAAGTTTAGAAAACCTTTACAGGAATCGAAACGGGTTTCACGAGACATCTTTTGGTGTATTCAAAATACCAGTTATTTTCGGTCCCTGAATATTATCATCATACATAAAGAAGCATTCGTGAAATTGCATGTCTTGTATATGCTGGCTCATGCACATGTAGTTAGCCCTTTAGAGCCTGAGACATATTTGTAGGATAGCTTGTACTAGACACAATAGATTTGGAGGATAGAATAGATTGACAGATGCCGAAAACTCTGAGCGTCTACAAAGCTTGCACTTCTGGTTATAATTTAGGGCTCTTCCCTCTCTATAAAATTCAGTATTTCGATAAGAAAATGTCTCAGGATTAGTCCGTATTATATTAGTTAGTCACTTTGAATAATGACATACTGAAACGAGATAAAAAAAAATAAGAATGAGTTTCTATTCTGTACTCCTCAAACCTTATTTTTCTTGTTTTTGTTCACACTAGCAAGAATCCTTAAATTTGTTTCCTAATTACTTCATGACTACAAGGAAGAAAAAAACCAAAACAAAAAACTTTTCGTATACCCTTAAGACAAAAAAAAAACATCAACTACCGCGTAGTAATTCGCACTAATTACTCCCTTGATTGACATTAGAAATGATGAAAACTTCTGTCAAAACTTTTACCTACACTAGCAGTCCTCCACATCCTTGGTGTAACGTCTCTAAATTCCATGTAGTAGTGGGTGAAAGTAGAGTTCATTCCGTGGAACATCTGTGGTCGCCTGTGGCTAATTTATACAAACCGCTTCAAATTGTCTTAACGCCCTCTTAACTACTATCGCTCGAACACAACCCTGAATTCTTCTCCTTCTTTCAGTGAAAATGGGAGTGTCGTTTTTCCATTGCAATCCTCTCATGAGGGAAGAACCCTGGCCTTAATTAAATGGATGAAAAGTTGCTTCTTTGGTTTGCTATGATTTTTTATTTTACTTTTTTTTTTACCTAAATTTGAAAGTTTGTAGCAGAAATGTTTATTAAAAAAGTTTTTTTCTCCGGGGGTTTTCTGATGGTGGTAGGTTATATGTTGCCATTTGGTGGCTTTTCATGGACTTGCTCGCTTTTCATTTTTTATCTCTGCTGACATATGAAATACATTCCAAGCCGGAGGATTTGATGGGTTTTTCGGGGAGCTTTCAAGTTTTCCTGTTTTCTGTATGATTTTAAATTTATGAAAAAAAAAAAAAAAAAACTCACCCCAGGCTTAACTCAGCTGAAAATGTTAACTTTTTGCAATTTCATGGCAGAGGTGATGTTTACAATTTTAAGATTTTGTGATTTACTGATGGACTGAAATGTGCTAAAAAAGTTGAATTTTTTTCCCTGAAATGTGGTGATGTGATTGGAAAATATATATTTATTTTGCTTTTTCTCTTCTGATGTGATTTATGGAAAAAATAAGTGGACTTACAAAGTAAATACATATAGTATGAAGTCATCTTGAAGAATTTGAAGATTTATTAGTTGTAGGTAGCGAGGGGGAGGGGAAGAATAAGGGAGAACTACAAAATTCAATTCAAACTGGAAATTTGTCTGCTGAAAAATGCTGTCGAATACGAATTGCATGAAGTAAATTCCATCAGGACAATCAAATTTTCATTTGCCATCAAGATATATTGCTGACATGCCATTTGAACTTTCAAAATCCTCCTCAACTAGCAGTTGAGACTTATCCTGAAAGTTGCAGTTCAAGCGGGTATTGTATCTCCAGTATGTGTACACATATACTTTTCAAATCACTACATTTCCGAAGCAAGGCATCAACAGCAGACGACCATACAAATATTCCTATAACATCTGCGAACCCGATCTCCGTCGTTTATACATATCATGAGAAGGGATACCAGGGCAACAACAGTAAGCAAGAGCCATAAAAGAAAGCTTAACAGGACACAATCCCTTGACAAATATAATATCAGCGGCAGGACAACAGAAACTGTGGAAGTAAGTTGGGTATAGGACGATCTGGTGGTTGGGCGCGCCGGGATCAAAACCAAATCTGGTATAGAAATGTGATAACAAAAGCCTGATGGTATGGTGGCCCACAACATCCCACAACAAGGACGATATAACTTTGCAAATACCAACATACAAAATCTCATATTTCGATATGCTTGTACTCCAGCAGTTTACAAGGATACTTTTGGGTAGTCCACTGTGGAGATACAAGTAGGCAATCATGCCAAACCAGTTCTGATGCATGTATTTCCTCATGCAAGGGCTGGACTAAATGTACAGTTAGCAGGCTTAGTTTGGGCAACCGACAGTTGCAAACATTTCTACTACAACACTATGATAGCATCGAATATTTTCTACAACCGTTTTGGGGATAAGTACCATGTAGGTATATGTGTGCATATATGTACCATTATAGGCTCACTTGCTAAAAATCCCCCTCGAAAAGGAGGGTATCCCCGAGATTATGCAGTTTTCCATTGCATTTCATTGCAAAAATTTTGCAGCAATTGTGTAGAGTACAAATGAAAATTACTTTTATAATGGCGCTCACTTTTTGTGAGGAGATTTTTCATGATATGACGGGCCTGTTTTTACCTTATCCCAATGGGATGAGAAGGCAACTTCATAATTTTTATCATGCAGGCTGCCAGCAGTGCATACTCACGTCGTCTATGCGGTGGAAACATTATGCCATACTATTATACATGATGGGATAAGTAGTCGACCAGCTGCTAGAGCTTTGGGAATAGACGAGTACAGCTTCAAAATAGACAAAAGAAATTAAATTTATTATGAGTTAGTGCAATGAGAGTTTTCAATTTTTAAAATTTAGTAAGGGCATCCATTAGACATTTTATAGAAGAATTTTAAATGGAATTAGCTTTGGGAATGATTTTTTTGTTTCACGAAGTTTCTTTCATTCAAACTAATTCTGATGTATGTACCAGGGGGGTGGCTGTGGCTGTAAAACTTCCTTTTTTCATTATTTTCCATAAGGATATGGTTCTAGTATGAGTTAAACTGCTTTGCTGACCAGGCATTGGGTGATAGGTAAGAGAAATACAAAATTTAAGGGAGGTCGCATAGCTTCCGCCTACAAATTATTGCTGTAAACTAAAGATGAATTGAATTTCACGTATTCGAAAGACTGTTGATGTTTAAATACATAGAAAATTAGGTTTTAAGGATTATATTCACGTGTTTTCGTTATATCTATGAAAGCTCGGAGCTCTATTCTTCTCCAATAGCATATCGAGGAGTGTGTCTGTGAAGTAGTTAATAACCCACACTCATTATTTTCTTATACTTAATTAACTAATTAGCTACTTTCTGGATGTCAGAAGTAAATCTCAGAAGTAATTATTGACCTCGCAAACACTAATCCTTTAATTACCTTACATCAGATTACAACACTTTATTTCAATCATTACCGGCAGTTGCCATAATCTAACTAACTAATCTGCTTGGCTATTGCCCATTTTTTGTTTGTTTTGTTTCTTTGTAAATGGGACCAAATATCCCAAGTACGGAGGCCAGTTCGTCAATTAATAGTTACCATAATAAGTTATATAAGTAAGCTACACAAAAGTCTATAGGGAACTAGGTAGGAAGAATAAGCCCACGACCGCTTGGTAGTCAGACTGCTTACCTAAATACCCACTAAGCTACACAACCAAGCCCATTATATAATATATATAATAATTTATTTGTCTTTGGACCATACATTTTCCATACAAAGAGGTTCGATCAATTTACAGCTTTCTATGAATCAAATTTCTAAAATTAAATATATTTAAAACAACATTCAAGAAATGAAAAAATTAAAGACATCTAAATTTCTATGGGTATAATAGTATCTCTATACGTAGATGTAATATACACACATATTTAACACTATATTCAGATTTAATTGCCTACGTAGGTTCTATATAACTTGCATACTCCTCCAGTCGATATTGTATTAGATTTGTCACAGTCAAGAAATACTCGTAGTCAATCTGCTAAAAAAAAAACAGAAACTTCCAAAAAGGCAAATACATCGGCCTCTCTGAATTTTTTAAAAACTTTGATTTCTCTCATTCATTTTCCGGTGATGTTGACCAATCATTTGCTAAATTCTATGAAGCAATTAATACTGGAATAGAGTTGTGTATCCCCGAAGTAATTCATCGTAATCACAATTATTTTCCGAAATGGCATAGCTCCCACCTGATTAAAGTCTTTAAGGCAAAGGACAAATAACACTAATAAACTGTACAAAAAAAGTCCCCACTCTTAGATTAATAAGAATTTCTCTTACTTGAGGAAATATCAAAATCCTTGATTACTCAAAAGTACGTAAACCACACTGAACATTCGCTAAAACACAATCCTAAGGCATTTTGGGCTGTCAGTAAAAAACTCAATAGATCGAACGCGTTTTCCAAAGAATTAACAATTAATGATTATACATCGTTATGTCCTCCACTTATATGTGAGATGTTTTCCACGCATTTTACATGCGTACACTCTGAAAAAGATCTCGGAATTATCCCTTCACCTTCCCAGGACGCTTCTAATACGAATATAATTTTAAGCTCCATACATTCGAAATCATTTGTTAATGTATTAAACAATCTTGACTGTGATAAGACTCCGGGAACTGACGGGGTTCCAAATATTTTTTTTTTCAGAATGTAACTCAACGTCCAGTTAATCTGTCTCTAAGTTATTACGGTTAAACATGATTAAAAGTCCAGAATTATTTCTTAATATGAAAATGAAATAAAAACCTGCCTCAACAATCATTTTTGCGGCCCACCCTAACTACCACAATTTTACCAAATTACAATTTTATTTGTGTACTTATCTTGTATATTACGTGTTGCTCTAATTTCGTGAGTTTCTTCAATTTCTCCACTTACAGTCGGCAGAGACTCCGCTATCGCCTTTACGATTGTTTTCCTTCTTTTTAATTTTTGCCAACAGGAACTCAGGCTACGCTTCTAGAAGTTTTGATATCTGCCGCAGGAACTCAGCTTCTCCCTTTGTTACTTCTAAATACCTTCTTCAGCCGCAGGAACTCAGCATCTCTTTGAATGATTGTCAATCCTTTCTTTTCTACTTTTTTTTTAATCACAGAACTCAGCTTCTTTCTTCTAACCTTTTCTTCTCGCCAACCAAAATTTCCCGCTCTGTTCCTCGACTCTGCTTCAAAAAAAAAAAAAAAAACCATTCACTTCCTTGTTACAAAGTTTAGACCATTTGGTTGTTATGATTCACGGAGACTGGGCAAAATCAATGAATAGTGCATAGAGTGGTATATTTTTAATCCCTCGGTTCATGTCAACTATTGCTGATAAAATAAAAATATTTTCCCAGCAACCCCTTTTTGGACGAAAACCAGACTGTGTCTCAGCAATGATACCAGCACTCTCTACTCAAGTAGAAAGACGGGTAGCCAATATCTGAGTAAACGTATTCAAAAGAGTATTTAGTAATGCTATACGTCTGCAGTTTTGTGGGTTAGAGAGGTATCAACTTTTTAAAAGAGCATACAAATTTTCGCGTTACGCCATCCTCTCGGGACGATTTCGATGTCTAGTAAGGTATTATAGCCCTTTTGTTGATTCCTGGTCACATTGGAAATGAAAGAGCTGACCTTTTAGCTAGGGCTGGCTCTGATTTTCCGTTCCTCGGACTAGAACCTACCGTAGGCATTGCCACCTCGAGTATTGGGTCTCTCATCAAAGCGGATGTTCATAGAAGGCATCAGAAGAGATCGTTGAACCTGAGTACTTGCAGGTGTACAAAACTGTTTCTTGATGGGCCTAAAGAGAATATCTCCGACTTTCTCATGGAGCTCGGAAGGAAACAATGTAGAACTATGGTTGGCATCATCACCGGCCACAGCTCACTTCACGCTCTTCTAGCAAAGATGTGAGTTGCTGACAGCCCGGAGTGTTTGACCTGCCTGGAGGGAGAGTCCGAGACAACTGCACACTTTTTGTGTGCATGTCCGGCCGTCGGCCGGAGCAGACGAGATACTCTAGGGTCTACCCTTCTATCTATAGATGAGCTGAAAAACCTTCCTTACGAATACCTGATGCGCTTCATTAAGAGGACAGGAAGGTTTTGGTGAATGGCCTTCTAGCAGGGCAGTACAATAGGCCGGTATGCCCTCCGTGCTTGGGATCAAGTCTTATGTCCCCCTGCCTAAAAAAAGGTATTATAAAATTTACATAGATAAGTCATCCAATTTTCAGGGAGAACTCTTAAGTATTCATTGGGGATTTAGTCCTCCCATAGCCTTTTGTTTGTTTTTAACATACGCAGACTAGCTTTCAATTCTGGAGGTCTTATCGGTTTATCAAGGAACGGATCTCATGCATCTAGTTAATTTATAGGTTCTTGTCTAACAAATGGGTACCAAGTCTTGCATAAAAATTTCCCAGGTATGAATTGCAATTGTGTTTATATTGGATTTATTTATTTCAACGAATTTGTTTTACTGCTTTCCAGAAGTTGCGTGGGTTGTTGCAATTTCTTAAGCCTATTTCTAAATTAATATCTATGTGTTGACTTGTAATTCTTTTTTCCTAAGGTTTTTGTTTGTTGTTATCCAAATAATATTATACCAAGATTTATTCTTCCGAAGATGGTTACCATTGATACCTTTAGTTAACGTAAGCATTCAAATAACTTCAGCTGCCTCCCAAATATTTTATTTCAAAGTTGAATACTGAATATCTATACTATCAGTAATATTATTTTTGAGATGTAAATTTTATAAAGTGCCCCATAATCTCGAATTTTAGGATATTTGCATAAATCCAACCAAAAAATAATGCCAATAATTTTTTTTCATTTTAGCAGGTGTTGTATCCGTACATTTTTTTATTCGAGCACAGCGTGATTGAGTATTTCGTATTGAGTGGGCATATATATACTATTAATATATATATACATTTAATTCATCCGTTATCACTGATTTGTAGAAATCATATGGAGAGGTGGGTTGGAAGACACTTATAATATCCATATTTACTCAGGAGTTAGTTTCATTAAATTGAAGTTATGGACATTATGAGCATCTATTGTTCTCCATGTTATATTTTCGTAACTAGGTGCCTTCATCATCAGAGCTGTCTTCATAACTGCATCAGCTAATACTTCATCATGTACTGGATCAGCGTTGCCGAAGGTTGCAGGAACTACGTCATCTTCGTCAGAATCATCGTTTGACGACATTTCATGTTCAACTGTGGTTCCTGAGGGACCCGGGTCGGGCGAAGTGCGTGGTATAGTTTTATTATTTCCTGGGGTCTTCACAACTGGTGGTGTGAATATTTTTCTAACAACAATTAAGAGAATCACATAGGAAGTTATCTTTGCGACGTTTTGAAGATAAACAATCGAAGCTATCATCCGAGTTGGATCATTCTTCCTCAGGCTCCCATTCATCTGAAGATTCAGCATTAGTAGATAAATCATAATCCTCTTCATCAGAAAGCATTCGTTGCACAACGTTTTCAAGGTATTATTATTTTTATTAGAGTGAGCCATTATTATAATCACAGCCCGAAAGCAAAAATCCACAAAATGGTCGTCTGCTTACTTCTTATCATCTGTATTGTGGATTCATGTCATCAGATTTCCTGGAACCGTATTTGTGAAGAATGAAATGACGTTTCACGAAATCACTGCTATGAATTTTCATGCATGTGGACAGCTGCAGATTGCCAATTAGGAGTAGATTTGACTTACAGGTCAGTGCATCTAATTATATGGAAAAGTAAAAGTTTTGTTGGAGCTGGCCCAAAGAGAAATATTTTTTTTTCATGATCAGACATGATAATATTGAAAAGACACAAATCATTATCGAAGAAATTAATTTCAAAAATTAAAATCCCACTTTAGTTGGTTACAATCAATTATTACCAACCCATGTTAGAAAAAATTTACACGCGATATCCCTTTGTCATGGTACATTACCTAAATACGTATGTAAATGCATATTTAAAGAAACATTTTTTCGTAACCACAAGGTATCCTAATCGAGGAAAAATCCGCCTATCGTAAGTGATTAATGGTAAAACAAGGCATTCTCTCTTGTTCCTTCATTAAGACGCACAAATATCAGTACTCGAGTACAAGAAGGAAGCTACAAAAAAAAAAAAAAACATTTCACATGAATAATTGAAGTAATTAGCATAAAATATCATGACAGGTCTGTCAATCCTCAAGATTATCAGTGAAAAGAAAATTTTGTTTTTCATACTTATAAGAACGCGTAACATATCCTCCAGCCTCCCAGTGAGTTCGGGTGAAAATAAACCTCATCGCGTAATTATTTTCTAATTAATCACTTTTGACAGTGGCTGCTGCACAGAGAGAATATAGCAAAGCAGCCAGCTACAGAATCGAAAGATACATAATACATATGTATAGCAAGCATCCTTATTTCAACGGCTGGCAATTTTATGTGAAGGCAATTTGTCATCTGATTTTCATTAATTTTCCAACACATATACATATGTTCTTAAATAAGTTAGAAGATATTGAACACATTCAGGAGTTAGTTAACTTTGATGTGTGCAGCTACTCTGATTGATACACGCCTAAACTTATAAAATGAATTCATTAAAAATGATATAGAAGAAAAAAAAAGAGAACAAAATCGGCACATAAATGAGAGGTTCTTATTAAGGCTGTCAAACATCGTTAGCGGACGCGATAAATATTGCGTGTTTTGGGGCCCCTCTGCATGTCTACCAAGCAAGACCCCAGTTGTTTGTCATCCATCTCATTGGACTTTTTGTGTGCAATAATTTTTGTTAATCTTCAGACAAGATATATTATGTATTTCCTCTTTGCCCCGCATTAGACCCTCTAAGTCTGACTATGTCTAGTATGTATGTATGGATGGATGGAGGACAACGATGATTTTTTTCTGTGTTTTATTCCAATGTATCAAGTGTCGGGGAGCCTCTCATTCCAGCGGCTCGAACACACATGTTTTAGATTTGATAATTAGCACATTGCGGTCCAATGAGAACAAGTGATTAATTGGGAACATGTGATCATGTTTCCCTTAAACAATTTGTATTCTCCTTTCAGTTTGACTTCTTCATTTCTTGAGAAGTATTTTTATTCGTAATATAAATGAACCGTCTCCTTGGATGAAAGACATTTATCGTAGAACTGTATTAAATCATTAATGCCAGGGCAATTTAATTAACATTTTTTTGGCAACATCATTCATGCCCTGAATTTCGAAATTCATTCTAATTTGATAATTTAAGACGGTTGCAAAAAAAATTCAAGAAAAACAAATTGATTTGACTGTAATCAATCTTGGAAGTTATTGAATTTCACCTATGAAATGGTAAGAGAAAAAAAAAAGAAAAATATTAGATAAATTAATAAGCGAAATATTAAATTTAAACAGCTTTTAAACCGTTATATAGATGTTAAGAAAGGAAGACATGTTAGGTGTAGGAGGTCCGAGATATAAGATACGCAAAGCTCTGGGATCATTACAAATCATTTCGTTTTTTTTTATTTTATTTATTTTTTTTTCTTCAATTACCTGAAATTATCTGTAAGAGAAAGTTCAAAGCTACTGAAGAAGGATCAAATCCGAGGATTGGGATTGTGGGTAATGCGGCAGATTACAATGGAAAAATATTGAATTCATTAAATATAACCAAAACGAGGATTTTTGTAAACCTGTATCGTGGATCCTAAAATAAAAAAAAAAGTTGGGAAAGTGCAGACATTTATTTTTATTATTTTTATACTTTCTTATTTTATAAAATAATTTAGGTATAAAAGGAGCTTCAGTCTCTTACATATTATATGTTTTTTTTTTATTTTAAGTAGTAGTGGAGCGGGGGGCTAGTAGTAACAGGGGTAAGTAGTAACAGCTTAATTACTCAGTAGGTTTTGTTTGCAATTTACATTTGATCTGCTGCTTAAAACAGGGCCTATGACATAAGCACAACTTGTGGCGCGGGAGTGCGCAGTGGGTGGTTGTGAGCAGGCGCACTATTTTTGCCAGGTAACATAACAAAATTAAGTTCGTAAAGTTTGATTGTAAGTTACTGCAATGTCTTTTTGAAATGAGTATCTATTAATTTGTGTAGACGATATATTAAGCTATCATATGTAACTGTTTTCATTTGACAATAACATAAACTTTTTTTTCAATAAACAAAAATGTTGAAAATTTTGTCATGGGGCTAGTTGTAACGAAACTCCGGGGCACATTGTAACATGGTACAACTTGCCCCTTCATGTTTTTATGTGAGTGCCTATTTTTATCATTAGGTATGTTTAATGAGCAGAAAAGAGCAGAAGAACAAGTTTAATGAACTCAGAGTACTGCTATAAAGTACTCTTAATTGAACTGAACTGTGCACAGTGAGTCTGTTCTAAAGTGAATTGGAGTAACCTAGAGCTAGATTTTCTGCTCTACCTTTTTCGAAGGAGTAACTTAGAGCATACATTTGATAACTGTAAATTGTGTTAATTGTTCTGATAACAATTCAAATAATTGCATTTTTTGTGTGGAAAAAATAAAAATCTGGACTATTCTAGTGGAATAATTTAAATAATAATTGTGTTTCTGTAAGTGAAAATAAGGTTTCATTGCATTAATCATGCATTAATTCAAACAATTGTTCTTTTTGGTGACAGATCTCAGAAAATTTGTGAGCTGCTGCCTGCACTTTTCTGCTCTTTTTCGCTCTATTTTTAATTTGGCAGTTAACCTAAGTTGAGCTGGCCTGCTCTGCTCTGCTCTGAACTTTCTTCGAGTTCATTAAACAGACCTAATGTATGGGTAGTATAGGCGTCCTTCTGATATTAGATAATCACATCTCTCACAACAATATTGAAGTTGTAAAGAACGCCAAAGAAAATCACATTATCATGTTGTCATTCCCACCACATTGCTCGCACAAGTTGCAGCCTTTGGATGTGGGGGTATACGGTCCATTTAAAAACTATGTGAACAGATCATGGACTTCTTGGATGACTAACAATCCTGGTGAAACTATGACCGTTTATGACATTTCCGCCATAGTGAAAGACAGTTTGGCACTAGCTATGAACCCGAACAACATCATAAGTGGTTTCATAGCAACTGGTATTTGGCCTTTCAATATAAATATCTTTCAAGATTCTGACTTTGCGCCCGCTTTTGTTACTGATCGTGCTGGCCCTGCTACAGAAACTGTCGCACAAAAAGCTACTTCGATGCAAAGTGAAGGAGACTTGACATTTGATCTCGAAGACCCCGAATTGATGGAATCTGCTCCGCAGTTGGACATAAGCGTCACTGATGTTATTGTGCAGCTGACGGGTGAAAAATCTAGAACCAGTTCCAGCACCGTTAGGGATCCAAAACAGATCAATAGATTTTTCACCCTCAAAAATCAGACCACTACCTAAAGCGCCACCTAGGAAATAATCTAACAGAGGTGGACGCAAGCGAAAATCCGCTATATTGACTGATACTCCAGAGAAAGAAGCCTTAGAAAAAGAATTCGAAGGGAAATGAAAAGAAACTGAAGCAAGAAGATAAAGAAAAAAAACAAATGAAAAGGTAAGAGAAATGGTAAAGGAATGCCAAAAGGAAAATCAACCGAAAAACAAAAGATTTATAAAGTGAAGAAAAGGGTTTTGAATGACGAATCAGATTCAAAAACAGAAGAGTGGTTCTGTTTGATTTGCGGAGAAGAGTACAGCAGATCTGATGGAGATCAGTGGTTCGAATTTTTGATTTGCAAATTTTGGTCACACGTTAAATGTGTAAATCCAGTTTCATACGTTTGTGTGAACTGTGATTCTGATGAAGACTGAATTTAGAGAAGCCATTTGATTTAGGTATATTTTAAAACTATACAAGTTCAATGACCAAAATTTATGTTAATCTTTGAAATTTTTTTTTTTTTTTTTTTATAGAAATGATATTTTTGTAAAAGACTAAGAGACAATAAAAGTCTCTAAATGTTAACCTTATTATAAATCCGTTATAAGTAATATTTTTCACATTGATTTACAATAAATGCCTAAAAATCATACAAATATTTTGTTTTATTATGTTGTTACTACTTGCCCCACGCCAGTTACAACTTGCCCCGAGAACGGGGTAAGTTGTAACATGCTACTACTGTCACAAAAAGTCATTTATACAAGCATTTGTTATTAATTTAAGCCCAATTATCATTCTAATTGATACCTGAATAGACGTCCTCTCATTTAAAAGTGCTTCATCATGAAAATACTCAATATTTTAACTTCCCCATTGAAAAAACTAAAAATTGTTACAACTAGCCTCCCGCTCCCCTAGGTACCTATTTGTATAATTAATAGAAAAATAATAACCTTAAAGCAAAGCGTAAAGGAAAACAATGTGAACAAACAATAACTTAGTTACCTATTATTCACCACTCAATAGAAGCGTATCTAGAGGGGATCTGGGTCACATCATCAAAATGTGACGCCTTCCTATTAACGAAATTCAGATTATCCAAAATTAAATACGAAGATCTGAAACAATAGAAGATGCGATCTGTGATAGATCCATTATGAGAATTAAATAAATACTACTATAAAACTGTATGTAAAATATGTAAATCCCGATCAGACCGTTATCGAAAATTTGAGAGTTTTATCATAGGATTTAAATGAGTAGAAGTCTCTGAAAACAGTTATAGACTGACTGAAATTTATAAAAGACTTCTAAGGCAGTTATCCTGAGACTAGAAAATTAAAATCTTATCGGAGTTTAATAAAAAGGCTTATTAATAATTATTTTTATTATTAATAAATGTCTTAGCACTGTGCTAAAAGTATAAAAGTCTTCTAAGACCGTTATTATGAGACTTAAAATAATAAAAGTTTTCGGTAACAGTTATAATTACCTTAAAAATAATAAAAAAATTGTTATTATTATTTATTATTTATTTATTTATTGAACATTAATTGCTTTGAAATGCCTGCCTAAGAACAACTAATGCTATTAGGCCCATGGCTTCAAGGCCATTGGGCAACTTCAGTAAGTCGTTAAGCGTGAAATTTGTATGGAAACTATTATTATGAGACTTGATGGGAGGTTACTGCTAATGGCGATGAGAAACTAGAATTTTTTTACATAATTATCAGCCTTGAAATGTTTAGAGCACGTGGGCAAAAGGATATTTTCATATCTATAATATTTTAGCCTATTGAGAGCGTAATCGTCCTCTGGCTGGAAAACAGGTAGTTCAAGCGTTCGGAGCGCGGTTGCTGGGGAGACCTTTTCTCACTACCGGTGGTACCCTCATAAATTTCGGAAGCCGTTTACCTTCAGAATCAGCACAATCAGTTCTTCGAGGAAGAAGGCCTCTGTATGGTGTTGGAATAGCTGAAGTAAGCTTTCGCAGATGTTTTATAACGTTAATCTTTATATGAGTTTTTTCTGAGAACAACACTTTTCAGTGCGCGGTGTGCTCTACAGCTTCACCGGAGGAACCGATTCATATAAATCTTTGGATAATTAAAAGGAAATTCAATTTGCGGAGCCTTCAGGGAGAGAGTTTTGTCAATAATTTATTTAGAAATAGTTTTTTCATCCATTGAAGTAAACGGCTGGCATTTTTTCATTCATAGGTTTTCTGGAAAACGAAAATCGGTAAGGCCTCCCAAATTTTATCAGGTTTAACCATTTTCAACCCTTTTTGTTTCGGATAAACTGGCAGAGCTGTGGAACCCTCCGTGCAGACCAAAACACACCACGAACGGCGTTGTTTGATTGGAGATGGAGCCGCCATTTTCTTTTTTTTTTTTTTTTATATAAATAAAATCGAAATTTACTCTCCATTGATAGAAGAATAAAATACGTTAAAACCAATTTTTAATAGATTTATTTTGTGTAAAAAGAAATTTCCAAAGTTCATGTAGTTTCCATGCCTCTCGACGGTAACCTCCTCTTAAACCCTTTTTAGCAATTATTAACTATTTGCCATTACGTCTCAAATATACCATTCAGTATTGATGGAACTTTTTACCTGATTTCCAAAAATAATTTCCTTGAAAATTTTTTTGCAGCACTCCAAAAAGAATTGGATTGATTCAGTTCTCTGGGCTACTAAACATAAGCATATATTATTTTTCCTTAGGAACTTTGTGAAAATGTCTCCTCTTGATTTGTATGCGCTAGTTATGGCATGGTCGACATTTCCAATAATAAAAATTAGGAAGAATTGATTTTGCTATATCGTATTTTCGCTTTTGTCCATTTCGTTTCAGATATTTTATATTCAGCAGATGGAAAGAATTTCTGTTGATAATTGAGGACCGTTTTTTTAAAAGTTGACATGGGAAATTAACAACTATTTCAGGAGAAGCCCTAAAGTATACTAAAATATAAACGATATATTGGAAAATTTTATAATTTTTGATTATTCGTTAACCAACAACATCAATATGGTGTACGTATTTATAATTTAAATTGCTGGAATTTGCTTGTAATATTAATTCGGTCACTTAGATGTGATATTAGTATATTTTTTTAAGTACGAACGAAGAAAAGTTTTATCCTTTCGCTGTAGATGGCGTCATGTGTAAAATTTTACAATATTTCTAATTTTTTTTAAGGATTCCCATTTAGAAATTAATTACGTAGGTACTTAAGCTAAATTACATTTATCGATTTTAGCTTAGTTGACCCAGATTTGGGTTTAGTGCGAGCCCTGATGATGTCCTAATAAGACGAAACCGCGTAGGCTTTTACTCAATTTTTTGTAAAAAATAAAAATAAATTATTGTGGAATCGGAGCAAGTGTTTTGTTGTTATTTTTTCAAACAAAGATGCCTACTTAAGCTAAAGTAACAATATTATTAAATTTAAAACTAACTTAGGTGAACTTGAACACATCAAGATTTTAAAAAAATTAGAAAACTGTAAAATTTTTGCAATTGCGGAATCTACTATAAATGAAGACAATGGTCCCAAACACCCTTTCCTACCACTATATATACTTCTATCTGTTAAGGGTATAACAATCTTAAAGAATTCCTTCCTTGCATAACATTTTGTACGAGACAATTTTTAGACTCACACAGACAGTTGGCTACTGAAGTGTAATATAAAATGGTTATAGATAATTTTTCAGGAATGAAACCTAGACGAAGGAGGCTAGTTTAGATGCCTTATTTATTTATAATTAATATGTAGGTACATACTTATATTAATTTTATTTTTAAACCATAGATTTTTGTTATGTTTTACTTTAATATAAAATGTGAATGTACTGAGTATACAACTTAAAACCGGATCTTTTTTTTCTTTTTTTTTCTTTTTTCAAAATATGAAATAAAATTTATTTGTATGCAGTGGCGCCTTTTTTTTTAATGTGCTCGCTCCCCAAAATATTCAAACCTAGATACGTCCCTGCCGTTCAGTCACTGGCACACAGAAAAGGCGTTATAGGTAACACCAATCTTTGACAATTTATTTTGGGAGTATAAAAATCGAATAGGATTTGATACGGTTGATTAAATACATATTAAAATATAAAAAACAAATGTTTTATTATAATTTTCTTACAAAATGGGAATAGGAACACGTAGAGATTTTTCTTTTTATCTAATTTTGACAAATTGGTGTACTTTTGAAGAAATAAATCGGTTTTTGGCCCAAAAAATAAAGAGTAAATAGTTTATAAAAAAAACTTTACATGTAATTAAAAACGGCTACGTTTTCTCATAGAGAATCTAATTGTGAAGCTACTACAAAAATTTCAAATCAATCCATGAAAAAGTGTTCGAGTAATCCGTCCGTCCTTATTGTAGATTCAAGGAAAAAAAATCTAGGATTTAAGTCCTCATACACGCGAGTTACGTTAGTAAATCTAAGTAACTTAGAAAATAAAACTGCTGATCCAAACAATTATAATTTAGAATGCATTAAGCAAAGCACAGAATTCATGGATAAAATAAATATACGAACATGATTCGTCTCGAAAGAGTTCCGTTCTAACAAATGAAAAAAAGTAATACGATATGCAACTTACCTGAAAAGACACAAAGCAGCAGAAATTAACGCAACTTACCTGAAAAGACAAAAAGTAGCAGAAATTAACTGTGTGAGCAGTCGAATCAGCATTCTTATTTTAAAATATGTAATTCATAAAAAGCAAAAAGAAAATATCAGAGTTAAGAAAAAGTCAGTCTTAAGACCGGAATCGAGAAGTAGAAATCCCTCTAAAGAATGGATGTTGGACAAGTATTTTTATTGCTTTCTATAGTATTTGAATTAGAATCAAAGTTGCATTAGTATTTGTATTAGAACTAAAGTTCTAAGTGTTATCTAAAATTCAGTATTTAATAAAATTGTGTTCTAACCGAAGTTCTATTCCGTAGTTTTATTTTACTTTGTTTGCTTTGTTTTTTTCTTAAGAAAGAATAGTAAATAAATAACTCGGGCGAAATCACTTGGATTAAGTGCTCAGAAATAAATACTTGAATTTAAGTGCTCATACATGCGCGAAATCACTTTTTTTAAACTGGGAAGTTTGAAAAAAAGTGGTTTCGCGCGTGTATGAGTACTTTCATCCGATTTTTTTTTACCTTTCATCTACAATACCTATACCATACATTGCTGTTTATTATACGTTTTGCGCACGCTGGTGACTCACCACGCGCTTCGAAGCACTCACGCAAAACCGATAATTGAGCCTTTTAAAGAAAACTTTTCGCTACAGGACCAACTGGATATTGGTTTTTATGACCACAGAGTATTTCCTAAAAAAAAAAAAAACAAAAAAAACCTAGAGTTGTTGTAAACCCTTAAAGATAATTTTGTTCTACTGTTTCGAAAGTAAATTTTTGTTCATGAAAGCATACCGCTTATATGTATTTATTGGAAGCGTTACTCAAATCGCTTTCACACAACTCAAAATAATAGATTCACACGATTTCATAAATCTTATTCAGCCTGTTTTTAAGAAACAATTTACAAATATACCAGAATTGCCCATTTAATGATAAACATCTAATTACCACATTTTTAATCCCGAAATAATCTCAAAATGAGTTTCTTAAAATCCCTACCTGGCTATGGAACTTTTTCGCACACGAATATGATACATTTACACTATTTAATTAAAACCAAATATTACGCCCTAAATATTACTAGACAGACTTTTTTTAATTTTTATCCCCTAACTGCATTCCAAATAGTCCTAAATGATATTTTCTAAAATTGAAAATTATTTAAATGGGTTTTGTCCCCAATTATTTCCCTTAATTTCCCATACATATCCCTTAAATGAGTTTTTATCTCCTAACTATCCAAAAAATACTTCCTAAAAGGGTTTTTTGTTCCTTAATTACACCACAAATACCACGTAAATCAGTTTTACCAAAATGGAAAACGATAGATCTGCCCGATTTTATCAAAATCTTAATTGCACCATAAATATACCCAAGTGAGTTGATATCTTCGAAATTACTAAATAAGTACCCCTTTAAATGAGTTTTTGTAAAGTTAAGACTTTTCCTTAACCACTCTGTCGGACCCCTACGATGATATGAAATTTCGCGAAGTCGAGACCTATAGATGATTGCCTTTTCTGTTTTAATAACGGGATAGTAGGTTCTCATCCTTTAATCCTCAGGTCCGTTTTCAAAATATGGATATATTTATGTTATACAATTGTTTACCACTTATAAGATCTGAGAAGAGGATGTTATCTCCAATCCAATCAGGGTAGTCGGTTGTCAGCATTATACATACTGTAACAGAAAGACTTACCTCGCTCTTCCCTTTTTCCGTTTCCCCCTCTCATTACCTGACCCTTCATCTCCTCCTACCCATCTAGTTTCAGGACAGAGCTTGATCAGCTCCGATGGCACAATTACAGAAATGCCCAAAATCTGGTGCTGCAAATCAAAGATGCTGATATCTACCACGATCTTTTGGATGTGTAGTTTTTCCTCCTGGTGCGAAAAAATGGGACATTTTTAGAGCCGGAACGCTATTTGTATTTTTCCTTGAGCTTGCGTACTATCATGGCAACGGTCCTTTTACAGGTCAAATTAACGCTTTCACTATTTTCAGAGACGTAAATGGAATCATTGTATACGGTCACTCCACTGATTAACAGCACTCCACTTGAGGATAGAACGTTATGTACGGTTTCCGTAGCTATGTCAAAGTGAGAAATTATTCCAGAGTTGTGGTAGAAAATATCGCCGGTTTGAATCGAAATCCAGTGTTATACTGGGAGCAAGTTTCGGGGGGGGGGGGGGGGGGGGGAATTTTAGAGGAATTGTCTGGAAAATCCATTCAAATCACTCACTTTGATTAGATATGCATTCGATTATATCGCAATGTGACTAGTACAATTTTTTTGTTTTCTGGGTCCAAAGCAATACTCTCAACTAAATGAAAAATTTTCACTGACTAAAATTGACAATTTGTTCTACATGAAAACACAAACATACGTGCCGACATCCAATTAACAGCAGGCCCTATCTGTACATCAATATCTGTGTTCTTTACAATCTTTATAACTCCATTCGATAGCCCAGGAGTGTAATGTCATCAAGCCGAGAATCGGTCTAAAATAACACCCGGATTGATCCACCTATTATCACTATAACCAGAATTGTGGGCAAGTGGAAGTATTCAATTGATTACAATAATTCCGATCAGAACAACGATGCCATTTTAAACTGTCAAACCATTACAATTCCAAACCAATTCCAACCGAAGTTCACCCGAAATTAAGTACTCAGGCCAATATTACAAAGTGCCAACCCACACGTACCAGCACGAAGTACGAACATTTTGCTGGACGTTTGCTTAGAAATAGCATGACAATACTTTTCCCAAAGAACTATTTCAACAAATATAGATCATGAAACCTTATAACAAATTTGCACATTTATTGAATTTAGAGATAAAAGCAGTGTGACAAATACTAAAAAAAAAAAACCATCAACAATTTTGACACTTAATGAATTCTAATAGACACCAGTTAACAAATATCCGAAATAAAAGTCAGTAACGAATTCTGACATTTGTTGAACTATTAAAATTAATTTTCTAACATAAGGTAATCTTAGAAATAGATAACAAATTAAATCCAATTAAAAGAAGTTTTCTTTTTTGTAGAATAATGTAAATTTAGAAATAGATAGAAATTGGTAAGAAATTAACCACAAATAAAAGAATTCTGTGTGACATAATGTAAATGTAGGAATAGATGAAGCTTGTAAAAAAAAACTAAGATTTTAAAATGAAGCCTTAAACAAATGAAAATTGAAGAATAGATGTCACTAAGTAAGGTTAGAAAAAGAGATGAGCCAGATTGAGTTTAGTTTTTTTTTATCTGTCAGGAGCTCGCGTTCGACCTAGTAAGAGTTACTTTTGTTGATTGAGAAAAATGCATAGAAATAAGTAGTAAAAAACAGAAGAAAATTAAAATTAAATTGGTGAGAGGAAAGTTTAACTAGGGCTCCTAAGGAATCCCCCTAAACAGTAGAGGCCTACAGCTAGAACGTTTACCGCTGTTTTTGACGTTATCGTGGAATATCTTGTTTCGAGTTCGTCTGGATAAAAAACAAACAAAATACTAACTATTGTTGAACACGAGATCAACACCTGATCAGCAGTCTAAAAAAAGCTCACAGGAAAGGGTGCAAAACTGTGACATAGGTAAAAAATTGTTTGTTTCTTATTTATATAAAACGCTATGAACATAATTGGGGGCACCCAAACCCAGTCTTACTCCACTCGTAACCGCTCGGCCAGATGGTAAGGATAACAGGTGCCAACACGGAGACACTACCAATTTTCCGACATCACAAAAAACGAAGAAAGAGATATATCAATATCAGATAACAATACTAAATATATGTACCAGTGGTTGATGTAAACTCAAGAATATTGTACAAGCTCATACAATGACGTCAGTTAAATTGGGACCGCCATTTTATGGTAGAAAGGACCACCACTACTGAAAATAGGTTAAATGGTATTGTCACAATACCCTGCAATGCATAATAGTTTAAGGCTCAATTAGGGTTAATATAATGCCACTTCCCCGAATTTCTTGGTCTAGTATTTAAAAAGAATCCCTAGATAAAGCTTGATGAAAAGTTATGTTCAAAAGCTCACAATAGTGCGGTATAAGCTCAAAAGGTAAACTTGACAAAAAAAAACATAAAAATAAAAAATGAAGAAACAAAATGTTTGATTGAGCTTGAGACAACTACCGAAAAGCCTATATCAGAATTCTACAACTAATCTTCTTCTTATTTTACAATACGCAGCTCAGATAGCTCAGTAGCGTTGCCTACATTTTAATAATTCAGTGTGTGAATTTCGGTACGCTAAATTTGATTATCACACTTCCTGTTTTCTCAATACTAGATTACGCAGCAGAGCTGCGTATTGTAAAATAAGAAGAAGATTAGTTTTAGAACTTTAATAAAGGCATTTCGGAAGTTGTCTAATTATAAAAAAATTTACGTTAAATATATTCTCTGTAATTTATTAAGTTTTCGTAGTTGTTTGTTCGTCTTACGTTATCGTGGGTCGAAAGAGTTCAAAATTCTAACCATGGTTGACCGTTGATTTATTGTTATAATTTTTTTTTTAATTTTTACCTGGCCGAGGGGTCACCGGGATGATTGTTGCAAACTTAATCTGTTGATTTCCTGCCTTTGTCAGGAATATCTGGTTTGTCCAAATATGAATTTGTTATAGTTAAAACTTGGATACGAAATATGCTTGGGGCTCGGGAGAAAAAGGAGCTCAGGAGCTTACTGGATAGCTGCGAATACAATTATTTTTTCTTCTGCACTCCTTTATCTAAACTTTCTATCCTCCTTTGCTGGGTTTTCTTCTTAGGTCCTAGGTAATTTATCTTGGAGTAATAAAAAAAAACTTCTTTTCTTTCTGCTTGACTTTTCTTTGGTTTTTTTGTTTTAGATTTTATTTTATTTCTAACATGACAAACTCGAGGAGTATAAAAATCACTGTTGCCAACATGGCTTTGTTTAACTCTGTCTATCCTCAATTCATCTTAATTCAACTTCTACACGAGGAATCTGAGCGGCGTACTATCCTCTGTAAGATAACCAGCATGAGTGACATCTATCCCTTATTTCCTTAACAGATTCTGGTCATATCGAAATTAGATGATATTTTTTTAAAACTGATAATATGTTTCCATAGTAACTGAAAGCAAACAAATTATCCAGTGACCTGAATAGATTAAAAACTTATTACTCTTTAACCGCCACAGATAGGTCACAAATAGAATATAAGTGTAAAGCCCCTCATTCAATTACAGATTATCTATAGATCCGAACTGTAGATATATTTGAATTCCGCCATCCATTAATAGTTCAAATCGTATGATTTGATCTACAGTCTAGGTAATCTGCGTGTGCATGTTGAAAGTTTGTATGATTATATTGTCAACCAGATCGGTAGTTCATGGACTGCAGACTGTAGATCTGTAGATAAATACACCACACACATGCAGTTCATCGTCAGATAACAGGACTGCAGATTTGTAAACTGCATACAAAGTGTAGAATTTCATTGTCAATCATTATTTTCAGATCAGTTTGATATTTTTGTCAGATAATTGTAGTTTCTCATCATACCCAACATGAATAGAAGTACAACATTCAATGAATTCTGAAGTATACAGAAAACATGGAAAGTAAAATATGACAGAAAAAAAAAAGAAAGAAAAACTTTATCAGGCATAAATAGAAGGTTATAAAGCTACTACTAATTCTGATAGGAAAAATTTAATAACATCATATATGAGATGCTTTGTGAGCCAAACAATCTTTCAACCACAAACATTTTTACTTCTTCACTGGTACTTCTGATAAAAAAATTATTAATATCAGAGCTGCAATTTTCTTCTTTGATAAAATAATTTTAAAAATTCAACCGAACTAATAGGTTAAATTAAAAGAGATACTCTGGGCTTTCGAAATTTTGTAACAAAAATATATATTAGGTGGGGTTTTTTTTAAAAATATAACGAAAAATTAAAAAAATAAAAAACCGAAATATTGAATTTGAAGCGTCATAACTCGTGAGTGGGGAGGGGAACGGGATGTTTTAACATTCATAGGAAGAACCTGAAAGTTTGACATACAATCACCATACTTTTCAAGATATAGAGTGTTTAATGAAAAAAGGGAATATTATGCTAATCACCCTGTAGCTCGGTAGGATGACATTTGCCCCCCCCCCCTTCCACCATACAATATTTTACTTGTCTAGACAAGAGGAATAATTTGGCAAAATATAGTCATATTACTTTGGGACACCCTGCATAGTCGAGATCAATGAGTTATTGATGTTTGCTATGAACTCTTCTCATACATCAATTTGTTAGTATACTGCCGTCGATAGCTGAGTATTTCTGGTATGTGGTAAAAACAAAGATTTCACGTATGAGTTTTTTCAGTGGTATCTCGAGACAAGTGGAGTATTCTTTAAACAAAAAGCCCAAATCAATGATTTCGTTCACAAAAGGGAAGAAAGTTTCATTTAAATATACGTCAGTAAATATCATGATATCATCCCGCCCCTTAGAAATGCACACGCTGTCACTTTTTCAAAATTGCACTACTCAAAATGAAGCCATTGGTCACAACCCATATACCAACAGCCCAGAAATAACGACTTCGTACTCCCACAGCTCCAGCACAACAATAGGTAAATCTGTAAATCATCAAGATATGAATGCGATATCTAAAACTTAAGGCGTATTACCTTAAAAAACTGATAAACAATAAAAAGAGAAAAGGTACAAAACTAGAGAATAGAACCTTAAGGTACCCTACACTACTGGTTGGCAAGGTAAATCATTGTTTTTGTTTTTTTGACGAAACAAATTAAGATGATAAAGTCAATTGTTCAGAAATTGAAAATGGAAGTTCTTAAACAGCTTAAAATATAGAATATTGTGATTAACCAAGACAAAGCTCCTAAAGAATTCACGAAGATCCAAAATTGCATCAAGGACATTTCTATTCTAGTTCTATCCTATTTTCAAAATAGCAGTAAGAAAACACCAGATTTCAGTGGCAATAATAAGTCCTGCGCAGTGAACATTTATGGATTTGGTAATAAAGGGTTTTCCAATAAGAGGTGTTATTTTAATTAGCCCGCTATTTCGGTAGATGTCACTTTTGGAGCTGTCATTTTTTGACATTTGACAAGTAGAAACTACGCCATTAATAAAAATGGAACGATACACGATTCAACAATGCATTGAAATTATTAAAATTCACTATAAAAATGGTGAAAATGTGGCAGAGACGGTTCGAAAAACTCGAACATTTTTGGGTCGTCGTGAAGCACCTTGTCGGACCGCAATACAGAAATTAGTAGAAAAATTCGAGCTGTCGGGACAAGTTAGTGATGTGAAGAATAAAAGCCGTGCACGTCGCTCAATAACAGCCGGGAATATTGCTGCTGTAGCCGAAAGTGTTGAAGAAAACCCAGGTTTGTCCATTCCTCGTCGTTCTTTGGAATTTGGCATTCCATAAACGTAATTACACCGTATTTTGCATAAAGATTTGGGTCTTAAGGCTTATAAAGTTCAGTTAACACAAGAACTCAAGCCCCGGCCGATCATCAACAATGTCGAGTCTTTGCTGATTGGGTCCTTGAAATGCATGAAAACGATCCGGAATTCCATCGAAAACTCATCTTGAGTGATGAGGCCCATTTCCACCTCGATGGCTTCGTCAACAAGCAAAATTGTCGCATCCGGGGCTCGGAAAACCCAAAAGTTATTGTTGAAAAGCCTCCCTATCCTCAACGTGTGACTGTTTGGTGCGGTTTATGGTCCCGCGGGGTCATTGGACCTTACTTTTTCGAAAATGAGGCTGGAGCAACAGTTACGCTATCGACAGATGATTAATGATTTTTATGGCCGGAATTGGATGGTATTGATCTGGACAACGCTTACTTTCAACAAGACGGCGCTACGTGCCATACAAGCAACGAAACCATTGATCTTTTACGGGAAAAGTTTCCGGACCGTGTTATCTCTCGAAGAGGTGATCACAATTGGCCACCGAGATCTTGTGACTTAACACCTTGCGACTTTTTCCTTTGGGGCCACGTGAAAGAGAAGGTCTATGCCAACAGCCCAGCGTCGATTCAAGACCTCAAAGATGGAATTCGTGAGGCTATTGAGGACATAGGGCAGCCACTTTGCGATTTGGTTATGGAAAATTTCATGAAAAGGATATGGTCCTGTAGGCGTGGTCATGGTGGATGTTATTTTACGTTATTAACGGCATACCTTCCTCTATATAATGAAATAAATATCCGATCATTTATCTCAAAAAATGGCATTTTTCTTTGAATATCAAAAGAACACCTCTTATTGGAAAACCCTGTATATAAACTTTCCAATTACTTTAAAATAAATATGCTAATTGGAAGAAAGTGGTCATGCCTTGAAGTATCTTTTTTTTTTAATAGACCGCTAAAATTTTGTTAACCTGAGCTTAGAGCTATGATCTTCAGAGATGAAGGAAGCAAGCGAAGATAATCATTCTAGAGTCCTCACAAAGGATAATACCAGAGTTCATAAGAAGACCAACTAAGAATATATTATTGACAGTATCGTAACTTGACATTGAAGACTCGATAGAAAGCTGTAATGGAAAGGAAAATTATACTAGCAATAGTATAGTAGATTACGTCCGAAGATGGTAAAACATATTCGAATGTGAGGCATTTGTACAATAATGGATTTGAAGTCGCAAAAATATTAGGCTAACATTTCCAAAGTTTCACCAACTTCCAGAAGATTTTCATTAGGATGTTATTACTTTTTCTAGGATTAGTAGGAGGAACTATATATATTTATATATAAATCTAAATAAAAGACGTATTCGACTTACTCATATATCGGAAAACTCCGATAACCAAGGCTTTTTAAAAGCGATGTAGAATTGTAAAAACTTCATAATATGAATGTCATGATTGGCCCAACATAGTTGAAGAAGCATATTATTGTGATGCCACTTTTTTGTGACCCTGCCTGAAAAAGATAACTAAGATAACTAATCTAGAGGGTGTGCTGAAACCTGGCACAATGTTTAATGAACCTTACCAGGCCTTACAACTGTTTGTCTGCTAATTTCCCCACTTCCCACAAGAAATAGTTACTAAGCGTGTTCCTCCTACGGCCTTATTAGATTAGATTAGATTCGTAGAGGGGTGTGTAGGCACAGCCTCGCAATCACCGCGACCTAAAAGATCTATTGTGAGTCCCCGTTGAATTTATTCCCTTTCTAGGTTCAGACTGTTAATAAAGTCTAGGATCCTTCTGGGATTGAGGTTCCGTACGTAGTTAGTACGTAGTACGGCCTTATTACTAGTCATTGATTACTTATGATAAGCCTATAATACAAATCTGAAAGTCATAATAAATTTGGATATACAACAAAAGACTTTGCAGACCTTCAGAGACCATATTTTCAGCCTGAATCCTAAACACAAAAATGATTATAATTATAAGGACGAATTAATTTAATTCTAAAATAGTTTACAGTAAATAATTAGTAGAAGGTTGCTCAATGAATGTCGCATACCTCTCAGATTCCTTCTCCCTGTTGTTACTAGACTTTTTTACTAAAACTCCATTAAAAAATACTCATTTCCAATTTTGTAATGAAAACTTGGAAAAAAAAATTACAAAAAAACTTCCATCTTAGTTTGCGTCTAGCTAGATTTCACATATCTACCTAGCTACACGATGTTGTATTTTTGTTCGCACCGTTTGTGTCACTTTTGTCGAATTGTAACGCCATAAATCGAAGATCACGTCCAATAAATTTCACGGGATGTGTAGAATTCTTCAACATCATTAATCGTCCGTTTCAAAACTTTGCCTTTGCCTCATTCCTATGACCCCTGATGTCTATTTTAGGGGATCTGTTCGTCGGGGGAGTTTACCAAAGCTGCCATTTTATTTGTTGTGTGATGGAAGAAGCTGGTCCAGAAGACTCAATCACAAGGCATTTGATAAATTGCAAGGACGCAATGGATACTAGCTACAAAAAAAAAAAAAAAAAAACAAAAAACATTATAACAAAAAAAATTCTTAGAACATCGTTATCGGAAGGGTGACCGGATAATTTATTTACCCTTCGACATTTCTTGCAAATTTATCTTTGTAGTTTGTATAGCAGCAGCAAAGGTCAACTTAAAAAAAAAAATCTACTCAACTCTCCCCAAAACTGAGCAGGAATAAGTTTCCATTCGAATTTTACAATTTTTTTTTCGCACAATTTCAAGGAACTCAAAGACATTTGAATATGAATGGGGCAGTAGTTCGAATTTTTTGTCTGTTCTCCAGACTCCATTGTGTCTTCTGTCTGGAGGCGACGTTTTGTGGTTGCATAAGAAAACTCGAGTAGCTAAATATCATCCAAAACTATGTGTGTGCATAAGCATACGGCAACTTGCCCTTGGCTGAATTCCGAGATTCACACAGAACTAAACACACCAGATTAAATCAGTGCGTCCTGAACAGCAAAAATATATTATATTCAAGAGACTGAAACCCTTGCGGGGCTTAAAGAAGCAGATACCACAGTGCTTGAGAATGAATTGGGAAATGTGTGTGCGCGGACAGAGGGCAGGTATGCTGAAAGACCATCATTATTTATGGTCTGTTATGCTCCAAGGAGACATAAATTGACAAATAATTGGAGGCTATTGAAGGCAGATTTATGTGTCCACCACTAAAGTCCAATAACAATAATCGCCGTAAACAACACATCCCAGCATCCAAGTACTGGCAGGCACTTATCGTCGCCCAATCAATGCACAGAAATTGGCAATAACTGTGACAAAATCTCTGGGACATTCGGCTATATTCTGAAATGGATTCCATTTTGGGGTGGGAACTGGTAGTGGTAGTTTCCTGATTGTGTTGTACCCATTTATTAAAACTGCTTTGATCCTTAGCTTTCCAACTGAATTCCTGACTATAGTCCAACTTTTGGCTTTCAATGAAGTGCTAGACCGAATGAATCGATTTGATTAAGTGCTCTTTGAAGGACAATAGGTTTATGGTCAATTTTATGTCATCCTGTAAAGAATGGTTACGGATGTTTTGTCCTGATTTTTTTTTCTTTGATTACTTTTTTTGTTGAAATTACCCATCAGAGATTAGGAAAGGATGTTTCTTGAAATTTATTACGAATCTGGGCTATGGGATGGATTATGTTTTATTTGGGATATCGTAAACCTTCCTTGAGATGTTTTTAGATGTTTATGTGAATGTGTTGTTTGTAAGATTTTGTAAAGTTCTAGTATTCCCTGTGATCACGCACACATTAATTTATTCTCTTATTTTATTTCCTCATATTCCGATGAATTTCTTGTGAGATACTGACATTCTGCAGATTTTTCACCATACACTAGTGATGTTTTCTAACTGAAAATTATTCATTTTTGTGAATCTTTTTTATATGGCACTGCCACTGGAGATAGCTTAACATATTTATTTAAAAAAAGTTTTGTTATTAAATCCTGAAAGAGTTTTATTCTGAAACATCTTAAAGGGTCAAAAACTAGTGCACAGAATGCTCAAGATCGGAATATTCTATGGTTACAGAATTTTTTTTATGACCAATAAAAACATTTTGAATGTGTATGTCTGTATTTAAGCTCAAGCATTTCGCAAGGTATTTTTGTTTAGCGGGACCAGGCCAACAGTGTCCCAAGAAGGAGTAAAAAGGTGGGAGTATTGGGTAATATCGGTGGAAAACAACTAGCCGGCAATAAATGCAAACTATTAGTCAAAATCTAAAAGAAATTGTATTTAATTTATATTTATTTATTCAGTAGATATATAATTAATATACATACAATGTAATACTACCCTTTGTTACATTTGTAACATAGCGTGAATGTTTGGACCCAGGTAGGGTTGCTACAGATGAATGATGAATCAGATGTTTTGACAATTGATCAAACAAAACACAATTTGGCCATAAATCTGTAATTAAATTGAAAAAGCCACAAGAACCAGGAAAAAATGCAATCACCACCAAATATCTCTTCCTGACAAATTCAAGAGCATTTGCCGTAAAACACCCACCCGAAATTAAAATTTTGATGATTCGTTCAGAAAGTCCTTGTAGTTTTACGTGAGCACCTACCAAGTATGGCTTAATCTCACGGCATTCTTCATGCTCGGATTGTTATGGACAATCAACGTCCTCATGTGCGTAACAGAGAGTTCCAGTATGCCAATAGAGTATGACATAACATCAAATTACTGGTAGAAGCGAGACCTCTCCAATCTCTGCCGATCTAGGGTCACGACACCCTTCACCACAGCCATCATGATGCTCATATAAAGGGGCCATCCCAAGTTGAGATGAATAAATCCAATATTCAGGGCTCCTCAACCCCGTGGTACCAAGTTAGGCAATGTCGGGCTACCTATTTGTTATGGCTTTCGTAAGGCATGATCAACAGACCATGAATACTCCCAGGGGCTATCACCATGCAAGATATCCTTTTTGTAACTGGACTGGTTACTCCCTTCGGGCCTAGATATTATTTCCAACGAGTAAAAGAATTGTACTTGGCCTATACAGGTAACACAACCCTAATGGCCGCTGTCAGGGTGGACCACGTGAAGGTTAAGATATGCCCATATTCATGTCTGATTAAGCTTCAAGATTCACACTTTGGATCTTATACCAGACCATGCATACTAACCACCCAACATACATATTTGATTTACGTTAGTTAAATTTAAATTTACTGTCAGTTAAATACACAATGTCAACTGACAGTATAATTGAAACGTCATTGCATAAATAAATAAAACAATTTAAATATTGCATTCCTGATATATTTATTTGCTATTCAGCATTTTCATAAGCCAACAGTTTTTCCTTAACACACTCCTGAAAATCCCTGGAAAATAATTTTTCTGTCATCCAAAAATGCAATATCAACTATAGCACAAACATATTTTGCAAAAGCATTATAAAAAAACTTTTGGCATCTGTCCCAAACCTGTAAGGAGAATGTCTTAAATTCACCCCCAGAAACTTTCAAGTAATTACTTAAGTGCATGTATCCTAAGCTCAATGAGCATCGGGACTACCAGACAAGCACCAGCAGCGAAAAATCGAGGCCAATAAAACTTCATTAATTCAGTTTGTTTACAATTGTCCCAGCATTTAATTGGATTAGGCCTTTCGACGAAATGGACGACAAAGCAGTAGTAAGAAAAAAAAACGCCTCCTGTCGAACTTTCTGTTCTGGAACAGTAGAGTCCCATTACCGTGGTGCAAGTACGTTTCTTGAATACTCGATGTAATTTAGCTAACGAATTTTCTAGACGGCTTAGGAAATACGTTAATTGAGTTCTGCAGGGGATGTGAAAATTACGTAGGAGCTGAAAATTTTGGCCAAAACTCTCCAAAAAGTTTTCTGTGTACAAATAGGGGTGGAGTGAGAAATTGAAAGCACAAAACATAAGGCTTAAAGGAATACTTGGATAAGGGTGAAAATAAATGAGGAAGACGCGTTATACTTATGTGGGGGGAAGATCCTGGAAAGGGTTGTGAAAATACTATCAAAACATACAAATCTTAATAGAAATTGCAACGTTTTTCATTTTTCATGTTGCTTTTGCCATACTTTCACTACGAAAACTATGACAGAATCGGAATGGCAACATTTCAAATGTGGCGACTGACTTCAATTTTATGACGAAGTCTCAGACATGAAGTATGTATACAAAAACAATCTAAATTGCCTTTGAAATCTATGAATATATAGAAAAACATCGGCTCTGAATTGAATTCCAGGGACACCTTAGAATCATACAAGAAAATATCGAAAATTTATCTTCCTTTTTTCCCATGTTTCCTTGATGTTTACTTGCTGAATTTAAGGAAATTTTTTCGCCTTAGTTTTTCTGATTTTCAAATCTTCTAACTTCCGTACATCTTTGGTAGTTGATTTGTTTTTCGGTCGATATTTCTCATCTTTTATCTCGTTGATATAAAAATTTTATTGTACTCCGAATAGAGACATAAGGACTAGGATATACATATACACACATATATGCATAAATATGTAGAATATTATAGCAGCAGAAATTGAATATCGCGTGCAAGATATCCGGGGGAAATGCCTTATTGAATTCTTTGCATGTATATTTTGTCGTTTAATCTTTAAATTTAAAACTTTCCGGCGCCATCTTATATGTCGGAATTGATGTTGGTAATATGTGTTTTCTTAAAGAAAATTGCAGAAATTCTATAATTATGTGCTTTCTCCCTTTTATTTCGTTTGACTGGAATAATTTGGATTGATAGGCTCTTAGGGGTATGAGAAATGTACACACAATTAGAAGATGTGATTAATATTTTGATTGGAGTTCTAAGAATCAACCAAAGCAGAGAGCAGTTCTTAGCATTAAATTTGGTTTAGAATCTATCAAGAGTTGAGTATGTCATGGAGAAACAATTAGAATTAAAAAGCCATCTTTAAAGAAAAAACTGAAGTCTTTTTTTTATTGTGGGCAGCTAATAAACTATATTCAATAGAATCATTAAAAGCATCATATCAGGATTATCAGATAGAATTTTAATATAGCTAGAATATAAATATTATTACTACAAAGAAGGAAAGTTTGCAAGCGTAAATTTTAAGCTGTAGAAATTAACCCAAATATTCTCGCAATCCTGTATATAGAATAACTGCTTAATCTGTTCCCAGACTGTAATTTGCAAGTACAGTTATTCAGCTTTTTGCTTTAGTATAATTATGACAGCACCATTGCATAAATAACTAAAAACAAAAATGGTGGGATATCGAGTAAATACAGTGAATTAGCCAATCACTGACAGTCGGATTGAACTTAATTGGACTTGCTTTGGCGTTTCTGAAAGTAAACTTTTCAGAGTTCCAGGAATTCAGTGAAACTTTATAAAATTTAATTGTTTTAATAAATACTACTTTTGTTGTTTCGAAAGCTTGAAGTGTATAGTTTTATTGAGTTTAGTGTTTTGTGGTTTAGTGTTTTGTGAAATTAAAACTGTTAATTTCTTAATTTAAAGTTATTAATTCTGCGGTGTAATGTTGCAGAAGCAATCGTCGAAATTCTGGTGGAAAATCGTTTTTTAACAAGTGAATATATTACAAAAAAAAACAGAATCGCACGAAATTTTAAGATCATGTGCAATTCGTTGATTCGATAAATGTAAGAAGGTTTCTTCTTTTCAATGGCAGCCCTATATTTCTTTTACCTAAAGAAAGGGAGGGGGGCTAATGATTTGTTCATTTTAAATAGCAATTTAGATTATATAAAATATTCCCCTTCAAAATGTCACGATTTCACTACCGCCATGACAAAACGAATACAAACACAGCACTAATACATTTCGCGAGTGGCTTAAGTTTCCACTCGACATGATGCTTCATTGTTAGTTATATAATATTTAATAAATAAAAAGAGATTACTCTTTTGGACTTTTTACCGGGTTAAACTTAATTTTCTTCAAGAAAGAATTTTTTGGGATATCTCCGGTATATAGCAAAAGCTAAAAAATGTTCTAATTTGTTATTTCATCACACAACCCATTAATTTTTGGTGACAAGTTTCAAGTCTTGGTGTGACTCATCCACAGGTCCCAAATAGCGAAATTGGGTGATTAGAAAAACAAATGAAAAAATGAAAAAAGAAGAAAGAAATGAAAAGTTTAAGAAAAATAGAAAAAAAACAATTTTTTTTTTTTTTATTTATTAAAAAAATTTAAAAAAATTTTAAAGAAACAGATTCATTCGAAGCGAATCGAACCTGTATACGCCACGCAGTGGGCTGAAAAATGAAGAAAAAAAAGGAAGAAGAAGAAGCGTTTCGTGTCAGCAGAAAACCTTCCACTCATCGGTGCAGCTTGGTTTTCATAGATCAAACCGATCTCTTCTCATATAACCTCAGAATAAATTCTGGGTGTGAATTATATGAGGACCTGTGGATGAGTCACACCAAGACTTGAAACTTGTCACCAAAAATTAATGGGTTGTGTGATGAAATAACAAATTAGAACATTTTTTAGCTTTTGCTATATACCGGAGATATCCCAAAAAATTCTTTCTTGAAGAAAATAATATTTAATGGACAGTACACTCATTGTCTGTTTTCTATTTTTTATAAGTGAAATTTCGTTTGATAAAGTTCTGAGACAATACTACAAAATGGAACCTTAAATTGTGCTAGTAGAAATGTTACTATATTTCCACCTGAGAAGACCTGTAGAGATATAATGTATGAAGACTCTGGAGATGAGAATGAGATTTCGAGTGAGCAAATCTTATTTCGTTATCAGAAATTCAAAAGCGATTGAAGCAAACCAAAAGCTAGGGAGTCGATTGCTTTAATGTTACCAAGTTACTCATGTTACCATTATTCTCAATTATATACATTTTGCATCAGGAATTGAGGGTAGCAATATCACATTGAATGAACACCCTGGCTTCAAAACCTGGACGAATCAATTGTTTTTTCCTGGTGTATTTATGATTTGGTTTAGAATCGTTAAAAATAAAAGTTCTTAAAATTCTTCAATTCTCCATCTTTGACCGATTCTAACAAGTGTGGGTTCGATTCCCATCCGGCAAAAATAAATAATATTTTTAAATTTTTTGCATTCTGAGCAAAAAGAAATGCAGAGTTTCAAAAGTTTCAGAACTCCGTAAAGAGCGGCAAAAACTTTTAGGTTTTGCTGAAATTAGATGGCTTTATTTTGCGGCTGTTGTAAATAGAATTCTAGAATAGTGGAAGGCACTGTAACTTTTCTTTTTCATGAGCTGGTAGACGAAAATGTACATGTAAAGACTATGGCTTAACAAATGGACATAGTTGGAACTAAAACATATATTTTCTTACTTTCATATACTTATTTTAAAATTTGTTTGTGTTATGTTTTGGGCTCTCGCTTTAAGAATAAACTGGTTATATCTTATTATGGAAAGTAATTTTTAGATAACATATTATTAGCATTTTGCTGCAAATTCAGCTTTTTGACTTTAATGTAACTGAAATTGATTACTGCTAACCCAAGAAAATTTTTTTTTTAAATAGTAGTAACCGTGAGGTTACCATTATCAAATTATATAACTTAAGTTATATAGACTTGTACTCGAAACCTGTTTTTAACCACTATAAACCCTTTATAGAGCTTAAATGGAGGATTATATAAAAGTTACGGTGACTTGATTTAGGTAACGTTATACAACTAAAAACTGAGTATCAAAAATATTCTGGTTACCTTAATATAACTTCTTATATAACCCTTATATAACCCATGGTGCTCTCGATTAATTAATTTATTTCGGTCATAGGAGTGGCTGCAGTAATGTTTCGGTTACCTTTATAAACTTTGTTTATAATGGTGATGGTAACGTTTCCACAATGCTTTGAGTTTTCTCAGGCTGATAACTTTTAGTGATTGAAATTATTTTTCGTTACCTTTATAAAACATTATGAAACCTATGTTGACATGGAATTTCGACATTTTTTTGTATTGCATTTTTATAATGTAAAGGTTTAATATTTTTGCATTTTAAAATTACAATTTTTCGACATGTACGTGGTGAAATTCAACTGCAGTTAAAACTTTGCTGTGAATATCATCATACATACTTCTAAAAAATATAGACCGCTCCAAAAATAAGTATATAATATTTAATAATTTTAATTAAATATTTCAAAATTTGAAATTTTCTCTTAGGTGATA
This sequence comes from Dioctria rufipes, assembly GCA_963924295.1. Taxonomy (NCBI): domain Eukaryota; kingdom Metazoa; phylum Arthropoda; class Insecta; order Diptera; family Asilidae; genus Dioctria; species Dioctria rufipes. Next base: position 29,343,981 of record OZ002742.1, read on the forward strand.
TCAATTGATAAAAGTAACATTACATAATTTAGAAAAATTATGTATCTAAAATGATGGATTTTCTTTATATAAAAATGAAATGGAAGCCATATATCTGCAATTTGAAAAATTGACTTTACCGGCATTTTCCTTTTTATCTGCAATGCAAGATGAAAAAATGGCGGCTTGTCCTTAAATGAACACATTACCAACCCCAACGCGCATACTCACGTTGCTCCTCTAAAGTTACCGAATCTAAATACATAGATCGAACGCGCCAGCAGAGGTGAGTTCACACTACCTCGAGCCACACCCTTCCCACGTCGTGTTGGCGCGTACTGGGAAGCCAGCTTTATTGTTTCTAAGAAATTGGTCAGCGATCATAAATTTTTTTTACCTATCTGGCTCTCCGATATATAATCGATTACAGCACAATTTGGTGGGGAGCGCGCAATAGAAGCATACAAATTGCCTTAACGAATTTTGATTTAGAACTCTTCCAGTAGAGCCCTAGTTCCATGCAATCATCACCGTATAACCACCCGTTGATATTTCATAGCGAGACAATGATTCAAGCCTGAGATGTTCGAAATTTTTTTCTTAGAAATATACTTGGAAATTGTTCTTAAGACAACGGTTCTAACGAATTGGTGAGGACTGATTTTGGTGGTGCACTTTTTCGAACAAGGGCACAAGCGTTCAGTTTTCTTGGAAAGATTTAACAAGTTTTCTTTACATTTTTTATGCAGTACTGGAAAATGGTTCCAAAGACTAATATTGATTGAGTTGCCTTCGCTGGTCTTGATAGCTAAAGATATTTATGAGCGTTGGCAAGCATACATTTTATTCTAAGAAATTTACTTGAAAATTTTTCTTTCGAATTTTTTTATACTATTGGTTGCTGAAAACCATTAGTTGGATTGATTCAGGTCCCGTTCAAATTGATTCTACAATAAAACTATAAAAATAAAATCCATTCGCTTTCCTCGGCGGTAGTTGGCGTTGCTTTGCTTGTACTTTCGTATTAATTCAAGTAGTGTTCTTTAATTTAATTTCACGTTTACTTTTAAGATAAACTTGCTACACTACTTAGCGATGGAGGTAGAAATAATAGCGATAGTGTAAAGTGGAAAACTGATAAAACTATTGACAACTTTTTTTCAAAAGAAAGCAAGATCAGTTGAGGAGTGGGCGAACAAAAGGGCACATGCCCCATTCCTAAACATTTACAGAAAACACATAAAACTGTATAAATCAATGAATGAACTTTCGAAATTATTTCACTATGATTTTAATTGTTTGTGCTACTTTCGGTGCTCTTCTCGATATGCTAAGAACATAGAAAAATGTGAAAGATACTAGAAGAAAAAAATTAAAAATTAAATTGACCATGTGCGCTTTTGACTGCATAGTTCCTTTTCGTTCAGTAAATGGCTTGAAAAAATCAATAGATTTTCGTGGACATGTGCCGTTTTGATTGGAAAACTAGTTTTAAGAGTCGGAAATCTGTGACTTTTCAGTTAAGCTCCCATCAGAAGAAATAGTCAGTATAACATATCATGCACTTCTACTCCCATTCCTTTAAATGTCACACAAGCTGCAAGCTCACTCTCCGCCAATTACTTCACCTGTGACAGAATCGCTTGCGTCAGCATCTATTTCTACAATCTCTGCATGCGAAGGCGTATTTGGTTATGATGTATCGAAAGGTTTTCCAAATCAAACCGAAAATTGGATTTTGTGATATAACGTAAATATGATTAAAAAAAAGAGCGACTTCGTCCGACTTTTTCTTCCCCGTCGAACATTTTATTTGTCTCCCCTCTAGGCTGCATGTCTGAATACGCACCTATTTTACAATTTTTTTTTTTTTTTGTTTGAAAATAAGTCATGCATTGTATTTCACTATTTTATTTGAGCGTGCCCAGCGCCCTAGCACTTACTTCCATACTATAGGTTTTCCTGAAAAAACATATATGGTAGTATGATGGCACATAAGAAATGTTCAGCTCATTCTTATGGTTTTTAAAACTGTAATTATAAACTATTACCTATTCCCTACATTTTGGGGATTATTCCCATTTTAAGGAAAAAGTAAATAGTATTGAAATAGGAGTACCTTCGTTTTAGATACAAGAACCTATTTTTATTTCTGAAGTGGAGTAATCCCTATATTTTATGCCAGAAATTGTTGCCATTGATCCTTGGGAAAATTTGTTTACTGTGTGGTTAAAGCCGTGCTAGGGTACATCTATATCATGTGCGAGACAATTGTAAGGAATTTGGCGTTGGAGCTGGTGTAGTACTGACATATCCCAATGTATTGACAGAAATATGGCCTAATTAGCCATTTTACTTTTTCTTTGCTAAATTTTTCTTTTCTTGAAGATTATTGGATTTTCTAAGCGAAAAAGGTCTAAAGTAAATAGGGACTATTCGCACGATGAGACTTGTTAATAATCCTTTAAACAATAATGAAATCAGACGGACAAAAAGAGGTGAGCACCTATGAAATACACATCCTTCCAAAAAGTTGATTTTTTCGCCATGGTTATATCTGAGTTGATTCAGTGAGTAGAGTACTCCAAAGTTATGAGCAAAAGCATTTTAACTTCCTAAGAGGAATAGTTAAGTAGTATACTAATTACTACTCTAGTTCATAAGCTGGGGTTCAACTATAAACAGAGGAGGCCATTTCCAAAACTCTCCTTATCCGTTCTAATACGTTTTGAGATAAAGGCCAAAGTGTTATAACTACCAAAGTACGCACAGTAATCTTATGAAGTTATATTCATTTTTATATACACCTATTAGTTGTTAAAACACAAGTTTCAAAATAAACCTAGTAGCTCCCATTCAGATGAAATAACGAAAAGTTTTTTGGATAAGGCGAGATTTGGAAAAGTATTCTGGATAAAACTGGTTTTGGAACAAGTCCTGAAATTGGCGAGTTTTGGAACAGTATTTTAAGAAAACAAAATAAAAGTTCAATAGTTCCTTATTAAAATATAACACTAAATTTTACATTAATCCAGTGACAACAAAAATAAATACACTTAGACTTGATTTATAAGAAAAATAAAATATAATTAGAATTAAAAAAAGAACACATATGAACTATAACAGAATTTCATGCACTAAACACTATAAAGAGTTCCTGGATTATCCTCATAAGAAGTGTGTGAACAACAAGAAATGTTACCCTCTTCTGTAGTATGGTCTTCAGTGACAGATGTTATCAAATCTCTGTAAAATTCCAAATCAGGCAGATCTGTCCATTTTTCTTCAAAGTTTTTTTTTAAGAAGTGTCCACAGTCTTTGAGTTTTGCTTGCTTAATAGGAACTCCGATTTTAATTGTCTCCGGGCTCATTCTACTGTAAGATTTACCCCTCCTCGATAACGATTTAAAAACAGAGAGATCGCATCTGTACTGTAGTTTATTTCGCCTTTCACAAGTATTCCTCCTTTCGCTATCTTCTTAATGAACAAGCGCTTGCTTGGTGCAAATTTAAAATACCATTGTGCGGGTGGCTTGATATTTTGGGAAACACATTCTCTCCAATTTCTGATCATAACGTCATTTTTCAAAATAAAAACCGTACGGTAGGGTCAATGATAGTGTCAAGTTTTCTCACTTGTTTTTAGATTCTACCAAAGACACGATCCGGCGGAATGTACGAATGCCCAGGAATAGGAAATATCAATTGAATTTCTTTTATATTTCTAGGTGCTTCAGACCGAAGCCAAGAAGACAGCATTCCAACCATTGTTGAATTCTTATTTTGCCCTCCACATCCCTCTGCAAATACCTTGATAATATGAAATTGTGTTAAATCTGTATTAATGAGACGATGATGAACACAAGATGAAATTTCATTTGAAGATTTGTAAAATTCATTTTCAAGCCAGGTGTAAATGAAAACATTATTGGAATTTTGCTTCTCCTTTGAATGTCCTTGATAGATGGTAAAATTGAACAGATGAATTTGTCTACTATAATAGGCAGCTTGATCGGGAACCTGGGGGAGAATCATGTTTTTTCGGCAGTCAAAAGACAGCTTTAATACTCCTTTCTCAGATTTCCTTAAAGAATCGTAAAATGCTGCGTATTTCAGTTTATGTAGCCTTAACTCTACCATTAAATAATTTTTTTTAGGTTGATCATGTGTTATTTTAATTGTTTCCCGAAGTTCTACACATTTTGAGCAGACATCTGTTGAAGGCATTCCAAAACCTATATTGTATTCATTCATAAATGAATAATTTGAAAATAACGAATTTCTCGGTGAAGGAAAGTTTTGGAACAGTTCCTATATTTAAAGCTGCTATTTGAGAGGGAAAATGGTGAGTTTTGGAGCTTGGATGTGATTCCAAACGATGCAAGGCAGCAACGAAAGGAGAGTATTGTGTTTAACTCATTTTTTTTTTTTTAAATGGATAAAGAGAGTTTTGGAAATGGGCTCCTCTTGCTTAAACACAACTCTACCAGTTGGTATTTAGCAGCATGTGGGAGATTTATTATGAAAAACTTTGTAATAGTTGAAAAACGTGAATTTATCGTTGAAATTTATTTCTAATCACATCTCGCTAATATTGTTTCGTAGAAAATTTTGCGATAAATGTGGAATAAATTGAATCCTGGATAAAAGGTACCGGAGGAAAAGAAAGTATTCAGTTACAAAAAATCTTGAGTAAGAAAAATTATTGAAAAAAACTTCCGGTAATGTGTGTATGTATTGAGGGAGATTATGGAATACACAATCCAAAAAACTCCCAACAAAAACGTTACAGTTTTTGTATGTTACAAAATTTTGTTTAACTTAATGGCGAATTATTTTGTCCGTAGATGGAAGCCAATTGTTTGTAAAGTATTTTGAGAGAATAAATCAATACACGCGCCCATTTCTACAAGCTTAGAAAAATTCAGAGAACACGTTTTTTTCAGTGGAAAGTGTCGATTTTCTTTGTTTCTGTTGAAGAAAAAAAATTAGTGTTTAATTCTTAGCAAAATTTTGCAGACAAATTAAGTTCTGTAAGAGATTTACGGATTTGCAGATCTGAAGTGTGTTAAATTAAGTAGAAAATTTTTTTTCAGGATCACGTGATGATTTTGTTAAAGCTGTTAGAAAATTATAATAGAGACAGCCCAGTTATAGTCCCATCGGGTCGGGCTTTAAAATATTTTTGGAGTAGCTATTACTATTTAATAGAGTTGAAAGAAGAAGAATTTTATTGCTCAAAGCGAGAACTCCAATTATACCGATTTAACAATGAATTGGTAATCTCACCTCTTGCTAGTTTTAATTCGCTTAAAACTGCTTTATCGACGAGCTTGTAGGTAGGTATATGTAGTTTCGTTCCCAACCTAGTTTCAATAATAAGAAATACTTGGAATTAAAATCTTTTCAATGATTTAATTTTCAGGTGGCTTTTTAGCTTTTTAATGTTGGTTTGAACAAGCGCTCTATAACCATTAAGAAACAAAATGGCTGAAATTCAATTCATATAGACTATCGACTGTGTTATTAGCCCTCCAATATCGAAGAATGTTACACGGGAAGGTAAGGTAACTTAGAGGCAGTAGGTCTATAAGGTATAACTTTTTTGCATATTATATACTTTATACAGATTACTTCAAAATAAAACATCACCGAGACATGTTAAAAAAATTACTAACGCATTCGGTAATAATAAGCCTGTTCGCATACCTTTTCAAGTAAAAACATGAAAAACATCAAATTGTACAATAGAGAGATAAATTGAAAGTGACATTCGTAAAGCACGTGAACGGCTTCGAGTAAAATCTTGTCTAATGTCAAAGAATTAAAGTGGATTAGATTAATTGATTTATTATTCAAATTATTGAATTATTGTGCTCCTGTTGCACGCCGGATAATTACTTTTTGTTTTATTATCGATTGACTCTAGTAGCGAAAGTAATTTGGACGAATTAGAAATTCTTCTTAATGACGGATATAGATAGCGAAGAAGAAATTTTGTTAAATGAGCCGATTGAAAGTGGAACAAAATGAAAAAGGCAATGCATTTGTGCCGTTCTGTCCTAACTACTTAACTGCACCTCCTTTCAAAATAATTAAAATGATGGGTAAAAAAAATAATAAACTGTAAATTGTTTGGAGGTATATTACTTTTGACTAAACACCATAGAATTATTTAGAACAAGTAGTGACTTCCTACAATAAAGAGAATTCAGCCGTCATTTCAGAATTAATAAGACCCTGTATAAAAAACTCTCCACAAAGTATGAATCATTTGAATAATACCAGAAACTACGCTCTAATAAAAAGGTGCTCCGCAAGAAAACATCTGGCAGTATTCTTGTGGTTTGCTGGTCATGAACCCTGCAGTTTTCGGAACTTGGCAGAAAGTTCAATTTGTCTTTGCCAATAATCAGCAATATCATATATAGAACGACAATATTTCTAAGCTATCTTCCCGCTTGTGTAATAAAATGGCCAAATGAAACAATGAAAAGAAATTCATTTTTCCAAAATAAAATTGGGCTAAATTAAAATATCACAAGTATTCAGTGTAATTAAAAATCTAGTAAAAAATACCACGGTGTTTGTTCTGTACCCGCACACCCTCACCAGGAGGCAATCACATAATTTAAATGACAATTCAAAGGAAGCACAATTTAATACACGATAGTGTTTTATTTTGTATAGCTATTGGTGTTACAATACTATAGAAAAAAGCATTAATGTTGGATAAATTCGTTTTCTTCGGAATTACTTAACCAAACAAAAAAGGTATTCTGGCGACTGAGAATTTGTAAGACTCTTTTCCTTTGAAAATTAAGATAAATTCATCAAGATCCAGCAAAGGTAAAATAATTTTAAGGCTTTATTGCAAGTGAAAAATTATTCGGTTGTAAAAGCGACTAGTGATATAAGAGCAGCCTTAGACCAGGATAACGCTACCATTTTAGTTCTGCTTGATTTCTCAAAGGCTTTTGATAGTATAAATCACAGCTTGTTACAGCAAAAGCTTCTAATTTTCTTGGATTTACTGCTTCTGCTCTAATCGGGAGTTTCTTGCCAGAACACCATCAATGGGTGAAGGTGGATGATAGGTTGTCGGATTCACTTCTTCTCCCGACTGGTGTACCTCAGGACTCAATCGTGGGGCCGTTGCTATTTAGTTTATTTATTAATTACCTTCCTCTAGTTGGACGTGATGTCAAGATTCACTTTTACGAAGATGATGTACAGCTTTATCTAAATAGACCTATTGGCTGTTTGAAGATGGCATCGCACGTATTAATGACGATTTGAGCAGAAACAATGCATGATCTAAGATTAATGCATTGATGTTGAATCCCTCTAAGTTTCAATATATTCTTTTTCACAACAATCCACTACTTTCGTCTGATATCCCACCCGTAATTCTGGACGGTAAAGCATTATCTCGTGCTAGTAAAAATGAAAAATTTGGGTATTGTCTTGCACCAAAATATGAACTGCTGTGACAATACAAAATCAAAAATTAGCGGACTTCGAATGCTCTGGCTCCCAGCCAGTATTTTGCCACAAGCAACTCGTTTAAATTTGGTTAAGATACTAATTCTGCCGTACTTCACAAGTTTAATTTTCCATCGACTTGATAGTGTTTGGACCCGTAAAATTGAGGTCGCGTTCAACGATTGCTTACGTTTCATCATCGGACTTCGCAGATATGACCATGTCTCGCCTTACCGCGATCAGCTGGTGGGGTGCCCGCTTACTACATATCTCAAGAAAAGAGCGTTAGTATTCTTTTTTAACCTTCAAAAAAATAATGAACCATATTACCTTAGAGAAATAATTAATTTTACTAATTCACATAGAAACAGGAACATTATTTTTCCTCGTTTTACTAGGCTTGTCATGGAGGACACTTATCTTCTCCAGACTGCGAGCTCTTGGAAGAGTCTCGTTGATGCACATTTCTTAATTAGACGCCCGTAATTTTACTTGAATATTTTGTCAGGATCACTTCTCACAGCGGAGTACTATCCGGAATTATTGTAGCTCTTTTTTTTTTCTATAGCATTTATTAGTATCTTATTATCAGCTCTTTTTTTGTAGTTCATAATAACTTGTTTTTGGTACTCAGATTTTAATTTGCAATATTTATAATTATTATCATAAGTTAATTTTGAATTGTTATAGCTTTTGATATTCTTTTAAAAACTTCCTCCACGTTTTAGTCCAATTAATTTTAGGTATAATAAAATATTGTAATCTTGTATACTATCGCTTCTAATAAAAGTTATTATGTTATGTCACATTTTAAAGTTACATAACTTTTTTTTCCATTGTTATGTTAGCCAAAGTCACGCAGATAACTTATTTTGCAATTTTTTATCTTAGAAACTAAACACGATATTGCAAAACCGATTATACCACCATCGTGGATATAAAAAAAGGAGTAAAAATATGGTTCAAAGTAATAGCACGTTATCGTCGTTGAAAGCCCTTTACCTTCGCACGGGAGAATTCTCCTTATTTTACCTCAATCTTAAGAGGTAAATTTAAAAGGAATTCTTATATCTTATTTTTTCCTAATAATTAACTAAAATATTTTGAAGGCCCAAATTAAGTAATTATTAAGTAATATTTCCTTCCTAAAGTAGCCAGTAAGTTTAAATTCTTGAAGGATTTTAATATTTTCGTTTTTCTTAAAATGTATTAAATAATCCTACCTAGATGTTCCGAGGATCCGTTTGGCTGAATGCCCCTTGAGGTTCACCTGATGTATACTTATGAGATTATGGATAAACCCAGATCTTAATATATTTTCTCTCTTTTTTAATCTATTTACCTGTCCATCTCCCACTTTTTCTTTCAATACTTTTTAAACTGCTAACATTCAAAATTATCTAAAAGAGCACGTTAATGAAAGATGCCAATAGTGGTGAAACTAATATACTACGGAGCTCTATCTACACTGAGATGGTAGTAATCATAATTGTTGATTAGCTTGTTGCTATCTAACGAATTTTTAAATTCAAATTTCATCTCTTACTAACCAATTTGAAGAAAAATAACCAAACAAGTGGAGACATATATACCTCAAATACGTACCGAAATCCAAATAATCACCATCGCAAACAAACAAACAAAAAAATTAAATCATTCTCTTTGCAGTCCAAATACGGAAATATTGTCAGAGCTTAAATCCTGTCAAGTTAATTACAGCAAACAATAACATTTTCTGTTGATGGACATTTTGCCTTCCATTCACACATAATTAAAACAATTTCAAGTGTGAAGCTTTCTTTCGTGCAGACCTAATCCCATATTAACAGGGTGTCCACAAACCAGACTCTAACTATGTATTTAAACAAATTCCCTGATATAACTCAGGGGAACAAGCAAAAATTCCGAGTATTTTCCTTGAATTTAACAAAACCGTGGTTTTTTTGTATTGTACATGTGTTTGTAGAGGAGATTCCTTGTGTGTAATATTAATTACGCTCATATGTCTGGATAGAGTTGGAGTACACCACATCAAGAGTTGGAGAATCCTTCAATTTTCATCTCCAGAACACTGTAGAAGTACAAGTTTGCTGCTGTTTAATGGGATTGCATGCTTTGTGTTGGTCAAAAAACTGCAATTTTATCCTTCAAGTGGGTCAAGCTAATGGCATGATCGTACAGTTTTATTTACATGTCCGGGCCCAGTTCCTATGATTCAGATCAGGATTAAAGTTGTATAACAAAAACTTCAAGAAAGCTTTGTGTTTGTCACTGCAAAAGAGTTATAAGTATCTTGGGCATACCAAAACTATGTAAATTTTAATAGTTATTTGTTTATGATTGTTTCCCTACTACCTCCTTGCTATATGGGGGAGTTGAGGTATAAATTTCTCTGGAAGCTTTCTATAAAATAACATGTCAAAGGGCACTTTGTTGATATCTAAACCAAGCAAGAGAACCTATCTACATAAAATATCCTTATGAGATTTTCATACATGACTAAAGTATTAGGAATAGAGTCTGCTTCATAATCTACTTGCCAAGATGTCGACGATGCGGGTGATAATGTGCTTTATAGATATTATCTTAGCAGATGCTCTCCTTTCCGTCATGTGATGGGAATTATATCAGATCTACTTCGGGATACCCTTCCCGCTTAATGATAAATAAATTTGTATTTACTCCTGTCGATACTAAGAGGTATTAGTCAACGAAAAGCCTATAAGCAATAAGATTCAAGTATTTACTTGAATTCTTTTATGGAGCCTTTCTAAATAAGAACATTATTAAATTTTCTTCTATTGAAGGAAGAGCGAGTCTTATTTCACTACATATTGTGTTGGTTAAATAAGTCCCTCCTGAACTTTCTTTTTTATGGATATGGTGCTGACATTTTTCTAAATCTTTCTATGATGCGTACCCAAATATCTTATGGTATAATATGTCTAGATTGTCATAAAAAGGAACTAAAATGGTCCCCTTATTGCAGATATACCAACATTTACAGAGCAAGGCGATGTGATATCTATATCTAGGGTTATACCATATGTTCATATAGAGTTTTCAATCAGTTACATTAGGATGCTGATTTAGCATAAAACTCAAATGGTTTGGAATATTTCTGATATTTTTTCTTAACCCTCGTTATATAAACATGCATGGGAGATACACTATTCGTAAATATTCGCCTCCCATATGCACGTACTATATTGATGATTTTTGTTTTATAGAATACAAGGAGCAATAAAACACATTTTAAATCTGAAAAATTGTTTATTAGTCATTAATTTTCTGAAATGAAAATGAGCACAATACTCATTCTGAGCAATCGCCACATAATAATGGAGTGATCCATACACATAAATTTTTTACATTGGATAAAACAGAACCTTGTCATTCGACGTTTTTTTATAATCTGGAGACGATCTGCTGAGTGTAACTCTCTATATTAGCATAATTGCACCCTGACATGCAACAGGCGAAATACAAATCCTTATGGTACCTGCAATAACTTCGAGTTCCCAAAGCAGCCCTGAATTGCGTATTCCTAGTGTTCCTCGCAACTTTTCACCATTTAATTTTACCCGAGTAACAGCTAATTACGTTCTTATGGCTTTTTGCGAAATTAAGTCTGACAGCACGGGATGTGATGGTTTAAACCCGAAATTTGTTAAAATTCTCCTGCCTTATATTCTTTCTCATCTTGCACACATTTGTAATACGTGTTTTACGTCATCTCAATTTCCGAACCAGTGGAAGTTCTCAAAGGTCATACCTGTTCCGAAAATTTCATCTAATACTGATTTCAGACCTATTAGTATCTTACCCTTTTTATCTAAAGTAATTGAAAAACTTATGTCTGCGCAAATAAATAGATGCATTGCATATCATAATTTACTAAATGAAGAACAATCAGGCTTTAGACCAAAGCATAGCTGTATTACTGCTCCTCTTAAAATAACCTATGATATACGGATTGCTATTGACAGGGATGAGTTCTCCATGTTAGTGCTCTTGGATTTCTCTAAGGCATTTGATTCGGTGAATCATAGCAAGCTATGTAGAAAACTGATAATGCAGTTTAGTTTCTCTCCCCAGGCTGCAAACCTTATCGGCAGTTACTTGAGGGATCGGTACAATCTGTGTATTCTAAAACATTAAAATCCTCTTTTCAATTGGTATCTTCAGGAGTGCCACAAGAATCTATATTGGGTCCTTTGTTGTTCTCTCTTTTCATCAATGATTTATTTCATAGTGTTAAGTACAGAAAACTGCACCTTTATGCTGATGATGCTCAATTGTACATCTCAAGACCAATTGGATTAGCTGAAGATGGTATTTCTTGTATAATTGATGATCTCTATTCTATTTATTTGTTGACCATTGACAATATGCTACAATTGAACCCTACCAAAACTAAATGCTTAATTATGTACAAAACAAGTTTAGATATTTTTTTTTTTCTCACTTTTCTATAATCAATGGCACGCAAATTCTAATTGTTGATTTCGTTTCTAAATTTGGAATTATCTTCAATAGAACTCTTTCCTCGGGCCATCATATTAATACTCTAATTAGAAAAGTATATGGTGGGCTTCGTTCACTCTGGGCGACTAGTAATTTCAATCCAGCAAAACCCCGTTTAAAGCTGGTCAGGACGCTTCTCGTCCCTCTTTTTACGTATGGGTGCGAAATATTTGCTTCTCTTGACTACGAGTCTATTCGAAAGCTAAATACTGCATTCAACGCTACTATAAGGTATGTTTTTGGTCTCCGTCGTTTTGACCATGCCTCTCCTTACGCCAACTCCATCCTTGGTTGTAGCGTTATGGTCTATTTCAAATATCGCGCTGTTATTTTATTGGCTGGGACTCTTAAGTCTGGGAATCCCAGCAACTTGTATAATATACTTCAGATTGCGAGATCAAGTCGAGTTACTACATTAATACTGCCTAGACATAATTGTCTAAGATCTAAGCGTCAGTTCTTCATCCAGTCCATTATTGTTTGGAATTCTCTGCCAATAAATTTGAAATTGTTGTTTGAGTCAGGTACGTTTGGTAATTTTAAATGCAAAGTTCTCGAGCACTTAAAATCAGTGTAGTTTTTAGTTTTTCATTGTAAATAAGTATAAGTTTCATTTTTCATTTCTTTTTGCTCTTTTGTATCTTAGTGCTAATTAACGAATTAATTTCTTATTGGTCTAGTTTTTTATAATATTAGTTATTGGATAATGTACCTATTAATCTTGTACTAAAATAAGGTTTTATATCCTTTTGTACAATGCCACCTATAAAAGAATATATGAAAAAATACTAATTATAGAACTTTCTAGGAAGCTACTTAGAAGCTCACCTTCTATGTCTTTAACTTTAAAGTTACAAGTGTTCGGCGATAAAGAACCGGGAAAAGAAGAATGGGGAAGAATTAGCGAAAATTCGACCAATTCATAAATACTAATCTTAAACAAAAACGATCCTAATAACATTTACTGCGCGCGCTTGGATAGCTTTGCGAAGCGTTTCGTATGTTTAGTACCAGTTAATTTTAGCGAGTGGTTGGATAACTTTCCAAAACACCCATAGTTTTTCCTTTTACCACCTTTTGTCCGATTCGCAAATATCATACAATTCTACGAGAATCCGAAACTTTTTGCCATCGAATTGTTTACCGTTGTCTTATATGACGATTTCTGGAACACCATAGTCAAGAAATATTCGATGCTCTACAATATCGACTACTTACTCTTTTTGAAGTTGCTTCCCTTAAAGGGAATATACAAGAGTATTTAGTAAACCAGTCTCACAACCATGAGTAAGTATGTGTTGCCTTTGGTCGATCGGGAGAAGGGACCCATAAAGTTTAAAGCAAGTATTTGCCATGGTTTTGCAGCTTCTTTAAAATTTCCCATTATACCATATTGCGCATTAGTTTCGCAATTTTTTACATACTTCGTTACGTCTCGAGATATTCCGGGCCAATAGTAGTTCTGTAGTATTTTTAATTTAATTTTATGGATACCTAAATGAGCAGCAAATGAGGAGTCGTAACATTCTTCCAACATGTCTGACTCGAGGATTCGGGAATTACTAGTTTCCTCCTATAGCCCTGGTACTTGTGCTTCTAGTTCCCAGCATGGAAAACAACTTGGACTTTCTTGTACTCTAGCTAGCATGCGTATGTACTAGCTGTCCGACGGAATAGGATTGTAATCAATCAGATCTATCGTATTTGCTCTAGAAAGTGCATGCGGGACAACGTTTTCTGTTCCTTTTACGTGAGCGATTTTGATGTCATGTTGTTGCAACTTCAAAACCGATCTTTCAAGTCTGCCCGTCAGATTTTGTTGCTTGAACAATCACGTGAAGCTAGAATGGTCCGTTAATATTTTGAACTTTCGACCTTCTAGGTAGCACCCTAGTTTCTCGATTGCAAATATTACACTCAAGAACTCTTTTTCTGTCACGGTATAGTTTGTTTCTGATCCTCTGAGGTTCCTACTAACATATGCTATAGGTCTTTCGTGAACTTCGTCTATTTTTTGGGTTAAGATTGCTCCAGTTGCATAGTTGGAGGCATCACATTGGAGATAGAATATTTCATTAAAATCAGGGTTTGCCTAGAGTGGTGCCTTTGTTTCGATCGACCCTCCATTCTAATTTATCTATTTATTTATATTGTGTTTTTAATTAGTGCTGGCTATTTTTTATCTATTAATATTTTTACAATGTTTTTTAATGCATAGGTTGCCTTTATTTGTTAATATTCAAGCAATCAATCAAGCAATACATTAATGTTTGTAAATAAGCTGCGTTCTTGGGAATGGTTCAATACATCGGAGAGAAAATAAAATTTTCACGAAATAAACACGACTTTTTTTCTTCCTAATCGTCCACTCCGAAAATCCTAAAATCACAGAATTTAAAGTAAATCATCATTACACTCATATCTAAAAAATATAGCATAAGAAATTATTATAAGCCTAGAAGCACACCTAGGTAAAACAATGCTTTGAAACTCTTGTAGTCGAAAATCCCAACTGATCACAACAAGTCAGTCTCGTACCTTATCACATTGCCTATGCAAGTAGTTCAGATCCTGTGATGAGGAAATGTTTAAAAACTATTATTACCTCAACCACTATCACTATTGCTGTTACACAGCTGTTAGTAAACAATGAAATGGTTGTATAACTTTTTTCGTGCAAAATAAGTGTTAAATTTATTGTGATAGTCCGAGATAGGAAGCTCAACCTCCGCTTGCTGGGAGATTGGAACATAATAACAGGAACAATTTGTAATAATAGGCGATAGGACTAGATTAAATTAGTTTAGGTTAGAGTGGAGGCCATCGTAAAAGCATGTACGACCAGTCACACTTAGACCACCTATGGTCCATTTTGATGTTACTTTATTGAGACCTTGCCGGGAAGAGATACATAAAATATAGGGGGTCTGTTGAACCAGCCACAAGGGTTGACAAACCATACTCTCTGTCTTTTAATACTCCCAATTTACAGAAAAAGTGGCTGCCAAGCGTATTCCTCCTACGCTTAGCCAGGTTATGGTATTCGCTTTGTATGTTTTTCAAAGAGGCTAACATGACTCACAAAATAATATGTTTTTTTCTTCTTCTTTTTAACACCGACACACACAGACACAAGTAGTGCTTCTTACAGTGTTTCAATATAAAAAAAAAACGTATTAAATATTATAAGAATATTAATGATTGTGCTTTCGTATTTTATAAAACATCCTATAACTCCCGAACGATTTTTGGTTGATATTCCTTTCTTTTCATCCCCTTCCGTTTCGAAGTTATGAATAAAAAAAGTGATCAATTTGAATTCTTATATTTTTGTTTTTCAAAAAAGCTAAGAATTATCCATCTAGTGAATTTATTTCATCATAATTCAGTGTATTCTTTAGGAATTATAGGGTGATTCATAAAATACAATGGAAATATTTTTGATGTTTCTTATCACCCAAACAATTCATCTGGAACTCCATAAAATTTTGCCTTTTTATTGATGAGAGGAATCACAAGTAATAAGATAGTTATAATTATGGGACACCCTGTATAAACACACAATCCGTCTACACTTCGACTTATTAAAAATTTCCAAATGTTTTCAACACTCAAACCTCATGTCGCCATATTTTCTAAAAAAAAAAAAAAGAGGGAAAATCATTAAATTTATTTTCATTTGTTACTGTTGCACGAAAAACATCAAATTCCAAGCCAAAGTTTTTCGCGTATTACTCTTTTTTTTTTTATATCAACGTTTGTTTAACTTTAATTGCTGTCGCTTTGAAAAAAAAAAAAAAATTTAGTGCCAAAAGTTGTGCGATAAAAATTTTCTCATGAAAAGTTCCAACTAACGACGAAACTCTATGCACTCAGCACAGCTATCAACTATCAGTTAAGCCTTTTAGAAAAATTTTAATTTGCGTAGAACGAGTAAGTTTCACAGAGGGAACTGTCGTTGCTTTTTAGGTTTTCCCTTCCTAAGTTTTATGGATAGTACTAACAATGGCATCCGAAAGATATATGGGAAAATAATAAAATCAACAACAAAAAGAGAGGAAGGATAATAATTAACTTTTCAGTTTAACTACAAAGTTTTTTTTATGATTTACCTTTCTATCGTATGTAAACGTCTTTTCTTCATTCTTATTCTCTAAAAAAAAAAATAAAGTTTCGCTGCAATATGATCAACAATTAACAGACTTTGTTACATCTAAGAACAATAAAGCACTTATCACCTCCACAAAGGTAGAGGAAACGTTCAAAGAATGTCGCATCGTTTCGCGTTTAATCTGGTAAGAAGAATTGCCACAATAAAAATGAACTGGAAAAATTCAAGTCTCCATTTCTGCTCCATCATTTCTCCTGTAGCAAATCCCTCTTTCTTGTGTCGGACTTATCCACTACAATTATGATTATTCAACATTGTGCAATTATTCTTCTTGGTTTTGCGCTATCCCCTGCACGGTTGATGGCAACTAATAAAATAATTTGAGCTGAAAATTGCCATAATCTGCTGAAAATGCAGTGCACATCCACATAGACAGACAAGAGACATGAAAAGAATAATACACTTGAGTTCATTATATCTCATTTATTTATGGATAAATTATAGGAGCCCCTGTGAGAACCTCCATAAATCATGAAGGGAATTTGACTAATTTGCTGGCTTCTTAGAGTGGAGCTCCAAGTCTCCCGTCGCCGGCCGATACCATATATATGTGAAGGTATATACCTACCTTGTACTTGTACATACTACCTACTATGTACCATGATGAAGAGGGATATTCTATAGATATGATCTAGAGCCAGGCAATACAATATATAAGGTATAACGTACTAAGATCTATCTCCATCGAGTCATCGAGATAGATTACCTTGGTCTGTTGTTGGCTTACAAAATAAGAACAGTATAAAACTATATGAATCAGAAAACCAACCTAAAATCCATGGGGGCTTTGATAGGAAACTTATTACGGGTCGAAGACAAGTATAAACTTTTTGATCGTCGTTGGTAGTCGGGAGCCTGGGTGCTAGACTTAAACAGTCCAGTCCGGTGGCAGTGGAAAAGTTAAAGTCCACCGTAACACACAGTGTGAATCAAATGGGAAGATATTGCATAAATCATATCATATGGTCTGGAAGAGACTTGGCTTTGGTTATTATCGTATATAGCAGCTACTTTTGATGGTCCCTCTGTGGCCCTTGTTGTCTCATTCCCAGCAGTATTCCAGAGAAGAGCTAAAGTCTTCAGCAGACCTAGCCACTTATGGGGAGTATGTTAATGGAATATTAATAAATTGCCGGACAAATTGTGTATTCAGCCCAGGGCTCACTCTTTCGTTGGTGCAATAAACTGGAAGTCATTTTTTATTTGTGACAAATTGATCCGGGACAATTATAAGACGGAATATGCCAAGGGAACAATTTTGTTGTCCTACGGGGACAGCATGAGAAATTGCAAATGTTAGAAGTTATTGCCTTTCATGGAAATATATAAGTTTATCTTCAGTGAGTTTAATTGGCCTCTTAATGGTGGATGTTCAGAATCTTAAAGACTTATGGAAGATTCTTTTTCATCAGGGTATATAGTTAATTATCGGTTCTTTTTTATACGCACATATGGATATATAGAATTTCTTTCAGAGTTTTCTGTAGTTATTGTTTCTATATTTATTTTCCCATTTATTTTTCAATACGAAGTTTTTTTTTTATTTTATGTATAGCACATGATTGAAGGACCTTTTTTCTTTCATGTCTATGATATTGACACAAACAGATACTGAGAAATGAAGACCAGTAAAATAACTTCAATTCTGATGGGAACAAAACATTTGATAACGGGTGAGCATATTTTCTATCGAATATGCTTTCGTTCAAGAAATATAATTGAAGAACCATATTCTATTTGATTTGCGCATATAATGAGGTATAAATTTTTGTGGTGGTAGACATATGTCGAGGATAGCAAATATCATCGAATATATTGATATAATTTACGCGGTTGAGAAATAAAGCGGGATAACTATCCTGCGCTGACTACTGGAACCTGGAATTATAATCGGTTATCACTAGAGTCAAGATTCTTTATGATAACAGAATAAGAACAAAGATATCCAGAATGAGATCAAAGCCTTGTTATCTTCGTTCCGAAGCCTGATAGGTCACATCTGTGGACCCGAAGAGTTGCCAAGCCGTATGCCTCTCCTCATTCCTTTTGAAATGCTTCGAGATATTCGTGGATGAATATATTAACGGAGTAGCCCTAAAAGCTTCTCCATTAAACACCTCGTAGCACACTTAATGAAGAAGCAGATCAATTGAGACGACTCTCAGTTAATGGTTATAGTCATTGAATGGGAACTGAATCGTGAACTGTTTACCTTGACAGCCATTCTGGACGCCGATGTGGTCTTTGCCAGGGCCATCTCTGATTCGATGGGAGAGGCAGCTCGTCGGTATGATGTTGACTGGACTATCATTTGAAGGATCGGTCAAATAACAAGACGTCGAAACATAACCGTGGAATTTGGTGTTCCAACGACAGTCAAGGTTGAAACACAATACGATGTAGTGCAGTGCACTGCACTGCATTGAAATGTAGAACTCATGTATTAACATGTCTCAATTCACAAAACACTGCAGTGCAGTGCAGTGCAATACACTGCACTGCATCGTTTAGGCTAATTTCTAAAACACTGCACACTGCATCTGCATAAGTTGACATTTGTTAAATACTAAAGAATAGAG
Organism: Dioctria rufipes; assembly: GCA_963924295.1. Lineage (NCBI taxonomy): Eukaryota > Metazoa > Arthropoda > Insecta > Diptera > Asilidae > Dioctria > Dioctria rufipes. Next base: position 29,362,722 of record OZ002742.1, read on the forward strand.
GAATTGTTCAATTTAAAATGGATTAATTAATTTTAAAATGACATTAGAAGAAAAATGGGTAGAGTTTTTCTCAAAATAATGAATCCAGAATACAAAAAATTTAGATATGAAATCTTCAACAAATGATTGTCAAAGCACTGCACTGCATTTATTGTGCTTTACAGTGCAGTGCACATGATGCTATAACAGTGCACTGCACTGCATCGTATTGTGTTTCAGGCTTAAGTGTGCTACAGGAGAGAGGCTGCACTACTTTGGTGTATGTTGGTTGACTAACTCATCACGGCACTGAAAAATGTGAAATTTTCATGTGAAGTATACGCAGATCACATCCTCTGCTCATTACCAGGCACAGCATGGCTACTGCCTGTGTCCTCATGGAATGAGACCTCAATACTGTTGAGGACTAGTGTAGGCTTCATGATATGACAGTGCACCCCACGAGGCTCAGCTGAAATGGCTAACTTTCCAGACAGGTCTGGTTCTGGTTGTCTCTATTTTGAATAGTAGCCCGCTGTAGGCATGTCCAGCTTGGTGATTATGCCTCAAAGCAGATATTCGTATGAAATGTAAGCAGCCATAGGAGATCCTGAGTACATCCAGGTATACAAAACTTTTTCTTAACGTGCCTAATCGGAATTTTTCCGTCCTTCTCTTGGGGCTCGGAAGAAAACAGTGCAGAACTGTGGTTGGCATCATCACCGGCCACAGCTCGCTTCATGCTTATCTAATAAGGAAGGCAGCTTTTGACAGTCCTGAGTGCCTGTTCTGCTTGGAAGGAGAGCCTGAGACAAGCGAACACTTTCTGTGTGCATTTTCGACCATTGCCTGAAGGGGTCTGCATATGCTTGGGTCTGCAGTACTCTCTACGGATGAGCTGAGAAACTTATTTTACTTACACCTGAGAGCTTTATTAAGAGTACAGGAAGGGTTTGTAGGGTTGGCTTGTTAGCACAAATGGATTGCCTGGCCTCCGTGCTTGAATCCCCCGTCCACATGCCTTTCGAAAAAAACAGCCTTTCCGCAATGAAAGATTGTCCGAAAGTTACTTCAATATAATATTCTGGAATTCCATAAAAATATTTTCGTTGATCACTGCTATTTTTCACTCTTGACAGCCAACTAAAAGCGGCAATTTCGGTTCAATGCTGCGACGATGAAAGTTTACTGGTGGCAATTAGACAAGTGTGAGGAAATAAACAGATTTAACAGTCGACCGCGAGCAAGAATAGAATATCTATTCAATGATGTCTGACTGTAACCCAAAGCACATATGTTTTTATAATAGTGCCCCATATGAATAAGAAAGTTGGTCTGATAATATCATATTATGATTCGATGACTGCAAAAAATCCTTTAAGTCTATAGCGAATTAATGCCAGATAATTTATCTCTTCTTCTATCAGAAGATGGCACTGCTGTAGTAGTTATTTATTTATGCTGTTTTTTTTTTGCCAGAGATGAAATCATACTGACTTGAAAAAGCTTGACTGTTAAGGTAGAGGAAGAAAAAAGTTTTTATAAATTCGTCTTAGATTTTTGAAGGATAATGATTGCACTTTTCCGGCACCAACGGGGCTCCAAAACCTGTGCTAAGAGGAAGTACAGTGGTGATCAAAGGTATAGAAAATAAACGTCTTAACTTTTAGCTACAGAAAGCTCCGTCCCAAGAACCGCTAGAAGTCTGATTCTTTTTATATCCTTTCCACCGTAAGATATTCACTCCTTGCTCTTGCAGTAGCTTCTTAGGTTTTAGTTCTCTACCAACTACTGATGAGGTAAATACGATTATTCCTGTTGCTATTACGGGAATGTGTACATAGCCGTCCAAGGGACCGTACGTCTGTGGTTTCGTAAGTAGTTTGGTTTATAAGGAGTACCCAGTTTTAGTGAAATTCCGATTGTCACAAGTCACTTCACGGAAAGAATACAAGGAAGTGATGCAGATTTTGAAAAAAGAGTGTCTAGAATTTTTGATAGCCTCATTCTGATATAGGGTAAGGTGGCCTATAATGACATCCGATTAACATTTTACCTTATATTAAGTCTTTGTATTTAAGAACACTTTAAGTACACATTTAGCAGCTTAAAAGTGTTTGCTTTCATGCTTTGAAGAATGTTATAAAACAAAGACAAGATTTTTTTCTTTTTCATTTATGTATAAAACGACATACCTACTGTTTGTCAGTTTAGGCCTTCCATGTAATTTGAATAAAACGCAATAGTTCAAAAGAAATTTGGTCAATTTGTCAAAATAAACGAAAATATAGCTTTTTTTTAAACTTCTTTATGCTTATATTACATTTCTTTTGTATTGCCCAACCTCTGAAGATAATATAATTTTTAGAATCCATGAGTAAAATGACACAGGTATGTCATTTTGCCCTTGCTCAAGATATGTCGATTTGCCCCCTTAGCCAAGGATGCCATTTTACCCAAATTGCCAAGAGTAAAATAAAATATTTATAATAACATTATTATTCATGAGATATGTTTCAGAAAAGGAGCAATCTGGCAAAAATAGAATATTAAATGAAATCAATACTTAATACCGAACAAAAAAAAACGAAACAATACTAATCCCTGTAAAATACACTTCAATACTCAATTTGTTTTATTTTCTCCACTATTTCACTCCAAGGTGGTTGCGGACATTGCTTAGATGTCGTGGAAAGGGCAATGTGTCGTTTTACCCGACTATGTCATTATAGGCAGATATAGGTGAGATCTAGCCTCGGATCGGACGTGGGAGGGAGTGCCGGTTTGTAAAGGACAACTCAGCCGTTTAAAAGTTCAAAATATAAAATTTTATTCAAAATGAATGCTTAAAAATATATCACAAAATTCATTTAAACTTAAAAGACTACAACTATGAAAATTCACTATAAAAATTCAGTAAAAAAAACTTCAAATAGATAAAACAAATTAAAATTAAAAGTGACGTTTGCAGACGCGTGCAAAAAAAGCGCCTGTCTCTTTCGTTCCTTCAGTTCTGAAAAAACCGAGAAGACCCGATTTGATTATCTGTCATCATAATAAAAGAAAAAGAAAATGTTGATGCTGCTAGTGCATGAGGGCAAAATGGCAGCAAAATACTTCTATAGAAAAACTAATTCAGATAAGTCTCTGAATATAGATTTATTGTACCCAAAGTGGTATCAATATGTTTATGTAAAGTAGTAACCTTTTTATGTTGCGTGAGGGCGCAAGGGCAGCAAAATGCCTTTGCTCGCACGTGAGGGCACAAGAGTAGCAAAGTGCTACAGACGGTAGAAGAAACTGATATTAGTCTCCGCATCAGAATTATTCTTCTGTAAATGTGAGCAGGAGAGTTGCAGATTAATCTCTGCAGCAGAATTAATCTTCTGCTTAGGTGAGGGCAGGAAGGTTGGAAATGATATGATTTTCAGATTAATCTCTGAAATATAGAATTATTTTTCTATAATGAGGTTGGGAATAATATTCTTGTTACTGGGATTAGTCTCCGAATCAGATGAACTCTGAACCAAGAACGATTTTCTGCTGCGGCTCGTCAGCTTTATATTGCCGCATCCAGTTATGAGCTCTCGCCTCTCGGTGTTGCCTGAGGCGAAATCAAATGATTTGACGTATTGTCACTATTTGACATTACGAAATGTAAATGAGATGGTGGTATACTTTTGAAGTAAGTTAAAAGTTTTGTACATTTTTTGTTAAATTCATTTGCTGGAAAATTTGGACATCGCTTTTCTTTAGGAGGAAATATTTCGTCGCGGGAAGGCTTGAGGATGTGGATGGAGTTTACAACGAGGGATCATCATCATATATGTGTGGCCTAATCATATAGGATATAGGAAGATTTTGAAATTTATAGAAATCTATAGAAATGTATGGAGCAAAAGCAATAAGGAAACATTTTACAGGTTTCCTCTAGCCGTCAGTTTTTAATGTGATTTTCTAAATTTCAGGTGGAATGGATCCTAATTCAATTAAATTCATGAATTTTGTTTTACATTTGTTGTTATTTTGTTTAATTTATTTCTCTATATTTAAACCATTATAATTTTTATGAACTTTTGAGGTATACTAGTATTATGTGAAAATTTACTAAATAAAAGCTAAAAAGTTAAGACAATTTAAATGAATTATGATTTTTAACTATCATTTGATGTTAAGACACATTTAAATTTCAATATTTTGTTTATATTATTCATTTTTAAGCTTACTAAAATAGCGGTCCGTGGTACCACGCGTCTGTGGTAACGTCACAGATTTGTACGTCTGTAGTTAAAGGATAAACAAGTCTTTTATACTTTACATAAAAATAAGAAAAGATTTTAAGTTAAATATCATTCAAAATTTTGAAAAGCATATCGTCAATGATTGCAATAGAGAAAATACAAAGTTTCCTTATGAATACAAAAGCTAATGAAATTTAAAAAATACATCACATTATTACGTCAACAAAAGCATGGAAACTAAGAAAATAAGAAAAATTAATGATAAAAAATACCTAGAGAAAAGTTGCTCTTTATAGAAAATTGTTTATTTAAATAATTACTGACTTTACCTAATAATTTATACCGAATCCTTTTCATTTTATAACTTCATGGCAAATTTGCGACAAACGCGTTTCTCATTTTTTATATGTGCTCGGCGTAATGCTTTCTTATTCTCGTTTTACCATTACTCACAACTCAGTAGTGTTTTAATGGATCGTTTATGAGCCTTTACATGACGTTTAACTTCGCCCCACAGAATCTCTATGCGGTTTAGGTTAAGACTTTGGGCTGGTCATGGCAAAGCACTAACATTAAAATCTTGATACCTGACGAGTGTTTGGGATGCCGACCCTGCTGTAATATTCACCTAAGAGGTATAATCACGTCAATTCTAAAAATTTGAGTTCAGTTCCCATTGATGAAAAGCATCTCCAAACCATGGTGGATCTATACGAGCTATAATTGTCACCTATTTAACGTCGCACATACATCAAGCCGTTAGAATCAAGGAGTTTAAACTTAGATTCATTGCTCCAAAGGATGTTATCCCATTTTTCTTCTGGCCACATGCTTCGTTGTATTCTTAGGTCCACAATAAAAAAACGAATTAGGAGAAAGGGTATAGAAACAAATTAGGGTCTTCATAAGGTCGTCGTCGTAAGGGTTAGTAAATTTTATGGCTTAGTTTATTCCAAACGCTTGTATAAAACTAAATATCTGCCGGAAGGGTTCCCTGAAGTGGCATCAGAACGGACTATTCTAGGCTCATAATTTCGATTCTACATAAGTGTAGCAATGGGCTATATCTGTTTACCGGTGAGATCTTCAGTGCTTTGAACATATGAAAATAAACGAAGAGATCGAATCGACAAAATAGAAATTAAATAGATCGTAAAGTTATCAGCCGTGGGACTAGAAGAATTACAGAAGACTCCGGAAATTTTAGGGGAGTAAAACATATGGTATTTTTGAAAAAAGTTCCACCATAGTGCAAAGCAGTTACGTAGGTATACTAAAAAAAGACAACATCTACCAAGAGTGAAATACCACAAAAATTGCTCTAATCTCAGCTGCTAAAGGTCACCTACGGCCAAAGCAAACGAAAATCTATTGCGTACCCATATTTTGAACAAAAGCGGGTAGCAAGTAAAAACAGAAGGGCCGTACTTCATAGAAAGAAAGTAGGGCTACATTTTTTCAGTATACCGCTAAGGTTCCAAAACAGATGAAGAAATGGATACTGTATATAGCGTAAAATAAAAAGCTAATATCAGTCAAGGCCTGGGGAAATACGCTGGTTTATTCCATGCTAAAGTCCTTAAGTTCATATAATAATCTGAAATGAAGACACAACTTATTTGGAAATATAGCAAAGGCTTACAATTCAATGTATTCCGGAGAACTTAAAAATGTAATAAAATGAAAAATTATACAATTCTGACAAGAAAAGAGCATCCATGTACGCCTGAGATCAGAGCCTCTCTGTGATATTACAATTAATATTTAAAAACTAAACATCCATAACCAGATTCAGATTCAAATAAAACAAGTATGCCTATGGGAGGAAAGTTTCAAGATAGTCAAAGCCATTTTTTAAGAGGAGTCTCACAACATAAAAATTTGGAGCTGTTGAAACAAGAAAAAGACTAAATAATAATCATAAATGTATTTCTATCAGGGTACTACAAAGAACAGCACTTACTTAGATATGTACGCAAACTATGTCGCGATAAAAGTGAAGAGTTGTAGGACCATAAGTCTACAGGGTATTCGAATGACATTCTATAAGACTAGCCATGAATATTTCCCACAAATACTGCTCTATCTTATAAGGAACCAGAAGAACAGTTTTAGAGATTTACTAGCAGAACAGCTAACAAATAGCCTCTCTAAGGGTATCCTCATTACTTAAACTGCACAGGGATTAGATACCCACTTTGAGGTTATTGCACTACTACTTCTTGAATATACAATTTTTTCCATAATTAGCAATAGTTTTAGGATATAATTTTACAAATCTCATTCTAATAATGTTCCCTATATTTTCATCTATTTGAAATCTTACTCCAATTACGAGATTATGTTATCTAGCTTTTTGAATTCAACTTTATTTTATGTGATATCGATTTAGAAATCATGAAAGCACAGGTGAACTTTATATGCCATCCAATAATCGATTGACTTCTTCCTGTATCCACATCGACATCCAGGTATAATTCTGCACTTATCAAAATTAAATTGGCACAATTTATTCTCCAAAAACACAAATAAACAACCAAACAAACACACATATTTACGACCTAATTCCATTAATGCCATTTAAATCGTATCCACAGTGTGCTCTCAATGCAATGAATCCCTCAATTTAATTTATTTTATCAATTCGTCTTGACCTCTTTTCCCTGATAACACCTGAGACCCTAAGAGGACTCGATTTAATTGCTGCTCGTTTTACTAAGATTCAAGCAGCAAACGTACCTAGTCGTCTAGAAATGACTTGAATAAGAGGAGCGATGCGATGTTCCTCTCCAGGGGGAGCTTGTTGCCTGTTGCAGTGTGCACACATTTTTTACTATTGTTGTTGTTGGTGTTGTTATTTTTACAGCCACCATAGTCGGGTGCAATGCACAATAAAATCGTGCAATTAAAAACATGATCTTGAAGAGATTGCACTTGCACGACTTTAAGTGCTACATGTGTTCTTGTGTTCATTGCAATCCTGACGACGCCTCCGACAAAATGCAGGCTGTGTGTAAGGAGTTAGTTGTAGCATATATGTAGTAGTAGGTGAGTGCTGTTAAATGAAAATCAGTCAATTTGCTATCGAGGATTGTATAAAAACAAAGGAAAAGGGTGCCATAATGTTTTATAATTATTATAATTATATCACAACAAAAGGGTCAAAGTATTTTGAAACAAAGTACAAGTAGTATGTTAATTTTGGCATAGATTTGAACAACTATTATTAGTGTTTTCTTCTGGTACAATATAATAATTAAAAAAATTATAGCGTTTCCTCTTATAATAAAATTCTGCATTTGACACTCGCGCCACCTATCGGATTTCAGTCAAAAAGAATATTATTCGATTATTTATTTATACATTTTTTATCAGTATATTTCAAATCTTTTACTTTACAATAGCTCAAAAAAAGACAGTATACATACTAAATTTTATAAAAAAAAAAAAAATTCTTTGTTGGTCGCACGACATCTACTTACTTTCTGCTAACAAAACTAAAATTGGAATTTACGAGAGGACTAGATTTATTATTATATATTATTTCTAGTTAAATTTTAACGAGCGTCAATTACCGGGCCGAAATTAAAATATGTATGAAACTGGAACTTCAGACATGAGAGATACTAAAAAGAAGAAGAATTTTTATTTTTTTACTCACTTTTTTCCAATATGTTGATATTTTTTTTTAAATTTTTTTATTTGTTTTTTAGTTAACATTTCTCAGCACTCTGAGAAGAAATATTTTTAGGATGCTAAAGAACGGCCCGGGAGCGATAAATTCAAGTTAAATTGGTTGAATACGTTCTAGTTGTGCCACCTGTAATCAACAGCAGCAAGTCATATTTAGCGTGTTGATTTGTGTACTGGTCTCACCAAAAATTCAAGATAAATTTTCTCCAATAGCTCTTAGCACGCTAAATTTTCTATGAAAATAAAGTTTCGCTCGGATCTCAGAATTAGGTTTTTATTATAAAATTATTATTATTTTTTTGCCAAAATGTATAATAAAATATCTCATTCAAAGCTCATTATCCATCCACAATCAGATTTACAGATTCCTTTGCAACGGACCATTAATTTTGAGATATTTCAATATTTAATTTTTTTTTATTCATTCTGTATTCCAGTTGGGAGCAAATTTCACCATGCTCGCAGTAGTTACCATAATGATGGTGCTGACATCTGTCGTTTATTAGCAAATGCCTATTGCTAAGAAGTCTGTTAGTTGTTGTTAAGTTCTCTAATATAGTCCTTTTCGGTTGTTAGGGAAATTCTGAACAGGTGCGGAAGCACAGTGAGAGAGAAATGAAGAGAGGAAACCGTGAATTCTTTGGAATCAGATAAATAAAGACGTCCGAGGAAATAACAGAGGAGAAGGTAAACTAAACTATGAGTTGCGGATCTCATTATCGGATAAAAGAATAAAATAACTGCCAAAATTCACTAAAGAAATATCATAATCGAGCAATACTAGCGAAGTTAGCTAAAATTTCAAATGACGAAACAAAAGAGGACTTCTACTCCCAACTCTCTGTAAACAGTATACCAAAATAGACATTGTAGAATTGTTGGGTGACCTAAAGGGCACATCTAGTATGACACTTTCAAAAATTCGATTTTTTCCAATTTTCGCTAGTTTATATCCTCAGCAATAACATACTAAAATTTCAAGTACGTATCTCAAATAGTTTTTGATTTGCTCCTCGGTCAGAAACGTGGGTGAGCTGAGGGCCGTACCTGATTTATTGTTCGGGCTCTATTGGCAACGTAAATATTATAATAGTATTACGAACGATACTCTCGATAGAGCTGAAAGTATCCGGATATTTTACTATGCGGATTATCCGAGTTAATTAGAATCCGATTCCTCAAAACCGGATCCTAGTTTTCGGAACCCAACTATCCAGATCAGGGACCAAACTATCCGGATTGGGATCCGAACTATCCGGATCCAGACTAAGCAAAAAAGGTCAAAATTTCCATCAGATTAAATTGCTTCATTGGGAAAATATAAATTTCATGATATTCTCATTTTCTCAATGAAACAACAAAATTTTGAAGCTTTTTTGCTTAGTGTGGATCCGGATCCAATTTTCAGCTCTACTTTCGTCCACTAGACTGTAAAAAATGCACAAATTGTTGCCAGAAAGCTGAGGTATTTTTCCCTAAAATGTATGGAATATTCCTAAGCTTTGCGGCAACAACTGTGCAAACTTTTTTTATAGGTACACAGTTATGCATACACATGTAGGAATCTGCCAGTGAAACCTTTAATACATTACCTGGAATAGCAGATTAGCTCTAGATATGATATTTATAAATTCCTATCAATGACATCAATATTTATATCTTTCAACGCGTTTTTTTCAAAACGACATTTTTCAAATTTACTGCAGCTCTAACTCGAATACAAATCATCTCATCGACTTGAATCTCTTTTTAGCGTATCTATTTAGTATTTCTTTCTTCATACCACGACCCACCAGTTTTACTATTGGATAGCAAATGTCAATTTTCTATACAAAAAACCTTCTGATTCTTAAACATAATATAGAACATATTTTTTTCAAATCTCCATCATCTTGTTGAAGGCATTACCTTCTAGTTTAACGGACTTTTTTTATTTTTTGATTTGAGGCACTCTGAAGACCGGGAGAACTTTTTTTTCGACTCGGGAGATGGCATATAACTCGCTGAAAAGTAAATATAGTATACCTACATATTTTATACACAATTACATCTTTGAACTTTCAAAACATTCGATGCAATACTTTTCTTTCAATAAATTCCCACAAATCAACTTTTTTGGGAAGTCGCATTAATTGTGCCCCTTAAATGTAAAAGTAGGATCATCATCCTCAACGCAATATATTTGGAGTAGATGGAAAGGAAACTATAAATAAAAACAGAGAACACCTCCCAGAAATATACCAAGAATATAATATGGTAAATGAAATTCTCTTGCTCCAAAAAAACACATGACAGTTTTTAGATATACGCGTGAAAAACCTATCGATCACATCTACTAATATATCAGCTAGAACTTTATCAACTACTATAAATCCCACCAAAGAAATAAAAGAAGCCATCACTAAGCTTAAGAATAACAAAGTTGGAGATGCGGTCGGAATTCTAGCTGAACTATTCAAAGTATGTTCTAACACCACAACAGCAACTCTCAGCATATCCTTGAGTTAATTTTGAGAGGCTAAAGAATAGCATTTTTCTGGAAGAAAGGAATAAATGTGAAACTTCAAAAGAAAGGGTTCGCGGAGAATATATTGTAGTATTCCAAGGTCGCCAGGTAGTATTTATATTTACTTAAACTCTAATTAGAGTACAACTTAATGTTGTCTTGGTACAGTCACAAGGCTATTACTCCTGGAGTCATTAATACTAGCCTTAACTACAAAGTTAAGAATAGAGGAGCTAAATAGTAGTAACTCCAACACTGTGTACTGTGTAGGACTTTGTTCTATCTTACGATTGGCGATTATATTGATACAGAAATTATGCTTACATCTAGAATTTTTATTGGCTAGCACTAAGCTATCAATACAATTGATATACAATTTTACTCAATATATAAAATTGTGGTTACACATAAAATTGAATAATCTATTTATACTTAGTATTTTAAACATTATTCAACTCAAGTGTATTTACCTCAGTAGATCAAATTACTTTTACCTCTTACTTAATGGCTTGTCTCTTTTTGACGTGCTATGCACTTCCCGGTGGATAGTGTCTTGCTATATGTTTGCCTTTTCTGTATTTAATTGTACTGATGGCTGCCCGTAAATTATTATGACGCAAAATGCTACTTTGAGGATGTCGGTCGGGTACTTCATTTTGATTAATGTTTACATATATGCACTTGAGTTAATGCTGTTATTACATATCAATTGGCGTGGGATCATGCTACTGTGCTCGGTAAATATTAGTACTATCTTAAAAGTAAAATAGCGGAAAATATTCGAGGAGAGCAAACTCGATTCAGAATAAGTTTTAAATGCATAAAGAAGACGCTATGGCTAATTGGAAAATAATCATCAGAATGGATTTCGCACCTGCATATAGGATTCGTTGACTTCGCGACTATTTCACATATTAAATCACGGAGCAATATGGAGGATACCTCTCCGAAAGGCATACCAGAAAATATAATACGCCTGGCCAGAGCACTTCAAAATTTTGCCGAATCACGAATAATTACCACAATGGGAGCCTGAGTGAGCTTTACATCATGCCCCTTTGTAGGTGTCGGAATAAAATGAAAGAAGAAGATGTTTGAAAGACAATGGGCAGTCTAGAAATTCCACCGCGTTAAAGGAACACCAAACTACTATTCAGTCATACTATATGAAATTGAAATGTTAAATTCCAATGTGAGCTTTATCATAAAATGTTACGGTGAATGGATTGCGCTGTCGACAGATGATTAATGATTATGGCCGGAATTGGATGGTATTGATCTGGACAACGTTTACTTTCAACAAGACGGCGCTACGTGCCATACAAGCAACGAAGAGGTGATCACAATTGGCCACCGAGATCTTGTGACTTAACAGCTTCCGACTTCTTCCTTTGGGGCCACGTGAAAGAGAAGGTTTACGCGAACAGCCCAGCGTCGATTCAAGACCTCAAAGATGGAATTCGTGAGGCTATCGAGGACATAGGGCAGCCACTTTGCGATTTGGTTATGGAAAATTTCATGAAAAGGATATGGACCTGTAGGCGTGGTCGTGGTGGTCATTTGGCTGATGTTATTTTCCATTATTAACGGCATACCTTCCTCTTTATAATGAAATCAAGATCCGAACATTTATCTCAAAAATGGCATTTTTCTGTGAATATCAAAATAACACCTCTTATTGGAAAACCCTTTATCTGTACAAAATTCTTCGACAACTAAATTTCCCCGGAAGCTAAACTCTTTTAAAAGACCTTTAAAAGATTTGTTTCGAACTATTATAAAATACTTATGGAATAAATTAGTTTCCGGAGCAAAACTGTTTTAGAAGAGGTTCGGAAAAAGTTCTCAGTGCTACCTTATAAAACAATTTAGTACTGGACCTCAATAGAAAAAAGCTGTTATACATATGTACAACCCTCATAAAATAAAAATCTAATTCCTACAACTAAGTAGCTGCAAAAATGTTGATTGGGTGTGGTGTATTAATACACCACAAGGATATCACGTAAATTTCGGGATCAAATCCTCATCTGAATCCAGATTATCCTGCGAAGAAAGTCTTGGTAATCCCAAAGCGATCCTCGATTTGACGACATGCACCAGTATGTCATCAAAACTCCAAACGACAAGTTGCACTTCATCTGTAAAAACTATGTACAGAAAATGCAACGACGTGAAATTTATCTTTTCATAACTATAAATTAGTAATTGTTAAAATAAATAAATGAAGTATTGACAAAATAAATAAAATTTAATTTATCATTTATCCAGCAAAAATATGTATCTGTACCTATGCATTATTTCATGTAATACATTTTCATACATCTTTACTTACTCCTTTGTGAATAAACAAATTAGAGATTACTCTTCAAGATTTCGAAAAAAATGCCTCTTGATCAAATATTTGTCAATAAAGAAGGAAAAAGAGTAAATTTCCCCGTAGCGTTACATATATGTAACAGGCACTTATCTCTTATGCGAACTATGTCCGGGAAAATTTTTTTGTTTTCAGATTTGGATTTCTATAGACTGTATAAAATTTCAGCTCTCTAAATGAATTTTTAGAATCTCATCATTAATGGGTTAAGATAACCTGTATGGGCAATTTCCAAGTATTCCTCAACAAATTACTGCGAATGATATGCAAGATATTCTGGACGCCAAGACAAATTGGGACCAGACAAATGTCAAAATCACACGCCAAGTCTGAGATTTTAGTGAATAACTGGCCATCAATTTTCACAAAGTACCTGAAAGCATTCCTGACCCGATATATTTTAAAGTTTAAATATAAAAATGATGCAATTGTCCAATCCTGTTAAAAGGTATTAGTTTCATTTCAAAGCAAGGACGAAAGAATTTCTATAAAGTCATAGTTTTAAAAAGTACCAATGCAAACTTTTTAATGTAGGTACGTCAGAAATTAAATGTCCGAATTCACATTGAACGTATACATTTGTACCAATGTACATATCCTGACAGAACTTTTCTATATTAAAAAAAAAAAAAGATGAACTTTTCTCGAAACTTTTTTTTTCTTCTTTTACTTCCATTCAACTTCAACAAAATACGCAACCGTACGAGATGTGTGTGAGTGCTTTTGCTAAGCGTATTTTCAACCCTTGAAATAAATTTCATTTGCTCGAAGGATGAAACTTTTCTGTTGCTGCATCTTTTGCCTGTACTCCGCTCCTTATTGCCGCCACTCCAATATTGTAGACTACATTGGTGCACGTCTGGCATACAAATGAAAGGAAAAGCAACTATGCTGCTTATATTATGGATATCAATGGGAACAGCGTGTGAGGGTAGGAAAATTGTGTAATTGATTTAAAGCATCGTCCATTTGTTGAATAGCACTCTGCTAGCAGAAGTTTTATCGAACTTGAGAAAATACTAAAGTTTCCTCCTTGGAGATCTTCACCGGAAAACTTTGGAGACAGTTTAACTTTACTTATAACTGTCCTAAATTGCATAAAGTATTGATAGCATTAAAATAAAAGGATGACATCATCTCTTTTCGAATAAATTAAATTCTTTTTGTTTTTATTGACATTAGAGATGTTATTATCTGCGATCTTTATAAATGCAAAAAAAAACGCGAACCAAACTCGTTATTTACGTCTAACCACATCAAAAACTAGCTCAACCACTTACTTCAATTTAATAGAATCACATTTCGTCGGTATTATCTTTATCTCAAATGACAGAGAAGATAATATTAATATCGCATTTACACGTGGCTATACTTTCTCGCAAAAACATAAAATAATCTTCTCACCTGTCATCCACCTGTGCCTTTCAAATAAACCAGATGAACTAATTTCGCATGTGTACACTGTACAATTTCTATATTAAGCGCTCTGTCAAGGCAAAGTGTTTCCACCACAATGATGAGAAACTGAAATCAACTTCTAATTAACTGCCAGCCAGCGATACATGAGTGCAGAAATGTTACCCGAAAACCCTAGAAACTAGAGGCTCTGTCTGAAGCCATTTACGTATACATATACCTATATACTATGTAATGTATGTAGTTATAGTATGCTAGTTGTGAGATAGTGAAGTGTACAAATCAATTAAATCCAGGGCGAAATTTAATGAGAAACACTTCAAATTTGATATGTTCGTTTACCTTAGGCGATTCGCGGAAATAGTTTAATGGAAAAATATTAAAGGTGAGGAGGATGGGAAATTTCCTAAATGCGTAAATAACCATGTTCTCGGTGAATTATGTTGCCATTTTTCTATACATATGTACATAGTAGGGACTGTTTCTACAATTCAGCCCTTAGGAAGGTTGATTATTCTGTTTTATTCCGTATTTCATGTTTAGCGGAGAGAAACCGTTGAAATTATTCTACCATCAGCATTACAACCCCCCTCAAGTTAACAGACATTATACTGCATAATTTATCAGTCTTGTGCGTATAAAAATTGGATTTCGAAACGTTTATAGATATTTAGGCTTACAGGTTACTGGACTTACTGCCTGCTGTTGTCTTCTGGCAAAACACCTTGCGTACCTGATAAACAGCTGGTAATTGAAAATCGCTGAATCATCCAAGGCTGAGGTTACCACAATTATTGCTTCCGACTTGCTTTCTTCTTAGCCTTCAGATCTTAGATCCGTAGTCCACCATGATAACCTTCTGGGGAAAAGTCCCTTCGAGTTGGCCTATTTCCGGAAATTTCGCAAAAGCTTCTCTTGATCGTATCCTTGAAGCTTTAGTAAAAAACAAATCACCATTAGTTCAGGTACCACAGGTGTTGGAATTAAATCGGTTGATGTTTTTCAAGAATGCTTTCTCCGAATATTTCCATATATTTCACTCAGAAGAATGGATAAGATAGAAGTCAACGCTTGACCATAATGATATTTTAAGATACTATTCTTAACCCTTTGAGTAGTGAGTTAATTTTTTTAGCATACACGTCCCTGGAGTGAGTTATTTTTGCATTTTTCGATAGATTTCGCAAATTGAACGGAGTGAGTTTTTTTGTGGTGGGGGGAACGGTTTCTCTCAAAATTTAGTTTGCATGTTCGTCTCGACGCCGCGCATCTTTTGGTCAAGTCGGTTTTGCGTGGGGTAGGGGCTAAAGGGGGAAGGGGGTAAAGTTTGGAATGTTTTGGTTATATCTCCTGAACAAAGAGTCGCAGACAGTTCATTGATGTCTTAAACGAGAGCTGTGATTCTAGGCTAAAGATAATATTAATCGGGTCACTGTGTTGGAAGGGGGGGGGGGGGGTTTGCGGAGTGGGGGGAAACTAGAGGAATATTTAGTTTTTCAATAATAACTCAGCCATTTGACCTCGGACCATAGGGGTATGGGTGTTCAAACTTCTTCTCAGAAAAAAACTTATTTGAATTTGTACTAGATTTTCCAAAACGTACCAGAACAAACTTTAACACCCCCTCCCTGGAGGTGCAGTATATTTTTGATTTGTTTTTAAAACGACATCATTCTTTATTTTTGCCCTTTTTCCCTATACGCACTTTTTTAGTACTTCCCTTTTTTATATTCTAACTGAAGTACTAGATTTTTTGCACCTTAGATCGGCACTAACACTGTAGGATTACCTCCAATCGCAAAACTGATTTATGCATGTGCATTTCATTAGAATAAAAGAAAATGTGTTCCATGTGTTCCATGTGTTCCGAGTTTCGGAATCGTAATAATTCCAGGAAGGGGTTCGATGGCCGCACAAATACAGAGATGAATATTTTTCTCGGAATAATGTACAGCTCACCCATATCTTTCTCTCTCAAAAACGAAGCCGAACTTCATTGCAATTTTTTATACATGGATAGATAAGGCTTCTAACTTCAAAATAAAAATGTAAAAAAAAAAGTGCTAGAAGTCCTCAATAGTAAATAATACTATTTTTATGACAAAAATACTATTATTAACAAAAATGAAAGATATAAAGCATTAAGCTTCATTTGGCATTTCAATCAGAAAAATCGGTTACTGCGTTCGCGAGATATGATTTTTTGAAAATGACGTTTCATCGTAAAATCACGAAATTTCTTACCCCCAGGGGTGGGGGGGGGGGTGGCAGAGGAAAACAACAAAATATGAAATAGTATACCTACAAATATCATTGTTAGAATTATGTAAAAAAAAAAGAAAAACCCGCCCAAAATGAGCTGGACCATGGCTGGACGTACACGTACGGCGATACTCTATCTGGATCACCAGAGGCTGGCCGTACATGTACGGCGATACCGCTCAAAGGGTTAAAGCCCACATGCTTTTACAAATTTATTTTATAAATATCAAGGAAAAAGTCAAAAACAAAATCCTTTTCCTTTACAGGGTTATTAAGTTTAGACAAAGCACCCAACGTAGAAGCTCAAACGGTTTCACAACTTGTTCCACAAATTGCTGTTGAAACCGTTACTCGAAGTGTCAAACGTAGTCATCTTCGGAAAAAGATAGCATCGGCTTTATATGCTCTTGAATTTTGATCATTTATTTTTATTTCAAAGGACAGTCATAATCATAGAGAGTACAGGTAATATCTCCTAAGATAACTGTGATATTTAGTCTCTAACGTAATGAAGGATGCCGGTTGAATAGATAACTCAACTTTTGTATAATTCAAAATGTTATTTAATTCAACTATGTATATACTTAAACCTAAATATCAGACTCCATCAATACAAAAAAAAGAACTTAAATCTAGTTTCAAAAATTCAATGACAAAAACAAAGTCGAACAAACTAGTTCAAAATTCAGTACAATCCAACTTTAATAAAAATTCAGATGGTGGACTAAGAGTGGTTTCACATTTTGCACTTTGTTCCTCAATAGAAGAAGAAGAAGAGAATATATGATTAGTCTCATGAAGTCTCCTTCATCTGCGGTAAAATGAGAGTGCTGCTGCATGTAGGCCAAAAGTAAGCAGAATGTAAGTGCTGCAACGTGTAGTTCTAAAGGTAGCAAAATTAAGGTGTAGATCGAACCCGTAGTAGAATAAATGTGCTACAGGATATAGGCCATAATGTAGCACAATGAACGTACAGCAGGGTGTAGGCCAGGAGGTAATATGACGAATTGTTGCTGCGTGTAAGTAGAGGGGGTAGCAGATAAATAGAAATGTTCAGATTAATCTCTGGAACAGAATGAACTTCTGTAGTAAGGATAGGAATGATATTTCAGATTAACTATGAACAGGAATTAGCTTCTCCAAGTAGGTAGGAAACGCGATTCTTATATTTAGATTAGTCTCTGAACCAGATCATCTCTGAGCTAAGAATGGTGATTTGGCTGGAAATTATCACCTCTTTATAGCTGCTGTAACCAGTTATGTTTTTTGGTCCATGATGTATTTTTCTGGCAACAATCGTTTCATCTAGTGTCATGATAATTTGACATGTCAAAATGTAAATACATCCCGGTATGTGTGTTTTAGGTAAGTTGAAGATATTTGTATATATTTTTGTTAAAAATAAATATTTTTATTTTTTTTTAAATCTAATTGGAGAAGTGTTTGAACGTCGCTGGACCAAAGGGAAGAAACTCCCTGGCAGTATATAAGTGCGCTGTTTATTTATTTATTTTAAATTTTAAATTCTTGGTGTTTCCCTTTTATTTTTTAGGAAATTCCGTTGTTGGACGGGGATGCTCATTTAGAGACTGGAATGGTGAGCACAACGGGAGAAAATTTGATAAAGGGTTTTCCAATAAGAGGTGTTATTTTAATTAGCCCGCTATTTCGGTAGATGTCACTTTTCAGCTGTCATTTTTTGACGTTTGACAAGTAGAAACTACGCCATTAATAAAAATGGAACGATACACGATTCAACAACGCATTGAAATTATATGGACTGAACATTAACTCTACCCTCTTTCCCGTTACACCAGCGAATTCATTTAAATCAGTTCCTCTTCATAACAGTTTTAGGTTTTCCTGTACAAATATCGAATATCTCATCAATTCCAGTCTAGGCCCCATTTTGAAATGTTATTATTTTTGCGCATTTTGTTTTGTGCCCAATTGAATTCAGCGAAATAGCAAAATACCTTACACGCGAATCCTCGATTATTTACTCCAGGTTAAAACAAAATTCAACTGAAATGCATTATGCATTAGAAATACCATATATTTTAGATTTAGATTCCGTCTAAGGTAAGTAACAACCAGCAACAGCCGATGGAAGACTTTGTGTAGTTTGAATCAAGAAGAAGAATAACATCTCCCGTGATCTATATTCAAAAATTTTACAATCGTGTAAAACAGTGACATAGCCGGCCAATAAAATCCTTGTGGAACCTAGGAGGAGTCTTTACTCAGTGGAAACTTCTGCCCCACTGAACAATCTAAAATTCAGTTTGAGATTTAGTAAAACCGTGTCATTCCATACGAAAACTGTAATTCAGTTTACTGAAATTAAGTAGGGAGTTGAGGCAAATTTCGTATAGTTTATAGGTTTATCACAGTTTATTTCGTCGAAAATATCATGTTAATATCTACAAATCATACACCGCATGATCCAAAGTTTAAGAAACCAAAATCGATTATTTGAGGTAATCGTCAAATGGAATTTAAAGCCATCCATAAAGTTGGTCTATACACTTGGTTTTCCAAACCAAACTGAAAATTTGCGACTTTAAAGATAGATAGGCGAAATGTATTAATTATTTGGCTCTCCTAATTTTTTCGACGATTGTCGTTTCGCCATCACTTTTTTATGTCGTCCGCTTGGGTGTGGAATTTAAAAGTCTCGTGAGTGATCTCTAGTGATTGGCGCAGTATATATACGCTGTTAGAGCCCTGGCTCACCCAACTCCACCCCATAGATCGGTGTGTTCATCAGGGGCGGATTTCCCTATAGGCCGAGTAGGCCCGGTCCTAGGGCGGCAGATTTAGGGGGCGGCGATTTTTTCTTGTAGTTGTGGGTATTTCATTACATTTTTATACTTTTTCGTTTTTTTAAATAAAATAATTCGTTGGAAAGTGTTATTTTTAATTCTACTCCATTTTTTTCAAATCTACTCCGATTTATGAGGCAGCCTACTCCGCTCATTCTAGCCTGGGGTCCCTTCACTGGATATAAATCATTCAATTTTTCGTGTTTTACAGGGAGTAGGGGGGCGGCAATCTTCCATAGGCCTAGGGCGGCCAAGTGATCATATCCGCCCCTGGTGTTCATCAGGCAAATTGAAAAAAAAAGAACAACAGCACAATATCAAATTATCAATGCCACTTATCTGAAAGGATTCGTCCGACGAACCATCATTTTTGTAGCTGCTTGGACCAAGACGAGACAATATCTCTTCTGAAATTGTACCACAACTTACTCAATTTGTAAATTAATTTACGTGGCGATCACCGAATATATCTAAATATCAACCTGACAGCCTATCGTGACAGTCTGTCCTCAAGTCACCACGCAACGTTCCGCTAGCGCGAAATAATTCTGACATAGAGTTGCAGTTCGCGGGCCTCAGAAGCACATTTTTGGCATAATTTACAGCGACATTTTACTTTCAATCCATGCACATGCAATGCACTACAATTTTGGGTAGGGTTTCACATATCGCTTCGAAAATAATGATGCACTGGCTCTGCTCCGAGTAGTTAAGAGCGAGAAAATCTTAGAAAAACGTATTTTTAAACAGTTAAATATTTTGCCAGCACAATATTTTTTACCTTCACTGATGCTCCCAGATAAAAAGCAAAACTAAGAGTCAGATATACGCGAAATTTCAGAGATTCAATAAATTCTTATTAAAAAAAAAAATATACCTATATATGGGATAGAACTTCTTGCGCCAATATATATCTAGTTAATGTCAACTACTTATGTCTCCATAAGTATTCTTAAATCCCTATTTTAATTGGATTTCACTAGAACTATGTTATTTGTGAGTTCCAAATGAAGAATAGAATTTGTTGGGGTATTCCAAAAACTTCCGCCTGAGTAACGCTTCGGTGGGGAGCATTTACTTCAAATCAGGTGAAATTTTGAGCCAGAATTAGCTAATCAATAAGGAGATTAAAATATAATGCTCTAGAACAAGCTTTATTTAGACAATTACGTTAGAGTAGGGCGATATTTCAAGTCCTAATCCTAGCAATAATATTCACTCCATATACCACACTCGTCCGACAGAAACCTAAAATAAAAGAAAAAAAATCTCCTGTCCCAATTAAAGAAAAACATAGTGCCTATTATAAGACAGTCAGCATCTTTTTATCCTGCATAGTATAAAGCTACAAAGTTAGATCGAGTGTGCGTACACAGATTTGTAGAATTTATTCAATGAAGCAGGGGCGTAAATTAATTGTGAAAACGCTAAGTTTTGTCCAGCGTCCCATAGCAATGTACACACGCAAGCCCTGGAATGCATATAAGTCCGATATGTTAATGTTTTATCTTTTTACGTTGACTTTGTTGCTGTCTGCTAAAACATTTTCTATAAATTTTTAAGAAGAAATGTATGCTTATTGCTCATCTACTAGTCTACGCTCATAAAAATTGTTAGCAGCCCAAGCTTCCGTTGTCGGCCTCCAATAATTCTAAAGAAAAATGTTCCAGTAAATTTTTAAGAAAATACTGAGGGCTTCCTCACATCACGTCAAAGCATCGTTAATATCATATTGGAGCCAACATTTTAGTGTCCCTGTGGTTTGACTGTAATACAGTAATTCTGAGACGAAAGAGACTCCATCCATGCAACTCGATTGCAGTTTGAAGATTGATTGGCGAATGGAATCTGATGTTGGATGTAGTGTTAGGTGGCATAGATATAGTAAATTTTTCCGCATATCTATCTTGTGACTGTGTCACAGTAGGTTTGAGTCGAAACCAAATCCATCCAACTACTGGCCATTGATGGCAGAGCCGGAGTCTAGATCTTATCTATTATGGTGGGTGGGGAAAACACTATGTTTTGTTTAGCGTCCAATTGGAATGTACGTTTTTGTTTTTGATATTGAAAAATTGGGCATTTCATAAAAACTTTTCGCTTGTATTTATTTAGTGCGGCTAGAGAAGTAAAATCTTTGAACAATTTTTTTTCGTAAATATTCTGAAAATATTTTAATGCAATTGATTTTCCTTTTCTGTATCTAGTTTTTCATTTTGTCAAGGGAAGCAGTGACATCGTGGCAGATTGACGTGTTTGGTTATCAGCTATGCACATTGGAGTCAATTCACTCAATTTTGAAATTGAAAAATTCGTACTGTAAATAGACCAAGAGATATCACTAAATCTTTTTAGTCCGTTGCGTAGAGTAGTTTTGGAAATCACTTAAACTGAAATTTGATGTAGTTTTTATTTCTTAATTTCCATCAATTGTTTGAAAGCTCTTTTCGAAATTGTAAGTATTTAGAATTAACACAACGTAAGAACTCTTTTCGACAAAGCAATTGTGCCCACGTGAAATTGAAAAGTAAGCAGGCCATATTATATACCTCAGTGGACATAACCGAGGGTAAGCAAGTAATTTTTTCTTAAAATTTTTTTCCTGAGAATTGTTATGCATTATTGGAGGCGATAATGGGTGCTTGGGCGGACCTCTAATAGTTTTTATTAGTGTAGCAATGAGAGGTTAAAAGTTTACTCAACCTGCAGCGCCGAAAACTATAAAAAACTATAAATAGTAGCCACTGGTTACTATACATATTATAGTTTTCAAGAGGTATGTATTTATTAATATCTATTAACTAAACTCGATAAACTTCATTATATTACTGCCAACGTACAAAAATTTTAAAAAAGTACTTAAAAAAGTACTTCAAAAAGTACTCAGTACTTTTTATGGACTTCGTACTTAGGTACAAGTACTTTTTATACATGCGTTACTTGTACTTACGCTGAAGTACTCCGGCCTTCGGTACTTGTACTTAAGTGCTTTATCTTTGGTACTTGCCAAGCTCAGCTCAAGATAGTTTCATTGCCTTTGCAGAGTTCATTGAATTTGATAGAAAGTATCTAGTAATAGGCTTTCACCTTCCTTTTGATCTGTTTCAACCACCCCTACCTAGCTTGGGTCCCTACACAGTTTAGTGGTCAAAAATCATATATATATACCAATATGAAAATCTTCACAAACAAAAAAAAAAACAAAAAAGTTCATCTTTTTTATCTTTCATCTTGAAATCTGTCCTTTTCACATATTTATCCTCCAAAGATTACGGTACATCGGTCAGCTCATAAGAAGTTTTAACTACAGAAATTCTCCCAAAATCTCTAGCTGCCGAAATGCATATCCCGTTAGCTTGTTCAAAACCAACGACTACAGTTATTTTTATTTAACAGCCATATTTCTTCTCAAAATTCATATCAGTTCCCAGCGTTATCTGAAATTTAGATGTAAATGGTGTCCATAATTTTTCTGAAAGTGGCTACCAACAGAATTCCCAGTCCATGGTACATGATGTCAATAAAGCGTCGGCAGTCAATCATGTTCTTATCTCGCTTTCGTTACCCAATTAAAAAGATATCCGGAACCGATGAAATTCGAACCTGTCTTCTTTCAAATTCGACAAGATAAACTTACAGATAAAGTGATAAGCAATATAAAATGTAAAACAAAAAAAAAAAAAAACGTATAAAAAAAAAAGGAGAACTGTAATGATCCTACGCAATGAAGTGGGTACCCACGTAATCAGAATTAAAAATTCACCAAAGCCATAAACAATTTGCAAACTGCAGTTAAGCCATTAAGGCCGGCAATTAATGTAAAAAAATAAAAATAAATAAAAAAAAAATAAAAATGAAAAAAAAAATTCAATAAAATGCCCACAATCTCCCAAATCTTGTTCGAAATTTACGGACCCAATTATAATGTCCGAATGCTCATTTCAAGCAACGGAAACTGCCCAGAGTGGTTTGGCTGACTTAAAATTAACGACCCCCATAAAAACGACATCTCCTCCATTCAAATGGCGAAATTATTAAAAATATAATTTTATAGTTGTCATTGTGACTTGCATTTCGTATTTTACGGTGCCCAGCTAAGTATGGCGCGCAGCTGAACTGGGAAAGACTAATACGAAAAATCCGCGGAAAAAAAATTTAAGCTGACCAGCCAAGCTCAGTTGTGTATTGCAAGTGATTTGCTTCGCGGCGATATGATGGTGGTGGCGTCGGCAACGTTTTGTATGCTTACTAAAGGAGATGAGAAAAAAAATCACTTTGCGTTGTCCAGTTGCGCTCCAGAAAGATGTCCATCGACACAAATCCCGTGATGAAAAATACTCCATTCGGTGGCCACAATTAAATTAACATCTCGAAATTTGTCATTGATTGATCGATTCCGGCGTCTGCGAAACTTTGATTAAGGGGCACCAAAAATTTCTCATTGAAATTCCGCAAATATCTACATGCGTCTCCACGGTGCATTTTAAGTTCGAAGTATGGGGGAATTTGAACAAGGCATTATGAAATTTTGGGCACGTCCGTTTCGTTATTAATAAAATAAAATGCTTTGGAAAACGTTCATTGATTTTTAAGAACCCTTTTCGTATCTTTTGCAGCGGATAAAATTAGGGATTGCTTTTGAGATAATTCATATTCGTACAGGTGTTTTGTAGCAGGTGCAAAGTTTTGTTTTAGAACACAATTGTGGAAGATGTGCATAAAAGTTTTTCTTGTTCTTACTATTATTGCCTTTCTTGGGCAATAGTTATCGTATGTCGCATTAGTCTTATTTCAATTTGTATATAGATACGTGTTTAAGACCCAACCATTTCCGATTTGAATTAAACTTTCACAGTTTGTAGGGAATATGAAAATAGCTCATCCGTATATTTTCCCTCTATCACCCTCAACATCCCATTATAACGGAGACAGACTTGCAATTTCAATATTGATATACTGATTTTGCAATTATGTTAATTGCAATATAAAATTTCAGAGACACACTTGCGATTTACGTTTCTGAGAAGTTAATTAGAGAACTTATATTTGATTTATCACTTGATTTTTCATTTGACTTAAGATAGTACCGCGCACGTACAGAATGCCAGTAAATTTTGTGAAATTATTTGTCTATAAGGAAAATAAAAACGAAATAGACACTTCAACTTGACAAGTGTCAAATATTAAATGTCAAAAAAACTTGCAGCCAACATTGCAGTATAAAATTCTAAAAGGTTTTTGTATTAAATGATTATGGTTTATAACTAGGGTCATATTTCACTAAATTCATATACCGCATACATTTTTCACAATTTCAATATTGAGTACCAATGTGCTACTTACTAAGTGTACACCAAGTATATACCCAGCAATTTGAATATTGAAATTGCAAGTCTGTCTTCGGTATTAGAGGGTTACAAATTTTGCGATATTACCATGAAACGTAATTTTCTTTCAAAAAATTATATCTCGCGAATAGAACAACCGATTTTTATAATTCAGTTGTCAAATGAAGCTTAATAAATTATGCTTTTCATAAAAAATACGGCAGTACCGAATAAAAGTTTTTAATATTAATAATAGTATCTTTTGTTTAAAAAAAAATAGTGTGACTTACTATTCAGGACCTCTAGCACTTTTTATTTCTATTTTTATTTTGAAACTATAAGCTTAATCTATATCTATTCGTGCAGAAACTTGCAATGGTCCTTGCCTTCGACATATAAATTTGTAAAGGCAACATATACCCGAAAGAAACGCAATATGGGAGCACTACATTTAGGGAAATCTAGTCATTTTTTTCTTTTCTACTAGGTTCCAATAGAACTTTCTTTCAAATACTTTTACTTCAAAAACCAAAATCTTATGTGTATGTATTCCAAGAAATGCGAAGGTGTTCGACCTCCTTTTAGACATGTGATTCTTTAATTTTCAAGGTTCTATTAAACGATTCTAAGTCAAGATGAACAAATCTCCTCTGTAGCTCTTTTCGGTTGACGTGGTAGTTGAGCCCAGATTTGATGAGCACATCAAATATACTTCAAGACCAGGCAAATTGAAAGCCTCCTCGATAGAATTGTCTGCCTGTATAGAACCATCAATTATTTTCTTAATTTTCTTATATATTTTGAAGTAGGACATAGAACACCCTTTTTAGCTACCCAAACTTAATTGTGACTAACAATCTGAAATGAATCACTGCTTTTTTCGTAATATTCCTAAGCACTACACTTCCATTTCGTTGTACATTTTATTAATACAACACTGTTTTTAATACGACACTTTCTTTAGTCACGTAAATCTTCAAAAAATGAAAAACCTGACAACTCTGATAACAAATTTGTCAGGCAAAATTTTTTTAGAAGTGATATTTTTCGAGAATTTGCTTGAACGGTGCCGTAAGAAGTGTAATCACGCCTTTTAGACTCTTTGTCAGAACCAGCTTTTGGCGATATAATCAAACACGATAACTTCCTGAATGGTGTCGAAATTAAAACGAAAATACTCTTGCGAGCCTAAAGGCCGTCCTTAACATTTTAGGATATGTATGTATTCAGTACCGTGGCAGTTGTGGGAGAAGATGAAACCAGGATAGGATAAGATGCTTGGGAATTGTAATCAATATACAAAATTGAATACTTTAGGAATGCTAAAGAATAATGCTTTCATTTATATGGAGCTCATTAGAACCCAAATGCTGTTCTACTTGATAGGATTCCAGAAGGTTGGACCAATAGTTTTTTTTTAGAAATTCGAATTGGATACGTTTCTTGGGATTATATAGGATTTTCTTGCGAAAATAAATTAAGAATTTCATAAATTTTGCGTATACGTCTATCAGCAAGTTCGCGTCCAGATAAAATCATTCTATAAAGTTGTTCGTCTGATGATAAATATATAATTCTCCTAACCTATCATCACAGTCTTACTCAAAAAATATTCAAAACTTTTTAATTTCATAACTTTTCTGCATTATTATTCAACCAGATGTAAGATCCGTACAATTTTCTATTCATAGTACTTGCCCCTAAATAGGTTATTCTGTCTCAAATGAAATTCTTTTTATTGTTATTATCGAAGTAATTCTCAATAAAATCGTCATTTACTCATTTTGATGGAATCCATTTAATATGATTCCCTAGTTTTCCTCAAACATTTGCGTATATTATCCAAATCCAATACAATTAATTATGGTCTTAGATAAAGCTTTATGGAATGCCATATCCATAGCAGTTAATGCCCCTGGAATGGCATTACAAATCGAAGAATTTATTAGTGCTCACTTGTAATCCTGGAATCCATACCCTTCAGTAAATCTTAGGTAACCAACTGCTCCCCGATGATAACAGCTCTAAACTCAGTTGTTGACGTAAGCCAATAAACAAATAAATTCTCACTCGTAAATAAGGATAAATCCGGTGGCACCCTGCAGGTGTATATGGTTTCTTGAATCAAACTTCTCCCTATGCCCAATAAGTCTTTTGCCTTAAGTACGTACAATGCCAATCCCATAGGAACTGTCATTACAATGTACACAGATCTGTTGGCTTCCAGCTATAAATCTTTGATAAAATACCTTTAGATTGTGGTAATGAGGTCTTGTTCGATTTACTGCTATATATTGTCATGCCACTGATAAAAGTTCCTTAGAGCTCTCTGCGGCAGTCGCTTGATAAAGATTTTAACGACGACGTCCAGAAACATCTTAGGATATAACTGCAGTGATTTACGTCCAGGTCACCTTAATTAGAAGAACTCTAAATAATTTCTCTGCCCAAGCGTTTAACCTTTGTGAGCGGTGCATTAGCTGTTTTTAGAAACAAGTGCACATTAAGAAAGTGCTGCAAAACACGTTACAGCAGCGGTGACGACGGAGGTGGAGCATATTTGCCAGAGCTCACATATCTTCGTTGGCTTGGAAAGTTGCAAAAAGGTTTTCGCTGAAAGTTTACCAGAGTTCAGCCCAACAACGCAAGGAGAGAGAATGAAAGCTATACAAAAGGGATATAAACACAAACACTGACAGACAGATGGTTGGGGCGGACATTATAACCAACAAACCATTAAAACTTCGCTAGAAATAAGGAGCAACTCCAAGGAACAGGGAAAACTTTTCCTTCCATAGAATAGGATGTTTCGCTGGAGACGTTCGTCGTTGGGAGTAACCGCAAAAGCACTTTTGCAATAAAATTTATTTGTTGCAAAGGGCATTTCTCGAGTATATGGGCCAGAGTAAGTGGGCAGCTATAAGATCCGGCCAGGATTTCGTTTACTTATATAACAACAACACTGATGTGCATTTTGTTCAAGTATGTGCATAGCAGGCTTAGTTATCGGTGGATCCCGGGCAACTATACATATCTTTCCATGACCGAATAAAGCGTGCATTGCGGATGGAGGCTACTCAAAGTGATTTTTGTGGTTCCTTTAGTAGAAATTTTGTTCACTTTTCTCAAATTACTAACATTTTTGGATCTATCTAAGAATCTATGGAGGGATTTTGAATTAGCTTAGTATGATTTTATTCGTTGGAATAATGAAGATACCCATTTTTGAAAAACTTATGAAGTGTCCGTTTTTTATTGGCAAGCGTAGAATATAAAGATGTGATTTTGGGTGGCTAATGTCCAGAATATTGAAAATGAAGCACATTGAAAATCGTGCTACAGAAGAGTGAAAATCAAATAAAGGAAACCAATGTAAAGCTACTTAAAAATGAGACACCAAAGTTCGAATTACTGAAAATCTGAAGTAAGGAATATTTTTCGTACCATGTAATCACTGCAGGTGTAAGAGGATATAATTTCAATGCCTTGGCAAAAGTTAGTTAGACAGAGTTACTACATATAAGCAAATTAATTAAATAATTAATTCTAATTTAGATAAGTAAATTATTCAATACCTTTACAAATGTATTGGAATTGATACCTCCTGAAGAACAATTGATATAGGGCTGAAGATAAGGTCACTGGATGCACCTTCGGAATTAGAAGCGAAAAAAAGTACTAACGGCATTCGGAAAGTAGCTTAAAAGGCAGATACAGTGTGCTGAAACTAAAAAGGAAGGTAATGTTGTCAAATACGGCAAATTATCGAACTCACCATAAAAGTCTAAGCATAATAAAAACTGTCGTAGGCCAAGAGTCTGCTTCCTTTGGCTGATCTAAGACTGATAGAATATTGGAAAAGGAACGGCATCCAGCTGGTAATCGGATGTGACGAAAATATCTATTGAACAGCGCCAATAAGCCTACCATTTTAATGCTTAATATCATATTTATTATGTTCCAAAGCAAGCAAGAGCCATTATTGTCTGATGACAGAAAAAAATACGACTCAACATCCAAGAATTTGAGAAACTCTTTACCATTTACCTAGTCAGACCGATTCAGATGGATTAGAAAGTAACTAACAGAAAGCCTAATCGAATCAACCCAATCGAAAAAATAAAGGGAAGACATTCAAGTAGTTGTTAATTGCAGAACTGCCCTCTAAAGCAAAGCCTTCAAAATGGAATTGTGTCCTAGTAAAACTTAGCGTTAAAGTTATGCTGGCATATCACCAAGCCTTGAATGAGTATAGCCGAGACTTTAGGAGGTCCAACAGACACTAATCTGTGTAAGTTATAGGAAGTATTGACGAATGAATACATTCCTGTCTAAAGGTTTGGGCCCTCAGAAAAGGTAGATGATAACTATATAAGAATCGAAAGAAGACACTTTGAAGCTTCTTGCATTTCGAAATTTACTAGGTTTAGTACCGTTTAAGAGGAAAGCAGAGGATTTCTTTCGGAAACGATTATCATCAAAAAGAGAAGATTAAAGGATTAAAGGATTTTAAGACCACCAACCCAATAAATGATTCTTAACCTGACTTTAACTACGATAAATTAATGAATGTAGTAAATGAAGGTGGAATATTCCTCGCTTTTTTACAAAAACATAAAAATAGGTCCTTGACTATTCTAATTGTAGCCTTGTGTGGGTATACATAAACTAGGAAAAACACTAAAGTTAAGAATTAAAGAGGTAGCCAAGCCTAATGCCGACCCCAAGTCATTTAAAGATATAAGTAACGGAGAATTTAAAGACCAGTCAACAAGTCTAAGCTAAATAATTGACAACATCAGAGGAATCGCCCAATGTTTCTTTTAGTGCACTAAATGGTAAATAAAATCTCTGTAGGGCTACTAGATTAAAGATTAGACAAAAAAGATAGCTCATGTCGTTTCACGTGGAACTGTGACCCACGCGCCCGGTTTCTTATACATATCATGAAAATGAGCGAGTTTTTCTCAGTGAAATTTTGCAGTTTCCATTATTTATGCGCCCCAAAAATCCTCGATCTTGTCGAAATCTATGAGATAAGATCGTCTTCCAAAATATTGAAAAAAAAAAAACATGGGTGCATATCATCAGATCATCATCTCCAAGACGGAGTATTATTTCCACTATACTGGTCCACGATAATTGATGGCCAGTTATTTCTTTCTTACTTACTTACTTACTTACAGATAGTGAACATGAATTTGGTTATTATTTATTTATTTCTTATTCATTCCGTACACCTAAATATTATAAATAATATTCCAAATTAAAGTTTGGTTTTATTCCAGAATCTATGAGCTCGAACTAATTTTTCCTTTTATAAGTAACTTTTCGGTTCTACTAACCACGTACAAGAGACTTCAGGGGAATTTATTTGGCCGCATAATAAATAAATAAAAAATTATGTGTAAACTTATGCGAGCCATCAGATTTTAAGTTTTGTCAGTTTATTTAGCTTGATGCTATTAGCGATATCACCTGATCAACCTGATGATAAATGTTTCCCTTCCTTTGTAAAATTTCTGATAACCTTCTCTCTTTCTCAAACACTGCTCTGTTAACCTAATTTACCGATTTTGTTTTTAATTTTTAATAAAATCGTTTTTATCTGACAAATTTTTAACGGAGTGGTTAATTTCTTTTATTAGCCCTATACATAAGGTAGGATATAAAAAATCTGTAATTAATTACCTTTTTCCGCGATTCCCAAACTCCTCGTAAATGTTGTCCAAAATAAATATTTTTTTTTACATTATAGAATATATCCCTCCTAATCAATATGGTTTTTATTCACGGGCCAGTTTGACTGAAACCAATTTGTCATATTTTGGTAGTTATTTTCTAGCCAAGTTGGAATTGAATGGTTTAAACTGATATCGAGTCGTATCCAATACGTGAACCTTGCTGTTATTAAATCTTGTCCAATTGCTGTTGTTCCTGGAGTTCCACAATGAAACCATTTAGGGCCTATATTATTTTCATCTTATATAAATGCTGTGTTTAGTATTTTTAATATTTGTAAAGATGCCAAGTGTCTAGGATTTGTAGAAGATCTTAAGATATATATTTAACTGTTAATAACCATCATGATTTTTTGAGATTTCATAATGATATCAAATTACTTGCAAATTAAATTCTTTGTGGGTAAAAGTTATTTTCATTATCCTGCGGTCCTTTTTCCGAGGCGCATAATATATTTATAAAATATATTTGAATTGATATTGAAAGGGTTGACGAGATTTTTGGTTTGGGTCTTATTGTTGACAGTTAACTCAATTTTACGAAATACATATATATTGAATTGATGATCTCCGAGAGGATATCTTATTACTTTTGGCATCTTTATACTTTGAAATCACTATTTATTATTTCCCTGGTGCAACCTATTTTGAGGTCCGCTCAAATTTTTGAGATCGTTCAAATTCTACTAGAGATGTAATTCCTAAATTGAACTGGTATAATTCAATGTCATCTTACTCTAGCCAATATTTGCTAGTTCATCTGCAGTCTTTAGAGTTATGAAAAAAGATACACAGTTAAGATCTGTATTTCAATGGATCATATCTAAACGTGACCTATTGGAATACAGACTTGTTTCTCCTGATTTTTTAATATGAGGTTATAAAAATGTATTCACCTTAACATACATATACACGTTACTTAAGATTTCGTAATTTGTTTTATATAAATTAACGTTGGTCCTAAGTAGGTATAGTGGCAATCCTTCTATTAGAAGAAGATTTGTGATATTTATGATTTTGAAATAAATAATTGTAATTGTAAAATCCCAGCAATATCGTACCTGTCGCTATATTGGGGAACACTTTCCCAGTAATTGCTTACTACTTTGGACAGTAACGGCTACATTTCCCGAACATGGCAATTATTTATATTTGATAGTGGCAGATTCATGTCGTGCAATGTTCCTGTCCATAAAGTTCGGAGCTTAATTCCACAGGAACAATGTTTGTTGTTTCTATAGATTATAAGTATATGTGAACCAACTTGAAGTTATGTTTATAGAAATAAATTTTAGATATGGTAGAATGAAATTGATGTAAGATTCAGATTTCATAGTATATTTCTGACTGCCTTTGTGAGAAAATTAGCTTCGCAGAAAATATTACTGTTGAAAAGTCGTACGATCCTTTGAAAAATTAGAAACCGTCTTTGAAAGAAGCCAAACTTAAATGAAAGAAAAAAAATTTCTTAAACAATTTATTTTTTCATACCTTATACACACTTAAAATTATTTCCAAGAGAATATTCATCCATGTAAGTGTTAATAGGAAATAAGGTTACGTTTTAGGTTATATCCAATTTTTATCCATAATTATTTGATAAAGCGGCCACTTTCTCAAAGTACTTAGCCAAAGTGGCAATACCGTGTACAGGGGTCCCGTATGTGGTCTGGTCGGGTGAAGGCTACGGAAAGTAGACAATTAACTTTTGGAAGTAACCTTTTTCAGCCATTTTCACTGGGGATACTTAAGAAAAAATGCAAAAAACACAGGAAGGGTTACATTTTATTTTGGGGACAGAGTGTGATAGGTCATTTTAAAGTTAAGAATAGTAGTTAAAAACAAAAAAAAGAGTAAAAATTCAGAAATTTTAACTTTGTTTAGCCATAATTTCAAAACGGAAGATCCAATAATTATCTATCAACTAAAGTTTAAATCATCACCATAGGATGTAACGTTCACAAGTTACAGGGAAAAAAACCCAAATATCTTAAAGTCTTCTTATATTGGAAACCGACATGGTCCCCCCCCCTTCCACCCCTCCACCAATTAACTCATAAAATTTTTTGTTTATCTAAGCATGACCTATCCGCAACCTTCGGGTGGCAGACCGCATACGGGACAGCCTGTATATATCTGCTTAAAAATCCCTGATTGTGTAAATAGGTGGCAGTTAGTATGAAGCGGCAACAGTTTAAGGACGTCGAAGTGCCAGCTACCTTAGGTTAGGTTAGGTAAGAAGGGTGCCGCAAGACAACTAGTCTGCATCACTTAGACTTCTGGTGGGTCCATTGTGCCCCTAGGCCTCATGGGATAGCCTTTTCAAGGAGCCCTAGATTCATCCCTCTTCCCTTTGGGTACTCAGGATGTCTCCAAGATTCTTTACCTAGATCCATTCTGTTTCTCCCAGAAAACTCATCATGATGATGATCAAGCAATAACCACTTCAATTGCCTCTGATTCATAACGCATTACCCAAATCAAGCAAGCATCCCCTATTCATAAATCACGGTTATCTGATCCCACAATGAGAACCAAAACAATAAACAAACAACTATGCGCACACGACTATGGTCAAGTTGCAGCATATAATTCACATAATTCTTTGTTTTGCAGCTCCCCAGACTTGAAAAGAAGTAGCTTCCCAATAGCCTACTTCATTTATTTATTAGAGCGGGGCATTCGCAAAGCACGTCTTGGACGGATTCGAAATCCACCGAGTCCTTACAGCTCATGCAGAAATTGTTCGCCGCTATACCCAGTCTTCTAGAATGGTCAACTATGGCCCATTGACCAGTAATGACCTCTACGTGATTCCTGGTATTTATTCGGCTACCATTAAGCAGCTGCTTGTCCTTTTCCAGTCATATTCAGGCCACAATTGCTTCGTAATACGGCAGGTATCCCTGCTCGTCCACCGGAGGCTTGCCTTTTGATAGGCGCCCCTGCTGATTTCCTCTTTTATTACTCCGACTGGGATCCTCACAAAAGCTACCGCTGCGGAGCTATCGAATTGAGAGCCCTTTTTGGCCAACTCATCAGCCATCTCATTGCCTGAGATATCATTATGGCCAGGTACCAAGCATAGGGTCACCTTGTGCCTTATAGCCAATACCTCAAGACAAGTCTTGCATAACTGAACCAATTTTGATTTTACCAGCACAGCATCTAGAGCGCCTTGATGGCTGCCAGGCTATCAGTATGTATGCATATATGCCGTGAGTGCTCCGTGCACATGGATACCAATGTTGCCTCCTGCATTTGTCAGGCAGTCTATAAGACTCGTGCCACTGTAGATCTCTGGAGTACACTCCAGCACCTGTGTCCGCACTTGTCTAGCAACCATCCGTAAAAATAGAAATATCGAATACTACCACCATCTCTTTCTCATCCCTGTCACTCCTGGTGGACATCATTGCATTCACACCCCCACGAAAATTCAAGATCTGTGCTTATGTTTCTTCCCTGTAATCTTTCGTCAGCTATCTTAATAAAAGGCAATTCCTCTAATGCCGTCAATGATTGTTCAATTTCAATATTTCTGTCTCCATATACTATACATGTGAACGGAACGCAGTAAAATGCGTTACTGTCCTACCACAAGATGAAATATACTTATATTTTTCTTTCTTATGTTTGCTACAAGTTTTATGACAACGTCAAGTGACAAGTACTAATCGCTCGTCAGCTGGTAAGACACCAGATTATATAGCAAAAAGGATAGGCTATAGGAAGGAAAACTTAAGCACGTTTCATCATATAACAGAACAGGATCGATGTGTTTGTTTAGGCATGGAAGCAATAAACTATGACAATTTCAGAGCGGGCACATAATTTAGTGGTTAAAATCTTGTCTATTAACTACCATGACCATCCGCAATGAAAATACTGTGGAACAGTTGACATCTGTCATGGCGTTTTGTATCGACATATATCCACTTTGTGGCGGTAGAAACTCGTAGCTGAAATTTCAAAATCTCAATAGTTTTCTTCTTCTTATCTTGCTATGAGTCTAGGATTTTAAAACAGTAATTTTGGTTCTTGCCACGTTCCACAAAAGATATAAAACCACTCCAAGGTGGCGAAATTTATATGTGATATATATTGGCAGTTGCCATGTTCCAGTTGCCATTAAATGTATCTTTAGGATTGCTAAATTTTGATGGAAGAAAGATTGTTCCTGCTACTTTCATGGACTTTCACAAATGCTTCCTCAAAATTACGGATATATTAAAGTGACAAGGTTTCTCCCAGCCACGTTCCGAAAGCATACGAAAAAAACATGCATGTGACAGGAACTTATATGTGGATGATATTAGCAAAAATAGTACTGGCAGCCTTATAGTCAGAAATGCTGAACACTCATCCAAAATTTCCGAAATGCTAACTGCGGTATGAAATAAATTCATAGAGAATTCAAACAATATGAAATTTACTGAGTTTGTCGCCAAGTCTGAATCTCAAGAATTGAGTCACAAAAATTTTTAAAGATCTTTAAAAAAAGAATTTTCTTCGAAAAAGAAGGTATTTCATATCAGCTGGAACTGTATACTCTTCAGAGCGGTTTGGTTATTGTCTCCCGTGGACGACACGCACGTAGCCAGGTAGCGCGATGTGGCACCTGTGCCTCCTACCCCTTAAAAAAAATGATCCAAAATTATTAAATAAAATTAATCAATCAATTATTATTTACTAGTTTTAACCAAGCAACCATGAAGACATATACACTAAAAGCATTACAAATTCGGAATGTAGCCAAATGCATGTATCCTATTGTCAATCTCTTACATTTGGAAATATTCAACAACTTACGAAACAGCAAGAGGACGACATTGTTCAAAATAGAGAATACTTGGCTAAACTTATTCATATAATATTGATACTCGTTCGTCAGGGCTTGCCTTTGAGACAGCACCGGGGGGACTCATCTTCTAAAAATAGGAGGAAGTTTCTTGGAAAATATTCAATTTTTTTGTAAATATTATGACAGATTTTCACTCTTTTTTGAAAAATACTACAACTACTCCAACCCAGATATCCGGAATGAAATAATTGAAGTGATATTGAACCTCACTTCTTGAAGAAACTAAAGCATGTCGCTATTATTCTTTGAGTGCGGATGAGGCCAGGTGCTTTAAAGAGGAACAGTTGTCAATAACCATAAGATATACGAACGATCCTAACGTAGTCGAAAGATTTATATGTTTTATAAAGAGATATGCGCAAGGACTTGGTACATTAATTTTGAATACATTGAATTAGCACTATTTGGATAATGCTCCAATTCTTGCACATTCTTATGATGGCGCTAGCGTCATATCTGGTAAAATTAGAGACCTATAGGTAATTAAAAAAGAAACATCCTTTGTTTAGCGCATAAAATAAATCTCGTGGTTGTTGACTCATGCGTCAATGCTTTATTAGCAAATATATTTTTTAACGGCCCCGAAGATTTGTATGTGCACTTCTCACAAGCTGGTCATTACGTGAGCCTGCAACGATTACAAGGCACCCTCACAATCCATACCAGCCATTAAATGGGAAGTCTGAGTAAGTACTACTAGATGGAGTTATCGCTACGAAAACTGCAAAGTAGTACTGGCAAATTATGATGTAATTAAAAAGTTTGGAAAAAGAGATCACTGAGAACGGTGACAGGCACACAGTGGAAGCAGTTGTATTACAAATGATTATTACGAAACTAGAGCTCATCGTTTCCTTACACATATTTCACCCAGGTATCGCTATAGTGAATGTACTGAGTAAATTTTTCCAGACCCAAAATGCACTTGGTCAGGCTAGTTACCTAATAGCAAGTACTACAGGTATTTTCGAAGCATGTAAGAATCAGTTCAAAATTTGGACAGCCATCGAGCAGTTTCTGAAAAGCACGAGATTTTGCTAAAACCTGTGATAGTCTCAAAAAAAGGCACCAGTAAAATTACTTTTGCACAAAGTCGACAATGAGCCAAAGCCTTACATTAAATTTGACAGCCCATACAAAACCAGGAGAATACTGCCAAGTAATTGATAATATCATAGTAAATCTAAAACGCCGATTTGAAAACCTAGCGTTAACTCGCGCTGTGGACGCATTTCTTAAATTGTACATGCGGAACGGAGAGGACTTCATCAGTAATTATAAAAAAATCTAAAAAATTGACATATCAGCCTTGAAATTTGAAGCGATGGTCATGAAAAACACGATTCAATTAAAAATTTATGAAATGAATGCTAAAAATTTGAGAAAAGTTTTAAGAAAGAGTTACGGCTTTTTAAAGCGACAGTAGCACTCCTAGTGAGCTTCGACGGCTGTGAGAGAAGTTTCTCTTCTATAAAGCGGATAGAAACGTGGATTTGAAGCACAATGCTTCAAGAACGATTCTCTGATATGTAACATCTCACTGCTCAACATGGAAAATGCTATTGTAAAAAAAAAAAAAAAAAATATACAAATGAAAAAATGAAAAAGTATTGAGCCGATTTGCAGAAGAAAACAGAAATCTAAAGCTTATTTAATTAGTTTATATCGATTTCTATTAACAACAATAGTTAAATTCCCTTCCAGCAGCATGATTATGATGATATTAATTTAAAGGATGGTGATGGATGATGACGAATTAAACGATAGTGCACTGAGACAAATTTTTACTGAGAATAAGCTCTGTACCATGTGTATCAAGGAAAGTTAGGTGCGATTTTTAGCTTAGCGGACATTTTCTGTATATAAGAACACAAATTGCTTCATCTTTATCAAACTAAATAAAGAAAAATTAGATTAATTGTAGGAAACATATTTTCTAAACTATCGCAGTAAATATCCATATAGAAAATGAGAAAAGGTTATATGTAAATCTTAAGAAAAGAAATGCTTGAATATAGTCTACTTTTCGTTATTCTAGAAAAAGATTTATTTTAAATGTTCCAAATTGAATAATTTTTAGTAGGTAAGTATAGCATTCTCAGATTTATTTAAACCATTAACAAATGAGCAAATAAATTTAAACCTTAAACGAATAATTTTAAACCCTTAACAAATATATTTAAACCGTTAACGAATGTGATTCAACTGTTAACAAAATGGCTTAAACCTTTAGAAAATATATTTAAACTCTTTAAAAATTTATATTTAAAATATTTTATTTCACTTTAAGTAAGCAATTCATACAATTGTTTTTTGTTTTTTTTTTTATTTTGGGTGCATATTTAATCTGCAATACTTCTGACTTTTCAGTGCAACGGCTGACCATCCATTGCTTTAGGAATAAGCAAAGCCATATCCATTATTTAGTTGGAACAGTCATCAGCTGTGATTTATTGCAGGCTATCTTCGATCACTGAGAGAAAGAGAAGATTATGTTCTCTACTCATGTCACCTAAACTGAAAGTGCATGTGCCTTCATTTTAGTAAATGATTTTTCGATAGGGTTTAACATAGGCGTGTAAGGAGGCAAAGACTTTTGTGTTAAATTCATTTTAGATAACACATCGCGATCTTGGTGTGTTTTACGTATTATTGCATTATCCATTATTAAAAATGACCATACGAAATTTTATGCTCTCTTCATCTAGGGTGTCATAAGAATTGGTCTTACTTAGACCAATTCTACTTTTTTTACTTGTTTATAAGCTCAAATGGTGCTTTTAGAAGTATTTTAGTCCTGTAGGCAGATTCAACCACTGTCATACCCTGTTAATAATACGTTATGAAAAGCTCCTTTGCATCCAAATTCGCACGATAATATTTCCATCTTGAGCCCCGGAGACCTTGTTTTTGTTGTTGTTGGTCATTGTTCTGTTCGCGCTTCAGCATGCGTGTGTTAGTGTTCGCTAAAAATTTTTTAGCATATTTTTTATACGTTCATTTTAAGACATGTATAATATTATAATTTTAATCAACTTAAAATGGCTTATTTATGAGAATGCTTCGAGACACAGTATGCATATTCTCCCTTTTTTTGTTTGCGACTTACACCTATCATATCCCTAGATTCTCTTAGAGCTCCATTATCTCCAGGTTCTTCTTCTTGAGGAGATGGCCGCCATTCATCACAGCTGCCTCCGCTAAAATCTTCACTGCTTTTCATATTATTATACATGCTAAAAATCTATGAAACTTTACGATGATAATCTATTATTTGTCCGAAATCGTTGGATCGCTGATAAGAAATCTTTCCTGTACTTACTTGACTCTATTAATGTGGAGCTGCATCAAATGCGCATTGAATACTGAGTGCAAAAAATTTCTCAAAATACATTAATCTGTTCTCACTCATAATTGTAAAATAAACAATAAAACCAGTTTTACGTTTTAGTCAACTAATAATAACCAGAAAAGAAGAAATCGCACC
Source organism: Dioctria rufipes (assembly GCA_963924295.1). Classification (NCBI taxonomy): domain Eukaryota; kingdom Metazoa; phylum Arthropoda; class Insecta; order Diptera; family Asilidae; genus Dioctria; species Dioctria rufipes. Next base: position 29,401,440 of record OZ002742.1, read on the forward strand.
CTCAATACACGACTACCATAACTAAGCAGTGCAAATTTTAACTATTACATTCTAATTGTACTCTTTTGATAAACAAAATGCGAAACAAGTACGCGATGTGTTATCTTAAATGAATTTAACACTAAAGTGTTTGCTTCCTTACTCGCCTATGTTAAACCCTATCGAAAAATCATTTTCTAAAATAAAGGCACCTGCTCGTTCATTTTTAGGTCCCAGTGATCGAACATATCCTGCAACAAATCACGCTGATGACTGTACCAACTAAATAATTGATATGGTTTTTCTTATTCCTAAGGCAGTGGATGGTCAGCCGTTGCACTAAAAAGTTAAAAGTATTGCAGATTAAATATGCACCCAAAATGAAAAAAAAAAAAAACAATTGTATGAATAGCTTACTTGAAGTGAAATAAAATATTTTAAATATAAATTTTTAAAGAGTTTAAATATATTTGCTAAGGGTCTAAGCCATTTTGTTAACAGTTGAAACTCATTCGTTAACGGTTTAAATATATTTGTTGAGGGTTTAAAATGATTCGTTTAAGGTTTAAATTTATTTCGTAAGGGTTTAAAATCATTTGTTCAAGGTTTAAATTTATTTGTTAAAGGTTTAAATTCATTTGTTCAAGGTTTAAATTTATTTGCTTAAAGTCTAAACTCATTTGTTAATAGTTTACATAAATCTGATATTGCTATACATATTATGTTGACTTCATGTAAAATTTGCTTCATTGTAGGAAATCAGTTTCGTTGTATAAGAGCTAATTGTCTTGTCATAAGAATAGTATTTCTCAATACCGGAAGTGTTTCCGCATATATTAATTAAATTTGGCTTCTGTTAGATCTACGGCTTTATTACTGTTAGAAGAAATTTTCTTCTTTCTGCAAGTGTTTTCTCACTCCAGTAGAATCGTATTGTTAGTAGATTTGAAAAAAATAATCACATGTATTTTGCATTCGATCAAAATGATGTCCAGTTAAATAAATAGGCGATATTTATTAAAGAATCAACCATTGCTCGAAATCAAGGAACGGTAATCAATAAAATAGTTTACTTGATGTAAGGAAACTTGATTTTAATACTGTTTAACATTTCAGAAAGTTTTACACATTTTTGAAGAAAAAAAACTTGATTGAAGATTATACTTCCTCAATTTTTTGTCAGACTCCCCCCCCCCCCCCCCACCACCCGGGAACAAAACTCTGGCTACGCCGATGATGGCCCACATAGGGAATAGAAACGTTGACCCCATACATACACTTAGACAAATTTAAAAAAAAAAATTTAAATTCGCCCCATACAGGACTAACAAGGGAGTCACCATGAAAAAAATTCATAGAGATACCACAATTGCATCGGGATTCAGGATTTATAGAATTTGACCAAGCTGTGAAACTATATGCACCCAGCTTAATTAAAGTAACGTTCGACATTTATAATTCGGTTGCTTGAAATAAACCAGTGAATTATCTTATCAGTTTTAGCATTCAAGGAGTTAACTGATAATTTAACGCAGACTAACGAACGACTAACAATCCTAATTAATTAAATCGATTAAATTTTCAATCGATTAAAATATTAATTGGTTCCCTCGATTGAAATTTTAGTTGGCTCCCTCGATTGAAAACTCAATCGATTGAAATTTTAGTTGGCCAGACAATTAACGGGTTAGTCGAATAAAATTTCAATCGACTAAAAAGTCAATCGGCATCCCCGATTAAAAATGTAATCGATTAACGTTTCAATCCGATTGAAAATGTAATTGAATGACAAATCGACAATTTACGATTGAATACATTTGTATAAAAGATCGCACATAGAAAAAATGATATGATTTATTATTATTGTTACATCATTTGTTGTGTTTATTTGTCTAGATAATTATGGTTATCTTTGAGGATCACACGATCCTCAAAGAGGTCGTTAGAATAATATATAAATGCTGGAATTTAAACTTTTTTTTAACATGTGGCTAGAAGTAACGCACTAATAAATCTGCAAAAAAAAATGTCATATACTTTCGTCTTTTGTATGAATGCGGGAAAAGAATTTGCTGTCCACTATTGTAGTGCGATAGAGCCAATGAGTTTAAAACAAAAATCGAGAGAACGTAGTATTACCCGAACGACAAAATCTTATTGAATTCCTCAAAATCTTATCAAACTATTCAATATTGATAGATTTCTACCAACTCATCTACGCTGCTGCAGCAATACACTCATTCTTATAGCAACTGTAGATATACAAAAAGAAATTAACAAAAATGTTTCGCTTAAACGAATTCATGAAAATTCCTTCCAAAAATGTTCGAAGTTGTGGTCAGCTTCTGCTCATCCTAAATCTGCCGAAATTGTAAAAGAAGCACTCCGCTTTTTATTAAATGGGCCTGTTGTGACAAGATAAAATTTCAAATTTGATGCTCTTTCAAACATTTTACCAGTTAAAGAAAAACTTGCTCATCTATGTCATAACTTAAAATTGAAAATTTTGTTATACGTGAAATTACTTACATCGAAGAATATATGAAATGTATGCAGCAATTGGCATCTGCTTTGGACTACTTTGGCTGCAAGGTGAATATAGTTTGAATCCTTGTCTACGTAAACTTAAAAAAAAAGTGAAAAATTTGCTGGAAGAAGAATTGAAGTACTGGAAACCAGTTCTAACTACTATTATGTTAAGTCTTAACAAAAGATTTAACCAACTACTACGGCTTCGCTTTGAATCAAAGGAGGCCATATTAGCTTCTTACTCCCATCAAAGATAGAAGGCTCGCCGCTGTAGAAGCAGATGATCGAGGAAGGCTTAAGAACATGTTTATACGTACGTAAAGTTAGCACCGCAACTTCGCCTGATATAGTTCAGAACTATCTCATAATTTGTCGTTAATTTGTCGTTAATTTGTCGTTAATTTGTCGTTAATTTGTCGTGAAAACCATATATTTGTCGTATCCTTTTTTTTAAGGAAATTGGATGTGGTGCTAAGTTGACGTCAATGTAGCACCGTAACTCACTGGAACTCGGCCAAACCTTATCAGATTGGAAAATTATACATCTTGGAATTTGTCGTTAATTTGTCATGAAATCCACAAATTTGTCGTGTCCTTTTCTCTAAAGAAAACTGGATGTGGTGCCAAGTTGACGTCAAGTTAGCACCACTTCCAGTATCCTTTAGAGAAAAGGACACGATAAATTAACGACATGTTCCCAGATGTGAAGTTTTCCAATCCGATAAAATTTGGCCGAGTTCCAGTGAATTATGGTGCTAACTTGACGTCAACTTAGCACCACATTCAGTGTCCTTTAGAAAAAAGGACACGACAAATTTATGGCTTTCACGACAAATTCCAAGATGTATAATTTTCCAATCCGATAAGTTTTGGCCGAGTTGTCGTGCTAACTTGACATCAACTTGGCACCACATCCAGTTTCCTTTAGATAAAAAGACACGACAAATTTATGGATTTCATGACAAATTAACGACAAATTCCAAGATGTAAAATTTTCCATTCCGATAAGGTTTGGTCGACTTCCAGTGAGTTGCGGTGCTAACTTGACGTCAACTTAGCACCCCATCCAGTTTCCTTTAGAAAAAAAGACACGACAAATTTATGGTTTTCACGACAAATTAACGACAAATTATGAGATAGTTCTGAACGTCATGCTTATTGAAGCAGCGAATACAGTCTGTCTGACTCATGTATCACAAAAAGATAACTCAATTGGAGAAGAGAGTGATGATTTCTTCTTTGGAGAAGATATCATCGAGGCGAATTATAAGTATTAAGGTAATTACATATATTACACTAATTGAATTGAAACCACCGAAATTTTTAATAAACCTAACCTAAATAATGAGTTGGTACACGTAAAAGATGCTACTTTCTTACAATTATAAATGTTAAACAACGCTAAAAATCCAGCATTTATATTTTATTCTAATATTTATTATAAATATTTAAGTGACAAGAGAAACAATCTCAAAATGCTGGATGATTATCCATTAATTAGGAACGCACCATTGCCTTCTTCAGCTCCAGTTGAAAGAATGCTCTCATTTGCAACAATAGTAAACATTGCACGTTATGGTGGCCTTGCCGACGACCTCTTTTGAGGATCGTGTGATCCTCAAAGCTAACCATAATTATCTAGTCAAATAAACCCGACAAATGATGTAACAATAATAATAAATCATATCATTTTTTCTATGTGCGTCTTTTTCCTTTTATAAAAATGTATTCAATCGTAAATTGCCGATTTGTCAATCAATTACATTTTCAATCTGATTGAAATGTTAATCGATTACATTTTTAATCGGGGTCGCCGATTGGCTTTTTAGTCGATTGAAATTTTATTCGACTAACCCGTTAATTGTCTGGCCAACTAAAATTTGAATCGATTGAATTTTCAATCGAGTGAGTCAATTAATATTTTAATCGATTGAAAATTTAAATGATTGAAATTTTAGTTGATTTTTTGGTTAATATTTCAATCGATTAACGCCCACGTTAAATTTTAACGTAATCAGTTTCATACAATTTGAAAGAGTTTCCTCATCTTCAATTGAAATGCCTTCAAAAAATTATAGTTCAAAGTAATTAGAAAACTTTTATTAATCCATACAAGCACATGAAAATAGTGTTGCATAGCTTAAAATTTCTGAATAATCAAAACTATCTCATTATGGTCGGCCTCGGCGGTGCATATAAATTCATCTGGAATGAATCTACATAGTCACTACCTTGTCATCATCTTAGGAGGGCATGTTTAATTCGAGCTCCATGTTATAATCTATCGCCCAACATATGTAATGCTCCATTTCAGCAAGCCTTAAGCATCATATTTCAATGTTCACGTCATGAGCAGGTGACTATTATTCTTGTTGCCCTAGTAAATGAACCGGACGGTATCCTATATCCACACAAGAGTATAAAATAAGAAAAACAAAAGATAATAAAATGTGCAAAATCATGCCAAGATGAAGATGAATAAAATCTGAAGGAACAATGCCAGAGAATGGCATGGAAGACTGCACCATGGACATGTTGGCATGATATCTCTCTAGGAGTGCGCATTCATTGTGATTCAAAGACCTCTGCAGTTCCAATTATGATGAAATATGAAGTTTAAAGGTTATAGTCACGCCTTCAAGGTATTGTCCACAGATATCAAGTATTAGAAAATATCTGTATCCGCCACCCTGAAATATTACTATCGTCATTCCCTCTATAGGTACTACATATACTACAATCTGTGATGCTGTTTTTGTTTTTATTTTTGGTCCAAATTGATGTATAAATAAGGCTCAAACTTTGTTGTATTGTGTGCTTGCAATTTTAACTTGAATTGGAAATTTGTTGGAAATCCGCCTTCCCTTCAGGTTGGATAATACTCGCGGCGAATGGACGGATTAAAGAAGTTCCCGATTGAAGTTTTGTTCGGAGCCCATTCTCCTTGGTCTTTCAAAGAGTTGACATTGTTGACAGGCCTTTGCGGTATTATGTACTATGGAGTGGCTGTTATGAGCCTCATCTGCAATTAAAACTTACTTTGAAAATGGAACCGAGAATGGTGTCGATCTTCGGCTGTCATAGCATTGGAAAGGTAATTTAAAACGGTTTTCTGTTGGGTTTGAAATATTTCGTAAAAATTTCTTTTTATATCTTCGTTTTATTTAATATTAAAATATTCAGCGTGAAGTTGAGTTTGTGAATTATATTTAGTTCACCTTTTAGCAAGTATGCGTGTACCATTTAACTTCATAAAAGTATGCGAAGTTTAGCATTTAATCAATATGAAGTGAAAGCACATACTTACGTAAATACCAAAGCCTATAGCAGCATTTGATAATAACAAGATAAGCTGTATTTCAATAGCATATTTCCCTGAAAACTTCATGAGTCGAAAACAATTTGTTAGCAAATCGTAATCTCTGGCTTAAACTTCGAGATCGAACTCGATATCGAACGGAAAACAGACTTAGCATAGTAAAAGGAATTCTTGACCCGAGTTTCGAATTGCTTTAGATCCATTTACGAACCGAAATTGATGTTAAAACGAAGTTATGCGCACAATTTGTTTGTGTTAGTGGTGTTATATATTTCTTATATATTAAGAGATGCGATCTATTCTCATGTCGTAAGCGATTCGCGTAGAACGATTTTTAATGGACATTTAATTAGAGTCATGGAAATGAACATTTATTCATTTTAAGTGAAAAATAAGGTCCGTAAACATTCTTATGTTGGTCACTTCATGGCACATTGAATTATTTCACTTATATCATATGAACAATTGACATTTTAGCACATGCAACTAAACAGATAAATTATTTTTGCTTTAAACATTATCAGTAACTTATGAGTTATTTGAATATTATACCCAAGACACATAGCACGCTCTAATGAATCATTAGTACTAACTATTCATTAAAATGCCGTGTGTCACATAGAGTACGTCATTATGGCTCGAAAATCAGATGATAATCAAGTACATTAATGAAGTATTTTTTTCCTTCATTATAGGTATAATGAGGGAAAATGTACTAGATTTGGCATATAATATGAAGATGGAACTCCGCTGTGCACCGGCCGATTTTTTCTTTTACATTTCCAAATCATTAAATTGAATAAAATAAAAATAAATAAAAAGTAAAATAAATAATAACTAAGCTTATCGCGTTGATTCGATCCATATCGCTTCTTTAATGTTATAAGTATTTCAAAACCAATTTGACAGTACAACTTAATTAAAGAAATGGCTCTGTTTCTGCAGTTTATAATGAATCATTATAGAATAATGAGTTATTTCTTCATTAACCCTTTCATTAGTGAGTTAATTTTTTTAGTACACACGTCGCAGTAGTGAATTATTTTCGAATTTGTAGATAAGTTTCGCAAATTGAACATAACTTTTAAACTCACACACCGATTTTAATAACATTTTAAACATAGATTTCTAGCAATATTTCATACGGCTATCTAATAACCAAAATATTTTTTGTATGCACGTGTTGTAAATTTTTTTACACAAAAAGCTAAAAAGTTGAAAATTCAACATTTAGAAAGAAATAAAACTCACAACTCCTAATTTAGTTATAGTACATTGAAGGTCTAAAAATATGAACAATATACCGTTAGGGGTTATGAACCTTTTATATAAAATATTTGATATTTATGAGATTTCATTCGCAACATTTTTCTCATTTGATAGGTTATTGTACATTGCAACTCTAAAAATATGAACAATTTATCGTCTGCGGTTTCCCGCCTCTATATACTGGGTGATTCTGATCATCAAGATACCTTCCGGTATACCACGCGATTCCTTGAGATAAGCTGATCAAAAAATCCTATAGGATTTGTGGCCAGTTGAAGATTTTGCCAATATTCATGAACCCTGATGGGAATAAATGAGTATAACCATTGAACCACCTAATAGATTTTGGTTATTGTTAGCTTATTAAATAGCCACGAATAGTAGCTGTCGAAAAGTGTATTACTCTGGATTTTTTAATTAAGCATTTTTACATTATTCTCAAATATTTCCAAAACATTGATTTTTTTACACACAAATTTTATAAATACCATTAGAGTAACATCGGGTATTGAGGTATAGGAGGGTAATGTGGTATAGTGGCATATCTCTCTAACGCTTAATGTGGCGCAAATTTTTTTCTTACTAGTGCCTAGATTAAATGCGGAGCAAATTTAATCTTGTCTAAACATGTTCATTCTCATTATAATTTTGCAATGAAGTTGACAGTTTTTCAGCGAGTGAGTAACAAGATTAATTTATTAAGAATTTTTCATGTACTGGAGTTGGCTGTGTTTCTATTTTGGAAGTTTATTCGATCATTTTTTGAATTTTTAAATTAAGTTGCCCCGATATTTTTGTTTCTTATCGCCTGCGTAGAATTTAGATAAAAAGTACACTTTCGGATATTGTGGGATACTTGAAGGAGGGTTAAGTGGTATAGTATTCCACATTTGCCGCATTTATCTAATTTATGATTTAAATTACAGAATGACCCGGAAAATGCCCAAGAAAGGTATTACTGTCAGAAAATGGGACAGATATCAATTGTAAAAAGGAATCATTTCTGGCAGGATAAATGAAATGGGTATACAATTGGCTGCAAAAACATATGAAGTGCCGCATACCACCTTGCAACGTATGGTAAGAACTGATAAATCCATAAACGAACTTCTATCCAGTATTTAACGAAGAAATTGAAGAACAACTGGTAAAATATTTACAGGAAATGAAAAGCCGTATCTGGGGTCTTACTAGAGGTGACATACGTACTTTGGCAATCCAGATGGCCCAAAAAAATAATATTCACAATATTCTATTCTGCATAAATGTGCAGGCAAAGATTGGCTTTACGGATTTATAAGAAGATATCGAGACAAACTGAGCTTTCGGCAACCAATGGGCACATCCATTGACCTCCATAAAACGTGGAAACATTTTCTGATATCCTTGAAGATATTTACACCAACAATAATTTGCCACCATCAAATGCAGTGCGCGGTACTCTTGCTACCGTAATCAATTGTATGAGAGCTAGTGGAAATTTTATTCCGCCCTATTTTATTTTTCCACGAAAAAATTAAAATCCCTTTTTCATGAATAACGCTCCTGCTGACTCCAAGCCTGCCTTTTACATTTCTGGATAGGACCAATTGCCCATTTTCACACAATGGTGTCATCATTTCTTGGGGTTCTCAAAACCGTCAGACCAGGAACCAGTTAGGTGGGCATTACAGCCATACCAGAAACATAGAAGTAATAGACCTGGCGCGTCAGTACAATTTTATTATTATTTCACTCCCTCGCCATTCAATCCAAAAAATGCAACCATTGGACAGAACTATCATGGGGCCGCTTAAAGAATATCATAATGAGGAGATAAGGTGCTTTATCAGGGAGAATGGTCAAAAGGTAGTCCTGGAAGATATAGCTCAGCTATTTAAAAATGCTTATTTGAAAGACCAAACGGGACAAATAGCTAAAAGCGGTTTTAAATGCACGGGGATTTATTCTTTTAATATATATTATCAGAATCTGATTTCATAGCGGGTGATAATTTTTGTCAAAGTCAAAATGACATACAAGAAGGTACCAGAATTGAATAATCAATTCAATAGTATAAAAAAAACATAAACGAAAGTACACAAGTGATAGAGAGAGAATCGTCAACTTCTAGAAACTCAGTTAGTCCTGATGTAGCTGATAAAAATACTGAACGTGTAAAACAAATCAACGCAGCTTCAACTTCATTAGCATCAACTTTTGTGCCTATCTCTGGTACAAGTAAAACGTATTTCACTCCATGGGACATTTCTCCTCTATCGAAAATTAAAAAAAAATAGCGCTACTAATAGAGGAAGAAAAACTCAGGCAGTCAACTTGCCAATAACACCTTATAAAATGAACCTAGAGGAGAGTATCCAAAAAGTACAAAAACTGAAAAAAAGTGAGGGCAGTGAAGTCTAAGTAACAAAAGAAACCAAAAAGTAAAGTCACTCGCAAGGAGAACACAATTTCAAGACCATCCACCGCTAGGGGAGTTTATTATCTTTTTATATTTTTTTCTCCAAAAATATGTGTTCGAATAATACTGATTAATAAAAGAAGACTTGGAATAATGTGTTTTTTCGAGATATCAGTAGCTTCATGAAATAAATACTTAATTTTTCATTACAAAATTAAATAAAGAACGAGTTCAGATAATATAGTATATAGTATACTATGATACACGAACGTGGTGTACTACGTTAACCGCACTTTTTTCAAATTGAAATTTTTGTAGAGTTTTCAAAAACTTTTTAATATAATTTTTATTCATTACAAATTTAGTAATTTAAAATAAAACTTAAGGCAAAATACTTCCATAAATACCAGACAAAAGTTTTGAGAATGAACAAGATTTAGTTTCCAAAATATCGCTAAATATATAAAGGGTATTCCACAAAACCAGATCTTACAATATTTCTTCCAAAAACTTTTGTGTGCAAAAAAATCAAAAAAATCTGATAATTCTGATGACAAATTCTCTTAAATTTTATGGCATTCATAACGCATTTAAAAAAATATATGATTCGCCACGAAATCAATTCGTCTCTGAGCCTGGAGGTAATCTGAAACTTCCTTCCTAACTAATAATATATACCCTAAGATTACACTGAGAGTAAAATTGCAGTTGTTGTAACAAATATTTGCCGCGTTTGATAAAATAATTAGAAAATTAATTATTATAATAACTCTTACTTGGCTAAAATATATGTTATTAAAAATGCTTTTCTCTGACCATGCGACCACAAATACGGTCTGAAAAAAATGTTTGATTTCGGGTTAAGTCTGCATCTGCGTTCAAAATGACTATCTAAACGTTTTACTGCTGGAAACGTCCTGATACTTGCCCAAATTTGTATCTACAACTTCAAAAAAATAACCACGAAAACTTTTGAGCTGAACAGGTCAGGATTTGTTTCCAATGTAACCATAAAGTTTCTCCATAATTTAAGTGTCATTTTGTTTCCGCAGTTCGCATAATTCAGAAGATCGTGCTCAGTACCATATCAACAAATTCTTATAGTGATGTGCAATTACTGATTGTTACAAGAGTCATGTAAGGATTAAGGGTTAAAGCGAAATTCCATGAAAAGTGGGACAATTGGCGCAAGGATACAACGAGTACATGAATTTGCATGACACTTTCAGAATTTCACGAATTTTCTTTCGTTGCTAGTGCTGTAGTTACTAATTGTGTGAAATATTATAGTATTGTGCAAAACTGACCTGTAACACTAAAAACGAATAGTAACTTTTAATTGTACTTACATACTTAAAGTTGTTCATACGTATCATATTTTCACTCTGAAGGGTTTTTAACTGAAAATAAAGAGTAAATATTGAAAATGAATGGCTTGGTAGTTTTATGTTATTTATATTTGCTGCACAAAGTGCTTTAGAGCTTTAATGACAAAACGATTAGAATAATTAATTATAGCTGGAAGCAGTTAAATGAAATGCGCAAATAGTCACTATTGAGCATTCTAAATCTAAACGTTTCTTTTACCCATTAAAACCGTTTGTTCTGAATGTCAGTAATTGTAAAAACTAATATGAGAAATTAATAGGTCCGGCATTTATTTTGTGTTCAAATTTCGCATGTATGAAATAAAATGCGTAATAGTAATCTTCAACAATTTTAAATGAGAGAATTGTTGCTTTGATGTAAATTTTTGGTTAATTTGACCCAATAATTTTTTTCAGTGTATGATATGGGATCAGAGATACCCATACTGATGAAAGCTCTCTGATCGCTGGGTCGAAAACTTTGAATATATTCTGCATTTTCAATGTATTATAGAAATTTATTGCAATAATTGTCAATGAATTTCAGTCCATAGAGACGAGAAATTGCCGCCCGCCTATACTAATTATAGTCCGCGCCACGAAAACTGAGCTGTCAAGGTCACCAGAGGGAAATTTATAAGTTTGTAACATTGTATATATTCCAAATGGTAAAAGAGCTTTCAAATGGCATTGCCATTAAAAAAAAAAGATTTAGATATTTTTAAATTACTATTGAATTTTCTTGTAATTTTAATAAATAATTATGACTTCATTACATCGCACCTTGGCAAAAAAATTCATATAACTCAAAATCCAAAAATTTTTCTGTTTTGTTAACAATTCAACGTAAAAATAACGAATCTTCCTCAAACAATAAAACAATGACAACAATAAAAACTTGATATGACTCATACAATTTCAAAAACAATATTCAGTTATTTCTTAATTTCGCTATTTTGAATACAGTTCAATTTTGATTTCTGTCACTATTCGGCCAAGGTGCGATATTTCCATTTTCTCTCATTCTTGCAAAAGAATCTTTTATTAGAAATCAATTCCGTTACAGAGCTTGTAAAAGTAGTTTGCAACTCTAATTTAATTAATTTAATGCGGCAAGATAAAGAACTTCAAAATATTTTTTGACTAGTGTCTCAAATAAAACGCGTTATGAATGACAATTCAAATATCCTAAATTGGCTTGTGTCTAAACTAAAATCCCTTCGCTCTATTAGAAAGATTTAATTTTAAAAATTAAATTTTTTACATGGCTTTATTAAATACTTACATTATTTGTAGAGTTTCTTAATGACGCAGAGAAAGATTTTAAAGGGAATTCTTCATGATTTTCTCAAAAACAAATTTTTTATCTATAAAATCCGAAGAGCTTTCGGAATAGAATAGAATATAAAGTTTAATCAGGGATTTTTTATAATCAAAGGCCCGACCAAGGCATGTCACGAAGACGTAGCAACACAAGAAAATCCTGTCAAATCAGCCATACCTTGTTATTTTTGTATCATGTAACCAAGGAATATCTGTTGAGTATTTCCAGCTGGGATACAACAGATTAGAATAATAAAATTTATTTATAAATAAACTATTTAACTTAAGTAACACGATATAAAACATGTTTTGTGAGGATGAAATTTATCTGACATTGTAGAAAATCAATAACACAACTAAATTTAAATGGATAGTTTTCAAAATATTGGTCAGGTTAAATTTATAAAGCGGCAACCGCAAATTTTTTAATTTCCCTGACCTTGATAGCTGAGTTTTCGTGGCATGGACTATACCTACCTAGTTTTCCTTAACCATATTTTCTACACATAGCTATATTCAACTACGTGTACTCCTTATCATGTTTCTAAGTATATACTTCTCTCACCTAAGTCGGTACTTTCAACTTATAAATATTTTCCTTGTGCAATGCTCCTATCATAAACTCATAAAATCTGTACCGTTTATAGTATTACCCTCGGAACCGAGAATAATGAGCTCATTTTTAATATCAAGGAAACCAACCGAGATATCATTGACATTAAAGTCCTTATCGATTTATAATTCTTTTAGAGTGATATACTTGAATACAGGAGAAGTAATTCCCTCACTATCAGAAATGAATCTCCTTTTGGAATGAGCTTTGTAGATATTTCCGACACTTGTAAAATTGCTGAATCGGAAATATTTAATAAAAAGAAGAATTTAGAAAATTGTTTATACAGTTAACTATACTTAGGAGGATATAATAGTACACTGTCATGGAGTTCGAATCAAAAGTAAAGTTTTCCAACAAAGCGTGTTGTAATCGTTTCGAAAAAATTCGGCATAATTTAAGGTTAACGGATTTTTTACCTTTCCAGAATTGAATGATTGAAAAAAAACCCACAGTTAATTTAAAACTCAAAAATGTTGTTTTGCGTGCAGGAAAGAGCTTCTTAAACTACCAGTAATTGTATCAAATTATGAAACAGAAAACATGTCTGAAGCAGCTTAATAGAACTATTAGTATTGATTAAATTGAGGCAGTAGGAGACTTTTGCTGCAAGGACAAGACAAAAAAATTTTGTATCAGTGGTATTGTGATATTTTCTTATTCCTAGACCAGGTGCAAAAGCGTTTAATTTTAATGACCCATTATAATATAAAATAAAACAATAAAATTTAACATCTGATATTGACATAAAACGAAAGAAAATAAAACCCAAAATAAACTACCTATTAAGTCCCAATGTGGGCTTAGCATAAAAAATGGCAGGTGTGAGAAATGATTAGACAAATGGTTTTCATAATAACAAAAATTCACTAATTATTCACAATTTCTTCTTACGAAACTAAATAATTCACGTATTATAACTATAATTCAATTTTAATTTTGACTTACTCTACCTCTAGGAAGACACAAAATAGATTTAATTATTTGGGCCTCTACTGGCGACTTTTATTTGTTAATCTGTAATTGAGCAAAAAATATCGTTATTACTACGGGTTATGTGGATCGAGTGAGCGTTATATAACTGCTCATATGAAAAGGCTTGGGTCAATACTCCTAACATAGGATGCTAAAAATTTTAATATTTTTGATCAATTTTTAATAAAAATGTTAGTAAAATGGGATTCATAAATATTTCTCGTGGTTTTTAGTTTGTTAAGAAGGACTTCAATGGCTTCAATTTAACTGACGATCTGTCTTGTTGGTCATTCTGAACTTGAGTGATTTGCTACTTCCAGTAGCTTGCTATTTATATGCAATAATACAATGGGAAGTGTTTCTGCCGGTGGCGTTAGCAAAAAAAGCCCACCGACATTCATACATTAAGTCACGATGTGACATCATTGTGGATTTTCTAATGAGAATGATTTTTCTGTGCTGTTAGCTGCCATCTTGAATATGTCAAAGTTTTTGATGGCAGCTGATATAGACCGGTAGGTGTTAATATTTTGAATATTTATTTATTTATTAATTATTTGTTTTTTTTTTTTTTTTTTCAGAAAAAATATGAAATTGTTGAGTTCAGCGTTGGATTGTCGGTACATTAAGCGTAAGTTTAGCCTTTGGTTGAAATAATTTGAGACTTTACCATTTATTTACATTTGTTTTAATGTTTATTTTGCTTTTTAAATAATTATGTTTTGTCAATATCATCGCGGGACGATTATGTGAGTATTTAGTTCGTAAGTTTTTCTTATATGGTTTAAGTTTAAATGGTGTTCCGAGACGGAACACTACCTTTATATACTTGCTTTAAAAGTATGTATTCACCTCACATTCTTCTTTTAAGCACAGCTTTCTGTGCTCAAGCACATTCTTCATGAAACTTGAGAACAAAACCTCAGCAATTCCACCATTCGAAGCGAGAGATTCTCAGGGCTCAGTTCTTGGCCAGATGATATTCAATCCCTACACGTCAGATTAACCGCCAATTGATCACTATTCCTTAAAATGGCCATTTGCGGACTACTCGCTTACAGAATAATCTCGCTGGCTGGTCTGCTTCTGCTGCTAAGGACTCCGTGCTCATTGCACTATCGCCTCGGACATTAAGTGTTTCATGTCTGAAAACTTGAACAGCTCTTCTTGTCCTGACGTGACTCCTGCTGTGAATGAGCATATGCCTTGTACTGATGTTTCTTCGATGTCAGCAGATGTATCACCTACTCAGCAGCCTTCCCTCAAGCCTCGTCGCAAACAACAGCCACGCCGGAGGAAGCGATCTTATTTGTACCAGCACACTGCTACTTCTAGTGCGAGTGCCACAGCTGTTGTGGTCTTAGGTAACGCTGGGAGTAAATGCTCTGATAACATCATTTTAAGAGCTCCATCTGTTTCCACGGTATTGAATGATACTCCATCTGTGTCGTCTCTAGGTAATGGTATTGTTGTCCCGTTGAGAACAGTACCAAAATCTTCGAGTGTTTTCGTCACCCGCTTTTCTATCCACAAACGTTGTGTGAGGACATATTGAGGTATTTGAGATCCAAAAATATAGCAGCGTATGTCGTATGATTGTCGTATGATTAGTAAAAGTTCTCAACTGGGTGCATCCTTTATTTTAACCGTCTTAGAAGATACTCGGGACAAGTTATTGGATCCCACATTTTGGCCCTATGGTACGTTTACTAAATTGTTTATACCTTCCGGGTGCCAACCTAGAGAGGCATCTAAAATAAGCAGCGATATAGAATTGAAGAATTTTAAGAATTTTTATTTTTTAACGATTCCAAATCAAATTATAAATACAAGAAGAAAAAACAACCGTCTCATCCGGGGTTTGAAACCGGGACCTTCCGCTTGCCGGGTGACTGCTCTTACCACTGAGCTAACGAGACAGATGATTTTCCCTCCTGCATTTATCAATTTGTAATTAGCCTACTAAGGCACGTTGCTTTCAGCTGGCATTAACCAGTAACGATGAAAGCGCACAAATAAATTGTAAATTCAATTTTTATTTATTTTCTCCGGACTGGAATCTTCTTGTATTTATAATTTGATTTGGAATCGTTAAAAAATAAAAATTCTTAAAATTCTTCAATTCTCCATCATTGACCGATTCTAAAAGTGTAGGTTCGATTCCAGTCCGGAATAAATAAAGCAGCGATATTCCAAAAAAAAACTCAAATCGCTCACATTTTACTATCAAAACGTAAGTGGATTCGGACAAAAACTGCACATATCTTCAAATCCTCTGTTGCAACTTGTTTTGATATAGTTTCTTTCACTGAAACTTGGTTGCATCATGGCTTTCACGATGCTGCAATCCTAGATAATTCTTCTCTAATTTTGAAGAAAGATAGATATATTGACTCTGAAGCCCGCAGCGGTGGCGTACTCCTCGCTTGTAAAAACCATTTCAATTACAGTCAAATTTCGGCTCCCAGTTTTTCCAACTTTCTTGCCACTGAACTTGCCTCTCTTAAGACACGACTTGACATACTTTGTTGTTATAGTCCTTCAGATTCTATAAATATTGCTGATGACAAATGCCAAAATATATACGACCTGCTCATTTCAGCATCCAATTTTATCCATGGTAAAATGGAATGAATCTCTTGACGAATTACTACTTATTGGTGATTTTAACTTACCCAATATATAATGGGTACTAAGCGATGATGACGATGACTTTCTTCCACATAATAACTCGACAACAAGGGAATCACTTTTCCAGGACACTATTTCATCTCTTGGCCTCAGCCAAATCAGTAATGTTAAGAATGACATGAGTAGGCAGTTAGACTTGTTATTTTCTACTGACGTGGGTAACTTAATAGTTGAGCCTAGCCCAGTGATAATGTCTACTCTTGGCAAATATCACCACCCTCTACTTTTTCAATTTTAGAAAGGTTCACTTTCGGGAACTTTCCAGTTTACACATTGCTGTCTAGCAATAATGTTGACGAAAACGTATCTAAATTTTACACAGTTCTTTTCTATTCATTTTCCTCTCACGATCCCACCGAGCATCAGAGGCTCTAAAAAACATCTCCACCATGGTTCAATAAAAAACTGAAACGTCTTAAAAATAGAAAGAATAAACTGTGGAAAGTTATATGAGGGAGAAGGACATTATAGGTCGCAACAATTTCCACACATCCTATATTGAATTCAAAGAACTTTCCTCTACACTTTATGATGAGCATGTTCAAAGCATGGGTCCGAAGTGCCCCACGAATCTTTTTTAAGTTTATTAATATGAACAAAAAACCGGACAACTTCCCCAATACCATGACGTACAGGGATTCTGCTGTTGATGATTCGTCTAAAATTTGCGATATATTTGCCTCTTTTTTTGACAATGACTTTGCCTCGTCAAGTTTTCAACCTCAAAATAGCAACTCCAGTCATATGAAGGACTCTGATAATGTTTCATTCACTATACCTTCAATTTCTGAAGAGTGTATACTCGATCATATTAATGGGCTTCCAAATGACTTCACAGCTGGTCCTGATGGGATTACTCTAGCCTGTTTTAAGTCATGTTGCATCTCGCTGGCAGCCCCGCAGAGAAATATTTTCCACAAATCGTTCGATAGTGGTTGTTTTCCGCAGCTATTTGTCATACCTATCCACAAAAAAGGTAGTAAAAATGAGATTACTAACTAAAGGCCTATTGCATGTAGTATTGGATTCTATCATTTTCTGACAACTATCAACTTCCTGTTAGAATTTGCACTCTTCAAACCAACATGCGTTTATTTCGGGCAGGGCTACAACCACTAACTTGTTGGAATTTGTTTCTGATACCATTGACGGGTTGGCAAAAAGCTATCAGATTTAGTAAAGCCTTCGAGAAGTTATCTTATTTCGTGATACTTTTAAAAATGGAAAAGTATGGGTTTCCCCAACATTTTTAAAATATTATTCCGCTATTCCATCTCCATAGTCTTGAGGGCTTCGTCTGGTGTACTTCAAGGTAGTCACTTGGTGCCTTTGTTCTTTATTCCATCTATTGACGACACTGTCTCTGTTGTGACGTACTGTAGGGTCTGGATTTATGTTGACGACATTAAGCTTTTCGCTCGGATTAAATCTGTTAACGATTGTGAACAGGTACAGGGTGACCTTAAAAAATTTTAAATTGGTGCAAGGGCAATAAGTTGATACTCAATTTCGACAAATGTGAGGTTAAGACTTTCCGTAGGAATCAGACACCAATCAGTTATGATTATGAGTTCTCTGATTCCTCGATTCGTCGGGTGGACTCTGCTTTTGACTTGGGTGTCAAATGTGACCATAGATTGGATTTTATATCCCATATAAAATATATGATATCAAAGAGTTGTGCTATGCTGGGCTTTTAGTAAACGTTTTTCCCGAGAGTTCTCGAATCCTACCATAACATTGCGTTTGTGTACTTGCTTTATAAAACCACTTCTTGAATACGCTAGCCAGGTCTATTCTCCATTTTACGGTATACAATTCCACCGTATCGAATTTGTTCAGAGAAACTTTTTCCGATTTGCTCTCAGGCACCTACCCTGGAATAATTCTTTAATTCTTCTACCCTATTAGGATCGCTTGAAGCTAACAAATATGCACTCGCTTGAGAAACACCGCATAGTTGCCGATGTAACTTTTCTGCATCAACTCTTAAATGGGAAT
The DNA here is from genome assembly GCA_963924295.1 of Dioctria rufipes. NCBI lineage: Eukaryota > Metazoa > Arthropoda > Insecta > Diptera > Asilidae > Dioctria > Dioctria rufipes. Next base: position 29,419,907 of record OZ002742.1, read on the forward strand.
ATTGATTCTCCGTTATTACCTAACAAAATCTCTTTCCGTAATAGTAGGCAAAATTTGAGAAGGCTACCTCTGTTGCATGTTAACTCTTCAAGGTCTACCTTTAGCATGTAAGAACCTGTTAATCGCATGTGCATTTCTGTTAATAATATGGCTGAGCATTTTGTTGTTAACGTTTCTAAGCATGTTTTAAAAAACGTCTGTATAATATTTAATCTTTTTTGTTTAATGTTTTTGTGCATTGCGTGTAATTTCATCCGGTGTTTGGTTTATGTTTAGTTTAACATACTAATACTAACACAGACTAGGTGATGAAACGTATCTGCTGTTGAACGTTTATTTATTAAACGTGACCATGCAGTGAGCTTGTGTTAAGCTGGTTTTGAAAAAAGAAAAACATCTGGACCCTACTACAAAAAACGTGGCATTAAAATAAACATTGCAAAATCATAAAGACTTGCATTAACTCGCATCGTACCAATTATGTACAGGTCGAACCAATTACTAGAAAGAAAGCTAATTTTAAATTTTAATTATAATTTAATCGACCTTAATTTTAGTAAATCGCATTTAAAAAATGTTCTTGATATCTCCAGGCTGTTGTGAAACTCATGTGCTTTTATCTGTTTTATTATTCAACTTAGTCATTTATAGGCACTATGTATGCAACATCTAGGATTGTAGCTAGATTTTAGCGAACTATAAATAAATAAATCCATCTAGACCATTTCAAAGCATTTCATTCTTTTGCCAGAATTTTAGTGGAAAGTTTTTTTAGTATGCTCACTATTAGGTTTCTGCACATATTCATTTACGCTGCCATTGGAAAGTGTTGGTTTCTCTATTGATGGAAACGCATTGTATGTACCTCTCTGCATTGTTTCAATTCACACTTTTTGTGTAAAAATTTCTCATCGTCCTAGTTTTAAATTAACACTTCCCACTATATGTTAAATTAACTAGAACCGCACTCTATGAAAATGTTTTATTACCATGAACCCGCCTAAAACTAGGATTAAGTCGTCATTGTTGTTGTAAATTTACAACATATCTTGACAGTGAACCACAGGAAAAACAGAGCTAATTTCCTAAACATTTTAGGCACACGGTTAGGAAATTACTACATGCTTTGGGATAAATATCTTATTAAATATTAAGAATTAAAAAAAAAAAAATCAAAGTTTCTGGAACTGCTGAAATATTAAATGAAAAGGAATTAATGGAGACTATGCAGGGTATTTCTTCCATGTTGGTCCTTAAAGCAGGATAAATAGGATAGATAGGGAGAGTGATAGTACGCACATAGGCAAACAAAAAATTGTAGTGGGGGAGCCATATCAACCGTTTCGGATTTATATGGCGATTAAGAAAATATGCTAGTTTCTTCAAAATTACAGTTGCACGGTCATCGTCACCAATAACTCTTTAACGGCTACAGTTAGAACGTAGGTGTAATAGGTCGATGTAAAGAGGGGAGTCTACAGTTTACAGTTTTTATAAAAAAAAATTATATTAACCAACCTTTTGTGAATAAAAGGGTAGTCAAAATTAAAGCAAAAGGTAAGAAAATCATAAATTTTTAGTTTAGGCCCCAATAATTCCTGAAGCTCTCCATACAATGAGTTCTTTATGGTGACCGTGCACCCTATACTTTTGAAGATACATGGAATATTGCGAAAAATCTAGAATATTTTCTATTACCATATAATTCTGAAACAGTTGACATGGACCCTCCCATGCTCCATTTATTTTTGTACACCTGAGTACTATCACCTCCCGTTCTATGGACCACCATAGAGGAAACATCGTGTATATGCGGCCAATATGACTTTGTCTCCGGTTCGAAAAATAGAAGAATTCTTGATGTAGATTGCCAAATATTTAATAAAGTGTTAAAAGAAGGAAAATTTAATATTGGCTTATTTGGAAGGGGGAGGAGGGTGGAAACTCATAAGAAATGCTTTAAATATTCAAGATTTCATCATGATAGTAATTCTTTCAATAGGAATAAAAAGTAGTTTGTCCAAGCGTGCTGACAATGACTAGGACAGGGATTATTCGGCAAGAAGGTAATGAATTACATATTTTTATTTATTTTCCCATTACCCAATCAATAAGAAGTATATCTATTGTAAGTGGGAGAGGTTTGTTTATTTCTCTACCTACATATAAAAATGCAACTTGGACTTGCTTTCTCTTCCATGTTGAATTAAGGAAAATACAATAATACGATGAAATGCGCAATATCTTCAAAATTACGACAGGCGATAATATTTGTGTATAATTGCCTCCGGTGAGGTAATGCCGTTCTCTTGAATACTTAACAAGAGTTTTAAGGAAAACAATGTTTCCTTTTATCCTTGCCGCTCTACAAGCAATATCCTTCTATCGCTATTTTGTTTAGAGTACTAATCTTAGTCAGAGCCATCCTTATTCGTTAATCTCTTTCTGCATTATTAAGCCGCACCTCATAAACAGATATATGCTTTTCCTGGAATTTTTAGTATTTTTTTTACCATCCTTATTAATACCATTTAGATATAAATGATACTGCTCTGATTGATCTCTCACCTAGTTGATGTCAGTGTTATTAATTTCTAGATCAGATAGTAGCTCATTTTTTTACAGTATCTTCTACTTATATTTTGAACGAGCTATATTACACCTCTTCGACGATATTTATACTCATAAATAGTGACTATCAATAATAGGTACACCCGTTTTACGAGATCAAACTGGCTGAAGAAAGAAAATTAAAAAAAAGGGGTTAATCCTTGGGAGAACCAACAAACACAAACATTACGATTTTTTAATTTAGAAGGACTATAGAAAGAATCTCACTTATAGGATTGACAGTTATGTATTACAAACATATTATAAATAAATTAGGCAGAGGGTCAAAGAGGCTTACAACAAGCACCATTCACTTTTTTCGATATTTATTACCTACTGCACAAAAATAAAACTCCTAACAAGAAAACATTATAAAAACAACACTCCACTCACTTGAACTAATCCCTACTATGTAGACAGAGTGGAGAGATGTAAGAAAAATGTCATGTCCCATAACAATTAATTTTCTGTCACCTCCTTTATTTAGAAGGAATATCATTCGCCTGTAGTCTCTTTTTTTTCCTGTTTTTTTTTTCTGTGCACGCCAAGCGAACATTTTCTACCCCAACAACTTAAAGATAAATTTGCTGAAAAACTTTGACAAATAGTCGCACACGAGCAAAGCTCTGCACTGTTTTAATGGCGGCACTTACAGTAAATGCAAAACACTTTGAGTACATTAATCTCACAGCGAAAATTCAATTAGTGTAAGTAAACAAAAATTTAACACCCACCTCCCCTATACTGCTTAGGTAAGGAATATATACACATACACTGGGAGGTAATTATCGCTCTACCCAAAGTATACTATGGAGGCTTTCCGTAAACTGGTATACGAGCAAATCGGGCCTCATTCTTGATGACTTGAGTCCTGCTCCTGGCTGCCATGTCATCTATGCTGCCTTCATATTATAGGATACCTTTTGCACGCATATATATGTATGTATATGATTGTAGGTGCAACCGTGTTTGTACTACCGACGGAAAAGCAAGCGACACAAGTCAAGTGAGTAGGAGTTAATTGGGTTAATTTGTTAAGAAATTGCCTATAGCGACGATTGAGGGTTCTTGGATTTTTTCCATCAGCTAAACAACATCATTCAAGCTCCTTCAAGAGCCATAATGCTTCTTGTGGCCCCGAATGGGACTCATTTGTTCCTTGTGAGTTTATGTGACAGCAACAAATATGACTTCAGGAAAAAAGTAAATTTACTTTAGCGGGCACATATGATGGATATGCTCAGCAGAAGGGCATATATTCGTTTGTCAGTAGGACAATAACCATTACCCGTCGTACATGCCCCTGAAAACGTCGACGCAATTAAACAAATCTCAAATTTTCCGGCCATCATAATCGAACCATCATCTTTCGATTGGTTACGCCAAGCAATTTTCAGCTCATCCAATGTTATTACGGGTTAAGATTTTATTTCTTCATCTTCTGAATGAAGAGACGCTCGGTCCAGCTTCTTCTTTATGGGATGCGATGGAAGAAAGATGCTTTCGGCGAGACCCACGAACAATTTTTATGTCTTGACTCCCCATCATTTAGTTCGTTTTGGATCAAACTCTGTGTTTAATGAAATCTTCCGTCTGTTATTAAGATATTTGTATTAACCGAAGAGGAGCAGACGCACTTTAAATTTGCGGGTTCTTTGGTGCAGAAGATGCATCCAAGATGGAAAGGGTATAATATAACCAACGCAAGGAAACGAATGCATCAACAGTTGTACGGCAACGATGGAGACATGGATGGATGAGGGGTATACATTTGCACAAGAGTTATGCCAACCTTTCGGTTGTTTTGGCAAACTTCAATTTATAAGGTCCCTCTTCATGGACATGAAGAATGAAAATGGATTTCTGTCAAATTCATTCGATGCGGCGGCCGCACCGTATCGGATCACCGCCGAAACCTGCCTTTAGGGGAGACAGCCACAAATGCAAGAGTTTCTTTGTCGAAACAATAATTTCGGTGGCCAGGTTAAGATAAATGATTACTTTCATGTAACAACAAATGAAGATTTATAAGGATAATAAAATGTTTTACCGTTCATATTTGTTAAAAAAAAAAAAAAAAACAATAAGAAATTCCAGTCTGTGCGACAGTGATGTGTGGGTACGATGAAAACATTGGACTCTTTCGTGCACGAAAATCTTGACAAAGTAATTAATTTATGCCCCCAAGCAAATTATCCTCCTGCACAAAATTTAATTTTTTGAAGAATTTTTTTTTTCTTTCGCTGTAGTCGTTTTTGAGATTGTTGTTGAAAAATTGCCATAATCATTTCAGGTGAAAATACTAATTGTGAAAGCAAAGGTCGGATAATATGGACTGACATTTGAGAGAATAATGACTGTATTGACCTAATGGGAAAATAAAATTCCAGGTGGCATTATAATTAAAGATTTGTTTTTTCTTTTTTTTTTATAATGCGAATTGATTCCGTAGTCTGAATAACATAAATGCATATGCATGTAAAAATTGAAGGTTTGCTGGCTTATAGCATTGATTTTTATGGAGAATTTCGATTCAAATTTAAGTCTTTGACTTAGATTTGATATAAAAGTTTGTAACGTGCTACCGAGGTAAGCTCTTCAACCAATACATATATCTGTCTGTAGTATAATAGTTAAGTCTAATCAATTAACTATGCTCTGCTGCCTATTTATGCCTGCTCGGAGTGCAAAAGGCATGCCTAACATTCTCTATAAAGATCAGAAGAAAATGACATTAAATATTCACCACTACTACAAAAGTGATATTTCTTGTGCAAATGCAGTAGTCAGAAAATGTATTACAGTTGAATTAAAACTGACTGTACCCTTAAGAAAACAGTATTTAACTGCTCTTAATATATAACTACTATTTATATGTACTATGTATAAAAAATAAATGGACTTTCATTTAAAATAATGAAGGAGTTAGAATATAGAGTAAGCTCATAAGGTGTAGGCATGGTCGCGCTAAACGAGTGTGCCAGGGTTGCCATGTTTATATATTGAAAAGTCGTACGAACACAACTTTTTGATCGTACAGGTAGCATTTTGGTTATTTAATATTCATAATTACTCAAGGAAGAATCAAATTGATCATTTATGTTATTTTCCAATTAAAATAAATAAAGCAAGAATATATTTTGTTCGTAACATATTCGTAAATATGTATATTTCCACATTTTTATTAATAATAACACAAAAAATATATTTGCACAAATTTACACGATTTTTTCACACACATTTTGGAAACCACTAAGGGAAATCGGAAAAAGTGCCTGCAGCCGCAGCAGACATTTCTTTGTTTCCGGCACTGAGATGAGAAGGAACAGGATATCTCATATCCCAAATAAAAAATTCGAATTTTAAAGAAAAAGATTTTCTGATACTAATTTGTGCAAAGAGAACAATTAAGAAGCTACAAGTCTACCAAATGAAATCAACTAAATCTGCGATGAACAGATTGAAGCAGATATTCTCTTATTGAAAAATGCATTTATTCCACATCAAATAAATCTAATAAAGGAAGCATTGAAACAATCAGGTGATCGTCGAAGGGACTTTATAAACGAAAGTGGAAATAACTTGTTCGACTTCGGATTTGGTAAACGCAAGAATATTATTTCTACGTTTTTATAATAAAACCTATCAAGTGCTATTTTTACCCTCTTATGTCTGATTTTTAAATTTAAAGCTAAAGTTTTTTTAGTTGATACGTTTTACTTATAGTTAATTAGTTTTATTAAATAATAACAGTAAGGATGAGCAGAAAATTCCCAACTTTCAGATTTTGTATAACTTCCAAATACAAACTGGTAATTTTTTGAAGAAATGGCCTACATATGAAGCCAAAGTTTGTGACATTCTTAAAGAATCGGGAGCGAACATACATGAATGAAAAAGTATAATTTTAACTTTATTAAAGTACATATGAGCTATAGTTCCATGGCTTTTTTTTCTTTTTAATAAAGTGGAATAAAATAAAATACGTTGGCCTCACTTGTTTTAATTAAATTATTACCAGGGACTGCGCCTGAAAAGAAAAGTGAGTCGCGAACATCCTTCAAGAAAACTAAAAAAACAATTATTTACTTATTTTATTTATTTACCTGTTTTCTTTTATTTATTGACCTGTTTTTAAAATTTTCTTTATAACAACTTGTAAGCTTTAGAGGTTTTAAGAAGTTCTTTAAACTAACCTTAATAATTTGACAACATACTTTTAATAATAAACTATATAATAGACGTTTGATTTGCTTTTTTTTGTTAGAGAACTTTGGAAATTTTTTGTTTATTTTCTCTCATTTAAAGAGCTTACATGATTTTAAAGGCAATAACCATATAACTTTAATTTGTATTGTTTCCTGATATACATATCGTAAAACTTTTGCCACATACAGTGGCTTGTACAGACACATACCAATATGCTTGAAGCAAGATAATTCTATTAGAAGTCATTCTTCCCAAGTTGATAACAATTCATTCAGTGATAAAATGAAAATTAATGTCGTTGTCCATAGAAATCAGAATAACAGTGATAATTTAAACGAAAAAAAATGGGGTACTCCCCAAGGCGCAATTACATTCGGATAAAAACAATCCGATAAATGTTTCCAACAGTAGTTGGACTGTTTTTAATCGAATTAATTCTCTGGAAATACCCAATTCTATTTAATTTACGAAATTCACAGTCAATTTACAAATGTATTTTTTTTCTAGATATTTATCAAAGACGTTCCAACGTTTTGTCACCTATTGCACACAGAACAGGGAGTGCTGAAGTAACTAAGTTACTGGCATTATACTTAATATCAAAAATTCCTTATCTGAAACTCTTAAATCTTTTCAATCAAAATATAGACGAGAGAAAAGCGATATGCAGCTCAAATTACTTCTGTTGAACCTGTAACAAATTTTTTGCAAACTCGTTGGTATAAAAAATACATAAAAGAAAAGGCTTCATTTGTTGATGTATAAGTTCAATCCAATTTTCAGTACATTTCTGTGAAAGAAATTTTGAAAACCAATATTTTAAAGAAATTTTTTTCGGAGTGAAACACCAATAAAGCATAGAAAAATTAGAGAATTTTTGCTGTGGCGAAAACTTCAATATTTTTTCAAGTAAACGAAAATGTTTTGCTTATGCAATTGTTGTATGATGACTTTGATCCATTAGGATCCATTAGGAAGTCAAATATCTATTTATAAAATAGGCACTATTTACGTCAACATTCGAAATTTACTACTGAAATATTTAACCACATTAAATAATATTCACTTAGTGTTACTCTTTTATGCCGAAGATGCGCAATTTGACGGAATGTACAATAAAACATTAGGGCCTATAGTCAAGGATATTGCAACCTTAGAAACTTTTTATCCCTCTAGTAGTAGGTGAGCTGACATTAAAACGCTCATTAATTTCAGTTACGCATGATAATTTGGGAAGAAATAGCCTTCTAGGCTTCCATCAGAATTTTCAATCCAATAACTTCTGTCGTTTCTGCATTTTATCCAACGAAAAAACACAGCATCTTGCGAAAGAAAACTCTCTAGCACTAAGAAGTTATTATATGTACGTGGAGTCCTTTAAATATAATGGAAAATTCGAATGAAGTTGGCCTTAAATTCTAAAAAATGCCAGAGAAACTTCAGATACCCCATTGTATTGCTCAAATGGTAACTTAATTACTTCTTGATTCAAAATCATTTTGAAATTGAATTTCTAAATTTATAATAGGAAAAATGTACTAGTTTTATCACACATGTGTTTTTTACACTCACTAAAATTAAGTTGGATATATGAAATGAAGCTGGTGTGAAAATGATATCTCCCACGTCAATTGAAATACACTTTGCGATTATTTTAAATCTAGAAAGCAACTTAGGAGTTAGCAACACAACAGCATTGTTTCGTTTCTGCGCTTTCAGAACGAGAACTAGAAAACATCTGAAAAAGAATGAACTCATGAGACTGTACAACTGACAAGTTGAAATTGTTCATCTTCTTCTTCGCGTATGCTGACAGGTATTTTGCTTTTGCTGCCGGAACGAGACTCCTGGGTCATCGGCTGACATATCAGAATCATCTCAAAAAGCTGTAAACTCCGAAGTGTCAGGTCCATGTTTTTGCGCAAAGGAAGCAGCAAACGTCAAAATTACCAATCACAAACTTTTTCCATACCTTATTTTACGTACGGTCAGAGGTGTTGGTCGTACATCGAACAAGGGCCAGAAAAACCGTACAAATACGACCAAAGCCGTACGTTTGGCAACGTTGGGGTGTGTAACGTGTGGCCAAAAGCAGAAGATTTCAAGAATTTTGTTGATTCAGTGAGACTACGATTCCAAAACTTTTAAAATGTAGTAATGTCAGGAAGTTTAAAAATAAAAATTTTGAGATTTAAAAAATAGATTTATATCTGAGTTGATATAGGACGTTCATAAACTTTCAGTGAAATTGTGGTAGACTAGTCCTACGTTTATTATATATTATTGTTTGTGACTGCTGATAAGCTAAATTAAGATGAAGCCGGGCTAATACTTGTGTTAGACCCAAGTTTTCTAGTGTGAGAACACATTGGTGGTATTAATAACTTGAAAAACTAGTAGTGACCATTTATGGACTTTTCTACACACTGAAATTTATTTATTTCCAATGCATAAGCTTCCACTAGTTACTAAATTCGTGTTTTGTCTTAATATCTGCATCTATTTTTTTTTCTGTATCTTATCGTTCTTGTTATATCTTGTCCATTCGATATATTATGAACTCTAAATGCGAACTCTTTGTAATATGCTCAGCATATAGTCGAAACTTTCTTGTTAATGATTCTGTAATTATTTCATCTGTAACCGCAATTTTAATTACAGTCTGTTTTATATTAATTAATTATACTGTGTTTTTATTTTTTTAACTTTTTGCCTTATTACATTTAGAAATTTTTTTTTCATTTTTTTTTTATTATTTTTTATTGTTGCTATTCTTTAATCATCTAACATTCCTTAATTTATATCTATTTAAATTAATTAAATGGAGCTTACTTTTAAGTTTTTTCTTCTTAATTTTGCATTAGTTAATTTGTCATTTTCTTATTTAATGATAGTTATATAAATGGATTTAATCTGTATGCTATATAAAGTAAATAAATAAATATACCTAAGATGGCACCTCCAGTGCAAAACCGTCACATCTCAAAATCATCAATTTTGAATATTTGATTACATTTTACTTTATAACGAAAATATTCTTGAATGAGAGGTTATATTATGTATTTACAGGCTTTTAAATAAAAACAAAAGAATTACACCAGTACTGTAAAATTTGAATTTATAAAGTGATTTGAAATGTTTGAATGTCAATTAAAATTTTTAAGTTGTGGTGGTCATACATTGAGGGTGCGATTGGTGTGGTATATAGTATTTTGGTAGGTATTTTGGGGGAAAATTCATCTTGAATTTTAGCGAGACCACTATACTAAGATCAACACGCCTAAATTTGGCTTATTTTTCTTCACTAGAGGTGTCACCATCGCTAGATCTCCAACTAATTTAGCTTGAATTTAGCACACTAAAAGCTTTTCTTTTCATAGTTTTGAGAAATGATAACTTGTAAAAAAATACAAAAATTTTAAGAACATCAACAGACTGCAAAAATGTTAAATAATTCTTTTTAGTATGTCTCATCTCCGCTGTCATGTTTTAATGGAGACTGGCTAAAATTTAGCCTAGTGGGACCTCAGTACCTACTAGGAATTAGTACTAGAACCTGAATTGCTTTGATTCTAAAACATTTTTAACAAATTTTCGAAATAATGAAAGTATTACAAGTGGGAGTTCAAATTTCCTACTGATTCCAGACAAAAAATGAAAAGGAAACATTTGAGTTACAATAATATGCTTTTTGTACAATTTTTTTTTTTTTATTTTAGTAGTTTTGATTTGATGATGATTTGCAAAACAAGCTTTTTGGTGAAAAAAAAAAAACAAATTGGCGACCAAAATAGGTTTGCACACAGGGGGCCAACAACACTGATAGTGCGTTGTTTCATTTTTTGCAATGATGTAGAAGATTGACAATGGCAGCGAAGAGATATGTTTTATTTCACGAATCTTTGGTTCGAAGATTTACACCAACACTAGGAAAACTTAGAGCATTTTTGTACAATGCCCTATTAAGAAGATTAACATATACTTACTTAATATCTGTCATATTATCTAACTTAAATTAATCTGAAATTTTCGTTAATTCCTCAAAAAAATTCCAACAAGAGCAAGAAGCCATTATCATTTTTATATAGGTACCTATATCATCTTTACATATTCCTGATTTCATGTTATTCGAAAAGACTTTGCAAGCAATTTCTTTTGAAGAAGGTCCAGCTTTTCGCTTTATTATGACAAACTATCAATCTAACTGTTATTTTTATTTTATTTGCCATCAGTGCATCTGCACTTCATTATCGTAACTTTTTCTTATAGATCCTATTGTAAAAACAAAAGCTGATTGAAATACATATAGGCTTTTCACTTTCTCCGCAATTTAGTGGCTGACAATATGTAACTGATTCAATTTATTTAAATAAAAAGATTACTCTTTTGGACTTTTTATCGGGTTAAACTCAATTTTGTTCAAGAAAGAATTTTTTGGGATTCTCCGGTATCATTTGTTTTTCAAATCAACCAATTTCGCTATTTGGGACCTGTTGATGAATCAAACCAAGACTTGAAACTTGTCACCAAAAATTAATGAGTTGTGTGATGAAATAACAAATTAGAAAATTTTTTAGATTTCGCTATATACCGGAGAATCCCAAAAAATTCTTTCTTGAACAAAATCAATTTATTTAATTAATTTTATTTTCTTTAATTTTTATTTAATTATTTTCATTTTTGTATTTATTCGCTAAATTTAAAAAATAAAACATGATGAACTAAAATAAACCGTAAAAATAAAAAAGTTATAGCACATCATTAAGAATTTTTCTTAATTGAGATTTATTAAAATAAAAAACAATTCAATGCGCACAAAGTGTCTATAGTTGGTGCGATGAAACGGTATATAAATAAAATCTTTATATCTGACGTATCGAGTATGTAAAAAGTTGGTGTTTTTAGTCGTCGCATGAAATTATGAATGATGTAAACAGCAAAAATTTTAAATTGTAAATCGTAAAAACAGCCTTTTCTCAAAAATCGTTGCATGTACATAGGTATGCTATAATCAAATGAAAGGTAATATTCTAAGATTCCTAAATGTAGCGAAAAAGTGCTGTAGTTATTGCGCATTGCAAATCGTTAAAATTGAAAAAAAAAAAATTAATTTTTTCCACGGTTTTTACTTCGATGTCCTGTGATTACAAATTGAGAATGATGAAGAGTTGGTTAAATTTGTGAATTTTAAACTCCACATATAATTCTTCGACTATTCGCTCTGACTACGGGCAGAACCGAATAATTCTAAATGTATATGGAAAAAATAATAATTCTGGTACACTGTTTACCAAGGTTAGTACACTCAAAATCGGTCTTAGGCGCACAATGGATCACATTGGGGAAATTAAGGAGTAGGTGTATAATTTTTCTTGAAAAAAAAAAAATGAAAAAAAAATTATTATTTTTATTATAAGTCATCATTTAAATATTTCGAATTTCAACCTTAAATTGAACTTCCGTCGAACTAAATGTGACTAATGACTCAAAATGTAAAAGTCTTAATTAAATAAAAAAAAAAATATTTTCAGGGTTCCGTTCCTCAAACAGAAAAGAAAACGGAGTGCTTTTAAAATCACTCTTTATCTGTCATACTCATAGGTTACGTGCATAATGTGACGAGGCGAAGCGCAGCGAGGCTAGGCAGTTGAGCGAGGCGAGGTGAAAATACATCTCAAGGTGTAGTGTTCACAACAAGGCGTTCAATTTCTTTGTAAAGCGAAAATTAGAGCATAAATTATATCATCATATTCGATAGAAGAAATTTTCTATTCGTCAAGTAATGCAACGATAATGCATTTTTCACATAAGTGCACTTTCCGCTGTTTTACTTGCCACCCGATAAATACAAAACATATGGAATTTCGAGAATTTCATCATCTATGTGAAGATCTACAGACTGATCCTGAATATATCAGAATGAGTATAAAAACCTTCGATTATATTAAGAAAAGATTTCAACATAACATAACATCTAAGAATATAAAATTAATCATCTTCTATTTGATCAGCCCTTTCTACAGTTTTGCTTGTGTATGGGGGTCACAAAAACAAGCAAATAGAATTTGGGGATTTCCATCATCCACATATATGAAGATTTATATACTGATCCTCATAGCTTCTTCCAGTATATGAGAATGAGTAAAGAACCCTTAAAATGTATCAAAGAAAAACCTATAAGAATATGCCAGCTATCAATATTAGAGCGCTGCACCTCACGAAAAAATGAAAAATTTCATTATTGAGCGAGGTACGTCGTGGTGTCTCGCCACATCGCGCGTTGCCACAGCGTTGTTATGAACTCTCTCATAGTACAGTTTACAATTGCAATCATTTTATTTCTTCAACTATAGCTATAGCCTTGCCTAGCCTCGCCTCGCCTCGCTTCGTTGTGCACGTACCCATAGACATTTTTTTTTTCGAAAAACCCGATACGTATAGGAATTTGAAATTTGGCATAATGTTAGGTCTTCATGACATACACATATTTCGACATTTAAAGATTATGATTTTTTTTTTTTCATTTTTAATAGGAGTGAAGTGGACTCCTCTTGTATCGTGTGGGCTATCGTTCGAAAGGGCTATTTTCAAATATTCCAAAACAAACTTTTTTAAAATTTTTGCTGAATTGGTTTTAAAGATATAACCCAAAATATGCGAAAAAAAACACCTCCCCCCACACCTGATAATAAAATTTTTACATTAAAACGGTTAGTAGGTGTTGAGTGTTAGATAGCTGGAAAACTGCCGTTTTTTCGTCTGTCTCATAGTTGCTGAAAAGTAATGTTGTGCTGGCTAATAAGATCAACTCTAATAAGAACACTCTTTCGTCCGATCTGTTTGATTATTAGTGAAATTTGACAATACAGTAGTGTTTAAAATATATGACATATAGAATAATAACCAATTTTATAAATCTTAAATAAGTTACAAGTAAATATTATAAAATAAAAATGTTTAAGTGTGAACGATGGGCCCTGATGGGATGAACTAGACTCACTTTTGCCCGGTATTATTGATTTTATGTAATAAACAGAAATCAAAAAGATTACGGTCTATAAGGATAATCTACCTATAGTGATAAAAAATTACATAAATAATAATCATACCATTCTAATTTTTAAAGAAAATAAAAAACATAGGAAAGGACAAAAAAGTGTAAAATATCTCCCGAAATCTGGTTGTGAGTATTACACAAACAATCCATTAACAACTTTGGAGGAAATCAAAATTACTGTTTTTTTTTTTTTTGTTTTTATATACATACATCGCTCTACTTTATATTTTCAAGAAATAATAAATTTCTATAATTTGTTATTTTTTGTTTTTTAATCCATATAACTCCCAATCAAATAGATGCCTTGCCGGTAATTTACCGGTTATTTAAATTTTCAATTTTCATTGGCATTTCCTTTATTAATACAAAAAAAAAAGAGGTCTTAGTATTGAATCCGCGAGCCACCACTTACGACGTATGTTGTTGGGTTAGAGCAACTTATGTCAATGATGATTTTGGTAACGATGAAAGATTATGTGGTTTTTAATAATTACGATAATTAACTACCAATGATCAAACCTCTAGCTTACACTTATATACTCCTATAATCAATTCTGACAACTAATAGCTGCCTGTTCAAACTTTTGACTTGACTTTCTAATGAGTCCGTCTTATCTCTACCAACCACAAGCAAAGCTTAAAAGTACAAAAAGGAAATTTTCTTTGTACTCCGAACTTTTTTCTATCTCTCATTCAAATATAAGACACAGAAAATTTTGTAATTTCTTGAAAACATAACTTGGCCCTCTTGATTTGCCTGCCGTTACTCGACAATGAAATATAATAAACCTAAACACTTTGCCCCATTAATTTCAACCATTTGGAACAAATCACCACATGTTATCATTAAGAGTTCTTACAGCCCTACACATTTTGCCCACTAAAAATGTCATCAGCAAACCTGAAGAAGTCCCCTAAGATATGTCTGTGACCATAAAGAGTGAGCCTTAGGAGCACTCGTATATCACCAATGCACTTCATGGGGGTAGAAAGTTGTGAAGGAAACAAAGCATCAAGTAACAAAACGATATCTTCTAACAAGGATAACACCTTACAGAGAGGGATAATTCAAAGGTGGCGGCAAGAGTAATGTTGTTTTTTTTTCCTTTTATCTTTTTTCTTTTTTTATAAACCGTCCATGACAAAAGATTCTATAGCTCAGCATCCTGGTAGGGAACATTAATGGACAATAAGGATATATAAACTCCTTCCTGGAGCAAAGCAGAGAGAGTTTAAGAGTATTGTGTAATATATTGTGGTGCCAGCGGCAATACGATCTAATATCGAGGACAATTTAGCAAACGCCCACTTAAGTATCAATAGGTGTCAGGATCATATGCAGAGGAAGATATTGTTAGTGGAGCACCACATGGTGCCATATATTAGCAAGGATTTTGTGCTTCTGTACATATGAATTTTAATATACGGCGATTTTAAATAAATGCTGTGCAGCACCAAAAGTTAAAATTTTAGTTTGAAATATATGACCGGAATTATAGCTACGGAAGTATGTATGGGACAGAATTTCATTGCTATTTTCCCAGTTGACAGGAAGCTCTTGCTTGCAATTTTATTGCAATGTAAATTGGCAGACCAAAGTTTCCATGTCATATGAATAGCGTTGTATTTTAATTTATTTTTTTTTTACCTTTTTTTTGTACATATTTACAAAATATTGGATACTAGATAAATATTTGGTCTGCTACATGTACAACCGCATATATAGATTTTCCAGGTTTTTTATCTATAAGTTCATCATGATTGTGAACTAGGTATTCAAAAAACAAAAAATATAAAAAAAAAATTAATAAAATAAGTGAAAGGTATTTTTCATTATATCTTCCGGCAGTGAAACGTTCCTCTCTGTACAGATAATGCCAAAAAAGCAACCTAAGTTGAAACGAGTCAATAAAAGAAGCCAAATTGGGCTCGAATGAAGTATCTGCCAGGGAAGGGTGCAGAAAAAGAACAGAACCATCGAACACAATTAAGAACCCTCAAATGTAAATCGCTGATGGTGACCTACAATAAATCGCTTAATCAGAGAAATTGGTGACACACTACATTTGTAGTATTCCAAGCTCATGAAGTAGGTAGAATTCTCATCAATTTTGCATGATGATTCTCGTGACACATGGATTAGCGAATTACAATTTCGGCGGCGGCGTGATGCCGGGAAGGAAATTAACAATGCACTCGAGGCACTCGACATTTGCATTGCAGACGCGCTTCTAAATGGCCATCAAATCCTAAGCCTTATGGCGATTTTGCCTGCCACTACAGCGACAAGTGAACACCCCTTCTCGACATTACGTCGTCTTAAAACCTATCTCAGGTCGACCATGACTGAAGATCGGTTGAACGGTTTAGCCTCCAGTTCGCTTAAATCTTTCTGTGAAAATATATGAGGTGTATCTTTTATTCTGCTCTGTTCTGCGGACAAAAAAGAGTACGTACAGGTAATAAGTTCAACCCCCACCCCCCCCACCCCGGGTTATTCCGCTCACGGGCCTGATTCAGATTAAGGATCTGAATGGCGGAATAGCTCGGCGTCCTTTATCCCTGTGACAATTAGGATATTTTATTTGGTGGTACTTCGGATACCAACGGAATTTGACTGTCTGTATGACAGTTAAGGTATGTTATCCTGAAACCGTTCAAATATTCCATCTGAGTGTTTTCAGAACAATTAGAATGTTGTGTTTCTGCAAGGTTGAGTGCTTGAGGGACGCTCAGCTTGACTACGCGTATACTGGCTGTAGGGCGGTCCTGCTACGGTCCGGAACCAGATAGATAGACACATAGAAACATAATCGGATTTGGAATGGTGTGGGATATTGTCCTTAGGATAATATGACTGACTGTGTTGTTTGGGGGTCCTGTGGACTTGCAATCGCTTGTGGGCTGTACGCTGCATCTTATTGTCCCTACGACAATACGACCAAGGTAGTGAATTAATGTTTCTTTGTGCCTGGTAAAAATTGGTTGGAATTATCTAGGTTAGTTTTGACGGGCGTTATCGACTGTACCCCACTGTATTGTGAAGCGCCTTACGACAGTACGATTGCGACTTAACCGGCTTATCGCGCTTACACCTCGAAGTTGGAGTGCGGAAATTCAGTTCATCGACTGGAACGTCGGCAAGTTTCAACTGCTGTTGAAACGTAAAAACAATATATCGAGGAAGTTAAAGCGGGTATTAGAGAACTGCGAGTTCGTACTGCATCAAGTACGATGCAGCTAGAGTCCGAAAGGCGACTTTCTTGGAATTTCTTGTGTGTTACCTTTGCGCTATATCACGTAAAATTTCTGCTTGCATGCTTTCGTCCTGTAAGCTGCGGTTAGGTTGCTAGCCTGAATATTCTTATGCTATTTCTGGAAAAGAATTAACATAGAGGGTTATCATAAAATAATTAAAAACAAAAATAATTCTTGTCGTTTCAGAAGTAAAGATTTATTTTATTTTTCAGACCTTTTCAACGGGTGCTGTGATTAGTCTAACCGAAAATATGTTATTTTCTTACAAACGTTATAAACAACAAAGCCAACTTAGTCACGGCTTTCTGCGTTCAACACTATCACTAGCACGTCATCCAATTCACACGGTGGTTGGTTAAGAGTTCGAAAATGAGTGAACAGACGCAGACGCGTTGCGACAAACAGATTAATTGGAGGATATATGCTGAAAAGCTTTTTATTCCAATATCCACAATAAGTGCGTGAGTTATAGATGTTGTTCAGTCCACATATATACTTATGATGCCTCGATGAATCTCCCAATGTGAGGTATATCCAGTAATGTACAGTCCCACCAACGTTTCAATTCCCCCCGATACTCTCCGCTATCCGTAAATGCAACGTAAAAGTAACAGCAAAGTATCAAGTTTAGAATAACAAATCACAAAATACTTATCTAAGCTTTTAACCCATGACATTTCCAAGAGAAACTCCCATACTTCAGAACTCATGGATTTTGCTGGATATGCTTCAATAAATCCTCCTGAACACGCTTATAACTACAAGCTGCAGCTGTCATCTAATTATTACGGCACAATTTATCTAAAACTATCAAAAATCACACAAATAATAACAAAAATGCACCAAAGCATACTTACCACTGACATATATAAAATGAACTGCTGATACTACTGAAATTGCTTACATTATCTGACATTATTAAGTGATCACTTTTCTATAGTTGTCTCTTTTTGGTTTAACTACTTTATTCCGCGGAACTACAAACAACAAGTTCTATACAAAATACACATCAATGGTTTTCCAAATGAATATATAGAATAGAAATAGATGGCAATACAATATTTGTAATCCTTTCTCTGTCCCCCATACCTACTTTTAGGGGCAGGTAGATAAAAATTGCTTAATTTTATTTCTTTAAAAATCAAGTTTAAAAAGTATTCGATGTTGTAGGAGATAAGCTTCTAACAATAGAAATAATTGCGAATGCTTCTGTAATTTGTTGAACCTTTAATATGAATATTAAAGCGAAAGTAAAATTTGAAATTAAGATAATTGTTACACCCTGCTAAAAAAAAACAGTTGACCCATATGAAATAGAAAATCAGGCAGTCCATATTATATATGTCAGTGATACTTACCGCCCTTAGAATATAGAGAGTACAGGAAGTGTGATAAGCCAGATTTGGCGTAGTCAAATTCTGGTTGTGTTAGTATCTGTTGCCGCTGTAGTAAATGCTCAGTGCAGCCGTCTAGTAGAATCAATATAGACAGCGGAGCAACAAGATATATGGTTGAAAATATTACGCTTGCTCCCATCGAAAATGTTCTTAGTTGCTGTCACTACACCCATATACCCTGAGAGTTTCTCAGCTGTCATAAACGTAAACAAATCTCGGTGGATGAAGGAATTTTTCGATATTTCAACGTTTTGGTTATGTATTTTGAATTTAATTTAATATAAAAATGTGTGTAAAGTACACAAAATAATATCTTATAACTATACTTGCCTAAAAAGTGATTTCCCACGTCGTACCTTGGTGTTGTTGTGACAATTTTTTATCGAACACTTCATTCTGAAAATACATGAACATTACTTAGAAATTTATCACTATAATATCAACAGATAATTACTTACGCTCTTTACTTTCTTTAGCCCTACTGTTAAATAAAATATCTTTCACTTTTCACAAGTTTTAAATTAAATTCAAATTGTTACAAATTATAAAATTTCGTTTGACAACTGTAAGTACATTTGTCTCTTTCTTCAATATAATGCTGACCTACTTCACGGTGCCATGAAAAAATCCACGCTCATGCATACGAATTTTACAGCTATCAACACTTCCCGTTGTCTCTATATTCTAAGTTACCGCCTAATATTTTTATTTCTTGATGTCATCAAATGACATTACGTCAGCCAGCTATCTGTGGTACATTCAGACATCACATCAAACGTTGCTAGGGCAACACCAAAAAGCGAGAACTCATGGATGCAGCGGATATATAAAGCCGATGAGGGACAGCAGTAAATCATTCTTGGTCCAGAGCACATCTAGTTTAGAGACTAATCTAAATTCAAGAATAATATTCCCAACCTCCAGAAGGTTAATTCTATATTTCAGAGATTAATCTGAAAATTCCTATCACTTCCTACACTTAAGGCTGAAACACAATACGATGCAGTGCAGTGCACTGCACTGCATTGAAATTTAGAGCCCATGTAATAGCATGTGGCAAGTCACATGCACTGCAATTTTTAGGCTAATTTCTAAAACACTGCACACTGCATCAGTTGACGTTTGTCAAATACTAAAGAATAGAGGAATTGTTCAATTTAAAATGGATTAATTAATTTTAAAATGACATTAGAAGAAAAATGGGTAGAGTTTTTCTCAAAATAAAGAATCTAGAATACAAAAAATTTAGATATGAAATCTTCAAAAAATGATTGTCAAAGCACTGCACTGCATTTATTGTGCTTTACAGTGCAGTGCACGGCATCGTATTGTGTTTCAGGCTTCAAGCAGAAAAATAATCCTGCGCAGAAATTAATCTGCAACATCTCTTGCCCACACCTAAGCAGAAGAATAATTCTGCCACAGAGATTAACCTGCAACTCTCCTGCCCACATTTACAGAACAATAATTGTGATGCAGAGATTAATTTGCGCTACTTCTTTATAGAATCATTTTGCTACCATTCTGCTTGCACGTATTAGCAAGGATCATTTTACCACCCTTCTGCTCTCACGCAGTAGTAGGGAGCATTTTGCTACCCTTCTGCTTTCACGCAATAGCAGTGCCACTTGTATCATTAAAGTGTATTCTGTTGACAGATAATTAATTCTGGTCTTCTTCTTCTTCTATTTCAGAATTAAATGAACGAAGGAGACAGGCATTTTCTGTTTAAGTGAATTTTAATGTTGATTTGTTTTTGCTGAATTTCTGAATTGTATAATAGTTTGTAGGTTAATTTTAGTTAATTGGAGTATTATTGAATTGAATATACTGTGATATTTGTTAAGAAAATTGAATTATATATTGAATTACTAATAACATTTTAACGACTGAGTTGTCCTTTTAAAAACCGGCACTCCCTCCCACGTCCGAGACTAGATCACACAGATATTTTCTAAACTCTAAAAATAAGTTCTGTTTAACTTTTGGAAGAACCGCTCGTTCGATATACTGATTTCTTCTTATTCGTTGCTCAGAAATCTACAATTATTTAGTGGGCTTATTTGCTAACCATGTCTTACTTTGTCATAAAAGGGTTTGAGTTGTTTGAATCTTTTCAGCATTCATAAAATTCAAACATCTCTTTCAATGGTAAATAAGTCTTCTTTATTCATAGTTCGTTTGATCCGTATCATTGCACCATTTTCAAATTTTAGAATCTGGTACGCAGGTGTCGTTTAGTGTTGATCATAACTAAACCATATCCATGCTTCTTAGAAAAGATAAACAAGAATAAAAAAGTTTTTCCTGTATTAATACAAAATAGTTTTCCTCCATTGTAGCATCTTATTTCGGTAAGTCCCCAGACTTTATCACATTTCCCATTCCGTAGAGGAGTTTTCAGATCCAATTTTTCAAATTGTATTCTTATGCGAATATCTGGAGTAGTTATCATTTACATTCTAAAGCATCACACTTCGACTGCTCTTACCATCAGATTTTTCTCACTACCATTCCAATCAACACCCTCAGCCTGCAATGTTTAGCCTAAACCATGGTTATCGGAGGCATTTCAAATACTTGATAAATTCAGCTGCAAGTACAACACTGAAAAACCTTTATATCAGAATATGTTGCCGCTTACTTCCCCACCAATTTAGTGGAGCTGTTTTTTTTTTTTAATTTGTTCATTCAACTAAAATAAAACTAAAACTTCATTTAAAAGCAATTTTAACATTTACAAATTCCCAGCTTTTCTTACATTTACAACCAGTTGTCGTACGTGGCTCATCAATTTCAAGAATTTTCTCACTTAGCCTTGTAACTTATCCCTCCACTTATCACGTCTTAATTACTCATCAATAGAGCGCAAGCCATCCACCGATTGCCCATCAATAATAATTCTTCTGAGTTGCTCGGGCGAAATATTCTAAGATTTCAATGGTCGATTGCTATAGCCGACGACGATGCTTAGCCATTTCAGTCGTTAGCTGATTTTCACATTATTTTGTCGGAGTGTCTGCAATAATCTACCTGTAGTCTATAGAAGTTGCTGTTCGATCATTTACCGCTGAAATGTTAACACCTCCTCCCATAGCCGATATGCTTCCACGATGATCACGTCAAGTCGTATATTCACTAAATTAGACGTGCCACAATGAGTTCATGATTGATCTTCGGCAATGATCTTTGAGTACCTGTAAGTACGAATCAAGTAAATGCACTTCAAACGGTGAAACCACCTATACTACAGGTGAGTTTGGCCAAAGGTGAACCATTCTATGTTGCCGGTAGGTACTATCTATCTGCTCAAAATGAACATGGCTCGGTTACAACCATTTCCGATTTTTGCAGCGATATCCAACTATAGCGAAGAAGTGGTAGAGTGAGTTTAGTTTTGCAGCGCATAACAATCTGGTTCTTTCTTGTGGCTGCTCTGATTGAGCTGTTTTGCCATGCGTACTATAGATATGAATAGAAATCGGTGGCGGGAATTACATTCTATTACAATAATGGTGCAAATCTTTTTTAATTATTTTTAATAGCTAATCGCATTCAAACATTTCTATAAAAGTTACAATGAAACGAATTCTTTAACCATGTGCATTTCATACTCAAGACCTTCTTTATTCACTTGACAGTACCTCGACTGAGACCTTCATTTATTTCTAAGCCCTTCATACATGCATTCACACATATATAAATGTATGTATAACTTCATCACAATCTCTGGCAATTGCAACCAATTCAATTCTGTCATTTCCTTTCATAGAATGCAGCAAATCCAATTTTGCAGCATGGCACACAAAAGAAGCCACTCAAGAGGCAATAAAAACAATTGCACAACAAGAAGATCCCATTAAATCTGACAACTTGAACAATTTTAGAAAACATTGAATCACACCGCGAGCAAAAACGACCTAAAAACATAAGATGAAAGCGAAAAAAAAAATTGATAAAAATGAAAGAAAAAAATGATGATACGATGGTCCACGTCACAACACTGGGCAAAAGATACCCATTGAAGGTTCCTGGCTCTTATATAGAGGTATCCGACTTAAAGCGTAGCCGATGAGGCCTCATGAATTGCTGTTCGCAGCATCATAAACGGAGCACCGAGCACCTCTGGCTCCCATTTCTTGGGCTTTTCATCTCTACTGCCAACAGTAATTGCTTGTTGAGACTGACTGTTGACATCGTCCTCCGTTTTTGTCCACGGCCATCCCCGGTCGGCATGCAATTCGTATTGCATTTAGTCCCACAAAGAGTAAAAAAAAAATGAACAAAATAAAAAATAAAATAAAAATAAAGTAAAAAACAACAACAAAAACAACAACAACAACATTAAATAAGAAGAATCGCTTTTGCATCTTAAAGGAAATGCCTACTGGACTGCAAAATCCAAAGATTAAGAGTGAAGAGTCGTCGGATGGGATCAGAGGGCTGCTGATGACCATAGAATTTGACTTATTGTGTCAAAGGCAATTAGCTTGTGAGGCCATTGGTCGGCGAATATTTTGAGAATTGAAAGTTATTTAAGAAAAGTGTTATTTTTGCACATTGTATAGGTCATTTGAATATGTTCTGCAGTCTGTAGGTATGTATAAAAAAATTTAAATTGTCAACTACATTGAAAATCATGTCAAATTACAAAATTAAAGCTGCATGCAGACGTTTGTAAATATGTATTTGTACAGGATATGTAAAGAAGAAGTTATGAGGCCCAAATAAGATATGAAACAGAAGCTTTCATAAGTGTTTGGTAGCAGCCCAAGGGAAGGTAGTATGTAATCCTGTAAGTTATGGGGAAGATGGATGTATTCTTTTGAAAAACTGGCAATTAAGTTTGTATGTAAATCGTCTTAATGTCTAAATTATCATTCATATGGGGAACTGGTCATTCTGTTTTTTTTTTTTAGCTTGGTTCCTTTGCTTTTCATATCTTGCTGAAGAAAATGTTTGCTTGAAATGAGACAGTATAGTTGTTTTCGAGCAAAATCTCTTGACTGAATTACAGATCAGAGGCATAGTGAGGATCATATTTTCGAGTCGAAATTGCAGTTTTTAACGGTTCGGCTGAAATTTTGTAATAATTTTGGTAGATTAATTTGAATATCTAAGCTAAGAAAGAAGCTTAAAACTAATACAAAGCGGGTTTCCTGATTGTTATTATTAATATACTTGGAAAAGCAGACAGAGGTTCTGTCTATCATCCAGTCACTGCGACATGTAAGATCTTTGTGACATTACCCCTAAGTATCTTAGCACATTCATTCGAAATTGTGATCTGTTATTAAACCAATAATGTTCTTCAAGTCCATCTCTGAAACATTCTCTTGCCGTGGGAATTGCGTTTCTAGATGTTTTACCCATTTGCGGCCAAGAGTTTCATAGTCGTAATGGACATGTTCAGTGTTTCGCTGTCTTCCATACAGAAGGCTCAAGTTTCGCAGTCCCCAAGGCCGTATATACAGAATGTTTTCCATTAGGAGGTCAATAGAGCAGGAGGTGATAGTACTCGCCTAGACGAACCAAAGGATATCAACCATTTACGATTTACAGGGTGATTAAGAAAAGAAGCTAGTTCTTCACAAAACACCCTGTATCGTAAAAACTACAGGACGTATGGTCACAGTTAAAACCTTGTTGTATGCAGAACTTGTCTTTCGAACAACTGCTCAAGCAACCTATACCCCTCTCCCATCAAGAATTGTCATCTAAACTTAGAATAGCGGATTTTTTTACTTTTATTTTAATTTGACTTCTATTATTATTGCATAAAGGTCGTTAACATAACTTTTTTTTTTATAAAACCTGTAAACCGTAGACTCTCCTCTTTAAGGTGAACTATTACACCTATGTGTTAACTGAAGCCGTTAAACAATTATTAACTCAGGTCACACCGAAATTAGACGATATTTTTTAAAATGACGTGCTAAGGGAACAACTTATTGTTGAGAGTAGGTCTAAAAATAGGTTTGAGAATAAGTTTAGAGCTAACAACACTTAAAGGGCTTCAGATAGCACATTGGACGTAATAGGTAACATTAAAGAGGACAGTCTATAGTTTACAGTTATTATAAAAAAAAGTTATGTTTACGACATTTTTGTAAAAATAATAGAGGTTAAAATAAAATCAAAAAGGTAAGAAAATCCGACATGTTTAGTTTAGATAACCGTAATTCTTTATGGGAGCGGTGTATGGGGCTGAAAGGCCATGAAGTTCTCCATACAATGAGCTATTAACTATGACCATGCACCCTGTAGTTTTTTAAATATAGGTTATTTTGTGAAAATCTATCTTTTCTTTTTAATCATCATGTAACTACTAAACGGTTGATATGACCCCCCCCCCCCCCCTGCTTCATACAATTTTGTTCATCTAGATGAGTACTATCATCTCCTGCTCTATTGACCTCCTAGTGGGAAACACCCTGTATATAATACAAATGGGAGGGGTTTAAACTAATAGACTAACATCCTGTAGAGACGAAATAATGAATGAAACTTAACCTGAACTCAATGAGGTTCGTGGGTCTGCAGTATAAAGCTTCCCAAATTTAAAAAGTTATGTTTGAAACATAGGTATTGCTCAACCCTATTTTTATTACCTACTATATATTTAAATTCGAAAAAAAAATATTTAGGTCCACTTTTTATACAAAAAAAAAAAAATACAGAATTAAATTCAAACTTCTCCTTCTTGCTGTGAAGTGGAAAATTACTTCATTCATTTCAATTTTAACATTTCGATGAACGCTTAGCAGAGCGAGTCCTGTCAGTCGTCCTGTGGAATCGCGGAGCCATGATTTCAAGCTCTTCAATGTGCAAAATATTCTCTCAGCCGTTGCAGTTGAAACTGGTTGAGTACCTAGCTAGGAATTCGAGTAAGGGCGATGGATAGCTTGTATCAATCAGAAACAACTGCCATGGGAGTCGTTCGTGTAGAGAAAACTTATTAGACCATTCTTGTGGGAGGTAAAAATGCAATTTAAAAAAAATTGTAAAAACACAATGCCCTAAAAAATAATTTTTTGAACTATTTAAATAAAACCATGGGGTGCTCAGGGAAAATATTAATGACCATAATATAATTCATTACAACCAAAGTTGTTGTTTTAACAACGAAAAATAAGTTGCACGTAGATATAATATTCCCTTCACAATGTGAACAAAATTAAAATACGACTGCACTTAAGCTACGGTGTATGAAAGTAAACTAGCAACTACTAATGTATTATATAATGGACGGCCTATTGTAAGTATTGGCTACAACAATGGGGTGTGTTTGAACCTCTAAAACCCACCCCATATATACGTCCTTAGCAGTCCCCCAATATCTGAGTTGGCATTGCCCAATAAGTAGGTTTACAATCAGCATTATTTTCTTTCCTGCTGCTCATGATGAATTTCTTTGCTTGTCTCAGTTCTGTTGTATTTTATCAGTGTACCAATTTAATTATGTCCTCACAAAGCCTAGCTTGTGCCGAAAGGTGGCACTTTGGGGTGCAATAAACAAAAACCTAGCTCCTTGATTTGAATCTGAAATTACGTTGCCGTTGATGCCGTCATGTCTCTGGTTCATGCACCCACAACAGTATCAGCGTGGCCTTCTTTGTTTTGGCTAGTTGATTCAAGGCAATAAGACAATCCTAAATCAGCCTTTGAAAGGTAAATGAAATTAGTCTAATATTATGTATGTTTTTTCTCTACGCATACCCTTATGATTGATTTCGCGAAAGCAAAGTTCTATGGCGTGGATCTCACCTTGGAAAATAGTAAGCGAGACCCCACTTGTTCCAGTGCCTTACCAAGTCTGTAATTTCATTATGAAATTATCCATGTGCCTTTTAAGAAATAATTTCTGAAAAATCACCTTGAACGATATTTCAAAGTTGAAATATTTCAGGATAACTTCTAAGATGAGGCTGCCCATTGGGTTCTCTAAGAATTATTCAAGGATTTTCGCGTGATCAACAAGATTGCCTGTGTTTCGGATATGTGCCTTATCCAGTCTTATTGCGCTGAGTATGCAGATGATGAAAAAAGAGTGAAGGTAACAAAAACTTTCTCTGGTCTTCACATTTGCGAAAAGTATTCCAACAGCAATAATTCGCGAATTATTCGTTTTTACGAACCACTCTCGAAATATTACAAAGTGTTGCAGAAGAATTATCGGTATATGTTTGCCAGACGCCGAAAAACAAGATACATAATTATAGTGAAATTAGTGCTCAGTAAATAGTAGTAGTAGTTTGCTCGTATATCTAATTCAAAATTGAAAAAATCTTCGAAAAAACCGATTGAAGACAAATCGAGATGGAGTTGTCATTTCGATTCGAATTACCGTTCCTTTTCCTTCCGTTTCATCTGGAGATCGAGTCGAGAACAACTTCGTGATCGAAGTCAGACTTCGATTGAGCGAGTCGCTTCAGATTCGATCTCGAACCGCAATATTGGCTGGGAGTGATTGTGTAAATCGTAGGATGGTTAACATTTTAGTTAGTTGCAACATCTTAACATGAAAGAATGGCGTATGACCGTTCACGTGAATACTTTCAAATGTAACTGAAGAAATGGTATTGGTTATGAGTTATTTTTTTTTTTCAAGCATGTTTATAGATCATATTGTTATGAGCAACAAAGTGACACAAGCAACATCTGTTGGAAACGGAAATAATTTAAGGTTAAAGACATCTTAGTGAACTTTGGTTTCGGAGAACGGAATATTCAAGAAGGTCTAGGATAATTTGTAGACTATAAATAGGGCGCTTCTCACATCCAGGAAGCTAGTCTTAATTCAGACAGTGAAGTGAGCAAGGTAAACTATTTGGATTGTGATAATTAGAAGTACAGTACCAGCAATAACTATAACTCCATCTTCACTACTATTTAAGCGATCCTCAAATAATTTAACTCATCCTTTCCCACAAATAGTTATATAGGAAAGCTCTCTCTTTTGGTGTATTTTTTTATGAATAGAAAATATCGTATACAACTCCCATAATTAAGGCTGGTTCTACTAATCAACCTGTTTTGAATTGTCGACTCGTGTGTAAAATTTCTTTTATTCTGAAAGCATTTGAGTGCATAGTTGAAAATAAAATATATTTCAATATTAATGTTTCATCACTTCAGCATAGATTTGTTAATACCCAGCATACAATTTGGCGAACATCAGCAACAGCGAAACTTAGCGGATAAAGCTGACAGAGCTAAAAATTATTTATGTTATCGAAACTATATAAAAGCGAAGCGAACGCGAATATAAAATCTGTTATCTTTTATTTTCCTTGCATAAACACGTGCAATGTGCGCTGTTTTAGCGAGTCGTGTTTGTTGTTCTATTAGTGAATTATAAAAGGTGATCAATTAAAATTACATTTAATTAACATTAAGAGTAAAATAAGAGGCTACGTTTATAGGACACTGGATTAGATAGATAGGTACCAACAAGCTTAGGTTAATAAATTATAGGGAACACGCTGATATCGCTAGTGATTGAGAAATAATTTCATTTGCGAAAGTTATCGTTACTACAGAAAATTAATAATCGCTTTGGATATCACATTTTATCGAAAAAGAAAGTCAAAGTGAATCCAAAGTGATACCACCAATGTAATACAATGTTCTGTCAACATTTACTCCAGCTCGAGGACTCGCTTTCATATCTCATTGGAATTCACTAGCGAAGTTTATGTTCCACTTTGTGATATTTTCGCGATTCGCATTGGCTTCACAATATTTGCTGGGTAATAGCTCTACACAAATTAATGTAGCTCAGTTTACAAGTTATTGATTAGTATAGGTATACAAGCTTTTCAATAACGTTTGATAAATTGTCCTATTTGTGTCAATATAGAGGACTCTTTATACCCTTGATGAAATCATAGAGAATACTAAGTTTTTCAATTCGTTTGTAATGTACAGAAATAATTCAGGTAGAGCAGAATGGATTGGACACTCAGAAATAATATTAAAACGTATTTCGATTTTGGCATGTCCCGCTGTCCGTCCATCCGTCTGTCTGTCTGTGCGTCTGTTTGACCGCCTGTCTGTCTGCCTTGCCGCTCGATAACTCGAAAGCGCGTTCACTTAGAGTGCTGCAATTTTACACACAGGCTTTTATAAAAACAATGTAAATTTAATTTTTAAAATGGGACAAATCGGGTGCCTGAGAACGCATCGACGTAGAGAGCTGAGATTTGGTAGATGGTATTTTTAAATAAAATTTCAAAAATTAACTAAATCAGGCAAACCCTTCTTGGTGTTGCCATACAAAACTTTGGGTTTTCACTATATGTTTGGAAATTACCTGAATCCGTCGACGTGGAGAGCTCAACTTTTGCACACGGTGATTTCATTAGAATTACAAATACAAGTTCAAAAATGGACCAAATTGGGAAACCTTTTCTTGGTGTTGCCATACAAAACTTTGGGTTTTGGCAATACATTTGGGCATTGCCTGAGAACGCATCGACATATAGAGCTGAAATTTCGTATACAGAATTTTTATAAAAATAGAAAATATAATTCCAAAAATCAAGTAAATCCGGCAGTTACTTATTTAACTTTTATTTTTATGTAGAGTATAATATATCTGGACTTAGACCAAACTTTTTCTCTTGTTTCTTCTATCTTTGAATATATTATAACTTTGCAAATAAAAGGGTTGATAATATCATCGATTTGGGTGTAATCATAAATCCCTAATTAAATATTGTTTCTATAATTTCTACTGTTAGTTCTTACTTAGGCTTCATAAAAGGAGAATCTAAAGATTTTTCTTACCTTTGGCATATTAAAAATCAAATTCGTTTTATTGGTGAGACCTATTTTGGAGTATGTGTCATTGATTTAGGATCCGATGCATAAGTTGATATTTTGCTTGAGTTGATGTACCGTTTTGTAATCAAAACAATTTTGAATTTATCACGACTCTTTCTGCTTCATTTGTTATTTTATGCAAGAAGTAAATAATTTTAGGTATGCGTGATGATGCCCACATGATGAGTACATTCATCAACCTTCCTGGTATTCAATGAAAATAATTTTTTGCTTTGTTATTTTCTTTTGGTTTCCTTCTTCACTCCCCATAGAGACATAGGGTTGCAAAACAACCTCTCTATCTAATTTTATTTTGCCCAGAGAATTTTGATATGAAATAAATTCATTGTGAATTTAATCAGTGTGAAATTGACCGAGTGTAATGGCAAATCCGCAGCTTGAGAATTGAATGGAAAAAACTTTTTTATATTGACTAAATTTGCTAAAACTCTCTATGAAATGCTAGTCCGGCATAGGGCTAATCTTGCTAAGCATTCAAGTAAATATTTAGTATCTCACCTCGTATATAATTTATACTTAAAAAATATTTTAAGTGCAAATACGAGGTCAGCTTAGCTGTTCACTTTTGGCGTATACGGCAAGCAGGAACCAAGCCGTACTGATCAGTATACGTTTTCTACTGATATGAAACGCCTGCTTTTTCATAGAAATTTCTTTTTTAAAGATTTATCGTTTGTAAAAGAATTGTTTCCAGTCTATTTTACTCGTCCACATCTGAGGCTTTCTTTCAGTTTCTTGAATTTGCAATACCAGCTGATTAGTCCGCAGTATCTAATGATCGAGCTGCTGCCATATTTAGCTTAATGATTTTAGTCTAGATATTTTCGTGTTCATGTTTTTGGTTCGCGTTATATTATTAGCATTAAAAATTTTCTCTATGACTTATAGAGTTCATTTCGTCTGTTCTTGCTATTGATATGTATAAAGAATTATATGGCTGGGGATAGGCAATAGGAAGTCTTAAAAAAGCACAGTAGAAAGTATAAGTGAAATTCGAATAAACGACATTGGTATGGTGGACCAATGTACTTAGCAACTTCGCGAACATCTACCATCATACAAATGACTTCGAGCTTTCTCGACATTGAATTTGAAGCATGAGTTGAAGCTCTAGATTGCAATTGTCGCCTCTGCACCGCTTGTGAATGGCTCACATGGAAGTACTCTTAAACTATCAATAAAGTTTGAAATTACCGCTGGTGGAGTTTGAAATATAATTAAGAATGCTACATTAATAAGATAATTATAATTTCTTGGAGCTTACCTTAGCTCAATTAATAAAAACGGTTACTTTTGCTTTGAAGCTCTGTAAGACAACGTTCCTAATCGCCTAAAATATTCTTCGATTTATACATGTAGGTACTCAATATTGTTAACCTTAGCATATTTACATGCTTGCAGTCAGTTCTTCGATTATTGATGAACTTAGTACATTAAATATATAGAATTGTTTAACGCTGCAGGCTTAGTGCAACCAACTTCGCTCGAGTAATTATGTATGAGGGTGAGCAAAAAAATTAGCATTTTTTTATGATCTACTTAAATGTTATGTTCGATATTGAACAAACATTCTGATTGTATGCCATATGTATATGCAACCGCTAACTAACTAGGTTGTTGTATCTGAAGCTTTACATGAAACGATTGCTTACATACAACCAGACAACCGCAAACGTATTGTGTGACGGGAAATTCCCCAGAGCTCGTAATATCTTTACTATTATCCATAAGACAATAAAGGAAAACTTTTGTAGAATCGACCATCTAATGAACTGAAGTAGGTACACTTTACGAGATCTTGTAAACCTTCGCAACTTCATATGCACGAAAGTTTAAGCAGGCGTACGATAGCATCGTCATTTTTCCATCGTGGGCTATGCTACTGAATTTAAGGGTATCCCAAAATTATCGTAAATTTTTTTTTTCGAATTATCGCTGATCGTACAACAGAACAGTGATCAGTAAGCCCCGTAACAACTCAGAGAAATTCTTAACCACCAAAGGTATAAGACAGAGTAATGCTCAGCACGGCAAACAAAATATTTGCTATTGCCAATTA
Organism: Dioctria rufipes; assembly: GCA_963924295.1. Taxonomy (NCBI): domain Eukaryota; kingdom Metazoa; phylum Arthropoda; class Insecta; order Diptera; family Asilidae; genus Dioctria; species Dioctria rufipes. Next base: position 29,451,345 of record OZ002742.1, read on the forward strand.
CATGTAAAAAACTCCGACAGGTAATTTAATACTATGAAACTTTAGACTTAATAGTCAAGGCAGCCCAGGTTATATTATAGAAATAGAGGTAAATCTCTGTTTAGAGTATTAGACTTCAAGACATGGAATAAAAGATACAGTACTTAGCGAGTTCAAAACTGGTCCTCGAAGGAAATCGCTGAGGGTTTGTGATTGGTGCGAAATGCTAGAGAAGAAATAGAGTACATGCCTAGTCCAATTAATCAATTTTTTTTCCTGTATAAAATTCTATTATAGTGAATTACGAAGTTTTAAGAGTTTCGCAAACGCTATTACAGCCAGGCCTTTATTATTTAATTTTATATCTAGACCTATTACAGCATACAAAAATTGCAAAAACTTAAACAGTTTAAAACTTTAAAGATTAAAACTATACAAGTAAAATATAATTGTCCTACTTTTCACTTCTTATTTAATTACCTACTTAATTCTGAGGAATTTATTTAAGGAAAACGGAAACGTTTTCCCTGCAATACTGCGAAAATGTCTCCATCATACAACTTTTCAATGTAACTAAAATCAAAATCTACTGGAAAACTCCTAAAGACTTGGAAGACACCTCGAAACAAATCTGTTTCCTTTTTTTTTTTTTATTATTATTTTGCGTTGAAAACTTCTTATTTCCTCTCTTCAAACACATTTTCGTTTTCATGCTCCATTTTAAGCGCCATAATTGCATGGATTTGTATGGAAACAAGCTTATCACTTCTTATTCTGTGCTTGAATCTGAAAACTTTCAATGTAAACTTCTTTAAAGTTGGGCAAACTTGCGATATAAACAAGCAAAGAAAAGAATGAAAAAGTACAAGCCATAAGCCAACAAAAAGTAGCCACACAGTGGAGCCGAGAGTCCAACAAAAGTTGGTACATATAGAAGAGTGGATGGGGGCGATAAAGGCGGAAATGAAAATAATAAAACGCCTGGAAAATAACTTTTTTTTTTTGTTTTTGTTGTTGCTTTTGTTATTGTTGCTGTCTTCATCCGCGTGAACTGTGGAACAACAATACAGATCTAGCACTCACCACCACCCTCGGGATAGTTTATTCGTAGAGCCTTCCTATAGGGCAAACTTTTCAGGATAGTAAACTTAAATAGAATTCTTAGTACGTACTAGCGAAATGAGAAATTTTACTCGAGACAAAAATGCAATTTGCGAAGTTCTTTCGTTTTTTGCTTAAGCATTACCTTCCTAGTCGACCCTCTTTTTTTCATAATTTTTCTATTTTCCTAAAGATGGAAGTGAGCTCATCCCCAGGGAACACAGCCTGCGTTATGTTGTTGTTGATGACTTTTTCAGTTTTTTCCCTCCAAATTAAGTTTAAAAGTTGAAGATAAAGAGTAATTCAAAATAGCCTTAAATAGTTGATTAGGAGTACTTCGGGCAGCCCTTTTTAATTGTTTAATGCGAAAAAAAACTTTGCTTTCAGATGAAAGGTTTTTTTGTTTTTTATTATTTATTTTTATACAAAATTCTGGGGTTTGACTGCAAAAATCAACAAGGCTTGTATAATGTTTGGAATGCACATAAAATTCATTCTATCTGAATTTTAACATGTTTAACTGAAACATTGCGGAATTGAGTAGATCAATGAAGCAGACAACAATGGTTGAAGAATAAGTATGTGCGAGACTATCCCTTTGTGGGACTAGCATTTCATAGAGAAGCTTACGTTTGGACTTCACACTATATGTGCTCAACTTGGCTGCTCACTTTGGCGTATACGGCAGGAAGGAACTAACCCGTACTGATGAGTATACGGTTCCTACTGATACGAAACGCCGGATTTTGCATATTCCACTCAATCCTCAAGCTGCTGATTTGGCAGCAAAATCGGTCAATTTCATATTGACTAAGTTCGCCATGCATTTATTTCATAGCAAAACTTTGTTCGTCTTATTATCTCCTTATACTATTTTCACTCAGCGAATAATATACAGAAATATATAGAGGAGGAATCGCGAAAAGAATTAAACATAAAAATGGTATCCATTAAGTGTATTTTTTATTCAGCCGTAAGCTTGGCTTGTTGAATTCCAGACATATGTATACGTATTGTTACAAGCGTGGCCTTAGTTCGTTATTTAAAACATAATACTTCCGATTTAACTCACAAATTATTTTCATTCCCTTATTCTGTTTACGTTTATCAATCAACTCTACTTTTTTATTATCGATAGTATTATACTTGAAATTATCGCAATCGAAATAAAACACTTTAGTCTGTTCACTACATTCACTTAACTGTCTGAGACAAGACCTGAAAAGTGCTAAATTTATATTCTACAAACTTTCGCAAAGTTTTCCCAAAACATCGATTCTCCTAACCTAAAATTGTTTATTTTCCGAAGCAATAGATGTCACTTATCCTTTTCTATTACACGCTATACGATTGTTGTTTATGCCCGTACTTAATTAATCCAAGGCAATATATAGTATGTCATTTGTCGTCTTCTATTGCATGTAACAATATAAATGACCTGATACACAACAACTCTTTATCTTGAGTTTTGGTGCCTAAATATAAACTAATATTTGAATTATTTTATAATAAGCATAGTGTGAAGGAAGTAAATAAAAAGTAAAAATACGCCTTGAATATCTCTTTTTGCCTACAGTAAAGGAGGTCTTGGTAATTATTGTACTAAAATTCTTCTATTAACTGTGATCGTTACTCATGAAGAACCCTTCTCGTATCTCACCTCTCTTACCTTTATCCCTTATGTAACCAAATAGGGTATTTGGTACTTTTTTCGGGTTTTAAATGATAGATTTCTTTTTATATCGCTCCTAGAGACGGGCGCATCCCTGAGAAGTCCTAAAAGACACTTCTAAACAATCGCTGAATATTTTCAATATAAATCGAGTTTTAGAAATATGGATTTTTTGCTATTTCTGAAAACTATATTCCTACCGCCTCAGTGAGGTAAGCGGTACCCTATGAGTATCTCTGCATTTTTCGTATGAAATGAAACGCAGTAAATTACTAATAACTAATTATTTATTTATTTAAATAATTATCAATAACGCAAAAGTAATTGATTGGACTATCTAATGTGGCAGTATCGCCGCAATCAACTGAGGATGATGGCGTGGCCTTAACATGCTGATTGGATATTGTTTTTTTACATATAGTGCAGCATTTCCTAGTCTTGCGGGGCATGTTTTCGTCTGCAAGGCATCAATAACATACAACTGTATATTTAGTCCTACCTGATGCGTCCTTTGGTGGACTCTGCCTATGCCTGTGCCAGAAATCGGGTAATCCTCTTTCCCAGGGTTGCTTTCATCGCAGTCCATACATAATAATGACAGATTACCTTTTGAATTTTTTACCTGTTCAAGATTGACGGCAGGCACCAATTCTTCCCCAAGTCCTTGAGGAATAAGCGGTGGCACTTTGTTCGTCGCCTAAAGGTGTGAAAATTTTCCTAATATATGATAAAATTTGCTGAGCAACATCTATTATCTTGCGTCTATCTATTGATTCTACGCTTGGTGATATGTTTACTTAGCAACTGGTCCATTGTGTCTACTCCTGACTTCACTTTCTTACAAAAAAGTATTACTCCTAGTTTTTGTGCAGCATTATCACGTACATTCGGTAGGTAATGAATACATGACAGCAACAGTACTGTCTTGTTTTTCTTCGGCATATAGGTACCTTACTAAAGTGGTTTCTGGTTGAAAGGCAAAAATTTACGATAAAATCTCTCTTTTTTTATGGTTATCGGTGATGCGGAAAATAGCCTATGTATTTTGTGATTATTCCTACTGCATTTTGCCTATCTCGACATTGCCACCAATTCAGAACGTCGGTGTACAAATTTTGTACGGATCCCTTTCATCGCAGGCAATAACTGTGAAATATATTTTGCTAAGGGTTCATGGATATTACATTATTTGTAGTACGGGCTGTTCAGAGCAACAGGTTGCGCTGAATGAGAAAAATCCAAAAAAGCGTTTTGCAAGAGAATATTCATATGTATGTGTACATATCGGTCAGAAAACAAACTGAGTTTTTTTTTTTACCGTAAATTAGTAAGTTGGGACTTCAATACATTAAATCTATAAACAGCAATAAAATAATTTCCTTCTTTATATCAATCTTTGACAATTCACCCATTCAAAACACGAAAGGGACTATTTTGATAGCAGAGTGTTATCAAGAAAAGTGACTTCAATAGTGAGTACAGCATCCGCTCTGAACATATTTTTCTGTTCTGAACGCAAAAAGTGACTATAGTCACAATAGCGTGTTGCTCTGAACAGACTCCATGTGAGTGTATCGGGTACCTTACTCGAGTGATAGAAGATTAAAGCTTTCATGGCCACATATGGAGTGATTTAATAGTAAAAACTCATGAATTGGGACTTAAACCCTATTCCAATATATTATTACTATAATCACTGAAAAACCTGGCCAATAACTAAATCAGACGAAGTATTTTCTAACTCATGAACACTGGTCATTTGCTGTATCGATCGCGACTGGTAGTAAGGCTTACGGTTGAGTTTTCACTATATGAACACCTATTACTGGGTCAGACAACTTTTTAATGCACCTGCGTTTAGCATTGTTCTTGATCCATCAACATATCTCTCGAGAAAAATATTCAGAGGGTATAACGTGCTTGGCACACACACATTTTTAAATATTGCGGTGAGTCATAGGCTTACAACTCTCTGGTCTGACTTAGTAGGACTATGCACAGATTTCAAATGATTTTGCTAAAAATAAAAAGATAAACCCAAAATATTCGCTATTTCGACCAGACGTCAGAAATATTTTACGGATATAAAATTTTCTGCGATACGATTGCAAAAAAAAAGAATATTCCTGCAACATCCAATTCTGAAACTTTAATAATAATTTCTTAATTAATTTCAATCCAATCACCTCCCAATTGTAATAGGAAATTTGACAACAATTGTAGCTTTAACAATGATTGGTCACTTTCAAGATATTTTTTTTTTCATAGAATTGTTCTTTGTGTTCGCCTTGAAGGTAGTTAGCTTATTTTTTCATGGAAAATCTCGAACATAATTCGAGAATCGGTTCGAACATGATAATTTTCAAAACAAAATAAAAATTAGTAAAATACGTGATACTGATTTAAAGCTATGACACCTACGGTCTACAACTGGAAAGAAAAAGTCAAAAACTCAGCGGAACGGTTAACTATACATATTTTATAGCAAAGTGTGCAAGGTGGACTCTATAAGACCTTTGAACTTTACAGCTGCTTAAAACAAAACACGAGAATTCTGTTAATTAGTTGCAGTTGAAAATTTTACCTGTCTTAAAGGTTTTAATGCCCGCGTGTTTCATTGCTTATGTACACAAGTTTAAAATACCAACAGGTGGTATTGTTTGAATTAAGGGAAACAAATGAATACTCTTCCAAATTTGTGAAATGTGAAAAATTTAAAATGGAAATGGAGCTCTGAGGCTCGAAATCCGGAATAGAATGGTGAATTAGATTCTCGTTACTTACTCTGGGCTGGAAATTGGGGTATGCTATCAAAGAATGAACTCATGATTAAGAGCCTCAAAGCTAACACAAATAAAACAGCTCAATTCATACCATCTGATAGCGCCATTGGAGGGATTATCTATGCAGATATATTTAATAAAAAAAAAATATGTTGCGCTCATTGTGTGGTGTAGACTTGGATGAATGAATTGGAAAGGATTTGTGAACTTTAACGCTCTCTAGAACTTAGGCCAACCCAAGATCCGTTATTAAAATTCACAAGTTGCTGTTCATAAGACTTAATACCCAGACGTTCTGAAAAAGCTTTTGATTGACCCGCTTCATGTAATTCATTTAAAGGTTTTAAGCCAATTAATATTTATCACTTACCGTTAAAAGCCTGACAGTTACAGACAGTTTTCTGTTGTCAACAAGTCCTATATGTAGGTAACCCCTGAGAAATAAGTGTCCAATATAAATTGTAGCAACGCTTCTAAGGATTGGCTTGTTAAGTCCCATTAACATTTACGTTGAGCTTGGGTTAGGTCGCACCCATAGTTATTTCGTAGTTCTAACCATAGGAACATTTAACTAGAGACGACTGTGCTTATAGTTGGCAAAAAAACAAAATTTTATAGGTGAGGTGTTTTTGTGGAAGGCTGATTGTGGAGGGATGAGTCTACGACACTGCTCCAAGACGAGCGAGCGAAATTAGAAGTTGAAATTGAGCTTGAAGTTTTTTGTGGCATAATTAAATAATTAACCAAAGATTTTTATTTGAAGCCATTTGCTTGCTATACCTACCTACGATGTGACACGAAAAAACTCTGCTTAAAAAAATGTCATCATTAGTCATAAGTGGATTTTTATTTTATTTTTTTCCTTAAGAAGTATGCAACAGTTCCATTATTGTTATTTCATTCCCTGAATTACTGCCAATTGGAATTTAATAAAAACCAAAACATATTCTGTCTCTTTCTTACAAATTAATCAAAATTAGGACTGTATTCGGTTGAATAGATGTCGAATCAACGTAATTTTGCGTCCTTTTAAATATCACCTTGTAACTTTTTTTTAATTTTTTTTGCTTAAGCACTCCTTAAAGTATTCAAGAGTTAATTATGAGGGGGGGGGGGGGTAGTTTTTCCGAGTGTAGTCGTGATGCAAGATTAACAGTTTTTCAATTGCGCGGAAAAGCATGCGGATGGGGCCTTTATTATTCCTTTTGTAAATTATACCGACACATTAGTTTCCAGCTTTCAATTTTGACTAATAGATGTCTCTACTACCCCTATTTTAAGACTGTGGAAACAGTTGTCCATTAGAACGTGTAATAGTTAATATTTGGCTTTTCTAATTAAAATTATACTACTTGAAACTATAAACAGTTTTTTTTAAACCATGTTTTTTTTTCAAATTGGGCCTACCCGTAGCTCCCTCAATTTTTATACGATTGACTTGAAATTTTAACTGCAACTTTAAAACAACGTCGTAGAATTTTTTCGATAAATCGATTTTTAGCGATTTTGTAAGTGATTATCGTCCGATTTTTTCAAAACAACATCAACAACAAAAAACAGTTCCAATTGACGCCATTTTTTTTTTCGAAAAAATCCTACAACGTTCACTAGATTTTGGTCCATATTATAACAAACTGTTTGGTTCCAGATTAAAAATTATGACCTGTAGCGGTACGCCCATGTCGTCCGTCCAAGATATTTTTTTTCCTTTCGTGCACTGCTATGGCGCTATTTTGTATCGTAAAATTAAAATAAATTATGTTCTTTGTAGTTAAAGACTAGTACTTTCATATGCACAAAACCTCATAGTTCTATCCCTTTCCTATCGTTTGTGGTACGTCACAGAATATCACGTGAAATTTAGTGAACACAAGGTGATATTACCCCTTAAGATAATTAATCTTGTAATCACTTGACTTCTTCACCCAAACTGCTTTAGCTAATAATAATAATAATTTATTTGTTGAAAATAACTAGAAATTTATAAATATTTTACTCGTACATACTTGTACAAAAATCAAAATTGGATCCTGAAGGTTTAGTTATATATAAACGGGCTTAACCTTCATGTCCCCGGCAAAAAAATTCTTCAAATCTCCACGACACGTGGCACACTTGTGCCACTCGGATGGTTATTCACGCATTTCCAATAATTTTTGAGAATATTGTTAACTACGTTACTTCTATGCTGGATTATTATAACATAGCATGTTTTAAAGTTAATTGAAAAAGTTTTGTGAAAGCTAACACCAGTTAACTACATATACATATATGCAGGATTGTAAACTTGAGCTGTTTGCTAAAAATTTTTTAGTATCAGATACAGTTCTGTAAAAAGGACTTCATTTAAAATGGTATTGACGAAGAAGAATTTTGTAAAAGTGATAATTATAGTTGAAGAAGAAATATCACGCATTGGGCTTACAACGTATGCAATAATTTTGTTTTTTATAGAAATATGTTGTAATTTTTACGTTCCTAGGATGTCTTACAATCAACAAACAGCTTATTGGACGAATTGTTAGGCAAAGAAAATAGCTCGCAAGATTTATTACAGAATAATAACAACGAAGAAAATGGTTCTGAGGACTAATGGACTCCACCCAGTGATCCCACAATACTCCGATCTGAGTAGATCTGCTACCTTTTTCTTGCCATAGATCATGTACTGCGGAGTATCCGAATCCTACTCCTTTTTGCTCAATTACAAGTATTCCGCTCATATCTAAATTAAATAGAATAAAAATTAAAAAAATCATGAGCTTAAAAACTAATTTTTGATTGAATCCATCAATTTTTTGACAGGTTTAACTAAATGAATGCAAACGGAAATTTGCTGTATGAAATTTCTGAACTCACCTCACCCATTGATGATGGCTATGCTAGGGCCCACACCATTCACTTTTTAGTGGTGAAAAGCATTCGGGGATGCATTCTTATTGATCACGCAGTTATTAAAATTCATTTCTAATTTGTTTTAGTTGCCACCTTTCTTAGTTAGAAAGGTGTAACAAGTAACAAGCTCTGAAAGTCTACAAACTGCTAATAGCGACACACCTAGTAGTTGGTAGTGCTAGTCCAGCAACAGAATTGTTTATAATAGTATAATATAAAATTAACATTTCAAATTCTACTTCCTCTTTCTCAAATTTACTATTATCTATTTTTCGATTCTACTACTACTTTGCCCCACTTAGTGGAATCATTGATTCCACCACCTATAATTGAATAAATTTGGATTGGAGAAGAATCAGATGTTGAAGATGTTCATAGAAACGCAAATCTTGAAAGGGAAATTGAAGATGAAGATGAAACAGATAGCACGCATAGCGATGATAACTACGAAGATAATGGTATTTGTCTTGAAGCACAATCTGATCAAGATATTTTTCGCGCTAAAGACAACACCACACGGCATCGCAGTCCTTCATCTATGTGTCAAATATTGCGTTACAATATTCTACGACAACGAAAAAGATTAAGCCATACTCTTTCTGTACATGACAATTTCAAATACTTTTACGATTATGTAATTTGTAACATAATTATAAATGAAACAAATAAAAAAGCAAATAGTAAGTATAGTATATTCTAGATGGAATTTCGAAAATTCTGGAAAACCCAAAGTGTGGTTGCTAACTCAAGACAGGGGAAGTAATGTAGAAATCAGATTCTTATCCACTCTATTGTGTAACAATGTCTACCAACAGATATTGATATTGTTTTTCTAAATCAAAATCTTCCGAGCCTACTATCGGTGCACAAATGTGCCATGCCAAGAACATAAGGATGTAAAAGCGAAAACTGTAAAAATTCTATTTTAGACTAATGATATCACCCCTCAATGTTTTCATTTTTAGCCCCTTAGAAATGTTCCGGAATATTAAAAAAAAAAAGAAATGCTATGAAGTGCTAAAATCATGCATACAAATCGAAAATAGCACAATTGTGCCATACCGTGGACATGAAGGTCGCCTCATAATAGATAAATTTTTTGGTGTTAGAAAATGTAAAATTAACTAATAGGTAAAATTACAAAATGCAAATGATAAAATTAGAAAATGCACGTAAATTCGAGAGATCAATAAAAATAGATCGACAAGTATAGTACCAATAGACTGCACAGATTGAAACTTTTAACAGTTCTCAAAAGTGTTCTCAGGATTACAGAGTATTAGTTTTAATAACAGCTTTGAACGAAATATCGGTGCCACCTCTCTGCAAGCTAGGAAGGAGAAAGCTCTATAAACGAGCCGCTTGAAAAGAACTCTCCAGGATCGTTTTTCTAAACCGGGGAACGATAATGTTACGATTTCGTGAAGCTACCTGAAACTGGAGGAGGTCCCGGTGATAGGTACTTCAGCTCATTATTTTTGCAAATACCAATGAGCAGAATTAAAATTCTATGCTTAAAGTAATTATCTAAAGGGTAGTCCAGGACATATAAGGATTCACTATCTAATTTTGGCATAATAAATGTCAACTAGCATAAATGTTAACTAGCATAAACCTTGCCAAGTATGACTCTAATTTTACCACAGAATTTCATGTCGGACCATTCATATTTATAGCAAGTATATCAATATCATTCAGCGGTCGGGTATAAAAACAATTACTTTGCAGCATTTTCAGGGTTATAATCATAACATCCCGATTAATATGCATAACGCAGTCGTCAATTGGTTAGTCTTACATAAATAAGTCTGTACGTCGCCATCATGCAGGCTAATTTTTGCTTCTTCAAAAACATTAGGAATATCATTAAAAAACTAGCTAAATAGTAGGAGGCCAACTACCGAACCCTAAGGTACACCACATGGGACTAACTTTAAGTTAGAAAAAATATTATTCATATATCGGTTGATTGCTTTAATATTGAACTTTCACAACTTCGAAAGGGACAGAAACCTGACTGTCATAGAATCAGCATCTTATTAAATTCAATCCAAAATTTGTACTTTTAATAGGAATGCCAAACTGTTGATAGAGTGGAGCTTTAGTATTTCTGTGTTAGCCTTCTTAGAAGTTGACAGGACAGTAGCAGTCAAGGTATATATAATACAAGGTATTCGCATTAAAATTTGGCACATGATCTGTGACGTAATTTTGTGAGTAATGTATATACATATATTTCTATACGAAGGACAGAGAGAGTGAGGAGAGTATTGTGTTTTCTGTACCGTATTTTCCCATAGACTTTCACGGTACTTCGTCACTAATGGCGGAACGTGGTACCTTGTATTCTATATACGTTGGGTAGCAGTATACAAAGTGTAGGACAAGGTAGAATAGAAAAAGCAAGCATTCATATCCTATAACTACCGGTTTGGATCAATACCTCGAAAGTAAAAATAATTCAAATAGCATCTTATTTAGGAGCATATTTGAAGTCAAAACTTCAAGCATACCATCTCAACGGGACACCCTATACAGGTATTTTCAAATAATTGTTAAATTTAGTAACCTTACGCACTTATAAAATGAAGTCCACACCTTCAGCACTTGACTTCCATAGAATCTCGATTTTATCAACCAAATAGATATGCTTACTCTACACTCTCCATGATATCTCCAATCTCGTCCAATAATCGTATACAACATAATTATTATATTCGCCATTCGCTTTACAAAGTCTACTATATGTATGCACGAATATGTGTACCTGTCAAGTTTAAAAGTTCACTAATTATATCCATTAAAGTTCATTGGTCGACGTTATTAAGGGAATTCAGAATCATATTGCACTTAGCCAAGACTCTAAAGCTAAACCTCCTAGCCCGGTATTGAGATGGCTCCAGTAAAGATGTTCATATTCGTCGCATCGCTAATAAAGTTAAACGCAAATTGCAATAATAAATTGCCGATGGCACTACACACTACATATATACACCCTGCATGTTTTTTTATAATAATCGTGGAAACAGAATGGCACGGATTCTTCTGTGGATCAACGAACATCCAACCTACACAGGTAAGCTTAATTTGCGATCACCTGTCAGGGTACCTGCTGCGAGCTTGAGGTGATTTTTTCTGTAGATGTCAGTTTTATTGCTGTTCGAATACATTTGGGGAGGCACAGAAATTTATGTTTATTTTCCAAAATCGCGTTGATGAGATCGTAAACGATTCAGCATTACTCTCGAGTCGCGACCGGAACAACTGGTTGGTCGATCGTGGCAGCCAGATCGGGCAAGGCTAGGGCAGGGCAGGCCGTGTGTCCACGAACAAAATGGACAAAATGAAACAGCGATGAAATACACCGCATCGAGAAGATAACCACAATTGCTACACGAGTAGTAATCGTTTTATTGAATGACTTTCGAGATAAGATTATGAGGAATAAGTAATCGCCACCTTCTTCTCTTATTTTATCTCTTCTCGAATTACTTTCTACACGAAATTGTATGGGTGGAAGAGTTTTTTTATTATTTTATTTTACTTGCCATTTAAATATTCATAAGAAATCAGGGCAAAAGTAAAGTGCGACTGGTGATGGTGGAAGTTCTGTGAAAAATCATTCTGCCGCATCGTAAAGAGATCAAAACACGACGAGGTAAACAATTCATCATCAACATCGCGCCCATAATTTTCGGAAGAATCTGAGAGGGATCACTTTATCTTGTCACCAATTCCCTTGTCATTAACGTCGATTTATGGAAATCGGTCGCTTTGACGTGCTAAGTCTGGGCATCAGTTGACGACAATGTAATTCTGCTGAAACTTGTCAAATTGCTCGCTGATTTCAATTCAATTTGAGATTTCTGTAAATGGGCTTGGGTAAAGCGAGCAAGCAAGCAAGCACAGAAAGTCGGTCAGTGACGGCCATTACTCAGAATTTTCATCCGAAATTTGAATACAATGCCCGAGACTGAATCGCAAGTTTAGGACTGTGAGATGGTAGTTTTGTGCCACCGACTTTATTGCCTTGCCACATATATCTACATAAAATTGGAGAGTGAGTGAGTGAGTAACAGCATTCATTCAGAAAATCGCTTGACATGGTAAAATCCATCAATCATCATCTCGACGGATGCTGGGTGGTGGGTATATATCTTCTACCGCCTAGGCGCTTTCAGTATTTTCCCTAACTCTTCATAGTACTATGTGTGTACATGGGAGTGTGTATTTTACCATTTCAAATCAGGTGTATATACGTCATGCTGGTGAAGGATAACATTTCATCCTACAGATAAAAGTACGGCAACAGGAACGCTGGCTGGCTGGCTGGCAGGAAGATCCCAAAAACTCAATGGAATGAATGGAGCGCAGAGCTATAATGCACTCGAAAACTTGAAGAGTTACTGTTTGGGATTCCAACAATGACTTCAACTGAGGCTTATGAAAAATGCTTGATGGAAAAATGTCAAGCCTCGATTGTTGCAGAGATTTGAAGGGATTTGACATATATGGGTTACTGCCATGTGTCTTGACTATTTTGTGCATTATTTTGGATTATTGTATTTACTTTTAAATAGGATAAGAAGAGGAGATGTATGTGTCGTTTTTATTCAGTTCAAATCTAATATGATTGTTGAGAGTAATTTACGAATTGAGTACTAAATTGAGTAGAAGAAATGAATTATGATAAAATTGTAGAGAGAGAAAAAAAAGAAGAAATACTAATAAACTAGAAAAAAGGTTATGATAGCCCATTTTCCGTTTTCTGTTTTGATTTATATTAAAATAAATCTGAAATATTAAGGAGGAACAAATTAAAAATATTCCTAATTAAAAAAAAAATCTAGATAATAGAATTTCTTTTCCACAAAAATATACGTAATGTATTGGGTGAGTTTAACATAACATCGTTTATTGGAGGAAATAGTATACACGTTTACAATCTTTTCTTATACCTAGTACAATTGGCCTCAAACGGTAAAGAAATCCTTAAAAGAATAGTAGCAAGGTAATTAATTATCAATTAATAAATAAATAAATAACTAAGCAAATAAATAAATAAACAAATTACTAAATTTATAGAAAAATGAAAATAACTCGCAATAGCCTACTGCGCTGTGAGAAGTAACCCAGACAAGAAGAACAAAGTAATTTACAGGCATCTAATTAAAAAATGGGCTCCGACGAGACTTCTAAAGGAACTCACAGTGCTTGCATGCTGGATACTGGATTTGAGAGCATTCCAACGGTGCGCCATCTGGGCAAGATAAGAATTTTCCATTACTATCCGAGAAAAAATAACTTTCCTGTTTCCATGTGAGCTTGTAAATTTTAAACATTTTTCTGCGGTAATGTTGTTTATTATTTTTTTTTTTCCTGTTTAAAGAAGAACACTAAACCTCTTTTTTTGAGGTATGTAGTAATCGGAAACCCGACCAAAAGATCGCGATATCGCGACACATGTTCATATCTGAGAAGTCCGAAAATGAAGCGTAAGCAATCCTTAAACGCGACCTCCACTCTACGGGTACTAGCAATATCAAGTCGGAGCAAAATTAAAGTTCCGTAAGTGAAGTAAGGCAGGATTAGTGGGAGGGTTGCTTTTGGTAAACTACTGGCTGAAAGTCAGAGCCTACGGGGTGCGGAGTAAATTTTGCTAATTTTAGAATTTGTATTGTCACAGAAGATTCTTCACCATACTAACAAAAAACTATGCTTTACCGTCCAGAATTACGGGTGGGATAGCAGGCAGATGTAATGGACCGTTGTGAAAAATAATAAATATTCAATCTCAAAGTATTAGTCTTGGACCATGCATTTATTCAGATCAAATCAGCATTAATACGTGCGATGCCGTCATAAAACAGCCCAATAGATTTGTTTAGATATAGCTGGACATCATCCGTGTATAATACTAATATCACGGCCAACTAGAGTAAGGTCACTGATAAATAAACTGAATAGCAGCGACCCTAATATTGAACCCTGAGGTACACCACTCGGGAGAGGAAGTGAATCAGACAACTTATCATCATCCACATTAATCTGTTGGTGGCGTTCTGAAACGGAAGTCCTAATTAAAGTAGAAGCGGAAGCCGTAAGGTCAAGAAAATGAGATAGCTTATGCAGTATAACATCCTGTGACTAACACTATCAAATGCCTCTGAGAAACCAAGCAGAACTAAAATGGTATGATTATTCAGGTCTAAAGCTGCTCTTATATCACTAGTCACTTTTAGTACGGCAGTCTCGCAACTGTGAAAGCGACGGAAACCTTACTGCCAACATGACAAGAGCTCAAGAGCTTATTACTTTCCAAGTGACCAAAAATGTGGAAGTTAATTAGCTTTTCCAGAAGTTTAAGTAAAAAAACTTAATATAGGTACTGATAGGTCTAAAATCTCCAGGAGATTCCGGAGACGGTTTTTGTGTTTGGACTTATGAAAAGAAGAGGACATTAAACAAGAGTTCAGGATGAAAAGAATATATGTGTCAATCAATGGAAGCCGAATCTTAATAAAACGTGGCGATATACAAACAGGTCCAGTAGCACTGGATCTAATAGCATAAAGAGAAGCAAGCAATTCCGTTCGGTCTATAACAAGAAAGAAAAAGAAGGGATAATGCATATGGTATCACTAAGAGTAGGATCTATATAATTCAGGTTAGCAGTCCTAGCAAGCTGAATGCTCAATTGAGCAGTAAAAGATCTATTTAGTTCATTGGGATCCTGGTCGCAGCTAGGGAGATCCTGGTCGTATACTCTTACTTTTCTTAGGTTCTGAAACAAAATTTTTCGGCTGCAAATCATATCAACATTTTTTAGTACTATATTGTCGCTATAGACGGACAGCCATAGTGCCCCTATTTCGAGCAGCACCTTACACGTTTAAAGCTTCACGAAGAAGTCTTTCTCATCAATAAGACACTGAGCTCTACGCGAGAACCAAGGGTAGCCATTGTCACGTATTTAGTTCTAATTAGCACAAAGAGTTTACTTACCTAGTTTTTCTAAGGGATCCAGAAGTGATTCTTGCCATAATTATAACTCGCATTAGTTATACATTACGGCGGGACTTCCCGTCTTAAAAGCATGGCTGAATATTTAAATCAGAGACACTTTTATACAAGTAATGCCCAACACACAGACAGATGGCAGCAGGCAACGCACACAAAACAATTCTGCTTATTAAAATTCACATCTGGGAATTTATTATCTGTGGTAGAGGCGACTAGGCCACTAGTCTTTGCGGGCACCCAAACCAAAGTTGATCTACTATGTCGTCTTCTAAACTGGTTAGGTAAAAATCCACGAGCTCGATCATATTTGTGGGTTAGCTTGCGAAAACGTAATAAATGCTAATCCTGTTAATTTTAATCTTAAAGCTGCCAGCGTGGGATACTCACATATGCATATGAAATTTTCGGAGGTTTCGCCTTCCTCATCGCACAGTCGACACAGCTCGCTGTTAGGGTATGGTTTCCTAGAGAATGCGCTGGTGTAATTGTACGAGGGCACTGCGCGTCGGGAATGCGTTTCCGCGATTAATACCACAATTGCGCGTAGTATGGCTTCCTACAAACACAATTGCGCTAATAAAAACGTCACTCAGTCTGTAAAAGCAGATCAGTCGGAAATTAGTGAATGTTTTCAATGGGTTACGAAAGCTTATTTTGTATAATGCTTCATAAAATACACTTTGATTGCCATTTAATTTCACAATTCTTTCACGTACTGATCTTAACGTTAGCAAAATTGCAAATGGAGTTATATCGGAGTCAAAAATGAATAGATTAGATCACAATCACGCGCGCAGGTCTCACTTACCCAAAACCGTCAAA
This sequence comes from Dioctria rufipes, assembly GCA_963924295.1. Taxonomy (NCBI): domain Eukaryota; kingdom Metazoa; phylum Arthropoda; class Insecta; order Diptera; family Asilidae; genus Dioctria; species Dioctria rufipes. Next base: position 29,467,620 of record OZ002742.1, read on the forward strand.
TGCTGTTTAAGAAATCATTGAGCATGCTTTTAATTCTTTTGATTGCCAACGAAGGCTTTAGATTTGCATGTCTCTTCCAAAAATAACGGAAGGGAGCATATCCAGTGATTGCATTAATAAACACCATAAGCAATTGTCTGCTAAGACCAATTAGTTTGCTCGTCTGGAGAGGAGAGGGAGTAAAGAATTACTTAGCTTTCCTTATACCCGGGTCGTTACGCTAGGGGAAATCAAGTTGGCATTCTTAAAATTTTTGTATTTCACCCTAAACTATTTGGTTGAGTAAATATTGGGTAGAGTCTAGTAAATGGACTGTCGGTCCAGATTTAGCTAGATCGTTCACTTTTTATTTCTGTCTACACCTTCATAGGCTGCGAACCAAGAAAAAGATTATTTTGTTGTCCTTAGACAGCAGCTGGATATTGTTATAACAGCTCCAGACTATTTTTGACTAACAGTTTTGAGAGAATAGAGCCAAAAGCGCAGCTTAGTTTAGAAAATATAGGTGTTGGAGTTCTTGAAGCCCTTCTTTAGGATCGATGAAAAAAGAGGCACCAACCGAAATAAAGAGTACCAATTAAGTTAGATTATTTTATAGAAACTCCTTAAAAATGGTCTTATATGCCGAACTAGAACTGAAACGTGAAGCAAGTATGCATTTAAAAAAGAATTTTTTAATTTAACTTAAGTATGAGAATGAAATAATCTTTAACTGCAGAAGTAAAAAATAAATAAATAAATAATTAATAATTTATGTACCGTAGGTATGTCTAATAAGATTATAATTATTTGGCTATACACCACTAATAAATAAGGAAATTAACAATTATTGATAATGTAGAATTATTACATAAGAGAAAATTAAACTAAATTACGATATTATGAGTTATGTAGTGGCAAAATTGCATATATTTAAAAGGCTGATTGTTATCTGGATTAGCAATTATGAAAAGTTCTGCTAGAGGCCACATACAATGCAAGAAACTTTTCCAGATTTAAGAAAAAGTTATTGTCCCTAAACAACTAAAGTTTTTTTGTTTTAGGGTCAGGTACAGATCAACTGCATATACAGTGGTGTTCGAAATAAAAGCAGTAGTATGAAATACTTACTATCTAAATTTTATTATCTCTGCACTTTTTATTTTTTTTTTTTTTTTATTAATTACAGAACTTACAGTGTATTATTTATGCGCTAATCTCATGTTCAATGATTGTCAATGTTAAAATTTATTAGATTCTCGGGAAGTTTTCATTCTGTCATATTCGAACATCATTAAAAAGTGTTCATTAGAATAGCAAGTTTCAGTTGATTCGTGGATTTGTGGTGAAATCAGAAAATTTATCGTGACTAAAACAAGATTTAGTCCTTAATACATATCAGTATTTCTGTAATTCGAAGCAGGCTTTTGAAAGCCAATTTAAGAATAAAATGTTCAAGTAAAGTTCGCATCTTCAATAAAAAGCACAAGCACTTAGTTCTAAATGGAATAATATTCTGAGTCGATTCTGGTGAGTCGAAAATATTCTTGTTTGATTTAAAAGATGCCCAGAAAAGAATTCGTAGACCCTTATGTGAAGACTGAAAGTCGCAATAAGCGGTGAAAACTGTGAGGCAGAGAGGAGCAACTAATATATGCGCATAGTTTTTTTTTTTTTAAGGGAGTTGATCCTATTGTATCAGAAAGAATGGAAAACGAATTAATGATCCAAAATGTACTTCACGTAAAAGTAAAAAAGCAGTACGAGGAAAATGGAGTAGGGATATTTTGGCTTAGCTACAGCAATCATCAGATTTAAACCCAACCGAGGATATTCGGATAAACTTAAAAAAGGCATAACGAAAATCTTATAAATATTAGACATTTGAGCATACCTGTTGAAAGTGCTTGAAGAACGATACCCGTTGAAAGATACCATCGACTCATTGAATTTATGATAAAAGAATGCGGCGAAGTTTTAAGAAATCGGAGCTATTCTATAAAATATTCAATTAATATTTAGTATAAAGCTTTGTTATATGTATAACAATAAATTTAATTAATTTATACCCCTTTTAAAAAAGTTTTCTATTTGAGTTGATACATTTTTATTGAATATTCAAAAAATTATTAGTAGTAAATTCATTAAAAATGATCGCAAGAGTGCGGATCGATGGAAATGAGAGCAGGTTATAAGACGTTCCAGAGCTTGGGTCATTCGTATAAGAGTGAGTGGAATGCGAATTCCATAGACGTGAATATCTGATTTCCTATATTTAAAAAAAACTACTAAACTACAACTAAACTCGAATGGTTTCGTGAACTTAATGTGGATTTAACGAAACTCAATTTCAGTCCTATTTGCATGAGGACCACTTCGAATTTAACTCGAGTTAAATCTCATGGAAACATATATACATGTGCGTACTAGATGAGATTGGTTCTAGATAAAATTCGTGATGTTCGTTATATGAATGTAACTCTCTAGTAATGTTGATATTTTTAGTTGCGAAATGATTTAACTTCACGATAAATATGCGTATGATCCTGCCCACCAAGCATGCTTATCTGGGCACTGAACTATGACCTATATCTGAATTCAGGAAAACTCTGGAAAAACTTTCGTAGGCTTGGAATCTATGGACAAAAACCACCGCTAGGGCATCTTAACGCGATCTAAAATAACTTCTTTTTTCCCATCAATACGACTACATAAAGTGCTTATTGTTTTAATTTCACTGAATCCCCTACTGACGGTATTGCATTTCGGTGCATTAATAATTTTGAGGTTCTCAATATAGTTGAGTGCTATTGGCCCGAATGATGTGTCCCCTAAATTACTCTTAGGTTTTTAGAAAACATGTCCGCTGGTCAAGTTTATAAGATTCTCAATTTTTAACTCAATGGAAACAAGCTTTAGTTATTTTAGTCCTAGGAAGAAGAGGCTTCTGAATGCAGTAATTTTCACCGGATTAGTCTAATTAACGTTTCTGTTCAAGTCTTGGAAATATAATGTAAAACGTTAGAGAAAATAATAGTGCATCTTTATTCCACTCTTGGATACGATCAAAACATAGTTGTGAAAGAGTCCTCTTGAAATCTACTACTAAATCTTTGATAAATTCCAGTTAAGTACAATGATTTTTCCTAGATTTAAGTAGTGCACTTGATTCCGTGAATTATTTAAAACTGATTTCTAAATTCAAAAGCTAGCTTCACTTTTCCTCAGCAGCATTAAAATTAATCAGTAGGAAGGTCATTAAGGTGCAAAATTGTCTTTGTAATATGGCTATTCTCTATGCGGGACTCCCTCATGGGTCAATCCTTGATCCAATTTTATTCAGGTTGTTTTTTAGTGATCTACGACGCATTAAGACTTCTAATTACTATATTCACCTGTACCCTAATGATGTGGAATTGCACCTTAGTGAACCCATTCAATTATTTGATTACTCCTTATGTAGAGTCAATAATGATTTAAAACATAATTATAAGTGGTCTCTATGAGTCGAGATGTTACTTAATCAAACCAAAGCAAACTGCGTGGCTACTAATAGAATAAATATGTGAGTTTATCTGCCAAATCCGTTTCCAAGATATTACTGCGACCCGCAATCCATAAAACAAGTATCTCATAATACCGTAAGATGAAGTTATTTTACACTCCATTACCAATTCGGGAGTTGCAAAGAGGTTTGATCAAGCTAAACTTTCCCATTCATTTTCCATACTAAATTTGACAATATTGTTTGAAGTTCTCTTCCATAATTTTTTTGACCTAGAAGACAATCTATAAGTTTCAAGATATACATATCCATCTTAATGGAAAAGTCCCCGTAAGAGTCAACCATTCTATTATTTTGCATTGTTTTTAAAGCTCATAGTGTGAGGTCTAATCTGATATAGATGAAATTTTCACCTCAAAGTCGTCGATTAGACTAGTTCGGAAGAGGTAGTAAACAGTTAATAATCAGCCTATTCCAGCCGTAGCACAAGTTCCAAGATGTGGACTATTCTTGCAGGATTTATCCGTCTCAGAAGGCATGAGGTAAAGTTTTAAGAAGCAAGAAGTACTATCTTTAAGAACACAAATGAAATAAAAATTTCAAATAGGTATAACGTAGAGGCTCTATGTGTCACAGGACATGTCTTTTAATTGTTTTCTGTGCCCACTCATCTTCATGACATAAAAAAGTTTAAATATTTTTATAATTTCATTTTTCTCCAGTCTCCTAAAAATCCCAATGATCTTATTTTTCACAGAGCTAAGAAACTGCAGATTACCAATCGCTCTATAATAATCGATTTGAAATATAAATGATGTGATCAATATTCCAAAAGAAGTCAAAAAAATAAAAACACATCATCAAAATCTACCTGCGCTTCTTAATCAAAATACGACACCAACTTAAAATAAGTTTGGCATAAAAGCTGACTTCTTACAAAAGTCCAAGACAAATCAAGACATCTACACATCGATTGTTTCCCACGAAAATGTCCATCACGATCGTTACGTTATCTAAAAACACGACATTCGATAACCTGCGAACAGCAACTGAGCATTTCAAATAAAGATTGTCACCAGCATCGAGGAATTCTAGCCGAAGATGGTCATCCCCAGGGGTAAGAAGTCATAGCAAGTTGGTTTGTTTTCCATTTTCAACGAATAGGTGCGATCGATTCCAATTAACAGTCGCCCAAGAAAATAAAATGCATCCACGCTGGCCGTACATTTAACTAAACGGTTTTACCAAAGATGGCTCTCGTCTTTGCGGTCCACTCTGCTGAATGTGCTGTCTAAAATCGTGGCGATAACAATAAATTTTGACATTTTACACTGCACTGACTCGACTGACTTAAAACACATGCGCACAGCGCTCAGTACATATACACATAAAATATATGATAGCCAGAAAATTATACCCAGAGATTGAGGATTCTGGATGGAAGATTTCTTCAACACAGTGCTAGAGAGTTGGTCAGGTTTGACGCATTTTATGCGGTCAATAAAATGAGCTCGTTTCATTTTGAATATTAAAAGCGAGTTGAGCAACAGCAGCAGCACTGCGACATTCCTGTTCAATGTCCCCAGCAAATAATGTCCTTTGGTCATAACATTTGCGTTCGATTCAACAAAAATTGTTCGTACATGCGCCCGCGGTGTCATTAATTTATCCGAACGCCTCCATCCCTCGCGCACCGTGTCAGTGAAAATTATATTCGCGATCGTTTCAGGTGTACAAAGTTATTTTGTAGCGTTGCATTTCTTGGGATTTCACAGGTTTTACACAACTTTCAATATAAAATTCGTCTCATCGCAAGCAGTTTTTGTTTTGTTTTTTTGTTAATTTGGTTGATGCGCAGTTTTCTTTTTTCCCAATCTTTTACTTTGCCATTTGATACGTCTGCAGATTCATTAGGATGTCACTGACTCTGAAATTAATATCCGCAGTTAATTGGATTCGGTGATCATCCGGAATGATCTTTATGAGATTGTTATGTCAAGTTGAAGTGAGATTCTGTGCTGCAGCACAAGGTTCAAGAGGATAATGCCACCAAATTGGATGAGAAACGTTGGGGGTACAAAATATTTACGACCTCTTTCAAAATGCCTGCAGGGAGGAATCCATTTATATAATTCTTTTGCATATTTTCCCATTGCATCAATGGCTCTAATTCTTTTCGCATGAATGGCTCCGAACGAATCCCTAGAAATTGGAAAAAATATGTTCCCATTAGCTCCAATAGCAAAAATGTCATAAATTTGGAAACTTTTAACTGGCACACAATGACTTGAGCCATTCAAAGCGGAAAGTTGCGTCCCCACGAAGCTTAAATGTGTCTCACCCTGGCCCCGGACCTCTTCTAGCTCTTAGCATGTAATAGTATAAGGGTAAAAATAAAAAGCTCTGAATGGAAAAATACGGGACTTTTGCGAAACTTTTTTACTGAACATAATTTTTATCCCTTATCCTATTACGGACATTAAGAAGTGTAACCCCCTCCGTATATGTAGTAGTAGTACCTATACGTTGTGAGTGGATCAGGACTGTGCACAGTCTGCAGATTGCTCTCGTATTACTGCAACTGGGGTGGATACCCAGGTAAACAAATTGTGTAAAATCCTGGAGTTTTCCTCTCGCACTTTGAGCATCCTCGTCGCTATAACAGCAAATTGTCCGTAAAATTTACAACCACAAAAGCTTTTTTCCTACTCCTCCTCTAGCAAAACTGCAGACTGCACTTTGATTTTTTTTTTTTTTTTTGCTTCAACTTGACGTTTTGTGATGGCTATGCACGTTGCACATGGTTCAGAGGTAGCCACTTAAGGGAGCTGCTTCGCTGGAAAATTCGTTTCAATTTCTCTCAGTTTTACACCTACAAAGTAGCAACCAAATGGGATAAATCGACGACGAATGGATTTTCCTCAATCTCATCGGATGAACTTTTGAAAGCACTTAGCAGAATGCTGTATAGTAGTGTGCCATAAAATGCATTTAAGTGAATTCATCCGGCGATTTTTGGATGCTGGGTGGTGCAACATTAGAGATAATAAGAAACTGTGATTTGTGTTTGGAGACGATGATGTTGTTGTCTGTGCATTTCGCAATTCTGCAGAAATTTTCTTAAGTACAAATGAAGTACTTATGAGAAAGAAATCGAATTTTTGATATTCTAAGGGAAAAGTTTTTCGATCTTTTGCACTATGTCTGAAGTGCGTTGTAAATTTTTAACTTTAGTTAACCATATTCAAGTTAACTATAGTAAAATTTTGTATTTTTTAAGGAAGTTCGAATGCCATATCGATTTAATATCTCTGGCAGCGCAACTACTTTGTGAATCATATGATTGAAAAAGCTGGTTCAAAATATGTCTATTGGCAAATTTTGGCAAAAAAATCTTTTGAAGGTGCTGAATCTGTCCAAGTTTGTGAAGAAAGAGTTCCACAAACGAGTTGTTCCAAAGAATAAGAGTTGTGGTGTTAGGTATTGTGTTGTTGATATAAATGAATACACAATTGATTATCATAACGTTTAAAACTACGAACTCAGTTATATGTGAAACATTGTTCGTGCATAAATATTCTATAGAAGCTGTGTTCTTTTGTGTCCACAGAATAGAGCAGAACAAAAGATACACAAAAGAACGCCTCATACATTTTCATAGAAGATTCATAAATGAAGCGAACAGTACAAATAGTTCACTTCAATCGACAGAACAATTTGTTCTCTCCAGTATGTGAGAGCTCTAGAACAAGGTACACAAAAGAGCACAGCTAGAATTAATTTAAAGTTTACAGTTATCGTAAGTCTTGCCATTACTCCTGAATGTCCTAGGGCACCCAATCGAACTTATGGTTTTTTATAAAGCCTACGACGTCCTGGGAGCCATTTTAGTGACATCTTGTGGCAATGGGAATTCCTTTTCTAGATGTTTTAACCTTATGCGGCACAGAGCTTTACAGTCACATAGGATGTGTTCAGCGGTTTCATTTTGAATGAACATAGAATGGGAAGAGTGATATTTGTCCCACAGCATCAACACAACTTAATTTGATTGGCGTGCAATACTTTATGATGGTATTTACGGAAAACAATATCACAATGGACCAATGTCTAAGTGAGGCTGATCTAAGGAGTTCGCGCGATGGACACCAGTCTAGCCTATACTAACTTTCCGGAAAACAAAACTTTCAGAAGTACATCAAACTCATGCAATTACCGTAGATGAAATTTAATGAAAAATTTTACACTGAAGGAAGGATTTTTCAGCAAAACAACGCCATCTTTTGTTGAACATACATAGATACCACTAGGATAGTAAAATTTCCAGTCATGCTCACTATTAAAAAACAATCTTTCATTTTTATACCGTAGGTGATGTCTATAGGGTACACGAAGGTTGTCATTGCGTTTGTCACACCTCGAATTAATGATGGTAGGACAAAATGGAGTGGACACCCACGCATAATATTAAAAGTTATTTTGATTTTTGCATGTTCGTCCGCCCGTCCTTCTGTGTGTCCTAGAGTGTCCTAGAGTGTGCTAGAGTGCTAAAATTTCGCACATTAGTTTGAAAAAAAAAAAATGGGACAAATCGGATAATTCCTTCGTATTGTTGCCATTTCGTTTTTCATTATATATAAGAACATCGTTTAAGAACGCGTCAACGTAGAAGCCTGAAATTTTCTACACGCCATTTTTATTATAATAATATAGATGAAAAATAAGAATTTAGGTTTTTTACGTATACTATACTCTGAAAACGTTCAGCCCGAAACATTTTTGTTGTAATGAGAGAGAGAGAAAGTATAAAATCTTATGAACTTCGTTGAAATAATTTTTACTGTCCGATGAACCACCTTAGAATATACAGGGTGTTTCCTCCAAGATGGTCGGGGTTACAGGGTAGTTAAGAAATTATGCTAATTTTTCACAAAACACGCCGAATCTGAAAAAGTACAGGATGTACAGGCACAGTCGTCACCGTCGAAACCTAAATGTATGTAGAACTGCGTGGCCCTTCCAAAGACTGCTCAATCAGCCCCGCACTCATCTCTCCTCAGGAGTTATTGTGGTTTAAACTAAAAAATTTTGGATTTTATTGCCTTTTTATTTACTTAGACCTCTACATTTTTGGAAATAGGTTGTTAGCACAACTTTTTTTTTTTATAAGAACTGTTAACTGTAGACTCTCCACTTTAATATGACCTACTATATTACATATTTGCTAACTGTAAGCAGTTATTATTATTATTAAGCAGTTATTAGTTCATAACCTATTCAGGTCATACCGATAATAGCCGATATTTTTTTTCTAGATGACGTGTTTTCAGTCAGAGCCTGCAGTTCGCAGTTTTTGCAAGGAAAAAAGTTATGTTAATGACCTTTTTGAAAAAAAAAAAATCAAAAAAAAATGGAAAATTTTATAGATCACAATAACTCCTTAGGGGAGATGAGTGCGGCGCTGTTTGGGCAGTTGCTGGAAAGGCCATGAAGTTCTGCATACATTTGGCTCTAGACGGTGTACTTTTTAGGATACAGGGTGTTTTGTGAAAAAATAGCATAATTTCTTAATCACCCTGTAACTCCGAAATATATGATATGCCCCCCCTCCCCCTGCCATATAATTTTTTGTTTGTGTAGGTGAGTACCTACTATCATCTCCTGCTCTACGGACCACCATGAAGCACATACTCTATATAACAAAAGGTAGCGAAATACCGTGTAAAATCCTATCGGTGGGAGGAAAACTCGGTTTTTAGGTAAAAGGGTGGAAAGGAAAGAAAAATTTAACCAAGTTTAGCCAAGTTATAAACCAAGTTACCTTGACTTTAGTCAATTGTGTCAATTCGAATTAAACGTCAGATTCACGTTTTCGCGCCGGGTTTTGTATTTTGTTTGTTATTCAATTAAAAACCGTTAAATTGTTCCGTTACTTGTGTTAGTTTTAAATAAAAACATTCGAAGTGATTATTTAATAGTTAAGCCATGGACTTAAGTTCAGAAATTTGTGAATATTTGAACAATGAAATATGTTGGGCGATTCTGTATAAATAATCGCAGAAATAGGGTTTCACTCTGCATGTGTGTATGTGTGAACCTTACTCGGACGAACATTTAAAAATTTAGCCATATCGCTCCAGCCGTTATCAAGTGACACGATTACCAACGAACAGCATTTCATTTTTATTATATAGATAATTTCGCCAAACCCCCCTTCAAAAGTATTTCAGATTTACTACTTCTATGAGTATAACGAATACATAAACAGGATTCTACAATATAGTGGGAAATATCGCAATTTCTCGGGCTTATTAGGCTTCCTTTAGTTATATGCTCTAAGTCTTGCACAGGTGGGTGACCATACGAAATGCCATACGGGCATTCATCTAGCATATTTTGAGAATTGGTGTTAGACCAACTCAAGCTATTTTTTATCTTCTTTTTATCTTTATTTTCTTAGTGTGGATAATTTCTAGTGTCGCTCTTCAAATACTTTCTTTAGAGATATGGAAATTCTTGATGGGAAATTTTTTATTTTTTCTGTTAACTCTTCTTTTCCGAATTAGAAGCGAATCGGTCATAGTACCTAGTAATTAACTGCTGAGAATTCTTCCATAAGGCAAGTGCCACACCAGGCCACTGATGTGCTCAATATCAGCAGCATTAACATCTTAATGAGGCATGCTACATTGTAAGAGGTAGTGACGTACTGATGTGATATTGATCTGCTGATAATCAGTAATGGCAGAAACACATCTAGGCCTCGAGGATTCCTCGAGGTGTTGTCAAAATTTCCAATACGGGTTTTTAAATGATGCAACACAAAACCAAGCCAGCAGCGCTTTGCTCAATGTTGAAATTTTTCTCTCTCAGGCCTACTTCTGTCAACATATGTACTAACAAAATTGCAATGACAGTACCGAGCCCGGTGGTATCATTTTGTTTTCATTCCTTTGAGGCAAGCCTTGAGGCGAGCTGCGAGGAAGCCTGAGAGAGCCCAGACCTGAGGCTTGCTTGGATGTGTTTCTGCCTTAAGTGATTTGCATGTTGCTGAGTTTTACTGACATCACACGACATTTTATTTTCAAACTAATTAAGTCGGGTTAGTTTAAAATATTAAAAGAGAGTGAATGAAATTATTTTATAAATTAAGTGCAACTTTTGAAACTTGAACGTGCCTGTAACAATCAAGCAAAAAGGATAAATTGGAAAAAGCTTGGAGAGAAATTTCGTCCGCAATTGGAAAACATGGTATGTTTTCTTGTGGGTTTTTTTTTATTAAATTAAACGCCGTACTTAAGAGTATTAGGGTTTCTGCAAATATAAAACACTTCTTCCAATCAACTTTTGAAGTTCAAATTTGTAATTGTCAAACGTCATTAGCATTATTTTTTTCTGCCATCCACGGAATATAACCCAAGTTCCAGGAAGCGTTGGGCATCCCGGATTTTACCGTTTATCATGAATGATGGCTAAATTTTATTATTGATCATGATTGATAGTTAGATATTATCCTTTATCATTTATTATGAATGGTAGTTCATTTTCCTTCAAATGTAAATGCCATCAACAAATCTCGACTATGTATTCATATATAACCCACCACACATCCAATATTTGTGTTTATTTTTCTTTTTTCTTCCATTTTTGGGGTTCCGTACCTAACGGGTAAAAACGGGAACCCTATTACTAAGCCTCGGATGCCCGTCCGTACGTCGCGGGGCTGTTCTCATTAATCATAATAGGAAGACAGTTGAAATTTTCACAGAGTGAAAACCGCTATAACAACAAATAATAAAAATAAAATAAAATCAAAAACTAAAGGTGGTGCCATACAAGAAACGTGGTTTTTGGCGTATATATGTATGTTAAATTTTACGGTGGTACGGAACCCTTTGTGTGCGTCTCCGAATCGCATTTGGCCGCTTTTTCAATTAATAACAAAAAGCAGTAAAAGCTCTTCCTCTTCGGTGAATTACGTTTTAAGTGCTTGTGATTTTGCCACGTAAATCAGATCACTGAAGTAGATTACCTATTGATGTGATCTACTCGCAATATATCAGCTGGTAGTTATTTTAAAACTTCACCATCATCTCATCATATCAATAGGTTGGTGTTGGCATTTGCCTAATAGTATTAGTTGTAGCGAAATTAGTTGTAACAATAGAAACTAACCTCAGAGGAACATATGACGTAACAAACAAGCTTCCATCTTCCATGCTTGAGTCGAACAGGCACTGCTTGTGTTCACTGTACACAATCAAAGCTCTACTTTTTGACTAAAAGTACACTATGTAGAGGACACTAGTTAACACTCCTTTTTCTGAGACTCAATACTCGCGGGGCATTATGATCTAATTAAATCTCGTTGAGCCCTATCAGTCTCGGACCTATTTAAATAGTGTCAGACATCAAAAATATGCATCCTTGAAAACATGCACTTGGAAGAAGTATCAGTGAGGAAAGGGATATGAACAAATATTTACGTATTCTTATTAACGTCCTAGCAAATTTCGGCAAGGAATCCTTCTTGTTCTATAAAGTCGAGATATTGAACCTTAATATAAAAAACAATTAGAAAATTTTACCATGATATAGCAGCTAGATAATTTCAAATATTCTACGAAAAAAAAAACTTCAAAATAAAGGATCAACAGAACATGGCTGGACTTCTTTCTTGGGCTTGCATTGCAAACTCCTAAGAATAAATACAAAATTTCCTTTAAATGGATGACTAAAGCCCAGATAATTTAATGATACACTGATAAAGCTAGTTTTTGACTGTACGATATGTTTACGTTCCATGGCGAAAAAGGAATGTTATTCATACGGGAACTATTTATAGCACGAAATAGTACGGATATGGATTAGTGATAAACTAGTAACCAATTGTCCCGAAATGAACTGATTTGTTTTAGGTTTTGGTCTCTTGCGGGACCACTGCAATGGACGGAAAATTATAGTATGTTGCAAATATCGAGCAGCATTTTGAAAATTGCGATTTATAAATGATAGCGGTGAAACACTGGATAAAACTTTTAAATCCGGAAGAATCATTCAAGAGACAAATGATCACTTTAAACTTATTACCAGAGCCAAAAATAGTACTATACTACTATTTACGGGTCTGATGTTGCTTTACCTAGCTTAGAGTATGAATCTTTAAAGATCGATACAAATTGCCTCAAAATCTCGTCCTATACCGTTCCTTGCAAGAATGCATAAAAAATTAATTAATTTATTTATTTATTTGGGAAGGTATAGTAAATAATGCCTTAGAATAGTTAAACACAGTAAATCAAAATAAAAATAAAAAGAAGAAAAAATAGAAAAATAAACTAAAAAATACCAAAGGAAACGACAAATATTATTTTAAAAACAGCTAAAAATTTTGTAGAAATTAATTGATCTCCATTAAAACTCATTTTTTAAATGTCAGGAGGTGAGAATCAGATATGAAGACATCAATTTTGCTAAACTAATAATTAAAAGCTGTCTGCATTTTTACCAAAGGTGACTTAACTCAGTATGGATTCTAAATGAAACATGAAGTTTTTTGTTTTACGATGAATGATGATTTTGGCCCACTGATTGGAAGAGGTCCTTGGAGAACATTTCTTGCAAACGCAGTACAGGTTCTAAATGTGTGCTAGTTAAAACCTCCGAGTTTTTGCAACAAAGTCAACGATTTTCATCTGATCTTTAGTGGCACAGATGTCATGCTATTCTAGTAAACCAGGCCAGGTTGTGTGATGAAATTCTTACGTTTTTAAAGTCCATTGCTGGACACAAACTATTTCGTAATGACATAGATATTTCTTTAATACGAATATCATTTTCTCCTCCAGCGAAAGATCAATCATGTTAATTTGTGTTGGGGTGGATAATGGAGGTGTGAAACTTGTTTATCCTCCAAATTTGTTTTTCGTTCGAAAATGCTGCTGAAATTGAAAATGCGCTTGCAACGGTGGCTAATATTTATAGCGCTCATGGGAGATGACTTTAATGGTAATCTTCTATCTTCCAACAACTGATTTTAAAGATTTCAGTCAGTCTGTATATCTTCATATATTAGATAATCTCCCTACCTTTTACAATAGAGCAAATCCATCGCTTTTGATTTTTCACATGAGCAGTGATGAAAATCGCATACACTTTCAAAATCAGCTCAATGCTCCAACTTTTCTCCACCATAATCTAATTTTTCTGACGTTTTATTTTGCACCATATTCCAGTCAAATATCAGACTATTTTTACCGTGATTGATTACAATGATTTCAACAACACTAATTTCTCTCAGCTGTCTGATGAACGCAATAGGCTGCCTTGGGATGGTACATATATTGTCTTGTAGTATAGTAGATGATCAAGTCGAAATCCTTGAGAGCTTACACCATTATTTATATGAAAGGCATTTACCTGTTCGATATAGAAGAGTTAGGCTAAATACCTGTCCTCGTATCACATCCAATATTGCTGAAAGGGAGTTTTTCTATAGAAAATTTAGACACCATAAGACAAGTTTTTCACATGCGTTATTCATAGACTCATTGAATAAAGCAACCTCGGCCATTAAGTGTCCAACAAAAACTCAACCCAACGCTTTCTATTAAGATTCTATGGAAGAATCTCAAGCAAGTTTGAGTATATATGAGAACAGAAAATATATCAGTTTTTTTCAGCAAAGCCAGGATATCTTACCAGTGAGCACCGTTCCAAAATGTAAAAGAATCAATTCCTTATATTGTTTATCTAATTTGGAAAAACACTTGGTTTACCCGAGGAAAAATATATTTATAACTAAGTAATTTCAAAAAACATGGAAAGTAAAAAAATCCAAAAGAAGGAAGAAATTGTAAACAGAATGGAAGAAAAATGAAGCAAACTTAAGGAATATTGACTGTGATAAGTGTTCTGCTTTCACTATGAACATATGCTTCCAGAGGTTAATTTATGAATCATGTTCACTCTTATCTATAAAAAATAGTTATTTATGAACTTTAATAAATTTATAACAGTCTAATAAAATTATAAGTTTAAGTTTCCTTAGTTATGTTAAGATGATTTCAACCTTGTTTTAGCCTCTTTAAATATGTATTTTATTTTTTAAATTTTAATATATGTTTTCATGTTTTCGTTCTTATCTAATTTTTAATAATATTTAATAATAAATTTTTAATTCGGTTTCTTTGAATTTTCATTTTTCTTTTTTCCATAATGCCCTTTAAAACTTATGGCCGGCTTTTCAAGTACAGGGTGGGCCAACTTGGACTGACTGATTTGAAATGCTTATAATTATTTTATTTTTAAAGTTTTTTATTTTTTTTTTTTTTTTCAGATAATAAAGAATTTTATAAAATTTTATAATATCATCATACTCAGTGCAAGAACGTGTAAAAATTGTTGAATTTTATAATGCCTCCGGACGATCAATTGTTATAGCACAAAGAAAATACCGTCAGTATTTTAGTAGAATTGGGGCTCAGTAGGTGATGAACCACGAAGAAATGTTGTTCGACCTGTTCGCAGTGAACAAGCTATAGATGCTGTACGAGAAAGTGTTAACATGGATCCAACTGTGACTACTCGTCGACGTGCTACTCAATTGGGCATCTCCAGAACATCGCTGCGACGTATTCTAAAAGTTGATCTGAGGATGTTTCTGTATAAAATTCAATTGGCCCAAGAATTATTGCCGAGGAATGCACCGCAACGGCTACAATATGCCAATACACAGAAAATGAAAATTTTTTGAATAATCTGATTATGAGCGATGAAGCACATTTTTATTTTAATGGATATGTTAATAATAAGAACTGTCGAATTTGGGGTACGGAAAATCCGAGAGTATTGCAGCAGCGACAACTACACCCTCTCAAATGCACTGTTTGGTGTGTAATTATGGCTGATAGAGTTATCGGTCCATATTTCTTCGAAAATGAATATCAGGAGCCTGAAACCGTCTCTGGGGCAGCATTCCGGACCATGTTGGAAAATTTTTTACGTCCAGTAGTTCTCAATAATCCTGATATATGGTTCCAGCAAGATGGAGCTACACCTAATACCGCAGGAGCCACAATGGCGATTCTTCGAGAACTTTTCGATGACCGAATAATTTCAAAAAATGGTTATTTCGCGTGGCCACCTCGTTCTCCAGATTTGAGTTTACGTTACCAAACCACAAATATTCAGGAGCTAAAGCAGAATATTCGCACAGAAATTGCTCATTTGGAGCCAGAAACATAATGCAAAATGTCTTAAATAGAGCCATTAACTGCCAACGGGAGAATGGACGCCATCTAAAGGATGTAATTTTTCATACTTAGCTTAAAAAAATCTATAATTTATACTTTCATTAAAAAAAATCAAATAAAAAAAAAAGCTTTAAGAATAAAAAATTATGAGCATTTCAAATCAGTCAGTCCAAGTATGCCTACCCTGTATATGTGGTCGACTTTATATTTTCAATGGCCGGCTTAAGGTGTAAACGATGTGTTTCAGACCTGAT
Organism: Dioctria rufipes; assembly: GCA_963924295.1. NCBI lineage: Eukaryota > Metazoa > Arthropoda > Insecta > Diptera > Asilidae > Dioctria > Dioctria rufipes. The sequence goes on from OZ002742.1 coordinate 29,483,612, forward strand.
TTAATTTCTTTTGTTAACTTTTCCATTTTATAGTAGATAATTACTTTAGATGAATTATAACAACATGGAATAACATAAAATAAAATCCTTGATTTCATAAAGTTTTGTGGAATTTTATTTTAAGGTGTTCAACTTTTGATGCACTTACCCTACATTGTTTTATAAATTTACGATACAAATTATTTTAAAAATTAATAACACAGTTTGAAAATTTCCTACTATGAGTGATAAAAAAAAAAAATTTTAATTTTCACAATTTTTTACTGATTGTACTGTATCTAGCTAAGTACCAAAATTGAAATCCCGGCAGTGAAAAGATGAACTTTCTCAAAACGTGTTGATTTAATTGGAGCCTAAAATAAAATAAGAGAAAGAAAATTTATTTTTTTTTCTTTATTTGATATGTCTCCGTGGATAAGAGAAATATTTAATTTTTGGGAAATAAAAGTTTTGATATTAGAGGAATACTTAATTTTAAGAACTCTAAATTATAAATTCCAAATGGAACCGTTATGCTCGCAGATTTATGAGAAAAGTTTCCAGTATAACCGAAAAACTATAGATGAGATTGTAAAGGTTCCATAACTCTTACGACCCCTGTTTAGTAGTAATAAGATTTATATAAGAATCAAATCGTAGCTTATTATCAAAGATGGTAATCCCTAAATCCTTAATTTCATTATCACATGAAATCGAAATATTATCAATTTTGTAGTGGAAGAAGATCGCACCAAGTTTTCTAGAAAATCTTATAGTCTTGAATTTATCAATATTTAGGTTAAGATAGTTTTCCTTATATCAACCTTCAAGCTTCTTTCAGGCACTTACATTCATTGGCATCATAAATTACTTTAAAAATTCTGCCGTAGTCAGCATATAGGAAAGAAACCGATGTAGTATTTGTTGTTAGGACATTTATATAAATATGGAAGATGAAAGCGCCATGCATCGTTACACTGCAAAAAATAATAAATTTAAGATACGTTTTCCGCTAAAAATAAATGTAATTTTCTGTGATGGGAAAATCAGTTTAATTTCCCCACAGATATGAAAAATTCAATAAATTAGGTATTAAGCTACATTCTTTATGGAATTATATTTTCTATTTTCCTTTGTATAATGAACACATTGTTTTTGAAAAAAAGTTATACGGGTGATTCTGATCAAGATACCTTCCGGTATACCACGTGATTTCTTGAGGTAAGACGATCAAAAAATTGTTCTACATACCCCCCCCCCCCCCCCCCCTTAGAAACCTTCCTTTAGGAGTTGTGGCCAGTTGAAGATATTCGTGAACCCTGATGGGAATAAATGAGTATAACTTTTGAACCACCCTATAGATTTTGGTTACTGTTGGTTTATTAAATAGCCAAGAATAGTAGCTGTCGAGAAGTGTATTGCTCTGTATTTTTTAATTAAGCTTATTTAAATTATTCTCAAATATTTCCAAAACATTGATTTTTTTACACACAAATTTCATAAATACCGTTATTTATTTCAAAAACTTTTGTGTGTAAAGAAATCAATGTTTTGAAAATATTTGAGAATAATTTAAATAAGCTTAATTAACAAATACAGAGTAATACACTTTTCGACAGCTACTATTCTTGGCTATTTAATAATCCAACAATAACCAAAATCTATAGGGTGGTTCAAAAGTTATACTCATTTATTCCCATCAGGGTTCACGAATATCTTCAACTGGCCACAACTCCTAAAGGAAGGTTTCTAAGGGGGGGTATGTGGAACAATTTTTTGATCGTCTTACCTCAAGAAATCACGTGGTATACCGGAAGGTATATTGATCAGAATCACCCTGTATATTGTTTTTCAATATTTTGTTTGAACGTGCCCAGCACACCAACATAACTTCCGTACTACTTAGTAGTATGGGCCATAAGAAATGAGCTACTCAGCCCATTTTTATGTTTTGTAAAGGAGATGGTGTTCTTTCACCTATGGTGGAGTGCGGTGCTATCACATATTCCCTACAAAACAGAAACAAATCTTAAAATTCCCCACCTTTCAGGGAAAATTCCCTAACTTTTAGGGAAAATTCCCTACCTTTTAGGGAAAAAAACAAAAATTCTCTACGTTTGAGGGAGAAGATACCTACATTTTAGGGATAAAACCCTAATCTACATTTTCCAAGGTGGGGCTTTCCCTAATCGTAAGCGTGAATTACAATTACGACTGATCTGTCGACTACGAACTGCGACTTGATTTTAAGTCGGCGCTGAGGTGAAATTTGTAATTAAATTAAAGCTTCAACTGCTTGAACAAACCAGAAGTCCCGACTTCTGTGATTGAACTGAAGTTGGCCCCAGCGGCGAACATCAACTTTGCACTTTGAGCAAAGTTTAATTTCAGTCGGAGTTGCAGTCGAAGTCGAAGTTGCAATTGTAACTCAGGCCTTATCGACAAGTACACAAATTGTTGCCACTCACTTTAGGGAATTGTTTTTTACTGTGCACCCTGAGGGACTCCTTTGGTTTTTTTGAAGGAGTTTGATTGGGAGCCATTAAAAACTATAACACTATTTCTTTCTGCCAAATCGGACAGAAGCCAAAGATTAGTGTCAACGTTGAAACCATTTCTCAATATTTTTCAAAAACATTGCTAGTGACGAATCCGATCAAACGTCTTCGAAAAGTCAGTGTGATTGCAATCCACTTGCTTTTTTTCATTAGGAGCAGAGGCAATGGTTTTAATAAACAAAGCTAAGTTAGTAACTGTAGAGCGTCACATTATACATATTGTACGCAAGTCTTTCAAAGCCAACGCATTAGAAGTAGATATAGGACGATAATTTGTAACATATATACGGTCATCTGTTTTAAAAATAGGAGTAACAAATCCGCATTTGAGCTTCCAAATTCAATTCATATTAATTTATTTCAAAAACTACACTAATAATTAAATGTAGGATAACTAATAATATACTTAATAATAATAGTAACAATTAAACTGAATTTCTACAAAGGAAAAAAAAGTAATTCATAATATGTACAAGCACTATACCAAATTAAACTAACAAAAACCATCATCTCTCAATACAAACTCATTAACTAAGAATTGTAGCCATAATAGCTTAGTAGTAGTTACTATAAATAGTAGAAAATAGAAAAGAAAAAAAATCACGTAAAACTATCGGATAGATCGCAAATATGCAAATAAATCATAGTGTACACTGCGACTGCTGATGGCTCTCCTTAGATGAATTGGAGGAGAGCTCCACGCCCTGACGAACTGGACAAAGAACTGGTTATCACTAGTGCGCGAGCAGAAACATGGCATAGATAAAGATGATGTTCTTGCAGATTGAGCAAAGGTGAAAGGAAATCTGACTGTTGGGTAACAATTAATTTGCGAAGAAACATTACAGTTCGAAATTTAAGGTAAGAGTCCAATTTATAGCCCAGAATAGATGAGGAATACGCAGTGATATGACAGAAACGCCCTAGACCAAAAGCATAACGTGCGGCAGAGTTGAATGCTACATTAATCTTACGGAAGGAGTTTGAATCCACCTAACAGCCGTAAGTTAATAAGGAGACTAGTAACGATTTCACTAACATTACATGAATTTCAACAGGTGTAAAAGCCGCAGATTTGGATAATTTGCGTATAGAGCTTCATACACCTTGCCTATGACACTGTTAATGTGATCGGATCAGTTCAGAGTACTATTACCAATTATCGCAAGATTTGTGACACGTTTGCTGTATGGAACGGCAAAACGTAGAAATGTCGGAAGTATCTAACTAGGTTTTTTATACAATTATAGCGTCAGTTTTGGTAGCGTTTAAGTGGCGTCAATTATCAACAGCCCATTTGGAGACTCTTGCGAGATCCTCATTCATTCTGTACACAGCATTCTCTATAAGCCGTAAAGGTGTAGATGTATAAAGTTGAATGTCATCTGCATACATATTAGAAGTACAGTTTTGGTTGTCTTGAAGTGTGTATCAGTTGATCACTGATTTTCCAATCCTGAGAGTTGGGAAGAGAACCAGTTGACTACTGATTTTCCAATCTTGAGGGTTGTAAAATTAGTTGTCGACACCAATCGTTATCAATCGGATAAGCTGTATAGAATCTGCAAGCGTTATTTATTTGATAACCTGTACAAATTGATTAATGCGAACTGAAGGTCACTACAACAGTTAACGGCGATAAAGATTCCTTTCCTGTCAACAATAGAGACAGCGCACTATCCTCTTGACAGTTGAAAAAGAGCTATACACAATTAGGATAACTATTTCGAAACTGCATTCGATTAGTCCAGCAGTTTGTGATGGGAGCTTATTGTCCCTATGACAATGTGATCCGGCTCTCACTGGGAAATCTGACTGCTTTTTAGCTCGCTGTGGAGCTTGAAAATTCTCGGTGTAGCACTAGCTTCCAATGGAGCACTGGTCCAGTTTAGTCTTGCGTCACAGCTAAAAAATAAGAAACATATAGGGACGAGCATGTAGAATTAAAAGACCTCTGCTTAATTCTGATGATCCGATATATTTTTTTTTTTTGAGTATATTTTATAATATTTTACTTTTGGGATCCTGTTCTGAAGTGAGCTGTCACGAGACTGCAAACAAAAATATATTTTCAACTACGTTATAAAAAAAAACAAAGCCTACCTAGCTACGACTGTCTACGTTCAGCAAGGTATTACTGGCCTGAATTAAAAAAAAATTATTTACCAGGTTTATATGATGACTTATCCGTAATTTGTAAATAATGGAAACAGATCAGTCGCGTCGCCACACAGTCACGCAGGATAAGTGGAAGGTCATCAATAAAAACTGATAATAATAATAGGCCGAGAATAGACCCTTGAGATAGGTCACTAAGAACGGGTAGAAAATCAGAGGCAATATCCCCACTAAACACCCTTTTTACTCGTCCGCTTAGGTATGACACAATAAGTTAGCAGGCAGGATAAGAGAAATTAAATATCGTACACAGTTTATTTAACAGAAGCCTGTAGTTGACCTTGTCAAATGCTCTTTAAAAATCTAGAAAAATGAACAAAGTGAGTTCATCACTGTCCAGAGAAGTTCTGGTATCATCGATGATCTTTAACAATGCTGTGGTGCAGCTGCGCTTTGATCTAAATCCCGATTGTAGGCTAGGCAACAAGTTTCTGCTATTTAAGAAGCTGATCATGTGACTATGCAGGATTTTTTCAAAAACCTTAGACAACCAGGGTAATATGCTGATAGGGTGATATTGAGGAGAGCTGCAAGATCTTTTGGGGATTGGTATAATTTTCAGTTTCCAAGCAGAAGGGATGAAGGATCTTAAAAGGACGTTATTAAAGAAATATGTCAGGCTTGTAGTTATATTTGGATGCACATCGTCAAGTTCAACTGCATTTGATTTCACTAAAATCGCTGCTACATAAACATCTCTTTGGTATTTTTATAGATTTCGACGTGCTATTTCTAAATTTTCACTTTGCCACCACGTATATTTGCGGAATATGTATCGAAGAGCACGCAATCGAGTAACGTTTGTTATCAGCAAAGCGAAGCGCGAATATTTTCATTCCAGACTTGATACTAACTTAGTTTCAAGGCTGTTGTGGTGTAATTTAAAAAAAAAAAACATACTGGCTATGCAATAATGAGAAGGTTTGCTGCAATCTTCATCCTGATGAGCTAAATAAATATTTTACTTCTAGCGTAGTTCTGGCGAGGCCAAAATCATTGGCACACTTATTAGAAAACTCTACGGCACCAGAGTTACCAAAATCGTTTTTTTTTTTCATATACGTTGATTTTGATGAATTATCCATGGGCATTTTTTCTATAAAGTCTAATACTGTTGGACCTGATGGCTAACCTCCGCGCTTTCCTAAAAGTATTTTTCCTAGCGACTAAATTGCAATTCCGTTCCTATTCAATGCATGTCTTACAACATCTATGTTTACATTCTTACGGAAAATGACCACTGTCATCACAATTGGCAAAAATAAATCACCTAGCACTGTTTCTGATTACCACCCGATAAGTGTGTTATTCTTTCTGGCATAAGCCCTAACTGCTCTAGTACAAGTTACCTCCGATTTACGTGCGGCACTTTACAACGATGAGTTTGCAATAGTAAAATTGCTGGAATTTTCTAAAGCTTTCGATAGAGTTAATCAATTTTAAACGTATATTTAAACTAAAATATATTTTCAATTTTTTAAGTTCAGCCCGTAGGTTTGTGATAAGCTTGCTGTCAAATAGAAATCAACGAGTAAAAGTAGGTGGTGAGTTTTCTGGTCTATTACCACTGTATATAAGTGTCCCAGAAGGTTCTATTCTTGGACCTCTCCTCTTTTCTCTATTTATAAATGATCTGCCACACAGAAATTCCAATTCGCTAAAGTTCACTTATATGCGGATGACGTGCAGACTTACCATAATAGCTCCAACGGCCTGATGGAGAACTGTTTGGGCTGCATTAACGAGCATCTGGCAGACTTATTTGAGTGGTTTCGTGATAAAGATATAAGGTTAAACCCTGCGAAATGCTCAGCAATCCCAATAGACACTTAAAAGAAAGTACTTTGTAAGATAAATGTCTTGTGTACAATTCTTCTAATAAATATGAAATATGAAAATATGTTTGCCGCTCGCACCGCCATTTTTGAAAAAATCGCTCCGAAAAATAGTTTTTTTTTGCAATATTTCCTTTTCAACTCATTTTACCAATTTCCTATAGTTTGTGTCTTTACCTTTTTTCTTGTAATATGAATCGTTTCAGCGTGTGAACGCCGCAAGGTGTACTCCAACACGCGAATTGATTGTAGGCCGGCTTTCCAGGTGCAGTAAAATATTTTTCGTTAATATACGAAATACGAGCGTTGCAGACTTTGCGGCGCTTGTACAGTGAAACCATTCATTTTACAAAAAAAAAAAAAGGTTTTTGCATAAATTATAGGAAGTTTTGTCTACTTTAATATATTATGTAATTATTTTCATCGTAAAATAAGTCGGAAAGGAGATGTTGCAAAAAAACTGTTTTTTTAGCTTCACTTTTTCAAAATGGAACTCCCGGAAAACTTTCCAGGTAAGACCCTTTTTGAGCACCAAATGGCTGGCCTATTTATATGAAATCATCTACCATCAATTTTCCTAACGTACTTCACTAGTTTGAACCTGAAAATGTAACAAACATCTTTACACACAAATTTAATATCGACATTGTTGTAGACCTGCGTGTAAGCAGAGATTTAAATGAAAAACATACGAAGAAAAGATAATCCCTGCATTTTGTGCAACAAAACGTTTGCTTCTGAATGCATATTGGAGGCAGTAAAATTATTACAATGTAATGGGAAAAATCGCTAAAGGGACATGAATGGTATTCCCTGAACAAATTCAATATTATTTCTGTCCAGAATATTCATGGGATAAAAGCAAATAGTTATTGCACAAAGACAGCACAGATCCACAGTTTTCAAATGGAGAGTTATAGGAAATGTATTTCGTATATGGATTTTCTGACGGTAATGCTTTGAACGTGCACTATTGCAGAATTCAGGACAATTTCAGGACAACTCCATCCGGATGTTTTACTTTTTTCAACATTCGCGCTTATGTTGGATCGAAAGCGCCATCTATTAATTCACGGAAAAATTGTGAAAAGTGTGCTTGATGTTGACATCAGGTAAATTTTTAGACGAGCTGGTTCTCTCGGAGAAAGGAAATAACTACATAAATATTAATAAATGCTGCGAAGTGTTTACGATGTTTGAAAATTTTTCATTAGGAAGAGAGGAGGTCGATAAGTTTAAACTCAGTCGAGTCCATAACCTAGCAGATATCGCCCAACTACCAAATCAATCTAAAACAAGAAATAAAGCTAGAATTGGTCTAAGATCAATTTTTATGATGCCACCGTAGATGAGTGCCCGTATGGTCAGCTATCTGTAAAAGTTTGATTTTTGAAATGATTTTTCGCGTATATTTCTAGAATGGTTCGTCGGAAAGTAGATAAAAATGATTTTAACCACTTTCATAGGATTTCATATTCTAAACAACTTTTTTATAAAATATCTAGGACTGATCGTTTTAACAGTACACGAGAAAACCTAAATTTGTATATGGAAACACCAAGAAGGTCTTGCCCGATTTAGTCCATATTTCAAATTATATTTACTACTTATATGAGAGCTCCGTGTACAAACTTCCAGCTCTCTACATAATATGTATACAGTGAAAAACGAGATTTTTGTATGGCAACCCCACGAAGGAGTTCCCCGATTTGTCCCATTTTCGAATTTAAATTTATTGATTTTTTTAAAGATCGTGAGCAAAATTTCAGCTCTCAAAGTACATGTGTTCTTGAGTTATCGTGAGGACATACAGACGGGTAGATGGACGCACAGACGGAAGGGCAGACGGAAGAGCAAACGGACGGAAGGACATGAAAAAATTAAAAATTACTTTTAATTTTAAGCATGGGCGTCAAAATACCATAATTATTTCTAATGTTTCAAACGGAACGATAAACTTACGTAAGTATGTGTGTACAGAATAATATGCGCCTACTTTAACTTTTCCTTCCTAATGAACTCAAATACTCCAATTTGTTTGATTTGATATAATCTTGGAAGTTTGGTTTCAAGAAAAAATATCTTAATTGCAATTTAAAAACTGTAACACAAAAGTCCTCCGGAAATAAATCTAGGGTTAATGATGCCTATAGATGCACTTTTAGTACTTTCTGTTCCCGTTTCATATGTATTTCGCTTTCTTAAGTGATCTTCTGGTAATTGTTGGTTGAGTTTTGGTTATACTTGAGTGGAGATACATCAAGAGATACCGTAGAGAAACTTTCTTATAGTACTGATCTTGATGTTGTGAATTCCAAGGGAAATACTGGTCTTGCTGGCTGCGGATGCATTTCAAAGGGCTAGATAGGCTTACGCGGTTACACAACCAAACGTTGTAAGCCTGAAGAATCTTCAGTATAGAGGAACGTCAGTACCACACACGTTTAGAACATCCATAGGAGATCAGTCTTCTGTGCGAGGATCTTTAGTTGAGAAGAATGTCTTCATTGGAAAGAAGTTGTTGACTGAGATTAATATTATCTCGAGTAAATATTCTCAGCGTGTAAAGATTTCTTACGACGGTCTAATTTTCTTTCTTAGTTTTCCAAGGATCTCCAAGAATATGAAAAGAAATGAGCTTTTCAATAAGGAATAAAATTATTTCGATATTAATTTGAAAAAAAATTTGAAAACATCTATTTCTTCTCGAATGTTTTCTACCAATTTATTACAAGAATCCTTTTAGAATATATTATAAACTTAGGCAGATATTAATCTATTTGTGAAGTAACGTGCGGTTAAATTCTTGTCGAACCACTATTTTAATTGTTGCTGATAATGATTTACAAATATATAGTTGAATATGACTTCTTAATATTTTAAATATTTTTTTATTTTCTTTTAAAACAAACTAGAGGAACTTATATCAATGTTTTTCAATCAAGTTAGAACTAGAAGTGAGGATGTTTTTCTTTTCCTAAAAGTATTAGCCTAGTATTTCCGATGGCTTACGAAACCTTCCAGTAAGTATCTACTTTCGTTAGTTATGAAATTAAAAGCTACAAATGTCAGGTACAGTCACGGGACGAAATTCAATGATTTATATTACGTTGTCGCCACAATCTCACTGGTATATATGTATGCAGTGTTGCCGCAAGTCTAAAAATTTTCGGATCCAAATTGAAAAAAGGATCCAAATATATCCACTAAAAATTTAATTATAAAATTATGATAAGCACGAAAAATTATGAATTGATTTTTTACAAAAAAAAAAAAAAAAACAATCACAAATTCATTATTTGTTATAATTAGCCAATAAAAAAAGTACATGTCTTCCGTATATTTGTACGCAAATTATTAGTATGTTATTTACTCAAAAAGTTATGCTAGCTATAACTAACAACTGCAAAAATCCTGAAGACGGAATTCATAGTTCATTATTATCCGGAAATAATTCCTTGGCAAACATTATAGACTGAATTTTGTCCATATCGAACTTATTTGATTTTCTGTTTTTTAATCAGACTTAAATTAAAAAAATTTTCTTTCTACACTCGTTGCGCTGTGAGGAAATGTTATCAGGTCCATCATGTAACTGGAAATATTATAAAACATAGGTTCCATCAGAGCATTTTTATGCTTCGACACTACCGACCAAAATTCTACTGGCTTCTCCTTATTGATATGATCTGACATACGTGTGCAGTATTTAAGTGTCATTTGCTTTGAGATTAACCCTCTTTTACGTTGGGAAACCATATTAGAAAAATCATTGAGTAATGACAATACAGTTGAATCTGGCTACAAACATACTACTAGGGTAAAGTACCCATTATCCGAACAGCCTTCCACATATGTTAATAAAATAAGAAAACGTTTTACGACTTCCACTTTGCAGTTTTCGTTTTAATATTTGTCATATGTCTTCTACCAACTTACGTATACACTGCCTCCTCTCTCATTCCGATTTTAAACTACGATTGCTTTGGTCGATGCCGAATCATCGAAGAAGCAAAATCAGAAGGCCCGTTGCAAAAAAAATAGTGAATAGTGCTCGTTTTAACAGGTTAGTGTGTATAATTTTAGTAAAGGTAAAAGTTGTTGATTTCATATTTTAGTTATATTAAAAGTACTTAGTTATTATAATTTCATGTAAAATAGTGCTAAAATTTAATATAAATAATAATAATAGGGTGTCCGAATATTGGTGCCAATACCGTCTGATTGTTCCAATTTCCGGACATGTGTGTCCGGATTCAGGTTCTCCTTTTTTCAATCAATTCCAGTTATCGGACAGACATTTTACATTTTAGCAATCAAAAACTTTCAAGACATTTATTTGAATATATTTTTATTATTATTATTTTTGTTGTTATTTAATATACCTGCTATTTACTAAAAAATCAACAACTTAAGGCTTATTGATACTGAGTGAGATTTTAATTACGATTCCATATTAGGTTTGAAATGTATTCCGATATAATAACGACAGACTAAAAAGTGCCTTTCGAGAGATAAGAGAAAATGGTGTTTCTATTAGGAAAGCGAGTGAAAAATATTCTATTCCCAAGTCGACATTACATGACAAGATTGCAGGAAAATTTCCTGAAAAGCTTGGAAAGACAGTTGAGGAGAACAAGATCGTTTAATGGTGCACATCAATGACTATAAATGTGGTTCTCCCATAAAACGAGATCAGTTATTGGACACTATCAAAAAAAATAATTTCAGATGACGTAAGAGGCACACCTTTTCAACATGGGCGTCCAGGCAAAAAATGGTTAGCTCAGTTCTTTCGTCGTAATCCCCAGATGGTTTTTAGAGAACCTGACGGAATTTCGAAAGGACGTGAACAAGTTACGAAAGAAGACATTTTAAAGTGGTTTCGGGATTTGAAAGAGTATTTGAAAGAAATAAACGCAGAGAGTATTTTGAATGACCATAGAAGAATATTAAATAGGGATGAGACAGGATTTAGCCTTTTTCCGAAAACTGGAAAAGTTCTCGCTCCGAAGAGATATAAGAATGTTTACAAAGTAAACAATGCTAATGAAAAGGCAATTATAACAGTCCTTCTCGTCTTCACTGCGAGATACTGTCGTATCAATGGTAGTTTTTCCCTACATACGCCCACCAAGGAGTGTCGTCAATAGTATGTGCCATCAGATTGGTTTTTGGGAAGGTCGCAGACAGGTTGGATTAATTCCGAAATATTCTTCGAGTACATCGCGAATGGGGTCCACTTATGGTTAAAAGACAAAAACATCCCTAGGTCAGTACTACAATTTGTAGATGGGCATAAATCGCATTTGACCTTAGAGTTAAGTGAGTTTTACTCCAATAACTAAATAATTCTGTTCGCTTTACCACCAAGTGTCACACATTTAATACAACCCGCTGACGTGAGTGTTTTTAAGCCACTCAAATCCGAGTGGAAAAAAAAACATTAATAGAATGGCAACGAAATCCAAAGAATATTAAGACTTTCGTCAGTAAAACAACATTTAGTCCATTGTTGTACTCAGTTTTAAAAATAGAAAATCTGCCTGAAAGTAAAGGGTTTTCCAATAAGAGGTGTTATTTTAATTAGCCCGCTATTTCGGTAGATGTCACTTTTGGAGCTGTCATTTTTTGACATTTGACAAGTAGAATTTACGCCATTAATAAAAATGGAACGATACACGATTCAGCAACGCATTGAAATTATTAAAATTCACTAAAAAAATGGTGCAAATGTGGCAGAGTCGGTTCGTAAAAGTCGAGCATTTTTGGGTCGTCGTGAAGCACCTTGTCGGACCGCAATACAGAAATTGCTAGAAAAATTCGAGCTGTCGGAACAAGCTAGTGATGTGAAGAATAAAACCCGTGCACGTCGCTCAAGAACAGCCGAGAATATTGCTGCTGTAGCCGAAAGTGTTGAAGAAAACCCAGGTTTGTCCATTCCTCGTCGTTCTTTGGAATTAGGCATTCCGCAAACGTCATTACACCGTATTTTGTATAAAGATTTGGGTCTTAAGGCTTATAAAGTTCAGTTAACACAAGAACTCAAGCCGCCGATCATCAACAACGTCGAGTCTTTGCTGAAATGCATGAAAATGATCCGGAATTCTATCGAAAACTAATTTTGAGTGATGAGGCCCATTTCCACCTCGACGGCTTCGTTAACAAGCAAAATTGGGTTTCGAAAATGAGGCTGGAGCAACAGTTACGGTGAATGGATTGCGCTATCGACAGATGATTAATGATTTTTTATGGCCGGAGTTGGATGGTATTGATCTGGACAACGTTCACTTTCAACAAGGCGGCGCTACGTGCCATACAAGCAACGAAACCATTAATCTTTTACGGGAAAAGTTTCCAGACCGTGTTATCTCTCGAAGAGGTGATCACAATTGGCCACCGAAATCTTGTGACTTAACACCTTGCGACTTCTTCCTTTGGGGCCACGTGAAAGCCCAGCGTCGATTCAAGACCTCAAAGATGGAATTCGTGAGGCTATCGAGGACATAGGGCAGCCACTTTGCGATTTGGTTATGGAAAATTTCATGAAAAGGATATGGTCCTGTAGGCGTGGTCGTGGTGGTCATTTGGCTGATGTTATTTTCCATTATTAACGGCATACCTTCCACTTTATAATGAAATAAAGATCCGATCATTTATCTGAAAAAATGGCATTTTTCTTTGAATATCAAAATAATACCTCTTATTGGAAAACCCTGTATAAAAAGTGGATTCAGGAAATGCGGACTATACCCATTTAGTCCGGAAAGTATTGATTTTTCAAAGTGTATTAAGAATATCATTGAGGACTTTCATCAGGAGCAACCGATTTCTGTGAGCCCACAACGCAGCTCTTATGATATAGCGAAAACCGTCATTGAGGAAATATTGAAAGAAAAGGATAAACTAAATATTAATTTAGCTGATTTAAACCAGTCAGATATTGAGTTTATGAACAACATAAACTTAAATGATTTGGAGCCTTGTATATATGGCTTAGTAAACGGTTCGCTTATCAAATCAATTGACTACAACCAACAGGTTCTACCTGAAAATGAAACCGAAACCATTAATTCAAAAAATTGGCCCGTTAGATCAAGCGCCAACTCATTTGGAATCTAATAGTGATATTGAAAATGATCAGCCGCAACCAAGTACTTCTGGAATAAGAAGCATTGCTGGTAGAAGGATTTCTGAAGCGTCATCAAACTGCTCCACTCCTACATCAAGACCAAGTTCCTCATGCTCCGCAAGTCTCGATAAATATCTAAGATTACCTAGAAAGTATCCCAAGGATTTCGCCCCAAGAGCGATATCATCAGAGCTTTGGCGAAATATTCAAATTAAGAAAGAAAGATACAAAGTGGCAAAAATTAATGCCGTTAAAATGCGGAAAGAAGAACGTTTGAAGAGAAGAAGTGATTTAGAAAAGGAAAAGAGAAAAACTTTCTTTAATATGAGGAAGAAAAAGTTAAAGGACACCCAATCTAAAAATATACAATGCTCATCATGCAAAGAGCAACTGGTAAGCGATGTAGAAGATGAATGCCTGATGAATGTTGGCTGTAATAGCTGCCCAAGGGCGTACCACCTAAAATGTACAGAATTCAATACATATCGGGAAGCTACTGATAGTATATTTGTCTGTCAATTTTGCCTTCCAAAATAAATAATAATAAGTTACAAAAAATGTAAATTTGAAATTATTTTTCAAGTAGATTACTAGAAAAAAAACAGGCTATTTTTTCCAGAACTGTGATTTAATTTTCAGTTTTATTAAAGAAATGGAAATTTTTCTTTATTTTGATTTGCTTATTTTGCAATATATTTTCTGAAAAAAAAAAAGTTTTTATTTAATATAACTATGATTAATTTTTAAACTGTCCCACAATTGGATAAAATCTGTCCGAATATTGGTTTTTACTGTCCGGGAACTGGAGGAAAAGGTATATTTTTATTTAAACTTAGTCTTTTAATCAAATAGCAATTACTTTACATAATTAAACATTAAAAATTAAACTAGATAAAATAATAAGTCAAAAACTGGCTGGTTTACGAATATACTATCTCAAATAAAAAGTTTCTGGTATTTTGAAGCAAAAAAATTTAGTTAACTGTCCGGATATTGGAGCTTTTACCCTACTACTTTTGTAAGCTTTTTAAAAACTGTGTTCTAAATATTAAACCACTTTTTAATTTGAGTTATACTAACTCAATATAAAATTTGAGAACACTTTTCTGTACATCATCGGTTAATTACTTTTTATCAATTTGGTTCTTCGCAATAAATTCATTGGACTCTACTCGCATTTAGATCTTATTCAATGCAAATAATTAGTGCTATTAAGAAAATCAATTTCAGTTACTTCAAAGTCAAAAGACTGAATTTTGAAAATTGCTTTCCATAATAGGATATAAACAGTGTAGTCTCAAGGCTTGAGACTAAAATTCCGCATTCATTATGTGCAACAATTTTTAAAGTATACGACAGAAAGAAGAAATATATTTTAGTTGCAGGTTTGGAATTCCAGTTTATAAGTGCCAAGAGGCATGGTTCATTAATTATAACAATTTCTACAAAAAGGAACGAAAATTGTTTGGCAAAATTTAAGTAAGAAATTAGTTAGGTGTCTGAAAATGGGTCCATTTACACAAATTTAGGAAAAAAAAGGATCAAAGTATCCAAATTTAGTTTGAAGAATAAATTGTGTCTATTTGAATCCAAGTGGCAACACTGTATGTATGTAGATATTTACTAATAAATAGAGCATAGGAAAAGCTAGCAATAATAAGTATTATGACATAGTTTTACTATTCCGATAATAACAATGCTGTCAACACCGGAAATTCTTCCCACAACAGTATTTTCCTCTAAATGAAATTAAATAATTTACCTAAGTTTTTTATTTTTTCCCTTGTTCTAGTACGAAATTATTCACTGTTCTATTACCGCAATCGCCAACAAGTTGATTTTATCTTTCTTATGTTTACCTTATCAAGTGATATCACATGCGAGAATCGACCCAGCTACCAAAAATTACATGATATAAATATCGCTTTCAATAAAATAATATCCAGCCGATTTTCAAGCTAAAGAATGCCGTTAACTCTCGATTGTTACGTTACCCAATTTACTATTTAAACAAATTCTGATGAAAAAAAAAAAATAAAAAATACTCACCTCACTCTTTAATTATTGCGCTAAAATATGGTGACCAAAGCACGTAATTATTCTTTTACCTAAATATACACTTCACTAGAATAAAATTAACCAAAAAGGCATACAAAATACGAAATGAAAGCGAAATAATTTGTGAATACCGATTTTCTCCACACCAATCTATCACCAATTTGTCACCGCAACAAGTGCTATCTACTTCCCCATACATATGTACATATAGGTATGCATGGAACAGAAGCCGAAAAAACAAACCGTTAGCACTAACCTGAAATTTTCTTTGTTCTATTTTCGTTGACTGCAAGATAGTTTTTCACACTTTTCAGTTACATGGCTGCACTTATCAAACATTATAAACAACACTTCACCACTTATCCTAAATTAAATTAATTAAAAATATGAAAAAAAACACCATTTAAAATAAAAACAATAATTTAAGTTAAGCCATGCTCTCTTCCCGGAGAAAAAATTTGTCTATTTTCGTCGTACTGACCTGACCTCAACTGATGCAACAAGCATACACAGGAGGAAGAGACACCAAACTTCGCTGTTCCCGTTTTTTTGTTGTTGTTATTATTGCCACTTCCACAGTGCCATATTTTGCCATTAGATTTAAATTGCGGCAGTTACAATACGTAATAATGCATGGTCTGCAGGGGAAAGACATTTTTACACAAAATTATTGAAACGATTTGGAAATTGAGATTTTGGGAAAATATTTAGGAAATTTTTTTTTGACAGAATCAAACTGCTTTACCGATGTACCACAATTTCATTGTATGGGAAATTCAACATAATTTTATGCGACTATTTCTCTATTTCTTATAATAAAATTTTTTTTTTATAATTCGTTAAGTTTAATACCTAAAATATAAATATACGCATATTTTCTCAACTTTTAAATCAATTCCAGATTCTGATATAAGCAGAAAACCTTTATTTTAAAATTTCATTAGTGTCGTAGTTGTAGGACAAACGCCATATTTAAAATTCTTAAGTAAAGTCACTAGTTCTACGCGAGCTTGTGGTTTTCTAAACCTCAAACCAATACAGTTCCGCAGTCCGTGGTCCATCTCCGAAATGCAAAACTGAAATCTTTCTGGATCAAATATATCTGGATTAGGATATAATTCTGGATAATTTTTAATGGCATAGTTTGGATAAGAACCGATGTATTAGGATAAATAAAAAGTTTCGTTCCAGGGGCCGGAGCCTGTAAAAAGGAGAATTTGGGAGATGAGAATTTTCGTTTTCTCCGATTAAAATTCACTTGAGAATTAGGGAAAGCTTGAGAATAGTAAAAAAGTACCAATCGCCAGAGACGATAAAGGGTATCAGTTTTTCATGTAAAGGGTTGGTTTTTTCTTCGTATTCAAGGTACATGGGTCCTATTACGTCGAGACAAATTGAAATGTTTTCTTATGTTATTATTCCTGTTGGTTAAATAGGAGTAGAACCAAGATATGGTGTCTATATGAGAGCCCATTAACGCCATCTTTTAGAACTGATTAATCTTATCAAATGCTTTGGCAAAGTCAGTCTGGATAGAATATATTTGTGTATTTTCATCGAAAGCGGACGCAATTTTGTGAGTGAATATTCTTGAGAATATTTCATGGAATTCATTCTTTGCAAGGGAAAATTTCTTAGGAATATCTGATGAATGTCTGAGAACTTAGTTATAAATGTGTTTAGACTTAGGAGGAAAAAAGATAAATTCCAAAATTGTGCTTATGTTTTTTTCTCGTAATACCTCAAATTCATCATCTTAGATGTAATGACCTCTCAGAATACCCCAAATGATTCAAATAAAAAGAAGAAATTTAAATTTTATTACATTTTATTTATTTCATTTTTGCTCTTGACTTTATACATAAGTAGTTATTTTTTTTTTCTTTTCTATTTTAATTACAGAAAAACGAAATAAAATTCTATTTACAGTCTTCATTTATATCTCCATGTTTTTTTTATTTATTAATATTATAATTATATGTGTAGTACCTATATAAAAATTAAAGAAAAATATGGATTCCCTAAATTAATTAGTTAATTAATTAATTATAATTATTTATTAATTCAGATTGATGTCATTCTTCTTCTTGCGCCAAATGAATAAATTTTCTTTTTGAATTTATTTAAATTTTTTTTATTTATATAAAAACGTTTTAATATTTTTGTAATTTCTTTTTTTTTTTAGCCACAATTATATACTTTTTTTTTGCTTTTTAATTTTACTTTTGAGGAATTTTTCGTGCTCATGTAAATTTTGATTTTGAGTCTCAACTCAAAAATTTTATATGTTCAAAATAAAACAAACATTATGTTTCCGAAATATTAAATTTTAAAATAGCAAACAAACAAAAATTGTTTTTTTTTTTTGCTTTTTTTTATTTTGATAATTTTCTAAAACACAAGAAACTGATAATTTTGAACAATTTGCCAGGACTATTGAGCACTACATGATTTTACGAAAATTTTGTTAATTTTAACCAAATTGGACAAATTATAAAATCAAAATTATTCATTTTCAAATTAAAAAATTAAAAAAGAAATACGAAAATTGTATGATGGGAAAATTTTCAAAATTTTGGTCACGACATAGTTTTTTTTTTTTTTTTTGTAATTTTTATTATTTTTATTTTTATATTTATATTTTGCAATAAATTCATTATTTTCGTCGAATCACTTATAACTATACTTGGACTAGTTAGAAATTTACACGTCTTTTATGGAAATTATGTTAATTTTTGAAAATTTTGAAATAATT
Source organism: Dioctria rufipes (assembly GCA_963924295.1). Taxonomy (NCBI): domain Eukaryota; kingdom Metazoa; phylum Arthropoda; class Insecta; order Diptera; family Asilidae; genus Dioctria; species Dioctria rufipes. The sequence goes on from OZ002742.1 coordinate 29,502,107, forward strand.
TTTGATTTTTGTTCTTCTGATTTTATTTATTTATTTCATTTTTTTTTTGTTTTGTATAACTAGTAGTTATGGATATTTTTCTAGATTATGTTTTTTTTTCTTTCTGCTTCTTCTTCATAATTTTTATTTATATTTTTGTTTCTCTTATTAAATGGTACTTAGATCTTATCATAAATATAACGTTAGCTATCTACACAAAGGATTTTTGTTGTTTCTATTTGATTTAATGTTTTTCTTTTTGTATTTAGTTAGTTTTACTTTCATATTATATAAAGAGATAGATTCTATTATGTATGTACGTAGTAATTTTAGAAACTCGTTAGTTTTTATTTTTTCCGTTTTCATACCGTACATAATCTCTTCTCATTTGTATTTAGAAGGAATTTTATTTTCCATATTTTCTTTTGTTCACATTAATGCTAGCTAGCCATGTATTACAACTTCGTTTACAAAAGCTTATAGTCCACGTTTAGAATGATTTATGTATGTAACAAGCAAAGAAAAAGAAAACATAGAGATTTCTTAGAACACAAAAATACAAAATAGAAGTTCTCTTAGAAGTTTGAAAAAATAACAAACAAAAATTAGAAATTTATTAGCCTAGAAAAGGGAGACAAACTTGCTTATTATTAAATTTTATTTCCATCTAACTCAATCACATTCACTATTTCACTCACACACATTGCAATTTGTTTTGTAATTTTAAGCATAATAGTATCATCACTCAATTTTTTATAGTAGGTTGCAGTAGAGTTTTCTAATTAATATCTTTTTTGTTTTGTTTTGTTTTAGTATTAGTAACACTATTTGCGTAGTTTTTTTTGTAGTTTTTGTTTTGTTAATTTTTAGTATTATCATTATGATTTTTACACAGTTAACACATGAACAGTTCTTGAATAAAGTGATGGATCAATTGGTGGTATAACACACATACCTTCCATAGGAGGACCACTACCAAAATGATTTGTGGTACCGCTAACAACAACACCAGTACCAGAACCTGGAGCTGTTGAATTGCCATCATCATCGATAAGTGCTTTCTTATCACTAGGAATACGTTGATTTCGTACTGTGAAAACATATAAACATAGGACCAAGGCTAAAAGAAGTGTTGCTGCTACAACTCCGAACAATAGAGGCTTATGCATATCGGATAAAGATTTTATGGCGATCATATTTAAATCACGATGCATTTTATCTACAGTTACATCGGCGGCAAGATTTTCTTTCATTGTACGATATCGGAGGATTGTAAAAGAGTCACCAGTTCCAAGTAGGTTATCTTCATCTAATCCATCTTCTGGGTGGACAGCTGCAGCTGATGATGATGACGATGATGATGACGATGATGATGATGTAGTAATTGGTATTGGTGATAGAGCAGGCGATGTGATAGCTGTTGATGATTCTTGAGATTTATTTAATGTCGGAACTGCTTCGGCTGTATCAATTGCTAGTGGTAGAGATCGGCTCATGGCACCAGTTAACTGTAAAATAGAGAAAAGTATATGAAAGATTAGTGAACAAATTAAAATTGTGTAAAACTTAATATTGTCTTATCTGAGTATTTTAATGAGACTTCTAACCAAATTAAGTTTTTATTTTTAATTATTTAATTTTTCATTTTTTTTACCATGTTGTGCACTTTTCTAGGCATCCAGTAGTCTTTTGGCATTTTCACATCTTTGATGCAACCAAAATCCGCTATTTTAAAAATGTATGTCTGATGGGTCACAAATTGAGTAAGAATCGACTAAAAGGGCAACCTCGAAAAAGGACAATGCAATTGGTTTGAGATTGGCAAAGATTTACTGCTACTGGTAGGGAAGAAAAACTTCGAAAAAAATATTGTTAATAAAATTCGAAATACTTTTAATACCGGATAAATGCATCCAAGGAGATGAAAAAAAATTTGCTATTGTTACACAATGATTCGAGTGCGTGGAGTCAATCCGATCGGACGTTGCCTCGTGTTGTAGATATAATCGATTAATCTAAACAAATCTATTAATTCCATTAATTTAAAACGAGTGAAGTGTTGTGCTAAACAGTCTCCATATAAATCCATAACAATAATTATTTAAAAATCCGACGCGACCGTTATTTAATAAATTATTAAAATAAATTTTATCCGCCAACTGAAGGGCTCTTCTATGCCCTATCAACATTTTATAAGCCAGCAGCACGGTAATGTTTCCTTTCCTTCTTTTCATCTGTGATCAGTGCAATTGCATTAGCACTTGTCACTGATCATCAATCCGGGTGCACCCAGCTGTGGTCATTGAACTGCACGGTCTGAGGTATTGAAAGCAGCAATAGGCATAACACTATTGTTGTTTTTTTTTACCTCGCTGTGTCGTTGACTGCTGCTGGTGGCGCCCAAATATTTGTGTTGCTGTGTGTCGCTTTTTTTTTTTTTTTGCTTTTTTGTTTTTGCCTTCAGCATGCAGAATTTCATTTTAGATTTCTGCAACATTCGTGGATTAAGAGCAAATCGGTTTTCGGTGTACTGCCACCTTAACTCAAAAAATCCGGCAATTCTTGCGCTAAGTGAAACCATAGTCGTTTCTGATGCTGATATTAATCAGTATCACGTCCCTGGTTACAGCTTCGTGCCTCTTTTTTCTCAGCATAGAGGGATCGCAGTATATATTCGGAATGATGTTGCCTTTACTATTCTTCAAGATTTTCCTTCTGCCAATCCAGAGTTTAATTACATCTGGATTAGGTTCAAACTTCACAAGCACATCATATACTTCTGTTTCCTTTATCGCAGCCCAAATATGTCTGATGACGACACGGTATCCGTATTTGACAATATCTCCAACAATATTGATCATTTGCTTTCTCTCTCCCCCTCTTCCGAAATCGTCCTGGCAGGCGATTTTAATGTTCATAATATACCGTGGCTCAGACATTCTTCTACCACAAGTCCTGCGGGCCGTTTCGTTGAACTCTTCTGTGAATCATTTAATTTGCAACAGCTAGTGGATGCACCAACGCGAATTCCTGATGCAGCTGGAGATAAAGCTAATTTACTCGACTTGTTTCTAACATCCCATCCTGACAAATATTCCATTTCAGTCGGTTCCCCTCTTGGAAATTCAGACCATTGTTTAATCACGGCTCAATTTACCACCTCAAACCTGTGCCGCCCAACTGCTCCACCTACAAGTAGGCTTCTTTGGCACTATAAGAATGCTGATTGGGAAAGTCTCAATAAGTATCTTAAAGAAATTGATTGGTCGGTCTGTTTTGCTGCGAGGGATGTTGATGAATGCACATTACAATTTAGTAACATACTAAATCTTGGCATGCGTGAATACATTCCGTATTCTTACAGCAGGTCTCAACAACAGCATGATCGCTCCTGGTTTAACGATAAGTGCAACCAAGCTATAAAAGCGAAAGAGTCTGCTTTTCGCGCCTATCAATTGCATCCATGTCCGGAAATGAAACAAGTCTACAAGACTGCACGGAACACCTGCAAGTCCATTATCCAGAGAGAAAAATTTCTTTTTGACCAGAATATTAGACAAAGAATCTTGGCAAGCCGCAAAGGTAGCAAAGGTTTCTGGTCCCTGGTCAAAACCATCAGGAACAATTTCACCAGTTCCTCTATACCTTCACTACCTAATAATGGTGAAGTGATTGTTGACTCCCTGGATAAAGCTAATATTTTAGCTGCTAGATTCGCTTCAAATTCTCGCCTTCCACCAACTTCACAAACACCTGTTTTGCATCGCCCGTGTGAATGTGTACAAGAGCCAATACACATTCGTACGAGGGATGTGTTCAGGGTCCTTAAGGGGATCAACGTCTCCAAAGCCGCAGGCCCTGATGGTTTTTCGCCCCTGTTAATTAAAAGCTGCGCCTCTTCCTTGGCTAAACCTCTGCGCAAACTCTTCTACTTGTCTTATTCGACAGGAAAATTTCCAACTGCTTGGAAGCTAGCTCACGTTCAGCCTATTCCCAAGAAGGGAGAGGGTAGCGATCCCTCAAATTATCGACCAATTGCGATCACTTCGATTCTTTCAAAGGTTTTTGAATCTATCATTAACTCTAAATTAATGAAGTATCTTGAAACTAATCATCTCATCAACGATCGCCAATATGGCTTCCGAGCTGGACGCTCATCTGGAGACTTGCTGACTTTTCTTACGGAACGTTGGAACCGTAGTCTTCACAATTTTGGTGAGTCTAAAATCGTTGCCCTAGATATTTCAAAAGCCTTTGATAGAGTCTGGCATCCAGCCCTTTTAGCCAAACTCAAAGCACTTGGTCTCTCCCCTCCTCTTCTATTATGGATTGAAAGTTTCCTATCTAGTCGCCAAATACGTGTTGTATTAGATGGCGTTACATCTGAACCGCATCCCATAAATGCCGGTGTACCTCAAGGCTCTGTTATCTCTCCAACTCTCTTTTTAATTTTCATTAATGATCTGCTTTCCCTTACTTTCAATCCCATCCATAGTTTCGCAGATGACAGTACTCTTGATTTCGCTTACTCCTTTGACACTCTTGCGGAATCCAGGGGGAATGCTGCATGTGTTGAACGAGATTGCATGACTAGATCATTGAATAACGATCTTAACAATATCCTCGCTTGGGGCAAAGCGAATCGCGTCGAATTCAATGCTTCAAAGTCCCAAAGCTGTCTTATCTCATTAAAACAAGATCATAACTTAACCACACCCGTTTCTTTTGATGGAGCATTAATTTCTGATTCACCGTCACTAAGCATTCTTGGCATTAATATTTCCAGTAAGTTAAACTGGACAGATCACATCTTCTCTGTTGCCAAAGAAGCATCGAAATGTCTTGGATTTCTGAAAAGGTGTAAGAAATATTTCAGCCCGTCAAATCTAGCGCTCCTCTACAAGTCCTACATTAGACCTAGAATGGAGTACAACTCCCATATATGGGCCGGGGCTGGTCGCACAGCCTTAGCTTCATTGGATATTGTCCAAAAGAGAGCCTTCAAGCTCATTGGCGATTTGGCAATAACTTGTCATATCGACTCACTCGAGCACCGCCGCAATGTTGGATGCCTTTCGCTCCTTTATCGCTATATGCATGGTCAATGTTCTGATGAAATATCTAGTCTAATCCCTTGTAGAATGATTCCTGCACGCAATACTCGCGCTGCAAACCGCGCACATCCTTTAACCCTTCAAATTACTTTCGGCCGTACAGTAAAATTCCGTGATGCTTTTTTATCCCGAACAGTGCGAATGTGGAACAGCTTACCATCTTCTGTTTTTCCTCCGGCGTACAATCTGCGGAAGTTTAAGGGCGACATACATCGGCACCTCCGCCACTCTCCTCATATCCCCTAATCCTTTCCCTATCTCCTTCCTGCCATGCTGTGCTTTGCATCATAGGGTATCCCCTGAGCTTGGCTTAATAATATAAAAAAAAAAAAAAAAAAAAAAAAAAATGATTATCTACTGTAATTTTTATGAAAATAAGGACTGGAGAAAAAGAAGATTTACAAAGTAATCACTGAGTCAGAATATAATTTTGTATGGATGGTTCTAAAATGAACAAATTCGTCTTCTTGGGAGCCCAACTTCACATAGTGGATGAACATAATGATGCAAAGCTGTGCCACAGATTTGATCATACAGAAAATGTTGCGTTGAAGGAAGAGAACAGGTGGATCCAACAGATGCAATGTGTAAACAACGGTGTTAAATGAGGTTATTCAGGACTTCAGTTTGTAAAAATCCTCTTCTGCAGCCTGAACGAGTAAATATTTAAATAAATAACCTTGGCCAAGATAACGGATCACCAAAAAAAATTATAAAATATGAGGGTGGTGCCCCTCTAAAAAACAGGTAATATAATAGACGGAGCATAGCTGAGTTAAATTTTCTCAGTGTATGAAGAAATGCAAAAGGAAACAACCTGTGCTGATTCTTTGTCTCCATTGTGAATGATACATCGGTATAATCTCTCGGTAATAGAAAACACTCTTAATAGTCTACATATCACAAATCTACAAAAACAGCAGCTCACTGAAGCTTCAAGAAGCTTTATACATTTTACCGTGGGCGCGGGTATAACCCGGAAGAAACGGCATAACAGGTCACCATAAAACAAATGAAGCTGGCTAGTTGTAAACGTACTCGCTCTCCAATGAACACAAAGTGTTGTGATACACAGCAGGAATTTATCTAAGCCTCCTAAATATGGAGGACTTTTCAAAGGTGATACCAAAGCCAAACAATTATCAAGTTCCGATAAAAGTCACTAAACATTTTTCCAAAGGACCTCCTTACAGTAAACTACATTAATGAAGGCGAGTCAGAACTCAACATCAGTAAAGATTTTGCAGTAAAGTCAAGGGGACTCAACTTCAATGAATCAATTTATAAAACTCAGGTGGCGTATACAGGTGAAGATTCCACAGTGCAGCGGCTGAAATCGACAGTGCCAGAAATTAACCATGGAAAAAAATACATCTAAAAAAATACATCTAAAAGTTGTGTAGAGGAGAACAAACACACCCCTTAAGAACTGTAATCGTGCAATCCAAAAATTGCAACATCTCTAACAATTTTGTTACTTCTAAATGGCTAAAATATGTAATGAAAAACACAGCAGTCGAGCATACTCAGGAGAACACCAAATGGCTTCTAAGTGCAGTTTTTAAAAATGTGTGGATTAACTACCAATTTAGGCACATGAACTAATATTACGAAATTGCTTCCAAATAGTAAAAGACGAAAAAGCAGGGTACGGAAATACTCGATCGTAAGCAGCTCCCGAAGGACTCCTCTAGTAAATCTCTTCGTAAAATTGCTCCCATCCTGCCACTTGTAAACAAAATTACTATTGCTCTCGAATATTTTAGGAGCTACGAGCAGGCATCAGGAGCCGTTCTCGGATGAGCACTTTCGCACTCTGGAATAAATTCAGAAATGCTAACTAACTTAAGGCTTTGTTTATTAGTTAGACTTCAAAGTAAGATACAAGACCAATAAGAATATAAGTTTTTCGCAGATACAGTAATCTGTAAAAAATATACCCCTGGATTCAGCACTAGTTCCTCCTCAAAAATCAGCCAAGTGTATGTAACTCAAGAAATGTCCAAACCAGGCCGGCAGATTGAGTTGCAAATGCCTGGCACAATACGTACTAGAAATATTTTTAAGAAAAGTGATACTTGTGCTTCCATTAGTTCATCTATAGCCAAGGGCGGCACAGAATTTATAAATCACATTTCGAGGAGCCAGGACCCTATGGAACCGTACTTGTTAAACAATGCTATAAAGAGTCACAATGGCAACCGGTATCCTGTGAACTATCTCCAAATCAACATGGACAACGCTTGAACTCACGAGGTCTGTAGAAGGTTAATGAAGGCATAGCTCGATATTGATCTCATTAAAATCCATACACCTTAGGGATTTCGATTATGACTTCCTACACCACGATGCAACACCAAATGTAGAACTCCTAATCAATAAAAGAGAATTGTAGAATTCACAATCCCAGTTTTGATGACAGAAAGCAAGCAAAAGATGATCATCGCTTCCGCGTACGGTGTGAAACAACAGAGTGAAAATACAAGGGGTGTTCGGATTCCGTAACACGGAGAGCTGGAGAGTTTGGGAGTTGAGAATTTTCGTTTTCCCCGATTAAAACTCCCTAACTCTCCCTCGCGATTCTCTAAAATACTTGGGGAGAAGTGAGAAGTTTCGCAATATTCATGGACGCATAACTCTGTGTGGGAGGCCTGTAGAGCACTGGGTTTTTTCGAGATCTAAGGTTTAGAGAAAAAAATGTAGATCTCAAATTTTTAACGGAGGGGCTTTTGGGGACGGGGATCATACCACACCTCGTAGAGGGTTGTCCTAAATATCTCATGTTTGGTGTCAAATTAAAGATGGAGGAGCAGGTAATCGAGTCGTGTAGTTTGTTTTTGATCGCTTTAACGTCATCACTGACTTTTTACCGCCGAAAGACGGACTTTTGCACTCGGGTCATATACACCCCGGTTCCTAAATTTCCTATATATTTCTTCCTTCTTTTGTTTCACATCCAGTAGTACTCTGCTGTGAACATTTTTCTCGTATAATGTGAATTTCCACGACTTATCAGTTCTTGAAGGACTGATTCACTTCTTTTGCAGTTATCACTAAATCCGTTTATCGGACTCAAAAGCTAATTCCATATCTAATTAGGGGATAAAAATTAAGATGCGATTTCTTCCTGCGTATAACCATTAATGGGCATAACTAAAATTTTTATTGCATCTCTTCTGTACTGGAAGGCGAGCAAATTGATCATTTTCGGGTGATTTGAAATTTTTAACGGGTACCCTGAGAAAACAAAATCCATATTTTCCTGTAAGTATTGCAAGGATTTTCATAATTTGTTTTTGTAAATATAACTAGGATATGCGGTAAATCCAAAATTCAATTTAAAAATTCCAGTACCTACTTCAGTTGAGAAATATTTTTCTTACCTGTCCACAACTAAAACAGCTGAGAGTTTTGTCGAGTGGAATAGAGACTTCGGTATGTCTCAATACAAATTCCCCGAGTTCCAGAATTCCGAGTGGAGAGTTAAGTGTCAAAAAAACTCTCATCTCTTCAACTCCTTAATTTGCCGCGTTAGTGAATTCAATACCAGGAAAGAGGTCCAAGAGAGGTATCCCACTAAATAAAGAGACGTGCCTTGCTAGAATTATATACTCGAAAGTCAAGGAGAGGACCGGTATCAACAAACTGCATATTATGTATTTTGTGCATTTAGTCCTGACACACTTTACCAGACTACTTCTTATAAGGGTAATGTTTTGGATGGATGGATTAGCACACAAATACTAATTTTCTTATTGGAATAGTCCAATTTTGAAAAATATTCAACAGAAGTTTGCTGTGATAAAACGTAGATAATTCAAAATGTAATAAATAGATCAACCTGGCAATGCTGCTTCTTAGGGAACTAACATGAGGACTCAAGCTAAGCATAATAATTTGGCTATACCAATCAGACCCATGATCAACCTATGTCAGAGCATCATGTTGGAATAAATATACACAAAAGATAACTGTCCGAAAGCTAAACTAGTTCCAAATGATGGTCTGTCTAATTGTAACTGTAGACATGCCCACAACATCTACCAGAGCTCTAGAAACACCATTGTACCTACCGGCACTCAGCAACGTTGTTAAAAAAGAGGCTGGAAAGGCTGATGTACTGAGTCCGGATAGATGGTTATAGTCTATAGTCTACGCACCACACAAAACCGAGCGAAGAGAGACAAATCCATGATATCTGACAGAATGGTCGTTAAACAAAACTTCTGTCTACCGCTCAAAATAAAAATATCAAATAGGGAGGAAATAGATAAAAGTCTCGGAAATGAAGCCCTCATCTGGTACAACGGTTCTAAAAGTGAGAAAGGAGTAGAAGCATGTATATATTAGGTGACAAGCCAAGAGCTTGTAATTACCAAAGCCTATGAAAATACGCCTCGATATTTCAGGCGGAACTTCATGCCATAACAAGATGTGCATACGAATACCTCAGCTAATCCTACACTATCAAAAAATGTATATATCTATACAGATGGCCAAGCGGCACTGAAAACCGTCTCATCACCTGAGATCAAAACGAAGTTAATGTGGGAATGCATTCAACCTTGGCACAAAGAACCACCTAACACTTCAATGGGTGCCACAATCCTCAGGAATAGATGGGAATGATAACGAAGATGTACTGATCAAAAAAAGAAGCATCCGTGCCCCTCATAGGACTAGAAACCTTTTGAGGTATCTCTTACAACACACACCGTGAAGCTGACCATTCAAAACTGCATCCAAAATCAAATGGACAAAAGATGAACTTTAATGACAGGCTCCAGACAAGCCAAACGATTCATTAGGGGACCTTTCTCCTATAAAGAGCCTGGATTTTTTATGGGTATCTAGGAATCAACTCAGTATCATTACAGGAGTCTTAACCGGACATTGCAAACAAGACAAATAGATGCATCGGGTAAGTATATCACCAACTGATGTATATAGGTTATGTTTCGAAGACAATGAAACATCGGAACACGTCTTATGCAAATGAGAGGCCTTTGTACATTGTATACATTTCAGGCTTTTGACTCCTAGCAGGAAACGGAAGCATTTCGGATGCATTCCGAAAACATTCTATGAAATTTATGGAAGCAATACGCCCTGATATAAAAATAATTTCTTTTAATATATTGACGTCCTACACCTTACCCCTGCATGACCAATAAGGCGAAAGAAAACCTATCTTATTAATTCTTTGGAGAGTGAGAAGAAGCATTCCCTTTCAATTCTGTGGTAGCATTCATTCCCATATCTCAGAAAGTGGACGAAATCATTACGCAAGAATTTTCCGTAAGGTTTGAAAGAACCATTCAATTTATACTCGCAGGAAGGTGGAAGGAAACACTCTTTCTCTTTTCACTGAGAAGTAAAGCGAAGAACTTTTTCTGCTTCCTTAGAAAGGTGCGGAAAATAAATGCGTCTTCACTTATTCGTATCTCGTACTCAACTGAAAATAATCTACTTCTTCTAAAATAATGCACAAACCAGAATATTTTCCATCTGCAGCTTTCATTTTTTTTTTTTTTAGGAAAACACTGAAACTACAAGACGCATTCGACCTTCACGCATCGGAATAGCCTCCGCACAAATTTCTATCTTTTTTCAATAACAACACGAACAAATTATATCTATTCAGTGGTTTCCTCCTCCCAGTATTCTTTGAAAGCTACCGATGCATGAATACATTACGCCTGCCTTCCTAAATTAGGTCAACGGAAAATATGTTCACGTACTCATTACTAATGCCTTCCAGGTAATGTTAACAGTAAACCTTATCTAAGTCAGGCATTCCCATTTATATCGCTGGTTGGAGCCCATACTTCCTAAAGCCTGCCGACTTTGAAGAAACTACATAAAAAAAAATACTAGGAATAGTGGGATTGCTGGATGGAACTGTAACGAAAGCAGTGCAAACGCAACATGGCCCGTTTTGTCCTAATCTAATCTTATCTAGGGAACTAAGAAAAGCTTTCTTTCCTCAGTTCATATGGAGGAAAAAAACCGAAATGTATTTACCGCTATAAGAACTAGGGTAGCATCAGTAATAATTGAAGTAATCAATACTTTTACATGTATACCTACTCCCGCCATCCATTTTACAGAAAACTGTATCTCATTCACACTTTTAATTCCAATCCCCTCAGGTGCATACAATTCGAGCTTAGAATTCTTCTAAAATTTTCTAATCTTTTACCACTTGTAATAAGGCCGTTTTGACTTAAACTTCATCCGTCAATATGACGCTTTTCAATTTCAAAATAGTATAGAAACTTGCAACCTTATTATAAAAAAAAATCACATTCTTCTTCTTCCATTCTTATGAACTTTTTCACTTACCTTATTCTTACATGTAACCTGTACTCGATACTTTGTTTCGGGCCAAAGTGATAGCTGAACATTAAATGATTCAGTTAAAAGATTTCCCATGAGTCCACCACCTGATACCTCCCACGTAACCAAACATTGATTGGGTGTATTAAGCGGAGCCCATGCAACATCGACCAAAACAAGTGAATCCTGTTGCAACATTGATACAGTCCTTAGGGCCCAAGTTTCCAGGATGGATTTGTTGATCTTAGGAGGTGGAGGTTTTGCGCATTCATCCCAGCACTGTAAAGAGAAAATAATCATTACAAAAATAATTTCGTTAGTTACATTCTTGGCATATGTTAGGAAAGCAATAGCAACAACAACAAAAAAAAGAGGTAGAAATAATAACATCAACAACAACAACAACTACATAAAGTAAGCAAAAAATTTAAGAAGAAAGAAGATGAGGAAATTTCTTGTTTGTTGCCGGTTTTGTCTTGGTGGTGCGCTGTGCAACGACAATTAATCACGTTCCGATGGATTTTTTCCTCTTTGGGTCGCTGGGTTAACCACTCAGTTGGCCTATTAGAGAGATGCCCCAAGCCAATGTTTGCCTAACCAAGAACCGAGCAGAAGACGAGCAGCCATGTGTCATTACTTCAGCACGCTATTACAGGCCATTTTGAACCATGAAATGATATTTCTCCCTGATGTTCCTGCCAGAAGACTGGACCGAACGGAGCCGGGGGAAATATAAGAAGATGTACACAAGTTCCGTTTCCATTGCTGAGAAAACAATTTTTTTCTTTTTCCTGCCGAGGTTCCAAGTAGTTATGCTATGATTAATTGCACCTCGTCTATATGGACTGTAAGCTCTCTGGTATATATATGGAGGTACTGCTGTACATACTAACTATGTTGTGAGCTTTCAGCTGACTCTAGAGTAGCCTACGTATCTACGTAGAACTGTACACGAGGTTATCGTTCCCGTTCGTGCTTACTTAAGAGGACAGGAATTGCAGGAACTTGGACGCACTTGCAGTCACTACTGATGATGGGGTAAGTTCTGAGCTCTGCTGTAGAAGAAAAAAAAGGGTATATCCAACCAGTAATGGGGTAAGCAACATATGGTGGCATGGTTAATAGTTTCGTGTAATGATGAAAATGAAAAAGTGAAATTGGTTCCGCTCAAGGGTTCTTATTCCCTTTAATTTATTGCCAACTGATGGAGGGGTTGGAAAATGCGCACGCATAGTTGAAAGCGTGGTTTTTCTATATATTCAAAATACGAGTAAATGGTGCTAAGTGTTTTCGAGTGAGTTATATCTAATGCTTTTGTAGTATAACAAAGAAGCGAACAATCATTCTCCGATGTAAATGTCCAATGTGACATACATAGGAGGTGCGGTATACAATTTTCTAGGGCCAATTACATCATGTAACTAATCAGTCATCTATTGTTACTGCAACCGATAGGGTTCTTTTGATATAAAACTCTGCAGTTTTTTTACTCCTTACGAAACTAGAAACTAGGGACAGTCCTGCTTGTCTTATTTCACTAAAAACAATAAATATTTTGAAGACTGAATAATGCTGGGTCACGATGGGCGTGGTGGTGGTCGGGAGTACGAAATAGAGCTCAGGATTAAGGGTAATACAAGTTTAGAGAGTACCCAGGATCTGTGTCCTTTGGTCCCACTATATATCTGAATGCAGGGATGGTTGAAGAATTACAACTTGAGGAATAGTTGGAGAAATTATAACTTGAGGAATAACTTCCGGAGTCACAGCTTACGGTAGATGTTGTGCTGTTATAACTTGAGTTACAGCTTGAGGAAATTGAGGAGATTGCCCTTGTTGTATAACTTGAGCTTGAGGAAATTGAGGTGTGGTTACCCTCATTCAGTAATAGCTGCATTACTGTATAAGGCTGTCGTAAGACTTTGCGGTGAAGCGTGTTTGCAATAATCGCTAGTAGATTACAACGGAGAGTTTGCTTGCGCTGCGATGGATAGTGTGATTTTTGATAGTAGTAAAGTATCGATACCGTTAATTAGTAACAACTAACATACCACGTACAGATGTACATATGGTATCAGCTGTATACTTGATAGCATGTGACGAAATTTCTTGAGGTTATCCTAAAACAACTTGGAAGCGAGTATGTACGTCTCTCAATGGAGATCCTTGTAGACCCAGAGCACGTTCATAAAGTAGGCTGCAGCCGGCTAAGGTAGCTGTAGATGTGGCTACCGTCGTTCGGAAATGTAATAGCCAGTTTTTTGACTTGGCTAAATGACAGTCCATGGCGTTCGAAAAATAATAGTAGCCAGTCTCGTAGTTGACTACAGCCGGTACCGACTTGAGGGTGCTACCCAGTATAGCTAACTAATACAAACGCATTATGTTTGACATTTTGGATGGTTGTTATTTTGAAATTATAGAAAGGAAGAGAAATATTATTGTAATAATGGAAAATGTATCCATTTATATGATTGAGCGTGGGGATCCATTCATTGATTTAATAGACGAAGCAGGTAATAAATTGTGTTTTGTATATTTACATGAAATGTAACTCGTACTCAAATGATGACATTTCTGACGCCTGCCTATGCCTGGCTATGAGATGTCTATGACCGGCTGCAGCTGTGACTGCAGCCGACTTCATGAATGCGCTCCCAGTGGACCCTACGTCTGCTTGGTTGGAGATCGTGAAATGGATCTATAACGTAAAAATGGCCAGACGTAACGGATGTTACTCTTGAGATCAATCAGCGTTAGGTTGAGCTGTGTCCGATTATTCAAAGGTTGGTAATGTAATTGGACACCGTTATTGTTGAACTTATGGATGAGTTAACAGGCTGAATCTGACAAGATAAATGGGACAGGTTTTGCCAACGAGAATGTGCGTCATCATAGTCAAAACGTTAAGAAAAAGCGTTATTCCAATTTCATAAACAATGGTTGAATTCTTCCTTTATTTTTTTTTTTCTTATATAGTCCTTATGATAAAACTTTTTCTCTCTACTCTACTTACAGTTGACATAACATTTATTATCTAACCCCTGTTTGGTTTCTTCAACAAGGTATTTCATTGGTTTTTACAGTCCAGAACGAAAGTGTTACCACACAAGAACTATGCTTGTACTTGCACAGTTGCTGTCCACGTGTAGTTGCTAAAGTTCGCGTATACGTGTTTTATCTAAATACGTCAACGTTGAAAACATACATCCTTAGAATAAGAAAGATATTTTAGCTGATTGTTTTTTTTTTTTTTATTACTGTAAGGACTTTAATTTTCGATGACTCGCTTGTTAACAATGTACCGCCTGACTTGCAACTAAAGGTAAAGATACACGGTGATAGACTTTTGGTTTCTTGTCTCTGGTGTATAGAGCCCAAAATTGCTAAAATGTTTACACGGCAAGAGGCTTTTGTCTCTGGAGATCAAAAAATTAGGACTGTTGAGACCATAATAAAAAAAGCCTCTAGAGGCACGTCTCCAAAGTGTATAGATAGTAGACACTTGACGTAGATTAGATTAGATTTGTGAAGGTTTGTATAGGCGTTAGCTTCTCAATCACTGTGACCTGAAAGATCTATTTTGAGTCCCCGTTGCATTTACTCCTTTTCTACATTCAGACTGTTAATAAAGTCTAGAATCATTCTAGGATTGAGGTTCCACACGTAGTTTGGTGGAAGAAAAGCATGTTCGAGGTGGAGTAGTCTCCGCCTAGGCAATGCTTCCCATTTGCAGAGCAAGTGCTCTGAGGTTTCGTGAGCAGCCTGTCAGAAATGGAAGGATGAAGTTTCAGCCAAGCTCAGCTTGCTTAGGTGATAACTCAAGTCGCAATGGCCTGAGAGGAGCTGAGTAATCGTTTCGAACTCTGTTGTTCTAAGAAGTGGGAGTTCTCTTGTTTTTCCGCCAGAAGTGTCGAAAAAAAACTTTTATGTCTGATAAAGTCCTCGCAGCCTTTCCCAATACAGAAATTTTTGTTTATTCTCCCTGATATGGCCCAATATAAGGAGGATTCTTCCAGCAGCCAAGGGCACCGTGTAATGTAAGTCAAACTGAGTTTGATAAAACTCTTTATCAAAGCTTTGAATAAAACTAACGAAAGCTTCCACTAGTTAGAATAGTTTCCAAGGCCGAGCAATGTAAAATATCAAAGAAAGGCATATTCGTCAGAAAATACAAAAATTGAAAAAGGACGAATGTTTGGAGTTCTCTGAAATCTGTAACACACTCGTGTAAAGACCGACAAATTATTGACGATTTACTTAAATGTTACGAGAGATTTCACAAAGACGAAAAATGGTGTTTATTGTCCCTTTATTGATTTTAATATTTTTTATCCTTTTTTCACCTCACCAGATAGCCAGGTATACCTTTTTATGCTTTCCGAATCCCATTTTTCCCTCCTACCTTTAATTTCGAAATTATGGGTGAACAAAGTTTACATTTTGGAATTTATTTATTTTTAGCTAACTACTATTAAAAAAAAAAAAAACTCTGTTAAAATCCATTTTTCATATCGACTTTAAGAACCCCAAAGTCTTAGCTTTAAAATGATCCATCACACGACTGCTGTTAAAAACGATGAAATTATCATTTTCCACAAAGTGAGCATTTTGATTAGCACAGTGTTTTCCACACAGAAGTGTCTGACACCATTGTACCTTTGTAACACTTACATCCCTTGCTCTAGTTTTTTTTTTCAAAAGAAGTCAAAGAAGCAGGTAAAGTCAGGATGTAATATATACATAGTTACATAAATAGAACTGCAGTATGTTTGTGGAACTGTACAAAGTCCGGGGGCACTTTTATAAATGGTGCTAGGTGCGTAATCATAAAGAAAAAGAAAAAAAAAACAGTCTGAACGTGTTTTTCACTTTACGTTTTCTCTATTTTCTCGTCTCAAAGAAACTTTTCTGTTATAATTATTTCCCTACCTTTAACTTTGATTATGAATTCCCGTTTTTGTGGCGCTTTAAGATTCGTTGAGAGTCTTGCATTGTGCACTTTGTGCATTTAACGGAATAATAGATTTGTAGCGGGGAGATCAAAATGGGGTTGAAAAAGTTCTATCCGTTTTCATTATTATTCAACAACTTCGAAGAGAAATTTTTTAGCAAAGCGTCGAATAACAATTTTTATAATAAATATGGATCAAATAGTAGAAGTAGGAGCAGGATGATCATCTAAAAAAGCAAATGTGCGTGCACCTGCACTGCGCTTTTACAAAAACGAAAAATCTAGTGAGGTGGGATTTTTCAAACCGCACAAAAACAAAAAAACTCCCGAATACACCGAATAAAATTTTTTAACAAAATGAACAAAAGAAGATAAAATTTTGGTTTAAAAAATCCCGTAAAGAAAATTTGGAATATATAAAATTCAAGAGTATCCTCGAATTGTAATGAAATTGAAATTTAACCCTTTCTTACTGACCTGGGTCGAAATGACCCCAAAAATAATTCATTTATGTTTTTCTTTAAAAAGTATTGAAATTTATCATCAGTCATTATTTTAAAAGCGTGCTAAAGGATAACTGAAATTCATTCAACGCGAATATAAAAAAATGTAAAAAAGGTGCTTTATTCTAAGAAATATTAAGAGACTGGGGTCATTTACGCCCCAGGGTAGGAATATGGCAAATGGAAAATTCTAGAAATCTTTTCGGGGAAAAAGAACTAACCCAATACGTAAGGTCAAGGAAAAGTTTAAAATATTTTTTTTTTTTGAAATTTTTACAAATTTGTAGTATCTATACCAAATATGGTGTCGATACTTTTGACCAATTGTCGCACAAATATAGTTTGTCAAGAAAGACACGCCGCTGACCAATGTGTGTATTTTATGGCTTCCTAAATGCATTACATCTTTAAAACTCAAGGAATAAAAAATATGGTAAAAAGACGCACTTTTTAAAAAATTTGCCTTAAGTCTTCTAAAACGATATTTGGAAGAACGTTTTGAGCACATCACTTTGCCTAAAGACAGGATTGCCGGAACAATAGAAAATGAAAGATATGTTGAAGACTTGCAAGTTTCTCGTGGAAAGACTACAAGGTGCACTTCCTGTCCATGATCAAAAGATAGAAAAATCATACATACGATAAATCTGCTCAATACATTATAAAAAAATTGTGGCTTTAACTGTGTTTATAAATAACATAAAATGCATAATTAGATGGCATATGTACAATAAAGGTTGTTGCACACTTACCGGCACAGCACGTACCGGCACAGACAGGCAAAATATTTTTATATGAAACCAAATTAGTTAATTCACATCAACCGGCACCGGTAGATATCGACACGTAATGGAAACATCATTGCCGGTTGCTATCAGTGGCTAGAAACTAGACCGGCATTTGTCGGTTGCTGGTCTAGTTCCAAAATTAACGTGGGATCAATTTTCAATAGTTTTCTATCGATACTTACCTTAATTGAAAGTTTCCTTTCAGTTTTGTGTCGGTCAATGTGCACGAGAAATGACGGTGTCGGTCGATGCATGTCTGTGCCGGTTCGTGCTGAACCGGTAAGTGCGCATCGACCTCAATAAATTAAATTAAATTATTAAAACTTTTGAATGCCCTAGCAAAATCGGGTAATTTCACAGTAGGGTCTTTCTCGACCCCAGGGTAGGAAAATCTGAGCTGAAACTATGGGTAGTAATAAATGGTTAATAACGGGGATGTAGACACGTATCAGTTTGCAGATATGAAAATAACAACTATGCAAAGCACAATAATGTTCTCTAATTAATAAAAATTGCATATAATTTATAGAGCAAGTATACGCACTTCTCTCGAAGAAAATATTTTGGAAGAAGTAGAACGAGAGGTAAACGCTGAGAGTTTGATAAAACGCATGCAATATTTCGTAGCCAAAATCTTGTCAATTTTTGTACCATGGGTTAAGGACGCGACATGTGACTATTAACAGGAGCATATAACATAGCGTTTATGAATGTTTACTATGCTCACATATTCATAGTACCTAGTTACCGCAATGATCTAAAATTTTTAAACTGTTTTCTAATTAGATGTTAAAATAAATTGTTCCTACTTGTTTGGTATCAAATCGTAAGGTTAAGTCCCATTCAGACTCTGCAAGTTACTTGCACAATTAGATTGCTACATAGGATCAAGTTCATGTTCAAATTCTACAAGTACTATTGCGGAAATTTGCCTAAAGTGGAACGAATTTCGCAGGAATTTTCCTGAAATGGAACTAAAATGGAATATTAACTTAAAACAACTGATTGCTGTCATCACTTTCAAAATTACATTAACAGCAATATTTTCCGGATATAGCCGAAAATGATTCCGATACGCTTGCCTATCTTCAAGAAATAATTCTTTGAGAAGAGTACTAAAAGCACCTAATTCATATTTTAGTACCCAAACAAGTATTTTCTGTTTCGTTTAATGTGTCCGCAATTTTGTCTTTCATCACTTCAAATATTTCCATAATACTTTTTTCGATCAACTTCTTTCTACTTATTTTGAGGAATACAAATTTTAATTATTTATTTATTTTTTAATGTGATGCTAGGTTGAGAGCTTCCACAAATCTGTATCATCTGGCAATTTATACCATCCTCCATGTTTAAAATTCACATAAAATTGAAGTTAAAAGTGTGGACTTGCTCTAAAAAGTAGAAAGGAGTGAAACAAGATTTCCAACTTGTCGCAAGTAAGCATTTGGACCTACGAGGGGCATAAGGAAGTGAAGAGAGTCTTTACTTATGCAAGCAACTATCCGAGTCTGAATAAGCCTTTATATTGAAATAAGAATATATCTCCAATCACATATTGATTATTTGGATATTCATTAAGTACGATTCTCAAGGTCCATTGAGACCTTTGACATCGCCAAAACATTTCACAAAAAGGTGGAAAGTTCAAACCGGAGAAGAATCATTCATTTATCATTTTGATTTTTCTCCCTTCAAAGAAAAATAATTTTATCTAGTATAAATTCGTAGTAATTCAGGGGAGGGGGGGGGGGCGTGTTTCATAGGTCTGGACCGCCTGAATACGTCCGGGCAGAGATAGAAGAGAAGGTAAATACCCGAATATTCCCGGAAAATCCCGATTATTTAAATTCTTTCACAACGTTCAACAAATTAATTTATTTGATATTTAGTGATTTTTTTTACCGAAGTTTGTTTTTCTGAATTATATTGTTTCGTATTTTAAAAACCCGGATTTCGTAGTCAAATCTTCAAAAATATTTTGTATTTCGAAATTTTCAAATTTTGAAAATTTTTAATCCGGTATTCTCCATTCAGGATTTTAAATGCTTTTATTACAAACTCAACCAGATTATATCACCTGGAACGCAATATCCCCGAAAAAATACCCTCCATATTATTCAAAGCATAGAAAAAAATTAAAATTATACTGTTTCGGTTGCCGGCTGTTTTTTCAAGATTTTTTCTAGAATTCTGTAAACGAAATTCCATATTCAACCATAAAATTAAATATTTCGTACTTTTTGAAAAACTACATTTTTCGGGACTATGCCTTTCATGATATAAAATTCCCGTATCCGTGATTTGGATACGATCTCTAGTTTCAGTTTTTTTAAATTTTTTTAATTTCTTATTGAGTCATATCTACACTTAAAAAAAAAACTAGAAATTAATTGTGTTACCAATAAAAATTTCGATATTCAAATAAAAGTTGCACACATTTTACAAATTGCGCCACATGGGTATTCTACCGGACTGCACAAATAATGCAAAAATTTAATTTTACATTATGTGTTTGTCTATTAGCATATACCTACTGCAATAAAATAAATAAAAGAAATTTAAGAAAATAAAATTTGAAAAGAGAAAAATTAAAAAACATCTCAAAATTGCTTCCATTTGCTTAATATATTCCTGAAGCCGACGTAGATCGTTGCTTTTAATGCTTATAAAATCTCGGACGGACATTTAGTTACTTTAGTTTCATCCATGCATGCTGAATGGACACTTTGAGACTTCTTGTCCTGTAAAACGATTCCACCTGAACTTCTTTTAGTACCAAACGATGACACCCGCAGAAAATTTCATTACAAGATGTAGGAACAGTTGTTCTTGATCAGTAATGGTATTGGTGGAGTTCTGCTTGAAATCACATGTCCAGTCCAATGATAAACGCTAACTATCAAGAAATCGGGTTTTTGAGACAAACTCTTTTCCTGGGTATGTGAACCCTTCAGACTGAATGCCCTGCCCATGCTCCTCAGCAAGTCTAAGTGTGATTAACGGTAAGAGATTACGAGACTATTTTTTATCGTAATTTTAAAGTAAATAGGTTTTCTCGTCAAATTTACAAAACTTAAGCCTTATGAAGTATTTTATGTGATTGATTTTATAACAGTAGATTGAAGGAACTCGAGCTTCACTACTACACAATATAACAGCAAAACATCGAAAAACGGCTATATGAGGTGCTTGAGACTAAATTTATTTCGGGGATGTTGCGACATAAATAACTTGCCAAAGCGGTTTTGGGAATTTAACAGGGGAAAATATTTGTTGAAATGTATTGAATTTGAATTTCTGTCCGAACCAGCATTAAGCTGTCAACAAGATATATCTGTTAAATTACCTAAATTATATCTGTGGTGTTCCTCAAGGATCTATTCTTAGCCCTTTTTTTATTCAGATTCTATATAAAAATATATTCATCTTTACGGTAATAATGAAGACATTTATTTGAGCAGACAAATTCGATTGTTAGCTTATGTTAACAAGGATTGACGATAAATTGACGACTGGGTGTTGTATAAAACTGATTTCGAATACGCTAATTCCATGTGTTGTGGGTGCAATCTTAACCATCAACAGTTATATTACATATTTTTTCTGATTATGTGCATAAAAATTCATTTTAAATTTGAGTAGTTAAATATCTTAAGCTTGGACATGTATTGAGACTGCCATGCGGGAATATTCAATATAAATTGTAATAACTCGCGATGATGTGTAACAGTGCACCACCAGCTCTTCCGACATTTTATCATGTTTCGCATTTAAATGGAGTGTTGCTGTAAAAATAAAGAAGATTCGCAAATAATTTTTAACAGTATCTGCTAGAGGTTGTAGGAGGTGATTTAAAATATATTAGGAGAGATGTCCATAAAACCCATTCCCGAACTGATACATTTTACTGCCCTCCCCCTTAAATCACAAATTGGGTCGATTATATTCTAAAAGACCCTGTTTAGGCATCATGACATAATACGTTTTCATCCAGTTCAAAAAAGTCAATTCGGGTAAAGTCCATTGCTGCCTGATGGTGAGGAATTTCACCCCTTACAGAGCTATTTTTGAAAAATTCTCTAGGCCAAGTGCGTACTGTTATTTGGCTGTAATTTGACAAAATGGTAGAGGATGGCTGGGGCGACGTTACGTTCTTGGGCAATCTCACGGAATTCTCCGGTTTACTTGTACAAAACCGAGTTGAAAATTCGGTTTATTCTTTCTTGTTTTTTTTTTTTTATTTCGTCATTTGGAAAATCCGCAAAAATAGTTAGCATGCAAAATTTTGGTAGCTTTCTCCAGAACACATGGTCCTCAGGGTCCTCTAATCTCTGTGTAAATTTGATCTCGATCACACTATTTACCTGTGCATGATATACCTCTCGGGGGTGAAATTTCACCCTGGTGTTCAGAAAATATTTGAAATTTGAAACATCGAAAAACAAATGACTTTATTGACAAATCGAAATGCATTGGTTGGAACCTCACCATTTTGATAGTTTGGAAGCAATTTCTGGGTTGAAGACAAGCACTACACTTCGTGCAAGCATACATAGTAAGTTTTCCTTTCGCATTGCATACATCGCGGATAATTATCACCACGTTGTACAATGTGACCAATTTCATCCTCGGTAATTCGTTTTTTGCTGCGGTGTCATGGTACTGAATGACTTGTTGGGTTATAAGATCTGACGTTCAATCGGTGCGAAATAGGCTTCTACAACGTCACGTAAACATTCGAACTAGCCCATTGGCTACCTATTTTCAATCCTGGAGAATATCACTTTCAATTTCCAGGCGTTCGCCATCGGTGCATCTAACACGTTCGTTATCAGTGGTCAGTAAAACTTCTTTCCGTGCATTCGAATTCTGTAACGAAGACTATCAATAACCACAACTATCGATACGTTTTGTTGTGATTTTTACTCACGCATACATGTTATCCCTTAACTTAGAATGTGTCGGTCCGATGATACACAACTGACACATTTGAGCCTATACACAGACAAAAACCGATTTCGTATCTAAACAGTATTTCGTTTCATGACGAGGATAGTGACAGACGAAAGCCTGTTTCGGTTTATAGTGTAACTATCTCACCCCGTGATGAACGTCAATTAGACACAAATGAAATACAAGCAAATTAGGAATTTAATTCCATCTGATGCGAACACCGTTCACTCCATACCTAACTTCATCAACAAGCAAAAATATTGGTCACACGTACAAGGGTTTTACAGAGAAATTCCATATCATACTTATTCTATATTGTTAGCCTTATAACGGGTCTTTCAAATTGAGTTTTCAAAAGTAAATAATTAAAAGACACAGAATTTGAATTGAAACTGAAAAGTTTTTTAATTATTTTTAAAATACAATGCCTGCCATTTATGCTCTAAGAATGATATCTCCCATGTGACCATCCCTTGCGCCTCTAGAGTACCTGATTGTTTTATCAAAATTTTCAATCATATTCTGGCTTAGTTGCGGCTCTATCCCACCAATAACTCAAATAATTTCTGCTTTCAATGCTTCAACGTTTCAAGGATTATCCTTGTAGACGTTGCCCTATCACATGACCCCAGAGAAAGAAGTCGAACGATGTCAAATCACAGGATCTTGAAAAAACACCGTTTGGAGCCTCTGTATGCAGTAATTGCATTTTGTTGAAACCACATGTCTTCAGTATCAATATTATCCAGTTTTGGCCATAAAAAAGTTTTGATCATGTCGCGATATCTGGTACAATCAACGGTTATGGCTATTCCAGTATCATTTTCGAAAAAGTACGGACCAATCACACCACCAGACCACAATGCACATCAAAAAGTGACTCTTTGTGGACGCGTTCGCCTCTGTTGGATCATGCGAGGGGTTTCCTCTCCACAAATATGGCAGTTTTGTTTATTAACGTAGCCACCGATCTCAAAATGTGCTTCGTCCGAATAGATGATTTTTTTGTTTTTAAATCGTAGTCTTGTTCCAGTATCCAATTGACAAAGTTCCACATATAAAATGACCTTGTGGCAGCAATCCTTATGTCAATTGAAATTTGTAGGCCTTCAACGCTAAATCTTTGTGCAAAATACGCCATACAGTTGACGCAGAAAGTCCCAATTGCCAGCTGCAACACTATCACTCACATCACCAATATTTTCTTCTGAACGACTGGCACGAGCATACTGGTTTTTCTCGATCTTGTACTGCACCAGTTTCTTGAAATTTCCGCACAATATTACCAAATTGTTGTGTCGACCATAAACATCGCGTAATTTGCGAAATACAATTCTCACAGAACGACCATTTTCATAAAATAATTCAATAATCTCAATACGTTGTTGTAATGTATACGACACCATTTTTATAAATGGCAACTTTCAGCTGTCAAAATGACATATAATATGGTTGCGGTCTATGTTTGAAGTGTGTTACACTGGCGCGTACATTTGAAAGAACCGTAGATACAATTTTAGGTATTTGCAGAACATCTGGTGCCGGACAGGTAAAATTTCACCCTATAATTATCTGAGGTGTGGTAGACTCCTGAATTTTATTTATATTTTTATTTTATGCATTCAGTAGCAACATTTATGAATTTGGGCAAATTCCACCGGATAGAAATATATGCCGGCTGGAATGGGTTAAGGGAAATATTATCCACGGTTCCATAGTTCATCGCGTTAATACCTTTGTGTCTCATCAACCCAAAAGTTTTTTACCCAAATATCTTCTTTTTTTTCTATTTTGTAAAGTTTTAATCGAGGTAATGCATCTTGCCATACATCGAAAATCACGATAGAACTGAAACAAATTCCCCCATATCTCTTTTCTATGCTAAATATTTTTGTAATCACTTAAATTACAAGAAAAACGCAACTCTTAAAATTTGTATCACAACTTTAAGAGACTCTCAGGCTTGTTCTTGTGTTTGTTGCCTTGCCACACAATCACCACATAATGACTTTAGGAACAAAACAATGGGGAAATAAAAGAAGAAAAAATCGTAACACTTTCATCCTCAACTGTACAACTTGAATGCATTGTTTTGCAACAAAAATGACATTGTGCACCAGCATACAATGCTTTTCGTATATGTAATGGTAGTACAATCTTGTATAGCGTATGAATGTGTGTCATCTGTGCACCCAGTTTTTACGTTCAGCATATTCCATTTCCACCCCCACAACACCATATTTGCATTATGACGACAATACAACCGCTTGAATCTGTGCTTTTGACTATATATTTTTTTTTCTTGTATTTTTATTTTTAAATAAATAAAGTCGCTGGAGACCTCCCTATATGTTTTATGATTCCGGATAGCAACAGCGCACATGAACCATTATTATTTCACAGTATATTCATAATAAAACAAATTTTTTTAATAAATTGTGTTTTTTTGCCCCTACGAACGGAAGTATGTATATTTACTAAGTTTTACTATCAACTAACCGTAAAAATCAGTCATATATGAGTCATATAAGAGTCACAGAAATCAACAATTCTAATGAAAGGGGATGAGATGAAATATAGTTTTGCAGCAAGGCTTATTAATGAAGGTAGGTAGGGTTAGTGGGATATATAGGGTGTCTACTCATACTACATTCCAAGTCTAATCAATAAAATTCCATCTGATATCACAGTGACATTTACTTGTGCATATATTGCAGGTATTGTGCATTAAGGTGGGGTTGTAGGAGGATATTCATATCAAGCGTGTGCTAGCTAGCTCGTGCGTGTATAGATAAAAAAATTTCAAAGATGCAAATTAATTCGAAAAAAAAAAAATTAAAGGTAAAATAAGGGAAGTATTAAATACAGGGGTAAAATCAACTCTAAATGAATGCCAGCCTAAAGGGCATAGAAAGTACTTAGTCGTGGTGGTTTTTATGGAGCAGTTTATATTTTGTGCACGGCTCTCTTATCCACTTCTATGTAAAAGATGAGTTTTTGTTTTTAGTTCTTTTTTAATATGAATATGAAATTTTTATCTATATATATATTTTTTCTGTTTTGTAACAATAGGAAGAGAAATACAAACTTTAGTGAAAATAGTAATATCAAAAGTTTTAGAAAGGAGAATAGAGGGTTAATAGATAATATGCATCACAGTTTTATATAGGTAGTGTATGTGTGTATGTGTATGTGTGATTAAAAGAGAGAGATGATGACTCACCAATAGGTGTAGCGCGTCAGGAAGGGAGTTATAGTTATAGGGTGGGAATCCACTCTGCAAATAAAATTAAAGACATAAATTGTATTAAATCTGTTTTTCGAAATATTTTTTTCACGTTTTATTTAGGTATTTTTTATTTATATATTTTTACATTTTTATATAAATATTGAATTGTTTTTAAGGAAAATTTTATGGTTTTCCCTTTTTTACTGAAAAACAACAAACGATATTACTCCGTAGATAAGTAGAATGTTTGGATAGAGGACTAAGTAATGCTGAGTAATTTTTTGTTTTTTTTTTTGTTTTTAAGAAAAACGTTCTGGTTGTATCTTCCTATTTCTTACTGCAAACAGGATATTAACTCATATACTTAGATAGATAGAGAGAGTGGATAAAGGACACAGGAGTGACCTGCACATTGGCAGCGCCCTTAGGCAATTTCCAATGAATTGATAGTGGTGATTCACGTTCCAATCGAGGGTCACTTTGAGGATTGGAAAAAGTTCTGTGAGTAAGCATTTATTAGTAGACATATTGTTATGTTTCTCAAAAACTAGAAGGGTCAAGCCGCTAAGAACAATGATCAGAAGCAGATTTTGGAGATTTCAAAATAAAGCATGCGCCTTACATGTTAATGTCTTTTTTTTTGTCCAGAAATTATTTTTATTTTACAGTTTAGCAGACAGATTTAGCAAGTCATCTTGGGCTTTCTTGCCGCTCGCTGCCACGTGTTCACCTTGTAGTAATAAGCAGGCCCGTGCTCACGGAAGAGGGTTTTGGGGGTTGAAACCCCTCCAATGAATCGGAGAGAATTGAATTTGTGAGCATTGTATAACAATGAGATTCACGGCCACATATTACATATTGACGCAGCAGATCTCTCTCACAAATTATTTCCATGCAAACGCACTTAGCTACTCTTGTAATTTATCAGCGGATAATTGTTGATTCACATGTAGTACGCTTCATGTTACATTGTACGAGCGCAATTTTAAATCCAAGCCTTGGGAAAATTCTTGTTGATGGCAATTTCGAAGTGTTTAAGATGGATATCCGTTGATTTTATGTAAAAAAGCCACGGTTGGAAAGTAATGATGTAATGTGTAATTATTTTATAATTGTAATCAGTAATACAAAAAGACAGTGAACATTTAGACTTCGCTCTATTTAATTCTAATTTTGAAGTAATTGAAATGCATTCGTAAATGATGACGAAATTTTATTCGGTATTTCTTAGTAAAGGCGCGTTCACAACAGATCGGTATTTAATGCGCTAATCCTAACCGAAATTTTGAATTTTGCGAAGAAGAAGGAAATTTTGTGCAAAAATGAGCGTAGAATGACATGAGTGCGTGGCAACTTACGTCGATGTGTAGTCAGCGGCCATTGATACTCTGGAAATTATTTCGGCATGGAAAGATGCAACCAACCATGCTGCTTTTCAATTGCTTTCGGCCATCAAAACCGTGAATTTTCAAGCATCGATTCTCATTCTTCATTCAGTACAACACTCTTTGGCTTTATCGTTCAGTTGAGCTTTGCAAATAAAAAATAAAAACTATACAGAAGCTAGATACTGCAAAAACCGAATTTGAAAAATGCAATCACTAACACAATTGCATATTATTATTGTGTGTCAATGTAAAGGGTGACAAGATGGTTTTCCAAAGACACCACTTTATAAAATGTATCACGATTCTCGGTTGCAAGCAATTTTTAATTTTTTTTTTTAATTTTATAGAATTTTTTATATTTTAACATTAGTAATGTCGCCGTCCCAATTTTGTCACCTCTGCTAGTTTGATCGTCTATAACTTTTTCATTTTTTTATTTAGGTCCGTGGAACTTTTTGACTTTTACTAATTTATTGTGTTTTATCATTTCTCACTGTTTTCAATTATATAACAAGAATACTGAAAGAAAAGTAAAATGATTTACCTAGAACCGTCGCTGGGTCATTTTTGTCCCATAAGTAGTCGAAAAATTTATTCGATTTACAGTGATTGCTCTAGAGAATTGCGGGGATGGAGGGTGAAACGCGAGCGCATAATCACTTGAGCGCCACTTCTAGCAGTCAGTTGCCCATCGCTCTGCGTAACGAGTGCAGGTTATTGTTTTTCTAAGCGGCCGACTTAGGTCTTATAAATATGTCCACTCCACGTGGTAAAATTATGAAACCACACGAAAGTGTATCTGTGTCTTCTTTGAATGATATTTTGGAGGACGAATCAGATGGCGATCCTTTAGAATACTCGGGTGATGATTATGTGTTGGAAACTAGTTCTAGTTCTTCTTTGAAATACTATACTAGGTTATTTAGTTAGTTCTTTTTATAAATATTTTATAATTTTATATATGTCAGAAGTTACAAGTTTTATGAGCACCGTGAATGAGGCACAATATCGAGGGCATATTCAAAGACGATGACGAGCTCGAGGTGTTCGAGGTCGCCGCGGCAGAGGTTTATCTACAGTATTGACCAACCCCCATACTGAATCCTTGTCAAGCTCTAATGACACACTTGTTTCTCCCTGGTACAGTAACTCAACCTGGTAGTACATCTGGTAGGTATGGTTGTCCAAATGGGTCAACCCCACATGCCAACCGCAACGTGGAGGAAACTTGTAAGAGTGCTTGGCAACTAATGTTTACAAAAGAGATGATACAGCATATCTTAGAATGTATTATGGAAGAGGCTCGATGCGAATTACAAGACGGGAATCGGTATATAACGATGGAAGAATTAGAGGCGTTTATTGCTATACTTTATATACGTGGAGCGATTGGAGCCAATAAGTTTTCGTACAGACTACAAAAGAAGAATTATATAGTACGCTTATTCTAAAAACAGGTGATAAATCTTTGAATGGTTACCAGGCTAATTCTAATAAAAATGTACCTGATGCTTAGAACTATGCATTCCGATGTAACAATGAACATTAGTGCAAAGAAAAAACCTGCGACATTGTTATTCTGCAACAGCACGAAATATGGAGTAGATGTCGTAGATTCTATGAGTCGCAAATATACTGTAAAGGCGCCTTCTAGACGTTGACCAGTTCACACGTTTTATAATTTTCTAGACTTAGCGGGTATAAATACATGGGTATTATGTAAAATTACTAACGGCAGTAAAATGAAAATTGGGTACATTGAATATGAATAATAGATCAACAACCATACTAATAAAATTCCAGAACACATACCAGAGACACAAGAACGTACAAGGTATCAGGTCAACTCCAAATGCACAAATAATAAGTCTTCTGTGAAGTGCCATCAGTGCAAAAAATATGCAATAAATGCAGGAGTAAAAACTATTATTTATGCGATATTTGTTCTTCAAATAATAATAACTAGTTTATAGAATTTCATATTTTAGTATACTTAAAATAACTATGTAAGTTGTGATGATTTTTTTATAAAGCCAAAAATGTCTAGCTGTTAAATCATAATTTGTTACGTTTTTCTGTTGAATTTGATTTAATTGAATGAATAAACGTTTTGTAAGTAAATAACAAATAGTTTTAATCTTAATTATAAATATAATGGGACAAATTTGTCACGGCGGCGGTTTAAGAGGTGTCGTAATCTTCGACGCTTCTAGTGTTAATAGAATATTAACATTTTTCAAATTAAGCACCTTTTTCAAAATTAACAGTTAGATTCCTGTTTCACGCCTTTTGCTCACCATACAAATTAGACTGACATATAAAATGAAAACAATATGAAAACCTACTCTGAAAACTATTCCAAATACGTAACACAGCGTGTTAACGGAATAAGTTATATTGTAGAAGTGCCAGAAGAATCGAAGGAGCGAACTTATAAAAAATACTTAAAACAAAAAAATAATTACAGCGAGAGATAAAATTCGCCACAATCTTCAAAACATACTTTGATCTGGTCATTACTCATCTATAGGACCGTTTTTTGAAACGTCGAAACGTTTCGTCAAGTTTCTTGTGTCTTTTACCGGAGCAAATAAAAACTTTAGATGACGCAGGGTGTGAACAATTCAAAGCGTACACTTTTTTACGGAAATCTGAAGTATGGACCAAAGAAGTCAAGATTTGGCTGCACCGAATTGCAGATAAAACAATTAACAATTCTCTCGAGGTTCTTGGTATTTGCAACAAGGATGCATTCCCAAACGTCCACATACCTTTGATAATTATACCACAAGTGACCACAAGAATGCGCGTTCATTTTCCACTTTGCGTGCGTGGTCCCAAAACCTATTTAAGATCCACAATG
This sequence comes from Dioctria rufipes, assembly GCA_963924295.1. Classification (NCBI taxonomy): domain Eukaryota; kingdom Metazoa; phylum Arthropoda; class Insecta; order Diptera; family Asilidae; genus Dioctria; species Dioctria rufipes. The sequence goes on from OZ002742.1 coordinate 29,532,220, forward strand.
GGAAAAGTCGATGCAATTCTCAATGATTGTTTTTTTTTACCTTGGCGTATCAATTTATGGAAAAAAACAAGAAAAGAATTTGTGTGTATTGAACATATGCATGTTACTAGATACAAAACTTTTATTGGTAGTTTTCTATCTCAAAACCTCCCTTTTGATACATCTTGCGCACGGGCCTGGTAATTAGGGTGTTACTGGGAGTTTACTGTCGACACCTTACGGTGCCTCATACCCAAGCAATTGGACTTACATCCGTTACGGCGGCGATATCGTGCAGACGCAGTACTATTTGGTTACCAATACATATACGTATTATTGACTACCAAGTTCGAAGCCTCTCATCTCATCTGCTGCTACAATAGTGTGTCGATCCGTCACATCGCCGCTGCTAACCAACTTCCTCGAAGGACTATCTTTATATACCTAGTCCCAGACTTTTCGCATACGGTTGTCTAAATGCAGCTATCAGCTAAGGCTAGACCATACCGCTGAAGATTCTTTGGTTTCGCTTTTAAGGAAAATGTAATTTTCACTTTGTTTTTATATTAACCAAAAATATATTTTCACTTAAGCAATATATTAAATGGTTATTAAAGCCAGAAAATATTCATATGAAAAATTCAATGTTATATCCCTAAATGAATAGAGTAAACAAAATCATATACATAATATGTAAATAGTAAATTTATGTATTTATTAATTAAATTTGAATAAACTTCGACAGGACGATTCTGTGCATCCGAAATAATAGGATGCTTGTTTAAAATGCATATCGATGTAGAATTTTTAACAATTACTATGAATCACTGAAATATTTTATTCATGCACCTATCTAGGACAAAAATAATTAATATTCCGATCATAATATTTCGCTTGAAGGATATGACATTATATAGGAAAAATGCGCTAGTATTTTTCCATAACTCTGTAGAGATTTTTTAAATTCAATTTTGGCAAATTATTAATGTAATTTATTCAAGCTGAATATTTGTGATGTGTTTTTCTTTTTACAATTTTATGCCATGTAATTTTTATACCTTATATAAAATCATAGGGATACTAAGTTTGTCATTCCATTGGTAACGCAGAACAAAATGGCTTGGATACCCACGCATTATATTAAAAGTTATTTTGATTTCTGCATGTCCGTCCGTCTGTCCGTCTATCTATCCATCTTCACGATAACTCGAGAACGTGTTACTTAGAAAGCTAAAAATTTTGCACACAAATTTAAAAAAAAAAAAGTAAATTTTAGTTAGAAAATGAGACAAATCGGGAACTCTTTCGTAGGGTTCCCATACAAAAATTTCGTTTTTCACTATAAATTTGTACACTGACTGATAACGCGTCAACGTAGAGAGCTGAAATTTTAGACATATCGTATATATTAAAATTATAGAAAACTCTTTAAGATTTTTTACCGGGGCATTTTTTGGATTCTCCGGTATACATATAGCAAAAGCTAAAAAAAAATTTATTTGTTATTTCATCACAAAACCCATTTGATTTTGGGTGACAAGTTTCAAGTCTTGATTGCGAATCATCAACAGGTTCCAAATAGCGAAATTGAGTGACTTGAAAAACAAATGAAAAAATAGAACAAAGAAAAGAAATGAAAAAATGAAAAAAAAAAAACAAAAAAGTTGAGAAAAATAGAAAAACAATTTTTTTCGAATGAATCTGATTTTTTAAATTTTTTTTCATAAATTTTTTTTTTTTCGCTATTTTTCTCAATTTTTTGGCTTTTTTCATTTTCTCATTTCTTTTCTTTATTGTCTACTTGAACAAATATCGAATATATATTAAAATTATAGTTTCAAAAGTCTAAATCCGGCAACCCCTTCATGGTTTTGTCATATAAAAACTTAGGGTTTTTACGTATACTGTCCGACGAACCGTTCTGGAAATATATGCGAAAAGCATCAGGTAATATTTTAGAAACTATTTAGAACAAATCAAGGAGCTTCTAGTTTTCATGCGGTGTTGACTTTTAAGTTGTATTTTGTTCTAGTAAGTCTGAAACAATCGGCTGCGCTTTATTAAAATTCATTTGTTGGCGCATACATTCTTCTTCGATGTTCCTAATCGGTTGGAACATCGTCACCATAATATTATTTATTAACACTTGACATTTAGTTTTCCCGAATTACCCTCCTATTTTTAATAACTTTTCTACCTATATAAGTAGGACATGCTTCTTTTCAAAATTATTAGAAAAACTGATGTATGAAATCAGATGGTTACCTGTATCTTTTGTATATCTTTTGTTCTGCCCTATTCTGCAAACACAAAAGAAGACAGCTATTATAACCTGATCTCATGTTGGCAATTATACTTTAGTGGGTAAGACAGTGAATAGCCTCAACATCAAGGAGTTTAACATACCAAATAACAAATATGCAGTTACAAGATCAACCGGGTAAATTTTCTCGAAAATGTCACTGAAGCGGCATAAAAATCTCGCCAAATACTTCGCCTGCTTGTTCATGGTTACGTTCGACGTGCTCCTTTCACCAAAGAATAGATTTTCACCCATCTGAAGTACTGCAGCTACAATCATTGGCAATTATTCAAACAGGACTAGAAGAAGACTGCTGTTGCAATAATAATTTGTCGTTTTTTTTTTATATTATTAAGCCAAGCTCAGGGGATATCCCAATGATGCAAAGCACAGCATGGTAGCAAGGAAATAGGGAAGGGATTAGGGGATATGAGGAGAGTGGCAGACGTGCCGATGTATGCCGCCCTTAAACTTTCGCAGATTGTATGCCGAAGGAAAAACAGAAGATGGTAAGCTATTCCACATTCGCACTGTTCGGGATAAAAAAGCATCACGGAATTTTACTGGGCGGTCGAAAGTAATTTGAAGGGTAAGGGGATGTGCGCGGTTCGCAACGCGAGTATTGCATGCAGGAATCATTCTACAAGGGATTAGACTAGAGATTTTATCAGAACATTAAACATGCATGTAGCGATAAAGGAGCGAAAAGCATCGAACATTGCGGTGGTGCTCGAGTAAGTCGATATGACAAGTTATTGGCAATCGACAATAAGCTTGAGGGCTCTTTTTTGGACAATATCCCATAAAGCTAAGGCTGCGCAACCAGCCTCAACCCATATATGGGAACTGTATTCCATTCTAGGCCTAATGTAGGACTTGTAGAGGAGCGCTAGTTTTGACGGACTGAAATATTTCTTACACATTTTCAGAAATCCAGGACATTTCGATGCTTCTTTGGGAACAGAGAAGATGTGATCTGTCCAGTTTAACTTACCGGAAATATTAATGCCAAGAATGCTTAGTGACGGCGAATCTTAAATTAATGCTCCATCAAAAGAAAAACGAGTGGATAAATTATTATCTGGTTTTAATGAGATGAGTGAGCTTTGGGACTTGGATGCATTGAATTCGACACGATTTGCTTTGTTCCAGGCGAGGATATTAAGAAGATCGTTATTCAATGATCGAATGATGCAATCTCGTTTAACACATACGGCAATCCCTCTGGAGCCCGTAAGAATGTCAAACAAGTAAGCGAAATCAAGGATACTGTAATCGGCAAAACATTGGATGGGATTGAAAGTAAGAGAAAGCAGATCATTAATGAAAATTAGGAAGAGAGATGGAGGGATATCAGAACCCTGGGGCACACCGGCATTTCCAGGGCGATTAAAAAAAAAAGCTAGTTTTTCACAAAACACCCTGTATCTTTAAAACGGCAGAGCGTACGGTCAGAGTTAAGAGCTCATTGTATGCAGAATTTCATGGCCTTTCTAACCACTGCTCTACTAGCCCCATCCACTCAGGAGTTGGGGTCTAAACAAAATATTTCAGACTTTTTTTTAACTTTGACTTGGTTGAGCTGTCGTTAGAAAATACTCTAAGTTCTGTATACAATGACCTCTTAACTGTGACCGTGCACCCAGTCCTTTTTAAAATACAGGGTGTTTTATGAAAAACTAACTTTTTTCTTAATCACCTTGTTACTCTTAAACAGTTGATATTGCCCTCCCTGCCATACAATTTTTGGTTAGTCTAGGTGAGTACAATCACCAGCTGCTCTATTGACCTCCTAAGGGAAAATACCCTGTATATTAACTCTATCCTTGGATGCTCGTTAGAAACGTATCTTATGCATAGAAGGTTAAATTTTTTATATAATCTATTTAACTCTAAGGAACCGACGTACCTTAATGACCGGTTTCGTTCCCTCCGATCTGCTCATCATCGCAACCTTTCACTACCTAATTACCAAGGTCAAATTGGAGAGTGATCTTAACTTGTGCAGGCTATTCGAATATGAAATATTCTACCAGTCAGTGTTCAAAGAGCTTGTTCCGTTGGGGCATTCGGGGGGTTTCTAATTCTGACTTGCATACCTTAAGGCGCCATAGCTTCCATTGTTTTACTATGTGCTGTGAGTGTGATGATGCATCACTTTTCTCGATTTTTCAATTCATCGCTTTATTTTGTTTTTATTTTTTTTTTTCAAGTTTCCTTTTATATTTTGTTCTTTTTATTATATACTATTGTTATCTTTATATCAAATTAAATTTTGTACATGTTTAGTTAATTATATTTCTACTCACTTTTGTACTTTTATAAGATTCTAAATCTTTTGTACCTTGTCAGCAAATTAATATTATTATTATTATTTTTTAGGAATGCACACTGTTTTAGTTTTAATTTGCGCCGACCGAATCATCAGTATGCCAAAATATATCCGTATGAATCATTTACTTGAAAATATAGCGAGTAATTTCCTGGAGCTCATGTCCTTCCTCTCTACTTTCATTTTTGTAATTAAATATCTTAATTACTGCCCAAGAATGATAGAAAAGACATTACTTTATTAATGTCAAGTAGAAGTTCGCCAATGCTTAAAAAATTTATAGAGGTACAAGGAATTTCTATAATTTGAAGGCATCAACCTCATAAATCGTTATCTTTAAAACTGGATTTCTTAATGTCAAAACCTAAACTAATTTAGTATTCACAAGTTAATAAAAACATTAAAATTATTTCGACAATATCATTTAATTCATTTATAATACCTACGTACGTACTTAACTAAGATTAATTCCTCTGATTGACATTTCACCTCTGGTGGAGAACTCATTCCATCAGATAAAAATCTTGTTTTGACTCAATTTCTCAGCTCCCCAATTATACCACCACTGAATATACCTACATACATACATAAATATCTATCCAAGTAAATTAAGACATTTCTTGAGGTACTTAAACGAAAAATGTTTATAGTACACCCACTCAGATTTCTGTAAAAATAATCGTGATTCGGATAACATCATGTCACAGGTATGAAATTTTTAACAATATTCGAATAAACTTAGCACTCCATGGACTTGGAAATTTAATATTTGTGTTCTGTAGTAGATATCATGTATAACAACCAATAAAAAAAAAAGTACTTCACTTCAGATATAGCGGATTTATTAATTATATCTGGCTTACCCGCACCTTTTACATTCACCTTAAGATATTTGATTGAATTACCCTGTGTAATTTTGAAGGAAGGTAGCACCGATTTTAGTGCGTAGGCTCGGTATGGGCGAGCAAACAATTGTATTCAATTAAAGCTTTTTGGGGGCAAAAAGGTTTCAATTATCGTCAACTGATATGGATGCATTGTATATTGGTATAAAAATCAACCATGCATATATGAAAGTATAAGGAAATGAGTAGGCCTAATAATGTTTCAGTATAATTCGATACCTTTATGCTAAAATAATTGAGGTATGTGAATGCTAGGCTCTGGGTGCTCTAGGTGTAACAGATTCAGTCTGAATTAGATGCATTAAAGTGATAAAAGTCTATCAGAAAAGAACGCAGTTTGATCTAGCAATTATTCAAAATTAAATTTAAGTAAAGATAGTGTGACATTTCTAGGCTTCATGAGTTGTTAAGCATTTGGTGGGTATATACCTAGAGTAGTCATAAATTTATCTTCTTCTGAGATGCTTTAGCTTGTACAAAGAAATTCTCCTTCTAAATCGGAAATATTCTTTTTTTATTCATTTTTTTAAAATAGTTTCGGTTTCACAAAATAGAATCAATAAATTTTTTCCTGGAAAGTAGGTACTCTTTGGCCACCTTTATAATGCATCCGGTCTTGATACTCTATAAAAAACTTGCTGGCACTATGGTTTTAATTTTGTCTTTTTACGCCACTAGAACAACCTTCTTTAGCATACCTCTGTCCACTTTTTTATCACCTTTTTCGGTCGGCAATTAGACCATTTCATTATAAAAGTAATAAAAATTATACTTAATTGCGTTGTTGCCATGTCAATCGTGTCGACCCTTTTCTGGTTGGCTTGCTTCTCACTTTTTCCTGGCAAATATTTTATAAATTCGTCAAAATTTGCAGCGGACATTATTCTATAGAAATCACTTACCTCAATGCACGAAACAACAAAATACATTGATACAAAGTGCAAATTTCGACTGATGAAAAAAATTCCTATCGACAGTCGAAAATGAGTTTGTCCTTGAAGAACATACAACAGGACTCTTGTTGCTACTATACTCCATTGCAAAAAAAAAAAAAAAAATGTATAAGGTCACCATCGCAATAGCAACAGCAATAGCGGGTTTCCAGGATCTGCAGTATTTAGAAATAATTTTAATTTCCATTTGACGTCATTGTTTACATTACTCTGCACTCCACTTACAACCAGTGTGTCTTGGTTAACCGCTACAAGGGTTGAGATAAACAGAAAATTGTATGGAAGCTAGGGAGTGGAGAGGGTGTAAAGATGGGTTGGGTGGGAAATGGTGGGGATGGAAAGATTTAGGATTCCTATTCCTATTTTTGATACTCCACATAATAATTTCAAATTAGTTATAAATAGATAATCATTAGAGCTTTCTGCACAAAATTAGTACATCAGCGACTCACAGTGGTTTTGTGTGATGCTTCATCACCAAACTCTAATTGAATTTTATCAGCACACTGTTCATGAACAATGCGGCCACCTCGAAAATCATAAGAAAATCATTATACGAGAATGTTCACGATATAATTTAATTTATATGCTAAAAAAATTCGAGACGTCAGATTGCCTCGAATGACATTAGTAGTGCCATAATATAAAACCTATGTAATCTGGTAGTTATGGCTAAGTTTTCAACCAGAAGTAAGTGGGATTCAATATAAATTTTGATACAGTACTGGCGATTTCAAGATGGAATACGGTGTAGACGCTGGAATCTAATCACGCAAGATTTGAAACTTACGTCTTTTATGCGGTCAAGTGTTACCAACGAGAAAAAAGATAGGGTTATCAAAAATGGAACGCTACATGAAAGAAACATGCATTTTCATTGTTGAGCATTATTTTAAAAATAATGAAGGTTTGCCAGCTACAATTCGCAATTTTCGTACAATATATGGTCCAAATTTAACGTCATCGAGATTAGTTAAAAAATTTAAGGAAAGTGAATAAATTAGTGATCTTCAATACTCTGGTCCTCCTTCAACAAGTCATTCAACACAAACCATGGAATTAATTATTAAATATCAATTTGGGGTCAAGAATTGGACATTTCGAGAAGCTCTCTAGATCCTCACTCAAATGAAAAATCTGCATTTTCATGCTTACAAAGTTCTATTAACATAAGAACTGAACCCTACTGACCACACTACAAGTGTATGCTAATTTTTCAAGCAAGATCATTTTCAGTGATGAGACTCATTTGCATCTTGATGGCTTGGTTAATTATTACTTAATTACGCATTTGGGGTTCAGAAAATCCACAGGTCACTGTTGAGAATCAAGTGCATCCATAACGTGCCACTGATTATGCAGATTGGAAAATATCCAGTTTTCCTGAAGTCTAAGGCTTTTAACAACAATCCCACGGCCGCCTTGAAGGAGAAAATTGAGAGCTGTATCAATAAAATACAACCACATCTACGCAAATCGATCATAGAAAATGTCAACAAAAGAGTGCCTATGTCCTAGCCAAACCATGGAAGCCGTTTTCCAGATATGCTATTCCGTATATAACCAAACCTATACTGCATACTTTTTGAATTAATAAAAAATTTAAAAGTTTTGAGTGAATTTTGGGACACCCTCTATTTATGTATACATACCAGGGGGAGCCCGTCGGCGTTTCCCGGCGATAATATAGATATGAGTGGAGGTGGGGTGGAGTGGTTAAAAATAAATAATATCTAAGCTATTATTTGTGTGTGTGTGTGTGTGTGAGAGAGAGAGAGAGAGAGAGTGTGTGTGTGTCTGTGTGTTCGCGTGTATGAGTGTGTATGCGCGAGGATATGATTGTGCGTGCATTCAATCATATGTGTGGGAGAGTGTAGCTCTCTCAGTCGACGGGTTCTCTTGCAGTGCCCAACTATATACATAGTTAAACGCGAGATTTTGGTATGGCAACCCTACGAAGGAGTCACCCAATTGGTTTCATTTTCGAACAATATTTGCAACTTTTATGAAAACGCCGTTTACAAAGTGTGAGCTCTCCACCTCGAAGGCTTCCGAGGCAGCTAAAAAGTATATAATGAAAAAAAAAGTTGGGTATGGCACCATTAACCCAATTTAACCCATTTTTTAAATTTTATTTACTATTGCTATGAAAACTCCACCTAGCAAATTTTTTGTATGGCAACCCTATGAAGAAGTTACCTGATTGGTCCCATTTCTGAACTTTAAATTTTTTTTAAGAAAGTCCCATGTACAAAATGTCAGCTCACTGCATCGACGCGTAAAGCAAACTTTGCAATTCTCATGAAAACGTCGTGTACAAAATTTAAGCTCTCACGTCCACGCGTTGTCGGATAGTTTCCAAATATATATAATCAAAAACCAAAGTTTTTATGGCAACATCAAGAAGATGTTACCGGATTCAGACCATTTTTGTAATTTTATTTACTATTGCTATGAAAACACCAAGTACCGAATTCTAGTTCTCATTCAGTACCAAAATATATAGTTATAAATGGAGTTTTTGTATGGCAACCCTACGAAGGACTTTATAAATTTTATAAATGTGCCGTGTACAAAATTTCAACTTTCCAGGTCGATGCGTTCACAGGTAGTTTTCTGGACCTCAATAACAGCGCAATCTATCATGCCCAAAGATATCTTATCTCTCAAGCTGGAACCAACCAAACATATTCACAAAATTTCATTGAAATCGGTTAAGCGGTTTCAGAGATTAGCGTGTACAAACACAGTGACACTGGATTTTTATATATTAAGATATTGATTCTTCCAGATGAATGCCATTGCAGTTATAAAGGCTTGTCTGACGTTAAAGCAGCGTCGAAAAAGCATAACTATTCAATTCATAGATGGTCTCGCTTCCATTAGAACGCTCGACTACGCTACTTTATCTTTCTAATTTTTTTTTTTAAACAGGGGGAACAGGAGAAACCCATCACAAGCACGCAGGCCATAGCGGCTCATTGTAATATCCTGAATCCCATTCACCAAAACCTTCGTGTCCTCTTAATGAAGCGCGTCAGGTCTTGGTGAGGAAGATTTTTTAGCTCATCAACAGATAGACGGGCAGACCCTAGAGTATCCAGTCTGCTTCGGGCGAAGGCCGGACACTCACACAAAAAGTGTTCGCTTGTCTCAGGCTCTCCCTCCAGGCAGGACATATACTCAGGGCTGTCAACAACTCCCATCCTTGTTAGATGAGCGTGAAGTGAGCTGTGGCCGGTGATGATGCCAACCACAGTTCTACATTGTTTCCTTCCGGGTCCCATGAGAAAATCGGAGATATTCCCATTTGGCCCATCAAGAAACAGTTTTGTACACCTACAAGAACTCAGGTTCTCCCATCTGTGCTGATGTTTCCTATGAACATCCGCTTTGATGAGAGGCCCGATACTCGAGGTGGCAACGACTACGGCGGGCTCCGGTCCAAGGAACGGAGAATCGGAGCCAGCCCTAGCTAAAAGGTCAGCCCTTTCATTCCATATGATCCCCATGTGATCAGGAACCCACAGGAGGGACAATTTGTTGTGAAAACACAACTCATCCACAGACGACCTGCAATCCCCCAGTAACTTAGACGTTATTCGAGGGCCATTCAGAGCCATCAAGGCTGCCTGACCATCTGAAAGGATAGCGATGTCTTTCACCTTGATTTGCATATCAAGGGCTAACTTCGCTGCCATTGAGATGGCGAAGACTTCAGCCTGGGAGAGAGTGGTGCGTCTTCCAAGTGAGTACTCCATTCCAAAATCAGGCTCAGGGAAGTAGACACCGGCCCCAGCTCCCTCATTAGTGAGAGAGCCGTCGGTGAACAGTTTTAGAGCAGACCGGGGAAGGCTCGATAAAGCACTTCCCTCAGTCCACGATTCCCTTGTAGGAAAGCTCACAGAGAAGCGACGCCCGAAACGAAGCTCAGGTACCATCGCATCCCGTGGCATACTGGCCAACTTAGTCGGACGATTTCATTACAAGCTCTAAATATAAGAAAGTCGACACTCTTCATTTGATTCGAGGATAAAGAAACATAAATCTCGAAACGAATCGACTGACGAGCTGGCTATACGCACTATTTGGCTCTCCAACATTCTCAGCAGAGACAAATTTTTCTATAGTCGGATGTGAATGTCAGAGTTATTGCTGATCAAGAAACATAGGTACAACTAATAGGAGGTGGAGGCCCTTATCAACTTTTTATGTACTCATCTACTGTTAGACATCAAATCCTTGATAAGCTTTAAAAAATCTCGAAGATAGCCTAAAATTCTTTCATAATCTTTTGTTTAAACTCGCCTCAGTGGAGCATATTTAAGATTGATTTGGTTGAAGATAAATTTATTTCAGTTCCTATATATTATACGTATACGAATTTTCTCTGCAAAACTCGCATACCTGTCCCAAGAATAGTGGCATGAAAATATCGCTTGTAGTTGTGCTGGAAAGGTAATTTGAGCTTACCCAATCTAATTAATCTAATCAACCAACCACTTCGAAAAGAAATTTATTATGAACATAGAAAATCATTGAAGAAACAGAATAATATAGATGAAGTAAAATTCGACGGAGAGCTACCGTTACCATTCTCCCAGAAATCATAAATAGATTATGAACTAAAAAAAAAGAACAATATCATTTTCTATACGACTTACTTCCAGGGCTAATTCCCCCAAAATTTCTATTTAAAGAAATCACAAATTTTTCTCCATAATACCATTATAAACCGTGCATAGAATAAATCCTATCCCTTTGCTCATTTAAATTTTTCTCAACACTTAATGAGCTTACAGAAATAGCCCTGGTAGTAGAAAAGTCAGACTGTCTCGATATCCCATTACACTTGAATTTGAAAAGGGATTTTCTCCTACACCCAAACCTTACAAATGTTATATATATTTTCAAAACCCAACCTCCTCCCCCGTTATCAACCAAAATAAACGTAATATCCCAATTCCCAGCTCCCTTTATGGCAGTATATGGGTATGCCATAGAGAAAAAAGAGAGTGAGATAGAAAGAGAGAGAGAGGGAGAGATAGCAGTATCTGGGCTAGATACATCACTGTGCGTATCTTGCAATCTAACCCTTTCGGAAAATGGCAACACAAAAGCAATTCTCTTGTCGACTGTTCATCTTGTTTTCATTACAACGCAGATATGGGGCTTGGCTAGAGATTTATTGCATTTCAAGCAAATTCATGCCTTGTCTATTCCCCTGGAAAGTTGAAGCAATATGTATAGAATACTCTCTAGATACGGTATAGTCTGGGAATGGCATCAGTGATGGACTGCTACCCTAGATAGTACACCATCCATATACACGAAAATTCATTGTGTACATCTACCATATCCCTTTTGGATAGGACCTAAAAGTAAACGGTTCGATGAGCAAAAATTCGATACAGAATTTCTTGCGTTAATGGCCTGTAAAATGGTGCAACCAGGTTGGAAACATTGCCATACATAGACACAAACAAATAATATCCAAACATTATTAAGGCTAATGCGGCATACCAGTCAAGTTAAGACATCTATTCACATGGGTCTTATACACTATACCCTAGCCCTGCAGTAATTATTTCCATTTTACCTAGGTCAGGTGTTCTTACATTATGCTTTTCGTTAAGAATTTGATTAGCTTCTCTCTGTTTTTCGTGACAGATGCCATCTATATAAATGGGTAAAAACAAAAAAAAAAATTAATTTACAATTTTTTTCTTCTTTTCCTTGAACAAGTGCCTCAAGATATACATCATCACAAACCGTACATTATAACCAGATTGGAGGGAAATTAGGTGACGGTTAACATAGGAACCCGCAGGGGCCTTTAAGTTAATGAACCTTTTCAATTCTGACTGGTGGCCCATTTCCAATTGTCATTAGTCTGTAATTTTAGGTCTCAAAGCAGATGTTTATTTTGGACACTTTCAACACTCCATTCACAATAAATTAGCTAGTAGTCGGCGAAATGTCACGAAAATTAGCTATGCTTCATCACTCGCGAAGGTCAGGGGGAAATTGAATTTTCATAAGGAAAATTACGGGAATTGGTAGTTATTATTTGCATGATTTTGTTGCTAAGAAATTCAAGGAAATTACGATTTGATGGAGATTTTTGGAAATTGAGGAAAAAGTCGTCAGAAATAATGTTAGAATTACAAATTACTTGGATTTTTCCATCTAGATTTACTTTGCATTTAGAGATTTGCCGTGTGTTTAACAGTTAGGTGAACTCATTATGTTTCTATGATATTTTCTAATTTACTACATTAATTATAGATTTTTCAGCTGTTGAACATACAATTCATTTTTATTAGACCTTTGAAGTACTAAATAACGTGGTGGGTCATCAAGTCGGTAATCATCGGAAGTGCCATTTGTTATTATGAGTTGTAAAAAGTTTATAAAACTTCAATTGGCTCCAGCAGAAATTTTTATTTTGTCAGTAGGATGAAAAATTCAATCTATGTAATTTTCATGGATGAACCTAACCGAAAAACAAGCCAAACATAACGTATTCACAAATTTATGTGAAATTTTTGAGAATCAACTGCGGTAAAACTATAAAAGTACGATAAAACTTTAACCGAACTTTAGAGTTTCAGTTATAGAATTTAAGTTTAAGAGAATATTAAATTTGAAATAAAAAATCACTCAATAGCAGTACACTGATAAAAAATGTTGTGTGTTATAACAAATATTCGCCGCGTTTGATAACAGAGTTAGAAGAATAATTATTAAAACAACTCTTTCCTGGTTAGAATACAGGGTGTTTCCTACTAGGAAGTCAATAGAGCAGGAGGTGATAGTACTCACCTAGACGAACCAAAAATTGTATGGCAGGGGGGGGGGCATATCAACCGTTTAGGAGTTAAGAGCTCATTGTATGCAGAACTACATGGCCTTTCTAACGACTGCTTAACCAGTCCCATACCCTTATCCTCTGTCTAAACTAAAAATTTCGGATTATCTAACTTTTTTTAATTTAATTTAACCTCTATTATTTTTGCAAAAAGGTCGTTAAAATAACTTTTTTTTTATAAAAACTGTAAGCTGTAGACTCTCCTCTTTACGTTGACCTATTACACCTTATGTGTTAACTGTAGCCGTTAAACAGTTATTAACTCATAACCTATTCAGGTCACACCGAAATTAGACGATATTTTTTTAAATGACGTACTAAGGGAACAAATTAACGTTGCGAACAGGTTTGAAAATAGTTTTTAGAATGCGTTTAAAGCTAATAACTCTTAAAGGGCTTCAGATAGCACATTAGGTCACACTAAAGAGGAGAGTCTACAGTTTACAGTTTTAATAAAAAAAAGTTATGTTAATGACCTTCTTGCAAAAATAATAGAGGTTAAATTAAAAAAAAAGGTAAGAAAATCCGAAATTTTTAGTTTAGACAACTATAATTCTAGAGCGGAGAGGGACATGGGGCTGGTTGAGGAGTCGTTGGAAAGGCTATGAATTTCTGCATACAATGAGGTCTTAACTGTGACCGTACGCCCTGTCGTTTTTAAGATACAGGGTGCTTTGTGAAAAACTAGCTTTTTTCTTAATCACCCTGTAACTCCTAAACGGTTGATATGCCCCCACCCCTGCCATAAAAGTTTTGGTTCATCTAGGGGAATACTATCACCTCCTGCTCTATTGACCTCCTAGTGGGAAACACCCTGTATACGAAAAAAAGTTCATTTCCAACGCTTTTCTCTGACCATGTGAACTCAAGTGCTGTTTGCACACGCATTAGTTTGTTTCAAACGCATCTCCGTTCAGAAATAACTGCCAAAACATTTTACTGAATGAAACGTCTTGGTTCTTACACAATTGTTTAGCTGGAACTTGAGAAGAATAACCACGAAAACTTTTGAACTGAACAGGATTTGCTTGCACTTTAACCATACTCAGTCTCTCCAAGATTTGTAGTGTCATGTTGTTTCCTTAGTTCGGAAGCTCGTGTTCAGTATCACTTCAATAAATTCTTTTAGTGATGTGCAATTAGTGTTTGTAAAATTTTGCAATTAATTGTCATTCGTGAAAATGTACTCTTTATTTTATTGTGAATGAAATATTATTATTATACGAAATTAATTATTTCACAAGTTTTCCAATCAATGTATATATGTAGTATGACGAGTGGAAAATTTTTCATTAGAAATAAGCTTTTGTAAAATGCCTTTGAATTACTTTCAGTTAATCACAAATGTCGAATAAAGTCAATTTTCATTGTACCTGCTTAAAGTAGTTTTTTTCATGTAATATGTTTATTTTAGATGTGAAAGGTTTTTAATGGAAAATAAAAAGTAAATGTTGGAAAACAATGGCTTGAGTATTATACATGTTTTTTTTTTAATTTTCTGCAGAAATCGGCGATTAAAACAATTTCTACGTGTGGAAGTGACCACACAAAGGAGTTTAATTAAATGCGCAAAGAGTTACACTATTGAACATTCCAAACGTTTCTGTTACCAATTCTGAATGTAAGTAATTGTAAAAACGAATATGAGTTATGTTTAAATTAATGGGTATGGCCAGGGGCGTAGCCAGGGTTTTGTTGTGGTGTACGCCTAGTAGGGGCCAGTTTGACACAAAAATTGAAAAATAATATTCTTCAATCAAGTATTGTTTTTTAAAAATGTGTAAAAGTTTCTACAACGTTAATCAGTGTTCACACCAAGTTTCCTTACATCAAGCGAGCTATTTTATTGTTTAACGTTGTTTTTTAGATCGAACACAAAATACATATGATTTTTTTTTCAAATCTACTAACACTGCGATTTCTCCTGAAGTGAAAAATCTTTCATAGAAAGAAGGAAACTCCGTTTAATGGCAATAAAACCGTAGATATAATAGAAACCAAATTTAATTTATATGCGTAGAAACACGAGAAAAATTCTTCTTATTATAAGAAAATTATCGCTTATCACTAGTAAAAATTCCAACAGAGAACGATGTCTTTACGTGTTCCGATGTTTTACGACGCTTTATTTTGCCATTACTAGGAAAATCTAGCGAATTTCCATAGAAATTTTATATGAGAAAAGAACTGGAAAAGCAGTGGACAATTTTGGACAATATTTAAAACTGTTCTTTGATCTGTCCATTATTTTTTTGAAAAATTCCGTATATGAAAATATATGGAGAAAGTGCGGACATATTGCAGAAAAAGTAGAAATTGAAATGTTCACTTTGTCCAAAGAAATCTCCATTTTTTTTTCTTCATTGGAAAAAAAGTGGACATCTACTGGACAAAACTTTGATAATTTTGCCGTTCTTTTTATTTTATAAGCTTTATCAACTTTGTTTATTTTTTTTTTTATTTGATGGAAAATTGTGGATTAACAGTAGAATTGAAAATTCTGGACATGCTATGGAAATGCTATGAATATTCTTCAGAATGAGTCTGCCCTGTATTCAGGTTTTGTCCATTCAAATTCCAATGTTTTTATTGTTTCTTGGAAAAATTATGAACTAACAGTGGAACTGAAAAATTTGGACATGCCATGGATATTCTTCAGAACGAATCTGCACTATATCCAGGCGTTATCGAATGAAATTCCAGTTTTATTGTTTCTAGGAAAAATTATTTAGGGTTTTGGTATGGAACTGAATGGTGTCGTTAGACGTGAAATCATTTGCATTTAGTGCTGTGTAGGCTAAAAAACTCCATAAAGATAGAACTAAACAGGAAAAGAATAAAGAAAGATATAAATTTAGTTATTTTATTACTTTTGAGACTAATAACTTTTTCGTTCACAAAGAAACTCGAAGATAAACACCCAGCATTGCATAAAATTAAGATTTCTTTTTCTTTATTTTAACAAATGAATTATTTTGTTTTGTTTTAATGAATTTCTAAAAAATAATTATTATTTTGTTAACACTAATATCTTAAAAATCCTTTTTATTTATTGTAGCAGAGAGAAATTCTAAAGAATTTCTGTAGAATAATTCTGCAGAATATCCGGAAAATCGTTCCATAGAGCATCCGTGGAATATATCTGCTAAATTTCCAAAGATATTATTCTTATGAATTCTGAAGAATTTCTGTAGAATAATTCTGCAGAATATCCAAATAAACTCTCCATAGAGTATCTGTGGAAAATATCCGCGTTTCCAAAGACATTATCCTTATTATTTCTGAAGAAATTCCTTGGAATAATGACGGCATACTTTCCTCGGACAGCGTAACTTTTGCCCCGTGACAATCCCAAAAAATTCTTTTGACATTCTTGAGAATATTCTACGGAACTGATTCTTCGGACAGGAAAATTTCCTAAGAACATCTGTTGAACGTCCTAGGACTTGGTTACTAGTGATACAACGAAACTGACTTGACTACATTTTAGCAATTCTATTCTTAGGATATACAATCTGTTCTCATATTCTCTAATAAAATTTTCTGCTATTATTATAATCGGAGATAATTGAGAAAATATATTTACTACTATTAATCTAATTTTTCTATATTCATTTGATAAGACTAAGCAATTTGTTATCTTTCGTGTCTGCTAAGCTCAAAATCGCACCTAACTTTCCTTGATACACATGGAACAGAGCTTATTTGCAGTGAAAATTTCTTTCAGTGGATTATCGTTTAATTTGAATTCGTCACCATACATCACTACCTTCTAAATTAATATCATCATAATCATAACAGAAATCACCAAAAACCAATTAAACAAACTTTTTAGTTTACTACTTTTTTCTGAAAATCGGTTCAATACCTTTTCAGATGTATTTTTTTTTTTTAACAATGGCATTCTCTGTGTTGACCAGTAACATGCGTGACATGTGAGAGAATCGGTTTTGAAGCATTGTGATTCTAAGCAACGTTTTTATCCGCCTCATAGCAGAAAAACTTCTCTCACAGCCGGCGGAGTTCACTGGTAATATTACCGCTTTAGAAAGTTTATACTTTTCTTTAATATTTTTTCTCAAAGTTTCAGCATTTATCTCATAATTTTTTTAACTTAAACATGTTTTACATAACCATCGCTTCAGAAAATATTTGTGTTACTTTACTTGAATATCTTTTGCAATCAAAACGATTTTTTTTATGTAAAATAATAGTTTCTGTAATCGTAATATACTACCAGGGGCCGGATTCTTTAACAAGGAGAGTTGTGTAGTTGAAGAGATGAGAGTTCATTTGACACTTAACTCTCCACTCAGAATTCTGGAACTCGTGGATATAGAAAATTACCAAAGTTTCTATTCCACTCGACAAAACTCTCGGCTGTGTTAGTTGTGGAGAAATGAGAAGAATATTTCTCAACTGTCAGTATTCGATGTTTTTGTTATGTTTTGTGAAGGTACCTAGATACCTAGGATTTTCAAATTAAATTATGGAGTCACAGCATATCCTGGCTATGTTTGCAAAAACAAATTATGGAATTCCTTGCAATATTTACAGAGATATATAAATTTTGGTGTCTCAAGGTACCAGCTAAAATTTTTAAATCACCCGTAAATTATAAATATGGTTGTCTTCCAGTACAGAAGAGATGCTATAAAAATTTTAATTATGCTCGTTAATGGTTGCAAGAAGAAATTGCATCTTAATTTTTTGTCCCCTAATTAGATATGGAATTAGTTTTTGAGTCCGATAAATGGTTTTAGTGATAACTGCAAAAGAAGTGAATCAGACTTTCTAGAACTAGTAAGTCGAGGAAATTTTCATTCCATGAGAAAAATGGTTACAGCAGAGTAGGTACTACTGGATGTGGAACAAAAAAAGGAAGAAAGATATACAAAATATAGGAACTGGGTTGTATATGACCCGAGAGCAAAAATCCACTCTATTACCCGTTCCTCCCTCTTTAATTTGATACCAAACATGAGGTACTTTGGACAAGCTTAACAAGCTCCTCCGCTAAAAAATCTTCACTAACGTTTTTGTACTCTAGACCTTAAAGCCGTAGGAAAAAATTCCAATGCTCGACGAACCTGCCATACAGAGTTAGGCGTCCGTTAGTATTGCGACACCTCTCATGTTTTCAAGTATGTCAGAGAATCGCGAAGGGAGAGCTACGGAGACTTAACCGGAAAAAACGAGAATTCTCTTCCCCAAAAGTCTCCAACTCTCCGTGTTACAGAATACGGTAAGCAAATGAGCAGAATTAAAAGCTACTACTAATTCAACGGATTTGCTTCTATCCATCTCTCTCATCATCTTTCCTTCCCTCTCTGTTATCTATCTCCATCTCACCAGATCTATTTCTCTCTCTTTCTCTCTGTCACTCACTTACTCTGTTCCTTTATTGGCCTCTCTCTCTCTCTCTCTCTCGTTTGAGATTTAATGAGAAACTCAATGAAAACTTAAAGGCTAAAACACAATGTGAGCGACACAACAAAAACGCCGTAAAATACACCGAAGAAAACATCCGTGAAAATACAATTGGAGCGACAAGAGCTGTCAATCCCCAATTAAATTGTGTTGTAAATTAAAAATAGAAAAAATTTCAACGAATATTTTAAAAAAGACTATTAAAGTTGCATGTGTGACCGTTTTGTCTAATAAAGATAAAAAACAGAACCCACATAGAAGAAGAGGTGTGCCCAAGAGTTCAGCCGGAATTGGGTTTCTATGCGGATGCGTTTTTCTCTGTATAATACGGTGACATTTTACCATCTCAATAAACTTTTCTTCCATTTTTCATTCAACCAACTTTGATATTTTCCACGGCATTGTTATTTATTGATATTTTTAATCGATCAAGTCATAAATATGATTGCAATGAACGTATAACAATAAATATGAACGCAACCCAAAATCATAATTTTGCTAAACATACCCTAAACGTGCGACAAATTTCAATTTTCATTTAAGTTCGACTACAACGCCGAACGATGTCGTTAGCATTGTATTTTATACCTTACACTGCCATGTTATATAGAACCCAAATGACTGCGTCTTTTACGGCGTTTTTGTCGTGTCACACACATTGTGTTTTAGCCTTAACAATCTGAGTCCAGTCCAGATTCCAGACATTCCTGATGTAATATTATAATGCATTTTTTCCTTACATTAGTAGTGCTTTTAACCTAAATAACTATACGAATTGAGGCTAATAGTATAATCTGTATGAATCAAACATACCAGGTTGCATTTTGTCGGTCAATAATTATAGGCAAAAGTTTGTAGTCCACGAACATTTAAATAAATATACCTCAAAGAGCTTGAAATCTCCACCAACTTTAGAATCCTTGTCTTCTACCATCTTTGCCCTTTATTCCACCTTCAACGTATGCATAACATTATTTGCTTTCGAACCCCTTTAAACCCACTACAACATTTTGTGATCCCATTTTTACTCCAACCCCCCCATTAAAAATCAAATTTTCCTGTGTACAAAAATCCCGTCCGACAATTGACAAATTTGCAATCTGAATTCCTCAAACAAAACATGAAGAGGGCAAACAATCAGATCGCATTTCCGCTCCCATCTATAGAAACAATCTTGGAACTGGTTCAGGCTTGTGAACAACGAACGTTCCCACCCCCATACTCACTTGTTTCCATGATGTACGTAAATATTTGCTTGTCTAATTAATAATTACATTTGAGAGCTTTTTACCATTGCCATCCGACATATATATGTGTGTATGTGTTTAAGGATATATGTATAAAATAGAATTCACTCTAAACGGTGCTGTCATAATGTTGGATGTGTGTGTGTGTGTGTGTATATATTGACACCCGGTGCTATGTGGGACCATCTTGAGTGCGATACAAATTGGGGACAAAGTTTAGTTAAGCCAAAAAACAACGACAAAAAGGACCGACGACCGATAACAGCAAGAACAACAAGACTTGAGACAACAGCAGCAGCAGCACCACCACCACCAGCAGGAGCAGCATGAACCCTTGACCTGGAATGAGTAATAAAAGGGACGAAAGACAGTACCATCAGGAACGGAAAAGATATGATGTCCTTTCCATTAGTTCCATTATCTTGCAAGAGTTATTCAATCAATCCCAGGGGAGCCTGAATATTTCATACCCTTGAGGGTATTATAGGTGGTAGTGGATTGGCAGCTTACATGCTCCGCACCGGTCGCCTTTGGGGTAGTTATACATACGTATATACAAATGTACATAAATATCTCGCTGTACGTACCACCCTCAATCAGCAAAGTCTCGGCAAAGGGAAACACAAACTTCTTCTTCGTGTAGCAGCAGCATCTCTTGTGATCAAGGTAAGTACACGCAAAACTCTCGTTGATGTTCAACTAATGAACATTCCCGTAACATGGCTGCGAACAAGGTTACAACCCCGTGTGCTTGTTGTACATATACACACTATGGTGATTCCATCCGACCGCCCCACGCCCCTTAGTTAGCTCGCTTATCTTGCTCCAGGAGTTGACTTAGGCGAAATTTATTGACATGGACTTGGCTGAAATATAGGGGGCGAAAACTTTTACACAATTCTTCGATAATGTGCAGCTCAAGACTGTGCGAATCTTTGAAAACTCCTTTGTCTTCGTTAAGACAGGGCCCGGCCATCTTTTATAGGGTAACTCACCTCTTTGTTTCATTTTAGATAAAAAAAAAAATATAAGAAAAAGAAAAACAGAAAAAATAAAGAACGAACGAACGAAAGAAAAAAAAAATAATACGCGAAGATAAAAGGAGCAAAACCTTGAACTTTAGATAAGAACAAGGGGTTGTGAGGTGCTATGCATATATGTATATGTATGTTGTATAACAGTTTACCTACCTTGACAGACGCTCCCTTGTGAATAAGGTAATTGGGTAGATTTCTTGCTATTATGTTCCTTTAAAATGAGGTGAACACGATTATTTTGTGAGTTGAGTTGGTAGCTGGGAAACTCACAATTGTTGCAAAAGATGCAGGTGCACCTCTTTCATAGCTGACGAAGGCCAATTAAGTGGATGTGGAAAGGTGGATTTTCCAAGGACTCGAAGAAAGTTGAAAGTTTTCCATGTAAACAATTTCAAGTGTGCACTAGAAATACTCTGGGGGAATTCTTTTACTATTTGTGGTGTAGAGGGAGGAGAATATGTAGTACCTGTATGTATAGATATAGGTTCCGAGCAAAACTGAGTATAGTCTTCTTCACCGTAAGTTTGCTTTCTTTTATTAAACTCTCTGAGTGAATTTATATATGAATATATCTGGTGAAGTTCTGAGTAAACTTTAATTATTTCCATTGCCATCTGTGGCCTGCACTTTTGTATCAAATCATCCGCTGGAAGATGTTATGAACTATTCTTTTGTGCATTTGGAATGTATTGCTAGTTTTTTGTTTTCTGGCTAACCTGTATTACAGACATTCATAGATTGTCAACTGTATAACAATTTTAATTAAATCTAAGAAAACTTAAAACATCTATAATTATCAAAAATGCATGGCATAATGATATCAGCAATTGGCGAAAATTTATTAAAAATTGAAGAATAATTGGAAATAGGTCCGTAATTACCATAACTCGTTTTGTGCTGAGGCATATACAGGGTGTTTCCCCTTAGGAGGTCCATAGAGCGGGAGGTGATAGTACTCACCTAGACGAACCAAAAATTGTATGGCAGGGGGGGGGGGGGCAATATCAACCGTTTAGGAGTTACAGGGTGATTCATAAAAAAAGCTAGGTTTTCGCAAAACACCCTGTATCTTAAAAACTACAGGGCGTATGGTCACAGTATACAGAACCTCATGGCCTTTCCAACGACAGCTCAACCAGCCCCGTACCCCTCTCCTCTCAGAAGTTATGAAGGTCTAAATCAAAATTTCGGATTTTCTTTCCTTTTTTTTAATTTGACCTCTATTATTTTTGCAAAAAGGTCGTTAACATAACTTTTTTTTATAAAAACTTTCAACTGTAGACTGTGCTCTTTAATATGACCTATTACACCCAATGTGCTATCTGAAGCCCCTTGAGAGTTATTAGCTCTAAACCTATTCTCAAACCTATTTTCAAACCTATTCTCAACGATAATTTGTTCCTTAGCACGTCATTTTACAAAAATATCGTCTAATTTCGGTGTGACCTGAATAGGTTATGAGTCAATAACTGTTTAAAGGCTGGTGTTAACACATAGGGTGTAATAGGTCAAATTAAAGATGAGGCTCCACAGTTTACAGTTTTTATAAAAAAAAGTTATTTTAACGACCTTTTTGCAAAAATAATAGAGGTCAAAGTAAAAAAAAAAGGAAAGAAAATCCGAAATTTTTAGTTTAGACCTTCATAACTTCTGAGGGGAGAGGGGTACGGGGCTGGTTGAGCTGTCGTTGGAAAGGCCATGAAGTTCTGTATACAGTGAGCCCTTAACTGTGACCATACGCCCTGTAGTTTTTAAGATACAGGGTGTTTTGCGAAAACCTAGCTTTTTTTATGAATCACCCTGTAACTCCTAAACGGTTGATATTGCCCCCCCCCCCTGCCATACAATTTTTGGTTCGTCTAGGTGAGTACTATCACCTCCCGCTCTATGGACCTCCTAAGGGGAAACACCCTGTATAAGTAGAAAGCACCTAGAGCTTATCGGTCTTTCCAGAGCATATGCACTAATTAGTGATCATAACTATCGTGAGGTTATTCTGTAATCCAAAACATCTTTTACAATAGTCGTAATTCCAATTGAGATAAACCCAACAGTAAAAATTTTACAGAATATGAAGGTAAATTATCATATCGGTAGTTGCATCCAAACGTCACATGCATATTCCAGAATAGATCTCACCAAAGCGAAGTAGAGAGCTTTAATGGCCGGTTTCACAGTCCAGGCTTAAGCCAGAGCTTAGTTAAGCCACGGGTGTGGCTTAAGCCCAGAACTTAAGCCTACTCGGTTTCACAGTACTCAGTTAGCTGAGGCTTAGTTAAGCCGCGGATGAAAATTTTTAAGTTGTCAGCACTGCGGTAATTGTGAATTTTTTTAAAGGAAAATGTCCATTGTGGATTAAAAACTAAGCGAAAAGAAGATCTTTTTATTTATCAGTTTGTTGTGGTTTTTTTCTGGAAGGATATCAAATCCAAAATCATTGTTGCAGAATGTTTCGGCAACGTAAACCATCAAAGCCGAATGTATCTACAGCCGGAACCGAGAATAAAAATCAACGTCATCCCATTTCTCGAAATGTTGCGGGCGACTCTTTATAATTTTTTCACGAGTCATACCTTGCGATATTATATTATACATTTCTTGGTATCTTATATCCTCTGCATCAGATAAATAACTCATTTTTGTCCTAAACTGTTTGGTTTCTTCTTAAAACGTCAAATGGAATGCTGACACTAGCTGCCAGACAGTACTTAAAACTGCTAATTAGATAACTATTTTTCGCTTGGAAAATTTCAATTTAGTTTTAAAATATAACTTTTGAAATATGCACGTTCATTTAATAACAAAAATTATAATATTTAGGCAAAATATATATTTAGCAATAATTTCTTATGTGTTTCACAGCAAAATCTGAGGCTTAAGCCTTCGAGATGACGGGCTTAAGTTAAGCTTTCCTTAAGCCAGTGATTTCACTTAAGCCTTGACTGTGAAACCGAAATATTTATTAAGCCTTGGCTTAAGCCATCGCTGTGGCTTAAGCCTTGACTGTGAAACCGGCCATAAGAGTGTGAACATCTTCGAAGTCTTTAGAACTACGCTTGTGGATTGTAATATAACTCAATTTAGTATCATGTCCGACACCCTAGACACACTATCTCCATAATGACTTAATTTTTAATTAAATGGATTCAAATGTGCAATGTATTACTCAAATGAGGTCCATCGAGGACCCGTCCATTTGCAACATTTCGCTTCATTTTCAAATGGTGCAAATTTTACTCCATTTAATGAAATTCCAGTAAAAGTGCCATCTACCGTCATTAAAATGTACTGAATATAATGGAAAGTGAAAAGTATTTTCCATAATGTCCACAGTGACACCCATCAGTTCATCATGAATGCAATTTCCTTGCAGCTTTTCTTCTCTTTTTGGACTCTTTCAACAAAATAAATTGTCTTCTGCTAAATGCTTTGCCTTGTCTAAAATTTCGGCATGGGCTGATTATACTGCCAACACAGTCGCCTCTGGCTGGATGATTCCTCGGGCAGAACAAAACCCTGGGAACACCTGTGTCAATTCTTACTGGGCACTCTTTTCTCAGGGGTCACCTATACAAGATGAAACTTGTTGCTGATGCTATGTATATGCGGAGGATTAGAAGGGGAACCCGAAACGGTGACTCACATCTTGTGTTATTAGTTTTGAATTTTATTAGAGCGTCCGGCTGGTACCTATAAGCAATTGCTGCAGGGTAAACAATGGGTCATGGTGTGGCCTACATTCCAGAGTCCCGCCGACCACACACTCGGGGGACTCAAGTTTTTTTCAATCCATCCAAATGCTTTGCAACTACAGCAAATACTCGAAAATTTTTTTGATAGCATTTAATTGACTTATTAAACTTTGTCATGATTTCACTGTCAATGACATTCCAAATGAAATAATTTTTATTCGCAGTCTGTCACTTCCTCATTTCCTTAAAAGAACTGCATTTAAAATAAAGTCATTATGGAGACAGTACGTCTAGAATATAGAGAAAACAGGAAGTGTTGAGACCTATAAAATTCGTGCACATGAGCGTTGCTTTTTTTTGTGGCCTTTGAGTAGGGGAAATTGGAGAAATGCATGTTCAGCTGCCTATATTTGAAACAGATGAGAATCGCACTGGGTAACTTGATGCAATGATAGCGACTAAGAGCACGAGTGAGAACATTTTTTATGGGAGCCGCCGCAGTGTTTACAACCATATATCTTGTTGCTCTGCTCTCTGTGTTGATTCTACTACACGCCTTTACTGACCTCTCACTAGAAAGGCAACAGATTCTAATATACCTAGAATTTTACAACTCTAAATTTGGCTTACCACACTTCCTGTACTCTCTATATTCTAAGGGTATAACGCCCAATTCATTAATTTCAAAAGTACTAGGAAGATTAGATACTGCTATTTGTAAGCTAGTCAAAATGTATTGGATTAGATAAACGTTAAAATGTTACTGTTTGATCTTTACCAAAATTTAAGTGCAAGTTATTCACAGTACACAAATCAGAAAGACTGTTAAGAACACTTTGTAGGAGTGCGGAATTTTCCACAGAATTAACTTTTAAAAATATTTTTGAGTCGTCAGCAAACATCAAACATTTAATAAAAAATCTGAGTAGATCGTTAATAAAAAGCAAGAAGAGCAGAGCACCTATATGGCTACCTTGCGGTATGCCGAAATTGGCGTTAATATCTCTGGGAGATGATTCTGGCAATTTTGACACAAGTATTGTTTACGATCAGTCTGATAAGAGTCAATCCATTTAAAAAAAGATAAATAAAAGCCAAATATACTACCGTCACATAAAAGAAGAAAAATATTTATTCTATACATAATATGAAGAAGCAGTTAGCTTAGTTACACAAGAGCATGCTGTTCAAATGTAATAATTTCCTTGGTTAAAAATTCACTTTGGAGCTAATCAGTGAGTTAAGAATTTTAGGAATTGTCTTCATGACAGAGACACCTCTATAATTTTTTATGTAATTCTTTTTTGCCCAGATTTAAATATCGGTTCAAAGAAGAAGACTTCCCAAGTATGTAAAAAATCCCTGTTTGTAATATGTAATATTAAAATAATAAAAACATATTAAGATAAGTACATTACACAAAAATTAGATTAAAAACAGGGGTAGATATATTAAAATGGAGAATAATGAGGATTTTAACCGCGGCGGCCTAACGATATTTAGATTGTAACCGGACCTTTTAGTTATTAATTTATCCTTATTTCACTTATATTTGAACTATTACTCTATAATTATGTTGGCATTAAGCCTAAAGTATTCAAACCGGACCGCTATATTGCTCATACAAAAATCCAAATATCCTGCCTTTGTTGATGGTTTTTCCTAACATTTATCTCACTAGAACTGGACGCAGATTTACAGGTTATCGTTCATGACCATGAAAAATTCGATTTTTTCTTTTTACATAATTATCATCCTTAAAGTGTTTAGAGCATGTGGTTATAGGGAAATTTTCATATCTAAAGTATTTTAGAATTCACAGCCAGTTGAGAGCGGAACCATCCGTCGGCTGGAAAACAGGTAGCTCAGGCGCTCGGAGCGCGCTTGAAGGGAAGACCTTTTCTCACTACTTGAGGTATCTTCATAAATTTCGACGAATTGGTTAAATATACTGCCTTCGACTAGACTTAACTAAAGGAAGCGAAATGTCGTGTAAAATCCCTGTCGTTGTGCAGGAATCTCGGTTGTAAAGGAAGGGATGGAAAGGCAAGACGAATTAACGTCATATTCGATTTTTGTAGGTTTTTTGGGTTTTTTGTTTCTTAATTAACAACTTAAATTTATTTAGTTATTTTGATTAATTGTGCATTATTTCGAAGTGACAATTTTGTGGTTAAGGTTGAGGCTTAAGTTAATAAATGTATGAGCATTTTAATAATAAATTGTGCTGTACGGTGCTGTTGCAATAATCGCCGAATAAGAATAAACTAGAAATTTTATTTTCGCAAATACAAGGAAAAGAAGTGAGAAAAAGAACAGGAAAACAAAAATATCAAGGTAATAGGTCTAAAAAAAATTGTTGGTTTTTTTTTTTTTTGGTTCTCAACATATTATTGCCATTAATGTTTCAACGGCAGTTCACAATTTTGTTTTATTTTAAGTAATTGCGTCAAACACCCATCTAAGTATATTTTAGATTTACTATTTCAATGAGCATAACAAATATATAAACAGAACCGTTCCACATAGTTGGAAATGAAGGAATTTTTAGGGCTTATTACTCTTACTTTAGTTATACATTCTGAGGTCTTAGGACCACTGTTGTTTGTTTTTTATGTCTATTGTAATACATTTAATTAAAAAAAGCAAAAACGGGTCGAAATTAAGACATTTAAATAAGAATGACAAAATAAACTCTGGACTGATATGAGCGAAAAATCTCATTCACAAAAGAAGACCTATATTATTATTATTATTTTTTTTTTGTTATAATGCTCTACATAATTACAGCCAATGATCTGTAGGTAGATGTAAAAATAGTGTAAACAAAAATAACTTAGTCTAACTTACGTTACTCTACAACTAATAATGTAATATAAAAACAATTAGTAAGTAAAATTATACGAAAAAAAAAGTGAAAATAAATAAAAATAAAATAAAAATTCTGAACTTATATTTAACGACAAAAGAAATAATAAAATAGGCGAAAAAACAGTTTAACTTCTACGACAATGTTCAAACAATAAATTCCTGAACCTCATACCAACGCCTCTTTCTCTTCGCAACATCAAAGGTAAGCTATTCCAGGTTCTGACAGTCCAAGCAAAATATTGCTTGTCAGTTACCCCGTTCACATGAAGCGGACTATACTGGACTGGAATAGTTCTAATTCACACAGTACCAAGTTTTCACATACGGTGGACTGGATTAAATAGACGAGAGAGTTAAATAGACGAGAGAGTAGTTCTCAATTTAGGTTCAGCTCTCATCAGATGTTATTTTTGAAGATATTCAAAGACGGATCATGAAAAGAAGTGTAATATTACAGTTTCTAAGATACTGTATGAAATCCCGAAGGAATACGAAGCGAAGTATAAAAGTATACCGAAAAATATCGAAACGTCAATCCATTCAAGTGTTCACATGTGATTAATTCCACTGCACTACTGAACTAACGCCTGTGTAGGTAATTCCAGTCCGATTAGTGTTCACATGGCGAATTATCTCACGCCGAAGAACGCTAATCCACTCCAGTCCGCTTCATGTGAACAGAGTAAGTAACCCAGAAGTTAGCACCAGATACAGGCAGCCTAACACAACGTGACGATTGGGACAAACGAACTTTGTCATATACATAAGAAGGTCTGCCAGAGGAGATAACACAATTGAGAAATAGCAAATCTGTAAACAGAAAATATGATTGACTGGGACATCCGAATTCTGAAATATGGTCAAAACGCCTTAAGTTAAAAATACACGGAGCAACGGAGTTATATGCAATATTGAATTTACGTAGGGAAACAGAATCAGATTTGGACCAAATTTCGCTGGTATAAGAAAAACAGTGGTACTTTTACTGACTTACCCAGCATCATTATAGTGGAAAGTGTAGTGGAGGAGGCCAAGACTGAGAGCTTACGCAGACATCCATACACCTTAGAGATAACCTTGGAAATTTTATTGGACCAAAAAAGTGTATTGTTAATAATGATTCCTAGATTCACTCCTTTTTCACGATAATGTAAGATGACTCTATTGACAACAACACAAGGCAGTGACGACGTATCCAGTCTGTACCTACAGATTAAAATTGCACTTGACTTGATTGAATTCAAACGAAGCTTATTTGGCATACACCACTCATGTATAACGTCATTATAAAGGCGATCGACAGCATCTTCAATTAAGCCAACTGATCTTGATATATAAATTTGTAAGTCATCAGCATACAGGTGATATTGAGCACTAAGAATAACATTCGGCAGATCATTTATGAATAGAGAAAATAATAGTGGGCCCAGAATCGAGCCTTGAGGTACGCCAGTAGTGTTTGGTAAAAAGGCAGAGGAGTTTCCATTACATGTGACTTGCTGATACCGATCAAAAAGATAAGAATGAATGAGATTAGATGCCGAATTTGAAAAACTAAAATTATTTACTAGTTTGTTGATAAGTAGAGAATGCTTTTGAAAAGTCCAAGAGAACGAGAATGCTTATCATGTTACTATGTAATGCCAAACATAAGTCATCAGTAACTTTCAGTAGAGTATATGTGTCGGCATTTATTGGCGCTGTTAGCTAGATATATCTTAAGAAAAGGTATTTGATAGGTTAGGTAAGGTTAGGTAAGAAGGGTGCCGCAAGAGTGACTATCCTTCTTCACTTAGATCTCGATTAGGTACATTGTGGCCTTTGATCTCATGGGATAACCTTAAGGATCTCAGGATATATCTAAGTCTTTACTTTGCAGCTCCCCCAGACTTAAAAGGAAGTAGCTACCTAATAGTCTAGTTTTTTTATTTATTAGAGCAAGGCACTCGAAAAGCACATATTGGACGGATTCGATTTCCTCCAAATTCTTACAGCACCTGTCGCTATCCCCGTCTTGTAGCATGGTCTCTTATCTATTTGTTAAGTATTTCCATTTTGACTATAAAAATGTGTATAATTAAGATGAGAAATTGAAATCTTCAAAATTTCTCACTATTTATTCAGGTAAATGGTAAACCGTTAAGGTTTCAAATTAATAGTGATTGCTCTGTATCAATAGAAAGCCATGCTCATTAATTGAAACCACTTTTTTCAGTAATACCTTGGCTACCATAACAACATTCATGAGAACAAAAGACAAATACTTATACGGTAAACAAAATTTGCAAACAATTAGATACTTCCATTTACAGGCGCGCGTTTCTTCTAAATTATTTCCCTGTCCACCGCCTCCAATTCGAAAGCCCGATGTTAGCTTTATCTATAAAGCATAAAATTTTAAAACATGTAAAAATTAAATTCTTTGTTTTTCATAATTTTTCAATTTTCATCCACCCACTTCTGTGTGATATGTAAAAAAAAAAAAAAAAAAAAAAACATGTCATTGCAATTTATGACTCTGAATAACAAAATTTTTTATTTTTTTTATTTTGTTAATGATAGCTCACGCTCGCGCGGGCAACAACAAAAAGAAAAACAAAAAAGACCAATAAACAAAATATTTAACAGCATCACATTCTTCTAACACAAGACAAATGTCCCATAAAGCAAAACTATGGAGATTTCTTGAGATTGATACAGTTTTACCCCCAACACTTTTCTTACTAATTTGATAAGTCACAATTTGTAACGGGCCATTTAATCATAGAATTTACGACACATATTCAAAAGGCGTCAGACTTAAGTATAATTTTTGGTAAAGTCTCATTAGCGTGGGGTAATTTAAATAAATTAAATTTCCGCAGACGGAGAAAATTTTATGTAAATTAATTTAAATGTTATCACAGGTATTAGGCGAAATCTTAATGATTTTTTTATCCTATATATAACTTTTTGACAACCTGCTGTCCAAAATGCAAAAAAAAAACATTAAACGATCCCGCCCAAAAGATAGTTATGTTATCGGTAGTTGGTTGAACGCCAGACATAAAATCATAAAATGTCTATGCGAACATTGCCTTATGTTCGTTCGTACATCATAACTAAATCTCTATGTATAGATTTCCGTAACTCATTAAAAAATCAAAATTTGAATGCAAATTACCCACTAAACCCACTTTAATTCAGCAGAATAAGACTCAAAAAACTGAATCTTTGCGGCATAGTTTGAAACAGCAGGGGATCGCAGAGGTGATTGTATCAAAATATCAAGAAAAAAAAAACTCGGATTGAGTCAGATCATTTCTAAAGAATTCCCAGGGCTAAATTGTTGTCATTTTGGTTTATAATAAAAAAAAAACAAAAAACAAAAAAACAACAACATATTTTATGGTCCATTTTCCGCCCGAACAATTTAAAATTCAATTATGAAATCAGGCCGCGATCATCTGGGTACAACATGACAGTATCTAGCGATCGTGTCACTATGCAACTGCAATGACCACTTAGGCCTAAAACAAAACCAAGTAAAATAGAACTGTTAGAAATAGTTTGCTTGCACTTTTTTTTTCTATCTATCTTTATCGTGTCCGAAATGAACAACACTTGGAGCTTGTCTACCGTTTTAGTGCAAGATCGAAATCAACATGAACCTTGCTGTTTCACGATGTTAACTATTTTCGGTGTCAACTAAAACAAACAAGGGGCTGGCAGTTTATTAAATTTCGAACTTCTAGCGTAAATCTAACACTTTCCAAACTATAGCTAGAGATAGAGACTTTTGTGCCACTCTTATCCTCTGTGACTCAACTCATTTATTCAAAACATATTCCCATTCCTCTAAGTTCGACACTATTTCAACACCTTATAAGAGGGACTACTCACTTTTGTTGAATCGATTGTACGAGCTGAAGAAGAAGAAAAAAAAACCCCAACAAGGAAAAGTACGACCAATGTAATCGATGTCTTAACATTTAGCCGGGGATCCATTGGTTGTACCTTTTGTATTTTATGACATTTATTAAACTATTTATGGGCCGATTAAGGCATACAAAACTGGGCGATATGAGGAGAAGAAAGAAAGACATTCGCTTTTATCGTTTTCTCAAGATCTTTTCATAAAAGGCGAACTCTGGGGACTCCATTTACATACATAAAGCCGGGAATGTCGCAGCAGTCGCTTAGATACTTAGATAGAAAGATACTTTCTGACTTTCTGCTGATGCTGAGGCAGCTCAAGGTTCGATGAAGTAGTTTTCTTCTCTGTACACCGCGCATATAATGACAGTTGTGACTGATGTGAGTACCAACCGATGTTGTATTTAGTATCTTGCGTATTATTGCATGCGGTATGGTAAGGTATGGTATGGTACGGTATCTTGATAGCTTACGACCGACGCGACTTTTACTACATATATGCGGTTTTTGGCTACTCTTGTCTTGTCCCAGAATGAAAGATTGATTGTGATTGAGGTGTAATATGATATTTTATATCGGTACTTTTGTTATAAAGAAGTCTTACGGCTTTTATTTTTATTTTTTTCAGTTAAATTGAATTCAGACCGTGATATGTCATCGATGTTACATAATAGTAAAATTGAGGTTAGATATTAATATTCAACTATGTGTAAAATTGGCTAATCGGTTGAATTGTTATGGTAACTAGTACAGGAGTGTAGGTATAGGGCGTACTTGTGTTGATATTATAGATATCTATTTTTAACCCGAACCAATCAAGTTGGTAAGGTCCAACCGAATTGCTTTGCACAATTTCGAACCGAAATATGGCTAAGCTTATCTTTGACAATATATGCATATGTACATGGCTTTAACTTCAGTCACTATCAATAAATGTATTACAAGAGATGGTAGAAGAGTTCTGGCAGAATATGGAATTGTGATATATTAACAGTTTGCAAGATACAGGGACATAATAAAATTATATAGTTTTTAGTTTTCCTACGGACTTCTTTACATTTTTCAAAATCTTTGTATAATTGTTTAGTTTCCACCCGTTGCCCCCCCCCCCCCCATACTCTAACTATTTGTAGCAACTTTGCCTGAATATAAATTGAACAAAAAAAAAAAAAAACACTGTCTTATTCATATTGTAAACAGAAAAAATATGCACAGTCGTGTATATAGGACGGTTTCGAGGATAGCTTTTCAAGCCTATCACAATCTAATCAAAAATAACTTACTTCATTTTGGATAGGTTATTTTGATTTTGGCAGCTATGACTAACTTGTTTCTATATATAAAAATCGAATTAAGGGATATATATTTTGTCGTCTTCAGGTTAGACCAGCAAAAAATTAAAAAAGGTCAGCCGTTAAATTTGGAATGTCTCAGGGTTCGATTCTAGGAGCAGTGATATTTTTTCTTCAGTATAATATTGAATACAGAGTGCCTCCGCCATGCTGGTCTATAGGGCAGGAAGTTATATTACTCACCTAAATGTACAGAAAATCGAATAGCAGAGCTAGGGTTGAGGGGGGGGGGGGGCATCACAACAATTGGACTAAGCAAATATCCTAGTTTTTTACAACATACCCTATATCTTAAGAACTACGGGGTATACGGTCGCCATTAATGACTCATTGTACGAAAGGTCTTATGGCATTTTCAACAACTGCTCAACCAGCCCCGTACTCTTATACACTC
Source organism: Dioctria rufipes (assembly GCA_963924295.1). Taxonomy (NCBI): domain Eukaryota; kingdom Metazoa; phylum Arthropoda; class Insecta; order Diptera; family Asilidae; genus Dioctria; species Dioctria rufipes. Next base: position 29,565,500 of record OZ002742.1, read on the forward strand.
CGGAGTTATGGTGGTCTAAAATTTTAGACTTTCGTACCTTTTTTATATTGACGTTTTGTTTATTTTTACAACAATTTATTTAACATAACTTTATTTTATAAAAACTGTAAACTCTCCTCTTTAATATAACCTATTACACATATATCCTAACTGTATCCATTAAAAAAATTATTAGCTTATAATCTATTTAGGTCATAGACAAAATTTTTTTTAATTAACTTGTTTTCAGTACCTAAGGGAACAACTAGTCTTTGATCTGAATAGGTTAAGAACTAATAATTCTTTAATGGCGCGATTAGCGCATAGGTTCTAATAATGTCACAATAAAGAGACACTTTATAGTTTTCATAAAAAAAATTATGTCAATTAGCTTGTTGTAAAATAAAAATAGGTGAAAAAAACTCACAAGTTCTTAATTTAGAGAGCGTTAACTCCTGAAAGGAGAGGAGTATGGGGCTGGTTGAACAGTCGGGAAAGAACATGAATTTCTTCATACAATGACATAATTTTTAGGATACAGAATGTTTTGTAAAAAATTATCCCACTGGTTACAATTTTTTGTTTGTTGTCCTATGGACCAACATGGCGAAAACACCCTGTATGAACATGGTTCGCTATTAGAACTTGGCATTAAATTTTAAGTTTTTTTGTAAATTTTGGGATTTTTTTTTATGTAGGATGAAATTAGAGAAATTTTATTTTTTGTTATTTTAATAAAACAATTCTAAATATCACAACTTTTAATTTTATTAATTGGTATTTTTTAAGGCTTAGACAAATCCCCCAAACTTGTGTGATCACCTCAAGGTGAGTGTAATACTTCTATGAAGTTTCAACCGAAGGTTATTTATATTCGCATAGTACAACCGGTCCGATACACCAATAAATACAACTGATAACCATAATGACGCGGTTTGATAAACTTTATACAAGCAGTTTATCAAAAGTGTAAATACAGGTAGGTACTAGAATAGACCCTTGTGAAACGCCAAGCATTCTATGTAAGAATGAGTAATAAATGACCGATTAGAGTAATTTAATTGAAAACTATCCTACATGTAAGTTAACTATACCCTTGGTAGCCTGAGTTGCGAATATGCCGTTCATAATTTTAAGTAGAGTAGTAAAACAGCCATGTTTGGCTCAAAATCAGATTAATAGTTAGCCATAAAGTCGTGATTCATACTGAGAGCTCTCAGTGATTTTAAGGGGTATTCTATTTCTAATAATTTGCGAGGTAAATGTCAATGGGCCTCTATATTGGCCCTTTCTATATAACAAATGGTTTTTAGAAAAACTAGAAACATTTGAAATATACAGGGTGTTGCGGTGAAAATGATTCATATTTAGTATATCGATAGAGCGTTGCTTTTTAAGTAAAAAGTTCTTTTAGACCATATGAAATAATCACTCCTTTAAGAAATATTTAAGCTTTACTGATTAATGCATTCTTCATGTTAGACTTTCACTGAAGTTGTTGTAACTTTTTAAGTATTTATTCGATTGTAATTGTTTTTTTAATTTTCAATATGCATTTATTTAGCCTTCAAAATAAAGTATTCAAGTATACACTCATTTTGTATAGAAACTAAGACTTTGACGTACCGATTTTTTTAATTAATTAGAAACCCTGTTGATTACCTTCATATTGATACCTACTCTCTGCTGAGCAGGAACCGGAATAATGTGTAATCTTATTGTAGTTATTACGGCACACTGACGAGACGTGACTCTGCTAAAATTATTATTTTTGCATTTGACAGCTTATAACTGCGATAAAATGTTTTAGGATATATATTTAAAAAAAATTATTATAAGAAAAACAATTAGATACGTATAAAATGAATCCTTTTTATTGCCTAAGCGTGGTTTGTGGAAAAAAAAAATACTGAGACCATATGAATTTTTTCATTCATTCATTTCTTTATTTATCCTGTGTTACAAAAATCTCTGAGGCTAGGATGCCGTAAAAACATTGTGTGAGAGACTGGCTAGCTTACCATACAACTCGAAAAAAAAAAAATACTTCCATTACTAATGGAAAAATCATTTAGTATTATTATAAATTAGTATTAGATGAGGAAAAATTACAAAAACCTCAAAAAATAAGAACCTAAAAATAAAAACTAAAAACTATGACTATGACTAAAAACGAAGACTAAAAATTTAAAGCTAATAATGACTAAAAAAAAAAAAAAAAAAAAAAAAAACTTGCCTATTTCTGCTTTCATTACTAGCTTTGGGTTAAGCAACTAGTGAGGGGATTTTCTGAATATGTACAGGTTCTTAAAAATTTTTCTTTACTGTTAGCAATATGTTCATTAATTAGAGTTACGGAAGCTTTGTCGTGCAGCGTTCTGGTTGAATAAAATCTAGGAAGGTTCAATATCATTTTTAGAGTTTTATTTTGTGCTATTTGTAATTTATTAATATGACATTGTGCAGCACTACTCCAGATTGGTGCTGCGCTAGTCAAAACAGGCAAAAGTATTGTTCTGTAAATTAAAAGTTTGTTGTCGAGATTTAATATCGATTTTCTGTTAATCATGGGGTACAGTGCTTTGATTAATTTGTTACATTTACCTACCCTTTCAGAAATATGTTGCTTGTACGTCAGTGTTTTATCAAGTGTCACGCCTAGGTATTTTAGTTCGGATTTCCAGCTGATTTCACTAGCATCAAATCTAATGTTTGAGTGTGGCAAATTTCGGGCGGCGCGTTTTCTCGTAAAAAACTTTGCCTGCGTTTTGGTTGTATTTACCTTAATCTTCCACTTATAAAAGTATAGTCGCTTAGATTTTTAAGGTTGGATTCGAGGTTTGTTACCATAACTGAAACCGACTAATTTGAGGTGTACAGTCAGGTATCATCTGCAAAGAGAGCTAAATTTGTTTCATTTCGTTTGGGAATATCTGCAGTATATAAGATATAGAGCAGAGGGCCCAGGACAGATCCTTGTGGAACTTCTGCCGTTATGTTAAAGTTGGTCGATTTGGAATTCCCTAGATGCACGCTAAAGGTACGGTCAGAAAGAAAGGACTGTATAGTCTTGATTAAATAGATGGGAAAATTCAAATTCAGAAGTTTGATAATTAAGCCATCATGCCAGACGCAATCAAAAGCCTTCTCTATATCTAGAGCTACTGCGGCTGTAGATTTACCCGTTCCTAGGTCGGATTTTATGTGCTGAGTGACGCGCTTAAGTTGATGTATAATCGAGTGTCCAAGTGGATACCCAAATTGTTCATTGGTGATAAAGTTGAGATTATCGGCATTTTCAAAAATTCTGGTTTTAATTAATTTTTCTAAAATTTTGCTGACCGAACTGAGCAAACTTATTGGTCTGTAGCTAGAGACATCAGATAGATCTTTGTCCGGTTTCGGTATTGGGATAATATTGGAATTTTTCCAAGCTATAGGGAAATAAAATAGTGGATGCAGAGTACTAGTAATTCAATATCACGACGGCGATAGTTCTATCATCGTGTTTTGCTAATGTATCGGCGTCTTCGGGAGCTAAGAACGAATAGATACTAACTTTTAAAAAATTTATTTGCTTTGCTATTTTATGACAACAGCTGATTCTTGTTGATAAGTAGTTTTTCTATTATATTTTTTAATTAAAATACTCAGTCCCCACGTGATGTTCTAAAAGACGCTATCCCAAATGCTTCCAAACAAATAGATGTAATACTCCAAAATGACCTTCTTAATCCCCCCGCCCCTCGTTTGATAACTTTAGTGGGGCTTGAACCTTTTTAAGTACCTATTTCACGTATCTTTCTAATATGAATTTCTTGATTTACAATTTTTGTGTAAATATTTCTATAACGTGTATTTGCATAACTTAAAAGATTTTTTAATAATTCGTTATTCATTTAAAGGTTTCAGGATTATTTCCGCCACTTTCTTTAATTAATTGGTTAAATTTTAGTAATATTACATTAAAGTAAATTCTGTCATTGAAATGTAATCCATTATTTACATAACAAAAAAAAAAAAAGTGAAAATCATAAAAAAGAAATGAAAAATTCGATATCTGAAAAGTCATTTTTTTGGTTTTTCTCAATTTTAAGCGATTTATTTAAAAATAAACCATCAACATATATAGCCCATTTTCAAGTATACATTACAATGGTTATAATAAGCCCAGATAGAATATTTAAATCGATAAAAGCACCAATAATGTTTTCCGTGGAATTTGTTTTTTTTTTTTGAAAATTTTAAATATATCGAAAACTAAAATTGAGCTTATTCTGTGCTAGGAATGGTATACTTTCACAAAATTTTATGTAATTTGAATTATTTTTACTAGAGAAAAAAACAAAAAAATCGGGTTTCCGCCATTTTATCGAAAAATTAGAGGTTAGGTTAAAAAATGCAATGAAAGTTTTGGATATTTTTATTATGTATAAATTTGCGAAGAACATTGTTCGTTAGGAAGTCATATTTCACCAAAAATCGTAGGAAACCACTTTCAACCCCAAAACACCTCCCCCCCCCCCGCCCCCCCTTCGAAATATCACTAATATTACTTTGTTTTCCGCCATTTTATTGAAAATTTGGAGATTAGGTTAAAAAATGCCTTAAATGAAAGTTTTAGATATTTTTATTATGTATAACTTTGCGAAGAACATTGTTCGGTAGGAAGTCACATTTCACTGAAAATCGTAAAAAACCACTTTCAACCTTTTTCGCAATATCACTAATATTACTTTATCTCGTGTTTAATTTTGGTTTTTTCTATTAAATATAACCTTAACTAAATTTTCCGGTTAATCCTTGCCTGTTATTAATTTTTTTCTTTTGAAAAAAGTATTAGCACCAGTCTATTAATGCCTTGCAGGCCTTCAACATGAATATTAAAACTTTTGGAACCAATTTATAATTCATTTGAAACTGGGCCCAACATTATGCCTTCATTCAACTTTAAAGCACTCATTTTAAATAAATAAAAAATCAGGTGAAATATCGAATAAAACATCGAGTAAAATTCCTTGCCACACAAAGACAACTGGTTTCTTTAAAAAAGATTACTCACATTTTATAGTTAGTACTCATCATATAACTAAAAGACTATAAAGCTAGGTGTTAGCAGTTTCTTTTTCGATTATCTGAATATAATGTCTCGGTCGCGCTGTCATAAAATCGAATCATGTAAAATTGCTCATCTCACACAATACATTTATCATCAATGCATTTGATTCGAATAAAATCATTAAAAGCGAAACAAAACGTTTTCCATGTTCATCCATGTGCAATTCAGCGTGAAGTATCTATTCAATAGTAACCACATCATAAGATAATCTAAATATTCAGCGAAGAGAATTTCCAATAAACTTCGTTAGAATCTACTAAGTAATGTACATACCTAGAATATACCATATGTACCTACTCTAATACCCTAGTAAAGTAAATCATTAAAACCTGCATCTTATCGCATCAAAAGTGGAAAGGCGCGAGAGAAGAACTACATAGGTGGGTACTCAAGAAATCCATTCAGTTGATGATCAGTCTCAAACCAAAAATCCACCTCCAGATAGTTAGATATGTTCACATGCGCAGAGTAATAAAGTTGCACTCAAATTTTATGATCAATTTCCTCACCTATAGGATAGACTACATTACTTCGATATAGTGATGTTTACCTTGTTTGTCGATGGATTGTAATTCCATATTGGATAGAGTTTTCACACAAAAAAAACCTGTTAACGGTGATGTGCTGAGAACTGCTTTTAACGATCGTCACTAATTTTCTTGAGAGTCGTTAAGTGATTTTAGATATACATCTGCATATAGAGAAGTATAAAAAGCGCAAGAAACGAAATTACTAATGAATGCTACTTGGTATGCTAGAAACAGAATAATTTTAATGGAAATCTATCGCATTCTCTATAAAGAGTCTCAGGTTCAATGATTTCCAGATCAGCAGCTCTTGAAATATAAAAGATCAGAAAAAAGTCAGAAAGTGATCATGGTTGAACAACATTTTGTGGTTTCAAGAAAATTGATTGGAATCTTCTTCCGACTGTTTTTTTTTTCGATAGCATAACAATTTTAAGATCCAAACAATTTCCGATAAAGGGAATAAGTCGTTGATGGACGTTTCGGTATGTCCGATTTAAAGCTTCTGAAATGGAAAATATATATTTGTGATGTGTGGTTGTGGTTTGACCATTAAATCCCAAAAATTAATCCACAATCAAAACGTACTATATATATATAAAATTGTAGAAATTCATTTTTAAACGCTATCAGAGAAATTCAATTAAACCGAATCGAAACAGGTAGGTTACAGGTACATGCATATATGCACAATCTCGTATATGGGAAACAAAGCAAAAGTTGAAATCTTTTTTTGCGCTAGCCCCTTTGAAGTTTTAATCCTAAAAATTATACGCGCACGAGGAATTGCACTGTGATAATATGTACATATATATGTATGTATGAAAGCGACAAGAGCAGAGCCCCCATCATCATTTTGGGATCATAATTTTCCTTCATTTTTCCATTTCGTTGAATTTTTAGAATTGAAATTAGGCTGCAGGTCCACTTTGGTTTGCCATAAATTCTCATCACGTCAGAAAAAAAGTCCATCATTTCGCCCCGTCGAGTCGGTCGCGTCGTCGTCCGTCAGATGATCCCAGAAATTCAGTAAAAATCCTGGACAAGACAAGATAAAATGCGCATTGACGTGTCAGTTTGGAAATTTATACGGTGCCCATGATCCATGTCAATCTCGTATACTCATCAAAATGTGGTTCATTCGATGGTCCTTGGTTCTTGTTGATTTGTGATGAAATGTCACCGCCAAACGGATAACATACATTTTTTGTATGTTTTTTTTTTTTTGTGCAACTCTATGATGATGGTTGGGCTTAATTTTTTGTTTTTAGTTTATTTTCATCAGAAAACTTATCGAACTTACATAAAATTTTATACAACACACAATTTTTAGGGCATGATGAGAAACGGCGGCCAGATTAAAACCCAATATCATTCCGAAAATTAAACTTTGAAATCTTCCCGCTCTTTTGACCAGAATATCAACATAATTCCACTCTCAGGGTCTCAAGAGGAACGAATCAATTACAAGACAGGTAATCCTTACTCGGGAATGGGTTTTTTGAATTTTTATGTTTTGTTTTTTGTATCTGTCAGAAAGAATTTTCGCAAGACGACGAGTTTTTTAAGTCATCTTCCTTCTTTCAAATCTCACAAATAAAACAAAAAAATACAAAAACGAAAACAAAAAAATGCCTCGAGGTGGCGGCAAATATTCTTGTATACACAGAAATATTTCAAATTAGTCTCCTCCAGTTTACCACCGAACCGGCCGAGCCGACGCAATCCTTTCATTATTATTAATCTGCCCGTGCCCAGTTATTTTTATTTTATTTTTTTGATTTAAATTAGTTAGCAAAGGAGTACTACCTTTACGCATACAGTTACATAGAGAATGAGTGTCATATCATACGCTTTATGTCATATTTAATGCAGGGATAAGCAAGAATTTATCTTTGATATTTTGACATGTGGTAAGGGAAATTAACACCATTCTGGAGAGACATTTGACAGTTTTCCGGTTTCATCCCTTTTTCCTTTGGGTGATGAAGATGATGTTGATGATGGCATGGGATCATGACAACATAACAGACAAGTTTTATTACTTAAAGCAACATAATTTAAGCACTTTTATGTAATTATCGCTAAATTAATGTAGAAAGCAAAACAAAATAAAAGAAAACTCTTTCGTTGAAAAATATAAGAAAAAAGATATCAAAAATGTTGTCTTAAAGCGAAATTTTATTTAACACAACTTGCTAAAAAAAAAAACATTGGATTTGTGAACTTACCGTGGAACATTCGGGTCTTTGTTGACATAGGGCCTCTCTTATAGCAAACTGGAATGAAAGTAGAATAAAGTGTTTTGTTAATAACTGGTTGTTTGTTAAATAATATGCATCAAATGATTATTTGAAAATTGATAATTTATTTGCTTAAAAGTTTATGCAAGAGCTAAAGGGACAAGCAGCCATTTAACTTACATAGAGCCGCACTCGTTATTTAGATTTAGGTTTAATTCGTAAAAAAATATGAAAGAGTTCCAGATATAAATCAGAAAATCAAAAAATTGCTCACATTTTTGAGAAACTACTTAAGCATTTATAAAAAAAAAAAATCGAGGAAAAGTGCAGATAAAAAATTATTGTTACATCACAATTCAAATTTCAAAATATATTCATGGGGTTAAAAGAAAAAAAAGCAAAAAAGCAGATAATAAATTTAAATAAATGTTTTTTTTTTTGTTATAATATAATGCCTTCATGAAAAGGTGATCATACTCTTTTCTAAAAAAGTAAAAAAAAAAAATCCCATAATGTTAATATTAACCCGCCGAGCGTAAGGTTTAAATGCATAGCACGGAGCTATAGGGGCGTTTGACAAACCCAAAAATGAATTGCATAAATTTAAAACAGTAATACATATATTTCTTATATTATTAACCAAAAATAGAAATATTTTTAGATTTTTATATTTTTTATATTTCTTGCATGTGACTCATATTCACTGATTTTTGTGAAAAATATAAAAAAATTACATAAACTATTTTTACTTTTTAATAAAACAAATTCAAATTATTACATAATTACTCATCTTGAGATGTAGTGCAATCTTTACAAACGAAAATAGCATGTTCCTTACATAAATACCGGTTGCATTTGTAACAAACATATTAAGTTTTTCGATCTTTTTAGTTGCACATATTTCACACCTTCTTATAGGTCTGTCTAGTTTTTTTGGTGATTCTATTGAGGATTCACCAACATGATCTTGGATCCTTTTACGAAGTTCTTTTCGTTAAAAAAGATTCTACCTTCCTGTTTTTTAAGTGTTCTGTAATCAAATCGATTCCCAAATCTCTTATAAAATTTCAACGTAATACTGAGCATTTTATTGGCCTCATAGATTATCATGATGTTTATACCAGACATATTCAAAATTGCATAAAAAATTACCATTGGCCATTGTTTTGTATTGCGCGAAACATCATAATTACCACACAGCTGATCCACAACATCTACACCTCTTTTAGTGTTAGTGTTATAGAAGGTAATCATTTTTGTTTTTTTTTTTTTTAACATATCATCGTGATATATTGGTGACATCATCAACATTACCATATTTTTCATTGGCACATGGGATGCTAAAGTTATATCCTGTAGAAAACCAAATAATATGCTGGGAATATCTCTGTGACGTTTTTCAAGCATTTTCTTTGGAATTTCAGCCCTATTTTTACGAACTTTAGCATGTGTAATAACAAAGGATAACTAGTGCACCAATTATCAAAGGTTACATGGCGATTTCTATTTTAAAATGGAGCTACAAGCCTATCTACAACGCTTTGTAGCTAAGCGCCTGCGGACCCTCTGGCTGTCTTCCCGGGTAAATTTCAAGATTGATAACGTAAAATGATTTTGCGTCCACCAATGCATATATTTTCAAATCGTATTTGCTGGGTTTGTTTGACATGTACAACCAAAAATTTCGACATCGTCGAAATGATGGAAGTTGTTCATCAACAGTACTCGGATGGTGAATAAGTTGACTGGAAACAATCTACGAATTTTTCAAAAACACTACCAATAGCAGCCAAATTGTCAAGTTTTTTCCGTTCTCCACGTGTGGTCTTGTTATCAAATCATAAGCAATTCTGAATAAATTGAAACCTCTTCAAAGTCATAGCCGTCCTAAAAATGTCGATTCCTGAGTCATCACTCCACCATAAATCTTTCAAATTTATATGATTCGATTTGAAACGCCCAGCTAGTTACAACAGACCAATAAAAGCTTTTAATTCTGATGTTGTTATATCAGTCAACACATATTTCTTTATGTGACTATTTTGACATGCACTTCGCCTGGCACTTATTTGTGCATTCCATTTAATCATAATTTCTTGCAAAATATCATCAGTAAAAAACAGTTTCCAACACTCAATAGCTGTCTTTGCATTTTTTCCAATAGTTTTGACACCTTGTTTTTCTGTTACGATGTTTTCCACCCTAGTACGTAAACTAGGCCTTTCCGGTACAGTAGACCACTTTGTGCCATTCTTCCCCAACAAATACCTTCTGGTACCTTCACTCTCATTTGCCTCCGATACAAGAGATTCTTCTTCCTCGTCATCCAACTCCTGCTCTGTGTCACTTTTACAGCATCTTTCATTGACATTGTCAATTTGGAATTCACTATCGAAATTTCCAGAAGAACTGAGTCCAACATTGCCTAAGAGACGTAATAACCTATTTTGAGCTTCTTCGTAGCACATACTAAATTTTCAGTCTAAAAATAAAACAAAAAAACAAAAAATAAAGAGCAAAACCGAAATTGAGTTAGTGTTTACTTGTTTGCACGGAGCGTAAGGTGGATGTAACTCACCTCGTCTGCATACTTTTCCTGGCGGTGCTCAACTGTGCTGCGATAATCAGCGCTTCCTTACCCCTCTCTGCGCAGCTGCTCAGACGCTGAGCATATTGTAACGATTCATCATTAAAATATCGATCAATTTATCTTGGTCTGGGTGCGTCCCACCCAACCTTCCGCTCGCCGTGTTAAGAGTAGGGGCCAATAGGTCTATATCTAGGACCATGCAAACACTGCGACCAGAGTTGATCTATTGTGCCTTTCCCTAAGGTGGTTAAGCAAAATCGAGTCTATTATAGAGCTCGATTATTGCTCTTGGAGTTTTCCGACTTAGGCAGTTCTCTCCTAAAGTGGGTTTTTGGTAGGCCTAATGTCGGGTAGCGACCAGTATATGATCAGCCGATTCCGGCTTTAGCCAGTTCGTCTGCTTTTTGATTACAGTCCACTCCTTCGCATCTAGGGACCCAAACCAAGGTTACTGGTTGTAGCTGGAATTTCAAGTAGTAGCTCCAGACTAGCTAGCTCACAAGAAATCACTGTGCAGCGGAATATTGCGATGGTACATCTAAGAGCTTCCAGCTACGTCTAAGCCAGTGGAAGGTACGGTTTTTAAGAAGGTATAAATTATTTACGGTAAGGAAAATTTCTAATTCAACAAAAGGCGAAAGTTTCTTATTTTATCGTTCAATTCGACCATATTGAATTAGGAATAAATTGGATTTACGCAAAATATTTTTTTTTTAGATAATAAGTCGAAAGCAGCCTGTGGCGGCAATAACTAAAATGGTAACACTCATGATAAATGATGAGATGCAGTTGCTATGCCAAGTTATTGTTGCTATGCCAGTTGTTGCTATGCCAATATTGTTGCCATGCGCCTTTGACTACCGTTCTTTGGTGCCGTGTGCAAACTCTGGCTATATAAACAGCAGTCTGACTTGGCTCGATCTCTTTTTCAGTTTTGCAGTGCAGTGATCAAGTGGTTATCGATTCCTAGTGTTATTTCCCAGTGTTCTAATTCCTGCTAATAAATCAAATACTTTATTTAGTTGACGATTAAAATAAATATTCTTCTTCTGGGTCTCGACTGGATTAAGGGTATTGTTTTGATAAGCGACTAAAATAAAGATTCTTATTGTGGGTAGCGACTGCAATAAGAATTTAATACTAATCCAACAAGTGCTTTATTTTGGCTAGACGGTTGAAAATCGAGATTTTTATTCTGGGTACCGACTGGATTAAAGATCTTATTTTTGACAGCGACTAAAATAAAGATTCTTACTGTGGGTATCGACTGCAGTAAGAATAAATTACTAACACCAAACTCTTTATTGCGGGTCTCGACTGTAATAAAGATTCTTATTGTGGGTATCGACTGCAATAGGAATAAATTACTAACTCAAAACACTTTATCGCGGATCTCGACTGTGATAAAGATTCTTTCTGTGGGTAGCGACTGCAGTAAGAATAAATTACTAACACTAAACACTTTATCGCGGGTCTCGACTGTGATAAAGATTCTTTCTGTGGGTACCGACTGCAGTCAGAATTACTAACCTCATTTTATTCTGGGTCTCGACTGGAATAAAAACAAAATATCCCAATCCTAAAAACCTTAATAGAGAACCAAGTGAATCAGCTGCCAAACACTGACAGGTGAGTACAAAGTCAGATACAGTAAAATAAATTTTCTTTTAAAATAATGAGATACAGTAGGAATAAATAAATTTCCGTTTAACTAAAATAATCTTATTGCTTACATAACATAAATTATATCGTCGTAACCTTTTTCAATTGCTAAGGTTTCTGTGAAATTCTTAAAGGAGTTCTAAATATTAGAACAAAACTGCTCCCTCGTTTACCGCTCGGCCGGAGCAAATTTTTATAGAACTGCAGTAACCTACACTGCAGTGACCCACACTAGAGGAAGTGCGATCATTTGGACTTTTTCCTAAGCATACTACCCATTGTTTCCCTCGGAATAGGTAGAGGTAGAGTGGAAAAAACACCCCTTTAACTGATGTGAAAAATATTAACGGAATGTATTGGTACTTCTTTCGTTCCATACTTAGTCCATTTTTAACTATTTTTTAGTACATTTTATTAACGCTATTTATATTTATTTAAAAACTCAGAAATCTCAATCCACGCTGTTCTTTTCCTTCTTCTAGTTCTCTCTTTGGTATGTATGCTTTTAGGGAAGTGAAAAGATGATAATCTGAAGTCAGGAGTCCAAGACCGCCTTGGTGGATAAGGCTGCGTGAGGGCGGCCGTTATCGCATTTTAAATGCTCCTTTTGAGTTTTTTTTTTTAGAGTCTCACAATATCGTTGTGCATTGATAGTCTCCCCTCGAGGCAGAAAGTCGACCAAAATTATGCCTTTTCACACACTGATGCTATGATTTTTTTGCCCGAAATTGTGGTTTTGAATTCTTTGGCAGATGGTGAATCGGTGTGACGCCACTGTGATGACTGTCTTTTGGTCTCAGGCGTATAATGAGCCACCCACGTTTCATCTCCAGTCACAATAGAACTGAAAAAATCCTCACCTTCCAATTCAAGTCGCTCAAGAAACTCGCGGGCGCTATTGACCCAGCGGGATTTCTTACCGACATCTTTCACGCAATTGGACACTACAACGTGAATTTACGCACTAAAGTGTTTCTGCGAAGCTCGCTCTAGTCAGGGGATCCCCCTCTACCGCTCAGCGTTGCCAACCCTAAAAAAAATAAGAAACCACGCTCCGTTATGTTCACAGTAGACTTACTTTCTGAACATAATTGAGTTCCGCAATTCTGAACCTATTTTTTATGTGGAGGCAGCCGTATATGGCTAGGTGCATTATAATTCTGGAAAAAAAATGTTCTGCCGCCATTGTCATAAATTTCTAATAGTTCCTGATAAGCGATGCATTCATTCTATCATTACAGATTCACGTCATTGAATTTAGGTTTTTTTCAATCAATTTTTTGCATTTAATATTGTTTAAGGCTGCACACATTGCAAGTTCAATCATCTAACAATTTGCAATGTGGCTTCGATAGTCTTGTTAATACTGCGTATTTTTTTATTCCCGAGTATTTTGGAGGGCATTGTAAAGATGACTCCTTTTAGCACAATTCGCAATTCCAAAATTTAAACATTTTTTTGTACTATACTCTGCGATTTCTCGAGTTTTTCCACAGTTCATTAAATCAATAATTCTATGTTTTTCACGATTTACTCGATTTTTTACTATTCGACATTTTAGGTCTAGACAAGATTTTTCAGCTCTTAAAAAAATTCAAATGAACACTTCCAATATAAAAAGAAACTCAAAAAGGCAACTGAGACTTTATAAGTATTTACAGTTGTAGAACACTTTTTTTTGTGATTGTGACCTTGTACTTAGCGTGTTGAAGAAAAGAGAAAGTTAGATAACAAATAATTTGTTCTGGTATTCCACAGATATGAAAATAATTTGGAAAAACTGTGAAAAAAAAATGTTTGAGTCTATAATTATTCACAGGACGAATTTTTGCACTTGGTCAGTTATTTTTGATTTTTGAAAGAGTTTAAATATATTAAAAATTTAGTGTTTCTGATTGTTTAGTTAAAACGTTAAGTATATTTCTTGTAATAGTATGCGTAGAAGACTCAAACATGGCTCACACTTCATAAATAACATTAAAAAAATGTTCAATTGCAGTAGGGATAAGGAAACTTTTAAGACCTCTTTTCCATAATTGTTCCATAATTTGTTGCATAGTGTTCCCTAAACATCTGCAAAATTCCAATTCACTGTAAGGGTCATCACCATTTTGTACTAATAATTCTTCAAGCTTATCTACATACGTCAAGAATGTTTGAATGATAACAAATTGGTAGCAAGTTCTGTAACATACATGCTGATGAATTTACATTGCTTTATTCAACAACATAATTACTTCCCATTGCCTCTACCTCTAGAGATTCGAACTTTCAAATTACACTAATATCAGAGTTTTTCGTTAAACTTATTTTATTGAAAAGGGTGCATACTCAATAGAATCTCTTCTTCAGAAATCATAGACGCAATAAGAACTATTTCTTTTGATATATATTCCTTTCTAGTGGACTAAGCTCTGGCACCTCTTGAGATACACCTAATATCAATCCTATTTCGTTGGAATGATTTATTTATTAAATTCGAATTTTTAAACCTCTTGTAAATTCTTCAACGTTCCCAAATCGCAAAATATTTAAACTTTAAAATGGTTATATACAGTTCTGAATCATCCTCCCCAACCCCTCAATAGATATATTTAAATAAGTCCGTGAGCGAATAAATGGTCACAAATATAAGAGTAAATATTGTTACAACCGCAGCCAATGAAAAGTGGTGTAAATTAGGTGGCCACTTAAGTTTTCCAGAGTACAAAGAAAATCTCAAAATTATTTTACTTTTATTTATTGATTTTCGAAATATTTACCCTCTTGTTCTATAGAAATTTGCATACGATTGCATAGTTACATTGAGACGAGGTTGGGACCCGGACGGGATCCCTGGAACGTAGACCACAACAAGGTCCATTTTTCAACCTCCATACTTATGAGAAATTGTTTATAAGTTCCAACCAGATGCTCTAAGAAAATTCAAAATTGGCCCTCTACTCTCCTTACCGGCCTTATGCAGTTCTTCCAGGAGGTGTGAACCAAGGTGTAACGTTTTCCTAAGAGCAGCACAGTACCAAACAAAAAAATAATGAGTCACTGGTTCGGATTACTTTCCCCATACTCTCCATACCAGATCATCAACTATTCCCATACGTTTAGACCAATCTTGAAAGCATTGAATCCACCGTTCCCCAGTAACACCAGAAACCAAATTTTGTTAGACATCCAATTTGGTGAGAGGTGTTAATTAATTTCTTTTATAAAGGGTTTTCCAATAAGAGGTGTTATTTTGATATTCGAAGAAAAATGCCATTTTTTGAGATAAATGATCGGATCTTTATTTCATTATAAAGAGGAATGTATGCCGTTAATAATGGAAAATAAGATCAGCGAAATGACGAACACGATCACGCCTACAGGACCATATCCTTTTCATGAAATTTTCCATAACCAAATCGCAAAGTGGCTGCCCAATGTCCTCGATAGCCTCACGAATTCCATCTTTGAGGTCTTGAATTGACAATGGCCTGTTGGCGTAGACCTTCTCTTTCACGTGGCCCTAAGGGAAGAAGTCGCAAGGTGTTACGTCACAAGATCTCGGTGGCCAATTGTGATCACCTCTTCGAGAGATAACACGGCCCGGAAACTTTTCCCGTAAAAGATCAATGGTTTTGTTGCTTGTATGGCATGTAGCGCCGTCTTGTTGAAAGTAAACGTTTCCCAGATCAATACCATCCAATTCCGGCCATAAAAAATCATTAATCATCTGTCGATAGCGTAATCCATTCACCGTAACTGTTGCTCCAGCCTCATTTTCGAAAAAGTAAGGTCCAATGACCCCGCGGGACCATAAACCGCACCAAACCGTCACACGTTGAGGATAGAGAGGCTTTTCAACAATAACTCTTGGGTTTTCCGAGCCCCAGATGCGACAAGCTTGCTTGTTGACGAAGCCATCGAGGTGGAAATGGGCCTCATCACTCAAGATGAGTTTTCGATGGAATTCCGGATCATTTTCATGCATTTCAAGGACCCAATCAGCAAAGACTCGACATTGTTGATGATCGGCCGGCTTGAGCTCTTGTGGTAACTGAACTTTATAAGCCTTAAGACCCAAATCTTTATGCAAAATACGGTGTAATGACGTTTGTGGAATGCCTAATTCCAAAGACCGACGAGGAATGGACAAACCTGGGTTTTCTTCAACACTTTCGGCTACAGCAGCAATATTCTCGGCTGTTCTTGAGCGACGTGCACGAGTTGTATTCTTCACATCACTAACTTGTCCCAACAGCTCGACGACCCAAAAATGTTCGAGTTTTACGAACCGTCTCTGCCACATTTTCACCATTTTTATAGTGAATTTTAATAATTTCATTGCGTTGTTGAATCGTGTATCGTTCCATTTTTATTAATGGCGTAGTTTCTACTTGTCAAATGTCGAAAAATGACAGCTCCAAAGGTGACATCTACCGAAATATCTGGCAATTAAAATAACACCTCTTATTGGATAACCCTTTGTTTTCTGATATTACAAGAAGGATGTCTTAATTTGCCATATCCAGACTATAGATCACGACGAATAATTAATTCCATTTTTCAAACAATCAGGAACTGTATATTTGTGATGGTGTTGTTTTGTCGTGATAGATAAGAATTGGTCATTTTCCACGCATTTCGTGAAAACATCCGGCGCCATACAGAATTACCCGTAAGATGACTTATCATTGGAATTGAGGTAACATTAACCACACGTTCGGAACAACTGGTTTTATTGCTGCTTATTTTCTGGCTAATAGCAATAAATCCAAGTTTCGTCACCTATCACAATGTCAAACAGTGCTTTTTCCCGTCCTTGGTAGGATTTCTGTTTTTTTTCTTTTTTGCAGCCCGCACCATCTTTTGGGTCTCTATCATCTCGTACTTACTGCCGTTAATTTTCTTGGAAATGAGATGTTCCACGTAAAGAATTGCTTTTTGTTTTTTTGACTACTTGGATAATACAATATTTTGTTTTTTTAATCTCTCAAAGCTATCAAAAATCATGTTCTTAATAGCGCCATCTTGCAGGAAATAGCCGGACAGCATCCTTCATATAATACTTAAAAGGATCTTTTTCGAAACAAAAATATCAATGCAATTTTATTCTTGCTTACAAATCGGCGATATTACTTTTGACATTTCATATCGTCTTTGTCCATGAAAATTCACATAACCCATGCCAATCCAATCAAGCTTCCCCAAAAGAAGAGCTTCGTGTAATTTTATTTTATTATTCTTTTATCGCAGCTATACTCATTTTGCTCCGAATAATTTTACTTCAAAATATTCGGGACGAATTAAATTTATTTCACTCCAATACACAACAGACCAGACTCTCTCCTATAATATTGCTACTACTACTACTATTCTACAAAATACGATATTGCTCGAAAATATTTCTATTTTTGTACCATCATCCATCCATACAATAACTTAAATGAAAGCATACATATTTTCGGAAAAACCCAAGTAAATCGTGGAAGACTCCTATATAACGACATCGTAAAATGAAGCAATTTCAATAAATCCTGAATCCGATCAATACTTATATTGCCGGTCACTGGCGAAATGCCGAATGTTGAAAAATCGCGGAGCTAATCACGCTATAACTACAATATACGAAGCCTGGCAAAACGTTGGGCAGTCATAAATCAAAGTGAATTGCTTACAGTAAAAATGTTCACAAAAAAATATCGCAAGCAGCAAGCAACAAACCAACCAACCAACCAACGAACCAACGCAACTTTGGTAAATGATTCCATAGCATGAAGGATACCAAAGAAAATGACTACAGTTTTAGCTAAAGATTGAATACGAATGGGTTAATATCACGCTCCAATCATTCATGAATCGTAAAAAAAAAGAATAATCAATTCTTGCAAAATATGAATGCCGTCTCTAACTAATTTTCCTTAGGTTCATTCCCTTATTAGTCCAAGAGGATACCCATAAGGACTGATGAAAAATGGAAATGCGGAAAGGAATGAAATCAACTTCCGTACCCAAATGGGTTTGAGGTTTTGTCTCCCAAACTTTAAATTAACTTCCAGGTCGAGGTGAAAACATTTGAATGAAATTCATAGGCATTCCATTACCGGATAAATAGACCGACAAAAGGTGAATATACGGTATCCTCTTGGCACAGGAGAAGGTAAACAAATATCCAAATCACAAACTGAGGGTAGGTATGCTTATCTATCTATGTGAACGTAGACAGCATCCAAAATGAATCTATTCAGATGATTTCACATAAATCAATCAATCGCACAATTACCAGATTCCTTATATCTGATTGAGACCGGGAAGAAGGAGTAAACGGAGGATGTCGGTTGGTGGTGGTATGTTGAAATTGGGAAACGAATAAAATTAGAATTTTCTATAGGATGGAAGTAAAAGGTATATTGACCGGGATATTATACACACACATACACACACACATATACAAGCATAGATTGAAGGAGACTATCAACGACCTAAGTAGTACTACCTACATGAGTATAAAAGCAAAGGATTTAATCTGATCGACTGCCAGTTAAATTCGTGAAATTCGAGAGCAAACTAAGAGGTTTTACATACTTGAGGAGGTATAGATAAGTTAGTCGTCTGAGAGTCGAACAAAATTTGCATACCTATCAAGATTGGCAGGAAATTTTGACACATGAGTACCATTTTGGTTTGCATTGCATTATATCCTTAGAATTCTCTCTTTGGAGAGTTCGCAAAGTCGCATTCCGATAAAACACTGGAGCCAATGAATTTCAAATACTTATAATCGTAAATATTGCATCTGATTGGTTTCCAATGCATTTTGCGCTGTGTTTTATAGATAGATATGTGAAAACTTGACACTGTTTTGTGCAACAAATTTTAACATACTCTATATTGCATTTGTTAAAAAATAATTCCCCCAAGGGGCTCTTGGACACTCCTTAGGACCTATTTTTCCGGTTTCTAACAATCCTGTTATTTTTCCTTTCGTCTTAACGTGAATTTTTAGAAATGTCGACTGATTGATGATTTGAAATTTTTTGCAAAAATATATATTACGCTACCGGAGAGGGTCCATGTGTTCAAGGTTTCAGGAAATAATGAAACCGTCCCTGATTTACAATTGTGCTTATCTCATAACCTGTGGTATGCTACAATATTCGAGGATATTCCAGGATATGTAAAAAAAAAATAAAGAGAATTACCCGCCCCCCCCCCCCCACCCTGCAATCACTTCAATTTAGTCGGCCAATCTTTTCAAATCTCGTTCATATGAAATGTTTTCAATTCGTTTTAGATTCATGAAAAGATTTCTAGTGACTAGAAGGGTTTGTTGTAAGGAACCGTTTTTAGTTAATTGCCATTTTTAGTTAATTGCTGTTGACTACGATTAACGTTCGACACATGGTAGAAGAAATTACATGCAAAATAAACCGATTTCCGTCTCAGTATTGGTGTGCAGTTACAGAGGTCTTTCTCTAATTTTCATGAACATACTTGAAGAAGTGGCGTTTAAGTGGCACTGCAAGGATTCTCTTAATTGCATATTTCCAGAATTTTGTGACTGTTTGGAGTGTCATAATGTTCCAATCGATCTTTTATATGCAGCATTTGCGAATGTATGCCCCCAGTCTGACTCCACTATTCATTTTAGATCATGACCATATGCATAAAGTAACCTTAACCTTCGCTAGCCTTAGATAGATACATATTCCATGTGCGTTTTTTTTTATTTACCGCGACTCCTAGATGTTTGCCATCAATTATCAAAAGATGGAGCCGTGGGTCATGCTTCAGTAGTAATTGTGGCTACTTAACCTACATAACCTACAGCCGCGCAGACTTGTATATTAATTGTATATTAAAGCCAGTGCTGGTAAGTTTTACTATGAGATTTTTTTTTTTTTTTTTTTTTTTTTTTTTTAGAGTAGCATAAAGTGGACTAGGACTGGAATAGACTATGACTGCGGTGATCAATGCTAAGCAGCTAATTTTATTACATTAAAATGTCACTTTAAATCTATAAGACTACGATTTTCATCATGGACCTAGGGAGTAAAAAAGAGATGGGTCAGAATGAATTGATCAGTGTGTGGGCAGAATATTGTTCTTGTTTTGGATATGGAAACAATCCTGACATATTTCCAGCATTGGCGATAAAGACAGGACTGTATAGTCCATTTGACCTAATTGAGAGTAAATATTCTACTCGCTAGCTTTAGAATCCTATTAAAACAACTATGTTGAGCCCGGACTGTTAGTTGTCGGACGCGAATGAAAGACTTACGGAAATGAGTGTTTAGAAAGAGCTACACTGTTTCCTCGCAACTTTTCATCTCCACTTTGAAATGAATCTGTATCGGTTCAATGTATTTTAGTGTTTCTCAACGTACTAGCAAGGATTACGTGTAGTTAATAACGTTCACAACAATTTTGAAATCCACCACATGCATTACAGTGACCACAACTAAAGTGTACTTCCTCGAATACTCTGGTGAATCTAAAATCATTGTCGTGGATATTTTAAAAACTTTCGACAGAGTCTGACTCATTCACAGCAGTGGTTTTGATCTTCGATATTATTAAAATTTGAAAATATTCTACCCGTGTCCTGGTTATACGATTTGATGGCATCCTATCTGACCCCTATTCCATCTAAATAGGTGTCCCTCAAGGCTCTGTATTCTTTTCTGATCATTTCAATATAATCATTAATGATTTGATTTGCTTGTCCGAATCTATTACAAGTACTCACCGTAGAAGTCAAATGCCACATTACAAAAATTTTCGCTTTATGGACAGGTGGGATTGAGTAGAGCTCAGTGCAAGAAAAACTAATAAAACATTATCGAAAAAATATTAGAGTCCTGATTCTTTCTAAACATCTTACCTAAACTGATCACATCATTCCATTGGGATGAATACAATTTGTATTTTATCCTGTGGTATTTTCTTTTTTTTTTAAAGAGGGGGAACAGGAGATACCCAACCCAAGCACGGAGGCCACATCGGCCCATTGTGCTATCCTGAATCCCATTCACCAAAACCTTCCTGTCCTCTTAATGAAGCGCAACAAGTCTTGGTGCGAAAGGTTTTTCAGCTCATCCACAGCTAGAAGGGGAGACCCTAGAGTATCCAGTCTGCTCCGAGCGAAGGGCGGACACTCACATCCTGTAGTATACAAAATATCTTATTCCATCGAATCTGGTGCTTATCTGCACAAATATCACGTCCGACCTATATATATATATACAATGACATATAATTACCATAAACCCGAAGTACTATACTTAAACTAGCGTTAACTTTTTACTGAAAACATTTTTTTGACACCACCATATACTTTTTTTTATATGACATCATACTAACTCTCCTCCCATTTCCGCTTTAGCTGCAGTACTGCAACTGTTTCCATGGTAGGGAACTTTTTGACGGAGCGTAGTCAGCGAGTAAGATCAGTGCTGAATTTTGTACTGCGTTTTCGCCATTGCGTGGTGTACCGCAAGTGTCCGTACTAGGTCCATTGCTATTTAGTTTATTCATAAATGGCGTGCAGGAGGTTCTTCCATAACATAAGAAGTACTTCGTACTCAGATTATTTGCAATTGTATTAAAGTAGACCCATTGGCGTCTTCATTGCGCACATATACTGTGACCTGGACAGAATCAACTGTTAGTCCATAGCCGGTTATTACAAAATCCTGTCGCAAAGCATTAATTTTTATAATAGAGAATATGGTTAGGATGATTTTCTATCATTTTTTTTAAATATTTATGCTTTACCTATGCTAAGTGCAGGCTGAGACATCTTACAACTAGATACGAAAATCTCCATATAAGCCCAGATCACTTTTTGAAATCTCTGTAACTTTTTTTCAACCAAAAAAAACTATATCATTGAGAAGAATTTATGTGGCATAATACAGCAAGAGAGAGAGAATGTGTAGAGCATTCTATTAGAAGGCCATTAGCTCGCTTTAGTTGGACTGCGTTTTTGTAAGGCTATGCGCGTACTGCTCATTAGATCTCGCTTAAAACTAGTTCAATCTGTTTTTTTTTTCTTTTTTCACTTTCGTTACCTTGAGTTTCCTAAGTTACATAGCTCCTGTGCGCGATCTACGAAGGTTCGACCGTGTTTCTATATTTCGAGCTTGTCTACTTGATTGTTACTCTCTGTCTATTTCGACTTATTTAAGACGAAGAGCACTGCTATTTATGTGCAAGTTGTTTACTATATTCAAATAGGCCAAAGTGCATTACACAATAGTCTTCATTTTAATATTCAAACTGCGAGAACTATTTGGGTATTCTGGATATTGATAAGAACTCATATAACTTCTTCTCTGCTGTGCAGATATCAATGAGTAGGTACATGAGAAGTACATTTCATTTTCCTCTAGTTTAACTTCTGTTTTAATATTAAATAATTTTTACAAATAACAACAATCGAAACATCCTGACTCCCAAAGGTATGAGTAAATTGAGAGAATTAACTACAGAGCAACTGCAGACTTTCAGTAAGTCCATGAAGTCGATTTACCATTTTCAAGAGCAAAAACATAAAGTTTACGAATACCGTACGGGACACAGACGAAATAAAAATAAAAATCAAGTTGGATGACATTTGGAAAAATAATGGCCTCATTGAAAGCGAAGGAGCTTTAAATTTAGCGAGGAATACAAGAAAAGGGGCGACAATAATCCAAACTAGCCAGAAGCAGAACTATTCAACCTGTGCTGCCAAAGTAAATTGTGGCACCGGGAATTATACGTCCAATAAATGTGGACTCGCGGTCGAACGAATAGACTTCAACAGTGCAAACCAGATATATACCTACACATAATAAAACAATGGAAATGCTTGTCTTGTTGTTGTTTTTTTTTTTTTTTGTTGCTCCTATATTTTCTCATCGAGGAATCTTGAGAGTGATTTCAGTTTGGTTCGTCGATTATATAAGATTCGGTTCGGCATATATACAAAACCTTACTGACTCAAATAAATCCCCCTAGAGCAGTCCCTTCTACATGAACACACTAGTGAGATTCGAGGCAAGAAAAGAATTTTAAATTTTTTTTTTTAAATTGAAGTACAAATAAAACCAAAAGACTGCGCTGCTCCCAAAGCAATTGTCTTTACTCGAGAGAGTGTAGAGAGATTTTACCAAGTTCTGGACCAATGTATATATATAACGTAGCATGCACCTTCCTTCATAAGAGCTTAGATTTCATTATTGGAACCTCCAATCTAATGTGCAGCAACCTGTCAGAAGGTATAACTGATGGGATTGAGGAAAAATTAAAAAAAAAATGGAATCAAAAGGAGAACGGGGTCCTATTATAGTTCGAACATAGTATAAAAAAAAAAGAACAAATACAGGTGGATGAGAAGGAGTTGAAATTCAAGGCGATATGATGGAGGCGGAAGTGGAGGATGAGTACGAGGAGACCTGCATCAATTCTAGCACACCAGAATCGACCGCACAGAGTTTGTTGATATATGAACAATCGATTCCTTGATGCTATGGGGGATATAATATATGTGTATGTATGTGAGCATCTAGAATCTCTAGATACATATATCTAGCACTCTCATATTGCCGGTATATGTAGGTCTGAAAACAAGTACAACGCTTTTATCAAGAGAAAATTGGAAAGATTGGATACCCAGCTGTGATCTTTATCGACGAATATTGAAATTTCAATTGAACCGTGTGGGCTTGCTATGAGGTAATAGAATTGAATTTTTAATATTATTTCTTTGGTGCGCTTTAGTTAACATAATGTCGCCTTTGAATTACGGGTAAAGCCATATACAATTAGACGCAATATATGTTGGTTATTGTATATTTTATGGGTTACGACGACAGGAAAATATTCCATGCATAAATATGAAGACGGAAATTTAATTTTCAATTTGACTGTTCTTAGGCTATAGTTTTGGAGTAAGCAGTTAAAAGGGGGATAAAAAAGAACATTATAAAGGAAAGTTTCTACATCTAAGGAGTATATAAATTTTATGAACTGAGTATAGTAGAAAATGATGAATCCGATAAACAGAGCTTACTAATTCTATACTACTATCGTTAGGCCCATCATTATTACATTTGGTGTGGAAAAAATAGTCCAAATAAATATACCAAAAGCCATGCAAAGACTTGCAAGCCTCGAAATAATAGCTGCTATAAGGACCTTTCCTATATTAGCCTTAAAACTGACTTACGTCCGGTCATAACAAAATTCTTATCGATTTTTAAAATCACTCAGTAGCATCCCAGACTTCAAAGTTTGGGCGCCTCTTTGAAGACGTCATAGAAGAATACAAAAGCTGGAAGAACAGTGGACCAAAATTTCTACGTGGATCACTCGGTTGGTACACAGACGGATCTAAGAATGAAGGCATCGTATGGGTGTAGGGGTCAATGGGCCTAGATATATTTTACACAAGGCCTTGATGTGATCCTACCGAATTGCTTTTCAAGGAGAAAGCTACACCATAGAAACATGCATTGCATATGTTAATTTTTTGAACGCTGTGCATAATAGGAATGATTGAATGGATTGATGAGTGATAGAATCTCCTAACGGACTCCTGGAGTTAAAACACTACTAGAGATATTGTTTACCGTTGTTATTTATGATACTTAATAAATCCAGAAGACCGTACTAATGAAATTACGAATTAACTCCCAATCCTTCTCGCCAGCTTCATTCAGTTCATTGGGGACTACTAGATTTCTCTTAGGCGAGTAAGTTCGTTCGCCTATTGGATTCTGCTGAAGCTGATAATACTGTGATCTGTATCCCGTATAGAACAAGTATCTTAACCGTATAAGAATGTTGAAAGGGATTTTATACACTAATACTAAATTCATGATTTCTGTTACACGATTTAGAACTCACTTTCCTCGAAGCCTAACTAATAACTTACAAAGACTAGGCAAGTAGAACAAAAATCTGATGATGCCTCGACGATGCCTCAGTTTTCTGGCGTAACAAAATGTTAAACAGTAATGCCTCGCTCCAATATAAAATCGATGATGCCTCCACCTGATGTAGTGAAGGCCTAAATTCTTTCCTGGACATTTACTGCAATCTTATTCCTTAGAAATTTTATGCATTATTGCAGGCCGAACGGAACACATAACGGTATTGTATCTGAAAATAGCTCCAGTCTGTCACAACAGTTAATAAAAATTCTGTCGAAACATTTTCTGAAAATTTCTAAGAAAAAATGAATGCTTGTTGCTTATCTATGCGTCTGCACGCTAATAAATATTGGCAGTGGCCCTAACACGTTTTGGGGGGCTCTAATAATGCATAAAAATTCTAAAGAAAAAAATTCGTGTAAATATCTAAGAAAAAATTGAGAGCTTCCATAGGGGATGTATAGACATCTCGTCGAAGCATCGTTGATTTTATATACGGACGAGGCGTTACAGATTTTTATTATACTGGCACAGTCTTTGTATGTATTAGTTTGTCTATGCCTTCCCGCTTTCAGGATGGTTCGGGAATCGATAGCACTATATTATTACTGTAGGGATGGTTTTCCAAAACCTCTTCATGTTCCCTAATTTTCCACTCTCCTTACGTTCCCCAATTCCTTTCCCATTTTCCTTCCTGCTATGCTGTGCTTTTCATTTTAGAGCTTGGCTTAACCCATTGCCGTACAGTTTTAATTATAAAATTGTCCCGAGGAATGCAAGTGGCTATAGCCGTCATTTGATTATTAAACCGAACATATATTGATGATCGCTAATAAGGTGATTGGGTGTTGATGAGTGTTACGAAAATTTTCGGAAGAATCGAAGTACGGGCAATTTGTTTATAATTTGAGGAATTGGATGCCTCTCCTTTTTTTGGTAATTAACTGAACATGTGTAAGTTTTCCTGCTGAAGGAAAGACTCGCCTGTAGAATAGGACAGGTGAAATAATTTGTGTAGATGTTTAGCTAAAGAAGAAGCATAGCACTTGAGTACCAGGGGCGAAATACCTTTAAACCCCAGCAGCCTTAGACACATTGAGAGTCGCGAGCAATTTGAAAACGTGAACACACGCTTGAGTTATTTACGCCAGATTTATAATGACGTGCGAAGTGAAAAATTCAGAGATCGTGATGCAAATTGTGAAATAATTATTTGAAAATTAATTTCTTTTATTTATTAACTTTTTGGAGAAATGATTACCCTTTATTTCCCCTAATACAGGGTGGGTCATGAACTCTTATGTTAACTGATGCGGTGTTTTTGGCTTCTTCAAATATCCCCATAAATAGAAATCTGCTGGCGTCAAATCGGGACTCCTGGGTGGCCAGGAGATATCGCCTCGCTTAGAAATCAACTTTTCCGGAAACATTTCTTTAACACCCTGTAGTTTTTTTTATCAAAAACTAGCTTTTTTGCTTAATCACCCTGTAACTCCTAAACGGTTTATATCCCCCCCCCCCGCCCCTGCCATACAATTTTTGGTTCATCTAGGTGAGTACTATCACCTCCCGCTCTATTGACCTCCTATTGGGAAACACCCTGTATATGTTTAAAATGCTATAAACTTGTTGGTTTCATAAAAAGGAACTCTAAGGATTTAAAAACCGTTGGTACTTTTAGAACTTTGTTTACTACTATTGTTCGTCCCATATTAGAATATGCTGCAATCATTAGGTCTCCCCATTACCAGGTGCACAGATTGGAATCTATTGAAAGAACTCTTACACGTTTTATGTGTTACATGCTTATTATATGGGGGATATCTTACCATCATACGAGTCAAGACATTTATTAATATAATTATCAAATCTAAGTTTCAGGCGCGACATGCAATGTGCTTTATTTATAAGGGATAGTCTGTGTTCCAATATTTTATGTCCAGAGCTTCTGAATATGTTGAATTTATATGTTCCAGGAAAGACCTTAAGAGCAAGAAACTTACTTTGTGCTTCTTCTCATAGAACCAACTATGGTTATCAAGAATGTGTAAATAATTCTATTAAAAAATTCAACTATATTGATAAATATTTAGATTTCTCCGCTCCAAGAGATATAAGTAATCTTTATTAATACTTGATATTTCATTTACGTAATAATTACTTGGATTTTTTGCATGGACATTTCAAATTCAATGTTTTATTATTTTTGTACGAAATTCTGTTTCTCAGTAGACTTAGTATTAAATTAATTAATTAATTTTTTAAGTATTAATAGTCTGTAAGAGACGAACTCTGTAGAATTTAGGTAAATAAATAAATGAATATTCATGTATAGAATTTTGAAGAGTGAGGTTTCTTTTGATAACCGTCCCAATCATCTTTTCCCGTGTATTTGATTTCCTTAAATAAAAAATTGTTGATTTTTCGAGATCGAATCCAACTTCATCGAAAGCTTTATTTTTCGGTCTGCCTAGCGTATTTTATAATTATAACTTGTCTTAAACTTATTTTTAATTTTCATAAGAATAAGATACCACTTCACGTACTAACTAAATGTTTTGTTTGTAACAGAGTACAAAGTCTACATTGTCGACACATTAGTTGACATTGTCGACATTGTCTACACAAAATTTGTTTGTCTACGCTAATGTCTACGCTAAAGAGTAGATAATGAAAGTCTACGCGTAGAGGAACAACACTGGGCAAAATCTAGTACATCGAAATATTAAATTCATCGAAATCTGAAAATAAGCACAACTGCTTACTTTTGTTGATAAAACTTTGAATACTGGACGATAACATTCATTTCCTACTAAGAGTAACCGCAAAGCCTCCATAATCTATAGTGCGTGATCCACCAATTCCTGTTATATTTGGTCTTATATTCTTGTATCGATTTCACTTCATCTAGAAAATAACATGGTCAATCTTATAAGAAAGAAATTTCAACATAAAATGTAATTACACTTGAAACTGGAGCCTTATTATAACGCCCATTCAATTTTGCACACTGTTCTATACAATTTCTCGAAAAGCAAACATTCCATCCTAGGAAATTACGCCTAGTCAAAGTACGGCTGAACAAATAAGACACACTCACAAGTGTGGTTACTTTACTGTTACCCATGGAACTTTATTTCTGCCTACTTTAATGAACTTATAGGGAAATATAGGAAAGGAATAAATATGTGTAGGCGAATATCGCATTTTAAATGAACTGAATAAACCTAACGGATTTATACGTATACATCCGATATGAATTAAACTGCTGTCTCAGCACCACAAAAAAAAAATAATGGGTGCTAAATTTCAATGAAAAGATGCCAAAGTTGGAGGCTAATATATTTACTCATGTCATCATAATTTCTGTGTTTTTTCTTCTTTCTTCTTCTTATTTTTTTTTCCTCTTTTCTATAAGCATGAAACGTTTTATTACTTCCCAAATAATCTCTCATATAACACTGGGGGGATCGTGCGCATCCATGCTTATAAGTTTCATGTATACACAAACAACAATGAGCGCGTATTTCTCTTAAGTAACTTGAGCATGCGCTATAAGAAGAACGATCGAATCGACCCGACCGAACAACGTCTCCTCAAAAACCGGCCGATCCAATCCAAGACGGGGAGCATACGGAATGATATGGCTAAGATATAACAACCACTTTTGTATGAACAAGTTGTATAGGTACTTCTTCTTCTTCTAGGTTATATTACAGCAGGCAAGAGGGGCAGCATCCGAAGGGTATTGGACCAGTACGGGCGATCTCAGCACGAACAATTCTTTGCCAAGGGTAATTGACTTTATGCGGTAGACACAGATTTTATTGCATTAAGCAAAAAAAAAAAAAAAGAACAAATCAAATAAAACAAAAACAAATCCGATGCTCACCAGAGTTGGATGAATGTTTTCCAGCAATTACTTGTGTTTGCTGGTGTAATAACATCGGGAAAATTGAGAAAAAATGTTGCATGCGGAATAGGATCGCATCTCAACGTCTATAAGCGTCTGCTGCTGCTGCTGATGCTGCTGATGCTGCGGATACAGCACACAAATTAAGAGAATTTCTTTGGGAAAACATGAAGTGTGTGTAGGCGTTTGATGGATTTCTGTTGATTTTTCTTGGAGCTAGATTGTTGGTTGTTTTTAAATCAACCATGGATACCTATATACATAGAAATGTATGGATGTGTGTATATATATAGAGAAAGGAATAGACCATAGACTATAAGAGCCCAGTCATTCTATCTTTTCTTGTCTTTTTTTTTATTTTATTATTTTTGGTCTGCTTTTTGCTGTCACTAGTCATTATCTGCAAGTAATTTGTGCTGCCTTCACAAAAAGAAGCGAAAAAAAAAATAAAACACTGCAAGAAGGATTAAAAAACCATTCTTAAGTTACAATGACTGCAATTTTATGCTGTCCTTTGTAATTATTGCGACTTTCATCTTTAGGCCCCTTCGCCGCTTATACATACATAAATATAGCTGAACTTGCAAGTCTGTCTAGAGCTCATCATCATCCTCTTGAAGTATTTCTGGGAAATCTTTCTAGCATCCTGAAGGGTACTCTTCCTAATATATAACTTCGATATAAGTATGTTATATGTATGTATAATGTGTACCCCTATACACCATCCAACTGAACATTATATTTTTCGTACGTTTTTTGTGCATACCATTGTTTTCCTTAGTTTTTAAATGAATGGGTTCGTACTATACACAGAATTACATACATAAATATACCAAAAAGGGAAGCCTCTCCAGACAATGATAATAAGTAGTAGGAGACAAGGTTTTCTTTCCTTTTTTTTTTTCCTTTTTTTTTTGTGGGAAAAAAATTAATTTGGAAGGAAAAGATATCCATAGGACTATAGAAGAAAATTATTTCTGTTTTACTATGTACATACATATATACTTAGCCCATTACCATTATTCGGAGAGAACACTGGACAGAATTAGTAAAATATGTATCTCGACATGAGGATTATTGCATGAGAATAAAAAAAAAAAATGGCATCACATTACCTGGTTTTCTTATATATAGGTATATCGCGCAACTATTCCATTTCACAAGATTCGTTGGACCCGATATTAAATTCAAAACTGCTCTAAGCTAAGACTTAACTTAACCAGACTTCATCTCATAAGACAACATATCATCGCGGTATCGTATCGTTTCCCATATCCATCCATCCATCCAGCCCAGGAGGAACCTATCATGGTATTACCTTTGTAGCTTCTCTATTTCTTCTCATCATGCATTCAAGCCTGCGTCAATTGAAGACGACAAGTGGTGAAAACAAAACCTCTGATGAGCTTGGAGAGTAAACAAAATGTCACAATGGATGAGAGTTTATGTAGAGGTAAGAGTCGGTGCGGCAAGTCGACCTGGACGTTGATTGAAATTGAAAGTGATATCCTACCAGAATGATATCAGAGATTGGTTTCTTGAATGGATTGGAAAATTTTTTTTTTTTATTCGAGTTTCATTTGGAAAATATTTTTCTGTTGACTTTTAGGTGTTTTTTTTCTTTCTTATTGTTGTTATTTAAGCCAGGTAGGTACAGATAACTTAGGATATTAAAGTCATTCTCAATATGGATGACAGAGATTTGTTTGATTTTTGTATTTCAGCATAAATAGTGTTTTCTGTTTACCAGCCTAAATTGTTTTGTTTATAGTTTTTGAAGTATTTGTTTTTGGAAATATATATGCGCACCTATCTATTCCCTCCTCTCGTTGTAGTAGGCGAGTTTCTGGTTTGGTTTTGCCCGCTGGATGATATCCGTCTATCATAACCACGAATAACACTGAGATTTAAGAGTCTGAAACCTTTAAGTTCTTTTTGGTACATTTTACTAAGAAAAGGTTGTTGAAAGGATTAATAGAACCTAATCTCATCGAGACAACTATATTCTTATGTAACCAGGCAAAATATCAAGGATTAATGCACTTATATTGGACATATTGCGCCTAGATAGCAATTACTGCAGGTAATGTTCGAAAGTAAGTCTCGAACTATTAGACACGCTGCTCACTAAGGATGCATGCACTATGCACACGGGCATCAGGCATATGCTGTATAGTAAGCTGCTCACCAAAAGAACAATTGCACTGCACACTCCTAAGTAAAGTGCTTCCTTAAATTATAAATGAATTCGTCTTATTATGGCATCGGCCTATGAATATCTCATCTAAATATTTGACGCAAAATCTTTATCTGCAATGCTCAAATGAAAATGCGTGCAGCATGCCTACATCAAGTCCTCTTGCATCAAGCGATTGCTGCATTGATGAACGGTGCGTCACTTAAAAATGTTTGTGATGCTTTTGCTTGCACGGTGTAAGTGCATGTACGAAGCATTTGCATCTTTAGTGAGCTGCTGCATGCCATACAGCGATATGGCGTTTCAAAATTATGACGATGTATATGGCTGTTATAAAACTCATGTTATAGCTGAAGGGACCGTAGGCTAGACCGGAGTTAGTTGACTATATAGTCTAAGAGCTAGCAACGTTTTCGAGAAATGACTTTAGTTCGCCTAGTTTTTTGATATGCCTTTCCTTAAAGCATATCAATACTCATGCGGTCCATCTGGCTGGTGAGACGCGTTGCGTTTACTAGTGCGCATTCCGTTTTACAGGTAAAAAAAGCAGTTTTCAATATCATTTTAGTTCGATTTTTGTTTTTTTCATCTGTTTTCGTAAGCATCGGACAATATAAATTCACTATTCCCAGACAATTACCTCGTTGCTAGCACCGTGCCAGACGTTTTTTTTATATTTTATTACGGCTGTAATTTTTATACGAGTTAGTTTAATTATCGAACCAGATGAAATTAATTTGTCAGGCGATAACTCGGTTGCTCATTAGGTACCGGACCAATTTAAACATGGTAAAGTGGTTTTTTTTTCTCATGATGATGTTTTGAGAATATTTGATGAACCCAGCGAGATAGCACAATTTTGTCCTATTCTTTTTTTGTAGAGAATTTCAGGAGCTACAGGAAAGCTTCTGGGCAAAATTGAGATATCTGGCTCAGATTTGAGGATGTTCTTGATAAAATACTGGAAGAAAAGATCCTCTATTATACACATCCGATTGAAATTTCTGCATATTTAACTTTCTTCTGCATTTAACTTTCACTGAAATTTTTGACTGATAGGTATTAGAAAATAAATGAAATCTGACATGGTTGACGTTGTTAATCTGCCGAACTGCCAAAACAAATCTTTCCAAGGTAACAAATGCACTCTTCAGTATTTTTTCATCATCGGTGGCAATATTTTGAAATGCAAGCTGATAATCTTCCGCGTCTTCTAGTAATTTGAAAAAAGCTGGAGTGTAATCACAACATGTTATGGCCTGGAATCCTCTAGATATTGACGGAAGAATCCAGAGTTTTGTACAATTCATTCACGTCGATGTACCATTCATGATTATCCACGCCCATGTTGATCCAAAATTTTAGGGAAGCATTAAAATTGTCTATATTACGAAGGAGTGTAATGAGAATATCAGAATATGAGCATCTTATTACAACTTCAGCATCGATATCAATTTGGTAAATATGGTAGATAATCCTCGAATCTGCTTCTTCCTGTTCTTCACATGATAATGACTCTTCCGTTGCTTTAATGACTTTATTATTTTCAACGCGATAAAAGAAGCATTTGTTGAATTTTAAGTGAATTATTTTATCACCAATAAAAGAAGGCATATCATCAGTCCAGTGGTTGATAAAAAATATAACTAATGCTTCCTTGTATTGAACATTTTTCAGTTGAGCAGTAAAATTATGAGGACGAATTTGATTTAGTCATATTGAAACCTCGCTAGCCGATTCATCTCGACGTTTGAGTTCACTATCTTTGATTGATGGTGTAAAACATCAACGCCAGTTTCTTTCAGTTGAGATACAATTTACTTTTAAAACTTTTCCAAATTTTTCGTTTAAAATTTCATTGCATAATTATGTATAGCCGCTACATTTACTCCCATGCAAGCATCGGGAGAGATATTTCTTTGCTTCTTTTACCTCTTCCCTAGATAACCGGCTTGCATACTCCATCAAGAGTACTAGCGTGGGATGACACATTCCCTATCACACTCGAATCGATCTGGCTATTGCTAATCAACCGAATTATCGTCTGGAAAATTAATTTCATCTGGTTCGATAATTAAACTAGCTCGTATAAAAATTACAGCCGTAATAAAATATTTTTTTTTTAATGAAAAAAAAAACGTCTGGCACGGTGTTAGCAACGAGGTAATTGTCTGGGAATAGTGAATTTATATTGTACGATGCTTACGAAAACAGATGAAAAAAACAAAAATCGAACTAAAATGATATTGAAAACTGCTTTTTTTACCTGTAAAACGGAATGCGCACTAGTAAACGCAACGCGTCTCACCAGCCAGATGGACCGCATGCCTATTGAGATAGTGAAAGAAGGGTAATAGCAAAGTATCAGCCGAACTAAAGTTCTTTTTTTCGTGACGTTGCTAGCTCTCGGACTAATAGGAGTATGTAAACTCATTGCGATTAACTAGGCAAATCGAAGCTGTCTAAATTTGACTGTGCATTCAGTCAAGATACCCGTAGTGTAGCAATAGTTGCCGTAGCTAGCGCACGTCGTTCGCGGAGTTATTTTAAAAAAAAAGTACGTGAGTAAAAATTTTGTTTCATACTTAAATTGTCTTAAAGTTCAGAAGGTCATGATTTTGGGTTGTCTAGTGATTTTTATTGAAAGTGTATGCATTGGTTAATGGTGTTCCCAACTTGATTTTCTTGTGATTGGAATAACATTCTGTCGTTAGTGTTTCAAAAAGAAAATGGCGAGTTGGAGCTTATTGGCACGCAGCGTAGCAGGGTTAGATGACTCATAAGGCAACTAACCCCATGTTTCGTTTATTTTGGTTATCTCTTAATTTCTTACATTCAGAACGATGAGGACCTACAAACGAAAAATTGAATAGATGTAAAGATGTGATGTAAATTGCTTGCAACGAGGTTATCAATCACGAATCTTAAAGTGAGGCACACCGCTTAGCAGCTCTGTGGCTGGAGCAAAGCGTCCAGAACGGTCCATTGTTGTCTCCACACCACTCCCAAACAACCTATTTCTAGACTCCTGAAGTACTAATAAACTCGAGCATATTATAGACCGCTATATGTATATGCTCCACTTTTATACATTGCAGTTAACGGGAAGTAATGTCCAGTCGAATAAAACTAGACTTTTATAAAACCCTTCACTATATAAGTACATGAAAATTCTCGGAAATTATTAGGACTCATCATCCACACAACTCTTCATATCTTTAATAATTCTAAGTTCTTGGAATCTATTGAGATCACCCATATCATCAAAATTTGATCATTCATCAATTTAATCTCAAATGGGCTAATTAATTACATTTAATTTCTTATGTATGAATGGGTCTGGCTCAGCCGTAGCCTTATCTCGCGTAAAACCTCGACATTAACGCGGATATGGATAATTGTGCACCATATAGACCGCTAGTATCATTATTCTTTACTCCGAAACATATTATGTGTTTTAAACTTGTGCACCATTACCACATATAGATTACTTAAAAATGTTGAATTTTCTTTATTTCGTAAAAAAATGATAATTTTTTTTTTTCAAAACTTTTTCTTTTTGCATGCTTATTACTTTATTGAATTGATATAGTCTAATAGCCCCGTCCACTGAGACAGTGGTAAATGGACTCAGGGGGAAGCTTTTTTGAAAATGGCAAATAATACTTGAAAATCTTATAGGGAATAAAATAAAAGGAACTATTAAGAAACCCATTGAAGTAATCAAAATGAAAACGTATTTATTATGCCTGAAAACTTTACAGTAACATTCTTATAAAATTAATTATGAAAAATGGGTCTACTAGCCCCGGTCTGCCCTACTACAGGATAGGACCAAGCATAAAGTAGTTAAAGTCAGATTTACCAGTATACAGAGAATTGACCTTACATCAGCAACAGCAGCATTAAAAACCTCGTGCACTTGGAAATATGGCACTGT
Organism: Dioctria rufipes; assembly: GCA_963924295.1. NCBI lineage: Eukaryota > Metazoa > Arthropoda > Insecta > Diptera > Asilidae > Dioctria > Dioctria rufipes. The sequence continues at coordinate 29,600,572 of OZ002742.1, forward strand.
TTGCAAGATAAATATGACGGATCTTGTTAGGAAGAACATTGGCCAATGATACAATACGAAGATAGAGATTCTTAAGGAAGTTCATGAATTGACAATGCAATTAAATCACATTGTTTAATGTACTTAGAATATGGTGGAGTACCATGATGTATAAAATTTTCCCACTATCCCTAGAGTAGCACTACTCTGGTATACGGAAGGATTCAAAACTGAGGCGAATATCAGAGTTCAAATATGGAGCAACTGGCCTAGGCTCAAGATTCCACTGAGCAACAAGCAGAAGATTACACGGTATTAGTCTGTTTTTATGAGAACTTAAAGAAAGGTTATAACCACAACAGCAATTTTATATGTCTTGTAACACATTCAACCAAAATGGACTTATGAGCCTCAGAATTTGCTCCTAATCATATGACTTCATCTTCCTTTTCTGTTACCGGGATATTACTTTAACCTGGCGTAGAAAAAATGCGTCTTTCAACTAACTGTGAGTGTTCAAGCAGATTAAACAATTTGGGGATAGGTGAGAAGAAGTTGTCTGTTCGAGTAAATGACAATCTTCTTATATTCTGCAGTAAAATGGATGAGATACCTTCACTCTTCCAGAATTTAGCCGTCACACTTTTTTTCCAGATATATGTCAATTTCCATACTAAAGTCCTCACAAAAGAAGCTTGCTTTACTGTTATCTTCTACTTTTGAGCTGCTTGTGTAAAGAGTGAGACACAATAATTCTGCACATCTATAAATGCCGCCTTAAAAGTGGCGTTTGAGGGTAGGTTTAAGGAAGTTGTCATTAGTTTTCCAGAACAATTTATGACATCGCACTGTCCAGCTGCTTTCGAAATGTTTCAAAGTTGTTCCAATCAGAAAGTCGCCTTGTTTGGCGAGTGTAGACGAAAAAGCTTATCCCGTACATTTAACAGTTGAATGAAAAATGAAAATATCAACGAAATCGGTTTGAAATGAATTATCACCTCAAACCAAAATCAATCAAATTTCGCACTGGTGATTCATTTTGAGTTCTGTTGAAATTTTTCATACATAGTCTTTGACACATTCAGCCATTTTCTGCTTTGTGTGAAATTTATAAGGACATTTAATTGTTTTTTGTATAGCTACCTCAAGAGCAAATATTATTGTTTTTATGTATTGGTGTTTGAATATGACTCCGCCCATTCCCAACAGATGTCGTTTTTAGTATTGCTTACGAGTACTTATAAATGCCAACCCATAGGACTTCATGTCAGCTGTCAAATGCACTACGTGACAGTTGGTTGAAGTGTAAGCAACAAGTGTTTTTACCTCCTTGAAAATGTCGGTTTTCGTTCCAAGTAAACATTATTTGCGGGAAGTGTCATCACACTATTTTATTGCAGAGAAAAGTGCAACGGAAGCTCATCGTTTGCTTGCGGAGATTTACGGTGAGCACGCTCCATCTAATATAATGTGTAAGGAATGGTTTTGATGATTTTAAAATAATGATTTTGCCACTGAAACACAAAACATGGAATTTGAAAATGCTGAATTGGCAGAGAATTTTTGCCAAACTAAATCAGAATTGGCTGCAGCTTTAAATGTTGAACGGTCAACTCTTGCAAAGCGTTAAAATCAATGGGTGTTGTTCAAAAAGTTGGTAACTGGGTTCCATATGAATTGAAAGAAAGGGACCTCGAATTTCATACCACATACCGTATATATCAAATACCGCACAAGTCGTGAGAACATATTTCAATGGACAGGACTGGGAAGTGCCCACACAACACAAATATGTCCGTGGTATGTTACTGGGAAATCCTGTTAGGATATACAGATTATCTGTGAGAAAATCCGTCCGGTCCCACGTAACATCTTAGGACATCCCTGAGAGTGACGAGTGACGGGCTGGGATGTCCCTGGTAGATCCGATTCCCTTCCCGCATGATTTCCTGTGGTTGTATTTAAGCATAGTTAACGCATTCACTAATGTAAAATTCCAACTGCAAGCGTACTTAGGACATTTTACGTTTGTTGGCAGGATGTACGGGAGAATTTCTGAGGATATTGTTCGAGATTTTCTAGGATTGTAGATTTTTTTTTATGGGTAGGCATTTCTACAAAAAAAAAAGAATAGTGGCTAGAAAGTATGTATATATAAGAGGGTATGCCTTCCACTAAACATAAATCTAATATCTTTAATCCAGGAAAATTGAATTCCTATGACAAAATTACTAAAAATCACGTCACGTCCTGAAATGTACAATTAACATACTTTGCCAAAACAAAAAGAAATGGTAGAAGTGAATAGAATTCTAATATAGTTTGACGCTTGTAGCTGGCTTAAACAACGAAATTATTATATGGCTTCTTTCCATACAAAATTTCGTCATTCTGTTTTTGGTCTCCAAAAATGACACAAGCAACCATAACAAGCTACAAATTAGCGCATTCACCAGAGAACGACGCGAACCATGAGAATAAAAAAATATAACGAAATAAATCCTAGAAGGGGGAGAAACTATTTTGCCATGTTTGTCCCAAAGTTCTCCTGCACATCTCGTATGTGTTTGTTTATAAAATAATGGGAATGTTCCCATAGAGGGTAGTTGTGGGATAACCCAAGGAATAACATATGGGGAATTTCTAATAACTCCTAGAAATAAGGTCCTAAGTACATACGAAATACTTCCTGTTTATCCCAGGAAAGCTATGGGATCTATGGGACAATAAAAAGATGTTTCTAGGTAATTTTGTGTTGTATGGGTGCTACTCCACCCGCCATATCCGCCAGACATGTATCCTTCGGATTATCACTTATGCCGAATAATGCAGTCAGATCTTACGGAAGAACTTTTCACTTCAAAATTTGGATTGATAATTGGATCAGTTCAAAGGACCAGGATTTCTTCAGGCGATGAATATGTAAATTACCTAAAATATAGACGAAGGCTATAGCTGCAGATGGAGCATACTTTGAATAAACTTCTCTTTAATTTTCTAAACAGGCAAATGTCTTTAATTTTAACAAAAATGGGCGGAGTCATATTCACACAGTGTTCCTCAGGGATCATTTCTGGGTCCCCTTTAATTTTCAATGTACATCAATGATTCATTCAACATCATAAGAAATTTTCACTTTCATTTTTATGCGAATGATGCAAAATATGATGGACCTACATATAAATTCAGATGATGGTTGCCTCAAATTCAAGTCTTGTAATAACGACGCACCAGGATGGTTCGCTGGCCACTATGAATTAGTATAACTTAACTTGAGCTAATCATTTTAATTAGTCTATTTATAAAACCTAAAGCAAACTTTGATACCTCTGCGCTTCAAGCCATTTCATTTCGCACGCTTGAAATTGGTGCCTGTGATTTAGTATGGGTTTGCAAGAATTTTGTAAGAGAGCTATGACTATTTATAAGATTATATATAATATAAAAAAAATGTATTTACATGAAGCAATTATAATGAAAAGTAATGTTCCTTCATTATCATCATCATCTTCCTTATAAGATCAATATCATCTCAGAAAATCGCATTGAGATTAGTTTCGTAAAATAAAAAAAAAAAACAGAAAACAATAAAACAAAAAAAAAAAGTAAACTCAAGAAAGAGTCACCCAAGATCAACAAAAGCTGATTTGCAAGTCTCATAAGTTTCCAACTATACACAACAACAACAAAAACAACAACATACTGCTGGCCGTATCAAGTATGCATAGGTTAAGGCCCTCCGAGCTCCAACTTTCAATTCCAGGCAATTTAAGACGAACTCCACCTAAAACTTGTCCTCACGGAAAAAGTGGCCTGGAATTTGTTTTGTTTTTTGCTATCTTCCAAAGACTCTTGCGATCCATGAAAAAAAATTGTTTTTTTTTTCTTGCTCCGGCTCAAGAGGCTTGATTTGACTCGGCTTCTTCCACTGTGGTACACGATTGCCACGCAAGTCCATCATCATCATTACCATCGTCTTCTCATCTCTAACATCATCTCCATCTCATATCTCATCTTGGTGATTGTAAGATTCCATCAGAGTCATAGGCGCGTACACCAGTGGACCATTTTACTGGGTAAAAGATAAGCGCGCGTATAGCCGTGCATAACTGGTGGTGATATGATGCGCTAGAAATCATGCCTATATATACATAGGATGATGTTGATGATAATAATGATGATGATGATGATGATGACGATGATTATGTTGTAGATGGTGGTATAGGATAGATGGAGTACAGTTGTATAGTACGTCCATATCTTGCAGAATCTCATTTCTCTGTCTCCGCACATTGCACAATAAGTATGCGTTCGTTACTTGTATAGTAAGAAGGAGAAGTTTTTCGCTTGCTAGCTAAATATCAGTAGAGAAAGCCTTAGGCAAAGTTTCGGTTGTTTTACCATGTACGAAAGCCTTTCTGGATAGCTGAGGGGAAGAATCGCTGAAGGACAGGACACTCTCATCGACCGGACAACCTGTAATTATTTCGTTGAAATACGATGGAAATTATTTTTTTTATTAATTACAGGTACGAATGAGGTATGACAGTGGGTTTTAAAGGTAATCGTGAACCATTTACTTCCCGCAAAGTCTGCCAATATCAAGAAGTATACTTTGAGTATTTTCTTTTCTTTCTTCCTTCAACGTATGTATATACATACATACCTACATAAATATATCTCGACAGATGATAATGATGCTCCAGTGATGTCTTAGTCTGTTACCATTGTTGTTGACACCGGGAATATACACATAGAACCTCAGGTGCCGTTTCTCTTTCGCTGATAGTCATTTATAATACTTTTTATCCTGTTGCTACTGCGCTGTTGCAGACAGACAACTAAGAAAATATGCAGAACAAAATTGCAGGAACTGCCCAAGATCATGAAGAAAAACATGTCAATCAATCCAGTGGAACGTAGGGAAAATTATTTGTTTTGTTTATTTAAGGGAGGCAAATTAATGCACGCAATATCTGCGATTGCATTCTTGTTTTATTGCGCTAGCTATTCTTAGTAAACTCTTTTTTTTTTTTTTCCTTAGACTTCAAGATAATTAATAAGGTGTTTGATAGATAACAGGATATATAGTCGGATTATAAAAGGTATTATTGCAGCTGCAGTCTGCTCTCGTAATTATATACATAATATCTATAAGGGAGGACAGCGACCGATGTAAATATTACATGCTCTGTCTGTCAAATGAGCTGCAATTTCGCTTGGAAAATTAATTTACAAGACTGATGCCAATCTATTTTAAATTAATCAGGAATACCGGATTGGAAGGAATTTTATGTATATGTATTACACTTAGTTAGTGTACGATAATACAATTGTGTTAGATATTACAATATCATAGAAGATTTTGAGTATTTTTTTATTGGAAGTTTTTCAGCCGTAAGCCATCAGCTAATGTTTTTCTTGTACATCCTGTCTTGAACTATAAAATATATGGAAAGTTAGGAATATAAGTTGTTGGGTGGTCTGACGAACTTTCTGTTGCATTAAGACCCTTCCTATTTGTAAAAAATGAAAAGATAGCTAACCAAATACGATGATGGACTTGACGTAAGCTCTTATCCTTACTCAGATAATGCTCAGATTCTTCTAGCATAAGGTGAACCACAATTACTGTATTCGTAAGTAAAGTGATTTATACACAGATAGCCAGGCAGCTGTGCCGTTAAAATCAAAATTGGTGCAGTTATGCAAGGCTAGCCTTAAAGAATTGACTATACCGCGCGCTTAACGTGACCCTATGATGGGTACTTGGTCACAAGAATATTTCAGTCAACAATATGGCTGACGTGTTGTACAAAAAGGGCTCTGAAATGGATAGCTCCACAGCGATAGCCTATGTGAGGATCCCAATAGGAGAGCCCTAAAAGAAGAGATTATCAGGAGCGCCTATGAAAAGGCGGTCGACAGGGAAACGTGATGTATAACGAGGCCATTGTGTCCTGAGGACCAGAAAACTGCTAAATGCCTGCAGAACATATACCAGGTATCTAGCAGGGGTCATTATAGGTTATTGGTCCATAGGATACTATGCTAGAATACTGGGTATAGCGGCAAACGATTTCTGTATGAGCTGTAAGGATCCAGAAGAAATCGAATCCGTCTAACACGTAGTTTTGAGTGCCCTGCTCTGATGAAAACAAAAAAGAGGTAGGCTAGTAGGTGACTACTTCTTTTCTATTCCGGAGAAGCAGCAAAGGAAAGAGCTCAGATGCATCCTGCTTTTCCTAAGGGAACCAGGATGGATCTAGGGTGATTTTTAAGGTTATCCCATGAGGAGAAGGGGTACAATGGACCCCCCGGTGGTCTAAATTAAGCAGACTAGGCACTTTTAACGATATCCGTCTTACCACTTAAGTTTGGTGAACGCGACCTTTAAATGCAACAGACGTACCGAAATAACTTTAAACGTCGATAAGGTAGTTTCGTTAAGAAGTTTAAATGTCAAATTGCCGTAAGTAAGGTAAGAGTCGCTCATCCCGTAAGGGATGATAGTAACAAATATGACTGAAATCGGTAATGGCAGAAACACATCCAGGCCTCGAGGCTTCCTTGCGGTATTGTCAAAATTTCCAACACGGATTTTTAAACAATGCAACACAAAACAAAACCAGCAGCTAGCTTCAAGGCATAACCGTAAGGCGTGCTTTGCTCATTGTTAGAATTTTTTCTCTTTCAGGCCCACTTCTCTCAACAGATATACTATCGAAAGTATAATGACAGCACCGAGCCCGGTAGTATCATTTTGTTTTCAATTCCTTGACGCAAGGCTTTTAGGCGAGCTGCGAGGAAGCCTGAGAAAGACCAGGCCTGAGGCTTGCTTGGATGTGTTTCTGCCTTAACATTCAGTACATCTATAGAAGAAGAATATGAAAAGGGGTGGTCCCTTAAGAGAAAATTTTTGCAAGGACCTAAGAAAGCGAGATATTTCATCTGAAAGTGCTGCCGATTTTTCTTCAGATTCTTCTTATATTTTTTATATAATGTCTATAAAAGGCACAAACCTTTAACTAAAGTAACTTCCATTTGTTAATTTTTTTCGTTTAGCACTTTTTAAAATTAAAAACATAAATGTCAAGATAGTAACCGTTATGGAATGCAATGTCTAATTAGGGCAAAAATGTCAAAAATTCATAAGTAAACCTCAGTTTCATTCAAGTCACAAAGTTCTTTATGGCAATTGTGGTTCAACGGATACCCCAAAAACAAGGTAAATTATTTAATTGAAGTTCGTAAAGTTATCAATGAAATAGGAGTCAATTTATAGTGAAAAATTGGTAAAACTTTGAAAAAGCAAAAAACCCTAGTTTGTTTCTAACTAGTATAAATACTCATTACATGCCCACACTCTATAAACAAGCTCGTAACAAGGTCACTTCTGCAATTAGAGGTGCTAAGCGTGAGTATTTTTCTTCTCAATTCGATCCAAGCTTACCTTCCAAAACCTTGTGGGGAAACTTAAAGCGAGCTTCCATTTATTCTGATATCAATCCTGAATGTCCTTTTGATTCTGAGGAACTTAACTGGCACTTTACTTCAGGTCCAGCATCAAAATTATTAATTCTACAACAACCTAGCATGTCCTTTCTTACTTTACGTGAAGAAAGTATTAATTGCTTCTCTTTCCGGTGTGTGGAGAATGATGAACTTTTTAAATCGATATACTCTATCAAGTCCCATGCTACTGGTTTTGATGAAATAAATTCTCGTTTTCTCAAGATCTTATTGCCTTACATTTTTCCGTACGTTCGGCACATCATGAACACTTGTCTAACTACATCTCAATTCCCAGAAGTATGGAAAAAAGCTAATATTATTCCTATTGCTAAAAAAATGTCTGCTACTGAGCTGGCACACAATCGTCCCATCAGCATTCTCAGTTTTCTTTTCAAAGTCTTAGAAAAGCTTATGAGAGCGCAGATTGAAAATTATGTAACATGTATGATCTCCTAGCGAAATATCAGCCTGGCTTACGTGCACGACACAGCTGTGATTCTGCGTTACTCAAGGTCACTATGGACTTGGGATCGACTCTAGATGAGGGAGATCTTGGTGTGATGGTTTTGTTACACTTCTCAAGGGCATTTTATTGTGTTGTACATGAAAAACTACTGCATAAGTTATATGCAAACTTTTATTTCCCCTCTTCTGCTGTTAAACTGATATCCAATTTAATCTCAAATAGGCTCCAACAGGTGGTCATAAAAGGAGTTCCGTCTTCCCGAATGCATTTAACATGTGGAGTTCCTCAAGGTTCAGTCTTAGGACCTCTTCTCTTTAGTCTCGACATTAATGATTTATGTAATGTCGTGCATGATATTCAATTGCACCTGTATGCAGGTGATGTACAGTTGTACTTATGTAGACCTCGTGGACTGATTGAGGACTGTATCTGCAGAGTAAACGATGATCTCTCAGAAATTTTTAGGTGGACAATTGATAATCAACTGCTTCTTAGCACCAATAAATCGCAACGTGTACCCCTCTCTAATTCTCATCTTAATATTGAGGATCTTCCCTCCCAATTATGCTTAATAAAGTGGAACTACCTTATGTAAACTGAATAACCAATTATCTGGGAGTGAAAATTAATAATCGTTTGAGGTCCTGTGATCATATCAAATCTATGCACAGAGTGTTACTTCTATCAGTGAATTTAAGCAAGTTATAACGTAATTGTATTTCACTAATTACTAACTGATTGTGTCGAACTCTTTTCTTCTTATCTTTCCACTATATTTTTACTTTTCTCTCTCTTTTTATTTTAATTTTATTTTGTAGTTTATTAGCTAACCTAGCCGTGCTTGTACTAGTATAAGATTTTTAATCCTGTGTACAAGTTACGTAAATAAAATGATTCATTGATGATTGTTGCCATATCTAGCATACAGTAGACATGGTTAAAAGTCCTGCAATTAAGCGTGCTAACCAAATTTCAACATCCTATCTTCCATATTATGGTAAAGGATGAATACTGGACAACTTATTGAAGTGAAATTTGTTATCTACAGTTGGATGGAAAGAAATCAGTGGTTAGGCTGTGCTAAGTTAATGACAAAAAGAGGTGCCCTGGGTACAAATTTCGGCGGCTAACTTTAAATTGGAAAAATTTCTTCAAGACCTGACTTGAAAAAAACAACAATAGTGAGAAAAGTGCGGACAGCTTGATCGAAGATATTGTGTCTGTGAAAATTTTGTCAGTGTGTGTCGTTATCAAGAAATGTCTAATATTATTAAAAAAACTGAATCGCAGAGTATCTGGAAACTATAAGTAAATTGTTCAATTCATAATAAAAATAATGTATTCCAATTTTTCAGGTCCTGATCTTAGAATATATAGCAAACAGGAAAATTTCGCGTAATAAAAACTTGTTGTGTTAGTCGTCCATATTTTTGTGGTTGGGAGAATAGTACAGGTTTACATAAATGCTAAATCCGCAGAAGAGCAAACAATAATTTTTAAATGATTAAAACAATTTTTTTTAGTTTGTTCGCCCTACTTTTAATTAATTCAACAAGAAAGCTTTCATTTTCGAGAATTTCATTTATAAACAAAGTTCTCAGAAAAACAAATTATATCAGATATCCAATCGCAAGCAGACGCGAGTATCCTAGCAATTTATCACGAATTGAAAGTTCTCGCGCACAGAAAAAAATATTTGAACGTTATCACTATTCTTTCCAATCTCTCAAGGTCTTGTTCTTGAAAAATTACGTTCATGTACGCGAATTATACACGTTTCACACATTCCTGTCTTCTATGTAGGGTGTCTCAGATTAATACGACTATATTTTGCCAAAGGATTCCTCTCGTCCAGACAAGTAAAATATTGTACAGCAGAGGGGGAACCAAAATATTACCCTACTAAGTTACAGGGTGATTAGTATGCTCTTTTTTCATTAAACATCCTATATCTTCAAGAGTACAGGGTGTATTGTCTATTTTAAGATGGCATTGTATGTACAACGTTCGGGTCTTTCCTACGAATGTTCAACCACCACCGCACCCCTCCATATTTCAGAGCTATGACCCTTCAAATTCAAAATTTGGTTTTTTTTTACAAAATTTCGAAAGCCCAGAGTGTCCTCTTTAATTTGATCTATACATTCTATGTGCTAACTGTACCTGTTAAAGAGTTATTAGGGTGGTTGCGCATTCATAGGAAAGTCCCCAAAGTTGTGCATACAATTCCATCTTAACATATACCGTACACCCTGTACTTTTGAAAATACAGGGTGTTTAATGAAAAAAGAGCATATTTTACTAATCACTCAGTAAATCGGTACGGTGGCATTTTGCCCCCCCCCCCTGCATACAATTTTTTGCTAGTCTGTACGAAAGGAATCAGTTGGCAAAATATAGTCATATTAGTCTGGGACACCCTGTCTATTCTAAGGTCCTGAGGTCCTGATGGCTGAATTTTCGTTTCGTACCCAGAATTTAAATTTCTCACAACCTCCTTGGCTAGCTTTTTGCTGCATTTTCTCCGGTTCATTTGAAATTCTTTATCTCATATGCTTAGCTGGACCTCCTGTCCAAATTTTTGTTTCACTAAAGCTCAGATTCGCTCTTTTTGTCGATACTCTGCGCTATTTACTGGTTTATAATTTTCGTGACAAGCTAAAAAATTTCCTTCTGTAGCCATTCCAAAGAGTTCATAATGATCAGTAGCAAGATCATACCAATATAACATCGGTCCAGCATGTCTTCGAATTAGAGCATTTATTGTGCATGTTGCAAAGAAAAGAGTATTTTTGCATTTTTCGCTGTCACTGCTTTCGTCTCCATTTTGAATAGCCGGGGCAAATTTATATTTGATCAAGGCATTTTTTTGGATTATCCGATATATAGCAAAAGCTAAAAAATGTTTTTAATTTGTTATTTCATCACACAACCCATTTGATTTTGAATGACAAGTTTCAAGTCTTAGTTTTGACTCATCAACAGGTCCCAAATTGCGAAATTGAGTGACTAATGAAAAAATAAAACAAAGAAAAGATATGAAACAATGAAAAAAAGCCAAAAAAAATTGAGAAATATAGAAAAACAAATTTTTTATTAAAAAAAAATTAAATTAACAGATTCATTCGAAACGAATCAACCGTCTATACGCCCGCAGTGGGCTGTAAAAAGAAAAAAGAGAAAGGAAGAAGAAGATGCGTTTCGTGTTAGCAGAAAACCGTACACTCATCAGTACGGCTTGGTTTTCTGCCTATCGTAGACGCTATTTTTCTCAATTTTTTGGTTTTTTTAATTATTTCATTTCTTTTATTTGCTCTATTTTTTCATTTGTTTTTCATGTCACTCAATTTCGCTATTTAGGACCTGTTGATAACTTGAAACTTGTCACCCAAAATCAAATGGGTTGTGTGATGAAATAGCAAATAAAATTTTTTTTAACTTTCTGCTATATAACGGAGAATCCAAAAAAATTTCTTCTTGAACAAAAAAAAAAAAAAACTAAGAGAGTAAAAAGTTTTGTACGTTGTAGAGCCAGTTTTGGCACTTATTGGTACCTTATCTTCTTTTGTGTCTTGAAACTTTGTCAGTTTTCTCAGTTTTTCTTGCTAAATCCCTTGTCGATACCGACGAAATCTTCTTCTTTACCTGTCGTAACAAGCTTGTTCTCAAGAATGAGATCTGCAGTTATCTGATCAGCCACACAAACTGCTTTATGACAGTTCTGACTACATTTATCAACATTTTTACCTCTCTCTGGCAACACTTGCATATGATTGTTGGTTATTTTCTTATTTTCATAACGACAGCTAAATATTTGGAAAAATATTCGACTTTCTGGTTTTACTATTACGTCCGAAATCCCATAACGTAAACAATGGAAACATTTGCCATTTTTGCTGTTCTACCAAATTGGGGGGTTTCTATGAGGGATTTCAGGATACTTTGCATTTGTTTAGTTAGAAAGCAGGCTGCTTGCCTTCTAATTTAATATCATAGATAAGGATTACATTTTGAATTCTGCGAGACATTTAAATGCATTTTTGCCGCTTTTTCGAACATAGGCTTTAGAACATTTTAACAGTATATGGTATGTGTTTAGTACACACAATTTGTACCTCTAGATCCGGGGAAAATATTAGCAGAATTTACACTATAGAAATGCGAGGTGCTTGTAGGAGGTTAGGTTGATGGGTAGATGGGTAGGGCCAGAGTGATTCAGGTGAGCATATAGAGAAGGTATTGGTCGTAATGGTGAGATGAAGAGTAGATTATTGAGCAGCTTATATAGGATTACGTTGTCACAAATATGCTTGACGCTTGCTTTCATAGGTCGCAGGCCTATGTGATCTCAGGTACGATTGTCGGTGTCCAGAATATACTCACTGAAGTCAGAATCTACTAACCGCCCACTCTGCCTAACATCTTCTATCTACCCACATTCACTATGATACATAAACCACCATCACCATCATCACAAATATACTCATTTATACCCTTGAAGTTCTAGATAAACTTTGAAAATTCTAACTCGTATTTTGACCGGTTTTAAGGGTTCGAGCATTTGATGGTCATCATCTTAGACAAAGAAAATATACACGTACATAAATCTGAGCAAATACACATGTACACGCGCATATGCAACTGTGTAAACGAACTTTATACATACACGCACGTATATTAGACACATGTTGAATTCCGGTTTGTATTTAGAAAAGTGAACTACAAGTAGCTCAAAGCTTCATTCATACGTTTAGTAGTTCGTACCTCTCCTTGCAATTCGGTTGAGCCATCTTGAGACTACTTGCTGATGATTTTCAGGGAAAACAGGATTAAACCTATCACCAGAAAAATGAGGCGTACTCCGTTTTTGCTCATGGTGTCCATTACATGTGTTCGGACTATATTATTAATAAACATAGATTAATGGAAAATAACTAAAGCAGCTGCACACGACAACTACTTTTGCTTGCAATTTTTTATCTATAAATTTTGCAAGATCACGCATTTTCATTACTTCAAAAACAGCCTCGGTAAATTGAAAAGCACTTTTTGCTACGCTCATATTATCCCAACTACATATATAAGTACTTGCTTTAACCCAACTATACACATTTATATATATGGAGAGATAAACTGAACCCTTATCCTTTACGCTTTGCTTAGTAACGAGTGATTTGGTTTTCTTTTAAGGAGTTTCCATTTCTTTGACGATGACACTTGACCCATTCGATTGGAAACAATTCAAATAAAAAAATCAAGTACACATACAAACATAACCGTTGAAGTATGCACAACAATAAAATTGTCAATCTTGGTCGTATTCTAAGGATTGCTATAGACGAAATTTGATGAAATCATAAAATTTGTTTTACAATGTGACAGTAAAAATCCGGCGATAAGCTTTGACGACTTTTGTTTTCTAGAAATGTTTGTTGTGCAAAATTACAAGTCCATTGGTCAATTTACAACTCCAGAGATTGGTTTTGAGACAAGTGATGACGATTCTCCTTGTATCTGTTTCACGTTCTAAAAGTCTTCAATAAGAGTTAAGACTTTTAGGATTCATAATAAAATTTGAAAGTTAGTCCGTAACCAGAGCTAAGTCACTTGCGGCGATAAAAAGTATTGAAGTAAGTAAAAAAAAATGGCACTCAGAATTTGGAGCCAGTTTATTGAATTTTGGATCTTGTCGCGTCTATCCACAAGATAAAATTCTTATATTTTTTTAAACAGATCTTTCCCAATCTAAACCGCACTCTTCACTGTGAAACCTACATTCCCAAAAGTCTGGTATCTTTTTATCCATACATCTGTATAGACCTAAACAACTGGACAGTCTTGACCTTATACAACCATAACGTCGGGTCACGTATGACCTCAATGCATTTATTTTTTGCCCTGCGCATGCGCCATGTTCTCTTGAGATTACATTTTCATTCAATACGCTTTGTCCAATTCTAATAGATAAACGTGGCTACAAATAAATGTAGGTAGTTGTGTTCGTGTACACAGTCAAAAACATTTTGACTTTTTCAGTGAAACGTTGTTTTGTTTTTATTGTGGCTTACATTTTACTTTTGTCGGTTTTGTAGATGTCGGCATAGTTAGAGGAGCGCACAAAAAACGATGAGGTGACTGTTGCAGTTTCTGGTGGTGTATGATAACAGGAAAGAAAATAAGGAACAATTATAATTAGCGATTAATGGAATAAATTTCGCCCCTTTTTTGCATCTTTTATATGTATGCAGTACATCTCTGCTAATTTTAGGCCTATCAGTTTACTTTGTTTCCTCTCAAAAGTGGTCGAGAGTGGGAAACTGTTCCATTTGTAGATTTTACAGTACATTGACGATGGCACTCTGAATTTCGACTTAAACATAGTTCCAAAAGTGGTCTCGTAAGAGTAACAATGGACATCCGCGCGGTTTTTGATAGGAGGCAAGTTGATACTATTACGCTTCTCTGGACTTTTGCTGGTGTCTTCCACAGTAACTGGTTGAGAAAGTTTTGCTGCAATTATGTTTTGTCGAACAGAACCAGCTATTGAATTGAAGAAGAGGATTACTTTGACACAAAATAATCCTTTTGCTCTACTCCCTCTATCTTGCGGAGTTCCACAGGGTTCTAATATGAGATCTTTACTCTTTTATCTTTATATTAAAGATGACACCAAGCATTTTCCTGCTATACAAGATGGGGCTTGTTTCTGACCCTATTTGTAGGGCATGCGGAGAGGAGCCCGAGGCGATTGAAGGGGAAGTCCATCGTCAGCTGTTTCGGGAAAGCGTTACAAATTTTTTTACTCAAACCTCCTGGACGAGCTACATGCCAAGGGGGGCTTGTAGCCAATACGAAAATTCATAAAAGCGTGCGGTTTGGATTTATGGGCAATTGCTCATACGTCTTGAGGGTGAACAATGGGTCTGTTATGGCCTACGTTCCAAAACCCCCGTAAAGGGCTTCAACCTTAAGCCTGAATCAGAATTACACAATAGTTTTGCCGTCGAAATTTAGAATTTGAGATGAATCGCCAATACGGGCGTTCGTATTGCATTCTCTCAATCAGCTGATAGTTTTCAACTAATGACAACAATTTGCTGCCGTAGCAATCTAATTCAGGCTTTAGTCTTCAATCAATCAATCAAGCATATGTCCTGTCATCAACTTTTACATATGAAAATATATCTAAATCGACCGGTAGTAATGATCGAGGATTGCGCTGATCGTTTGATCCCTGCTTTGAAGAAGATTTTTATCTTATCGTTGGATTGCTTATTATTGCGGAACTTTTAACCTTATAACGCTTCTGACCATTTCAATGAACGGTTGTCCGATATCATATAAAGATCGAGTTTGTAATCTTTGTTTGATTTTAAACTCATTAGCTTAAATATGGCACAAATATATGGTACTCTTCGCCATCTTTGACTGCGTTCTAATGTAGATTCGCTAGCACTTTGTTGTTACCTTCTTAGGTCTCTCATTATTTCACTTACGCCTCTATTGGCTTCCCCAAGCTTGACTCACACTGTACTACGAAATTCCACTTTTCAATCGGTCAAATTTAGTTCCATGTGTTAACCCCAGTAGGGGCACAAATTGCTACTTCTACGATTCCAAGCTTCTCTATTTGATTGATCCTTCATTGTTCAACTCACTAGAATCTGAAAGCCGCAGCATCTTCTTATCCAGACAGCCAACTTGCTCGGTAACTTTAAACGTCTCCTGAAATCGTATTTTGGTGCAGTTCATATAAACCCTCAGAGGTCTGAACATGCAGATTTTTTTTACTCTACTTGACTGTTTAAATATTTTTTTTTCTTCTTTATTTAGATTAAATATTTTAGCTTAATTTAAGTTAGTTTTAGCTTTTTTGAAACTTTCTTGCCACTTTAATTGATGTTTGTACAAAAATTGTAAACTTTGCAGGCAGTATCTGTTCCCCGAAAACAAAATGGAATGAAATGAATGAAAATAGAAGCAAAAATTGAAACGATAAAGGAAAGGAAAAACAACAGCTTAAGAAAAGAAAAACAATATCAAAAGCAAAAGGAGGTGAAAATCATAAAGTCGTTAGGTACCCAGGGTAGATAAGAACAATCAGCGACTGGTAAAGATGTTCTTCTTAAAAATATTGGTAACGACAAATACTATGCATAATAGCATGGATAGCTTAAGAAATAGATATCGCATGGTATACCAGAGCAAAGTATACAGATTGTGAATTTGTTGTTGTATGTATTCCACAACATGTTTTAGAGCATGCCTAGAGCAAGCAAATCTTGCTTTAACAGCAGTTTTGTATACATTTGATTGGCCTCCTCGTCAAGGCGAGAAAATATGAATCCATCCCCACACAGCATAAAATTACTCAAGGACATCCCATTGATGTTCCACATATCCCATAATTTTCCCGGGACGAATAAGAAGTATTCAGTATGAGCTTAGGACCTTATTTCTAGGAGTTATTAGAAATTTTCCTTGGATATTCCACAACTACTCTACTCTACATGGGAGGATTCTAAGTATTTTACAAACAAAGATATACAGGATATGCAGGACAATTTTGGGACAATCCTGGGAAAGTCGTTTTTCCTCCTTCCAGAATATTTATTTCTGTATGTGCTCTGATTCTCGTTATTCGCGGAATTCTCTGGTGAAAGCAATAATTTGTTGCTTGGTGTGCTTCCGTGCGTCGTTTTTGAAAAACAAAAGCAGAACAACAAAATATGTCTTGAGAGAAGACATGAAAACCGCGTCGTTTACATGCTTGTGTATCTACATTAGAATTCTTGTTTTGGCAAAATTTGTTAGTTGTACATTTCATAACGCGATTTGTTAGTTATTTTGTCGAAGTGGATGTACCTCAAGCATATACTTTCCAGGCTTTATTTGTATATATAAATCAATTTTTTTTTTTTGAAAAATACCTAACGTTCAAAAAAAAGTTCCACTATCCCAGAAAATATCTAAAAAAAAAAAAGAAGAAATATCCTCATATATTCTCCGCACATCCTGAAAAAAAAACTAGGAGATCCGTAAAACGGCCTAGGTACCTGGAATTTTACATTATCAAATGCGTCAACTGTGCCTAAGTATAACGAAACAGGAAATCCTATTGAAAGGGCATAGGATCTACCAGGGACATCCTAACAGCGGATATTCAAGCTCATTGGCGATATGGCAATAACTGGACATATCGACTCGCTCGATCACCGGCGCAATGTTTTTTTTATCTCGAATTGTGCGAATGTGGAAAACTTATGTACCATCTTCTGTCTTTACTCCGGCATACAATTAGCGGGAGTTTAAATGCGAGATAAATGGGCACCTCCGCCACTATACTCATATCCCCTAATCCCTTCCATATCTACTTGCTGTTATGCTATGCTTTGCATCATAGGGTATCCTCTGAGCTTGGCTTAATAATATTAAAAAAAAAAAAAACCAAATCGGCACTGGTTAACTGGAACCAGACGGGATTTCCCACGGACAATTTATATATCCTAACAGATTTTCCCAACAACATACCATAGACACATTTGTCCTATTTAGGTCAATGTATCCATAATTTCAAATGTTGTGTTCCATTTCGGAATGTACCACAAACCATATAAAATGTGAGTACTTTGCTCTGGTATTATATTCGACACCTAGTTCTTTTGCCATCAGAATGTACGAGGAGGAGGAGGCGCTATCTAAAAGCAATGAACATCGAATTTTAGTATTTATAATACTTGCATAACCAGCTTTAATTATGGATGGGGTTCTCAAATATTTTTTCTTTAGCTTTTGTCTTTCTAACTAAAATATTTTTTTTTTTATACTGATACTTTACTTTGCTTTATTTTATTTTACTTTACTTTATTTCATCCATCTTAACAGCCAGTAAATCTTGCTAAATATTAGGATATTCCTGAGACATGTAAATTTATTTTTCACTTAACTCAGCCTAAAAATTGTATTTGAAAAAAAAAACAAAGTTACCCTCTTTAATATACAACCCCACACCCCCACCTATAACGATAAGGCTCCAACTCTTATTTTAATTCAAAATTCTCTGAAAAAAAAAATGCATTAAACCATACGAAAACCCACCCACCATAACCTACCCACCAAATAGCCCACCGCCATTGAAATCCCTCATTTCAAGAAGGAAAGCGCAACAACGACTTTTTCAGTTCTGCCACACTAAGCTTAAAGCCACTTCACCTTAAAAGTCGCCTGTTTCTGAGTAGCAATCGCACCACCCGAAAACTCCTAAAAATCACAGAATTTAGAGTGAACGTAAGAGCACCCTTCAAACTCTTACCCACCACAAATCATACCCTTCAAAGTTCACCTTCGCCTCCCACCCTCTTTTGCATCTTAATATTCATGGCTATAACCTTGACCGTTGCGAAGGATTCTTGTAGTATTTTTGCTCCTTTTTTTTTTGTTTTTTTTTTTGTTTTTTTTTTTTGGTTTTTTCGTTTTATTTATTCCAAACGACGACGAAACAAAAGTGTGTAGACGAAATAAACGAAACATGCCAAAGAAAAACCCTGGGAAATCTCAAGTCCTTGGTTAAGAGCTTTTTCCTGTTGCAAGAATAAAAAAAATAGAAAAAAGAAAAGCAGAACAAGAGAAAGAGAAGTGGATGACATCTATATGAATAAAAGGACTGGGGTTCCAATCACCCCTTGTACATTATACGAGAGAAAATGTTTCTACGAACAAATTTGAACTTAAAAGGATGGAAACAAGGGAAACATGAATCTGGTGGAAGGATTTTTGGCCCTTCTGCCTATTTAAGATTTGCTTAAAAAAATTGTAAAAATAAAATTGCAAAAAAAAAAAACATTACGAAAAAAAAACATTGCAAAAAAAAAAAGACTTTCTATTTTACCTTTTCAAGGCATCCCCCTCGGCACTGTTGTATTCGCATGTTCGTTATGTGGCTGATACTGCTCTTGATGGCTGCTTCGGCTGTATTTAATCCAACAACAAGAAAGGACATCAGCCCTAGGACGACGACGACACACTCCGAACGCATCTTGGAATTGAACTGAATATACAAAAAAAAAAAACAAAAAAAAACCGCACTTTACACAACTTTTTTAATATTGCCGAACCCGAAAAAGGACCGAGTTTTTTTGTTGTTGCTTTTGCTTTCTTTCTTATCTCGTTTTTCAAAAGAATTTTCTAGCCGCGGGGGTTGGAATGGGTTGATTTTCAAATTTATTTAATTTTTTTTTCTGTTCTCACTTTTCTTTTCTTTTTCTTTTTTTTTATCTCGGCAGCTTAACGTTGTCGTAGTACATGGATAGATATTATTTTCCTATAGGTCAACAACTACACCCAAATCAATCGAACACAGAAAAATCTTTTCTAACAAAAAAAAAAAAACAAACAAAAAAAAACGAAAAAAGAAAACTGGAAAAAGGTCGAAGGATTTATCTTTATCTCACTTCGAATCGAACGTAGACAACAAACCTAGAATTATTTAAGAAACCACTGATGCTGGGCAAGGGCAAGGACACGACGACACACAGCAGAAAAGGAAATTTTTACCGAAACTTTTTTCACTTTGATTATTATTTCTTGGGATTTGATTTAAATTTTTTAACTTTTCGTTGTGAGTGTTTTCTTTTGAGATTTTCTGTTTTGTTTATTTTTATTTTTATATATTTTTTTTTTGTTTGTCTATTTTTGCATTTTGATACTTGATTAAGCGCGAAAGTTGTGTCACTGCACTTTTGAATAACAACAACCCGACACCAACCAAATTTCCACAACAACGACCAAAGCCTCGAGTAGTCTACACTAAACTGAAGTTTGCAGCCAACCAAAATTGTCGGTCGATGGACGATTGCTGGTTTTATTTTTTCAAGAGGAGAGAGAGAGAAGAGCGTGCGTGAGGAGAATTGATAAAATTCTCTTAATGCGCAGCGCAGTTTTAGGTTTTTTTTGTTTGTTTGTTTTTCTTTTAAAGATCGAAAAGGAAAATTATGAGATGAAATGAAAATTTTTAGGAGTAATCTCTTTCGTTTTGCTCTTTCTATTTTACCTTCCTCCACAAATCTGTTTATATTTCATTGCAGAAAAGTTAAGAGATATTTCTCGAATTCCCTTATTCCTTGTAATGTAACGCATTTTTCTAGGAGCAGTAGCAAGCAAAACAGAGAAAAATTGATTGTCTCCTGTAAAAAGCAAACGAATCCGCCCGCAGCCGCACGCGAACCGGTTTTCAACGTACTTTGGTAAGAGAATTTTGGTTCGATTTAGCTTGCAGAATTAAAATGATAGAAAATTTTAACAGAAAGACGAAGATGAGAAACTTAATGATCATTTGGTGGAAATGGGATTCCAATTAGCTCACTGTTTGATCGGGTAGTTTGCTGAAAATATTTTGTATTAAATTATTTTAATTTGCATTAGAATTTTTAATAATCGACCGCTAAATAAATAAATTTGAATTGAAAATAAAATGTTTATGCTTTTTAAGAGGGCTTTAATTGGAATAGCGGTTTTTAGGTGAATTGAAAATTAAAGACATCCCGAATAAAGTAGTCAAAATATGTTATGACCAGATTATGTGGAGTTTGTATTTGTTTTTTTTTTTTTTTTTTTTTTTTTTTTGTTTTTGTTTTGTGCATACAGTTAGTGCATTTGCGGTGCTAAAGCCCCAATATTTCACTAATTTTTCCCATATTTCTGATAATTATTGTTCATCAGTAAATTGAGCAGCATAAATACGATAATTTGCCGACACATAGATGTCGTTGCTCACTATGGTTATTTGTGGGACTAAATGAGGAACGAAAATTTTATTTTAAGTGGATGCATGGTGACTAAACTATAACTAGTATGTATAGAAAAATGGATTTGATGTCGCAAATAGGAATTAATATCACAAATAGTGCAGCAGGTAAAATAAATTTATAAGAAATTGTCAATTTTCGTGAAAAGCACCACCACAAAACACCAAAGTCTTGATGGTTTTTCTTTTCACTTTTTATACCCTAAATGAAATCATAGGGGGTATACTAAGTTTGTCATTCCATTTGTAAAGCATAGAAATAATCATAGTAAAATAAAATCGATTGGACACCCACTCATAATATTAAAAGTTATTTTGATTTTTGCATGTCCGTTTGTCCGGCCGTTCGCGAGCTTTTTAAAAAAAAAAAATTTAGTTTAAATTCGAAAATGGGACAAATCGGGTAATTTCTACATGCGCATTTGTACACGGTGTTTTCATACATATAAATAGTAAATATAATTTCCACAATGAGCTATTCCTAACGAACAATTCTAGAAGCCTTTATAGTACTCAAAAGTTCTCCAGAATATGAAAAGTACTTCAAAATATGAAATTTTAGGTAGTTGATAATATTCATTTTTACTGTCCTACGAACCATTCTAGTATTATATATGTGAAAAATCGCTATAAAAACTAAACTTGCACAGATGGATGACCATACGCGTATCAGAATAATTGGTCTAAGGACAGTTCTAGCTTCGTTATTTATTTTTGATACCATTGCCACTGCATTGATAACTTATCGAAGAGCAGTTTTTTAGAATTTTATTTTTCAGTTGGAGTAATAGTTTTGGACTAAAGAACCTATTTAAAATTAAATCGTATTTCCCCCTCCTTTAGAACTATGTCAGCAAAACTGGAAATCGGTTAAATAGTTTATTGTATATAAATATTAGTGAGTGCACATATTTCATGGTTTGGATTGTATTTTATTGTGAGTCAAAATATGTTTAACGTTTACTGAATATAGGCAGACATCGACAGAGAAAGTGAATCTGGATTCGGTCTTCTCTCAGCATTCTCTTCTAAAAATATTGTTGTTAACTAGATCCATCCCATGTTGTATAGGTCATCCCTGCCAGAGGAGTGCTCAATGAGAATGAAAATCAAAGTTCTTCAAGTTGGCTTTGTAGTCCCAATTTTTTGTTTTTGTTGGGTTTCTTCTACAGTTCTTCTATTGTACTACCCGTAGTGACATATAACCAAAATTGACTGTGTTGTATGGAAGTCAACCCAAGTTAAAATATTACATGTGAATTGTTTTGATACAATCCCGATTATTCAGGGTAACCTGCGACATTGCTTCAAGAAGACCGGCAGTCATAGAACAAGTACCTCAATATACATAAAAGGAAAATTCAGGGCAGTTTTGCACTCCAGAACCAGTTGTTTGAAGGTCACCAAAATCAAAGTATAGTATGTAATATAGTTGTCGAGTTAGTTGTCTTCTAGTAGGATATCTTATAAGTGTAAATATTTACAAGTAAAGAAAGCCTCAATGTGTGTAAAATTAAACATAGTTGGAATATGCAATTATTGGCTTACAGTGAACACCTCAAACAAAGATAAAGTTTGCATTTTAGAGAAATATTTATATTTATTTAGGTATAGTTTTATTATTTTACTGTGCAGATTATTACCAACATACTGATCGGGGATGTATCGTTGATTCTAAACAATTTTCAGATCTTATCTCACAACGAGTCTCAGAATTTCAAGCAGAGGTTTTCTTAATCTTTTGCAAATACAATATTGAACATGCTTATAACATTTTATTTTATTCTAAGTTATGATACTGAGCCACATGCATTTAGTTTCACTGGGTTTGAGGGATTCAGAATAATAGGCCATCCCACACGAGTATTCTTGATGCAATATTCAAATCGGTTTTCTAGGCAAGAGGTAAAAGAAGCAAATTAATTACTCGTGTGGGATCGCCCAATTTTCAATTGTTTTCTACTTCTAGGAAAATTATTTCCCACACAAAATCAAACCATGTGAGTGAGTGGGGAAGAAATTTTTATATAAACTTCGGTTATAAGTGCATTGTTGATTCATTTCATTTGGTCCACTGTTAGGTGTAACTCATAGTACAAAGAAAAAGTATGTATCGTTATTTTTTTCCAATATTATATAGGATCTGAAGGTAAGCGTGAATCTGTGCTGATACCAATATATGTCGATAAATAAAATTTATTTCTTATGTGGCAAAATTGTATGCTGGAGGAATTGAAAATATGCTGCGCAGTAGTGATAGTGAAGAAAGCTATCCTGAAAATAATGACAGCGACTCCGAGGAAGATTAATTGTTGTCTGACAGGGGATCTGTATACCGACCAAATATTACCAATGGCGAAAGTTTAGCTTCCGATGTAGAGGAAACTACATACAGCTAACGAAGGTTGTGGTCAACAAACTTGTATTTCGAAATGCACGAAATATTTCTGATCCGAAAAACTGGATCGTTCAAGTGCGGGTCGTTATTCTACTGAAAATATTATAAGCAAAACACCTGCACCAACTCAATACGCCATTTCCAGTGTTACCAATATACAGTCTGAAATTAAATTGTTTATTCAATCAGCAATTGAAAAAATTATGATGAATATGTCTAACATAGAAGGTAAGCTAATATATTTTTGGGAAAAATTGCAACAATATTTTCTAATAACACTTTTCTCTGTAGGCTGAAAAGTCTTTGGCGATAATTGAATACCTGTTGATCAAACGTCAATTCAGGCATATTTTGGTCTGCTTTTACTGGCTGGAGTTTATCGATCTATTGGTGAAGCTTTGGATAGTTTATGGGACAATATGAAAGGTAGACCTATATTCAAAGCAACAATGAGGCTCAGAATATTCTAAAATATATAACGAAATTTACGCTTCGATCAAAGAACGGACAGAAGTGAAAGGCGTGCGCAAGACAAACTAGCCCCAATTAGAGCTGTTTGGGATAAATGGGAAATAAACTTGCAAAAGATTTTCAACCCACATCAAAATGTTACTGTTGATGAACAATTAGTTACATATCGTGATGGATGCGCCCTTAAAGCAGTATATAACATCAAAAGCAGGAAAATATGGAATGAAAATATGGGCGCTTTGTGTTGTTGGTACCAGTTATGCATGGTCCTTGCAAGTATATACTGGTAAAGATCGAAGTTACGGGCCTGAGAAAAATCAAGTTCAGCGTGTTGTACTTGACTTGATAAAGAGCCTAAATTGGCGAAATATAACATGCGATTATTTGTTCACGTCACATGAATCGGGAATTGAGCTACTAAAAAGAAAGCTAAGAATAGTTGGAACTTTGCGCAAAAACAAAACGTGTCTGCCGTAACAGATTCTGGACATAAGATGAAGGCCACAATATTTTTCAAATTTTCTCTTTGACAACATCAATAAAATGACACTTGTGGCGTACGTTCCAAAGAAAAACCGGTGTGTTTTACTTCATAGCCCACTGCATCACGAGAGGAAGATCTGTGAAGGCGAGGCTAAAAAGCCTGAAATAATAAAGTTTCATAATGAAACAAAGGGAGGGGTTGATATGTTAGATTAACTTATATGAACGTAAACTTGTTAGCGCAGAACAAATAGATGGCCTCAATCGCTATTTTACAATATGTTGGATATATCAGCATATAATGCATTTGTCATCTGGAAAACAGTAAACCCACAACGGAATTATACGAAGAAATTTAAACGACGAATTTTCCTTGAAGAACTTGGATCATCTCTACTGCAGGAAGAAATATCACGTCGACCGAAAATGCCGCAAGGTAGCGGGGCTAAACCTGTTGCTTTCAACGTCGAAAGGGAGCAACAACCAAAAAGGACGCAAAACTTGAAAAGGGCACGCTGATTTTTGTGCCCGAATCTTTCTAATAGCACAAAATATTGAACGAAATGCAGCAGATGTATTCGTTTTTTTTTTATGTAAGAAGCATTCACAGATAGAAATAAATTGTAATAATTGCTAAAGTTGTGAATAAAAAACATTGGGCAAATATTACCCATTAATACCATATACGTTTTTTTTAAGTACAGGAAAAGGGTTAAATAACTTAAAAAAATATTTGCTTACTTTTTACAGTATTTTAGGTAATTAAGTACTTACGTAATTGTATCTAAAATACCCAAAAAAATTGCATTTTTAGACCCGCCAACAAAATTGCTCTGCTAAAATTGAAATGAATGAAATACTTTTCCACTACACAACAAGAAGGATTAACTAAATCCAATTCTGTAATATATCTCTTTTTTTTTTATAAAAAGTGGACTTTTATATTTTTTGCTTGGAATGTAAATATATGTAATAAAAATACGGTTACACAAAATGTTTTTAAACATAACTTTTTAAATTTTAGAAGATTTAAGCAGGATTTACATTAAGATGGCATGCATTTTTTTGCAGAAATTCTGATGAAAATAATTTATTGAAATTTAAGTACCGAAGCAATCACTGCAACACCTCTCACGTACAGTACCTCTGGTTTTTATGGTACAAATAGCAAAATGTCACATTGTCAAGTTTGTCAAATTGTAAAGTGTAAATTTTTTAATCCTTTGCAATAAGAATTGTTGTTAAAAAATGGTCGAAAATCTATATCCGAAATAACTTCAGTCTTTTCTAGAAGCAATATTTAATTACAAGTTAAAAACTTACTTTTATTTTCTTCCATTTTTGATAGATGATTTAATAAATATTTTCTATAAAATTATAATAACAACAACAATATGGCAGCACCGAAATTGACAAATTAGGCTTGCCAATAACAATGTTTTAGTGTCAGTAACTATAAAAACTTACTATGCTTGAGAACTTTTTATGGTTTCGGACACGTATACATTGATAAATCGAGGTCTGGAAAAAATACAGAACGCATTTACATCTCTCGTCACTCCTAAATAAATTTCCGTATACGACGTACTATCTCCCCCAAAATTTCTGTAAAAAATGCGTGCCATCTTAATGTAAGTCTTCCTTTATACTACAGCATTACTTTAGAATTACTGTGAACTCAGTTATCTAAATATAGCATTTCATATCATCACAAATTATTTGCTTAATAAATTAATATATTAAATTTACATAAAATGCCGGTTATTATTATTAATATAATAATATTATCTAGAGACAAATGATTACCTGTGAATTAATGTGAACTCATTTTCAGTTATTCTTTCATCTCTAGAGGGTATTAGCCTACTAGTTTAAACCCCTCCCATTCGTGATCTATATATACGGCCTTGGTGCTAGGACTATTCTTTATGGTATGCCATGGTTCAGTATTTTTTTGTCCCATTAGCTTGTCTAATAATCTTACCATTTGGGATTATCCTGACAAAAATTGAAACTCAATCTTAACAACGATCTCTAGCTTCGAATCACAACTTTTCAATTAAGCTGTTACTGTTTACTGTATTTACGTCTTTCATGAAATATGAAAATAATTTTTTAAACACTCTTATAATTATTAATTGTAGAATCCCACACAAAATATATACCAGCTATAGTAACAAGAATTTTATCTATGCTATGGCTGTGAACCTTTTACTCGGAAATTTGTAGTGATTCCTTTTAATAACAAGTAAAAAAGCTACAATTTGTCTAAAACGAATTCTTATGATACCCTAGATGAATGCCCGTATTAAATTTCGTATGGTCACCGATCCATGTAAGTTTGATTTTTGTTTTTTGTTTTGTTTTTTCTCACATATATTTTTAGAATGGTTTGTCGGACAGAAAAATGATTATAACAAATTTTATAGGATTTCATATTCTGAAGAAGTTTTTAGTACAATAACAATGTCTTGGACTGATCGTTTTCATAGTATACGTAAAATACATCAATTTTTATATGGCAGCACCAAGCAGGAGTTGCCCGATTTAGTCCATTTTTGAAATTTTATTTGCTAGTATAACGAAAATACCATATACCAAATTTCAGCTCTCTACGTCGACACGTTCTCAGGCAGTGTCCAAATATATATTGGAAACCGAAATTTTTGTATGGTAACCCCACGAATTAGTTGCCCGATTTGTTTCATTTTCGAACTTAATTTTACTTTTTTTTTTTAAAGCACATACGGACGGACATGCAAAAATCAAAATAACTTTTAATATTATGCGTGGGTTTCCAATCCATTGTGCTCTACGATCATTATTTCGAGGTGTTCCAAACGGAATGACAAACTTAGTATACCCAATGCTTTCATCTAGAGTATAAAAACGTTTGCTATAATTTTGTCAAGAATGGTGTATAAATGAGTCAACTCCAGGAAGCTAAAGAATGAAGCTCAACAATACTGGAGCAATAAATATGTGTATGAATAATTATTTAGGTATGGAACCAATTTTGACTTAATCATCGGTCACTTTTAGAACACTTTCATCATATATTATTATTGTTAGTGTTGTTTTGAAGCAAATGTCACGTTAATTCGCATGCAACCTGAGAAGTATCTGCTTCGTTTTGAAAAATTTATTGCGGTCAGGATTGAATCAATAATTCCAAAGAAATAAGGAAATTTATCTTTTTTTTTCAAATTTCACATCTGTATTCTTTCCTTTAAATGTAGTTGGGCTTGGAACGGATTTGAATTTCAGTGCCACTCAAAACTTTTAAAGTGTTTATCTTCTATATATCTTCGTATCATTTTATTCACTTATTCGCTTTTGAAATCAATATGGAATAGAATATCAGCATTTTAAGTGCGACACAGAGAATGTGCTCAAATTATTCGTTAATGAAAATAATAAACAGGAAAATAATGATTAAAACTTCAGACAAAGATAAAAATTGAGAAATCGGAATGCAAATATTTAATAAAGAAGATTCAAGAAGTTGGTTATTACAAATGTTTTGAAACGATATTTTTTCCTATGCCATTTTCATATAAATAATTTTAGTCAAAGATTTTTTACCATTTTGAATTTATTGCAGCTAAACAAGACCTAACTAGAGTTCAAATGACCACAAAGCAATAATTATCATGTTAATTATAATTGTGCTTATGTAATTGCTCATTATTTAAATGCTCTGCATGGAAATGAATTGAAGCTAAGAGCACAAATTTTAATTCTGCAAAATTGTATTTTATTCTAACTCTTTCTACGGTGCAGTGTACTTCCAAACTTTATTATTTAATCTCTCTTAGCTTGCAATAGAATCTCTACTATATATTCAGCCGATAATATTCCCCAGTTAAGAGATTTTCTGAAGCTGTAATCTGCACATCTGCACTGTATCAAACATCTATTTCGTTTACTCTTAATCGTAATGCATTGCAGATGTAACAGCTTTAAGAGATTTGCTTGAGTTGTGCAGTTTGAGTGGTTGTTCTTCTTGACTTTATTCCTCTCCTTCAGCATACAAACTGATTACTTGTACTGAACTGAAAAGATAATGCTCTTGCCATCAGCCAGCTCCAGCATCCAATGTACCCATTTACATTATTGGATATTTTAGCATCAATCAAGTTTAAGCAAATAGTCATCAATGGCTTTTACATCGTAATGGGAAGTGCTTTGTTTTGCATCTCTTGAATCTTTCCTTTGAGAGTACTTTTGAAAATTTACCGAAATTGCATAGATTTTAAGATTTTTTGATTTAGTTACGCACTTTCGATTTTTATGTCGAACTAACATAAAATCGCATTTTTGAATATATTTAGTATAGGAAAGAAAAGAAACATTACAAAAATAATTGTAATATGTAACAAGATATATATATGTATAGTAAATTAGAGCCTTTTATTAATTGGGAGCATCCCCTGTTTAATCAAGTTTTTTTTTTTCAAATCGATGCAGATACACAGGGTGTTTCAGAATAAAAGATAAAACTTTGCAGGATACCATAAAATTGTAAAGTGCTGTAGGTTTAGGGCCAAATGCGTCCTTTCAACAGAAGGAAGGTGGGTTGTAATACTTGATAATTTTTTCTCATATCAGTCTAACTTCTTATTATACACCCTATAAAGGTAATATAAGAGCGAAATGATAGTAAACAGTCCAAGTGCAAGTATTTTATTGAGGCTTAAGTTTATAAGTTTTTTATAAGTATACTAATAGTGGTATAATGTTTGCCTCATTATTGAGGTAGTTGTTGAAGTAAAATTTCCTACTATTGAGCTCTTTTGCAACGTTGGGGGTAAATTAAAGCCAAGCGGTTAAGTAGTAGTTTAAGATAGCTCTAATGGAGCTTTTATATATCACTAACTTGAATTAAGAAGTCTGAGTATCCCGCTTACATAATTTATCTTTGATAAGATCAGGGTGGTCACGGGGGGGGTCATAACCCCCCACCCCCAAAGCTCCACCTAACCTCCGCAGTGAATTGAATGTCGCGCTGGACTGCAGAGCGAGCTGTGATTGTGGTATAGTGCGATTTGGTTTGTATGTATTGTTTGTATTCTTATGAGTAGTAATAGTGGATTGGGTATAATAGTCATTCGCTTGCAGCTTTTCGTCTTTTTAACGTGTACAAATTTTTAGAATTTTCTTGCGTTTTTATCTACTCGTAGTATCGAAAAGTCATCTATCATACCTATCACAGGATGGTAAGTAATTTCGAAATCCATATTTATTTTAGTATTTGATTTTTTTAGAAAATGGCACGTAATGATTAGGAGCCCAGTTATGAAGATGCTTCTATATTTTTGTTGTGGCGATTAGTCCAATATATGTAAAGTTATTAAAAATTGATAAGCGATCATAAATTTTTTTTACTTGCCTGATTTTCCGACTTACAAAATCTATTCTACTGACGTTTTTGTTAAAAATATTAAAAATTGTTGAAATCGTTCAATTTGATAAGAACACAGCCCTTATGGATATTGCAGCTCAGCGCTCGCTCCACTCTAAGTCGTGGCTGTTAAATCCTATAGAGGAAACAGGAAGTGCTGATATCTGTAAAATTCATGTATGTACATGAGCGTGGCCTTTCTCGGGGTGTTTGAAGCAGGACAGACTTTATTCGGATAAAAGCGATTGAAGGTTTATTTTAATTAAAAACAGCTACAAATTGAGGACTCTCACTCTTAATTGGAGAAATTCAGCGTAACAGCACAACGGCAAGGAAACTTTTGTAACACTACGAGTTATTACATGTAAAGCAAACAATCTATTTTGGAATATTTTTTTTTTATCGTAAATTGCAATAGTTTTACTATAATACTTAGCTAATACGTTAAATAAACTTTGAATCAGTATCTAAGAGGAATTGATCCGTCGGTCTGTTTTGCTTCGAGAGATGTTGATGAATGCACATTAGAACCTAGGATACTCTAAGTATTGGCATGCATGAATACATTCCTTATTCCTACAACAGAGCTCAACAACAGCAAAATCGCTCTTGTTTTAACGATAAAATCAACCAAGTAATAAAAGCAAACAAGTCTGCTTTTCGCGCGTATCAATTGAATTCATGTCCAGAATTGAAACAAGTCGACAAAACGGCACAGAACATCTCCAAGTCAATTATCCGGTAAGAAAAATTTATTTTTAACAGAAATGTTAGACTAACAATGTTGGAATTAGGGATAGCTAAGGTTTTGGTTCCTGGTAGAAACCATCAGGAACAACTGCACCAATTCCTTTATAGCTTCACTACATAACAATGTTGAAGTTGTTGTTGATTCCCTGTATAAAGCCAATATTTTAATTGATAGATTCGCCTCAAATTCTCGTTTTCTATTTACTTCACAGACACCTATGTTTCATGTCCTAATGGGGTCTCACCTCTTTTAATCAAAAGCTGTGCCTCATCCTTGGCTAAGCCTCTGCGCAAACTATTCTACTTGGCTTATTCGACAAGAAAATTTCCAACTGGTTGGAAACTAGCTCATGTTCTACCTATTCCCAAAAAAGGAAGAGGGTACCGATCCATGAAATTATCGACCAACTGCAATCACTTCGATTCTTTCAAAGGTTTTTCAATCGTTTATTAACTCCAAAATAATGAAGTATCCAGAAACCAAACAACACATCAATGATCGCCTATATGGCTTCCGGACTTGAGGCCTGTCTGGAGACTTGCTTGCTTTTTTTACGAAACCTTGGAGCCCTAATCTTCACAATTGTGGTGGTCCAAAATCGTTACCCTAGATATTTCAAAGGTAGAGTCTGGCATCCAGGAATTTTAGTTAAATTTAAAGCACCTGGTCTATCCCCCTACTTCTATTATAGTTTGAAAGTTTTTTATCTCAATGCCCAATATCGGTTGTAAGTGCAAATGTTCCCAGCACGCTGGTATCTCTCTACTTCTCTTCTTTTTATTTTTTTAATGGTCTGATTTTCTTTACCCTTGATTTCTGCGACTACAAAGGGAATGCCATATCTTTTAATCGAGTTTGCATGATCAGATCATTGATTAATGACCTTAAGGTAAAGCGAACCGCGTCAAATTCAAGGCATCTAATTCCCAAGCTGCCTCATGTCTTTAAAACACAATTATAACTTTAACACTCACATTTATTTTGATGGAGCACTGACTTACGGTACACCGCCTATATGCATTCTTGGAATTAATATTTCCTGTAAATTAAGCTTGACAGATCATATCTTCTCTATTGCTAAAGATGCATCAGAATGTCTTTAATTTGTGAAAATATAGCGCTCCTTTACAAGTACAGGGTTTTCCAATAAGAGGTGTTATTTTGAAATTCCAAGAAAAATACCATCTTTTGAGATAAATGATCCGATCTTTATTTCATTATAAAGAGAAAAGTATGCCGTTAATAATGGAAAATAACATCAGCCAAATGACCACCACGACCACGCCTACAGGACCATATCCTTTTCATGAAATTTTCCTTAACCAAATCGCAAAGTGGCTGCCCTATGTCCTCGATAGCCTCACGAATTCCATCTTTGAGGTCTTGAATCGACGCTGGGCTGTTGGCGTAGACCTTGTCTTTCACGTGGCCCCAAAGGAAGAAGTCGCAAGGTGTTAAGTCACAAGATCTCGGTGGCCAATTGTGATCACCTCTTCGAGAGATAACACGGTCTGGAAACTTTTCCCGTAAAAGATCAATGGTTTCGTTGCTTGTATGGCACGTAGCGCCGTCTTGTTGAAAGTAAACGTTGTCCAGATCAATACCATCCAATTCCGGCCATAAAAAATCATTAATCATCTGTCGATAGCGCAATCCATTCACCGTAACTGTTGCTCCAGCCTCATTTTCGAAAAAGTAAGGTCCAATGACCCGCGGGACCATAAACCGCACCAAACAGTCACACGTTGAGGATAGAGAGGCTTTTCAACAATAACTTTTGGGTTTTCCGAGCCCCAGATGCGACAATTTTGCTTGTTGACGAAGCCATCGAGGTAAAAATGGGCCTCATCACTCAAGATGAGTTTTCGATGGAATTCCGGATCATTTTCATGCATTTCAAGGACCCAATCAGCAAAGACTCGACGTTGTTGATGATCGGTCGGCTTGAGTTCTTGTGTTCTGAACTTTATAAGCCTTAAGACCCAAATCTTTATGCAAAATACGGTGTAATGACGTTTGTGGAATGCCTAATTCCAAAGAACGACGAGACTTTTATCATAGCACTTAAATAAATAAAAGCCTCTGATAACAATTATGGACTGACTGAAATTTATAAAAGTCTTCTAAGACATTATGTTGAGACTAAAAAATTAAAAGTCTCATAGAAGTTTTATGAAGAAACTTTTTTTATAAAAGTCTGTGATAACTCTTAGCACTGAGCTAAATATATAATTATCTTCGGTAATACTAATGACTGTCCAAAAATACATTTAATAAATGAAAAAAAAAAAATGTTAAATTTTAACTACTATTTCAAGATTTTTACAAAAAGTCCCATAACAGTTATGGCCACTAAATACCACAAAGCGTTTTCGATATAACCTGGAATTTAAAACATTATTATTTTATCCAAAATTGTAGATCTCAATACTAGCGCGTTATCACCACCGTATCCAAATATACGTAAAATGTCCAAATTATTATGTCTGTCAAGGAGTTGCCAAATTTTGCACATTTACGGAGTTAGAATTCAAGTATACACAAAATTTTAAAATCTAAGTTTTCGCATTTTAAGCTATTCTTATAATTTGGTGAAAAACGAGCTTCTTTTCTGAAAAACTGCATATGTACCTACTCCATTTCACTCTAAAACAACTATTTTTATGGTTCTGATACAGACTTAGAACCTAGAACCAAAGATTACATCTAAGACGTAAACAGATGTAAAATTCACAACTCAAATCAATTTCATTGGCTACCACAATCAATAAGTTAGGGCAACAGATGAACGCCAAAAACATCTTTGATCATGTAATAGATTTCGTTAAAAAATAGGAACAAAAAAAAAAGATCACAATTTACCTTGAGGCCATAAATCCAATCCTAACTTCCTTGCCAGCATCATCTGTTGTTTGTGATGTTTAACGACCAACAATGGCAAAAAAAAATAGATTTTGAAAATGCTCGCATTATCCCACCTCGCAAAGGTTAAACACGTTTAATTTTTTAAATACTCTAAACGAAGATCACCTGACAACAGTGGCAGGGCATCATTTGCAGAGATGATTTAGATCAATTCCGTCCCCTATGCCCGGATGAAATCTGTGTACAAAATCTTCAGGTACGCAATCCCTTTGATTAGCCTTCAAAACATGAAAAAATCTGTACCTTTTTGCAATGTTATCGGTAGTTTTGTTCCTACTGATCCATTTTTATTTATTTTTTTTTTTGCAGGCAGTCTGAAATTTGAGAGGGTCTTCTACCCTTCGCGTTTTTAAAGAGAAGAATAGGTCTAGGGTCTTTATGGAAAATAAAAAAACTTTTTTTTTTCATAATTACTTCTTCTAGTCATTTTGTGTGATGATTTAGGTTCGAAGAGATTTAACTTGATAGATGTAATCGATGGTTACTAATTGGATGAATGATTCCATTTTGTTCGATCGATATTTAAGGATTTTTTTTGTTCTTATTTTCAAAATATTTTTTGTTCAGAAAAATCATAAATTTCTAAGAAAACATGTTCTAGCTGCGGGTGATGTCATTATCGATTTTGACAAGTTCTATCTTGTAATTCTTGAATGAAAATTGTGTTTTGTCAAATCGGTAGCGATATTCATTGCTGTAGCGGGCAGGAACCGGTATTGGACGTTTAATCTCGAGATATTTAATTTCGGAAATTTTCGCACAAAAATAAAAGAAATTGAAGTTTCACTAAATGGAAGGAATTATAGCATGATTTTTCTGCGAACATTTATTTTAATATTTTCCAACGTCAAACAATTTTTTCCATTTCATTCGATTAATGTACGAATTCGAGAGAATATTTTAGAACAGAAATAGTCGAAATATTATTAATCATTTTAAATACATTGGAAATCGTTAGTTCCGATTAGGAATATGATGTGAAAAATCATGCGAAAAGGAGCAAGAAGTTGCAAAAGCGAAATGTTGAGAACTGGTCGTGCTTTGGTATATGATAGGGACAGTTTCCTCAGCGATCCGTCAAAGTGAATTAGAAAAAATGCAGAAAAAAAATATCGGACTCTTCGACCCAGAGATCAGAAAGGTCTCATCAGTATGGTTATCTCGGATCACCTACCATCCAATTTGAAAATTGCAATGGGAAACCTTGCAATCAGATGATTCACACTTGCTTTTGATAAAAAGGATTTGTATGGGCAATTGTGTGGACCCTATTATCGAACTTCTATGGTAGGGGAGATATAACCATACTGATGAGACCTCTCTGATCGCTGGGTCGAAAGTTCGATTTTTTCTGTATTTTCAATACATTATCGAATTTCAATAAAATTATTTTCAGTGAATTTCAGAGACGGGAAATTGACCACCTACGTAGAAAAAAAATATCCAGAAAGTTGAAAAGAAGTTAATGAAAAAAAAAAATGACAAAAAGGAACGGAGTCGCTAGTTTAGCAAATCTCTTTCAAAATTCATCTCTTTGGGAAAAAAAAATGTTTTTTTTATCTGCTCCAATTGAATAAGTCTAGTTTCCATAAAATTGAGATTAGACCAAAATAATAACCTCCCATGCTATGATATGGGAGAGAACATCTGGACAATAAATACATCTTTTAAGATTTAAGTAGGTGTTGAAGCGAAATGAGTAATATTTCCAGTTGAACTGCAGTAACTTCTGAAAAACTTACTACTAATAAATTATTCTAATACATCAATTTATGTAATTTATATAAACAAAAGTACCGGGCTGTCCTGTTTAATACGAATCTAAAATCATAACCAAATTTATTTACAAGAATACTAAACCAGGCTTAAAACTTAAAATATTTAATACACATTTTTGCTGTAAATTGTCCATACATTCAAATTTTAAAATATCTACCATTGCTTCTGAGACATAGCCTTAGAACGCTTCAATTTGCAGATCTAAAATTTTGTAAACAGCTTTGTGGGAAAATTCTCAGATTTTGCCTATAAAATCAGTAAGGTGGGGTGAACATTAAAATAATTCCGAAGTTTTCCAAATTATTTGCGTACTGACCGAGAATATGCTGACACATACCTCATATTTTGGGTGCAGTATGTTAAAAATTCCAGATCATATTTTATAAATGCACTAAACGAGGGATTGTCAGACAAAGTTAGTATTTTTCAGGTACGTATAATGAAAAATGAGTAATTTGTTGTTAATGTGGTGAAGAGTTTATCGAAATATAAAATCCTTTGAACATGGTTATAGTTATTTTTAGCACCTTAAGCATTATTGTGGAAGAAATTAAAAACAAAACTTTCCAATCAATCCAATTGACATACGTTCAAATTAAGGAGGTGATTATTATTTAGGAGCATTCACCAAGGCAGGGGTGGGCAACATTATTCAAAATTACGTCGCGATCTACCTACTAAAATCCTGACATTTAACGCATGGAATCTTCAGTATCGGAATTAGTAAGTAGGGAACGATGTTTAGTCTTCGCGAACTTTAGAAAGGTATGAAAAACTAGATTCACATAAACGTGTAGATTCATAACAAAGGAGATAATTTTTGCTACATTTGGTGATATTGGGATACTTTTCCCGATTGACGTATTTCCAAAAATCTTCTTCAAGCTCTCTGGCTTGTGATTAGATCGGATTGTAGAGTTATAATTTCCTTAACTAACGCGTTTTGTACAATATCAAATGCATAGCAATACGTTTTAAATTTTAAATTCATTTAAAAGAAAAAGACAGATACTTCACAAAATCTTCAACTTATCCAATATCTGACCTCAAAGTCTTCAATCAATTGAATTGAATTCAATTGAACTAGACGATCGATATATCGATTCGTCAAATTGAAAGGAAAAACAGGAACATCTAGTGTTGTTATATAACTGTTCTCTTATATTTTTACTCATTTTCTCCATCTGCCACTTCAATCAATCCATCATGTATTTAATAGAATTTGTACACAATATTGGAAATCCTATATCAGTACAATTTAAAGTGCGGATAGGTTAACTAATAAACTACAAAATGAAACTAAATAAAAAGAAAGATAAAAAAACGTAATACCATTGTCTATAGAACAATTCTAAAGAAAAACTTTCCAGTAAATTTCCAAGAAAAAATAGTGGCCTTCTCTACACCAGGTCTAGGCATCATTAATTTTATATTGCAGAAAAACATTGTGGCTTGTGTTGGGAGATTGAGCGAATTCTCCCATATTGTGGGAATTTTCAACCTCAAAAAATTTAAATAGGAAATAATCGCGTCTCTTCAAACAAAATCGTGGGAAAAATTATACATTCAAAGTACAAAAATATTATTTTAAATTTTACACAAAAAATTAAATTTTTCTGCATAATTAAGACAATATTAATTTAGTATAGCATATTACTACAATTTAAAAAATTGAGCTAATTTATAGCTACATATTTATTAAAATTACGTTCAAAACTATGAAATTCATATATCAAGTACTTCTGAAATAAAAGCTTTGAGAACTTGAATGAATTTTAAGCGACAAGCGTACCCCAATAGACAAAGAACCAGAGCATCTGAAAGAAGTGCAATTCAATCATTTTCTTATGCATAATTTGGAAACTCTGTGCAGAAACATTAGTAAAGAGGCAAGTTAGTAACTAAGAGCTTCTCTAGCCATTACTTGGAAGTTCTACAGATGATTAATTGATGAGCTCCAGTAGAAGTGCAGCAAGGGCGGATTTCATTTAATTTTCCACGAATTATTCAACTGTAGGATTTTCCAATATTATACGGTAACGCATTTCTTATTCTTAAGTAGTTTACTGAGGCGTTTCTTCGGAAGCATGCACCGGAGCTTTTCTTCATCACAGTCCCTTGCCTTATAGCATAGATGGCACAAGAACTAGATGTCGGATAGCATACCGCAGAAAGGAATACAGATTTTAAATAGCTGGTCCATTTCGGAATAGTCCACAATATGTTTCTGAGGCACCGAGAGCAAATGTTCCTTTAACTGCAGTTTTGTATACATTTGGTCGACTGCCTCAACATCATTTTTCTTTTCATGCCGCTTTACTGATTAAGTTAAAGGAATGATGCACAGCACAACATATTCGGTGCGTATGGTGGGGCGTAGACACACTCAGAGCGATGTCCATTCAATAGATGCATCGGTCGCTATGGTGAATGGATCGAGCATAATCTACGTATAGAGAAGTAAAGGAAGAGAATCGCAAAGTTGTTCAAAAGCGTCGTTTCCACTAATACAAATTATGCCAACTTGTTCGGCAACATGTTGTGTACTTGTTGGGAGCCGACATGTTAGCTTAAACTTAACAAGTGTTTCCATTTAAATAAATGCTTGCCAACTTGTTGTTTACTTGAGAATCGGATCGCAATAGATGAGCAAGTGGTACTGGTATCTTCAGCGTTTGTTATTTGCGCCGCACGTTATTTCGACAGAAGACGAAACAAGCTCTAATAGCTCATATCCATACACTAAGAAAAATTTCGTAATAGAAAAAAAAAACAGTATTAACATAAAAGGATTACCTCATGGTTTTCATCCATCAACTCTGAAACAATTTCATTCAACGCGACATTTCGATTATTTGTATTTTTATGTTCACTACTCTTAACATCACACAGGACCGAATATTTTTCATATTCCTTAATTAATTTTATTATAGCAGCTTTTGTCTATTCCAATGTCTTCCACTTACTGAAAGAATGCTAGAATGACTTTTAGCCAACACAACAACAAATGAGTGTTTCCACTGAAATGAATAAATCCACCCAACAAATTCTGCGAGTTTTTACAGCCGACTTCGAGCAAGTTGATAACATGGGTCTGAATTTCAATATAGCGTTTCCACTTATACAGAATGTTCCCAACTTGTTTCAAAACTGGTCGGGTGCAAGAATTTGTATTAGTGGAAACGAGGCTAAATATATACAAGACGTCAGCAAAGTCAGGGCCATATATAGACAAACTAACACATACAAAGACTGGACACGTAGAAAAAAAATATGCAACGCTTCTTTTCTAGAATATAAATTTAAGAATACCTCGACGATGCCTCGACTTGGCACGTCTTGATGACGTGCACAAAGGTGTAAGCCAGTAATGCCTTGCTCCATAAAAAATCAACATTGCCTCGACCCGATGAAGAGAAGGCCAACATTTTTTCTAGAAATTTACTTGAAATTTCTTCCTTGGAATTTTAATGCATTGGCTGTGACCGAAAGCAGTGCCTCGCTCCAATATAAAATCAACAATGCCTCGACCTGATGTAGGGAAGCCGCTATTTTTTCTTGAAAATTTACTAGAAATTTTGTGCTTATTTCTTGGCTACGCGTTTACGCTCCTAACAATTGTTGTCGCTCTCCGTATAAATTCTAGGGAAAACATTTACAATAAATTCTACATCAGGTCGAGGCATCATTGATTTTATATTGTAGCTCTCGACCTCGGCTAATGCTTGAAAATTCGAAGACAGAAATTTCCAATAAATAACTAAGAAAAAATTGTGGTCTTTTTGTATGGAGCAAAGCATTGCTGGCTTACACTTTGTGCAAATAATGAGAGATTCGTCGAGGGATTCAATTTTGCCGCGTCTACCATATTGGGAAATTGTATCATAATCTGTGGGAAAAGTGCCCAAAAATTCTCATTTTGGAGGGAATTTTCATCAGAACCACCTCCCAACACTGTTTGATTTTATATTGGCGCGAGACATTGCTGGCTTACTCTTTGGTTATGTCTGTTAGTAGTGGCGCCTCAACAATATAACAAGGTAGTAAGTCAAACTTCGTTTCGCAATCACTACATATAGTTCTATATACAAGGGTAATATCTACAATATTTAAAAAATGGAAAAAACAGAAAGAGAAAAAACAGAGTGGAAAGATAAAATTAAAAGAGTTCGAGAAAATCAGCTTAGTAATTTGTAAGTAGAAAGCGGTAATGAGTTTTTTATTCTTTCCAGGCCAGTACAATATACAAGTCTACAAGCAATTCTCAACCTTCAGCATATGAGCAGAGCAAATTAAAAGACAAGTACCGAAGTACTGTCAGTTTCTGGCCTAAAGCCGAAGATCAAAAAATTCCATAAAAAAAGTGTGTACACTATGTGTAATGTGTTTCTATCAGCAGTAACAGGACGATCTCATCAGGACAGCAATGAAACCCTTAAACTGCCTGCTGTCCACACTACAGTGTACACACTCTCAAATATTTCTTTGTGGAATTTTTTCATCGTCGGCTTTAGGCCAGAAACCTCGGTACTTGTCTTTTCATTTTTCCTAGTAATTTAGTAATTTTTAAAATAAAATTACATTATAAGTTTCTTAAATTCATCACAGAATTTTGAGACAATTGTCTTTCATTACAGCAATAATTTTAATCTTGTTCTTAAAATTTACAAAGTGAATCTGACTTCAAAAAAGTTTCTTTTATAAATTCCCCTCAGAAAATGGTTTAAATTTTTGTTGTTGTTGTTGCATTTTAAAAAGGTACTTATATTTTAGCAATAGTATTAAGAAAAATTTACACTTAAACGCCAATACAATATTACAACTATAGTTAAATGCTAAACAAGGAATACAGAAATGCCAACTTATTTATTTATGTATTATTATAATGAGAATTAAGTAGAATGCGACAAGGAACTCGCTAAAATCTAGCGTCGGCTAAATGGCGACAGGTGGCGTAGACCTCTCCTACTCTCTGCATGGAGTACAGCTCAAATTTACCCAGGGACATATCATTCTTGTCCCACAGATCCCATTGCTTTTCCCGGGATAAACAGGAAGTATTTAGTATTATTTAGTATGTACTTAGGACATTATTTCTGCGAGTTATTAGCAATTTTCTATAAGTCATTCCCTGGGATATCCCACAATTAGTCTCTATGGGAACATTCTCAGTATTTTACAGTAAAAATATAAAGGATGTGCAGGACAATTTTGGGAGAAACTTTGGGAAGTCGTTTTTCCCCCTTCCAGAATTTGTTTCGGTATGTTCTCTGATTCTGTTCGCGAGCTTCTCTAGTGAAAGCACTAATTTGTTGTTTCGTATGCTTCCATGTGTCATTTTTGAAGAACACAAACAACAACAAAATATTGATGGAAAGAAGCCATATGAGAACTGCGTTGTTTAAGCCAGCTATATGTTCGAAGGTGTATTAGAATTCGCTTCGCTACGGCAATTTCTTGATTTGGCAGAGTTTGTTAGTTGTACATTTTAGAGAGTGATTCTTTAGTAATTTTGTCAAAGGAATTCAGTTTAACTGTGTTAGAAATATTGGATTCATGTTTTGTGCAAGTGCATACACCTCTGGCATACTATATACTTTTCAGCCATTACTTATTCATTATTTTTATTATTATTATTTTTTTTTTGTGAAAACGTCTACCCATAAAATAAAAATTCTACATTCCCAGAAAATCTCAAACGATATCCTCAAATATTCCCCAAATACAGCATGCCAACAAACCAGGAGAACCATAAGACATCCTAGGTACGTATGCAGCGGGAATTTCACATTATTGAATGCATTAACTGTGGCTAAGTACAACCACTGGAAAATCCTGTGGGAAAGGCATGGGATATACCAAGGACATCCCAACCCCGGATATTCGTCCTTCCTTGGGATGTCTTAAGTTGTTAACTGGGACCGGACGGAATTTTCCAGGGGAAATTTATATATCCTAACAGGATCTCCCAATAACATACCACGAACACATTTGTCCTGTGTGGTACTGACATAGAAGTGAATTGCCAACGTCCACAAGAATCAGGACCATTTATTTTTATGAATCACTCAGTTTCATTTGCGTGTTGTACTATAGTTTCCGACTGTTTGTGATCAACGAAAAATTGGTACCCGATCAATCGATGGATCGCGGTCGCCTTTTTGACCATTCCTGATCTAGGGTATCACCAAAATTAATTTTTATCCTTTTTGTAATTTTTTTTCTTGTTATTTCAGAATTTATTTTGAGTGTCGGACACATGATAATTTTGGTCAGAATCAATTGAAGCTGTTGTGCATTACCTGGGGATTTGGTGTAAAGAAGGGGGATTTGTCATTTGCTGTAACCCAAAATATTCGCTGTTTGCTGACTGGCAAAATCATATAATTTTCAGTGGAAAAACTAGTAGAAGTTTTAGAAGAACGTTGGAATATTTAAATTATGCGTAATTTTCCATATCATCGATATATAGTTGCAATGGAAATTGAGTATTTGGACAATTTCAATACTAGAAATTGTAATAAATACAAAAAAAGAAAAATCCAATTTAAGATGTCTGGAGCCAAATCTGATGGCATGCATATTTTCTTTATGAATTGCCCACTATCTTTGT
The DNA here is from genome assembly GCA_963924295.1 of Dioctria rufipes. Classification (NCBI taxonomy): domain Eukaryota; kingdom Metazoa; phylum Arthropoda; class Insecta; order Diptera; family Asilidae; genus Dioctria; species Dioctria rufipes. Next base: position 29,642,158 of record OZ002742.1, read on the forward strand.
TGAATGTTTTCCATTTTCGCGTACAACAATAAATCAGTAGTCACGTTGCAATTTTAATTTCTAGCCTGGCTTAACCCCTTTAATTCGCCAACAGGATTAAAATAGAAATTGGCGCACGAACGTAACAAATTAAATTCAATGCTCTGCTGAGATTTCGTTTATTTCGGGCCTGCCCACCGTTTATTTTATTTTCCACTAGCAATCCACTTGTGGTGGGTCTTGTTGTTTTATGTTTATTTCATTGTTGGATTCGTTTTGTATTTATTGTTCTTTATTAGATTGAAATCTCTTTATCACATTGCATCTTGTGTCTGACACTAGGGAGTGCGCATGAGTAGGCAACTTCTAAGTGCGTTTGCGTTTGCGATCAGCAATTCATTCAACAAAATGAAGATTTATATTTAGCCGGATGCTCTGTGACTTTGTACATTTTTTTCGAGTTCATGTTTATTTTGATTTCTTCCACACTTATTTCATTTACATGATGATCTGATAATGAATGTTGTTTCTTTACGTTGTTCTTGTTTTCTTTTTTCGTTGCTTTATGCAGCAATTTTAGAAACAACAATGATGTTATTTTATGTATGTACATAAATGAATGAGTTTCACGATGAAAGAACATGATGAGAATGGCATAATTTTATGGCTTACCTGACTACCAATATTAGCATCAGGAGTCTTACGCCTAAATGATCTTCATTAGGTCAGATCCAATATTACAATTGTTATATACCTTGAAGCTCTCTGGACAGACACTGGAATGCCTTAGATGTGGCCCCAAAATGATGCAGACAATCGTAAATGTGCATCGAAAAGTGTGCATAAGACGTCGGGATTATGATCGGCACCTTTTGATGGATTCGTTACACTAAAGCAAGCATGACTGCACATTATTGCATATGCCCAGAATTTACCACGTCCGGACAGGTAGACAAAGGTAAAAGAGAAGACTAAAAACATTTCAGCTTCTGTCGCTTCCGTACCAAGTTACTTACATACTTCCACGTATATATGTATGTGTATATACCAGCATACGAAATTCTGCTCGCGTTAGATCTAAGCCATATACAGAATCGAAGATCTTTACCTCACAGCTTAGTTTGAGAACATGTTTTTCGCGTGATCGCCGATGATTTTGCGCGAAATGTAAATATCGAAAAGAATATTGTAGGTGCACATGGATACATACATTCTTTATGCACCTGTCAATAAACGCTTCGCACGGCAGCGGGACGATAGGTACTATACAGACGCCCGAACCTACCTTTTCCTGCTTCCATATAATCTTACCGGCCCAGCCGGAGGTGGTAGCGGGATTGTAATTGTCTGATCGTGTGCTATTTCGTGCTAGTCACACTATTGCAATCAAATTCGAACGATAGTGATACATACAAGAGTGAAGGTGAGTGAGGTCCATAATGCGAGAATAGGTTGGATAAGATGAGATGGATCTTGGGATTTTGAAGTGTCTACCGTAAAGATGAAAATTGTTGTTATTACTAGTGAGACGATGGTGTATTATTTATAAGTATATGCAGGCGCAGTTACGTGAATTGAGTCCCCCTCCGTTCGGGATAGATTGACGTTTATTTCCTGTGCTAGAAGTTTGTTTGTCTATAGATTTCATGTGCTCAGGCGATTCGTGATTATTTCTTATGAAATAACAAACTTCAGTGAGTGTAGATATTCAGAATCATCTTGATGGATAACGGTAGGATTAGCCTTTAATAGCTGCGATCTGAAAATGGTTTTCCTTGATTAAATGGTACACTTAGATTAGAGGTATTCACTTGACTTGTGATAGACGTTTAACATGTGCAAGAATCTGATGTATGATAGAAAACTGTCGGAAAAGCCTTTGGGACTTCTGATTTTATGTAACGGGTTACCAGAAAAATTTTGTAATTGCTTGAGAGGAGGGTATTGATTTTATGTATTCAGGTTTAAGTTTAAAAGCATGTTGTATTAATTTTGAAGGACATTTTCCTGTTTCTTTTTTCATAATAACCACAGAGTAAGTAAGAGATTTTGCATTTTATAGGAATTAAATACAGTACAGGGATATTCTTAAATTAAAATGAAAAAAAAATTATAAAATTTCAGTGAACATTGAAATTCAACATTTTTTGAATTCTTATGCAATTTCTGTCTGGAATGATTTACATTTTAAAAGAGGAATTTTCACGCAGCCATTTACCTCCATATGTGCAATTACGTTACATGAGTATGAGCTTATTAGCTAAATGGAAAGAGGTCATGAATGAAAACCGACTAGAAATATGTGAAATATTTATGAAAAATGAATTTCCGGGAAAAATTCTTAAATAAAATTTTGTATTTTCAGTTCCATTCCGCTACATATTCTGACACAGGTGGGCTGAACTGAACGACTGAATACTACATTTTTCACTATATTTTTCACTGTATTATTTTCGCTTGTAGCTTCCCCACATATAAAACAATTATCCATTTTACTTTTAATACGTCTACTCCGTAGAACATCGGTCGACAAACAGTCGACATATTACTAAGTAATATACAATAATTAGTTAATACATTTCGCACTTGTTTTTATAGCATGAGTGTTTGAGTCGTGAAGGTTTCCTACATACAGAAAAATCTGGGCATAATAATCTAATCTTTGAAAAACAAACAACTTTTTTTTTAATTTATTTTGGCATTAGAATTTAATTTCATTCGGATATTAACATTAAATTTGTTTTGGACGAAGATTAAAATTTACTCTTTTCTAATTAGAAACAAGTTTTTAATAACATTCAGAATTAGAATTTAAGCAACTTGAACATTAGAATTGAATATAGATCTTTCTAAGGATTACAGGCGCCACGTGTGAATAAAAATATAATTTGTAGCGGTATTAAAGCTTGCATTTTAACCTAAGTCGGAATTACACTTTAATGCCTCTGAGGATTAGATTTCATAATTGCTTTCTACATTGTACGATTTCTCGAAGCGTCAATTCGTTGCCAATACTTGAAATAAAAGCATCTAAAAAGTACTAATGTCTTTTTATATTAAACTGGAAAGTGCAAATGTGAAAAATTTGTAAAAGTGAGTGGTGCATCGGAAAACGTCTATATTCCAATTTTGTTTTATCAGGTAAGACAACACATAATTATGTTTTTTTTTTTCCAAGTAATTTATGAGTTATTTTATAGCTAGTAACGAGTTTCATTTTCCTGTAGAAGAATTTTTCCCATTTTGTTAATCAAGACGGATTTACAGTTACGGAAGATATATTTCTTAAAGTGTTGAAAAACCTTTCTCATCAAACTGAGGAATTTAGAAAACAATAAAAGTATTATAAACAAAGTAGCTCTAATACAAACAGAAAATGTAAAAGGTTAAAAAAATATTGTATTTTAAATGATCTAGAATATTTAAACATTTTTAAAGATTGTTCGGTGGACCCAACGTACAACATTTTGGGAGGTGTTGTACCATTTCTTTTGAAGCGGTTTTTTTCTTTTTCCATTTAACATAAACTTTTAAGCTTAGAGCAAATAAATTATCGAATAAAATTTTATAATTTTTCTACTTATATTAGAAAGTACAAATCAACCTTCTACAATTACCTGGGAAAAGTCAAATATTGGACAAAATTCTTCCCAATTGCAGTGTTTAATGATTCATTTTCCTTCGTTATTCGGTGATATTTTCTTAAAAGATCACTTAATTTTATGGCAATGTATTGAAACTATTTAGAGTATAATGGAAATAGTTTTCTCTTATGATATTCGGAATGAAGATATAGTCACTTTGAGTAACTTAATATCGTTCTACACTTAGAAAGTTTAATGAATATTTTTAAAGCAGAGTTAATTCCAAAGAATCACTTTTTGATGCACTACCCTGGAATTATAAGGAAAATGGGGCTCCCTATTTATTTTACCGCCATACAATATGAAGCTAAACATAAAGTGTTTAAGGCAATCTGCAGCTAAACTAACAATTTAAAAACATTTGTAAAACTATGGCCTTTCATCACCAAGAAAGCAATTTCAATTAAAATTCTTTCTTAGATATTCCCTTATTGATAGGAAAAAAGAAAAAATTAACTGAAAACATATCGAAATATGACATAAATGAACAGAATGATCTTTTTAGTGTAAAATGGGTGAAAACAGAGTATTTTTTATAAACCCGGCTTTTTTGTTTATTTTACTAACAAATTTTTTGAAATACATCAAATACTACAAAAAGAGGAAAATATTATATTTTTGGTTAATCAACGCATTACACTCAGGGCCATAGCTAGGGGAGGGCATCGAGGGGCAATACTCTACCTTAAAATGGCAATGCCCTACCTTAAAAATTACCAACCTATTCGGTATTCTGGGCGCCCTCATAAAAGTCACCGCGGCGAATCTGTATGATCGGCAAAATTTACCAGTTAGCTACTAATCGGCTATGTTTGCGTTGCTTACCTCTAACCTCTTCCTGCCATGTATGAAGGTAAGACGATTGGTCGACTACTTGAACAGCTTTCATCAGGACATTTGGATGTTACAAGAATCGTATATGAAAATTATTCTGTGATTTTGAAGACTCCAGATAAAATGAAAAATTCAATGGTGATGATATTGCAAAAAGTGTTGACATCAAAGGCGTTATGTTAAACATGGAAGTTCGATTGGCAAAGATAGTAGCAAAAAGAATATTATGTGTTCTGCAACCGGCTGATGTGACTTTACAGGGTCGAAGCACTGGATTGAAGGATGCCATATCGATAATAAAATGTGTATAGGAAGAAATTAAGGTCAGAAGAGATGTATGAGGCAACTTTGAAAGATGCTGAGAATACCATAGAAAAGAATCTCAAAATAGTTCCCAGAAGAGAAGAGACAAAGTAAAGGCAAGACATCTGGAGGATTAGGGCTGTATTGTCCGTCACTTTCTCGTCAAAACACAGCAAGCATAGTTAAACTCCGCCATTTAAAGCGGAATATTATGAAACTGTAGACATAATAACAGTTGAGATAAAAAGAAGGTTTGAAAACAATGATGATCTACATACTATTGGGTCTTTCAAATTGAGTTTTCAAAAGTACACGCCTGTGTAACACACTACAAACATCGAACGCACCCATATTATATGTCATTTTGACAGCTGAAGGTTTGCCATTTATAAAAATGGAGTCGTATACATTACAACAACGTATGGAGATTATTGAATTATTTTATGAAAATGGTCGTCCTGTGAGAAATATATTTCGCAAATTACGCGAAGTTTATGCTCGACGCAATCGTCCAACTGAGCAACAAATTGGTAATATTGTGCGTAAATTTCAAGAAACTGGTGCAGTGCAAGATCGAAAAAGACATCAGTATGCTTGTTCAGAAGAAAATATTGGTGCTGTGAGTGATAGTGTTGTAGCTGACCCCAACACGTTAAATTCCTGACGTTTACAACAACTGGGACTTTCTCAGTCAATTGTATCGTAAATTATGCACAAAGATTTAGCGTTGAAGGCCCACAAAGTTCAATTGACACAAGAATTGCTGCCACAAGATCATTCCATACGTCGAGACTTTGCCAATTGTATACTGGAATAAAACGACGATTTTTTAAAAAAATCATCTTTTCGGACGAAGCACATTTCGAGATCGATGGCTACGTTAATAAACAAAACTGCCGTATTTGGGGAGAGGAAGACCCTCGCGTGATCCAAGAGAGACGAATGCATCCACAAAGAGTCACTGTTAGGTGTGCATTGTGGTCTGGTGGTGTGATTGGTCCGTAGTTTTTCGAAAATGATGCTGGAAGAGCCATAACCGTTAACGATACCAGATATCGCGACATGATCACATCTTTTTTATGGCCAAAACTGGAAAGTATTGATACTGAAGACATGCGGTTTCAACAAGATGGGGCTACGTGTTATACAGCCAGAGAAACTTTGCAATTACTGCATATAAAGTTTCCAGACTGTTTTATGTCCAGATTCGGCGACGTGAATTGACGTTCAAGATCCTGTGATCTGACACCGTTAGACTTCTTTCTCTGAGGCCATGTGAAAGTACAGGTCTACACGGATAATCGTTGAAACGTAAAAGTATCGAAAGCAGAAATTCTTCGAGTTATTGGTGAGATACAGCCGCAACTATGCCTAAAAAAATGACAATTGTTCATGAGATAATGGCAGGTGTGGTATTTTTTGCATTCGAAAGGAATAGAACAGACAAAAAAGATATTAACGAATTGCTAACAAAATTCCACAATATGCTAAATCGAAGACTGCAATTATATTGAATATGTTTACCATGTTGTGTTTTTGTTTTGGTCCATTTATTTCTTTTTATTGTAGGTACCTGTTTTAGTTCATGTATAAAAAAATGTAATAAAATGAGGGTTCTAGAAGCTTAGTTTTTCAAAAAAAATTTCCCTTTACCTGAACAGATGTATCCCAAACGCACCGAAAATTTGCGCCCTACTTCAAATTTCTAATGCCCTACTTTTAATTTGGTTCTAGCTACGGGCCTGATTACACTTATTCCACAGTTCATATGAAATTTATAATTTAATTAAACTGGGCAACATTAATTTCTCTGATTTAAAAATAACTGAAAGTTTTAAAAAAGCAAAATATCACGAAACAATGGAAAAATGTATATTATAAGAGAAAAATTGAATATAATTTTGTAATTTTTAACAGACCACTAATAAATAGCTTACATTTTCAGAAAAGTTATTTTATTGAAATAAATTCCCATAGCCTTTTTAGTTCAATTCAATTCAATTAAATTCAATTTATTTATTACGGTAAAGTACAAAAGATCTGAGATCTTAACCTAGTACATTATAAGAGAGGGAGAAAAACTATATGAACTAAAACTAACTTATTTAAGCAAAAGATATTAAAAAAAGTAAGTTAACAATTTGAAAACAAGAAAAAAGAAAAAGAAGAGATGAAGAAATAACAGAAAAGCAAAAATTAGAGAAAGAGAACAAAAATAATTAATTATTTAATTAAACTTTCTTGAATTTCCTGACTTCATTCAAATCAATTACTTGGTTAAATTCATTTGATTTCATTTATGCATTAGCACAACCTGACACCACCAAGGAGAAGAGGAAGAGTATATTAATAAACTATCAAAGATTTAAGTCACAAATTAGACACCTGAAGATAGAGGTAGAGCCGGCCGTCTGGACACGAACTGGAAGGGAGTTCCACATTCGAGCGATCTGGACAAAATAAGAGGCCTCACCAGTCGAGGAATGGAAACGAGGAACTAGTAGATTGGAATGTCGTGAAGATTGCAGAAAATGCATCTGGTCATACAGATATCCAGGTTTACCAGAGTGAATTAGGATATAGAGGAATATTAAGGCTTTGCGCTTTAGGTAAGAGTTGATCGAGCAGCCAACCAATGAGAGTCTGTACGAACTTATATGCTGCCAAAGTTTAATGCCAAATACAAATCTGCCAAATGCAAGCGTTAAAAGTAACTTCAACTTTCCGCGTGCATACGCTATCAAGTTTGAGATATATCAAACTTCCATAGGTAAAATGGGGTAATAGAAGAGCTTTCACGAGTTGCAAGCGGATATTTGTTGACAGTAATCCTGCAGATAGCCACAGTCTGCGTAATCCCCCATAGATTTTAGAGAGCATCAGTTTAACGTGATCACAGCAATTTAACTGTCCATTTAGCTTGACCCCAAGATTGGTGACCGAATTCTCAAAAAACGCAGCGGGGAGTTGTCAAGAAAAATGTGTGGGATATCAACCATGTCATACAAAGAGTTGTAGATAGGAAGACAGTGCGATTTGCTAGGGTTTAGTGAAAGTCCGTTGTTGATCGACCAAGTGTAGATACGGGAAAGATCATCATTAATGCGAGCAGCACAATCTTCTATAAGACCAATAGGCCTACTCAGGTATATTTGTACATCATCAGCATAGAGATGAAGCTGAACATCTTGAACCACTTTTGGCAAATCATCAATAAACAAAGAAAACAACAGCGGGCTCAACACAGATCCTTGGGGTACACGACAGAAAAGGGGGAGTATGGAGGATGAAGAGTCACCAATTTGTACCTTTTGAAACCCATCAGTGAGGAAACTATCGATTAAGGAGATCGCAGAGGAAGAGAACTTAAAATTACTGTGAAGCTTATCTAATAGCTTAGAGTGGCTGATGCTATCAAAAGCTTTTGAGAAATCCAGTAAGACAAGTATGCCAAAGCTCTTGGAGTCGAGAATCAGGCGAAGATCGTTGGAGACTTTTAAAATAGCAGTTTCACAACTGTGTGCTGGTCGGAAGTCAGATTGAAATTGTGTTAAGAAGTTGTTGGCTTGGACAAATTCAGAAATATGAGACGACAAAATTTTTTTGAATACTTTAGCAAAGTAGCAAAGAATGCTAATTGGCCGGAAATCAACAAGTGATTCAGGGGAAGATTTCTTGGCTACTGGAATGATGATGGCTATTTTCCAAGCTTTAGGGAATGAAGAGTAATTCAGACAGGAGTTTAAAATATGAAGTGTGTGTGGTGAAATGTACGGTAATAGCACTTTGAAGAAAAGGGGATTTAAACCATCAGGACCAACAGCATTGGACGAAATGGATGATACTGCCGCAATGAGATCAAAGTGATCAATACCTCGAAATGCAAAACAGGTTTCTTGGTGCTGGAAAGAGGGAGAGTTGAAATGAAGAAGACGTGAGTTAAAATCACTAACAGAGCTATTGAGCACGCCATTGTCTGGATGGGGAGAGCTAAAGTGAATATTTAGTTCATCGGGGTTGAGATTGCAATGGGGCTCATTATCCAGATAAATGCCAGCATTTCGAAAGTTGCGCCAAAGTATTTTAGGGGGTAAATTCAGATTAAATTTGGATTTGAAATATAGAAGTTTGGCATTTTTAAATAAGTTACGAGCGAAGTCGCTGCGTAAACGTTTATAATTCTGGTATAAATATTCCCGTTCGGCTTAAGATGATTGATTTGAGGGGTAAACCAAGGACAGGTGGTGGGGGTTACCAGTGCTCAGGTTATATTTTAATGTTTGGAGATATTACTCTGTAATGCAGAATCTTTCACATAGGATTGGAATTTAATCTTAACCCATATTAGGAAATGTTTATTTAAAGTATTAGAAGATTATGATTTAGTAATTAACTTTTAATAAAATAGTATATTAATTTTTAATCTTTTCCATACTGGAACGGTAATTTAAGGTTTATTAGAATTTAATACAAAAAAATATTAAAAGTTTTTAGTACCAAACAGGATTAACATCGGGCATAAAGTTTTAAGTTTTAGGGATGCTTAAATTCTAATAAAAAAAAAGATTTGGTCATATAATATAATGTAAAAAATATTAAAATTTACTCACAAATTTTTCTGAATGTACACAGTTCAGATTTGTTTGGTTTAAGAAGGCTTCCAAATTAAATCCAGAACAACAGAACAACGCTTTCATTTAATAAAAATTTTATTCTAAATTCTATATACAAAGCTCGATATTTATATACAAATTTTAATATGAGAAATAAGCAGAATCAACAAATTTCATTTAACAAATTTAATTGACAACAAATTTCATGCATGAAATTCGATCTCATGAAATTGTTATTTGTCTGCAGGCGTTGCTGATGCAGCAAAATTACATGAAATTTACATAATTAAATTGAATTTGTGCTGCATTTTTTTTCTTCAATATAAGTTATTGAATTTCCTGATTGTTTTTTATTGTTTAATGCTTAAACAATGAGTACTGGATTATTTGCTTGTTTATGTTTAGACTTAGAACTTATTAGTATTACCTTGAATTTTGATAATGAAATACTATTTCCCTTGCATGCAAAAATGTATTTCCTAGTGATGAATTTTTACAGTTTGATAATTTACTTAGTAGTATCTATTAGTAGAAATATTGATTTAGAACTTTCGTTATGTTTTTGTTTTGCAGTATTATTGATGATTTTGAATTTAAGCACGTATGTCATAGTAGTAAATTTGTCTTTATATGCTGTTTATTCTTCTGAATTATTGTTGTATTATATTATTAGTTATACTTTGCTATTGATATGCCTTAAGTTGTTATCATTTCAATTCCCCGTTTGGGTGAGTTTATGATATTTCACTAATTTTGTTTGCCAGCACCAAAATAAATTATGCCTATGTGCCTGACTTAGAATACTTTTCGATCATATTTTATGTCTCATAGTAGTGGCTTGAAGGGAACTGGCGCTTGTAGAATTTTGGCCAACATTTTTAAATCAGAAACCGCAGGTGTGAAGTTTTAATATATGAATGCAAGAAGCTTGCTTCCTAAGATTGATGAGGTACGTGAAAACTTGTGTGATGGAGGTTCGGATGTAGTTCTTGTGGGGAAGACGTGGTTATAGCCTAATCTTAGTGATTAGCTAGTCGATATGGCTGGATTTAAAATTTTTCGGTAGGATAGGTCTCTACGTCCGTGTAGTGGCGTTGGTATATACATAAACTGTAGTATATCTTGAAGACGATTGATATCTAGTGGAGATATAAATTTGGAGGCTGAATATCTCTTATGTGAGTTGGGGCAAGGATTGAATAAATGCTTGATCGGTTGTGTTTATAAACCGCCGAACACAGATTTATCGAACTTAGTCAACGATCTCACACATTGTTCTTGTAGCCTTTCCCAATACGGGGATTTTTGTTTATTCTGCAATTCGTTTAATAAGCCCTATCGTAACACTTTGAAGTCCCACAAAATGGCTCTGGTCAGACAAACTGAATTTCCGCTCCTGTTTTGGCTAGGCCATCAGAAATATCATTGCCTTTGTGACCCTTATGTCCAGGTTCCAATATGAGGATAACTTTGTTTCTCCTTGACAAATTTTTGAGGGTTTGCAGACATTCACAGACTATCCTCGGCTTGACAATGTAAGACTTTAACGCCTTGAGGGCAGCTTGTCTGGCCGAGAGGATATTAATTGTTGAGCCATTTATGGCTCTTGAAATGGTCTTACAAAATCCACCCTGGGTGTGATTATATCAGATATTGTCGTCATTTGCTCGAAACATATCTATTTTAAGATACTTAAATGACCAAACAGATCCCCTAGGTTTAACTTTTTCTCCTTTTGCACTCTAATAGCACTGGAGATTACTTCCTTTTTCAATGTAGGGGTGGAAGGTTTAGTAAGGCTTCCATGGCTGCTGTAGGACAGGTCCTCATGGCACCAGTTATTACTAGACTAGCAAGCCCTAGATTTTTGAAGCAAAGCCTTAGACGTTTTTTGATTTATTTTTGGCCACCATGCGAGGGCCGCATAGGTGACCTTAGACCCATGGTGTACATCCAGTACATCATTTTAGACTTCAGACCTCATGTTCTGCCAATAAAGCGACGAAACGTGTAGAGAAATCACACTGGTCTTAGCCATCACTCTGACCAGATATGATTACAAAGTAAGTTTCTTATCTATATTTACCCCCAGATATTTGACTTCGTCTGAAATTATCATTTCGGTGTTGCCAAGAAGAGGGGCCGTTAGTGAAAGCTTCGATCATTTTGTAAGGAGAACAATGAGCGTCTTATTGGGGTTTATGCTAAGGCTTTTGTTTAAACACCACGTGACGACTTTGGAAAGGGTATTTTGCATGAGGTTGGATATGGCTTGATCATGCTTGCCCCGTATTTTGACTACAAGGTCATCCGCGTAGCCTTGTACATTAAAACCTGAACTTATCAGTTTCTCTAGCAGATCATCAATTACGATCGACCACAGGAGTGGAGAGAGAGAGCTCCTCCATGTGGGCAGCCTTTCGCTGCGGGTATCCCGATTGGGCTATATTGGCTGGAAAGTAACTGACGATATTGGTTGATTTTTCCTTTTATTGTATTAACTGAGTTTTACTAATTTGTTTTTTCAGTGTATAGTACTTATAAGCAATTTCTCAAAATATCGACTGAAGTACGTATTCTTAGATTTGCAGTTGTCCGGTGAACCCGCTGATTCCGCACGATACAGAATTAAATATTGTCTTCACGAGATGTGATAACGTAAAAGGTTTTGATATTCCTATATCGATCCTTTAGAAATACCAGCACATTCCAAATCAATTCTTGCAATTACCAATACCAATTTGACGATACCATACCGATTAAAAATATCAATATCTTATCCTTAGTTGCATACGACAGATAATCGGAGATCCATAATACTATAATATCGGTAAGCAATAGTATTTATCACAGATTCGATAGTTGGTCACTCGTCGGCGGTGGTATAGGGAATGGACTACATATTCAAGTTCAGATACGCATACGAACATATCTGCGCATGGTATATAAATTGCGATCAATTAAACATCCAAACACATTCAATTTTTTCAAATTATTTGCAATATTCACAACAACCAATAATTAACTGACCACTGTAAGTCTAGCTACTTTTTTTTTAAGGCAGTGGAGGAGAGCAGAGCTGCCCATTGTATTGTCCTGCAAGCAGGCCTATCACCAAAGCCTTTCTGTCCTCTTAGTGAAGCGAATCAGGACTCAGTGAAAAAGTATTTTGAACACCTCTACAGATGGGAGAGTCGTCCATCTAATTTTAGAACAGCCATCTAAAAGACTTGGTTCTGTGCCTAATATTTCCTAAAAAAACTTCTACCATCAATTGTCTTGTTGTGTGAGGTAGGTCTAACACTCTGACAAAATGAGATAACACAATAAAGATGATCACATCATCTAGAATTTTTGTGTATTTCAATCAAATTATTCGAAAAAGCTAACAAAAAAATCCATGAAAAATCCATAAATATGATTGAAATTAAATTTTAAACTAAAATTATAATTAAAAACCCAGCAGAAATCTTTATTCTTACCAAATCAGTCCGATGTGAATGGGTACGTAAGAAATTAAAAATTAAAATTTTACATCTACATGGATGAAAGCAATTGTGTTCACTCACCTGATTGTGGATGGATACCCATTGAGCCTAATGCAGAGGGAAAATTACATTAACAATTCAGGTAACTTCAGTAGATAAACACTGTCGCACAGAGTAACATTCTGACCAAGGTGACATTATAAGAACATTGTACAAGTCTAAGAGAAAAAAGATGAAGAGCAACAAAAACAACAAAAGCCATAAGCTTCAATAGTCAGAGAATTACACCAGATCTCCATAGAAATCGCAAAAAACTTTTAAGGAAAGCAAAAAAAAAACAACACAAGAAGCATCTTAAGTTGGTCCTCCGTATCTGTTGTTCTCATCGTCGTCGGTCGTCTGAAGTTGTCCATTTTTATGCTCCCCTTTTGCGGTATCCAAGCTATAACCGTGAGGTGCTCTATTGTGCATGCAATGAAGGGCCTCAAGTGTTGGGCAATTCTTGTTTTATTAATTATCAGTTTATTGCAGCTCCCATGTAACTTTTTGTCTCCAATCCAGGTCCAGTCCAGTCCAGTCAAGTCCAGCTTCCTTTCCTTTAGATCGTTTATGAACTAAAGCTGTTCCAGTCAGTGGGTTTGCATCGTAGTTGATACCTTGTAGTTACAACAAGATATTGAGAACGACAGACATAGGCACCTCACAGGGGTGTCAGCTTATATAGCATTAGCGCCAAGAGTGTGGACTTGTCAGTATATATTCATGGGTTTTACTGTGGCAGCAAGTATATCGGCGGGAAGAGGCTTGGAGGACACATTGGCTCGGTTCTGAAATCCTTTTCGATGAAAAGAAATTTTTTCCTTGTCGCGTGCTTTTTTCACTCACTTCTGCAGACGTTGTCGTAATTTACGGCTTTACCAAGGGCACACTTATAGAATACTAATGAGAAAATTTTTGGGCAATCAATACCTGGGTAGGAATTTCAGATATTTTTGTATAGGGTCCTTAATTGCAGTTAAGGCGAACGGAACTTAAATTTTGGGAAATTGGATATCTTTGGGCGGTATGAGTGTTGCCCTAAAATTATATGGAAATTAATTGACTCCATTTGTTTGGATAAATATTTTTTCTAATAGGCAAGATGTGTTTCGGTTTAAAGGGCGGATGTAATAGATTTGAGTGTTGCTTCATTTTGTTAGTGCTAAATACGAGGATATCTCTTCATTCCTGCACACTAATGAGACTAATTCAGGAAAATGAAAAATCAAAAAATGAATGCCCCACTAATGATTTCCTTTAATTAACATAACAAGTGGAGTAAATTTATACATGTTTTTTATAATCGAAATTTGAAACGTAATAATTTTTCATGAGTCTGCTTAAACTGGCGAACTGAGCTCTATTTAGCACTTAAAGGCGTTGAAGTACGCGATTATGAAATTTTACTAATTTTGCTAATGCATGTATAAGGTAGAGATTAGGACCGATCGAAACTATCGAGGCCTCTGTGTGGCTCTGGCAAGTGACGGCTATTTGCAGACAAAATGAATAAGAGTGTTCCGTCATTACTGTCATCATAGCTGAGTCAATATTTACTTAAAGTTACCCCATGCTTCTCCTCATGCGTTCTATTCAGTAATTGTTGCGTACAGATTGATGTAAGTCTATCAATTTTGCTATGCGTCCAGCAGCTCCAACCAGTTCGTACAAGATTTTGCATAAAACACAGATTTTTAGCTGGCAATTTTCTTAAGTTTTATAACCTGGCCTAGGCAGACTGTGTCCATAATGACTTAATTTGAAATTCAGTCATTTCAAGGAAATGAAGTTGTGACAGACTATGGACGAAAATTATTTCATTGAAATGTCATTGACAGTAAAATTGCGAGTATTTACTGTAGTTGCAAAGCATTTAGTAGAACACAATTTTTGTTGCTGAAGTAGACGAAAAAGAGAAGAAACCGGTAAAGAATTTTTTTTTCATGATCAGCTGATGGCTGTTACTGCTAAATTTATTAGAAAAACTTTCCACTTTCCAATAAATTGAGCTCATTTTAATACTAAACGTACCAGAAATTTACACATACACTATTCTTACCATAGGGGGTCATTTGACCTCATATCAAATGAACGCTGATTTTTAGAAATAAATTTTTAATTTATTAAAGGAACATAACATAACCTCTAAATTCTAATAAAACAATGAAACATAAGTATATTTTTAATTTTATAAATAAAATACAACTTTGATGTATGACTGATTTCTCCGTCATGCATTTTCCGCAGACAAATTTTCTTGCAAATTATGCAAGTTTGAGTGTTTTTGATGCTCGTGCACAATCTTATTTGGGATTTTGAATTATTGCTTGGGCTGCTTGGGGTGAATAAAAGTTTTGCGAAACATGTTCTGTAAGTTTCTAAGAAGAAATTCAGGACTTCTAATAAGGTCGAGGTCGGGTATTTCTTGTCTGTGCTATTTCGTTTAGTTATACAGAACTCATTTAAAGGAGTTTTTCTTGTAAATCTCCAATAAGAGCCCTTTCTGTTTATGCGTTACATCGTATGGACCCGATCGGGTCGTTCAAGTGATCACGTCGAAGGTAAGCACATACATATATCACATTCAGATAAATGAAATTATAACTTGAGTAGTGTATCGGAGTTCAGAACTAAAGTTTAAGTTGAAGAACTGCAGAAAAATACGTAAATTTCGTAAGGGGTCAAATGACCCCTTTTGGTAATGAGAGGTATGTAAAGCAATTTCCTCTATAAAAAATTGGCTAACATAAAAAGGGAAAGTGAAAACTTGCATAATCGGATAATATAAGAATTAACAGAAAGTCATATGAGCGAAAGAAATAACAATGAATGTACGATTTTGAAGTAAACTTTGGAAGGGGTCATTTAACCTCGCTTGGTAAATTTAGTGCTAATGATGGAAGGTGACAGATTTACTACGTGGAGTAAAGTTTGGTCCATTTAAAAATGAAGTGAAATTTTGATGAACTTCTTTTGTGTAACACACTGCACATTTGACTCCATTTAATTAAAAATTAAATCAGTATGGAGTCATTATAGTATTACTGTAGTCACGAGATATCATATGGAATATAGGGATTAAGAATGGAAACAAATTCATTTATTACATTTATAGTGTCCATTGTAGATTATTTTATACAGGCAATTCATAAATTCTTTTCAATTTAGTTAGGTTCTAGTCCTTACTTAGAATCTCTACAATCCAATGATCGCTGTCTACATCCAGCACGTCTAGTGCTTTCATTCGATTTGGGAGATTTTTCACGTCTCATTCTTGGATTTTTAATGACTTTCTTCTGAATTTTCAACCAATATTTTCATAACACTGTAAATATTTGTGCTTATATCTTATATTGAAAACATATCCGGAAGATATCAATTAATTCCTCCTTCGACTAACGAGAAAAGGATTTAATGTAATCAACAGATTTTTTTGTGGGCACTTGGTGAAACCTCATTTTCAATTAAGGAAAAATTCAAACACTTGTTATGTTTCACAGAAAATATATAAAATTTTTATTTTTATTTTATGCCTAACGCGTTTCGATCTCAAAGATCATCATCAGAGGACTAATTAATATATACAGCTTTTGAAGCCATCGAACCAATCATCATTACCAATACATACCAAAGTGAAAATTACATACAAGCAAATATTGAAATTAGAGAACTATGTTATTCCAACAAAAGCGGACTTAAGAGAGGGCTTGAATTTTTGAAATCAGTCTGTTCGTTTAACATGAAACTGCCTTTTTCTTTTTCCGCACGGATTTCTTTAATTTCGTATTTATCTAAGAATCTCCCGGCCGGTAGACTATGCAGGAGTTTAACATTATTTTCAATTTTGTGCTTATTGCACATTAGATGCTGATGTACATTAGAAGCTTTGGAGCTAATGTGTTCCTTCAACCTAACTTTTAGTTTCCGTCTTGTTTTTCCGACATAAATGGCGTCGCAATCATTACAAGATATTTTGTAAACTCCACTTTTTTCCAAGTCATCAACCCCAGGCCTTAACTTATTGTTACCCAATAATTTCCTTAAGGTTAACTTGTTGAAAAAAGCAGGCAATACGTTATTGTGTTTTAAGGGTTTAATTAATTTATGTGACACATCTTTGATAAAAGGAATTTTCTTGTGTTTCATGTCACAATTTTTGTTTTCTTGAACGACAGGAAAAATCAAAGAAAGATTTTTAATTTTTAGCTTGTTCCTTAGTAATTTGTCTATTAAGCTACTAGAGTATCCATTATTCTTCGCGATCAGTTTAATAGTTTTTATTTCATATATTTTCATCCAAGCTGACCTCATATATGTACTTAAAATAATTTTCAAGTGTGAATTATATGCGAGGCGAAATACTACGAATTTACTTGAATGCCTAGGAAGATTAGCCCTATGCGGGACTAGAGAGTTTTGCTATGAAATAAATTCATAGGGAATTTAGTCAATATGAAATTGACCGAGTGTTCTGCCAAATCCGCAGCTTGAGACCTGAGTGAAAAAAAAAACTTTTTGAATTGAAAAATCTGTTTAGAAAGAAATTATTTTTGTAATACAATTGTTTTAATATATTGGAAAATGGTCTAAATTGTTTTTTTTTTAGTATGACCTATTGGTATTATAAAGTTTGTTTTTGCACTAATACTGCCGATGATCTCCTCAATGTTTTATTCTTTTTTTTCATTTCTCGTTCCACCAAAAACAACACCGTGATCACTTCGAGATCGACCGGTAGATCGCGATCGACGTGTTGGCCTCCCCTACTATAGAGTATACTAAATTTGTCATTCCTTTTGTAACGTACAAAAATAATGCTAGTATGGACAAATTGGATGGACACCCACGCATAATATTAAAAGTTATTTTGATTTTTACATGTCCGTCTCTTCGTCTGTCCGTTCGTGTCTCCGTCCGTCTGTCCGACCGTCTATCTATCCGACCGTTTATCTATCCATCCCCACGATAACTCGAGAACCCGTCCGCTTAGAGAGCTGAAATTTTACACACGGTCTTTTTAAAGGAAAAAAATTAAATTTATGTTCAATAATGGAACAAATCGGGTAAAAATTTCGTTTTTAATATATACTTGGACAGTGCCTAACAATGGTCTTAGACCAATTCCAGCTTTTTTATTTGTTCATTAGTACGGTCCATTTTATAATATGGATCCATTGTATGGATGCCTACACAACTAACTTATATAAAACGTATTGAGTAGATTCAAAGAAAATTTACAAGTTTTGGTGTGTTTAAACAAAATTGGGATCTTACATTGGACTATAAGTCACGTCTTTTATTAGGATTGCATTCCTTTCAGTGTGGAAGGTCATGAATGGATTGAATAATGTTGGTCCATGATGATATACTTAGTTGTAGGATTCCATGTCCATAATTGTTATTTTCAAAATTTCCTTCTATGTGCCTCAAAATCAAATATTCGTCCTATAGTAGTTTATTGGTTGTACCGTTTCATAGATCCAAGTTTGGATATCGTGAACCTATCACACATGCTGTTGCTAATTTCAACTTGGTTGATTCATCTTATCACTTTTAATTTATCTAGAGAGAGTTTTAAGAATATTATTTTGAATATTTCCCGCTCAAATTTTGTAGATTTGTAGTATAGTTTAGTTTTTTTAATAACTTTTGATTAAATCTGGATTCAGTAGTACACACATACCTACTTATGTTTGTATAGATTTCTTGTAATCTGTAGGATCAAACAAGTAAGAAGGCTAGAATTTGTCTAAGACCAATTCTTATGATACCCTAGATGAATGCCCGTATATAATTTTATATGGTCACCTCTTTGTGTATGATTTTTGAAGTGGTTATCCGCATATAAAAAAAAAATCGTTATAACCAATTTTATAGGAATTTCACATTATGAAGAACTTTTCAATACATTTAAACCCGTCTAGGATTGATCGTTTTCATAGCAT
Source organism: Dioctria rufipes (assembly GCA_963924295.1). Lineage (NCBI taxonomy): Eukaryota > Metazoa > Arthropoda > Insecta > Diptera > Asilidae > Dioctria > Dioctria rufipes. The sequence goes on from OZ002742.1 coordinate 29,661,003, forward strand.
ACGTAAAAATCCTAAATTTGTATATGGCAACACTAAGAAAAGGTTGGCCGATTTAGTCAATTTTCGAAATTTTATTTACTATTGCTATAAAACCACCATGTACCAGATTATATATAGTGAAAAATGAATTTTTGTATGGCAACCTTACGAAGCAGTTCCCCGATTCGACCGATTTTCGAAGTAAAATTTATTTTGTTTTTAAAAGCCCGTGTACGAAATTTCGGCTCTCGAGTTATGGTGCGGACGGACATGCAAAAATCAAAATAACTTTTAATTTTATGCATGGGTGTTCAACCTATTTTACTCTACCATCATTATTTATGTGCGTTACAATCGGAATGACAAACTTAGTATACCCTATAGATTTCACGTAAGGTATAAAAATATTTAATTGACTTTTCACTTCACTAGATCTTCCATCAAGACGAACACTTTTAGTGACTTTCAGGTTGATTAGTAGTGTTTTTCCTAGACTTTCTTTACTTCTATTTCAGCATATTTTTTAGCATAATGCCTTGTATAATTATAGTTCTTCATGTTAATGAAGATTTTTGGAGCCCTTAAAGATGAAAATACAAAAATATCGGTAATTGCTATGAAAAGTTTTCATCTATTGGTATTTATTTAATAACGACAATAAATATTAATAATAATTGAAAAAAAGATAATAACTTAATTTCGAATTATACCACTAAAGTTCTCCACAGAAGATTCTTACTAGCGCAACCAAAATTTCTTAAAGACGTGAAGCAAGTAAAACTCCAGACAAATTCAATGTCGATGCATTCCCCCCAAGTCAGAGGTCGAGGAAAAAAAAAATTCGCCAAGTAGTGCACAAGACAGGGAATCAGAAAACGTACGGCGCATCGTGGCAGAGATGTCTTGGAACATATGTTCAGACCTAAATTACAGAAGAAAAGATGATGAAAAACGGGGAGACCCCCATCGAAGTGGTTGAAGTTCGTGTGTTTACAGAACGTACAGAGATGCAATTATCTTTGCCTGTCGGTCGAGATCCATTCCATTTTTCTCATGTGAAACGCTGTACGAACAACTCATCCCAAAATATGCTCAAAAGGGATAAAGGTTCTTCTTAATGTCTGGCCTTTTCATGTCTAACCCTTTGGCTCAAAATGCCTTCATACTGGCCCAGTGATGATGTTACTCTTAATGGTGTTGTGTCGTGAGTAGACATGTGTGTTGAGCTTAATATAACTTTGAAAACATCTTCAGGTTCAGGTATGAAAATAACAATTACAACTAATTAAGGTGATTATTACGTTAATATCGAGGGTTAGAATGGCCATTGAAGAGATTACTACAAGCGGCGCTGATTGTCTGTAAATTTGAGATATCTACTTACATTTATGTTTTGAGATGATATACCAAAGGAATACATGTTTTGCATCATATTATTATTCGTAATGACATTTCTCAGGTTAAGGAAAAGGTTTACAAATACATTTTATGAACGTGTGTAATTGTATAATGTTCTGTCTGAAATGTAGACTCAGCCGATTTACTGAAAGGTTTTTTTTTTTTAATAGTTACTAAAGAGCTCATGTCAGAGTCATTTTAATTTAATATGTATTTTTTTTTTAGTATATGTAAAGTCTTCCTCCGGATTGATATAATGTGGCATTCATTCTAAAGCGCATTATTATTTCTTATAATATATTTTAGAATGGTAGGTACATGAGTAGGTACTTCTTTCAGTCATTTTATAATTAACAAAAATAAACAACAACCACTACATAAAACAGTGCCGAGTTTAAGTCATATTGACATCATTTCTTCTGAAAACCATGGAAGTGACAATCCACTTCATCACCAGCAGTATTTCTGACAGTCAAAAAAATCAACGAAACATGATTTAAGACATCTGTCACCAAAAATGCTGTGCTGTCCTCACCGCAGAAGACGACTTTGATAATATTATGTTTGCTTCAATAGATATTGAGAAGAGTTTCGAAATGATTAATACCCGTTCTCAAAAATTTGAAGTTACATGCTCTTAGGTAGAGATTCTAAAAACCATACACATAGACTTAAAATATGCCTTGCAGCAACAGATACAATGGGGATCTCTCCCACTGCATCAGGAAAACTAATGTTGGACATGGGCCTATCTTTCTTTCTTGTTTTTATGATAAGGAATGTTGCTCTTGCCACTAGTAAAATGCTATTTGGATGCTCTCTAAGTAACCGAGAAACATAGTTGACCATCCCAGATTATGTTTTGAAGTATTCCAAAGCAGTCGGTTGTAACTTAGTAAAAAAACTGAACACGACTTTGAAGTGGTAACCGAATTCGGCTAAAGCAGGTTAATTAGTAGACCCTAGTAAATTACTTATTTAGTACACATAGTAGGGGTGAAAGTGTGTAGGCTACAATGTTGACTGGAGAAGACAGAAGACCCTAGGCTCTTACTCAAATATTTTTAAAGCAGAAATCGATTCTATAGAAAGAAAGTAGCAAATATAAATTTAGGAAGCTATGCCGATATAAAGGTACTAAAATCCAATGCTTTCGGCTTATATCTGGTAGTACTCCCGAAGTGTTTTCTTTTTTTATATTATTAAGCCAATCCCAGGGGATACGCAAAGATGCAAAGCATAGCTGGAAAAAGATAGGCAACGAATTTGAGGATATGAGCAAAGTGAACCGAAGGGAGGGGGGGTGCGCAAACGGACCAGTCCTCCCCAGAAAGCCAGTTTTTTTTTTAACATAATTTATAAATTGTGTGATCAGATGGGTGCAGGGCGCGACTTTACAGCCCTATTTTTCCGATTCCTTTAGACTTGGAACACCTATGCCCCCTATCAACCAAAGTCAAATCCTGGGTGCGTTACTGGAAATGAGGAGAGTGGCGAACGTATCAATGTACGTCGCAGTTAAACGTTCGCAGATTGCATTCCGAAGGAAAGACAGAAGACTGTTCCACATTCTCACAGTTCAGGATGAAAAGCATCATGGAATTTTACTGTACGGCCAACAGTAATTTGAAGGGTGCGTACAGGAATCAATCTAAAATGGATCAGACTAGGTATTTTATCGAATCATTGATCATGCATGTAGCGATCAAGGAGAGAAAGGAATCCAACATTGCAGCGGTGCTCGAGCGAGTCGATATAGCAAGTTAATTCTAAATCGCCAATGATCTTGAAGGCTCTCTCCTGGTCAATACATTGAAACTAAAGCTGTACGACCAGCTCCGGCTCCCCCATTGTATTCCGTTCTAACTCCGATGTAGGAAATCAGAAATCGAACACATTTTGATGGTTCTTTGGCAACAGAGAGCATGTGATCTGTCCAAATTACCCTTACTGAAAGTACTAATTGCCAAGATTGCTTAGTGATGCTGAATCAGAAATTAATGCTCCACCAAAAGAAACGGATGTGGTTTAGTGATGACTTTGTTTTAATGAGATAGGACAGTTTTGAGTCTTAGAATCATTGAATTAATCGTAATTGGCTTTGCTCCAAGCGAAGATATTGTCATGAACGTTATTCAATGATCAAATCATACAAAATTTAACATGTGCAGCATTCCCTCTCGAGCCCGCAAAAGTGTCACAGATGTAACCGAAATCAAGAAAATGGAAAGTGGATCAATAATAAAAATTACAAGGAGAAGCGGTGCGAAAACAGAGCCCTGAGGAGCATCGGTTAATAGAATAAGGTCCAAATGTAACGCCATCTAATACAATCTGTATTTGGTGACTAGATAAAAACTTTCAGTCCATAATATAGGAAGAGGGGAGAGACCAAGTGCCTCAAGTTTTGCTAAAAGTACTGAATCCAGACTCAGTGAAAGGCCATTGAAATATCTAAATTTGGACCCACCAAAGTTGTGACGACTACGGTTCCTTAAGAAGAGACAGCAACTGAATACATCAGCATCCAGCTCCGAAGCAACATTGGTGACCATTGATGAGTTGATTAGTTTCTAGAAACTTCATTAATTTGGAGTTAATGATAGATTCAACAACCTTTAAAAAAATCGAAGTGATTGGATTTGGTCAATAATTTGAGAGATCGGTACCTACATATGTAAAGAAAGTAACTCCCAGGAAATAAGATTTTTTACTGGGCAAGTAAGGAGAAAAATCCCCATTTACAATACAATATAATACAATACGTTTATTGAGGGAAAAGTATACAAAATTTTGAAATCTTTTAAGAGTACTAGTTACTATAATTTGCACTTGATAGAACGTACTAAGCAAGTATATATCTAATCATATAAGTTTCTATTAATATATGAATTTTCATCAAAACTAGAAGAGTTGAATGTAACTAAATTACAGAAATTACAAATATACAAAATTGCAAGCAAAGTTACGAAGTTGTAAAGTTTTAAAGTTTGTGGCTTCAAAAGGGGATAAAAAGGTATTAAAAGAGAAGCGAAGATACAAAAGTAATTGATGGAGACAACTAGACTGGATGAGATTTAATAAGTGTCCTGAATGCACCGACAGTACTCGCAGATCGAATATTGGATGGTAAGTCGTTCCATAAACGAATGGTATGGACCAGATAAGAACTTTCCATAATAGATTTCCGAAAATGGGGTATCACTAGGTGTTGATTTCTTACAGACGTTGTAAATTGGAAAAATACTCTCAGATAATAGGGTTTGCCTGACTTTAGGAAATTATATAAGAATATTAGCGCGTTTTGGTTTATATAATCGTTCAACGAGCAACCCAATACTCTGGGTCGTAGATGTGAGACATGGTCGAATCTGCGCAGACCAAAAATGAAACGAACACAATCGTTTAATGCCATATCTACCTTGCGGTGACAGACACTATCTAGTTTGGGAAAAATGATCCTACCATAGGTAAAATAAGGGAATATCAGTGTCTTGACAAGTTTTAGCTTCAGCTCAGTTGACAGAATATTAGCTGAAAGCCAGAGTCTTCGCAAGCCACTATAGACTTTTCCCAGCATAGAGCTGATATAGTCGCAGCAATTCATTTTCGCATTCAGCACAATTCCCAGGTTAGTTACTTTCTTTGAAACGGGTATCGTAAATTCGTTTAACTCTACTGAGTGAAAATCAATTAAATCTCGATTATTACTGCTGCAATTTAAGACTAGTTTATTATGTTGGGCCCACGTACTTATTCGGGATAGGTCGCCGTTTAGTCGGGCCACGCAATCCTCAAGAAGGCCGATTGGTCTGCTAATATACAGTTGTACGTCGTCATCGTACATATGAATCCTCACATCTTTTAGGACGCTTGGAAGATCATTTATATAGGCACTGAAGAGCAGTGGAGCGAGGATTGATCCTTGGGGTACACCACATGTTAATGGTAAAGAGGATGAAAGAGAATCATTAATTTTTACACGCGCCCCGACAAGAAATTGCGTATCATAGAGATGGCTGACGTACTAAAGCAAAAGCTGGTCGACAGCTTCTGAAGCAGAATAATATGGTCGCCACTATCAAATGCCTTAGAGAAATCGGGAAGAACGAGGGCAGTGTAGTCTTCCCGTTCCATAGGACGTCTAATATCAGTGGAAAATTTTAAGACTGCGGTCTCACAGCTATGTGAGGAGCGAAAACCAGACTGCCAACATGACAAAGGATTATTTTTCCCGATGTATTCAAGCATCTGACTTTCCAATACTTTTGATAGAAAATACAGCAGACTAATTGGACGAAAGTCGAATGGTTGGAGAATGCTTTATTGGAATGGCAAGTACCGTGGCGATTTTCCAGCTGCTGGGGAAACACGACGATGTTATGGATAACATGTCGGACATATTTGCTGATTACTGGTAATAATAGTTTAAAGAAACGGGGTGATTGATTGTCTGGTCCTGTGGCGTCGGATTTTATGGAGCATATCGATTGAATAAGCTCATCGAAGCAGACCCCGCGGAAAGAAAAACTACTACTTACTAGACTCAAAATTTCTATAGAATTACGCAAATGTATTTTGCTTGTGAGATTATGGTCAAAATATAAAAGACTCACCAGAAATACTTGGACAATGATGAGAACAGCTTGATCTTTTTTAATAAATCTTACTAGAACTCCTACCAAAACTAGCGGTACAGAAGAACATGTCAGTTTTTGTATAAAGAATTCGATCAGGAAGTGCATTTTCTCAATTAGCCTGACTGTGTGAATTATGAAAAAACTAGTACTTCTAAAAAAAATTCTGAAGGCAGTATTATTGAATATTTGAGGGTATGGTCACAAAAACAAATACCAAGGTTCATATGTAGGTATGCAAGTACTTCGAATATTCCAGGAGAATACTCAGATTTATTTAATATTTAGATCTTTACCAAATGGTACCAAAAAGTCAAAATTGTAAATTCTACACATATCACTTCCATTGTTCATGAAATTCGGAACGTGACTTCTAAAAGGTCTAGCACTTTTTAACGTAAACAGTTTTTTCTCGTTCAACATGTTTCGAATTCCTCGCTTTTTTCTTCCTTTCAGTGAAGCGATATCGTTAAAGACAATGGAGTTATCCCAACCGTCCAAATATCTTACCAACTGCCTCAAATGATGCGTCGATATAATAAATGACAGTTAGACTTCGTGAAAGTAATTGATCTTCGCTCCAGGACGAGACACCTTTTTACTAGTTACATGAATTGCTACTTTGACGTTTTATGCTTGGCGATTTAGAATTATTTATACTATGTGTGGTTCTGACGATTCTAAAAATGAAAGTATATGTATATTGCTATACCAGTTTACATCCCTCCATAGCCATCATCAAATATGATGATAGGATTACTGAAGTTTTTCTACCTGCTGACGAAAATTGTTGCTTCTTTGAGCCTTCAATTTGTAGGTACTATTTTTCTGTTTTGTTCACCATGTTACTTCGAATTTGGAATATATTCCTTCTTTCTTTACCTATGATGAGAGGTTTTAAGACTTTTTTCTTCAATTGTCATAATTTTCCCCCTACGTAATAATATTTACAACCACAAATTAGTGGAGATTTTGTGAATTATGTCCATATCGACACAATTTCTAGCCATGACAAAAATCATCCTAAACTGATTATTTTACAATTGACATTACGTCATGTCGATATTTTGGAAAAAGAAGACAACGATTCGTCGTGCCTATGGTAAGACGAGTTTTTAGCATTGAGGAAACTACTAAATAACTAATACTGTAGCAGGATATCGTGCAAATACGGGTGTAAGCCATTCAATGACAGTCGGACCTTACTAAATAAGTGAGGTTTTGACGTTTCCAAAAGTAATTAATTCAAAGCTCCGGGAGTTCAGTGAAACTTACTGAAATTTAACGATTTTATAGACATTATATTACTGAAATTGTATTGTATCGGAAGTTTGAAGTGTTTAGTTTTATTGAGTTCAGGGTTTTGTGAAATTACGGCTATTAAGATATTAATTTAACGTGATGAATTGTGCAGTGCAATGTTACAGTAACAATCGCCGAGATTTCGGCGCAAAATGATTTTTTAGGCAACTGAATATACTTTAAAAAATAGAAATAAGAAACAGAAAAATATACGAAAGTTTAAATCATGTCAGATTTGTGTATTTGAGAAATGTTTTTAATTTAATTCGATTTACGGGTGTAAAATTGGTTGAGTTTTACATATTTTTATGTAGTAAACGTTTTAAAGGGTGCTCTAACGGTGATATACAGAAACACAATATTTTTTGTGCCACATGAAATAGCAAATCGCTCAGTCTATTGTTATAAGTCAGTGGTTTCCACCCGATATGCCGTTTCTTTATTAGTTATTTGTTCCACGGTTTTTGGAGATAATAAGGCTCCACCACCTAGAAAAATATATAACGGAAAAGTTAATCTGATCGCAAACAGATATAGAATACGAAAAGTGTTTAATTTGTGATGCCCCCCTCATCAGGATGAAAGTACCACAAACCATATTGAGTTACCATTTTATGATCCATAATAATATGGTTCGCATCAAAAGAAGAAAGTTCGCGTCAAGTGTCAAGCGGCGCAACGCCCTGTCAATCATCTTCAACAATGTTGCATTCAACTTTTATCCCATATATTGAGAGATCAAGTATTTTGTATAGCCATACCATATATATGTATCTACATACATTATATACTTCTATGCGCTGACTATATTTAGGATTCTTATGTTAAGACTCATCTGACATCAAACAAAATTATAAACCAAAGCTGGATGACTTTCTTCTTCAGCTGCTTCAATTTGTCAAGTCTCACAAGTCTCCACAAGTCCTCAATGGATTATTATGCTTAGACAGTTAAACTCTATCCAACCTTTGATGTCATATGTCACAGAAAACAATTAAAATCGCTGCCATACTCCGGTCAGAGGAAGATATTCCGGCCAAGTGAGGATTCACCGCCTGACAAACAGACAAACAAACAAACAAACAAATAATCTGGAATTTCAAAGAAATATGTACGTAATAGGATACATCAGAACGTACTGTGATTTAGTCTCTCCAAGTAGGCAGCAGCAGAAATCGTCTCCGAAAACATGAAACCGAGAGGATGTAGAGACGAAGAAAACCGATCGTAGCAACGGCGGCAATATAAGAAATAGAGAAGACTTTAACCGGACAAAAAGACGACAATCAGAGGCCGGGAGGATCAGTTCATTTCATTTGTTTGTTAGCTGTCAGCTCGCCGATTTATCTCTCTTGAATGTCGGATACTGGACTGTGTGTGGATGTGATGACAGCTTTAATGGTTATGTTTGTACTCCTTTTGGTCTGCACCTTAGCTTTGTTGTACACCGTCAAGATTTTCTTGCATTTTTAACTCGATTTACGAGTGCCCACTTGTACATAATGTTGGACACTGCATGTCTTTTCTTCAGGGGGTACTGTCTATAGTATTCGCATCTTCACGGTCAACATCAGGGTCAGTACGTCAGATCAAGTGTCATTACAGTCTCTTTGTATAGAATTGAAGAACAAGAATCACCGTGTGCGTTTTCAATGTGTAGTATAAATATGTAGATTTCAATATTGGGGACCTACATACATAAATACCTGAGCTTACGAAAGAAAAAAAAATTAAAAAAAAAAATATTGCCTAAAATACACCTAGTAGATCTGAGAATGGTTCTTGAGTGCGCTGCAGAGCAATTCATTTAACAGCGCGTCTGTAGTATGTCCACGGCTAATTTATTTTATTTATGATCATTTGGTCAAGACACCGTACCGGGCTGGTCAATTTCGATAATATCAAATTTCTGATTAATGTCGACGCGATTTTTAGAGAAATTTTAAACAGCGCCTTGTTGGATGCAGATATAATGAAAAATTTGCATGTAAATTGCTCTTTTATTCTGTGGAGAAAAAAATTTGTAAATATTTTCGAATGGGCAGTAGATTTCAACTGGACTCCGTTAGTTTCAGCAGGTGTCAATCAATCAAGCATTTTAAGATGGTCATTTATCTTTTTACAATCGTGAATGTTTGTAGAAATTAAGTTCACTGTGGTAAATGTTTTTTTTTTCTCTCACTTTTATACATTTCGGGTTAAATTTTTTTTTTTTTTTAGCTAAATAAGTATTTACATATTAGGAACTTATGTACATTGTTGTGTAGGTACGTCTTGAAGAACATCTGATATTTTGTTAGTTGGAGTAGAATAAAACGTATCCATGACATTGTCATTGTCTGTATTAATAACGTGCATTACTGTTTTCCTATGACAATATTAATGAGATTAATTTGGTGGAAGACATTTTTATTCACAACAACCTTCAATTGTATTTGATTTCCAAAGCAGTGAAAAGACCTCTGTCTGAGTGACCTAGTGCCTTACATTACTAAACTGGACCATTTTTATAATGCGTTGTTGAACCACTTTTTTTAGCATATTGATTAGAAAATTTGCTGGCATCTTCAGTATTTTGCTAGTAGGTTTATGGACTGGGCTATAAATTTAAAGCAATACAAACAAATTTATTAAAAAATATCTGTGTGATTCAATAACTTTTTATCTGTTTGGAAAACATAAATTAACCAGATTCCATACACATTTGAAAACATGATTTGAGAATCTTCTTGTAAGTCTGAATATAGCGCCATTCTCAAAAAATTGCTGACGCAGTCTCAAGTATAAAGTTCCTAATTAGTAATAGTTCTGATGAAGTGGAAATGAAGACACGACCTACATCTCAGAATAATAATCCTCCAATCTTGCTTCTACAGCGGCACAAATTGATAAGCTGAACGCCACTTTTCCATAGCCCGCCTGTCCTCTTCAGACTTCAACTAGTTCAAGGAATTTCATGTCATCCAATACTGAATATAGATTATAGCCGAAAAATGCAGTCTCTTCTGGTTGGATATACTCTATGCATCCATCTTGATGAGTGAATCTGTTCATGTGCTTCAACGTTCTAGTCCACGACATATACAATGAGTATTTTCGAAACTTGATCAAACGAAATGTGCGGATACTAAACACCTAGCCAAACAAAAAATTGAAAGAGGGGGGGCCACATCAACCGTTTGGGAGTTACAGGGTGATTAAGAAAAAAACCTAGATTTCCACATAACACCCTGTATCTTAAAAAGTGCATAGAGTACGGTCACAATTAAAGACTCATTGCATGCAGAGCTTCATGGCCTTTCCAAGGACTGCTCAACCAGCTCAGTAACCTATTCGTCTCAGGAGTTATAGGGGTCTAAAGTAAAAATTTAGCATTTTCTCACCTTTTTTTTACTTTGGCCTGTCTTTTTTTTTTTTGCAAAAAGTTCATTAACATACCATGTGTTGATAGATTTTTAAAACATTTAAATAATTTAAGGAATTAGACCTAGAAGCGGTGTTGTTCCTCAAAGAATGATGCTAAGTATTTCAGTTACTCTTGCGCCTTCGTAATTAGTTTATTTTAGCTCTGCTGAAATAATTAAAGACAAGGGTTCTCCAGGAGAGTAAACCAAAAACCCTCATAGTGAAATTTTCTAGAAAATTTCGAAGTTTAAAATTATTAGATTATTATACTCCGAACTGCAGAGATCTGTATTGCTATTTCAGCTGAGAAATTTTCTAAATATGCCCCCCAGCATACTTAGCTTGTTGTCCGTTTGGCTGTGATGAGCGATGAGTCCCAAAATTCATGTTGTGGCGCTTCTTTATTAATTTATATTCTTTGTTAAGGCTACGACTATTCATTTGTGTGTCAGTATATAACATGATCTGGGAAATTTGATGAGGCAACATTCATAAAAATTCTAAAAATTTAAATTTTTATGCCCCTTTTGCGTTTTGTGTTTTCCATGTAAATTAGTAAAAATCAAACCATAAAGTGTTTTGACATTTATCCTATAAAATGAGAAATATGACGTATTATTCGATAATAAAAGCTATTTTCAAATTAATGGCTTGAAAAACGACAGTTTTAGATGGGTTTTTTTTTTTTAAATTAATTCCTGTGTAGTAAAAACTCTATTTCCACTTCAATTATATCGATTAATTTGTTATACAATTTTACCATAGACACAAGTAAGTAAGTGGATAGAGCCTATGCCTGAAAGCCGAAGAATCATAGCTAACCTAAAGGAAAACTCGATTATAATAGTTGCGGCCAAGAAATATTCCCAAAGTAGAGTTCTGTGGAGGTCTGTCCCCTCTACGATGGTCACTGGTTTTCGATACAGCTGAGCTGGTCACTAGAGTCAGGGGATAACATGATCGGATAATCTCTGATCTAATGCAGAATGTTCTAAGCATAGCTCAAGAGTGACAGCAAACAATGCGTGTTCGTGCCAATCCTTGCAAAACAATAATTGCTCCTTTCACGAGAAAAAGGAAGCTTTATTTACAAGGAAGCTTTATTTACAAGGATTATAAGTATTTAGGTATTACCCTAGATAGCAGACTTTTTTGGAACTCGCACATATAAAGAGTACTGGAGAAGGCCGCAGTGGCAACATGTGTATGCCGCAGGCTTTTTGACAGAACATGGGGTTTTAAACCAAAAATGATCCAATAGTCGTATACATCTATCATATCACCCATGGTCACTTACAATTCATTCGTTTGGTAGTCAAAAACTAAGCAAAAGACATTTCAAGCAAGTTTACAAAAACTACAACGGCATGCACGTCGAGGAATAACTGATGCCATGCATATCTGCTCAACTCCGGCTTTAGACACTATACTGGACCTATTCCCTTTACATTTGCATGTTAAGAAGGAGGCCATCCTCAGTACAATTGGTCTGCAGAGGGCAAATCTCGTGAGCACAATCCACTTGGGTGGCCACCTGGAAGTCCTCCAAGAATTCAGACGTTATGACGAAGCGTGATAACTTTGAAACACCATATAAAGTGAATTTAGGGGACCGCCACGAGAGGCACACTGGCGGCCTAAGCTTTGAAAAAGGATATCTTAAATAGTGCATGCAGCACAGGTCAAAAATGGAAGGTAGAGCAGGCGTGGATATATATGGGCCAAAGTGATATCTCGCAAAGGTACTGAGGCCTCACCAACCAACCAACCATTTGCCAGGCAGAAATACATGCCATATAACACTTCGATCGCGAAATAATTCGCAAAAATATGCGAGGAGCTAAAATATACATAACACAGGACAGCCAAACAGCACTTAAAGCGTTAAACTCGGTTACTTTTGGGTTTAAGCTAATCTGGGACTGTTTTACTCTCTTGAAGAAACTCGCCGGAGTAAGCAAGGTGAGGCTTATGTGGGTGCCAGGATATGATGGTATTAAGCGCAATGAGATTGCGTTTTTGGCGCAGTGGCCCTGAGTCAGTTTTTAGACACCCAAAAGGTCACCTCGCAGGCCTTGGGAAGACAGAATTAAAAAGTCACACTGGGAAAATATCGCAGGGCTAAGACAAGCGAAGAAATTTGTAAAGTATTCGCAACAGGGGAGAAAAGTATTTCTCACTCTCAACAGAAAGGAGTTAAAGCTCATAACGGGCATGTTTACTGGGCATTGCCCACTTAGGTATGATCTTAAATAGATGGATCGCTTCTGGTTGGAAGACGATGAAACTGATGAACACGTCCTGTGTGACTGTGAAGCTCTGTGCCTCATAAGATATCTAGAAAAGGAATTCGCAGTGCCAGCAGATGTTGCAAATATGGCCCCCAAGAACGTCATTGGCTTTATAAATGACGCCCTAGGGTATTTAGGGGTAATGCCACAAAAGATCAAATAGGTCGCAGTGACTAGATGATAGGCGGGAGCTCTGTCTGCAGCCACTCACAAATAATAATAATAATAAATAATAATAAACCGTAGTTCCTAAACTATCTCTAATAAAAAAAGTTTCTTTCACATGTTATGACCAATACGTCCCAATGTAGAATAATCTCAGTAAGTTGAAATGACGAAAATATAGCCGGAAAACAACCTCAAAAGCCATCTCCTGTAATTCTCCTTACTACTCCCACATCGCTATAGGGATAATTGTTGAAGGTTCCAGGAATAGTTCTCACTTTGAAAGTGTTGTAAAAATTAACTCTCACTGCCTCGTCGCGCCGATTTAAATGAACTATCATTGTCTAAATCCTTTCACTTAAAATATTCAACTTCTCTGGTTCAAGATTTCAAATTTGTATCTTCCTTGACGAGATCGTCTTCCAGGAGCATACCCCTTCAATTCAAGTAGATGCGACCAAATTGTACGCTTTGACATTTTTTTTTTTTAATTTTTTCGTTCATGCACCCATCTTCAAATCGGAATAATTTTAAGGGAAAATATAAAAAACGACTACAAATGGGAATTTTTCCTATTTTTAATGGTATTGCCCCACCAGGATGGTGCAGGAGTATATGTTTCTAGACCCATTAAAGACTATTTAAAAAAAAACCAACTCTGGTTAAATGCTTAGACCCGGTGAAATATATTTTTGTTGTTTAGTTGATGCACTCAAAAGTTCGAATAAAATGCCGCTCGTATGACAACAATGAATTTTTCATCATGAAGAGCGCTCATTTTGAAGTTAATGTGATAATGACCTTAGAGCCATGCTATTGATATTGTTAAACAAAATGTTTTTGTTAAATGCTCATATTTTTAACTTATATTTAAATATAAAACCCTTGTTTGCAATCTCAGTCAATTCGATGGTGAGTCTGCAATAAGAAACAAAACAAGAAAACTTCCTAAATTATAATTTTGAATTTAAGAGCCTCGTAGACCGTGGTAAGTCTGAATAAATCTATAAAGCCTCCTTTCTCTGACCTAATTTATGAATAGTGCTCTTCATACTTTTCTGTCGAACTATCATTTAATATAAAAGTTGTCCCCCCCCCCTCCTATCACCTCTAACACGCACGATTGTTCTTAAAAAAATCTGTTATTACGTACAAATTTCATCAATTTTAAAAGGTTTTTCCAAAATGTTCTGGTACGGTAATTTTTACTTAATATTCGCATGCTATGTTACCTACATTTGGCGAGGAAGATCTTTTCGTAACTTTGTTTTACCTGATGGCCTTATATAATTTAAAAGTTTTCAATTCATTCTCATGCTTTTGGAAACTTCATGCCATCCGGATGCTGCAAAACATACGAAGTTGATGCGCATGGACGTAAGCTTCATACAAAGTTTTCTCTTGGCAAATCGAATTAAACTTGGGCGAAAGGCACCCAAATCTCATCATGTTGCGGTATATAAGGCAGAGGGTTTGGAACTTGTAATAGTTTCTTAACAGCAAGAATTACCTCAGTACAGGTTATGTCACCCACTGGCGGTATTACAAACCTTAATTAAGTCGTGCACAAACACTTGCGCTTGCCTGCGTCTGTTCTTTTACAAAAAACTTTTCACCGCTCTACATCTACAAAATTTATGGAACCTCAGTAATGCCATCAGAAGTAGATCTTCATCGTTTTCAGAGGGGCCCACCGGAGAGTTCGAAAATGTTTCACCCCAAAATTGAAGGGAAGCTTAACATGTCGCCCCTTGTATTTTGAGAAATGAGTTTATGAACGTGATGGTGGTACAGGCATTGGAATGGGCGGAAGGGGGACCTTCTGTGCTTTTCGAGAGCGTAAACTAATTTGTTCCAATTTGCATCATTTCGATGTCACTTTGCTATACCACAATCGCGTATAGCTCTAAGAGCTGGGAAAAAACTTTTCATGTACCTACTCCTTCTTCCCAATTTTGTGGGCTGGCACTGGCATACTTTTGCAAATATATACGCATCTGTCATTATTACACAAAATGGTAGGTGGAAATATATATATGGGGTGTGAACGTTGAAGCTTGTACATGGCGAGGTAAATATTAAAGTTATATTGTTAGCTTTGGGGTGGAGTTCCTCATGAGTGAATATTTAAACAGTTACACCGGCTTGATTTCCAAAATGTTCATGAAGAAAATTAGACATAAATACGAATGATGATTTGTTACCGGAACAAGTGACAAATTAGAGAGGCGGACATCCGCTTGAACATTGTCAACAAAATAAACATCATAAAGATCTATCCCTCGGGAACTATTAAGTTCTCCTTCCTGAAAAACAGCAATCAAAATGCTCCATCCCTTTTGACGCATCAATTCTCAAGTTTTGGACATTTGCTTGATTTTCCCAACCAACCATCCTTCGACATAACAGACCTCTTTTTAATCCCCAGCAATTTATCCTCTTCGTATGTGAAAGGTTCCCCGACTACGACGACGATGGCGGACGTTACGGTACATATGATGCGTTTAAAGCTAAGCTCCCTTAGGGGATATATGTTCCTTCATTCCTGTTTACGACCGTGTGTGCCACGCATTTTGGATACACTTTTTACCTTCGTGTTGTACCCTCAGCACATGTTGGAAACACTAAACGTGCTGGACGCAGCAAAAAATTGAAAGGAAAACGCCCGATGTCAGCATTCTCATACTTGATGTGAATATAGAAGGGCAATGGACCAGATTCATTCGTACATACACCAGTGTACATACATATATAGTTAATATGAAAACTTCTCTAAGAGTTAACCAGACGATACATGCGAAGCTGAAGGTTTTTTTTCTTTTTTTGCGTATGATAAAAGGGTAAAAAGGACTACTGTCAAGGGTAATAGAAGAGAATACCAATTGTCGACCCTCAATTGGGCCGCAAAAGGATGTTTGCACAAAAGATTTGTCGATTCAATGTCCTGCATATTATCTGCCGGAGCAAATCTTGTTAAGAATCTTCTTATAAATTGGAGAATGCGCGTATACATTTTACAGGGAATTCATGTTTGAATAATGATTGAGTGTATTTCTTCCCTTACATTTACAAATATTTGCCAAATAAATCGTCTGCCATGGATTAAATGCAGACGGGTAAAGCTCCTCTAAAAATAGAAAAATGTATTCCAGGTGTAAGTGATATTTTGTTAACAATCATTCAGGTGGAAAAGTTTGGAAGCTGCTGAATTTTTCTGTGAGTTTAACTACAAAAAAAAAAAAAAAAACAAGGATCGTTTAGTTTTCCTACTCGTCCTTAGAATATCACAACCGATTTGATACATATAATTGGATGAATTAAATTTTGCCGCATTGTTGAATTGGATTCAAGTGCACAGTGAAAAAATGTTTAGAATAAATTTGACTGAGAACGTGGGCGAAACATATAATTTTCTTCCATTTTCTCTGTCAGACGCAGTTATTGTCTAGCCTGATTTGAAGTAGGTGTTTTTTATTGAGAAAATGATCTACTTCCACAGAAAACTTACTTATTAGCTTTAGGTGAAGAGAAGAGTATCGATAAAATCGATAATTTCATATGATTTGAAAGTTTAAGGTAACTTTTTGTTTTAGGTGAATTTTCTACTAATTTTAGACGTATTCCAACGAAGAAAACAGTCACTTATTTAGGAAATTTACTTATTATCTTTTTTTTTTATCACACTCAATCAGATTTCTCACCTTTTCTATAACATTTAGGTAAGTTTTATACTAATTTCAGACTATACATAGGTTTTTCTACTTGGTAGCAGTAAGATGAGATCAAAGTTAAAAGTTAATTAATTAGTTACCGCATGGCAATTAGTTATGCGACTGTGAATCTATGATTTTTGTATGCAGATTTAAGACTTTTAGTCAATTGCAATTACATTTGCTACAACCAGAGGTGGCATACTATGGCTTCCATCTTTTTGATAGCTCTCTTAATTGAACCATTTATTTGTGGTATAAATAAAAAAATAAAATTGTAACTAGAGGAGCGAAACTATTTAGTGAGTTCTGAAGTGAAATATATTTTTAGTGGTATTTTTTTTTTTCAGTTGTAATCAAGCGCGTATCTAGCATCGAAATTGGGAGTGGAGGGGTCATCTTACAAATTAAATTAAAAAAATACATCCAGCGCCGTAAGTCGCTTAGTTTAGCCACCGCAATACTGCAGAACTGTGAAGGTTTCTCGGCATTAAGCGGTGTGGATGATGTGATGGTGTGATGGATGTGTCATTTTTTAGTATACTTTTTTACAAAAAGTCAGTTTTTAATAGAAGTAGTTTAGGGTGCAAACTGCAGTAGTCACTCAAACCAAACTTTTCTCAGTTTTACACACTGGCATATACAGGGTGCCCCGGAAGTCGACATTAAGCCTGAATCAGGTGATAGACCAAATCATAATAGTTACCAGAAAAATATAAACCAAAAATCTAAGTCATTTATTTTTATTAAATTATAGACACTTCTTTTGTTTTCGAGAAAATGTACACCCTGTGATGGTTTTTTAGCTCCTGTTTCTACAAATATTTACTTTTTTTTTCAATTTTATTTTTCTTGTGTAATTCCGAATAGCGCTTATGTAACCTGTTACAATAAATTCTAAGCCAACCGCTCCAGTTTGGAAGAAAATGTCACATTTTTCCGAACTAAGAATAGAAAATTAATACGTCGCGCTGTACTAAAAAAAAAACAACATGTACTACGCCAGTTTGGCAAGTAACTTTAAAAGTTTACGCATTTAATAAGGATTATAAAATGGCATAACACTTGCTACATTATTTTTTAGATTACGGAAAAAATGTTTTTTTTTTCTTCAAGAAACCCAGTTTCGAAAAATTTATTTTTGACGAGCACAAGTATAGTTTCAAGTGGCTTAGCTGATATCCACAATCTACGCAATATCATCACTTTACATGATTATCCCTGCTAGGAAATTAATTAAAAGTCGAACCCAACTTTCTAAATTTATTACAATAAGCTTGACTTGCGGGGGCTTAAGAGAATCAAATTACTTCCAACTAATTAATTTTGCGAGCAGTATTTTCAACTAAGGATACAACCAAGATAGATCTGAACATAATCGGCATAATGGTGTATCTAAGAGTGAGTAACTAAACAAGGATGATTGTTTAAGAAGCAACAGAATAGAAGTGCACCTACAACAGAGCCCTAAGGAATTCCAGACCAGATCAAGAGTCAGTCTAATAAGATATTCTTTATAAACAATTTTTGCTCTCGTCCATGTAAAGAACTATAAATAACTTTAGCCGCAGAACGCGAAAAATTAAACCTCCAAATAAATTTTGTTATTAAGATGCTACAGTCGAATGATTCGAAGTCTTTTTAGAAGTCAAGTTAAGTCAGAAAATTCCCTACACTATTACCGACATTCTTGCTAAAATCGTCTATAATTTGCAGCTATATGTTCTGCTCTTTAAACAAATTCAAATGAGGGAAGGAGATTTTTGGAATTGAGATAATCGTGAATTTCCCAACACATTATGCATATATGACTTCTTCTCTAATTATTTGCCAAGAAAGAGTGAAAAGTTTTAGGGAAAGAAATTACTTTAACAATCATTCACCTCTCTAGGGAAACACAGATTGATTTAGAAATTTTTTTTGTATATGTATGACAGTAAGAATCTCGATGAAAAATGGGAATATAAGCCTGATAAATCTCAGCGTAATTTCATCGATCCTATTAGCGTAAGATGAAATTAAAGAGCCTATCAAAATTATTTCATCCCAACAAAAATATATTATCTACTGATGCCTCATCCAAATAAGTATCAGTACCTATCAGAATTTATATAATTAAAAAGGATCAATACAAAAATTCTCAGTAATACGCCTGTGTTACGTAGGATTTTAATAGAGGGAGATCAGCATCAAATTTAGAGTGGAATTAAACACTCTTCGCATGCTTGATTTTCAATTCTGCTGTGATGTTCATCCGTTACTGTACATATGAAGAATTCTCTGTAGTGAACTGTATGTGTATGTGTGTTTGACAGGGTACCGGTTTTATAGATAACTCAGTTTGTATATTCAAAGTATAAAATTTTATTTTTTCAATCGTGCTATTTCAGTTTTCTTATAAATCTATATCACAATTCATTTCATTTCAGACTTAATACTACTTAAAAATTCAATAAAACTTAATACCTAACAAAAATTTCAATAAAAAATTCAAAATAAAAACAAAAATTCAGATGGTGTCGGTGTAGCTGTGGTCCGTGCTGCGTTGCTCTTTTCTTACTCCTGTAATGAAGAAGAAGAGTTTGGTGAGTGAGTAGGCACGAGACAGTTGAACTGTGAGAGCAAATAAATTTTGTCTGCTCGCGAGAATTAAACTGTTTCTCTTGAACTGCTACGTGAGGGCAGTTGGGAAGTTCTTTGCTCGAGCTGCTACGTGAGGGCAATCGAGATATAATGTGAAATGTATTAATTTTCGCCAATAACAACTTGTATGGCTGCTATAGGTGATATTGATAGACGTAACCAACTGTTCTGCTTCTATTGTGCAGTTTTTTGTCGTGCTGGTACGTGAGGGCATGAAGGCAGCACTGATGGCGTTTATCGTATGCGTACCTTTTCAATTGCAGCAAACTGGAATATTGCTGCGTTTGGGATCGTAATGATGGCACTTGTGACGTTTAGTCAGTCTTGTGCGCTTTTATGAGTGCAGTGATGTGAGTACTGCTACGTGTGGGATGGAAGTTCTTTCCACCTTGATCAGAATTAACTTCTGAATGTATTTATTGCAGAGTTAACCTCTGAAAATAGATCTAGACTAACCTTTGTATAACGTTGCCTAGACCTTCGGATTAACTCTTGTGTGAGATTGCTTGAGTTAACCTCACTTTTGTAATTCTTAGGATCAACTCCTAGCCGACGTACTTGATTTAACCTAAAATAATGTGTTTGTTATAGGATCAACTCCTATATGATAATTTGAGTTAACCTCAAATATTTGTTTGGCCAGAATTAACTTCTGTTTTAGAATTGAGTTAACCTAAAATATTTATGACAGCCAGAATTAACTTCTGTGTGTGGATTGAGTCAACCTCAAGTATCTAGGACGGCCAGAATTAACTTCTGTGTGTAGGATTGAGTTAACCTCAAATATTTGTTTAACCAGAATTAACTTCTATTTTAGGATTGAGTCAATCTCAATTTGTTGGTGTAGAATTAACTTCTACAGGATTTCAGAATTAACTTCTGGTTTGGATAAGGATTTTGCTCAGAACAGGCTTAGGACTTAATCAGATCAACTCTGATTTGGAAATGGGTGATTTTGCTATCGTTCGCCGCCTTTTCATGGCTGCTGGAGGTGGTCATGTGATGTACTCCTCATGGCGTTGTCATAGCGACGTTTATACCAGTTGTTGCTACGAGAATATCTGGTTGACGTAATGTTAGTTGACTGATATGTCAATTTGTGTTTTTATATGGAGATCATGTAATTTTAAATAAGTTTTGCATTGTTTTATTGAATTTAATTAATTTTTTATTAATATTTTCTTCTTTTCAGCTTGTAAATGTCATCGCGGGACCTTTGGGACATTGTAGGAAGTTTGAGGAGTACTTGTCGGTAATTAATTAGGTTTGTATTATGAATTTTTTCTCACTGAAATTTGATTCTTTGTGAATTCTTTTTTATTTATTTTTAGGAAATACTAGCTGGATTCAACGAGGGAATAATGTTCAGTACGTGGACTGAACAAGCATTGTAAAATATATAACAAAAGTGCTTACGTAAGAAATGAAATAATAATATTTTTTGCATGTTTCTAAAAGCATGAGCGTTTTACTAAATGAAGCCATCTGTCGGCAAAATCTGACATAACCAATAGTTTACTTTATAGTAGTTGGAATAAAGAACATCAAATACATATTAAAGCTTATAAAAGACTAGTCCCCAGAGGCTGTAGAATTGCTTTACTTCATCATAAAAAATAAACAAATTAAAAAACTTCTGGAAAATATTTCATCACCGTTAAACATAAAACTCGAAATGCCACATAACATTACAAAACCCCAAAAAAAAAGTAAACGTCTTGCTCGCTTCAAATTGTGATCTGTTCATTTTGATAAGGAAATTGTATGCTCATTGTTACGTCTGGGCGCGCTAAAATCCAAAGTTAATGAGAGAACTTACAAATTACAAAGTTGTCTTCACCACCTCCATACACTATCTTCCTTCCCTATATACATAATGTATATATGTACTATATAGAGTAGGTATACCCACCCCAGATGAATCGAGGACGTACATAATTTTTTTTTCCAAGTACAGAACCTATTCACTTTTTTGTCTGGGAATATTTATTGGATTTAATGAGATACACCCGTTCCTTGCTATTTTCTTATTAAAACACTCGCTTTACAAAACACTGGATTTTATTTTCAGATTCATATCATAGCAATTCTCACCTGGAATTGCCCTAAATGCTAACAGATGAATACTGGACTGGAATAAGCACACAAAAACAAAAAATAATAATATGCTCACGATGTTACTTTTACGGCGACCTACTGTAGTTCCTTAATTCGTGGGTGTATATTTGTTAATATTATCCGGAAAGATCTGTACCTTAAAGTTAAATTGCATGAGACTTATCCGCAATCAATGCAATTAGCACTTCTGAGGCTATAAAAACCAAAGAATTGAGATGGGATCGTCGTTGATTCATTAGAGAGGTGCTTTTTGCAATTTTTACATGTTACTGCGAAAGTTGTATAATTAACAGAAGAAAGATCTTTTCATCATTATTATCGAAAGCGTGAACTAAAAATGTCGAAGGTAAAGAAAGAGAAAATGTTGAAATTGTTGTTTTATTCCTCATCGAAATTCTTACAGAAGTTTATGCCGCACCCGACCGTTATACATAGATAGAGATTCCACCAATTCTATCCATTTATATTCACGGTTAAATAATATATGGGAACAGCTACAAAAGGCGTTGGCCCTGAACAACAATTAAAACATTTTTCACAAAAATCCTCCGAGCAAGTTCAAAACGAAATGTTTCGCCTTCAACATTTCTCCCATAAATCACTGGAAGAGGAAATGCTTGGAATAATTTGATCTCGGGAATGAAGACAACACAAAAATTAATTTATCCAGGCGTAATCACATTATAAGCCGTATACCAACAAAACCTGGCGATGCAGATGCTGTTCTGTCTCTTCGACGAAATAATATTGTATGTAGAATGTGACACATAGGAATTGGATGTACAAAACATATATATGTAGCATCACCACTTGTCCATACATACATACATACATAGATATACATAATTGCACTTTACTAAATTTAAAGACAACAGGGAGGGTTCGAAACAAAACGCTTGCATCTTCGAATCACCATAAAAACTAAAACTGAGAAAACGCATGCGTCGACAGATTTGACTAAATTTAGAAGATCAGGACAGGAATAATCAAGATTTAGTGGAGCAGCCAACAACGGACGAGTACATGCCTTTGAATCCATGGACATTTACGAAAACGAGGTAGTCATGTTTTTATTCACACTTTTCCCGGGTGGATTCATTCAATTCATTCATTAAGGACTGCATTTCAGTTTGGTCGCGCTTAGTTACTATGGGAGGCAGGGGAATGGAATGGACTGCATTTCGCGCTAAGTAGAATACTCGTACACATATTTTGTTGGGCCTAAAAATACATGAGTGAGTTGTCAGTGAAGTCATGCAATGGAGCTAAATTACATATTTAGGTTTTCCGTCAATGGTATTTTTGGGTGCCATTTATTAATTGTAAATAATCCTCGAGCATGGTATTCCATGATAGATTCTAGGATGGTAAATTTGACATTAAGTGAAAAGGAAATGTACCAACTGGTTGTGGAAAAAAATTTACCTTTTACGTTTAATGTTTATATTTGTATAGTAATAGGGTACCTAACTTAATTTGATCATGTGACTTTTAACTCATACATAGAAATAAAAAATCTCAGATATTTTTTCTTTGTTGGAAAATTTAATGAATTGTATATCGATGAAGTTGTTTCCCAAGTACTTTACCAATATGTCTTTTGCATCCTTTAATTTAGGAAATTTTAATGGAACTTTGTGTTCCTTGTATTGGATTATTTTACATTTTAATACCCCAGATAAAATCTATATAGAAATCTACGTTTTTCATTCCGTTTGTAACGCATAGAAATATTGATGGGAGAGTAAAATGGATTGGACACCCACGCATAATATTGAAAGTTATTTTGATTTTTGCATATCTGTCTCTCCGTCCGTCTGTATGTTTTTCCGTCTGTCAGTTTGTCTGTCTGTAAGTCTGTCCATCTGTCCGTCTGTCCGTCTATCCGTCTGTCCGTCTGTCCGTCTGTCGATTTGTCCATCTATTCATTTGTCCATCTGCCTGTTGTAGCGGAAGCTACATAATAATTTTTATTTTTTTTTGTTAGTAAATAAAAATAGAATAAAATATAATTTGTGATTGTCAGAATAATATTTGCACTGACTATAAGTAAAATAAAAATATTCCAATTTGACGTTTAAAGGAAAACACTTTGAAGAAAAAAACTTTAAACACAGATACACACTACTGCACACAATTTCAGAAAATACACATCAAGACTTTTTGGAATGTATTTGTTTTTAAATATATAGAATTGTGTCAAGGATATTTTAGTTTTAAGTGAATCGCCAGAGGGCAAACTTCATTAATTTAATTTAAAACGCCAGAGGGCAAACTAGAAAAATAAATAATTTTATTTAAAACGCCAGAGGGCAAAAATCTGTTAAAGAAATATCTAAAGTTTAATGCTAGATTTTTAATAAAATATTAAAAGATTTTAAAAGTTTTAAAAGAAAAACTTATGACTAAAAATAAAAAAAATATTATTACAAAATAAAAAATAATTTAATTTCAATTTTGTCCTATCATAAATTTAGGATAAATATATTTAGATATA
This sequence comes from Dioctria rufipes, assembly GCA_963924295.1. Taxonomy (NCBI): domain Eukaryota; kingdom Metazoa; phylum Arthropoda; class Insecta; order Diptera; family Asilidae; genus Dioctria; species Dioctria rufipes. Next base: position 29,685,148 of record OZ002742.1, read on the forward strand.
TATACATATATATTTATGTTTATAAAGGACTGTTGAACTACAGCATCTACAATTGTTGTCTCAATTTATCATCATCTATCATCTCATAGATATTAACAACAACCAGTTCAAATTGACAACTCCAACTTCTCAACACCCAACAGTTCACCTGTCCGGACGATAACTTGAAAATGTGTTTATTTAGAGAGTTGAAATTCTGCACATGAACTTTGGAGATTTAAGTTCGCAAATGTGACATATCGGGTTACTGTGAGATCTAGTCTCGTACCTAAAACCACATCGCTTGCTGAAGAATGCATACAAATATACGTAATATGTATGTAGTGATAAGCTGCCAAATTAAACAGCTGTTGACCTGTCAATTATCATAAATGTAATTGGTTTCTCGATTTCATTACAGAATTATATCAAAGGAAGTATTGGGTATCAATAAATTATGCTACAGTAGAGTAAACTAAGAAACCGTTTGGGAAAAGTCGAATAATATAAAATTTTGCATTCAAGACTGAAAGTACAAGCTCCAGTTTACAGCTGTTTTGTTCTAAATTCCCCTACATGGTTCTAAATTATGCTGAATGCACCTGAGGTATTACTGCATGGTTTTTGCTGATTAACTACTACATATAAGGTCGTGCTCATGTCATCAAATGAATGAAAGAGAAGAGATATTTTTGCAAGCATGAATTTTCAAATGCAAGCAAAAAAAAATCCATGTCGTTTTGACGACGTGGTTTTACCATGCATTGTAGATTAGGCATAAGGGACGGTGCAGGTTTGTAAAATTATAACTCAGCCTTTTAAATCTTTATTAATAAAATTCTAGTATAACAATTCCAATTACAGATGATGGTCAAAATAACGTAACCTCCATCGTTCTTTTAACTCTGGAAAAAAAAGAAGAGCAAAATTTGTTACGTACTCCGTGATACGCAAGGGCTCGCTCAGGAGACGGGGTGATTCGATAGAAACGAAAATAGATATTGGTATCACACAGGTGCAAATGTTGGGCGCCACGTGATTTTTCCCTGTGGGCGGATAAACCACGAAACCGATCTTGTAGAAGAACAGGCTAAGACGAGTTCAATTTCACAATTTATTCATATATAAAAAAAAAAATAATGTAATATCTATATGTACAAATAATTATATGAAATCTCTAACAAAAGAGAAGGAACTAATTTTGCGATGCCAGTTAGCCAAGCCACGACTTTGAACGTACAAAAATGCAATTTTATGATTTTATGCAAAACAAATAAAAAAAAGGAAAAGTTACTTAACTTGTCCTCTGCCCTGACCTTTGGCCGATTAACCTCGTGCCGCGCTAATCCAAAATTCTAAATCCAGAGCCCCTTTTCCACGACAAGTCTTTTATATTTTTTTCTGCTCCTTCAGATCGTTTAGTTTTGACTTTGTCTTTTATTTTCTCTCACTTCAAACTTTTCTTTTTAAATTTTAAACTTTTTCTTTTTAAATGCCTCTCCACTCTATCAGGGATCTCCCGGAAGCCAAAAATCTTTTTTCTTTCACCTGCCCGTCTCTCCTTCTCCCTCTCTTTTTTTCGAATTCTTTCGTTTAGCACATCCGTCGAAAATGCGTTCGTTTATTACGACACTTTAATTATTAGTTCTCATTGGGGCTGCCTATAGCCCATATGTGTTATTTAAACTTTTAGCACTTGCTTGCTTTTTTTTTGTTTTTGTTTTAGTTATCGGTATACTATAAAATGCATATTTATGTTTCAAGTCTAGGCACTATTAAAGTTTTCTTTTGCAAATTAAATTAGCATTGTCACTGTTGATTGTTATTTTCTTATCAAAATTAATATTACCTTCGCTACACATTTTAATCATTATTATTTTTTTTTTCTTTTATATTATATTGATGCGGCTTCCTTTATGGACAACCTGTTTTATTATATACGTTATTTATTATATTTATATATTATAATGTTGTGGCTTATGGCCAAATTATTTTCTTTAAACACATTTTTTTTCCTCTTTTTTTTTTTGTTAATTTTTATTTATATATACATATATATTTTTTTTTCTATTAAGAGCCATGGATATTTATTTTTATCTTGTACTAAATAATTCATGATTCATGGAGCGGTTCCCCCGACAGGAAAGAGCGCAGGAAAGTGAGTGACTATTACTTGAATTAATGAATTGGTGGCTGAATGTCTTCGCAAAATTTATGAAAACAATGTTGGTTATTACCTTACTTCTACATGTATTTCTATAGTTAGTGTAACTACTCCTACTACTACTGTTAGTACTAATACTACCGGAACATATTTTATCTTTTACTAATAATCAACTAATATTACTAATATTCAACATCCTGTAACGAAACCTTAAACGTTTTCACTGCAACTTAAGCTGGTAAGGCAACAAATCATTATAAGCCGGTTTACGACAGAAGTTAAAGCTGCCTTATGCCATATTAATGAAAGTGTTGATATCATCGTCATCTCGTCTCTTATATTTTTGCTCAATGAGCCCTTCCAGCTGTTCTCTAATCATTATTTTTCTTTATAATTGTTTTCTGCATTTTAGCTGTAGACGTCCGATCGAATTCGACTTCCCTCTGATATGATTATGATAGCATATCCTTGGTTGACCCACAGTAAAGTATTTTCTGCTAAGTCTTTTGGTGTGGCACATATAGGACTCATTAGAAGAAGTTGTCTTTTTAATTTCGGAAAAGCTACTAAAGGCCGCAATGTTTTCCTTAACTCCGGATCAGGTAATTCGGTGGCTAATCTCAAATTCTTGTGTGAAAGCCTTTCCATATTCAGGGTACTATTAGAGGATCTCGACGGAGTATGAAAGATTGCCTAAAAAGAGAGAGGATCAACAGTATCGCTAGCTCGAAAAGTAACACACAGAATTCTGGATACATGTAGACTAACGACACAACACATACAAAGCTAAGCTTCCTTGAGGACCGTAACAAATTAATTTATCTGGAATTATGCGAGTATGCTGCAGTCCGTGTTAGGCCAGAAAGAGTAGCAGAATACAGCATGTAAGGCGGGATAATGTAAAACAATGGACGTGCTGCAGCGTGTAAGGTACGCCGGAGGACAGCAAAATGAATTTTAACAGATATATTTAAAATAATTTCAACAATCTCTTCTATATGCAGGTTGGAAACAATATGTCAATTAATCTGAGAATTGAATAATAGCTTTTGTAATAAGGAGGATTATTTCGCAGATTATACTCTGGATCACAACTGACTTCTGCAATAAGTTAGGCAAAACGATTCTTTATATTCAGATTAACTCTGACCCAGATCAACTCTGTGAAAACAATGTTATTTTATTATTTAGACTAAATAAAATGCGACAAAACATATGAAAAAAAAAACGTTTTCATCACTTAACTAGGTACTTTCTATCGAACAGTCTGTTGGCAATATAAAAGCTAACCGAAGAATGCATCAAACTCACGGCAATTCACATTAATTCTTCTCTAGCCACAACTCTAAAAGGCATTTTATTATTTATTTACTTATTTATATGGCTTTAAAAATAAATTCATCGGTCGCATTTAATGCAATCTATAATATGGCCAATAATCTGTCAAATTAAATGTCACTTAATAGTTCCAATTTCATAATTCCAGATCCACAGGGTGATAGCAGAATTCTAGATATGCCACTTTATTGTTGCCATATCCATCAATTTTCATGTCTTTCACTATATGGGGAAATTCGTAGTAAAAATCACGATATTATCACTATCGTCGGAAAATAATTTTTGATTAGGTCATTAGTCCGTCATTATCACTAAAATGAAGTGTGTTCTTGAAATCATTGCCACCATATTGGATACAAAAATTTGTTCGAAAATATTTCTTTTACTTCGTAAAAGCGTATATAACATTGAAAATAGTGAAGAAAAAGTTTTTGGAGATACTTTTAAGTTAATCCTAATATTACTTTGGCTAAAAAATTGTCGAGATAAAAAATTCAAATTGAAGAATTTCCCTAGTGAATTAGGGTCATACATTTCCACAGAAATGCCAATTGCGTATTAATATCTCCTTACATTACGCGTACTTTCATCACAGTTTTTGTATGTATAGTGCTTTTTATACCCTAGATGAAATCTATATGGTATACTAAGTTTGTCATTCCGTTTATAACACCTCGAAATAATCATGGTAGAGCAAAATGGATTGGACACCCACGCATAATATTAAAAGTTATTTTGATTTTTGCATGTCCTCCGTGCATCTGTCCGTCCGTCCGTCCGCCTGTGCGCACGATAACTCGAGAACGCGTATACTTAGAGAGCTGAAATTTTGTACACGGACTTTAAAAAAAAAGTTAAATTAAGTTCGAAAATGAGACAAATCGGGCAACTCCTTCGTGAGGTTGGCATACAAAACTTTCGTTTTCCACTATATATTTGGACACTGCCTGAGAACGCATCGATATAGAGAGCTGAAATTTGGTACATGGTGTTTTCATTGTACTAGCAAATAAAATTTTAAAAATGGACTAAATCGGGCAACTCCTTCTTGGTGTTGCCATATACAAATTTAGGGCTTTTACGTATACTGTGAAAACGATCAGTCCAAGAAATTTTTATTGTACTAAAAACTTCTTTAAAACACGAAATCCTATAAAATTGGTTATAATCATTTTTCTGTCCGACAAACCGTTCTAGAAATATATGCGAAAAACCACATCAAAAATGAAACTTGCACAGAAGGGTGCAATACGAAATTTCATACAGGCATTCATCTAGGGTATCACAAGAATTGGTCTTAGACCAATTCTAGCTTTTTTACTTGTTTAAAATAAAAATCACATCCTTGTAACGTGATATCAACTAAAATTAATCAGTTCATGGTGATAATGATAGTGAAAATAACGTTACTGTCATCAAAATGGAACATTTCATTCACTCATAATCATTCCCGAAAATGGTTTATAGAAGATTGGGACGTGTTCTGAAAATAAAAATGGTAGTTAAGAACACTATAGAGGGACTATATTGAGTGTTCATCACGTTCCAATTACCATTTGTCACTATGAAATATAAGTTGCGGATGGATTAAATCAAAGTCTACAAGACATACTTTTCGTATGCTTTCGAGAGTAGAAAACATGGAAACAAGTGCAGTGCTGTTGTTTGCTGCCAAAGCGAAAAAGGAGCACACGACTAAATTAAAACCGATCATATTAAAATTTAATACTTTTTGATAATGATAGTAATTTTCAAATTAAAATTTTAATAAAAGTTATTCGTTTTATTATCAGTAGGGGAGCAAGCCGAGAGTGCCATGTAAAAAAATTTCTTGGTACCTTGTTTTCGAAAATAAATAAAACTACGCTGGAAAATAACAAAAACGAAATATACATATTAAAAAACTCAACTCTAAAAAAAAATGTGAAAGGTGAAATACGGACTTTTCTTGTTTTTTTTCGTCGAACGTATTTAATCATCTCGCAGCAAACAATTTGGCGAATGTCCCCAACAACGAAACTTAAGCGACAATTGATCTGCACAATGGTAAACATAAGAGCAGGTACCGAATCAGTTATGACTTTTTACGAAAAAAGCCAGCTTTACTTCTTATTCCTTTCCGATAATAATTTGAAGCTAAAATAACTAAGCTCTAAGCTGGAAAGGTTTTTTTTTCTGGCAAACATGGCTAGAAAAATAAAAAGCCGGGCTCGCCTTTTATATATTTACCGAAAAAAGTGTCAAGTCGTTGCGCTTGCTTTCTAGTAAATTAAGCTATTTTCGAAAAAATTCATAGCTGATTTGGTCCCTGAAAAAAAGAAACCAGCTTGGCTTTTCATACTTTCGGCTTCAAAACCTGTTACTTCCAGCTCGAAAAAATAAAAGGCTTTTTCAGCTTAGTTTTTTTTAACTTTTTTTTTTCTTAAAACGTTAAGTTTTCAAAAGCTTTACAGGAATCGAAACGGGTCTCACGAGACATCTACCCACTAGGTTCCACGATCATGATTTATCCCAGTTTTTTTTGTTTAAAATTTTCAAAATACCAGTTATTTTCGGTTGCTGCATAATACCCTAGACACACAGTACGATCCAATTAATGTGTCACATAGTATACGTCATTATGGCTCGAAAAGCAGATGATAATGAAGTACACTAACGAACTGTTTTCTTCCTTCATTATAGCTATATTGAGGAAAAATGTGCTAGATTTAGCATATAATTTAAGTATGGAGCTTCGCTGTGCATCTCCTGATTTGAAAAATAAGAAGAAGAAATGCAAAGCACAAAGTAATTAATGTCAAAATATTTTTTAATAAAATGTTTTTTTCATTTCTCAATCGTTAAATCAAATAAAATAAAAATAAATAAAAATAAAGTTTATCGCGTTGATTCCATCCATATCGCTTCTTTAATGTCGTAAGTAAATCAAAACCAGTTTGACAGATCAACTTAATTAAAGAAATGGCTCTGTGTCTGCAGTTTATAATGAATCATTATAGACTAATGAGTGATTAGTTATTTCTTCATTAAGAGCGCTATGTGTCTAGGGCATAAGAGTATTTGCGACAGAGCTAAATATTAATTATGTTATTGAAACGATATAAAAGCGAAACGAAAGCGAATATATATTCTGTTCTCTTTTATTTATGTTTATGTTTTGTGCTCAAACTGCTCGGAATTTTACACTTTCAAGATTTTCAGTTCTATTTTTCCATTCTAATTTTACATGTCAGCGTGAACAGATCAGAGAAATTTGTCGTGTTTTTAGTTCTGTCAATGAATTGTAAATGTCTAGCAATTAAAATTACATTTAATTAACATTAAGAGTAAAATAAGAGGCTACGTTTATAGGAGACTAGATTAGATATATATAAGCTTAGGTTAATAAATTATATGGGACACACAGATATCGATAATGAGAGAGAAATAACTTCATTTGCGAATCGATAAAGCTATCGTGAAACAGTAAATTAATATTCACTTTGGATACATTTTAATTTATCACATTTTGTCGAAAAAGAAAGTCAAAGTGAATCCGAAGTGATACCACCAATGTGATACAATGTTCTGTCAACATTTGCTCCCGCTCGAGGTTTCGCTTTGATAACTCATTTGAATTCACTAACGAAATTTGTGTTTCACTTTGTGATATTTTTACGATTCGCATTGGCTTGGCAAGGTCTTCTTTTTTGATGAGATTTTCAAGAATCCACTAAAAGTTATTACAAAAGTTGATCCTCTTTTTTAACTTCAAAAAGAGGCTGTTATCCGTTATCCGTGCGACTAATTTCTTTTTATAGATGTTATCTCATATTTGCGATATTTATAAACCAATTCAATTTCAAAATTTGGTCAAGATCTGACAAAGACCTTCGAACATGGAGAATAGAACTCCTCAACGGAGAAGAGCATATAAACCTCGATTAATGTAGTTGAAACGTTGTAGATATAAAGCTTTCTTTTTTTTACAACCAGCACAACGAACGTCTGCGAATACATTAACCCATTTCGCCCCAATGTTCTTATTTGCCACATTCCACTTTTCTTCAAGTACAGAAATGACAAACCTTGTACAATAAAATAAACTTGGTTGGCATTACAATTTTTGCATGCTGCCAGCTACTTTTTTCCTATTGTTACAGACATCCTGTTATTAATGTTTATTTTGCAATAAAAAGTAGTCGTTGTGGCAGGTTTGTCAACCCTAGGATATGAAATGCCAGAGGGCATATGAGCTTGTTCATTATTTTGTAACGCACAGAAATAATGCTGATAGAGAAAAATGGGTAAGATATACGTATTCATAATTTGAAAAATTGTTTTGGTTTTTGCATTTCCCTCTGTCCGTCTGTCCATCCGTCCGGCCATATGCTTGTCTCTCTGTCTGTATGTCCTCATGGAAACTGCGTTCTCGAGTTATATTCCAAGTGGTCTATTAAAAAAAAAAAAAAAAAAATTAAGTTCGAAATTGGGCAAATCGGGTAAATCCCGATCGTTTTTCACTATACATGTGGACACTGTCCGAGTATGTGCCAGCGGATAGAGCTGAAATTTTATAGGCGTAGTTTTCATAAAATGTAAATGCAACTTTAAAAATTTTCTAAATCGGGGAACCCTTTCTTGATCTTTTCATATGAATATTGTAGTTTTTTACATTTATTGTGCAAACATTTTTATTGTACTGAAAAGTTGTTCAGAATATAAAATCCTATGAAATTGGTTATACATAATCATTTTGACTGTCCGATGAGCCGTTCTAGAAATAAATGTAAAAAAAACACTTTATCAATCAAACTTGCATACCGTGCGAAATTACATACAGGCATTCATCTAAGGTCTCGTAAGAATTGGTCTAAGACCAATTTTAGTTTTTTTTTTTCCTTATTTTGCTTATAATAATAATAACGTTTTTTGTTACAACCATTATGGAATTTACAGATTCTACGTCGAGAGAATTTTTGGTTTTAGTTTTCATAAAATTGACCGCCAAAAAACTTCTTTCCGTACTTGCGTAGTATGTGGAAGGCACATAAGGCAAATAATAACTTTTTCTAAATTTGGAAATATTTTTTCAACTAGAGCATTTTTATATTAAAAACAAGGTTCAAGTATTCTTCAAATAACAGTGACTTTGGTACAAATTCCTTTATTTGCGCAACATGCCATTCTCCATCTAACTCATCGATATGATTTCGATCAATAAGGTTTCGGAAAAGTATGATTAAAGGTATTAAGCTTAAAAATGACCAACGGATTTGAATTTGAACGCGATCTTAAGGCCAACTTAAAGGAAAAGGACCAATTAAAATTAAAAATTTAACTTAAATTCTACAATTCTATTAGCTTCCAGAGAGCGTTTACATTTGCACAACTACTTCGCTACAGTGCAGCGACAGCCAACATAATAGCAAAATATTACACAAGCCCAGCGAAACGGATGACAATGACACAAATGACATTTTACATTTGAAATTATTTTATTCTCTCCTTCATTTCAATAAGAGAATTGTTCTGATATGATTGAACTTGTTGGTATATTACAAAGTAGTACCACTACCAAATCATCCCTTCAAGTTCAAGCTATACTGCATATGTACCGTGCATAGTTACTCACTCAACTCAAACATCCCACCTAGGTGAATAAAAACCTGTTAATAAACTTGGTTTGCTAACAAATATAGGAGTTTAAAAAAAAATGGACTCCTTAATATCAAAATCGGAGTACTTTTATAAAAGGAGTAGTACGAGGAGTACGCTATTAGATTTCGGAGTACAAATCCTCCGATCGGAATATGTGTGCATTTCATTATAGGTAAAAAAAAAAGTTTTCCGAATTGAGCACAGACACACTGAGTACTTCCCGACCCAGTTACTGGATTATCGTCATCAGCATTGATATGACAGAAGTCATAAAGGATTCAAGCATCGTCATTGAAATAACCTCTACCAGAATTTTATTTGGTAGCGGTACTGCCATACGAATATTCAAATTTCTCTATAGTCCCTAAGGATGTCGCCTTGAAGATATGATTGGAATAATTGCTATTGGCACTCTTTATTTTAACAGACAGCCACTAAATCTTCCATTCCATCGCTCTTAAAACCGCACTTTAGCATAATATTTAATTTTCACGAATGTGGAATTGTATAGGTATGTGCATATGTGTAGGTAAACCTAAGTATACGTATACAGAGCCCTCCAGTCGTTCAAATACGTTTTCTTCTCTTTTCGAGACCTTAATTAACTGATGATTGCACGAATCGCTTGCATAATGCGTAGGCTAAACCTCAGACAGACTGCAGAATCGTGTGCTCTTGCAATGAGTATGAAGCCGACTTTCAATGGCTAGGCAATGACTTCAGTAAATGTAACAATAAAGGAATAATCGATTTTTTGCTATGTTAAAATTCTTCACTTTTTAACAGAACAAGGGAACCATAAAAAAAATAAGCATAAACATCTGAGATGTCTGGGAGGATTTTCTTAAAATTTTCGAACTCGAAAATCTCTGCAGTGACACAAAACCAAGAAAACGATAAGAATCGCGAAATCCTCAGTGCAGTTCTTTATAAAAATTGTTGAGTCATGAGCAAAACTAATGGACCAATGTCACGCAATGAAGTGTCTTTGGAGATATCTTGAAGTGGAAGAAATTTGCTTAGTGGTTGTATTCAATTTTTTTCTTCTTTTATTTAATTTCCCTTTTTATTTTTTATTATATCTACATATTTTTTTTTTGTACAGCCGCGAACTTTGCAGAATTTAATTGGTCCATTACTTATGGCTCACCACCTGAAACTGTTACTCCTCTTCACCAAATGTATATTGGCATTGCTGTGTGCTCGGCATGAGATTCGAGGAAATCTCAAGATTTAGTGGACTGTAGATGGTTTTAATCGATTGCTTATTCGGTTCTGTGGCCACTACTGAATTGGTAGTCCGCATAAAGATTTATTGAACTAATTCAAGGGAAAAAAAACATGCACCGGGAAAATAATTTTTGTATATATGAAAAATGTTTTATCAGAATTTTTCATAATTTATGTCACAAATATGGAAAACATATTTTTCCCAGGGAGAGTTTATGCACGATTTATTTATTCATGGTTTAATACAGCAAAATGAGAAGTTATTTATGATTGTGATATTGAAATTCAGGTGTTTTGGGTGTAGTTTTTTTGAAATTGATTAACAGAGAATTTTGCAGATTGTTGATGTTATATTTTAAAAGACATGACACTTTTAGTAAGTTACTCACGTATAGTAAGAAAATATGGATAAATTCAAAAGTATGGGAACCAGGGGCGGAACGTAGTAGCTAGGCTTTGAAATAAAACCATTATTAGTCTATTTGTACGTTTATTTACATCTTTCTCTACAAAGAAACTGAAGCTATACTTATGTAAATATCCAAAATCAATGCCTGAAAAAAAAAGAAGAAAATTTACCATTCTGCTCCACCCCCGGGGTACAATGGGGAATCTTCACGGAGAACAATGTTATACCAATTATTGTCACAGTTCACAGATGAGAGTTCATGATGAAAATAACAAAATGCCTATTAATCTGGGCTATACAAATATTATCGGGGCAGAATGGGGTATACCCCATTGTGCCCCGACGTAACGTTCCTTGAAACACGACTATTATGGCCGTTATATTTTTTAGCCTTGAGTTATCACTAGACTTTTCGCGGCATTCTTGATCAGCTTCATTACAAAAAGAGTTCAGGTATAATTTGTATTATTCTCGTAAAGGAGCTGGAAAGGCCAGAGTTGTTACTTCCCAAGCTTCAATTCCTACAACTGGAGTCTAAGAAAAAAAGGGCTTCCCTACATTCAGGTCGAGGCATCGTTGATTTTATATTGTGGCGAGGCATTGCTGGCTTACCCTTTTGATTACGTCTGCAGTAGTAGGCCCTCTACAATACAACAAGGTACTAAGTCAAACTTCACAAAGGAAATATACAATACATTGATGGATATTAAAACAACTCAAATATGCAAATATGTAATGTAATAATATTTTGGAATAAATTATGTATTTGCCACCAATCAAAATCCCAAAAATGTCTTCAATAAAGACAATGCCATCTTCATCACTAAAACCTTATGTTTTATTAATACTTCAGGATAGTTACAAGTATCTGCAACCAAATTGTATGATAATAGGTCAGCAATGTGCGAAAAGATCACTAGCACATCCTGATTTTTTTTTTCTTCCAGACGGATGAAAAGCCCTAAAAATATAGGCCAAAACGACTCATTGTGTTAATCTGGTAAAACAAAAAGAAAATGCCTCTCAACAAAACCTTCTGTCTTCTTATGGAAGGGCAGACTAATGAGTATGCAGCCTGCGCTGAAAAATGACTAGACAAGTACACAGAAAGTGTCCGGTTGTCTCAGGTTCTCCTGCCGTACCTTGAAGGATACGTGCGTAAATTTAGCACCGCAATTTCGCCTGATTTAATTCCGAACGATCTCATAATTTGTCATTATTTTGTCGTGAAAACCGGAAATTTATTGGATTATTTTTTCTAAAGGAAACTGGATGTGGTGCTAAGTTGACGTCAAGTTAACACCGCAATTCACTGGAACTCGGCGAAACTTATCGGATTGTACAATTTTACATCTTGGAATTTGTCGTTTATTTGTCGTGAACATCATAAATTTGTCGTATCCTTTTTTTCTAAAGCAGACTGGATATTGTGCTGAGTTGATGTCAAGTTAGCACCGCAGCTCACTGGAACTGGAACCTTTCTCGATTGGAAAATTTTACATCTTGGAGTTTTTCGTGAGAAAATAAATTCTTAATGTCCATTTTGCTAAAGGAAAATGAATGTGTGGCTAAGTTTCCATTAGAAAAACAGGACACTACAAACTTATGATTTTCACGACAAATTCCTAGACATAAAATTTTCCAATCCGATAAAGTTTGGCCGAGTTATAGTGAGTTGCGGTGCTAACTTGACGTCAACTTACCGCCACATCCAATTTTCTTTACAAAAAAAGAAAAGCATGATAAATTTATGGTTTTCACGATAAAATAACGACAAACGGCAAATAATGACATAGTTTCGAGCTAAATCAGGCGAATTGGTCTTTATGTACGTAATTAGTGCCGTCAGCAAATCCCATTTCTTGTTAAATAAACATTAAACGAGCTGTGACCAGTGATTAAACCAATCACATTTCTGAATAGTTTTCTTCCGAGCTCTAAATGAAATTCTATTAGGTCCGTAAAAAAACTGTTGTAGACTTTCAAGTGATCAGGTTAACCCATCACTGCTAATGCTTTGTAACAACATCTGCATTTATGACAGACCTGTTGACATGTAGACAGTAGGTAGAACTAGAGCCGCACTTAGCTCACAAGTCCACTCTTTCATTTTCCATGATTCTCGTGTACCCACTGTAGGAACACCATGCTCGTTGGCACATACTACACCTGCAAATTATACTTCAGTAACTTAAGCTTCATTCCTTGTTGTCTAGATGAATTCAACTGGCTAAAATCTTCTAAATATAACTGGATGTCCTGGAATATATCCCCACGGTGGCATTAGTGGTCATACCGGATCTATTGCCAATGAACCTGTACTATAGAGGGGATATGCTAGAAGGTATGATGGAAGGAGAGAGGTTCAATCATTCTAGAATTTTTCAAATAATAGGATGTACATTAATATTAGCGTTCTTACTACCTGATACACGTCCTTATATTTATAGACGGTCTTAACACAAATAATACTAAGCAGCAAGGATTGAGATCTGAATGAGATGTATTGTATATCCATAATCATTATGTTCACAGATTATTCTAAGAAAATATCGGGAAGATATGCAGATGTACACTTAAGCCAATAGCAGTGGTGGAAAACGTACCAACTTCCGGACAAATCTAGTGTTTTTCAGGCAGAATTATTAGCAATTTACCAAGCAATATGCAATCAAGCAGTAGTTTGATGTGAACATATTACGAATATATATCTGGCCACACGAATAGCTAGGGCAAAGATATGGTGGATGAGCTAGCCAAAAATGTATTTCAAATGGACAGCTCGGAACCAGTAGTGTACATGAAAAGCTTAATCGAAACTCTAAAAAGTAACCAGCACATATGCAAGTAATTCCTGTGTACAAAAAGAAAGATAATTGATATTTGGAGCTTAGTATGGCCTATAAGGGCCACTTGACTATAGGAGACCATGCTAGAACACTAGGTGGAACTGGGCATGTTTTATCGGTCGGTGGTGTCAAGTGTCCCAAAAAATCGGAATGTAAAATTTGTTAACTCTTTATTAATATTTTTCATTAATTTTTCTTCCTTTTTTCTTTCATATCTCCTTGAAAAGGTTTTTATCTGACGCAACTTAAGATATTCAGGAACGAAACATTCCTAGGGCCGGATTCTATAACACGGAGAATTTGTTTTAACAATTGGTGAATTCTCTACTCCACTTCTATTTTGCAAATGGAAGAGTAAGAAGAAGAATTCTCGACTGAGAGAATTGCATATTTTTATTGTAATTTGTATTTAGGAATTTTTAAATTAAATTACCGAAGTAAGTAATTAAAATCAACTAATTATAAAAGTTTAAAAGTAAATACTTATTGAAAATTTTCGTTTCCACATATTTACTACGCACAGCACAATTAATATTAAATTAAAAAATAATAATTAAATTCAGAACTGTCAACAGTAAAATATGGAATATTTTGGAATTTACTGAAAACAGCGCTCTAACCGGTAGGAATTGCAACCTCTCTTTTCTCCTTTCTCTTACGGTTTTCTTTAATTCTCCAAACATATTAGTGAATTGCGAATGGAGAATTCGGGAGAAATCGAAAATTCTCATTTACCAGAGTCTCCAATTCTCCATATTATAGAATCCGGCCCCTGGTGGTATTTTCAAATAAATTTTTTTTCATATGTACAAAAAAGGAAGTTTATGATTCACCGTTTCCAAATATTCAGTTCTATTAAAATTTGACATTAAAAAAACAAGGAGACAAGAATTTATTAAAAAAATAATTCGGGGTTATGAGCGAGTTGGGCTTGCGCAATCCGGGCCCGGTACCCGAACTTCATCAATGAACAGTCGATTCGATTTGCTTTTGTTAACTTATAATATTCGAATAGATGGACGCAAGAGTAATTTTATTGAGCGTTATTCTTATAAGTTAATAAAAAAAAATCTTTATTCCAACAACTATGGGACCGATAAAAAAGCGGTAGTTTTCTTGTTCTCTATTACTCAATGCCTACAAACCCTGATAATATCAAAATTTTAACTTTAGAAACCTAGAAGATGAGGGTCGGTAATTTTTCGTAAGTTTTGAGGGACATATTTAAAACCAACTCACCAAACATTTTGAATTTCTTTTATTTGGAATCCCTGAAAATATCCCTTTCAAAGGATACCGCACAGAATACAAAAAAATATATATATATGTATATATATATTTTGGGGACCAACCCACCAGCATCAAAAATAAAAAAAAAATTAATAATCTTTGACTGTCGATATATGTGTGCGTAATGAAGATTTAACATTCTGAAAATACTAAAAATGCCTACGAGACGTAGTTTTCGAGAAAAATGTCTGCGACAGACTGACAGCCGGACGCACGACCGATCTTATAATGGCTTCGTTTTTTTTTTCTTTTGTTTTACGGAACCCAATGCATGGGATTTAAAAAAAATTATATTAAAACACGAAATATCGATATCGTACCAACACACAAAAATTTCGTTATTTAAATTTGCAGGATATATTCAAATACGAAATTTGATCAAAAAATAAGATTTTCATATTCATATTGGAAAGGCCTATTAATGCTGATGATGGTGTGATAATATTGTATTTTTTTTTTTTAATATTTTATCGTATTATACTAATCAGAGAAGTAAAATTAGTATCAGGACATATGTTGAATTTTTAAAATCGTATAAATCCACTAATACAAATTTTAAAAAATTATAAAACTAAGAACTAACGTAAGAGCGATATTACAATACATGCGCACATGAATCATTTCGTGGGTTGGTTCTATGCGAAACGATCAGTCGTTAAAATTTGGAACTTCCACTAGTCTTTCAATTGATAGCTTAGTAATTTTTCAAACTTTCTTTGAAGACCTCCTAAATAAATGTACCCAATTACCCACACTCTTCAAGTCATTGTAAATTATTTATTGCAAAAAATAAGAAAAATAAGATATTACACAGGTTTCGTCTTACAACTGTAATCCATCTAGTCCAGACTTATAGGTTTATTTACAGTTTGATGCTGATCCTCGGGCGAATCTTCAAAGATCTAAAACCTATTAAAAATTTTCAGCTGGATTCATCAAATTTTCAATAAATAATCAAAGTTTTTTTTTTTTTACTACCAACCAATAAAATTAATTCTCAAATAATGCTGTTCGTTTATTTGCATTGAAATTGCAATTAATATAGAGTTTTTAGTAAAAACTTGGATAATCTTCAGGTCTTTTGTCACACATGTAATTATATCCTAGATTCACTCAATTTAATCATACTTATCTACATATCAATATTGATTTGAAAAACTTTAAATGCCTCTACTCCACAGTTGGTCAAACTATCGACATTTATCCCCATAATTTTAACACCGCATGGTCAACTAATTTTAATTAAAAAATCTACCGTCCTTTTGTTGGAACGATCATTAAAAATAAAAGTCCATACAATTTCAAGTGGTTAGGAGCTAGCCTGGGACTTCAATTTTTACGCTGTCGAAGGTAAACTTCTAAATTAAATTCACACCTCATTTTCCCAATTATCTGGATGCAG
The DNA here is from genome assembly GCA_963924295.1 of Dioctria rufipes. NCBI lineage: Eukaryota > Metazoa > Arthropoda > Insecta > Diptera > Asilidae > Dioctria > Dioctria rufipes. The sequence continues at coordinate 29,701,449 of OZ002742.1, forward strand.
CCGAAGTAAATCTACTTCCTCATTCCACAATGGAAGTAACTAATTAGTTTCATGGCTTTCAATTCTTTTGTCTAACAATAAAGTGTAGTACCCCGGACAGACCAACTACAACGGACGCTTCAGACGAATAGCTCCAACCGAAGAAATTCTATTTCCTTTGTTACCAACTGCGAATAGGTGTGCTTTGTTAGTCAGATCGAAGGGAAATAGTTCTGTCTCACCACTAGGGTACACAAATTCTTCCGCAGAATTCGAAGTGGCAGAAATAGCAGTAACTGTATAGGCATAGGAAGCAGCCACAGCAACAGCAACAACAGCAACAACAACAGTAATTACCTATGGGGCATCAATGCCCATTGCTTGAACAGCCGCACGTCCAAGTGTTCTTAATCCAATCGCACTGAACTTGTAAATACTCCAGAGTCTAGACCACCTGTAAAAAATTCAAGAAAATAAGGCGAAAAGCCGCTACAACTAAATCGTGGTAATCTCCGAACCTGAAGAATGTTTGTGTTGAGCATGCCTTGTAAGTCGTGTTCTGGGTTTTGCGATTAAGACAAAACTAGCGCCTGCAACTCTTTTGTTGCTGCTATGTTACTCTTGTGTCCATCGGCGTTTATGGTCATTTTGTGTACCCTTCACCGACGATACCCATTCCAACCTACCTACTACGTGTATATAGTTTACCTAAAACTATTGGGCTCCGATTCACTATGACCGAGGCCGAACAGTTCTGTTCCTGTTTTTCTTCTGGCGGGAATAAATTTGTTTGGAATTTCTAATTGGCCGATGTTTGTAACGCTTGGGATCTTTTATGGCTTTCATAAGCCACTACACTCAACTTAGATGCTGCGCATCAGAGATTCAAAGGATTAGTTGAGAATAGACAGAGGCTAAAGTGTATGTCATTTGTTTTCGATCATGTACTTGTTAATCGAAGATAATTTTCTTGTTATTGCAGTATTCTTCGTGAACAAATTTTCATATTTTCCCTTTATACTTCCCCCCCCCCCTCCTGCAATATATTTTCTTATCTATAAATGAACGGAAAAGGAAATATATCTATTTTCTTCCCTCATATTTCATTCAAAAATGAAAGACGACCAAGCAATTATCGTGTAGAGAATGCATCGCTAATACCGCCGGCATTAAAGGTTTCGGTTCTAATCCTTCCATTTGCGTCACTTCCTACGCAATAGATCATATAATCAAAGAAACCTGGGACCGCCATTTCGCCTCTTCTAAGTTGATTACGGGTAGTCATCGATCTTCAAACAAACAAACAAATCCTCCAGCAGCCACCATGAAAGCAGGTCATAACCATAAGCTTGAAACGGATAAGTGAACTCTTTGCGCCGATACAAATCATGCATCATATGCCATCATATAGGTACGTGAAATACCTGTATGCAGTACAGTATGTAAGTAAACGCTAGCGGCCTCAGTAAAATAAGTGGACACGCGAGCCCGAAATGATTTATAGTGGGCGGACTGAGGTTAAGTATCTTTCTTGCCATAATCGTACCATTTCGATCCATAAATTGAGCAATTTCCTTATCATGTGGCAGACAGTGTTCATCACCCACGTTCAATGGGTATTGTTCCTTTTGTTTGTACTGTGATTTTCCAATATATATATATATGTTGGCCTTGAGTTGGTTGACCAAGGATCATGAGGATCAAAAGTGATTTTAATTTTCAATACAGGATTTTGGGAACAAGAAATTTAAGAATGACAGCAAGCATCCACTTTATATATTTCCATATCACGTATGATGTTTACGATAGTATAAAATTGCTAATCATATATGATATTCCGAAATTAAAAGGTCTATTTTGAATGCACTTGTATGGCAAAAATTGTAGCGAAATATTATAAAATAGCTCGAAAATATAATTAAAGTGCGCGACCCACTTATACGCTATTCTCATTACTCTTTTTTAGTGATCAGATCGTATAAATTACTGCAAATTTTTGTCATTTCTAATATTAGGTATTATTTGTTAAGGATACGGGCATTGTTTTGCCATGAAGTGGTGATGTAAAACCAAAAGATGTTCAACACAAGTAGAAAATTTATACGTTGTACCGTAATTGTTTTATAACTTTTTCTGGATTTAGCTTTCTTCAATAGAGGAGTTCCCCAGGGCTCTATTATGAAACCAATTATTTTCTCTTGTACATTAATGCCACTGGAAAATAGAGTGAGTAAAGCTATCCAATTTGACGCCGCCGATATGCAACTATTCTTGACATTTCCATTGAATCTATTTTCAGATTATATGACAACTCTTAATGAAAATATTTCTAGTAAAACTAGGGTAAAAAAAATTAGTCAGTTCTTAATCCAAGCAAGTTCAAATCAATTCAATTTCAATTAAAAAGAAAGAAAGAAAACGAAAAAACATTCATGAGCTAGGCTAAGTTCAATAAGAAATTTAAGTGGTATGGGCAAGTTGTAAGCACACCAAAACGTGCACGATGACTACACACAACAGGTGAGATGTCTCGTATTCTGGATAAGAAACTCATTAATAATAATAATGTTTATTCATTCAATAATTAGATTCAATTCTACATAATTCAATTCTCCTAAACATCCAGATAAGGCTACAGCAGTCTGTCAGTTGGCATTCCAAATTCTATTCTTCTAACCTATTTCCATTATATCTTAAATATTTATAATAATATTTTAACAATTTTTAACAATTGAATTCATTAACCAACATGAAAAACTTATTATTAATTTGATAAATCCTTTCATCATCATCATCATCATCATCATCATCATCATCATCATCATCATCATCATCATCATCATCATCATCATCATCATCATCATCATCATCATCATCAAAAAGTGCAATAGAAGTAGTCGCCAAGAAGAGATCCTGTACTCAATGGATAAGTGGTAATTCCAAGGGATCCTCTAGTAGAATTCTTCGTTTAAGTTGGTCTTTTTGCATTTGGGCTCTCTCTAATGGGGACACAGATATATCAAAGCCAGAACAGAATTTCTACGAGAAATTCAAAAATCGCTGGCACACAATGGATCACTGTATAGTCATGGTACTTCCGAGGGATATTTTGTTCCATGGTACTATTCAAAAAGTCATCTGAACTTAGGTTCTCTCTACTGATATTACTAATAACTTTTTAGTCTACATCAGTGAAGCTAAGATCAGTTGGTGTCCCCATCAAGGTGATCAACATATATTCTGAGCAACTTACGTAAGTTCGGCTCGGGAAATATAACCTACTCCCATAAAATCAGGTCCAGGTGAGAATTTCGTTGCCAGAAGTTGTATAGCATAAACAGAGAGTTGTTCTTGTCAATTAAGCAAAATAGTGAGCGCTCTACTGTAACTCAAGTTAGGTGTCTCACATCGAAGTTGCATCGATGACAGCCCAAAGAGGCAACAAAAGTTTTCTCTCTAGAAGCATGAGATGAAATTCTTTCAATATCTATGAAAAAAATGTCTACTACCTAATAATAGAAAAAAAATATGATTTTAAGGGGCCGTCATCAGCGAGTTGCCTTCACATGTTAGCAGAGAGCCAACTGGCCTTAACAATTTTCGGTCTCTACCGAGAAGTTTAAGCTCTGACGAGCAGTTGAAAAAATCCGAAAATATAATGAGAAAAGTAATAGAAAATATTAAAAGGAGCTAGAACAAATATCTGGAGTCATTGCCACTTTCAGCTGCTTCTCCTAATGTCCAAAAATTCAACAAATCCTAGAGACTCTGGATATAAACATTTCGAAACTAAAACTGATAGACATTTTTCTAGAATATGCTTTCTTCATAGATTTCATCATTTTGGACAACAGATTTAAGGGGATTCCTATGCATATCCAGCTCATGATCAGGATATTGCAAGAATTGTTCTTAATATCCTACGTGTGAGCTTGTTGAATTTGAGCGGTGAGATAATTTTTCAATTGAGTTTAATCCAAGGAATGCTGTCCCATTGAGGGATTTCGCTTATTATTTCAACTTTGTCGATGCCGTATTGGAGCCATATGGAACTTCTAAAGCTTTCCGGTGTTATTGATTATTGGCACAATCGATTGTTCCATCTTTTTCTGAATGGCCGATCATCAGACGTCCAATCCGAAGTAATAGGCGCCTTTTGGGAAGGTATACGATGCACCGTTGAAATGCCCTGAACACAAGTTCCTAGTTCCTTCGAAAATTGTCAGTTGTTTCGTATTCCATAATCCGGTATTAATAATGATGACCTAGACAATAATTAGGAAGGATTTGAAGAAGCGGAGGAAATTGCGGTGGATGATATTAAGCATAAGATAAAACTTTACCGATTTTTCGCAGAAATGCCAATTCTTCCATAAACTGGCAATATTTTTTAATAGAAATTTGTTTATGTATTCCCGAGTAAAGTAACGTACATAGCATATTTCGTTGTATTGTATTTGCGTCAACATTTTAATTAGTAGTTAGTACTAATGATTAGATCATGCTGTGTGTCTAGGGTATAATAAGGAGAAGGTGGAACAGAAAATATTTAGACCGAAGATTACAGTATCGTGGTCGTAATTAATTAAATAATTTTAAATTTGACACTCTTTCCTGTTTCGAAATTTCGCAAGAATTTTTTCAAGTGACTTCGAAACTCTAGTTATAGAATTGGGCCACAAACAAAAAGACGAAATACAAACTGGCGAAATAGTGCTAGTGTAGATGAACGGCTGGCCATTGCTCTGAAGTTTTTTGCAACGGCTGATTCTTATCATTTCCTAATGTACCTACTTGCTTAACCCGACGCAAATGACGTGAAAGTAATTACGCGAATGATAAGACCGGGTCATTATGACCCGAATTATATCGACAAAGTATCATAAAAGTAAAAGAGTTATCTTAATTTTAATAAGGGTTCTTTCCACATGGGGTAGCATAAAGGTAATACCAATGTATTCTATAAATCAAACTTTTTTCAGCTTTCTCAATAACACATGCAAAATCAACTTTGAAAACATAACTGAATACACTGACGATGCAAGTAGTGGGGGCTGTATCTCTAGCTACACAAACGTTCGAATTGTATGGTCAGCGTGAACACAAGATATCACCGTATTAAATTGCCTCGGGTCAATATGACCCGGCTTCATTTACGCCGGGCTAAAGTCTCAATACAGTTGATTTCAAAATTGTTTCGGAAGTTGAAGCATTAATAGTTGTATTGCAACCATATACTATGTTGGTAAGTATTAGCATAGGAAAAGGTTAGTTTTACTGGTCCTTTATGCATATTTTTCACACCAGTGCTGGGTAAGAAATGAGTTTAGATTTTCGATTGCTTCACCTGCGGCCACTGATAACTCATTCCCAATTGATATGAAGAAGTCATTACGTTTTAATTTGACCTTATATACTCTTCACTGGATTTTTGCCATAAATTTTGATGTGTAGAATACAGTTCTATTAATTTTATAATACTTATCCACTCCCCTCTATGACTCAAAATTCCAAAATGAATTCTCACTACTGTTTTTCATAGGTGTTGAAAACTGAATGAAAGTAATGTTTTCCATTTGTTTGACAAATGTTTGTCAAACATTTTACAAAAATTTAACAAATGTTTCACAAATGTTTGTCAAATGCTTTTCAAATATTTGGCAATGTTTGTTATGAATGACCGCATCTTTGAAGGAAAGAAACGTTTTGTTTCTTAACATGACATAAAAAAAAATTTCTTTACTTCATTCGTCAGTTACGAACCTGTGCGAAAAACCCACATTCTGAGTTCTTCTAAGGCAAAAATGTTTAAGACTTTCGCTCTTCAAAGGAGATAAGTAATTTTTTACCATGTGCACCATCAATTGACTGGTGCAAAAATTTTGCGCACTTTTTCTCTTATATTATTTTGCAACTTTCTCAAGAATAACTAAACACCGAAACTCACCTGTGGAGAATTTTCATTTCTTCAATTTATAGTTGTTTGCGATGTTTTTTTTTTTTTTTTAGCTTGGTATTATGGAATGATGAACATGATGCACCAGAGCTCTAATTCACCGATTTTGCACTCCCTACTTCTTCACGTACGTTTCGACCCTGCATGTTAAGGGTTGTAAGGTATCCTGAAATCATGCACTTTTAACTTATACCCTACACTTTGTTATTCGAATTATGAGAAGTAGGGGAATGTTCGCATATCAGGGTAGGCCACCCTTTTGACTTTTTCGCATATGCTTCGTTTAAGGAAAAATCTGGTCAATCCTAAGACATCTTTGGAAAGTTTGGATTGGGTGAATATGAGAAAAATTTAGGCACTTGCAATGAACAAAAGTGAAATTCTGTCAAATTCGACCAATCAACGAAATATGTACTAAAGTGATTGTAAATGACTTGGATAAATTAATCAAATGAAATAAAGAGCCGAATTTGTTTCATTTTTCTGTTTGTTAGCAATATAATAAGCGCACATTATTCGAAATCGCATTTCCGGAAAATGTAATATCTTAAATTAGTGCACTTCAAATGGACTTCTCTCTTGCATTGTTCGAAGAGCGCTTATTGTGTGCTTTTTTTGGCGGACATCTTCCTGTAGCTGATGTTTTATTAGCGGTCGACGTTGGAATTAGTACTGGTAATGTTATTGCTTATTGAGCATCATCCAATCGCGCTATCACAGTGAGCCAACTCACAATGACCATACAGATTGGCCAACCTTCACGATAAGCGCGATTGCTACATTGCGCCATGCCTAGACCAAACATGTTACAGGACTGATTTTTTTTTAATTTCAAGCCACTGAGTGCTCGCTCAACACATGCTTTGCGCTCACGCTCGAAATCTGCAATGTGACGAAAAGTTCGCTGTCACTGCGAGAACTTTTGACGCGCTCGCACATTGGAGGCGCTAGTCACCCCAAGAATTTAGCTTGCCGGGAGGGGGGGGGGGCATATACGACCCAAGTCTGAGAGGGATCGGAAAAATATGGATTTAATGTCGAGTCCTGAGCCCTGGAAGACGTAGGTACTCTTAATTTTATTTTATTCATTTTTTTTTTATTTTCCACCTTCCCTAGTAACCAAGTCCTAGGACGTTCAACTGATGTTCTTAGGAAATTTTCCGGTCCGAAGAATCAGTTCCGTGGAATATTCCCAAGAATGTCAAAAGAATTTTATGGGATTGTCATGGGGCAAAAGTTACGCTGTTCGAGGAAAGTATGCCGTCATTATTCCAAGGAATTTCTTCAGAAATAATAAGGACAATGTCTTTGGAAACTCAGCGGATATATTCCGCGGATACTCTATGGAGAGTTTGTTTGGATATTCTGCAGAATTATTCTACAGAAATTCTTCAGAAATCATAAAAATAATATCTTTGGAAATTTAGCAGATATATTCCACGGATGCTATATGGAAGGTTTTTCCGGATATTCTGCAGAATTATTCTACAAGAATTCTTTAGAGTTTCTCCCTGCTACAATAAATGAAAAGGATTTTAAAGATGTTAGTGTTAACAAAATAATATTTATTTTTAGAAATTCATTAAAACAAAATAAAATAATTCAGTTGTTAAAATAAAGAAAAAGAAATCTTAATTTTATGCAATGCTGGGTGTTTTTCTTTCAATTTCTCTGTGAACGAAAAAGTTATTAGTCTCAAAAGTAATAAAATAACTAAATTTATATCTTACTTTATTCTTTTCTTGTTTATTTCTTTCCTTATGGAGTCTTTTAGCTTACACAACACTAAATGTAAATGATTTCACGTCTAGCTACACCATTCAGTTCCATACCAAAACCCTAAACAATTTTTCCTAGAAACAATAAAACAATGGAATTTTATTGGATAGCGCCTGGATATAGTGCAGATTCATTCTGAAGAATATCCATAGCATGTCCAAATTTTTCAGTTCCACTGTTACATTAAAATTTGAATGGATAAAGCCTTACAGTACAGACCCATTCTGAAGAATATCCATAGCATTACCATAGCATGTCCAGAATTTTCAATTCTACTGTTAATCCACAGTTTTCCATCAAATAAAAAAAAACAAGTTGATAAAGTTTATAAAATAAAAAGAACGGCAAATTTATCAAAAATTTTGTCCAGTAGCTGTCCGCTGTTTTTCCAATGAAGAAAAAAGAATGGAGATTTCTTTGGACAAAGTGAAGATTTCAATTTCAACTTTTTCTGCAGTATTTCCACACTTTCTCCATATATTTTCATATACGGAATTTTTCAGAAAAATAATGGACAAATTAAAGAACATTTTTAAATATTGTCCACAATTGTCCACTGTTTTTCCAGTTATTATCTAATATAAAATTCCTTGCGAAAATTCGCTAGATTTTCCTAGAAATGGCAAAATGTGAGGACATCGGAATTGTGGTTACTAGTGTTATAAACATATCAAAATTTCAATTTGAGATCTTAACGAGATCAGGAAGTCAAAAATCATGAAAGCCTTAATAATAATGCATTTGATCATAATAAATCCTTAGGTTCTTGAAAATTTCATGAAAGTTAGTAAGTAATTATCTGTGAAAATGGTGCGAGTTAAAAAAAACAAAACTTGCGGGGAGGAGGGGTGGGAGGGGGGGGCGTCAATCCGTCGCTTCTGGTTAGTGGTCAAAACCAAAAAAAATCGCAGTTGGCCAACCTAGGATATAGCCAAACCTGACAACCTGACCACAACCTCCCGTTTCAAGCAACTCACCAATTCCTTTTTCCTGGGTATCACTAAGATTTTTTTTTGTTTTTTGCGGTTTTCACTGTCGGTACTTACGACTTAAATATTTAAGAACAATGGCATCTTTTAATAACCATACAAACATAAACTTTGAACTTCCACCAACTTTACTTTTAACTTCCACTAAATTAGAAGATATCTTACTTGATTAATATTTGAAAAATAACTGGACTGGAGCCTATATTCAGGAAGTGCTAAAATATGTCGAAAAATCTGGTAAGTACTTCATATTTTTCCATTATTTATTTCTCAGCATATGTTAAGTGCTATGCCGCATTCACCATCCAGAGTGGAGTAGAGTAGCGTAGAAAGGCAACTGGCATCCTCTTCTTCGCACGCAGTAATGCATATGGCTATCTCTGCTTGGCTTAGAGTAGCGCAGAGTGGAGCTTCATGGATATAGGTTCACGCTGGCATTTCCGAAAGCTTACAAACTGGAATTTCGAACTACTAGCATGTAGATGGCGTGGAAAAAGCTCCATATTTCCTTTTATCATAACTAACTTGTATCAATGTTATTTTCTGATTTAATTTTTTTTATGAATGTTAATAAAAAACAAGAGATATTTTTCGAAAACTTAATGATTGGAAAACCAAAAAAATATGTTAATTTTAGCTAGTTTCGAAGCAATCTGATGGCGCAATAAGTGCCTCGCTTCTCGAATTTATTATTTTGACAACGACAACCATGTTGATTTGTTGTTGCTATGGCAATTTCTCATATTAATTTCAAAGTTCGTTGTTGATTTGGTGTTTTTATCGCGATTTGTTTCGTTTAATTTCAAGGTACGAATTTTCCTCTACGCTGTATTGTGTTGTGAATTTCTTCGCTCTGGACTCAAAGCTCACTGCGCTCCACTCTGCACTGCGAATGCGGCATTATGCATGCGGAATTAAGTATGCACTTTTACATCTACCTTTTACTTAATATTTATAAATAAGTTTTATTTTTATACATGCAGTACATAAACTTTGGTTTCCAAGAAATATGTAGTACCTACCGGATTTTGGGTTTTAGAAAACACTGAATATAAGTTAGTTGCCCTTTGTAAAGGTTACGGAAAGCAGTCTCCATAAGTAGTAGAACACTTTTGTTTGAACTCTTTTAATTTATTAATGTTAGGTCCGTTCGCGTACTAGTTTGAAAGTACAAATTAGTAAAAAATTTTGTAAGTTTTTACGCAAAGGCACTCGCGTACTCGAAAATTGAGTGAGAAATTGTTCGTATCATTTTTCCTCTGAGTTCAATCAGTTTTGACAGCTCACCCCGGGGATTTAGTTATTTTTCAAGTTTTTTGTTAATTTTCAAGTTTTCAGTTTGCTTTAAATAAAATGCAAAATCTGCTACTCCTCCTCCAGTAGGAGTAGAATTTTTTCCAAATACATTTCTACGTATTCAAAATGGTAAATTAAAATTGTTTATTGTACTACAAAAATTAATTCTTCAGCATGCATATTTATTTCAAATAGGAGCGCTATAATTCAATAATTTAAATAATAAATCAAGTAATTCACTTTAATTTTTTGGCGTTACAGAAGTTTTTACTCTAAGCCTTTCGCGTATTTTACGTGTGTCATTTTCAATTTATCTCTCTATCATACAATTTGACGTTTTTAATGTTTTTACTTGAAAAAGTATGCGAACAGACCTTTTAATTGTTGTTCCCGTTTATATAATGTTGAATATGTCACAAGTTTAATTTAAGAATTGGAAAAATTAGCCCTATGTATATAGGTACTGATATCATCTTAAGAGTTCAGTACAACTGTTAGCTTATTACCTGCAGGATAGAGCAAGGTAGATTATTCATCCATACTTAGAATCATAAATTCACTCGCTGGTTTTTGTCAATTTTCTCAAAAATTGAATCCTGTTTCCAATCATATTACCGTAAAGAAATATAAATAAAATCAATCATAAACCTTTGAATATTTAAAAATGAATTTTCATGTTCACATGTTGGTACATACTCGTACATACTAGGTACACTTAAGAATATTTCTCAAAAACTTCCATCCCAATGGGAATTCGGGTGAACATCCCGACACTCGGTCACAGAGAATAAACCAAGTCAAATCGATAAAATTTTACAACCCACAAAACTAAAGTGTAATCTCATCAGAAATCGTTCCGTAGAACGACATTGGCAAAACCACAAAAGTATCTATGAGCGCGCAAAAAGATGAGTCTGAACCGATAAAACTGCTTCGAAAACATCGCCGACATATGTCTCGCAAGTCATCCCACCACATCCTGGGCATCATCCTTTAAAATACGAAATCCTTAGTTCTCCTCTATTTCGAGAAAATGAGGTGGAACCCTTCTGTCAGTAGTTTTTCGATTCGTTTTTCCCTTTTTAGTGGGAATATGTATAACACACGAGCGCCAATATAAATTTTGTACCCAAATACCCACAACTTTTTAAACCATAGAAAACTTTCAGATGGCACCATCAATCTATGCATTCGCCATCGTTGAATTGCATAAGGAAAAAAAGACAAATCCATATGGATGGAGGCTACCCGAATCCGAACTCTGGCTGGGATCTCTCCCCCAGAATCTCAGAAAGTGATCATCACCGGTGATGAGCTGTGAACAAAATTGAATAAGTTGCCCTTCATCACTGTGTTGGCTGGAAGACGGTCGCTTTGACGAGTTTTAATGGTCCGTAAAATTACTGAAGTGTCTCCTTTCTTGGGGGGAATTTTCTTCGATTTTGATTTATTGCACTTCAGAAGAATTTCATCGGTGATTTTCGTCATATTCTTAACACGAGCAAATGTTTTCGCGGTTTGTTTTTTTTTTTCATCATTTCGCTTGGCTCAAAAGTGTTTCGAGCTATTAAAAAAGATGAGAGGATTTTGAACAATAAATTTTGAAGAGTTACGGAAAATGATTCGCAGAATTTTTCCACTTAATATCTTTAAGCGTCGGAGTTTTTTTTTTCTTACTAAGTGTGATCTTTTTATAGTAGGTACAATGTTCAAAGAGATCAAGGTTAGTACTGTGCGTCTTACTTTATGCAAAATTACTATTTCAATGTCAAATTTTCTGAAGAGTACCTTACCCAAAACAAAAATGTTACAGGTACAAGTAGAGTTTATTTTTTTAGTATGGGTACAGACCCGTTCTCTACCGTTTGAAGACATTACAGGACATTATAATATGTGTGACGAAATTTCTGCTGGATTTAGTGGAGGATCCTTTTTGGATTAGTTTTGTTATTACATGAGTCAAGAAGGGTATTGTCTGTGCACAGTTAAGAGCATAGTTAAGAACTACTTCTTATACATAGTACTTCTGCTTCTACTGAGTCCGACTGATCCACAGCTGGGGACCGCGATAAACAATCTGAAATCTCAAGATATTATCGGATCAGTGCGGATGAAAAGCATGGCTCAAGTCATGTATAGTTTTAAACATTTTCCATCGTGCTGTAATTGGAAAGAAGTTGACGATAAAAGAGTTCTTATTTATTTACTCTATCAATACCTGGCACTCTGTAGTGTTAGACTTCATATCCTCGGTCTTCTTCATCGAGAACCTTTAAAAAATGTACGAAAAACATAAAAAAATAATCAGTTTCTAAAACTGGAGTGCTTGGGTTTAAGATAATTGCGCCATCATTTATATCACTAACAAGATTTGAGTTATATAAATCCCTGACTTTTGAAACTGTGTGAGCTAATCTGAGTGCAGTACTTAATCTAACCAACCAACCCTGCAAATTGCGCATATACTATACGTGTAAATTTATCTGCTTTTCAATGCGGGTGAAATATTCTGATGAGTTCTGATTAGCATTTCAATGAGTCTTTCGATGAGCATAGCACGAGCGTTTTGATTTTCAAAATTCATGTGCATTTCTATTAAATTATGATGGATGGTGTATTGTATTGATTAAAAACAAAAAGGGATTTTATTTCTGATATGTAGTTGAAAATAGCATTCGCTTAAGAAATTTGTGTAAAGTTCTGTGAAGGGAATTATGTAACGTCAAAACATTTTTGGTTTTGTATATTTATAAATATACATGCCAAAACGACTTCCTTTCTAATTCTTCTTAGTCATCTTTCTATGACAACTACCCTGAGTATCGTTTAAAACTTCGAAAAAAGTCCCCCTTCTATCCACTGAGCTGTTATCAGCTGGTGATCAAAATCCAAAATGTACACAAAATTATAGCAGGAAGATATAAAATAAAATGATTGTGCAATATCATAATTGAACTAACTTATATATCAATTTAGTGAATATAAATGCAGAAAGTATTTCCAAAATTTCAACATAAATTGACTGATGAGCGTATCAATGAGTATTTTCGTTATGTCAACCAGATAATAATGAAACAACTCATGGAACTGCTCATGGAATGATAATGGAAAAGCTCATTATGTTGAAGAAAAGTAAATATAATGAGTTTAGTCCCGGTTTCAGAACAAATTTCATCATTACTTCATCTGCGGACTCATCGATGAAATCATTAGATCGTGTTTACTGAGGTAATATCGACTACATGCACTTACTATAGGTTAATAGGTATAGTAAGAAGTTTTTGGCAGCTGGAGCTGAATATAGAAATGTGCAACACGAGTGCGTAAAATCGAAGAAAGCCTCTATTCAATCTAAAAAAAACATGCTCTAGAGCTATTTGAGGCAGGAATTAATAGAATGACGTATGTAAAAGGAAATCAGTTGAAGATTCTTGAAAATATCATCCTTGAGAAGCTGAAGAAAATTTCAGACGATCGTATCTAATTTGATCGCTTCTAGGTGTTTTAGAAATCGATCGTAGCTATCAAAGTTGTCTAGTGGCGCAAATAATCTCACATTGTTGCAAAGTGCACTTCTTCAAATAACCCCATGACTGGAAGTGAAACTCAAGCTTGAAGGGGAAGATATTTATAGCGGGCATACATCACCGGAAAAAATATCACTACAATTAAATATAAAGGATGAAAATATGGGGCTATCGTTTTACAGCAGTCAACATTTAGCAAAGGCATAGAGTAAGGTTACCGAATAATTTTGGTAAACTGTCAACCCCAACGGGAGTAAACCAAGGCACTTTATAATCACTAAAATAAATACACTTTTTGCCTGTTCTAGAGTTTTGAATGAAAGGGGATTCTTATTGGATGTTTTCCATCAACTAAAATATATATACCCAAGTTTCATCAACATCGACTGCACATATATTGTTAAATGTTCATCATCATCAATACCACAGAACGGGATGTCACCGAAAGGATGATTTATTTGACCTTCCAAATCTTAAGGGAGAGACAAAGAGTGAGAGGGAGAGCGAGAGAGAGATGTCACCGGGAACTCAGTTTTAGCCAGCCACATCATACAGGAAAAGTTACGACCACATGCATGCATTCCCATATATGTCCATATAATTTACTTTTCAAAAGTAACTCACAAAAGAGCAGGGCATTATCTATGTATAGTAAGGGACGTGCAAAGGCAGTTAAACTAATTTTACTATTAGATCCAGTCCGTATGTGGAAAAATAACAAGAGTTGCTGTCAGGGGCATACTTGTTATATTGTTTACATAAATGAAATGAAAATTGGTAGCGACCAGTACAAGTAAAGTTTAGGAGACAATGAAGAATTATCCCAATCCATCTTCCACCAGGCTGCAGGACGAGGTTCAGCATCATGTGGCATCAGTAGCTTAGCGGAAAAAGGTCCTTGGGATTGTGGCACTGAACACACCTTGATGCAGTCCTGCACTTTTTCTCCTGCATAGTTTTCTTCCGACCTTCATATCCATTATCTTATCTACCAAAAATTCTCTCACCCCTCTCTTCAAGCGGCCCTCCAAGAAACCGAGGATATATTTGTGGGATTTTTAGTATTTGTGAATACAGGAATCAATTTAAAAAAAGGATCTCTGACAATAATCAAAAGCTTTCCGAATCACGGTGCGCCTTTCCAGTAAACGACAGATGGCAACCCCATCATTGGATAGAATTATGCAGGCAAATTTGTTAGGTGATTAGCCTTTAGTGCTTTTCCGAATGATGGAATACCTAGTGAACGTAAGAAAAAATGATTTCAAGAACCTGAAGTAAATCCTGGAATACGAAATATATAAAATATATAACATAAGAGTTATGTGGAGGGGTTATCGGCGCCCTTATCCTCCACCTGGCGGCAGAAACACAACCAGGCCTCAAGGCGTTGTCAATAATTCCAGGGAGAAAACACGTACCTAGGCCGTCTAAATACGTCAATAATAATAAAACGAATGTGTAATGAAACTATTGTATAAACCTTTAAATGAAACGCCCAAGTGCAGGTTTAGAGTGCAAACCTCCCAAAAGGACATGTTGATAAAATTAAATAAGCTAAACGCGTGGCTATTTTCGTTTACCACCTCCACGGTGTTACATATCACGTGTCCAGATCACTTTGTGATCTCAAAATTGGAAGTAGAGGGAATAATAGAGATGATACAACCATGTCAGATCCAAATAGGGTAGAAGGTACTTAAATATGAAGGTCATAGTAAACATACATTTAAGATTATTCAGCCTAAGCAATTTCCAAAACTAAATCATTCCCAATCCAATGTAAGTTTGGCCGAAATCTTACCAGAATCTCAAAAACAAA
Organism: Dioctria rufipes; assembly: GCA_963924295.1. NCBI lineage: Eukaryota > Metazoa > Arthropoda > Insecta > Diptera > Asilidae > Dioctria > Dioctria rufipes. Next base: position 29,716,797 of record OZ002742.1, read on the forward strand.
ATTTAGTACAAAAGGAGACGATATCAACTCCCATACCATGTCCACAACCTCTATATCATTTGCGAGCCTACTAGTTTTAGCTAGTTTTGGCCATAATGATTACTATGGCAGTGCCATCGAGATGAGATAACAGGTGAATCAACCACAAGATAACCTCGAAATTTTATCAGAGGGAATTCCTTTAGAAGAGCAAACCCAAGCACGACAACATAACTTAAAAAGAACTCGATCGCTCCCCAGAACCAAATCGGTACAAATAGTTTAAAGGTGAGACACCGACACTGCCTCCAGTTCTTCTCATGACGTAGCAACCGAAACAGTCTCTCTCGAATCGGCCATTGCTTGTTATCTTTGTATTATTGTTCAAATAAATATACTTAGTATTTTTTAAATGCATGTATGAGGACAGCTTGGCTGTTCACTTTAGCATTTACGCAAACCCCATACTAAAGAATATACGCTTCTGGTTAGTACGAAACTTCCTCTTTTTTAAAGATTTCCCTTTTTATGAAAATAATTTTGTCACTCAATTATCGTGCTCCAGGCTTGGCAGCATACTCGGTCAATTCCGTATTGACAAACTTCTCTTGGAACTTTTTTTTATAGTGACTCTCACTCTATAATTAAACAATAACAACGGGATTCGTAATCAAGCGACACATTTTTGTCAACATGGATATACATTAGGAGCGTTTATTATCGCGGAACATCCGGCACCTTCATCTAAAAATTTCTTGTGCTTCTCGTGATTTTCTAAGTTTTTTGTTTGTTTTTTTTTTGTTTTGTTTTTTGTTTTTAACTTATGTAGAGTGTTTCGAGTGTGTTTTGTGATTAATTAATGTATTCAAATGGGCCTCGTTAAACAACCTACACACTATGAAATATAAACTAATATAACAAGAAAAAGCAAGTGTATTGCTACAATAGCAAAAATATTGAGTAATAGTATTTTTAACACCCCAAAAATTATAGAAAACGGAAAAGGCCTGGAACACCTCGAGCAATTACTGGTCAGGATTGACGTACAGTTTTAAGAATATTCGTCCCATTTTTCATGACCTGATACGCAGCGTACATTGCACCATACAAAATACATAGGGCCGTATTCACCAAGCAAAATTAAAAAAAATTTCAATTAAAGCTATTCACCAACCACACTTACCGAGTCGATTTAATGAAAATTTAATTTTAATTTAATTTTAAGTGAGGCCTTACCCTCTCTTAAATAAATTTAATTTCGATGTCAGCTGATTTAAGTGTAATGCAGTCAAATGTCATTTTTTAATAGTGCTGTTAAAAGCTTGAAGAAGCAAGAATTTAACTGTGTGGATATATTACGATTTCAGTGAATAGAACCACGGTTTTTAGTTTCAAGTGCATTAAAAAAAAGTAAATACAAATTAATTTAATCTTAATCACTGCTATGGATTTTTGGTTCAATGACTAGTCCATTTACATATATACGTGTCAGTGGAAATCATATATGATTCGATTTTGATTTGATTTTTCTTTTTTAGAAATGCGAGTAGCACCCACAACAGAATAATTGTTGCGACAGCTGTTTTAAATAATCTTTTAAGAGACAGGAAAATTCCACCAATCGAAATTGAATTTGACAACCTACAGCAACCTCAAATGAATATAAGTGATACTCAGACCGATTTTTCTGCGAGTAATTCAGTTATTGCGAATTTTCTTTAAATCATTTTTAATATATGAATTGCTTAATATGGGCCATATTTAATTAAAACGAATTGTACATATATTATAAATTATATTTAATAATACATAAAAACGTCTTTATTTAAATAATACTAAAAAACTTCTTTAATAATATTTAAATTACATGAACTGTCACGAGAACTGTCACTTGCCAAATTCGGAAATCTTCCAGCTGATAGTCCGAAATGTCCGAAATTATTTATTTTATTAAGGTTGGTGAATAGCTACAAAAATTTACTTGCGGTCCCTCGATAATAATTAAATTAAAATTAAATTTGTATTAAATGGCTTGGTGAATACGGCCCATAGCATATTAAACAGACGAATTCAGACACTGTACCGCAAAAAATTATGTACGATTCCCTATATTCAGTGCAAGGAATTTCCGTAAAATAAGACTAGCGTTCTCTTAAAAATTAGCAATATACCTTTCGGCTGCCTAATGTTAATGAAATAGTACATAGAAAAACATATTCTGGGTAAATTTCTTTTCAAATGGTGTATAGGACCCTTTTTAAAAGGAATGTTTAGATGAAAAGTATGTACTTTTGCCTAAGCTGTGTCAGTTTCCATATATTTTATTATTTTGTGGAAAACAAGTTCTGAAATCTTAAAACTAAATTGAATAGAAATATACTCTCATTTGGTAAATTTGGAAAAAGAATATTAATTCCATAATGTTATGGAAAAATGATACCTTTCACTTTAGTCAAAATACACCAAATACAAGGCATACATTATCTACCTATAACCCGATGAAATAAAACTTAAAATTGCTGTTGCTAGCGCGTGAGGGCACAAGGGCAGCAAAATGCTTCTATAGAAAAACTAATTCAGATTAGTCTTTGAATATAGATTTATTGTACCCAAGGTGGTATCAATATGTTTGTATAAAGTAATAGCCTCTTTTATGGTACATGAGGACACAAGGGCAGCAAAATACCTTTGCTCGTACGTGAGGTCACAAGCGTAGCAAAGTGCTGTAGACGGTAAAATGAGTCAGATTGGTCTCTGACAGTATAATGCTCGTGTCCAGAAGTGTAGCAATATGCTACTATAAAAAATAACCGAGGATTTCAATATAGAGTTATGCTGCTGCTACGTGTAAGCAGCAGTGTAGTAAATGACATACAGAGTCAATCTCTATGAATTATTTAATAGATGTGGCTCTGAAGGGATGTAGTACAATAAAAGTCTTGCAGATTAATCTCCGCTTCAGAATAATTCTTCTGTAGGTGTGGGTAGGAAAGTTTGCAGATTAGTCTCTGCGTGTGAATTAATCTGCTGCTTAGGTGTGGGCAGGAGTATTGGAAATGTTATGCTTTTCAGATTAGTCTCTGAAATATAGAATTAATATTCTATGTTGCAGGTTGGGAATATTATTCTTGACTTTTAGATTAATCTCTAAACCAGATGAGCTCTGGACCAAAAATGATTTTGTGCTGCGGCTTGTCGGCTTTATATAGCTACCGCATCTAGTTATGAGTTCTTGCCTCTTAGTGTTGCTCTAGCAACGTTTGATGCAATGTCTGAATGCGTCAAGGACAGCTGGCTGACGTAATGTCAATATATGATATTGCAAATATAAATATACCAAGGGATATATACTTCAGGTAAATTTGCGAAATTTTTGACCTTTTGTAAGTTATAAATAATTTATTAATTATTTTTTTAGTTGAATGAGTCGTGTTAGACCTTGCCTCCAAAGTTTGCGTTATAGTGCATTTAGCGTGGAAGTGTATTATTCACATGAATTTATTAGCTTCCAGCTAAAAACGCTGCTAGTGGAGATGATAGCTAATCATGTCACAGATGGAGGATTAGATAAGTACATTCTTGGAAGAATGATTCATTGTGTTTTGTTTCCATTTTAGGCTGGCCGAGGAATCAATGTTTTATTGATCATCTGACTGAGAGATTGAACGACTAATTGTATGATTGAATAGTGTTCTATCTATATGAGGACTGAAGATTTGTGGATGTATCCGACAGTAGGGAAATCATCGAGGGATCTTAGACTGAAAATCTTGTTATCCATGGTACTTTTTATACTAACTATTTAAAAGTCTCCGTACTCAAGGTAATAATACCTGTGGAAATATGTATAGTTCAAACTCTTCTTTATCCTTAATTTATTTAAAACATTTTCTAAATTTTACAGATATTTCCACAAAATATGTCGAAAAATTTACATTATTTTAATGGCGCATATAGTTAATTCATTAAATATCACCCAACTTATATGTAATTTCCCTTCTCCCAACAGAAAACTCATTAGGCCTATTGAATTCAAATTCCCTATACTATCTATAGGGTATAATATTGCAAACTGTTCGGACAGCCAAGCACTTGTCAAAGCCTTGTCAAAACCCTCGCCAATCTCCCAGAATTCTTTCTCTCGGAACAACAGGGTGCCCGTTTTTTGGTAGTCAGTTCACAGCGATGATAACAGGAATGAAAAGGCGGGCAAACTTTCTCGTCTGGGTGCCATCTCGAAAGCATCTTCCTCGACTACCAACACAATCGTCTTTGGTTAGATGATCGTTCAAGTAGAACTACAAAGGAACTCTAGAGCAAACCTAATCCAAATTTATCGAAAAGCTACTGGGACTTAACAAGCCTATCCTGATAATGCTAATGACAATTCTCTCTGGACACTATTTTCTCAGGGGTGACTTGCACAAGATGACACATGTTATTGATGCGGTATTTAGAGGATGCGGAGAAGAATCTGAAACCGTGACGCATTTTCTTTGTAACTGTTCAGCTCTCTCAGGAAAGGGTTACAAATTTCTTGGCTCACAACTCCCGGAAGAAGTGCATGAAGCTGTTAAAGAGGTTTGGGAGTCGATGTTGAATTTTATCAGAGTATCCGGTTGGCACTTATGAGCGATTGCTTATTAGTCCGGAAGGTGAACAATGGACCATATTATAGTTTACGTTCCAGGGTCCTCGTCTGGATGCCTTCGTTCTAGGATCCCCGTCTGGGTCCAAGCCTGGTTTAGAAACAATCTATCAACAGACAAAAATTAAATCACTGCTAACGAAACTACACCTAGTGAACAGAATAAAGTATGAAAAATAATTCCTCAGATGGGAAACATTATGGAGACAAATATTTTTTTTTTCTGATGAAAAACATTTACTTTAGTTATATTGGAAGGACCAGATAAATGGAGATAATGTTTCCATGATTTACGAATAGATGAGCTCTATAATAAACAAAGCCAAATCTAAGGTCACAGTAGGTAGTGTGATGAATTCCGCTATTGAGAGAATGAATATAAGGCCTCTGAACAGCAAAGATCACATCAAATTATTAAAGGAAGAAATACCGGACAAAGCTGAGAGTATTTCCAGAAGATATTAAATTTTACAACAAAATAACGCAGCATTCAAAATATAAAAGACTTTTTTGTTGCGTATCAGCGTTCTTGAATGGCCGGAAAAATCGATAGACCCCAGACAAATATCGCGATGATTAGCACTCGTAGTTTAAGGAAATATTTACGAAATCTTCATAAATCTTTAGGTACGTGAGTAGCAATCAGTGATATATTGAAAAATGTGATTGTGGGAGATGCATCTTTTGTTATGAAATCTATAATGCAAGTGTAAGAATTTGTTTAGAAAGTATTCACTATTTTTACGCTAATTGTAATAAAAATATAAACAACTAATCTAAAGAATCCATTTGTTATAATCTTTTGATTAAAACTAATTAATTTTAATAAACCTTAACATTCTGAACTCTACGTGGCCGAAAATAAATTAGAAGATAATTGCTCATGTACCAAAATATACATTTTTGTTTACAGCCAAATATAGGCCATTTTGAGCACAAGTTTAAGTGTTAACAAAATTTTTAATAAAAAATTTATCAAAGGAATATTAGGTACCTCAAGCACAACTAGCTACACCCATGCGAGTTTATTTGTAATTAATAAAAATCTTGTACCTATTTATTCTGAATATTATTTCTTCTGTCATATCCAGTTTTTGGTTACTAATAAAATTTATCTCAGATAAATGTTCTCCAGATTTATGTGCAGCAGTTGAACATCTGTTCAAGTAACTGCATGTAGAATTTATTGCAAGTTTCTAGTTCCATCAAATCTAACTACATATAAATATATATATGTATATATGGAAACTGTGCACCGCAAATATCAAGCAATATTTATGTTTCGTATCATATATGCGCGTTGTTTTCATATATTTCCTCAGAACTTTACGAAAAGTTAACGAATGCAAGGAACGATATGCGGTTTGTAAGATGAAAACTTTCCGGAAACTTCTTGAAAGCAGATTAATAATGGCAACCGCAAATTTATTAGATTATAAATATCAACATAACTAAGGAGGTACTTACCTACATACCTGCCTACCTGTATTTATGTATTACTTTTACAGCAATGTTGAATTTCCCTAATTTAGAGGAGATCTATTCAATACGGAAACATCTAAATTTCAAAATTTAAGTTAAATGACATCAAAACTTAAGAGCTATTCTCAGAAACTCACGTGGCTACATATATACATACATATATGTATATTCATCAGAGTGCAGCTAATTATGTACAATTTAATGGCCTCCGAAATTAGTTTTGAGACTTTCGGATGTGACCATATTCGTGTTTCAGTTTTCCGCTGATGGACAGAAAAAAAACAAAAAAAAAACCCCGACCTCCAGCTAAGGTATCTCTCTAAATTATTCGATGTATTTCATGACATTAAAAACCATTAGTGGATCCAGCATCTTCCGAACTGAATAAAAAATGAGGTAGCAGCAAGCAAAGCGATCTGAATCCAATTTCTGTTGCTCTAAATATGAGAAGCACAATGCTGAGTTAGGTACAGTAGTGGCGCAGACAATCTTCGAAATGTCAAAGGGAAGATAACCTAAGCTGGATAAATAATGACCCACAATTCTGTCATATTGGCATCCGGAGAACTTAAAAGTATCATATCAGCAATTAACGACCTGCAGTGGATGCTACTGCTGGACCTGGAGTTCAGGTCGGAGTATACCTATGCATGTATATGTATGTAGCATCCCATGGCTAGACGCCTACTTTTTTGATATCTATTCAAGCAAAGTTAATAAACTGCCGAGAGCAGACTTATTTAAGAAGAGTTGAGATATAACAAAGCAAACAAAACCTCCGACATCTCAATTATTTATCTTAATTATGTCCAAAAAGAAAACTTTGGCACAGCCACGACCGACCGACCGGTCCCAATTGACTATAGAACTGAGAGATCTGGGTCTGCAATCGTCGGACGCGACGACACCGTGTATTTTCAGAAGAGTTTTAAATGGAACGTGCTTTATACAATGAAGACGAAGATGATGATGATGATGACGACGACGAGTAGGAGCAATACACCGTAAAGGCATCCACAGGACTCTTAAAGAGATTTTGTCGAGGTGATCGGTTTGAGCCTCTCAAGTGGCTATGAGTCTGTTTGTGATAAGGATTCGATTTTAAGGCGCATTTGGAATTCCACATGATGCTGCTGTAGCCGCCGCCGCCGCCTGGTAAGTGCTGCAAATGGTCTCGGACCACATTTCAAGAGCAGTCACAATGGGTATGGGTCAAGAACTTATTGTTCTTAAGCTGCTAGCAATCTGTTAGCAGTTATGTACGAGTTACAACAGAGAACATGAACTTGTAGACAAAGTACTCGAACTTGTACATTGTTTCGCTGAAGGAACAAAGTGGTACATTCTTCCGTTCATCTGCTAGAGCAACCAATCCGACTAAAGTCCGCACTTGTATATGCTTGTTTTGGACTCATCCACAGAACCTTCACCCCCACATTTTTTTCTTAATTTAACAAGAATTGTACATTACAAATACCAACAAGTGCATTCCTTGATTTTATTGCATCTCCTGTCGTCGAGACTTTAGCTAGCTGGGGCTTGGGCTAGGCACCCAGTATGTTGTGGCTGCAATTTCTTAAGCTAAGCAAGCAAATATCATTCAGTCCAATCGAAACGAGATTTGTTGGCTTTGGCTGTTGCTGTTGGATGTACAGTCACGTTCGGCACACACTCTGGTTATAACATTTCGTCGTTGTCGTCGAAGTCGTCGTCGTCATCATCATCCACTCCAAAGACCTCCACACCCACTATATAAGAAATGCATTATTGGTTGAATATAAGTGTTGGATAACTTCTTGATATCGATCTTACCATCTTTGGAAAATTAAGGGAAAACGTGGAAACGTTTAATGGCTACAAAACGTTATACGAGAGAATGAAAATCACGGACTGATGAACTCGATGGATTCGATACTTCAGCAAGACCGTGTTGGTTGCCAATGCCATACAAATCATATTAATAAGGAGCGAAGTGAAGTGTAGCTGGATGCACTTGAGAGGTGTTTGGAAATTAGTTTGGTTAAACGGATTTTATTTTTCTTGATTATATAAGTATGTAATTTGGTACTGGTACGGTTATTTCCAATTCGGGTAAAGGGTAATAAGTTTTTATAGCATATCGGTCAGTTCAGTTGTTGCACGATTTCTTTAGTAAACTCCTTTTGGGCATTACCTATCATAATATGGGATCTAATGGGTTGGAATGAATGTTGATTATTGTACGGAGGGCTTGTTCTTATTAGGCACTCATATGCAGGAGCCTTCAAATCCAAGGATGTAATTATTAAAATAACCGATGGAAAGATTTTTTAACTTATTATAATATCAGTAGGGAAAAGATGAGCTAAGAAGCAGTTATAAGAATAACTGTATTTTAAAGAAGAAGAAGTCCTTTCCGGGCTGATTCTTGTTCTTCTATTTTTTTACCTACGCTACGGCGAGATTGACGGCAAGAACTTCTACTAGAAGTAGGTTTAGAAGTGATTGTTCATATGCAGTAAGCACTTCTTTTGGATGATTATGTAAGCAGTGAAAAAGATTTACTTAGAAGCAGGGAGTGAAGTCATTGCTCAGAGCAACTGCAGTAGCAGTTATGTTTTAAAGGAAATTACTTTTTATAATGATGTTAGTGTATGACTTTAAACAACTAACAATTTATCCTGGACATTTTACATGGACCCAATTAACTTTTATTAATTTCTGAATAGATTAAAGGGTCTAAGTAGGTCATGCGCATATAATGATGACTGTTTCTTCCTAAATCAGTATTTATAGCTGTACGAAATTACTGAACTTCTTACTAACTCGATTCTGGGGAAGAAAGATTAGAAGCAGTAATACGAAAGGAAATAACTGAACGTGAGTCTATTGTGCAGGATGAAATCCATATTTTATATAATTAAATATGCAAAAATAAACTCGAACTCAATGTCAATAACACTACTAAATGAGCTTTGAAAACTTTTGGAAGCAGTAATATCAGGCACTCTTAAAAGAAGGTCTTGCTACATTCCCTACTGGGATATCTAGCCTATAATCTACTGTGATATTTGTTATGTAACTAAAGGGTTCAATCCACACACTGATCTAGAATCCCTTGATGAAAATATTTCCTAAAGCGATACAAAAAACAAAGAGTTCAATTCTTAAAACAAATTAAAAAAAGGCACTCATCTAATACTAGGGAACTTCCTCCCTTTGGTCCAGCAGCGTCTAAACACTTTCTCAATTAAAATCCTGAGCTAACACATACAAAAGTATCATAAATTTTTATAAAAAATAAAATAATTTATCAAACTTAACAAAATCCATTATTCGTCCGATTATTTACATTTACTAATATCATCAATTCATCATTGGTCCGGCTCGAAGGACCAATGTGAGTTTTCTGCTCAAGCGAAGTTGGTGCTGGTTTTAAAAGATAACTCAACCTTACAAATTCAAATATAAAATTTTATTCAATATATCTGCTCCAAACCTATTAACAATTCAATTCAATAATCTTAACGTAATTTATCACAATGAATTCAGAGCTACTAATTCAATAAAACTTAAATATACAAATACAAATTGAAAATTCAAATCAAATTCAACTTTGATAAGAAAATCAGAAGAAATTGACGTCGCTGTGTCCGCCAGTGTTAATTCTGAAACGGCAGAAAAAAATTACCATTAATTTACGAATTAATGCTAAGAAAAAAATAGGTTTTGGTTTAAGTATGGTGTTACGTTGGTATTACTGCAGTATGTAAAACTGCAATGTTAAAGCAGAATTAGATATCTGCAGCATGAGTAAATTCCTGCTCAGGTGTAGTATAAAAATGACGCAGAAGTAGATTTCCGCAGCAGGAGAAAATTCCTACTTCGGTGTGGGATGGAAATGAAGCAGAAGTAGATTTCTGCAGTAGGAGTAAATTCCTACTTAGATAGAAGGATGGAAATTCCTGGAGTAAATTCCTAGTTAGGTATGGGATGGAATTAAAGCACAAGTAAATTTCTGTAGTAGGAGCAAATTCCTACTTAGGTGTGGGATATGGGTTTCACAGAATTAAATTTCCATATAATGGAAGCAAAAGTCTGAGTTTTTGCAGAGGATAGGAAACAGATTAAATTCTGGTGGAGGATGTGTTCAGAGCAGATTCTGAACCAAGAATGAGGTGCTTCCGCTGTAGATCGTCGCTTTTTTATAGGGACCGTGAGCCGCTCCGTTCCGGATTCATGATGGGTTGCCCTGGCAACACTAGTTCTCAAGGTTTTAGAAATTTAATTCTATAATCATAGAAATTGAATTCTGTGAAACCTTTATCCCACTTCTGCTTTAATTCCATCCCACACCTAAATAAGAATTTACTCCTGCTATAGAAACGTACTTCTGCCTAATTACTTAATTCAATTACTGTAGCACAGACAGAAACTTATATTTTGTTTTGAATTTATTCATGAAGTTAATTATGGATTCTCATCTTTTTTTCCAGAAATAAAGGGAGCAATCACACAGTGGTGGCACTTGATTGTATTGAATTGTTTTGAATTATTTAAATTTAATTTATTTGTACTTAATTCAATTAGTTGTAGTAGGTTAGAACATTTTTAAGAACTGAATTGAATTTGTGATATAGTGTTAAGCATACAGAGTGTCCCGTATGTGGTCTGGCTCCCAAAGGCTACAGCGTGATAAAAAAAAACATTCCCATATATCTTAAAGTCCCGTTATCTCGGAAACAGTCACGATTCCCCCCCCCCCCCGCTGCTTACAGTTTTTTGTTTGTCTATGCATGACCTATCCATTGCCTTCGGGTGCCAGACTACACCCGGGACACCCTGTACATATAGAATTAAAATTTTGTATTTGAATTTATAAAAGTTGAGTTATCCTTTTACAACCGGCACACCCCTTCTCTTGATCTCAGATCTCACATAAAGTGTTAAAGAAAATATGGATAGAGGGACTCTATTTTCCAACTCCTGATTATCGAATTTGATTTTGATACTACACACTGTAATTAATGATCAGACCTAATCTATCTACGAATCACAGCACTACTTTACCTAGAATCTGGGACCTAGATTCATTATACCAAGTACAAAGGAATACCTTCTCTCTAATATTTATAATTAGTGGTGCTATGTTATATCCAAGGGTTATGTGAAGTTTACCAGCTGGCAATAGACTCCAGTAAGAAAACCTATTATTCAATTTACTACACGAAGAATGGTATGGCTAATAAAGGCTACCGATTTCTTTGAAGAAGTAAAATTTATTGGGTAATTCTGAATGCATAATTTGACAAACATTTGAACAATGCAATACACAAATTTACCTCTTGAGACCTTATAAAACTAGCTGGATATACTATATAGTTTTGAATGTCCATACCTTGACCCTAGTTCAGCTATGCTGCCCTGGAATGGTGGAAAAAATTATCAAAAAATAAACAGCCTCATGGATATGCACCTTAATGTTATATTCCCGTCATAATCAGACCATCGATGGAAGCACATTTGGCCATTATATGATATTTAATCATTATAGATCCGCTGATCCGTTCATTAATTATTTTTTCAGTATGACTATAATGACAGTAATAAGGATGCATTATTACGGGAATGATTGTAATAGAGTTGGAATGTATTATTCGATTAAGCCTTGATGGATACACAGGTTGAATTTTCTTCTTCTGTTCCTGTCAAAACATGGATCGAGAAACCGCTCTTGAATTTTCAGGGTACACAAAGCATTGTGGAGCTCGATCATCTCTATACTTACGCTTACATTACAGACAATTCAGAATATATTATACATGAAGAAAGTCTTAAATTACCCGCAAACTGTATACAAAATTTAAAGTATGCTTAATAAACTATCGGATCCCGATCCAAAATATTCGAAACCGAATCTGGATCTGGCTCCATATTACTCGGATTCGGATTCGATCTATCGAGATCAAGATTATGCAAAAAAAGTTAAAAATTTCCTTAGAATTGCTGTTTCATTGGGAGAATAATAAATTCAATGACATATCCAATTTCCCAATAAAACAATGCCGTTTTGCTTTGTCTTGATCGGATAGTTCGGATCCGAATCCGGGTGATATGAAGCTAGATAAAGATTCGGTTCAGGATAGTTTGGATTCGGATGTCAGGAGTTTCTGTAGTTTTTGTGATTTTTTTTTTTAGTTCTTACCCCCATAAAAACGTGATACAAATTTAGCCAGTTTCAAGTTATTTACTTTATCGTCATTTAATTTGACGTCACGACTTAAATTCCAAAAGCTCGTTAGGCATAGCTTGTAGTCTATACGTCGTCCTCCAATGAAATGTTTAAGGTGTTTACATTCGCTTTAGTGCCAAAATTTAAAAAAATGCTAAGAAAATGGATGGAATCACTATATTGCCTTTAAATTTGTCACTGAGGTAAGGAGGAGGGTAAGCGTAGCCTTCGCTCCGAAGCCTGAAGAGTTTTCGAACAATAAGCCTCTCCATATTCCTTTTGAAATGCCTGGAGAGGCTTGTGGATGAATATAGCAAGCGTAGCCTTAAAGGCTTTCCCCCTTATACGCCTCCTAGCACGCTTACCGGAGCGGCAGATCTATTGAAGTGGCTCTCCACTTAATGGTTACTGGTATTGAGTGAGGACTGGGTCGTCGACTGTTTACCTTAGGAGCCTTTCTGAAAATCGAGGGGGCTTTTGACAGGGCCACCCCCAAGTCGCTCATGTGAGGAAGATCGCCGACATAGTATTGACCGCACGACCAAATGTTGAGGCGACGATACTCAACTGTAGAGGTGAGCGGCCGAACCTCTCTCAGTGTTGCTGTGAGTGAGGCTGCACGCAGGGTGACGTGCTCTCCCCAGTACTCTTGTGTATGTTGGTTAGCTCACTCATCACGGTGCTAAAAACGTGGGACTTTCATGTGAAGCGCATGCGGATGACTTCCCTCTGCTCATTTCCAGGCACAGCGTGGCTTCTGCCTGTGCCCTTATGCGACGAGCCTCAATATTGTTGGGGAATGGTGAAACCAACAAAGACCTCCTTGGTACTCTTCTCCAGAAGACGTAAGCTTGGGTACTTTGTTCTTCCAAAGCTATTTGGACATACCTTGCAACTCTTTTCCCATGTTAAGGACCTTGGAGTCTACCTTCACTCGAAGCTAATGTAGGGATTGCATATAGAGAAAAAGTTAATGCGGCTATGAGGGTCTTAGTTCAATGCAGGAAAATCTTTGTCTGTACATGGGGCATAAAACCGGGGGCTGTGCACTGGAATAAATTTCGATCGTTAGACCCATGCTCACATATGCCTCCTGTGTATGGTGGCCGAGGACGCTTGCGCGGACTGCAATCCGGAAGTTGGCGGGTCTGAAAAGGCTTGCCACTTTGGGAATCACGGGCTCCAAGCGATCTACTGCCATTGCTGCTCTTGAGGTCTTATTTAACCTGCCATCCCTGGATCTTGTCATTCAGGCGGATGCCAAAAGGGTAGAATGAGAGCCTGAGACATCCGAGCACGTTTTGGGTGGGTGTCGGGCCTTCACCCGGAGCAGGGTCGATACTCTAGGATCTTCCCTTCTAAATATAGATGACTAACTATAGATCTGATACGCTTCATTAAAAGGACAGGCAGGTTTTGGTGAAAGGTTTCGGTGAATGGGATTTCCCGTCCCACTGCTTTAAAAAACAAAAACAAAAGCACTCGATTTTAGCGAAATGGTCGAAAAACAAAAGGACAATTCTCTATAATAAAATATTAATACATAAAAACGAAAAATACTATTCGGCGCACTCTACTTATAATGTGATTTTCTAAATTGCGAAGTAAAATATTTAACTGTCCTATGAAATTAGGCAAATTGATGGCATAATTCGAAATGTATCGTCTTTGATGATAAGTAAAAGAATTATAACCGATTTTAAGCGATGTGAGGATTTCCAAACCCCAGATTTAAATTCCAGTAAATCTGTTTTTTTTTTTTTATATTTTTAAAACAAATAGATTGCTGTCCATTCTCAGTTCTGTTTTTTAAAACATTTGAAAATTTTGCTTTTAATTTTGCATTGAAACTATGATACACTTAGAATGGAATTCAATTCCCCACAACTGGCCCGGGGCTGGTCGCATAGCCTTAGCTTCTTTGGATATTGTCCAAAAGAAAGTCTTCAAACTCATTGATGATTTAGCAAAACAACTTGTTGCACCATCGTAATAGTCGATTCGTTTGGCACTTTTATCACTAATGAATGGTCAATATTTCGATGCAAGATCCAGTTGAACAGTCTACCATCTTCTATCTAATGCTGTGCTTTGTATCATAGGGTATCTCCTCAGGTTATCATAATTATACAAGAGATAAAGTTATTATTGGTCTAAGATCAGAAATATTATACTTTAGATGAAAATGAAAGATAAATAAATATAAAAACGAAATTTTTGTATGGCAACACTACGAAATATTTGTCCGATTGGTCCCATTTTCAACATCAATTTTTTTCCTTTTTTAAACAACGCCCGTGTAGAAATTTTTTCCTGTCAACATCGACACGTGAGGTAGTATCCAAATATATAGTGAGCAACTAAAGTTTTGTATGGTAGGCAACACCAAAAAGGGGTTTCCCGATAGTATACATTTTTTAAACTTTTATTTATAAGTTTTATGAAAACAACATGTACCAAATTTCAGGTCTCTATTTCGACAAGTTTCCAAACAGCCCCCAAATATAAACTGAAAACCGAAATTTTTGTATGGCAACCCTATGAAGGAGTTGTCCGATTGGTCACTTTCGAATTTAAACTTATTACTATTTTATTAATTTTTTTTTTTGTTTTTTTAAATAATACCGTATGCACAATTTCAGCACTCAAAGCTAACGCGTTCTCGAGTTATCGTGTGGACAGACAGATAGACAGACACATAGACAGACGGACAGACCTGTGAGATACAACAGAAATAATAGAGTTAGTAATCCCTATGATTCTATTTATAATAAGTATTATAATATGTTCTATGATATGAGACTTACTTGATCTGCCACCACCTCTATATATTCTTAAAGAATGTCAGGTTTGGGAAGTTTCTTCGAATTATTAGGTCTTTTCCAATAAAAAAGTTCTAGTATATCGTCAATGACTTAATGTGACCTTACCGAAAATTCACTAGCAGTACAGAATATCCGGGTAGGGAAGCAATTTTCAGTAGACCTCATTTTGCTTTACAAATTTTTATTTATCAATTTTTGAGTTTTCGACTTGGTTGGTTTAAAAAAAAATTGCTTCCATATTTCTCTCATTCTTACCCCACAATATTTATATTTGTAAAAAAAAAAAAATTAATAGAATTGCGCTATTATGGATACATTCCAAATAAAAACGATAGAAGTACTTAGAAACGTTCCTTCATTCAAATTTAATACGGAACTAATCCGTTTTGTACTATAGAAAACTTGGAGACAATTAGAAAATATAAATTTCATGTTTTCTCGATTGCCAACTAGAACTGCATCGTTAGAGAAACTACAATTGGGCAGGAACTTTTAAGAAAACTACTTTCAACAAGAAACGCACTCTCATGAAAGGAAATTAAAAGCGCCAATTAAATACAATCAAAACAACTTTCCGACAAGACAACTTATTTGTATCATCTGGACAATTCTTAGCAAATATTATTATTTCTGTTATACTGGAGAATATTGACGCAATCTCCGAAGAAGATAAATATTAACACTTCACAGTTAACGCGAGCTATTGATTTTGCAGTTATCGCTAACAAGATGCACCCATTAAGGTGCTCGAGCGATTATTGTTCAGCCGGCTGCAAAAAAGGTGTAAATTTCAAACCTTCGAACTTAATGAGATTTGCAATAATGTTTCACACTTTATGGACACCGAACAGCGAATTTTCTCATTTAGTTTTAATGACTTGCAAACAGTTCATTCACTCCCAGCTAAATAGGTGTTAATTAGTCGAAAGCTACCTACCTCTTCTATATAGTTTATTTGTCGCCATTGCCATAGGCAGTGAATTAAAAAAAAAATAATATAGTGAACAGGGTGGTGTACGATAACATCATGAGATTTTATAGCATCTCTAAACGTTCACCCTGTTTCGGTAAATATTGTAGTAAGTATATAGGAGCTGGAGAGCTGGAGTTTATTAATGGCATGAGCTACAGTCTGGAAAATTTAATATCCTTAAACAAGCAGTTGTGGTTTTATTAGTTTCATTCAAACCTTACAAATGTTTGCATTTTGCATGCTGAAATTTTGATATCGTTTATACCCCCCCTTTGGCGCCTGCTTCATTCCGGCCATCATATATGTATGTTCGTATGTAGCACAGCATTTGTCTGCACTTTGGATCTTGAGCTTTGGGTGGAGAGACTAGTTATTTTGGGTTTTTGGAATATTTTGGTAGTTATCAGCAAATGAAATGCAAATATAAGGCCTTATCGTAGCACGCGCGTAATAGACTCCAATTGGAGCCAAGGCAAATGTGCTCAAAACCAAACACTCTCGTCGCTCCATTAGGAATTTTGTGAAATTGATGTTTGGCAGGAAATTACATCTGCGTGCTGTTTGCTATCTGGGAAGCTATGAACCATTCCGGGATGTTGGCATTTGTTGATGACAAATTTTCATAGAATTTCCCAGATTTTGTATGAGTTCTTGATTATATTTTGCTTTAATTAACTGCATAAAATATTTGCATATTGCTCTGGCTGGATATATGGATATGGAAGGGAAGTTAAAGAATGGGAAAACTAGAACAATTGAATTGAGCTTATGTTGGTGGAGGAAAATTAATGTTGCGGCTATTGTTATCGGTGTATTAATAAAATAGTAAATTATTACCTTTAATAAAATTGAAATATAAACCAAAGTTTGCTGATGATTTAAAAATAAAACTTATCTGTAATTATGGTCTCAATGGATTTTTTTTCGTTATTCATTGCACCAAATGGAATAATATTTTACAAAAGTTTGACAAAAAAAAAAATGGAAACTAATGATAGTAGAAATACGAAATAAAGTGATTTCATTTAGATGATATTTGGGTGAAATTGAGAATATCATCTGGTTGGAGACATATGAAAAGGTAAACATGTTTGGATAGAGATAGCGTCTGAAATGTATAATATAATGAAGAAAGTTGTTTATTAGTGAACAATACAATGACAACTGGAAGGACTTAGGATAAATTTGAAGCTTTTAGATTCCACTCTTTTGAAATGCCTTGACTTTTTTGTTGATATAATCGAAAAATTCACTATAAGGAGTCCATCTTTCTTGGTCTCAAAATTAAGACAATAAAATGTGCGCAAAGCGAGCAAATCGGTATGAAGAAATATCTATCTGAACTGAGCCGACCCTGTATATTAGGGTTCCACACCCAAAGGGTAACAAAGGGAACCCTATTACTAAAACTTCGCTGTCCGTCCATCACCAGGTTGTATCTCATAAACCGTAATAGGTAGTCAGTTGAAATTTTCACAGACTATGTATTTCTATTGGCGATATAACAAAAAATAATAAAAATAAAATAAATTTAAAAATTAAAGAGGGCCCCATACAAGAAACGTGATTTTTACGGCGTTTTTTCCTCGTTTTATTCTCATTAATTATTATTATCGTAAGTAGACATTTTTTTTCCAAATGATTTTCAAATGACAGCATTATTTTTTCACAGGACGCATGCTTTCATTTGAAAAAATAAATAAAAAGTAAATTGTGCTATGGGGGAAGTTAATTCTTTAGCATATATTTGCATAGAACTGATAGACAATATATGCTGCCATTTTTTATAATTTATAGGAAAATGAATTTTTGATTAATATATGGAATGGCAGAGGAAAAAGGTTATGTATCATATAAATTAATAAATATACTTTTGAATATATAATACAAACTAGAAAATACAATTAAGTTTGTATAAATCAATATAGTTACAGCTAACAAAGTAAAATAATTGCACACGTCTTTTTTGAGCAGATTTAGATTTAGATTTATATACAGGGTGTCCCACGTAACCTGTTCCCTGGGCATTTTTCTCGAAAATGTGCGGAGATGTCGAAAAAGTCCTAATAATAAAAGTTACGTATCATTAGTCAACGTATCCTGTGGCATAGTCAAAGTCCTTGAAAAAGTACTTGGGAAAGGATATATGTAAAATATGTCCTTTTCTTCCTTATTAAGGATACATTTCGATTACATTTTTGAATTCCGCAAATAAAACTAAAACGAAAGTGTTATATTAAAAATTCCATAATGAAGGGTTATTATTGAGATATAAGGTCTCAAATTGTACTCTATGCACCGTGTTCCTTTGGCATTTTGCTCGAAAATGCACAGAGATATCATCGAAGTGCTAGTAACACAAGCTACCCATCATAAGCCAAGCTATCTTTTGGTATGGTAAACATTTCCAAAAAGGATACTTCGGTATGGTCCATTTCATTGCTTAGTAGGCTACTTATAAATTAAGAAATGCAAGAGCGAAAATCATCTCTCCCTTTGATCAATGGTAAGAGCAGTCGCTCGGCAAACCCCAGAGAACCACACGAACCACGAGAAATAGAGAACATACAGGAATAAATTCTGCAAGAGGGAAAATGACTTCTCCATGTTTGTCCCAAAATTGTCCTATTTATCACGTATGTATTTGTCTGTAAAATACTGAGAATATTCCAATAGAGGGTAGTTTTAGGATATCCCAGGGAATACCCTATTGGATATTTCTAATGACTTCTGGAAATAAGGTCCTAAGTACATACTGGATACTGTTTATTCCGGGAAAGCTATGGGATATGAGGGACAAGAATGGGATGTCCCTGGGTAATTTTGTGCTGTATGGCTGAGAAAGTATGACTTTTATGTTATTTCTCAGCAGTTTACGAGTAAAAATTGTTTTGCTAAAGTGAGTTATAACAATTTATTCCACACAACTTAGGTATTTTTCGCTAAGACTAGAGAAAGCTATACAGGAAAAGGTATATTAGGTTTTAATCCCTAAGATGCAGGTACGTTTTTGCCTTAAAATGTAGGGATGGTTCCCTAAAATATAGGGAATTTTTAAATAATTTTTTTTTCCTAAAATATAGCGAATAATCCCTAAAATGAAGGGAATAATCGCTAAAATGAAGGGAAATATTCTCTAAAATGTAGGGAATTTTCATTTTTTTTCTTCTTATTTCTCTTATATGTAGGGAATATTCCCTAAAATATGGTGTATGATATGGTAAGTTATAGGTGTATGGATAGGTGATAATACTACTCCTTTAAAAAACATAAGAATGAGCTGAATAGGTGACTTCTTATGTGCCATATACTACCATATATGTTTTTTTTTTCATTACAACATATAGGAAGTTTGGAAGTTTGTGCTGTGGCGCTGTGAACGCTCAAACAAAATAGTGAAAAGCAATATATGACTTGTTTTCAAAATAATATGTGAATTATATTAACCAAAATATATTTGTAAGTGTTCCGTAAAAAATGTAGAATATTACCAAATTTATTGAATCTTCTCTTCCTCGGGAACTGTACGTACTATTAAGGTTTTCTGGTGCCAAATACAAAAATTAATTAAATTTTCCATTGATTTGGGTAAATTAATCTAATTTTCCCTTTCTATCAAAGAAAATTACATTTATATTAAATTACATTTTAAATTTTGGAAATTGTCGTACCTTTTTTATTATTGTTACGTTTTCTTTTTATCGTTATTATTGTTATGTGTACCCTTTTCCATTATTATTGTTATGTATACTGTTTGTAAACTCAGTAATCATATCTTTAATGGAATTCTTATTAAATAACACCTTTACGGACGATGTTTAGTTTTATTACATGAAGCAATATCCGCACCCATCTGTCGTTTTATCTTTCGCATATTTCGACCCATATTGAATACGAAGCGCCGAACAATTTTTAACCAAAATAACAATTTTGTTAAATGGAAATGATCTTCTGATTTTGATTTTTAAAATGAAAATTAGAAAATAATTATTTTTACATAACATTTTTGTTGAAAACATTAATATCCTACTTCATTGCCTTTCTAAAATTTCAATTTATATCTGCAACAAATAACGTAAAAGAGTACATTTAAAAAAAAAATTTATATCCTACAAAAAATTTCAGAAAAAAGGTGGCTTAACTCAAATGGAATGGAATTTATACTTATGTACAGAATGCAAAATTGTTCATAATATTTACAAACATCGTTCACTGCCAAATGTTCACGATATAAATAAAGTGAAAAATTGATCTGTGGATTTGATATAGCAGTGAACCTGTTCCTAAATATCTAAATACCTAAATGCTAGGTTTCACTATGGCAATTCCTTAAAAATATTTTGTTGCTGTGAAGATTATAATGAACAACAGTGAACTCATTCGTGAATCTAGTGATCATTTTTTACTGACTGTTTTCTTTTTAAAAGTCTCCTTAATCGACTAGTTAGAAAACAATTACAAGTTTTTAATGATCACTGTACACTGTATCCATGAATGTGTTCACTAAATATAGTCGGATTTATTCGATGCCGCTACTAAAACCATGCTCTTCACCATATTTGAGAAAAAATTAACCGTAAAATTTGTATGAAACAAGAGTTCAGTGAAAAGGTTCATGGATACATCAAAAACTATTCACTTTTATTTTTGGATTTTGACTTATTCGAAAAAAAATTTATGGATTCGATCAAATCTTTATCAGTCAGTTTGGTCTTCCTCGACTAACTTAACTAAAGTGCAAATTTTATTGTTTCTGTTATTAAACAGGAAAAAGTGTGAAAATCTTACAACTTATTTAGTGCCTCAGAGGGAGTACAAAACATTAAATAGGTACGAAGAATTGAAATGGATAGCACACAGCATTCTTTGAGGTGTCCCGATTATCGTTGTTATCCATTCCTCCTCTCAAATCCTTTTTTATCCCGCAAAATGCTGAAAATTTATCTTACTTCGAAGATAGAGGTGGTGGCGCATGTCCTTATAATTCGTTATTAAAAATCTTCGAAAAAAAATGATAATATGACACGTCAAAGAACCACCCTGTGCTATCCATTTCAATTCCGGTTCATTCTGCACATCTTATTTTTTATTGTTATCATTAATTATTGTTTTCTATAGATTGACGCTGTTTAAGAACATGTTTTACATTCTGGATAAATGAGATGATATATCAGAAAGATTACGATAGATCATAAAAGCCTAAATTTCAAATAAACAAATCAAACAAGTTTTGGAGAAACTTTCAGATGCTGATATATCTACAAGTAACTTTAATTCCATTTCAGTTGCAATGACAAATTTATTTATTTTTTATATTTTTCCACATTACATAAATGGAAAGGACACAGCACTCCTGTGGGCGATGCACGGATATTTTATTCCATATCAAACAACGGTTTCAAAGGACACAAAAGCGAAGAAAACGTAACCAGATTTTCTATTTCGGACTCACAGCAAACATTTTGCATTTGTGGTAAGTCCTGTGTCGAATTAGAGGAAGAAACATTGGCGTAACTAGGTATGGGCCAGGGTGCCCCCCCCCCCCCAGGAAATTATGAAAATTCCCAAAACACATTTGATAACTCGTACAATCTTAGGCCTAATTAAATTGAATCCGTTCGGATCGGAATCGAAATGGCTTTAACGAGCTCTTTTCTTCAAGAAAACCTATTAAAATCCTTTTAGAATTTAAAAAACTATTCTGAGATTGCTCTGATTCCACAGAATTTTGACAAAGGCGTGATCCATAGGAAAAATCATGCAGAACTATTTTGACAATTTTAATTAATAAACTTTGATATCAATGAAATATTGAAAATTTCATAAAACTTTGTTTAATTTCCCAGGAAAAAAAAATTTTTTAAGCTCTTTCGATTCTAATCCCAACGGATTTAGTAATAAGGCTAATTATCTTCATAAGTAAGAAATACTGCGGAATTAAAAAATTCAATAATATTCTTATTACGTTACGTTATGAAATAAAACTATATTAGCACTCTAGACACAGATAAATACATTAAATTTGTGTAGAACCTACTCGAGCGTTGATTTACACTTCAGGTCTTGTAAATGCTACACAAAGGTAATCATTATCTGATGTGACATTTTTTTTGCTAAAGACAAACTCAAATGATGTATGAACAACTTCCAAAATTATGTAAAAATCAAAACAGCAAAAGCTTATACGATATTTCATGATATTTCGTAAATGGAAACCTCATCCAGTTATTTAACTCGCCGTAGATTTTTCAAAATTTCTGATTTAAGTTTTCGAAAGCTCTTAACCTTTATCAGTACCAGTACGAGTACCTGGATTTGTATTTACAAGTTTTTAAGTACAAGTACCGGAACTTGTACTTGCACTTAAAAGATTTGAAGTATGGGTCCTAGTACTGGTACTTGGAACAAATACTGGGCATTAGGCAGGGCGTCACTATCATATCAGATTCGTATCTGGAACTTGAGGGTTCTGATTTATATTACTTAATTCGTGAGATAAGCAAAGGAAGCCATGTGATAAACAAAAGTTTCTGTTAATTAAACGACACCACTTTCTTTTATTTTTATTTTAAAATAGTACAAGTTTTATTTTATTTTCCAAATAAATACTACTTCCTATGATCTTGTAATATGTTTATAGGTATATATATATGTATATATTCGTCGATGCTTTAACTCGGTATTTAGCTATTGACTAGGCTATGGATTTGCCGCTTTAGTGTCAGAGAGCTTTCTTTGTTAAGCAAGGCAAGGCTATGTGCAGCTTTAGTGCCTATGCTGTAAAGGGGATGATCAGGCTGAAGTGCCGCTATACGATCAGGATATAGGCTGAAGAGCCAAATTAGAGAAATGAAATTCTACCTTAGACGTTTGAATCAAATCTGTCTATTTTTTACTAGGTATTGTCTTTTTATATTATGGTAATACTTGCTCTTATGCATAGTCATTCCATGAGCAAGAAATGGCAATTTCAAAAGTAAGTTGCTAAATTAGCAAATTCTCTGCTTTCCGACTTATCGAATGACCTTTCACAATAATAAACTTAATTGTGACACATATTTGCTACTACGAAAATACTTTACGCCACTTGACTTGACTTACTTATTCTTATTATTGGTTCTTGAATTGATTATAAAATCATAATTGGAAGTATTGCATATTTTTGCTTCGTTTGTTCTTTATATTTTATTTTCCATGTTCATGCCTCATTCTACATATTTACAAGTATGAATTATATGGCGCTTGCTTATATACATGTGTACAATGATTACTCATGTTACTGTCTTATACTTTATTGTTATGAACATGATTATTGAGAGGCGCTTTCTATCTGTAGTATGTATGTACGGATGTACAGATGTATATACTACAATTTAACAAAAATTGAAATCGCGTTGGATGTTTGGATTGGATTGTAGGGAATAGATGAGTGTCAGTTGGGTTCATTCGGATTAAAGAAAAGAATGCACATTCACTTAACGTGCAACAAGTATTTTCACAATAATTTCAATGTCCGACTAAAACCCTTTCGTAAAAACTCGACGCCGTTGGTCTCGATAAGCAATAAATATAGTCCGATTGCCGAATGTTGACTGACTAATTATCCAAAAATTGATTGAATGCTGATGACTTATACTGACTTATATGCGATTTTCGTTGTTCTTCTGTCCTTAACATCGCAACCTCGACAAACACTTATTTTTAAATTATTTAATTTTTTTTTTATGAGAATTATTTTATTTTTTGTGTGCACTCATTGCCTTCTTTATTACAGGCCGTGGCGATATAAAATGCACATGTATGAGAAACGTGCTGTTTGAAAGCTTTTCGCATTGCGCATTATGGAAAAACAAACACGTTTCATGTTTAAATATTTATGTAAAATAAACAACGCTTCTGGTGACGATAATTCTAACGCCTATTTATAGGTCGAAATGTTTACTTATAGCGAAAAAAACGTAATTGTAATTACTTGAACAAAATTACGAAGTGTTTCTGCATTTTCCTAATTGTAATTCGTAATTGTAATTACTTGAACAAAATTACGAAGTGTTTCTGCATTTTCCTAAACTCTACCTAATTCGCTGTGAAATGAGAGTAATACTTTCGCTCAAGATGAAAGTCGTTTTTTAAACTTGGAGTCTATTTCCCCTGCAAATCATGAATATAGTTTTCTAATGAATGACAACTTCAAATGCATAATAATTAAACTTATCAATTAAATGTAATAATAAAATAATAATTAATAATTACATTTCATTTATTTGTTAGACTTTATAAAAACATTCATTTTAAGTTTTTGACCATCAAATTGACATTCTCTTATTTTGAAAAATAAAACAGAGTACTCCTCGAATTGCAGCGAAAGTTTTTTTTTCTTTCTCTTTTCGCTTCTAAACAACTTTTCATAATTACAGAATTATTTGAGGTCAAAAAGTGAAAATTATCATTTTGTAAAGTCCAACAAACAAATGTGATGCAATTGAAAGAAATTTAATTATTATATTAAAATCATACTTTTAATTATTATGTATTTAAATTTTTCATTCAATACAAAATCATATTCGTTATTTTCAGGGGAAAGAAACTTCAAACTTAAAAAAGAACTTTCGTCTTGAGAGAAAGCTGTACTCTCATTTCACAGCGAATTGGGTAGAGTTTAATAAAATGCAGAAACTCTTCGTAATTACAATTACGTTTTTTTTCCCTAAAAGTAAACATTTCGACTTATAAATAGGCGTTAGAATTATCGTCACCAGAAGCGTTGTTTATTTTACATAAATTTTTAAATTTTTAATGCGCAATGCTAAAAGCTTTCAAACAGCACGTTTCTCATATGCAAGTAAAGAAAAGTTTTAGCGCCACGGCCTGTAATAAAGAAGGCAATGGTGCAGCGGAAAATGTGTTCTAGAATTTAGATTATAGCAGAACAAAACATACAAAAAAGAACGCCTCATGCCTTTTCATCGAAGATTTATAACTGAAGCGAACAGAACAAATAGTTCAATCGACAGATCAATTTGTTCTCTGAAGTATATGGGAGTTCTAGAACAAAGTACACAAAAAAACACAGCTTATGTTTCTATGTTTCTTAAGGCTGAATGGCAAAAAATAAAGCTCACAATTTCGAACTTCCAAAATTTTGACTATGCTGTAGTAGCGTGGGCTTTCGTTCTAATCACGTTAGCAATACCTAGCAATAATGCCTATAAATTACTGTTCAAAATTATGCACCGAGTATTTGCTTGGACTACTAGATCCTGTCGTCACTACAAAAAGCTTCTGAGAACTAAAATGAATAAATCATTCACTTCTTATCAAGATAAAGGTTTACAAATTGATTTTTATAAAATAAACTACTTACGGGCTTTATCCGGTTTTTGGTCTACTGAGTAAAAAATACCTCAATCTTCTTTCTTGTGTTAAAATAACCGAGTAGTTATAAATTTTATTCAAGTTACAGGAGTTTCAATTTTAATGTTATAAAAGTAATTATAACATGAAAAATATTAACAAATTTGGAAAAACAGCTTCGGTAGCATTTACAAATATGCTTGGAAAACCTATGTACGAAAAATAACAAAAATTGGTGTGTACATGAAAAAATTTTTAGGGGGGAGAGGAAAATAACACGGTTTTTTGAGGTTTTTAATAAAAAAAAAACGCAACACCTTTTTCAAAAATCTAAGCCCAGTAGCATTTGAACTGAACAGTTTTTAATATTTTGGGGAAGGTTTCAAATCAATATCATAAAACCTGTGAAAAACAAGAAGGGGGAACAAAATGCTTACAAATTTATTCAGCCTTAATAACATATTATATGTGCTGTAGATATCTGTATAAATATATTCCTTCACTTTGATTTGAAATACTCAAATCCTGCGAAAACATTTTGGGCATTTATTGTCTTAGTTTTTTTTTACACTTTGAAATCTCCTAGCAACAGCAAAGTTTCTCTTCTAATCGATAAATATTTGTAAGATGAAAATGTGTAATTTATAATATTTGTATACGTATGAGTTAATAAAACAAAATTATAATATAATATAGTTTATGTTAACCATTATGCTCGAAATCTGTTTATTTTTGTAAACCAACAAGAAATAGAGTGTAAGAAACAGAAATAGAGCAAAAGTGAAATAAACTAATAGCACAGACAAGAAATATATTTCTTGTCTGTGCTAATAGACTTCTAAAACACTAAAAAATGAAAATCACAAATAAATGTTTTAATTACGGCGTGGAAGATGTCGTCCGCGAAATAGTACACTGATATCGTGAATAAGTTCACTACCATGTTCATAAATTTCGGTTTACTAAATTTAGTGAAAGGGTGTTCAAAAATACAGTAATCAAATTCATAGGTTGAAAAACTACGAAAAATTCACTGTATTTTTGTAAATTTTCATAAATATTTTATTCCTTTTTCGTTCAGTGTGTAAATTTGCTTCTTTTTAGGAATTATAATATTCCAAATTTGTTGATATTTACAAAAAAAAAATTCCATTTCCATTAACCAGTTCCATATTTGTTATACTCTTGATAATTTCATATTTCAGATTACAATGCCAATATGTACATACACAGGTGGGTACCCATCCCGTCGTAAGCTCCACCAAAAAATACTGTCATGTTTAAACAAATCTAATAATTTCCATAATATCCTGTATATTAACCACAACAGGTAATAATTCAAAAATTTCGCTTGTTTAACATTTTTCACTTGACAGCAAAGCTTTTCCGATTAAATTTTCCACCTTTGACCCGAAAAAGCACTCCTAGCAGCATTGAAATATTACACACAGTATTTCCTATGTAACAGGGTGTGTAGTATATTGGTTCGCGCGCGCAACAGCGGTCTGCCTTTCTCACAGTTCCGCGTTGATTTATGGACTCGATTTCTGGCATTTATAAACAGAAAATTTCGCTGCACTTAATTTTCCAGCAATTCCGTTTTTATTATTCCCCGAGTTTTTATTGTTTTTAAATAATATTTATAGCGCTATTTTGTTACATTGGAGATACTGCCACTTTCGTTGGCTATTGCTGCTGATATTATTGTTATTATTATTGCTGGCGTTACCATTAAATTTTGCTGGGAATCCGGGGTCATCCTTCATTTTATGTATGTATGTATGTATGTATATGCAGTTGAAATTATTCAACAAGCAATAGCAACAGCAATACACTGCGGTTCTATGAAATGCAATAAGAAGAAAAACCGTAGCAGATCATTTTCCGAGAGATAAATTTTCCAATAATTTTCCTGTAATTTGGAAATTAATATTCACAATGACATTTTATTCAATTTATTGCCAAAAATGGTAATGTTGAACTTACCCCAAATGCAAGGCCACGAGTATGTATGTACAAATATAGTTATATATGCATGCAGATGAACTCTGGACCGTCTTTGGTTCCAGGCGCATTTTAATTTGATTTACTGCGGTAATTATATGTAGTGGAGCAAACTAACTATGGTGCGAGGTCCATTCATTTGGAGGCGCAGTTGTTGGCACTATTTCTAGTGTTTTGCATTTGTACTGTTGTAGCGGATTTAGTACTTAATAGCTGAAAAGGGAATTTATGGATAAAAATTGGGTTAGGTACGGGCTATACATACATTCGGTGGGACTACTGAATTTATTTTATTCATTAATTAAATACATTTTGAGCAATTTGGGAGCTACATTTATAAACATTATCTTAAGAAAATAGTTTCTTTTATTTTTGTCTAGTGATCCGTTATCAACTGGTACTTCAATTATCTTTATAGAGTGCACAGTTAGACTGTTACAGGGTGTTATGAAAAACAGTATCTAAAACCCCGCAACCTCAATTTTCCTCGTCACTAAGATTATATAATTGGGAGAGTCTTTTAAAGGCTTGGGTTTGTTGGGCGCTAGGCTAAGAAAGTTAATGACTCGTACGAATTGAGCTCCTTGTATGATTCATTTGTAAGGTCAATCGAAATCGTAGAATACGGTATTCAAGTGCGTGGAGTCTTTATTACAGTGTATAGAGAAAGTTCCTACATTTGACCCTCCGTGATCTTCCATAGGATAATAATTTTGAGTTTCCACCTTATTCTGATAGCCTAGTTTTTAAAAGGCGATTATTTCTCTTAAATGTTTGTATTCACATAGTCATAACTGGATCAATAGATTCTCCTGAAATTCTTAAATCTATTTCTTTGAATGATCCCGGTAGAATTTTGATGCATCGCGAAAATCTTGTTATCGAGAGTCATTGAAAAAATTATGAGTTTTATGAGCAAAATTTAAGACAAATTTTTTTAATTTTTATCTTGATTCTCTATAAAGTAATTAGGAATAATACTTTGAAACAGTTTTTAAGTTATTACGAATGTTTTTTATTAAGGAAATCATTGTGTTGTTATTATTTTTCTAAGTCAGATTATGTTGGCTAGATAAATCAATAAATAAATATAGGAGATTGGCACTATTCTTGTTAATTGCAATCTTAAAGTTATCTCTATTGTGTTATTTTATTTAACCCCTATTTCTCTAGTTTTGTTGCCTAAGTCGACTATAAAATTCCTCCTTCCCCAAATTCCATCGTTCCATTTTTGTCATACCTATTCACTCAGATTTAAATAGCATAGAAGTGAGCATAACAAACATTCGTGGACATCTCAATTTCCTTCCTAGACCAAGTTGCACATTGTATCATAAGACAGTCTCGATTAGTAAAATAATAAAAGAGATCCTATTAGAAATTCTTAAGTAGGCCAAATATAATATTTAGAAGTAAAAGAAAAGGCAATAATTTCTGCGTTAAAGGTAATTTGTATAATTTGTAAACAAAATAGTGTGAGTATCTTATATCCCAAAAAAAAAAAAAAAAAAAAAATCGAAAATCTTCCTTTCTTTTTACCTCTATCAAAATGCAAGGCTTGTCCGATATTTTATACTATTTATAAAGGTAACTAGTAATTAGTAAAATTTACATGGACAACTAATTTATGGTTCATTCTATCTATGGTATTTAGAGTAGAGATGAAAGTAACCCGGATAATTTGCAATTCGAATTATCCGGAATAATTAGGATCAGACTCCTTAAATCCTCTCCCAAGTAACATTTCCCCTCTTTTTCAGGTCAAATTTACGTCCATTCGAATAAAATTAGGGCAGCGACTAATTGTGGTTAAGTTAAGATTACCTATTATTTACGTCCAATTTACGTAAGTGGAGAATGAGAGGACGTCGTATCGACGTAAATATTAGAGAAATTAGGGAATATTTCCTTATAGGGCACAGGACTCATTTCCTTGATTTGGTAAATTTAAGGTAAATTTCACGTCGAATTTACGTAAATTTTCCTTAATCTCGACCTATTTTCTACCTAGTTTAACTCATGTTAAGGTATATGTTAATATAGAACGAATTACATTTTATAAGAATTGTGTGTGTATATTTTTCCTAGTAGGTAATGTAATTATTATGAACAAGGCACATAACTCCAAATTGAAGGATTATGAGAAGTAATTATGGGCTTATTCAAAATTAATTCTCGCAGCTTGTAAGCGTTCAATTTTTTAAACGAGAAAAAATTTTATTGATAAATATTGAAATAATTTATCGAAAAACAACAACGCACTTTCAAAATATTTTATATTTAAAAAATAATAATTTAAAATTTTTTTAAATTATTCTTTGATTTCCGATTTGGATCATTGAAATTAATTTAAATATGCTTTAATCGTTCTTAAATTAAGAAAAATTCATTTATTTGGGTTTTCTTTGTAAGTAACTATGGAAAAAATTAAATCAAAGTATTATGCAAGTTTTCTATCCATTGCTTTAATATATGGCAGCCATGTTTTGTTAAATAATATGGCGCATATTACATTTCTCGACCTAGAAGTTAGGTTGACTTACAATTTTTCCTTATACGACGAATTTCCTGGATGGCAAGACGAAATAACCAAATTTTTCGACTTTGAGGGAAAAAATCCTTATTTAGGTAATTTTGTGTTCAAAGGTTATGAAAATATTTTTTCTATAAATAAATGTCAACTTAAAATATGGCATTTCGCCCTAAATTATGGAATTTCGCCTTAAATAGGTAAAAGAGATTTGACAATTGAAAGAATTGAATTGCTTTATTTACATCTTAAAAATAGTAAACCATCATCATTTGGATACAAGATTTGTTAAAAAGCGGGTGAATGCAAACGCAGTTGAATATGCTTATATTCCGCATGGTTGGGAAGCAAATAATTAAGTGTACCTTTTGGCCCAAGTCAAGTGTAGCATCTTTAAGAAAGGTGCAAATGATATTCCAGAGCCTGACTGATTCCGATATAAATGTGTCGTAAATAGGAGCACCATTTGTAATCTTGATGAAATGATTTAATGGGAGGAGTAGTTCAATAATTCCAGTGATAATGAAGTCAAACAAAAGTAAATGAACTTTAATTTTTAGTTGTATTATTATGTAATTTCAACTATTAAGAATTTCGCCAAACGTGGCCTTTTAGTCCAATTTACCTTGAGGTTAACTTTTTTTGGAATTCGGACTTTGAGGGCGAACACAATCGAATAGGGAATTATTTAGGAAATATTTACGTTATTTTGTCTTGAACTTGGAAATAGATCTAACTACAAAGTCCATACATTTCCTTAAAGTTGACCTCAAAGTTAAGTAAAATTTAGCTAAAAAGTAAGGAAATTTGTTTTAGATTTAGGAAATTTTCCTTATTTATTTCCTTATTTCTCCTAATTCCTACGAGGTAAATTAAAAAGGAATTATTACGTAATTTTTCCCTAATAATTAACTACAAAGTCATGATTATTTTGTGGACCTAATTTAAGGAATTATTAAGTAAAATTTCTTTCTTAATTAACCTTAAAGGAGAATGGCCTTTGAGGTTAAATTCTTAAGTCTAATTTACGTAATTTTAACCAAACTAGGTCGATCGGCCCTCAAAGATAGAAAATTCAACGTCCAATGTTACCTGGGCTGGATCCTTGTATCCGAATCCCAATCCAAACTATTTGCATCGGGATTCGAACTATCTGGCACTGAATCCAAGCTATCCGGTACTGAATCCAAACTATCCGGAATCAAACAAAAAATGTCTAAAATTGCCTCCATATTGCATTTTTTTCATTAGAAGAATGGAAATAACATTAAATTTTGAACCTATTTTGCTTAGTCTGTATTCGGATAGTTCAGATTCAGATCCAGATAGTTCGATTCATATTCGAATAACTCGGATCCAGATCTATATAGGTCAGATCCAGACCCGGAAGCTCGAATTCGAATACGGATAGTTCGGATCCGGATACGAATAGTTCAGATCCGGGTACGGATAGTCCAAATTAAAACAGTCTTTATTAAGAAGCTACACAAGCAAGATAAAATCTTATTTATAGGTAAACACTAGATCGATATAGAAATAAAAATGGAAGCATGAAATCAAATTTAAACTATACAAAACAAGATATCTAAAATGAAAATATGGATTAATGTTAATATGCCTCACAAGCGAATTCATTCAACTAAATAATCAAGTAGTTTGCAAGTATTCCAATAAATTTCTTCGAAAATTGTTATTATCTCTGATCCTTCTGAGTTGAAGGAGAAGAGAGTTCCGATGACTTAAGGATTGAACAAAAAACTGATAAGCCATAAGTGGAACGAGAAATGTTTAGAGAATAAGTTGTTACTAAACAAACATGGTCGTATCGCCTCAAGCCGAATACATATACCGAACAGTAGAAGAAGAGCCCACTAACTAGCATAATCCACATATGAACAGGATTAAAAGCTGGAATGACAGAAAGTACGTAGCGTTGAATAAACCTTGAAGAGAGGCTCATTTTTATGATGCGTCCAGTTGAAAGTACGATTAGAAATAATTTCAAGATTCCGTACAGTCGTACTATAAGGAATAGCCACATTGCTTAGATGCAAACCCTATGGGGAATGGTTAGTTCGAACAGTTTATAAAAATGCCAAGCAATTTTTCACCATCAGTGAGCTTAAAGATACCATTAAACCTGCCTGGCTAACCCTGACTCCAGAATGTTTAGACCCTTCGTGAAATCAATGACTTTTGGCCATCGTGGCGAACAAATGTAGAGCAACTTATTATTAATAAAAATTATTTATTTGTTTTGTGTGGTCTCATAATTGTTAAATAAAATAAGGTTATGTGCATCTATAATAGTGCAATGCCCATTTGGCACATTGCAACAACTTTTTATCGAATTACTCAACACGTACCATTCTAACGACACATCTCTCTTTAGTGTCAGCGATAACAAGACTGCAAATTCATTTGAAAGTAAACACAGTTGGCATTCCAAGGGTATCTGAATTATTTATATCTGTTGAATGCTTGATTGTGATAATAATCACTAGACACCCCAAGGAACAATCTTCGCAATTTTTGGTGACTGAAGGTGATGGGTTATGTAAAAATTTCAGTGGTTATATAAGAGTTTTATAATATTACCAATTGGTGACGTAGTTATATTAGAGTTTTTTAAGGTTACTAATGGTTATCGTGGAAGTAGGTTACTAAAGGTTTTATAACTTGGTGATGGAAATGTTACAATCACCGGTCTATATAACTTAGACTGACCATTACTAGAAGGTATATAAAAAAGTTTTGTATTTGTTTTGATCACCACGTTATATAACTTATTGGTAATAAGGGTTTATTGCGGTATCCGTGGTTACCCTTATATAACTCGACAACTTTCAGTAATTTCGGTGACTTTAATAAAAATTGGGAACTTTCGGTAATACATATACCCACTATAAAATATCGTAAAATTTTTTGGTGGCCCTTTAGTAACTACGGTGATCGTTATAAAAACAAATTACTTTTAGTGTCGAATGGAGCGATTATAACACTACACGCCGCGCCCAACAAAACTTATTTTAAGAATAACTTGACACATCCTTCGGTATTACTTTAAGATATATAACGTTACCAAGGTAACACAATATAACCAAAGGGTATATAAGAACAGTAGACTGATTTTCGTTACTATAAGATATATAATATTGCCAAAGGTAACACAATATAACCTAAGGGTATATAAGATCACGAACGTCTGAGTTTTGTCACTATAAGATATAAAACATTCCCAAAGGTTACATATTATGACTAAAGGGTATATAAGGATCATTTTCGAGGTATGGTAGTTTCTTCAGTTTATATAATATTTCTAGAAGTTTTATAAAGGTCATTCAGTTTATATAATAGAGACAGAGTTTATATAAAACTACTTGAAGTTTTATAATGGTAATTAGTTCATTTAAGTACAAGCCGCCATTTTTTTCACCTATGCATTGCAGATAAAAAAGAAAATGTCGGATTAGTCAATTTTTTATATTGCAGATATATGGCATCCGTTTTATTTTTATATGAAGAAAATACATCTTTTTAGGTATATAACATTTCTAAATTATGTTATGTTATTTTTATGAATTAATATCACCTAAGTGAAAATTTTTAATTTTGCCATATTTAATTAAAATTATTAAAAATTGCTTATTTTTGGAGAGGTCTGTATTTTTTAGAAGTATCTATGATGATATTCACAGTAAAATTTCAATTGCAGCTGAATTTCACCACATATATGCCGAAAAATTGTACTTCTGAAATGTAAAAATATTAAACCCTTCCATTATAAAAATGCAATACAAAAAAAATCGAAATTCTATGTCAAGATAGGTTTCGTAAATATTTGCATATTATTGTGTTATAAAGGTAACGAAAAAGAATTTCCCTAACATTTCAATCACTGAAAGTAATCAGCCTGAGAATTCCAAGCGTTGTGGAAACGTTACCATCACCATTATAAACAAAGTTTATAAAGGTAACCGAAACATTACCGCAACCACTGCTATGACCAAAATAAATTAATCGAGAGCACCTTGGGTTATATAAGGGTTTTATAAGAAGTTATATTAAGGTATCCAGAATATTTTGGTTACTCATTTTATAAAACTTTTAGTTATATAACGTTACCTAAATCAAGTCACGCTAACCTTTATATAATCCTCCATTTAAGCTCTATAAGGGGTTTATAGTGGTTACAAAGAGGTTTCGAGTACTAGTCTATATAACTCAAGTTATATAAAAACCTCACCGTTACTACTATATGAAAAAAAATGTTTCTATGATTCAGCCCAAATAATTTCATTTATTTCAAGTTATATAAAAAATTCTTCCGGTTTTAACCTTTTGTATAATATCACTAAAAACTGTTTGTCAAACACTGAGAAAAATAAATAAAAATAAAAATCTTACAATTTTCATACTGATGAAAGCGAACAATTGTATTCCGAATCTCATTCTTAATCCTAATCCTGGCATTGTGCATTGCATAACTGCTGCTGTTATGTTACTGCGCATACAAAAGGTCCCATCATTGCGAAAGTGTCAAATTTTCAAATGTTAACGCCTAGATAAACAATATTCTATGGAACCTTTTCCTGGGAATTCAAATGATGAAATCATAGTCCTATATCACGAGGAACCTGAGGTAAGCCCGATAAAGGTGCAATTTATCGTAAAGTAAGAGGATAACAGAGGATTAGAAATCCCTGCCTGATGTGACTGTTGCTTTTTTACTGATATTGGAGAAGACCCAAGGAATAGCAAGGACGACGACGATGACGATGAGGATGAGGACGACGACGACGACGACGACGACGACGACAACGGTGTCCGTCTGTTAAGATAAGCGTACCGATATAGTTCCATTTCATGTAGAGAATTGAGTTTTTTGCAAAAGGTGCGAAGATTACTTGCTTACGGACGATTTGATATATTCTCTCACCATGGCGGGCTAGAATCTTTGAATTCAGGGCAAACGTACATCTCTAATTCAATAGGTGTTACAGGATATTTTTGTGGCTTAACATTTCTCTTATCAATAGAGGAGGTGTTTTTTTGTGTGTAATAACATGAATGAGAAAACAGAATTTTGTTTTTTTTTTTTTATCTCTTGTTGAGGAATTATTTCGATTTTTTTTTCTTTCTTTTGCGTAACAAACAACGAGGTCGAATTACGTATTTCTTGTAGAAAATGTTTAAAGTTCTTAAAAATCCTGTGATAAAAGTCTTAAAATCTTGGAGTGAAAAAAGTTTTCTTGAATGAAAATGGCACCAGATTACCTAAATAATTTGAAAGATTGCCAAAAACCAACCTCCTAATAGAGGAGTGGCATGGCACATCATTCAAGTTTTGCCGACATTGCAAAAATTCCGCAACAAACCAATAAAATCTATTTCTTGAAGAATTTCCAACCGATAAAAGTCGAACTCTTGCCAACTTGTCCGACCAATAGAAGAGAGAAAATTCTTAGGGACAGAATTAGACCACAAAACCTGTCACAGCATCACCACACAACTCATGACATCTCTTATCCACCAGAATGTATACATATATATGTCGGTACAGTACATACATTTGCTAATTATATACGTTCATTATTCTCATACATATAGAGACAGAAAATCAGAAATCGCACTCTATGCTTGCCCACAACATAACTAAAGATGGGAAAAGTATTGTCACTGAGTGTGTCCAGACAATTCATAAAATCACCGTAGATGGCCGTAGAAGTCAACAGTCTATGTACGTGGGATAAGAAGACATAGTGCCACCTGTGTGACTCTGTAACAAGCGAACACCTTCAATTAACTCTTGGGTAAAGGGAAAAATGTAAATCGAGTGCAAATAAGGCCATTAATTAGCTTTATACACGTATAACTTGCTATCCCGCCACCCGTCGCGTCCATAGACCATACTGAATTTTTAGCGGCTCTTGATGGAGAGAATTCGGAAAAGTCAACTGCTGTGATGGCATAGCAAGGAGGTGCAGAAGAATTTCCTTTGTTTTCCCATTCGTCTGTGGTCCATTTCCTTTCATTTGTTGCTGTAATTAAAGGACAACGTGTCAAGTAAAAAAAACTTTTTGAACCGACGACATTCGTAGCTAATCCAAAGGTACATACTTAATGCATTACGGTTGCCTCTGCACAGCAGTCCACTGACTGGTCCAAGACCACTCACGGGAGACATAGTCTTTGGTCTTTGTGTGGTGGTTTTCTTTTTTTTTTCACTACCAATTTTACTGTTCCGTTTTACATGCTGGTGCGGTTTTAAGCGTGCATTTTGCTAATGAAGTAAGCATTTATGTTGCATTAGGAACTGCAGTCTAGTAAGCATTATGTTTTTAGGTGATGAACTGAAACTGCTTTTGCTGTTTGATGTACATTGAACGTGTTGCAGATTTCAGGATTCTAGCTTAAACTTTTTGGACTAAATAGTACGTGGACTGGGGATAGCTTGAATAGTTCGATTTTTCTTTAGGGAAGTTATCAGAATAGACGGTATTTTTGAAATTTATGTCTCTTTAAAAAAAGAAAAGTCAAACAAGTTGAACCTTTTGACCCAGCGATCAAAGAAAATATCACAGTTATGTGTTTTTTTTTTGTCAGATACCATACAAGTTCAAGAACGGAATCACCCATATGACCCATGTAAACAATTTTTATTATTATATTATATTGTGTATAAGGTAGAAATTTTTCTTTAAAATTTTCATTTTAATTGATTATTCCCGTTTTTCGCGATTAAAAGACCACACATAAGCGACTAAATTTGTATACTGGATAAAAGTCTAAAATGCGTTTTTTTTTTCAAGGATGTTTTTACAAAATACATTTCGAATCCTACCTACGTTTCGGCTGGTGTCAGAGATATCTTCAGCGGCAGTCAACATAATCTATCACTACTGGGAATAAAGTGGAAGCTTTAACATAATGTTAGCGTCTTTTTCTCATTATGTGAAGAGTATGTACCAAGAGATATTAAATTATTTTCACACCCAAAAATGCACATTGACACACAGGGAAATTTTTTTTCCCAATTATGTTGAAATTTCCCTGAATTTTCTGTTTTTAGAAAGAGACTTCGTAATGATAAAGTTAGACAAAGTTCTAGGGAAAAACTGCTGAAAATAAACACACTATCAAATAATAATGTTGATTTATGTAGCGGAAACTACACGATTTATTAATTGTTGTTATTAAAAATAAAATAAAATAAAAAGACATATTTACGTCTGTCAGACTAATATTTACGCTGACTGTGTAAGAAATAAAAATAAAAATTACATTGGTCGGATTAATATTTGCGCTGACTGTTTTAAATATTAAATTTGGCGTTTGGGAAAATACTTTGAAAAACTTTTTAAAAAATTTAAACACAGACACATACTACTGTATACACTTTTAAAAAAATACAAATCAAGCCTTTTTGGAATGGTAAGAAAATAAAAATTTGTGTTTGTGTCAAGGAAATAGATCAGTCTCATTTTAGACACCAGAGGGTAGTAATCTAATATAATTTTGCCTAGTAATCGCCAGAGAGCACAGATTGTGAAATAAATAATTAATTTAGCTACGGTTACATAAATAAAGACTTAGCATTATAATTCAAGAAAATGCAATTTCCTTTTTAATATATATATATTCTTATTAATAAAATATTATAAAAATAAAATATAATTAAAAATAAAATTATTTAAAATAATAATCATCAACAAACTTTCTTTAAAAGTATTAATGACAAGAATATTGAAAAAATCTTAAGAATTTCGGATTTGGATTTTCCCACAATTAAAAAGAGTTTCAAGAGAATTAGATTATCTTTAACTAACTCATTTAAGAAGAATTATAAAGAAACTGTTATAATCTATACCGTTTCAATTTAAATGTAATTTTCATATGTTTTATGAAAGAAATTTCTTTAACACTGGAATCTTTAATCTTCATATCCACGGCAAAAAAATTCTTCAAATCCCCAACGGCATGGCACACTTGTGTCACTCTGTGGTTAAATTCACGCATTTCAAACATTTTCTGAGGACTATTAACTGGGGTTAGTTCTATGCAGAATTGTAATGACATAGCCTTTTTTATAGTCAATTCAAAACATTTTGTGACGTGTGTATTTAGCACCAGTTAATTGCATATATATGCAGGATTGTGAACTTGAGCTTTTTGGTAAAAATTTATTAGTTAGAGGAGGGGGTACAAATATGGGATACCTATTATAGTTTTAATAATGAAAGGCCCCAAAGTAGACATATCCAATAAATAAATGGTATAAAGATAGGAACTTTTTTTTACATATCAGTGATATTAACATAAATAATGTAGACTACAGCATGCTCAAAATGTATTTATTTAAAGAAAATATATCAAAATTAGAAATTTCCAAACTAGGGTAGTAATATGAGACTGTATTACAATATCAAAAACAAACGAAAAATTGTGGCAAAAGATCTGCAGTATCAGTGATACTAACTCGTTAATATTTTATAACATTTTTAATATACTGTATAACTCTATTATAGGCCTACAAAAGTCATCATCATCATCTAGAATACCGCTTTAATAGTTGGTAGAAATATGATATTATTACCAACCAAGTGTCTCCTATTTCAACCAATTGGTTTGTTCAGTAAAATTAGTAATTTAGTGAGAAAAACTCAAGCTTTTATGTAATATTTAATTATATTCTAAAACTAAAGTAAATATAATATGACTTACCGTATTCTTGTTAAAAACTAGGGAAACATACAGATATAAACTAGATAGCAAAACATGTGAAAGAAAACTTTTCACGTATGCCCTAACTCCTGTGTTTCAAATTGGTACCTTATCTCATATTTCTACCCCCTCCTCTACAGATAAAGTTCTGTAAAAAATTTACAATAGTCTCGGATATTTTTGACGAATAAGAATTACGTAGAGATCATAATAGTGGCCGAAAAAGAAATATCACGCGTTGGGTTTAGAATATTTGAATTTATTGTGTTTGTTTTTATTATTAGGCAAGGAATATCGCTCGCAAAATCTATTAAAGAATAATATCGACGAAGAAAAAGGTTCTTAGTACGAATTTATTCTGCCACCTATAACTGACCTTAGGTTGAAGAGACACAAAACTGTAAATAGAAATTGAAGATGAGGACGATACGGATACCGATGATAACTGTCCTGAAGGACAATCTGATCAACATAGTTTTTGCGTTAAAGATAACACCATATGGCATCGCAATCCTTCTTCTATGTATTAAACATTGCGTCAGAATATCCTATGACAACGAACTAGCCCAGCAAGATCGACTCACAATTGTGTGGAAACCGTTAACTCAAGT
This sequence comes from Dioctria rufipes, assembly GCA_963924295.1. NCBI lineage: Eukaryota > Metazoa > Arthropoda > Insecta > Diptera > Asilidae > Dioctria > Dioctria rufipes. Next base: position 29,756,138 of record OZ002742.1, read on the forward strand.
GGAGTTGGAAGGATATTAAGGAATACCCATAACGGCTATCGTTCGACATTACCGTTCAGAGCATATGATAGAAATATGAAAATCAGATTCCTATCCACTCTATTGTGCAACAATGTCTATCAACAAATATGGATAATGTTTTTCTAAATAAGACTCTGTATAAATTTACCCACATATACGTTTCTTCCGACTCAAACAATTGGTGGCACAAATATGCCATGCCGAGAATATACGAATGTAAAAGCTAAAATTGTTCCATTTTAGACTTATGATTTATATACACCTAAGATCTTATTCAATGTTTTCATTTTTGATTATTTCAAGATGTTTCAGAATATTAAAAGAAAAGAAAAAAAATTCCAAGTGCTAAAATCATGCATACAAATCGAAAATGACATAATTGTGCCATGCCGTGGACTTGAAGGTTAACGGATAGTAATTGACTGATACGGAAATTGTTTGGTCGAATTATTTGGAAAACATCTTGCACTGAACTTAAACACAATGCCATACATTCTTACACGATGGTGGTTTGGATGGAAATTAGAATAAATTTCCATTATTTACAGTGTTTTCCTTATAAGTATGTACATAATTCTATTACCAAAGATAGCGCTGAGCAATTGAAAGGGATAAGGTTCGTTGGTTCACTAGTGCTCTATAATATTTTTTTTTTTAGAAATTATGAAAAGACACCTCCACTTTCAAGAATAAATTTTTTATTCCCGATATTCTAAAATTTTAATTAACTGGTTCTCACACATTTGGTTACTATATTCTGGTTTAATATTTTTCATAAACATTCCATTATCAAGCTTGTCTTTTACGTTATGAAAAAATAACGATATTCAGTCATTAAAACTATAGTTCAAATCTTAGTCATATGGGAAAAATGATTCCACATTCAATTAGAGGAAAAATCGTAGCTATTATTTCATTCCAAATATAAAGTATTAATATTAATAGAATTTGCAGGTAGCTATTCAGCACCGGGAGATGACTAAACCAATGTTAAATAAATTTATAATTGAATTAATGGCCTGGAATTCGGTATTTCCCACTTGTAAGGCCAACCATGTATCAAAGTAGTCGATCTGTCAAGTCGTGAAATTTTTTGGCTCTGTGAATTTAATTTAATTTTTTAATTTGATTTATTGTCCGCTTCTGCAGGAATCATGTCTGAAACGGATACGTTGAAAATGAAGGTTGCTGACCTAAGGAGACAGTTAAAACTTCGTGGCTGAAGAAGATATATGTTTGCTCGATAAAAAAAAAGATTGAAAAACAGACATCATCCAATGATACTACTAATCAATATAAGAGAAAATTTGTTTTGAAACGAAAAAAATTACTTAAGGCTAAAGAAAAGACTGCCCTAGGCCTCAGTAATTTTGTTTGTGGTATATACGCTGAGATAGAGCCGATAAAGCGTGGCAATGAGAAGACTGTCACCAAACAAGAACAGCAAGGCTGGTGTTTTCTCTCAGACATCACTTATCGAGCTCAATACAAAGATTGATTCGCTGTCCAGTGGTATCCTTTCCCTCCACTCTGAAATCGTGAAGATTAGGAAAGATCTTGATTACATCATATTTCACGCCATCTTGAGGATCAGTAAAGATATTGAAATACTCAAATCTTACTTTCCGATTAGTACCAAGAGGCGCACATTTATTCGCAGTATTATTTCTGAAGCTAGTTTTAGCACTTGTGAGCATCTGCTGCCAGCCTTATGCACCAGTGTGGGTCTTCACCAAAGCTCCCACCAAACTATTGCGAATTTGGAATTCTTCAGACGCCTCTTATCCTTCTTACAACCCCAACTCAGGAAATATAAAGGCTTTATTCATTTCTTCAAGAAAAAAGACTGTGACACGTTCTTTCAGGCTTACACCAAGCAACACTCCTTTATTCCTGGCAGTTCTGATGCAAGAGTCTTGATAAACGCAGATTTGGACACGGATGAGCCTGGACTTCTCCACCAAGGCCTGAAACTTAAACGAGCCAATTTTATTCTACGTGCTTCAACCAGACATAGGAAAACATATATATACAGGAAGTCTACGAACGTCTGTTCCAATTTTTCATACGATCGCTTCACACTTGCTTTAGGGCAACAACTCCTGACGCTAGCTTCCCAACCAAACTTGTATGATGCATCGCCTGCTTCCCATACTGGATGCACTTCTCAATGAGTGCGGGGGGGGGGGGGGGACTCAGATGAATTCATTATTATCACTTTCAACGATCGTTCTTATTATACATAAAATGAGAAGAAACGAAGAGGAAGAGAAGAGAAGAGGAAAAAAGAAAAAAGGAGATGTCGTGGAGGGAGGAAAAAGAAGAGAAGCATAGAAGTTTATAGGGATACCAAAGTTTGATTTATCATTATTTTCATAACTCTATAATCTATTATGTAATACCTTTATATTTTATGTTGTTATTTATTTTGTAATTACTGTAATCATTGTACTCTGCATTACTTTAATATTACTTTATGTAATCTGATTTTGTCATCTCGTTATTACCTCTGTACTTAATAATTTCTACTCCAACGAATCTGTTCGCTGCACTTTTGTTGTTTTTTTTTAAGCTTTTGTTCTCATTCTATTATCTATTTCAAGGTTTTTCAATAAATGCTCTTCTATTTTATTCTATATAAATTTATCACTGGACTTTTACTTTTGTGTAAGAGAGTTTTTTCGGTTATTTTGAAAATAGGTTAAAGTCCACAGCTTGTAGTTGAAGTGTTTACTGTCCTCAGATCCTGCCTTGGAAATAGGTTTTTGCATTAATTTTGCCTATTTGAAAGCAGGAAAAACATTGACATCCCTTGCCGTTTCTCTAATACTGCACAAGCTATTTTTACCTTATTCCGTTTACCTCGCATGTTCCTTATATCATAAGATATTCTCTAACCTTAGTATAATTTTGCTAAAAAAAAAAAAAAAAGTGTTTGGAAAATCATGCACACTTTTTAAACATTTTATACATAGTTGTGGTTAGACAAAAAAACAAAGTTTATAGAAACTGAGTGTTAGGAGGGTTAACCAATTTTCCAAGAAAATATGTACTAAACCTAGCAATTTCTTGAAGTTTGAAAACTTCAAGTACCCATACAGAGTACATGCAAATGAGATGAAACTGTTTTTATGATGCATAATGAATTTTGCTTCTGCCACGTGCAAAATGAAGTTTGCATGGTCCGACTGATTTTGAAATACAGAAAATTTGCTGTGGTAGGTGCAAAATTAATGTATAAATATAAACCAGAAAATTAAGTACCTAAACCTCATGGATGAATCATAAAATTCTAAGGTTTGCAAATCTTACAAGAAAGTGCCATATTTTTGTGGGAAAACTTTTTAAATATTATTAAAGATAAAGAAAATTTTTGGATTTATTTGATTTTGACATTTTTTATATATAAACTTTTACAATTCTTAGTACATATGTATTTACGAACGATTACAGTTGTAAACTTACATTCATGCGCTAGCTGATTCATATTAAGCAAGATATGTTTTTTATTTAGTGTAAAAATATAATTGTTCCGTCTCGGGACATAAAACTGGAAATTAAAACTAAAAACTCAACTCGTATAAAAAATTGAACGTTGTGCATATTAAATAGAAAAATTTTCCCATGACGACCAGAACCAAATAATATGGTACACAATGTCTCAGACAGCTTCTGCTGCTGTTAAAACGCTAAAAAATAAATAATAAAATAAGTAAAAAACGAGTTTTTAAACAAAACTGAGGTCAAGTCGCATGAAAAAGTAGAAGATAAACTTTTCTTCACACACAGAGGTGGACTCAGATTTTATTCGCTGACAATCACCGATATATTTCAGTATGATCAATCAGAGGTAATAAGTGATTTGATTCATGAAAAGAAAGAATATTCAAGAGAAATGTCCCAATCAAAAACTCTGAGTCCACCTCTGACATTTCTCTTGAATATTCTTTCTCTTCATGAATCAAATCGCTTATTACCTCTGATTGATCTTACTGAAATATATCGATATCGGTGATTGTCAGCGAATAAAATCTGAGTCCACCTCTGTGTGTGAAAAAAAGTTTATTTTCTACTTTTTCATGCGACTTGGCCTTAGTTTTGTTTGAAAACTTGTTTTTTTACTTATTTTATTTTCTGCCTTTTTTACGTTAACTAAATTAGAAAATTCTGCATTTTTCCTGAAACAGATTTATCACTAATCATATAGATGAAAATTTTTCCGATGATTTTCACGCTTTTCCGGGTTTTCCATGGAGTTTTCCACAAAAGCAACTTTATGCAACTCATTTCGCTCTACAACTTTGTCTTAGGTTGCAAAACGCTCAAACGCTTACCTTGGTCGGAAAAACTCCGGAAAAGGGTTTTACATGAATTTTCCTCGATTTTTTCTGCAAGTTTTCACCATTGTCGGAGAGAAAGTAATAATTGCCAGTTGATAGCAAACCTGATCCTGCATAATTTCGAAAACTTTTTTACCGGAAAATTTTCCGGAAAAGTCGGAAAATTCCGGAAAATTTTTCTGAAAAATCGGAAAACTCTGCATTTTTCCTGAAACGGATTTATCACTAATCAAATTTGTACCAAATTTTCAAATGATTTTTCCCGATTTTCCGGTTTTCCATGGAAATTTTCGGTTGAAATTTTAACAGATTCAATTGTCACGCGACATGAACCTGTGTACCAAATTTCAGCTCGCTGTGATGACGAAAAGTGGGTCTACGAGAGTGTCGAAAATAGTAAAGAAATAGACAAATTCGTGTACGAGTTAAAGAGAATGGCTGGCCTTAAAAATAAAGGCATAACCAAAGGCTCAGATCATTTTGTGGTCTGAGATTTTAACCAAAAATAAGACTTTCCTATTATAGAAATTTCGTTCTCATGCTGCGTCAGGATCCTCAAAACATCTTTTTCATGTCCTCCTATCAAAAAAACATTAATGAAAAACAAATAAAATTCAATATAAAACAAAATCCCACCATAACTTCAAATGTCATACAAAAATTTACTGAAAGCAACCACAGCGAACAAAAATTTTTAGCGGCCAATTTGACAATCTCTGTCATGCCAACCATATGCTGCTACATGTCTGCACTGTTAAAGCCACTACCAATCGCACAGCTTCCATTGTTCTCGGGGCTATAAATATCGAGTCCCGAGAACTAAAAAATCATTCTAGTTCTGACTGAGCATCAAGACAGATCGGCAGTAATAATAAAGCCACGTAAACTAAATCCAAGGGAAGTATATATGTATCCACTATCCCCCATTTACTAAACTGATTTTTTTACAAAATATAGTAGTATTTAAATATTTACTTCAGTGTCCTATATGACGATTTTTTACTCCAACCACTACCTGTATGAGCAGTTCAATGACGCTCAATCTATCGATCTAACCTCACTTATTCTAATTTTTATTAATAACTATTTCTTATTTTCATTACATGTTAAGAAAGAAACGTCAGTGGAGACCCAATAATCAAACATAGTAATACTAGTATAGAGCTTGAATTAATATTAAAAGTAAACTTTTTCAACTTTAAACGAATAGAGTAGAGTGATTTAGTCATATATTTTATACTAAAATGCCTGAATTGTATAGTTTTAAGGAAAATTTGTGATAAATAAATTATTAAATTTTGACATTTTATAAATCAACCAATCTTGTCATTTTAAAAGCGGCCCTCATTGGGGCTTAACGTATATTTCCTTAATGTAATTCATCTAAAAATTTCTTAAACAATTTTGTGTTCATTGAATAAGGTATACAAAATGTGTGCACATTCTGTTAAAATTATATGAAATAATACCATTACTTTGTGTTATGATTAATTTGTCCATATTGCTATTATTTATTAAATAAGTAGGTTAGAGTGGAGGACTTTTGCTCCACTTTTGGAGGAACGAAAGTAATCCCTAATATTTTTTTTTTATTCTTCCACTAGCCTGTAGTTAGTTAAAAGTTATGCGAAGTAAATAAAAGTAATATAATGAATAGCTGAATTAAAAGTTTACTCGTTTATTTCTGGCGTCGAAGTTTTTTTCTTATAATTTCTTACTATCTTAAATTCTAGAAAATAATAATAATATAATCAAAATTAAACTTAACACCTCAAGGCCAAACTTTTAACTCATAAAACTATATCATGGGCAGTTTTCCAATTCCAATTCGAAAACTCACGTGGTAAAAAAAGTACCCCTTGTTCGTCTCAAACTAAAAAGTAATTATTTTTACTACAGATCATATCCTTAAGAAAATAAATCTCTAGTATGAATACCCTTTTCGATCCCATAACAATTTTACTGATATTGTTCAGGATTCATAAGAATCGAGATATTATGATATTAGCAATATTAGCGAAATTGCATGTCAACATATGTACATACTGACCTAAAGAAAAAAAAATTTCACGTCGAAATTGTAACAATTTCGCAGAGAGATGAGCCAGATAACTGTCCACGGGTAGTACATTGCATTCACGCATGGTAATTTTTTTTGTCGACCTAAAGCAAAACTGGCTTAAGAAGTTTAAATCAACAACGCAGCAGTGAATTGTGGTAGCCAGAAACAACTCTAAATGGGTTGTACACTGCATTTGTCATGGTAAGATGAAAACGAATATCTATATAAAAAAAATTTGAGTCAACAACAAATTTCTGATTGAATAGAATTTACAAACAAGTTTTTTAGTTGTTCTTTTGTTGCATTTTAAACAATAGAAAACGAAGTGCAGCTGCTATGCCAATTTGCCATTCGCCGTTGAATGCCGTTCCTTGGTGCCATGAGCAACCTATGGCTATATAAATCGGAATCTGACTTGAATCGGTCTCTTTTTTAGTTTGGAAGTGCAGTGATCAAGGTCGTAATCTATTTCCTAGTGTTCTTTCCAAGTCCTTTAAATTTTATTAACATAAATCACTTTATTACGGGTCTCGACTGTAATAGAAATTCTTATTACGGGTATGACCGAATAAGAAATTTATTAACATAAAACACCTTATTTTGGGTCTCGACCAAATAAGGAAGTTATTAACAAAAACTGTATTCTGTGTCTGGGATAAAGAATAGCCCAATTCCAAGCCTCAATAAAATAGAGAACTAACCAGATCAGGGGCCTAATACTACATTGTCAGATACAACAAAATTTTCTAACAAAAAGTTGATTCAATCTTAATTATTCTTTTACATATATTCAATATTCCATTTAGCTCTATACATATACATTTAAATTATAATTGTAGTTTTGAAATAATATTACCAGAGACATACATTACATGTTAATTCAAATTATAGCATTTTTGAATTTCAAAAATCTAATTTCAGTGCGAGCTGCAGTGTAGTAAACTTGGTGAACCAGAGAACAAAAGCACGAACTTATTGACTTTGAACCAGGGTTATAGCTTCCATCAAACTTCTTCAGTATTTGCGTATTCGCTCTGACTACGGGCAGAGCATTTTAGATATATTTAACAATAACAAAAGTAATGCCAAAAAACTTATCATCAAAAAAATTACAAAAAATATAACAAATTACTTTCACACGTCCGCTTTTCTGGCCTGCAAAAATTTATGTGTACCGCATGTAACGCATGTGCCGAATTCGGAGCTTCGAAATGGTATAACAAAATCGGAATGTGTGCAGAAGAAAAAGAAAAAGAAATCAGCATACTTTTAAGGGCTTTTTTAAGTTTTGAAATGGTATTCAGAAAACGGTTAGAATTTAGAAAGAGTCTTCTACGAAGTGTGAATCCGAATTATTCTCTGATTTTTTTCTGAATTTTGAAGACTTTAGTTGCACTGCCATTTTATCTTCAAAGTTAGAAGAGAATGTGAATGACGATTTTCTGAAGAGTGGAAAAGGAATTGGTATAAGCATAAAAGTTTTCATAAGAATGCAAAATGTTTTATTATTATTATTTTTCAGAAAACATTTTTTTTTTCAACCCTTGGAGGGTCGTATCTGACTATAATTACCAAGAAATCGTTCAAGGCCTTGATGCCGGACGAAGTTGCCAAACATTTCACCTGGATGGGACTGGGGCAAAATCTAAAATATCAAATTTTTCGAATTTTCTCCATTTGCAAAGGTGTTTTAAAATAGAAATTAAATGTTATCAAGCGTTTAATATAATTGTTTTATTAAAGGAATCTGCGTTTACCTTATATCCATCACCAAGCATGGATGTTGTATAAAAGCGCCTGAAAGCTGTATTTTATAACGTAAAAGGCAGTTTAAATAAAAGTTGTGAAAAGCTTTCAGCATTATCGACAATGCCAGAATGAAATGGCTCATTTGTTTTTATTAGTTAATCACAAACAATTGCCTCAAAGATTCCATGAAATAAAAACTTACAAAATGTAAATATTTATCGTTCTTATACTTAAAATCCATTTATTTTCCGAACTGGCACATCCAAACTGTAAAAATGTTTTAATGTCATTACTATTTCCTATCCATATCCGATTTGAAAATAATAATGCTTATTTAAACAGTTTCGAAACATTTTGAGTTTTTTACTAGATCGGAGAGCTTTTATATATATTTCTGAGAATTTGGTATGAATTTCTTACGATTTCAATCGGTATTCAGATGAAAAGCTTGACAATATTCTTTGGGGAATCGGGGAATTTCTTTTGAAACTCGTAAGGTGTTCAGGTAGCCGACACATAACATACATATGTACATACAATAACGAATTTGATTTCCCGCTAATAATTTCTATAAATTTGTTCCTACTTATTTATAGTCGAAATACAAATTGCTCAATTTCTTGCATTCTTGCATTTTCTCAATTTAAATATTCACAATATTCTTGTATATTCAGCAATTATAAAAAGAGAACAACAGAGTTCCTTCGCTATAAAATCATAAGGTATTTGTTCGAAAAAGCTTAAGAATTCGAAATGTTTTCGGAACTTTTTTAATTTCTCCTTCAAAATTCTTAGGAAAATTCCGAATTTGGCACATTGCGTGGTTAAGTATAACATAGCATTTACCGTTGATATCTTAAATAAAAGTAGGTGTGGCAAATGCGCCCCTATGGCGACGCTGCCCCAGTTTACCCTAATTAATGTATACATATATGCATTTCAGAGTCATTTTGTATTAAGAAAACTGAATTGAAATTGCAATAAATTGGCATGCTGTCAATTTGATCGGATAAGCCTTACGTACAAGATTTTATCGTTTTAAAATAAATTTTTCTTCGCTGAATTACTAAAGATATTAAATTTTCTATTCCATATACAAAACAATACCATGGTAGACATATCATGATGAGCTCATCAATGAGCTCCTCATGAGCAATCAGATGAATGTACTGATGAAATTTATTCGCGTTTGAATCGAAGCCGGGAAAAAAATTATTTATTTATTTATTCACAGATAGTGTGCATGAGATATTGCACATCTTTCTCTTATTTCGAAATATATGCTTTGCTTCTCCTTTGTGCATTTTGCAATATTAGATGAGCACTTCAATGAGTACATAATGAGCGTCACGATGAGCTTATTAATGAGCATGTCAATCAGGGTCACGATGGGGGGCTTATAAATGAACATGTAATGAGTATTTCACGATGAGCTTATTAATGAGCATAGCAATGAGTGTCACCATGAGCTTATTAATGAGCATAGCAATGAGTGTCACGATGAGTTTATTAATGAGCATATCAATGAGTGTCGTGATGAATTCATAAATGATAATATGCATTTACGATTGATTTCATATATTTTTCCCAATTCATATTCCGGTTGCAAATAAAACTCTAAGACGCTGAGGCGTAAGGATATTGCAAAACGTCTTGTTCAGCATATGAGCGACAGCATTTCCGCAGAAAATAAATCAAAAAATTAATTTAAAAACTTAAATAAATAAATCACCAAAATCAATTCAAATTTTCCTAATAGAAATGTCATTTGATAAGGTGATAACAATAATAAATATTTTGTACATAGGGAACAGTTTCATGCTATCCAATGAGCCCTTCGATGAAATTTAACGAATGCTCATCAGATGGCTCATAGGGAATTAATTTTCTATATCTTTCTTCATGAATTGCAAACACCTTGTTACTTTTCAGTCAAATCAGTATTGGCTTACTAATAACTGCCCCTTGCGGGGCATTAGAAAAGATAAAACTGTGAGAAATTTCTACTTATATCAGGGCGTAAAATTAACCATATATAAATAAATCTTACGTATAAAATTGTGTAAGTTTCAGCAAAATGTGTAAATTTAAGCAAAATTGATCTATGTATCAAATGTGTAACATTACATCAGAAATATAAAATTATAGGTGAAGAGTCAGTAAAAATTTAACTATAGCGATAATAAAATTCAATTCAATTTTATAGTGTGACTCTAGATCACAAGTTACTAGTAATTTTTTTAAAATTTCAGCCAGTTTGCTATGATTTGAAACTAAATAGAGTTATTGGGTATTATATACCCAGCTACAACGTATTAGTATGAAAAATGTATCCACAGTCACAACACATCAGAGACACATCTCACAAAGAACTATCTCTGCTTCCTAATAAGACTGAACCGATGCCGGCCATAAATTAATTCGAACCACTTATCTGCATCACATTACAATGAAAGACTCTTACATGATCTTTGCTAAAACCGGAAATAGTCCAGAAACAGAAAATAAAATAGTCTGAACTATCATAGGAATTAAACAAACAAAGTCATCTCTAGTTCTGAACTTACATTGTTTTCATAAACTTTCAGTTCTCTTCCGTTCCGACCATAATCAGCTAAAAAGTAGGAAGTAAAACATTAGGCGACCCAGCAAAATTGAGCTTCTCTGGGTTCCCGAGCCCCAAAAAGTTAAAGGTAGTCCTAAAAATGTAAAAAAGACTCTCAAACTCTGAAGACTAATATTGTATACAACACACTTAATAGTAACAATATAACATATTCAACACATAATACGGTAATAAAACGAAACATAAACACATACAAATATATGCACACTTTGTATCTGAATGTTACATATTCAAGTCCAAACCAAAAGCGGCTACTTTTATTCGCCGAATTGGTCAACTATCTCGTCAGTCTAAAATGTTTACATTTTTTTTCTACACGAAAATATTGCAATTTTTGCTTTCTCAGCCTAGAAAAACACCCAAGAAAGAAACAAAACAAGTACCTTCTATGTCCATCTTTACATTATAAACTGGCGAATACAAATACAAAAGATGAAGTGCCGATCTAAAAAAAAAAAGAAAACTCAAAACCTAACGCTTTGGAATAAAAACCATATCAGGGAGGATCACTTTTTAGCGCGTCACTATAAAAACATTAAATTTGATGAATCACTTAGAAAACGTGCGAACAATCTTGTTTCAGATATCCAAAAACATCTCTCAGTTTTAATTCTGAAAAAAAAAACTCATCCATGCATTTAGTTGACTATACCCACTACAAGTTACCAGCTGGTGTCAAAATACATCTCAACCTACAAAAACCTTTCAAATTGCCTTCATTCTCCGGGCGGTAATCAATCTACCGAAAGTAGTGAATTACAAGTCAAAAAGCTTTTATCACTGGCAGCTTCCTAAAAATGTGTCTGATCGTCTAAATCTAAACTCGTCAGCTATCTGACAAGGGTGCTGGCGAGAAGACGATCTTTTTGGTTTGCATGTAAAAGAAAGATCTTCACGGTCACTAGACTCTTAAAGATCGGTTTTAAAAAGAAAAGAAAAACAAAAAACAAAGACGACCTTAAACCTTCAGCTACTAAAATATTATGTCAATTTGCGTGACTGATCATGATCTTATCATGTAATAACTGAATCTTAGAAGATTTCACTTGGGGAAAAGGAAAAAGTACAGAGAAAGATTGAAATATAAATGTGGTGGTAGAATAGTGATCTTTCGTGTCCGATTGAAGACGTATAGAAAAAAAAATGAAATGCTTTAGTGGATTTTTGACAATGATCACCAGGGAAGTTTTCATTGAATCAATTTCCATCAAGATGGATGAGATTAGTTGTTCGTGCGCAAATGAATTTTTATTAGATCGTCTTGAAATTTTAGGAGAAATAAAATAGTTTCTTTCATATTGATTTTGATCTTATCTAGCTTTTAAGAACACTAATGGCATTTATTAAGAATTTTACTTAATGGCCTTGAAGTCTTAGATGAGAATATTAATCCTCATGAGGTAATCCTTAAAATGAGAATAAATAAAAAATTACAATACAAGAACTCGAACTCCAAATTTCAGTTAGTAAAATACCCCAAAATAAGAAGACATTTGATTCATTGTGCCAATCGTAATTGATACTTTGAGGTCTGAGGAGAGTAAATATAGCTAAGAAATTCATATCCTATGTATGAGGCGTTCTCTTGTGTGCTAATATGTAGAGAGTTATGGTTGATCTAAGAAGGAGCCTTAGATGCCCATTTGCTTTTTACAGGCGAACTACTGGCACCAGCCAGTACTTTTGCTTTTTTTTTATTTTTTTTTATGTTAACTAAAATATTAGGGAATATTCTTTGATATATTTTCAGGTTTTCTTAAGAAGAAAACTAGGGTGAGAGGATAACGAAAGATTAGTCAGATCTGGCGAAACAGAGAGTGAATGGGTTTCAGCACCCACCTTTCAAAAGCAATAGTGTAGTTATGTCTAATTTCTGCAGGGCCATTGTGCTACATAGTTTCATGCAAAGGAGATGCAATCATATGTACGATCCATGTACACGAGCATATCTAAAATTGCCCTGCAATTGTGTATGTTTCATTTCTCGCTGTCAAATTCATACTTAGGTTTGGTTTGTTTTGGGCTTGGAGCATTGACGCAGGAAGTCCCGCAGGGGCACAAACATTTTGCCACTGAGCTTTTTTCTTAATTAATAACTTTTTTATGTTTGAAAACTCAGTAAATACTTTTGAGTATATGAAAGTAAGGGCGATTAAAAATGCGCATAGGTTGCATATTTGTGGACAGGTGCACAAATTTCTCGACGCTTATGTAAAAACAATATCAGTGTCAAGTGTCAATGTGTTATAAATAAGTACGTGATATTTGCTTATTTGAATCCATTTTAGTTCTTACCTTATTGTAATCTATCCTTCCAAGGACAGCCCTAGATCTACTCTATTTCTCCGAAGCTTAGGATATATCTAAGCTCATTACCGTGTAGCTCCACCAGCTCCGAGAAAAGTAGCCCGCCTCTTTTGGTCCCTAGAGCCGGACAGTTCGCAAAATATATATAGAACTGATTCGCTTTTCTTGAGGAGCTATAGAGTTAGGACGGAAGCCGTTTAACTCCAGACCCAGCCTCCTAGCCTGGTTACCTATAACTAAATGGCTCGTTAACACCTCTACTAGTTTTCTGGTATCGTCTCCATTCCCCCCAGAAATTTAATGATCTTCTTCCTACTACAAGCCCTAATTTGCTCGTAATACAGAAGGTGTCTGTATTGACCTTAGGTTAACGTAGCTGTCGTTGGTGATGTCGCCTCTTAGAGTTCCCAACGGGATTTCGGGATTCTCACATACGATATTAGATCTGAACTATTCATTTCAGAACCTATTTTTGCTATCTCATCCCCTATCTCATTGCCCTTAAAATTTCTATGAACTGATATCCAGTATAGGGTCATCTTGTGTAGTATACAAATCTCTACAAATCTCTCTCTGCCTTTGCAAAACTGTACCTGCTTTGATTTTATCAACATAACAACGAATCGCCTTAAATGCCGTTTGGTTGCCAGTATATATCCGGATGTCTAAGTCCGACTCTCTATGCATAGATGTCAGAAGTATTGGTTTGTGAATGGCCACCAATTCTGCCTGGAAAATACTACATTTATCAGGAAATCTGTATGAATCGTTTCGATGCTAGAATCTGGAGTATACTCCTGTACTTATACCTGCACTTGTTTTCGATCCAGCTGAAAAAAATAATCGGTATTTTCTAATTTTCAACCAAAAAAGTCACGTACAAAATAGGCAATACAACAAAAAACATTTTAATAGTGTGTACATTTTTGAAAGCTCTTTCAACTCGGTGTATGACCACGAAAAAATTGACTTTTTTTTATAAAACTAAATAAAAGTAAAAGTAAAAATAAACTTTCTCAATAAAAGTTTTTAATAACCGGTAATTTTGAACGTATATTTTTCAGTCAAAAAATGAAAGTCCAAAAATGACTTTTATTTTTTGATCAAATAATAAAAGTCAAAATCCGACTTTTATTTTTCGGTCAAATAATAAAAGCATTTTCTTTTACTTTTATTTTCTTCAGCCAGATATTTATTTATTTATTTATTTATTTAGAACTTCATCAAAAATCTGACTACTAAGTTTACAAAAGAAAACAAAAAAAAAAAAATTAAAAATTATTATACATATGTAAACAATGATATTGACCAACAGTGTACAAACAAAATTAATAAAATGAAAAGTAACCTTAACTAAGCTGATCCCTTAATTCACTTTTTGAAAGATGAAAGTCAATGCAAACAAACCAGTTGTTAAAGAGACGAGACATTGATGAAATCGGCTCGTGAAAACCATAGTTCGTACTATGATGAGGAACGACGAGGAAGTCGTGGTTCCTCAAGGAGCGCGCAGGAATAGATATATTGAAAGTATTTAAGAGCTCAGGAGAATTTATCGCTCCCTGTAAACACTGAAACGCAAAAACAACTCTGGAAGTTTTTCGCCTATTTTCGAGAGAATCCAATGGAAAGAGTTTAAGCCTCTCAACATATGGAGGTAAAATAATAGGGTTATGCCAATGAAGTCCACGCAGAGCGAAACGAACGAATCTCCGCTGCACAGCCTCAATACGATTTATGTGTACAGCATAAAACGGAGACCAGACCGGACTGGCATACTCCAAAATAGGTCTAACGAATGTGCAGTAAAGGACCTTCGTTATGAATGGATCATTAAACTCCTTTGACCATCTCTTTACAAACCCCAGAGTAGCATTAGCCCTGGCAACGATTGTATTAAAATGATCCTCGAAGGAAAGGCGTGTATTAAGGAAGACACCCAAGTCCTTGGTTTTGACAAGTCTAGATAATAAGCATCCATCTAAAGTATAACTGAAGTTCAATGGACTCATTTTACGAGAAAAGGACATAGCAGTACATTTGTTGATGTTGAGAGGAAGACAGTTAATAGCAATATGAAAGGTGTCTAAGTCCAAATTTAGAATTCCACACTCGTTTTCATTAGAAACAATGCGGAAGATTTTGGCATCGTCAGCATAGCAAAGTATTCTTGAATTAGTCAAAATCAGAGATACGTCATTAATGAAAATAATAAAAAGGAGTGGTCCGAGATGGCTGCCTTGAGGAACACCAGAAGTATTATCTATTACGTCAGAAAGAGCTTCGCGAAATATAACTCGCTGCGTACGATCCGATAAATAAGAATGAAGCCAATTGACAAAAACAGAAGGAAAACCAAGCAGAGTCAGCTTATGAATCAAGATTTTATGATTGATTCGGTCAAAAGCTTTACTAAAATCTGTGAATATGCAATCAACTTGCTTTCCGCTTTCAATTGCAGAAATGCAGAAATTAGTAAACTCTAACAAATTAGTCGTAGTAGATTTACCCTTCATAAAACCATGCTGAAAAGAGCGCAGGAAAGGCTTGCAGTGGAATGACAAAACATCGCAAACCATGGCTTCAAATATCTTACCAATACAACATAACTTAGCGACGGGTCTGTAGTTAGAAATGTCACACTTATTACCCTTCTTGTGAAAAGGAATAATCAAAGAAAGCTTCCACTGTTTAGGAAAAACACCACAGGTTAAAGATAAATTAAATAAATAACACAAAACAGAAACTATGGACGTAGCACAATTTTTTATGAACGTGGAAGGAACGCCATCCGGACCACTAGAAAAACTATCAGCTATGCTTGAAATGTACTTGAAGACAGACGCTTCATCGAACAACAGGTCCTTAGGTTGAAGAGAAGTCGTCGGGAGCTTCGCCAAGTGGGTAAAATCGTTATACCTAATATCACAGTGGTTATCACAGAAGACAGTTTTAAAGAAGTCACCAAAAAGATTGGAAGTCTCCAAGGGATCAACGCTATCTATGTTTCCAAGTCGCAACGATGAAGGGTATCCATCACAGTTGCGCTTAAGTTCACAAACTTCCAAAATTGCTTAGGTTCCGTACGCAAGGCCGACCTCATTCTATGTATATAATCATTATAAGAATCATTCAGGTACGATATGTACTGAGCACGCAAATTAGAATAAGTCACTTATTCAGGAATTTTTCATTTTGGGGTATTACTGAAAGTAAAATTTATGCGGAATGTGAAAGAAATATTGTTCAAAACGTGTTATGTCTGGAAAATAAGTGCGTATTGCTTCATGCTGAAAATATTCAATAAACAAACACTAAAAATCAAGACAATTTTACATTAAAAAACTTTTCAATTTATAGAATTTTTTCATTACGTCTACTCTGCAGATGAAGAAGTATAATTTTCTTCGCTGAAGTTTTCATTATTTGCATATATGGAATTTTTTTTCTCTGATAATATACATGTTAATTAGTATATTAGTTGCATTACATTACACGTATTAAGTGTTCGTTAATAAATTATGGGTTTTTTTTTCCGCATAAATTTTACTTTCGCTAATACCCCAAAATGAAAAATTCTTGAACAAGTGACTTAAATATCTGGCTAAAGAAAATAAAAGTAAAAGAAAATGCTTTTATTGTTTAATTGAAAAATAAAAGCAAAGGAATGGCTTTTATTATTTGACCGAAAAATAAAAATCTGTTTTTGACTTTTATTAAGTTATCAAAAAAATAAAAGTCATTTTTTGACTTTTATTATTTGACAGAAAAATAAAAGTAATTTTTTGACTTATACTTTTTGACTGAAAAATATACGTTAAAAATTACCGGTTATTAAAAACTTTTGTAATAAAAGTTAAAATGAAACGGTTATATAATGACCGTCTTTTTTAAGTCGTACAATTACTGGTTAATTGTGACTTTTATTTTAAAAGTCATAAAAGTTACCTGCCCTGGTAAAAATTAAGATGTCTGCTATTACAAATTCCTCATTTACATTTCAGTGAAAGTTCCACTAAAGGTTAGGGAAGTAATTTGGAATTATATTGCTACATCACGATCAATGCAATCAATAGTTTAAATGTACGCACTCCTTTTTCCTCCACCAATCCATTGCTTTTTACCCGGATGAGTAATTTTTTTTTTCATATTTCTAAAAAAAGATCTGTTTGTTGAACTTTAATCACTAAATAGAAAATGAAGCTAGTAAGAAATCAAGTAAAGCTGGGAAAACAACGCTAAGTTTATCAATCCCGGCTTCAGCATCAACTTTGACAGTTTTGTGGAATACATGAGATCATATTATCTAGAACATGATAGCAAAGTTGGTGAAGTCGGCCAGATTGAGGTTGAATTGAAGGTGATCTACTTTTTAATCTATTGTACTTTCTTATCTTTAACAATGTTTGGCGCATATATTGTTTACGAAAAGTAGTGTACGGGAAATTTATGAAAAAGAAAAAAATATTTGGGAAAAATGTATCCCATTAAAAATTATTTTCACTGTCGTAAATTATTACAAAATAACCGGAATCTCAAGTCCATCAGCTCAGTTATCAATTAAAAGCTGTCAAAGTTCGTATTGTGTCTTGGAAAATTTGACAGAGCTCATAAGATTGCAGTTTTAAAGTTATACTAAGGTCGAATTTGGAAGACTTAGCACTGTGCACCCAGATTAAATTTGATTTGACTTTTAGGCGTTGTCAGCTGTTTCGAATCACTACCTTAACTTTTCACGTTTGAAGCAGTTGTAGTTTATTTAAATAAATATTTGGCCGAAAATGTTGTCATAGTCAAACATCTAACAGGAAAAATATTAACGTACACAGATATACATAAGTAAATTATAAGAGAAAAGTGCTATGGCAGTTTGGAATAAGAAAATTGTTAATGCTATTTGGTATGAGGAAAAGTAAGTTATTATTTTGGTAAAAGAATAGTTTATTTATAAAATATGAATATATTTCTTTTTTGAATATAATTGAAATTATGCTCCATCGCTAGCTACGACGTTTGTGCATCTTTCCGGCAACTTGCGGATTCCATCACTAAATAATTGCTCGTCCTTCAAGGCAATCTAATTATTGAGCAAAATTTGGATTCTTTCAAAAGATTTAAACCGTTCTCCAGGACTGACGGCATCCACCGGAAAAATAATAATCGGAAGGTGCAATTTCGGGAGAGTACGGCGGGTACTGAAAGACTTCGTTGTTCAGCTCTTCCCTTCTAAGTAGTTTTTTACTGGTAGAGCTTTATGAGGTCTTCAATTGTCATATAATAAAAGTATTTTCTTATTGTGTCGATTGTCCCATACTGGTGGTTTTTCTTCAATAGCTCGATTTAAATCTAAAGGGTTTTCCAATAAGAGGTGTAATTTTGATATTCAAAGAAAAACGCCATTTTTTTAGATAAATGATCGGATCTTTACTCCATTAGAAAGAGGAACGTATGCCGTTAATAATGGAAAATAACATCAGCCAAATCACCACCACGACCACGCCTCCAGGACCATATCCTTTTCATGAAACTTTCCATAACCAAATCGCAAAGTGGCTGCCCTATGTCCTCGATAGCCTCACGAATTCCATCTTTGAGGTCTTGAATCGACGCTGGGCTGTTGGCATAGACCTTCTCTTTCAAGTGGCCCCAAAGAAAGAAGTCGCAAGGTGTTAACTCACAAGATCTCGGTGGCCAATTTTGATCACCTCTTCGAGAGATAACACGGTCCGGAAACTTTTCCCGTAAAAGATCAACGGTTTCGTTGCTTGTGTGGCACGTAGCGCCGTCTTGTTGAAAGTAAACGTTGTCCAGATCAATACCATCCAATTCCGGTCATAAAAAATCATTAATCATCTGTCGATAGCGCAATCCATTCACCGTAACTGTTGCTCCAGCCTCATTTTCGAAAAAGTAAGGTCCAATGACCCCGCGGGACCATAAATCGCACCAAACAGTTACACGTTGAGGATAGAGAGGCTTTTCAACAATAACTCTTGGGTTTTCCGAGCCCCAGATGCGACAATTTTGCTTGTTGACGAAGCCATCGAGGTGGAAATGGGCCTCATCACTCAAGATGAGTTTTCGATGGAATTCCGGATCATTTTCATGCATTTCAACGACCCAATCAGCAAAGACTCGACGTTGTTGATGATCGGCCGGCTTGAGTTCTTGTGTTAATTAGCCTTAAGTAAGACCCAAATCTTTATGCAAAATACGGTGTAATGACGTTTGTGGAATGCCTAATTCCAAAGAACGACGAGGAATGGACAAACCTGGGTTTTCTTCAACACTTTCGGCTACAGCAGCAATATTCTCGGCTGTTCTGGAACGACGTGCACGGTTTTTTTTTCACATCACTAACTTGTCCCGACAGCTCGAATTTTTCCACCAATTTCTGTATTGCGATCCGACAAGGTGCTTCACGACGGCCCCAAAGTGTTCGAGATTTACGAACCGTCTCTGCCACATTTTCACCATTTTTATAGTGAATTTTAATAATTTCAATGCGTTGCTGAATCGTGTATCGTTCCATTTTTATTAATGGCGTAGTTTCTACTTGTCAAATGTAAAAAAATGACAGCTACAAAAGTGAGATCTACCGAAATAGCGGGCTAATTAAAATAACACCTCTTATTGGAAAACCCTTTATTATTAGGCGCATTTTGACAGCGCCCGCAACGGTATATAAATAACATCATTCATATCCCACCATATATACAGCATCACCTTGTCACTATATGAATATCTTGCTTTGGTTGCGATGGGAAACGTTCAAAAATACTTATCCCAAGATTTTTACGCTTAATATTGTCATAGTGAGTCCACTTTTCATGCGCAGTAACAATCCTATGTGAAAAACCTTTTCTTTCACCAATTCCAGTTTCTTCTTGCCTTTCGGTTGGCTGATGAGGTAACCTTATTTCGGGATGAGTGCAATTGCTTGCAAACGCTTTTTCACGTTTGATCGGTCAACCTATAATGCTGCTGTCAATTCTTCTTGAGTTTGGTATGGATCTTCGTCGAGTAAATCTTCAAGTTGTTCATCAGTAAAGCTTTTCGGTCTTCCTTCACATTTGGTGTCGTCCACATCGAAAAAGCCATTATTAAACTGTCTAAACAATCTGCAGCACATACTATCCGAAAAGGCATGTTCACCGTATGCTTCTATTAGCAAACGATGACTTTCAGCAGCAGATTTCTTTACATTGTTCAAGTATAACAATACTTCTCACAAATTTCGATTAGTTGGCACAAAACTCTCCATGTTCAATCGAAAAAAAATCTGTTGTAAACACTTTAACTGATCGAGATAAAGTGGATTTTTACACTGACATTACACCTGTCAAATACATGTCAAACCGGATCAGACGTGTATATATATAACATATTAAGACTTACGCCATTTATTAGAAAACAGAACTTATTTTTTCTCATACCAGTAGATACAGATAGTTCGTTGGAAATTAGAACAAGGACGTAAAACAGACTTCCTTATTTATAAGCTATTCAATTATGCAAAATATTATCCAAAATTAAAAATTTGTAGACGTCATTATGCTGTTTTTTTATACTGGGTAAAGTTGGCTGTTCTTAGATCAGGATTTTCTCTTTAAGCCTAGTATCGAGTTCGAGTAAAATGAGACATTTCCATATAAATTTTAGCGCTGGTAAAATCGCAAGCAAAAATTTTACTGATGATTTTATTAGTGCAGTACGGAGTTCACTGGTAAAAAATAAATATTTCTCTATTTTAAGATAGATGGAGCCATGTACATATGTCTCCACTTATTTTACTGAACATTTTAATGCACGGAGCATTAAAATGCTGGTAGAATTATGACATTTTCTGTTTCTATGACAATTTGAGATTGTTTTTTGAATTTATTGAAGGCTTTTATTTAATTGAAAATTTTTACATTGTTTTGTAAATTTATTGGAGGACTAAATTTTTCTTAACAATTTTCAGATTAATTAAGTCCACCTTTAATATTGTTAATTGTAAAAACGTTTATCTAATCTTTATAAACGATTTGAAGTTTCTCAGCGATAAAATCTTTAAACATCTGTCACTTTGTTTTCTCCAAATTAATCAACGTCAAAATTTTACTAGTGATTTTAATTTGAAAAATTTGGAGACCGCGTTAAATTTTACTTTGCCCGAACTCGATACTAGGCTTAAGTTTGTAAATATTTTTTATTGTTTTTTTTTAATTTATGTTTTATTTTTTTTAATATTTTTAATTTTGTTTTATTATATGTTTTTTAACTTTTTTTTATTTGTGATTTATTTTTTTAATCTATATAAATAAAAATCAAGTGCCGCAGGTTATATACTAAACTCTTGAAAACGGTTCGACCGATTTGGCTCATGTTTGTTGTTTTTGTTGTGTTCGTAATTGTCTGGACAAGGTTTGTAGGGAAAGAAGAATTGGAATCGGCAACCCCTTTTTGATGTTGCCATACAAAACTTTGGTTTTTCGCAGTATATTTGGAAACTTCCTGATAACCCGTCGAAGTGGAGAGCTTATTTTGTACATGTCGTTTTTGTAAAATAAATGTAGATTTAAGTTTAAAAATGGGACCAATCGGGCAATTCGTTCATAGGGTTGTCATACAAGAATTTTGTTTTTAACTACATACATGGATATTGCCTGAAAGCGCGTAGACGTAGAGATTCAAAATTTGGTACATGTTGTTTTCATACTAATTGTATATACGTGTTTAAAAATTAACAAAATTTGGCAACCTGTTCTTGGTGTTGCCGTATAAATATTGGGTTTTCACAATTTATTTGGACAATGCCCCAGAAAGCATCGACGTGGAGAGCTCAAATTTTGTACACTGCATTGTCATATAAATTGCTAGTTGAAGATCAAAAATGAAGCAAATCGGGCAACCTTTTGTTGGTGTTGCCATAAAAAAACTTTAGGTTTTTACGATATATTTGCGCACTGCCTCGCACTTTGACATAGAGGACTGAAAATTTGTACACGGGACTTTTTGACAAAATATAAATTCAAGTTCAATAATGAGATCAATCGGGTAACTTTTTTGGTGGGCTACCATACAAAAATTACGTTTTTAACTATATCTTTCGACACTACCTACAAACGCGTCGACCTAGAGAGCTAAAATTTGGTACATAGTGTTTTAATAGCAATGGTAAAGAAAATTTCAAAAATCGATTAAATCTGGTTACCCCTTCTTGGTATTGTCATACAAAACTTTCCTTTTTTCATTAAATACTTGGAAGCTGTCTGAGATGGCGTCGAGGTTGAGAACTCATGTTTTGTACATGGCGTTTTCATAAAAATTCCAAATACAGGTTCAAAGCTGAGCAAATTGAGCAACCCTCTCATGTACACGGGCCTTTTTAAAACATGGGAAATTTAAGTTCGAAAATGGGATCAATCGGGCAATTCCTTCATAGGGTTGTCATACAAAATTTAGTTTTCACTATATATACGGGCACTTCCAGAGAACGCGTTGACGTACCCAGCTACACTCCTTCATACTTATAAGCGTATGCAGGCACCCAAAAACACACACACAAACACCCACACACACACACACACACACACACACACACACACAAACGCAAATGCACAGTGAAACCCTAAAGTACGCAATCGCGCGATCAAGTTATATGATAGCTTAGATATTATGCATTTCTAACCACCACACACTTTCAACCCGAACGCATTTAGGCCTCTATATTATTGCCGAGGAGCACAAGCGGGCTCCCCCAAGAATTTTATAATTTTTTAAAGATATTTTTCATTAATAAAAAAGTGTACTAGGATAGGTCCGGGGTACAGACAAGGTCTGGGCTTTTCTATGTATTGAATTCGCCAAGCTTTAAAACTGCTTGGCTACTTTAATCTCTTTCCTTTAGCTCTTTCGTCTGTCAAATATTTAGTAGAAAAAATAAAGCTGTAGACTCATGATTACATAGTGTAAGAAATATGTTTCAAGGTTCCCGCCATACTATAGTACCTATTTCATACTATGTATGTATACACTATGGTATCAATATCTTTAGGATTTTATAGTAATATGTCCTTAACCTTTACGCACATATCATATATATGTTCCTTCCTGTTTAAACTTCCATGCGTTTACCTTCACTTTTTTTTCCTCCAAGTCAATGAGATATTTTTTCCCTCTCAACTCATCTCATTTTACATGTAATGAGGTAAATTCAGAGAATAGCATATAAAAAACAAAGTAATCATAAAAAAAAATTTTTTTTCCACCCCCACATCATCAGTTCATGTTTCATTAGCGGCCTATCTCCATCAAAATATTTTCTAACCTCATCTCATTACTACGCAGATACGCTTGAAGGCTTTTAGAGGTGTGCTTTATGAGAGCACTTTGGCTTGTTCTCTATGATATTTGCGCCACAAAGGCCACCATAAAAACCAAACGAAGTTTTCTGCACATACTTTCTACTTTTACGATAATTTCCGTCGGAATTGCACTCTTCTAGTAACACTGAAAAAGTCTTGAAAATAAAAACACTCTTGACGTTGGCGCGATGGTGTAGTGTACATATATAAATATATATATGTATATTTCTAGGAGCCTCTATTTAGAAGATGTCTTATGTGGGTGTCCGTCTTTGGTGCTTTTATTTTTTTGTTTTTTCCCAAAAACTTGGAAACTTTCATACCCATCAATTGACTTATGCTTAACTTTGAATTTGTTTGCTTCTTACATGCCTTGGTAGAAAACGCATTGAGTTTGTTGGGCTGATGATGCTAATTTTGGGCTAAGTAAACTTCCTACAGAGCGCCCAAAATAGCAGATGCTGTTGAAATGTTGAAATTTTGGTAGGCATCGAGACAACGACGTGACTTGGAGCTCTTATTGGAAATTGTTTAGCAGCAGAACCGATAGTTGCTACGTGTCAATTTCTCTTTTCCTTTTTTCTCCTGTTCCATCCCAATGCTGTCCAATCCATATGGGACGAATACATTTTGAAATTAGATTACCATTCCTTTTTCCTTTCTACGGGAATTTGCTATGCTTAGTTTCATTGTGATGTGAATGTCAATCAGATCAAAGTCGATAGTGCGGAAATAAAGTGATGTTGCCTTGCTCGATTTTACTTTTTTTTTTATTTGAAAATGTCAAGAGAATAGATCTGTATTTGCTAGGACTTTCGACGGAAAAGGGGATATAAAGAAACTTAAGTAATTGGTCATAGATTAGTTATTGTCAATACCGTAAATGAATTGCGTGATAGGCTTGATATTAGCTATCCAATTATTTATTTAGGCTATTCACTACTAATGTCCCACTTTTATATATAAATTTCTGTCGAATAGAAGAATTTCAAGAACATTAATTTTTAACGATTCTAAATCAAATCATAAATACAAGAGAAAAAAATAACCGCCTCGTCCTGGGTTTGAAGCCGTGGTCTTCTGCTTTCCGGGTGACTGCTCTTACCATTGACCTAACGAGGCAGATGATTTTCCGCTGTTCTCCATCTCTTACCGATTCTAACAAGTGTGGGTTCGATTTCCGTTCGGGAAAAATAAAAACAAGTATATTTCTATATAAAGGGCTTTCCAATAAGAGGTATTATTTTAATTAGCCCGCTATTTCGGTAGATGTCACTTTTGGAGCGGTCATTTTTTGACATTTGACAAGTAGAATCTACGCCATTAATAAAAATGGAACGATACACGATTCAACAACGCATTGAAATTATTAAAATTCACTATAAAAATGGTGAAAATGTGGCAGAGACGGTTTTTAAAACTCCAACATTTTTGGATCGTCGTGAAGCACCTTGTCGGACCGCAATACAGAAATTGGTAGAAAAATTCGAGCTGTCGGGACAAGCTAGTGATGTGAGGAATAAAACCCGTGCACGTCGCTCAAGAACAGCCGAGAATATTGCTGCTGTAGCCGAAAGTGTTGAAGAAAACCCAGGTTTATCCATTCCTCGTCGTTCTTTGGAATTAGGCATTCCACAAACGTCATTACACCGTATTTTGCATAAAGATTTGGGTCTTAAGGCTTACAAAGTTCAGTTAACACAAGAACTCAAGCCGGCCGATCATCAACAATGTCGAGTCTTTGCTGATTGGGTCCTTGAAATGCATGAAAATGATCCGGAATTCCATCGAAAACTCATCTTGAGTGATGAGGCCCATTTCCACCTCGATGGTTTCGTCAACAAGCAAAATTGTCGCATCTGGGGCTCGGAAAACCCAAGAATTATTGTTGAAAAGCCTCTCTATCCTCAACGTGTGACTGTTTGGTGCGGTTTATGGTCCCGCGGGGTCATTGGACCTTACTTTTTCGAAAATGAGGCTGGAGCAACAGTTACGGTGAATGGATTGCGCTATCGACAGATGATTAATGATTTTTTATGGCCAAAATTGGATGGTATTGATCTGGACAACGTTTACTTTCAACAAGACGGCACTACGTGCCAGACATGCAACTAAACCATTGATCTTTTACGGGAAAAGTTTCCGGACCGTGTTATCTCTCGAAGAGGTGATCACAATTGACCACCGAGATCTTGTGACTTAACACCTTGCGACTTCTTCCTTTAGGGCCACGTGAAAGAGAAGATCTACGCCAACAGCCCAGCGTCGATTCAAGACCTCAAAGATGGAATTCGTGAGGCTATCGAGGACATAGGGCAGCCACTTTGCGATTTGGTGATGGAAAATTTCATGAAAAGGATATGGTCCTGTAGGCGTGGTCGTGGTGGTCATTTGGCTGATGTTATTTTCCATTATTAACGGCATACCTTCCTCTTTATAATGAGATAAATATTCGATCATTTATCGCAAAAAATGGCATTTTTCTTTGAATATCAAAATAACACCTCTTATTGGAAAGCCCTTTATAAGTACTACAAGATTTGCTTTATTTTTATCAATATCAACTAAAATTGGAAAAATTAGATAAAAACTATGCAAGATTTTGACAATATCAGAAATTTAAAAAATGAACAATAAATTCGATAGTTATTGGGGATAAGCTCTGCTGGCTACGTATAATCAACTGAGTGTGCCGCCTGCTCTTCTAAAGAGGTTTAGGAATTTAATTGTGGTATAGCCCTACATCGCCTGAACTCCTTTTTTACTGGGAAAACGCCTGTTGAAGTGTCGTCACCTGTGACTAAAAGACAGGTGAGATACAAGTAAAAATAAGAAATCAAGTACAAATTATGTAAAGATGATAAAGATGAGATGCGATCTGTCCTTATGACAGACTATGAAGTGTGTTCTCTTGATGTAAGATCCATAGATTCGACCCTCAACTTCAGACTGGGCCCTATGATATTTGGAGCTGATGTCGTGACAATCAAACAGGAACTCACTCTTTTCTACAGTGTCAATTTAATTGCAAACACTCTGAATTGTGTAGAAAGTAGCTTACACCAGTCGACCCTATGCAGACACGTCGTGTAAGTGGGAGCTGTAATCCCAGTGATGTGGACTGGCTCTAAAGATCTTCTCCTTACAGCGGGATCCACGTTAGGCCCAGGTGTACCATTGAAACTATACACTGGAACACTGTAATAAAAGAAATGATTGCATTATGGGCATAAATGGGAGTCTCTATGGGAATCTGATCATCCGCGATGATTTCTCCTTCAATGGCAAATGACCTTCGTCTTCCTAAAATTCATTGGAATAAGATTCTGAAGGCAGAAACACATCCAGGCCTGGAGGCATCCTCGAGGTGTTGTTAAAA
Organism: Dioctria rufipes; assembly: GCA_963924295.1. NCBI lineage: Eukaryota > Metazoa > Arthropoda > Insecta > Diptera > Asilidae > Dioctria > Dioctria rufipes. The sequence goes on from OZ002742.1 coordinate 29,782,974, forward strand.
CTTCCAACACGGGTTTTTAAATGACGCATCGCAAAACCAAGCTCAGCATCTATCCACAAGGCTGAAGGCTGAATTACTATGGACGCAACGGAACGCAACTGAACGGTGTGAAATGTCACATTTACGCAGTAAAACGGACGTCAATGTTAGCTGCTTACAATGGACGCATGATTAATTGAAAGTGACAGTGACGTTTGATCCAACATTTATAAAGAAATATGGATAAAATCGGAAAGCTTTTGATATTCTATTTCCTCTCTGCTTATTAAACACTTACCGCAGCACAGTTTCACTTCACGGATGAAAGTAAACAATTCCATAATTAATTTGAGGTTATGTTTGTGCTTTCAGTTGTGTTAATTTCAGATTTTATTAAAGTTGCTGCGTACGACTGCGTTTCCGTCCGTCCACTGTGCGCAACTCCATTTAAAAAGCATACAAAGAAAACCGGTTTGACATTTCTCTCCGTCAGTTTCGTTCCGTTGTGTCCATTGTAATTCAGCCTTTAGCCGAAAGGCACGCTTTACTCAATATTGGAAATTTTTCTCTCTCAGGCCTACTTCTGTCAACAGATTTATTTTTCCTTTAAGTTTGTTCTGAAAGACGAGATATTTGGCTAAAAAGAATCAGATGAATTTATAATCAACATTTCTGCACAGAATATAAAGGAATTGCTGCAAATATTATCAAAATTACAATGTCGGCACCAAAGCCGATGGTGTCATTTTGTTTTCAATTCTGTGAGGCAAGCCTTGAAGCGAGCTGCGAGGAAGCCCGAGAGAGGCCAGACCTGAGGCTTGCTTGGATGTGTTTCTGCTTTTAATTCTCTAACTGACTGACAGGAGACCGACTAACATTTTCGCATTTTATTTTCTAAACATCTTTTTTTTTTTTTCTAGAAAATATGCACACTGTGATGGTTTTTTAACTCCTGTTGCTACAAATATTTACTTTTTTTCAATTTTATTTTTCTTCCGAATAGTGCTTAGGTATGTAACCTGCTGCTTTAAATTCTTAGCCAACTGCTCCGGCTTGGCAGAAAATGCATGCCACATTTTGCCGAATCAAGAATAGAAAAGTAATACTTCACCCAATTTTACCTGACTGTACTGAAAAAAAAAAAATGTACTACGCCAGTTTGGCAAGTAACTTTAAAAGTTGACGCATTTAATAAGAATTCTAAAATGGTACAACACTTGCGACATTATTTCTTAGATTATGAAATAAAAAAAAATACCTTTTTACCCACTAAAAATGATTCTAGTGTACCCAAAGCTTTCCGTAAGACCGTAATTTTAAGTTTTTAGATTGAGATAGCTATACCGAAGTGAAATAAAAATTTAGGTTTTTGGATCTGTGGGTACTGTAGTAGGGCTTTAATGACAGGAGGTCATTATGCACAGGATTTCAGTGCTCATGATAGTCAGAATAATAAAATCTCAGACATAGTGAGAGAAGTAGAGAGAATAGTGACAAACACAGCCTCTCGGGGAGGAAGCGAAAGGATGTTTTAGTTGATGAATAAGTTGATGAATAACGGAAATCAAGTATGTATGTTGGATGATTATGTGGTTAGTATGCAAGGTCAGCTATAAGATCCAAATGGTGAATCTCGAAGACTATCCAGACATGAATACGGGCATATCTTAAACTTCACGTGGTCCCCCTTGACAGCGCCCATAAGAGTTGTATTACCTGTATAGACCAAGTACAGTTCTTTTAGACATTGCTAAAAAGATCTAAGCTCGAACAGAGTTACCAGTACCGTTACAAAAAGGATATATTGCATGAAGATAGACACTGGTAGTATTCATGGTCCGTTGATCATGCTTTACGAAAGCTATACCAAATGGGCGGGCCGACATTGGCTAACTTGCTACCACAGGGTTAGAGGAGCCCTGGATAACATGGATTTATTCACCTCAACGTGCGGTGGGATGGTCCCTTTATGGGAGCATCGTGGTTGCTGTGATGAAGGGTGCCGTGACCCTAGACCGACAGAGATTGGATAGGGCTCGCTTCTACCAGTAAATTGATGTCATGTCATGCTCTATTGGCATAAATAATGCCGTGAGATTAAGCCATACTTCGCAGGTGCTCACGTAAAATCATAAGGAACTTTCTGCATCGGATAGTAACCTAATGTTAAAAATACTTCGGGAGATACTTGCCTCGTGCGGAGATAGACGCTTTACTATGATTTGCTTAGATAGAAACAAATTTAATTAGTCTTTTTTATTTACTGAGATCATTTATTAAGTACTACTCAAAAAATTAATCAACATTATTAAATAGTATTAAGTTTTACTTTTTTATACTATAAAAGTACAACAAAAATAGCACCCAAACTTTAAATTAGGTAAGTTATTAGTAAAATATTATTATTTATCTTAAAGATGGAACAATATGGAAATCAACTTTGGCATTAGTATTAAGTTTTAAAATTTCCACATATCATAGAATGGTTTTTGAATGTTGTATAAGTTTCGACATATCTCACATTGAATCCAATCTGATTTCGATTTAGTAAAATTGTAATTCTCAAACCATTGTGTGCAATAAGCATCAACTGAAACTTTTTTATTGTACTTTCTATTTTTGAATTAGCATTTTTCATTTTTAATATTTTTTCAGTGTCTCCTATCGAGTTTTCGTCCTTTTGCCTTTTAATTGGTAGGCCTTCATGATTTTCCTTTAGATGTTTTTGAACTTTTGACATTTTCTTCATTTTCACTATCAAAACTGTAAATTTGTATTCTTCTCTTCCTTTATTCAGTTCACTAAAATCTGTATTATCGGAGTCAGTTTCACTGCAGGTGGTATCGTTATATTTTTTTGCTACCAGCTGATTTATTTTTACTGTCTTAGATTTTTTTTTGCTGTCTTAATTTTAGTTTTCTTTATTTTGTTTGTTTTCTTTAGTCCTCCTCTGGACAATTTTATCGATAGGGTTAAAGTCTCTGTAGGTTGTTTAGCCCTTTTAGACATGGTCAGCGGTATTTTTGGTATAAAAGATGATTGATATAAAATTTTAGATGGTGTTTCTTTTATAAGATTTTGGATCTTCGAATCATTTAAAGATATCAGCGATGGCAACGACAGCTCAGTATCATCAATGATGTAATTTTCAATGTCGCTATCTCTTACGGCTAAACAGTCTTAAGAAAGATTCAAAAGGCTTGAAGACGGCATAGATGTCGTGTGATTTTAGTTCATGCTATTCTGCTCAGCCAAATTTAAGACAGTCTCTAAGTTGTTTTTACACGCATCACCTGAAGCTTGATAGCCTTGTGTAGGTACTTCGTTTCGCTGACTTCAGATTCCTTTGCGCGTTCTCCTAATACAGGCTCTTCAGAAACGCCTGATACTTGATCATTTAGAGGATTAGACTCGTTCTTGCGCAACTTCCCGCACTGCAATATCTGATATAGCAAATTCAGCGTCAGACAGAGCATTTGGATTGAGTGGGTAGATTCCGCTTCCGCGAAAACCACTTACTGCATTGGCAGCAGGAATCCACGCCTGGCTACTAGCTGATCTGAATTTTACCGGCTCAGTTTTCGTTTTAGGATTGGTGCGCATGAAGTTGTTTGTTTCAGCATAATAAATTTTGTTAAAGTAAACATATCGACAGAACTTGAATGCGATGAATGATCATTTACAGTCAGTAATACCTTTCCTAGCGGCTTGCGTTGAATAAAATCTTCAGTCCGCCATTTATAAAAAAAGGTCTGCGGAAATGTATGCCGATTTCTTTTGGATGTAAACTTTCGAACTTCTGTCAAGCTCATATGGCGCTGAACCACACATGGTTTTCGTTTATACTTGTATCTTACTCACCTACAATGAACGCATGAAACAGTTTAGTGTTTATTTTATTTAAATTAAGTTATAGTCACAGTAAGTTGGAAAACACATCAAATGAAAAAAATCTGGCATTGCCTCTAGAGCGACTATCCGTAAAAGTAAATAGGGCGACTATCCGTTTTGATACGGATACTTGCCATTTTAATTTGGAAAATAACCAACTATGTAATTTAAACTCTGATGCAGGCAAGAAAACAAAAATTTGACTGAAACCACAATCAGTAATAAAAATATTCAATAGGAATTACTTACTAATATAATTTCGACGCCAGTCATAGTTTCGCTGCGGAAGCTTTTTGATCACAAGAACAAAACACGTACGTCTAATCCATGACACTGTGGCCTACGGGAGGTGAGGGCCACTTCTAATTATAGTAAAGCACTGACACCAGCAACATCCTAACATAGTGTATTCAAAACCGAGGCATGTATCCGACTGCAGCAACTATCAAGCTCTTACCCTGTGGCTTTAAAGCCAAATTTTATAGTATGTACGATGGACTGATAGTGCCCTGGCTAAGCATCATTAGTATCATTCGCATAGTACTTACAACGGTACTGGTAACCTTGATGAACTCAATACCTTTGTACGTGGATGTTCTCGATGTAGCAACCAGTACATCAGAAAGAATGAATGTGACGCCCCTTTTCAGGAACAAAATTGGTAACATTGGTCAAGTACACGAGTAATGGAGTAGTTCTCGAAGAAATGGTGCCATCATGGATGGGTCGAAAACAAACGTGGATCTAGAGGCTAGGGTCAGATGACATGCCATAGTTCAGTTAAGCAGAGTTTTATATCATACTGATCTACCCTGTGGCCACCACAGCCTAAGAAGACCTTATTTTTGTGACGAAATTCAAGATTGTATTTGAGTATGACGAACTAAGCAAAGTCAGTCGAGCCACTCTGATCTGAATACTAAGGCATCAAAGTCTTGTTGACAACGAGTAAAAATATGAGCTTACTATATAAGGCTCAGCCAATTTCATATAGGTATGTATTCAGTTCAGTGGTGAGTTTCATCTGTATGTACAATGAGTAAAAAGATGAACTTCCTCGTAACCCCCGAAATATACAAGCCATGAACAAAGTCTGAGAAAGGTTGGAGCTCAGGAAACCCTAAATAAGGGCTGCAACAGCTTCAACATCTACCTTTATTCAGACAGCCAAGCTGCGCTTCCAGCTCTTTCCTCTGAAGTTTTTTAGTCGAAATTAGTCTGGAACTGCTACTCGAAACTCCTGTCTAGGGACAACCAAGTAACCTTGGTCTAGGTCCCTGGACATGAAAGAGTGGACGGTAATGAAAAAGCGGATGAACTGGCTAAAACCGCAGCTAAATGTTCGTATACTGGTCCGTGCGCGACATTTGGCCCACCAAAAAGGCAATTAGGGGGAACTCCTTTAGTGGGCGTAACACGGCCGATATGAGGCAGGCGAAGAAATTCTTCAATCCCTCTCATTTCCAGACGCGACAGATACATAGACTTAGCAGCCAGTCGCTCAGACTATTTGCAAACGCAGTCACTAGTCATAGCCCCTTCCGTCACTTCCTAAAAAAGATAGGCAAATCCGACAGTGAATTGTGTCGACTGTGCGAAGAGGAGGATGAAATTTCGATGCATGTTATATGTTAGTACCAGCACTTGCAGGTCTAAGGCTGCAAATCACTAGAAGAACACTTATCTCTCCAGAAATGTCTGTAATCTAACTCCAAAAGCAATAATCAAGCTCGTTAAAAGACTCGATTTTGCCTAACCACTTTAGGGGAAGGCACAATAGATCGCGGTGTCCGAGGGGTCCTAGATGCCTAGTCGCCCCTACTCTTACCATTAACATTAAGTCTTAAAAAGATATTAGCGGGGCCGGTTAGCAGGTGAACAGTATTCTTGCCTCCTGCAGTAAACTGCAGGATTTTTTCATATAAAAGTAGCTTGTATTTTGTTTAAAGGCTATAATTTCCATATGCCTGTTCATCTTCATCTTTAAGATTAAGGAATTACGCGGGTCGACTGGCCTTTGCACAGCAGCCATTTATCGGGTTATTGTGCACCACTTTTTTATAGTTCATCCAACAATCCCACACTTGCGAGGAAGAGCAGTATTTTGTTGGATGAAATTTCTTCGAAGTCGGCTGGTTTTAAGAAGAATAAGTTAAAAGCCCGGAATCCACAGAATGCAATCGCCTCTTCTTGAGCATTTTTCAAGGGGTAAGCCTATTAAAAAATCTAGATTTTTACTTTTTGGAAAGGTCTCGATGAGTAGATAACAAAACATTAGTTCCTTTTTTTCCCCACTATACTTTTAGGCCAATTTGGCGCGAAAGACCGTTAATTTTAAATTACTTAAACTTTCTATCTAAATCATGTCTGCTTATATTTTGAATCAATTTTGATATCTAGGATGGATGTTTTGAAGGATTATGGCTATTCGAAATATTATTCTTACTCACCAGTTTTACCGCGACCTTATTAGACCACTATCTGCTACAATAGTTTTATTGTCTAGGCTCTTCTTCCTCTTATATTCAATAGAGAGATAATTTTTGTTTAGTGTATTTGAGTAAGTAAAACAATAACATTAGAAAAAGCAGTGTCATAACCAAAAAACTTGTACATGGAAGTAAATTTGGATAAATTAATTTACCGACAGCTAAGCAGTAAGCAATTGTAGAACATATTCCTTCATACATGATATTTACTACTAATTGTTAAGGATTTTTTAGTATACGATATAACGATGCATTTCGCACTGCTGTTGCACTAGCATAGCAGTTAATTTCGTCATCGATTGTGGAACATTTTTTTTCTTCTTTAGTCTTCTTCGGAGCATAGGGATTATAAACACATAGATTCTCCATCTGAGTCTGTTATCTGGGAATCTGCTCCACTTTCTTGAAGCGTTCACTATTCTAGGTGATTAACTTGTAATAGCTTACCAAGGATATGGGCTGTCACCTGTCGCCTACTAGCAAAGTACATCGTGATCGGGGAAGGTTGTCGGTGTTGCCATAAATGTTTTTTGGTTTTTCGTACTTTTACTTAACTTTCGAATCTTATTTATATATAAAACAAAATTGTTATTAATATTGAAAGTTTATGGTATTTCTAGACATAATTTAGTTTGTTTAGTAAATTATTTAAACGAAATTCTGTTGCTGGGTACAATCAGGTTTTAGACATAAAATAGCAACTATTTAATATTTAAAAAGGGATCGAAATAAGGCAGTTAAAAAATAGCTCGTAATTATTAGCGAAATTCTAGTTTATAATAAACAGTGTGAAAAACTCCTTCACTTTTTCTAATTCCAGAAATAATCCAAAGATAATAATTCTAGGTAGATGCGTATATCGAATTCTAAACAATTTAGATCTTCGCCTTTTCCACATTTCAAAGGCCTGACCATCAATTGTCTTAAGGTTTTTTAGTATAACAACGACCGCAATCACAAATCTGTCATCTTGCCAATAAACTGAAGTAATTTAAACTATTTATAACTTGATGTCGGTGCTCAGATTTCATCAGAGTATAGTGCTAAAAAAAAAACAACCTCATAAAGCCAACATTTTCAGAAGTAATTTCAAAGTTCTTTATTAGTTCATTAAAATGGTTTACAGCATGTAGGGGCCGTTTCAATTCTGTTTGCTTTCCACAAGACCTAAATTGTTTGCCCCTTCACCACAATATATTTGTCTTATTACCCTCATCAATATATAATTGAAAATTGCCCGTATAAATTTCACCTAAGGTAGACACAAATTTCAAAGTCGTCTGAACACGCTGCCATGTCAGTCCGCCACAGCATCAGCAGCATTTACCAGCCAACCAGCCACACATATATAACTAACAACTTACAGCCAGAGACCGGGACCGGCAAAGAGGCACCATCGAACAAACCCTTCAGATAGCTGCCCAGCATAATCTGAAGTTAGACAGCTTCCGCTGGAGCAATATAAATAACTCAATACAATTGATGGACCCGAAAAAAACATAAAATTTCGCGATTGAATTTATTTTCGTGTCATGATTTGTTTCAATCGCGTCGTCTCAGAAGAGGAATTGTTTATTTTGTGCGTCATTACTAGACGCAGTCAGTATAGATAGTGACGGTGGGTCTTCTTTACTCATGCTCTGGGAAAACAATTATTCCATTGCGCTTTAAGGATGTCGGAAGGATGCTTTGATCTATTTATGTCTATGTGGGGTACACAGCACAAAGAAAGGATTGAGTTACTACCGAGTTGTTTTTTTTTTTTGTATTTTCTTTCCATAAGAAACTAAAGGAGACCTTGTCGTATTACTTCTTTCTCAGCAACTCAATAGAATACCTCCCAACTCCATTTAGGGATAGAAAATTGTCGTATTGTGAATAAAATTAGAGTTGTCATTTTTAATTGGTTTAAATTCTTGTTCTACGGTGGAATTTGGAGAAAAATAATGAAAAAAATATATTGAAAAAAAGTAACGTTTCCTCCTAAATGATGTTAAATTTCAAGTAAAATTCACCCAAATTTTCAGCATGTCCTAATTTTCCTTATACTCGACGACGAATATATTCCTTCTATATAATGAAAAGGAATTGTCTACATGTCTCTAGACTCCACCCTTCATCCTAAGTATTTTTTTTGTCACATTTCCTGTTTTAAATTGTTGCCAAAGATATCAAAACTTAAGTCATGAATTCCCAGGCAGCTAAGAAAATTTCAACTTGTGGGTTAAAAAGTAAAGTGGAGCAAGGTATGGGTATATATATATATATACATGAATCTACCCTCCTGTAAAATACCTATACATATATACCTCGTAACCTAAAAACCTTTCTTTGAAAATAATCGTACTTCACCTGGCTTTCTACTTTTGACAAGACTCTACAAGGCTGCTTTTTCTTATTCCAATTTCTCATAGAGTCACATTGAGTATCTTAGCACACGACAATGTCATATGAAGACGTATAGATGAATATACCACCGCTGCCACCATTACCACCACCAACCAGCGCCGATGAATTCATAAGACATCTGCCATCGATAAGCTCTGAAGACAAAATGAAAAAGTTCGTCGTTTCGCCGTATCTAAAATGAGATCTTTCGTTAGTGCTTTGGCATCTTCTGGGCCAGAGTTTTGTTCAGAAATCCCCCCTGTGGCACCCAATCCTTTATGCGCTTATAACCCCCAGACCGACCTGTGAACTCTCCTGGCATCGTTTCTTAAGTGCTTTCTTATTACCATATTCATCCTTTCAAGATGTTGTCAGGGGGTAAGAACTTACAGAATGTGTATATATGTAGTACAGCACATGGCAAACATATTAAAATCCGTTAAGGATCATGGAGAGGATATTTTCGAATAAGATTACGTTCCTGTGCATATCATGAAGGCTATAGAGCTTATTAATCCTATGGTATGGAATGATGTGTTTTTTTTTTTTTTTTTTTTTTTTGAACATGATAAAATAATGAGGACGAGGTCAGATTTCTTTTCATTAAAGCTTAAAAGGTTGTAAAATATATTTAAATTTTAAATTAGTTGATGAATTTTTTTAATTTCAATTTTAATTTTGTTTTTATATTTTTTTAATAAATATTTCAATGAAAGGGGGATTTATATGCTTTTCTAAAAAAAAAAACTTAATAAAATTCTAACGAAGGAAGAATCGGGATTTAGAAAAATCCTAAAAAATTAGGAAGAAATTCAACTATGGTCACAGCAAGTAATACCAAAACTCGGTTCAGCAGTAAATCTATTATTTGTTAGCAATAATCTTTTTATTTACTGCTTCTTCAATCCCTTGAATAGCATAGAACAGAGACGTAAACTTTGCATATAACCTTCTTACTTTCAAATTCTAATTAATTCGTTTTCTACTAAGCATTTTTCCTCCCTGTTCAATTTCTCCTCTTATGAGCTGGTCCCTTTAAGTCTCCGTCTTCTTGCAAAATTTCAATAATTCATTGAAAATTGTATTAAGTCCAATTTCATTTTCTTCTTTGGCTTTTCATGGCAATGTTGTCTAGTCTAATCCTTCGTAAAATCCTCATTATTGTAGTGAAAACTTAGAATTGAATGCACAGACTTGTGAAGAAGAGCTTGAAATCGGTGTATAAATTGTAAGTTGTATGAGAAGTATGCATCCGTAGGAACATAAATATCAGCTGTTGGATTGCCTACAAATATGAAGGGCTATTAGCATCAAGTTGGTATTCATCAACTATATTAAATTTAGAGAAATTTCTTATCAATTTGTCGTTTGAGTCATGAGCAATAGAGAGGTACATATACGGATTTATATGCAATTTATTGATTTATTCTTCATCGGAGCGTTCTTCTGTAATCTCGTACTGCTTTCTTCTCTTTGTTTACGTTAGCTCTAGCTCTATTTTGGATTTCCATAGTACATCAAGTACACTGTATTTTTGCTAGACTATAAATAGTGCGTTATGACCATCAGTGCTGTCATTGAGAAGAAGACAAAATAACTACAACAGGAGCAGAAATAGTAGCGTAAAATGGACCGACAAGCGTCTAGGGAAATTGTTACAAAACTTATCCAGCCAGCTGTGAAGCCGAAGACCAAAGTAGTCAGCAGCATGATTAACCAAGCACCAATCGAGTACAATCTTATTGTAGGAAAATACTTCGAGAAACTGGATAAGTTACAATAGCATCCCAACAAGATCATATCTATCATAAAGTTGGACACTCAAGAGCGCTGTTAGAAAATTTCAATGCAGTGGAAGCAATCAGTATAGATTAAGAGTCTCTTATACGAAGCGAGATTCACTACAAGATTAGACGTAAGGGTGGTAGCAGCAGAGTTGGAGAAAGAATTTCTAAGGTTACAGGTGACCAAAGTCTTGCACCTTACCACCCTCCAGTATCGTTAGAGGTCCTATTGTTGTTTCAAAAGTTCAGATATTAGAGTACTGAGCTAATTATGTGCAAGAGTAACATCCAGCAAAATATCGTCACATAAGGAGTTACTGGGACGTTCAGAACGGTAAGTTCTTTTGCTCAAATTTTGTCATCAAATTATTCAAGTAACCCAAAATAAGGAAAATTAAGCAATATCTAAGGCAAATCTCTGAGTAGTAGCCAGCCCCTGATATATACTTGAAAACTGATGCTTTCTCGAAAAATGACGCTAAATCACTCTTTACTTGCGAAATTTTCAGCCTATTGTCCAAAATTAATACTTTATTAATTTTATTTAATCATGTAATATAATTTAAAAATTTAATTAAGTGTAAAATGAAGGGAAACTCTAGAGAACTTTTGTGTAAATGAAAGATGAAATATTTTTAATTTTTTACTTTTAATTTTTAGTTTCAAATTATTCTAAAAAAAATTCAAAAATATGACATTGAAGAATTTTCATGACAAAAAACAAAACAAAAATACAAACAAAAACAACATTTACACAAAAGTTTTTTCCTTAAGACTTCAAGTACTTGAAATATGGATTTTTTTTCTATATGGCTCCTATATAAATCTCGATCAACATATAACTAGAGTGCTTATCTACATTTGTTGAAGGATTATAAGTCCTATATGAAGAATCTACTACTTAAACATTAGTGCTATAAACGTACGTGAGTATATTGGACTATAATTCCCAGAGAATCGTAATCCTATATAACATTCCTCGATCAGTATTGGGGAATTTATATATGGGATTACAGCTCTTGGGAAATATGTTCATATATCAAGTCTCCTATCAAAAATCAATCTACAATCAACCCTTATATAAGAATGCGGGGAATAAGTAATTTCAGTGAAAATTCATTTTCGATATTAACGCTCAGTGTTTAGTGAGCTCTTATACAGGGTGTCCCAGAAATCAACGTCAAGCCGGAATCGGGCAATAGACCAAGTCGTAAAAATTATCAGAAAAATGTGAAGAAAAATTTTGGCCATGTACTTTTCAAATTATAAGGATTCAAAAATAAGTCTTAAAAACTGACACCCTGTGATGGTCTTTCAAAACCTGTGACTGCACATATTAACTATTCGTCAGTTTTTTTTTCTGTAATGTAACCATGAATAATCCTTCTGTAAATTACATTTAAAAGTTAAAACATAACTGCCTCAGTTTCGTAAAAACAGTTAAATTTTTGCCCAACATTGCATTCAAAATACTTAATTACATTACCCAACTTTAACCGACTGTACTGTAAAAAACATGTACTAAACTATTTTAGCAAGTAACATTAAAAGGTTGCATGTTTAATAAGGATTCCAAAATAGTATGACACTTACTAATTGCTACTTCTTAATTGACGAAAAAAAAATGTTTAATGAAGTTGGACTTCATAAAATTTCGATTGAGACGAAGAGTAACGTTATTTTGACTGATGTGAGCGAGACAGATGGTGACGCTACTTTATTTTTCCCATATCAAAGCTCATAGGCATAAAAAGTGGTCATATCGAGATATAGTATGTTTCCGAATGGTTGCTGCTCAAATATAAAATGACCTTCGAAATACATCGTGCATCTCGAAGACTTAAAAACCACACCACGCTGGTCTATCGGAATTCTCACATAGGAATTCCCGCCACGAATTAGGAGCTTAAGTGCTATAGGAATGTTTTTGTTTCGGTTTTTTTTTCTGCTATGCATTACGAATCTATTCCCCACACAGCAAATTACATCTTTATATAGGAATTTGTTACCTATATACGCGTTTATTCCTGCTGATGTAGGTGTTGAAGTCAAGATATGAAATTTTGTCTGTTATATCCAAAAAGAACTGAAATCCTATATCAACTCTCTTTTATGTACCCATTTCCCGTAGCCATATTTGCTGAATACTTGAACGGCCATTTGTAATAAAAAAAGATACATTTTTTATGGTTAAAACTTTAGGTACAAGTTAGCTTATAAACATGAAATTAATGACATATTGATAATTTTATTAAATTTAAATAAATACATAATTGTTCCATTTCCAAATGAACATAACTGTTTTTAACCATAGTTAATTAAACTTACTAAAGGGTTTTCCCATAAGAGGTGTTATTTTGATATTCAAAGAAAAATACCATTTTTTGAGATAAATGATCGGATCTTTATTTCATTATAAAGAGGAAGGTATGCCGTTACTAATGGAAAATAACATCAGCCAAATGACCACCACGACCACGCCTACAGGACCATAACCTTTTCATGAAATTTTCCATAACCAAATCGCAAAGTGGCTGCCCTATGTCCTCGATAACCTCACGAATTCCATTTTTGAGGTCTTGAATCGACGCTGGGCTGTTGGCATAGACCTTTTCTTTCACGTGGCCCCAAAGGAAGAAGTCGCAAGGTATTAGATCTCGGTGGCCAATTGTGATCACCTCTTCGAGAGATAACACGGTCCGGAATCTTTTCCCGTAAAAGATCAATGGTTTCGTTGCTTGTATGGCACGTAGCGCCGTCTTGTTGAAAGTAAACGTCCAGATCAATACCATCCAATTCCGGCCATAAAAAATCATTAATCATCTGTCGATAGCGCAATCCATTCACCGTAACTGTTGTTCCAGCCTGATTCTCGAAAAGGTAAGTTCTAATGACCCCGCGGGACCATAAACCGCACCAAACAGTCACACGTTGAGGATAGAGAGGCTTTTCAACAATAACTCTTGGGTTTTCCGAGCCCCAGATGCGGCAATTTTGCTTGTTGACAAAGCCATCGAGGTGGAAATGAGCCTCATTACTCAAGATGAGTTTTGGATGGAATTTCGGATCATTTTCATGCATTTCAAGGAGCAAAGACTCGACGTTGTTGATGATCGGCCGGCTTGAGTTCTTGTGTTAACTGAACTTTATAAGCCTTAAGACCCAAATCTTTATGCAAAATACGGTGCAATGACGTTTGTGGAATTCCTAATTCCAAAGAACGACTAGGAATGGAGAAACCTGGGTTTTCTTCAACACTTTCGGCTACAGCAGCAATATTCTCGGCTGTTCTTGAGCGACGTGCACGGGTTTTATTCTTCACATCACTAACTTGTCCCGACAGCTCGAATTTTTCTACCAATTTCTGTATTGCGGTCCGACAAGGTGCTTCACGACGACCCAAAAATGTTCGAGTTTTACGAATCGTCTCTGTCACATTTTCACCATTTTTATAGTGAATTTTAATAATTTCAATGCATTGTTGAATCGTGTATCATTCCATTTTTATTAATGGCGTAGTTTCTACTTGTCAAATGTCAAAAATGACAGCTCCAAAGGTGACATCTACCGAAATAGCGGGCTAATTAAAATAACACCTCTTATTGGAAAACCCTTTATTAGGAAATTTATACATAATATGGTATATAGCATTTGTGATTTTTTCTTGTGGGGTTTCTTTAATGCAATAGTTTACACAAACAAACCCCATACACTGGACGAACTAAAAGCGGCTGTAAGCCATGAAATCGCCAGGCTGTCTCCTGTAATGTTAGAGATGAAGTTCGAGAGTTTCAGTGCAAAACTACTTGGTCAAAGAAGGACATCATTTAAAGGACGTTATCTTTGGATCTTAAATGGATGAAATCGGTTGTTCTGATGTTATTTTCATTAATTCACATGAACACTCTTCTGTAATAAGCAATAAAATAATTTGTATCACTTTTAATTTTTGTGTTGTGTTTATTTTAAAACCATCAGATCTTTTTGCTGCATCCGTATTAACAATGCTTTTGTTGAATTAATTGAATCTGCATTCAATCCCCACAGAGTAAAATGTTAATTTAAACCCGTAAAAGATATTCATATCAAACAGAAATTTCAGAGATGATGAATGTTTGTTTCTTATGAAAATATTGCTTATAAAATAACTTTTTTTTTTTCAAATTGCTATGTGGAGCGATTGAGTTAAACATGTTCTCGATACTAGAAGTAAGGAAATCAAAAACCTGTAGACACCATGCTCCTTGCAAAAAGGAAAATATATCAAACAAAGTCAAACGTTATAATGCATGCACATTCAATCTTTTCCTGAAAGCTATTAAATTCGGTTTCATTAACCTTCTCTTAAAAACAAATCAAGAAGAAATTTTTTTAACTTTTCCATACAACCTTCTGTCAGTTTATCACTTCTGTCAAAAACGGTCCCCTTCACCGTCAGCTTATAACAAATCGCGCCCTCTTTTGGATGTTTTCCACGATTTTCCAATTTATTTCCCAATCGGGACTGACCGTTTCAAATTGGTTTAAATTTTTTAATAAATTTTTTTTCTTTGTCAAAATAATCGCCTTAATATCAGCTTTAAGTTGGTATTTTTGAATATCCAGGATTTCAATACGATCATCAATAATATCATTACGCTATGGAATTGTGTATTTTGCGTCAGTTATATGTTGTGTTCAATCATGACAAATCGATTCAGATTGATAAGACAACCACCACCCGACCAGACCACCGGAACTTTACGGTCCGAGAACTCACATATAGTGAAGACAGTATATACTGCCTAAGACTTCCTAGTCAAATTGAGTTGAGTATACTTTTGTTTATTCTCTGCAAAATACAAAAATAAATCCTTGAGTAGCATCATTCCAGCATAGAGTGAGGACGGCACGCCAAACAGAAAGGACACACAACAGGTAAACATACGTACATAATTTACTAGTCACCTTGACTTATTTTCCATTTTCAGGTTCAGGCATCAGGAAGCCATAATGAGACGTAGCACATCTTTTCACTGACCATTCATTTATATTCAGCCGAGCCGCCTGATGCTATTCAAATTTATTTCAATCAACCCCACAACTGACATTTCACATGCAGTTTCCGATCGAAATTTTTGCGTTTGTCAATGAAACTTCTACCATTTGTCGGGTAAGCCAAACTGTCTATAGGATTGTTAGCCATTGACTTATCTGTTCTTTTGACATTCACATTTGAGCAACTCTTCTTGCCGGCACAGCAATAGAGAACTGCAGAAATAAAAGAACTGACAAACATGACACTGCAAAGAGGAAGAGACAGAAGTTCCTAACTATATCGCTGACTGTATAACTACGATATACATAAAGACTTCTGGATAGTTATAGTCTATCCTGAAGGACGCGGTGTGGTTTTATATGGAAGTGGACACCACCAGCCAAGATGACAAGCTTCTGGCTAATATATTGACTTTGCCTCATCGGCTGCCAATTCTGATTAATGGAACAATCCATCTCATCTGACTACTACAGGAGAGACTCGATCGCACGACAGTCAATTCTACCGCTGCTGTGACTGTGATACTTGACTGCGGTAACGTTGTTTTTCTGGATATTTGCGCAAAACTTTTTCACCATAAGACTTTTGTGCCCAGCCCTCTTTGCCATTGCGCTTATACGCTTAGTCGTCCTATGCTGAATCATAATGTGTTCGAGACCGGTCAATGTTGCCTTCTTGTCAAGTCAGTCAGAGATGCCTCACATTGATCGCAAGACGACTGTTCTTGCTAAGCGCGAATTTGCATTCGAAATTAAATTATTCCAAAGATGGTGTTGACCACTGCAGACTCCTTGGACCACGACAGAGTCAAAGAAATAACAAAAACTTCCCTACAACACATCATTAATCCAATCGGTTTGTAAGTGGAGTTTTTGTTACCTGTGCGACGAACCGCAAGAACCGATCAGGTAATTTATTGCCATCATCTATCGCATTAAATAATTTTTATTTTGATGTAATCAATAATTCATAGGCTTCCTGGTGGTTAGTAACGTACGCGATTAGGAAACTTTACGTTCTATGTCGTTTCAAATAATTGCGAGCCATTGCGATTTCTAGTGAAGTAGAATAAGCATAGCATGAGGGAAAATATTCCTATGTCCCATGTGGCTTTTTTAAAGCAATTATCGGCGTTATTATAAATTAATGAGACTTTTGAGAAACTTATGTAAGATCACATCGATTTGCAGCAATTAGAAGTAATTCTGGTCATTTTATTCTTCTAATGAATGCCGGGAAGAGCAGTTATAAGTCGTTGATTTAAAATCAAAACCATGTGGGCATGTCTTTCAATTAATTCTACAATAGTTTGATGGACGGTATTAATTTTATAAAATTTTACAATAGGGGTATTCACTGTTTAATGTATCAGTGTAACCAATGTAAATATACAACAAGAATTTACAACAAAGAGTGAACACACTCTTTAGCCTTTAGCTTACTTCGAAATGTAATTATGGGAATAGGGTGATAAAATGGCAGACCGTAGGAGCTCTCCCAGGCCCCGGAAAGATTGAGAAAATCCCCAAAATTCATAGGATTTATAGTTATCCTAGAAACAAAGAATTGTGAAGATCCAGTTAAAAATAGCTGAGATAAAAACTAAAGTATCTCAACTATTTATGAAAAGAAAGGCTTAAATTAAGGAAATGCCGGTTTTTCATAGAATTTTTTAACCGTTTGGGTTGTTTCCGAAGTTGTTATTTCTACAATTACGACTTAATTATAAAAGTTCAGTATAAAGTCAGCGGATAAAATGAAGCCTGCTTTGTTGGGAACGATTATTTCTAATTAGTTTTCAGCTCAGGCTAATAGTTTAGGAGAAATATTAATAATAGTAGAACAACCTCCTTTTATGGCAATCTTTGCCGCTTTTTGAAAATTTTCGTAATCGACCACGTATGCCTATGATTAAAAAAAAAAATTAGAAAAATAACTCATATGTAGTAATAGGACCCAGATGGGGAAAAACAGTGAACTTCGGGAGTAAAAGCTCAGTGTGGAAATATCTCGAATTGAAAATAAAAACCTTCTAATAGATAGAAAATTTTATTACCTTTAATTTAGATGCAAAATTTTTTCTCTAGGGGCATCCCTTATGATGCAGGGTCCGACAAAGTAAAAAAGTGGTTTTCAGTTGCAACGTAATCAAGTTTCAGAGGGTGAAAAAAATATAAATATACTATGGAGTATACCGGATTGAAATTTAAAAAACGCCATTCAATAGACCTCAGCTGGTGCTTTAAATAGACGTCCCACATGTCATATTTGGGGTTTAAGGAGGGGGGGGGGGGGGGGTAACAGCCCCGCACCCCAAAATACCCCCACTCGAAACTTTTTTTTTCGATAAATTTAATCGACTTGTCGAACTAAAGACGAATATCAAGTTCATTTTTTAAACGGTCCCCTCCTCATCCCGCATGAAAGGTTCAAATTTTGAAAATAATTAAAGCTAATTTCTGAACTTCAAATACTATTATTAAGTAATTTAGGGCGGAAAAAGAAAATCGATGGCCCCAATTTGTTTTTCCGTGATGTTTTATTAAGTTTTCCAGAAAGTTTCATGCTATTTGATGCGCCATTACTGATGTTTTCGGCTCACAAATTTGCAATACCTTTTTTTGTGGGAGAAAACCATGATGCGAGTAGATGTAAATTGAACACCCTGTTAAATCAACTGGGTACCATCTAGAAAAATTACCAGTGTACCAGTCGATAATCCTCAAAAGGATCTTTCATTTGGCATACTGGAAATTTTCCTAGCACACTCCCCTCCCCAGCTGCGCCCGCTGACATTTGACGTTCAATCTCAGCTCCTAAGTACAACTATACAACCCGGTTTACACCGCCAATTTGTGAATGTAAAAATACAAGACCCTTGTATTGCATTTTATATGCATAAGCCTTGTATGACTTTAGTGGGTTGTAATCAAATACATCTTTTACAACGATACACTCTTTGATACAACATTGAGTGAATACCCCTAATATAATGTACTTTTCTATATATGGAAGAATTCTGCGTTAGATCTTTCTGTCACTGCTAAAGACGTCAAAAGATAATCGAAATTTTACCAGACTCAACGCAGAAACATATTTACTATGTAGAATCGTCCATTTTAAAAATTATTGTAATGTCTATGGTGTCTATGGGACTCAAAGTACTTTCAAAACAATTTTTAAAATCATTATTGAAATCTTCTGTTGAACACTATCACACTGGGGACCATCCCTTTGAAAAAGGATGTCCTAAATGGTATACGGATGGATCCAAAATGAAAGGCAGATCAGTCGTGGGCAAATATTGGCCGAAGTGCCATCTCGCAAATGCACTTGGGACCTCAACAAACAATTTCCAGGCAAAAATAAACGCCAAAGTATTAAGCTCGTTTACCTTTGAGTCGAAGCAGGTGTGGAACTATATTACTGTCTTGAAGCAACTGACCGAAGCAAACAAGGTACACGCTGATTTGGATGCCAAAATATGAAGACATTAAGCATAACGAGATTTCGGACTATCTTGCAAAGGAAGAAGTCAGATCTCCATTTATTGGCCCTGAGTCTGACATCCAAGAAGTTACCTCTCACACAGATTAGAATTTTGGAGGACAGAAATAAAATTACACACTGGCAAAATATCCCCGGGCTGAGACAATCAAAGAAGTTCTAAATTAGGTACTCGCAACACAGGATAAAAGTATTTCTCATTTCCAGTAGAAATGAACTAATGCCCATAACAGGCCTCTTTACTGGGAATTGCTCACTTTGATATCTTCTTAAAACGATGGGTAAGATCAATGATGAGACCTGTCGCTTCTGTATGGAAGACGTCGAAACTGCTGAATACGTCAGGAATGTGCAGTTTTCTGCCGCATAAGGCTAAGACATTTAGAAAAGGCATTCCCACTGCCTGAATATGTTGTAAAGATGTTAGGGTCCATCTTTACAACATATAGGTTTTGTAAAATACGTTAAGCACCTCAAGAGCCTCAGGTCACTAAGAGCTAATGTTAAAAAATATCTAATAGGTCGCGGTGACTATATGAGAGGAGAGCTCTGTCTGTATTCCCCAAAAAAATAATAATAATAAGAGCGTGGATTTCGAGATATTCACAAGGGCAAAAATATTTAAGTATATTAACCCTCCTTTATTATGTTTTTCTAAGATTCGTCCCTTTTAAAGGAGCTGTAGATCATGGTTCTCCCTCTATGATAATTTAATAAGAACCAAAGTTATGATTGAAAAAAATATATATATATATATATTAATAAACAAACTTACTTTATAAATTGCATTTTCCATGATCCCATTAAACATTTAACTTTATCACTCCACAATAAATCTTATCCACAAAGATAAGTGTATTGGATAAAAAAAAATATTAATTTTTACCATCGTTTGAGTATCCTTCAATTCACGTTTAAGTTTTACCACCATTTCGTTGTCTTTATCACTTCAAAATGATAATTAACAATAATAGCAGATCTTCAAAGGCAAAGTAGGTAGCTACAGGTGTGTAATTATCAATGTGATAATTCAAAAAGAATAATATAAAATAGATATTTACATAGAAATTTTTTCTTCCCTTTTCGGCGGTATTACACGGAAAGAAAAAATTTTCTAAACTTCAAGAAATACTTTTCTTGTTTGTAGAAAATGGGAAACGTTAGATTAAAGCACTTATTTCATTACATAACTGATTGAATCATGTGCTTTATTCTTGATATTAACTTTTCAAATCTCAAATCAAGAACATTAGATTATCTTGATATGAGAACTTAGAAATCATATGAAGAAATATGATTTTGTATGAACTTTCATGCAAAAACATATTCTTGATTTAAGAAAATTTGATTCAGTTTTGATATTCTTAATTCAAGAAAATATTTCTTAAAATGTTTTCTTAATTTCTTATTATATAGAAAATAATTTCTTAAATTTAGATAGAAGTACTGTTTTGGCAGTCTTTACAAGCTATGTTCACTTAATTCTAGAAAATCTTTCTCATTATGCGAAATGGTATTCTCTTTTCTAAACTGTGTTGAATTTTGGTAAATTTCATTCTAACTCGTGGAGTGGTACGCATTAAACGTGTTTCGATTTGCGGGAAGTTTTAGTGCATCAAGTGTGTGTCGATTATTATATTGTGCAGAGTGAAAATTAAATATTCTATAAATGAGTTGTGAAATTCTCGATTTGTCGACCTATGATTGGTTAAAGAGAAATATTGGCATTAGTTTTGCAGCAAGCAGAAATTCCTTCTTATCTGATTCTGGTTCTCATTCTCCATCACCAGTACAAATTCACCAACTACTTCTCCAGCAATTAATTTTTCTGGATTTGTATGTTAATACCAAATATAATCAGATTTGTATAGATAAACATTACTAATATGCTTACAGAAACTTTCTGACTATTTAGCAACACCTGACGGACGAATAATTCTTAAAGCTTGGGAAGAAAACCATCATAATTTGACACCCTTTGTAAGGGAAAAACTTGTGGACGACATAGTTAAAGCCTATACTTCTAATAATAATTTTATGAAAGACGCTGATCATGTACGTCCAGCGGAGCAAATTGTTGATAGATTTCCGAATGAGAGAAAGGTAATAACATGCACTAATTTTTATACTTTTCTTTTTGTTTACAAAATATCATTCTAGGATTTCTACTTTCAAATATCTAGTGATTTTAGACGTTGACAAGCGACAAAAACTACGAGGTTCGTAAAGAATGGATAAGACTGTATGAAAAACCTTGGGAGACGGTGGAATTTAAATGGAGGAATACTTCTAAACTAAGGATACGCTCTTTTACGACAGCAGGAGTAACCTTTCATAATATTTTGGAGAATTGGCCTTCGTACAAAAATCAGTATGGCAATAGATTGGTAATTTTTATATAGTTGTTATATCTTTCTGTTTTTAATCATCTTGTGTCTATCATCTTGCGTCTATCGACATGATCTCTTTATGGTTATCCGGTATAACATTAGTTGCGGGACACCCTGTATATTATATAGCACTTTTTTTAATGATATTACCATCTGTATATCAAAATAAGAATTACTATGAGAATAAAAATTTAATTTTAAATTACATATTTTTTATACATATAAGGATATACATACATAAAATATTAACTTTTTTTATCTATGATATAAAAAAAAAACTGTAAATATACAAATAAAATATGTTCATGTAAAAAATATAAATTTGTGGAATTATTAAAAACAATTAAACAAGAAATTTACGAGTGCTTACTTATTTATTTCTTCATTGAATATAAACAGCTTTTCTTAGGGCTAAATAATTTTCTTTTGGATTGAAGCAGACATGAAGATCATACTGGTTTTAAAAAGGTTAGAATGCCCTCAACAATTTCAGCAACGTCACTCGAGTGAGCTCAACTTAATATTAGAAATATTTTCTAATTGCAAGAAAAAAATGAGAAATTCATTCTTAATACAAACTCTTTTTTCTTGAAAAAACAAGTAGACTGTTCTTGAAATGAGAAAATATTTTCTTTTCGCCTAGAAAGTATTTCTTAATTTATTCCAAAATTTCTCAAAAGCAAGAAAGTCGGTTTTGATTTGAGAAAACAAATCGTGAATTGGATTTTCTTAAAATTATGCCGTATTGGATTGAATCGATCCCAAATACTCGTGGACGAGAATCGTTCCTTATTCACTTAATATAATGTTCTATTCACTGGAGTTTTAGAAAAATTTTCTTTCCGTGTAGGTATTCAAAAATTTAATTTGGTCAAATATTTTTAAATGACATTTTTCAAGATGGCTACCTTCTAATTTAGTTTCTACAAATGTGTCAGTTGATACCATTGAGATGGCTTTTCTTATCCAATTATAAAAAGGCACAGTAGCCATTTACCTAACGTAAACTATTGATGATATTTTTACTGTTAATAATAAAAGACTTACCCTTTCTCACAACACTTGCAATTATATTCCTTCACATGGAGTGATCTCCAGCGTTTTGAATTACACAGCAATAAACAAAAAAAAACAAAAAAACACAAGCATAAGCACTAAACTTGACACAACCACATACTAACATATATAAATATGTACAATAGCAACACCTTTTGCAAATAAAGCAACACTCTACACTTTAATTTTATAACAAAACTTAATTATAGTTATGACCACTTTTCAATGCACCACTCCACTTCACATTTTCCATTTTCAATTTAATTCAAAACTTTTCAATTTGTAACAAAAATCTAATTAACTAAAGAAAAAAAAATTTCACCACCCTAACAGCAGACACAACACAAAATAAGCAAATTAAAAAAGTCGGGATTGCAGTTTGCTTGCTTGTCGCGCTGCATACATATTACAAATTTTGACTCTGGTAGTATCTGATCTGTCTGGTCTGGTGAAAAATTACGGCCGTACGGATATCAACAAACTTTGTACTACGCTACGGTGGAAATGCGTCTGGGGTGTGGTGAGTATGCAAACAAGCGCAAGGCGACGCAATCGAACAGAATTAAAATAATTTCTTTATAGTGAAAATTAGCTATTAACTGTTATTTCATTATGAAATTATTACAAAAACTAATATTTTCTCGATTATAAAACGTAATTAAAGTCATTTAACACCCGAATTACTTAATCAATAAACAGAATTAGAACCACAAGATGTAAGGGCGGGAAGTCGACTGCGGCAGCTAGGCCGCTTGGGCTACCTAGTGGTAGTACCTACCCTATACCACCCACACTACAATACAATAAATTTGCGATATTTGCGGTTGCGGTGCGGACGTGCGGTTATCGGAAAAGGTTTACGTCTCACTTAATTGTCGTTTTAAATATGTTCATTTTTTTTTTTTAGACATTTATATAAATATCAAAAATGAAATAAAAACGAACATGAACTCGCTTTCATTGAAGTTTCGTAAAAGTTACGTTTTTCCGTAGTACTATAGAATTAGAAGAAGGTACCAGAACAATATTCGTCAAATAAACACTACATAGTATTTTTTTTTTTTTTTTTTACATTATTAAGTAAAGCTCAGGGGATATCCTATGGTGCAAAGCATCGCATGCCGGATGGAGATTGGAAAAAAATTAGGGGATATGAGGAGGTGCCAATATATGTCGCCCATAAACTTCTGCTGATTGTATGCCAGAGGAAACACAGAATATGGAGACTGTTAGATGCATTTCCACAAAGTTGAATCCTAGTAATGCAACTGCGTCATTCCAGATCAAAAAGGAAACATGCGTGACATAACCTTCACCAATTTTGTTGAAATTGTACATACTTGGAGGGTTTATGAAAAAAAAAAAATAAATATGTAAATTTTTCTGCGAGTTTTGGCATTTTCACAATTTCAGAAAAATTTTGTCCTGGGGCTAGATCTTAGAATATAGAGAGTACAGGAAGTATGATCAGCCAAATTTGACATTGTCAAATTCTGGTTGTGTTAATATCTGTTGACGCTATAACAGGTGCGGATCCAGGTGGTAGGCAGGGGGGCGCCCCCCCCTCCAGAAAACCGCTGAAAAAAATTGCAGTAAAACTTCTGATTTTTCCTAACAAAATGATTCACTGAGCGAGCAGTAAATCTATTCTACTGAACCTTTTGTAAAAAAACGTAACAATTTCTGGAAGCGTTCAATTTAATAAATTTAGGAACGCAGGCCCTAGCTAGCACCTCTGCCTTCGCTCCAATTTAGGTCGTGGTTGTTGAAGCCTATAGAGGAAACAGGTAGCACGGATACCTGAACCTTGTTCGGGGTGCTTGAAGCAGGACAGAGCAAGTTAAGGATTATTTTAATTGGAAACAGTTGCCAAAGGGTCTTTGATAAGCCTTCGATGTAAAGATAGCTTCTTATAATATTATCGGCACGGCATGGCAAAGCGAACATTTAAAGAAAGAATTATAACTCGTAATTGGAGAAATTCAGTGAAACTACACAATGGCGAACAAGTCATTGTGCATTGTTATAGTGAGTGTTATTACATTTATAGCAAGAGATTAATTTTTAAATAATTTTTTTTTTATTATTTCATAAAATGCAATAGTTCTTATAGAATACTTAGCCCAAACGTTAAATAAAAACAAAATAAATCTGCAGATTAGAAAAGTCTCAATCAGTGTCCTGTTTTGCTTCAAGGGATGTTGATGAATGCACATTTGAATTTAGTACAATTCTAAGTCATGGCATGCGTGAATAAATTCAATATTTATAGGGCAGATCTTAACAATAGCAAAATTTTGTGCATTTGACATTTGCGAGTGGTGGCTCAGTTTTCAGCATATACAATTTTTAAACCATAGCTTCGCCCCCCTGACAAGAACCCCAAATCCGCCACTGCGCTATAATGAAAGCACAGTACAGCCGTGTAGTAGAATCAATACAGAGAGTGGGGCAACCAGTTATGTGGTTGAAAATACTGCAGTTGCTCCCACCGAAAATGCTCTTAGTAGAGCTCTTAGTCGCTACCACTGCGCCAAGATACCCAGGGAGTTTCTCAGCTGTCAGAAATGTAAACAAATCTTCAATAAACAAATATTTTATATAAAAATATGTTTAAAGTAAACAAAATAATACTTTATTACTATACTTGCCTAAAAAATGATTTTTCACGTATATTTTCACCAGTTTCAAATTGTTGCAAATTTGGAAACATCGTTTGACAGCTTAAAATACGTTTGTCTCTTTCTTCAATATAATTCTAACCTACTTCACGATACCCTGAAAAAAATCCATGCTCATGCATTCGAATTATACAGGTATCAAGACTTCCTATTGTCTCTATATTCTAAGGCCTAGATTCTGGTAAAATTGAAATGACAGTCACAAAATGACTCCGAAGGAAGGAAAATGTCACTATACCATAATTTGGAATTGTGATTGTTGGTTGACATAACAGGAGTGACAATTTGACAATTGCGGAGTAATTCCTGAAAAGACAGTAAATATCCTGAAATACCGTGATACACACTCGAGACTAGATCCGACGTAAAAACCGGGTTTTGTAGCGAGTGTGTCTCAACCCATGGTACACGTATTTGATGCATGGTTGATACACCGTTGAGACAGCAAACAAAATTCACCATATCCATATGATCTATATCCACATAAACTGATACGCATACATATGTAATAAAACCCTTGTGTATCGTCTGAGCCTAACCCTCTGCTCTAAATTAGGCTATACACGAAATATTCTAAAGTAGTTCGAAAAAAAACCGTTTTTAGTGCGGTGTGTCGAGTATGTAATGGAACAAATTTTAATGCTGAGGTGTATGGTTATCAACGGCCAGTTCGATGTTGCCATGTCACAGACTTCAATTTCGAGATGCGTAGAAGATGTTTGTGGGGTTTTAATACTATTGTAATGAATATTTATTTGGAGATGAAATTATTAAAATAAAACACCGAAATAAAATAAAAACCACTACTTTATTTACTCTATATACTTAGCACAATTACGTCGCGTTCTTAACCTATCGAAGGTTTACTCAAAACTCGACATATTCTAAAACTCAGGCTGCCCCAGAACCATCCCAATAATTTCGCGATACTGTCACTCACCTACTTTCATGGCATTGCTTAATTCATTTTTGTTGATTTGTGATTTCAACAATTAGTCATCGATACATTACAAGTCGCTTCCTAGTGGCAACATAATTGTGTGACCATTATTTATCTAGGTTGCGTGTACTTGTTTTGTAATATGCGATCGACCTTTTTAAACTGATTTACATCATACATTATTTTCGTATTTATTTCTGATATTGTTTACATCACACTATGCAATCGCATATAATATTAAAAAATTTTCAATTTCCGAAGAAGATTGGAACCACACTAAACAGAAGTATATAAAATAAAAATAAGTATGGAATAAAATTAGTTCAATATGATTGGTTTTAGATTTTTCCCGGTATTGAAATATGACAAAATTGATAGCTGCAACAGTTAAGTGTCCTCGGCTGCAATAATTGTCATGAAAAATGTCATTTCTCATGTCACCCAGGTTTTTAGGAATCGGCCTTTCGAAAATAAATCAAATATTTTAACACTAAATGTCACTTTTTATGGCTGGTATAAGAATCGCTTTTTCGAAAAAAAGTCACGATTTCATGAAAATTCATATATATTTTTCTATTCATGCTAAAACAGTTAAATCTGGCTCATTTGAAAGATAGAATTTCAAGTTATCTAAGAAAAATAGCATATTAAAAATATGTGCGGAAAAGAATATCAAGAATAAGGATGATGTACTTTATTATGGAATATCTTAGAAAACGTACTTTTGATTTTATTAATTTCCTGTATTTTTTTATCTTATATTATCTGCTTAAGTTTTAACTTGGGATCTTAACAGGATCAAGGAGTAAAAAATCAAAAAAGTTTTACCAAAATACATCTATACAAATAAAATTAAAATTGTTTTTTATACAGGGTGTCTCGTGTGCGGTATTCCACCTGAAGGCTATGGATAGGTCATGCTTAGGCAAGAAAAAAATTATATGAGGAGTGGGCGTGAGTTATAGATTCCAGTGGAGGAATTCATAAAAAACTATTAAATTAATGAAAACAAAAAAATTATTAAAACACTTCGAGTTTGGTTAATAAAAATTTATTTCTGATTTCTTGCGAGTCAAAATGATAACTAACTGAAAAATTCTTATGAATTTTCTACACTACAGTACATTTACATTTTTTAAGAAGTCATTACTTTGCAAAACATGCCTTCTGTTCTTTTGCATAACAGGAAGGTGTCAGCTTTCATATAATGTCTGAAAATTTACTCTGGTCACTAATTCTATGGGAATATTAAATTGTCTTTTATTTTAAATATGCTTCGTATGAATATGTTGGCTACAGAGCATTGCTACTAATTTTATCTAGGTCTCAATTCTTAATTACAAAGCGCCTGTTTTTCAGCCATGTCATTAAATCATGGAACCAGTTACACTCTCAAATCAGAAGCTCTATACAGGCCGGCACACTATTCTCTATAAGTCGTAGCATATTTGAATTTGTTTCTTTCAGTAGTTAGTAATAAGTCAAAGCGTTCTATTTTTTATAGTATCATATCTTCTTCATTCTTCTTTTCTGTTTTTACTTCTTCTATCTCTCTTATTATATAATATCTTTTTATATGAATCATATTGTTTATTTTAATATTCTAACTCTATCTTGTACAAATTGGAAAGATCCTTAAATCTTAATTGTGTAATGTTTTTTGAATAAATTTGAATTTGAATTTGATATTTTCCTCTGATATTGATTATTTACCATAATGAGATTATGTAATTAGTTTAAATCTTATATTATTAAAACGACGGTCATCAATGAATTTACCGATACATATGTGACACTATTCATCATGAATAGATATAGTTTTCCGCTCCAAAAATAATTTCTCGATATGAATAGGCAGAGAACAAGCAATTATCTTTAATTATTTCAATAATACAAAGTGATTCAATTCTCTTTGAAACTCCAATTACGTTACCGTTCAAAGGATATCAGACACGCATCTAAAGCTCCTGGCTGTCTAAATTTACTCGCTTGAATTGTCTCTTGTTTGCAAATCTGTGGGGGCTACACTACATCCATACATATAATATCCTTCACAGTTTGTCCGGCAGGGATGCAATAGCAAACCCATTTGACCAGAATTGTGTTGATTTTATTTATTTTTTTTATGCTTTACATGTTGGGAAAGCACAATATAAGTATAATATATAAACAACACAAGAGAAAATACAAAAAAAAAAAAAATAAAAAACATACAAAAAAGTGAAAAAATAGGGATTACCACTCTTCACGCGAAAACGGCCCTGATATGCAAAACCAATTAAAAATTGCATGTCTCGCGATACACTTTTCAGAGGGAATTTCTTTTTTTTTCACGTTCTCTTCTGGCTACATTTGTTTTTTTCCATCCCGCTTTCAAGCCGTCGTTTTTTTTTGTTTTTATTGTTTTTACGTTTTTTTTTTATGATTTTTTATTTTTCATAACAGCAGATAGAAGTCGCGTTTAATTGTAGCCTCGCGACATTAAATAAAACAAGAAAACAAAACTCGAAAAATATACGTGCATATGCACGCATTTGACTAAGTGCTCACTGTTTAATCAATATCTCTGTCACACGCAATGTATAATTAAGTTATTCACGTCGTCCCCCCAGCAAATGGATTCGGAGCTCCCCAGAGTTCCAAGCTTAAAATTGATGTGTATACGGACGACGCCGTTCGTCCGAAGTATTACTATACCTATAAGGACTCTGGATATCAGGTGCCCCAAATGGAAATATTTTCATGCTTCTTATATTTTTGTTTTTTTTTTTCTGGTTTTTCTTCATTTATTATTTTTATTTTTTTCTTAGTTTAAGGCTTCCGTGCATACTGCAAAAAATTGCACACACTTTTCAATGCATTCGAAATTGCTGTGATCAGTGCGGTAAGCATTTACCATTCCATTCACTTATGCCAGAGTGACAAAGTGATTCGTGGAGGTAAATCCCAGGTCTGCTGACATTACCGACATTATGAATAATTATCTGATCGATTACCTCTCCATTCCTCCTCTATAAACATTAGCTAGTCATATGCACCCGATTTGCATTATTTTCCTTTTTTTCCCTTATTTTTTTTTTCAAATTAAACTCTTGTCTCCTGGAGAGCAGTGCTCACGCAAACTGTGCGGCTGACTGGCGTGATTTAACTTCGCTTTTCACAGTTTCGAAACGTTATAAAGAATACGATGGAGGGCAGCCGAAGTTGGTTGAACGTGCTCTGGAATAAAATTTAAAGCTTTAAATTCTGCTATAAAATGAAATTAATCACCATCAATCCAGGGAACACATGTGACTGTCAGCAAATTTTCTGTTCTCTCTCAAATGAAATTCATCATTCAGTCTGGCAGGACATGAGTCTTCTGTTTTTATCCTGCTGCACTTCGTTTTCCATTTTTTTTTGCCGCTGTTCAAATTCAAAATATGGTCCACTAGTGTCGCATACATTCATACATGGTTAGAGGAGTATCGAGTCTTTCACCTTGGATCTTCGGAAGAGTTAGTATAAACGGCACAAATTAGTATATGTGGATGCCATCCTGTGTCAAGCCATATGCTATAAACACCCGAATGCTGTGTTCAAAGTTCTATAATCCTTCCTCCTCTAGCTCACACATACATAAGTTTGCAGAAGTTCTTTTTTTTTCAATTTAACTGTCATTGAATAACATCGGTACGTCGTCGTCGTCGAGAGTGACGTAAAATTGTTGTTTTTTTTTTCATACTAAAAATCAACAGCTTAAAACCTGCTAATATACACAAAATCCAGCAGTTGTCCAATATATGAACGAAGAATCAGATTGAAATGAATTTCGCTGACAGAGTCGATATTTAATTGCAGACCAACGAACCTTTCCTACAATATGAAGGGTGAAAATTCTACCTCCACAGACACCCTGGATATGTGAGCGACATCTGTGCGTTTAATATAAATTTAATTAGAAATAGTTTCCCAACGTTAGGGAGCGCTATAATTGTTTCAGAATATGTTTGGATTCGGAAAAAAAAAATCGGAGATATCCCTAAGGGTATTTGCAAGCATTGTCAAGTCGTCACGAAAATACATTTGTTCCGTATTAAAATACGCAAATGATGCATGTTACTACCCTTTATACTGTGTATGTACATATATACCATCCTAATTCTACTCCCTATACTTCTTCTATTCCTGTATCCTTGTGAAAATATTTAGTTCACAAATGAAATGAAGGGGGAGCCACTTAAAATATGTGTCTCTGCTGAACCTGTCCTTTCTGAATTTTAAAATTATTGCCCTTCGGGGAAATTCATCATGTCTGCCTCCTTTACGATTTTCTATAGCTCAAGGCGAAATATAATGTAGTAGGTAGCAAAAGAAGTAGAGGATTCTAAACAGAGTGAGTGGTTAAGGCGAGTAGCTTTAATACAATTTTCCATGTTGACATTTGTTCGTGTTGTAATTACATATTGAGGGGCAGGGTAATGTAGAGATAATTTTCGTTTTGAATTTAGATTCATAGAACCCGATAATTTCCTTTTGATCAAGGTTAGAAGGGTTGCGACTTTTACTTCGATGTAAATGGGAATGGGATTTTAATAAAACAGACGGTGAGTAATTTTGGTTAAGAAGAAGTCTACTATAAATTTTGTGTGTGTACAAACAATTTGGTTTGTGCTTTTTATAATTTCTTCACACCCTTTTTTATATATTGCTTCGGGTTAAGTAAGTTAATAGGTAAAGAATATATAAAACATCGATAGGTAGATACTCCAGCTGAGAGTAATTTTACATAAAGTGTATTCCCTTTTTCAGGCTCAAGCGTAAACGATGTAAAATTACAACAAATAATTACCATACACACACACACACACACACACACACACACACTATTGAAATGTCGCTGGTGAATTTGAATACAAAGAATTCAATAAAATTAGGTGCAGATGAGGTAATACCGGATACCGGAGCAGTGCTGTCGTTTGGAAATGTTCAAGAAGAGTATTGTTTGCTGCCAAAGCAGAGTATTTTCGAAAAAAAAAACGGAGTACACGACTAAATAAAAACCGATCACATTAAATTAAAATTTTTTAATTTTTTTAATGTAAGTAATTTTCAAATTAAAATGCTATTGAAAGTTATTCGTTTTATTATCAGTGGGGAAGCTATGTAGCCCTGAGAATGCCATATAAAAAAAATTGTTGGTGCCTTTTTTCGGAAAATAAACAAACTACGCTTAAATACACGGTGTCCCGTATGTAATAATAGAAATAAATTGTATGGGAGGAGAGCCGGGAAATACACGGTGTGGGCGGTAGGGTGGGTTTTGTGATTTTGGGTGCTTTTTATCCAAAACGATGTAACTCTCTTGTTATCCACCCTATGAAGGTAATTTGCATCTCAGGTGATAGTAAACCCTCTACGGTTTCCAAAAAATGCCCAACCAACTCTCTACTCCTCTTTCCGTCGGCAGATATAGGATGTCAATTTCAAAAAATTGGGTAATTTTGCAATTTCTTTTTCAATTTTAACGATTTTCCCGCCAAAATGGCTTGATAACTATACAGTTTTATGACAAGATTTAAAGACCTCGGAATGTTACCTTTAATTTGACTGTACGCATGTACCTACCTAAATGCTACCGTTATTGAGATGTTCCCGTTTTTATGGTGCATAATTTCATTAATTTTGCTAATAATAATAGAATTCGCGCCTAATTTTATGCAATTCCACGCAAATTAGCAAAATTCATGAAATTATGCATTATAAAAACGGGAATATCTAAAAAATGGTAGCATTTAGGTAGGTACATGTGCAGGATCAAATGAAAGGTAACATTCGGAGGTCTCGAAATCTTGCAAGAAAGTGCTATCCTTGTCTTGCCTTTTAGGGTTAAAATTATTAAAATTGAAAAAGAAATTTCAAAATTTCCCAATTTTTTTAATTTAACGTCTTATAACTGCCGACGGTAAAGGAATAGAGAGGTGGTTGGACATTTGTTGGAAACCGTAGACGGTTTACTATCACCTGAGATGCAAATCACCTTCATAAAAACCCCTACCGACCACACCGTGTATTTCCCGGATCACCTCCCTTACAATTTATTTCTCGAAATTGAGTAAGGAGTCCCTGGTATAAAGAGAATGCGGTACGTACGGGACACCCTGTATAATAAAAACAAGGCAATACATTTAAAAAAATCTGTACTCAAAAAAAAAAACAAATTGTTGTGAAATACGGACTTTTCTTGTCTTTTTTTCGCCGAACGTATTTAATCATCTATAGCTGAAGAAGATCTTCTTTTTTTATGACATCTTCAAAAATCTAGTAAAAGTTATTGCAATTATTGATCTCTTTTTTTAATTGACTTCAAAAAGAGGCGGTTATCCGTTCGACTGATTTTTTTTTAAGTTACCTCATATTCCCGATATTTCTGAACCAATTCAATATCAAAATTTGGTCACGATCTGATGAAGACCTTCCTTCAGATATGGAGAATGGAACTCCTCAACGGAAAATAGCATATAAACCTCGATTAATGTAGTTGAAACGTTGTAAATATAAAGTTTTTTTACTTTCTACAACGAACGTCTGCGAATACATTAACCCATTTCGCTCCAATGTGCTTATTTGAGACATTCTACGAAAAGTTCAATAATTTTTTTTGCACTTAAAATGCATTTTGTAAATTTATTGAAATTATTTTCAATAAAATTTAGTCTGTTAGACGAGAAATCTCCTTCACATTCTACTCTTCTTCAAGTACATAAATGACAAACTTTGTACAATAAAATAATCTTGGTTGGCATTACAATTTTTCATGCTGCCCGCTACTTATTTCCTATAATTACGGACATCCCGTTATCAATGTTTATTTAGCAATAAAAAGCAGTCGTTGTGGCGCGGTTTTCAATCCTTGGGTATGAAATGCCAGAGGGCATATGATCTTGGTCATTATTTTGTAACGCACAGAAATAATGCTGGTAGAGCAAAATGGGTGAGATACGCATTCATAATTTTAAAAATTGTTTTGGTTTTCGTATTTCCCTCTGTCCGTCTGTCCATCCGACCAGCCGTCTGTCTGTCGTCATGGAAACTGCGTTCTCGAGTTATATTCCACGTGAAATAATTTAAAAAAAAGTTTGAGTTCGATAGTGGGCAAGTCGGGTAATTCCTTTGTGGCGTTGCCATACAAAAATTTCGTTTTTCACTATAACACTAAATACAACGTTTTCAGCGTTTTCATAAAAACACTAAATACAACTTTAAAAATAGACTAAATCGGGGAATCCTTTCTTGATCTTTTCATACGGACATTGTAGTTTTTTACATATATTGTGAAAACGTTTTTATCGTACTAAAAAGTTCTTCAGAATATAAAATCCTATAAAATTGTTATCATAATCCTTTTTCCTGTCCGACGAGCCGTTCTAGAAATAGACACTTTAACAACAAAACTTGCATACCGTGCGAAATTACACACTGTCATTCATCTAAGGTATCGTAAGAATTGGTCTAACAATAAGACCAATTTTAGTTTTTGTTTTTTTCCTTATTTTGCTTATTTTTTTTTGTTTTTTGGTATATTATGAAGCCAAGCTCATACCCTATGATTCAAAGCACAGCATGGCAGGAAGGAGATAGGGAAAGGATTAGGGGATATGAGGCGAGTGGCGGAGGTGCCGATGTATGTCGCCCTTAAACTTTCGAAGATTGTATGCTGGAGGGAAAACAGAAGATGGTAAGCTGTTCCACATTCGCACTGTTCGGCATAAAAAAGCATCACGGAATTTTACTGTACGGCCGAAAGTAATTTGAAGGGTTAAAGGATGTGCGCGGTTTGCAGCGCGAGTATTGCATGTAGGAGTCATTCTACAAGGGATTAGGCTAGATATTTCATCAGAACATTGACCTTGCATATAGCGATAAAGGAGCGAAAGGCATCCAACATTGCGGCTGTGCTCCAGTGAGTCGATATGACAAGTTATTGCCAAATCGCCAATGAGCTTGGAGGCTCCCTTTTGGACAATATCCAATGAAGCTAAGGCTGTGCGACCAGCCCCGGCCCATATATGGGAGTTGTACTCTATTCTAGGTCTAATATAGGACTTGTAGAGGAGCGGTAGATTTGATGGGCTGAAATATTTCTTACACCTTTTCAGAAATCCAAGACATTTCGATGCTTTTTTAACAACAGAGAAGATTTGATCTGTCCAGTTTAACTTACTGGAAATATTAATGCCAAGGATATTTAGTGACGGTGAAGTAGAAATTAATGCTCCATCAAAAGAAACGGGGGTGGTTAAGTTATGATCTTGTTTTAATGAGATGAGACAGCTTTGAGTCTTAGATGCATTGAATTCGACGCGATTCGCTTTGCCCCACGCGAGGATATTGTTAAGATCGTTACTCAATGATCTAATCATGCAATCTCGTTTAACACATGCGGCATTCCCCCTGGAGTCCGCAAGAGTGTCAAAGGAGTAAGCGAAATCAAGAGTACTGTCATCTGCGAAACTATGGATGGGATTGAAAGTAAGGGAAAGTAGATCATTAATGAAAATTAAAAAGAGAGTTGGAGAGATCACAGAGCCTTGAGGCACACCGGCATTTATGGGATGCGGTTCAGATGTAACGCCATCTAATACAACACGTATTTGGCGACATAGGAAACTTTCAATCCATAATAGAACAGGAGGAGAGAGACCAAGTGCTTTAAGTTTGGCTAAAATGGCTGGATGCCAGACTCTATCAAAGGCCTTTCAAATATCCAGGGCAACAATTTTAGACTCACCAAAATTGTGAAGACTACGGTTCCAATGTTCCCTAAGAAAGGTCAGCAAGTCTCCAGATGAGCGTCCAGCTTGGAAACCATATTGGCGATCGGCGATGAAGTGATTCGTTTCTAGATATTTCATTAATTTCGAGTTAATGATAGATTCAAAAACCTTCGAAAGAATCGAAGTGATCGCAATTGGTCGATAATTTGAGGGATCGCTACCCTGTCCTTTATTGGGAATAGGCTGAACGTGAGCTAGTTTCCAAGCAGTTGGGAATTTTCCTGTCGAATAAGACAAGTAGAATAGTTTGCGCAGCGGTTTCGCCAAGGATGAGGCACAGATTTTAATTAACTGGGGCGAAAAACCATCAGTACCTGCGGCTTTGGAGACGTTGATCCCCTTAAGGGTACCCTGAACAAAACCCTCGTACGAACGTGTATTGGCTCTTGAACACATTCACACGGGCGATGCAAAACAGGTGTTTGTGAAGTGGATGGAAGACAAGAATTTGAAGCGAATCTAGCAGCTAAAATATTGGCTTTATCCAGGGAGTCAACAATCACTTCACCATTATTAAATAGAGAAGGTATAGAGGAACTGATGAAGTTGTTCCTGATGGTTTTGACCAGGGACCAGAAACCTTTGCTACCTTTGGGGCTTGCCAAGATTCTTTGTCAAAAAGAAATTTGTCTCTCTGGATAATTCATTTCCGGACACGGATGCAATTGATAGGCACGAAAAGCAGACTCTTTCGCTTTTATAGCTTGGTAGGTTATAATATTAATAACGTTTTTTGTTACAACCATTATAGAATCTACAGTTACTACGTCAAGAGAAGTGTTTATTTTAGTTTTAATAAGATTGACGGTCGAGAAGCTACTTTCCGGACTTGCGGAGTATGTGGAAGGCACATAAGGCACATAAGGTAACTAATAACTTTTTCTAAATTGGGAAATATTTTTTTAACTAGAGCATTTTTATATTAAAATTAAGTTCAAGTATTCTTCAAATAACAATGACCTTGGTACAAATTCCTTTATTTGCGCAACACGCCATTCTCCATCTAACGCATCGATATGATTTCGATCAATAAGGTTTGGGAAATGTTAAACAAATTGGTCCCATTCCCTCAACTGCTTTTTGTACTGAGTCCTCAGAATTTATACGATGTAATATTTCTTTAAATTAGATAATATAACAATTACACGGCATTGTTTTATTACTTCTTGTAACTCTTGTTTTTGGAGTAGTTTTTTATGAATTAATTCCTACATACCCATGAGAAATTTTCAAGGGATTTGAATTTGAACGAGATCTTAAAGTAAACTTAAATTTTGTGAGAAAAAAAAGGAGCAATTAATATTAAAGTTTTAAATTAATTTCTATAATTCTATGTTCTTTGTGAGAGCGTTTACATTTCCACAACTACTTCGCTGCAGCGACAGCCAACACAATAGCAAAATATTACACAAGCCCAGCGAAACGCAAATGACATTTCACACTTGAAATTACTTTATTCTCTCCTTGATTTTAATAAGAGAATTGTTCTGATATG
Organism: Dioctria rufipes; assembly: GCA_963924295.1. Taxonomy (NCBI): domain Eukaryota; kingdom Metazoa; phylum Arthropoda; class Insecta; order Diptera; family Asilidae; genus Dioctria; species Dioctria rufipes. Next base: position 29,819,428 of record OZ002742.1, read on the forward strand.
ATTGAAGTTGGTATATTACAACATAGTACCACTGCCAAACCAATCTTTCAAGTTCAATCTGTACTATGTTCATGCATACTTACTCAACTCAGTCCTCTCACCTAGGTGAATAAAACCTTTTTAATAAAGTTGGTTTCCTAACAAAAAGAGAAGTTTTTAAAATAAAATGGACTCCTTAATTCTAAGAATGGAGTACTTTTATAAAAGAAGTAGCACCGGAGTACGCTATTAGGTTCTGGAGTACAAAAACTCCGATCAGAGTACAAACGATAGCACTGTACCGGAGCAAAAACGGACAGTGATATTACCACTGAAGAATTATAACGAGCAACTCCAACTCTCAGCAATCTTTGTGTTTTTAAGCTCTCAAATAATACTAAAAGTTGATTGTGCCTTCACCAATTTTTTTAAATCTTTCTTTGTGGTTTTCAGTACTGAGAGATGATTGATCTTATTGGACGCTATTTAGAGAAAGTAATGGTTGGGTTTAGTGCTTTAATTGCAGGAGATTTGTGCACGAGATTTGTTTTAAGTGGAATGAAGACGACTTGGGCGATTTCGAGTGAGAAGAGTGCCTTCAACAGCAGTTCGGCAAATATTACAAATAAGCAATTTCTACACCACTTGGGCATAACCGGCGACATACCTATCTGTTACTTTCCATTAATATATTTTTGAAACATAAAAAACAGGAAATTTCTTGCTTATATTTCATTTTTCAAGTAATATAATTAATTAATTGAATATTTCCCTAATTTGTTTAGATGTCCGTTATTGCTCCAATTTAATTAGCCATCCACAAGCCAACTTGAACCAACCTCTACCAAAACTCAACGAACTTCTCCAGGAGTACAATTTAGAAATTCCATTTCTAATTGCATGATTAGATTAGATTAATTGAAAGGTGTACAGGTGTTAATATTGCGCAGTGCGATTCTCATTCACTGCTACTTAAAATATCTGCTATGAATACCTGTTTAAGATTCTTCCCATTCCAGGTTAAGACTACTGATAAAGTATAGAATCTTTTTGGAAATGTGGTTCCATACATAATTTCGTGGAAGGAATGCATGTTTAAGGTAGAGTAATATCCACCTCGCTATTGCTGACCTCTTGGAAAATATTAATCAGACAATGTAGTAATTTAGAGAGATAAAAAATCTATCAGTTTCCCAGCATATTTTAATCCATATCTCATTAAATCAGAAAATTCTAAGGAATCTACAATTTAAGCATTACATACAACTTACATTCGCTGGTAGGTTTTTTACTTCATGGATAGAGTCTTTTGTTGTGAAATATTTAAATACCAATTAAGCGCTGCCCTAAGCTCTTAATTCATTCTTGAAAGATAAGCTCTAACATACTTATTCGATCCTAATATGTTATGTAATAATAAATAACAATCCTGTGGTCTTCCGCATGTTAATATAAAGCTTCCTTGAAAGCTTAAAATTGCTCTGTCAAATGTTCTGTCCTTAAACTTTACACTGCTTACAGTTTGAGGATAATATTTGAAGTTCAAAATTGTCAGTATAAATTTGATTGGTATCTCCGGGAGGGAGTAAAGAAACCAGAATGAGATTTATTGTCACAATATCTTATCGCAAATGACTACCATATAAGATGGTAAAGGATGAATATATATTAATCCTTGAGGGACTAGAATTAACATTAAATCCCCACTTGCTTAAAGGGATCACACAATTCATGTAAAAGCTGTCACCATTAACACTTTGTTCACATTTACCTAAAACACTAGTAGGTCGCTAGATGTATAGCTATAGTTAGAGTCACATATCTAGCTAGAAACACCTCTGATCTGCGAAAGTGGCAAGTCTTCGTGATTACTGCGGGTTAAATATGTACAACGGTCGGACTGATTTGTGGACATCGCATCGCATAAACAACAAAACATCTTGCAATGCACACGTTGTTTTGTCGTGGGTATATTCCTTGGACATTAAGCTTCTATGCTCTCATCTTGGTTATACTTTGTGATAATGTGGTTACATGCATACAACACAATAAGAGCCCAGCACGATTGAGTTGAATGACATAAATTTGTTGAAGAAGAAATCTTCCTAAGATTTAAATTGCACTATGTGTGTGGAGGCGTTTAATTAAGTACAATGCAACGATGTTGTCGGGACATGCCACTTTAAGAGATTAAAAGTGTCAAGAAGTGGTTTTAGGGCCATATAATTTCCATATACAGCTTTGTACGTAGTGTGGTGGCATTCTAATGGCTATTCTTCAAGAGCGCTAAATATAGATGCGAATCTTTACTTTTTCAGTGAGAAAGAAAGCAATCTCCTGGAAATTATGAAATAAAACAACTAAATCAAAGACTGTAATATATTTAGTTTTTTTAATTTATAGTCCACTGACAGATAAAAACCATAGATCTCTACTGGACAATACTTTTTCGAATCAATTTAGCTGACTACATGATTTTTTTATTGATGTGGGAATCTATGATGATGGTGTTTCTGAGTCGTCCTATATATACTCGTATAAAAAAAAGTTGTTCCGAGTTCTAGTTTAGAGCCTTCTATACAAAGAGTGTATAGTAAGGGTGGTATAGGGAGATATCTCTAGTAAGTAGTTGTGGCCACTGAATAAAAATGTCTATTCCACTGAACTCAAAAGTTACAAGGATCCAATAAAAAAGTTGATTGGATAAATTATTTTTTTATCAATTTTCGACCGATGAATGTTGTGGTAATGAGCTAAAAATTAGGCTCAATGAATTTATTAATTCAATGAACCGAGCTAATTAATTCTATGACTGGTAAATATCTCATTTTATGAGTTTTTTCATCCAATGCATTATGTTAATTAAAGCAATAAATTTCATACGTAGATTTAGTGTCCGTGATATTTTGCTGAAATGTGCTATTTGCATTGATCCAATGAACCTCATTAATTGATGTGAGATAGGTACCTATACACATATTAGTTCCCCTTTCTGCCACATTCGTAATTTTTCCCCCTCATCAGCTTCCTTTATATATTATTATTTTTTTTTAGTAGGTACCTATGTAGGTATATACTTTAATCAAATTAAATATTACCATAGCTAACTTAATGTACACAATTTTTCTCCCCTTGTCTTTATTTCTTAGAATTTACTTAGTTCTTTTATACCCTAGACACACAGCACGATCTAATGAATCATTAGTACTAACTGTTAATCAAAATACCGTGTGTCACATAGTATAAATCATTATGGCTCGAAAATAAAATCATAATAAACTACACTAATGAAGTGTTTTGTTCCTTCAGGAAAAATGTACAATATTTGTAATATAATATGAATGTGGCGCTCCGCTGTGCATCTGCCGATTTGACAAATAAGAAGAAGAAATGCAAAGAAATGCAAATCACAAACTTATTCTTTTTAGTATATAGTTTCTGTCATTTGTAAATTGTTAAATTGAAAATAAAATAAATAAAAACATAGTTTATCGCATCAATTCGAGCCATATCGCTTCTTTAATGTCATAAGTACTTAAAAACCAGTGCAACTTAATTAAATATATGGCTATGTGTCTGCAGTTTATAATGAATCATTATAGACTAATGAGTCGTTAGTTATTTCTTCATTAAGAGCGCTGTATGTCTAGCGCATTATACCCTAGACACACAGCACGATCTAATGAATCATTAGTACTAACTATTCATTAAAATGCCGTGTGTCACACAGTATACGTCATTATGGCTCGAAAATCAGATGATAATGAAGTACACTAATGACGTGTTTTCTTCCTTCATTATAGCTATAATGAGGAAAAATGTACTGGATTTAGCATATAATTTAAGTATGGAGCTCCGCTGTGCATCTGCTGATTTGAAAAATAAGAAGAAGAAATGCAAAGCACAAAGTAATTATGTCAAAATATTGTTTAATAAAATGTTTTTTTCATTTCACAATCATTAAATCAAATAAAATAAAAATAAATAAAATTAAAAATTAATAAAAACAAAGTTTATTGCGTTAATTCGATCCATATTGCTTTTTTAATGTGATAAGTTTATCAAAGCCAGTTTGACAGATCAACTTAATTAAAGAAATGGCTGTGTGTCTGCAGTTTATAATGAATCATTATAGACTAATGAGTCGTTAGTTATTTCTTCATTATGAGTGCTATGTGTCTAGGGCATTACACTCTTATTTGTAGTATCTATTTAATTATGAACTTTTTAATACCGTCTAGTAATCCCAAAATGATTCGATTCTTTGAATCGCACGCGGCAGTTCATGTTAATCTAATAACAAAAATAATATTAGGTTTATTGTTTTGTGTTTGAATGTTACCACAGAGTTATTGACTGATGATTGCTCGCAAAAAGTGAAGCCAGCATAAAATATGCTTTTTATGTTGCGAGCGATTTGTGCTGTCATAATGTAAGAAAAATATTTCCAGAAGAGAAATTGTTATATATAAAAGGAAATTATTTATAATTTATAGTAATAATTCAAGCTAATAACAAAAATTATGTGCTTTAATATTTATTTTTAATACCGAATTGGTTTTTATTAATTTAAAAAGATATCTTAAAGAAGATTAAATGCATTACAACCATGAAAAAAAAAACATAAGAATATGAATATTAAAAATTTCCGTGTCGTTCCATTAAAATATGTTGAGGTATGTAGGAATGATTAACCAAGCATTCAGGTATTTGGTTTGGTGCATAGATACTTGACCGATATAATACCTTGGATGTAAAAGTGGCGGCTTTATTCATTCTATAGCAACTAAATTTATAATAAAGGGAAACAATGGTTGACGTATTCTGATATCAGGGTATTCTATCTCCTTTACTTAGGAAATTAAAATGTATTCGTTGTCGGCAATTTTAGAAACATATTTTGGTACTCATTTGTTAATTTTTTATGATACCAAAATCAAAACTGCCGCTCTTCAAGACAAATTGAGAGTCTTACAGTACTTCTGCGTACCATCGTTTTTCTGACTATCTAATGATATAATAATCGATAAAGGTTGACAATATCATTTCTCAGAAAAATGTTTTTTAACGCTTATTCAGAAAGTTTAAAAAGTGTTATTAATAACATTAAAACTGTATGCCCACCACATAAATTGGTGCGGCTCTTATTTTGATTTAAAAAAAAGTATGCAGAGAATTTTCGCAATATTTATTTCTCAGTTTAAAAAGAATTACATAATATAAAAATTCATGAAGAAACATAATAAACTTTTGAGATTTTTATACTTTTGTTATAAAATACAAAATTTATTATGCATTTTAATTGTAATTACATATGTTGCGTAGTTTTAAATTTAAAACGAGAAAAACGTACATATTTCAATTTTTTCTAAAACAACTTATGTAATTAAGAACTGCGTAAAATAAAATTGAAAATTAATTTCCTTTCATTTTAGCTAATCATGGTACTTCTAATTATGTAATATCCCGCAACATGGCAGTAATTAGGAATGTTTTGCCCCTCTGTCCCTAGAGTTAGGGTGGCTTAAATTGTGTATAGGAAAGGCCTGTTGCTATCAGTCTCTTTTTTTTTTTTAATGTAAAGTCTGCGGATGTTACTTAATACCATTATATAACCGTTTGGAAGTTTATATTTATAGACTAATTGTGAAAGATTTCCGCCATTGATTTTGAATGATATTCCACTTCTACCTTAGATGGCTGCCCGCCCTTCTAGCAATTATTTATACATATCTATTTTGATAAAGGATGCTCCGATATTGGTAAAAATTTTGTATTGTTCTGAAAAATTAAAAAATTAAAAGTGAACAAAGGAAATGCTTAAAACTATATTAAAAGAGACATGAAATTGCACTTACCTTAATTTTTGGCTCCAAAAAACACGCGCATAGTTGTATGACTCTTATATATGTATGTTTCCTTAACCTTAACGCTATAAACTGGACATAGAGCGATGAAACTCTCCCATTGCTTGATTATTGAACGCGAAATAAATACTTTTACTTTACTTTTTTATGGTATTATCATTTTCGTTCGAAGAGCTTGATGAAATAAATTGGGCGTTCTTTTCTTTTGCCACTGCTTCATCAAAACTAACTAAAAGAGTTACATATTTTTATACATAAGTGATAAAAAGTATGTTAATAAGACAAGGCACAGATCTAATAAATAAAGATTAACAACACATACTTAGAAAACTGAAACTTGCCATCACAACATTCATCTGTGATCCCTTAAACAAAACAGTCATTTAAATTTTTACCTATTTATTTGTTTAAACTATTTTATTTATTTATTTATTTTTGTTTAAATTATTTATTTATTTATATGTTCAGTTAACGTTTTTATATTGTATTGTATATTCTTTTTTTTGTGAAATATGTTTCAATAATATTTTTAAAAAATTTTTCATCATACCAAGAATAAAGGTGAGAACATCAAATATTTTAATTGTACACAATACTATCTTATATTCTAAAGTAGCTAACTCCTGAAGAAGGGTACTAATCAAGACCCGAAACGTCGAGTGAACAAAAAAAGCATAATAAAAAGATCGGAGTTTCCTTAAAAAATATCCCAAACCTTACAACATAGACCCGATCAAAAACATAACCAGCTGGAAAACTCCAATCAGCTGTAAACCATCAGATTTAATATAATATATCTACATAATGTAGCTAGGATTATATCCTGAAATGGTCAACTACCATAAAAATATTAAAAGAAACGTATTGATAATAATATAATATGTTTAATTAACTTTTATATATATATATAATTATATAAGTATCTTAGAAATATTTATAAGTAAAATTAAAATTAATATTTAGAAAACTTTTTCTATTTTGGTATTGAGATGCCGAACCATCTGAAAAATATGTAATTTTTTTTAGAACACCGTATTTCTCTTTAAGATATTTCATTAGGTATCGCTGGAAAAGGTATACAAGAACAGTATTATGTTTGAGACAATCCGATATTATGACCAATTTTGCATGCTCAATATTTGAATTTTCGTTTTTAAAATATATACCGAAAGGATGTATGGTTGCCTGTGAATTAGTCCAATGAAAACCCTGAACTTCATCTTGAATCACAAAAGAATTATTCTCCGAAAAATCCATAATAACCAAAAACTCGTTTTGATTGAAGGAATCCTTTATATCCTTGAGAAAGCTGCCTTGTCGTTCTGTAATGAAAGAGTGTGGAATTAATACAGTCTTCCTTTTCTGAAATGCGTCTAAGAAGTCATCAGTATTTTCAGTGATTGTTTTCAAATTTGATCTATCCGTTGATATCCATTGTTGGTATGTAATTGTCTCCATGCAATTCTCTTCGAAAACCTTTACTAGTTCTTCTTTTAAAGGAAGAAAGCCGGGGCACTGTGGACAATTATTTAAAAAACATTTAGTGTCGAGTGGATTGCAGATCATCGTGAATATGCAGCTTTTATAATTGGTAATATTTTGTTGGCTATGTGTTTTGCTTTTGATAGCTTCAGTCATTAATCTTATATTTTGATGTGAAGTACAAACGCAGTCAGAATGAGTACCCGAAGCACCAGCTAAAATGCAATTTTTCGGTCGAAGGGAGGCGAATTTTGAAAAACGGATTTTGTTCTCTGGATACGATGACTTGAAGCTTAGGTGTATTTCCTTCGAATTTCTCTTAATTTTGTATCAATGTCTATAGATTTTCGAGGGCGTATAGATAAAATTCCTTGTTCTTGTAATATTTGCTTACTTTTCCCCAACATATAGCTCGTAGTTCCTGGAAATGTTTCCATGATTTTTGTAGCAGTCCAGTCTTCCGGTAAAAGTGTCAATATTATGCATTTCATATTTTTATCCTGTGTTGTGATATACTTTTCTCTCAGTTTATTCGCGAATTTTTCCGAAAATCCACTAGATTTTCTTTCTTAGACGATTGGTACATTAAAATTTTTAGTGGATATGGCATCCATAATGCTTTTCAGTTCTCTTTCCACATATGTGCTATCACTCATTCGCCTTCTTTGAATTTCTGGTTCTCCTAAGTAATGAAGACACTCTTGCAAGCAGTTGAGAGCAGCGTCTCTGTCGAAAAACTCAACACCCTGACTATCAGCAATACTTTGTATATCCTCGGGATTCTCAATCTCTACAGAAGGTGAAGGACCGGGTAACTTATAGACTTCTAATCGGCACTGGGAACATATTTTCCATTTCATCTGTAAATTTGGTAGACGCACTATCATCCCTTTGGTAACATTTCTTAAATTTTGGCGTTTAGAGGAATGACTTGATTTTAAAAAAGGATTACAACACTCCCGTAGTTTATAACGATTCTCCATGCTAAATGCTATAATTGTATATATGGTAATAATATACAGTTACGATTTATAAGAATAATTAAACTTAAACTAATTTCATAAAACTAATTTAAAAAAAATTGAAATTGCGAAATATGTTTTGCTTACTAATTGTAACGACGTTGCACTAATAATTTCAGATACACGGAGTCATCTCACTTTTATACTTACCAATTACTGATACAACACACTGAAACACATTTTCCTTTAAATTATATACAGATATACTTCATTTACCTCACTCAGATTGACTTGTTTCGAATGCAAGTAAATACCTTTGGTTACCTGAATCCCCATTTCACCCCGGGCGACCAGTGTAGAAAATATAGATATTTAACATATATCTTATAATATTTTCCAACTTAAATTTTGTTAGGATCATATATTGTTATACATATACATAGTCTAGATATATTAGGTTCGATCAGGTAAAATGGAAACTGTTGCCATGATATATGCGATAAAATAAAAACAGGTAGAAAGGATGCGTTGAGCAAAATTATAACAGGTTTAAATTATTATATGGTAGGTAGAACTTTCAAAGATTATTTTCATATGTAAACATTGAGTAAACAATGAGTTCTTTAGTTGCGGTTTCTGATATAACTATATTCATATATGTATACATATGACATCAATCTAAAAGTTGTAGTATGTGTATTTTCTTTTTATTTTCCTGTATCACTGTAATTTTTAAAACCAGCTGCATACAAGTATTTGGTAACGCACCATACAACATCAATTTTCGTTCAAAGGCTACTTGGGTTAAGAGCTCATTGTATGCAGAATTTCATGGCTCCTAAACGATTGATATCGCCTCCCCCTGCCGTACAAATTTTTGTTTGGCTTGGTTATTACAATCACCTCCTACTCTATTGACATCCTAAGGGGAAATACCCTGTATTACAGAAGAATCTTGGTAGCAAGCTTAGCCAACAATTTTTCCAATACTGTTGCGGATTTCTATCTAAAATTACGTTTTTCAGTTTAAACTTTTCGCATCCAACTTTGACCATTGAATTCTGTATAACGTACTTAAGTACTAGGCTAAACTGGCCTGTAGAAAAAAATATTGCTATTTTACTGCAAAATGAGCATATTTTGGTTATTTATTTAAGGTTTTAGGTTTTTGTTTTTTATTGAATTGCTGAAAAAAAAAAAGTTTCGAAAAATATGCCAGCGGATACAACTTATGCATAAAATTACTACCAAAAAATGGCGAGCATTCATACCTCGGATATTTTAATTTACATACATGAAATATACGCAATGTTTGTAATAGTTAAAAGACCTCGGTTAATTTAGAGTTTAGGTGAATGGAATGGAATTACTACGGCCATGTCACCACTAGTCAATACATTTAGGAACTGTATAAAAGTACTTAAAAAAAAAAAAAACAGCCTCTAACTGAGTGCACATCATTTCTAAGTCTTTAATAGTTTCTGGTATTTTTGTTTTAATGCTTTAAAGCACAAGAAAAAGATTGCCTTAAAACTTCCACTCTTGTTAACTCTATTGAAAGTGTAACAACTACTTACTAACTACTACCACTACTATTACCTAGTAACTATATACTATGTACAAGAGCTAAAGTAATTTTGCCCACACAGTACACTGCACATCGTTGATGTGTTCATAAATTTAATTACTTCTCCTTCATTTAATAATTTACGACTTAATTTTTAAGAGGCTTTAAGACAGCTAGAAAAACTGAAGCAATTAACTAGAAAGTACATGAGCAAAAATTGAAGAAAATTTGCTAAGAAACACAGTCACAAGGTGCTAGGATCTAAGATCTAATGAAGAAATACTATACGTACATACATAAATACATACGTTCAAATATACATATGTATGTATGCCGGTACTGCAGAAAAAGGATTTTGTCGCAGTTTATATCCAACCCTTTTGTAGCTCTTTAATTAATTTACTCCTTAGGAGGAGGTGTATTAAAAAAGCGTAAAAAGTCGCAAAATTAATATGTATGAGTGCATTAAGGCATTGAATTTTGTTTGTAAGCTTAAAGAAGCTCTTCTAGCTGCTGCGGGAAGAGGAGACATTTTTTAATTAAAATTGAAGTGGTTAAAGTGTGTCATGGGGGCGTTTTATAAAAATGAATTACAAAAGAGGAAGTTACTTAAGAATCACTTCTTGGTTAATGCATTCCTGACACATCTTTCGTAAGGAAAATAATTTTTTTTTGTTTTTGTAAAAATAAGGTCTGCTTTGAGTGGTTTAACTTGTCTGGTATCACAATAATTATTAATTTTATGTGGACCGTAAGTTTCTTTTTAATTAATCTCAGTATAATGAATTCGGTGGTGGGTAAATTAATAATGGGCACAACTTAAGTACTTTATATGGAAATCTAACAATACAACTGTTGATATTTTCTGGTTTTATCCTAATAAATGGACCACCAAAGTTCTGCTGTACTTTCAGATATAAGAACACCCAGGTGGTGGTAAGCAAGTAAATTGCAGAGAAAATACACAATCGGCACAACTGGTTCTTCCATGCTGGAGATTTTTTATGACAGCCATAATAGAATCTAATTCTGACAGCCATATGTCTGCATTTTCTCTTCTCGACCGGAAGTGCTGGTCCAGTTACAGCATTTCTGGTTGAAGAAAGTGGAAGCTTGAATTCGACTTTTTTGGGCCTGGTCAAAGCTCTCATTGGTCCTCATTGCTAAGTTTGCATTACAAAGCCACCTATCTAGACTCACCCCTGGAATCTTTTGTAAATTAGTATCTATCCAGGATCGTTTGAAGAGTAGTCAGCAAAAATTGAGTCCGGAAAATAATGGTATTGATTCCAATTGAAGTCTACATTTTGCAGCATAATTACCATGCAAATCGAAGCACTGCCCCCTTTGAAGGCTACTGGAGTGATAGATTAATTAAAATGCATTGAGCTGACATACCTTCCTAATCCTGACTGGAGCTTGGGCTGGGGAGATCAACTTGGATCCTTGGCCAAACAAAATAGTGGACATAGGTAAACATATACCCTGCTATGGATGTGTATATGAAGTTCATTTTGTTCTTGTTGCTTTATGGTGGACGAAGTCTATATAATCTATGCTCATAATTTTATCATATTCCACATTAGCTCCCAATAATATTCAGCAAGATAGTTTCAGATTTTATCAAAATAGCCTTAGAAGAACAAAGTTTGTAAACTTTCATGTTCTTGTAACGTGCAGTTATCTTGACTTCATCAGATTTATCGTCATTTCATGACGAATAATATTACGGCCACGTTGAACTCATACACAAGTAATTAGCCATGATCGATCTAGTAATAATCATAGATATATCTTTGCATTCGTCATTTCTCAGCACAGGGGAGTCAAACAATATTCGCTAAAGTGTAACTGTTCGGAAACTAACCAACTTCATAGTTAACGTTCGTTACCTCTGGGTTTTACCGACCCACTTTACTATTTTACAATCAACATAAAGGTCATATCTACGATCTTCTCTGCACAAGTAACTGACAATTAAAACAACTTAAATATTTAGTAACACCCGTTGAATGAATAATTAAAGATCCAGTTCCTTTATATAATTGAAATTGTACAAGTATGGATATGATGCCCTATGATTCTTTGAAATGAAATCAACGCTCACAACTCTCCACACCGAAGACACATATTCTATTGCGTTGGAAAATCTAAACATCGTCGAAAAAATTGATGGGATAACTGTACTTCACCTCATTACACCCTGCCAGCTTTGAAAGCTTAGATGGCTCAAAATCAACTTTAAGGTGAAGTTACATAGCGGAAACCGTTGACCTCCAGAGACACAATTTTTGATCACGGGAGACCCGTGTATACATTTCGGAGCCGCAAAAAATCTCTAAAGTGACCTAGTCTCTAGAGACATTTTTTTGTCTCCGGTCTCCCATCGTGTATTTCAAAACAAATAGGCCTCCAGGTCTGCAGGCGTCCGGAGACTATTTGTGTGTTCTGATCAGTTAAGTGCAGATCTACACGGAAAAGAAAAGGAAAAAATGTAGTGAGTTTGACAAATTGTTACAAAAAAATTATTAAAAAAAATAATAATTAATATAATGAATTGAGGGCAGAAAATTTGTTTCGTCAATAGATTTGTGAATATTAAAAAAAAAATATTTATTGTTTTTATCCCGTAAAATTCGTACACCAATTATATATTTTTTAAGCTTTTTCATTTTTCCCATAACATAACATTGCTTGACAATGAACAAAGATCTCTGAAGATCTCTAGAGACCAAGCTTCAAATTTCGTGTATACAATTTGGAGACGTGCGTCTAGCGACGTTTTTATCATGGTCTCCAAAGATCTAATTTTTTGGTCTCCAGAGACAAAAGTCTCTTGCCGTGTAAACAATTCGGAGACTTTAGTCTCTGTAAAGAGGGGACTCGTGACCAAAAGTCTCTCACCGTGTGTATCTTTACCTTTTCCCTTCTCAATTGAGACAAGATTACCGAGTGCGTACTTTTTCCCTCTCAGAGAGGGTCTTACTGTTTCACTACGATTACCATTATGTTCCCTGCCAAAGTTCTTATAAGCCTGCAGTTAAAGATTTTATACTTTTTTCCGTTTTACCAGACTTCCCGGTACTTGTAAAATTTCAATATCCATTATCTACCATTTGCAGACTTTTGTAAATTGGTGTCTACGTCGAATACTAAATATTCATTTGGCAGATGGATGTATCAAGTGGACGACTGTAGATATGCTCCAGTCAAGCTCAGGATAAGATTGACGAAAAAATTAATAAAAGGAAAATAGAACTCGATTGGTCACACTTAATGCTTTCGACTGGAATGATCAAGGTTCTTGATCATCAGAAACCCAAGAATCATATGGTTTCTTCATTATGTCCCTCAATGGAAAAAAACGCGGCACGGAATTTCTTACAGTGACAATGGAAAGATAGAACTGTTTAGTATTTTTGTGGAATCTAAATTTCATCTTGCTGGTATTACAGTTATAACAGTCCACAGTAGCAGCCCAGATGGGTTCGTAGTTACATAGACATCAAGCCTATGAGGCAGAAAGACTTGGATTTGGAAAACTTTCTTCGAAACCCTGATCTCTAATAACTTTTTCATGTTGAAAAATTTAGTATTCAGGGTAAAAACTGACGAGATAAAAATGAAATCGATCGTAATATTTCCATTTTCAAGAAAGGATATCTTCATCTGCTACCAGATAGATAGATAGTGGAGATAGTCTGATTTTGATCGTTAGGAAGTCTTTCTATAGATAAATCAAGCTGTTCCTACACACCAAGTTAGTAAAATGTGATAATGTGATTGTGTAGAGCAAGACTTAATCCGCAAAATATTGTAGATCAGCAAAATCAACAATCACAAATATTTCGATGCATAGCACAAAGAACTTTGCCTCCAACACGTGCTTCTGAACGCGAAATATAATGACTGAAATAATTTCACAATAACAAAAAGCAGGTAACGTGTCGACTCAATCGTGGAACACGGAATGAATTCTGGAGATGAAGAGTCATCATGGAAGACTCGCAGGTTTTGAAGCAACAAATCGCGTAATTTCAGCAATGGAACCATTTTAAAGTGCTGTTCACCTCATCTTTTAAAACCCTTTTCTAATACTTTTCTATATTTTTGGTTTTTTTTTTTAAATTTATGATCGTCTTATTTGAACTAATGGTAAAAGAGATCTCCAAACATATTATTTTAGATACTACGAAATATTGGACATGTCTGACGGGATTAATTTGAGATCTTACTAAAAAAAAAAAAAAAACTCCAAAACTAATCCAACTCCAGGGGGTCTATTGAACTCATTTTGCAAGTTAAAGTGGACATAGTGCGCGGGTCTAATGATATAATTAAAGCTCTTTGCTTAAATGACCAGTCACGAACGGTAATCGCCACTAATATCATGCCAGATTTTGTCTGATCGAGCCACCTATAGAAAGCTTCATTCTCCCATGAATTTTGCACACGCCGACTTGTGATCAATCAAAAATGATCCGGCCAACTTAGCAGCATAACAAAAGCACCCCACGTAAGGGCAATTGTGCATATAATTCGTGACACTTTGCATAATACTTCGGAAATATGGCCATAGAGCATAGAGGTTGGAAAAAAGTCAACTGATTCTTTGGATGTAATTTGTGCCAAGAAAATTGCCCCTTTCCCAGCGGATTCGGAATTACTGAGAAATTGTGAAGACTTTTCAGGCTTCCTCTAGCACATCGAGAAAAGTTTTGTTCGGCCTCTGTGAGACTCTCATTCTCATGGGATGGATGAGACACAACAAACTACCAAATGAAGCCGCCGGAGCGGGGGAGGGATATGAATTATGATAAAGAAAACAAACAGCTTGACTCCTTTTCATTATTTACGGACGTTATGTAATTTCGGTTAATCAATTTGATAGCCCCGTCACTTTCTGTTGCCAGCCGGGGCACGCTTTGTATACCTGTATATACCTTGAAGACTCTTTACCTTTGCTGGCGCGATGGATGGATATCTGGGGACTTCAAATAGCAGCCAAGAATTCACGAAACGACAATAAAAATTATTTATGGGATTTTTTTTTCTTTTCTTTTCTTTTCTTTTTTTCCTGTGACGCGACCTCTATTCCTTTGCCTAGACGTTATAGAAGTATAATTCCTGCCATTTGAGAAGACGATGTACAATATTGCAAGGCGACGTATCTTTGGGGAAATTTCAATTTGGATTGGATGTACCGCAAGACGTTGAAAGAAATTTCCACTACGAATGACTGCACAGTAAGCTGGCCATACGTCAAATTTTCAACAAGTCGAAATGAACTTTTACGAGGAATTAGAGGTGCCCATAAATGTCATCTTAAAGTTCAATCGATACGAGGCGATAGTTGCAATGCAATGCATATAAACGAGCTTTGAATTTAGGTCAATTTTGACTAGGAAGTACTGACTTAGCTATTTCTACTACAATGATGGGACCATACTCTTACCATGTATAGGTAAATTCAATGCAGTTTAATTGATTTCAACCTACACTTTAAGTTGTCAGGATGTTTTCATTTACTATAGAATAATTTCCAGATTTTTTTTTAGATGTTTCTCTTCTGAAGGATCAAATTGGTTCTATAGACAAAATTATAGGAGCTTTTTATATTCCCGTTAACTCTACGTCTAGTCTCAAGCGGGGATAAAATTTACTGGTCTGCTATCGTATTTAAAAATCTCGATCATTATTTACATCAGTCTCCTTGGAAGATTTTTCCTGAAAAATAAATGACGGGATCGTGTGCAATAGCCATACATACAGGTAAACAGTATTGCAAACCTGATAGATTTATAATTATTATTGTTATAACAAGGGATATAAGAGTCCTATAATTCCTCTTCCCATATTATTGCTCTGAGAGATATTTTATGAATGCAATTACCCTTCGTTATTATTTTTCCTGAACTTTACAAAAATGTTTTTAGAAGAATTTTAGAGAATTTTTAATTAGGAAATCAAAAAAAAACGCATTTTTTCAGTGCAAATTGTTATTGCTAAATTAAACCCAAGTTTCTGTTAATGGAAAAAGTGACGATTTGTGTCGATGAGGAAAATTTATTCATTCTGTGGCCACTAGAGCTATCCTGCCATTATTTCTGAAACAGATTGAAAATTAAACAAATAATTATATATGTACGTCTTGGTCCGTTCACATTCACGATACCAAGAAAGTACTACAACTAGTGTGCATGACTTTTTCATAAAAATTATAAGATTAGGTGCTTAACCCTTGTGTACAGACCCGGCTACACAAGTGGTCATTTTGACTTGATTCCCTGTAAAAACTGTTAGTAGAAATAAACTGGTACGAGAATCCTTGCAATCCCAAAGTTACTTAGGATACGTCATGTATGCAAAAAAAAATTAATAACAATTTATAATGGGTAGGCTTTTAGAATTCAAACTGTTTTAAACATGATCAACACACCCAGGCTACCCGGGTAGCCAGAGATTTTATATGAGAAACGTTATCACGTAGTTGGTTAATAAAATTAAGTTGGAGAAAAAATAAGGAAATATAATGAAAAACATGTAAAAAATATAAAAAAATATAATAAAAATATTTACAATAATAAAAATATTTACAATATTATAAATGGCATTTATTTACGGTTATTGTCTGTCCGCTACATATGGGCTTGTTACAGGTGCAACAGCATTTTCTGGTGGCACGTCGTTTTTTGGGGTGGTCGTTAGACCGCCATAACATTTTCCTGTCTGTTCCGTACGTCCACTACTGTCTCGAGAAGTTCTTGTTGCCGATTCTTCAGGTAGTTGCCGCAGAATTTGCCTTCCTAACATACATTCAATTCCAGTTCTGCTCGTAATATGTTGTAACGCCAGTTGCCTTCCCAAGTCTTGTAAGAAAATCCGGCGTTGGTGTGTCCGATTTGAACCAGCAGGATGACTCTCCGAAGAAATCTTGTAAGCAGCCAGGCATGCAATGTCAAGAATATTATAAAAAAAAAACCCACAGACCATTTATTTTTTATTACGTCCGGTTTTCCTTTATTTCTGGACACATTATTTGCATAGTGGAGTATCGACAACTGGATAACATTTTTGTTCTGGTTCGGAACATGTGAGCATATAGTGATGTTTCCATCGCTGAATGCAATACGTGACGAAAATACCTTCCGCGGTTTAGATGGAAGCATTTCTTTAGGTATATATGGCTTGTTCCTCTTTAACAGTAGAAGGATTTCAAGACTTCAACAATAATGCAAGTAGAAGTGATGTAAAAAACCTGTTAGCCACAATGCTTCTTTGAATCTCATGCACAAGTATTTTACCACACGCACTACTTGACTTACTTCTCTGCTTGATAACTGCTTCCCTGTATATATTTGGCCAATAATTAAGTATGAATTTGAAGCATCGCAAACCCACCAAACTATAATGCTATATTTTCCAGGATTAGATGGCGTGTATTGTATGAAACGTGTTCTGCCTCTATATGGAGTTATTAGAGTTATAAGAGTTGCTCATCAACAACAACGCACTCTGAGGGCACGTATTGGGAGCGCAAGTTATTGCTCAAGAGCAGAAATATTTCTGATATAACGGCCGCCTTTTCATTTTCCAGACGAGGTTATCGGGAAGAGTGCTATTGAACAAAAACGATTTACTCACATTGTGGCGCAATATAAAGGATAGGCAGTTGTGTTCCATAGCTCCCTTAAAGTCACATACACCTGCAGTTATAAGAATCCCTAAAGAGCAATCTTGTGCAGTTACGATTTTCCAAACTTTTTGGGAATTTCTGGATGTTCACTATTGTGCTGATCATAAATGCTGTTTGCCTTCCTATTCGTCTCCTTTATAATTATGCTGGACATTACGTCATTAAAAATACATTTGAAGGTGTCCAAAGCAGAAAGAAGGATCGTTGAGCGAATTAGACTGGCTATTTGCCGAATAATATTATGGCTTAAAGTTCGGATGTTGGTAGGGCTTGGACGCCATATAGTACCATCATTACCACGTAAAACGTTGCCGTAAGTACTCGATCCTTGCTTTTAATGGAAATTTCCTATGAATTCTTACATCGCTCATACAAATTATATCTGGCTACCGGTGTAGCCGGGTATGCATGTATGTAATTTTTTTTCGTCGTACACAAGGGTTAAATGGATAAAATCTGGTCGTCTTTCGTAGGGCTGATATACAAAAATTCAAAGTTTTGATGAACCCTCAAGCAATCTTTTCTTTTTCATTCTGTTTCTGTAACTTACGGCAGCGACTAATTGTGGTTAAATTGAAATTACCTAATAATTTTCGGTCCTGTTTGAATTGATGACGAATAAGAGGACATCGTATCAAGGAATGATACAAAGATTAACAAGGTATGGCTGATTCATCTGTCCATTGGATGCTTGCATCATTTGGAGACAAATTTGCTATTTTTTTTTTAAATTGTTCTTACCTCTTTATTGAAAATTTCTTTGCTTTCTGAGTAGCACTTTTGTAGTTTTCTCTAAGTGATTTACATGAAGATACACATTTTTATGAATTATTTAACCGAGTGGAGCTTTTTCAACTTAACGCTCCACAATTGAAAAAGTCTTTTAGGCAATATAATACGACAAACTAAAACAAATTCGCAGGTTAAAATTTTTCTCGTGTCAATATTCAAATCTATTCTCAAATCGGTCATACGTTGTTAATTTTTATACCATTATATCTACGTATATTTAGGGAATTTTAGAATATTTCCTCATAAGGAAGAAAGCATATTTCCGTGAACATAAATTTCAAGCCGAAATTGCAGAAATTTGCCTTCATCTATTTTCGGTCTAGTTTAACTCATGTTGTGTGTGTCAATGCATAAAGAATTTCATTTTATGACAATTTTACGTGTATATTTTCCCTACTAATATAATGTATTGTTGCCGAATAATCAATGCGTGAGATTACGTCGCGGAATTTTCTTGGTGATTCCAAATGAATCATAATCATTTGTGAGCCATCCAGCCCAATACGAATTCCTCTGCCAACAATCCCAGTCGGGAAAGACAGGATCTTCCATGATAGCGCCAGCAACAGCAGTCAACGTCAACGAGTTTACCGAACAATTTCTCAAATTTTATTTTTATTTTTGTCTGTTTCCTATTACTTTTTCCTTTTTCTTTTGGCTTTTGTCTTAATCAAAAAAATAAACTTACTTGGCCGACCGCGAACTTCAGACAGACCGACTGCCTAAAAAACTTATCCTTCGTCTTCTTTTTTTTCTAAATCTACTTAGCGACATCTATATTCACAAGTATAATTTAGTTAATCTTTGCCAAAATTAATTCCAATTATTTCTAATACAGTTTTTATTTTCTTTTAGTTTTTTTCCATTGTCCAACATTAATTCCTTCCAATTAACTTTTATTTCTAATACAGTTTTGTTTTTCCTTTTAGTTTTTATCATTTGTCAAAATTAATTTCAATTACTTTTATTTCCAATGCAGTTCTTTTTCATATTTGACAAAAATTTCGTTTATTTCTAATTTGCCGTACCTGTCAAACTTTGCATTTAATTTTAATATTTCTCAAAGATTTCCCTACATTTCAAGGAATATTCCCTACATTGTAGGGAAAAATACCTAAGCTTTGTGGCAACAATTGCGCACATTTTTTACAGTGTAACACGATATTTTTATACTGATATAATGGTTTTATTGGGAATTTTTTTCCAGCAAAGTCCCATTTCATGGGCATTAAAAACTTGATGTCCTGTGTATCATTGATACTTTCATGATCAGCAGTTCCGCCTTGTATATTTATGCTATGAATTGAGTAACGTTTTTTTTTAATTTCTCAAACCAACAACCCTTACTTGCAACAAAATCTGAGTTGACAGAAGATTCTTTAATTTTCTTAAAATGTTTAGATATTTGCAAAATTTTAGTTTAATTATATTACCGCGCAATGTATGTGGATGTTTTTTTTTTTTTTTTTGCTAAAATCATCAAATCAAATTCCGAGTGCTTTTTCCATTTTCTTAATTATTGATGCACGTGAAAGAGCTGTATATTTTCCGGATCTCGAAGAGCCTGCAACACAAAATCACTTCTAATTATTTATTTTTCACTTTTCTCATTTATAATTTAGTGTTTTTGGAATTTGTAATGCGTGATGTACTGTCCGCTTTTGGCGATTCAAAATTTGCATTTTCACTTCTAAAGATATGAACTTCCTCTAAACATTGTTGTTGTTGTTTTTATTTTTGTTTTTTTACTAGACATAATGTGGGATCACAATTTAATATTTCCAAAGTTAGGCTGAATAAAAAAAATAGTCGCTCTTTCACACTCACTCAAAAAATTAAATTAATCTTTATTGCAACAATAAAAAAAAACTATTTTCTTATAGGTTTAAAAAATTTGAATTTCTTTAAAATGTTTTCGATATGTACATATTTCACTAACTTCAATTAACGAATAAAAAATTATTCTCAATTGCTATCCATAAAATGAACTCTTGCAACACAAAATACAAACGAACTCAAGTTTAATAGGAAAAAACAAATACATAGTTGAAATGTTGATATAGAAAAATTCCGGGTATTCCCCCAAATTATTATACATGCATGTAAAATTCCGGGTATTCCTACATGTTGTGTGTTAATAGCAAAGTATAAATAAGGATGAGTAGAGACCTCTGCGAACAAAATAGGAAATTTTTCGTGTTTTTTAGAATGAAACAAGTAATTTCATATACTTTCGTGTTTTGCATGAATGGGGGAAAAGAACTTGGCTATGCACTATTGTAGTGCAACCGAGACAACGAGCTAAAAACAAAAATCGAGAGTACGTAGGATTACCCGAACGACAAAATCTTCTTGAATCCCTCAAATTCCTATCACACTATTCATAATAATGTGCTTCCTATTTTTAAGAAAAAGATGAATTCCGTTTTGGCCCAGATGCTGAAAGGAGATGTAAAATTCCTCACAAACATTAGAATTCCTGCGAAAAACATTGGGTCAATTGTCTTAATATTTCAGAAAAACCTGTTTTCACAAAAGCGCGGGAGCATTTTATGAGCGTAAAATCGGGAAACTCCGCCCATTCTCTCTTATTTACGAAAATAAATTATTTGCCATTTCGTTTCGTTGCATGTAATCTTCGCTTTCACATTTTTTGTCTTATTCGTAAAATGTTCAAAGAGAGTTTGATTTATTTTTTATTTTTTTTTTCTATATTTTCCTTCCTTTTTTCGCCGTGTGTATTTAAATGGAAAACAATCGGAACACTCTTTTGTGTCCCTTCTTTTAGTTAATTATTCTTTGGTTCTTAGTGCGTAATGTAATCTCTAAATACATATTGCTAAACAAAAATCCCTTTATCGTGTTTTAAAAGTACGTGCTTTCACAGTTTTATTCTCGGTTTAGAATGGAACCGTGTTGCCGAATACCTACCATGTGATAGGATGGTTGCCTGAATATTCGTTTTTATTTCATGTTTTCTAGCACAATTTATGACATCGGCCGAATATTATTATCAAGTTGTTTTTTAGGGTTTCGCACCCAAGGGGTACGGGAACCCTTCTACTAAGCCTCTGATGTCAGTCCGTCACCGGGCTATATCTCATGAACCGTAATAGGTAGACAGTTGAAATTTTCATAGAGTGCTATAACGAAAATGATAAAAAAATAAATTAAATTAAAGATAGCCCCATACAAGAAACTTGTTTTATGGCGTATACATAGTGTTAAATTTTGTACGATAGTACGGAACCCTACGTGTTCAAGTTCGACTCACACTTGGCCGGTTTTTTTATTTTATAATTGTATAAGTGAGTATATTTTATAATTAGTAATATAAAATATTTAATTTTTTATTCAGTAATGTTCGCATCATATGAAGATGTATTTGAACTTACATTGAAAATCTGCAAGGCAAATACACGTTTGCACAAATGAAAATAGAAAAATCGTCTAGACAAAGAGGTGAAGAGTTTATTAGTAGTAAAAGCGACTGGGGTATTTGTTGTAAAAATTATAGGTATAGTATAACTTGCAATCATTGTGATTCATTGTAAGTGGGCGCCTCGAAATTAAAAAGACAGATCACTCAAAGCAACACACATCTTCATTTAATTAATCAGCTGTGAAAGGATCAGATTTGTCATACCGTCTACATAAGTTCTCACGCACTTTCAGATAAAGGCATTAAACGACTTAACAAGGTTCTGCAATTAAGTCAAGCATCTCTTGAGATTAAAGTGAAATACACAAGTAGCGGAAACAGGAAAAAATGTTAAATCAACGATTGTAGTCAAGATTATTGCGTGGATCTCATTGTTTAAAAAAAGGTCTCATTGCATCTCTGTTAAAATTATATTTAGAAGTACATTTAACAGTTATGAAAATACACGGAAAAAGAGCTTTTGGATTTAAAAGGGGAAACAATTTTCGAAAAAAGTTTGGATTTGAAAGATCCTGAATTGATGCTTAGCCAGTTCTCAATGAAGTATTCAGCTTTATTCTTGACTTTATTGCTGGTATTCCTAAAGTGGTAAAACGGCATCACGTCTTTATTCACGTAGTTCCTGGGCAAAATTTCAACTACACAGTTTTTTACTTTTTTGCACATTTTTGCACTTATTTCTTGCCTAGCTACAGAAATTTCTCAGTCATAAAATGATGTGCTCAAACGAATCATTTGAAGAGAAGAGCAAGAAAACTGACTGATAAGTCCTTCTATCTCACTAAATATAGGCAATTACATAGTTCATAAAAGGGTTAAAAGGTTTTGTAAAAGCTTTTACGTTTATCGACGCTTTGGTGAATGCAGTTTTTAAGTGAAAGGAACAGGAGAAAATAGTTTTCCATGTCGATGGCTGAGGTGTACAGAAACCGCGCTCCTGTCAATTCTATAAAGCTCTAGAATTCCATATTTTCTAAAGAACAACATATTCGGAATTTTATTTTGTTTTCCACACAGCTATTCAATATTGCTTACAATTAGTTTTTAAATTATGTTGAGCCCATTTATAATTTCATTTGATGCACAAAAAAGTTATACGAAAAAAACAAATTTATAAAATCACGGCCAAACAATTCTCACTGAAAAAATTTCTCTAATCCTTAAATTTGTCATGTTCGATTATTGTCACCGCTTCTAATGCTTAGAAACAGTAACAGACATTTATAACCACGTACAACTGATTTTTGTTAATGAGCAACCATCCGTCATTGAACTGTCTTTACCATCAGAAAATCCAATTTAACCACTGACAACATCTCACTTTTTGTCATTTTCTTGTCATCTTAACAGCACTTTTAATCTCCCCCGTTCTGATGCTGTCGATCTCTTTACGAAATATTTCATCAAGTTGAAAGATGAATTCTGTTTCTCTCAATACTCTGAAACAATAAATCATTTTGGACCTAATCAAAAATTCAATACCTCAAGGAATAGTAGATACGCTACGAGGGATTAGAAAAGAAAAAAAAAAAAAAACTGGTCCTCCTCCAACATATTATCGAATTCGTGGATGTCTATGGGGCTCTGTCTGTCTATGGATTGGATCTTTTCACTGTCCATCTATAGATTTTCTTAGGGTTGGATGGATTTATAAAATCTGCTGGAACTTTAAATCGCGTTCCGCTAGTGGGTCGGAAATTATTAAGTTTTTTTTTTTATTTCTGTTTTTAATAACATTCTTGAGGATGGCTAATCCTCTTAGCTGAACTACTTCAACAAGTGAAAAAAACTAGTCTAGATATATATTATTGAGATATTTTAAAAGTTCACCAGAGCACTGACCTTTCTGGATGTTGTTATTTTTAGAACATAATTGCTCACGTTGTATTGGCGGATTAATTTAATATCTTAAATTTTCTTGAATATAAGTTGCGATAGAAGGTTCATAGTTGAATTAATTAGAATTGCAAACACTCTCGAACTTTGGTTTATTTAACATAATGAAATATTAAACATTTTAAATTTAGCGGATAATTTTTTTTTGTTTTTTTTTTTTTTTTAATTTCAGTTATAGAAAATAGAATTCAACGCTTTTATTCAGCAGGAACCATATATTTACCTATCTACAACTGGTAAATGAAATTAACGAAATGGAAGAGTGTGTGTAGGGCAGCTCAATACAAAGTTTGAAGAAAACTATATTTCAGTGTTGCAAATGAGTAGCACATGTCCAATTTGTGACAAAGGTTTCCTATAATGCTAATATTCCTTATGATAGAGAATTGCAGAGCAAGTAAGAAATGAGGATTGCCGAAAGTTCTCTGGATTATTTCAATTAATCAATCTAACAGGAAAGTCATGATAATCAGCATAGTCCGAAATCACGTTCAGAGTATTTAAATTTGATGTACGACGACATGCATAACCATTAAATTGAAGAGTTCTAAATTATGGTTGAGATTAAAAATGAATCTGATTGAAACATCCGCATTAAATCGAACCTGTTGAGTCAATGAAATGAACTATCTTATTTACGTTAGTTGTAGAGATTTGATTTCTTGAAGGTCATCGAAGCTATTATTAAATATAAGCCTCGAAGATGTGTTGAATTTCTGAACTGTTCTATTCTTTGCTGTTCGACGTCTTTGTTTTTTATTATTGTTTCCTATTATTTTATGCCAGGTAAATTGATTACAAGAAAATATATATATATATATATATAATTAACGTTAGTGTGTCTATAGATTTAAAATTTTTATCGGTTTCAAGAAATTTTATTCAGAAGCTAACTCTTCTTAGGCTTCCTGCTTTCTCTATGAATCGAGTATACTCCTATTGGCAGCTCTGGTTGACAAATACCTCCTAAAATATTTTCAAATATTTCTGTTATACCATAAGGCAGACACCTTGGACCCAGTAGCGGATCCAAGGGGGGGGGGGGGGGGTCGTGAGGGTCATGAACCTCCCCTAAATTTGAAGAATAAAAATATTTAATTAATTGAGTTATTTGAAAAAATATATATATATTTTTTGTATTTATATAATTCATTTTCAAAAAAATCTTTTATTCCAAAACTTAAAAGAATAAAAATTTATTTCAGTGAATATTATCGTATTTATCGTATGCATGTGATATATGTGTATAGGTTTTTCTCAGAATTTGAGTTTGGGATCCCAACTTTGGGTGATCCAAAACCCTCGAGAAACACTTCCCAACCCACGAAACAGACTCCCTAACGGCCCCATCAGAGTCCTAATTTGGTCTTAACTCCTAACATTCAAAAATATTTGCAACATCTTACGTAAAATCACTGACATGTATAATATGGACAGACTACGTCCATAGAAATACACTGCAGAAAGTGGGCTCACTTATATATAGCGTTCTCCTCCCGGTCTAAGCACAAACTACAAACTGAAACAGAACTATAAACAACAAATAAATAAGTGGGTTCGTCGACATAAATATTTTAATTATTAATTATTTGGGTTCATTAATGATAAAAGGTGTTTTACCAAGGGCAATACAATCATAGAAATTCGAAAGGTTTTATTAAAATCGATTTACAACTTTCCGTCAATGGTTTTTTCAATGTTGGCCCCGACGTAAGAACTATTTTTGACACATAAAATTATACCCGCATGAAATAGCATATTGAGCAGTCGATATTATATATGCCAGTATGTAAAACTGAGAAAAGTTTAGTTTGAATAAGTCCTGCAGTTTGCACCCTTAACTACTATTCTATTTAAAAATGATTTCTTTTAAAAAACAAAGTATACTAAAAAATGAGACATCATCCACACTGCTTTATGCGGAAACGTTCCTAGTACGTACTGCGATGGTTAAACTAAGCGACGTACGGCGCTGGATGTGATGTTGTTTTTTTTCTCATTTTAATTTGGAGTTACTGCGCTGGTGTTGTTTTTGCTCAATTTAATTTGTAAGATGACCCCCCCCCCCCCCCCTCTAATTTCAATGCTAGATCCGCCACTGCTTGGACCATGCTCTTTATTATTGACTTCAGCGAAATATCAATTTCTGACTTATTCGGGAATTCCTTTTTACAGTGAATACAGTGAAAACTTAATTTGTTTAAGCGTCTCGATTAAAGTGTCCTACTCATTGAAGTCCCTCGCGACATTAGCAAGGCAAATTTATTTTTAAGTTTTTTCAAATGATGGCATAATAAATCAACTCTGAGTTGAAGCTTCTTTATCTTATATTTATCATATACACTCGCCATAGGATTAGATATTTTATTAACCGAGTCGAGGTGATTCCAAGAAGGCTCTAGACAAGATTGTCATAGTGGGGAAACTTCCAAGCGAATAAATTAACAATTTCAATACCCAGCTCAAATGTAGAAACAGCAGCATAAGCTTCCTTTGTGGGGAAAAGAAGCCATTCCTGAAAAAAATCAGAACCTACCAGGCTGTCCGTTCCGCTTAGATTCCACTCTCTCTCCTTTTCTATCTCCCTCTCCCCTTTTATATACCTCTCTCCCTTTTCCGTCTCGCTCTCTCTATTTCTCTCTTTCTGCCTCTCTTTTTCTTTCTCTCTGTATCTTCCTTTCACCCTATTTCTCTCACCTTTTTATATCTCTCTCTCCCCTTTTATATCTTTATCTCTTTCCCGCATTCATTCTCTCAGTCTCTGTCTCCCTTTCTATCTCTCTTCTCTTTGTTAGGGGCTCTCACTGAAATTGACAGCTGTAACGCAATTCTGACAGAAGGGTGCCGCTTTGCATTCAGACGAAAAATACTTTCTTCTTCAGTTTTAGAGCTAATGGTAAGACGCACCACTTTTCCTTCCATATATATTAGCCAACGACCAGATCCAAGGACAGCATATTAGATTCAGTACAATCATAAAGACATGCAGCACTAAATACTTACGCAAGTTAGCCATAACATACTTTTCCGGACCATAATTTACATCTTGTGCTTTATAATAACCGAGAATTCTTGATGCGACAATGTTATTTCAATATCCATTATACAGAGTATATCCACAAATGATTAAAAAGAAGAAGTGGCGCAGCTTACACTTCCTGGTGAAGAGATATTTCCTAGAATTTACCTGCGTAGATGGTCTACTTCTGTCCACCATCAATCTGACTGAATGGGTTTTAATCTTAGAATTCCATTTCGATGATCCACCATACGATTTTAACGCATCAACTCCATTCCGATAACTACCTTATACAATTAATTTGTAACTTTATCAAAATAAACACAAAATCCAGGACTGCGGATCCTCCTATATGTTCTACGACAAGTCACTTCACTTATCTCAAGAATAGCAATATGAAGTTTATGCCAGTTTTCTTCCAGTATAAAACCAAGGGTAGGAATGAAAATCAGAAACCTGAAAGCATCTCTACTAGAAAGTATGCTAGAAACAACCGATTCAGTTTTTAGATTTGAAGACATCTCCTCAGTAGTTCGGCGCTCCAATAAAAATTTGAAAATTGGATCCTTTTGCGTAGTCTAGAATTGCGAAAATTTTGCTGTAATTTTACAGAGGATAAGAAAACTTTTACACAATTGTTTTCTGTGAAAATCTTGTGAAGACGATTCCTCATAAGAAATTTATATCTAAGTCTTAAAATTTTGAATTATTGAGTGTGTAGAGTGATATATGAATGGGAAAAATTCAAGCTTTATTATTCAAATTATTTAATCTTTTCTTAAATAATGAAAGAAGAAAAAGCAAAACTTAAGCAACTCCAACATTATTGCGAAACAATTTTATTGAATTGATCCATCTAGAGAAGATACAATGTCGTTTTATTACTTCATCATACCAAGCAGAGAGTTTCAAATAATGCCCATTCGTTCACATCGTCCAACTGCTAAAAGCAATCTAGAAATATTAAAAACTACAACTGTGATCATTAAAATTACCACCAGATAGACAACCGGGCCGTAGTCCGGTCTCAGACTCTGCGCTCCTGTTATAACTACTTACTTAGCCTTAGCCTTTGTCCAGCCTGCATGGCTCGAATAGCAATAAAGTAATAAAGTATGCCTATAAATCAATTTAATTAACTAAAAATCAATTCATAAATTATTCGTACGAAGCACATCCAATACAAGGCGGTACACCGGTGGTTGCAAATCGGACAGAGTGCCAACCTCTTCGTTCCGACCAAAGTTGCAAGATTCCTTGAACAGAAGAATCAAACAGCCAAACCCACTAAGTCTGAGCAGGGGGGCAGCAAGAATTCAAGGAGTAAATTTTCATTGCAATGGGATGCTTCAGCTCCTGTACACATTCAAACGCGCAATCTGAATTGCAATTGCGGTCCATTGACATGGGAGTGGGCATCAAAACATCTCTATCTACTGCGAGAAAATGCTTGCGTTTCGTAAATGACTTTTGCACCGTGAAAGATTAACAGAGAGGCGAATGGCATGGATGCGCCAACTAGTGGTCAATAAAATGATTAAAGACTGCATAATGTTTTGCTACAGCTTTTATTACTTCCTTGTAAGACTGCTGATCACGTAACGTTTACGTAGAAAATCTCAGCAGCCAAGTTGACAACTACTAACTGACAGAGAATGCAACTGATTTATGCAACATTAAAATTGTTGTAATCCTACAAGTATGTCGCATATCCAGTTTGCATGAAATAGAAGGATGCGCAACTTCTGTTAAAATTTATTATTATATCAGTTATCTCTGGTTCCGTAAACTGGACACTGAACTTTTAAAAAATAATCGCTAAATTCTGTCAGGCATATAATTCTTAATCGGAATGAACGTCTATGGAGGATTTGTAAATGTCAATTTAATTGCAAAATGCTGATCCATATGAATACCTAGACTGGTTAGTTTTTGGTGCATTATACCATAGATGACATAAGAACTAAATATCGCATGGTATACCAGAGTGAAGTATACTGATTGTGAAATGGGTGGTGTATTCCGGAATGTACTACAACCTCGTGTAGAGCATGGCAAGATCAAACGTTGCTTTAACAGCAGTTTATTATACATTCGATCGGCCTCGTCCTCAATACGGCAAATGGGAGAAAATATGAGTCATTCAACGTATCCATCATTTCAAATGTTCTGTTCTATTCCGGAATATCCCACTAGCGATATAAAATTCGTATACTCTGCTCTGATATTGCATGCGGCGTCTAGTTCTTGTGCCATACGAGAAAACCATGTTTAAATGGGAAGTCAATTCTGAACAATTCATCCTCGGAAAGGCCGGAAAAATATTGTATAAACTGAAAATTACGGGAAACTCTATTTTTTAATTTAAAATATGCTTAAAAATTTTGTCCGGCATCATATTGAGGGTGCTAAGTGTATGTTGCATCGTCAGTGTTAGTTGAATCGAATTTGTTGATTGCTTTTTTCTCTTAATGAATATTAGTTACATACTGATTCTATTATTATTTTTTCAGTTCACAAGCTATATTCAATCAAAGCTTTTGACTATCAAAACCAGCTTAACACAAGCTCGCAATAGTGACACGCTTAATAAATAAACGGTCTACAATGTATGCTTTTCATTACTTAGTCGGTGTTAGTATTAGTATGTTAAACTAAATATGAACCAAACACCTGATGAGAATACATGCAATGCGACATAGAACAAACGGAGTTACCAGTACCGTTTAAAAAAGTATATCTTGCATGAAGATATGAAACTAGGAGTATTCATGGTCTGTTGATCATGCTTTACGCAAGCCATACCAAATGGGCGGCCCGACATTGGCTAACTTGGTACTACTGGGTTAGAGGAGCCCTGGATAACAAGGTTTTATCCACCTGAACTTGGGATGGACCTTTATGGGAGCATCGTAGTGGCTGTGGTATTTAAGGGTGCCGTTACCCCAGATCGGCAGAGATTGGATAGGTCTCGCTTCTACCAGTAAGTTTATGTCATGTTTATGCTTTATTGGTATACTGGAACTCGCATGAGGACGTTGATTGTCATTTACCAATCCATGCATTTAGACTGCCGTGAGATTAAGCCATAATGGCAGCTGCTCACGTAAATACTGACATATTTTTGTCTATTTGTGAATAGGAGAGATTATGACCTAAATGAACTGCCAGTAATTAAGATCAACGGCATCGTCAGACCATATGCTAGGTTGGTGAGAAACCTGGGCGTCGTGCTAAATACCAAGTTTACTTGTTGTGATTAAATATATAATACAGTTGGAAAGGTGTATTCTTCCCTGAGAATGTTAAGAACGTCTGCGAATATACTGTCACAATGCATGTGCATGAAGCTTGCAAAGGCTCTCGTGCGCCCCACTTTATCTTCGGGAGTCTAGTATTTCCAAAACGGGATTCTTTCAGTCAGCGGAAATTAACGATAGCTTTAAATGACATGATTCGATTTATATTTAACTTGCCCAGATTTTCTCATATTTCATCCCATGTGGACCACTTTGTTGGATGCTCTCTCGAAACATTCGTCATAAACAGAAGGCTGAAATTTTTGTATAACCTGATCTATGCGAAAGATTCACCTTATATCCAGGACCGTATTCAATTTCTGAGCTCTACTCGACATCGTCGTCTTCTATTACCTAACTTCCTTACTCAAATCGGTGAGCGATCTGAATGAACTGTACAAAGGCTCACTCGTAGATGGAATGATTTACCTCTGAGCCTTCAGCGGGCTGGGTCCATTGGGATATTCGGTTGGCTCTTGGCTTCGACGCACATGCTTTAATACGTACTAACCGATTCTATACACTGTATTGCACTGCACCTCTTCGATTTGACGACTATATCTTTTTACATATTATTATAATTATTATCTGTATTTTTTGCTTTTATTTTTCTTTTAGCTTTCTTAAGTCTAGTTTAATTTTTGTTCTTCCACTATAATATTATATTATTTCATATATCAATTTTTCGAAATATTTGTATAACGTTTTTCATTGTTATGATTCTTCCCGCTATTTTACACACGCACTGTTAATAGTTAAAATTTTTCCTACGTTAATTGTACAATCGTAAGATTTCCAAAATTGTATGTACCTTTGCCAGCAATAAAATTTATTATTATTAAAAAAATGTAAAAAATAAATAAAAAATACAAAGTTTAATGAATTCAGTTTTATTGTTAGTGGATTTTGTTTAATTCGTTCTGGAGCAGGCTTAATTCTTTATGGGAAAGGTTTAATTCTTTTAGAAAAGGTTTAATTCGCTCTGGGAAAGGTTTAATTCCTTTGAAAAAGGTTTAAATCAATTTGAAAATTCTATATATCCCTAACCCTACTTTCTATAACTGAACTAAGGCTATTCTCAACAGATGTATCTACAAGAATTCTCCTCGCAGCTCCTTTAATCTTTGGAAATCCTTTCTCCATAGGATTGATCATAGTTGAATATGGTTGAAGAAATTGAATTCGATTATTATCACCGGTGACAACAACCTCTCGAACAGCATTTGTATTCTATATCGTGACATTATACAAAATTAATCATGCATCTTCGATATATGAAATTTTACCTGTAGTTCTCTAAGGAGTGAACAAAACAAATAAAACATTGGTTTAATTGTTTATGAATATAGTTTAATTTGGTTTGTTGGAAAACGTTTAATTAAATCTGAAAATGCTGATAACACTTTTATTCATATTTCCAATTTTATTTTATTTTTTGCTTTGATTTCTCAAAGGTCAATTTGATGCATCTAATTTCTATGGTAGGTACATAAGGATAATTCGGTTTTCCCTGAAATCACAAGTATTGGTTGTCGATTATATACACCATTAATAATTTCGCAAACGTCGATTTTCTATTCACTCATCTAGTGAAAATCTGCGATATCATCTCCACAAACAAATTTAGGTATATTTCAATTGAATTCATAGATACAAGTATATCTCGACGCTATTCTACATTCTCCACTCCTATATTCTCGAAATTTGTTATTTTATTATACATCAGCCAGAAAAATTTTCATCTCCATTCCTCAACTAATCAAGGAAGTGGTTTACAGGCTTTTGAATTGTTCCTCATACCCACATTAAATTAACACTACTAATTTAACATGAATCGTAGCTAAGCTAAGGAAATAATTTTTTTCCCCAAAATCGACATCTTAAAATGATCAAGTGTTTCTGTGGCAAGGATGAAGGAGACTTCATCAGTGTTCCTTCAAGAAGACTCCACTACTTGCATTGATAGTCGCTTTCGGTAAATTAGTTTCAGTTTCATGCCGTCGGTCGTCTTAAATTTTTATTTTTTCTCATTATCTTGGGATATATCTTCCGTCATGGTACTCTATCTCTCTGTCTTCTCGGAGACATACAAACATATGTATATTATTATTACTAAATGTATGTCAATATCTTTGCCTTGTATTATCTGTCATGTCCCCAAGTGATTTCTTCTCAAAAGTAAATTATTTCAGGAAGCAGATGAAAAATTATGAACCATACTGAAAGCTGGAATTTCGTAATTAAAATTGAAGTCAAAACGTTAACGCTCATTTCCTGACTGTAATGAAACACAAAATCCACTAAAATAGACACGTTTTTATTTTTTCTGTCGATTCGACCCTATCAGTTTCAAATATTTACTATCATCTCAGGATCAGATATTAAAAAAATTGCAACTTTTCGTCGGTTTGTCTTTGTACTTTCATTTAAATTTTTCTTCCTAAATGTAATAATTATAAGGAATAGCAACAGCAACAGCAGCAGGTAAAAATGTCTATCATGAGCGAATAAGTCTTCAATTTATGCATATAGCAACCAACGGCGATATTTCAACTCAACTCCTCCTGTTTTTTGTTAAAAAAATTTCGACTACTAATCCCCCTACCATTATTCAACATTGGACTTCATAACTATTATTATCACGAAAACACAACTAACCTCTTGATGAATTCTAAGTAAAGGGAGGTGGTGGAGTCGATGCAATGGAAGATTTGCATTATGAGTGACCTCTTCTCTTCTCACATTATAGCGTACAGGTGAAACTTTGTTTTTTATCTGCAAGTGATTACCATAATTAATTCTAAAGCTAAGGTAAAATAACATCAAAAAGATATAGCAAAAATATTAAAATACTTACCTTGCGGCTAAAAACTCGTCGCCTTTAGTTGGCAGAATAAAAATAAAAAAATAAAATAAACACTACAAAGTGTCCTCATTTAGCCGTGCGGCCAGTGCAGCGTACCACAACCATTCCCAGTCTCAGCAAACATGGTGCAATACTCCCGAGACTTATAGGTTTGCTTACATGAATTTATGCAATATACACGTGGCCTGAAGTATCCATCCCATAGTTAGAGCAGTTGCTCTTCACTGCACAGGTAAAGTCGGATTAATGACATTCAGCTAATTATACTAATTATCATAAAAAACACAACGACCTTCCTGTACAATGCAGATATGGGTATACATATGTATATTAGGAAAATCACTGCATTATACTCTCTCCAGAAGATATTAGGTCCGCCAGGTATTCAGAAAAGTACGTAAGGCATAGAAACACTGCAAAGCTTTCCATGCTGAGTTTAATATACAAATATTTGCCAGGTTGTGATTTCTCATTGTGGAGATTGTCAGGTAATATTAAAAAGAAAAAAACATATCGGTTTGAAGTTTGCTTTTTCTTCTTCCTGGTATATGTTCATACTTCCCGGAAGACTATGTGTTTCTCTCCACTCCACCATAATAATGGTATATATTGCTTGCTCAATGCTTAGATGGGATCGATCGTTCCCTCCTGCTGTTCCTAGATTTATATACATATATATGGCTTAAGGTGGTCATCAAATTGATATGAAGTCGTCGTTCAAACAATTTTTCTTCTCAGCTTACATAATCGTCCATTTCTTGGCATCAACACACATTTTGATGAATGGCTTGGGCTAAACTTGTTTCTATAAAACGACATTTCTTAGACGACGTGCTAGTTATGGGTAATAGAGTTGCCACCAAGTTCATGTTTCCTTTATCATCAAATTTAATTCGTTTGACGACGAGAGATGTTATAATGTTCGTAGTAGCGCTCGCTGGGATTCTGGAAAGATGTCAGCATTTTGACTTCAGAAAATTCAGTTACAGTTGCTTTGAGTTATTAATGAAAAGTGTAAAAAGAATTTCGATAGAGCCGAGATGGGTTTTTGGTTGGTGATAAAGTGATAGTAATTCACAGATAAGTAGAGCCCCGATGGTGGGTTAATGGATAAGAGTTTAGCTCATTTTCATATTGCTTTGGCTAGACAACCATCCGCGTAGGCAATACAAGTTATATACCACAATTTAGTGGTCATGGTATTATGTACATTTAATTTAGTTTATCTACGTAGATAGGTGGAGCTAATATACATAGAGTTAATAAAATATCGTTAGTGCCGCTAAGACAGCATATTATGATATAGTTACTCGTACCTGATAATTAAAAGCCTTTTTATCGCCAACATCCAAATCCTTACAAAATGATGTTACATTTCCTCACTAGAATTACATAAATTTCTACGCAATCGTGTCACCGTATACATACGGAGGACAAAGTATAGCGGTTCTACTTGCGATCCCAACGATTTAATGAATTCTTCACCTCTACGCGAGGTATTGTTCGAATTTTTCTGGATATATCACTTAGTTGATTTTCCGGGATCCAGCTTCCCCTTCAGTTGTGCGAGGGTTGATGAATTAATTAAAGCTATCTTTTCTAGAAGATTTAATTTACTAGATTCGTTTTGTTATACTAATTTAATTTAATGTTTATTAGAAATCTGGTTTATATTCTGAATTTCTTAATAACTTGCTCAAGAATTCCGCGGACCTGGAAGATAATCACTCTTCGCACACTTCCAAAGCAATCGCCTTATAAATAGTTGAGTAATTTCCGCCCAAGTAGTATACTAATTTTCATTTCCAAAATTCTGAAAACGTTAATAGATTCACAAATTCTACAATTCCAGCATAGCTGTAAAATTACTAATGATTTTTATTTATGCCATTGTTTTTCCTTTAACATCTTCGGAAATGATGCTAGCATTATTTTGGATGCTAAATATTATAAGTCTCTCACATTGAAAAATCATTCAGGAAACTTGGTACTCTGGATTTTGTAAAGCGATGCTCTTACGAATTTGATGTATCTTTCACGTTGTAGATCCAATATGCTGCTTTTGTCCTATCAATTAGGTTGGGTTAGGTAAGAGGGGTGCCGCCAGACGACTTGCCTGCATCACACAGCCTCTAATAGGTCCATTGTGTCCCTAGGCCTCATAGGATAACCTTTCGATCTCCAGATCCATCCTGCTTTCCTTAGCAAACTCTGGATATACCTAAGACTTTTAACCTAGATCCTTCCTGCTTCTCTCAGAAAACTCAAGATATATCTGCAGCTTCGCCAGACTTAATAGCAAGTAGCTACCTAATAGCTTACTTCTTGTATTCATCAAAGCGGGGCACTCAAAAAGCACGCGTTGGACGACATCGATTTTCACCGAGTCTTTACATCTCCTGCAGAAATGGTTCGCCGTTTTACCCAGTCTTCTAACATGGTCACCTATGACTAAGTGACCCGTAATGACACCAACTAGCTTCCTGGTTTTTGTCCTGTGCCCGCGCTTGTCTTAGAACCATCCGTAAAAATTGAAAGGTCGGATGCTAGGACCATCCCTTTCCCATCCTAGTTACTCCTGGCATGGTTGAATTGACACCGCCACCAAAAGTCAAAATGGGTATTTGGCAGTCTGTTTCTTCACTGCAATCACTACACTCTATTTTCTGGAGTATAACGGAGTTCCCGAAACCCCTCTCCATCCACCATCTCCCCGCAATCTGCTGGGCAGCGCTGATTGCCACCAAATCTCTGCAATAAAGGTCCAGCCACAATAAGTAAAGCATGACCTCCAGTGCCGCCATAGGCGTGGTGCGCAGTCACCCAATTATTGTCACACAAGCGGATCTCTGGATTTTTGACAGCACATCGAGGTTACATTTCCTCGTCAGTGCCGTCCATCAGACCATGGAGCCATGGCAGAGGATGGGCTGCACAATGGCTATGTACATCCAGCGTACCACCTTGGGTTTAAGTTCCCGGTTTCCTCCAAATATTCTCTTGTACGTGTAGAGGCCACACTGGCCTTCTTTACAGACTCTTCTAGGTTAACCTTCCATCGCACCTTGAAACTGAAAACGATTCGCAAATACTTCACTTCGCTGGAGAGAGTAAACTCCTTTCCACCCAGCCTTGGAATTCTGAAACTTCCTTCTTGTAAAAAGAACCAGGTTCGTCTTCGAGGGGTTTACCCTCAATTCACTCTTATTTGCCCAGCTATCCAGCTTTAGCAGGGCATACTCGAACTTCTCAATAATGGTAGAGAGAAAGTTGCGAACTACCAGTATGCATATGTCATCCGCGTAGGCAACTGCCTTAAAGCCCTCACTCTCTCATTTTATGAGGATTTTATTCATTACCAGTACCTACAGGAGTGGTTATAGCACCCCCTGTGGTGAATCTGTGTCCTGTCTATTAATTGATGCTCATTATGTAGGTACTGATGAACGAATCAAATCAGTTGACTATATTTAAAATAAATAAATAATTTAATAAAACAATTCATTTTATATCACACCTTTTTTTTCAGCCACTACTAGAAATTATTGGTAAACAGTGAGTCCTATGTTTTTCGAAGTTTAGACGACCAGTAAGTAAGGCAAGCCAGCTTTTCCGTGAGCATAATAAGAACAGAAGTATTATGAGTATCTATGGTTGGAAGCTGAAGTCGATGACATGCTGTGGAATCGAGCCTAATGCAGATATAATTGAAATTTGGAATAATGACAAAATTATCCATTACAAGGTTACAGGCTACATGATAAATACACATATTGAAAAAACAATAGAGACCTAAATTTCCAACGATGTAATACAGGTAAGCACTGGCATCAAAAACAAATTTAGTGCCGAGTATAGCAAAAGTCACCAGATATTTGGAATTTGGTTGTCATTTCACCTGTTAAATGGAAATGTTACACAAATCTGTGTCATAAACATGATTTACATTAATAATGTTCTCAAACAATAATTTATTGAGATAACATAATAATATTTTCTTAATACCTTCGGCATTATACCTATTAAGTAAAATCCTATTTTCCCCCAGGGAACATCCCCGTTTACTTTACTATATGAATATCCACCTGATTCAGAATTAAAATCCATAAATAAATGCCCTGGGAAAAATACCCTAAGCAAAAGTAGGTAATCTTTGCCGGGTATTAAATGTGCTGTGGTCATGAAATGAAATCTGATCTAAGCTATCCTGGTGAGTCGTCCATTGAGCTCTAGGAGTGTTGTTAATGAGAGAATTGCGTGTGAAATTGATTTGTAGCTCATCGAAACACGAGCGAGCATTTTTTTTTTTTTTTATTATTTGTTTAATTCCTGAGTGCTAATGCCGAGAAGAAAAGGCAAATAAACGTGCACACAAAAGGAGAATTACCTACTTCATTTTAGCACTTGGGCCTATCCTGTTCAAAGTCGCACGCGTTAGAATGTAATTAAGCTTGCGGAAGGGGAGCGAATGTATACCAAACTAACTGTAACTAACTATTCTCGTATAATTCAATCAAAGCCAACAAGTTTTCCAGATGATACCTATCCCTCAGAGGTTTTACGTGTAATGAAAAAAAAAAAACCAAAAACCATGAAGAGCATAAAACCGCAGCACGTTGCACCTTTAATTGATTTAATTCCAGTATAACTTTTAATTGAGCTAATTATGAGGAGGCTCGATAGCGCCATGTAACCGCCCCTGTCATGAAAACTGATGGAACTTTCGCGGTCACATTTAAGTGTTGCGAGAAATGTTACGAAATGGTTTGATTTGCCCCTGGACTTGGAGGAACTGAGTAGTTTCGGTCTCACCCATTCGGTCTGGTCGTTCTACGAAGCTCTTACTACATACATACATATATCCATCCTTACATATGTATAAAGCGGTAAGCATAGCGAAATACGAATGATGAACTTCCATCATTCATGGCTGGCAGGTATTGTATTCTCGTGATTAACAGTCATGCACTCAACTACAGCCTAAATGCATTTTATCATCCTACAACTGATAGAGTTACAATGCGAATCGAGCACGGGGAACCCCCCCGTTATTATAATCGAAATGCGATTTTAATTGCTCTGCGAGTGAATCAATTTTCGCATGAAATTCGCAAATTTGCTCCCCTTTTCGATTTCAGTGATCGTTTCGTGCAGCTGAAGGGCGTTTTTGTGTGCTGTGTGTGTGCCAACGTGAGTACCTATGTACATACGAACGTACTATAATCACGCATAATTGACGCAAAAGTTGTGTTTACCGAAGCGAAATAAATTGAGTTAATCGCGTTGTTAAGTTATTAACAAAATATTTTGCACAAAAAGAACTTTGTGATCTTTTGATGCCAACAAAAATTCCTATGTACTTGCCGAGATTTATTGACTAATTATTATTTGGGATTTCATGCTATTGAAAATTTCGGCTTTTTCAGGAAGTAAATTGTGTTGACAGTGTTTTCGGA
This sequence comes from Dioctria rufipes, assembly GCA_963924295.1. Lineage (NCBI taxonomy): Eukaryota > Metazoa > Arthropoda > Insecta > Diptera > Asilidae > Dioctria > Dioctria rufipes. The sequence goes on from OZ002742.1 coordinate 29,857,751, forward strand.
TATTGACAGAAGCATTATTTTGGATTACTATAAAAATCGCTAATTAAACTGAAAAAAAAAATGTACAAGAATTTTTATAAGGTTCTTTTATGTTTGAGAAAAAAAAACATTCTGTCAGGAGTGTATCATTACAAATTTGGAGAGTTTTGCTAGTATATTGTCTACCGTACGGAGGGATCGTATGTTCATCTTCTTCGTCTATTGCTTATGATCCGAAACTGCAGGCTCGACGCGCGACTTGGAGATCCTTCACAATGGCTTGACCTTATGGGGTATAATGCCAAGAATGTGTGCTGTGTCCATGCCTGGCTAAATGTTGTTGATTTCCATATCCGGCTAAATGTTGTTTTTTTTTGTGATTGTATATTATTTAGTAATTGTAATTGTAATTTGTTATATATGTTGATGTCATTTGTTTATATAATTATGTGGTTGTATTATTTATAATTGTGTTTGTTTTGTTGACGGTACACAAATAAGTTTCATGATATTGAAACTACCGTTACCGATGCCACGCTTAGGTTACTGTTACAGTTGATGAAATCAACCGTTGAGTAAAAATTTTAATTACGAACACTAAACACCGCACACCAAAAATATATCCGAGAGATTGCAAATCCAATGATGCATTAAAAGCATCACCAGGGAGAGAGAATCTCACGGAAAACCCCTAATATGGTCCAAGCGTCGAAGCGAGCGGATTTGATAAGACGTCCGACCGCACTGAGATACAACTTGGAACTGGATGGTATGTTCGATGTCACTTAAAACACTGTAAGAGCAACACAACAATGTCAAGGTAAATTAGTTGCTGTCAAAAATTCGAATATATTGCAACATGGCAAGAATCCAAGGGCGGATCCAGACGTTTGCTCTAGGGGGGGGGGGGGCGATCGCCCCCATCGCCCTCTATAACCGCACTTGCCATCAGCTGTGGACCGCTCTGTATAGCTTTCTCATTTCATTTTGGCATGAAAATTTCATTAGCATTCAGATATCGCCAGAGTTCTTTTATCTATATAATATAAGTTTTTGATCCCGTAAGCATAGTAAAATTTAATCCCACATAAAATAGACATTATACACTTCTTGCTTGCCTTACTACTATTTGCCTTAAATTAATTATTTGCAGGACAACTGAATCTGACATTAATTACCCCGGCTATGATAATTTTCCTAACATACTACTCTTCATCAAAATACCCGGCTTTTGTGAGCTTTCGATCACAAAAAGTGCAACAATGCTTGTACTGAAAATTCATTAGTGATATAATTTTACATTTTTTGAGAACAATTTATGACTAAAAAGGAAAAACAATAAATATATCAAATAACTATCTAGAGTTTTCCATTTAATCAAATTACATTTGTATAAAAATTTTTAAATTTTCATGGTACACAAAGAAAGCATATTCAAAGGAAAGTAATTTAATTAAGTATTTTGATAAACATTAGGAGTTCCAAATTTAAATTTCGATAAATTGTTATTCACTGTAGTGTAATTTGAGCTGTCCAGATCTTGTTTTCTCTGTATACCTTGAAAATTTTAAAATTTATATACAAATGTAATATAATTTAAAAATTAGAATATAAATTTTGATTTATTATTATTAGAGCTCTAGGGGGGGCGATCGCCCCGATCGCCCCCCGCTGTATCCGCCACTGCAAGAATCACATGAGACAACTCAAAAATCACAATTTTCCTATTTTGTTAACAATTCAACGTAAAATTATCTTATCATCCTGAAGCAACAAAACGTAGTATGCAAACATGATACAAAGATAACAAGTTATGGCCGATTCGAGAGAAACTTTTTGTGTTGCAATGTCATTAGGTGACAGATGTCATTGCCCAGGATAAAAGTAATTGTCAAATTGCCAAGCAAAGCACGAGCTCTTGTATCGAAAATGTGTGTTTCTTCAAAAGAAATATTATGGGCAACGTATAAAACTGAAGGAATACGGAAGGTGTTTATGGAGGATATATTTCGAAAATATTTCATGAAATTCGCTTTTCGTTGATATAATTTCCGCTTTAGAAATACTTTAAATTGTATTGAAAAATAGATACTGGAACTGAGCTTAATGCTTTCAATTTCGCTACTTGTGGAGCATGTACTGGAAGTATGTCTGCTGGAAAAGCAACACCTGTAGATGTCGTAAACACGAGAATTATGTTAGCTGATCATGCAACAGCAGGCAACAAAATAACTATGTCTAATATAGTTAAAACGATAATTCGAGAAAAAGGTATGAGAGGATATTGCTACGCACAACAAAGTGACACAAGCGACATCTATTGGAAATGGAAGCAACTTTAGGTTAGTGACATCTAAGTAAACTTTGGGTTCGGAAAATAGAATATTCAGGAAGGTTCTAGTATAATTTGTACAGTATAAATACGGCGCTTCTCACATCCAGGAGACAATGCCGAAACAAATACAAAATTTATAGGGTAAAATGTTATGATAATTTCATTTGAATCCGAAAAAATGAATTCTTTGACTCAAAATTTCGACTTTGAAGGGCTATAACTTCGAAGACATTAACAACAGGAAAAAGAATTTCAAACCTTTTCAAACCTCCTTAATGGGCAATTGATTAGCCTTCGATTAGAAAAAGACGCATTCCGATATTTAAAAAAAACATAGGAGATATTGGGAAATATGTTGAAGCACTTACTCAACACTGGGAAAAAACTTCAAACCCCCGTTGCTCCCAGGGGGTGGAGTTAGACCCCACCTTCTATACATTTTTTTTTTTCGTTTCTTAGCGAGATCTATCACCTCCTTTCATATGGTCATCCTAATTCGGGAAACCCTGTATAATTATTGCCACAGCAGCCTGCTCCTTGAAGTGCCATTTCGAAAGATGATTTTTGCTCAATTAATATCTGAGATCCGATCTCAAGAAAAATTTTGTGTCAAGTGTGGACAGTTTGGATAGTTAAGATCAGCTTCACGTTCTGACACATTTGTGATCTAGTATCTGAGAGAAAAATATCGACAATTTTCTCTCTTTTTTGTAAGTTAACAAGATAGTAAACAAAAATTTCCAATACCATACTACCTTCCACTTAGAGGGATAACAAATTTGAGTAAATTTACAAAAGAAGAAGATAAAGCAATAATAATGTTAAGAAGTAAATGAGAAAAATAAACTAATAACTAAAGAAATAAAACTAAAACAAAGTGTGAAAAAAGAGAGAAAAAGTAAATAAAAAAGTAAGACTAAAATACAATTGGAAAGCGTAGGCCAACAACTGCTAAGGAGTTAGGAAATGAGTAAAGCAAAGCAATAGAAAGAGAGTAATGCACAAAAGGAAAGATGTTAATAACCGATCTCGCGGAATATATATTTTTTAAAAATCAGAGGACTAGTGTTACTTGTTATTGTTAAATATTGTATTAAACGGTTTAGTAATTCTGCAGATAGGTGATTTTTTCTTAAGTTTAGTTCTTCAAGTAGGTAGTCTGAAGAGGGTTTGGAATCTCGAGTTGCGCTGAGGGACGTTCAAATCAAAACTAGAGACAAGTGCGTGACAATATTCTCGACCATTTGAAATATTATGTAGAAATGTATTATCTAAGTAGATTCTGTGACTTTCTAGTGTGATTAAGTTGTATCTTGCTTATCTTTCATGATACTCTAGATTGTTATTCTCCAGTTTATATAATTAAGCTCTGGTGAATTCACGCTGGACAGCCTCAATTTGTGCACTAAACGAAGAGTAAAATGGACTCCGAGTCTGACTAGTATAATCGAGAACACTTCTTAGTAAAGAATAATAGAAACTGATAAAAAAGGATGCCGACCTGAATGATTTGCAGGTGTGAAAGATAAAGCATAATAAACGAAATGATTTGGAAGTAATATAATTAATGTGAGAAATGAAGAAAAGCTTTCGACAAAAAATCACACTCAAATCTTTTATCTCAATAACCCGAGAGATAGCAGTATAGTGAATGGTGTAGTCAAACATGGGGTCTCTTTTACGATGAAATGAAATACATTTACATCTGCTTACGTTGATTTCAATACGGTTTTCGTGGCACTATTTTTCTAGTCGTAGTATATCCTTTAAAAGATGGACACAATCCGTCACACTATTAATTTTCCTAAAAATCTTGGCATCATCAGCGTATAATAAATAATCAGATATAAAACAAGAAGGCATGTAGTTGATGTATATAAGAAAAATCAAAGGTCCAAGTATTGTACTTTGTGGCACTCCGGAAATTTCCTTAAATGAAGGGGACTGTAGCCCATTAAAAATTACGCTATTATCCCTCCTAATTAGATTGGAGTGGAACCAATATATGGTGTCTATTTGAAATTCAATTAGTGCCATTTTCGACAGACAGTGCTTGTGATTAATCTTGTCAAAAGTTTTCGCAAAGTCAGTGTGGATAGAGTCTATTTGTGTATTTTTATAGAGAGCAGACGCAATTATGGCTGTGAATAAAGATAATTTGGGTATCGTAGATCGCCCCGGTAAAAATCAGTACTATTCTTCAGAGATAAATGGTTTTATTTGGAATAGGAGTTGATGGTAAAAAACCTTTTCAAAAATAAGTGCAAAAGCGTTAGAGATAGGTCTATAGTTTATAACAAGTTTAGGGTCACCAGATTTATAAATAGGCATAACAAAGCAATTTTTAAGATATACTGGCTAGATTTTATTAGTGATTTGAAAGATTGAATAAACTACTAAGCAGTTCCACTAGACTTTGTACGCATCTTTTAAAAATAATATTTGGAAACCCGTCAGGTCCTGGATTTTTGTCACAATCAAGATTGCTCAATACATTAAGAACTGATTCTGGTGAAATAAGTCTCAACATTATATTTCTATTGGAAGTGTCCAGAGAGGGGGAAAAGGTAATGCCTGGGTCTTTTTCAGAGTATATGGATGTAAAGTGCACGGAAAACATCTCACATATAAGTGGAGGAGATGACGATATATCATCATTAAATGTTATTTTTTTTATGATACGTGTACGATCTATTTAGGTTTTTACTGAAATTCCAGAATGCCTTGAGATTATGTTTTAGTGAATGTTCAGTGCTTTCGATGTACTTTAGATAACATTGGGTAATCAAAGATTTAGATAGCTTCCTCAGATAAGAAAAAGTTTTATAAATTTCAGAGTGTGGAAGACGTCTATATTTATCTTTTACCTTTAGGACTTTCATCAGTCGAGAGCTCTAGCATTTCGAAAAATTATTGTGATTACGTTCATTTATATCAGGGATAAACAAGCCTATATTAAGTGCTTCATAGAATTTACTAAATGATTGATCAACATCAAGCAAATGGATAGGGGAGAAATAAAAATTTTCAAAAAATTTACTGAGGCCATTGTAATTGCCTCCTTGAAAATTAATTACGGGCATTTCTTAAATGTGCCAAATCTAATATAATATCGAGCGGAAGATGATGGGAGTCAATCAATCAAGATAGTGGACATAAGGATGAAGTAATACTCACTTTGGAATGAGAAATGTTTTTCAAACTAAATGGAAAAATCTATTGTTAATATTAAATTTATTATTAAATTGCTTTAGATTACATAATTCCACATTATTAAGAAGGGAATATGAGGCAGAGATGGGCATTTTTTATTCGAATAAAAAAAAAGATAAAAAACCGAATAAAATGAAAAATCGAATAAAAATTTATTTGATTACAAATATTATTCGTTATTTGGTGAATTATTCGCAAATAATTATTTGTTATTCGATCGTGCGTTATTTGATAATCAAATAATTTCATTATTTTATGAATTATTTGTGATTTCTTATTATTGTGATGGTCATTATTTGAATTTCAAACAATTATTTGTCATTCAGTTATTTTACGTTTATATCCTTATGACCCTTGAGTAGACATAGATTTCATATTTAGGGGTTGTGAAAAAGAACCCTCTTTAAACGATGATAAGTTTTTTTGTTTTTGATTGTAATACATTTTAACTAAATTTTGATATGCACTAATAATATGCGTTTGATTTTAATAGAATCCGGTCTTCAAAATGCTCATCAGTTAAAGGCTTGCGAAAAGAGCATTTAGCTGCCAGATTATCATAAATTTTCAAAAATATTGATATTTTTTACTATAATATTATCTATTATAATTTTCCAACACTGATGCGTGACATCACAAACTCACTCATTTTTTATTTAATTGACTCTAAGATTATTCTGAGTAATCAAACCCAATTAATTTACTTTTAAAGCTTCACAAATACTTAATTGAACAAAATTATTAAATTCCTCTTTAACTTTAAATTAAATTAAGCTACGAGACATCTTGCGGAAAGAAATGCTTGTGACAAGAATGAATTATTTGAAATTGGAACTAATGGACACCAGAAAACATATATCCATAATCGAATGACAAATAATTGTTTGAAATTCAAATAATTTGCACCAAATAACAAATAATTATTTGCGAATACCTTAAAATAAATTGATGCTCAAATAAAAATTTATCCGAATAATTTTTTATTTGATTTTTAAAAAAAATCGTTATTTAATTGAAAATTTATTCGAATAATGCCCAGCACTGATATGAGGAAGGACTATAACTGCTGACGGACGCATGGAATTGTCAGGCATCTCATCAGCCAAATTAAGATGCAGTAAGTTGAAATCACCTAATAAGACTACTATTGGGTTAGGAGGCAGCTATAATATTTTATCAGTAACACTGGAAAAAAGGAAAATATATGATTCGTAAGATGCTGGGGGACGGAAATAAACACAACATAAAGAGAGAATAAAGTTATTTTCTTTTATTGCCACCCATAGCACATCGTGGTCCATTTCAAAAGACTCGACTCTAAATGTATTATAAGTACCATTAACTGGGATAAGACACCCACCGCCATCCTCACGCCCAGACATTCTCAAATTCCCATCTCTTCGATAAACCATATACCTAACATCATGCAGAAACAAGACTTCGAACTTCCCAGATGAGAGTATAAGAATTTATTAAAACTAATATAACCCGAAAATGTGAAAGGCTTCCAATAAGTTGACGATATGTAGCTTTTTTTATATCAATATCTAGTCAGAGCCAAGCAACAAAAGAATAAATTGAGTTATGTTACAACAAGTTAAAGTTTTTATTAAATAATATTTGTTAAATAAATAAATAAAAGATAAAAGAAAATCATGAGGTGATAATTATGAGCAATATTGATTAAATGAAAAAAAGAATCCCAAAAAACTCTTTGGTGCCATTTCAACTATAAATTTTCTATGGTTACTATAATATTTTCTAGTACAAAATAGGACATCCGGTTGAAAGAAGCATCTTTCATATCTCCATCAACTTTGTCATGCTTTAAAAAAAAATATTCAACAGAATATGGATATAGCATTTCCAAAATATATCCTTCGTATGCTGCAATAATAGCACTCCAGGAAATATATAAAATTTAAAATCTCTTTCCATGATACAAATATTCAAAATTAGAGTCTTACATATTTTAGGGTACGTTCTTGAGGCTGAAGTCTTATGTCCCTTCTATATATACATATAATGCATTGTGCACAAAGAATACATATCTTCAAGGATTTATAGGGAAATCTGTCACAAAATTTTCTCGGAAACGATATTTTCCGTAAGGAAAAACCATATTCAAAGTGAACTAACTCATTCCACCCTCCTAGAAAAATAAAAAAAAATATTTCCTGATCCTTACCACTGCTCCGCGACAATTCATTTCATTCGTTTCAGTCATAGGTATAAGTGCTGGATAAATTATAGTTTCCATTGAGAGGATTTCTTGTCATAAACCCATCAAAAAATTCATCTTCGGGTCGGGTGAAATGTGCAATCTGAAAAGAAAAATTGCTTGACTTCTTTGAACGTCTCAGAACGACATCTATGCAGTCACTATTTGTATGTACGTATATTATGTGATACCACTGTCCAGTCCAGAAGAATACCATAACTACATGTATGTAGTTATATGTATATAATATAATGTATGTTCTACACTCCAAGCCGGAGATTCTATTCTAGAAAGTATACTAAAACGAGAAGACGGTCAACGATTTTTACCAGAACATGTTTCAAATTACCCCCATCCCTACTCACTAAGTGAATGAATCATTTTTTGGGATCACATTGAAAGATCTGCTCTGAGATGTGGTGGGAATAAAATAAGATAGGCCCCATTTTGTAGCCTCCTTATCTCATAGTCGGTTGAGTTGCTGAAAACCTCTATATCCAATTCAACATACAAAAATGAAACTCGAGAACAGATATAGCTTCCTACCAGGCACAAGTCCTGCATGTAAAATGATATGCAAAAATTTAGGGTGCCATTGTGTGTCCTCTCTTCTATGGCAGCAGAGAATATGGTAATGCTTTGTCCTGACTGATGTCCATCGTGTATTTTTATGATGAATTTTTTATTGGGATGTGGCTCAACGGAAGCAAATTTATTCTCGTGAATTTTTGATTAAACGGAATAAGCTTCGGCCCTCCGGCCTCCCATCGACTGTTGTGGGTCCATTGCATAAGAGGATAAAAATAGGATACATAGTGCGGCTAGTAAGTCAACCAAAAATACATAGCTAGCTAATAACCAGAAACCAGATATTGATTACATTTTTCTGCCATGTTGACATTTTTATGAATAATGAAAAGAATTTTAATTAAAAATTGATCCCCGATGCATGTGTGTAAGATGAATAAGAGTGGCATAAAATAGTGCAAACAGTTTCAGGACGAATAAAAATTGTTATTCAATGAAATGAGGAAATTCTGTTGATGTCAGATTTTAAGCTCTCTTGGGTGCTGGTATAATTTCATCAGGTACAGAAATTATTATTATGCATATTGATTATGGACATTTCCCTGGAAATATAGCACAGGATATGCAATTTTATAATTTGAAGCCAGAAAAATTCGAAATTTTTATTTTTATGTCCTTGAACTTCTTGTGATGCTATTAAGCTCTACCATGGATAGGCACTAGGGTAAATAATTCCATGTTATCATATGTCCTTGTCCTTATTAGTGTATCAACATCTTACGTGTACCAGTTAAAGTAGATAAGACTAGGTTAGCCACCATGGAGCTATTGTGATTCCCTCATTGAGTGGAGTTATTTCGACGAATTCTCTAAAATTTCCTTCAGTGAGCTGGATATTACTTCTGATTCTCCAAAAAGACTGAGCCTACAGTGTACTAACCATTGGGCAATCCCACACAAGTATTCCTGATGCAGTATGCAAACAGAATTTTTGTGGAAGAGGTGAGAAGAAGCAAAGAGATATCTATCCAAATCTCCTTCTCACCTGTTCCCCAGAAAACCTGTTTGCATACTGCATCTGGAATACTCGTGTGGGATGGCCCATCTATACTTATGCTGAAGTTCTCTTCGTATTCATGTAATTGACATGTGCTGATTCCTGAAATATCCAGACCTTTAAAGTGTTAGGCCAGTAGACCGGTCATGGATGCATGTTCAATTGTTCAAGTTCGATAGATCTTCCAATTTTGAGTGGTTCTCCAGGAAATGCAAATTTTACTTTCTCTCCAGCGGCATGGGTTGCTAGCCATTCCAATGCCCAGGCATCCACACTAGACAGCTTTACGACACGGTTTGATGCAAGAGCAGATATTGCGGCCCTGCTATCAGAGAGAATATAGATCGTGTGGTTTCTGTATCTTCTATTGATGTTTTCCCTCTATCTTATTTTGATGTTTTCAATGACATGGATCTCTGCTGGAGAAACAGTATTGGTCGTGTCGAGACTGACATAGGGTATTTCATTGCACACATATCGTATTTTGAAATCATTCGTATACCATACTAAAGGTCTTTGTTCAAATTCCAGTTTGTCTGACTCCCAATTTATTGGCGATGGGAAGAGCATTTAATAATACTTAATAATATAATAATTAGTTTTAATTCATCAGTACACACGATGTACAATTTCATATAAAGCAAGTGTCACATCAGGCCACTGACATGCTGATGTACTGATTTGCGTACTGCTGAGTTTTACTGACATCAGTCGATATTTTATTTTCAAACTAATTAAGTCAGGTACAGCATTACAAATGAAGCGAAAAATAAAAACGTCGTATTAGGATTACATATATGTTTTTTTCGATCGGTTTAAAACCACATCATATCTTGGGAAGTTGGGAGCCATGGGCGACGACAGGATTATTTTCATTCGGAGCTGATAGGTATACATTATATTCATGAATGTAATTTGACGTGATTACAATGAAACGTACAATAATTTACGTATAAAACGTCAAAATGAAACCAATTACGAATCCCAACAAACTATAGCAAACAAAAACAACGGCGCATATATACGCGCAAATTCAAGTGTGGAGTATTAGATTTACTCAAAAACAAGTATCTATTGAAAGAAAAGAAGGTGGTGAGGAGGGGGATTATATTATCAAAAGTTGGGGCCTTCAAAATGTCGAAATTCAGAAGATACGAATTTTAACATATACTGTTACTGTGTCTCTGTTTCCGACTTAATATCGGATGAAATAGAAGCGAAGTTAAATGAATACGGCAAGTAAAAAATTGTTACCTCTGTATATCCATAAAATTAAACGTAGAACTTCATCGAAACAACTTATTGTCATTTATGTAATTGCAAATTTTTATAAAGAGTATCAAATTTCTTTTGTGAATTCCGCTCACATCACTTATCGCTATTACATTGGTCTGAATACCAGTAGCCGCTACTACTACTGCTACCGTTGAAAATAACCAAAACCAAAGCGTATCAGCTGTACACGACTACATCAACTCCAACATACATTGTGACGGTCTTCGTGGTTGCTGCATATTCCGCCAATTAGACCACGTCTGTAACCAACTACAACAAGTGAATATGAACATAATAAAGTAATACGCGATCGTATAAATAAATTAGAAATAAATATTGAATTTAAAAGTCCTCGAAAATGTTGAAGAATTTTTTCGAATATCTATCATCACTCCATACTAGACGCTGAAAGACCTTAAACAAATCTTTTGAGTACGCAGATTTGATTGCTCAAACAACCCGATTTTACCCAGCTGTTATGCAAGACAATCAAGATTGGCCTGATTATATCCTAGTAAAAGTCTATCCGAAGTTTTACCCGACCTACTTGGCCGTTCATTGGAAAATCTAGCGAATTTCCATAGAAATATTCTATGAGATATGAACTGGAAAAGCAGTGGACAATTTCGGACTATATTTAAAACTGTTATTTGATTTGTCCCTTATTTTTCTCAAGAATTCCGTATATGGCAAAGTGTGGACATACTACAGAAAAAGTAGATTTTTTAATTTTCACTGTATCCAAAAAAAAAGCCCCACACTCTTTCCTTTATTGGAAAACAAGAAAAAAAGCTAGAATTAGTCCAAGACCAATCCTAATGATACCCTAGATGAATGCCTTCTGTGCAAGTTTGATTTTTGAAGTGGTCTTTCGCATATATTTCTAGAACGGTTCGTCGGACAGAAAAAATGATTATTACCAATTTTATAGGATTTCATATTCTGAAAAAGTCTTTAGTACAATAAAAATGTCTTGGACTGATCATTTTCGCAGTATTTGTAAAAAACCTCAATTTTTATATGGCAACACCAAGAAGGAGTGGCCCGATTTAGTTCATTTATGAAACGTTATTTGCTAGTACAATGAAAACATTACGTACCAAATTTCAACTTTCTACGGCGGCGTCACGTTCTCTGGCAGTGTCCAAATATACAGTGGAAAACGAAATTTATGTATGGCAATCCCATGAAAGGGTTGCCCGATTTATCTCATTTTCAAACCTAATTTTTAAAGTACGCGTACAAAATTTCAGCTATCTAAGTTGAAATAATATTATTTAAAGGCAGAATATTCCAATGTAATATGTGTGGCAGAGTGTGCCGCTATTATAGAGGGATGGCAGAGTATGCCGATGTTGAATTTTGCTAAGGCAGAGTATGTCGATGTTATGTTTTGAGAAATAAAAAGACACCTTTCGATAGTCAGATTCCGTCTAATTTTTATTGAACAGTAGCAGCTTATTTATATAAAATGATTACAAAGGAATCAATAATTCTTTATAATTCTGAACGGGGAGATTATTGCAGAATTGCAATATACAAAATTAATAATCAGAAATTGTAGTGTCAGCATTTCTGATCACACAATTTCTGAATGAGTCACAATGTATCGATATTGTAAAGCAATGACTTAAGGTATGAATATTTTATCAATGAAGAATTATGCTTGCATAGCGGAAATTGCTTGCGTTGCAAATTCTTCTTGAGGTCGAGCAAACTTTGTTTGTTTTTATTTTCTTTTAATTATCGTTTCGATAATTGTTTATTTTCCTTGTCTATGAACTTGAATCGAGTAAAGATCATACGACTTCTAATAGCTGAATTATACAAAAAATATTTAATTAAAAATTAAACATGAAATTTAGCTATAGCACTTCGACTTTACTCGTTACGAGTTACATAGTAGGTACCATCCATAGATCTGCAGCCATTTATTGGTGGTCAATATATTCAACGGGGAATATTCTTGAAGTTTTCTTCGATGATTATTCATCGATGTTTTCATCGAAATTTACCCCTACAGAAAGGCATCGCCGGGTAGGCCATCATGTGTATAATTCATCGAAGTTTTCATGTAGAAATGGGTCGATGATACCTGTCAAAGGCACAATTCGGCCGGGATGCGATATGCAATCTATTTCCCGCTGGTAGCCTCATATTATAACAATGAATTGTATACATACACATGTACAATTAACATTTAATGAGTAGCAAGTAAACGGATTATAGAATAAGTGCACGTTTTCTTATTAAAAAAATACTTAAAAATATTTATTTTTATTTTTTCTTCCCAGCCAGGGAGGTGCGAGTGCATCCACCTCCCGGCGCCAATGTTGGAAGCAACATTTTTTTAAAATATTTTAATCTAATTTAATATTTATTAATCAAGAGCAAGATTTTTAAATTGCAGCAAATAATAACGTGCAATTGGTGTTATAAAAAAAATACAATTTATCAATCCTGTATTTATGCTATATTTCCGTCAATTAATTTTAAATATAGTAAGCCTAGGACAGATTATACTTTAAAGTAGAATTATTAAAATAGTAAAAAGAAATAACAATAGAATAATAGTTTCAAAGATGAAGCAATCAAAAAGTTCATGGCGCAACCACCAGGGTGTATATGTTATAAATAATTGCCTGTAATATATCAGCGCCATCTATATTCTTAAATCGAAAATCGTTGTGCACTTAACAACATTTCCATTTATGTAATTAGTGCAATTAATAACTCAGAAAACCTGGCACTCCACACAATATATTCAACCCACTACCTGGAAATTCCAATTACTGCACTAACTCTATTCTATTCTCATCCTGTACGAATACAGACTCACTCGAAATTGAGAATAATAAACAGACAACTTCTAACTCGGGAACATTGTGAAATTTACAACGTTCCTCAAATTAACTATTTAACCCCACCAGTATGGAGTGCACAAATCTTCAAGAAATCCATTACAATCTTACACCGAATTTTCGAGAATCCTTGTTAGCCACACGTATTCCATCCAGAACATTTATATGTATATATATATATGGGGGAGGGGGTTACAAGGACAGACCTACTACAATCCCCGCATGTTCGTGTTATGTAATAGAGAGAAAACCACAGAGAATTGATTATCACTGTGAGTTTCATAAATCCCGTCCAGAATTCACCAGCGACAAATCTTGGGTATATGACAAGATATGTGGCAAATGGTATACGTATGGTCTGGTCATGATAGGGAGATGACGACGGATGCACTCGTAATAATCATACAACGTATACTATGGGATTTAATCGTTGCCGGCAAACATCCAAAGGGTTTGAAATCGTGCATCCTCTGACCACAGGATACGGTTACAGATGAAAGTTTTTGGGGCTAGTTGGCACTGCACTAAGGAGGGTGGCTGGTTTGTGATAGTCCATGCATAATGCATCTGTTTTGAGACATGTGCAATGGTCAAAACTGTTGCCAATAGCACACGTACTTAGCTCTATTATATAATTGCAAAGCAATTAAAGCTAATCCTTGCAGGCGATAATGCTACTGTCACAAAAATTTAATGCTCTTGTGAAATGCATTTTGCCTCAGTGATAGATAGTTGATGCAGTTGCAGTTGCATTAATGGCTTAGATATAGTTGGAAAGTTTTTGACAATATTTGTGCATATGCTACTAACATAAATTTGCATGGTATCTGCACTTGTGTTTGTTATCACAAAATCAAAAATTTTATTTTCGGATAATACACAAAACACTTATTTTCAATTGTTTGTTTTTTTTTACTCGTAACTCAGCAATACTCCAAAGAAAATGATATAATTATGATTTCATTTTGCAGTTACAACATCAAAGCCACATACTATCGTTTTATGCTTGTTAAAAAAAAAAACAAACAAAGAAAGCGTTAAGGGGTAACACCACACTAGCACCAGAAAATAAGTTCTAAGTGTAACAATTTATTTTGGGAGTATGAAAAAGGAATATAATTTCTTTTGAGACAGTTTCTTTAGCACTAAAGTGTAAAAAAAAGTTTTATAATTTAACTAGCATTCAAAATGGCGGCGACAGAGCCTTAAAAACCTAGAATTGGTCTAAGACAAATTAATACCCTAGATGAATGCCCGTATTAAATTTCGTATGGTCACCGATCTATGCAAGTTTTATTTTTGAAGTGGTTTTTCGTATATATTTCTAGAACGATTCGTCGGACAGAAAGAATGGTTATTAGCAATTCTATAGAATTCCATAATCTGAGAAATTTTTAGTACAATAAAAATGTCTAAGACTAATCGTTTTCACAGTATATATAAAAAACACCTAAATTTGAATATGGTAACTCCAAGAAGGGTTGCCCGATTTAGTCCGTTTTTGAAATTTCATTTGTTATTACTATAAAACACCATGTACCAAATTCGATTTCTCTATGTCAACGAGTTCTCAGCTAGTGTAGAAATATACAGTGGAAAACGACATTTATGTATGGCAATCCCATGAAAGGGTTGCCCGATTTATCTCATTTTCAAACCTAATTTTTAAAGTATGCGTACAAAAGTTTAGCTCTCTAAGTATACGCATTTTTGAGTTATCGTACGCACGGACGGATAGACGGACAAGCAAAAATCAAAATAACTTTTAATATTATGCATGAGTGTCCAATCCATTTTGCTTTACAATAATTATTTCTTTACGATACAAACAGAATGACAAACTTAGTATAACATATAGATTTTATTTAGGATATAGAAACGTATTTTTTTACAAATAGCTTCAGGGAAGAACAGGTTTCTAGTAAAGTATAAAACCTGGAACAAAAAACCAAAAAATAAAATTACAATTTTTATATTATTAGCTAAGGGACTACGAAGGGGAGTTTTTTTTTATAAAAGTTTTGAATAAATGATGCACTTTTGAAGAAATAGCTCGATTTTTCGCCTAAAAAAGTAAGCAGTAAATTGTTTATTGTTTTTTAAAACGCTTAGAAACGTCAACAACAAACTCTTAGCCATATTATTAACAGTAATGCACATGCAATAATTAGGTTCATACATGCAGAAAGAGATTTAACGGAGAGTCAACATACGCGTATAATTGTTGATGCACAAAAGTTACATCGGAAATCATGGAGACATTTTTCAAGCGAGTGCATAATTTGGAAGAATTGATGAATTATTCCAGCGTAGGTACCTAAGAGCAAATTGTAAAAAGTTCCGCTGAACAGCCTCTATAGGGTCGATGTGTGTACCGTAAAAAGGAGATCAGACCCGGCTATCGTATTCGGATCAAAGCAAGTGTATAAACGCAATATTATGCTAGAATTAGAAAACTCTCAGGACGAACGTTTTAAAAATCCCACCATAGATTGAACTACTCTTTGATACCACGAAGTTTATGTGGAAAATAAAATTTAATCTTTGGTCTCTTTTGACGCCCAAGTCACAGACAGAGTCCACATGGAGAATTGAGATCCGAGAACTCATAATCATAAGTGATTGGTTCCTGTTTCCTGTGAAAAGCCATAACCTCACATTTGTATATATTGAGTTCCAAATTATTGCTTTTGCACCAATCGTAAAATTTGTGAAGGGCACCCTGTACCTTTTCACAATCGTTAATAGATTTAATCTGAGCGAAAAGCCTCACGACAGCGACAATATCGTCAATAGATAGAATAAAGAATAACGGGACCAAGTGACTACCTTGAAGTACACCAGACGAAGCCGTTAACACTCTAGAGATGAAATGGTGAAAATAGATTTGGTATGTTCTGTTATCTAAATAAGACTCGATCTTTGTGTAACCACCCAGTTAGGTGCCAAGTTCGCACTTTACTCAGGCAGCTACGCAACAGGAGGTGCTGGAAAGTTCGCCGGGCACAGCATAGTCTTATTCTTCGCCGGCTCGAGCTCAGGGTAGGGGTAGGATCTTGCCCAGTGAATCAACACCTCCTACTTTTGTGCTACGCTGTATATAGGAGTAGGGAATTGAATAGGGATCTCGATGGATGTTCCTCACGTCTCACTTGAGCCACAGATGTTCATGGCTTGCTCCACCCCAGCCGCCCTTGGTCAATCTGGAGCTACACGATGTGGATTGGCCCCTAATTGCCTAACCTACGTTAGGACATCACTGAAAATGGGTGCATGTGGGATTGACGAACAACCGACAGGGAAATTTTCTTAATTAGACTTCATTTATTCTACAATTAATACAATGGGGTCTAACCGTGACTTACTTCTTATTGCATCAGATGGAAAGTTAATCGATGTTGTGGAAAAAAAGAAATATGAAGTAAAAAAACGAAAGTAATAACTCAATACTCATACAAAAAAAAAAAAAAACGAAGCAAACTAAGGTAATAATTCAATATTTATACTACCTATACTAACCGCCACCAGATAAAGTATAATATTATTACTAAAATATTTTTATGGCTACTCGCGTATGCTTGAAAATGACACACATATTAAGGAGTTTGCGAGGAAAGTATATGATGAGAATCGAAAGAAGTTATCAATAGATCGCAATTCGTTAAAACATATAACAAATCGAGCTAATTAAGTAATTCGTTTTAATACTACAAGCTAATTGAGGTAATTTGTCGACACATCACATTATGGGTCGGAGCTAGCACCTGCGCTCTCAGCTTGCCTCTACTTCACGATTTATCTCTCTGAATGTCTATTAATCTGTATTTTTTTTTTTTTTTTTTTTTTCGAAATTTGATACAACCAATTATTTCCCTTCAGTCTCAAAACAAAAGACAGGCCAATTTGAAAATAGATTCAATTAAACAGGTTATCACCGGATTATTAATAATAAAGAAAATTCTAATGTGTACACCCAAAATGATAAAATGCCTGATAATCAAAGGATATACTATACGTATACCGAATACATACAATAGGTAATAGCCACTGGGTTATACCTCCGCGCTAGATATCGCACATACATATGTATGTTCGTAATTAGGAAAAGATGTAAGTATATATAATATAGTTTTCTTTTTTTTTGTAATAATAACTTACTGTGATTCCCCGCTTTTCTCGGTGAAGAAGATCTTCTCACTCCGGACTGCTGAAAGGCAATTATGTAAAAAAATTTTGTTTTTTTTTTCTGGCTGGTTGGGAGCACACGTCCTTAAACTACTTATTTACCTAATAGTATCTTATTATATAACTATCAGCTTTTAATCTACAGTTCTATAACACCATGGATATGCTACTCAGTTGGTACTCGCGCTAACAAGTTATACTCTCGTATAGGACCTCTGCACCTAAGCTCGAATCTTTGAGCCAGTTAGGACGTGGTATAGGAAATTGAACGCCCATCCATTCACTGCTATTCCAGAAAACCTAAGACCAAAGGAGGAAGAATATTCACCATCACTAAGCACTAATCTCCACGTTTACCATGATCCTCACCTTATTTTTATACTGTATGTCCGCGCCGCTGTTCCTACCCCTCCAGGAAGACACTACACCAAGGCAGAATCCACCAGTGCGGCCTTCTGAAGCTGTCCGGGTATTTCGAATAATTTAGAATTCCTTAAAGAGGCCACTGATTTTATTGGTGTGCCCGGTATTTGTCCACTTGACCTTCTGGGAATTACCAGGTGTTTTGTTCTTACCACTTTCACTAGGAGGAGAAGGTTTAGGCAATCACTGCACTTAATACATTGCGGTACTAAAATACCTTTCACTTTAACTATATGTATATACGGGTATGTATATTTATATATACTCCATATATGTGTATATGTGGTAGGTATGCACACTGATTTTTGATAGGCACCATATAAATTTAGCTGTGCTGTTTAGCGTTTAGTCTCGGCGGTTAGCAGACAAAAACTGATTATGAACCAAATGATATCATGATAACAGGCGACTAGCTAAGCAGCGGTGCAGCTGATCATGAAAATTAACTGCAGCCTATGCCTACGTGTAACGGATCAATGTCTCGTGATATTGGTCAAAAGAAGGAAGGAATTCCAATATTTTGGTATTTGACTACAAAATTTGCATCGTCTATCGATGCATCCAAATTGGCCCGTTGCCTGCTCTGCTTAATAGCAGCGCTTTACTTTGCGACAAAAAACAAAGGAAAACAAGACAACAACAAAAAAATTATCTCGCTTTGTTTGTCTGACGATAACAATTTAGGGTCACTGATTGTCTGGTTATGACTATTTGTGAATTATGAGATTTCTTGCCTCGTCGGTCTCGCTTCTTTCCCTCTACAGGTTTGTATACATATATTGCTGCAGGTCAAGTGACCCGCTTACGATCTAGTGGGTTAAGAGGCTTTCCATTGGGTTCTTTACTTTTCGCCTTATTTAAACAGCTCCCTATGAAGCCCTTTCATGGCCGTTACACATTCTATAATGAAAGCGAAACCCATAATTTTCCACTTGACTAAAGTCGAATCGGGGTACTAAACAGACAGATATTTCACAAAATGATCAGTGGTATCCGAGATAAATTCCAACAAGTAAATGGTTGTAGACCTGCCCGACATAAACCCGTGTTGGTTTGAAGAAAGCAAATTCTTATAGGAAATTAATAGCTGATTGTAAATGATAGATTCGAATAATTTAGGCATGCAAGATAATTTAGCAATAGACTTATAGTTAGAAATTTGATGTTTACTACCTTTTTTGTTGATTGATATGATAAAGGAACTTTTCCATAGTTGAGGAAAATAACCACTATCGAGCGATTTTTGGAAAATAATTCTCAATGGAGCTTCCAGGGCAAAGCAGCATGACTTAACACAGGCTGGAGGAATCCTAACTGGAAATCCATAAATACGATCGAGGATATCCTCTTGTGTGCAAGGGATAGTGAATAAAATGTTATGAGAGTCGTTTATATGACTAAAATTTCTATTTCGAGCTTAAAAATTTGATGAGGCAAATGCATTGTCAAAAAAAGAGCAAACATATCGCAAATTTCAGACGAACCATCACTAGCAGAATCCTTTTTTCTCATGGTATTGGGGTAGTTGTCGCTTTTTTTCTTCATATTAATAAACTTAAAAAAGATGCATATAGGTCACTAAATAATTTCGCAATCATGCTTTGAATATACTCAACATAAAGTGCAGAGGAAAGTTCTTATTGTGACTTGTAATGTATATTCCCTCATAGAGCATTTCCATAATTTATTTTATTGTCAATTTTAATATTCCGGCAGAATGGAAGCATCAAAAATTATTTCGATACATAATTTCTATTTTAATAAGTGGCCGCGAACTGAAAGTTTAGTCCCAATTAAAGTTGTGACTGGACTTGGACTTTCAGTACCGGTTAATAGGAGAGTTTTAGTTCGGATGGAACCTTCAGTGTCCTCTAAACGTAGGGATTGGAAGTATTCTTTTAGATTATTAGAGCTTAAGACGTTTTATTTTAATTTGCCAATACTTGCACAACAAATCATTAATTTGTCGTCCGACATGCTTCCGCAGAAAAATCAGTAAACTCTTCACTTTTGCAATCAGCATTCCAAAAAAATGGTCGGCTCCCGCTCTCGTTGTCTTCTCCTGTTAAGGAGATGAAGTTTCACTTTCTGTTGTAACTTACACACTTGCAAATTTTGGGATATTTTTACGTGGCACTACTACCCAATTATTTAAGTATAGTGTTCATAAGCGACCTTAATATTACAACGATTGAAATGATTTTTAAACTTTACATAGATTTTAGGTAAACTCGGTTGCTTACTATATTATAACTTTTGGTTTTAGACGTTTTGATTTTAGAAATTGGTCGTTTCTTTCGGTGTGTGTTATTCCAAATGTTTCTTTAAGTCCTTCTTGCGAAACTCCGGTTAAAACAAACCGGGAAACTCCGGTTAAACAAAACCGGAATTTCCCAAGAAGAACTTAAAGAAATGTTTTAATTTTAGTTTGTCAATACATATGCCACACCAAGCCATTATTCTCGATTAATTTGGATCACTTAAGATGCAAGAGAAGACTCCCCATGTTTCGAGCAAGGTATGCTTTTAATTGTTGTTCAAGCACTTTCTGGCTGTTAGCTCATTATAAGATGTCCAGATCTTTAATTATTAAATGTTGCTCCATATGTTCAAGAAATCGCACAGTTGCTGCTAAGTACCAAACAGATGTTCGAAAAACTTTTCCTTACAAAAACGAAATTCAAAAAAACAAAAAAATCTACCAAAAATGGCAAAGACTAAAGTGCTTCAAGACTCTTAAAGATTTGTCGCACAGGTAACAACAAATTCTAACAACTATCACGTGCAACTTTTTGTATAGTCTCGTGTTTGCGGTCGCTGTTGTTGTATGTATCTTCAAGGTTCTTCTCGCAGATAGACCTAATTTACAGCCGAAATACTTAGTCTCTGAAGCATGCGCTGTTCCCTTCAATTCTATAGTAAGAACATATAAGGCTAAGCCTAACATTTGTGCGCTGCGACTAACTATTTCGAGTCGACAATATCACGTAGAGTGGCGTTTTGCAATCTTCACGGTTAAAAGGTGTTGAATGCTGTACACTTGAAACATATCTTTGGTGCTCTGAGTTATGATCCTCGTTCGTTTTAAGTGAGGACAAACTGTGTACTGTGCACATACAGATAGGTTCCTGAGGAGCCATGAATGGGATTTTCTCATTTCCTTATCTTTAGTTTTCTGTTTATAAACAACTTTTCTAACTGCAGGAAGTTTCATTACAGCTCACGTCGAGTGAGCTATCCATTCCAGTTGTAACACTGTAATCAATTGAATTCACCCGAAGCCTAAGTTCTGATTTCACCATGAAATTGTGGTTAGTTTGCTTCCTATATGTATCCTATCTGACCAAAGTATAGTTACATGTGCATATACTGATACTAAACAGAGGCCTCTTGACTGGCCTAAAATGCCAGAGGCTAAATGCAGGTTTATGCAAATTTACGCATCTGGAAAATTATTTTTGTTACAGATCGCCTCCAACAACGTATCAAGTTAAAGAAATAGAAAAGAAGCTGAGGCTATGGCGCTTTTATTTTACAGATCATGATATACCTCTCATGTAGTATGTATGTATATATATGGAAGAAACGTGTGAGATGATCATCTCTTGAAGGCGTTTATCTCTATACCCAGATGCAGTTCAACTCTGGGCAAAAAGTCATTAATTCCGGAAATTTACAAAATGCGCCTGAGCAATGCGTGTAATTGCAGATGCAGCGCAATCGAACAAGTAATTGTGCACTGAAGATCTATGAGTGGCCGAGTAAATGATTGTTTATAGATGTCCCTGTCTCTATGTATCTTGCTGAATATCCTGAAGGCATTTCAAGTAGTAAGTAAGTGAGCATCTTCGTGGAAAATTTACGGATTCTCTATCGTGCAGTAAACGCAAGTATGCAAAAATTGCTTAATAATTTTTGTAGACGCAAATGTTCATGCGAAATTATAGAAAAACGGTTTTCAATTACTTACTTAGGAAGTTAGAAAATTATGTGCCGTCCATCAATTGAAGATCTACTCTAAAGTGAAATGAAAATTGTGGCTTTGTAGGTATTAATATTTAAGTGAAAATAGATTGATAATACTAGACGTATAGCACAGAACATATGTAATTAAGAAGTCAGTCAATGATTTGATTCTGAATATTGAAATGTATTAGGAGATTAACGTCTTCATACTACTTCACAGTTCGCATTGTGTAAATGATTTCTCGGTATGGGTAATCATCCCTTATTAGTTATGGCAGCTTTGCTAGAATTTTGTATCTGTGTCTTTTGTATTTTATATGTTAGAAAGGAGAGGTCTTGGATATGCTCAGAGTATAAATGAAAATCAAACATCTCTCAGTTATCCAAAAATTTATGGTATGAAAATTGATAAGATAAAGATCGCCAAACGAATCGAGTGATATTAAAGCGAACAAAACTCCAAAATATATAAGACATGGAAGGGGAGAAATAATAAACGCACAATAAGTGAATATCTCCGCAACGACAACGATAGATAGACAAAGATTTTCACTTAATGAAAAGGAAAATAATACCGATTTCCGAGATAACACGACTTTAAGATTTGGATTTCTTTTTATAGATCACTCTATAACTTCTGAACGTTGAGTCCCATGATGATGATTTAAAACTTTATAGATTGATAATATAGTTAGGCAACAAATTTAAAATTTTGGAGTTTTACCTCGGTTCTTTTACAACAATTTTTATCAAAAGCACGTCATTAACACCAAATTTTCATATTGGATTTAGGAAGCTCAATAGCTTCCCTTTAAATTGACTCTTACTGTGTTTTTTACACTTTTTCCTAAAATTTTCTCTATACATTGCGTACCTATTTCGCAAGTTACAGCATTTTAAAATTTCGAAAAAAACACGGTGCTGGTCTTCTTTAAAAATTTACATATTTTGCTATTCACGCTAGAATAAGTCAAATATGGTTCATTTGAAAGATAGGATTTCAAGCTAACTAAGAAAAATGCCAGCTATACCAAAGGCGATATCAAGGACAAGGATTATATCTGTTATCCTGAAACATGTACTTTTAATTTTAGACATTTTTTTGTATTTTCTACCTTATATAATCCTGTAAAATATATTTCAACTTGGGATCCCAACGGGATCAGGGATTAAAAATTCATGAAAGTTTGACCGTCAAGGATTTGCTCATAACAAATTCTTAGTTTCTTGAAAATTTCATGAAAGTTAGTAAGTAATTTCCTGTGAAATTAGTGCGAGTTAAAAATAACTGACCCTGTGTGGTGGGGTTCTGTTCACCCCGTCGTCTCGTCGGTGCGCCCCTGGACCCAAAAAATCAAATGTAATAGTTACATCGGTATCAATTTTGGAAAATATGTCGTATATCGCTTCAGCCCAATAACCACACTAAATTATCAAACGCTGCATGAGTAGATGGTGTCAAAATCACTCTGAAGTTTTTGGAGCCTCAAGTACGATTGTTTTGTTTTATGACGTAGGCTTTAAGCTGAAATGAGCCTCGTTACCCTCCTGCATATTCGAAACCCAATTAATGGCATAATGTATGGTCAGCAAGCCTAAGGTCATGTTTCAACTAGACTGTGTAAGCTTTTGTGCAAAGATTTCCCTGCCTGCGTTTTTAAATTACTAAGGTCCTTCGCACACGGAACTACTGAAAAAATACTATGAAGTGATGAAAATTTATTTTAAGTTTCTACTTGGTAAATTGTGGGTCACTACCTATTCTACAAGTTGGTAATCAATTTGAAACGCGTTTGTAATTAGTCAGTTTCAAGACGTCGTTCTAATCTCCAGGCTATCAGTTACAAATCGGCTTCTTCAGCACTCACGCATGCTCTCATATTTGTATTCATCCTTGAAAGCCGAGGAGGAACGATATGCACTAAATCAAGGTAAAATTATATAGAATGCTAAAAACTTTCTATATGTTTGATGCAATTCATTTACCGCAACGAATAGTTTACTGTTTCTATTCCTTTCAATGTAGGGATGAGTCCAAAATTTTCTTTACTTAAGTCTCCTGTATTAATAATAACAATAGGAGGACAAGATTCTCTTCGGCATATAAATATTTCCAAAACTTTGGACTTGGCTTGCTACTGAAGAAAACTGATTCGAGTTCTATCATTAATGTAGCTTCATGTGCGAATCATCAGTTACTAGCCACGTTGCTACTTCGATTACCAACCAGTCCGTCAAAAAGCAATAGCTCCAACTCCATGTGCGAAGGGCCTAATTTGGCCGATTGTCTATCCTACCTGGAAAAGAGCTTGAAACAATCGAACACCTTCTGTGTATTTGTCAGATCTTTACCAGGTTTTACCAGCCGCTGGCTGGATACCCTTTGGTCTTAGCTCCTATCGGTAGGTGAGCTGGAAAAACTTGACTGATCTGGAACTGATGTGCTTCGTTAAAAGGGGCACACGGTTTCGGTGAGAGGTGTTTTCTCTTTCTCTGGTTAGCACAATAGGCCGCCTGGGCCTCTGTACTTGGGAAATTGCATCCCCTGCATTGTATAAAAAAAGAACCTTCACCCGAGACATTCAAATTAAATTTGATGTATTATAATAATAATAATATAATAATAAATTTTATTGCTGGCAAAGATACATAAGATTTTAGAAATCTTAAAAGTGTACAATTAACGTAGGAAAAATTCTAAATATTAACAGTGTGTGTGTAAAATACAAGCGCGGGAAGAATCATAACAATGAAAAAGTTATACAAATATTTAGAACAATTGATATGTGAGATAATATAATATTATAGTAGAAGAAAAAAAAATTAAACTAGATTCAGAAAGCAAAAAAATAGAAAAGAAAACAAATATTAATAATAATGATAATGTGTACAAAAATATAGTCGAGAAATCGAAGAGGTGTAGCGCAATACAGTGCACAGCATCAGTCAGTGCGTACTAAGGCAAAAGGGTCGAAGCCAAGAGCCGGCCGAATGTTCCAACGGAGCCAGCCCGCTGAAGGCTGACGGGTAAGCCATTCCACTTACGAATGACCTGTACGAAGTAAGATCGCTCACCAATTTGAGTAACAAAGCTAGGTAACAGTAGACGACGATGTCGAGTGGAGCTCAGGAATTGAATACGGTCCTGGAGATAAGCAGGCTCTTTCGCATAGATCAAGATGTACAAAAATTTCAGCCTTCTGTTCATGAGGAATGTTTCGAGAGAGCATCCAAGAAATGAGTCGACATAGGATGAAATATGAGAAAATCTGGGCAAGCCGAATATAAATCGAATCGTATCATTCAAAGCTATCGTTAATTTCCGCTGACAGCAAGAGTCCAGTTTTGGAAATATTAGACTCCCGAAGATAAAGTGAGGTAGCACGAGAGCCTTTGCAAGCCTCATACGCATGCATTGTGACAATATATTCGCAGACATTCTTAACATTCTCAGGGAAGAATACACCTTTCCAACTGTATTAGATATATAATCACAACAGGTAAACTTGGTATTTAGCACGACGCCCAAGTTTTTAACCGACCTAGCATATGGTATGACGATGCCATTGATCTTAATTACTGGTAGATCATTTAGGTCATAATCCCTCCTATTCACAAATAGACAGAAAGTCATATGGTTTTACGTAAGCACCTGCTAATTATAGCTTAATCTCACGGCACCAAATGCACGGATTAGTAGACAAGCGACAATCAACGCCCTCAAGAGGCAGAATATATTATATTCTGTTTCAAGAGTACCAGTTTATGTCAGTGCATGCTTGACATTGGACTTACTGGTAGAAGCGAGACCTATCTAAAATCTCTTCCGATCTGTGGGTCACGGCACCCGGTTGATTTAGCGCAACTCCACGCCGAGAGCCAATCCTCTAAGCATACAATAACAAGCGACCATCCTTCTAATTCACGGACGCAGTATGCAATTTTGTCAAGAGAACAAACTACTCTGTTTAGAGAAGAAAGTTCGCATAGTCACGCAGACCCAGACAATCTCTCTCTGCCCGCATATGGGCTACCACAGTCACTACGATGCTCCCACAAGGGGGCCTTCCCATGACGAGGCAAATATCGCTACTAAATGCAGCTCAATTTGGGGCTCCTCATTCCCGTAGTACCAAGTTAGCCAATGTCGGGCCGCCCATTTGGTATGGCTTTCGTAAAGCATAATCAACGGACCATGAATACTCCCAGTTTCATATCTGGTAACTCCGTTCGGGCCTAGATCTTATTAGCAACGTCAAAAGAATTGTACTTGGCCTGTACAGGTAATACAATCCTTATGGGCGCTGTCAGGGGGACCACGTGAAGGTTAAGATGTGCCCGATTCAGTCTGGAGTGGCTTCGAGATTCACCATTTTGATCTTATAGCTGACCATGCATACTAACCATATAAGCACTACTAACATATATACCTGATTTCCGTTTTCTATCAACTTATTCATACACCAACTAAGACATCCATTCGCCTCGGGGCAAAGGCTATGTCTGTCTCTTTCTCCTCTCACAGAAGTAGTTAAACACATATTAAACACATGCACTAAAATATGAGAAATGAATGAAAAAATGATTTTTATAAATCTTGGCGAGATATCATCAGGACCAGTAGCAGATGACTTAATTCTACTAATCGCATTAAATATTTCATGGAGATCTACACATCTGAACGAGAAACCACTATTATTATTATTCTGAACTACTTCATCAGTGCCCAGTCGCTGCTGATAGGGTAAATTGGCTGGGGATTGAATAGATGTGAAAGCGTTGTTTAGTTCATTAGGATCGAGTTCACAAGGAGCGGAGTCTTTATAGTACACACCTAGCCTACGCAGGTTACTCCACAAATTTCTAGCGGGCAGAGCAGGATTTAATTTCGAATTGAAGTACCTTCGCTTGGCCAATCGAATGACAGAAGTGACTCTATTTCGCACCACTCTGTAGCGACTACGGTCTGAATCAGAGCCAGAAGTCCTGAACTGATGGTACAATAGATCTCTCTCTGCTATGAGATGGCGAATTTCATTTGAAAACCAAGGGCATCCACTGGTACGCTGATGGCAAATCCGCAATGGAACGTGCTTATCGTATAAATATTTGATATACTCTGTGAAGAGTACAACCTTTTCATCCACCAAGTGACAGTTAAATACATTTTCCCACGGCATCGCCCTGCAGTCATTGAACAGATTATCATGATCCAGATTGTTGTAATCACGGTAAGCGAATGAAGTAAACAAAGGAGCGAAATTGACTGGAAAATTATATGTCATGTATAAGAAATCATGGTCAAAACTATCAGGTGGGCTAACCTGGTTTACTAACAGCACAGAATCCGTGTGAACTGTTAGGAAAAGATCCAGTTGAGATGGATATTGAGTGTTGTAGTATGTCGGAATTGAATTCAATATTTTTAAATCAAGAGTTTGAAGAACGTGCCTTAAACAGCGAGTGGTGGAATCATCTCGCAGAACATCGACATTAAAATCTCCACCAACTATGATATTGTTGCACCGCGTTGATAGATCGGACAAGAACCTCTGGAATTCAGCAACGGCCTCCTCACTGAAACTATTTGGTGGTGAATAAACAGCAACTAACGCACAGTTACATCCATTTGAGCTAATTTCGACACAAACAAACTCAAAACTAGCACAGGGACTTGAATACATCATCAATTTCGGCCTTAGAGAGTCCTTGACATAGATTGCCACGCCTCCTCCTCTGCGGCCAACACGGTCGCAGCGAAAGATGCTATATCCAGGCAGAGAGACCGAACGAGAGCAAACATATTCATTCAACCACGTTTCAGAAACTAGAACTGCATGAACTCCCGATCCCTTAAAAAGCTCTAGCATTATATCAATCTTATTTCGGATGCTACGCGCATTTAGATGGCATACATTGAGTCCTGTATTCTGAGCACCAAAGATATTGAAAAGCGATCTGACTCCATACAGCGGCGATTGGCTAACAAAAGGTGTCATAGATATGCTATGTTCCACCTGAGACATCCGGCAAGCAAACAAGCCCGCGACCAGCCCACCACGCAAATTAATGACATTTGAGATGATTTAAGTAAAGCAATGCACATGTACACCTCACACGATTTCCCGACAACTAGAAGGAAACTAAATAATTCAAGAGTTGATGATAGAGCTAGTAATTCATTAACTAATATAAAAATTTGAAGAAAAATAGAAATAAAATTATTAAAATTTCTTAAAATACAGAATGTCAAATAATATATAATGCTCATAATAATTTTGTTGTTACTAATTGACTCCCGCAGTTTACGGAACTGGAACTGGTGGTAGAGCTTCCAATTGGCTAAGGTTGGTTATTATTCTACTCGCTGCATCATCCTTTTTTATTTTAATATAGACAAGTCCATTCCTCGTAAAAGCAGAATATATTTCGCCTGACCGTCGCATACGAAGAGCCGCACGAAGGATAGTATTATTAAGGGGCGTTAGGCTTTCATTAATATGGATAATTCCGTCGGATATAAATTTGCAATTAATCTCATTTAATTTGAGTCCGCCGTGCTTTCTAAGAAGCCCCATAAATAACCTTTTTTCATTGTGGCATGAGAGCCTGACAATGAGTGGGTTGTTTACATTTCTGCTATGCTGACCATTTGTGTTCTTGTTTCGGTTAGACTTCAGCCAAAAAGCATCCGCATACGGAGATAGAGAATGTCCGATGACGTCAGAGATATTTTTAATGACTGCAAGAGGCTCAAGCGTATTTACTTGTGGGATATTATTTACAACGCCGTCACTAAGACGATTGATACGTTTCGTGTCATCGATAGCTGCTTCATACGATTCGCATTTTTGCTGCACTTCACTCACAGTCTTACGTAGTGACTCCACTTCCAGGCGCAGGGCACAGACAGATTCATTTATTTTGTCAACCAATGCTGCTTTTAATGACTGCATCTTTTCGTCAATTATAGCTGTAATGCTTATTATTATACGCTTCTCTAAACGCACCAACACATCATCATCGGTAGTAGCATTAGATGGAATGCATAGCGATGTTGGAGTGTGGACCTGATCACCAACACTCTGCTGACTAGTTTGCACTTGTAGAGCTTTGCCCGAATTTTTGGTATTGCGACCTGCCATTGTTAAAGCCACAGTAATTAAAATTATTTGTAAATTACAGAAATTCACAAAAGGAATCGATTAGATGTTGCACTCTTCGATAATAGGTCACTTCACCGATAAAAATGTAAATTCAAAAGAAAGCACTGAATTAGATTATCCGGCAAATAAAAGAAAAATTGCGGGAGCAAGACGAACCACGTTAGGCTATCATTGACTCTGACTTAAAGGGTATGATTAGGTTCAAAATTACTGGACGAGAAGACACTTTATCACAACTAAAACCACAATGCAAACTGTTTCCGTAAATATCTGGCAGAAAATTCGGCAAATGGAAATTGTTTTAAGACATCTTGCAAGAGAAGACAGTACACTTTGACAGAACTGACAACAATTAATTATTCATCCTTTTTTTTATTTTTTTTATTTTTTAGTTTTCCTTCTGTAAAAGTTCTTAAGGCAACGAGATTTTGAGGTCATAATACAAATGACAAACTTAATTAAGTCGACTTACTTTTTATAAATAGTAACTACTCATTACAGAAAATAAAACAATTATTTTCACCATATTCCTGAATTATGTCTGCAAATAAAAACAAATCTAATCTATAGAAAAATAAAAACTAACAACAAATTCGAAATAAGGCCCTTTTTTCTTCGGCCAATAATATAAAATCTCTTCGAGCATGGTTCTCCTTCTTCGGTAAAATGCTGTCTCAGAAACAGAAATAACAACAACTAGTCCCACAAGACAACAACCTACCCACAAACATTAATTTCTTCTGCAGTCTCCCAAAGTAGTAATCAAGAAATAAATAAATCGATCTTCGTCAATGCGCCCGTAATTTGATTTCTTCTTATCCCATTTATTAGCAGGAAGATTTATATCTTCAAATTGTGTTCTTTATATCGAGGTTGCTTCGCTTTGTACAAGATGCCGTCATGCCTATGTTGTATGGTGGCCACAGTGGGATCTCTTAGATGCAGATGCGCTTCTTGACTGTTGCAAGTTGAAGTTGCAACCGGGTACCTTTATAGAGAGCAGGTATAAGTAGTGTTGGGGGCTGTATCGGCCACGACGACAGTAAAGGCCCGTAATTGACAATTGCACTGTGATGGCAAAATTGTAAAATTCAAAGCTGAGGATAATAAATTTAGCCGGCATCGGCCGCCGTATGGTCTGAGGATTGAGAAGGAAGGATGGCCACAACTGAAATGATTCGCTTAATTGTGTTTTAATTGGTTCACATGTCAGCCAAGTATTTATGCTCTGTAATTAGCTCATTAGTTCTCTTACTTTACACGATGATAGGTTTAACTCACACCGGACATAGTATTATGTACATACATGCGCCAAAGTAATTGTTTCAATGGGGCCCCATATCATTATGCTGTACATCTAGCTACCTATACCTTGCCTACCCATATTCGTTGAAAGTATAAAGAAGTCAAAACATTCACGTGGGTGGTAATGTTTCAAAATCAACTTCCGTTCAGAGATTGTTTGAACAAAAAAACTGTGCCTACCTAGATCCCAAACACTTGTTGCAAGGAAAGCTTTTCTTTCCTATAGTGTAAACAAATCAAGCGTTGCGCCACTTCACCGACTAGCGGGCTCTATAGATTCATCTAAAAACCCTTAAATTTAGTGGAAAACACGCAAGTCATATCAGATAGTATTTACCTAGGCAAGAATCATACAAATATTTGTCTGGCTAGTGTGTGCCTAGTCATCTGAGCTACCCTCCAATACCAACCACAAGAATTTTCTGATCTCTGACGAAACTTTGTATCTGTCCTAGAAGTGAGCTGAAGATTTCATTCTCATCCGTAATCACGCGTCCAAGATTTTTGGTTCCCCTTGAGAAAACTTCAAAACAAATGATGGACACTGTATGCATGTACAGTTCTGAAAAGAATCTCAGAAGTGTTTTTGTACGTGTTTTCTACCTCCAAAACGCTTCGAAAATTGTTTATTTATGCACGTGTCGAAGTGTTTGTTTTGGTAGCACTTCCTACTCGTTATACGACTCTCTATATGAACTCTTTGAATTCAGAGCTGATGCAGCTGTTCCCTTGTATTATGTTTTGTCGTCCCATCGAAGTTCCAAAACTAATGGGCCACTGTTCCTGTGGAATGTTTTTGTAAATAAATTTTTCACATAGAGAAAGTTGTTGATACTTGATTCGAAATCGGATAGACTTTGTGCGGATTATTGTGCTACATAGGGATATACACTTTGATGTGGTGCAACTAATCGACTCGATTAAGTACTATTCCCTAATGGAAATCAACTAATTAAAACACAAGTCCCTTAGAGTAAAAAAAAATAAATAAATAAACAAATCCCCCATCATGGGAAGTGTTCTAGGATGAATTGCTAATCTGAACATTGAACGTGAGAAGATGGTAATTTTTAGCTGTGTCCGCACAAAGGGAGCGTTTATTTGGTCGACACGAGGTCATTTGTCAAATAATTACTCAAATGAAACATGCATGCACTTTCAACCGTTGTACCTTAAATGCGGAAGTACGTCAATGTCATTTCGGTGTGAGACTGGCATGCATTAAATTTGTTCAAAGCATTTCGGGCCCATTAATTTTGCTTGTGGTATACTACAACGAAATTCGAAATTTTGTTCACTTAGTTACTTACTCACTTCTAGTTGTTGGTGTTGTTTTTTTTTTTCTTTCTCCCCATTTCCATTTCGATTTCTTAAAGAAGTTGGATCCTTCTTCCTATGACAAGGTAATTTTGGTAATTAAATCACTTTAAATGCCCCAGGAGTTCTCTTTGAGTTTATTTGAACAGAACCATGAGATGTATCTTAATTACAGGTGCGGTTTTCTTATGAGGGCGTGCAGGTGGGTAATTATAAATGTATTTAGGTCTCAAAGAAACATTTTGATTAAATGCTTCCCCATTTTCAATTTAGAGGGAAATTTGTTTGACATTGTGAGGGAATGAAAACATGCAAAATCGGTTTATAATAAGATTTAAAATTTTACCAATTAATTCTATTAAATTTGTAAAACGGTGAAATAAGCAACTCTCTTTTGCCTAGTTATGTGACTTTAAATGAAATGAAATGAAATGAAAAATAACTCTATTGCATCACCTAATGCCTAATACAACAAAGTAAATTGGCCCATGGCAATGTGGCCATCTGGGCTCTATACCAGTATGCTTTGATTGATATTGACGTAAGAAACCTATATTAAGTTATGTAATTTCTAAATTACTATTAGAGGATAGTACAGTATTCCAGCTTAAGGTGCGAAGAAAACAAAAAGCTATACTAGAGCTCCTTAACTTAATTTATTATGCTTCTAGAACTCACAATTTTTCTTGTTTTAAGCGTTTCAGTAATCTTGTACTTATTATATAGCCAAGGAATTTCATTTTCCTAGAGTTACAATTAATATATGAAATATGCTACTAAAATCTAATTACTGTAATTTATCCTAACTAACGGCTTTTGAAGTAAGTATTTGGGAATCACACTTGATTCCAAGCTGAACTGAAAGGCTAATCTAGAAGAACGCGTGAAGAAGGCCAGTGTGGCCCTTCACACGTGCAAGAGAATATTTGGCAGAAACTGTGGATTAAAACCCAAGGTGGTACTGTGGATGTTCACAGCCATAGTTCGGCCCATACTCTGCTATGGCTCCGCGGCCTAGCCGACGGCACTGACGAGGATATCTAACCTGGATCCAGAGGGATGCTTGTATGGGAATAATTGGGTGCATGCGCACCACGCCCACGGCAGTACTGGAAGTCATTCTTGACTTATTATCGCTGGACCTCTATTGCAGAAGTGTAGCGGCGATTAGTGCTGTCAGGCTGAAGGCGGGAGGATGGTGGATAGAGAGGGGTGTTGGGCACTCCAATATACTCCAGAAGATAGACTGTAGTAATTGCAAGAAAGAAACGTACTACCGAGTACCAATCTGGACTTTTGGTGTGGGTGTCAATTCAATAATGCCCACCAAGAGTGATTTGGATAGGAAAGAGATGGTCGTAGCATCTGATCTTTCTATTTTTACGGATGGTTCGAAGACAAATGCGGGCACAGGGGCTGAAGTGTACTCCAGAGATCTCCAGTGGCACGAGTCTTATAGACTGCCTGACAAATGCAGTGCTTTCAGGTAGAACTCGCATTGATTTAACAGGCGCCAAAATTGGTACCCATGTGCAGAGAGCCCTTGCGGCATATATCAAGGCGCTGGATTCTGTGCTGGTAAAATCAAAATTAGTGCAGTTATGCAAGACTAGCCTTGTGGTATTGCCTGTAAGGTACAAGGTGACCTTAGGCAATGAAATGACTGATGAGTTGGCCAAAATGTGCTCTAAATTGGATAGCTTTGCAGAGGTAGCTTATGTGCGGATCCCAATTGGAGCAACAAAAGAGAAAATCGGCGCCTATCAAAAGGCAAGCCTCCGGTGGACAGCAGGAATACCTGCCGTATTGCGAGACAATTGTAGCCTGCATATGATAGGAAAAGGACACAGGAGCCGCTTAATGGCAGGAGAACAAACACCAAGAACCTAGTAGGTATCGTTACGGGTCAGTGGGCGATAGGTGGCCATGCTAGAATACTAGGTATAGCGGTGAACGATTTATTTCGGAGCTGTAAATACTCGAAGGAAATCCAATCCGTCCAACACGTGCTTTGTCAATGCCCCTCTTTGATGAACAAAAGAAGTAGGATATTGGGTAGCTACTTCTTTTCAAGTCAGGGGGTGCTGCAAAACAAAGAATTCGGATATATACTGAGTTTTCTGAGAGAATCAGAATGGATCTAGGTAAAGAGTCTTGAAGATATTCTGAATTCCCTAAGGGAATAAGAATTGATCTGGGGCAGCTTGAAAAGGTTATCCCATGGGTCCTAGCGGCCCAATGGACCAACTTGATGTCTAAGTGATGCAAGCTAGTTGTCTTGCTGCTCCCATTTTACTTAACCTAACCTAACCTGTCCCATTTTCGAACTTATATATATATATATCTTTTTTAAAGCCTTCTAAGTGAACGCGCTCTCGAGTTATCGTGCAGACAGACAGACAGACAAACAGACGGGCGTACTGATGGACATTCAAAAGTCAGAAAAACATTTAATATTAAGCGTGGGTGTCCAACTCTACTAGCATTATTTTTGTGCATTACAAACGGAATGACCAACTTAGTATACCCTATAGATTTCATCTCGGATATAAAAATGGCTCGCCTCTTCAGCCACGTAACAAAGCGAAAAATAAACTGGGGTTGGGGTGACGGGTGAACAGAGGAAACTAAGTAACAATCTTTTGGTATTACAGTATTTCTTCTGCTTCTTCTCATGCGTTACGTTTCCAAGGCTTGCACAATTTAGCACATTGCCTGGGCATTTTGAGATGGTAGAAATAACTTCTTTTTAAGTTCCCCAAATAGTAGTGAACTACTACCATCGACGTTCCGCGCTTATCAGATGACTCGCATCAAGGAGATACTCCCACAGAACAAGTAAACGTGCCGGCCGAGCATCACCTGAAATAATTTGCCACCTTCAACGTTGATAGAGATGTCTGAGTATTGTCGGCCAACTTGCACACATCATCGTTTACCAAAACATCTAAAAATACGCTTACTAATGGATTTCACTTATTATATACGTCATTGAGGCCTCTTAATTTTAAACAAAACTTAAACGTATAACAAATTATGGATCTAAAATATATTGCAAAAATGCTATCCAATCTTAACAGATCCAACACACCAAGAGTACAGAATTATTATGAAATTAATACAGTCAGAACTTTCTATCTTCTTAACGAATTTGAAAAGTGAGACTCTACTAAGAGATCACTGTTGGTATTTCACACAAAACGAAGGAGTTCAGGGCGAATGATGTAAAATGTTACGAACATATTCACAGGCTCACTAAATTACGGAGTTAATGTTTTTTATTGATATTTTTAAAGAATTATTTTATTTTATCCTTGATAGGCGATTTCAATTTGAAGTCTTAAGTTTTGAAATATTTGGATATGATGCAAATATGTTTCACTCGATAGAAAGGGAACAGAATCAACTAACAATCAATATATGTCGATAGATCATGGAAGTGATCAATTGTCGGATGAATCTTACTTATAGGTTACTCTGGCAAGAATACATCTTAACTTTCTATGGAATCATATTTGCAAAAATGTTCACATTGCAGAAGCCTTAAGCAATGTTTTCCTTAACGCAATTACACAAAATATCTATTCAAGAAATAATATGGAAAAGGATTTATTAATAAAAAATTTCGGGCAAAATTTGTCTGAAAGTGGATTTTACAGCCTTAAGCCTTACAAATGCAAATGTTCTTCCACTTCACTTGAGTGCAAATGGTACTACTGGAAGATTCGGTTGAGGGAACTTTGGATAGGTAGAATTACTGATTGAATAGAAATTTTTTATAAATGTTTGTAAAAACCAGGTGTGGAAAGCTAAGAAATAATACTAAAAATTACTCGAAAACAAACTAAAATCTTAGGTAGTTTGTAATTGCAAGTATTTTAGATTAATGAAGACTCACAAAAATTTAATTTTAAGAATACCTTATAATATGTATTACACTTGCTGCAATTATAATTGCTAATTACACACGTATTTTAGTACCACTGTCACAAAATGATTAATTTTCATGTTGCAATTATTGTTAAACCGACGCCATTGTAATGGCTGATATTGCAGTGTTGTCGTATTCGAGTCAGTCGAAATAATCGGTATCTCGTAACCAAAATAATTCCCATAATTCAGCTCGATTCTGCTAAAATGGCGTGTACTTAGCATGGTTTACAATTCAAAAAGAAAGAAAAAAATATGTTAATGTTAATTCGCGGGACCGCAACGATGAAATTCGCTAGTCATTTGGAAATTAAAATCTCGTTAAATTAACTGGGAAATGAAACAGTGCCGCCCGATGCATACGTAACCAGCAGCCACATCCCACCCGCGCCACCCGAGTAATTTATCACCGTAAGTGAATTAAATAAATTTCTGGTCGTTTCATTTCAATTCGTTTGTTTTATTCACAAAATTTCATTATTAGTTCATGAGGGTGGGATGGAGGTGGTTTGTTTATTCTGAAGTGTCAGGATGAACGACAATTTTGGGGGGACGAAATTTAGCTGGAATGGATAATCACACGCCTCCAGAGGGAAAACCTTGGTGACCGGGCGTTTTACGTTTTGGTTTGTTTTTCACGGGAAATCTTCTATTTGATTGAGTTGTAATTATGCTTGCTGAATAATTAATTGTAGTTTCAAATTTATTGTTACAGCATGGAATTATTAATTTTAATTGAATTTTCATTCATGTTAACGCAGTTTTATACATTGCTAATTATACGCTCTTTTTCGAGATAATTTGCTGATACAACACGTGAATATTTTTCTTGATATTATGGAAATCTGGATTGATTTTTTTTTCTCGTGTTTTGTATGTGTTTGGATATTAAATGGAGGAATATTGTTTTTCTGTTGTTTTATATTGATTTTAAAATACTTTACCATTTCGTGATTAAAAACCTATTAAGCTGTTGGTATTCATTTATAGTAAATTAAAACTTAAGCTTAGCGCCGGTGAAGAGGCAGGCTTTTTTTGGAATAGGTTGCCGACTCTCTTTTTAAATCATAAAATTAGAAATCCGCAACCGGCTTTGAAACTTTGAAAGACTAATTCTTATTATTTGCTATATAACGCTTCAGGTGAGATCTGTTGATGCAATTACAGCTGTCGCACTCAGCCCTTAAACGTTCAGATTTCTTTACAGGCTTCATAATTAGTGCAACCTACGATCGGGAAATCAAACACAAAAAGCATATGAAATCAAAATGACTTCATATTAAAACAAATAAACAAACCACCAACACAGGCAAACTTCCGGTCATGAAATAACAAATCAAATTAAAATAAAAAAAAAAATTTAATTTAATTATAAAAACACCTGCAAATAGTTTTATCATGTACTTTTAAAGTGAAGTTTTATAAGAAAAATTAATTATTTATTAAATTAAAACTCAAAATTTACTCAATACAGAATTTAGTTATAAATTTCGAATTTCAAAAAAATCCGCAAAAACTACAAAGCCCGCCCGTCATTTTAAATTTTTCCAAATTGAATACAAAACTCAATGAATTTGGACCAAATGCATTTTATCGTTTTTGAATGTTTGCGGTAGTAAATCAAATCACAAATGTTATTTCTTGGGTGTTTTTTGAAATTTTATTTTTTATATTCTTGCCCATGGCTAGTAGAAGGTTGTTTTATTACTGAAAAGTATTTGTAATATTTTTTATATACCATCAAAATTTTTCATACATCATGATTACAAAACCTTTAATATTTAATTACACCGGTTGTAAGCAACGCAGTGCGCGACCGATAATAATATTGAAATTTCAGTATCAACTTTATGAAGAAGCTTACATTGTAGCCATACTTAACTTTGATCAAGGAGATATTCCTGCATAATGGGGTTTCCTGTCATTGAGCCAAGTCCATTAAAAATAGGCTGCAATATCAAAATTTTGCAGTACCTACTAACATGGTCTCAGAATTATCCCAATTTTAATGCAATTGAGAACGTTTGAATGATGTTAAAAGGCATTACTTACAATCATCCAAACTTTTCAATAGTTCATGGAACATTTGAATTAAGACAAAGGAGGAGTCCGTATCCCAGCCTGCAATATCAAAGACATGTTTCCAGATATACCAGAAAGAGTTGAGGCTGTAATAAAAAACCAGGATAGACAAAGGATGTATCAACCGGCGAGCGTACGCTAACAAGAGAAATTACTTGAACAGCTGTTCAATACACCCTTATTCCCCAGTGTGTAACAAACAACAGTGGAACACTCTGCACCCTTATTCGTCCCAGTGTGTAAAAAATGTACACACTTCTCCTTCAAAAAAAAGTTTTTTTTTTTTATTAAAGCTAAGTATACTAAGAAAACGGACTCAGTCAAGTAATCCAAGAAGACTGGTGACTCTAGAAAATTTAAGTTATCTATTTATGTACTAGCCAACGCCTACCTCATCTTACTTGAATTATTATAAACTTATAACTAAATAAACTTCCAAAATTTTAAAGTATTTTGTGAGAAAGTAATAATGAATAATTAAAATGATAGGACTTTACAACTCAGACCGATGAGCTGATCTATTATGTCCTACCTTAAAACATTTAGATAAAATTATCGGTTATTGCCTTCGAAGTTATATTGCAAACCTTATTTGGAGTTATGAATGCTTCTCAAGTGATTTGCACCTTTAAAGCTGCAAGCGCGAGATACTCACATAGGTTTCATGTCCCTCTTCCTAGAGTCCACACAGTTCATTGTAGAATTTGCCTATCTACTTTTAAAATAAATCGGAAGAGGCCTGAGCGACTGTCTGCTAAGACTAATTATTTTGGTCGTCTGGAGAGTAGTAGAGCGGGTGAAGAATACCTTCACTATTCTGGAGGATATCCAGTTGCCTTATCCTTTTTTCCATTTTTGCAGTTCCACTCTACATTAGGTTTTGATTTTGACTCGTCTCTAGTTTTAGCAACATTACTATTCTAACCACTATCTCAAACAACTTGCACCTAATCATATTT
This sequence comes from Dioctria rufipes, assembly GCA_963924295.1. NCBI lineage: Eukaryota > Metazoa > Arthropoda > Insecta > Diptera > Asilidae > Dioctria > Dioctria rufipes. The sequence continues at coordinate 29,896,553 of OZ002742.1, forward strand.
ACGTGATTGAAGCGGTAGGTACTAAAGAACACTATTACTACTAGGTACTACCTACATACTTTATTCATCTGATACCCTGGTAGAAATTTCTCACAGTTTTATCATGTCTCCTGTCTCGCAAGGGTCAGCTTTTTTGTAATATTGTTGAAGAAACAAAAATAAAAGTAAGTTTTGATTGGCCTTCTGATGAGCATTTAGTAAATCTCATCGATAGCCTCATTAAATAGCATTAAACTCCTCCTACTAAAACAGCGATAAATAAATATTTTTCATTTGATTGACATGGTCATGACATTTCTACTAGAAAAATTTGAATTAATTTTCGTAATTTTCTGGATTTTAAATAAATTTTCTTTTGTTGGTTTTAAATTAATTTTTTAATTTGCTCTTCCTGGGGAAGACTGTCGCGATATGCTGAGTACTCATGGAGAGCTCATTGGTGAGCTCATCATGATTTGTCTATATGTTATAAGAGCTACTGTCAACATTTTCTCTTTATAAATTAAACATTTTGCGTGACATTAGATAGGTTTATACTTCGTAAGCACACGGCTTTGGATAATATTTTTTACAAGAACTCCGTGTCCTGTGATCAAGTTCACTAATTCTAATATACTCTATCTAAAACTATCTTAATACCTTGGGTGTAATTACATTAAGAGTAGGAACTTAACTAGACTGGCCAAAAGCCCTCACTTCGACCAGTTCAACGTGCGTCAGTTGGTGCAGTTGGTTGATAGAGAAAAACCATGGTAAGTTAAGTGTAATTTTTTACTAACTACTTGTAACTTTTTCTTGAGAGTACAAGCACAACTGGTCCATACGAGAACCGCGTGCGTTACAAAGTCTTTCAATATCAGATTCAATATTAATAGTTTATTATGAACGCTAAATGATGAGCATCTGTTCATAATTCGAAACAAGATTCGTGTAAGGAGTTTTGTTTCATGGATTGTTTTGGTTAGGGACTAATGCAAAAAATGTCTACTACAAAATATGCAGGATATGCCCACATACAGAGCCTTGTGTAGCCCCTGCTGTAACTCTGCGTGCTTCCGGGTACTCAGAACCAATGTTCATTTCAAAATATATGTCCTTAAAGAAGCTGTGTATGAATAGCGTCAGATCGATAAAGCGTTGCCTGCTCATATAATAACATTAATCCCGTTGACTTTTTTAGGTAACATTTTTCTTAATACACTGTCTTAGCTGGTTACCGCAAGTCTGGTGCAATGATCATTTCGAAAATGTTGATTCCTGTAAAATTCGTGTACATGAGCGTGGCTTTTGTCGGGGTATTTGAAGCAGGACCGAGCCTGTTCCGGTTAGACCGATGGAAGATTTGTGTTTATTGAAAACAGCTGTTAAAGTATTTTTAGTAAGTCTTTGATATAAAGACTGTTTGTTACAATATTATCGGAGTGGGAAAATAAACATACAAAAAAGCAATTATAACGCATAATTGGAGAACTTCAGAGAAACTACACAACGGATAAAAAATCATTGTATACTGTTGTAGTTATTTTGGAATAATTTTTTTTTTATTATTTCGTTAAATTTGCAATTTTTACTAGAAAACTTAGTTCACATATTAAATAAAAACAAAATATATCTGTTGATTGGGAAAGATTCAATCAGTATTTTATAGATATTAATTTGTCGGTCTGTTTTGCTTCAAGGGATGTTGTTGAATGCACATTAGAACTAAATATTATTCTAAGTTTTAACTTGCGTGAACACATTTTGTATTCCTACAGCAGATCTTAATAACAGCAAAATCGCTCTTGATTTAACGATAAGTGCAACCAAGTAATAAAAGTAAAAGAGTCTGCTTTTCTGGTCTATCAACTGTATCCATGTCTAGAACTCAATCAAGTCTACAAGACTACACGCAACACCTATAAATGAATTATCCAGAAAGAGAAATTTTTTTATGATCAGAATTTTAGACAAAAAAACTCGCCAAGCCGTGAAGGCAGTAAAAGTTTTGACCAGGGAAAGCAGGGAGTATCGATCCCTCAAATTATCGACCAATTGCAATCACTTCGATTCTTTCAAAGGATTTTGAATACACACATATATATTTGGAGTATATGCCAAATTAATGAAGATTTTTACTCAGAGTTGCGTTCCTCTCTCATAAGAATTCTGGACCCACCCATGCCGATAGCTATGGGACAGTCCATCGATGTGGAGTTTGTTTCGGCACATCATATTCGTTATTAAATTTGTAAGAAAATTGACCATCTCATCAGCAGCACTATACAAATTTGCCGGCAAAACGTTAACATAAAAACTCAATTAACAAATATCCCGAGTGGTAGCCAACTAGGCTGTACTCCCCGAGTTATAAGTTGAAAATTACTTTCACTGATTTCGCTTCCGCTCGACTAGAAGACAGTAAAAACAGTAAAAAAAAATAATAAAATCAAAACAAAGACGTCACAATTGACCATAGAATAATTAATGCTATGAGTACATCATATACATACAAATATATAAAAAATAATAATAATAATACTACACAAATCTCTGCATGTAATACAAATGGTCTGAACAGTAATATGACTGCTAGAGTCGTCAAAACAGTACAGATGCAAAAAAAACAACAAAACTTCCGACACATGCGCAGAATGCAGTAAAGCAGTCTTTGATAAGTGCATTGGCAAAAAAGTTAAAAAAAAACTATTGTACAAACAACTGCCAAAATATCGTCTCTAATATTTTTATATATTAATAATAAATAATAATAAAATAAGTAAAAAACGAGTTTTCAAACAAAACTGAGGCCAAGTCGCATGAAAAAGTAGAAAATAAACTTTTCATCACACACAGAGGTGGACTCAGATTTTATCTTCACACACAGAGGTGGACTCAGATTTTTTGATTAGGACATTTCTCTTAAATATTCTTTCTCTTCATGAATCAAATCACTTATTACCTCTGATTGATCATACTAAAATATATCGGTGATTGTCAACGAATAAAATCTGAGTCCACCTCTGTGTGTGAATAAAAGTTTATTTTCTACTTTTTCATGCGACTTGGCCTCAGTTTTGCTTGAAAACTCGTTTTTTACTTATTTTATTTTCTGCCTTTTTCGCTTTAACTAAATTGGAAAATTCTGCATTTTTCCTGAAACAGATTTATCACTAATCATATCGATGAAAATTTTTCCGATGATTTTCCGCTTTTCCGGGTTTTCCATGGAGTTTTCCACAAAAGCAACTTTATGCAACTCATTTCGCTCTACAACTTTGTCTTAGGTTGCAAAACGCTCAAACGCTTCCTTGGTCGGAAAGACTCCGGAAAAGCGTTTTACATGAATTTTCCTCGATTTTTTCTGCAAGTTTCCACCATTGTCGGAGAGAAAGTAATGATGCCAGTTGATAGGGAACTTGATCCTGCATAATTTAGGAAACTTCAGAAAAGTCGGAAAATTCCGGAAAATTTTTCGGAAAAATCGGAAAACTCTGCATTTTTCCTGAAACGGATTTATCACTAATTAAATTTGTACCAAATTTCCAAATGATTTTTCCCCAAGCTCCGGGTTTTCCGTGGAAATTTCCGATTCAAATTTTGACAGATTCAATTGTCACGCGACATGAACCTGTGTACCAAATTACAGCTCGCTGTGATGACGAAAAGTGGGTCTACGAGAGTGTCGAAAATAGTAAAGAAATATATAGACAAATTCGTGTAAAGATCAGCTCTTATTTTTCTTAAAAACTTTGGAGGTACTTATAGCAGTGCTCAAAATCTCTTACTGCATTCTTTGCTATACCCTGGAAAAAGGACCGCTCTGACCTCTTAAAGTATGCGAATCTCACGGCATTTCTAGTATTAAAGTGAGTGTCCTGTTGAATGACTTTCAATTATTGGTAGAGCCAGTCAGAGTCCAAACTAGACCAGTGTATCATAGTCGAGTATCGCTAAATTATCATACACGCTTTAGGTTGATTATTTTCTGTATTCACCTTTGCAAGTGAATAAAGGCAAGTTATTAGAATTCCAGAGGAAGATATATCTAGACTTTAATGATATTCTACAATTCATCATTTCCTAAATAAATAAATTCGAGGCTTTTATTACATTTTACTTTTAGTAGTCTGTTATAATTTTACTTCTTAATATCCAGACTTCCAGACTCATGACTGGAATTTATTAATACGAAAATTTTCAGCAGTTGACCTGAAAACTCCAGCCATTTCTGTAATGGAGGGTCTCCTCCACTACAATAGCTTCTAACTTTACGAGTATATTCTAAAATAATTGCACACACAAGTATGTGACTATATCGCATCATACCTTATCAAGTTTATTTATAAGTTGCATACTGCACGACGACAATTCACTTTTCCGATACCTACTTGAGGAGACCTCATTCTTACATTCCATGTGGAACACTAGACGACCGCTGTATAGCAAACAGATACAAAATTATTCTCAAAGTAGCCGAATAAATTTTTACACAATTCACCTATGACCCGCTTTGGGAGTGATTTTATACAAATTTTGTCTATCGCCACGTAGATCTGTCCTTCACATGCAAATTCAATTAAAATATAACAAACGTCAGGGAAGGTAGATAAGATCTATGCGGTACATAAAATATGTCCATCATTAAATGTCTAACAGAGTCAGATTTACTTTGCTAGCTGCCAGAGCTGGGTAACACATTTTAAGAGCTGCTGCCAATAGCAATGCAACCTCTGAAGAATTCCTTAAGACTTTGATTTTTGTCAAAGATAGGCGTGCGCAACTGACTATGCGCACTGTGCTTATTGCAAAATATGAGAAACACATGTTGAAGATTGACAGTGATTTGATAGAAACGGGTCGTTTAGTAGACTGTCTGGAGAAGTGAAAAAAGTTTTTGTAAAGCTATCAACCGCCACAGTAATTTCTGATCTACCAGAAATTCCCACAGTTATTCGAATTGAATTCATTTCTAATTTATAGAAATTACAATAATATTGTTAGTGGACCTTATAAGACCAGTGAAGTTATCTGAAATCCGTGTATTGCATAAAAGAAAATTTCTCTCTTACCACTGCCATTAATTACAATCATCCTGTGATAACATCGCTTCTTTAAAAAAGAAAAAATGTATCAGGAGCCAGGATGAAGGAATTTTTATGGGTCCAGACGTAATCACCAGAGCACACCTGCCTCTTATCTCAGTTTTGCCACCGGATGACAATTTATTAAAATGAATCCAATACCTGAAGAAGGAGAAGATTTTTATACCTGAAAATCCTGGACCAAATGCGGGATGTCTATATATATATCGCATCAGTTACTGTCCTGAGACAGAATCCACATTGTGTGACATTTTATCCCTGATAACAAGAATTTTACGAGGTTTCATAACGCGCTAAAGTATGGATGTACATTTCAGACAGAGCATCCTTGCGGATACTTTTGCACGTCGTCGTTTATTTGATTTCTGTGGTGCTCATATCTCTCGGATATAATGTGAGCTTATGGCATGCGTTTTGCAGCATACCTACATTTTTCTTACACTCGTTACCTACATACATACATACATTAAACAAAATGAGACAGGATGGATGGAAGATAGACTCCAACACCCCAACGGCTAGTTTATAGCTTTGTCAACAGCTTATTAACGGGCGGACGGTGCGCAATGTTAAGCTGTAAATTTAATTTTACCCGGTGGACCAATCTTTGTTTACTCGAGTCCACAATTTTTTATTAATTTTTATGGGAACTTATTACGACGACGGTCGAGTCGTGAAGGATAACATCGGACATCCTCTGTCCTGAGATTTTGAGCTGTGATGGTCTCCAATGTTATGAAGGAGTGTGCTCTGGCTGTTATAAGGACTCGCAGTAAATCAAAGTAAGTGACTAAAATGAGTAAATTTTATGATGTGCTGCAAAATTTATTTCTCGCCGGGATATTTTTTAAAGGAATTTTCGGAGAAAATTAATTATTGTCGCTGTTTATATTCAGAAAGGGACTTAAGAAAATTTATTAAGCAAAAGGCGTTTTACTCTGTCTTTAAATATATTTTGAAATATGAAGATGATATTTAATAGCGTTTTTCTTTCATTATGAAGTGGTTAGTTGAGAGAGTGATTGCTGTAATATTTTAGACAGGCTTAACAATATCGTTGATAATTAGAAAGGAGATTCTATGTTAATTCAATTAGTTTTATTTTTACGATGTATAAACTCTTCTCATTCAGGGCAGAATATTTGATATTTTGGACAAGAAAAATATCTTTTGTGCAGTATAATTGACGATTTAGATGCAAAGTACAGCATTGATAATTACCAGGATTTACCTCGAATCCGTTAAGTATATGTACATTAATACTCCAATATGTAGAGATGCAATTGGCTGAATATGCCATATCCAGTAAGGTTCTGAATCGATATTCAGTATACTATCAGGAATAATAATAATCAATTTATTGAAAAACATTTATTACGATCTAGTGGTGGTCCACTTACTTCTGACTAATCAAGTCGGTTTTGCTACATAACCCTGCAGCTCAGCTATTTCTAATAAGGCCCTTTTTATACCCTCTAGATTATGAAACCATAGAATTTACCAAGCTTGTTATTCCATTTTTAACGCATAGAAAGAATTATGGTCGAGAAAAATGGATTAGACACCCACGCATAATATTAAAAGTTATTTTGATTTTTGCATGTCCGTCTGTATGTCTGTCCGTCTGCATGTTGACTCCAGATCATGTTCACTTAGAGTATTGAAATTTTTCACACGGGATTTTTAAAAAACAAAGTTAATTTAAGTTCGAAAATGTATCAAACAGGGCAACTCCTTATTAGGGTTGCCATACCAAAATTTAATTTTTTAGTACATATGTATATCGCGAGATTGCTTTGACGTAGAGAACTGTAATTTGGTACAAGTTATTTTCATAGCAATAGTAAATAAAATATCGAAATGGACTAAATCGGGAAACCCGTTCTTGTTGCCATAAAAAGTTTGTTTTTTCGATATATCTTTAGGCACTGCCTGAGATCGCGTCGACGCACAGAGGAGCAGCGGCCTTTCAAAGTTGGCCATAAATCACAGGCATAATTAATGGATTCCACAGTTGAATATTTATTTTAAAGGGTGTAATTAAAGGTATATTCGAATTTCGAATATTTTCGAAAATATGAACTTCAAAAGTTTAAGCGAATTCGGTAATCGAAATTTAATAAAATTTCGAAGTTTATGATTTCAAATGATAAACAAAATGATTGCAATCCAAAGAGTGTTACATATTTTTGAATTTTTGTTTTGGAGCAGGAATACTTTTTTTTTATTTTCACTTAATAACTTTTACACCTTCAGCCGTAGCAAAATTAAGTTTGGTGTGCTTATGCATTTTCAAACCCCGAAAATTTTCATGTTTGCAAATTTTCGAAATTATAAATTTCATTTAACGACAAATTGAATCTTTTTAACCGTATTTTTCTTCATTAAATAACAACCAATAGATTTGGTACGCTATTATTTTTTATTCAATATCAACATCTGGGTACTGTCTATTGAGCCTTAGACGAGATTTAAAAGCCGATTTGGAGCGTGTTACGGTTTTATACAAATCCTTAAGATTTACTTCGGTACATTTTATTCTGGAGTTGATCCCTCCTCTCAATTTCATTGTGCCCTGAGTTTCTCATAAAATCAAAAAGTCTTTTTCGCGTTATAAACATTGTATTGGGTCTCATCCCTGAAAGTAATGATGGAATATTTGATTTTTATTAAAATTGACTAACTTTGAAAAAGCTGGAATACCCAGGTAAGGGGCAAATAAGGGCAGGCAGCAAAATCGGTTATGAAATATAAAATCAATGTTCATTAGAAAAACGAAAATACCAAAACTAGCTCCGTGGCAATGATTTAAAACTACATACAAATTTTTGCAAATAATGGTTACTAAAATGATATTACATATCTGAACTTGAAGGTTTCATAACGAAATAGTGGAATATTTTAAAAATTAAACTCATAATAAATGCACAAAAACAGATAAAAAAAAACGATAATATCACACATGTAATCCCCTCAACCAAATGGCTTCGACTGAGTCATCCTCAAGAGAAACGGAACTCAGTTGACGACCGTACGGCTTCGGTTTATTTTGCGCAAGACAGTAAAGTATATACGAAAATAATAAAAACGATCGCGCATGTGCTATTTCATTTTTGAATTATGCCCAACTTTATAGGTCAATTGCCCCGCTGTGCGATATGGAGAATTCAAGTTTTGAATACGATGTACCATAAAAATAGCGAATACCTGTCCAAAAATCGACTAAATCGGACAACCCTTTCTTGGTGTTGCCATGCAAGACTTTTGCTTTTGACTATATACATATTTGGATACTGCATAAGAATGCGTCGACCCAGAGAGCTGAGATTTTGTACACATCATTTTCGTAAAAATAGTAAATGAAGTTTTAAAAATGAACTAAATCTGGCAACGCCGTCTTAGTATTGCCATACGTAAATTCTGATTTTTACTTTATTGAACTTCCATTTTTATCTAGGGTTTGATATTATTCTTCTTAGACCAATTATAATTATCTCTCTTGTTGTATGTAGGTTTTATTGTCCTCAATGTTACTTAAACTAGAAACACATGATGATGCAGTATAGTGAACTGCACTGCGTTAAAATTTAGAGCACATGTAATGCCATGTGGCAGCTCACAGAAACCGTACTTCTTCCAATGTGCTTTATAATACGTATACTGCTTCGGCACTACATTGCAATGTGTGTTTGGCTTAATTGTGTAGATAGCTTTGTCTTCGCTTCCTCCGCATTTTTCCAGATATAGCCCTCACCAATTCAGCATTTATTGTTCGCCAATTAATTGTTCATACATGGCCCAGAAGGAGATTTCTAACAGCATACTTAAATGTTTACTATTTATCAACAAAGTAAGCTGTTCCGTGCAAGTACTCCCTTCTGCACTTACTTTTTGATAGATAAATAAGTCCTTACTTAACTTTGCAATTGGAGGTATTTACTATTCTAGGGTAATCTCATATTAAGGTGATCGGCTCCGTCATCGGCAAGGTAAGGAGAACCACGTATCAGCTCTGTGTGTATTAGCGGTCGTATTGAGATTTTTTATTATGAGTTCAGTTTCGATAACTTCTATAATATAACGATTCTTACCCATACTTTTGAGGTTACGTAAGGCCCTTGGTAGCACAATTTAAGTTTATTAGACTCTCCAGCAGCAGTCGGTATGGTCTCTATAACAACAATAAACTATCTCCATTTTATGGTGGCAATGGCAGTGGTTTTTCCATTTCTCCCGCTGTAACAAGCAGAGTTTTCTTATTTTTCATCCATATCTAGAGTTGCTGTATTGACTAACAGTTTATTCTGAAGAGTTTGCGGCATTAGATTTCGAGTTAATTGTGGAATTAAAATTAAAAATGTAATCGTTAGATATCAGTCCACCAGTTAAAATTTTATAAATGTTGAGTGCCCATTATTGTACCTCTGGTAGGTACTCCTTCAACTATAACTAGTCGTCGACTATAATCTGTAAAGAATTTAGGATTACTTAGTTGATTGGTTCTTTCTACTTATCAATTAACGCGAATTATTTGAATGGAGGCTTTAACATGTCGAACTCGATTTTTGTTCTGAAATTCTGAAAACGATGTCTGCAAGTGCAGTACAGCGGTCAATTTATTATATCAGTCAATAGTCTAAAAGTTTGAGTGAGTTTTAATTCTGGGAACAAATTTTACTACTTAGTTAGAAAATTGCTAGTACTATATATGCGTGTACTCATTTCAAAACATATATAATTACCTACTGCTCCGGTTTTTCCTGCGACATGTTTGCTATAAAAGCAATGCTGTAGTTATTCGTTAAATGGACTTCTTCCCTCATGAAAATAAATTATCAAATGGTGGACTGCACCATAAACTTTAACTACTTATGGAAATGAATAAGCGGTGGTTGCCGAGTGAAAAAATTTTATTGAACTACTTCGCCTGGTCATCATCAATGTTCACTTAGTGATCTAATTATTCGAAATAGCTTCGGATCATGTCGTTTCATCATCACCAACAAGTCATCCATATAAATTCGCCTATAATACCATTAAAATATAATTTATTAATTTTTCAATATAGAAACCACAAATCCAAATCTCAATGCATTTGATGAGCTATTAAATTCGGATTTCATACATGTAAGTCTACTGCCTATTTTCTTAATCATATCATCGCTACCATTTCAGCCCAGTTATCTTCATCAAATGCTTTTCCAGCCAGATGTTCCTTCAAATTCATAAGGAAGTGGTATTCGCTTTTTACAAGATCTACACTGCATATGAAAGATGGATCAAAATTTTTCATATAAAGATTTTCCATAACTTTTGTCAGGATCATGCAATATACAAACCCTTTGGGTCAAAATTCATTCCCTTCCTTGATTTATATCATCCATTGAAATTTTATCTTAATTTCACAAAAGGCAGTAGGATTTACAATGTCTCTTCGAAGCAGAAAATTTACGAGAAGTCTTCACTTTCGAAGCCAGTAGACAGTTGAAATGATTTTCCATGTTAGTTGTAATGATTTTCTTTTTATAGCCTCCCACGTATTCGCTTATCATGATCATACAGGTCATCGCCAGTGCTCTGAAATAAAGTTGTTTCCAAGTTTTAATCCGAAAAAAAAATTTACAAGAATTTTTGGGTAAATTTTAAAGTTACCAGTTATTCCGATGCCACTTGTCATATCTTTTCCTGCGATACAACTACTTTGCCTCATCTTAGTTTGATTGTGACACATTTATATTAGATCTGAAACTATCCGGATAATTTACTATCCGGACTATGCGAAATAATTAGGATCTGATTCCTCAAATCCGGGTATCCCAGATCTAGATCTGAACTATCCTCATCCAGACTAAGCAAAAAAGGTTCAAAATATTTCCAGATTGCCTTGTTTCATTGGAAAAATGGAAATTTATATTTTCCCAATGAAGCAATGTTTTTTGCATGAAATTTTGAACCTCTTTTGCTTAGTCTGAATCGAGATAGCTCGGATCTAGATCCGGATAGTTCGGGTCTGGATCCGGATAATTCGGATTCCTATCCATAAAGCTGGGATCCAAATTTCAGGAATCGGATGGTTTGCAGATCCGGGTATCCGGATATCCGGATATTAGAAAATTCGGATCCACTCTTCAGCTCTAATTTATATACTAAGTCTATTCTTAATGTATAAAATCTTAATAGGTCTGTCTTTCCTCTATCCTTTGCATTCCTTATTTTTCAATTAAATTTTTATATTTATCATTTTTCTGCAAATCTTCATACCTCATCAATCTTTCAATTCAATTTTTTCCTCTACCTTAAAGATTGAAAATTCAATATGGCCTCGTCCATATAACCAAAGATGAGTTTTTTTTTGTATTACTGCTTATTTATTTTCATCATTTTAATCATCTTAATTAATGATCCGTTTAAACTGGACTAATGTGAATAACACTGATAACTCCTATAAAATCAAAAAAGATACGATTTTTTAAATAATCCCAATTGTACAACAACATAAAATTACTCACACAATCATTTACCTCATTTGACTTATATCGAGTCGGGAGTGTATGTTTCCCGAAGGATAAAGCTCCACTAAAAATTACACACAATTTTCAGAAATAATTAAACATTTATCATGGCATGAACTTTCCTCGCTTGTGAATTCTGCAATTATTTCACTCTGCGGAGCACTGATAAGAGGCTTGGCTTGAAAAATGCTCGCGGCAACATTGCGCGGCAACAATGAGGACAACAAAAGTTTTCAATAAAATTGCAACTTCACGCCTTTTGCATTAATCGCAGCAATTGCCAGAATGCAGCACATTTGGTAGTGATGGTGGCATTTTTTTTTTCGCTTTTTTTTTTTTTACAAAAATTTTTCATTTACTTTTCAATTTTATTTTATTTTGACTTTAATATTTTCCGGTGGATTTTTGTTGTAATTTATTACGAACTGTGAAATTTATTATGTTGAATAATGGAAATCATAGGTTTTAACTGATTTTCCAGGGAAGCTGGTGCACATTTGTTTTCGAATGACCAGTCAACAATAAATTTCCTCATATTTGTTGCTTGCAATATCAAATTTGTAGGAGAGCTGAAAGCTTTGGATTTATTTTTGCTTATGATTAAATGAAAAGTGATGTCCTTTTTTATATTTTTTAAAATAAAAAGTAATGTCCTTTGTTAAATATTTTATTAGGTCTGAATGTGAATAATAGCATTTTCGTTCCCCGAACATATATGTATTTGAAATAATTTTGATTTGATAGTGATCAAAGTTGCGGAAATTTTTTAAAAACTGGTCCATTGTCTTTTTTTTTATGAAATATCTCCAGTCACATTTGTTACGGAGACTAGAGAGATTTTTTTTTTTAATTAAATAGTTTTAGGTTATGAATAGTTTTGTCACGCTACCATTTAAACCCTTATATCCAATTGGTTATTTCCATAACCAGCTAAATCCTTGAGACCAATTTGAGTAAATTATTAAAAAACATATTTGGAATTATGGTAAGGGGGATTTTTTGTATATTGCATAGAATTAAAATTTTTCTTTTGGAAAATGAAACAAAAAAAAAAGATTAGTAAGGGAAAGCCCTGTAAGATGAGAAATAAGAATGCTGTAGTGAGTGGTCCGATGGTCCTAGAGTAAGCTAAGAGGTTCGCTCAGATGCTAAAAGTGAATGATTTTGAGTCTAGTAATGGCTGGTTACATCGATGGAAGAAGAAGGAAAACGTGTCTTTCCACAAAATCCATGGCGAAAAAAATTCTGCTGTACGAGCATCTGCTTCGGAATGGATTAAAAGCCAAAGGCCTGAAGTGTTGAGGAACTACGAGCCAGCCAATATTTTCTATGCAGACGAGAGTAGTCAATTATATAAGGCAATGCCAACTGGCACATTTGTTAAAAAAATGGGACAAAGTTCTAGGGGCAAAACTTAGAAGGAACGTCTGAGTTTTTTATTTATTTGTGACATGGATGGTACAAAGAAAGATGTATTTTCTATAGAAATAGTAAAGAATCGTCATTGTTTTCATGGCAAGCAAATTTCTATTCCATATTACTTCCCGAATAAGTTCTGGATGACTAATGAAATTTGGTTGGGATTTTAGCAATAAAATGTTGCAACAAAAAATAAAAGTTCTTCTGCTGGTTGATAATGGTAGCATGCCATAAATTGGAACTACTTCAATTATTCAGCCATTAGATCAAGGAATCATTCATTGCTTTAAATCCTACTATAGGCAAAACATTGTACGAAAAAAATTGTTGGCATTAAAAAGAGGTTCTCCTTTGAAGGAGTTCTCTAAGATATTCAGCTTGGAAGATTTGAAAATTGATAAGCATTCTTGGTGGCTTGTAAGACCAAGCACCATCAAAATCTGTTTTGGAAAAGCTGGTTTTTCTCAAGTTATTGAAGATGATGTTGAAAAACTTTTGAGCCTACCAATTGCAGAGGCAGAGTTTGAGGAATACGTTGGTTATGATGCTTTTATACAATGTTATGGGGAACTAAGTGAGAAGGAAATTTTACAAGAAATTTCTATTGAGAATGATAGTGAGGATGTAGATACCGAAGATGAAACCGTCCGTATCACAAATGCCAATGCGCCACAGCCAAGTCATTCGAATGCTCTTCTAGCTTTAAACTTACCTCGAAAGTAAGGACTTGCCCTTTGACAACATTGATTTGTTATAAGAACAACTCGGTGAACAAGATTCACATAATTTTGTCCAGAAGAAGATATCAGATTATTTTAAATAATTTGTTGTGCCATTTAAGAAGCTCGAATAGCTTTTTCGTTTTTGTTACTACAGGTTTGTCTATTTATTTTGCTTTAGCTACATTCAAATGTTTATTTGTACCTAAACAAAAATATTCCTACAATTGGAAAAGATTTCGGTTCATCGAAAAGTATAAGTAAAAATATCGGATATATGCAATTTTATGTGCCCTTATGTGGTGACCGGATATGTGCACTCTTTGATGCACTTATGCGGGCACCGCATATGTACAAAAACCATACAACAGAACAAGATGTTTATGCCGGACGAAAATGCACCTACGTGGGCTCGACACCTTTTTTATTGAGAATTCAATGAATTCTAATTTTTATAACAACTTTCATCGCTACAGGGTTAACGATTACCGAGATATTCTGGAAAAACTGGATTAAAGTACCCGTTTTTTTCAAAATGGCGGATCGAGCCTAAGAGGTAGACATCAAGACTTTTAGCCAAAGAGGCAACAATCAACTAGGTTACCGATTTTTTCCCCATCGAAAACTCGTCTTTCAATCTATTCGTCTGCACTCTAGTTCCTAATTTCCGTTTTGCATCATAGTAATTTCCATTTTGGTTTCTGGTGTACACTTCAAAATCCCACATGAATATATGACATTACTAACGACTTTGACCTGCATAACCTATTTCAAGGTCATCAAAATCAGTAAGGTATCCTAACAAATTCCCTTAGATACTTCTATCAAAAATAATTCTGAATTCAATAAAAATTTAAAATGTTGACTCTAACAAAAAAAGTCATTTTCCGTTTTTATTTCCATTTTCATTTCCACAGCCTCCGAACGTATTTATCTTCTTCTTTAATTCTAGTATATCGCGAAATCAATTATTTTCTTGCGTTTTATCAATCTCAAGAAAAATCTCTGAGGGCACATTTTAAAATCTCATATAGCCCAAGATCTATGGATAACTGTAGGTACATAATCAGCACAACATGTCTCTTTAGCACTTCTTAAGAATCAACGATAAAATCCAATAACAAAAATGTCCTCCAAGGGAGCTGCTGGATCTGTGCCCGGTGTGCGGTACGATAGCTTCCTCCAGCACATCTTCTTCACTTCTATATTGGTCTAGAATTGAATTTGCGCTACTTGCCTTACCAGTGGTACCGTGGAGTGAGTGAAATTGAATCAAGAAAAGATATATATCGGGTACTTAAATCACTGTCAGCGATAATTTACTTTGGGACGAAGTTGTTTATTGTTTCCCAACGTCTATACAGTCAGGGTAGATTGGTAGGTAGGTAGGTAGGTAGGTAGGTAGGTATGTAGGTTGCTTACTGTACTATTATACCGCCTATTACTTACTTTTCTCGGTATGGTGGACTCTGTACTCTCTTCTTTTATGCCACTGATGATGAGACTCAGAGTTTCTTAAGTTTGTCATCAGATTCCGCGGATAAGAAAAGAAATTCTCAAGTTTTATTTATTTGTATTTTTTTTTTCAGAACTAAGGAAGGACATTGATTAAATGGAATAGAAATGTTGCGAAGACTCTTATTGGGATCAATATGGAAGATTCCGATTGTGGGGTATTCTTCTTACCACATAAATATTTATTGATCAACAAAGATTCTCTGCTTTGAATTTTGTGAATCCTCAATCTAATTTCAAACACTTCGGGGAGCAGCTCTCAAAATGCCTGATTCAAGATTCAGAAGAACCTGTTTCCAACTCTGTACATATTTGTTCACATCAATAGACTGAATCGGACCTATTCGAACTGCATGACTTGACGAAAAATAACTGACTCGAAGGTGATGATTTAATTAACAAAATTCTAGCTAGAGACTTCTCAGATGGTGTCTCACCTCAGTCTATATCCCATTAACACTCCGTGCCATTGTGTTGTTTATTGTTGATTCACATGGTCCGGCATAGTAGAGGCTCCATGGTATCAGAAAAGCCCCAACAAAAAATATTGATTCAAGATCAAATTTAAAAAAAAATAAAAAAAGGGAAGAAAAAACCTGAGCTCACAGGTAATCCACTAAAAAAATGTGTATTAGACCTACCTTGTCGCTTGGGTAAACAAAAGGAATTTTTTTCTTCACACTATGCCGCATCGCATCACAGATCTCAAACCGCAACGCGGCGGCCAAACACATGAGTGTCGTGCTGTCCCGCTGTTGTTTATCTGTTTGTCTATTTGTCTATCCAGAAATCATCTAGGTAGGTAGGTATGTACTGCTTATTGAATTAAACTTCAAATTTGCCTATTCATCTCTGAGTAGCTGGATATTGGCTCTCAAACAATGTGCTGCAACTGCTTGCTCGCTGTTGCATAGAACTAAAAAAATAAATCGCTTTCTACTGCTGCTGGTAGGTTGGAGGAAGAAGGGCTTTTACTACTGCGCGCGTACATATCTACGAGGCCAAACTAATGATAGTTGCACGCTTTGTGCTTGCATAAATTGCTGAGAGTGCTCCAGTGAAAATTGGGGGGTTAATAGAGGCAGACATTGTTTTCGCCTCCCAAATGGGAGGCAATTGACACAATTTGTATGATAGAGAGAATTATGGACAATTTTCGTGCTGCCTAAGTGTCGTTCCATTAATGCAGTTAGGCGCAATTATGTTATTGAGGTAATTTCATAATTCTGCTAGAAAAGAGTCTTAAGATTTTAAAGAAATGTGAACGAAAGGGTCTTGAATTTAAAATGGTGAGAGTTTGGGAAAATATTTTATTGGCGGCAATTTTAAATCCTTTACATATATTCGCGTGCTCTTTAAAGCTAATTAGTTATTCATGATGGTCAAAATTATTTCTAAGTAATTAATTATGCAGCAATTCCATATCAAAGAAAAGTATTCAAAAATATTGGACCCGTGCTTTTTTTTATTTTAGCCTGCCGACCTCAGGTCTCGGATATAGGGTGACTCAAATTTTAATGTTTTCACTGTGGATGTGTTTTTTAATTTACTGGTTACTTGGAATCGGGTTATTCGATTCTTTTGTACGATATTTCAAAATAAAAGTATTAAATGGAGCCTTCCAAAAAAAATTGAAGACATAAAAAATAGTAAGAAGTATCGAACAAAAAAGACGGTTTTTATTAATTTAGGATTTTTGACCCCCTCCGGAAGAGAAACGCCTCTTTAAAATATATTTTTTAAATGCTCCAATATTAGTGCAAAAATTTGCGGATAGTCAGCTCTTAGTTTAGGAAATACAATTTCTTTTATTAGCGTTATTGCAAAAATTCATATGCAAATTTTAGAATTTACTCCAAAAAAAAAAATTTTTTTTTAATGTTTTTGGATATTTTATTAGAAAGCGAGTGAGCTTTAACACTAACACTTTTGTCATGTACAGGTACAAAACTGTTGTACTTTTGAGTACCTGCTTTTGCCTTGACACAATTAAATCTACTATTAATTTTTCTTTCAATATCGGTGTAATTTTTTGTTGAACATAATTTACTTTTAATCTTTTTGTGAAATGTTTGATATATTTTGCAAGCAAGCTTTTGCTGCATTTTTGTTTTTTTTTTAGAACTCCTCCTAAGTCATCGGAAAGTATTTTCTCATGGCAGGTTACAAAAAAATGCCTTTCCTTGAACTCTCTGTTCATATGGCATATATGTATTGTACCAGATCATCCTATATTTGTATTTACCTCCAGAGCCATCCGAAAAATAAATAGGTTTTTTAACAAAAGATAGCTTATAACGTTTTGATAATTTATACAATTTTAATTCACTTTCCACAAACAACATTCACAAAATATTTTTCTATCTATTCACTTTAATTTCAGAAACAGAAATGAAACTTTATTTCATAATATTGACCTTTTTTGTTACGTTTTTAATGACAAGAACGTTAGTTCAAGTGACAATTAAAAGTCTTCGTAATTAATAGATAAAAGATAAGAAGACACATTGTATTCAAACTATCTTAATCTCGATCCTACCATTATTTAAATACATATCGTTCGCCGTGCATTGGTTTGTTGTATACGCCAAATTGATAGTTTTTGACATAAAAGTTGTTTATAGATTTTTTATTGCGTTCTTTCCGAATCTGTGATCGGTTTTTTCTTAACTCTGAAGGTTGCTGAGATAATGAAAAGCTCTTTTGTCGCACATCCGTAAAAATCAACACGTGTAAATATTGGCATGTCTTAAATGCCAATTTTTAGAGCGTACTACAATATTATCTTGCAAGTTGCAATTATTTTTGTCTGAGTATTGATTTGTCGTACGTATATAAACGGCAAATATAGGTTAATGCAAAACAAAAATTTATTCAATTTTCTTATGTCGTACGTGCAGAGAATAGTAGGAAAAAATAATCAACATACGACAATAAAATAAAAAAAAACTAATTTAGACTTGGTTTGTCGTAAGTGCTTATAATTTTCCTTAGTAAACCAAAAAGTGTAATAACATTGGTGACTCTATATTTCTCTTTGGAGTGACTCCTCCATCGCGCAAAACAAAAACAAAAAATAACAACTGCTCTGCTGTATTTTCATCACAATCAGACTAATCCGAAAACTATTGAGCAAAAATCCTCGACGAAATTCTTAATTCAAGAAGATGACTGCGTCCGTATGTCCTATAAAAAGGTAATGCTTAATTGATTCAAAGGCAACCATCAGACTTTAAAAGGTACTGCAATAAATCTTGCAATTTGCATTTTGAACAAATATCTTTTACAAAAATAAAATTTTTAAGATAGGAAAGATCTGATTTAATTTCACTTCAATTTAAAACTATAATGGAAGAGACCTTGGTAATAGAACCACATCTTTACTAAAAAAAACCAACAATGAAAACTTTGGGAACAGCGAAAAATTTGATTAATCAAAAATTAAATATAATTCAATATAAAAGTAAGTCTACTTCAAAACAAAAAAAAAAAAATTACCGATATTAACAACTTATTATCTTTATACCAACAGTAGACCAAAAGTAAACTCTTTTACAAATAAATTAAATACATCGCCATCTACAATTAATTTCAACAGAGTTAAGTTTATTATTTTTCTTGTTTCATGCTCCCAAAGGAATTTGTTTTCGTTATGTTTTCATCATAAATCAATTTCTTTATATGATCCTTATTATTAGTATCTGGTAATGATTATTATTACAAAGTACTAACAAACAGTATTACAAAACAAATTAAAGTGATTCCACTTAATCAAAAATAATGTAATAAGCTGTGATATGTTTTGACGAATTTTTATAACCTAGCTGAATGATGAAATCATTGGGTATAATGTGGTCTGTCATTCCGTTTGTAACTCACAGAAATAATAGCAGAGCAAAATAGATTGGACATCCATCCATAAAATTAAAATTTATTTTGATTTTTACATGTGCGTGTATTCGTCCGTACGATAACTAGTGAACGCTACTATGGCTGATGAAATTTTGTATACGAGATTTTTTAAAAAACAAATAAATTAAGGTTCGAAAATGGGATAAATCGGGCAACCCTTTCTTCGTATTATTGTCATACAAAACTTTGGGGTTTCTTATATATTTGGACAGGACGTAGAAACTGAAATTTTTTGCACAGGGTTTTCATTAAAATATTTAGTAAACGAAATTTTAAAAATCAACTGAATTGGGCAACCCATTCTTGGTGTTGCCATACAGAACTTATGATATTTACTTTATTTAACTTTTATGCTCATATAACATTATTGGTCTTATACCAATTGTATCTTTTTCTCGAGGTAATTTTCATAAAATTAAGTAAATCTTTTGTAATATGAATATGCAATTTCAAACTTTATTCAATATTGGAGCGGAGTCCTTGCTCTTATTTTGTTATATGTATATGGAGAAAAAATAAACTTTGATGGTATACATCAAACTCATACTGAATTGAATTAATTATAACTCCTAAACTACTTTAGTGGATAGCCTAGTTCAAGACTTTTTATTAATCTAATAAATCGGAGTAACAATGGTACAAAAATAACTTAATCCTATCGGGCAGATATTTTTTAATTGATGGTAAAACATTAAAATGTGTTTTCCAGAATTATGACCAGATGGCATATAAGACAAACCAATATTTGTCCGACGATATATTGCACATAACTTCTATTTAAACTGGAGCAAGTGGGATATTAATATGTTCCTATCTGAAAATGTTTTATGGCTAAGTCATAAATACAAATATTAAAAGGATTTTGTTATAAGTTGGCCTGCTAGATAGGTAAAATTTCAATCTCTGGGCAAATAATACTTTCTCATAGGTCAATACAAATAACCGGCCTAGTGCGAGTCGGACTCTCACACAATGGGTTCCGTACCATCGTACAAAATTTAACACTATGTACTTTTTATTTATTTTTTCAAATGACAGTAGGCGTCATTTGAAAAATAATGCTTAACTTATGAGTATAAAAATTAATGAGTATAAAACGAGGAAAAAAACCTTAAAAAATTAGGTTTCTTGTATGGGGGCACCCTTTGATTATATTTTATTTTTATTATTTGTTATTATAGCGGCAATAGAAATACATAGTCTGTGTCTACCTATTACGGTTCATGAGATACAACCTGGTGACAGACGGACAGAGAAGACTTAGTAATAGGGTTCCCGTTGTTACACTTTGGGTACGGAACCCTAAAAATGAATGACCTGGTACAATATATGAATATCATAAACAGAAGTTGAATTGAATTCCTCTGATTAATTTCAGCTTCAAGAAATTAATCTTGATGGATAGATTCTGCATGATTTTTACTAAATCAAGTTCGATGATTTTTCTGTACAATATTTCCACAAAAAAATTGACTATACGTTCACGAAGGTCATTGCGATGAAAGAGGTCTATTTCTAGTAAAAGGGACAAATATACTGGAGTTATTTTATATTAGTGGAATACCAAATTAGGTTCAATAATCTTTGTAAACATTTTAAATTTTATGAAGAATAATAAATGTAATGAAAATTTTCTGGATTATAAAGGTAGTGTTATGCAATAATTATTTTGATATTATTTCAATATAAGTCCAAACAGAAGTAGAGAAGCTAGGAGCTAGTTGTAACAGGGGTAAGTAGTAACACAGAAATTTCAGAAGGAATTTGATAATTTTCACATTATATTTTCGATTATATCTCTTATGTATAATGAGTTGCATTTATGTAGGCATAACCAGTATCCCACAATACATCAAAGGAAGAGGTTGTACATTTACGCTCCAATTTGGTCAGTCAATGGAAAAATAACATTTAACTAAACTTTGATTTACAACATATTATTTTGCGAATTTTCTTTTTCTATTTATAGAGTGAGATTGCGAACTTAATTAGTTATAAACCCCTGTTATTAATTTTTGTTCAGCTCTTTATGATTTTTTATAAATATTAATTAATTTCAAAAATTATCTAATGGGGCAAGTAGTAACAAAATTTCGAGGTAAATTGTAACATGTACAGTTGTAAAGAGATTATATAGGACATCATTATTCAGTTGTAAGTAGAGTGTTATGTTCATTTTTAATCTAGTTTAAAGACACCAAATGGTAAATTTATTTAAATACAAAAAACCCATATAACAACATGTTAATTGAACTGGAAAAACTTATTTTAGCTATAATGGCATTAGAGGTTGTTAATGAAATTGTAACACAGAATTATGAATAATTTATACTCGAATAAAGGAATATTAAAAACAGGCTACTATATTGGCAGTCGGGCCAAGGTGAAATATTAAAAACAAAGAGGATGTACTCGAGGCTGCTCCAAGCCGAACAAGTTTTCCATTTTTTCGTTCCCACTAATATTGCTGTTATCTGTCACCCAAGAACGAGTACCCTGCTATTTCAAAAAAGGAAGTTTAAGGTGATTTTGCACTTCAGATCAATTTGGGAAGTTGTAAAGTGTTTTTACAAGGCTTTACTCTCAATATCTGAAATAAGGAGATACCATCCCGCTTAAAATATGGCCTTGACTTCCACCTCGAAAACCGTGACATGGCTTTCAAAGTGTATGTTAATTTAAACATATGACGGACCTCGCAAAAAACCCTGCTGCTGTATTTGCTTCACACATGGAGCCGTTTGTATATATGATAGGGTTTGTCAATGGTTGGATCATAGAATGTAATTCCAATTCTGCCCAAACTGGAACTTTCGCTATAAAGTTGATATTCAGCATAGTCTCGTGGAGGTGATCGCTGTCCCTGTATATGTCAGGTACAATTGACTGCACTACTTCAAAGATGGATTCATGTTGAACTCTTGCTGCAGTGTAAATCCAGCTCTGATTGAGAAGCAGCATCAACGGAGCACTTGGGGCCCCCTTCTTGATGTGTATTTGCAAGGCGTATATGTTGAGGCTAACATCAATATCCCCAGTGCTGGTTGACTGGAGAGCACTACTTAACTAAGGATGCATACTCTTAGAATGATTGGTGAACTCTATTGTCTTCAACCAAACGATAGTACCTAGATATTTGATCCTGTCCATCAGTTCCAAACATGTGGATTCAATCTGGAAATGTTCCCTTCCTTAGTAAAGAGACATAGATCGTTGTTCAAGCATTCAATACTGAAATTACTGTAATAAATTCTGAAGGCCCTATAATTTGGCTTCAAATAAAGTATAGAATCATGTAGCTAGGGCAAAACTGGATCCGGAGGTATGGTCAGAATAGTGAATCGCTTTACAAAATTTTTCAAAAATCACAAAATCACGTACTTCTTTTTAACTAACACGAAATCGAAAAAAATATATATGGACTTTTCAATTGCGAATTAGGATAATATACGTTATTTTAAATACATAAAAACTCTCTATAACGAAACTCTCTATAATGGAAAACTCTCTATAAAGTGAACACTGAACTTGGTTGGTTCGCACACGAATCAATATAATAATTCAATCTCTCTATCGAAGTGCTCACTCACTATAGCGAAAAAATCCGCAAAACAATGTTTGTCATAGGTTGACTAATGCTCAAAAAGGTACTGATTTTTCGGGAGTAAAGCCCTAGACACACACCACTCTTAATGAAGAAATAACTAACGACTCATTAGTGTATAATGATTCATTATAAACTGCAGACACACAGCCATTTCTTTAATTAAGTTGATCTGTCAAACTGGCTTTGATAAACTTATCACATTAAAAAAGCAATATGGATGGAATTAACACAATAAACTTTGTTTTTATTAATTTTAAATTTTATTTATTTTTATTTTATTTCATAATAATAATTGAGAAATGAAAAAAACATTTTATTAAAAAATATTTTGACATAATTACTTTGTGCTCTGCATTTCTTCTTCTTATTTTTCAAATCAGCAGATGCACAGCGAAGTTCCATACTTAAATTATATGCTAAATCTAGCACATTTTTCCTCATTATAGCTGATTTTCGAGCCATAATGACGTATACTGTGTGACGCACGGCATTTTAATGAACAGTTAGTACTAATGATTCATTAGATCGTGCTGTGTGTATAGGGTATAAGTGCCTAAAGTTCCAGATATGATAGTTTTGTGAACTTCCTCCTTCGTTTATTGTGATTATTACCTTTAGTGACTACTGGCTCGGTGCATAGGGGATGATTTATATTACAAATCCGTTTATCGTTTTCAACCACTGGGAATGATTTGCTGTCGCTATCCTGCTGCTGCCGTGTCAATGTAATTCAGAATTTAGATACCACCCAGTGAATCAGTGGTAACTTGATGCCTGATACCCATTTATTGTGATTTATTTTGTCCATCCATAGATATTTTGCTGTCGTACTCATTCCTTATCACGAAAGAAATTGCTCGGTCTCTTTGGTTTCATTATAGAGAGTTTTCACTGAATTCGCTTTTATAAGTGAGACATTTTTATTTTAATTAAAACTAGCCATTACGACATTTTCGCTTAAAAATTCAAGTCAAAGTTTTTAAATTTTTGATCATTCAAGTTTTATTATTCTAATCAAAAAATAAATCAAATGCTGTGTATTAAAGCCTTCATAGGCCAACGCCAAATCGCTTTGAGTAAATTTAACCTTTTTCTAAAAATAAAATATTATTGTATGGAAACAGATAGTTGACATTATTACAGAGTTCGATCCGTTACTTTAACCAACAGCAACAAAGACTTCAACTGAGAAACTCTATAGTGGTTGTATCTTTGTCACAAAAGCCGTCATTAACCACAGTAACAATGAAAGCCTGATTGCCTCGGCACTTTGTAATAAGATGTGTGTGTACTTTCAAGCAGAAACGTGTTACATCAATTCTTTCCCAATTGGAACTATCATCCAAATAGTTTTTCATAAAAAACGAAAAGCAAAAGGAACAGAAAAACAAAAAATCAACCGTCTTCATAAAGAAACTCAACCAATAGATAAAAATCTTTAGCTAATATCCGAACTAAAACTAATTTCAGTAAAATATTGCAAAAAGCTTCACCCTAAAGAAACATATTTTCAAAATTACCTGCAGAATTTTGTAACTTAAATAACAAGACTAAATGTCATTTTACTACACCTTGAAAGACCTGCTGCATAGAACGTTCGCATTTCGTCCATCAATTAAATCAACCAAAGTCTTTCAGTTTATTCTTTCTCTCTGAATTAACTCAAATCACCTTCTCAAAAATTTTTATCTCCAATTCAATCAGTCCCCAAGTCAGCCACATTTCAATTCCATTCGACGTTATCATCAAACACATGTCCATTTCGGATGTCCATCAATTACCATAAAAACGTTTATAAACCCCTGCTGTTAGCCGAATTCATATATCATTAGGTCCAAGTATCTTTAGAAATCTGAAGATTTTATCTTAATGGTGTCAGGTAAAACAACCCCTGGCTTCTGAGGTCAGTATCTGGTAGAGCAACAAAAAGAAAATCATCATCCACTTCATATCTATCTTCGCCAACTGACGCCATCATACTATAGAAGGATGGAAATGGTCCTCTTTAGGGTATAGACACATATGTGCCCTACGATGTGGAATAATTGCGGCTCTGTTATGGACACTTAAGTCTAGTCTCTAGTCATTCTAGGGTCAGAATTTAGAAAACTATTTTCGATTTTTGTTTTTTATTTTATTCAATTTTTATATCTCTTATCATGCGGCCGACCTTTGAAGGATACTTTCAAGTGTAACGTCCTTAATTTAGGTAGCCAATTAAAAGGTAGCACTAGACGTGATAATGTTCCATTTGCGTCAGCCTGTTATTAATTCTTATAGAAGAAATTCAGTAAGAATTAATCAAACTGAACATTAAGCTGCGCGCGCTCATTACTAGCATTTTGATGAAGTCTCATAAAATAGGAAGTGGTGCATTTTCCTAATTTTAGTGTTGAGTTTATGTCATGGTTGCCGCTGTATTTTACAATAATATCTTACGAAGTGCTTAATGGATTTTTTCCATTTGGTCTCCGGAAATGACTCTTTCTTTTCTTGTTGCATTATTTGAGGGGCATCTCTAATAGGCTCAGCGACTATTTGGCTTGGCTTTATAAGGCAGCTAGACCCTAACGCCTTGTTTTCACGTTAATTATAATCACATTAGACCAGACCAGAGTTGATTTTGGAAGTCATCAGCCACACTAATGTTACGTAACAATATTACAATCCCAGTTTCGCTGACAGTAAATTGTTATGGGAGACAAAAAAAAAATTTTTTTTTTATTTCAACTTTGTATTGAATTTTTTGGTGCCGTACGTTGTCACTGAACCCTAGCTCATTTTTCCTTGACTTGTCACTCTTTTGTCTTGATTTTTTGACAGAAACATAATCTTAATGCTGAACGATCTGATGATTCTGGGAAAATCTAAATTAGCCACATCGCGAGGATGATGAGAAACTTTACGGGCAATTAAGCACACAGATCTCCGTGATAGGAAGGCAACATGCCTTGTGATGTAAACATCAAAATTTTTGTGTTTTTTGTTTTTTTTATTTCTCAAGATTTATTACAGACGAATTTGCGCAAATTGTGTTTGGATGTAATTATTATCATTTTAAGACGGAAAACTTATTAGGCATGGAGTGTAGAAATGATGATTAATTACGTTTGCGATTCTTGAATTTAACAATCAGAGATGAAATGGAAGGTAGACATGAAGAAAAACTCTCAAATTGAATTTTGAAAGATAAGAATTTATGTGTAAAACAAAATTGTGAAAATTATTCGGTAGATAATTAAGAATTTTT
The DNA here is from genome assembly GCA_963924295.1 of Dioctria rufipes. Classification (NCBI taxonomy): domain Eukaryota; kingdom Metazoa; phylum Arthropoda; class Insecta; order Diptera; family Asilidae; genus Dioctria; species Dioctria rufipes. The sequence continues at coordinate 29,922,571 of OZ002742.1, forward strand.
TCATTTTCCTTTTGAATTTCTATTTGATAATAACTAACTCTTTGATTCAAGGTTGTGTGTGTGCAGACTCACTGCTTGAGCGGAACCATCATTTGAGTTGAGCGGACTCAAATAATGTTTTAAATAACATAAGGAGTATCTGATTTAATTAAAATTTCAACTGAATCTGAAATTTCAATCAAATAAGAAAAGCTAAAAAAAAAAGTCATTCATTTTATTATATTAATTTAGCTTTTGCTAATTTTCTTAGCGAACTTTCTCTTCCTCTCAATATAATTTACAAATTCAACAACTTATAAAACCTGTAAGGAAAATACCATACTTGAAAATGTTATAATTCAATTCAAGGAAATTATACTAAAATTTTTCCATAGAATCAGCGTCTTACTTTATACTTTTTCCATTGATATATTGCATCAGTTGTATTTCAAAATTTTCATTATTTAGACAACATCTATTAGGAGTTAACGCTAGTTTACCTATGCTAAATAATATTTCTACCGAAGCACTACTAGGCGGTGCTATGTTGTGTTCGGTAAAAAAAAAAAAAATTAGTATAATAAAATGAGTTACTTTTTTGTGAGCTTTTCATTTTTGATTGCAATTTGAGTTTCAGTTTCAATTTTAACTAACCCTTAACTGGTATCGCTAAAAAAGGCTACGTAACTGGTATTGGGGGTCAAAAGTGACCACATATAAAATGTGCATCATAATAAAACAATAAGTTTAAGTTTTTCTGTTTTATTTATGAAAATCAAACTTATAATCTACACATTAATTAAGTTATTTGGCATATTTTAATCAGAGATTACATGTTTCGTTATCAAAATAGCTAACATTTTCATACTACATATATTTTCTAAGATCTTACTTTAGGTACTCTTAATTTTATAAAAACTTAAAAATAACGTAACAAACCTTCTTTATATTGTTTTCGTATATAATCAATATAACAAAAATCAGGAACATCTTCTGAGATCACATAAAACAAAAAAAATTACAAACTAAAACAAATCCTCATGGAAGAACTAAAAATTTTACCACAAAAAGTCTAACATTTGGTACAAGTGACCGTTATGGCAGTATGTTCTTTACATATGTAACGCAGGCACTTCGTACACTTTTTTGAACATTTGACGTCCTTTTTGCGATCGCATAAGTAACACCTTCCTCTCTTGCGGCCGTTTATTTGAGAGTCAGAAGAAGTAGTAGGTGTGTTTTGTTCCACTCCAATAACTTTCTCTCGACGTTTTTTCAAAAAACTATCTATTCTTTTCTTTAGATCTTCCGAAAAAAAATTCTTCTGTCTATCTTGCACAAATGGTTGTACTAACTCGATTCCAATAGCTTTTATTTATATTATTTATTTCTCTTTAGACACTTCTCCGGATTTGCTGCTTTCCACAAAACATAACCGTTTACCATCGAAATGTTCATTATTGCTGAAAATATAAAGCATGGCCAACGTTGCGTTCTTCTAGCCACAGAATAATTTGCACATTTTTGATCTAGGGCATCTACGCCTCCTTTAGTGCTGTTATAAAATATTATGACCTCTGGTTTACCGGTAGTTGAATCAACAGATTGATCGTGGTGCATAGTAGAAATCATTATAACGCTTTTATTTTTTTTTTCGAAATATACGATGCCAGCGTTTTATCATTGGTAAATCCGAATAAAGTAAAAATTCAGGCGGCATCTCGCGTTTATTTTTACGCATAGTACCTACATACGTCAAACCATTTTCTTTTAGCTTATCAACCAGCTCAACTGACGAAAAACAATTATCACCTGTAATGTTTCTATTAGTTTTCATTACAGGTTCCGCCAATTTCAAAGTGAATTTTGTAGGTACAGACAGTCCATCTCTTCTGTTTGTTTCAGTTTTGCCAGTGTAGATAAATGCGTTATATAAATAATGAGTTTTAGCATCGCGCACAAACACATTACCTTTATGCCATATCTAGCTGGTTTCGACTTCATATATACTCGAAAAAGGCATCTTCCTCTGAACGGGCACAGCATTTCGTCCACAGTCAAATGTTCCGAACAGCTATAACTTTTTTGGCAGTTTTCGATGAATTTGTCAAATATCTCCGAAATGAGTGCAGGTCTGTCAGTCTCTTTTCTTACGGCTCTTGTCTCAACATCATCAAATCGTAAAGCCGATAAAAGGAACAGAAACCTTTTCAGGCTCATAGTGACTCTAAAAATGTCACGGCCAGTACCATCTGTAGCCCACAAAATGTCAACATCCTCGTGTCCACACTTGGAAACTCCAGTAAGCAGCATAAGTCCCAGAAACGCTTTCATTTCAAACAAACCTACATGTTCAGTATGCGATCCCTGGCTTTTATACTTCTCAGTAAATTCTGTGATTTTCTAGTTTGTGTGAAGGCACACAACTTCTATAAGATCATCAGGAAACAATAATTGCCAGGATTCCATCTCGGACATATTCATTTTATTACGCGCTTGTCCTGCAAGGCCCGGAAGGTGTGTAATGATGTTATGCGGTCTTACGCGGGAAGAGCTAGGTGGGTTTTTAGACCACTTGAATCTATTTTTACCTCTATAAAACCAGAAATTGGCCTAGCTTTCTTTTCTTCTTCTTGTCCTTCTTCTTCTTCTTCTTCACTGTTTGAACTCGAAGAGTCAGTCTCCCCTTCTATAATACTTTCTTCGGAACAGCTAAGTACCTCCGCTTCCTCACAATCGCTGATGTTTTCATGGTCACAAGCAGCTGTTGAGCCATCATGAACGATTTCAGAGTCAGGTTCCTGATCTTCGTCTTCCAAGAGTTGTGCAATTTCTCGGTCGTGTAAAAAACCCGACATGGCGACGATTATTTACTGAAAAAATAATAAAACATTACAAAATAACTATTACTACAAAAAGCACACTTCCGGTATCGGGGGTCAGTTTGGACCCCATTAGTATATATATACCTCCGTTTCTAGTAACAGTAGAGTGACGCACGTCCGTCAACCGGCGCACCCCGCGACGTAATGAGATTACCAAGGTGCGCAAGAGTGTAGGTGCTTAGACTGTAAAGTTCTGATAAAAAATATAAGCCATTGGGGTTCATTTGGACCCCGATACCATCTAAGGGTTAAATCAGATTCTCCTTATCTTATTCAAAACATGATTTGAGTCCGCTCAACTCAAATGATGAGTTCGTTCAAGTAATGAGTCCACGCAATATTTGAGTGTTCTCAAGCCGCTCAGGCAGTGAGTCCGCTCAACTAATGAGTCCGCTCAAACAGTGAGTCCGCTCAAGTTTCGAGCGATAAACCACCGCGGAAATATTGAGCGGACTCAAGTCCTCAGTTAAGCTATGAGTTGACATGACAAATGAGTTCGCTCGTTTACAACCGTGGAAATTCGCCTAATTTTTGTTTTGTGAACGTCGCGTGCGGTTGTAATCTAACATTCTCTATACAACAGGTACATTCGATATTAAATATCAACACGCACTACGAAGGCTACGCGTTTGAAATTTTTAATCTGACTCCCGTTTTAAAATATACTTTCTTAGCAATTCTAATTTCTACCACCAAGCGATGTATCCTTATGTGCTTATCGCCAGTTCCAAATTTACGGTGCAATTATACTAATTATTTATTTTTGTTTTTATATAACTTAGACTGAAATATAAAAAATGCCTCCCCAAAATATATGCCGCCCGGGGCGGACCGCTCCCATAGCCCCACCCTAGATACGCCACTGACTCTTCCTATTCTAGTGATCCAATTCTTCTCAGATATCTTATGGTTTTGATAGTAGTGAAGCTTTTTTTGTTCATGATTTAAAAAGTTACTTAATTACTTAATTACTGAGTAGTATAAGATATAAATCTTGTGTACTAAAACAACACTGAATACTAAATTGAGAATTGAATTTATTTGAACAGCACTTCGCATTTAGCTAAAAGTTCTTTAAAAACAACCTTTTATTCGTTTCACCTATATTTTTTCCATGTAAATCAAATTTCAGAAAGAATAATTCTTTTACGTTGGTGTTTGAGAGCTCGAGGTTTGTGGTATTAAATTGCTTCTAGTGAAAATGTGTGCAGCGACCGGAAATCTTAAAAAACATTTGCCATTTCTCTAAAACGCTCTGATTGATGTTGAGGGTGGTGATGTTGGTCCAGAAACATTTGTTCTGAGAAATTCATTTGGTTGCGTTAAATAAAAGATTTTTCATCATAATGTGGGCAATATGTTACCACACAATTTACATCGCCCCAGAGTGCAATGAAAAATAACGAGTCGCACCGCAGTACTGTAATTGTACACACACCTTCCACGTAAGTAACAATCTTTGTTGGTTTTGTTGACAGCCTCCTGACTGGACCAGACTTACCTATGTACATTCGTACATATATATACCTGAAGCGCCATAAATTTATTTTTGAATAACTCTTTTTTTTCTACCACATCTCAACTTCACACCACACTATTAACATACATAGTTAGATCTTTCCACTTCAGCAGGGTGCAGTTTTCTACATATGATAGATGATTCAGAATGTCGCGTACAGGACCGTTTTGCTTACAGGTAATAATAGGTAACTGTCTTGCTATACTCTAGTCAAGTCTGACTGTAGCTAACTTCATCCCAGAATATAACTAGATATATGTGTACAGGCAGTGTGAGATGTGGGTTCGAGATGGAATTCATTAAAAAACAAACAAACATACAAAAGAAGAAAAAAAAAAGAGATTTTGTTTATTCACTCTCTGTGCGTTAAGGCGGATCTGTGAACATGTTAATTAGAGCTCGGACAATGAATTGTCTTGGACTGTCTTAACCAAGCCAATCATGTGTCAAAAACTTTTGATATAGGATCATGTTTCTGAACAGAATCCATTAAAAATAGAGAAACCCTAAATTGGAGGTACTTTTATGGGATTAGTATTAGTTCGTGTAAAATTTATTCGTGTTAGACTTATTGGTACGAAATACATATTTATCCAAGTGACAGCTAAGAAACTAAAATTATGTTGTCGGGGAGGCTTAAATTGACAACTGCAGCTATATAATCACTTAATTTGAGTTACTTTCTGAGAAGGTAAAAATAAAAATTTGATGAATTTTTGTGTTCAGTTCAAAAATAACATCTTAAGAGATTACAGGCCGGTAAACTTTTAATCTTTGAGTCACCTGTCCATTTGATGAGAAAACAATTTGTCGGAGATGAAATTCAATGAAGTTTAATATAATTGAATTGAATAGTTTTAAATTATGTAGATTGAGTGGGTGTGTTTTATATTGCAATGGTATTAAGAGTATAATTAATAAATTTATTTCGATGGTAGAAGAATACTTTTGATTGAATTGTAATTAATAATTAGGAAGATATATTTTAGTTTTTGGAAGTACAGCTTCCTTCAATCCTTGAAATCGTTTCAGAGGGGATTTATAACAATACAATACAAAAATGTTCTATTGAAAAACCCTGGCCACAGCCACGTTCTCAAACGGTGGGTACATAGAACTACAGTGGTTACTTAATTACTAGGACAAAATCTAGCATGAGAAAAAAAAATGGTTAGTAGTATATACCACTTCACGTGATTGAGCAAGTTTTTAAATAGGTAGGAACAATACATCTGAAGCCAGCATAAATAATACACATATATAAAAATAATCAAATTACACACTTTTTTTTTTAATACCAGGTAAAAATAAACAAATATTGCCGGAGAAGCTCAATGTACTAATGTAACCTGGACATACTCTAATGTGCTAGAACCGTATCTCTAAATGAGCTGATGGAGGCAACTTTCCTAATTTCCCTGGGAAGAGCGGTTCAGATTGTCGCACCATGAAGAAAGACCATTCTTATGCACAACTGGGTTCGTACTCTCCGAAGTATGATCCTAAATCTATCCCCGGCGGACCAAGTTTGGCACGAAAAATAAAACAAAGGATTCTAAGCTCGAGAACTTTAGATAACGTGCATGATAGAAATTCTACAGCTAGAGCAGATACATGAGGCCGTCCGTTCAGGCGATATATGTACATATCTCATACAGGCATTAAGCGCCCCAGACAATTTCGTAATTGCTAGTGTAAGAAGGTAATAGACAGCTACATCTGCATATAGAAAATGGGATAGAATCAATGCTCGTACAAGTCTAGCCCGAGTCGCTTCAGGGAGAAAGGCCGACACAGCATAGAACGTCCGAGGACCAAAATAGACTCGTGAACAAATAGGATTAACATGAGGGCCGCAAACGAGTCTCTGGTACATCAAGAGTCCAAGATTCTTAACTGAATCAGGGAAAAATAGAATGGTTTGTCTCCGAAGAGCTATGGACGGGAGAGCCGCTATGGAAACAGCATAATACCCATTCTTATAGATTATTTCTTGAGTCTTCTCGGTATTTAGACCAAGTCCATTAGTACTGCATCAGTTAGAAACCCAAGAGAGAATCGCATTGATATCAGAGATCAGAAAAGAAAGGTCGCTCCATGGGGCTCCAGCATAGATCTCAATGTCGTCAGCATAGAGATGGTAATGAGCACCTTGGAGGCTCCAGAGTGATATCATTAATAAAAAGGGAGAACAGAAGAGGACCCAAAACAGCTCCCTGAGGAACTCCAGATAATACAGCCCTGGAAGAAGGCATTAACCCGTTAAACACCAAACAGATGAGAATCCAAATTGACTTCGAAGCTTGTCGACCAGAAGTGTATATGAGACTGACTCGAATACCTTTCTAAAATCAAGGAGAATATAAATAACATCCTTCCCTGAGTCACACATCGAACGTATATCGGAGACAACTGATGTAGAGCCGTACAGGTGAAATGCCCATGTCTGAAGCCAGATTGAAATTTTGATACAAAGTTATAAATGCTAATGTGTTCCGTGATTTGGTAAGTCATAAATGACTCAAATGCCTTCGAAATCGACGGTAGAACAGTGATTGGTCTCCAGTCACCTACCGAAGCTGGCGAGCAAATCTTCGCGATAGAAGTTATGAGGCCAAGGTTCCAACAAATAGGAAAGTATGAAACTACAAGAGATTTGTTGAACAGCTGAGTAATTAATTAGGTATGAATATGGTATAATTTTTTTAGTGAATCTCCTGAAGAGACTGCTTATTAGCTCGCTTACATCTCAGCTTTCACTAATGGAAGTATCTAACTAAATCCACAGGTTTTCATAGACGAACCTCGCACTTTACGTGTCGGAAAGCAGATTCAATCCTAAAAAATATCTGAACATGTGTTGTCTCAATTTTATCTTGCATGCCCGTATGTCAAGTGATTATTGGCATACAAATCTATTATTTTGGTGACTTACTTAATGATGCGTGGAAGAGCTTCAAAGGTCACAATGCTATAAACTAACAAATCTTCGGTCACCTACTAAAGGTGACGAAGTCCTAATGTCTCGAGATAACTCTCGATGATAAGCTCTTAAAATAAACATATCTTAAGATAGCCCAAAAAAGCACAATAACGTTATAGAACTGTAGAAAACTGGCTAACATAGTGTGGACATTTACATTCAAGCCAAATATAATAATTTGGCTTTAAAAATTAGTAATCGGACCTACGATTACATATGCTGAAGCAATGTGGTAAAAGAAGTGCACACAAAACGCAACCATTAGAAAACTAAATAAACTTCAAATGATGGCCTGTCTAACCTCAACAGAAGGAATATTGGACTTCTGCCGCTAGAGGTAGACAACTGTTGCCCTGGATGCCAACTATGGTATCTTGCAGGACCGCTTAACAGCGATAGAAGAAAAATCTATTTATCGCAGAGAATTGGCGGCCTGAGCAGCTACAATGTAGCCTTGATGCGCCTTGATCTTCTGGCCACTAGACGATCGAATAATAACTGAATGACCAAATTAAGCCAGCTCCAGTATCTGAAAATGGTTTGGAAGCCTCTAGCCAACCTAATGTGAGGCTAGGGATTGAGCGCAAACTCAACACCTCGAACCCGTTAGATTTCGAAATCCACGCTGCCAAATCTAGAAGATGAAGAAGACGCTACACTTCAACACGCCATTCTTGTCCAATCTAGACTACACTAAAAAAATAGGAGAAATTAAAAAAAAAAACAAACTCAGAAAAATTTTGAAGAAATAAACGCTAGACAGAATGAACGGTTGACCGGATCAAGTCGAACCTAAGACCTCTTGATGTCTGCGTTGATTTTATTTAAAACATGTAAATAATGGCTTACTTTTACAAATTCTCAAAATGACTTTCGAGTTGAATTCACAAAACCCTACAAATCCGTCATGGCTACCCGAGGCCGTTGGAGGATGTGCAGATGGGTCAGTCTAGCCGCCGCAGATCCACATAGTTAATATCTCAAAGACTATGAAACTTCGGAGCACGTCTTATATCTTAAATGCATGGCCATTTCTCAATGTAGTTTCCAGGTTTAAGCTTTCAAAAAGGCTACCGACTTCGAGGAAAGCTCATCCAAAAAGATAATACTCTTCTTTGAAATAGTGGCATTATTAGACGAACTATACAGGAAAGTGGTTCACAATAAGCCAATGAATGACTGCAGTGCAAATCCCTGTTCACCTCGTAAAAACCTTAAATCATAAATCTTACTCAAAGCAAGAATAATACCCTATTTACCATTTTACAGTATACTGGGTTACACTACGCAGGCCCTATTGAGTTATGAATGGTTAGAGCCTTCGGTAAAAAAAAAAAAACTAGCGTTTCATTTTTGTTAGCTGTTTCACAAAACTTTACATATCGAAAGAGTAGCAGTAGCAGTTTTGACTCAGACTTTCTCTGGCAGGTCTTAACCAACTCAGAAGCTATACCTCATTATCTAACAAGATATTTTCTAAAATTGATTATCAATTTCTGCGAAACCATTGATTACAATATCATCGTCAGTCTTGCAATCATTGACGCCAATGACATTTCATACCGCAGCAGTATCACTACACTTTGCAAGTTTACAGCACCATTCTGAAATTATTGTGAAGTTCTAATCATTTTAATATAAGGACTTCGTTCTCCAAAAATCCTGAACTCAGTAGTTATTTCAGAAACTCCCTTGACTTCAATGAGTAAGTGAAAATTTTTGGAAATTCTCTCAAAATCATGGTTTTTTGCCCAATGAGACTTAATAAACTTGGGCTAAACTAATCATCCACCCCGTCAGTAGCTATTGGTGCGTATTATGGTCTTCGATTTAGGACCTCACGGTCAAGGGCATGTAGTTACTCTTGAATTTTGCTCCACTCTGAAATGCTCAATAGTTAAATTATTTCTATCAAAAATACTGTGAACTTGTCCTAGCCTATACCTTCTCAGTAATTTGGAGGTCAATCTCGAGAGAAACCATCTGTCTGATAAGCCAAGCTAGTCATACTTGACCGAATCAACATTAATGCATAATCTTGACCAACCAAGTAAAAGTGAGTTAAATTTTTTAATTTCTCCATCATTCCAGCAATTGTTGTATGTCTCTTATCAATATCTCCTTAAAAAACTAGCTGTCATATTTTTAGTCAAATTTACCCACCATTTGATTTCTGACTGCCGCATTATATTTTTCCTTCAAATTCAATTTAAAATTTAAATGTTTTTAAACAATTTCATTTACCTTTAAAATGTAGGGTAACAACCCGCTTAAGCAGTTCAGGTGGATATAGCACCCGAACATAATTATTGTCGAAGAGCTCAATACGATTTTCTCTAATTTCCAGTTTCCTTGTGAAAATTTAAATAAAATATCACAAAGCTCCCTTTGGCAACAACTTCATCGGTGAAATGGTGTAATGGGAAACAAATTAAATTCCCCGTCTATCCTTGCATTTCCTTAGGATAAAAACAATTTCTCAAAGGACCAGCAACGTCTTTGCTATATCTTTGCCTGTGAGACAAAGCGAAAAGATAAAATGACAGCAAGACAGGAAAAACTTAAATACAAACGTAAACAATCGGATCCTTTTTGAAGGCGCATCCAATTAGTGAGCCGAAGACGGATTCAAAGAGGATTATCGTCTTAATGTGAAATGGAAGAAGATTGGGTTCGGGTTCGGGTTCGAGTTTGGGTTGACGGCGGGTGATATTCAAGTACCAACCACGGACAATAGAGAAGGATTGTACAGGGAAAATTATTTACGGAGTGTTTGTTAAGTAAAACTGAGGATGGCGGAAAAGAAGTAATAAAATGAGAAAAAATCTGCAATAAATAGATTCCATCCACAGTGATTTATTGTGAGTGAGTAGTTAAAAAGATCTAATCAGAACCATAGATTCAATCAAGATAAAACTCTCTGGCTTTGGCTATTTAATTTAAAGTGTCGATTTTGATCCGATGTTTAAATTATTTGTGGTAATAGAAGAGAATAAATCGAAAGGTTTTTCTTTGCTACACTTGAAGAAAGTAAAAGTTATTTAGAAATGGTAGCAATTTTTGATATCATAATATCTTCCAAGTTAGTAGGCTAAACAGTATCTTAATCGCTGATCATTATCTTACTCAACCACGTAATTTTTCGAGATATTACGAAAACCAAAGAATTAATACAATATTGCTACTTGGAAAATAGAGCTTAGTGAAATGCTAAGCACAAAAAGCAAAAAAAAAACAACTTCGAATTAATCACATTTGGATTTCAGAATTATCTGTTGTGATACCACCTTGTTAAAATCTATTTGAAAGTTGGCTATAAAAAAATATTACACTTCCTATTAGTCGAACTAGTTCGCCTAATATACACAAAAAAAATAATAAATTAGAAAAGAAAAAAAAGAAAATCTCAAGGCAGCAAAATAAAAGTTTTTATTAAAATTTTACTTAATAGTAGTTCTCGCAAAACAAGTACATCATCTAACATAAACAAATGGTGTGAGTCATATAACATACAAAACAAATGCAAAAGCGCAACTGATCGAATTGGTGAAATTAAAATACGGAGCCATGTTATTAAGCCAAGCTCAGGGGATACCCTACGATGTTTCCGTAAACTTGTTGCTATGCAGTTTTGTAGTTGCTATGCAAATTTGTCTTCTGGGCAATTCTTTATACCATGCGCCTCTGAAACTCGATCATTGGTGTCATCGTGTGCAAATAGAGGCTATATAAACAACAAACTGGCTTATCTAGGTCTCTTAGAGACCATATATAATGGGAGAATAAACAAACCCTCAGTTAATGCGAAGTATCTGGGTGTAAATTTCAACACACGCTACGTTCCAATTGTCATGCTGAAGCATTCATTAACAAAGCTAACTTTGTTTACAGTCAACTCAGCTCTAAAATATATTTCAGGAACGGACTCACCACAAAAACAAAATTGTAGCTCTATATGCAACTAAGGTTAGTACCTAATCACCTACTGTTTTCCTATATGGCACACCATATCTCCCACTTACATGGAAAGCCTCAGGATATTCGAAAATCCTAACAGCGCGTACAGAGCTACAGAGAAGAACCAATGGTAACAATTCCCAAAGAGGGTAGCTGACGAGGCAACCAATATCACTCCAATAAAGAAGTATGCCTACTTGCTCAAACTTGCGTACAAGCAAGTCGATAAAATTTGTGATCATCCAAACAATCTGCGGGAGCTTCTCATATCGGAAAACTTTAAATATCTCTGATCCCTGCTCTTAATAAAGTCCAAGGCTCGAGAAGTCTGCATCTACATAATGGTAGAATAATTTTTGACGATCACAAAGGTGATTACTGCAGCAGGTATTCACATCTAAGTCAGGATTTCTCAGATTGATAAATACTTTAGGAGCCATCAATTCCTAAACTCTTCCAATAATCCACAACTTACCCTCTCCTAGCTTCTTCGCCTACTCACCTATTTACAGCTAACTCTAAAAAAGAATGACACTTAGTATGGCTGATATGGCGTATCATCCATAAAGAAACTGACGGCGGCAGAACGGAAAGTTCAAAGAAGATCAAGGGACGACTGTCAACAAGAGGACTAGACATGATATGTTATCGAACTGAGGGCTAAAGATGAGCCTTAAGAGGTTAAACCACTGTAATAGCCTTAGAAATAGCGTTTTTTGGACAATTTTTTTTATGTAAAGAAAGGTAATAGAATAATAATATTCATGGAAGTTATTAAGCATATATTTAAGTATACAAGAAAAAAATTAGTTAAAAAAAAAATATTAGTAAATGATGACACCAGAGCCATTCTCGCAAGGCTTGTCGAATTTAAATCACTCTGCGGCACGCAGTGTAGCTAGTGCAATTTTGAATTTGGAGAAAAAAGAAAAAAAATCGCTTAGTCTACGTATTGATAGCTAGTGAAGTACGTAGCAGATTTTGAAAATATTCATTTTTGTATGATTGGCGGGTATTTAAATGAAATCGTTCAATTTTCGACAAAAAAAACGGTAATCATTTGTTAATAAATAATGTCTAAAATGACATATCGAAAATCCCGTACGTATTTCACTTCAAAATGTTATTTTAAAAATATTGTTAAAAGTTCAAATGAAAGGAATGAAAATTGTTGGAGTTATGCTGCGTGCCGTTTTGAAAAATCGTGTTTCGAGAAAAACACATTTAAAGTTTTGAAATGAGTTATTGACATGAAAAATTGCACTGTTTAAATTTTACATGTACTGACGCTAAACTAACGTACTTTGCTTGGAAATGATTTTAACTGAACACAAACACTTTCTAACAACATATGTTACTGTGTTAGTGTCAGGTAAGAAAACACGTTTCCAGTAGGGTTTGTTTGACGCAGGTAGTCATTTCGGAGCAGACCGACGGGCTCGGGGAGGAGCCTAAAATTTCAATGATGGAAATTCCTTTCAGATATAAAGCTTTATGCTTCATATTCTAGAAGGTTCAACGCATCTTTTAAGCCAATAAAAAAAAATTGATTTTCTGAAAAATTTACAGTGGTTTTATACCTTAAAGATCAAAGCAGAACATAACTGATAAAAAAGAACATCGACGGAATGTACGACAATCCAAAAATGAAAAGGGCACAAAACTTGTCTAAGTCTCATTTTTCACTTGGCAGCATTTGAGACAGGTTGGCTAATTAACAACTTCGGGTCCCAACTGAGATAATATTTAACTAACATTAACACTTTATTTCTGGTCACGACGGAAATAAAAGCTGGGTTCTTTTGTATACCTTGTTCTAGAACACCTATATACTGGTGAGAGCAAATTGTTCTGTCGATTGAAGCGAACTATTTCTACTGCTCGCTTCAGTTATAAATCTTCTATGAAAATGTATGAAGCGTTCTCTTATGTAACTATTGTTCTGCCCTGTTCTGCGGAATCAAACGAACACAGCTAAATATTTTTTTAAGTAAATTATAGAACAAAGGTATATTAACATTTGCCTAAAGCCAATTCATCAAGTGCCAAGCATTAATTCGGTGAGTTCCAGCATAGATGGCATAAGAACTAGATGTCGCATAGCATACCGTAGAAAAGTATACATATTTTAAATGGCTGGTCCATTCCGGAATAGACCACAACATGTTTCTGAGGCACCGAGAACAAATGTTGCTTTGACAGCAATTTTGTATACATTTGGTCGACTCAACATGGTAGATGCTGGAAAATATGAATCACTCGGCGTAACTATTATCATTTTTCTTTTCATGTCGCTGTACTAATTAAAGTGAGGAATGATGCACAGCATCGATCGTTGCGGTGGGAGGGACGTAAATGTTACTTCTTTCTTGTCTCGTTTTTGGAAATACTTTTTATTTTGCTGTAGTTATTAGGATTTGATTTGATGATTTAAAAAAAAAAAAAAACAACTTTATTAAATTCATTTGCCCCTGAGAGTAACTTTTGGTAATGGGATTGCATGACGGTTTTGCACCAACTAATATTCTCCTATCGAACTTAGCAATTTTCTTAGAAATTTACAATTCGCCCTGTCTTTGACAAACTAATAACATACAAAGTCTAGACATGTAGAACAAAAATATGCGATGCTTCTCGTGCACAAAGGGTAAGCCAGCAATGCCTCGCTCCATACAAAATCTCCATTACCACGACCCGATGAAGGTAAGGCCACAATTTTATCTTAGAAATTTACTGCATTGGTCGGGAGCTCTAATATAAAATCAATGATGGCTCGAGCTGATGGAAGAAGGAAGGCCGCAATTTTTTCTTAGAAATTTAATGGAAAATTCTTTCCTAGAACTTATACGCACTTTTGGAGGCCGACAACAATTGCTATGAGCGTAGACGCGTAGCCAAGCAATAAGCAAAAAATATTCTAGTAAGTTTCTAAGAAAAAATTGCTGCCTTCCCTACATCAGGTCGAGGCATTGTTAATTTTATATTGGAGCGAGGCACTACTCTGCATAGTTTGTCTATGGCCCTGTCCTTTGCCGACGTCTTGTATACATTTGCACACAATTAAATGCTTCATTCTCGTACACAAACATTGCGATACTTGTCCTTTACTTCTCTATCCGTAGATTACGCTCGTCTTCAGTCACCATACAGTATCGCTGTGAGTGTTTTTACGCCCCACCCACTGCAGCGAATATGTAGTGCTGTGCATCATTCCTTTAGTTTGATCAGTACAGCAACATATTTTCCTGCATCTATTACGTTGAGGGAGTCCACCAAATGTATACAAAACTGATATTAAAGGAACATTTGTTCTCAGCACCACTGAAACATGTTGTGGTCTATTCCGGAATGGACCAGCAATTTAAAATCTGTATACTTTTCTCTGGTACTGTATGCGACATCTAGTTCTTATGCCATCTATGGTTCCAGCCACTTGTAACATTTTATTTATATTCATATATCTATTTTGTTATATATTTAAATTTCATTTTCATTTTGTCTTATGTTTTAACCATTTATTCTATATATTTTATATAACTTTCCTGAAAAAATTATATTATTCGACTCTCGACTCCCTGTAGATAAATGTATGTTCTAGTACGTTTGAACACTCTGATCTAATAACTTGATACAACTAAATATTGTGAATTTTCAAAATTAAGGCCACCTTCCTCCAAACAATTTTGAAAAAATCGAAATTTTTTTTTTGTCATAAATTGCTACTGTATACTCGTAGAAATAGTATAGAATTAGTCCCGAACGTCAGCAAGACCGAGAAGCAGGTATAAAAGAGTGGGGAGCGGTGCGGTAAATCCGGCCGCTCGAACGCCTTCGGTAGCGGCAGCTGCTGCGTGCCTTCGGATCGTCTTATTGTTATGTTCCCCTCTATTTCTCGAAAATATTCTGTCCTTTACAATTAGAGAGCGTCCTTCGTATATAATAACTTGGCGTCAAGACTCTACCGCGTCTCTAAATACGGCAATACAAGTGAAATTTTCGTTGGTGATGGTTGTTCGCTTCACGGAAAAAAACTTTAAACTGATTTTTCTCCGAACCACGTTTTTTCGCATGGATGACACTCTCATTTCAAAACTATTGCACTTATCGATATGAACCAAACGGCATTTTACTCTTTAGATATCTGGCTATGGCCTCAAGCAGAATCAGAAATATTCATCATTATTTAAAAAAGTGATAAGCAATTAAAAGTGAAAAAAAGGGTGAAAAAATTCCAAAGTCCGCCATTTTGTTTTTTTTCATTGAAAATGTTTCATTCTGCTTGAGGCCATAGCCAATTAGATACAGAACATGAAACCGTTTCGTTTTTTGCTTTTAGATAATTCGCTTCGAAGAAATGATGTCATCCATCTACTAATCGGATGAGTTTCAGCAGCCATTTTCAAAACCGCCATTTTAAAAAAAAAAAAAAAAAAACAATATTTTCAGGTATTTCATATATGTGCTTTCATATGTAAAAAAAATTGATTACTCAACGTGTTTTGTACTATGAATAAAATTTATTGGAAAAAATCACGTTTTTTGGAGGAAGGTGGCCGTAAAAGAGTTTAATTGGTAATGGAAAAGGACTGAGTAGTGTTATTTAATAAGGGGATAAACCACTAATCTTAATCGAAAATTACCAATGGATTTTATTCAATATTCATTTTGTTTAAGTTAGTACAGCCTCAGTAAATGTAATAAAACACTCAGAATATGCCCGTTCTAACTAAAGACACGGTTACTTATTGCAACTTTTACTGCGCTACTTTTAAGGTTGCAGCTGCAAAAGTTGTAGTGGTGTGTACATGCCAAATTTTGCTGCGGAAAAGTTTTATTATCAGTAGTCTCTCTGAAGCGTTTGGTGGACAAAATTCATGTATTTCGATGACCCAGAATTGCAAGCTACCGCTTGTTCTTGTTTGTCGTTAATTTTGCTAAGAAATTTCAATAAGAAGCTAAAAAGAAATAAGTGTGGGTGAAAAAATAGGTAGCTAATAAAAAGTGTACTGGAGTAGTAAAAAATTAAATGAAATAATCATAAACCGGAGATGAATATTTTTGTGACAATTTTCTTCCGCTTATCACCTGACGGTTTTAAAGAAGTTCTATTTCTTATAAAGAGAAAAGATATCTAGGGGAGTGTCGTCAGGGTTGGGCATCATTTTGACTTTTATCCATAATTTCCTTTTAATGAAGAATTTGGTCAATCAAAGCATATTCTTGGAAAGATCTGGGAAAAATAAGCACTTTTGCAGAACATTGCAGATTGATTGGGTGAATAGTGAAAAAAATACAGGCAGTTAAAAAAAAAGTGAAGTCAAGGTTGCCCAGTGCTGTCTTGGTTGGCCAGTCGTCGAAAAATGTGTTGAAATGATTGGAGCCGGACGTTTTCAAGGCGTCTTCCAAGCACACAGTCACAGTGGGCCAACTCTGACTAGACAAACTGGCCAACGTTGACGACAAGCGCCATTGCCACATCTCGTCACACAACAAGCAAACATGTTACAGTACTGAATTTTTGCTCTTGGTTTGTTTTCAAGTATAAATCACACAACACATTCACAATGCTTACCTTTATGATTTCAAAATTTCTCCTCACTTTCTGGCCGTATTAACTGCTGCTAAAAAACCTTTCTTTTTTTTTTAAATTCAAACCACTGAATGGACAGCACATACTTTCCGTTCCTGCTCCAAATCTTCAAATTTCACGAAAAGTTCGGTGTTACTGAGTTTTTCTGCACTCGAACATTGGTGGCGCTAGTGGTCAAAATAAAAAAAAATCGTAAATAACGACAGACCGATCCTGACGACATTCCCCTACATACATATATGAGGAAAGGAGTATCTCGTATAACTCTCGTATAACGGTTATTTATAAATTTGAGATTTTTAGCAAAAAATATATTGACCCCTGGAGATTTCACAGTTCAGGAAAAGTATTGACGAAATGGTATTATGTACTGACTAACTGTGAGACTCCATAAAGCTTCTGATGAAATTAATTGCCGTGCTCGAAAGCCCAAATTGTTGCTAGAGCTTACTAAGCAGCCTAATGTGATTCACTGAATCAAAGACCTTGCTGAAGTCCAGAAGAGCCAGTATTGCTATGTATGTAAGTAAAGCAGTTTCGGAAATATGACGCGCTCTCAAACCGGACTGCCAACGTGATAAGAGGTTGATTTGTTTTAGATAAGGAGCCATTTGGACATGCATCAGCTTTTCGACAACCTTACCGTAGAAAAACAGCAATCTAATGGGTCTATAGTCGGCCAGTTCGGAGGACTTGCGAGACTTTTTTCCACATCAAAGGAAAAGGAGAAGTAGTGAAGCAAGCGATAAATATATGGACGAGAATGTGGACACTGCTTCCCCCGTCGACTTAGATACCTGAAATTTTGTACACGGGCCATTTTTAAGAAAAGGGAAATTTAAATTCAAAAATGGGATCAATCGGACAACTACTTCTTAGGGTTGCAATAGAAAATTTTCATTTTTTATTATATGGGCACTGCCGGAGAATACATTTGCATAGAGAGCTATACTCTTCCACACATATGAACGTATGCACACACACACATACACACACGTCAGCCACAGAGAGAAACCATAGAGTACGGAATCGCACGATCGAGTCAGATGATTGCTTAGATATTATGCATCTGTAACCACCCCATCCCTCTCAACCCCCACCCACACCTATCTAGGCATCTATATTATCTCCCGAAAATACCGGCGGGCTCTTTCTAGCATATAATTAAAATTAAAATCTTTGTATAGTGAAACCATGAAACAAATTGCCGAAATGTATCCATTTGTCAAACTGAAAATTACTTTTTCTATAAAATTAAAAAAATTTCAGATTTCTAAGTTAATGCGTTCTGGAATTATTATGCAGATGGACAGACAAACATACAGACGCACACTCAGACGGACACCCAAAAATCAAAATACCTTTTAATATTATTCATGTATGTCTAATCGAATTTGCTGTACCATCATTATTTCTAAGTGTTACAAAAGGAATGATAAATTTCACATACCGGGTATGATATCATCTAGGGAATAAAACAGAACACCATAGTTATTAAAACCTCGCAGAACACCCTGTATAACCCAAGTCAAAAGAAATTCAGAGTTTTCAAAATAAATGGAATCAGTAATGAATGGGGCACATTCGGGACAAGATACAGGTAAAGGTATGCCCTTTTTAAATGGTAATGATGCATTTTATATTCTTCCAATATATTTTTGGTCCCTTTTTTGTGAAAGTATCGTTCTGAAAGGAAGTTAAACGCAGGAGATCTAAAAAGAAAACACAACGTTCCTACTTTTAAACTTTTCACTACCACAGACTTTTGCAACTACATTAAAATACCCTGACCATAGGTCGAAGAGTAATCAATTCGATTCAATTCAAGGAGCTATCAATTAACAATCAAACACAAAAGCTATTCATTCCCAGCAGACCATCATCTATCAGATTTTATTCCAGAAACCTTGAAACAGATTTATTTTTGTTGGGATAATGGTGTCCATGGCGTGCTGAGTAAGAGACACCAGAAATGTAAAACAGTATACTGCTTCTATATATATTGGATGAAATATCCCGAAATTTCAACAAGTTTCGGTCCCTTTGACCACCTACCATGCAGCTTTATCCTGAATATGTACATACAGGTGAGTGACCACCACATCAGGTATACCTTCAAACGAACCGTTGCGTTGTCTATGGTATAATCGCACATATAGCGTTACGCATCCTTGCGCTGACACTTCATTCCTTCTGAAATGAAAATGTTATTATGGAAATTAATGAATTTGCCTAAATTTTACACGAGAAAAAACCATTAAAAACCACGCGCGATCTGATAATCTCCAGAGATTCGGAATTAAGTTTCATTTGTCAGATCCAATCAGAGATTCTCTAGCTGTTATGGATCCCGGAATGTGTATATGTGTGTGTACCTCTTTGTACGTGTATAATTTATATATAAAAATAAAAATAAATAAATAAAAAACTGGAAATAATTCAATTCTGGTGCACGTATGCACACGTTTCCAATTTTCTCTTTCGTCCCGGGAGGCTCCCGGACTGAATCACAGCAGCGCCCCAGAACTGTTGCAGTTCATATAGTGGAAGTCCTACACCTATGTTGTTTCTGTAAGTAGTATCGAACCTCAATTATTTATGTTTCAAATGCATACATAAAATGCATATCCGTGCCATGCACAGGGTGTACGCACACCTAAGTTTGCGACTTACAACAAGCTATATGTGGTCCCAATTTATATAGGTAAGTAGGTAGGTAGATACATATAAGGTGCTACAATGTACACATATGTATGATAGGAGACTGTCGAAACCGCCTGACAAAGTGCACAAACATTCACATATTAAGGGCCGCCTTATGCATTTTAATGAGGCGCGCATTTACATGATTTTTCCATAAATTATCGTTCTTTATCTGGCGAACCCCCTGCTGTCATGGAGTTCCAAGTCGAGAGGGGTTGGTGTTTGTTTTTAGTTTTAATGATATCAGGTAAAGTCAAGTCCAAAAATACTGTAAAAACTTGCACAAGACGACTATGGGATTTACTTAATTGATTTTGACCTACACTTTTTACAAATTCATGTTATATTCTCCCTAGGATTTCTTGGATTTCAGGACTCTTTTATTTTCCTGTTTTGTATTTTAATTACTGCATCTTGGTAAAACGGGGCAATATAAATTCATTCGGCATTCAAGATAAATTCCCTTCTACATGTCCTGCTGATTTATTTACAACTTAAGATTTAATTATCGATGTTATTCCATAAATTTTTTTCGAATTTTTTCCATCACCTCCTAGGAGTAATTTGATTATAATTAATTCATTTTATTACTCTGGATATAAGTAATAATCGTTTCGTTTCAGCCATAAATTTCATTTCAGGATCGTAAAGTATGTGGAACAGAAAATTTCGGACAGGTAAATTATTTTGTATTCTGTTTATCAAGTAAAACTGCGTACTAATATATTTATAAATGGTACAGTTCCCAGCATGTGTTGGGAGTCGCATTCCTCAGTCGTGTTCAGTTGGAATGTGTACAAAATATTCGCAAGTGTGTTGTTTTTATATGGTGGGATTCGATTGCAATACAAGTGTTGTCTGTAAATTTCAAGATTAAATAATTAAAAAAAAAGAAACCCTACGAGCTTTGAAGCTTTGAATAATATTTTTTTTTTTATTATTTCGTAGCGGCGAAACACGCGTTTGTTTTCTTGGGAGTAACTTGCAAGGCTACGACAGGGGCGCACCGAGAGCGGGGACGAACGGGACCGGTCCTCCTCCAGAATGTCAGTTTTCTGAACATAATTTACAAATTACGTATAAAATGTGGTATGTATATTATTACAAAGTCCGATAAAATAAAATAAATCCTTTTAATCTACAATAGCAGTCCTTAAGTACTCAGATGGGTGCAGGACGCGACTTTAAAGCCCTATTTTTCTGACTTGTTAGGACTTGGGACACCTATGCCCCCCCCCCAAGCCAAATCGTGGGTGCGTTACTGAGCTACGATAGCGTAATAGGCTCTAAACAAAAACAATCGACACGGAGAATAATAGGAAAAAACGAGAACTAAAGGAAGCATGCCACATATACGTTAATAAAAACAGAGTTGTAAACCTAAGACAGAACTAATAAATAAAGAATATAAATACATACTGAGCAAATTAAAATCATAGTGTTAGTCACCTATATAAACGTTTTCTTCTCGACAACCGCTCACTTTTATATTGTCCTCGTAGCATGTAAATTGTCTTTTGTTTGAAGTCTATTTTAATTTATTAACAACGTATTTTATTTTATTTTTATTTTAATGTAATCAGTTCTTCTATTCTGTGTAATTGTTATTTATTATTACTACTTTTAAGAAAAATCATTTATACGCGCAAACAAAAAGGTATGTAAAAAAATTTCTCAAGAAAACTGACTTATGTGCAATTTT
The DNA here is from genome assembly GCA_963924295.1 of Dioctria rufipes. Lineage (NCBI taxonomy): Eukaryota > Metazoa > Arthropoda > Insecta > Diptera > Asilidae > Dioctria > Dioctria rufipes. The sequence continues at coordinate 29,943,889 of OZ002742.1, forward strand.
ATTTATGTAGAGCTCCTGAAGAAAGGCCGCACCTGGACCCGACCCGTCGAGCAAACGAAATAAAAAAATTTGTCTTCAAAACAAAACGCGATCGGTGTTTTCCTGAAAAAATCCTAAAAATCCGTGAAGTTTTTATGTCTTGTAATTGTAAGTCAGCTACATATTTTAAAATTACAGCTTTTGCCGTTATCTGATTGTCAGGTGTTAAAGTACAAATAATGTCTGACGCCTATTGCGTAAAAGCATCTTGAGTGTGAAATGGGACTCTTCAGTTTTGCTCCTGTCAGATAATATTTGAAGGCACCCATTTTCTTAACGACCTCATTATTTAGTTCTTCCTACTTCACTTTCCTTTTTTTCGGATTTTTCATATATTAAACTACAGTTTTAGACACATCAAACGAAGTGGATGGGTGGGCCCTGCTTTTGAAGATGTTCTCTATATCTTCACATATGTGAAGTCTTCTTCTTTCGTCTGCCACTGCTGAAAAATTCCTCTCTGCCTCTAAAAACGAATTATTTATATACATATATAGTTATTATAAATAAGAACGCAATGTTCCCCCTTAGGTACTCCACTACCTGAAAGTAAATCCCTATTGTTTCCTTAAAAATCTGTTCCTTGGACACTTCCAGTGACGTCAACAGTCTTCAGCTGTATATTAATATTTATAAAATTTTCGAAAATATGTATTGTTCGAAATTTCGACCTGTTGAAAGGCAGCTTGACGAAATAGCTATTTCGTCCAAAATTTTATATTTAACTTGAATGGTTTTACGTATAAAACTGGAAATTTTGTCATAATTAAATTTTCGTTGATAATCATTACATTCAGCGTAGGAAAATTCCAAACAAACAAAATTTTAATCAACTGGCACTTGTCGTCAACGTACAGAAATTATTTTGAAAGTTGACTAACTTCTGCATAGTAGCTCCATTAGATACGTTTATTACGCTCACTTCATGGCTTTAGATTAGATTAGATTTGTGGAAGGTTGTGCAGGCATTTGTCTTGCATTCATTGCGACTTGAAAGTTCTATTGTGAGTCCCCGTTCAGTTTATTCCCATTCTAGGTTTAAACTTTTAATAAGGTCAACAACCACTCTGGGACTTAGGTTCCACATATAGTTTGATGGAGGAAAAGCATGTTCTAGGTGGAGTAATCTCCGCCAATTCTTCGTAGACATACAAGCCGCTGGGTTTTTTTAAGCAAAGCCTCTGTTCTCTTTTGATTAATTTTTAACCACCATACGAGGCTCGCATAGATAACCATGGTTCTAACAACCGTGGTGTACATCCATTAAATAATTTTTGGCTTCTAACTACATTTTCTGTCAATGGTGCAACGACAAAGGTAGAGAGATGCTACCACTCTTTCCGTCACTCTGGACAAATGCGAATTCCAGGTAAGTTTATTATCTAGAGGGACCACCAAAAATTTGACTTCGTCTGAAAATATCAATTCCGTGTTAACAAGAAGAGAAGCCCTTATCGTGAACGGAACGATAAACGTTATGTTGGAGTTTATGCTCAGGCCTTTGTTTAAACACCACATGGGGACCTTGGAAACGGCTTTTTGCATGAGGTCGTATATGACTTGATCTTGCTTGCCCCGTATTATTACTATTAGATAATCCGCTTAGCCTTGTCCGTTAAATTTTTCACTAGCAGATCATTAATCACAATCGACCACAAGAGTGGAGAGAAGAGTCCTCTTTGTGGGAAGCCTTTAGCTGCGATGATCGTGACTGAGCAGATCCGTAAACTTATGGTCATCCTCCTGTCTATAAGTATGGAGTCTATCAAGTTATCCGTGAATGACAAAAAAACCCTTATCTTCAGCGGATACTTAAATTGAAACAAAGGAAGTGTTATCGAAGGTTCATTCTATGTTTGCAAATGCGCATAAGACCACCTCTTTTGCTTCCAGAGCTTTTTCGAGGTTTTTGACTACATAGTAATATTATTTCCGTGTATTTATTCTTTGAACAATTTCTGGTACACTTGCTACTTGAATATTAATTGTGCTTTACATTCTGTTGAATACGTGGGCTAGTAGAACAATATTATTTACTTAGTCAGCGGAAATAATATGCATCCTTGTTTGCCGCATATTTTGAGACTTAGCGGATCACACAGGCTACAATTTTGGAGTCTTGTTAATACATCATCATCGTGCAATGCTTTAATCGTGTGTGTTATTTTTTCTGGTACAGTCCTCCCATATTGCTCCACGGTTTAATGTGTTGAATGCACTTTTGCAGTCAATGAATTCCTAATACAATAAGAAAGAATTCTATTCCGATCACTGTTCTACAATTAGAGCCGTATCAGGTGTTTGAGTGAACTAGATATACATCCACGCCCTAATATAAATCCAGCATGTCCTAATCCCTTATTTTTCTCTATTTTGTCCTCTATTCTGCTAAATTTTCTTCGATGGCCCTTCATTGAAAGTTTTACACTTGTTCCTTTTATCCTGGAGAATTTTATACTTTTGCTTATCCATATTTGCGCAAGAATAGGCTATAGAAGAGTTGCCAAAAATCGGATTGTATCTACATAACTTGACTAGAACGAACACGAACATAAAATTAAATTTGAATTTTTCATAAATCTATGCTAAAACTATAAAATCATATCAACTCACAAAACTAAAGCATCACCGGTTTTTTTCTTTTTCTAATAATATTTTCGATCGAGATAACTCAAAACTTGGAGATAATTGAAACTAATGTGAATTCCGGAGGTACCGAAACAAATTTTTCAATCACACCTTTCTACAAAACATTGAAATTGTAAACAGATTCGTCACACTGCAGGGAGTAGTTATACACACACACACACACACACATACACATCTATATGAAAAGCAATGAGTTTTATACGCATTCCATACTAATGCCAGGCTATTATTTGAGCATGCCTCCCGACTATAGTCAAGTCATAATTATAGCGGAAGCCGTCAAAACTTCACAACTTCGAATAAGATACGCGCGCATCTCGACTGATCTTTGCGCATCAAGCAGCACATCCATACTCTTCCTGGTTACTTACCACATTTGTGATCTGAAGGTGACGTGAAAAGTTCACGGGGCACATCTAATAACAGTCAAATCACAGTATATCGGCGATAATAGTAGTCAACAGAAGAGGAACAATAGCTTCACGGTTAATATTAACTAGGGGAACGGTAGTTACCAATTACATTTGTACCCTGACGCGACCTGCAATTTTTCTATTATACCCTCTTTGACTATGGGCTGAATGCGCTAGTTACAGTTATTATCCCATCAAGGGAGTTCCCCCTGCACTAGTGAAATATGAGAACATTGTGAGAAATCTGTACCGGAAAGAAACGAATTTTGCACGTAAATTAGATTTTAGTAAATCAAATTTAAACACTCATTAGCATCGCATAGAAAAAGATGTCGGTTTTGAACATTTTTTTCATACTGAAATATAGATGTCAGCAGTTGTGAATGTATATACTTGTGATACACAATGGCGGTAATGACCAAATTTAAGACGTCTGGATTCTGAAGTCATTAAACTGTAATTGTGCGGTGATTACACTGATTACATTAGTGGAAAAAAGTCGCATTTCAGACTATGATGGATGCACATATAAATTGATTACAGCTGCTGTAATTAAGGTCAGTCAGTCTTATTACCTCAAAGCTACAAAACCTTCTTGTGGGAAGATCACAGCGGAAATGTTCAAAAAGCGCCATTTGAATTTTCAAGGAAACATCTAAAAAAATACTTCTACTAAGTACCTTGGTGAGCATCACTAAAAACTTAATTAAAATTTAAGTCTTAATTAAATTTATTGAGTTACCATCCATTAAAAGAAACCGCCCCAACGAGTGGCAAGCTCTTGAGTTTATAGTTAGAGCATCTTTCCTGAGACAGAAAAAAAATGATGAAGGAAGCATCCGAAACTAAATAGCGTTTTTTAAAGCTGGTGAAATCTCGTGTAATTATATCAGTTTCTTTCTAGCGTGAAAAAAGAGTTAAAATCATCGTACGGACATTAAATCGAGGAAATGTAGAATTATCTAGTATAAGGCAAGAGTGCCGAGTTGTCTATTTTTGTTGTTGTTGTTGTCCTTTGATTAAATCAAAGCAGATTCAGATAGGTTCAGATTAGAAAAACACTTAGTGCCAGCTGTTAATTAGTATCATGCTATAGATTAACCTTAAGTGGTATACCTGCGCATTTTCTTCCCTACCTGGTTTAGTCTTTCATTTCAAAGTGTCGGTAAAAAGCCAGATTATACATTTTTCTGTGCATTTTGACATTTTGCTTTATTCAGGAGGAATTCCGCGAAAATTCTCAAACCTTTTCTTGTAATTTCACTCACAAGCACTTTGTGAAAAAATTCTTCCTGGATTCACGAGTTTCCTCCATCAAATTATTTAAAAGATTTTGCGAAGTATGAACGCCTCGTAATATCAAATTAAGCATGGGAATTTAGTTTACATTGGCTTTTGCTAAACATCGTTCATTGCCAAATGGATACAGTGCTGCCATATCATTGCTCTAATTTTTGACGTTTTGAATGTCAGACCTTTTCCTTTGTTCTTTTTGTTCTTTACTAAATTTGCGAAGATTATCTGGGAACCTTCTTTTGCAAAAATTATACCTTAACATTGATATTAGGTCCCAAATTTTTGAAAATTGTTCAGGATATTGATAACTAATTATAGACAATTTTCTGCACTGTAATTTTCCAAAAAGGTTTTTATAATTCACACTAAACTTGATCAATCATCAGATTGAATATGCGACATGATGGTTGTGAAATTCTGTCACCCAATAAGTGTTGGAAATTTTGAACCATAACAGAAGTTTTTCGTGCAATTGCTCTATAGTATGTCTAACAAATATCTGGTAAACTTATATGAAGGAAATCGCATTTCTTTATTGTTTTGTGGGATGTGGATGGATACAAAGGCCAATGCATTTACCTGCTCGCCCAAGTTGCAGCCTTTGGATGTGGGGTTGTACGGCCCATTTAAAAACTATGTGAACAGATCACAGACTTCCTGGATGACTAGCCATCCTGGTAAAACTGTGACGATTTATGACATTCGCGCCATAGTGAAAGACAGTATGCTACTAGCTATGAACCCGAATAACTTCATAAGTGGATTCAGAATAACTTGTATTTCGCCCTTCAATATAAATATCTTTCAACATTCTGACCTTGTGCCTGTTTATGTTACTGATCGTCCTAACCCTGTTGCAAAAAGAGTCACACAAAAAGCTACTTCGATGCAAAGTGAAGAAGATTTGGCATTTGATCTCCAAGACCCCGAATTTCTGCAATCTGCTCCGCAGTTGGACATAAGTGTCACTGATGTTATTAACCAGGTGACAGGTGGAAAATTTAGTGAACCAATTCCAGGAACGTCACGCGTCGAAAATAAATCAACCGATTTGTTAACCTCAAAAATCAGACCACTACCCAAAGCTCCGCCTAGGAAAGAATCTAACAAGCAAAAATCCGCCATATTGACTGAAACTCCAGAAAAGGAAGCTTTAGAAAAAGAATTTGAAGAGAAACTAAAAAGAAGCAAGAAGATAAAGTAAAAAAAAAAAACAAAGGAAAATGTAAGGGTAAGGGTAAAGTAATGGCAAAAGGAAAATCGACCAAAAAACAAATAAAGTGAAGAAAAGGGTTTTGAATGACGAATCAGATTCAGAAACAGAAGAGTAGTTCTGTTTGATTTGCGAAGAAGAGTACAGCAGATCTGATCGAGAGCAGTGGTTCGAATTTTTGATTTGCAAATTTTGGTTACACGTTAAATGTGTAAAAGGCGATCCTGTATCACACGTTTGTGTGAAATGTGATTCTGATGAAGACTGAATTTAGAGAAGCCATTTGACTTCATGGTGAGACTCATACACATTCACACGATAAAAAAAAACACTGTACATTGTGTCGATGAATAAATAGCATTACAGGAAAAGACTAATTTTAAATTGACCAGTCGACGGTAGTTTTCAAAAACTCATACTTTTCCAGTATTGAAAAATCTTACAATAATTTTTTTTTATCACAATTTTTACGGTAAATGTCTGAAATTGAGAGAACTGTTAAAAAAAACTCCAAAGATTTTGCAACCGCCACAATATAAAAAAAAACATATTGAAGCGAATTTTGTTTACTTAATTGTCCCACAAAAAAGTGGAATTACCTAAATCCTGCTAAAATTTCAATACCGCACATGGGCAGATGTTTGTTGTCATAGCTATGAGAAATCTCATCTAAGGACAAAAATTAATTGAAGTCCTCACTGAAAACTGTATATCCTACTCGTTTGCAATTTGTCTACAAATAATACCCAAAGGACGCTCGCTCCTTTCAGAGGAGAATAAATCCTTTGCAAACATAGTTTTGCCCAAGATTCATTTTCACATATACAAAATCAAAGAGAATGTGAAAAAGGACATGCCATCCTGAAAACTCATTCGATGTACATATATATAGTTCGGCCGACTTTGACACATCCCTAAACCTTAGCAAATATCCTGTTTGTTGTTCTGGGTGATCTATGTGCTTACGTTAATTGTTAGCATGCTACATACCAGGCGTTAAATGGGTACCGATGCGATGTGACGTGTGACTAAATAGCAACTCCTGTGATGTCAATTTCCGCCTTAATATTTTTGGCCTTTTGAAAAATCGTCCTCAGTTATAGGACTCGAAATAATTGTCTGCTATTTAAATAGGAAACCAGAACACAATTGTTGCCAGAGAACTGTCATAGGCTCGAAACGAACACGATTTAACTGGCTTTGTAAGTCCTTTCTATATAATTCCTGGCAAAGATTTTATGGTTTCTTTTTGTTCGGTTTCGTTTTATGTGACAAATTTCATATCCGACATGGACAGGATTTAGCTGAAATGAATGAGGATAAATGGTTTGGAATAATTTCAATTGTGGGTTTTATTGCAGGAAATTACTGAGCCTTTCTACTAACATTGTGGGAGGTTTATAGTATGAGGTGTGATTTTTGTTGCGGTATTAGTTTGAGTGACCCATATTGAAAAAGATCTCCTCAAAAGAACAGCAGCCAACGGAAACCACAGAGTTCCCGCAGAGTTTTTCGATTTCCCACCCACTATTGGCATGATAATAAATAAATTCTTAATTGCCGCAAATATTAATTACTTCGCAAGTATACTTTTGGCGGTAAGATCTATAGCCACTGAAAATGTAAATGAAAAGCTTTAGGTGTAGAACTCCATTTGGAATCGTTCAGAGTACAGAACCCGAAAATAAAGGCACTAATTGGGATCAAACAAGGAGAAAAGTGTGCTCATCGCATTGGTGCTCTTAAATTTTCGGGCCGCCAGAAAACATTAAGACAAACGGGGGGATTTCAAGTAAAAACAAAAACAATTGCGGTAGCCTAGAAACAATTGGAAGAGAGGTGAAGGACCCAATAAGAAGTTCAAGCATAAGTTCCACTCGGAAAATATGTAAATGAGTATTACGACGACGACTACAACGACGACGATGATGATGATGATGACGACAACGAAAGCTTTCATCTTAAGTAAGAAAAATTGTTTCGAGGAATGATTTTGGGGTTTCTACTGAATCAATTACTGCTGAGTGCTTACTCTTGCTAAGGGCTCTTTTGTTTAATTGAACGCCGGCACTTCTTCCAATTGTTTTGTTATTTCAGCGTGCACTTAGCAGCCTGAGTGCGTGCTAATTAGCGTAGTTAGTTTAGAGGCAGTAACTTTTCGACGACCTTTTAAGGGTTAGAATTTACTAGACCTTTTTTTAGATTGATTTTGCCGTTGAATATTGCTTGAATGGATCCAAATATCTTCATTGTATCCTTGAATATAAGATGAAAGAAAGTTTCAGAGCTTTTTTTAAGAAATTTTTCATTATGAATGAGTTTCATTTCAATATGGTTGTTGTTTGTGAGGAGGTCTGTGTAATGTGAAAAAAAAAACATATTTTTTTTTTGGAAGACATCTCTGATAGTGACTGCTTCAAATTAAATTAAATGGAATTCAATTTGAGACAAAATTCTTTCTATTGTTTCATTTAGCTGCTTAAAGCCCGCATAGGGCAGGGTAGGGCTGGTTTTTGTAATATACACAAGTAAATGACCGACCGCATATTGCACACAGAAGACATGCAGCAGAAGCAGAGGCCTCTGTCTCGCCTGTGTACTCTGTAATCGACGTAAGTACAGTTTTCCTATTCCTCTGTCGTGCATAGCTCAGTATATTATACTACTACCGGACATTCAAATTATTGGATTGAGACAAAATTCCTACCTGCTTGTCAAAAGAGGCGAAGGAGTGAATTAGTTTTACTCTTTCACTACCCATTTGCCTATGATGTGCTGTGTTCAATATGCTTCGGGCCTAAAACGGTTCAAAGTTTGTATCGACCTTAGAATTAATATTAGCCATATGATGCTGAGCTGATCCTCTGGATAGGTTATCTTCATAAAGGACTTTTAAAATTCTCCAAAAATCTCTCATAAAGTCGAATATCATTTCTATGACAATATATCCAATAAATGAAAGAAAGGTCGTCTTTCAGATAGGGTAGAAAAAAATTCGACATTAGAGACTTTCAAACATCCACTTTCGACTTAAAATATGGAACCAACTGATTTAGTAAGGACAACTAAGATCTTTCTTATGTACCTTCCGAGTGACTCTTCCAGTCAAGCTTAGTGAAAATATCCATCCTTCTTCGCTCAACTCCATAAGTCCTGCTTTCTAAATTTTTCCATATGTGAGATATGATTTTTATTTAATTCCTCTCAAACTCGTTAGATATTTGCCAATCCTTCCTCATGGAAGTTTTCATGAACTTATTGATTTTCAGGATAGTTTTTTAAGACGGATGATATAGCAGGACTCTGATTTCGTACAATCTTCATAGAAATGGTAGAGCAAGCCTCAAACATTTAGAACACTACACATTTCATATCTAATTATTTCTCAATAGAATCGATGTACTTAAAGCGAACAGACTGAGGCGCGGGACTGAGGCGATTGGATATGGACTTTGCTCCTATTCGTCTATCTGGAATACCTTTATGGGCATACTTGCAAATGAAGAGCGACAAATGGAATGCTATGCAGTGATAATAAAAAGAGGGAAAAAAATAGAACACAGCAAAGGGAGAGGACCAAAATGACGGTAGGACACCACGTGTTCTTAAGGTTCACGAACTCAGCTTGTATTTTGTATGAAATTAAAGCCAATCCTTTTTATACCCTAGATGAAATCATAGGGGTATACTAAGTTTGTCATTCCGTTTGTAACACCTCGAAATAATGATCGTACAGCAAAATGGATTGCACACCCATTCATAATATTAAAAGTTATTTCGATTTTTGCATATCCGTCCGTCCGTCTGTGCGCACAATAACTCAAGAACGCGTATACTTAGAGAGCTGAAATTTTGTACACGGACTTAAAAAAAAAATTAAAATTAAGTTCGAAAATGAGACAAATCGGGTAACTCCTTCGTGGGGTTGCCATATAAAAATTTCGTTTTCCGCTATATGTTTGGACACTGCCTGAGAACGCATCGACGTAGAGAGCTGAAATTTCGTACATGATGTTTTTACTACATTAGCAAATAAAATGCCAAAAATGGACTAAATCGGGCAACTCCTTCTTGGTGTTGCCATATAAAAATTTCGGTTTTTTACGTATACTTTGAAAACGATCAGTCCAAGACATTTTTATTGTACTAAGAACTTCTGCAGAATACAAAATCCTATAAAATTGGTTATTACTATTTTTTCTGTGCGACAAACTGTTCTAGAAATATATGCGAAAAACAACTTCAAAATCAATACTTGAATAGATCGGTGACCATACGAAATTTAATACGGGCATTCATCTAGGGTATCATAAGAATTGGTCTTAGACCAATTCTAGCTTTTTTACTTGTTTTGTTTTGTTTTTGCTATTTCAAACACATTATGAATTTTAATCACGGATCACTGATCTAACTAGGTTAGGTAAGGTTAGGTACGACGGGTGCCGCTAGACCTCTACTTGGTCCACTATGCCCCTTGACCTGATTGGATAACTTTTCAAGCCACCACAGATCCATACTGCTTCCGTTACGTAGCTCAGGATATATCTACAACTCTTTACCTAGACCCATCCTATACTTCTCGCAGAAAACTCAAGATATATCTGACCTGTTTACTTTGCAGCTCCCCCAGACTTGAAGAAAAGTGGTTACCCAATAGCATACCTCTTTTATTCATCAAAGCGAGGCACTCGCAAGGCACGTGCTGGACGGATTCCATTTTCTCCAAGTCCTTACAGCTCCTGCAGAAATCGATCGCCGCTATTCCTAGTTTTCTAGCATGGAGGCCCCTGATGATTTCCACTTTTAAAGCTCTGTCTGAGATTCTCACATAAGCTACCGCTGCGGTTCTATCCATTTCCGAGCCCTTTTTGGCCAACTCATCAGCCATCTGTTGCCTGAGATATCGTTATGGCCAGGTACTCAGTATAAGGTCACCTTGTGCCTTATAGTCAATTCCTCAAGGCTACTGATCTAACTAATTATACCGCATTTCACACGTTGATGAGATAAGGAAAAAAGAATCAAAGCAGCAGACAAGTTACATAGTCAGTTACAAGTTAGCATAAAAACAAAACGCGTTCTTACAAATATTTAACGAATGCTAATTTTAGTATTTAGGGACAACGTGAAAGGCAGTAGGTACTTATCTTTGCTTATAAAACCATTCAGATTATTTTTAACCAATCAAGATTCACCTTGGCGTCCCTTTCCTCCTTTCATATGTCCTCTTTTCGAATTTTGAAACCAAAAATGCGTTCAGCAGAAAACTTCCATTGGTTGAAACTCAGTTGTGACAAACTGAGTCCTTTAAAGCTGTTGAATTTATCCAAAATTCCCCCTACAAATTTTCTCAAATATTTCTCAATCGGGGTAAATTTTAGCTCAATTTTTTTTTTTTTTTTTTTGTATATATGAAAAACTCCTTAAATGTGGGTTCGAATAAAATTTTTGGATTTTAATTTTGACAGCAGTTTACAGAAGTCAAAATTTTAGTAACAATAGCGATTTTAGATTTCTTCCGACCCAAATTTACTTTGGGCTGGAGATAGTTTGCTAATAACATTTTAACCGTTGGGAATATGATCCTAGTACCGTAAAAATTAGCCTACTAGGTTAGGAGTCAGTTTTGATGACAATGGAAAGGAAATCCTCGATCAAGTATATTGAAGAAAATTGTCATTTCTAATGCTAGCTAAATGCTGCCTAATGCCTTAAATTTTCTTCCTTGCAGTATAGTGCACGACCAAATCTAACATTGATGTTATCTTCAAAATTGTTGATGTACTTAATATGGTTTCGCAAAATCCATTCAAAACTTCAACAGCTTAAGTCTAAGGATGTTTTATAATTGTGTCTTATAACTGCAAAAGGGGCCATTTCCAGGTGAAGTTATTCGAAGATATTAGCTCAAGTTTAATATTTTGGAAACAACATGACATACTACAAATAATGTTTTAAGGGGAGAATGTTTTTAGCATTAATATTGTAATCAAAGCCAGAAAATAATAATATGCGACCAAATAAACGAGTAATATTACTTAAAAATTTGGAATTGATCCCTTTTGTTGGAAAGCTACGGAATTGGTACTTTTTGAAAGTAACGTTTTGGAAATGGTAACCTTTTGAAAAGAATACTGTAAAAGATGGCATTATTCAAATATTTATTTTAAAAAGAAAGTTAACAAAAACATAAAATATATTCACGTGAAGAAACTAAATACCTAATAGGTACTTACAAAAATCTAAAAATCAGTAAAACTAAGTAAATATATCGATTTCAATAAAATTATTACAGTCTTTTTTAATACTATTTTCAGTCTTATTGTAATATTGGTAACTGGTTTTATTTTCGTTAAACGTGGAGATCCGTGTCATCTTCCTGGCTATCACAAAGGCAGTCTGTTAATACAGGGTTGCAATTAACTCCATTGCTATTTTCAATAATATTTTTGTAAAACTCTAAATTCGGCAAGGAACGCCAATCTTCACCGCAGTGCTTCTTCAACAAATTGTCAACATCCCTTAATTTCTCACTTTTAATAAGAGGCTTTTCGTTGATAATTTGCGCATTTATTTTAACTGCAACTTTTCCTTTTTTCATCACCGATTTAGCAACATTGATATCAGATTTGTAAGCGGTTTCTCCTTTGATTAAAATATTGCACTTTGTCGTCTTTTCTATAAGAAACCTCTTCGCCTTATTAAAAGCGAAGTGCCATTTACCTGGCGGACGTAAAAACTCTTTGCTTTCCCTTTGCCAGTCTCGGACTGCGCATTCTTTTGAACCAAGTTCAATAACGTTCCCAGAATCTGCGTACAATTCTTTATACTCTTCTGGAAGCATAATAGTTTCTTTTGCTTTAACCAGTTTTTCAAGGCGAGCGAAGACTCTATCTGGTGGTATAAAGGAGTGACCAGGCACTGGGAAAACAACCTCGATTTCCCTTATGTGTTTGGGAGCTTCGCGGGACAACCAAAACGATAGCATGCACATCATTGCGCAATTTTTGTTTTGTGATCCGCAGCCATCACAAATTAAGCGAACTTTCGATAAATTCAATTCGAAAGACGTATTCTGAAGGCGATGATATACTGCGGAGGAGATATCATTTGATCCTTTCGGACGCGTATCCTCCATCCACAAGTAAAGAAAAACATTGTCTTTTGCCAGTGAGGATTTAGAACATCCTTGTACAATGCAAAAATTGTATAAATACAGTTGTCGGCTATAGTAAGCTGCCTGATCCGGAACCTTTGGCAAAACCATGTTTTTCTGACAATCAAAGGAAAATGTTATCATTCCCGGCTTCTCTTCTCGCGCAAGATCGAAAAAGGCTTTCGCTCGAAGCTTATGTATCCTTTTTTGCACCATATATTGACTCTTCTTTTCCGAATCTGTTTCTACTTTCATTCGATCTTCATACATGATGCAGGTCGAGCATTTATCAGAGGAAGGAGCTTTGAAGCCAATGTTGAAAGAACGATTGAAAATCTTTCTGAAATAACTTCCATTCACTAGATGTTCCGAGGATGCAATAGCATTATACATCCTACAGAGTTTATTAATAGATAATTCCCCCGATAGATATTGCCTTGATGTTGTCTTTGAGCGACAATAATGAACTTCTAAAGGTTTAAATTTTTTTACAAACGCGATAATCTTTTCACGTTTGGCTTCAAATCTACATGATTTTCGATCACCTCCTCGATTTTCCTTAGGAACTTCACCAGATTTCATGAAACGAGAACAGACACCTTTGACTCGTTTTTTTGATATCCTTAGAGCGTTGAGGAATGTTTTATTGCACACCCGTTTAAGAGAACCATTATTAGATTTTATGTAATGAAAACATTTGAATGACCTCTCAGAACCAGCTCTTCTCCTATCAGTGCGGGAAGGCTTACTAACTTTGGAATATGCCAAAATAAATGCATCCTGTTCAACCTTTATACTTGAAGCATAAAATGCTTTTGAGAACATTAAAACTTCCCGGCTTGTAAGCTGACGACACTGAAAAGTAGTTCCTTTATGAGAGCATGTCGGCATTCGAGGAAGGTTTTTGGCTTTGTACCTAAAAACAAATAAAATAAAATAAGTGAAAATCTGTGCAGTCACTGTACGAACCGGTTGCGTTTCTCAACTTCACGTCTCCAATTTTCCTTCCTCAAAGGTTTCTTGCGTGGTATCCTGCCATTTCCTCCTGCAGTTAACACAATATTTTCGTTCGAATCCATTTATAATATCTTAATTTAATTGAACTAATATGAGCTTCACTGATTTATTTTAAAGAATATCGGTTCAATATAATTACCTGTTTTCCTGTCTTTTTATACGTCTTGCTCGCTGAAAATCTTAGAACAGACTAAAATATTTAGAACAAACGTCAAATTTCCCGCTAAAAATGCAAATGCGCGCGAAATGGAAATGTGACTTTTTGATACCAACATAAAACTTTTCTTAGGGAAATGTGACCTTTTGAAGTGAAAAACGCGTTATATGGGAAATGAGCTCTTTTGACATGGAAATTGTTGGGAAATGAATCCCTTTGAAACTAACATAGGTTTTTATATATCAAAATGAATAGGAAATAATTCCTTTTGCAGAAAGTTTTTATTATGGGCTTATTAAAATATAAATTCAGAATGGAATGGTGTATCTAACTCATTTTTCTCTAAAAGTGGAAATGGTCCCTTTTGAAGTTATAAGACACAATTCAGAATCTATTATTTGTCCTTATTCTTATACATTGCAGAAGTTTCAGCGTATAGTTTTTCTAAATGCGATTAGGATCTGCAGAGACGTACTCAGAATCATCTAGGGATTATGATGGATAGTTTTCCAGTTCAATCAATTAAATCTTTGGTGGGCTCAAATTAATGCGCTCATAGGAATGACGTTGCTCTTTTAAATACTCATAAGTGTATGTCTCCATGTATTGAATTTACAATAGGTAATTACCCCTTTTGAATGTCTACATATTTCCTATAAAATTAACACAAAATCCTTTTGCAGAATAATTCAGAGTAGAGTAAAAGTTATAGCTAGACATTCACACAGCACAGGTATTGAATTAGAATTAGTAAATTTAAAAAATTTGTCCTATTTTCGTAAATTTTTAGATTGAATTATCTACCAACATTTGTTTATCCCTGAGATTCAACTGAAAGAGTTTAATTTGTATATAATTAACTTCAAAAGTGGATATATTTTGAGAATTGTCGTTATACCCAACAAAGAAAGGAAGCCGACAGGATCTCAAAAAGAAGTATATAGATATATCGTAGTAGGCGGAGATAAAACGAATTCCTAAGTATTGAGAACAGTACAATGTCAATATTTTTTTTTTATTTTTCTTATAGATACTGATGTTCATATAGTTGAAATTTGGAACCCATGATCTACAAAAATGCTTAATTCTGCGGTAAGATCCATAGATCCTACACGCCTACCGATCATTATTTAGGTACATGAATAGAATTAGAGTGATGTCTTGTGTAAATATCTTACCAACATAATAAGAAGTTGTCCGCATGGAGGTTGATTGGGCGAGGTCGAACCTCTGGTCAATCATAATGCCTTCTCCTTTCGTTGTGTTGACCTCAATGAACTGTCAATTTCCATTAACTCAATCAAATCTGATGCCACTAGACATCATGGCTTGTCACCGCGATTTATTAGGCTATTGCTTCCATTTTATGGTAAATACCTTCTTCATGTGATCAATTCAAGCTTAACGAGATCAGCGCTTCCTTTAGACTGGAAACCGAAGAACAGATCTCCCGAATCTGATGTTGACTTTCGTCCTATAAATATTTTATGTTTCTTTTATAAAGTTTTGGAAAAGTTAATGCAAAGATTAAACATTTTTTGTCATGTCGTCACCCAAGCTTTAAGATAAATAATGATTTCTCAAACTCACTCACTCTATTATTCGGCATACCACAAGGCTCTATTCTAGGCCCATTGCTATTTAGCCTATTGATCATTATCTACCTGAAGTAGTTCGTGATGTCAAGCTACATTTGTATGCTGATGATTTGAGTAGGCCCATTGGACTTATTGAAGACTGCCTTGCAGGCATAAACGATGATTTACACAGAATAGCTTTGTGAGCTAAGAGTAAGCGGTTGATACTTAATTCAGGAATGTCGCAATGTATTGCCTTATACAACTACACCTTTGATAGGAATTGTATTCCTTCGGTCGTTTTGACTGGTATCAATTTAGTTATGAAACAAAGTAAAGTTACAAATCTTGTCTTGGCTTGACATGAAGTGCTATGACAATATTAACGCATTGATTAGAAAAGTCTACATCGGCATTCGGAGACTTTGGCTCTATGCGAGTATCTTAACAACTACTACTCGTCTTAAGCTTGTAAAGACACTACTTATGCCATACTTTACATATTGTAGTACAATTTGCCCTAAGTTTGATTCCTTTTGTGCCCGCAAAGCGTAAGTTGCCTTCAATGATTGCGTTCAGTTTGTATTTGGATTTCGCAGGGTTTATCATGTTTCCTCTTTTCGTACAAGATTGCTAGGTTGCTCTTTAACTTTTTACCTTCGGCATGGGTCATTGAAAATTTTCTTAAATCTTTTAAAGTCAGGCATACTCTATTTTGCAGAGAACTCTTCAGTTATTATAATTTTTTTTTTAGAATTGTACATTGTACGACTGGAATAAATGATAAGCTTATATTTATGTTTATCTGTGCTCTGAATTTTATATAATTACAGTTGTTTAGGTCGCCCCTTCTAAATGGCAGCAGTTGGACAGTAGAACAACATATACAGGATGGCATCAATCGGCCATCCTATATGCTCAGAATCATTCATACCTATAGGAGCGAAACAATTTTTGAACAAATCTATGCGCCAGAGCAGCATAATTCTTTTTAGCTTTTCCGCACTTTCTTCAGTGAGTTTTCTATTAGGCGAAGGAAAATACCAGAGTTTAGGATCCCGATTATGGGGAAAAAACTGGTCGTTTAGTATTATAGCACTATAGAAGAACGTATGAAGAAATCCAGTTTGACCTTCTATCCTTATAAGAAAGCTTTTCGTATTAAA
Organism: Dioctria rufipes; assembly: GCA_963924295.1. NCBI lineage: Eukaryota > Metazoa > Arthropoda > Insecta > Diptera > Asilidae > Dioctria > Dioctria rufipes. The sequence continues at coordinate 29,960,572 of OZ002742.1, forward strand.
TGAGGTAAATGAGGCAGTAATTGAAACAATTCTTTATTACACCTATCAGGTTTAGTTGAGTGCAATGAAGGAAAACGCAATTTCAATATGCTGTCAAGAATCCAGAATGATAGTCTTAGAGCGAACTATGTACTTCACACCAACTATGCTATTAGAGATCATACTTAATCTGTTGATATAAAGCGTCTATTGTAGAGACCTGATAGCGTCTCGTGCGGTCAAACTGAGAGCTATAGGATTCTGTAGTACATGGAATGCATTCTAAGAACCTTTAAAAAGTGGATGACCTTAGGTTAGGTTAGGTTAGAGTGACGCTCATCGCAAGAAGTTGTACGATCAGCCACACTTAGACCATCTGTGGTCCAATGTGATGCCACTATATTGGAACGCTGCCTGGAAAATATTTAAAAAGCTAGGGGGTGCGATGAAACCAGCCTCAAGAGTTTATGAACCTTACCAGGTTCCCTATCTCTTTGTCATGCAATTCTCCCAGTTCGCGGAAAAAGTAACTACCAAGCGTATTCTTTATACGCTTTGCAGGATTATGGCATTTCCACAGCAGATGTTGATGCAGATGTTGAATGCTCTCAACCTCTTCCTCGGCCATATAGCTTCTGCAGAAGTTATTATATGGAGCATGAATGCACTCTGAATGTTTACTAAATAGATAGTGCCCCGTAATAACTGCCATATGGCTACGCACAACATAGCGGTTCCTCCTCAGCAGATTCGATCCTCCCCGGACAAACCTTGGGCCACAGCTGTCTTGAAATCGCGCATGTAGTTAGCTCTTGCCATCAGCGATTTTCAAACTTACATGCTTGTATGTCTAGAGTTCTCTTCACTGATTCTAGGGGGCGATATATAGGTTCCGCTACTAGAGACGTATTCAAAGCAGCACCCCGTTCTGGCCAGGGAATCCGCTGCCTAATTTCTAGGTATGTCACTGTGACCAGGCACCCAGCTGAGAATAATTTTATGGTTAGCACCCTAAGTAAAACATACGCTGTACGCTGCGAACTTTCTGCTTTGCAAATGGCCAGGAACACACTGCAGTGGTCCCGTAGGTGCTACGATTCCTGTATTTGAGGAAGTGTTGAGTATATTCCGGCACTCATTCCCACATTCATCTTCGAACCATCTGTAAAACCACATTTATCGGAGTCAATTGTCACGCAATTACCATCCCATTCCTCTCTACTAGGAATGCTATTTGAGAGCGCTTTCTCAAAGTATAGTCTTGGAACAATGTAATCCGTAGCTCCCCGTAACCAGTCTTCAGGACAAATTCTCAAAATTCTGATGTGGCCAGTGTCTGTTGTTGACCAGCAGTCCGACTCTTTAAGGCTTAGTGCACTATTTGCAGCTATACGTTTACCATGGATGTCGAGGGGCAGGATCTGGAGCATAGTCTCCATGGCTGCAGTTGGTGTTGATCGAACAGCTCCTGTAATGCCTAAATAAGCAGCTCTCTGTATTTCATTAAGACTTTTCAATCACTTTCTCAAGAGCATTCCACCACGCCAAGACCCCATATGTAAGGATAGCGGTGTACATCCAGTGCACGGGATTAAGTCCTAGACCGCAACTTGTAGCCCAGTGAAGAAGCTTTTGTAACGCGCTTTGAGTTGGTTCACTGATCGTCAGTAGAAATTTCCCCGAAGATGATCTAAGCAGTGCAATCTAGGTAAGGATTAAATAAGTAGAATCGTCCAAGAATTTCATGCACACGGACGGACAAAGAACGGGATATGCGTACCTATAGATGAAGGAGTAGATTAGATTAGATTTGTGAAGAGGTATGTAAGAGTTAGCCTCCCTATCACTGTGACCTGAAAGATCTATTGTGAATCACCGTTGCATTTACTCCCTTTCAAAGTTCAAACTGTTAACAAAGAGTATAACCTTTCCTGGATTGAGGTTCCATACGTAGGTTGGTGGAGGAAAAGCATATTCGAGGTGGGGTATTCCCCGCCTGGCCAATGCTTCGCAGTTGCAGACCACTTGCTCGGAGGTTTCTTGAGCATTCTAACAGAAACGGCAGGATGAAGTCTCTGTCAAGCCCAGCTTGTTTAGGAGATACCTTAAGGAGCAATGACCTGAGAAGGGCTCAATAATCATTTTGAGCTCTGTTCTTCCAAGGAGTAGGATTTCTTTTGTTTTTCCGCCAGAGGTGTCGATAAACTCTTTTGCCTAACGAAGTCCTAGAAGCCTTTCCCAATACAGGGATTTTTGTTTATTCTCCCAGTCGTTTAGGGCAGTTCTTTGAAGTGCCACAAAATGGCTCTGGTCCGACAGACTGAGTTTTCGCTCCTCTTTTGGCTAGGGGCTAGGCCATCAGCAATTTCATTGCCTTTGTGGCCCTCATGTCCATGTACCCACATGCGGATAACTTTGTTTCTCCTTGATAAGTTGTTGAGGGTTTGTAGACATTCCCAGACTATTCCTGACTTGACAGTGTAGGACTTTAAGACCTTGATGGCAGCTTAACTGTCCGAGAGGATATTAATGGTTGAGCCATTTATGGCTCTTTTAATGCAGGTATTGGTACATTCTAGTATGGCCAATACCTCGGCTTGGAATACGGTAGGGGTACAGCCCAGAGCCTTTAACGAAGGATTATACTCCAACAAATGGAACTACCACGAATCTTATAGATTACAGGGCAGGTGAAATGTTGTTTTTTTTAATTTATCAGACAGCGTAGTTATTGTAGCATCTGGTCGACTGGAATCTGATGACAAGATTCGCACATGCATGTCATATACTAACACTGAGTTGACCTGTAATTGTGAAAATGTGTAAAAATAACCTTTATAGTAGATTACTAAATATCATAGTGTGACTCTGTTTTGAGTTTTGAGTTTATTGTACATTTCTGCAATTTGTGTTATTTTTAGATCCCTTACACTTGTTACCTTAACTGAACAACGTCTTCTATTTCCTTCACTTTTAATTATTATTATTATTATTCTTTTCTAAGTACTAACGAATTAAGATTAAGAAAGTCTTTATAATCTTGGCTACAAGACCCAATAGCTGCATATTATCTTAAATAAAGGACTTTAATCAATAACCCAGCATCCTGCAGGACTACTTCTTCAAATACTAAATCTCATCATGTAGGTAAGATCCCAAATTGTATGTGGGTATTTGAAAAATTTTCTATCATTTAAAAAGTCTTTTATGTATTCAAATGAAGACAAACTCTGATGGAACTCGTATAGAAAGATAACGACCAGCTCCCTTAAAAAAATCAGATAAGTTTCAGGGTAGTAAAGACACATAGTCGGAGAGACAGATCCATATGCAAGCATGTCACAGACACAGAGATGCTTATCAAGTCTGCCAAAAACCATTATCCTTTCTTTACATACAATTTTCTTCAGTTTATCTATGCACACCACGCTGACAATGCTTAACTGACAACTTATCGAAGAAAGGTGCATTTTCCTAGTTTATACTATTCTACGACGTCTACCTGATGGAAATTACCTGACAAATGCACTTTTTTTTCACACACAAAAAAAATCTTTTTGTTGTTTTTGTCTTTTCTTAAAAAATAAAAAATAAAGCAACAACGGCAGAAGTTCATTCCTCCATGTATTCAACTAGGCAAGGGATTGGGTTTAACAAGGGATTACAAATGTCGAGGCTGGCTAGATGCTTACACAAAATGCGCTTCATGGTTTGGAAGGTGAATGAGTCCCTCTCCTTCCTTCTACTGGACTGGCTAACTAACTAAGAAGTAGAACCAACAACTACGTCTAGTAGAACTGTTTTTGCGGATTCGCTTAACCGAAACCGTTCCCGGAATTCTAGCCTGACTTGAGCTGTGTTTTATATATTTTTACGCGACTTGTTTAATCGATCGTAAAATTACTTCGGGTTTCCTTTGTCGGTGTACTGACTTAAGGAGACCCACAGAAGGGATCGATATTGAAATGTCCCAATGGAGGAAGCCAACTAAAAAAATAAATAGGTTCACAACAAGAGAAACAGATAATATCGGGTTACTTTTGTACAGTTCTGGTGACTGCTAAACATTTGCAAACTCATTCTCAAGGACATTTTTCATATGCCAAAGTATTTTGGTCATTGTATCTGTGTTCAATGCTCTTTTTGTGTATTGCATTCACATTTATCTATTCTTCGATTTCCGGTTGGTAAATATTTTGAACATGATTCAATACGGAAGGTTTGCATGGTTTTTGAATTTATGTAATATTTCCGGGTTGGAGGTAGATAAAACCAATTTATGGATTGATTTCTTAAAAGAAGAAATAGTTTTTAGCGAATTTTGGAGCATTCTAGACTTGGAATACGTATGAAAGTTGGTGGTAGATACATGGATCGATAGATGGAATAGATGTTCAAAAATGTTTTTCTATGTGACGGTTACTTAGATTTATGGTGTTGTCGTTGTCATTTTTTACTTTGTAGGTAAATCAACATCTTTCAGCATCTGTATTGACTTCGATCCCTTCTATACAGTTGAACAAATTAAATAAATGTGTTTATAGAAAAACCGATTCCATAATTATCCTCTAAACATTTGCGAGTATACACCTAAAGTACTGAAGAATTTATGAAGGCAAATACTTCAAACTTGATAATAATGAAAAAAACCTAAGTTTTTTTTTTATATTATTAAGCCCAGCTCAGGGGATACCCCATGATGCAAAGCACAGCATAGCAGAAAGGAGATATGGAAAGGATTGCGGGATATGAGGAGAGTTGCGGAGGTGCCGATGTATGTCGCCCTTAAACTTCCGCAGATTGTATGCCGTATGAAAAACAGAAGATGGACAGCTGTTCCACATTCGCACTGTTTGGGATAAAAAAGCATCACGGAATTTTACTGTACGGCCGAAAGAAATTTGAAGGGTAAAAGGATGTGCGCGATTTGCAAAGCGAGTATTGCGTACAGGAATTATTCTACAAAGGATCAGGATAGATATTTCAACAGAATATTGAACATGCATATAGCGATAAAGGAGGGAAAGGCCTCCACCAATGCGGCGATATGACAAGTTATTGCCAAGTTTTAAAAATATTATAAAGCAGATAACTAAAAAAAAAAAAGTATCAAAAAAGTTATCGCATATTAGTTTTGTTGTTAATATTTCGAGCACACACAGTCTTTGCTTGCTCCTCGTAAGATAATGAAAATATTGGAGTGCACTTGGAGTAGTACCACCAACCACCTAGGGCAAAAATCTCAACCATTCAAATCGTCATCTTCAATATCGCTTTGTAATTCAATTAAAATATTGCTTCTTCTTCTTTTTGTACTTTTTTAGACGTTCTTCCTTTTTCATTAGTCTTCTCTATACGGCATTGAATTGATCCCGCTTGGTTTTTTTTTAGTGTCCATATTTTTCGACATCCCTCTGAAGATATACCGCTGGGTGATCTATCACTACCTTTTTTCTTAATTCAGATTTTATCCCATAATAAACTAGCTTAGGGTAAAGAAAGTGCTTACTAATAATTGACCTGGTGCACGATCTTCTGCTCAAGATCGAAAGTGGAGTTCCTATCGCAATACGAGAGGGAGCAGTTGTCTGCGACACATAAGAAGAACCAGTCGTTGGCGAGACACAAAAAGGACTAGGCTCTGGAGAAATAGTTTCAACTTTTTTATTTTATTTAACTCTTACCAGTTGCAACTTTCTGCCGTCATTCAAATCATATGTGCCTCCCGTCAATGAATGTAAGATCTGGTAACGCTTCTGCTCCGGCTTATTTGATGATGTCCAAAACTTGATTTTCGTGAATATTTCTCATTCTTAACTTATGATCCATTAACTCAATAATCTCAATAGCAGTGTGCAACTTCTGTACTGGAATTGATTCTTGTATTGTAATTGGTATATCAACAATATTTTCAACCACATTTTTCACACATTCACTGAAAACAACTGTTTTCGGATCGTAATTTCCTGAAGTCTTTTTTATGGTGTTTCCAAATTTTTAAATTTCGCAATATTGCAATTTCCAGAAAGGATAGTTTTTTTTTTTATATATGTTGGCCAACATTCTTGACTGCCATACTCAAACGATTTTTTTTTAACTGACGTCAGCTGACTGTATCATATGAGTGGTGTGTGTTTGGTGGCAATGCATATAAAATTATACTTTTTTTTCTTGTAATTTTCATTCAGCTCTAACGACAAGTGTGACTTGTGGCCGTCTATGAAAAGTGTGCCTGCGGTCTGATATTTTCTTACTCCTCGAAACACCCATTAACTCCGTCATTAACTACATATTCGAAAAAGATATCGCTCCTCATCCATCCTTTTTCTATTCCCAAAAACAGTTTCGCTGGAACTCTATTTACAATATCCTTTAAAGAGGCAGATACGGAAAGGCTACCATTGGGGAATATTTTTCCGCCTTCAGAAAATAAAATTCTTTTTCATCTCCGGTTTAAATTTGATAAACGTTTTTGAATCCCCGGCATGTAATTACTTTAAAAAAAAACTCGTTTTATCCCCATTTAGTATTCGGACAGGATCGTTTAATATGTCGTCCTATCCGATACTTTTTAAATATTGGTCCAGCTCTCAAGCCATTTCAAAAACAGTAATCACTTCTCTGCCTTTGGTGTAATACTTTCTGCTTGTTTTGTAGCCAGTGATGTATTTCGTTTACGGAAGGAATTGACCCATGTTCTTCCTCGTCGACCATCTTCTTTATAATGTTGCACAGTGTTGACGAAGTTATCTTGTTTAAGTGAAATTCCACACTTGCTAACAACATTCCATAATTATTTTTCAGCACAATTCATAATACTCAATTTATTTTCGCTGTAGTTATGGCTTAAGTCATCTTTGCATCATTAGCGGATCGTTTTATATGTTTTTTCGGTTTGTATGTGCATAAGTACTGACAGTATTTTGAAAACTATTATAATTAATTACCAGCCAGGTATATTTTATTTTTAATTAATTGATTACGTATTAAATATTTTTGTCCGGACACTGAAACTGCCATTTTAGTAGACGGTCAACAGAAATGGAATTTCTTAAAATGCGTCCGAATACTACAGGTCTAATAAAAAAATATATTTAACTTTTTCTGTCCTATAAAAAACATATTTTATAATTGTATTAGAGCAGTGATTCTCAACCACTGTGCCGCGACACTTTTGTGTGCCGTCAAATTCTTGAAATGTGCCGCCAAATTTTAGAAATACAAACAAGAAAAATTATTTGGTATATAGTTTTATATAGAAATTTATTGAAACCAACTTGTTCGGTAACATTTTGTGAACTTGTTGGGAGCCGACATGTTAGCTTAAACTTACAAGTATTTCCATTTAAATAAATTCTCGCCAACTCTACTCCATTGTCTTCCACTAGTCACTAGCCAACACAACAAATGAGCGTTTCCACTGAAATGAAAAACTCACCCAACAAATTCTGCGAGTTTTTACAGCCGACATCGAACAAGTTTCCAACATGTGTCTGAATTTTCATATAGCGTTTCCATATATAAAATGTTGCCAACTTGTTTCAAAACTTGTCGAGTAAGAAAATTTGTATTAATGGAAACGAGGCTTTATGCCGACTCAATTATCCTGCCGAGCCGAATCAAACGTACCGCTATATCGACGATCTTTTTTCGGCAGATTTATATAATTATGGCAAACATTATTTAAATTATATATAGTGAAAACTCCCTATAAGGAAATTTAAGGAACCAGGCAATTTTTTTTTTTTTTTTTTTTTATAAGGAATGAGTACAATATATGTACCTATGCACGGACAAAATGAAGTGCAAAATGTTTTCATTGGTTGAAACGATAAACGGATATGAAAATCTGATTTGTACTATGACTCATCCTTTACGCACCGTTTCAGTCAGTAGTCAATAAAGGCAACAGTAATAATAATCACAACAAACAAAAGAAGTTTACATGTTCACAAAACCGATGTTCCTGGAAGTATAGGCACTTACTCCAGAAAATGTTGATATATTTGTAAGCATTTGGCAACTTATAATAAACATTGTTCTGTGTTTTTTTTTTCGCGCCAGCGAGTGAGTCACTTTATTTCAGAGGGCGAATTAATATATCGGTTCTTCGAAAATCAACATAGTTGAGAAGTAGTCTTTACTATTATGATGCTTATATTACTTTACTAGAATTCTGGATTAAGCCCAAAGAAAACTATATACTAGTTCCAGTTAACTTGAACTTATTAATTTATATATTTGCTAGGCAGTATTGTGTTCTCAAACTTAAATAAAACGTATTCAAAGGTAATAAATATGATTCGTCTTTTTTTAATAATTTTTTGACAAAATTATTTTTATTTTAAAAGAACCTTCTGAAATGGATAAATGGTTAAAAATAAGAAATCTTAACGGTGATAATAATGACGATGTTAGCGATCAGGCTGATGAGCCCTAGTACGAGTAAAGAGTAAAGTAAATGTTCATCGGAAATATAATGACGATTACTTAATATTTGGATTTACATCTACAATGGAAAATGATGTAGTTGTTCCCGAGTGTCTGGTATGTGGTTCTTGTAAGTTATCAAATAGTGCTATGATTCCGAGTAAGCTCCAACGTCACTTGCTGACTAACCATCCTTCGCTTGCATCAAAAAAGAAAAGCTACTTTCAAAAATCATTATCTGCAAAATTCAAACAAGTAAACGCGTTTTTGAAAAACAATTTATTGTGTCCGCAAAAAGCTCATATAGCTACTTATCAAATAGTCGAATTAATTGCAGTTAAATTAAAACCTAATAATTTGGCTGAAGAAATTATATTAGCAGGTTGTCGCAAAGTCGTAAAAATAAAGATTGGTGAATCAGCAGATAATGATATTTGTAAAATACCACTTTCAAATGACACAGTTCATCGCAGAATTAAAGACATGTCACGAAATATTGAAGAAAATACTGCAAAAACTCTTGCAAATTCAAACTTTTGCTCTATAAATAGACGAAAAAACTGACATTGAGGGAAAGGCACAATTAATTGCAATTTTTATGTTGTTGTGAATTATCTGACTTTACAACCGGAAAACATATTTTCGATGTAATTAAAACGTATTTACAAGAAATTAAAGTTTCGTGGAATTTATGTGTTGGCATTTGCACAGATGGTGCTCCAGCTATGACTGGACATATAAAAGGATTTGTGGCACACGTGAAAGAACTGAATGCAGATATATTAGTTACCCATTGTTTTTTGCATCAGGAAGACTTATTACAAAATATCTGCCATCAGAATTGAAAATAGTGCTGGAACAATGTGTTAAAATGGTTAATTATATAAAATCAAGACCATTAAAAAGTCGCTTATTTTAGTAATTTTTGCCAAGCTATGTAAGCTAATTACGAATCATTGATACTGCACACGGAATTAAGGTGGTTGTAAAGAGGAAAAGTTTTATCTCGCGTGCCGGAATTAAAAAACGAGATGAAAATATTTTTTGAATAAGATAAAAATGATGGTTTTGTTTATTTGTTGGAAGATAAAATGTGGTGTGCTAAATTAGCTTATTTATCTGATATTTTTGTTATTTTTAATAACATAAATTCAAGTATGCAAGGACCGAAAGAAAATATATTACACTCAATAGATAAACTGGTGGGATTAAAAAAAAAAAAAATAATAATAACTTTATGGAAGAACAAAGCACAGAAAGGTAATTTGGAAAAGTTTGAGTCAGTTCCAAAAGACTCCTACAAAACTATTCATAAAATTGTTATTGACCATTTGACAACACTGGATGAGAGAATTATTCATTACTTCCCAAATTTAGATTTAAAAAAATTTTTGAGAACGGATACGTCTGTATACGAATTAACTCCGAACGAAGAGGAAGAGCTAATTTCGCTTTGTAATAATCGAGATTTAATTTGGGAAGAGTCAATTTGGGAAGAGTCAATTAATTCATTTTGGATTAACATTAGGTGCGATTATCCAATAATAGCAAAAAAAGCTTTAAAAATATTACTACTACAATTTTCTACATTTTATTTGTGCGAATTCGGATTTTCATCATTAACCAATATAAAAATGAAAAAAATATCGAGACTTTTAAATGTAAATGATGAAATGAGAGTGACATTATCATTTTTACGACCAAATATAAACGAAATTATCAAAAGTCATCAAGCTCAAGATTCATATTAAATGTATTCTTATAATTAATTACAAATCAATCACTCATTCTGTTGTTTTTATAGTACACATTATTTTATTTTACATTAAAAATTATTACCACAAACTATTTTACACAGTGTATTATAGGTAAGTAAAATTCTTTTAAACTTATTTTATTATTAGTGTGCCGCCAGATTTTGAAATTATTAAAACGGTACCGTAACAACAAAAAGGTTGAGAATCACTGTATTAGAGAGTAATCAGGAAACAATCTCTTTTGAAGCATACTTTCAGTGTCCGGACAGCCTGTCCGGAAACTAAACAAAATAATTTTTTTTCTGTTGTAGTAAACAGACATCCAAAAATTTGATGAATATAATAAAAAATATTTTATATTTTTTATTTAATGCTAATAAAATGAAATATTCCACCAATACAAATACAGTTAAACTAAATAAAGCAATACTTAATAATTTTATCTCACTTTCTCTGATGTCCAATGCACTAATTGCACTTTACATAAAACACGTGTTGAACTTACTGACGTGAAGTACATACACAAACTGAGTAAGTATTTTCTCAAAAACGACACGTGAGCAGGGTTGCCACTTTATGACTACATATAGTCATAGATCTACAACTATTTGAAGCCAATATTTTCTATCTACCACTCTATGACCCTTGTTGGAAAATCTATGACTATTTACCATTAGTGCCAAAATAATTTAAAAATTCACAATTAGTTAGCTTTTTACGAACAGATAGGTACAAGGTTTAGTAATTTGTGGAGTAATGTAAACGCTATCTTACACATACGAAATTATCTAAGGAAGAAGGTGAGTTGACTTCATTTCATTTGACAATTGGCGTGGCGCTGACAACGACGCAACGGCTCGGCGGTAACGCAACGACATTGTACTTGTACATGTTTAATGTTTTGTCTTTTATGTTGCTGATCGGTGAACGATGATTGATATTGATGGTGTTGCTTTGCTTTGCCTACTGCGTATTTTATTTTATATGATTGTGTGCATCGGGGGAATGTCTGTACCGGTATTTATTGCTTAAATCGTATAGTGAAATTGCAAAGGAAATCTTTCCCTGCTGTTCATTTTGGTACGATGTGAATGTGATCACCACAGCGAATTATTTCATAGTAAATCGACCAAATATCACGAAAAGTGTGACATAATCATCAGAAATTTTTTTGAAATTTTACATACTATAGGAGGGTTTGTGAAAAATTAAAATTAAATTTTTTTCTTCTACAGTGCGTATTTCGCGAGTTATAGCATTTTCAAAATTTCTCAAAAATGCTGTCCTGGACTTCTTTAAAAATTCATATATATTTCTCTATTTATGGTAGGACAGTGAAATATAGCTCATTTGAAAGACAGTACTCTAAGAAAAATAAAATCTTAAAAATATACGCGGGAAAGGACATCAAAGATAAGGATTTTATCGTTTATCCTGGAAGCGCACTTTTGATTTTGTTCATTTTTTAATATTTTATACCTTATTTTATCTACTAAAACATATTAAAATTTTAACTTTGAATCTCAACGGGATTAAGGAGTAAAAAATCAAGAAAGTTTTACCAATATACATTTATAACTACCTACAAATAAAAAAACGTATGCGGTTTTGACAAGTAAAAAATTGTAGGGGAGGTGGGGGAAAATCCTCACGGGTTTCAAGATAATGAGGTTTTTAAAAATATTTAGGAATGTTTTTATATATCACCCTGTAACTTCTTAACGTTACACCCTGTGATGATGATTTAAAATTCCGTAGATTGATAATTGTTACACCTTGTCAAGTGTGTACAAATTTTAACCCTCCTTTTCTCCCTTTTGAAGTTATAGTGCAACAAATTTAAAATTTCAGATTTTTAACTCGGTTTTTTAAATACTATATTTATTAATCAACATGTCATCAACACCAATTTTTCATATGGGATTTAAAAAGCTCAAAGTTTCCCTTTAAAATGTGCCTTTAAACACACTCTGTACTTAAAACAAGGTCCTTTCTGCATTTTTTTTCACTTTTTCTTCAACATACCCAGCGAAAAAATTCAATAAATGTCAGAAAGTAGGAAATTATCTATTGAGAATGAGCATTTTGAGCCAGTCGATGAACATGCTTAAAAAATAGGGTAAAAAAGGCAGAAAGGGTTACATTTTCGATTCAGAATGTCATAGGTCATTTTAAAGCATAAATCCCATATGAAAAATTGATGCTGATGACGAGTATTTTTGATAAATATAGTAGTTGAAAAACCGAGCTAAAAATCCGAAATTTTAAATATGTCCTATAAGAAAAGTTGTTAATCTTACTATTGATCAGTGGACGACACTCAAGCATATTTTTTATTATTAGATTTCGAAAAAAAATGGATACAAATGCTGATTTTATTCTTCAAGGCTTCACGCATACTCATCTAGCTTACTTGTATTTTTTATCATATATTCTGAGCATTATAAACAAATTTAACAAGAGCTTTTAATCCGAAAAAACCATGATTCGTTTAGAAAGTTTGCTAAGTTTTATTAAAAATTAGCATATTTGTCTTGATCTGGATTATAAAAATAATAAAAATAAGGTACTTATTTAGACTAGTTACAAATGTTTTTGGTTTGCAATAGAAGATCATGTGAAGAAAAACATGCGGGAACATGAAATTTTTAATTTAAAAAATGACTTATTTGATTACTACATAAAGTTATGCGATGAATTTAAAAAAAAAAAGATTTGATTTTTCTGATAAAAAAGTATAATTGTTGCAATATGTGATCCCGAAAATAATTCAAAGCAGAAATCTATCCACCATTGTTCCCATTGTCAAAGTTTTCAATTTTAATGAACCGCATACAGAAGTATTAAATTCACAATGGAGATCATTGATAGTATGATTCAAAGAGAAATTGAATTTTATATATGATGGAAATGTTGTTAAATTTTGGAGACATATAGCCACAAAAATAGACGTTTTAGAAGCATTACTGTTTCAAGAATTGGCGGATTTTATGTGTATTTTAGCTAGTCTGATGCATAGCAGTGCTGCTGCTGAAAGTGTATTTTCAATTATGAATGTTGTTAAGAGTAAAAAAAAAGAAATCGCTTAAATGTTAAAACCGTGAAAAGCATTATTTATGCGAAACAGCTAATAAGCAACTCCACCAGTAATATTTTTGAGCCCTTCGCAAATATTATTAAATATTTTGCAAGCTTTATGTTCATAACTGGAAAATACGTGAAATAAGAAATTTTATTGAATCTGCAATATCAAATGACCTTTGAGTTTAGTTTTCCGTTATTGACGGAAGTTATTAGTAAATAATGGAATATATAATCTTTTGTGATATTCCATTGCAGGAACAGAGTTATTAGTAATAACGAACAATTTAATTTTTTGTTCTTTCCCATTGAAGGAAGGAATGTATTAGTAATAAATAAAAATTTGAATTTTTTTTTTTTCTGAATAAGACTTGTTATGCATTTACTTATTTAATTAGCTGAAAGGTATAGAGGTATAAAAAGAAAATTTTTATTTTCAAATCTACCACCCTATCAGGAAATCTATGACCCTCTGAACGTTAGATCTACCACTATAATTTCATTCAATGGTGGCAACCCTGCACGTTAGTTACCCAAATTTTGGATTTGCGTACATCTAAAAAGATCAAATAAACAAAATTCTAACGGGGTTCTAAGGTTAATGCGTGTCCTTTTCTTATTTTTGTTAAATAAAATTTAAAGTGTCCAAATACTGAAGCTGTCCGGATACTATTGCAGTTACCCTATGAACATACCATTAGAAAAATTATTTCTAATTCCCGATGGCTCGTGATATAATCACATTTTTTTAATTCTTGCAGTTTTTGAATAAAAAATCCTCTAATCAATAAAATTTACCAATTTTTACTACTACAAAGTTGAGATACGATTTATTCTATCTAGTCCAACAACGTAAGGAACAGAATCAATAAATTCATCTCATTTCTGGATACGCCTTTCTACTTAAAAATACGAAAATAAAATTTTCCTTCTTAAAACCAAGAAAAATTAAAAAACAAAAAACAAAAAAAAAACAATGAAAAAACAGATTTTCGAGGAAATCTTTATTCTCAGTCTCCTCTGACTTATGAGTTCCGTTTTGACTGCTTTGATTACTTTTCCAAGAAAATCTTTAAAATTGCAAGAAAAAAGTCATGAACCACTCCTCTCACTCAACACATCTCTCTTCGTCAACATGATGTGAAAATTATTTAAATTCCCTTCCAAAAGAAAATTCATGACATTTGTGCAGAAGTTAAAATGCTCTTCATCCCCACATCATACGGCAACGGCATATAAAATTCTCTACCTCCTCTCAACTATTCGATCGAACAAAATTTTAGAATGGGGAAAATCTCTTTCGTAATTTTAATTACGGTTCTCTTTTGTTACTCCCACTTTTCGGTGTATTTTTACAAGAAAAAATTACATTTATGCTGCACGGAAAAAGAGTGTTCAAGGAACGCTGGAAAGCAATGCCTTAGTGAAATAAATTGAGAATGAGTTTGAAAATTAAATTGGATTCTGCGTGTGATGTGTGTGTACCATTCTCCTCTCTTCTTAGTCAGTTGGTTTATAAAAAATAATATATTCTGCAAAGTATTTTCTCTTCAACGTTTGAATTACTCTCTATACAACACAACCGCGCCAAACCTCATTCTCGTTCTAAGAAAGAGTATTTCTGTTCTCAAATTCTGTGTTGTTTGTTTGTTGTTGGTATGTAAAAAAAACCAGCGAGCTGAAAATTGATGAAGAACAAAAAACTAACGGTGATTATCAGGTGAGAGAAAATCAATAAAAATTTTGATAATTTTAAGAATTTTATTTGTTTTTGTTACACGTGTTTAAATTTGAAAAATATTTTGATGAATTTCCATTATTAAACAAAACGACGCATGAGCAACGCATGCTGAGAACATCAAACATGTTTTATTAAATGAAATTTTGGGTCGAACAATTGTGCAGAATGCGCCTAAATACAGTTAGACAAGGCCAAACGTATCAGTCTTCTATCCGCATCCTTTTCTCTGACATGAAGAAATTCTCAATTTTTTGTTTTGTTTGTATCTCGTCTATGACATGCGTTCAAAAAGCCTTGACGTTGACCACGTGCGTTTATCATGTTACTTACAACTGATTGTGGTTCGTTATAACATGTTTGAATAAAATTTAAAATAAAATCTGTGAAAACGGATCCTTATCGTGACGAATGCGATAAAATTTACCCAGCACAGCATCCTTCAAGGAAACACGTCACTGAGGTAAATTTTTAACATGACCTTTAGGATTTGAAAAATTTGAAAGTTGCGAGTGGTTTTCCTTCAAACTGTGTTCAGTCATAGAAGCGGAAATACTCATTAAACACGACATCTCGAGTTCGTCCTGATCCTGACTCCTTGTTTGATGAAAACCTACTCAG
This sequence comes from Dioctria rufipes, assembly GCA_963924295.1. Classification (NCBI taxonomy): domain Eukaryota; kingdom Metazoa; phylum Arthropoda; class Insecta; order Diptera; family Asilidae; genus Dioctria; species Dioctria rufipes. Next base: position 29,976,178 of record OZ002742.1, read on the forward strand.
AGGAAATTTATTTCAGGTTGTTTGTGGGTTGTTGTTGTATGATGAGACATGTGCTGTTGTGCTATGCATGTGGGAGCATATTGGGAAGTACGAAGGACCAAAATCTGTTTGTGTCGCATTTCCTTACCCGGCATAGATTCGATACTAGTCATCCACGGCTTCATCCATACAACAGCAGCAGCAGGAGCACAGCGTTGTTGTTATCATCATCAGCTAAGCATCACTATCAGTTTTGGTCCACACCTCACAGCCTCTCTCATCCTAAGTGCACTCAAAGTCGTGGTGGATGTCTGCTGCTGTGTTTGATGCGGCAACAGCACAACCAAAAACTACCAAGCAAGAACCAAGAAGCCATCCATCGACGACGACGACGGAACAACCAAAACCAAACCAAACCAAACCAACTACACAAAGCAGCACAGCAGCTGAGCAGACACGGACAGCGCTCTGTTGCGATTGCGATGCGACGTTTTTCTTGTTTCTTTTGGGTCTTGCGAACGAGTTTTTAAACCTACCCCATGCCAGCCAGTTGCTTCAGTTTTTGGTTGACTTTCGATCGGAAAGGTTGTGCAGATTTGGATTGTGTGACTTATTCCGTTTGTTTTCCGATGTATTTCAATTAACGGTGACGAGACGACGAAAATTTTTGCGGCTCTCGCTTTACACGTGCACCTCATAATTGACAGTTATAGGAGAAGAGTGTTGGAAATTTTCCGGGAATAATTTTTCAATTCGAACAAATTTCTGTGTGATTGCTCTACCGGTGACAACCAAATAAAAATTATATTTTCTCATCTCGATCCTTAAATTTTGTGAAATTTTTCCCTCCCGGAGTTTGTTTTCTCAAGTTTTTTTTTTTTTTGTTATCGAATGCGATTTTGACTTGGTTTTTCTGCTTTCTGCGGAGTGACAAATAAAAATTGAAATTTTCTCAGCTTTTCCGTGATTTTTGTTTTGTTTTGTTTTGTTTATTTCAAAAATTAAATGTGCAACAGTTTTTGTTTTTGAAAAGTGTTAACTAAAAAGTGATTTTGGTTAAGATTCTACCTACAAAAAAGGGAAATTGAATTTCTGCCTAGTTTTTTCTTTGTTTTTTTTTTTTTTTTTTGTTGAATTGTGGATTCAAAATTCAATTAAATTTTTGCTTAATATAATTATTAAAAATTATTTGAGAAAAATGGTTAGGTATAATGCTTTAATTGCTGTTGTCAGCATGCTACTGGGATTAACCAGTGGAGATGGAGTGTCTAAAGAATTATACAAATGCAGGCAGGTCTGCTACACGAGGGTGAGTACCTATTTTATTTTTTATTTAAATTTTGATTTACCACCGCAGAGAACTAATATGGACATGACGGTATTCGCCGGTGAAAGTTAGATTTCTTTTAGGGTTTTAGTAAATTTTCAGAGTTGGAGGTTCCTACCTTCTCGGACTACAGGTCATTTAGACTTTTTTTAGTCGTCTCGGCACAAAATTCATTAGTTCGATTGAAACCAAATTCAATTGCGATTTTTCGTCCTTTACTAATATCTTAAGCTCGGATACGCACATTTTTGACGTCTAACATTAAAAGATGTTTTTTTTTTATAAGCTAAAAAATCGCTTTTGACAGACACTCCTTTGAAGAATTCCTAAAGTCTGACTGATTTTGATTTGAAATAAGTAAAAGGAAAATTTTTCGTCTCTAGGACTGAGTTTTATAGACGAAACATTTTCCTCTTTATGAATTCTACTTGGTTTATCCATGTGCTGCAAGGCAAAAAAGGGAGAACAATCGCCCAATTTGAAAATTGCAACGTGAAATCTTGCTTTTTCCTCCCTTTTTTTTTTTTTTTTGTAAAAGTGTTTATATATGGAATTGGTGTGACTTCCGTCATTGAACTTCTATGGCAGGCAATCAGAGATAATCATACTGATGAGACTTTTCTGATCGGTGGGGTTATTTGGAATAATGCTCGAGGATACTTCAAAGTAAAATTATATTTCAAGTTCTATAGACACCAAGTTTCAAGTTTCATACTTTACCTAAACATTTTTTTTTAATAATTGTTACCTACAAAAATTGCATAAAATCTAACAAAATTTGTATGAAAATTGTTGAAACCCACAAACAAATTAGAAAATATCTTCGTCCTGGCAGGTTTTCTGGTTGACAGTTCTCAGCAGGAAAAAATAGTACAGATTTTCAGTATTAAGGCTGACTAAATCATACCAGATCTGTTTTTTATATTTAAAACTGCGTAAAGAATTTTCAGAAAACGTGTAAAATCCTAAATTTTTATTAAATTTTTATTTATTTTTCCCGCACCGGAATCGAACTTGTTAGAATCGGTGTCAAATGGAGAATAGATGAATTTTTATTTTTAACGATTTTCAATTAAATTATAAATCGTCCGGGGTATGAAACCGGGAATCCTAAATGTATGCAATTAAAGCACAGAATGTGTAAAAAAAAATTTCTTACTCAAGGGGTCCTGGTGTCGCAACCCCAAAGGAACGTTCTAACTAAATTTTACAAATCGATCAGTAGTTATAAAATGTTCATAAACATTTTAAAATAAAATTTTCGAATAAATAAACACAAAAGAGCAATTGCTAGCCTATGGCCATAAATGTTTTAAGAGAAACTCGGTTCTAGTAGGAGGCTCAGGAGGTTCGCCCGAATCAAAGAAAAAAATTTTAAGAGAAAATAGATAGATGAATGCTTGTGAACAACGCTTATATAAACATTTTTAGAAGTTCAGGCAGAAGGTATGCATCCAAATCAATTCTAATCCTTTTTGCTATATTATCAGCTGACAATCTTTATTCCCCCTCTTTTCTATTGCAACTGAAAATTTTCTCCAAAAAAAATGTTATGTCAGTTGGGAGTTGGTTTTGATTATATTTTCCTTACTAATATCCAATATAGAGTATCTTTCCTGTCACCCTGTATATATTATCACATAAACTTAGGTGTATCCTGAAAAATGTTGTAATTTTTATGATTTTTAACGAAAATTGTTATTTATTTTTCCCAGACAGAAATCGAACCCACACTTGTTAGAATCGGTCAAAGATGGAGAATAGAAGAATTTTAAGAATTTTTATTTTTAACGATTCTAAATCAAATCATAAATAAAACAGGAAAAAATTAACAGCCTCGTCCGGAGTTTGAAGCCGGGACGTTTTTATTAAAATCTGATTTGACGACTTACCACCATTCGTGATATTTTTAACTGATAAGAAAAACTCTCCGGCCATTATTCAAACGGCTTGGTGAGGAAATCATAATTTTTATAAAATCTTCACGATTGTGTTGGGAATTTTTCAAAATTATAAATTATGTATAACGGTATCCTTAAGTAAAACTCATTTATGAATTAAACTTGCTGCTGTCCATTTGTGTAGGATGAATGTAATGAGGTTATTTTGTGCTTGCACCAACTTTATTTAATCATTATAAAATCTTGTGGTAAAAAAAAAATCCTTATAAGTGGTAACTGTTATAACCGTATTGCCATACATACGTACATACATAAATGTCATGTGTTCTTACTAAACGTGTTGAAATCCGCGTAAAAAAGTCAACCAATTTTGGTTAGTTAAATATGCCCGCAAATATAGCTCTACCTTTTGTCTTCATAATGAGATCATTAGAACTGTCTTTCGGTATTATTTTTAGAATGTTTCGTCGGACAGTAAAATTTTCATAACCAATTTTATAGGTTTTCGCATTCCCAAGTGCGTGTCGTTAAAAATTTCTCCAATTGATCTTGTTCCTTGTTACACATTCATAAAAAAATCGGAATTTATGTTGGTCAATATATTCTCAAGTAGTGCTTATATCTACAGGGTGTACCTACTGAGAATTATTGTAAAGCGGTCAGTTATGCTGATAGTTCTAGGTAAGACAAGCAAAAAATTGTAGGTATGACGTGTGGTACCCAAAAATAGTCCTAACCATGTGTGTTGTGCGTATCAACGATTTTTTTATACCCTAGATGAAATCTATAGGGGTATACTTAGTTTGTCATTCCGTTTGTAACACCTCGAAATAATGATCGTACAGCAAAATGGATTGGACATCCACGCATAATATTAAAAGTTATATTGATTTTTACATGTCCGTCCGTCTGTCTGTCCATCCGTCCGTTCACACGATAACTCAAGAACGTGTATACTTAGAGAGCTGAAATTTTGTACACAGACTTTAAAAAAAAAAAAGTAAAATTAAAGAGATAAATCGGAAAACTCCTTCTTGGGGTTGCCATACAAAAATTTTATTTTCCACTATATATTTGGACACTTCCTGAGAACGTATCGACATAGAGAGCTGAAATTTGGTCCATGGTGTTTTCATAATAATACCAAATAAAATTTTAAAAATGAACTAAATTGGGTAACCCCTTCTTGGTGTTGCCATATAAAAATTTAGGTTATTTACATATACTATGAGAACGATCAGTCTTAGACATTTTTACTGTACTAAAAACTTCTTCAGAATACGAAATCCTATAAAATTGGTTATAATCATTTGTTCTGTCCGACGAACCATTCTAGAAATATATGCGAAAAACTACTTCAAAAATCAAACTTGCATAGATCGGTGATCATACGAAATTTTATACGGGCATTTCTCTAGGGTATCATAAGAATTGGTTGTAGACTAATTCTAGGTTTTTTACTTATTTGCTTCATTTTTATCATTTTTGTATGAATCAGCCTATAATTTCCTATCGATACCCTCTATGATAATTATTTATAGTTTATGAGGTATAATTATTAGACTCATCAACCCGTGCTCCTCTGGTAGAAAATTACTGCTCAACAAAATCGGAAATCCGCTTCTTTTCGTTTTACTAACATTTTTTTATTTACTTATTTTTTTTAATAATAATAAATTAGTTTTTCATATCGAATTTAGGAGGTTCAAAGTGACAGTTTAAAATTACCTAATCGCTCTCTGTAGCCAAAATACAACCCTTTTTGGGATGTTTTTGTTTTTTCACTTTACCTTCAATGAAAACTTCTATAAATGCCTATTCCTAGGTAATTTTTTCTGTGAACTCAGCTTTGAAGCTATTTTCGTTGGACAGAAAAGAAAAAAAAATAGGTCTGCATTCTAGGCGCTGTAGACCTTAGGCCTCTTATAGTTTTGTTTTGAAAAACTGCTCAAATATATTTAAAAAAAAAAACAAATCGAAAATTGTTGGAGTTAAACAAAAAAATCCTGAGTTTGATCTAATTTCAAAATTTCGATTTTGGTGAATCCTAGTTTCATAACAGAAGGAAGGAGGGGAACATATTGTAAAAGTCCAAAGATCTTAGAAATTAATTGTTCAGAGGGTGATTAAAAAAAATAAATAAAAAATCTTTAAATTCCCCGAACCATCCAAGATATTCGCATTCATTCCCCCCCCCCCCCCCCCCCCAGTGTTTTACTTACCATTAATTATCCATGTTAGATATAAATTATGATGAGTAATAATATATTCAAAAAAATTCATGAGTAAAAAAATGAAATGAAAAACTATATAAAATAAAGAATAAAGAATAGTTAAGAATAGGTCATGAAAGAGTAAGTAAAATTAAATAAAAATCAAACGAAATTTCATCTAATCTATGCCAACCGAAAAGAACTGAGAAGCGATTCTTGCATAGCCTCTTGAGCATATAAAGGGGACCAGCGTTTTGAATATTTATTGGTAAACTATTCCACAATCTAGTAGCCTGAACAAAGTAAAAACATTCATAAGGAGCTGTACGGAAACGAGGCAAAAGAATACTTGAGTTTCTAGCAAAACGTAGATTTTGTATATGTGAAGAAAAATAGCTTGAGTCTTTTGATTTTAGCAGATTATATAGAAAAATCAATAAATTGCAATCAAGGAAAAGCCGAGCAAACGATAATTGAAATGCGACGTTAAGTTTGCGGGAGCAGGTACTATCCAATTTCGGATATTTTACAATTTCCAAATGTAAAATGAGGTATCAGAAGAGTTTTCACCAATTTTAACCGTATCTTTCTGGGACAAAAACGAGGCGGTTAGCCACAGTTACCTGAGTCGTCCGTAGATCTTACCAAGGATTTAGCTATCATGATCACAGCATTTCAGAGATGAATTTATAGTTACACCTAAATTTTTAACAGATCCTACCAAGGACAGAGGTGAATCGTTAAGTAAAATGTCGAAGAATTCAGTAATACTCAGCTTGCTGTTATTGATAATAATGTAATGAGATTTACTTCACTTGAGAGTCAGATGGTTGGGTTGTGCCCATTGATGTATCTTATTTAGGTTACTATTTACTCGAGCAAAGCAATCCTCAATCAGACCGATAGGTCTGCTGAAGTAAATCTGCACGTCATCAGCATACAAATGAATATTAACGTCCTCCACAATTTCAGGCAGATCATTTATGAAGATACTGAAAAGCGGGGGTCCAAATATTGATCCCTGCGGAACACTACAAGACAGTGGAAGGAGGCATGAGAAAGTATTGTTTACCTTTACTTGTTGATATCTTTCTGACAAGAAACTATGAATTAGCTGAACAGTCGTAGAGGAGTGCCCAAAATAAGTAGATAATTTCTGCAGAAGCATCATGTGATTGACGCAGTCGAAAGCCCTGGAAAAGTCCAGAAGGGCCAAGATACTGATACAACCGTCATCGAGAGCAGCTCCCAAGTCATTAGTAATGGAAAGTAATTAGGTGATAATTGAAGCGATCCCTACAATTTCTAGTGATGATCATGCAAAATTTATTTATGTACTAATAATGATAATTACGATAACCAAATTTCATTAATTACCATTAATATTTCAATTATTTACCATTACTTGGCATTATTTATTAGATTACATACAAATCGTAGGTAATTACATATGTGTGTCCATAAATACCTCACATTTTAAGCATAAAATGTGATAGATGTGGCCGATAGGAAGATCGAAACCACGATTTAAGGTGAGTTTTAAGCACTCGCAAATTTAAGCATCTTCTTGGCTTTATAATGAGTAAACTATTCTCAGTAGAATATATCGAACGTTGATTGGATGCGAGGGGAGCTTGAACTCAGTATACAAATAAAATAGTTCCACATACCTCTAAAAATTCTCACTTTCATAAATTCATCGCTAAAATGTATCATACTGGACTGATATTATGTACACATACATAGGTCCTTATTAAATCAAGTTCAGGGGATACCCTATAATCAAAAAGACCTTTCCAAAGTCCGTACGTGGAGTTTAAACAAAGTCCTTAACATAATCGCCAACAAAACTGTTATTGTTCCGTTCACGAGAAGATCGAAGCTTTTACTAACGGCTTCTCTTCTTGATAACACGCAATTGATATTTTCAAATAAAGTCAAAATTTCTGGGGGTTAATCTAGATGACAAACTTATCTGGAATTCGCTTCTGTCCAGAGTGACGGAAAGAGCAGTGGAATTTCTCTACACATGTCATCGGTCGCTTCATTGGCAGAACATGGGGTCTGAAACCCAAAATGATGTACTGGATGTATACCACGATTGTTAAACCCAGCCCTCGCATGATGGGAAAAAGCTCATAAAAAAAAGGCTAAGGCTCTGCTTGAAAAAACCCAGTGACTTACCTGCCTAGGAATAACTGGTGCCATGGAACCTATCCTACTGCAGGCATAGGAGCCTTATTAAACCTTTCACCCATTCATTTGCAGATGAAAAATGAAGCGATCTCCATTGCTATTAGAGTGCAAAAAGAGAAACAGTTAAAGCTAGGGGATCTGCTTGGTCATTTAAGTATTCTAAAACAGATATCCTTCGAGAAAAGGGCGACAATATTTGATATAATCACACCCAAGGTGGACTTTGTGTGAAACTATTCCACTTGGTTTTGGGAGATCAACAACAATCGCGTTCCACTAAACCATCCTTGTAACAAGGATCGATGGGTGTGGTATAGAGACGGTTCAAAAATGAAGAATGGAGTCGGACTGGGCGTATACGTCCCCAAATGCCATATATCAAAAGTCCTGGGCTCTACCCCTACCGTATTCCAAGCCGAGGAAGCCATAGAAGAATGCACCAATTCACTTGCATTAACAGATCCATAAATGCCTCAACCATTAATATCTTCTCGAACAGTCACGCCGCTTTCAAGGCCTTCTAGTCATACTCTGTGAAATCAAGGATTGTCTGGGAATGTCTACAAACCTTCAAAAATTTATCAAGGAGAAACACGGTTATACTAATGTGGGTACCTGGACATGAGGGCCATAAATGCAATGAAATTTTTGATAGCTTAGCCAAAAGACGAGCGGAAGTTCCCTTTGTCGGACCAGAGAAATTTTGTGACACTTCAAAGCGTTACCTCAGAGCTTTCCTAAATAACTGGGGGAATAAACAAGAATCCCTGTTTTGGGAAAAGCTACAAGGATTTCGTCAGGCAAAAAAGTTTATCAACACCTCTGGCGGAAAAACATAACAACTCCTACTGCTTAGGAGAACAGAGCAGTTCTTAGGTCATAGCCCCTTGACGTATCATCTAAACAAGATGGGCTTGGGGCTGAGAATTCATCCTGCCGCTTCTGTCTATCCTCGATCTGAAACCCCGGAGCACCAGACCAGGCGGAGATTACTCCACCTTGAACATGATTTTCCTCCACCAAACTACTTGGGTAACCTGAGTCCCAGAATGGTTCCACACTTTATTAACAGTCTGAACCTAGAAAGGGAGTAAATTTAACAGGGACTCACAATAGGTCTTTCAGGTCGCAGTGATTGCCAGGCTAACGCCTACACACCCCTTCACAAATCTAATACCCTACGATTTAGAGGACAGCGTGGCAGGAAGGAGTAGAGAAAGGAATTAGGGAATGTGAGGAGAGCGGCGAAGGTGCTGATGCATGTCACCCTTAAAATTTCGCAGATTGTGTGCCGGAGGAAATATAGAAGATGGTAGAGTGTTCCACATTGGCAGTAAGCACAATTACACAAAATATCAGAGCTAATCACATGTTTAGTGACGTAAGTAAAGCAGATGTACGCATGTCGTCATTCCGACTTGTATTCTAATTTAGATCAGTAGTTACCTGCAAGCTTATACTGAGGTCCTAACTGCCCTTCTATACCCCAATGTTGGCAAATTATGTTTAAATTAACGGTGTTTTTGTTTTTTTCGAGAAAAAGCAATACTCAGATGACGTTTAGAGAGTTAGATTTATGCCGAACTCCCTATGCGGCAGAGAGACTATGAGAATAGTGTTTTCTGATGCAGATGGGTTTAGTCTTGCGTGTAGTGGTTTCGGAAGAGAACTGTTCTTGTAGGAGTAGCTCTGGACGTAGCGAGATCATAGCTAATATCTACTGCAGAGAACTGATCTTCTGTAGGCTTTTAGGCGGTCTGCTAGTCAGGACGCATGTTAGTCCATAATGATAAGTTTACACCTAATCAGATCTATGTAGTTAAGACTGAACTGCCTAAAGAAATATTTATCTTCCCTGGAATGGTCTGTCCCAATGACAGATCATTCAAGAATTATTTCGCGCTGGCATAGTTGGATCGTACCCCACCACGGAGGTCAAATCGGAGCTATGACGACTCGAAGGACTTGCTACCACGGAATGTCTTTAGTGATAACGTCAGACACCAGATGATCGGGTTACTACAGTAAGAGATGTTTTCTAGTGGCGGAGTAAGGTATAGCAAAATTAGTGCCAGCGTCGTCTGCAGAAAGTACATGCCGTCTGCAAAGATACTTCTCTATCACTGAGTGGTCAAGATATCGAACCAAGGTGGTCCTGTCGACACTGACTTAGTGGAGTGCGAACTCTGAAAGGAAAAATTTATCTATTTCCTGAAATTAACACGAAAAAAAACGTCCATTCTTCTTATGCAAACGGGCTGATTTTTCCTTGCTTGAATCCTTTATTTTTTGATAAGTTGTTTGGTTTTTATACTGGTGTCATATAAAATTTGTGTACATGAATAAAGACCAAATAATACTTTGCCGTCTGCTAACTTATAAGTTTCAGTTCGGCTTTGTATAAGATGTGGCCAACCTCGTAAGTTGGTGTAAAAGGAATCACATATCTTTCAGTTCGTTTTAAGTACATATATTCAACCAATCCTGAAAAAGTAATAACAACAAATCGAAATCTCTTTGAAACCGTCTGGGAAGGACACTGTCCACAATCTCCACCAACCTCCCAATCGAAAAATAATCTAAGAAGAAATAATCAATGAAATAATTAAATTAATTTTTGTAATCATATTTAAATACTTAGAAATAAAACTATGAAAAAAATCAAAATTTTTCATGCAAACTAAAATGTGCACATAATCCTGGCAACGTAACAACAACAACATGTAAAAATTCTAAATTACAAAATTATTGGTAAAATTTCAATTTCTGTCAGTTGAACCGCAAATTAACAATAGTAAAATATTTATTTTACAAATATTTACATCAGTAGGTACCTACCACGAGCAACTAAATTAAACATGTAAACGTTTGCTACTATCGCGAGAAATGTAATTTGCGGAGGAAAACTGTAATTTAATGGAAATTAAAACGGAATAAGTCATGAAATTCAATCAGGAAAAATTGCTAAACAATTTTCTTGTAATTACTTAGTTTGTAATTTTCCATGCCCTCAATCAACTTTTCATCAAATTCCATTTGTGTCTTTCGAAGTAAAAAAAAAAAAAAAAAAAACAAAAAATCGTTAAAAAAAAACAGACAATAAAACAATCTCCCAAGTTTGAGGTTAAGTTGAACGCGTTTGGAACGAAAAGTAGAAATTCGCGCAATTTTCTCTTGGCGTGCGGTTGTAATCCCGCTAAAGGGTATTGTGACGTTTCCATCTGGTGGTTAATTAAATTTTTTTTTTAGAACAATGCAGAAATTAATATCCATGGAAAAATTAATTATTTTGAAATCAAATGATCTTCACAAAAATTACAGTTTTTCATGACATATCCAAGTGAAATCATAGCGATTTAGGACAATCAATTTATTTCAATTAAAAACTTGGTAAATTTTATTCAGATATATTAATTACGTAATAATTATTTGAGGAATAAATTCTTATACCAATACGAGAGTATCGGTAAACTAAAACCATTCAATTCCAAATTGCATTCTTTTGTATCTAATCGTGATTAAAAATTTTCAATTACAATTACATACAATTGTATTGGTGATTTAAAATACTCTTTTCTTTTTTGTGTAAAGAAAATTTAATTACAACTTCCGATATAAGTACAACCTAAAAGACGAGTTGGCAAATAAATAATTAACAAACTACAGATTTTTCCAAAAATAATTAATAAGTAATTTAAAAATCCACTCTTGGAGGAATTTGATACTTCTAATTCTAACTACTTACCTTCAAAAATAAGTTTAACTTCGAAAGGAGTTTTATATTATTTTTTGAATTTTGCGACGAATTTTACAATGCTTTTAAATGGTAATTATTTGCAGAGATTTTGATAAAAAAAAACATTAAAATATGTAATTGATTCCATATAATTATTATAATATTAATTGGGTTCTCAAAAATCAAATTTGGAGAGCTCCGAACACGAAAATAACGAAAGACACTCGTGTCAAAATTGTGAGGCATTTTTAAAGTTGGGCAAATTAACATTAGTAGAAACAAAAAATCAATGTAGAAGGAAACAAAACAAGAACGGCAGGATGCAATTCATAAGAATCTTACTCATACATACTCATACAATATATCTCTTCAAAAGTGCATTTCACTTATAGCGTTATAAGCTTCAACTGAAAAACTTGCAAGATAAGGGAAATTTTCAAATGCGAATGCTAGAAGATACTTAGAGAAGAATAATGATAAAAATAAAAGAAGAAATTGAAACAAGCTAAACAAGGAATTCACAATACAAATAATGGAAATAAAGGAAATAATTTTCTTGAAAGTGTGTCTAAAATGACGCGTTTATTTCCACTTTTTGTTTTTTAGACAAACAATGACGAGTTTCGATTGATTTTTGTTTATAATGACTTTATCCTTGGATCTGCATTATTTATAGATATGAGAATTGCAAAAAATTCAAAAGAATTCAAAATATTTAAAACCGTATTTTCATAATATTCGAATTAATTTGAGTAATTAAATTACTTCCAGAGTTGTATGATTTTAAGTACCAGTACCAGTAGGTGTACTCATACTAAAAGAAACATTTAGTCTAAGGTTAAATTTCTTTACTTTTATTCGCAAACTTACAAGTATTAGTAAAAATATTGGTAATGTCCAGTGGCAGTACTTCCCAGTACTTCACAGTATCTCCCAGTACTTACCACTACTTACCAGTTCTTTACTGGTACTTACTTTAATTTACTTGTTTTTATAAATGGGAACTAAATTAATAAAAACCAGTAATTGCAAGTAAGTGCCAATAAATTTTCACACTTTAAGTATTTTCTAGATAACTGTAATTCTTAAGACGCATAAATGGTGTAAACAAAAATTTTTTATTGAGTTAATGAATTCGATTTCAGTCTTTCAAATCCGGCTCATATGTATCATATTCTTCTTTATTTTCTTCCATATACTCAATAATAAATACTTCTACTTTGTTTTATGTCGAAAAACAAACCCTCATAATAAGCATCAAGTCTTTGTCTAACACAAGCAATTTTCATTACGAGTATGTTGTACTTGCCAGTACTGGTGGGTACTGCCGAGTACTGGTAAGTACTGAGAAATACAGATACACACCAGTACCAGCTTTCGTTATGGTACTCAAAACATTTGAAGTACCAATAAAAAATACTCACTTTTACTGGTAAATTTATTTCCAGTATAAGTACTGGTACTACTGGGACATGTAATGAGTAACGATTTACTTGAATATCATACAACTCTGATTACTTACTACTACAGTAGTTTTAATTACAATTACATTTTTTTTTTGTATAATCGTAATTGTATTTTTTCAATTACGATTACTATGAGAAGGAAATTGAAATTGAATCTTTTACTCGATAGTCTACGTCATTTTATAAAGAAAATTCACAATAAATATATGAATGCGTTTACCCATCACAATATCACTAACAAAGATTTAAAATGCGCTTTTATATCTAGATGTAAAAGAGAGAGAGAGGCATCCTTCAAAAATGATCGTAACATGAACGTCAGCCTAGAAGCAATTAGGGGCTGAAATGAAAATGTTGTATCAGAGCAATGATGATGTAGTAGTAGTGCTTTATTTCACAGCAATAAATACATGCTTTATAACCATAGCTTATAATCTTACCTAAACTTCTATACAATAGGAACATTTATTTTTATATATTCAATTATTTTCTTCTTAAATTTTCTTAGTTCATTCTCATTTCTTATTTCCATTGTCATTTCATTATACATTTGCAAACCTTTATACATTATCATATTTTGCGTATTAGTATTTTTGAATTTACTTAACCTAAACCTATCATTATTTCTTAACGAATATGGTTGTACTTCATTAACATATCTAATATAACTACACAAATATCCTGGAAGCATGTTATTCTTAATTTTAAATATAGTAATTAGCACATTCAAACACACCCGTTGATCTTGAACATCAACACCACCACGAAAAGCCCAAATTTGCAAAGAAGCTAGAAAGGAAATTCTAAAAAACATACACATTCTCCAAGAAGCTCACCAAATATAATTGCTAGAAGAAACAAGCCAGTTAAAAGCAAATACAAACATAATTAATTACTCACATCTACACAAAAATAAATCCATAGATGAAGAGTTATGATAGGACAAGTTGCGATATCCAAGTCAATCAGAACTCAAGCATAAACAAACTTAAGAACAATAATGCCGAATCTCTGTCGAACTTCTCAAAGTTATTGCCAACATGAACATTAGAAATTCTACAACTTAAACTTAAGCTAAAAAATAACATTCTCCGGAAAGAAAGAAAAATACAAAAAAAAAAATGGCGGACCTAGGCGAATGCAGCAACTGGCGTGGGATCAGATTAATTTACTAATTAAACAAAGTGACTATTAGCTCTGATAATTCTTCTCTTCAGAAGAGAGAAAAAAAAAACAGGAAAATATTCGAAAATTCACATTCACATGCATATAGAAAAGTCGAACAACCTACGACTAATCTTAGAAAAAATCATGGGAATGGTGTTTCTCCTTGTACTTTGGATTCTTTGAGTAAGACAAAATAAATTTTGGACCCTGGAAAGGACCACCAAAAAATATGTTATGCTTGATCAAAGCGCAAAAGCAATATTCCGCAATGAAAGTCTAACTGATCCACTCAGACTCAAGTAGGTTGTAAAATAAAAATACCCTCTTTCCCGCTTCTGTAAAACTTCAAACTAGCTAAATTAATGAGGAACAAGAAACAGGTGAGAAGCAACTAGAGACTCACTCAATGATATGCAAAAGCAGAACTAGTAGATACCACGAAACTAACCAGTTCGTCATCAACAATACCACAATAAGGAAACTGGAAAATGTATGAAATCAATTATCTTGCTAGTATCAGTACTACAAACGGAGTAGAATAGAGGAAGACTGAGATGAAAGTCTTAAAAAGTCCATGAATGGATTACGAAAGATCCTGGGAAGTTTGAAAGTTCCCCGTTATGTGAAGTCAATACTAAATGGAAACGAAAAATGGCAAAAACACCAGAATGAACAGAGTCCAAACAGAGTGAAGTATAAAGTGATAGATGAAAATAGGGAAAACTGAACAGGAATCAAAAGATTGGTCAAAAAGAGAATTACAAGGAGATTTTGATACCTCGTTCCTTCTTACCCCTTTCCAATTCTTGTGGGGGGGGGGGGGGTGGCACCTAAAATATCTTGCAAGGCCAAGGTGTAATTGTAACAAAAATTTTCCGGATAATGGAAAGATTGATGAACGCGTACGACTTAGAAAAATCTCAGATGATTTTCTTCTCTCTGCAATAAAGGTTGCTCCAAAACTAACTTCAAATATTATAGTTCGAGTGATATTGACTCGGTGAACCTTCATAAAGAATAACCAAAGAACTGCAGGGAAACTTAGTGCTTAGTGTACAAACTTAACAAGGAAACTCTTGAGGCTAGAAGAAGTCGCTCTTATTAACCCTGGTGTCCATTAACACAGTTCACTACTCTTCCTGAGAACTGAATGATAACTCAGAACGCAGAGGGTGGGGAGAGAAGACAAGGGCCCATTTTCTATGTCATGTCTAGTACTCTTAGCTAAAAAAAAAATAGTCACGGATGCTCCTGTAAATTGAAGAAAAAACAGTATTAGTTAAAAGAATGGAATAAATTATTAAATATTAATTAGAAATTAAGAAATCAATCATGGATAGATAAATTAATTTTTCCTTAATTGCTTCAGTAGCAAACACAAGCGGTGCAGCAAGGATGGGTAATCGAAACTCTGCTTCAGATATGGACGTCTAAGACACATCACTAGACTTTATCCAGGCAACATTAGTTGCTATGAGTGTGGTGCGCCGGGTGTAATACCTCCCAGATACCCGCAAAGTAACCGCGGTAGCACAATTCAGCCATCTACATGAGGAAACGGGAGTGGAGCTTGCACTTAAACGGCGATGCGAGTTTTCCGAATTTAGCTGACCGTCCTACAACTAAACAAATAGAAGTAGAAAGAAAAGAGGAATCCTTGCGCACATTGGTGGATTATGTTTTTGCAAAAGCTGATAATGATACGCGCCCGCATTTGCAAATATCAATTTTTGGTACAACTTTTTATAGATTACTGGATTCGGGAGCTTCTCGTACAATTATGGATGGACCAGGATGGAACATATTGATAAGTTTGGGGTTAAAAACAAAGGTAACTGACGCGCGACACGAGATTTAACTTGGCAAATGGGGACACACGTTGGGCGTCCAGATTCTGTTATGCATGTTTTTTTTTTGCGAACGTTTTCAAGCTAGCGATGGAGGACGGAATGGGTTCAGGCACCTGTCAACACTTTTGGGCACCATGTGGTTATGAGTCCACGAAATTTAGAGTTTTGAAATAAAGTAAAATTAAATCACCAACTAAAAGCCGGAGACCAAAAATTCCATAAAGAAATTTTGTTGGGAGGATAAGTAGGTACTGTGTGTAAAGTGTTTCGATCAGCAGTAATAGGGCGATCTCATCAGGACAGCAATTAATCCTGAAACTGTCTGCTGTCTTTATGGAATTTTTGGTCTTCGGCTTTTAGGCCAGAAACTGACAGTACCACGGTACTTGTTTTTTAATTTTCTTTGCTCATATGCAGTAGATTGAGAATTGCCTGTACAATCGTATTTTGTACGGGTCTCGAAAGAGTAAAAAACTCACTACTACTTTCCACTTAAAACACCAACTTTTTCTAAGAGTATGATGATTCTAGGCTATAATAGTAAGTCTAATCTAAGTTCGGGAGTTTTTCAATCTAAGCTAAACTTTTTCTTCACCCTACTTCGAATCTGTTTATAGTAACGAATCTTTTGAAGAATACTGATGATATCTTGAAGGGTTTCAATGATCTTGATTCCACTACAAGGCCAGAGTCAGATGATTTATGTCATTCGCTTTACTGGCCGTTCCTTTATGTAAGATTTTTAATATATCCTTAAGTACCGGTACTTTTCTTGACGATGAAAGGAAAATCGCATTTATCTTATATTTAAATCAAGTTTCAAAAGTACTGTAGAGAATTACAGACTAGTCTCAGTAATTAAAGTCGTACCAAAATTACTTGATTATATAGTTAACTCTAAGCTTAGTTCTCTAGTTAAGGAATATATAGTCCCTGAGCAACATAGCTTTGTTACAGGTAGGTCATATGTGTAAGTAATCTTTTCGAACTATATTATAAGTTCTTTTGAAGATCGTGTTCAAGTTGATTTTTCGAAGGCATTTGATGAGATCAGCAATCCTTTTCTCATTCATATATTGAAAATTTTAGGGTTCCGCACCTCTGTTTTATAAGCTGGAGTGTAGCCTATTTATGTAACTGCAAAACAATATGTAAGGATTGGTAATATTATATTTGAAGTAATAACGGTCACCTTGGGTGTTCCTCAGGGCAGTCACTTAGGTCCTCTATTGGTTTTGTATTTCATTGTCCGACAATACTTCATTTACTGTTGCAGTAGTATATTCTTCCATATTTCCTTAAATGCAATGCATTAAGTCAGACTAATTAATAAAGTGCTGCTTGTAGGCAGCAATTGGGGCAAGGTAAAAGCTCTAATTTCCGGTCACCAGTAAACAATAGCTGTGGCTCATGATAGTAATTATTGATTTATTTCGCGGCCACTAAAATTAATGTAGTTATTCCGAAAATTAACCGAAATTTTAAGCAATATTATATTTATTTGAAATATAAAAACTTAAAAAACTTTCTCATGAAATAAAAATGGAATAAAAAAGGCAGCCTCTTACCTTTTAAACTCATAGCAGTACACTAAAAAATGTATGTGTTATTGTACCTGAACCCCAAAACCTACGCAATTGACATAAAAGTGGTGAATCAACTCATATGGCTTAGAGCAATCTGGAAGACTTTAGTTTTTGAGAAGTTACATCAATGAAAAATATTGAAGGAAAATTATTAGAAAAATCCCTCGCCTGACAATCATATCTAAAAACCAAGGACTGAATCAGTTACGACTTTTTACCTGTTTGTTATTCCTGACCGATAAAAATTTGAAGGTAAAAAAATCAAGCTGGAAGGCTTTTTATTTTATCTGGCAAAAATAAGAAGCCAGCTTGACTAGAAAAAATAAAGAGTTGGGCTCGATTTTTATATTTCTACCGAAAAAAAGTATCAAGCCGTTGCGCTTGCTTTTCTAGCTTCAAAACTAATTACCGGCCAGGAATAACATGTAAATTAAGCTTTTTTTCGTAAAAATTCAAAACTGATTCGGTCCCTGAAAATAAGAAGCCAGCTTGGATTTTTATACTTCCGGCCTACCATCTCGAAACAATATTTATTTTATTATTTATTTTATTATATTTTGGCCAGATAAAATAAAAAGCCTTTCCAGCTTCGTTTTTTTTAGCTTTTTTAAATAAAAAGTTAAGTTTTCAAAAGCTTTACAGGAATCGAAACGGGTTTCACGAGACATTTTTTGGTATATTCCACTAAATTCCACGATCATGATTTATCCCAGCATTTTTTTGTTTTTTGTTTTTAATTTTCAAAATACCAGTTATTTTCGATCCCTGCTGAAAACATAATGCCTTTTTCACTATAATCCAGCCTTCATCAATACAACAAAAAATTGCAAATAACAACTGACAACCGTAACGTATCTTTTTATCTTTCTTAAAAAGATACTCAACAATTCCTAATCAAAGCAAAACCCTATAAAGTCCATTAGCATTTCCTTTTTAAGTTTGAGAAGAAACAAATTTTCCTTAACTTGTAAACTTTTCCAAAACTCCGCAAAGTTACATCAAATTGTAAAGCCCCAGTAGAGCGATAAAATCACACTTTAATCCCAGCTTAAAATGTCCTTTAACGTTCTCATTTTTGAGTCTTTTTTTCTTTTTTTTTTTTTCATTAATTCCTTTCATTTTTATTTTATGTCATCAGTCAAAAATCCTATCATCATTCCGTCGCTAGGTTGCTGTTGGTGCTAGTACTTAGGTACAAACAAAAAACTCACGCACTTTATAATTCTACGCATCCGTAACAAATGAAAAATTAAAATCACAGGAAATTACCATTCCTGAGAAATCCCTCTCCGGCGGCGATATGATGATCGCCTTAAAAAGAAAAAAAAATCAGAAAAAAAACAAAAACAAAACCAACCCTCCTCCCTCTGCACCAAAAAAGTTATACGATGAGTTTTTGACTGATTTTCCACGGTTACTTAACTTTCTATGCGGCTGGCACACCGGGAATCCGTCCATCCCATCAGAAACTCAGGAAGAATGAGTAGAAGTCATTGAAATACTGTTGCGTCCGTTTCGTACATACTTTTACCTACCTCACCTCTCGTCTCAGTTTATTCAATCTCGGGATTCTTTTGCGCTTCTGTGACTCTGGTTTGTCTTCTTTTATGGACGAACCTTTGCCAAAACAAAAACAAGAAAAACTGGATATAACAACCAACCATCAGGGAAGGAAGGGACTCTCTCTAGTACTCATGTTTATAGGGCTCTGGATGACTTTGATTGGAATAAAAAGCAAACCAAAAAAAAAAAAAAACTTGATTCGCCCCGGTCATATTGTGCGTGTATACGCAACATAATGGGAGGGAGCGCATTAATTTCACAGGCTGAATTGGATCCCACCACATTCACATGGACAATTTAATCGCTACTATGAATAGGGATCTATGTTACACATGTGTATAGGTGTATACCTATAATGGAATCTTGAATGGATCCCGGGGACATAAACATAATGAGATACAACCGCGACGGGAAAGTATCTACACATGCACACACATATAATACCAAATCAAATCAAAAGCCATGAGGTGCCTCTAGTAAGCCGATTAGAGTTAAAAAGTAAAAATATAAAAATCCTGGGGAGGCAAAAAAAAAAAAAAATTGCCGGTGTGTGTCGGTAAATTAAAATTTTTATCAAATTATTTACAAACAAACAAACATACAAAGGAACTCTAGAGAGAAAGAATATAAAAAAAAGGAGGCGCGCAGCCCATATCCAAAAGGGAAATGAAGAGATTTTCGGGGGAGATACGGCACCACGCAGAGGTAATTGTTCAGAGTTGGAATTAGACTCGATAATGCAGGGGTTCCCTTCCCGTTCCATCTATTATCCAGCAGCATCAGCAGCAGCTTTTATGCTACTGGGATTTAACTCTTATTTATGGGAAACTGTAATTATGGTGCGGAGAGAGGGAAATATAAAATTACAAAGCAGTAGCAATAGCAGCGGAGAGCGGTATAAAACACAATACATCCCCCCAAGGTATTAAGGCATTTAGAATCAGCTTCCGGAATTTTAATAGTAGATTTATCCCCCCGTTGTTAATCCGAAAATTACATGGGCTTCTTTCGGATATTAAACTACACAACATTGTCTGTTGTCTGCTTGTTCCGTTCCGATGCTGTGCCGTAAATATATCAATATTAGTTTCGTTGATCTTGAACATCCTTTCTGTTTGTTGAGGTCATATACCTACAGATAATATTGATTTATGCCTTTTTCACCTTAAAACAACAACAAAAAAACTCACTTTCATCAGATAATCTAAGTAGAATCTCTAACGCCACAACTATATGGGCATTCTCCTTCCTCTCAATGATATCATGTATGTATGGATGTATGTATGTGAATCTGCCATAAATCTAAATCGCGTCAAACTGACAAATCAATTAAGAAAAAGTAGCGAGCCCCGATTACGAGGGGCAGTCTCTTCGAGTGGATCCTCCTACAACTTGCAAAGCAGCAAAGCAATCAGTCCGCTTCGTGATGATGGAAGATAGATAACAAGCAACTAAAGAGTAAGTATGCCATCGTTCGCGCTTTGCCGTGGATATAACACCCAAGCAGCAACTACTGCGCCGCCAATACCGCCACCGCGATCGCTGCTCGCCACTTGGACCAAGAAGAATCTCTGCTTGATATTGCGCGGAGGCTATAGTTAAGAGGAAGTTGTCAATCACCTTAGAAAATAGATAGAACCAGATTTAGATAGATTTGTGGCTAATCCATGCATGTATGTATGCCTATTTATGTAGGTGTGTATGCGGATGTGGCGTATACTTCTGCAGTGTATCTTGTCTCATCTCATCTAGCAATTAGGCTCTGCTTTTTTATCTTATCTGAAAATAGCTAGAAGATTTGAGTGATTTTAAGAACTCTTTTTCGCTTCTTTTTTTCCCTTATTTTAAATGCAGGGGAGCAGAGCTCCGGAATTCCGAATAAGACAGACAAATTAGCAGACCTCTAAAATCCTGGAAGCTTTCTTCTCGTAAGATCAAGAAGGTGGCCTATTCCTCGCTTTATCGGACCAGAGCTATTTTGTGGCACTTCAAAGTGTTACCTCAGAGCTGCCCTAAATAGCTGAGAGAACAAACAAAAATCCCCGTATTGGGAAAGGATACAAAGACTTCGTCAGGCGGCAAAAAGTTTATCGACACCTCTGGCAGGAAAACAAAAGAACTCCTACTCCTTAGGAGAACTGAGCTCTTCTCAGGCCATTGGTCCTTGAGGTATCATCTAAACAAGATGGGCTTAGTTGAAACTTTATTCTGCCACTTCTGTCAGGATGCTCATGAAACCTCGAAGCACCTGCTCTGTAACTGTGATGCTCTGGCCAGGCGGATATTATTCCACATTGTTTTTCCTTCACAAAACTATACGTCTGGAGCCTCAGTCCTAGACTGGTTCTGGACTTTATTAGCAGTCCAAAATTAGAAAGGGAGTAAATTAAACGGGGACTCACAATGGATCTTTCAGGTCGCAGTCAATGCGAGGCCAACAACGGCACATCCCTCAACAAATCTAAATCTAAGTCTAGCTCTAACAACCTTACGGGATGCCCTTTAACAGCTTAGTAAAATAAAGTCTTTATAACTTCATACAGCGGCTCTCTGCTACTTTATGTTTCTCTCTTCGGGCGATGTTTAAGGAACCTGTAAAAGCTACCGTATCCAACGCGAGATGGCTTTTCTGCTTCGAAAAATCTGCCCTAGCCATATTCTTTCCTTTTTAATCTAGCCACATTAAATCCACAGTCACAGCTTCCTCTATTATTTTTTTCTGTAGAAAAAAATTCTTGCAATCGAAAAATCTTTAAAAAAAAAAGAAATTTCTTTGCAAAACCGGGCGTTTCGTAATAGCAGTAACCGTATTACTCATCAGTACGGCTTAGTTCCTGCTTGCCATATACGCTACAGTGGTGCACAGAAAAGCTGACCTCATATATGCACTAAAAATAATTATTAACTGTGAATTATATACGAGGCGAAATTCTACTTCTTTACTTGAATGCCTTGAATGCAAGAGATTTTTTCCACTCAATTCTCGAGCTGCGGATTTGGCAGCAAACTCAGTCAATTTCATATTGTCTAAATTTGCTATTAATTTATTTCATGGCAAAACCGTTTATTATTTCTTCCTAGCCTAGCCAGAAGTCTGGACCAAAAATTGCTGTATGGGCCTCATAATGGAATTCTGTGAACAGAAGTGCGGTTTCAAATTGAGATATTGATATTGCAATTATGTCATATTGGAATTATAGAAAATCTCTTATGGTTTACGATACTGAGAAATTAATTAGAGAACTTCCATTTGATTTGTCACTTGATTTTGTCATTTAATTTGTCATTTGACTGAAGAAAGGTCTGCGCATGTATAAGATGCGAGCAAATATTGTGCAATTACTTATCTATATGGAAAATAACAGACACTTCAACTTGACAAGTGTCAAATATTAAATGTTGGCTATTGTAGTATAAAATTCTAAAAGGTTCGTGTCTTAAATTATTGATGGTTTATAACCGGGGTCAGATTGCAATAAACTCTCTATAAAGCAAAATTTTTCGTAATTTCAATATTGAGCTCCAATGTTGTACATACTCAGTGTACACCGAGTGTCTACAGAGTTGTTTCTCAGTATTATAGAGGCACACTTGCGTTTAATTCAAACTGCAATATTGAAACCATACGTCTGTCTCCGGTATAGAAGGCAAGTAAGAGTGTATTGCATAAGGAAGGAGACTATTCCGATTAGACCAAACTTAAGAGTTGTGCTATTTTTGCAGTACTACGAAACCAATGCTGCCTAATTGCTATTAATCGAGATTGATTTATAGATTTAAGGATAAATGCTTATGCCATAATTGCCCTTGCCTAGAATTGAAACCATGTCTCAGCAATGACAGAAATATTTAGCGTTGCGCTTTTACCAAACGAACTATGGCCAAAACCAGTAATGTAAGAACGCAGAAAACTAATAAAAAATATTGTGGAAAACGATAAGAATTGGCAATGGTCTTTCGCGATAAATCAGCAGGATAAGTAATGTACGAGAAAATTTCGAAAAGTCTGTTGTAAGTAAAACACAAATTTTAACAAATTTAAAAACAAAAAATAAAAAATACCACTGCTTTGTCCTTTTTCAGTACATTGTGTAATTATGTACACAATTTTCTTCTTTTTCATCTACAGTCACAAATCAGCACAAAAATCCATGCGGATTGCATTTGAACATCTTCAATCATTGCTCGGAAATATTCCTTCCAGTGCATTGTTCGTCGACTATCAACATACGGGACATCCATTACGCTGACAAATTTTTATGTCTAAATGCAGATTTTTGTATAGAGTGAGATACACACAGCATCAGCAATCACAACAATGATATGCATTCGTCGTACATTCAATGATTGCCACTATGTTTGCCTTAACTGGGCGTCAGGAACGGCCATGTTTAAACTAATTGACCCAGTTTCAAACAGTCTGTAACGATGATGCAGACTATGCACAAAATTCAACTCGGATTTGAATCGCCAGCTTTATACTCTTTCAAAAAGATTTTTCATGGCTCGCAACTTCAATTACTTACCAGCAGTAAAGATATTTTTATTAATTGTGGCGCCACCTCGTAGTAATTCAAGGGACTTTTAAAAATGCTTTCGTGCTAAGCCTTTTTAACTTTTACTTTTTGGTTAATTAAGTTAATTTATAAGATAATTTAGGCAGTGGACTGGGGGGGAGGGGAGAGGGTCCATGCTTGTTTTTTTTTTTTGTAAAAAAGGAATTAAAAAAAAAATTCCCGAAAACATTATTCAACAGAGCTTTTTCCAAGCAGTCACTTGCCTTCTAATTTACCTCCTGCAAGCCATTCTTATCTACTCGCCTCATTCGTAATTTTTTCATGAAAAGTTATCAACAAGTAAGGATTCTTGCTAGTACTTTTGAGGCATTCCTCAGGGATCAATACTTGGTCCACTACTTTTCATCATCTTTATAAATGATCATCCAGACGTGGTTGGTTTAAGTTGTTGATATTGACATATAGCTGATGATGTACAGGTTTACCTTAGTAGACCGATCGGACTGCGTTTCACATTTCAATAGCGATCTCATCGAAATCAGAAAATAGGCCCCACTTAACCAGCAAAATTTAATTCCGAGTAAATCATACTACATTATTACAGTTTTCTAAATGCAAATAACTTTCTCAGTATTCTACTTGACAATTCTGCTTTGACATTAGTCAACTTTGTAATAAGTCTAGGATTAGCCGTCATCTCAACAACTGCGAACACATTAAATGTACTCTTCGAAAGATTTATGGTGGACTTTGACAATATGGTTTACTGCTGACATTTTGTTGATGGGATGCGGTCACGATTGCTAAAATCTTTATTGCTACCTTATTTCACATCTGGCAAAACTAGACAATGTTTACTCCCACAAGCTTAATGTGGGTTACAATGATTGCATTAGATTAATTTTTGGACTTAGGATATTTGACCACATCTCTAACTATAGTTCCCGACTGCTGGGATGCTTAATTAAAGTATACATGGAAATGAATTTGGTTTTTTTTTTTTTGTACAGCCTGATCACAACGGAAATACCAAGCTATTTGATCGTACGTAATATACAGAGCTTACATCCATCTGGAAATGTGAATCTCTTGCTCCCTTGCTTCTGCACAGTTGTAGATGAACAATCTGAATAATAATACATTGATATTATTTTATTCAATAGATACTGTAACTAATTCCGTTATTTGGAAATACTAATAGAGGATTGTACAATTTGCGTAGTCTTAAACATGGAATATATTATATATAAAAATGAGATCTGGGGCTCTATATTTTCATACAGAACTTATTCCGAAATCTACAAAGAATACAACGTGTCTGAAAGTATTCTCTGAACAGCAAAAGTTTTATTTCAAAACACCCTCCTACTTCTTATTTTACTTAAAAGTACATATCCGTACCTATCCTTCTACATACATACATAATTCTTGCCTTTGGGATATAACCCAGACATTTCTTAATCAAATAATTTTAATTTAATTAAAGATCCGCAGTCTTCTTACCATCATCACCACAACTACCAACACCATCTCACTTATTCATCCAATATTCACGTTCTAATATCATCCCCTCCTCTAATAATCAAATCTTTGTTGTTCACAGTATAATTTAAGAAATCTCCAGCATCTTGTAAATTTCTTGTATATTTAATGTTAAGCCGCATCACCATTTCACTTGTAAACTTTCATACTAGGTATGTACTTTAGGTGTGGTGCGTTGTCCTCCAAGAATTATCATCCTTTTGTCCTCCTGAGCTCCTCTATCCGTGAAAATTGGACGCGCACAAATTTCAAGATTATCCATGCCGCCGTACTGAGAAGGTAATAAGAGATAATAGATACTTTGATGCTTAGCGAATTTTCGTTGTTGTCGTCTATAGATTATAATTGGGCGGATTACAAAATGGCGTGTTTTGGCTAATCAAAGATTACATGAAAAAGAGATAGAAAAAAAAGAAGAGAAGAATTACAAAGGATAGTACCTACCTGTACTATGTGTGGTAGGTACTTATCTGAATATAAAAATAAAATCTTTCAAGATAATTCCCACCAAAGACTAAAACTTAGTCACGTTTTAGCAGAAATAATGGCTGAACGGAAGTAGCAATTAGAGTGGAGAAAAATGGACAAAGGTAAAAGAATTATAATCTTCCTTCATTTTTGTCCCAATCGAATTTGTTAAGAGATTTTTAATTTTTAGATTTATGACTAGTGTTGACTAATTACAGTAAATAAATTGCCAAAATTCTACTATGGGAAAAAAAATAAATGGACAAGAGAAACGGCAGTATGAATTTTGTGAATAATAAAACAAAAGGTGGATCGAGACAAGCATCTTATGGTACTCCAAACACTGCAACTGCTGTTGACTAAATTATATGTTCATCATGCCTCTCTGTGGGTGCTCCCAGTTCCAGGATGGGTTACATATGTATCTAAGATTCTTGAAGTGGTATGTGAGCTATAGAAGGTTGCCGAAATTCTCTCATAAAACATAATCGGGAAACGATTCCGCCAATTAGAACTAATTACACAAATGTTGATAACTTTGACATTTCGAAAAAAAAACGATTTAAACACACTATTGAATGGTGAAACACTCAGAAACTAAGTCCATACAACATCAAGATTCTTGAGGTTATCGAAACTGAATAGCGCACCCAATGTATATTAACTATGTATGGATTCATAGAGGATTTCCTACACATATTTTCATCTACATGAGTGATATGAATATGAAAGTGGCTGCAATAATGCAGTCCTTGAAAATCTGTTTGAAACTAAGGCATAATTTTATACACCAATTGCAACGGTGACATCTTCATAGAATTTTGCAGATCTTATCAGCTTATATTTTAGACAGATTGTCTCCATAATGACTTAATTTTTAATTAAATTGAATCAAATAAGGAGTGTGTCATACAAATGAAGTCCATTAAAAAAGCCCATTTGCCACTTTTCACTTAATTTTCAAATGGGCCAAATTTTACTACATTTAGTGAAATTGCAGTCAAAGTGCCACCTATCGTCATAAAAATTAACTGAATTTATTGAAAAGTGTTTTCAGTCAAGTTAGCAGTGACAGCCAAAAATTTCTTTGCAGCTTTCTTCTCTTTTTGATATCTTTTAACAACAAAAATCGTCTTCTACTAATAAATGCTTTGCAACTACAGTAAATATTCGGAAATTTTCTTGATAGCATTTAATTAAATTATTGAACTCTGCCATGATCTTAACTCTCAAATTGAGTAACTGTCAATGATATTCGAAATGAAATAATTTTCTAGTCTGTCACCTGTTCATTTTCTTGAAATGACTGAATTTCAAATTAAGTCATTATGGATACAGTCTGTCTAGGGTGTTATTGATGTGGATGGCCATAGTATTTCAAAAGCGAGATCTGTATCCGACAGATCGTATTTAGACCGTAGTTAGATCGTAGTTAGACCTTATGGTAGTTAGCTTAACGATAAGGATCAGGTAACAACAACAACTAAACGTATAAAATAACATTTCCAACCAAAAAAAGTTTAGTATTTATTCTTCTAAATGCAGATTAGTTAATTGTATATTCTCGTAGGCTTTGAGAAATGGAGTTATAATAATATCTACCATCGGAAGAAATCAGAGGCTCTACAAAAATGTTGAACGTAGAAGCCCTTTAAAATATTCCACCAGAGATTCAGAATAATTTCAGTGACCTTGCAGAAATATCTAGGATAAAGATAAAATATATCAAATTTTTTAATGATACAGGATAAATCTAAGTTGGCTGATCCCACCCGCTCTCTGATGTCCCAAAAAGAACAACAGATAATTTGGGTGCGCGTATACCCAAGTGATAGAAAAATGAGACGCGCTTGTAGCGCTAATTGGAAGTCCTGCGATATTCACTGTGGCTGTTTGATAAAAGATGGCACTCATATAGATAAGGAAAATCTAAGTTAAAGAAAAAGACTTGAATATTAAAAATCTTAAGTTAAATGAAAAAATAAAAAAAATGACATGAAAAATAAAAATAAAGAAAACTAAATAATAATCTCTAATGAAAACTAAGCAAGGTAATATTTATATATCAAGGCCATCCAAAATGCACCGATTTGACTTTTTTAAGGTGTATCAACTGATTTTAATAATCTACTAAAGCTCCCTTTGGTCCTAGTAAGTTGTATATCATGTAGTAAAGTAGTAATGCTGCCAGTATTGGGATCTACATCGCGGTATTAGGAGATTCTTGTGTTTATTCAACTGCAAGATACTCAGCTTTTCAAATAAGTATCCTGACTTCTGGCTGAATATGAGTCGATGTAAAGTCTTTAGCCTATATTAAGTTAAGTAGGCTTCTATTGAGCAATTAAGCAAAGAAGTTATGTATGGAGAAATATGACTATCTTGAGATAGTTTCTATATAAAGCGAAATACATCATTATAGGCCACTAAGAGCCTTTCCCGGCGGACCAAGTCTAGCGACGAAAATATTATACAGCCATAAGTAGAGCATGGAAGAATTACCGATTTCACAAATTTTCCCGAACATGGAGCGCTAACAACTCTGAGTTTAGTCATAGTCTCCTTAGGCAGCTATGTATTTTATCTAATGTAGAACTAATGTGGTCACAACAGGAAAATTTTGAATTGAGTTCATACCCCAGACTTTTTGCAGATTCAACGTAGATAAGACTCGTTTTATTGAGAAATATATGGCTGGTAAAGAGAGAGAGAATCGATGTTATTCTTATAAACTGCCTGGAAGTATTTAAGTCTAATTTATTACGCAAAGACCAATTATAAATTCGTTCTAGATCATAATTTTTTTCCATTAAGCCTATGAGTCTAGCTAAGTATAACTGTACATTATCAGCATAAATATGAATAATGAATCCACGACGGCATCAGGAAGGTCATTTATATAAAAACTAAATAATAATGGACCGAAAATAGATCCTTGAGGAACACCGCAGTGTAGGAATGCTCCAAATATCTGGAAGCTAGACATGTACTACAAGAGTAGTTTTAATTTTGGCATTTTCTACCTTATTTAGGTATGTATACAAATTTGCATGTCAGATCTATCAAAACTCTTTATAGATCTATAGTAGATCTATCAAATACAAAATTCCTGTCAACATTCGAAAGTGGATCAATTTATACTGTTTCTTTGCTATACTACAAAAATCATTGAGGAAACTAGAGGAAAAAGATAAAAAGTACTCTGTTCCATCGTAAGGAATGTATTACAAGTGATCCACTGATTTTCGTTGTGGCCGTTAATCAAAAAGTGGAAAGAGCAGTAAAACCAGTAAACTACTCCAGGGAAACCGCGCATCGAAGAAAGTGAAAATTGCTCCATTTTAGCAGAAAGGTAATAAATGGCTTCAATTTTTTGGTATTCCAATCCAATGGTATAAGCTTCATGTACTTAGAATATTTGACGAAATTTTGAATGGTATTTTTTTTCTCTAATGAAAATCGTATTTTTTTTTGACGGCTTACAGAGTTAGAAAACCATATCGAGTTAAGAGAAAAATAAATCAAATGTTGCTTAAAAAAAACAACTTTCATATCAAAGTCCCTAACCTGACAGCTCATACGTTCTATATTTATCCATTCATTGGAAAAGAATTACATGATTATTGTTTAAAGGTCGCTAAATCAAATACAAGTACAATTACAGTTGTCTTAAGAAGGATCGTTAAGCTAAGTAATTTTTACCTATCTTCACATTCATTAAAATCCGTAAGTAAATTCCCCCTAATCAATCAACTATATAAACTATTTTGGTTCATTACATTTATACTTTACTTTAGGGGGACTATTCTCGACACATTACGAAATCCAAATCAATCATATTCCTTCGAGCTCTGACAACCATTAAAGTCCATTTCCATTGACAATGACACCATTAAGTAAAACTTTTCTATTCATTCAATTTAAAGTCACATTCCTGAATCACACTTCTTTTTCGTTCGAACCGAATTGAAAATCCTACTTGCAGCAGCCAAGCAGTATAACGAAGCAGTCACGTATCCTGGACCATTTTCCATTCAAATGGCTTCTTTTACTTCGCTTCCATTTACTTGGTGTGTCCCTTTTGTAACTATTGTTGTAAAGCCTGAACAAAACTGTGAATTATACTGCTCACTACCGTTGTTGCTCCTGATGTTCCTTATTTATTTCTACATACATGTATCCATATAAGTATTCCGAGAGCGTACATACATACAAAACACACAAAATGCATGAAATGAAAAATAAAAAAAAGTGTCCTGAAAAATAAAAATAGTTTGGTTCGTCCACAATATATATATATTCCTTTTCTTTAGGATCCTTTCGGGAATTTTTACTATTATCCCTTCATGCTGTACTTGTCCTGGATACTAAAATATCTTTGTCCGATGAAAAAATTTTTTTTTTGAAGTTGTGTCAGGACACAGAACGAATATAAGAGAAGATAGAGAGAGAGAGAGAGAGACAGAGAGAGAAAGAGCAAGAAGAAGGAAAAGAAAAGAAGAAGAACGGTATAAAGAATAGAATCAGAGAGGATATTGCAGAGACATTTACACAAAAGGATCTCATTGGGTGGGTTGGCTGGATGACTGCTGGGACAATTATGAAAGTGACATTTCTTTACGACTGCTTATATTGAGGACACCCCATTGGAAGAAAGATTAATTCGGGAATTTTAAAAGAAAAAAAAAATCTTATTTTAATTTTTTTCCTTCAGGAATTTACCATTATTCAATTGAAATGGGCGAATTCGTCGTTTCAATTTTCTATGGGACGTATTTAAACGTGCAGCACCGAAATTATTGCCAGAACGTTTTTTTTTTGCTGATTCACACAGCCAAGTTATTTTTGGATAACAAAGATTCACAGATAATCATGAATGATGGTCAGTCACAGAAAAAGGAAACGGTTGGGTAGGTATGCATGTATAAGGATAAGTTAAGATGAATGTTAAGTGAACCAATTTCACGGTTAATATGCCTGTAAATGTCCGAGGAATGAAAATATACAAAAGAGCGGTATAAAATATGACAAGGATTTTTTTTTTTTTATTTTAACAATTGCCACTTTATTGTGTATAGAAAATTTAATTTTTTTGAAAATTGTAAAAAAGATCCGTGCTTTTGTAGAAAATTTTGATAAATTTTTATAAAGGAAGGTAAAGTTCTTGTAAACATGTTTGCTTTGAAAGTAAAAACGACTATAATATACTGATAAATTTGGCGGGGGGGGGGGGGGGGGGGTAGAATTGAGTTTTAAACCCTTTTTAGTAGTTTTATATAGACCTGCCTACCCATCAAGCAACCGATAAAACTCTGCACAGTTATCCCATTTTGTCATCCAAACCTAATTTAGAGCTTTTCCTATGTTTTTAACAATAAAAATATTTGTTTGATGCCAATTTCTCTACACAAGATTACTAAGACTTTTATGTAGGTAGTACAATACAGGGTATTCGGAAAGTCATGCCTTATATTTAAGGATTTGATACCTGGAACCAAGATATGCAAAGATTGATATTGTGGAGAGAAGTGATACTGTTTATATTTAATTCTTATGATCTGTTTGAGCTGCTTTTTTGGACTATATAAAAATTATTTGTCATTACGACTTTGGATTGAGTTATCCTACCATCCGCGTAGCAAATGTAAGACGGCTGAGGCGGACCGCATGGGGCACCAAAATTTAGAAGAAATGACAGTAATTATAGCAATATTTTTTGGGGGAATTAAAAATTTGTTCCCACAAATCATTCTAATGGAAGGGCCAGGTAACTGAATTTTTATAACATTGACTCTATGGTTCCAATTTTAAATATCCATAGTTGGCTTGAGGATTCACAAGTCTGAGCATCGAACCTTGGATACTCTTGAGCTAGTAGTATACTGAAATTACAAAGTTTCAACTTGTGTCTTTATAATACTAGTAATGAAGGCTTAGATTCATAGTGGTATAACAAAAAATCTAGTCTAATTCTCAATTTCCTGAATATGACTGCCAACACAGTCGCCTTTGGTTAGATGATCTTTTAGGTAGAACTACAAAGCAGCTGTTGGGTATAGACCTAACTCAAAGCAACGAAAAATCTACTTGGGCTAAACAAGTCAACCCTGAGAACCCTGATGTCAGTTTTCACTGGGCACTCTCGTCTCAGGATTCACCTACATAAAATGGGACTTACTGCTAACCCTATATGTACGGGTTCCGGAGAGGAAACCGAGACTATGACTCATTTTCTTTGTCACTATCCAGGTCTCTTGAAAAAGCGTTACAAATTCATTGGTTCACACCTCTTGGAAGAACTACATAACGCCGGCAAGGGGGCTGGGAGTCAATACTGTAGCTCTTAAGACAGTGGCGTAGCCAGGAATTTTTCAAGGGAGGGGTCCGAGTGAAAAATTCAGTCACAAACAACACTTTGTCGAAATTTTCATATTTATTTATTCTATGTCACAATGTCATTTTATCTATCTATCACTATTCATTTGACGAAGCCAGGAAAAGAGATCTGAAAATGAACAATATCTTTAATTATATGTATGTAAGTATATTAAAAATTTACGAGCTCTACCTGAAATTTGGCTTATATGCGGAGTTCCAATTTACGAGGTTTTTAGCAAGCTCTGTAATAACTTCATGGACTTCTGGCATGATCTGCCTATAAATATTCATGAGTGCTAACCCATTTAATCTCAGTTGCGCAGTTGAATTTCTAAGATAAGATTTTCGCCTTCGCAGTGTGAAAAACGACCGCTCGGCTTCGCATGTCGTCACTGGTAAAGTAACCAATATACATAGAAGCTTGAAAATGTTTGGATACAAATTTTTATCACAAGCAGAAAGAGCCTCAATCGCAGTAGTAGGTAACTTGTCCATTCGAAGAAATTTTCGCTGCCATAACTTCACCTCAAAAATCATTTCTTCTTGGGATGCTTCAATGTCCCCCGTGTAAAATTCACATAGATGCTTTACTTCTTCCGCAATGTTGTTTATTTCAGCATTCCAATTATGTAAGGGAAGCAAGTATTTAAAACATTTAAGAATATTTTTATGTGTCCCAAATCTAGATTCCAAATTAGCGCAGAATTCATCAAGAAATGGTATAAAAATTGTAATGCGAAAGTAGTCTTCCGCCGATGCAACAGGAACATTATTTCTGTGAGTATGCCGGCTTACTAATCTAGGAATTTTGATTTCAAAATCACGTTCATTTGCTTTTTCAAAACATTTTTATATATGGTATTGAATTCCACGTCGCTATTTTCTCTTATTGCTCTTATTTCGAGCAAGAGATCTTCAGCAACATTAACAGCTTCGCTCAAATCTATTGTTTTAGTTTGTAGGAAACGACAAAGGCCAATACTAAAACTAAAAATTTTATGCAAGCAAAGGAGAGATATACAGAAGTCCGCTTGATTAATTATGTTCAAAATTGTGTATGCTTTCGACGAAGCCACTGGATCCTGCCATGACGATATATGCTCTAAAGCGTCAATAAGTTCTGGTTCCAATTCAAGGAAACATGTTACAGCATCATGTCTTTCAATCCATCGTGTGGGGCAGATGTTCTTCAATTTTTCCTTTCTCACTTCTGGAATAATACGTAACACACAATCTTTCAAAAGTACTTGCTTTTTAGGAGTATTGAAAAAGTTGTAAATTTCTCCTAAAGTATTCATACAGTTTCGTATATACTCGACTTTGCAAGAGTTTGATACAGCCAAATTGAAGCTGTGACTTGAACAATGGACGTAAAGAGGAGTTGGAGCAATTTCTCTGATTTTGGCTTGAACGCCATTGAACTGACCGCTCATTGCAGCGGCTCCATCGTAACCTTGTCCTCGGATTTTGCTGACAAAGGGGGGGGGGGGGTCCAGACCCGTGGACCCACCCCTTGACTACCACTGTCTTAAGAGTTTCAGGTTGGGACCTATGAGCGATTGCTTATAAGTCTGGAGCGTGAATGATGGGCCTTTTACCAATATGCAAGATCTAAATCTTTTATGAAAAACCATGATAAAATTAAACGATATTTGATTTTGTGAAAATAAATGATTTCATATTCAAGAAAAGGAAAAAAGTTGTAAAAATGTGGACTTAAAGGAAAGGATAATAATTTTATTTATTATTATTTCATAATTTTCTTGCAAACCGGCAGACTCAAAATACTCAAATG
Source organism: Dioctria rufipes (assembly GCA_963924295.1). Classification (NCBI taxonomy): domain Eukaryota; kingdom Metazoa; phylum Arthropoda; class Insecta; order Diptera; family Asilidae; genus Dioctria; species Dioctria rufipes. The sequence continues at coordinate 30,009,862 of OZ002742.1, forward strand.
TAAGTGAAATTTATTGTATGACACTGCCGCCCAGTGCAGATGTTCAATGTAATTTGCTCGGCGTTTGATGACGACGACGGCGACGACCACGCCAGCGTCGTGTTTACTAATATAAACCAACCAAGAGTCTACTTAGCTTGGCCTTTCTGCGTTCAGCAAAGTGCTACTAGACGCGAATTTCGAAATTAATTTTACTAGGTTTACAAAATGCTTTTTCAACCTACGTCCCGGCATAGACGCATCTCTCTCTATTAGTATATCTATCTTTTTTTTTTATGAAGTTACCAAAGCTATGCGGATATCCTATGATGCCGTAACACAGCTTGTGCAGGAAGGGAGGAAGGGGTGGGAAATTCAGGGTTATTTGGTTCAGTTAGGAGATAACGGTGTGAATTTCACTTGAATGGAAAGGAAGGGGTGGGGGGGGGCAATGGGATAGTAAATGTTCCATATTCGTACTGTTCTGCTTATGAAAGATTCACGTAATTTCACGGTTACAGCTGAATTTGACTACTACAAGGGTGTAGGGTAAGCTCGAATTACAGCTCGTGTGGTACTCATGGGGGGAATTCTACAAGCGTTCAGGCTAGAGATTTCATCAAACCAATAAATAGCCATAGAAATACTGATAAAATAGAGATAGATATTCGAAGTTACTTCGTTGCTCCTATCTTTATATCTTTCTCTCATAATTTGATCAATTTAATGCCTTGATCCATGATATATGGTATGTATGCAAATGGGTGAGTTCCGCGATTTTTGGAAATCATATAGAAGTTCCGCTAATCATGCTAACTGCAGTATTCAAACACGGAAAGAAATATTTTTCCACTATTGAGAAAGCAATTTTCTTAATTTGGGTTTTCTGACTTAAAGGAAACAATTACTTATTTCCAAAAACTAATACTCAATTTAAACTTCTAGTTATCAATTGGAGAAACTCCATATTTACTTATGTTTAGAAATTGTTTCTTATTTTAAACATAAGCAAACGTAAATAAGTATCTCTTTAGCTAGGCAATATGTTGATTAAATTGAAACTATTATGATTAAAATGAGAATAGTGAATCGTATTTTGCAGTTTTATAAAGCTAGAGCTAATAATGAACAGCCTTTTCTTCAATTATTCCTTTCGTATGCTTTGTTTTATCTGAGATTTATTGAAGGACTTCTGATTAAAATTTCTAATAAAACCCAGTACCAAAACGCTAAAATAACGATAAAATTAATTCAATTCAAACTGATAACCTTTTTCTAGCTTCATGCCACATTTACTTGCCTTAGTAAATTTTTCTTGAATCGAGTACATTTTTCTTGGAATAAGAACATTTTTCTTGAAACAAGTAAATTTTGCTCAATTATATTTATTTCTAACGTCCCATATTCAGAGTCATGTGTAATAAAATTAGCATTTCTGGCTTATAAGAAAACCAACGAAAATTATGTTTCATTTTCATAGGAGTTAATTAACACTCCTACAGATAAATTGCCTTCAATTGATTATTTTATAGCATAAATTTTTATCTGTTTTCGTTGAATGGTGATCAGACAAATTTCAAACAACTCAGATACAATTAAATTTCTGGCATCCTAAGTAAAGTGTTAAGGATAAGATGGTTGCACTCTGAGATTTAAATTCTAAAGTGTTCTAACGACAAAGCGGGCAACAATATAAAATTTCAACACATTTTAATTAAATATTTGAAAGAAACGAAAGCTCTATATCGAAGACCGTTACAAATGCTACTCTGTATCAGTACTCGGAATTCTCAATATGGACCTTCTTTTACTAGTTTAAGGAAATTGACGTATCTGGTTTCGATAAACAAATTTCTGGATTCAGGCAGATAAATCTGCAATTGATAAAATATCCCGTATTTGATTACGTCAATAATTGAATAAAATTAAACTAAGACTTCTTATTATAAGAAAAATTTACTTAAAAGTCAATTCTTGAATCTTATTAAATCAATTTTATAATGCTGAAAATAATCAAATAAGCGTACTAGATCCAAGAAATTAATTTCTATTATTGATGTTGATTGGATCAATATAATCCATAAAAATTTAAAAAGATTTACTGAAAATAAGAAAGCATGACTCTTTCACAGAATACTACAATTCATCAAATTTATCCAATTTTACTTAGATCAGTTTAGAACACATTTACTAAAACTGAGTATAAAAAGTGCAATACGTAGATACAATTTGCTTGACTGAAAACCAATAGTCTATTTTCTTAGTTTATGGCGATTTTTTCTTGATTAAAGCTAACTTTTCGTTCCGTAAACATAATATAACAGATTTTACACGGTTTGTAGATGAATATACACATATACCTACAAGCTCCACAAAAAAGTAATAAAGTTAAGCAATTTATTTTCTTAATACGCATAAGTTCTTATATCTTATCCCAGATTCATACTCGCAAAACTCTCATATCATTTATAAAATTTTCTCCTTCTGCATTGCTGTGTTCGGAAATTAATAGATATATATATATATTATATTTTTTTTTCTCTTTAATAATGGTAATAACATCATAAAAACATGTGTGAATTCTCCAGAATATTCTTCTAATGAACGCAATAAATTTATTTTCCTTAATTAAAGTGCAAAACTGCTCTGAAATAAAATAAACTGCTTTAAGTATGATTTATTCTTTCCTAAGAGTTCGTTCTCTGAACCTGCCATGGCCATACATGTACTATGTATATGCAGACGTATATCCAGCCAAATTATGAATATTCATTGAAAAAAGCTTTTTCCGCAAAGAAAACTGAATTAATTTAAAATAATAAAAAAAAAGAAAAAATGCCAGCAAAAACATAACACTCTCACACATAAAAGTGTAGAATAGAAATAACACAAAAATTAGCAAAATAAACACTTAATTAGCACAAATGAACCCATCTCTTGCTGAGTTCAACTGTATCATTTCCCATCAGACTTTCAGGTTCTTTCAATTTCTTTTACATACGTGCATACATATATCTACTTATATAGAATTTAACAGATCTATAGAGCTTCTGCAGTATATATATATATATATATTTTAGTATAGCTTAAGCTTCATGCTAGTGTGACCCTTTCCAGTCTCATTAGCTACCATAATTGACTACCGCGCTGAAATGTCTTGATTAGCTAAGGTCGCTGTCAAAGAGTCTGTGAAAAATTAATTAAAATCGAACCAACAATTTAAATTGAGATCATTCACTTGTGTCTGTATTCGTATTATTAAAATACACTCGTACACATACATACAGCAACCAACAACAACAAAAAAACTTGGAAAACAAAAAACACATGAAAAACCGCCAAAATCCACAGCGAATAGAAACGCCCCTCTATACACACACACAGTTGGTTACAAAATTAATCACAGGTTTACCCTTCATCTATCAAACAATGGACATGACCACTTCGTCCGGTGGGTAATTAACGGCCGAACCATTTCAATTACCGGCAATTTTACCAAAAATTTACGTTGGTCGCTGGACGGAGGTTTTACTTTGTGTGCCGTGAGTGGTTATCGCTTTTTGTCGATTTCTTATCGTTTCAACATTGCTTGCTTTCTACGAAGTTTTTACAGGCAATTATGTGCGTATGTGGATGGATTTTCGCGTAATATGACCGAATCGATTTGTTGTTGGTTTGTTATAAAATGCGTCGTGATGATCACATTTATGTGTAGCTGTTACCGGGTCTACCGATGATCGAATTTTATCTACATACATACTCGTCCATACATATACATATATAAGAAGAAGATGAGCACGTTCGCTGTATCTATCATCCTCTGTAGTCATAGTAGTCACCTCTCTTCCTTATCTTAAACTCCCATTCCCTGCGCTTATAGAGGATTAGATGCGAAGATAATCAGTGCGCGGTAAAGCTATAAATTAATCATCGAGAGAGTGAACAGGTTTCGTTGGATTTCCTTTAATTTTTGTATGTGAATCGCGACTCACGATGGATCTTTTTGCTCTCACTCAATGCACAACGGTCGGTTCTTTGGCCAACGTTTTTTTTTTGCCCACTCTCCACACTTGAAGTCTGATGTGGTTGGCTTTTCCGTGCCTATACCTTTTGGCTTACCATGCCATACCAATTTGGTTTGTGCCGTAATTTCAATCAATTATAGAATACGATTTTACTTGGTTTTTTATTCGTGTTTTTCCCTCGAGTGATTTTATATACCTACATACATACGTGATACGTACATACATATATGTAACTAACTCAGTTGCATCAAAAGCAAAACATAGAACGTTCCGCGATGAGCTGTTATTGAACGATAAACTGCTCTAAAGCAAATAATTAATTAGTGAGGCTGAGGAGTCTATAGTGAGTTTGAACTGAATGCCAGGCTTGGCTGTATATGGACTTTTGGATGGGATGTGAGAGAAGATCGCTTTCGATATGTTTTCTGTTTTTTTATTACGTTTTGAAGAAGAATTTAACTTAGTGATTGATGGTCCATTTATTCCTGCATTTATAGTAAATTTGTGGTAATTATTAAACCAGGTTGGGCTGTTTTTGTTTATTTCCCAATTATAATAATTATCTTCTCGGATACTCCTGTGGATTTGAATTTAAGAAGAAGAGAAAAAAAAACAATAGATTAAAAGGTTAGAAGTACTTATTTGTGGTAAAATACAAAAAAAAGAAAAAAAAAAGAAAAAGAAAATCAGCTGATTAACATTACTAAGACAGAAAAAAGGACTAAAGTGTAAATTATTTCACTCATAATTTACCTATTCTTCGTAATTTAGGCGGCAAGCTTGATGATGAAAAAACAAATTGGAAATTATGCACGTTCCTCGCTCCTACGTTGAAAGTTTTAAATTGAAATTATTGTTTTTTTTTTGTTTTTTTTTTAATACGAGGTTTTCTATGTAAATTTTGCGGTTAGGCTATTTTCCGTCGGAAACCATTCTCTTGGAACTTATTTTGTTTGGAGATAACCAGTACACCTATACAGGGATATGGAGTCATTTCTGGACATATACTTTCCAAACAATTAAACAGGCTCCTTCACTACTACATGGGAGCCGTAGGTTAGGTTAGGCTAGATTACAGTGGTGGCCATCATAAAAGCATGTACGACCAGCAACACTTAGACCACATATGGTCCATTGTGATGTCACTTTATTTGGACCTTGTCTTGAAAATATATCTAAGATCTAGGCGGTGCACTGACACCAGACACAAGAGTTAATGAACCTTACCAGATCCCAGAATTCTGTGTCTGCTAATTCCCCCAGTTCGAAAAAGAAGTAGCTACTTAGGGTAGTTTTTCTATGCTTAGCAAGGTTACGGCATACGAACAGCTGGTGCTGAACATTTTCTACCTCTTCCTCGGCAATGCAGCTTCTGTAGAAGTCATTGTATGAAGCTTAGATGCGTTCTGCTTGTTAGCCAAATAGGCAGTGTCCCGTGATACGGAAATAAGATTAGGCATCTCATTCTGTTTCATTCTCAGCAGAGGTTTAGTCTTAGCATGACAAATTTCGGACAAAAGATGTCTTGAAATTGCGCATGAGGTCAGTTCTTCGCATTTGCGATTTGTTAGCTTACAGGCTTGTTAATCTAGAATCCTCTTGACTGATTCTAGGGACCCACCCTATGGAGTCCTTTGCAAGACATTATGGAAACCATATCCAAAGAACATCTAAGGCCTTGTGCAGACTAAAAGCGTAGCACAGCGTAGGAGATCGTAGCATATATTATCCAATGAAAGCTTGAACGTAGAATTTGCGGACTGAAAGCGTATTGCAGCGGAGCGTAATGATAATACGCAGGCCGAAAACACACTTGACATATTAAAATTTCGCGATCCATTTTCCCTTTTCAACCAATAAATCAAATAAATTACGACTGTCACCTCCTACGAGCGTAAAAATTCAAACCAATCGTGTGGTTCATATTACGCTTATCTACGCTACGCTACTGTACGCTACGCTATGTTTGCATTATACGCAGTACCAAAAAAACAATGGAATTTAAAAAGCGCCTATTTACGCTACGCTGTCCTATGCTTTTAGTCTGCATGACGCCTAACAGAAAGAATGCGCAACTCGTATATTGAAAAGTTTTCTATGGCGGGTCATTCTATTACGACCAGCTATCACAAATTGTATGAAAACTCTCTGCTTGTTGACGACCCGACACTCACCGGTGGTGACATTACGACCCGCCAATCACCGGTGGTGACATTACGACCCGCTCTCACAAATTTTACGAAAACTATCTGCTTTGACGATCCGCTGCCAGTCATCAGCACCAGCACTCATCACAGCACCAGAGCCAGAGCCTGCAGTCCGGATCACGCCCATGAATTGCATTGTTTGAGAGAATTTTGAGAGAATAGTAAGATGAGCGGATGGGATAGGAATTGGTAGGCGACAAATAGTCTAGTCACAATCACAGTCAGTGTGCTTGGGCTAAAAATTTTCATGAATGCATGTAGCCAAAATATCCTCTGTAAAAGTTCTTATGAAAAATTTTCGATTACATAAATTAATAGAAAGACCGGCTCGCCAGTTCAGCCAGGCAGCAGCAGCATAGTGAAACATAAAACTGTGCATGGCTACTGGCATCGGCGTTTGTGCAGCTGTGAACGGCGGAGAACAGAGAAAACAGAGCGATATTCTCTCAGTCTCACATCATTGCATCTTCCCGTCTGTTACCTCCCGACCGCATCAATAAATAAGCATTCAACTTGTGCATTTTTAGAGATCAAATGAGGCTTCTTGTTAAGTTACATGTTCTTTGCCATAAAAGGAGCCAAGCTAAAAATTCCTGGAAGACTATTATCCTGTGTGGATAGTAGTTTAGGCTTTATGACAAATCAATGTCTAGTCACCTTTCCATAAGAAAAAAATATAAAACACTTTAGTGAAACGAACTAGCACGCACACATATGGATTTCTATTTCATGACTTGGGAGGTATTTCATAACTAAAAAAAAAACTAATCCTGCACAAATATCTGACAGCCAGGAATTTTTTGTGCTTACTGAGCTTAGTGCTTGACTGAGATCCAAAAGAGTAAATAATTTTTCATGAAATTCAACAAAGTCTGGACAAAATCAGTATTCGACATTTTGACCGATGCAGATATTTAGATTTATCAAAATTTCCATGCGAACGATAAAGAGGGCAAATCCTTCGTAATCCTGAGAATGCGTCATCATGCAAATTATACAATCGAATTATTGACCGCTACAAGAGTGGAATTGATGACGGTTCAAACTTAGCAGTTCATGGCTTCTTTTTTTTATTACCGCACATAAATGATAAAACATTTAACAGCTGTCAAGCGGCACGGTGGAAGCCTGCGAAATTCTAATTTCTTGGGTGATTATACCGAACGGGGGGTTGATTGCTTTTAGAAATGATTCAACCGTATGCAAAGTCGATTATTTAAAAAAAATATAAAAAATAAAAAAATCCTGAAGTTTACTTATGTATAGGTAGCAACCTATGTATAACAGCGATTTGTTTTAAGTCAAGTCATCAATATCAGTTTCGTATAAAAACGCACGCTGCGACCACTTCCAAGGTTTATTTTTCTATCTCTTCCATATTTTTAACCCGGCGCAAATGACGTGAAAATAATGACGCGAACGATGACACCGGGTCATTATGACCCGGATTATATCGACAAATTATCACAAAATTATAAGAGTTACCTTGATTTTAGTAAGTATTTATTTAATAAAGGTTCTTTCCATATGTGGTAAAATAAAGATAATATAAATGTATTCTATAAATAAAGCTTTTATGAGCTTCCTCAATAACACACGCAAAATTAACTTTGATATTTTTCGTTTTTAACTTTATGACGCTGGGTCATATTTGCTCGTTTTGACTTGACGCAGGGATTTCTCGCTGCGCAGATGGCGTCGCACTGAGAGCATTGGTGGTACGACTAGAGAGAACTGTATCTACAGCTACACAAATGATCAAATTGTTGGGTCAGCGTGAACAAAAAATATCGCAATTTTAAATTGCCTCGAATCAATTTGACCTGGCGTCATTGGTGGCAGGTTAAAGCAAACTAGTCCGTTGAACATATTTAGAAAATCGTGAATATTGCTGCTCGATACCCCAATAAGTTCCATTCGTGTAAAGCGTTACATTGCAATGCCTAGATTTCTTCCGGTATTCGTACAATCATCCCCTAGACAAAGTGGACAGGTTGAATTAGTGATCCTGTCAATAGTTAGAAGGTGTCAAGATAAGACGACAAATTTTTTGCTGTACGATGTCGTTATTATGTCTAAGCCGAAGAAAACCAGAAATCTTACAAGATTACTATGTCGTCCCCGTTTTTATATGCACTAGTGATGCTTCGATAACAGTCACTTCGAGCGCCCCCGCCACTTACCTTTTCTCTCCCGTTGAATACAGTACGAATAAGCAAATTATAGAAAATACTTTTAAAATGATATAAAATAACCTGATTTTGACGAAAATTGTGGGAAGCTTATCTACGTAGGTAAAAGTAAATGTAAAGCTTCCGGAGCATTAAGAGTCGGTTTCACAGTTCGAGTTTAAACTCAGGATTAGTTAAACTCCGTTCGTAGCTTAAACTTAGTTTAAACCAAAATGAATTTCACAGTGTTCGATCATTTTTAATATTACAGCACTTTAGAATTGTGAACTAACGACGTTTAACTTACCACTATGAAACGGTATTCTGAAGAGATAAACTCAGTTTAAGGGGGGGTTACCACCAAAAAATCTGACGATTTATGTTCTCAAAAGCACAATGGAACATAAACGCATAAAAGTATGCAATTTGAAAATTGAAGCAAACCACTTAATGTACATTCAGAAAATGGACGGCATATGCTGTTTGAATATACTTGCTACCGCCCGCAGAGCTTTCAGAGCAAGTGAAAACTATCCAAAAGCACATCATTCCATCTGACGGTGATGAAACGAATTAAAAACGCCAAATTGTATGCAAAATTTATAAAAACCGTAAATTTTTGCCGTTAGCGTGGTTAATATTATTGACTTTATTTCCTTTATCATTACACTAAACAATTTGAGTTTTTCAAAACAAACAGAAAAATGTTCGATCTTTGGTTCAATTTGAACTTTCTTTGAAATAATATCATAATTTTGGTAGTTATACTTCTATGAAAAGAGGAATTTTCAAATGAAAATATATAAGTAACCAAAAATTTTTTATTCGTTTTGTTTCCGTCATTTTCTCTTCCACCTCAATAGTTTGCATGCACAAGTACAAATTCATCTATTTGATATAACATTTTTACGTAATTATGCACCAAAATCTGGAAATTTCAAGAAATGTAAAGTTTTCTAAAGCTAATTACATACATAAGAAACCCCGGAATCTTTGTTTTTGACACGTCAATACCTAAGTTCACCCTTTTTTTCTAACTATGTGCAGTTTTGATCATAATAATACGCACAGATTTGACGCGAAGTTGTACTAACTTTTCGTGTTTTTAAAGATAGGTAGCCCCCCTTAAACCACATGTTAAGCTAAAATTTGAACTGTGAAATTGGCCCTAATAGACTTTCAATAGTATCCACAAAACTTATGAAAATCTTTAACACCATGCAACTCTTACGATTGCTTTGTCTTCCCCCTCCCATATTTATAACAAATATCTAATCACCATGGAAACTCACACTGGAAGTTTCTTGTACTTAGTGTTTTGAAATTTGGTCGGCTTTTTGTTATACCATAATTACTATCTTTTACTAAAACTACATCGTAAACAGAGCTTACGTGTTTCTAATTTAAGAACCCCAAAGTGCTGCCTTTCAACTAAGTCTTTATTAAGTTTTTTTCACTTTCATGATCTGAATCCAGTAAAAATACAAATACAGGGTGTTTCATTAAAAACTTATCGACAAACTTCAGTTCACTTTAAAATGTAACTAATTTGCAAGGTTGTGAAAAATTAGTTTGGAATTATTATGCGGGTTTGCTCGGCTAGTATTTTCTTGTAACTTTCGGTATACTTGGCACCGTGGTGTAGGGGTAGTCAAGATTTTAATTCATATATGTAAACTATGAGAGGAGAACTACCTTATTAATTCTCAATGATACACGGTGATTTACAATCAATAAAAAAGCGTTGTATTTTGTGTACAGAATGGTTATTTTACACCGAAGGTATTGGTCTTCTTATCTTAAATTCGATTCGAAAAAACTGGTGTTGATGACATGTTTACTTGAGAATAGTGTAAATAATAAAACCAAATAAAAATTCCGAAAATTTGACTTTGTTCCACCATAACGGTGGGTTGGAGGTAAAAAAAAATTTCCTGCTGGACCAAAAGTTTGAGTTGTCATTGCTTTGTCTGATTTATAGCAACGGTAATGCTCTCTCTGCTATAAGAAAAAAATTATGTTTTTATGTTTGATTAATCTCTTCAATTAACATTGAAATTCATGTCAGAATTTCTCTTCAACTACCTAGGTTAAATTTCTGACATCGTCTCGCTTGAGATTAATAGTCCAATTACACTGGTTTCTGATTGATTTTTTAGTGTAACAGCATCTCAGGATGAACAAGAGTGATAAAAAGTAAAAATTTAAATGGATAAACAAATTGGAGTTTTATTTTTACACCCTAACTCATTTTGGTTTTATCCATGTGTCAGGGAAAAAAGTTTCTAGTTTTGACATTAAAATAACTCGTGAATCAAAGCTATTTTGGAACCATTTTGTTTATTTGCTGAATTTATTAATATTCTTACACCTACCGATAACGAATTGTTACAGTTCTATATGAAAATAAATTTAAGTGGTAAAAGTGAATGTTTTATGGGTCCTTAATTTTGAACTATTGATACTGTGGGCAATTTTTATTTTAGGGGAAATATCTTTGAAAATTTTCGTCTGAGGTCTCTCAGTTGGTTATGACTGATCATAGCTACAGATCCCTGCGCGCATTTTTGTCTTTCAGCTGTCATAAATTGTGGAGCCTTATGAACGAATGCACTACTCTTTTACCTGCCATACTTTTATCCATCATTTCCATCATTGCCCGCTGCAAGCAATGTATCATGAAGATAGAATGTAAGAGAAAATTATCACTCCATTGTAATTATCTTGTAAGCCCTGGGCGAATATCAATATTTTCGTTTCTAGACCGTCCACGTTTCGTCTAGAGGTCAAAGTATCCGGATAATTTGCTATTCAGATTATCCGGAATAATTAGAACCCGAATCCTCAAATCTGGGTATTCGAATCCTAGTATCCGGATCCACACTAAGTAGAAAAGGTTGAAAATTTTCTCCAGATTGCATTGTTTCATTGGGAAATTGGAAATTTATATATTTCCAATGAAGCAATGCAATTTGAATAAAATTTTTAACCTCTCTTGCTTAGTCTGGATCCGGATAGTTCGATTCCCGTTTCGGATAGCACGGATTTGGATTTCAAGGATCGGATAGTTTGCAAATCTGGATATCTGGATCCAATTTTCAGCTCTAGTTTCGTCCCAATAAGACTCTCCGTTTGAAATTGTTAATATTACAAAGGAAATAAAATTAGATTCCAAGATTATTAATGTCATTAAAAATAAATCGGATGGCGTCTTTGATTAAAATTTTAAGCCGAGCTAAGTGCAATCCAAATAAATTAGACCATTCGATTAAACAAGCTTGAAAATGATTTAAATGCCATCCAGTCAAATTATACATTTCGGAACTGGCTAGAATCACGGATATGGCTGATCATAAAGGAACGAAAATTGGACCGCCCAACAAACCTTGCGAAGCCAATACGAATCGCAAAAATAACACAAAGTGGAACATATATTTGGTTACTAAATACAAATGAGATATGAAAGCGATACCTCGAGTGGAAACAAATGTTTACAGAACATTGTATCACATTGGTGGTATCACTTCGAATTCACTTTGCATTTGTTTTTCGACAAAATGTGATAAATTTAAATGTATCCAAAGTGAATATTAATTTACTGTAGTAACGATAACTTAGCGATTCGCAAATGAAATTATTTCTCAATCATAAGCGAAATCAGCGTGTCCCGTATAATTTATTAACCTTAGCTTGTAAATACCTACGTATGTAATCTAATCTCCTATAAATGTAGCCACTCATTTTACCCTTAATGTCCTTAATGTTAATTATATGTAATTTTAATTGATCACCTTTTATAATTCACTAATAGAACACCAAATACGACACGACTCAGATGGAAAAATAGAACCGAAAATCTTCAAACTAAAATGCTCAGAAGTTCGGGCACAAAACAACGCACATTGCACGTGTGTTTATGTAAGAAATATAAAAGAGAACAGCATTTATATTCGCATTCGTTTCGCTTTTTTATCGCTTCGATAACATAAATAATTTGTAGCTCTCTCGAATTTACTCTCATGTTTTGCATTGTGCACCTTTATTCTCGCTTAAGTTTCTCTGTTGCAGACGTTCGCCATATTGTTTGCTGGGCGTACACATGTCTAGAAGTTTCTGGTGTTGCTTGGTAGAAGTAGAAAACTTCCAATAGAAAAGTTTTTAAGTAAAATATAAAGAGATTGATTAGCAAAAAGTAAAGGAATAATTTAAAAGTATAAGGAAAAACGGGAAGAGGACAAGAAGAGTGGGAATTGTATGGATCCTGGAGCTATAGCTTATTATTTTTTTTTGTTTTTTTGTAATTTTTGCACATATTGTTTTCTTTTTAATTTTATGGCTGACGGGCGTATGGCGATGCATAATTAGATTTTTAAACCCGTGGGTATTCAAGTTGATTAAGATGCTCACCCGCGGTAGCGTAAATGCACCTGGATTAACTAGTAGTAAATTTCATACCGTTGATTTTACCGCCTTTTTGTTAGTAACAACTTCTCGAACTTATCACTAAAATTATAACGTTTTGAACTAAAAATAGGTTTTGTGATTTTCTTCTATACAAAAATTACATGGCATCCATCACTTATATTTCATTTAGCGAACCATCCTACTTGCTGAGTTAAGGCAGGGACATGGGAGCATAACATAATGCGTATTTATGTTAGCGATTTTCTATCATGTACTTATATACCTACACATGTACGTAGTCGCCACAATTTCTAAACTAAGGTTGTAGTTTTTTTCCTAGATCCATCATACCTCTTGTATCAATAAATTACAAACGTCTTCCTTTATTTATAATAAACAAAAAATAATAATTTTACTAATAAATATTTTTCTATATTTTTTACAGTTCGTCCAAGATTGGCATCACTGCATGGATTATGAAGAATGTAAAAATGTAAGTGTCAGAAATGTTTATACTTATTACAAACGCATATGGTAATGTACGCATGAATGTAAATGTTAAACTATCCCAATCTACTAAAAAAATGCGGTCGGTATACGACTATCCTAGGTGCAATGGCGCCATCTATGAAATACTGCTGAAATTAATTAATTAATTATAATTATGTATATCTATATTATTAGTAGGTACTATAATTCCCGTTATTATTCGTATATTATGTATTACACAAACCCCTGTACATCTCATAGGTAGATTTTATGATTTTCAATTTTCATAGTTTCCCCTTTTTCATCTTAGTCTTGAGCGCATTTTTATTACTTTTATGATATTTCACATTTGCTTAAGTGATAAGTTTTCATTATAAATTATTCCTCATCCGTGAACTTTCCACTTCATTTTCAGCAGTTATTTCCTATTGACTATAACTGAAAGTACATGACTGCAGTCATTGAAACTAAGAAATTTAAAAGGACTTCAAACAAATTCCTACTATACATGTAGAAGCATAAGTATGTGAAAAGGTACATTTTCACTTGACATCATGTAGTCGCACTCACCCACTTTTATTATTTTTCATCACTTCAGGAAGTTGGAAGACGCACCATAAAATTCAAATAAAATCTTCTATAGCATTTCTGTTTCAACATACGTCCACGATTCCTCTTTTTTTGCCCCACAGTTAGTCAGGCAGGAACGTTTTTTTAAGATGTTCAGTGTCATTTTATATAAGTATTGGTATACACATGTATGTTTTCTATAGCCTACATACATTGAAGAAATCTCATTGGGCTCCTGTTCATTCCTTAAATTTATTTTTTCTTACCTGTAAAAGATGCTGCTGTGGGTATGACACTTTCAAGTGAAAATTTGACTGAATTTCAATTTTACCTTATCTTCAAATTTACTCTATATACCAAAGTTGATTTATGAATTGAAAATGACACCACGTCTGTCATGTTTACTGTCAAGTCGTTTCGATTTGCAGGATTTTCTTCATCATGGAAAATTGAAAAGTGTGTTTTCGGTAACAAATTGCTTTAAGAAGAAAATTGTGACTTAATCAAGGATGAAATATGTCAGAAATTGATAAGAAGCGTGAGAAAATATTATTTTTTTTCTATTTTGATGAACATTTATGGAATATGACGATTTGGATTAAATGTCGCCGCACCTATACCTCATACATTTTGATTAGGTTTTGTTTTATTTTTAATTTTTTTATTTTTATTTAAACTTTATACGACGGAAGTGTGGATTATTTCTAAATATCTATTTGGGCATTAAAAGCAGAAAGTTGGGATTGAAGTAGATTTATCTGAAACAATGCAAAAATCTTAAAAACTCTGCTTCTACTTACTATTGCCAATATAAGGATAGCTAAAATTGTTCTGTTATTTAAGATGGGGTGAGGGAAAAAATGCTTTTATACAATTAAAATTTATTCCTCCACACTTCTCACTTAAGTTACACGAACAGAAAATAATCACTGGGTTCAAATCTGTTAAGGTGGCAAATTTTTATAGCGAGCATTTTTTATAACCATCCTTCGATAATGTGGCAATGTGTTGTCACATATAGCCATCCATCTCGCGCCGAGTTTATTCTTGTCCAAATGTTCGTAGAAAATCCTGAAAATATCAGTTTTGAAAGTATGAGTTTGTTTTCCGAAAATTTTTGCCTTTGGTCTTAACTTGGCTACAAAACTTTCCCGACTAAATCAACATTGCAAAATTTTCCTTGGCAAGGAATAATAAAATAGCAATCTTATGTGAGTAGCCTATAAGAATTTATACAAAGTTTACTATATTTTGGAGATCATTTTGTGTACTTGTATGCTACTCAACTCACTTAATAAATATCTGATTATTTCATATCTCTTGGATGTCCAATAAATTTCCAAGTTAGCGAAATGATAATATGGATTCCAATGACGATGAACGCAAGTATACTCATTATTCATTAGCGACTTTTTAAAAATATCGTAGTCTAAATCTATATGCGCTTACCGAATATGGCAATCATCTATCGTTTTTGTACATCTCTTACATAACTTGCTTTTGCCTTCACTCATATCCGGAATATGCACAAGGCGTGCGGGACCGACTTTATATTCATTGAACGAATATTCGACGTAGTTTTCCTTTTACTTGTTTTATAAGGTACAGAACCAGCGCTATTCAAATGCTAGGAGAATATGATGGATATCCAATTACTTACTAATGAGCACACTGATGAGCTCATGATGATTAGTTGGATGAA
The DNA here is from genome assembly GCA_963924295.1 of Dioctria rufipes. Lineage (NCBI taxonomy): Eukaryota > Metazoa > Arthropoda > Insecta > Diptera > Asilidae > Dioctria > Dioctria rufipes. The sequence goes on from OZ002742.1 coordinate 30,025,409, forward strand.
TGTAATGCTGAATTTTGCTCTAGCACCGGGACTGAACTCATTTATATACTTCGTATTCATATGATGACCAATTCAATGATTGCGCTTGTGAATAAACCAAATCCCTCATCGCTGAGCGTATTCAAGATTCTCATTGATGAGTAAATCAAATATCTCATCGCTGAGCGTAATCATTATTACCAGGGGTGATATAGTTTTTCAATTCAATAAATAACAGGTTTGGGATTACCATGCATGTCACATGCCTGCACGAAAATACAACTATACTGTTGCACTTTCGTGCAGGGATACGACACGCAATAACAAACATAAAGAAATATTATTATTGCAATGCGGCTAATATATAGGCACATTGCAAATATTATCAAAAAAATGGTTATGTTTGATTTTTATTTTTCTAAATAGAAATATACTATCCATAAAAATATGAAAAATTACTTACCAATGATTAAAAAATACTTAAACTTAACTGAAACTGGATGACTTCAATTTCACTTCACTTTAAATGATATTTGATTTTCGCTTCTCACAAATGAATGAAGAAGTAAGATAAAATTCAGTCCGCACTTTGAAGACGCATAGCAAAAGAAAAATTAAAGTTTTAGCGCAACACCATTTGTCTCCATTTCACTCGTACATTAGATACACTATCATATATCAGTATCCATACCAATTTATTGACGCGCTCAGTAAAAAACTTAGTTGTCGTAAGACCACATAATGTTCATCCACATTGTCGTACTTGACTAAAGAATTGTTTCAGTTCACACAAGAGCCCCCGCCCTCAGCATCACTAAAATTTTGTAAACCTACCCTACGCTGTTAGCCAACGCTCATCAGTTTACAAAATTTTTGTGCCGGTGCGGTTAGGGGCTTTTATATTCACTGACATACCTTTTTAGTCAGGTGAGTATTATGACTTTTATACTGAGCGCCACGATGAGTTTCTTCGCCAACTCATCTATCAGCTCATCAATAAATTGATATGAATACTGATCTGTGTGTCTAGTGCATCTAATGTACGAGTGAAAGGGACACAAACGGTGTTGAGCAATCATACTTCTACTACTCTGGTAGCCCAATCACTGCACCGCACTGATGAGCTCATGATGATTGGTTGGATGAATGAAATGCTGAATTTTGTTCTAGCACCGGGACTAATCTCATTTATATACTTCGCAATTCTAAATAATAAAAAACTATCTTCAAAATACTGTGGGCGAAGACTGCCTATGGCAATTAGCACTACTGAGTATAGATGCAGGAAAAATAGATAGGATGGATGTCTCGAAACTCATCATCGCGAGCGCTAAATCTCGAAAGAAGACCATTCAAAAGTACCGCGCAATTGTATGCTATATTACTATTTAAAATTAACTTAATGATTTTCTACCACAGGTCCTTTACTGTTTTCCATATAAACTGTGCCTTGAGTTTAAAAAAAATTTTACAATTTCAGTTTCAATTCATTTATAATAAAACCCACCCAGCTCTCAGGTGTCTATTCCCGACTATCCAACGCTCGGCGGTCTCCGTTTCTTTTCATATGCTAAGGGAGGTGGGCTTCCATTTTATTTAAATAGGGGCCCGGAAAAGCTATAGTTACGCCACTGGTACTGTTGTTCATCTTGGAAATTTTCTAAGAGAAATTCTTAGCATCCCAAAATAGTGAATTTTAAGCCGTACCTAATTGCAGGACTTCATCATACAGTTCTACAAGGTAAACGTTGAGGATTAGTACTTACGTTTTGCGATTTCTTGCAAGATGCTGCTTTTGGAGGTGTAATTTTCTTATTATTTGACGTTTTTTTTTAATGTTTTGATAGCTTTGATAGAAGAGAAAAAGAAAAAATATTTTCGAGCTATAATTTTTTTAATGACAGATTGATTCGACAACTTAGAACAAGTTAAATGTCCTCACAAAAAGTTAAACGGTTATTTGACAAAGAAGTATTATCCTTAGTTACTATAAAGTCAGCTTCAATGTGGAATTATAGCAACTAGACCCGTACGTTAAAAGAATGGGCCAACCACATATTCTATGCGAACTATCCATGCGCGTTTCACTTTGGATGGTTTATTGTCGCAGGAAAGGATTCGTTGCTATGTCGAAGTGAAGCAGTATTTTTTTTTCTCCAGTCAAATTGTGCAGTATTCACCGATCTTGAATTTTTCTAATGCGACGGTTCGATATCCATGCAGGATTATCTTTATTCAGGTAATGGATATGCCTCGAAATGACTCAATATCCGTGCAGATACACAGGTTTTCATTAAGAAGCATATTCTTCATAGCTTCAATTGTTTCTGGAACGAAGCCAACAAGTCCTTGTGGTTTAATATCGACATCTAGCTAGAAAAGCTTTAATTCCACGGCAAACTTCATGCAAGGATTAGTATCAATCAATCAATCAACTCCTTCATAAGAGAGAATATATCCTATACCAATGAGTTATGCCAGTTATGGCAGTGCATGCTTGATATTAAATTTTTGTCGAAGCGATACCCATCTAAACTTTCATGTGAACGAAGACAGTAACAAGACGTCCTTTCTGTGGCTCGTCCTTGACTAATTTACGCCCATGTTGGAACTATTTTGAAGCATCGTACTCTAGTAGCTAAGAATTTTCAACATATTGACTTTTTTTGATAACTTGGATAAAAAAAAAAGAGACAAAAGTTTTTTTTATCTGTTGTTGAGGCTGTCAAAAGATAAAAATTGTAAAAGAAGACATCATGCAGGAGATAGCCTAACCTAACCGAATCGTTTTAATAAAATTCATCGAATTCATTTGTCTAACATCCTAGAATCCTTTTTATCCTAAAACTTCTCTGAAACTTGATAGAAATTTTCCTAATTCATATTTGTATGTACGCTTTGACTTTAAGGTGACAATCCATGTATCCAAAATTTATTAGCAAGTATATGACCAGGCCACTTAAAATGATATAATTAACCATCTTGTAATATTATCGACTATACATACAATAAATTTCTCAGAATATTATCAATCTTGACATCGACGAATTTATCACCCCCTCTGGGTTAACCTTAATTAATATCGGCGTCTATTGTCACATTCAGAATTTATCTAACGCGGATCAGATTTTGTCTATACATTCTATCCTTCTTCCCTATATCTATATATATATATATCAGTATAGAGGCAGACAATCAGCACGTGCAGTAAATCCATTTTCACCTCCCTAAAAATATAATTTTCCTTGTTTTTTTTTTACGCTGGCATGGGTATATTCCAGATTGGTCCAGGGGCCTGATGACAAAGATGAGTTGGGACGTTTTTATTACTTTCGATCTATTCTTGGGGAAAAGTCAACCCCTGTCACAATATATGCGACGTACTAGCAACACTAACCTCCCAAGGGTATTTATACATATTACTAACAATATATTATATATGTGTGTATGTATATATGTTTGTAATAGTATATAGAAGGGCCCATCGTCCACCACTGTCTTCTCTAAGAACATAAAAATTTCTTTCATCCAATATATATGTGACATATCCAGTTACATTTTGAGGGGTTAAGATTGGTATAGAACAGCATGTTTCACTTATTGACACGTATTAGACGGGACAATTCAGTTCAGTTAAAAAAAAAACAAAAAAAAAAACTAATAAAAATCCTTGAGGTGCAGCCAGGCTCAGCCGAACAAAACAAGATTCCCATCTGCAATATAGGTATGTATGTAGGTATATAGGAGTAAATCACTGGGAATACATTGAAAACATCAACTTTTATTATTTCCTAACATTTGTCTACTAGAAAAGTTTACGCAAGAGGGTGCTTTTCTTGACAGGATCTGCTGACTCATATGTAGGTGTAGTCCGAAAGCTATACTAAAACAATAGCACCAGTGTGAAGTTTCAAGAAAATGATAAGAGAAAATCCTTCTTATGATGGAGGTCATTCGACCCTGACATATACACTGAAGCCAGGCTATTGTTGGTAGTTTTTTTTTTTTTTTATATATATCTTGTTCGGGATTCAAGCATAGAAAAAAAAAGAAAAGAAAAAAAGACTTTTGATTTTCCCTAATCCCCCATGCTGCACGTCTTTTAACAAGGATTCACCAGTGTGGAGCTGAGCTATCTATGGAATTTATTTTCGAGTTGATTTTTTTTTCTTCTTCATCTTGTATTTATTTTATTTTCCTTTTGTTTCTTTATGTCCTTTTTGCCATTTGATTTTCTTCATAAAAGAAAAAACTGTAGTACCCTCCAAGGAGGAATCACCTGCTGTATACCTACGTAATACTATATGTATATATATATATATTGAGATCCTTAAATAGCCTATATTATTATATGTATAGAAAGGTAGGTACATTATAACGTTATAGAAGCTTTTGACCGAATGCTTTCTTCAGGTTCAAAAGTGCTCCCCACTAGAGGATGGACCATCTCGAAGTCTATTTATTATTCAAAATGTATCCTGCGGGAGATTTTTTCATTTTCATTTTTGTTTTTTTTTTTTTTTGTGTAGATATCGTTTTTTTTTTCTTCCCATTTTGTACATATTTTTCTAGTTGGTCCTTTTTTAAGACGATTTTTTTTTCTTTCTTATAATAATCCCATACGTGTTGAAGCTATTTCGCGCGCAGTTGTGGAAAAATTTTCTGTGAAAAATTCCTGGAGGAGCTCTTCAAGTAAAAGAATGAGAACAAGTAGACAATTTTCACTTCTCCTAGCATTGTGCATAGTGCACACATACATATGTATATTTATGTGTACATATGTAATACAAGTATGTGCATATTCATATGTAAGAGACTATAAGGATAAAGCAAGATAAATTTGATTTCGCAATTCGCAAGAAAAATACAAAACGAAATGGCGGCAAGTACATATAGTACTTTTGGAATACCTTAGGATATGTACTTACATAATAACATTCAGGCTTTTGTTCTTCCTAAAAGATTTCAAGTAGTACTAAGTATACTTATAGCCATGAATGCATATATGTATAGGTATAGACAAATATGTACGTGTACATACTTGTGTTACATTCGTAAATTCGTCACTGAAATACCTACCAAAATAAAGAAGTTATTTAATTAGAATGTTTTCACAAGAAGAGATTTATTGTTGATATTCTCTGTGACTTGACTTTATGTTTTTCTATACAAACAAAATTCATGTATGTTTGTATGTGTAGTACCGACAACGATGAAGACGACAATGTTCTGCTTTCGTTATGAAATGGAAGTGTCTTTCTGCCAAGACATTCTTATAACTTCATTGAAAATGTTGTTTACTTGAAATTTTCTTGTGTCAGCATTGTCTTTACTTATGTTTTCTGTGAAATATTAAATAGAAAATACACAAAGTAAATGTCTCTTAAAATATCCAACTATATTAGTGCTCGCTCAGAGAAGTGTAGTTAGGTATTTATTCGGAAAATAAACGAAGTTATATAATTAGTACCTATATTTGGATAATATTCAAGGTAAACATAGATCTTACTCTCTGTTTTGCTAATAGCAACTGACCATTTTTCAATAGACATATTATTATATTTGCGCAATCACCATTCATTCCATTGTCCAATTGATACGGAAAAATGTTAACGTAATAATCAAGAAAAATACTATCACTTTACGGAAAAGCTTGCCTAATTAAGTTCTTACGTTCGATAGAAAAAGGACAAGCGACGAAAACTTGTGTCGTGCGCAAGGTGGGTATAAATTGAAAACTACTCAAAGGATTTTTATAAAATTTTATTTGTATTTATTTTATATCCTACTAATTATGAATTTCTAATTCCAAACTTGTTTAATACTTTTTCTGGTAGTAAGTGCTCTGATCCTTCTTCTAATGTTTTTCATCAAGTGCTGCACAAACTTTTTTGTGACTACTTTCGATGCTAATACCCAACGTCTTTTGAATTCATCCATGGTTTAAAAAACTTCCTCTTTTTTTTTTTTTTAATTTTCCGTCCATAACTGCCCAATATTTTTCGATTTAGACGAAGTGTAGGCGTATTCGGAGGATTGTCTCCTTTTTGTACATATGCAATGCCTTTTGAATTTAAACAGTTTACCGTTAATGAAGCATAGTGACTAGTTGCCAAGTCACAGTGGTCCCAAACCCCGAAAAGCTGGCCAAAAATGAAAAACGTATTCAATTCGGGTGAAAGTCTGTACTCGAGGGTTTTCGGGGTCGTTGATTACGATTTTGATGTCAAAATGTAGAAAAACAAAATAGCGGATTCCATATGGCGGAAAATTTCTTCAAAAACGTATTCAATTCGGGTAAAATTCTGTACTCGGGAATTTTAGAAATTATGATTTTAAATAAATGAAAAAGAAAATGTAATGACAGTTGACATTTGAAGATTTGGGAAGAAGAGGATTGGAATACAGTAATTAATCATTATTACAATGACAATGAGTATTTATAATATATTTCTTTCATTATTTTATTTTTAATCGATATAATTGGAGCACTTCTTACAATTAATCGCTGTCCTGCGAACTGTCATCATAGTCTGATTACGAAAAACTGCAGAAAGTGCACACTAGAGTTGTCCTTGTTTAGGATATGTTGTTTTTTTCTTTAAAAAATGGTGCTTAATCGATTTCAAATAAAAATTATCCCCGAAACCGAAGTTGCAGCCAGATGCAGCTAATTTTTGGATATGTTTTGAAAAAATGTCTAAGCAACAGTTTCCATTTAGTTTCAGAGCAGGATTCGATGAGAGTTTTGATTTATTGCTTTTTCTAACACGACTTTTCAAAACATATCCAAGAAAAAAACCACATACATTGTTCATAATAATTTCAAGCAACACATTCAAATTGTACTTACTTTCCGGAGAAGAATCCATTTTGGAGAATCAAAATCCGTTCACTTTTCGCGATTCTACACGTATCTCAACTTTGTCTTATTTTCGACGCGCGACGACTAAACGATGCAGCTGCTCTAACTCTCACGAACGGAATGCGTTCCCAAGCCAGGTAGGGACGCTCCCCCTTTCTTAACGTTCATAATACATACTAGGGGTACTACTGCAACTATTCCAACTATTGAAAGTTCCTAGAAAAAATATTTTTTTTTTTCGGATTTGGGCCAGCTTTTCGGGGTTTGGGACCACTGTGAGTCGGGCCAAAACAGAACTGGAGCCTTGTGCCTTTTCATCATGGACAATAATCTCAACGGTAGATTTCGTAGTTTTTGGTTCCTATTGTAATTAACTTGCTTACCAAATCATAATTATTTTTCCAAATTTTTAAACGCAATCTATTTTATCCGATTCACTAACATTTCTTCTGTTGTTCGCAGTAAAAAACTGGGAACAGAAAAATATTCCATTTTGCGATATGTTTCGTCAACAACTTTCAGTAGAGATTTCTTGATGAGCGCCTAATTGCTCGTTTTTCCTTTTGCTCTTTGCACCAGTTGATGGCTGGTTGTAAGATCTTTATCCAAATTCCTTGTAGATATCAACGGATTTCTCTTTAAAGCGTTCAGGATCCTTTCTTTGGAGAACAGGATTTACATGACCTTTTGCATGATCTGACCTTCCTTTATCAGATACACTCCGTTCTTCCTTGAATCGTTTGATATACCTTTCTACAGTCCTTGTTGTAATTTTATACATTTTTCCCAATGTTGAAAGCGATACTTGTTGATTTTTTTTTTCATTCTCGCACAACTTGTTCACGAATCGAACCACTAGAATGCTGCATTTTCACTAAATTGATCAGTCAAATAGATGAAATCCTTTGTAAATTAGTAAGAAAGTTGTGAGAATCACGCAAACAAATTTGTCTTTCTTGCTAAAGAAAGAACCGTTATCTACACATGAATAGATGCGACAGGACTTTTCGTTACAAGCTTTACTTAGCATGAAATGACTAATTAAGTACTAACATAAGTAACTTTTGGAGAATCGCATTTCAGAAAATCGCAAGAGACATCTATAGAGTACCGACATAAACAGTTTTAGGTTCGGAGAATCGATGTTTCGAGAACAGAATTTTCGGGAAGATTTTAGAACAATTTGTAGAGTATAAATATGGCGCTTGTCACCGCTAGGCGGCGGTCTTAGTTTAGACAATATAGGGAATACAAGTGAAAGTAAGTCTTGAATTGCGATAAATTAAAGCACGGTACGTATTAGCGACTTGAGATGATTTGTGATTGTTTGTGTATTTAATAATAGGAAACAGTGGAGTATAATAAATAGGACTTGTGCATTATATTTGAAATATTGTATTCTAAATAAAGAAATAAAGCTACGCTCAGAACAGTATTTTACCATTGTCGATCCTCTTGTCTCGCCAGTTAGCTATATATTGACAAATATAATTATTCTCCAGTTTATAAACATTTGCCATATATAAAGTCTGTATTAAAGTAGCACTTCTACCATTCTTCACAATGGCTCTTCTCTGATTCCTTTCTCTAATTTTCAACTCATCAGGATATTGAGCTTGAAGATCCTGAAAGTCATCTAAAAGCGATTATTTGCAATGTACACTTCAGATGTTAACAATATGGTTTTCAGCCTTCTTCTAGTTGGAAAAAGTCCTAGACAAAAATAACTTTACTGCTCAAGTCCTCCCCCCTGTTATCTATAAATATGCCTCAGATTGAACCATACCATTTGCATTCCACTTATGGACAGTTTCACAGTCTGAGTTTAAACTCGACGAATGGGTTTCACAGTTTGGTTTAAGCCCCGGTTTAAACTCATCCCTCGGTTTAAACTCAAGATAAAAGTTTTTAATGAGTGTGACATTTTATTTTGACAGAAGCATTGCTTATTTGTATCAAGAAAATAATTTTAACAGGGGACTCAGACTTAGGATGTGTACCAAACGAGCTAAATGCTGGCTAAATTCCAGTTTACATTGGAAATTTAGCCACTAAATTCCAGTGATGTGCCAAACTATAGTGAAATTTAGCCAATTATTCAGCTGTCAATGTCACTGTCATTTCTATTATGCAGAGCAATTGTGTAGCGTTTATTAAACTTACTTACATCGATAAAACTATTCGATCTTGGATTTCGTTCATAAATTGTGCAAATATACATAAGAAATACGTTTACAAAACATTCAAATTAAAAAGACAACCGAACATGTCAAAAATGTAAACAGACGAATTTGCCATTTAAAAAGATGACAAATTAGCAAGCTCTAAAATTTACCAAATGAAAATGTAATAGATTTAGCTAGCATTTAGGTTGTTTGGCACACATCCTTAGACATTTCTAGCGCTAAATATGTAGAAGTCTTTTTTGAGTTAAATTTAAAATTCTGTCGATGACCGAGAGTAATTAGAAATCGGCCAAATCATTTTAATTAGTGGGACGACTTTGATTTTTATGCTGGATTCCATTTAACCCATTCGAGACAGCATATATTTTTGGAGACCATCCCCAGAATCCAAATTTTTTTTTTGTTTATATTGATCATCTTTACTAAAAAAATATTTTTTCAATAGAAATCATTCGCTTTGTAGCTCGCTTCGTACAAATAAAATCAACACCAACAAAAAACCTCTATTTATACACTTCTAAGTTAATTTTTTGTCCTGACAGCTGTTTTTTCCATACTGACGGATAATTGCAATTCTCTATCATTGCACACACGGTGTGCTACCTGTCTTTTTGGTTCGGAAATGCATTGCACACACGGTGTGCAGTCGGTCTCGAATGGGTTAAGTAAAAAACTTTGTCTTCGAATCTATACTTGTCCGTTTTCTTGCACTCTACTATATGTCTTTTTTTATTCACTAGGAAAAGTAATAGCTCAACTTCACTTCTACTAAATTTTGCAGTGCCTTTGGTGGCATATTTAAAATTAGACGATATAACTGCATATTTTTTTTTTACCTTCTGGTCTCTTTGCTTTTTCCGATTGACTGATAGAAAAATTGCTTCACAATAGCTGCTTTGTTTTTTTATCTCTGTAATCTGATCCGGTTCAATTTCACCAACGTAAAACAACAACAATGCGTGAACTACATCAAGAGTTGGTTCAATTTCCTGAATCCAAAAACTCCAGTTACTCTTCTCACAGCTAGATGGCGTTTTAATTATATATGTTGGCAGCCATTAGCCAAATTTTGATAGACAGACCAAATAAAATTTCTGACTCTCAAAGAAAAGATAATATTTTGCTTAAAATAGTAATAAATTTTTAACTTTAAATAATTTTTTACATATCCCAAGAAGGAAGGAGCTGGGAGCTTGATGTAAAAGTAACTGTGGAGAAATTTATTATATATACCACATGTAGTAGAATTCTTTTGTAAAATATAAGTTCTCTGAAGTTTTCCTACCTCGAACAAAATTGCTTGCATCTAATGCAGCCATATTTTCAAATTCTTTGCTCAGTTATAATCTCCTAACATCTAAAACTAAAAGTTAACCATGAGCCAGTTTGTTTTTTAACTTATTTTGATTCTGACCAGATGATAGAGATAAAAAATAACAAAATTAGTTCACAATTTAACCAGCTACCAACGTTACTAAAAGAATGCACTGTGGAACCCAATTTGGTTTAAACTACGTTTAAACTTGGACGATGGCTTAAACTAAACCTTGGTTTAAACTCGACTCTGAAACTGGCCATAACTCTTGGATCAACCAAGCGTACGGATAGTACTAAAAAGTAAAGTTACAAATTCTGTAGAAAATTAACCTTGTTTTAAGTAAATTTTGTTTTCAAACAGATTTACTTAACAAAAAAAAAATAGAAAATTAAGTTTTTAATTTTTTTTTACCTATTTTCATATAAACGCAAAAAAGTGCAAATTCCTATGGCATGGAAATAAAAATTTATTTAAAAAAGTACAAAGCTTGCAAAGTCAATTCTCCGTAAAATTGGTAAGTCTTGCCGGTAGAAGGTTTTGAAGACAAAATTTATTGAATTTGCTAGAGAAAACTGTGGCAGTTTGATAAATCAATTTATTTGAAACATCACAGACCGCAAATTTATAGAAGCAAATTATAGTTCACGCCTTATTTATGGATTTTGGGCACCCACGTGAAATTAATTATGCAGATCTCTCGGGTGATAGGAAAAATTTTGACTAATTTAGATTAACTGCTATGTAAAAGTATTCATTATATTCCAGTATCCATACCAAATATGGATACTTCCTTATGCTACCGTGATTAGCTTTAACTTTGACTAGGTGGATATGCAGGTAGGCTTTCCAATTAAAAACTAAAAAACAAAACTTTTTCTAATCCCATTTACGAACGCTAACTTAAACCTTGTAAATTTGACCTTCCACCCACTTTATGTGTACTGAGATTTGCAGATATTTTCAATTTTGTACCTTGTCTATAGTCAGACAAAATTTCAACTTTCTTCTTTTCTCTAAATTTTGTGGCAACAATTTGTGCATTTTTACAGTGTATAGTAGAGTTTTGGCGATGCGATGCCAATTCCTTATTTCACCGGCTATTCTGAGTAGCAGTGAATATCCCCTCATTAGGAGTATTTAACCTTTCTGACTGAGTAACGTCGGTCTTCCTATAAGAAAAGCAGTTACAAGTCAATTTGATTGTGCTTGATGGTAGTTATGTCGAGCAGTGTCTTAATCGCCTAGAATGCTACCTTCCCGTAAGGAAAGCAATTGCCAGACATTTGTACTTGACCATAGTCCCGTCGAATAGAGTCTTGATCGAATATATCTGAAATGAGGGTCCTGGATCCAAATTTATCTGGAGTGAACTAGGCGCAGTCCCAATGACAGAACATATGTCGTCTCGACAAAGTCAGAGCCAAAAGCTATTGAAAAGGTTAGGTAGACTAGGACCGCGACTACAGACCGTCCCTATTGCAGCCTGAGTCGGCGTAATGGTAGTTACGTTGCGGTTCTCTTCAGGTCTGCAGCAAAAGATGGCGACACTGTTATAATATATAGTGATAATATGCTGGGAGTAGATTTTCAAGTCGACCCTAAGTCGACAAAGCGTGTACGCCGGACTTGAAATAGCCCAGGTGTGCTTTGGCGCACGAGCTTATTTTCTTCAGTTAAGCCCAGGTGTACCACTGACAGATACACTCTGGGAAACTATACACTGGAACAGTGAAATAGAAAAGATTTTAAGCAAGAGGCATAAATAGGAACATCAACGGGAACCTGAATTCAATGCGAACGTTTTCAGTTCTGGTAATCCTTAACTTTATTAATCCTTAAAGGTAATACAAGCTTATCCTGTAATAATATTTCGCCTGTATAACTTTTTAGTACCAACTCTAAACTGACTGATATAAGACTAATTATTTTCATTTTTATTTTCTGCTTACACACACTTTTTCCAGTTGTCAAAGTGGCTTTCGATATGCTTAGCGAAAAACCCTAGAAATGCGGTGTGGCTACACGAGGATGCTTACGCCGAGCAGTTGGCGAGTCAAGCTGCCACAGAGTAATAGAGAAAAGGTAGGGACTAAAACCGCGGATGAACTTGTGGTTATACATTATTTTACTTTCCGACCCATCCTAAGCTATGGCTGTGTGGGGTGGTGGAAAGCAATTGAGTTTGCCAATTATCGTAAGATATTGGAAAAACTTCAGAGAATGTGCCTCCATAGCATAAGCGACGGAGACTCATGGCAACTAGTACTCGGGCCCGTGAAATTATCTTAACATTCATCCCATGTAAATTTATATCAAGAAGATAGCAATCAATCGCAGCTCTAAAACTGGATCTCAACCAGAACTGAATTCATCCTGGAACAAGAGTTTCACACGAATGCAGCTATGAGATTGTGCCGTATCTGATATAAATAGCGAACATCTCCTCGCGACTATGCTAAAAGTCAACAACTTCAAGGAAAAAACTCCTATTTTTTTTATACAGATGGTTCCAAATCGGAGATAAATACCGCAGCAGGAGATTTCAGTAAAGACCCTCGTATGAAGATGGACATACACCTCGAAAATAATATCACGGTTTTCCAGACGGAATTCAAGCCCATCATGGAAGCAGGAAAGTAACAGTTATCTTTTTAATTATGATACAGAGAACACGTAAAAGAGAACAAGTAAAAACGAAAAGGCGGATGAAATTGCTCGTTCTGAAGTAGTTTCATAGGCTACCCCTCCACAATCAGGATTTCACCAAAACTTCTCACATATAATTTTATGGCTTTGGACGACTACCAGCTCAGTCGTCTTTGGTTAGATTATCCCCGGCTTCGATCTATGAGTAATAACCTCCAAATCTTCTGGGTAAACAATGGATCTTGCAGTGGCCCTAATTTTAGAGACCTCAAGGGATCTCAATCTCTTTTCAATCCATTCAACCATCCAAGTTTTGCTGATATGAACTTTCACGTAGATGGAAAAGTAGAATTTTTTTTTATATGTCCAAGTTTTATTAAATTTTGAAAAACAAATTGCTAGTAAAAAACTCGTTTTTCCCAGAGTATTTATTACCTAATGACTCCCATATGAATACTAATATTTACTACTAAAATAATCCTGTTAAATAACAATTCTCTTTTCCCTACAAAATTATAGATCAATTTGATTGAAACGTTCCTTATCGAGTATAAAATATTATTTGTATTATAGAATACTTAGCGCCACCCGCTCCTTATCGGGTTCCACAAAAAACCTTTCATTACTTTTTCACCTTGAATTAAATAAGTTTAGGTTTAGGTTTCTTAATACATTTAAGGTCTGATTCAGGAAAACCGAAAATTGTTCTTCAATAAATTTTGTACAAAGCCAGTATCGAACGTATCGGAAACAGTTTATACTGCCTTTCAAAAGTGTCGATCTCGGAGGAGTGTTTCTTTGTTTATTTTTTAGTTCTCTTTTAATATTTTCCTAACATTTTTCAATTGGCCTTAGTTTCGGACAAATTGGGGTAATCGCTTCTTTTGGTACTACAAATATGGATTGGGCTTCTTACGAATATTTTGCTTTTCTGCCAGTAGATGCTTCTGAGGATACTCCTTAACGTATACATCCGCGTTGATTGTGTTAGTTGTTACGAAAAGTGATGATTTCTGGCAAGACGTACATATTGCTTGCCAAATTAAGCATTTAACGGGAAATTTGGTGCACCGACTATCCTTAAACTATGGATCTGCGTCACTAATCTTCTTTGCTAGAAAAAATCCCTGGCTTGAAAGATGGTTGAATTACGCTTTCACCTAAGTTTCATCATCCAGTAGTCGAATTTCATTAAGAAATTTTCATAAAAAATCCTGCTCCTGGATTTTGCAACTTGGTTCTTTTGTGGTGTTCTGTCTAGTGTTTTCTGAACATGCAAACTTTGTAGGCCTTCTCTTCTTTTATTTCGATGGACCATAGCATATGATGGTCCAGGTTTATCAGTCATATCTCTCAACAACAATGTTGGGATTTTCTTTAAAGTTGTCTAACACTTCTTAGTCCAATTTTTGGTCTATCGAACCTGATTATTTTCCTGATCCGGACTTTCTATGGACACTACGACAAGATTGCCGAAATTTACTGCGAACATTTTGAATGGTTCTCTTCGAGATTTTCATCTTTTTAGCTATGTTCTTTTTAGACAATATATTTGGAATTTCTATATGTGTGGAAAGAATTAATTTGCGACGTACTTCTTGACTGACTACCATTTTCACTATACCCAAGAACTTTTCACTTAATGATTTGCAAATATAAGTGCAGACCCTTTTTATATATGCAAGCTTACCAGCGTTGCCTAATTTCGTTTACCTGGGTAGTGAGTAATGGAACTATCCTCCTTGCTCGGTTTTTTTCTGAATTAGTCCTTAAGTTTGGATTTGAATAGGAATAAATCAAAACTTATTCCTTATAAAAAAAAAAGTCTTTATTATATACAAAACTAAATTAAATACTTTATTAAGTCTAATACTAATCGCAATTGTCTCATAGTGGCCGCATTGAATGGGATTTAAAACCCTCTCAATACTGAAATCCAAGCCTAATACAACATACCTACTACACCACACATGCAATATTATCTCAAATTATATAAAAAGTTCAGAATACAGTAATAATTTTGACAGAAATTAAAATGATATGTCCCAGAATTTATCTAAAGATTATCTTAAAAGCCTTTCTCCAGACACATTAGCGCATAAAATATTTCATTAAAAATGTAAATAAACAAAAAAAACACCACTTTTATCTCTATCTTGCTGTTGATATTCACAATTCGATCAACTATGTAACTAATGAACCCTTTAAAACAATCTAAATTTAGAAACACTTTAAAATCCTTAAAAACGGTTACACTTGCTTCTAAACAACACAAGTGCCGAGCTTGCTACTACGAATAGAAAATAAAACATCTGGAAATCATAAACCCGGAAAATTTGTTGTCATCAAGTTAAAGTGCTCAAAAAACAAAATTTACTTTCTCTTTATGAGACGGCTACGAATTACCCCCTGACCACTTAAAGTGACAAATTGAACATTTTGACTGGATACGGCGTACGAAAAAAATTCCTTCTTAGAAAATAAGAGTACTAAATTTAAGGAAGTTGGTAGAAAAACAAAAAAAAACGGACAAGAACAAGGGTTTTAAGTAAGATTTACGAGATACCCTGTGTGCAGTATTTCTGTCTGTATATACATATATACTGTACATACACATCTATACATATGTAAAATAGTTGACAGCTGTCCACAAAATTGTATATTTTCTAGATCAAATTCAGATTTTAAGAGGATTATAAAACGAGACCCTTGTGACTCTCAAAAATTGTGTTATGTTTTAAACTTTGATCTTTTAAAGTATTTCTTATAACAGAAAAAAAAGGAAGAAAAAAAACTCTTCAAGATCATTTTTTTTAACCATCTCTAAATAAAAACTCATGTTCCAAGCAATTTTAAAACTATAAATTTTCAGATCTTGACTTGAAGAAGAAAAAAAAATTATTTCAGTGATCGGAATTTGTGGATAATTCGACACATTTTCAGGTGATAAATATTCTCCCAATCGCTATTAATATATTTTTTTCTTAAGATCACTTCTCTTATTTTTTTTTTCTGATTCAGTTTTACTTAGAAATGTTGAAGAAATTTTTGATGGCGTATCACTTGCACATTTACAAACATTACAAAAATATCGCTTATCTCTTAAATCGGGTTGTGGAATTTATATTTAATGATCCAAAAACTGATCGGGGTAAGATTGATTCGAATCACGATCGTAATTTTTTTTCTCTCTCTCTTTCCAATTCCTGGATTTGATCGATTCAAGGAAATATCTATTTTTTCATATCAATAAATTTCACAAGAAAAAAAAAATACCAAAAATATTTTTAATGTAGTTTCGAAATTTCTAAAAACGTCTGAAATTTACATAAATTTCCCTCAAAATTTATTACCTTGTCTTACATTGATCGATTTTTCTGATAATTCTGTTTAAAATTTTTAATAGCTGCTAAAAGCTCTTTCGATACAGTAGCTCTGCTCTAGTGATGGGTATTTATTTTTGAGATACCTTCAGAGAGTGCGCATAATTTGTTGTTGAGTTTTGAATATTTTAACAGGTTTTATAATTAACTGCGGCTACTTAAATGGGGTTTCTCAGTGTTTTTTTTTTTCTTTCTTTTTTAACTTCTTTAGTTCGTCTCTGGTATATGTATATATATCTAAAAGTGACATCTTGAGAATATAATATTAATGTCGATTGTAACTTAAAGAAGCTTTCACATAACTAAAGTGTAGAATGGGAAGGGGACAAAAAACAACTTTTAAATTATTCTAATTTGCGGCTAATAAATTCTCAGAAAATTTTGTATAAATCATACAAGGCAAAAACAAAAACTATTTTAAGTATTAAGCATTAAACTGAAACAAGATATCTGCGACATTTGGCGTTTTCTCAGTTAGTTTTTTGTTGTTGTTTTGTTTTTTAGGATGTACAATGTACATACATACTATACATAATTTGGAGACTATAGTCGTGTCCCCATTTCATCAATCAGATGCTATCTGAAGAAATGATATTTGTTTTTAAGCAAATTTATCATATTTAATGTAATTTTTCACTTAATTTTTTTTTGTCATATTTTCAGTTGGTTTTTGTTTTTGTTTTTTGACTCCTAAGCACATTTTGTAGAATGCACGCTTATTCCCCATTTCCAAAAATTATAGAAAACAAAAATTTGCATTTATTGTGCTTGCTTGTTCTTATTACAATATAATTCCCCTTCAAAAAAATAAAAGGGACTAAAATTCCAATAAATTTTATTCCGAAAATGTGCTTTAAAAAAACTTTTTTTTTTTTTTAGTACTAATACATGTACTAAAATTTCCATTCTTTTATGTTACAGATGTGCATCACTCCACCCAATATCAATAACTATATCCCAGAAGCGTTCAGTTTTCTGGTGAGTTTTGTTTGTTGATGTCATTTCATCTCTTATTTCTTCATTTTTTTTTGTTGTTGTTGCTGTACTAAAAAAACTAAAAACTAAAAACAAGGAAACAAAATATGAAAATACAAAAAGCTGTGAACCAGCCGAAAAACACACTTTATTATTGTTTCCATCCAAATGGGCTCATAAAATTGTGTCTTTATGGAAATAAATTTGTTATTGAATATTTTGAGAATTTATTAGCATTTTACGATGAAACTTTTTTTTTTTTAATTTATATTAAGTTTCTGTTGTGGTAAAAATATTCTTTATTTTAAAAATTTGAATTGTTGGCGAATTAGAGAATAGTTTTATGATTGGGTAAAATTCATTATAAACTTCCTCTCAATTAAAATTTCATTTGATCACCATTCATATTTTTTTATTTTTTTTATAAAGATAACAGGTTTTGATTAGGCGCCAAATATAGAATAAATTTATTTTTCGAAACAAAAGAATTTGTAAGTCGATACAAATCGGTAAGTTTTCCACACGGAAATCATAAATTATATAATATTTAACTATGAGAGGTATAGAGATAGCAAGGTATGCAGGAAATCGTGTTTGATACAAATCTGTGTTTAAGAAATATTAAAAATTGAATTATTTTTAATATTATTTGATTTTTATTTATAAGGCTGTGTAAGCATTATGAACTGCTTGTTTTGGAGTAATTTATTGATTTTATTGCTTTAAAATTTACAATTTTCGCTTGAATTCCTACTAAATTTTGGCTGACTACACATTTATGAATGTTCATATAATGAGAATATTTGAAAATAACTTTTACAAAAATGAATAAAATGCTCAAAGGAAATGAGGTATATAAACGCATAAATTTATAGTTGGGAATTAATTTAATTATTATTTTATTCTTATAAATTATATTAGCAAACCGAGTATTATGAAAAAAATAAATTAATAAGTTAACTCTACAAACATCTACTTATTAAAGAACCCGTAGGTTACCAAGTAGTTTTACTAGTAATTTTGCTATTAAAAAAGATAGGCCATGGGAAAAAAATTACCCTATGTACTTGGGAAAAAAATGCTTTTCTTATTTGTACAAAATATATAATTATATATTAATTATATATAATTGACCGAATCATGTGTTATATTCTTGTTATTATACTTTTTAAATCTCAAATCAAAAACATTCTATTTTCTTGCCATCGCAACTTATAAATTATCTGCAGAAATATGCGTTTGCATGAACTTTTATGCAAAACAAATTCTTAACTAATGTAAACTTGATTGTGTTCTAATATTATTAATTCAAGAAAATATTTCTTAAAATGTTGTCTTAATGGGTAACACCACTATAGAATTTTGAAAAAAATAGTTTTTTTTTTTGCTAAAAAAATACTTTTGGGGTCATAAAAAAAAATATGCAGTTGGTCCTGTAGCAAAATCTTTTAGAAGGTTCAATTATCGTTTTTTCCGTAGCGCCTCGGAGCGCGTGCTGAGCTCACTACCATTCACCAAGGTGCGCAATTCCTATATTAAATTCAAAAATATTGAACGCAGCAATGTCTGGTACAGGCATTGCAGATTAAAGATAAAAACCAATTTCAAGGATTGATGTGCTTGTACAACTTTAAATGCGTTTTTCTCGAAACCATTTTCTTCAAACTGGGAGAACGGATTACTCGAACACCTTTGCATATGTCGATTTGAAATTTTCATACTTGCATCACTATTGCATTCTCTATACGTAGCCGTTTTTTAAATACATGTAAACTTTTTGTTTTGTAAACAATTTACTGCTTATTTTTTGGGCAAAAGTCGAAATATTTCTTCAAAAGTGCACTTTCTATTCAAAAATTTATAAAAACAAACCCCCCTACACTCCCATAGATAATAATATATAGAATATATTTTTTTTGATTGATGTTCTGGGCACTTCTTGACTGCGACATTTAAAAAAATATATTTTCGGAAAATCAAAACGACTCTTGACGTAGTATCCCTATCCAGAGGGTCGGCATAACAAAATCCATTTTATCGATTAAATAATCTTCACCGTCTCGAAAAAATATCAATAAACAAAATTCTAAATACTTACGGACGTTTATTCAAACTGGTCTTATAAAATGAAAAAGGTCACCACACCACCCGGTTTCAGTTTTTGTTTGGTAGGGTGTTTGCTGTAATGTAAAAGAGGCATCAAAATATTAGCCAGAATCTATCAGAAAGCCGTATTGAATCCATTTAATAACCAGCCCTAGAAAGACTACCACCATTCATAAGGTGAGAACCATCGACATCTGTTTTCAAAATAATTTAGCCGATCTCAAAAGCACCGAAAATTAACCGTTCGCTAGCCCAGATGTAAACCATTTAGATTACAAATTGTCGACCATACTGGAGGACATGGTATACTATGCCAAGGATATACAACAATATTGATTTATTGAAGTATGCCCTGACCCGGTTGCAATTATCAATCAACACAGCTATTTTAGCAAATCATGCATATTTGTTATGACTTTCACGCTGACTACTGTTTTTTCACTGACAGAATGGGTTTGAGCAAAATATATAGAAGACAAGATATTACCATTAAAATTGTGACTAATTGCAGCTGATAGCCTGTGACGTAATTCTGTGAGTAATGTATATATACGTTTTTATATGAAAGATAGAGATAAGAGAGAGAGAGTATTGTGTTCTTTGTACTGTGCTTTCCTATATATTTTCACAAAATTTCGTCACTAATGGGGGAACGTGGTTCGTAATAGGAATTCTATATATACCTTTTGGTTTGAGCAAAGTATAGAGAATACAAGGTATTCTCATTACGCATATATGCAACGAAACGGAATGGCAAATGATTCATTTTCGTAAATAAATGAGAAGAGGCAGAGTTTTCAGGTTTTACTCTCATAAAATGTTCCCGCGCTTTTGTGAAAACCGGTTTTTGTTGAAATATTGAGAGAAATATCCAATGTTTTTTTATCGTATAACCAATGTTTGTTAGTGTAATTTCTATGCTATCTGTACAACAGATGCTTCTGTTTACATTCGTTTTGCTCTGAATTGATTAAGTGGGAGAAACTCATGCTGGATTCTCTGACATTTTCGGAAAAAATGAGAATTTTATTTGAGAGCCACCTTTCAGCACCTTGGCGAAAGCGAAATTTAACTTTTTCTTAAAAATTTTCATGAATAGTTTGAGAGGATGTTGAAGCTATTCAAGACGATTTCATCATTCAGGTAATCCTACGTTCTCTTAATTTTTGTTTTTAGCTCGTTGTCTCAGTCGCACTACAATAATACATAGCCAAGGTCTTTTACCCTATTCATGCAAAAGACATAAGTATATGACATCACTTATTTCTTTCAAGAAAACACGAAAAACCCAGTACAGCGAACATGTTGTCTAACTTGGTGTGTCACACATGAAAGCTTTTTCTCTACACAGTTGTCAAACATGTTGTCCAACATCAAGACAGAAACACACATCATGTGTGACAAATATCGCCCTACATGGTACAATATGTTGGCAAAGACATAACCTCGCCCATAGCAACCAAACTAATTTAATTTTCGTCCGAACACAAATGGTCAAATCTACGTGACAACATTCTAGTCCTACGCGAATTGGACAATATGTGTAACTGTGTATGGCCCCTTTAATTAAACTTTGCCGTGAGGTTTGAGTCGAATCAAGATTTTTGAAGAGCCAAGAGCAAAGAGTAGGCCCGAGTGTGTTGCAAAACGTTTACACAACATTGTGTGTTGTGGTTGTTAATATACAATGTTGCGTGAACAAGTTGCAATTTGCTCGAGCCTGCTTATAGCTCTTGGCTCTTCGAAAATCTTGAATCGATTTAAACCCACTCTGTAAGTGAAAAGACAGTATTCATCTTTCTCTTTTGAGTGTGAAATGTCTGAAAAGAGTTTAATATATGTTTTATTCTTCATTTTGTAGAGAAAAATGACAGATTAAGAAAGAAGAGGAATGTCTGCACAGCCGGACGACATTTTATTATGAAATGACTAGTCAAATGCTCGAACGCAAATTGTTTTTGTCAGTAAAATTGACAGACAAAATCAGGACCGTCTGTCAGCTGTATTGACTCGTGTAATTGTCGCGTTACAGAAAATGTTTCCACAGATGTTTTATTCATTTAGTGGCCCAATGGAGTTTTTTTCAGATACAACACTTTTATATCCAATAAATTGCAAGGAAAAAATTTATGCCTTCTTATACCTACATCAGGTCGCGACATCGTTGATTTTGTATTGGAGCGAGGAATTGCTGTCGGTCTCCAAGACTGCATATAAATTCTAAAGAAAATATTTCCAGAAATTTTCTAAGAAAAATTGAGGGCTTTCCTGAGAAAATTTTTTGAGTGTGAAACACTGGAGTTTCAGATATTCAATTCTATTTTAGAACATTGAGTTCTATATACAGGCTATACCATATGCCTGCAACATATTTCTATTATAGAGTCTTTGATATTATAGATATTATGTAGAAAAAAGGTTGAGAAACAAGTTGATATGTTAAAAAAAAAATTAAAAACTTTTTAGTAGGCCTGCAGACGGGGACGGTGTAATATTTCGGATCCCGGGAATGATTAGTCCTCTTCTTCAGCGTGTACGAAAACTAATACCAGTGGCAGCGAAAATACCAAGTAACCCAATACTAATATATATGTAGTCTATAGTGGAGCAAAATGAAAATGGTACGCTTGAACTTGGAGTAAACTAGTAGGCAAAGATCCAGTTCGATGATCCAAACTTTTAGTAATCGTAATCTCTATAGGTGTAAATTTTTGTTGCCTGGTGCTATGAACACAATTTTGAATTCTTATACGTTGACGTGTGGGTTGATAGAGGATGTGACTACTAAAACAAAACGATTTCACCCAGTCTTGCCGCCTTAGGCCCGGGCATACTCCGCCTTAGGCCCGGGCATACTCCGCCTATAGGGAAATCCACCCCTGGCTGCAATTGATGCTTGGCCATTCAAACTAATGGCATGCACTAAGGCCAAAGGCAGTCATGCATATGCTGCATATGCACGTATGTCATATTATTACGGACAGATGTATATTTATCAAACAAAATTTGGTATCAACAAATATTTTGTGATTTTCATTTATAAATGTGTAAATGTCATCTCTCTCCTACTCCGGTCATGCATATGCAGCGAAACGTATGAACTGACAGACATTTTTCAGTTTCCATAATTATTTCGATTTTTATATACGGAATGTAAAAATAGGTGGTGACATCAGTCGTGGAGACAAAAATACTTGGCATTTTTATTTTTTTTTATTTTTAATAAAACAATTGAAATGTAAAATTTAAGTGTTTTTTTAATTTTAAGAACTTTTTCGACAGCACCATGCTCTTCAAAAACAACAGTAGAAAAGTTCGTTATCTTTGCACATCCATACATGAATTTACAATAAGCCTGCTATGTTTGCTTCTTCAGCATAATATGGCATTCCCTGTACGTATATATCATATATGCTATAAATGTAGTTACTCTTGCATCTAATTAAGGTAGAACAAGTACCAAAAATTTAACATTTGCTTTACTCTTAACTGCTCCCCCGGAACCCTACTTTACTAGATATATATGTACGTACGTACGTACGTACGTATTACCCTCCAACAACATGTGCAACAATATGCAACTTAAATGAAATTTTTCATTTTAATAACTAAAAATATTCCGTCCAAGTCTGTTCTCTATCCCATCCCGTGTGCAATTTATGAACGTTTCCCTTGGAACAAGTGTAGGATAGAGTTTGTCTCTATCCCCCTGAGTATTATAGGTACCTGCCACCCATATTACCCATTATATGTAGGAAATAGAGAAGGATAGCTAAGTAAGTTAGTAAGTAAGTAAGAAGTATACACTCGACTCAAGTAAAACTTAAACTTGAAAAGTTTTAATAAATCCCAGAATGTGTAGAGTTTTCCTCAATTTTCCAACAACAACGTAGAAATAGTTGTATACACTGTTGTTGTTGTTGTTGTTGTTGTTGTTGTTATTATCATAGTATAGGAAATGGGAAGGAGAAAGAATGAATAACTTTAAAATAACATTTCCTTACCGGTAACGATATCACCACCCTGTTATATTCATTCTCCCCCCCCCGCCCCCTTCCCCATAAAAGGGTCCATTTTGAAGTTTTCAGCTAAAATTTTAAGCTCTACATGAAGTTTGGCGCGGGCAGAGTAGGGGATAGGGTACCTATACGACTTTTCTTCACTCTTCTTTCTCCAACCCCAGAACAACATCCACGATTAAATCAGCAGTTCATGTTTATGCATCTTCTAAAAGATAATTTCATGGGTATGACGAGACGATATAGAAAGGTGGACCAACATTGACGTTAACAATAATTAAGAAAGGTCCTACCTGGTCTATAAGTTGAGGTTCATGTGTTAATAATTCCCTCGAGGACAGGACTTTATGAATGTTAGATGACAGTAAAATTTTAACGAATTTTAGTATGTGAACCTATTCAGAGGGTATCAAGTTAGCAACTTTTCGTATTCATTAACATACAAGTTTCACAGGAAAATGGTCAATCAGGGAGATAGGAAGGATGTGTAGATAGTTAGCAGGTACCTACATATATACGTATGAAGGATAGTAAGATTCATACATATATACATACCTATGAACTAAACCAACTATAAACCGACCAAGGTAAAGTGTTCGAGATTGAGTGCGACCTCTAATTATTATAAAAGGATATCCCGTGGGACAGCAAAGTGCTGGCCCATAATTTGCATTCATTCTATGATTTCGAATTCGCTAAATTTGCATATATTCAGAGAAAGCGAGAGGGGCCGGGTGAGAGAGAGAGAGAGAGAGAGAGATAGTAAGAGAAGGCGACCCGCTTTTCATTATGGCAATTAAGACAATTAAAAGCCTCCATATGATTGATATCAGCTTCGAATTGATTTAATTGCCAGTATTGGTATAGTCCTCCTATATTGTATAGCATTGCACACTTAATAATTCTCTGTACCTACTATACAGACATGTCCGACACATTGAGAAAATCATATGCAAATTGTTAATTAACAGGTAAAATGATGACTGATTCCATCCCACCATTATCGTACTTAATTTGTATATCTATATACATAGAAGTGTAGTAAACATACCGTGTAGTCTCGATGTTGATTCTATCTGAAAACAGTTAAGGAATCAACTAAATGCAAGTAAAGTAGCATTACCTTTATGACCCCCCATCAGGGAGCTTAGCTAACTATATTATCGAACATAGTCGTACCGCGCCGCATTCAGTCATAGTCAGACACTTGATCTTATCGGATAAATTATAATCGCAGAGCAATTCAACTATATTAAGCTGCTTCCGAATTGCTACATTCGATCAGATCTAGCCATATTTAGGCAGGCAACCATTTATAATAGCCGCAAAACAACAGCTAGAGGGCAGCCGAAGAGTTTCAGCATTGTTGCTGGCTGCTACTTATGCTGTGCTGCTCATTCACGACAACTCTAGTGCTATATATTAGATTACTGTGTGTATAACCTACTAGATAGGTATGAAAGTATGTAGGAGGAAAGTCTAGCTAGAAAGTACCATAGCGACCATATCACAATAATTCGATTCTAGATGGCATCTATCTCGTAATCGGCATCCCTATATCAAGAGTTCAGAGACAGAACCAGTATACTCTGGAGCTTGAAGCTCTGCATGCTAACCTCTGACATAGTACCAAAGAGGCAAATCGTGATCGATTTTGCGGAATCCCCTGGGCCTCCTTGGTGAAATGGGCCCCCTTTTATACATACATATTGTTGGTAGATTATGACCGCGGTCTTCTGCAACCTGTGGTGGCTATGGTCTCATATATTCCTTGCGTGATTGTTGTTAACATTTGTTTTTGCAGTAACATTTTCCCTGTTCGTCCTCCTGTCCCCCTCCACAATATCTTTCTACTTCTGCTTCTTCTTCTTCCTCATATTTTTTTTTTTTATTATTATTCCACTAATAATTCTAATTCATAATTTTTCTCAACGAGTTTTTTTTCTGTCTTCTTTTTGTTTACAGTGTTGGAATAGTTGCGATGAGTCTCTTGGACCTTTTCAACTAGACGTTACTGGAGCTACACGAAAAGGATCTCTTGTGCTAGCAGAAATTGCATGGGATCAGGCTGTAACAAATGCATCAAGACAGTGTCTGGTTACATGGGAGGTCTCTGGAGGCGGTCTAATGGGTAACCTATTGACTGATAGTTCTACCGTTGAATTATCCCTATGGTCAGACACTGTATACCACGTACTGGTTACGTGCAAAAATAAGGTGAGTTAACTCGACTTTTGTATACATTTTTAGAATTACGTACGTATGTACCACGTAATGTCCATAAAGTTTCATGTATATAGTATTCTTGGGTAGTGGTTATGTGGTGGTTTCAATATAAAAATGAACAAAAACCTTAAACTCCAGTACCAGATTTTAAACTGATGGTCAGAGTGTGAAAGTAACACTAATTGGCTAATTACGGTGTAATTAAGACATGCTCTTGGGCCTTTTAAACATATATATTCGACCTTCTGTATGGCTTGTATGGAAGTGATATATATATGTATGTAGGTATGTTGGTACGAGAGGTTTTTGTTTCTTGAATAAAGGAACGAACCTGCGGCCTGGATGGTCATATATAACTGCAACATATATGTACCTACATGTAAGCATCGCGTGCTACTGAACTAAACATTACACTCTCAGGTACTGTGTAAATAGGTATTATGTATATCGATGAAAATAAAAATTAAACATTTCCTTTGACCTTCAGTGCATTATCGTCGAGTTGTTGTGCACCTGGCTTTACGTTTGCTTCTTATGTTAATGTTAATTTGTTGTCAGGTGCGAATGTGGTTGCAGAAAATTCAATTTATTTAGTTTGTGGTTTTCATCTGGAAAGATTTATGTTGTAAATGGATT
Organism: Dioctria rufipes; assembly: GCA_963924295.1. NCBI lineage: Eukaryota > Metazoa > Arthropoda > Insecta > Diptera > Asilidae > Dioctria > Dioctria rufipes. Next base: position 30,051,748 of record OZ002742.1, read on the forward strand.
GATTGTGTGGGAAATTTTTGTAAATTTATTTATTTCTAATTAATTTATAATTTTTTAAGTGTGAATTTATTGAACGTTCAAGATATGGCGTTGGTCGTAAAGATATTTCTTGTAGAGAGAATCAACAAAATTTTTAGGTGAGATGGTTAGTATCGTCGTCGAATATATGTAGGATTGCAACTTATGTAGGCAGAAGGATTGGATGGACTTTCTATAACTGAATTCTTAGAGTTAGCACGAGAATTTGCAGAGCATAAAAATAAAGAGGGTCAATTTAAAAATAATATTGCTGGCAAATAATGGTTTACAAATTTTTTGAAACGTCATCCCGATATTGTTCTGCGAAGTCCAGAACCGACGTCGATAGCTAGATTGAAGGCATTTAATAAACCACCTGTAATGCGTATAAGAGAATCATATTCATATTCCTAGAAATTATATAAAGGGTTTTCCAATAAGAGGTGTTATATCGATATTCAAAGAAAAATGCCATTTTTTGAGATAAATGATCGGATCTTTATTTCATTATAAAGAGGAAGGTATGCCGTTAATAATGGAAAATAACATCAGCCAAATGACCACCACGACCACGCCTACAGGACCATATCTTTTTCATGAAATTTTCCATAACCAAATCGCAAAGTGGCTGCCCTATGTCCTCGATAGCCTCACGAATTCCATCTTTAAGACCTTCTCTTTCACGTGGCCCCAAAGGAAGAAGTCGCAAGGTGTTAAGTCACAAGATCTTGGTGGCCAATTGTGATCACCTCTTCGAGAGATAACACGGTCCGGAAACTTTTCCCGTAAAAGATCAATAGTTTCGTTGCTTGTATGGCACGTAGCGCCGTCTTGTTGAAAGTAAACGTTGTCACCCAGCCTCATTTTCGAAAAAGTAAGGCCCAATGACCCCGCGGGACCATAAACCGCACCAAACAGTCACACGTGGAGGATAGAGAGGCTTTTCAACAATAACTCTTGGGTTTTCCGAGCCAGATGCGACAATTTTGCTTGTTGACGAAGCCATCGAGGTGGAAATGGGCCTCATCACTCAGGATGAGTTTTCGATGGAATTCCGGATCATTTTCATGCATTTCAAGGACCCAATCAGCAAAGACTCGACGTTGTTGATGATCGGCCGGCTTGAGTTCTTGTGTTAACTGAACTTTATAAGCCTTAAGACCCAAATCTTTATGCAGAACACGGTGTAATGACGTTTGTGGAATGCCTAATTCCAAAGAACGACGAGGAATGGACAAACCTGGGTTTTCTTCAACACTTTCGGCTATAGCAGCAATAATTTCAATGCGTTGTTGAATCATGTATCGTTCCATTTTTATTAATGGCGTAGTCTCTACTTGTCAAATGTCAAAAAATGACAGCTCCAAAAGTGACATCTACCGAAATAGCGGGATAATTAAAATAACACCTCTTATTGGAAAACCCTTTATAATATGGATGAAGTGGAAATATGAACCTCATCTATAAAGCCAGCAAAGGTACTAATTCTGTATATGGTAAGAAACACGTCGGTATGGTGAACAGTTTGGAGAGAGGAACATTGACAACAATAATTTGCTGTTGCAGCGGTTTTGGCTACTTTGCACCGCCATGCCACCATTATTCATATTCAAGCGTAAAAGATTTTAGCCACGTTTAATGGATGGCGCTTTTCCCGGCTGTGAAGCTTCCACATATGATAGTGGGTGGATAAATGGAAAGATTTTTTTTTTTTTGCATTAGCTGGGAATTTTTTTTTTTAATCATGTGCAACCAACAAATGATTGCAAGGTCTTGTTAACCTTAGACAATCACGAATCGCACAAATATTATCCTGTCCTGGAGTATGCAAGAAAAAACAACGTAATAATTGTAATAATTGTAACCATTTGATGTGGCTGTATTCGCACCATTCAAAGTTGTCTTTGAAGCTGAAATAAACAAGTTTCCAAAAACAGAATCCAAGAAGGATAACCTTACAGTATGAAATTGTTCGCTTAGTATATCAAGTATACCAAAAAGTAGCAACGCCACATAACGCTGTGAGTAGATTTAGAGTAGCGGGAATTAGCCCCTTTGCCAGGGATATTATACTTGAGGAACTTTTTGCGCCATCCGCTGTGTATGCCCTATCTGCCCCCAATTCTGCAGAAACAGTTAAACTTGTGGAACATGAAGGTGGATCGACATCTTTATTGACTGTGCAACCAGATGAGGCAGGACCAGGATTGACTACGCCGCCCAATACGAGACCTCTTGAAATGACCGCAGAACAAGACCAGACAATACCACCAAAACTGACAGTGACACGAAATTAAAGACCCGTTCTAGGTACCATACAACCAGAACAGAGCACATCATGCAAATTGAGTCTATCACCTGGATTGACCGTGTCACCTAATGGAAAATCTGTTGTAACTGCCATACAACCAGACCAAACCACACTAGCTTCGTTTCTGCCTCAGCAGGAGACAAAGAAGACAAGGAGAGGCAGAAAACTAAAGAAATCTGAAATTTTGACTGCTATAACGGTTACGACACAACAGCAACAAAAACTCAAAAGATCTACAGGAAGAATAAAGCTTGAGGAAAGATCAGTTAAAACAAAAAAATCAAAAACCAAAGGAAATATAATAAAAAACTCAACAGCAACAACCTCTGGACTGAGAAGCAAGCAAAGAACTACAAACAAGAATAAAAAACAATCTAACTATCCTCCAACGGAGGACTGGATTCAGTGCTCATAATGTCAGGATTGGGCATGTGAAGCAATTGTAAATTTCTACTAGCTTCACCAGAATCCGCAAACCTCATTAACGAACAATTATATTGAAGAACTCCTTTTTATTTCCGAATGGCTGCTTTAATTTAGCTTCTTTCCTTAGCTTTAGGGTCTATACTCCAGAAATCGAATCCAGTCATCAAGAACTATTTGTCCAGATGCCTATTCTCCGGAACGACCTTCATCAAGCAGTTTTTGAATCCTTAAGGACTGTCTTTACAGACACTCATCCTCAAGGATCATCCTTTCTCAGGCCATTTCTGGGTTCCCAAAGGACTGAATGTCTAGTGACAGTCGTCACGTATTTTCCTTTCTAACGTAAGTTCAATTTTCCCGAGGAGAGCCCGTTTAAAAGCCAGAAGTTTCGGCCTACCTTTTGCCGAGGATAGTTCCTGAAGACTCGAAACTCTCCGATAAGAAGCCAGTCAGTCCTCCAGGACTGTCTTCTTACACCGAGTTCTCAGTTTGCTGGTGGGCTATCTACCTTCAGACTAGCGCAAGTGGACTGAAGATGCAATAGTCATCGTCACGCAAGTAAACAACTCCACAACAGTGTTCGGAAAACCTAAAAGAATTATTTGATGATGAAGCACCAACGTTTTCAATTGTAGAGTTGTAGTTTAATTAGTTTCAACTTGACGAGTTTCACTGAAGAACAAGTTAGAAAAATGATGTCCTACCACTGTCGTTGTCCCAAAAACCATCTGAGCTGTACTTAACATGCATAGCAGTGATCCGAATAAAACTAATCCTGTACAAACCTCTGACGTATAGGACCATTTGTGTTCAATGGAAATCGGATAATCTGACTGATGTCTAAATACAAAAGCGCAAGGTGTCTGAAAATCAAGGCTGGACAAAAACATTATTCGACCTTCGACAGATGTTAGATGTCTTGGGTTAGACGTGGCTATCAAATTATCTTATTATTGCCTGAACATATTTAGATACTAGAACCAACCACAAATGCTAATGAAACTAACTAGGTGCGTTAACTCTAATGTTTGTCTCTAAATCGTTTGGAAAAGTTAAAGTGTTCTTTGATGACTAATGAAGCTTGGCACGCCAATATGCTTCTTCCCTAACTGAGCCTATGTCTTCCTATGATATATTTCAGGTCATATGTACCTTCAGATAGTCAAAATTGATTGCTCTCGTTAGCTTGTAAACCTGTATATATGGAGTCCTTTTTATTGACTCTGGGGCCTTATTATGGACTAATCCTAGGTGCATAGCTTCATGCCAAGTTCTTGTGGCGTCTTGTTTAATTTTTATTGCCGTGGTCAGGTATCCAACAAATAACAATCTTATAAGAGATATGTAGCTATAGAAAGATTTCTACGGCATCGCTGGGCTATGCATGCTCCTATGCTATTCGAAATTGGTATTTGGACATAACCAAAAATGCTAAAACTAGCTAGGGAGGTGAGGGGGAAGCTTTAAGGGTTGTAAAATGCGTGGTTTAAGATTTACATAGGTAGGATTATAACTGTTACATTCAGCAGATAATGATTTAAAGTGACGTTTACACTATGTATGTAACAAACTTTGAATCGCCATCAAAACTTGATCAGTCATTCGTAAAATATGAAGGAAAAATCTTTTTACCATTTACATCAATGATGCATTATGCATCCCCTTCTATTCCTTCCATAGCACTTATCTTGTCTATCGACTGCTAATGTTATCCTTTGCAAAATGTTATTAGGTAACAGGAAAATTCTATATATCCAGAATGGGTTTCCTGGCAATCTTTAAATTTAGAAATTTCATGGCGTCCATATAATCTGTGACTTCAGTCGTACACTTCATTTGGAAAGATATTTTCATTGTCTTGCTGTGACCAGCAGGCAGACTATATTAGTCTATTTTAGAAATTTGGCTTCACTTCTTAATTCAAGAATTACCACTACTCAGTTTTTCGGGGTCAAAAGTTAGAGCTGGTATTTTTCTTGTTTTTTTTATAAACATTTTCTCTCAAATTTCATCTATCTGACATTTCAATAACCACTTATCATCCAAATCCACATAGCGGAAAATTCCTACGAAACTACACAGTTCATCACTCGCGGACAAGAGCATGAGTAATTGCGAGTATTTCGAAGTACTTTGGAGTACTTTACACAGCCCAATGGAACACAGCTAATGTAGTCAACGTAGGGGTGCTACAATAGGTGACTTCAAAATTCCCAATAATGTGTGGTTCATAAGCAGCTTTTGGGAATGGATTCTGGCACATTTCCGTTCGCTAGACACGAAATAGAAAGTGCATGCTTATTCTATGCAAATGAACTATTCCATTATGATCGTTTTAATCATTATTTTGATCTACCCTTTTAAGGAAAATATTTCAATGAAACAGAAATGCTTAATATCATATGTCGCCTTATTCTCTTAACTAGTATTCCCTAGCAATTGTGGCAAAACAAGCAGGTATGTTTGCCCTGATAGACTGTGTTTAAAGATATAAGCTCCAACTACCTGGTGTCATATGGCTCTATCCAAAGTAATAAATTTTATTCTATATTGGAACTGTGAGTCTCAGTTTGCATGAATATTACTTCCACTCATTTCTGAATCGAATATTGTGTAACGAAGTTACAAATTTTAAACCCGAATTTAAATTCAAATAATCCTGCAATTGGGATTTGCGAATAAGACTACCATAACCACTTGCTGTATGACCTACAGATATGGACAAACCAAAATAAGGAAAGCTTACCAGAAGAGCTTGAAAGCTTTTCTTAGTACAAGCAACTTGAACAGGTGGAAGCATTAGCCAGTGCAAAGCTCTTACAATGGGCTATATAAAGAACGACAATTGGCTAAAGAAGTAAGTTTAGTCAGCAGGCTAGAAGAGTCAGTTGAGTAGACAATTTTGTTAAGTATAAATGATGTTAACGTGAAACTCTCGCACCAGTAAATACTTGGCATACCATGTGAGAACTCTCTGAGCCATTTATCTAAATTTCCATGTGGTGGTCAACGTGTAATATCCCCCCCCCCCCCCCCGCAACTCAATTCGCCGTACCATCCGTCCTAGTTCGCTGTGTTATGGCATTAGTGTTGCCAATAAATTCTTTCTAAAATCGGCTAAATGTATCTAGAAAATCGGCTAAAAATCGACAAATTTCAAATTCCATTCTATACAAAATAATGCAAACTCCTCGGATGAATGTAAATGCAAAACCAGCTAAAAAGGTTTCGCCGAGATTACTATCGAGTGGTGTACTCTTTTCCTGATTCAGAAAACTTTCTCGGGACGTTTTTGTCGCCGGAAAACCCATTTTCATGCACTCTGGTCACATACACCACAGTTACTACATTTCGCATATATTTTTTCCCTTCTTTCTTTCAGGGACATTAGTGCTCTGTTGTGAACATATATCTCATTGGAAATCATTTTCCACGACGCATCAATTTCGCACAATCACGAGCGGAAAAAATCCACTTTTTCATATAAGGAAGTGGCTCAATATACATACATTCGATCGCCAAAAGACCACACAAAACTCAGTGTAGTTTGCGTTAATTCCAAAATCGGTTGAAGAAATATCAAAATCGGCTAAACATCGGTTGTCGGCTAAGGTAAAATCTTTTCGGCTATTGAGGTTGAAAATCGGCCAAATAATCCGATTTTCGGCTTAAACTATGGCGGGATATGGAACCACTCGCACTGACGCATCATTTCTGTTGTGTACGAACGCATTGCAAATAATATATTCAAATGTATGTACATATATATATACTATACATGTATATAGTTCGGCCAACATCTTCTTCTCTTAAGTCGAGTCAGTCTCGATCCAACTTCCAAATAGTACACTAGTTACCTTTGTACTTAGACTAAGTATAGTTAAGAAATGAATTAAAGTGAAATACATCAAATATAGTATCGTGGGCGTTTTCATCAATAACCATTCCTATAGTGTTCCCCTGTGTAAGCAAGGAATGTAAAAGTGGCGACGAGGATGGGATACCACGTGTGTGTGATACCGCATAAATAAAAAAAAAAAAAAAAAAAAAAAAAAAAAATTATTGTAAATTTTTAAATTCTGCCGAATGTGAGATGAGGTAAAATAAGCGACTTTATAAGCTTAGATCACATGCCTCTCGATAAGATGTGAGCAGGCAGCTATAGTCGCCGCAATCGTGCATAAATCTTGATGAGAGTAAAACTGACATAGTCGCAGTACTTCATATGCTGGCTGGCTATTTAGTTTGAAATAGGTACCGAGTAGCCATTTAAGTCATGGGAGCGACATCCGATAATACATACTTCGTTATTGTTATAGAAAGTAATGCATTGAGATTTTTTGGGATTCAGTAGCAGTCTGTTGTTTAAGGCCATGTGTGGATTCTATCTAGGCTGTCGTTTAAGTGAGCTATGCAGTCCTCAATAAGCCCAATCGGTCGACTTATGTACAGTTGTACGTCATCTGCGTTTAGGTGGATGCTCGCATCTTGCACAACATTCGGCAAGTCATTGATCTATAAACTGAAGAGTAACGGACCTAAGACAGATCCTTGTGGTACCACACACAGCTAAATTTTTTGATTCTCACACAGTGATTGCGCCCCTTTAAAAAGCTTTGAATCATCAACTAAAATAGTTGCGTAGCGTTTGCAGGAGGATTCGATGGTCTACACTGTCAAATGCCTTCGAGAAATCTAGTAATGCCAGCACAACTTAATGTTGCCTATCCATGGTGATTCTGATGTCAGAAGTTACTTTTAATACTGCGGACTCACAGCTCTGCGACGCACGAAAACCATATTGCCAACATGTTAGAAGATTATTGGTTTCCACGTACTCAAGTATTTGCCTGTACATATGCTTCTCTAGTACCTTCGACAAGAAACATAATATGCTTATTAGCCGAAAATGAGCGGGGAATTCTGGAGATGATTTTTTGGGTATAGCTAGAACTATAGCTGACTTCCAGTTACTCGGGAAACAGGAGGATGTGCGGCAGCAGTTGACGATGTGAGCAGGGTACTTGCTAATAAAGGGTAACAATAATTTGAGAAAGTGCGGTCGTACACTCTTAGGACCAATAGATTCTGATTTGATAGAGAAAATGGAGGAAAAAATATAATAGTCGTAAGAAATTTATCTTGGTTGAAATACAATATAAATTGTGAAAATCGGCCTCCCCCGTATATGTATGTATTAACGTCTAAGAGCTATCAGTATTGTAACTCTCAATACATGCAAGACCTTACGAGGTCATATAAACGCGTATAAACCCACATTGACCCATTTCGGTAAATTAAGGCATGCGAAATTATAAAACTTTGCCTACGTAATACCAAAATACAAATGTATGTAGAATGTGTGTTTGAATGCGTATGCAAGTGTGTAAGTGGTATGAATAATGAATAAGTGCTAAAACAATTAATAAATGAGATAAGTTTTTGCGAGTGAATTTTTTCAGTAAGAATTGTAGCCGTGTATGAAGAATTAGAAGAATTCGTAAGTAAAATTTATATCACATTACTCATAAAATATATTTAAGGAAAGAAGAAGAAAAATAAGAAGAAGAAGAATAAGATGAAAAGAAGAAGAACAAGAAGAAGAAGTAGAGTAAAGTCTACTTTATTATTTCCATGGATTTTCCTATCTAAAAAAATTTATTTCACAACTAACTGGAAAATTTACGACGATGAACTTATATTCTGCCTCCGAAACCCCTCATCATTTATTAGTCAAAGCTCTAGAATCATTAATTTATTATCACCCTATACTTAAATATAAAACAAACAAAAAAACAGACAATTTTCTAAATACACATTTTTATATTTATCATCAACAGGAAACTGGAAAAATGAGACGATCATACAAATTAATCGTTGATACAAGAAAAGTCACTGGAAAATCTTCAACACTGAGTCCCATTGGTATGGATACTAGCAAGAAAAGTATGCATGAAATCTTTCCAACTGAACCACTTTCAACTGAAACAGAAGATCGATTAAAAATTCTTAAAGATAGCACAAAAGATGATGAGATTATCGATTCAAAAGAATCATCTGATGACGAACAACAATTACCAGTTCGGATACCAACTGTAATTCGTAGCAAACTATCATCAATTCATCAGGAGTCTTCAGCAGAAATGTTCTCACGAAGTATACTTTTTGCAATGATTGGATCATTGGCACTCTTCTTAGGTATTCTTATAATTTATGTTCTTACACGAACACGTGAAGAGACTCCAATCGATAAGGAGGGCTTAATAAAAAATGAAAGTAGTATGGCAGGAACAAGAACACTTCATGTGTAAATGTCGATTATGATCAACTCTGTAAATAATACTGTTCAAGTGTGTGTACATACTGTAAATATTTGCTAAGAAACAATAAGAAGAAGAAGAAATATGCATGTACCGGTGGTTGAAGAATAAAAAGAGTTAAAGCAATCAATTAGGTAAGGGTAGGTATTACCTGAACCCACTGTGCCGACATGACCATGACCATCGTTGCTAAAGGTGTAACCAGTTTTAAGATCAAACGAAATTTAGGAAAATATATAAGGAAAGACATTTTTTTTTCTAGTCCATGAAAATTCGTAGAAATAATAATAAAAAAAAAAAAAAAACAGAGCAGAAATGGAAATGCCTAAGAATGACAACCTTCTGTCTGTATTCCTGTCAGCGCTTTCCCTATTTTCCATCACGATACCTTCCTCTCTTATAATGATCTTCCGAACTGATTTATGCATTTCTTTCCGCTGCTGTGAGATATTCCCTTGAACACGTGTCCTGTTCCTGTGAATTAGTTTTTTTTCCTCTTTGTTTTTCTTTTTCATGTCGCAACAAATGTGTCCAATGAATTTGTCGATTCCTGTAATATTACTTCCTGTTTGGTTTTTTTTTCTTTCTACAAAAATCTATAATTAATTTAAGTGCGAATGTAAATAATTGCTGTAAATAGTTTCTGAGAGCTTAAAAATATCTAAACGGAAGCTCTGCGTGTGTTTTTAGTTAATCTAATAATTACGTCAATCGGCGTTATTGCATTAGAAATAAAAATAAAATGTTTTTCTTTTTTTTCTTTTTTTTGCTATGTTTATGACTTTTATTTATTGCTAGTAGTTACAAATGTATGAAGAAAAAGAAAAAAAAAAGCAAGAGAAAGCAATTTATTACTTTTTTTTAGGTATAACTAGATCCGTTTCGTAGCACTTAAGGATTGTTTTCATAAATTCGTTTATACAGACTTTTATTAAAATGTTGCTGCTAACAAAAAAAAAAACAAGAAATTAATATTTTTTTTTAAATGAAAACAATTTATTCTTCAAAGTTATTATTATTATTATTAATTTAAAGAGAACTTAAAAAAAAAGAAAGCAACAAGCACACATGCGCAAAGACTGACTACTTACGAAGAAGAATTTTTTGTTTTCTCCTGTACATTGTCCAAATATAGATTTATTGGTATAATTCGTAAAAGTGAAGTGAATGTAAAATAATAAATTAGAAATAAATTATAATAAAGATTTAAACAAAAATGACATTTATTTTTTCTGTATTTTGTTTTTTTTTTTTTGTATTCATTAAGGGCCTAAAAATGCAACGAAGGGGAATGGCAAATGGCAAATGTAATCTACAACGAATGAGGTAAGTTAGGTTAAAGAGAGTTCTGTTATAAAAAATTCATAGCGAATTTAGTCAATATGAAATTGACCGAGTTCACTGCCAAATCTGCAGCTTGATAATTGAGCGGAATAAACTCTTTTACAATAAAAAAATAAAAAATAAATTTTTATGCAAAAGCTGACTTTTCGTATCAGCAAGAATCGTATACTCATAAGTAGTACGGTTCGGTTCCTGCTTGGCTGTGCACTTTGACGTATAAGGCAGGCAGGAACCAAGCGTTATGGCTGGATTACATTACAACGCCGATACCGGCGTGGTCGTCGTCGTCGTCGTCAAACGCCGAACAAAACGCCGGACAAGTTACATTAACACTGGGCGGCAGCGCCATATCTTAATTTCCCTTACATTTTACAGTTGAGTTATTTGTTTGTAATCTCTGCCGGTTTGCAATAAAATTTTAAATAATAATAAAAAAAATATTTTCTTTCCCTTCAAGTCCACATTTTTTTAATATAATATCATTTATTTTCAGAAATATAAATATCGTTTCATTTTGTCATGTTTTTTCATAATAGATTTATATCTGGCATATTGGCAGCAATGGAGCGCCAGCATTAAATTTAGGATTAGAGATGGGTCGACGACCACGCCGACGACGACGACGACGCCGGCGTGGGTAATGTAATGCATTTCATACATGCAGTACTGTCTCTAAATATTTTTGACATAAAACGACGACCACGCCGACGTCGGCGTTGTTAATGTAATCCGGCCATTACTAACGAGTATACGGTTTCTGATGATACGAAATGCCTGCTTTTGTATAGAAATTTCTTTGTTTAAAAGATCTTTCGATTGTAAAAGTTTCTTTCCACTCAGGTTGGGTTAAGTTAAACCGCAGGAGTACCATTCAGATGAGGCCAAGCCTGCTGTACTACCACTTGTAGTATTTTTCCTACTTTGTAGCAAGTTTACCCGGACAAGGGCAATTTGTTAATCCATAGGGCGATGAAGTCAGTGGCTCTTTTAACTTCGTTTGACATAATTATGTTGTTTTTTTTTTACATTTTTTGGAATGAATTGTTGCACATTGTTCTTCGAAACACTATAAGAATTGTTTACATGCAATTTTCGTTTTTATGCCATTATTCTTTTGGTTTTTTATTTTTTTATATCTACCTAGCAGAGCTGTAAAATTCAAGTACCATTATCATTATCATTACAAATACCATAATAATTTCCAGTACTAATACTCCTGTATTGGAAATAAAATTTTACAGTACCATTCCTAAAATTGCAAGTAATTCTTTAAAATACCGGAAAATAATTGAATTTGCGGTTCCATTACAAAAATACTTAGAAATATCTAAAAGTATTTAAAAAGTATTTGGGCATATAATTCCTTTCAACAACTTTCAATTATTTTTAATTACTTCAAAATCTTCAGTACTAAACATGATATTTTACTATTAGGTATGCCATTTCTATTAAAACAACTAAGTTTAACTATTGTTTTTTATGAAATTGCAAATTGTAAACATAGCAAATAATAAATATTTTCCTATAATGTGACTTTTTATTTTTAACTTCTTGACCTACGATTTTTTTTTCAAAGCAAATGTACTTGTCTAGACTATTTAATTTGATTGCGCCTCGAACACAGGAAAAAGTTTTTTTTTACAATAAAATTAAAACGACAATTGATCTAGTTCATTTCATAATTAAGTACAATTAAGTTTTTGAAGTAATTAAAAGTAATTGAAAGTATTTGAAAAGAATTCAAAGGAATTATATAGTGATGCCCAAATACTTTTGAAATACTTTTGAATATTTCTAAGTATTTTTGTAATGGAACCGAAAATTCAATTACTTTCTGGTATCTTAAAGTATTATTTGCAATTCGGGGAATGGGACTGTATACTTTTAATTCCTACACGGGAGTGGTAGCACTGGCAATTATCAAATCCTTACATATTTGGCATTGATAATTAAAAAGTATTAAATCCATTAAACACTGAGTATTTTACAGCTCTGCTACCTAGGCTAATTTAACTTATTTTAGTGCCCGTGTGCCATCCATCACAAAATTTTTGAGGCCTATTTTTTTAAGGGCATATAAGCTAGAAGCATGCGTATAAATAAATAATAAAATAAATTATCTAGTTATGACAATAATTATTGTTGGCACGTGGTTTATTTTTCGTAGCTTAACTTCTTGGCTGTCATATATAGTCCGTGATTCCTTTCTTTATTCCCAGACTTTTAGGCTAAATACTTAATTTATTATTCCAAATGCTTCTAGGGTTTTGTTTTTGCAGAATTAGCTACTTACGGATCGGCACAATCACAGCATCTTGTAATTTTACAATTTTCTCGGTCAGAGGTACCTACCCATTCTCCCAAATTTTAGTAAGGCTAATATGGGTAGAGTCAAGTATATTCGTAATTTTGATCGCGTGATGTGTACTGACTTGAGATCGGTTTTGAGACTAGAGGTTATGGATTCGGTTATTTGCTAGAATATAATTTGGAACGCTATACACTGCCACTGTAGCTTAAATATTCATGAGAATCTATCATTCTGAAGTAACCCTAGATCCATTTTGTTCGCCTAAAGAATCTCAGGGTATATCCAAGCTCTAAGTCTTGCAGCTCTCCAAGTTAGCACCGCAAAGGATTTACTACCATGTATCCCCCCCCCCCCTTCTGTGGGCATCTGGTTTCTGGGATCACGAGGAATGAAAGGGTTGACCTTGTAGGTAGGACTGGCTCTGATTCTCTGGTCATCGGACCGCAACTCTACTTGATGACGTAACCAAAAATAAGCCAGCAATGCCTTGCTCCTATCTAAAATCAACGATGCCTTGACCTGATGTAGGGAAGGTCTCAATTTTTTCTTAGAAATTTGCTGGACATTTTTTCCTTAGAATTTGTATGCACAATGGATGCTTGGGCGGACCTCTAATAGTTTTTATAAGTGTAGCAATGAGAGCTGGAAGTTTTACTCTACGTACAGTATCGAAAACTATTAAAAAACTATAAATAGTAGCCACTGGTTACTATACATATTATAGTTTTCAAAAGGTATTTATTTATTAATATCTATTAACTAAATTCGATAATCTTCATTATATTCCTGCCAACGTACAAGTATTTTAAAAAAGTACTTCAGAAAGTATTTTAAAAAGTATTCAATACTTTTTGTAGTCGTAGTAATTAGTAACAAGTACTTTTCATACATGCGGTACTTGTACTTATGTTAAAGTACGCAGGACTTTCGTACTTGTACTTGTACTTAAGTTCTTTTTCTTTTGTACTGGTCCAGCTCTGATCATAGGATTAGTTTAACTCTTTAGCTGCGTACATCTATTGTACCATTTTAGGTTTAAGTCCTCAGCCTCAGCTTAATCCATCACAGCTTATAATCCAATGGGATATATTGAATAATTCTGTCATCCTTGTTCTTGCAGCTGGATAGATTGGCATGAAATTGTGTGATCTGGACCAATAGAATAAAATAATTGAAATAAATGATTATAGCTTTTCATAGACGAAACCAATCTCTAACAAGACCAAACAGGTGCATTGCTCTTTAACATCTTTTTCTTAGAGTTTTCAAGATTAAATTCATTTTCTTTATACATTTTGGCATTATTACCTGGTCCCAGGGATGTTTGGAAATTCTAGAGGGCAAGTAGGCTGACAAGTTTTAAAAGACAATAAATCATTTTTAGTTAATACAGGTTGCGGCAAAAAGATCTGACGATTTCCGCCGTCGTACTGTTGAGCGGGTGGTGGGGGTAGGCATGTTCCAGACCCCACACGTGGATATTTATAGTAGCCATGTAGCAAGGGTCGGGTGAGAATCGTGGGTTTGTTGTCAAGGCGTTTTTTAAAAATGACGATTCCTGCGTTGCTGCTCAACGGCAGTTCCGTATGCATTTTAATGTGGCTCCAAGAGGAAGAGTCCCAACTCGTAACACAATTCTGTTATGGGTGAGTAATTTCAGAGCTACCCGTTCAACGTCGACAGACCGTCCAAGGTCAGCCCGAACGCCAGAGAATATCGATCAAGTAAGATGAGCTGTGGAAGCCAGTCCTTGGCGGCCGGCCCATAAACAAGCTTGTGCTTTGCACATGTCTGACCGCTTGGTAGGACGAATATTGAGTTTCGGTATGCATTTCCACCCATACAAAATGGCTACTGTCCAGCAGTTGAAACATCCGAAAGCATTTACAGAGCAAATGATTGACTTGATGAATGATGACAAAATTTTCACGATGAGTGATTTTTGTACTTTTTTCTTGTGGGGGTTCCTTAAAGCAAGAGTTCACACAAACAAACCCCGCACATAGGATGAACTGAAAGAGGCCATTAGTCAAGAAATCGTCAAACTGCCTTCTGCAATGTTCGAGAAGGTGTTCGACAGCTTCAGTGCAAGACTGGAAGAATGCTTGGTCAAAGAAGGACATCATTTAAAGGATGAAATCGGTTGTTCCGATGTTCTTTTCATTAATTTACATGAACACCCTTCTGTAATACGCAATAAAACAATTTGTATCACTTTTAATTTTTGTGCTGTTTTTATTTTAAAACCATCAGATCTTTTTGCCACACCCTGTATGAAAATAATAAAATTAGTTTATAAAAATAGATCCGAAAATTTATGGAATATATCGAGAAGCCTATAAAAATTAAAAAAATTAAATAATTGTTAGATTTAAGGTTAAGGAAGAAGAAGGAGAGTTTTAAATTATTCCTCTTTACTAAAACAATTTCGGCAAACGAGAATGTGATTATCTCTTGAAAGAAGAACACAAAATATATTTGTTGCATATTCTGTAGGTAAATAACGCTCCTGCGTTCATCACGTAGATGACGGATTTACCAGATTTACGCCGAATTGATGTTAGATTCTCTAAACGGAATTCTTTTATGCTTTGAGGCAAAGATGAATTTGCACGAATTCTTCTACTTGTGTCAAAATCGGTGATATTTGTTGTTGTTCCTACTTCAGTCTCATCCATGTTATACATTTCTTAACTGTAAAATTTAAAATGCTAGATTATCGTAGAGCATAATGACACAGTTTCGTTAAATTATTTAAAATGTTCTAGAAATATTAAATAACGGTATTTTAAACTGATCTTCTTGAATGACCTTGAGATATAGACCTATCGAATTCACACCTATGTGCCAAGATATACTCATAGATGGCGTATATTCAATAAAGTCTCAATGCCTGAGCAATATCTGAACTTCACGAAACGAAGGAACAGACATGAAAGACTTTTGCGAAGGTATTAGTTACCTGCAGTCACCAAACTCTCTAAGGTATTCTCTTACAGAGCTCTGAAAAGGAATAATAAAAGTCTCGCAAGATAAATTTTTATTACAAACATTTTCATCCTTATTATAAGAAAAGAATCTAAGAGCGGAAAGTAGTCCGGTTGCCTTGAGACAAAACCAGCCAAATCGACTTTGAAACGAAAATTTTGTAGGCGGGCAGAGCAAGATAGGATGATCGTAGGGGAAAAGAGGCCACACAAAATCCATTTTCACCTTTTTACCGGAAAATGGATTTGGTGTGGCCGTACATTTCAACACGAATATTTCAATATCGCCAAGCTTGGAAAGTTTCGAAGAGAAAAAATGGAGTTCGAGTTCTCCTCTAGATATATACTTACATGAATGTCCTTCGAACCATCTTGACCTTTGAAATTGTATTGGTGGAAAGATATGGATTTTTTTAATCATCGTAAGGTATTGGGCATGCTCTGCTTGAATGGCGTAGTGCGTGAATTTATCATCGAAATACGCTTCGTACAAATATACATTAAGAAGGAGGTATAAAATGCAGATCGGAGACTGCATTTGAGTCAGAGTTGGACTCTTCTTAGAACAAGAGTTCCTATAAGCTTTGTGATGTCTATCGTGTCTGACATCAGTATAGATATCGATCACCTTTTTGAGACTACATATGTCGCCAACTTGAAGACGAATGTGGCTATCGCTATTTATGCTTCAACCATTGACATCCTAATGACATCCTCACTTTTTTTTACACATATGACATAACTCGAGAAGTGAATCTAAAAGTTCCCGGATGACCTAGTTAAAACACAGATCCGTGACTTTCTAAATTTTATTTTTCTACAGAACATAAGCCTAACATAACCTAACACGCTTATTATCGTTGTCACTTTAAGTGAGAAATGTCGTTTCGACACAAAAATGGTATTATGGGTGTCGTGTAAAGTGACATTTGTCGAAAACATACGACTTTGGACGTATTACTGTTGTCGTATTAAGTAGACAATTGTCGATGTAAGTGACAATTTTACTCACTTGGATTTCGTAAGTGACAGATGTTAGATGTGTGTAAGGAAAAAAAATTACAACAAAAAAACAATTTGAAGTCATGATAGATTTTATGGTGAAGCATCCTGTTATAGATAAAGGGCTAAAATACATCGCGTTTATATATTTTTTTCTTTTAAACGCTTTCAAAAATAACAACAATACCACAAAATAAGACAAACCTCACTTTTGTCTACACCCTGACGGATGCCCTGATGCTATCTGTCACTTTAAGTGACAACTATAATAAGGCTTCGAAGAAAAATGTCACGTCACACCGTTCGACAATGACAATACGAAAAGTGAAGTGAGAGTGACTGCGAAGCTTGTCACTTTGGTGAGTCGACAACTGTAATAAGGGTGTAAACTTCTACATCGAGACACTTTTGCACTTTTGCATGCGATGTTACCATCTCTCCAAACTTTCTCTGTAAAAAGCAGGATCCCATATTCTTGAACCATGTCGGAATAGCATTGCTGCCCTCAGTTAAAGAGTGAGTGCCCTTTATAGGTGTTATATTAATTTAGGAGATAAAAAAAATCTCACCAGAGACCACGAGTATTTATTTTCTAGTAAAATTCCCTCAAAAGTAAAATAAATTACAGGGGCTGTGCGAGAAATTTTTTATTCACATACGCACGGATTTAAAATTAAGTCCAGGCCTTCCTGGAAGCGGTTAGGTATCTCGCCAAGTGTGAAACAAATAAAAAACCGGCTTCCATTTCCTTTGACAGCCAAGATGTTGCTAAAAACTTCATAAAACATTTTACAACTTCCAAATTGGTTGCACAGCCATCTGAAATTCCTTTTACAATATATAAGGTACTAATTTTATGGGTCCCAGGTTGGAAATATCAGCGAAAACGAAAAAGTGGATGAATTCATCTTGGAATAATTTGCATGCCTCTTCCGTCCAAAATAGAAATTGCAATTTTCAAAAAATCTCACAAGAAATATCCAAGCATGGATAAACTGCAAGCGCACTTGACTTTGGATCGATAAACATACGGATAGATCAAAAAAAAAAAACTGTGAAGGAGACCCAATCCAAGCTCAACAAGGAAACACTTAAGTATAAATACGTCATCCTTTAAATCACAGGATGAGGTTAAATGCAGGTGATATGGGGAAATACCAAAACGATTACTGACTTGCGATGAAATGCTTCCACACTATCCGCAGAACAATATGGTTGTCTCGGATCCTCGCACCTTCTAATCGACCTGCATGAAAACATTCTAGGACCATTGGAAGCCATTTCTCTCCAAATGGGATTTATGATGAAAGTATCCTAGATCAATCTTCCTTCAATGCATCCACCTGTGGCGACGTTTCTATGTCGATTCACCCATTTCCAAACTCCTATCTCACACCATATAAACCGGGTTATGTTCATTACAAAATTCAGCGCTGACGATTTCTTACAGCCCGCAGGAGACGCAAGCCAACCTCGACCCTCCGACTAACGCTGCACTGTTGTCTGGTGACGGTACGGATTTATATCTGGCCACTTTCAATCGCTGAAAGGGGGCTCATAAGTTGCATCACCCCAGGTCTAACGCAGTTGAACTGGGTTGCGTCCTGATTGTCGTAAGGACCCTACACTACTCACAGTGCCTGGTATAAATTATTATCTTTCGGTAGTCACAGACGAGACTTGAACCCGTTAGTAATTATTTTTCAGTCACATTTGAAGTCTCGACGCTTTATGGTCCAGCTGGAAGTAAGCCCACTTTCGAACATCAAGGCTTCTCGCCGTATTCCGGTTCTATTGCCATAACAACCATAAAGACTTATCGTATCCTACTGTAATAGTTTCCAGACTTCCGACTAGGTAGAATTAGCCTCAACTAGATCATATTGTCACAGGGACAACAAAACGCAACGCAACTAGGGGCAGGTCGCCCGAGTAGTTCTCTTCTTCGAGGTAAGCTTCTTTCAGTGGTCATAGAGACAACGCAATGCATCCCTTGGCTACAGGAAGGAACACTATGTCATCTTCGCTAACTGTCATAAGGTCAGCCAGCCCAAACCAATGCAAGTACGCGAAGAAGCAGTTACACTACTTCACCCAAACCTATAACAACACCAGCTGTCTCGCACTCAAGATTGGAAATTCGGCAAGCAGATTACCCAAGCACCCATCGAGAACTTTCGATATGGAATCATGTATCAGAAATAATTGAATTTCTTTTTATATCTGTAGTCCAAGATGGAATGATAATTAACATAAGATGGCTTGACATGAGGACATGTTCTATGCTATAAATGTTTAGCAAAAGATTAATATAAAAAAAAAAACAAGAAGCTCTCTCGACAACCACTCAGACCCACACTACAAATATCTCATTGTTCGTCGTAGTTTCTTTAAGACATCTCTGTATAATTCAACTAGAATTCTATCTTCTCAAGGAAGTAATAAAATTCTTCTTTATTTCGTCCAAGTTTGATTATTTCTTGACATTAAAAGAAAAGACAAAAAAAAATTAATTTCCTGTTTCATGTCTTTGTGACTTTCTTTCTGGTTCACATCAATAAAAGAAATCGAAAATGAATAGAAGTTCTTGCACTGTGGTCCATTTATAGTCCCAACAAGGACCTAGAGTGGAGTGCTATTAATAACTTTTCGAAAGTCCTTTCATAAGAGTGCTGCTTTTTAATTGCGGTTCCTTCGTACCGGACCTTTACTATTACATCACAGATGGCAAATGTTCTGCTAAAGTGAAACATCTCACTTCAAAGTGTTTAAGTAAATGGAGATTTTTTTTTTATTTTTGCGTTCAGATGCATAAACGAGAAAAAAAAGATGAAAACTTGTGAAGTGAGTCTCGTCCTAGTATGTCCTCTTTAGTATGTCCTCTATCAACTAATAAAAATACAAGGGGCGTCAATAATATTCCTTGGGCCAGCCATTCAGTGTTGATGGTGAAATAAAGAGGGCGCCCTCAAAGATTTTTCCTTTAGAGTTTTTTTTTTTTTTTTTTTTAATATCATAAGGCACAGACGTTTGAAACTCGTAAGCCGAATGAGTGGGTTCTTATCGCCGCAAAATATCTTGAATGAGTCTCTTTCATCCCCTAATTGAATTTTCGTCCCTTAACCTTTATCCTATTTATAAAGGGGTTGGTTTTTCTTCTGAAAAAAAAGGAAAAAATGGAAATAAAAATAATAATAAACCAGTTCAGTACTACCTGATATCCTTTGATAAAAAAAAAAAAAAAAAATAAAGAAAAATCATACACCAAAATGTCAAGAAAATACATCAAGGCAAACCAACTGAAGTCGGTTATCACTTAGAGCAAATGCCCTAACTCGTTGACGGAGCTTTTTTTTTATTTCTTAACACAATGAGCTGAAATTCCTTACAAAAAATAGATTCATCTCATCGGGATATGAGAGAATAACAGAACCTTCTCAACATGATTATACAAAGAAGAAGAGAGCCGGTTTCAGAATATGACAAATTCAAGGGTAAAGTTAATTTATTTTCAATATGAGAAGGGGATTCCCCTTTGAAATTCACAAATTGAAGATGACGTGAAATTTTCCGTATACCTATAAGAAAGTCATCCTGGAAAAACTTTCGAAGAGAAGTGTATACCGTGTTTGGAATGTACCCCAGGAATATATAGACTTCGTCATATTTGAAATTTTATTAAAGTAAACAAAAATCGAATTTTCTCAATATTTTTCACAAACTCCCCTCATATGGATGTCGCATGACCTATACCTACAGCAAATTTTCTATGAATATACGTTATGAACTATCAACATCCCCCAAAATTTTTCTAACCACTACCCACCCACTCCAAACGCCACCCTCATCTATAAAACCTCTTGATTTTGACATTGTGAAAACATATTTTGTTCTACGTTGCCATTTTACGTAAAAGGAATTTTTGGAATTTTATTGAGATTCAAAACTGGCGAACGTTTGTCAAAGGAGAACGTTCGTCGCGGGGACATGGATTCCAAAACATGAACCTCTTTCTCCGCCACACTTCATGCACATGCACACTCTATACATCTCTTAAGTCTCTGCAACTGCTCAAAAAGTATAACGAAAAGGCGAAACTAATAAAAATAAAAAATAAAACCGTATAAAAAAAAAACTGCACCGAATAACGAAAGCTAGAAGAAAAGCGAGTTTCGTATAACATGGAAAATGCATTTAACTTGCCTTAGCTTCCCTCCACCACACAATTCAACCTAATGAAGTGTAACATTTGAGGAGGGCACAGAGTGCACAGATTAACCGATATACGGGGATTGTACCACCCCTCTAAAACTACTATATAAGTACGTACGTACGAATACCCAGAATGAACAGCAAAAATTTTCAGATTTTCCAAGTTCGTCTTGGAGCAAAGCATTTCTCGGACGAAATTAAATTTGTTTTACGCCACAGGCTTGAGTTTTAGTTCACTTTGAGGAATTATTTGATTCCCTCGTCTGAATTTACCATCATCATGAGGATCGATGAATGGAAAGAACTTTTTGGGGTTGGATTTGGGGTTGTTTGTTGGAAATAAACGCGGCCTTCGATTCAGAATTGTTGTGAGAGGGAGAGAGCATCATTGAAAGCTGAAATATTATTCAAAAAGAATTCAATTTACTCATAGACCTGGAATTGTGTTTTATTTGAATTTTATTCTTTCGTTTAAGTTACATATGAGTAGGAATGGGGCTACACGTACACACCTTTATATGTATTATACCTAGAACCTTTGGAAAGTTTATTTTAGAAATACAACAAAAAAATACAACAGACGAAACCGATTCTATTTACGCATTTATAAGGTTTTAATCAGGAACGTTAAAACTCAAATTTTGACTCAATTCAAGCGCAGTAAGGCTGCTCAATTATTGAGTACGCTCAACATTTCGACGTTCGAAATTTCAGCAGAGTCAAATCATGCTTCACGTAACATCAGTGAAATTTGATGTTTTCCCTAAAATTTCAATCAAATAAGAAAAGGTAAAAAAAAACAAACTTATTTATTATGTTAATCGAGCATTAATTAATTTTTATTTAATCAATAGAATTGCAATTACCCATAATGGCAATGGTAATTGTGATGACCGTGAAAATTTCATATGTACACTGTAAAATATTTTCAACTAGATCCGTATTAAAAGTGAACTAGAGTGGATCTCCTTTTTGGAATCATTTAAGCAGAAGTCCAGTTGAATATTTCAATTGCATTTCTAGTGAATATGTAACAGATTTCTGGACATGAAAACTATATAGCCAGGCCAGTCTTATTTTATGAACTGGGTTTCAAGTGTATTTAAATGTTATTTCCAATTTGTCAACTAGATTAAATATTAAATTTCAAAATGCTTTTCCAGTTAATTAAAGAAGATTTCTAGTTTAACCAACCGACCTAATCAGTTAGATATATCACTTAATTTTACAATCAATTTAAGCGGAATTCAGTTTAATTAAACAGGGATCCAGTTTTCACAATCACAACATTCCTGTTTATCCTCGCCAATTTTCATCTCTAATATCCTGCATCCTGTATAATATACTCGTATACATGTCCATGCATAACAATTTGGTCATTTATTTGTAAGATTTTCATTTGGTAAAACAGGATTGGATAGCCGAAAATGCCTATATGGCATTAGTTCTTATTAAGAAAAAGCTTTTTTTTTATTATTTTAAGGGGAAAGAATAAACCAAAACTGGATAATTTAATTATACACTTATTTATTATTACATGGAAAAGAAAAGACTAAAAAATGGATTTACTTTTTTGCTTTTACAGATAAAAGTGTAAAAAAAATTTAAAAAAAAAATTGTCAAATGTGTGCTGTTACTTAAAATTACATAGTGAGACCTAGACATCATACATCGTCTCCTGTTTCTATACAAATATGTTCTAAAGCAACATAAAACCCTCCCGTTTTAAAAAGTCGCTCAGATCTACAGATGATTATGGATTGACCCCCACTGTTTTTCTTATAATATTGTTGATGTAATCTTCAAGCTGAAAATACCAAAAGTACAAAGTACAAATTTATTGTTGCATTCCTAAATTATTTTCAAACTTACATTGATCCACTGTATTAGTGGCATTAAAAATATTTTGCAGTTTTTTTCTTCCCAATCCTCCATATCTGTGGAAATTTTGCAGTATCACAGTTTTATTTGGCGTTTGGGCAGTTTTTTTTTTAAGACCGTTGCGGGCATCCTTAAGTTATCTATGTATGGGACATTGGGGAATTGTGGGTCACACTTTTTCCAAGCTCGATAACTGCCACAAAAATCAAAATTTTTTAAAATTTCAAAATGGTTTATGTTACTAGGAAGGAAACCATAACTTTTAGCTTAAGCAGTATCTTGAAATTATTATCTGCTGAAAAAATCTGAGCGTTGGCAAAAAACATGCATTTTTAAGATTTTTAAAAATGTTGGGGAATTGTGAGTCACCGTCTGAATTAAGTGGAAAATCAAAAATATCGCTGTAAAATATTTATTTTATGGTTGGAAATTACATAACAATTAGTTTAAAAAAATATATAAAAACGAAGGTATTAAAATTATTCGGATTCGCAATTCGGGCATGTGAAATAGGCTCCAGTACTGACGCATTTCAAATGAACAGCTCGATCGCATAAATCGCAGCGAATGGAATTGTTTCGGTTCCATTTCTTCGGCTTATCCTCCATACAAAGTATGCAGAAGTCAACTTCTTCGTCTTCAGAAGAAGAAGCATTTCGTTTCGTTGTTGATTGTGCTCGACATGGTCGCTTTTTTTTAACTGGTGCCTTTCCATCTTAACCTCGACTTTTTTTTCAAGCTTTTTGCGCCTGGCATCAGCTTTCTCTTTCAAGTCGGACACAACTTCAGGCGACGTTAAAATGGCGGTTTTTATTGGCTTGCGACCACGATTAGATTTTTTAGCTGGTGTACCTCGTTTCAGTGGACCAACTTCTCCCAATGCTCAATCGTTGTCACATCAATGCAAACAGAAACGCTCGGAATAAATATTTTGAGAAAATTTTCCAAGTGGTTGCCGCACGGAACGAACGAGTACGTGTACACGCATCGATTGCTAATGGAAAATGAGTTTGGTCAAATATAAGACAATGACAGCCATTTGCATGAGTCAGACTTTCCAATTATGGTGAAATATTGACGTGACTCACAATTCCCCATGACTCACAATTCCCCAATGTCCCCTACAATATTTAAGAAAAAAGATAAAATATTTTATTATAATTAGAATATGTAATATGTAAATAAATACAGATTAAAGGAAAAATATAGTTCAATTTTTGCGTCAAAAATAAGTTGAAATAAGAATTAACTTAATTATAACTTTTGAACTAATTCAAACTTTTAAGATAACATTGTAATCTTACCATCTTTTAAAAATTCTCGATAAGTATCACTTTGAAGGATTTTTACTTGGTACATAGCAAGGCATTTTGGAAATCTAGATTAATCTGAATATAAATATAATAAGTAAAGATGTCATTAGAAAATTTTGTATTTCACCGATTTTCCGGATGATATCATAGTTCGCCTAGTCGATACCATAAGTTTCTTCCATTAGATTAATTATTGTTTGGCAGTTTTCTCCACTGGCATAATAATTTTAAGTTCAACTATCTAAGTAAAATTAATACAACATATTAGCAACATACATACATGATAGGCTGCATCATTGCCGTGTTTATGTTCCATTAAAGTCTAACCAAAATTCCTACTTTTACGGCATTTCTGATAGGCCTTTACAGCCTTTAAAGGCCTTTACAGCCTTTAAAATCCTTTACACTTTATTTACCTGACAATCAAACAATAAATTATAGAAAATGTTATTTTCTAAACAATATGCTAGACCAACTAGTATACACTGTCTACACTAATTTGGCACATCCGTCGACTATCACATCACAATACTAAATCAACACAACTCAGTGCTCGTGTGTCCTAAAGAATGAGGACTCTTCTGAATTTCTCTTTAATTTTAAATAGAATTCGGTAGATTTGACTGGATTATCAGCACTCATAAAACAACACAACTACAAATCAATTCACTTAAATTGATTTTAATTTGAGTAAACTAGATATGCAGTCCAGGAATGTATAATAACTGAACCTCCAAATAATTAACTGGAAACACTTCAAATTTGAATATCTTGTATTCCGAAAAAAAACCAGAACTAAAAATAAGAAAGCATTTATTTATATCCAAAATCTTAGTTAATTTTAATATTAAATAGAAATCCAGTTAGTCATAATAACTAGACATGCACGCAATTAAGTTTAACTAGAAATTTTTTTACTGTGTACGCTAATGCTACCTAGTTGTGGTTCGGTGGAAAGATTATACTACAGGCAAATTGTACCTTTTGTAGTGAGGGGAGTTAAAATTAAAACACGCCGCTCTGATTAACTTGGATCTTTATTCTTCTAAATGATGAGTGAGACTGACCCAACTAATGCACATTCCTCAGAATGTTTGGCGATACCTAATTGGCTATAATTACATACATACATATGTACATATATATGTTACATTACTGAAAACAGAATTCGTTTGCTGAATTTACACATCAGAAAAATAGATATTCTACATACTGAAATTCGTCAAATATAAAAAAAAAATTGCGAAGACTTTGTAACTTTGTATACTCATACAAAAATATATTCTATTCAAGAATTCGAGTCCAGAGCATTACATAAGATCTGTTCGCGTACTTTTTCCAGTAAAAACATGAAAAACGTCAAAATGTATGATAAAGATAGAAATTGAGAGTGACACTCACAAAGTACGCGAACAGCTGCGAGTAAAAACTTATAAAAACTTGCAAATATTCGCGATCTGTAATAACGACGTGAAATTTTTCTAGCTCATAGTACAATAAACAAATTTAATTTATCATTTTGAATACGTTGAAATGTTCTTGGAGAACATTCTACTTCTACTTGATGAGGAGTAACAGGTTTTTCCTTTTTTTTTAAATTAGATATTTGAAAAATAACCGAAAACTTTAAAAATAACTGAAAACCGGCGACGAGCTGCCAAAATTGACACTTTCGAAGTTTTTACTCAATACTCTCAATATATTTCAGCGGAAATAACAGGGCTGGACAAATGTCTCTTCAGTACCTCTTTATAGTCTCACAATATCGTTGTGCATTGAGAGTCTTCTCTTGAGGCACATAGTCGACCAAAATGATGTCTTTTAGGTGCCAAAACACTGAAGCCATAATTTTTTTGTCCAAAATTGTAGTTTTTAATTTTTTGGCTTATGGAGAATTGGTGTCACACCACTGTGACGACTGTCTTCTTATATCAGGCGTATAATAAGCCACCCATATTTCATTTCTATTCACAATAGATCTGAGAAAATCCTCCCCATCCAATTCAAGTCGCTCAAGATACTCGCGGGTGCTATTGAACTGATTTTTCTTGTACTGCTCTGTCAATTGTTTTGGGACCCATCTTGCGCACAGTTTCCTCTATCCCAGCATTTCTGTGAGTGTTTCGTCGTAGATATTTCATACACTGTCAATCGGCGGTCTTCACGAACAGTTTCCTCGATTTTTTCACCAACTAATCAGTCAAAATGTAAGGCCTTCCACTCCCCTGTTCGTCATGAATATTTGTTCTGCCACCACTAAACTATCTACACCGTTCTGTTCATAACACCTTCGCCGTAAAACGTTTTGATTCGCAAAAAATTTCGGTAGGTGTTATTAGGAAACGTATCACACCACGTGGCTCGCACTTGGCGCGATTTCTTACCAACATCTTTCACGCAACTGGACACTACAACGTGAGTTTAATTACTACCATATTCCTGCGATGTCTCTCAGGTCTCTACCATCCAGTTTTGCCAACCCTAAACAAAAAAAAACAAACACAGCCTGTTGTGGCCACAGTACACTCACTTCCTGAATATGCCTTGGATATAAAGGAATGGTGGCACTTAATTAGCTTAGCCATACGATAGCTCCCCATGAACTACTATCAGCCTTCGGGTCTTTCTTCATCTTATTAAATAAAAGCAGAACACAGATTCAATACTGATTTGCATTTGCTACGTCCATTTGAAGGCGAAAATCTCCTTCTGGATATGAGATTCATGTAAAAGCTTTCCCAATCCGTTTAGGTATGACTTCTGTAAAAAAATCACTTCAATTTGGACAGCTTCCATCAGCGTACGGGGGTGCTCATACCACAATTCCGTGGATGACATCATGAGAAAACAAATCATACATGAATGACATCTGCATTTTCTAAGCAACCATTGAAGGAGTTTTTTTTTTTCAATTCGTACTAATTGAGTATGGCAAAATATAGTTTACGAAAATGTTTACTTCGACTCCCATTCCTGAAGTGTTCATTACTTACCACCACGTCGATAATATTATTATTTCAAAGAAGGTGACTTAAGGACCGGACAATTTATGTACTCAGGACTTATGATGGATAGACGATCGACTCATATATAAGTTGCTGCTTGCATCACTACCCAGATGAGCATAATGGAATTACGGCACTTTATCCAGAGCTACTTGTTCTTCCAATGTGTAAATTTGCTTACCGCATGGAGATTGATTTAAGATTCAATGAGCAGAAATGTGTACACTACTGTGCAGAATGCAGACCCATCATCAGGAATAATATGTTCCTGACTTAAGGACATGAATGCATCCAAAGAGATTTAGAGTGTCAGGATATGTATGATATAGCGTTGTTATTTCGGGACACAAGGGTATAGATGAGTTGAGCTGAGATGTTATAGCCGAAAACCACTTACATCGTCTAAAACAATGAGGCAAGTAGACTGACTATAGCTGCTAACACAGTTTAGTGTGATATAATTGGCCGGCAAAGGAGACGAGTAGGTACTTCTGAGGGCTGACCTAGTTATGTAATAAAGTTCGTTCGTTTCTGTATCTCGTCGTCGGAAAGACGCTACAATTCTCCAGGAACGTTACAAATAGCCTGTTACTGGCATGAGGTTGATATGATTCCCCCATTTAGCTGAGTTACCCAGCAAAGCAATTATCATTAACAACAGCAGTTACAATACATTTGCTATACTTTATATATGTACTGTACATAGACAAAATATGCTAGTCCACTTGGATGCCCCAAAATAGCCACTATCCATGGGATAAATACGTAACATTTGGGATGAGGATATATATATACTTCACACCAAGCTGTTTGCTTTGCAGCAATTCTTTTCGAATTTTCTTCATGTCCTTACTTCATATGGACAACGTGTGCGGATAAGGTCAATCTTTATACAAGCAGACGATGTCCTTAATACAAGAGGCCTATAGTCATTACGCCTGGCTAGCTGGCTGGTCCATCCGGCTGGAGATTTGCTAGTATATGGTGGGTGGAAAATTCTCCACAACGTGTCAGTACCATTAATTCTTGTTCTGAACACAGTCTGTTCGTAGCATCTTTGTGTTCGCATCATTATTCGGTTTTCTCTGTGGAAAACATTTGTCTTGACACTTATTGGAGGCCATTTCTACTGGTTACTGTACATTTGTTCTTAGTATCATCCCCCAAAACCGAACCAACAAGCCTCCAACCAGCAGAAATATCTAGTTTTTGGTTAAAATAAACTTCTATTACACATCTGCTATATATATACGTTTGCACATACATACATACATACATATATGTATGGATGGACTTATAGTAGAACGGGTATAGCCGGATTATTGTGATTGGGTCAAACACTTTGACTGTTGGCTACTGCCTACTAATGGTTACGAGGATTTGTTGTTACATGTCGGTCATCTTCTAAGTCGCATTAGCCAAATGGATACTTTCACAGTTCGCCATGAATATGTTGTCAAGATTAAGTAGGACAAATGGACTTTCGCATTATATGAAATCAAAGATTGGAACTGATGGATATTACGTTTGGAGAGAAAGTGTTGACCACTAACATAAATTGATTCTGGAAATCATGGTGGAGGGGCAGTAAGTCGCATAGATCATAGCATTTAGTAATGGATGGAGTCGACAAGTCTAGAGAGACCATTGAGTGCATTGAGTCTAGTTGGAAATTAGATATATGAAAATATCCTAGAAGAATCAAATTTGTTAAAGTTTTTTATTAATTTTATTTACTAACAGAGGGATGGATAATGCTAGACTGGTGAATTTTTGGGTGTTTTTATGTCGCTAGATTGAAAGTATTATTGAATTTTCTTTTTAACAAAGGAAGGACTCCTTTGTGGGATAAGGACTTTGTTCATATATCCACATTTCAATGATTTAGAAAACAGCGCACGTTCTTCATATTCATACCTAAGAGCGATGAGGATACAACCTCTGCCGGCTGTAGACCCATTACTTTGCTATGTTTTCGTTTAAAAGTTCTGGAGAAAACTACTGGTACCTGCGGCAAATAAGCCCCACCTAATTTGAAAATGCAAGCATTTGGTGATATAAAACTACAAAAATAAGTTTTCCGTAAATTTTATTTATTTGCACAATTAAAAAAATAGAAAAACTATAACAGTAGTGAGTATTTGAAAAAATAATTCAGTTTTTTAAAACCTTTTCCAAATGCCTTATTGAACTACTACAGTATAACAAGGCCCAAAACAAAAATTACCTTTTTCAAAATCTTAATCAGCAGAAAGATTCCTTTAAACTTGCTAAAACTAAGAAAATCAACACAATTCGGTTATATTTAATAATTTCGAATAAAAATAAAAATTGGCCTTTTTACTCCCCAAGGAGGTAATAAGATCCCCAACAGTTTTAGTTATAAATTTCTTAAGGTACAACAGAGTAAATCCAAACAGTCTTCATTCTTTGGAACAAAAATAATGTCACAATCATAATCATATATAGGAACATTAGTTTAATTGAGAATTTAGGTTAGGTAGGGTAATAAGGCCCACGGTCTACTCCAGTGTGTCTTATTAGACCTATGACAAGATTTTACAAAATTTCTCATTAACCAAATGAACACAATGGTGGGCAAAAATAAACTACATTAGCTAATGTTCAAACCATACAAGTTACAACATGTGAAAATATCAATTAAACATCAAAACTTATGACGTTGTCTACGCGAAAATTAAAATTCGAATACGTCGCCATACTCCTCTCCGTGACGTACCGTTCGCTACTGGCAAGATGGCGGCGCAAGCTGCCGAACGTCTCCTTGATGGTGTTCGTGTCGACTTCATGCATATGCGCTTAATATATGAGGTTGCTGTGATTCCTTTTAGTAGAAATTTTTAAATGTGGGCCATATTAACCTCCGGTCGGCTTTATTTGCCGCAGGGATTAGCAGATACAGCAGAATATCTTGCGAAACCACTTCGTAAAAAGCTGCCAATATGGGTTTCGTCCCAAGTATTCATTGTTGCGAAAGTGAGATCTTGTTACCCCGACGATTACACGAGTCAATAAAGCTGACGGACAGTCCCGATTTTGTCTGTTAATTTTACTGGCAAAAAAACGCTTTACATTCGATCAAGTCTCTAGTCAGTTCATATTAAAATGTCGTCAAGCGGTGCAGACATTTTTCTTCTGTATGCATATCTAATGATTTCCTCCTTAGTCCATCATTTTTCTCTACAAAATAAAGATTAAAATGTATGTGAAACTCTTTTCAGTCATTTCCCACTCAAAAAAGAGAAGATTAGAAATATAAATACAAATTTCAATACCATCTACCTTTTACTTTCACATTCCGCCATCTTAATTTTATATTTGACAGTTTATTGACTAGTCTGTACTGACTGGGCAGAAATCTTGTCAGTACTGACTAGTCAGTAAAAAAGAGTAGTCAATAGGAACTTACACGAACCTGTGTAAGTGTCAAACGTTGTCAGTGTCAGTTCTACTGACTCGTGTAATCCCCAGGTAACCCATATATTCCCAGTGTTCCATTATTGGATCAGTTACGTTTTAAATTTTTTATTATTTTTACGCGAACGCACCCAATACATCTTTTTGTATTTTGGTAACACTAAAGTTATAGACTGACAGATTCGGCTTTCATTATTTGACATTCGTAGCACATTTTCACTGTAAGAAATCTTGTTTTTGGGAATTTGCGATGAAAAAATGGCTCGTCGTACAATGTGAGTATTTTTTACTTATAATATAAGATCGTCCACTGTTTTGTGTTATTTTATCTATCGTAGCTAGAATTATACTTTAAATGACATTATTACGCATTTAGAAGAAGATGAAGATATACTAGCTAGGGATATATAGGGTGTCCCGTAAGTCGACGTCAAGCCGGAACCGGGTGATAGACCAAATCGTAACAGTTACCAAAAAAATTAAAAAAAAAAATCTGAGTCATGTATTTTTCAAATTATAGGCATTACTTCTGTTTAGAAAATAGTTGGCATCAAACCCGGGAATTTGGGATCATAAAGGACCATTTCGATTCGACTGTTTGTTCATCAGTTCACGGTATGAAAAATATTTACAGTTTTGCTAGGAAGGACGACACTTAGACACGATATTAGGTAGGCATTTGAAAAACAGTGTAGATTTATTTGCAATGTGCTTGGCACCACAAAACATAGTACCCACTAATAAAGGAACTTCATCTTAGGCCTGATGGACGCACTATCATATCTGCTCAGACTCTTATACCTGGCTATCAAGATTTTATCTAAATGTATTGACTGATATGCTTGGAATTTTATGAAATGGTTTGTCAAATATTCAGGATAAAAACAGGAATGGTGATTTTGCTTTAAATTATCTGCGTGCAACTGCGTTCTTCATAAACTAGGTACAGGTCATATGCGGTTTTTTCTTTTTGGAGATATTTAAATACTTTTTATGATGTCATTTGCTTTTGTTTCTTCCAGTATTAAGGCCAAATTGCAAATCACCAAGCCAATCCAGAGCTGCTGCCGGAAATTATACTGCTTCGCTTCACATAACATACAAAATTAAAATATATCGGTTGATTCTGGTAGACTTTTTAACAATTAACAAAAAAAAAAAAACTTAGAGCAGCCCCCAACTACTCCTCCATCCAAATCTCACATAGGCATGTGTTCGATCAATTCAATCTCAAAATATATGCAAATAAAATCCTAACGCAAATATACAAATTTTCTAAGACCCCAAAATATCTCCATACAATTAAACCTTCATAAAAGTTTATTTTCTCCAATCAACTTCAGACAGCCTTTTTCCACAAAAGTTCAATTGATGTCATCGTGATGTTTAAGAAGTGAATTAAAGCAATCAAGAAGTTGCAAAACTTCCCAACTCTCATTAGTTGTCCACAGAAATGCAATTTTCTGATATTCCCATATCTACACTCAGCACAACTTGCATCTATCCTTCATTCTGGATTATCTCTTTACGAACAGACGAAGAAAGTCCTACAAATGGTCAACTTCAAAACTTTAGGCAAACGCGTTGTAAACATTACAGGAAAACATCTCTGTCCCTTCCCATCCATCCTTAATAAATATACGTTTTATGCACCATGGGCGAGCGCTATATTCATTTCGGATAGAAATTTTGTGCACTCAAAGCTTTCTGAAGAAGAAGTCGGTTCCTTGTATTATGAATGGCGAACTATACATAGAAGTACCTATACTAGATAAGCTTGAGTCCAGAGCAACAGAAAGTGGTGAGCAGAGGATTTGATAATGTTTGAAAACTTAAAATTAAATTTTCATCAATTGGAATAGCTAAGTCCTAAGTGGAAATTGAATGTATACACACACATGTATATATATATATCTCTACGAACACACCTGCAATCACACTTTATTCAAGCCGACTTCTTTACTTTATTGCATCCTAAGATTTCATTCAAATTTAACTAAAATTTCTCTGAATAGAAAAGGTGTTAGACTTGACTCCTGTGGTAATCCACATAGGTACTACGTTCATAATTCAACTGAAGTTGTTATAGTTTCTATATGCTAGAATATCTCAAAAGAACAACTTCCCTCCTTAACACAAATGGAAATTTGAGAGAAATTATATATATGGGTAGTATATTGGGGTCTTTCAGATACTAATTCATAATTCAAATAGTTATCGCAAGTCTCCGGAATTTTCTGGTAAATTTACTGCAGTTTAATAATAGAGAAAATAGAGAATGGCTCACCTATACCAGATGCAGATTTACGGAAAGTTTATTTAGTGAGGCATAGAGCTAGGAGATTCTGGGGTTCTTATTATATATCCGCTGGTGAAGTTTTGCAGATAATTTATTTATTGTTCGTGTGCTATGCAAATCACTTTTGGGGTAATTTTGATAAAAAATTTCCATAGACATGGGCGGAAGCCAGAATTTCTCAGTACCTTCATTAATGAGTCTGCTTCGAATGTAGATGTAATATTGAAGCTCTTAGTTGGTTGTACGTTACATAGCGGGTATTTCTTGCGATAGAAAATTGAGAAAACTATTGGATTATCTCCAGAGGATCCGGAACCATTATAAGAATTGCATCAGTGTGCATATTGTTCATAATGTCCTTCGAAAATCCAGCATAATAGCAAAATACAGCAATGGTGCTCTGAGAAAATATGTGGGGAACTTATTATTAAAGCTTGTCCCCAGAAATACAAAAATTTTGTATAATTTAGTGTTTTCAATGCATGTTTTTAGAAATGATCGCAGTGGCAGACGAGGTGGCGGTGTCGCCATTTATGTACGGGAGAGCATCTCTGCAAAAATTGTTGAAGAATCCGATGGGGCTTCTGGTACTGAATTCATTTTCATTGAGATATTTGGCGGGCTCTCTCGTTGCTTGCTAGAATGTGTCAGTTTCTTCCAGCGATTCTTTGAAATCAGCTCTGGCCTACTTGAATGCAAAGTACTCCAACGTTATTATTGGTGGCAATTTTAACATAAATCTCTTGCAGGACAGATCTGCTAATTTTTAAAAATCAAAGCTCTTTAGCTGGAATATCTGATCATGATCTAATTTCCATATCGTATAACATTCTCCCTGGCACTCGTAATAGGTGTTATACATATTCTTTTCGAGATTACCGTAATATAATTGTTGACGCTCTCAGAAATGAAGCTGGATCACTAAATCTTCTAAGTCTTCTCTCTCCCTGCTTATGTGGATAAGGTTGCCTTTATCGAAAATGCAGTAAATTATCTTTTTGATAAATATGTACCATGTGAAACCAGTTTTTGTAAACATAACTACCCTTGGTTTTCGATAGAAAACGAGCAAAATCGAATTATTATGCCACTAAATTAGATTCCAATTTACCAACAAGAGTTTTATGGGAAAACTTAAAAGAATTTGGTATTCACAAATTCGGTAAGGAATCAATAAATTTTGATCCAAATGAATGCAATAATTATTTTGTCCAATACTCAAACTTCAAAATGCCTGACTATATTACTTCAATGTCCTTCGAGTCGATTGGAACTAGTAATAGGACTGTTAATCCGCAGTTCGATTTTAGTTGTGTCAACGAATTGGAAACTCTTAAGGCTTTGAGTAGCATCAAATGCTATGCGACCGGAGTAGACGGGATCTCATTGAAATTTTTGAAAATAATTATTTATTTTGCATTACCAGCTATCACAGGCACCTATAACGCCTGCTTTATGAGATCTCAATTCCCACATAGATGGAAGCAAGTGAATATTATCCCCATACCCAAGAAAGCAAAAGTTTGTCAGGTTGGCGATCTCTGTCTAATCAGTATGTTACCTTGTTTATCTAAGGGCTTGAAGAAAATGATGGCTGACCAAATGGCGGTTTTCCTTGAGTATCACAGTATTTTTTCTGCTTCACAATACGGATTTCGAGCCAAATACAACTGTATCACTGCGTTGCTCAAGATAACTGATGATCTTCGGTGTAACCTTGACAATGATGAGGTATCTTTCTTAACATTATTAAATTTTTCAAGAGCCTTTGATAAAGTAGATCATGGAATTCTCTGTCGCAATTAAAGATTTAAATTTGGGTTTAGTTGCAGATCGGTTAAATTTATTAAAAATTTTTTAGTACATCGATCTCAAAGAGTGAATATTGGTGAACGCTTTTCAGAGTTTTTATGCCTTAATAGAGGCGTCCCCCAGGGTTCAATACTCGCACCACTACTATTTTCTATGTATATTATTGATATAACAGAAGTTATCAGTCTCGTTAATATACATACGTCTGTATGCTGACGACGTACAAATTTATATCAATCGGCCTCTAGGACTTATAGAAAGATGGTGCATGTTGCTAGAATACTGATCTTCAGGCAATACTCTCTTGGTGCGTATCTAATAAATTTGATTTGAATATTGAGAAGTGCAAGTGTTTGGTTATTCACAAGAACATTTTTGATACGTCATATTTTCCTTGTATCAATTTAGGTAGCTCAACGTTACAATATGAAAAGACGATAAGAAATCTTGGCGTTATCTTCAACCAATCTCTGACGCTGAAGCGATTTTATTACTCCAGCCACTTTACACCCATTGACATACAACTATCACTTGTAAGATCCTTGATCATTCCTTTAATAACTTATGGCGATGTTGTTTCCTGCAAACTGGACTCTTCATCGGCGTATCGTCTGAAAGTGGCATTTAACGGCATATAACCTCCGACGTTTTGACCACGTCTCACATGTAGTTAACAATGTGCTGAGATGAAATTGTACATTTCTTTTCAATCTAATTTGGACCGGACTACCTCATTATTTAATTATTGAGGTGCACTTCCTAACATCGAGTCGCACCACCAACTTTCTGGTACCTATAGATATACATATATATATTCTTAGGAGCCAACGGTTATTTTTCGTTTACGCTGTCAACAGACTCTCGAATTCTTAACTAAAGCGGTATGTCCCGGTGAGTAGGCATGTACTCAAAAATAAACTCATGGAGGTATTATAAAATATTTATCCTCACAAGAAAACATTTGAGATAAAATTCCCTTTCCATAAATCCCCTATCTCGCATTCCCCTCCCCATAGCATATATAATATTTTTTTTTTGCTATTTGAGAATTTTTGTATTTTGTTTTTTTATTATTTTCCTTTTTTTATTTGTTTGAATTAGAATTAGAATTACTGTCTTTTTTCTTTCCTGAAATTAGTGTTACGGTTTCTGTATTTTTCTTACTACGTACATACTACGTACATTTGTAAGTTAAGACTTCTTTGTACAATTAGCTGAAATAAATTGAATTAAAGTGAATTACTAATTTTTATTAATAAAAGGAAGAATATTGTTGTTTATATTTCAATAAGCATGTTTCGAATTAAAGGGAGTCAAATTTACGTATGTTTAGTATTACTGTTTTTTTGCACATGTTTAGTATTCTAGGGTTAAGTAAAACACACAACACACAAAATGTCATTTATACTACAATGACACTTCTAAGACGGAATCCCATGCAACCTGAAAAATATTTCACCGTAAACAGTTTTCCGCCTTATACGGGTTAAGGTGGATAGGAAAATTAAATTTTGACATATACGTATTAACTTAAATAAACAGTTGTCATTTATTAAGTAATGATTGTAATCAAAAAATTAAAATATCCTAATGTACATAATTTCGAAAAACAACATTGGATGAACACGTTTTATCTCTTTCAATTTATGAATTGGAAATGCACAAAATAATAAAGGTTATCATCAGATATATTCCAAAATTGATGGCGGCCTTAGGTTTTTTCTTACACAACCTTTCTTCTATTTTTTTTTGGGAATCTTTAGGACTCCTTCTAATATTTCCATTTCTTTATTATCAAGGGCATATCGCCTTAGCGCGTCCAAAGCTTTCAATGCATCCTTTCTGGAACCATCATCATCATCAGGTTGTTGTTCGTCGTCTTTAGTTGAAATTTCAATATCCTGCTCGTCCAATTCTTCCATTGAAATTATATTTGTTTCTGTATAAACGTTTTCATTTATGCTCACGTATTCTTTAGAAGACACATTCTGGACAATTGCCCTTAACAACAAAGGGAGTAGATGTTCCGTACTTACTTCTGCCATATCGTCGGATACATTGACAGGAAACTCACATTTCTTGAAACAGTTAGGGGCACACTTTCCTGGTATGTTTTGAATTGCTTCCATAGTCCAATAGTCCGCATTTTCAAGAGATGCGACTAAATGCTGGAGTATCATTTTGCGGTAATGACTTTTAAAATATTTAATAATGCCCTGATCAAGAGGTTGGCACACGCTTGTAGTATTCGATGGAAAAAATACTAGTTTTACATTTGATAAACTTAAATTCGGATGGGATGTCGCGTTGTCTAAAAACAAGCATACCTTCCGATTGTGGCTCTTCATTCGCCTATTCAGTTGAAGAAGCCATTCTTCCATTATAGCTGAGGTCATCCAGGCCTTCTTATTAGCGCGCCATATTACTGGAAGTTGAATTAAATCTACATTTTTGAAACAGAGCGGTTTCAATGCTTACACTCAGAGAAAAACTACGGTAAAATGTAACAAAATTTGCATATGAAAATGCGCCTATCTACGAAACTGGTAATTTCGAACGAAGTGCTTTTGTAGTGGTACTGATTACTTCCGTAAAATTGAATAATAAATTTTCGTATACGTACTCTAAATATTGGTCTACAAACAGAAAAATTACAGTATTAGAACAAATTGCCACATTTGAAATACTGCAATAACTAGTTTGCTTTACTGAGCTAAATATTGTATAAACAAACATTTTTGTATACAGCCTAAGCCTATGAGTTTATAATATAGTGAAAAATTATTCATTGAAAGGTGAACACAGCCTGAAAAGGGATAAATGGAAAATTTAAATAAAAATCGGAGTTTTGTTACTAATGATTCTATTTTAAATATATAATATATATTTGTCTAATACTGGAAAAGCTTGAAAATGTCGTGAAAATCTTCCAAGTTTATATTCTATTCCTTTATAAAATAATTAAAAAACGAGTTTTCAAACAAAACTGAGGCCAAGCCGCATGAAAAAGTAGAAAATAAACTTTTCTTCACACACAGAGGTGGACTCAGATTTTTTGATTGGGACATTTCTCTTGAATATTCTTTCTATTCATGAATCAAATCACTTTGATTGATCATACTGAAATATATCTGTGATTGTCAGCGAATAAAATCTGAGTACACTTCTGTGTGTGAAGAAAAGTTTATTTTCTACTTTTTCATGCAACTTGGCCTCAGTTTTGTTTGAAAACTCGTTTTTTACTTATTTTATTTTCTGCCTTTTTCACGTTAACTAAATTGTTATTACGTGCTGCATGGCGATATTTTAAAACAATTTTATGACGGCT
Organism: Dioctria rufipes; assembly: GCA_963924295.1. Lineage (NCBI taxonomy): Eukaryota > Metazoa > Arthropoda > Insecta > Diptera > Asilidae > Dioctria > Dioctria rufipes. The sequence continues at coordinate 30,089,755 of OZ002742.1, forward strand.
GAAAAGACACTGATTTACCAGTTTTTCAAAAAATTTATTCGAGTATCAAATCGTTGAAGTACTGCAACGGTTTTCTGAAATTCAAATTATGTTTTAAACAGCGCTTTTTAGCTGTATTCCAACTTGATCCCATATAACATGAATTTCCCCGATTTTCCATGCTTTCCACAGACTTTTCCTATTACTATGAATTTTTTTTTAAACTTACGTGAATTTTCCTCGATTTTTCATGCAAGTTTTCATGATTGTTCAAGAGAAAGTAGTGATGCCAGTAGGACGGAAAAAAAATGATTCAGAATAGCTTATAAAACTTTTTTGTCGGAAAATTTTCCGGAAATATCGGAAAATTTCGGAAATTTTCATAAAATTTTCCAGAAAAATTGGAAAATTCTGCATTTTTCCTGAAACAGATTTATCTCTAATCGTAAGGCTTTTCCGGGATGGAGTTTTCCACCAAAGCAACTTTCATTTCGCTCTACAACTTTGTCTTAGATTGCAAAACTCTCAAACGCTTCCTTGGTCGGAAAAACTCCGGAAAAGCGTTTTACATGAATTTTCCTCGATTTTTTCTGCAAGTTTTCACCATTGTCGGAGAGAAAGTAATGATTCCAGTTGATAGGGAACTTGATCCTGCATAATTTAGAAAACATTTTTACCGGAAAATTTTTTTGGAAAAGTCGAAAAATTCCGGAAAAGTTTTTCGGAAAAGTCGAAAAATTCCGGAAATTTTTTTCGGAAAAATCTGAAAACTCTGAATTTTTCCTAAAACGGATTTATCACTAATCAAATTTGTACCAAATTTTCAAATGATTTTTCCCAATTTCCGGGGTTTCCATGGAAATTTCGGGTTCAAATTTTGATAGATTCAATTGTCACGCGACATGAACCTGTGTGCCAAATTTCAGCTCGCTGTGATTACGAAAAGTGGGTCTACGACAGTGTCGAAAATAGTAAAAAAGGAATATAAAAATAAATATACAGACAGACAAATACGTGTAGGAGTTAAAGGGACGGGCTGCACCTCAATAGTAAATTTGCTCTTCAGCTACTACAAACTCAATTATTTCAAACAATCTAGAGTTAGATAATGATGTTGACATAAGAAAATAACTTGCTTTATAAACCGTTCCTTTAAATGATATTTCCTTATAAAATTTCAAGTTTTGGTCAATTTTGTCAAATTCAGTTAAATTATACACGGAATTACATATTTGGAAAATTTATAAAATGTTTTAAACTGTTTGAAGGGATTTCTACACTTTTCAAATATTTCTCCTAATATTTCTTTATTTTCTTTACTTTTTTCGAATTTGGCGATTTCGTTGATGATTACATCAGTAATGTTTACAGTTATGTATCCTAAAATACTTTCAATATTGGACCTAGCCAAATTTGGTTTGTTATACAATTTGATGCAAAATAATAGTGCGGATTTTTCTATTTTATTAAAATTAAAAGTTTGATTCTTAGTTAAATGCAAATTTTGATCTAAATTATCGGAAAATGTGTCGTTGAAACAATGTACACTTTGTATATCGTCAGAAACTACTGTGTTCTTTTCTGGGGCAATTTTTATTTTTTTATTTATCATTAAAAAAAAATATCTGTTAAAGAGGAGGATAAACTGCCAAGAGTTTGTATAAGATATATGAATGACGTTTTCTCTATAGTGAAGAAATCACAAATATCGAATCTACTAGCAATTCTAAAATACAAATAGGAACACTGCAAGCTTAATTTATTTAACAATTTTAATGACAATAATTGTATTTGCCAATACTAATGAACTCTTACGTAAAGAATCACATACTATAGTGTCAGTTTTCACTTTAAGTCTAATAGGAAGCTACTGAAGATGGACGACTAGGTCCGAAATGCATTTAGCATAATTTTCTTCCAGTAATTTTTAAAATCTGTGTATAGAGCAATTAAAGGTGGTTTTATTGAAAAACGTAATTTTCTCGTTTTTTATTTCTTTAATCTGTTAAAGATATTTCAAAACATTTATTGGTTTTTGCTTTAAAATGTTTTTTGAAAGCGCGAAGAGACTGGAATGTATTAAAACATTTTGTGTATTATTTATCTCTAATAAGTCTGCTCCAACAATTTGTGCTTTTAAGTTTTACAAATTTCCGTCTATTAAAATATAAGCACTTTCACTTTCATTTATTACAACATTATTTGCGATCCTATAAACAGGTTCCAAATCACCAAGAGCACTTCTGTTTTCATTTTCCACACTGGTTTTATTAAAATCACACATCTGGAGCAAAAAAAGATTTATTTTAGAAATAAATTTGCACGCACGCGCAACTAGATACACGTTCTGTAATGTAATGACTTACCTTGTACTAAACTTTGGTGATCTGTCGATGTTTTTGATAGGTTTTACCAACTTTCCATTCTCAATTCAAATTTTTTTGGTAATAGTAAACAATATGTTGGCTCACGTACAAAATTTTCGGTTAAAATCAACTGCATTTCAGTTTATGTACAATTTTATGGTAATCTTACAAAGTTTTCAGATAAGAATAAATAAACTGTTTAGTTTATAGTATATGGTATCTACAGTAAATTCTCATTAGATTTACATAACAGCATATTTCAGGCTGTTATGTAAATGGTATTTTTGTACAAATAGAATCAAACAGTTATACTTTGACAAAATCTACTGCAGAATTGTAAAGCGAGATTGATAATATATAGGAACCTGCAGAATTGTTTGTGTACAAATATTTCTGTCAATTTCTACCAACGAAATTTCTCTGAGTGTTGAACAATAAACAATGACTTTTCAAAAGTTCCATCAGCAAAAGTGTAAAAAGTGCTTTCTACCTTTGCACTTTTAATTTTCTAACGACAATGTTTTATTTGGAAAAGCGCGAAAAAACAACGCCGTTTTGTCACAGTTGGCTATATCTTTTATGTCAAAATTTTTGACAAGATCTGGCAATTTTGTATTCCAGTGCCAGTCATCTACTGCAGATTATGGAATATCCTTAGATTCTCCACAAATGGTAGAGAATTTGATATTATGGCGAGTTTGGAAACTCTCAAGCCTTAAAGTTGGCATTTTTTAATGATTTGGAAATTTCCCTTGCCTTCTCCTGCAAAATAAGGCCCGATATTGGTATCGGTATCGGTTTTTAACACGAGCTGTACTGTAACCCCCGGAATATAATACAAGCCAAGAAGTCGCCGAAGGCACCGACACATTAAAAGGCGTTAACGAGCCGGGTACAGCATGCAGTAAGAGCTCACTCTCACTGTTTTTTGTATACTCTTCATGGAAGAAAAACTAAAATCTCATCTTAAGCAGGCCCTAAAGCCCAAAACTCTTGCTCCCATAGCAAAATGAAGTTAAAACAAATTGCAGCAAAATACGTTTTCTTTCTAATAGCTAAAAAGAAAATTCAATGTTGAACAAATTTATGGAAATTATAGCGTTTGAAAAAAATACAAGCAACTTTTATATGAAAAACTCTTGCAGTAAGACAAGGCAAGAAGACTGTGGATGTCGCCTGCCGACCGACCCGCTGTTCTCTTTTTTCGACTTTGTTCTTGGCCTGTATATATCGGGGGTTACGGCTGCTCTTGTTAGACGTTCTTCAGCTCTACCAATGTAGTTGTTGAATGCAACACTCATATACAGGTTGTTTCCCCGTAGAAGATCAATAGAGCAGGACCGGATAGTACTCATCTAGACGAACCAAAAATTTTATGGCAGCGGCGAGGGGGGCAATATCAACCGTTTAGGAGTTACAGGGTGATTAAAAAAAAAGCTATATTAAGCTATCTTAAAAACTACAGGGCATACGGTCACAGTTAAGAGCTAGTTGTATGCAGAACTTCGTGGCATTTCCAACGACTGCTGAACCAGCCACGTAGCCCTCTCCCCTCAAGAATTATGATTGTCTAAACTAAAAATTTCGGATTTTCTTACCTTTTTTTTTTAATTTGACCTCTATTATTTTTGCAAAAAGGTAATTAACATACGTGGCATACAATTTTTGGTTCGTGTAAGTGAGTACTATCCCCTCCTACTTTCTTGACCTCCTACGGGGAAGCAACGTGTATATGAGTGTTGCATTCAACAACTACATTGGTAGAGCCGAAGAACGTTCTAACAAGAACAAATCGTTTCTTGTATAATAAGTCCTTGCCTGCCACCTACACTCTTCCATGTATGTTTTCCACTACTGTGACTATGTACGTACGAAATCTCGATTACAAAATCTCGAGTAGCAGTATCACAAATAACAAAATTCCGAAGGTAAATTAATATTTGAACTCATGTGCCGGGTGTTGTCATATCAAACATTTATAGATTTTACATTCAGCATTTTGTCCTTACGTAGGGTAATATGTATGAGTCTCTTAGTTCCAACAAAGCACCTCACATTTGTATATATGTTGCCAAAGCTACAAGGGTAGTTAGTAGATAAGATAAAGGTCAGAAGGGGTAACCCATACAATTTTCCGATTTAATTTCGTTTTTCTGACTATTTTTCTGCTGGGAATGCAAAATGAAGGCTAGTTCAGTTCTGTCTGTTGGTGTTTGAAAATTTTTAGTTTAAATTATTGGAAATTGCATTCCGTTTTCTCCATAATATGTTCAACAATATGCTTGACTAGGTCACAGCCAAGCGCACCTTTCAAACATACACACAAGCATAAGGAAATGACGTATTTAGTGTTTGACTAAAAAAATATTCGTAAACGGGACTACTCACGTAGTGGTATCAGGCCCATATCTTGTCTTCGTTGTATGGTACATATCGTCATAGATTAAGCTTTCTTGAGCCACCTATGGGCCTGTGGCATGATGATAGTGGAGCCTATCGCTTAAATACATTCCCTCTTTGAACTGGTGACGATCTAACCTGCATGTTTCGTTCTCTTTTTTCTAAAATTTTCTTTTCGGCATCGTCCCCCCATTCTTTATCAACCTCCTAGCATCAACGGAATATGGGTGATAAGGACCACCTAATCTGATTGATAACTAGTGGCAAAATATTGTGCCCCAAAATGATTATTACAGTGCAAGTTCAAAAGATTACAATCTAAAGATGGTTGGCAGAGCCTGAGGTATAGAGGGATCTCGAATTCTGCGAATTGCTGATTGGCAGGAATGTGTTTGATATTAATGGAAGAGACATGTATTGTACTATAGGAAATGCGGAAAATTCTAAATAAGCTGAAATATGTAAAAATGGGGGTACGGATTGGAGGATTACTCCTAATTAGTTTCAATCACCAGACAATCGGTATCATATAGGCAAGTAGAAACCATCTCGCTCTTTCAGAAATACTTTCCTAGCACTTGTTTTATGGAATCTGTATGTGGTGGAATACTTCAAAGAAAGAGGCTCACTTGAATAGTCTCAGGAAAACACAAAGCGCTACCTGTCCTCATATTACAGGTACTCTTCGTACAACACCAACGGCAGCAATAGAGATCATACTCCGACTCCAGCCCCTTAACATTCGTAGGAAATATATAGCTGCAAAAAGTGCACTAAGATTTAAAGACTCAGGCTGCTGGACAACAACAGACCTTAAACACATCAGAATACTGAAGCTCTATCCTGGGGACTCTATACGGGAGCTACGGATTATATCGTCTCTAGACTAGACTTTGAGAAAATATTCTAACTAAAATTCTTAGTAGAGAGGGAAGGGATGAAAATAGTATAGCAAAAGACTCTGATTCATATATATGTATCTTCACAGACGGTTTGCAAATGGATGTGGGAGTTAGAGCCGGGGTGTACTCAGAATTCCCTCAACTACAGGAATCTTGTTCGAGTTTTCAGGATTTGTATTGACAGCCAAGCTTCAATGAAAGCTTTGGACTCGAGCACCATTAGATCGCGCCTAGTGCAACACCGGTCGGGGAACTGGATGCTAACCACAGAATTATTCTCTGCTGGGTGCCTGGTCACAGTGTCATACCTAGAAATGAGGCAGCGGATTCCCTGGCCAGAAAGGGTAGTCCTATGAATACGTCTGAACCTATAGATCGGCCCCCTGGAATCAGTGAAGAGAACTCTAGACATACAGGCATGTAAGCTTGAAAATCGCAGATGCGCGATTTCAAGACAGCTGTGGCCCAATGTTTGTCCGAGGAGGATCGAATCTGCTGAGGTAGAGCCGTTATGTTGTGCGTCACCTTATCGCAGTTATTACGGGGCACTATCTTTTTGGTAATCATGCAAAGTGCATGCATGCTTCATACAATGACTTTTATAAAAGCTGTATGGATGGGGAAGAGGTTGAGAGGTTCATGAACTCTTGTGGCTGGTAAATTTCGGGTATTTTTCTCGGCTAGGGTCCCAATAAGGTGGTATCACAATGGACCGCAAATCGTCTAATTGAAGCTGATCGCTGAGGTTCGCACGACTCTCATCTACACTTTTTTTAAAGCCAGAGAGTCTCAGATTGATTTTTCTATATAGTATCATAGGCAAGCATGAACAAAATTCTTCTTGTTCTTTACTTAAACTTATTTAAACACTCAAATTTTATCTTAAAGACGCAAAATCTGTCGAAATAATAGCAACTTTCCTCACAGACATTACCTAGGTGAAAACACATTTTTTAATCTTCACTCCCGATAAGTACCCCCAAAAGTCGGGTCATTTACAGTACACTTCTCAATGACTGCATATTTCTCACCTTTCATAAAATTCCCGCAATAACCTCAGTTTATGGGAGTACTTTTGGCAGGCGAAAGTTTCCACACCTACCTACGAACTCGTATTATGTGAAACTGTATGAGCTCCCCAAAACCTTTTCGGTATGAAGCACACTTGATCTCAATATTTCCTGAAATCGTATCAAAATATAAACATTCAACCCCCATGGCCCATTTACGCATTTATTTTAACACCAGTTTTTCAAGCAGACGTGGCAACAGCTCTCAGGTTGGTATACAGCCTATATACACGTACATATGAGAGCACTTATGAAAACGATTATCGCACTCACCCAAGGAGGGAGTCAAGGCTAGAATCCTATGGGAGCAAGATATATGGTAATTTGTGGCACCAATGAGACCCTGTTTTAGGCTATTTATTTTCGGCATAAGGACATTTTAGTCCCAAACACGTCTTAGCTATTGTACATGAACACCCTGTGAGTGTGCTATGTTGAGGTCGATGTTTATTGGATGCTTTCCCGACGAAAATTATCCAAGCATCTATAGGGATGTATACGAGTGAGTATATGGTGATATTTTCCTAGATATATTTCTCCGAGAAAAGAGCCTACCTAAATAGTCGCAAGTTTCTTGTATGGATCAAGGCAGGCGCTTAAGCAACATCGCTTTGTTATTGAGTTCAATGATGGGTGCGATGAACGCTAGGATATAGTGGCACTTACAAACAGACAAACATTTCAGTAGGATAACATATTCTAGCCCTGGGAGAGAAAACAGATTCCTTTTATGGGATGAAAATGTACTCAACTCTGGATATATCCATTTCAGGGCATAACATACAACACCAAATTTTGGGCTGAAATTGCCTCTGCAAAATAAAATCTCTACTGCTGACAACGTTAAAGCTGTGCCGTGCCGCACCGCACCGCGCTTACAATTACTCGGGACAATATGTGGAGCAACAAAGCCAAAAAGGACCACCGTTCAAGGCAAATTACTTGCATAAATTAAAACATTACAAATTCCATTTGTATACGGATAGGAGCAGAATTTCACTCTTCAAGATTTATACCGGATTTAACCGAAAAGGCCATACGAGAATAGGCGGAAGTTAATCAAAGCTGCCCAGCCACACCGAAAGTTCAGTGTGGAAGCAATATTGCAGGGAGCTACGAGTACATTTTTGGCCACAGGACTAAAAATAAAGGAGGAAATAAAAGAGATCCTAAGATTCTTCTGTATGTAGTATGATATTGTAGCATCGCATCCTCAGCACAGGAGTGATGGATTATTCTTAATTAAATCTGGATATGTAACAGATGCGGTTGCCGTTTTTGAACTTACCCTTGTTTTTTTTTTTGGATCACGAATTGTAGAAGTAACATCGGTATAATAGTGTTTGTGAATAACCGAGTCACGTAATTTTCCAGCTCTTAATAATTTGTTTATTAGGGAAAATTATGAAAAATGCCATGAACCTGATGAGATTTTTTTTTACGAGCTCCTTTCCTGGACGTGCGAGAAATTAATTGAATTTTTCTAGGAAAATAAATCTAAATGAAGGGCCCATAGCTTAGGCTAGGTTATAGTGGCGGATATCGGAAAAATATCCAATCAGGCATCGATAGTCTATTGTAATGCCTACTTGATCAAACCCTACTTGTGAAATAATTTAGGGGGTGCGTTGAAACTACCCACAATAGTTTATGAATCTCAATAGTTCCCCTAATCCCTTGTCTACTAATTCCCCCAATTTGCAAGAAAAACAGCCTCTATGCTTGGTAAGCTTAAGGCATTCATATCACAAAGTGATGAACGCTCTCAACTTCTTCTTCGTACATACAGCTTCTCCAGAAGTCATTGTATGGAGTTTGCTTGAACTCTGCATATTTCCCAAAGATGCAGTGTCCCGTGAAACTGAAGTATGCTCCGCACATCATTACGGGTACTCCTTAGCAGAGTTTCTGTCTTCTAAGAACATAATATTGGGCCGCCACTACGCATATATTTATACCACTGAGCTAACGAGATCGATGATTTTCCTTCTTGTATTTCTTAATTGTAAGCGCACAAATAAATTATAAATTCAATTTTTGATTTATTTTTCCCGGTCGGGAATCGAACCCATACTTATTAAAATCGGTCAAACATGGAGAATAGAAGAATTATTAAGAACTTTTATTTTTAAGGATTCTTTTTTGAATGGAAAAAACTCTTTATGCAAACGAAAAATCTTTGAAAAAAGAAATTTCATTGTAAGAAGGCGTTTCATATAAGCAAGAACCGTATAATCATCAGTACAGCTTGGTTTTCATAGTAAAAATCTGTATGAAATGCTAGTCCCGCATTGGGCTAAATCTTGCTAGTCATTCAAGTAAATACGTAGTATTTAGCCTCATTAATTCACACTTAAAACTTATTTTAAGTCTATAAGTCAGCTTAGCTGCTTGCTTTTCCGTATACGGCAGGCAGGAACCAAGCCGTACTGACGATTATACGGTTCCTGTTTATATGAAACGCCCTCTTTTTGCAATGAAATTTCTTTTTTCAAAGATTTTTCGTTTACATAAAGAGTTTTTTCCATTCAATTCTCGAGGTACAGACTTAGCAGCAAACTGAGTCAATTTCATATTGACTTATTTCGCTATGAATTTTCATAGTAAAAATCTCTATGATATTCTTTTTTCCTCTTGTATTTATGATTTGATTTAGAAACTTTAAAATAAAAGTTCCTAAAATTTCTTCTATTCTGCATCTTTGATCGATTCTAACAAGTATGGGTTCGATTCCCGTTCGGGAAAAATAAATAACCGAAGGGGTGACCCGATTTAGTTCATATTTGAAATTGTATTTACTATTTTTATGAAAAAGTCGTATACAAAATTTCAGCTCTCTACATCGATGGGCTCTCAGGCAGTGGGCAAATATGTAGTGAAAATTGAAAAGTTTGTATGGCAACCCTAGGAAGGAGTTGCGCGATTTGTCCAATTTCCGAACTTAAGTTCAAGATCAAGAAGGGGTTACCCGATTAATCCATTTTGAAATCGTATGTTGCTATGAAAACTCCGTGTATAAAATTTCAGCTCTCTACGTTGACGCGTTTTCGGGCATTGCCCAATTATAAAGTAAAAAAAAAAGAAATCCTGGTATGGCAAGTCTACGAAGAATTTGTCAGATTTGTCTCATGCTCGAGTTTAAATCTAATTTTTTTTTTTAAAAGCCCTTGTGCAAAATTTTAGCTTTCTATGTAAACGCGTTCTCGAGTTATCGAGAGGACATGCAAAAATCAAAACAAGTTTTTATATTATCCATAAGTGTTCAATCCAATTTGCACTACCATCTTTATTTCTACCTGGTACAAATGCAATGACACACTTACCTATGATTTCATCATCCAGGAGGGTATAAAATCTGTGGCGTGCTAGTATTATTCGAAGTTTTGTTCGTTATTCAAACTAAACCGATTATACAAAGAAAGATATTTCGAAACAACCGTAATTTTCCCAAATTTTCAAGTAACTTTCTGTTTCATGTACTCCTAATATTCTTAGTACCAATTTAGGTACCTACACTTACACATGACCATCAATCCGGATTACAGAGTGCAATTAATCCGGATTATAGAATACCTAATGGTAGTGTAAGGCATGTCATTGGAAGGCCTTAAGAGCAGTATTAGGAGAAGTAGGATTATTTGATTTAATGGATTAATATTATAGGAGTAAAATATGTGACATAAATAATTGCCGCAATCTGGACCAACAATGCAACATATTCATCTTTTTTATATTTCATAGGTATCAGATTGGGAAGCGCAAGTATGTTAAAGAAATCAATAAATTTAATCATAATAATATCTCAATAACTCAAAAATAACTAAGTAAATATGCGAGTAAATAAATAAATATTAAACGAAGATTTTAAATAGCATCAGAAAATATTAAGCTTATAAATAAAACCCACAATTGAGATGGCCTTTAGTTCCTAGCCTTAACGACTTAATTTCCTACTAGTTTTCTGATGGCTGTTCAGAATATGACCCCGAAATTGGACTAGGAGGGGGAGCAAAGAAGAAGAAGACTTTTTTTTTTTTTTTGATTTTTTTGTCCGACCTCTCTGGCCAAGAAGGGGAACAGAAAAGAATTTTCTTGCATACAAAGAAATATATTGATAGAAAACATTGCAAGAGAGATCAATTGTCCACTAACACTTTCTGTTGATGCCTATTGTTTGAAAGCGAGATCATCAACCCATGACTCATCGCAGCGTAATGTCAAAGATACAGCCGAACAAAATTTGTAATTTTTCCTGTTTGTTAGCCCGAAACAGGTAATGTCATATACTTTCGTGTTTTGCATTAATGGGGGAAAAGAACTTATTGCAGTGCGACTGAGATAACAAGTTAAACATAAGAATCTTGAGAACGTAGAATTACCCGAATGATAAAATCTTCTGGAATACCATCAAAATCCTTCCAAACTATTCATAATAATGTACATCGGGTCACACTACCTCACTTTTTTTAAGAAAAAGATAAATTTCGCTATGGCCAAGGTGCTAAAGAGAATTGTAAAATTCCTCTGAAATGAAATTTCAAATTTTGCTGAAAATATCAAAAAATCCAGCCTGAGTTCTCCCACTTAATCCGTTCAGAGCAAAACGAATGTAAACAGAGGCACGTGCTGTTCAAATATCATAGAAATTACACTAACAAACATTGGATATTTCTCACAATATTTCAGCGTGGGACCAAGTTCTTTGCAACTCCCCCAAATAATTTACATCACATTACCCCTAGCTACAACGATCTTGAATATAACCCACCAACTCGTGATAACTTGAACAAGGCTTTTACCAAAAATAATATAACATAAAAATATCGCACAGCCTATGCTAGCCTGTGCTAAAGTTGGACGAAGAAAATTGTGTTCGGGTTTCATTAGTAGAACCCAGATTCCCCTATTTAAAAAAATACCAACGCCACTGTTATATTATTTTTGCTTTTACCTTTCGGGGAGTAACCCTAGATGAAGTTTGGTTGGCATATTGCTCTGTCAAATCGTAAGCTGTTGGTGCTGAAAATATCTCTACGCGTTTTATCAGACTATTGCTTCCATATATCAGTCAGTGTATCCAGCAAATCTTTAACTCGAGTATTACATACTGCGTTTTCCCTACAGCTTGGAAGACAGTGACGATACTTCCTATCACAAAAAACCCATCAGCCAAAGATATTTCCGATTTTCGGCCAATCAGCATATTTCTTTTCCTCTTCAAAGCATTGGAAAAAATAATGCATAGCCAAATAAGCAGCTTCATCATTGCGAATAAGTCGTTATCCAAGTAACAATCGGGATTTCGGCCTTTTAACAGCTGTGAAACTGAAACGTTAAAATTGACTGGAAACATAAAAATTGCTATAGATAATAACGAACTCTATATAATGTCGCTACTGGACTTTTGTAAGGCTTTCGATAGTGTCGATTATGACAAGCTCCTCAATAAGCTAATCACTTGGTTTACATTCTAGAACTGTTCCACTAGACTCATTTCTTTACCATCGACTCCAACAGGCGAAGACTAGTAATCAGCTCTGGATCTTCTCACTAGACAAATGTGGAGTACCCCAGGGCTCCATACTGGGTCCTCTTCTCTTCATGTTATATATCAATCATCTCTGCTACATTGTTAAGGATGCTAATATTCATTTATATGCGAATGATATTCTGGTGTATCTTAGTCGGCCAATATCTTACCAAGAGGATTGCATTGAATGTATCAATCTGGTCTTCGCCACAATATTCCTATAGTATTTGCGTAACGGTCTTCTCCTCAATCCGACTAAATCACACTGTATAGTCTTCTATAACTGAGATCCTGGGCTTTTGGATTTACCGCCTGTTAGGCTCAACGGCGCTATATTACCCTATATGAATAATGTGGAAAGTCTTGAAATCTTAATCCATTCCCGCATGAAGTGCTGCTGTCATATCTCTGACTGTTTGAAAAAAAAAATGTAGTCCGGCCTTTTTAGACTATGGTTGTCTGGGTCTATTCTACGTACAAGCACTCGCTTGAGGCTGGTAAAAAACTTATTATTCCCTCTGTTTACTTACGTAAACTTAATTTTTCCGAAGCTGAACAATGATTTGATTGTGTTCGATTCATCTATGGTCTTCGTGGATTTGACCATGTTTCATCTTCAAAAATCACTAGATTCATATGTTAAACGGAGGGCACTTATTCTCTTTTTTAAATGTAGTCACGCAAACCTGCTTACCTTTTTGATTTCATTCAATTCTTAAAAACCCAGCGGCATCGTATGATACTGATTCCTCATTTCTCTCGTGTTGTTTTTCAGAGTTCATTCTTTTTTTTAGATGCCCCGCTTATGGAACGGCTTTCAAGTCACTGCATAATATGCTACCTCCGCTGGTGCCTTTAAGTTAATTATCAACAATAATTAGCGGAATAGTGTCTTCTCATCGATTATAATGGTTTTCACATTAATTAATCATTATTGAAGGACAAGGTTGGATTAAAATTTGTTTGAATCCGTATAATTCAATTTTTTAATAAAATCTATAGTACATCGTATACAAAATAAGTTTACCAACCTGCAGGAAGTATCTAACCTAACATTCTTCTAACCTTACTATGTAAATCTGGCTGCACTTGTGTGACGGCTTGCTCAAACAACAACTCGCTTTCCACGTTGGACTGACCTACGATTATCAATTGCTAGGTGTTCCGCCTTACCGGAGTTGATGATAGATATTGTTATTAGTGTGCTTCGCCACACTCTTATGACACTTGATGAGATATTCTGCTCGTTGCTCGTTGGTGTGCTTCCAAGACAAATTTACAACACCATGGTGGTGTTTCGGCGCACGTGCTCTTATGGGACTTGACCACTTGGATCTTTCTGGATCTATCAAGTTCGCTGGTTTTTCTCTTTTGTCTTTCTGTGTTTGTTTTTTTAATATAAGCCGAAAAATTTGCAATGAGTTCCTAGTTTAACATAAGAGAAGGATACCTTACTTTACCTTTAAGCCCGCCGGCTCCTTCTTCCTTATTTATTCTATTCGTCGTACCTTGCTACTTCTTTTTTCATTTTCTTCATTTCTTTTGGCACTTAAAACCACAGGTAGAACCACTTCAAATACTTCTTATTTTCGTTGCATGCTTTCTTTCTATTTTTAAATTTTCTTCAGAATTACTCTTGCAGCTTCCAATTTTATTTTAGATATCAAAAGGCCTCCCGGAAATCGTGCGGATCATTCTACCCACCTCGAGTCTCGAAGCCAATTCCGCCATGCGTTTACCTCGAAAGTGCATCGTCCAAGGCCTTACATACATATGCGCCTTACTGCTAGCCTCACGATAGCACCACTGCACTTTGCCCGAGCATACTACACATCCTTTATACTTTTGCTCTGAGTTTTCCGTGAATTAAATTGCAGCCAAATGTCTATGCCAAATAATAGTGAGTTCTTTACTTAACCTTAACAGTTTCTTAAACTTCACAATTTAATACGCTAACCTGATATACTGCTTAGCAACTTAACCTACTCGTGACAATTGCTCCTCAGTTCACATTAGTTAACAAATCTACTACTCTCATTGACATTAAATCTGTTCCCCGTCGAAAGCTGCCCTGTCTGAGGTTCGTTTGACATTTGATGTCTTACTATTATTTACACCAGAAAAGTGCGTGAATATTTCATTTTTAATACAAATTTAATACTAGTAAGTGCCTCAATGAAAGTCTGAAGTGAAGCAAACCGCGGTGTATTAATATGTGAAAATGTCTTACGTGGTATACTTTGAAGCGGATTGGTAATATACTTTGAAAACTTAACCTTCGACGAGAGGGAAGTTTTCTATGTCTCAATATTTCATTATATTCTATTAATTATTTTAACTATTTTATTTTTATGTCATGTTGTATTAATTATTTTAACTTATTTACTGGGTTATTTGAACTTACTTCTTGGATTTTTACTTAAAGCATGCGCCTATGTATTTGATCTCCCTGCATGTGTGGACCGTGCTTGGGACTACTTATTGGGCCCTATTCTGTCGGTAAAATTTTATCATTTTATGTTATGTTATGCTTTAAAATAAAATATTTCCTTAAAATCCTATTCTGTACCAGATATTTTATTTTATTTTATGCATCGTAACATAAAATATTTCCTGTTATGGAGCATAACATAAAAGAACCTAAGCAGCACATTTTAAAGGTATTTTGACACATTTTATGAAAATTATATGCGTCAATTAACATTTGTTGTGCGAAAATTGTTTTAATTACAAACTAAAATGTCCACCGCCATTAAAGATGTGCAGGTAGTAATCATTCGGTTCAAAAGTATTCGTTATTTCTCTAAAAATTGGGTACCGAATACACACCTAAATAATTATTCGTTACTTGTTCTCATATTCAGTTGATTCAAAGTTTTCATTTCATGGTATTCTATTACCTATACGAATACAGTGTAACGATGGAAATAAAATAACTACAATTCGTTCTACTGCGGTACCCGGTTAAAGTTTTCGATAAAATGTCATGCCATTGAGTATTGTACCTATACGATTACCAAACAGGATTAATCACACTTTTTTCCCAGTTGTTCATGTAAGTAGGTACCAAATCTTTTTTTTTTCTTCATCACTAGTATGACAGTGGGGTTGACGAATGAACAATAAACTGCGGTGGTGATGCTAAAGTTAACTTAATAAGTAGTTAACAGTAGTATCGAGTTGGGGCAAAGTAAAATTTAACACGATCTCCAAATATTTCACATTAAAATCGCTAGTAAAATTTTGATGTATGTTAATTTGGTGAAACTAGAGTAATTCATTTTTGAATTTTGATAAAACAATTTTAACTCTTCAATCATAAAAAAAACAAAAAAAACTGCGAATCACCATAGAAATAGGAAATGCCAACATTTTACCAGTCACACTTAATGCCTTGAGTCTAGTGTCGAATTCGAGAATGTGACATTTCCATACAAATTTTAGCGCTGGTAAAATCGGAAGCAAAAATTTTACGGAAGATTTTACTAGTGCAATACGGAGTTTACCGGTAAAAACTGAAGGTTTCCTTATTATAAAATAGATGGCATTATACTATATATAATCCACTCATTTTACTAGGCATTTTAATGCGCAAAGCATTAAATGATTGGTAAAATTTTTACAATTTTCTATTTCTGAAAGTTAAAATTGTTTTATCAAAATTAACATTTACTAGCGATTTTAGTGTGAAATATTTTAAGAAAATTTTGTCTGAACTCAATAAGGTTTTGTGTATTAAAATGCTTAGTAAAATGTGTGGAGAATTTATAGTGTCGTATATTTTATTTTACATAGAGGGAACCTTTAGTTTTTGCCTGAAAACAATGTACTGCACTAGTAAAACTTTCGCTTGTGATTTTACTGGCTCTAAAATTTGTATGGAAATGTCACATTTTACTCGAACTCTATACTAGACTTTACCAAATAGCCGCACAAAACTGGAAAAATTCCTCGTTTGGAACAAACAAAGAAATATATGCAGGCGATTTTCGCATGAATGAAAGAACTTAACTATGAATTGCCCTAGTGCGACTGAAAAAACGAGTTAAAAACAAAAACTATGAGAGCAAATCATTACCCGAATGGTAAAATCTTCTTGAATAGTTTCAAAATCCTTTCAAATTATTCATAATAATGAATTTTTCGTATAACGGGTCACCCTACACAATAAAAAATTTGCACAAATTGTTGCCAAAAAGCTTAGGTATTTTTCGATAAAATTAGGGAATATTCCTTACATTTTAAGGAATATACCCTAAAATATATGTTTTTTCCCTAAATTTGAGGGAGTATTCCCTACATTTTAGGCAATAGTGCTAATATTTTTTACAGTGTACCTCAATTTTTTAAGAAAACCAAAAATTTCGCTATGGCCAACGTGTTGAAATTTCTATAATTTCTATAAAATAAAATTCTCACTTTTCCCAAAACTATCAGAGAATCCAGAATGAGGCACATGCCTAACCGCCATACATAAAAATTACAATTTTGTTAGAAATTGTATAAATTCGCACCATTGCAGTGTATGGTAAAATATAAAAAGTTAATTATATTTGCCTAGGTTTTAATTTTATGCAGAAGAGATCATACGATACGATATCTTCGCGATTCCTACGATCCATGTGAGTTGCCCAGCCTTAGGCTTCAAAAGTTCTTTCGGCTGGATAATTAATAAACTTCTAATATTGTGATTTGTAAACTTATTTTGGAAACTTATGAACAATTCTAACTTATACCCAAAATATTTCGTTTTAAGAAAACAAATTCAAATACTATAGCCTCATACCGGAAAGACATCTAATCCGTTCACTTTGAGTTAGGAATCTAAAATTGAACAGAAAGGACGTCCTTCTGCTGCTTTGCATTTCTACGGACATGGTTCGTATCAAACTCCAGTCAGGCGTTGTCATATTTTAGAACTTTTACACCCAAACTATCTCAAGAGCTATTAAGAAAGCAGCTGCTTTCATAAATGATTATTTAGTGGGTGATTTGATAGAGTATCAAGCAAATGTCAATTGACCAGCTGTTCAAAAAGTAATAGAAAACATAGCGGAATGTATACTAAATATTTTATGTTACGTGTTCATAAAAAAATTCATAAAATAATTTTATGGAACCACGACAGAATACGAATTTTTAAAATATTTTATTTTCATTTTATGAAGAAGGGATTTTTTCGCCATAAAATAACATAAAATATTATTTTATGAAAAATTACAGAATAGGGCCCAATATTTAAATTGTGCTTCTCGTATTACATGAATTACTTTTCTCAGATAGTGAGCTAATCTTGATTTGTTTTAGAAAATCTGACTATCCGGCTACATGGAACGACACCGCTCGTTACACGATTGCAGAAAGTAGTTGCTAACCTGTTTTTTTTTTTGCCTTTTTAATTTTACTTATCAAAAATTTTTTTAATTTTACTTATGTAATTTGCCTTTTGCTTGAATCTTACATTTTCTTTAATTAACTTAATTTAACTTATAATATTAAGACTCTCTCTTTTGAATCTAAATTAACTACTTCTTATATTTAATATTATATCTTCCCAGCCTCATTTTGTTCTTAGTTATATCTTAATTGCCAATTAATTATGTCGTCATTTTAATATTGTACTAGATATAAGATCCTTGTTGTTGTTAAATGTATTTTTAATTTAATTATAAAAGAGTTGAAATAATCACTTGAAAATTACGAGTGATAAAAATAGTTGAATTAACCCTAATCCGCCCACCGGGTTACTTCGACTCACCTTTTCATCTTTGAGGGTTATTTTAATGAATTTTTGAAAAGGTAGTGAACGCCTTCACAATCGTTGACTTTGTTTTTCTTAAGAAATAGATATAGAATTAAAAAAAAATGATTTACAAAGTATTGTTAAAATAAAAATGTACCGCTTCATACCTATACACCCATAATACACCGTATTGGATTTACATGTAAATAACAAGAAATATTTCTCAGAAGCCGTTAATTAGCTACCGCTTTGCTTCAAAGTATTGGTCCGGAACGTACTTATTTCACAATTCCGTGTTCGTTTTTTTGTGATTCAAATAAATTGTATGGATTGGCAGTAGAACTCTTCAAATTTTAGTGAGTAACAGTAACAATAGTTATAGAAATAGTATAAAAAAAAGAGTTTTCTTATTTACCAATATAAACGAAATACATGCAGAAATGGCACAAAGACAAAAACTTATGGATGAGGATATCAAAAGGGCGATAGAAGCTGATTCGGAGAATGATAGTGACTTTGAAGAAGCATGTGACGAGAGTGATTCTGATTATCTGGATAGTGATGATACTGACGAAATTACCACAGAAACTTTTGTGAAATTGCCCGATGAAATTAAGTTGTCTTCCAAAGATTATGAAGATGAGCTTATAGCTGAAAAATAATTTTGAAAGGATAGAACTGAAGGAAAATCCGAGCAGTTTGGTCAAAGAAGAACTGCCAGTCAGAACGTCATAAGATGCCAATTGGACAAAGTTGTTTTACCACCTGGAAAGAGTATTGATGATGTCGAGGTTGCGTATTTGATTTTTTTTTTATAGCACAATTATTTATATTATAGTTGAGTCTACGAATAACCATGGAACAAAGAAGGGTGGTCAAAAATGGAAGTGTACTGACAGCGTCGAAGTTAGAGCTTTCAGAGGACTGCTATTTACGTGCGCACTAAAAACAAGGAATTTTTGGTTTTAACGACTTCTGGGATCCAGTTTATGGCCATCCAGTATTCAGGGCAACAATGTCAACAAATAGTTTCGGCAAAATTTCGCAACATTAGTTTTTTGAAGAAGACCGAAAATAAATTTGCATCATTAAGAGACCTTTGGAACTCTGTTATGATAAATTTAAGAAAGACGTATGTACCAGGTATAAGCCGATGAGCAACTGGTTCCTTTCCGATGCAGCGTGTCATTCAAACAATATATACCTTCAAAGCCAGATAAATATGGCATGATGATCTGGTGGATATGTGATACCGCTATATACTATCCTTTGTTTGGTATTCCTTACAGAAAAGAGTGCAATCTAGTATAGAAGAGAATGTGTTTTACTCTGAGACGAAAAAAAATTTAACGTTTGATAATTTTTTAAATCGTTCAATCTTGCAAATCAATTATTGAGTAGAGGTCTTAACAGTGTTGGAACTTTGACGAAAAACACAACATGCATCCTTCAAGAATTTCTACATAATCAGCGATCCAGACTCAAATTTATTTAGATTCGGAAAAAACATGTTGTTAGTGAGCTACATCCCCAAACAAAACCAAACAGTTTTGTTTTTATCCACTCAGAATCATACTAAAACAGTCGATACCAAAAATAAAAATAAACCAGAAGTTAACCGATATTACAATTCAACTAAAGGATCGGTCGATACTTTGGAACAGATGTGTCATGCATTTTTAGCAAAACGAAAGTCAAATAGGTGGACCCAGTTGCCATATTCCGCAACCTCATCGATGTTGCGAGTATTGCTACATATATTATTTGGATGAAAACATATCCAAAATAAAACCTCCTATTCAAAAATGCAAAATAAAAATACAAAACAAAAGAAAAAAGAAGGCAAAAACAAAGAAGCATGATTGATTTTTGCAGTTAAAGAATCTTTCGGTCCTCGATGGAAAGGAAGATGGAGGAAATTCTGGCTTCTGAGTGAGCGAGTCGAGGTTGATACACCTATTGTGTTTAGCAAAAAAGGCGAAATTATTGTTCCCTTTAAAATATCAAAAATTAAGACAATTCTAGAGATATTAGGTCTAGTTTCCAGCGTCTGCGAAGTATATAAAATTCAAACGGTCCACATAAGCAAGAAAAATTGAAGGATTACTCCAAGGAAGGCCACGTAGTGCAAATCCCTCCGATTCATCGTTGAACAGTTTCAATGGTAGTAACGAGACCAGACAAGGATAATATATTTCAGTATCGATCTAACATATGTGCAGTAAGGAAGTATTGTAATATAAGGGTCGTCATATATTTTAGACCATCTCTTAACAAAACCTAAAATTGAATTAGCCCTACTAATTATGTAATCGATATGATCCTCACAAGAAAGGCTAGAATTGAGAATCACACCCAAATCTTTGGTTTTGTCGAGCCTGGATAATGAACTTCCTTCTAAAACGTAATTGCAGTGAACTGGTAACTTTTTGTTAGCGAAAGTCATAGTTGTGCATTTATTAACAATTAGAGGAAGACAATTATTGGAGTACCACTTATGAAAATCTACTAAGTCATCTTTTAAAAAGCTTAGTCATCTTTAAAACTAACAGCATGAAATATTTTGGCATCGTCCCCATAACAAAGTATTAAAAATATGTAAAAGCAAAAGAATACCTCGATGTACAAAATAAATAGTAACGGGCCAAGAATACTGCCTTGAGGCACACCTAAAGTATTTGCTATCTCAACAGAAAGTACTCCGTGAAATGGAATTCCCTGCATATGGTTAGACAGATAAAAAGGTAACAACAAAGAGGGGGGGAGGGAACCCAAGAATGAAGAGCTTGAAAATTAAAATTCTATGATTAATCTTATCAAAGGCCATGCTAAAATCTATGAAGACGCAGTCAACCTACTTGGCAGACTCAATGGCTGGTACACAAGTGAACAAACTTTAATAGTAGAAGATCTGTTTGTATTAATGGAAATTCGAACTGGCGAAGGTACGGATAATCTAAATAACTGCAATATGGTAAATCTCAAAAAAAGGAAGTTTATTTGGAATTCACGACATGTTTGACCCCTTTGGAGTTTCCTCATCTGTTTCTTTGCTTCAACCTACAACTTTAGAACATTGGAGTCAACAGTCGAATGGAACCAAAAAGTTGACGAAGATGTTAAATTTGATCTAACCTATTTATTGAAAGTTAAGATTCCCAATATGGTCTTCAGGATAAATATCCGGTTATGTCATATGTGTCTATATATTTCACCGAGTCGAAATAAGTCTAAATACATCGAATTGAAGCAATAGCAAGAAGACATCTATACTGAGATTGAGGGTACTAGAAGCAATGTACTATTGGAGAAATGGAGTTACCAGTTAGAAAAAAGTATACAAAATTTATATGGCTGGATGGTCCATTCCGGAATGAACTACAACATTTGAAATGATGGGATCAGAACATTTGGAATGATGTAAACGTCGAGTGATTCATATTTTTTCGTATCTAAAGCATGTTATGGTCCATTCCAGAATGCACCCACTTCACAATCTGTATACTCTGCTCTAGTAAGCCATGCGACATCTAGTTCTTGCGTCATCTATGCTACTACTTACCTCTTCCTGGTACCTATACTAAAAAAAAAGAGTTTGCGATCTACTCTTTTCTGTTAAGAAGATTGTTTATAATCTCCTAAGTTAGTAATCCTCCACTGGACTTTAAAACTGTTAGATTTTAGCGGTGACTTTTCTTTAGTCTAATCGTGCTAAATTTCCATTTGTGACCATTTTTTATTTTTATTATTTATTTCTTTTTTTTTTCACCAAGAGGAATAACAATTTTTTCCATCATCCGATTTTCTGACAGCGGAATCCCTTTTCGAATGAACAAACCAGCGGCATCGTAATAACATGGGGCAGCTAATCTGGATGCAGACACAATAGCCACCTTCCTGCAGACAGGCACTCGTTACAAAAATACGGAAACTATCCTGCATGTATTAAAGCCGCGACGAAACTCCCTCTTCTCCATATATTCGTGCTATACAACAGTAGAGTCAAAAATTGACTGCAGAAAAAAAAAACAAACAAAACTCATTGCAGTTTGTATGTATATGTATAGGAAATGTATAGGTCTTCACATACCTTTGCATTCGTATTCAGGGTCTTTCATCGAAACGGGACTTACAAACCTCACAGGAATTAAGGGAACGTAAAAACGTGAAGCTTAAAAGCTTCCAGGGAAAACATTGCATCCCATGCAAACAGAAACATTAAACGCAATCGCCGGAAAAGCGCCCGCAAAAATGCACGACCAACAACTGGACGTTAGCCATGCGGATTGTGAAGCAAACGGGATACAGGTTGAGGGTGGAAAAAAAAAGCAATAATACCGAAGAGCGAAGGGATGAAAAGACAACATCCAATAGGATCATAAAATAAT
The DNA here is from genome assembly GCA_963924295.1 of Dioctria rufipes. Classification (NCBI taxonomy): domain Eukaryota; kingdom Metazoa; phylum Arthropoda; class Insecta; order Diptera; family Asilidae; genus Dioctria; species Dioctria rufipes. Next base: position 30,112,133 of record OZ002742.1, read on the forward strand.
ACTGTTCAGCAAATTGAAAACGAATCCGAAATACTCAGGCTGAGTACGTATACGAGATGAAATCTCAATCAGGATTCCTAGTATTCTGCTATGCTACGATATGTACACAATTCAGGATATCTGTATCCTTGCAGTTCGTGTAGTACTGAAAATTTTATCAGATTGCAAAATCTTGAAGATATCTCAAGCTTGTGTTATGTGTGCATCGACTAAAGAAGACGTAGCTAATTGCAAAGCTCGAGGTGGTGATACATAGTAAAGGATTTGTTCGTGGAAGATCTGCTGGTGCAATTGAATGGGTCATTACCTCCATTAAGGTTTATCGTAATTGCAAGAACAATTTACCCTTTCTTCCTCATTCATTCTAATCCTCACGTTCAATAATCTTGAGAGTATTGGACCCATGAAGTAAAATAAGATTGTTCCCTTTGAGACAATTCAAACTAAAAGTAACCGGGACCGGGAATTAAAGCTGCTCTTAGTAATGTCCGCTTCTATGAGTGGTCTAAATTTTTTCCAAGCTCCTTTCCTCTAGCTGCGATAACGAATCAAATTCTGTTCATTAGCATCGCCCGCATAAATTTTGGGTCTTTTACAGATGCAACCATATTTCTCATATTTTCTGCTTGGGTGGTAGAGTATGTCTCCTATATATAAATCTCAGAAACATCCTAATTTTTCGCTTAGACAAACACATCCTTGAGGAAAAATTGAATAAACAAAGGATCGCATATCATAAAATCTTCCTGATGTCACTGAGATAATATTATGCTATGCAGCTAGGCTCGCTGGCTGCCTTGCCTTGTTATTTTAGGATTTCAGGACTATTTATAAAACTACAGGAGACTGAGATGTGCAAACAGATGGAATACAAAAGATCAACAAAGGATCAAAAAGGACGGGCGATTTGTTTTTCGGACACCTCTCAGACCATATCATGTGGTGTAGTCACCAATTTTGGCTGACTGCGCAAACATATAAATGAAAAGAATATTCTTTGGTTGGGTCTGTTTGTCTGCCTCTGTCTGGTCCAGCCGTAAGGCTGTCTTTTTTTGTTTTTTTCATCTCAGCTCTCGAAATTGTGGTGCAGAAAATTGACTTCAATTGGTTACAGCAATGACAAATATCTTCTCGTTCTACGAAATATTTTTGTGTAAAATTATGGTGGTTATATCTGTCTGGCTGGATCAAGTTTGATAGGTGCTGCTGCCACAATACAAAAGATGCACCCTCCTGCCAATTTCAATTTTAAACGGTTAAGGATTTTTTTTTTTAATACATATCCACAAAATACAATTGACGGAAGTAAATCTTTCGCTAATGATGGTATTGTCCCGAGCAATTTGAGTTTGTAGCAACGATGACATAAATGATTTGTTGGGAATTATTCATGCGGGAGGATGGTTATTCAAAGCAGTTTTCATTGGTATGTGTTTTAAAATATGAAGGTGTGTAGAGATTTTACTTTTACGGACAAAGAGAAGTCCATGTTGGAGTCCTATCTACTATGAAGTGTTTGAAGTTTGTATGTTGTACAACATAAATGAAATAATAGGATATAGGTACGCAGGTTGTATGTATGTAATGCATAGACAGAAATAATAGTGGTACAGTCAACAGTCGACACAAATGAATAATATCAAAAGGAATTTAATTTTTGTATTTCTGTCCGTCTATTCATCTAGAAGCTGAAATTAGTACATACATATGCAGATTCAAGTTTTAAAAACGGACAAAATCGAATTACGTAGGGTCGGCGTATTAAAAATTTCGGTTTTCACTATACCTTTGGACACTGCTCGAAATCACGTTAACGTTCTGAACTGAAATTTTCTGTTGACAAAAATTCTAGTTTGAAGTTTAGAAATGGATGAAATTGGGAAATTAGTAATGTCATACAAAAAGTCATATTTAGCATATAGATTTGGGCAGAGGTTGATAATACATTCGCACTTAAGCTTCAAATTTTGGGTGCTGAAATTACATTTAAATGTGAGCTTGAATTTTAAAAATGTATACAAAATTGTGAATTCTTTCATACTTGTTGTATACAAAACTATCCTTTTTTTAACGTAATACTGAGTAAGCGACCAGTCCGAAATGTTTTTATTGCACGTACTTAAACCAGAGCTGCACAAGTACCAAAGAAAAAGTACTTAAGTACAAGTACCGAAGGCCTGAGTACTGCAGCGTAAGTAGGTACAAGTACTGCATGTAAGAAAATTACTTGTTAGTAGATACTACGATTATAAAAACTACTGAGTACTTTTTAAAATACTTTTTAAAACTTTTTAAAATACTTTTTAAAGTAGTTTTTTGTACGTTGTATAATGAGGTTTATAGAGTTTAGTTAGTATTAATAAATAAATGCCTTTTGACAACCAGTGGTTACTATCCACATTTATCAAAAGGTATTAATTTATTATAATAGCCACTGGCGCTGCACGTAGAGTAAAACTTTCACTTCTCATTTTCTAACTTCATCGGAATTCATTTAAAAAACATTAAACATTTTATGAATTATTTCAAAAATACCTTAGTTGCTTTTAGTAATCCAAGCTTTCCTTTTTACAATTTTTATGCATTATTGGAGGCTGACAAGTAACCACATGAAAGTATTGTATCTGAAAATAATTTCAGTTGGCCACCAAAGTGAATAAAAATACTGCCGAAATATTTTCTGAAAATTTCTAAGACGAAATGAATTGCTACGCTTATAAAAACTGTTAAAGGCCCACCCACTAGTTAACCGTTGTCGCCTTCAATAATGTATAAAAAATTTAATGAAACAATTTCCAGTAAATTTCTAAGAAAAAATATAGGCCTTCCCTACATCAGGTTGAGGCATCGTTAATTTTAGACAGGAGCAAGACATTGCTGGCTTATCCTTGGTTACGTAATCAAGTAGAGGCATCGTCGGATTTATATTCGAGCGAGGCGTTACTGGTTTTTGTTCTACTTGCCCAGTCTTGTGTGTATGTTATTAGTTTGTCTAGGGTTCTACTTTAACGCGTGGGTGCGTCCCATGTTTTGACAGTTCTTTGCGTGCTTTAAAACTAAAAAAAAAAAGCTGCGCAAGAGATTGTGTTTGCTTCTCTACAAAGAGTTAGATATTTTTTTATATATAGGTACTTAGTAGACTCAGAAATACTAAAGTAAAAATTTTGGTACTTAAGCATAAAACTAAGTCTTAAGTACAAGTAAATAGAAGCAAGTACTTATGGTGAAGTACTAAGTAGGGAATTTCAAAAGTATTTCGTAACGAAAATGTACTTTAAGAAGTATACTTAAGTCCTTTTTAGGGTTCGATATTATTCGGTGTATCTCGTGAACCGTAATAGGTAGACAGTTGAAATTTTCACAGAGTGTGTATTTCTATCGGCGATATAACAACAAATAATTAAAATAAAATACAATTAAAGGGGGCGCCCATACAAAAGACAAGATATTTTCAGCGTTTTTTTCCTCGTTTTATTCTCATTCGTTATTATTATCATAAGTAGTCATAATTTTTTTCAAATGACAGGATTATTATTCTTTTTTTCTTTCTTTTCAAATGACATGACAGCAATATTTTTCGCTAAATGAGATTAGGCGTCATTTGAAAAAAATAAATAAATAAAAAGCAGTTAGTGTTAAATTTTGTTCAATGGTACGGAGCTTTTCATGTGCGAGTCCGACTTGCACCTAATCGATTTTTAACTTAAGTATTGCCCAGCTCTGACTTAGACTACTTTGGTTGTAAATAAAGACTTTTGAAATCCATTATGATATATCTAGGGCCGTAAACACCAACCAGAATAATCCATATTCACGTGAAATGCACAAACACCAACCAAGATTACTCGCGATTTAATCCATCGTATTACACCGGTGTAATATTTTATCTGAGATTTTCCGGGGGTAAAATTTCTATTCGAGGATTATTCCGAATAGGTGACGGATGAGCGAAATTTGAATATAAGTGATAATTACAGCAGACGACAACAAAGAATAGCACATTTCCGTGGCAACGATATTTCGGCTAGATATACCAATCTTAAATTTTTTCTGTACTAAAATTTTTATTTTTAATATAATGTAAAAAAGAAAATTGCTTATTCAACATTTCTCATTTTAAAACATAATACTCACCGAAAATATCTGAAATTAATGCCACATAAGCAAAAAACTCATTGTTTTACACGATTTGGTTCTTACGACCAAAGCAATCCTTAATGTTAAGTAAATCGTTCCAAAGCGAAATGCGGAAAACAGTTTTAAGGCTAAAATCACAAAATAAAGCTTACAAATTCAACGAGGATTTTCTCTCGAAAGATTTCAACGCCAAAAAGTATAAAAAAAAATTTGCATGAATTTCGTATGAATAAGAAAAAAAAATATGTTGAGTGGGAAATGAGTAACGAAAATTTAAAGTAATAATTTCAAACTAGTTATCAAGAATGGAACAAGAATATTTTTAGTTCAAAAAACGAACGGATTGTAGTGGTCGTACTTTGCAGGACCATTCTGAGAAAAATTGCATAGAAAATTCGTAAGAAAAATTCCTACTGACTTACGATTATAAAAATGGTTTGCAGCCTCAACCCACCTCTTTTTAATCATTGTCGACAATTTATTATATTTCACTGAAATTGTGAAGAAAATTCTTCAGGTATATTCCTAAGAAAAAATAAACTTTTATCTATCCTCAAACGAATAATTTAGGCATTTCGGAGAGCGAAAGCGTATAAATTCCCTGTGTAAAACATAATCTCAAATTTAAATATGGATGCAATTAAGCTCCTAAAACACTTTGCTAGAGGTAATTTACTGTGCGTATAACTAATCCATATTTGAACTAACTTCTTATCCAAGAAACCATTAACAAAATTCCAGATATTCACTCGCACTCAGACGACCTCAAATACTTCAGTGAACTAATTCGATAAAAACGAATTTCATCACTGGGTTGAGGGCTCAAAAATTTATTTATTTATATTAAATAATCTATTTGAAGGATTTGAATAGTCGTTGAAAGGTCTTCAAACTTGATTTTCGACTCTGAATCTTAATGATATGAAAATAATCATAATATTAAAAATTTGAAAAAAAATCGCTCCAGTGTCAATTACAACTCCGACTGAACTGGGGAGCTCGTGTCTGAAAAGTCATAATTGCTGTGTATACATTAAAATGATGTTCACAGAGGGAAACTGAAAACCACATAATAAAAATTAATTAAAAAAAAAAACCCCGCCTCCATTTAGATTAAATCATTTCTAAAATGATGACGCAAGTTTCAGGTCAAAGTGTGAATGAATTTCTGGCCTATACCCAATCAAAATTCGTACATAAAAATATTTTAGAAAATTTTTGGAACGTGAAAATTGTGGTCATTACTTTAAACACATATCTCAGCAAAGGTTAGTCTGATTATTTCGCTATATGTATGTCAAATGAAAATAAATCACGTTGTCAAACCAGAGAACGCTTTTGAAAACATCGAAATACTTTTATTCACAAGTCCATTTAAGCCAAAAAAATACAGAAAACAATTGTTTTAAAATATAAAAAAAAGCGTTAATGCCCGGTGCCGGGATACAATGAGCAGTGTCGGGGCATGATCAGCATGCGAGTAACATCTGGCACGGAATGAGCCCACATGAGTGCATTCCTTGTCTACACGAGATCCACCCTTCTGTAGATTGGGAATATAAATCTCCACAAAATACATATTCTTCGTCATCCTCGCATTCGGTAGGCCCGTTAGCTTTCGGATCGCATTCCCCACAAACGTCCTCGGCCACCATACACAGGACGCATATGTGAGCATGGGTCGAACGATCTTTTAATATTTCCAGCTTTCTTAGCCTGGTTGTTTCATTTTTCGGTTCCAGGTTATTGGCACTCTAGATCTATTATATATGGGGAGCTTGTTATGATTGTAGTCCCTCCTCGGCGCTTAGAAGGTCTTTTTTAACAGGTGATTTAGATATAGGTAAGAGACGGGATGGCGAAGAGTTTTGGAAAGATATCGTTGGTGCACACGGAATTGGAATTGGCTTGGATGGATTTGGAATTAGTATGCATGGGCCTGGCAATGACGTATACGGAACGGGAACTGGCATGGTTTTACTGGTAATGATATGGAGAGATTCATTAGAGAGTTTCTTCCTGGGCTCGAGGTAGATGAACGTCCTGGATTCAAAAGCATGAATGACATTTGCAATCGTAGTTCTGTATTGACGCTTTGAGCCACAAGTGTTGATTCATACCGCTCTCCTTCTACAGTCATGTCTTTAATTTCGGTAGGCAGGAAGTCGTGCTCTTGGAATACATTTGGATCTACCGGCCATGTTTCAGTTTTATGGAGTGCGTTTGTTGCAACTGACATTGTAGCCGCTCGCAAATAGCCATTGCCAAGCAATGTTCCTACCTGCTAATGCATTACCGTTCTTCCGAGATGAGATCTAAAACATTTCTTCACTTCATCGCCATAATATGAGTTCAGTTTGCTTAATGAATATGGCTACATACTGCAAGTGATGAGTGAAGGCTAGTGGGAAGCATAACATAACTATTCTGTTTTCTCTTTCTACATCTATGCGCTCAATGATCTTTACGTGGCTTACGTGCCTATCTAAGAGCAACAAAACTAGCTGCAATTTTGTCACTTTTGACCATATCTAAAACCACTTGAACCGTTCTAAGAATAGTTCCCTAATTATCCACCCGCTTTTATTACACTAATCTCAAGAATTGGGTGGGGTTCCGTCCATAAGCTCTTCCTTCATTCTCTCTCTTACGAAAAAAAAAACTAACATTGGCGGCATATATGAGCTATCGGCGCTCATGCAGATTTCCAACGTCAGGAGTTGTCCTCGCTTTGCAGATGACAAGAATCGTGCTTGCTTTTTGCCTTTAGTTGGCAACATTTTCCCTAGACTCTTCCAACGGTAGTGATTCCTGCTTAATCAATATAGAAAATCTTACTTGAAGTTATTTTATATTTTTCAACACACTCCTCCAACAGGTTAAAGCACTTTCCGAGAACGACACGATTGAATCCTATAGCCCGAGCTGCAGATGTAGATTCCGGCTTTCTTAGGGAAATCGTTGCATTGAGCTTCAGGAAGTTGTTGGCACAGTCTTCTCCAGCCATCCCTGCATCAGAATCAAAAGTATGACGTAAACCGTGTTTTTGTTCGCCAATTCATATACAGGTTCGCGCAATTCTTTCGTCGATAAGCCGAACATCCTTTAAAGTTAGTAACTTTTTTCATCTTTTGCTTCGATCTGGGATTTGAGTAGATATTTAATGCTCCGAGGAATTCCATAATTTCTAAAAGCAGTCTGAGAGCGTATTTTTCTTCTTGATTTTACTTCTTGAACGGCCCACAGCATACTATCTTCGCTCCATTCTTGTTTCGTAGTCTTCTTCATACTATTTCGAACCATCTAAAGTAAAAAAACAAAACAAATTTTACAAAAACCATCATTAAAATTTGTAAAATATTTGTCAGATAAAAGATGTAAACTACTCATAATAACAATTATGCAATAAAAATGTAAAAATAAATCTTTTTGCAAAATTACGAGAAATAATGGACACCCATGCTCACTATGCCCCGGCCATTCTGCCCCATACTCCACTTTTAAATCCACAAGTACAAAATTTTTATTGAATAACATCGGAATTGGGAAATTACATCTTTTCAGTAATTCAACGTTTGCATACCCGATTCCAACTCAGTTTTAAGTAACTTTCCACAGTAGAACTGAAATATACCAAAATAACATGAAAATAGGAAAAAGCTCGTTCCATGAATTTTCTCTGTGTAAACGCACGCTTACACACACAGCCACTGTTCTCAGGAACTGACGAAGTACTGGATGTTGTGGGAATGCAAACATGGCGGCATGCTCTAACGGCTAAAAAGTCAGGAGCTCGTAGTGCTCCAAATGCCCGTTGTACCCCGGCTTCCCCTAAAAGAGATTCTGATCCAGTAACTCCTGCAACAAGCATTTAAGAATAAAGGAAGATATACGAAAGCAATATTTGCAGCTGATTTGTAGAATTCCGTCATGGAAGTACTTCTCAATCAGTGACGACCCAGTTGGACATATTAGGAGCCCTCGCTGAGAGAGGCGTAAAGGAGCAATAATGTTAAAATAAGAATATGCAAAGCTTACTTTATACTTATTTGAAGAGTGCTTGAAGGGCATTATATTAAATTATTCCTCCTTTAAAATACCACTCGGATGCATCTAGTTATGCTCCCATTTCCCGCTGCGGGGTTTGGTGGAGTTCGTTCTTCCACAAGCGTACTCGGAGAAAATATCGATTCTGTGCATAGGATAACAATCGAATGACTTACCGCAATATTAAATCATCGTTGGGCATAAGCGTGAGTCAACTAAAAATTATTTTGTTTGTTATTGACGATGAATATCACAAAATTTGATGGTAGCATAAAAAACGGCTCATATGAATTGGTCAAAGAAAATTCTCAAAAAACTCAAGCGATATCGGTCAAAATATCATAAAAGGTGATGAAACCTGCAAGTTCAGGTAGAGCAAAATTCAGTCGACTCGATGGATTTTTTCTGGTGAAGAAAAATAATCAAAGTGTGACAATCAAGTAGTCCTGGTAAGAATTTGATCTCTTCTGTTATTAATCGAACTGGTAACATATGAAAGGTTGCGCTTGAAGATCATCATATATGGTTCGCTGTTGGAGAGATAGAGTACTAGTTCTTCACCGAGAAAGACTATCTTTGTCATAGATCAATCTGCACCAAGACAATGCTTCTTCCAATATGAGATAAGATAAAATAATGCTTTTATTGCTGACTACGGTGTAAAGCAAGCAGATTAAACCTTATTAGAGGAAAGATATTTTAGTACGTATATGTATAAAAGGAGGGAAAAGGAGAAAAAAAATATATAATAATAGTAAAAATTAGAACAATCAAATAAGGAAGATGAAAAATTAAGATCTAATAGAAATATAACGAAGTATAATAAAATAGAAATAAAGGAGAACCAGGATGTACACTAATTAGATGAAAGGGACTTTAATCGTTTAAGAGAAATTAGGTCAAACGGCAGTAGATTCCACTTAAGTAGGATTTGAACAAAATAAAAGCGTTCGCCATAATATGAGTTACATCGAGGAAGAAGAATGCCAATACTTCTGGATGAATACATAAATCTTAATTTCTTGCAGAGATATTCCGGACACTTATCTAATAGTAATTTATGCAAAAAAGAACAGATCACGATGCTCAAGGTGACTATCTAGTGAGTAACCAAAAACAGAACTTGAATGCATTGAAATATGAGCACTACGCGGTATAGTTTATAAACAAATCGAATAGAATCTTTAAATGCTACTGTAAGTCTTTTACGGCAAACTGAGTCCAACTTTGGCAATAATATGGTACCGTACGTGAATTGAGGTACAATAAATGTTCTTACTAATTTCATGCGCATCTCAGTTGAGAGAAGATATCCATGTACCCATAACTGGCGCTGTTGTATAGCTACCTCTCGTGCTTCCTGACACCTCCAGGAAGAAGAGATATGCGAGAAAGTTCAGGCTCTCCAGAATAAACGGAAATAAAAAAAACACTACACTGTTCAGTTCTTGATCAAATTCTTTGTTTTTACTCCTTATTACAAAAGTTTACAATACTTTTTATTTTCTTCCAGTTTGTCTTGCTCTCAATAAAACTCGTTAGTTTTATTATTTGTTACAAGATTTCACAATACTTTCTTTATGGATTCCTACTTTTCCTTTTTATATAGTAAATCACTATCTTTTTAATTAGAATAATTCGCGAGGTAACTACTCGGCGGGTGAAAAAACGACTCCCCGAGGTTTGGACTTGATGCCCCCAGGTACCCACGATCGCTTCAAAAAGCTTTTTTATTCCTTTTATTGTTTTCTCACGACGTTTGAAAAAACGTACGTGAGAAAATCCAAAAAGTTTTGATGCGAGCTATATGCATCAATGAAAACTGTAATCCGATATGCACTTGTGCGCCCGTCTTGAAATATTAATTTTAAGAGGGCGCGAATAATTGTGATAATTGTATGTAGGTATGTACATACAATTAGATTGGATTAAGTAAGTAATGTACGTATATACAGTGTACATACGGAAAAAAAGTAAGAAGACACTGTATGTAGGTAAGTATGCATACCGTGTGAGTGGAATGTGTGTCTGATAACAAAATGCAATTTATGCTAAATTGCATTTTGTTATAATAAGGGAGAATGAATTTGAATGCAATTTAAGTTTTGAATAAATAATTTTATATTTTCACAGTCATCTTGTGGTACATCAATATATTGTATAGGACAATATATTGATGTTTTGACCTTATGGTTGTGATTCGGGGCATTGGGTACCTGAGTCACAATAGCGCAAGGACTCTGCAACTCTGCAAATAATATTGGTGATATGACTACAGCAGGAAAGTTTAGCATTCAGTTCAACTCCTAGATTTCCGGCTGAGTTTATTAAGTAGAACAGGATGCATATCTGATGTATCAAAAGAATTTCTATAGATAGGCATACAACTCGACTTATTGGCATTTAAGATCAACTCATTTTCAGCTGACCACTCAGATATTCGATGCAAGTCTTCATTTATACGAGCAGTGCAGTCCTCTTGTAACCCAATTGGTTTACTGAGGTAAATCTGCACATTATCAGCATAGCGATGAATAGACGCATCCAGAACAACACTGGGAAGATCATTTAAAAATAAACTGAATAAGAAAGGACCAAGAATCGAGCCTTGGGGAACACCATATTCAGTAGAGCGAAACTACGATATTATGTTACGCAGCTTAACGGCTTGTTGTCTGTGTGAAAGGAAGCTCCCAATGCGGTTAACACTTTAACAGCATATGAAGAAAAATTAAAATTGCTGGCTAGTTTATAAATAAGACGAGTATGATCGACAGAGTCAAACGCTTTACTAAAGTCGAGAAGTACAATTATGGTCAGGGGCTTCTGTAATATAAGATCTTACTTTTAACAGAGCGATAAGAACTTGTTCCGGTCAATAAACATAACAACTTGGTTATATATTATTTTCTCGAATATCTTACTGAAATAGCAGAGTATGCTGACTGGTCGGTAGTCTTTCTTAGAAGAGGGGAACGATTTTTTAGGGATGTCGATAATAAGAGCTCTTTTCCAAATAGTAGGGAATTGTGATGTGGTAAGGCAAACATTAAGGATGTGTACCAATGTCAATTTTTCAATAAATAATTTTTTACTGTCGCAAATTTTAAACACGGCGCGGATTGCCTTTTGTATTGTAAATTTTTCAATAAATAATTTTTTATTCTCGCAAATTTTAAATACGCCGAGGATTTGCCTTAACTTGATGAATTTACGATGAATTAAATCATTTCCAGTTGCAGTGGATTTCACTGCCATTAAAGAAGAATATACATCAAAATTATCAATGCAGCGGAATGCAAACCCTTCTTAGTAACTTATATGCAGTTCTTGATTTCGGCCCTAACCAACAGATAGAGTAATCGGTGACGAGGAGGTGAAATGTTCATTCAAGCAATCAGCGTCGACCGAGTATATGTTCTCATCCATACCTGCCACCCCCATAAAGCGTATACTTCGCCACAAATTTTTTTGAGGTAGACTTCGGTTCAATTTGGAGGCAAAATATGATTTTTTGGTTGGCCTGAATTTTAGTGTGACAACATTTCGGACACTTTTATATCGATGATGAACTGCAGGGTCCCGTGAAACTTTATTGCGATAAAAGAGGAATTCTCTTTCAGCAAGAAAAGTGTGAATTTCTTGTGTTATCCATGGACAGGGTTGTGAAAAGATTTTCTTTTTAATCAGAAAAATATGTCGCTAGTAGAGTTGTAAAATTAAGTTGTTAAAAAAAAAATCAACTAAATCTAATAAGAACACTGTATTGCGGAGCAGTCAGTATGGAGCATGTCAAAATTAATTATATTAGTGAACTGATTGTGGAACAACAGCTTATCGCTATTAGTTACAGAAAGATAAGCCAATTGAAACGGATTGCTAGTATTGAAAAACTTTAGCATATGTTTGACAATTGTTAAGTCCAAAGTTTCCATGAGGTATTATAAGTCTCTAGACAGATTGTGACTCGTTAGGCCATCAACATTAAAGTCACCACAAGTAATTACAACAAAGGACATAGTTCTTTGAAATTCGATGAATGTATCCTCTTTAAAACCATTAGGAGGACAATATACGGCAACCAAAATACACATATTAACGCCAGTATTAACTTCTACACTTACCAATTCAATTGTTGCACTTAGTAAGGAGCTGGCTAAGATAGAAATTTTGAGGAAGGATTGTACATAAATGGCAACACCACCACCGATCCTATATCCAGGCGATCATTCCTATAGATTGAAAAACTAGGAATAGATACAGCATTGTTGAGTATATGAGGCTTAAGCCATGTTTCATTAATCAGAACCGCATGTATTATATGTGTCGGAAACAAATGTAGAGCTAATGTCTCATCTTCCTTACAATCTCGACTTGATATAGTGCGTTTTTTATTTTTTTTTCCAAATATAAAGCGGTTACAGTCTGCCAACAGGTCATTTCTGTAGTACCTTCAGGTTCGTAGATCCATTGCTTTCAGGATTAGTTCCAAAAGTGCATTGATTATAATGAAAGCGATTTTCTGACAGAAATAAATGCAAAAAATCTCAGAATTCGTTGTGCTTTATTATTCTGAAAACTTTTCGATCTAGTTTCGTGGACATGCCTTTTGCGTGATTTGATATTTGCAACTACTTTTGATATGTTCTGTACTAGGATAGAATAATCCTTCTACAGATATTCTTAGGTAAAGATTTAAGTTGACTCATGAGTGTAATAAAAATATCAGAGATAATAAAAAAAGACACAAAGCCTTAAGACGTATATCAATTTTAATTATGAGCTCAATAAAAAACTTAAGTATGCGCAGTTAGTACCATTGCTTAAAACAAAAAAAAAATAAAAATCAACACACTCCCCCGATCACATAACGAAACGTGTTGTCACCGTTCATCTGGCATGACACTGTAAGAAATGTGAGAGCTCATAAATTCCCCAATTTGATGTCAAGTTCCCTGTTAAAACATCTGATATGATCTGGCATCAAATTACAACAATTTCGGTCTCTGTTTATTCAGTTAGTCTCAATCACAAAGAGAAATGTTTATAAACATGTCGCAGCTAAGGTGGGACACCTTTTCAGTATAATACGGCAAAGTAATGGCCCAATAAAAGTTGCCAATAAAATAAATGTAGGCTCTGCCAACAGCAGCGTACAGTGGTGGCTGGCTTAGACTATACACATTCGTTGTATATATGCACGACGCACAGTGAATTGTTGTTCCCTCATGCATTTTCAGCACAATAAAAATTCTATTTTTATGGACTAATTAAGGCCCGAAAAGAATTAAATAAACAAAAACGTAACGAAAGTAATGAGTTAAGCTCAACCACCACCACCACCACCACCAGACTTGAATTGTTTTTAAGCAACGGCAAGACAGGCAGAGCCTAGGTGGTCGAGATATGGTGGCCGCACCCGCTAAACGTCCCGAATTGTGTAAGTAATCACAAAGTGCCTGGTTCTTCTGGCTGCCGGTGTTTCTGTCCAGTCTCTTAATTACTGCCCTAAATTTTGTTTTTATACTAACATTTGGCATATGGCAGACATTGCAGAGGACTATCCAACAATAGCAACAACAACAACAACAACATTCAAGTGCCCGCAGAAGTCGATTTAAACTCACAGCAATACTGGGGCAGACTGGTAAATTCTGAAACTCGTCCTATTAATGGACGCTCAATTAAAAAATAAAAACGAATTTACGACATGATCTTGAGTTTACACGTTCCTGAGTATGTGTAAAAGGTTAATTAGGAATTCGGTTTTGATGATAAGAAACGTAATAGGGCCATGTTTATAATATCATGAATAAATCAGAGCTGTGAAAATTGTTGCAGTGCGCCATCTTAATTTTGTTGAATTGAAAAATAGTTTTTGCAAATTTCATAAAAAAATGGAAGAATTATTAGCGTCATGCCTTATTGCCGTAGGTGGTTATAAAATTGTCCTGCCAAGAGTTCAAGTGTACCAGGATTGATTGCTGAATCAGGAAATTTCTGTACAGCTTAGGATCAACGTCATTATGACTAGTACTTGGCTTCTACAAAAATGTAAGGTTAGGCATGTAACAAACCGCATGTGAGTGCCACGAAAAATCGACTTTTAAAATCCCAATTGGCCAAAATTTAGGAATTAGTCCCACTCCATATTTATTCCCGACTGTAGTTAGGTAAATAAGCCCAACACAATTTAGGAAAGTGACTTCTTTGATTACTGTCAATCTTAGTTAAAGCTTAGTTAAAGGAAGTTAAATCTTAGTTCAAGCTTAGCTTTATATTGAGCGCTTCCCGTTTTTATTTAACTCATTTTAATTCTTTCTTCGTTTTTCAATGACATTTGTTTCCTTTTTGTTTGCTCACCAGCTACAATTTTTCAGCTTTAATTTTCTCTACAACATATTCTTTGCGAATTTCATATTTCATATTTATTTATTTACGTTATTGGTTTGTACACCAAGATTTACAATCTTTTATATATGTACGATATATAGTAAGACATATTCAATTGCATATTACTGATATATAAACAATATATGGAATGAAAGTTATCAGAGAGCAGGGAAAAAAAATAAAGATTCAAATTCAAATTTACTTAACTAACAACTTACATATATATCAAACTACTGTTGACGAGGTCACATTCACCCTAGAATCTATTACTAGTAGTCAACAATTCAAATACCTTCTTCTGGAATGCACCAACCATCCACGTCCGCTGAATCTCAACTGGTAGAAAATTCCATATTCGAGGTACATGGACAAAATAGGACCGATCGCCAGTCAACGTTACAAAACGAGGTATAATTAAATTTAAATGGCTTGGGGATTGAGTATATGTTCCCATAAATAATCAGGCTTCCAAGTGTACACGAGCTTATGTAAAAATATTAAAGCTTTAAGTTGAAGATTCGTTTTAGGGAGCAACCCAGAATTAAGTTTCGGTAATGACTTACATGACCATATCACCGTAACCCATAAATGAAACGAATACAACAGTTAATAGCTACATTCAATTTACGAGAACAATTATGATCTAATGCTTGATTGGTGGATTTGGTGGAGAGGAGATATCCCGAAATGCAGAGTCTTCTCAAAGCATCATAAACATTAGTTAATATTTTCTTAACATAATCACAGCATGGCATATGTGAGTTAAGCATCACACCAAGATTCCTAACACATTTAGAGTGTGGGAAAGTCAGTAGCCCCCAACTCTCTCCTGTATAATGATTATATAACTAAATTTATCGAGATTTAATAATAAATTGTTAGCAACAGACTAATCACGTATATGTTCAAGGTCCATATTTCATCGACAAAATCATCCTCCGACATACCAGTGGGGCAACACAAGAAAACCTGCGCATATTCGGCATACAGATGCATTAGGTAGGCCATATATGTACAGGCTGAACAGTAGCGGAGGCAAGCTGGATCCTTGCGGCACATCGTATCTAAGCTGTATCGGCTCAGAGATTCGATTTCCGAGTTTAACCTGCTGTGAACGGTCCATCAGGAAGATTGTAAACCAATTGTCTAGGGGTTTAGCTTTATTTAGTTTACATTAACGAGGGAAACAATTTTACTGATAACTCTGGATTTAATTCTATATAAAAAAATTTTCATTCTATTGGTGGGTGGAAATCTTACACTTTTAATGCGCCTAACTTGTCCCTGACACGGCCGTCCTGCTTCCAATTCACTCTAGCTATCTTGTCAGTACATAGGTTTTTATTGTGGTTTCAAAATTTTATTAGTTTGGTTAAGAAGTATTTATTTACCTATGGTTTTTATTCTTTATTTTCTTTACTTTACTTGCTTGGTGATATCCCCTTCGAGGCTCCTTCTTTTTAATAAATCGATCGGTATTCCGTTTTGCTCTTTAACGCTTTTTGATTTTTCTTGCTGATTTTACTCCTAATGACTTTCTGGTTTGTGTTCTCTCTGTTATTTAAAAAAAGACTCAATTTGCGACCATTTCGTGTTGCCTCGTGCCTCGTCTTCTTTTTCTTCTCGAACCCGCTCAGTCGCCACCCAAAAAAAAAGACACAAAAACGTCCCCGCCGGAAACCTTGCAGCTCTCTCGCTCCTCCATAGGAATCGTTCCGAATGCCATAATTACTGGGAATTAAGCTGAGGTGACATGACTTCGTGAACAATTTTAATCGGAGACATCTTCATTGCTTTAGGATATGATTTATTTTACTTTTGGGATATTTTATTTTGAGCGATATTTATGCAAGGAGTATTTAGCAAGATAATTATTTATACATTTATTCATTCGTAATTTTGTTTAATTATTTATTGGGTTTAGATTTTAGTATAATTTTTAAGGGGCACAATTATTACACAGATTTACAGATTTCCAACCTCCCATTTTACAAAGATTTTTGTCTATAACGTTTAGGTACGAGTGATATGGAGCAAGTTACATGACTTCTAATTAATAATGAAATGTTTATTATGAAATCTTGGACGCATTCCAAGGCATGCGTTACAAGATATAAGTCTAGTAGAACAAGAATACTCATATCATTTTTATCAAGCGCTATACGTATATCTGAGCTCACTTTTAATAAAGCAGTCTCATAACTGTGATTTCACCGAAAACTAGATTGCAAAGGTGGTAATTATGAATATTATTTAATATAGTTAGGCGTTTGAGAAGCCATAAGAATTACCTCGATTAATTTGTATAGTCCAATGGACTCCTTCGTTATAATAGCCCATAATCTGCAATGCCAAGTTTCCACATTATCTTATGTTCTCGGGGTAAGTTAGTTTCAATTTTATTGCTCACAGATCTAATAGTTGGTGAGTTCTCTGGAAGATTCTAAATCTGCCCGTTTGCAGGAATGTTCTCTTTCTGTTAGTGCGAAAAATATAATTCCTGTCCAACCACGTATCGATCCTTAAACAATCCGTATCAAAATACCCCTTCTTTTGGATTCAAGCATTGAACATTCGCATTTTAATATTTCATCATAACCATATCTGCAAGTTCAGCCAGCTCCCTAAATCCTCCCACAAGTAATCTGTCTGAAGTGGGAAAGTTAGGTTAGCCTTCGATTAGGGTCACCAAGTTCACTAGGACCCTACCGGATTGATCTATGGTAACGCGGCGACACTTTCGTTTATGACTGCACAATAGATGGCAAAAACCGCTGAAATCGCTGTATTTAAATTCTGGATAAAATACCTTGAGATATCTTGCTAACGACAAAAGGGATTTAAGGCAGACACACATCCAGGCATCTAGGCTTCCTCGAGGTTTTTTTTTTGTTTTTATATTATTAAGCCAAGCTCAGGGGATACACTATGATGCAAAGCACAGCATGGCAGAAAGGAGATAGAGAAAGGATTAGGGGATATGAGGAGAGTGGCGGAGGTGCCGATATATGTCGCCCTTAAACTTCCGCAGATTGTATGCCGGGGGAAAACAGAAGATGGTAAGCATCACGGAATTTTACTGTACGGCCGAAAGTAATTTGAAGGGTTAAAGGATGTGCGCAGTTTGCAGCTCGAGTATTGCGTGCAGGAATCATTCTACAAGGGATTAGACTAGATATTTCATCAGAACATTGACCATGCATATAGCGATAAAGGACCGAAATGCATCCAACATTGCGGCGGTGCTCGAGTGAGTCGATATGACGAGTTATTGCAAAATCGCCAATGGGCTTGAAGGCTCTCTTTTGGACAATATCCAATGGAGCTAAGGCTGTGCGACCAGCCCCGGCCCATATATGGGAGTTGTATTCCATTCTAGGTCTAATGTAGGACTTGTAGAGGAGCGCTAGATTTGACGAGCTGAAATATTTCTTACACCTTTTTAGAAATCCAAGACATTTCGAGGTGTTGTAAAAATTTCCAACACGGGTCTTTAAATGAGGCAACATAAAACCAAGCCTAGCAGGCCTACTTCTGTCAACAGATTCTTTTTTTTTTTTATTAATTCCGTGCTGTCAAACGAAATATTTGGAAATAAGAAATATGATCAACATTTTTGAACACCGATAAGAAATTAAATTAAATTAAATGTAAATTAATTATCGGAAATACTATAAAAATTACAATGACAGCACCGAGCCCGGTGGTTTCATTTTATTTACAATTCCATGAGGTAAGCCTTGAGGTGTTCTGCCAGGAAGCCTGAGAGGAGCCACGCCTGAGGCATGCTCTGATGTGCTTTTGCCTTTATTTAGGAAGGCCGCGAAATTGTGAAATATGAAAAATGAAATAATGTAATCATTGCTTATGTCAATTTTGAACTAAATTACCAATTTGTAGCTAACATTTCTCCTTATGAAAGCATCGAAGTATTTAATGTACAGTGAATAAATTCAAATAAAGACAACATTAAGCAATCATAAGAATTTGATTCTCCAGGATATCCCCGATGCTTTTTATGTTAAATAGATGCCCATAGGTGTCCATACAGGCTGACTGTAAGAGTCGAGTAAGTGCCCCTCAGAGCGACAGTATTACAGCAGTACTGATTCTCATCTAACGCTCTCTAGTGGACATTGAGTCTTCTTGAGCTGGCATATGGACGATTGACGTTCCTATAATTTACTTCTCAACTGAACTCGTACTGGTAATCAAGTCGACATAGGGTCGACTTTGTCTTCCCGCTTCATTAATCATCAAGCTCACACGTCATCTTCACATTAGTGGAAACAATAGCCACTAATAGTTTCTTAGATTTCTTGGTTTCAGTCTTGATCCCTCCATTTCTCCATCATCTTGGTGGTAATATCCGTGACCATTCCGTCAACAATACTATACATCGTAACTTAGTCTGGACTCTACTGGAAGTTCCGGAACCTATCCTGCTCTGACTACTGAAAGGATTTGCCGACTTCATCACCTCCATACAACTGGTAAACGTCATGTTCAACAGAAGACCAACCCTTTGTCGACAACCTTGCCTATCTTAGCAACAGTTGACAGTCTTGATTCTACTATCCTAACACTACGGCCGTACTACTACAAATATTACTAGAAATCAGCTTTCAGTTCAAGGCTAAACTTCAACCATTCATCCAATACATGAACATCAAGCCTTGATATTCCAAATAATACCACGGAAGCAATATTAGCACCCAAGCGCTAAAGTATCCTACTCTAGACTGGCTCGACAAAATCTAACATTTTAACGAGCTCGATTTTGGTGTTAGGTTGTAAACCTTTTTTTGGATAGATAAATGCTTCTCCAGTCATTTGCAGCCTTAAAGCTGTAATAACGGAAGGGGCCATGACCAGTGACTGTATTAATAAATAGCCTGGTAAGCGAGATGTTGGGTAGGGACCAGTGTACAGACTTTTGGCTCACATTTAAGCCGACTTTTTCATTCGTTCCTATTGAGGATTCAAAGAAGAATTCAAGGCAAAATTACCTTGCTGTTTACAAATAGCAGCTGGAGTCTTGTGTGGCTACTCCAGAATAATTTCGACTCAAAGTTTTCAGAGTACAGAGCCAGTAGCGAAGCCGTGGTTGCCTTAGCAAATGTAGATATTGAAGTTGTTGCAGCCGCTGTTTAGGCTTTCCTGAGCTCCAACCTCTATAGCGTAGCCTGAAAAATGGAAGGTGCAGCACCAAGTGGAAAAGAATGTTCCACTTCTGAACACACCATCCCTGCGCCTGTTTTGTCATGTTTTCTGAATACGAAAATATACCAGACGTGGGTCCGTTCCCGGAACTGTAGCCCTCTGTCTAGCATCTGTCTGTTTCCGCAATGGTTACCTGGTAACCTCTTTCTTTTTTGGGCATAACATACACATATAAAATGGAAAGGAAACATTTAATTAAGGCAGGTATCGCGAGAAAGCTACAGAAAAATGTGTTAACTTCGCTACCAGACCAGGGACTGATATACGCCGGTCTGGTTTCTAGTTACCGATAGCGACCGACAATGTAGGTTCCGTTACGTGCCGTTATCTGCCGGTGCCGGTTGATGTGAATTAGCTAACTTAGTTTCATATAAAAATATTTTACCTGTCTGTGTCGGTAAGTGTGCATCGACTTTTGTGCGGACCTGCTTTGAAAAAAATGATATCATCTGACCTTTTCCTTGGAAGCGTTCTAGCCTCTACTTCCCTTTAGATAAAGAGGTAGAGTGATTTGAAGCCATGAATGGCTTCAAGGGATCGTTGAGCGGTATCTTCTTGGTGGTTGCCTGCACCGTAAGAAAATATGTGTCTGATTATATCCTGAAAGATCTATAAGTTAATTTTTGTATTCAGACCACACTTTTTCCCAAAAAGGCTTGTGGGCAACAGTGGCACAGATTTTTATGGATACGCCATTTAAGGCAGTTGTGCTGCAGATTTTTTTCAAAATATTTCCAATCTATCTAACGATGCAGGTTTCCATATCATATATCTTAAGTTACACTCTTGATCAAGTGAAAGAGGAACCAACATGACAATACCTCCTTATCCTGTCAGGCTTTCTCGATTTTCTCTATTAGACTTCTGAGAGCATCATTTGTGGATTTTCCGGGTTAGTAGTATATTGAATAACGGAAAAAACGAAAAATCTTAAAAAAAAAAATTCTACGCAAAAGCAGGAGTTTCGGATTAAAAGGAATAAAATTAGCTGTAAATACTTAGTATTTTGCCTCGAATATACGAGGAATTATATAACTCACACTGAAAAATTATTTTAAGTGCATATATGAGGTCAACTTGGCGTATACGGCAGTCAGGATCCAAGCCGTACTGATGAGTATACGGTTCCTGCTAATACGAAACCCCTGATTTTGCATAGATTTTTGTTTTCTTTAATTTCGATTGAAAAGTGTTTTTCCTCTGAGTTCTCTAGCTGAGGATTTGGCAGCATACTAGGACAATTTCATATTGACTAAATTTGCTATGAATTTATTTCATCGCAAACCCTCTATATAGATTAGCGTTGAGTGGACAAATTTTGAGGGACGTCGTCCAGTTATAGTTGTCTATCATTTTCTCTAGACTTTTCAAGAGAAATTATGTTAGACTCTACGATCTTGTCCCCTTGATTTATTTGTTTCCCGTTCTCGGAATATAAAACGAGCTTTATTAATCTCTATGACTTGGGTATAAGTCCCATGCATAGACTGACTCCAAACATTTCATTGAGAAGGGGTTTAGTAGATTCCAGAAATCTCTACAACAGCGCTGAAAATATCTCGGTACCTTCAAAGATTTGAAAGTCTTAATAGCTCATTTAACTTTGGCTTCGGTGACCATCCGTCTTGATTTAGTGCCGCTGGTATCACTGAGAATCTGGCGTCAACGTCGGGTCTCTTGATCGCGAAGTCGCGAAATTGGAAGCGCGGACCTCTAGCATTTCCGGTGTTAATATAAAGGCTCCCATTAGACTGTATGAGCCTTATAGGGCTTTTTGGCGACGCAACGCTCCGAAGTGAAAAAAACTTTCTTTATTTTTCGTCTGTAGAAGAAAAAAAAATTAAGTAGTGATATGATGAAAGTATGCAATAAAACTTTTAACTTCCTTCAGTAATTTAAGACTGAAATTCTTAGAAAGCATTATAATTATCGAGTCTACCAGTAAGAAGATTCTTTCGAACAAATTTACTACTTCTACATACTCATTCACCAATTTTAAAATTATCCTTGGTATAAAGGTCACTGACAAAAATATAAATAAGATGAACTGAGCGGGAGGCATTTTCCGAAAGAAAATAACGACATAAGTTTTCACTCTTTCTCCCTACGGCAGAATTAAAATACAAAAATTTTTATGAAAACATTCGTCGTTCCTTTTTCTCCTTTGAAGTTGTATGCAAATCATTTTTAGCAGGAGAGACGAAGATGAAAAATTTTTGTGTTTACCTTGCGATCTCTTTCAACTCTATATGCAGAATGGGACTACAAAATTTATGCAGATTATGTACTTCAAAAAGCATAAAACAACACTCAGGAACAGTGAATATACTTGAACGTGGTCCATAGAAAATCAGAGGTGTGCTAAATTAACTGCCGCCAAAAAGTACCTACTAAATAAAATTTGGGAATCACAACGAAATCAATAATTTCAAATAAAAATAAAAATTAATTAAAAATTTGTAATCTGTTCTCATTCAACTATTCTCACAAACAGATAGAGATAGTAGTCATTTCCTTAAGTCATGTTTGCCGGTCAAATCAATAATTCGAGAAAACTGGCAATCTAATGGTCACTTTATGTCAGCTGACATCAGGTTAATTGATCAGTCACATGAGTTCCAATTTTACCGACATGATTTCTCCAAAAATTAAGTCGAATTAATTCTCAGGTTTATCTCTGTCGTCTCTCTCTCTTTCTTTCTCTATCTCCCTCTTTAATATTCATCAGAATGATTATTTATTTATTTTTCTTATTTTTTCTTTCAATTTTAAGTTTCCTTCTTAATACGTTGCCTTAAGACGGCAGCGATGAGCCATAATCCGTAAACATAAGCAACCTCTTAGACACAATTCACTGATTTACATCCTCAATTAATACCCGAATGTCATTTAAGATGAATGCGATTACATTGGACAAAGATGCGAACTGATGGGCCGTTTAAAATTTAATCCGTCTCTAATGATCCGAGGCTTAAGACATTGGGGGCCCCAAAGCGTTAAGCTTCCTTGGACCATGTCTGTGTGTGACCATAACGTTGTAATGAGGCGACTTATCCGATAGACATATATTTGGTTTGCTGGGACCCAAAACAGATACTATGCTCCCGCGGCCATCAGATGACTTGTAGTAATGAATATAATCCGAGATGGACTCCACATCACAATATTCTTCGACAAGCATTAATAGTTATGTACGCAGTACATACATACATACATGTATAACAGGTCTGAATCGTCATTCTGTGGTTCGACTTTTAAATATTTCGCCAGTTCTTGGAATCCAGATTATATTTATTTGTGCCCCGCGATTACTTCATGGAGAAAAATAGCACGAAAATATGGAAAGCGTCTTTAATTAAATTACTCCAGTTGTGTAATGCGATTATATACACAATTTTGATAAATCGCTCAGTCAGGATGGAACATGAAGAATTTTCAAAAGAAAAGTTTTCTTGTGGACAGACTTGTCTTGCCGTGGGCTCGCACAAAAAATGCTGCAAATATCGCGGAGGTCTTGTGTGATTATCTTGTGATTATATCGCGGCTATGAATCATCTCTTTCTGGTTTGGATTCATCTTCTCAATTAGTCATCCGGTGTCCATCACTTTATCATAAAGATTTTATCCACTGATGATGGCAAGACATTTCTCATCGCTTTTCTAAGCCTCTAATTAGTTGGGTGGATTTATGTGCCTATAGATTCTTATGGGTGTTGTAAATGTGAAAAGCACTTCTCTTCGGATTTTGTATGGTGTAGCTTAACAACATATACATTAAAAATTTACACAAAAAGGCCAAAATACCATGGCGCGTCGTGTTCCACCGTTAAGGACCTTACACGTTTTCAATTTTGATCTTAATTTAATCCATAAAACCCAAAAACATGAAGTACCTACTTTCAGCTTTTACCTTACGGGATAACAAAAGGATAATCCAAATTCTCATCGTAAGTTACTCATTATTTCCGAGCATCGTAAATTATACGAAGTGAAATTTGTTATCAACACTTTTCTCTTGTGTTTTGATCAAAGGAATGAAACTCCTCGAAAAATACCATCGAGCAACAGGATTACTTTACAGCTTGCAATTAAAGTATAATGTCCAATCGGGTCGAGTACCCTCAATGAAAATATTTGCCCCAACCATTCTACTTAGCTTTTTATGTATGTATTATCTGTATGTGTGTAGTCCAAGCCGTGCATACCTATATACATAGAAGTATCCATTGAATACCTATGCATGTGTACCTAAACTAAATATACTCTTCGTTTTACTACTTCTATATTATTTAACAAGTCCCAGTTCTTGGCCATTCGCCTCCTTTCCAACTAACTGTCCTTCATATCAACTGTGAAGGTCACACTGCCGAAATGAGTTATTCTTCCCGTTTTACAACATACCATCATCCAGGATTTTATGATCCGCGTGCCTTGCTGTACGACTCTAAACCCTGGGAAATAATTGTTTTATGAAAGCTACTAAGCAACGAGTTTTCTTCTGCTTTATGAATTTGCCTGAGTTTATGGGAACTTTCATGATATTCATGAGACCTAAACGTGCTTGCCCTCTAAAATGTTTAGCTATTTTGGGAGAAAATTAGATTTTTTGATTTCATGGCGACGACGACGACGGCGACGAGCAGATGTTCACAGCACGCAAGATAAAACGGAGCTGGATAATGTAGTAGAAGACAATGGGGTCCTTTATTGAAAATTACAAGCGATTGCAATTTTAATTTTATTGCTTTTATGTGTTTAAGGAAATTTGAATTTTATCTTATGAATCTTGTTATGTGTGTGAGTGTGTGTCTGTGTGGGTAGGTATACTCGACCAAGATGTAATATAAAAGGCGCCGCCCGCCGTCTAATTTTGGTTCAGTGGCCCTTATAAAAAAAAGCAGACTCTTTTATCTTTTGTACCTACAATGTCTGTCACTGGTCCATATTTCTATGAATGGATTAAAATTTTATGATGCCACTATATGATCCGTGAAGACTGTTCCAATATCTTTGGAACATATAGTGGTCTTTCTCTATGAAATTATACGTCATTTTGGTTATCCTTTCTTTAGGGTAATCATCCCGACCAACTACTCGATGTCGCCCATTGATTTTTGCAGATGACTGTGAGGAAACTCTAAGGATAAAGTGTCAATGTTTTTCTTAAATAATGAGAAATTCATTACAAAATTGCATCCAACAATTTTTGTCGCCATCTGTTTAAGGAATTAGTTCTTTTGTCCGAAAATAATTTGCTTCTACGTCTTGCAGGAAAGCTCTTAAATGCTTCTGTAAATTTAGAATAGCGACAATTTTTTTTTCCTTTTTCTTTTTTTTTTTAAACTTAATCATGCTATCAAAATACCTCCACAGGGTGGCTTCTTGGTAAGCAGCAACTTTCAAGGAGCGTTTACAATGGCAAAGTAGAATGGAGTCCCCAGTATTATAATTATTTATTATAAAGTATTTCTTATCTGTGCTTGTACTCTAATATAAGTTCTACGTGCTTCCCACTAGAGTGGATTTCACAGAGTAACATCAGATTTGAGTAATTCCTAATCTCACGTTGGTAGTTGCGAGAGGTTTCAACATTTGTTTCACTGTTTCAACATTTGTTTCGCTGTTTCAACATTTGTTTCACAGTTATACTTAATCTAATTCCATGTGATTTTTTTTTACTTCAGATAATTCAATCCAGAGATATAGCTTACGCAACCCAGTTACCTATTTTTTGAAACGTTACGTTTGTCTATCATTTTTTTTTGTATAAAAAGTGTTTAAAATAAAAAATAACATTCCATTTTCCTATATTTCGACGTATTATATGAGGGTAAGATATAATCAAGGATTTATGACCTTCTCAACCGTACGAACAATACACCAAAAGATTCAGGGACGTATTTAATTCACTGTGTTCAAGCGAAAATATACTTTTGACGAGACATAGTGTAGGTTGTAGCTGTAGTGGAACTAAAAGTAGTGGTATACTGGAATGTTCTCATACACCCTCAAAATCTCATTTTAGACAACAAAAAAAACCGTTATTCGGTAAGTCCATTTATATATAATAATTTATAACTTCGCCATTTTCTATTCGATGTCGAATTTTTTTGTGGTATATGAAAGAAGAGATATGTTCCTAATTTCGTTGCGTTGAAAAGTCACGAAGTGACAGTCCAAAACATTTCGAAAATTACCAGTTTTGACACAATTTTCAATTTTGACAACAATTTGATGGCTTATTTTGCTCTACAAAAATTTTTTTTTTCTGTTCATATTACTAATAGCGAATTTAATTGCGCGTCTAATGAGCATTTGTTAACTAAAATCGATTGAAATTTGACTGAGTTATTGAATTTTTGCTCATTAAGCAGCTATAATTCCGTATAATATTGAACTACAGAGTGAAAGTTGAAGAAGCACTGGGCTTTAACCACGAAAGCTGTGAAAACATGAAAAAATGCAACAAGTAACAACAACAACTGCAACAAATACAATAACAACTAATTCAAAAGCCGCTGTCAGTAACACCAACTTAGAATTTAATTTCATGACGCATGCCCAAACAGTAGTTTTAATGGCAATTTTGTTTGGAATTTAAGGCGGTAATATCTTTGTTACTGTAGTTGTCAAAGTTGAAAAAATGTGTCAAAACTGGTAAATTTCGTTCGTCGTATTGCCGCCCCTTAAAACTAGCGCGCGGGGCAAGTGCTCCCACGTGCCTCCCCCATAGATGCGGCCCTGCTGATTACAGATCATCATTTCAAGGACTTTGGAGATAAAACACAGAATGTTAATGGGTCGAAAGTCTGCAGGACTTCTAACCTTGTTCTCCTTCGGAAAAGCTAATACTTTAGCCAATTTCCCCTAATTGATATCCACGAATTAAGCAGATGATTTTTAAATCACTACAAATGTGTGCCACTCATGCTAAGAATATTGCACGCATTCCAGCATATTTTTTATGTTTTCATAAGTTTCCCTTAAAGCCACTTCGTAAGCTATGGCAGCGGAAGAAGTATCTATTGCCTTCAAACTTGTTTTGGACGTATCTATGAACAATCGCCACTCCTTTGGTATATGTATACCTAATCAATGCCTATAGCCATTATAAGATCTTTTATATTGGCGAAGTAAGTAAATTTATTGCCCTTTTCTGTGAAATATGACCTTAAATCCTTATGTCTGGTTTTTTATGATATTTTGTTTTGCTTCTGGCTCTAAATAATTCCATTGTCTTAATTGAGAACCTAGCGTCTCCGATTTTGAAATTGGATGGTTTAGATCACGAATTTGGTGATTTAATTTAATTCTTGTGAAAATAATTGTGGACGTTGCTGTAGATCCTCAAGTTCTGAAGATATACGTTGGAAGCATTGTCGTGACTTGTAATAGGTAAATCTTCAGTAACAAAACTATCTTGGACGCTAGCAATATCAGTTAATACTGGTCAAGAAATTTCTTGACTTTTTCGATTTAACGCCGGGCTTAAGCCAGGGCTTAGCTAAGCCACGGGTGTGGCTTAAGCCCAGAACTTAAGCCTACTTGATTTCACAATACTCTGTAAGCTGAGGCTTAGTTAAGCCGCAGATGAAAATTTTTAAGTTGTCAGCACTGTTGTAATTGTGAATTTTTGTAAAGAAAAATTGCCATTGTGCATTGAAAAGAGAAAAGAAGAGGAATTTCTTACATACCAGTTTGTTGCTACGAGTAAAAAACTAAAGGAGAGGCCCATCAACAACAATTTTCGTGTAAATCTCAACAATGTGTAAGTTTATACACATACTATAAAAAATTCGCATTGCAGGCGGATGGCAGAAAAGTTTATGCAAGTGATTTTGGCGCTGTTTTTGAACGTATGAGCAAAAATTGTATAATAGCAGCAGCATAGTGGGCGCTAGTAATACAAAACAACTTTTTGATATTCCTGGTTCCCCAGTAAGCCTATTTCCATCTTCGGTTGCCCAAAAACTTGCATTAAAATTGCATTTTTGGTAAATCCATAATAAGAAAATATATTAAAATTCTTTTAATTTTATCAAAATTACAAACATTTACCAATATTCTAATTCCCAGCTTATTATTAAAAAATAAACAAGTACAGTATTACTAAATTTCAACATAAAATAATGTAAATATTTTTTTCTATTTAGTACCCTTCCCATCTTAACCTTACCTACGACTTTTGTGCTAAGGTAAATTTCTTTACCGAACATTAACAAAAGTGACACTTAGGGTATAGTTAGACAGAGATGTAACCATATGTTAGAAAGTGAGCAAAAACATCACGCTCGCCACGCAAAAATTGCATATATATATACGCAATGGTCTGTCATTAGTTTCATACTCGTAGGTTTGTTGTGGTTTTTATCTGGAAGGATATCAAATCCACAAAACATTGTTGTAGAATGTTTCGACAACGTAAACCATCATAGCCGAATATAATTATAGTCGGAGCCGAGAATAAAAATTAACGTCATCCCATTTCTCTTATAAAATAATTTTTTCACGAGTCATAGTCGCTTATATCCTCTGCATCGCAAAAATAACTCATTTTTGCCTTAAACTGTTTGGTTTCTTCCTAAAACGTCACATGGAAAATACTGATACTAGCTGCCAGACAGTACTCAAAACTGCTAACTAAATAACTATTTTTCGGTCGGAAAAGCTCAATTTAGTTTTAAAGTATAACTTTTGAAATATGCACGTTCGTTTAATAAAAGAAATTATAATATTTAGGCAAAATATATATTTAGCAATAATTTCCTATGTGTTTCATAGTAAAATCTGTGGCTTAAACCTTCGAGATGACGGGCTTAAGTTAAGCTTGCCTTAATCCAGTGATATCACTTAAGTCTGCACTGTGAAACCGAAATATTTATTAAGCCTTGGCTTAAGCCCATCGCTGAGGCTTAAGCCTTGACCGTGAAACTGGCCATTAGCGTTCATAAAAATATCATGAGTTTTCACTGTACTCAGTTACGTCGGACCAATTCATCGGATGCCCAAAAGGCATCGATGAACACGAGTCTTTCCACTAGCTGAGTAAAGCATTAGAAGACGTTGTGCCCCACTTTTCCTTGTTTAATAAAATACGCTTGGGCACTCATAAGTTAATGAACTCTTCCTTTTTAATTCCAACGCGTAACATTAAAAAGACGTATTGACCTTTACGTTCCTTCTGCTTCCTAATTTCTTGTGCGTTTCAGGTAAATCACACAAGTAAAACACACATGTGGAGAGGTTGTAACAATTCCCCTACCCTTCTTAATAGGTAATTTTTACAGTCGCTAAATGTACATATGGTTAGTACTGACTCACAGGAATGAAACCTAGTCTGACTTCCCTCATTAAGTGTATGTGGACTGTTTCTATCAATATTTAAGTTTAGTAAACTAATACGGATAAGGCCAGTGTCATTCTTGAATTTTAGGATCTCTTAAATTTAGTTGAACAGTGTTATCATCTACTGGTAATTATTTTTAACCATCTGCGCATGCTCAATGGAAACAGTGTTGTATAAAATTTTCTTATCAGATAGTTTGTCTGCTAGCAAAAAAAACATCTCCCCATGGAAAGTGTTCTGTAAGTAAACTCCTTTCATTGTGATGATCACCTTCGTTTGTTCTTTAATTGGCAGTAAGTTGTGACCTCTCTCTTCTAATTATACTTAAGAGTTAGATGAAATAAAAAAAAGTTGTCTCATTCCACGACATCCCATCGGTGATTTGAATCGATTAACTCTTTTTTAATGGACTTGAGTCATCTTGACCCCGATAAAATGTTATTTACCAATTAAAAAAATGAAGTTCTTTCTATGGTAAATATCTGACCTCTTCATCGTGTGTTGTTTATTTGTGATCTTCCTTTATAAAAAAAAAAAAAAAAAATTCTGCATTTCAGTTTTCAAATCATAATCGTTTCTCTCAACTTAGGGACAGAGTAAAGAATCTACTTAGACCAAAGCTGGCTAGTCCTTTTATGTTTCTATTAGAATTTGAATATATATGCGTTGTTGTGAAAAGGAATGCATTCTATTCCCCAAGTCGATTTTCATCAAAGGTAAAAGAGGAGATGCCGCAATTTTACATTTAACTGAGAGCATTAAAAGGGCTAAAGAACTAAATTCAAAGCTCATCCGCCGATAACGAGGAAATAAAACGAGCACATCAAAGGGTATAAGCCGACACTTATATGAAAAACTGCATGACACCGTTGCGTTCCCGGGGAACTATACCGGTAACTACCATACCTATGCAGTATCATACAATCTGCATGAGGTCATACGGTTCAATGGGCATTGTTCTGTGCTGTTTCCTAGTTTCTTTGCGGCCCATATGCGAATTGTGCTCTTTAGTAAAGTTGGCAGAGTCACCAGTGCATGAAATGCATTAGCCACCATGTCAACCCTTTCGTAAAAAGGCTTCTCTACTAGTGCACTAGTCAGGACAGAGGGAACACCTCAACTTCTACATCATCATGCGTGAAGAGCGGAAAGGGCGTGTGTCTTGTCTTCATTTTTTTCCCCAAACACTTGTTGGTAGATAGAGCACTGCGGTATTAGAGCGCGAACTCTGGTTGGGTGTGTTGGTGTAACGAATGCACCTTGTGAATTTGAACCATCCAATTGCAATGCAATTTCCTATCCCTGGTCGGCTGTAAATGTTGGTGGTATATCTTAGGGAGGGAATCACTCAAACTTCATCGAGCCAAGTACCACAACTGTCTACATGTGTTAGCTGCACCCTTTCCTCTGTGAGTGACTGCTGACTGCGTTTTTGTGCCCCGATTCACCTTGATGCAGTTCACCACATGTCCTTATCCTCCAGTCCTGGCTATGGAAACTTTTTCTGGCCATATACTTGCATACATTGAAATACTCCTCTGAAGTGGATGTTGTTCCCTCCTCTACTCCTGCCCAGGTTTCTGTTTGTTTTATGCTCGGCTAGAGGAGCTCTTCTGTGGCATATAATTACGGATTCCCTTTCTTATCCCAGTGCGCTTTCTTGATATAGCAGTGATAGCCAAACGGGCATGGTTGCAACCAACGACCCTAGAGGATTTTGTTTCGTCATTCGTGACAGTTGTGCAGGGCGTTTCCATGATTATTATTACATACAATTTTATTCTTTAATGGTTTCAGAGGATGGCTTCAGGGCTATAGCATTACGTGTCCATGATAAGTTTTCGTATAATGGTAACAATTAAGTACTGAGGAAAAAGAAGAAAACGTAATTGTTCACCAATTTATTGACCTTGGATAATTAGCAAAGCCATTGCAGGTCAACATTTTATCTGTAGATTTGGATGTGGACATTTTGGAAGCAACATGTTTGTTTCATACACCAATCTGCGTCTACAACTTTGTGCTCTTAGTTACCCCGTATTTGTCATTCATCCTCATATATACCATCAATTAATGAAGTAACAGAAATCGGAATTTTGTGTCATGTCCTTGGAAGTGAGATCTTCTTAAAACTTCAACATACCCTGCCCAAAAAGCCTTCAAATTTAGCTGGTAAGCTGGTGGCGTCCAACTCATCTGAAAAGAATATGATGCAGGGTGAGTTCAACGCTGGACGCATAGCAAAAACTCTTTAATAAAGAAATTTAATCAAATGATGTTCTCCCAAATATCTTATACCGGGGACAGACTTGCAGTTTCAATATTGAGATATTGATATTGCAATTATGTCATAATGCAATATAGACTTTCAGAGACACACTTGCGGTTTACGATGCTGAGAACTAATTAGAGAACTTACATTTGATTTATCTCTTGATTGATTTGAATCATTTGACTTAAGAAAATTTCGCGAAATTTCTTGTCTAATAGGTTCGTGTATTAAATGATTATGGTTTATAACTAGGGTCATATTGCAATAAACTCGCTATTCCGTGAAATTTTTCGCAATATCAATACTTTGTTCCAATGTTCTACATACTGAGTGTATGTTTACCAAACGTATACGGCTTGTTTCTCAGTATATAGAGACACATTCTCAGTTTAGTGTGAACTGCAATATTGAAACCGCAAGTCTGTCTGTGGTATATTACTAAAAAAAAAGCGTAAAGCAAAATAAAAATTTCGCAAAATTATCAGGTTGTATAAAAGCGCGCTTAGCAAAACTACTCTTGCACAAAATGCCATTTCGGAAGGTTCCTTTTTCAAACCTTTCGTCTACTGAAAAAATAACACTGAGATAACAAAAGATAATTATTTCAAATTTCTCACTGGTTCATGGTTCTATACAGCGATTCCATATAAAAACGCTCAGAGCCAATTTTCAGAATTTGTCCAGAATCAAAAAAGATTAATTTTTGTTTCGCCAACTGAGCTGAAGTTTAGGCTACAGAGTGACTCAAAATTTAAATGTTTTTCAGTTTACGGATAAAAATCCGTAACTCAAAAACGACTCTATGCATTTCTTTGAGTGATATCTTAAATTAAAGGTATTTCATCGGGCTTTCTAAAAACAATATAAAATATAATTATGAATCAATTTTTTTCCTGAAAAAAAAAAAAAGATAAGGTTTTCAGTAATTTGCATTTTTCGCCACTTACAGAGAGGAAATGAAAATATTTTTTTGGAAAGCTTTATCCTTGCTACTAAATTTAGAAAAAAATAAAAATCTAATTCCCCTTAGTTTTAAAGACACAAATTTTTTTTTTATAGTCGCACCAATGAACTTTTATAAGAAATTTTCAGTATTTTTGCGTCTTGGTTCAGATTTTGTAGATCTTAAAGCGGGTAGCGTTTTTAGCAATACGAAAAATATGATTGGACCAACTAAGATTGTTGGATATTTCAATGCGTAAGAAATGCAGAGCTCGCGATATCTTCTCCATCGATCAAATAGGTTGAGCAGTTGTTGCAGAACGTTTGACTGATAACAGACAACATTTCGTTTTGGAAGCATTAAACTAGAACTGATTGTTTCTGCCCCAAGGAAGTATTGTCAGTATTGTAAGTTCATAGTTTATTAAATTAAACATATGGTGTTGTTTGAGTACTATAACATTCCCACGGGAATCAGATATAGATTAATACGAGTATCCGAAATCAAATTCAATTCAATTCAATTTATTTATAAGGGTTTAAGTCATAAATTAGACGCCTGAAGATTGAGGTAGAGCTGGCCCTCTGTGCACGAATGGGAAGGGAGTTCCACAGACCACATTCGAGCAACCTGGACAAAATAAGAGGACAGGACGAGGAACCAGTAGATTGGAATGTCGTGAAGATTGCACGAAATATATCTGATCTGGTCATACAGATATCCAGGTTCATCGGAATGAATTGGGATATAGAGGAATATTAGGGCTTTGCGTTTTACGTAAGAGTTGATCGAGCAGCCATCCAATGAGAGTCTGTACGGAGTTATATGCTGGCAATGTTTAATGCCAAACACAAATCTAATGCAATCATTAAAGACAACTTCGACATTTCGCGCCCATACGCAGGCTGCGTAATCCCGCATAGATCTTAGAGAGCATCTGACGTGATCACAACAACTTAACTATCCATTTAGGTTGATCCCAAGATAGATGACCGAATTCACAAAACGCAGCGAGGAGTTGTCCAGAAAAATGTGTGGGATATCACGTATGTCATGTAGATATGGGAAAGATCATCATTAATGCGAGCAGCACAATCTTCTGTAAGACCAATAGGCCTACTTAGGTGTACTTGTACATCATCAGCATAAAGATGAAGCTGAACATCTTGAGTCACCTTTGGCAAGTCAGTAATAAATATAGAAAACAACAGCGGGCTCAGTACAGAACCTTGGGGTACACCACAGAAAAGGGGGAGTAGGGAGAATGAGGAGCCTACAATTTGCACCTTTTGAAACCTATCAGTGAGGAATCTATCAGTTAAGATGATCGCAGAAGAAGAGAATTTAATATTACTGTAAAGTTTATCTAATAGCTTAGAGTCTGCCCTATCAAAAGCTTTTGAGAAATCCAGTAAGAAATGTATACCAAAATTCTTGGAGTCGAGAATCAGGCGAAGATCATTAGAGACTTTTAGTATAGCAGTTTCACAACTGTGTCCTGGTTGGTAGCCAGACTGAAATTGTGTTCAGATGTTGTTGGCTTGGACGAATTCTGAAATCTGAGGCGACAAAATTTTTTCATGTACTTTAGCAGAGTAGCAGAGAATGCTAATTGGCCGGAAATCAACAACTGATCCAGAGGAAGGTTTCTTGGCTACTGGTATGATGATGGCTATTTTCCAAGCTAATGGGAACGAGGAGAAAGTCAGACAGGAGTTTCAAATATGAAGTATGTGTGACGACCAACAGCATTGGACGAAATGGAGGATATTGCCGTAATGAGATCACTGTAATCAATACCTCGAAATGAAAAGCAGGTTTCTTGATATTGGAAAGAAGGAGGTTGAAATAAAGAATATGTGAGTTAAAATCACTAACGGAGATATTGAACACGCCATTGTTTGGATGAAGACAGGTAAAGTGAATATTGAGTTCACTGGGGTTAAGATTGCAATGGGGCTCATTATCTTGATAAAGCCAGCATTTCGAAAGTTGCGCCAAAGTATTTTAGGAGGTAAATTCGGATCAAATTTTGATTTGAAAAATAGACGTACTATCGTCTACAAAACTATGAATAGAATCGAAAATTAGAGCTGCAAACAACATTTTTCTGCTCTTTTCGTTTGATTCTTTATATTCGCCAAATGTTATTTGTTAATCCCTTCGGATACTTTGATACTTACCTCAGTGATGAGTCATACAAGTTTTTTGATGATACATAATGTAATTGCTTACCCGCTTCAAAATCTAAAAAAATCTGAAAAATACTGAAAATTTCTTTTAAACGTTCATTGGTGCGACTATAAAAAAAAAATTGTGTCTTTAAAACTAAGGTGAATTTCCTTTTTATTTTCTTCTAAATTTAGCAGCAAGGATAGAGCTTTCTAAAAAATGTTTTCATTTTCTCTATCTAAATGGCGAAAAAATGCAAATTACATATTGAAAGCCCGTCGTTTTTGAATTTTTGGATTCAAAGTTTTTGAATGAAAAACATTTAAATTTTGAGTCACTCTATAGCCGAAACTTCAGCTCAGATTGCCAAACAGATTGCCGATATCAGATAATGAAATCAGTCAATTTCTGAGATATCTTCAAGTCCATCTGTGTGATTTTTGCTAATTGGAGTTACAGCAATTAGGATCAAGTAAGAAAGACAATATTGTGATTGTATAAATAGATATTGTACTTTTTCATATTTTCTCAGTATGAATATAATTTCGGGTTTGCCTGAGACACAAATAGAATATTTGCACGAAATTTTTCAATCGAGAAAACGGAAGAATAAATTAAATATTGATAATGACTTTCTTTTAATTTAGAATCATAGTATTGTTGTTTTTTTGCAATAGAACATTTAATGGTTTTGCGAGCATAGTTTCTTGGAACTCCGCGCGGAGTACCAAAAAAAAGTATGCTCGAAAAATAATTAAATATTCCTTTGGTGCTGATTTCGCCAAGAACCATTTGCAAAATGGCATTTTTTGCAAAACAAGTTTTTATGAAACGTCTTTTTTTGCTAAAAGTCCCTCGTAGAAAGTTCATTTTAGCATATGTCTTTAGACAAAATGAATAGTACTCTCAAATTAGTGCCAAAATAGTCTTCCAGAGAAAAAAGGTGCCCCTAAAAACGTGAGTCATTTAAGTAGTTAGGTGGAACTCTATCATTTTCTTATAAGGAAGTTTAAGATAAAATTTAAGAGCTAAATCTAGACGGCTCTTCAACAGGCTCAAGAAAATAGAATCTTGATATGAAGGCAAGCTGATTTTGAGTAAATATAACAAAAAATTGACAAAAGAAAAACTTGAAGTAGATTCTGCGAAGATACAGGGCATATACTTGTAATCGCGAAGAAAGTACAAAAAATTATGACTAACGTTCTTTCTAATGAAATCGGCCTTTCTAAAACATCGACACTTACCACACTAGTAAATGATAAGAGACGGTAAGTGCAAAGGCCATTTTCCGAATCCACGATAATGGTAGATACAAAGTGGAGCCCAAAAATGTAAAGTTTGATTTTATACATTCATACAGACTCAAGACACTCGAATCTCCGATATTTGACAAAACTTTTACGTTAGACAATAGTCTGGATTAGTTGCCACATTTCTGAAAGCGGTTAATTGTGCTTAAAGGCTTAAAGCCTTATTCGTAAAACCACCTTCCAGCGCATAGTAGTGGATGTATTGTTGGACTGACATCAGAATGGAATATTCAGAAAGTCACCGCTAAGTCCAGATTGATAATTACCAAGCAGGCAGATTCACCACAAATGCTCACTGTAGTCAGGTGCTCTGACTAGAAAAGAAAATGGACCGCGAATAATTGACACCAGAATAGAAGTAAGGCCCTCATCGGTAATATGGATAAAAATTAAAGATCAGCTACGGGAGAATTACAGCCAGCTAGGATCAAAATTGGATGAAGCAGAGGCAATTTAAGCGTGCCATCCCGTATGGGTTCCTCTCTGTTATGGTTATTAGTTCTCGATAATCTTCTACAAAAGCAAGAACACTTTGTGTACGACATTCAAGCATTTGCATAATATCTGCAGTTAGGAAAAAATACCACCAGTCAAGATCGTATGTAATGAGGAACACTCTAAGAGCATAATCCAATACCAGTTTGCAAATAAAAAACTTCTTGTTGTTTCATAGATCGTCATTTATTTTTCTAAATGCGTTTTCGGTAGCCACACTACGTTCTTCAGTGGTCTTTATTTTCAAACTAAAAAAATGTACAACCACACTTTTCAACTGTGACACACTGGTGAACCATATCCCATAGAGAGTAAGCTATTTCTTTCTCTAGGCTCAGATTACTAAAATTACTATCGTTCGCCTATAGCTTTTGTTTATTTTTCACAGGATATCTCGTTTAATTACGGATAGCTTAAAATTCCTCGACAAAAAAGAATAAAAAAGCCATTTAACTTGTTCTAATAAAATCAGTAATACTAGTCTAGTAAATATTACATAAGTTGTGTAATATCACTTTTCTTTTCAATGCAGGGGGACGAAAGCTCCCAAGTACGAAGATCAAGGCGATCCATTGTGCTAATTTGCTACAAATAAAAAAGAGAAAACATCCCCCAAAAACTTATCGATATCTTAATAAGTCACGCCTAGGTTCAGGTGAGGTAAGCTTTTCAGGCCATCCACAGAGAGTATAGATCATCTGTGTGATCGTGAGGAAGGCTAGGGAAAGTAATGATACCCACCATAACTATGTATTTTTTTCTCCCGACCAGAAAGAGATAATCAGTGAACTTCTTTTTTAACTCTTCTAGAAACAGTTTTATATACTTGCAAGTGCACGCTGCCTATCGCTACTGGTGCTTTTGTACAAATATCCGCTTTTATGAGAGATCGGTTCATTGAGTCTGTGGTCCAAAAAATGAAGAGCTACATTCGGACCTCGGCCAGCGAGTCCACCCGATTACTCCACACAAATCCTGTATGCCCAGGTACACACCATGCAGACACCGTGTTATGAATACACAACTAATCCAAAGATGTTCTACAGTCCACCTGCAACCTAGATGTTATCCGATGTAATATCTACTTAGTTGTAAGTATATGCAATACGTGCAGATAAATTTCTGAATAGAAAAGGCAACAATTACAGAAGAACCAGAATAAACGAATAAACTTAATCCATTAAATAAAAATCCTCATAAAAATTCTGTCATTTAAATTCATTACAAAACTTGTAAGAAATCCAACACTGATAAAATGCATATATTTCACCCAAAGTCTTGTCTATCCTTAAGGACGTCTGCATAATGGTGATATTAGCTCTATGCATAATATGCATCTGCCCTCGTAGATCCTTGCAAAGATTTATTATCAAGAAATTTACAGACCCATTACTTTTCTCATCTTTAAAAAGAAAAGAAGAAGAAAAGTACGAGACCTCCGGTAGCACCCGAGGTCCACATATCATTCACCCGCCAAATGAATATTTCATTACGGGGCACTTTAACGTATCAACGAGAAGAGAGCTTTCACTTTACGACCATCTGTGCCAAGTTATATAAGTCCATAATTCATTTTCGTTGGACTTCAAGTAACTTTCCTGTGAACTGCAACATGCTCTCCAGGGCGGGCGGTTGCGGCCATCCTTTCTCGTACGTAGTCTAGTATGTATGAATAGACTAAATTTGCATACGTTACCCACGGAACACTATATTCAACCCACATACATATATATGATAGTAAAGCTGGGTCGCCGCCAAGGAACAGAATCCTCCTATCCAGCGCCAATAAATCCAATGAACCGGAATACTCCACCTTTGGACAAATGGCTCTAAAGAACATAAATCTCAGGTAGCGGACTGACTCGCAGCGTGCGACTACTACTACAATCACGACGGCCGCGTTCATATTAGAAGCACCACAGGCAACAGGCAGATTTCTCAGGTAACTTTAAGGCTAGTTCCTTACACATGAAGGTGTCAAAGAGTTGTTGGAGTTGGTATATCGCTGCAATCTTTCATCAATCATTACTGGGTGACATTACTACTGGCGAAGAATTTTTGATTTTAACTAAAAA
Organism: Dioctria rufipes; assembly: GCA_963924295.1. NCBI lineage: Eukaryota > Metazoa > Arthropoda > Insecta > Diptera > Asilidae > Dioctria > Dioctria rufipes. The sequence goes on from OZ002742.1 coordinate 30,150,549, forward strand.
AAAAGAAAAAAAAAAGAAAGCTAACAACACCATTCGTGACTTGAAGTGTTAAAGGAAGCTTCTAGTTCAGGCTGTTCAGACGCATGCTGTTTGATTTGTAAGCTGCCATGTTGATTTTGATGTATGTGAGTAGATCAATTGAGCTCTGGTTCTATAAAGTAATACTCGTAGAAATAAATAAATAAAAATAATTGGAGGAGAATTAAATGGAAATACCCTGTCACCTACATCTTCCGAATGTCATGAACTAAAAAAAAACAAAAGGAAACTTCTTCCCATATCGATTATTCCGAAATCGTAATTTCAGAGAAGCGAACATCTTCTACTGGCGAATGTTCCAAATTCTTACGGCTCCAAGCAAATACATTGCCGACAATTTAGATCTTTTTTCTTATTCCCATTTCCTTGGAATTAATTAGACTTGGAACGCAATTAAAAGTCATCTCTGGGATCTGAAATTGGACCATCTCTGGAGCAGCAGTAGCAGCTAGCAACTGATGCATGCTTAAGATGCATTATCCAGGAAATGGAATTCTTGAGGATCCTTTAGAGTTTCAATTTCAATGTGGCATAGCTGAAGGTACTTAAATGCGTTTTTTTCTTGTTTTTTTGTAAGAAGCACATGGAGAAGCAATTATCTGGCATATAATAGCCATCACCATCACCCTTGATTAAGTCTCTTCTCGCTCTCTTAAAATTACACTCCCTGTAAATTGCGAACCGTAAAAATTCAACGGACGTCAAATTTTGTCGTATATTTGTTTCACAGCTCATAAGTGAAAGTACACTCGTAAAAATGCCCTTCTAATAACAGAAAAATACTTTTAGTTTTATGGGGTTTCGTATATTATGGCGTATGCATCAGCGGGGCAGTATTGAAGATTTAAGGATACTTAAATGTAACTAGCTCACCAAAAGGCAACATAAATATATTAAAAGGTATGTGATAAGGACATTTACAGAATGAACTTTATCTTGGAAGTTTAATGTAAAACGGAATTATTTTGAAGACTGTTAACTTTACTAACTGATGATGATTGATTGAGATATTCTTGAGAAATTGGAAAGTTATGTTTTTCGGCAGAGAGAGAAAATAGCATCAAATATAAAAAGAAAATGGGGAACTCATTGATATTAGGAATGGATAAGAAAATTGCTATGGTTTTTTGATGTGTTGTCGTTGTAGAGAAATTGTCAGGTTAGTTAAAACATGGTTAAATGATCTCAAACCTAGGCTTCTCTATCAATCGGAAGCGTGGTAAGGCCTATGAAGACATTATCTTGCTTATGTTAGTACAAAATGTCAATTTCTGTAAAGATTTACAATTGTGTAGGAAATCCGAGTTTGAATATCCAATAAACCTCTTTATACAGAGAATTTCCGCCATGGAGGTCCTTAAGTGATAGAGTATTCATCTAAGCAAGATATAAATCAAATACTTACCCGAAAGAGCTAGTGTACGCTGACGATACCTCCACCTCACCAAATAGCTCTTATGAATTGTTCTCCAAGCATTTTGCATCCGTTTTTACAAATAGTGATCCAATCACCACATGTCCGATATCTGGTTTTACATAATATCGGTTCGTAAAGGATTTTTCTATCGGATGTATCGTCTCACGAGGTTGTTAATATATTGGAAGTGCATGACTGTAGTAAGGACCCTGCACCAGACAAAATTTTTAATATCCTATAGAAACAATGTTCACATACGTTATCTGAACCTATTAGTCAATTATTTAAGCAACACGGCTTTTTCTGTGGTAAATCAACTGTAACCAACTAATCTTTATTTACAGATACAGTTGCCTGTTTCTTAGATATAGGTAAAGCAGTTGATTGTGTTTGTGCTGACTTTTCAAAAGCATTCGATAAAATAAATCACTAACGTGCAATGGTCAAAATGGAACAAGTAGGGTTTTGTAATAGTACTATTGCTTGGTTATCATCGCACCTCATGGACAGAGAAAGTATTGTAGTCTCCAAAATATCCCTTTCTGCTTCCTACCAGCATACTTCTGGTGTTCCACAAGGGAGTGTTCTTTGACCTTTCATTTTCTTGGACTATATAAATTACCCTCCCTCCAAATTAAATTCTGACTATCTGATGCTAAAATTTTCCATGTAATCAATACTGTTGATGACTGTATCCACATTCAGGAAGATCTGATAGAACTGGTGAAATGGTGTAATATAAATTCACTGGAGCTTAATGTTGATAAGTGCAAGGTGATGACTTATACTTGGAAGGTGGAACCCACTTTTTCGATTACACCATGAATAATAAATATACCTCCAGAGCTTTTAAACACATAAATCTAGGTGTAATTTCTGATTCTAAGTTACTTTTCTTCTCTCATATTAATTTAATAACATCAAAGGCATTCCGTCTTTTGGGTTTCATTTTTCATACTACAAAATCATTTATGTGTATGACATTTTTTTTAATGACTTGTTTTCAGTCACTAAGGGAACAAATTGTCTTTGAGCTGTATAGGTGTATAGGTTACAGTTATTGTATGTAATTGATCAAATTAAAGAGGAGAGTCCACAGTTGACACTAAAAAAAAACCAGGTCAAGGTAAAAAAAAACTGTTAACCCGCAATTGTTACCACCATAACTCCGGAAAGGGGAGGAGTACGGGTCAGGTTGAGCAGTCTTTGGAAGGGCCATGAGATTCTTCGTACAATGATTTCTTAACGGTGACCACACACCTGTAGTTTTTAAGATAGGCGGTGATTTGTGAAAAACTAGCATATTTTCCTAATCATCCTGTAACTCCGGAACAGTTCAGATACCCCCATCCCCCTGTGTTAATCTAGGTAAGTCATCTTCTCCTACTGTATAGAGTTCATGGTGGAAACACTCTGTATATATTGTATTTAACCACATACTTTGCACGTGATTATGACAATAGGCGTTGTTGTCACATTGGCTTACATTGGAAAATTTTAGATACCTACACAGCTGAAAACATGTCTGAATGTATGTATGTATGGCTTAAAGCCATTTATAAAGTCATATGTTTAATGCAGACGTATTCAGTGCCATCTAGTCTTCACAAAAAAAAAATAAAAAAATAAAAATAACACGTGGCAGATGTAAATATATGTTTTAAAGACAGAAACGGACATCCCATATGCTATGCTATTCATTTTTATTATTAGTAGTCATCAAGACTTCATTGGTACTAAATTTTTGATGAAAACGTCACTGGGAACTGTCAGATAAGTTGCTGGCATTGACATAACCTGATCACAAACCAAGTTTGAGATAAGGCACCTGGCCTGCATCCTTGGTTCGCAACAAAGGAAAGAAAGGATAGTATTTTTTTATAAATTAATTACATATATTATTATACAGACAAACTACTCCTAACAGGCACCTCCTATAAACGGACCCAACTTTTGAGCGGACAGATATTATTCCTAAGGTTGAGTCCAAAAGGGATGAATGGGCATAATTTACCCCGTGGGCATCACTTTTCTGGAATTTTGGTCGAATTGCATCACATAAGTGGACGGTTTCTTTACAATTTTATTGAAATTGATTTTTCGATAATTTTTTAATAATTCGATTACAATAATAAATGTTGCACATCGGCACATAGCCAACGAACGACGTTTGTAACAAAAATAAAAGCAAAAAAATTTTTCCTGCAAAAGAGTAACGTGCATACCTTCAAAAGCAAATTATGTGCCACAATATGTATTTTTACATTCGGGAAAAGAAACACGTTTTTCAATACTAGTTTCATTAAAACTGAAAGAGAGAAATTGTCATTGTACATTCCATGCTTAAAGCAATTCGTATAATTGACCTTAAGTGCTTAGAATAATTTAGGGCATTAATGCATGACAGATTGTTCAGTGGAACCAAACAGAACTCTTTTAGTTGGGCCACTTTTGTAAAAAGGAGAATTTCGTAGTTTTGAATGCCTATTGAGAATATTTCAGTCCATTTCACTCTCACTTATAAACTTTTAAGTGTCACACATAATATGTTGGCTTTGTTTAGTACAAATCGATCACCATAACTTTGATGTTCCAATTTAATAAGTGCGGAAGAAGTGTGAAGTGTTTACATTAAAATCTTCTTAGAAACCTCTGAATGCCTTATCCATCACTTTTTGCCAGGGACCGAAAATAACCATTATTTTATAGTTTTCAAACAAGAAAATCACATAGAAATAATTTTTAGATCTTTAAATGACCAATCTTATCCTCATAAGCTCAAAGTTCAATGCCTGCAGTAATTTAAAAAGTATAACCAATAAAATAGAAATTGCACGTTAATGGTTATTTTTTGATTAATGTTTTTTTCTTTTTTTTGGTCATCCGATAGCCATTACTACACAATATTAACCAAAATTATGCAATAAGACCTATCGATAACATTTTTCATTCTTCTCATTAATAAGAGTTAGGAGAATTAAAATACCGGACTCAGAAGACCACAGATTGGTTGTGACCAAAAGTTTCGACACCTTCCAATCCAATATTTCACATGCGATAGTAATCTTAATGTACTGAAGAATTGGATTCTTATACTGAGCATAGCATGACTCAATTCCGAAGGAGGCAGTAGATATTAAAATTGACAGTGAGGGCTATACCTGAAACTGGAGCAAAAAATGCTATCCATTCTTAGAAAAAGTCCCATATAAAGTACGCCAATCCGTACAAAATTTGCAACTAGGCTCTCAAAATGATTTTAAGTTTACGGATACATTATGAAAATGTGATTAGGATTTCGGATACTTTCGTACATACATAACTGGAAACTATGTTCCTTCATACAAAGTGCAAAAGCATTATGTTGAGCATTAAACAATAATTCTTTTTTTTTTATATATGTTGCTCTAACTTTTGGTTCAAATAAATATGTAATGTATCTATACATAGCATACTTGACGTTTTTATATTGACTCCATCAAGAACGGACATCCCGCTAAACTGACAATATTTCTTGGTCCCATGTCCCATACTCGAATAAAATCGCCGACATCATTTGTCACTTTGGCTTTACCAGGCACAGTAACTTTGCTTGTGAAAACCATACTTTAGGTACCTACAAACTTTTGATATGTAATAAGAATATTGCTGAAATAAATATTTTGTATGATTCCATCTAGTGCGTAAATTTCTATTTTAACTACCTACAAGCATCTGAAAAAAAGTCATTTTATTCAATAATTGCATGAAAGTAGAAAAAACTCTTCTACAAACGAAAAATCTTTAAAATCGAAATTTCTATGCATAAGTAGGTGTTTCGCATCAACAGAAACGGTATACTCATCAGTACGGCTTAGTTCCTGCCTGCCGAATATGCCAAGTAACAGTCAAGTTGACCTCATATATACGCTAAAAATAATTTTTAAGTGTGAATTATATTTGAGGTGAAATACTAAGTATGCACTTAAATGCCATAGCAAGATTAACCCTATGCGAGACTAGCATTTCTAGCATTTATAGGGAATTTAGTCAATATGAAATTGACTGAGTTTTCTGTTTGTAAACTAAAGTCGCTTTAAATTTGTTTCATAGCAAAACTCTCAATAGCATGAAAGTCCTTCCACTGTTATCAGAGAAATTAATGGAAAATAATTACAATTACAAACAATTTCTCAATCCATTAAATATTATTATTGAACTCTCCTTAAATACTCTCCTCAAAAAGGTCGAGAATTAGCAATAAAAAATAAAAAATAAAAGATAAACTCAAAAAAAAAAATTATTTCCATGTCCCCACGGTGAATAATCATTTCTGCTCTCAAAATTTTCCATCATTTGCCGTATTTATTTCAACAGAATTCAAAAGTTTTCATTGAGAGAGAATAAAGTCATGAAAATTCTTAAAAGCTAAAAGATAACACTTCTAGATACAACTTATATAGAATAAGTGATGTAGCAATTGTTTCGATTTCAATACCTGCAAAGTGGTTACCTCCTTCATTCCAGCAACCCTCGTTTCTTAAGTTTAGTTCATTTGCAGTGAAATCATTAAAATGCTCGCCCGTAAAAACTTCCAAATTCTTAAGAGATCAGTGAACCTCTAAGAGTCCTTTAGTAGTTTGAAAATCTGGAAAGCAGCAATGACTTGTCAAACAGAGATTCTTTACAACTCTGATGGTTGCATACCATCAAGAAGGCAAGCACAAAATGGAAAATCGTGGTCTTTTTAAGAACGGATTAATTTGGCAGCTAAAGTCAAGATGAAAAGCTTCGCGAATCAGAAATGCATCATATTTTGTCGGATGGGGTTGATGGAACTGGAATGCTTGGGGTAGGTCCTTTATTTTTTTGTTTTTTCGTTGAAAAGTTCAACGACTTAACTCAGAATACTTAAGGAATTCTAATGAAGGCCGCTGGCTCTGAAGCACACAACTTTATGATGACTGCAAATATATATCCTTTGAGAATAATTTTCGGTAGGAACAGAACCTTCGCTTGACTTTTAATTACTCATGCAAAAGTTTTACGCTTTCTGAAGCTGTTTCATAATCCTTGTGTCCAAATGGGGTTGGGGACCTAGAGTGAATCTAATGACGCTTTAAATCTGAGGTATTATTTAAATTACTTTTGTTTTTTATTCGATTTTGTTCAAGGATGTTTGATTAAATATTATTTACAAAAACGCAATTTATCGCGCAGGAACTGTTGAAATGCTAACCAGAAAATTTATATAGCATACCTCAAATTATGCGAGTCAGTGAGATGAGACAGAAACAAACAAAACACCCCGAGTCAAATATAATTTTGAAAAAAAAAAATACAAATGGATCCTTAATTTCAGCTATATCATTTCTAAATATCTTGGAAACTATAGTGATAGCTTTGTTACGAAGTACGCTCCTTTCACCTTAACTTTTTCACTCCAAGAATCGTCACAAGCAACACAATTCTTCTAGGGGTATTCACACCTGGCCGAACGGTCATCAGGGTATTGATGTTACGCTCTCCATTCTCAAGTACTGTGTACGAGGAGTTATACTATGTGATGGCCAGTAGAGCTTATATATAGGTGGAGTACGAACAACATGACATAGTTAGACAGAGTTAAAGAACAGTAGTAAAATTAGACATGTTTCAGTTGTAGCCTACAAGTTGTATGGTTTTTTAAAAAAAAAAAAGAAGTATTAAAAAATTATGAACGTTTTATAAAAGATCAACCAGAAACTAAATAGCCATTCCACACGAAAACTATCAAAAGTAAGTGTAGCATTTGGGAAGGTAAAGAAGCAAGCTTTCAATTACTGGAAGAGTACTTTGCTGTATGTATAGTCGTTTATGCCCAATCTACAATGCATGGTTAAACCACGTCGTCAAAACCATATGGACTTTTGTGTTTGCTTCCCACTCATGCATTTGAAAATTCATGCTTGCAAAAATGTCCCTCCTCTCTCATTCATTTGACGACATGAGCACGAGCTTAATCAGCAAAAACGATATAGTAATACCTCATGTGTATTCAGCATAATTTAGAACCATGTAGGGGAATTTAGAACAAAACAGCTGTAATCTGGAACTTGTACTTTCAGTCTTGAAAGCAATATTTTATATTATTCGACTTGTCCCAAGCAATTTCTTAGTTTACTAAGTTTACTATATTATAGTATAAATCATTGAGACCAAATACTTCCTTTGATGTAATTCTGCAATGAAATCGAGGAAGCAATTACATTTATGATAATTGACAGGTCAACAGCTGTTTAATTTGGCAGCTTACCAGTACTTACATATTTCGTGTATTTATACGCATTCTTCAGCAAACGATATCGTTTTGACGACGTAGTTTAACCATGCATTGTAGATTGGGCATTAGGCTCCATAGCATATATAATGTTAAGATTGGCACTTTCCATAAGTATCAATATAGAACATTTTAGAGACTCCCAACGCAGTATTCCAACGAAGTATTCTCGAGGGTTTTTTGTATGTTCATAGCTTTCTACGTCGGCGTGCTCTCAGGCACTGCCCTAATATATAGTAAAAAAAAGAAATATTTGTATGGCAGCCCTACAATGGAGTTGCGTGATTGGTCCAATTTTCGAACTTACGTTTAAATTTTTATTAAGAAAGTCCTACATATAAAATTTCAGCACTCTCTATCGACGCGTGAGGCAGTACTCAAATATGTAGTGAAAAACTAAAATTTTGTATGGCAACACCAACAAGGGGTAACCAGATTTGGTCAATTTCCAACATGTATTGGCAATTTATATCAGAATGCAGTCTACAAGATTTGAGCTCTCTAAGTCGACGCGTTCTCAGGCAGTGTCCAAATATATCGTGAAACCAAAATTTTGATATGGCAACATCAAAAACGGGTTGCCAAATTTAGTCCATTCTGAACTCGTATTTACTATTGCTATATGAAAATACCATGCACCAAATTTTAGCTCTCTATGTCAACGCATTTTCAGGCAGTGACCAAATATATAGTTAAAAACGTAATTGTTGTATGGCAACTCCATGAAGAAGTTTCCTGATTGGTCCCAGTTTTGAACTTAATTTTTTTTTTAGAAACGCCGTATACATAAATTGAACTCTCCAGGTCGACCAAAATTTTGTATGGCAACACCAACTCCAATTTTTCTTTCCCTGAAAATCTTGTCATGAGAATTACGAACACAGCCAAAAAAAAAAAAAAAAAATTAGCCAAATCAGTCGATTTGTTTTCAAATGATGATGCATGCATGCATGTGGCAATTGATATTTATTTATATAGATTTAATTTAGAACCGTTAAAAATATAATTTCTAAAATTATGAGTAAATCAATTTTTTTTTTGCTAATTGACCGGCAAGGTTTATGTTTTACGCTTTACGAATGAAGCCAAAAAGTTGAAGTTTCGATAACTTCAAATCCTCTCAATAGCAGGAGGAAACATCAACTTATATCTTCCTTATCCCTTTATTTTAGGCTCTAAACTTTCGTTAATATTCAATGCATGTCTTTTAAGATTAGATAGCCTCTGAAGGACAAGTAATATTTTATCCTACTAATAGCCAGCTCATTTTATTTTGTTGGACAACTTTAACTACCTTATACCTTCGTTGATGACTTCAGGAATAGCGATCAGTTAATTAAACTAGTATTAACTGATCGCTATTCCTGAAGTCATCAACGAAGGTATGACACTAAAATATTCCCAGATCATTTTCTTACCTCTTTAACAGGAAGATATTCAAAAACGTTTATAAGGAATAGAAAATTTGGCAGTTAGTTCCTTGAATTTCACAATAGCTTCTGGTAAGCTTAATTACAAAATTTTTGTCATATTGCAAACTCGATAGGTCTAATTGCTGTCCCCTCACTAAAAATCTAAAAACCAAAATCTCTACCGCAAACCTTCTAACTTATCACGTCTCTTAAAGTGGAACATATGACAGCTGGAATGTAAGAAGTAAATAGATAGGCACATGTTTTTATTGATATGTGCTCGAACTCATTCAAATATTTTAATATTGGTGATTCGAAGCTCTTCTAAAACAGTAGATCAATTTACAACATTTGTCAAGAAGCAGATAAATTTCTTCATTTTCCCGACGTTATGCATAGGACTTATGGGAGCTGAAAAAGAAAGAAATGTGTTGGTGTTGTATAAAGATCCTTTTAAATAAGGATTGATCTAGCCCAATTAGTTTTGTTGGCAGTAAAAAAAACTAATGGCAATTTTTTAATAAAATTTCTATATTTTGTTTCTTGCAACTTAGGCTCTAAAATACAAAAGCTTTTTTTAATACATTATTTCCTTTAGAAGGATGTTTTAACTTTGTTATTGAAGCCGCGCATTAGTTTTAGAACAATTACATTAGTAAAATTTCTATATCCTCTTTTCCATATATTTCTGAAATCAACCTCATTTTTGTTAAATTTCTTAGTTTTTCTAAGCTCCTTTTTCATTAATGCCCAGTTTCTCTCTACTGGACGAAGTTGGGGGCATGCAGTTTGTTGGATTGGCTTCACTTGGCACAAGATTGACTTCATTTGTTCTGTACCATTCCATCGTTGCTTTTGCGTAATAACTGGTGACCAAATCTGACCAGAAAATAACAGACCTTTCATGTTGTTGAATAAAAGATAGAAGTCTTTTTTTAAGGCACTCATTGATGTAAACATTTGAGTTTATTATTCCTTTCATGATAATTTCACTGTTTCGTAAACCGCAAGAACAGATCGCCTGCCAAATCATGTACTTCTTGGGAAATTTTGTCATTCCTTTTGTTGAAAATTTTCTAGATACTCCGCTCCGACTTTTTGCAGTAAAATATTCGTCACCTAGTATCTGCGGAAAGTCTACTTTGCAATAGGTTTCATCATCCATAACAATGCAATCGTATTTCGTCAGGTAGTTCTCATAAAGTTTCCTCACTCTTCTTCTTGATATTTTCTCTTCTTCTTCCTTCTTCAGCGGCACCTTTTGCACTTTATAGCTCCTTAATCCACAGATTTTTTTATATGATGTTCCTGCCTATGTCGCCATATCTCTGTCCGAAGTTCTCGGTTTCCGAGAATTAGTACCCTTCATCTGTTTTATGATGTCTGGATGGTATAGCTCTGGTTTTCTACCTGTCCCACGTATCCTTTCTATTGACAAGCCTCGCCTATACTTGGCTATTGTCTTTTTGACCATGGAATAACTTGTGTTCAGGTCTTTCGAAATTTTTAAAAATAAAATTGTTGGATTTTCCAAATATTTGGACAAAATCATTTTAACTATATCACTTTCAATGCACGAATGATTCATATAAATTCAGAGTTCAGTATTTATAGAATATTTTAACAAAATAAAAATCCACATGAAAAATGCATGAATTTTGGAATTTGTTTTTGCATAAAATAAATACTTTTGGAAATGGATTTTAACTTATTTTATTCTTATATTAATAGACAATGGAGAGAAAATTCTAATTTTATTTATAAAAAAAATCCAAAATGGCGGCACCAGCACCCATCAAACAAACCCATGCACGGCGTGTTTTGGCCTGCTCGGGGCGCTCCAAAGCTCTTCCAATTCATTCGAAACAAATAGGATTGAAAAATTAAACTTGATAACATTTGGGGGGCCTTACCAATTTTTGTTTTCAAAAAAACCTCTGAATAAAAAAAAAACATTTTTTGCCCTGTTTTTTTTTTCCAACGGACTATAGAACTATTTATAAATAAATTTTTGACAAAACTCGCTTCCTGATGGCCCCGCAAATTCAATTTCCTTTCAATTGCGCAAAGATTCATGTGAATCGGTTCATCCGTTGAAGCTGTAGAGCGTCCCGCGCGCTGAAAAATTTTGTTCCCAAAAAATCTCATCTAAAGTTTAGTATTACAAAAAAAAATCTTTGACAGCTTACTTCAGCTATTCCAGCACCATACAGAGGTTCGTTCGTCTTCCTCCAAGAATGTTTGTGCTGAATCTGAAAGTTAGCGGCTTCCCGAAATTTATGAGGGTACCTCGGGTAGCGAGAAAAGATCGCCCCAGCTAGCGCGCTCCGAGCGCCTCAGCTACCTGTTTTCTAGCCGGCGGAAGGTTCCGCACACAACAGGCTGTAAATTCTAAAATACTTTAGATATGAAAATATCCTTTTATCCACGTGTTCTAAACACTTTAAGGATGATAATTATATAAAAAAAAAACGAATTTTTCATTGTCATGATCGGTAACCTCCCCTTAATGGGTCCATTTTTTCTGGACCACTACTTATTAAATAAAAATAACCATAATAATCTGTAGAGAGATGCTTTCATGTTTAGCGGAATTTGATTATTGGAGCTCTATTCCTATTCACACACATCTTAAACTGTAGCAAGTAAAAAAGCTATAATTGGACCAAGCTATAATAAGACCAAAATTTATGATAACCTAGATTAATGCCAGTATTTATTTGCGTATGGTCATCTCTCTGTACAAGTTTGATTGTTGAAGTGGTTTGCGCATATATTTCTAGAATGGTTCGTCGGACAGAAAAAATGATTATAAGCAATTTTATAGGACTTCATATTCTGAAGAATTTTCGGTAAAAGATAAACATCTGGGACTAATCATTTTCACAACATACGTAAAAAACCTTAATGTCTATATGGCAATACCACGAAGGAGTTGACCGATTTAGCCATTTTTGAAATTATATTTACTATTTCTATAAAAACGGCGTGTACAAAATTTGTGCTCTCTATATTAACGAGTTCTCAAGTAGTCTCCAAATATATAGTGAAAAACGAAATTTTTGTATAGTAACCCCAGGAAGGAGATGCTCAATTTGTACCATTTTCGAAATTAAATTTCATTTTTTTTTTAAAGCCGGTTTGCAAAATGTTAGCTCTCTAAGTGAACGCGACAGGCAGATTTGTCCCATTTTCGTACGTAAATTAACTTTTTTTGGTAATGATCCGCCTGCAAAATTTCAATGCTCTAAGTACATGTGTTCTCGAGTTATGGTGAGAACAGGTAGAAGGACAAATGGACTGACAGACGGACATGCAAATATAAAAATGACTTTTAATATTATGCGTAGGTTTCCAACCCATTTCTCTCTACCAGCATTATTTCTGTGCATTACAAATGGAATGACAAACTTAGTATAACCTATGATTTCATCTAGGGTATAAACATTCCTTCAAAAAGTAATAGCAATATTGTTATACTTTCAAAGAATTTTTAAAGACCTCAACTCTGAGACCTCTATAATTATTTTCGGTTGATTGGTAATATGTTTAACACCCGTAAATCATCGTTAATAACTTGAAAGTCACAAAAAAAAAACCTAACAAAACTAAACACATCTCAACCCTGGCAATTATTTAAGCCACATGACATTCGAATGTTTTGTTATTCCTAAATTGCGTGAACACTTTCTTACCTCATATAACTAAGCTAGATTAAACCGCATCAACCGCAACCGTCTGATAAGACGTCATACAAATGTCCAACTGACAGCCGGGGATAATTAGGTCCTACTAACTGCCGTCGAACTTGAAATTTTTTTATTTTTCATAATATCAGACTGAACGTTTCACAATTTAGCGTCTTCCTTTTATATGTTAAATAGCAACGCCCCTATACCAATGGAATGAAAAATGTTTTGTGGTTTCCCGCAGGATTGTGGCCCGCACCTTATACCTACTTTTTGATGATAACAAAAAGAAAACTAGTTTGAGACCCTTCAAATAATAAATTCCTTCCGTGGGATAAATGGCTCAATTTGGTGAAAATACTAAAAATTGTCTGCTTGCCTTTTGAGATTATCACACAATTCAAACCTCGATAGCATCATGGCATCTGGCACCTGTTTTTGTAATCAGTACCTAAACATTTGAAAAAAATGAACAAATCTCTGGAGGATGCGCCCGAAAACATTTAAGAAAAATTTGTTCTTCCCGAAAGGAATATCCACAGGAGGTGATTAATCAAAACGAAAAAGTTTCAGTTTACCCAGGGATTTTTAATAACAACGGAACGCAGCACGGCACCATGTGCTGAGTTCTGAGAAGATTACAAATCGTTAGTTTGGATCAAAGTGTAGCATGCTGCCATATGGTGCCCCAGAAGTGCTAGTTTCTGCTGAAATTATTGACGCTTTTCCATTAAAATATAAACGATATTAAATGGGAGGAGTGTCTCCCTGGGGTGTTTCTTTTGCAATATGATTTTTAATGATTCTCAAAATTTCGACAGAAACTCTAATTTGTATTAAAACTGATGGGACGTTTTTCAAGGTAGAACTCCTTCTTAATTTGTAGTTAATCGATTTTTAGGTTATTCTATGGAAGATAGAAAGAAAGAAACGGGATCAAATATTACTTAGAACAATTTAAATCCTTCTATACTGGGTGTTCCGCAAATAGTGACAGCCGGCCAGGTATAAACATGTAAAGCATGCAAAAAATTAAATGGCTGATGACTGATGCAGGGGTTAAAGATGTACTCTTAATTTTTTATGAATCATCCTGTACACGCTGAACGAATTACCGTATGGTGATTATTGAACATTTAATTGTAAGATAATCATTAGTACTTTGAAATAAGTATATTATAATTCTTTTATATCTTCGATCAATTTCGTAACTCAGACCCAAAAGATTCAAAATCTCGAAATTTTTGCTCAGTTTCATTCATGTAATGCATAAGCCAAAGTTTGGGGGTTTTTAATAATTTCATCTTACAACGGAATTTGTGAAGGGGGATAGAGGAAGAGAAAATTTATAAACTGACTTTAATTTAAATATATAGAAGATTATAATCTTTCATATACTTAATTTGTCCTACTGGACCGTGTTAGGGCGACTTGCTTCCAAATTTTATATAGAAATTTTATATAGAACAGTTTCTGCACTAAAAGAAATGTTATAAATAGTAAATACTAGTACATATGAAAAAATTGGAGGCTAAACTGACCGTTTCAGAGTTACAGGATGACTAAGAAAAAAATCTGGTTTTTCACAAACTTGTATCGTAAAAAGTATATACCATACAATTTTTTGTTTGGCTAGGTGAGTACTATCACCTCCTCCTCTATGGAGGAAATACCCTGTATAGTGAAAAACCAAGGTTTTGTATGGCAATACCAAGAAACGGGTTCCCGATCTAATTTTTAAATTGTATTTACAATTATAATGAAAACGCCGTCTACAAAATTTGAGCTCTCCACGTTAACGCGGTCTTATGCAGTTTCCAAATAGATATATAGTGAAAAATACCCAGAAAGGGTTACCAGATTTAGTCCATTAAAATTTTATTTACTATTCCTATGAAAATGCCGTGTACAAAATTCCAGCTCTCTACGTTGATACGTTCTCAGGAAATGTCCAAATATATATTGTAAAAAGACATTCTTCGCAGGCAAGTCTACCAAGCTAGTTGTCCGATTTGTCCCAGTCTCGAACTCAAATCTAAATTTTTTTCTAAAGCTCGTATGCTAAATTTCAACTTTCTATGTAAAAGTGTTCTGGAGTTACCGATAGGACAGACGGGCGGACAGACGGGCGGACAGACGGGCGGACAGACGGACGGACACGCAAAAATCAAAATAACTTTTAATATTATTCGTAGATATCCAACCAATTTTGATCTACTAGTATTATTTCTGTGCGTTACAAATGAAATGATAAACTCAGTATAATCTATCATTTCATCTAGCATATAAAAAGTGGATAAATCGGGCAACCCTTTCTTGGTGTTGCCTTATAAAAGTTTTGGTTTTTCACGTATTCTGTGATAACGATCAATCCTAGACATTTCAACAATCAAACTTGTGCAGAGAGGGGATCAAGCGAAATTATACATACGGGCCTTCATCCAGGGTATCATAAGAGTGGGGGATGAATTCAGTCCACATTAAAATTCAACACAAAATACGGCAAATGAAGGCTGCTAATGATTGTGCAGAGCGCGGTATACTCCTAATAAAAACAAACAACTCCAGCATCTTTGGCCGTCTTTAGCCAAGTGAAGGTATTGGGAATCATAGGATATGGGCGCTGCCTAATAGAAATTATTTGCTAAAATACTTTGGGTTATCAACAGGAATAATAATGTAAAGTATTTTAAGGCTCATTGGCCCATTTCGCACTGGAGACTTTGTCATGTAGATGTTTTGTCACCACCGTCAATTTCATAGGCTCTAATGTATAAATGCCCGTATGGAGTGACGTGTCAGCAAGGTGACTTTTTGGTTCCTCCAGCTAGAAACTTTTGGGTGCCGAAACTATCACGTTTATATGGATGTGCACGCCCTGGTAACATTTTTGTTGCCGCCTGACTGCCATTGTTTTGGGAGATGTTATAGAGCTTGGAAGTAAGTAAGGCATTATTTTCTGAAAAACGTCTGCAGACAGGATAGTGTGAAAGGAAGATACAAATAATGAAGCATTAACCCAAGTATAAAACCACCCCTATACAACAAAAATTTGAAGGAATGTGAACATAACAAGTAAAAAAGCTAGAATTAGCCAAGACCAATTCTTATGATACCCCAGATGAATGCCCGTATGAAATTTCGTATTGTCACCCTTGTGTGCAAGTTTGATTTTTGAAGCAGTTTTTCGCATATATTTCTAGAACGGTTTGTCGGACAGAAAAAATTATCATAACCAATTTTATAGGATTTCGTATTCTGCAGAAGTTTTTAGTACAATAAAAATGTCTTGGACTGATCGTTTTCAAAGTATACGTGAAAAACCTAAATTTTTATATGGCAACACCAAGAAGGAGTTGCCCGATTTAGTCCATTTTTGGCATTTTATTTGCTAATGTAGTAAAAACATCATGCACGAAATTTCAGCTCTCTACGTCGACGCGTTCTCAAGCAGTGTCCAAATATATAGCGGAAAACGAAATTTTTATATGGCAACCCCACGAACTTGATTTTGCTTTTTTTTTAAAGTCCGTG
Source organism: Dioctria rufipes (assembly GCA_963924295.1). Lineage (NCBI taxonomy): Eukaryota > Metazoa > Arthropoda > Insecta > Diptera > Asilidae > Dioctria > Dioctria rufipes. Next base: position 30,166,938 of record OZ002742.1, read on the forward strand.
TAGAAAATTTCAGCTCTCTCGAGTTATCGTGCGCACAGACAGACAGATGGACGGACGGACGGACGGGCGGACGGACGGACATGCAAAAATCAAAATAACTTTTAATATTATGAATGGGTGTCCAATCCATTTTGTTCTACCATTATTATTTCGAGGTTTACAAACGGAATGACAAACTTAGTATACCCCTATGATTTCATCTAGGGTATAAAAATGTGTGGAGAGAAATATCCATGAGAAATATCCTTAGATTTTCAGCAAATCTCTTTTCGGATTGAATTGATGATCGCATATTGGAAATATCAAAGGAAATTTTCAGGATAGGATCGTAGTTCATCAAACATTAAGTAATATTTTCCTTTAAGCATCCTTTCGCTCGAAATTGGAAGGACCCAATGTTGAGGCTGCAAACACTGCGTTTATACTTTATATGAAAACTTGTTCCCATGTGTTCGGCTCAAACTAACCGATGTGAGAAAGCACCAGCGTATGGATCGGAACTGTAGAACAAAACTATTCAATTATGTTCGAACGCGTTAAATGGGGGCATGTTACTTTCATGACCCTGTTAGTTTTGTCCTCGGTCTCTCCTATAAAAGTTTGAGTAGCCAAATTCTAACAGACAAACTAACTTATGATAAAGGGTTTTCCAATAAGAGGTGTTATTTTAATTAGCCCGCTATTTCGGTAGATGCCACATTTGGAGCTGTCATTTTTTGACATTTGACAAGTAGAAACTACGCCATTAATTAAAATGGAACGATACACGATTCAACAACGCATTGAAATTATTAAAATTACTATAAAAATGGTGAAAATGTGGCAGAAACTCGAAGATTTTTGCGTCGTTGTGAAGCACCTTGTCGGACCGCAATACAGAAATTGGTAGAAAAATTCGAGCTGTCGGGACAAGTTCGTGATGTGAAGAATAAAACCCGTGCACGTCGCCCAAGAACAGCCGAGAATATTGCTGTTGTAGCCGAAAGTGTTGAAGAAAACCCAGGTTTGTCCATTCCTCGTCGTTCCTTGGAATTAGGCATTCCACAAACGTCATTACACCGTATTTTGCATAAAGATTTGGGTCTTAAGGTTTACAAAGTTCAGTTAACACAAGAACTCAAGCCGGCCGATCATCAACAACGTCGACTCTTTGCTGATTGGGTCCTTGAAATGCATGAAAATGATCCGGAATTCCATCTAAAACTCATCTTGAGTGATGAGGCCCATTTCCACCTCGATGGCTGCGTCAACAAGCAAAATTGTCACATGTGGGGCTCGGAAAACCCAAGAGTAATTGTTGAAAAACCTCTCTATCCTCAACGTGTGACTGTTTGGTGCGGTTTATGGTCCCGCGGGGTCATTGGACCTTACTTTTTCGAAAGTGAGGCTGGAGCAACAGTTACGGTGAATGGATTGCGCTATCGACAGATGATTAATGATTTTTTATGGCCGGAATTGGATGGTATTGATCTGCACAACGTTTACTTTCAACAAGACGGCGCTACGTGCCATACAAGCAACGAAACCATTGATTTTTTACGGGAAAAGTTTCCGGACCGTGTTATCTCTCGAAGTGGTGATCACAATTGGCCACCGTGATCTTGTCACTTAACATCTTGCGACTTCTTCCTTTGGGGCCACGTGAAAGAGAAGGTCTACGCCAAAAGCCCAGCGTTGATTCAACACCTCAAAGATGGAATTCGTGAGGCTATCGAGGACATAGGGCAACCACTTTGCGATTTGGTTATGGAAAATTTCATGAAAAGGATATGGTCCTGTAGGCGTGGTCGTGGTGGTCATTTGGCTGATGTTATTTTCCATTATTAACGGCATATCTTCCTCTTTATAATGAAATAAAGATCCGATCATTTATATCAAAAAATGGCATTTTGCTTTGAATATCAAAATAACACCTCTTATTGGAAAACCCGGTAGGTTGTCTTACTGGCTGAATTGGTAACCAGTTGGCCTACTATCGCAGGGGCTAGTGCCCTAAATATCGCAGAGTCTGGGCCCGGACTCAGCGCGCCCATACATAAAGATGGCTCTGCCAGCATTACTAAGGATGAAAAACAGAAACAGCAATAAGGCAGCCTGGAAGGCAACGAAATTTCAGCTCTTTAGTAATTTGCAATAGCTCCCTTATATTCCTATTTTCGCTTGCACTTTTACTCAAGTCACTTACAATTGCATATAATGTGTAACATATGCATTGTAAACAGGTTTTAAACTCTGCTTAAGATAAGGTATAAACGTGGACAGTCATGGCTATGATCACGACTACTCACTGAAGTTACTCATAAATCAATGGCTAAGTTCACTGTACACAGATACATTGAGATAGCAATCAGAAAAGTGGCTTTCTTCGTTGCATACCGCTCATCAGCTTAAAATCATAGCGTTAAGCCTTAATGTAACTTTTATAGCATACATTAAATAATACATGAAATAGAGTATTAAAGTATTTCTTCTACCCTTATTCCTAACGTGGACATTACAATTGGCGACGAGGATGACAGATAACCAAGTGGAAAAAGATAATAGATCAATAGATGGTGGAACAGGTGCAAATGGCGGCATTGGCATTTTATATGAATTTGACCATCTGACGATGGATTGGAAAGTGTATAAAAATCGGCTAACTCAATATCTGTTGGCAAATGGCTTTCAACACGAAAATCAGAAAAGAGCTAACCTACAAATTGGTGACAGACCTCTGCTATCCAGAAGAAGTGGAAAATACCACATTTACGCAGCTTATAGCAGTCATGGAGAATCATTATAAACCGACGACATCAGTGTTAGTGGAAAGGCAGCATTTTTACTATGCCAAAATGACAGAGAACCAAACTATTCAAAACTGCGAGAGGCCAGTGCAAAAATTAGCAGTTGCTTGTGAGTTCAACACAATTTTGGACACGGTAATGAGGGACATATTTGTTCTGGGAATGAAAAAAGGTCCTGTGAGGGATAAACTATTTACTCAGAAATTAAGCGAGTTCACTTTTCAGAAGGCGGCGTCTCTGGCATTGGAAACGGAAGCAGCAGTAAATACAGTAAGCAGTCAAATAATTATTAAACCAGAACCTATACCTAGGATTAAGCCGGCAAAACCAGGCAACAGCGTGGATAATGCATTAAATTGTTATCAAAGTTATAAGAAGAAAGAGAGGAAAATCTGTAACTGCTGTGGACTCTATAACCATACATCCAAGAACTGTACATGAAATATAGTATTAAAGTATTTCTTCTAATTTTATTCCTAACGTGGACATTACATAATGAAGACAATGTAAATGCATTATGTAAATACAGTCGGCTCAAAAAAATACCGAGCATCAGTTATTGACTTCCTAAAAAACATATACTCCTTAAAAACAGGCTTCCCATAATAACATTTAACGAATTCCAAAACCATTAAATTCGATATCAACGACTTTTTTTGAGAACTTAAAAATTTATGAGCGGTGATTAAAGCATACATTCGGGCATATATCAAACTCCTTCTTCAAATCTAAATGAATTCTTTGAGTTTCTCATTAGGAAATTTACAAATCCAATTCCAAATTCTATCATTTACTTTAACAGGCAGGTGTTTTATGCGATAATTTTTGACCACACACATACACACATACCAATAACATCTTTCCGTGCCACCAGTAAAAACAAGTTTCTCTTTCTTAATTACCGAAAGAAGACCTGATTCTAAAACCTCAATCGTCTCTCATTAATCAGTCAATCCATTGTTCGTCTTCAATTAGTTTCATCGGTAGCACTTTCGTATAGGACGTAGGACGAAACTAAAGAAATCAAACGAAAAGCTGCCGGTAAGATAAGGTAAAATCAACATAAAAAAAAAAGGTCACACTGATAAAAAGCGGCTACTATTCGGGTGTGTATAAAAACTAAAAGTCGGCTCGGAAGGTACAAACAAAATTTAAGCAGCCATATAAGAAACAAGTTCTACTATCGGAGACATTCAAATTAAATTCATGCCGCTCTGAAAACCTTTTCTATTCCCGTCACATTAAATTTGTCTGAACTGGATTAAACTGAAAATAGGAAATATGTGTGTACGTCGTAGAAGGTGTGTGTTTGTTGCGTAACTGACTTTGGCTCCTGATAAATCATTTGTCACATACCTACCTAATATCCAGCCGTCCAGCTTCAACTCGACCAGACCAATTCGTGCTAGACTAATTATCATCGCACACAGCTTATTTTCTGTGCGTTCATTGGGATCTTGATATCATTATCCTTACAGAGAGAGCAATTAAGCCTTTCGTCTCGTTAACTTAACAAAGGATTGACCAAACAGAAATTTCTTATAACTCGTTCCATTATCCTTTGTTAGAAGCTAGAGAACCATGAAACCCGAATTGAATACTAGAGAAGTCATTCACCGCTGTCCAAAGTATTCAAGCGAGCACAAAATACAAAATACAAAAAAAAAAAAGGAAGAAGAAGAATAGAAACGGAAAAGATGGATTGAGACTTAAGAAAGTCTCCTAGTTGCTCCTTCCAGACTCCAGACAGGAACAATTATACACGTTTCAGTAGATTTCTTTCCTTAATTCCTTTTGGTTTTTACCAAATGTGTACGCGAATGGTGGTAGCCTATAGAGTTACTTCTACATATTTCTGTATCGGGACTTTCTCCTTGGTGTGCAATTAACTAACTCCGAGAAATGGTAGCGTTGTTTTGCTCCTTTTGCTGGACACTGTTCAGTTGCGCTAAGTGCAGATGAGCACCTTTAGAAATGCAAATCCCTTAACAAGTACTTTCAGGCAGGCAGGTTCTTGCATATTTTGTTGTTGGTTATTTTATTTTTTATTTTTTTTTTGTCGTTACTTCTGGCGAAGGATAATGAGCATCTTGTTCTGTTTTGCAGCGATTAACAACAGTTCTCTAAAGACATTGAAACCCCTTTTACAGACCCCCAAATGGACATGTTTTTTTTTTGTTGCGTTCTTTTTATTCTTTACAGAAAAAGGACATTTGCAATGTCTTTCGGTTGGAAGAAAAATTTCAAATTACAGTTTCAGTCTGGAAATATAATTTTTTTTTTCTTTCTACATGAATATCATCCCCCTGGTCTTTTGCTACCAAGGAACGAACAAGGGAAACTAATCCAGCGAATAATTAACGTAATTTAACTTTGGGTCAATAAATAAAAATAAAGCCGACGAGTAAATCTCCCAATAAAGTACTTCTCTTGGGTCCTCGAGGACTGTCATGAAATTCAAATGATAAATGTCCTTTGAATTGCAGGAAATTAACATAACCTTCAAGTTTTGTTCTCTTTTGGTTTCTTCATACCGGCATGGAATATTTTTTTTTTATTTTTAGTCAGTAGAGGTACCATGGAAGACTGGTCTGTCTGTGATTTTCTGGGCATACTTGTGGTTCTATGTATGTATGTATGTATAGGTATAGTGTAGAAATTTACCCCAACTCTACCGCCATCACTCTATTCTATTCCTCTTTCTATACTTTTATTCCCTTACCCTAAATACACTATTTCATGAATAATAAAGGGCCTTTCAGGAAGATGCCCCCGTTGAGGATAACTTTCCGTCAGGACCGCAATAAATCACAGTGTCAGAATCTTCTGCATTTCCATGAAGCTCCAATTTTTTCACAACCCCTTTCGCCATTGGATCGAGTTTTTTATTCGCCTTGTCTAGCCTAGGGATTAGTTTGTAGGGCGTGGAGAATGTAAGAAAGAACTACTGTATGTATACGGATACGGGAAATAACTGTCTTGAAGAGGCGGACTAACTCTGGAATCGAAAGAGTGAAAATTCAGACCGTAAAATTCCTCGTCTCACCTCGACTCAACTAGACCTGACTTGACGTATTGAATCCAACTTAATCTTAGCGTCATTTTTCATAATAATCAGAAGAGATGGCTTCATTTTCGTACTCCTCTTATTTTCTTGAACGTGCTTTATATATCCCGTGATTGTCGACAGGGAAGTCAACTTCGTCGATTGTTTTCTGGAAAGGAGAATGCAATCTTAGCTTACGTCTTAAGGATGAGAAGAGGGGGAAGAGATATAGTTTTGTTCTGACAAATGCTAAAGGATTTTCAACTGACTATAGTTATACTTTTGTGTAGGTTTGTACATTCAACTTGCAGGGGGAGCAGCAAAATTACATTAAAGATATCATGGAGAAATGAAGTGCTGTGCCAAGGAATTAATCCACTAAAACTATTGTCTGTTCTCACCAAAACTCCATTGATAGAATAAATTTGAGTGTCTTTCAGCTGATACGAAGGATATTTTCGGGGGAAAGGGAAGGGGATGGGGGAGTAGATACAGAAATTGCACTTGGCCATGATTATAGCACTATGCTGTGACATGGATTTTACTCTGGAATATCGTTGCCATCGGGTGAAGTGATATTGTGTAGTAATGCAAGCAATGCAATGCATTCATTGCGACATGATAGGGAAGGAGAACTCATTGTGCCGAAATTCATCCACTTTAAGACAATTACCGAAATGAATTTCCTGGAGCTCTTAATGCATCTAATGCTCCTCTTATGTAAATTGTGTTCTCATATTTTCGGGTATCTGTGGTTTCCCATTGCGAAAGTTTGGTGTTTTCTGGTATTTTTTTCTGAGGATATAAATAATATTGAGAGGAAAATATTTCTGAAATTCTATTGCAATTTTACATATCTGATGCTTACTCTACTTACTCCGAAATTAACTTTTCCTGTAGATGGAGGATAAAATAAGCAAAATTCTCCCCCTTCGTGGTGTGGAGATCATATACCAAAAGCAGAAATAATGGAATTTTTGGGTATGAAAAACATTTTCAACAAAGTCATGCACTTTTTTTTTGTTTTTTGACTCATCATTTGGTCCAAAGTAGAAAGATAAAGGAAAGAATGTCAGAGAATTCCAAGGCAAGAAGTATTGAGTATATTTGAAAATTTCGCGTTGAATGAGAATAAGTTAAAAAAAAATTAATGAACTTTTCCCCTCCTAGATACTAATAAGGAAACAAATGAGTTTTGTACTATAAATAGTTAGTTCAAGCTGTCCACATGTTGTTGGTTAAGAAATTTCTGAAATTCTTTGTATTAATTACACTTCAGAGAGATTGATCCAAATGCACAATGTAAAACTAACTCTGGAACCCTTACGTACATATATAGGAAAACTTTTAACATAAAAAGCAAACAAAACCACAAGGATCACTACTTGATTCCAAAACTTCCCCGAAAACAGAAAAGAAGTCCTACAGTATCGTTATGAAGTCAAACTAAATTCACTTGAAAAGACAAAGGAGTTTCTCCTCATCCTGGAAGACATACCCTTCGTCCTTTATACTATAGCAGCAATATGTACAGTGCGAGACGTGCTGAACCAACAACCACTTAAAATTACCCCGTCCCTTTTCTTAGTAAATCCACTTGTGAAGTGAATCTTTGTGCAGCAAGTCAGTCAGTTGTTGCACTACAAAACGTGTTGTTGCAGCAACTTTTATTAAGTGTTAGTAACTTGTTTGCGCCTTAGTTTCTCTGAAGAATTAAGGCGTTTAGATGCAGGGCTGTCAAGAGTATAGGTATAGTATATAGCAGAGGGAAAACGTAATCCAACACACATATGTTGTGGAAATAACAGATAAAAGGAGGTGAGAAGCGGAAAGAAAATTGAAATTTTAACCGAAAGAAACTTCAATTAGAAGTGACGATGGAATAAAGCGAGATTTCTTCAAGGATCAGCAGCAGCACAAGTAAATTTAAGTTTGGTGGAAGAATGGCGGCTGTGATCAAACTATGGGGAAACATTTGAAATGAACAAAGTTTACGATTTTATGTGCCCTCCACCCCCCTTCCTCCTTTTTATAGTGCAGAGACTTTACGAACAAAGCGAGTTAAGTACACAATAAGTATGTAACTTGCAAGGATTTAGAAGGAAAATTGAAATATCCTGAGCAAGTTTGAAAGCAGTTTAACTGAAATTTTCGGAAAACTTTAATACACACACATTTAAATTATCCTCGTAAGTGGGAACAGCTTAGCAGTAGAAATAGTTAGAGATGCCATCCCAACAAATAATCCTCAAGGAGAATAAATTGCTTCGCTTACACCGCAAACAACAGCAACCAACTTCTCCCCTTTATGTGTTTCATTCCTTAAATCCTATTACGATCCTTATCATTCTCCTGATGCAAACCTAGAAAAGACCAAACCATCCCTTAATGAGTTCAACAAGACAAACATGAAAAGAAAATTGTCAACCGCAACCACTCGGTCATCAGTTGTTGTAAAAAAAAACAAAAAGAGACCAATGTCATCAAACGTCCGCGGTGATGCTTAATGTGTTGTTCACTTTACTTAAAATTACATGGCATTTGATCATAGCGCAGCTCCTTGTTACCTCATAATGTACCGACATCCTTCTGAAACCGTTCTCCTTTTTTAGTAATCTCATTGGTCACTATGTAATACCACATCAAACATCAAAGGAATTTTAAGGATCACATAACATTCACCCCAAAAGTGCTATTAAAATACAACAAAGTGTAACGGAATCGTCCTTGTTGCCAAAAGGTATTTTCACAGTGGAAGGAGACCGAGCCATGATACTTCACCAAAAAACAAATAGGATTCAAGTAACCGCAGCTCAGCTATCATTTCCTTTTCATGTCTATTCGACAAAACCAGGACTTTTGAATTTAACCATATATGTATGTTATGTACGGTGTGAGGGTATAAATCGGTAGTAAGACAGATGGAACCAACACCAAGGTAATTGGGGGCTAGGGCTAGAGTTAGTCATGTATGTCGCTAGAAAAAAAAAAAACAAAAATATATGTGGAAATTTTGTCGATTGATGTCAGTATGAATGTAGTCTGTGTACATACATAGAACCCATTCTAACTGCAGGTTTCGCAGAAGAATAAGCAAAAATTTCTGGAGCACAACTATTTAATTTATATATTCCCTCTAACTTCTAATTTCAATTTAAGATATTCCCTAGCGGATCGCGGGGAATATAGAAGCTACATATGAGACCCGGTCGAGCTTTTTGGACTAACTAGACTAACTCTGAAAATTTTCAAATTGCTCCGGGGACTTGACTTATATAATGTGAACACATTCTGAGTCTATTATCCTATATTACAATAAAGGAAGGATTTATCTTCATTATCCAGTTGGATAAGTTCACAGAATGTTACATCACATTTACAGCTGGAATTTATGCGCTTAGATCAGAGTAACGAACATTGTTGTTATTCTCCTTAGTTTAACGACTAAGCAGATAAAATAATCAGTCGTCAAAATTGAAGTTAATTATGCGGGGTAAAGCAGATTTTATTTCTTGTAAAGATGTGGGTGGATATCAAATTATTGAGGGTAGTGAAAAAAAAATATCGCCTTATTCTAGTTTTATTCTTTTATTTTTTTTTTTTTTTACATCCTGGAGGCAGGTTTGCACCTCCTTCCACTGTAACCACGAAGATCTTCTAAGGACCAGAATAATTTTTTTTTTATACATGACTTAATATTGGTAAATTATGAACTTGCCTAAGTGTCGTTTCATTAATATCTTCTGATAACATGAATCCATTCTCCAGATATTTCATCCTTTCACGTATTAGTTGTCTTGCATTCGCAGAGCATTATGTTCTGAAATTTTATTTGTTTCCGTGCAGGATCGTCACTCTTCATTACCAGCTGATCCTATTTTTTATAGTGAGGACTGGGAGTCAATTAAGAATTTCATTTGCTGTTATTGTTAAATATTTCTCTGTTACAAGTTCATGAAGCCTAACTAATTGCAAAGTCAATATTTTTAGTCTAAGATTGGAAAATAGACGAAAAAACAATTTAAAAGGAAAATACATAAGATTTCTTGAATTTGACTCCTGATTTCGTGAAAAACAGTCCTTAGGCCCCACGAAAGTTGGAATTCTTTTTCTTCTGATAGCGCCATTGGGTGGAGCGGAAAAGTTCATGTGTTAGGATTAGAAAGAGCTTGAGAGCCGTATGGTTCGCTAGAACCTAACTTAAGCCATAGCTTTGTTTACCCGCCATATTTGTAAGCCATTTCTCATAAATCCCAACTTTGATGCTCTGACGAACCTTAGGATTCACCTCAACCGTTCATTTAGGAGAGGTAAGCCAAGGAATCTCTATCGCTTACCGGAGAGAGCTGAAGAGTAATAGAGAAAATAAGTCACCGTTTCGGTTTCCTCTCCACATTGTCTTCAATGAAGGCCGTCAACAATTCCCACACTATGTTGGTGTCCCCTTACAAATGAATGTAGGAATAGTTGGAATTTACACGACGGTTTTCAGGGTTTGGTTGTTATGTTCCAGTAGCTTTCTCGTTGAACTTGTTTTGGGCTACCATCCACTGTTCTTTTGTAGTTCTATTCGAGGGGTCATTTAATAAAAAATGTCTCTGTTGGCTGTCGGCTTATAGCACAATATTAAAGGTGAGGTTTTTTGGTGCAATTCCGATTATGGACGCCGAAGCCTTTGACGCTATTCAAAGATGGGAGAGCTTTCTTTTAAGCTAATATTGCTGTAGCCTGGTACCAGTGGCGGCCCCAGAAAGGGGGGGGTCATAGGAGGGTAATTACCCTCCCGTCCTCTAAAAAATTAAAGTAAAAAAATATTTAATTAATTGAGTTATTTGAAATTTTTTTTTTTTTAATGTTTTTTTATTTATATAATTCAACTTCAAAGAATTAACGAAATATTTTTATTCCAAATTAAAAAAAAAATTATTTCAATGAATATTATTGTATGCATGTTATGTACCATTGTGTATAGGTTTTCCTCAGAATTTGAGTGTGGGACCCCAACTTTGTGTGATCTAAAACCCTCGAGAAACTCTTCTCAAGCCATTCTAAAATATTTACTACGTCCTTATGTAAAACCACTGACATGTATAATATGGACAGACTACGTCCATAGAAATACACTGCACAATATGGCCTCACTTATATATAGCGTTCTCCTCCCTCCTCCCTCTAAGCACAAAGTACCAACTGAGAGAGAACTGGAAACAACACATAATTAAGTGGGTTCGTCGAAATAAATGTTTTTAAATTAATTATTTGGGTTAATTAGTGATAAGAAGTGTTTTACCAAAGGCTATATATTCAAAGATAACTGAACTGAACAACTGAAATTCGAAATGTTTTACTAAAATCACTTTTCAACTTTCTGTCAATGGTCCTTTCAAGGTTGGCACCGACGTAAGAACTTATTTTTGACACAAACATTGTACCCGCATGAAATAGCATATCGAGCAGACCATATATTTATGCCAGTGTGTAAAACTGAGAAAAGTGTTTGGTTTGAATGACCCATGCAGTTTGCACTCTAAATTACTATTATATTAAAAAAAATGACTTTTTGTAAAAAAGTATACATAAAAATGACACATCATCCAGACGTTTCATAGTAGCTCACTACTGTACTGCGGTGGCTAAACTAAGCGACTTACGGCGCTGTATTTTTTTTTTTTGTTATTGCTCAATTTAATTTCTGAGATAACCCCCCCCCCCCCCTAATTTCAATGCTAGGTCCGCCACTGCCTGGTACTCACAGGACGGGTTATCAAGTAAAAGAATTCAGGGTAGCTATAGGATATTATTCTAGTTTAATTTCAAAGGCATATAAGTTTAGAACTTTTATCGTAGCCCATTTTGGTGGCATAATAAAGATATCCAAACTACGATAACGCCTTCTAATGCATTCTGTAGCATATAGTAAGGTGGCTTCCATTTATGCCTAAAGAATACATGGAGTCCTTCCGAGGAGCTTTCTACACTATTCCACTCGAAACTCTGATACTCACGTCAACGGAATGGTGGAAGCTGTATAGATTTAGTATAACTACCGTGACTCTATTACTATCCTCTGTAGTTCTTTGAGGACTCTTTAGTAACAGACTAGATGTCGGTACTTTAAGTTTTTTTTTTTTTTTTCATATTTAGATTTATTTCTCCGACCATCTCTTGTTGCTTATTTAATTTGCATGTGCAATTGGAACACGTTTAGCATAATTTCAAGCTCTATATTTTGGCGGGTACTCAATGTCCCGAATATTTTTATATATGCTAGCCATACCTTCATGAGCTTAAGTTTTGTAATCCTTTGATTTGATCTTCTCGCCCATACAAATGAGACATATTTCACTATGGGTCTGACTAATTTTGTACCGTTTATGTCGAGTAAATCACACATATTTGACTCAAGACCCCATTTTTTATTGAAAAGAATTTGGCATGTCTAGAATTGCTTTACTGCCGTTTTTTCACTTATCTACGTATGATGTATTCCATGTGAATTTTTAGGAATTTGATCTCTTCGTCGTAATTCATTATCACACAATGTGCTGTTCGACCTTTACAACTGATTTCCACCTTCTGTTGCTTTTATTTGGAAAGTTGTTTAGGCTTTCTTTCAAACGTGGAACTTTATGTTGAGGGCAGTTTGTATTTAGTCGGAAATTGTTTTTAGATCTTTTCATATTATTATTGTTATTATTACTACAAGGTCATATGCTATGCAATGCACTTCGTAGCGAAATTCTCCCAGAGGAAGTTGATCGATAACTATTAACTATAGGCGGGCAGATCGTGCACATCGCTGATAGGGGATCTCTAAGGTCATTATAAGTTTTGATTTACTTTCTAATGTGACTGTGATTTATCTGCTTTCTAGCATAATTTTATCATAATTCACTTCACCGTTGATATTTCTAGCTCTCTGCTACTGATCAGTCTGACTATGGGGTCATACGAATTATTATCACATGCGTCTTTTATATCTAAAAAAATGTGTAAATTGCTGCTTTATTCCCGGCAAGCACTCTTCCGATCTTTCTAACTGGATAACGTTCAGGGGTTGATCTTGATTTCGCAATTTGGTAGACGAATTGGAGCTTGTGATTTAGTGTGCCTTCCAGGAATTGTTGCCCTATTACGTTTATATGACAATGACCGTTATATTTACGCTCTGAACGTGGAGTATTCTGCAAGGTCGCTAGGGTCTACAAAATGGATCATATCGTTCTTTTTCTAGTAGACCGGTGGATCAATAAGTTTCTTTCCTAAGCCATGATTGCGTTGTATTTCGGAGACCCTATTACCTAAGCGATATTCATATCGTAACTACAAAAAAGTATCGAAAATTCCTCATTAGCTTATTATGTTATCAAACTAAGTTTGTCACTCTCATTCACGCATTTCTTCCTAGCTCCTCCAATGTATATCTATAAAAAAGAAACTATACTGACTCACCGCTTTTCCATTAAGCTTGTTCTTTAACCTAATCGTGGCAGTTGTGAGACCTGATCAATTGATTTGAACTTTCAATGACACTGAACTTGATGAATTCAAGGAAATTTGAATTTTTAAATTTGAATGTTGGCAAGAGACGACCAAGATCGATTTCATATTTAATAAATTTTACTACTTTCAGATTTTTTGAAAGATTTTGATATCATGAATCTCCACATCCTTCTTAATAAAAATTTCCTCTTTGATCTTTAGCAGCTCCGTAATAATCGTAAAAAAAAAAAAACTGGTCAAAGTTATGTTCCCCTACACTTCCACTGCTAACTGACGTATCACAAGGATTTATATTAGGCCTTTTGCTATTTAGTTCATTTACTAATAACTTCCTGAATATATTGTAGTAGAAGATGAAGAAGTTTCCTAAGATATATTTTTAAATAGGACCAGAAGTGTGCAGTAAACGTGTAAATTTTTCTGGTCCAAAATTATTCAGTTGTTGTTGTTATTCGTTATATAAAGTCGCTTTTACTTGTTTCTAGAATAATACTCTACAGGACTCTGTAGTATCAGTATCAATTCAGTCTGAAGTGGACATTGAGGCGAAATTAAAATTCAGGCTCGGTGTTGTATAACAGAGTCTTCGCTCATTGCAGGAAAACATTTAGCTCGAGGCATAAGACCGAGGCATTGTGCACTCAATGTACACCTCTATCGTAAGACCAATGCTCAAATATACCTCTTGGGTATGGTAACCGTAGACGCAAGTGAGGGCTGCGATCCGAAAGCTAGCCGGCCTACAAAGGCTTGCTTGCTTGGGAATTTTAGGCTAGATGAGATCTGCGGCTACTCCTGTCCTTGAGGTCTTACTTAATCTGCCATCCCTGGGTCTTGTCATTCAGGCAGATGCCAAAAGAGCTGTGTATAAATTGTGCTCATGGATATGTTGGGAGGATGGCCTGACTGATTCTCCCGATTTCTCTTTGGCGTGTGGGCTGGAACCGAAGGACCCGCTGGCCTGTATTCCACTTGATACGATGGTACCAGAGCTTCGTTTTGGGCGTCGCTTCTCTATGAGTTTTCCTCAAAGTGAATCATGGACTAATAGAAATGCCTTGTAGAGCCCTCAGCGGTCCATTCTAAAAATTATCACTAACGAATCTGTCACTAATGAAGTAGCCGATGAGGACGTTTACTTTCTTGAGCCTGATATTGGGTTGAAGTACTGACTTGGAAGGCGCTGCACTGTCTTCGAGGCTGAAGTCTTCGCCATCGCATTGATAGTGAAGATAGCCCTTTATATGGAGATCAAGGGTAACGATATTGCTATAATTTCAAATAGTTTGGTAGCCCTAATTGCTCTGAGTGGCACTCGGATAACATCGAAGTTGCTAGGGTACTGCAGGTCGTCTATGGAGTAGCGGTGTATCCACGAGAAGGTACATCTTCAGTGACTTCCTAGTCACATCTGGATCATGGAGAATGAAAGGACTGACCTTCCAGGTGTGGTTCTGGTTCTCTGTTCCTTGAGCCGAAACCCACCGTAGACGTTGCCATCTCGGTTATCGGGTCTCCCATCAAAGTGGATGTTCGTATGAAGCATCATAAAGATGGGCAAACCTGAATACTTGCAGGTGCACAAAATTTTTTCTTGATGGGCTCAATAGGGATTTCTCTGATTTTCGCTTGAGGCTCGGAAGGAAATAATGTAGAATTGGGGTGGCATTATAAGTGTCTTCCGTACCTGAAAGGAGAGTCTGATATCACCGAAAACTTTCTGTATGTTTGTCCAGCCTTTGCCCGGTTCGGGCTGCACATGCTTCGATCTGCCTTCCTATCTGTGGATGAGCTGATGCGCTTCATTAAGAGGACAGGAAGGTTCTGGTGAGGTAGTTTCTAGCAGGTTAGCATAATGGACCGCTGTGGCGTATATCCTTGGGATCTCTCGTCCGTGCCTTAAAAAAAAAACAGTGATTCATAGTACTTATTATTATTTTCATTCAATCTCGGTACTATGTCGATCCACTTCGCACCGCCTTTACTGAATATATTTTAATTAAATGCGTTTTTCAAGTTCTTTAGCTGATAGGTATCTGCAGGCTACTGTTTGCCGCGCTTTCCGCTTGTCACGAAAGTTTCTAGGTCTGCTGTCGTTTATATCACCAAGTGCCATACGTATTTTTTTTTTTATTTTTTTTTTTATTAACCTGGTGGTGAAAGTGGTTAAATACGCAGATCTCTCGGATAAAACATTTTCTGCTTAGTAATTTGTTTACCTCATGCCTTGAGCTAATAGTAATGTAACAGTTATTTTAGTAGTAGTAGTTTCGCCCCAATTACAATTGGATCCTATGTGGTCACTGAAGTTCAAAAAATGGTCAGATATCTATGCTTAATTGGGTCACGTAAATTTATGTAGGTATCTTGATAAAATATAACAACGACCTTCTTACAAAAATATTTCCATTTTTATAATAAATTTTCCTTTCCCAATTTTATTATGCTAATATCTAGTAGAACTCCACATTTTCTTGAGGATGCATCCGAGTGAAAGAAACTCATTATCTAGAAATCAACTCTTTTCTTTTGTCATTTGAATGAATGAAACTTCATGGCATCCATTAAAAACTCTTTTCTATAGCTCTATCTAGAGCTACAATGGAACATTTCTCACATTTCTCAGTTGAAATCAGCTCACTCGATTTGTCACGATGATAAATGGTGAAAGTTTTTTGTTTAATTTATCTCAAAACCTATTCGAATCGCGGAAGATGCTTTTAGAGGAAAATTAACCATCTTCCAAGTTGCGTTCTCCTTTGTGTGTGAAAATCCAATACCTACTAAATACGAGAAAGTATGAATTTCCAAAAAGCTCCCCTAAATTTAGACCATTAATTCATAAAACGGTGGTTATAGTGGTGGGTCCGGGGGGAGGGAGGTGAAATTGCAATTAAAACTAAGTCTTCGGGATAATTTCATTACAAAGACGGCAAGTAATACAAATCAAAGTTTTAGCTTTGACAGCGGCAATGAAATTTCGTGTCTATTTGCACAAAATTATTTCATCTGAGTGGCGCGAACTAATTGACTTGGGTCTCCCCAGATCATATGGGATTCCTCTGGTTATCTGTCTTTTAGGAGCATTCCTCCCCAGTGGCAACTTTCCGTGCAAAACTTTACTTCAAAGTTCCTAGATATATGATGAACTATACATATACATGTGGGTATAGATGTGGCGTGTGGAAAGTAGATACGTTATTTAACTGGGGAGTAGTAAGGGTTGTGGGGTGGTATGTTGACGTCTAAGGTGGATATATAAGGTGGAACACAATATGCTACCACGGACGTGAGTTAACTTCCGAACTGTTGCAAAGTCACGTTAGTAAAGTGTCTACGACTTCCAATACTCTGTTTTTTGTTTTTTTATCTCATATCTTCCCTACACTAACTCCTACACATATAGCCAGTGAGGAGTTTTTGATGCTCTGTTGGTGGCATTAAGAAGACTTCTTCTTTCATCTTCCGCTGTTTCTTTTATTTTTACTTTTATTTTTACTTTCAATGTTTTTTTTTCACCGTCTTGTGTTTTCTATATTCTTGCACAGTTCAACTTTTTCTTTAGAAAATGACGTTACAAACTAAAAACTATACCAGACCGACTGAAGTTTCTTAATGAGGAATGTTCGAATGATGGAATTACGGGGTGAAAACTGTAATCAAAAGTTGCTGGAACTTCACGGGAATATAGACTTATACCTTAAGGAAGAGATGAGATATCCTCAAAACACAATCATTGGTTTGAACTCTTTCAAATATTTTTTGGTGGTTTAGTTTGTGGTTGATCTTTCAGGGCGGGTAGGAGGGAAACCATTGATCGAATCTGCTTTCATACAGAAATAGAACTCGAAGTGTTTGCTGATTTCATCAAGTACCTTCAAGCGATGGTGGCTGATGTTAAAAAACTAATTGAATTCAGATGCGAATCACTCAAATATCGAGTAGGAATCCTCTTACTTTTTTTTTTTTTTAATAGGAAAGTGTTTGACTATCAGAATCAGGTTAATGCAAGCTCGCTGCAGGGTCACCTTTAAAAGATAGAGAAGGTCAACAATACATGCTTTTCATCATTTAGTCGCTGTTAGTATTAGTATGTTAACATAAACATAAACCGAACACCGGGTAAAATGACATGCAACATAGAACAAGAAAATTTAAAAAAAAGTTAAATAGAACAAAAGAATTAAATGCTATATAGGCGTTTTTTTTAAACATGCTTAGAAACGTCAACAACAAAATGCTCGGCCATATTATTAACAGTAATGCATATGCGATTAATACGTTTGTACATGCTAAAGCTAGACCTTGAGGAGTTAATATGCAGCAGAGGTAGCCTTCTCAATTTGTGCCTACTATCAGGAAAAAAACTTTTGTTAAGTAATAACGGAAAATCAATATTCCCGTTTAAGAGTTGATGCACAAAAGCTACATCGGCAACCATGCCACGTTTCTCAAGTGAATGCATATTTGAAAGCTTGAAGTGATCCTCATAGGATGGAAAAATTAATGAAATTTTCCAGGGTAGATGGCTGGGAGCAAATCGTAAAAAGTTCTTCTGGACAGACTCGATACGGTCGATGTGTGTACTGTAAAATGGAGATCAGACCTGGCTGTCGTATTCAAGAAGGGAGTCTCACAAAGCAAGTGTACAAAGGCAATGTTATGGTAGGATTCGAAAAAATCGTTTAGTAAAGCCCAGCATAGCACAACTCTTTGATACCATATAATTTAATGGGAGATAAAATTCAATCTGTGGTCACATTTGACACCCATATCACAGACAGAACCCACAGGACGAATCGAGGAATCCGAGAACTCATAATCATAAGTAATTGGTTTTTGATTCCTGTGAAAAGTCATAACCTCACATTTGTATATAATTAGTACCAAATTATTATTTATGCACGAATCGTAAAATCTGTCAACGTCACTCTGTACATGTTCATAATTTTTTAATTTGAGCGAAAAGTTTAATGTCGTCAGCATAAATCAAGACTTTACAGTGCCTCACAATAGAGACAATGTCGTCAATAGATAGAATAAACAACAGCGGTCCCAAATAACTCCCTTGAGATATGCCATACGAAGCCTTCAAGACTCTTGAGATGGAATGTCGAAATAAGATTTGATATGTTCTGTTATCTAAATAAGACTGCGCCCATTTAATAAATGTTGGGGGAAACCCATACTTTTCCATTTTAAAGAGTATGACGTACTGAGATATCTTGTCGAACGTTTTACTGAAGTCTGTATAAATACAACCTATCTAATACCCTTTTGCAAATCCGCCAATGGTATCCGAGACAAATAATTCCAACAAGTTAGTAGTTGTGGACCTGCCTGAAATAAGCCCATGGTTATAGGTGGGTATAGAGGTAGGTGGGGTATACATACATGTAACGTGAAGTTGGCTAAAAGATTGTGTTTTTTAAATGGATATATTACCAATAATACGCATCTTCATTTCGACTTTACCATCATATCAATAAAAATATGAAAGCTAATGTAGATCGGATAGAAGGGCGACCAAACCAGATTGGCATACTTCAGGATTCAAATTACTTGCACTTAACCCAAAGTAACGTTAATCTTGGCAGTGATTATATTAGTATATGACAAATATTTGGTCTTAATAAGTGTATCCCTGTAAAATAGAATTTTAGTGCAAAAGCTTGGTTTTACGACAAAAAGATGTTGGCAATCCAGTTAATGATGTCGAAAGCAAGGCGCTTGAAAGAGCATAATATACGAAAAATGCCCAAATTTGAATTTAAAATTTCTCACTAGCTTTCATGAGGAAATATTCAGAAAATATTGGCATCGTCCGGTATAGTAAAGTACAAAGTATGAATTAGTCAGGACAACAGATATATGAATTTTATGTAAATTTTAAAAAGCAATTGCCCTAGATGATTGCCCTGAGGAACATCAGTTATCTTATATATTTTGCTGTGTGAAATATGACTTGTTGCGCACAATCAAGTAAATAAGATGACTTTGGTCTTGTTAAATATTATCTTCAGAAAAACAGAAGGAAACCTAAGAAATATTAGTTTGTAAGTCAGAAATCTGCAATTGATTCTGTTGTCTGTCTTCAATAACAAATATCCAGAAATTGATAGCCTTCCAGTAATAGATTTCCTTCCATAAAACCATGCTGAAGAATGAGAAAACGTTATCTAACAAATCGTTTTTATTCTTATTTTCTAAAAAATTATTCCTTTTTAAGGTTGCGTACAACAGAAGGAAAAAAAAAACGGAACCCTTATAAAATAGCTGTGTCACAGATGTTTTTCTCGAAAACGACGTGAATTAAGAATTTGAAATTGAACTTCCCACTTTTCATATAACTTTAGTCCCGACACCTCCTAACATTAGAGATATCTTAAACGGTGCATTATGACACTCTGAATATATTTTATTAACAATTTTTATTTCAATTCAGCGGGGGAAATCTTTGGTAGCTTGAGCTACTTTCTTGGGCGAAAAAGTGGACTTTTCTACTTCTCGTCTCGTGATTACGCGGAATTGGTGAGCCGTAGAAATTGAGTTCTTATGAAAAAAATTTTACCAACAGAGCACTATGGCCAAGAACTGTCTAAATATATGCGAAATGTAGTAGCTGGGATGTTTGTGACTCAACCGCATGAAAATGGGTTTTCCGAAGGCAAACCATACCGAGAAAGTTTTCTGAATCGGGAAAAAGTACACCAACTGATAATATTCGGCGAGAACTTCCTTTAATTTGATATGTAACATGTAGTATTGGAACCCCCCCCCCCCCCCCCCCCCAACGACGGAGTTCCTACTCCCAACACAAAAGCATGCCGAGAAAATATTTCTTCCACGAATTGTAGCTGGTAATGAACTGAGTTGTACAGTGAAACCGGATTCCTGATCGAACATAACCATACCGAGTTAGAGCCAATCTAAGGTGCGAAAAATCTAGTTCCACAGTTCTAATAAAAAAGATGGAAATACTAAAAAAGTGACTATTGGGATGGATATAAACAGTTATTTGAGGCTCCTAGTAGAGGACTGTGGGTACTTAAACTTCTTCTCAGGACCTAAGGAAAACGATTCTGTACTAGATTTTTCAAAATGAACTAGATGAAATTACCCCAGCTTTTCCCCGCTGAATTGAAATAAACATTGTTAATAAAATATTAAAATATGTTCGGAGTACCATACTGCATCGTTTAAAATATCTCTCATGTTTGGAGGTGTCGGGCATAAAAATAGCATTCCTCTTTTGGAGGACGTTAGGTTTTTGTGACACGGATATATTTCGATAGTCAAACATTGTGAAATATATTTTTTGTTTTTTTTAGTGAGACTGGGATATCATTTGAAAGTGCTACTTTCAAGGATTTATAAAAACATTGGAAATTTGTTGGTTAATTGGTTATAATGATACAGTCCACAATGGCAAAAAATATACCCCCCCGCTGATCTTTTCTAGCTTTCTAAAGCAAAAATTTTGATACTATCAGGGTTAGTAGGCATTGAGTTATAGAAAACAGTGAAAGTGCCGCTTTTTTCGTCAGTCTAATACAACATTCACAATGCAGAGAGGAGTAGAGCGGCATGGAGTGGAAACTAGCATCCATTTTCTCACACGTAGTAGTGCATATGACCATCTCTGTATGGCTGAGAGTTGCATTGAGTGCAGCTTCATGAAAATAGGTTCTATTCTATTTTCACGCTGCCTTTCTCGAAAGCTTACAAACTGGAATTTCGAACTACTATCATATAGATGGCGTGGAAAAAGCTCCATGCTTTGTTTTTTTTTAACATAACTAACATATTTTCATGCTATTTTCCTAATTTAGTATTTTTTTGAATGCTTATTAAAAAGCAAGAGGTGCTTTTTGTAGAGCTACTTCATGATTTAAAAACCAATAAAAGTACATTAATTTTTAGCTATATTCGAAGCAATCTGATGGTGCAACAACTTTTTTCGAATATACTGTTTTGTTTTGACAACGACAGTTCTTTGCTTGTTTTTTGATTTGGTGTTGTTATGGCGCTGTGTATTGGACACTTTCCTTCTGGACTCAAATCTCCATTCTGCTGCACTCTACATTATGAATGCGACATAATAGTTGCTGTAAAAAGTTGTTCTGTATTAACTTATGAGACAACTCTTATAAAATTAATCTTGCGTCCGTCTGTTTGAATATTTTTCAGTTATCATAAGCAAATTTAGATTTTTCGTTGATTAAGTTCCAGTACTGAAACCTCGATCCTCTCGACTCGTTCTTAATCGAAGTATTTCAAAGGAAAGCTGCAAAAATTTACGATAGGTCTATAATTTCAAATTTCGAACCCGCTGCCTTTCTGTTGCAGCTTCGACTATTTTGGAAAACACCCGTGAGTAAAAGAGAAACGATGAACAACATTTTATGAGCGAAGTGGAGATATCATCAGTAGTGCTTGAGAAGTAGAAGGTTCATAAAATAACAGGTCTTTAGGTTGGAGAGAGATGATCGAAAGCTTCCTTAAATATGTAAAATAATTATGACTAAAATTACAGTGATAATCGCAGAAAGCAGTTTGAGAGAAGTCATTAAAAAGATGGGCAATTTCTACGGAATCTACACTTCCTTTGTTGCCAAATATAAGAGATGATCCGTCAAAGCACTATTGCAACCAAGAATAGGAAACCAACGGGCAAGACAGGGAAATTGTAAGTAATAAAAATTAGTTGACAGATCGGATCGTTCATATGGCAATACTAACAGCAGGTTGTTGTGCGGGAAAAGGAGTGCTAAGGCGTACATGGCTAACAAATTTGCCCTCTCGTTCCCCATAACTCCCGTGTGGCCAGGCTCTACAATCGGTGCCAGGAGAGGCAGAATGTTATAAATATACAGTTTACCCACAGAATCCCTGCAATCCTCCAGCAACTTAGATATTATCCGAATGTCACTCAGAGCCATCCTTTCTGTTCATTTCCATAGTAGGAGCTACCTTTAATTGCAGTAGCGAAGACCCTAGCCTGGAAGATGGTGGCGAACCTTTCAAGTGGGTATGACTTCAGGTAATCAGTTGGTTACTGATTATCAAATCTTGGGTGCAGGATCGTGTCTTGTTCTCACTAACTGACATTAATGGGATAAGTCGATTGATGAATATGTGCATTATATATAAGGCGATTAGATGTTAAAATCGATTGTTATCAATTGGCTAAGCTGAATGCTGATTCTTCAATATTGTGTGTAGACAGTTAGTTGTTGATACCAATGGCCGGTAATCAGCTATGCTGCCCTAAGAATCGTCAATCTTGAGCTGGCCCAGATAGTTGAGTAATCGTCCCTATGACAATTATGACAATATGACCTGGTCCTGCGGGAAGTTTTGCTACTTTTTAATCCAGTGCAGTCTAATTTTCGACTTTACTATGAAGACTACAAACTGCAACTGCGATTGCAAAATAATGTTTATTATGCTCGTAATTAACATGAGGTGATGCTTTCAAAGTGGGAACCAGCACAACGAGATGTCCTTATACCCCATATGCTCGTCCGGACACAAGCCATATATCTGCGGTAGTCCTGAAGCCCTGTGATAATTCACGAAGTGAAACTAATCTGATAGCGATCGTAGAAAAATAATGCGTCACTGCGACCGAACAGAGATAGCCAGAAGAAGCGATTGTTTTTGCCTCCAGAGTTCTCTGGGGAGTTATCCTCGGACTAAGGAAGAGGCATATGGAACATAAGGAATTAAAAGAACCTTTGCTGTTTTGTTTCAATTGTCTTGCATATATATTTTTCACTTGAATATGTATTCTTTGCTTTTTGTCTTACTTTAAGGTGTGCTGCCAGAAGACTAATGAAAATAGTTATTTTTTTTTCTACAATCGTTATAAAAATCACCTGCTTGGCTACGACTTTCTACGTTCGACAAGGTATCGGTAGCGGTAACAGTGAATTTTGTAATATACGTAACCCGATTTACACGGTGTGGGAGAAGAGTTTGGAAATGAGCAAACCGACACAAAAGCATCGCCACACGACCACCTAATGTCAGTCTCGAAAAAACGAACGTCAGTGATCATTTTTAGAACTGATTGAAAAAATCTAAACGGGCATCCTCATTAGAAGTGAATCTCTTTATCAGAAATTCGTACAGAAAATCCTCGGCCAGATCGTAATTCCGGTACCATCGCATCAAATATCATGCAAGTCATGGAATTGTTTTTTTCCAGACCCCATACAAATGAGAAATGGACAGAACCACTTCAGCCGTCTACCAAACATACCCAGTGCACAATCTGCCTGAATTACAAGATCAAGGAGTTCCAGGCTAAAGTGGGAAACACAATTCCACCGTTTCGATCCGATTCGTACAAATGTCAAATTTTCTTATATGAGACATACGTGCAATTTGACACAAAAACCGAAATGGATCGAATCGAAACGGATAAGTTGAGCAGATTTCAACTTTTACGGATGACATAACCTAGAAAAATCATCTGTAAAGATTTGTTTATACTCAAAGAGGCATGAAAAGGCTTTTGTTAAGGAAATAAAAAGAGACATGAATTATATGAAAAAAAACAATGTTTTCATGGATGGATGTAAAGCAGAAAGACAAAATCTGGTAAATTTTTAAAGTCAAGTGTTTGAAACCGAACGGAACAATTATGCTCATGTATCCGTTAGATCGAAATGGGTTGGATTGAATCGGATCGAAACGTCGGAATTGCGTTTGGCACTTAAGTATGACCTCAAAAGCAGCTGTAGCCAAGGATGGCATGGAACTTGTTTTACCTATACAAATTAGCCTACAGCGCCTCCGGCAGCTTTCGCAAACCCAATGTATCCTTAAATCTCTGGAAGATCAAAGTGACCAAGTTTTCGTCTCCTGGCTAAGAGCCCCAAACTATTAAAAAATGCTGTTAAAAAAAAATCAAAAAGTGAATGGGATTATGTAGGTCTGTTACCTCGATATCATAATTACCGTATTTTGCGTTACATGAGTAGGCTTCAATTTTCTTATTAAACAAGTTATAGAAAGCATTTTCACGGTATGTGTAGGAGTCTGTCGCCACAAAATATTTCATAAGAAGACCATCTCCATCTAAGAGATTTGAGGATAATGATAATCAGTTTTCTCAATTTTTTTAACTATTAACGTTATTCTGAAAAAATTCTAATTAATTTCATGTTCCCTTTAGAAATTTCTTCAGAAACGTGAGAATAGAATATTTTTGTAATAGTTAATAAGAGAAAATGTAATGCGACTAATTAGCCAAAGAATTATAATAAAATGATTAAGATCCTCGTTACTTTAATTAAGCAATTCATTTCTGAAGCAAGGCAGGGGTCCATTTCATTTATAGATATTTATGACTAAAGAAGTCTTAATGGACTCACCTTTATTCACCCTAACGACGCCATAATATTTTTTTTTTGTTTTTTCTTTTTTTAATTAACAAAGCTGATTAGTGCGAAATAACACAAACAAACACCGATAGAAACCCTTATCACTTGACCATCGGTAATCATAAGAAGTATTTTTTCAACGTCAGATAATAATAATCATTAGTCGTAGAAGCCACAGAGAAAAACAGATGTTTTGTCTTATTTAACCGTGAGTAAGTACCTTGGTATGAACCAATCAACTTCAGCCCTCCCGTATAGTTATGGACAATGGCAGCTATTTATTCATAGATCTGCAAAGAAATGACCTTTGCTGGCATACGGCATTGAAATCCACGAAGATCTGTCTTGTGTGCATAGAAAAATCCACGCTTAAAATTTTTGGGAAACTTATTGACCAGCAGTGTCGAGTTCAATGGCTGCGACTGAGTATCGGGTCATGTTTTCAGGTGGATTTGTCTTGTCTTTTCAATCAAAACGACAGAATTAATGAGGATTCTTCTATAGGTATACCTGTCTAGCCTATACACCTTTATACATACTATCTGGAGAGATCTATTACGTGATTGAGGTTGAGTAATGGCTTAAATAGGTATAGTCTAGAAAAATTAATGGTTCTGAGAAATTTATAATAAAAATGTTCACAGCTGAATGAAGTTGAAGACCTCAGGGTAGAATTTTATGTTGTATGCACACAAAGAATATTTTACACAAAAAAAAAAAAGCTGGAGTTTTTCTGGTATTTGGATGTAAGAAAAGATTAAACACAGCTTGTTATCGATAATTCCCTTTTAAATGCTGGAATTAATCTTTTTGGTCCTCTGTAGATTTCCGCGGATCAAGTTAAAATCCTTTCTTAAATCAATTTGTCTTACTAAATTGTAGGGTTTTTGATTTTACCGTTAAGCATTAACTGCTACATCGACACTAATTTGATTGCTGTGATTTTATCATACGATTAGTACCTAGTTGAGTTATCCAATGTGCCATTCCCTTGTTGCTATGATATATGCATCGTTATTGTATGGTAAACATTTGATATTATCCATATGATTTGCATATCAAGCACGTTTTCAAATATTCAATTCAATTCAATTATCATTTATTCGTGGTGCAAGATAAAAGAAAATTAACAATCTTTTAGCAATATCAAAATCGAAAGAGGTCCGACTAAAATTCTTAATTAGATCACCTTAAGATAAATAAATCTACCTGGGAAAAAACGTACTTATAAATTTAATTTTAAAAATTTATTAAGGATAATAAAATAAAAGAAAATTGAACAGGCCTATTAGGGGAAAAAAACGAAAAAGTTTATGAAGGAAGTACAGAAATAGATGAATTACCATTAAATGCAAATCAACGTCGTGTGAATATTACTCCACTCTTTCCCAACAGATGTCGCTTTTAGTATTGCTCACGAGTACTTATAAATGGCAATAGGCAATACTTGTATTCGATAGGACTTTTTGTTAGCTGTCAAACGCACTACGTGACATTTGGTTGAGGTATAAAGCCTAGTAGTAAGATTCGCGCTAAACTAAATTCTAGCTGGTCTCCAATATCGGGTCGTTCTTTGGCAGATAAAATATGACAGCGGAGACTCAGAGAAAAGATATATTAAAAACAAGAAGAAGAAGAATTTTGCAATCTTTTTACGGAAATACAACGTGCGGTCATAATATTTCTAAAAACAGGTAGTTAAAATTATTTGAAAATGTTAAAAATATAAAATATGGATAATGTATACAATAAAAAAAAAAATTAACAATGATATTGAAAATACTACAAATGTCCAGTCAATAAATTTATCAAATCTCAGAACTCCGACAATAAATATTTTTAGCGCGCTAAAGAACGATCCGAGTGGATAAATTCAAGCTAAATTTTTTGAAGACTTAC
The DNA here is from genome assembly GCA_963924295.1 of Dioctria rufipes. Lineage (NCBI taxonomy): Eukaryota > Metazoa > Arthropoda > Insecta > Diptera > Asilidae > Dioctria > Dioctria rufipes. The sequence goes on from OZ002742.1 coordinate 30,193,565, forward strand.
TGGTGGTGCCATCTCTAATAAAAACCCAAAGGCAAATTTAGCGCGATCACCTTAGTACCGTTCTCGCTAAGATTCAGGATAAATTTTCGCCAATATCATTTAGCTTGCTAAATTTTCATACAAATTTTGAGCGCACTTTTCTAGACAATATCTAATGAAGCTAAGGCTGTGCGACCAGCCCCAGCCTATATATGGGAATTGTATTCCATTCTTGGTCTGATGTAGAACTTGTAGAGGAGCGCTAGATTTGATGAGCTGAAATATTTCTTACAATTTTTCAGGGGTTCCAAGACATTTCGATGTGTCTTTGGCTTCTGTGGTCTGTCCAGCTTAACTTACTGGAAATATTAATGCAAAGAATGTTCAGTGACGGTGAATCGGAAATTAATGCTCCATCGAAAGAAATGGGAACTTGTTTTAAATAGTTGAGGCAGCTTTGGGTCTTAGTTGCATTGAATTCGACGAGACTCGCTTTGCCTCAATCGAGGATACTGTCAGGACTGGATCGTTACTCAATGATCAAATCATGCAATCACATTTGACACATACGGTATTCCTACTGGAATCCGCAAGACTGTGAAAGTATTAAGCGAAATCAAAGGTTCTGCCATCAGAGAAACTATGGGTGCGATTGAAAGTAGGGGCAAGCATCATTACTGAAAATTACGAAGAGAGATGGAGCGATAACAGAGCCCTGGGTTACACCGGCATTTATAGAAAGAATTTCAGATGTAACGCTATCTTATAAAACCCGGGAGAGACCAATTGCTTTATGTTTGGCTAAATGGGCAGAATGCCACACTCTATCAAAGACCTTTGAAATATCCCAAAACAACGATTTTGAACTCACTAAAATTGTGAAGACTACGGTTCAAGTTGAACGTCCGGTGCGGAAACCATATTGGCGATCAATGATGAGTTGCTTAGTTTCTAGATATTTTACTAATTTGGAGTTAATAATAGATTCAAAAACCTTGGACAGAGTCGAAGTGATTGCAGTTGTACCCTCTCCTTTTATGGGAATAGGCTGAACGTGAGCTAGTTTCCAAGCAGTTCGAAATTTTCTTGTCGAGTAAGATAAGTAGAATAGTTTCCGCAGAGGCTTAGCCAAGGATTAGGCACAGTTTTAATTAACAGGGGCGAAAAACCATTAGGACCTGCTGCTTTGGAGACGTTGATCCCCTTGAGGTTCTTAAGCACATCTTTCGTACAGATATGTATTGGCTCTTGTACACATCCACACGGGGGATGCAAAACAGGTGTTTGTGAAGTGGGTAGAAGACGAAAGTTTTAGGCAAATCTAGCAGCCAAAATATTAGCTCCATCCAGGGAGTCAACAACCATTTCTGCATTATTAAGTAGTGAAGATATAGAGAAACTATTGAAATTGTTCCTTTTGGTATTGACCACGGTCTAGAAACCTTTGCTACCTTTGTGTCTTGATAAGATTCTTTGTATAACATTCTGGTCGAAAGAAATTTTTCTCTGATAATGGATAATGGACGTACATGTGTTTTGTGCAGTCCTGTAGACTTGTTTCAGTTCCGGACATGTATGCAATTAATTGGCGCGAAAAGCAAACTCTTTCGCTTTTATTGCTTGATTGCACTTTTCGTTAATCCAAGAGCGATTTTGCTGTTGTGTAGCTCTGCTGTAGAAATACGGAATATATTCATGCATGCCCAGACTTACAATGTCACTCAATTCTAATGTGCATTCATTAACATCCCTCAAAGCAAAACAGACCGACCAATCAATTTCTCTAAGATACTGATTAAGATTTTCCAATCACTATTTTTAGAGTATCAGAGAAGTCTACTAGTAGGTGGAGAAGTAGGGCGGCACAGGTTTGAGGTGATAAATTGAACCGTGATTAAACCGTACTCTGAATTTGTCGGGGTGAGATTATAGAAAAAAATCTAGTAAATTAGCTCTATCACCCAGCTGCATCAGGAATTCGCGTGGGTGCATCCAAAAATTCAGAATACATGTTAACCCTAGAAGACGGTGTATATGTATTAATTTATCCTACTGAGTTGGGAATAAATAAATATTGAATTGAATTTATATGATAATGTGGTCAATTATTGTAAATAATGTGGTCAATCACTATATTAATGACAGTCAACTACTGTTTGCTTGTAGCTGTTGTTTTTCTACTATTCGTCCTGAGACATGCTATGCCAAAATTATCCCACAGTAGAGGTATTCAATATTGATTTCTTGACGTGAACTCCTTGGTAACAATAGACATGACACCGTTATTTTGCCTTATATATAATGCTCACTAATTATCTGCATCCTGTGTTGTTCTATACTGCTGAAGAAATATTTCTAAGCAGCACTCTCACTCTCACTCTCACTCTTCTGTCAAATCTTCGTACTTTTCAGTACCTATTTGCATCTATAGATATTTCTTTTAATATATGATATACATAATCATAAATTAATGCAACAAGAGATCACTTAATATGAGTTTATGTTTTAAGAATTTAAAAGAAAAATTCTATTAAACGTAAACAGCGGTTCGAGTTTTTCACTTGAAATTTAAATATCTCGCAGAGAAATATTGAAAAGCATTTTGATAATGTTCCATGAAGACTCGGTACATATACAGAGCTTCATTTCAGAATTTAGCAGAAAAATTCATATTTCAAAATTAAGTCAAAAATTGGATTTTCTTCTATATGAAAAAAAATTGTGGTCTAAGGGGGTCTAAGTCTAGGGGATTATTAAAGTGGTAAAAATCACTGCAAAATATACGCCACAAATTTCTATCAAAAACAAAGAAAAGAACTGCAAACAACCGCAAAGTATCCCCCAAAACTATGCAGCAGCAGCAGCAGAAGAAGGCTAAAATAAAAAACAAAAAAAAAAAAAAAACAAAAAATGGTTCCCGGAAAATATTTTCACTAACTGATAAGAGCCCCCTTAGTCCTAAAGCACTAACTACAAGGTCCCACAAAGCTTTTTATGAAACTTTATGAAACGAACAGTGAAAGAAGATTTTCTCTATGAACAAGTTCCTCCATACCAACCAAGGAACACTAGGAAAAGCTTGGTAAGTACATGTGTTTTGAGCATCTACATAGTTATAGACTTCCAGAGAAAATGGGTGGCAGTGCGTCGTGGTCGTATATTTCATGCCCTCATCCCTTTCAACCCATGGAATTTCCCAGAATTTCAATTTGTTCTGTTTTTATAGCCGAAAAATTTATGATATCTGCAAACTTAAACAAACGTAAGGGTGGAGTAGCAAATGGATGAGACGGCTACCGCCCTTCTTAGTTTTTGCTTGCGGGTTCGAAACCTGTTGGGGCAATTCCCTGGATATATATTATACTACTACAGCAGAAGTTTTCGGCCAGAAGATGAAGACTGAATTACGGGAAAAGCAAAAGATATTAAACTTCCGGAAGAATGAGTTTGAATAATGGCAAATTGGGGATTTGAAATTGCAGTCAGATCCCCTAGACGGGAGCTTGTTGAGAGTCATTCCTCGTGAATTAATTGGCCGATTTTTTTTTTTTTTCATTTTTTATTAGGAGAGAAATCAGCCGCCTGAATTTCCAATTGTTTTTGAAAAATGTATGCAAGTGGTAGAATTAATTGTTCATTTTTTGCAATTTTCATTTTGTTCGCTATTTCCGGTGCAATGCTTTAAATTTCGGATGAATTTTAACTGCTCCCTCTCAGAGAAGGGCAGGTAAAAAAATGAAAAATACATAAAAAGGTTTTGCATGGAATTTTTAATTTTAGTTCATAAAATCGTATTTTCATAAAAAAATTAGTCTTATTAGGATATGCTAGGAAAAATCGGGGACTGTCTAATTTAGAATTAATTTTGGAGTAGACTTCATGCTCTATTTACCTACTTACAAATACATATAACGGAAAAAGAATAAATTTCCTACCATATGCTCTGTGCTATTTGGAATTATACTTTTTCAGAATGTATCGCGGGTACAGATTATTCAGGAATATAAAAATCATCCATATCCGATAATATCATGGTCCATTAAATATCGAAATATTCCCTTGAAATCCATTAGAGTAACCCGCACCCAGAAAGCTGAATATCCTATTAGAGCAAAAATCAGGCTACCAACTCATAGTAAATTTGAGTTTGAAGTAAACTGAAAAAAAAGGTTTAAAACTCTTTGTGGTCGAAAAATAGACTACTACTACAAGATAAGCTGATTTCCTTTGTCCATATTTCTCTATTCTTTTACGAATATATTTTCCAATAAACATGGTATTTTCAATTTCCATCATTAACATGGATCCTGTGACAAAAGTACCAGTAAAATCGATGGAAGTTTCGAAATTTTTAATTGTATAATGAAATTGAGGTTATGATGAATGCAATTTAACCAAGTTTTATTTAAAAAAAGGTAGAATTACGTTTTTGTTTTTATTAAAAGCTATGCTCCCGAATCGTTTTGTTATTATTATACTTAACCCATTTTTCATCCAGCTCCTTACAAGTTGGTGTAGTCCAAGTTTTTCTCTTGTCACACTTATACCGTAGACAGACTTGCAGTTTCAATAAACCAATTTACGCTAGATATACGGTCAGAGTACACTCGATGTAGTACATTGGATTGCAATATTGAAATTGTGAAAGTTTCACGCGGTATACGAATTTATTGCAATATAGTTATAAACCATAATCATTTAATACACGAACCTTTTAGAATCGAATTTTATACTGCAATGTTGGCTGCAGTTTTTTTCTGACATTTAATATTTGACACTTGCCAAGTTGAAGTGTCTATTTCGTTGTTATTTTCTATATAGACAAGTAATTTCAGAATATTTGCTCGCGCATTTTGTACGTGCGCGGAACTTTTATAAGTCAACTGGCAAATTAAATAACAAATCCAGACATAAATCAAATGGAAGTTTTCTAATTAATTTCTCAGTATTGTAAACTGACATAATTGCAATATCAATATCGAAATTGAAAGTCTGTCGCCGGTATTATTCCCAAAATAATGTCACAAGAAATATATTGCTAGGTTCGTGACCAATCACCATATTTCGTACAATATCCAAGACATTTGAACTCCTAATTGCAGATCAGATCACGTTACATATCTGAAAATCTAATATCCTTTCGTCGGTATAGAAATATTATTCTCCATACAAACACTCAACTACCACGGTATTAAGACCTATACCTACTGAAAAGAAGTTCTTTTCACAAACAATATTATTAATAGAATTCAATCCCAAATTACGTAGGGATTTCTATTATTTTTCATTAATTACTTACTTAAAGAAGATTAAAAATAAAATAAAAATTGTATTACATTTTTGAAGATGGTGCCGGAGAGCCTAGCCTTTAAGCATTGCAACCTAATAGCTTTGCGCTTAAAACGACAAGCACAATGCTAGCTTTTCTAACCTCGACCTCAGTATAACTTTAAGAAGCTCGACCTTGTGAACTCTGCCAAGTTTTGCAACTCACAATACTAACTTTGAGTCTTTGACAGCAACTAATCGATAGAAGTTAATTGGCCTGTCAGCTGGAGAGTTCCAGTTATTATACCCTAGATGAAATCTATAGGATAGGTATACCAAGTTCATCCTTGTGTTTGTAACGCACAGAAATAGTAGTGGTAGAGAAAAATGGATTGGACACCCACGCATAATATTAAAAGATATTTTGATTTTTGCATGTCCATCTATCCATCCGTCTGTCTGTCCGTCCATCCGTTCGTTTGTCCGTCCTTCTTAACGTTAACTTGAGAAGGCGTTCACTTAGAGAGCTGAAATTCTGCATACCGACTTTAAAAAAATTAATTAATCGGGTAACTCCTTCGTGGAGTTGCCATACAAAAATTTCATTGTTTACTATATATTTGGACACTGCCTGAGAACGTCCGGACGTGGATAGTTGAAATTTGGTACATGGTGTTTTTATAGCAATAGTACCTAAATAAAATTTCAAGAATGTACTAAATCAGGCAACCTCTTCTTGGTGTTGCCATATAAAATTTTTGTTTTTTTTTAACATATACCGTCAAAGCGATCAGTTCTAGACGGTTTTATTTTACTGAAAAGTTCTTCAGAATTTGAAATCCTATGAAATTTTGTTATAATCATTATTGCTGTCCGACGAACCGTTCTAGAATTATAAGACGAAAATCACTTCAAAAATCAAACTTCTATAGATGGATCACCATACGAAATTATTACGGGCATTCATCTATGTAGATTCTAGGGTATCATAAGCATTAGTTCTTAGACCAATTTACTTTCTTATTTTTTATAATCTACTACAAGAGAAATTAAGTGTTAACTGTCAAAAAATTTTCTAAATTTATTTAAAAAAATCTTTCTCACACTTCTTGCTGTAAAGAATGCATGCACTACATGACAACAAAAAGTTCGCAAGGATACAGTCGAGTAGAAAGTAGACCTACCGCTCCAGTTCGACATCAACCTGGCCGGCGTCACCAACTTTGCCATTGGGTTCTAGATAACTTGATCCCATATATTCTACGAACTACGACAGAGTTCGTGAGGTCGACCAGATTGAAAAAGTTAGCACTGTGTTTCTCGCTTAACACTAAACCTACCAATACTTCATATTTTTACCAAAGCGGGTCATATGACCCGTCTTTAAAATGTTATATATATTACTATGTCTAACTAAAAATATATCAATTAGGCCAATTTGGTACATGAATAAAACAATTTTTTTTTAAATAACGATTCAAAATATATTTTATTTTGAATTTAAAAAACATAAAAATAATACAAGAAAAAAATTAAATATTCTTCAATTGAATCTCACATTTAGAAAACAAATAAATAATGTGTTTAGGTTTATTCATGTTCACCGCATATTTTGCAAATTATTGGGTTCTCGAAGGTACATTTTCCACACACATATTTGTTGCATTTGAAACAGATTTTCATAGTTTTGTTTTTTTTTTTGCAAAAACCTATTTGGCACCTTTTTCGCATTTGCACCTTAGAATCCGAACTTGAATTTGTTGACGTCTTCTATATATTTTCATTTTCTTCCTGTTACTCATGTTGAAAATCTTCGACAAGTTCTTCAGCTAATTGGAATAAAAATGGTTGTCTAGAGATTTTTTCGCCGGTTGTTTCTCTGTATAAAATCCATGAGTTGATTCCAGCCAGGTCAACTATATTGAAGAACATGTGCGCAGGCCATCTTTGCGATTTCGATTTCACGGAGTATTTTCTGGCCATTTGATCCGTCATGTCTACACCGTATTTAGTACTGTTGTAAAATCTAATCGTTTCAGGTATACGCTTGCCATGTGTTTCAATGCTTATAGACTTACGCTTTGAGCTTAGTAGAAGCACTTTTTTGTTTAGCTTACTTTTATAAATGGTAAGTGAACAATGACTCGATTTATATAGTTTTGTGGAGAAGCGTGGCATACCATCTTTCGCCTGCTTGGCGAATTTTGGTAGTTCTCTTCTATTTGCGTGGATAGTTCCAACAATAGTAGTCCTTTTTTCTAGTAGTTTTGCAGCTAGTGATGCGCTCGTAAAGAAATTATCTATAATGACGCTTCTTTCGCATCCTGTGAACGATTCCATTAGTTTGAGAACAACGAATTCCCCAAGCGGAGTTGAAGCTCCTCTGTTTTCTTCCTTTCCCAAATATGGAAATCCATTTATGATGTATTTGGTGCTGATATCAGATGCTAGCCAGAATTTAATACCAAACTTATCCGGTTTGTTCGACATATATTCTGTTAACTTACACCTCGCTTTTGTTGGGAAAAGCTGTTCATCGATAGTTACATGTTCCCCAGGCTTGTAACAATTTTGGTTGTTCTCGATGAATTTGTACCATACTTCAGATATTAGAGCAAATTTATCTGTTTGTAAACGTTGGCTTCGTTGACTTTTTTATCAAACCTGATAAACCGCATAATTTCACAAACATTACACCTGCTCATGGTTTTTGAAAAAAAAGAGGGACCCCATTTATTGTTCATAGATATGAAATATTCAAATTGTTTGACTGATATGCGCCACGTGCATATAGAAGAGCAATAAATGCATTTATTTTTGCAGGAGTAAGATTCCATTGAGTTCCCAATACTCGAGAGGCTTCTTCTTCTGTGCATTTTCTTATGTGCTCCATTATACGATTGTCAATAATCAAAGAAAAGTCAGTTCTTACTTTACCCTTCATAATATTTCGTTTGGCATATGCTGTCGGGCCTACAACCTCCCTACAAATATTACAAATTGGAGCTCGTCCAGGTGTTGACCCTTGTCCAATTTCTTGCCAAATTGTATCATCAGCCGCAATTTTAGTACATCGGTCTTCCACATCACTTTCACTTTCTGAACTCGATAACGGTCTGTTTCTATTTGGTCCTCTTCGTACATTCTAAATATTCTCGCCTTCACTTTCTTTACCTGAGGACTCAGATTCGTTCGTAGTGTCATATAAATCATTATATTGTTCTATGTTATCCACTTCACTTTCAGATAGTTCCTCTTCACTAAATTCTGAACAGTCCTCATCTATATAATTTAGAATTTCCAATGATTTCAAATTTCTTGAATGTTTCGACATTTTTGGGATACGAATTATTAGTAAAATGATGAAATAAGATTTCTTGATTCGCAAAATAGCACTATAACTTGAAATTTTACTGTAATACTCGCTTGAAGTAGAGTGAAATTGGCTATTCATCCGTCAGCCAACAACCAATATAACCTTCGAGGAGAGAACTAAAGGAGGCGACATGTGATGAAAAAAGCGTAGCAACTTTCGGTCTTCTTCTTGTTTTTGTGAGGTGCCAGAGGAGGCGTTAAAAATTGTTGATGGCTTAAATATCACAACAAATTAATGGCGCGAAAATACAAACACATTTCTTAGAAACTCGGCACTATCTTCCGCACCACCCACTGACGTATATAAATGGACTGACTGATCTCCTGTTTCATTTGACAATAGTTTTGATTTCAGAAAGTATGCTCTCACTGACGATATATCTAAATTTTTGCGAATTTACTTATATATGCATGTCAGTGGAATTTACCGAATTTACCACAAAAGTATTTTTAAAGCATTCTCCTCAACACGGCTTGTTGTATCTAAATCTTCGAGCATATATAACTCCTTTTTATATTACTATCACTTAGTCCAATAGTCAGTCATTAACCATTTCCTATAAAAAGTAAGTTATCCATTTGTAACTACGTCTCTGCGCCAAACACACTTCGCGGCTTTTTGTTTATAGAAAAGTGACAGTCAAACACCCTGCCAAAATCAAGATGGCGAAAATTTTTGGCTACGCTGCCATACATATACTTTACTATGGGATGTCATCTCCTTTAGTTCTCTCCTCAAAGAATATAACACAATGCAGCAAAATATATCACGCAGTTACAAAAATGTCCAGTCTAGCGGTTTTTATCACAAGAAATACAAATCAATCTACAGAATATTTGCACAGGTCAAATGACCCCTTGCGATAGTTACGGCAGATTACATATAATTCTCGGTAAAAAAATTAACAATTGAGGAGTAATTCTTGAAAAATTCATTTGATGTATTTCTTAATAAAAGTCGTAAAGGCAAATGTCGATGCGATGTGATAATGTTATTTTCAAGAAATTCTGACAAAAAGTTTAAAATGGGTCATTTGACCCGTCATGGTACGTTTAATTTTGCACAACTTTCTTGAAGAACTTTTCCTGAATTTTCTCTACTTAATTTTAAAATCTTTATCTGAAACTAAAGAATGGCTCAATTCTTGTTTCATAAACTCCCAGTATCGCTCATGGGTCGAAGCTGTGGCTAGGATGCTAGATTGTCACTTTTTGTGATAATTTCCCTCTGCAGCCATATGAAAATATTGCTGACATAAGGAGCAGTAGCAAGATAAGGGCAAAACATGATGGATACCTGCATCAAGTCGTTGAATTAGAGGTAAGAGCGGTTTCTCAGACACTATTTGACGTACTTTTTCATCTTAGGCAGAAAACGATAAAGCTGTTCACCACGCAATACATTCCCACGTTTTGGCAATTTTGCGTTATGAAGCTTGGCATCATGAATCTTTGCATCGTTTTCATTCTATTCACCACTGACTCGCGTGTCCCTGGTTTCCCCCTGGCCAAATCCCTTGACGATACAGTCGAAATCATCTTCAACCGGCGCGCTGCACAAACTTCGTCTCTGACTTTTCATCACCAGAATCTACCGGTCGTTCGCTTCTCAGCAGCTCTGCTCATGAACAAACCTATTTATGACATTCAGAGCAAAAATGTCTGGCAACACTTGCATATGGTTATTTTGTTTGTTATTTTCATACCACATGCTATCCTACAATCTGACAGATAATATATAGATTTAGCCAAAACTATTACTAACTTTCTTGGTAACCACGTCTAGGTACATATGTCGATGATTTGTAGATCTATGTTGCTACCAGTAACGTTAATATACCAAGCCCAATACTTTAATCCGGACATGCCGATGTTGGTGTCTAAGAAATGGGCTCACACTGGATTCCTCAAAAACGAAAACCATTTTCCTGAATGTGACTAACTCACCTCAACAGACTTAAACATTGCACCTTCATTTAATTCTAGGATAAGCATTAAGCTGTATGTAGTTTTCCATTACCTCCCCGAATCTGTTCGATTTCTATGTCTCCCCAAAACTTTTGCTATTCTTAACTTCTTCTATGCAAATGTCGCTATGTATCCATTACAGAGCTCCGTAATAATCCAACTTTACACGTCAATTTTGACAGTTTTGAAGATTTGATTGACCGAACTCCCATTGGCTTTCCATTCGACTAAAAAAAGGTTCATTTCAATATTTTCAAAAATCAATATACAGAGTGTCCCATATATGGTGTTACATCCGAAGGCTATGGATAGGTCATGCTTAGATAAGTAGGCAATTGTATGGGTGGAGTATATTTGGGTATGTTTTTAAAGATCACCCTATAACTTCTGATCATTACATCTTATGATGATGACTTAAAGAATGTGGAATTGATAATCGTTGAACCTTTCTAGTGCTCCATAAATTATTCCCTCCGCTACTCCATTTTGAATTTATGGCTCAACAAAGTTAAAATTTCAGAATTTTAATTCGTTTTTTTATTTTTATTTAACTACGATTTTTTTTTTCAAAAAGCCCGACCAGCTTTTCACAATGGATTTAAAAAGGCCAAAAACTGAGCTTTAAAATGACCTATCACACTTTGTGGCTGCATTTTTTGAATTTTTTTAATCATATCTTAGGTCCAACTAATCAACACAGAATAGGGCTTGTTGCTCATCCTTTATGTAGAGGATGCGTAGAGGAATCCGAAACGGTGACTCATTTCCTTTGTCACTGTCCAGCTCTCTCGAAAAAGCGTTATAGATTCCTTGGCTCACACCTCCTAGACAAGCTGCACGAAGCTGGCAAGAAGGGCTGGGAGCCAATACTTAAATACATAAGGCCGTTCGGTTGGGACCTATGAGCAATTACTCATAAGTCTGGAGGATGAACAATGGGCCTTTTAAGGTTTATGTTCTAGAGCTCCTGTTAGATGTCTCAACCTCAACTTTCAATTTGAGGTGGATGGGGACCATAGTACACTTCTGTACTCTGTAGAAGAGTTAAAAATGACATAAAACGATGACTTTGTCTAGAATCATCGAAAGACAAAAAATCAAAATCCAACGTTTATCCAACTAATAAATTTTAAATCACCATATTCGTTCAGTAGTTACAGGGTGATCTATAAAAATATACCCTCAAATATCTTTAAGTCCAGTCATCTCGGAAACCTTTATTTCCCCTCCCACACATAAAAGTTTTTTCTTGTGTTAGCGAGACTTATCGATACCCACATACATGACACCCTGTAGAATATATCAAACTCAAAATTTTGGTGTACGTAACTATGATTATACAATAAGCATCTAGGAGTAAAAATGTTATACCCCTGCATATAATTTTTTTGTTTTCACTGAGTAGTGATAGTTGTCCCTTAACATTGTCATTTTAATTCGAGACTTCATGTAGAGTGGCTTAATTTTTCCAAATTCCAAAATTTTCAAAATTTGGGAAAATACTCTTAAAAGGACAATTTAAAATTGGCAGATGTCGGCCAACAGATTAAACATTCATCGGTTCAACCTCCGCAAGGTGATATCCTAGTCCTGTAACTGTTATTGACGTTATTGAGTACCCATCCTGAACTTAAACTGAAGGTTAGCTGTCTTCGACTAATGTTGAAACAATCCCTCGAAACGATCTGATTCCACAATGAAAAGTTTGACTTTTCGTACAAGGATACGATTTGGCTAATCGAAACTCCGTTACTGAATAATTAATGAAGAAATATAACATCGTGGATCCGGGGTTTACAGAAAACAGATGGTATGATGCAAGAGATTTAATTTACCAGATTGGTAAAGCTTCTGTAGAAATCTAGCTCAACTTCATATAGACGGTATGGCGTAATCTTCACAAAAAAGCCACATCAGACCTCCTCCGTATCAAAGCAATAACTACAGTGATACAGTGATACTACATGATACTTAGCTTTTGTTTCGGCAAACTGACGTCCTCGGACCCCATACCTATAAGTAACATGGATCTTATCAGAAAAACGGATTTTTCTTGTAGCATGCTGTCACCTCTGAACAACAACAACAATTATAGATATTTATCAAAAATTAATCCAATTATTTCAATCTTATTTCCCACAATTTCCTAATATAATTTCCGCAATTTATTCCCAATCGGAGTACCTAGTCATCTTTAGTCCCAAATTGAATTGTTTATTCTCTACATTTTCTTGTGTTATAGCCAAATTCACAACTCTGAACTTGTAAACGACCCACAATATGTTCAATTTCTACCACATTTTCGGCCTGGAGAAGGCAGACTCATCATCCATCATTCATAAATAATTTAAGCAATTACAACTAGAATCGTAGAAACTCTCCCCAGATACCTGAAATCCAATAGAAAATAAGAAGATCTGGTAACCAGGTTGCTGCATAATTAATGCACAAGTACCAAACCACATCACCAGATAGAAGCTATGAATATTCAGACGTATTCCTCAGTACAGGGAGGCATCCAGAGGACAGCCACAACTGGCAAAATGAAGTTAGAGTTTAAAATGTCAACTCATTTGATATTGAAAAGACATGGAAAAAAATAAAGTAAAAGAGGTAAAAAAAACCACTCATTTTTGGAGGTTGCTTGAGCATTTGGGGTGGATGGGGACCATAGTTCACTTCTGTACTCAGTAGATGAGTTAAAGATGACATAAAACGATGACTTTGTCTAGAATTTAGAGATGAGCTATATACACCAAGAGAGTTATTGAAATTAAGAGCCATCATGGAAAGAAAAAAAAAACAAGAACTAAAAATTTATGGGTCATTTGAGTTCGGCTGGATATACCTACATAGAAGAGGGTCCAGCCAGCCTGGGCGAAATCACCTGCCGCGCCAAACACAATCTAGAGATCTCTATCGAAAGTCGTAAAAATTTGTTTTCCATAATTCATAACCAGAGGGTCTTCACACTTCTCTTGTAGTTCCTGTGGAGTTAGCCGCAGTCGTCTTCTCGCCTGTGCAATGGACCCGCGTGAATCCGCAGTGACGGACATTCCGAGAAGCAAAGGAAGAAGAATTTTTCTATTAAAATTCTAACTGCTGCCGCACCATGAATCTATAGTGATGGGTGTTGTGTCCACGACTTTTCGATTTTTGTTCATGTAACCCGGGATGTAAGATTGATTTCGTTGATAGAAAGAATTTTTTTCCTCACCTATAATATAGGTGGAGGGATTTCGAAAGTCAATAATATTGTGGATAGTAGTTTGCTCATTATCACGGCGGCCCCGTTGGAATTATGTACATGTTTCGATAGATGTTACAAAAAAAAACAAAAAAAGGGTGTCACCTTTCCTTGGTCAGGCAATAAGATTGAGTACTGTTCGTACCTTACTGGAGTTTATGGCATCTATTGAGAATTTTAAGATTCTTATCAGATTGATGGGAGAGTTTAAAATTACCAACTATATCGATTGTGTTGTTTTTGATGTTCATCTTCCTGGAATTGTGTGGTGTATTAAAGCTGGTTGACAGGTGATAAAGTAATCATAATGTACACAATTCGTATATAGTAAGAGAGAAACTCAATCTGTAACAGGAAAATCTAATCTGAATTGAAAATATATAAATCACCGCTAAAATAAACCCCCAAAACAAAAGTTTCGCAGCCGTCTTTTAGTCGAGCAATTTGTCAGCTTACTGTCACCTGACTTTGACGAAGTATTAGTGCACACCGTAGGGTAGAAATTCTTCAAAAGTATCATTTTCGTCAGTAAAATAAAAGAATAAAAAATATCCTCATTTAGGAGGATGCTGAGAATGTTGACGGTGCTGAACTAGGATATGAGGAGGTGGGTTCATCATCATCCAAATCCTAATAAATTGTCGATATCTTATTGAGCCATTAATCTCATTGCTCTCACGAATGAAATTTCTGGCAATGAAAGAAATGAAAAAAAAAATAGGAAGGCCAAATCTTGGTGGAAATACAAATTTCTACAAGGATTCTCGTTTACGTGACAGATTGTTCGTATCATTCTTATAGAAGAACTGAAAGGAATTTCATTGGTTACAAAATTACTTGGAACCTGCAACGTGGTAGAATTGAGCGAAAATGACATCTAACAAATTCGCGAGTACAGTTAATATCTGAAAGTCGATTTTTCAGATTTTCAGTAAGAAACCTTGTGAGGTAGGTAATTTTGAAGACAGGAAAATTGCACAAAATGAAAACTTTACACTAAAAAATACAAAAATTTTATAAGATTTTCAACAGATAAGGATCAAGGTAGAATAAGGGTTAGTAGTTGACACATTGAGGTAATCTTTGAATATTTTGTATTCGTGTTTGGTGGTATGTATGTGACAAATTTGGCTAGATTCTCTAAGAAATGAGAACTAGAAATAATTTGGTCGGAAAAATAAAAAATTATTAAGACCTCGCTAACTTGGAGAATTTGGAAATTTGGGAGATGAGAATTTTCGTTTTCTCTGATTAAAACGATGAAGAATTAGGGAAAACGTGAGAAAAATGCGAAAAGAGAGATTTCTATTCCCACCGGTTAATTTGAAAATTCGTAGGTTACCTAGGTCACCTACCTTTTCAAAATACAACAAAAATAGACAATACTCTCAGTTGGGAATTCTTCTTCTTACTTTTCCACTTGCAAAACATCGGAGAATTTTAACAAGTTAAGTAGAGAATATGGTAATTCTCAAAACAAAATCGCCAACTTACAGAATTTCAAGTCTAGAATTAACTGTCAAATCAACTCTCATCTCCCAAATTCCACAATTCTCCATATTATAGAATCCGGCCCCAGGTTTGATATGAAAAATCCTCCTTTTTCTGATGTATTGACAGATAGAAGTTGACAGTTATTTGATAATGCAAATCAGTGTTCGCTATTGTTGTTTCATAAAAAATTACGCAACAAATTCAAGAGAATAAAACGCTTTATAGAGAATTTCTATAAGTTTGGTTCTATGGCATATATGTACATGAGCTGTGCTCTTTTGTGTACCTTGTTCTAGAACTGCCATATATTGGAGAGAACAATTTGTTATATTCGCTACATTAAATCTTGTATGAAAATGTACGGGCGCTGTTCTCAAATTTTTTAATTGTCGAAGTTGATAAAACAGAACTGACAGCTGAAACTATCCTACAAACTTGCGAGATAAATAAATGCTTGAAATTAGTCATTTTTGAACTGTCACATGAAAGATCAGAAGAGCTAGCTCTTATTTAATGCTGCTGTTATGACGTGATTAATGTACAATGTTGCAGATAGAAGATATTTGGCGCGGTTGAGTTTTTACAAAAAAAAATCATTTTTCGTTTTTGACATCTCAGAACATATAACAAACGTTTGGTACTCTTAACTTTTTGATAAATGTAGTGCCAATTGCTGGAAACAAAACCCTTGTTCTGTTGAGGCCTTCTTTTGCGCTTCTTTTATTCTGCTCTGTTCTGCGGACAGAAAAGATCACAGCTATTGTGACCATCTTTAACCCGGACATTTGTGGGTAAATATTCATGCGTACGTAAAAGTATTGAATAAGAATGCAGCACCTCTATTCGTCATCATTTTCAGCAATTTGGCACAAATTTTATATAAAATTTTTAGCAAATGACTCGAAGCTATTCTTATACTAAGTTTGAAATGACTTATATTGTCCGTTGTCATTGTAAAATATAATCAAAAAATGATCTGCATTTTCAAATAAATATTTTAGAAAATTTAACATTCAGCGTGACCTCTAAGACTGAATTGTAGCTGATTTTGTTCACTCGTCTCTCGGGTAGCGCAAAAGTAATGACCCTATTTGGATCAGCTACAATTTATTTTCTAAATTAGAAAACTAGAATTAGTTTTTTTATATATGTGCCATGAAATTTCGTCACATTAGGATTTGAAGATGATGTCTTTTAAATGGTGACCTCCAGAGTTGATGCGCTATTTATGACACTTTCCATAACTTGCCCTAACACTTCCTGCTATATTATGTTCCTTATTTCTTGATGAATGTTTTCATTTAGGGCTGCGAAAGTCTATGGTTAGTTCACATACACCAGTGATTTCAAATAACCCCAAAGAGAGAAGTTTGGACAGGTCAGATCGGGTGATCTTGCAGGCCAACGAAAATCGCCAAAACGAGAGATAACACGGCTTGGAAAAGCGTCCCACACTAAGTCCATAGTGTCGCGCGTAGTGTGTGCCGTGGTGCCATCTTGCATGAACCGAATGTACTCCAGTCCCAATTCATCAAAACTTGGTATCAAGAACACACGTAATATGGTTCTGTAGCGCTTGCCAGTGACAGTTATCGCATTGTCTGCAGCGTGTTGGGAAAAATAGGGTCCGATCACTCTTTCAGCACAGACGCCACACTAAAAAGTAACTTTTAGTGGGTGTAAAGTTGTTTTTTGAATAATGCGCGGATTTTCAGTGCCCCAGAAGTGAGTTTTCTGCTTATTGACATGCCCCGAGAGATAGAAATGCGCTTTGTCACTCATAACCAATTTAAACAAAAAAAGCATCCTCTTCAAGGTTGAGGCTTATGACGTGCTGGCTGTACTCTAGACGTGCGCGGTGGTCACTGTAGGTAGCAGGTGATGAGTCATCTGAGTTTTATATGAAAAATTTTCAAGTCTTTGACCAAAATACGTTGCGTAATGGAAATGCCCAATTGCGTGCCACGTCGCCTCGTTGATGTTTCTGGACACTCTTCCACATCTTCGCGGACTGTAGTTTTTTTTTTTTTTGTTTTGTGAAAAATGTACCCGGATGAGACCAATTCGTTAGTATATAGAATGACGAAATCGGTGGCTCTTTTGTCTTTTTTTAAGTTCTTTGTGCGTAATTTTGTTCTTTGATTCGGGATGAATTCTTGCTCCTTTTTTCTTTGAAACGCTATACACTTTATACATACGATTTTTCTTTTTCTTTTATTTACTTAATTGATCTCTCTTTTGTTTTATTTTCAATTTTAATTTCCTAGTCTAATTTTTCTTATCTAGCCGCCTGTATGCTATCGCTGACTTAATTCTAAGGTCTACGTATTTAGGACATATAGCTAGAATGCATGCATGCATATGTGTAAATAAATAAATAAATAGTTATTTAAATAAATATCTAGCAATGGCAATAATTAATAAGTACTTAACAATTAATTCCATTTATTTTTACTTATCTCTACACCTGGCCAGGCCGGCGCAGTACTCGAGTTGTGGTTGCTTCCACATGGTCTATTTTCCATTTCAACTTTTTTTCTTTTAACAACTTTTATTAAATCCTTGGTTTGTCGTACGTAGTCTGTGGTTGTTTTCATATTCCCATACTCTTAGGATAAACATTCATATTATTAATATGTATGCTAATGGGTTTTCTGTATGAATTTGCTACTTACGGCTCGGCAAGTCGTAAGCTTGTAATTTTGTATAAGTTCTTCTTGTTTCTTTTTTTTTTACTAGTTTACTTGTTACACACTTTATTTTATTACTTTTATTTTTATTTAAATAATCTTACTATTTTCTTTGCAATTACTAACAAGTATTTGATTTTTCTAATCTTTACTCTCAGACCACTTTGCAAGAGGAAGGAGCTGGAATTTTCTCGGCCAACTCTCTTCAATCTTTGAATTTTGGTCAGGCCTCTATTGGTACAGTCACGTGTATTCGCCATTTTGATCGCGTGATGTGTATTGACTAGAAATCGGTTTTGAGATTGGATGTTGTGGATTCGGCTATTTGCTTGAATAAAATTTGGAACGCTACAGCAAAACATCGATATTTTCGGCTGAACGACCTATTCTTGGGCTGCCAGACTTAGGTCTATCCAATTTTGCGTCAGTTCCTTCGAGGCGTGTGGCAAAGCGTCGAATTGTGCAACCAAACGGTGCCGGATGGCGGGGAAATCGTCGACAAAATTCACGTTATGTTTTTATCACTGATAAATTATTCCGTAAAAACATTGACACGAGTATTCCACGTTCTTGGGGAGTATAACGGTCCATATTTATTTTAGTAATTTTACATTTGTTTACTACACAATTTTCAATATCAGAATGACAGGAGATGTCATTAAAAAAATATAAGTAATTTCTATAGTGTCAGTACTTTTGCGCCACAAGCAGTTCTCCACGGCCTCCTGCCGCCCTACAACTTCAAACCATTACACTGCCGGCCGCCGCAGCGCCAACATATTTTACAGTAGACACCACGTAATCAGGATGATATTCCACCTGACATTAATTTCAATATCAATTTCGGTTTTTTTCCAAAGGAAAATTAGAAAAATAACTTCAAAATTGGTATCGTCTGACAAAACTACTTTCTCCCAATCCTCTTCAGTTCATTCCTTATGGTCCCGGACCCATTCCAAAAGTTTTTTCTTATTGCCCTGTGAGAGCTAAATTTTTTTCTGGCTTTAAAACTTTTCAAAGTTTTTTATTACCAAAATCGCACCGTGTTCGGAGATGCTGGAAAGGTCTCTGCATTTCCCTAGAGGGAAAAAAAAACAAAAAACAAAATACAAAAATAAAATAATTAATAATATTAAAAAAAATTGTAAATATTAAAAAATCACACTCATAGATCTTGATTGACATTATAATTTAACATAATTATGTAATATGAAATAAAGATGGTGACCGAATATTATCATTATAGAGAAAATATCGAACTTTTCGACCCAGCGATCAGAGAGGTCTCATCAGTGTGGTTATCTCTGATTGCCTACCACAGAAGCTCGAAGGCGATCAAAGATAACCATACTGATGAGACCTCTCTGATCGCTGGGTCGAAAAGTTCGATATTTTTTCTGCATCTCAATGCATTTTGTAAATTCATTGGGGGAAATAACATTTTTTTTCCAATGAATTTCAGTCTAATAAATACGAAAAATTTCCAGCTTATTACCATTATAGTCCGATTCGACTCAAAATCAATATCTTAGGATTATCCGGGTCACGGATTACGAATATTTTTTCAAAACTTGAAATTTAAAGTTGTTCCATGATTCAACTTATAGTCGATATGTGAGATTCATGGGGTTGCTAATTGCACTAAAAGATAACTTAGTTTTGCCTAAGCGTTCAACCTCAGGGGATATGAAATCGGTTTGGAAATTGAAACCTTCGAAACAGGAACGCTTTAACAACGAAGTACCGAAGTATGATAAAGAATTGAGCGAATTTAAATATACGAAGTTTGGCACAGTGTTGAATAGCGCAGTTAATTTTTGGCCAAATATCTTCCAATATTAAAACAAACTGTGAAAAATGTTTGAAAATTTACAACGCCTTAGTTGATAAATTTATTTAAAAAGTAATTAAATCGTGCTTTAAAACTTAATAATGTATATTTGAAATTTCATAACTCCATTCAAAAGTATTATTTACATTCTTATTATTCCCTGAAGAAATCTGTTGGAAATTATGGATTTCATTCAAAAGTTTGTAATCGGGGGCTCATCGGGCTTCCTTCAGCTTGGGAATAATCCTTCGGCCACTGGTTCGTAACTATTAAGTGAAATTAAAATCAAACATATTTATAATCTGCAATTCCTAAAATCCCCCCACGATTTTTAGTCAAATCTGACCATAAGTGATAAAATTTTTCCACTATTTTAGAGCCTCCGTATTTATTTTATGTTATCTAAAGTTCTAAAGGTGTACTTTAAATTTTATCTGAAGACAAGAAAAGTGTAAAATTAACGTTAGAAGTTCTGAACCACGTTCCGTTTCAAATCATACATATAATGAAATATATTTATATAACTATTCTTATCTTAACCAAAAGATTTTTACTACGTCTATTCCATGAAAAACTCAGACACATTTTAAACTATTAAAAAATTATTTCAAGTCACCTCGTATATTATAATTTAAACTTAGCACTGTAGAAAAGTTCATGCTTTGAAATTTCTAAGCTTCGAAGAATTCGTAAAATATTTATGCTTCGAAGCTTCGAAAAAACTTTCATGCTTCCAAGGATTCGACTTCGAAGTTTCAAATCGATTGCTTCGAATTCTATCAACAACCCTAATACCAACTACTAAGAGGGTTTTTCATAAGCGGTCTCTTTGTTGTTAACCAATTAAGTTGGTTGGATGCCTTCATGGGATACCTTATCAAAAAAAAAAAGTATCCCGTTCCTATTTCTTCTATCACAATATGGAAAATAAGTAGCTGTATAAGCTCAAAGAAAACTAGTTAGAATGAAGAGCACAGGATGACAGGATGGTGTTGAGATAGGATTCAAACACACAAACCCCCCATCTGAGCTACCAATGACACTGTGCACTAAATTAGCTATGCATTATGAATTCGAACCCCATGACTCCCAATAAAAAATACGTTAGTGTGCAAAGTTTCAAACCAATTGAACACTGGAAATCGGGTTAAAATCAATCAGAAGATTTGAACATAATCGACAGAGCAACCTTAATAAAATTCTGTAAAATATATTTCGTAACAGAAAATGTATCGAACAAAAGGGCAATTTTTTGAAAACTATTGCCTGGAGGAGTGTGTTCATATCTCGTGAAATTTAAACATTATTTATAGCTATATCGCATCTCGTATCCAGCCCGAAGTATTTCTAACATCAATACATTCTACATGTTTGCCCATAAATAATGCTCTTATCTTGTACAGACAACATAAAAAAAAAATCCGGGTGTCTTATTCAATTTACCGGACACTATACCCATTTACCCTGGCTGAGAACGTCTATACGCCAACTATGTAGCTCCACAAAGCTTTATAAGAATATCATACAAGCACATAAGCCGTATACAATAGAATATTATCTTCGACCGGGAGAACTGTTCAGAACTGGAGAGAAATCTTCATCCCTGAATTTAAAAATAAAAGCGAAATATGAAGAAAAGTCATTCATTGGAAAAGTTCAAAGTTCGCCCGAGCTATGCTTATGGTTGCTTTTGCAAAAAAATAAAAAATAAAACAGTAGTGAACGGGTCTAATCTCATTTTAAGAAGTGTATGCACGTCCGCAGCAAAAATTTCCTTACGAGCGAGATAAACAGGAGTACAACGTCCTCAAAACGATGCCAAATTACGTGAAGCAAGCTGCAATAGCTTAGCTCCTTCCATTCTGCACAACACTTCTCTCGTCTCGTAAAGTACTTAAGGTGAGCTATTCAAGGAAAGATTCGGATGAGATTATATAGTTTTCTGAGGTGAGGAGACTTAAATTCTATTAAGTAAGTTCCGAGTTGCCATGGAGAAGGTATAATTTGCATGGTTTCGCCGATTAAATCCACAAAACGATCAACTCAACTTAAGCACTGTGACATTGACTAAAGCAGTTGACCCAGAGGATTTGTGTTGACTAATGTCCTGGAAAAACGTTCCCACGCTATCTGACAATATTCTACTCCTCAACTTGGGATGAAATCCAGCACGTGACCACATTTTTCCTGTATGGAGTAGAAAATGTCCTTTACCCACACGTTTCCGAAATGTATCAAGGCTTAGTACACGGAAACTCAATTTTCGTTTATGACTTCACGGGATCCCGACAAAAGTCGGAAAACATGATTCTCGTAAAACATGGCTGAAACCCTTCTAACTGCATTTTCTGGTACTCTATATACTCGACTGCATGCGCTGTTATGTGTATGCATTAAGTTCTCTGTTCGCTTTATCTTTTTCGTATCTATATAAAAGGAGTACCCAGCATATTTTATACTTGTGTTTATATATGTAGTCATCCTTGCATCCTTGCTCATGTTTCGATTGTCTCCTTGGGGCATGTTTTTCAATTTATTCGCATCGATTGATCACTGGCCATTGGTGACAAACAAAAGGTCATTTCAGAATCCCTTTGGCATATCTCAGCTATAAGGGTGGTTGTGTTAATTGTGTTTCAGGACCATCAATTTTTGGGCAGATGGCAACATTTCCAAGGTAATTTCTCTTTCAGGAAACAGATAATTCGCTTTGACCGTCAGTCAGTTTAATAATAAAAATGACGCTATGCGTCTAAAAAGGGAGAACTGAGTTGTCTCGTGGTTAGGTTCACGATTGATTGTCCACGGGATCTTTGATATGATTTAAGATAAAAGGTCAATATCCAGTATAGGGTACTGTGAGTTTGCGCATGGGCATAGATCAGTACTGGTCGTCATTTCAAATGGTCTTTTTTATTCATAAACTGGCGGTATATTTGCGTTCATGTACCGCTCATTTTACTCATAAATTTAAAATTACCAGACTACGGTCATTCGAAGGCCTGGAAAAATTCTATGCAGAAGGTTTAAGATGAAAAATTGGAGAGGTAGGTCAGGAGTTCGTTCTCAAGGCTCAGGTCTCCTGAACTACAAATGGTGGTGATTGCGATGGTAATTGCGTTGGCGGATATCTGTAACTATCTGTGCAGGATAACACTAAACCGATTGCTTGTGGTTAAAAAAGATTATAAAATCAGTGCCTTTACTGGGTCCAGTCAGACAATTCGGCCCATACAATACTTCAATGTCTAAAGTTCTTAAAAGGGAGTATAATTGTGTGGCGTGTTATAAAAGAGGTTTGTAGTAATTCTGCTTACTTGATGAAGGAATGCAAACCGATAACAAAGAGCCTAATTTCAGCTATATTGTGACTGCTGAGGGTAATGGTTCATTGAGAAAAATTAGAGAAGAAACGAACAAAGAAGCTAATAGGGGTTGTGACAGATAATAAAGGGAGCAAGATGTATTTTGGATGGTTAATGGTTCTGAGCATAAAACTACGAGTACAGAGTACAGTCAAGATGAAAGCTAATATTTTCGTAGAAGGATAACAAATAAATTCAGCTCAGGTATTAAACGGGAACTTAAGCTCTGATTTACTATTTGGAGACTCATGATAATAGTTCTGAACAAGGACTAAGCCTTAAGTTTAGAGATCATAGACCTCAAACAGTGCTAATCGTCCAGATTCATCTGCATTTTCACGAATTTACTTCAAGTAATTCAAATTTTCGTCTAACATGTTTGGGCTCATGTGGTTAATTACAGTGCGATATTCATTGCCGTCCAGTAGATAAGAAGGAAGATGGACTGTGTTCTTACACCTTCAGTTTATATGGTAGTCTATGTTTTATAAACGTGGATAGATGTTTTATGCTTAAAGGAAGTTCCTGATGCCGATATCCGTAATAGGGCAGATCGAGAAATCTTCATATTTCCAGTTTGGAACAAAGTAAAAATTTCTCAGTAGGTACTTTAACTTCGTATTAGTGGAAGAAAAGCTGGTGTTATGGGACTATAGTGAGTGATGGACATCGGACGTAAAGTCCTGACTGTCGGCAGAAGCTGACAGATCACTCGACGGACAGCGTTCAATGCAGGGCGGCACGCTAGCTCGCCTCGGCTCATTGGCGGAGAGTGTGGGGAGATTCCACGAAAAACCTGCCGCTGCCGTCAGCCATAATCAAAAAAAAATCGTGCCTACTAAACAAAAGCCGGCACACATTCGGTCCTGAAGGACCCTTACGTCACCTACATATATACAATCGAAGGCGCAAATGTTTCGCCTTCTTTGCCGGCCCCATCCTCCCATCTGACTCTGAGGGGCATAATTATTCAGAGTCCCTAATTGACCTTCAAAGAGAGAGAAAGACTAGGCGAGCCTAGACGACCTTCATATGAGAGGGCTCCAGGAAAGTAGAAGGAGAAATTAATAAAAGCTTCAGAACATTATTTACGTTATAATGTCATTATTTTATGAAAAAGAGTCTTCAATTCAAAATAAAAATTACAGCATTATTACATATAACCTAGGAAATACTTTAGAGGACATAGAAATAACATGTGATTATAATATGTTTCCCTGACATGGAAGTAAAAAGTAAATACAACACTGAATGAGCGTGAAAAATCTTCAAACGCTACTCTGCAACAAGACGGATATTAAGCCCTTGTATGCATGATTTAAATTACACCAATAATCGTTTCCCTTTTACTCCATATTTTTTTGTATTACGGAAAAATTTCATCAAGTTAGGCATTATGTAACGTATATGTGTTTATAATCACGTAATAACTCTAAACTAATTTAGTTACGTATCTAATTAAATCTGCGACAAATTCGTCGAGAATGGTCGATCACAGCAAATACAGCAACTTCTTCCGTCTCTGAATAAAAACTCAAATTCTTAGACCTACATAGGAATTGCTTATAGGATGAATAAAAATTTTCAGGTCCGTGGCATCTCACAGAAAAATATTGTGGCAAGTTACTTCTTCCAGAATATCACAATAACTAATAGAAGATTGTGTTAGAAAGGCGTTCCAGCGCAGCTAATTCTTCTGTTTCCGGCACTACGGCCTATAATCCCAGATCCAAGTGGTGGATTAAATTCTAAGTTTAATAAAATCTCCACAATCGATGCGACTCGCATCGAATTATTTTAGCCCATCATATTTCTAACATAAAAATACTTGTAGTAGATAATTTCAACAAATTCCATATATCGAAAGTTTCACGGTCATTTGGTAATATCAATAATGTTTCGTGCAGAAAAATGATAATACCAGTAGTAGACGACTTCTGCCAATTCCAGAAATAATTTCTCTTAAATTTGTTTAGCGTGATCAGTAGGTTTCTTGCAGAAAAATGTAAGGCCGGTTGTCGATAATGTCTCAATACTCCCAGTTTATACTCAGGATTCTAATAATATTTTTCGAATTTACCTCCTGGTGCGGGGTTTAATTCATCTCGAGCACGATGTCGGGGAGAATTATGGATGCCAATTTCTTTCAGGAAACCTTCCATGCGCGTCACTTTACTCAAGAAGTAAGACAAATCGATTGTCTTCTTCTTCTTTGTCGCCACCGTCAGAATGTCACTCCGAGCTCGAGGAAACGCACTTCTCTCGGTCGGGGTGCGTTTTAATTTTCCGCTCGTCGCGGCCGGCTTACACCCTTGCTTCAGTACTTTGTGTAGCATATTGCTATATGCAATATGCTACGACCATAATACTGGTATTGAGAAGCTGGTCATTTTGGCGGTGTATTAGATATCTGAAGTCATCAAACCAAGCATTTCTTGCTGACTTAAAGCAGCCACCTTTCCATTTTCTTCATTCATTAGTATAAACATCTGTAACTTTTTAAAATTTTATTTTTCTTTACAACTATTTATCTCCTCTATCTAGATACTTATGCAAGCGACGTTGCCATATTTCTAAATCGTGTGTATAGAAAGCAGTGTTACTTTAATTTAGGAAATAAGAAAAATTGCTGGTGGCGAGATTTGGACTACAAAGTGGGTAAATGAAAATTTCTCTCAAAATTTCGAACTTATTTTGAAAGATGTGCGAACGTATTAATATAGTGAAGCAAAATTCATTGGTGACGTTATTCATGAACACGTTTAATTTCTTTAATACTTCTGGATAAAATAATGGCCATGGTTGTCTTTTTTCTTTCCATAAAATCTACCAAAATCACTCCTTTGATATCTGATAAAAAAGCTTCCATCACTTTGCCTGCCCGATTTATCTTATTGTTTTGTTTTTGTTTTTTTTTTTTATGATTCTGATAATCCTCCTCATAACAATGGCTTGGGCAGAATATTGCCTTTCTGTGTCTCAACCCCATGCCAATGCATGAGTAAAAGTCCTCTGAATTTTCTGTTACCATATTCAAAAAAGCACCAACTATTCAAACCACTGATATGCAATACAAAAACCGTTTTGACAGCTTCAGATAATCGATAACAAATGTGTGAGATATTCCGAAGAAAAGGACAGCAGATCTTTTCTTTCACGTTCTATAATTTCTGGAACAATCGGGTATCACTTTATTGTGGATTGATAGTCATAGATGTAGTCTGTAGCATCCATAAGGGGCTTTCGACAAGCACTGTCTCAGTGAGACAACTGAGACAAAACTTTGAGCAATCGTCTCAGTTGTCTCAGTTCAAACCAATCAGCTGATTTGCTAATTTTGACATTTAAATAATTTTGAACACAGAATTGGATAGTAATAAATTGTGGAAAGTGTTGTTAGTTTATTCAAACAGCTCACTAAACTTTTATTTGTAATTAAAATCACAAAATAACGAAACTGAGTTAACTGAGACAAGAAAATTCAGTTTCACTTGTCTCAGTTGCTCAGTGGTTGCGTTCGAAATTGGTAGCTCAATATGGAACTGAGACAGTTTCCCGAAAGAGCAGTCACAGTGAGCCAACTGAGAATATCTCACTTGTCTCACTGAGAATGTGCTTTCCGAAAGCGCCTATAATTTTATTGCTGCTCCAATCCAATTTAGGATTTAAAATGTAAAACCTTCCAATATTATCACAGAAAACTGGTGACATACTTTGATATCTTCTCCGAATTTGTACATGACTTCAAAAGACAGGGAACCGTTTTAACATGTACTGCAAGTATCTCCGGCCGTGGCTCGTATAGAAATGACAGAAGCAGCCCGGAAACTTATTGATTAATATATACGAGATTTCGATAATATTAAGGACCCTAGGCTGGTTCGTATTACTGTGATTGACTTTTGATAGATCTACTAGAGAATATCAGTTTATCAACAAGCATAGATTTTGAATATCATAAAAAAAAACTCTTGAGGGACGTTTGATTTACTTCAGAATCTATCATTTTGCGCTGCTTCTTGCAATATTTTTCTGTTTAAAGTAGTCCTCAGTCCTACTCCTCAAAGATTTCCTTGTAGGTTCCATTTATGTGCTTTATTAGCCATATTTTCTTTCTATTATCGAATTCTATTTCCCATCCAATCTCACTTCTTTATTTTTATTTCATCAACGAATCTATCCTGGGCTCAGGGTCTCCTAAATTCTTCGTTGGACACTCTGTCTTGACATCACATTTAGATGACATAAAGTTTACATCTATTCACAAATATCAATCAACATTTTACAGATTATAAAATTTAATCTTCTACATTTGCTATCTCTGCAGCGCCACCGATTTAATATTGGATCTTATTTTTGTAGTCAGTTCATTGAAAATATTTTACCAAAGTACTGTTTCTATGGGAACTAATGTCTTCTTCGTATACCATCTAACTCGATAAATATGGTAATGAAGTAAGATAAGTAAACATCTTTTTTTAACTTCAGAATCCACGTTGCAGATTTTGGACTATAGAGAGCTATGGTGGGAGCCTTAAATTATTATAATTCTAGAGACCTTTGACAAATTTTATTATTATATGTAGGTTCTTTAAATTGAGTCAAATTTTTTTCGATAGGTAGAGTCGGGATTGATGTTCTGTCCATCACTCCAGATTTTCTGCAATTTGTGATTAATGTGGTCTATATAAAAATGATCTCTTCCGCAGCTAACGGGAGATTCTATATCGAAATGACATAACAGAGTCTTCTGAAGAATAACTGTCTCTACTCTTTCACCCTTAAGGGCAGATCAACATCAACCAATTTTACACTTTTAGCATCCTTTATTGCTAATACCCTTGAGAAATGGTTGCACACTGACCGTGTTGTTTATACTGACTTCTACAAAGCCTTTGACAAGCTTTCTCACAGAGTGCTACTGTTTAAGCTATTAAAAATACATTTTTCTCCGTTGTTAGTTGAATGGATCTCATCTTAATTAAGTGGTAGAAAATTTAAAGTCATCTTCAGAAACGAGCTTTTAAGTGTTGTTTGTACATAATCTGGAGTTCCTCAGGGAAGCCATTTTAGTCCCTTATTGTTTGACTTATTTATTAGTGACCTAGTATCTGTGATAAAATTCTCTGAAATTTTAATATATGCTGACGATGTGGAAATAAATTCTAAATATTTTCATATGTAATGTTATTGTCTTTAGACATAAGTTTTCTCCTTTTGCGTACCAGTATCATATAGACAATGTTCCTATTAATGTAACCAGATTAAGGATCTGGGTATTATCTTTGACTAAAATGTTACTTTTTCTCACCACCTTGATTATATTGTTGGGAGGGCCTATTCAATGCTTCGATTTGTTAGGTGCTGGTCTAAAGAATTTAATAACCCGTACGCATTGCGTTCCTTGTATGATTCATTTGTGTCACGGCTGTCAAGTGTTGAGTCCTTATTACAACGTACATATTAATGGGATTGAATCTGTACCGCAAATGTTTTTATTTTTCGTTTTGACCTTCTTCGCTTTCCATGGAATAATAGGTTTAAGCTTCCACCTTATTCTGATCCTCTAGCTTTAATTAATATGACGTCGCTCCATTAAATGTATGAGCTTATCTTGTGTGTTGAACGAATTATGGAGTTTAGGAGCCCCTCAATAATATGTATAGAATTTACAAAAAAAATTTTCAAATTTTTTAGATTTTATGATTTACAAGAGCGATTGGAATTTCGATTCTTTCAAGGGGTTTTTTATTTTATGTTTTTATTCCAAAATGTTTTTTCTCAATTATTCATTATGTAACTTTTATCAGATTATATATTTATATATGTATGTTGGCTAATAAATAAGTAAAAATAAAAAAAAAAGGATAAAAGAAACTACGTAGCTGAAAACCGTCTTTGTATTCTGAATAATATAAATAAAGATCCTCCTGTACAAGACTGATCAAATTCTTATTGTACAAAAGTGCAGTGGATACTTTTATTTAAGGCATAACTACCTGGCTATGGTCTCAGCTATCTACATATATTAGGCAGACATTTCCATGATATTGACGAAGTTTCGTCATCTTAAAATGGTTATGTTTAGGGAAATTTAAATTTTTACGCATTATTTCAAAAATATGTCAATCTTCAAAGCATCAAAAGAATTTCTGCTCTTATTTACTACTTCTACTACTATTACTACTACTAATACTCACATTGCTGTTCCTAATTCCCAAGTCGGGATTTAGCAACAAATATTGTCTGTTTCCATAATTCATTAGAAGGTTAGGCAAGTATTATTCACGCGCACCCTGACCTTACAGGTAAAACTGCCTGCAACAGCGACAAGTTAGTAATTGCTATACAATCACTGCAGTATCTAATGCTATAAATTTCATTAATAGCGCATTTTATTTACAACTAAAATCACCGGTGTCCATATTTTGTCGTAAAGGTCAAACGTGACTTGAATTTATTTTGCAGACCCGAAGTGGAACAATTTTCTGCAGTAGAAGTTTCGTCAGAGTCGCACTTAAGAAAGCCGGTGGCGGTAAGGCGGCCAGAAAATATTCAATTTTATCTGCATTCAGCTTAATGAGAAATAATTTCTATCCTAAATCCCTCGTTGCATAAAAGAAGTGTGGTGGCTAAGCATAATCCCAAGTCTAAAAATTGCATATTGCATATACATATATTACTACATACTATATGTAGGTATGTAGCTTAGACATAATAAACAGCATTTTTCATTGAATTGCGTTTGCTGCTTGAACAGGTTCATCATGCCAACAGGTCCATATTCTTGTCTATAACTCTACCATACCTATGTACACCGAGAGCACTACTCATCTGGGGGGCTACAATATAGCCTCGGGCGTAATTAACTTATGAATATGCAATGGATGCAACCTCTTAATTATTGGAATTAATCAATTCCAATCATATTTTCCCGTAATTATATATCATCTGAGATCTAAAAAGTCTGCATAATCCTGAATGGAATGGGACGCCCTAATCCATACTATTATGCTCTAGTGACTTACCTTCATTTTGCATGCAGAAATTATTGGGATCATTTTCGTTTTATTTTCTAAAAAAAAAAAAGAGTCCTCTTTAGTTCCAGCTAGAAATAGGTAGTCGGTCTTCTGCTATAGATATGTTCTATAAATTTCAGGTACAAAAAAGTACAGCAAGCCTTAGACTAAACTATTATACTATAGATAGGTGTGTAGAAAGTGATGAACTACATACATAACAGTAGGTACCTGACCTGGGTACTGTGTCCATATTTAGATTGCTTTGCCGCACAGAATCTTTGACTTTAAAACTGGTTTTGGGGCGTGTCATGGTCATGGCCGTCATTTTTTTGTGTCACGATCGCACCCTTCTCCGAGTTCTGGGATTATTCTTTGTTGGAATTTCTTCCTCCTAGTGATAAATGCCGTTCATGAATTATTAAAAAAAAAAACTCCTGTCAGTTTTTGGTCAAATGAAACTAAAATTGATGTTCAATAATTGCATGCAATCTTGCAGGCAAATTAAATAGGTATCATAGCTTTTAGACCCTGGGTTAGGACCACATCAAATTAATATATAGCAGTTTTAATGTGCGTACATATGTTGCCAAATATCTATACA
Organism: Dioctria rufipes; assembly: GCA_963924295.1. NCBI lineage: Eukaryota > Metazoa > Arthropoda > Insecta > Diptera > Asilidae > Dioctria > Dioctria rufipes. Next base: position 30,224,405 of record OZ002742.1, read on the forward strand.
CATATGTATGTATTAGATGTAGCCACAAGTAACAAAAAAAATAATTAAGGAATTTTAATTCAATCGGTTAAAACTATGATTTCATTGCAAAAACCATAATAATTATAATAATTTATGCGTGAGAATCAGGTCATACCGAAATTAGACGATTATTTTTCCAAATTTCGATTTTCAGTCACTAAAGGAACAAATTATCTTTGAAAATAGGTTTAAGACTAGCTTTAAGAATGGGTTATAAGCTAATAACTCTTTAATAGATATAGCTAGCACATAGGGCGTACAAGATCTAACTAAAGGGGAGAGTCAACAGTTTACAGATTTTATAAAAAAAAAGTTATGTTAACCACCATTTTGCAAAAGAACGAAGATGTTAAAGTAAAAAAACAAATGGTAAGAAAATCCGAAATTCTTAATTTTGACTACCAGAACTCCCAATATGAGACGCGTACGGGGCTAACTAAGTAGTCGTCGGAAAGGCCATAAAGCTCTGCGTACAATTAGCTCTAGACAGTGACCGTACACCCTGTTACATACAGAGTACACTCTGTAACATACAAGGTGGTTTGTGAAAGACTGGCATAATTTCTTAATCACCCTGTGTATCCCAAACCGTTGATGTGGACCTCCACCGCCACCCCCCCCCCCCCCCGGCCAGCGATACAATGTTTTGTTCGTCTAGGTGAGTACTATCACCTCCTGCTCTATGGATAACTTAGCCGGAAACAGCCTGTATAAATTAAAGTGAAATGTTGTTCGTTGGTAATCGCATCACTAGAGAACGGCTTGCCAGATTTGGCTAATTTGTTTCTTTAATATTTGTAATAGTCCGAGTAAGGTTTTTAGAGAAACAAAAATTGGAATCGGCAACCCCTTAAAATTTTATACACGATGATTTTAAGAAAAATGTAACTTTAAGCTCAGAAATGGGACGTATCGGGCAACTCCTTCGCAGAGTTGCCATACAAAAATGTTGTGTTTAACTGTATATTTGAGCACGGAATGAGAGCTCGTCGACATAGAGAGCTATACTCTGCCACTCATATGAACGTATGCACGCACACACATACGCTCACCGTCACGCACACACACACGGCCACGTGTGCAAGCAAACACACACAAACTCATACAAATACAGAGTGAGAATCGCGCGATTGAGTTGGGTGATAGCTTAGATATTATACAAAAACTTTTTTTCACCAAACTTGGTGGATAGGTTCCTCTTCTTTGTGTGCGTCAATCCCGAAAGCTCCCGTTTTCCACGGACGGCTCGTATCCGGCAGGGAAAGGGGGCAAGTGCTTATATTTCATGAAGGAAGAAGTGCAGCACAACGTTGGAGGTCTTAAATAAGAGCAGGCGGCGGGGTCTACCATTAGTAGAAATTTGTGAGTTTTTGGGGGTGGAAGGGGGAGAGGAATCTACAAAAGAGTCGAAATCGCGATTCTTCCCCATACTAACGAAAAATGTTTGATCCCTCTACCTTCGACATCAAACAACCGATTCGAATTTCCTTAAAAAGGCACTTTGACACCCTGGGTGCATTAGTGTACTACGTTTTTCGATCTGGGGGGGGGGGGGGGGGAATAAGGGCCGTTTTTACAGCTGTCCCTGTAACACATCCCTTTGAACTCGCAGCATAGGAATGTGGGTACGCAAACTCCTTTAAAAAAAGCTTATCCAAAACTGTACTAGATATCCCATATTTTACCAGAACAAAATTTGATCACCTCCTCCCGGGCCGCCCTGAATACTTTTGGATTTTTTGTAAGACCGTCAGAATATCCATTTGCACTCCTCCATCGATACCCATACTTACTTTTTTTAGTATTTCCTTTTTTTTAACATTGTAGTACTAGAGTATTTTCTATTATTGATCATAACTCGGGTAGATTAAATCCGATCGAGGAACGGTTTCCACTGTTCAACGCAGCTATCCAGCAGCTACTATTCGTGGAAGAACTTTTTTCTCTTGGCGTATTTTTTTCTGTAAAGATGATGGGGGGGTACCTTCCTGTGCGGCTGCATGTTACATATCAAGTGAAAGATCTCGCCGAGTACAATCAAGTGGGATAGCTTTATACTGATTCACCGAGTTTAGCGAAACATTTCACCCCGTCGCGGCGTGGCGTCGCAATCAAATTTTCTGAACGTTGTGTTACATATACCCCAATTACTATATTTTCCATACACTCTATCTAGTCTTTTTTACTAATAAAATTATCTACTCTTTACTGTCTTTCATCTACAGAAAACCGCAATTCATTATCTTAATTAGTTTAGGAGCATTCTGCGAAACAATTTTCGGCTGCCATTTGCAATTTTCGATCGTCTATCGACCGTCTATTACAAATTGAGACGTACATTTTCCCCTAAAATAATCTCCACTAATTTTAATAATTCAGGGATTATTTGGGGTAGGAGACTCTGATCTATCCACTGGTGTATACCGCTTTGGGCTTCAGTTACCCCTTCCGAGCGATGGGGTGGGATACAGTTTTTCCTACAGAACTCGCTGGGGTTACGTCCCATCGTGAAAGCGATTTTACTGTTGGCCTCAACTAATCGGCGCCTTCAATTCGCGGAGAAAACTTTTTTTTTCGCGAGGGTACTTATGGTTGCGTGGTAGGTACGCCCGGGTGGGGGGTTCCGGCAGGGCATGTTGGATATCAAATTAAAGATCTCGCCGAGGTCTATCCACTGGTAAACTTTAGTTCCGATTCAGAAATAGTATGTGGGGAGCCATTTAGCAACATGGCTACACTCTTCTCTGGATAACTCGGCTATCGTTACACCGATTGTCCTGATTCTTTTTTATATGAAAGATCACTAGGGCTAGGGCTTATTATCTGACACATACTACAGAGTTTGCGAGCTCATTCTCGAGAATTTTGATAAGACAAAAAAGTAAGTTTCTTGGCCAATAATCAGAGACTGCCTTTGGTACAGAGCATTTAACCAAAGGTATAACAATTGCAGTTTTCCATATTCAGGGAAATCAGAAAATGTGAGGCAAGAGCTAAAAATATGAACTAAAAAAATGATGGTGCTGTATCGTCTGACCCAGTGGCAGACGGACTTAACGGACATTCATGCCTTGAAAATCTCCTCATGTGATAAATATTGGAAAGTGAGATTGCTGTGACCTTCCACATGCAAACTGATATTAGGAAAGGGCATTGTTATGGAAATATTACAGGTTGTAGTAAACTAAGTATTAAGATCGTACGGTATTCAAGTCACATGGTGATAAACCCTTTCTGCATATGCTAAACCACTTCAAATTAGACCACAGTTTCTTAGAAGGCGGCGATGCATTTAATATGCTATTGAAATAGTTCTTATTTGTCCTATTAGTTACAGTATTCTTCTTGTTTCTAATTGTTTTGTACCTGGAAAAACGTAGCACCACATATCACAGAAAATGATTGTCTAGTGCTATGTTTGAGCTGTTGAAGTCTACGGTTTTGGTCGGAAGCTTGTAGTACCTTGTCGTAATTAAAATTTCCATTTTTTTTATTTGTAAAATAAGGTAGGTGTACAAATTAGACCTTCTTAGGAAACCTAACAAACTAAGCTAAGAATTATTGGAAGAGCATTTGTCAGTAATACCGATAGTCTAAGAATTAGAATAATTTACATTTAATCATCAGTCACTTTTCCAAAGAAACTTTTCCATTATACCCAGTTCTTAAGTACACACATGGGCGCAGGATGCGACTTTAGAGCCCTATTATTCCGACTCCTTTGGATTTGGGATACCTATGACCCCTTCTCAAAGCCAAATCCTGGGTGCGTTACTGAACTCCAGCAATTCATTTATTCGCATCCCCGAGGAAAGCGGTCTTAGAGCCCCATATATAGAGGAAAAATCGCTACGATCACAGGGACTCTTTATCTTTTATTTAGCAAGAGTAAATTTTGATTATAGAAATGTGAATTAATTTGTATTAGTATTATTAATTATCCTATTATTTTAGCTATATTACAATTGGGGTAAATATGAGTGATGAATAGCGTTAAAGCACAGCTATGTCACGGTCTCCAAATAGATCCTATTTGCATTTTACTAGTACTGGTACACTTCAATGAAAAATTCCTTTCATTGCTCCACGCCACCACCGCACTGCCAGCCGAAGAAATTATGGTAAAAGGCATAAAAGATAATATCTCGTAAAAACTGAATTAAGGAATGCTAGAAAAACATCTCAAAACAGTCCGCCATATCTAATTTGATAATGAAATTTCCAAAGTTTCGTCGAGCATCTCTTTCATTCTCCTCCCCACGCTCCATTCCGCTCGGGTAAATTTGAATGTTTGTTTTAATTCCTCCGAGCACATTAGACGCATAATCCCCTTCTAATTGCGCTCATTTAGCATGAAATCATTTGTCGGAATAAATTTCCATAAGTCCGGGGTCTGGAGCCTAACCGTTCCGCAATCACCTGCCTGGATACCATTGGGCTTGCGGAGTTGTGGCCAATGGAAGATCCAGCTGTATACTTCTACTTCTACTATGTCTACATCTATGTCCATGCACTATCAACAGCAGCAGCAGCAGCAGCAGCAGCACCGGGAACCATATTCACAGTATGAGTACCTCTAGGTCGTGCTTTTGGTATCAAATCTTCTCAAGAATTTCTTATGAAATATTTTTTTTGTTTTTCTTTTTATTATAAAAGTGTTATTGAAAAAAAATGGTGTCGGCTACTCTAAAAGTCAACGCATCTCATTTGAATAAAAATTTAATTACAGAAAAATGAGATATAATTTCTGCCGCCCTGGCTCTGTTCGACGATGCTCTGTTTTCGGTTTGAGATAACAAAACGTTGTGGGTCGAAACTAAGATCTAGCTGGAGGCTAGTGGAGTAAAGTGCTGGGCCTTCGCCTTAATGTGATGCACAGAGTTATTAAGCTGTTTCCTCTGCGAGGAGTTCATGGGAGTCATACTATGAGCTTCTCATCTATGCATAGCGGATAGCAATCATCATCAGGGTCCGCAGTAGCCCGAATGTGAGAAAATTTAATGAACCAACAAATTTCCAAGTAATCGCGATGCTAATGCGGTTGTCGCCCATTTTATTAGCATGGGCATTGGGCATCTTTTTGGAGACTTACTCAAGAGACCTACATGTATATTGGGCCTTGTAAAATGTTTTTGTCAAGTGCAAGATCTTGTTCACTTTTAATGGGCTTTTAGATGACATCACCTTATTTATAGATGCAAAGAGGATGAAGCAAATTATTTTCTAGTCGATAATAAAGTTCAGTGACATTCTTACATAATTAAAGTGTCAGAGCTGGGAAGATTTAAAGTTAAAATGTTAATTTTGATTAGGAATTAATCGATACTGTTGATGGCAATCAGAGTAACATACCTTTGTTGGTTGCAGTGTGTAGGGAAAATATCATCATAAGAGAGGCATAGTGTAGGCATTGAATATATTAGGGCGTTTATATAATTAGGCAATGATTTTAAATTAAATTTGAAATTTAAAATATTAAGTATTCAAAACAAATGCTATAGTCAGTAAAGAAATTTTTAATATTTTTTATTTTTTCCCTATAGGGCTCCTATTTCAATCTCTACATAGGTAGGCCCCTAAAAATAGCGGAGAGGATTCTAGATTTACGGGCCTGTTTAAGTTTGGTTAATCACAGATATTAAGCACCAAGATATGTCCAAGGAGGACCAAGATATGTCCTAGAAAGACCGAAACTTTGCTAAGGAAGAACCATAATGACATGTGGAATTTTATCACGAATATCATTAGACACTTTCCTCTTCAAGAAACATGCGAACTGCATTCAAGTTCCATAGAGAATATTCAGCTCGTCTAACATATACCAATGTGAGGCCTCTTATGTTGACATATGCAGATTACCTTTATATTTGCTTGACAAGAGATGAAGCTTTTCGGCTCGATCGTGCTGTTTTCAAACAGTACGAATGTATAACAGGCGCGAAATTTAACCTTAGTAAGATTTAAGGCTTGAAGTGTGGAATGTGAAGAGATCGTACAGATATTTCACTGAACATCCAATGGGCTAATACTTGCCTGAAGTATTTAGTTTAGATGCTTACATATATCGGCCGCGAGAGTAAATAAAATTATAGTGATTTGCTTTGGAGAAAGGCTCTAGAGATGTAAACTCATGGCGTAGTCAGCTATTTCCTTTACTCTCAATGGGAAAGACTTTCGTCAGTCATGATAAATTATTTAATTACCTCATCCATCGTTTATCTGCTAAAGCCTGCGACGTTTGTTGAAGCCTTTGTAGCACTTCTTCAACCAAAAGCATTAGATGCCTTTTGGTGCAGAGACGATGGGTTGCTTAAAGCACGGTCTGTCTGCCAGTGAAAATAAGTGGATTAGGTCTCACTAAGTACGGTTTACAAAATTCTCATCAATTCCAATTAGCTGTAGTAATGCTGAAGGCTTTGAAGCTGACACACATCCACTGGCGGTTCTCGGTGATATTATTGATATGTCCTGAAACTCTCGAATAAACACAATTTTGCAAATTGGTATCAGTGGTTTTGAACAGACCGCCTCACACACCTTTGAGTATACTAACAATACTTGTGCTCCTTGCTTAGCTTTGAAGAATCTAATGGAATTCGTGCGCAATATGTGTCAGTTGATCCACCTAATTTTCAGAATTAATAGAAGAGCTTTTAATCAGGTGTATCGTCTGATTAGCTTTGTTTTGACGTTAGCCAAATCTTCAATTCATTTGCACTAACTACATGAGAGTTGAATGGAAATCATAATACTGATCCGCAACATCACTCACAAGCACTTAAAAGGTATTTCGTTCCTAAATAGAAGACACGTTTACATCTTGAATATCTGTCACCGAACGTAAGCACATCCAACTGCACATGGCAACCACTGTCGTCGGTGCAGGATGGCGCGCTTGTCTTTCATTGGTGATAACAGGCCACAGAATTCGTAGCACTAGTCCACGGTGCATTTCCTCGCTTTGGAACCATTGCAAGTATTGTGGAAGGACAAGCATCCATTGTGAAATGTAGTAGCTGGAGTGTACATGACACAAGTGAATGAAAATGTGTTTTCCAGTCCCCCAAACGCCCCGAGAAAGTTTTCTGAATTGGTAAAAAAAAATACACCACCCGATAGTCTTCGGCGAGACCTTTAATTTGAAATACAACATGCCGTATTGGAAACACCCCCCCCCCCCGCTGAGGTTCCTACACCCCTGAAATTATGCAGAGAATGAATAGTAGCTAGTAATGAGCTGAAGCAAACAGTGAAACCCGTTTTCCGATCGGATATAACCCTACTGAGTTCGAACCGATTACAGGTGCGAAAAATCTTGTACCTCAGTTCAAATAAAAAAAAAATTGAGTAGGGTATGGCTATAAATAGTTATTTAAGGCCCCGAGTATAGGAGTGTGGGTGCTCAAAGACCCTAAGGAATTCGATTCTGTACTAGATTTCCAAAGTGCACTAGATTAAACTTTGACACCCCTCCGAGTTCCGTCGCTTAATTGAAATATACATTGCTAATAAAATATGTTCAGAGTATCATAATGCATCGTTTAAGATATTTGTCATGTCTGGAGGTGACGGGCCTAAAATGGGCATTCCCCTTTCTCTTTCGATCATTTACAAAATTCTTGCTATCTTGGTAAGTTTGTATGATAAACACTTCTTGGAACTATTACTTATCTGTAAATATAGGCACACTTTTAAATTTTATCTTGGATTTGGCTTTAAAACATTATCTTAAAAATATTTAGTGGAAATTCCATTTTACTTTTACCTTATATACCAATTTTAATCTCTTGTGTTTTTGGAGTGCCTTGTTTGTTTTTTCATTAGATTATATACAATTTGTTTAGCCTTTTGTGTCACCTTTTAGATTTAGTTAGATAAAACATTTTCTCACCTTTTTATAGTGCCACTTTTTTAATTTTAACAGTCACTTGATAAAGTTTTTTATTAAAGAATCTACAAAAAAAAAAGTTATTAATATTATATACACCCAAGTCCCAAACCCCCTAGATGTCGTTCCTACATACAAGACTGATGCTTGTTTTCACACATAAGTAATACGGGTGTTTCCCACTAGGAGGTCAATAGAGCGGGAGGTGATAGTACTCACCTAGACGAACCAAAAATTGTATAGCAGGGGGGCATATCAACCGTTTAGAAGTTACATGGTGATTAAGAAAACAAGCTAGTTTTTCACAAAATACCCTGTATCTTAAAAACTACCTTTTTTTTAATTTAACCTCTATTATTTATGCAACAAGGTTAACATTACTTTTTTTTATAAAAACTGTAAACTATATCATTTCCTCTTTAAGTTGACCTATTACACGCAATGTGCTATCTGAAGCCCTTTAAGAGTTATTAGCTCTAAACTTATTCTCAAACCTATTTTCAAACCTATTCTCAAGATCATTTTAAAAAATATCGTCTAATTTCGGTGTAACCTGAATAGGTTATGAGTTAATAACTATTTAACAGCTACAGGGTGTAATAGGTCACATTAAAGAGGAGAGTCTACAGTTTACAGTTTTTATAAAAGAAAGTTATGTTAACGACCTAGAATTTTTTGAATATATTTTAGTTGTCATTCTAGAGTAGGTATATAGATAAATATCTATTCCTGTTTCGAGGTGCACTATATAGTTAGGGGTATGTTTCGGAAGATTCAGCATATTCTTTAAAAAGATAAAATTGCTCTCATTACGCTTTGAAAGAGACTCCATTTTAGACATAACTTAATATTTTTATTGTTAATGAATTTGTTCCTGGCTGTTACGACAATGTTGGCCAAAGTTCAATTTGGGGGTTAAGTAGAGGTACAAGGTAACTATATTAATTGGCGTTTCCTTAAAATACTATTGTTCATCCACAATTCTTCTCCCTCCACCTTTTTTAAAAATCTTAATTTTAGATTTGTCTAAGTTTACTATGAGGCCCCCATAGATTGCAGTATAGTTGTATATTTCCAATATATAGATCATATCTTCCATTGTTTTGAGATTGTCTGAAAACAGGACGATGTCATCAGCATATAATAACATACGACTAATCTGACCGTCGATTTGGACACCATCCACCAAACTATCATGTAACAAGAAAGGATTAGCTAAACAGCCCTGCTTGATTCCTGCGAGAGTTGGGAAATATTCTGACACGGTCCATACTGCCATCTTTGCGTCAGAATAAAGACTTGAGCGTATCTTGAGTACTTTCGTTGAAATACCTAGAAATGAAAAATGTGTAAATTTTTTCTTTCCCTTTGAATGAAGCAGATGAACTATGCTACATAAATTGAACACATTATCAATCGTAGAGTATTCTTTCCTAAAGCCAACTTGATACTCATTTAAAATGTTATACTGCCGTTCGTATTCCGTTAGTCGTTTCAGAATAATTGTCACAAAGAGTTTAATCACGTAGTCCATGGATGCAATTCCTATGTATTACATAGATCACATCTTGGTACTGAAGTTTTCTTATATTATTTATTTTATTTTATTTTATTTATTCGTAAGTAAATTTACTTAAGTGTGGCAAACACGCCCTTTGAATTTAACAGACATACACAAATTAAATTTAGCCGTCAGAGTTGAAGTTTCGTTAAGTTTAAATGTCAAGTTGCAGTCAGTGAAGGTGCGGTAAGAATCGCTCATTCCGTAAGAACGCGATGTTCCAAATAATTAAATTATTACTAAATGTATAAAAGTGCAATGTAAAAATTAAAATGGAATAAAATGGAACTGCGAATTAATAGAAGGCACGATTATAACCCTTCCTTACGGAATGTGATATCTATTTAGGTTAAAAATATCAATTTTTCGTAAGTTAACCTCAGTCTCGTTAAAATCTTGAATTTCTTTATGGCAATTGTGGTCCAGACTATTATCCAAACAAAATATACTTTTCAATTCTGATCTCTGTTGACTTCATACTGCCAATTTGTCTCTACAAAATTGTTCTCTGGTTTTTGCTTTTTTCTAGAAGCGTCCAAGAAATAATTGAACCTTTTTTTTTTGTTTTTATTGAAGTTAATTTATTTAAATTTATTTACATCTTATAAGTATTTATATAATAGTATACTAACTTATTAAAATATTTTTACAAAAAGATAAAAATAATATTGATAGAAAAACTGCATTGGTTTGTTTTGGTTTGCAGTTCGTCTTTCCTTTACGGAAAAGAGTTGCATCCACACTTTTTATTATAAGAAAAAAATCAATACCCTTAATAAGACGGTTGTTGTTAATTAGGCTAAGGTACGAACGAATACCGAAGTGTGAGATTAGACAATGAGTTGCCAAGCGCTGTAATGGTAATATTAAAAAGATTTGTACATGCAACAAGACGAATAATTCTTTGGAGCGACTCGTTCCTAAAAATTATAACAACAGCTTTAAAATATTTTATGTTCAAATATCAGGGAGTGGAAGAAATTAGTCAAAAATTTTGTGAGTCTGATTACTCCTAAATGCAAGATGTTGATAGCCTCCATAGCTGCATCGACCGATTTACAAGGAATTCTAAAATTGCAAGTATTGTGTTATTAATGAAACTTCTGAAAAATGTGAAATACAGTGCTGCAAATTCAAAAAAAAGGATTTCTTGGCATATTCGCAAAAAGCAGATTTATTAAATTATCAAAATGTGCCATTTTCAAAATTAAAAATATTGTATTTAAAAAAATAAGACCCTTTTAAGGTACATTATAAAATGTCGGCAGCACAGCAGTCAAATCTGATAACAACTGGCAGAAATAAACTTGGAACACCGAATATAAAATCTCATGGTTGGTTTATCTTCCAGATGTAAACAGAAATTATTATAAAACAATTTTAATCCTCAAATAAGACTGTTTTTGAGTTATCGCATAATTTAATTTGTTTGTGTTATTTGTTATTTTCCTTTTTACTGAATGAAGAAATATTTCTTCAAGTAGGTCTTTTGTGGATTCTCCAGTACAAACGAAACCCAAAAAAGGAGTTTTTTTTTTATTTATTCTATCACACAATTATTTTATTTAGGACAGCAAAGCTTCAGGGCTTGGTTCTACTCATCAACAAAATTGAGTGACTCAAAAAACAAAACAAAAACGACGAATGGATTTTTTTTGCATTCTACTATTTTCATTAATTCTGTCAGGTTGGGACTTTTTGATGAGTAGAATCAAGACTTGAAACTTTACTGCTCTACATAAAATAATTGTGTGATAGAATAAGTAAATAAATTTCCTTTTTTTGCGTTTACTTTGTACCGAAAAATCCCAAAAAGGCCTACTTCAATAAATATAAACTGCACCTAGTAAAAAATTATAAAATTAATTATATTAATTGTCAATGAAGAAATCTATTTTTATTTAAAAAAACACTAAAAAGTAATAAAATATTTCTTTTAACTTTATTAGAAAATTGTTTTGCCCCATATCATACAAGCAATGTAATGTTTGAAATCTGGTGCAAGTTAACGAAATTTTAATGGAAATTTTCTTCTATTGAAACAAAAATAATTCAAGAAATAAATATACGGAAAAGACTGAGTTTTTATTGCGAAATTTAAAAAAAAAAATTTATTGAACAATTTTTTTTTTTATAATAAAGGTCTCAACTTTTACTGCATTTATCTCAAAACTACATTTTTGCGTATGGGGCAAAACAGTATTCAGGCAACGAACTGTCATTCAGTTATATAATAGAGCCAGAGTTTATATAAAAGTGCTTGAATTTTTATAATTGTAATTTGTTCATTTAAGTACAATAAGCCATTTTTTTTATCTGTGCATTGCAAATAAAAAAGAAAATGTCAGTTAAGCCAATTTTTTTTAAATTGAAGATATATGGCTTCCGGTCATATTTTTATATGAAGAAAATACATCTTTTTAAGTAAATAACATTTTCAAATTATGTAATGCTACTTTTATGAATTAAAAAGTGAAAATTTCAAATTTTGCTTATTTTTGGAACAGTCCTTTTTGTTTAGAAGTATCTATGATGATATTCACGCTAAAATTTTAATTGGAGCTGAATTTTACCACATAATATGCCCAAAAATGGTCATGCTAAGATATAAAAATATTAAGTACAAATACAATATAAAAAACTTTCGAAAATCTATGTCAAGATAGGTTGCGTAAATATTTGCATAATATTGTTTTATAAAGGTAACAAAAATTAATTTTCCTAACATTTCAATCACTAAAAGAAATGATTCTAAGAAAATTAAAATCGTTGTGGATACTTTATCAGCACAATTATAAACAAAGTTTATAAAGTTAACCGAAACATTGTTGCAACAACTGTTATGACCAAAATAAATTAATCGTGAGCACCCTGGGTTATATCAGGGTTATATAAGAAGTTATATTACAGTGACTAGAATATTTTTATTACTCACGTTTAGTTATATAACGTTAACTAAATTAAGTCACGGTAACCTTTATATAATCCTACATTTAAGCTCTATAAGGGGTTTATAGTGGTCACAAAAAAGTTTCAAGTACTTAACTCAAGTTTTGTAATTTGGTACTACTATATTTAAGAAAATATATATATTTCTTGGGAAAGCAGACAATTTGTATTTCGTATTGGTAGTTTTTGAAAAGTTCACAGAGAAAGTCAATGTAGTCTCAAAAATTACTTTCGTTACCAGAAATTCGGGTCTTTTCTATAATTGACAGCAGTGATATGTAGTTGCAACTTTTTGGCGCCCCGAATTTAAATAAAATACTTACATAAATTGTTCAATGAAAAAAACTGCCACTTTCGCTCCATAAAACGAATGAATACAAGTAGAATGGGCTACCATCAACATCACTCTCACAGTGTCCGTCATAGTATACACACTAAATGCATGTTAGATCCTTAATTATTTTATACCCAAAATAACCCCGGATAGCTTAATTGTTTTTTCGGGAAGACCTCCACCATGTCCAATTACAAAAATTAACTATGTCCCTCTGCGCCATCATTTCAGTTGTAGCTAAAAAAAAAAAGAACAAAAAAAAACACAAAAATTTTCGCCCAAGAATAATTTCTCCATTTAATACCACAATCCTCTTGGCTAGCTGCTTGGTCGGTCCTACCCCCGCTGTACTCATGTTCACGGACTGAACAAATGTTTGATATTCAAACAGGCGATAAATCGTTGTAAATCCCCGACACAAACAGTGTCCCCAACAGTTGTAGCTCCAGTTAAAATGACAGGGGAGAAAAAATTAATTCATCACATCTCGCAGATTAATTTGTCACTGGGCAAATATTCCAGCAAATCCCCAAATAGCCACCACACAGCCAACACAGCAGTCACATGGAGGATAAGAGATACTCGTATTGTTCCTGGGTAAACATGACCTCTGAGAACATTGCGTGGATGGGAGGAGATCATTAGAAATTGGATGGTACGGAGTAGGTGGCTCGAAGGAATGGGTACACTCCTGGAATGAGTTTTATTATTAATAATCGATTCAATGGTGAATGGTGAAAAAAAAGAACTTTACTAATTCAGATTACTCTAGCAAGCCAATGGGGGGGGGGGGGGTATACGTAGTTGCTCCCTAAAGCCCGTTGCAATCTATGTGCAAATTTATGTATCTACATAAAACAGGGTGGGTGTAAGGGAAGGATAACAATATCCAAAGTTGCAAGCATATGGACCCGGGACCCGCTCATAGAATGCATGGTCACGTATTATAGGACTACGCAAACAATGTCTGACACGCAGAATCTTTTAAAACCGTCCAGAACGAGTGCTGCTGAAATGTTCTCGTGTTTATTCTAGACCAACAAGAAGACCCCTCCAGCTTTGGTCCGTCTATTCACCTCTCCACTTCCATGTCAGCCGCCTCTTCTATCCACATATTTTTGAGCAATTCTCCGCTATGGATCTAGCCCGTGCGAGTGAGTGTTCTAGCTAGCCCGGGGCACTACACTCTGTTCCGGAGATTGTTTGCCCTAACTCTTTGTCGCCGTAGTGCACTTTCATCAAACACCAGCAGGGCGGGTTTAGCTGTTAATTAAAACAGCCGATTGGAATTAGTTTCTGTTATGAGCCGCTACAATGAGAGGGTACTACAAAAAATTAACGTGGTGAAAAAACAACACTCGGTGATTGAACCAATGCAGAGACATGCCGGTATATCAATGTGGTACCTAACTCGGGGGTTAAGGGAGTCACTTTGTAGTCCATCAATCATCAAAAAATTATTCCGAGTCGCCGGTGCTTTGCTTAGGTTCTGTGTTGTTTCTTGTATTTTTTTTCTTTTTTTTTTTTTTGTTCTTGCCTACAACATCGCATCGTGCTGAGATTCTCATCAGCGCAGGTATAATGGACACTTGTTCGGTATGCTGGAGTCTGTGAGCGGTTCATTAGCTTTAGGTTAAGTTCCGTGCTGACAAATCGACGCAATTGTGAGGTTAAGTGGTGAATTAACGACCTCATTGATGGCTAGGATTGTACATACCTAAAAGTCTTGATTATACTTCGAAGAAGTGAGCAAAATATTTTGAGTGAAGATTTGTTATAAGTACGTTTGCCCTTTTTTGGACATTTTGATTTATTTTATTTAAAAATAGTTATAATATCTTGTGACTCATTGAAACATGAAGATAATCATCAGATACCACTCTAATTCTCTCTAATTATTATTACGTTTTATATTCGTACAAGGGTACTAGTATAGACAAACTAATAACATACAAAGTGTGGGCAAGTAGAACAAAAATCTGTAACGCCTTGCTCGACTATAAAATCGACGATGCCTTGACCAGATATAGGGAAGCATTTTGGGACGGCGGTTTGTTCGGCCGCTAACACTTTTTATGAACGTAGACCACTGACATGTATAATATGGACTGACTATGTTAATAGAAATGCACTGAAAAAAGTGGGCTCACTGCTATATTGCTGACTTTTTCGGTCTAAGCATCCAATACCAACTGGGGAGAACAGGAAACAATAAATAAATAAGTGGGTTCGTCGAAATAAATATTTTTAAATTAATTACTTACGGTTATTACTGATAAAATTGTTTTACCTAAAGTAATATATTCATAAGATTTGCAGCAGAAATTCTACACGTTTTATTATAATCGCTTTTCAAGCTACGTGCTCATTATTTTAACTTCTCGCCAATGATTTTTTTCAATGTTGGCACCGGCATAAGAATTTTTTCTGACATAAGCAACTGAGCCCACATGAAATAGAAAGTTAAGCATTGCATATTATATATGTCAGTAGCGTAGACATGTAGATAAACAATTAACTTTATTTTTTTCTTAGAAATTTACAGAAAATATTTACGGCAGAAGTTTTATTTACTTCAGTGCCCGACTGGACTTTTTTTTTTAGATAAAATACCTACTGGGAAAAAGAGCGCTTTAAGAAACCTACTGAAGCACTTTCCTGGAAACTCAGAGCTCTTTTCTCTATTCCAGTCCATTGCTTTTTAACATAGGTATGTCCGTAGAGACAAGGACATCAATACTCTTCATAAGAAACGCTGTAGGAGGCATACTAAATGATGTGCGAAGAAGTTTTTTTGAATATTTCCTTTCGGAAGCGTAACCCGGGATTACACAACGTATTAGAACTGACACCAGTGGCGGATCCAGAATTCCGGTTAGGGGGTGGGGGGGCGTAACTCCGGTTTGAAAATGGTATATGCTGAAAACTGAAAAAATGTTTGAAGACACACTTGCGAGTGGTGGCAAATGTCAAATGCACAAAATTTATCAGTTAAAAGATACGAGTCGAACAGAATAGCGAGCGGCTACCACTCGGAATGACGAAACTTGCTCAAGGTTCTTTTCCACTTCCGAAAGTCAAAGGAGATGTTAGATTATTCATTTTGTTTTGATTTGTAAATGGTGGAAATGTAAAACTTCCCAATCATCCATTTTAGTTAGTAAAACTAGGGAAACCTACTTTATTCAAATTCACGAATCGTTATAAATTGTATCTTTGTAAAATACAGGAATTAAAAATTATTTAAAATAGCAGTCACAGAATAGATGCAATACATACCTTGTACGTATATAAGTTCGTTGGCAAGCTAAGATAGTGTGACTTCTTTTGTTTTTTATATTATTAAGCCATGCTCAGGAGATATCCCATGATGCAAGGCACAACATGGCCAGAAGGTGAGAAAGAAAGGAATTAGGGAACGGGAGGGTGGCGAAGGTGCTGATATTTGTCACCCTTAAACTTTCGCAGTTTGCATGCCGAAGGAAAGAGAGAAGATTAGAAACTGTTCTACGTTAGCACACGACCGAAAGTATTTTGAAGTGTAAAAGGATGTGCTCGGCTTGCAGTGCGAGTATTGCATGAAGGAATCCGGGACCAGACTAGACATTTCATCCGAACATTGATAATGCACGTAGCAATATATGAGCGAAAGGCAACCAACATTGCGGCGGTGCTCGTATAAGTCCATATGACAAGTTTTTGCCACATCGACAATGAGCTGAAGGCTGTTTTTTTGCCAATATCCAACGAAGCTAAGGCTCTACGACCGGCCCCGACCTACATATGGAAATTTTATTCCATTTTAGGTCTGATGTAGGACTTGTAGAGGAGCGATAGAATCGATAGGCTGAAATACTTTTCACACCTCTTCAGAAATCCAAGATATTTCCTTGCTTATTTGGCAACAGAGAAGTTGTGATCTGTACAGCTTAACATACTAGAAATATTAATGTCAGAATGCATAAAGACGGTGTATCGTCAAGCAGTGCTCCATCAAAAGAAACGGGAATGGAAAAATTATGATCTTGTGTTAAAGAGATGGGACAGCCTTGGAACTTAGATGTATTGAATTCAATGCGATTCGGTTTTCTCCAACCGAGGATATTATCATGGTGGTTCTTCAAGGATCTAATCATGCAACCTAGTTGAACAGATGTGATATTTCCTTTGTAGTCCCCAAGGGTGTCTAGGGAGTAAGGGAAACCGGGAAACCAAGGGTACTGTCATCGGCAAAACTATGGATGGGATTGAAAGTAAAGGAAAGCAGATCATTAATGAAAATTAATAAGAGAGATGGAGAGATAGCAGAGCCCTGAGGCACCCCGGCATTTATTGGCTGAGATTGATATGTAACGCCATCTAATATAATCCGTATTAAGTGACCAGTTAAAACACTTTAAATAAACTGTCAAATGTAAAATTAAGATGGCGGAAATTGAAAATAAAAGGTAGATTCTAGTGGACATTTGTGTTTATATTTCTAATCTTCTATCTTTTGAGTGGGAAATGATTTTTTAGAGAAAAATTACCGAATAAGGAAGAAATCGTTAGATATGCATATAGAAGAAGAATGTCTGCACCGCTTGACTACATTTTATTATGAACTGACTAGTCAATTGATCGAACGCAAATCGTTCCTTGTCAGTAAGCTGCACTGCCATACTTCTTGCACGTGTTACCTCTACTCCCATGCTGGCAGTACAGCTTTCAGCGAACTTGCATGATGAAAAACCATGACAGCTGAGGTGATAGTAATTTGACATTATACAGTTTTCAAGATGGCGGAAAAGAAATGCTTGAGAGAATTTGATAAATTTATTCTGGAAAAGTTAGATTTTCTGGGATCATTTGCATTACATCATTTACCAACACCTTTCTCTTAACTTTTTCTTTGGTATTTATCATTCTGCTACTTCCTTTATTGATATAATTTTCCAATATGCGCATGACTTTACGCCTCAATGCCATTTTTTAAATGAACTTGCATGCAAGATGATAAGTAATCAACCGAACTACCTTCTGCTGTCAAGTTAAAAATCGCGTTGGAAGGGAAGCTTGCATGCAAGCTGTATTATCTCGTGTAATCCCCGGGTCACATTGAAAATGAGAAATGCTTTCAGATATTCCCTTATTGGACTTCTGGTGGAGCTTATCAAATAATCTTCTATCTTTATTCCAAGTGATGGCTGTAGAAGTTATTGAGTTACTTACTTGCGTCTTTACTTATTTTTCTGGATAGATCTGTGAATATTTTTCTAAATAGCTGCTAGGGAAGCGCTTCAATTGTGCTCCTTTCAGAAGCGCTGGGTTTTCTTCCCATTGCCGAAAAATACATGAAAATTCTAAAGAAAAACTTTTCCAGTAATTTTCTAAGAATTAAGGGTTTCCCTACATCTGTTCGAAGCTTCGTCGATTTTATATTGGTGTATGGCACTGCTGTCGGACTCCAATAATGCATAAAAATTCTAAAGAATCAAAATTTCCAGTAAATTTTTAGGAAAAATTGAGGCAGGCCTTACCTATTCAGCAGGTCGAGGTATCATTGATTTTATATTGGAGCAAGGCATTGCAGGCGTAACGAGTCATCGTCAATTCTATATTCGAGCGAGGCATTGCAGATTTTTGTTCTTCTTACCCAGACTTTGTATGTATGTTATTAGTCTGCTTATGGTACTAGCCTCTTGTTCACTGCGACTGCGACCAATCTGCAAAATTAATTGTGAATCTCCGTGTTAAGTTTATTCTCTCTAGATTAACGTAAGGAGCTTTATGGAATTGATATCCTCCTACCCATGATTAAAAGGCATACTACAGCATCGAGTTTCTGGGTCTTTCAATACGACGAGTTGCTTTCACATTGTATTGCAGGCTATCTTTTACGGGGTACTAAATTACGAAATAATATCTTTTCTGTGCCCTTTCTGTCCCACAAGCTTTGACTTCAACTCAGACAATAGCAAATGTTCGAGAAGATAAAAATGCATTTGTTGTAAGTTACATTTAGGCTCTCTTATGTGCATTAGTCAACTCAGTGATGAATTGAGCCTAGGGGGTCTCGCTCTTCACTGCGTCATCAGTATCCATCTCTTAGACCCATCCTTATATATCAGAGTAGTGAAGGATGGATTAAGACTTTTGGAGGGTCCACAAAAATACGTCTCGGGGGCTCCAGGTCTCGTCCAACTAATTTAAAACTATAAAGAATAACAAGAGTTAAGATGCGAAGTATTTTAATTTAAATATAAATAATATGGTGAAACAAATTTCTTATGTGCAAATTCCATAATTACAACATCAAAATTTATCTCTCGAAATATGTTAACATCTTTGCACTTTAATAATAAAGGATGAAGCCTGGTTCTGTGTGGATTTTTTAATCTTTCAATAGCAAAAATGAACGTTCGTTTGAGAGCCACAAGCGACGAATTTCTAGTTAGCGTTGCTTTGCTTTTACTTTCGTATTAATTTAACTACACGCTTACTTTTAATTTGTAGGAGAAAGATAAACTTGCTCTATATTAGTGAGCGATTGAGGTAGAAATAGTACCGAAAGCGTAAAGCGGAAAACGATAAGACCATTGACAACTTTTTTTTGTCAGAAGAAAACAAGATCAGTTAAGTTCCAATCAGAAGAAATAGCCAGTAACATATCATGCACTCCTACTCCCATTCCTTTGAATGTGTCTCAAGGTTCAAGATTTTACTCTCAGTGAATTACTTCAGCCGTGACAGAATCGCATACGTCAACATCTATTTCTACAATCTCTGTACGAGAAGGCGTATCTGGTTATAAGTCTTTAATGGCCACCCTGAAATTGACATTGACGTGGATAATATTATCGATAGGTTTTCCTAATCAAACCAAAAATTAAATTTTGTGATATAACGTAAATATAATTTTTAAAAAAATTTGAATAGCGACTTCTTCTGACTTTTTCCTCCCCCGGAAACAATTTAGTTGTGACCCCCCCCCCCCCTTGATTGATTGATTGATTTATGAGGGTTGGGACCCCTCTTCAGGTCCCCCGAACTAAGGCCAAGACAAGGCCCATTGTTCACCCTCCAGACCCATGCGCGATTGCTTATAGGTCCCAACCGGACGCTCTTATAAATTTCAGTATTGGCTCCCAGCTCTCCTTGCCGGCATCATGCAGCTCTTCCAGGAGGTGTGAACCAAGAATTCTGTAGCGTATTCCCGAGAGTGCCGGGCAGTGACATAGAAAATGGGTCACTGTTTCGGACTAATCTCCGCAACCCCTGCATATAGGATCATCAACAAGTCTCATCCTGTGAAGTTGGCCCCTGAGAGAGGAATGCCCAGTGAGAATGGACATCAGAATTCTTAGGGTTGGCTTGCTGAGTTTTAGGAGCTTATTTGTATGACTTAAATTTGGTGTACCCCACAGTTCCTTTGTTGTCCTACCCGTGGGATCTTCTAACCAAAGGCGACTGTGTTGGCGGTCAGCCCAGCTTGAAATGATTGAGACAAGGTGTTTTGGTGCAATCCCGACTGTAGAGGCAGGTTCCTCTGAGGCTGGAGTGATGGAGTGGTGGAGTGATTTTCAAGGTGAATGGAGAACTCAATTTCAGGCTCCTCACAGAAAACTCCAGCTCCGGTGCCTTCATCGGACTTAGAAACATCCGTATATATTACAATTGGGTTTGTCAATGGTTGAAACACGGAATGTGATTCCCATTCTGCCCTGGACGGAATTCTATATTCAAAATTGCTTTCCAGCATGGTCTCGAGGAGGTAGTCGCTATCTCTGTCAATGCCAGGTGCGATAGACTGCACGAACTCATAAATGGATTCATGTGGAACCCTTGTTCCCCCATGAAGCCAACCGAGGTTAAGATGCAGCCTTAGCGCTGTAGTCGACGCCCTCTGCTTGATATGTATTTGCACCGGGTGTATATTGAGGATAACCTCCAGAGCCCGGGTGCTAGTTAACTTAAAAGCCCACTTGCACTGAGAAGGCACAGTCTTTGGATCTTCTCCAGCATCTTGCGATGGTTGGCGAGGTCCATTGCTTTCCACCATACCGCTGAACCGTAGGTTAACATGGGTCGGATGACACTAGTGTATATCCATAGAATCATCCGCGGTTTGAGTCCCCACTTCTTCCCTACTGCTCTACGGCATATTGCGAACACTCTAAGAGCTTTGTTCGCTCTATTTTCGAGGTGTGGTTTCCAGTTTAACTTTTTGTCTAGAATAATACCTAGGTATTTCACCCTGTCCTTTAATTCCAAGCGTGTGGAGCCAATCAGGGGTAGGTTTAAACTGGAGATATTCCTTTTCATGGTGAATATGCATAAGTCAGTTTTCAGTGGATTGATGCTCAGCCCGTAATCCGTGGCCCAGCGCAGGTTGAAGGTCTGAATATGCAGCTGATCAGCACTAGCATCCCACGCAATAGAAACAGGACATGTATTTTCCTTCGACAACACAAAACTAATCGACATGGAAAATAATAAAAAAAAAGTTTCTGTAAGGCTGGACACATATACAATAACAAAAACAGAGTTACAAACATATGATATTACACAGAGCTAATAGATAAACATTACAAATACATACTGAACAAATTGAAAATGTAATATTATTCATATTATGTAAACACTTTCTAGTCAACAACCGCTCCGTTTCATAATGTCCTAGTAGCTAGTTAATTGTTAAGTCCTTATTTTAATTTATTAATAATTTATTTTATTTGTTTTTCATGTTGCTTATTTGTTATTTATTATTTTATCTTTAAAAAAACATTTATACGCGCCGCAAACAGAAAAATGTATTTAAAATATTTGTATTTAGAATTTTTATAAAACTTTACTCATAAATTCTTATGTGCATAGAGCTCCTCAAGGAGGACCGCACTTGGACCAGAAACGTCGAGCAATCAAATAAAAAATGAAACATTTTTCAACAAAATCGGTGTATTCCTCAAAATAATTTTCCAAAAAAAAAACGGTTATTTAAATAACCCGATCAAAAACAAAAAGCCAGTTGGAAACCCATTAGCTGAAAATTCAACTTAAAAAAATGTACTCACAAAAACTCATTGTAACGTTTGATTTCGATATTCCTGGCATAGCTGGCAAATGGTCGAAATCATGCTGAAATAATTCTTTAAAACACAATTCCTGTCTATAGAATATAATATATTAGGCTAATTAAACATAAAGATTGCATCAATTAAAAATGTAATTACCTTTCATAATTAGCACCAACGAAAGCTTCAGGAGATGAAGAAGTATATAATTCCGCCGAGCGAGTGTACAGTAATTAAGACGAGTTTTTTTCATACAACAAACTTATTAGCACATTCACGACTTCTTAAATCACTAAAGAGAAAAAAAAAATCAAAGAAAACACTTCTAATAATAAATGAGTCTAAGAGGCGCAGGATTTCACTAGATCTCTCACTCATAATTGTACGATTTGCATAAAATTCAAATGAAATTCTTTCCAGCGCAGCGTAAGAATGAAAAGAATCACCACTTCGGCCACCTTAATGATGACAGTAACAAAAGTAAGAGGAAAGCCGACAAAATCCATGAAAACGAATAGAAATGATCCTAAATATTTGGGCAAGTAATATAATACTCACCGCGGGAATGGAGGACCCTTCTTCACTGTCATTTATAAGAAGAAAAAAGAAAAAGTTATCCATAGGATGGGATGTAGTGAGATGAATTAAATTGATTTTATTGGAAGAAACTTAAACCATTCCTGGAGATAAAATTACCATCTAGTGAGTCATATATTACCTTCCCTGGGGAGCATTTAATTGTAGAGACATCCAATTCCAAAATTGTGGGATATTTTGATTTGTCAAGTCAATAAAATCCCAAGGGAATAAAATTGTTTAAAAAAAAAAAGTAAATCAGTAAATCAGAAATACTTGATGGGATAATGTTATACCCTAAGGCTCCTATAGGTTCTTGCTTTCAAATCAAAATGATGAATTTGTATAAGTACTTCACTATGCGCATACACATTTACTCATGTATCGAGGCCTATAGTATTGATTTTAATTAGAGATGCATAGATACAAGGACAAAACAGGCTTAATCAATAAAAACCTCTGAAAATTTCCATCTGCCTAATTTAACCCATCGGCAAACAACTTGAGATATTTCCTCGTAATTGAGGCGATCGATAAATTTCTTTTAATCAGTTTGAAGCCATAATTTTAACCGAATCTGAACGTGATGGGGGCTGAGCCATAAAAGTTAAATGGACCAAATCAATCACAGCCCACCATGTGATTGCGCCCGTAGAAGGGAATTCCTTTTGAATTTGATTTAAAATTTTCATCTATATGTACACACATACATGGATAGGATACAGTCAGTGCCTAATTGGGCTGCAAAAACCAATCGCTTCAATTATTTTTTATTTTCTATTATTTTCTAGATTGACCTCTCTAATTTCTATCAATGTTTGGGTCTATCGAGTTTACAATATGCAAATTTGCAGATTTTTTTTTTTTTTAATAAATAAAGGATCACTCATTTTATGACCAAATTACTTGAAGTAGCAGGCTATAAAATTGCCCAAATTTTGCAGCTTCATAGCATACAAGAGTTCCCATATTATCAAGCAATAAGGATAAAATTAGGAATTGTTTGCTTTAAGAGTTCGATAAAGGCACAAATATAGCTGTAACTTTTATGATGTGAATGGCTGTTTAGGTATAAGTACATTTTGTAATGATTCTAGAAATTTCGAGATGACAAAGTTACGGAAATTAATCATGCTCTGGGCGATCATCAGAAGTTTTTGAAGAGAATTTCAGTCAAACCAAAATGAAGTAAATGGCGAAGATACAACTGTTGAAGCATTAGCGGAAAGGCTCTATGTACATATTATAATCATAGAAAGTAGGATGAATGCGCTTGGATTTCACATAGTTCGATAAAGGAACAACCTACATGAATTATCTGAAAGAAATTGATCAAACAAAAGCCATTACTTGTTTAGTGATGATATTTAGAGGGATGATATGAAGCGTCTTCTTATGCTGATAAGAAGGAAAGGAAAGAAAAAACAAATTTCTCGCCATTACATAAGTAGTTTATAAAATGAGGCGATTTAAAAGTAAATATACAGATGAAGAACGCATATCAGAAAAATGAAAACCTTATCAACATTTCTGGTAACCAAGTTAGTTAGCTACACCGTAAAAAATATCTGTTGAAAATTCCGCTACTATAATAGGCAACAAATTGCCAACAATGGTAACGGAAATTTACACAACTTTATGCGCACTGTATAAACTTGTGTAAAGCAATTTCGCACTATATGTAATTTTACACTGTTTACGCATTTTTCAATTTCCGATATGTAAATTTACATCATGCTGTGGAACTAAGTTACATATGTTTAATGTAATTTTACATTATTTATGAATTCTTATTCCATATGTAAAGTACACAATATATAAATTTACGAAAAATTATGTAATTTATTTCAATTGTCAATTTTAATGTTTCGTACGGAAATTAATTAATTACATACATAAACAAGTAAAAAAGATAAAATTGGTCTAAGACCAATTCTTATGACCATGGCATTAATAAGTATAGATTAACAATTAACAAGTAAAAGAAGTAATACTTGTTTCGATGCTAACAGGGACCTAAGAAATCTTCTTTTTAAAAATCAATAATCAATATTTATAGGTATGCAGTATTTCCATGATTAAGTTTGTTTTTTTGAGTGAAATCCAATTAAACAAATTCTGCGTACCTAAAAATATTTTTTGATTTTTAAAACGGTTTTTAAGGTAGCTGTTATGATCGAAACTTCTTTACATGTTTTATGATTATTAATCTATCACATCATAGCAACGCATCCTTATACACGTATGAGCATGCATGCGCGGATCTAGCGTTAAAATTAGGAGGGGGGGGGGGTCATGGTCATCTTACTGCAAAATAAAAATACAATTGTAAGGTGTTTAATTTACCAAAAACGAGTATGTATTCCGACATTTATATAATATGGTTACGTGTGCGATAGAAAAGAAGACACTATTGGAAATGGATACTTCGATTGAAAGACTAATTAAGAACGGACATAAACAACTTTCGGAAAAAGAAAGGTAACATTATGGGGAAAAATTTTGGCTATCATCTGAAGACTTCCCAAATTTTGCGAAATGCTCATGGGCCAACCAACACACTTCACTTCTAGGGAAGGAAGGAATTTGCTGGCTTCGTGCAGAGACGTGTTATCAGAATAGTTTTGCTACACTATATTCCTTATATGATTACCAGGTTAACTGTGTAAACGTTCAAACAAGTAACAATTTTTGATATAAATAATAAGTGTATCACAAATTCACAGCACATAATGAGAATTTTATTATATTATCACCTCAAATCGGATGTAAGCCAGCCAACACGCGGGTGATTATAGGCAGTTTTTACGGGTGAGAAGTATTCGGGGATAGGACTAATTTCGATCGGGAGGACGGGCAGTATAGAAATATAGAAATTAAAGAGTATTCTACTTGTTTTTACATTTATTTCACAAAAAAAATTTCTTCTCGTTATAAATTTATTGACAGCTGTTTCGATCTCTATCGGATCATCCTCATAGGAGTAGCACTTGTTTACTCCTCTGAGGATGATCCGATAGGGATCGAAATAGCACTTGTTTACTCCTCTGAGGATGATCCGATAGGGATCGAAACAGCTGTCAGTAAATTTATAACGAGAAGAAAAAATGTTTGTGAAATAAATGTAAAAACAAGTAGAATACTCTTTAATTTCTTTCAAAAACTCTAACTTAATTGAACACGCACACAATTAATTTTGGCAATCATTGTATGGAACTACGCGTAACAAAATTATTGTGCTGGTGTGTCTAAGCACAAGGAGAGGAAAATCCTTCCTTCCCTAAAAACTTCTCCCATTGACCGTAAAATAATAAGATTAAGATTACAAGTATATTTGTGCTCGATTACTGTCACTGATATCGACAGATAAGAAATACAAATAACCTGATATCGACGGCTGCACTACTCAAGGTCTGTTCGCATATTTTTTTCAAATAAAAACATGAAAAACGTCAAATTATATGATAGAGACAGAAACTGCGGGTGACACTCGCAAAGTACGTGAAAGGCTCCGAGTAAAACCTTGTGTAACGTCAAATAATTAAAGTGGATTACCTGATTTATTATTTAAATTATTGAGTTATTGTGCTGCTATTTGAAATAAATATGCATGCCGTAGAATTACTTTCTATAGTACCTACAAGAACAATAAACAAATTTAATTTACCACTTTGAATACGTAAAATGTTTTTGTAGAACATTCTACTTCCACTGGTGGAGGAATAGCAGGTTTATCCATTTCTTTTAAAGTAAACTAAAAACTTGAAAAATAGCTACAAACTCAAAAATAACTAAAAACTAGTGGGAGCTGTCAAATCTGACACTTTTGAAGTTTTTACTTGACGATTTTTCTCTAGTCAAATCAAGTAATAAATTGAACGGAGGAAAAAAATGATGTCAACAATTTCTCTCTCAGTTTTTGAGTACGCGAACGCCTTCGAGTAAGAACTTACAAAACAATTTGAATCTAGTACGCGAACAGACCTAAAGTTTATGAGTATACTGCACGCGCATTTTGCTACACTTTTGTGCCTAGACGTGTCAATGTCATCAATAGAAAAGAAATAGTTCCGGAAATTTTGAAATTGTGAAATTTCTGATCGGACGGCGAGAAGTTTTTAGGGAAGGAAGAATTTTCCTCCTCTTGTGCTGATACGTACCAGCACAATAATTTTGCTACGCGGAGCTTCGTATATGGTTACCGAATTTAACGCGCACTGAGTTCAATTAAGTTACAGTTTTTGATATAAACCTAAGGAGAATGCCATATAGAAGTGAATTCACTTTCTGCAGTGTCTTTCTATCGACATTAGTCATTATACATGTTAGTAATTTTATATAAGAACGCTGCAAATATTTTAGAATGTTAGGAGTTAGGACTCACTTAGGGCTCTGATGTGGTAGTGAGGGAGTCTGTTTTGTGGCTTAGAAAGTGTTTCTCGAGGGATCACAAAAAGTTGGGGTCCCAAACTGAAATTCTGAGAAGAACTTATACACTAACATCACATGCACACAATTATATTCATTTAAATAAATTTTGGTTTCTTTAAGTTTTGGAATAAAATTTTTTTTTGAAGTTGAAAAATATAAATAAAAAAATACAAAATAATAAATATATTTTTTCAAATAACTCAATTAATTAAATATTCTGTTCTTCAAATTTAGGGGGGGTCATGACCCCCCCCCCCCCGCCACTGTGAGCATGAGCAGAGTACTGAAGGAAAGAATATATTGAAATTTTCTCTTTAAATATGGAGGATTCAATGCAAATTACAGTACTGTATGGAGTTTTACGCTAATACAAAATGTTTATGCAATTAAATGTAAAATCACATAAATTATCTAAAAAATTACTTACTTTACTTATTTTTGCAATTAAAAGTAGCAAGTTTGGAGATTACGTAAAAAGTATTTAATTTCTTAATGATTATGTGTATATACATTTTAAGCGGTAGTGACTATTTTAACCATAGTTATTTTCCACAAAGTTAGTTCATGATTTTTTACGGTGTACAACAAAAATTGTATCTAAGAAATGTTATTCAGGCACATAATCATACACCCAAGTTTCTATCTTTTACCATACCAATACAATGCCTCAGTCCAATATAAAATCAACGATGCCTCGACCTGCTTCAGGGAAGCCCGCAATTTTTTCTGAGAAATTTACTTGCAATTTGCATTTTTGGAGGCCGACAATAATTTTTATGAGCGTCGACGCGAAATATGCCATAAGATTTATTATTTTTTTTCTTTAAATTTACAGAAAATGTTTCGGTAGAATTTTTATTCACTTTGGTGGCCGATTGGAGTTATTTTCAGATAGAATAGACACATACTTTCATTTGTCCCGTTGTCAGCCACAAATAATGCATACAACTTCTAAGGAACAAATTTCCAATAAATAAAAAAAAAAAAAACATTCCAGTAAATTTCTAAGGAAGATTTGAGGCCTTTCTACATCAGTTCGAGGCACCGTCGATTTTATATTAGAGCGAGTGGTTGCAAATAATTTAATTGACTCACAACATATATTTGACTGCTGGTTTTCAATTTTTCTATTCGATTCGTTATCTGTATATTTATTTAATTGTGATTATAGCCATACTAATTCCGGAAGGTGGGCATTTTGGGCCCATTTATATTTCTTATATAAGTTTGTAATACGAGTTACATACATGCCAGTAGCTAGAACTAGATTAAAGGTAGGGCATCAGAAATTTGAAGTAGGGCGCAAATTTTCGGAGCATTTGACATACATCTGTTCAGCTGAAGGGACATCATTTTGAAAAAGTAAACTTCTAGAACCCTCATTTTATTACATTTGTTTAAAAGTGAACTAAAATGGAGTAAACAAGAGACACAACATGATAAAAATATTCAATATAATAGCAGTCTTCGATTTATCATATTGTGGAATTGTCGTAGCACTTCCTTAATATCTTTCTTGTTTGTTCTTTACCGCTCAAATGCAAGCAGCATCAAACCTGGCATTATCTCGTAAGCCATTGACATTCGTTTAGGCTTATTGATAGCAATTAGTGTCGCAAGATTATATTCGCACGAATCAGTACTACATCCGATTGTTGCGACTGATGCAAATACTTCATACGTATCTTTGAAGGATTCCCTTTGTCGGTATAGAACTTTTAATATGTTTTCGCTCAGACCATTCAACTCATTCAAGTACCTTTTCACAATAGTAGCCTCTTCTTTGGAAGGAATTTTAATACCTGAAAAATAATTGCAAATACGGATTTGTTTGTTTTTTTCATTAATTTCCTCACAATAATTATATATTAAAATGTTGAACAGACTTAAGCTTTGTCAAACTCATTAAGTTACAAAATTGAATCCAGTAGGTCTTCAAATCTATTATTCATCTTAGCTGTTATTATGTGTACAGTTTCATAGTATTCCGCTTTAAATGGCGGAGCTTAAATTATGCCTGCAGTGTTTTGACGAGAAGGTCATGGACCATAAAGCATTTAATCCTACAGATGTCTTGCCTTTATTTGTCTCTTCTGTTATGGGAACTGATTTTGAGATCCTTTTCTATAATATGGTATTCTCAGCTTCTTACAAAATTGTCTCATACATTTCTTCTGACCTCAATTTCTTCCTGGACACATTTTATTATTAATTCGGCATCCTTCAATCCCATGCATCGACCCCATAAAGCCTGTAAAGCAGCATCAGTCTTTTGTAGAACACATAATATTTTTTTTTCTACTATCTCTGCCAGTCGAACTTCCATGTTTAACATTACGCTTTGGTTGTCAATACTTTTTGCAATATCATCACCATAGAATTTTCCATTTCTCATTTTGTCTGGAGTCCTCAAAATCAGAGAAAAATTTTCATATACAACTCTTGTAATAGCCAACTGTCCTGACGAAAGCTGTTCAAGTAGGCGACCAATCGTCTTACCTTCATACATGGCAGGAAGAGGTGGGAGGTAAGCACCGCAAACATGGCTGACTGGTCAGCAGACCTGCCGCGATGACTTTTATGACGTCGCCGCAGAATACGTAATAAGTTGACAATTTTTAAGGTAGGGCATTGTCATTTTAAGGTATGGCATTGCCTCTCTATGCCTTACCCCAGCTACGGCCCTGGTTACATACATAAACTCAAATACTGATTGACGAATAACTACAGTAGGCTTGTGAATAATACCATAGGTAGCACAAGAACTAGATATCGCATGGCATACCAGAGCAGAGTATACAGATTGTGAAATGGGACCAGAACATGTATTAAAGTGTGCCGAAAGCAAAGGTTTTTATAATAGCAGTTTTGTATAGATTTAATCGACTACGTCAACACTTCAGATACGATAAAATATGAATCACTCGACGTATACATAAATCATTTCAAATGTTGTGGTCCATTCCGGAATGAACCACCCAGCCATATAAATTTTGTATACATTTTGGTACTGCATGCGACATCTAGTTTTTGTGCGATCTATGATAATACTTGTAAACAAAAATACGCCAAAACTGTTTTAAGTCTGAGATTCACAATATCCTCCATTCGGCGGTTAACTGAAACAATCTGGGTAATTCCGTGCGACCCTTATTATTCAGTATAAAAAAAAACTGATATAGAAAGGGACAGCTGTCTGAATAGACTTTGCATGGATATAAAGTCAGTGCAGCTTCTCAAGCCACTAAAGTCACTTTAAGGAACCATTCTAATGTAAAAAAGCTTGAAAATTGTTTGTATATTTTTTAACATTATCTAAAAGTATGCAAATCCATTAACATGCTATTAAATTTCGATCGCAAAATTCGAATTATTCAAGTCGTTACAGCTTTCTTTCGAAAAAAGGATTCCACCAGCTACGTGAATGAAGCCAGGGGCATATTACTGAATTCGACTCAATTTAAACGTGTTTTTCTCGACTTTTCTGCTTTCCAGAGTTCAAGTTAAACGAGACCTGATAATGGTTAATAACAAAACATTTAAAAATGAAACTGGGCTTGTTAAATGAAAGAAGAGTTTTCAAGCTTATCGTCTCAAATTTGGCCACATAACTCTTCAAAGCCTTCTAAAAACGGTATGGAAGAATTTTTTTTTTATTATTATTCAATTTCATACGAAAAAAGGCCAAATTGGGCAGGTACTGTTCTAATTGGGTATTGAGAATGAATGCGACATGATTTAAAGATTTATGATACACTATGAAGATTAACTGGAAGCTATAGCTTTATAAATTTCAACTCAGAATAATTAATTACAAATAATTCAGTAATTCATTAGCTACAAAACGGATTGTCAGTACAAGTCTGTGGAAACTGGACATTAAACAATTCTCATGAAAAATACTATTTAGACTATAAATATCCTGCCACATACAAGACTCCTTGTACTCATAAATCGATCATAGATGAAAAGAGAGATTTTTATTTTTACGATTAAATAAAATTTTTGAGCACAAGAGAAAAAGGAATAGTCCCGTCCCGTTTTGGAATACGAGACTATCCGCTTTCTGGACTGCTGTTATCACTGAGCAAATGAAACAGATACCGTTTCCCTCTTGTATTTCTTAATTTTTCTATCCTATTTAGCCACCAGTATTTTCAGGATGGCATTATTTAGTAACAAGGAAAGCGCAAAAAAAAAGAAATAAGAAATACAAGAGGAAAAGATATCTGTCTCGTTAACGCAGTCTCCTGAAAAGCGGAAGATCCCAGTTTCAAAAACTGGACGAGGCGGTTGCGTTTTTCTTTTGTATTTAAAAATTTGATTTAATCATATAAATAAAAATCTCAAAAAATTCGTCAATTCCATTTATATATAGACTATTTGAGTAAATTTTTATATTTTAATTTTTTGGCTGTACAACCGGTAGCTCTCAAAACTGCTGTAATTGTTTTAAGCAAATATCTAACAAAATGCTTTGAAATACCTATCTGATGACAAAAAGGGAATTATAGCTGGATATGCTTTTGAATTTGTAGAAACGAAAAAAACAAAAACGTAATTATTCCGATGTCAACCAGCAATTACGCCAAGGCTAGGAAAAATGTTAAAAAAAAAAAAATGTAAAACAATAACGAGGTTCCACAATAGCATCATCCTTTTACAAAGAAAATTCCATAGAGGACCTCATAACTAATGAAGCAATGTTTTATTTTATGACCGAATAAGTTTCTCTTTCAGAGTCCACGTTTTCCTAAGTTTCTTACAACGGCTTGAAAATCTACTGCGGAAACAGCATTAGCGTTGTTGCTCCATCTATAGCACCCATTAAGTCGACATAGGGTTGGCTTGACCTTAGTACTAACGCCTTCTTAGCGGAATAACACCAATTCGGGCTGCCATATTGAAAGCCTGGACTAAAGGTAAATGTTGCTACATCTGCGCCTAGAGCGTTCGGTTGACCGGCAACCAGGATAAGCCCTCGCCCCTAATTCTTGCTCTAATCAACACCCAAGACAGATCATGTTCTGCCCTAAAGGTATTTAAGCCGCCGCAACATTAAGATTCAAACAAGCCCTAAGCAAGCCTCAAGACAGCACGGTTCCCTGGTTCTAGCAGGTAGGCAAGCCGCTTCAGTGTCTCACCTAAAACACCCAAAACTTTCACCAGAAACCTAAACAATTGAGGACGCCTCACCCGTCAAGAACTGGCAACCCGCCAAAACCCTACAATAAATACCATTCCAACGACGATTTCTTTTTTCTTTTTCATTCCGCTTGGGAGCATAGGGATTCCACATAGGTTATACACTTGAAACTCTCTAATCAAAGCTCTGCTTTAGTTTTTTTTAAATATTTCTGTTCACTAGACAGGTGATTAGCCTGGAGTAGCCCATTAGCTCCCCAATAATAGTAGGGGGTGTCGTCAGGATTGGACACCCCCATTTGACTTATAACTACCGTTTAAGAAAGAATTTGGTCAATCCAAGCATATTTTTGGAAAGGTCTGGGAAAAACGAATACTTGTGCTGAATATTGCAAATTGATTGCGTGACAAATGAAGAAAATATAAGCAATTAAAGATAAATTTGCTGAAATGATTGAAAATGACCTGGAAAAATTAACTGAATGAAATAAAAAGATGAATTTGCTGCATTTTTCTCTTTTTTAGAAAAATTTGAGTACCACATTATTCGAAATCGCATTTCCGGAAAATGTCGTTATATTGCCGCACTTCAAATACACTTCTCTTTTGCATTGCTCTAAGAGGGCTTTTCTGAGCTTGTTTTGGCGGGCATCTTCCTTTAGCTGGTGTTTTATTGACGGACTTCGTTGGGATTGGTGCTGGACGTTGTTTTTTAGGCAGTGGGCTAATCCTGACTATACAAATTGGCCAACCTTGACGATAAGCGCTATTGCCGCACGTGACCCCACAACAAAACATGTTACAGGATTGAATGTTCCCTTTGGTTTATTTTCAAGCATAAAGCCTGATTCAGATTGCTCGACAGCGACAGCAACAGCGGCAGTGGCAGCAATGCAAAAAACAGTTTTGCTGTCGAGTGTATCAGATTGCATTACAGCAGCACAAGTCAGCGAGGAGAATATTATGACATTTCTCAGCAACATTACCACCACTTTTTTTAATTCATTGGAAATTTTTTGTAAGAACTTCTTGATTTTTCATATAAAAATTGTTTGTTTTTTACTAAGGATATAAGCTTTCCTCCACTTTCCCTACATGAAAAATTAACTTGACAGCTTGAGATGACAGCAATCGCTGCCTATGAAGACAGCAACAGCAAATTTAGAATTTGAGATGACTCGACAGCACGACGTTTTTGCTGCTGTCACTCAATCAGCTGATCGCTCTCAACCAATGAAAACGATTTGCTGTTGCTGTTGCTGCCGCTGTCGTGCCAATCTAATTCAGGCTTGAGTCACACAAAAAATTCACAATGCTTACCTTGATGATTGTATATTTTCTCCTCACTTTCTGGCAGTATTCACTGCTGCTAAAAAAAAACTTTTTTTTTTTTTTTGAATTTCAAACCACTGATTGCACAACACATACTTTGCGTTCGCGCTCCAAATCTGCAATATCACGAAAAGTTCGCTGTTACTGAGAGAAATTTTTCTGCTCTTGAACATTGGTGGTGGTAGTGGTCAAAACTAAAAAAATCGCAGATGGCCTAGAGTAGAGGGTTGAGGGAATTTTTAATAGGTAGTAGAAGCTAGAAAGGTCGACAAGAAACTAGGTAGGAGGAAAAGCGCAGCTTTATGTCGAGGTGAGATCTGAACTCACGACCCCGCTAGCTATCCTGAACCTAGCTACTATAAGACATATATTCCAGCAAAGACTTCTCCATAATTATTTCTTGGATAATTATGTGATGTGCCCAGTGTGGTGTAGTTCTGTGAATTTACATATCTAGTGGACGAGCTACCGAAAGGCATAAAATCAAATACTAGCCGATAATCAATAATTAACCTATGTACGTCTAAAAATGTAATATCTCTAACTCAGCCCTTTACCCTCTTGTTTAATGACCCCATTATATTTTTATCTATATCATTGGCGATATGACAATAACTTGTCATATCTATTAATTCGAGCACGGGGTCGCAATATTGGATGCTTTTCGCCTTTTATGGCTAGTCTGATCCCTTGTTAATTGATTCCTGCACGCACTACTCGCGTTGCAAAACCGCGCACATCCTGTAACCCTTCAAAATACTTTCGGCCGTACAATTAAATTCCGTGAATACTTTTTATCCCGAACTATGCGAATATGGAACAGTCTACCATCTTTTGTCTTTCCTCTGGTATATCCTGACCCCTGACCATGGCTTAATAATATAAAAAAAAAAAAACAGATATCAGCTACCCTAAACAAACTATCAACGAAATGAAAATTTAAGGTCAGAAAATACGAAATATATTTAATTATTGGATAGTCGGTCTGTCAGGGCCCCAGGGGTACCTAATAGATTTGTTCCTTCGAATTTTAAAAGACTATTTCAGATTCGTGTATATGTTGAATGTCTTTTGGAAGTTTGAACACATAATTTGGCAAATGGGCGGCTAAACTTGAACTTTCCTACTCATCCCACTGTATACAAAACAAAAAAGTTTCAGTGTACTCACGAGCACCCAACCTTCTTATCTCATCAAAGTGGATGTAGTCTCGCACGTTTTTTTTTTCTTTTCAATTTCCACAAATTTATTTTTTCCAAAAGTCATTAAAACTAATTACATCTTGTGTAAATATTTGGATTCGATTTGATGTCTGAATCATTTTTTTTTTGCGTCCATCATCTGTGGCGTCTCTGACACTCAACAAGTTGCACAACTGAAGAGAACAGATGAGAAGAAAAAAAAAATTGTATTTTTCTTGGCGCAGATTTATTTATTTTTTTGTTCATTTTATTCTTTTTACTTTCTCGAGATACACTTCAAAATGTAAACAGCCCAGAAACTCCAAACATTTCAATTTTATGGGCAATTAAATCGGGAGCCTCGAAGCCATGACTCTGAGCTTGGGCAGTAAACAATGATCCCATGAAAGTAAATTAATTTTTATGAAGATGTAGAACCATCAAAAATTCATGTTCCAAGTGCTTCCTGACTTCCAATTGAGGATTGAATCTTTATTATCCGAATTGATCCAGTTTCTTGTGGAGTTGCTTAATCAAGGGCGGAGTGAATCCTTTCACCATACATCGTCGCCCTTCATTATATAGCTGGCGTTCGTTTGCTCTGCATATAAGCTTTGATGTGTTTTCCGGTCGGTTGCTTTCACATCGTATTAGTCTCGTAATTAATTTGTTTGCTGAAAACTTATCATTAATAATTTACCGCATTTGAAATGATGTGGGTCCTTATCCTTAGAAATCGGATTCCTCCGGTAAGTGGCTGCTGAGAAATTCACCGGTGCTTTCCCTTCAGCTTCTGCCTTTCTGTCTTGTTGGGGTATTAATTTATCAAGAACTGGTGGATCCCGCCGAGTATATGTATCTTTTACATCTACATCTGAGTCGACGGAGATCGATATCTTTGCATACATATTTTACACCAGATTGGCTTGTCCAAGTGGAAATTACCTTGCACCAGATGTATAATATTTGACGTACACTTTTCATCGTGATTTGTGCTAAACTTGGACAGCATATTTACTCAGACTCCTTTCGTGCTGGGGTCTGGGTTTGGAAATTAATTTACGTCGACGATGATGGTGAAATTCGAGCTAAGTTGAAAATTTTCCAGGTATCTTTATGCATATTTCAGTGACTTTATATAACGAAATTTTCACTCTAGCATAGATGCATGTAATTATGGAAGTTAAATAGTATATGCATTACATTGCATCATATGTATCTCATCATGTATGTACCTCCGAACTCATTTTCGAGGAAGTGTGAATTGATGACCTTATCTTTGGATGCTCGTAATTATCCGATGATTATTCTGATGACAGCATTAATTTTAGTGACTTCAATTTGACAACTGTTAGTAACTAGTTTCCTTTTGAGGTTGATTAGCTGCTGAACTCTATTTCCTTGATTCTTTTTTATTTTAACAAAATTGTGTGTACTAATTTAATACAATGCAAAGGTGTGGCCCAATAACGTGGAATGGCTTCTGAACATTCGTATTAAGCATACTGAATATATGTTGGAGAAGCTTTGAAAAAGTTTTGTAGTTCTTCAGAAAATCACCCAGATTATATAAGCAGTTTAATGATCTATGTAATCACTTCATTACTAGTACCAAGTTTAAGCTTCACAATAAATTCTGCTATATTACTTACATAAAAAGTCAACAACCATACTTAATACTTAAGTACTTAAAAAGAAAGATACGTTAAGTTAATCTGATTATTTAAAAGACACTTTAGTCATATGGAACTCAAGTTCATATCAGTAAGCATTAAATAGACAAGCGTCGAAGTAATTGGATCATTAAAAGTGTAATTCGTCCGACAAAACGCCAAATAAAAAAAGTAATGGTTTCTCAAGGAACGACCAGGAGTAGAGTTATTTAATAGGAAAAGCAGGCTCAGGGGAATTCATTGTATCATGCAAACAGTCGAACACAAAGAGAATCCTGATATATCACGCCTACGTTTAAGAGTGTCAATGAAAATAAATTTGAGTCTATCAGGGTAACGTGGCAAGATTGCAGGATCGTTTCAAGAAAGGCCGCAAAGAACAAATCTAAGAAATCTACGCTGGATCGATTCATTCCGACTAATATGGACAGAGTAATATGGTGCGAAACAGAACTGGCATATTTCAAGAACATTATTAGAACACCAAGAGTAGAGTGGTTGTAGTCATCCTAGATAGTTCAAAAAATCCTAACAGAGAATATTGGTGTGAGGTAATAACAAGTGTATGTATGTCATTGATATAAATGACAAGCAATAGTAACCCTAGAGGGTTACCCTCGGGTACTCCGAAAGTATTAAGGATATCTTTGAATAGCATGCCACGAAAAGATACTTGCTTGGTACGGTTAGACAGATAAGAGAATGTACCCAAAGTAGCAATTGAAGATTAAAACCCTGCACAGCAAGTTTGTTTAAAAAATATTTGGCTAATTCTGTCGAATGCCTTACTACAGTTTGTATGAATACAGTCTACTTGTTTATCTTCATCGATGGTTGGCATTCAGTTCTTAGGAAACTCCAATACATTGGCAGTTGTTGGCTTACTCCTAGTAAATCCAAGCTGGAAAGCCTTGAACATTTTTGGAATAATCGAAAAATTATCAACTGGCTTGTAATTAGTTATGATATTTCTGTTTCCATTGTTAGGATGTAAAAAATTAAAGAATGTTTCCATAACTTAAGAAAGTGTCCAGATTGATAAATGACGCGAATGAGCAGAATGTAGCATTTCTTGAACAAAAGTGATGGAATGCCAGCCAAAACCTATCTGCCAAATACGAAATATGTTTAGAATTTACCGCATCATCAAAATCAAGATCCTTTTATTCAAAAGAAGTCGAAATAACTAAACCCAGCAAATATTATGATACGATAAGGAGAACTAAGACTTCGATCTCAAAGTCATTTTCGATTCGATATCGATCCCAAAAAAAAAAAACAAGGAACGCTATATAGAGTCGTAAAAACGATTCGATTCCGAATCATTTTATCGAAATTATCTCGATCTTTTTGAATGTATTTTGATTGCATATAATAGCCTTATATACTCGAATTTTCTTTGAAAAAATCAATCGATATCGAAACGGGTCAACGAGTTATTACCTGTTACACACCTTGGACAGAATATCTTCATAATGATTTCATTTATCATTTTCTTGAAGTAAAATAAAAGGAAATTTTTGTTGTCTTTGACGGAGGTACTGTTTAAT
Source organism: Dioctria rufipes (assembly GCA_963924295.1). Taxonomy (NCBI): domain Eukaryota; kingdom Metazoa; phylum Arthropoda; class Insecta; order Diptera; family Asilidae; genus Dioctria; species Dioctria rufipes. The sequence continues at coordinate 30,262,099 of OZ002742.1, forward strand.
TAATTACTCAAAACCCAAGAATCCAATACTCTCACAAAAACTAAAAACAGAGTTATATACAAGATCCAAATGCAAGAACTGCAACACTGCATACATCGAGCAAACATCGAAAAAGCTTGAAGCCAGACTATCACAAATTTTGTGTTAAATTGGAAAAAAAAATTAATTTTACTGAGACCTACGAATTTTTACAAAAAGCTTATGTATGTGATTGTATGAGTCATACTAAACTTGTGTATGACTCATACAATCACTTACATAAGCTTTTTGTGGTTTAAACGTTTTAAAGGCGGTCGTGAAGATTCAAAGGATGATCAAAGGCCTGGACGTGCAGAAGCTGCAAATCGTACTGAATTAGTTGAAAAGTCCGTGAAATAATTGCTATCTATGGAAATTTTACTGTGAGAATCTTGACAGAAGAATTAAATACAAGTAAAGACACTACTTGGAGAATTTTAACTGAATATTTGAGAAATAAAAGGTCTTTGCACGAATATCCAGCTGAACAACAGCATTTTGTATTGCATGATAATGCACCACCACTCAAAACCTTACAATGTCGTGAATTAAAAAAAAAAAAATTTGTGTTATCGACAACTCACTGTATTCACCTGATCTATCACCGTGTGAATATTTCTATTCTAATATAATATGTGTTTTGTTATATATATAAAAAGTTCGATTATTTTTTCGATTCACTGTGTATGTTAATAAACAAGTACGACGATCAGCACTAGCAACCCATGCAATAGATACAGGACCTGTATTTTCCTTCGACAAATAACAGAAAATAATAGAAAAAAAACGTACGCTTAAGAGGTTTGCCACATATACATTAAGAAACAGAAAGTTACAAACTTAAGACAGTACCCCAGCCAACATTCTCTCGGGTTTTCGCATTTGCAGAGCAACAATTCGATAATTTTTCGGTTTTACGAATTTTTCTCGACTTATGGCCTGCAGGGTCAGAGAACTTGCAGTATAATCCGAGAATTTTTCGTTTTTACAAATCTCCCCGAAAAATTACGAAGTCTTTCAGTACATGAATTGCAATACATACATTGCAAGCATGCCAACAGTATTTTTTTTTCAAGTATTTAGCCGAAAAAAGTTAAGTGAGTACTGAGAGATCAAAATTTGCATTTGGTAAATGTTTCTCATAGTTTGCTTGTTTATTTTCAATTGGCTATCGAGTAGTTTTCACAAAGCTTCCCAGCAAACATTTTCTCGGATTATCGCATTTGGGAAAAATTCTCGAAGATCAACAGTTCGATAATTTTTCGGTTTTCAAATTTTTCTCGACATATGGCTCTCACGTTCAGAAAACTTGCAGTATAATCCGAGAATTTTTCATTTTAACGAATCTCCTCGAAATATTAAATTATGAAGTCTTTCAAAAGAATTATATTTTTGAGATTGTGCATGAAAATGTAAGCGTGCCAACGGCATTCGTTTCTAGTATTCGACCGAAAAAGAGTGAAGTGAGTACTGAGAAATCAAAATTTACATTTGGTAAATGTTTATCATAGTTTCCTTTTTTATTTCTAATTCTATATCAAGTAGTTTTCACAAAGCATAGTTTACTCGTTTATTCAATTCGAAATCGAATAGTTTTTACGAAAAAATCTCGAATACATATGACCCTTATATATAGCACCAATACACAAAAATTGTTCGAAATAGCCTCCAAAAGACGAATCGATATTGAGTCGTTATTTCGATTCGAATTAGCGTTTCTTTTCCTTCGTTTTCGGCTTCAGATCGAATCAAGAACGACTTTGAGATCGAAGTTAAACTTAGATTGACTGGGTCGATTCCGATTCGATGTCCAATCGTAATGTTTGCTGGAGAATTAATAAATAAAGAATACAAATACATACTGAACAAATTAAAACCGTAGTTAGTGGTATAATTAAAGAAAACACTTTCTAGTCAACAACCGCTCAGTTACATAATGCCCTCGAAGCTAGTTAATTGACTTTTTGTTCTAATTCTTTATTTTAATTTATTAATTATGTATTTTTCTCTTATTGTAATTTGTTTTCCATTTTGTTTATTTGCTATTTATTATTAACTTTAAAAAAAAAAAAGATTTATACGCGTCACAGACAGAAAAAGATATTTAAAATATTTTTATTTAGAATTTTTATAAAACTTTAACTCATATATAAAATTCTTATATGTATAGAACTCCTGAAGAAGGGCCGCACTTGGACCCGAAACGTCTAGCAATGAAATAAAAAATTTAATATTTTTCAACAAAACGATCGGTTTATCCAAAAAATCCGTCACCAGCTTTTTTAAGATTTGATCATACTTATGTAAGTGCGCAGTAATTGCACTTAGTTTGATAAATTTCTTGTTAGCTAGTATACGGACATGTATGTTCCTAAGACGATTTAAATCGTTAAGATTACACCTATCACGAATGCATACAATAGTCTTCCGGCAATAATAACCCGCGTTGAAAATAATATCTGAAAATTTTTCTTCCAACCATCAAAATATGTCTCATTAATACAATTAAATTAAACGCAATCAAATTGCACTTATAATTATTGAAATCATGTACTGATTGATTCATGATTGGGACATATACGGCATCTAAAGGCATCAAGCTCATACGTGACTCCTTCATTGGAATAAAAACTCTCTTAACTCCTTTAAAGTTGTACGTGTCGGATTAGAGACAATTTCATTGAGTAAAGTTTCCCAGTTATACGTATTAAACTGTACTAGTTTTCTTCTCTCTAATGCATGCAACCAACAAGTTAGATATGAACTGGAAAGTATTAATGTTCATGTTAGGATTAAAATAAAAATCTTTTAAAGATAATAATCTTAGGTCTATTGAATAATTTTAAACTGTACAAAAAAAAATAAATAAATAAAACAAGTAGCTATTAGATAATTATCAATAAACGATCGAAAAATCATAAAGACCCAAGTCTTCGTCTGCTCCATTGAATCAATCTTCATAGGCAAAAATAACTTTAGTCCACTAAAAATCTTGCTATCAACAGAATCTCAGAAAAACGACTGAAGAGAATGATAAAAACCCATAAATAATAACATAAGAAAAAATTGCTGGCAGTGTCACATCGACGACGGTGGTCTCGTAAAATTCCACCATTTACGACAAATCTCTGCGATCAAGGTCATAAATCAAAAATCTGTCGTGTCCCAGAATATCAACAGGCACACATCAAATCGCGCATATATTTCGTCTACTCTCTATAAATTACAGAGATTTTCAAAAAGGACAGGGACAATTTAATTCTTCTAAGAATTCCAGGAAGCAATTTGAACAGCAAAATAAAGAAAACACAAATTTAAACGATTTCGGTCTTTCAGCCTTAGTAAATATGATATTCAGATGCGATATTGAACGCACGCCGAAATACTCTAGGCCCCAGATGACCGCCTTGTGAACAGTTTGTGTTCCAATGATTTTCTAATATTATAATCAAATTACACACTCACTGAGCACCTAATCTGCGATCTAATCCATCCAATTAACGGGTCAATTTTGGAAATTCTATATTGAAAGTGGTTATCGGTTGCGTTCTGATCTTATTGCTAGATTCGAAGATTTTCAAATTTTCTAGAATGTAACTGAACACCTTGCGAGTTAAATTCCAAAAATAAATAATTTTGTAACAAAAGATGACATCTAAGGTAATATTTCATGTGCTGTCACATCAGGGCTTGCCACATATACCTACCTGCTTAGTTAGCAGAAATCTTAAATATATTTGTTAGCCGTTGGTACCTATTCAGTCCATCTCCAAGTCAAAATGTTCAGAACCTAAACTGAGTCTAGCTGGATACGAGATGAATACATGCAGGGAAGAATTAGCCACCGGTTTTAAAGTAAGCAGTCGCGTTGACATCCAGATGTTTGTCAAATAATTAATTAAAATAAATGGTTTCCTCCACTTCCCCTTGAAAGTGTCATCGTCGTCTTTCGACAATCGTGAAAAAAACAAGCTCCCCTCTGGTGAATGTTTTAAGTTGATAATTTCCATTTCTGGACTTGCCACGTACCTTCTCATTTTCATACCCAAAAAAAAAAAAAAAATCTGCTCACTTTCTAGTGTACATAGGCAAAGCTATCGTACAGTGTAGGAGATAATCTCCATTTTCCAGATCCAGCTTCAGGGTACATCAGCTTCAGTTGGGCCTAGAGAGTTTCTATGAATTTCTAAGCATGTGATGAAAAGAGTCCGTCGAAAATTAAGAAAACTCCTACTACTGCGACGTGTTTTCAAATAAATGATTTATGCAAGTAGTTGCTTCGTGACATTGCCAAGGGACTGAGAGACTCTGGGAAGTATCACCGAATGCAGCGCTCGTGATTAATTGTTCCACGCCAGATGACAAATGGAATCATACTACTCAACGAATTTATCAAAGTTATAAAGTGAGTTGAAAAGAACCAACCAAAGGACTGGAAGTTGTGCGGAGGCTTTGTCTTTTAGAAAGTGTATCAGTTCTAGGGATGGGAATGGGTATCATGACGGGAATTTATTAAAGGATTCAACTGATTAGGATGAGTGTACTTAAGAGGGACGAACGGGTATATATATGTATATATAGGCAAGTGCATTAACTGAACAAGCTGGGGTGGTTCCATACAGACTATAGCGTAAATTAATATTAAAAACTTTGCTTTCTTTGTTGCCTAGTTTGATAAGGTGGGCTCTTTCATTAGATTATCTTATTTGGAGCTATATCGGGGTAAGGTGAATGGGTGGGTATCTCCATTTTGAAGTAATCACACTTACTTTTACCAGAACCAGTGATGGGCATTTACGCATAGATTTGGGTTCTCTATATTTTTAAGTACACAACGCGTAAACAATGTAGGCAATATGTAGACAACGCATACAACGTATACAACTGTTGTCACTTTTTACTTTTCTTGTGAGTTCTCGACAAGGTAAGATCAACTTTTGTTTAGTGCATTTTATTATTTGTGAAAGAAGTTGTGCAATTCAAAATGCCTAAAAAATAGTGCTTTTGATAAACTAGGCTTTGTTTCGGAAAAAAAAATAAAAAATATGTTGCAATATGCTTCATGTGCAATAGAAAGTTGTCAAATACTGCCTCTTCCTGTATAAGGGCGCATAGCTAATAATTCTTCTTACTTACAGCAGCTTTGATATATTTAAACCTAAATCATTGTAAAGGGTTTTCCAATAAGAGGTGTTATTTTAAATAGCCCGCTATTTCGGTAGATGTCACTTTTGGAGCTGTCATTTTTTGACATTTGACAAGTAGAAACTACGCCATTATTAAAAATGGAACGATACACGATTCAGCAACGCATTGAAATTAATAAAATTCACTATAAAAATGGTGAAAATGTGGCAGAGACGGTTCGTAAAACTCGAACATTATTGGGTCGTCGTGAAGCACCTTGTCGGACCGTAATACAGAAATTGGTAGAAAAATTCGAGCTGTCGGGACAAGTTAGTGATGTGAAGAATAAAACCCGTGCACGTCGCTCAAGAACAGCCGAGAATATGGCTGCTGTAGCCGAAAGTGTTGAAGAAAACACAGGTTTGTCCATTCCTCGTCGTTCTTTGGAATTAGGCATTCCACAAACGTCATTACACCGTATTTTGCATAAAGATTTTTGGTCTCAAGGCTTATAAAATTCAGTTAACACAAGAACTCAAGCCGGCCGATCATCAACAACGTCGAGTCTTTGCTGATTGGGTCCTTGAAATGCATGAAAATGATCCGGAATTCCATCGAAAACTCATCTTGAGTGATGAGGCCCATTTCCACCTCGATGGCTTCGTCAACAAGCAAAATTGTTGCATCTGGGGCTCGGAAAACCCAAGAGTTATTGTTGAAAAGCCTCTCTATCCTCAACGTGTGACTGTTTGGTGCGGTTTATGGTCCCGCGGGGTCATTGGGCCTTACTTTTTCGAAAATGAGGCTGGAGCAACAGTTACGGTGAATGGACTGCGCTATCGACAGATGATTAATGATTTTTTATGGCCGGAATTGGATGGTATTGATCTGGACAACGTTTACTTTCTACAAGACGGCGCTACATGCCATACAAGCAACGAAACCATAGATCTTGTACGGGAAAAGTTTCCGGACCGTGTTATCTCTCGAAGAAGTGATCACAATTGGCCACCGAGATCTTGTAACTTAACACCTTGCGACTTCTTCCTTTGGGGCCACGTGAAAGAGAAGGGCTACGCCAACAGCCCAGCGTCGATTCAAGACCTCAAGGATGGAATTCGTGAGCCTATCGAGGACATAGGGTAGCCACTTTGCGATTTGGTTATGGAAAATTTCATGAAAAGGATATGGTCCTGTAGGCGTGGTCGTGGTGGTCATTTGGCTGATGTTATTTTCCATTATTAGCGGCATACCTTCCTCTTTATAATGAAATAAAGATCCGATCATTTATCTCAAAAAATGGCATTTGTCTTTGAATTTCAAAATAACACCTCTTATTAGAAAACCCTTTACTTCCACCTGCTTTTAGGGATGTATGTAAGTTAGCAACAAGTAGTATTGATGCCAGAACGACACGATTTGATTTATTATAGATGACAATACCAATGAAGTGTCTGAAAGCTTTTTTAATCTTGGTGATCAAAATATATTCGTTGTTCAGAAGGATAACACTGTAATAAGTTATTGTATTAAACTTATCAATTTAAAGTACTTTTTTTTATTAAGAAATTTAATATTTAAGATCCAAGAGCAAGATGAAATGAGTGCGCCGATGTTATCAGAAACAGAAGACAGCTTTATTCGACCAGTTGTGATTTTGTCCCAAAAAGGTGTTCAGCACTTTGCTTCTGAGATGATTCGTCACTCTACATCTTCTGTATCTTCACTTTGTTAATTAAATCTAAGCCGAATGCAGTTATCATCCACATCATATTTCTATTCGTCATCTCCATCAGTAAGGAATATAAGGCCATCTTCAACTAACCTCAAGAGATAAATTGTCACTGAAATTAGACACTAGCAAGATTTATATTCGGATGCAATCTTCCGCTATGTGTGGTAGGATCACAGTATTTCAAAAAATTCATCAATAAGATTCGACCTGCCTATCACGATAAAATACCCAGCAGAAAATTATTATCTTCAATTCTTCTCGATAAAACATATGAAAATTGTAGCGCGGCCAACAGGAAAACCATCGGAAAGGAGTCCATGTCATTAATTGAGGGATGGAAAAACTCATCAAGCAAATGGTAAATGGGGTGTATGTGATTCAAGTACATAAAAATTGGTTTTCCGACGGCAAAAATATTCCCCGAAAGTTTTCTGATTCGGGAAAAACGTACACCACACGATATTACTCGACGAAACCTTTAAATTGATATGCAACATGCCGTATTGGAATCACACCACCCCTCCCCTGCCAGGGGTTCGCCCCCCCCCCCCCCCACCACCACAAGTATGCAGAGACAAATTTTCTTCTAACAATTATAGCTGGTAGTGAGTGGAGGCGAACATTCAAACCCGTTTTCCGATCGGACATAACTCTACCGAGTTAGAGCCGATTTATGGTGCGAAAAATCTAGTACCTCAATTCGAATAAAAAAGAGGGAAATAAGGAAAAGAGTGAATATGAGGATGATATCCGAGTACTCAAACTTCTTCTCAGGACCTAAGGAATTCCATTCTGTACCATATTTTCCTAAATCAAACTTTTAAAAACAAATAGAGATCAAATTAAAAAAAAAGTTAACAAAATCCAAAAATTTTAGGTTAGACCACAATAACTCCTGAGGGAAGAGGTGCACTGGGCTTGTTGAGCAGTCGTTGGAAAAGCCATGAAGTTCGGCATATAACATGCTTAAGACGGTTACCGTACATCCTGTACCTTCTAAGGTACACGGTGTTCTATGAAAACCTAGCATAATTTCTTAATCACCCTGTAACTCCGAAACGGTCGATATGGCTCCCTGCCATACAATTTTTTTGTTTGCCTAGGTAGGTACTATCACCTCCCGCTCTATGTACCACCATGGAGAAAACACCCTGTTATAGACCGTTAGGCCAGTTTTTCAACGCATAATAAAATATTTTTCATTAATATATGTCGTATGGATGCCGCTAAATCTACTCCACCACTTGTACGCTGAAACTATTCATTTTACAAATAAAAAGGTTAGTACATAAATTATAGAAAATTTTCTCTAGTTTAATTTATCACATACCTACATAACTATTCTCATCGTAAAATGTGTCGTAAAGGAGATATTATCAAAAAAGTTTATTTGTGCTATATATTTTCAGTATAATTACGCGAGCGCAAAAGTTACGATGTTGCAAAGTAAAAATTCGAAAAGAGCACGTCAAAATCTATACAAATACAAACTTTCAAAACTCCCTGAAAACCTTCGCTTTTGGAGCACGAAATGACTGTTTTTGAATTTTTTTAACGCTGATGATCGTCGCATTGTATTTAAAGCTGGTGATTATGCAGTTTTGCAGAAAACGGAGTAAAGTTTGAAAAAAATAGGAATGAACTATTGCTTGGAAAGCTTGGACAGTTAATCATCAATTTGCACCATTATTTTATGGGTGTATAGTTTGAGTGTTAGGGCGTTAGGCGGGAATATACCAAAATCATAAACAGCTTCTCCTTCCTAAAAGACGCCATTGCTCTATCATAGCTCAAGTTCAATTACCAGCCCCTGAAGATAAAACCATCAGTTGTGGACCGCCTTGTTAAGTTTTCTTTTTTCCAATTCAGCATGAAAATTTCATTACCATCCAGATTTCGCCGGAGTTTTTTTATTAATATAAGTTTTTGATGCTGTGAGCATAGTAAAATTTGGTACCACATAAAATAGACTTTATAATCTTCCTGTTTTGTCTTACTGCTGGTGTTTTTCACATTAAAGTAGCATGCATTTCATTCAAACATTTTATTCTAATAATTTCTTTTCAAATGGACACTTTGTTAAAGGAATTTTCTAGGAGTGCTAACTAGGTAGGTTTAATATAAATGTGTAATCAAATTTGCTTTAAATCAAATATTTGCAAGAAAACTGAATCTGATATTAATTACGCTGACTACGATGATTTTCTTTACTAATTTTCATCAATATACGTGGCTTTTGTAATCTTTCGATCACAATAAAATGCACTACAATTTTTTTGTGGCTAGAAATTCCTTAGTAATATAATTTAAAATTTTTTGAGAATAATCTAAGACTAAAAAAGCAAAAAAAAAAAAATAATAAATATAAAAAATAACTATTAAAAAAAAAACTGCATCAAAATCCGCTCCAAAAAATAAAATTTGAAATTTCCAAGGTACACAGAACCAGTAAAGTCAAATCAAAGTAATTTAATTAAGTATTTTGATAAATATTAGGACATCCAAATTTCAATTTCGGAAATTGTTATTCACTGTAGTCTTAAAATTTCAACCGCCCAGACTTTGTTTTCTTTGTGTATCTTGAAAATTTAAAAATTTAATTAAATCAAAATGAAGGGAAACTCTAATGTGAAGGAAAAAATTTTTTTCTATTTTTTAGAGCGGATTTTGATACAGTCTTTTTTAAAATTTTTTTTTTATATTTTCTATTTCATTTGATTAGAGCATATATTTTGAGCTCGGATGGAGAGGGGGGGGGGTTCTCCCCGATCACCCCTGCTGTATCCGCCCCTAATCAGAGTTAACCACACTGATGAGACCTCTCTGACACTGGGTCGAAGAGTTCGATTATTTTTCAAGATCTATGTCAATTTCTAATCAGTAGATTTCGATGATAACTCCAAAACTTGTGTTATCATCCGATTTAGAGACATCAATTTAAAAGTTATTTATCACAGGCTAAAACACAGAGTGTGATTTGCAGGTGGAATTACCACCATGGAGCTAGTGAATAAAATAGTTTCCAGAAGTTAATCATTGTCACTATTTGCGTTAGGAATAATAGATCGTACAAAATCAATGATAGTCTCATGTGTAACTATATTTCCAGTATGAATTCAGTTGGGATTGAGATACAATCTCAGAATCACAATGCCGGTCTCCCTCTTAATACGAGTTTTTACGAGGCGTACTTTTGAGATGAGCTACATACATATGTACATATATTTAACACAGAAAATATGTCCTAGATAATTTACTCTGCCCCTAAATAATAAACACATGAAACCAATAGAGAGAGTAGATTCAATAATGGCATATGCCTTTTTCTTTGTGGAATTCTGATGATCAAACAAAGGCTCGTAGCTCAGTGTGAATTTATAGGTTATTGGGAAACCGAAGCGATACGATGAGACTCGCCTTCCTCAGCAGGTTTAAGGTTTCAATTGTATTCGCGTACACAAAATTATTCCTCCCCAGTGGAGCGAAACTAAGGAGTCATATGAATAATAATTAGTTTATCCGCATGCGAGTGTTTGCTAATCATTTCGTAAGAACTCCTACAAGTATCTTATAGTAACACAAGCACTATGAAGTATTCACTTTGCAACAAGAGAACACAGCAATCACGTAAATTTCACAAAATAAATTACTTCAGTTCGTTTACTCAATTTGCAGCTCACGTATGTGCATTAAACGTGAGATTTTGCATTAAAACATTATAAAAGTGCTCAACTATGAAGAACTACTAAGCTAAGTACCTATATACTTATACCTACCTTATAGGATATATTATGTTACATAGAAGCATCAAGGTGCTTAAGGCTTGAACTAAAGTGAAGTCAGTCACTTAACGTGCTGATAAAATTCTACACTAACGACGCGGGGTAGAAAGCAAGCTAAAGTTACTTGGTAATTAATTTACTCCGATGAAAAGCTCAAAATATGATCCTTAGCAATGCATTTCATTCGAAGTAAATAGCTCGCGTCAAGATTACAACTTTCAAGTGGTTGGAAAGAAAATTCAGTCTTGTTTGGGATAAATGCGATACCTTAACCTTTATGAGGTTTCATATTGACGTGCTTGACATACTGAAAAGTTTGAACTGTGATTTCAGAGAAATATTTAAACTTTTAATCGAGCAAGGTTTCACTTTAATAACAATTTCTTGAAGACAGTTTCCTTGCAAAATAGGATGAGCACAAAGATTGCTTTAAAAAATTGACGTAGTGACCGCCTTTTGCAATTAATTAAAGCTTTCAGATATGCTTCGGAAAGATATCGACGATTGTCGTAATCGTATTGGCAGTAATATTTTTACAAATTTTCAGTATAGATCAGGCTTTAGTTAATCCACTGGTAACTTTTATCGCCGATTTTCTGCTTCAACATTAACTAGACAGTCTTTCGGACTCAACTTTGGTAAAAATTTCTTTACTATGTTTTTCGGCTTTCGATATGTACTGGATATAACATGTTTATTGAACGTACTGTCGAAAGTAAGACAATAACCTTTCAATTGGACTATTTAAATCCATAGGTACACAGCATGTAGATTATGGATCGGAAGATACATATCCGGAGGTGTGTGTCAATTCAGTAAACCTTGCAAGTTTGCAAGGAGTTATTTTCTAATGTTCAGGACAAGGATTTTTGAAATTTTCTGTATATTCAATCTGGGAGCAAAGATCCACCAACTAAAGAGTCATTTATTGAAAATTTCACTGCGTAACTATAACGTTGCAGCTGTAATTGTTTGCACTCGATGTTAAAATGCAGCCTACATCAATCATCGATATATGAAAAAAAAAACTCCTGTTCCAATTGGCCATTCTCTAAAACTATGAATTTAATAATTTCTAGTAAAATTATGTACTTAACGCATCCATTTTGTAGTTCTTTGAAAAGCTTTATGTACAACCACAATAAAAGATTCAACAAAACTAATATTTTAATTGCACCCGACCCCATTTTTTTATTAGATGTTTACACCACCAGAGCGTAGCATGTTTTGCTACGTTGCTCAAAAAGTTGTAAGGTGGTGTTTTGCCTTAAAAGCGAAAATTTTCTTTGTTATGTATCATAAAAAAAATGTCATTCAAATTAGTTGAACTAACATTTTGCTATTATTTTTTTTTTTCATATCTGGCTTTATTTATCGTACTTCTCTTTATATTATTGGCATTCCCACAGTTTACTTCCCTTTTACTCCACTGTTTATACTCTATAGACAGTTTTTTGGTTCGGGTCGTCTATTTATATGGACTATCGAATTGATCGCTATAATATCCTTTGACTGGTGGATGGCACTACTATCTTCCTCTATAATCCTTAAACATTTCTTCAGAAATAGTCAGGTCTGATTTAAACCACAGTCTACAGAATATAAGGTCTGTTCACTAAATCCGTTACCCGGTGATTACACGAGTCATTAGAACTGACTAGTCAGTTGATTATAAACAATGTTATCAAGCCGTCTTCTGTATGCATTTCTAATGATTTCTTCCTTATTCCGTAATTTTTCTCTAAAAAATAAAGGTCACAATGTATATTAAATCCTTTTCAGTCATTTCCCTCTCAAAATAGATAAGATTAGAACCTGTGGTTTTTTCAAATAACTCGTTATCTCCAAAAAGCCAGTTTGAGAAAACGAGGGAAAAGTGTAAAAAAGTGAGAAAAATTATTGGGAAATCATCAATTTGTGGAATTTTTTTTTCCTAATTCTCACTGATTCAAAAGCTTGCTCTATCAAAAAAAATTAATCTCTTTCAATCTGTTATACCTAAATTTAGTATAGATCAGTAGAATAAAAAAAAAACCCAGCCTGCTTTTAATCAGCGCCATTCTTTTCCTCTGAACAGGATAAATAAATTCAGTTCAGTGGATCCATAATATTCAATTCATTCCAGAGGCAACAAACTACAAGGCTTATCAGGTCCATAACTTAAAAAGCAAAGCAACAATCGAAGTATAATTCTTCGGCATATGGACAAGAAGTCTGCATGCAGCCATGCATCGGAAGTAACTTTTCTGGTGGCAAAAATGAAAATTTTCCTCCCCTTCTCTAACCAAATCGGTCCATAGAATTCCATTCAATTCAAAAATTTCCGCCCATAATTTTTCCTGTGATATTTCCTTCTTTTCTGTTTTTTTTTTTTTGTGTGTGTAGACTTTTGCTTGTTATAGGAATAGCCGCGTTATATTCTCAGTACGGCCTCAAGTCGAAAATACTTCCACACATACACACACCCACACACGCAAGCAATTTGCTGCCGCTGTAATTCCTTCAGGAAATTTATGGCCTAAGGAAATCTTTAAGTTCATGTAGCATTTTTATGTCGGCAATGTCGGGCATATCTTCCTAAGAATATAAAAATCACATATATTTACCGTCCTCTCCCCCATATTGGTACTTTCTAGTGCTGTTTTGCAGACCTTTAGTTCTTGAAAAAAAAAAGCGCTGACCTAGAGGGATCATAAGATTAGGGCTTAGAAATTACTCTTGAGGCTTCTCGTATGGTGGGTTTCATATAAATGCAAATGTTACTTATGGTTCCACAAGGAACCATTTCTGGCCAGTTTTACGGTCCATAAAAACAATGAAAATAATATTTTCTGTCAAATTGGGACATAAACATTTTTTAAGGAACTCAAGCCCCAAAAATCCAAGGTATCCAAACTAAACGGTCTGAAAATGATGAGTTGCCGGGAATATGTCCTTCTATGAAATTATCTTGATAAATCCCTTACCATATTCCTGTTGAATTATGTCAATAATTTTTCTCATATCTGCGATCTTATGGAAGGACGAACTAGAGAGAACACAAATGCCACTCACATGCTATTCAAATTCAAATTGTTCAGAAAGGTTATTGCTAATGATTCGGAAATTATCATTCTATCATCTTGTAGACCAGTTGGTTTCCAGGAACCGCAGACCACAATGTAAAGCAAACGGTCAGGATATTGCATGTTTGTATGTATGTGTGTATATTTACATGGCACAATGTTACTTCGGTCTTTATAATGGGCACGGAACCACCTTTCATACATGGGAGATGTGTTTATTGGCATTTATAAATCATTATCGAGATTTTCCAGCAATGACAGTTAACAAGTTGCCGAGATGCTTAATATAGAGAAAATGCTGGTTACATGCAGCCCGATATCAGTCGATGAATCCATTCATCGCAAGGTAATCACAACAGCCAACAACTTCAAGGCCTATCCATTATGGGATCGGCTACCCAAGCCCATGTATCCCCTGAATAGTGGACATGTCCAGGAAGAGTTGAAAGAAGGTCTCAAAAGATTGCATCCATGTTATTTCTACTGGGGCAGAGATATTCTGTTCGTTGTCAGAACTCTTGTTGTTTTGTTTTTTTTTCTGTAATTTTGATTTCCGATGGAAACTACTAATGCCGGTTAACTAGCCGCGGACATCTGCATACGGCTTAGATTTAAACATTTTTCTCTTCTGTACTTGAGATTTATATGCCATTAGGAATTGGTTTATTTTATATACTACATACACGTACAGTGAGACAAATAAGAGATGACGGTTTTGAATGTAAGTACATAAATTGCGGAGGCTTGTATTTCACTACTGATCTGTGATTAGTTTGATGTGGAACCTTTTAAAAGTTTTATGAAAACTTTATATTTACATTTAAATTAACCTAGTTATTTTGGGTTTATGGGTCATTGCTATTGTTGCTGATTGGTGGTTCCTTTTGGTTTGCTTAGTCATTTATATTGCTTATTCAAATTGGCCTTAGAATCCACTGAAAGTGCTATTTTACCTTATCGTAAAATATAATTTAATAAGGCCTACTGATACCTTTTGGTAACCGAAATTCTAAGAAATGGGGACTGAAAATATTAAGAGGCCTTATACATAAAAGATTAAGTAATTGTTTACGCATTGTAAAATAACTAATAAAATAAAATGTAAACAAATGTGATACATATAAGGATGTAGGATTTCATAATATCCAAATTTTATAAAATATGCCCTATCATTTACTCTACCTTAAGAAACAAAAGACAGGTAAAATTAGTATTATTTTTGGTTAAGTAACATGAGAGACAGGAGTATTGAAATTAGAGTCTGTGTCGATATATGGAGTAGGTTCGAAATAAAACTAGTACTAAAATTTTATACTTAAACAGTTTAGATTCTTCAATTTTTTCCTCCTTTGATTCCTGGGCTCTATATAAATTTATGTCGATTTTATTCTTAAAATATCAGAATGTAATTAAGATTAGTTGGACCATTTGATATAATTTTCTAACACAGACATCTTCAGCCATTAACAAACCCTATCATATATTCAGATGACATCAAATCGAAAGAAAATACCGCAGCAGACGTTTTCTGCGAGGAGCCTCATATGGAAATTACCATACACCTTGAAACTCATGTCACGGTCAAGGCCATCCTTGAAGAAGGAAAGTATCTTCTTAACTCAGATGCTGAGGCCATGGAGTTTGAAATCTGCTCGGACAGTCAGGTAGCTGTCAAAGCCTTGTCAAAATCCTTTACAAACTCCAAAATTGTTTCGAATGTAAATCCACCTTGAACTCCCTTTCTCGGAACAACCGGGTACTGGTACTTTTGGGTGCCAGGTCACAGCGATATTAGCGGAAATGAAAAGGACTCGCCTTGGTGCAACCTCGGAGGCATCCTCCTCTACAATTGGGATCACACCAAAACACCTTATTTCTACTATCTCGCCCTGGGCCGACCGCCAACACAGTCGCCTTTGGTTAGATGAACCTTCAGGTACAATTACACAGGAGCTCTGCGGCAGACATAATCCAAAAGAAACAAAAAATCTACTAGGGTTAAACAAGCCAACCCTGTGAACCCTGATGTCAGTTCTCACTGAGCGCTCTCATCTCAGAGGTCACCTATACAGGATATGGCTTCTTGCTGAACCTGTATGTAGGGTATGCAGAAAGGAACTCGAGGCAGTGACTAACTATCTTTGTCACTGTCCGACTCACACCCCCGGTCGGTTGGGACCTATGAGTAATTTCTCATGAGTCTGGAGGCCTACATTCCAGAGTCACTGTTAGGGGTCTGAACCTCAATTTGCAATCAATCAATTAATCAACATAGACAGGGTTGAAAATTTACAGGGATAAAAAAAAATGGTTTAATCTCAGTATTATTTTTTAGCCCTGATTAGTGTATTAAGGGTATTAATGTAGTCTATTTTTCCCAAACTCTGAGGGACCAGTTCACAATCCGTTGACACCCGATCTCCTTTTACTTGTTCTTCTGTGATTATGTAATTAATGTAGGTCGGTAATGAGTATATACATAGATAGTGAAGAAATTGTTTTCTATTATTTTCTTATTTTTAGGGAACCGTACAAGAAAAGGAAAAAAACACAAAACGCTTATAAGACAAAACCCTTATAAGAACGCCCGTCTCTCTGTCTATCACAGAGGGTTTTATCGTTGTAGGAAAGTCAGTTTACAGGTTTTATAAAAAAAAAAAGTTATGTTAACGACCATGTTGCAAAAATAATAGAGGTTAAATTAAAAAAAAGGTAAGAAAATCCGAAATTTTTTGTTTAGACAACCATAATTCTTGATGGGAGAGGGTATGGGGCTCATTGAGCAGTCGTTGGAAAGGCCATGGGGCTCTGCATACATTGAGCTCTTAACTGCGACCGTACACTCTGTGGTTTTTAATATACAGGGTGTTTTGTGAAAAACTGGCTTTTTTTCTTAATCACCCTGTAACTTCTAAACGGTTGATATGCCCCCCCCCCCCCCTACCTTCCCTACAATTTTTGGTTCGTCTAGGAGAGTACTATCACCTCCCGCTCTATTGACCTCCTATTGGGAAACACCCTGTATAAGAAATGGAGATAAATTTAGATTACCTAATTTTAGAGAAGCTAGGATGCAAAATTCACTAACTTATAAGGGACCTAGGTTATTTAATTATTTTCCACGAGAAATAAGAGCAATAGAGAACTTAAATTTATTTAAAAAATGCTGATGGAGTTTGTTAATTAAAAAATGAATTAAGATTGCGTATTTATATTCTATAAGAATTGTTAAGCAATATCTGTATAGCTAAATAAATGCATTATTATTATTATAACACCGGGGGTTTAAGTGGTCATACAAAAACTACACAGTACTATCGAACATGTCATAATGTTCGATATAGATATTACACTTCTGCAGGAGACGAATTTCACTCAAGACACTTACACACAACTTGCACGTTATGCTTACCTGCACACTGGCTATGTAATGTTTACCACACCTGCGCTCGCCGAGGCTCAGGGGTGGCAAACATTGTATCCAACAAATTTACACTATCGTCTCCTGTCTATACAGATATCTTCCCAGGTTTCGTTTCTTCATTGCACTTTGTCGTTCAAGACAAGCATATGAAGGTAGTAAAGGTGTACCTTTCTCATGACCCTGAATCCCTCAATGGATCGGTATTTCGGAGTTGAGTTCAACTCCGTCAATGCTACTCGATTGAGAAATTTTGTCTGTGTTTTCAGACTCGCGGATATCTATCATTCCTACGACTAGATCATACAATAGTTTCTCGCGAAATATCTATGGAAATCTCGCAGGCTATAGAATTGATAGACTTTACGTCTCACCTGGAATACTAAAACATTTCGGTGGTGCCACTCATGAAGTGTGTTCCGTTAGCGATCATCTTCTTGTAGTGGCAACTAGCACTCTACTTGAAAGAAGAACTGCATATTCAACAACTATTTGTTGAATTCCGAGCTGTTTATCAATGATTTCATTGAACTCTGGCACGATTGGCAAGAGAGGAAAGCTGACTTTGCTTTTCTTAGTTATGGAACGTTGGATCGCTTCAAATTCGATCTTTTATCGAAACGAATTTCAATCGAAGTGGGTATCAAGTTTCTAGCTTGTCGGCGGAAGTATCTCGGGTGGCAGCTCTTCTCCCAACTCAGCCGGATTTGATTCTTTATTTTAACAGAATAAAGGAACGCTTGGCAGCTCAAACTTACTAGCACAGCTTGGAGTTTATGCTGCGCAGCCAATAACGCTGGCTAAATAAAGGCTATTCTCCAACCGAGTACTTCTTCCAGGCATGTCCTCAATGGACAACAGCTATCATAATATATTCGAGACTACTACAGTAGTCTCTATTCTGAATTGATATCGACAGCATCCTCGACCACTCATGAATTTCTTGAGAATATTCTCACTTTCTCTGAAGACAGTAAGGAGCTTCTGGATACAATAATCACATTCGAGGATATGATCGCTGCGATAAAGGATCTAAGGCGACACACTTCACCTGGCTATGACGGCTTGACTCCAGAATTCTTCATAATTTTCAGATATTTATTAATTCCTGACATTTTGGAAGCCTTCAATTCGACGGTTGACACATATTCAGACTTTCCTCCTTATTGTAGGAGGTCTGTTATGCGCTTGATTCCAAAGAAGGGTGATTTTCAGAGGATGGGGAACTGGAGGCGAGTAACCCTATGCATGTGGACTACAAAATCGTCCGCAAAGCATTAGGGGCGATACTCCTCTCAGTGATTGTTTCGGTAATACACCCGAAACAATTCTATTGTGTACCTGGTCATAGTGTCTACGACAGCATCGCGGTAACCACATATTTGTTTGCCTACCATGAACAGAAAGGAACACAAATGGCCGTGATTTCACTAGACCAACAAAAGGCTTTTGATAGCGTCTCGCACGAGTATCTCTTGATTGCTCTCGAGGCATTTGGGTTTCCGCCAGGTGGCTCGATATCGTCGGGAAACTGTACAGACATTCAACGCTTTTGATTAAACATCAAGGACAAGTTCTGGCTCCTATCTCGTTTCATCGAGGTATAGATGGGGCTGTCCATTGTCAGGTATGATCTGTGGTTGGAGCTGCTACTGGTGAATCTTCGTCGAATGCTTCGACAATATTCAGTTCATCTAGCATATACCAATGTGAGGCCTCTTATGTTGCCATATGCGGATGACCTTTCTATTTTGGTGACAAGTGATGCAGCTTTTCCGGGTGCTGTTTTCGAACAGTACGAACGTATAGGTAGCGCTAAACTCAACCGTAATAAGAGTCCAGGCTTGTGGTGTGGAAGGTGGATAGACCGTACAGATACTCCACTGAACATCCAATGGACTAATACTTGCCTGAAGTATTTGGGTGTGTATATTGGACGCGGGAGTAAATCAATTAAAGCCGCATTACTCTAGAGAAACTCTCTAGAGGTGTAAACCCATGGTGTATTAGACTATTTCCATTATCCTTAATGGAAAGATCAGTCGTGATAAACTATTTGAATACCTCGTCCATCGTTCATCTGTTAAAGTCTGGGACGTTTGATGAAGGCTTCGAAGGTCTTCTTTAAGCAAAAGCGATAGACGCCTTTTGGTGCGGAAGACGATGGGTTGCTGAAAGCACGCTCTGTCTGCCAGTCAAGATAGGTGGATTAGGTCTCACTAACTTGGTTGTGAAATCAAGGTGTCTCCAAGTGCGTGAATTCCAGCGAGTGCTTTTCCAGAGAGACACCTTAT
The DNA here is from genome assembly GCA_963924295.1 of Dioctria rufipes. Lineage (NCBI taxonomy): Eukaryota > Metazoa > Arthropoda > Insecta > Diptera > Asilidae > Dioctria > Dioctria rufipes. The sequence continues at coordinate 30,281,541 of OZ002742.1, forward strand.
TTTCTCAACTGTTGGTGAATGTACTGGGAGGGATCGGCATAGTGGAGTAATATTACCTACTCTCTGTTCGACCACCCTATCCTCGTGACTGGTCACAGGATCTATTCTCAACGATTCAGAACTGGGGTAGAATCAGGTAAGCATTTCACCTTAAGTGGAATGTTCTATGGTACACGCAATTCGCGTCGATCCCAATCAGGTTTAATCCTGAATTAATAGATTCAATGTTCAGTTATGCGCGGGGTTTTTAAGTTGACACGCATACACTGACAGTTCTCGGAGATATTATGAGATTTTATTATCTCTGGAAACTGTCGAATAAACACTAATACTCCACAACTACACGACTTGTCTGCTTTTGCGCGGGAGAGATTTCGCCAACTTGGGACCAGGGATCCTGGCACTCAGTTGGAAGATGCTTTCGTTCTTAACAGACCACCTCACACACCTTTCAGCACACTTACAACACGTGTGTTCCGTGAATTGTTTGATTAGCTTTGTGTTGGTACTGGCCAAATCTACAATTCACTTGTACTACATGAGAGTCGAAGATGTGAATCAGAACACTGACCCACAACTCCACGCACAATCACTTAAGCGCCACTTCGTTGACAGATTGAAGAGACGTTTACGTCTTGAATATCTGGCAACGAACGCAGTCACATTCAACTGCACATGGCAACCACTATCGTCGGTGGAGGACGGAGTACTTGTTTTTCGCTGGTGATAGCAGGCTACAGCATTTGCAACACTAGTCTACGAGGCTTCTGCCAGCTTAGGAATCGTTACACGTACTGTGGGAAGGACAAGCAATCTGTTAGAGATGTTAAGCTGGATGAATGATGAGGTCTATGATATTACAGGCTCCTCTCGCGGTATCGGCTAAATTTTTTCGTTCGTTCGACTTCTTATTTTAATTCGGTTTCGGTCTCGCTTCTAAATTACAAAATTTTATGTTGATAATTCGCTCGTTTAGGGACATTTTTATTAGATTATTTTGGAATTTTAGAACTAATTGGAACTGCCACTTACCTAATTGTCAAAATTGGGACTGGTTTTAAATTTTTGATTATAATTTACAACTTTTTCAAAATCCTTGTGACCGTTTTTACACTCTTTTGAGAATTTTATTTTAATGTGTTTTACTTCTTGTGTCATTTTATTTTAGTTTTGTGTCAATTATTTAGTTTAATTGTTTTACTTGTCCCTATTGATTTTTATAACTTTAGTTTAGCTAGAGCCTTTTGCCAACTATTGTTAAGACATTTTGAAAAGAGCCAAAGTTGGTGGCTCTTTATTATTATACATCTTTAGATAAAATTTCCAGGCTTTTTCATCGGTTTCGCTTAAAATTCATTTTTGTTTCCTGGCATCGACGACGACGTTGTTCTTTCGGAATTGTCAACTTTCATTTATTTAACTTTCATTTACGATAAGCACAAAAGTTCTAGTACTAATAATTTATCTTTCCTAATATCTTGAAATACACCACTGGATAGAGTATGGCTGCTTTCTTTCTGATGAATCTCCTTTCACACATCCCTTTTGCTTTGTTTTGAAAGGGTATTTAAAAAAGGACAAATAACACTCTTTTGTAATTGAAACTCAAATTGAGTTACATTTTATTAGAACACTTCTTCAATAAAATTTATTAATTACTGACATCGGATAACTTTGATCATCGAACAGCAAAATCCAGAAAAAGTATTAATCGAAAAATTATTGTTTATACACGCAGTTCATAATAAAATGTTTTAAGTATTCAAACATATATGGGATCCAATTACATTGCTAATTGTCTGCCAAGCATACATTTTTACACATAAAAGGTAGCGCTGTTTTATGTTATTCTCAAATGATTTAGAGTTATGAAATTTTTTACGAGTCTCCTCTTTTCGTCGAATAGAAAAATACTACTCAAACTGTTTGATGATCCATAATTAACCTATAACATGATATATGTATCTTTAATTCGGGTTCATCATATCCTCTATCTCTGTCAATTGCAAGAACTACTGTTCACCATCTGTGGATAACTGTATTACGAAATAGACGGATGGTTTATGTTATTATGCCTGCAGAAATAGCATGAATTCCATAAAAGTGAATAAAACTAAATGGCACAAATAATTGCATGTCGTTCAGTCTTTACGGTCTGTACCGAAGTTAATGACCCTGTAATTGCTATTTAATTGTGCAACAATGTCCTTTACGGCTGCGAAAGTGCCAGCCATCAATTTCAAGTCTTATTGGATGGCGTAAAATTAAAATTACAAAAGGGACAAATTTCTATCAGTTACGGGGCATTGGACTGTAATTATTTTGCTATAATTTCCAATTACTTCCTAGACGATTGAAGACGATAGAAGAAATCTTGGTGATGTTGTACACCTCTAAATGGAGAAAGAATAATAGCGCTACATTAGAATTGATTTTACGATATTTAATTTCCTAGGAAGTCAGAAGCAGTCTTAATGTAAAATTTAAAGGAAAACAAAAATATCTTGCCACCATTACAACATTTTGGTGGACAATAACCTTTGCGAGACGCATAGAATCTCTATAGACATGTCTGCATTTTAAATTGAACTACCTAAATATATTAAAGGAATGCACAAATATATCAATTTCCACTTTTCACTTAAAAGTAAATTAAATTTAACATAAACCCGATAAGTTTGAAAATATTTCTTAAGACAGCAGCTCCTCTTGTATGCAATGCAAGTCTTCTAAAACCACTTCCACTTTGTTCTTTCAGAAATTTTATCTCGATAAAAACTTAAACATCTTTTTTGATATCACCACCATCGCTGGCTTGCCATTCTAAGAGAGAAAAGTAATAAAACTTTAAATTACTTTTTCACAACTTATATTCCTTCGAAGGAATGTAAAGAACTAGGCTGCTTGCGCGCTTCTAAGGTTCACTATACATCGTTTTCTGTAATTCTGGATTATTGCTCCGGCTTTTCTCTCGGGAACTCTTTTTTTTTGGTTTTTTTTTTTTTTTTTATGTTACTCTATAGAAAAATCCCTCAAGCAGTGAACAAAAACTTATTAAAGAAAGTTAAATTAAGAACATTGTAATAAGTAGGTACCAAACTACGAAGAGGTATACATTGGACCCCTTTGTCCTATAACCTGCAAGAAAACAATTAGTTCATTACAATGCTTTTGATAAGTTTTTGAAAAAGTATTTGTTTGAATTGTTTAATTGGTGAACTGTGGTATGATTGTAAAGATGTAGATAGAATGAATCATAAAAATATGTTTATTAATTTGTAAAATTTAATTATATTATTTTGTTAATTATTTCTATGGTTTGTTTCTTTTAAAAGGAATTTTGTAATCTAAGGTGCTTTCATTAAGTCGAAAGAGCAATATGTTCTCGGCAACTTCCAGAGCTGTAAATTTTGAACTACGATTATGTACAGGGTGTTCCAGGAAAAGTATGTTGTTCAAGCTGCGCACAGGCTTCCTCGTCATGATCGCGGGAGGAAGGCTGAAAATAAACAAAAAAGAAAATCGGCGTTCACCAATAACATTATACTTATCTTTTGTTTTCTTCTGTAAGGGAAACATAATTAGTTTTATATAACAGTTTTAATTATATTCAATAATTTTAACTAACCATGTTGTATTTCGATCAAACCTCAAACTTGAACTGTCATTGTCAGTAGAGAGAAACAGCTAACACGCACAAATACTAGAACTAGGAACCTAGATGTGTGAACTTAATATATAACCTAAGTTATGAATCCAGTATCATAAAGGGTTTTCCAATAAGAGGTGTTATTTTAATTAGCCCGCTATTTCGGTAGGTGTCACTTTTGGAGCTGTCATTTTTTGACATTTGACAAGTAGAAACTACGCCATTAATAAAAATGGAACGATACACGATTCAACAACGCATTGAAATTATTAAAATTCACTATAAAAATGGTGAAAATGTGGCAGAGACGGTTCGTAAAACTCGAACATTTTTGGGTCGTCGTGAAGCACCTTGTCGGACCGCAATACAGAAATTGGTAGAAAAATTCGAGCTGTCCGGAAAAGTTAGTGATGAGAAGAATAAAACCCGTGCACGTCGCTCAAGAACAGCCAAGAATATTGCTGCTGTAGCCGAAAGTGTTGAAGAAAACCCAGGTATGTCCATTCCTCATCGTTCTTTGGAATTAGGCAATCCACAAACGTCATTACACCATATTTTGCATAAAGATTTGGGTCTTAAGGCTTATAAAGTTCAGTTAACACAAGAACTCAAGCCGGCCGATCATCAACAACGTCGAGTCTTTGCTGACTGGGTCCTTGAAATGCATGAAAATGATCCGGAATTCCATCGAAAACTCTTCTTGAGTGATGAGGCCCATTTCCACCTCGATGGCTTCGTCAACAAGCAAAATTGTCGCATCTGGGGCTCGGAAAACCCAAGAGTTATTGTTGAAAAGCCTCTCTATCCTCAACGTGTGACTGTTGGTGCGGTTTATGGTCCCGCGGGGCCATTGGACCTTACCTTTTTGAAAATGAGGCTGGAGCAACAGTTACGGTGAATGGATTGCGCTATCGACAGATGATTAATGATTTTTTATGGCCGGAGTTGGATGGTATTGATCTGGACAACGTTTACTTTCAACAAGATGGCGCTACGTGCCATACAAGCAACGAAACCATTGATCTTTTACGGCAAAAGTTTCCGAACCGTGTTATCTCTCGAAGAGGTGATCACAATTGGCCACCGAGATCTTGTGACTTAACACCTTGCGACTTCTTCCTTTGGGGTCACGTGAAAGAGAAGGTCTACGCCAACAGCCTAGCGTCGATTCAAGACCTCAAAGATGGAATTCGTGAGGCTACCGAGGACATAGGGCAGCCACTTTGCGATTTGGTTATGGAAAATTTCATGAAAAGGATATGGTCCTGTAGGCGTGGTCGTGGTGGTCATTTGGCTGATATTATTTTCCATTATTAACGGCATACCTTCCTCTTTATAATGAAATAAAAATCCGATCATTTATCTCAAAAAATGGCATTTGTCTTTGAATATTAAAATAACACCTTTTATTGGAAAACCCTTTACAAAGACTTAATATTCCCGGTTGTTGCACCAAATAAAGCTTTATTTACACTACCATAGCCAAGAATTGTTAGCAGCTTTTAAAGATTCATTAAAAATAAGTAATCCATTAAATTCCTTTGCATTTTATCGATAATAGTAACAAAATATGAATTCCTTCACTTACGAATCGGGCAATCGAATGAGATCAAGTGTACTAAGAATCGTTTTAAAGATAAAGTTTAATATATGTCTCTTTACAAATAATTAAAGCTAATCATGAATAAAGATTTATCATATGAATTGAAGGTGCAGTGATTCATTATAAATTACAAGAAATAAAAATTCAAGAATAGACAGAAACTTCACATGACTGAATTGAAAGTGCAGACATAAGAACATTTTTCATATGTAATACTGAAACTGTTAAAAGAAGAAGTAACTTGCAATCGAAATAGTCATATTAATTTTTTTCGAATTCCTGTTCTTTTAGAAATTACAAGGGATCTTAGATTTTTTTCGAAAATGAGGTCCTTACAACGCTTTTTTACTGTAACTCAGCTCATTTCGCTTACTGAACGCCATTTTAGTCCATTTTTATTCGTAGTACTACTGGATTTCATTTATAATAACTAGCTTTCAAAAAAGTTTATAAATAATTAAAAAAATAACCGATATAACTTCAAAAATGTTTCTCTCTTCCAAAAATTATCTTTTTTTGAAGGTCAAAAATCTTCTAATGTAGCCACTTAACAAAATGTTCCGTATCCACAGAACACATCTCTGATCTGTTACCTTTCAGATAAATCCAACATTTTTAACCTAGCTCAATGAATCCTCGAGATACAGGGTAAGATGTCTTGCAATATATCTCGCCCATACTTCAACGAAATTATTTCAAAATTTGTATAATGGTGGGAAAACTAAGCACTGCAGCAAGAAAATCGAATGTAACCAACTTCAAAACTTTAAGATGCAGTTTGCACTATTAATTTTAATATTAATAAAGCGCCTTTTAAATTTAGGTATCGCGCCGTATATAGAAGATCAACCATGGCTCAAAATATTCATCTTAATCTGTCGTTGTCAAGTAAAACAATGTCGAAAGGGATATTGGTTTTTCCAAAACACGTGATGTAAATCGAAAATGTTATTATTCTAATGACATTTATAATGCAGTGTTTAGCCTTAAGTATGATCTAAGGAACTACTAATAACTACTAATTTTAAAATTGTTCAAATACTTCACCGTCGCACTGAACACATTTCCTGACTCTCTTGACGATGGTCTTTGATATGCCTGCTCGTTGCATTTCTAGGCTTATACGGTTACCTGCTGATACTATTCGATTTATTAAATCGTCGCGGGATCTCTCTTTCGTCCTTATAGAAAAGATTTTTTAGGTGCCCCAAAAATAAAAATCAAGAGGTGTTAAGTCTGGTGATCGAGGAGGCCAAGGAATGTCACTTCCACTTCCAATCCATTTGTTTGGAAACCGCTCATTTAAGTACTGCCCAGGGGCGGATTTGATCACTTGGCCGCCCTAGGCCTATGGAAGATTGCCGCCCCCCTACTCCCTGTAAAACACGAAAAATTGAATGATCTATATCCAGTGAAGGGACCCCAGGCTAGAATTAGCGGAGTAGGCTGCCTCATAAATCGGAGTAGATTTGAAAAAAATGGAGTAGAATTAAAAATAACACTTTCCAACGAATTATTTTATTTAAAAAAACGAAAAAGTATAAAAATGTAATGACATACCCACAACTACAAGAAAAAATCGCCGCCCCCTAAATCTGCCGCCCTAGGCCCCGGCCTACTCGGCCTATAGGGAAATCCGCCCCTGGTACTGCCTCACCTGTACACCGTAGTGCGCTGCACCACCATTCCGTTTAAACTAGAGCTAAAAATTGGATTCGGATTTTCTAATATCCGGATATCTGGATACCCAGATCTGCGAACTATCCGATTCCTGAAATCCGGATCCGAACTATCCGGATCCATATTATCTGGAACCGAATTCGAACTATGCGGATCCAGACTAAGCAAAAAAGATTCAAATTTGTGTTGTTTCAATGAGAAAATGAAAATATTATGAAATTTATATTATTCCAATGGAACAATTCAATCCGGAAAATTGTTGACCCTTTTTTGCTTAGTCTGGATCCGGATATTTTGGATCCAGATCCGGTTAGTTGGGATACGTATACACTGAGAGAAAGGTCATCAATGATATCCTCCAAAGTTGTTTGGAGAAATTCTAAATAATTCTCGTTATTTATATTGGAGGGAAATATTATAGAACCTCCTAATCGAGTACCAATAATTCCTGCCCAAACATGCACACTGAAATACGCTTGAAATATGGCTGCTCTTGTAAGCCTTGGGTTTTCCTCTGCCCTGAATATGCAAAGTTGGATTTTTTGAAAAATTAGCCTCATCTGTCTATAAGATATTCCTCACAATATTAGTATGTTGAAGTAACCGTTGACAAAATAAAACGCAGCCAGCCGGCTGTAGTGCTTGTAGTATAGTGTAGTGAAATGGATGAAGTCGTTCTTTATGCAAATCCCTTCAAACCTTTAATGACAAAAGTATCTATAGCTTAATTTAATTATAATTTAATTTAATAAATAAATTAGTAATAAAAACAAAATATAGTAGTACTACTTACATTTACTACAGACTGATTAGTGCGTCTTCAAATTTGACGAATATTTATGTTAGGATCGCTTCTTACCAAATGTAATATAGTATCTTCTTCGCCTCTGTGTCTGGTAGATCTCAACTCGCAAAAAGAACCACTCTCGCACAATTTACGGTGAAGTCTGGAAAATAATCCACGATATGGGGCCCTTCTTCGAGGATACCGCCTCTTATACTCCTCTAAAGCTGCAGAATCTATTCCATGCAACATACCATAAAAAAAGTGCATTTCAGTCAATTCCTGGTGTGTAAAATTTGAAGACATTACTTCGATTATTTCTGCTGACTTACTTATTTAATCAAATAGTAAAATCTAACTGCGAAGAAAACACTAAAAAATTTCACGAGCTTTCCAAATAAAAATTTTTGGATCTTTAATAAAGCATTTTTGTACCGTAATGTATTGTATAGCATTGCTATCACCAATACAATTTCATCTATTAAAACGTTGCTAATACTACTTTCAAAATGTTTTACTACTGAGTGCTATGCATCTGAAGGTAGTGCTATGCCAATTTGCTACCCTAAGAAATTGCCAAAGTGTCACCCTGCTTTGCATTACTTATGACGAGTGTTCAGTTTCATAACTGAACGCCAAGGAGAGTATCAATATGTACGAATGCAAGGAACACAAATATTTATTCTGACTAATTCGTAAGTTGACCAGCCCTCATGCCTTTGCATTGCTTGTTACCGTCGATTACAGTAAACAGACTAAAAAGGTATTACTGTCCCGCACCCATAGATTTGACGTTTTGTGTGAGTGACGTTATGCGAATTGAATCATTATAGAGTCATTCCATACGTACTTAAACTAGCAGCGTAACATAGCCTGATGTAAAGGGTTTTCCAATAAGAGGTGATATTTTAATTAGCCCGGCATTTCGGTAGTTGTCACTTTTGGAGCTGTCATTCTTTTACATTTGACAAGTAGAAACTACGCCATTAATAAAAATGGAACGATACACGATTCAACAACGCATTGAAATTATTAAAATTCACTAAAAAAATGGTGAAAATGTGGCAGAGACGGTTCCTTAAACTCGAACATTTTTGGGTCGTTGTGAAGCACCTTGTCGGACCGCAATACAGACATTGGTAGAAAAATTCGAGCTGTCGGGACAAGTTAGTGATGTGAAGAATAAAACCCGTGCACGTCGCTCAAGAACAGCCGAGAATATTGCTGCTGTAGCCGAAAGTGTTGAAGAAAACCCAGGTTTGTCCATTCCTCGTCGTTCTTTGGAATTAGGCATTCCACAAACGTCATTACACCGTATATTGCATAAAGATTTGGGCATTAAGGCTTATAAAGTTCAGTTAACACAAGAACTCAAGCCGGCCGATCATCAACAACGTCGAGTCTTTGCTGATTGGGTCCTTGAAATGCATGAAAATGATCCGGAATTCCATCGAAAACTCATCTTGAGTGATGAGGCCCGTTTCCACCTCGATGGCTTCGTCAACAAGCAAAATTGTCGCATCTGGGGCTCGGAAAACCCAAGAGTTATTGTTGAAAAGCCTCTCTAACCTCAACGTGTGACTGTTTGGTGCGGTTTATGGTCCCGCGGGGTCATTGGACCTTACTTTTTCGAAAATGAGGCTGGAGCAACAGCTACGGTAAATGGATTGCGCTATCGACAGATGATTAATGATTTTTTATGGCCGGAATTGGATGGTATTGATCTGGACAACGTTTACTTTCAACAAGACGGCGCTACGTGCCATACAAGCAACGAACCCGTTGATCTTTTACGGGAAAAGTTTCCGGACCGTGTTATCTCTCGAAGAGGTGATCACAATTGGCCACCGAGATCTTGTGACTTAACACCTTGCGACTTCTTCCTTTGGGGCCACGTGAAAGAGAAGGTCTACGCCAACAGCCGAGTGTCGATTCAAGACCTCAAAGATGGAATTCGTGTGGCTATCGAGGACATAGGGCAGCCACTTTGCGATTTGGTTATGGAAAATTTCATGAAAAGGATATGGTCCTGTAGGCGTGGTCGTTGCGGTCATTTGGCTGATGTTATTCTCCATTATTAACAGCATACCTTCCTCTTTATAATGAAATAAAGATCCGATCATTTATCTCAAAAAATGGCATTTTTCTTTGAATATCAAAATAGCACCTCTTATTGGAAAACCCTTTAGTTCGGAACTATCTCATAATTTGTCGTTAAGTTGTCGTAAAAACCATAAATTTGTCGTGCTTTTTTTTTTTTTTTTTTTTCTATAGGAAACTGGATGTGGTAATAAATTGACGTCAAGTTAGCAACGCAACTCACTGGAACTCAACCAAAACATATCGAATTGATCTTGGAATCTGTTGTGAAAACCTTAAATTTATCGCGTCCTTTTTTCTATAAGAAACTGGATGTAGTGCTAAGTGCACGTCAAGCTATAACGAAAACTTACTGGAACTCAAATTGATTTTTTTGCAATTTGAGTTCCATCTTGGAATTTGTTATTTATTTGTCGTAAATTTTTCGTAAAAACATCTAAATTTGTTGTGTCCTTTCTTAAAAAGCTAGATGAGGTGCTAGGTTATCCTGAAAATAACCAAATACTTTTTTGATTAGTTTTTTTCATTTTAGTAATATTTTAAAATAAAAAATTAAGATAAATATTTATTATAAGATTTTTATCGTCGTTTACATATAACCCTTGCAGGCTTGTGATATTTCAATAATAAAATTTGGATTCACCTGTTTTTGAATAAACCAGTAATGCTCGAAGTATTTTAGTCAATTTTGAAACTTTCTGTAAGTTATTTTTTAAATCATCATAAACCAGCAAACAATGTCCCCGTTTGCAAAATGTCGTATAACGACAACCAAGAAATCGCAGTCACCTAAAGACCATAATAATCTCTTGTCGCTTTGCACAACCAGCCAAAACATACCGATTGAGGGGAGAAATATTGTTTGAAAAGTTAAGAGTAAATCCTAAACCATTGATCTAACTATTTTCGAAAATAGTTGGCAGCCTCGATTGAAAAATCTAGCCACATTTACAGGGCTGTCTTACTAAATGCAACAACCACATACCTTCGAAAAAAATGTGATGCGACTGAAAATACAGATTTAGCCTATTTCGGCACAAAACTTAATGGTATACTAAATAGTATTTTTTTCAATTTTATATACACTGAGTATTTGTATATTAATTAAATTTTTGCTGCAAGAAAAATTGTCATATTTGATTTTGCCCCAGGTGTGAATATAACGTCAGCGAAATTTTGAATATCCTGTAAAAAATGATAAGAATGTTATAATTAATATTTATATTAATTTTTTATATTAAAATATTAGTAAAATGAAAAGAAAAATAATCAAAAGAGTATTTGGTTATTTTCAAGATAACCTAGCACCTCATCTAGTTTTTTTAAAAAAGAACACGACAAATTTAAGGTTTTTACGAAAAATTTACGACAAATAAATACCAAATTGTATTTTTTTACAATCCAATTTCAAGCAAGTTTTCATTATAACATGATGTCTAGCACTACATCCAGTTTCCTTTAGCAAAAAGGATACGACAAATTTAGTGTTTTTACGACAAATTAGCGACAAATTCCACGATGTAAAATTTTCCAATCCGATCAAGTTTCGCCGAGTGCCAGTGAGTTAAGGTGCTAACTTGACGTCAACTTAGCACCACATCCAGTTTCCTTTAGAAAAAAGGACACGATGAATTTATGGTTTTCACGACAAATTATGCGATGGTTCCGAACTAAATCGGGCGAAGTTGCAGTACTAACTTTACGTACGTTTATTCCATGGAAAATCGACAATAACTGTGTAAATCTGTGCTGTGCATCAACCATCACTGATTTTGATAAAATTTCGCAAGTAGATTGATTATATTATTAGTAATATTTTCCTACAATATTTTCTGTTTTTGTCCATTTTTGACGGAGATACGTTATTTTGAAATTTGAAAAAAAATACAAGTTTTGCTTGGTAGGTGTAATTTCAAAAACTTATTTCTCAGAATGTAAACATTGCAAGCCCATGAAAGAAACGCTATTCTTTTAATGAAGCTTTGAAGTTATTGATAAAAATTAGTTGAGGTCTCTTTCTGAAAAATTTTTTTTTTCAAGGATAATGGATATGTCCGTTATCCTTAAATATCTCAAAAATAAAACCCTCGATTTTTATTTTTTTATTTTTATTTTAATCCTTAATAGATTTTGAGAAAGCTGTAGAAACGAAAAAATGGAACTTCTTCAAGCTAGGCTGGAGTGATTTTTTAAAAATATATAGTTCATAAAAAGTTGAACGAAAATTGATGATATGTGCTGAGTTGTCATATTATTTGCAGTGTTTTTGATAAATAAGAAGGATGGACTAATATGCCAATGGATTCTTTGGAGTGTCCTGATTATACCTTCCCCCTCAAATTTACGTTTATAAATTTTTGTTTTTCTAAGGAAGTGCAGTCAGTAAAATGTTCAAATGTACTTTCACGGATATCACCGGATCGAGCTTTGAGACCGCTTCTACAGAGAACCTTACATCCTTTTTTAAGATATTCAACGTGTTACGATTTATGTTCAAATGTCTCGGTTATCGGGCCTTAAATTTGAATTCTTGAAAGGAAAAAAAATTTCATGCAAATTTGCTGTGGTATCCTTGATCCCTTAAAGTTTTCCAAAATTTAAAAGAATCTTAATTTTTATGTTATGCGAAATGTGCAAAAGTATAACAGTTATTGTGTTCTGGAAATTAAACTTGTTCACTTTTCGTATAACAAAAAAATGTTTATATCTTTTGAATGGAAGCAGATATTGAGGTAACTCTTTTTATGTTTTAAATGACTACAAACGGGTCATATTTGAAAAAGGGGAAAAATTATATCTTTGGTGTAAGAACTTTACAGCATCAAGGATATGGCCAGTTCTTTGATTTTTCAGATATGAAAAATGAGTTAATTGGGATCCATAATTCTAATGGTTTCAGAAATTTGTCAGTCAGCAGCGAAATTTAAAAAAATATTACGCAAAATTAGCTTCAATCAAGTATTCTGAAGTCTATAAACATGCTTGCTTAATATTAACAATGGCTTCTAACACAGAAAGTGTTGAAATATCGTTTGCAGTATAAAAGCGAATAAAAATATATTTGAGGAACTTTATCGGACAAGAAAGACTGTCGAGCTTAGGCCTTATTTCATTTGAAAAACATCTCCTCAAACAATTAAAGCAAAAAGAAAAATTTTATGAGGAAGTTATAGAGGACTTTTGTAAGAAAAGTAGGCATATGGAATTCGTTTATAAATGATTTGTCATTAAAATTTGTTTAACCGTTCTTGAACAGTAACATAAGCTACGCCCCTTCCGTTTCATATATTAAGAGATCCGACTATGGCATATTTCGTTGTCTTTTAAATATACGAGCGTACTACAGTTTGGTGCTATTTTAAGTTTTTATTCGAGCAAACTTAAATTTTAATTTTTAAATATTGTTCGATAGATAGGCACGAGACTGCTTGACCCTGTCTAGTCCCATATTAACAATTCTCTCGAGACCTCTGCTGTTTTGTCCTTTGATTCTCCACGACTAAAGCTTTAAGATTCCAAAATTTGGTTGCTTATTTTCTATGAAGTCTTTTCTTAAGGCTTTCTCTTCTTAAAATAAATATTGTCCAGATGTTTTGAACTTTCATCCTTAATAAACTTGGTTTGTAATTTTACGGTACTTGTATTTCTATCATCTGTCTAGAAAAACTTTTCTTCTCACCAAATATAGGATTATGTTTTTCGCTTACCAGCAGTGCCTAATTTGCAGAATTTTCCTCCTAATTTGAACTCTGAAATACACAATTTTTCATGAAATTTCCCAATCAATTAATTATTTATGAAATGAGCTTACATTTTCCTTTGATGGTCAAAATTGTTGCTGGATAATTTTAAGTACATAGATGAAAAGTTTGTTGATTGTAGCAATTTCGTTTGCCATTTTTCCCCGGGGTCAATTTTGTGAAGGCCGCAGTTTACTGTGTTAGAGATAACCCGTGCGATAATTAATACCAGATATTCCGAATTGGTGTGGTATATTGGTGTTTTTTAGTAATTTTATTTTTCATTGGCGAATGAGTACAAGCAAAATATGCTCGACGTTTCGATTCCTTATTTGCATGCTTCTTCAGCAGATGGATTTTATTTTTATGTTTCAAAAATGGAAATGAAAAATATTAGAAATTTTCAATCAGAATCGTGAAAAATGTGGGTTTTTAAACATGAAACGTGTTTGTTTTTCCATAATGCGAAATGCTAAAAGCTTTCAAAACGACACGTTTCTCATACATATGCATTTTATAATGCCCAGGCCTGTAGTAAAGAAGGCAATGATCCTGTTTATTTTGCATAAGAGGCTAGCGCATGGTCGCTATTTTTGTATGCATTGTTTAATTGAGATAACCTTGCCAACCTATCCATTTTATGCTGTAGAACAGTTCTAGCACTGTATCTAATATGTTCAAGATGACAATAACTGTATGTGATTGCTTTCAATTTGACAAAGTACACATATGTCATATCAGTATCAGCGATATTCTTTTGGAAATATCCGAGAAACAAATTCTCTGAAGAACATCCTCATGAAAATATTGTTTTAGACTAATACTTCCTTTTCCTTACCTAGGTTATAGAAGAATACTCAGCTACGAAATGGAATACATAATGCTGCGATTGAAAAAAATATAAGGTCTACACAATTAGAAGAAGATAATGTTTATTCATATTTATTTTATAAAAGCATCGCAGAAATGCTGATCGCTCACATATACATATTCGATAGATACAGGGGACCCTCAGTTGATGCATCAGAGATGGACGTATCCGTCAATAAGGTTCCTTGGTGTGATTTTTGAGCAGGCGGAGAGATTGGGTCTTATTTTGAAAACAATGTTGGAAATTCAGTAGATGTGAATGGAGTTCATTACCGCACTACATGTAATAACCAACTCCTTATTATGTAATTATTTGATTGATATAGACCTTAGAATATAGAGAGTACAGGAAGTGTGATAAGCCAAATTTGGCGTAGTCAAATTCTGGTTGTGTTAGTACCTGTTGCCGCTGTACTGAATGCTCTGTGCAGCCGTCTAGTAGAATCAATATAGAGAGCGGAGCAACAAGATATATGGTTGAAAATATTACGCTTGCTCCCATCGAAAATGTTCTTAGTTGCTGTCACTACACCTACCCTGAGAGTTTCTCAGCTGTCATAAACGTAAACAAATCTCGGTGGATGAAGGAATTTTTCGATATTTCAACGTTTTGGTTATGTATTTTGAATTTAATTTAATATAAAAATGTGTGTAAAGTACACAAAATAATATTTTATAACTATACTTGCCTAAAAAGTGATTTCCCAGGTCGTAACTTGGTGTTCTTGTGACAATTTTTTATCGATCACTTCATTCTGAAAATACATGAACATCACTTAGAAATTTATCACTATAATATCAACAGATAATTACTTACACTCTTTACTTTCTTTAGCACTAGTGTTAAATAAAATATCTTTCACTTTTCACAAGTTTTAAATTAAATTCAAATTGTTGCAAATTATAAAATTTCGTTTAACAACTGTAAATACATTTGTCTCTTTCTTCAATATAATGCTGACCTACTTCACGGGACCAGGAAAAAATCCACGCTCATGCATACGAATTTTACAGGTATCAACACTTCCTGTTGTCTCTATATTCTAAGATATAGACCTTCATGGAATATTGTGATTTCAGAAAATGACGCCACCTTTCACTTTATATATGTGAGAAACAATTAATTTGGTTTGGCATCATTTTCCAAGCTATACCATCCCGCGAAAGGCCAACATTAATTGCCTAGAAAGATTCTGCAATTGTAAAATTTCAAGTCCAGGCCAGCGGCCGGATTCACTAACTCAGAGAGTTGTGGAGTTGTGAAGATGAGAGTTGTTTTGACACTTAACTCTCCACTCGGGGAATTTTTATTGAGCAGTGTTATATGTTTTGTGAAGGTACCTAGGTACCTAGAATTTCCAAATTAAATTATAGACTCACTGCATGTCCTGGCTATGCTGACAAAACAAATTACGGAAATCCTTGCAATATTTACAGAGAAATATGGATTTTTGTGTCTCAAGGTACCCGCTAAAAATTTTAAATCACGTTAAAGCTTGTATTTAGGATTAAATCGTATCTACATTTTGTCCCCTAATTAGATATGTAATTAGTTTTTGATTCCGGTAAATGGTTTTGGAAACAACTGCAAAAGAAGTAAATCAGTCCTTCTTAAGATGAAAAACTGGCCGCTTTTTGGTACAAAACTGGACATATTTTCAACTCATCATTATGAAAAACTAGTAAGTCGTGGATATTCACTTTCTATGAGAAAAATGTTCAAAACAGAGTCTAATGGATCTGGAACAAAGAACGGAAGAATTATATGCAAATTATATAAACTGGGGTGTATATGACTCAAATGCAAAAAATCCGTCCTTCGGCGGTAAAAAGTCAGTTATGAAGTTAAACTGATAAAAAAAACTACATCACTCGATTACCCGCTTCTCCCTCTTTAGTTTGATACCAAGCATGACGTATTTTGGACAACCCCCAATCTATATTTTTGTACTTTAAATCCGAATGAAAAAACCACAGTGCTCTACGACCCTCCCACACAGAGTTAGCCGTCCTTCGATATTGCTATACTTCTCACGTTTTCACTAACTCTCCCAAGTATGTTAGAGAATCGCAAAGTGAGAGTTAGGGAGTTTTAGTCGGGGAAAACGAAAATTCTCATCTCCCAAACTCCCAAACTCTTCGAGTTACAGAATGAATCCGGCCCCAGAATGGGGATTCGTGGCTTGTTGAGATCGAGTCATATATATGCTCAAACCCAGAATTTTTTTTTTTTATTCCTAATCTGACCAATATTAATCATCAAAAAAGCTCATTTTATATAATCGTTCATTATTAGTATACTCTAGTTGAACCGGAACAAGATGAAATTCAAGATGCCACTAATAGTAAGAAGCATACAAAGCAGAAAGTCAACAATATTTAAATCTTCAGAACTCTCCTTCCTTATTAACGTACTCGAGACTCAAAAGTAAAACATAATTAAACCTATATCTACAGACAGACTACCAATCTATTTCAGAATAATTTTCTAAGGACCGGCTTTACTTCTCCATCGGTATACTCACTCTAAAAAAAAAAAACCACATAAATTTTATTTATACGACGAAATCGACTTGATTCAATCACAGAATTTTATTAAATCGAAAAGTGAATACTGAAGAATTCACATTAAAATTTCATTTTCTGGATCGCAAAAGTACGAAGAAATTTAGGTTAAGTAAAGAGACCCCATCAGTATCTATGGAAGGTTTTCTTATGCACAGTTCAATCCCATAATTCCGCATAAAGCAAACATATTTACCGCCCAAGAGAAAATCTGCAGTATGCTTTGCCTGGGTAGCTAGCTAGCTATCTAAGTATATAAGGAAAGTTCTTAAAAGAAAAGCTGCTTTTCTTAAAGACAAGAGATTTTATGCAAACCACAAATTTTCGGTATAAGAAAAAAGAAACGAGGACTGCGGTATTTTCCCTTCATTGGGGGTTGATTACCTACTCGTTCTTTTGTATATATACGAAAAGTTCATGACTTTCAGAGAGATTTTAGTTCAAGAGCTGTTGGTTGAGGGAGCATTTAAGATTTTTATGAAACGTTTTTTCTTCTGTTTTTTTTTTTTATTGAACAAAAAAACAATATAAATAAATGAACAATACCTAGCTGTTGAATGGTTTGTAGATAATGGATAATGAGAAATTCTGCATTCGCCAGCAGGGCAAATATGACTAATCACTTAGTCTTAGACAGTCTAATCGAGGCGCTCTATTAAAGATACTAACTATGCATTTTTTTTTCTCAACTTAAGAAGCTCATGGTGGAGCAGCTATTTTTAATGCTACTCAGATTCAATAAATACTAAAATTATAGTTATTATTATTGTTATTTCTCTTATATATTTGCACTACTCTTCTGTTGGCGGAAAATATGTATAATGGTGAAGAGATAAGTATTACTAATAAATAATTAAGGCGTGAAGATCTATGTTTGTCGGTAGAAATGTTACAAGTTTTGGAAAGAAAGCGATTATAATAATTTTCAAGCGAGGATAAGAAATATTTAGATCAAACAAACCTGGAGCTTTTGTATTTTGTTGATCTTCTTCGAAAACTTATGTTCAAGTCTAACATATCTAAAGAGCTAGGTTAGAAGATTATTATAAATCTAAGCTAATGAACCTGGGATTGGATGAGATTTCCACCCATAGGTAAGAAAAATGACAACATATTAGACTTCATTGCCACACTAATTAACATATTATGCACACAAGATTTAACTTCTTCGATACATATGACATCATTAGAATTTCATACTTGAATGGAGTTCGGTGCAAAGGTACTTGAAGGACTATGTAATATGTTCGTAACCAAGATGACCGCATATACAATACCCCCAAACATATGTCACAATTCATTCTAAGCCTAATTCAAAGTCAGTTTGGTATTAACTAGCTTCAACAATCCCATCATAATTACTCGTCACTGATTTATAACTTTTTCACAAAGAAATTAATTGACTCCACCGACCGAATCATAAAATGAGCTTACTTAAACGCTGGGTAATCTGCCACGGTATTGACTTATTTCTATGCAGCCAACAAAGGTTTTAATAACTTCTCTCCGCGTAATAAACCTGTCCACGGGAATGAAATATTTCAATTGACGGCGGATGATATTTTTACTAATAGAGGCGGACACATGAAATGTAAATTAACCCATGCAGGTGTAGCCGATCCATATCCAAAACGGGCTAAACGTGAAAGAAATAACAAAGCTAAAAATATTAACTCTTGCCTGAGTGAAACAATGTTCCACCGCGCCGGCCACATAGTTTTTGTTTGTTATTTTTCGCCTATAATTACTACAACCAGGAAGATGAAGAGGCGAGGGAGTGATTAATAAATTTCAAATTTGATACGACTATATAATAGCAGCCAGCTATATGTATGTTTGTATGTATATTACCTGTTCTCATTAGTCGAATGCGGTTCAAACGAACCAAAAGCGGTTTATCTATGCGAGATCGGAAAGGAAGGAGGAACAATTGTTAATAGGCTAATTAACGGGTTGTGTCTAAATTGCTGTTCACTCACACTGGGAACAATGAACGGAGGTATAAAATGATAATCAGAAGAATTTTTGTAAAATTTTTGACTCTATTCCTGTTTTTCGTAACACCTAGCTACACACACATTCATACAAATCCTATTGTATGTTTATATAAAGTAGACCAACGCCAAACTGCTCAAAAACTAGTCATTAACTGGGCGGGTAATAGAAAATAGATGACGCCCGCATTTGATAATGGTTCGCTAATTTATGGCCACATTCTGAAAATTCTCATTGTTTACTGTCAGTTTCATGCCACAGAAACCACCTTTTGTCAATGCTGCTTACCCGTTTTTCACAGAAAGTCAGGAGTAAGCAATTGCGATAAGAAGTGGACATGAGAGAAATATCTTCCGGAAAAAAGATACATTTAGTATGGTCATTGCTATGGGATAGCTGAGTATACATATGTTCGTACATAAGTTCGTTGGTCCTAATGGATGACGGACATATTGGAATGAATGCAACCTTAATTGACTTATCATTAGTCAAAGCACTTTCCGGTTACTTTCTGACTAATCGGATGGTGTTTGAATTAACTGACGGTAATTAATTTCTGGGACCACTGTTGTCTTCTAGAGAGTCCCAAAATTTCGTTTTGAAGAAAAGATATGTGGGGAAGTTAGGAAGTTAATGGTGGTCCTAAATTACGTTTAACTATAATACGTTCCGAAAATTCATGAATGGGGTTATAATGGACCATATACGACAAGTAATAAAAAGGTTTAAAGTTAATTATCAGTTAAAAGGGGAGAAAATAAATTGAATTGAACAATGAAATATCCCACAATTTCAGTTTGTTCTTGGATTTATCAAATGTTTTAGAACAAAGCTGTTACGAAAACTTAAATACAAAAGAAGTCGTGAAAAAATTACTTATATGCTCGGCTACAAATTAAATTTACTTCTGTTGAAAATATTTTTAACAAATCGTTGATTTTTAGTATATCGTATAATTCTGGTCAATATCTGCAACAGGAAAAGTTTAAGTCAGTCGTAACTAATTGAGTAATTTTTTTTCTAATTTGCACTAATCCCTCCAATTTGAAGGCAATTAGAATTCATGTCAATATTTTTTATTTATTATTAGTGACTACCAGTGTGTCCGTTCTCGTGGACTGCGTTATTTTTGCCTAATTTTTCTATAATATATTAATTTATTTTAATTATCAATATTTTGTATAATATAATAATGATATAATATATATGATATAATAATATAATGATAACATTTTATTTTATTTATTTATTTTTTATTAGGTGCCAGGGTGTTTTTTTTTTTAACTTAATATAGAACTTCTGATACAGATAACTGTCAACGGCGATTACCTGCGCGAAACTTAAATTAGTATTGAATTGTGTATTGCTGATATTCCTTATTATTAATATTAATAGCCCAATGCCCTCCCTAGGCACACAGAACTTTTAATGAAGAAGTAACTAACGACTCATTAGTCTATAATGATTCATTATAAACTACACACACACAGCCATTTCTTTAATTACGTTGTGCTGTCAAACTAGTTTTGAAATACTTATGATATTAAAGAAGCGATATGGATCGAATTAACGCGATAAACTTTGTTTTTATTAATTTTAATTTTTATTTCTTTCAATTATATTTCATTTAACGATTGAGAAATGAAAAAAAACGTTTTATTAAAAAATATTTTGACATAATTACTTTGTGCTTTGAATTTCTTCTTCTTATTTTTAAAATCAGCAGATGAACAGCGGAGCTCCATACTTAAATTATATGCTAAATCTAGCACATTTTTCCTCATTATAGCTATAATGAAGGAAGAAAACACTTTATTAGTGTACTTCATTATGATTTAATTTTTGAGTCATAATGACGTATACTATGGAACACACGGCATTTTAATGAATAGCTAGTACTAATAATCCATTAGATCGTGCTGTGTGTCTAGGGTATAAATTGTTATTTGTAGATAATTATAAAAGTTTTAGTTTTTCTTGAATTGTTTATTAATAAAATTAGATAAAATTTTGTATTGCTTTAGCTAATTAGATAGGAATTAGCATTGCTTGAATTGGCTATTATTTTTATTACGTATAATTAATAATGATGTTTATTAATATTACTTATTATCATATTAGATAAAAATTTTATATTGTGTGAGCTGTAGTTAAATTGATTGATTGCTTGAATTGATTGTAGTTGAAATTAGATAACATTTTACATTGCTTGATCTGTAATTAAACTACTTGTCGAGAAGAATTTAACAACATAATTTTGAAAACGTTAAATTATAGCTTTTGTAATTTATACATTAGTAGCGCATATTAAGAGGTGTCATAATTTAGGAAGACTTACATTATTAATATGACGTGGCGAGGAAAGGCACTGGTGTTCCTAAAAATGTCAAGATCGTTTATAAAAGTCAAATTTAGAAAAATCTTGTACTCACTCAGTTCTGACTTCCCCACAAATCAGCGGAAAATCCAAAAACAGTACACATTTCAAAGATTAGTTATACGCGATACCAGATTAGACCCTACGGGCTGTTCCTAATCCAGTAAGTTATCCATCTCAAAATTGGCCCCACAGAACCTAAACAAAATACCAACAACAACAAAAAAGAACGCAATCGATATTTCTACAATTAACAAACTTCGCGCCTACTTACTCTGCTGCAACAATTTCGGAGAAAAGGAAATTTAAACGTTTAGAAATAACTAATCAATTGGGAAATTTAGTGAGCATGATACAAAGCTAACAAGATATGGCCGATTCGATGGGAATTTTTTGTGCTGCTACGTCATGAGGTGACTAAAACCATTTCCAGTGAATTTGTTTTGAGTTTTTCGTATTTTATTGACTGAAATACGTTTTGAATATATTAAAATATTTAACAAAAAATTAGTTTCTTCGTTTGAATTACTTCGGGAAATGTAATTATGTGCTTGTGGGAAAGCAAAGAAATTTCCAAATAGAAATTTTTTTTCACTTTGATAAGGACAATTCAAATTGAGACGAACAAATTTGTGACAATTGCCGCCAAAGGAGGCAAGCAATCAATTGACAGATTTCTCGACCATACCTTGTTAATATTTGTATCATGATTTCTGAGTAGGCTAAAGAATACGAGTTAGGCAACGCTAGTATGTGAAAGGAATAGTCCAATTTCCCGCAGAAAAGAAGATCAGACTGGGATTAATGACGATACGGCGTACAGAGTGCCCAACATTCTGGTGATATAAATTTATTTTCCGAATAAGACGTCTATGAGAAAATTAATAAGACGAAAGGAAAAACAGAACAACCGAAGTAGCAGAGCATTAAAAGAACCGGTGTTCGCGAGGGAATTGTAATAAAAACAAGTGTACCCTAGATAATCCCCGTATGTAATTTCATATGGTCACCCATCTCTGCAAGTTTGATTTTTAAAGTGGTTTTTCGTATATATTTCTATATATTTCATCGGACAGTAAAATTGATTATAACCAATTTTATAGGAAGTTTTTATTACATTAAAAATTTCTAGGGCTGATCGTTTTCACAGTATACGTAAAAATGCTAAATATCTATATGCAAAAATTTCCACAATTTGTTGCCACAAAGCTTAGGTATTTTTCGATAAGATTATGGAATATTTCCTAAAATGTAAGTAATATTCCCTACATTTTAGGGAATATACCCTAAAATGTAGGTTTTTTTCCCTAAATTTCAGGGAGTATTCTCTACATTTTAGGGAATAGTCCTAATATTTTTTTACAGTGTGGCAACATAGAGAAGTGGTTGCCCGATTTTATCCACTTTTAAAATTTTATTCACTATTATTATGAAAACACAGTGTGCCAAATTTCAACTCTCTATGTTGACGCGATATCAGGTATGTAGGGAAAACAAAATTGTTGTATGGCAACCCTACGAAGGAGTTACCCGATTTGTCTCATTTTCGAGCCCTGTGTATTAAATGTCAGCTCTGTAAGTGCACGAGCTCTCAAGTAACTGCTGCGCACGCGCTGGTTCATGTTAAGAAGTGTAAATTTGTGTAAAATTGCTAATTAGCAAGATTAAATTATAAATTAGGTTGATTATGAAATTTTGTGATTTAATTTATTGATTCAGCTTCATTCAAAAATTCGTGGACATATAATCCGTGGCGCCCAAAATGTGTTCACAGTTGCCGCACAGGAAATATTTTAAATATAATAAAGTATTTATTGAGGTAATAATTTCATTAAAACTGCATTAAAATTTTCAAGTTGGGAAAGGCTATTTTCGCCATTTTTAATCGCCACCAATTCCTATGGTCTTGGGTTGTATTATAAATAAATAAATAAATGTTTGTCATTGTTTACTAAATTATGATTTATTTATTGAAGGTAAATAGAACAGTGGCCTTATGATCCATGCCGAAATTTTAGCAGATAAAACTTGAAATTCCAGACTTCAAAGGAAGCGGTTCTTAAGTGCTCAGATTTATTTTCCGATTCCTTTTTGGATTGGGAATGCCTATGCCCCCCCCCCCCCCAGCCAAATCCTGGATGCGCTACTGAATCAAATCCGAGCTTGGTCAACTGCTAAGAATTATACAATTTTAATTTGAAATAGGTTGCCGACTCGTGAGGCTTATAGACGTTTTCGTGATTTTATGATGCACGTAACGGGACGAATTTTTAACTTGTAGGTTTGTTAATAATCAAATTTTCCTTTCTTCTTCGACACTACAGACACCATTACATTCAAAAAAATGGGTGCTGTCATTATGGAGCTATCATTATAAATGAACCGACAGATGAAAGGACATATAGTATCCTCCATGGAATCATCTGAGATGCAAGGCGCGTTAAATACCAAAAGGGCATTTCAGATGGATACGGTATTCCTACATACATACATAATAGTTGTTCTGGATAAATCATATAACCAAGCCTATACAATTTAGGTCAATTTTTATCATCCTGCCGTAGGTCTTCAGCTCCCAGGAAGTAACAACCATGAATCCCAGCGCAAGACATCTATGGAAGATGCACAATGAAGTCAAGAGCTGTAGAGTCTAGGTCTCCTTGGATGCGCTGGTGTGGGTCCTCCGTACAAATTTAGCTTGGAAGCCCAGTCGGAGTTGTTTGAATGAAATGGACCAGTCATTGCACTCTTCAGGTCATAATATGATGAGGGTTGTCCAAATTCAAAAGTTTTTCAATGTTTTATTTTAAATTATTAAAAAACATCATTTCTTAAAGTGTGATTACGATTCGATGTGGTACACGATATAAAATAACTGGCCGCTTCAGTTTATGTTAAAAATGGTCATCCTTTCAAGGAAATTTTCTATTGCATTTTGGCATAATGTTAGCTGAATTTCACAAATAACAACTGTTATATTTTCTTTAAAAACACCATTCAAATTAAAAAAATCCACTTTATTCTTAAAACAGTCCTCCAACTGCGTACGCTAATGTTTCGTTTTTGAACAAACCAAAAAATGGGTCAATAATGCTACTAGCTCGAAAATCGAACCAAACTATTACTGAGATGTGACAGTATTCTTTATTGGTGAAATTAGGCTTCGTCATTCAGATTTTTTCTTTTTTTATTGGGATCACCTTCCTGCATTTCTAACAACCAATTAGTGAGCGTATAGCTTGCATTTTTCAGTTCTTTAATCAAGTGAAAGTTGTAAACTTCAGGACAAGGTTTTAATGCAAAATACGATGATATGCGGCTGGTTTTCAATATACCTAATTGCTTTGAATGTTTTGAAATAGACAAAAACTATTTATTCGGCAAAATTTTCAACCACTCAAGCAATGTGTTTTGTTGATCTGCCTAACCGCCGAGTACACTTTACATCAATAAATTGGCCAAGAGACTCAAATTTAGTTAGAAAATTGCTGGATCTACGTACAAAAATAATACGAACTGAACGAATCGTCTCTGCGATGTTTTATCTATTTTTGAAGTGATTTTTTTACAGTTTCTAATTGCTCCTTGACTGTGTATCGTTTCATTTTCATTAACTGTATATTTTTCACTTGTGCTATCAAAGAGTGACAGTTCAATCTTGATTAAAAAAAACTGACGTAAAATTTCAAACGAAACCTCTTAGTGGAAAACCCATTATAAGGTAATCGTACTGGAGTTGTCGCATCTACACCTGACGCAGGTTATCACAATTTTAGTATTTATATCGTCAATCAGTATTGCAATATCTGCTATTGAAAGGTAGTTGAACACTCCTCATTTAGACTTATGTTAATAAGGTAATACGCTAATAGCGATCCTATAAACCTCATCCGGATCTTGTTCAGTTGAGATTATAAAATGCTTGTGCTACCTAGGCAAATGTTGTACGGAATTATCCTGCGGAATTATCCTGATTCGTTAACTCCCATAAACTGTAGATCCTCTAAATTATACCGTATACCTTATATGGAACTTAGAATTGTAAATAGAAATCTCCTCACGACTACGTTATTCAATTAAAGCCCAACCATGGAAAAAATTCCATCAATTATCTAAAATCTCTTTGTTCACATGAAAATTAACTCCAGAAAATGCAAATATAACCAGAGAAAAGCTTTTTTATTCAATGAACTACGCAAGCGAAGCTTTCCAATTTTTAATGATGAAATCTCATTCTCTCTGTGGTGACTATCCTGATCGGATATATTTATAGTAAAATGCTGATGAGTATTATACATCTGGGCTGTACCCAGGATTTATTACTGCTCCAGATGGATTTTGTGGTTGTTTTTTTGCAAAAAAGATACTACCAATCTGGGTTGCTGGCATAAAGAGTGAAAAAATGAGGGTGAAAAGGAGGATTCATCAGGATCAAAGTGGTTTTCGATTTACTAAGTTGAATACTGTTGCCCGAAGGACGAAGCATTTTACCTTTAAGAGTGAATTTCAATTTATTTGTGCATTGCCCAAGGCTGGGCTGTCATACTTTAGAGATAAATGGGAAAGTTTCGTAAAGATAAACTCGACAAAAAAATTTATTGAGCCTGGGTTGCTTATTATGTTTCTATTAAATATGACAAATGAGTGGAACAAATTCGATTTGCTTGCCATGAATGGAGACTATGGAGGACGATCTGCTTGTGTTATAATATAAATTTCATGTTTAACTAAGGATGTCTCTCCACCCTAGAGGGGTTTTTTTTTTTTTTTACCCTGAGCGACCTTTTAAGATATTTTCAAATAATAAACGGATTTTATTCAATTTTAATTTTGAATGAGAATTTTCACGTGACTGGTGAATTTAATTTTATTACGCAATTGTTTTCTTTTTTCCGACTTAAGTCGTTATAAGAATGTATTTTAGGCAGATTAAAAAAAGCATTGGCATTACATTCCTACGTTACTTTAAAAATTCTTGGGTAGGGTATAGGTCCTAGTACAGGCAATGCTTAAATCTATTTAAAGTTAGAATATGTCTGCATTCGTGTTCGACGTATTGTTAAAAACGTCTACCTCGCAGCACTTCAATAGTATGGCAGCCAATATTCAAGTTATATTTCCTCAGTACTGGTTATGTTACTGTTCAGTTGATAGTTAGTCAAATACTTCTGGTTATTTTTGCTTTACCATTACTTGAAGAAACGTTTGTATCGGCAAGTCTTTACTAATATACTTTAAAGAAAAAATAATACCAATTGCCCTCCACAAAATCTACCCTGACGTCCGAAAACTTCACTAGAAGTCATCCTTAACTGACCACTAGACATACCCACCCCATTATCTGCAAACATAAATGCTGTAATTTGGCATCAATAGTTCTCAGGTGAACTATTTAAAGAAGAGAGGTTTCAATTCTGAGCACTGTGGCACACCATCAGAAAATGTTCCTGCTCTGGAATGTTAGATAGGTTGGATCCCTGGGCATCACTGTTCTAATGGAACTAACAATAGCTTTGTTGGGCGAAAATTTGTTTGTGCAATTCAATTTTGTTTTGCAGAAAGCTGTTTGAATAACCAGCTACTCCTAAGAAAGCGTTTAAAGGATAGAGCGTTAGAAACACTGAGAAGTCGTAGAACTTCTAAAACTACACCCCTCACAGATACAGGTCTCAGGCATTTCATTCTCATCAGGTACCAAACATTTTAAGGGAAAGGTAGCTGATTCCACCAGCATACCCCCTTTTGAATTGCAGTACGAAGAATCCCCCATATTATTCCAGACGGTCCTAGAAATGCTATTAACAAAATAATTAAGTTTGGTACATCACAACTAGAGAAGAAATCAGAGTAAGGTTCACTTAGTAAATTAATGCACCTCATAAGTTCGGCTGCTACGCTGTTGGGGAATGAAAAAAGAATTAATACAGTACGCCCGTAAACGGATCCAATATAACACCCACTTTTCATAGAAAACAACGGCAATGAAACTGTATACACTTTACAAATCATAATTACCACTAAAATGAAAGTTCTAGTTATACCTGGAAATATTTTAAATGTGCTTCATTTTATAGAACTTCTACGATTTACTACTACTAATTTACTATTCAGTTCTTATATCTTAAGTGATATTTCTAAGAAGATTTTCTATAAAGGAAAATATTCGTGAGGATTTTGTACTAAATTAGATAATTTCAGTCATTTGAATCCAAAAATTAAGAATCCTACTGTTGTTTTGGGATTGGGTATTCATACCGAAACATTCCAGCAGTGAATTGATTCTGTATATAAAGAACTCCAACTTTTCAAATTACTTAGAGACTTATGATAAAATGACATTCATCTGTGCTAGATACTATAATACAAGGCAAAGCTGAAAACTACAGTTATTTATAAATAGATTGAAAAATTGCAAGGGTTCCAACATTATTTAAATGAATTTGAATACACTTTTAAAAGAAAGTCTAAATAACAGATGTGTTCATTTTGTGTAATATAAAATAACTGAATAATTGGTAGTTCATTAATTTTTACAGATTTTTGAATACATATGAAAATCCTTCGTCCTTCATTTAAATTTGTTTTTTTTTTCATCAAAAAGGGGGTGCAGAATTTTTTTATTACTGCTGGAATCTTCTGATATGACTACACAATTCCAAAACTAGAGTCAAGTTTCTTCATTTTAGAATTCAAATTATCCTATCCCTAAGAATCCTAAACAGAGTCCCCAGGAGGTACCAACTCATCTCTATTTTATCTTTCTTGTCCAAGGTTTTTGAGCGGCTTTTACTTCAGCAAATACTTAAGTATATTGACACAAATAACCTAATTTCCAGTTTACAATCTGGATTTAGACCTAAACACTGTTGTACGACAGCCCTACTAAAGATATCTGATGATATTCGCTTGTCTATGAGTTTTGATATGATAACTGTTCTTTCTCTTTTAGATTTCTTAAAGGCTTTTGATAAAGTTAATCACTCACTACTCATATACAAGCTTAAAAGATTGTTTACTTTCTCTAGTGGTGCTTGCAGGCTTATTTGGTCATATTTGGAAGACCGTCAGCAAAAGGTCTGCTGTGGTGATTACTCCGCAGAATTTTTGTATGTATGTAGTGGTTTCCCGCAGGGGTCAATCCTCGGGCCCTTGCTTTTTTCTGTGTTCGTAAATGCCATTTCTTTAGGCATTTTGAATTGTAAAATTCACGCTTGTATGCTGATGATTGCCAACTATATATTTCAAGACCACGTGGATTGATGGAGGATGCGGTATGTAGACTGATTGAAGACCTTAGATCAATATCTTTGTGGGCACTACAGAATAAGCTTCTTCTAAACCCGTTAAAATCTAAAGTAATTCTATTATACAGAAATAATCTCGACATCACAGACTTTCCTGATGTGATGTTAGATGAAACTCCTATTCCATACAGTAGGCCGGTAAGGAATCTTGGCATCATTTACGTGGTCTGACCATGTCAACAGTATTGTGTCTAAGATTTACGCAATGCTTCGTAAGCTTTCCGTTGCTTTTTTCGTTACTACACCAAAGACAAGGCTCATGTTAGTGAAACAACTTATTGCTCCTTTGATTACCTACGGATGTGAATTGTTTTGCCAGCTAGATTCCCTCTCGCAAAGAAAAATCACTGTCACGTTCAATTCGGCTGTTCGCTACGTGAACGGTCTGAGAGGATATGACCATGTTTTTCCATATGTAAAAGCAATCTTTGGATGCACCTTAAGAGCGTATCTTGATTCCAGAGTAATTCTATTTTTGTATAATTTAATTGTAAAAAAGGTGCCTAGCTATCTACTTGAAAAATTATTGTTTTCTCGGTCAAGTAGAACTGTGACGTTGAATGTGTCAAGTTTGAGTTATCGTGTAACTGAGCGTCAATTTTTCATTTATGCTACCAGGATATGGAATACTTTATCTATGGAGATCAGAAATAGTGGTGGCGGTGATTTCAGGGGCAAGATACTGGATTATTTCTCTTATCGATAATTATTTAATTATTACTTTTCTAATTTTAGTGATTACCTCATACATATTAGTTTTTTTTTTTTGCCTCTTATTATTATTGTATAGATATAGTTTTAGTGCTTTTAGTTTACCTTATTTTATGATTTTTTTCCTTGTCTGTTCTTTAGTTTACTCTAGCTCATAGTGCAGCAGATTATTTTTGTTAAGTTTACCTACCCATAAGTAGAAAGCCAGGCTTTAATTGTGATGTTGTTAATAAATAAATGAAATGAAAAAATGAAATGAAAAAAATCATTAAATTTCTTTAATTCTTCCATGGTCAAAACTATGTACATAACGACGTCTCAGCCTTTATGCATATTCCGATTAATGTATATACTCAGTCTCAGCCAACGATCTATGTAATAGCCCTGAGACCTTAAGTCAACGAGGGCTGATTGAAGATCATGGCCTGGGGTGGGTGTACGTATACCTAGTTGATCATTGGGGAATCATAAATAAATTTAAACGCGGATAGTTTAAATGGTTACCTATGTATTCAAAACTAATAAGATTTTGTATTCATAGCGTAAAATCAATGAAATGATGAAAGTTAGACTACTTAAGCTGCAATTATTAAGATAAGGTCGACCTAAGGCTATATATTACTTCATAAAGCAATAAAACAGAGCTGAACTTCTGCAAGCTATTGATTTATTAAATAATCTTACAGACAAAACTAGAAAATAAAATTTTTAAAAAGACAGTAAATTCAATAAGTTCCAAAAACAATTTACAAAAAATTTGTATACCTATGGTCAGAGACATGGTTACGCTAACACTATCGAAAAAATCTTCAGTATATAAATCAATGGATTTAAATTAAGGTTTAGTATAGAAAAATTTGAATTAAGGTTTAGTATAAGCAAAATAATTAGAAATTTGAAATTGATGCCAGTTTCAACAGCTTTTCTGAGTGATTTGAAAATACTGCTTAAGTACTAGAGGCGACGACCAACAATAAATCTTACTCCGCGCCTTACTAGATTTGTGTATACCTATTTAAATTTATTTAAATAACAACACGCTTCTAGAAAATTTATAATAACTTCCCCAAGTCTATCCGAAGGGTGAAGCTTTATCCTCCAGGAATGGGGTTCTGGGCAAGAATTGTGCTAATACTGGAAAGCAATAAGTAATATCTGCCTAGTTGAAAGCGGTTCACAAAATTTTTGATTGTTCTCAATATGGCTTGTAGGTAAGTTAATATATCCTCGTCTTTTCAAAACTGCTGGAAATAGTGTTAAATGAAGTTGATTTGTGATTGCCTATTGTTGACGTCCCGGCACACGTGTTGGACAATGATAAACGAATGCGCGGGATTGATATCAAAACCGTTATCTAGCTTGGACCAAATTTTCAGAGGATTTTTTCCCTCTTCCGTTTCCTTTGCCTTAAAAAGGAAATTAAGTTATTTTTCTCCCCCTCGTTTTTTTTTTCTTTTTTTTTTATCAGCGAACGAAACACGTATTGGTATTTTCTTCCTTCCTAAAATGCAGAGCACTAATTATCTAACCCGATGGATGATATTGGGCGATAAAGACTGATGATAGGTAGCAATCAACCTGTTCGGGATTGTTACACTGTGTTACAGCGAAAATATACCTTTGACGAGACATAGTGTAAGAGGTCTAGTGTAACTAAAAGTAAAAGTAAAACTAAAAATTGACTAAAAACGGTTGAAATATGACTGAGCTATCGAATTTTTGCTCATTAGGCAGCTATATTTCCGTACAATATTTAACTACAGAGAAAGTTGAAGCAACTCTGGGTTTTAACCGCGAAAAGTCTGAGAGCATGAAAAATGCAACAAATAACAACAACTGCAACAATTACTACAACAAATACAACAAATTCAAAAACCGTCGTCAGAAACATTAGGTTCGAATTAAGTTTCATGATGCATGCCCAATGATATGATACAGTAGTTTTAATGTCAATTTTTTTTAATGTAAGGTGGAAATACCAAGTATCCATGTTAGTTGTTGTGAGTGAGGTAGCTATGCGCGAAAGAGGTATGAACGAACTGACTGAGTGGCCACCACGTACAGCGTTTCAGATTTGAAAGTAAAGATGAAGATGTCATACTACCGCCACTGCATTTGAAGAATCAAAGAAGGTGGCCTACATCTTCATTTGTTGGCAATAAGTACGTACCTACTTAAATATTTTAATTGATTTCGGCTAATTTTCAGGAATATTCGGATTTTCAACCAAACTGATTTCTGTGGAAGAAAGATTTCAAATCAATATTATAAAAATTGTGGAAAATAGAAAGGGGGGAACAAAACGCTTGCAAGTTTATTGAGCCTTAATATGTCTATAATTCCTTAGCATTTCAGACAAACTTCAGAACCACTTTTATGACAATCGATTTATTATCGAGGTGATTCTCGATTAAAATGAGTCGATATCGTATTTTACAATCTCGATCTATCGAATCAACCCCTTCTTTTTCGATTCGACCTCTGTAACAATGCCGCGCCTCTGTACAGAATTTCAGGGTGCAGATATATAGATATGCTAGGGGAGCCCGTCGGCGTTGCGTGGCGATAATATAGATATCTAGATGGAGGGAGGTGTGGGTGGAGTGGTTAGAAATGCATAATGACTAGGCTATTATCTGACTTGATCGGGCTATTCCGTACTGTAGGGTTTGTTTGTGCGTGTATGAGTGTTCGTGCATACATTCACATGTTTGGAGGAGTGTAGCTCTCTACGTCGACGCGCTCTCAACACGAAGTTTTTGTATGGCAGCACTACGAAGGAGTTGCCTGATTGGTCCAATTTTCGATCTGTATTTGCAATTTTTATGAAAACGCCGCATACAAAATATGAGCTGTCCACCTCGACGCCTTCTGAGGCAGCCACCAAGAATATAGTAAAAAACAAAACTTTTGCATGGCAACACCAAGAAGGGGTTTGCCCGATTTAGTCCATTTTTGAAATTTTATTTACTATTGCTATGAAAACGCCATCGAATTTAAGCTTTCTAGGTGTACTCGTTGTCAGACAGTGTCAAAATATATACTAAAATACGAAATATTTGTACGACAACCCTACGAAAGAGTTGCCCGATTTAGTCAATTTGTAAACTTGTATTTGTAAGTTTTTTGAAAACGCCGTGTAAAATATTTCAGTCTTCTATGTCAACGCGTTCTCGGTCAGTTTTTTAGATCTCGACAACAGCGTCATCTATCGTATCCAGAATTATCCTATCTTTCAAGCTGGAGCCAAGCAAACATTTTCACAAAATTTGATTGAAATTGGTTGGGCGGTTTTGAAACATAGCGTGTACGAACACAGAGACACTTGATTTTTATATATTAAGATATACAGGGTGTTTCCCACTAGGAGGTCAATAGAGCGGGAGGTGATAGTACTCACCTAGACGAACCAAAAATTGTATGGCAGGGGGGGGGGCATATCAACCGTTTAGGAGTTTTTATAAAAAAAGTTATGTTAACGACCTTGTTGCAAAAATAATAGAGGTTAAATTTAAAAAAAGGTAAGAAAATCCGAAATTTTTAGTTTAGACAACCATAATTCTTGATGGGAGAGGGGTATGCGGCTAATTGAGCAGTCGTTGAAAAGGCCATGAAGTTCTGCATACAATGAGCTCTTAACTGTGACCGTACGCCCTGTAGTTTTTAAGATACAGGGTGTTTTGTCAAAAACTAGCTTTTTTTCTTAATCACCCTGTAGCTCCTAAACGGTTGATATGCCCCCCTCCCCCCGCCATACAATTTTTGGTTCGCCTAGATGAGTACTATCACCTCCCGCTCTATTGACCTCCTAGTTGGAAACACGCTGTATACATACATATATGTTAGTGAAAAAGCTTCCTATATTGCAACACCATGAGAGATTTGCGAGATTGCACTTATTATCACTGGGTCATTCCATTGAAATTCCACCACTTTTTAAAATTTGGCTGGCAGTAATTATGAACAATGGCATTATCCTAGCTGACCAGTTTTATTTTTATTACTTGCCGCAAGACCAGCACACCAGTTTTAGAAGATATCAATTGATTTTAATGCTTTATCTCAAATGAATCATAGAAACAATTATCTATTTATATTTTCCAGGTAGTTTTCACATTTAAAACTAATTTTAACCGATTCAGATCCAAACTTAAAATTCTGAAAGTGTTTGGGGAATACTCTGCAATAAATACGCATTATTAGGAATTAAAGGACGAAGTACTAAAAAAAAAAAAAGAAGTTCCGTTCTCCTTGGTGGGATTGGACATTTTATGTTATCTATTTGTTTTTTTTTTTTTACTTTTCAAATGCATATATAGTGAAAATATAATTTTGGTATGGTAATACTACCTAGAAGTTGCCCGATATTTCCCAATTTCTTGCATTCAAAATTTTTATGAAATTGTAAACTATTTAATTGAATTTTATATTTATAACTGGATTTTTATTTTGTCTATAAAATCGCATTAATTCTTAATCGGCCTTTAGTACCTATATAATTTAGGATGACAACAACTACAAGAATTGAGAGAAAATTTTATATCAAGATGACTGGTGGAATTTACATACATTTAACTTATTTTTTTTTCATGTCAGTTTTACCATGTAATTTTTGGAATTACATATATTTTGAAAATGTTTGCGTCATGCTTAAATTATAGGTTCCCATGTTCTAGTGGCATTAACAAAAATCTTCTTGAGTTCATTTACTTATGTCAAATTTTGCCATTCTCACGATCCTTTTACCCAATCTAAATTTGTTTACAAATACAACACCGTCAGTTACATGATCATTAAATTCACATAGACCCTATACTTAATAAACCCAGCCCAGCACTTCACGCATAAAAGAAAGAGTTATTAAGGGGTATTAAAATTCTAAGCATAATCGCAGTTACTATTTAACAACTCCAATAAATCTAATTCTATTAAAAAAAAAAAAGGAAAACTTTCTAATGGCTTTTAAAACAGATATCTCAAAACTATTCAATTATACTTCTCGGGTTCTTAGTGTGATGGTAATTACCAAAATGTACAAAAGTTCGATAAAATCTTGTTCAGAAATAAGGTAACTTACTTCTATGTATATACATTACCTTAGCTACCTGACACTTATGTATATGTAAGCTGATTGAGTCCAGTCTAATTGATATATAACAAGCGTTTGCACCCAATGGAATGATTTTAAAGCCGCAAGGCTTTAAGCTTTTAAGCGAACTCGTTTAGTTTAGGACTACAAACAGCACTTGAGTGATTATTTTATTTTCAATTTTCATTCTTTTTCTCCTCTGTATCCCCAGCCGTATACCTACGTAAATATTGCCTTATTACATATTATTAGGATTTTATGAGATACCACAAGCCATTCACCATTCAAGTCCATTTGAAAAATTTCCAAAAGTCACGGACAAAAGCAATCCATTAAGACTTCTTCGCCAGAGTTATCAAGGTGGGAGCGTGTATAACTCGGTAGCATCCGGTAAGATTTTCATCTCTGGGCTGCGTAGTAAGAATGCTTTCTTTGAGGATCGGTTTGTAAGAAATTACTTATAGATCCATCATTTTAAGGTTGTGTATATATTCTTATTTAAGTGATTCGAATAACGAACATTTAATGTTTTTCTCATTCATGATTGAAGTAGGCACATTCCATTGAGGATAGAATTGAAGTTCACAAATCAAGAATTTTTTCTATTGCTTCTTGGAGAATTTTTCACTAATTTTTAAAAGAATCCGGCGAATTGTAGAATATTTAATTGTGGGGATACTAACACATTTACATATTTCGACTCCTGAACCACTTATAACAGAAAATAAGCTAATAAATGAGACGAAGTTGACGATGACCTGGATATGGACGACTAGATGTAAGCGCTCAAGCAAGAACATAATTACATTTTACCATTCAACCTTGTGTTCATGAATAGGTAATCCGGTAATTTTTTACTTTTATTTTTTAGATATTTGAATGTTCTATTTAGCTTAACGGGAAGGGCTTCCGGTACATCCTAAATGTATTCAATGCAAACACATTTCAAGAGAAAACTCTATTTAGAAATATGTACTCAATTTTGAGTCTAACATTTATACTGGGTACTGGGTACGTACAGATATATGTCCTAGACTTTTGACGTATCTTAGCACTTCATGAACTGTTGGCCACTAGTATAACAGTCTGCACTTAACGATTTTTTACACTAAGTGGCTGAAATTTTTCAGTTTCTGTCCACGACCTACCCCTTCACCGCTCATCTCCTTCCCCTAGTAAGTATTCGGTTATATCAGTTTGTTGTTTTTTATGGTGATACCAAAACTTAGGAGATACAGAACTAATCCGTAGCACAGCCTTGACCGGAAAGAAAGAACGGGTAGGGAATCGGGGGTTATTGGGTTGAGTCAAGGAAGTGACGGTGTACATTGCGCTTGTATTTTTCCGACCCATAGCTAAGGGGGAAAACAGATGATGGCAAACTGTCCCTCATTCGTGTTGTACTGCTTATGAAGGATTCACGGAATTTCACGGCATGGCCAAATTTGAGTTCAGGGATGTAAGGGACAGCTTGGCTTACAGCTCGTGTATGTGCATAGGAAAACCTTTATAAGCCCGAAGGCCTTCTTTTGGACTTTGTCTAACGCGAGGAATACAGTACGTCCACCCCCTGCCCAAATATGGGAATTATATTCTAATCTAGGGCCGGATTCACTAACTCGGAGAATTGCAGAGTTGTGGAGATGAGAGCTCTCCTGCCACTTAACTCTCCACTCGGAATTCTATAACTGGTGGAATTTGTATTGAGATTTACCAAACTCTCTATTGCACTCGGCAAAACTCTCGGCTTTATTAGTTGTGGAGAAGTAAGAAAAATATTTCTCAACTGACAGTATTGTCTGCTTTTATTGTCCTTTGTGGATTTACCAATCTACCTAGGATTTTCAAATTGAATTATGGATTCACTGCATATCCTAGTTATGTTTACAAAAAATGTACATCCTTGTAATACTTACAGAGAAATAAGGATTTTGGTGTCTCAAGGTACCAGCTAAAAATTGTAATTCACGCGAAAATTGTCAATTTGGTCATCTTGCAGTACAGAAGAGATGCTACAAAATTTTTAAATATTCACGTTAACGATTGTATGTAGGATGAAATCGCATTTTCATTTTATCCCCTAATTAGAAATGGAATTAGTTTTTGAGTCCGGTAAATAGTTTTGGAGATAACTGCAAAAGAAATCCCGTCAGCCGGATTCTATAACTCGGAGAGCTTGGGAGTTTGGGAGATGAAAATATTCGTACCGGTTAAAGCTCCCTAACTCTCCATTCGCGATTCTCTAAAATACTTGTGGAGTTAGGGAAAACGTGAGAAGTGTCACAACATTTAAGGACGGCTAACTCTGTGTGGGAGGGTCGTAGAGCATTGGGGACTTTTCCTTCGAATTTAGGGTCTAGAGTACAAAAATATAGATGAACAATATTTGGGGGAGGGGTTCTTGGGGATGGCGGTGTCGTACCAACCCTCATTGGGGGTTATCCAGAATACGTCATATTCGGTATTAAATTAAAGAGGCAGAAGCGGGTAATCAAGCGGTGTAGTTCTTTTTTTGATCATTTTAACTTCATAGCTGACTTTTTACCGTTCTTTGTTTCACATCCATTAGTACTCTTACCAGTTCTTTACAATGATGAGTTGAAAATATGTCCATTTTTATATCAAGAAACGGCCCATTTTTCATCTTAAGAAGGACTGATTCACTTCATTTGCAGTTATTTCCAAAACCATTCACCGGAATCAAAAACTAATTACATATCTAATTAGGGGACAAAATGTAGATGCGATTTAATCCTAAATACAAGCTTTAACGTGATTTAAAATTTTTAGCGGGTACCTTGAGACACCAAAATCCATATTTCTCTATAAGTATTGCAAGGATTTCCATAATATGTTTTTGTACACATAGCCAGGATATACGGTGAGTCCATAATAATTTAATTTGAAAATCCTTGATACCTAGGTACCTTCACAAAGCACAACAAAAACACCGAATACTTTCAATTGAGAAATATTCTTCTTACTTCTCCACAATTAACACAGCGAGAGCTTTGCCGAGTGGAATAGAGAGTTTCGTAATTCTCAATTTAAATTCCCCGAATTACGGAATTCCGAGTGTAGAGTTAAGTGTCAAAAAAACTCTCATCTCCGCAACTCCACAATTCTCCGTGTTAGTGCATCCGGCCACAGGTCGATCGAGACATCGTTGATTTTATATTGGACCGAAGCCTTTCTGTCGGTCTCCAATACTGTATACAAATTCTAAAGAAAATATTTCTAAGAAAAAATTCAGAGCTTCTCTACATCAGGTCCATGCTGTGGTGCTCATGATGAATGGAGGCCGTGTAACTGATGTGGAGCCTCGGACATTCCACATTATTTTTCACTGAGGCCAAACTGCACAATGTACGTGCAATATATTTGTATTCTAGAATCTTCGTATGACTAAACGAATGCGGTTCTACTAACTACATGAAGAAAAATGTCATAGCCTATCCTTTTTGTTATATGATCTAAGCTTAATACTACTGAATTCATACTGAAACTCATTTCTTTCAACTAAACTCAACTCTTTCAAAATTACCGTTTTCTCACGGATAATTTTCAAACGGCATTCAGCCCAGAAAAACTGTCATTCAGTATTTAAGTGTACCTACACAGCTAAATATAGAATCATTTGAAATTAAAAGGTGCACACTTGCTCTCACGGTGAGTTTTTTTATTCGTGTACCCTGCAAAATTTTTCACAGTTGCGGAATCCAGCCCCTGAATGCCTTGAAGATATTATGGAAAAATTGAAAATCATTTTCAGTTTCACCTTATATTTTTATAGATTTGTAGAAAATCGGATCGATAATCTCAATTTAATCCGTTATTTCGAAATGGATCAACTTTTCAAATCATTAAAATGAAATTGGACAATACTCTGCATCTTATAATTGCAATCTCATAAAATCACTATATCTCTAGATATGAGAATAAATTCAGATGAACCAATTCTATTGGTACTCAGCAAGTTGGAATTGATGCTGGAAATAAACTTTTAATCGTCTTTCGTTACACGATTTAACCTGCATTGGAGATATCTGGAGTTAATGAGAAAAAATTAATTTGCTAGAATAAATAGAGATTTTAAATTCTTCTACAACTGTTTCGCAGGAAGATGTACATTTAAAATAGAAACAAAATATATTTTCTTTTCTCGTTCGATAGTCGGCATAACTAACTTCAATATGCAAAAATCGAGACCCATGCCAAAAAGATCAATACTCATGTAAAAAAAAACAGTAACGTCTCCCCATACCGTTAGCCCTATTACGCAACTGTTTCATTCATCTAACATTTTCAGAGAACTCAAAACAATCCATTCATCATATAAATATTTGAACAATGGGTGCATACCTGTCATACAGGTAATTTATTGATAGTGTTAATAACAAATTCAACCAACTCACTCACATTGGTCTTCGGATGTCCTACTTTATCTCAGAAGATTAGGTACAGCAGCTTCATGATGGACGTGTGTAAATTGAGTAAATTATAGTTATATAATGAAAAAATATTTCATATAAGTGATGGTCATATGTGATTCAGTTGAAACAAATGCCAACTACACCACCATAATCTATTTAAATAACCGAATATTGTGGTACAGAGGAGGACATAAATTCCCATTCAACTAGGTCACTTATATAGATTATGGAGCTCCAATTAGATGTTAGTTAAAGAGGAAACCTATAGACTAAGTCTATTAGACTTTTCAACACAAATGTACTTGCTGTATAATTGAGAGACCAAGGATGATCGACTACTGAAATAATTTAAAGGTAAATGATGTCACCGTACAGAGGATACAAACCATTTCGACAGAATTCACATAACTTGCAGGAGTCTGGAGTAATTTAAAGTACGTCGGAAGTAAACAAGTCTACTTTTAGTGAGTATCCAATATAGAGATGATAGGAGCTCACTAAAATATCTTCTTTCGTTCGAAGATATTCAACTGGGATAAGGAGTGTAGCTTTCAATCCGATATGCAAGTTTTTGGTCCTTACTAGTCTGAGCGTTCTTGACGGAGTTGGTGTCCTAAATATCTAGACCGAAAGCACTACTTATGAATGCACTGATTAGTCCAAGTCGGATATAGCGTGAAGTTTGGATATGGCACTAGGGTACTCCCAGTGCGCCTCTTGAATTAGAAGTCGACGAGTCTTGAAAAGCGAACGTGCCGAGATGCGCTGTAATAAACATAAAAGCAAACATGGATGCCTTGAGGTATATCTCATGAAACTTCTCGACAGAGATGCCTCACATCAATGGAACAAAGCAAATGAACCCATGGGCCCTATGCCCATATTGTCGCAGCTCTTTTCCTATGGATCTATTGATAGGCGCAGGTATGAGGATGATCAACTCGTAGTTCTGAGGTAGAGACGTGAAACGTCTGATTGGTACTATGTTCTGCAATCGCAGCGGTTACCGTATGGAGCAAAATCGCTTCCGCTTTACTGGTGTCTTACAGGATCTATATCTGCAAAAGAAAAGTAATATGTTTCCGCCCATCGGCGAACATAAACATTAACAGCCGCAGCAGTCTTCAAATCAAACAATGCTGTTGAATTCCAAAAAGAGGTCTTCGATAATTTATTGTGCTCCTCTTCAGAGTTCTCCTTTTTTTTAGCCTCTCTTCGAAAGGACAAACGTTACAAAAAAAACCTTATAGGAATTTTACACAAAAAAAAAATATTTTTAAATCTCTTCTAACTTGATAGCTTGAATTCTGACAATAGACTGATTCTCTTGTTTACAAAAATATTTTTTATTCAAAAACCGCGCCTACTTAATTACCGCATTCTAGGCTCACCGAAGTATTAATAGTTAGACATTTCGAC
Organism: Dioctria rufipes; assembly: GCA_963924295.1. NCBI lineage: Eukaryota > Metazoa > Arthropoda > Insecta > Diptera > Asilidae > Dioctria > Dioctria rufipes. Next base: position 30,321,860 of record OZ002742.1, read on the forward strand.
GGATAAAATTGCCCGATGTACATGTTGGTTAGTCACGTGTTCAGAGAGGTGGTGATAGGATATTGACGCGTCGCCACATACTATGTTGCAGTAGCGGATCTAGGTTTGTACTTAGAGGGGGGGGGGGGCGGGGGGTGGTTTTCTAACAAACTAAATTGCGCAAAAAAAGACATCCAGCGCCGTAAGTCACTTAGTTCAAATTAAATTGAGAGAGAAAATCCAGCGCCGTACGCTTAGTTTATCCACTGCAGTACTGTAGTGAGACACTAGGAAGGTCTCAAGGTTTCCGCAATAAGCAGTGTGGAAAATGTGTCATTTTTTATTATACTTTTTTTTACAATAAGTCATTTTTTAATAGAATAGTAGTTTAGGATGCAAACTGCAGGAGTCATTTAAACTAAAATTTTCTCAGTTTTATACACTGGCATATATAAGGACCGCTCGATATGCTATTTCATGCCAGTACCATGATTTGTCTCAAAAATAGTTCTTCGTCGATGCCAACATTGAAAAAACCATTGGCGGGAAGTTTAAAATTGATTTTAATAAAACCTTGCTAAATTCTATTGAGGATCTCTGAATATATTGCCTTTGGTAAGGCACTTTTTATTACTAATTAACCCAAATAATTAATTTAAAAACATCTATTTCGACGAACCCACTTATTTATTTGTTGTTTACAGTTCTCTCTCAGTTGGTATTTGGCACTTAGACCAAAAGAGAATGCTATTTAGAAGTGAGCCCAGTTTCTTCATTGTATTACTATGGACGTAGTCAGTCCATATGTCCACATGTCAGTGGTTTTACATAAAAGCGCTGCGAATATTTTAGAATGTTAGGAATTAAGACTTTGTTAGAGCTCTGATGTGGTAGTCAGGGAGTCTGTTTCGTGGCTTGGGAAGTGTTTCTCGAGGGTTTTGGAATACCCAAAGTTGGGGTCCCAAACTCAAATTCTGAGGAAAACCTATACATATACATCACATGCATATAATAATATTCACTGAAATAAATTTTGATTTTTTTAAGTTTTGGAATGAAAAATTTTTTTGAAGTTGAATTATACAAATAAAAAAAAAATTTTTTTTCAAATAACTCAATTAATTAATTTTTTTTTCTTCAAATTTATGGGGGGCGTCTCAACCACCACGAGCCCCCCCCCCCTCTTCCTGGATCCGCCACTGCTAGTTTGGTAACTTTCTTGTAATTAGTCCTTGGAGTGCTTAAATTAAAACTATGAGTAAGTGAATACAGTAGCATTCTGCTAAATATCAAAATATTTTTCCATCTGGATGAAATATTGAGCTCTCTGCGCTATACGCCATCTGGTTTCACTATGAAAATAATCCACATTTGCTTCTATTATTATCTCGAGGAACTTTCATAATAAACGTTGCGGCATTCGTATGCATTTTTCCACTCAACGAAAACATTTTTATGTAGATTAAATAATTTTACTTAACTTTTATATTCATCCAGGATATTTAAGGTAATGTAAACACAGAAAACTTTAAAACTTGATGCCATCATGTTTAGCTTTGAGGAGGCAGGCGGTGGTGGCTCTGAACGCAGAGATAATTTGATTTATGGCAACATACCCCGTACATATTTACCCTGTAGATGTCGGTAAACTTTTGTGTGTTAACACATAGAAGGTAAAGTGTAGAAAAGGGGCAGCAGCAGATTCATAAAAAGTTTATTGCATATCTCTCACGGGATGATACCATCTTTTATGCTACCGTGTTCACTTAACTCGAGCACATATCAACTTCTCTAGCCTGGATGGACCAAACTAAGAAGAAACTTTACGATTTGTACTTTCGTGCTGGGAAGTTACTTCTGTCGCAATTGTCGTTGGTAGTTAGTTGTGTGTCTTGTCTAGTCAAAAATATTTTTAGAAGTTTCCAAAGGAAGGAAAACTTTAATAACGAAATTGAGCTCCTTCTTGTTGGTGGAATTGAAAGAAAGTCCCACCAAAGAGTGCTTTCTTATTTTTTTTTTTTTATTTTTTTCATCTTTCATAAGAACGGTGTCCCGGTAGAGTTCGAGTACCAATTACATCTAATTACTGCGGGGAAACTTGCAAAGTTTACGGAAGCTAAGAGCAAAAATGAAGGTTTTAAACAAAGTAATGCCACAAATTATAATTAGAAGATAAAAGTTTATAGTTAATAGCAGGCAGAGAGAAAGATAATTTAAACAAAGCAGAACCGAAATAAGTGGTTGGTTTATGGGTGAAATTTAAGATGAGTTGCAAAAATTTAATATTTTTGTGATCGTAAAAAATTATATCATTGTCTTATCGAAGACCCATTTTCTTAATTTATTTCCGTATATAAACTTTGTAATTCTATAAAGCTAGGGGAGATTTTAATGCATTCTACGTGTACTTTCTGAAAAAATGATGAGATTTTTACTATTTTCATTATTACATTAATGACCTGCTTCTACGTCAATAAAATAATCAAACGGTAGAGGTTGCAAGGAAAATTGTAGTCCGTTTTACGTATCGACTATCCAGAATAATTACGTTATTTGAAAAGACTTTTGTTTTTCTTTGATCTAAGGGACAAATTTAAGTGGTGCATATAAATTTGTAGCCCAAAATCAAGATACAAGAAAATCAATTCTGAATTGGTCATAAAGTCATTTACAATCTACATCGCTGGAATATTTGCTTTAAAATGCCTTAGGCGACGGTTACATTGCGCACGATTCAAGTAAATAAACGTTTTCAACGACTTCAACGATTTTAGAGACATGAGATAGATGGTGGTACTATTGGTGACTCTTGCGTATGCGATTATTGCATCCACAATTTCTGATTAGTTTTTGCACAGGTTTGGTGATAATATTTGTAAAAGTGCAGAAAACAATATAATTTCAGGCATAAATTTCAACAGCCTGACTCAAGAGGCGGCATACAATGTTCGCAACAGATTTAAAGCTTATTTTAATGCCACAAATAATGAATAATTTATAACAATTAAAAAATAATAAGTATGTAATTAATTAGTTAAATTGAAAAATAAACGAGTTTCTATCTATACTTTATCACAACTTTTCAATTCACCCACCACTTCCAACCACAGCTTTTTTGTGACATCTGTTATATGCCTCCTTTCAAGCGTTTTATAGATGCTAGCTCGTAGGATTGGATTAATTTAATTTTGGTCGCCAAGTGGTTTCACAGTCCACGAACTCTATGTTGCTACCACTTTAAATGTTTTTGCTAGTCGACTATGTATGCTTCTACTCTAATTTCACACATTTTATAAGCTTACTGTTCACTGTATTTGTGTGCGGTCCACAACAACAAGAATTTCTACTATGATAATTAATAACTTCACAAATAGCAACTCTAATTTATTTTAAAAAAGAGAATGCTCCAAAAATGTTTCCCCCTAACTTCCTCTTCTCGCTGAGCTGACTTTATTCACCACTAATCGTTGTACTTTCGATTAATATTTTCTTTTTTCATGTTTTTTCCTACTTTAAAAAACTTCTTGTCCAAGTCGTGACATTGGTATCATAAGTACTAGATAAGACGCTGAACTGGAAACCTCACCTCCAGGACAGAGCGATTAAGACCTTTAGAGCCTTCGCCATGCTCTGTATAACTATAGAGGAAAAGTGGGGACTTAAACCACGGATGATCCTATTGGTCTACAGTAGTGTCATCCGACCCATGATAACCTACGGTTCTGTGGTATGGTGGAAAGCAATGGATCTTGCCAACCACCCGCAAAATATTGGAAAAGATTCAGAGGCTGTGCCTTCTTAGCATAAGCGGCACTCTCAACTCAACCAGCACTCGGGTTCTCGAAGTTATCCTTAACATACACCCGGTACAGATACATATCAAAAAGGGGGACATTAATTGCAAATCTGATGAAAAATATATTGGGACTGAGCAAGCAAACCCTGAGAACACTTGTGTCAATTCTCACTGGGCACTTTTTTCTCAGGGATCACATCCACAAGATGAGACTTTATGCTGGTCCATTATGCAAAGGATGCGGAGAGGAACCCGAAACCGTAACCCACTTCTTGTATCCCTGTCCGCTTCTCTCCGGGTAGCGTTACAGATTCCTTGGCTCACACAAGAACTGGATGAATCAGGCAAGGAGTGTTGGGGGTCAATTCCGAATTTTTTTAGAGCATCCGGCTGGCTGGGACGTATGAGCAATTTTTCATAAGTCTGGAGGATGAACAATGGGCTTTGGTGTGGCTTACTTTCCGAAATTCCTTATCGGCTTCACCTACGAAAGCGCCTATTTTTATAAACAAAACAAGTAAAAAAGATAGAACTGTTCTAAGAACAATTCTTAGGATACCCTAGATGAATGCCAGTATGTAAATTTGTATCGTCACTTCTCTGTGCAAGTATGATTTAGAAAGTGTTTTTTCACATATATTTCTAAAATGGTTCATCGGATAGTAAAAATTGTTATGACCAATTTCATAGAATTTCACATTCTGAAGAACTTTTCATTACATTAAAACCGTCTAGAACTGATGATTTTCCCAGTGTACGTAAAGATCTCAAATTTTTTTATGGCAACACCAAGAAGAGGTTGCCTGATTTAGACCATCTTTGAAATTTTATTTGCTGTTACTATGAAAACACAATGTATAAAATTGCAGCACTCTATCTCTACGCGTTCTCAGGCAATGACCAAACATATAATGGATAACGAAATTTTTGTATGGCAAAAGCCATGTACATACTTGATTATAGAGTATTATTATAGTCTAGTTTGCCAAAAATTTCACAGCTACAGGTTATTATAGGTATTAGTAGAGCACGAACGAGAAGTAATTTGGTGGACATTGGTGTGAAATAGTTGGATGTCCACAATGTACGAAGTCCACCATAAACTCTTCAGATAATTATGTATTATTATGAATTAATGTAGTCATCCCAGGTGAATGTGCTATTAAATATAACCCCAAGACTCTTAACGGAGTCGACAAAAGGAATAATAGTATTATTAATAATTACAGGTGAAAATCCATCTGTGTTTAATTTTACCCTATATATAATTATGCTTTTAGCTTTAATTGGATTGAGTTTCAATTTATTCAACAAGGACCATAAATGAATTGATTCAAGATCTTCATTAACACGAGATATGTTATCCTCAATCAGACTAATACGATTGGAGATGTACAATTGTACATCATCTGCATAGAGATGTAAATCACAAAGCATAACTTGACGAAATATGTCATTGATAAACATACAGAACAATAAGGGACCAAGGATCGATCCTTGAGGCATACCACAGGATATCAGAACTAATAAAACAAGTAAAAAAGCTAGAGTTGATCTGAGACTTATCTACCTACCTACTTTCATGAAATATTTGTTTACACGTTTACATATTTGCTACAGTTTGTTACATAAGTAGTGTTCAGCACAAATTTCAAATTTCAGTTTTCTAAGTATATGCGATCTCGAGTTATTTTGCGCACAGACGGACAGACAGTCGAATATTATGCGTGGTGTCCAATCCACTTTGCTCTACCATCATTATTTCTAAGCGTTACAAACGAAATGGCAAACTCAGTACACCCTATAGATTTCATCTAGGGAATGAAAACTCTATTTGCAATTTTTCCAGCCGCTACTTCCAGGGAGCTTCCAATCGGAACAATTTATTGGAATCGGTTAATATTTTGTATTTTTTTTTAATAATATCATATTTGGGATTTTTACACGAAAATTCAACTTTATTCTGCATACAATCACTTGATAATGCCAGAAAATTTTTAAATGGCCAAGAAAAGTTAAAATTTTGCCAATAAAGTGTTATTTTGACACTTGCTTTTATGTCCTCCAAATTGTTTAATAATAATAATCCTGATCTTAGATTATTGACCCGCCTATGCTTTGGGCTACGCACAGTCCAGGTAAATACTTAGAATCCTCCGGAAAATAAAAAATAAATAAATTGAAAAATAAAGGGGGCCCCATACAGGGTGTCCCGTAAGTGGTGTCATATCCGAAGTCTCCGGATAGGTCATGCTTAGACGAGCAAAACATTGTATTGGTGGTGGGAGGGGAATCCTAACCTTTTTTGAGCCATTTCCGCTGGATATGCAAACAACGCAGAAAGGGTTACAATTTCGGTAGAGAGTGTAATATGTCATTGTAAAACTAAGGTTTTGGGCTTCTTAAATACAATATGAAAAATTAGTATTGATGATGTCTTTTTTGATAAAAATAGTATCTAAATAAAAAAATTCCGAAATTTTAAATTTGTTGAGGCATAGCTTCAAAACACATAGGAGAAGGGAAAAAATCATAGACCGTTGGAAAGGTCCGACGATTATCTATCTAACAAAGTTTAGATCATCGTCATAGAGTGTAACATTCAGAAGTTACAGGGTGATCTATAAAAACATATCGAAATATTTTAAAGTCCCGTTATCTCCAAAACCGTTAGGATTCCCCTCCCCCACCCATAAAATGTTTTCCTCGACTAAGCATGACCTATCCGTAGTCTTCGTATATAACACCACTTACGGAACACCCTGTATAAGAAAAGTGTTTTTTGGCGTATAAATAGTGTTAAATTTTGTACGATGGTACGGAACCCTTCGTGTGCGGGTCTGACGCGCACTTGGCCGGTTTTTAATTATGTAGTTGGCAAATTTCTTTATTTAGTGAAAATTTTGTCAGGTACTTAGGTACCTATTGTTTATTTAAGCACAAACTCTGTTCAACGGGCTTGTTCGAAAAAAAAGGCATCAAGCAACCTCTGACTAGTAGTTTGTGTACAAGCACCGATTAGTTAATTTAATAAGAATTCAAAGATTTTCTAATAATTTTAATATTTTGAATATTTTAAATTGAAAGGAAAAAAATACATACACAAATTAATCATTCAAATAAAAACAGCTTATGTACACAAGTTTCACAGTAGAATACTATTCGCATATTGACCTGAAAAACTTTCCGGCAATTCACATAATTATTAATTAAGGATGGAAACATAGTGAACAAATCTAAAAGACTAGTTTTGTAGAAGCATACAGAACGCCGAGCAACAATCTCACGTACTGGACTTAGTTGTCCTTCTCGCTATGTTTCTACTCTATCTATGACCTATTTGGATGTAATGGCATATCTTCGAACACAATCATAAAAATCTTCATTTTGAAAAAAATATAAGTATAACTATTAAAAATTATTTACTGTTTCCAAATTTTTTTTTTAAGTGCTGCCATAACAGTATGAAGCTGGAAATTGGGAATAAGAAAAATAATGAGAAAATATTTTGTTATATTCAAAAAAATCGATGACTAAAAAAAAACACGGAAATAATCGACTAAAAACATCGGCTAATCGATTATAAAAATATCGCTGTTTTTAGTCAGTCGACTATTTTTTCCCATCACTAATTGATAACATCGCAGTCAAATTGAAACAACGTCAATATTATAACTTCACAGATTCTGCAACATGATTCCAGACTATAGTTATCCCTTACAGCATACAATAGCGTAGATACCTATAGATACCTCTATATCCCATCTCCTAACCTACTTAGATCATTTGTATCTTAAAACTTAGCCTAATAAACAAAAATTATGAATAATATTTGAAAAGATGATGTAGAATTTCTTAAATTTAAAGCTAAGTTTTTTGAAGATTTCTTTTGTCCCGTTGCAGCCATATCGGAAACCATTTTCTGACTACATGCTGCGTCAAACACTACATAATATGTTTTTTTACTATTTCACATAAAAATTCATTTCAGAACTATGTTGGTCAAGTGGTGACAGTAAGTCGTGGCTTGTATACATAGACTACGCTCAACAGACCCAAGCGAACATTTCTTGAATAAATTTTTATAACCAACTTTCTATACTTACATATAGCCTTTATGGCGTAAACTGATTTGTTTTCCTAATTGGTCACAACAACTTGGCGTAATGTTTCCGTGATTGATATCTTTCGTTGTCGATTTATGTTCCATGTTTTCACAAATGACACCAAATCACACAGCATGTCCACAGTGGCTACATATATTAAATTTTTGGCTGTGAAATTCTCATTCTCAGGCTCCCTGATGGACCCTGTACACAAGCAAATTGACTCGACGGGAAATTAATTCACGTTGACGACAGCATCCGAACGACAGGCATATTAGACTTTAAAAGCGGCTATCTCGGTGATAAGATCAGCATGTGGAGCGTCTCTAAAATCCGATGGCCATTCAACCCTTTATGTAGACACTTTTATAGATACCTTCATTTAGTTATTGTCTTCATCAGCATGTTAACGCTAAATGAAATAATTGGACCTTCTGGCTGATATCATACCACTTTACGCACTTATTCCATCGCTATCCCGGCTCTCATATACCAGGGAGAAACTCAATTAACGTCCTTCATACCAGTTACGGATAATGAAACTTAATGTTGATAACAGCATAAATCCAGACTCTCCTGCTGGGTCTGCTTTTTCTCATTCCACCCCACAAAGTTCTGTCTGATCCTGGTTTATGTGACTGCATCATCTCTGCAATTGCTATTGATAACCCGTCTTTAGGCACAAGTTGTGCACACATATACATACATACATATAAACTTATATATAAATATATGGTACCTGATGATGTTCTCAACAGTATTGTATATGTATATAGCTAAAAAGCATTCCAGAGCAACAGCAGGAAAATCCTTATCCAAGAGGATAACATTTGAATAACTACGACAAGAACTTTAGTCAGGATGTCGTTTAGGGTTGTGCAACACTGTTTATTAGTGCGCACAAAAGAAAGATGCATGGCAGGGCCGGGTTACGATACACCAACCCTTCATGGTCGATATGTGTATGTGTTGCTGTAGACCCAGGCATTCACCCTTCCGCTCGTAAATTGTTTAATGCGTTTTCAGATATGCAAGCCACAATGAAGCGGGGGTGCCCTAATGCACTTTTAATCTGCGTATGGGTACGGATATAAACCAGACATTGTCCCGCGTGTGCAATGAATGGCACCATAAATTTTGATTAGGATTCGATATTGGAATTTGAGGGTGTTCTAGTGGGATACAAATGACATAGATGATAGCGTCCTGGATTTATCTGGCATTTAATGACTGCACTCTAACTACGCCGAATACTACGAATATGCTTTTTCAGGGTGATAAGTGAATTATTTCTCTCTCTTTTATGTTGGACAGCTGTCGAATTGAGGGAGATGAAATTGTATTTCTATTTTTGCTTAGTCGATATTTTTTAATCTCAACTCCAATATTGCTTTGCAGAGAATGAGGCTGTAATTTTGTATTTTTTTTTCTTTCTTGTAATTGGTTTTTCATTATGTTGAAATTGTTGATAAAATATTTATTTTTTTAAACTTTAAAAATTATGTTTTACTTTAATTTAGACTAGTCCTGTCGAACATTCAATTTTTTTTCTATACATCAGACAGCAGAGTGTACCACGTGGATCCAACATTAGCAGATAGTTTTTTAGTTTTTCCGGCACTAACCCAATATTTGTTCCATGATTATTTATTTTTCTTTCGGACTTTTCTAAGGATAAGAAAAACATAGTTTATAATTAGCATAATTAAAAAATCTATGACTTATATATTTTACTGTACTGACCATAATAAGCAAATGTAGAAATCAGCTTGAAACTTGAAACCGTATAAAAGACAATTTCAATTCGAAATTAAATCTCAATCTACCTGTTGCATTGATTAAATGATTTTCAAGGAAATATTCAAATCTAAAACACGAAAAATAAATGAAACTGAAAACGAGTTTTATTTTTAAATGCTGTTTGCATTTCCCCAACGCTCCTATGGTGTGCCTGAAGGATCACTCTTTGGTCCATTGTTATTCTCCATATTTTTTAATGACATATTTCTTCAGGCTAAGTTTAATGATGTCCACTTCTATGCTGATAATGTGCAACTGTACATCTTATATCAAATTCGTTTAATGAACATTTAGAATCGGTTGCGTTGTGATTAACATATGATAAATTAAAAAATAAATCAATTAAATCTAAAGTCATGATTACCCAAGGTATATAGACCACAAGGTATTCCCATTAAAATTTTGACACATTACAGCTGATAGCCTGTGATGTAATCCTGTAACTAATGTATATAGCGGACGTTCATAGAAAGCATCAGCAGAGATGGGTGAACCTTAGTACTTGCAGATGTACAAAACTGTTTCTTGATGGGCCCAATGAGAATATATCCGATTTTCTCATGGGGCTCGGCAGGAAACAATGTAGAACTGTGGTTGGCATCATCGGCCAAAGCTCACTTCACGCTCATCTATCAAGGAGGGGAGGTGTTGATAGCCCTGAGTGTCTGTCATGCTTGGAGGGAGAGCCCGAGACAACCGATCATTTTTTGTGTGCGTTTCCGGCTCGGAGCAGACTGGATACTCTGAGGTCTGCCCTTCTATCTGTGTATGAGCTGAGAAACCATCCTCACCAAGACCTGATGCGCTTCATTAAGAGGACAGGAATGTTTTGGTAAATGGGATTCTTGCAGGACAGCACAAAAAGCCGCTATGGCATCCGTGCTTGCGATGAGGTCTCTGGTCCGCTTGCCTATATAAAAAAATTTACATGGATTTTAATAAGAAAGCCAGAGAGAGAAGAGAAAGTATTGTGTTCTCTGTGCCGTACTTTCCTATACACTTCACAATATTACGTCACCTAATGGTGGAACATGGTTCGTAATGGGAATACCATTCTATATACCTTGATGATTACCTACGTATCAATCAAAATTAGACAAAGATGGATATCCTCACCTGTAAATATTAATGATACAGTTATTCCTCATGTCAACTCCATTAAGATTCTTGGTTTTATATTGAATAGCACCTTTACTACATAACCTGAACATTATGGTAGACTTCTGACATTATGAACATCTAGCTACTTTATACCAATACCAACGATATTGCTTATTTTTCGTGGTCTACTAATACCTGAAATAATCTACAGCTGTGAAATTTTTGTCAAACTTATACTATAGTAATACAAGAAAAGCTGCATTTGACTGTATAATCGAGCTCATTGGCTATGTGTGACAATCACTTGACATATTGACCAGCTGGAGCACTGCTACAATGTCCGATACATATCTCTATTTTATCGCTGAATATTTTGACGAAATATTAAGTCTAATCCTTGTAGATTTACTCCTGCAAGCCGCGCACATCCTTCAACCTTCAAAATACTTTCGGACATACATCATAATTCCGTGATGCTTTATTATCCCGAACTGTGCGAATAGTCTACCACTTTCTGTATTTCCTCCAGCTTCCAATCTACAAAGGTTGAAGAGTGTATGTCATCAGCACCACCGTCATTCTGCTAATGTCTCCTTATCCTTTCCCTATCTCCTTCATACAATGATGTACTTTGCTGATACAAACAAAATTAGAGATTACTCTTTAAGATTTTTTACCGGGCAAACTTATGTTTGTTCAAGAAGGCACTTTTTTTCGATTCTCAGGTATATAGCAAAGTTAAAACAAATTTTATTTGTTATTTGATTACACAACCCATTTTGATTTTTGGTGAGTCAAAACCAAAACTTGAAATTTGCCACCCAAAATCAAAAGGGTAGTTTGCCCCGATAAAAAATCTTAAAGAGTAATATCTAGTTTTGTTTCTTCCTCCTTGGTGGAATATAGGAATTTTTGCCTCATATAATTCACACCCAGAATTTATTCTGAGTTTATATGAGATGAGATCAAGTTTATCTGTTTCAAGCGTCTGCAGCAGGTAGAAAACCAAACTGTACCGATGAGTATAAGGTTTTCTGTACTGCGGGCGTACACAGGTTCGATTCGTTTCGAATGAATCTGGTTTTTTAAATTTTTTAATAAATTTTTTTTATTTCTATTTTTCTCAATTTTTTGGTTTTTTTTTCATTTTTTCATTTCTTTTCTTTGTCCTATTTTTTCATTGGTTTTTCAAGTCACTCAATTTCGCTATTTGTGACCTGTTGATGAGTCAGAACCAAGAATTGAAACTTGTCACCCAAAATCAAAATGAGTTGTGTGCTAAATTAACAAATTAAATTTTTTTTAGATTTTGATATATACCGGCCACTGACATATATATCAATGGACTGCTTGATCTCCTATTTCATGTGACACCAGTTTTTATTTCAGAAAGTATGCTCTCACTGTCAATCCTACCAACTGTCGTAAACTGCCGCTATATTTAAATTATTTGGGAATTTACGTATATGCATGTCAGTAGGATTTACCGAATTTACCACAAAGGTATTTGGGACTATTTGTATCGTTAAATTTTAATTATGAGTGGAAGGAAGTGCTTTTTACAAGGATTTTTACAAGCAATTTCTCGTTCCTAATCGTTACAGTTCAGTGGGAAAGTATGCTCTCACGGAAAGAGACAGGAATATGAAAGTGGTGCCATTTGCTTTCATGCATTTTTGGTTCAACAAGCAGTCCATTTATATACATGTCAGTGAAACCGGCGAATTAAAAAAAATGCCTTCTTGAACAAATATTTGCTGGTAGAGTAAAACTGGCTTAGTAATATGAAAATAAAAACCAGTTTACTCAGATATAATCTTTTATTACATTATTTATATTCAATTTTAAATTTTCTGTTCTGCCTCAAGAACGTGTATCAACCGTGTATAAACTACGTGTGCCATGAGCTGATACACATTCGGTACAAAAACCGGTTTTACGTCGTGTCTAGTCTCAAGTGTGTATCATCGTGTGTCACGGGATTTAATTAGAGACGTGGAAGTGGTCATTTATTCATTTTAAATGGAAAATAAGGTCCGTGAACATTATTACCTTGGTCACTTCATCGCACACATCACATAAACACTAGACATTTTAGCACATGCCACATCAGTAAGCGATGAATCATTTGAATCTTACTCAGAAAAACGGAGGAATCTCGCAGTAAATTCGAAGCATAGACGCACGTAGTCTCATTTCATTGTAATTCCGAATTCAAAGAAACGGAGAAATCTCGCGCAAAAAGCTGAGCTCTTTATTTTCCTCTCATTCGTAGCAGAATCACGAAGGAATTTTGGGAGAAGCTCGAAATTCTCATTCCTTGCACAAATTCGAGATTACTACGAGAAAGCGAGTTCTTCGCTAAAATTTTTGCAGGGCAGAGATAAAAATCTCACTAAATACTATAATAAACACATTAAATTCACTAAAAATCACTAACAAACATGTCGCGATTCACTTAATTCGCGATATTTATAATTTTAATACACATCAAGAGAGGCAAGTTGCGAGTAAGACAAAATGGTAAGAGAGGAATTCATTGAAATGAAGCAAGAAATGGAGAAGGATGCCAAAGCATGTAAAATTTATTTTGACATATACAAATAATAATTAAAAACTCTAATAAAGTTATAAAATGGCTATTTTTCGAAAATTTCACTTTATGGATAGTGAAACCGAGACAAATTTTTCTATAAAAAGCGCGTCATTCCTTCACTCAATCTCTTATTTTCAATCGAGTTGTCATGCCATTTGGTCATCAAGTTTATTTTTCAATGCAATTTGTCTCAGCAGTAGTATTAAAGGAAAATTTTCATCGGCTTGACTTGAAATTTTTTTTTTTTTTTTTTTTTTTGAAAATATACTGTCAGCAAAATTATTAGTAATTTTTTCGAGATTTCTTTCACGGATCAGCAGCAAGCTTGAAGGATTCAAATTTTCAAGAAACTTTTATTTCACCAATTATTTTCAATAAGGTATTTATTTAATTTATTTTTACAACCAATTTGAGGTTATGCGACAAATGTGATTGCATGCCCAAAGGTATAATTACATGTCGCAAAATAACCTAAACAAATTGATTATTAATAACTAAAAAAATTTATTCCTTTTCAGATTTTTTTTGCATAAATACAGTGAATTGTAATTTTATTATTTTTGACATATTGTGAAAAAATATGCCTATATGGTCATCTTTTACAACTCATGCTAAATCATTTAATTAAAAAAATTATGTTGAAGTACATAGTTAAATAGACAATTTATAAAAAAACGTGAGATTAGATATAAAATACATTAAAAAACGCAAAAACGTTTAATAAGTTGAAGTTTGATAAAATATTTAAGTAAAATAATCCAATAGATAATACATTTTTTTTTTTTTTTCATAAAAGGAATTGAATTGTGTTAGATTTGTCTAAATTAACATGTAGATCCGATAATTAGAAGTGAATGATAACTAAACGATCTATTTTAATCGCTACACTAACTATCACCATTTTGAATTTCAGTTTACAGCAAATTTTGGTTCGTAAACGCAGCTCAATGAATGTCAATTATTAGAATTGATATTTCCTTAGTAAGTTGTGATTTATAAACGCAGGCCACTATATGTAAATTACAAGAATTGACATATGGTGTAACTAAAGTTCTTTTAAAGGTTAAACAAATACAATCGTATTAATGCTTAACTATCGTAATACAATCTACATTTCAAAATACAATTCAATACTCTCAATCAAACTACATTCTTTGGCTGCATAGAAATATATCTGACACCCTCCTAAATAGTGGGGTAAAATCACTGACATGTATATAAGTGCACTGCTTGTTGAACCAAAAATTCATGAACGTAAATGGCACCACTTTCATGTTCCTGTCTCTTTCTGTGAGCGCATACTTTTTCACTGAACTGTAACGATTGGGAACGTGAAATTGCTTGAGGTTCAGCGGTATTTCCAACCAAAACAGCCTTATAAAAAACACTTCCGTCGACTCGTAATTAAAATTTAACAATACAAATAGTCCCTAATACCTTTGTGGTAAATTCGTTAAATCCCACTGACATGCATATATGCAGTTTACGACAGTTGGTAGCATTGTCAGTGAGAGCAAGAGCATATTTTTTGAAATCAAAACTGTTGCCACATGAAACAGGAGATCAGTCAGTCCATTTATATACATGTCAGTGGGTAAAATATGTTTAGGCGTGTAATCTTATTTCTCTCTGTCTAGTTATGCTTTTTTTTTACGGTATGTTTATGCGTTATTGTACAGATTAACGCCATCCATATTATACTTTTCCGTTAGATGATTCTTGGCGATATCGGGCAGTTAATGCCTATACAATAACGCTTATTACAGATGAGACAGACTTCCCTATTAACACATTACATAAACAGAGACAACTCTTCGAGGATCGTGAAAACATGCTTGGAAATGTTTAGAAATGGCTAAAATATTGGGCATGTAGCTGTTGAGTTTGGATTATCATTTTACGCTCATTTTATTTATTATTATCATTTTACACACAAAAAGTAAAAACTGGTACGAACGAAACATGCATCAAATTACAAGCAAAACAAGTGAATTTTGACCGAAGAATCAAAAACAGGCCTTAGAACAGTATTTATAGTAAGATCGTTGAAAATGTCCTATGGCCTATCTATAATTTAGCATTATTATTATTATTAATAACGAGGGGATGCAGACAGCCGTCTCTCATCTAGTCACCACGACCTATAATATATTTTGTAACATAATTTAGCATAGTAAATTATGTAATAGCTGCAAAAAAACAAAACTCCATTAGATAAAATGTAGCACGAAAAGAAAACGACTGGAAAAGAAAGGATTCTAAGCTTCAGAGGGCGACATAAGGGTTTGTATCTTCCTTCTCCCTAAGCCCTGGATAGTGCGACTTGATTTAATAGACATATTGTGTAGACCTTCAAGAATATATATAGTTTCTTCCTGAATTAAACTGCAACAGTTCAAAGACCATAATCGGTAAGTAAGTATTCGCAATTAAGTTAATTAGATTTAAAAATTGCCCTCATTTATATAATTCGAAACATCCAAAAAATCTATTCACCGCCAGACCAATTCTTTCTTAACTGTATCACCTTTATAAGGATCTTGCTTATATAAACTCATAATTTTGAAATACTTTTTATGTATATATTTCTCCTACTTAATGGTAGTCGATTCATCTCATAACCCAGAATCCAGTAAATTTTTCAATCTTTCCATCCTCAACCCTAAATGTTTCCCGCATCATTTGTGTGAATGAATATCCCAAAAGAGTTGAATTTTCAAATTAATAAAAATATTTCATGCAATCAAGGCTGAGTTTATGATTCGTTTTATTTTCCGAGCTGACAATAATGTTCCATTAGAGCTGGCTGTAGCTATATGAGGCGTTGATTTCTACATCAGACTCATAACGGAATAAAGGTTATACCTAACCTAACTATATTGTATATATACACACATACATACTACACCGAATGAACCTCATATAATAAAATTCCCATCTCCATAAACTTAAGATACAATTTCATTTTTATGATGGCAGAAAATACCTTCAGAGCTTCGCCCTGAATTTTCACCACAAAGATGCCTACTATAAGTTGCTCCGAAAGACTTCAAGGACAAACCATTGCATCCACACGAAGAGAAGAAACGTTGAAAATTTTGGGGAAAATTAACAGTCCATAACTGAAATTTGGCGGAATCGGTAGAAAATAGAAGCAGTCAAGCGATCATAAGAAGGAAAAGAAAATTAAAATTTATTTAACGACATTAGATTTTGCTCCTTTTCACTTTGTCGCTAATTTATTCTTGTTTCGTTATTAGTAGAAAAACGTTGGTGACTTGTTTTTATGAGCCTGAAGAAAATTCCAACATGTATATGTAGTGGGACTACTTACAAACTAAATGACGTAGGAGCAAGTCTTCTGATTATTAGATTGAAGTTACACCAACAACAAAAGAAAATTACAATTAGTTTTCCATGAAGGCATATTCTTTCTTATTAGTTTCTTTAATGCAGTTATAGTAGCCCTAAATTGCGGTAAGTATCTAGATTTGTTACATTTTCCTGTAATTACTTGCACTTAATAATAACCTTTGGTTGTTAATTGCCAATTATACCTTACTTGAGTGCATTCAATTATGGTAGTTCTAACGTAAATTGCACTTTTCCTACCAGGTACACGTACATAATATAATTACGGAAGAGGAAGCTATATAATCGCAGGTGAAATTGACTTTACTGCAGTTTTAACCATTAATAACCATCGAGATAGAAGAAATTAGTTCACTTCTTTTATGTAGATAGATATCTTGGGATTTTGTGATCTTCCAAAAAACGACATAATTTACAATTATCCTGGAAACGAGAGGTAATGCTTCTGCATAGGTTTTTTTTTTTGTATCTGGAAAATCTATTCTTTAGGAGTTATCGTTGCCATTTTGTTCGCATTGAAAGCCTTAGTTTAGTGCTTTTTTTTGATTTCTTTAAATAATTAAAGTCGGTGTTTAGGAGCAACAGCCCAAATCCGAAAAATAATCATTTTTTTTTAGCAAACAATAGGAGCAGGAATTCATAAATTGGGAATGTGAAGGCAACGAACGTTTCAAAAATTATAAGAGATTTAGCAAATCTTCAGGTTTTCCAGCAGTTAGGTACATGAAATAACACTGAAAGTGGGATATCGAACAACTGTCAATATCTGTCAGCGTTGTGCTCAAATTTATTTAAAGGATCACTATATAAGTATTTTAAGACCTATATACTATGTAAATGCATAGAAGTTAAAGATGCACAGTGTGGCAAAATTTAGCAGGCCATTTACAGATATTTGCAAAGTTTAGGATATCCGATGAATATTTAGATTCGTTTCGATTTAGAATTGAGCAGGGCGAGTGACCTTTCCACTGCAGCCATTTATTTCCTTATTATGCACCGATTTCTTTATAGTTCATCCAACAATCGCATTCTTCCTAGAAAGAGTAATATTTTTTTGAAAGAGATGTCCTCAAAGTTGGTAGGCTTCAGGAAATATGAGCCAAGGGCTTGGAATCTACATTGTACAAAGGCCTCGCAGCCACATAGGATGTGCTCTGATGTTTCGTCCACTTCGGAATACAACTTGCATACATCCGATGCAATGTCCAGTTAGGGCTCCTGTGACGATTCTGAGTTGGTTCCCAGACAGTCTGAAAAAAATCCTGGCTCTTCATTTGTGAAGGTCCCTTGATGAATCTTTTGGCTTGTCTGGCTTGTCTAGCGTTGGGCTTCAATGATAGGCTATTGAAGCCCATCGCTAGTCCATTTGGTTCTGGATCCAGTTTTCGAAATTAAGCTTGACGGTATTGT
The DNA here is from genome assembly GCA_963924295.1 of Dioctria rufipes. Taxonomy (NCBI): domain Eukaryota; kingdom Metazoa; phylum Arthropoda; class Insecta; order Diptera; family Asilidae; genus Dioctria; species Dioctria rufipes. Next base: position 30,340,023 of record OZ002742.1, read on the forward strand.
AAGAAGTTGGAAAGTAAGTTTGCCTTATCATTCCCACCAATTCCCGGGTGTCTTAGCACCCACAGAAGTTTTAGATGTTTATTTGTGCCAAGATTTGTTAATGCATGAATGCATTCCCATATTAACTTCGTTTTGACCTGAGCAGATGACTTCCAATGCCGCTTGACTATAGATATACATATATATATTTTTGTTAATATAGGACTGACTGACTGAGGTTTTCGTATGCACATCAATTGATGACTGAAATATTGAAGCGTGTTTTCCTAGGCTTTCCTGCTCCTACTCCTTTCTCGGTTTTAGCCCCGTCGGTGTACCAGACTAGGGCTTAATTTTCTAGATTTATATCTATTTGAGAGGCAGATAGTGGTTGTGTTTAACAACCATTTTATCTGATATTATATCCAGTATTCAATTTGCCTCTATTCTTTCGGTTATAGTGCATAAACCTTTATAGGGGGGAAATGTTCGCTTTGTTGAAGAAGGTTGGTGAAAACGATTATGGACTCCGAATCTGATTTTTATTACAGCAAGTTGAAAATTAAAACTATTAGAGGGTTTGTAGGGCTTTTATAACAACAAAGGCTTGCATCCACCTATAAACTGATATAGCAGTTGCCATCTGTTCTGTCAAAGCGGGCTGTCATCTTATAATAAAGGGATTTTGTGGAACTTTTAAATTAAATTAATTAAAAGATTTTATTTGTATTTATTAATTTATTTTTGTATTGGGAGTGCAAATTGGTTCGGTCTATTTTCAAAAGATGGCTCCGTCTGTTATGATCGTGTCATAGTGACAGCTGATTTCAGTTATTTGGTTTCAGAGAGCTTATATAACTGTCAATAATATTCAGTTAATATCACTTTCAGTTTCATACAAATACCTTGTTTTTTGCAGTTTTAAATATGTCAAATTTTGTATTAACTAAGCAGAACTTGTGGGAGGGTATACACTGTAAAAAATGTGCACAATTGTTGCCACAAAGCATAGGTATTTTCCCCTAAAATGTAGGGAATATACATATATATATATACATTTTTGGGTATATTCCCTACATTTTAAGGAAAAATACCTAAGCTTTGTGGCAACAATTGTGCACATTTTTTACAGTGTAGTTTTCTCTTTTAACTGGAAGAAAAGTGGAGCTTCAGCAGCACTTTTCGAATGCTTGTGGAAATTTATGGTGACTATGTATGCTCCAATTGATAAATCATGTAGGGAATGGTTTCAACGTTTTAAGAATTGCGATTTCAGCGTTGACGACAAGCCTCACCCTGGACAACAACAAAAATTCGAAGACATGGAAATCGAGTATTATTCCATGAAGATGCGAGTCAAACGTAAGAGGAGCTTGCAGAGTTATTGGGAGTGACTCGTCAAGCAACCAATTTCCGTACGATTGAAAACCATGGGAATGATTGAAAATCAAGGAAATTGGATGGCTTACCGCACCCGCCGTATTCTCCGGACATTGCTCCTTCTGATTACTGTTTGCTCCGATTGATGCAGCAAGATTTAGCAGGTGACCGGCTCATTTCTTCGGCAGAAATTGAAAATTGACCCCAAACTTGAATTGCTCAAAAGACGAGATATTTTTTCGAGATGGAATTCAAAAATTGCCTGAGGAGGGGGGGGGGGGGGGGGAGGTAGCCAGCGACGGATAATATCTTGATTAATCTGTTAATTCATTTTGTTCTAAAATAAATGAATTTTTGAACACAAAAAAGCGGACCGAATTAATTAGCAGTCCCAATATATAACAATAAACAATATTTATCTTGTCACGGTACTGAGAACAATTCCTTTTTGCCTTGAAGATTAATGGGTTGATGAAGACGAGTTTTTCTTTCAACCACATCATATTTGATGCACCAGAAAGGAAAAACAGTTTGAGAACTTTGCAGTGGTTGTTGTTGAAAAATATTCAGCTCAAGAAGTAATTTGTTGAAGCATTTTTGAATTATTTAATAAAGTATATGTGACATTTTAGTTTATGGAAACGTATGTGGTCGAAAAGAAAGAATATCTGAAACAACATTAGATGTCCATCTAAAAAAAAAAATACGGGCCATGTCCGTCATTCGGCACGAACAATTGTCAATTACCCTGAAAGACATTTGTGATAGTGATTAGAGATTAACTGATGTATTATTCGCGAGAATTTGTTAATCTTATATAAAGATTGTGATCACCTTAAATAAAAGTGAGGCTCCAGACAATTATTTCGTTTGGAGTTTTTCGAAGTTGAATCGATGTGTGATTTTTTTCTAGATCTCTGCGTGCTGCATAACAAGTATATTGATCGAAATGATAAGGTTTAGGAAAACAACAGCTTTGATGACCCGGAAAATAATAATACAAATATTGAAAGTGAAAATCAAAGAAAAATGGCACATCTGGATTAAGTACAAACTTTATAGGCTCATCATGTAATTCTATTTCCTTTACGCAACCCGAAATACGTCTGATGATGACAGCGTATCCGTATTTGAAAATATCTCTAACAATATTGATTATTTGTTTTCTGTTTCATCCTCTTTCGAAATCATCCTGACAGGCGATTTCAATGTCCATAACATACCACAAGCTCTACAGCACTATGCGTTGAACTCTTCTGTGAATCCTTTAATTTGCAACTGCTAGTGGATGCACCAACGCAAATACCTGATGCAGCTGGAGATTTAGTCTAATTTACTAGATTTGTTTCTAACAGCTCACTTTATTAAAAATTCCATCTCAGTTGGATCTCCTCTTAGTAATTCAGACCACTGTTCAATCACGGTTCAATTTACTATCTGAAATCTGTGCCGCCCTACTTCTCCACCTATAAGTAGGCTTCTCTGGTACTATAAAAATATTGATTTGGAAAATCTCTTAGAGAAATTGATTGGTCTGTCTGTTTTGCTTCAAGAGATGTTGATGAATGCACATTAGAGCTCAGTAACATTCTTTGTCATAGTATCCGTGAACGTATTCCTTATTCTTACAGCAGATCTCAGCAACAGCAAAATAGCTCTTTATTTAACGATAAGTGCAACCGAGCTACATAAGCAAAAAAGTCGGAAAGGCAACAAAAGTTTCTGGTCTTTTACCCCACTACTTAATAATGGTGAAGTGATTGTGGACTCCCTGGGTAAAGATAGTATTTTGGCTGTTAAATGCACTCTTCAAATTCTTGCTGTCCACACACTTCACAGAAACCAGATACGTACGAAGGATGTGTTCGGGGTCCTTAAAGAGCCAAACGTTTCCAAAGTCGCAGATCCTGATGGTTTCTTGCCCCTATTAATTAAAAGCTGCGCCATAAATGCTCTTCTTAATTTTCATTAGTGATCTACTTTCCTGTACTTTCAATCCCACTTATAGTTTCGTTCGCTGGTAATTATTATTATTAATATTATTTGGGGGGATGAAGACAGACAGACTTCCTGCTTCTCATCCTATAAGATCTTTTATGATATTTCCCCCAAATGACCTAGGTCGGCCATTCGAATAAGGTCTTTTATAAGGCCTATGATATTTTCAGGAGCCAATTTTTCGATATCTTCTGGCAGTGGGAACGCCTTTTCTAGCTGTCTTAGCCTTATTCTTACCCATCATTTTAATCTTTTCAGGATGATATGTAAGTGAGCAGTGCCCAGTAAACAAGCCCGTTATGAGTCATAGTTCCTTTCTCTTAAATGTAATAAATGCTGGGATATTTCCCAGTGTACCTTTTTAATTCTGTTCTCCCAAAGCCTGACTGCGCTGAAAGGTGACATTTTGAGTGTTCAAGACAGGCGCAGGGCCAATAAACAGAAATGTGCCTCCTTCCTCTCCAGGTGTCGCTGATAACAGTACCCTTGATTTCGTGTTCTCCTTTGGCAATAATATGTCCTGAAGGCCTGGTACGGGTTGATCTGGCATTTTATGAACAACTAGATTAAAGAGATCAGTTTCTGAACCTGAAAACTGATTAGAGGCCCCGAGTCTTCTTGATGGAGGGAGACTATTCAGCAAGTATCCTAAAGGCCCCGAGTCTGCTTGGTGTAGACTTAGTGCTGGCAAGGGTTTAATTTAATCTGTTGGACAAGTTGTACCTCTCCCATGTGCTGGAATCACATCGACCGTCGCCTCTATGACTGTGTCCGGTGGAGCTGCAACTCTGATGTTGCTTGCAGGCTAGCTGCTAGTTGTCGACAGAGCGGTCGTAGAAACAGCAGCCATAATGCTGGACGGTGGAAGAATTCTAATATTTCTGTAGCGGATCCCCAAACCATTTTGGATAGGCCGAAACAACGTGGATCTCTATAAGGAAACTTATATTGGGGAAGCTTTTCAGGTCCTTTTGGGGTTTATAATTTATTTAATGTCCTGTTATGGTGGAATCTGATAAATTATTTTTTACTTAATTTTTCTAAAAATTTCTGTGTGTCTGTATCATCAGTTAACATTAGAATAAAAATTTTATTATTTTCTCAGTTTACATTAAAATCAAAGTATACCTAACTAAACCTTCGTACGTTCAGCAAAGTATTCCTACACGCGAATTCGAAATAAATTGTGCCATGTTTATACAGTGGTTGATCAGGAGTTCGGAAATGTGTGACTCAGCAAAAAGAGTTTGCATTGATATTTCCACTATGGTAAACTGGCATGATCACATTTTCTCTGTTGCTGAATAAGCATCGAAATGTTTAGGATTTCTGGAAAGGTGTAAGAAATAATATATCTAGCGCTCCTTTATAAGTCCTACGCCAGACCGGGTCTGGTTGCATAGTCTTAGAATCATTGGATATTACTCAAAAAAACGCCTTTAAGCTTTTTGGCGATGTGACAATAAATAACTTGTAATATCGACTCACTCGAGCTCCGCACCAATGTTGAATGCCCTCCGATCGTTTATCGATACATACATACATGGTCAATGTTATGATGAAATATCTGGTCTGATCCCCTGTAGAATTATTCCTGCATGCAATACTCGCGCTGCAAACCGCGCACATCCTTTTATCCTTCAAAATATTTTCGGGAATACACTAAAATTCCGTGATGCTTTTTTTATATCGAACTGTGCGAATGTGGAACAGACTGCTATCTTCCGGCTTTTCTCTGGCATACAATCTGCGAAAATTTAAGAGAGATATAGCCGCCCTTTCTCCACTTTTCTCATGTCTCCTAATTCCTTTTCCTATCTCCTTCCTGCAATGCTATGCTTTACTTCATAGGGTATCCACTGGACTTGGCTTAATAAAATAAAAAAAAACAAAATGGAATGGAAATAAGTCGATTTCTTTTATTGCTGTACAAAAATTTATACTTTCAAAAATCACCATGATAATAATGCTAACTAACAGTCTTTCACTGAATATAGCTGTAGGAATCAGCATTGCTATTAGATTAAATTTACATTTTCCAGTTTTTCCTCGAATATTCCTATAATCCAATTTATGCCTGTTGAGTGCTTGACCTAGATTTAATCCCCAGTGTTCACACTGCGAGACCATAGAACTCAAAAGTTTCCTACATTCCTGTCAAGTGGAGCCAAAATCTCTCATTTAATGAAAATTCACGGAAAGCTGCCTCTGTCCCCAAAAAATAATAAAAAAATAACAAGAAGGCTTCATTACCGCTTGCATGGAATCCTTTTGCTCCACCTCGTAAGCATACATACACCTTCATACTTTATATATATGTGTATAAACTCTGTATATAGAGCGAACAGCAACTGAAATGCTCCAATGCAACCATTCAGAGTGGGAGCAGTGTTTGGTTATTATTAAGCAACTGCACGCTGCATTAAAAGCCTCCGACCGGGGGCTCCATTGGTGTATGCACATTTAATTTTCGGAAGAGATTGAAGAATGAAAGCCTTTCGAGTTTCGACAAGAGAAGCTTGCGTGTCAGGTTTTTGTATGCTTCTGTTGTATTTGGATTCGTTGAGTGCTGCCAACTTTACAAATTTGAACAATTCACTTAGGTCTCGGTGAAATTTTCATGATTTGGAACTCTATGAATAAGTAATAACATTGGCGACAGTAGCGGCGGTGGCGGCGGCGGCCTTATATGTGCACCTTGTGAAATCTGCCTCTGGCTTCATCCTTAAATTGTTTCCAGATGGGAATACTGACACAAAATTTATACGAATATTTGATGACAGGCTTTTCTGCCATGAATAATGGAAAAGCCTTTTTATGCGGGATGCAAATATATGAGTATAATAATCCCAGCACATGTGTATGAAATTTTTACAATTTCCTCTCTGAACACGGGTTTTTAGGTTAATTAAATTATGACAGAATTTAGAGGAATATTTTGGGTTTTTTTTTTGTATTTTTATTTTTGGTTTGCTCTTAACTATAAGTGTGATGAAATATATTTACGTCAGCATACCTATTGTGGTCAGTTGATGTATGTAATTCTTCCTTCTCAGTATTTTTCATTTTCCGACATAAAATTCAAAGGCAAAATACAATTTGTCTGATTTATCGAGAGGTTTTCACATGACACAAACTGAATCAATCTGAAATGCCCGAAAGTTAGGAGATATGAAAAGATATGTTACAAATATTTTATACTTTTTTCAAAATTCTGACCCAGGATATTTTAAGAAAAATAGCATTATCTGCCGATAATTTTCTCCGAAAAAATTGTTTGCAAAAAGTGTCTGCCCAATAAAATGAAAATTGGTTGTGGTAACATCTTTCCAGTGCGTTTTCAATGAGACAGTTATATAGAACGCATATGTTTAAGAAAGAGAAAGAAATTCTCTCGAAGTGAAGTGACATCTCTTTGTGAAGTAACTAAATATTCTCCGTTTTGAAAAAACTTGATATCTTGTCTTCAGTTGTGCATTTTTTACATGAATTTATTTATATTTGATGACTTTCTTCGCTCAAGCTGCAACTGGCTACCGACAAACATTCAGAGCACTGGTTCGTCTTGTATATTCTACGATAAAGATTTAAATAATTGTAACAATTAGAAAAAAAAAAAACATTTTTTATTGTCCAGTACTTATTGGAATAATCAGGACTTCAGTAATCCTGGCAAGAATAATAACTGCAGTGAACCAAATCATCAGAAGCAGATAGACTGGATTGATAAGATGAGGATATAGAATTGAAACTTTACCAAGTTGTGGATTATAGCTGAAGAAATCAGATTACACAAGGTCACCTATATACTTGCACTTTCCTGGCTATCATAAATACGATGACTCAATGGACAGGAATTACATATGGATTACTACAGACTTTCTACACCAACTTTAAGTGTCGCATTCGTCACAACTAAATTCCAGATAGCATCGATGTTAATTTTGAAGTTCGTCGTGTAAGTCTGGCGTTATTAAGTAGTTCCTTTGAACGCATTTGCGAACCAGACCTGTAAAGTACTTAAGTACATTGACACTTAAGTACCAGTGACAGTACCAGTACCTGGAGTTGTACTTGAAAATTTTTAAAGTATTAATACCGGGACTTATACTTGAAATGTTTTTAAGTACCAATATTAGGACTTATACTTGTACTTAAAAATTTTCAAATCCAGGTACTGGTACTGTACTGGTACTTGTACTTGGAATTTTACAGGTCTGTTGCGAACAACAAGCCCATTATAGAATTGGAGTTGATTGATTGTCTCCTCTATTTGATATGTGATAACCGACATTAGGGTATTAATATGATGTTCGAGTATTTCTTTCTAGAATACTTAATTCACATGTAGAAATAAATCAAATCCGGATAAACTCAAACAATACTTTCCCAACTACGACATAAGGAACCAAGGAACCAAAGAATGGAGAAAGTATTATATGTAGTGCTATTGTCTCCGTTGTAAGTAATCGAATTTGGCAGTAAAAAATTGGACATCATTTCTTATATCAACAAGTTATGAGGTTTCCATTCTCCGCAATCTTGAATACGCAACTCCAGTTGCGTCTCAGTTAAATTAAAATTGCACGTTTTGACAACTGCAATTCGAACAAATATTTGCTAAATCAACTATTCAATGTCATCGCGGATGATCCTATGCACATACACTAGCGTCATTCAATCCAGGATAACCTACGTTTCTGTAGTGTAGTGGAAGGCAATGGATTATGCTAATCGTTGGAAGATATGGGAAAAGATTCAAAGACTATGCCTTCTTAAGGCTCTTTACGAAATCCTCAACACACACTCCGTGCAAATATACATCAAGAAGGTGGCGTCAATCACAGCCCTGTGGCTGCAGCTTAATCAGAGCTGGATTCATGCTGGAACATAAGTTCCACACGAACCTACCTTTGAATTCGACAGGGACAATAATCACCTCCTCCAGACTATACCCAAAAGCAACTTTAAATCGAAAATTCCATCTAGGGCAGAATGGGAATTACACTCTGTCCTTCAGCCATTGACAAACCCTATTATACGCACAAGCAGCTGCAAATATGAAGAAAACACCAGAGAATGCGTTTTCTTCGAGGAACCTCACATTGAAATTGCAATACACGGTTTTCTAGGCGGAAGTCAAACTCATCCTTGAACAAGAAGCTTGCCATCTTCTCCCACATACAAGCTAAACACGCTATACTCGCTCTCTCTGAGTGATAGGATACTCGTCCTTCGAGTGTCAGGTCACAACGATATCCGTGGGAACAGAAAGGCGGACGAGCTTGCTCGCCTTGGTGCAGCCTCGGAAACATTCTCCTCCACAATCGCGATCGGACCAAAACACCTTACCTCTAAAATTTCGGCTTGCGCAGACTGCCAACAGAGTCGTCTTTGGTTAGATGACCTTTCGGGTAGAACTACAAAGGAACTCATCATATCATATCATCCTGTACCCGAACGAAAATGAAAATATTGCAAAGGAAGGATGCGAAGTTATCTCCTACGAAATGAAAACTATATTGTTTACAGGCAAGGGCGGATACTGCCATTGCGAGCGGTGGAGGAGGGGGGGGCTGTTAGCGAACGTTGAGTTATGAAAGAAGAAAATGAGTCATTTTGGAGGGATTTTCATATATTTCACCTGAACACTTTTCTTTTACTGTACACCCATAAAGGAATAATGTGCGAAATGATGATCAACTGTCCAAGTTTTCCAAGAAATACTACATTCCTATATTTTTCAAACTTAACCCCGTGTTCCGCAAAACCGTTTTGATATTTATTGATGACTGCCGAATTGTGTTTCCCGTTTGATGTTCCAAGTGACGATACAGCACCAGAAAATTGTGAACAGTAGCTATTTATCTTGCCGTCCAATATTTAATGTAAATATACTTCGTAACAATATCCACACATATATGTAGTGTATTCTTTTCTTATTATACCTGCTAAAGAGGACTTCATTCATGAAGATAGCTAGCGTCAGAAATATATTTTAAGAAGTATGACCCTGCTTAGACGGGTCAGTATGCTGCCTCTGGCTCACGAAAACTTGACGGTAAGATAATAGTTGGGGGGCAAGAATGAAGTATCTACCTACCTATAGATTTCGTGCAGCAGAGGCAGCATACTGATCTATTTAAACTTGGTCTGTGCAGTTTTATAATATTTTGTCCTTATCTATCCACCGAACCTTGAATATTTGCCAGTGTTAGAAACAAAACACTGAATTTTTTATCTCACTGAAAAAACGTTAAAAATTTCCCCAGAGCTAATTATGTATATTTCAAAAGTTTCTCCATACTCGAACAATTTTATTCATACTTACATCTGTCGAAAAGTCAATTTTCCCCTTTTAATAATTGAATTGAATAAGGTAAAATAAAGAAAAATCTAAATTTAGTGACATTGTTTATAGATTACATGAAGTATGGAGTATTTAGTTGGGGAATAATTCTATTAAAATTTGTATAAAGCGAAAATTTAGATTCCATGGCCGCGGTCTAAATTTATGCTCTGGAGCTTAAGTTATTTGTGCAGATTGGAGCTTATTTGTTTGCAGATAATATAAGATAATATCCGCACGAAATAATCTTGAACAATCAAATTAGCTTCTGCAATACTTTTACAAAATGCCTAAACAATAAATTTAATTGTGAAAAAAAGGTACAATGGGAACTTATGTAAAGTAATAAATTTGCAAAGCAATTGCTATATTCCAATTTTGTATATTTTACACAAATTTTCCTATAGATACTTTTAGCTCCAGTGCCCCATCATAGCTTAAATTAGCTTAATTATGCTCTCGAAGACTGTCAAAAAATAGCTCTGACTTTACAGAAAATAGCTTATTTGAGAGGTTTTGAAAGACAGAGAGGTTTAATAACCTCAAAGAATATTTAACTTAACTTACAATATAAATAATTGATTTGTTTCTTATTTTCAAGTATAATTCTAAAAAAATTTATTCTATCGCCCCCCCAAGAGCAAATGTCTGGATCCGCAGTTGTTTGAAGCTACAAAACTTTTTTCTTATCTCATATATTATTAGCATTCTTATGTCTCTCCTGGCTATTTGCAGATATTCCAGGGCTCCCCAAAAATTATATATTTTGACATTCTCATGTTGTTATAAGTACCTACCTTCCAAACAATCATCAGCGGATCTCGATCCTAAGACCAATAGTCAAAAGATCTCTTATATTAGCCCGATGTGATTTTGTAATCTTAAAATATGAATCCAAGGACAATAACTACATCTAGCCCTATACACTTTAAGGACAGGATAAAATTAATTTAGGAATTTGAAATCTTACAATAATTTTAAGAAACCCCCCAAAAATCCTAACTCTTTCTGTATTGAATTCCCAAACGCGTACATCTAGCCTGTACAGTAATTTAACTTTATGAATATTTTTTAATGAATATTTTATCATCTGCAATCGGATGCTTGGCAAAGAAGAGGAGCACACACCGAGATCAGAATCACTGGAGTCTGGGGACGAGCCTTTTTCGTATGCAGACAATCAAATCATCGGCAACAATAGAATTAGCCTTAATTCGTGTTGTAAGAACACGATCCTCTGAGGAGATCCAATATGCATAGAATCCCAAGACATTTGCTGCTGCATTCAAGTTCAAGTTGAGATCTTTAATACTCGACATAGTCCTACATAGCCAGGCTATGCATAGGAAGACTTAGGGAGAACTGAAGAGCTAGCTAGCTGAGTTCGCATATACACTTGAGCATATTTATTAAAATGGAAATCAGACACTAACCATGGTTGGGCGCGGGGGAGAACAAACAGAGCCACATGAAAATGGTATATTGAAAAGCAGACAAAAAGACGCTTAACGGAGGATGAGATGACGACGACGACGGAGACTACAACATCATCACTAGACTTATCAATGAAGACATCGGCACTGCATTTGAATAATAATCGAGGGCAATTCCGTGGATTTATGAGATCTCAAATATCATGCTGTAGGTGCTTGAAAGACTGATTCTACCTGAGTTCTGGACTGCTATAGAGATTTTCTCTGTAGGTAGAGATTGGTGGTAGCAGAGGCATTATTTTTGGAGCCCACGTGTAATTGTTCTGTTGTATTAGCAGCGGAGCACTTTATGATTAAAATTATCTTTAGGGGGTGTGGAATATAAATGGGAAATTTGAAACGGGTTGGTTTCAGTAAATTGCTTGTCATAATATCTCATTTCGTGTCACGCTTTTCTTTTACTTTTTGTTTTCATTATCACTGCACACTCTGGGAAAAGAATCTATTTATAATTTTATTTACCATACATGATTACAATTAGGTATTCTTACACCTAATACAGGTGGGTAGAAATAATATGTATAATAAGTATTGTGTTAGAGTTGGATAGAATTTTCTGATATCTTGTATGTGACAACAATAATTTATTGGAATAAATAATAAGGCACAAGATGACAAATCTTGCAAGGCATTTTCCCATTTATATTGATAACTTTACTTTTGAGGTTCTAAAAAAAAAAAATTGTCTATTCACCTAAGTAGCATTGAGATTAATTGAGATGCTATAAATATCTCCACCATGTTGGAAAATAAAAGAACAACTGTCAAACATTTTTTCGATGCAAAATGTTAGGATGAAAATTCTAAAAAGAAATCAATTAATGATATAAAGATTCCCACGTAATGCCACAAGTAGGGCAAAGGCGAGTATTCAGGCGCGGATCTAGCATTGAAATTAGGGGGGAGGGGGGGGGGTCATCTTACAAATTACATCTGTCGAGCAAAAAAAAAAAAACAAAAAACACATCCAACGCCAACGCCGTAAGTCGGTTTGCATAGCCACCGCAGTACTTACTGCAGTACTTGGAACCTAGGAAATCCGCATTAAGCGGTGTGGATTATGTGTCATTTGTTAGTATACTTTTTTTTTACAGACACTAATTTGTTTAATAGAATAGGGTGCAAACTGCAGGAGTCATTCAAGCCAAACTGTTCTCAGTTTTCCACACTGGCATATATAATATGGACTGCTCGATATACTATTTCTTGCGGGTACAATTTCTTGTGTCAAAAATAGTTCATACGTCGGTGCCAACATTGATAAATCCATTGGCGGAAAGTTGAAAAGGTGAAACCTCTCGAATTTCTATTAACCCAAATAATTAAATTAAAAACATTTATTTCGACAAACCCACTTATTTATTTATTGTTTACAGCCCTTTCTCAGTTCGCACGTTACATAGAAAAGTGACGCAACTCAAAAAATGCAACTTTTCAGGAGAGCGAAAGAACGAAAAGCTGTACATAGAATTAATTCTAGCTTAACGTAGTAATTGTTTGCTAAAAATAGTCTGAACTCTTAAATTTGTTAGTAAATATATTTCTGAAGATTTATACAGGGTGTCCCGGACTAATACTGCAACATTTTGCCAAATGATTCCTCTCGTCCAGACAAGCAAAAAATTGTATGGCAGGGGGTGGGGCAAAATGTCACCCTACCGACTTACAGGGTGATTAGTAAAATATGCTCTTTTTTCACTAAACACCCTATATCTTAAAAAGTACAGGGTGTACGGTCACAGTTAAGGGTACACTGTATGTAGAACTTCATGGCCTTTCCAACGACAGCTCAACCAGCCCCGTACAGCTCTCCCCTCAGAAGTTATAAAAGTCTAAACTAAAAATTTCGGATTTTCTTTCCTTTTTTTTACTTTGACCTCTATTATTTTTGCAAAAAGGTCATTAACATAACCTTTTTTTATAAAAACTGTAAACTGTGGAGCCTCCTCTTTAATTTGACCTATTATACCCTATGTGCTATCTGTATCCGTTAAAGAGTTATTAACTCATAACCTATTCCGGTCACACCGAAATTAGACGATATTTTTTAAAATGACATGCTAAGGGAACAAATTATTGTTGAGAATAGGTTTGAAAATAGGTTTGAGAATAAGTTTAGAGCTAATAGCTCTTAAAGTGCTTCAAATAGCACATTGGGTGTAATAGGTGAACTTAAAGAGGAGGCTCCACAGTTTACAGTTTTTATAAAAAAAGGTTATGTTAATGACCTTTTTGCAAAAATAATAGAGGTCAAAGTAAAAAAAAGGAAAGAAAATCCGAAATTTTTAGTTTAGACTTTTATAACTTCTGAGGGGAGAGCTGTACGGGGCTGGTTGAGCTGTCGTTGGAAAGGCCATGAAGTTCTACATACAGTGTACCCTTAACTGTGACCGTACACCCTGTACTTTTTAAGATATAGGGTGTTTAGTGAAAAAAGAGCATATTTTACTAATCACCCTGTAAGTCGGTAGGGTGACATTTTGCCCCACCCCCTGCCATACAATTTTTTGCTTGTCTGGACGAGAGGAATCATTTGGCAAAATGTTGCAGTATTAGCCCGGGACACCCTGTATAAAAGAAATTTTAAGATTTTGTTACCGCAGTTGGCGAGGTTAGCTGTTAATCCCGCATCCTCTTAAGTTGTGTCGCTTTTCTTTGTTGCGAATAAATATTTTTAGAAGTTTTTTTTAAGTGGCACAACTCAAAATACGATTTTTAAGAATTAAATTCTGTACTTTGAACTTTGTGGAAAAATGTCATAACTCATAATAAAATTTGTAAGAAATAAGTGCTGTTTTGTGGAAAAGTGACACAATTTAAAATAATACTCTTAAAATGTCGAAAACATATTTACGTTTGTTATGAAGATCGTCACAACTCAAAAAGTGACACTGACACACTGTTCTATGAAGAATATCTCTGTTCTTAAGTAACAGAAAAGTGACACTATCGCTATCTAGCGGCAAAAACAATCAGATAGAAATATGCCAATTTCATGGTGTAATTAACTCAAAAACGACAAATTTTGAGTTAGGTCACATTTCTATCTGACGTGCGAATTAGTAGTTAGTGCTTAGATCGAAAGAGGACGCTATATAGAAATGAGACCACTTTCTGCAGTGTATTTCTATGGACGTAGTCAGTCCATATTTTAAATGTCAGTGGTTTTACATAAGAACGCTGCAAAAATTTTAGAATGTTAGGAGTGTTACATGCCAAAATTACCTGAAAAGGGGCTTATCTCTCTTTAAGGCTAAGAAATTGCCATCAGCAATTGATTCAAATTTCTCAGTTAAAAACAAAAAGTATTTCCCATAGAACGACTTGGGACAAATAAAAGTTTTAAATTTCAATAGAAAAAAGCTCCACGACAAATCTTACCTTCAGTAAGATTTGTCGAAAATAAAAATACGATATGTATGTACATATATACATACATACATATCGGGCGCATAAAATTTACTCGGTGAAGATTTAAACGATCAAGTCTTCACCAAAAAGCCTCCTTTCAGCAAATTGTCGCGAGCGGCATACATTGTGGATGCAACAATGTATGCACAATAGCAAGACGATGGTTTGATATTTATGAAAATATCAAATTTCATTTCAACCATCGTCCGCCGCGATAGGCTGAACACTAATTGTAAACAGGTAAAGAAAATAGAAGTTGCGATAAGAAAAAAAAATAAACGTTTTGTGAAAATAACCATAAGAGGAAGTTTGTGAACAAAGCGAATGTAAAAAAAATATATATATAAATAAAATAAAAGTGTGCGAGTTGTCTTAATTATAGCTTCCTGAAACGGCGTAGAGTGATTGCCTTCGGCTAAGGTAAGCCCCGAAATATAACAGGAGTTAGGACTAACTTAAGTTAGGGCTCTGATGTGGTAACGAGGGAGTCTGTTTCGTGGCTTGGGAAGTGTTTCTCTGAGGTCCGAAACCCAAATTCCGAGAAAAACCTATACACATACATCACATGCATACAATAGCATTCATTGAAATAAATTTTTATTTTTTTAAGTTTTGGAATAAAAATTTTTTTTTAAGTTGAATTATATAAATAAAAAAAGTATAAAATAAAAAATATATTTTTTTCAAATAACTCAATTAATTAAATATTTTTTCTTCAAATTTAGGGGGGGGGGGGGTCATGACCCCCCCCCCCCCCCCTGGATCCGCCACTGCGAGTATTAGAGGCGAGAACTCTAAAATTATTTGCTTACACTGGCGCTTCAATCGAATTCGTGATCTTTCATGTATACATAGAATTTTATAACTGCGTATGTGCTTAATGTGAATATAACCAAATTGTGGGTATGTATGGTCAGTATGCCTGTACCTACGAAATAAAATACTAAGTTCTAGCCAGCAAACATTACGATACGATATCAAATCGAACACGATTCGTTAAAACGAACTAAGACTTCGATCTCGAAGTCGTTTTCGATTCGATATCGATCCGAAAAAGAAAAAAAAGAAACGCCATCTCGAATCGTAAAAACGATTCCATTCCGAGTCGTTTTATCGAAATTATCTCGGACTTCTTGAATGTATTTTGGATGCATATAATAACGTTATACTCAAGTTTTCTTTGAAAACATGAGTGGATATTGAAACGGGTTAACGAGTTACATCACATTTTAGGGTAGGTCATTTTCTCGGATTTTCGCATTTGCGAGAAATTCTCGAAGAGCAACAATTCGATCATTATTCGGTTTTATGAATTTTTCTCGACATATGGCCTTCAGCTTCAGAGAACTTGCAGTATAATCCGAGAATTTTTCATTTCTACGAATCTCCTCGAAAAATTACGAATTCTTTCAAAAGAATTATCAGTACATGATTTTGCAGATTTTTAGATATTCAGCCGAAAAAAAGTGAAGTGAGTGCTGAGAAATTAAAATTTACATTTGGTAAATATTTCTCATAGCTTGGTTATTTATTTTCAATTGAATATCGAGTAGTTTTCACAAAGCACAGTTTACTCGTTTATCCAATTCGAAATCGAATAGTTTTTACGAAGAAATCTCGAATACATATGACCCTTACATATAGCACCAATACACGAAAAATCTTAAATGTCATATTTCTAAATTAAAAAGTAGAACAATCCATGAGAAAATCGTGAGGAAACTGCTTATAAAAAAGGAACTCGTGAGTCGAAAGTGACATCTACAGTCGATGAATATACTCTGGCCTAGTTATCTATCAGAGATCTTTCTTATCCCCTGCCGTATACCTGCTCTAGTCCACCAAATTATAGCCTACTACTGAGCTCATAGAAGGTGCTCACTGCGGAACAAGAGGGGTTGCGCTAGAATACGAAAATCGAGTACTTCGGGATTTTTCACGAACATAATCTTTTGGAATATAATTCCATAGATACCAAGGTACGTTTTTAACAACGAAAAAAAAGGGTTTCTATTTGAAAATCCTAGAGTGGCCTAATCCCTTTAGCCTAGTACTGTTGTCCGTGTTAAGATAAATTTTAGCGAGTCTCTATTATCGGGCCCTTCTCTTAGCAACTAAAAAATAACAGCGAAGAGTCAGAATGTGAGATAAATAAAAAAAATTATTACTTTACTCTTTCTTTTCCAATATGTTGATGATTTTAGAAATTTTTAGTCCGAATTCTAACAAGAAATATTTTTAACGTGCTAAAGAATAGCTCGGGCCGATAAATCCAAATTAAATTGGTAAGAGACTCACTATTGTTGTCCAGTGACGTAGTGATGTAAATAAGCATGCATGCCCCCCCCGTCCGCAAATTAACATACTTGCTCAGAAAAATTCAAATTTTTGAGTCAATTGTAAGAAAATATTTTCTAAACTTCGGATGCATAATGTTTCCCATAATTTTGAACGGGGAGACGAAATTATTCCCTTCTCCCTTTTAATTTTTTCAGGCCAGAAATTCCCACAATATGGGAGAATTCCCATGATCTGCCTTTACTCCACTCACTCCACGTTGAGCAAAAAAATAAAAATGTTTCGTGGGTACTACGAGCAGTGTTGCCAATATCTGGATTTCCAAATTTATTTGTTTAGATTCGTGCTCTACATTTATCATTAAACCTTTTAAAAAACCACTGGCAACCCCTGCATATGCTCAAGAAAAAGAACATTAAAAGGAAAATCGATGAGTATTTCAGAGAAACGCTTAAGCAAGCCAAAGCGAAAGGGGAAAAAGCTTCCCACATAAGTACCCGGAAATATCCGATTACTTAAAGTAAGAGCCCGAGTCCACTGATCAGCGCACTGTAAAAAAGTGTTGGAAGCTTAAGGGAATTTAAAAACTTTTCAACATGGAAACTTTGATCTTATACGTATTTTAATATTTAATCCTCTTCTCTCATCTACGAACTCTGATTCATGCTAGCAGCGTGTACGCCTAGCCAAATATTTCGCAAAAAAATAATTTACAGTGTTTCAGTTTCAGGCGTACCTTTTTTTCCGTTTAGAATAAATGGAAGAATTCTCGACATCACTACTGTCTAGCCAGCGATTTGCAGCTTCTCAAAGCCTATGATTGTATGATCACATTTAGATGGGACTGTAATAATGAAATCATTACAGAGTTAACATAATTTTATTTAGAAACCGAATTTTAATTGAGTGAATCTAACTGCTTATTAATCCAGCGTTGTTATTTTATGTGGTTTCAAGTTTCATCACTTCATATAAATAATTAATTTTGTAGGCTTTCGTGGGCCCCTAGAAACTGTGAGCCCCCCCCCCCCCGGTGGCAGAGCCAGCGGGGGCATTAATCAAGCATCTAATCTAATTCAAATTCAGCGTATTGACCTTAGTACTGGTCTCGGTAAAATTCAGGATAAATTTTCGCCAATAGCTCTTAGCGCGCTAAATTATATATGAAAATTTAGTTTAATGCGGACCTCAGTACTAGGCTACAGTTTTAAATTCAGCCTATTACTAAGGTCCGCGCTTAACTAAATTTTCATATAAAATTTAACGCTCGAAGAGGTATTGGCGAAAATTTTTACTGAATTTTAGTGAGACCAGTACTAAGGTCAATACGCCAAATTTGACTTGATGTTCTTGATTAGAGGTGGCACCACTAGTAAGTCTCCGAAAAATTCAGCTTGAATTTAATTAAATTTATACTAAAAATATTTCTTGTCAGAGTTCTGAGAAATTTCAACTACAAAAAAAAAATTTTAAAACATCAACATAAATCGGAAAAATAGTAAGAAAATAATAAATATGATTCTTCTTCTTCTTTTTTTTAGTATCTCTCATCTGTGAGTCTCCGCTGTCACATTTTACCAGCTAATATAATGGCTCGATAATGGAGACTTGCTAAAATTTAATTTAGCGCAGAGTTCAGACTAGGCTGAATTCACAAAAAAATAAAAATTATATCATTAAAGATTTTTTTAGTAAAAGAAAAAAAAAATATGCATTTGGTCGTAGTCGAAATCTTAAAAAAGCCCGGATATTTTGATGCAAATTAGTATGTTGGGAAGATCATCATAGCTGGGGTAATTAATAGCAGATTCAGTTTTCCTGCAAATATTTAATTAATAGCAAAGGTTATATATAAACCCTACCAAAGTAGCACTCCTCAAAAACTTCTTTAACTATAATTGTCTTTAATTTGCAAAAAAATTGCAGTAAAGGTCCGTGGATTACGACTTTCCGATTTTCTATTTTATGTGGCACAAAATTTTACTATTCTTACGGGATAAATATAATATTAATAATATAACTCCGGCGATATCTGGATGCTAATGAAATTTTTTTACTGAAACGAAATTAGAAAGCTATACAGGTCCATAACTCATTGTTAAAACTTCAGGAGCTGATCCATCCATCAACATCCAGTGGTCAAAGGAAACTATATTCATACAGCGAACATAGTTGATATCTACAGAGGAACCCATTTAAGTTCAAAAGTGTGCAGAACTCCCCAAAAGTTTGCTTCGTAATGACTGTTAATAACTCTCAGAGGTAGTCACTGAGACTGACTGGCATAGCCCAAAGAAAGAACTGTTCCTCACACGGATAATTCTATGTGGCCTATTCCAGAGTTAGTTCGGCTAGGAGTTTGACGATCCTTTTAACCGGAACATATTATCGCGAATATAGTTTATAAAGAAGTCCTTACTTAACGCCATTGTAAACTACGCATAAATTGTTTTCTTTTTTTTTCCTCTATTATCCCAGACAAGGGGCGATATTTCAAAAAACTTTGATGACATTATTAAAATGTGGACTTGGCAAAAATGGCCTAAATAAATAAACGAATTTTTTATTTTTGTAAAAAAGCCTTTCAAAATATATCTTTAAAATTATCTGCCACTTACGTAATCCGAAGCTTCACCTTTCTTCAAGGTAATAAAATCCCACCAATTAAGACATTAACAATTTTCATACAAGATCATATGACATTGACATTCATAATTAGTATTTAGTCGCGTTGCAGTTTGTATAATCCAAAATGCGTAGTACAAAGTCCATTCAGATGAAGTCGCCAGCAGCAGATAATAATTTTTTATTAATTTTCTAAATTTTCGTCAAATGAATGATGTAAGTATAGACTTTAAAGTGCTTGCTTTCTAGAAGTTATTAATTTGTATACAATAATCTTAGATCAACTCTAAGTTTCTTCAATTCAACGAGTTTTCAAATTAGAAAATGTTAAATGAAATCAATACAAAAAGAATGCAGTGAACAATTCATCAACATACTTTTAATCAACTAGTAAGGATCCTAAACGATTCTAAAATCAAAAATTGTGAAATCTGAAAAAACCTAAAATCTATACATGAAACTGCACACACAAAAAAACATTTTTATTTTAAACTCAAATCAGAATACCTCATCAAAACCAATTTGATTGCAAAACATGGAATTCTTGCCAATTTTATACAACCTGGCTTTCATAGAAAATATTTGATTTTTCGATCCTCATCTAAAATCTTTCTTCATATCAAATGCCAGCAGCTGTATTTATGGACGAATTTATATTCTCTGGTCATATTGAAACGAACAAAGACAAATACACATCGAGAAGCAGCAGCTAGCAATGAAATTTCGTAAACGGCCAATTCGAAATCATAAAACTTTTTGCAACTATTAATTCCGACTGGGAAAGTTTTCTCAATTCCGGCTCCAGACTCCATAGTACACATGTTCAACGTCATCATCTTCAACACCATCGAACACAAGTGGTCATCAATATTCCATCAGCATCGCCAGATTCATCAAATCTCCTTCTTTTGCTTTAAGAGTGTGTAGAAACTTTTCTATATATTTTTCGATTTACCATTTCTGGTGCATGCATATTTATATAAGAAGCTGGATACTATGTATGTATGTATGTATATGTGAAAGTAGATGAGAAATATCTACAGACTTAGTCGGGAAATCACTAGATTCCTAAAACCCCTGCTCAAGTATTCTAAGACTTATGTAAGTATACTCAGTTGGTCGAAAGGATGCGACGGAATGAGTTCCGTTAAAAGAAAGTTTTTCAATTAATAAAATTTCTTAATTCGGGACATTTTGCGTCATTCCCAATTTGTCTGTCTTCAATAATCACTAGAAAGACGTGTTTTTAGATGGCCTCCGCTGAGACAAAGTTCCTTACAGAGTGGACGGAGAGCCTGTGAAAACGATGAATTTTCTTTACTAAGTGAAGTAGGCATAAGGGCGACAAATTAGGTTGAGACGGAGTTTTTAGATAAGAGTTGGAATGATAATTATGGAACAGAAATGCCAGCTTAATTCGCATATAGACTTGGCTAGAGTATAGAAGCCTTCGACAAATATTCAGATGGAAAGGAAAAGTTTTTCATGCTTTTGATTTTCATTTCTTGATTAATGCTCATTAGTGCGAAAGTAGGTCGGTATATGTTCGCCATGCTACTCCATTCTGACCAGTTTTTTGTTATATTTGTCACCATACACCACCGACCTGTTTATGTGATTTTGAAATTAGTTTCTATTCAAATGTATAAAGAAAAAACGACAAATGCAAAATATATGTGTGCTGACGAAGTGCGACTATTTTACTGTCAACACAATGAGATTATGTCAAAGTGTATATGCTCCAATCAGAGCCCCGGTAGATTTATGTTCCAACTCTGCTATGGAGTGTCCAAAGTCATCCGATATGCCTACAGCAGTAAACTGACAAGATCCAAGGCGCAAATCTTGCAATTTTTCTTCTTTTTTCGTCAATTTAAAACTGACTTCAAACTAACTCTATCTACTATACCTGATATAGAGTAACCGAGCGTAAGGGTTCTGGACTCGTTTCTTATGTCTATACGATAGGGCACAATGTCCGAGCTAATGATGTGATCATTTTGTTCATTCATTGAATAGGTTTTGTATGGTAATTTCTATCTTTTCATATACAAACATGTTACAGAAACAAACTGAGGCTTGAATATCCGCAAGCACTCTCAGACTAGGTACCCCGGTTCAAGTAACTACATATATGCATGACTCTACAAGTAATAGAAATTCTATACTAAAACGCCCATTCGTCCTAAGATGCTCCCCCGCAATCAAATGATGTTGTTCGTAGGTGTTAAGGACAACCTTAAAATTTTGTTTAATGTGATTATACTATAAGGATTGAACCCTGTTCCTCCTCTTTGTCCTGCTTGTCGAGTTGTGCTGTGATTTTCAATGCAGTTGGACCTATTGTGTTTAATTCTGACGACTGGTAGGGAAGAAGAATATTTATGTATGAATGTACCTAAGTGAAGGAAAGGCTAAAGAGTTCACGAAAGCGAAGATGTTCACATAAAAGACAAGGTGGAAGCTTTATTTGCATCTGCATAAAATATGTATGTACTCGGATAATACAATATTGGCTGAATATGCTACTCATGGATGATGAGTGTGGGTGGTTGTTTGAAATTAAGAAAATTGATTGCGATTTAGTTTTGTTAACTTGCTGGTAAATTGCTTGCAATTTTATACACATATGAACGACTTTACGACTGACATTTAGCTCTGTTACTCAGCTCATCTCTGCTCATAATCATTAAGGTACATTTCCGTTCATGCTAAGTGAGTTGTAAAAAAGAAGAGTTAAAAGACAGTATCGTGGTAGTTAATTAAAGTTGTACAGATTAAGATCGGAAATGATTTCATTTGATAGTTCTATGAAGATGAATGAGGTATGCATCATACCAACGAAACATATGATGTATAAAGCCTACATAATGTACATACTCAAAATACAAAAATCTCTGTCAACATACATATAACTCGAGGCTGTTGTATGTTAATTTTATAATTTTCATATAGTAAATGCACCTATTACCGGACATCGCTAGTTCCCGACCACTCTAGCAAAAGCACCAAAATAAATCCATAAATTTATTTACGCATTAAAACCTTTTGAAATGTCTCAGTAAAAAAATTGGTTTGTTATCTAAGTATTACAAAAAGTTTGACAATATATTGCGCACTTCTGAGAGTTCAATTTTCTTCTTATTGAGGCCAGCCATTCCCTTTAACTCGTACACGAATTTGTCTATTTCTTTACTATTTTCGACACTCTCGTAGACCCACTTTTCGTCATTACAGCGAGCTGAAATTTGGTGCACAGGTTCATGTCGCGTGACAATTGAATCTGTCAAAATTTGAACCGGAAATTTCCATGGAAAACCCGGAAAATCGGGAAAAATCATTTGAAAATTTGGTACAAATTTGATTAGTGATAAATCCGTTTCAAGAAATATGCAGACTTTTCCGATTTTCCGACTTTTCCGGAAAATTTTCAGGTAAAAAAGTTTTCTAAATTATGCAGGATCAAGTTCCCTATCAACTGGCATTATTACTTTCTCTCCCACAATGGTGAAAACTTGCAGAAAAAATCCAGGAAAATTCATGTAAAACGCTTTTCCGGAGTTTTTTCGACCAAGGAAGCGTTTGAGCCTTTTGCAACCTAAGACAATGTTGTGGAGCGAAATGAGTTGCATAAAGTTGCTTTTGTGGAAAACTCCATGGAAAACCCGAAAAAGCGGGAAAATCATCGGAAAAATTTTCATCGATATGATTAGTGATAAATCTGTTTCAGGAAAAATGCAGAATTTTCCAATTTAGTTAACGTGAAAAAGGTAGAAAATAAAATAAGTAAAAAACGAGTTTTCAACATTGAATAAATAACTAATAAGGAAGCGGGGTATCGTGCGAATACAGTGTACGTGTTTAAGCATTTCAATGACAGTGTGACCTATGGTCGGGGGGGGAGAAATGACAAGAGGGCCTACTGCCTATTTTGTGTCAGTTCAACATTCTGACATTTCATATTATTTCAAAATAAGTTTCGGATTTCAATTCGCGATATTGGGATAAATAATTAATTAAACGTGATTTTTATGAATAGTAGTGTGAAATAAGTGCGGAATATTTCTTTTGTGAACGACATTTTGTGCAATACAGACTCCGGAGTCTTAAAAAACCGTAATGAAGTGCGCTGTGCTGTCCTGCAGGAACGAGCGGAGTTATTGTCGTGGGAAAGCATTCTTCAAGTAAGCTTAATAGCTTTACTTATTTATTATATTGTTTTAAACAAAATAAAAGTGAAATATCTATAAAAATAAAGAGCCATGGCAAAAGATTTAACATTTTACCAATGCCGATTTATTTGTTTACAATTGAATTGTCAGTTGGTGCCTAAATTATTCCAGTCATACAAAGGCAACGCCAAGAAATATTGTCTGAAAATAAGGGGGAGCTAAAAATTTGTTTATTTTACATATGAATTTGGATTATGAAAAATGTACCCTTTCAGAATGTCAGAATTTAATTACTGCCATGACGAAACGAATACAAACAGAGCACACTAATACATTTCGCCGAGATGCTTACGTTTTCACCCGATATGCCGTTTCCTTATTAGTTATTTATTCAATGGTTTTCAAGCAGAACTGAGGCCAAGTTGCATGAAAAAGTAGAAAATAAACTTTTGTTCACACACAGAGATGGACTCAGATTTTATCTTCACACACAGAGGGGGACTCAGATTTTATTCGCTGACAATCACCGATATATTTCAGTAAGATCAATCAGAGATAATAAGTGATTTGATTCATGAAGAGAAAGAATATTCAAGAGAAATGTCCCAATCAAAAAATCTGAGTCCACCTCTGTGTGTGAAGATAAAATCTGAGTCCACCTCTGTGTGTGATGAAAAGTTTATTTCTACTTTTTCATGCGACTTGGCCTCAGTTTTGTTTGAACACTCGTTTTTTACTTATTTTTTTTGAAGTATACTCTTTGAAATGCGCGGAAATAAGTTTATCGTCTTAATTTTTCTTAACAATAACTTATTTGTTATAGCTGTACACAAGGTTTATAATCTTTTGACGTACGTATAAGTAAGTCGGTGTTAGATATATTTGTGATAGAAGAAATCTTAGCTATAATTAAACAAACAAAGAATAATCTACGTTAAATTGTTAGTTAATAAAAAAAAAAGAGAGAGAAAAAGTTATTGTTTCAAGGCTGCATCTTATATTTCAGTTTAAATAGTTTAAATAAATTCTCCTTAGCATAAATACAAATAGGTACTATTATCCTAAAAAGAGATTATTTTATATGAGTTCGAACTTGCGTTCTAAATGCATTGACGGTGTTTGCGGTTTGTATAGCAACGGGTAAATTATTCCATAATCTGATAGACTGGACGAGGTAAAAACTTTCCATAACCGATCTATAGAAACGTGGCATTACCAGGTTTTTGTACCGCTGAGACAAAGTAGTCTGGAAAAGTTCCCTGTGATATTCAGACTTATTGGACCTCAGTATGCCGAACAGTAGATAAAGCTTCCGACGCTTTAAAAAAGATTACAAGCAATCGAAACTTAAATGGGGAAACGTGATCAAATCTTCGCAATCTAAAAATAAATCGAATACAGTCGTTGAATGCTACCTTCATTTTACGTGTACATATACTACCTAATTTGAGGAAAACAACGCTTCCAAAAGAAAAATGAAGCAGCCCAGCATAGATTATTCCCAGTCTCGCCTTAACATAATCACAGCAATCTCAAGATTGGTGACTTTATTTAGCATGGATAGAGGAGAACAGTTCAGGACCACTGGAGGGACGTCGGATACATCGAAAGAATTCTTGTAAAAACTTATCGCCAGTGACTTTACCGGATTAAGTATATATATATATATTCTATCCAAATCACAATTAATACGTGATAAGCAGTCCTCGATAAGACCTATAGGCCGGCTTAGATAGACGTGAACATCATCTGCATAGAGATGTATTTCTACATCGCGAGCTGCTTTCGGCAGGTTATTAATGAATAAGCTGAATAACAGTGGAACCAAAATCGATCCTTGGGGGACACCATACTCTAGAGGTAATAATGCAGAATAAACATTGCCGATCCTGACTCGCTGACCACGCTTACTCAGAAAGCTATTTAACATGAGCGCTGCTGAACTACCAAATTTGAAAGAGGAACAGAGCTTCTGAATATGAGTTCCATGGTCAACGCTATCAAAAGCCTTCGAGAAATCGAAGAGCACTAGGGTAGTGAATTTGTTACACTTATTGGACAAAAATCAGCCGGTGATTCTGGCAATTTTGTTTGTTTGTTTTTGTATTGGAAAAATGTTAGCTGCATTCCAGCTGCTGGGAAATGAAGAAAATGTAAGGCATGAATTTATTATATATTATATATACGTTGTTAAATCAAGCATTGATCTAACGTTCGTAATTTATAATTTCTCGAAAAATTATAAATTACGCTATAATTGCACATCGACAGATTCTTCAGTCAACAAATAGCGAAAATAATTTCCGTTCTCATACCTTCTCAGATTACGTCTTCAGACGACATAGTACACCGCTTAAGTGGCGCTAGAATGAAAACATTCTGTGAGAACTGAAATTATCGTACATAAAATTGCTTTTGGTCAGTAAAATATAAATTTCACAACGCGTAAGCAATTTTTGTTAATGTTAATTATTTTGAGTTTTTATACCCTAGATGAAATCTATAGCGTATACTAAGTTTGTCATTCCGTTTGTAACACCTCGAAATAATGATGGTAGAGCAAAATGGATTGGACACCCATTCATAATATTAAGAGTTATTTTGATTTTTGCATGTCCGTCCGTCCGTCTGTCCGTCCGTCCGTCCGTCCGTCTGTCCGTCTGTGCGCACGATAACTCGAGAACGCGTATACTTAAAGAGCTGAAATTTTGTACACGGACTTTAAAAAAAAAAATTAAAATTAAGTTCGAAAATGAGACAAATCGGGCAACTCCTTCGTGGGGTTGCCATATAAAAATTTCGTTTCCGCTATATATTTGGACACTGCCTGAGAACGCATCGACGTAGAGAGCTGAAATTTCGTGCATGTTGTTTTTACTACATTAGCAAATAAAATTTCAAAAATGGACTAAATCGGGCAACTCCTTCTTGGTGTTTCCATATAAAAATTTAGGTTTTTTACGTATACTTTGAAAACGATCAGTCCAAGACATTTTTATTGTACTAAAAACTTCTGCAGAATACAAAATCCTATAAAATTGGTTATAATCATTTTTTCTGTGCGACAAACCGTTCTAGAAATATATGCGAAAAACCACTTCAAAATCAAACTTGAATAGATCGGTGACCATACGAAATTTAATACGGGCATTCATCTAGAGTATCATAAGAATTGGTCTTAGACCAATTCTAGCTTTTTTACTTGTTAAATAAAAGTTCAGTCTTTGAATATTACTAGTGGAAGCAAGTCTTTTAATTATATTATCATCGACAATAATTAGTTTGTTGGTTAAGTACCTACAAACAAGCTAGTGATACAGGTTAAGTACCTTGATCACAACTATTTTCGGTATTTCAAATCTAGTTTGTTGGTTTAGTACCTGCAAGCAACTTTTAGTGCAAGAATTAAGTACCTTTACACATTCTACTAGCGGTCAAGTAAAGGAGCTTGGTCGCAATAAAAACATACGTACTAATAATAGGTAGTATTAGTTTAATAAATCGAGGTGATAAGTTGCCTCATTAGCCTTATCACGAGCAGCTTTGTACATTGTTCTTGCCTCGGATCTTCTAAGACGTTTGGATCGCTGCTAGTGGAACTCGCGCGATGCACGACTTTTATTGAATGTAAGTAGCATTTGATTTGAAAAATAAGTTATTTAAGTGGGTATTTCTCTATCAAATACCTGTTAAGTTAATAATTTGGTCGGCACGTAACGAAAAATTACGTAGAAACAGTTTTCTGTTGAATTTTTAGTTTAGATTTCATGTACCAGATACCAGCCACTAATTTAAACTATGAAAATAACTTAATAATACAATTCTGTGAATAATTTTTTATAAAATCAATTAATTTATATATTAAGTTAATATTATTATAAAACCTTATGGAAACGTTTTCTTTGACAGACTACTTACTACGAAAAGTTAGTTTTAATTAAATAAACTCCAATCTATTGTAATAATTTACTCTACAGTCATTTAAATCATAAAACAAAATATAAAATAAATGCTTAATGGATTTGCATTTCCATTTTACAAATGAATTAAATTTGTGACCTGTATCTAATGCAGCTTTTACTTCGAAGCATTTACTTACGGCCAAGTAAAATTTACATTATATTTCGTAGTTAGAATGCAGTTGTTAGAAGATTTGTTTTTCTTTTAACGGAGTGTCTTCAAAATCAAGAACCTACAAAGAAGAAATTCTAAAAGCAGCTTTAGATAGCATTTGGATAGAGCGAAATTCAATAAGAGAAGCTAGCAGAAAATTCAGAGCACCCAAAACTACATTGCAGGAATACAGGATAAACTAAGAGGAAAACTTCGGAAGAAATTTCGACTCCTGGTCCTTCTAATGTCTTTAGAAGAAGAAAAATAGTCAAATGGTGCGTTTAATTAGACCATATTAAGATAGAAGGTGTTAAGGACACAATATAGTAGATAATCAAGACGATGGAAAAGGATGGACAGGAGACGGTTTAAGTTATTTTTAAAAAGACATCCTGAAATTATGTAGCGTGTCCTGGAAGGCGGGTGATTACAGACGCTTCAATTAGCCTTAATTGGCCTTAAAAGGATGCCGGAACGAAATCAAGCCAGAGAATGAGAAATAGAATAATATAAACAAGAAATATATTTATTCATATAAAATATAACATGTTTACATAAAGCCACTCTCCGTCATTATAAAAACGATCAATTACAAAAAAAGTGTTAGTTGGCCGGTAATCTAGCACATACAAATAACAACAGATAAGCAGCGCCTATGGGCGAATATGATACTCTGCAGTATTCAAGAAGAAGATTACAAAGAGTGCTCTAGTGTCGTTTGCCCTTAGAATTTTCTGTTTTTGCTACGAAATGAAAAAAATTTATTTCTCGAATATAAAAACAACGATGCCTCGACCTGATGCAGGGAAGCCCTTAAGGTTGTCTTAGAAATTTACATGAAATTTTTCTTTAGAAGTTTTATATATTATTGAACATCGCATATTGTTCTAATTTTGTTATATCAGTACAACAAGTTAGTTCGTTGACCTGGATAAGGTAAGAGCATATGAGTTTGAAGTCTCTCTTTTGGACAATATCTAATTATGCTAACATATTCCATCCCCTCAAATCTAGTGCTCTACCACAAGTCCTATGTCAGACTAGAATGAAATTCAATTCCCATATTTGGGTCGGAGCTGCGCGAACAGCTCCGACTGAAATATGGGAATTGAATATCATTCTAGTCTGACATATAGGACTTGTGGTAGAGCACTAGATTTGAGGGGATGGATATACTGACATAACGAAATTAGAACAGATCTTCTACAAAGTTGAATTAATGGGGGACTACTCCACTACTTAAATTTAAGTTGCCCTTTAAATTAGGTATCTCTTTGTAGGGTTGCCATATAAAAACTTCGTTGTTCACTATATATTTGGACAGTATCTTATAGCGAATTGAGGTAGAACGCTAAGAATAGTAAATACAATTCCAAATGTGTACTAAATTGGAAAATGGTGTTGCTATATAAAAATTTAAGTTTTTTATGTATACTATGAAACCGATCAGTTGTAGACTTTTTCATTGTACTGAAGAGTTCTTCAGAATATGAAATCCTATGAAATTGATGATAATTATTTTTATTGTCCGACGAACCGTTTTAGAAATATACCTACATATTCGAAAGCCCATTTCACAATCAAACTTGTTCTGATGGGTGACCATACGAAATTACATATGTACATTCATTTAGGGTATCATAAGAATCAGTCTTAAACCAATTCTAGTTTTTTTCTTCTTGTAAATAAGGCTTCATTAATTTCATTAATTGTAATACTCTAATACTTTCTTTTTATTTCAGCACGTATCTTTGACCGTTTGTTAGGTTAAATCAATTATTTCCATATTTATGGCCACTATTGCTGTTGTAAACTGTCTGAACAATAATCTTCCACGATGAACAAAAGAAGTAATTCATCCATTGAAAATTCTTGTTTTTTTTTTAATTTGATGCTTGGAAATATCGAGTAGATGGATGGCATCTTTACCCTATAAAAAATATAATCCAAGAAATCTAAGTAATTTTTCTTCATTTGCTTCCTAATAAATAGATGAGAGCGTTTGTCTCACATTAGCAAATAATTTTTTTTCCATAGCCCTTTTTAGTCTTTACCTACGTACTTCCCGTTCTACATCATCATTTGCTATCAGATTTTGATATTCTGACTCCAAGTTAATATTAAAAACATTTCACCCTCTTATTCGATTTCAGCAGTATTAGTGGGTAATTAATATGGACCTGCTCCGAATTCATCATCATCAACAAAATCATCTTTTACTGAATTTGACAAATAAAAACATCTCCATATCACCTTCCATTTGACTAACCCCAATTTTTTACGGAACATTTAACTTTTTCAGTTCAGTCGAATAAATGCTTCGATGCTTAGCATTCATTTGAAGTTGTACATAAAAATATATAGGCCGCGATATTTACATAAAAACTAATGATGACTGATCCGCGTCTCTTATTAGGAGCGACTAGAGAACAACAAATTGAATGAAGGTATTCCAACGCCAACCATCAACAAGGACATTATGAATTCAAATAAAAGTTTTACTAATTAACGCTGCAAGTAAGCAGCGAAATTAGAAACTTGCGCTTATTATTTCATATTCAGAAATAGTTATGAATATCACATTTTATACTTGCAATATAAAGTTATTAAAATTTTTATTTTTTTTTTTATTATTAATTAAAACTCCCAACACATAGCTTTCGTACAAAATTGTTACTCTCACAAAAGGATCTCATTATCGGAAAATATTAAAAGTTGAGAATTAAAAATGAGAAATTCCGAATATAATATTGCAACTCGCAGTCCGAATTTAGAGTTTCAGTTTTCGTTTCCTAATTAAAGAAATACGAAAACTTTCGCCACGCTCTGTTCTTGTTAATTGTTCAGTAAAAAGTTTAGTGGATTTCAAAGTCTGAATTAAAATTGATTTTCGTTTCTGTGTGAAATAGTTACGAGCGCTCAATGCAAATTTAATAATCCTAGAAACAAACTTTGTTAATTGACAATTACTGTTTATGCACTGCTTGTTAACTTATTTTTGTATTGCATAATTTTCACCATACCTTAAAACTATTGTTCTTATAATTTGAATGTCTACAATAGTGGTAAGAGTAAGACTAACATCTTGAAGAAAAATGCTAGCATAAAGCGTCCAATCATCATCATTTTTAATTCTTAATTTATGTCTTGAGGTGCAACTAGAAAGGAGTTTTCTACATATCCTCTCTGCAGTAACCTCCAAGTCCAATTAAAGGTTTCTTTTTGAAATTTTTCAACCTAGTTTTCTTTATGCTTCTCAGATGAAAAAATTCAAAACTGTGCTGTCGCTTTACTGCACTCCATCTGTTATTTATTGTGAAAGTATTTTCTGCTGGATTAAACAGAAAACACTTAGTATATAAATGTGCCAATTTTTCTACTAATCAATGACAATCTGGAAGTATTTCATATTTCTTATTTAAATTCCTTCGTTCTTCGTTACTTTTTCTCATCACTTTGGTGTAAGAATTCATCACTTTCATCGATGAGGTTTTTGATAGAGGTATTACGGGGGTAAGATATATTTTTTTTTATTACCATAACTTGAACGTGTTGTTCTACCCTAGATAAACTGTCTCCATAATGACTTCATTTTTTTATTAAATGGATTCAAATGTGCAGTGCGTCACAGAAATGGGATGCAGCAACATGCAACATTTTGATTGGATTTCAAATGGAGCAAAGCTTTTCTTCATATTAGTAAAATTCACAGACTTCAATAATCTAGATTAAATTAAATTATTGAAGACAGCATATGTCCCCATCAGAGGGGCAAAACATCCCAAATTTTCTGTCATGTTGCGGAATATTACATAAATAGGGCTACCATGATTAACTAAGCTGAAGGAAAATTTTCAGTTTTATTTTAAAAGTTAATTCTGTACGTAGTTCGCAATTAAGTTGTTGCTAAATACCCAGAAAATATTTTAAGTACATATTTACGTTTTTCCAGTTTCAAATTCATTTATTAAACTTTCTGGATAAGCGAAAAAAAAAAACATTTTTCTGAGTGACGATATTATCAATCTAGGTAGTCTGTAAAAGCAGTGTCTAGTAGTGAAATATATATACGCTTAAATTAAATTAAATTAAATTAAATTAAGGTGGTGTGGAAACTCGTATATATTTTTAATATTCATTCTTTTAATTTTTTTTTTCCATGAGTGTAATGCATATCATCTTCTATATGTTTTTTTTTTTCTCAATTAATAAAAACCACTTCCGTATTATAAATAAATGTTAAAACATCAAATTTTCGTTACTAGCTTGAAATATTACTACGAATTATCAAACTAATAACATATTAATGAAATGACGAATTTCCTTTTATGAATAACAATTTTCTTTCTGAAAAGAATTTTTCTTACTTTGTGACAGCACAAATTGCTCGCAACATAAAAAGCATATTTTATGCTGGCTTCACTTTTTGCGAGCTGTCATCAGTCTATATATTGAAGTCTGTTGAGAAATTGCACTAAAACTGCCACCTGCTGTCATTGAAATGAACTCAATTTATTGGGGAGTCAACAGTAACAGCCATCAGCTTATCTGTTTGAAGGTTTCCTTCTCAATTTGGTCTCTTTCCAAAAAAAAAAAAAAAAAAAAAAAACAACAACTTTCATGTCTAAATGGTTTTTTTCTTTACATTTAATTAAATTATTGAAGTTTGCCAACAACTTTGCTCATAGTGACGATTTTTCAATGACATTTCATTTTGCAGAGAGGGTCCGAACGATGCGCTTCCATCGTATACCTTCTGTCCGTCTCCTTTTCCTTTTTCTATTATCTCACCTTCTCGCTAAACACTGGTCTCAGACTTGGAAATCAAACGTTGCTCCGTGTCAGTCGACATCAACTCGGACTCGTGAGATTTCAGTGATAGCCCTGAAAGATCTTTTTCGATAGCGCCAATCTCCACTGAGACTTCCACTACCTCTTTTTTAGTGTCTTTTAGGGAGCACCGCCCTTCCAACGACAATTTTTCTTTATTTTGTTCACACGAGTAGTGAAGAAATTAGAGTCGCCCGTGGTAGAGATTCGTATTACCACGGGAAGGCTAAATTAAAACTGGAGGTCACCTGGTATCCAGAATTCGCACACAAGCACCCCCCCCCCCCCCCTCTCTTAGCCAAGTAGTCCTCGGCGTATGTTTTTCCACCTTGGCTTGGGTTGGATACTAATAAGTGTCAAGCACACCGAACAATGGTTACAATTTCGCACTACGTGGAAGTACCTCATCCAAAGCTGGCATCTTCACTTTACCCACCGCTGGGATGACAGTATAGCGGGATCCATTACTCACGTTAGCTGAAATGACTGAATTTCAAATTGAGTCATTATCAAGCTAATGCGTCTAGTATTTTACGTAAAAATACTACTGGTGCTTTTGACGACTTCTACAAAACGTTTTTCAAGTCAAATAACTCTAGTTGAAATCTGCATAAATAACTGCTACTAGAATACTAAATTTTAAGACTGAATATTAAGGTATATACAAGGTGTGTCTGATAAGTAGTGAGAATGACTTCATAACTCAAAACATAAAAAACATTTTATTAAAACCTTATATAAATTTCAAAGCTCTACCAATCGCTTTCAAAATAAGCACCAGTAGCCTTTACACACATTTGCCATGTTTCCGTCAAATTGCGAAAACATTTTTGGAATTCAGATGCTTGGACAAATTTGAGATCGGTGATTGTTGCCATGTGGATCTCGCCTAGTGTATTGAACCTGTGACCTTTCATTACCCTTTTGTTTCAACTGAACAAGAAGAAGTCACACGGTGACGAATCTGGCGAATAAAGGATGTGGCATCACTGTGACCGCCTGTTTGGATAGTAATTGCTTTGTCGATATTGACGCGTGTGGCTGCACATTGTCGTGGAACAGAAGCAAATTTTTTTGATTTCCACAAATCTAAGCTTTTTTCCCTCATCTTTTAGAATAAACGTTCAAAACCTTCTCTGTAAAAATACTGATTAACATTTTGCCCTTCTGGAACGAAATCGTGGTGGATTAAACCCTTCGCATAAAGAAAGCTATTAGCATGGTCTAAATCTTGGACTTTGACATCTTTGTTTAGCAGGTAATTCCGGACAACGTCACTATAGGATCTGAAAAAACAATACTTTTATGGTAGGTACCTACCTTTCCTGATAATCCTACTGCAACATTTGCTAGGTTATTGGGCAATTTTTCCCAAGCAATTTGATGTTGGCTCTTTGTTCTGTTTCTTCTTCTACTGTAATGTTGGCCATGTTCATTTTTCTTTACTTGCAAGAAAAACCATATTTTAATATTATATAATATAATAATCATAATATCATTTAGTAGGTGGATATCTAAATTCCATAGAGAGTCCTCAAAGTTCATGGAGTCTAATACATTCCTACAAAATTGGTGCCCTTCGTTTGACCGCAATTTATTTCCATCTTCAGATATCTCTCAACAGGCTTCAGTTTTTGGAGTTTAATTTTCGGAAAGTCCTTAATAAGTTCTGATGATTGTGGCATTTCATACTTTATTCTCCCTTTAAAGATAGGCTTGAATTGCTCTAAATTACTTTTGTGTTTCTCTAATGAAGATGGTTTTTCGTGCAGTTATTTTAATCAAAAATCATTTCGATTTATTGAAGAAGATATATCTTTGAAAAACACTGTTATGTGTTAAATCGTTGGGGATGTACTGGCTTGAAATTTGGAGGAGGATTTAAACCAAATATTGTTCATGTAACGAAATTTATGTGAATGTATACATGTTGTTCTTGTGTCTTTCTCTCCCAATATGAGAATTCGATGATTCTGCAGAGATCTCTATCATATTTTCAGATAACATGTCTTACTATCATTCCGTACCCTCTACAAAGCTAGAGATGCCATATTGGATTGGATCTACAACGTCTGTAGTTAAAAATACGGATCGAATAAAATATGCGTTTACCGATGCGCCCAATGCGCATAGAGGACCTTAGCTGTTGAGCTGTGCCCTAAAGGCCCTACGGTTTTATGTCCAACAAGGAATCTAATAGACTCTCTTAAAACTGATGGATTTTATAAAGTATTTATACATTGAATTTGGTACCCCTGAAATTAGTATTAAGTAGGATTAAGGTTAAAGGCGTCAAATTGAATATTAAGAATTATTGCACTATTATGAATTTAAGCTCATTCACCTTTGCAAGGCTGTTGTAATGTAATCAAAGCATTCGTTGACAACCCCAAAAGATAAAGAATGATGTTCATCTTTCCTGTAGATTTATCGTATTAGAATCAAAAGAAACTTGCTAGGTCCAGTCTCCCTTCTAACGCGCCTCAAATGAGCCGCTCTAGATTATATCACCAATAGCGCAAACTCCAATTGCCCGACTTAACATAAAATGTAACTGGGTAGACCGTAGCCTAAAGCAATAACAAAATAATAATAACTCCGAAAAAAAGTGCAGACGAAAATTTAAAAGCTTTGCTAATGACAATCTAGCAGAAAAAACGCAAAGAAACACCTTCATTTACGTATTTAGAATATTTCTCGTTTCATACAGTTATCTTGATTCTTTCTTGTCAATTTAGAAAGAAAAAATAGAAACGAAAAATAGTTTTTAATCTCTAAGTAATTCTTATATCGTGTGAATAATTCTTAAAAAGAAGAAAAGAAATCGGAGTGCGTTGTTTCATTTTGAGTTCATTTTGGAGCCCAAACAAAAAAGTGTATTAAAAAAAAAGTGTGCTTGTTTTAGCAGGAGTCCGATCTAGCCCTTTCTCCTTCATCGGCCGGGCATGCTATGTGCATATCTAGTACACCTGAGTTTCCTAGAGCAGGATACTCTTACGATCCTAATTTAATTTGTCTATAGTCCTAACCAGTGTATTAACTACCGAGGGTTTTGGGGGTGCGAAAAACACGGGCCCATACAGTCCAAGGGCCCACACTTCAGAGAGAAAAAAAATAATTTACAGGCAAAGACACCCAAGGATAAATGAACCAAAATCGTTACATGTTCCTTGAATATTTGTTTCAACTTTTTATTCTTAATATATAAAAATCCCGTGTCACTGTGTTCGTACACGCTAATCTCCGAAACCGCCCAACTGATTTCAATGAAATTTTCTGAATGTATTTAGTTGGTTCCAGCTTGAAAGATAGAATAGCTTCGGACACGAGAGATGGCGCGATTGCCGAGGTCTAGAAAACTGTCTGAGAACGCTTCGAACTGGTAAGCTGAAATTTTGCACACGGCGTTTTCATAAAAATTACAAAGTTCAAAAATGGGGTAACTCTGTTTTTGGTGTTGCCATAGAAAAACTTTGTTTTTCACTATATATTTGGAAACTTCTTAAGAACGCATCTACGTGGAGGCTTCAAATTTTGTACACGGCGTATTTAAAAAATAATGTAAATTTAAGTTCAAAAATGGGACAAATCGGGCTACTCTTTCGTAGGGTTGCCATACAAAAACTTCATTTTTAACTATATATTTTGGCACTGCATGATAACGCGTCAACGTGGAGAACTAAAATTTGATATTTGGTGTTTATAAAATAAATAAATAAAATTATAAAAATGGTCTGATTCGGGCAACCTCTTAATTTAATTTGGTCTTTCAATATATGTCGAAACTCTCCGAGAACGCGTCAACGTGGAAAACTAAAATTTTGTACACGTCGCTTTCATGAAAATTGCAAATACAAGTTCAAAAATGGACCCAATCGGGCCACAACTTTTTGGTGTTGCCATACAAAACTTTAGGTTTTAAATTTTGTAAACGGGACTT
Source organism: Dioctria rufipes (assembly GCA_963924295.1). Lineage (NCBI taxonomy): Eukaryota > Metazoa > Arthropoda > Insecta > Diptera > Asilidae > Dioctria > Dioctria rufipes. The sequence continues at coordinate 30,376,611 of OZ002742.1, forward strand.
TCTTAAAATAAATTTAATTAAGTTCAAAAATGGGACCAATCGGGCAACTCCTTCGTAGGGTTGCCATACCAAAATTTCGTATTTTAGATATTATTTAACTCTAACCAGCCTACCCCCACTCTTCTGGGTATATATATTATCGTCGGGCAACGCCGACGAGCCTTCATTAGTAACATATCAAGTAATTCATTCGTCATATTCGCTTATGAATTAATGAAAGATAAATACAGGAAAATGATCATTTTTCGTGAGAAAATGGTGGGTTTGATTAAATCAATGGCATTGATTTTTTGTTTGATTGATCTGGATAATAAATGAATGACTTTGCTTACTAAACGATCTTTCGAGACGTTTGAGAATTCAGAATTTCTGCTTCTCACATTACGTTAATTAGCGCTGACTGAAATTCTTAGTTTGGATGTATAAATTGTAATTGCATTTTAAAATGTGGGTGTATTACAGGGGCCCGGATTGAATAATTGCACACGGGCCCATAGAGACATAATTACCCCACTGGTCCTAATATATTTCAATAATTCTGTTGTGATCGACGATGACGATGAATTTTTTTTTTATATACATCTATTAGGCACATCAATTATTTGTTGATTATTTTGTGTCCTAAAACCAATATTAAAAGTTGAATTGAATATGTTCCAAAAATATCTGCTGCAGTTTTTCACATGTGTATATCATCAACATAAATCCTGTATTGTCTATTAATCGACAATTTTCCGAATAAATGCAAAAGTATATACTTGAAGGAAAAGTAATAAGTCTAATTCTACTACTAAAAGAATAATTAGAGCATATTAAAAGTATCTTGAATTATACATAAATTGATCACAGCAGTGACAAAAAGCTGGGAATTTAACGGACTATAATGCTAGAAAAACATCGTAGTGTCTTTAAAATGAATTGTCCGCGAAGAATTAAATAAAACGTATCCATGAGATATCGTAGAGTGCACTTTGCAGAATAGGGACAACATTATCTTTAATTATGAATTTGGATTCAATTTATAGCTTAGGACTTTAGGACTTCCAAAGCGCACATAAGATGAAAAATTCGAGTACGCCAACACAAATGTGACACTAATCTCAACTAATCAGAAAATAACGCACACACCACACACACACATAAGGTAAGATAGGCTATGTGATCGCATAGGAACGTTCCGAAGGACAGCAAATGTAAAGGAAAAAATAAATATACATAATTAAGTAGGTCTACATATAAAGAGAAGTTTTTCATAGCTGCATTGTTGATGATATGCTCGGCCTTTGTATCGAAGTTCAGGAAGTAGCCAACTCTTTGCACTTTCCTTACGAACTCCTTTCTTCTCCTCACTGATACCACTATACAAGGCTCTATAATTACAATTCAAAAACTCTAGCAGTAATCATCAAAAGAGTGCACACATACAACATTTATTTAATTAACAATCACCTATCCCTTAGGAGCATAACATCTATCACAAGAAAAATCCGAATGACCTCATAATGGAAAATAGTGGTACATTTTAAATCGTTTGCTCGCCCTATAAAGATAACTTACAAACGAATTACATATAAATTTTCAGGTCGTTTTATAGTTGCTGGCCAAAGTTTCAAACCAATTCCTTTCATTGCATTGGGGTACATATGTGTATCCCTCCCATGTGGCAGAGAAAGTACAAATTACCTCAACTTAAAATACCTCAAATCTCAGTTAATGTTCATGTACTGTATCCTGTCTAGTTTTTGAGATAAATGTTTAGCCCAGCACATACAAACTTGTGAAAATTCTTACCTAGAACTTAAAATTTCTCATGTCTACGATTCTCTTCAAACACAGTAAGGATTCCAAGAGCGAGCTGGTAAAATTAAATTGAGCTCTGCAATTCTTACACCATCAAAAATAAGTAATTTAACAGTATTGTAATATTTGATTATTTATTCCATTACGATATTGTGATTATTAGAATTATAAATATTGTGAACAGAGATTCATTTCAGTAGTCGCAAGCACAATGGATGACAGAAATCGAGGGAAGCCAATGGACTGAAGATATATTAGGTGAACCTTCTGATAATAAGATTGAAGAAGACGAACGCAATTAAATCGAACGAAAAGGAATATCTTCAGCCTTTTTGACGTAGATAGCTGAAATTTGGTGAATAGTAAATAAAATTTTAAATATGGGCTTAATCGGGAAATCTCTTCTTGGTGTTGCCATACAAAACTTTGGTTTTTCACTATATATTTGAAAATTGCCTTACAACGCGTCGACATGGAGAGCTAATATTTTGTACACGTTGTTTTTACAAAAATTTCATATGCAAGTTCGAAAAGGGCCAAATTGAACCAAATGAACTAAATCAGGGAACTCCTCCTCGGTGTTTCCATACAAAACTTTGGTTTTTCACTTTATTTAATTCTTATTTTCATCTAGGTTATAATATTAATGGTCTTATACCATTACGTTCAATATCACTGATTTCTTGGGATTGAGTGGCAAACCGTCTCATGCCGACCAAGAGCTAATCCTTTCAACGTCTTCGTTAATGCGGGCCATACAATCATCAAGAAGTCCAATTGGTCTGCTCAGGTATATTTGGATAAGTGCATTTTTACATCTTTAACCCTTTGTGGTAAGTCATTAATGAACATGCTAAAGAGTAGTGGTCCGAGCACCGATTCCTGTGAAACTCCATTTGAAACACGGGACAGATTAGAGAAGGTACCGTTCACATTTACTCACTGTGTTCCATCAGCCAGGAAGAATTTTATCAAGTCTAATGCAGTTCTGTCAAGGTTGAAGAAAGTGTGGAGTTTATGCAAGAGGAGTCTATGATCGACACTGTCGAAGGCCTTCGAAAATTAAGTAGTACCATTGCACTAAAACAGTTCTGATCAAGAGCAATTCTTATGTCAGAAGATACTTTTAATACTGCCGATTCACATCCATGAAATTTTCGAAAGCCTTGCCAGCACGAGAATAATTCATTTCTCTCCAGGTAGCAAACTAGTTGCTTATACATAACTTCCTCCAACAATTTTGACAGAAAACATAGAATGCTTATAGGTCTGAAATCTCTGTGTCAAAACCTATCAGTCGAGCGCACACTCTATGTAAGCATCAGCTGGTAAACTACACAGTAAAAAATGTGCAGAATTGTTGTCACAAAGCTTATATATTTTTCCCTAAAATGTAGGGAATATTCTCTAAAATGTAGGGAATATTCACTAAATTTTGGGCAAAAATACTTAAGATTTGTGGCAACAATTGTGCACATTTTTTACAGACCTCTATTATGGAATATTGAAACCTAGGTATAAAGAAGTTAAAATATCTACCAGAGTTTCGAAATTTGAGTTGGTTAAAAAGATACAAAGGCTTTTTGGAGTGTATAATTTTGTGAAGGGATGCAAGTGATCTACGTCTTAAGTATTCCATCAAAGGACAACCAAACAGATGGTTAACATGCCGAGAAACATGATGAAATCTTCTTAGACCAAAAATGAATCTCAGATATGTATTGAATGCAACTGATAAAATCATTGAACATACAGAATCCAAGCAAGGGAATATTAGACAGCTAGCTATAAGATAAGGTAGAAGTAGTGACTTAAATAGCATTGCTCGAATTAAAATCCGTAAACTTGCAGAGGATAACCACAGCCGTCGAAGACAACCATAAACTTTTCCCAACATATGATTAATCTGATCGCAACATTTCATCAGGAAGCTGAGAAAAATCCCTAGGTTTCGCACACGTTCAATATATGCTCGAACTTGATTATTCAGAAACACAGGCGATAAATCAGAGCATGCATTAGCAATTTTTGGGCTTCAGTTGTAAATCATTATTAATCGCCCAACTCGAGACATTCCTCAAGTCAGATTTTAATCGTTCGATACAATCCTCTACTAGGCGAATGGGAAGACCAATAATAGTACTAATAATAATTCATGTTTTGAAAGAATATTCACTGATCTATCGAGAAAAATAAGCAAAGGCACAATCTTCTATACCCATCACTTGGAAGCTCTGCAGAAGATTATTTGATCAGCATCGAAAGGGCAACAAGAGCTGAGTTCATCTAATTTCCCACGAATCTGGGAATTTCTCCATTATTGTGCGAAGTAACGCATTTCTCTTTTTCAATATGAAGTTCAGAGTGGTTAGAGGTAATCTCAAATTTTGGTCAATAAATGTGTGAATAAAAGAGAGGATATTGGCTTATTTAAAAACTTCGTCGCCAATCATTTAGCATACCTCCTAGAGCGCTGCTTAAGAACAGAACTGAAGTGCTTGCCACTGCGAACATTCCTATGTAAAAAAGCAATGAACTGGGATAGAGAATAGAATCAATGCGAGCTTCCAGAGAAGCGATTCAAGAAGTTTCTTAGAGCAGTCTTTTTCCCAATGAGCTTTTACAATACAAATAATCATCAGGCATTAAAATGGAATCCACACGAGAAAATAAATATGGAAAACCAAGAGTTACATACATGCAGGAAGACGAATAATAGATAAATAAATAACTTTTGTAAATAAAATGGACTAAAAAGCAAAGAATATCTAATTATTTTTTTCTTTTCTCAGTCATATAAAGAAGAAAAACTTCATTACAAATAAGAAATTCTAGAACTCCAATTAACATAACTATAATCACAATAATCACAATTGTCTAACTGCAACTCATGCCCAAACTTTTAAGATTTATTCGGAGTTCCACCATTTCTTATTTGCAATGAAGCTTTTCTTGTGTATATGACTGAGAAAAGAAAAAAATTAGATATTTTCTACTTTTTAGTTATTTATATTAAAATTTTTTTAAATTTTATTTTGTACTTTTTAGTTATAAATTCTATGCACTCTTTCGATTCTCGAATATCGTCAATCGAATCTCGAATCTTGACTCACGAATCTCGACTTTCGTTTCTCGAATACCGACTCACGAATCTCTAAACTCGACTGTTCAATCTCGAATTCCAACTCTCGAAGCTCGAATCTCAGTGCTCGATGCTGTAATCTCGGCTCTCGAATCTCGACTCTCCACTCATATCACACACGGCTCCATCCCAAAACCCCCAAAACGTAAGTAAATTTTACCCCATCGGAAAGCTGCTCCCCATTCACTCATTCTAAACAACAAAAAAACAATGTAAATTCATCCACGTTTACTACCCTAAAACTCTTTCGTTACGAACGACAATCTTAGGCGCTCAGGCGGTTATGAACTCAGACACAAAGTTTTTTAGTCAGGTGTCTGTGAGTTGATAGAAATTTATTAATAAAAAACCTGAGCTGAAGTCAACAGGAAGGCCCAAAACTCGGACACATGAAGAGGAAATGTGGAAGCCCAAGCTCAAAAAGAAAGAAGAAGGACAAAATCTACCCCCCCCCCTCCCCCCACCCCTCATAATTTAATTTTTTTTAATAACCGGTATATGGCTGTACTATCTGAAATACAGCTGATTTTCAAAATCATCTAAGTTCGCCAAAAAGTGTCCACGCGCTATAGACTTTATTATTGGTTTCATGTTCCTCTATCTCTAACGATTTCAAAGAAAATCAACTGAACGTTCCCAGAGAATCACCCTGTATAGCAGTTCTGAACAAAAATCCATTTGGGAGTAAGAAGTAAGTTCTACTGAAATCCATCAGATCTGTTAAATGGTCTGCTGTCTATTTCTTACTGGTATTTCCATAACTGCTTTTTTCAAAGTTATTTACATAGTAGTCCTATTTTCTAATAGGTACTTTAATAAAAATATTATATAAAAGCCCTTCATCAAAAAGGAGTCCATAATTAGTTTTCCCAAATCTATCCACTGAAGTACAGCTACCTTCGCTTTATTATCCACTTATAATTGCTCTCTGCTCAATCTCTCTGTCAATCAAAGGAGAAATATAAATTCCTCTCCTGTCGAAATTGATGAAATGACCTAAATAAATTGCAGTGATTGAAGAACTTAAGATTATACGAACGGCTAGACATGGATAAATACTCAACTATTGAAATTGGACAAAGATAAATCTCTTAAACAACAACAACAACGACGACGGCCTTACTATCAAGTAATACCCAAAGGAAAAACGAGGCAATACAGAGCAATCTGATCCTTTTTTTCCTCTGGCTGGTTGGTGTTCACAAAGTCCCATCAATTTTCCACTAAGCTCCTCTAATAGGAGTGATTGCATCAATAATGCACTCGCGTGCATTTGCCTCTCAACGCTTGGCCAATAAATCATGGAACAGCAAATAAAAACGCGTGCAGCATACTTACATACCTACAGATCCGGATGGTGGTTCCTTGGCATGTATGTAGTATAACCGAACCCATGCTATATCCTAACATTATATGTGTAGCTTCAGTCTTGCCTATAGTCCTCATTATGCCGACATAATTTATGCACTCGAAGTCAATATTTGCTTTTGCGAGATTTGCTAACGCCGCTCTTATGTAGTCTCTCTCTGTAGCTCTGTATCCGTCTGATGCAATTCGTTTTTCTGGACGCGAACTCCAGTACTTCCAGATAGATGTAAACTTCTGAGCAGTACTTGAAACAAGGCGCTAATATTGGTGTTAGCTTTTTGTGATTAATTATTGTTCATAAAATATGGAAAATTCAATATCTACCGGCTTCTGTTCTGGAAAAACCATTGGATGCGCTGAAAATTTCCTGAAAATAAGAAAACGATATCCACCCTATCCACTTTCACTCACATCACTGCACAATCCAATATGAATCCTATGTGCATGCGTTTGTGACCTAGAAATAATTTATAAGGCAAGCCGAGCCGAGCCCCAACTGAGCGTGCCTCTACAAAGATGGAGACCTACTCTAGGCCGCTATATATATGTAGCTGCATACAAATCTCCATTTCTCCCCCGTTTACAGAGCTTTGAATATGGTTTGTATTATATTATCTGCACAGTTTCTGCTATTTGAAGTGCTGATTTATGGCGATGATAGCGTGTGAGTTCGCATAATCAGTCGACTTTTACCGGCTGAATAAATTAATTTCAGAATTTCAGTGCATTGCACACGTTACGTACAGGGATTAACTGAAATCGCTTAACCCTGGTGTCAATGGTCTGCGGAAGGAAATGATCACGACCCAATCGAAGGTCATAAATTGCGTTTTGAAAGACGTTTTCAATTTCGTGTTGTAAATTTTCCAATTGATAATTCATAATCAAATTTCCGGCAGGATTTGTACATATGTTGTATGTATATGTGTAGCAAATTATAGGGAAGGTGCGTGTATACTAGAGGAAGAGTTTTTTATGCTATGTCATAGCTCAGAGGATACCCTAAGATACTGTAGCATAGCGTTGGCAGGAAAGGAAGAAAGGGTAGGGAATTGACGATTATTGGGTTGAGCCAAGAGGAGGTGACTGTGTGCATTACGCTTGAGTGTTTGCGGCTCATAACTGAGGGGGAAAACAGAGGATGGCAAATGTTCCACATTCGTACTGTTGTTTTTTATGAAGTTGTCGCGAAATTCACGGTACGGCCGAATCTGACTTCAAGAGTGTGAGGGTGAGATTGGATTATAGCTCTTGCTGTACGCATAGGAAGAATTATACAAGGGATTAGGCAAGCAATTTCGTCAGAGCAATAGCCATAGAAGTAGCGATGAAAAAACGATAGGCATCCGACATTACTCCGATGTTCTAGAGAATCAATAGTTGTTATTGGTATACCGCCGCTAACTGATAAGCCGGAAGACCTTCTTTTGGACTCCGTCCACCGTGAACAATTCGGTACGTCCAGCTCCTGCCCAAATATGTGAATTATATTCTAATCTAGGTCTGATACGAGACTTGTAGATTTGCACCAAGTCTGATGAAATAAAATATTTCTTGCATCTTTACAAGAAGCCCAGGAATACTAAAAATATGATCGGACCAACTAAGATTGTTGGATATTTCAATGCCTAAGATGCTAAGAGAAGGCCAGTTCGAGATATCTTCTCCATCGACGGAAATGGGTTGAACGGGTGTTATAGTTCATTTGAGTGATAACAGACAACATTGCGTTTTGGAAGCAATAAACTAAGCCCGATTCGCTCTGTCCCAAGCGAGTATTTTTGTGAGGTCATAGTTTAGTGAACTGAACATATAGCTGCGTTTGTCTCAACTACAACATTCCTACGGGAATCAGGTATAGAATCGAATGAGTACACGTAACCAAGAGTGCTATCGTCTGCAAAACTATGAATAGAATTGAAAGTGAGAGCTTGCAGATCATTAATAAAAATGAGGAAGACAGTGGGAGAGAGCACAGAACTTTGCGGTACACCGGCATGGATTATAAAACGATCAGAAGCAACTCTGTCTAATATTATTTGAATTGAACGGTGGGAGAGAAAACTGTCAATCCATTTTAAGAAAAGAATGTCTAGATCTAATGCATGAAGTTTAGATAAAATATCAGGATGCCAGACTATATCGAAAGTCTTCGAAATATCTAATAAAATGATTTCAGATTCACCAAATTTCTGGAGAAATTGATCCCAGCACTCGGTGAAGAATGTTAGTAAATTTCTAGTAGAGCGATAAGCACGAAAGCCGAATTGGCCATCGCAAATAAGGTGATTGGTTTCTAGATATTTCATCAATTGGGTGTTTATGAGTGTTTCGAAAATTTTCGAAAGAATCGAAGTATGAGCAATTTTTCTATAATTTAAGGGATCGCTTGACTCTTCTTTTTTCGGTAATATCTGAACATGTGCAAGTTTCCATGCCGAAGGAAAGACTTTTGTCCAATAGGACAGGTGATATAGTTTGCGGAGAGGTTTAGCTAAAGAAGAGGTGCAGCACTTGAGTACAATCGGGGCCAACAGCCTTATATAAATTGAGACTCGCGAGAACTTTGAAACCCTCACATGTGCGGAAACGTAACGATCTTTGATTTAGGTTGCGTGTTGGTCGGGAAGGCGGAGCTTGCCAAGAACGTGCTAGGAAAGTGTGTTTTAAAAGCCTGCCGAAAAAGACATCTTAACTTTAATGGATATTAACAAAAATGGTTTCGACAGTTATTTAATTATGTCTCAATGTAGGGTTAATGACAAAAATAAAAATAAAATAAGAATGTTGATATAATGTCATATTCTAAATGTTTCAGCTGATTCAGAACAATACGATTGTTGATAAAGGTAAAGTTGCTATGAAAGAGGCGACTAATAGTTAAAGGAAATAAAAGTAAAGTTAACAACAAGATATCAATTCCGGAGAATATGCATTTTTTATTTTTCCATAAATCCATGTCCAAATTTTTATTAGCTGAAATAAAACATTTAAATATCGCTATAAAACTTTTTAAAAACAAAAAGCAAAACATTTATTTTAATATGTAAATCGTATAATACGTATTAATGGCGACAAAAACAAAAGTAGTTCTGAATATCTTAAATCTAAATAAACTTTTCTTTAATCAGTTTTAACTGTTTAGATACCCTGTAAAAAATATGTTGTAATGCTTCCCTAAAATTAATAAAATATTTCGCTCTTAGGCAAGTAAATTTAAAATTTTTATTTAAAATTGAAGAAAAGGCAAAATTCACATATCCCAACCTGATCTTCCTTCCAATTTCATTTCCCTTTTGCTAAAAGTTAAGTAGAGAGGAATAGGATCATAATCAAGTGGTAAAAGACTTTGATACATGTCTCTTCACAGACTCTTCGAAAATCGATGTGGGAGTGGCAGCCGGGCTGTACTCAGCTTTCCCTCTAATCCAGAGATCGTACCGCCTACCGGACTACTGTAGTGCCTGGTCCTCATTGTTGTAATTCAGGAGGTCCCTAGGTCTTTTGGTGGCCCCTAGTATATGTAGTCGGCTTTATAGCTCACCCCACTATAATCGAATGTGATGAGCTTTGAGAGAGGAGCTTGGGTAGTATGTGCTCTGTTCTTGTGTTGCTAGAACTGTAAAACTTCAGTGATTATCGCTACCGAGTATTATCGTATAAAGAATGAAACTACCATTTTCTACATAGATTATTTCAAAATCAAATCGGCTTTTTCAAGACCGGTTCTTTCATACACGTTTTTTCCTAAGTACCTACAACCAAATCACCGAATCTATCTATCCATCTGCTTTTAAGTGACAATACTATATTTGTCCCTGAAACTTCAGCCACTATCAAAGCATTGCGATTATTCGATAATCTGCATTTCTTTTTTTGGAGAAATGAAAAAAAAAATATTAAAATTTCCGCATTGATTTAAAACTCATTCAGAAAGTTTTCCAAGAAACTTTCTGGCAGAGAAGATATATGCAGTTTCTGAGAAAGACTACTAAGAATGAAATATTATAGAAAAGCAGATAATTTGACTTTTGAATTGATTTCGCTTCAATAACGATATGGCTAGGCGCCAAAGGAAAATGTCTGAAGACATTCATCAAGAATAAGGAATTGTTCTGAAATTAATGATATCGAAAATCTAGGACAAAATTTTAACTATATATTTATATGTACATAGGTATATCAGTTACCCTGGAATGTCCTGAGGGATGAATTACAATTCTACCAACTATTCAGAAAATATCTTTAATTTAAATTTATTTTTGGCGCTATATACTTCAGATGATTTTTAGTTTAAATACTAAAACTAAGTCTCTAAATTTATTTTTTTCAGTCTCGTTTTACTCCAACTCACAATAGATTCAATTTTACTCGAATCTCCCCTTCATGCCACCATCATATAAAATGCAAATATCAAAGAAAAGTCACCGTCATTCGCGTCTGTTCTGAGATTTCTGAATTTCTAACAGCAACAACAAAAAAAAAAAAATAGAAAAAAAAACAACAAATGAAAGGTAAAAACCCTTGTAAAATCGTGATCAAACCCGGTGTAATAAAATCTTCTGCAATGTGACACACCTGTCAATTAAGCGGTTAAGTGCGGCATTCATGACCAACACGTCGGGGATCTCTTCAAGTAAAAGGAACTTGCTCACTCCGGATGACATGGCAACAATATTAAGGGAAAAACTCTCTTTGTGCCACAATACCATTCCCTTCTATGGACCTTTTCACTTCATTAGAGGTCTTTAAGTAAATTTTCTTTTTTTTTGTCTTTTTCCTCCTCTCCTTCATATTGAAAAAAATCAACAAGGAAAAATGAAAGAAAATTCCTCTGGTTGGGGAGCAGCTCCTCTTTGCATACCACATCTCTCGCCGTTTCACGTGCAATTTATTTCCTCAAGTCATTGCGGAGTCTTGTAGCAAGTCATCTGTCGTCGTGGGGCCTATGCTGTTGATAAATTAATGGAAGCGCTTCGATGACACAGCAGCAGCAGCAGCAGCAGCAGCTTGAAATCCCTGTTGGCTTTGAGGAAGTTGATACTTCTCAGGGAGGAAGGGGTGTCATCCTCATCCACTTTAACTTTAACAGAAATCAAATGGAGGAGTTCATAAAGTCAGAGAATGGAAACTTTTTGACGGCACTGTGCCGGCTGAAGCGACTAACTGAAGATTGAGTTTTAGACCATTGTTTCTATCATCGATAAAATATCGGGGATGCAATTACAGAAGAAATTTTCCGAGATGTTTTCGATTTGATTTTTCTTTGTCTTTTCCAGATTATGAACAATTTTGCTGGAGGAAGCCTTTTTGAAGTATACCTATGCACTTGGTTTGACATTGAAGTATGTGGGAACCCGGGTTGAATAGAATTGTCTCTGTGATTCATTATTAAGTTTGTGAAGAAATATTGGCTTGAAAACAGTTGAATCGAAATGGGTTAATGGTTATTTTTTTAATAAATATGTTGAGGGCTTCTGACATTTGAAATGTACTGCAATTGATTATATTTCAATTTCAACTTCAATTACAATTTTATATAACAGCCCAGGTGAGTTATAAATAATCTTAAAGATGCGCATACTGTAATGCTAATTTGATAATAGTTAGTACAAAAAATGCAATATCAACTACAATACGGACAAACTAAAACTTTTCATTAAATGGTAGTGAGAGAGAAAGAAAAGGGAAACTAAAAATTAAAAAGTATTGTACAAAATTAAGTAAAGATAAAATAAATTAAAGTGAAAATAGCTAAGTGTTATAAAATGAAAGGTAGAAGAAATAAATACATAAAAAGAAGGCTTTGTTATGAAAAACAAAATAGGTTAATTCTTAATTTCTCTCGGGTCACAAATGAAGATATTTTCATTGCAATAAATAGCATCAAGTCCTGTGTGACTGGTGCTGATAATGTCAATCGTAGATTCATTAAGATGTGCTTGCCCTATATGCTTCCCGCACTCACACATATTTGCAACTCGTGTTTTACTACTTGTAGCTGCCCTATGCGATAGAAGGCCGCTAAAGTAATTCTAGCTCGCATTGTAGTAAGTTTAGGCCTACAAGGTATATTATTACCATTTCTCTCTAAAATAATTAAGAAAATTATGCATTTACAAATTTCTCATTATTTTTTTTTTTGAATTGTCTTGCGTACAAGTATCAATCAGGTTTTCGACCAGAGCATAGCTGTATATCTGCTCTCCTTAAAGTGAGCAATGTATCGTGCGAGCTGTCGAAAAACATTAATTAACGGCACTAGTTCGTTTAGATCACTCCAAGGCCTTTGATACCGTTTATCACAGACTTCTTCACACGAAGGTTAAAATCAACTTTAATTACTCTTCTCATTCTGCAAAATTAATTTGAGAAACAGATCATAAGCAATTTTTGCAAATAGTTCTCAATCCTCCTTTCTACCAGTTGTATCTGATGTACCTCAGCGATCCATTCTTTGACCTCTGTTATTTTCTTTGTTTATAAATAACATATTCGCTCAAGTTAATTATTATAATCTGCAGTTTTATGCTGATAATGTTCAATTGTATAGATCTAGTATACATGGTCTTATCGAGGATTGCATTTCTCATGTAAATGAGGATTTGGAGGCTATTAGTTTATTGTCCTGTAATAATAAACTAAATCTTAATTCCTCTAAATCTAAGTATTTGCTTATTCATAGACGTGAGCTTAATATGGATCGTTTTCCTTCAGTTTTCTTTAAAACAACTGTTATTTCTATTGTTGTCTCAGCCAAAATTCTTGGGGTAATTTTCAATAAAATATATACGTGGAATCTCCATATTAATTCTGTTGTGAGTAGAGTTTATGCAGGACTTCGATCTCTATGGATGTCAAGCCATTTTGTACCCATGTCAACGTGATTATTTTCAGTACGTACTTTGCTAATATCTGTTATGACTTATGTATGTGAAATATTTGTAAAGCTTGATTACAATAATACAAGAAAAGTTGAGATTGCCTGTAATTCCATCATTCGATATATGCACAAACTCAGAAGATTTGATCATGTTTCTGAATTAAGGAATTCAATTTTTAAGTGCTACATTTTTGTTTATCTTGATTATTGCTAAATAATTTATTTAATTAAAATTATTAAGTTTAAGTGTCCTCGGTATCTTTACGACCTCTTGGTATTCTATAGGTTCAACAGATTAACACCTTTTGCTACTACCACGGGGTAATTTCCTTATCAGCCAACACATGTTTTTTTGTCATTCTCTTAGAATATGTAATTACTGACCACAATCGATAGAAGATATAATTCAGGCCTACGTTTTAACTATAATTAGAAATAGTGTTGTTAATTTTTTTTTCTTTCCAATAGTAGTGTTAGCATTCTTTTCCTTTGAGTTTTAATCAAGCATTAATTGTTTGAACTTTCTTTCTTTCTTCTATAAGTACATATTACTTATTCATATTGTTTTATTTTGATTTTCTTATACAAATAATTAATTTTGCAATATTTCTCTTAATAAATTTGAATTAATTTCTTAAATTTTAAAAATAGTCAAAACGTTTAGACTTGAATCTCCCAACGAGTCGATGCGAGCGTATGGTTGAAAGAAGTGAGTTTCAAAGCCTGACGCCATAGACGAAGAAGAATTACCATCTAGTTAACACGAGCCTTCAACAAGAGTGTTCTTTCAGAATACAGAACTCAAGCCAACTGCCAAGGTAAGTCAGGTAATCCAGTTTAAAGATATTAAATTTTAAAAAGAAAATGCAGGTGTATGTGTATATCTTTCAATGCTATAAACATACCGAGCACATGCATTAATTGCTAAATTTCATTTCTTATAATTCGAGTAATCTAATTTACAGTATTCAATGTGAGAATAGTTGATAACCGGGGTAATATTAAGTTTTTCACAAATCGAAGACCTTAAGTTTGTGGCTTATATGCTGAGTGACGCCACCATAGATCTTACCTACAGCAACTTTGCGTCGGTGTGATCGTCGATTATTAAAGATGAAACCAAGATTCAGATCCGTAGTTGAAATTGGTATATTCCTTTCTATTATTCTTTTACTCAATTTCACTATTTGGGACCTGTTTATGAGTCAAACCAAAACTTGAGACTTGCTGTCCTAAGTCAATAAGTTGTGTGATGAAATAACGAATACCAATTTTTCACTTTTGTTGTAGTACCTAACAGAGAATCTCAAAAAGTAACCATCTTGAACTACTATTTATTATAACTTGTGGAAAATTAGTACAGGTTAAACCAAGATAAATGAAGACAGCCTGAGATTTAGATCAGTTAAGACTGACCTTGTTGAGCTCAACTCCTACTTATTTACTAAAGATCTTGGTTTATCTCAGTAATAGTATTTATGGTAATGGTTGTAATGGTATGTCATTGATAGGGGCAACATGACCATTTATTGATGAGATTTCCAGTTCATTGACATATAGACTGAAGAGAAGTGGATCTAAAATTGACCCTTGTGGCACATCTGAATAGAGAGTACAGAGCTTAGAAGATGTTACATTACAGAACGTAATTGGCTTCCTATTAATTAAGTAATAGCATAGATACGTTTTGCCGCACGACTAGCAAAATCCAATTCTATAACCAGCTTTTTATGTATAAAGTGAAAATCGGCAGAATCGAATGCTTTTGAAAAATTAGGTACGCTAAAAAGAGTTATTTCTTCATTTTTCATATAACACATTATCATATTCATGAGAAGTAATAATGAAATGAAATAATTGAAACTGAAACCAGACTGAATGGATTTAATCAAGTTATTAATTTTTTAGCATAGTCTAAAATTTGTTTGTATACGACTTTATCAAATATTTCAGTAGCAGTAAAAGTAGTATAGGAAAAATTTCCCAAACTATAGGGAAAGAGATAGATTGATACTGAAATCCTATCTGTTCAGGCAGCATAACGTACATACATACAACAACGCTTTTATTCCATGCAATAATTTCCATATAATTTAGTCATAATAAAATTTGTTCAATTTCTTGCATTCTTGCATTTCTTGAATTCAAAGTATCTCAATAATTTTGTATATTCAGCAGTTATAAAAAATATTTCATTAATTGTAAATAAGTTCAATTCACTCGATTTGGAAATGTCAGCATTTTTTCGCACAAATAAATTTTCTGCAGTATTAAATTTCGTCTGGAAATTCTTTCCGGGCGACAGAAAATGTACAATCATTCGCTTATTTGTAATAATCAGCAAATTAATCATATAAAAAGCCGATAATGGAAAACAAATCATTCATTAAGTTTTGATTTTCAATAGAAAATTGTGTTTCTACTATACGTCGTCTCTATTTCATGCACAATTATAGGCAGTGTAATCAGCAGTTCAAACAGTGTAACGGTCCAAGAACCCTTGCACAATTCCTCAAGGTACTGGTCCATGAACCAGTGCCATATCTAAACTACGACAAGAGTCCAAGTACAAGAACTTGTACTCTAGCGGAGAACAAAAGAGTTCCTTCGCTATACAAACACTATCCAAACCAAACTTTTTTTTCCACCTTTTAGAGAACTACTAAGTGGCGAGTGCTTGCACGATTTTCATAGAGAAATGCAAAATAGTATAGCACAATGAAATCATTAATTATTATAAAAACTATTAAAGGATTATGAATTGATGGAAAAGTCTTCTAGTCTTTTTCGGTTTTAAGAAGTCTTAAGTCTTTCCAAGCAGAACATGGTTGCTGAAATATTTGAGAAAAAGGAGGTGTTCTTCTGAATTTATCATTAATCATTTTTTACTTAGAACTTTTCTGAGCTATTCTTGCTGACAAAGAATTTACAGAAAATTATAATAGGCTCCTTTCATAAATGTTAATAAAGAAAATGATCAAATCGATGGTTCAATAGTCATAACATTTTATACAAACAAAATTCAAATACAAAAGAATAAAAACAATTATTTTTATGATTTTTAGGACTAAGTATTTAGAAGAAAAAAACTCCTGTATTTGGTGTAAAACTTTTTACGAGATCAAGGATAACATTAAAAATTTGATTGAAATGTTTTCAACTTTAAGGCTTGATAACTGAAGCTGCTTTTGACCATAAACCGTAGCATTTTGGATATCGTTATAGTATAAAGTATTACAGTTCCTTTTTAGAACAAATGCTCAAGCTTGATCTTGCCATATCCTTGTAAGAACATGTGAGTATTTAAATGATTACACTTTCTCTGAAAGACGAACAATTTTGAGCCCAACACATTTTAGGCCCAACACCTCCTGACGTGAGAGATTTCTTAAAAGATGCATTATGATACTCTGAACATATTTTATTAACAATGTTTTTTTTTTTTATAAAGCGGGGATAAGCTTGGGGGTAAAAGTATGATCTAGTACATTTTGGCAAATCTGGTACAGAATCAAATTCCCCAGGTCCTGACAAGAAGTTTGGGTACCCACACTCCCATACCCGGAGGCTTAAATAGCAACCCCCTTACTCACTTTTTCATATTTCCCTCTTTTTTATTCGAACTGAGGTACTAGATTTTTCCTACTTTAGATCACCTGTAACCCGTTAGGGTTATGTTCGATCAGAAAACGGGATTCACTGTTCACCTCAGATCATTTCCAGCTGTAATTCATGGAAGAAAATTTTTCTCTGTAACTTTGTAGGCGGGTGTCTGGAACCCCGGGTGGGGGGGGGGTCAATTCTACTGCGGAATATTGCATATCAAATGAAAGTTCTCACCGTTTGCTATCGGGTGGTGTACTTTCTTCCCGATTCAAAAAACTTTCTCAAGACATATTTGCTAACGGAGAGCTCATTTTCATGCACTTGGGTCACATACACCTCAGTTACCACATTGCGCATACACTTTTACAATTCTAGCTCCATCTCCATAAATTTTCTGTTGTGAACATTTTTCTCATTGGAAGTCATTTTCCATGACGCAACAATTCCTTGCAATCACTAGTACTAGAAAAGTCCACTTTGTCACCCAAGAAAGTCGCTCAACTGTATATATTTACAAGTCTTATCCTTTTACATCTTTTGAATAAAATAAATTGAAATTGATATAGGAACAGTTTTCGAAATCCCTATATGTCGTACAGATTCGATTTCCACAGGAATTTTACAGCTTGGATACAAATTATTTGATCCAGACTTCTAGTATGGCTTCTTCAATGACCCGTTACTACTCCAATTAATTTCCTGTTGTCAGCTCTGCTCCCCCTATGGAGTTCCATTGTTATCCTCCTGTTGTATACTGGCCACTATTGCTTCGCAATACACCAGGTATTTCGATTCTACCATTAATGACTTGCCTTCTTGTAGCTATCATTAGTCCACCGAACTAGAGAGCCGTAACCGAGGATTGGTCCTACTATGGCTGTGTATATCCACCGTATCACTTTGTATAAAGTTATAATTTCCAAGTAAATTCCCCGAAAGACATCCCAAAAACCTTGGCAAAAAACAAACCGATGAGTGCTTTTATACGCATCCCTTTCACGTTAATAATGTAACTTTATAAAGTTGTTGTAACTATTAGTGCCATTGACAAATCATAAATAGATTTATAAAATACAGTTCAAAAGTAGAAACGGTGGACTTGCAATTTTTTGCAGGAGCCTTTAAATCTAGATGGTTGAGGCGAATATTTTTAAGCCAAACTCGAGTTACACATGATACCCCTGTCTACAAATCGTTTTGCTTTTTGACTAGCAAATACCATATTTCCAAGTGTTAGATAAAAGTGCATCATCGTCTAATGAAATGAGGAGCAGGGCCCTATATTTCCTTTTTTAACCGAAATCCTGTATGATATGTTCCTCTTCATCTTCACCTTCTGATGCCCTTTCAATAACCTCATTATCATTATCTAACCTCCTTTGAATTGTATATGTCATTAATTGTCTTCGCCATTTTTTACAGATTAATAAAAGAAATGAAAAAATGTCTACTTTTGATAGTTTTGAATAATCTAAGCGTATGCACTCGCAGAGTGATGCCATTATACTGATGAAGTATTTGTTTTGTTTTGTTGTGTTTTGCATGAATTCGAAAGAAAACATATATCCCTAGTCTACTATAAAATAGTCTTTGTGTATAATTTAGTGGTAATGTACCAGATGTACCAGTCTCGTCTGCTCGAATTGATGAGTTTTCTCCAATTGGGCACAAATTCGTAGTCCATTGCGAGGCAGACTAAAATTTCAAAGATCACAAAACTACATTCATGTCTATTTCAGTTAAAATTCCACTAACAAACATTTTGTAGGCATAGAAAATGGAAATGAATAACTTTTTTCATATTTCGAACAAAAAATCCTTTTATTTATTTATAAAGCTCTACAGAAGAAGTTTCGCGTTTTCTTTTTCTATACCTTTTTAACTTAACAAATCAAGCTCATAATAAAAACCATGTCAAAATTTAAGTAAAAGTGTAAAAAAAAAAAGAAAATAAGAAATTTATAGAAAAAATGTTGTATTATACTCAAGTCTTACCCTGAGGAGCCTGATGGCGTGGTACGACAATTTCTTTATCTAAAATCTATATATAACGAAACTGAAGGTATCTACGCGGCGTACTGTTTGTACTACATCGTACATACACATACACACAATAAAACTAGCACAAAAATAGTTAACTACTCTTGGTAAAAACTTTGCAGGTCTAACAAAATATATATGTAACTATGTACATACATCCATCCAACTCCGCGACATACCGGAAAGAAGTTGTAAAATTTAATATTGTTTTTCCCTTTATGATTGCTTTGTCACAAAGAAAATTTCTGAAGAAAACTTAAAGTAAAAATAAAATGATAATAAAATCATTGTAGCCAATAATCACAACAGCAAGTACATAGAACACACAAACACACATACACACCCACACGCAAACAACTTGGGCGGTACTTCCCCGCAACTTTGACGGAATTGCATGAAAAATCCACGACAGGATAACATTGCTTCGGTGCTGGGTAAAATAATAAATCAAATCGATGGGTTTCAATTTTCATCTTGGCTGAGCAATCATAATAGCCAGAAGCGTACTCCATATTATACCAAGAGTATATACCCTCTTTTGGCAGGATAGCAAAAAGGAAGAAGGCACATGATGTGATGGCATCCTTTTATGTTGTTGCCTGTACCACCAACAAGGAAAATTTCATAAAAGAATATTTTGAGTTCAGTGAGGCCGACATCCGACAGGGAATAATCAGTTTCTCACTCGTTGAATGATCGATTTTCCATCAAATTGGGACATTTTACATGACCTGCGGTACTGGTACAGGACAAATAATGTCCTTTGATAGAAGATTTGAATGCTACCGCTTTTGACAGTTATCTCGAAGAGGATTAACTTTTGATATTTGCCCCAAATCGTAGCGCACTCGGTTGGAAAACTTTGAATAGCACAGCGACCAAAAAAATAAATAAGTCCTTTTGTTGTTAAGATCGATCTATATTTGTCGTATTTGGTGTAGGCGTTGTTTTTCAAAGTTAAAGGTCAAGTGTGTGTGTGTGTGTTAAAGAAGACTAATTTAACTGAAATATGTATATGTTGAAAGTATACAGGGTATATAGAAGACAAGGTATTCCCATTAAAATTTTGGCACATTGCAGCTGATAGCCTGTGACGTAATTCTGTGACTAATGTATACACATTTTTTATATGAAAGACAGAGATAGGAGAGAGAGAGTATTGTGTTCTCTGTACCGTATTTTCCTATACATTTTCACAATATTTCGTCACTAATGGCTGAACGTGGTTCTATATACCTATGAAAGTAGATAGATTTTTATATGCGATGTGCTACCATTCTAAATACCTTTGAAATATGTAGTCAACATGCCTTTTGGCTAATCTAATTACAAACCCCATAAAGACTGTCAACACTTCAAACTAAATTTTCCGAAGCCTTGGTAGAAGGTTTGAAAGCTGAGCTAAATACCAAAGACTTTTTCAAGAAAGTGCAGCTGACAAAGTGAACGAATTCCAATTTCCCTTTCTTGGTTCGTTTCCTTTTGAAAATGGGATGAGATAAGTGCCCATACAGATTACATTACAACTACATACCATGCTCTTGTTAGAATCATCTTAAGGTCACTTGAATCTACAATTTCTCCCTAAAAATACGTGTCTATTCTTCAAAACTCAATGCCATCATTACATATGTACATATATCCATATCTATCAATACATACCTACCTACCTACATATATAGCTATAGTTCATATGAATGCATCACTTGAGAGATCTTTGGATTGCATTAGCATACGCTTTACATACGTTAAACTTCCTCCACGTCGAGAACAATTGAGCCGGCAAACTACAGGCTACAAAGTTGCATGATGATGAGCCAGAAAATAAGGAATATGACTTTATTATTGGCGGAGGTGCCAATATCCCATGCAAATTACGTGCAAAGTTCCTAAGTGATTTATATGACAATTATTGCTCTGCTTTTGTGCTTTCTTGTTTTATCGCTCCATGCTCAGATGCTGGAGACAGGGAAAACTCGAACTCATTCAATTCAGAGAGAGGTAAGTACATAAATGCAGGAACAGGAAATTTTTTGATTTATGATTATTTAATGCTTTATGTTGCATAATGGCATGCTTTTGGGTTAAATAGTTTTCAAAGTTTGTGGGGCGTACACATCAGTAGACATTACTCGAGTATAATTTATATATTTCAAAAATAGTCACGTTTTGTTTTTTTACTCTTCTCTTCTCTTATTCATCGTGAAGATGACAATAATATTGAAGGCTTGAAAGTTTCTTAAAATAATGTCCACATTGAACTGTTGACACAAACGTAGATATATACATAGATACAAGCGGAGCAGAATGGCAAATATATATTATGGGAGTGCTACAATCACGAGTCTATCTTTTTTTTTGTTTTTTTTTTTTTTTTATATATATCTGAAAATATATCCCTGTAAGGAAGGTAAAAATTGTGCGACAAGTTACAGGAGATTTCATTTATGATGGCCAAAAACAATATAATTATTCTGAAATTTTCGCAATTTCCAAAAGAAGCAAATGAATGCCTGCATGTAATTTCGTATCGTCACCCATCTGGGAAGATTTCAATTTTGAAGTGGTTTTTCTAATATATTTCTAGAACGGTTCGTCGGTCAGTAAAAATGATTATAAGCACTTTCGTATGATTTCATATTCTGAAGAACTTTTCAGTACAATTACAACGTCTAGGACTGATCATTTGTATAGTATACGTAAAACACCAAAAATTTTGTATGGCAACGCTACGAAGGAATTGTCCGATTCGTCCCATTTCCGAACTAAAATTTGCATTTTTTTTTCTGTGAGCAAAATTTCAACTCTCTACTTGGAGACGCATTATCAGGCTCTATCCAAATATGTGTATAGTAAAAATCGAAATTTTTGTGTGGCAATCCTACGAAGAAGTTATCCGATTTATCTCATTTTCGAACTTAAATTTACTTTCTTATTTAATTCCATGTGCAAAATTTCAGCTCCTGAAGTGAACACGTTTTCGATTTATCGTGAGGACGGACAGACGGACGGACATGCGAAAATCAAAATAACATTTAATATTATGCGTGGGTGTCCAACCCATTTTTCTCTACTAGCATTATTTCTAGATGTTACAAACGGAATGACAAACTTAGTGTACCCGTTAGATTTCAAAAACAATGTTCAAATTACTATTTCCGGTACATATCTTTCAGCCGGTGTTGGAGTTTATTTTCTTGAGTCTCTTATTGGTTTGAAAGGTTCGCTATTGTCTTCCATTTAGTGGTCTTCTCCATTCCAATGACAGCAAAGTTAGCCCTTGTTATTGAAATCTAAGAAAAGGGCATTGCTATTCCTTCAGACGGGCACTGAATGTCCCTAGTTGCTGCCAGACTGCAGTGCGTCTTTGGATAAAACTGGCACCAGGACACATAGAAATTATGAGATGAGCATAGCGACGATAACGTGAGCACTTGCAGGTGTATGAAACTATTTCTTGATTGGCCAGATAGGAAGTTGACGGACATTCCCTTCGTGCTCGGAAGAAAACAATGCAGAACCGTGGTCGATATTATCATTGGCCATAGCCCACTTCACACTCATCTAGTAAAGATGGGAATTATTTACAACCCTGTGTGTCCATTCTGATCGGCAGAAGAGCTTGTCCGAGCTTTGTCCGGTGGGCATCCAATGGACTCCGTGCTTGGGATCGTCTGTCCTCCTGCCTTTGAAACAAAACAAAAAACATCTTCTTCAGAATTAGATATGTCAGGTTTTATTTTCAGCGGCATATCGACGCAAATTTGCTCTCCTTGATATGAGTTTAGTAATTACCTTCCTTTTAGATTCTAATCCGCCTATTTACAAACTGACTCAAATTTGCTTGACTTGGAGCTGTATACTATACAAATTATTTAAAGAAAATGTCTTCTTTCAAAACAAAACTTTTCTACAATATTTATGGCTGGATGGATTAAGTTTAGTGCAGTTCATACAGATTGACACTTTTCGAAAAAGTTTCCTCCAAATTGGCCATAGTTCTGGCAATGTCTTTCGAATTCGACAGAACTTGGTCGCCTGTAAAGTTTTTATGCCGCAAATAACTAAAATAACTTATAGTGACCATTAACTCGATGATATAGTAAACATCTGAAATCGACTTTCAAACATTTTGTTTTTCAAAGAACCTTATAAATGTTATACGAGCTTTACAATAATGTAATAACATGCTGCTCTATAGTATAAAATATGTCCAATGTTTTTGATGAATAAAATTAAGCACTTAGAATTTCTAACATCATATAATCCTGAAAGAAAAATTATAACGTTGAAAATTCCCAAAAATTCCCAAGCACGATATGTCCAAACTCACGGAATGCCCATTTTAGGCCCGACACCTCCGGACATGATATATATCTTAAACATATTTCATTAACAATGTTTACTCCGATTAAGCGGGGGAAAGCTTGGGGAGTCAAAGTTTAATCTAGT
This sequence comes from Dioctria rufipes, assembly GCA_963924295.1. Lineage (NCBI taxonomy): Eukaryota > Metazoa > Arthropoda > Insecta > Diptera > Asilidae > Dioctria > Dioctria rufipes. Next base: position 30,399,902 of record OZ002742.1, read on the forward strand.
ACATTTTGATAAAACTAGTACAGAATCGAGTTCCTTAGGTTCTGAAAAGGTCTTTACCCACACCACTATACTCGGAGGCTGAAATAGCTATCTATAGCCATCCCCATAATCACTTCTTTAGTATATTTCCGTCTTTTTATTCGAACTTAGGTACTAGATTTTTCACACCTTAGATCGGCTCTAGCTCTTTAGGGTTATGTTCGATCAGAAAACGAGTTTCACTGTTCGCCTCAGCTCATTACCAGATAAAATTCGTGTTAGAAAACTTGTCCCTGTAACTTTAAGGGTGGGAGGTGGTTGTAATACGGCATGTTGAATATCAAATGGAAGATCCCGCCGCATACTATCGGGTGGTGTACATTCTTAATAAAATATGTTCAGAGTATTATAAGGCATGGCTTAACAGATCTCTCATGTCTGGAGGTGTCAGGCCTAAAATTGTGTGAAAAGTGGGCATGCCCCTTTCTAAATGTAAAATGACGAAAACATTCAAGCAACAAATTCCCAGACAAAAAATCCCGTGACAGACAAACAATCCCTGTTTACTCTTCCAAAATCATAAGCATTACAGTTGCTACACAATATTTATTTATTGTCTACAGAGGTATAAATCGTACAGACATTTCATGTACTTAACTATAATCTTAACAAGTGGCAAAAACTTTAAAAATGTTAATAACGGTGTAAAAATAAAAGGAAAAAAAACAAAAACAAAAATTGATTATAATAATAAGCATACATAATTCAACAGTTTTAATGCTCATAGATGACTTTTATGAAAGTTACACTAGACAATGTCAATTCAACAAGATGATACACCGAATTGAATTGAGAAATACAATTTGAGATTACTTCATAACTACCATAATTAGTTCTATGATGTGATTCATTCCTCGGACGTATAAGTCTCTCTGAAGGGTATATAAAAATTAATGACAAGAGCTACGGGCACTTTATTTTATATGAGAGAATATATTTAATAAAAAGGGCACAGCTACTTGTTTTCTGAGTTCTAAAGTCGACATACCCAGAAGCAGGCATCTTGTACGATACTGAGGAGTAGTATTAGTTCGAAAATGATATTTAATTAAAGCAAATTTAGATTCGGTCTATATGATTACCATAAAACGAACACCAAATAGCGGATGCATACTCAAGTACAGGTCTCACTAAAAGAAAATAAAGGACATTCAAAGTACCCAAATCACTAAGTTCCTTAGAATTCTGTTTTAAGAACCCCAGGTTTCTGTTTGCTCTAAAAACAATCGTTTCAATATGGGAGACAAAACATAATTTTCTATCAAATGTAACCCCCAAATCCTTCACCTCACTAACTCTCCGAAGAGGATTATTATTGATTTTATAATTAAATATGACTGGATTTAACTGCCGATGGAAAGACACGATCTTACATTTTGAAATATTAAGATCAAGTTTATTATTAGCACACCAAACAAAAAAATTATCAATGTCACTTTGAAGCAGTAGTATAAAAACATTTGTAGACGTTATTCTAGTATAAAGTTTAAGATCATCAGCAAAAATTAGCAAGTTGAAAAAATGAATATGATTAACTACATCATTAATAAATAATACAAATAGTAAAGGGCCTAAATGGCTGCTCTGAGGAACACCTGAGTTGACATTGATTATTCTAGATTTATGGTGACTAATTTTGAGATATTGTTTCCGATCGCTTAAATATGAGGAAATTCAGTCAAGCTTAGACGACTGAAAACCAAACAAACCCTGTCAAATGCTTTGGTAAAATCAGTGTAAACTGCATCAACCTGATTACCATCTTCAATTTCACTTTAAAGTGTAATTCAAGAATATGGCTAAATTAGATGTACATGATCTGCCAGAAACGAAACCGTGTTTTTGTGGCGCTATAATTTCTTTAACTAAAAAGAATAATTTTGAATTAACCAAGGAATCTAACACTTTCGGAATATTATTCATAATGGTTACTCCCCGATAATTGGATACCAGGTCTTTAGGTCCAGACTTATGTATTGGATTTATGTAAGAAACTTTCCATTCATCTAAAAATTTACAAGTACTCAGAGATAAATTAAAAAGCTTGGTTAGACCGTAAGACAAAGAATTAGCGCAATTAATAAGTAAATATGAACAAATTCCTTCAGCATCAACCTTGGAACTACATTTCAAATCTTCTTCTTTAAGTACATCAGCATCATCAAGTAAAATGCCGCCGATTTTCAATGAATTATCCTCAAAAGAATGGGTAGCATTGTTGAAAGAGCCATAAGTATTATTATCATATATAGATTCAAAATAATCTGCAAAAAGTTTACAGCTGCTCTGAAGGTCATCAGGTTTATTATTGTTATAATGCGAAAGCCCGATTTTTTTTGTTCCATGTTTATAAAAGACCAAAACGTATTACTATTAGATTTTATACCAACCTCTACAGACCAAATATATTGCCAATACAAAAACCTATGGAATAATTCGTATTCTCTTCGTAGTCTTTGGAAGTTAGGTAAATCTTCTGGACTTTCAGACAATTTGAATTTTTTATGTGCCTTTGATTTAGCATTCTTAAGTCTTAATAGACCTCTATTGAACCATTTAGGATGATTAGTTTTTTGTAAATGTTTTGAAGTAATAAAACTATTCATTCCTTCTCTTAACACGTCAAGTAACTTGCTATATGCTACATGGAGGTTATAACTATCTATAAAGGACCAATCTATGTTAAAAAAGTAATTATTTAAATTGTTAAAATTAAACGCAACACTAAACGGTTTATCAATTTGAGAAGCCAAGTCATAAAATGATACATCAACTATAATAGCTTTATGGTGCAAATCATTTGGGTATAAAGGATAATCGGTTTCATTAAATCTAAATAATAAATCACTGTTTAGAAACACTAAATCTAAGAATTTTCCAAACATATTAGATATACGATTTGCTTGCATTAGGTCCACATCTAATAATTTATCAACAACTATCCTTTCACATTCTGATGACACATTTTTTGGTATGAGCATCTTTTTATCATTATCCCAGATCCACTGAATGTTGCTCAAGTTGAAATCTCCAAAATAGCTAAATTAATCATCTTTATTACAGAAAGATAACTCTAATAAATTATTTATATGATTAGTATATGTATTAACCGGTGAAGAGGGTGGGATGTAGTTGACACATATAATAAGATATTGAAAATTGCGTTCCGCTTTGTATCTCGGACGCATAGCAGTTCAGTTTCGCTTCTTTCATCATTTAAAGAAATTTTATCATTAGAAGTACATGATTTAACCGCAATCAGTACACCACCTCCTCTAGAAAAGCCTGCCACCAAAGGCCATCGATCTCTTCTATAAACATTATATTTTGATTCGCCAAATAATTGACTAGAAAGAATTGACTCCATAAGCCAAGTTTCTGTGATAACAATGACGTCATAGTCAGTTTCAATGACAGAAAGATAGAAATCATTAACTTTAGTCCTCAAACCTCTTATGTTCTGATAACATATTGATAATCCTTTAGAGTTGACGATATTATTGGAAGAAAAATAATTCAATAAACCAATATTAAAACTCAAATGGAAAATAACCAAAAATATAAAACTCAAATGGAAAATAACCAAAAATATAAAACTAACAAAAACAGTTACGTGAAAAATCTAAATTAATTTTTATATGGCAACACCAAGAAGGAGTTGCCCGATTTAGTCCATTTTTGACATTTTATTTGCTAATGTAGTAAAAACATCATGTACGAAATTTTAGCTCTCTACGTCAACGCGTTCTCAAGCAGTGTCCAAATATATAGCGGAAAACGAAATTTTTATATGGCAACCCCACGAAGGAGTTGCCCGATTTGTCTAATTTTCGAACTTAATTTTACTTTTTTTTTAAAGACCGTACACAAAATTTCAGCTCTCTAAGTATACGGATTCTCGAGTTATCGTGCGCACAGACGGACGGACGGACATGCAAAAATCGAAATAACTTTTAATATTATGAATGGGTGTCCAATCCATTTTGCTCTACAATCATCATTTCGAGGTGTTACAAATGGAATAACAAACTTAGCATACCCCTATGATTTCATCTAGGGTATAAAAATAGAAAATTTATAAAATTAAAAGTAATAATTAAAATAGAATTCATGCTTTTGTTGGTAATATGAAGTAAGGAAAACCATTTAAAGGTTTCAGGACAATTTTATTGAATTCAGTGGAATCTGCAGAAAAATCAAAGCTAAAGAAGTCAAAGTTGATAAAATCTGAAAATTAATGAAAAAAAGCAAAACTAAATAAATTTACTATTTATGGGAACATAAATGAAAATTTATTTGCATGCATTTGTCTGTTCCGGTCATTAACAACGTTTGCATACAGACTTTAGCTTAACGTAAGTTAAACTCGACATTGAGCCAATGGAAACAAAAGTTAAATTCAAGTTTAATGTTGTCATTCTCACTTAACTTCTGGTCTCCTATCTATAGATGAGCTGAAAAACTTACCTCAACTTGACCTGATGCGCTTCATTAAGAGGACAGGAAGGTTTTTATGCGAGGATTTTTTGCAGGGTGTTTGGGACCTGTCGTCCCTCTATGTAAAAGAAAAGAAAACACTAAGGAAAATCGACCACTCTTACTCAACACAGCTGCATGGAATAGTTACAAATTTTTCGCTTTTGAGAGTGGTGCCATTTGATTAGAAATACAAACTCGCAATACTCGTACCCAACAATTCAGAAAATATAAAAAATAAATAAAATATATGAATCCATAAAGAATTGAGTTTCTTATTTTCCAGGATTTAATCAGCTCTGGATTCTGTTAATTTATGGATTTGTCGTGGAATTGTGACCCTGGTTCCTAATTAGCTTAACTAAATTATCAATCAATTCCATTCCATTTCACATGATTTTCGGTTTAATGATCTTGTGCTTAGGAGCTTAGGGAATCTTGGAGATTTTGATTTGAGTATTTCGAATTTAGGCATTTTATAAATAACCAAACGGAGCATATGTATCGGCTGCTACAGTGGTTGTTCCATGCTATAGTTTCTAGAAAATAAAACAATAAAAACAACAACACAGAAAACTATTTATCATAACTGTAATGAGGTTTTTCCTAATTTGTCCAGATGGTTAAAAATAAAAAAAAAAATATGTATTAAGGTATAATGTATGTAGGTATAAATCTCTTATCTCCCAGTTTGAATATCATTTAAAATATTTAATTTTCTATGCTTAAAGGTTTCCCAAGATTCTGAGAACTATTCATAATAGCAAATTCATTTCTAACGTAAGCCAGTAATACCCAAAATTTTCTGTAAATGGTAATTTTCTTAAAATATCTTTATCTTCATTTTACTTAACAACTCCAGAAAATTCCAACTTCCCGTGCCAAGGAATAAATTAATTCGCAATTTGCCATTCAAAACAATTGTCAGCTTCTACGGGAGGCACTAAATGAGACTTATATAGCTGTCACAAGAATTCATGATTTATAGCGTTTAATTTAAAATTAAAATTTACTGTTTCGAGATTATTGCCCCCGCGTACATAGTAGAGTAGCATCGTTACCTTTGCTTCGGTTGCGTTTAATTAGCGAAGAAAATTGAATTGCGAACATAAGCGGCACGGCTAAGCCAGCCGGTTGCGAAATTTCACCAGAACAAGTGCTTCAGGGAATCTTGGTACGATAAGGTTGAGGAGGACTTGACTTGAAGCTATACTACCATTGCGTCGCCATCGCCGCGCCACCACTCCGACCATGTTTAAATAATCTAAAAATAATTTCACGACATAAAGCGTAATTAACATTTCTCTGCATTAGCACAAATTAATTACTTAATGAACAAATAATTTAATTTGATTTATGTGCGCGCACACATATCGGGCAGAGTAGGGGCGAGAAGAAGGAGTACCATGTTCGTATAATTAATGCTGACTGATTTTAGGGGCGCAATTTGAGATTTAAATTTATGGACAAAGCGAAACAACTAAGATGTTAGATTAAAAGAAGTTGTTAGGTCTACTCAACACTCAACACTAGAAGAAGCTCCTCCTCTTCTTTTAATTTTCATTACCGGCGTTCCAAAATTATAAAACCATCCGAAATTCCGAAATCAGGTATGAGATTTTATTCGTGCTATATTATACGTTTACAAAAAAAAAAACCCTTTACTATGCTCCTAACGTTTCGTTACGTTAATACTTAACGAATCCCCGATGAGCGGATGCTGCTGGAGTTATTAATTCTGCTTTCGTTTCATTTACTTTGGACTCATTCGGAATTTGTTAAAAAGCACACCTGCGAGAATTGCAAATGGGTAGAGTTGAAAGTTTCGCTAACTTCCAAGTTGAAAAGAAAAAAACGCAGAGAGGAAGTTTTTTTTTTTCTACCCACCGGAACGACTCAAAAGGGTTGAGTTGTTCACATGAAGTCAAAAGTTTGCTAACTAGATGTGGGTGGCATTGCAGGAATTTGGCTTTTAGGACGCAAAAGGTTTTGCTCAAAGAACCTTTTTAGTTCTGAATCCTTTAAGGTATAAAATCCATTCCTGTTGATGAATTTTGATTGGGGCATGTTTTACGTTAAAAGGAGTACTATAAGTAAAAGTCATAGCAAAGTGTGTTTTTTGTGTTCAAATTACCAATTTTAGTTAATGCCCATCCATCACGAAAGGGGCAAGCCGATTATGTTAATTTTTTGAATTATTAAGTGGTGATAGTCTGCATAATTTATTTTCTGGGCCACCGGTTGAGATAAAATGGCTCTTATTATTTCAGTTATAATTCAAAAACTTGTGAAAATTGTTTAAAAAAAAAATTATTACCCATAAAATATGGTTTTGATAAGAAGTTTTGTTTAGCTGACAAGAAGCTTAGATGAATAATTTAGAAAGCCTTACTAGGCTCAATTGAGCTGTGACTTTTTTCTTTCTATACATAAATATGAATATATGCTTTATCTGCTTTAAATATATTCACTCTACATTTTAAACTGACTTATTATTATTATTTTAAGAAGATGGGGTATTGTTTCATACCCAAAATGATCCAACAGGCACTCATTATAATACTGAAGCTAGCTACGAGGAAGCCTGAAAGAGGCCTGAAGCTTGCTTGGATGTGTTTCTGCCTTAACAATTAGAATTCATTGCTCTATTCCTCTCTTTCTCTTGGTCTCTCTCTCTCTTTCTCGTTCTCCCCCCCCCCCCTCTCTTCTTCTTTATAAAACGTAACAAAATTATAGAAATAAGTACATAACCCCTGATTGATATCATCAGTTTCCATTCTTAATAAAAAGCCTTCATAATACATACGAAGTGATTGCAATTTTTCATGTCATACAGTAACTCTACGTAATTTATCACACAAGATTACCCCTCCTCTTTGACAGTAGCATCATACAATACCGTCAGAAATTAATCAAGACTCGATTATCATATTCGCCAGGACCCCATCATGTCACCTATTCTTGAACTCTCGCTTCCCACTACATCTTAAGTAAATCGCATAAATCACCTTCTAATCAACTCCTTACCCTATACACTTCGAAGCAATGCAAGAAGCTAAACATTCCGTAAGAATTTCTAGAAAAGGAAAACTCCACCAAGCTGAGGTCGGTCCCTTCTATGCCTACTACTACTTCTACTACTACTACTACTACTACTACTTCATATATGTATGTATTATGTACATTATGGTTATAAAGATAAGACACAATCATTGTCCGACGTCGGCCGGCATGGACGATGGTCAATGTTGGTGGGTGAAAAAAAAAGAAGAGAAATCAACGACTCTTGACAGCCAAATAAATTAATCAACCACTTGGATGGTTGATAGATGAACTCATGACATGGTTGTGCCCAACATACTACATCTGGTCGGATAGAAGAAGGACTGCAATATGGTCAAGAGGTGCACGCTACCATATACCATTACAATAAGATATGCCCCATACTTATCAATGGCAAGTGATCACCCGTCTCTTAAGCTGTCTTCTCACTGAACCTCATCAATTCAATCCGTTTCTATCTATTTATTTGTCCTACCTTTATCTACAACTTACGAGCACTACTGGACTCGATAGCTGCTCGCCAGTAGTCTTCATGTTAGCTTGAGGCTGCTGCTCCTTCGGGGTCACTCAGAGAGACAGAGAAAGAGCTTAGGAGGTGAAATTTATGTGTTGGTTACATCGGCAGCTATGTAGATTTGCATATCGATGAATGGACTGGACATGCTAACCGGACTATGCCATTTAGGTAATAACTATCTAGAAAATTGAAAGTAATTGCTTTGACCTAATGCTATTCGATGCGGGGGATAAAAGATATCGAAAATGTAGGACGAATAATTGATAATCTGCAAACAAATCACACGTCCTTTAAAATCCAAACCAGCAGGCACTTAACAGTAGATCAAAAATTCCATTTGTAATCCGGTGTTACTTCATTCCAACACAGGAGTGACACGTGCCCTTTGAAATCGGGAATTAAATCTGTCTCCAACAAAAGAGCCTTCCGAAGTTTTCTTTCTTTTTTCTTTAACAATTGGAAGGAACTTTCTTATTAAATTTATGCCTTCAACAAAAAGGAAACTAGACGCAGTATTCTTTCCCTATCACTTCCAACATAAGGAATTCTGTCAACTTCAACAGAAAAATCGCTGACAGAGTGAATGTTGTAACTTCAATTGACTCAACCTCTGTCCTTTATGGGATATGGTGGATATAATAGCGCAGAACTAACTTCAGAAGGTTGCTATAATTGTGGGGCCGCCAAGAACTCGACCACCATGCACCAAAACACATCAGAATGAAGGAAAACGAAACTCCTATTCAGATGAGGCCGTCTAATCCAGAGAATTTCTGGCTGAATCTATTTTCCGGTCGTGGCGTATGAAAAATGAAAGTGAATGCGGCAATTTCATGGTACAACGAACAAGAATTTTAATCAATTCAGCGGGTGTCTGTCTATCTTGTATCTGTATGTCCTACTATGTGACACTATGCAGTGACATTAATCGTTGCCCTGAGAGGTCGCACGGTATAGGCCGAATAATGATAGCAGGAATTTGCTGCAAATATTTGATGCCGTTCATGGAGAGGTGTTTAACTCCTCCCCAAGATGAATTCTGCCACAACTTGATGAGACTCATCAGGATCAGTTTTGTTATCTGTTCGAGGACGCCGCATAGACTATGGAATAATTTGATTAAAATCATCACAAACCTGTCAGATATGAATATACGAATTTAACCACTATCCAGCGGATTCTATTGATTTATCGTTTATAATGAAATAATATTTATCAATTCTGCGAACATATACATAAATATTTGTTGACTGTCATATGCACGGATATTTTCTAGATTGGCTTTAATGAGGTTTTAGGCTTAGATTCGAAATTTTCCACATTCACTCTTTAAGTATTATGCAAGTGATGTCGTTTGAATTCGATTTAAAGATTTTTGTTTGTTTATTAAAATGATATCTGTTTTTTCTTTTTTTTTTGTGCATGTGAGCATTCGGACATTTACCAAGTAAAAACATATTTTATATAAGTCCGGGGTCGGCCTGTTTGGTGTTTTTAATCGCCATTCTCGGATATTGATCAGAAATTGTGTAGTGATAAAACATACTTCATTTTGATATTCATAATATTGCTTGCAGAAGAAGAAACATAATTCCACCACAATATTTAACTAGTACCTTCCATTAGTATCTCCGTTTCATATTTATAACCCACCTAACTATTTGAAATTATTTTCACCTTAAAATAATTTTTGCCCCAAATTTAATACAAAAAATATTGAGAAGCTCTGCCCAAGGATTTTTCTGTAAATCATTTCTCATTATCATTCTTTTTGCTGTATTTCTTAGAAATTCGTCATACTTGCGGGTTTCATATTTATAACTCACATGAATATTGCAGTTAGTTAGTTTAGTGGTTACTTGCAAGAGGATTTCATAATAAGCTTATTATTTAACATGCCGCGCATTGTGTCTTTAAACGCTGTTGACAATGGTGAATCTCTAGCGAACAAAGATGATGGTTTGACCATAAGTCAAGTTTCGAGAAAAGTTGCTCGCAGTCTCTGTGTAATTCGAAACTTTTTAAAGATCCGGAGTTTTATGGGAAAACGAAGTGAAATGGTAGAAAAGGAAAATTGTCTCCGCGGGAGGAGAGGAAAATTATACGGGCAGCTAAAATTCGACACTAAGTTACATTAAATTGGCAGGTTTTTTTCCAAACGGAGGTGCCAAAAATAATGGTTTGGAGAACGATGCGACATAATCCGAACTTTTGTAGAGGTTAAATGAAGAGTGCTCCACAACTACTGTAGATAGCCACAAGAAAGCTCGAATGGAATTCTCAGAAAACAATATGGCTGCAGATTGGTCTTCTGCAAGAAATACTGGTTTTCATATTTCTTGAATGTTTAAGCTCAAGATTTCTTTTCCAGGTGATATTTTCTAACGAAAAAAAAAATGGAACTTAAGCAGGATTTACATTATGATGGCATGCATTTTTTACAGAAAGTCGAGAGAAGCAAACGTGTTCTGCACTTTTTTCAGACCCCGATTTGTCAATGTGGGCATGTCCGGAATAATAAAATGACATCAAGCGTAGTAAGTTTTTATAATTAATGAAACTAAAACATTATTATTGGCAACACTAATTTGTCAATTTCGACTACTTGTGCTGCCATATTGATGTAGTTACTATAATTTTATAGAGAATATTTATTAAATCATCTTTCAAAAATGGAAGAAAATAAAAGTAAGTTTTTAATTTGTATTTAAATATTGCGAAATCGAAAGTTTTTACATATTTGTGTATAGAAAAGATTTAAGTTATTTTGGTTTTCGTCCATTTTTTAACAACAATTATTATTACAAACGATTAAAAAATTTACAATTTATAATTTGACAACTTGACAATGTGACAGTTTGCGATTTGTACCATAAAAACTCGAGGGGACTGTCCGAGAGAGGTAGCATTTAAATTTTAATAAACTATCTCCCTCACAATTTCTGTAAAAAATGTATGCCAAAATAATGTAAGTCCTGCTTTAGATGGACAGAATGGATTTAATTCTTACTCTGACGCGATCTGAGGAAGGAACCTCTGTATTTCCCAAAGAAGAATTTTGGTGGCGGTTCTGTGATCTTATGGGTAGCATTTTCTGCAGCAGGGTGTTTCGATATAAAATTTATTTCATCGCGGATGAATAGTAGAGATTACATCCTCCAAGTTCTCGAAAACAGCTTACTGCTATTTCTAGCAGAACATAACAAAAAAAACTGGATTTTCCAACAAGATAATGCCAGAATTCATACCAGTCGTGAAACAATGGATTGGATGAAGACAAATTCCATTAGGGTGATGGACTGACCCGATCTGAATCCCATTGACAAGATTTGAGGAGTTCTTGTCAAATGGGTATATGCTGGAAATCGATGGTATGAATCATTGGCGGAATTGAAAGCTGCAATTCTTGATGAATGGCGGAAACTGGACCCTGAATTGGTAAATGAATTAATCCAGTTCATGAAAAAAAGGATTGTTGAAGTCATTATATCCAAAGGAGGTCCTATTAATTATGTATTAAGTTTTTGTATAAAATTATTTATTTAAAATTTATATGAAATAAATATTTATTTATTTATTTACTTTGTTGGAAACATCATCTGGGTTATAAATATGAAACGAGTAATGCGAATACTTGCAATAATTTCAGCTCCAAGCTTCCTACATTTAACAATCAAATACAAAGGCATAATTACTTTCCGAGTGGAAATAACTTAAAATTTGTAGGAGGGCTATAAATATGAAACGTAGGTAGAGTTTGAAATTTATTTTTATCACACAGTCTTCTCAAAACCAATATTTAAAAAAACAAAATCGTGATTTGTTACGCAAACCATAACAGCAATCGTGTACCTTGTCGACAATGTAAGTAGCGCAGCCTATTTTTTTGCGGTTTTCATTTTTGTGATAAATGCTATCACAGTTTCTTAAAAAATATTTATTTCTTTACGAATTTTTTCTAAAGCTTTATCGAAAGCATTGTAATTATTTCCACTGAAAGTATACGAGGAGAGGTCGATAAGTTCCAGGAATGAAGGGGAAAGAAATAAAAAAAACACATTCTATTATATTTCCTTATTAATATATTCTCCCTTAACTGTAATACATCTCTGAAACCTATTAATTAGCTAATTAATACCCACCCAAAAGAATTTTTTTTTTATTTTCGGCTTTAAATAGGCCCAAACCGTAAACTTTATTTCTCTATCATCCTCAATCTTCTATCGAAACTCTTTTTCATCTATGGGAACCAAAATAAATGTAGGACTATAATAATAGTATGGACTAGAGCTGAAAATTGGATCCGGATTTGCTAATGTCTGGATACCCGGGCCTGCGAACTATCCGATTCCTGAGATCCGGATCCGAACTATCCGGATCCAGATCCGAACTACACGGTTCCGGATCCATATTACCCGGAACGTCAAAATTGTGTTGTTTCAATGAGAAAATTAAAATGTCATGAAATTTATATTTTCCCAGTGAAAACATGCAATCTGGAGGAAATTTTGACCTTTTTTGCTTAGTCTGGATCCGGATAGTTCGGATCCATATCCTGATAGTTTGGATCCGGATTTGGATAGTTGGGATCAGATTATCCGGATAACCAGATTTGAGAAATCGGATCCTAATTATCTCGGATAATCCGGATAGTCAATTATCCGGATACTTTCACCTCTAGTATGAATGGTTGAGAATTTTGAATCCACACTTCTGGAACTTAACCATTGTAACTTTGCATGTATACACGGGCACAATGTTGTGCAAAAGCCCGAACAATTTGCTGAATTTCCCTCTTCCTTTCTATTACACAGTCTGAACAGAAAATGTAGTATTGCCGTTATTGTGATAGTCTTATTTTCGTAGTCAATTAGCAAGATAAAATCTGTAATCTAAAATAATAGTTGCCATAAGATTTCTAACCAACTGCGACACTTTAAATTTCTTAAGGGGTGTGTTTCGTTTTTATGTCACTGCGTGAGCTTTTGCTTCAACTCAAGCTCATAGTGATGAACTCAAATACAATTTTCGATAACAGATCGATAAAAAATGCACTCCTTGTCTTTACCTAAGAAGTCCAAAAACTCGCATGAACACACTGTGTTTAAAGCGGGCGGCGTGAGCCTTCTCGGCACCCATCTTGCGCTGATTTTGTTGTCATGCTAACAGGGTTTATTGCTGTGGAGAATTTTTAAAAAGGTTTCAAACTGCTCTAACGATTTTGGCAATCTACTTCTTCTTTCAACTCATTCCCCAGTACAGGTTTTTCAACTTTTTACACAGTTTCTATAGATGCTGCTTCGACAGGCCGTCCAGAACGGTTGTCATCTTCAATCGCTTATCTGGCTTCCTTTTAAAATTATAAATCATAGTTTTCTCAGGGCATCTCTTTCGAAATTATTTGTTGCTATTTCGCTTGTTTTATTGGGAATTTTATGATAGCGTGATACTTAATTTTCTCCACGCATGACAATTTCATCAAAATTGATTTACGATGTCGTGTAAGTTAATAACTTGACTGAATTGAAACTTGGTAATTCTACTTATAAATAGTCTCACAATATGACTACTTCTCACATCACTTTAATCTCTCCATTCAGCAAACTTGTCGACCTCCCTAAGTATTATTAAAATAGAACGTGAAGGTCATGAAAAGAGAACAAAAATTTTTCTAATGAATCAGGAATTCCTTGTAATATCAATCGAAAGGACTATTTCGACACCAAGCTGTGACGCAATTTTTGCTGATATTTTTCAAAAAGTACTATCATCATTTTGAAAAATATAAAATTTTGGCCTAGTAGCATGGATTTTTCTTTATAATTTTATTTTTAAGTAATGGACCTTAACTTGTACCTGTATACCTGCAAAAAGCTACTTCATTCGTGTGCAAAATATTTACGAAAAAAAAATTAATTGAAATCGGTGGATTTTCCAAATTAATACATAGAATAAAAATAGATGATAATACAATATATGTAATCCTTTCTTATCCTCATAGGGCTGGTCAAATAAAAATTGCTTAATTTTATTCCTTAAAAATCGAGTTAAAGGAATATTTGATGTTAAATGTGATAAGCTTCCAATAAAAGTAATACTTTCGAAAGTATTTTTAATTTCTTGCACTTGTAATATGAATATTAAAATGAAAATGAAATTTGAAAAAAAAAATTGTTGCACCCCTACCAACAAAATTATACTCCCAAATAAAATAAAAAAAAGCAAGCTGTCAGTAGCAGTGTTCCAGTTAAATGGAATGTGCTCGAACGTGAGGGAGGAGAGCCGGACAACTTCGTCAAATATAAAATTTGTTTCAGTTTCAATTCAAATTTCTTACACTAATATCACACAAATTCAATATAATTCACAGTCTTAACATAACTTAACCAATTCAGTTTGTCAACAAAAAAACCAAAGAAATACATTCAGCGAGCTCAGCAGTTCAATTTTTGATTCGGGCGACGGTCACAATGACGTCACTGTAAAAGCTGATGTCAATTCTGAAAAATAATGAGAAGGACATAAATTTTCTGTTAACAGAATGAATTTCCGTAAATTAATTTTGAAGAGTGCTACTACGTGTAGAAACGAACTTAGAAAAATGATGCACAGAATAATTTCTGTGAAATTGTTTGGGATTAGCTGCTACGTGTGGGCAGGAGGACTGGGTGAATACACGTGTGGCAGCCTGCTGCAGCGTGGGGAAAAAATAAATGTAGTGCGTACGCTAGCAGACGATAAATATGGTCAGATTATTTCTGATCAGAATTATATTCTGTATGAAAAGATAGGAAACTCAGGTTATCCCTGACCTGTAAAAAAGGGTAGGCAACACGATTCTTAAACTCAGATCAGCTCTGATACAGATCAACTCTGTTAAAAGAATGGTGTCATCTACAAAAAAGGGGAGGCAACACGATTCTTAAACTCAGATCAGCTCTGATACAGATCAACTCTGTTAAAAGAATGGTGCCATCTACTGAATTTCGTCGGCTTTATATAGTCGCTGTAGCCAGTTATGTCTGTTACGCCTCTTGGTGTTGCCCTAGCGACGTTTGCTTGAATTTTATTTGAGGCGAAAACATTGGCTGTCATTATGAATTGAGAATATACAGAAGTGAGAAGTTAGTGTGTTGTGGTATATTTTGTGGAGCTTTTTGCTATTTGTTTAAACTTATTTTGATGGACTAAGTTATGAAGGAGGATAAACTACAGTTACAACATATGTGGGTGAACTCCTGAACTCCACTTCCAGCAGAAAACCATTGACTGAATCAACAGGAAGTTTTTAGATAAGTATTATGCAGTTTAATTATTTAAAGCTTTTTACTTTCTGGATATTTGTTTGCCTTTTAGGAAATATTATTTTAAGCAAGCAGAGCTGCACTGAACGATTGGGATTTTGCCTCCTGAGTCAAACTCTTGTTGATGCATCAGATAGTGGGAGGTTCGTCTTATGTACATGAGTGGACTGAACAGTGACTTTCTATTTTATTTAAATAATCATTCTATTTTATTTCACAACTAAAAAGCACTTCAATAGTAATTAATTGGTAAGAGCTATCGAGCTATCCGTTTCCAATTCAAAGAAATCATCCTTGTATCTATTACCTTGCAAGCAAAATCCTCAAAGTCCTCGAAGATCACCTTCAGACTTTTCTATAATTTTTATAATAAGCCATATTCTAAATATATAGTGCAGGCAGGGTATCGACATTCTAACATAAACCCAGTCAGACTAGAAAACTTACTTAAGCAACTAGAGAAGAATATGATTGTGCTTTTGATAGATTTTAGTAAATCTCCATTAATCGGACGCAAACCCTTCTACGGCCTTACAAAGAGCCACAAAGCAAGATGAATAAGGTCTGAAATAGAAAAGATTCATCAGCTACAATGAAAGAGCCTTCATTGGTCACGAAGAAGTTCATTAACTTCCCCATTACAAAGATTAATGACTGGCCATTCGTACTTAAGAAAAAGGAAAATTACAAACGATGACTGCTGATTCTGCAACGAATAGTCAGAATCTGCAGAGCAAGTTCTCTGCGAATGCGCAGAACTTGCTCGTCAAAGACTCCAATGGCAGAGAAAAGGATTCATAGCCACATCAGATGTCCGGAAAACTAATACTATTTATGTAACATCAGATGTTCGAGAAACTGATTCTAATGAGATAGTAGCCTTCCTAAAAAAGAGTAAAACTGAACTGGACCTAACATGGCAGGAGATATCAGAAAACTTAGATCGCCATGCTTAGAGGTCGCATCCTCGGCCCCAACATTGTTATGATAATAATAAGTCATTTCGTTTGGTTTTCCACAATGATCTATGTTGCTGACTTACATAATAAATGAATCTGATGTTATTGTAGTAATCGCAACTATCCATAATTATAGGGACAAAATTATGTAAATGATGATCTGCAAATTTACATATCTACGATAGGCATATATAGTTGGTACTCTTCAAAAAAAAGTATTACAGATTACATTGTTTTCAAGTTTCCAAGAATCCTTCGAGTTCATTACACTTATCTGCACCCTCTAAATATTTCAGATTTGTTATTTAATTTAACTTCATGATACTCCCCTTAGTTATCAAGTACTTTTCCCTGTTTCCATTAGGTACATGCCACCGTTCTCTGACAAAAAGCCTAAACAAAGTAATTTTATCATTTGGAAATTGTCATAATTACGACGGTAAGATAAGACCCTCTCAGCTTTAAATAATCACTCGAAGCAATGCTTTTCCCGGGAAGAGATTCATTTTCAAAGAATAAAAACAGGAAATTCTGCGAATAATTAAACTTATCTGGAAACGGGTCTGCTGCAGTAAGTAATCTTACCTCGGCTAATGTACGGAAGATAAATAAATAAATAAATAAAGCAGGGACGATGGAATCAACATCACCACCGTAAAGGAAAATTAGCAATCTTAAGAAGAGTCCTTGATAAAAAGGGGGCATCTAAGCTCAAGTACTAAGAATGTTAGGCTACAAATGAGTCGTTTGCTTGCCTATAATCGAGAAAGAGTCCAAGGAAACAAACTTGTTGAAATTGCAAACGTGTCATACCCGTGACGTTATCGTTATTAACGGCGGCAAATTAAATTCAATTCTTCTGTTTACGTTGAATCCAAGAACCCTCGACACAAGGATAAGAACACCATCCGAAAAAGGGTCTAAATAACTCGACGCGCTTATACTATGGAATCACTCTATACACCCCCTAAGTTATTGCACTTCCAAGTCAAATTAGGTTATTACAGTCACGCAAAGTGTCCTCTTCTTATGCCTTCTTATCCAGGGAATCCAAGCCATCAAACCTTTTTAATAAAGGGGGACTCAATGGATCGGAAGGATTTTCTTCTTCCATGGAGTTCAACGTTAGAGGACATAAACTGCATAAAATAATGTCCGATTCGTGCAATGGGCGAAGGCAGGTAATCTTCAAAGGGTAATTCCCTAAATAAAGTTTGGCCGGTAATAAATACTCACTTTTATTACATTCTGGATACGCTTGGTTTGGGTGTGTTACCCTGTCCGGAAAACTTTCGAAATGGCCGGATTTTTTGATTATTATCTCGAATAGAATTTGTAGAGTTGACATGTAGTAAAACTTTTCTGTCAGTTGTTAAATCCAGAAAAACTGAACTGAGAGTTTTTATTATCAATTATTGTGAGTATGTTGGATTTATTAAATAAACAGTTATTTTTATTTTATTATCAGGATCAAGTAGTTTTAATTTTAATTCGATAGATTTTAACATTAATAAGACTCAATTAAGAAAAATCCTCAATAATTGCTCTGTACTTTAGCTTAATTTAAGTATTGTGTCCTGGGACCATTGTAGCTATGTATGATTAGGGCTAGATTAAATTACTAAAATTATTTCCTACAGTAAATTGTTATTCGAATACCAGTACAATAAAAAGTGAAAAATTAAAGGACATTTTGTCACATATCACATTGGCAATAGTAACTTAAATGCAATACTTTTAAATTTAAATCAACAACTCAAAAATTACCAGAAAAAAATGGTATAACACGCAACATGCAATGGCATATTTATAAGGAGGGCGAAGACAAAGGTGGTCAAAACAAGTAAAAAAGCTAGAATTGGTCTAAGACCAATTCTTAGGATACCCTAGATGAATGCCCGTATTAAATTTCGTATGGTCACCGATCTATTCAAGTATTGATTTTGAAGTTGTTTTTCGCATATATTTCTAGAACGGTTTGTCGCACAGACAAAATGATTATAACCAATTTTATAGGATTTCGTATTCTGCAGAAGTTTTTAGTACCATAAAAATGTCTTGGACTGATCGTTTTCAAAGTATACGTAAAAAACCGAAATTTTTATATGGCAACACCAAGAAAGAGTTGCCCGATTTAGTCCATTTTTGACATTTTATTTCCTAATGTAGTAAAAACATCATGTGCGAAATTTCAGCTCTCTACGTCGACGCGTTCTCAGGCAGTGACCAAATATATAGCGGAAAACGAAATTTTTATATGGCAACCCCACGAAGGAGTTGCCCGATTTGGCTCATTTTCGAACTTAATTTTACTTTTTTTTTTTAAAGTCTGTGTACAAAATTTCAGCTCTCTACGTGTTCGCGTTCTCAAGTTATCGTGCGCACAGACGGACGGACGGACGGACGGACGGACGGACGGACGGACGGACATGCAAAAATCGAAATAACTTTTAATATTATGAATGGGTGTCCAATCCATTTTGCTCTACCATCATTATTTCGAGGTGTTACAAACGGAATGACAAACTTAGTATACCCCTATGATTTCATCTAGGGTATAAAAAGAAGAAAAACAAGTAAAATAGGAAAAATATATAAAAAGAGAAAATATCGAAAAAAAGAGAGAGAGAAATACAAAGTTAGTTACCTTAAGCAAGGAGCGCAAATCAGCATTAATCAGATTTTGCGCATTAATTAATTTTCACCTTATCTTTACTCGTATTTCCTATTTTTTTTTTATTGTATATAATATCAAAAATAAATAATAAAGCCAAAACCGTTTGTTTGCAGCTTGCCTCTTTCTTATCTTTCCATTTTCCCTGCAATTTAAGGGCAAACATTCAACGATTTTCTCTATTACTCAAATCATGTTTCCTCTTTATTCGCATGGTGGAAAACCGTGGTGGCAGACTGTGAACCTTTTAGTGCGTTTTCACTGTACCGAAATTATGTAATTGCAGTGTTTTAGCAGAATTTAAAAATATTTCCGAAATCACCTAATTTCCAGGACATTATTATTATATTAAAATTAGATTATTTGTTCGTAATTTCAATGATATCACACCTTAAAGTACGTTCGTGTCTCCGAATGCACCCAGTTTTGTTTTTGCCAGTTTGTCATACTGTTTCATTCAGATGGGGATCCAGGGTGTCTCTCAGCGAAATGGGGGCAATTTCTGGCTTTAGTTCAATATTCAAAACACAATACTCATAAGCTCTCATAAGTTCTCATAAGTTCTCTTTATTATACTCCACTCAAATTCACAAACAATCACAAATCAATTCTACTTAAATTATCGATAGTACTGTATCGTACTGTCTGAGATAAGACTCGCCCCTAGAGATGACAATCGCTATATTTACATTCTACAAATTGTCCACAATCTTCCTGAAAATTCCATTCCAAAATTACCGATTCCGGAAACCTAAAGTTGTTTACTGTCCGAACCAATAGATAACGCTTGTTCGAAAGTTGTTTATGTCCAAACCAATAGATGTCGCCTGTCCTTTACTATTCCACATAACAATATTTTGTTATTTTGTTATATTTTCTAAACTCTAACCAATTAAAATGATCAACATTTCAATGGCTATTTCCTTAGAGTTATATCGAATATTGGGTAATAACCAAAATATGAAAGAAATTTTGTGTGGTCAACCAATAACCAGAATGGCTGCGATTACTTTTTTCATTTCATATTACTGGTATGTTCAACAAAAACTCACCAAGAAAATTCAAACTAACTCTAGCGTCATCCTAGAAGAAGAAGAAGATCAAATGTCATTTACCTATTTAACAAAAACATTTTGCATACCCACTTTTCGCCATCTACCGGCAATCTTTGAAAACGAACGAAAATGCCACTTACAGAACAGGTAATCTTACATACCTCCTCTGTGGTTGGCATTTTACCCGAATAAATTTGGCACTTACGTTAAAATTCTCTTGCAATTTAACCGTCTCTGCGCACGATAATTCGAGAACATGTTCACTTAGAAAGCTGAAATTTTGTACAAGGACTTAAAAAAAAAAGCAAAGTTCGAAAATGAGACAAATCGGGCAACTCCTTCATGGGGTTGCCATACAAAAATTTCGTTTTCCACTATATATTTGGGCACTGCCTGAGAACGCGACAACGTAGAGAACTGCAATTTGGTACATGGTGTCTTTAGCAAAAAAAAATCAAAAATGGACTAAATCGGGCAAGCCCTTTTTGGGGTTGCCATATAAAAATTTAGGACATGGTTACACCTCGGTCAGTAGGCTGTTTTTAAATGTTCCCGCGTTTATATTTTCAAAAAGATCCATCGTGTTCAATGCGTCTGCTGCCAGGTGACCACACACTGTGTGTTCGTTAACTGCAAGTTTTTCTTGACATGTGTTGGTTGTGCTTAAAAAAATTTCAATCAAAAAATAAATTTCGTTGGTTATGCCTTAATTGTCGTTAATATATTACAATTAACTAAATTGCAAAAATACCAAAGTATTTTATTATTTAAAAATTTTTTGAAACCAATAGCCAAAACTATTATAAACTTAAACATTGTACCTTGGACACAATGAGAATGTGGTACCTCGGACATGTCCACGGTACAACGTGATGTCCACAGTATAAAGCTCTTAAATTATTAAAAATAGTACGTCAACTCTGCTTACAGAAATACCCAGAAGCACTCTTAAAAGACACCAAAATCATATCTTGAATACTGGGAACGAACAAAGTAGTCTACACGATAATTATTCCACTAAGAAAGTGCTCACAGAAGAGCTATTCCGCCGTAACTACATAAAAGATATATATTTCCTATAAAAAATGGTAAAATTTACCCGCCATCATGGGATAAGAAAAAATTCGGTTGTAACTTTAAGCTCCGTTTATTTTGAAAATATTCAGCAAAGAAATATCACTACGCAAGCCAGAAGCTACAAGTTTGGCACGGTCAACCATCAATGTTAAAATTTTCGTACATTAAATTTAAAGATTTTGTGCAAAATGAGTTTCCTGCATGTTTGGCAACCATGAAAATCACATTTTTGTTTCTCTCATTGGTATTTTAGTGATTTTAGTCACCTTCAGCCCACATACTAGCCATAAAATGAACATTGATGTTATGCCTTTAGATGTCCTTACTCCCTCACAAGTATAAGTCATACGTAATGAACCTTCAACTTCAACTTCCAATATAGCTACTCATGCTATGAATAGACCACATCCGAAAGCTGGCCACAGGAAAAATATTCGTAAGGGAAGAGAAAAAAAAATTTGACTGCCACACCTGAGAAGAAAAGAATTGAGGAATTAAAAACAGGTAAAATAAGAAAGAAAAAAAATATGAGAGGGTCCAAAGTGAAGAATAGAAAAACGTCAAAACCATGACATCATCTCTTCACTATTTTACCTTCAAGACTCTTCGGACTCTAAAGAGCCTTCAAACTTTGGTCTTAGACCAATTCTAACTTTTTCACTTGTTAAGAAATTGATTTGCTGCAGAAAGTATCATTCTTCTTGATGTTTTTTTTAATTTACTGTATAAAATATTAAATATTTGTCGTGACATTCTAAAATTATCTCTGAAAACACACTATTTATCCTTATCTAAAGGGTTTTCCAATAAGAGGTGTTATTTTGATATTCAAAGAAAAATGCCGTTTTTTGAGATAAATTATCGGATCTTTATTTCATTATAAAGAGGAAGGTATGCGGTTAATAATGGAAAATAACATCAGCCAAATTACCACCACGACCACGCCTACAGGACCATATCCTTTTCATGAAATTTTCCATAACCAAATCTCAAAGTGGCTGCCCTATGTGCTCGATAGCCTCACGAATTCCATCTTTGAGGTCTTGAATCGACGCTGGGCTGTTGGCGTAGACCTTCTCTTTCACGTGGCCCCAAAGGAAGAAGTCGCAAGGTGTTAAGTCACAAGATCTCGGTGGCCAATTGTGATCACCTCTTCCAAAGATAACACAGTCCGGAAACTTTTCCCGTAAAAGATCAATGGTTTCGTTGCTTGTATGGCACGTAGCGCCGTCTTGTTGTCCAGATCAATACCATCCAATTTCGGCCATAAAAATTCATTAATCATCTGTCGATAGCGCAATCCATTCACCGTAACTGTTGCTCCAGCCTCATTTTCGAAAAAGTAAGGTCCAATGACCCCGCGGGACCATAAACCGCACCAAACAGTCACACGTTGAGGATAGAGAGGCTTTTCAACAATAACTCTTGGGTTTTCCGAGCCGCAGATGCGACAATTTTGCTTGTTGACGAAGCCATCGAGGTGGAAATGGGCCTCATCACTCAAGATGAGTTTTCGATGGAATTCCGGATCATTTTCATGCATTTCAAGGACCCAATCAGCAAAGACTCGACATAGTTGCTGATCGGCCGGCTTGGGTTTTGTGTTAACTGTACTTTATAAGCCTTAAGACCCAAATCTTTATGCAAAATACGGTGTAATGACGTTTGTGGAACGCCTAATTCCAAAGAACGACGAGGAATGGACAAACCTGGGTTTTCTTCAATACTTTCGGCTACAGCAGAAATATTCTCGGCTGTTCTTGAGCGACGTGCACGGGTTTTATTCTTCACATCACTAGCTTGTCCCGACAGCTCGAATTTTTCTACCAATTTCTGTATTGCGGTCCGACAAGGTGCTTCACGACGACGCAAAAATGTTCGAGTTTTACGAACCGTCTCTGCCACATTTTCACCATTTTTATAGTGAATTTTAATAATTTCAATGCGTTGTTGAATCGTGTATCGTTCCATTTTTATTAATGGCGTAGTTTTACTTGTCCAATGTCAAAAAATGATAGCTCCAAAAGTGACATCTACCGAAATAGTGGGCTAATTAAAATAACACCTCTTATTGGAAAACCCTTTATTACCTCCTTTTCCCAGAACATGTTAGTCTTGTATTGAAAAAAGCAGATTAATGGTATCATCGAAAACACTCTTATTAAATCCTAGAAAAAGCTACTTTTTCGAAATAATTTCCGGTGATTTGTTTTTTTTTTATCTTAATTAATAATTAGTGTTTCGTTTTTGGAAGCTTAAAACGTTATTAAAATGTCCCTGGAGTCTTCTGAGGCAATAGCTCCTTTGGGTCTCATATAAGCAACTAATGTTGTGCATACCTTTTTGAAATTGGACACGTGTCAAATGAAATCACCTCAGCGGCAGTGAAGCACCTGTGCATAATTCCGAAATGATTTTATTTGTTTTGTTGTTTTTATTTTAAATTATATTATTACTTTACAGATTACAGCAGATTACAACAAAATTTTAAAAGAGTCTTTATTCAACGACTTTTTTTTTGCATAATACTTATAAATTTAAAATTTTACCTCACCCAAATGATAGAATAGCAGGGTAAGGCTCCAGTTGGTGTAGCGTAGTGCGTGCATTGAATCGGTTGACCTCCTTGCATGGGGTCCTGACTTCAATTATAAAAAAAAAACAAAAAGATAAAATCAAAATTGCTCTGTATTTAATAAAATATACTAAGACTGTGCCACCGTAATTTTGATGGTTAATATACTTTTTGCATTCCCAACTCATTTGGACAATACGGAACTCAGATTGAAATCGAAAGACTATAAAGAACGGACTCCTTTTGTTTTCTTATTTTCAAAAAAAAATAAATTAAATCAACTAAAAAAGTTGCGTGTTTAATGTACTTAAGCTCTGTTGACTATCACCCTTAAGTATCTCATGCTCATTTACCATGACTATAATCGCCATATTCGTAAGTACGCAGGCTGCTTGAATTGTCACCAACTGCTTCCGTTTAATCGACCCATAAACGGTATATACACAACCAGGTAAATGCTTTTTAAAAACCAGTGAACCGATTAAGAACGTCCTAGCGGCACAA
The DNA here is from genome assembly GCA_963924295.1 of Dioctria rufipes. NCBI lineage: Eukaryota > Metazoa > Arthropoda > Insecta > Diptera > Asilidae > Dioctria > Dioctria rufipes. Next base: position 30,424,145 of record OZ002742.1, read on the forward strand.
CAATCGCGCAGCCACTTACCTGATCTTTGAAAATTTCCACCTTTTAGGCAATCGATAAATTTTTAATAGGTTCATGAACCATAAATAGTAGGTTCCCTAAATATTGCAGTTCATTTAACCAAGATTGTAAGAAACCTTAAATAAAAAATTTAAAACAAAAAAAATAAATTTCACTTATTTTCCCTGGCACTTTTAATATCGGTTTTTTTGGTCTAAAAACGTGACTCAACCGTGGTAGCATTAAAGTGTGGTGGCACTCTGTAAAGTGCTGTTCTGGCTTGCTTCAAAAATATGGGTGAGCACCGCAGAACCCAGCAAACCTTTCTCAGGTACAACAGCGCAGCGGTTCGATAAGCGATCTGGTTTTAGAGAATAATAAAAATAAAAGTAAAAAAATATCGTAAATTTAAATTATTACAATTAAACTTCTGTTTTGGGATTATTATCGGTCGAACTCATGCTGCACACGCTGCTCGATTTGGTTTCGGTTTTTGTACAGTTTATGAATTTAAATAAGGCAAATGGGGCTCTTTGTGATTGTGAAATGGTTCCAGGAGATTGCCCACGGGAACAAGGCAACTGATAGTGTGCACCGGGCGAATAAAAGAAATTTGTGCGGTAGCCAGACCAGCATAGAATATTGTGAATAGGAGTCGATTTTCTTCCTTTCCAACTGTATATATGTACATAGTGGAGAAACATGAACGTGAGCTGATCTTATTGCCTGATTGGGATGCCAAGACGATGAATTTTAACTCCTTGGACGTGTATGGAACTTTTGGATTTAATGTGCTTTTTCTATATATATATACGCTCTAGAAAATATTTGGACTTGTTGACTTGGAATTTAAGCCATGCACGTAAGGATATCGCCATATCGGATATGTTTCACATTGTTATGTTGAAATGTAGCCAAAAGTTTCAGATTATTTTAGATTATGGGATAAGGTGTCAAGGTATCAAGCAAATCGATTTAAATTTAAGTTTTCAAATAGATAGCTATGAATAGAATCAAGACAAAAGTGTTCTGTTGTTTGGACTAATTTCATTCAGGTTGCAATTTATGATTAAATAAAGTTCGGATTGTATCTGCAGGAGCTGCGCCAACGATATTCTAACTTAATTTATTCGAATAACTGGAGTAAACCACAATAGTGGTATGATGAAAGGATATATTGGTCTTAATGCCCGGAAGCCCCAGTTTCATATGTGTATAGATACCTAGATTGTTTATGTGGCTGCACAGACTTTTGTCTTTGCAATTTTTTCAAGCTTCTGAAAGTATGTATTCGATCAGACAATACTTCTACTGTTCAGTCGTTCCAACGCAAATTTATGTCTATATCTAAACTAAGTCGTTTGGTAATAAATGACTCAAACTCAGAAAAATATCGGTTCGTTGCTTAAACCTTTATAGGAATTGCAACACTCCATTTTTAATCACAAAGTATATTGTGGTTAATAAGAACATTGAACAAATATTCAGGTTCAAAAAAAGTGAATATTATAAAAGTCTAGCAGGTAAACTGGATTGGACTGTAACAGACTCAAAACAATGGTGGGCATTGGTTAAACATCTAGTTAAACAAAGGTAAATAAGACACCTGGCTATAGATAGAGTACCACACGAATTCTATAAGAATATGCCACTTGTTTTTATTTACTTGTTATGTAAAGAGTATAATGATATATGTACAGTACATATATGATAATGCAAATATAACAGATGGCCTTACCCATTGTATTATATTTCCAATACATAAAAAGGGAATTAATAATGATGTGGTGAACTACAGGGGATTGACCTGATTAACAGATAAAATTTGAAAAATGTTTACAGGAGTCCTTGTTGAAAGGTTACATTTTAAATATTGGTGCACAATAAGCCAATGAATGGGTGCAGTGCAAAGGCCAGTCGCCCTGCTTAATTCTAATTCTGAGGTGCCTAAAGGAATATTGGACGAGAATCAGGCGGGCTTTAGAAGGGAGTACTCTACAATAGACACTAAATTCTGTTTAGTATGTGCCCAGTGAGAGACTAAGCTCGCATACACTTGGCATGCGGGTATTCATTAATAAATATTGTTAAAAATGCACTAATGAAAAACAAGTGTCCTGCAGAAAAGTAGCGATGTTAAATTTTTCTAGTATAAAAAATGGTGGAATTTTTCTTGGCAAAATGGATATTGTGTCTTCTGCTTAAAATTCAGTAGCAGTAGTTCTCTTACCTTAAATTTTATTCTGGGATAAAATTTTCAAATAATTGAGCTTTTTTTGCAGAAATTTATATATTTATTCCTGATATTACTATCAGTGCGCAAGGTAATATAATATTAATGTATGCATTAAATATCTTAATTAAACATATAATTATTTCATCAAGATGGTCATACTGCTTTTCGCAGCTCGGACTCATCTGCCCGTCCTCACGATAAAGAAAAATGAACTTTTAAAACAAAAATTTAGATTTAAGTTCGAAAATGTCATAATCAGATAACTCCTTTGAAGGATTGCCATACAAAAATTTGGTTTTTCACTGAATATATTTAGACACCGCCTGAGAACGTGTCTTCGTAGAGAGCTGAAATTTTATATACGGTATTTTCATTGTAATAATAAATACACTTTTAAAAACAAAGTAAATTATGCAACCCCTTCTTGGTTTTTTTTTTTTATATATTATTAAGCCAAGCTCAGGGGATACCCTATGATGCAAAGCACAGTGTGACAGGAAGGAGATAGGGAAAGGATTATGGGATATGAGGAGAGCGGCGGAGGTGCCGATGTATGTCGCCCTTAAACTTTTGCAGGTTGTATGCCGGAGGAAAGACAGAAGATGGTAGAATGTTCCACATTCGCACAGTTCGGGATTAAAAAGCATCACGGAATTTTAGTGTACGGCCGAAGGTAATTTGAAGGGTAAAAGGATGAGCGCGGGATGCAGCGCGGGTATTGCGTGCAGGAACTATTCTACAAGGGATCAGACTAGATATTTCATCAGAACATTGGCCATGCATATAGCGATAAAGGAGCGAAAGGCATCCAACATTGCGACGGTGCTCGAGCGAGTCGATATGACGAGTAATTGCCACATCACCAATGAGCTTGCAGGCTCTCTTTTGGACAATATCCAATGAAGCTAAGGCTGTGCGACCAGCCCCGGCCCAGATATGGGAATTGTATTCCATTCTGGGTCTGATGTAGGACTTGTAGAGGAGCGCTATATTTGATGGGCTAAAATATTTCTTGCACCTTTTCAAAAACCCGAGACATTTGGATGCTTCTTTGGCAACCGAGAAGATGTGATCTGTCCAGCTTAACTTACTGGAAATATTAATGCCAAGAATTCTTAGTGACGGTGATTCAGAAATTAATGCACCATCAAACGAAACGGGAGTGGTTAAGTGATGGTCTTGTTATAATGAGATGAGACAGCTTTGGGTCTTAGATGCATTGAATTCGACGCGATTCACTTTGCCCCAAGCGAGAATATTGTCAAGATCGTTATTCAATGATCTAATCATGCAGTCTCGTTTAACACATGCGGCGTTCCCTCTGGAATCCGCAAGGGTGTCAAAGGAGTATGCGAAATCAAGGGTACTGTCATCAGCAAAGCTATGGATAGGATTGAAAGTAAGGGAAAGCAGATCATTAATGAAGATTAGAAATAGAGTCGGAGAAATAACAGAGCCCTGGGGGACACCGGCATTAATAGGATGAGGATCAGATATAACGCCATCTAATACAACTCGTATTTGGCGACTAGATAAAAAACTTTCAATCCATAATAGAAGAGGAGGGGAAAGACCAAGTGCTTTGAGTTTGGCTAAAAGGGCTGAATGCCAGACTCTATCAAAGGCCTTTGAAATATCTAGAGCAACGATTTTGGACTCACCAAAATTGTGAAGACTACGATTCCATACAAAATTTAGATTTTTTACATATACTGTGAAAACGATCAGTCCTAGACGTTTGTATTATTTATTTGCATTGTTCTTCAGAATATAAAATGCTATCAACCTATCTGACAAACGACAAACGATTTTAATAATGTAACTTGCAGAGATGGGTAACCATACGAAATTTCATATGGGCATTCATCTCGGGTATCGTAAGAATTGGGCTTTTTTCCATGTTATTTGAAGATTTCGCCCTATTCTAAATTCCTCCATATTTTGTCCTTTTTTTCGCGAAAAATGTATTTGTCCATATGTTAACTGCTCTAGGATGGGACCCTTTCGTTAAATTTCTTGGAAAAAAATATACAGAAAAAATTGTTTGAGTCGTTTGGGTAATCAATCATTAATATCAAATCGGGCGTAAATTGTGAATTCGTATAAATTCAAATGGTTGACAGTTGCCTTTTACATGAACGATTTTTGTAATAATTTTATGTGATTTTTATAATACAGATCTATCCTCCTTTCCACCAATCTCTCCATCTCTAGTCTGACTATTCTTTTTCTCTTATATGAACTAATTAGGTATCTTCACAGACAGCCAAGGGCTGGTACCCTGGTAGCCCAATCATCACGTGCGGACTGATGAGCTAATAAATAAATTGGTATGGATACAGATCTGTACTGCACTGATGAGCTCATGATGATTGGTTGGATAAAATGATTACTCAACACCATTTATTTCCCTTTCACTCGTGTATTAGATGTACTAGACGTACAGATCTGTATCTATACCAATTTATTGGTGAGCTGATAGATGATTTGGCGAAGAAACTCATTGAGGAGCTCAGTAAAAGCGTTACTTGTCCTACAACCACATTAATGTATACTCACATTGTCATACTTGACTAAAAAGATCCCTGGTAGCCCAATCATAATAAGCGCACTGATGAGCTCATGTGGATCTATCGGATGAATGTAATGCTGATTTTTGTTCCAGCAACGGGACTAAACTCATTTATATACTTTGTAATTCAGCGATTGTTCAACACCATTTATCTTCATTTTACCCGTACATTATTGATTTATTGATGAGCTGATAGGTGAGTTGGCGAAGAAATTCTTCGAGGCGCTTAGCAGAAAAGTTAGTTGTTTATACTCACTTGATTGAAAAGATGTGTCAGTTAACAACAAGAGCCCCCTCCGCACTGGAAAATTTTGTAAACTGATGAGCATTGGCTACCAGGGGTGCTCTTCACTTATACCTTCGTAGTTAACGCTCATCAGTTTATCAAATTTTAGTACCGGTGTGGTATGGTATGGTAGCCAACGCTCATCAGATTACAAAATTCTAATACCGGTGCGGCAGGGGATTTTATGATAACTAACATAATTTTTAGTAAAATGAAAATATATTATGTGTTATCTAAGACAAGTATCAGCTTATCAATAAGTTGGTATGGCTACTGATCTGTATGTCTAGTGCATCCAATGTGCGGGTGAATGGGAGATAAATGGTGTTGAGCAATCATTGAATCGCGATGTATATAAATGAGTTTACTCCCGGTGCTAGAACAAAAAACAGCATTAAATTCATCCAACCAATCATCATGAGCTCATCAGTGCGCTCATGATGATTGGAATAGCAGGGTAATTATATTAACACATGCGCAAAATACTTTATTAGTTTTTTGAACTTGTGCACTTGCTCTGTATTTCTATTTCTTCTGGTAATCCATTGTATATGGGTACAGCACTACCTACCCTGGTGGCCCAATAATCATGAGCGCACTAATGAGCTCATGATGATTGGTTGGATGAACGAAATGCTGATTTTTGTTCTAGCACCGGGACTAAACTCATTTATATACTTCGGAATTCAATGATTGCTCAACACCATTTATCTCCCTTTCATTCGTACAATAGATGCAATATACATACAGATCAGTAAGTATCCATGTCAATTTATTGATGAGCTGATAAATGAGTTGGCGAAAAAACTCATCGAGGCGCTCAGTAAAAATGTTACTTGTCTATACTCACTTGACTGAAGAGATGTGTTAGTAGATAAGCAGTGCCGGTTCTGTGCCAAAATTACGTGTATTTTTAAAGGGGACTCTAAACATTCAAAATGGTCTCATATTCTGCGCAAAAATCACAAGTATGTTGTTTAAAGGGATCTTTCAAAACTACAAAATGGTCCCAAAAGCACTTCATAGACGTGTACGAGGATAGTTGTAGGTGATGATGTCATGAAAGGTATATAGTTGGGTTGCTAGGTTAGTGTTAACCACCCCCTCCCCCGTAGCCGTTGACACGCAAGAAGTGGCTTACTATGGCTCATTAAAATGCTACTTTTTGCGTAATCGCAATCATTTATTATATTTAAATATCTCATGGCAATTCAAGTAATCACTCAAATTCTGAATGATTGAATAAAAATGTAAACAAAAGAGCCAGCTTACCAGCAGATCTGTTGCAGCCATGTAAACAAAGGGGCTCATTTCGGTAAAAACAGGTTGCTGAACTTGAAACTGTGAGCTGAAAACGTATTGGGGGCGATAAATAAAAAACGTGAAGTGTAGGTCACATCAATATTTTATTTTAAAATCAACTAAACAATTTAAAGATGATGCTTACCTACCAGAATTGTGCATGATAAACATATTCGTCGCGAGAAACCATACCAGTTTTTTAAAAAAATTTAATTACATAATTTTACATTCACGGTCTTGTTTATGTATTTATTTATCACAAAATATTTATTTAGAAAAACATTGAAATAGATTTCAAATAACCAATTCAAACTTGAAATAAATAACACATACCGCTCTAATTTTGAGCTATAATTATAAGATTATGGGATTTATATAACTTATAGATTTTTCCAATTTCGATGTTATAAATATTCGTGACATTAACACAAGTTGCTAATAACACATTACGCTTCAATTAATTTTCTGAAATCCCAAGTTTAAACTGTTTTTCTTAATGGGTACGACTTAAGACATAGCAAAAGGTTTGAGTAAAAGCGTTTTTTATTATGATTGAATTTTTTTAGATTTTCACATTGAATATCACAATGTGCTTAAAATGTGTCATAATATACGCAGCCGTGTTTTATACATACAACAACAACTGTTTTACCTTTGTGATGCAGTAAGAAACATGTAAGTAGAACATCAGCTTCTATTTGCTTCTTTGTTTTAACATGTAAAGCAAAAATAAATAAATCACGAAACGAATACCATTTCGTATCACATTGTGTTTTGATACGAGTGATAGAATTGTGATAGGACTGCTAGAATTAGAGCTGCTTCAAAATCTGTTTGCTTACATTTCGTTAATTATATGTTGTCACTTCATCTTCGCTGCTACTTCTATAATTAAAATATATTTTAGTAAAATATTTCCTGTATGGATTTTACAGAGTATACTATGCTGCACATCAACAGTCTTTTCTTCCTTTTAACCATAGCTGCTTCAGCGATGTCGGATACAATCCCGTACACAATTTCATTAGGGGGGTATACATATTGAACCATATATTTTTAAGTAGGTATAAGTAAGGTTGAGATTTTGTACTTTTTTCTCCAGTAAAAATAGCTTTTGTCACGAAATAGGACAAAAGCCAGGAAATTATATACCGACGAAGGATGTTCAAAGAAAAGGTTACGTGAAATATTTAACGAAAAAATACTAAGTACCTGTTTCTCAAGAAAAAGAAACAATAAATTGATTCTAAATATTTCTTTAAAAAAAAACTTAATTATTCACATTTTTTTACAGCAGACATATATATCTGTGTTGCTTTGTACACATCTCGCCCCGTTCAAAATCCATAACAAAAAATTTTTCCTGAATTTTTTTTTTAATTTTCATATTCTTACCATTTTTTTCACTTAATTCTTTTTTTGTCACCCAGCAGGATGAGACGGAATACTTTCAATGAAGGACGTTTAATGAAATGGACATGTGAAGAAATCCAGGGTTTGCAACGTTTTTAAGACAGAATCAGACAGCTTTCTTCTATCGTGAACTATTTGCAAATACATTGAGTCCACCATGTAAAAAAAGCATCTACGAGAAATTCAATAGAATTCAACAAAAGTTTCAACGTGTTCTGATTGAGATACCTATGTAGCCCTTCTTCTCTAATGTTGGAGATTATAGTAATTTATTTTAAAAGTCGCCTTTGATTTTAAATATTTTTTGATATATTTCTTAGGATTTAAAAGAACTTGCATTATTAAAATTAAACTAAGAATTATTCTTCAAATTATTTATCTTTCGAAAAATAAGCCATTTTAGTAATGACATGTGTGTGTATCCGAACCAAAAAAATTTTAAAATTTTTTACAATTACTGAAATTATAAATTGTTTAGCATATAAGAAATAGCCATAATTCTTAATGTCCTGTCAAAATCTATGTAAAATAAAATTTAGAAAAAAATAAGACAAATGATCTAAATTAGAAAAAGCCTAAAGCGAATGTTATTTAATTTTCTATGTAGAATAAAATATTCGTTTCATCGAATATCTAGTTTTTATTGTTATTTTATCATAATTCTGTAAAAAAAAACTGAAGATAGAGAAATAACGAAAATGTGATTGCCTTTTACCTACTCTTAGAAAAATAAACTACTTTTTCCATAAAAAATGTATAAGATGTTCTTTTTCCACTCACACGAAAAAAAAAATCAAAAAAAAAAATTTTTTCAATCGCTTCTACCTCCCCTACAGGCCAAATTGTTGTTTCTTTTCTGATCTTAAATGCCTTCATATACACGCAACAGCACTGCTTACTTGTATACATTTACTCTACGCCTAAATAATTTCAATATAAAAAACAACTACAAACTTATTTCTCTCTTTCGTTAAAGTTATACAAACACTGACCCACATATTTTTACTTATTTTCTGATTTCGCTTTTATTCCCCACCCTTTTTATATAATGCAGTTTAAAATCTGAAAAAATAGAAAATGGCGTCCCTAGTTCAAAATTCTATATAAAAAAAACTTCGATAAAAATCCACAATAACTCAACTAACCTTAATCCACTTCCTTCTTATTCTCTCATTTCGCTTTCATACCTACCACGCCCCTTTTCATACGATTATAATCTATAAAATTAGAAAATGGCATCCCTAGTTCAAAATGTCCATATAAAAAAAATCTCCATATAAATTCATAGAAATCGAACTGATTGAGTTGCTTCCTACTGATTATGGGCACCTGGTAGAAATCTGAAAAATTTGGCTGAATCTGGCCTGGATTTGGATGTTTCCATATCGAAAATTTTTCGAAGCCTACAAGTATGTAATCCTGAAGAATTTAATGATTAGTGGGTAGCCATTCTCTGATAAAATTCGTTCCACAAACTTTTCTGGGTTGGTGCTTTCGATTTGTCGATATGGAAAACATCCAAATCCAGGCCAGATTCAACAAAATTTTTCAGATTTCTACCAGGTACCCATGATCAGTAGGAAGCAGATTTTCTGGTCCCAATAGTCAGTACAAAAGTTCGATTTCTATGAATTTATATGGAGATTTTTTTTATATGGACATTTTGAACTAGGGATGCCATTTTCTAATTTTATAGATTATAATCGTATGAAAAGGGGCGTGGTAGGTATGAAAGCGAAATGAGAGAATAAGAAGGAAGTGGATTAAGGTTAGTTGAGTTATTGTGGATTTTTATCGAAGTTTTTTTTATATAGAATTTTGAACTAGGGACGCCATTTTCTATTTTTTCAGATTTTAAACTGCATTATATCAAAAGGGTGGGGAATAAAAGCGAAATCAGAAAATAAGTAAAAATACGTGGGTCAGTGTTTGTATAACTTTAACGAAAGAGAGAAATAAGTTTGTAGTTGTTTTTTTATATTGAAATTATTTTGGCGTAGAGTAAATGTATACAAGTAAGCAGTGCTGTTGCGTGTATATGAAGGCATTTAAGATCAGAAAAGAAACAACAATTTGGCCTGTAGGGGAGGTAGAAGCGATTGAAAAAAATTTTTTTTTTGATTTTTTTTTTCGTGTGAGTGGAAAAAGAACATCTTATACATTTTTTATGGAAAAAGTAGTTTATTTTCTAAGAGTAGGTAAAAGGCAATCACATTTTCGTTATTTCTCTATCTTCAGTTTTTTTTTACAGAATTATGATAAAATAACAATAAAAACTAGATATTCTATGAAACGAATATTTTATTCTACATAGAAAATTAAATAACATTCGCTTTAGGCTTTTTTCTAATTTAGATCATTTGTCTTATTTTTTTCTAAATTTTATTTTACATAGATTTTGACAGGACATTAAGAATTATGGCTATTTCTTATATGCTAAACAATTTATAATTTCAGTAATTGTAAAAAATTTTAAAATTTTTTTGGTTCGGATACACACACATGTCATTACTAAAATGGCTTATTTTTCGAAAGATAAATAATTTGAAGAATAATTCTTAGTTTAATTTTAATAATGCAAGTTCTTTTAAATCCTAAGAAATATATCAAAAAATATTTAAAATCAAAGGCGACTTTTAAAATAAATTACTATAATCTCCAACATTAGAGAAGAAGGGCTACATAGGTATCTCAATCAGAACACGTTGAAACTTTTGTTGAATTCTATTGAATTTCTCGTAGATGCTTTTTTTACATGGTGGACTCAATGTATTTGCAAATAGTTCACGATAGAAGAAAGCTGTCTGATTCTGTCTTAAAAACGTTGCAAACCCTGGATTTCTTCACATGTCCATTTCATTAAACGTCCTTCATTGAAAGTATTCCGTCTCATCCTGCTGGGTGACAAAAAAAGAATTAAGTGAAAAAAATGGTAAGAATATGAAAATTAAAAAAAAAATTCAGGAAAAATTTTTTGTTATGGATTTTGAACGGGGCGAGATGTGTACAAAGCAACACAGATATATATGTCTGCTGTAAAAAAATGTGAATAATTAAGTTTTTTTTTAAAGAAATATTTAGAATCAATTTATTGTTTCTTTTTCTTGAGAAACAGGTACTTAGTATTTTTTCGTTAAATATTTCACGTAACCTTTTCTTTGAACATCCTTCGTCGGTATATAATTTCCTGGCTTTTGTCCTATTTCGTGACAAAAGCTATTTTTACTGAAGAAAAAAGTACAAAATCTCAACCTTACTTATACCTACTTAAAAATATATGGTTCAATATGTATACCCCCCTAATGAAATTGTGTAAGGGATTGTATCCGACATCGCTGAAGCAGCTATGGTTAAAAGGAAGAAAAGACTGTTGATTTGCAGCATAGTATACTCTGTAAAATCCATACAGGAAATATTTTACTAAAATATATTTTAATTATAGAAGTAGCAGCGAAGATGAAGTGACAACATATAATTAACGAAATGTAAGCAAACATATTTTGAAGCAGCTCTAATTGTAGCAGTCCTATCACAATCCTATCACTCCTATAAAAAAACAATGTGATACGAAATGGTATTCGTTTGGTGATTTTGTTATTTTTGCTTTGCATGTTAAAAAAAAATCGATATAATGAAGCAAATAGAAGCTGATATTCTACTTACGCTTCTTGCTGCAGCGCAAAGGTAAAACAGTTGTTTTTGTATGTATAAATCACGGCTGCGTATATGATGACACATTTTAAGCACATTGTGATATTCAATGAGAAAATCTAAAAAATTTTAATCATAATAAAAAACGCTTTTACTCAAACCTTTTGCTATGTCTTAAGTCGTACCCATTAAGAAAAACCGTTTAAACTTGGGATTTTAGCAAATTAATTGAAGCTTAATGTGTTATTAGAAACTTGTGTTAATGTCACGAATATTTATAACATCGAAATTGGAAAAATCTATAAGTTATATAAATCGCATAATCTTATATTTATAGCTCAAAACTAGAGCGGTATGTGTTATTTATTTCCAGTTTGAATTGGTTATTTGAAATCTATTTCAATGTTTTTCTAAATAAATATTTTGTGATAAATAAATAAATAAACAGGACCGTGAATGTAAAATTATGTAACTAAAATTTTTTAAAAAACTGGTATGGTTTCTCGCGACGAATATGTTTATCATGCACAATTCTGGTAGGTAAGCATCATCTTTAAATTCTTTAGTTGATTTTAAAATAAAATATTGATGTGACCTACACTCCACGTTTTTTACTTATCGTCCCATTACGTTTTCAGCTCACAGTTTCAAGTTCAGCAACCTGTTTTTACCGAGATGAGCCCCTTTGTTTACATGGCTGCAACAGATCTGCTGGTAAGCTGGCTCATTTGTTTACATTCTTATTCAATCGTTCGGAATTTGAGTGATTACTTGAATTGCCATGAGATATTTAGATATAATAAATGATTGCGATTACATAAAAAGTAGCATTTTAATGAGCCATAGTAAGCCACTTCTTGCGAGTCAACGGATACGGGGGAGGGGGTGGTTAACACTAACCTAACAACCCAACTATATACTTTTCATGACATCATCACCCACGACTATCCTCGTACACGTCTACGAAGAGCTTTTGGGACCATTTTGTAGTTTTCAAAGGTTCAGTTTAAAGATACTTGTGATTTTGGCGCAGAACCCGAGTACTTTGACACCATTTAGTCAATTCAGAAACTTATCTTTAAAAATACTTGCGATTTTGGCGCAGAATATGAGACCATTTTGAAGGTTTAGAGCCCCCTTTAAAAATAAACGTGATTTTGCCGCAGCGTTTGTTAGTTGTTAAGATCCGCCGTCCGCTCTGGTACTAAAATTTTGTAAACTGATGAGCGTTGGCTACCAGGGTACTTATGTATTTCACCATACTCTATTAAGTTTAGCTGTACTGTCACTTTTTTCCTCACTATGTAATGTATTATTTTCAAGTCAGTTCATCATCCATTATCATTCCCAGATATTTTACTGTGTCAACCCCTTTAATAAATTCACCTGCTACTCGCAATCCAATTGAACAATCTTAAATATGAGGTGGCACAGAGGAGAGAAGTCCTTTTTTGGCAAGAAAAGTTCGACAGATAGGACACAAAAGAGAGAATTTTATTTTTTGCAAAAAGAGAATCTGGCAAAAATCAAATTTCCAGTTAAGTTTTTATTTTTATTTTATTTGTGTAAGCTCACTATTATGATCCTGCAACTGCACCACCTTTGTTTGCTAAAAATGCTCATCTTTTTGTTTAGTGAAACATTAAAAATTAAAACTATACAATTTTTTTTCATTTTTTCTTAATTTTTGTTAAATAATAATTGTCACCATCACCTACGTGACTTTTCTGCGAACTTAGACGCTACTTCGCTTACAAAATCTTTATTATCAACAGTTAATTTTTTATGGAAACTCATGATACATAATGCATCTGACAATCGTTGTTCGCACAATGTTGAAAGTTCCAAGGGTCCAAATCTACATTCTTCTCAAATGGGACCAAATTTCATACCAACTTATTGCTTCAACAATAAAATTTTGCAACAAAGATGTTCCATAGAAGTCCTGTATTTTTGAAACAATTTTTATGAACTCGTGCTTTGTTAACATTCTCGTTTCGCGGGTGTGAATCTGCAGGAGCGCGAAAGGTATACATATTATGATTTTCAGAAAAACGTTCATTCAATGATACAATTAAAGAATCTAATTAAGGAATGAATATTGATCTTTTATAATTATCTTCCACAGGATATGCTCCTTGTTTTGATTTGTGTGTCAATATTTAATAAGTCGGAACAAGTCGAAATTTGCGAAGAATTAAGGCAAATTCTTCTTCTAACTTTTCTTTATAGCAATTTAAAGCGTTTGCCAATTTTCCAATTTATTCGTTTATAGATTGATTACAGATTAAATTGAATTCCCTGCATTCGTTTAATAACGGGTTCTAGTATAATGAATAGATGGCAATTATGTGCAGAGTTACAAAAAAATTGCTACTAGCTTTTGCAACATAAAGATGGTGCGCATTTTGTCTTGGTTCGAAGTTCATACTTGTGGACAATTTGCGGAGTTGCGTAAAGACCTAGAGAAATATCTTAAACAGAAATCCTTACAATTTTCTCAAAAGCAATATAACTGACCAAAATAAGCAAATTTATTTGTAAATAAAATCTCTAACTTAAGTAACACAACATGAAACATAAGGATGCAATTCATCTGACCCTGTAGAAAATCAAAAAATAACTTAATTTTAATGAAATAATTACAAAAATTTTCTCGGCTCAAATTGGTAAAACGACTACCCAGAACTGAAATTTCCGTGACCTTGATAGCATATTTTGCGTAGCGCGAACTATAAATTTGATTTGAATACAAACTTAGTGAAAGTAAAAGACGATTTTAAGTTTTTTCTGAGCATCAGCATACTGTGTTGAATTTTTTTGTGAATTCAAAATTTTATTCTGTTTTGCAACGGAATGAAAATTTTGAAAGAGAGCTTTTACGAAATCCATACAAATATTGAAAAGAGTTTTCGCGAATATGCATAGTTTTTTTCCCAATTTCTATGTACATATACTTTCAATACTTTCATTTAGGAAGCAGAAAATATTTAAAATTTCCAAAAGTCAAGTACCTACCGTATTTTATATAGTATAATTTCTATTTATAGAAAATTACGTTTTTGTTTCGTCTCTAGTTCGTGGTGTATGAAATATGTACGTAGGTATATCTTAATTTATTTTAGAAAATTAAATTTATTTTAAATAAAAACATTTTTAAATCCGTAGATATACAAAATCTACGAAATCTCGGTAATTCTCGTAATATAATTTATTACTTGCATTTTAAATTAAAAAGAAGTTAAGCATACAACTACTGCGTTTTTACTTCGTTTTAATTTTTTATTATCAATTGATCGATTTGCAATTGGTGTAATTAATTTTTGGCAAAAAGTATCAAAAGCTATAATCTTGTTGAACTGATTTTAAATTTTGTTATCACTCAATGTATACAATAGTTTCTGGTGGAATATTTTTTTTGTTTTTTGAAAATATCTATTGTAGTATTTCCAATTGTTTCTGCTGATATTTAACAATATATTTGATTAATTGTTTGCAGTTAATTATTATCATATTACTGGAAACCACGTTTCTGTTAGCATTAGAAGATTTAATAGTCAATTTTATAATAGAAAATATATTCAGAGGGCTAATTTTAGAGGTTAATATTTTTTCAGAACAAAACTATCCATGATTAGGGATCCACGATAAGCAGATAAGAAAAGATCTGGAAAGAAATGTTGCGCGCAGTCATGTAAGATTTGTAAGATGGATTGTTTTGAAAAAGAGGATCGTCTATTCTCATTAAAAAAAAACCAAACTGAAAAATTTTTGGGAACATTTGGTGAAATAATTAATTATTTTCACATACACCATCTTACATAAAATCCCAGTGCCCATGCTAGTAACTAACCCATATAAGAATGATACTTTTTGTTAGAATTATATTTTGCGACGGCTCTTCCCTAAATAATTTTTTGTAAAAGGGATCTTGAATTTTTGTGAAATAATAATTTTCTCTCAAATTTACATAAATAATCTTCTTTTTTTGAAAGAGAACAATATACAACTTTTCAGTTAGTTAGTGTAGGTGAAAGGGACCCTTGGACTACCTGGCTTACAATTTCAATCGCTTTTACACTTGATGACCAATAAGTATGTTACCATGAAAACTAGTCAGATCTCTTATTTGCTGTCCTTAGTTTGTTGGCAAATCACAAAAAATATATATGCATGTAACAACAACTTAGAGAATTTAAAAAAGAAGACGTTGAAATTCTGTATATAGTTTTCCAAATAATTTTTAAATGCCAAAACGTTAGTTCAACATTTTATACTAACCTTCAACTTAAAATTGTGAAATTGTGTTAGGAGTACTATATGACAAAGGAGAGTTAGTCTTCGGTTTTACCTCGGAAAAGTTTAACATATTCTACTTGTAATTAACATCCTACTTAGATTAGGAAGTTCCAGGAAATACAAAAAAAAAACTGTTTTCATTAATTTCTTCTATAAGATCTAATGCCAATGACCGTGATAAAATGTCTCTAAAATTAATGAAATTATTATACAGAAAATACATGTTTAGTGTTCTTCTCTATTCCGAATGATTTGAAAACGAGAAGACTGTTATGATCAGTCACAAAAAGGACTTTTTTAAATGTTCTGTGTTTTCTATCAAAACTACTGGAAGCAATAACTTATTCACAACTGATTGACTATTTACTTAAAATCACATGAACTTTATGAACATCCACTGAAATTCAAGCTATCCGTTCTTTCAATTCATAGCTGTTAAACAGCAGTTTTAAAAGTATCTTCTAATATAAGACATACTGCTTTTAATTAGAAGCACTTCAGTGCAATTGCACTTCCGAAATTTTCAAAGGTTTTCTATAGCATGAACCACACTATTTTCTTAGTTAAATTTTATATTTTCTTCAATCCTATCAACTATACAGTAAATTGATGAGGCCTTTCCCATATTACATATTTCTTCTACGTAGAGTGCCTCATGGACCAATACAAACACTGTTAAAAATGATAGCCTACAAATTTCTGGAAATGCATAAACTCACTTCTATGAAAGTATGTAGCTAATGTTCAAGTATTACTTATTCTAACTAGACCAATTCAACTTTTTTAAGAATTCACTTCTCGATCAACTAACAATCTTCTCAGAATAACCAATCGATCAATTCGAAAATGTTAGAGATGTCTTAATTTGTAAAAACAGCATTGATTTAGGTGATATCGAGTGATCTGTTCACACTATAACTCGAGGACAAGGTATCCATATAAAACTCGTGCCATATAAAAATTTAAATCTTTCAGGTATGCTAAGAAGAACATCGATCACAATAGATCACTTCATAGTTCTTTAGAAAATAAAATCTTTTCAAAACCTTAGTTAGCTTGTTATTACCTCATTTGGAATGGAGATATGTATAATGACGAGACTCAAGAACATTCATATAACAATCTAAGAGGACTTAGCAGCCCAATTAAGAACAAGCTTAGCGAAATGAACATTTTCCAATGAAGACGATTCCCTATCCCTACCAATTGGAGACGACATAGCAAACACACTGACGAAGAGGATACGAATATACAGAACTCTTAGCCGTTAAAATTAAAAGAGATTCATTATATTCCTCATAATTTAGCATCATCAAAACCAAGTAAATCACCGTATATACCACTTTTATCTAAAGTGATCATCAAGTATCACCGACCTCGAGTATGTATGTACATGGATATACTATTTGCAATAGGAAATTGCCCTCTCATCCGAAGAGGGCTTTCTAATGGATATACACAAAACACGCTCACCATCATACCAATGCAGAAAGATAGAAGATCATTTTACTAATGTCAATAATTAAGTGCCTCATTTAAGTGCACAAATTAAGCGTAAAAACCTCCGTAGAGCTCTGGGAATGATGCATAGTTCTCATATCATCACAGCATATCTAATGCGGCAGATCATCTGAGCGGCGATAAGTGGCACACGAGCCCCCAAGATTTTCCCAAGGCAAAATGGAAATGTAAGGAAAAAACGTTCAATGACAAAGGCGACAGAAATCAACAAGACGCAAGACCAAAACGACAGACGCAGACGATCTCCTCGGATACCTGTGTAATTAGAACCAGCCATTATGAGTGGATATGTCATTTAATACCCTCGGCAGATCATGCTCTCGGTCGTGGATACCATGTCAATCCGCAACTGACACGCTGCGCTAAGTTGATTTTGCATGCTAGCAGCTTGCTTACTTGGGGCTTCGTCGTCGGCGACGGATGGCACAACCAAGTACTCATGCCGAGACTCTTGGGCTTGTTGCATTCTCATTACATCTGCATGCAAAACATTTTGACGTGTTGTTGACACTTGGACAAGATCGTCGTGTTGTCTTTCATTTTATACCAGCGCGAGCTGGGGAACTACATCGCGGTTGCTCTCGTTGATTTGTGTTGCGGTTATGCTGCTGTCTGTTGAATCGCTCTTACCCTTTTATTTGTGAGACTTTTTTTTTTACCTGCCAGTTCAGTGTCACCGTCATCGTTGAACCACCACATAATGAAATCAAAATGAATACAAGCAAACAACAAACGAAAAAAAAATAATTTCCAAAGTTACCGAGACCTGAAACTAGCAGCATTCAGGATATATATATTTTTTTTTTCGTCTTTTATAATCTAAATTTACCTGAGATAAATTAAAGGAGAAGACTGATACTCCCCAGCTGCAATTAGGACTGCTGGGGTAATCATAAGGTAAAAGTGATCATTAAATGTGGGCAGATCGTGCTTCTTTAATTGCAAGTGGGCAGTTGATCGATATTAAAGTTTTATTAAAAATTTTTCAAAAACACTTTGCAAATGACAGTGAAATGACTCCCCATTGGCATACCACTTATCGGTTGAAAAGTCTTAAAATCATATAAAAGCTCGGAAACGAAAAAACAACCCTTAATGACTGGCAGCATGCAACAATCTCCCTGGGGTAATGCAGAAAATATAAGTTCGTTCTTTTTAAAATTCGAGGCCTACAATAAAACGACAATTTTGAGCAATAAATTTTTACAATTATTTATGCTGCTCGGTTCGGCTGAGTCGCCTCCTTTTTGCAATTGTCGCAATCAACTGTAACTGCAAAAACCCTTCCTTTTCGGTCGCCTATAAGTTTCGCTTTTGAATTGCGAACGGATGTTTATAGTAAACCGTTACGTGTCTGGGAAACGTAAAATTTATTTCTTGTAAACTTTTTATTGCGAATAATTTCGCTAAACGAAGCAACGCTATCAGTGCGTGACTTTGTTTCATTGTATTCGAAATACAACAGAAGTTGGTGGAGATATACTTAGGTAGGTATGTACTAAGTAAAGTAGTAGATATGTACCCTGTCTGGAAGGGTCTTCTGCCAAATGAGGCAATATTTACTTAAGTGTCATAATTTGTAGGAATGTGGAAAGTTTTCCTTGTGAAAAACCCAAGGAAGGATCCTAATGGCCCCGCAATTAGATGAAAATTTAATGAATGCCAAAATTACACCCCTTCGGAAAGTCGATGACTTCCTGCTTTTTTGGCTGTTAGCTTTCAGGATGTGCCTGTACTATGTTAAAATCCAACGGAAAATCCTTATGTTAGTGGGCAAAAAAGAAATTTCTCAAAATGAAAATAAATGAAGCAATTTCCGAAATGTAATTGGCGTCATATTTCCTGTCAGCTTGGTTTGCCATTACCTCAGCTCAACAGTAATTCACGCTTTTGGTTCTGGATACCTTTTGTTTTTTGTCCTTTAATAATTTTTAGTAATATTTTTTTCTTTCCAGTGTTAAGTATTATCGGTGTGATGCCAGAATATATTTTTTTGCATATGTAGCCTTTAATATTGGATTCTAAGAATTTTCTCCAAAAGCTACTAGGAAAATAAGACGGAATTTTTGAAAAGGGGAAGGAACCCTATGGTTTCTGAAGCAAAAAGGAACTGTTAATGTTGTAATTCTAATAAAGAAATACACATAAATGAATACATGTATTTTCAACATCCTCGGGTCGACAGAGTTATTGTCCTTAAATCGATATCAAATTTGGATGGGTATCCGCAATAGGCAGCCATTACTAAACCGAAATTTGCAAGCACGAACTCTATTAAGGATGAAAGTTTTCGATTATGACAATTTTTTAGCAGATTCGTGGTAGTTCCTTATCGTATACTTGCACTACGTTATCAGCCTTTCTTTCAGATTGCAAAAAAACTAGGAATTATTATTATCAGCAAGGAGAATACGTTGAACGTATTTGATTTTCCAAAATGTTTCTAACTGTTATAGTAAAAGATGCTGCAGTTGTCGAAGAAAGAAAATTCTCAAAACAGAATTGGACAGATGTTAGCGGAATTAAATGCAAAGATCATCTCTGATGTACGTTAAGAGCCTAGTATTGACCATAAATTCAATTTCTGTCAAAAAAATATGAAGTTGACTCACAGAGAGAATAGCACTAGAATAGCATTCTGTGTGATCGTACCAAGACGTGCTCAAAACCCCTTCACTCTTGCTGTATTTTCTATTTTAAACTTCCGGAGAGGAGTCCCATGATTGACGACATATCCTTGGAATAGTTCTGAATCAAAAATACTAGCATGTCACTTAATTTACTTGGGATTCTGGATACTTTTAAGTTTAAGGTTTTGCCAAATGTCTCATTTCTTTTCAGGTAAGTAGTCAAAAAACTTGTTTCAGTCAAAAGATTTTATTCGCGGTGGTCCATAACGTACCTAAAGCTATTCTAATTGGTATAGTAAGTACAACGCTCCACAGTGCTGCCATAATCAAAGTTCGGCAGTAAATTCAAGCTTTTTTGAACGTATCTATACATTGTGATAATCCAATATTTAGCCTGCAGATGTTGGAACGACGTTGAAAAGATTATTTCATTTACAAACATCATCTACCAGCAGACTTAATTGCCTCTTCCAATCAAGCTAGTATAAGAAAGACAGTACATAGAAGGAGCTCCTTAACGTCACAAATACGAAGGTCTCTTTACATTTATCGCTTGGATGAATAAAAAAATTGTTTTTCTTCATTAATGTTTAAATTCTTCTTAGTGCCATATTTATTGGTTTCGCAAATCAGAAATTACAGCGCCAACTATAAAACGAATATCTCTCAAGCAAGTGCTACACCAGACCACTGATATGCTGATGTACTGATGAGCTGATGTGCTGATTATCAGCAGCACTAGTATCTCAATGAGGAATGCTACATTGTAAAATGTAATTATGTACCGATGTGATACTGATCTGCTAATAATCAGCACGTGATTTGCATGTTGCTGTTTTTTACTGACATCAGTACACGAAATTTTGTTTCAAAATTAGTGCAAAGTGTTGAATCGAATGTGCCTGTGGGAATCAACGTATGCAGACTATTGCAAAAGAGATAAATTTGAAAAAAAATTCTCTCCGTCGTAAATTGGAAAAGATGGTATGTTTTCTTGTGGACTTTTTTATTAAATTTTACTCCGTACTGAAGAATATTAAGGTTTTTGCTAATACGAAACGCTCCTTCTAATCAATTTTTGAAGTTTAAATTTGCTTGCAATTTACATTATTATACCTTATTTCCTCCATACATAGAATATAACTCACCTTCCAGAATATGTTGGGCTTCCTGGATCCTATCATGATGATAGTTGGACTTTATCGTTTATCGTGAATGATGGCTCAATTTTGTTATTGATCATGAGTAATAGTTAGTTTACTTCAGATGTGATTGCCATAAAAATAACCCGACTATATTAATATATAACCCACCATACACCCAATATTCGTCTTTATTTTGCATTTTTCTTCCATTCCTTAATAATAATAGCAGCAAAATCTCTTCCTACTGGCTGAATTCCATTTTAAGTGCTTGAAATTTTGAAATAAAAATCATATCACTTTAAGTAGATGTAGAATTACAGAATTACCGAATTACAGAATGTAAAGATATTGAAGAGAAAATATTTATTTATTTATTTCATATTTTTTAATAGCTATGTAATCTATGTAGAATCTAAAATTGATTAGTTTGAAATCAAACAAAATACTTAAGGCACGTATGTTAGCAATCTTGAAAAGTAGAAACCCATCCGCAAATCAGAGTTAGTAAATACGCAGGAAATTTAATTTATCAAAAATATGATGAGAAGGGGTCCTAAGTGGGTACTCTGTGGAATACCGGAGTAAACCGTTATTTTTTTTTTTTTTAGAAAGAACGGAGAATGCTGTAATCTGTAGTTTGCGATCCATAAGTTAGGACGATAACCAATTTAGCAACCAAATTGAAAAATCTAAAAATCGCAATTTAAAAAGGAAGTCTATCTAAAGCGTTAGTAAAATATGTATAAATACAGTGAATTTTGTAACCACAGGCTCAAAATATTCACTTCAGTTAGATACGAACTGAAGCACATTTGTCGTAGTTGATCTTCACTTAATAAAACCATGATGATGGGGACTAAGAGATCCACTAGAGTCAGAATACAGAAATTCACGTGAAGACACATCTAACAGTTTTTGAATACAATACAATACAATAGGAGGGTAGCTAGTAACAAGTAACAGGAAATAAATTAGAAGTCAGAGAAGGGTTGTGACTACAATTGTTATTAAGTAAGTAGGTAAGTAAGTAACTAATGTTCATTCATTTCCTACATTCTAGTTAACATATTTCTTATATTCTCATTCTAAATTCAATTCAATCTGGTATGTAGAGAAAATAAAACCATAAAAAGGAGATAAAATAACGATATATATATACACAGAGAAATAAAAATAAAAAATAAATAAAATAAATTGCAGTAAATAATAGAATATACCGAAATTATATAAATAATAAAAAAAAATAAACTGCGACAATAGCCATTTGTCAGAATTAGCAACACAGATATGTATATTTTTCCTATTAATAGCTTAGTAATCATATTATTTGTAATTGTTAATCATTAAATTCATTCATGGAAAAAGAACAATATCTCTAAGCTATTGTTGTATAAGAAAACAAATCATTAAAATTGTTTTTTCCATTCAAAATTTCTATAGTTTCACTTTCAGTAAGTTTATTTTTCCCAAAGGTTCTAATACGGAATTCTGAAAGAATAGGACAGGTTCCGAGAAAATGTAACAAATTCTCGTCTTCATCTAAGCTTCAAAGCAAATAAAGTACTCCACCGACTAGATGGACAGCCGTTTAAATTTATAAGTCCTCCCATACATACACCTGGTAATCAAATTATTTTTTTCATAGAAGACAAATGAAGCGAACAGTGCAAATAGTTCGCTTCAATCGACAGAACAATTTGTTCTCTCCAGTGTATGGGAATTCTAGAACGAGGTACCCAAAGGAACACAGCTATAGTCAAAATGGCACCTCCATGTGTGAATGGACATGTATATATTAGAGAAACCAAACTCTAAATCAAGCATTTAAGCATTCTTTTAACGAAATAGCGTTGTAGCTTTTCAACAGTGTGATACTGCTGAAAACCCTACAAATGTGTTTTAGATAGAATTGGATAGAAAGAATTTGTCAGAATTTCCAATTCTTTTTTGCCCAGAAAACTTTTCCAAGTTACATTACATTCTTACGGTGGGCGTTGATTGACCACTTAGGTATTAAGGTAATACCGAGGTAGGTGTATTCCTTTACAAAGTCTAGCTGGATTCATTTCTCTTCCTCGGTCCTGACCACCGCTGAAAAATCATAATTTTAGATTTTTTCAAGTTGACAACCAGGGGCCGGATTCCGTAACTCTGAGAGTTTGAGAGTTTGGGAGATGAGATGTTTTCCCCGATTAAAACTCGCTAACTCTCCATACGCAATTCTCTAACATACTTGGGGAATTAGGGAAAATGTGAGAAGTGTCGCAATATTGAAGGACGGCTAACTCTATGTGCGAGGGTCGTAGAGTATTGAAAAATTTTTGGGGGAGGGGCTTTTGTGGTTGGGGGTCGTACCATTGGAGGTTTTCCAAAACATGTCATGTGTGGTATGAAATTAAAGAGGGAGAAACGTGCAATCGAGTGATGTAGGTTTTTTTTTTATAATTTTAACTTCATAACTGACTTTTTACCACCGAAATATGGATTTTTTGCGCTTGGGTCATATGCACCCCAGTTCCTATATTTTGCATATATTTCTTCCGTTCTATGTGTCATATCTATTAGTACTCTACTTTGAACACTTTTCTCATGGAAAATGAATTTCCACGACTTACCAGTTCTTCATAATGATGTGTTGAAAATATGTATGTCCATTTTTGTACCAAAAAACGCCCATTCTTTAATCTTAACAAAGATTGATTCACTTCTTTTTCAGTTTTACCGGACTCAAAAATTAATTACATATCTAATTAGGGGACAAAATGTAGATCCTACATACACTCTTTAACGGGCATATTTAAATTTTTTATATCATCTCTTCTGTACTAGAAGACGACCAAATTGACCACTTTCGCGTAAATTACAATTTTTAGCGGATACCTTGAGACACGAAAATCCATATTTCTCTGCAAGTATTGCAAGGATTTCCATAATTTGTTTTTGTAAACATTGTGAGGATATGCAGTGAGTTCATAATTTAATTTGAAAAAATCCTAGGTACCTTCACAAAACACAACAAAAACAGCGAATACTGTCAGTTGAGAAATATTCTTCTTACTTCTCCACAACTAACACAGCCAAGAGTTTTGTCGAGTCGAATAGAGATATTGGTAATTCTCATTACAAATTCCCCCAGTTACAGAATTCCGAGTGGAGAGTTAAGTGTCAAAAGAATAAGTGACAGTATTCCTGAAGGCTTTTGATTATACGCTGGAGTTTTGTAGATTGTCAGATAATACATATAACGATGTCATCAACATATTTTAAGATTTTTAAATGTATGTTCTAAGGCCTGCCTACCTCAATATAATCCACTAAGTCGTTAATAAAAATTCCGAATAAAAACGGGCTTAAAATTCTTGCTTTACTCTAGATTTTGTAACAAAACTATCTGAGACGTCCTCCCATTCTAAATTTCAGCGCTAGTAACTTCGTAAATTTTTATTAGCATGCCCACAGATGTACTAGACATTCCGACATTGTACAATTTATAAAAAAAAAATTCTCCTCCTTTAATTATTGGTATCTACATTTTGACAACATACATCAGGGGAGAGTAGCTTCTAGTACAACGATCGTAGCTCACTTGTGGAAATATATGAACACTACGAGCACACGGACATAAATTATAAATCGTTATTAAATACGATGAAAAACTTTTGGATTTCTTTCTGGTATTGAAAAAACGCCAAAATTGTGTAAAATCTGATCAGATTTTTTTATCTGTTTCATCTTATTATAAGCATGCAAAAGAGCAGTTTGAAATCCGCTCCTCCAAAATAAGGATTGTGTCAAGTAATCATTAAGTTAAGAAATATGTAACTTTCGCCACACTTATTCCTTAATTTGTACAAGAAGGACACGAAAAAACATCCTTGATTCAAGATAATGAAATATAGTCTTTGAAGCAATTAAATATATCTTTGTAAATTGTCCTGTAATTTTGTCTTAATCAATACAGTTAAAAAGTAACGACCAGTTAATAGAAGACAACAAATCAAAATTAATGGTCAGTTTATTTTCAATTGAAGACATACCAATGTTTTCGGAATCCGGGAGTCATCATCATCGGAAAATGGGCATTGAACGGCAGGAAGATTGAATTCAACGGCAAAAATACCGTATTTCCTTCCCGCTTTTTCGACCTGAATTTATTTGTACTAGATAAATTCAGACTGATAATCTTGGAACAACAATAAGGATTCTTTACAACGATCAGAATACCTCCTCCAATTGCAAATATGTCATCAAGAAAGCGCTCTCGCTGAAAAAATTTAAAGTCCTTGTCTAATGTTTCAGCATCTGAAATGCTATTGTGAAGACAGTATCTTTTAAAACCATAACATCGTGAGAAATATTAAGAGAATTCAAATAAAGTCGATGTAAGGATCGATGCAGAAAAAAAACAGACCACTTTTCCCCTCCCATTACTTAGCACTGGGTAAACAAAATTAGGGAACGCTGGTAAGATTGCATCTATAAAAAAGTGTGCACTTATAATTCCAAGTCATTTTGTGCAAAGTTCTCGTGAAGTGCAAATGGAAATCAGCCAAGTAGAACATCGCAAATTAATGCTTTCCACACATATGTTAAATCCGAATATGTTTAAAGAGGCATAGCTAAAAAGTTGAAAATTCCGAAGACCACCATTCCAAATATTTATTCTCGGTAAATTTCGGGAATTTTGTAGTGCCCAGAAAAAGTCAGGGCGAGGAAGGAAATCAATTTCGGTAGACCAAAAAGAGAAAGAGAAGGCCTATGAAGTTTTTATGTTCAGAAAACACTGAAAAGTACACCAGAAAAGAATCTAGTTGCAGGATCCAGGAGTAGGATTTTATATGAAAATTTCCTAATGAAATTCAACTGCTGTTTTAACGTTTCGTGACAGCGGGCACAATTAACACGTATGTGTACGTTAAGGAGTGTCTTCAGAAACGTCTTCTTTCATTCTTTAAAAAACATTATAAATCAGCTTTTTTTTTTACCGGATCTAGCAACTTACCAGTACGAGAGATTTCTACGATTCTACGATGCCCAATGCATACCCGTAGTACCCAAGGAAGCAAATTCTCCAAGTTGTCCAAAACTAAGGCCAATCGAGAAAAATATTGGGTTAATATTAAAAGAAAATTTAAAAAAGAAAACACACCTCTAACATGGACACTTTTGAGATATGTTCGATACTGTCTCTGTACAAAATTTAATGAAAAACGTCAAGCAAAAAGTTTACAAATTTTATTGGACGTAGTAATTATATCATGTCGGTTGTGTATAATGCAGATGATTAAGTAATCGTTCATTAATAATTATTTGATAAAAATGAAGGTTTTCCTTATTGATTTTTTCATTCATAGGTGGTCGGTTTTTTCTGAATCATTCCTTATTTTAGTGCGTATAGCAGTGGCCATTTAATTCAAACAAATAAAAATGAAAAGAAATAAAAATTACGACAAAAAATTTCTTCAAAATATTTTCAGTAAAGCTTTTTTATTTGTCATTCGCTGTAAACTATCAAAGAGAACCAATTATAAAACCACCTCCATCTGAACATAACAATCAAAAACAAAGCAATCGAACAACATGCAACAAAAAGTATAGCATTCGAACACGTTTGGGCTCTGTCTATGATATCACAACCGACACCACTGCCTGGAGGAGGCGGTTTTATTTTTGCTTTCATCAACAGTCGAACAATATCCAACAAAATGTGTCTACCTATAACGTCATACATCTCTGTTGCTTGTTGGCCACTTATAGTGTATCTTCGCACAATAAGAAAATTTCTAAAAAAGTACTTCTACTACCAGCACTGCTATACCGGTAGCATGTATTAGATTGATTTTATTCATATGAATAACACTTTTCTTATGATAGATTATCGCTGTATTTGTTTCAACGGGAGGTGGTTTTATTTGTGCTTCCATCAATTTCATGTCGGTTAGTAGGCACTTCGGTTGTAGACAGGCGAATATGTTCAAGCTACGCGGGCAACAGAAAATTGTAAATTCTTGAGGGGAATTTCAAGTTGGATAGGGGAAGATTACTTTAAAGAAATATTATATTGATGACGAAAAAGTACCGTCGGGGGCAAATAATCAAATGACCAATTATTGATATTTTAATTTAGCTTATTTATAATTTATTTGTCATCGTCATGCCATAATGGAGATTCTGCTTTTTTGACTATTTGGATCTCCTATACTCATACGTACCTCAGGAAAATCAATCTGTTATTTTGTAAAAATTTTATCTGTGTGACTATACCATCCCAGTTTTCGTTTTGAAGAATGAGCTCAAATACTGGAAAAACATCGTTTGCTCCGAAAATCACTACATCTGAAAATATTAATTTTCAACATCATGAAAGCGACGAATAATACTCTCTGTATTAAATGAATTTAAAATTTTCCTTTTTCCTATTTTGGAAATTTTTTAAAGTGCGTTAGAGCAGCCGTTGGTATTTCTTCACATTCTGAAAACCATTTATCATTGCGTTCGTTTTCGAGAAAACGGAATATTTTAAATTTGTTTAAAGCTTTGATTGAAACAGAGCGTAAGATATTGAAGTAGGTACATTGCGGCCTGACTATGATCATTTTTTAATTCCTTTTATTTTAATTTGAAAGCATGGAACCCAAAACTGCAACTCATGCCTACTCTTATGGCCTCGATCGTGTGTGCTTAAGCTTAAGGTTAAGGGCAGGGAGGACTAGTTTCCACTAAGACCCTGCGAACGCCGAGAACAGAGTTAACCAGAGAGCTCTCCCCTAGAGTGGTTAAGTTAAATCTATCACTTTTACGAGCTCGATTATTGCCCTTGGGGTTAACATGCAAACCTTATTTGAAAAATTTGCAAGCGCGGAACACTCACACAGATATGTTTCGTGACTTCATGTTCTTTTTCGCACAGTCGACGCAGTTCACATTGCATTTACCTATTTTCTAAAAAAAAAAACCTCCAGAGTGCTTAAGAAACAGCTATCGAGAGGGGTATAAATAATTAATTAGAACCGCTGCAATATCATTTGGGCGCATGGTTATTTAACGCTTTTGTTAAATTAAAATCTGATTGTTTCCCCTCGCACCAAGTCCAAGCCTCGGTACTACCGTATAGTAGACCACGAACATTTTGGTAATATAATGAACTACAATGTTTTTACTCTGCGATTGTTTCTCAGCCCCGTCTAATTCATATAGTTTTTCTTACTATCCAAATCTGGTGAGATACTAAAGTTTTTACCAATAAACTCTGAAGATAGAAAGGAGAATGTCCACTTTTCAAACAACTTTAGGCCCGGCACCTCCATACATGAGAAATGTCTTAAACGATGCATTGTGATACTCTGAATATATTTTATTAACAATGTTCATTTCAATTTCGCGTGGAAAAGTTTTGGCGATCGGATGTAGCTTGAGCAACTTTCTTGTGTGAAAAGGTGGACCTTTTGACTTGACTTTCTATGAGGAAAAATTTTCACAACAGAGCACTGATGGCAATGAAAGAAAGAACTGCAAAAAGATATGCGAAATGTAGTGGCTGGGGTGTATGTGACCCAAGTGCATGAAAATGGGTTTTCCAGGGGAAAAAACGGAAAAATCGGGAAAAATATACACCACCCGATATTGGGGGGTTTGCCTGTAATACCCCCTACCTTAAAAGAATTCAGAGAAATTTTCAACGAATTGTAGCTGGTAATCAGCTAAAGCGAACATGGAAAACCGTTTTGCGTTCGGACATAATCCTACCGAGTTAGAGCCGATCTATAAGGTGCGAATAATTTAGTACCTCACTTTGAATAAAAAAGATGGAAATAATAAAAAAGTGAGTATTGAGATGGCCTCCTGGTGTAGGAGTGTGGGTACTCAAATTTCTTCTCAGGACTTAAGGAATTCGATTCTGTACCAGATTTTCCAAAATGTACTAGATCACACTTTGAACCCCACCTCCAGCTTACCCTCGCTAGATAGAAATAAACATTGTTAATACAAAATGTTCAATCATAATGCATCGCTTAAGATATTTCTCATATCTAGAGGTATCGGGCCTAAAATGGAAATTCCTCTTTGAGTCCACCAGCAACTCCTCGAGATCATCGAAAACCAGCAGTTTAAAAGACGACACTGTTTGTTTTCAAGTGTCTCTAAGCTAAAACTAAATGGAAGCTTATGATAGGTGATTCGTATTCTTGAGTGCACGTAGGTAATTGAAGATGAATTGCGAATCTGTCTAATAATTTAAATAAGAGAGGAAGATAACCTTGGGAGAAGATAACGCCTGAGGCATGAATACCCGATTGATCTGAATTTTTATGTCGTTACAAGCTCTTAGATTAATTATCATTTTAATATTTTATTTCATTATATTTAATTAATATCTTTTTTCGCCTCTAAAAGTGCGTAGTGGTTAGGATATTAAACAGCCTCTCCGTATGATAGGCTCATTTTAAATGTGGTCTGAATTAGTTTAAATTAAATTACTCACTCCCATTTTTCATACAAGCGAATTTCTCTCATTGATAGACTAATTAAAAGCTCTATATTCATACATTAATATTTAACGACGTAGTATCTGTGCTCCATAGAACCACAAGCAAATGTTTAGCTGACCCCCATATGAACATATGTAATTACGACGAAAAAATTAATCTATCCCCCACCGAAATGAACATCAGAATTTCTTATAAGATGAAAAGCATGTTCTCTTGCCTCATTTCTCAAATTATAGCTTCATGTAATTTTCAACATTTCATACAATGTTTTCCCAAATAAATCATACTAAAAAACAGAAAATTTCATAAAACTTTACATCCTACAGATTCTACTTATCCACACCAGACTCCATCAAATCCCCACCCTTACTCTCTTTCATTTCATTAATATGAACAGAGAATCCACTTCCGGAATGATACATGAAACATAAATTTCTCAGCAAGAAATCTCAGGGCATGCTGAGAAGCTTCTTGAGTGATTACAGGTATTACCCCATTGGTTCCTGAAGGTTACGTAAGGATGTATGTATGTATGTATGTATGAACGTGAGCTGCCATAATACGGTTGTATAGTTGCTGAAAGGTCTGTTAAAATTTTCATGGAAACCCTTAAACAGAGAGATATTTCCACATTTCATAATCCAAGGGTAACTATCGTTTGCTATCTCATAACCAACTCTAAACCAACCCCCGAAGCAATTTCTCCTTATATATACCTATATATGTTTTTTTTTTTCTTTCTGTTGCTATCTCAGGATAACGAGAACAGGGAGTTGTTGAACCAGGAGCCCACCGGTTAAGCTAAATTGAATTTGAATAATTGATAGCCTCTAATTATTTATCCAAAGTTGATGGGGCAAAACTGCTTCAAATCTGCATACTCAAATGGAATGCGAGATGTGATTTAATAGGGCTATTAGTCGGGTCCACATATCTCGCTCTCAGCAGCTCGTTCCGTCATCGTTTACAAGTTTGATGCGGAAACCAAGTCAATGCGAGGAGCTTACTTTTAACCCCCACATTAATGAGGACTACTATTTACCAGCTATTAGAGCAACATATTCATAGCACTTCCTTTCAAGAAAGCTCTCTTCATAGTAGGTATTTGTGGTGGCAGTGTTGGGATGGGATTGAATGGGTGCGCGTTTTTTCTCTAAATATATCATCAAAAAACTTCTGTCAAGGCTTAGTGCCGAAGGATATTAAACATTTATTACATGACAGGAGACTCTCAATCACACACTGCCACCGTTTCGGGGACAATATCGCGTTTCAGAGACAGTTCTATTTCCTTTTTATGCCGTTAGCTGTTGGCAATTTATTTCTGTACACGTGACTTTGGAAAGATTTATTCGATGACATTAATAACCTGAAATGAGCCTAGATTAAGGCATGATTTCTGTTTTATAGGCTATTAAGTATGCAGGGCTAGCGTCATTTCCGCTTTCTGTATGAAAATGTCATGTATGTGTGTAATCGTTGTTGAATTTTTATTTTAATTCCTGCCCCTACAGTCAGTCTGACTTTCCCTATATCCGTGGAGGCAATTTGTGTAAAATGTGAAACAGCCGAGCACGGTGACATTTTCGCCCTCTATATGTGTGCAGCAATTATCTCCTCTCTCTAGGTAATAAACGAAAAAGTGAAAATGACATCGCCAGCAATGAAATAGAAGGGCTCCCTCCAGTCAGTTAACATTTTGGCGGAGCCTCGTTCCACCTCAGTCCCCATTCGGTAGCAGCACTGGGTCCACAATCTCGCGCAGCCAGACTATACGCCGCAAAACCTAAACAATGGAAACGACATCGTTGCTGTCGACGGCCCTGTTATGTGATTTTTGTCAGCATCATATGGCGTTATGGCGTAAACCACAGATGAAAAAAAAAAAAAGGTACAAAATCTTTGCTAAAAAGTTGATGACAACCCAACACTGATATGGAAGCTTGCGTGCTTGGAGGATGACCTTTCGATAGCCTCCCAGACATCAGATACTTTCCATTTTTAGCAAGATGACGGGAATGTGAAAACACATAAAAACCAGCTGCTGACAATTTTGTCGGATTTTCCGGTCATAATGGGTGCCTAATTACGAAGGCACACACACTTACTTTGGTCCCAATTTCGATGCTGATGTTGCTACTGCTATGATTCAGGTGTTGGTTTGGTGCTTATCGTGATTTCGTCTGCCTGGAGGGAACATCAAGGGCTGGAATACAAGCGAGCACCTGAAGGAAGGAAAAGTGGAATTAGTAAATGTCAAATTGAAGGAAATAAATCATTTTCAGTATCACATGGGTGCGGCTGCTTCTGCATCGAATTTTTATTATTGACATGCTCCTACTGAACAAGGTACTTCTTTCACCGTCACATATGTAATTTCGAACATCCGAAATTAAGACCTTAACTTCTAAAAAAGAGTGCCTATTTTCAGTTTCAGATTAAATTCAGTATTAAAGTAAAATAAGTCTACGTATTACGAGCGGAAACTAATCCTAATTGGCAACCTAAACAATTTTCCTTATCTTAGAATTATCTAAATAGGAAGAGTAACATGTTCTATATCATCATTTTCCAGATTTGCTTTCCCTTGAGGACCCAAGATATAAGCAGAGGCGTATCTAGATTTAAACAGTTAGGTTAGCGATAGCGAGCATATTAAAAACAAGGCGCCACTGCATAAAAATAAATTTTATTTCATATTTGATATGATTAAATAAATAATAGCTCTCCAGCTTTAAGTTGTATACATAACATTCAAATTTTATATTAACACATTAAAACATAACAGAAATATATTATTTCAAAACTAAAGTCAATATACATATGTACCTACATATGAATTATAAATAAATAAGGGAACTACACCAGACTCCTTCGTCTAGGCTTCAGTCCTTAAAAATTGTCTATAATCGTTTTATATTCCACTTCAGTAGCCAACTGTCTTTGCAAGTCTAAAAACTCTCTCGTACAAGATATTATGCGAGAAGGGAATTCTTTAAGGCCGTTATACCCTTGATGAACAACAGTATATATAGTGGTAGGAAATGGTGTTTGGGACCGTTGTCTTTTTTTATAGTCCGCAATTGGTTAAATTTTATAGTTTTCTAAAATTTTTTTAATTGCTGACGTGTTCAACTGCAATTGAATTAAGTACCTACCTAATTAGATTTTAAATGGGAACCATTAAGGAAAATAAGAAATATGTATTGTAAAATCTTACACACGACGCCATCTATGGCCAAAGGATAAAACTTTTCGCGTATTCTATATAAATACTTCTATACACAAGGGCTACACGGAAAAAAAGGAATTGTGAACGTATACAACGACGATGGTAATCGCTAACACTTCTCTGGTTAAATATCAACTAACCATGGTTTTTTCTAAAATGTTTTATTTACACCTGAATTATTACAAAAACATATTCGTTGTTTGAGTAACATTTCAGTTAAATGTTTTTTATACCAATGCTTCCATAGTGTAAATCAATCGAACACTGATATGTTATTAAAACATATCCCTTGTTGATGATACAAATCACGAACAATCAAAATTAGTATGAGATACACTTCAGTTGTTACATTTACATAAGTGATGTGTAACTATATTGTTAGTATAACATTTTCTAAGTAAATGAAGCAATGACGTAGAAATAAAAATTAGTATACGATACGCCTTCATTTTCACTTCACAATTATTACGAAAGCGATGTATAATACCTAATGCCTAAGAAAATTAAAAAAAAAAAATCGATCGAATAAATACGTCAAACGTTACAACAACTCCTCCTTAAAGAATGCAATAATCAGTATAGCTCGAATATCTCCTAAAGGAGTGAGTACCTTTATATGCTCTACAAGAACTTTTTATTGAAAAAGTAACGCTTTATCGATGGACCCAGTATGAATCATTTCTACCAGAACACCCCGTATATGTATTCGAAGGCCTCATTTAGTCACATGTAGCGCTCGTCCTTCTGATCCATTTAAAAATCTTCAGTGAGAAGTAAAGACTGTCCCAGATGAAAAGTGAACGCACTCTTTCTTTGTTATTTTACTATTATCTAACGGATCATGATCGAACATGGCACGACTGGCTCGTCACAGTTCATTCTTTTGATATGCATATCAGTCTTGTTGATAACACCGTAACGTGAACAATGGTGTATAATCAAGAAATTCAAAGAAAATTAATTATTTCCACATGAAGTGCAAATCCCGAATTGTCCATTGGGAAGTTATCTAAAAGGCTTAAAATTGCTAAAAGTACCATTCACAAGGTTTTAAAAAATTATGCTGAAAGGATGACTAGTCAGAGGAAATATGGAACTGGTGCGAAAAAGGGCTCGAAGGACATAAGAAAAGAGATAGAGGTAAAGAACATCTACAAGAGAAACCCCAAACTTTCCATCAGAGATGTGGCCATAAAAATGGGAATATCGAAGTCAACAGCACACAGGATGAAAAAAAGGACAAATTTAAAATCATTTAAAGTTTTGTGTGCGTCCGACAGAAGTGAAGAAAAAGAAAAAATCTGTAAAACGCGTGCAAGAAAACTTTTCTCCGATTTTTTGACAAAGTATTCTTGCTGTATTCTCGACGACGAAACATACTGCAAAGGAGACTTCAAACAACTTCCTGGACAAACTTTTTACATTTCCACTCATCGAGGGGAGTCCCTAAGTAGTTTAAAGTTCGAAGGATGTCCAAGTTTCATTCAAAATTTCTAATTTGGCAGGCTATTTGCACATGCGGTTTGAAATCAAAGCATTTCATTACAAAAGGGAGTATAACAGCGATGTCAACATCGAGGAATGCTTGAAAAAAAAGACTTCTCCCTTTCATAAGGTCATATGGAGTTCCTGTTTTATTTTGGCCTGATTTGGCAACGTGCCACTACAGCAAAAGGACCTTGGAACTTTATGAGGCAAATTCAATCAATATGGTTCCAAAATACGCTAACCCGTCTAATTGCCCGGAGCTACGTCCTATTGAAATATACTGGGCGCATATGAAGCAGAAATTGAAGAGAACAAATAAACAGACCAGAAACATCGAGGATTTCAAAAAACGGTACATCCGTGTTATGCAACAGCTTAATTCAACTTGTGTAACAAATTTGACCTAAGAAAACGTGCGTCAATTTTACCGTTACTAAAAATTGAGCAAATAATAATGATTTGCAGTTAGACTATATTGTCATATTCGTATTAGTGAAATAAAATTTCTAAAATATTTTAATAGTCAAGAGTTATTAAATTTTTTCTGCGTCCACTTTTCATCTGGGACAGTCTTTACAATAGTCTTGTTTCATAGTATAAATCATAGTTTTGCAGTAATAATCCTTTCGGAAACTTATGACTAACTAATGGGATTAGGTCTGTTTTTGTCTTTATGTCAACGGCACCCTTATTTCCATTAAATCTTTACCAGTTTACAAGAAGAACTCTTCAGCTAGCCATTTATTTTTTCTGGCATCATACCATTTTATTTCGATGAATCACATAAATGTGATGGTGTATCAGCTCATTTCTCTCATGACAAAATTCATTTTTTCGTTCAACTTGTTCCAAAATTGCAAAATTCATGTAGGTAATGCCCAAGATTTAAAAGCTGGGGTTATCAACATAGTTATACTAGTTCCGAGGCACTATTGGCCAGTTTTAGGTAGTTTAATTTTTTCCTAGAGAAGGTCGCTAGTTCTTAGTCCAAATCCAACTAGAAAGGACATAAGCACTCCAAATTTATCCAAATATTAAAAGTTTGTTGCGAGCAGTCGTCACGAGGATACATCGATGTGGGATTGCATCCACCCTATTGTCCACTCTGTTGCTATCACTGCGATGCCATCCTTTAATTCACTTACCAACTTGGTTCCTTTCTTGTAAAATCTGCGTGCATGGTATAATATGGCATCCTTTCAATTTTGGTTAAACGTAAAAAACAATAGCACAATTTAAGGAAAACAAATAGCAATTTGCACTTCCCTATTTGCTTACAAGATATGTTAGAAGGACCAAAATCCAGCAAAACAACTTCAATGCAAAAAGTGTGCTGCTATCTATGGCCACGAAATGTGGAACGTAAGCTTTTCCTGTAGATTCTCAAAAGATACAGGATGTCCATATGATATCTCTATATCTTTCTGAACTTTTAGCATGATCTTCCAGCGCACTCTAGAGGACCTGGTCGATATTGGAACTGTGTCGGTCACAAAATACGATATTCTATAAAAAAAACACATAATTGAAGTTGGAAATAAACTTAGGCCTTAAAAGAACCAACGTCAAGTGTGGATACCAATCGATATGTCGTGCTAATAACCCCTGCTACATGAACATACAAATGTTAGTGCGATCAGCTATTGCAGTAGCATTTCTTCTTAGGTTTATGGAATTTACTCGAAATAGCCCAAATCGAATTTTTTTAAATTTTATCAAATGAAAAAAACTGAAAACGTACATAAAAAGAAACAAGGAAAGGGAAATAAAAAAGGAAACAAGGAAACTAGGCCTTAGGTCTGGTTTCAACTTCATAAGGTCATTCACTCAAACAGATTTTATTTTTTTCGAATAAATTTAATACCGTTAGAAATAATTTAATCTATTGTCGTTCTTCGTCTTTTCTAAAAAGCCACCTCATTTCGTAAAATTCTAGAGTGTTCCTGTTAAAAATCATTCATATTTCCCAAAACTTCCCACAAAATCTTAACTCCCTTATTCTGAAAGTTATTGAATGTCTTCTCTAAATTACACACATAATTCTGGTGGAAACTATAATATTTTTGCAGTTGTTAATCCATCCATGCAGAAATTGTCGCTCCCCAACCAAATAAGGGAAGCAATAAAACTCCCGCAAGTAAAAATCAACATGGATGACATACGACAGCAATAAAGATTCAACTTTTCAGGATAATTTGGTCTGTAGTCCTGTGGTCCCATCGTTTGAGGCTTAAATGAACTTGAAAGGGACAAGTTCCCTTAACTGCTGGTCCCTTCTTGCATAGTTGCATTATGTCCATTTGTTGAGCATAAATCACGACTATTTGTGCTTTCGCCCCCTTATGACAGGGAATTTGTTGTTGTTGTCACTATTATTACGATTTCGTGTCCGTACTTCAATAGCGCTCTCAAAATTTATTCCGTTTGCGCCGGAAAATTATTACTTCCGGAATTAGAGTCAATAGCTTCCTTTTGGATTTAGTACGCATACATTGGTATTGTATATATTATGTATGCATGTATATGCATAAAGGAAACTCTCGGGATAGTATGCATGTCTGTTGTTTGTAATATAGGGAAATAAATATCTTTTTTTTTCGCAATTTATATATTGATATCAACTAGGCAGGAATTTACTAGAATTAATGTCCTTACAAGCAATAAATGTCCTCTTCAGAAATGGTTCAATGAACGTTTCTAATGCATATGCATTTGTAATTTATTACATCTATGGCTATGTACTATAATTGGTCTGGCGAATAGCATTTCGATGATTTGTTTGCTTTTATTCTGTATGAAGCTTTTAAAAAGGCTTAGCCTTATTGGTGAAAACAATTAAAGTTTTCAAATAAATTTTAACAAAATGTAGAAAACTAAAATCCTAATTGGGATAGTAACCAATATTCATATTCTTTCTCTTTCTTTCTCTCTCTATATGCGAACCCATGGAGGATATTAAATAGAGCCGAACGAGAGTAGTGCTCCTGGTTTTTACTATTACTGGGAAATGATTGTTCCAAGGGCCTGTTCGCTCTACATATGTCCTCCAAAAAGTCGTAGTAAACAGAACATATAGACCGGCTCTTTGGCAGATCATCAACGGTGTGAATGCCATCGGACATATTCTTTGAATATATTATTAATCCTGTGCTGAGCAGTCTTTTCAAATGGCAATTACTATACGTTCCTTAGTATTAATTCCGGTGATATGATGTTACTTAGCTGTGTATGTAGATAAACTTGCTACCTCTACTTAAGGCCCATTCAGCCTCGGCAAGTTACTTGCCCAAGTAGATATTCTCTTCGCTTCCCTATGCCCCTCTTTTCTACTCTTTTCTACATTTAAAGCAAGTCCACACTGTCAAATTTTATGCGAATTTTAAACATGGCGGATAGTGTAAATTGTTAGATGAACTAGATATGTAGAAGCTGTCAACCTTGCATTACATTTAAAAAATATATATATAGTTGAAGTTTGTATTCCTCAAAATGAGTACAAATAGGTTGATCCAAAGAAGTGATGAAGGAGGAAATTGAGGACACATTAAAGAAAAGAGAAAATAAATGTGTTTGGGCACAAAAATGAGTAGATCAAGGATCTGAATTAAGAACTTCTAGTATCTACTCTTCTTTAAAAAAAAACTAATTCTTGAAGATAGGCAGGTTTATCTGTATCATGTTCGTATCTATGTATTAATAAAAATTACCTTTTCTTCTACCACTCCTCAATAAGTATAGCTGGTAATGTAATTTTGAAAAGAGTGATAGGAATTATCTGTTTTAAGTTAACGTTCCACTTTAGATCCACTTCAGGCAAATTCCTGCAGAAGTAGTTCCATTGTAGTCATATGAACTTGCTCATATATAGCAATCTAATTGTGCAAGTTATTTTGCCGATTCTTGTAAATTAGGGTTAACTATCGCTCACATCACATCAAATCGAGTATACTTAAAGTGGTCTTTGCTCTAAATGTATACTTCGAGCTATTTTATCACACTATCCTTGGTAGGCACCTTTCTGCGAACTGAATGAATTAGCAGGCAAAGAGTTGAGGGATAAGTCCAAATTCCTTTAAAGGTCACACCTATAGACTCCAGTGATAAACAGAATTTACGCGACTAAAGATTATGCCTTTTTCCTGAAAGCCAATTTTTAAGGCAGGGGACAGGAGACAATATCCCAAGCACGGAGGCCATAGCGGCCCATTGTGCTGTCCTGCTATTCACCAAAACCTTCCTGTCCTCTTAATGAAGCGTATCAGGTCTTGCTGGGGCAGGTTTTTCAGCTCATCCACAGATAGTAGAGCAGACCCCAGAGTATCCAGCCTGCACCGGGCTAAGGCCGGACATGCACACAAAACGTGTTCGGTTGTCTCCGGCTCTCCCTCTAGGCAGGACAGACACTCAGGGCTGTCAACAACTCCTATCCTTATCCAGAGACGACCTGCAATCCCCCAGTAACTTAGATATTATCCGAGGGCCACTCAGAGCCATCAGGGCTGCCTGACTATCAGAAATGATAGCAATGTCCTTCTCCTTGATTTGCATATCAAGGGCTAACTTCGCTGCCAGACCTTCGTAGACGCATTAACTTTTTCCTCTACGTGCAATCCCCATGTCAACTTCGAGTTGAGGAAGACTTCAAGGTGCTTGACATGAGGAGAGAGTTGCAAAGTGTGTTCAAGAAGCTTTGGAAGAGCAAAGTATCCAACCTTACGTCCTCTAAAGAAGAGCACCAAGTTGGTCTTTGTTGGGTTTACTGTCATATCATGATGGGTGCACCAGTCTTCAACCATATTGAGGCCTCGTTGCATGAAGGTACAGGCAGCAGTCATGCTATGCCTGGAAATGAGCGGAGGGATGTCATCCGCATACTTTTCACATGAGAATCCCACGATTTTCAGCACCGTGATTAGTGAGTCCACCAACATACAGCAGAGTACTGGAGATAGCACGCCACCTTGCGCGCAGCCTCTCTCCACCTCCACAGTTAAGTATCGTCGTCTTAACACTTGGTCGATCTATAGAACTACAGTGCGGTCAACACCATGTCGACGAGCTGTCTCATATAGCGACTCGGGGGTGGCCCTGTCAAAAGCCCCCCTGATGTCCAAAAAGGCTACCAAGGTAAACATTCCACGATCCAGTCCCCGCTCAATGGCAGTAAACATTGAATGGAGAGCCATCTAAGTAGATGTGCCTCTCCGGTAAGCGTGTTGTGAGGTGTTTAAGGGAGAAGTCTTGCAGCCTCTCCAGACATTTCACAAGGAATGAGGAGGGGCTTTTGGTTCGAAAATTCTTCGGGTTCATGCAAGAAGCCTTACCAGGCTTCGGAACGAAGGCAACTCTCATCTTCCTCCACACCTCAGGGACATATCCAAAAGCAATACATGCCCTGAAAATGGAATCGATGTATAGAGCCATCACAACGCTCTCTGCCTTAAGAAGGACCGGCAGAATACCTTCTAGACCCGGGGTTTTAAAAGCCGAGAAGGTTAAAATTGACCATTTCACGTTCTCGACATCAATTACCTTGGCAATCACCACCAGTGCATTGAGATAGGGGATGTTCGCCATACAACTGCAGGTTTTTTTGCAAGCCTAGAGTCTGGGAAATGCGTCGAGAGAAAAGGTCTACAGGCTTCTTCTTCCGATTCCGTAAAGGAGCCATCTGGCCTTCTTAGAACACTCAGGCTGGCCGACGGGTCACTACTAAGAGCCCTCAAGCCCTTAAAGCCCTTAGCCATACACTGGTCAGGATTTAGCTTTAATTTGCTTAATATAAACCAGTGAAAATATTAGTTCAAATCTTTTTTGAAACCTTTCCCACACAGTTTTTTATAAGCCCAAATAATAAGAATGACTGCGGTAAGACTCGCGTATAGAGAATCGAAGCAGAATAAAATGTTAACTAGAGTCGAAAAGGCATGTTTTATTTGTCTACGTTTAAAAGCAACTAATTTTTACAACACCAATCAGTATTCAGTTTGTCGACGAATACATTTGTAATTCGTTAAATTCGATCAAAATTTCAGTGTATAACTAAATTAATAAAAAAAACTTGTTTCTAAACGAAATGAACGAAATAGTCTCAGGTAACTTCGCTGTGGTATATCAGAGTTAGAAGTTAATATTTTTAGGAAGAGCAAAAGTTTATCGCACTTATACATATATAAATAACTACTTAGCTTAATCGGTCTTAAATGTACTATCATTATTAGAACGAAAATCTCAAAGAAAAATTGTATTTAAAGCAATAATAAAATCTCTAATCACATTAAAGTATGTTTGACAGGAGATTTTAAAAACGTCAGTTCAGCAGTATAAAACTGGGCAATATACACTTTTCAGTTAGGGATAAATGATAAACAAGGATAAATGGCAATCACTACTAAGATAACAAAATGTAATAGTAATCCTACACAACAAGCTTACCTCGAATCCCCACCTCAAAACGATAACAACAAATCATTCGGCGCATGCCAAAGACTTTTCGCGAAAAGTGGAGTCTGAACCCTGAAATCACCTTATGAATTTTTCAGGTTATAATCAGATCAATACTTTCTTACCGGACAAACGTCTGGTGGCAAAAAAACAAACATGTATACAGGCAGCAAGAAGATCCTTGATAAGGTGCAGTCAATGCCATCTTTAGGGGGTGCTGGTCAAAATATTTTCTTTCTAAAAATACCAAGTAACCAATAACGAGAGAAGCCAGGTATTAGACAGAGGGCTACAATTCCAAAAACAGGTTCATGTCTGGTATATTTGTTATGACCCCAAAGTCCTGCAGGTACCTAAAAAAAGATTTTTTTTTATACATAGCAAACAATACTTAACTTTGGCTCTGTCCACTGTATTCCGAGTTCAACTCGAAGTGCTGTAGTTATTTTTCAATTATAGATTGTTGATCGCAGCAGCTGCATGCGGTTACCAAAGCACCCTTAGCCCTATATTTTCATTGATGGAATGTGGAATTATCTACCTTGGGTGGGTGATTACGTCCGCTGCCTTGTATCATGCAGGCTTAGTAGCTGAAGCAATCACTCCAATCGTCCGCAGGATACACGGGTATATCACGAACAGCACCTGGATTCTATATATACGAAGCGGGCAGGGGCGGATTTCCCTATAGGCCAAGTAGGCCCTGGCCTAGGGAAGCAATTTTAGGGGGGGGGGGCAAAACTTGGTGAGATTTTTTTTATTAGTCGCGTTATCAAACCCGCCCCAGGAAGGAGGTACGCTCACAAACTTTTATTTTGATTGGAAAATAAGTGCTTGTTAACGAAACCAAACTTAGGTAAACGAATTTCCATATGCTTAAATAGTAAGCATCTTAAGCAGGCCTTTTTCCAAATAAAATGGGCTCGGAAGGCTAAGCGGAAGCCAGCCAAACATAGGTTTTCAAACATCACGATTTTTCGAATAAACTTCATGCTTTTGATGATTTGCGATTTAGCGGGGAAACACCTGCAACCCAAAGTCACTAATAAAGGCACCAAAACCCCGGAAAATAATACTCGAAAAATGTGAAAGTAATTGTGAAAAAAAGCTTTCACTGGTGTAAAAAAAAAGCAATTTCCAAGCAATTACAAATTTTTCTGTTTAAACCAGACTAAAAATAAAATTGAAAAGAACCCTTTAAAATGGAAATATAAAAAAAATGTTTTTCCAAAGCATATTAATTGGAAACCATCATTATGAAAACTTCGAAATTTTGTAAATTTTGGAAGCCATTTTGCAATAGGGGGCAATAGAACATAAACAAAACGACTGGAGTAGGTAGGCAGGCAGTTTTTCAGTAGATTTTTTTCGAAAACAAGCGCATTGTATAAAACCAAAAAGTTTAAATCGAAAAAATATCATATTTTGTTTTTAAAAAGCTGACAGTGAAAAAAGTTTGGTTAAGTTCGAGAACAAAGCCCAGAGGAAGACAAGAAAAAAGATCATTTTTGTCTAGCTTTTTTTTCCTTTCATTTTAAATTATTATTTGTGCTACCTTTATCGGCATACTCGGCGGAAATTAAATTCATTAATTTGCATTTTGTTTTATTAAATAATCTTAATTGATATTTTACTAATAGTTCTTTGTAATTTAGTGGTTTAAATAATTCTCTGTTTTGTTTTAGCTTTATCTCCTTTTTCTTTCCTTTTTTTTTAGCCGAGCTTGTGTGATTCCTCAATTATTTATTTTTCGTCTGAGAGTTCGTGGACTCTTAAAACCACCCAACCAACAACCCAGCAGCCCAAAATATTTATTTCCTTTTTGATTTGTGTGAAGTGAACAGGATTTCATCTTTTGTCATAGCGAGAAACGAATTAATGAAGAACCTAAGACTCAGATGAGCTAGCTCTGTTACACCTCAAGTGGACGTAACATAATTTCGGATTGAGGAAGAACAACAAAACAGCCATACGGCTGGTGGGACAAAAGGTGGAGCTCTACATTCAGCTTAGTAATTCACCTTCTATCTATGGTATAGAGGTTTGAGCTTACGAAGTCTAAGGAGAGGCTGCAGGAACTATAACAACTATCTTTGCTCAGATGGCTAAGCACCATTCCGCACTCACGCCTATCAAGACATTGAGTCAAAATTTGTCTAGAGCTACCAAACAGAACTGTAGATGTTGTCTCTAAGGAAAACAAATTAACCTTGTTTTGGAACCCTCAGCAGGAAGGAGTGGAGGAAAATGGAAAGGTGAACGATCTTACTAAAAACTGAGCCTACAGTCCATATACTGGTCTTTATCCAATATCTGTCCTACCAAAGAACCACTTTAGTGGGAATATACAAAAATGGGAAGGCGCACCTGGATAGTTTGGATCTCCTGTGCAGTAGCGCACTTGATATGATACGAGCAAAGGAATTCTTCACTACCTCTCCTCTGCAAATGCACAGACTCATAAAATAGTGTCCCACGATTGCAACTTTAAAATT
This sequence comes from Dioctria rufipes, assembly GCA_963924295.1. Taxonomy (NCBI): domain Eukaryota; kingdom Metazoa; phylum Arthropoda; class Insecta; order Diptera; family Asilidae; genus Dioctria; species Dioctria rufipes. Next base: position 30,467,346 of record OZ002742.1, read on the forward strand.
ACAAATCACTGCATATTGAGTTCTCCTCCACATACCTAAATCAATCAAATTGAGCTCTCCACATAATAGTAGAGTAGTAGAATCACAGCATATTACTAAAAAAAACAAATCATGTGTAATTAGTAAATATCACCTTTCACAAAATTTAAATGAAACGTGACATAAACGTGACATTTTCCTACACGCAAGACATCTTGTATCCGTGTTTATTATACCGAAAATAGCATGTCTGAATTAACCTCTTTCAACTTTTCACGTGAAGCTCAGCTAATCACAGCCTGGAAAGCATGTTTCTGACAAAAAGTAAACATGAAAATGTCATAGACCGTTCACTATTTACCCGATCCCCAATTACTGTGAATGGGTAAACTGGTGATTTTGGCGTGTCAAATTCGAGTATTGTTACTGAAAATAACGACACAATTAGAAAATATATCGCTGACATATCTACTACTAGCAAAGTCCATCGCAATAGCAAAGTTATGTATAAAAGGCGGTTAGAGTTCTTAATCCACTTCAGTACCATGAAGTTCTTCTACCCCCACACAATTGCACGTATTATGACAATCGAGACTAATGTTAACCAGTAGACAGTTAGCCTCGAGCTCTTACAGAGGCCCGATAGGCGATAGGCGTGAAAAACATGAAAAAAAAATATCTTTTACACGCGAGATACCTGAATAATATCACCTGGCGGCTGGCGGAGACAAAACCCGCTCGCTTAATTGCAATTTATCAGTTAAACTAGCAAAGAGCTTAACGAACGGAATTTAATAAACAGACGCAGTCAGCCGAAACGGTCAGGATACAATATATAAATTTTTGATCACAAATTAATGTCAGCGCAATGATTTCTAGAGGATTGTGGAAGTCGCTACCAAAGACCTATCCTATCGCATATTCTGTGAAGGTCGGTCAATTGCATTCGAGACACCTTAGTATTTCTTAGATGATTGCAAAATGTTATCTGGTCAGGTGTAAAGTATTGATAGAGATTAAAACTTGTTTTTATCTGGAGGTTCTGTTGTCTTCGAGAAGTTACATTATATTTATGTGGCATGAAGAATATTTCAGAATGAAGTAAGAAAACTTTTTAGTTTCGTAAGAAATTTCACAATACACACAATCTTTTTCGTAGTCTCTCACGTTATGGTCTTGGAAGAAATATTTTCGTTTTGAAGTAGATTCATCAATATAATTGTGATATCATGAATCATGAAATATATCTATGTACATATATAAGCAACTTTGATAAAAGGCACTTCTTAACACAAAATATGTGCAAACATAATATAGAGATGGACTTAGCGAACATTTTTAAATGTATTTTCACATGGCTAAATTTTGTAGATAATATAGATTGCTTAGTTTTAAGGCAAGAACTCCTCTAACTAATTGCAACTCCAAGATTTTAATCTTAATTTTAACTTGAGTAGTCTTAGCTTAATTTTTTTTGTACTAAATCAAGTTCGACGTTTTTCCCCTTACTATTCCCATGGAAACGTAATCTGCACGTTTATCCAGCTCTTACCTATAATTCGCGACCTTAGAACTCCCGGATTTTAATTGATCGCGGCATCAATTTGAGAATATCGACATCAAAGTTTTATTTCTTTATAACTCGTTTACTGAACCATATTTTCAAGTCATACTACGCATAAATTTAGTGCGATCTAAAGTTTACCTAACTTCAAATTTTCGTTCGAATAAGTTGAAATCCATCCGATATATAGCAATTTTTTAAAATAATATAGAACATTTACCTTAATTTAAATTAATTTTCCGAATTTATATCTGTCACTTAGCAGTTCGGATATCATTTCCCAATTTTCGTAAGAATGCAAATTTCTTACTACCTTGGTGTTGGTGTTTTAAATAAATAAAAATAAATGAACTGCATTAGTGATAAAAAACACAAAATAAATAATAACTAATAATAATAAATAATGAAATAAATAAAGGACATCCTTTGCAGCTAATACCCTAGACACACAGCACGATCTAATGAATCATTAGTACTAACTATTCATTAAAATGCCGTGTGTCACATAGTATACGTCATTATGGCTCGAAAAGCAGATGATAATAAAGTACACTAATGAAGTGTTTTCTTTCTTCATTATAGCTCTAATGAGGAAAAATGTGCTAGATTTAGCATATAATTTAAGTATGGAGCTCCGCTGTGCATCTGCTGATTTGAAAAATAAGAAGAAGAAATGCAAAGCACAAAGTAATTATGTCAAAGTATTTTTTAATAAAATGTTTTTCTTCATTTCTCAATCGTTAAATGAAATAAAATAAAAATAAATAAAATTCAAAATTAATAAAAACAAAGTTTATTGCGTTAATTCGATTCATATTGCTTTTTTAATGTGATAAGTTTATGAAAGCCAGTTTGACAGAACAACCTAATTAAAGAAATGGCTGTGTCTGCAGTTTATAATGAATCATTATACACTAATGAGTCGTTAGTTATTTCTTCATTAAGAGCGCTGTGTGTCTAGGACATAAGGCCTTTAATCCTAGTATACTAAACGTTTCCCAAAAAAACAGTAATACTAAACACACGTCAATTTGACTGCCTTTAATTCGAAACATTTTTATAGTAATATAAACAACAATATTCTTCCTTTTATTAATAAAAATAAATAATGCATGGGAAACACTAACTTATACAAAATTTTTTTATTTCTGGGAACAAGTTTTAATAGTACGTTCCGCATATATTTTAGCACTTTGAACAGATCATTGCTGTATTTCGTTTGATTTTCGAAGACCAGAATGAACAATATGTCCACTGATGGTTCCGGATCTTGTGGAGATAATCCAATAGCTTTCTCAATCATTTATTGCAGGGATATAAGAAAAACTCCGAGCTTGAGCTAAAGCTCAGCTCATTTTCCTTGTTGAACTAGCTGCAAATTGGTGAGCTAGCTCAAACTGAGCTAGCTCTGCTGGTGAGTTAGTTCAAAAGTAAGCTAGTTCAAACTGGTGAGCTAGCTCAAACTGATCTACATGAATTAATTAAAGGAAAAAAAATTGATATTACAGATCTTATAAATTTAAGTATGACTGATGACATTTTTATTACAATGCCAACACACATTAAATGCGCAAGTCATACCATAAATTTAATTTGCACCTCCGACGTTCAGAGATGTTTGCAAGGCGAATTCAAAGATAAGTATAATAAAATAATTGCCAAATGTAATCAAATTTGGAAGCAATAGAATACGTCTACATTACGTCTACGTTACACCTGGAGCTACAAAATGGCATTCCTTTATTCGACGCATTGCAAGATATTTTAAATTTTGTACAACGTGAAAAAACAGAAGTTCTTGCTATATGCTCCTATTTCAAAATCGAAAAATTTTCCGATGTGGATGTCAAATTTCTTGAAGTTTGAATTGTTTTTAATTTTTTAAGTTTTTTTTATTTTTTTTTTTAATATTTAATATTTTCCGCACTTTCGTTTTTTTTTATAGTTACAACCCATCCCCGCCCCCTCCCAGTATTTTATTTCCAACATTATTTTTCTTATAATTTTTTTAGACGACTTTGAAACCAGTTGAATTTGCTCTCGATATTTTGTTAGGAGATCATATATTTATCGCGGCCTTAATTCCCATAATTCAATTCATAAAGTTTTGACAAAATTAAATAAGCACTCCTCTTCGTTATCCGAAAGTTTACAAAATGGCTTTAAGACCTGGTAAGGCTATGAGTGGAATTTTGAATGATTTTGATTTTTTTATTGCGACTGCAATGCATCCACAATTTAAAACACGTTTTATTAAAAAATACTATCCGGAAAGAGTTAACGATATAGAGGGATATATTATTAATTCGATATCTACCATTTTATGCCAAAACAAGTAACTCAAATTCCAACCCTTCATTTTCAGATTCTGATGAAGAAAATGAACCAGCTTTTATGGATAAAGGGAAACAAATTCTGGCGGAGTTCGAACATGAACACAATATATTATATTTTTCTTTAAGATTTTAATTTTTTTAATATTAAAGCTGTCAATGTTCACTTAAAATTGTTTTATATTTCGACAATTGGCCTCTTAAAGAAAAATATCAAGCGAATATTTTTAATTCCTAGAACTTAATCGTGGTGTTCCGCAAGGCTCCACTCTCGGACTTTAACTGTCTTGTTTGTACATAAATGTGAAAAGTTCCTTGAATGTATGTACATATAACTGAACTAAAACATATTTTATTGTAAGGAAAATAGTTATTTTTATTTTTATTGAATATTTAGCACTAAATATGTGTTAATATTATGAGAAAAACACTTTTCCATTTTAGTATGTATTTTTTAGGTAATTCATATGAACACATTTATTTATTTTTTTTATTGTGTATATTTTTGTAGGTTCAATGAAATATGAATATTTTTTTTTTATATAATCTTTATTAACTGAAGGAAAATATTATTCTGTTTTACAAAATAATCTCTTTTCTATCTGGAATTTTCGAAGCCCTCTGAATTCTACCACATATTTGTTTTTTTTTTTTTTCATTTTAACATTTCAAAATTAATGGACATGTTTCAAAGTCATAATAGAAATCAAGTTTAGCGCCTCACAAAGATCTATATTGAACTCTATATTACAACATGCCCCCATGTTATTTGTATCTGGAAGATAATCGGAAAAGATCAGGTTTCACGGGAAGGTTAAGAAATAGATTACCGCTCTCAGACGAAATTAATCTGTAACAACAATTAATGTTGACTGCTGTTTTTATGTAGTCAAGAACAACTTGCACAGATGCAAAGACTTCAAGATAAGGCAATGCGAGTGACGCTTCAGTACTATAGATATACTAGTATAGAATATATATTTAATGAATACGCTAAAACAGTTAATTGTTAGACATACAATAGTGCTACTTGTGGACAATATCCTATAAGTACTTATCCAGTGTAGAACATTTGACGCTGCGGTTTCAGTTATCCTGTCGCCTTCATAGTTATAATAACATTGCGATCAAAGCTTACGACGACCCGAAACATTGGTATAGAAACCTACCCTGCATTATTTTGGGCATTAGATCAGCCATGATAGAAGATGCAGGTATAGCACCAGCCCAACTATTATTCGGCTAAGCCTTGCGACACCCCGGTGAAATAAGGGATTCTATAATCAAAATAAAATCATATGTTGGCAAAACTAGAAAACAAAGCAACGAGACATTTTGAAATGAACACATGTATTCGTAAAAGATTAAATTCATAAAGGAAACTTAAGTCCTGTCCATATAAAGTCATTGCAAGAAAAGATAAATTCTTTGCTATATCGATTGGCAGGCTTAAGCCTGCTTATATGTATATTGAACCCAGAGATACTCACCAGAGGATATAATACTAGAAAATCATGTAGGAATGCCTAAAGTCACCTTTAGTTTATAAGTATGTACATTTAATATTAGAAGATCTACAAAAACATTTAGTACTGTAATTTTATATTTTTGGCTAAATTTAAGGAGTCTTACGTAAAAATCCTGATTGAATTCAAATTAGTAAAATTAATGAATTTCGGCATAAATAAATAATAAAAAAATTTTGCGCTAGAATCTTTTCATTGAGGGTGAGTGATGTGGCGTTCGTTCGTTCACATTAAATAAATGTCATATTTTAGTAGCTCACTCATTGACGTAACTAGGTAGGGACCAGGGTGGGCTTCAGGAGACGTTTTCGAACATGGCACTCATAAACAGTGAAAAGAAGATAATTAAAAACAATCTAACAGCGCAACAGGTGCTAAATAAGTTTGCAGAAAAAAAAACTGTAAACTAAGCTACTACTTCACTACTTCAACTATCTTTTAATTAGTGTATAATAAAAACGTAAATAATTGATTTAAGATGTGTATGTAATTTCAGACCTATAAAGTACTTAACTACATTGATACTTAAGTATTAGTACCAGTATCAGGATCTGGACTTATGTTTTTTAAGTACAAGTCCCGGTACTGGTACTCAAAAAATTTTCAAGTACAAGTCCTGATACTGGTACTTAACGCACTTAATACAAATATCGCCATAACACGAAGCACTTCAGTTCTTGTAAATTATTTAAAATACGTTTTCTAATAATAGAGTTTATCTGCATCTCGGCAGTGCTTCAAGAAGTCTTACCACCTTCAGTAAAATAGAAAGAAAATTAGCGCAATATATCAATAACTGTAGGATAGAAATTGACATACTGAATCGATTTGCTTTGTTGAGAAGGTTAGCAATCAAGTGCCACAATCCGCTCTCTTCCACCGCACAGCGTTGATTTTCACTTGCTGGTCTTGTAAATGCTACACAAAGGCAATCATTATCTGAAGTAACATTTGTTTTGCTAAAAACAAAACTCAAATACTATACGAACAACTTCCGAAATTATGTAGAAATTAAAACAGGAAAAGCTTATACGAAATTTTATGATATTTCGTAAATGGAAAGCTCATCCAGTTATTTAACTGGCTATAGATTTTTCAAAATCTCTGATTTAACTTTTCGAAAGCTCTTAACCTTTATAAGTACAAGTATCAGTACCTGGACTTGTATTTGAAAATTTTTAAGTACCAGTACCGGAACTTGTACTTATACTTAAAAGATTTGAAGTATGGCTCCTAGCACTGGTACTTGGAACAAATACTGGGCATTAGGCAGGGCGTCACTATCATATCAGTTTCGTGTATGGAACTTGAGGGTTCTGATTTATATTCCTTAATTCGTGAGAAAAGCAAAAGAGGGGATGTGGAAAACAAACGTTAAGTTAATTAAACGACACCACTTTCTTCTATTTTTCTTTTAAAATCGTGCAAATTTTATTTTATTTTTCAATTAAACACTACTTCCAATGATTTAAAAAAAATTTGAAACGCGTTGGATATTTGGAGTGGATTGTAAGGAATAGATGAGTGTCGCTTGGGTTCATTGGGATTTAAGAAAACAATGCACTTTCACTCAATTCGCCAATTGCATTATGTACTAATCTATTTTCACAATAATTTAAATTGCCGACTTAAACCATTTCGTAAATACTCGACGCCGATGGTCTCGATAAGCAATAAATATCGTCCGATTTCCGAATGTTGACTGACGAGTTATCCAAAAATTGATTGAAAGCTGATGACTTATACTAACTTATAAGCTAGTAACCATGGTTTCCTCTCTTCGGGTACTCAATAGCATTCAACTAGAATTATAATAGAAATAGGAAACAATTGAAAACTGTTCGTTGTTCTTCTGTCATTAATTAACATCGCAACCTCCCTCGACAAAGACTTATTTTTGAATTATTTAATTTTCTTATTTTTATGAGAATTATTTTATTTTTGTGTGCAGCGGAAAATATGTTCTAGAATTTACATTATAGCAGAACAAAAGATACACAAAAGAACGCCTCATACATTTTCATCGAAGATTTATAACTGACGCGATCAGAACCAATTGTTAGCTTCAATCGACAGAATAATTTGTTCTCTCCAGTATATGGGAGTTCTAGAATAAAATACACAAAAGAATACAACTTATGTTTCTTGTAGTTCAACAACTTAGAGACTTGCTTTACTATCTGTAACTTTAGAAAATTTATGTTTTTTTTTAATCTATGCAATTTCATTGGTTCTAGGCATTATATCAATATCTTGTAAATGCTCAGAGCAATGCATAAAAGTTGTCGGTCAAAATCTGGGAATACTCATGAGCTGGTATACTTGGCAAACAAAATGTATGTTAAAACCTATGTACGAAAGTTGGGGGGACCTGGCCCACCCAAAAAAAAAAGTCCTAGTTACGGCAACGACCTCACTGTAAAATATCATCAAAGTACTACCAAACTTGATAATATCGATTTCCGCCAGATCAGTCTCTCTACACATAGAAACTTTAGCATAAGTAACAAGCAGTCTAAGAAATTTGTGGCGATAACATCCTGTGTGATGTAATTAGGCTATAGTCAATCCATTATTTTAATTAAAAGTATTATCGGAGATAATTATAATTCTTTTATTCAATTATATCACCCGGTAGTAATTGTTATATATATGTATACTCTCACTTCGGTGACTGTTGTCCTGAAGGGTATCCATTTTTGCAGACGTTCTAGAAAATATCTTAAGCATCGCCCAAATTTGCATCATTACACAACTCATCGTCTCAACTAATAAGGATTAAATTGTTCATGAATTTATATGTTTTACTCAAACACCTTATTTTATAAGCTTTAAATGGTTTTGTTGCAAATTTTCACTGATTGTAAGAGTTTTCAAATAAATTTTTGTTGAGAAAAAAAAACAAATATTAAAAACCCCACAATAATTATTGCGTTTATTTCTTTAGGCAAATGAAAGGCTTCATCAGAGCCCAGACAAATGAAGAAAGTAATCGGCGGAACATGAAACTTCTTAAACTTTTCATTTCAATTGTTTATATCCCGCTTCAAGCAAAGTAAGCGATCATCACAATAAGAGGGAAGGTGTAAAGTGGAAAAATTAAAAGCCTTAAGTAAAAGTGAATGAACATCGGCAACAGAAAAACGATTTTAAGCCCTCGGCTCTCTCTCTCTCTCTCTCTCTCTGTGTTCCCAACTTCCATTTCTTAGCAACTGGATACAAAGCTCTGTCAGAGTACTTAGAAAGAAAATACAATCCCTGTGGCATTTGTAAAAGTCGTCTTTTCACAACGAAAGAAGGATAAATAATAAGACAAACTCCTACAAGAATGCTTTCATAATAAAAAGGAACAGAGAAAATATGTAGAGACCCTAGGGAGAATATGAAGATAGTTTCGCAGTTATACATATATAGATTGACGCACCATAGAACTAATTTCTCCGATTTAATATAGAATGCAAGAAATAAAGTCGTGTTTCGCTTATTTTCTGACTACTGACTGATGCGAGAACTCAAAAGACACCCTTTCAACGCAAGAGTTTCTTTTAATTAAGAGTGCGGTGGGTGTACTATTTGTGCAAGGCACGTATAAAAAACCAAAGGTATTGTTCGCCATGAAGTGCCTTTATCTTTTTCCTAGAACTATTCTTTTTATTTCCTTTATCACTTCAAGCTAATTACGATTAGTAGTGCAGAGAAATAGAGCATCTGCAAAACTGCTTCAGTACAAAGGAGCTCTTAGGTACTTTGCTTTTTTTTCTTCTTTTTTTTATGTTATTGTGCTCAGTACAGTATAAAATGCATACGCTTTCAGCCTATAGAGATTTGTTGCTTTTAATTTTTTATGGGTTATCTTTAGATGTCGAAAGGATTTCTCTGCTCTGTTTCATGCATTAATCAGATTTTTTCTTTGGAGTAAAAAATTCAGAATCAGTACCATATATAATTACTGGTGCTGAAACAATAAAATATGTGAAAATCTGCTTCACATTCACTCTTAATTGATCTTAATCTAATTTTTCTTCCAGGATTTTATTTAAATAACGTGCACCATGCAAAATACTCGTAAAAAGTTCTGATGATCCTTAATTTTTTCCTCCTCTCCTACCAATGAAAGGAATTCCGCTTCTTTGGCCAAAGGGAACTGCGCCGAGATTCCAAGTCTTTGATTGTATTGGTAGATGGAACTGAACGTGGAAATCTATCAGATTTCCATGTTATTTTCGCATGAAAATTAAAGAGAATTCCAAGAGTTTTCCATGTAATTTTTACATGGAATTCCTATGGATTTCAATGCTTTTTCTGCAATTTATATTTGAGGAAATCTAACAGAATTCCAGATCAGTTCCGTCCGATTTAGATACCGAATTTGTAGCGATATCCAAGTCTTTTCCTTGCTAATTTGCTATGAATTCCAAAACATTTCCAAATTGTTTCCCTACCTAAATAAAGTGAGGTAATACAAAAATCCATCATAATTTCTTCAAGCTGCAGCAGTCAGGCAGTTTTGAATAAAGAATAAAATTTTCAATTCAATATGATTAAAATATAATTATTGCAATATTACATTTTTAGTGAGCCATTTTGGTATTATAGGTTATATGACATTTTATACTAATTGCCCTACTTACTTGACAATTTTTACAGAGAGGACTTAACTGTAACATATAACTGCTAAAATATGTTACATTGAAACAAATATTCATCAAATATATTAAGAGTAATAGTAGAACATTAAATAAAAATAAAACTTATTGCCAATTAATAATAATAATCCACGCAACACTAAAAAAGCTTTCGGCAATAATGTTTAATTCACACAACACTAAAAACACTAAAAAAACTTTCCGCCAATAAATCGCAACGAAGAAATACTGCACCCAAATGCAATTCAAATGCCAATAAATGACAGCTGAAAATTGCGTCCTGTAAGCGTGTAAAAACAGCTTATGTGTGTGAGAATGCAGTCACTTTTTGCTCTGGAATTTTTGCTTATTGGGTAGTCTCGTACGTGAGGTAGGAGAGGCGATATAAAAGACAACTCAGTCTTTTTAATAATTCAAATATAAAATTTATTGCAATAGTAAAATTGATTACACTAATATCACAAAAAATTCAATATAATTCAAAGTCTTAGCGTAACTTAACCCTATGTAGCTAATTCAGTTTACACAAAAAAAATCCAAAATAAATTCAAGTAATGTCCGACGTCACTGTAATTACTGAAGTCAATTCTGAAATAAGAAGAAGAATAACAGAATTAATTATCTGTCAACAGAATAAACTTCAATGGTGTAAGTGACACAGCTACTGCGTGAAAGGAGAAGGCTAGCAACCTGCTCCTTGCTACTGCGTCAGAGCCGAAGGGTGTCAAAATGCTGTTAGCTATTGCGTGCAAGCAGAAGAGTAGCAAAATGCTCCTTGCTAGTGCATGAGAGCAGAAGGGTAACACAATATTCCTTGTTAGTGCGTAAGAGCAGAAGGGTAGCAAAATGCTCCTTGCTACTGAGTTAGAGTAGAAGGGTAGCAAAATTCCCCTTGAAAAGACTAGGACATTCAGATTATCTCTGACCAGAATTAAATCCTGTAAAAAGGTAGGACAGATCAGCCCTGATACAGATCAACTCTGTGAAAAGAATGGTGCCATTTACTGAATTTCGTCGGCTTTATGTAGCCGCTGTAACCATGGCTCGCCTCTTGGTGTTGCCCTAGCGACGGTTTCAATTTGCTCTGACTGAGGCGGGAACAGATTAACTGTGAACTTATAAATACAGGGGCGCTCCAAGCGGGCGTTCAACGCGTGCGTTGCACGCAGGCGGCCGTTTGAAAAGAGCGGCAAATTTAAAATAAAAACCATTTGCAAAAACTACAAAAAAAAATTTTCATTTTGTAAAATTAAAAAAAAAAAACGTCATTGAACGCACCCATTGGGCACACTCCAGCTTAATTGAACGCACTCCAGCTTAATTTTCATTGAACGCACTCCAGCTTAATTTTCATATATCTGTCACTGTCATTATCTTATCAAAGTCATTTAGTGTTTTAATTTTTGAACCAAATCAACATTTCAAGTTTGCGACCTAATACAAAAGTAATTTAAATTTGTTTTATTATTTTATCGGTATTAATTCATAGATTTGTTAGATTAGAAAGCAGAATAATATTATAGAATTTGGTAAGTATAATGCAATGTTTTCTATATTTTTGTTAACCAATATTGTTATGATGAACGTTAGATATTTATTATTTGTATGATTTGCACCCTTAGATATGACCGGAAGAAAAACTAAACGTTTATCTGGAGCGCAATATAAAAAGCAGCGTTTAAATAAAGTGAAATCTATCCATAGTTTGAAGACTTCGCTTTCAAAATATTTTCAAAATACACCAACAGCGTCGTCAAGCAATCAAATACGAACTATAGAAATAGAAAATAACGTTATCATAGATAGTGAAAGTGATGAAATATCTGTTGTAAATAATGAAAAAGAAAACTCTATTGACGATAATGAAAATTCTAGCGATGCGAATGAATATGAAATTTGTACAGAAATTCGGCCTGAAAATTCATCTGGCGAAAATTTTGAAACAAATATAATATTGGACGATCCAGGTATGTGGGCAAATAATATATCAAGTATTACCGCACGAAACCTTGTTGAAAAAGGACCGCATCAACTAAAAAATTTCGATTTTCCGTTGTCAAGTGGGCGTAAATTTTCAAAAAAATATTACTTAAGACAATTACCGAACGGAGAAGAAACACAACGCGAATGGCTTGTGTATTCCATTAAAAAAAATCTGTGTATTGTTTTTGTTGTAGGATATTTGGTTTCGGTGATAAAAGCAGTCTAGCCGATTCATCTGGTTTTTCTGATTGGCAACATTTATCGTTAACTTTGTCTCGACATGAAAAAAGTCAGTTTCATAATGAAAATATAAAAAAATGGATATTGTTAAATAAATCATTAAAAAATAATACTACAGTTGATGCTGCGAACCAAAGACTATTACAAGCCGAACGAAAGTATTGGTATGAAGTAATTCAACGAATAATATCAATTATTCAATATCTTTCTAGACAATGTCTTGCCATCAAAGGAAAGTCAAATCAATTATATGCAAATAACAATGGAAACTTTTTGAAAGCAGTAGAAATGGTTGCTAGATTTGACCCTATTATGCAAGAGCATGTACAACGGATTGAAAAGTCTCGGAACAATTTGAAATATATGCCTCATTATTTGGGGGATAAAATACAAAACGAAATTATCAATATTATTAGCACAAGTATTAAAAACGCTATATTAGATTTAATTAGAAAAGCAAAATATTTTTCAATTATATTGGATTGCACACCAGATGTGAGTCATACCGAGCAATTAACTATTGTAATAAGAATTGTGAATTTGGAAAAAAAAATTGAATTACGTGAACATTTCTTGGGTTTCTATCCAATAACAAATACTACCGGCGAGGGGTTAACCGAATTTGTTTCAAAAGAACTTTCAAATCTCAATTTAAATATTCATAATATGCGTGGACAGGGATATGACAATGGTGCCAATATGCGAGGAAAGCATAATGGCTTACAAAAAAGAATTTTAAATATAAATCCGCGAGCATTTTTTGTACCATGTTCTGCTCATAGCTTAAATTTAGTTGTTAATGATGCGGCACATATTTCACATGAAACAGTAACATTTTTTGATTTAGTACAAGAAATATATGTATTTTTTTCGGCGTCAACTAAAAGATGGGCGATAATAGTAAAATATTTAACGAATTTAAAATTAAAACCACTGAGCGATACAAGGTGGTCAAGTAGAATTGATGCCATCCAACCACTAAGGTATCATACTGAACAAATTTATAAATCTCTTCTTGAAATATCAAATGATCAACTGATTGACTTTAAAACCAGACATGTGGCAAATTCACTTTCACTAAAAATATCATGTTATCGTTATTTATGTTCCATTGTTATTTGGTATGAAATTTTGATGAAAATTAATGTTGTTAGTCAAATATTACAGAACCCAAACACCGATATCAAGAGAAACGTTACCGCGTTAGATGATTTAATAGAGTTTTTTAAAAATTGTCGTAATGATAATGGATTTGAAAAAATGCTTACATCAGCTAGTGAATTAGCCCAAAAATTACACATAGAACCTAAATTTCCAGAAGTTGCAAGTTTAAGAATAAGAAAAAAACCCACAAATTTTGATTATGAAGGCAAGGATGAACCAATATTAGATCCAAAAGCAAATTTTAAAATTAACTTTTATTTCTGCATTATAGACCAAGCATTAGTATCAATTACAACAAGATTCGAAGCGCTAAAATTGTATAATGATATGTTTTGATTTATGTATAATATTAAAGATGAAACAGAAGAAATACTTTTGCAAAGCTGCAAAGATTTGCATTTGAAATTAACTGACGAACAAAGAAATGAGTCCGATATTAATGGAATTGATTTATTCGAAGAGATAAAAACTATAAAGGTATTTTTAAAAGAAGAAGATATTAAACCTCAATCTATATTATTATATATTTTACAAAATGATCTTCAGGCAACATTCCCAAATATATTTATTGTGACCAGAATTTTATTAACATTACCAATCTCAGTTGCAACAGGTGAAAGATCGTTTTCAAAATTAAAGATAATTAAAAATTATTTAAGATCATCTATGCTCCAGGAACGTCTAAGTAATATATCAATAATTTCAATTGAACATGAAATCCTAGATAATTTAGATATGCATGACTTAATTTCACAATTTGCTTTGCACAAGGCAAGAAAAGTCTCTTTTTTGTGAGTAGTAAACTATTAATTTCATAAACTTTCTATTTTTTGTGTATACTAAACTATAACTTTCCTAAACTACTGTGTTTTGTGATTAATAAAGTATAATTTTCATAAACTATTGCATGTGCTATGTGTGTTCTTCCGTAGTTAGTTAAATTTTTACTTTAATTAAAATGTTATTTTTATTTTGGATTATAGAAAAAAAATTTACAGAAAGGACGAGGAGCGGCAGGAAATTATTTTGCACGCAGGCGGCCTAACAGCTCGGCGCGCCCCTGTATAAATATACCGAGGTAAGTAAGTATACGTGGATAAGTTTGCGGTTATTTATTAATGAATTTTTGTTTATGTTTTTAAATCAAATGCTGGAGTTATAGTTATATTGCCCAGCTTAGTCCTTTCTACGTGGGAACTGATGTGCACGACGGATAATTTGATTACATAAATATTCTATTTTTCTTTTTATATATTTTTTGGTTTGAGTTATACTTTGTGTCTTCCTTTTTTTTTTCATTTTAGGTAGATTAAGCATCAAGGGAATATTGTTAAGTTTGGTGCATCTAGAAAATATCTGACAGTAGGAAATTCATCGTGGGATTTTCAATAATTATCATACCTGTGTGAAGACTGAACAAATAAAATAAATCTACTGCAGAATGAATAAATTTGTGAATTAAAACTTTGGTGATAAAGCGTGTGTGCAAGCAGCAAATTGCTTTTATAAAGAAATAATTTAGATTAGCCTCTAAATATAGAATTATTCTACGTTTACGCGGAAGGATAGCAATTTGCTTCTATAAGAACGCAACGCAGATTAATTTCTGAGCAGTGTATTATTCTTATATTTAGGTGTGGGCAGGAGAGTTACAGATTAATCTCTGCGGTGGAATTATTCTTCTGCTTTGGTGTAGATAGCATTGTAGGAAATGATATGAAATTTTCAGATTAATTTCTGAAATATAGAATTAAATCTCCTATGATGGTGATTAGGAAAAATATTCTTGTTACTCGGATTAGTCTGCGAATCATATGAACTATGAGTCAAGCGTGATTTTCTGCTGTGGCTCGTCGGCTTTATATAGTCGGTGTATCCAGTTATGAGTTCACGCCTTTTAGTGTTGCCCTAGCAACCTTTGGCATTACGTCGATCTACGAATTAACCACAGACAGCTGGCTGGCGTAATGTCACTTGCTATCATTGAAGAAAATGTAAATATACGCACATAGGTTGATTTTATCTGAGTTTGTGATCGGGTTGGATTGTTTATTTTTAGACAAAATTATGTTCAGATGTTTACAAGATGGATTGGAGGTGATGAAAGTTCATCATTAAATAAGTATCCTTATTCTTTACATTCGTGGAAGCATAATTCTTTGTGTCTTGTTTCTATCTGTTTAGGAGATATTGTTTTGGGCTGCAACGAGGGATCAAGGTTTTGTTGATGATTTGACTAGGAGATTCAACAAGGGTATAATGCTTGTAGGTGGACGGAACACCTTCATCACATGCAGTGAATTTGGTACCAACATAACTGTCAGCCCATAATGCCCTAGCTCAATAGTGGTAAAAGACCACAAAAAAAGAGACCGTATAAAATATTTAGACGACCAGTGACTTCTTATTTAGGACACCAACAAAACCCAAAATTATGTAAAATCTTAGATTTAACTTAAAACAGAAAAAAATAAATAAAAAGAATAGAACTGATCTGAGACCAATTCTTATGATATGTACCATAGACGAATGCCCATATGTAATTACATATGGTCACCACTCTGTGCAAGTTTGATTGTTGAAGTGGTTTTTCGCATATATTTCTAGAACAGTAACAATATTATTACAGCCGATTTCATTACGGCACCAAGAAAGCAAGAAAGGGTTGCCCGATTTAGCCCAGTTTTGAAATTATATTTACTATATCTATAAAAATGCCGGACACAAAATATCACCTGTATATGTTAACACTGGCAGAGTCCAGACATACATATAGTATATAGTAATATATAGTATATAGTAATTTTTTGTATGGCAACCCCACGGCAAAGTTACCCGTTTTGTCTCATTTTCAAACTTAATTATACTTTTTTTCAAAAGAGCATATGTAAGATTTCAACTCTCGAAGTACACGATTTCTCGAGATATCGAAATGACTGACATACAGGCTGACGAACAAAAAGCCGGACAGACGGACATGCAATAATCAAAATAACTTTTAATATTATGCTTGGGTTTCCAACCAGGGGCGGATTTCCCTATAGGCCGAGTAGGCCCGGGCCTAGGGCGGCAGATTTAGGGGGCGGCGATTTTTTCTTGTAGTTGTGGGTATTTCATTACATTTTTATACTTTTTCGTTTTTTTAAATAAAATAATTCGTTGGAAAGTGTTATTTTTAATTCTACTCCATTTTTTTCAAATCTACTCCGATTTATGAGGCAGCCTACTCCGCTAATTCTAGCCTGGGGTCCCTTCACTGGATATAGATCATTCAATTTTTCGTGTTTTACAGGGAGTAGAAGGGCGGCAATCTTCCATAGGCCTAGGGCGGCCAAGTGATCAAATCCGCCCCTGTTTCCAACCGATTATGTCCTACCAATATAAAAGTAAGTAACATAAAATACCAATATGAGTGATATCACTTTTATTGCAAACCCCTGTTTGTGATGTGAAGAGAAAACTAGAACAATTCGCAGTTGGTCATAGGAAGATATTAGATGGGTTCTCAGAGATTCCCAGAATCCCGGATTATCTAAGTGATAAGTACCGCCAATTACCACTATTGCAAGCCACTACTGCGTTTTTTTATGCTTTTCTTGATATTAGTTTCCTATATGAAAGATAGACACACACGAAATTTACTTACTGTACGAAACTCTTTCCTTGAGTTCGTGTTAAATACAAGTCAAACAAAGTGCACAAAATTAATGAATTTGCAGTTGCATAAAATGTAACTTTCAAATTATATTATCTCATATGTGCCGTGCCGTAAAGATGTTTGGTATACTTGTGTATACCCTAGTTACACTTTACTAGAATCTTTTATCAATATTTAAGTTGAGTTCTAATAAAAAAGTTGCCCGGACGTGTACCTGGAAAATCTTCATAGATGACCGGAATTAATCTTACAGTCCTGGTCACCAAAGTACAGATTTCCCGACCCTACTTTCCCTCAGAGCTCGAAGAACTCAAGGTCTGATTATATGTATGTAAAAGAAGACTTCAGAAAGTGTCCCTGGAAAATCCCCATACGCTAATTACGCTCATTATTCACTTTACTTCCCCATATAGAATCTTGCGTAGATATCAGCACTTTTACTGATTTTATTTCACCGGCACTTATTCTGGATGTATAAATCGATATACGGCAGATAAGCTTCTCGATTAAGTTAACCGACTAATAATTCTCATCAATAACCAGTTTTGCTCCGATCGTGAACTCTCAATAGGAATGTAAACAAATTCAAGTTACGGCAATCAGCTATACAGCGACTGGCTAATAGATTGCTTCCGCGGGCATCTATACCTATAGATCAGACATAATTGGTTGGCAACACACCCCGAAAAATTCT
The DNA here is from genome assembly GCA_963924295.1 of Dioctria rufipes. NCBI lineage: Eukaryota > Metazoa > Arthropoda > Insecta > Diptera > Asilidae > Dioctria > Dioctria rufipes. The sequence goes on from OZ002742.1 coordinate 30,485,133, forward strand.
TATTCGCATAAACTACTTTTTTTTTGTAATTTTTCTGAACAATTTTCATCAGAATTTGCATTTGCTATTGATGGTCAAAAATTGTCCTAAAGTTTTTGATATGGTTTAAAGCCCTATAGCTTCCTTAAGCCAGGAAAAAAAATGTATGAACATTAATTATTCATTTCATAGAATTTACAGGAAAAGTTTGTGCAGAATTTTTATACAATTATTCAGTGAATTCTTCTTCACTCATAAAACCCTTTATCAATCCAAATTTATTTTTTGGTCCATTGACAGCCACTAATAGAGCATACCATTTCTCTCACTATCTCCATCACATTTGTAACTGGCCAATTATAGGCTTGCAATCGTAATATTTAAAGTTGTGGGTGAAGTAAATAATAACACCAGACCCGAGCGCAAGGAGATTGATAGGGGGGGGGGGGGGGGGAGACTATCAACAATTTATTTAGGAAACGTTACAATGGTAATCCAACCACTCTTTTGACACTGTAATAGAGGTTAATTGAGCTTACGATATTACTGCGATGAAAAAAACTGTCTTGGATCTCTTGAAACTGTTCGCATTTCTTTCAATACTCCAAAAAGAAAACTTGGCAAGACTTTATAGTGAAGAATGAAAAAAATGGTGGAAGGAAGAAGAAAGAAGTTTTGTGTAACAAGGTGGGTGAGTTCATGTCAACATACGTCGATCTACAGCCCGATATTATTCCTGCTCTGGAAATTATTTCGGCATGGAAAGATGCAACCATGTCATCTGCTGCTTTTCAATTGCTTTCGGTCAGCAAAAGGATAAATTTTGGAGTATCGATTCTGGATTTTATATTCAGTGCACTCCTTGATTTTATCGTTGAGTCGAGCTTTGCGAGCAGAAAATCAAGACTTGACAGAAGCTATCACACTGGTGGATATTGAAATGAACGAACTTAAGTATAGAAGAAAAAACAACGGAGTTACAGAACGAAAAAAGAGTATGACAAAGCCGTTGCGAAGCGAAGGTTTGTATCTCATAAAAACAAATCATGCAATTCAATGACTGACATAATTGAAGAGTTTTACCATAAATCAATCTTCATACCACATCTTGATCCATTCATTACTCTTTTTTGAAACATCGCAACGTTTTCTCAAACTTCTAATGTCTTTTTCAGGAGCAAATGAAAGCTTTAGATAAGACAGGATGTAGACAATTGTTTGAAGTTTAAGTCTAGTATGGAGTTCGAGTATTGGTAAAATTTTACGCGGTCCCCAAAAAATAGCATTTTAACGCTAGTAAAAAGTTGACGTGAGTTTCATGTAAAGAAAAGCAAGTAGCAGTTATTAAAATCACAATTAATCGGAAATATTTTTAAAAATATTAAGTGATTATTATTTATAAAGGATATAACTCATCATATCCATGACGAGTTTGTTGCTGCGGCAGGTCTAAGTGTGTATCGTCGTCAAGAAAATCCCCGGGCAAAATTAAATGAACTTTAGTGAATAATCGAAGAAATGTCAAAGTTTAACCAGCATATTAATACTCCGCACATTAAAATGGTCAGTAAAATGACTGGAGACTTGTAAAGCGCCATCTATCTTATAGTAGAAAAAAATCCACTTTTTACCAGCGAACTCCGTATTGCACTAGTAAAAACCTCAATAAAAGTTTTGCTTGGGATTTTATCACTGGTAAAATTTGTATGCAAATGTCACTTTTTACCTGAACTCCATACTGTTTTACTCGAACTCCATACTAGGCTTTACACATAAATTTTACACGACAATTCATTTGAAATGAGAATCAATGAAGTCAAGATCTGGCAGCACAGAATTGCAGATAAAACAGTTAACAATTTTCTCGAGGTTATTTATAAATATCCTCAATCTTTTGAATATTATGACAGTGTTACCTGTGAGCAAAACTCAGAATTATCGTTCATTTTCCACTTTTTATCGTCTCATATCGCGACATAAGCACAGAAGACGATGCAATTCTTAAAAAAAAACAGTTTTAATATTTTATAAACATATTCTTTGAACAAATCTATTATTAAGCAGTACCATAATATTTAAATACTATAAATAAAAAAATTTGTTTGTATATTTCTATCTCACGGTCCTGGATAACACATTGGATTCTATCAGCCTGGATTCACAATCTACCAGTGCCCAGTAATCGTCGAGACATTCTGCTCACAATGCTCCTACACTACGTTTTCACTTGGTCGAAATTACGTAATTTTGATGAAATCATCGAAATCAGCTCAAACTTATGTAATTTTCCATACAATGAAACTGGTTTCAATGTAATTTCAAAAAAATTACGATCGCAATTACTACTTTTTGATGAACTATGCCAAATCTCTGAAGGGATGCTAACTTCGCTTCGGATCAATGGCAATTTATTCGTTTCAAAATGGCCGACCATGGTTCATTGTAGTCATCATACCTCGTGTTAGATGTAAGAAACAGGAAGAACAAGGAGAATACTACGTGAGAAGCAATGAACTGTCAACAAAATTATTAAAAATATTGTGAAAATAAGGTCTCGTGCTTTCGAAATTTTTTCTCGAAATTACGTAATTGATACCATTACAATATTTTGTCATGTTGAAGAAAAAGAAAAATAAGTGCAAATATAACATAAAGAAAACAAAACAAAACGATAAATCCCAAATAGTCCAGGCACGGATCCATAAGAGGTGGCCTTCGCTACAAAAGGTCAAGGGGAGTTTTAATTTGGTGGGTCTATATAGTTTGATAGCCTCACTAATAGCATTTTCAAAACTTAAAACACGGGTTTCTAAATGATACAACGAAACACCAAGCCAGCAGCTAGCCTCAAGGTCTAGCCGCAAGGCGCGCTTTGATCAATGTTGGAAATTTTTCTCTCTCAGACCTACTTATGTCAACAAATATACTATCAAAATTATAATGAAAGCACCGAGCCCGGTAGTATCATTTTGTTTTCAATTTTCTGAGGCAAGCCTTGAGGCGAGCTACGAGGAATCCTGAACGAGGCCAGGCCTAAGGCTTGCCGGGATGTGTTTCTGCCTTAATATTCCGAGTTTGCGACCTAGAGTGCCTGCCGCTACTGCCGCGATATTGAAAAAAATGGTACCGAAAGCCAGTTTTTCGAGAATATCCACTCTCCAGCGCAGGCGATCAGAGATAACCATACTGATGAGTCCTCTCTGATCGCTGGGTTTAAAAAATTCAGTATTTCTGAATTTTACTTTAATTTAATCAACATTAATATGAAAACCAATAGACAATTTTTATGGTTGGGATATGGTTGATGATAACCTGTTATAAATTTTTTGAATGGAAATAGTCATTACACTTAATGCAAGTAGTCCTCACATCATATTGTTACTGTTGTAGCATCGGCGATAATCATCACATTGCTGTGCCAATCCGATTCTCCGAATGCAATTTTAATTAAAGTGTCATTGTAACGATGCAGAGCATTATGCGTGACTTCAAGGCGTTGACAATTAATGCATCTAGTAAATCCGCATTCTGACATTAAAAATTCCATGATCCAACAAGCCAATACAGTGCACTGATTGCCTTTATGGATAGCACCTGTTTGGCTTATGTAATACTACTTCGATTGTCTACGGCCGTATCTTTTCATGCAATGCAGTGGGTTATGTCGGATGTAATTGCTAAGAATAGCAGTTACCAAAAATTAAAAGAACTTACTCAAATTGAGATATAGATCAAGGCGTCCATATTAACTCCGCGATCATGCTTACCGATCGTTTTTAAATCATTCAATCGTGCGTGGATAGACACCAACGAATAAAATGAATTTCCGAACATTATGATATTCTGCCGTGGGTTTTCAAGATATTTCAACAATATTGCAATATTTGCGCGCAGTCTGCTTCCTTCTTTGCTCAGGTCAGGTCATTTGCCGCAGTTGTTATTCCTTATAACTGGCGAATCACCATATTGTATAAGTGAAGTGTATAGGCGGGTCCTTAATATACATTTACCTTAATTGCGACCATATATAGTGCGGAATTATTTGTTCGTCAATGCTTAAATTATGAACAAAGCTACCAAACTGTATAAATCTTCAGTCCATCATTTCCACATTTAAACTTTGCGAAATTTATCGCGTTGATCATATTTTTAATTATTTCACACATGGAAGCGAAAGCACGACTTCAACAATTGTAGTTTGTGTTTACCAATCACATTTTTCCCCAGAGTGGGCTCCGTGTCTACTATAGCAAAGAATAGACTAAAACTATACATTAAGAAGATTCTACTCAATATTTTTTTATATGTAAATCAAACGTCACTTACTAGTAAACTTAACAAATACAACTTCACTCTCAGAAACAATTTCGTTCAGAGTGAAGTTGAAATTGTGGAAAATTGTGCGGATTGGTTAAAAGTAGACGCCATTGATGAAAAGCCCCTTTACTATTTTGAAGAAAATCATATACAGGGTGGGCCAAAAGTCACCATGGGGTTTAAAAATTAAATTGGTAACATATGGTAGGATGAAAAAAAGGAGGGGTAAGGTCGGGTGGGGAAACATGCTTACCTATGAAGAACAGACAGTTGGCTATCATGTAAAAAAGGAATGAAGAGAAACGGTCAACAGGGTGTGGAGCAATGTACAAACGAAAAAGTTAGTTATTTTTAAACCCCATGGTGACTTTTGGCCCACCCTGTATGTCTTTAGGTCCTCATGAAATTAGTGTGAAAATCCTCTATTTCTTTCCCATATTCCTCATCTTCTTACAGGTTATTCCCTATTATTTCACCGTCAGCCAGTAATTGGCCCATTCACAAAGATTTATGATGTCCTACAAGGGTCTATACTAACACCGCTATTATTTCGTGTATTTATAATATTTCCAAAATTTCAAAATTTTAATATACATAGTCACGGCGACGTGCAGAATTATTTTCGAAAGCTTAACGACTTACTGAAATATGGACATCCTTGCTCACTGACCTCGATAGCGTATATAATTAGACACCAGCAATTAATTTCAATTCAATCTGTTAATTTGCAATTTTCCTATTTTACATAACAAATACCGAGTTCAAAACGAATAGCTTGCCTACTTCATACCCAATAGAAATACAGCACTTTGTTTTCTAAGATCAATGAACTTTTTTATAACTTTAAAAGGTACGAAAAATTCACCATAAAACAAATAACCAGGCTTTATTTGAGTTCGTAACAGACATAGATCGTGTGGTTTTATTTACTTAGTTCGTGATAATTAAAAGTAAAGCACAGAGGAAATCTAAAGTAAAAAGAAAAAAACAAAAACAAAAAATCAACACCTCACATCTCGACCTCATGTTCAATTACCCTCATTCATGCTCCACTGAGATACCTTCACAAAAACTGAAAGTTAAATCTTGTCAGTAAAAACTGCTCTTCTTAGTCTTAATGAGCCAACTCATGCAGGTAATTGCTATTGAGCCCTCCAGTCCATGAGTTCGTGATTGATTGGTTATGCGAGATTCAAGAGTTTATCCAAGAATAGCGCACTTGTTTGCTCCCTTCTCCACGGTGCATGATCACTCATTCCGATCGGATTCTGAATCAGCACAAAATCTCCAGAAAAACGATAGACAGCCGTAATACCACAAACATACATACATGTGTATAATCGAAGAGTTATTGAACTGCACACATAGTGTACAAGATCTGTGACTATCCCTTAAATCAGAAACGTTCATAATTAAATTCATATGCCTGGTTGTGATTTCCCTGCCGATCTTGCTGATCTTCCCGCTGCGGTTTGCATCTTAACGCACTGTTGATGCACTACTAGCGCAAATGATTCCCTATGTCGCTAAGGCAAACTCTTGAGTCATGCTGGACTGACCAGATGCTTATATCTAGAGGAAATTGCTTTATTAAATAATTTCCGAGCATAAAATAATTGCCGCGATCAGTGTGTAGTCATGTGCATGTTTACCTGAAATTGTTGAGCTTTTTACTTTAGTAAATCGATATTTGATTGGAGGTTGATGGTTGCAAGCCATCCTGTAGTATGTATGCAAGGTAAGGAATACTAGATGACGTGGAATGGTATTTAAATTATGACAATAAAATATAATACACGATGACCGATAATAGTGTGAGCAATTTAATGGTTCAGTTAGTAGCGAAATATATTTTTTGGTGGAGAACTGAGATGTTAAAGGGTCGAAGTGGTCTCAGAGTCCACGAACTCTAATGTCGCATAAAAAGAAGGTCAATTACATTCCACAGGTTATAAATATTATTAAACTAATATAGAATAAAATTTAACTAAATAAACCGCAACTTAACCTCACTATAACTTTGTGTTGCTCCACTTTTCATCGATCCTTACCTTTTAACTTGCACGCAAGGCAACAGTTGAAATCGAAACAAAAAATCAAGTCCTTATTTAAATATTAAGAAATTAACCATAAAAAAAAATACATTTAAGGAAAAAAGAGTATTGGTTGGCGGCTCTTACCGAAAAAGGCTTCGCCTGCAACCATGAATGATCTTCGTCCTATTAGTATCTTGTGTTTCCTATTCAAGGCCCTGGAAAAATTAATATCTGGAAAGATCCAAGTGTACTTAGGACAGAAAAGGCTTCTTACAGTGTTGCAATTAGGTATCCAGACAACAACATAGCTGTGAATCAGCCTTGTTGAGAATTACGCTTGATATGAATCTTGTAAGCATTCTTGTACTTTTAGATATTATCAAGGCCTTCCGCAGTGTTGATCAGTATCATCTTTGGTTTAAACGGAATCCTCTATTTAATTTTTTTGCCTCTAGATCCCTTCTGATACAGAGTTACCTAACAGATAGCGGCCAGAGTTGATAAATATCATATCTACGTAGTTACTCTGACTATCTTCTGGCGTCCCGGAAGGACCAGCTTTCGGACATTTATTGTTTAACATATTTATAAACAATTTGCCTAATGGTGTTCGTCATGTTAAAGTTCACGTGCATATCGATGATGTACTCGTGATCGGGTTACTAGAAAACTACTTTGAAAGCATACATAATTGATCATTGGACAACCAAATCTATTAAAACCACAATGTACGATATTATCTAATATTCAATTGTATTCGAACGAGTTACTCACCACTATCTACTTGAACGGAACCAGTTTGCCTGTAGTAAATACTAGGAGGAATCTTGGAGTAATGATAAATTCTAACTTCATATAAAATATATGGTGGATCTGGACAGCTTTAGATATTCGCTGGCATACTGTCTAAGAATATACGTCTAAAATTGGTCATGAAACTAACTTTACCTCATTTTACTTTTAGAACCCTGATATAGCTTCATATCGACAGTATTTGTGTGCATCAACTCGATATGGCCATCAATGGTTGTGTCAGGTTTGTTCTTGGTCTCCGGAGATACTCATCGGAAGGTTGTCTAGTGCTATGATGCTCTTAACTGGATATCTGCAGGATTTAGGATTCGGAGAGGGCTGTACTTGTCCAGCTTCACTAGCATTCCCGCACCATGCATCTAACTATCGCGGAGATTATTTTCTGTAAGATGCAACAAAATCCTCGCAGCATCACTCATATAGAAATTGGACAGGAACACAAAACAGGTAAGTACACAGTTGTTAGTAATCCTATGAATTTTCCCTATTTTTTTTAATTTCAAATCGAACCGATTCTGGACGAGGATCCTTAATAGTCCAAAGAACGTAATATTAAAAAGATTGTACTTCTTGCATGCATTTTATTCCTGAGAATTTTTAGTTGCAATTGAACAGGTGCAAACATCAAAACGAGCGAGTGAGAATTAATCTCCGACTTTCGAAACAGCATATGTGGAAAATTTTATATTGAAAACATAACGAAATTATTCCTGAACAGGGTCTTACTAACTAACATCTTTCACCCGCAGATGTCAAATTCTCTTCTAGATGTTATCACTGATCACTTGAATAATATATCCGACATCATCGAATCATGTGAAAAGACTTCCATAGCGTGCGTACAGGAAGGACCATTTGATACATTTGAAGTGTAAAATCGCTCGCTTTACTTAGAGCATAGAAAACAGTGATCAAGAACAATAATGTCATGCGTAATTGTAATTGTGCTGAACTGGCACAGTAACGTCCATCAGCATCGTCAGTTTTCGTTCAGCTTTCCCAAGAAAAGCCCAGATTAAAAAATGAATAATATGTAATGATCTCTTAGCGAAATGTCAATTTGGTCTCCGTGCACGATACAGTTGCAAATGTGCCTTACTTAAGATCACTGCAGACTTGGGATCAACTCTTGGTGTGCTAGTTTTATTATACTTTTGAATGCGATTTGATTGCGTTGTATATGAAAAACTGCTTTGTAGCTTTTACTTTTCATCTTCTACTGATAATATGATAGAAAATGTTCTCTCAAATACGTTGTAACAGATACTCGTAAATGGAGTTCAGCCTGCTCGATTGCCGTTATCCTGTGATATTCCTCAAGATTCAGTCTTAGGACCTTTCCTTTTTAGTCTCTATATAAACGATTTTTATGATACATTTTACGATGTCCAGGTGTATCTGTATGCACATGATGTATAGCTTTACTTATGTAGATCCCATTCATTGATTGATGACTTTATCAACAGAATAAATATTGATCTTATAGAAATTTATAGGTAGTCAATTGGAAATGAAATGTTTTTAACTTGAATAAATCGTAATGCATAGCGCCTCTCTATTTGTGACCTTCACATTGATCATCTTCTCGCAATTATGATTAATAAAGTGAAACTATCTTAAGTAAATTGTATAACCAATTTAGGGCTGAAAATGAAGAATTATTTAAGGCACTGCGATCATATAAAAACTACCGTAGGTAAAATTTATGGAGAGTCAAGGAGACTGTGGCTATCTGCCGACTTATTTCTTACTAATTAGCATTTGAGATTAGTTAGGGTACTTATAGTGCCTCATTTTGCTTATAGTATCTTATTAATCTGCATGAAACTGGACTCAGTTTGCAATCAACAGCTTGACTGGTAAATGATTTATTTTATTGGTTTGGGTTATTCTGCTCATATTACACCATACAAACTACCGATACTCCAGTTTTGTACTTAAAGGGTAAAGCTTTGATTCTTCTATATATTCATTCAAGTAGACCAGAGTATCTATTTCGTAAAGCCCAATTTCTGCAGGCCTTGAGAGAACGTAAGCTACTGAGTTCACGCTTCAATTAATCCATCCTGAAGGATCGTACTTTGTCAATATCCCAGGCTTTTGGAATTTTCTATCCACTTCTCTCAGTGAATTATAACAACTAACAATGCATTTATTTTGACAAATCATTAAGCCGATTAGGTTAAAGGTTTTCTTTCTATCTTTCCATCGTGTTTTCTTTTCATTTTCATCCTATTTTTTGTTTTTTCTATTTTTGATCGTGCTTTAAACAGTTCCAATAATCTATATCTGTACTCTACTCTCTATCCATAGCGTAAATAATAAGTTGCATTTTTCTAGTATGTAAAATTTGTAATATATGCTAGCAGGGCTATAACCTACTTATCGTGACATCAGCTCAACGGATGCATAAAAAGTAATCCTTAAGTGACATAACATTACTTTCCACATATGTAGGTCCCCAAATGATTGTCAAACTATCTAATAGGTACAAGTCGCAAATGCTAATATTAATAATATTTATGGTAGATATGCGCGAAATGCTCAAACAAGTTTCCAATTTATCTACTTACACACGTACATAAAATACTCAAAAGAACAAGAAATAAATAGTCGGCACCAAGTCGTCGTAATGCCATCTGTAAAACCCGAAACCTTTCTATGAGAGGCTGTTTAATTTCAAAATAATAATTTTCGTGATTTACTCGTTTTAGCGTCCAAACGAACAAGTCTATAGGAGGATATTTAAGAAATCCTACAGAATATGAAATCGGCCATCATAAGCCGCATGATTTGAGTAAAAGCAGTTCAGTTGCGTATTACATATACAAATTAATCTACTGGAGCCAGTGGATTATGCGCCATGATCACTTCAAGTCTATTTTTAAAGAAATCTTGAAATATTCGACTTTTGTGCTTCAATTTACGGATTAAGATATTATTTCAAGCCGTTCGCTTAGTAATCTGACAAGAGGGAATGTTAATAACTATTTCGGACAACAAAAAATTACGGATGTTAAGTAATGATTTAGTATTTGTACAGTTCATCTGGGTGCAACATAAATTACTTTTAAATATGATTGTATAAAGCAATAAATAATGCGCAATTATGATCTATAAATTGGTAATATTATGTTCAATGTCTATAGTTAGAGATTATTGGCTTGATTAGAAATTGAAAGTTGTTTTGCTTCTAGTTTTCAAAAAAGTTAACTAGTTTGAACGAAAGTTTTATACCGATTTGCATTCGATTTCAATCTTAAGGCCTTTCAATTATTTATGTTCGAGCTTGAGTATGAACTAATTTGAAAATTTTAGGTACTTAACGCTTTTATACCGATTTAAAAAATACTTTACAAAAACTATTAATTTTTAGTATAACGTAAGAACTCTTCTTTCATTTTCAGTTACACCCAATGATATATTTTATTTCCTATTGTAAGTACACATGTTTTGCCTAAATCCAGAACATCCTTCAAATTTACACATACCACGGTCATTTCTAAATTTCGGTCAGTGGTTGCATAAATTAAACCTTACGCTTCTAAGTTTGTTTGGGGATATGCAGTAGATGAAAACGAATTGTCCTTTTTATCACAGTTTCGGTATCTTCCGCGTTTGCGCATTTGATTTAAAAATTTTAGGAAATAAACTTCCTTTAGAAATTTCAATTCGAAATTCCATCAAACATAAAATTTCTCTAAAAGAAATGTCTTGTTTTCGAGCGGTTAAAAGAGACGAAAAGACCTACCAAAATCTATAAATTAGGTAGCGGCTATCCAATAGTCTACGATCAGCTATACTTAGAACATTGATGGTCACTGATGTGATGCCACCTCATCGGGACCCTATTTGGAGGTGATTATTTAATTTACGGGAAGTGCTTTAACTTTAACTTGACTACGTCCTCTTTTTCTGCTATTTCCACCAATTCCATACAGATTCTGCAAAAGTCATTGCATGGAGCTTGAATTCGTTCTGCATGTTGGCCAAAAAGACAGTGTCCGTGATCACATCATTAAAGTTCCTCTTTAGAACTGAACTGTCTTGAAATTACGCATATGGCTAGTTTTTTACATCTGCAATTAACCAGCTTCTATGCCCTCAAATATAGACTCCTCTACACTGACTCTAACGGCCTTCATACGGTTTCTTCCGCTATGCATATATTCCTAGCTGAACCCTTCCGGTCCATAACATCAGCTACATCATTCCCTAGTACATCACTGTGGCTCGTAGGCACCCAGTGTGAACACTGGACAAGGGTCGATCTAATGGTGTTCCAATCCATAGGTTTGACTGTATCTTCTCAATCACTAGGTGTACTAAAGTTATTTCTAGCAGCCTTACTGCATTATTTATAGTTAGAACCTCCTACACTACTAATCTAATCGCATATACATATTCAAACTATCTGTAAAGATACAGATCTCAGAGTCATTTGCCACATGAAGATCCTCCCATTCATCTCTACTAGCAATGTTAGTTGAGAAACCTTTCTTAATGTCAAGTCGTTGAACAGTATACAGGGTGTTTCTTCCATGGCGATCCATAGAGCGGGAGGTGATAGTACTCACCTAGACAAGCAAAACTTTGTATGGCAGAGGGAGGGGGGGGGGGCAATATCGACCGTTTCGAAGTTACAAGGTGATTACGAAAAAAAGCTAGTTTTTCACAAAACACCCTGTATCTTGAAAACTGCAGGACCTATGTTCACAGCTAATAGCTCATTGTATGAAGAACTTCATGGCCTTCATGGCCAACGACAGCTCAGCCAGCCCCATACCCGTCTCCCCTAAAGAATTGTGGTTGTCTAAACTAAAAATTTTGGATTGTTGGAAAGGCCATGAAGTTCTACATACAATGAGCTCTTAACTGTGACCATACGCCGGGTAGTTTTTAAGATACATGGTGTTTTGTGAAAAACTAGCTTCTTTTCTTAATCGCCTTGTAACTCCGAAACGGTTGATATTGCCCCTCCCCTGCCCTACAATTTTTGGTTCGTCTAGGTGCGTACCATCACCTCCTGCTCTATTGACCTCTATGGAGGAAACACCCTGTATAGTATAGTAAGGTATTCTACTGTGACCAATGTCTGCTGTTTCCAGCACCCGCAGCGGACACTCTTAGCCTCAATGCACACTTTGCAGCTATTTCAACCTGTAAAATCTAGCGCCCCTATATCAGACCTAGAATGAAACGTTCGTACAGCCTTAGCTTTATACGATATTGTCCAAAAGGGAGCTTTCAAGCACATTGGTGACCTGACAATTACTTGTCATATCGGCTCACTCGAGCACCGCCGCAATGTTGGATGCCTTTCGCTCCTTCATCGCTACATGCATGGGTAATGTTCCGGTGAAATATCTAGTCGGATCCCTTGTAGATTAGTTCCTACATGCAATACCCACGCTGTAAGCTTCCTTTCATTCTACAAAATACTTTTGACCGTACAGTAAAATTCCGTGATACCTTCTTATCCTGAACTGTGCGAATGTGGAATAGTCTACCATCTTCTACTTTTCCTCGAGCCTGCAATAAGCGACAGTTCTATTCAAATAAAAATTAAATTAGGTACTAAAAATTTGATTGTAGTCCATAATGGAGATAGAGTTTATAAAGTGATGTCTTTGAAAACCATCTTGGCACCATTTAGATCAACACACGTCACATAATTATTTCAATTATGTTAATCATTGCATTGCACCGCTTAGTTTGATGAGATGCAACATGCAAACCTTGGCTTGGGAAATAGTTTTAATTTTTTTGAAAAATCGTCCTAAAATTCCCTGTCGTTTTCTATCTCCTATACTCAAGGTTGTCCTTTGTAGCATCTACCAGTGCGATAGCTTCTGTCGAGTCTTGATTTTCTATTTTAAAACCTCAACGATAAAGTCAAAGAGTGCACTGAATGAAGAACCATAGCCGATACTTGAAAATTCACGGTTTTGATGGTCGAAAGGAATTGAAAGGCACCAATTGTCGTGGTTACATCTTTCCATGTCAAAATAATTTCCAAAGCATCAATGAGCGCGGGCTGTAAATCGACGTAAGTTGCTTCGGACTCATGCCATTCCACCCTCTTCATCGTGCAAACATGTTTACCTTTTTTTTCTTCTTTCTTCTTCTTCTTCTTCATAAAAATCAAAATTCTTATTACGATTGGCGCAGTAAATAACGTTCTATTGTGAGCACCTTTACAAAGAAATATCGGATCGAATTTTGTCAACAACTTCTTCAAAATTAGATGATATAAAATAAAATTGATGGATATCCATTTTTAACACTTCGAAATCGTCGTCAACAAGTATTTTATATCAAAGTGATCGGAAGTACATACAATTATTTTCCCAAGACTTTGATATAAAATACCGTTCGTACAATGGTACATGACGGGTACCACAGCTGATTCAGCATTGTTTACATTGTCCGTCGATAATGCCTAATCTACAATGCATGATAAAACCACGTCGTCAACGCGATATCGTTTGCTGAACAATGGATATAAATACACGAAATATGTAAATAGCGGTAAGCTGCCAAATTAAACAGCTGTTGACATGTAAATTATCATAAATGTAATGATTTCTCGATTTCATTGCAGAATTACATCAAAGAAAGTATTTGGTCTCAATAATTTATACTATAAGATTATAGCAAACTAAAAAGTAATGTAGAGTGCAGTGGTAGGTACAAGACAATTAATGCAAGTTCCAGTTTACAGCTTTTTTGTTCTAAATTCCTCTACATGGTTCTACATTATGCTGAATACACCTGAGGTATTACTACATCGTTTTTACAGATTAACTACTAAACATAAGCTCGTGCTCATGTCGTCAAATGAATGAAAGAGACGAAACATTTTTGCAAGCATGAATTTTCAAATGTAAGAGTGGGAAGCATTCACAAAAATGTCGTTTTAACGACGTGGTTTTACCACGCATTGTAGATTAGGCATAAGTCTCTTGGTTAACTAAATTAAAGTGCTTACATGGAAATAGTTTACGAAAGCTGCTGGGTGACTAGTTCAGACGTAATATGATTCCGTGAATGTCGCTGTGATTCAATTCGCACAAATTCATTGCTGTTGAATTTGTGTTGCACAAAGAATTTTTTTCTTTCGATCCATGGGAGGGGTTTCAACCCCCAAGACCCCCACCCATGCGCACGGGCCTGGGCTAGATCATCAGCATATGCTACCGCTTTTAATTACTCGCTTTGTAGAGAGCTGAGACTTCCATTAATCACCGACAAACAAAGTCGATATGAAAGTATTTCTCCTTGTTGAGTGTCTCTAGACACAAAATGTCATACAACATACAACATAATCTATGACTTGTCGATATCTTAAGAGCAAAAGCACTTACCGAGAGGTGGTTGTGTATGGGACTGGAAGATGTTCACAGTTCTAGTAGTCAATATTTCCAAAATTCAAATTTAATAGAGATTTCAATTGATTATCATTTTATCCACGTTATTTTAAATTCACCTTCACCCTCAGCCATTCTTCATGAGGTGGTAAATAGTCAAGAAAATAAGAAATGATTCATAGGTGCTGATCTTTAGATCAATTCATATTCACTCAAACACCATATACCTATTCCAACTCCCATTGTGTATACAAAGTTTTTCCTTATTGAATAAATTTTAATACTCTCAGACAATTTCTATCTTTCAAATTGAATATTCATCGATGAAATTTGCCAAAGAAGAATTTCTTATAATCCGCACACGTCTTCAGATTTTTTTCATCTTTCTTATGTTGCGATCTTCACCCATCTCGCCTAAGTAATCGATAATTTATCAATTCCCTAATAAATAAAGACGGCCTCGCATTAAGGTATCGACAAAAAAAGCCGGCTATAACGTGATGCATTCCCATTACTAATGGTGATTGCAGCCAGAAGATGACAGTTTTCAATGTGTCTACGGCAGTTCCTCTGACGAAAGAGATACGCCAAACGAGCAGAACTGCTGTGCGATGGTACTCATAAAAAGTGTCGTAGCATTCATTAAACCTTTATAAGTCCATAGAAGCTAAGATGCATCCGGCTCTGGCGGATCATCTTGGTACCTCTATGGGACCGGCGGCGGAGTCAACATCGATCGATATGCGACAAAGCGACAAAAAGGATCGACACTAGAGGCTACCGCCGTACATTACACTTGTTAATAGTCAGGGCGACATGACAGTGACATGAATTCTTTAGCCTGAAGACTTATGCTTTGTTACCCCAATCAATTCCTCTTTGCACGAATCAATGACTGGAATTCTTCGTCTTCTCCTTACCATGGAAGGCGTTCATCTCTCGCGGGGTTAGAACCAATTATCTTGACGCCATGTCAAAAGTGTTAGTCTACCCAGGAGGGCATTTCTTGTAATTCCCAATTGATATAAATAAATGTGTCCAGTAGTTATATGTAGCTTGTGTGGCAGACTATTACTATTATACAAGTCCAGTCCTGTAAATTTCATATACAATAGAATCCGCGGAATTTTATGAAGACAAACTTACTGTCATTAGGAAGCAATTTGTCAATTGACCCTTCCATAGCGGAAAAAGGAAGGATTGTGCTTATCTTGACAATTTACTCGCAGCTTTGTAGAGCAACAACATTAATATAAGTATACTTAGCTCTATAGGTTATAGCAAATTGGATGTTTCGATGTTTGCTTTTGGATAAACATAGGAATCCCGCAAAATCAAATATTCAAACACTTCTATCCATTTGCAAATCTCGGCAATGGTGTTTTCACTGAAAAGCAAACAAAAGTCGTGTATGCAAATTGCCGGAATAAATTGCACACACAATTACAAATGCTTAACCAATTAAATTTATATTAAACGTAAATAAACAGACAGATGAAAAGATAGAGCATATCCGATCCGATGCCGGCAGGTGGGCGGCCCGGAAGCGACACTCCTGGGGCGGGGGATGACACTCGGTGTTTTGTTTCTACACATAAATATTCAAAATAAATTCATGTTCCACACCCCAAATTCGTTGTTTCAATTTACACTAATCCAGCAGCGTACATAATTCTAATTTAATTACGAACCAAATATCCGCACTTACTCTATGTCCGGTGATGGTTTCCTTCTATTCAAATACATACAAACAGATACAGTATTGGCTAGCTGCTGCTAGGACAAAGTAACTAATATAGTGATATGTCCAACTATAACTCCCACACACATAGTAGTCCCTTACTCCTGTCTGACTATATACACAGTGAATTGTTGTAAGCCATGTTGCGGTGCCCACCTACAAAGAGGAGCTCTAATTCCCCAACGTGCGTCGTCTCTTTTGTTTATGGTGATTAGTAAACAAAACAAATTGTCCAAAAAAATGGAAACGGGGGAAAGGAGATAGTACAGTTACTGAATCAGACCAATGTATAATGGTGGACATTATAGTGCGGGTGGACATTACCAACCACAGTTAAATCAGAAAAACGATTCACCATAGAGTTTATTCGCACGGAAAATTTGCCTCATTAGATCCTAGTTAGTATATGCAGCCTCTATTGCTTTAGCGTTTGGTAAAATCAGTTGCCCGTGATCTTCCATCAGAATTTGTAAAATGTCACATGAGTGACGCTTTCTCATATGGTTTTATTAGTGGACATAGAAATTCGACTAATCAATAATGAAAATTGGTAATTTCCATGAAGTCGCAGATCCGGAAAATTTTACTGCATCTAATTCCTGTACAATAAAATTGTTCACAAGAGAAAAGCAAAATTGTAATCATCAATTTGATTTGGTTTTTTGTTTAGTAATTTTAGTCAGTTACAAGGCTTACTTTTACGCTATAGGCCAGTCAATAGAAACATTTAAGTCCCAAGTTCCAAAATTTAACATTAATTACAAAAGTTTTGAAATTTTGATAGAATGTTGGGTGAAGTAAAAAATTACAAATAAATTTTGTAATCATCAGCGAGGTCCAGCACATGCGCAAAATTCTAGGAAAGCAAAAGTTATTATAAAGCCTATAAAAAAATGCCAAAAGTCCTGCAAACTGAAAGTAATTTTTATTCTGATATTTTCCACAATGTGTTAAATTTGCAACTCATTCTACCGCCCCGCAAAAAATAACTTTTTATTGCAAAGTAATGCTTCTATTAGTGATAAGTATCAAAAAAATTACGAAAGTGCTGGAAAATGGTAGAATAATTGTTGCAATCTTGCAACTTTACCTGAACACCTTTACCAATTTGCAACATTTTTAGGCAACAATTGATTTTTTGGCTGCTATCTTTAAAAAAATAAATTACAAAAATTCTGAAATTGGGTTGCAAACTTTCAAATCGTTGTTGGTCATAATCTGTTAAGTTTGCAACCTCACACAAGGTCCGCAGCTTAAAAACATGAGCGAAAATTATCAACAATTATTATTTTGCAATTTCTGCAGTTGGTCAAATATTTCAAAAGATTTGCAAATTTTACATCGCCCTTCGTATGTCTTACCCCATTAGAATATAAATTTGCAACCCTCTATTAGTGCAGAATTTTAACAAGCCATAGTTGCTCTAAATTTTACTTATAAAAGCATTGACATGATCAACTTTTCTAATACTTAAAACAAAAAAAACTCAAAATGCTAATCAGCCGCAGATCATTCATATCCTTCGGAGATATCTTTTTTGGTAGTGCCAGCACAGTGGTAGGCCTCCATAACCGCGGAAAAGTTGAGAAGTTGAGGCAGGAATTAAAGACATGTAATAAATGTCTACTAATGAAAGGCAGAACAATTTTAATGAAGCGCGGAGAAGCTTCATCTAATCCAACCCAACTGAGGAGGAGAGAATATGTTCCCGTAACCAGGTCGCGTTGACCAAAATATCAAGCTCATTTGACCCCAGAAATTTTTGCTGAATGTCATAAATTTTATTTCTAATGCTCTAGCATGGAATGAACATGCATTAAAGCCTGAGTTACAATGTGACGCGTGTGGCGAGCGCTGTCGCTAAACCTGTCAAAAGTTAAAATGTATGAAAGTACTCAAGCGCAGGTACAGTGTGTCGCTAAGGAAATTTCTGGCGCCGGTCGCGTTGCTTAAAGTTGAGAATATTTCAACTTGAGACGCGCATGACCTTGACAGCTGCATTTGAGGCAATTTTATTTTTACAGAACATTGAAATTGTGAGAGAAAATTGTAAGTTTTAAGTAATTTATTTATTTAAGATTTAATGATTTTATTTAATAATGGAACGAAAACTCAACAAATCTTAGAGCGTCATCATTGGAACAGCATAAGCAACAGGCAACTGCGTCCGCGTCAGCATCAGCAACATCATTCGCGGCCGCTTCTCGCGACAGCGTCACATTGTAACTCAGACTTAAAGCCAAATGCCCGACTACAAAAAGGCTTCAGCATTGTTCCCACCATGTTTAGAGAATACATGTTACTCATATCGAATATACGAGCAAGTAACACATTCTAGGGGCAAAGCAACTACCCAGCGGGAAAAATGGTAATGCCTGACTCAGCCAAGGTTTACTGTCAACATTACCTGGAATGCATTAGTAATCAGTACATGAACATACCTTACGGTTACCTGGTTTAGGCAGGCATAATATGTTGTTGCATCGTCTTTTTGAGCATGCTATGTACCTTTCAGGGAACATTTAGAAAAGGTAGAAGTAATGAATATATATCTTCATTCGTGTTGTTATCGAGATAGAAGTTTGTGCGGCTATATTTCAAAATGTTTTTAACAATTTTGGTTGTAGTTCCATGATATAAATAGGTCATCTATCATTTACATATGATGCTTAGTATACCCTGGAACTGTAATAAAATTTTCCCCAAATAAAGATCGTTGCTAGAGTGGGCGGCAACTAACGTGTTTGCCCCCCATCAGAACTTTCCTAGATGCGGCACTGGTTAAAATCATTACTGAAATCTCCAACCCAGTTAGTTCCTCACAGCTAATCGATTTAATAAAAATAAATAAATAAAAACTAAAATTATTTTCATTTGATGGTAAATTTTATGAACAGAGTGATGCTTTGGCAACGTGTTCTGCGTTTGAGATCCTTTTGTGCATATTTTTTCATGGATTACTTTGAGAAACAAATGCTTACTTCAAACAATCAACAAATTAAACACATTTTCAGATGGTATCGTTATGTTGATGATATTTTCTGGTTCTGATAGACAAATTTCGTTTCCTAAACAAAATTGATAGCAATATTCAATTTACTATGGATGTTGGCAATAAAATTTAAAAATTTTTTGACTTGTCCATTAAGATAGAAAGTGACAATAGCTTAAGCTTTAATATCTTTAGAAAAGATACATATTCTGACGTGGTTATTCCTAGTCATTCCTACCAGCCATGGAATAGAAAAATTGCAGTTTTTCATTCTTTAATAAATAGACTATTGAATGTCCCCTTAAAAAATAACGCCTTTAAGAAAGAATTAAATTTTATAAAAATAATTGCAAGAAATAACGGGTATGATACTAGAATTATTTATAAATTGCCTAATAGAAAACAACGAAAGATGAATTTAAATGAAGTGCTCCCACTCTTTGAAAAGATGGATGGGAAAGAGTGAAGAAGAATCCCATACATCCAAAATATGTCATCCAATTTAATACTACCTTTGAAGAAAGAAATTATTGAACCAGCATTTGTTAATGTTAGAAATTTGAAAAACTTATTAGTTAATAATAAAATTTGTGAAAAAACAGATATTTTAAAATCTAGTGGAGTTTATATGTATAGGGAATACTAAGCGTTCATTGAAACAACATTTTGGAGAGCATATCAATTCTGCGAAATTAAATAAACCCCACCTCTGGCTTAACAAAACATTTAATTGACACAGGACATAAGTGCAAAGTAAAAAATTTAGAATTGATACATAGATTGCGCGGCGGACGTATATTAGATAAATATAAAATTTATGAATTCAAAAAATCCAAAATTGATAGCGGGATCTTGCTGAAGGATCAGATAGATTTTACTAATAAAAGTCCACTTCTTGAGCCAGATTAATGAGATTGTAATTGTGTGTTTTGTTCTATATTTATTTATTTATCTATTTATTTTTTTATTTATTTGTTTATTTATTTATTTGTGTACAGTATTTCGTTACAATATTACATACATACCTGTTGTTAATTTGTTATGATCCGTTACGGCAGTTGCAATATGCAGCTGATAGTTTTTGAAGTTTGCACATATATTAGTTTACATAGTTAGTAGCTCAGAGGATGCCCTAAGAATGCTAAACCTGTCAGCTTTCTTTGTTTAACAAACGAATAATTAATAAATAATAAAAATTTGTAGAACTAGAAACAAGTACTTTTGAAAAAATGGTATCGAGGTAATTTCACAAAGTATTATCGAAAAAAATCAATCAATTATACAATGTTCTCACTGAAACTATTCTTTGCTAGATAAAAATGTGGATAGGATACAAAGATAAGAGCACCATAACGATATTCAGATACATTTTTCCATACATTTTTGCACCATTATCTTTCATTTATTTTTAGGATATTTTTGTCCATTATCGAATGCATATCATCTGACATATATTTTGACTCTCTATTCAGCTCCTTTATTATTAGAATATAATGTAATAAAAGGGCGTATATTAGTAATGAAAATTGTTTTCATTTCTAGTACCTTCACCACTTATGCCATTAACTATAAAGCATTCATCCTCATGGTATTTTGTGTGGTATGATTTGCTCCATATTAATGTGCTATAGTTCTGAGACGGTGAATATCATTCTCTCTAGCAATTTTTTGTTTCTTAGTTGTGCTTATTGTTATTTACCGTAATCATAAACAAATTTCAAGTAACAAATGACAAATGTCAAACTTTTACCCCAAGATATATTTAGTGTAAGTTCGGAGAACATAGAAACATGGGGTATTCAACGAACGCTCTGCTGTAACCTCGTAGGTTTTTCAAAGAACAAGATGTGTAACACTAGGGAGCCATATAGATTTACAAGGAGTTTTCATCCAACGAACCTCATATGATTAATCTAAACAAATTCAAAAATCGCCAAATCAACAAAACCTGCAATTTAACAATTTATGAGACTAAGAAACTTTAAAAAAGATGGATCCAGAAGAAAAAATAAAGAATATTTGAGCACAAACTTAAGGAAACAAGTATGTTTATGGATAAAGTTTAAATTGAAAACAAATCCGGTAATAACAAATAGCTTTAAAGCAAAACAAAAAACAAAACGATTTGTTAGCTATTGAACTGCAAAACAAAAAATATAAGAATATTTATCGCCATATGAATCACATTCATGATTCATATGCGATGCAACATTTACCCACGCAAGCGAAACGTAAACGATAAAAATTCATTATTGATGGCAATAGAAATGCTTGTTGTCGCAATAAGAAAGCGATTTCCTAAAGAATTTGCTGAACAGTTTTTCTTCAGAATTTTAATGCAGTCTGGAAAAATTAATTTTCATATTACGCATTTTATTTAACTCTATCTTACTTAAGTTAAATATACAGGGTTTCCCCGTATGTGGTGTAACGTTCCTATATTACAGGGTGATCTATAAAAACATACCCAAATATCTTAAAATCCCGTGATCTGGAAAACCGTTAGGAATTCCTCCCTCTGCCGATACAATTGTTTGCTTGCCTAAGCAAGATCTATCTATACCCTTCGAGTGTAACACTACAGACAGGACACCCTGTATAACTACGTGTTTCGAGCTGTGTTGAATCTTCCGGTTAGAAAGGTTAGAAATTTGGTTAGAAATTTATTATTATGAATTCCTGATGACTACATACAGTCACTGAATATTTCAATTTTTTTTTTTTTTGTATTCATTCTTCAGTTTGCCTTATCATAATTATTCTCGTTTCAAACACCAATTTCAATATTTACATACGTGGAATTGTGTTTTAATTCATACTGACTGTAATATATTGTATCTCAGGATAAAGGAACAGCTCTTCTAGACTGTCGACAGCAATGAAAGTCCTTAAAAATTCCAAAGAAAAATTGTACAGAAAATTTATAAGTAAAAGAACTGTAGTAAAATTTGGCTTTTGTAACGATTGTATATTTTGACACCCAAGGGACACTGTCCCATTGGTAATTTTTCTCTCTCCATTTTTCATTGGAAATAAAACACCACTTCATTTATACGCCTGGGCTTGTAGTGACTGCAGGTCAAATAATTTAAATACTATTAATTAATTGAAATTAAAACATTTGTTTGTATTGTATTATATTACATATTCAAAAGTTCTTAGCCATATTTTATAAAATCAGATTTCTAGAATATCTCTCTGTCAGAATATTTTATTAGCAAATATTATTGGCATTATGGTACACTTAATTATTCACATACGGTAACTACTTACATACACATTAACTACCATAAATTAACTAAGAATTTATTCATATAATTAGCCAATGGGTATCATTACCCAAACATTCTATCTCAATATGCCCAAAATGAAATGTTTCCTGCAAAAGTCTAATCGCAATGCTGTCCATGGTTTGCGAGGGTTCTTTAAGCTTCATATATTCCATGTAATCGATTAATCGAAAAATAACTTTCGGATAAAACTAGAACCATGTGAATACATAGAAATGAAAATCAGCTTTACGCTGGATAAATGTAGTAAAACTCATTATCTTTATTATGGAGCTATAAATTCACTTTATATTATACCTCAGCTATTGGGTAATTTCAGGTACCACATACATTTCCTGGTCAGATATAATCAATGAATTCGTTATCACCTTTAACAAAAAAAAACAGAAAAAAGAAAAATAATAGTTTGGAATAGCAACAAGCAAGTGTCTATCGATATATACGAGAAACACCTCAAAATGTACGCATTAATTCCTCAAAGTACTTCCTCATAGCATTAACATTTAGCAGAGAAAATCTCTGCCATATTGCTGCTGGAATGATCTCTCCCCAGGAGGAATCAGCAAATCTAAAACAAATGATAGCAATTACAGATATCCACCGTCAGCTTCTTAATCCACAGTGGGTCGTAGACAGGCAAAATCCATTCCAACAACACTTTCTCGATGCATAATTAGCCGGCGCTAGACACACGCGCACACACATACCAACTACATACATATATATTCAATAAAATGGGCAGACTTTCGACTAAACTAACTAAGCCCTGTCGTGGCAATCTCACCATATTCAGATGCAGTTACGGTAATTGCAGAAATGAAACGATTAGGATATCCCTCAAGAAGGAAGACTGATGGGAATATCTGTTGAAATCTTATGCAAGTCAGCTTGTAAATCACATGCACCAACCAATTGCATTCCTCAGAAAGAGATCGATAAAACTAAAGGAATTGAACAGTGTATAACGAGGCTCCTATGCAACTTGCAACCGGGATCTGATAAGAGGAATACAACTGATATGGCGAAAAAAAGTCGTTAAAAACGATTTATGGTTGTTTGTGTTTTTCACTGCTTGAAAATATGGACAACATGCCATGAATCGCTTCACCTGACCCACTTTCTCAACTCTTTACCACTTTGAAAGCTAACTGCAATGAAAAACTTTGCAGGAAAATGTTAAAAACTTTTTACCGAAATGCCGTGAAAATTTTCAAATGTATTTTCTTCAAATATTTTTAGATCATCCACAATATTCTGGTGCCAATGAGGTAAAGGAATATACGTACACACATATATAGACATTATATAGCACTATGTGTATTATGTTATTAATTTGGCATGTTTTTTAGTAGTTTTTACTAAAATAGTAAAAATAAATTTCAATAAATGGGATGAGAGATGATTATTGATAAGTCCGAAAATTTGATAATAGATGTCGTTCAAATCTCAAAAATAATTTTATTTTTAGCACTTACTCTTTTATTTACGTATTAGCAAAAAGTTTCAAGTAGATATGTGAAATAAAGAAATTTTCTGATAGCGTTCGAAAGTAGATAATCTTTATCGTAATCAGGACTAGCCGTCAGAGGCACTACGATATTGTCATTGAGTTTCACATTAGTCAATAACCAACCAAATCTTTTTAGTGACGTGAAAGATGAATTGTAAGCGTCTTTTAAATCTGAAGCATAGGTCTCTTTTTTTATACTCATTACCGAATTTAGAACAATTAATATGTTCATTTCCACTTAAGTTGTAGTTATAAGCACGACATATTAAAAGCAAAATAATAAATTTATAAAGAAAATTTACACACTTATAATCACAAAAATAAAATGAACAAGAGAAAATGTTATAATTGGTCTAAAAGAACAATATTCAAAACACAATATTTCAAATATAATTCAAAAGTTCTCTTTATTACTCTTATCAAATTCACAAATAACCACAAATCAACTCTACTTTGATTATCGTTAGTATATACCTTACTTCAAATTATAGCAATCCAAATAGTTTACTACTTTCACGTCATTGTTTGAGGCAAGACTCGGTCCTGGCAGTGAAAATTGATATATTTATACTCCATAAAATATCCTATAACCTTCACGAAGATTCCGTTCAAGAAATGTCAAACCTGAAGTTGTTCACTTCCCGAACCACTAGATGTCACTTGTCCTCTCCGAACCTGAAGTTGTTCATGTCCGTACTTATTTAGTCATTTTAAGCGAAGTATCCATTTCAAATATGTGTCTTTTTCTATCGCACGTAAATGAAATAATGATGAAAATAAAAGTTAAATAAAATGAAAACCAAAAGTTTTGTATATGGCAATACCGAGAAGTAGTTAATTTTTGAAAGCTTATTTACAATTGCTATGAGAACATCATATACCAACTTTCAGATCTACATGTCGACGCGTTCTCAGGCAGTTTTCAAATATATATTGAAAAATCAAAGTTTTATATGGCTACACCAAGAAGGGGTTGCCCGATTTAGTTCATGTTTAAAATTGTATTTACTATTTCTATCAAAACGCAGTGTACAAAATTTCAACTCTCTATGTTACCGCCTTCTCAGGCAGCGTTCAATTATATAGTGAAAAACGAAATTTTTGTATTGCCCGATTGGTCCTATTTTCGAACCTAAATCTAGTTTGTTTTAAAAGCACGTGTGCAAAATTTTAGTACTCTGAGTGAACGCATTCTCGAGGTATCGTAAGGACGGACGAACAGAAAGATGGACTGAAGGACGGACAGACGGGCGGACACACAGACAGGCAAAAATCAAAATAACTCTTAATATTATGCGTGGGTGTTCAAACTGTTTCGTTCTAGCAACATTATTTTTACGCATTACAAACGGATTCACAAACCTAGTATACACTTACAGATTTTACCTAAGATATAAAAGCAAATTGATATCACTGTGAAAAATCAACGAACTAGCCAAGAAAATAAAATAAATCGCTTCTAGAGATTTGCTAATTTGCATAATTTCTAGGTAGCCAGCAACATTAAACAATCAGAATTAAATTCATTATTTTGTCTTGGACAACAGAATAGAGTTAAAATAGGAAAGAAATCTAAAATCGTAAAACTTTTATTTTGTGATGTTGCCTTAGCTAAAGGGATACCGTATGATGTCGTAGCACAATCATGGTAGAAAAGGAAGAAGGGGTAGGAAATTAAGGATTAATGGGTTGAAACAAGTAGGTGACAATGTACATTGCGCTTGAATGTTTCTGGCTCATAGCTGAGAGGCAAAACAGAGGATGGCAAATTGTTCCACATTCGTACTGTTATGCTTATGAAAGATTCACGGAATTTCATGGCACCGCCTAATTTGACTTCAAAGGTGTGAGGGTAAGCTTGGGTTACAGGGTTACAATTCATGTGGTGCGCATAGGAAGAATTCACCAAGGAATTAGGCTAGAGATTTCGTCAGAGCAATAACCATAGAGGTAGCGATAAAAGTAAAACATCTCAATAAATGCTTTTATTATTACAAATGAACTAAAAAGGACAACATTAATTTTTATACCCTCGATGAAATCATACGGTATACTAAGTTTGTCATTCTGTTTGTAACGTACAGAAATTGTTCTGATAGATCAGAACGGATTGGACACGTATACATAATGTTAAAGGTTATTTTGATTTTTCCATGTCAATCTGTCCGTCCGTCCGTCCATCCATCCCTTTGACTGTCCGTCTGTCTGTCTGTCCATCCGTCTATCCATCTCTTCGTCTGCCTGTCTGTTCGTCTGTCAGTCTATTCGTCTGTCCGCCTTTCCTCATGAAAACTCGAGAATGCATTCATTTAGCGAGCTGAAATTTTGCATGCGGACATTTAAAAAAAAAAGTAAATTTAAGCTTGCAAATGAAAGGAATTGTGTAACTCCTTCGTTGGGTTGCCATACGAAAATTTCGCTTTTCATTATATATTTTGGGCACTGCCTGAGAACGTGTCAATGTAGAAGACTGCATGTCGTTTTTATAAAAATAGTAAATATAATTTAAAAAATGTACTAAATCGGGCAACCCGTTCTTGGTGTTGTCGTATAAAACTTTAGGTTTTTTACGTGTCCTAAACGTTTTTATTTTACAGAAAATTATATAGAATATGAAATCCTATGAAATCGGTTATACAACCAGTTTTACTTTCCAACTAACCATTCTGGAAATATATGCGAAATAGATACCACTTCAAAAATCAAACTTGTATAGAGGGGTGACCATAAAATATTACATACGGGCATTCATCTAGGGTATCATTAGTATTGGTCTTAAACCAATTCTATCTTTTTTTACATGCTTTTTCTTAAATCTCAATAATTCTGTAGTGAATTCACCGAGTTTTTGGCTTTTTTATGACTAATTATAAATTAGTGAAGCGCTCATTACCTCATTTTTCTCTATCTCTAAAGCCGCATTCACAATGGAGAGTGGAGTAAAGTAGCGCAGAATAGCAACTGGTATCCTATTTTCGCACGCAGTGGTCATATGGCCATATCTATTTGGCTCAGATAGCGCAGAGTGAAGCTGCATGAAAATAGGTTCTATTCTATTTTCACGCTGCCATTTCCAAAAGCTTACAAAATGGAATTTCGAGCTACTAGCATGTAGATGGCGTGGAAATAGCTTCATACTTCTTTTTATCATAACTAACATGTTTTAGTGTTATTTTCTGATTTAATATTTTTTATAAATGCTAATAAAAAACAATGGGACTTTTTTGCAAACTTCATGATTTAAAAACCAAAAAAAGTACGTTAATTTTTAGACAGTTTCGAATCAATCTGCATTATGGGGGAATATCAGTGTGAATAAAGAAAAAAAAAATTTTTTACTTAAATAGATAGTTTTGGCCTTTAAAAATATGCCTACAAATTTTCAAAACAATATTCGGCTTTGAAGTATTCGAAATTGGCGCCAAGCGTCGACGCTCCCAGAGTCTTCTATACGGCCGGATGCGTACTACCCTTCTTCGTCTATTCAGACGCCAAAATTGATAGCTCTGTGACCACCTGCGTGCCAGAGGGAGCCAGGCATATGAAGCAGGTATAAAGGTGAAGAGCCAAGTATATGAATATTTGTGTCAGTTGATCAGTTACAAGCCATGTTTTATATTAATATTTCAGTAACATCATTCAATTTTATTCTCTCAAATCTTTAAACGCGTTTTTCTTGAAATCATGTTTCTTAACCTGGTTGACAGCATAACTCTGTCAAATTTTGTCCTATCGACTTCATTCAAGAAAACTTATCGCTATCGTCTCATCGTAGAGTATTTTTTTAAATTGTTTATCTTTTTTTTTTTTAACAATTTACTGCCAAATTTTTGTGTAAAATTCGAATTATTTTTTAAATGGCCGCTATTTTTGTACTAATCAAAATTTTCAAATTTCCTACGATGCTGTTATACGATACTATTATAATTTAATAATGTTTTTGAATTTTTGATTTCAGATGCTTGCTGTGGCAGTTATGCTATCAACTGTCAGGGAGACGCCATTTTGCAATCGCTCTTCCGCTTAATAAAATGTACTAAAAATAAACATAAAAAATTCCTTGTATGCTGCATTACTTCACTAATTAATACACAAAATTTCAAATAATTTGATCGAGCCGTTTTTTCAAAAGAAAACCCAAAAAATACATAATTTTTCAGCCTGTCACACTGATATTCCCCCTTATTTCGATCACGACAGTTGTTTGCTTGTTTGTTAATTTGGCGTTGTTCTGGTATTTTGTTATATTAATTCATTGAATAAATAACTAATAAGGAAGCGGCATATCGGGTGAAAACGTAAGCATCTCGGCGAAATGTATTAGTGTGCTCTGTTTGTATTCATTTCGTCATGGCAGTAGTTTTCGAGAAAAATCCATTGTACGCCTACAAGAGGATTTACTCCTATATGTAAATATAAAAATAAAGACTCAGGCTATTAAGTATACATATAAAATAGCTTTTCTTTTACACATATACATAGTGGCCAAGTGCATAATTTGAAAAAAAAAAATTTAAAATGACGGAGATATGACGCGTCAAGTAGGACTCTATTTTGAAAATCATTGCTGAATGTAATTTTTTTCTCTGTCAGAAATCGTCCGGAAAATGAAAACAAAATACTGATTTAGAAAATGTAAGTAAGGATTTAGCATAGGGAAATGTCTTAAAATAAATTTTGTAGAAATAACAGCTTGAAAAAAAAACTCTGATTTGTAATGAAATTTTGAGTTGTAAAAATTTATAATATAAGTATGAACGCGACATCCATATCAAAAATCCTATGCTACATCTCAAATATTATTATAAAGAACATGTGGTTTAAATTTTATGAAAATTCGTTAAATAGACCTTGAGATATGTTGTTGCCGTAATATTAAAAAATTCCACAAGAAAAGTATGCGTGATTTCCTTTATTTCTTATTTTATAAATTAAAATGCGTCAAAACACTAAATCTAAAATTAGCTTGTATAGTTATTGCTAAACAACAAAATTCATTGTAAAAAATTAATTATCCTGAATCACTACAATTTCACAAGAAAACCTAATGAAGAACTGCATGTACTGATTTTGATGCAGACCTTCTAAGAAATCCGCAAATAATCAATTCTTCCGAATTGATTGATTTGAAATAAAAAACATAATTTACCACCACTTGCCATATATCCTTTTTGACTGGTGTATTGTGACACTAGAAAATTACTTGTAAATTTCTACCTATTCACTGATATTGTCATTTTCTTGAGATTTTAGAGAAAATTAAAAAATTTAAACTTTCTGCGGATTGTGGTCTAAACTGTTGAAATTCCAGCAATTCAAAAGATCGCTACTTAGGACCAGAATCTCTCTTATAGCCAAATACGCTATCTTTGGTCTTCGAATCTGTATCTGAATTCGTTTATTCATTTTTTTAACTTTTGTGAATGAACTTTGAAAAACTCCCATAGGATTTATTTCGGCCATTCTATGTAGCCAATTTTCACAAATTTTAATTTTTTCTTTGTTTGCGGTGATTTTCTAAATACCTCTTAATTTCAACAGAACTGATACACCTTCCAATGTCCAACGTAACTATTATTAATCTTTTTCCCGTTTATTTCTCTTTCCCTCTCATTAGATGCCTACATTATATGATAAATTATAAAATATATAATATCGATATTTAATTGATTTTTAACATCGACACTGGGATTTACATGAAAACACACCTAAATTTCGTATATCAAATATTGAATAAAATTTTTCCGTTCCGCAATTTCACGGGTTTTGTTTACTTCACGATTTTTTTATTCTTTTAGGTGAAATCATCGTTATATTGTACTTAGTGTTGAAATGGGTTGTTTTTTGTGTTTGAAAACGATTGAAAAATCTAATTTTACCCCTAACTGAGTTTCCATGACTTTTTCAAGACACGACCCTTTGAAATATATTTTATGTTATCACCCAGTGCTGAGTCAATTATCATAATGTAATACACCCTAGGAATGTTTCAGCAAGATGTGCACTGAGGATACCATAAACATTTTACGAGTAATGAAGTTTTAATTCTACCCGTCACCCATCTTAGCTGAAATCCAACACTCGTATTTCAAATGTAAAAGAATAAAATAATTAATAACATTGACATTAATTAGCAATTCTTTCAGTGTGCCTCAAGGTAGACATATTGTACCAATGATCATTTATTTCTGAACCATTCGAGAATTTTATGTTCTATAGGTACTCGTATTCGTATATGCTGCTGACGCAAAAAAAAATACAAGCAAATCCACAACTATTTATTTATTTTCTTCGAATAAAAATGAATCGCAGATAATCATTTAAAGCAACTTCCACCTTACATTTTCAATGGAAGTCAAGTTTTGGTAAATTAGACTGGCGTAAGTAAAATTGCAACTGAACCAATCTCAAACGTGAGCTCCTAGGTAAGTTATAATCAAATAACCAAAATCAGGGGCCGGATTCTGTAACTCGGAGTGTTTGGGAGATGAGAATTTTCGTTTTTCCCGATTAAAACTCTAAAATACTTGAGGAGTTAGGGAAAACGTGAGAAGTATCGAAATATTGAAAGACGGCTAACTCTACGGATTTAGGGTCTAGAGTACAAAGATATAGGTGAAAAATTTCAGGGAAGGGGCTTGGGGGGGGGGTCGTACCACCCCTCTTTGGGGATTATCCAAAATGTTGTCATGTTTGGTATCAAATTAAAGAGGGAAAAGTGGCTAATCGAGTGGTATAGCTTTTTTTGATCATTTTAACTTCATAACTGGCTTTTTACCGCCGAAAGGCGGGTTTTATGCACGTGGGTCATATACCCCCCAGTTCCTATACTTTGCATATATTGCTTCCGTTCTTCATTTCACATTCATTAGTACTCTGTTGCGAACATTTTTCTCCTGAAAAGTGAATTTTCACGACTTACTAGTTCTTCATAATGATGAGTTGAAAATATGTCCATTTTCCTCTTAAGAAGGACTGATTCACTTCATTAGGAGATATCGAAAACTATTCATCGGACTCAAAAACTAATTACATATCTAATTAGGGGACAACATGTAGATGCGATTTCATCCTACATAAAAGCTTTAGCGTTCATATTCAAAATTTTTATAGCATCTCTTCTGTACTGTAAGACGACCAAATTGATCATTTTCGCGTGATTTAAAATTTTTAGCGGGTACCTTGAGACACCAAAATCCTTATTTCTCTGTAAGTATTGCTAGGATTTCCATAATTGGTTTTTGTAAACATAGCCAGGATATTCGGTGAGCCGATAATTTAATTTGAAAATCCTAGGTACCTTCACAAAACACAACAAAAACACCAAGAGTTTTATCATTTGGAATAGAAATTCGCCGAGTTACAGAATTCGAGTGGAGAGCTAAGTGGCAAAAGAACTCTCATCTCCACGACTTCGCAGCTCTCCGAGTTAGTGAATCCGGCTCCAGGCGACTGTTGAATTTCACTCCCAAATTAAATACTGAGTCAACAAAAGGTAACATGACATTATTGACCATAACTGAAAATATGTCATCAAAATGAGGAGGTGAACTACATAAAACCAAGCAGTGCGACCTATTAGGATTGACCAAAAGTTTATTATCAATGGGCCATTTGTGGATTGCAGCAAGATTATCATTGATTCTCCAAATACAATCCTCAATCAACACAAGAGATCTACTCAAGTACAATTGAACATCATTAGCATATAGATGTAACTGTACATAATGTACAATATCACCGATAATATTAGTATACAGTCTAAAGAGGAGCGGTCCTAATACCGATCCTTGCGGGATCGCCTGAACTAAGAAGAAAGAATATCATTAACGTTTATCTATTTAAAAGGGTTTGTGAGGAATCTATTTATCAACTTGACAGCAGAAGAAGAAAAACAAAAGTTAACTTACAATTTACAGACTAGTGTAGAGTGCAGAACACTATCAAAAACTTAGGAAAAATCCAATAAGAGCAGCACGTCAATTTCGCCAACATCAAGAGCCAAACAGATATCGATAGATGCTGTTAGCAAGGCAGTCTGACAACTGTGCATTGAACAAAAACTAGGTTGATATCTTGTGAGCAGAAGCTAAAAATACTTATAAGTCTGGAGTTAGACAAGATGACAGGAGAAGGTTCCTTAGGTGCAGGTATGATCTTAGCAACTTTCCAAATGTCAGGAAAACAGGAGGATAATAAACAAATTTTCATAACGTGCAATATATATGGGGATACATATGTACGGAAACACAATCTTCATCGAAACCAACCGCAGAGGACTTAACACAAAAGAAAGCTTTGTAAAGCTCAGCATTCTCCACGCACCGGAAAGAAAATCAAATGATGTTTCGCTCGCGCAAGGAATAATTTTCAAAGCAAGTGAGCTGTAAAGGAAAAACCGCAGTACCAGATCATGCAGTAAAATACTTGTTAAAGGCCAGCTCTCATAAGATTACCCCATAAAGTTCTGAGAATCAAAAATAATAATAGGTACTTGATGCCCGCCTCTTTTACTGAAACCCATTACGCAAATTATCTGCCTGCCTGAATTCCTCAAATAAATCATCTCAATCAATGGTGATTACACGAATCTATACAAACAAACAAGACTCTTCGTGGTTAATCCTAGCCAGAATATTAAATCTATTATCCTTTTCAGATAGGGCTACTGTGGGCACTATTCGTGTCCAGTTAATTTGCATCCTGGGTTTAACCCAGTTTCGACCAATGCTGCCCATAACCAAATTTGCGTGAGCGCCACTATCTGAATTGTGGCAAATGTCAATCCCGAAACCTTCACACAAAAAGCAACGGTAATGGTGAGAGTGTATATTTGCAGGATGATTCTGAGGGAGGGGATGATAGTGTGGTGGTTGTGATGGTCTACAAAAATGTTATTTTGGAAAGCATAATTTTTGATGGTGCAATGACGATATACATATATTTGACCACGACAA
The DNA here is from genome assembly GCA_963924295.1 of Dioctria rufipes. Taxonomy (NCBI): domain Eukaryota; kingdom Metazoa; phylum Arthropoda; class Insecta; order Diptera; family Asilidae; genus Dioctria; species Dioctria rufipes. Next base: position 30,518,138 of record OZ002742.1, read on the forward strand.
CATTTGGTTGCAGTCCCAGATTCCAGATTCTGTATAAACACACTGCTGATATAGTCCTCCCAGCATCTACTGTGTATCCCGAGTACACAACTGGAGTTTCTTGAATTCATTAAAGCTTGCTCCAGGATATTGTATTCTGCCATTTTCATTTCATCAGGTGGTATAGATGATGGTGGTGGTGAGTTTTTGTTTATTCAAACGGATAGTGGCGGAGGTGGTAGGCTAGTCTGGCACCTAACCCTGACTTCGGCACGTCTCGCCATTTATAAACTTCAGTGTAGAATGCACAAGTGCTTAGAGCAAAGAACTTTTGGTCTGCCCACACTAATATTTTTACGTTTCTGTGGTTCTTTTTTTTCTATTTTTTTTTTCTTTTCTTTTTTGTTTGTTTGCTGCATGTTTCGTTACCCAGTTTTAGAGAGAATTTTGTTGAAAACCAATGAAATTTCAACTATAAATTTTCTATTTATGGGGGAAATTTCAAAAGTTTCCAATGAAAATGTAAACAATATTATTTGAAATTCTTTTCTGTGTACTGCAAAATATTATTGACTGTACTATTTGTTTTCGGCGATATTTGAGATCGTTCTGTGAAATTTCATACAACTATTGTTTGAAAAACAATTACCATTTGTTTCCATAGTAATAAAAAAAATGGCTGAAAATTTTTAATCGACGTTAATATTCTACTAACAAAGTTAGAAGTGAAAATAGGATACAAAAAAAAATAAAAAAAATAGGATTTTCAGAGTCATTACTCTCGCCAGTTTAATAAGAAAAATAATCTGGACATTTTCAATAAAATAAAGACAAATACCTAAGATAAGATCTTACCGCATGTCGTCCATAATTCTCGTCCAAATATTTAACGGTTGCCTCGCTACTTCTCACTTTCCTTTGATGTGGAAAAAAGTGAATGGCTTTGCTTATCCCTTACTTACTTAGGGCCGTATTCACCAAGCCATTTAATACAAATTTAATTTTAATTTAATTTTTATTGAGAGACCGCAATTAAATTTTTGTAGCTATTCACCAACCTTAATAAAATAAATAATTTCGGACATTTCGGACTATCATCTGCAAGATTTCCGAATTTGACAAGTGACAGTTCTCGTGAGAGTTCATGTAATTTAAATATTATTTAAAAAATTAAAAGAATTTTTTATGTATTATTTAAATAGAAAGCTTTTATGTATTATTAAAAATATTTTATAATATATGTACAATTCATTTTAATTAAAAATAGCCCATATTAAGCAATTGCTTCTTCAAATTTTTAAATGCGCTATTAAAAATATGACATTTGACTGCATGACACTTCAATCAGCTGATATCGAAATTAAATTTATTTAAGAGAGGGTAAGGCCTCACTTAAAATTAAATTAAAATTAAATTTTCATTAAATCGACTCGGTAAGTGTGGTTGGTGAATAGCTTTAATTGAAATTCTTTTTAATTTTGCTTGGTGAATACGGCCCTTAAAGTAATATCTGACATAACTGGCTCGATTGACAACGACCACATACCAATATTGGTTCTTCTGGACTTCAGCGAGGCCTGCTTAGTAAGCACAGCAATTCATTTCATCAAAAGCTTTCTGGGGCGTCGCAGTCAATCAGTAAAAGTGCATAATACAACTTCGTCACCTTTTCTCTTCAGCTATCGGATCCCCTAGGGATCAATATTAGGTTCGCTTCTCTTTTGTTCCTACATCAATGATCTCCCAATGACATTACAGGATTCAAAAGTCCATTTTTATGCTGATAATATACATATTTATTTTGACTCATCAATAGGGCTTGTCGAGGACTACGTCTCTCGGCTAAGCGACGATCTGCAAAGAATATCAGGCTGGCCCGATCATAACTATGCGGTAAATATGTTATATTTTACTTCGTTATAGATTAAGTCGTAATTACAAGATAAGGCACGGTCGTCATGTGGTAATTACTGTGAGGAGGCGTTGACAGTATGCATCGCCATGCTCAAGCTATGTGCTGGAATTGTTAGCATCGAAGAGCGGAGGCAGCCACAGATCTCTAATGGAGAAACTATAGAAAATCAGATCTCCTTATATGGGCGCACCTAAAGGTTAGCAGACACCGGAATTAGATAAGCGCAGCTATTGTTAGCAGGCACTAAGTGATACGCCAAGGTCTGGTAACACTGCGATTACGATTATTCTTTAATATAGCTTATTTATACAAAAATTATTAAGCTATAGCAATGCTAATTACAATGTGCACATATGCACTAAATTACTTATATGCACTTATTGGCCTAACTTTGCTTGGTGTGATGCAACTAACTTGACCCGCTTTAAGGAGCGTCGCATAACATGTAAACAAATGCAGGCACTTCTTACGGTTAACGTAATAGCTTAAGTGTGACATGCATTTGGTTGAATACATGTTTTGCTTAGAACGCTAAAATAAAATTTTCAGCTGATTTTTTTTTTTTTTTATTGTGGCACATTTATTGTGATTGATTTATTGAGAAACGATTTCAGGTCAATTGATTGGAATTCGTTTTATGTTAAATGTGCATTCTTGCGTTTTAGTTAATTAGTTAATTGTTTCTGGTTTTGGGTAGTTACATCACACTACCTAAAGCTAAAGCTACTCAAGTCAAACTATATAGCATTTTACAGGAGAAATCTAGATCTTAGTGAGTGTTACCGATTTCATTAATATCATTGGATATACAGACGCGTCCGTATATGACGAGCGACTTTTACCCATTGAATAAATAACTAATAAGGAAATGGCATATCGGGTGAAATATACTAGTATGCTGTGTTTGTATTCGTTTCGTCATGGCAGTAGTGAAATTGTGACATTTTGATGGCGGACATTTTTTATAATCCAAATTGCTATATAAAATAAGCAAATTTTTAGCGCACCCTTATTTTCAGATAATATTTCTTGGCGTTGCATTTGTATGGCTAAGATAATTTAATGCACTCGTCACACAAACTCCAATGGTTTCTGCATCAGAACACAGCGTACTTCAACACCATAATTCAAGACTCCGGAGTCTCGATTATATTAAATGCCGTCAAAAAACAAAATAATTCACTATTGTATCACACTACTATTATCACTTTTAATTAGTTATTTACCACAAAATACCCAAATCAAACCCAAACTTTCTTTTCATAAAATCTAAAATGTCAGAAATCAAGCAGAAATTTCAAGTAACACCTAGCCCTCTTGTCGACTCCCCCCCCCCCCCTATCATAAGGTCTGACTTACATTGAATTGCTTACACTCGTACACTGCATTCGCACGATACCCCGCTTCCTTATTATTTATTTATTCAATACTTTTACTGCACTTTACTTACAGCAATTTGACATTTAAACTTAACGAAAGTTCTTTACAGACGCCTTAAGGTTATTTTGGGCACGTTTGTTTAATTTAAAGGGCGCCTTCACTTTACGTAGGTAACTATACTTCTTCATATATCCCCCTATTGGTAGAAAATCTTTGCCAATTACCTAATCGTAGGTAGATTACCAAGTTTTAAAAACTATCCAACCATAGTAATTCGCATAAAATAGAAAAGTATTTCCAAAGAAAAAATGGAATAAACCTGGTAGACAATGCAGACAAAACTAATTTCTAGATAATCCTTAAAATGTGAAATTGTGATTCTAATTTGAATACCGATAAAGTTTCTCGAACTGAATATTCGAACAAGTTTATTTTGAATTGAATCCAGTAATTTCTGGGTAATTTTGTTTGGAAAATATTATTTTAGCAAATTATTGTAATTCCAATTGACTTGAGTGGAGTAATATGGAAAATATAGCGCCATCTGATTTTCATATTTTACTTTAACTTTAATAATTATCAATTTTAAATAACATGTCTGTAGGGCGATTCAGTATATTTTCGAAATCGAATAATAAAATGCATGTTTTTTTTTTTTAAATTAAAAACTACATCTCTTTTTCTGAAAAAGTCTGAAGTGCTTCTATTTAATCGTAATCAATTTTTTTCGAAATCAACACTTCTCACCTGAAATATTCCATTTGTTTTTTTGTTTTAAAACATACCGATTTTCAAAAATTCTCACCCTTCCAGTCTTTATTGTATTAGAGTTCTTCTTCAGAGAAAAGAAGATGGAGTGTGTATGCGTCCATGAAATATTCGAATCTTCATACTTATTCTTTTTTATAGGACAATGTGTAGAAAATATTTTTATTTTGACAAAATTCAGCAATGTCAAGGAAAATGGATTTCAACAACTTTCTAATGAAGCAGAAATTTTGTCAAACAAAATTAGCCGAAATCGACTTTATACCACATGTTATGTGAAGATCACAGCCAGGTTGATCTACTACAAACCATTAAAATCTCTATCATCAATCCAGGAATACAGTTCTAATTCAGGTAGAAAAATGTGCAATTTTTTTCGTCAATTTTATACGATTTTATAACAATTAAAAAAAAAATCTAACATGAAAACTTTCAATTAAAATCTTTCAATGTGCAAAACTGTTATACCCTAAACTACCAAGAAATTGATTTTTTCCCCATCGAAATGAGAGAAATCGATTAGCGACCAATAAATTTTACCATCTAACCACATCATAATAATTTTTGCCGGTGCAATTTTCAATTCTAGCCACTAACTCTGTACCTCATGGGGGGCACACTTCTGTCGTTTATGGGAAAGCTCGTCATCATCGTCACCGTAAAACAGTGCATATGCTGCCCGATTCCTAATTAAATCTCCAATTAGCCAGGGAAATCTGGTTGCCATCTAATTAGAAGACGGAGATTTTCAATTTTTCCAATTTCCATAGTGAATGGCAAACGTCCGATAAAATAGTGATAGAGTTGACGTCGACGACGACAACAACGACGACCGACAATGCCGACGTTACTTAGACTTCCTTTCGTTTCTAATTTGTAATTGATTTGAATTGACTGGCTAACGCCAGTGAATTTATTGCATAACTTATACTTACAACAGTTGTAGACGTTAGATTACTGTGGTAATGTGATTCCGGGTGGTAAGGTGCTGCAACGAAGGCTGCCTTAAAATTATTCAGGAAATTTAGGAAAGGAGCTTGGGCATATCTCCTACCCAGCTAGCCAGTTTACATTCGGGATTCGAGAAGGTATACTTTTCATTTTAACTTCAGCTATGGCTTATGGTTTTATTGACGATCATATTAGCTTGCTTGTTAGATTCCAAGCTAGCGTAACAAATTGCCTCTTACATAATAACTTTGTTTTTTTTTCTTCTTCTTCTTCTTTTATTTATGCCGTCCAGTTCAGCATCTTAGAGGTATTCCATGGAGGGAATTTCAATTATTTATCTCATATCTCTCTTATAGTGATTTAATTCGATTTCAAAACTCTCATTAAGCCCGGAGACTGATCGCATAGCCGGAACGGATACATGCAATCCATTAGTGAATAAATTGGCGGCAGTCAGCTACAGCGACTAATTATAACTCGATAAATTGCAATTACGCGGAAATTCCTAGCTTGCTTGAGCTTTCTTAATAGATTTGTGCCCAGCATAAGGTGGAACGATAACGCAACGTGAAGATAAATTTCTAAAGAAATTCCAGAAATAAATTTTCTTGTTGACACCACCTATACCTTGCCATCAAATCTGTCCCAGTTTAAATTCTAATTTTCTTTTGGCATTTTAATAATCTTCTGCTAGAAGAGGAAAAAAATTCAATTTTAGATCGCCTTTTTCCATCAGAATAAGAAAATTCATGGAATAAAAAAAAAAAAAAGAATTGCCACCAATCCAAAATTGATTGACTCCATAAATTTTCATCCCCTTTCCTTATATATCCTCTGAATCAGGCTCTTCTGCCTTAGCTCTCTGCCTTAGCTTTAGTGTTGTACATAGTGTAGGCATAGCATAGGCACTCGGCAGGCACATTGTAATACTCTCGTATATAAACGAATCCATTTGAAATTGACGAGAGCTCCCAAAAGGAGTGCCTGAGGGAATGGAGGAATCACAGTTGCCTGAATATGTCATTGCAAGTCCTCTCCTGACAGCAGGGCATGACATGACATACGACAATTGTACTCCTCGACTTAATTGAAAAAATAAAATCAGACAGAAAAATCTCAATGGCGGACGAAAAGATTTCGAAGGACTGTTGTTGTGGAGTGTAGAAGACTGGCAGAAAAAGGCCCCATAAGACTCCTATACACAGCAAACAGCATATGCATCTGAAGCAGTCGAACTTCATTTAATAATTTCTCAACTGAGAACTGATTGGAACAGACTTCAATCGATTCGGCATTCGGCAGTGCATCGAGTGGGTACGTGTACAGGTTTATGGGATCGTTTTATAATTTTAATTGATTGGAAATTAATGATCACGGCCTCTCTGGATGAATGCAGTTGATGACAGAATAGATGGACGGACGGACGGACGAACGACGATAGCGACGACGACGACGATGATGATTCTTAAATCGACTGACTGAGAATCTTTATCGGATGCACTTACATTGCGATTGACATATGATTACCGACGTTTTGTAGCTATCAATAGAAACTTTGTTAATTAATTAGAATGAGGATCTGAAGATAGTCGGACTGATATAGTGACAGTAATTCGAAATCATTTTTGCAATAGGCAATAATGTAACGAGAAATCATGATTTCATCACTTTTACAATAAGGTTTACAGATTTCTTGTTATTTCAAATTAAATTCTACGGCAGATATAGTTTTTTTGGTTTTGTGGCGGGTAGACCAAAGACCCTTAGCACAGAAGCCAAGGGAACCCATTGTGCTAACCTGCTAATCAGTAAAAACTGTAAAATTATGGAAACCAAAAAGAGATTAGGTAAAAGGAGAAAGCGCAAGACGGTGTCGAACTGGGGCTCGAAGCCACGACCCCTAGGAAGGTAGTTAGCACACTTACCAACTGAATTACCGACGCCACAACGATAAGGTTAACGCTTTAAGTTATATCTTTCATAATCTTGATTCAGACTCGGATAGACAGGTTTTTGTACATGAAAGTCTATTAAAAGTGCTCAGCATATAAAAAAAATTAAATAACTGAATTCTGTACTCTCTCGAAATGGAACGTTAAATAATCGTGCCCAACCGTTACCTATCTTTTAGTTTGCCTTGATAACAATCTTCATAGATAAGCAGTTTTACTTTCGGAAAAATGAACTACGACTTTGGGTGATCACCGTTCATCAGACCGGAGCCCGTTCAAGATGCTCTGGCAAGGCGACCTTTTTTCTTCGCCTTCGAACGTAAGTATGTAGTCTATAGCTACTACTATGTTGTCTTGAGGTTGTTATTCATGATGAGTTCTTTGTTCACTGCTATGTTGTCTTGCGGTTTGTTGCCGTTGTGAAATGATTTGTCCAGATTAAGTTGCCAAAGGAAGAACTTAATCGGCCTGGAAGCTGTAGTTGCAGGAACCAGTGTGTACATGGTTGCGTGACAGAACGTCTTGCCACGGTCCTATGACACTAGATACTCGACTCAGCTTCTAAGTTAAGATTCCACTTCTTTCGATCTTCTTTTAGAATGGTCGAACTGTGGAAGAAATATTGATTCAATTCTATTTTTTTTTAGGATATTCCTTCAAAGGAGCGATTAGGGTTTGCGAATAAAACACCAAATCTTTTAAACACTTATATATCTTCAGGTCTTAAAATGTTTATCGTAAAAAATGCCTGGTTAATATTATTATTATTAGACAACACGTTATTTCTAAACTAAGGTCTATCTCGGATCACAATATTTACAAAAAACGAGATATCCTAGCTCCTATCAAAAAACAAAAACATTTTATTAAAACCGGGTTGCTGGATTTAACAAGAAAACTACCTTACCCACAACTCGCAAAGTGCTCGCTCGTTTGGCTCCACTAAACTTACAAATGTTTTAAAGCACGGTGTTTTTCAGATGCCAATCGTGAGTACGTTCGACGCGCGTCGGCGTTTGATTAAATCTATCTGACAAACGAAGGCGACGCCGCCACAAGTACACATGATACATAAATATACTTCACTGAAATACTACCAATAACAATTTGAGGAAAGCTTGAATAATTTCATTCATCAGGTCATATCAAAAGATTCGTATTTCAAATGAAACCGGTTGCTTATCCTGAGAATGCCTTGTCAGCAGTGCGTAGCAAGGGCTTTTGGAGCGTAAGGCATGAACAGGGGGCCTCAATTTTTATCCTCCCCTGGAAATTTCAACACATGAACTGGAGTGAAAAATTACAATCAAATATAATCTGTATTTTGACATAGGCTATGCTATAAGGATAAAGTTAAAAAAAGTTTAAAAAATTATTTTACGAATTTTCTAACTAGCAAAGTTGTTGATCATACTCTCGAAGTTCATTGAGTCAGTCAGATCTCGTTTAATGGATATCGTTGACCATAGATAATTATTTATAAGTTTCAACTTGGAGAAAGTTCTTTTGCAAGTCATGAACGCCACATGAAGGAAAATTTGTAGCATAACGGCGATATTCCGGACTGTAATAGCCAGGTTCAACTCTTGAATAAAGGGCCTTTTCGTCTTCAGTGATTCAAGATGTTCAGGTTTTGGAAAAGCTTCAATGAATTTAATCAACCTTAAGCGTTCTACTAAAAACTACTCTTTGTCGATTTCATATCATCATGCTTGTTTGAAACGATTCTGATTCTGAGAGCCAAAAGATTGCTTGGAGTTAGAAACTCAAACCAGCTTTCCAGTTCATGCAGCTTTTGGAATCTTTTTTCTACTTCCTGGTTGATGCGATCAGGTAAAGAGAGTATTTCGCAACGCAATTTATCTTTCAGAGCAAGACCAGCATTTTCGAAATTTTCACCAGGCATCTTCTTCTATCGGCGAATGCAATGCTGAGATTATGTTGTAATGCCAAGCTCTTCACACTTCTATTCAGCAAAATCTACACTACTTTGCGAAATGACTTCTCAATTCGCCATCAGATAATTTTGCAGAGCTTTTCTTCTCTGAGCACAATTCTACAACAAGTTGAAGCCTGGCGTTTGCAAGTACATTTGGATGCTATTAACCTCGACCAGAACTTGTGCTCAAAATCCAATAAAACCGAGAACAAGAAAGATAGCATGACCACCAAAAGCAAAGTGGCATAAATCCTGTGATATTTGTGTTCTCGTTCCTTCCTGAAAGCTGCTCCAACACGTCCAACATTTTTGAAAAGTTCGTTTATACCATTTTTACTGCATTTCCTTAGGCGCTCCATTTCGTTTCAACCAGCTATGTTTATCCATAACGATCAGTTGAAGAAGCGAAAAGTTGATCAATTGTCCCGACAAAAGTGATAGAGTTGACTAAAAGCAGCAGCAGAAATAAGATAAATTACTACAAAATCAAGTACATAAATGAAATCTGTTGGTATTGACTTTAAACTCTACAAATCTCCTGAGGATGTCGCAAAGGGTTTTGTACTTGCAGCTGGAAATTGAGAATCACCCTAGACTTTTCAGTTATACCATTACCAAGCGAAGGCTTTCTTACTAGTGTTAAAAAAATCATAGTTGTTACTTTGTAACTTCATTACTACGAGCTCAAGTGTATCCAAGGTTCGATGCTCAGATGCCTACAATCGCTATTTGAAATTACAAGCATAGAATCAGTTATAAAAATTCAATTACCTGCCCTTTTTATTAGAATTAACAGCTACTCAAAATGATTTGTGGAAAAAAAACTTAATTCACCAAAATATGCAATAATACATTTTTTGCAAAAAAATTTTGGTACCCCAGGTGGCCGCCTCAGCTGCCCCACCCTTGCTACGCCACTGCTTGTCAGGCTCCCTCCAGGCGGGAATCGATCCTGGTAAAGCATATTTACAGTAAGTAAGTAATATTGTCAGAATAAATTCTCAAAATTGTAAAAAAATTGTAAGAAAGTAGGTTGAAGATAAAGAATGCCCGGATGTACATGTTGACCATATTGACTTAAGGAAAGAACTTAGCCAGCTGAAAATAGTCACATTCTTCCAGGTTTACCAAGCACAATAAACTGTGTAAATTTTATGATGGCAGAGTGATGATTGTGAACTTTTGTCGCATATTCTTGTCACATATTTTGATATTTCACCAAAAAAAATCGTCTTCCTGGGAGCTGATTCTGATCTTTTGTCGAAGCTTAGACGTATATTTTTGTCCATATTTTGATATTTTACCATAAATTTGTCGTACTTCTATTTTCACCATATTCATTTTGATTTATCAACCACAAAATAAACTAAGATGAAATTACAATGAACAAACGTCAGAATATGCGCCTAAAAGTACGACAATTGTGTAATATTCATATTTCTTTGTTACGGTATTTTACACAGTCGCGTCCTAGATAGAATAGTGGCAAGAGGAGCCCGGGGCATTTACTCTTTAACGTACTAAGGAAGAGCAGCCCGTGGGCATTAACTCTTCTTATGAGGAAGATAGAGCGGCTATTAAAGCACTTACTCCAAGTGATATTATGGGAAGCAGCTCAACAGCAAAACTCCCTGTAATAACACCGACGTGTTGTGTGTTTCTATATTCCTGTTAAGAAAGACTGTGTTTATTGATTACTTCTTCATTTTATTTATACAATTGATTTGCCTAATCAATAACTAATACTACGGTGCATATTTCTAAAAAAGTTGCAATATGTCGGACCTTGCATTTTCACTTCGTGAAGGAAGGTTTGACCTACATCTATGCTTTGCTTACCAAAGCATAGTGTCATTGACTCCACTTGTATACATAAAGAATTATGCGCTCCACTTTCTTGCTGTTTGTGACTAGGTCAATTGGGTGACAAGTGAATGTTCTTGTAAAGCTTGATTTTACCAAAGCTTTCGATAGTGTTATTCAGCTTAAATTAATTAATATATTTTGATAAAATTTTTGGTTTTCCCCCTCTTCTACCAATTTAATCTCTAGGTTCCTCTCTGGACAATTTCAGCAGATGCGCATTAATGAAATGATCTCTAAAATGATTTCTTTATCATCCGGTGAATCTCAGGATTCAGTTCTAGGTCCGCTATTATTTACTTATTTAATAATGATCTACCAGATGCCAGACGTGATACTAACTAACATTCACCTATATGCCGACGATGTTCAGTTGTAGTTTAGCATCGAAGATAGTATTGCACGTGTAAATATGGACTCGGAAAGATTTTATGGCTGATCAGTAAATAACGACCTTGTACTTAATACAGATAATTCACAATGCCTTGTGGTGCGCCCCGACTCCTTAGAAGTATTTCTCCCCCCCCCCCCCCGTTTTTCTCGACGAGCATGTGTTGCCTTATGTTGAGCAGGCTACAAATTTTGGCATAAAGATCAACTCAAGATTGATCGTTGTGATCACATATCTTTCCTGATTGGAAAAATTTATGGTGGACTGCAAAAGCTATGGCTTTCTACTCAGATTTTAAGCTCCTGCACTAAACTGAAACTTGTCAAACCCCTGATCATATCCCATTTTTCCAATGGAAGTTTTATATACTTTATTCATATTTCCGTCGCAGAATTAATGTTGTCTTTAATGAATGTATTAGATTTGTTTTTGGTCTTCGTAGGTTTGATCACATTTCCCCGTTCAGTACAGTTTTTCTCGGCTATTTCTTGGATTCGCATCTCAGGTGTAGGGCACTGTCTTTTTTATAAATTAATACGTACGAGTTCCCCGGATTATTTGACTATCTATATTGAAGAATCATCGTTATCATGAAGCGATATAATAGGCGAGTATTGGAAGGCTCTTACTTTGGAATAATTTACCAATTACAATAAAAAATTCGGATACGGTTAGAGAGTTGAAATTGATGCGTGTGTTCGTGTACGTGTGTGCGTGCGGTGTGTGTGTGTGTGTGTGTGTGTGTGTGTGTGTGTGTGTGTGTGTGTGTGTGTGTGTGTGTGTGCTTGTGGGTTTGCGTGTGTCGCAGATCTGAGCCCGACCTCTCCTTTCACCACTCATCTCCCTCTCCTGGTATTCGGTTATAACGCTTGGTATTACACTATCGATGTAAAGGCTCGTACCACTTCAGGATGTAACTAAAAAATTTCAGACACTTAGTGTAAAAAGTTGTCAAATACAAACTATTACACTACCTGCCTACACTTCATGATTTGCCTAAACTTTTCATGAAAAGCTAAGATACATCAAATGTCTACGACATATACATATGCAAAAACAATTTTATTATTAAAAAAAAAATTGGGTATAGGCAAAACCCCCGAGAATACTTCACAAACCATGAAACAGACTCCCTCACTACCACATGACAGCCCCAACGGAGACCTAATATTCTAAAATATTTACAGTGTTCTTATGGAAAACTGACAAAAGTTTCATTTGAATAGTTCCTCCGCCCTAAACTACTATTCATACAGAAAAATGGTGTTCTGATAATCTTAAGCTTGCTTTCTTATCTTTTGAACCGAAATAAAATTTTTGTACCTTTCTTAATATAACTATTTAAAAAAGATTATCAGAACCAAATGACTACGATTCCTCAAACAAAAACTCTCAACTGAGTAATCATTGTATATGGCGCTGTGACGTCATAGCATGCCATAAACTGATGATATCGAATGTAGCTACCTATAGAATCGAGTTGGATTCGGACTCCGGTTGCACATACACATATGCAGTAAGCTTAGAGTTCTTGAGCGTAAAATAATAAGTTTACATTTATATCAAAACAATTTTATCATTTTGTTAAGTCAGGTATATAGTAAGTGTAGCCCTTGAGAAGGTAAGGAACCAAGCTTTAAATTACTAAAAGACTATTTTCCTGTATGGATAGTAGTTTAGGCTCCATAACATATTTAAAGTCAATGTTTGGCACTTCCATAGGTATCAATATAGAACATGAGCTGTATGAATCGACAAATTTTCTGAGCTTAAAACAATTAATTTATGTGGAAAAAGCTAAAATGATATATAAGATAAGAAGAAGGAATATAAAGTCGAACATAAACCTAATAGAGCATGGTGAAACACATAACTACGGAACACGATTACGCCAACATCTACGTCTATCGTACGCTAGAACAGACAGAAAACACAAGAGTCTAAAATATACAGCTGAGCTGTACCCATATACAATAAATTACCAGATGAAATAAAAAATACAGAGCAAGTGCACAAGTTCAAGAAATTAATAAAGAAATTTGCACATGAGAATGTTGCAATAGTATGATGTGTAAATTAATTACTATGTAACAATGATAACTAGTGACTAAAAAAGAAAAGAATTGTTAAATAGGAGAAGTGCTCTTCACTAATACAAGCCTTTGGCTGTCTGTGAAGATGCCCAAATAGTTCTTATAAGAAAAAAAAAGAAATATAATCAGACTAGAGAGATGGAGAGAGTGGTCGAAAGGAGGATAGCTCTGTATTTAAAAAAAATAAAACATTTTTGAAAACGGACTCCCAACGCCCACGTATAGGATTCTGTTTCATGGCTTGTGAAGTATTCTCGAGAGTTTTGGTATAGGCATTGCATCCTCTTTTTGTCCTTGCCTAAGTCTTCAGATGCATATGTTGATGTTCTAATTATTTTCACAATTTTATGCTCGGTCAACATTGAAGCAGTATCAATATGGTCATCCGCATAAACTATTGTGTAATTTAACGTCTTCGGGGACAAAGATCCCCTTGTGAGGGAGATATTACTAAAGAAAATCTAGCATCCTTAAAACAATTTTTAATAGTTGTGGTTATTACACAAAGCCAGGCAATAGATGTAAGATGTCCAAAATTGTCTCTCAATTAGTATCTGCTTTAGATTCAACACTCGCTATAAATTTTCTGAACAAAAACTTTCTGTATGAGGCTTTCAGGATTCTTACGATGCCCTGATTAGAAGGTTTTAAATTGGTTGTGGCAGAATAACTATTATTTCGTTGTAATAGAAAACTTTTCAGCAAAAATTGAGATACATATAATTCAACACTAACGATTGTTTTTTGCACTTAAATAGTATCCCGTTTATAAATTTGGATGAGTACTCAGTGGGGTGATTCTGATATTTTGTCGATGTCAAAATATATGGACAAATCAAAGGCATTATTTCAAATTTGGGACACCTGTGATGTTGTCAATCGGTGCTGATTATTCACTTATCATAGTTCAAAGCTTTTGTCACAACGTCGCTAGCAGACAAATTTGTTGTACTTTTAGTCATATTATGTACATATATGACGTTACACACTGCAAACTAATTTAAGTTCGTTTTGTGGTTAAATAAAAATGATTAACCAAAATGCGCTATGATGAAAGCCAAAGTAACGACAAAATAGTAATGACATGTTAAAATATGTGACAAAAATATACAACAAAAATCACAGGTCAGCCCTAATGCTGGGCGATATTTATTGATGTTTTTAAAACATCGATGTTTTGTTCACGTTATTCGATATTTTTACATCGATATCGTTACGTTCCAACATCGGATGACATCGATGTTATCTTTCGATGTTCGAAAATTACAAACTACTATTTAGGACTAGCTTTACGTAAATGGATTTATGTTCCTATGTATATACTTTCTATTTCATGTGAGACCAATGTTTTGGTAGGGATGTGACAATTATCCTAATTTCAAGTTTAATTTTTAGGGTTCCGTATCCAAAGGGTACCCTATTACGAAGCCTCCGCTATCCGTCCATCTGTCTGTCAGAAGCTGTATCTCATAAACCGTAATAGGTAGATAGTTGAAATTTTCACTGAGTGTGATTTCTATTTCCGCTATAACAACCAAATAAAAATAACATAAAGTTAAAAATTAAAGGGGTCCCATACAAGAAACGGATTTTTTTGCGTACATAGTGTCGAATCTTGTATGGAGGTACGGAACTTTTCGTGTGCGAGTCCAACTCGCATTTGGCCGATTTTTTTTTTTTTGCTTTATTATTAATATTAGAAGTTCGAAAAATTCCAAATACATTCGAAAGTATTATTTATGTTAGAAGCTTATTTCGTATAACATCAAAATTTCTTAAACACCATTTCTGAGGAAATAAAATTAAGCAATTTTTGTTTGTCCATAAACTCATCGGAAATCTTACTTGAAAACATTTGTTCCGTTCAAAAGGGGATACTTACATTAAAAAATATGACATTAGTATTGTTACTTTGGTTTCATTTCAAAAAGGGATATTTACAGTACGATTTCAATAGTCGAAATAAATTTTTAAGGGAGAAGTTTCTGTTTTATATTTTTGAGTAAAAATAGAAGTAAGAATTAAAAAATAAAAACTGATAAGAATACTCAAAATATGCTTTAATAATTTTATTCTAGTATAATGTACAAATCAAAAGAGGATATTTTCAAAAACATACAACACAAAAAGGGATATTTACAAAATGGTATTGAACAAAAGGGGATATTATAAAGATTTTTATTCAAAAGGGGATATTTCCAAACTTTGCAAGCCACTATTACCGGAAGTAATAGTCGAATTTTTTTCAAAATAATATATTCTAGATAACTTATCATATCCTTTCCATATATTCCTCCTATTATTCTGTAAAGCTGTTGGTATTGCTACAGTCAGTTTTTTTTTCGATTTTATGAAAAAACGATTAGGACGTAAATATCCCCTTTGGAAAGACACTCCTCAAATTGTTCTGTCGATTGAAGCGAACTATTTGTGCTGTTCGCTTCAATTATAAATCTTCTATCAAAATGTTTTCGGCGTTCTTTTGTGTATCATTTGTTCTGCCCTGTTCTGCGGACACAAAAGAACACAGCTTATATATTCATTTGAAAGATCCACTGAACTCTGGTGGATTTCGTATAAACCTTATTAAGTTGAATTTCAACGGAATACAGTAAGTACTTAAACCAAAAAGAGAAAACTGTAAAAAGTGATCTAGTTATTGCAAGTAGTTTCAGTAGTGTCAGCGATTTATGTTATACATCTCAATGATATACAGATACATAAGAATAGTAACAATTCTATGTGTAGACTTTACCTTTTTAGACATTCTTAATTCAGTGCGAATGGGAACTATACATAGACATGTAAAAAGGTAGAATTGGTCTAAGACCAATTCTTGTGATACCCTCGATGAATGCCCGTATGTAATTTCGAATGGTCACCCATCTGTGAAAGTTTGATTTTTGAAGTGGTTTTTTGCATATATTTCTAGAGCGGTGTTCCGTTTTAATGTCCCACCACTAGTCAGCACCCAGGAACTTTTATTCTTCACAATTGACGAAGAATATTATGTCATATCTTTGATAGATGACCCTTTACCTGACTCTCGAAGCACCTCCAGCCCTTTACTAACACAAGGTATTAACAATTTTTCAAAATGGAATCAGTTTTTGATTTTTTAAATAAAACTCGGAAAATCATGTTTTTAAATGTGTTTTTGTTTTTAACATTCATAACTGTTTTCAACAATAATATAAAAAAAAAAATTACAAACAAAGGGAATTCGTAGAAATGAGGTATAGTAAGGTTTTTACTAAGGTCAAGTTTTAATATTCTGAATAAATCATAATCGCCTTAGACGTAAGTAAAACTTCATAGTTTCCACTACTAATAAAGTAAATCGAGTTTATAATTATAAATTCACCCTTAATCCTTTCGCATTTTCAAATCTCTTACTAATCTTTGAAAAATATTTCCATTAATTTTCCATCATCATTGCTGTATAAGAGACCTCCATACATATTAAGAAAAAAAAACAAAAAGTTCATAAATACCGCAACGTTTAAATTTCATAATTACCAACAATTTCAGTATTTAGTTCAGTTCACTGTGTGTGAAATTCCCATAACTATCTGTCTATTAAATTCTTAATAATACTACTTACTTCAATCTCAAAATGTAGATCAATACATGTTGAATAGATCAACGTAATCCAATATGTATACATTTTGTCGTTTAACTATTCCACGGCGGTGCACTGTCGTAATTAGAAAAATTTTTTATTATTCCGAAACCAGAATGATTATCCCTCGGAGGGATCATACCACCCGTAATTGTCCAGTGCACGCAATAACTTAACTTAAAATGAATAAAAACGGGAAAAAAAAACACCCCGCAGCAGAAACGACCGCACGGTAGTCACATCCCATCAAGCTTTTCATATCACAGTACCTCTATAGCTTGGAAGAATGCTAATTACTGTCATAATCTTCTTCACCTACCACACGATCTGATCTTGGCTAGACAGTGTGGTTACGTAATTTTAATTTGAGTTCTAATCAATGAGCTCATTTAGCCAAGGTATATCTGATTGCTAGCGATAACACTAGAGAGTATATACGAGTGTAGATTTTGCTACCGCTACGGTACCTCCTGTTACTACCATTCACTTTGCCTATACAGGTGACCAATTGCGATTCAGAACGATGGCTTCCTGTACTTTTAAGCAATTCTGTCTTATCTCAAGCCTTCTAACTGCACTCTATGTTCACGTTCTTGTTGCTGCTGCTGTTATTTGCTGGTGATGTTGATACTGTTGCTAGGATTTTTAATGAATGCACTACGCTGCAGCGTCAAAATCGACGAGCGCAATCAACGTTGCAAATAACCCATCGAAGTTGTGGCTCTTTTCACGTTCACTTCAGCTTTAGCAATCACCTGTGCTTGCTACCTGTATGCATATATAGTAGACATAAGTACTCTATAGCCTCTCCTGTCCTGAGTAGATAGACCAAAAGAGAATGATCGGAGATTCCTGGTCTGAGATAATTTTTACTTGATTGCTTGTCACCTATGTCGATAAGCATCGTGGGACGGGGTGATATGCTCGGCCACCCAACCATTATTTAACAATTCCCATATGCTTTAAAGTTCCACGGTTGAGATGATGAAATTGCTCATGAATTAAGCACTAAGATCACGATGAATTGTGACATTTGGAGCAAAATGAAAGTCAATCCATTCATATTCCTCTCTATAGGTCAGTAGTAGCAGAAGTGTAATTTCCTTCGATGGGAATAAATGATCCGTAAAAATCTCAACTAATATCGTGCTCGCTCTATACATACAAGTCTGATTTATGGCTGATGTGCACCTGTCCCGGAAATTGAGTGAATATAAATCTAGGCATCTTCCGCCTATTTGCCCTTACGTTAATGATAATCCTTCAAATACATGTTCTGTAGCTGGTATAGTAGGTATATGTAGTTCCCTGTATACCATATAACAGAAACTTACAAACAACAAGATTCAAGCCAAATGTTCTGAATAAATAAGATAAGGAGCTTAATGAAAAGATTCCTTCTTCTATCAGGACTCCCCACTAACCACCGACGCCACAACCGCCCGCCTCCGCTAACCAACACTTAGCATTGAAGAAAATTTTCTTTCTTCGCATCCTCCTAAGGGACTGCGTTAATACAACAATTAATCAACGAGATTTAGTTGTAATTGAAATCATTTTTACTGAAATAAAGCACCCGATAATCCTGCCCATCTTGCTTTCCCTTAACTGAAACAGCAGAGATAAGATGAAGATTTCGCTCAGATATTTATTTCAAAGCGAAAGATTGATTGGAATACAGCCTCCGCTGCTGCGGGCATCTTTTCAAGGGAAATTAATTCAACTCTCCTACAATCACCTCTTAGTCCTATTGACGGCAGATAAAAAAAAAAAAAACAGAGAAAAAAATTCAAAAGAGTTTCGAGATGATTTTTTTTTTGTCCAATTTTCATCTCTGAATTCGGCAGGAGTAAAAAAAAAACGCAAAACAAAAAGATAATTTGGGTAAAAGGAAAAAATTCGAGCATTTTTATAGGATTCCGTGGTTATTCGGAAATTCATTTGGAGCAATTCAGGTCTGGAGGAAAATTAAATTTGCATGCGTTTACTCTGTATACTATACTCCAGCTCGACCAAATACTGACGCAAACTCTCAACTAAATATAAATAAATGGAAAACCGTTTATCACTGGACAATAGTAATTGAATAAAGTAATTTATGGCGAAATTCGCGTTAATTTATGGAAATTCCCGAGTGTAAAATTCCGCCCGTGTTATTATACATTTACAAGTGGACACTTTACTTAATGTTCTTGGAATGTTCCCCAGATAGCGTTTATAGACAGAATGAAAAATTTTTAAATGGAAATGAGTTCATTTATGCAGCTTAAATAAGGATTTTTGCTTTGTTTTTTTTTTAATCGCTGTCAAACACTCGTTAAAATCTCTTCCGGTATTCCGAGGAGCTATTGCTTCCTTACAAAGATACAAAAAAGAAAATTATTTCATTTATCAAAAACAAAAGTTTTCGCGAAAAAATAACAAAGAATTTTACTCCAAAGAAACTAGCCAACCGTAGTTTGATTAATTTGTTGCTACTGATGCATTTCTGCACCACCAATTTTGAAAAAAAAATTAAGTGAAATAATTTTGAAAAACTTTTTATTGAAAGGCCTCAACAAAAAGTTCCGATTTCTTCACAATATATTTCTGAGGTAATAGTATAAAATTTCAATTCGCACATAAGCGTACTGGCCAGATGGATAAATTTGCAAAAATGGATTATATTTATCGAAGCCCAGCATTTACTGCAGAAGCTGCAGGATGATATCATCTCAGCTAAGCCCATTTAATTTATATGATACCGTTGGAAGCCATGGCGTGAAATTTGAGCTACTCTGTATTTTTTTAGTGTCAGTAAGTATTTTAATACTGTAGCCATTTCCAATAAAAGAATTTTTAATTTTTCTCACAATTATTTAGGGTAACTCTGTGATAACACTTGAAAGTGGGACAAAAAGAATTTCTGTTCCTATTTTGGATAGGATGTCAGAGATTTCCTTTATGGTACTATGGTTATCATTATCATGCCCTGATAAAGACTCATCTGATGGAATTGGAGATTGGCTGGCAAAAATTGATATCTTCTTATAGAATCCCAACAAAATTGTTGATTCTCAAAGCTGAAAACCGTATTTTAGTAGAATATTGCTTTTTTCACAAAAACTCATACCTTCTACCTTTTCAATTTTGGGTTTTGCAAAGGAGGCAAAATTTTCTTTCGAACTTTTTCATTTTTCTAAATGCTTACAAAAACACCAAGCGAGATTAGGTTAGGTGTGCAATTTAGATGATTTTTAGTCCTCTTTACTTAGACCACATACAGCCCCTACTAGTTTCCTAGGTGTCAGCTTAACTCACGCTGTTTTCTACAGGCATAATAACCTCACAATACAGCAGATATCATAATTTATCCGCCGATGATTTGAAGCTATGGTTGGTAAGATCGCCTTTTAGAACTCTTACATATGATATTGCATCATCAGAACTATGTATTTCAGATGTTATCTAATTACCTCGATAATGCTAGGACCAAGCACCCAGAATAGGATCACCTTCTGCCTATTAAAAATCTCCTCTAGGCTATATTTCTATTCTATTTCTACATATAGTCCAGTCAAATTATAAAAAAATAGTAGAAATAACTGGTAAAAAGCTATAAATTGGTGCAGACCTTTATTTTGGAATACTTTTGAAGATAGTAAACGTCCTGGCCTCTACATACCTTCAACGCTCGATCCGTCATCTTGAAAAAAAAAATTGAAGCTCATTAAATTCTCTATAAAAAAAGTGGAATTCATTTTATTCATATCTTCACTAGTATCTCTCTAATACATCCTTAAACACAGCAACAATTTTTACTTATACGCTGTGCTCTTGAATCTATGTTTCAAATATCAAGCCGTTGTCGGCCTCCAATAATGCATAAAAATTCTAAAGAAAAAATTTCCTGTAAATTTCTAAGAAAAAATCTAGGCCTTCCATGCATCAGGTCGAAGAATCATTGATTTTATATTGGAATTGGAGCGAGGCATTGCTGGCTTATCCTTTGGTTGCGTCATCAAGTCAAGTCAAGTCACACTACATTATCATGGGATAATAATGGGATGCAAAACATATAAGGTTTGATATACTTTTTGATGAGACTATGACAGCCACTGTCATACAAGAAAAGTTTGTTGAAAAAAAAAATACAACACGATTTATGTCGATGGTGTCGGAAAAATTGGAGACGGAGGGTTTTACCGCTAAAGCCGAACGGAAGATCTATTGTTCTAGTACTTAACAATCATATGGAGGACTTCGAGATATAATTATATTTGCACATGCTTTCAATGGTTGTGACACAATATCATGTCTCTTTCAAAAGAACAAGCTATAATTCTTCAAACTATTGAGTCAACGAGAAGATTTACGTGCAATCATTGAAACATTTAATGACGCCATCACTTCTAATGATGACATTACTCTGAATCAATAATAATAATCAATGAAGCTCTAGAGGGGGCAGCGGCTAATGGCCTGGCGCTGAACCTAACTAAAACGCAAGCTATCGGTTATGCTATTAAACCCAACAGAATCGCCCTATGACCATCTTGGGTCATAGCATTCCCCTGACATCGAAATTTGTTAAGAACCTGGGACTCCTTATAGATCCCTGTCTCTCCTGGAAGGCACATATAAATTTGATGTGCTTTCGAATATATTATGGACTCCGCTCCCTCTACCCAGCTTCCTCTCATCTTGATGAGATCACAAGATTACTACCTCACTTTCTTTATGTGGACATCGTAGTATATCCATTGTCACAGTCTGGACTGTCCAAACTGCTGCGTGCTCCCAAGGCATGTGCCAGATTTGTATTCAATCTAAAACGCAGGGCGCATCTGGGTCCACTGTTGGAAATCCTTCTCCCTAGATCGCTACAATTCATGTATGATCTCAAAGCATTCTCTATTGCTTGGGTATGTGTGTAAACGCTTGTCGTGGAGTGATAGGAACGACCGCAGACTTATATACCCTAGGGTGAGTACTCAGTTTGGCAGCAGGAACATCTTCTCTCAAGGGGTCACAAAGTAGAACAGCCTAGCTGGCGACATCAAAGAAATTGGCCCCACCAAAAAATTCAAAAAAAGAGCTGTGTGCTCTCTGAGAGAAGCCTAATCAATCACTAATGTCAAATCAGTCGTTAATGTCTAATCGTTAAGACATATCGCTAATGTCTATTATCCTCGCTAATATCTATCATAGCTAAGGGCTATCATAAAAACTAATATAATGCCACCCTCGGGGGCTGTCCGCTATGCACCTCGTGATCCAACTGAATTGGGATTCAGTGAATATGCTCTCCGGTGTCTATTGGACAACTTTATTGCAAGAATTGGCATAATTTTTAATTTTAATTTTGGTTTTATTTTAAATTTAAGTTTAAACATTTCCTTTGTCAAGATTCCTCAACGGATTAGCAATTTCGGTACCTAGCTGAGAGTAGTCTATTGTTGTCATTTTCGGCTTAATTTACTATTAAGATTAAATTTGCTATTAAGATTAAATAAAAGAAAAACTGAATTTAATAGCCGTAATGTCACTAAGTAAGGCTCTTTATTAACAACAACTATGTACAGCAAATGGATGTCATCATATTTAAGTCTTATCATTTGATTTTTGTCTATCATTTTATTTTATTTATTTTTTTTTGTACAGACAATGGTAGTTGTGATTACGGTTGGCTTCTCAGTCTACTCTCCTGGGGTTGTCTCCACAAAATTATCTGTAAGGACTTTTTACCGCCCAACCGATCTCACAATGCTATCTCCTTTTCTTTTTCTTTATATCTAATATCAAGATGGCCTATGGTCTGACCAGCAACACTGATTTATGTTATTTTGCTGTTATCCTAAGCTCTTGTTAAACTACTAATGTCGTAATGCCCAACGTTGTACGTTGCTTCAAGCAGAGGCCTATAAATAAATTCTTTTTGATTTGATTTGATTTGAGAGTGTTTTTTTTTTTGGTTATTTACGGTGCGCGCCTGTAAACAAGACAGCTTTCAATCGACATCGATATAATCTTTTCATTAAGTCAGCGTATAAGGATAACCCAAATTTAGCTTTGCTGTCCCCTTCATCTGCAACAGCTCAGCAACACTCGTTCTATGTTTATTTCCAAGTTCGCGGTAATGAGAAATGCCCTCAACTTTGGGGTTGGAATAAAATCAATAACCATCTTAAACCAGTACTGATACTCAAGACACCTGCGCCGAAATCATTATTGACATTAATATTACGTAATTGTAAAAAAGGCTAAACTTCATCTTGTGGGTGTAGGAAAGCGGGACTAAAATGCGCGACAATATGTGGCTACTCTCATGATACAGTATTTCTGAATTCATATTCTACTTTTGACCCTGAAAAGGAGAGTTCTAGTTCAGTAAAACCTCATAGAAAAGCATACTCCCAGTTCTGGTTGTATTCAACAAAACTAAATAGGATTTGCCAAGTTTTTATTTGTATTAGAAATATTACGCACAAATGTGATCTTTTTTGTTGATTAATATTTTGTTTTTACAATCTCTAGACAGATAGTGTGATTCTAACAATAGCCTGAAACAGAAAATACATTTAGTTTTAACAGTGTACAATAGAAACCATATTGAAGATATCATTCCCAAGTTCTTGCTTTATTTAATTTTACTGTTTACGTTTATAACTTTCACAAACAATTATCAAATCCACTCTTTAGTTATCTTGTACTTCTTCTTATCGCAATCCAAATAGTTTACTTTGTTCACTTCACTGTCAGAAATAAGACTGCCTCCTGTCAGTGCCGTATTTATACCCTACAAATTGTTCTAGAAACTTTCTGAAATTCTATTTTAGGAGTATCGTTTCTCCGAACCCAAAGTTGTTTATTTCCGTACTTATAGATGTCGCTTGTCCTTTTCTGTAATACGATTCTCCGAAAGTTATTTATGTCCGTACTTAATTACTTATTTCACGCGAAGTATCCATTTTCCATAGATGTCTCTTTTTCTATTTCTATTGCACGTAACAATAATATATGCAGATGTATAAATCTGACTCTATACATTTAAATACCAGCAGTGTCGCTTGATAGATTACTACCAACTCTGGCTAGAAAACACTGAATTTGTTCAACAATTCATTCCATTGGCAGTTGTGACGGAGTACATATACTTTCGCTCCTTTGACTGTACTCATGTTAAACCCATCTGTAAAAATGCATCCATGCAGCGTATTTTCCGATGTATATTGAGATTATCCACATCTCCTCTCCCAGTAGGGATCCATCGGCAGCAGATCAAACACTATCTTCAATGCAGCCCTGGGAATGGGGTACTGGCTTACAGTTAGACTTAGGCATGCCCGTCTGAGTTTTCGACAGCTCATCCAGATTACATTTCCTGTTAAGTGCTGTCCACCAAACTACGGATCCGTAACACAGAATTAGTGTTACATTCTTGTATATTACTTTTTTAATTCAGTTTAAAGTCTAGTATAGTACCCCAATACTTAGCGTCACTGCTTAGTGTTAGACGGATACTACCCATCTTTCAAAGTTTAAAATCTTATAATTACCTTTTTCTATTCAAAAATACAAACTTCATGTTAGTGGGTTTTACACTTAGTTCACTATTAGTGACCCAAGTGTGAACTTTTAGTGACCCAAGTGTCAACTTTTAGTGACACATAAGTATTCGAGCCTTTCATTAATAGTTGATATGAAATTTACGAATACCACGACAATTAGGTCATTCGCATATGCAACCGTCATGACACTATCCGTCTCTATTCATAGGGATGGTGGTGGTACCCCTAGCCTTCCCTCCTCTTCCTCTTATAGTGTACTTCACTTAGCACTAATATTATAGTGGACTAATTATGCTTAATATAAGGATAGAAGGACGTAGTCTTAAAATGAGTCACCAACTCAAATTTAAAGGATTATAATCGAAATCGCCTCAATTCTTATAAAAATAAAAAAATAAAAGCGGGGGGGGGGGGAATATTTTAAATGCAAATCCATTTTAAAAAAATCTCATCATCTTTAGTCCGATTATAGTCAAATCCCATCCGACAGGGCATCAAAAATTTTTGAGCTGATTTGAAACCGCTGCGATCTGCTGAGATAATACCTCACAGAACTCACAAAACTCACGTCTTTCTTTCATCTGCAAAAGCCACACACCGCGATAACTAATCCTCGGTGTGAAATTATAATCACATTTTGCCGTCATGTCGCAATTTATTTTATTTTTTTTTTTTTTTTGCTTTTTGTTTTTTTTTATATTTATTATTATTTTTCTCATCTCTTTTCGCTAATTTAATTTCGCACCTCTTTGTGTTCACGGAATCATGCTCGCATCATGCATTGCAGTCAGCTCATGTTCATGGAATTAAGAGTGAAGATTGGGTCGCCTTCAAAAGGTGAGAAAAAAAAACATTTTTCGAGTGAACATCTTTGCCCAACACAAAACATGAAATTCTCTTGGACACTGTAGCAGGAAAAGCAACAGCAACAACAGCAACAGCACAATATAAAGATTCCAAAGTTGAATTAAGTAACACAAAAAAAAAAAAAAAAACACCAAGGAAAGAGCGTTACTAAACTCGTCGCCGGTCTCTCGCCCTAACACTTGAACTTAATTAATTATGGCTATCTTGACTCACGTTAACTAAACATGTGCTGAGATAGGGTTCACAAGTCGCGCGGGGGATGAGTGAATCCACCACAGCACTTAATTGTGATACACTCTGCACAGTTTTTAGGTAGGAGTAGAAGATTCGACTTTCAACCAAAGAACAGTTGTTAGTTGGCGCTGTTTAACTTGTAGCTACCGGATGCTATCTGCTTTTGATGATCTTTGAACCAATCCCAGACCATAAGACGTATATAGTGATGCTTGAGGACAAAAAACTTAGTTACAAGAGCTATACCAAAACTCCATAGTGCGCGCTGCTAAGATCACAATCTCTAAGTTAAAGCAACTAGGTCTGAAAGACTTGGTGACATCATCAAGAAGACGGAAATCATCTCTCATACCAACAAACATACATACATACATATATCTAGCAAAGCTCAAGACTATTTCTGTTTTTCTTTTCAAGCTAAAGATGGAAGAATCTAAACGCGATTATGAGCTCTCAAAAGATAAATTTACCATGTTTTATCGTTTCAGAAAACATCGTGTAACTTAATTACGCTGAAATCAGTTTTTCCGAAACTCAAGGCCTCACAGTCTGTATAGAAATCTCCTCCCACACCGTACTATATCCGTATTCCAGAGCCAGAAGATAAAAGCGCAGAAAGCGCGAGCATAAAAGTGCTGGAGCATATTTAGACATTTTAACCCCAGGAAGCGGAACGTGAAAATGTTAAAAAGTAAACATTCATCTCCGCATGTGTACACGATGTAATAAAATATTTTAACTTTGCCGAGGGTATGGGCATCTTGGTATAAGATAAATTGGGCGGATGCCACCCATTATTCCCTGGAGTTGTGTGAACGCTAGTCTAAACCCTTACGTATTCAGCATTGGTGGAATCCCTCTTATGGTGCTACAAAGGAACTCCATCAGCGAACGATGTTTACCCGCGGGCTACTCATTTATAAAATTTTGTCGATATGCGCCTAACTTCAATTACCCGCGACTGAATTACAATATTTTGCGAGGAGCATGAAGAAGATATTTGAGACAAGCAAGGATGGCATTTTGTGTAAGTATCACCGTATCACCATGGAATTTTAAGGAATTTTAAGAATTTCTTTTGGTTCTTTTTTTTTTTTAAATATGTATATAATTCCCGAGGTATGTATAAAATACATATATATGTACATACAAATTTATATACCATGTCAGTTATGTAGTCATACGGTACAAGTATTCTTATGAAATGTTCGCTTCAGGAGCTTTATTATCTCGAATTTAAAATTCATAAGGTACAGCAACAGGAAATCAAGTGAAAAGAAGTCTTTATTTTCGTGGGTTGAATTGGTCTTGCTACTGGACTAATTTTTACTAGTCAATTATGTATGTCCTGGGAAAAGATACCTAGGTATTTGTATAACTTTCTTATATGTAATTGACACATCGACATTAATAGGATAAAATTAGTTGTCCTTAAAGCATAGTTGACATTATGTTGATTGGTCAGTACTGATGCGCACCATCAGCAAAGTGTCAACACCAACACTCATAGCACATCAGCAAATAGCACCTAAAGCTTTAGCTAGCAAAAGTAAAATTGAGTAAAAAATATTCCCGTCAATACCAAAACTTTATCTGTGGTGATACGTGTCTGTACCGGGTCGCACAGTGCCGAACTTTTGAACAACCACTTTGAAAACATAGAAAAATTAATTTCGAAATTTGCGGCTAGTAACACTTTGCTGAACGCAGAATGGCTTTTGACTTTGTAAAAAAAAAATTAAGACAAAAAAATGTAGACAGTCAAACGTCAACACCTGATCTAAAGTGACGACTCATAGCCATACAGGAGATGGTCCATCGGAGTTCCAGAACTTCCATCAAGACAAGATTTTAGGTTATGCCCTAGATGCGCAGCGCTCCTAATAAATAATTAACTAACGACTCATTAGACCATTATGATTCATTAGGTATCTGCAGACACACAGCCATTCTTTTAATTAGGTTGTACTGTCAAACGGGTTTTGACATACTTATGACAGTGAAGAAGCGAAATGGATAGAATCGACGCGATAAACTATATGAAGAAATATTTTGATAATATAATTTGTGCTTTGCATTTCTTCTTTTTATTTTTCAAATGGACAGATGCACAGCGGAGCTTCAGATTTATATTATATGCCAAATCTAGCACATTTTTCCTCATTATAGCTATATTGAAGGAAAAAACATTTCATTAGTGTATTTCATTATGATCTAATTTTCGAGCCATAATTATGAATACTATGTGACACATGGAATTTTAATGAATAATTAGTAGACCTATCCCCCGATTTACAGGGAATTTTATTTACACGATTTCACTTTTACACGGTTTTTAAACATAGGTTTTAAAACGAAAAGCCAAAAATTTCTGCAGTCATTTTTAATTCCGTTCGCTTGGTAACATTGGTTCCCATAATTATAGTCATTTCTATAGTAATTTCTTAATTAAATTAATTAAACAAATGATTGTGGCAGTAATCTGATGAAGAGGACTGTGAAGCGGTTTCGTTCCTAGCAAAAGTCATCCGTAAAAGAAAATTGGGTAATTATTTTCTACAAAATAAACCCGAATGTTGAAAGAGCAGTCCTATTTCAGCGAGATATTAATAAATGCTTAACTCAATATCAGGAGATCCACCTTTTGTAGGGAAAAAACCCCTATTGACTGTCAATAAGGGTTTTTGCCCTACAAAAGGTGGGGTAGTTATGATTTTTGTATATATACTTTAGTTCTGGATCCCGATGAAAAGTTGAAGCTTTCACACTTGAAGGGGTTTAAACATACAAAATATTATTTTTTCAAAATAATTTCTCAACGGTTAATAGTACGACAAAAATGGCTGACACAAATTTGAAGAAGACCAAATTCCCTACATTTTTTGTGTAAACCCTTTCTTTTGTAAGTCTGATGTGTAACGAGTTACAGCGGCGGAAACGTGAACATTCTTTCAAAAATATTTATAGGTATAGTGGTACATAGGAGGATAATGGTTATCTAGTAAAACAAAAAATTGTATGGTAACGGGAGGGGGGGTGACGTCATCTCAACCATTTCGGAGTTACATGCTGATTAGGAAAATATGTTAGTCTTTCACAAAATACCTCATTGTATATGGAACTTCATGGCCACTCCTCTCCTCCCAGGAGTTATGGTAATCTAAACTAAGAATTTCGGATTGTCTTACCTTTTTATTGACTTTGACCTCTTTTTTTTTTATAAAACGGTGGTTAAAATAATTTTTTTTCTTTATCAAAACTGTAAACTGTTAACTTTCCTCTTTAATTTGACCTATTACACTCTATGCCTTAACTGTAGCCGTTAAAGAGTTATTGGGTCATAACCTATTCAAGTCGTACCGAAATTAGATGATTGTTTTTATTTTTATATTTATGATTTTCAGTCACTAAGAGAACAAATTATCTTTGAAAATAGGTTTGGAGAATAAGTTAAGAGCTAATAACTTTTTAACAGCAGGCTTCCTGCAAGGGATTTTTCATCAGGGCGCGGAACTAAATATCTATACAAAGCATAACTACCTCACGTTTTGTATGACAAAGACCTTATTTAGTCCCTATTGACTGGACTACAAACACGATTGTTAATTACGAATTTCATTACCAAGGTTTACCGATGTGAAATTGTTTCTAATTCATCTAAGATCGAACTAGACTTGCATCGGTATTTACTATCGAGTGATGGAGTGATGAAAGTGACATGATACCAATCAGGACGAAAAGATTAATTGTCTAGGAAAGTGATAACAGTAATTAATTTTTTGGCAAATTTTTTTAATTTATACTTCTTGTCTCTAAACTGAATTACATATATGTATATATACCTTTATATTTTTGTGATTTTTAAGATATTAGTTTTATTTTGTTGAAATAAATGACTGAATTATGCACATTTCTGTTTGTTTTCGATTTACACGGTTTTACATACATACAAAAATCTATGATTTCGATATACACGGTTCTCTGAGGAACCTATCTTGACTGAAAATCTGGGGATAGGTGTACTAATGATTAATAGATCGAGCTATGTGTCTAGGATATAATCTGTCATAGGGACAGCCAGATCTAAAGAGATGACTCATCGTCGTACAGCAGGCCATTCATGGGAGTTCCAGAATTTCCAGCAAGGCAAGATTTTAGGCAAGCGGTCATAAGACCAACCTGATCTAAAGAAACGACGCATTGTCGTATGTCAGACCCTGCTTTAGTGATTCTACAGGTTCCTGTGGTAACAAGATTGTTATAGGTACGACAGCCCGGCCTCCGATATAAGGACGCCCAACTGGGTGTTGACCGAACCATTCAGCAGACATCCTCTATACAGTGCCCCAACGGTTTACAGCTTTACATTGCCATTCGACGATTAAGTCGGACTATCGAAGGGACAGCATAACTAAGAAGTCGAATATACTCAATTCTCCGCTCGAGTTTTTCAAGTCGCAAATCGCTCATCACAGTAATAGAACAACCTGCTCGCGGCAAGCTTTTAGCAACTGCTAAATGTCAGTGAACAGTGGATGGACCAAATTTAAGTAAGTTTAGGTTATCGACTTCTGTGAAAGTCAGACGGACCGACGCAAGAGCGATCTTATAAAGACTGTGTTCTTTCCTTTTGAGGTATGGATTGGAGGATTGTAGTTAAGAAAAGAGATTTATCTAATAGAAATAGAATTCACTTGCTAAGAAGATAAAAAGATAAATAAAATGGAATTAATATCAACAACTATACATTATGTGCAAACTAATGAGCCTCCTAAACGCGATGACGGAGTTTTTAGTTTTAATATTTAAAGGCAGACTATGAAAACAATGAGTTATTATACTCCTATTTTATTCAGATCCTATGGCCCTGAAGTCTTTTCTTAGATACTCCGGTTTTCCTGTTAAACGAGAATATCAATGACCTACTCAAAAAGTAAGAAGTCAGAGGAAAACCGACCAATTTTTTCCGGAAAGAGAGACATGATCAAACCGGCAAAGTTCAGAAACCAATCGAACGCAGTTATTAAAGGTAAACTCCACCTCGGACGAAAATGGAGTCCAGCTTGGAATAAATTGTACTATATAGCTTGCATAGAGCCAAAGTCTCCGAAAACCGATATAGAGTTTTCTAATTAATACAAGACAAAATCCATAAAAGACAATATACAGAAAAGCAAAATCCGGAAGTGACAAAATCCGGAAGATACAAAATCCAGAAGTGACAAAATCCAAAATCCAGAACTTCATCCTGGATGACACAAGTCACCATCACATGTAAGTCTGCCATCACTAAATCTCAATGTACCAACCAGTACATATATTTATAAAAATTTGTCTCACTCGTGTGAATTTTAAATAATTTATATATTTGTATTTTTACAATTCCGGATTTTGACTTTTATGTATTTTGTCACTTCTGGATTTTTCCATTTCTAAATTTTTTCATTTCCGGATTTTTGAATTTTTCTGGATTTTATACTTCTAGATTTTGTCTAGTTCCCCATTTGTTAATAGGCTAAATAGCAATTTACCCAATATAGAGCCCAGTGGTACGCCGAATAGTAGAGGGAATGAATCGAAGAAGTCATTGTTTACCTTTATATACGTTGTCATCGAAGCCTTGATTAGCAGCTTGTCAGCAGTTCATTATCCCCAAGATGCTAAATCATCTGGTTATAGATTAAATGTTCAAACTCCCTGTTAGAAAAGAAGCATATCGTGTTTATTGTGCAAAAGTAGGAGATCTGTAGAACTATCATCATTAGTTTGACATTTTTTTTTCACCTGATTTTCTAAAATTTTATGATCAATTGGAAATTTATTCAGAAAGCAAGAAGGCGATCTTTCATCTGTAAATTATTTTCTAAACATAATTTTACATTCATTAGCGCTGTACTTTTTTAATTCAAAATTATTACACAGTTTTCACTTATTCGGTTTAGTATTAAAAATTGTTTCATGCTTTTCTTGCTTTTATTGCCAAGTATTCGAGTATTTATTCGTCAATAAAAAAATACTTCGCGACAACTGTGTTATCTTTTATTAGCTGTGCGTTCTTTTATGTACTTACTCTCTCTATTGAAAATATTTTAGGGGACAGGAGACCCCATCCCAAGTACGGAGGCCATATTGGCCCATTATGCTGTCCTACTAGAAGCAGGACACATAGAAGGGCAGACCCTAGAGAATCCAGTCTGCTCAGGGCGAAGGCCGCACACGAACACAAAAACTGTTCGGTTGTCTCAGGGTCTCTCTCCAGGCAGGAAAGATACTCAGGGCTGACAACAACTCGCATCCTTGTTAGATGAGCGTGAAGTGAGCTGTGGCCGGTGATGATGCCAACTATAGTTCTACATTCCTCCCTTCCGAGCTCCATGAAAAAATTGGAGGTATTCCCGTTGGGCCCATCAAGAAACAGTTTTGAACACCTGTAAGTATTCATGTTCGCCCATCTCTGCTGATGCTTCTTATGAATATCCGCTTTGATTAGAGACCCGCTACTAGAGGTGGCAACGCCTAGGGTTGCGGTCCGAGGAACGGAGAATCAGAGCGAGCCCTAGCTAAAGATCAGTCCTTTCATTCCTTATGTGACCAGGCACCCACAGTAGGAACACCATGTTTTGGATACTCAACTTATACACAGACGACCTGCAATCCCACAGTAACTTAGATGTTATCCAAGGGACACTCAGATCCATCAAGGCTGCCTGACTATCCGAAAGGTAGCAATGTTCTTCCCCTCGATATGCTACCAATGATATGGCGAAGACTTCAGTCTAGAAAACAGTGGTGTGTCTTCCAAGTGAGTACTCCATCCCAATACCAGCCTCAGGAAAGTATACACCCGCCCCAGTTCCCTCATTAGTAAGAGAGCCGTCGGTGAAACTGGACCGAGGAAGGCTCTCAGCGCCAAAAATGAAGTAAAGGTACCATCGATCACGTCGCATACTGGCCAAATGGTTTTCCAAGTCAAGCCCATACCCCATAGAGTAATGAGAAGAGCCAGTCCAGCCGTCCTCCCAGCACTACCATGAGCGCAATCTGCATACAGCCCTTTTGGTATCTGCCTGAATAACAAGATCCAGGGGTGACAGATTAAGTAGGACCTCAAGAGCAGCAGTAGCCGTAGATCGCATGGAGCCCGTAATTCCCAAGCAGGCAAGCCTTCCTATGATTACAAAAATTTAAAAAATTTACAATTTAAATCGAAGCCTACCTAGCTACGGCTTTCTATGCTCAGTTGACACGGTGGTTGGTCAAGCGTTCCGACCATACACAGACGCGTCACCACAAAATCGTTATTTGCGGCAATTTTATTCAATTTGTTACTTGGTAATAATAGATGGAGTCGTGCTGATCAAGATGAAATCAATTTTTAGAACTTTTTTCACGGTGAGTCAATGACGAGGAAACATAAAAAAAATTGCCAACTGCTTAAAATACCCAGTACGACAAATGATAGCTATTCCCATTGAATGTTAGAATCGATTCAAATACGAATTTGATTAATTGATTGAGGAATCAGAACTGTGCGGGCAAATAACTGGACTCTTAATCAATTCAGTTTCGATTCCGCATCAATTTTCAGATGTTCCTTCAGTAATATGTGCGATTCGATAAGTCGAATAAGAAACCAGTATTAATCCTTAGAAGCAAGTTTGAAGTTGAAGTGGAATTATGTAGTTTTGTTGAAATAATTGAAAAAAGTGGAGTTTTTTCAATATTTTAAATATTTGAGTAAATACGTGAGTTAGTATTGAACCAGAAAATTATGTAAGCGAATAGCCAGAGCCATTCAACCTTAATCCATATCAAGTATTAAAGTATTTAAAACTCGAGTCCATACCGATTTCAAAAATATTCAGACTCACTTATGAAATATATTTTTCAATAATTCAACAATCAATTTTTAAGCTAAGAAGTTATTCAGTATCTCAGATGAATTTATAACTGTCTTGCTGGGTAAAAGCCTGGTTCTTTTCTTTTACTCGGCCCCGTGAACGCCAAAAAATGCAGCTATTATTTTCCTTCTGTTCATAGTTACTCTTCCAAAATTATTCGCTATGTATGTGCATTCGCTACTAAGAACCCATGCACTATGAAGGTTGGTATAGCTCTTACGAGAGCATACAGTTGTAAAACATTCAAAACTATACAAAATTGCATAATACATTAATGAGGATGACAAGAAGCTACAATATTTCCATACACATCACGTTTTCCATTGAGAAATACTACAAACTTTAAAGAGATAATATTTGTTTACATAGAAATTTTTAGATGATTCCCAAAAATGATTCCCAATAACAATTCTCATCCTACCAAACCATTTTCCTCCTCAATTGTTAAATGGATAAGGTAAATAGGTAAGTAAGTATCATTCTAACTAAATAAACATTTTCTTTCTCAATACCTGCTAGCTATGGTGCCCATTTCGAGGAATTTCATGGGATCGAATGTCAGAAGAAGGAAATAAAATCTTCAAGAACGTTTCGAAAATGGGGAGAAATTTGTGAACCTAAAGACCAGTTGCTTTGCTCAACCCCAAAAGGTTGAATGACATACTCACCTTCTTAAGGATAATGATTTTCGGGTGGATAAGCTTCAAGGTGACATCCTTTCTTTCACTTACGACTATACTTGATGTCTCTTGACCTTTGAAGGATTACTATGCGGTCACATTATGGCACCCAATCTTATCTTATTTGATGGGTTCAGTAGTGTTTGATTTTATTTTTATGCTAACTGAAAAAAAAAATAAAAATAAATTTAAAGTCAAGAACCGATAAGAATAAATAGCGGTAGATAAGAGAAAGCTCGTGGAATGAATTAATTTCGTGTGCAAATAATACCGAAAAGAAATCCATTTCAAGACGACAAGAAAGATTTTTTTTTTTAATGCATATCTTAATGGCTTTTAATAAAATTAAAAATTCCAACTATCTATGATCCCCATAGATTTAATAGTGTAATGGTAAAAGCGACCAAAATAATTGGTCTAATCAGCCGATGGGACGGGCAATGGAGGGGACGACCATGCAATCGACCGGTAAGATGTGCGTCCACTTCGGTGAATCTAACCATTAATTTTAATACGCTTCAATTAAAGTTGTTGGTTTTAATCAAGCCGTGGCCTTTCTCGTCCTCCTCGTCCTCCTCCTCGTCGTCGTCCTCCTTCAGCTCTCTCCGGAGACCAGGATGCTACCCGTGATCGCAGGCTCACTTCAATCACCAGATGAATTACCGTCGTCCGTCCGTATGTAATGAACGTTTATTGATGACTTTGTTTGCACATCAAAATTGAATCCATAATTGAAGCTCCTGCATAATTGCGGCGATTCTGGATGTGAGTGAGGTTTCAATTTTGGCAGTTTCGTTTAGAAGTTTGCTCTTCGAATCTCTGAACTTTAATTACGTACCGATAATAATTATTATTTTTAGTTAAGGCAGTAAAGTACATGCATACATATATGTACGATGTACATTTATGTACATAAGTAATTACAGATTTGCATGCATTCAAGTTTTTGTCGGATGAGCAAGGAATTTGTGTTATATTTACGTACATGTACAGGTGCAGGTATGCATTATGAAAAATTATGATACGGAAATCAAAACCGTATAAGAATATGGTTGGTAGCAGAATAATTATATGCGTCGACAGACTTTTCAATGCCCTAGTGTTTCTGAAAATAGTGTTAGGAGGATAAAGGTTTCTGTAACGCAGTCAATTAGAAATCGAATTAGATCATATAAGGGATGTAACTATGAAAAACTTTGAAAGAAATTATTAATCACAGACCCCCAACAAAATTTTCATAAGTTTTTCAAGCAATAGAAATTGAATGTTTTGGAATTTTGTGTCTATGGAGAATTAGTTACAATCTATATGTAAAAGGATCAGTGCCATCTTTATACATGGGCCCACTGGGGTTTGGCCCAGGACCTCCCTGCGATTATAGACTAAACGCTGACTAATTTTTGAACCAGTAAAACAAACTATTTCAAGTTAATTTACTTATTAGAGTTTGGCTACTGAAAGTAGACCATGGTATTTACTCTAAAATCTATACATATTGTTACGAGCATGGGCTTAGTTCGTTTTTTAAAACACAATATTACAGATATCATTAACAAGTTCTTCCATTATTTAACTTCACTGTTTACTTTCACAAAATCACAATATTCAAATCAACTCTTTATAGTCGTCGTTAGTACTATACTTCCAATTATCGCAATCCAAATAGTTTACTCCCTTCACTTCACTGTCTGAAATAAGAGTCGCCGTATATATACTCTACAATTTATCCTAGAACCTCCCCGTAAATTCGATTCTCTGGTCTCAAATTTTACTAAGATGTCATAATGTAAAGTTGTTTCCATTTACAACAGATGTCGCTTGTGTCACGTTGTTGCTCGTAACAATATAAATATATAACCAAAAGATTTCATTCTCATTATATAGTATCAGTAGCCCCAGTATTTTTTAAATTTCCCATTTTTTATCATGTTTTACTTTTAATAGCCAAACTATATTTGGTAATCAGAAAAATTGGTACACTGTTTTTTCTTGTTAACATAATACTGTCAGTTATGCCTGATTAACGTTATTCCCCTGCGTCATTTGATTAAAAAACGACTAAACCAATTCGCTCGATCGGGACTTTCCCTTTACTACAAATATGACATTCGGATGAGGATTCCCCATAGCGCCATTTTATATTAATTTTCTTCTTTGAACTGAAAATCAGTTGACTTGCCTCCGAACTTGCAATCGATGTGTTTTCCATGTTGTATTTGGATTGTATTTTACGTTATTATTCCTGTGGATAACCCAAAGTAGTTTGGAAAATAATTTCTATCTCCCTATACCCAAAGTCCCCTAGGCCCATACTTGGCTAAGGACGGCCCTGCCGACAATCGTTTTTAATTGTACAGTGCAGTTTGAAATGGGCTGTGATTATGTTGAACTGTTTGCTCGCAAGGATACACCCCAGAATTGGATGCTCATATTCTCACTTTTTTTTCTGGCTAATGATCATGAACGCAATCCTATTAAAATTAGAAGCAGTAAAGCTATAGTTCTTTCTGTAATTAGTGAAATTTATTTGGGGTGCTTTAAATAAAATTAGCAAATTTTTCAAAGAACTTTGAATAGAATTTTATCTTTTCCAATTGGATGGACAAGCACTTTCACTATCCACTAATGCAATGGGTGTCATCTTGATCTAGAAAAAGACCTTAGAAGAGAAAGTGTGTTCTTTTTATTTATGCAGTCGTATTATGAGCGGTTCTTAGGCCAGCTCTTGAAAATGACTGCAAGTTGGATAAGGTTCCATGGAATGACTCTGTTTGCATAATAAGTCCCATGACAATAACTCCAACAGACGCCTTGGGATTTACACATATATCAACATGCATCATAAAGTGTCGTCAGACTCAAAGACTCCAGGTACTGGAACTCCAAGCGCTAGAGTCACAACAAAATCCTCAGCTCGTTACCGAGAGAGGTTGACTATATTACACCTGAATTAGTCTTTGACAAAAGATTTACTAGGAGGATTTCTATCAACGCTGAGCGGAAAAACAGTCACCTTAGTAAATACTATGATACAGCTGATTTTCCTAATTATCCAAACCAAATCTTGCTTCCATCTAAGTAGGAATTTACTCCTACTGCAGAAATTTACTTCTGCATTAATTCCATCCCACACCTAAGTAGGAATTTACTCCTACTGCAGAAATTTACTTCTGCATTAATTCCATCCCACACCTAAGTAGGAATTTACTCCTATTGCAGAAATTTACTTCTGCTCTAATTTTATCCTACGTCTAAGTAGGAATATACTCCTGCTGCAGAAATTTACTTCTGCATTAATTCCATCCCACAACTAAGTAGGAATTTACTCCTATCCTTTTGGTTGAAATATAGTAGTAAGCTATGTAGGTTAAGTTTTAATATTGAATTTGTGATAATAGTTTTTAAGCAATTTGAATTAAACTTTATATTTGAATTTAAATAAGTTGAGATATCCTTTCACAACCGCCACCCCCCTTTAGCTTGAGCACAGATCTCACAATATTTTTTGGGAGGTGTTTCTCTTCTGGAGGGAGTCAAAACTGCAAAATTAATAATTTTTTTTTTTAATATATATTTTTTTATTTCTATTGAAAACTCCATTTAAAAAAACGAGTAGCCCGATCCCAAATAATCAGCAACCTCAGCAGTCACCCTGTATCCAAGATCTCAGGTCGACAGGCTAAAAAAAAATATGGGTCGCATATTTTCTTAATACGTAACTAATTCTAAATCGAAAGGGGTCGGTGTTGCTGGGTGATCGTTTTGTTACAGAATTACTGATAGAACATATTGTGCGGATTCAAAGAAAATTTACGTATTTTGCCTTATATAAACTAAATTGGGATCTTGCATTGAACTATAAGACACGTTGTTGGAATTGAATTCCTTACACTCTAGAAGAGTGATGAGTTCAATAATGCTAATCCATAATGTACTTAGTTGTAGGTTTTCATGTCCAGGATTCCTGTTTTTTTAATCTCCTTTTATGCGTCTTAAAGAAATATTCGTCCTAGATGTTTGTTAGTTGTTCCCTTTCATAGATCGAACTTTGGATATCGTGAGCCTATCACAATTGCTATTGCTAATTTTAACTAGGTTGATTCATCATATGATTTTAATTTATCTAGAAAAGGATTTAAGAATATTATTTTAGAATTTTAAATGACTTTTTGATTAAATCTGAATTCAGTATTACGTACATACTTATGTTTGTATATGTTTCTGGTAATCTATATGATTTATTCGGTAGATTGACATAATAAATAAATAAATATAACTGGTTTTCCTACTGGGTAATTTTACTAAAACCATACTAATAACATGCGCTAAAGCCAATAATAATAACTGCAATACCATAGGTTCAATTTTACTAGGAAAATGGATAATAGAAAGATCGTTGAGTTCGATCTTCTTGAGTCAACTTTTCATATTTATATACACAATTGATTTGGACCACAAGATTTACAATCTGTTAGATATATACGATATAAAACATAATGATTTGTATATTACTGAAATGTGAGCTATATACAGAATTAAAATTGATCAGAAAACAGGCAAATGAAACAAGGAAGAAAAAATAAAATAAAGATTCAAATTCACTTAACTAACCTAACACATAGTTCAAATTAATATTGCCGAGGACACACTTCCCCTAGGAGTTATCACTAGTAGTACAAAATTTCAAATAATTTCCTCCGGAATACATCAACCATCCACGTTCGCTGAATCTCAACTGGTAGAGAATTCCATATTCTAGGCATATGGATCTAATAGGAACGAGCGCCTGTCAACGTTACAAAACGTGG
Source organism: Dioctria rufipes (assembly GCA_963924295.1). NCBI lineage: Eukaryota > Metazoa > Arthropoda > Insecta > Diptera > Asilidae > Dioctria > Dioctria rufipes. The sequence continues at coordinate 30,557,031 of OZ002742.1, forward strand.
TATAATTATATTTGAATGCCTAGAAGATTGGGCATGAGATGTTCCCATAAATAATCAAGTTTACTAGTACACACGAGGGTAAAAATATTAAAGCCTTACGAAGAAGGTAAGTAAATATTTACAGAGCAATCCAGAATTACGTTTCGATAAGGACTTATATAATCAAACCTTCTTAACCCATAAATAAAACGAATACAACAGTTAAGCGCTACATTCAATTTACGCGAACAGTTATGGTATAACGCGGGGAAAACAAGGCTTCCATAAGGGAAAAGGCGGTATAATCAGGGTTTTTACTATCATAAGCTTACAAACAGTAGAGAGCAGATATCCCAAAAGCTAAAGTCTTCTTAAAGCACCATAAGCATTATTTAATATTTTCTTAACATGGTCACAACATGACATATGTGGTGAGTTAAGCATCACACCAAGATTCCTAGCACATTTAATGTGTGGTATATCAGATGAATTCATAACAACCAGATGAAAGTCAGTAGGCTCCAACCCTCTCCTATATAATGATTATATAACTAGATTTACCGAGATTTAACAATAAATTGTTAGCAATAGCCCATTCACGTGTACGTTCAAGGTCCATAATTAATCGACAAAAACCATCCCCTGACATACCAGTGGGGCAACTGAGAAAACCTACACATCATCGGCGTACTGATGCACTTCTTTTAGGTAGGCCATTATGTACAGGCTGAACAATAGCGGACCCAAGATGGATTCTTTCGGTACACCGCATCTAAGCTGTATCAGCTCAGAAATTCGATATCCAAGTTTAGCTTGCTGTGAACGTCCCATCAGGAAGCTATTTTAGCTAACTTGGATTTTATATTGTTATAACGTATACTATCAAATGCTTTGGAGAATCCTAATAGAAGGAGAATACTCATATCATCTTTATCAAGTGCCATACGTATATCTGAGTTCACTTTTAATAAAGCATAGTTATTACAGGAGACACCACAGGTACGAGTAGCTTTAAGAAGTGAGGAGGAATATCGTCTGGAATGATGGCACTGCACTTAATCCAATTAATGACGATCAATGTCTCGTCGTAAGTAGCACATCGAAAAGCAAAACCATCAAATGCAGATTGTAGAATATCACCATTCTTACCATCAGCCGGCTCCGATACATGAGCCATAGATGAAAAATATTTATTGAGTTCATCAGGATCCACATCACAGCCCCGATCGCCTTAAATTATTCCTAAATATTTTAGGAGGTAAGTCAGTATTAAGCTATCTACCGAGATATGTATCTCCGTTTAGCCTTAGGTATTCTTAGTGTTACAATATTTCGTATTAGTTTATATAGTAAGTGTGACTCATCAGTTGTTAAGCGCTTATCTCCGAAATAGAAACTCTCGTTCCGCAATTAAGATTTAAATTTCTTCAGAAAACCATGGAAATGACTGCAAACGTTTGCGCCGCCTTCACAGAGACGCATGCTTATTACTCCTTTTACTATACCAATAAAAAATCCTTATTTCTTACCCATTTGTAGGCCTTTTTAAGGAGATGCTCATAACTAATTAGATTAAATTTTAAAGGATTGAGTCAAATACAAGCCGGAAAACTTTCATAGAGTTTATACCAAAAGAAGCAAAGATCAAGGTGCTTTTGAACAGCAAACTTCAAATTATAGATTTTCAAATTTCTTAATTTTTAAAGCTTCGATCTTATGCATTTTTCGAAATTTTTATTTTCACACATACTACCTAATTCTAGCAAATACAGATGCCAGAAGGAAAAGAATACATACATAAATATAATTGCATTCAATCACATTAAAATTTCAAAGCTATACAGATATGCAAGCAATATATGCCTTTATATGAGAGTGCATAAAGAATGTTTTCATAACATATACCATCTCACATACTTCCCGAGTAAATTAAATTCAGGTGCAAGGAAGCGATCAATTCGATCAGATTTCAACAGAACCTTTCCTTCTCTATATATTGAGCTAATTCCAATCTCTTTTTTCCTTAAAATTTATTTTATCCCACAACTCCAGTCCGAATCCTTTGAATAGAAACCTCCGAAATGAAAAACTCATTTTGAAAGCCCATCGCATAATATTGTATTATGTATATGTATGTATGTGTGGCTGTAGATATATGGATGTACTATATATGAAACTCCCTTGATGGCAGGAAACGAACGGTTCTAGAATTCAATATTGAAATCAAGTCTAAATCCTAACTTAAAGTCCGGATACAATAAAATGAAAAGGTTTCGTGCACTTTCCCTATAACCCCTTAAATTCTGTGGTATACCTTGGCGGTGGAGTTAGCATATGTATATATATGTATGTATATGTGTGGATGAATGATTTTATAGCATGTTATCCGTCCTCGTTCCTTTTTTTTTGCATATTTTTTTTTTTATAGAAAAACTGCATGTTTTGATCCTGCCGCTGATTGAATTATTTCTTTCGTCCACCAGCACAGGATGGGTGTACTTGCATTGAGCTGGGATTACTCGTTTCGTATCTCCCATGTATCATATTACAGATCCATATCGCTCTGGACGTGATACTATACCGACATATGGGAGATGCAATGTATTCGAGAGCATATTCTTTACACTTAGATAGGTACCCACCTAGAATTTTAGCTTCTGCTGGACCCGAAGGAAGCTGGCTTGTGTGGAATCATCAGTAAAAGATACGTGGGCGTCCTGTCGAAAATTACGCTCAACTTTCACGTGATGAGCACTTCATGTGCAAAATCATATAAATATCTCCAGGATGGAAGATGACAGCAATGGCGAAGGCAATGGAGATGATGATGATGATGATGATGATGTTGATGCTGTTGATGCCAGATGGTAGACTTCTACTGTAACATGATTTTTAGTGAACATTACTTGTCAGATCTTTAGATCAAATGATGCCGTTGAGGATATGGATCCTTGGGGAATTGCCGGTTATAAAAGGGGTAAATAACATTGGAAACTTGTTAAGAGACTGCTCGACAAATTGCAATGAAAGCAGAAGTCTTCTGACCTTGTGTTAAGGGCGAAAATCCCATAGTGGTGAATTCAATGGGGAGAGTATATATGTATGTACATTATACTGTACATATATCAGTGGATTTTAAAGAGCTTATCATTTGACGATGAGCAGTTTATTTGTGAACAGGATGTGTGCTAAAATGAGCCATCAATTTTTAGGAGAACATTTATAAATTTCTTGTGTAATAATATGTACCTACTAGGTACGTGTTGAAGGGAAGGAGTAAACTTCCGCCATTAGTTCTCATCTTTTGATTTTTATGAATTTATAGTACATATGGTGTGCGGCATGTGGGTCTAATTAATTGGTTTTTTATGGGAATTTTTTTATTATCAGAGTTATAATTTACTGTTTTTCATATTGGATGAAACTTATTATTTGATGTCGTCAAAAGTACTGCCAAGAAGGCAATGCTATTCATTCAAATAAATTTAACATGTCTACTAGAACTAGATGAAATAATAGAATTTACTAATAGGTTGGTGTCAAAGCGGCTTCGGAAATTTGAAGTTTTATTGATGAAGAAGAACAATAACCACTATGCCAAACATATAAATTTCATTCGAATTTTATAATTTTTCATAAATTTTCTATTTTTATAAAAATAAAGATAAAACAATATCAGTAAATAAATTCTTCTACTTAAAAATTATGTATACAAATTAATTTTTGTTTTCAAATACACCTGCAGCTAATACTGTTTAATCATTTTTCTGAAATTAAGTCTGAGCTGCCTGGGGTAAATTTGGACACGAGTCTAACTAGCTGTTCGTTGCAGCCTCATTGCTCAGCTTTTTTGTTATCGGGCTCGTTGTCCAAATACCCAAGCCAAGCTTGTAATTGGTAATAAACTCTATAGGAGTATTATGCAGTTGCTATCTGTACCCCGCCATCTTATTCTATCCCCCCCCCCCCATCGAGCATTTCAGGTGGGCTTGAAACTTGTACCTGTTCCAAGTACCTTTCTAATATGAATTTCCGAATTCACGATTTTGTAAATTTTTCTACCACATTTATATGCATAACTTAAAGATTTTTTATTAATTTGTTATTTATTTAGGTTCAGGATGATTTCCGTCACTTTATTTAATTAAATTCATTCATCTTTAGTAATATTACATTAAAGTAAATTTTGTTATTGAAATTTAATCCATTATTAACAGATATATTTAAAAAAAATTGAAAATCATAAAAATATTGAAAAATTCGTAATTCGAAAAGTCATTTTTGTTTTCTTTTCCTATTTTAAAGTGGTTGTATGAAAAATAAACCATAAACATATACAGGGTGTTTCCTTCATGGTGATCCATAGAGCGAGAGGTGAGAGTACTTACCTAGCCATACAAAATACTATATGGCAGGGGGGGGGCATATCAACCGTTTCGGAGTTAGAGGGTGATTAAGAAATTATGCTAGATTTTCACAAAACACCCTGACCAGGGCGCATGGTCACCCTATAAAGCTGAGTGCACGGCCTTTCCAACGACTGCTCAACCAGCTCCGTAACCCTCTTCACAATGGCGTTTAAAAATTTCGGATTTTCTTACCGTTTTTTACTTTGACCTCTAGTTTTTTTTTTTTTGCAAGAAGGTCATTAACATAACTTTTTTCCAATAACTGTAAACTGTGGACTCTCCTGTTTAATTTTACCTAATCCTATGTGCTATCTGTAGCCGTAACTTATTCTCAAGGCTATTCTTAAACTTATTCTCGAAGATAATTTGTTTTCTTACACGTCATTTTAAAGAAATACCGCAGATAGCACTTAGGGTGTAATAGGTCTAATTAAAGAGGGGAGTCTATAGTTTATAAAAAAAAGTTATGTTAATGACGGTAAATTTGAGGTTATGTTGAAAAATGTCTTATTTGAAAATTTTGGATTTTTTTATTATCTATAACTTTTATGGAGGACATTTTTCGATGGGAGGTCACCGAAACTCGGGAAAAAATCTTTGAACCCCTTTATCTCGTATTTAATTTTTGCTTTTTCTCTTAATTATAACCTTCACTAAGTTAACGGCTGGTCTTTGCCTGTTTTTAATTTTTTTGTTTCAAGAAGACATTAGCAGCAGTCTATAAGAGTGTCATTCTGTTTGTAACAAATCAGATATGTAGAAATTTTCACAATGTGCCAAATCGGACAACTTCTCCTCTATAGATACGTCATACACAAATTTCGTTTAGCAATATATATTTTTGATGATTGCTTGAATAAGCGTGGTAAGAAAGATAAATAAAATTCGTTATAATTGTTTTTGTAGCTGAAAGAACTGCTTTGGAAATATTTAAGAAAAACCACCTGGATTATCTAATTTGCAAAAATTTTCAATAACCAGGAATGTCCGCATACGTATCAATCAAAATGGTTTTAAAATATACTTAAGGGGGTAGACCTACCTGCAAGGCTAAAAAAAATTCAAATTTTCACGATTTTGTTTTTTTTTTAAGATGATTATATTTTGCCGATTCCTCTCATCCATACATTTTTTCTTTGATAGCAGACTAAAAATATTTTAATTTTGAATAATATCCAAACCTATTTCATTTCGATGCAGCAAACAGTTTTTGACATTAACTAAAAAAAATTCAATAACACATACCTATTCGGCAATTCCTGTGCGAAGAAATCATTAAAATCAGATATGTACGCGATTCGGTGTAAAATTACTCAAAATAGAGGTTTCGAATGCATTTTTAATCGGGGTGCATATCATACTCCTGAAGAAGTTTTAAATATGCACTTTACGCTGTAATAATTATCCTATGCCGAAGCTCGGTAAAATTATATTTATGAGTAATAATAATTACACCGCTTTAAAGGGACAAAAGTACTCCGGAAATATATGAGACTCATTGAACACACTTTCGGTGTTCGTGGAACTTCGAAGTTTTTACTTTGCACTTATGTTCTATGTCTATCTGTGATGGTTAAGCATACCTACTTAATATTGATAAGAAGTTCATTTTGTTATTTCCATATGAGTGTGAACTGTCGAAAATCATTTAAAAGAAATATATTTGAAAGCGTTTTTCTTCAATAAATTGAAAACATGAAAGACTTGTGAGGAATTCTGATAGGTACAATTCAAATCGATATTGCCTTATTTCACTTCTGCCATAATGATTCCGACTCGGAAAAAGACATAATTGCTGCAGCCTGACAGAAACCGTCACAATACGAAATATAAAAACAATTGGAAGTAACTATTCGGCGGAAAATATAGAAGCCATAAGGCAAGATATTGTTGCGAACTCCACACTTGTTGACAAGTATAGAAGAGCAGAACAATTTAGCATTTGTTGGGATCCCACCAAAAAATTCAGGTTGTTTACCAGGAGCAAACCGATTCCTTGGATCAGAAATTAATTGTTGGAGTCTCAGTCTCAGAAGAGGACAAACAATTTTTCACCATGATAAATTTATCTTTTGGATAACCCCTCCATGGTGAATATAAAATCAATAAAAATAAAATACTAGGAAATCGGAAACAAAATTTATTTCACTCCAGGGTATTCGTTTGTGCCGTTTTACATGGACAGCGGGACGAAAATTCAGACCAGAAAGTGTGCATTAAGATGAACTAAGTTATGCAAAAATTTAACAACAGGTAACCTAACAAGTATTATCTAATTTTCTTTGTCTATAATTTTTGAATTAAAGAAAAAAATCTTAATATTTTTGCTAAGTGTATTCTGAATATAAATACCGAATCAAACAATTCCTATTTGCAGATGTAAAAGTGTCTCGTGAATAATGAGAGAATATCCGATCCTACAAAAAACGCGATTTTGTTTATCAAAGTTTGGTTGCAAAATCGTTGTCCGGCATAATTTTCTGAAATCGTGACCCATCGAATATTCCTGAAAATTAGCCCAAAATCAAATGAAATATTTAAGTACTTATTGCCAACAAATAATTTATTAAATTTTAAATACGGCGAGTATTGCCTTTTCCATAGTAAATTTTTCAACAAATTATTTTTTACTGTCGCAAATTTTAAATACGGCGAGGACTGCCTTTTCTACAGTAAATTTTTCAACAAATTATTTTTTACTGTCGAAAATTTTAAATACGGCGAGGATTGCCTTTTCTATAGTAAATTTTTCAACAAATTATTTTTCACTGTCGCAAATTTTAAATACGCCGAGGATTGCCTTTTCTTTGTTTTTGGCTTCACTGAATCCAGGAAACATTGTTCTCTTGTTGACGAAATGCTTCACTGTCGATAGATGTTAAAATTTTCACGAACTGCTTTATGTAATCGATCTTCAAATGCAGTGCCGGTAGGATGACAGGTCAGTCAGTTCTTTATACCTATTTTGCACACAACTATCCCACTCACAAAAGTAACAAAGATACTCAGGGGCGCACCGAGAGGGGGGACCAACGGGACCGATCCCCCTCCAGAATGTCAGTTTTCTGAACATAATTTACAAATTACGTTTAAAATGTGGTCTGTATATTATCACAAAGTCCGATAAAATAAAATATAACCTTTTAATCTACAATAGCAGTCCTTAAGTGCTCAGATGGGTGCAGGACGCTTCTTTAAAGCCCTATTTTTCTGACTAGTTAGGACTTCGGACACCTATGCCCCTCTCCCCCAAAGCCAAATCCTGGGTGCGTTACTGACTTGGTATTACCGCCTTACATTCCAAACAAAATTGTCATTAAAACTACTATCATACATTTGCGCATGCGTCATGAAATTTAATTTTAAGTTGGTGTTATGACAACGGCTTTTACGTTTGTTGTTGTACTTGATGTATTTGTTGTTGTTGTTTCAGCTGTTGTTATTTGTTGCATTGTTTCACCTTTTCACAGTTTTCGTAGTTAAAGCTCAGTACTGCTCCAACTTTCTCTGTAGTTCAATATTATACGGAATTAGCTGCTTAATGATCAAAAATTCGATAACTCAGTGAAATTTCAACCGATTTTAGTTAATAAATACTCTTTAGACGCGGAATCGAATTCGCAATTAGTGATATGAACAGAAAAAAATATTGTAAAGCAAAATAAGCCATCATCAAATTGTTGTCAAAGTTGAAAAAATGTGTAAAAAATGGTAAATTTCAAAGATTTCGACGTAAATTCATAACTTCATCGCAACGAAATAAGGAACATATGATTAAGGCCTATCTCTCTTCTTACATATACCACAAAAAAAACATCGACATCAAATAAAAAATAACAGACTTATAAATTAGTATATACATAGACCTACCGAATAGCGGTTTTTTTTGTTTTGTCTAAAATGAAATTTGGAGGGTGTATGAGAAATTTCTAGTATGCCACTACTTTTAGTTCCACTAGACCTACAACCTACACTATGTCTCATCAAAATTATATTTTCGCTGTAACACAATGTAATTAAAGCAAGTATTGTAGTCCAAAAGGTTTATAAAAAATCTATTACCAAATTAGTGAAATTTTTATTTCAAACTTGTCAATGAGTACATTTGTTTTCATAAATTTAAAGAGGAAACAAACATAGAAAGAAACGACACCCCACAAAGTTTAAAGTTTAATCAAACTTTACGGCGCCTAAAAGTGACGTGGCTAACATTAGATTAAGCTATATATGAAAACCATTCATATAAATTTATTTTGTAGCGCGTAAAAATCGCAGAGCACTCATTGTATTTACGACTTTACTCTTTCAGCTTATCTTACAACCATATTTCAGGAAAAATGCTATCGTTTTGAATATCATAAAGAATGGCATAAAGATTTGCAACTTATGCATAATTTTGATTAACATGCATCTAAAGCCTGTCTTTATTTCAATAATTTGAAATTCAAATTCAAATTTATTATTATTAGGGTTGAGGTACAATACGGTAACATATCTTTTTAGTACAAAGAACGATGGAGATGCTAGTTTACTTGAAAACTTAATCTAGATACATAATATAAAATGTACATGTGAAATTAAATAACATCGAAATTATAAATCAAAATTACAGAAACCATATAACTAGATCATTGCCAGGAACACCCACTACAAAACGGAAGCATTTTTAAACCGTAGCAGTGTTATTCTGTATCAAAACCTATCAGTCGAGCCCACACGCTGAGCATCAGCTGATAAACTACACAGTAAAAAATGTGCACAATTGTTGCCACAAAGCTTATATGTATCCCAGGCACGAATAGCTCGAATATAATAAACAAATAGTTCGCTTCAATCGACAGAACAATTTGTTCTCTCCAGTATATGGGAGTTACACAAAATAACACAGCTTATTTTTCCTGTGAATTTTGTAACTTATAGATTCGTTCTACTCTCTGTAACTTTAGAAACTTTATGGTTTTTTGAATCTATACAATTTCATTGACTCTAGACATTATATCAACATCTTGTAAGTGCTCAGAGCAATGCATAAAAAATGTCGGTCAAGAGCTGGGAATACTCATGAGCTGGTATACTTCGCAATCAAAATGTTTGTTAAAACCCATGTACGAAAGTTGAGGGACCTGACCCACCCCAGAAAAAGTTCTAGTTACGCCAATGGTTGTAATTGTGTATGGAGCAGGTAACACTTTACTAGTTTAGCTGAAGTGAAATGCAGATCTTGGTGCAGGGGAATGGGTGGTACCATAGATGCTAAAAAAAACTAGATGTCACATGCAATACCAGAGAAAAGCATACAAATTTGAAATTCCAGGTGGTAGGTACATTCCGGAATGGAATACAACATTTCAATTGAGTAATTCATTCGTGTTAAGGAGGTCGTTTAAGCAAACACAAAACAAGCATACAACACAAGCAACACTTGCTTTCGGCGCATTCTAAAACATCTTGTAGTCCCTTCCGGAATGCACTAGCTATTTCACAATCTAACAAGTAAAAAAGCTAGAATTGGTCTAAGACCAATTCTTATGATACCCTAGATGAATGCCCGTATTAAATTTCGTATGGTCACCGATCTATTCAAGTATTGATTTTGAAGTTGTTTTTCGCATATATTTCTAGAACAGTTTGTCGCACAGAAAAAATGGTAATAACCAATTTTATAGGATTTCATATTCTGCAGAAGTTTTTAGTACAATAAAAATGTCTTGGACTGATCGTTTTCAAAGTATACGTAAAAAACCGAAATTTTTATATGGCAACACCAAGAAGGAGTTGCCCGATTTAGTCCATTTTTGACATTTTATTTGCTAATATAGTAAAAATATCATGTACGAAATTTCAGCTCTCTACGTCGATGCGTTCTCAGGCAGTGTCCAAATATATAGCGGAAAACGAAATTTTTATATGGCAACCCCACGAAGGAGTTGCCCGATTTGTCTCATTTTCGAACTTAATTTTACTTTTTTTTTAAAGTCCGTGTACAAAATTTCAGCTCTTTAAGTATACGCGTTCTCGAGTTATCGTGCGCACAGACGGAGAGACGGACGGACGGACGGACGGACGGACATGCAAAAATCGAAATAACTTTTAATATTATGAATGGGTGTCCAATCCATTTTGCTCTACCATCATTATTTCGAGGTGTTACAAACGGAATGACAAACTTAGTATACCCCTATGATTTCATCTAGGGTATAAAAACTCTGCTCTGGTTGATATAATTAATGTTTGTGCCATCTATGGTCGTACGGAACTGACATGATTATTGCCATATTTGCGGAAATGTATGTTACCGTATTTGAACAGAATATTTTTCAAAGTGCAGAAAAATTCTTTAAAGTAAGTAAAGGGCTTTTTAGAATAAAAAGTGCTGAAAGGTGTGGGAAATTCCATCAGTTGCTCAGACACAAAGTTTTAGTCAGGGTTTTTGAGTTGATAAAAGTTATTTAAAAAACGCGAATCGATAAAGGATCGTCCAGTGCTATTGGAACAGTTTTTCAAAAATTTAGAAAATTTCAAAGGCAACCTCGGAAGGTAAAAAAAAAATAAGATAAGCAATTTTCATAATTTTCCTATAGATTTGAAATTAATCTCTAGCAACTTCAAAATTCATAAGTTCCTAGTCTGGAAGCACTCAAGTAATTCAAGCAAACAAACACACATATCTTGCCGTTCATAGTATAAACGGGCCTCTTCATTTATATTCTCACTTCTATTCGTATACTGCAAAAAGACAATTATGACCAGATCCAATTTCATCTCCAAGCTTTTTGCTACAATTCCAAAAAGAAAAAAAATCAGCTACAAGGGAGTATTTAGGTTACATCCTGAAAAATTCATACAAAGCTTCATAACAGCTAGCGATTATTTTGATTAGACTGAATTAAAGAAAAGCTTTAGCTGGAATATCCCTAAAGGACACAAATTTAATTTTACTACTTCACCAATTCTTTCGTGTTTTTTTTTCTATCTCTCTCTCGAAAAATTTCCACTCAATTTCCCTGAAAATAGTCTTCGTTTGATGCAATCGTCTTCGTCATCATCCCCATGGATATGTTTGAGTTTTAAAAAATTTACATCCTTCAAGCAAGGCTGGAGCAGAGTACCGAGTATACATATATATAAAAAATAAGGGCAAAAAAAAAACACGTTTGAAATTGAGATGCTTTGGGTAAAATTGAAAGGTTGTAGGAGAAGTAAACACGAAGCAAATACGAAAAAAAAAAAAAACAAAAAACTACGTAGGAATAGAGCTCCATTTTAAACTATTCCTTTGGGACAAAGTCCTTGCCAAGTGAGCATATCCTCTCCGTACAGTGCTAGTGAATGAAATTACGTGAAAGTGTATTCCGGTGGAATAAATCTTCGGGATGTGAAGATACCACTACACTACACGTTCTCCAGGTTTTGGACAACGACGATACTGTTTGGAAGAAAAAAAAAACATTTGTAGTCAAAGCTTTCCCGTACTGGATATCTCTAAGGATCAAAGAGAACCGATTTCTTTTCATGCTATTCCCACAAGCCATATGTACATGTAGACCAGAATGCATACAGTGCACCCCCAAAAGATTTCCTTGCCGGCCACTTTTTACATTCGAGTTAGTTCAACCAAACTTATATGTTATAGCTGTCGTTTGTAGAGGCAGTCCCAAATGATACCCATAAGATGGTATCTTTGACATTGGTCTGCTGCATCAAAACACTTCCAAAAGGACCCCCATTAAGCTAAAAAAAAAAAACAAAGATCCAAATTCCACCATCAAATCCATAATAATTAAAATATTAACAAACATTCAAAATTTACGGTTTCAATGGAAGGAAGATGAGCAGATATTCACCCTATGGGCATGTCCTCCATTCATTTCGATGCCTCAAACCTATGGACCTTAATTTCGGTAATGATTGCAAGTAAATTCTTACAAATCTTCTTGGATTTTTTACCCTTTTGCTGCAAAGTGCATCAATGCAAAAAGGGAATTCTCCGATGAAATCTGCTTCTCGTGAGAGGTCTCATCACGAGAGGTCGATGAAGATGATGATGATGATGATGATGATGTTACTAATGTTGATGACTGTTGGATGAATGCCAGAACAGGCTGATTCAGGGTAAAAGAAAAATTACCCATGATCGACCAGAATATATAAGTCGTCGCGACGAGACCCACACACGTCGAGGACTTGTACCTACAGTGCAGATAGTTAGATATACATTTTTACATATATAACGAACAAGGAAAGACCTTGCCTTTAAGAAAAATCTACCTCAGGCCTACAATATGTATGTACAATGTACGTCATGACCATTACGATTTCGCAACAAATAGGGAGGAGAACAGATTTTAATGAGCACATGAATTTATACTTAGTTCACGAATGCTGTTCGTTTCGTCTTTTATTGCATTTGTGATTGAGATAAATATTCTAAAGACATTCGGAAAGGGATACTTAAGACTTTAAGTGGCGCATATGATCTGGTTTTGATCTGGTTAATGAATCTGTCTGGGCTTTAATAATATCTTGATGTGAGGTAAGTCCTGTAAAGTCTACAGCAAAAGTTGAAATAATACCGCGTCATAATGTAGAGTATTTGATTCACGAAAAATTTTAAATTACTCTCATCAAGTTGGAAGTGTTTTTATAAATGTTGCAAATTATGGGGATCACACATATCGTCAGTTTTGTTATATGTTATACAAGAAGAAACCAGTCACATTAACAACAAAGTAAGATTTAAGATTACAGACTTTGATGAATACGTATTTGACCTAAAACAAATTTTTAGTTTCTGTTTAACAATTTCAAGGAGTGATGGAATTTCGTATATTCCGGTAAAGATATATTGGATCACCATTAAGCATCTAGCGCCTGCGTACTAGTTTAAATCATGAGTCTCGGATTTATACAGTAAATACCAGATATTTTCAAGGACTTTGGATAAGTTGTGTTTTTAGTTTTACAGATGAAAATTAATGCTAATAAATAATTTAATCGATAATATAAACAACAAAAAACAAGATAATTGGAAACTGTTGCCAAATTGTATATGTTGTCAAAAAGTAATTTACTTATGAAAATAAAAAACTTAGAATATTTCAAAATTATAAGTAAAATTTCAAACACATTCATTTGTCCGATTATGCTTCCTTATTCAGGGCATAATCGAACTAGGATCGTGGGGCATAATTAGGCCTGGCACTAATTTATTTGTAAAAAATGCTCTCGTGCGCCCATTTTCTGTAATTCCATGATTCTCCTCTATTTAAATCTTCTGATTAAAGTTTATTTTGCAGTAGATGCAAATATCCCTGAACGAATCTCTCCATCCTTTAGTTTGTCCTTCTCTCTTTCCGTTTTGAAGTACCTACTATATTCCTTTTTTCTTATATTTTTTTTAAAGCTGTTGTTAATATTAATTCTTTATACGACAATGTCATTAGAAGGTTGGCAATTTTTCCCCATTTTCGTTTCTGTTCTTATACTTTTGGAAATTCTTTTGAATTGATTGTTAATGAAATGTGGACGCCATGTAGTTTTTTCTATAGTCTAGTACTGAGGTTCGCTCTAAACTAAATTTTCATTAACGCGCTCAGAGCTATTGGCGAAAATTTATCCTGAATTTTTGCGATACGGGTACTAAGGTCAACACGCTAAATTTGACATGTTGTTCTTGATAAGCTCTTTGTTCGCACAGATTTTTTCACCTTTAACTTTACGAAAAGGTAGTCAGGTACCTTCATGTATTTCGTATGGAAATTAATTAGTTTTTATAGAATAACACATAAACACTTATTTATTTAGCCTAAAGACTGTTCGGATATAATATATGTGACTTCGTCAACTGTATTGTGCATTCATGTTGGTATACATATACATGTGTGTGCGCTTTTATAAGCAGTACTTAAGTATTTGTAAGAAAGCTTAGTACCCTGATTCCGGTTATGATTTTTGGGGAGTGATTAAATTAGTACATCATGCATCATTTTAATACGGTTGTAATATGACAACACTCAGCAAACATTAAGATTCAAAACCATCAGCGCGATGACTGAAAGATATCTTCCAGATGATTCGAAAGCAATTCAGCGAGAAGTCTTGCATTAGGGGCACATTCCTTCCCGAAGGACTTGACGTTCACAATATGAAGATGATAATCTTCTGCGGTAAACTATATCTTCGCTGGAATATGATGCGCGAATCATCAGCGTATCATCTTGAAAGCTGGGCACCTGATGGTTGGATCACAGTTACCAACACATCTTCCAAACTTCACAGTTTGGATTCAACGATGCCAACAAAGTTACCATTTGATCATATGTCCTGAAAGAAAATAAAAATGTTGTCAACTATGCATCACAATGATAAAGTTAATTAATCAAAGAATAAGCCCGATATAATACATTATTACAACAACACTAAAGGGGAAACTATCTCCTCAGGAGTCACCTACACAGGATGGGGCCTGTTGATGATCCTCTGTATGTAAAGAATGCGGAGAGGAATCCGAAATGGTTACTCACTTTCTTTGTCACTGCCCGGATCTCTCGGAAAAGGGTCACAGGTTCCTAGGCTCACACCTCCTGGACGAACTACATGAAGCCGGTAAACACGGTTGTGGGCCAATATTAAACCTTGTAAGAGCGTTCCGCTGAGACCTATGAGCAACTGCACATAAGTCTAGGGATGAACAATTATAGACTACATTCCAGGATCCCCTTCAGAGCCTCAACATTAATCCATCCATCCTAAGAGGCGCGTAGATCACATGGACAAAAATGAGCGTTCGTTTGGGACCTATGAGCAATTGCAAGGTGAACAATAGGCTCTTTTGTGGCCTACGTCTCAGGGTGCCCTTCATAGCCTGAACCTTGCTTCAGTTTATCCAACCAAGGGAGCGTACATAACATGGACAACAAATTTTCCCACTACTCAGTACTAAGGATTACAATATGTTGAACATAGCGTGTCTTGCAGCTTACATAATTTATTTGAAGAACAATCCAACAACTGCTAAACTTATCCACGCAGACGTATATTTCTCCAGGATTTTGAAAAGCAGTTAGCAATGTCATCAATTTAGGGTGGATACCGAAATTTGCAAGTCAGGAAATAAATTGTTACAAAATTGGAAATTGAATCAATGCTGGTTATCCAATAACATCATAAACATCAAATGCGGAAGCAGGTAGATCAGGAGAAAGCGTATTAAATATGCTGAACTGTAACTAATCCGTTAATTTTGAATACTGGAAATACATTTTACTATGATTTTATAGCAAATATTTATTAAATTACCTACCTGTCAAAATGTAAGAAAAAAAAGAACGTTTTTAATTTTTAATTAAATACTTTGCAATTGAAAGTTTTTCAATATTTGTAGTCCTTTGTCCAGGCTCATTAGAGATGATCTTTATGTAGATATTCCAATTTAATAATTTAACTGTTTGACAGTTTGCAACTTTTACCATAAAAACAAGAGATTGCTTCGGTAACATTTAAATTTCTATAAGCTATCTCCCTCATAATATCTGGGAAAAATTCATGCCATCATAATGTAGATCCTCCTATAGTCTCCAACCAATTATACTTGAATTTATCGGCACTAGCCATTTTTAGCAAGCTAAAAATATTTCTTGTTAGAGCTCTTGCAGTTCTTCAACTATTTTGATATCATCAATAATACCAATAATATCATTTATACCTCTTTCAGCCTATTATTATGTTTTTGCTCATAATCTGCTTTATGTAAGTCAATTATTTTGGGCTGCTATCAAATGGTGCTATCTTCAATTCTGGTGTATTTAAATATTATATTACACGTACTGGTGCTGCAGTTTAGTTTTTTAACGTATTTTACATACATATTTTGATTGTATTAGTGTTGAAAATTCCCCTTTCCCTGGTAGACATGTATAGATAATCGTGTGAGTAATCGTATCCTCCTAAATTGTTCTTGCAAGCACTCGGTCGGATTAAGAGTGGTACATATAAATTGCCAAAGTGCTCATAGGTAAATTGATCAAATTGAGTATATGATTGGAGCTGCTCAGGTAGATCTCATTTGTTTATGTGAAACATGGCTGGCACCATATACGCCTAACGGGTTAGTAACAATTAAAGGCTACAAAACCTTTAGACAAGATCGCACAACTGGCCATGGCGGTGGTGTTGCTATTCTTGCTAAATCTTCACTTAATGTTCGTGTTATCGAGAAATCAGCTGCTAGGATGTGTTAATATATCGCGCTTGAAATCACTTCGGGTCAAGAAAAACTCGTGCAAGTTTGTGCTTATAATCCCCATAGAAATAATGATATTGGACAACTATTTAACATTCTAGAGAGGCTAAGCAGGCAATATAATAATGTTATCTTTGCTGGTGATCTTAATAAGAACGTCCTAGGATCAGATAACATCTGTTTTAATTTCTTGGGGGATGTCGGTATCGACCTTCAAATCATTACACAAAATGAGTCCACCCATTTTGCTGGTGAGACACCTTCTCTTATTGATGTCTTCCTGGCAGCTGATCGTGCTTAAGTCTTATACATCAATCAGTTCTGGAATTTCACTCGATGGCCTTATCTCCTTAACTTATGAACTTCAATCTCCACCCTTGAATGAAATTACTTCAATCAGTTATAGAGATTACAACCGATTAATCAAAATGAGCTCATCAATGACACAGTTTCCTCTCTCATCAGTCTTGAAGATCAAGTCGCTCACACCTTGATGAAATTTCTTTACGAAGTTCCTGTTCACACTCGGCCTTACCATCGATCTGTTCCATGGTTTAACAACCACATTGGCAATTTAATTGCAAAACGAGATTATTTATATCACCTTTAGAGACGAAATCGGAACGAGAAAAACTGGGATCGTTTTCCTAGGTTAACGAACATTACCACATGGTTTCTCCAAGGTATTCTGCCTCACATACTCCCTTATGTTACTCATATGTTTAACACTTGTATTACTACTGTTTTCACACTGTTTATAAATGATATTTTATTAGTATTCCAACATTCAAACATGCTCCTGTACACAGATTATGTTCAGTTATACCTGTTGCGATCTGTTGGGTTACTAGAGGATGGTATTTGTAGACTTAATGATCTGAAAGCCGTCTCATCTTGGGCACTTTTGAATGACCTGGCTCTTAATCTAGTGAAATCTCAGTCTATTATTACTTATAAATGTAGGCTGGACACTCGCAATTTCTCGCCTATTATTCTTAATAATATGATTTTCCCCTACTCTGATGTCATTGCAACTTTGGGGTTATCTATGAACAAAGCACTCACTTGGGATGAACATGTAAATGCAGTGGTGGGTAAAATTTATGGCAGCTTACGTAGATTGAGCCTATCTGCTTCATTTACACCACAACACGTTCGAGTGAAGCTTATTAAAACCTTATTGGTACCCCTATGGAGTGGTAGTGTATGGCTGTATAAATACAGTATTCTCGCGCAAACTTAATGCTGCGTTTAACTCGTGTGTTTGCTACGTCTTCAATCTTCGTACGATCATGTATCCCCCTTTACCAACCATATCTTGAACTGCAGTCTGAATCAATATCTTAAATACCGCACAGTATTCTTTCTTTTCTGCTTTATACAACAAGCAACCTCGGTATCTTTTTGAAAAACTGACTTCATACATCTATGCACTTAAAATAATTTTTAATAATAGGGCTAATCTTGCTAGGCATTTAACTAAATACTTAGTATTTCCCCTAGTATATAAATCACACTTATATTAATTATTTTAAGTACATATATGAGGTCAGCTTGGCTGTCCACTTTATCATATGCGTCAGGCAGGAACCAAGCCGTACTGATGAGTATACGGTGTCTGCTTATACGAAACGCCTACTTTTGCATAAAAATTTCTTTTTTAAAGATTTTTCATTTGTACAAGAGTTTTTTCTGCTCAATTCTCGAGCTGCGGATTAGACAGCAAACTCGGTTAATTTCATATTTACTAAATTCGTTATGAATTTATTTCATAGCAAAAGTCTTTTTTTATTATTAATCTTGAAACAAAAACTAAAGTAGTATCGCAAGTTCAACATATATCAACGTTCGGAACATTCCATTCCATTCCATTCCAAATTAGAAAATTAAAAACTTAAATTTAAAAATTAATATCTCCAAACTCCGGCTTAGATATTTACTCTGAAACCTGCATCCAAATCGGAGATGGTCGGATTTCAAAGTGATCGGTTTCGTGTGGAATGGCTGAATAATAGTTTTATCTTACATTATTCCTTCCCTAAGAAGTAGCTGAAATTATCTGTGTTCCCATTTCCATACTATAGGGCTGATGTGTTACAAAGCTATACAATCCTATAATATAAGTATAGAGCTTCATGGAAGTGGTTCTCTTAGCCACATCTCAAGACATCAAGGCAAGTAGGGCATACTAAGTGGCATACCACGGCCACCTGTAAAAAAATTTAAGAATAAAAAATTACAAAAAGGCAAGGCAAAAAAAAATTTGGTAGTCCTAAACGAACCCAAGATATTTTTCCTTTATGCTTGATTGCTCTTCAAAATTTTCAGAAATTTCTTTTTACTTGCCATCAATCTTTCTTAACAAAAAATCTAAATTTCAAATTTATTTATATAGTTGGATACCCGCATACCCAAGTACATATTCGCTGGATCAAAAACAAATCAAATTACTAATACCCTTTCATCTAAGCAGTAAAAGTATATGATTTCGTGTTTCGATTTTAAAAGAAAAACTTTACGAAATAAATTCAAAAAATTTTTAATCAAATCGAAATTACTTCATTTATCCGAATCGATCTTTTAAATTAGTTTTAGTCCATTCCAAGTAAAACAAATCCCTAAAACTTCCTGCGGTCCTTTGGAGAGAAAGAAAAAAAGAAGACCTTGGGTAAGTTAATGGCAATCATTGCTATTCCACATTCTTGAATTGCTTTGATTGAATTGACCAAGAGGATAATCTGTTTTTGCTCCTTAATTCAACAGCCTCCAAAAAAACATATCCTATACATTCATTCCTTTATCAAAGCATTCCAGTGGAGCACCCAAGTCCTTCCGGTTCAATGGTGTATCATAAAATTTTAAAAGGTTTCCTTTTTCTAGTTAAGTATGTGTAGTACCCGTTTTTCCCTATAAGTTGTGAGAAGAATAGCCAAATGGACGATTTTCTATCGAAATTTCCATTTAATAAAATATTCAAACCTACACATATGACCCCCTCCTTGCTCCTCGAAATTCTACAGCCAAAAGCATCGTATAGAAAATGGTCCCCAAACCAAACTACAGTATTATAGTAGAGTCCTTGAAAATCTCATTGGACTCTGAACAGCCAAAGGAGCCCTTCTATACTACATATATATATATATATAAATGTGTGTGTATGTGCATGTATGTCTATGCATACTATATTCCACTACATATGTGCGAATGCACGGATCGAAATAAGCTCCATATATACAGCGCCATTCATTTATCCAATTCAATTTCTCGTGAGTCTTTAAACTCGTTCCCAATTGGGGGATGTATTTGATTCGATTGGAACGTGTTGTGGAGACCAATATGTAGTTTCCTTCCGACGGCCTTAAATATGATTCCGGCATAATCTCCACTAACGCATCGGGATATCTAGAGCAACAGTCCGCATCCTGAAATATCCTGCAACTGCTTATGCTTATTCCCTCTTCGAACTGTGAGTTGGTTGGGAGGCAACATGAAGGGGACGGTTGGTGGTCCAATGCCTTGTAATGTACCTATACTACAGACGATGGAAATAACTTTTCTCGTTCTGAGTTCGATTAAGTATAGAGAACCTCAGTCCTGGGATAAAGTCTATACTAGATGGTAACCTATCTTTGTTAGTTGTTAGCCCAGACTTGGTATCGCTTTATTTAGGTAATTGAAGAGTGGTTGCGAATTTTAATTACCAGATTGAAAATTGTAATTTGCATCCAGTTATGTAAATTTGAGGGTATATATGAAACCCAATTAAAACAGTTTAAAGATACTAGCGGAAGTGAATTTTGGCCTAATTAAAGTTAAACTGCATGTATAGGTATATGTAAGTTGTTGATTGGCTGTATTAATTTATTTTAGGACCCAAGGGGATTCAACTAGATGTAACAGTCACGTTCAAGAGTATGAGATGCAGCACAAGTCACATTATAACACTCCATTGCTTAGTGTGGTTTCAAACAATTGAAATTGAAAGGATGATTGGAAAAAGGATAAAATTTTAAATTATGAAATCTATGTTTTTGTTTAAGCTGTTCACTGAATATAAAAAGGCAAATAAAGTCATCTTACTTCATTGTGAGAATTAACTTTGTAATTTTCCTTGAATGAGACACATTATTTGTATGTTGCAGTTATTTACTTGGAATTAGATTTGAAGGTATTCAAGATGCACAATCTCTATATTTTCTTGACTCTTTAAAAACTTTAACTTTAACGTGATCTTGGGACTCCCAGAGCCTAACTGACATTTTTTACCAAATTCAGCTATTTATAAGGAAGCTTTTCGAATAAAATGTTCGCCAAAGTTGTAACTCCATAGGTTTAGGAGATATTTCATGATATCTAGTTCTATCTGAACTCCAAACATATACTAACTTGGCGCAATAAAATACTGTAAATTAGTAGCTATATATTTGTCATTTAAAACCTCTGGGCACAGATTGTCAATCATGCAGATACGACTTTGGGGCAAGATTAAACACACATATATATATGGGCGTCTGGTGGTTATGTAGTTGGCACTTTGCAGTCAGTTTCAACGAAAAATAATGAGAAGAGTTGCTATTGTTAATTGGTTAGTTAATAAGAGGCAAGCGAAAATGCTCTACAACAAGGTTCAGATACATGAGATCAAGCTGGGAGAGAAAAGGTGCCATGGTTATTATACCATAGATGTAATCTATACTAAGTTTGTCATTCCATTTGTAACAACTAGAAATAATGATGATAATATTAAAAGTTATTTTGATTTTTGCATGTCCGTCCGTGAGACAAATAGGGCAACTCCTTCGTAGGGTTGCCATACAAAAATTTCGTTTTTCACTATATATTTCGGCACTGCCTGAGAACGCGTCGACGTGGAGAGCTAAAATCTTGTACACTGCGTTTTCATAAAAATAGTGAGTATAATTTCAAAAGTGGCCTAAATCGGGCAACCCCTTCTTGGCGTTGCCATATAAAAATTTTGGGTTTTACGTACACTGTGAAAACGATCAGTCCTAGACCTTTTTATACTACTGAAAAGTTCTTCAGAATATGAAATCCTATCAAATTAATCAAAATCATTTTGACTGTCCGACAAACCGTTCTAGAAATATATGCGAAAAACTACTTCAACAATCAAACGTACTGAAAGAGCTAACCATACGAAACTGGATATCGTAAAAATTTGTTTTAGACCAATTCTAACTTTTTTACTTGTTGATTTTGACTTCATACAAAATTTGTCTCTATATTTTATGCCAATTCCAGAAATATTTTGCTTGCATAAGTTTTGATACTAAATCTTCAATATACCCGATATTAACAACGATACTTTTCTAAAAATACAGAAAGAATGAAAACCCTGTATGTTTTATTCGTGTTATGTACTGGTCAAAATCGAAACGCTTGCTAGATGATCGATAAATCACTAGCTCTGTGTCGGAGAACGTAGTTTTCTACTATGGCACAGAATTTTCTATATCAATAAATTTTTAGCTAATCATACTAACAAAAGGGACATTGTCATATTGAATAGAAGACGTCATAATGATCATAATTTTATTTTACAGTGTGAAATGATTATCTTAATTCCAAAAACTAATTACAGTTTTCTAATGCTAATAATAAGCTCATAAAATCTATCGAAAACTACATTGCAGCTTTCATTTTCTTAACGACAAGGTAAATCTGCCAAAAAGCATCGAAATATCTTGAACTTCTGAAAAGATGTAAGAAATATTTCAGCCCACAAAATCTAGCACTCATCCTATAATAGACCTTGAATGAAATACAATTCCCATATCTGGCCCGGGGTAGGTCACGCAGCCTTGGTTTTATTAGATACTGTCCAAAATATAGCCTTCAAGCTCATAAACAATGTGACAATCACTTATCATATCGACTCGTTACAATTTGGGATGCCATTCGCTCCCTTATCGCTATATGCATGATCAGAAAGTCCTTGTGGTTTGACCTGAGCACCTGGCAAGTATGGCTTAATCTCACGGCATGCTTCATGCTCGAACTGTTTCGACAATCAACTTCCTCATGTGCGTAACAACAAGTTCCAGTATGCCAATAGAGCATGACATGACATCAACTAACCTATCCTATCTCTGCCGATCTAGGGTCACGGCACCCTTCACTATAGCCTCCACTATGCTCCCATATAGGGACCATCTCAAGTTGAGGTGAATAAATCCAATATTCAGAGCTCCTCAACCCCGTGGTACCCAGTTAGCCAATATCGGGCTACCCATTTGGTAGGGCTTTCGGAAAGCATGATCAATAGACCATGAGTACTCCCAGTGGCTATCATCATGCAAGATATCCTTTTTGTTACTCCGTTCAGAGCTAGATCTTATTTTCAACGACTAAAAGAATTGTACTTGTCCTATACAGGTAATACAACCCTTATGGGTGCTATTAAGGGGACCACGTGAAGGTTAAGATATGCCTGTATTTAAGTCTGGATAGGCTTCGAGATTCACCATTTGGATCTTATAGCTGACCATGCATACTAAACACATAAGCACCGAACATACATACTTAATTTGCATTATTCATCTACTAGAACATCCTGACTATCATGAGCATTTTAATTCTCTGCATAACGACCTCCTGTCATTAAAGCCCTACTACAGTACCCACAGCGACAAAAATCTCAATTTTTATTTCGCTAAGGTATCGTTATCTCGCCTTGAGAAGCACCAATTCGTGCATATGGTATCTTTCATTCATACTACTCTACTGTACATACTCTCGTGGGAGATGCCAAAGCGATCTTCAATTCAACAAAAACAACAAACCAACAAATTTCTTCCATCTAGTATGTATGCTTTCCTCTTATACAACTTTCAACTTGTTCAGCATTGCGCTTTACAGACCTCGCCGTTCAAAATAATTTCGGCCGTAAAATAAAATTTCGTGGTACTTTTTTATCCCGAACTGTGTGAATGTGGAACAGTCTACCATCTTCTGTCTCTCATCAGGCTTACAATCTGTGGAGGTTTAAGAGCGGCATACAGCAGCAGTCCGCCATTCCGCTCATAAATATGTATAAACATGTATAAAAATTCTAAAGAAAAAATGTCCAGTTAATTTCTAAGAAAAAATTTAGGACTTACCTACATCGCGGGTTGAGGCATTATTGATTTTATGTAGGAGTGAGGCATTGCTGTCAGCCTCCAATAACGCATAAAAATTCTAAAGAAAATTTTTCAGTAAATTCCTAAGAAAACATTGAGGGCTTTCATAAGCATGCTTCCCATGGCGCGTGGTTTCCCGAGCTAAGCCATTTAGTGCGAACGAGGTCGCGCCGGGCCTATACTTTTCCCACAGCTCATATTGGCTCGATCTAATTTGCGGCACGATGCCTATTTCCCAGTCCAAAATGACACGTGAAGATATTATCCCAGTTTGTACAGCCGCTTTTGTATGAAAAATGACACGCCCACTTGGGCCTCCACGGCCACCTCGCACGCGGGGAAGCCAGCTTGCTGGCTTACCTTTCGGTTATGTCAGCAAGTCGAAGCATCGATTTTAAATTCGAGCGAGGCATTACAGATTTTAGTGCTACTTGCCCAGTCTTTGTATGAAATTAGATCGTCTAAGTAGTTCATGAAACGTTCAAATGTTTAAGCACCACTTTTCAGACCGGAGTGAATATGTAAAAACTTATGTAAAAATTAAAAATTATACAGCCAGACAGATTTCTCCAGAAGGTCCCCAATCTTTAGTCCATATCAAATGCATATGACAGATGACTTTTGCCTATAGGTTAAGCATATTTTCAAAATTTTTTTTAGGCCCGGTGCACACATCAGTGCTTTACACGGGCAGTGTCGCAGTGACACACGTTCTGCAACGGCGAGCTTCTTCGTAGTCAAACTAGGCAATTGCCTAGGGGTCCAATCTTGTAGGGGCTAGGGGCCAAAATGGTATGCATGAAGAACATTCGCACATTAAAAAAAAACGGGATTCGCTTTATTGTTCCTGCATATAGGGGCGGATTTACCAATAGACAGAGCAGGGCGGTAATTTTTTGAGGGCAGCAAATTCTCGAGTGATCACGTTTTTTTCGTGGACATTTATACATCACACATGAAAAAAAGATTTATTCGGTGTGTTATAGCACTGTTAAGATATACAAAACTTATATGTTTTATGTGACTTTTTCGTTGTATTTGCGGATTTTGAAATTGCTATAAAATAACTTTATATAATATATAACGTTACCATTTTTTTCCTTGCTTTTTTGTGCGTATCTACAGTAGGTGAAGTAGGCATTTTAGCGACTGTCGAAGTTCGCACGATGTTAAAAATCTGTCTGTTTGGTACACAATATACTATTTTGCGTAATTTTTGATATGGTTTCGGCATTGACAAACTAATAACATACACAAAAAGTAGAACAAAACCCAGTAATACCTCTCTCGAATTTAAAATCTACGATGCCTCGATGATGCCTCTACTTGATGACGTAACCAAAGGGCAAGCTAGCAATTTTTCGATCCAATATAAAATCAACCATGCCTAGACTTATTGGAGGCCCATTTGTCGTCCGCTGAGGCTACATGGGAAAAATAATTATCGGCTCTGAACTTATACAAGTAAATCCTGGAAAAAGGCTTTTCGGACATTTATCAAAATGCGGAAATAGCGCTCCGGATATTGTTGTGTATGCCAGGGTCAGGTTTCCTCTGAGTCTTGAGTCAGTAAGTGGATTAGAGCTGAAGATATCCGGGTAATTTGCTATCCAGATAATCCGCAATAATAGGGATCTGAATTTTCAAATCTGGATCCTTGTATCCAACTCCGAGCTATCCGGATCTAGGCTATGCAAGAAAAGTTCAAAATTTCCTCTAGATTGCATTGTTTCATTGGGAAAATATAAATTCCATGATATTTCCATTTTTCCAATAAAACAATGCAATCTGGAAGACATTTTGAAGCTTTTTGCCTAGACTGGTTCCAGATAGTTCTCAGATCTGGGAATTCAGATATCCGGATATTAGCAAAACTGGATCCAATTTTTAGCTATAAAATGGATGCATTCTTCAAAATACTTTTTTTTTGTATTCAAACTCTGCGATATCTCTAATGATAACAGAATACGTACTGAATATAATTTCACCTTATTGTGTGTATTGATTTTTAGCATGTCGCTCCGCTACAGCAGCCTACGCCGAAAGCACTGACCTCAATCTTCTAGGACATACGGATGAAAATGGTTGAATCATCATCATTCTATTTTACAGGGTTGTTGAAGTCTGGTTTCGAGAAGGGAATTCATCACTTTTTGCCCCAGTATAGGCGAAAACATAAAAATTGTATCATTTTTTAGTAATCGTCATGAGAGGAAGTTTCTTCTAGTTATTATAAACTACAGAATAAAAAAAAACACATAGAAATTATGTATGGTAGAAAAAAGCATTTTAATTGCATGCTCATTAATTAATTCCATAAAATTCTCTTATCTCTCCAAATAATATTTTAAAGAGTCCTAAAATTAATTGGAATATTTTAATAGCTCCACACCATGAATTCCATACACTCAGCGAAGTTAAATTTATTGCTACCATTAAAAATATTTTTTATCTATTTAATGACACCCATGCAATAGCGACGAATGTTAATTCGCTCAATTAATTTGCATTAACGATGCATTCGGATTGTATATTATGATCGTATAAATGGACTCCTTGAATTGGTCGTAACTCCTCCTCTCTCATTTTTAAGTGAATTGAACCCTTTTATTTATTATTTTTTTGTTTCGCATATTTAATGCATGAGATTCTACCGACCCAGTGTCCTACAAAAGCGGTCAATCACTAACTGTATGGGTTATCCACCATTGAACTCACTAGTGATGCGCTTCACCAGACATTATAATTTCATCCCCCTAGTTATTAAACTCTTTTTTTTTTATTATATTTAGCCCAAGTCCTCGACAATAATGCAAGTCAAGAACTCTTAATTTCAAATTACTCACGTTCACATTTTTATGCATTGTCTAATAAAAGGAAGAAGCTGGTGCAGTCGCCATAGTCTCGACCATTCCATGACTATATAAAGCAGAATTAATTACACGGAGGCTTGATTTAACCCCTTCAGGTCTAGTGAAATCGAAGAAAGCGGAATCGTCCCCATTAGAAAACAAAGCGGCCAGCAAGCCAGCAAAACCGCGCAGCAGATGTGCTTAATATCCGCAAGTGAAAAACGCAAAAAAAAACCAACAAAAATGGCAGTTACTAGAATGCACTTGGTGTGCAATGCAAACAAAAGACCAGGCCAGCGTCCATTACACGCAAGAAGAGAAGGAAATAATTCTTAAGACCCTCTCCTCGAGGGAAGCCCCCATGAGTATAGTCTCAAGATGCTCAACATTCGACCGACAAGGGAGGGCAGATTCAATTACACGTGTGTGTCCTCCCTATCAACAGCAGCAGTAGTATGTAGTTCGTCGACTTGGGGCTCGTCTTGCATACAAATTGTGCATCGAATGACTGCACCCGTGCGGTCGGATTAATAATAATTGAAGAGTCTGTGGGTAACACAGTAGGAAAGGGCTGAGCCACTTTTATTAACGCCCCCACTTCTATATAATGTGAGGCTGCTCATATTCTGCCACTCATTTTCCTCTCATCCACCAGATCGTTGGGGTTGGACCCGCTTTTATTTTTTTTTATTTTTTTTTATTTATTTTACTAGAGAATAGTGAAATTTTGCTCCCAAAAAAAAAACATTCATAGAGACCAGAGAAGACCCTTTCCTATTGTGTTTTGCATAAAGACTTTTTATGCTAATTTAATTAAAGAGAGTATGCCCAACCGGGAGCTATGATTTCCTTCAGTAGATGCGTGTATTCTTTAGCCATTCTATAGAGATCAAAGGACTGAGACATAACAGCAGCAAGTTATCGTTCCGTTGATGTCCTTCGGACTTTTCTTCTTCTTCTTCTTTTTTTTTCATTTTATTCTTACTGTAGCCGTTTTTGATGGGTTTGGTTGAAATTTTAATATGAAAAGACTCTAGCTCAAATTCCGGAGGAGATCCTGTAGCATACTCCTAACAAAAAGTCCTACTCTCCAGCTCTGGTTGAGTACAAATTCAGCGTCTATCAAGGCACTCATTTACTTTCTTGATAATTTTTAATGCACTAAAAGTCATTTGCATATAATTTCGCTACAATTTCAACCAGCAGACCTTCCTTCCTCTGTGAGTTTTTCCTGGCAAAGTAAAGACTTTTCTCTTTGTGAATTGCACAGTGAGTCTCATTTAGGGCGCATTGAAACTAATGACGCACTTATTCATCCCGGATGAACGAAGATGATTATGGGTTCCGAAATTGTTATTACTCTTGTAATTCATTTAAAAGAGTAGTATAGTGAGAGGGGTTTGTAATGGAGGGGGAGCTATGAAAAAGCTAAAAGCACTTGAAAATTAGTGTAAAAGTAAGTATAATTGAAAAGTATCTGATTTGTGATAAAATTTTGAAAACTCTAAGAACATCTGAATATATTTAACCATTTTGTAATTAAGGATATGCAAACTTGTTTTACAAGCATACCGGGTGCTTCATAATATACTAAAATTGATAAAGTGTTTCAAAATGTGACCTCGTTTATTCCAGGTTCTTTAATGGTTATAACTCGTCAAGGTGAATAACTACGGGGATGTGGGCAATAATTTATGAATCAGTTCACCTCCAATTATTACGTGATATACTCGACAATATGGTATTACGAATTACCCTGACAGGTTTAAGATTACATTACAAAAATGTTTCTAGCTCAAGATTACTCCCATTCTATTAATTTGACTACTCCATTAATATTTTTTTATTAGAGCTTTTTACTTTAACTGAAAATCTTTACTTTTCTGAATTACAAAATAAAATATTCAGATATTAAAATATATTATATAGTCGTGCTTTCTTGTTTTTAGAGTTTATAACGGGTTTTGCAATAAGAGGTGTTATTTTAATTAGCCCGCTATTTCGGTAGATGTCACTTTTGGAGCTGTCATTTTTTGACATTTGACAAGTAGAAACTACGCCATTAATAAAACTGGAACGATACACGATTCAACAACGCATTGAAATTATTAAAATTCACGATATAAATGGTGAAATGTGGCAGAGACGGTTCGTAAAACTCGAAGATTTTTGGGTTGTCGTGAAGCACCTTGTCGGACCGCAATACAGAAATTGGTAGAAAAATTCGAGCTGTAGCTGTAGCCGAAAGTGTTGAAGAAAACCCAGGTTAGTCCATTCCTCGTCGTTCTTTGGAATTAGGCATTCCACAAACGTCATTACACCGTATTTTGCATAAAGATTTGGGTCTTAAGGCTTATAAAGTTCAGTTAACACAAGAACTCAAGCCGGCCGATCATCAACAACGTCGAGTCTTTGCTGATTGGGTCCTTGAAATACATGAAAATCATCCGGAATTCCATCGAAAATTCATCTTGAGTGATGAGGCCCATTTCCACCTCGATGGCTTCGTCAACAAGCAAAATTGTCGCATCTGGGGCTCGGAAAACCCAAGAGTTATTGTTGAAAAGCCTCTCTATCCTCAACGTGTGACTGTTTGGTGCGGTTTATGGTCCCGCGGGGTTATTGGACCTTACTTTTTCGAAAATGAGGCTGGAGCAACAGTTACGGTGAATGGATTGCGCTATCGACAGATGATTAATGATTTTTTATGGCCGGAATTGGATCGTATTGATCTGGACAACGTTTACTTTCAACAAGACGGTGCTACGTGCCATACAAGCAAGGAAACCATTGATCTTTTACGGGAAAAGTTTCCGGACCGTGTTATCTCTCGAAGAGGTGATCACAATTGGCCACCGAGATCTTGTGACTTAACACCTTGCGACTTCTTCCTTTGGGGCCACGTGAAAGAGAAGGTCTACGCCAACAGCCCAGCGTCGATTCAAGACCTCAAAGATGGGATTCGTGAGGCTATCGAGGACATACGGCAGCCACTTTGCGATTTGGTTATGGAAAATTTCATGAAAAGGATATGGTCCTGTAGGCGTGGTCGTGGTGGTCATTTGGCTGATGTTATTTTCCGTTATCAACGGCATACCTTCTTCTTTATAATGAAATAAAGATCCGATCATTTATCTTAAAAAATGGCATTTTTCTTTGAATATAAAAAGAACACCTCTTATTGGAAAACCCTTTAGAATCCCGAGACGGCCTAGATGTATATGGTGAGGGTATCCAAAGCAAATCGATTTTGTTTTGAGAGATATACTAAAATTTTTAGGACACGTTTTTTTTCATTACCCCTACCAGTGGTGGTGTAGTCTCTAAGCTTAGGGAAAACTAGAAGCAAAACGAAGCCTTTCTTTGAGTTTATCGAGAAGTTGCACCACAGATTAATAAATTAAATTTAAAAACATCTTGTCTTGCTCCATTTGCAAATTATTTAATTTTTTGTAGCTAAAAACATTAATAATAATATAATAAAAATAAAATAAAAACACAATTCTTCATTTTACTCTCTAAGCTTCTTAAGACATCTATCAGTTGAAATATACCATAGATGTGAGAAGAATTAGATATCGCATGATATACCAGAACAGAGTATACAGATTGTGAAATGGTAAGTACATTCCGCAATGGACCACAACTAGAGCATGCCGAGAGTTAAAAATGTTTCTTTAGCAGCAGATCTTTATACAATTTATCGACCTCCTCAACACTGCAGATGCGATAAAATATTAATTACTTCACGTGTCCATCATTTCAAATGTTCTGGTCCATTCTGAAATAGACCAGCCAGCCTTATAAAGCTTGTGTACTCTGCTCTGGGTATTGCATGTGACATCTAGCTCTTGTGCCATCTATGGATATACGTATCTAATTTATAGCTATAAGTGATGACTTAGAATTGGAACTTTCGTACGTTATATTTATTGATTATCAGAACCAGCTTAACACAAGCTCGCTGCGTGGGCCCATTTAGTAAATAAACGGTCAACAGTACATGCGTTTCATCACATAGTCGGTGTTAGTATTTAGTATGTTAAACTAATAATAAACCAAACACCAAGAGAAATTACATGCAATACACAAAAACATTAAACAAACAAGATTAAATATTATATAGACGTAATTTTTAAAACATGCTTAGAAACGTTAACAACAAAATGCTCAGCCATATTATTAACAGTAATGCACATGCGATTAACAGGTTCATACCTGCTAGAGTTAGACCTTGAGGAGTTAGCACGCAACAGAGGTAGCTTTCTCAAATTCTGTGTACTATCACGGAAAGAGATTTTGTTAAGTAGTAACGGAAAATCAATACTCCCGTTTAAGAGTTGGTACACAAAAGTTACATCGGCAACCATGCGACGTTTCTCAAGCGAGTGCATATTTAAAAGTTTCAAGCGATCCTCATAGGGTGGAAGAATTAATGAATTAGTCCAGGGTAGGTGCCTGAGAGCAAATCGTAAAAAGTTTCTCTGAACAGACTCGATACGGTCGATGTGTGTACCATAAAATGGAGACCAGACCTGGCTAGCGTATTCAAGAAGTGGTCTCACAAAGAAAGTATACAAACGCAATGTTATTGTAGGATTCGAAAACTCTTGGAACCAACGTTTTATAAAACCTAGCATAGAACTACTCTTTGATACCATATAGTTTATATGGTAGATAAAATTCGATGAAGTCACAGACAGAGTCTACACAACGAATCGAGGAATCGGAGGAATGATTGGTGTCTGATTCCAAAGGATAGTCATATCCTCACATTTGTCGTTATTGAGTACCAAATTATCGCTCTTACACCAATTGTAAAATATTTGAAGGTCACCCTGTACCTGTTCACAATCGTTAAAAGATTTAATCTGAGCGAAAAGTATAATATCGTCAGCATAAATCGAGACTTTGTAGTGCTTCACAACAGGGACAATAGATAGAATAAAGAGCAACGGACCCAAATGACTCCTTTAAGGTACGCCAGATGAAGCTTTCAAGAGTCTAGAGATGGAATGGTGGAAATAGATTTGGTATATGCTGCTATCTAAATATGATTCCGTCCATTTTAGGAATTTTAGAGGAAACCCATACTTTTCCATTTTAAACAATATCACGGAGTAAGATAACTTGTCAAAACCTATACTAAAGTCTGTCTAAATACAATCTGTCTGGAAGTCTTTTGCAAACCCGCCAATGGCATCCGAGACTAATTCTAATAAGTTGGTGATTGTAGACCTGCCTGAAATAAATCCATGTTGATTTGAAGAAAGCAAATTCTTAGAGGAAATTGATAGCTAACAATAAATGATTGATTCAAATAATTTGGGCATGCAAGATAATTTCGCAGAAATATCATTTTCACTACAATTTTTGTGGATATAGGTATAATGAAAGAATTTTTTCACAGCTGCGGAAAACAACCACTATCGAGCGATTTTTGGAAAATAATTCTCAGCGGGGCTGCTAGGGAGAGGCAACATGACTTCAAGAAGGCTAGAGGAATCCCATCAGGATCAGTTGTGAAGTCATTTGGAAGTCCATTAACATGATCAAGTATATCCTCTTTTGAAATTGAAAGGGATGTGAAAGAAATGTTATGAGATTCATTCATATGACTGAAGTTGGTATTTTGAGGTTGAAAATTTGACGAAGCAAAGGCTTTGTCAAAGTAAGAAGCAAACATATCACAAATTTTAGACGAATAATCACTAGTAGAATCCTTGTATCTCATGGTATTCGGGTAGTTGTCCGTTCTTTTTTTCATATTAATTAACTCAAAAAAGATGCCAGTGTCACTAAATAATTTCGTACGCATGCTTTGAATATACTCATCATGAAGTGTAGAGGAAAGTTCTTTGAATTCTTTGTCCCTCATATAACTTTTCCACAATTTATTCTTTCTATTTTTAAGACGCTTCAGTTCTTTGTTGAGATGTTGTTGAGATATTTTAGAGAGCCGCTGACGCTCGCGGGGAATGTGAGAGGAAAATAAATTGAAGATAATTATGTAAAACTTAGAAACATCTTCATCAACACTATTGTAAGACAGTAATGTGTTGCAGTCAATAGAGGTAAGTCTACTGGAAAGTTCCGAAACGTCAGCTTTTCTAAAATTGAAAAAATATTGTGTTTCGTCACAATTTGCAAGGTTTTCGGTTTCATGGCAATATGTAATTATTAGAAGGGGTGGTATTTGTCAAGAGCAGACATTATAACTGGGCTAGGTTCAACTATTAAATTTCCCGAGTCAGTAGAAAACACCAGGTCTAACTGCCTACCCATGTCATTCTTAACAATACTGATTTGGCTGAAACCAAGAGATGAAATAGCGTCCAGGAAGACTGATTCCCTTGTTGTCAAGTTATTAAGTGGAAGATAGTCATCGTCATCATCATCATTTAGTTCCCATTGAATATTGGGTAAGTAGTAATTCGTCAATAGGTTCCATCTTACCATCGATAAAATTAGATGTGGAATTAAGTAGGTCGTAATATTTTAACCTTTGTCATCGACGATATTTATGGAGTCTGAAGGAATATAGAAACAAATCATGTATAAGTCATATATTAAGAGAGACAGCTTAAGAGCTATGAGCTCAATATCGAGAGTGTTGGAGAAACAGGGAAGTTCAATTTGGCTGCAATTAAACTTATTTTTACAAGCGAAGGGTAGGCCACCGCCACGAGTTTCCGAAACAGTATGCGCATCTCTTCTAAAAATTTGATAAGAATTGTCAAAGATTTCAGCATCGCGCATACCATGATTTAGTCAAATTTCAGTGAAAGCAACTACTATATCGAAACAAGTCGCGACAGAGGATTTGAAGATATGTGCTGTTTTTGTCCGAATCCCCCTTACCTTTTGATAGTAAAGGGAAAGCGACTTCAGTTTTTTTGAATATCGTTGTTTATTTTAGCTGTATTTCTAGGTAAGCGCTCAGAAGGTACAAATAATTTAGTAAAAGTGCCAGGAGGCCAATATAAGTGGTCTAATAACTTGTCCTGCATATCTGCTGAAACACCTTCAGTTACTTAAACCGAATATGTATCTGCGATATTTAATGAAATGGCTACCATCTATTAATTATTAGAAAAAGCTCACCATTTTGGAGTTGTTTGTCGGTTGTAGTCCCGAGTTTATTCAGGTTGCATCTTTGATAATGGTGAAAGGTTTCATATGATGCCTCCCATATAGGCCATTCTCATTGCTTATGCTGTTGATAGAAAAAGGTCGAATTCCAGGAGTAGGTATAGGTAATGTGAGTTTTTAGGGAACGAAAAAACTAGATCATCAGTTGTCAGTTCATATCATTATTACTATAAATTGTGGTCTATAAGTTGTACGAAAAATTTTCCCTCTATTTGTAAAAAATTTCTGCTTCACCAGTTACTGGTTCATACTAAACCCTTTTAGACTTGTATTACGTCCATGCTTACAGATAATTCCATAGCCACAGCTGCAATTGTTTCAATGTTTATAATTTCCCAGAAAATATCGTAAGTTTATTAGATCATCGTAATGGTGGTATAAACGCGTCTAAAAAGTCAGTAAATTCATTTGTGTTAATAGCTTTTTATTCGGTTTTCAAATGTAAAACTTGTTTCGTATACTTGTTGTATATTACTTAATTCAATGCCGACTTTTCCGACTAATTAGTTTCACATATAGAAACAACATTTTTATTGAAAATCTATCGATTTCACACAGTTTGTGTTATTCATATAATACAACAGCGAGATGACGGTGAATCAAAGAAATTTATTTTAGTAAAGATACGAGATTCCAAAGATCTATTTATTAAGCTTTCGGACACTCTTACAAAGCAAGATAAAATAAAAGTGGGCATAGTCCTTTTAGTCCAGTCAGTAGAGGTTTTTGCCTTACAAAAGTTGGGGTAGTTGTGATTTTTATATATGTTAATCAGTTTCGGGCCTCGATGTAAAATCCAAGTTTAGACCTTGGGGGAGGGGGCGATCCACACGGTTCACCATTTTGGATTAAAGGTACCAAAAATTGATTTTTTCAAAATTATTCCTAAACGCTTGATCCTACGACCAAAAAGTAAAAATATAAAAAGGTTACAGCGGCGGAAACGTGAACATTCTTCCAATGCATACATATAGTACCACTTATACAGGGTGATGCGTCCATGGTGGTCCATAGGACAGAGATAGTAGTCACCTAGTCGAACAAAAAATTGTATGACAAGGGGGGTGCGGTAACTTAACCATTTCGGAGTTACCGGGTGATTAGGAAAATTTGCTAGTCTTTCACCAAATACCCCGTATTTTAAAAAGTACAGAGTGTACGGTCACTTACAGAACTTATTGTATGTATTCATGGCCTATCGAACGACTGCTCGACCAGCCCCATACTCCTCTTTCTTCAGGAGTTATGATAGTCTAAACTAGAGATAATTTATTTCCTTAGTGATTGATAACACCTCATTTAAAAAAAAACTATCGTCTAATTTGGTATGACCTGAATAGGTTATGAGCTAATAAATATTTAACAGCTACAGTGAGCGCATAGGTATAATAGTAACAGTAACAGTTTTTATATAACAAATTACGTTAAGCACCTCTTTGTAAAAACAAGAAGTCAAAGTCAATAAAAAGGTCAGAATATCCGAAATTTTTAATCTAAACTACCATAACTCTTGAAGGAAGATAAGTACGGGGCTGTTCGAACAGTCGTTGAAAAGGTTATGAAGTTCTGCATACAATAAGCTCTGTAAGTGGCCGTACACTCCGTACTTTTTAAAATACAGGGTATTTTGTGAAAGATTACCGAATTTTCTTAATCACCCTGTGACTCTAATACGGTTGAGATGCCGGTCCCCTTGCCTTACAATTTTTTGTTTGACTAGGTGACTACTATCACCTCCTGTCCTATGGACCACCATGGACGAAACACCCTCTAGAAGGGTCTAAGCTTGGTTTTCTCATCGGGGCCCGAAACTGAATAACATATATAAAAATCACAACTACCCCACCTTTTGTAGGGCAAAGGCCTTATTTAGTCCCTATTGACTGGACTATTTAGTCTCTGTGCTATGTAGTGAAAAGGATTGGAACTTATACAAATATGTTCTGCTAAAATTTATGCAACACAACATTGGTAGAAATATATTTTCATATAACATATTTGGTTTGGAGTCCTTTAGATTTCTTTTTTTAGTGCACAAATTGAAGTTGTCAAGCGTAATTTCACTAGAGTTTTATTATATAAACCTTGAGAATACCCATCTATAGTATCAATAGAGATTAGCAAAATACAACTTAATAACACTGAGTAGTCGCAGAGTCTATCAGTGGTGAATCTAGCATTAAAATTAGGGGGGGGGGGGTCATCTTACAAATTAAATTGAGAAGAAAAAAAAACTTCAAGCGCCGTAGGTCGTTTAGTTAAGCCACCGCGGTGTGGTAGTGAGGTACTAGGAAGGTTTCCGGTATGGAGAATGTGTCATTTTTTAGTTTACTTGTTTTTTACAGAAAGTTATTTTTTAATAGAATAGTATAGTTTAAGGTGCAAACTGCAGGAGTCATTCAATGCAAACTTTTCTGAGTTTTACACACTGGCATATACAGGATGTTTCCCCTTAGGAGGTCATTAGAGCAGGAAGTGATAGTACTCAACTAGACAAACAAAAAATTGTATGGCATGGAGGGGGGGGGGCAATATCAACCGTTTAGGAGTTACAGGGTGATTAAAAGAAAGCTAGTTTTTCACAAAAAATCCTGTGTTTTAAAAAGACTGCGGGCGCATGGTTAGAGTTAAGAGCTCATTGTATGCAAAACTTCATGGCCTTTCCAACTCCAACGACTGCTTAACCAGCCCCGTAGCTCTCTCCCCTCAAAAGTGATGCTTGTCTAAACTAAATATTTCGGATTATCTTACTTTTTGTTTATTTTGACATCTATTTTTTTTTTTTTGCAAAACGGTCGTTAACATAACATTTTCTTATAAAAACTATTAAATGTAGACTCTTCTCTTTAATTTGACCCATTATACCCTATGTGCTATCTGCAACTGTTAAAGAGTTATTAGCTCAACACCTATTCATGTCATACCGAAATTAGCCTATATTTTTTTTTAAAAAGACGTGTTTTCAGTCACTAAGGGAACAAATTTAGGTTTGAGAATAGTTTTCAGAGTAGGTTCTGAGCTAATGACATTTTAACGGCTACAGATATCACATAGTGTATAAGAGGCTACCTCTGTTGCATGCTAACTCCTTAAAGTCTAACTCTAGCATGTATGAACCTGTTAATCGCATGTGCATTACTGTTAATAATATGGCTGAGCATTTCGTTGTTAACGTTTCTAAGCATGTTTTAAAAAAACGTGTATATAATATTTAATCTTGTTTGTTTAATGTTTTTTTGTATTGCATGTAATTTCACTTGGTGTTTGGTTTATATTTAGTTTAACATTCTAATACTAACACCGACTAAGTGATGAAACGCATGTATTGTTGACCGTTTATTTTTTAAACGTGTCCATGCAGCGAGCTTATGTTAAACTGACTCTGATAGTTAAATTAGAATCTCGGACGAATAAAAACAAAATCAGATCAAGAGACTATGTGGAACTATGTCTTTCCCCAAGAGGAAACAGGAAGAAGGATTTATAATCTCAAGAGATGTCTTAACACTTTCATTCGACTTCATAAATCTCTCAACTTCGCCAAGAATAACAAAAACCATTTCAACATCCTGTTAACTCCTATTGTATGTACATTATGCACCTTTTCTCGCCATAGCAATCTATACACAATTTAATTAAAACTTCCATTTTCACATTCTCAATTAAATTTTCCTTTGACGTAAAAGAAGATTAATGAATAATCTCAGGATAAAATTGCCCTTATAACTAAGACGACAGCTCTATTCTTCATAAAATCTCCTTATCGAAGGTCCAATTGCATATCTACGAAAGGTGGCTGCTGGAGAGAGTCATCCGGGGGAATCCTTGTGCAGGTTAAATTTTAACTACTTTCTAAGAGGATTAAAATATGAGTAAAATTTGAATTCCAATAAACTTCGTGAATATTGCTTACATATATGAGGATTCAAGCTCTTTACTTCTTCTGTATGCTCCACCGGGTCGGTGTTCGTGTCCATCGCATGACATTAAAATTTATAGGAAGCCAAAGAAACTCTCTTCCTTGCCAGCAGCATCAGAAGCAGTAGCCTCGGATAATATCGTTTAGTGTGTTCAGAGACTAAAAGTTCATCGAAGTAGCCAAAGGGCGTGAAGGTATCAAAAGGAGGTTAACACATACTTTTCACATTTTCCCAGTATAAGTAGAAAAGGATTTTATGTGTACCATGATGGTATATGTATGCTTCTATACCTTATAGCATTAAATCCTATTATCCCCTTTTATGGTCTTATTATAGAATTTCATTTTAGGATTTTCTGGCCATGTCTGCAACCTGGTGGTAAAAAGTGTGCAGAAGTGGAGAGTATGCAACCGCAGCATGCTTTTTGCTTCTATGTGTGGTACATATTGGTCCAGATCGGAGAGCACATTATTTACGACCGCCCAATTATCAAAATTGAAATTTCAATAAGACTTCATCACACGCAAGAATTATTAGCCAATTACGTCGATTTATTTGTTTAACCTGAATTAAAGGCGGCTAAGCTAAGTACATGAAGTAAAGGAGGAAGGTATAGAGGAAAGCGCCAGAGTCACGTACAAGTATCAGTTCGTTGTGGATTATTGTGTTAAGCAGAGTCCAGAAACAGTGAAATATAAAAGAGTAATGTAAAAAGGTAGTTGAGTCGATTTATGATTCGTGCTTTCTTATATATGTATACATACACGCACACACTTCCACACTCCCTGTATTGTTAAATTAATTGTAGCCCTTTATGTATATTAGGAATGAAATTAGCCTAACCTTTTATGCTTCAAGTCCAACCATAGCTAAGGAAAGGACCCGTAGCTCGTCCTTTATAATTTTCAAAGACAGTCTATACAATTTCGTGACCAATTGAGTTCTTCTATAGGGTTCCAGTTAGAAATTGATTTTTAATAAACTGCGTAACGAAATCAACAATTCTAACAAATTGCCTTCTTGAGGCACAAGTAAATGAACAAAACTGAATTTTCCGACTGAGTTAGCTCTGAAAAGCGTCTTTAGCAATCGCGCGAATTAATTCATGACCGAATAATCAAACAAATTTACTGGTCTGAGCTCTAATTAAATTTCAAGAAGACAAATTGGCATCCGTCCTATCTCCCCCAATTAGCTTGAATACAGAAAATTTTCGTCGAAATTTAAAGTCCTTTGGACTGGAAAAGATGTTTCCATTTAGGGACACAGCAAATACATAGACTAAAGGAAGTTCATGATTCATCCCAGCTTACCCTAAATGGGAGAGATCACAAAGATTTTAAACTTGAAAATACTAATTTCGTATTCTCTGGCCTTCAGCCGTGGGGCGGACAAGATGTGTAGGCTGAGGGTTAATTATTTTCTAACAGAAAGCATTTGTGGTCTAACACTAAATAAAAGCCATTTGAAATGCGTGTATTCTTCATACATACACACAAATACACACCTACTAATAATATAATTGCTGTTTTAGGTGTGAAGTATAAATGCCCGAATTATTCTTGCTAATCTTAATCGCTCCATTGCACCATCACGTATACAAATCAAAGCTCAGTTTGCAAATTATTCGAACTGTCCAGCTTGGGAGATGAATTGATATGTTGGCGTGAATTTATGTTGCCCAAGTTTTTATTCCCACATTGGCGGTATCTTAAGAGCAGCATTCTATCGTGGACCCAGGATTTATATACATATTACTTGTCAGTGTTTTTGATTTAGATCTTTATACAGCATTGATTCAGTTGGTTAATTTTTCAATCAGCAAATTTCTGGTATAATTGCTTTTAAAGTTTATGTGAGGAAATATTCAGTTGAATGAGATTTATTCTATTTATTCAATTACTCAAAATAATTTTAAAAAATATGCAAAGGATTATCCGGATCTCCATTATCTAGAAAAGCTCTATAAACCGGAATCGTCTAATATTCTTCCAGTGTCAGTTATCCATGGTAATGACAGAATGCATGGAGAGTAGAAACCCAATTACAAATAAGAATACTGATTCGTGTACACACTGCACCATACCAGTTCAAGCATAAAGTCGATCTTCAGGAGATATGCTTTTATACTATCTTTATAGTAGGAGACAAGATCCGAGTTATTCTTCCTATATACGCCAACCAAATAACCGGATAAGTTTTCAGTAGTTTCAACTAGTAGCTCGAAATAGAAGAGAAACTCCTAATTATGGACAAAGTACTGTTTCTTCCCCAACCTCAGCTTAGGTGTATTGTTCCCATTGTCCTCATGGGATAACCTAAAAAATTTCAGGATGCATCTGAACTCTTTCCTTGGAGCTACCCCAGACTTGAAAAGAAGTAGCTACTTAATAGCCTACCTCTTCTGTTTATCAGAGCAGAGAACTCGCAGAGCTCGTGCTGGACTGATTCGATTTCCTCCAATTCGTTAAAGCTTCTTCAGAAATCGTTCTCCGCTATACCCAGTCTCCTAGCATGGTATCCTATTGCCCAATGACCCGTAATGGCTCCTACGAGATGCCTGGTATATGTATTGCTGCCATTAAGCAGTTCTCTTGTCCTCTTCATGTCATCCATAATTGCCTCCCGATACGGCAGGTTTCCCTGTTGATCCATCTTAGGCTTGCCTTTTGATAGGCGCCCCTGTTGATCTCCGCTTTTAAAGCTCCGATCGGGATCGTCACATAAGCTGTTGCTGCGGAGTTATATATTTCAGAACTCTTTTTGGCTAACTCAGCAGTCATCTCGTTACCTGGGATATCCCTGTGGCCAGGTGCTCATCATAGAGTCACGTTGTGCAATGTAGTCAATTCCTCAAGGACCGTTTTGCATAATTGCACCAATTTTTATTTAATCAGCACACATTGATACCTAAGCTACAATGCCACCCCACCAAAAGTTGGAAAAGGTATTTGATGATCAGTTTATTTCCTGAAATCACTTCAGTCTATTTTCTGGAGTATATTAGAATGCCCAAAACCCCTCTTCGTTCACCGACCCCACACTCTGAGCCTGACAGCGCTAATTGCCGCTACACTCCAGCAGTGGAGATTTAGCGGCAATTAATCTGCAGAGGGCGTGCGCAAACACCCCATTATTTCTAGACAGGCTGAGTTTTTAAAAGCACATCCAGGTTACATTTCATCGTCAGTGTCTTCCACCAGACCATGGAGCCATAGCAGAGGATCGGCCGAACTACGACTGTGTACATCCATCATACCACCGTGGCTTTCTTAACACATTTTTCTAAATTAGCCTTCCAGCTAAACTTGGAATCGAGTATGATTCCAAGATACTTTGCTTCGCTGGAGAGAATAAGTCGCTCACCATCCTGCATAGGAAGTCTGAAACTTTGCTCCTGCTTTTTTCTTATCAAAAGTACTAGCTTTATTTTAGAGGGGTTTACACTCAATCTGCTATTAATGTTCCAATTATCCAGCTTGATGCATATATCATCCGCATAGGAGACCGCTTTAAAGTATATTTGGCGTGTCTTCTGAAGATGAAAAGATAGTTGTGTCGTCCGCAAATGTTGGGTAATGTTGGGAGATCGGCAGTAAATATAATATAAAAAAGAGGACCCAATACCGAGCCTTGGGGAACGCCGGCTATGGTTGGATAAGGTGCGGTTATTTCTTGTCCAACGTGAATAATTGAGAGTCTCTCACTAAAAAGCTTTGGATCATTTTAATGCAGTAGTATGGAAACTCAGCGCGAATTAACTTATAGATAACCGTATCAAAAGTAGCTTGAATATCTAAGAGAACAAGTCCAATAGATTATTTTTCGTTAAGCGTTAGTCTGGCACTAGCTTGGTTCGTACAATGCTCACTACGACAGCCAAACAGTTCGTTGGGTAGAATATTATCAGTCACCAAGTCCTCTATGTTTGTTTTAATTTTTTTTTTTTTCTTCAATATTTTTCCAAGACCGCTAAGCAGGCTGAACGGCCTATAGTTTGTAGCATTATCGGAGAATTTGCCGGATTTTAAAATTGCTATATTTTTAGCTTTCTTCCATTTAACGGGGAAGTAACACAGTTTAAGGCATGAATTTATTATGTGCATTAAATAAATTGAGCTGGTTGTAGACAAGGCTTTTAGGCAACAATTGGGTCCCTTGTCAATCGCAGGCGATTTGCGCAATCGTTTAATATGGCTTTTTATTTCGCTAACTCTAATATATGGAGCATTAGAGTTGATATGGGGTTGGAAAGAGGACACTGCATTAGTTACTACTGATATGCTATCCGAATCACTAAGATGCTGATGTTATACTATTTATAGAGAACTTACTGGTGAAGCAGTCAGCTCCAAGAGTACACTATTCCATCTGGTATTACATAATTGAAAAATTTCGTCCCAAAGTCGATAATTATGTAGCATTAATATGGTTTTAAAACGTTGTATGCGGGATCGTTGCCATGCCCTTCTGATAAAATTGCTACGACGTATTATATTAATAATATAATTCTGTAGTTTAAGAGGGGTTATAATATTAATGCTACGATTAGGGATAGTGACATTTGATTTATTAAGAATTGACTCCGTAAAAAACTCAACCATCATATCAACTTGATCAGGGGTTGTTATGTTGTTTAAAGAAAAATGTTTAATTCTCTGCTTCATGTCGCGATGCATAAGTAAAGAATATCGCACCCAATCAGCTCTGTTGAAATCATATAATTTTCGATTAGTGAATGTAACATCGGAGTTATACTTTATAGTAACAGGCAAATGGTTAGAAAAAAGTTCATTTATAACCAAAGTTTGAGAGAGGACTTCGGAAACATTGGTGAGGTACACTGGGGTTTTGGTAGTAGTACTCTATGGAGCGCATGTCGGAGAAAGTGGGTAAAGCATAGCGATCGAAATAGTCGAAAGTAGATCATTGAGCAAGTTTCCCCAACAATCCCAACAATTAGCACGTAAACAACCCCAGGTTTGGTATCTACAGTTTAGATACCCGCCAATCAAAAGCGATTCCTAAATTCGAGACAGCTTCAGAAGATTATTCTTAAGTAAAATTTTCTGATTTTCATCAGAAGAACCACCAAGAAAGTAGATAGAGTAGATTTTTAATATGTTATTGTTATTTAATCTTTATTCGACTCCAACTCATTCAATAGCAAAAAGATTAAGCGAGGATAGTGCAGAGCAACTCAACTTTTTATTAACTAATATGGCGACACCCTGTCCTCTATCCTTTTATAGTTAGGTGAAGCCCTGTTTCAGTTAATAATAATACATCAACTTTATGGCTATGTAAAAAGTTAAATAATTCCAAAGATTTGCTACGAACACCTCTGGCATTCCAAGTGACTATTTTAATGTGATTACTATAGTCATATAAATACTTACAATTCGCTACAATTATTTTATAAAAATATCATGTATAGTATTACACTTTTTTCTTTTTTTTTTTTTTTTAGAATAACTCACCCCGTTTATGCTCTGTACAGATTTCTCTATGTCTATGATTGGAAAAGTAAACTTTTGAGTAAAATGTCACATCCTTTATTAGAAATCACGAAAGAAAACGTTCGTGCTAGGTAATTGAAAC
The DNA here is from genome assembly GCA_963924295.1 of Dioctria rufipes. Taxonomy (NCBI): domain Eukaryota; kingdom Metazoa; phylum Arthropoda; class Insecta; order Diptera; family Asilidae; genus Dioctria; species Dioctria rufipes. The sequence goes on from OZ002742.1 coordinate 30,600,327, forward strand.
AGATCTATAGAAATGTTGTCAGTAGATAGATAGATAGTTAAAATGAATAGTCTCCTCCCTTATGACATTATATTTTCATCAACCGGATATCGCATAGTTGATACAAGAACTACCCTTTTCAAAGTGAACATTACGTATAAGGGTATCAATATTTTCACAATGTATGTAACGTGAAATAAATAATTTATTTTCCCACACTCAGTCGATTCTCTTCATTTACAAATTAACACGAGAAGAGGTTCATTGAAAGCATTTAACACATTATTTCCCATTCGACTTAAAAAAAAAAACAATCCGAAGGTAAACAAAATTGTTATGAGTTGCTCATAAAGCATAACAACGGAGGTGGGGTACTTATGGCATATGCAAATTCACAATGAACGCATTTTCATCCATCCATCTATGAAGTCTGTCTGTCTGCCTTTATCCTGGCGGTTCCAGGCAATTATACGAAATCCGCCGAATGCCATGAATCAAGGGATTCAGACATAAGCAAATATCCTTGAACCATGCTAAATTGCTGCAATATCTGAAAATCACGTACGAAATGACGGCCAGAATGAACAAACAAGTGAGTTACCCCCGATGCGATGCAACTAATGAAACTAATCAGCATCAGCCAGCATATCTCGACCAAGTCAAATACAGAGATTTTCTGTATATTTGCATGCACATTCTGTTTCTGCCTTCGCATTTTTAATCAAATTCTCCTTGATCTGCAACAATAATAATCTTCAGAGCCTATATTCCCCCGAAAAAGTGCAGCACGCGGATGCTGATAGGCAAATTTATTGCAAAAATTTCGAACGAGCTTTCGATTTTCCTTCGACATGGGTACCTGGCTGTAACAGGGCGCCCCGTATGTACCAATATGAGAATGATGGTGATGAGGATGATGAAGATTGGTCCGTCACAGAGAGCGAGCACACGAAAAAAAAAATCGTTATCTATGCTGGCAACACAAGGTTTTAATTAAAATTTTAATTAATTCTATTTAATGTGCAAATAACATCGATCATTAATTTAATTTCGCCTTTGCCATGCCAGTGAGCTCTTTATCGGCGCTTTTCTACAGTTTGGATGACGGAAAGTCACCGGCTTCGTGGTAAAGGGTTCGAAGAGTCTCTCTCTCAGTCAGGATCCACTATGTGGTGCCGCCAAGGATTGGTAGGTACCTACACCTATGTTATGCACTTTCCGTCCCGATGAATTATACAAGCAAGCTTTGCTGTTGCAACAAGATTGCCTTTCTGATGGCATAATCTGCTTTTAAAGGCTCTCTCATACTATATACATGAGGAATCCGAGATATTAAAATCTTGACTGGCTGCCGATTAATCAATTAATTGAGACGTCAACGGATATCATCGTCCAGACCAGAGGTTGAAAAATTAATCGACAAAATCAGTTAGCCGAAGCCAGCTGTCTTAGTGCTCTGGTCGCAAACATGGTGATTACCGCTCAACAGAGCTGTAATTATGGGACATTCTGGGAGTTAATTTCCTGCTTTTTGTTTTTGTTTTTGTCTTTTTTTTTTTGTGTGCAAGCACGATAAGAAGATTTGTATTTTGCTGGATAATTTTAGAGGACAAAACGGATCATTACGTGACTTAATAAATGATTTGGATGGGTATAGCCGCTGAAACGGAGAAATTATGTGGACCTCACTGCAGTTGCGGTGAATGTTTTTTTTTCGGCTTCACTAATGAAATGTTTGAAATTGTTTCTTTTTTTCGAATTTATTGGGGTTAACTGTGTAACTTTCTTAGCACTTTGTGTCTGTTTTCTTTTTAATGTACTTGCAGCATTTATGTTTTTTTTTATGATTAGTGAAATGCTGAAATGAGTAATGAGAGAGTGCTCATATAATTAATATAAGTTCAGACTCTTTATGTTTTGCAAAAAAAGAAAACTGGTTTAAATTGCAAGATTATGTAACATACAGATTTGCATAATTTTTCCGGACAATACGAAACGTCCACAGAGAAAAAAACTTAAGTTTATACGGGAATATCGAGAAATCCTGGTAGAAAATCTTAATGTTCGATTCAGTAAACAAAAATAAAAATGTCAATTAGCACTTGGAGAATAGAGTAGCGGATACATCAGTTAAGCAGAGTGATTCTACATGGAAAATAAGTAAAAAATGTAGAATTTATGTAATACCAATTTTTATGGTACTCTAGATCACGGGTTCCCAACCTATGGGTCGCGACCCCAGATTTTCTATGGGATCGCCAACTCACGCAGTTAACTAAAAAAAATATTCACTATAATAAAATATCAGACATGTCCGTAAACGTTAAAGAGCAGATTTTGAATAAAATCATGGTTTCACCATTGTTTTTTTTTTTCAAGTTGACGAGGGCCCATGTGCTCAGTTACTTGTCTTTGTGAAACATATTCATTCAGGTGGATATCAAAGAAGAGTTCCTATTTTGTAGTGGACTTGAAACTACTACAAAAAGTGAATATATTATGGTGAAGATAAATATATTTTTTGACACTGGAGGATTAAAGTGAAAAAACATCTGTGGGGTTTGTACGAATGGTGCACCATCTATGCTTGGGTCATAATCGGGCTTTCAGAAAAAAATAAAAGAACTAGCTTCCCAAACAAGGGGAATACACTACCTGATTCACCGGTATATCTTTGCCAGTAAGACTCTTCCAATTTCTCTGCAAGATCTGCTTGATTCGGTGATAAAAATCATAAATTATGTACATCAAATCTGGAGCTCTTAACACCAGTCTATTTAAAGAACCTTGCAAAGACAGAGTCCATCATGGGGTTCTTGTTTTCTACACTGCAGTACCCTGATTATCGAAAGGAAATATTGTGAATCGTGTCTTTCAATTGAAACATGAAATCAAGTCGTTCCTGGAAGTGGAAGGGAAATATGACCTTTTTGTATACGTTAGCGACTAAACTTGGTCGAAAAGAGTAGCACATCTAGCATATATGTATACAACAACAGCAAAATAGGTTTAACCTGAAACTTCAGAAAAATGAAACGAATATTATCGCATTTCATGATAATCTGGGGGCATTTTTATCCAAGCTGCAGAGTAGAAAAATAAATCTTGGGAACATTACCAAATTTGAGAAACTCTGAACTGGGGTAGATGAATCTGAAAGTGAAATAAATGAAAATTTGAAGGCTGAAATTACTGGGCATATCGAATTCCTTGAAAACAAACTTCAGCGTTACTTACCTGAGCTGAAAGAAGAAGAAACTACATTGACACGAAATCCATTCTATGTTTCCCTTGATGTAACCAGCATTTCCGATGAATTACAATATGAATTCTTGGATTTGCGGAATGATCGGAATGATTCCTCGGCACATAGCTTGTTTAATGACAAATTGCTCACAACAATTCTGGGGTAGTATGTATCATTCATATGACGATGCTTGCCTTTCTACTTTTAGTTTCATTTGCATCTCTTCTGAAGATTCGATTTGAACAGTAAGTCCACAACTCCTTATCAATTGCTGCGAAAATTAGATAATCCATTTTTAATTGTGAAACGCGGTCGAGCACTTGGTCAGTTAAGAGATGATGATGTATAGGAGGCAAAGGGTTGCAAATTAAATGATAATCTTAACAGCTTTCTGTATATGCTATATGCTCCATTTACTTATTAAGCTGCTACATACATTTCACTGGTTCCATGAGAGTGCTCCCATGGGAGTTCAAGTTACAAATAAGGGCCTTGTAAATTGTCGATGGTTTATTTACTCCTTTACTCTGGATGGGGAAAGGATGGTTATCAAGTTATTATACCTTAATCCTACCGCACACGACACATAAGTAGTGGTAGAAAATTTTGTAGTAAGGACACCGCATACGACCGACAGTCTGTCAGATATGTGACCTACTATTAGACCGATATAGCCTAGTGGTGGTCGTACAAACGTGACCAACAATCGACAATTTATTATTTGGTTATTTCAGTATTTGCTTGTTTGCCACACAGAAAAATCAAAATTGATAAATTTTCAAAAGTGAGGAGAAAGAGATCTTGTCTCATCTTTTGTCGGTCCGACATTTTAGTGTCGGTTTTCTGCGATATCCTGTATAATCCTTGGATGATAATTTTTCCGAATTGTCTGCCATCAATGATCTATTGTATGCTGAAGCCATACTTAAGTTTGTTTGTTGTTTGGCTCTTACGTAACTAAACTATTGTTTAATATCTCTTTATCAATAACAAAAAATTGGTCACTGATGCCTGCTCGCCATTGGTATTTTTTGCCTACGAAGCGCTGTCACCAAAAAGCATTTGTTCCTACATTAGTTATCAAATCTGATTTACTAATTTACGCAGATGATTTAAAACTGTACAAATCTATCGAATCGCATTGTTATTGTCTAAAATTGCAGGACGACCTGGACAGACTTATTTAGTGGTGTACAAAGAGTTCTCTCTTTTTAAACATTGATAAATATAAGGTAACCATTATTTCTCGAAATCGAAAGTTGATAAAATCTGTGACTTGGGGCTATTGTTTAACTCTGAACTCACTTTTAACTTCCACATTGTTAAGAGAGCGAACTGAACGTTAGGCTTTGTAAAGCACTGGGCAAAAGAACTATATGATGTCTATTAAAGCGTTTTTACCACTCTTGTTAGACTTATTATGGAATATGCCAGTCCTGTCTGATCTCCCGTATTGAGAGCGTTCAAAGGAGATTTTTAGTTTTTGGCCTAAGAGGTCTCGAATCGAGGGATAGACTTAATCTTCCTCCTTATAACGAAAGATTCAACTTAATTCATCTTCCTGCTCTAGACATGGACATTGGACATGGACATGCCTTTGATGCTTGAGAAAATTAATTTTAATTCACAAACACGACACTTGCGATCTAAAGATTTTATTTATTAGTGCACCCATCGAATCAACTATGGACACTTTGAGCCCATGTCTAAAATATGCTGTATTTTTAATTTAAATTTTCATTCGATTGACTTTCATATCAATAAGTCCCAATTAAAAAAAAATCTTGAAAAGTTGTTCTGTACTATAGCTCTGATTTGGGAATTGCATTTAAAGATCATTGTAGCTAGCATTTTAGCGAAATAAATAAATAAACAGTTGTGCTATGCTTATGGGTATCGATATATAGATATTCGGAATACCTCCTTTATCTGTGTCAATCAAATGCTCCCAATATATTGAGAAAACTAATGTGTATAGACTAGATATCAATATCCTCAGAAATTGCTGGGTATAACGTGATCATCGGCACTGCTTACGTTCCACAGCGCCATCTAGTTGATAGTAATAATATAATAATGTGTCAAATTAAGCGAAAATATGTCTGTGCATTCTCAAGAAAGCTAAAAAGAAGAAGAAGAACCAAAACTTTTTTTGTCAACATGGAGTCGAAAGGAGCAAAATGTTTACTTCCCAGTAAAAAAAATTAAAAAAAGGAAAATATTAAACTCCGCGGAAACAATGTTTATTATCGAAATGTGGAAAAATCGCATATTTTTTCACTCCAAATCTTAAATTTGTCTAATATTTACAATGAATTGTTACCGTTTAGCCTGCGTTAAAGTTAATATTTTTGTCACTTTCATTTCCAAATTTCTTACGTTTAAAAATCTGTCAACTGAATTGAAATGTCAAAGAACAGTTTGCCACATCAATGTCCTCTTTTATGTTTGTCAGGGGTCCTTTAGTACCTAGAAATTTGGAATATCTAGATATCTTCTGAACATTGGTAATAGGATGATTTTTTATCATCTGGACATAGAAATCGTGAAATTTTTTGCTTTAAGTTAAGAAATTTATAACTTTACTTGCTGGGTTGCATTATTATGCCCCTGAGGGTAAAGAAGCCTATTTCTATTTTTATTAGAAATTGTTAAAAATTAAGCGATTTTGTTGGTTTTGTTAGTTTAAGCAAGTTTAAAGCGCAACATTTTGCTGATTAGTTTGTGAAAAACTCAATTTTTGTTTTGATGCCTTATTATAATGTGGCCCTGGAAAAGGGTTGTATAAAACTGAAGTATTTTTTTAAATGTGCTCATTTCTGATTGTTTTCTTTTTTTTTTTTTGTTTTGTTGTGCAGACATAAAAACTTCATGGACAAATTATTTTTATAATTCTACATCACCAAATAATTGGTTTATTGCAGTCTTAAATTAGGTGAGCGTTATTTGCCACAGGTACCTTAGATGTAGGTGAGTTACTTCAACATTAGCAATGTTGTTTGTATAGTTATTTTTTTTATCTAACGCCTTGATTCCTACCTAGGCTCAATACAGCGCCATGCCTTTTCCTTGGGGCACCTGGGGAAAGCTCAAAGAGCCCGCGTTTTCCTAATCATATTTTAATACAGAATTAAAAACAAAAACAAATAAGTGATAGTGGATCCGATTGTTCGTCACTTTCACCGTATTTATTGACTCCAAAAAACTAATACAAAATTGAGCCCCAATAAACAAATAATTGATAGTAGATCCGGTGGTTCGTCACTGCCACCGTATTTCTTGACTCCAAAGCATTATAATTTTCATTTGATCTAAAATAAACAAAACTTATTTTTACTGCTTTTACTTTTGCAAAGTTACCAATAAGTTCCTGATATTCGATGCGATCACATAATTTGTTTTCAATACATATGGTGGACAATCCTATATACTAAGCGTTCCTGGCTCATTGTCGATCGCGGATAATTTTTAATAATTTTCAGTTTCGAGAAACTTCGCTCTCCTGACGCCACTGAAACGGGTAAACTTAACAAGATCCACAAGACAATGACAACGTTTGGTGCAATCGACAGAACATTTTTTACGATGAAATTCAAATCTTTAATTGGGGATTGATCAGCAGGCAAAACCGCAGCCAAATTCATAATTTCGTCATACAGATCAATGCCATTGATGGCCGCTTACTTTGAGTAGACGTGATTTTAATTAGCTCCTGTTAATTTTCTGATTTCTGCGAGTTTTACTACTCAAAATTAATCAAAAAGTGTCGTGATTTCAAGCAACTGTGGGGCTTCGTTTTTTTTCCAGATTCATTTTGTATTTGACAGTGTTTTTAAACGATTAATCGAGTTCATTTTATTTCCGATATACAATGAGTAAAGATGCTACAAAACCAAATTCTAAGGGCTGCACAAACACCAATGCGCAATCCACTCCAGTTAGAACAACGAGAGGGACCGCAAAGACCCAGCTGATTGGAAAAGATGGATCTGCCTCTCTGAAATCTATTCGATCGAATTCTATATGTTCCACCGATCATTTCAAGATATTGGAGAAGAAGTTGCTGAAAAGTGTAATTCAGGTAATATCCGAAAAGTTTGAGGAGTTCGAAGAGCGCATGCTCGGAAAATTGATGAGATTGTGAATTTGTCGCACTCAGAGATCGCAAAACTGAGTGACGATCTAAGGCAGCTCAGGGAGGAATTAGCTGAAGTTCGTAACAAATTGGAAAATTCTCGGCGCTTAGTTAGATTATCAGACGCTGTGATCACTGGCATTCCGCAAAGTCCACATGAGTCCCCCCAGCAGTTGCTTTCATCTATATCTGCTAAAATCGGACATACATTATCACCATATTCAACTGCGTTCTGGCCCAAATATACTTCAGTTCAATCAAAAAAATTCAAGTGGAGGAGTCCCCCTATTATCATTAAGTTCTCTTCGACCGCAGAACTGAGACAGTTTCTTTTAAAATTCAAGTGCCGGCTTGCGCTCTCATCAAACTTTGTCCCGACAACCAAAGTGACTGTTTTCGAAAGCCTCACTACCGACAACAGTAAAATTCTACGCGCCACGCCGCTCTTAAAATGCGTAATGATAACTCTCTTGTTGCTGCTTTTCTCGGAATGGGGAAGTCTACGTGCATGTGCAGGCGCGGATCTAGCATTGAAATTAGGGGGGGGGGGGGGGTCATTTTACAAATTAAATCATCGAGCACAAAAAAAAAAAAACATCCAACGCCGATTCGCATGGCCAAGTACCTACTGCAGTACTTGCTGCAGTATTTGGAACTAGGAAATCCGCATTAAGCGGTGCGGATGATGTGTCTTTTTTAGTATACTTTCTTTTTTTTAATAGAATAGGGTGCAAACTGCAGGAGTCATTCAAGCCCAACTTTTCTCAGTTTTACACACTGGCATATATAATATGGACTGCTCGATATGCTGTTTCATGCGGGTACAATTTTTTGTGTCACAAATAGTTCATACGTCGGTGCCAACATTGAAAAATCCATTGGCGGAAAGTTGAAAAGTGAAACCTCTCGAATTTCTATTAACCCAAATAATTAATTTAAAAACATTTATTTCGACAAACCCACTTATTTATTTATTGTTTACAGCCCTTTTTCAGTTCGCACGTTACATAGGAAAGTGACCAACTCAAAAAATGCAACTTTTCAGGAGAGCGAAAAAACGAACAGCTGTACATAGAATTAATTCTAGCTTAACGTAGTAATTGTTTGCTAAAAATAGTCTGAACTCTTAAATTTGTTAGTAAATATATTTCTGAAGATTTATATAAAAGAAATTTTAAGATTTTGTTACCGCAGTTGGCGAGGTTAGCTGTTAATCCCGCATCCTCTTAAGTTGTGTCGCTTTTCTTTGTTGCGAAATAAATATTTTTACAAGTTTTTTTAAGTGGCACAACTCAAAATACGATTTTTAAGAATTAAATTCCGCACTTTGAACTTTATGGAAAAATGTCATAACTCATAATATAATTTGTAGAAATAATTGCTGTTTTGTGGAAAAATGACACAATTTAAAATAATACTGTTAAAATGTCGAAAACATATTTACGTTTGTTATAAAGATCGTCACAAGTCAAAAAGTGACACTGACACACTGTTCTATGAAGAATATCTCTGTTCTTAAGTAACAGAAAAGTGACACTATCGCTATCTAGCGGCAAAAACAATCAGATAGAAATATGCCAATTTCATGGTGTAATTAACTCAAAAACGACAAATTTTGAGTTAGGTCACATTTCTATGTGACGTGCGAATTAGGAAAGAGAACGCTATATAGAAATGAGCCCACTTTCTGCAGTGTATTTCTATGGACGTAGTCAGTCCATATTTTAAATGTCAGTGGTTTTACATAAGAACGCTGCAAATATTTTAGAATGTTAGGAGTGTTAGAGTGTGTGAAATTGCCATCAGCAATTGATTCAAATTCCTCAGTTAAAAACAAAAAGTATTTCCCATAGAACGACTTGGGACAAATAAAAGTTTTAAATTTCAACCCAAGTCGTTTCAATAGAAAAAAGCCCCACGACAAATCTTACCTTCAGTAAGATTTGTCGAAAATAAAGATACGATATGTATGTACATATATGTATACCTACATACATATCGGGCGCAGAAAATTTACTCGGTGAAGATTTAAACGATCAAGTCTTCACCAAAAAGCCTCCTTTCAGCAAATTGTCGCGAGCGGAATACATTCTGGGTGCAACAATGTATGCACGATAGCAAGACGATGGTTTGATATTTATGAAAATATCAAATTTCATTTCAACCATCGTCCGCCGCGGTAGGCTGAACACTAATTGTAAACAGGTAAAGAAAATAGAAGTTTCGATAAGAAAAAATAAAATAAACGTTTTGTAAAAATAACCATAAGAGGAAGTTTGTGAAAGAAAAAGTTTGTGAACAAAGCAAAAGTAAAAAAAAAAAATATGTAAATAAAATAAAAGTGTGCGAGTTGTCTTAATCATAGCTTCCTGAAACGGCGTAGAGTGATTGCCTTCGACTAAGCTAAGCCCCGAAATATAACAGGAGTTAGGACTAAGTTAAGTTAGGGCTCTGATGTGGTAGCGAGAGAGCCTGTTTCGTGGCTTGGGAAGTGTTTCTCTGAGGTCCGAAACCCAAGTTCCGAGAAAAACCTAAACACATACATCACATACATGCAATAGCATTCATTGAAATAAATTTTTATTTTTTTAAGTTTCGGAATAAAGTTTTTTTTAAGTTGAATTATATAAATAAAAAAAGTATAAAATAAAAAAAAATATTTTTTCAAATAACTCAATTAATTAAATATTTTTTCTCAAATTTAGGGGGGTCATGACCCCCACGACCCCCCCCCCTGGATCCGCCACTGTGCATGTGAGGAAGAAAGATCCACCGGTGAAGGTCACATTACTTGACTCTTTGGAATGCATCGTTGCAGAAGCGAATCTAACAGCAACTGATTGAAATGATATTCTTGTTTTGAACTTTTTCCTTTTTCTTCCCTTAGTATATATGTAGTTCTCCTTATTTGTTTTGAATAATTTTAGTTTAATTGCTACTTTTTTTCTGTTTCTTTTATAGTAATTATTTTAATCATAGGCATCGCTACGCTCTTTTTAATTTTTACATTCAGTTTAGTTCATTAGAGGTTAATGATAAGTATTACTTTATTGCTTACAGGGTACTGCTGCGTATGGGTCATTGGTCTTTTGCGAAATTCATCTTACCTTATGAACCGTCTTGCATGATAGTCGTTACCGTGCGGGTGCCTGTCATGAAATTTTTGATTCCTTAATGTTTGCGAGTACTACTTGGATGGATGGATGAACTGAAAAAGGTTGAGTCCCCCCGGGGGGAGGACTCTAGAGCTTAGGCCACAGCAAGACCCTTTGTTCACCTTCCAGACTCATGAGCAATAGCTCACAGGTCCCAGCCGGATGCTTTGACAAAATTCGGAATTGGTCCCCAACCCCCCATGCCTCCCTCGTGCAGTTCTACCAGGAGATATGAGCCAAAGAATCTGTAACGCTTTCCGAAAAGGGCCGGGCAGTGACACAAGAAATTAGTCACCGTTTTGGGCTCGTCTGCGCATTCTCTACATATAGGATCATTAACAAGTCTCGTCTTGTGTAGGTGACCCCTGCGAAAAGAGTGCCCAGTGAAAATTGACACAAATATTCTCAGAGTTGGCTTACTCAGTCCCAATATCTTTTTCGTCAGATTTGGGTTAGGTTTACCCCACAGTTCCTTAGTAGTTCTGCCCGAAGGATCATCCAGTCAAAGGCGACTGTGTTGGCAGTCAGCCCAGGCCAAAATTCTAGATGTAAAAATGTTTAGTGCAATCCCTATTGAAGAGGATGATTCCCCGAGGTTGCACCAATACGAGCGAGCTCATCTGCCTTTTCATTTCTGCTAATATCGCTGTGATCTGGCAGCCAAACAACGAGTATCCTGTTACACAGCGAGAGGGAGTTTAAGGTGGTTTTGAACTCCAGTACCAGCTTTGAGGTTACAAAGGGTTTTGACAAGGCTTTTACAGCTGCTTGGCTGTCCGAGCAGATAGCAATCTCCTTGTTCACTGTATCCGCGTAGACAGATACCTTCCCGCTTCAAGAATGGCCTTGACTTCCGCCTGGAAAACCGTAACATGGCTTTCAAGGTGTAGGGCGATTTCCAAGCGAGGCTTCTCACAAAAAGTACCTGCTCCGGTATTTCCCTCAGTTTTGGAGCCACCTGTGTAAGCAATAGGGTTTGATAATGGTTAAGCACAATCTACCCTAGATGGAATTTTTAATTTAAATTCGCTTTACATTATTATTTCTAGAACCAGCGACCTTCCTGTACCTGCTGATGTCAAGTGCGATGGATTGCACAATCTCAAAAATGGATTCATGTGGAAATCTTTCTGCAACATGAATCCAGCTCTGATTGAGGTGCAACCTCAACGCTGCGATTGATGCCCCCTTCTTTATGTGTATCTCCACAAGGTGTACCTTAAGGATAACCTCGAGAGCCCTAGTGTTGGTTGACTTGAGGGCGCCGCTTACGCTAGGAAGGCACAGCTTCTGAATCTTCTCTAATATCTTGCGATGGTTGACGAAATACATTTCTTTTCACCACCCACAGAACCATAGATTATCATGGGTGGGTCAGATGACGCTAGTGTAGATCCATAGGACTATCCGTGGTTTGAGTCCCCCTTTTTCCCTATATTTCTGCGGCACATTGCAAAGGCTCTTAAGGCCTTATTCGCTCTGTCCTCGAGGTGTGGTTTCCAGCTTAGCTTCTTATCTAGTATGATACCGAGGTATTTCACCTTATACTTTAGCTCCAAATGTGTGGAGCCTATGTAGGGGAGGTTCAGACTGGGCATATTCCTTTTCTTAGTAAAAAGGCATAGATCTGTTTTCAGTGGATCGATGGATAATCCAAAATCCGTAGCCCAGTCTATGACTAGTCGGGTTTTGTTTTGTACCAGGCCACAGAGTACAGACTCATAACTACCAGTGACTAATATCACCAGCTCATCTGCATAACAAACCACCTTATACCCCATCCGGGTGAGTGTTGAGAGGAGGTCATCTATAATGAGCACCCATAATAACGATGATAAAATACCACCTTAGGGAGTGCCCCTGTGGATACTTTTCACTCTGCTCACCCCGCCCAGACTGGCAAAGATAGTCCTGTTGCTCAGCATGTATGCGATCCAGTGTATACGGGCCTGGTTCAGTCCATGCTTTGTTCACATTTCCGTAAACTTATATAGAAGCACATTATTAAAGGCCCCTTCTACATCAATGAAGACAGCAAGTACAGAGTACTACTTCATCGAACAGTGTAAGATCCATATTGAATGTGTTTTGCAACAAATTCCAAGGTCTAAACATCTGCCATCTTAACGCTCATAGTGTATATGTTAAGCTGGATGAATTAAGTGAAACGTGGCTGCATGATGATATCCCGTGTTCTCTGGTTTCGCTTCCCAATTATAAAATGTTTCGTAGTGATCGTGGCGAAAGAACTGGGGGTGGTGTAGCGATATATGTGCGAGACGTCCTTACGGCAAGGGTGGTTTCTAGTTCTGCAAACAATTTAATTCAGTTCTTATGTGTTGAGATCGTTACGGTAGCTGATAAGTGCATTTTACGCGACGTCTATGTCCCTCCCGGTCAATTTATTAGTAATTCTCGCTCTGAGTTTATCAATGCTATTTCACTAATAATTCAATGGTGCAATAACACACTAGTCAGCGGGTTTTTTAATGTCAATATACTCAAGTGGAGCCTGAACACCGACATATTTTTATTAAACATGCTTGCCTCTCATTTAATGTTTGCTAATAATTACCATACATATCATAATTGCGCGAACCCTTCCACATTTATTTTTCGTTTCAGATCCTTCTCTAGCGCTTTTTTTTGTAACCAGCTGAGCCTTAAAGTACTTGATCATGACATTATTTTCTTCACCTGCGACATAAGAGTTAGTTACAGTCTAAGTATGTCCACTTTACAATTCAGGGATTTTTAGAACCTTGACTTACCTTCGCTGTGTGCAGAATGTAAATCATTTCCCTGGAATCACATTTATAATATTGTTGACATAGACGAGCAGGTATCGTTCCGCAATAATTCTATTGAATATATTTATAACAAGTATGTTCCTCTTCGAACAAAGGTATCTAAGCCAGATTCCTTTCCCTGGTTTAGTACTGAAATTGAATCAATGATTGCAGAACGTGAATATCTGTATTTCATGCATCGAAGATCTAGGACTGCTACAAATCGAAAGCAATACACCTTCCTAAGGAATAAGGTTAATCTTAAGATTTGCGAAGCCAAGCGATGAGCGCTAGGTTTGATGGCATCAACCCTACTTTCCCAACGTATATCACAGACAACTTTCAGAGTCAGGGTCAGTGATGGGATACTACAGCATCGCATTCGCATGAAATATTGAGGTGAACTTCGGTGGCTCTTTTAGAACTGTCTGATGCCAAAAGTGGGAACCGGATCACTTGGCTCACTTTAGAGATCCGGATCTTTGACTCGACTCAGATCTGAGTTACAAATATCTAATTGAGAGCAGACTTATTACCAGAGAAGACTGTAAATAGTAGTCGTGTATGTTTATTCTGCTCAGAGCACTCCGAGTACTTTAAACATAGATTTTTTATAACTTTATTCACTCTTAGAGTACTCTGAATTCTCTGAACTATCTTTATTATTGCTCAGAGTACTCTAACAAATCGTCGGTAGACCTCTAAGCATTATTCAATTAAAAAGAAAAAGAAAAATTATTATTTTGAATATTATTATATTCAAAACTTGATATATTTAATAGTATAAGACAATCATTTAATAATAACATTCTTCTTTTGTTTAGAAAAATATAGAAAACAAAAGCATTAACCCTAAGTTAGCCAAAAATCTATGTTTTTGATAAAAATTTGAAATTGAAATCTATACCTACATAAAAAAAAAACTTATCTACATACCTACCCCACATAATTCAATGCAGATGAGCAGAATACCAGCCTTGCATTTTTCTCGTATACATCTCTACAGTTATAAAAAAAAAATTAAAAGATTTAATTACATAATGAAATGAGGAGAACTTTCCTTACGATATGACCCTAAGAAAATAGCATGCTGCTTGCAATAAACTACACTTGTTCTCTCAAATTTTATTTGAACAAATAAATTCGGAAGTTAAAGAATCCCATCCTACATACCTATACATTTATAAGCATATATATGTATGTACGTCTATGACCCGGTCGTTATCCAAACACCCATTAAATCTTGCACAAAAAGCTTCTCCGCTCTATACATAGGGATCTCCCTCTTGAATAGCAATAACTCTGTTATCTTTAGAACTAAAGTGCTCTCGAAAGAATAACATTCCTCCCCCATTAAAATCGAGTTATTCAAACACAATTTCACAGTCGTCCCGACCATTTACTTTAAACTTGCAGAATTAATGACAAATAAAATTACGCCAACTTAATTATGGGCCCAAACACAAAATCGTTTTCATTTAAAAGCCACCAACATTACCAGATCTCGGAGGATGTACATAAAATCAGTTTGAATGCGCCATCATGGATCCTATGATGTAGGGCGATATTCCATTTCAACCAATATAGTGTAGTAGATCCACCCACTCCACCCGCAGAAATGAACCATCACTGCTGCCAGCCTCGAACCCACCACGTTCGCAGATCCACACTCAATACCCGTATTATACTGTTGCAATCATAGAGTTTCCTGTCGCCTAGCCACCCCGGATCCCTCGATTCGACACAATAAAAATGGCCTCATTAAAAATTGTTTTCATATCTAAATGGGCAATTAATTTCACGTGGTTTTAAAATATGGTTTGTTTGGTTATTCGCAGGACTATAGGTGCCCGGCGGCTATAAAACATCATCACGAGTTGGGAACATCACCGCATTCGCATACGCACTCTTCGGCACGGCACTCTATCTAGATATGAAATGAGGTTCAGCTAGCTTGGAGCGTTTCGACCCATCTGCTGAAGAGCCACATTTATATGTGGACCGAATGACAGGAAGAAAACGGAAATGGTATGGTTGGGTTGGTACTTGGTAGTAGGGAAAGCACCGACACCGACGGGCGATGACGACAACGACAACAACGACACGACGATGGTAGCAGACTGTAGGAGCACTATAAGCAATAAACGATTACTTTCAATGTGAGGATTGTGTTTCATTGTTCGATTTTTATCAATTTCAAGTAACAGCATCGCGCTTTTATCGAATATTAAAAAATAACAGCTCCAGAGACACAGTCTGACAGACAGACAGACAGCCCCAGTGCGAAAGGTTGGTTCATTATGTGCTTACTCTCCATCGTTTTGTTTATGTTTTCGATTTGGTTCCGCGCCAGTTGCAGGGGATGCGTGCGTATTTGAAGCTAAATTAGAATTCATAGCCAAAGGGCTCTAGATATTCCACGTTTCTCCAGGAGATAGCCGTATGAAATCACACAAGCGGACCGATAACAGCACCAGTCCTGACTGCAAAAATTGGCACTGACTAAGTATAAATAAATATATATATCTATTATATATACACACACTACAAAAGTCTAGGCACCTATGGGGAAACAAAAATCGAAATTTACGTAACAAAACAAGACTATATCTACAGAGTCTACACACCCACTCGACACTATCAGGCTTAATGTGTTCTCACGCTTGTACTTTATACCTAGTATATCTCCTAGAGGCTTCTAGTCTCTAACTGTTGGTGTGTAGCTACACTGGACCCCAATCAGCGAGCACAGAGGTAAAGCAATTACGTCCTGAGAGGTTCAATAAATCATAAATCGACTTAATCGAATCTCCAGTTTGTTCTTATCTTGGAGGTACTTGTACAAAAACTCAAAACCACCTCGGGCCGAATAAATGCCATTGCGAAAAGTGAATTAGTTTGATCAAGTACAGAGAGGTTTGTTTGTATGTATGTGGATGCCAATTGCACCTATCTACCACTCATTGTAGCAAGGTGCAACCAAAGTATGGGGAAAATGGCTAATTTAAGCTCAGTTTTTAATAATAATAATCGAAACACCCTTTAAAGTAAGTACTACAGTAGCTGTGTACAGGTGCGAGAATAAAACGAAACAAGAAAAAGTTCTGCGATGACTTGAAAAAGTACGAAATACGGGCGTGACGAGTGTTTTTAATCGAACCTATTACCCCAACCAATGTCTTCTCGAAATTGCTGAAAGTTCTGAATGAAGGAAGCAATAAGGAAACGATCACGATCTTTAATTAATATATCTTCAAGATATTATATAGACTTCATCGGCTTAGATGATTTATGTCCTTGTCACTTTAGTTTTGATGTTAATAAAATATTTCTACCTCAAGGTTATGTTCTTGAACATGAGATCTTATCCTTTCCTTAGAATGTCATGGTCTAGCTCATGATTTTTTTTTTTTTACTATTTATAAATTAATCTTTGTCTAATTTTATTTAAACTGTTACGTTTACTCAGGGTTTTTTATTATCAAAATTTGGATTAAACGCAATCTTCGTAGATAGGGCTCAAAAGTAGCAATTTAACTTTGGATTGTGTAAGAACTATTCCAGTTATAAGAAAAAACATTTAATACCCAAAGCAAACAAATTTATTTCATATTATAAAAATCTAAGCTTTTACATATAAGTCACTCTGAATAGCAATTAAGACAAATATATGTCATTTGTTTTTTTGTTTTTTATGATGTTCCCAAAGCTCAGAGGATACCCTATGATGCCGTACCTTTCCTTGGTAGGAAAAGAAAAAGGGATAGGAAATTGAGAATTATTGGGCCTCGGATGGTGTAGGTACATTACGCTTTGTGACTCATAGCTGAGTGGGAAAACAGATGATGGCAAACTGTTCTACATTCGTACCGCTTATGAAGGATTCGCGGAATTTCACGGTATGGCCGAATTTGACTTCAAGGGTGTGAGGGTGAGCTTGAGTTACAGCTCCTTTGGTGCGCATAGGAAGAATTCTACAAAGGAGCGGGCTAGAGATTTCGTCAGAGCAATAGCCATAGAAGTAGCAATAAATATGTATTACGCCAATGCTGTATGGAATCAATAGTTGCTATTGATATGTCATCGCTAATAAGCCGAAACACCTTCTTTTTAACTTTTTCTAACGCGGACAATGCACTGTGTCAAGCCCCTGCACAAATATGGGAATTATATTCTAACTAGGGGAGCCCGCCGGCATTTCCGGTCGATAATATAGATGCCTAAATGGGTGGGGGGTTGAAAGGGATGGGATAGTTAGAAATGCCTAATATCTAAACTGTCATCTGACTCGATCGCGCGATCCCGTACTCTGGAATTTCACTGTGTGTGGCCCGTATACAAAATTTCAGCTCTCGACGTCGACGCTGAGGCAGTGTGCAAATATATAATAAAAAATTAAAGCTTTATATGGCAACTTCAAGAAACGGTTGTCGGCTTTACTCCACTTTGGGTCCTGTATTTCCAATTTTAATGAAAACGAAATATGAGCTCTCCACCTCAACGCCTTCTCAGGCAGCTTCCAAGTATATAGCAAAAAACCAAAGTTTTGTATGGCAACACCCAGAAGGGGTAACCCGGTCCATATTTAAATTTCAACCCTCCACGTCGACGCGCTCTCAGGCAGACCCCAAATACATAGTGAAAAACGAAATTTTTGTATGGCAACCCCCCAAAGGAGTTGTCCGATTGGAACCATTTTTAAACTTGATTTTATATATTTTACAAAAGGCCCGTGTACAAAATTTGAGCTCCCTACATCGACGCGTGTGGCAGTGTGAAAATATATAGTGAAAACCAAAAGATTTGTATGGCAACAACAAGGAGGAGTAACCCTATGAAAACACCATGTACCAAATTTTAGCTCTATAACAAGACCAAAAGGAAGTTGCCGATTTTTATTTTTATTTGTCTAAAAACCTTTTACTAACAATTACGAACACAATAATAAAAACTTTGATCCAAATCTGTCAAGCCGTTCTCATGTGATGATGTGACATACATGCGGCCTGATATGAGACTTATATATTTGCGCCAAGTCTGATGGAGTAAAATATTTCCTACATCTTTGCAAGAAACCCAGGCAATTCATCGCGTTTTTGGCAATACGAGAATGTCATCCGACCAACTAAGATTGTTTCAATGCCTAAGATATTAAGAGAAGGCCAGTTAGAGATATCTTCTCCGTCGACGGATGATAACATAGCATTTTGGAAGCATACAACTAGGCCCGATTTACTCTGCCCCAAACGAGTATTGTTGTAAGGTCCTATCTTAGTGAACTGAACATGTGAATTGGTTTGTAAATTATAACATTCTCACGGGAATTAGCTATAGAGTCGAACGAGTGCACGAAATCGAGGGTGTAGTTTCCTGCAAAACTATGAATAGGATTGAAAATGAGAGCTGGCAGATCAATTATAAATATGAGGAGAGAATAGGAGAGACCACAGAACCTTGCGGTACACCGACCGGCGTGAATTATAAAACGATCAAAAAGAGCTCTGTTTAATATAATTTGAATTGAACGGCTTGAGAAAAAACTTTCAATCCATTTTAAGAAAAGGGGGCCTAGACCTAATGCCTGAAGTTTAGCTGAAAGAGTAGGATGCAAGACTCTATGGAGGCCTTCGAGATATCTACTGCAATAATTTCAGATTCACCAGAATTATGGAGATATTTATTCCAACGCTCGGTAAGGAATATTAGTAAATCTCCAATAGAGCGGCCAGCACGTAAACTGTATTGGCGATCGCTATATGGGAACATTCTTCATGTGGCCAACACACTTACACTCTATACATTGCACCCTTTTCTCGCATGGACGACTTCTACTATAAGGCTCTACGCATACAAGATCATAATGCTCTTCATCTTCTTCGCCACATTCCTCCTCTGTGTTTATTCTGTTTGGCTGATTTTTTTCTATAAGAATTCTTTGTTTTTAGTTTTGGCTCACGAATATTTTTCTTCACTTTCCTTTTCTTCCTTTCTTCATTCTCTGCTCTAAACCTTTTCTTTTCGAGAGTGTCAGTATATATGGCAGTTTTTCCTTTCTTTTTAGCCCTACTATCTTCTTTCCTAAGGGCTATTTTATGGAGCGGTCTAACAGTTTCTGGCGAGAAAGGCTCACATGGGATAGAATGAGATGTTGATGAAAGGCTCAATATTTTCGGCTCTCGGTGCGGTTACGCTTAATACATTCAACGTAAGATGGAGTAAAATCAAGAGCTATAAATATATTTCTATTGTAGGGAAATATGTCCGTGCACTTGAAGCCTGCTTATATGTCGGTTGACATTAGAGCCATAGGAAGAGCCATGTTTACTCTAGAGAGGATGTTATAAGTTGTCATTGTTTTCCTTGGGTTATTGCCGCAACCGAGCATCACAACTGGTGTTTACACCTGTTTTTACTAGCCCATGTACCGAACGGTCAAGTTGCTGCAATTTATGACTGCAGTGGAGAAGAAAAGACAGCACTACTATACCATTTAGACAGCAATAATCAAGATCTTGGATAGATATGTGAGACGAATGGTTATCCAATAGCAGATGAACTTTTCTTCTTTCATCCACCCGCCGACATTTCCGGTGGTAATGCTTCTAGTTGGGCCGTTTCGGACAAAATAGTCTTGGTATCGGAACCTGAGAAATAGGAACATCGGAGGTACCAAATTACCTTTTGTTTCGAACTTAACATTAACTTTACATTACATACATTAACATTTTGCAAATTGTCAAAGAAGGCATCTACATTATTCTTGTTAAATCTAGTGGCATGAGACATACTGGTGGATTGTGCACTTCTTATAGACAACTGTGGCTGTCCTTTCATGAAATCGGTAAACCAATCTACACTAACCATTTTATTCTCTTCTTACTGCGGATTTCATTGACAGTTTATATTTCAATGCCATTTGAAATATAAACCTTCTGACTTCCTTGGGACAAGAGTAGTAGTCTATGTATATCTGCTGCTGTTATTAGTTTCTCTTGATCCTCACTAAAACTTTATTCCAATCCTCATACATAACCCATCGTAACTGAAAAATTCCCACACTTTGTCATATGTGGCAGAATCATATTTCTTTGCAGCTACTCGACTAGATAGTATGTCTTCATTTATGTCACCGTATATGCTTGCTCATATAATGACATATATTTTGTACCCCGATGGTCATTCTGATCTATGACGAGGCATTTTAGAATAAAATAAGTTTAATTATGATCCAAAGTGAAATAATTACATCAACTAAGGTCGGTTGTAACGATACAATCGACCCCGGAACAATTTTGTTACAATACGGAAAGCTAACTACACCCAAATATGAAAAAAGGAAAACTACTTACTTGCAATGTGGAAATATTTATATACGAATTTTAACACATTCAACAAAAAAAACACATTACCGCACTGAAAACATACTTTTGCCTATGCACACGTCCACTTAGTTACCACATATTACTTGTCTACCAGTGAACTGAGACGTACTTTCCAATCGTCTAACGTCAACTAACTAACTCACTAGTCTGTATCTATTATATATTTGTGAATATTTAGGTTATTACTTTCGCTCCCTGTTACTTTCGACCCCGGTCTCCCCTACGTTATTTTAGTTTTTATTGCTTAAGGAATATCATCCAAATCTCGTGCTCCAACTTGCAGTATAACTTTTCTCAAAATCTAAACAAAAATCTTTTTACATTTTCAAATTTCTGGTTGAACATTTCCGAATAAATGATTTAAAGAATTCAGGCGTCCCGGGCTTTAGTGTTAGTCTCATTCTTCTGTTCAAATTATTCAACCATGCTCAGGGGAGATATCGTGGACAAAGCGCATTATGAAAGAGGAAGGTAAAGAGTTTTAAGGAATATGGAAAAAATACATTTTTCCATTGTTTTACATTGCATTGAAAATTTTTGAACAAACTCTAATATTTTTTTACGATTCCGCTCTAACAAAAGGCTCATCATATTGCAAAAATACAAGACAATAAAAGAAATTTACCCTAACTAAGGTGAATTTTCACTTGAGTTTTAATCAAATTAAAGTCGATACCATCACCAATTTTTTTTCGTTTTTTTTATTTTTTTTTCATTTTACATACTTGGAGGCTTTGTGAAAACAAAAATACAAATTTAAAAATTTTCAAATGAATACTGTGAAATATGGCTTATTTAAAAGCTAGATAAATCCAGTTATCTCGACAAATTGTTATTGAAAATATATGTGCAAAGGATGTCATGGATAATGATGTTATTCTTTGTCCTTGAATATCCTGGAAGACATTATTTTTATTTTATTTTTTACCACTAAAACATATTAAATTTTTAATTTGAGATCTTAAAGGCATCAAGGATTGAAATAATCATGAAAATTTCACCAATCTGGTATTTGCTCACAGTTCTTAGTTTCTTGAAAATTTCATGAGAGTTTCTATAGAAATTTATAAATTTCCAATTTTCTGGCTCATAATAAGGATGACAAATGGTCTAAAATTTTATTGCATTTATAACGCGTTTTGAAAAAAAATCGCCTTTAGGTATCGCCATGACATCAAGTAGGCTCCAAGCATGGAGATAATCTGAAACTTCCCTTAACTAATCTAATTACATAGCTCAAAACTCACTTCGCAATGCTAATTACCTAGTTTTCCTCAACAATATTCTCTATCCATAACTTCATTCAACTAGACGTGCACTTATGTACGTGTACTCCTTATCTTCACGGTAAAATATTTAACAATTAATAACGACATTCAAATTCTCAATTCTCAAGTCTTCTAAGCATGCCTACGTTAGCGGTAAGCTCGGCGTAAATTTACCTTCGAAGAAGTTTTGGCAAAACATACGCAATATATAGGTATATATAGAGGCGATCCTCCAAAGGTAAGCGGAGATCCCAATATTCTTAATGATTTTTTGTCACGAATTGCACTTTGGCGTCTCTGGCATCTGATTGCAGCGCTGCTACGGAAAACTTTCCAGTTAATGGCTTTGCCTTACGGAATGTTGACGAAAAGGAAGTATTGCTGGCTATGTGTGCAATTAAATCTGATGCAACAGGACCACAGGACGAGCTGCCTCCCTGTTTCATTAGACCGATTGCACCTGAAATAATCAACGTTTTAACGCATATATACATATAACCACAGTTTAACGACATTTAAGATTCCCACCAAGTGGAAGGAAGCGCTTACAATACCTATCCCGAAACAGTCTTCTGCTTCAAGTGATTATCGCCCAATTAGTCTTCTATGCTTCTTTGCTAAAGTATTGGAAAGATTATATATATGCAGTCCATCAACTACATAAATAAAAACGGCTACCTGACTACCTGGCAGTTTGGATTTCGCCCAAATCATAGCTGTGAAACTGGTATGTTTAAAATTTTGTCGGATGTTCACGAAGCTCTAGATATGGACCATCTTACAATTCTCATTTGCTCGATTACAGCAAAGCATTTGATTCTATTAATCATGATAAGCTGCTGAAAAAGCTATCTCAAGGATTCTTTTTCTCTTCATTTGCTGTTCAGCTCTTCAAGAGCTTCATAAACGTCGTAGCCAACTTGTAAAAGTACAGAGCTCCCTCCTGACTCGGCGAATTTACATAGTGGGGTCCCTCAGGTATCAATACTTGGCCCACTCTTGTTCAGTCTTTATATAAATGACCTGACCGACGTAATCCATAACGCTGTAATATATCTGTATGCCAACGACGTGCAGATGTATTTCAGTAGGACAATTGACTTAACAGAGGATTGCGTATGCCGACTGAATGAAGATCTCCAGCGTGTCTATGATTGGTCTGTACGAAATAGCTTAGAACTACATCCTGTCAAATCAAATTGCCTGGCGATCTATAGAAAAAACATTGAAACTGATAATTTGCCACCAGTAATTATAAATAGCACCAGACTTCCCTATGTGGATTCTGCAAAGAGTATGGGTTTTGAGCTTAACTCGAAGTTCTCCTGTTGTAACCATATCAGTGCTACAATTGCTGTGGCTGACTTCTAGCTTATTTTCGCTTGATATGCGAAAAAAAAAATAGTTATAGCCCTGGTAATTCCTCATTTTACCTATGGTTGCGTAATATTCTCATCTCTGGACTAAGTGTGGCGTAGAAGACTCCGCATACAATGATGCATTACGCTACGTATTCAGGCTGCCTCGGACCAGTCACATATCGCCTTGTATACCGACCTTGCTTGTTTGGTATGGACAGTATTCTTACTTTTTCCAAAGCATTCGCAAGTGGAATCAGAACTTTTGCAGAGCTTATTAAATTATCAAATATTTGTTAAAAATCATTGGCAGCTTGAGTGTTTCTCAGTTTTTGTAGTCTATATCTCTTCCCTCTCTATCTAATCTCTGTACAATATTACTCTCTCTTCTTTTTCTTATTGTATTAGTTTAGTGTAATTTATTTAATTTTTGTTCTTGCTTTCTTTTTTTGTTTTAAACTAATTAACTTTTTGCTTTTGCTTTTTATTTTTAATCTTAGTTTTATTTTTCATTTTATACTTTTTCTTTTTATAACTTTTTTTTCCCAATTCACTTTGTACGCAATAAGATTTTGTAATCTTTGTACGTAAAAAAAAATAATTATTGTTATTAGTCATATCTCGCTTTGGGGATATGTAACCACCCAAATGTCGCTTACATTATTAATAAACGTCCACTGTCCAGGATATGCAAGACTAAGAGAATTTTTACAGGAAATTTTTGAAAAAAAAAAACTGAATTTAAAGCATTACGTTTAGCCAATGATCATATACAGATCAATGGAAATCGGAAAGAAAATTGGAATCTGCGGACAAGTTTCTTGATAACGGTATCGAGTGCCTGCCATCCTTAATTCGTCATAAATTTACCGGTCAACAAAATAATTATTTTCAAAATACAAAGTGTAACCTACAAATTGATGAGATAGTCGTTGTAGTAGACTTTTCCGAAAATTATACCTTCATACTACTATATAACATACAAGCATTCCATTAGAGTAAACGCCAAACTATAATTCATTCTTTTGGAGATTTACTTGCGTATACAAGATAATATGTAGTAATGTCAAAAATACTAACTTAGTAGTTATAAATGACTGCTTACAGCACAACACCATAGAAGTTTATTTAATTAGGTTTTTAACGTAACAATTTGCTAGAGTTACAGAAATTTATTATTTCTTCAATGGCTCCACTGCACAGTATAAAAACCGCAAAAACTTTTTTAATTTTAGTGAGCAAGAGGAGGAATTTAATATTGCAGCCGAATGGAGAACAAATATCTACGATGGTCTTGGGGGTACAGTAAAGCGACTTGCATCAGGAGCAAGCTGACAATGTCCATACAAGGCTCAAATAACCACATCACTTGAACTTTACCCAATATTAATTTTAACTTTATAGCCGCCGAAGAATATAAAAAGGGAGAGGCAATAGTTAATGATAAATACGAAAGGATTTAACCATTTCCGTCAATGCAGAAAGTGCACTGTGTTATACCCATCACGAAAGGACGTGTTAAAGTAAAGAATTTTTCTTTTTCTGAAGGAGAATTGCAATATAATTTATTCTTATAAAGAAAAAAATATGCCCATTTTTCTTACAATTTTAGACCCGACCTCCAGATATGAAAGATATCTTAAACGATGCATTATGATGCTCTGAAAATTTTTTATTAACAATGTTTATTTCTATCTAGTGGGGGAAAGCTTTGACGATCAGATGTAGCTAGAGCGACTTTCTTGGGTGAAAAGTGGACTTTTCTGCTTTTCGTGATTACGCGGAGTTGGTGTATCGTGGAAAACGACTTCCTATGAAAAACATGTGCAGCACTGGGGTGTATGTGACTCAAGTGCATGAAAATGGGTTTTCCGACGGCAAAAACGTCCCGAGAAAGTTTTCTGAATCGGGAAAAAAGTATACTACGCAATAGTACTCAACGAGATCTTTAATTTGATATGTAATATGCCGTATTGGAACCGCCACCCCTCCCCACCCCCTCTCACCCTAAACATATGTAGAGAAACATTTTCTTCTACGATTTGTAGCTGGCAATGAGCTGAGCCAAACAGTGAAACCCGTTTTCCGATCGGACATAACCCTACCGAGTTAGATCAGATCTAATTGCGAAAAATCTAGAACCTCATTATGAAGAAAATAAAGGGGGGACATTAAAAATGTGAGTATGTGCATGGCCTTAAATAGCTATTTAAGCCTACGAGTATAGGAGTTTGGGTACTCTGTACTCAAACTTCTTCTCAGCACCTAAGGAATTCGATTCTGTACTAGATTGACATCACCCGTCCTCCAAGCCTTCCCCCGCTTAATTGAAATAAACATTGTTAAAAAACTATATTCAGAGTATCATAATGAGATATCTCTAATATCTGGAGGTGTCGGGCCTAAAATGGGCATTCTCTTTTAATTGTTAATTTTAGGGTTTAGATAGATACTCATAAATTACTATAAAATAGGTAAGTTTAATTTCTTTTTAGCGTGAAATCAATTTAGGGCAAAATGCTTTATAAATATTTATGTACCATATGTATGTATTGTAATTAATTTTTCAAAATGATTAAAAAGAAATATACAGAAGAAAACGAGGGATTCGAAAATGACGATTTTACAAGTGAAAATTGTGTTGAGTAAGAAATCGTCGAAATTCATATATTCATATTTCAAAAAATATAATTAATACGATGCAACGAGGACACACCGTGGATTAGGCCTATTGGAGATATGAAGTAAAATAAATCGTTCCTTGAACTCTATCTCAATGGGCGTTGGTGTGGAATAGAACTTCATTGCATTGTGAGTAAATACAAAATTGGTCAAATATCATGATTTTTTACCTGATTCCATTAAGATTCCAAGTTAAAATTTTAATATATTTTAGTAGATAATATAAGGTGAAAATCAAAAAGAATAAAATCAAAATTACGTCTTCCAGGATATTCAAGGGCAAAATATAAAAGCCTTATCCTTGACATGTTTTGCGCATATATTTTTAAAATGCTATTTTCATACCCTAGATGAAATCTATAGGGTATACTAAGTTTGTCATTCTGTTTGTAACATCTAAAAGTAATGCTAGTAGAGCAAAATGGATTAGACACCATAAAATTCAGAGTTATATTGATTTTTGCATGTCCGTCCGACCGTCCGTCTGTAATCACGATAACTCAAGAACGCGTGTACTTAGAGAGCTAAAATTTTGCACACTGGCTTTTAAAAAAAATATAAAGTCAAGTTCGAAAGTGGGACAAATCGGGTAACTCCTTCGTAGGGTTGCCATATTTCGTTTTTCACTAGATATTTTGACTCTACCTGAGAACGCCTCAACGTAGAGATCTGAAATATTGTACATAGGGTTTCTGGTTCTTGGTGTTGCCATATAAAAATTTAGGATTTTTTCACATACTGTGAAAATCATAAGTCCTATACTATTTTAATATACCGGAAAATTCTTCAGAATATAAAATCCTATAAAATTTGTTATAATCATTTTTTCACATACGAGTATTCATCTACGGTATCATAAGAATTCGTCTTAGATCAATTCTAGCCTTTCTACTTGTTTTTAAGAAAACTTGAATTCTTTACCTTTCAAATGAGCCATATTTCTCTCTTTTAGCATGAATAGGAAATAATAGATAAATTTTCAAAGAAGATCAGGACAGCATTTTGCGATGTTTTAAAAATGCCATAACTAGCGAAATACGCATTGTATAGGGAAAATTGTCCTTTCCTGTTTTCACAAACCCAGGAGTATTGTGTGACTCGATCTACTTTTACTTGTTCTTCATGTGATTAAGTAATGCACATGCAATGTTTTTAAAATAATTTCTTCATAGGTAGGTAAATATTATGTATGTAACAAATCATGTGATGTTTTGTCGATTTGCTATGGAATGACCTTACTATCTATCTAAATAATTCTCATTCAATACTCGAGACATTAAAGTTAATATCGTGTATGCTATAATTTTTTCTATGATAAGAAATATAGAAAAACTAATGATACCTAATACTAGCGACAGACTATGTATGTAACTTAATCTAGATCAAACTGTTGATCCAGATCAAGTTCGAAAATGTATCAGAGTTTTGTCCATTTGATCCCTTTCAATATGGAGCAGCTCGAACGAGTTTTCAAAACTAAGATTCACATATTTGATAAATATTGACGCCATGATATAGCACCAGGAAGAGTGCTATCGAAGTCACTCTGATCTGGTTTACAGTGTCTCTCACAATGCTGATATAAACTGCATTATTGTGATCAATGAGTAGGAATTGAAATGCTTAGAACACCTAGTAACTGAATTTGAAATTATGCACCCTGAAAAATATAAAAAGCGCAAACAATTCTAGAGCTATTTCGTCTCCATTCGAGAGTCTCAAAGAAGATGAGATTAAGTCTCTCCAAATATAGCGAAAGATCCACATGCTTGTTTCATCAAGGAAGACTCCTAAGAGCAAATCTAAGAAACCCGTGCTAATCCTCTTCAATGTGATTAATGCACTGCGCAGAAAAGAGCCGACACTGTACTAGTAGGTATACCCTAAGATTATTCTAACTAAGGTGCAATAAAGAGATTTCGCAACGTATGAATCATTGTTTTCTCGAGATTGTCTTGACCTTAACCTTCTTCATAGCGGAGTCAATATGATACTCAAAGGAGTAATGAGAATTGAAAACATTACCCAAATTTTTGATCTTGTCAGGTCGGGTTAAGGAGTTTCCATCTATATAAATGCAGGGTGATCTTTTTAAGAAAAAGACTTAGCGGTATACGCTTTCTAACGTTGAGAGGTAAATGATTGATTAAGTGTCAATCATCAAATATGGCGCAAATGCAATAGTTGAAAATTTCTACTAGATTCGTTGCAGTGGATTTACCTTTAGTGATTCCATGTGGGAGAGGAACTCAAAAAGAGTTTACAGTGAGATTTGAATACATATTTTTTTAAATATTGAACAACATTAAAAACCATCTTTTTATTGCATTTCAATGTAATTTCCATCATTGTACAACTCCACAATGAAAGTCTGAGAGTCACAGAATTCATTTTTATTCATTTTGTAAAATGCTATGGTCAAGAAAACATGTAATTCAGAACTGATCTGAAAGTTTGGAAAATAAGAATTATCTACAACATTATCATTGATATTTCAAATAATATGATAAAGAAGGACACATTTGGTAAAAATTTTCCTGGGTACGTGCAAGAATAGTGTTATCAGGAAAAAATATATGTCTATGAACAGCGCGCATCTAATAAATTGCGTGTGATATAGTTCTATCCAATATAGATATTTGTTAGGTTTGCAATGTCCAATAGGACTCCCGTATTAATTCTTCGTTGATTTCTAGAAAGCTTCAAAAGGTCCAGAGTTTTCCTCTTGTGAAGGTTATTTAATAAATATTTTTGCTTGTCTGGAACGCACCTCCTGAAGTTCACTGCTGGACGATCAGGGTGATACATGAGATACTGCTAAATGGTTCCGGTTATAAAATGGCCATATATATGCTCCCCCTTTGGTCAATGTAGTAAAAGAGAGGACTTTGGAAATATTAATTCCCAAATTTCTTGGCACTCATTTAAGTGTATAATGGTCCTTTGCAAAAAAGCCTGTTATCCCTTGGAATGATCTCAGCTAATGAAATAGCTCTTTCAGTGCCACTTGCCAGTCTGTATATAAACATGTATGAAAATTCTTTTATTAGTTTATTTGGACCTGAGTTTTGGTAATGCACAACTAGTAATGGCATATACTTTTACCTGAAATATGAAATATTGAAGTGTGTTTTCTTTTACTTTTTTAGATTTTAGCTCTGGGTTTTATACCATATATTTCTTCCTCTACTCCATCCTCATTTAAGAGCCGTCAGAATAGCAGATTAAGTCACCTTTTTCTGGATTTATCTTAAATGGTAGCTTCAGGTTATATTTTATTACCATGTCAAATAAGGGATTTGTTTACTAAACTATTATTATAGTGAATTGATCCATCCAAAAGAACTCCTGGTACAGGTGGATTGTAGCTATACTCGAATGGAAAATAATAGAATTTCTTGAAACTGAAGTCAACAGATCTCTTCTGAGAGGCAATGATCTTCCTAAAAAGAGATGAATGATAGACAACAACTATAATCATCAGACCAGACACCATTAAATGGACCGTAAACTTATTTTAATCGTAAAAATCATTTAGATATTATAAAATCAATGCAAATGAAAAAATCCTTGCCAAACCCAACAAAGGATATACATATATATGTCGTAGACATTTGACGTAACTCAGCACTTCACGAAAAGTCTAGACACTTCATGAAAAGTAGGCAGATAGTGTACCGGTTTTGACTTAGCTACTTTTTGCATTATGTCTCTGAAATTTTTAGTCAATTCGTGAATTTCTAAAAGCCTTTACGCCGATAGTGTAATACCACCTGATATAACCAAATACTAGCAGAGGGAGATGAGTGATGAAGGGGGAGGTCGAACCCAGACCTGCGACACACACACCTACACATAATCACACCCACATACACACACATACACTCGCGCGCGAATGGACTAAAAATTTCAGACACATAATGCAAAAAGTAGCTAAGTCAAAACCGGTACACTATCTGCCTACTTTTCATGAAGTGTCTAGACTTCTCGTGAAGTGCTGAGTTACGTCAAATGTCTACGACATATATATAGTATATAGAGGGAAATTTAAAACGGTGAAATCACAATCAATAGTACCTACACTTATGGTGTGGACCCAAATTATACCATATGGATTCTCTCGTACAGGAGAGCCACTGATGAGACACAGTCGACTTATAATACCGAGAATCTCCCTAAGGTGCAGTACTACCTTGATCTACGACTACTGCTGTGATCCATGATAATTAACGATCTATTTTTTTTCCTTCTTCACTGCTCTTGGGAGCATAGAGCTTTCATATTAGAAAATGCATACCATGTTGGTGAAAGGTTATGGATGTTATCATAGATGTACCTCTGCTCACGTTGAAAGCTTTAGAAATGGTTTTGAAACCCCTCAAATCCAGCTTCGCCCATAATTTTATAAGCTTTTTTTTCAAACTCGTTGCTCTTCATATCAGCTATTGATGGAACCTAACAAAGCATTAGCTAAATTTCACTAAAAAAAGATGGAAGTTGCGAACTATATTTAATCCAATACCCTCGTGGGTAAAAATATCCCAGTAGCCAGGGAAGCTATATTCTCAAGAAAACTTACAATGAGATGCTCAGTAGAACTGTAGAAAAATAGTTAAAACAAAAATATATGGGGTCCAAGCCAAACATAAAGATCTGGCCCTGCAAATCAATAGTAACACGCATGATCATATATGCTGTATCCTTGAAATAAGACCATACAAAACAGAGCCAACAGGACATAAAACAGAAACTTCCATTTATGGCATAGCTAAATGCAACTGACGACGCTATCATCGCTTTAGAAACATCTAGATCATCCATTTGTCTTACCTATCATAGTGAAACTTATGTAATCCTTAATGTCGTCATTTTTAAATCAGTCTAATTCCAAAGCCTCGACGTAATAACGCTTTTAGTTCCCTTTTAAAACAAGCAAAAGATAAAATGAAGTTTTGTGCTAATAAAAAATTCCATCTCTTCTCTGAGTTTCTTAAGCTTTCATATTTTTTTACAATATTTACCCCCAAACAAGAATATCCCAATTCTTGGTAGATTTCTACAAAATAAAACTATAATAACGAATGCAATGCAACCAATTTATTATTCAATGCAACTAATGCTCAGATTTATGCATTTACATTTGGCAAAAATTCAAGAGTCTGCTCAAGTTCCATACTCACAGCACTATTCACTCCTCGTATTACAGCGAAAGATATTTCTATGCCAAAATACAAAATCTTCAGGAAAACTACATTTTTATTCACCGAGTTCTGCATATTATAATCCTCGAAAGCAAAGTGTGCTACATTTTGAAAATTGCAAATTTTAAAGGTGCTGCGCTCTTCAACTTGAATAATTTAAACAAATGACGTCGAAGATAGCTACAACATTTCCTTTCACAGTAACAAGACACTCAACATTGGAAATATTCGTGAGAATTCCCCAAGTAAAAGAACACCTTAAGAAATTTCTGGTATTAAGCGTCTTTATAGCATTTTGATAAAATGCAGCAATTTAAGGTTCCGTTGCAGTATATGCATGCTGCTTTTCATAGCAAGTATTCAGAGATTCCAAATGAGCCTTGCATGAGTTGGTTCTTTGCCATAATTGCAAACGTTACTTAGATGTGAAGTGGGGTCTTCTTGCTCCAATTTATTCAATTCACGACGAAAAATATAAAGTTAAAGCAGCTCACTTATTCCGGAGTGGTAATATCACGCGACTATAAAACATCGAGAGCGTAGCAAAAATAAATGTTTGCCAGCGAGCCCCATGCTATTCCCGATCCCCAATGTTGCAATATTGTACTCTGAGACTGGGGAGAACTTCAGAGGAGAGCCCTTTGAAATTATATAAACCTATGTTATGTGTGTATGTATGTACTTATGCTCATACATATATAAACATACCGGCATACAGACCAAATGAAAATGCATAAATCACCCGATCCAACTTGGGCCCATAGGGCTCCGCATTAAGTGGCTCCATCATTATGCGAAATTCATGGCGGAAATTGAAAGACTTAAATCGTCCTGCCACGCTGCGAGTCGGCTGGTCGCCGCCTGGTGGTTACTCTTATGTTTTCGCTCTTTGTATTTTATTGATCTCATTATCACATGTTAATAATTTTGTAAATATGAAAGTTTTATGATGATTACCGCATTTAACGGCCGGGGTCAGCATCAAATCATGTCCATTAGGGATTCAATTTGCCGTTCGAAAGGAGTTTATAGTTTTTGCTCATAATGAACAATGTTTGCCCACGTGCATCGTATATATGCATTGATAGCTTTCTATATAGTCTCAGAGGATTCATTATGTGATTGTCAGTGAATTATTTAAAATTAACGGTGGGGACATGAAGCGGCAATAACTTTTATTTATAACATTTAATAGGTTTTCAACAGGTCAAATAATTACTTGGTATATGAAAATGAACATAATTTTTGACAAATTGTGATCAGTTAAGGGATAAATTCAGAATTTATAACTGACATAGGTAGTGCGCATAAGTACTAGGCTCAACAGAAAATAAGACATTAGAGTATCAAATATAGCAATTCAGGTAAAGGATAACGGGTGTTTTTTTTTCTTTTTTGTTTTTTTTTTTTGTTAAAAATATCAGAACTATTCTTGGAATAGAAGAATTTTAGAGAACTTTTATTTTTACAATTCCAAATTCTAAGTTAAATTAATAAATAGAAGAGAAAAACAACCGCCTCGTCCTTCTATTTCATCTATGAACGATTCTAAATATTTTGAGTTCGAGTTCCGTATGGGACAAGATGAAAATAAACAAAATTGGAAGATTTGACAATTCATTTGTGCGCTTCATCATTATTAGTTAATGCCGCATAAAAGTAACTGTGGGTTAGTTGGCTAGTTAGGCTAATAAGAGAATATGCCCTTCTTATTGGACCTTTTCTTTTTATATATATTTCCTGGTAGTAAATACCTTAACTTTTTAAGAATCATAAACTTAATAAGTAGTTGTCTGCATTCTAGATACACTTATTTTATTACATCTTAATAGGATTTGGAGTGGATGTCAACTATAACTTTGACACTGAAAAACTCTCGCCTTCATCACCTATACTTTTATATAACTTCATTTTAACACCAGAGATGATTCCTGTATATCTTTTCCTAGATCTCGTTGATCCTAGAAGATCTTCTACGACATATCGGTCATGATCCAAAAGCTTTGTGACCACGTATGATCCGTTATAGTCCGGAAGTAACTTACTACTATTTACTATTTACTACTATTTACTACTATTTGGTCCCTTTGGTCTTTTTACTAAAACGTATTGGCCTACTTTGTAAGTACGGCCGCGACATATTTTTCGGTCATAATATAACTTCTGGAACATTTGCTGTTTTTTTAATTTTCGAAGCTTCTAGAGGAGTGGGTGAATAAAGGCTGTTATTCTTGCAGAAAAGAAAATAGGCCATTTCATAGCACTTAGTAGGAGCTTAAATTTGATATCACATTAGACAATCCCAAGAGGGATAACTACCACACCCGCCTCAAAACCGCCAAAAACGTAAAAAAAAATTTACTCCGTGGGAAAGCTGCTATTGACTCATTCTAAATTAAAAACCACCATGTAAATCCATCCACGTTTACTATCCTAAAACTATTCGTCGCTAAAACGTCGCACTTATGCACAAAGTTATTAGTAGGTAATCCCTTATCTATATAGTACTAAATCACACACATTGTTATTGCTCGGTCATTCAGTACATGTAGAACGTCCTCTTATCAATTTAGAATAAAAGATAACAGCTCACTCTGTGCTTGTCCGCCTAATGAGACCATTGTGATTTGTAGATTATACACATACTTAGAATAAATCTAAATTATCTATTACCTGAGAATTAATATAAAAGTTATAAAGATATTTAGTCAGGGGTTTGTGAGTAAATAAAAGTTATTTATAAATTAAAGCCAATATAAATAACTATTAAAACATAAACATATTACAGTATAATCTTGATCGAATTGCCAGGATCACCCTTAATAAAACTGGAACATTTTCAATGTAACTCGGCGCCCTTGACCTCCATAAACATATTAGTCTAGCCCACACCATACGCTGTGCCATAGCTATTCCAGACACGAATAGCGCGAACAAAGTAAGAGTCCCCACTATCAAATATTGAAACCTATGTACATAGATATCAACGATTCAAAATGCCTATCGGAGTTAAAGAATGCTAGTTGTTTAAACAGATACCCAGGCTTTTTGGAGTATATAATTGCGTGAAAGGATACAAGAAGCCTACGTCTTCACTATTTCTGCAGGGGACACAATTATTGTTACTATACAGCGAAACGTGATCAAATCCCTTTAGACCAAATACGAACCTCGTATATTCACTTAGTCATTAAATGCAGCCGTTAACTTCATCGAACATACAAAATCCAAATGAGGAAATAGTAAAAACCTACCTGTAGAAGAAGCAAGGACGTTACTAGCATTGAGCAAGTGTTCAGAGTTGCTGAAGAGCTCCATAAATTTCACCCATGATGTAATTAATATCAGATCACAACATTTCATATTAGATTTGAGAAAAACTCCTAGGTTTTAAAAACATTCGGCGATAAATCATAAACATCAATCACAATCGTTCAATACAATCATCCACTAGTTTAATGGGACGACCAAGATGTCACTGCACTTAAAATGCACTTAAAATGCATTTTGTAAATTTATTGAAATTATTTTCAATAAATTTCAGTCTGTTAGATGAGAAATCTCCTTCACATCATCAGAATATATAGATGATTTTTACAATGGTCGATAACCTCAAGAAGGTCATACTGAAGAGAACAGGACCCTAAATAGAACCCTGTGGGACACGAGTAAAGGCAAAAGTATCAGACCACAATCCCCCATTCTATCTCCTGCAACATGTAAGACAAAAACGTACCGATTAAAGAAATTACAGTTGAATGAAACTGAAAATTAGTAAATAAATTAGTAAGTAATTAAGAGTACTTGACCGAATCAAATAATTTAAAAAAAATAAGGACACATAGTTCATTCTCATACCTAGCTCGGCACAAGAGATAAGCCTGAATCTCTCGAGATTTTCTAGGAATGAGCTCAGAATAATTACAGCAGTCTTAAGAGGACACTATAAGCCTAACAAATACCTGCATCGGATAAGGCATTATCACCCACTATTATATGTAGACTGTCTCGAAGAGAATGAAACATCGGAACATATGTTAAGTGAATATGAAACAATTGCACAACACTATAAAAGAAAGCTGTGCACAATTAATGGCTGCAATACAAGTGTTATTCGCCCTGCTTAACTAATGTAAATCTAAATCTACTTCTTATTGATCAACTGGATGGAGAAGGCTAATAACAAAAAGTTCAAAAATTACAATAAACTAACAATGAAATAGGGGAACCTGTTGACGAGTGGCGCACTTTTTTTTATACAAGCCATAACTATTTTGTAGAAAACTAGTTCTATCTCCATTATACCAGTCATCAACACCCCTGTTATAGGCTGGCGCAGCTCATGTTCAAGAGTGACGCGAACAGAAATGTATGGGAAAAAATTAAAACTACACCAGAAATTGAAACCAAAATTATTTTATCACAAAAATATATTTCTTTGGGATAATTCTGATTTAGATGCTCAAAAAAAGGGATATTTTTGTGAATTTGTTTTTTTAATTTATAACTATAGATATTGATATGAAATTTGTTGAGCTTAATAAATACACTCTCGAAATACATAAGGCAATTTTTTTCAATTTATTTTAAACACTTTTTATACACAAAAATAACAGGCAAGCATGACTCCTTGAAAAGTAGTATATTATTCCTAGTAACCAAGCTCTAGGACGTTCAACAGATATTCTTAGGAAATTTCCTATCCGAAGAACCAGTTCCGTGGAATATTTCCAAGATATCAAAAGAATTTTACCGGATTGTCACGGGGCAAAATTTAAGCTGTCCGAGGAAAGTATGCGGTCATTATTCTAAGGAATTTCTTCAGAAATAATAAGAACAATGTCTTTCGAAACTTAACGGATATTTTCAGCGGTTACTCTATTGTAAAGTTTGTCTCTCCTTATAAGTCTTTCTTCCATTTGCCAATGGTTGATGAATATCTTAATAAGAAGAATAAAATTATATTAAGGGGGGTTACTACTAAAATCTTAAAAAACACGAAAAGTTAGTACAACTTCGCGTCAAATCTGTGCGTATTATCATTATCAAAACTGCACATAGTTAGAAAGAAAGGATAAACTTAGGTATTGACGTGTCAAAAACAAAGATATCAGAATTCTTTATGTATATAATTAGCTTTAGAAAACTCTACAATTCATGAAATTTGCAGACTTTGGTGCATAATTACGTAAAATTGATATATCAAGTAGATAAATTTGTACTTGTATATGGAAACTATTGACGTAGAAGAGGAAATGGTGGAAACAAAACGAATAAAAAATTGTTGGTTACTTATATATTTTCATTTGAAAATTCCTATTTTCAGAGAGGAATAACTACCAAAATTATGATATTATTTCAAAAAAAAGTTCAAATTGTAATAAAGATCGAACCTTTTTTCTGTTTGTTTTGAAAAACTTAAATTCTTTAGTGTAATGATAAAGGAAATTAAGTCAATAATATTAACCATGCTAACGGCAAAAATTTCTAGTTTTTATAAATGTTGCATACAATTTGGCGCTTTTAATTCGTTTCATCACCATCAGATGGAATGATGTGCTTTTGAAAAGTTTTCACTGGTGTGAAAGCTCTGCGGGCTGTAGCCTGCATACTCAAACACCACATGCCGTCCATTTTCAGAATGTACATTAAGTGGTTTGCTTCAATTTTCAATTTACGTACTTTTATGCGCTTATGTTCCATTGTGCTTTAGAAAATAGATATAGTGAGCTTTTTTTTGTGGTAACCCCCCTTAACACAAATATCATGTCTTACCAAGCGTACGTCTTAGCAACAACTGGACTGAACGGAGGAGAATTGAAAATAAATTACTTTGTAGAAGACACCACTGAACTGACTTATAACAATGGACTGAGCGTATTGTCATTTTGCTATAAGAGAGAATGGTACAAATTTTATTGTTTTCTCTTTTGCGCTATGGCAGATTTTTAGCTACCAACACAAAATATCGCTTACTGAATGTTTTCTTATACCATTTGATGTTTTTATGTTGGCTGCAGATGCAATCATCGCAGGAAGAATATGATAAATATAGTGTTTATCCAAAGTATATAGAATACAAGTATTCCCATTACGAACCACGTTCAGCCATTAGTGACGAAATATTGTGAAAATGTATAGGAAAGTACGGTACATAGAACACAATACTCTCTCTCTGTCTTTCCTATAAAAATGTATATACATTAGTCACAGAATTACGTCACTGGCTATCAGCTGCAATGTGTTAACATTTTAATGGGTATACTTGTCTTCTATATACCTTGGTGTTTACCATGCTCGGTCTCTCTTGCCCATTCGCAGGATTCAAGTAAAAATAACCTTTTAAAAATTAAAGTCGGAATGAGTTTAATTCCTTATAAGCAATTAAAATATCACTTGGACACAAGCAAATATATTGTTTTTAATTTAGTTTGATTTTCGGGTGTAAAATTTCATCTTATTGGTTGAA
Source organism: Dioctria rufipes (assembly GCA_963924295.1). Classification (NCBI taxonomy): domain Eukaryota; kingdom Metazoa; phylum Arthropoda; class Insecta; order Diptera; family Asilidae; genus Dioctria; species Dioctria rufipes. The sequence goes on from OZ002742.1 coordinate 30,637,992, forward strand.
TTTTACATATTTGTTTATGTAATAGGTACACGATTTAAATGATGCTCAAACCCTGATATACAGAAACACAAAATTTCTGCCACATGAAATAGCAAATCTCTTAGTCGTAGTCCATTTTTATAAATCAGTGAGAAGACACTCAAAAGAAAGAGAGACAAACAACAGAGAAATTGTGAGTGTACTCTATAACGTGCGCCACTCTTCAATAGGTTCGCCTATCCTATGTTCAATCAACTATAAATTAATTTTATCACATCTAGTAATTTTAAGTATACACCAAACACTAAGTTTAAAACGTGTCTTAAAGAGTGATGTTATGCAGCTTTTAGACGCTGCTCAATAAACTTCAACAAACGTATACTGCTATGACTCATCAAATAAAATTTTAAATTAAATGTCACTTATTAAAACCACTACAAATTGTCAACTATTGGATCCTTCTGTGTGACATATACATCTCAAGGCAATTACTAAATATAATTTATTTCATACTTCGACATCCATTTCCCTACACTGACACAGTTGCTCAGATGTAAGGGAAATAAATTGCATTCTAAAACTTCCAACTTTACATTTCGTCCTCACAAAAAAGGTTCAAATGGAATTCGTTAGAATTTAACTAAGAAAAATTTTTTATATAAATCTTCGTCATCTTTCAATGAAAACAACTTGACACAAGATTAGCGGACATAAGAGACGAAAAAGGCCTGATTTGCATTCCAGATTCAAGTTCATATCCTCCAGTTAAAAACAAATTAATGCTTGGTGGAAGGTATACAACAGGAATAATTTCCTGGCCACATAAGTACAAACCTACATACATACATACATATATCAAACCATTTATCGAAGCGTCTTATCTTTTTAGAAATATAATTCCATTGACATTATGTCATATGTCACGATGAGAAGTTGAAAGCGAGCAGAGTGCCTTTTAGCCTCTTGATGTCGGCCCTATTAATTACAAATGCACTGATCTAAGTTATGTGTCACGTTTACCTTACATTGGTATGGTATGATATCAAAGAAGCCTTTCTGGTGACTCCTCCCTTCCAATGCAAGGTGCATGGCATACCTTGCGGGGCATATACTGCCTTCATAATTTCACATGAACTCATCAGAGATGATAAACCTACATATGTATGTACGTACAAATAAATATATATAGGTAAGTATGTTTGTATATAAATTTATCCCGAAGGCCTGCATCACCTGATCTGATATCTCCGAAATTCCTTTGAGCATCAATCAAGGCCTATCAATAAACTCACTGAGCTGGAAGTCAATTAATTTCTGTCCGAGAGTTATCAGAGATGTTTTTGCAAAACGAAAGCAATATGGGAGCATTTGACTAACTATTTAATCAAGGAACGCTTCATGCCTGAGTCTGTGTCAAAAAAGGAGGAAGAAAATTGTCCCAAGAATTTGTTAGTCCTCAAAGAATATATGACAACTTCGTGTATGCTCTGAGAACTATGTGTAGACTTATGTAATCCCAATTCGAAATTCTTTAGATAGAGGTACCTAATTCAGAGAAATTATCATTCCTCAGTGCCCTGCGTGCACTGATAATCGATTAGTTTTGCTGATTTATTGGTTTTATTACAAAGACTAAATTCCAGTCAATTATTAATATCAAAACGGCTAGCGCTGTCTTCCATACTAGTTAGATCCCAGTACTAAATGGCCGCTATATCTTTTAATTAAAACATTTGGACGTGGCAGGCAGCCCATTCTACATATAGGATGATGATAGCAAGGATTCAGAAACCCCAGTCCGATTTGCGGTCGAACAGGCACAAATGAAAACGTTTACATGGAAATAGATTACATGACATCTGATCGGCGAGGCTCATTTAATTACGTTCATCTCATGCCGTTTTATCTATACCGACGATGACGGTGATGACATTTTTTGTTCCTCGCACGACGATGCCATCTCTTCCTTTAATCCAGCGCAGCAGCAGCAGCAGCGGTAAGATCTGGGTAAGATTGACTTTGACAGTGGGGCTCCTATGTAGTATGTGATTCCTCCTTCTCCTGCGAGAAAAACTCCACTATGGATGACAAGTGGCATCGCATAAACTTTCGTGAACGTTTCTCCATTTCTGCAATTGAGGAAGTGTTTATGGTTATCAATATTTTCTGCCATAGGATTGCGAGTATCTTATCGATATTTTCAATCTGCTCCGGTGACAGCTGTAAATTGCTAGTTAGCATTTTATAGGATTTTACAAGGTCAACATTGCTTGATGATTAGTTGTTTCATGCTTTTGTATAAATAGAGAAGCTTTAACTCTTGGCAAATTCAACACTTCTTTCGTCTACAAGGAGTTGCGAAATTTATGGAAACCGCAACTATCTACAGATTTATAGGCATACTAGATTTTTCCTTCCGTGTATTATGTTTCTATAGTAAAATATCGTGCAGATTTAATTACTTCGTTTCATTTGGTCTTTAGTTTCCGTCACGTTTCGACCATTCACCGACAATTAACTGTGAGCTTCTACATAGGAATAATGTTTGTGAAATTTATGAGAGAATTGGAATAACTATTAAGTAAATATGCGAAATATAGAAGCAATGTTTTCCCGTTTTCCATTTATTTTCCTCTTCATGTGATGGTGTGCGCAAATGTTTTATTTTGGAGAAAAAAATTGTATTGCTGTTAAGGATTAGGAATCAAGATTTGGGGCAAAACTAGCATTGCCTGGGTAGGTACATTTCCACATGAAAATATCAATACGCTGAAATTTAGTACTTTACCTATTTTTGAGATAGATGCAAATAACTGCAGGACTTTTTTTTGCATAGGGATTAAGTATGGACCATCTTTCAAAAAAAATAGCACATAATTGAGAATTGAATACGAAAATCGTTCTGAGGATGGAGCTTTTTTTACTTACAAAAAAAAAAAGATTCGGACAATGGGCCGTATGAATAAAACAAGAGCAAATTCCTGTAAGTATAAGAGTGCAGTATAAGCATTTGCTCCTTACTTAATCATCATTGTGTTCGTACCTTGCCTTAGTAGCTGGTGTTCGGTACTTCAAGCTGTCAAAATTTTATTGGTGTTGCATCTAAAAACACCTTGATTTTAGCCGTAAACTTGAGAAAATATCCAGAAGCAATGACCAAATCGCATTACCCGAAATGAAGAACAAAAAAGACGCGGCTCTACACGCTCATGTACGCTCTGATGCTCTGTTACGGTAAAAATTTTGGTCAACTGATTATAACAAAATCCCTACTAAAGAAAATCAACAACATCAAAACAAGTTTAAAGATAGCAAGAGAAAAATTATAATTGGTCTAAGACCTATAGATACCCCAGATGATAATAAAAGTTAAATAAAGTGAAAAACCCAAACTTTTGTATGACAACACCAAGAAGGGGTTGCCTGATTTAGTCCATTTTTGAAATGGTATTAACAATATTGTTATGAAAACAATGTGTACAAAAATTTAGCTCTCTACATCGAGGCGTTCTCACTCAGTGCCCAAATATATAGTAAAGACCGAAATCATTGTATGGCAACCCTACGAAAAAGTTGCCCGATTTATCAAATTTTCAAACTTAGATCTTTATTTTTTTGTTTGTTTAAAAGTCTGTGTGCAAAATGTCAGCTATTTACATATGTAAACGCGTTCTCGAATTATCAAGAGGACGGTCGGACAGACGGACATACAAAAATCAAAATAACTTTTGATATTATGCATGGATGTATGTCCAATCCATTTTGCTCTACCATCTTTGTTTCTATGCGTTACAAACTGAATTAAAAACTTAATATACCCGATGATTTCATCATCTAAGGTATAAGAACAGACAAAAATGTAACGGAAAATCGACCAATAAAAGCTTAGTGCCTGGGAAAAAAATACTTTATGAACTTGTTGCTAGTGATTCCAACCCAAAATTAATTCTATGGTATTTAATCAAAAGTACATAGGTCCAAAATTATACTTTGGCGTTACTTGCATTTGAAGTATTGAAAATTCTCCCATATTCAGTTTGTGTGGTGCTATGCATTTTGGACCTATCATTTTAATAATTTTGACGAGATGCAGCTATGTAGGTAGTACAGAACCATTGAGATTTTATTTTCAAACACTTTGATATACATACATAACTCCAAAACGCCATTTTTGGAGTTATGTACTTTTGAACAAACATAATAAAATTAATATCATATTTTATAAAAAACGTTACAAGAGTAATATTTGATGCACAAAAATGAACAAGCCAAAAAAGCGAATGCTGTCTGCAAGTCCTGTGAGTGGGATATAACCCAGTCCAAAATCAAGAAATATTCCATATTCTAGAATCATGTTTACACTTTCAGGCTAACTCGTGAATATTTCTCAGACATTGCAAGTAGCCTGTTCTTTTATACTCGCAAAGGTTTTCCGGTTTATATACTCATCACCATGTAGTGGACCTGATTTTTGAATTTTTACGTGATGGCAATCTAATGTTCAAATACACATTGGGAATTTGTACCATTTTTGCTATGCTTCCTTAACCTCAGTCTCATCTTGAACAGAAGAAGGAAACTTGATCCAAAACTCAGCTTTCTTAATTATCTCTCCAGAAACATATTACACTGCTATACTTTTTTCCTCATTTTCGCCAAGAAAATAATTACTTATCCATACAATGTTTGCTTCCGAAAACCGATTAAGAGACTTTCGCACAAGCGATTTTAAGTTGCACGACTAGTGTTTCACACAACCGCGACTACAATAAATATTTCAATTAGTACATACTTGTACATTGTAATGGAATTACATAGAAATTTGCTTTAGCACTTAATTTAGTTTTAAAAACACAAGAAACAAGAAATAAAATTTTGAATACGCCCTTTACTAACTGCCCGTCTTTTAAAAGGGTAATTTTACACCATCTTCGGGGAGGGTCTTCAAGATGAGAGCAAATTTAAATCTAATTTTCGAATATCCGTAAGATCTTTCAACAAGCTTTTGCACCTGATTAAAATAGAAGTATAAAAATTTTGTTACAAATTCAAGTTGTAAAGCACAAAAATCCTACACTTGGAGTAAACTTTTACGACTAAATATGAACTGACTTATTTTGTTTCTATATTAAGCTAACATTCGCGCGACAATTTTGAGACAGACCAGTCGCGCGATTTTATCAGAAGTTTGTGATAACAAGTTTAAGTCGCGCATCTGGTTGAGTCGCGCGTCTCCGAGTGAAAAGAATCATTCAAAAGCATGTCGCTCGTATAATTGATTATAAGGTACTTTAAGATCAATGCTCGTATGAAACGGCTCTTAGCTAGTACAGATACCTACCATAGTACATGCACGTGGAAGCTTTTAATGATTTCAGCGCCACTTTCTTTAGTGACAAAATTATCTAGTTTATAGCTTTCTGTTTAAATAGGCCTTTTCGGAAATTTATAAAATATTAAATATTTCTGAAATTTTCTTGAAAAGCAAAAATTAAAAGTTTTAAAAACTGTCGAATGAAACAATTATTCAATCTGTCACCTAGCATGATAAGGGAAATGCAGTGGTATCCGAGCCATGCTACCTATACTATCTATATATGTCAGCGGAAAGTTTGGAACTGAATGAGTTTTGTATACTTTTTCGCAACGCAAATTTGGAAGAACTTACGCCATCTTAATCTTTTTGCTACCAACTAGACTTATCTTTTTTTATGGATCATATTTAGAAGCTTATACTCTGAGAGCAGATGCTTATCCTCTAGTTTAGAGCATAAGAATTTGCTCAGATTTATTCATAGAACCTCGAGAATTTGCTCTAAAAATGGGAAGTGCATATAAGCTTATACAACTTTTCATTTATATGGGCTAATGTATCCCGGAAGCCAATTTTCTCGAGGAAGCAAAATAAATCCGTTTTCGTATTTGGGCTTTCTAAGACATCATGATTTGGCATTATTCTTAGTTTGCGGCCATTTTTCTTCAAGAAGCAAAATATAATTATTTAAAAAACCCTCTAAGATTACAGCACTTGCAAGCATTTCTGATTACTGAATAACAATTAAGGGGGGTTACCACTGAAATCTTAAAAAACACGAAAAGTTAGTACAACTTCGCGTCAAATCTGTGGAAACTGCACATAGTTAGAAAAAAAGGATAAACTTAGGTATTGACGTGTCAAAAACAAAGCTATCGGGATTTTCTATGTATGGTGCATAATTACGTAAAAATTATATATCAAGTAGATAAATTTGTGCTTGTATATGGAAACTATTGACGTGGAGCAAAATGAATAAAAAAGTTTTGGCTACTTATATATTTTCATTTGAAAATTCCTATTTTCAGAGAGGAAGAAATACCAAAATTATGATATTATTCCAAAGAAAGTTCAAATTGTAATAAAGATGGATCCTTTTTCTGTTTGTTTTGAAAAACTCAAGTTGTGATAAAGGAAATAAAGTCAATAATATTAACCACGCTAACGGCAAAAATTACCGGTTTTTATAAATTTGTGCATACAATTTGGCGTTTTTTATTCATTTCATCACCGTCAGATGGAATGATGTGCTTTGAAAAGTGTTCACTTGTTGTGAAAGCTCTGCGGGCTGTAGCCTGCACTCAAACACCACATGCCGTCCATTTTCTGAATGTACATTAAGTGGGTTGCTTAAATTTTCAAATTGCGTACTTTTATGCGTTTATGTTCCATTGTGCTTTTGAGAATAGAAATCCTGAGCTTTTTTTGGTGGTAACGCCCCTTAAGGCATATATTAAAAGGCGCATTAGTCTGAAAAAAAATAGTTTACGTTATAAATTACAAAAGTATTCTCAATAATAGCAATCATTTAACCGGAATACAACATAGTAAGCCAAGTTCCGATCCTATTGGGGGAGAACCATTTTAACAAAAGTTGCATGAATTGGATTTGAGTCTTAGATTATATAGCAAAAATGATACGCTATGTTGTGTAAAATTCCTGTACGTTTGATAAGCATTTTTTTGTAGACACGGGGGAGGAGGAAGAGGAATGACATGAGGGCTGGATTATTAATTTGATGTCAGCCACACAAGGGCAACGACAAGAAATATTATCAGAAAATAAATGGGGCACTAGGAAAATGTTTAAAAATATAAAAACTTTTAAAACAATTATGAAATTATATATTTAGAGTTGATTTAAAAATTTTGGTGCATATAATGGGAATCTCTTCAAAACTTAATAAAGTTTCAATATCGTAGTTTACTACCTCCATGACTGAAACGAACACATCAATATGATATCCGTTTTGCTATATAATCTAACCCAGCAAACATGGCGAAACGCAGAAGATTCACTTTCTTATAGCCTGGACGATAAAATATCTCACGGATGATAATCATATTCGTATTGCATTCAACAACTTGAAGAAACAAATGAGTATCTTCTACGCGATACGTTTAAGTAATTTGCCAACATCCCTTCCCGGCGAGTTATTTTCATATCATTAATAAGAAACGTATTCGTTTCTTCAAGATAATTCGCTTTCTTATCGTCTAAGCAAATCGTTCAAGAATCGTCGAAATAAATTCTTCGGAATTTGTAGTAAGAAATTAAGAAGATATTTCCTTAAAGTAGGTATATATTTATTTAATTAATTTTTTTTTAATATGATTTGGTGGAATTAAAATCACTAGTGAATTCACAAATTAATTACTGTTATGGAGTCTAATGACACATTCTTCCAAATGATAAACTCGTGTATCATAGAGATGATAAATAAGCGAAACTATTGTCTTCTTGCTTCCACATTAAAAATCAGAAAACAAAATTGTTTATAATTTCATCTTCTTTTTGTCTACGCAAGACAAGGAAGAAATCATTTCACAGTATTTGCTTTAATTTCGTGTGGAAGATATTTTGGCAATATCATCCACATATGGCCCGGAAGATTTTTAATCCAAATGTTTGCTGGGTAGATTTCGCGTAATAAATTCTGGTTGTGTTGGTAGTCCATGTTTTAAATGTATTTACACGTCATCCCTATTCTAAGCAACTTGTCAATTTTCCAAAAATTAAACAAAATTTTTGTGTGGGGCATCTGCGGTAAAAATGTTCTTTTCCTACTTTATTTTGAAATAATTCACATATTTAATTTATGTAAATCTTGGCTTCTCTTAACAAAAAACGATAATTTACATAACGCACTTACCTGAAACACGATTTATCTAGTTTATAATCCGACTTATATATTCGCAAGCACTGACGGAACACTTCATTTCTGTTTTAAGGTTTTAACAGGCACTAGTAGCACTAAAATACTTGTCTCAAAATAATTTTCAAACATAAATAGTTTTAAAAAAACTGATTCCGTAATTTAGTTAAATTTCACAAAAGAATTTTAAATTGAGTAAACCTGTTCACAAAACAAAAGCACATTTCACAATCAAGCTCCAGTTTTGGCAATAGTACTCTTCGGCATCTTACTTACTCTCCTATATGTGCTGCCCTGCTCTTAAAAAATTACTCTCATATACACGAATTAATTATTATTCTAAGGAAATGCCTGGTCATGTTGAGAAAATTCTTGTGAAGCTACACGGCGAGAGACTTTGGCCCCCAGAAACCACTTTATCCGCGTGCCCAGTCTCCCGTATATCAAAACAAGCGGGTCTCCATGTTCGATCTCCAGTCTCCGAAGTTTGCTCATTTTTCGCCTGCAGAAGTCCGGACTACTTCTGCATTCTGTTCTATCAATTAACTGTACTTGGAGAGAAAAAGAATAGAGTGAAGTGAGTTGGACAAAGTTTTTTCTTAATTTTTATTTAATTTATTATATGTAGGGTCAGTCCATAGAAAATCGAATGAACTTTCCTAACCTCACCATCACTCCAATAAATCCAAGTATGTTTATGCTGCGCTGCATGTTTAAAGTTCTTAAAATGTTACGATTTTTAGTATGCGGTGTTGTATTAATAAAATCATAACTTTGGTTCTAATTATCTAGAATATGGTCTGTAGATTATTTTAAAGAAAAAAGTTCAATATTTCAAGAAGAAAAATATAAAAAAAAAAACGCTTTTTGTAAGAAAAAAATTGAGGATACCTAATACAAATATCCTTTATCCTTGAATATCTCAAAATGCATACTTTTGATTTTGCTAATTTTTTTTAAATAAAAATACTCATAATTTTTTTGTAAATTATAAAAAACTCAAATTGAATAAATTTAGGGAGAAAGAAATTAACGTCAATAGAGATATGTTTATTTTTGAATAATTTTTGCATAATTTTTACAACAAATATATATATTTTAAGCCTTTTCACTTTTCGTATATGATAAAAATATTAAGAGGAGTTAGTATTCAGAAAAAGTTTCAATTTAGATACCAGCGAGCCTATAGGCAATAAAATTTACTATACGTAGGTTTGTGTCCTAAAAGTGAGAAAATAATGAGAAAATTCATATAAAATTAACATAGACCTAGACCAAAACTCACATTAGAGACATACATATAGCGTAAAAAACAAAAAAAAAACAACATACGACAATTTAACACGAAAAATGAATATTTGCAGTTCAAATAAATTGAAAATTTTTAACGAGAATTACCTCTCCAATTTTTTTTTTTTTTTTTTCACATAATTGTTACATATACCATTTGGCTTTGTGTTTCAAGAACTTTCAACGAAATATAGCAATTTAGCCGGTGAAATATCGGGAGGAAAACCAAGTACTATTAGAATCAAATAATTACAAAAACTGCCACTAAAAATGAAAAAAACTCGACGTTCTTTACTAGATCTAGGCTTTATCTTTCTAAAATAGCCACACTCTAAAGCATTGAGAATACCTACTAACAGGAATTTGATTTAAAAAACTTCATTTTTTACCATTTTTTACAAGTTTCCGAGCTAATATCTCCATTCCAATACATTTTTTCCCGAAATTATTTACTAGACCTCTTCGTTACCTTTAATTTATGATATAAATCATTTTTCTGTTACAAATAGTTTGCCAGAAATTCGCATTGAAAAATGTATGAAACTTGCAAATCTTGGTACTGACTCCTCTACTTAATAACTTTTGGCATAATTCTTTCTAAAAATCTCTTTTCGACAATTAGCAAAGATCTCAGGAGATCTCCAGAGACCAAACATAAATTTCGTGTATACACTTCGGAGGCGTGTGCCTAGAGACTTATTTCTTATGTTCTCCAGAGACCTAATTTTTTTTATCTCCAGAGTCTCTGCCATTCATGTAAACACTTTTGGGGATTTTATTCTCTGTAAACCCAGGCTAGAATAGAAACCAAGGTCTTTCACCCTGTATCTTTACCTTTAAGCTGTCCGCAGAAATAATGTCTAATGTTGAAATATCGCTTCTTCTATGTTCCCAGAAAGATTTAGGCAATTTTGGGCAAGAACATTTGCTCGGGAACAAATTCTTGGAAAATTTTAAATTGTTCATGATGATAATGATGTTCTCGTCAACCTTAAAACAATGTTCATAAATATTTCATTTTTTTTTTTTCAATATAAGGAATATATATAAGCCTCTACATTTTTATTTTCACATCTTCTTATCATCCTCAACAAAGAGGGATTGCAAGAAAACGCAAAGGATATTCACATTTACGTTACTACATATATGTATTTACCTATACACATTAATACACACTACATATTACTATATAATATACCTCGAACTATTCTAGATAAAAGTCTCTCTATTCAAAGGGTGGACTCTTATCCCACCATAAAACATCGTCGCACGAAGTATTTTTGCCCTGAAAAACTTTCAGTATGAAACTGCAAAGTATCCTGCAGTGTGAATTTTAAGCAGTTAAAAAGTCGTTTCAGTAGCAAACATTACAGATTCAGCCCTCCAGGGGAAAATCTTTTTGGAAGAAAGGAATAACTCCTCGGAGTAAATTTATTTTTAAAACTAGAATACGAGTACTACGGGAATTTGTTTAAATCACTTTTTCTGTACTTTCTTAAAGGATACATATTGTATAAATATTGATATCTGTATGTGCACTCCTTTCTTAGTATTTGTACAAAAAAAAAAACTGAAATTGCATTCGCACTATATAATTTATACAATAAAAATTCTCTCAGAATGTCACCATGAATAATTGATTGCAGTTAACTTTCCAGTATCGAATTTAAATTTTCACAAACCAAAACTTACATTTCGACAATAATTCAAAGTTTTTCCAATGCCAGATTTTTTTTCATATCTATCTTCTGATCGAGCAGTTTTTATTATCGAAAGCTATTGTGAGTTGCATCGAGTCGTCGTTGCATAAATTTTAAAAGACCCAAGACTCAAATTGCCAAACTCTGATTTATTATCGACAAAAATAGTTTTATGTTTTTTTGTCCGTTGTTGACATATTTTCTCAATCATTAATATCTTATTCCAAATTTCAATGACATAACAATCATTCATTAGCAGCAGCTTATGAGCATCATTAAAAACGTCAAGAATCAAATAAAACCAAAAACCTAAGACACACCAACCTCCGAACATTCTGAAACGGCTTTCATAAATGAATCCTATTCCCTGCAGATATTTTACTTTATGGGAAGTTAAGCTTGTTGTAAGCATTTTATGTATGCCTACCTTCTTAAGCTTTGACTGCACCAAGAGCAAACACCACAGCACAGTTAACAGCAACCTGAACCTGAAATCAGGTACTCATTATAAAATTCCCCAAATGAGCAACAAGCATAGATCTCTGCACCCTGACTGCATAGCATCATTAACTTTTGTTTATGCGGAGATTAATCATGTGCAGATATCTCATTGCTTGTGCCCCGGAGGATTAGAATCTTGAGTAATCTCGGTGCAAGCTGAGATCAAATATTTTATAGGAGACCGTGTGCAATACAGGACTCATATACGCCGTGTTAAGCAGTTTATAGTATTTACGATGGCTGTAGTTTAATTGAAAACGTGTTTACAAATTTGTGGATATATATCATGTTGGTCCATTATTGCTGGTAGTTCTTATAGGAAAGGCCTTAGGAAAGCATAAATTTAGCCCACTCTAACTATGATTATGAGAATTTGTGAGGATGGGTCAGATCGTTTTGAATTTTGCCTCAAGTGATTGTTCAAAATGGTATCCATATATGGTTAATGCGGTCCAAATGACTACTAGATTATCATTGAAAATTGTTTAAATGAGAGGAATTATAAAAAGTCGGTTGTGACTATATTTCATATCAATCAAATGTGAGTTTTAGTAATTGTATGGAACTGTTCCCATTTACAGAGCAATGGGAAGAGTTCCATATATGTCAAAAAGGATTGATATAAGTAAACTCCCTTAGATCCAGACGTTGTATGCCCATCTATATGAGTAGGTTAGCCCTATTAAGGTATCTTTTACTCCACCCGCTATTCCTGTTCTGATCTACATATTCTCAGTAGGAAAATACTGATGACAGTACTCATCTCCATTATCAACTTCATATACGGAGGCTACCAACTTTAATTTAGGTTAAGTTAGAGTGACGACCACGAATTTACTTTGCAGTTAGCAACAATTGGATCCTTGAATTAGTCCGTTATGAAGCCTCCTTATCTGTACCCATCCTGAAGTTATTTAGGTTATTTATAGTAGAAGATCGAAAACTAAAACCAATGAGATCATGTGCGCTAATGAACGTTATTAGATCCCCAACGTTTTGTTTACTATTTCACTTAAATCACGAGGCAAGTAACTACTTTCAGGGCTTTTTCTTCTTTTGGCGACAATAAGAAATTCACACAACAAATGTTAAAAGGTTCCCATTTTCCATTCTTTCATATAGATGTTACAGCACTCATTAAATGGATCCGTTATACGTTACATACAACTGCCCCAAGACGACAGTGCCATCATAATTGCAGTGAAATTGCTCATACTATGAATACGATTCTTCCAAATCAGAGTGCTTCTTTTAATCTTGTTCTATAATATATCTTGCTGCACCATATGTGTCGGAAGTTTTCATAGTAAAGCTTACCAACCCCCCCCCCCCCCCCCCCCCCTCCTATACGAAAATTGCTTTATCCTCTCTCACTCTTCTCTACGATTACTAATAGCACTTTTTATATTAAATTATTGAAGACTGTCGTTCATAGTATGCTGTGTACAAACTTATAGGGACAGATCTTCAGTATCCTAATATAACCCTGACTACCGATCACAAAACTCGACGCAGATGCCGAAACATCAGTTGTGGTAGCTCTGTTTATCACAAATAGCTACGCCAGGCGTCGATAAAATTACGACATTAATTTATCGACTAGCTTACTACACTGTAAAAAATGTGAACAATTGTTACCACAAAGCTTAGATATTTTTCCCTAAAATGTTGTGAATATTTCCTAAATTTTAGGGAATATTCCCTACATTTTAAGGAACATTCCCTACATTTTAAGGAAAAATACCTAAGCTTTGTAGCAACAATTGTGCCAAATTCTGAACTTCGGAACTTCGGTAAGAACAAAATCGGAAAGGGTGCGCAAGAGCCAGAGCGAAAAATAAATCCACACTTTCAGGGCTTTTTCAAGTTTCGGAATGTTATACAGAAAACTATTAAAATTCAGAAGGAGTCTTCAAAGAAGTGTTCTTTGATTTCTTCCTAAATTTTGAAGACATTTCCGAAACATTTTTTAAGCTTGAGTTGCACTGTTATTTTGTGTTCACAGTTAGTTGAAAGTGTATGACGATTTTCTGAAGAGTGGAAAAGGTGAGTAATTATAGTTGAATTATTATTAATAAATAAATATTTCATTGCTTTTGTAAATTACGTCAATAAGTTTGTGGTACAGAGCATGTCAAAACAGCTGAAATATTTGCGGATGAAACAAGCTGTTCTATATGAGCCTTCGGCTTCCGTACTTCATCAGTCCCAAATTAACCCAGTGCTTCGAGCCCTGGTTCGCTATTCAAAAGTTGGTGCGAGAAGTCTGCTATTTGAAAGAGGAAATGAGGGCTTTGAATATAGCGCAAAGGACACTCTTCAACTTAAGTGATATCCTTCCTTCATTGCTTACAATTTCAATAGAAGACTTCATAAATCTTGAGAATAAGGTGAAAATAGAAGTGAAAGCTACTGAAGGATTGGTACGTATGGAATTTTTCTTAACAATGAAAAATGTTTTATTATTTTATTTTGCACTGAAAACTTTAAAAATAACTGAAAACCGGCGACGATCTGTCAAAACTGACACTTTCGAAGTTTTTACTCGACGATTTTTCTCGAGCTAAATCAAGTAATAAATTGCACGGAGGGGAAAAGTGACGTAAACAATTTCTCTCTCAATTTTCGAGTACGCGAACGCCTTCGAGTAAAAACTTGCAAAAACTTTTAGAAGTTTGTACTTTCAAGTTAGTACGCGAACAGACCTATTTTCCCTTCAGAAAAAAAAAACCAATTATGTTTCCCTCTGTCACACACATGTTCAATTTTCTTAAAGCTGCATGTAATTCTATCTTTCAAAATTTGCATTAATTTTGTATTTTATTATTATTTTTTTTTTTTTTAAATGACGTCCTTCTCTAGTGGGTAATCTCTTGAATAGCTGTTTAAGAGATTTCTCTTGAATAGTATACGCTCGCCGCTACAGATCTCTATTCACCTCACCATATGAATAGACAACTAGAAGTGTTTCTATAACGCCGCGAGTAGAGTTTCGCTTCTCTATCAGTTGAAAATATTCTCGAAGAAATTCTTGTGATTGAGTTTGGGGACGAAAGTTAACAGGATTTGTGGAAAAAATTGAAAATTAACGAAAAATGAATTTTAACTGGCAGACTGCAACACCTTTATGTTAAAATGTGTTTATTTATTAATAATTTTTGCAAAATATTTACATAATTATTAAACTGTATATATAATTATTAACTCAACGGATGGCGGTATTAAAAAATTATCTGTAAAGTTGGATGTCACCTTTATGACGGCTTAATATTTTACGATGAGTAATTTTTACAGCTTATTAAAGGCATTTCACAAAGGATTAAATCATATACATATCAATACATTATGTAAATAGATACCTATAAAAGTAAAAAATTATTCACATTTTTGTATTTGCAGAAAAACTTACAGGCAGAAACAACAAAAATTTTGAATGTGGATTTAATGAAATCCAATCGAAATGTTGATCGTGGACAGCATACGGCAAAAATTAGCAGTATTAAGCATGAATTATGCTAAAAAATGCTGCCACTGAGTTAAACTCAATGAGTGGTGGAAAGGAAAACCCCGTACAATGGAAAAGAGTAGTTTTTAATTACTTTCTTAAGACTTCAAGCAATTTATTTTATTTATTTCAGTACTGGATCGTCTGGAAAACGGCTAAGAAAAACCAATACTATATAACAAAATAAAGGCGTTCAAAAACAAAACATTAAATCGTCCTCTTAGCGAAAGACCAAAACCATTAGAAAAAATGGCTGAAGATGTCATTCAATTTTTTCTGAAAATTTGGTTGAAGGTAGATGGCGCTACTTCGATAGTAGGATTTTATCAAAAAACGACGAAAAGATTAGTAACCGCATATAGGCAAAAATTATTTTTTTCAGTTTGCAGACTTGTATAAACTTTACTTTCAGTGAGAAAAATTCAGCTGACGCTATCTCATTAATAGCCGTATCGGTGAATACAGAGGTAGAACAGCTGTCAAATATCGCAAGAAGAGCAATTAAAACTTTTTAGAGGAGCCATCACAACTGGGGCCGGATTCTGTAAATCGGAGAGTTTGGGAGATGAGAATTTTCGTTTTTCCCGATTAAATCTCTCTAACTCCCCATTCGCGATTCTCTAACATACTTGGGGAGAGTGAAAACGTGGAGTCGCAATATTGAAGGAAGACTAATGCTGTCTGGGACTACGACTCTCCCATTGGGGTTTTTTCCTTCGGATTTAGGATCTAGAGTACAAAAATATAGATGAACAAATTTTTGGGGAGGGGCTTTTGGGGAGGGGCTTTTGGGGATGGGGGTCGTACCCCTCCTCATTAGTAGTTTTCCAAAATACGTAATGTTTGGTTTCAAATTAAAGAGGCAGAAGCGGGTAATCGAGTGGTGTAGCTTTTTTGATCATTTTAACTTCATAACTGTATTTTTTCCGCCGAAACACGGATTTTTTGCACTTAGGTCATATACTATATTTTGAATATATTTCTTTCGTTCTTTGTTTCACATCCATTAGTACTCTGTTATGAACATTTTTCTCATGGAAAGTGAATTCTTCATAATGATGAATTGAAGAAAATATGTCAATTTTTGTACCACAAAACGGCCATTTTTTCATCTTCAGAAGGACTGAATCACTTCTTTTTTAGTGATCTCCAAAACCATTTACCGGACTCAAAAATTAATTACATATCTAATTAGGGGACAAAATATAGATGCGATAAAACTATCTTAATTTCAAGTTTCATTTTTGCTTTAACAATAATGTTACAAGCTCAACAAATTCCAAATATATTCAAAATTATTATTTTTATTGGAAACTTATCTCCTATAACATGAAATATTCCTTAAACTCGATTTTTAAGCAAATAAAATTAAGCAATTTTTGTCTGACTATTCCTAAAGGAGCTATGGGGGACAGAGAAAGGATTACAAATGTTATATTGCCATCTATTTCTATTCTATATATTCATTTGGAAAATCCACTTAACTGAAACTGAACTATGGTGGATTTCGTATGGAACTTATTATTTCAAGTTCAGTGGAATCCAGTCGTTAAACCAAAAAGAGACAACTATAGAAAAGTGATCACATGATAATAACTGACATATATATAAATGGACTGCTTGATCTCCTGTTCATATGGCACCAATTTTGATTTCAGGAAGTATGCTCTCACTGTCAATGCTACCAACTGTCGTAAGTTGGAGCTATATTTAAATTATGTGGGAATTTACTTATATGCATGTCCGTGGCATTTACCGAATTTACCACAAAAGTATTTGGGACTATTTGTATCGTTAAATTTTAGTTATGAGTCGAAAGAAGTGTTTTTTACAAGGATTTTTACAAACAATTTCTCGTTCCTAATCGTTACAGTTCAGTGGGAATGTATGCTCTCACGGAAAGAGACAGGAATATGAAAGTGGTGCCATTTGCTTTCATGCACTTTTGATTCAACAAGCAGTCCATTTATATACATGTCAGTGATGATAATAGGTCTGTTCGCATACTTCTCGTGCAAAAACTTTCTGGGTAAAAACTTACTCGTTTGGTGGGGTGAGAATGTAAAATGCATGAAAAAGTAAGGGAACGCTTTTCATGCATCTTCGTGAAAAACAAGAAGAAGAATGAAATGTCATTTAGAATTTTTGATTGTTTTAGTTTTCTATTGCAATTAAGAATTGAAATATTGTTGATATAAATTGAATTTGAGAATTGTCAATCCATCATTCGACATTTTTAATGTTTTAAAAACTTTTTGGAAAATTTAGCAATTTTTAAAGTTACAAATTACACTTCCTTATGACAGCTGTCAATTTTCCTTTCAACAATTGATTGCCGTAACTAAAAACTTCGGATTAATTCATGCAAGGGGGGAAGCTGTGACGTATACAAAACTCGTGTAATTTTGTGTGCACGAGAAAGTAAGGGAACGGAAAATGTGTAAGTTCGTGCAAATTTATTGCAATCACTGACATATATATAAACGGACTGATTGATCTCCTGTTTCATGTGGCACCAGTTTTGATTTCAGAAATTATGCTCTCACTGACAATGCTACCAACTGTCGTAAACTGCATATATGCATGTCAGTGGAATTTACCGAATTTACCACAAAAGTATTTGGGACTATTTGTATCGTTAAATTTTAATTATGAGTCGAAGAAAGTGTTTTTTACAAGGATTTTTACAAGCAATTTCTCGTTCCTAATCGTTACAGTTCAGTGGGAAAGTATGCTCTCAAGGAAAGAGACAGAAATATGAAAGTGGCGCCATTTGCTTTCATGCATTTTTGGTTCAACAAGCAGTCCATTTATATACATGTCAGTGATTGCAATGCATTGTCCCAAAACTGAGTACGCGAACATACCTAATGTAAGCGATTTCAGTGGTGTCAGCGTTCAATGTCATACATGTCAGTGACGTACATACTCCGCTGCCAAAATCAGGTAGAACAATTTCCAAAAAATTTCTACCTTATATAGAATGAAAAGAATTAGTCCATGTATATACAATAAATAAGTGTTATCTCCTTGTCGACCAGTACCTGAAAACGTAAAATGAAATTTAAATTTTAATTCCTAAGTTTTATACTGCCATACAAATTAGATGCATTCACTGCAATTCTATTAAGCGAATGGCTGTCCGCCAGAATCCTGGCCCTGACTAATCTGAACGTAGGTGGGTACACAACGCACACATCAACTGGTGTAAATTTAAAAAACAGTAACCTATTTTAGTCTAGAATTTATTTTCAATCCTAATTCATAGACATACATGAGAATAAAAAATAAAACTTACAGCAGATAAATACTTGTAAAAACACACTTGTGAATTTTGTCACTTTTTCGCGCATCTCACAAAACGTTTGGACCGAAAAAGCGATAAATAGGGATGGCCAACATGTGCTTCATGCACTGGAACCAAATGGCATAATCCTAAGAAATCGTAAACATTTATTCCAATTATGGCGGTCCACCATAAAAATGAGTGCTTGACAGACATCTGCAATCAACAAAAGAAAAAGTCAGAAATCAAGCACAAATAAGTATGTATGTAGGTAAGCCTATATACGTGCAAAGAAAGGATACGGATGAAGATGGAATGGGTAATGTCCATTAATTTCTACTTCACTTAACTACGTCCTTTTGCGCGAAGACTCATAAATTATTCATGTTGACCTCAATCTAATGATTTAGGGTCCAAATTGGAGCCAAAGGGTAAGATTTATTCCATGTCAATAACGTAACTCACCTTATCCATCTTGAGGGTTGTTTGTTCTTGATCCAGGCCTAAGAGAGTTCTTTTTGTTATGGTTTTTGTGTTAATGAGAAAGCTTTGATGATAAATTCCCCAAAAATGTAAGAAATAAATTTAATCTCAAAATAAATTGCCCAGAATAAGCAGAAATCTTGTTCTCTGGTGTACCTTTTTTTATGAAAATTGTCATCAAATTCAATTGTTTTCGGTCATTTTGATTTTAAAAAATAAATGTCAAAAACATCATAGAAAACTGTGGGAATTTGAAAAAGCAACCTTGATTTTTAAATTGTTTAAAGGGCACTATGTGTGCCACATTCCACATTTGATAGAATTACTAAATAGAGCTTGGGCCCTATTCTTTAATAACAAAGGCAGATTCTGTATTCGTTATCATTTCAAAACCATTCGGAATTAACACAATTCTTGAAATCCGAATGCGTTATAAACCAAACACAAAGCTTTCGTCATTTAACGAATGGGTTCAATTCAACCATTCGTTATGCTAAAAGATGTACGTGCAATGACAAAATTATCAGTGTAATTTGTGTAGGTGGATAAGGTCCCACTGGGAAATAGAGCGCTCTAAGAAAACTCCTCAAGCGCTTCCCTGGAGACTCGTACTGCTTCTTTTCCCTAACCCAGCTCATTGCTTTTTAACATAGACGATAGACATGTCTCTGCAGAGGCAAGCGCTGCAATACTGCTCTTAAGAAACACTCTAGGAGCCATTCCAAACGATGTGCGAAGTTTTTTGAATGTATCTTTTCAAAAGCTTTAATGAGCTTTTTGGATAGTCATTGAAGTGCTTCTTCCTTAACTTCAGAAGAAGACTTCAGGACTGCTCTTCCTGAAAACAATAGTAAGGTACTTGCGCATGCTCATGATTATTTGTGGTATTAAATTTTTTTTTAATTGATTAAATAAGCCGATATTCTCCCTTTTATTCTCACTTTTATTAACCAAAACTTCACTAACCACTCTGAACTTCTCATTGAAAATGATAGATGCATACTTCACACAATAGTGGAAAATCCACAGTTTAGATTCGTGGAAAATTAAATGAAATCTTGCACTTCTGCTTAAGCTCATCAAATAATATTCTACGGAGCTTCCAAGTGATGGCTCTAGAAGCACTTTAGTTACTTGCGCCTTTGCTTATTTTTCTGGATAGATCTGTGAATATTATTCTAAAGAGCTTCCAAATGATGGCTAGAGAGGCGCTTAAATTGTGTTGCTTTGAGAAGCGCTGGTTTTCGTCCTAATGAGGTACACCAAAACTTTCGAGAAATACTTCCGACGTCATAAAATAGAAATCTATGTACATGTGTACGTGCTAGTCCAACTCCATAAAATGAAGTTTTGTATTGATTCTTATGGAAAAGTGACTAGACATTGATTTTATACAGGGTGTCCCATACATACGGCATTTCCTTTATACACCGGATTCCTCACTCAATTTCGAGAAAAAAGTTGTATGGGAGGGGAGTCGGAAAATGCATGGTGCGGGCGTTAGGGGGGTTTTGTGATTTTTGTTCTTTCTATCCTAATTCCATGTAACTTTCGTGCAACTTTCTTGTTATACACCCTATGAAGGTGACTTGCATCTCAGGTGATAGTAAACCCTCTACGGTTCCAACAAATGTTCAACCACCTCTCTATTCCTTTTCCGTCGGCAGTTATAGGACGTCAAAATCAAAAAATTAGAACATTTTCCAATTTGTTTTTCAATTTCAACGATTTTCCCGATAAAAGGCAAGATAAGGATAGCACTTTCATGCACGATTTCGAGACCTACGAATGTTACCTTTCATTTGATCCGTTTTTGAGATATTCCCGTTTTTATGATGCATAATTTCATTAATTTTGCTAATAACAATAGAAATCGCGTCTAATTTATGCAATTCCACGCAAATTAGCAAAAAATTCAAGAATTTATGAATCATAGAAACGGGAATATCTCAAAAACGGTTGCATTTAGGTAGGTACGTGTACATGGTCAAATTAAAGATAACATTCCGGGGTCTCTAAATCTTGTAAATAAACTGCATATTTATCATGTATTTTGGCGGGAAAATCGTTAAAATTCGCAAAAAAATAGGATGTTTTTTCCAATTTTTGGACTTTGACGTACTACAACAGTAGGGCTGGTTGGACATTCATTGCAAAGCTTAGATGGTTTGCTATCACCTGAGATAAATCTCGTCTTGATAGGGTGTATATCAAGAAATTTACAAGGTGTAAAGTGGAAACAGTACTAAAAATCGTAAACCCCCCTACCGCCCACACCGTGCATTTGCGGCTATCCTACCATACAATTTATTTCTCGAAATTGATTGAGTAATCCGGGGTATAAAGGAAATGCGGTACGTATGGGACACCCTGTATATGTCATAAAAGCTAAACTATTATCCAAACAGGAAAACAGTCTTCCAGTAATCTTAAGTTTGGTTTTAAGCTTAGTTTTGATTAAAAAGTAACCTTACCATTTTACGCTCAATAACTCTCAGAGTTGGGAATTGTAGTCATTTGGTTAAGATAAATTTTTTTAAATAATTTTGTTACTAAAGATATAAAAATTTGATTACGGTTAGGAAGATAAGAAGGTTTAAGCTTTAAGTTTATCGGAAGATAAGTTTTCTGTATGAATAGTAGTTTAGGGAACAGAAGCTATTCAAATCAAACTTTTGTCAGTTTTACATAAGAACACTGCAAATATTTTACAATATTAGGACTATGTTAGGACTCTCATTTAGTAGTAAGGGATTCTGTTTCACATGCCTTAGGAAGTATTTCTAGAGAGTTTTGAGTATACCCGTAAACCCCGGAATATGATACAAGCCATGAGCTCGGCGAACATACCAACACATCAAAAGGCATTAGCGGCCCGACTACAGCCATGCAGTAGGGCCCACCCTCACTGTTTTGGACACTCATCATGGAGGAAGAACCAATATTCCAATTTAAACAGGTCTTAAAACTTAAAAATATCGCACCCACAGAAAAATTAAGTTAAAACAAATTGCAGCCAAATATATTTTGTTTCTAGTGGTTTAAAACAAAAATAACATATAGAACAAATTTATGGAAATTATAGCGTTTGAACAAAATACAAACTACTTTTATATGAAAAACACCTGCAGTAAGCCAAGGCAAGAATGTGTGTGCTGTCGTCCGAATTTGACTGTTACCAATAATTGCAGACTGCTTTTATATTGGCAGCACAGAAAAGGTAAAATACACCTACTTATATAATTTCTTTAATCATTTCGAAAATAAAAGAAACAGAACCTTAGTTGAAGAAGTAAATTTTCGAGTAACACGAACTTTATTTTACATTCTGATGGCTATATTCTTTCTAACAACTGAGCCACTGGAGCTACCGAGATACATAGTCTTTCTCTTTTCTTTACGGCTAATTATATATAAATGTACACAATTAGCTAACCATTTTTAAAAGCAATACATACACAATACAAATTTAATAAGAACAAGAAAAACTTTTTTTAATTAACTGACACAGTTGACAGTATTGATTTTGTAAATTGACAAATTTAGTCTTACCACACTCGTTATGTTGAAAAACTTTTTCACCACTTCGACTTTATAACGATGAGGGGGCCTATTCTTGAATAGCGAATGGTTTTTACGAATTTGGTAAATAACGAATCGAATACCCCCCGTACGTATTCCTAAAGTTCATCGTTATAAAGTCCTTCTTATTCTTCTATTGGTTATGATCCGGAACTGGGGGCTCGACCCGCGAGCTGGAGTTCCTTCACAATGGCTTGACCCTCCTATGTGGTATAACGCCTAAAAAGTGTGCCGTGTCCGGCTAAATGTTGTTGATTGCCATGTCCGGCTAAATGTTGTTGATGGCCATGTCCGGCTATTTGTTGTTTTATAATTGTGTGTGTATATCGTTGAGTTTTGTTTTAAAGTTCCATATGTATTTTACTTGTGCTTGTTTTGTTTGTTTATGAATAGGTCGACGGAACACAAGTAAGTTTCCTGAATTGAAACTACCGTTATCGAATCTCATGGAAAACCCCTAATCTGGTCCAAGGGTCAAAGCGAGCTGATTTGGTACAACGTCCGACCGCACTGAGATACAACTTGGAACTGCGTTATAAACTATAAAGTTGAAGTGATGAAAAAGTTTTTCAACATAACGAGCGTGGTAAGATTAATTCTGTCAATTTAAAAAATAAATACAGTCAGCTGTGTCGCTTAATTAAAATAATATTTTTGTTGTGCTTATTATTTTTATATAAAATATAATTAGTATATTATTGCGTTTAAAAATGGCTAGCTTTAGTGAATTATCATTATTGTTTGCCTCTGAAAATGTGGATATGGAAAATTATTTACGTCGAATTCGTCAGCCAATTGATTTTTTTGAACTCTCCGGCCATAAATTTATGAAACTTTTTCGACTAAAGAAAAATATGGTTGAGAACCTTATCAATAAGTTGAATCCATATATGGTTGGAGCATCACGTTCATTAGCTATAGATATTCAAGAAAAAGTAAAAACTCTTTGAGCTGTGAATAATATATAACGTTTGCTTTGACTCTTATTAAGTTCTATGTGCCCTTCGGTTTTTTGCTACTGGGAGCTATCAACAACTTGTTGGAGATACACAAGACATTTCAATGAGGCAATCCTCGGTTAGCAAATCAATAAACGAAATCATTAACGGTGTTAATGAGGGCAATATTTTCAAAGAACAGATTAAGTTCCCAACAACAAGCATTAAACTCCACCAGAAAGAGTTCAGATTTTCTAACTTTGTAAACAGTAATACATATTTAAAGAAATACTTATAGATTTTATGATTTTCATGGACTTCCGGGGATAAAGGATGTGTGGATTGCACTCATGTCGCTATTGTACCACCGCCAAAAGAAGACACATTATTTCCAGAGCATATTTATGTCAACAGAAAGGGATATCATTCCATAAACGTTCAACTGGTAATATTATTTATGGTATATTTATATAAAAGTGCTTAATATTTTTGCCTTAATAAGGATGTGATTCTAATATAGAAATTATCAGCGTCAATGCAAAATATCCTGGATATACACATAACAGCTTTACTTGGAATAACAGCAACGTTCTTCTGGCGGTACAAGCTCTTTACAAAACTTTTCCTGAGCAGTACTTTCTATTGGGTAGTAAATTACAATTTGTATTCCCCAAATGAGTTAAACAAATACATTTTCTATTCATATGATTGAGAATACACCTAAATGCAATACCAGGTAGCGCCGAGAGTAATTATAACACTCGACAAATGGCAGTATGAAGTACAATTGAACGAGCAAACAGAGTTTTAAAGATGCGATTTCGATGCCTTTCAAACCATCGTGTTCTTCATTACCGCCCAAATGTAGCATCGAAAATAATTAACACGTGCTGTGTGTCAAATAACTTAGGAAGAGGTGTATCCTCAAAATGGTGAGAAAGGAATGGTCCCGAATTAAACGCCAGAAGAAGCTGAAATAAACAGAGGAACTTCTTCTATTAATGCTTTACTTGCAGCGGGGAAACGACTTCATTCGAAAATAATTAGGCATTATTTTCAATAATTACATTCTTATAATAAAGTTTTCTCCATATAGTTTTATATATTTATATATATTATTTTATATGGAATTAGCCATTAGAAACATTTTAGGTGGTGGCTGATATGCTTACATTATATGCTCTAAGCTCTACCTATACAAACGACATGGATATTTTTGTGAGTGCCTGTGCAATTTCCTCCCTAGCTAACGTGTCCGTTTCCATTACCGTCAGTTTTTTTCCTGTAATTCCATTTGTTTTTCACTCTTTAAGGCTGGGTCTATGTCATAATTGGGACAACTCGATGCACAGTTAGCAAGATGGGCGGGGTGTTTGAATAAATCGCAAATTAATTAATAGAATATTTATTTAAACACCTAAGGCAACATATTAACGTTTTCTAATTTTTAAATTTGTCCTCCAAGTTTTATTGAAAATGATTTAAAAATGAAAATTCAGTTATTTTTTTTTAATTTCTCTGGTTTGCGGAGCGGGGCTGCCACAAATTTAAACTAAATTAAATAAATTTTTAACATAAGCTCATTGAAGTTAAATTCTACTTATTTTCGTGAAAATTTGATGCAATAGATTGCTTTCTTACTGGGTAAAATGCAGGTAAAACAAATTGTTGCGTCGAATTGTCGTAGATATAAGTAGACCTTCTTTGGTTTTTTCAGCAGCAGCACTACAAATCTTCTGCGCGTCACAACAGAACGTCTTTTAGGAAATCGTAAAGGAAGTCTGTTTTCATTTTTCTGACAAGTAATATTCTCGGGAAATCACTGGCCTCAATAACTATTGTGGAGGACTCGGGGTAGAAAGTTGTTGACCGCGGATCCTCATTATTAAACACTGGAGAAGTGTTCTCACCTACGTCCTACTTCATTATATATATTTGAATAAGAACTCTTAAATTTATATACATTTAACTTTCTCACCATTACAATTTTAGTCTCGAGCACATCCTCATGGCCTGAAACTTGATTCGGGTTAATCAACTCCTGCAACCTTAAATCCTCGCTGGTTAGAAACAATTTTGCAGGAGGACCTCAACCGATGCCATGCAAACGTTTTTTTTATCACCGCCGATTTGCTTTTTACGACACATTTTAAAACCTAACAACTGTGGAAATTTAATATAATATCAATCAATAACAAAAAATTAATGAATTTATATTCATACCTTTCTCCAACTTTTTCAATCTTTTTTTGCTCCAGGTATTGAGTTTAATATTTCTGTCAGCTTTTACCATAACTCCGTGGCGTTTTTCGAAGTGAAGGAGTTATCAAATTTCCCCACTTTCAGCTTGGGGTTGTCTTCCAAAATTTAATAATTTAATTTTTTTGCGCCCACGACATTTTTTCACAACTTCTGTCCATCATTAACAACTGTAAAATATCAGTTGGCTCACTCTTCGTTTAGAATAACGAATGGTTGAACCCCATTCGTTAAATAACGAAGGTTTTACGTTCGGTATATAACGTATTCGGATTTCAAGAATACGTTACCGAATGGTTTTGACAGCATAACGAATACGGAATCTGCCTTCGTTATTCAATAATAGGCCCCGATGTTCAAGATTACGCACCGGGTATTCGATTCGTTATTTACCGAATTCGTTAAAACCGCTCGTTATTCAAGAATAGAGCTCATTATCATAAAATCCAAAACATAGACTTTCATACAGTACGTTTAAGTGAATACTTGAGTACTTGACTTGAAATCCACTTGAAACTCAAGTAGGGTTTTTGGTTGAATTAATTCCAATTACTTGTCTTGAAATTTTCTTGAAATTTACTTGAAGTGACATTTTACCTTTGACAACTCTGCATTAGGTTCAATACATAGGTACGGATTTTCCGATAAATATTTTGAGAAAGTGCTAAAAATTACAACCCGAATTATCATCAATAATCTTCTTCTTGTTCCTTTTGCCGTTTTCATAACACACAGAAATGAAAAATGTTCAAGTATTAAAGTTGCATTTACATGAATTTTTTCAAGTAGTAAATCGAACATAATTTTGTGATTTACTTGACTGAAGTATACTTGAAGTCAATGCGCGTTTACATGATAATAGTAGGAGTATACTTGAAGTATTCATGTAAACCAACTTATAGATCTCTAGAAGTTCCTAAGTAGATATCTATTTTGGTCGTTAACGCAACATAATTTATCAGGGCATTATTTTAAAGAATTTAAAAGAGAAGCCTGCAAAATTCTTAATGTCGAAACAGTCCCCAAGGTACAAAAAGTCCACTATAATAATACCCTGAGAAGTTGAAAGGGGGATCTCTCTATACATTCTCAATTCTAGAGCTTCGAGACGTTAATTGACTTTATACATAGCTGCCCAGCAAACATTGCGATTCGAGATCGATTTGAAATTGATTCAACTA
The DNA here is from genome assembly GCA_963924295.1 of Dioctria rufipes. Taxonomy (NCBI): domain Eukaryota; kingdom Metazoa; phylum Arthropoda; class Insecta; order Diptera; family Asilidae; genus Dioctria; species Dioctria rufipes. Next base: position 30,664,886 of record OZ002742.1, read on the forward strand.
AGCGAAGTTATATTTCGATACTGAAGTCGAATACGGATTGCTTACGATCCGACAGCGAAAAATAAGGAACGCTATATCGAATCATAACAACAATTCGATATCGACTTATATTTTCGGAAATATTTCGAATGGTTTAGGTGTATTTGTATAGTATATATAATAGCTTTATGTGCTCAATTTTTCTTCTAGAAAACGAAACGTAGATATTCCAATCGGAAAATAGGATTGATTTTGATTTTGTACGTTGTAACGTATTCACAGGAAAAAAGTTCAGATCACCCCCATGTTCTTGGAGATCTATAATACATACTGAACTTGGTCAGTTTCCGTGGGACACCCTGTATAATAAAAACTGTTAACTTAATATTTTCTATTTTATTCAAACTTCAGAAAAATACACACTACATACATACACAAAAACAAAATATAAAAAATGTAAAATAAAAGCCAAAAAACAAATGAACATGTTCCCAACTAAAATAACATCGAAATTAAAAAGGAAAAAAAATTGGAAAAATGGTTTGTTTCACCACTTCCACGTGGTGGTGGTTGTTCTTGGTAACGACTAAGTGAAACAGAAAAAGACTCTTCGTTCAACCCAAGAGAATCATACTGGCTCGTATTGCTCACCGTCTGTTTACTTTTAACTAGTAAAAATCGAGTAAATTTATACGTTTCCCCTCTTGCACAAAGTTGCACATTTTTACTCATGATCAAGAGAGTGTAACTTTGATATGCAATCAGCTGACTGTCAAAAGTATTAAATTTCAGGTTAAGCCGTTTGTTGGGTTATCGAAAGAATGTGAAATGATAATCTAAAGAGTCGAAATTAAAAACAAAAATATTAAAGAGGGTGGGTTTTTTAAAACGTATTTCAAATTAATTGTTTTCTGTTTCAGGCGGAAAGGTAGCAGCCAAATTTTTGACACATGACAAGCTAAACAAAATTTACTCGAAAAGTGCCTGGTAACTTTTCTTGATTTATCCCCTCTACCGCATAAAAGTTTTTACTTGATTTTTACGCAAAGATTTTTACTCAAAAGCAAACAGACAGACCTAATAATGACTCTCGCCGCAAGAAAGATTCACTTCCCCTTCACGATGCGATTGTTCAATCCGCCGGCTGAACTGGAACATTCAAGTATCAGGATTTGATTCGCTTGTTTTCAATAACCAAGGGGAGCTTGATTTTTTGACTTCGAACGTTTTCAATAATCACAAACTGGCAACTTCGCATTCTCCCGGCGGATTCAGCAATAGGGCCCCCTACTATCGAATGCTTCACATGAATCTTTTGGGAGTTTTGTGCTTAGGGCTTCTGTGCTTAGAGATCGCGTGTTTAGGGATCTTGTGTTTGGGGATATCGGGGTAGGGATTTTAAGCTTGGGGACTTCAGCTACTATTGTATATTCCATATACCCCCCCCCCCCCCTCATAAGAGCTTAAACTTAGGACAGCTTTTGCACAACCATTCCAATTACTTTATAAAAGTATACCTTACTGCGTTCTCTTTTTCATCTTTCTCAATCCATGTCGTTCTTTTTCTCCGGCCAAACCATTTCAATCGGTCGTCGCTTTTTTTTTTTGACTCCGAATGGTTTTGAATGAACTTGAGTTTTTCCCGGAGTCAAGCAGTACGATTTTAATTTGTATTCGTGAAAGTGTAGTACACAATTTGGCCAAAGTGTTAAATAGTTGAGCTTTGGTTGTCTTTTTTTGAATATGGCCCTCCTTTTCATAAACAACAATTAATATAAATTTATAGTTGCTTTTGTCAAATGGAAGAAATATTAAACACTTGAAATAGTTCTCTTTAAGCCATATGAAAAAAAAATCCTCTAAATGACAAAAAACCGCTCACTAGAATAAATTACAACTCCTTGACACTTCTTCTGAGATTTTACCTTTCAATTTAATATCGCCTAAAAACACCCTTCCAAACAAAAATCTGCTCAAATTTTTTTCAACCCTACTCATGAAATGTCTCCACCAAATTACTGCAAGTCATTAATCATGTAAATTTGTTTTAACGCGATAAGAAAGCACTTCTTATGCCCTTGAACGTTGTCTCATTCATCTTCACAGCAGTGGAAAAAAATTGATGGCTCCGATTAACTCGTTTTGTCTTACAAACTCCTCTAAGAGAAGAATAAGGAAATGCAGAAATCTCAGCAAACTGGAACGCAAATGCAACGAGAAGCAAAAGAAAATTACCAACAAAAAGTGTTTAATGATCGAATTATGCAGACACGCTGTGCGAACGAAAGAACAGGCAGAGCCTCACAGAAAAAAAAATTAATTTCGAGCAGTTTTGCCAATTGTTTTACAATGGCAGAGCCGCAATGCACCTATAGCCGAGAGCAAGAGCTTAACCACAGGGGTTCCGCAAAAATATTAAACGAGCCAGCGATGTCTTCACTTTATGAAATGAAATATACCAGCTTTTCAAAAACCAAGGAGTAATGAAAAATTGAATACATTTAGAGGATTTATTGCAGAGCTATAAAGATGTTTGTCCTTCCTTTAACACCTGCCTTACGTTTATATTGATTCTGCAGTCTTTCAGGTAATTGTTAAATGGACTCCAAAATTTATTATCCGAACACTTAGCCCACAAATCTAAGTCCATTTGGTATGAGTCTTCGTTGAATTGTTTTAATCGTTTGGATTCGGGAGGACCATCCGGGGTATCTTCGCGAGTATTATCATCTGCTTGATAAAAGAGAGATTTTTTAAAACAAAATTTCATGAGCGAGATTTTATTTACTCTTACCACATCCACTCATCTCATTCCAAATCTCCTTATCAGCTTTCATTACCCTAGGTACCGCATGATAACACAAACGACTGCTCTTAGACATAACAACTATGTCACCGCTCTTAAGAAATAACGCAGTTGGCTTTTCCTCTTTCGTCGGGCCTCCGATCAGAAAAATTGCTGTCTGGCCGAAACTATAATGACAAAATCAAAAAAAAAAGTTATTCAATTATTTGTATGCTTTTAATCAACTGGGACGAATATTGTTAGTTTATTTATCTGTCCGAGGACTTTTCCAGAGTTCTGTTACAATTATTGAACCCAAATATAACTTGCCATTTTCAATTATTGGAAAAGGAAAAATTGTAGGGTTCAACCAAAAATAAACGCAAACCTGAAAATAAGTTCATGGACTTCTTTTAGCCGCTAAGAAACTACCACAGTAATTTCAATCGATAAAGGTCTCAACGATGTCTATATCTACCAATTACCAACCTGTAACATACGAGGATGATTCAACAACATCTCATTCAGCCACTACATTATTTGACTTCCGTATTGTTCTAATTTCTTGGGATTTTTGTCAAGGATCTAGTGATCCTACTTTTAAGTATCCATCCGAATCCGTCAAAATCTAGCAAATTTTTATAGTGTTACATAGAATTTTAGTTTCATCTAATGCTCGTACTCTGCCAACGATTTTTGAGGATCCTGCTACGCTGCCTCATGAATTAGTGATCAGTAAATGTCCTTCATACGTGCCAAAACAGTCCACAAAAGCGGTCAACGCTTTCGTAAGGTACATGTTCTATTAAAACTTCTCTGGAGATCATTCAGCGTTACATTTGGATCTTCTTTCTATGTTATTCCGACATTACCATTGCCAATCGATTTATTGCGGCGATTATTAATATTCTTGGTGATTGTCCTATTTACCAAATGAAATGAGGAAAATGGAAGTGAAAGACATGTTTAGATGGCCTTTACAGGCAATTACTCGTCAGCCATTAGAATGGAATCTACAGGGCAATAGAAATGTGAGACAACGACAAGGTCTACAATGGCAAGGCGGTTATAAAGAAATAAATAAAAATGGAAAAACCTCGACAAAAGTCAAAAGCACAGACAAGAAATACCCATATATCGACGGCTGTACTATCAAAATGATGTATGAGAAGAGCACGTAGCAATAGCTCACTGATATCGGCTAAATATATCATTGATACGAACCAAACATTTTTATACCCTAGATGAAATCATAGGGGTATACTAAGTTTGTCATTCCGTTTGTAACACCTCGAAATAATGATGGTAGAACAAAATGGATTGGACACCCATGCATAATATTAAAAGTTATTTCGATTTTTGCATGTCCGTCCGTCCGTCTGTGCGCACGATAACTCGAGAACGCGTATACTTAGAGAGCTGAAATTTTGTACACAGCCTTTAAAAAAAAAAAGTAAAATTAAGTTCGAAAATGAGCCAAATCGGGCAACTCCTTCGTGGGGTTGCCATATAAAAATTTCGTTTTCCGCTATATATTTAGACACTGAAATTTCGTACATGATGTTTTTACTACATTAGCAAATAACATGTCAAAAATGGACTAAATCGGGCAACTCCTTCTTGGTGTTGCCATATAAAAATTTCGGTTTTTTACGTATACTTTCAAAACGATCAGTCCAAGACATTTTTATTGTACTAAAAACTTCTGCAGAATACGAAATCCTATAAAATTGGTTATTACCATTTTTTCTGTGCGACAAACTGTTCTAGAAATATATGCGAAAAACAACTTCAAAATCAATACTTGAATAGATCGGTGACCATACGAAATTTAATACGGGCATTCATCTAGGGTATCATAAGAATTGGTCTTAGACCAATTCTAGCTTTTTTACTTGTTTTAATATAGGCAAGAGTTCAATTTTTTCTTGGAATTTTTATCGACCATATTTAAAGCTAGTGTGATAAATATTTTTATACATTTTTATACCCTAGATGAAATCTATAGGATATACTAAGTTTGTCATTCCGTTTGTAACACCTCGAAATAATGATGGTAGACATCCACGAATAATATTAAAAGTTATTTTGATTTTTGCATGTCTGTCCGTCCGTCCGTCTGTGCGCACGATAACTCGAGAGCGCGTATGCTTAGAGAGCTGAAATTTTGTACACGGACTTAAAATAAAAAAAGTAAAATTAAGTTCGAAAATGAGACAAATCGGGCAACTCCTTCGTCGGGTTGCCATACAAAACTTTCGTTTTCCACTATATATTTGGACACTGCCTGAGAACGCATTGATATAGAGAGCTGAAATTTGGGGTGTTTCCATTGTACTAGCAAATAAAATTTCAAAAATGGACTAAATCGGACAACTCGTGCCATATAAAAATTTAGGTTTTTTACGTATACTGTGAAAACGATCAGTACAAGACATTTCTATTGTACAAAAACTTCTTCAGAATACGAAATCCTATCAAATCATTTTTTCTGTCCGACAAACCGTTCTAGAAATATATGCGAAAAACCACTTCAAAAATCAAACTTGCACAGAAGGGTGACAATACGAAATTTCATACGGGCATTCATCTGGGGTATCATAAGAATTGGTCTTATTGTTAGACCAATTCTAGCTTTTTTACTTGTTTTATTTTATTTACAGCCGACAATAGTCCAAAGGAACGACAATAGTCTAGAACGTTTACAATGACAGAAAAGAGTGGAGTCGTCATATTTAGATTTTTAACACTGGTTTCCAAATCTGAGTGTTAGTATCTGCGCTTAAACTAACGAAAATTAATAAATTTTATATGATAAAAATAAAATAAATCAATTTTTATAAGAAATTAAAAATGTCTTTAGTATTTTTATGATTCAATTTTAACAAAATAAAATCAGTTTAGAATTAAGATTTAGTTTGTCTATAGGCTGACTGAACCAAAATGGACGTAATATGTAAGTAAAATTACTTGCGTAAGGCGACCGCGCCCTTTAAACTAAACAGATGTACCAAAATAACCTTAAGGGATCGGTAAGTACACAATAAGCAAAAGTTTCAGGTGGGGAATTCTCTCCCAGAATTCCAGTGGAAAAAAGTGATGGCATTCTCACACACACACATCTGTTTTCACACGCTTACAGGACGCATTTTCAGTTTACAGATGTCATTAACAAACAAAATAATAAGGTTATTACAGATTACCGGATAGTTCGTAGTACATTTTAGTCAAGGTCTTACAGTATTATTATCAGCATACATATAAGCATTTTATTGAAGTTTTTCCTATTATATGGTAACAAATAGTACAGATTTCCAGGTAAACTCGTCAAAAATGATAAGTAAAACGACCGGAATTCCATTCGAATTGCTTAATGAGTAACTTTCAGTAAGTTTAAATTGCAGTAAACAGGGTGCGGTAAGAGTCGCTCGTTACCCGCTGCTGCGTCTGTTTATCTAATGATATTAATGAAATCAGTAACACTCTTATTATTTTATTTTATTATAGAAGAAGAATGTGAAAATAGGTGATCCCTTCTAAGAGAAAAATTTGGGAAAGAGCTAAGAAAGCGAAATATTGCTTTTGGAAGTGCTGCCGACTTTTCTTCAGTATCTTCTTATATTTTTTATATAAAGGCTCTTCAATTAAATCAAATTCCATTTGTTAATTTTTTTGTTTTTGCTTTTACCACTTTTTAAAATTGAAAACATTAAATGTCTCTTTGGGAATGTGAGTCTACTTAGGGCAAAAATATCAATCATATGTAAGTAAACCTCAGTCTCGTTCAAATTCGTAAAGTCCTTTACATCCATTTTGTTTTAGCCTTATGCTGAAGTCGATAATCAATATCGGGTATAACTTGTTGGAGCTGTCTTCAGCCACCAATATTGCACACGAACTATGAAGAATATTAAATACATATTAAATCGAATAAAGTTCCAAGAAAACATTGGTTTCTTGCCAATATTGAAAAAAATTTGGTTCGTATCCATGATATATTTAAGAAAGCCCAGAACAGTCAGATGAGGAGACTATGTGGAAGCCCTACGGTCTCAAGAGAAGTAAAGAAAGAAAAATAGTTTTCCCATGTAAAGAAAGAATAATCCTCCTACCGGTCAGATTACGATAAACAATAGACCGGCATTAGAATTCAGCTACCTCAGAAATATCATTATCACAAGCGAAGAACTGAAGAAGACATTAGTGAGAGACTTAGAAAATGAATAACTTTCCAAGCAGTTTGAAGATTTACAAGACTCAAAAAATTCAATTCCTGCGTAATGATAATCCTACTGTATGCTAGCATGAATAGAACAAAGCATTCCAAGTCCTAAACTTTTATGTGCAAGCTATTTATCCAAACCAAGTTACGAGTGTAGAACTCTAGTAAATCCCACACAAAAATAAGTAAATACGCCAAAAAATATGAGAATGGATATACCAAATACCTATATTCAAGACCCCAAACAATTATAATGATAAAAGTGAAAAAGAAATGCTCTAAATCGTAAGAAATAGTGATGCGTTATTGGCGGCCTTTGATATTGAAGGTAAGAAAGGAAAAACCAGACAGTAATTTGAGCATGAGCCAAAAACAAAAAGTAAGATTATTGCTACATGAGCATGACATGTTCCGGTGGTAGATTAGATTTCTAAAAGAGGTGTGCAGGTGTTAGCCTCGCAATCACTGCGACCTGAAAGATCTATTGTGAATCCGCGTTGAATTTACTCCCTTTCTAGGTTCAGACTGTTAATAAAGTCTAGAACCATTCTGGGATTGAGGTTCCACACGTAGTTTGGTGGAGGAAGAGCATGTTCGAGGTGGAGTAGTCTCCGCCTGGCCAATCCTTCGCAGTTGCAGAGCAAGTGCTCGGAGGTTTCGTGAGCATCTTGACAGAAGCGGCAGGATGAAGTTTCACCAAGCCCAACTTATTTAGGTCAAGTCGCAATGGCCTCAGAAGATCTCAGTAATCATTTTGAGCTCTGTTCTTCTAAGGAGAAGGAGTTCTATTGTTTCTCCGCCAGAGGTGTCGATAAACTATTTTGCCTGACGAGGTCCTTGTAGCATTTCCAAATTCACAGATTTTTGTTTATTCTTCCAATTATTTAGGGCAGCTCTGAGGTAACTCTTTGAAGTGCCACAAAATGGCTCTAGTCCGACAAACTGAGTTTCAACCCCTCTTTTGGATAGGTCATCAACAATTTCATTGCCTTTGTGGCCCTCATGTCCAGGTTCCCACATGAGGATAACTTTGTTTTTGATAAGTTTTTGAGGGTTACTATCCCTGACTTGACAGTGTAGGACTTTAAGGCCTTAGGAACAGCTTGACTGTATGAGAGAATGTTCCGGTGGTAGGATTCTGTGTACTCATAGGATGATATAAATGGATTGTCTTAACAAAAGTAATGACGCCATCATCTGCTCATCATTCACAGAAAATCCTTCAATAATGTACAAAAAACAAAAATCACCTGATTTATCATTTCATTGCTATAAAACACTTGAAGAATGTCGTAGTTTACAAACTTTCGAGTCATCACGCAATATTATATTGAAAAGGCATCACGTTTTTATCATCATAATAGTGAACCACATGTTAAGAATCACTTCAGAAGCCTAGCCGATTTAAACATTTTGATTAAGTAATTTTGTTAAACCTGCAGCTGAAATAATCGAATCCTAGCCAAATCGGATTTGCTCTAAACCTAACGGAAGGTGGCCGGTTGGACATGCAATATTTAACTAATAAAATAATAATTAATTTAAATTACAATTACATTCAATATATAACCTGTAAGAGAATAGTGGTGCTTCAAGATTGGCTTCCGAATGATCAGTATGCCCGGCTAAAGTGGTGCCAATTGGATAGTAATTAACTATTGCAGCCTCTGCCGAGTACGTTCCTAACTTTAGTACATTTGCAAAAAATGAACTTAAACAAGCAAGATCTTTTGGAAATTCGTTCTTCTTTTCTTCATTATAAAGTTTTGTGTCCCAATCGTGATGATAACCAAGAGTAGTCCATCTCATCGAATTTCTCATGTTTTTTCCGAGCTCTTCATCCTTAGTATTCTGTAGGGCAGTCCACCAATCTTGAATAACTTCTTTTCTAAATACTTTTGAACTTAAATTTTTTACATTGGGATTCTGTGGATAGTCTCTCAAACATTTAGCTACCCAATATCGTTGTCCAATAGTTGTGAATGGATTTTTGATAAAAATCAATCCCATCCGGTCGAATAATTCAAAACACATCCATTTATCCAGAGATTTAACTCCAAAAGGTATGCAATTATTTGTAACGTCTGTAGTTATTGATACTTTTCTTACACCCTGTGAGGAAAATGTGGATTAAATGTGAGGATTTTTATGAAGTTTGATAGGTAACAAACAGTAATCGATGATAGATCTTCGAAATCTAGGACGTCACTTAAGTCAGGCACTGACCACTTTGTCTTATAATACTTAAAACTTTCTTTAAACATATTAAAATAGCACTTTTCCTTGCATTGACAACACTATCATTTTATTATGACATTTACTCTGACAGCCGTGCCATAAAAAAAGTTCTAAAAAGATTTATTTTTCTTTGATCAACGAGGTAAGAACTAAAGGAGATGCAAATGAGAAAATATCGCGTACCCAATTCTAACACTATGACACTGATATTGTTTGTACATAAGCGCCGTAAAATTTGTACACCTGTATACAATTGTACAACCTATGCGCAATTTTAATGGCTTTTATTTTCATATACTCAAAAGTCTTTACTGAATTTGCAAACGTGAACGTAAAAAAGTTAATAATTTTGAAGAAAAGTTCAGTGGTAAAAAGTTTGTGAGTAATATTTGCTTCGTGGCCCCTACAGTTATTTCACGGGTTTTCCTGCGTCAATGCACCAAGACCAAAACCATCCAAACCTAAGTATGGATTTGACAGCGAAGACCAAAAATGGCGGAGTGAAACATACACAAATGCAGGGCAATTTTGGGTACGCTCATGTACACGGATCGTACATATGATTGCATCTCCTTTAGTTATTACCTCGTTGTCTTTGATTGAGATTGTGACACATTTTCTTTTAAACGTTAAGAAATTACCCTCGTTTCTTTTCTAATTCCATTTCTTAACGGCTAGGCAAACAGTAGGTATTTAATTTCACACACATTTAAGCGAGAAACACAGTGCTAGCCCAAGGTATATAGAGGAAACAAGTATGCCCATTAAAATTTTGACATATCACAGCTGATCAAACAGCTGATAGTCTGTGACGTACTTCAGTGAATGAATAAAAAAGAAAAAAGGAAATCTGACAGTGGCAGTACAAGCGCAAAGAATTTTGACACATTACAGCTGATGCCCTGTGATGTACTTCAGTGAATGAAGAAAAAGGGAAAAAGAGTTTCAACAAAAATGGCGGAACGTGGTTCGAGTCGGGAATACCTTGTCTTCTATATACCTTGGTGCTAGCCTTTCCAAAAAGTAGGTGTAGCAACTGAACGGTTGGTGTGCACTTCGATTAGAAATGTCGTTCTTGAAAGTTCTTTAAGAATAAAACTACGCTAGATGTCAAAACTACTAAGCGCACCGAGACATACGCTACCAGAAGATTACGATAGATTATAGCACCGTTTATTAAATAAACACACACCGACGCACACACATGCGAACACACACACACGCAGGCAGGCATGGGCCCCTGCCAGCCAGCCTGTGTGGCTGTGTGTTTCTTTAATAAATGTTTTTGCTATTCCATTCTAACTAAATGCTGCTTTAAGCAATGCTGTTAGCCCGAATGTTCGGACTGCCACCGCCTCTTTTTAATACTAAAAAGAAGAAGAAGAGTTAATTAATTGCGAGAATTTAAATAGTGTTGTAAATTGCAGTGCAAATTTCGCGATTTTTAAAGTTAAATATCTCGCAAACTATAAGTTGCCACTGAAAATAAATTGGATATTCGTGGTTTGTGAGTAATTTGGAGCATGTGGACAAAATTTAAAAAAATCTGAGCGTTTTCCTCACACGTGACTTAAGCCTTAACTTTTACTATGAATATTAAAGCGAAAAAAAACTTGAAATTAAGATAATTGTAACACCCCTGCCAACAAAAGTTGACCCATATGAAATAGTAAATCAATCAGTCCATGTGATATATGTCAGTGTTCATAACACATTAGGTCCATTCGTTCGGTGCAAGTGTAACTCAGAGCTGTCAAGTGTATTTCTACACCAGCACCAGAAATCAGTTGTTTTTCAGTGCGGTCCTCGCAAACGAATGAAGTGGTGTTCAAAAGTGTAGATATAAATATATTGGTTCGCAGAGCCGTCCACCGGGTCAACTAATATCACTGTATTCATTTTTTATTGTTTAAAAATACTTATTATATTTGTCAAAATTCTATTTAATTGTTTGAGTACACTTATTTGGTTGTTTTACACCAAATAAATTTAATTATTTAAATTACTGAACGCACTTGTTACTCCGGACTACACAAGCATGCAAACGAATGGACCTATGTATGAAAAGAAACAAACGCGAAAAGAATCAGATGCTTAAAGAAACGTGTATGCATTCATTTAAGTCATCATCACGTGTTTACTTTTGACAGATGTGTAAGCAAAATGACATTTCTCTGTATTATTCTGTTTTTCCTTGCGTGTGATAAGAAAAATATTTTCCTTTAATTTGAGTTAATTATAACGTAACTATGGATTTCGGTGAATTAAGAAATGACACCAAGTTCATACAGACTGTGGAAAACATAAATGAAGTTCTAGATAAAATAGAAAAAAGTCTTAAAACCGCTGTTGAATACAACGGTTACGAAACTCTATCAACTCAGGACAAAGTCAAGTACGATTTATATTTATCCTATGCAATGAACTCATTGTTTTGGATGTATGTAAAAATACAGGGACTAGATCCGAATGTTGTAAGTATCTTGAACAAATTTACATTCGTTCTGTTATATTCCTAAAAAAAATTAGAGCTAAACTCGGAAAAAACTAGTTGTAATTACAAGGGTCTCATTAGCGCCAGTAAACTGTTCGCTCTAAATTGGTTAGTGTTGTTATTATCATTCATTTCTTCTATTAGGACGAGGTAAGGTATCCCAATATATAAATATACTGTGCCAATACTATACTCTCCAATTGCTAAACTGTAACAAGCACTAAGATTCGTATGAGGAATGTTTGGTGCTAGGCGACATGCTCATACTACACCACTCGTAAAATTATTCATGCCTGGATCACTCTTTAAGTTGTATGAACAAAGTGATAAGTTTCATTTATAATATCCGAAGTGGTGTGCTAGCAAGGCACATTAATGAGAAATTCTCATGATTTTAGTTTAATTTGCTATGTTATAATAATTAACCTATGTACTATACTTTGATTGACGTAGAGCCCAACGTTATACGTTGCTTTAAGCAGGGGACTCAGAAGTAAATGCACTTTGACTTTGAAAACTGACATTATGATTAAAGACTGGCGCTACGAAGATTGCAAACACTTTTGGTGCTAGAAACATTCTTGGGATATGTTTCCCTCTGTATTACACTGCACGAAATATTAAGAAACTTGCACTTTTAGATAATTTATGACATAAACCTAATTCTTTTTGAATTATCATTAGTAATGCGATTCTCGTCCAGCTCAAAATGCTATATATCCATTTTGGAAAAAATTTTCAGGAAAAGATAAAATGTATTGTGATTATCATACGTTTTAAAGTGAACGCCCAACTTTAGCCAACCATAACTAAGGACTTTTTAGCCCTTTTGACTCTTCTTTGATTACTTAAGATAATTACTGATTAGCCCGCTACTGACATCTGCATGACCTTATGAATGTCCTTGATGCCTCACTTTTCCACTCTAATTTTCTTGGAAACATTGTCTTATTCTTATCATTAATGTTTTTATTCAGAATCATGTCAGCAATGGGCACAGCAGCTTAAACCACATAAAAATGAAAGAACTCATTATTGAATACCGCAGTTCACAGTCGCACAGAGTAAATTCTCCCTATGATCCATTTCTTTCTATTTTTACCTTTTAAATCAATCTAATGATGGATTCATGGATTTTTTCAGTCAGATATTGTCTGTAAGATACGCAGTATTCAGTAACAGAGACAATAAGAAAATATTAATAGTATTTCCATAGTAAAAGTTAGTAAACATATTTTTTATACATTTCAGCATGGAGTCAAAAACGAACTGGCAAGAATACGACAAGCAATGATAAGAGACAAGCAAATTTATGAAAGAAATACTATTAGGCCTGTACTAGATAAAGAAGTAGCTGGAAGATTTATACGACATGGACTTCATGATCGAAGTGACAGAGACAAAGATAAAGTCGAAAGCGATGATCAGCCCAAAAATAAAAAAATTCGATTTGATGATTCTGAAGACGAATGATGGACTTGTTTTTATGCTAATTTAAATTTTATAAATTTTTAGTTTAATTGTAATACATAGTTTTCTTATGTTTAAAGTAGAAATAAGTAAAAATAACATCCCTGATAAATTCAGGTGTTTTAATGTCTTACACATGTAATTCAGTCACAAGCTCGGTTAAATTACTTGAAAACTTTATGTAAGTTAGAAAGACTACAGCCTACTTACCATGAGGAACATTGTAGTGCAATTGACGATCCTAAATAATTATCTGTAAGATAAACATTAAGTCGTTTATTGTTGAATGTGAATAATTGTGTCGCTCTTTGTCCTGCTAAATATCGGTACTATAGAAAGAAATTCGACTCCAAGGTTCTATGAAACAATCTCAAAAGGTCAAGTATTTGTGGGAAGGACGTGAGGATAGAATCAATTAGATTGTACTACCCTATGTTAGCAGCACTCCCACAAGTAGATCATTCCATTTGTGGAATTTTGCAAGTTGCTAACGCTCCCGCAATCCTAGTTTTCGCTTTCCAAGCTTTTTGATAGCAATTAATTATGTCTTGCTTCTCAGTAAACTCCATCTGGGTTTGTAGGCTTGAGAACATCCTACAAAATAGATTCCAGCAAGTTCATGTGAGTGAGACGTAATATGAGGACTTCATTGCACGTCCTTACGTAATCAACTCACACTTAATCCTGAGTGTAATTACACTTTAACCTTATTCCACCTGTGTAGTTTTGTTACTGTCTGATCTTGGAATCGAACTAAGCAGCTCTGTCATGAGTGCAGCAGCAGAAGAATGTCCCAGTTACGTTAAAAGAAAATGACAAGATAATATAACCATCGTAACTTGGCATAAAATCGATTGCAGAAGAGTACTCAAGAATGATATTAACTTAACCGGTGATCGAGATTAACGGTGAGAGCTGCAGGAATACAACTTCACTGTTCTTAGCATGCCCTTTTAGAAGAAAATATGCAAATATTACAGCGATTCAATCAGTAGCCAACGGTACACACATGTAATAGACAATATTTCTCAGAAGCAATTTGAATCAGATTTGCAATAAACAGCAAATATATTCCAATCAACCCTAGAAAAATCATGGAACACATTCCCAATTGATTGGATGAAAAGCATCATCGTTAATATTTCAAAAACTGGATTGGTATATGCTTATTATTTCGTCGAAGGCGAAAATCTTGTCACAGAGTTCCGAAAAGAAATAAAGGTGGACAACAATTATTTAATTCTTGTGGTGGTGGGTTTAGAAAAGGTCGCTCTTCCATAGATCATATTGACATCTTGGTGATCATTGTTTAGCATACTACAGAGTACCAACATCGCATTTCCTTATCTTCCGTGGATTACGAGTTAATTGTCGGAAAGCACGTATATCCGGAAAGCTCTGCGAAATTCCTTATAAAATAATCTATGCAGAGCTCTATGTTACAGCACATTGGCTGAAAGTTTTAATATGAATGCCAGAGTACGAAATGGGATGTATGGTTTTGTCGATTTTTTGTTTATGTCGCGCGCTGATATCTGCTTGTTAGCCCATTGAACAACATTAGTTTCCGTATAAATAAGTCGAAAGGTACGTTTTCTCAACTAGCCCCAATAAGAAACTCCAGAAAAAACCACAGATATTCAGTTTCAATGTAAAGACAGTCTTCCTATGTACATGGTTGTGAAACATGGAAGCTCAACCCACCGCTTGAAAATTTTTGTAAATTACATTATGAAAATTCGCTGCAATAGATCGAATGTCAAACGAAGAACTGTGAAATCGCGCGATTCAAGACAGGTTCGATGGAAAAATAAATTAAAAGAAAGTGGAATTGTTTTGGTCAAATCGTACGACGTGAAGGCTCTTGCCAGGCCATCCCACGATTGGAGACAAATCGTGGAGAACCGTATAAACAGCCGCAGCAACTCTTAGAAATCCTGGAGCGAATTGAAAGGTGCTTCGTAATATAGAGCTGCTGTAGAGGAACCGTTTCCAGCCTACATCACTACGAGAATGAAAGGAGCTAAATGATGATGATGTATGATAACATATTATGCTACTTATGTTGAATGTTGAAAATTACTGATTGCTTTGCAACGTGTACTAAACATCAATCTGCCGCTAACATGATGGAAACATAAAAACCCTACGGGATAGATCTGGAGTGATGACCAATACCACTGAAATCATACAATAAAGGAAAACCTGATTAAGGCAGGTAATAGGTATACGACATATAATTTATTTGGTCTATATTTAATTCGAATTATATTTATATATAGATTATGCTTTAGAATAGAATATAAAAGTATTTACTAAAGAACCTCAGCTTACACTACGTTACAACGTTAAGTACATCGAGGAGAAGGTGGAAAACTGAATAAAATCGATTAAATACAAAAGTGCAACGAACAGACATTGCAGTTGGAAGTATATAAGTAGAAAAATTAATAATGAGGTGGTTAATATTGGACAACTTATAAAATTAGAAAAAAAAAGAAAAAAGGGGCGCGTTTTAACAAAAGAAAATAAATTTTATTTGGTGCATTGTTAACTGATAATATTCCTAGCAGAAATTAGTACTGAATTACAAAGCAATTTAAACAAATTTCAATCCATCAAAATACTTCTACAGGCGATAAAAATATCTCGTTTAATATTTTGATTTCATTTATTTGCGCGCCAAAATGGATAATGACGTATTTCGGATAACCGTGGATAACATTTACATAAAATGTTACTATCTTCACAATGCTATCAAGGAAATGCAAAGCATTTGCGACTGTCAAAAATTTTTGTAAATAGCTTAAAGCTGAAGTGGATATTTTTTAAGAAAATATCGCTATAAAACAAAAATTGTAAAAATACTGAGTGAAATGGACTTAAGTTTGGATGAAATAATAAAGAAAAAAGGAATCGGAGTCAGTAGTATAGTTAAAAAAGGGTAAGTACATACGAGTTAAAAGTAGTAGAACGAGCTTGCAGGGCAAAAAGAATTTTCTGTCTTAAGTTTTGTAGCAAAGAAACCTGCTGCTAGGCTACCACCACCAGTGAAAAGCATAAATAGAGTAATTGATGCCAGAAATAAGATAATTCAAAGGAATCGAGCGAAAATTCGGGATGCTCGCGAGAAGTTAGCACAAATAACAAAAGCTAGCGGCGATGCTCGGCTGAGATTGCAAAAGAAGCGAAGACGACTTACTCCACCGCGAATTAGTAGCAGTAATTATCGGTCAAAAAAGATGATTGTAGGTAATCCAAAGGTAAGCCTTCCACAATTGATTGGTGTACCTCGCGGATATATTGACTATGACAAAGTGGAGGCCGATGAAGGTTTGTAATTTTTTGTTATTCAGTTTTTACACGAGTTCTAATTCATTTTTTCACACAACGTCGATAGAATATCAACCAGTCAGCATCAGTCTACGAAGAACTGTACATAATGATATAATACCTTCTTATGGACCATATCAACATTCAGAAAGGGGAATGGGGTCCCTTTGGAATAATGATCCGTTCGATTGCTATGAAATTCCCATTACTGTACCAGGACCAGGGCCAGGACCAGATCCTTCTGAACCATTAATTATTCATCGACAGATCAGAAATATGTCTCCTGATATTTTACCACCCAAAGGAATCTTAAGGTATTTATGTGACTGAATTTATTAAATTATCGTTGCAATAATAAATTCGAATGCTTAGATCTAATCGTCAAGCAAGTCCATCGTATTCAAGACGATATATTCCTGGAGAGCAATCTCAATTGTCTTACGAAATGAGATCACGTCTTGAGCATGCACCAGATCCTCATGTATCAGTGGGAATATTTGCCAATCCGTTGAAACAACAATGTCAACCAGGGATAACCTCAGGCTTTCGAATAGTTGTTAGCAATCTACATAACAGTGTAACACAAAGCGACATAAAAGAGCTTTTCGAAGACATAGGTGAATTGCATGAGGCGCGCTTAGTTCGGCCAGGTGTTGCTGAAGTTATTTTCAAAGCACTCAAAGATGCTGAGAAGGCTGTCGACACCTATCACAACCGTCAGCTTGATGGACAGCCAATGAAGTGTCTACTTGTTAATCCTAGAGCTTCGAACAAGCCAACAGCACCAGCCATAAAAAGTAGTAGCAAGTAAGATTTGTGCAGAAAAAACAAAAATTCTTCCTCTTTCTATATTTACATTTTTGGAAAATCTTTGTAGTGCGCATTCATCCAGGACATCATCTAATAAGACTCCACTAGAAATAGATATTGATGCCCTGCATAAAGTTTTGTTTCGCAGACACTAACGGCATTAGTGTTTCTTAAAATATAGCTCTATGAAGAAAATTGAATATTTGTCGGTAGATTTGTTTTGCATGTGTAATTTTCAACAATTTGGAATAAAGATAATATTGAACTTTCATGAATAATTTGATCAAATAATTATATATGTACATATGTACCTTGTGTATGCTCGAAATCTCGCCATTTTCCCTGGCTGCATTCAGTTCCGTATCAACTTATTGTATGTCCATCGTTCACGCATCTGTGCAACCTCCCAATAATTTTCGGATGTTTCTATATTTTCCAGTGATTTAATTTAGGGGTTTGCTTGTTTTGTTTTTTTTTAATTCGTTGATGTTTTTCTCGGAGACTGCAATGGCAATCCTACAGCTTTTTGTTCTGGAAACGATTCCAAGTCATGTGTGTCGGATTTTATAAAACTTACACTTTTAGGAATTTTACAAAACTCATTCAAATTCAGATTCATTCTTTGCTGATAATGATACGTCACTATTTTCCCCATACATAGAGCAAGAGCAGGCTCACAAAACAACGCCATTTGTAGATTTCAACCGTTGATATATTGTTTCCTTCAACTTTGTGCAATATAAGAGGCTAAGGCTTAGTTACGCTATATGATAATGGTGCGACTATCAAACAGTTTATCGTTTGTAGAAATCGGATGTGTTTAGAGCTATTTGAAAGAATCCAATTAGTAAGATTTTCTCTGGAACATTACCCTTACTACCATTTCTATGATATCAGCTAGACTTTTGCTCACAATGTTGAAATCAGCGAATTCAATCACATTTGAATCTATTATACAGTATCTGACCAGAATACCATTGCATCGCGAGATGACGGACATGGGGTCGATCTGCCCAGTTCTTTGAAACATCTCGGAGGTAGTACATACATGGAATGTAGATGTCCGTTGTATTGCGTCTCTCAACAAGCAAAGATTTTTTGTCTTACAGATACAGTGAACAGATCTGATGGTTTGTAGAGCTACCGTCATGTCTTTTAAACACTGCAATTTGGTTCCCCGAATCAAACAAGTTGCTTTTTTCACTTCGGGAGATACTATATCCCATCAACAATGGTAAACGCATTATCTTAAAATAAATTCACATACAGTGAACATTGCTTCTCTTGTCAAAACAATCAACATATAAACTTCCAAATTAGTTGATAGCTCTTAATATTTAGACGAAGAAGAAAGACGTTCCCGAATGGTCATGATTACAATGTTATTTCAAGTACACGATTATATAAAATTTAGATGCCTTTAAAGTCGTTTTATGATTACAGCTTTTCCAAAGAGCGTGTGGCTAGAGTTGTGCTATTTATAATGGACCTCTCAACTGTGACTATTTTCTCCAGTTACAGCGCTGCCAGCATCCGTCGTGTTACATCACCCCACTAATTGCGGAAACTTGTCGTGAATCCGGCGACTCGGATCAGAGTTGTGTGGCGCAGTGTAAGCGGATCTTCAGTGATATTAGTTGCCGTCCGGTGAGTTGTGGCGTCTGCAATAGTTATGACTGTAGATTGGGTGTAGTTCCGCGAGTTGTTTGGGTTCCGAAACTGTCTGTTTCGACTTCCTGGATTAGTTATGGTTGAATGCGGTAGACTACCGTTCCAATGGATTCAGTCTCCTCAGCCTGTTCAGTTCGGGAGCTACAGCTGGCTCACTGTGGGTAGCCTCAGTCACTGGAAACAACATGTAAAGATAAACTTTTGGTGATAGGATGGGTGCTTTCAGAAGCAAAGCTTCAAAATAGATCGAGATCAGGTTGTCCCAATGACAACCTGACTGCACGGTTTGTCCTCCTTGTTCACATGAAGCGGAGTAGACTGGTTTAGAATAGTTCTAATTCGCATAGTACCAAGTCTTCACAGTGCTCCATTATCATTCCGGAGTTCGATAATCCAGTCTAGTCCGCTTCATGTGAACAAGGTAAATGTCTCCAATGAGCTCATAACAGGTTGTCCCATTAACAATCTGTCTATATATCTCGCACACGGTGTTTTAGCGGCGTGGATTTTTTATTTGTGCCAATGGTATTTAATGGCTAAGATTATATTTTTTCGTGCTTGGGATGATACAAAAATTATAATTTGTGAAATTCTCTTTCCAAACTACAGCTTTCCATTGCATCAGACTACTGCTGCAAAAGTAGCACTAACCACTAACACTCTTCGAATATGAACCACTTGGATCTGGAGGAAAGGGGCTCCAGCAAGCAAGTTTAGATTGCCACACTACTCACACATTTTACCACAGAAAGCCAAAATATATAAAATTTCAATTTGAAATGCACATTACAGGTAAGCGTATAGTGGGGTTGTATCCTGGCTCGTTTAACATGTATAGATGGAAGGTGAATATAATCACTGGGATTGAAGTGAGATGTATGCTTGATTAGATAATCGACTATTGCAATAATTTTACCTCATATGATAAGTGATTTGGCCCATTGATGTTTAACAACAAATACCACAACTGCTTGTTAGCGGGAGTTTGTCATATAATTATCAAAATATTGCTGCTTCGATTAACGTCATATTTACACACAATCTTGTCTGATGTCGTCAGTTGGCATTCAGTTTCTACAATAAGTTGTACGTTAGGGGTTATCAAGGTAAAGTTAAGGTAGTTCGACTCGGTTTTGATTGAAATAATAAATTAAGTAAAAAGTGGAGTTTTTATTACTTGGGAACACGACACATGCATCACATGAAGAAGATTCCCGAAAGATTTAAGTTAAACATCACAAGAACTTACGGGGTTAGTCTGTTTTGGTCATTTAAGCCACTGACATAAAATAGAATCAATAACGTCAAGCCTTTTTAGAATACTGGAATGGAATCGAGTTTTCAGGTCGTTTACATACCAAGAAAGCCAATGATTCTAGTAGTAAGGTCAAAATGTGAACTGCAGCTGTGTGCGTACAAACTTTTTATTGATTCACAGCGAAAAGGGGGTACCTGAAATTATTTATTTCGTAAATAATAAATAAAATGTGTTCTGAATGAAATTTTATACAAACAGGTGATCCTTCTGGGGACCGTTAATAACTGTTATTTTTGGCAATCAAGATTGAATGGTATACTTGAGACGTAATGACAAATAGTTAATAATTGCTAAAAAACTTTTAAGTCTCATAATAAAAGTTTCAGTAAAATTTGTTATTTTAAAATTAATTATAACTGTTACCGAAGACTTTTATCACAAATAAGTAAATATACAGATAACGAGTCGAATAGGAAAATTGAAAACAAGTCGAGGCATTGTTGATTTTATATTGAAGCGATGTCGCAGATCTTGGTATTTGATTTTGCTACGTACTATCAGATTTCTGATATCCAAATTCAAATACCAAGATCTGCAATAATGAAAGATCTGTGATAGATCCATTATGAGACTTAAATAAATAAAAGTCTTCTATAACTATTATAACTGACTGTAAAATATAAAAATCCCGATCAGACTGTTATCGAAAAGACTTTTATCATAGGACTTAAATGAATAAAAGTCTCTGGTAACAGTTATGGACTGATTGAAATTTATAAAAGTCTTCTAAGACAGTTATCTTGAGACTAAAAAATTAAGTCGTATGGGAGTTTTATGAAGAGGCCTATTAATAAAAGTCTGTGATAACTTAACACTGAGCTAAAAGTATGTCTACTAAGACTGTTATTATGAGATTTTAAAAATTAAGTCTTTTGGGCCTCTTATCTTAAGACTTAAATAAATAAGTCTTTGGTAACAGTTATGATTGTAGAGGAGTCGGGACTGGTCGAGCAGTCGTTGTAAAAGCCATGAAGCTCTGCGTACAATGAGCTCTGTAAGTGACCGTATACCTTGTACTTTTTGAGATATAGGGTATTTTGTAAAAGACGCATATTTTCTTAATCACCCTGTAACTCCCAAACGGTTGAGATTCAGATGCCCCCCCTTGCCGTACAATTTCTTGTTTGTCCAGGTGAGTACTATCACCGCCCGCTTTATGGACCACCACGGAGGAAACACCATGTATTTCAATTCCGGCTGAAGTATGCAATGTAGTACTAATTAATAAACATCTTATTGCACAATTACTGTGGATGGGGCGTTGTCATAATGATCGATATGACAAAATGCGGGTCGCGCAGTATATTTTTTAGCCTGAAAATTTGTTAGATTACTCCTTTAATCGTGCACTCGAGAAGAGTAGTCATTTCCAAATTACTTAACGAGCTGTATATTCTTACATAAGCGTATTACATAATCTATTTGCCTCGCTAAATAGCCGCGTAAGGAATAGAATGTGGCCAAAATTTTTACAGTGATATCAGTTTTTGTTGTATTTTTCATAATGAAAGTATCCTTCCCAAAGTTTCAAATAATTTAGATACTGTACGCCTTTAATTTAATGTAAAATATAAATTCAATAACATATCTATCATCTTTAATTTGAATTTTAATTATTTACCTACAAGTAACACAATTACTTATTGTCTTCAGTTTCATCTACTTTAGTCGTAATGAAACGAAGCTTGTGAGCTGATGCTCCTCCTCCTGCTCCTAAATCCGATAAAATAGAAAATTCGCTTGATAAACTCTCTTCTGCACGTTCGTGACCTGTTTTACCGTGAAAACTTCTTGCAATCCTTTTTGGAGGATCAATAAACATTTCCTTAACCAATACTGCACCTGGATGATGTGCATTGCAACTTTTTAAATTAATACATGATTTCGTTTTAGAATCCTTACTACATGATGGCGGAGTACAAATGCGACCCAAAGCTAAACTATCATTTGATGAAGATTGTGTAAGATATGAAGAATCTAGTGTACCAAATTTTCTCCGCCTTGCATTTAATTTCGTTGTTGCTTGTGATTGATATTTCGATTCCACAGCTGCTATCCTTTCACTTTCAAATAAGCTAATTTGCTTCTGTATTCGTAGTGGTGGTGGTGGTAAAGGTTGCTTCTCAAGAGGTAAATTTATCGTTTCACCAATATTTATATTTTTATTTATTTCTGATTCATCTGCAGTAATAGATGGGCATGTGTCAATGGATAATGTAGCTTCATCATCATCGATATCATTTCCCTAGATTTATAAAATAGATTCGAAACAGAAATTTAACGTAATTAGAAAACAACAAAAATTCTTACATATTCAGTTCCAGCTGTTGTTGAACCTTTGGTAGCAGCTGCTGTGTTAATATCTGAACTGAAACTAACTGGCGTAAGACAATTCTCGTTGTCTTTATCTTGAAGAAATACATCCTCCGGTTGAGGCGTAATCAAATCCAATTGCGTACAGACTGAGTTAAGATCTTCGTCAAGCTTAGGAAAAAATTTAGAAATTTCTTCTGCTGTTGGTAGTAAATTCGTCCTTAAAATATTTCATTTAGTAAAAATGTAATTGCAATAATTACTTCTCTAGAGACATTAATTCATACCCATCATTGCTGATCAGGCTTATAGATATTTCTGTACTTGATTGCTCACGAGATAATGTTTCAGAAATTGCCGGTGATGAAGGTTCAGTTCCTGAAAGATTTCCGGTACTGCTTGCTATACTTGACTGCTCACTCCAACCTTATTCAAGTAAGGATCGATTTTATTTTATGTAAACATAAAAACAAAAACAAAATGCGGAAAGTATTCCATTGAATTTATCAACTCCATCCACCTAGAGAAATTCAGCATTTTAACGATCAATTAAAGCATGCATTTCTTTTCTGCAACGGCACATAAATAATATAAAAAGTATGAAAAACTGCACAGTAAATAAGAGAAATGATTGCTTTGTGATTGTCTCTTAGTTTTTTTTGCGTATGCTTGATGAATCAAAAAATTATTTCTTCTTCCTAAAGATTGCATGCCACTGTAGAAACAGTCGACATATTGACGACTTATATATAATTGGTGACTCTGCATTGAACTCAAGTAGATGGATTCACAGTACAGTAATTCAAGAAAATTGATGACACCTTTAAAAATATCAAAAATCAAAACAAATTCCAGAATTTCAATGTTTCTTTTGAAGCGAGTATAAAAATACTAAATTTAACCGGGAGGCTTAAGAAAGATATCGAAATGGAAACTAAGAGTTTAATTTATATGGTACCACCCGACAGATAGTCAGCAAATTTCCAACGGATTTGTATTGTAAACAAGTGTCGCAAGTACATGAAAATGTGTCCCGAATATACATCGTTTGAGTACATTGAATGTACATGAATCAAAGCATATAAACAGAAAACACTACTCAAAATGCAAACCGACGAGACAGAAGAGTCGGTTAAAGAAGACGCGGGAAGTTATAGTAACAATAGAAGTAGTGGCACAAGCAGTGAGAGCGGATGTCAAGGGAATATATATCTAAAGAAACATCGAAAAAAAGAACGGAGAGCCACGAAACAACCTTCTACAAGTTCGAGGACGTATAAGTAGCATTGAAACGACAATTTCATGGAACCAATGTAAAATTTATGGCCCTGCTATTAATACGGAAGGCCATCAAGGCCATCGTATAGTGAGTTGCGATAGCTTCTAGCAGAGACGAAATAGCATGTTCATGTATTGAACCAAGTACCACAGCAATGCTATAACTCAATGATAAAGCTGTCAGTGATTTAGTCACATTGCCAGCAACTGTATTGTCACTTACAGATGCATAAAATGTGCGCAGAGAAATAGAGCTAAGAGGCTGCGTAAGGAAGGAAGAACCTGAAAGATTAAGTTTATGCGTTCATTGTTACGTTAAAGAATATTCAGCAGGCTATAGGGTTATGGATGTTCAAAACACAAGGAAGTAAGGCAGCAAAGTAGTTCCATACATATGGAATGACGCCAACATTTTATCAGGGAATTAGTAGGAAACATCATACGGCTATTTAAATCATTTGCACAAGTAGTAAATGTCAATAATATTCCAAGTATAACCGCAATTCATCTTAAAACAGCAAAGCCAAAAATCATGAAAAAATTTGTGAGTGACTTCGATAAAATTGTCTCTTTTGACCATCATGAGTAAAATTACCAATTTCTTTCCTAAATACAGCAGTTGACCTCCCTTGTCGATACCAATAAGCTTACCTTCGGACACTACAGATTTATTTGAACTAATAATTCGGAAACAACTCTTGGCACCGCAATCCTAGTCAGAAAGTTAATATCGTCAATATTGGTTTCACATCCATGAAACTTAACCTGATCTACTATCCAGATAACCTTTACCTGCCGAACAAGAGGTTGAAGCATACCCTAACCAATTCAAATAAGAAGAGCAACGTTTTAGTCTGTCTATTTTGTCTGTTCTCAATCCACTACTCTGGCTAATAGTCATAAATGAAATCCTGGTAGACAGATATCGTAAAAGTTGTAGCGTGTATCAGCGAGAAGGCAGATATAGTCCTTACATAGGATGTGGACTGGATGTGCACATAAAGAGAAAAAAAATGATGCTGTTTACTAGAAAAAACCGAGGTACCGCACTTTAATTTTTCTTTTACATCCAGCGCTAAGTATTCGAATGTAATCCTCGATACGAAGATTAACTGGAAACAGAGCATCGAAGAACGAGTTCGGAAGGTCTGTAAAGCTTTAAAAGGAACCAGAAGATGTGGTCGACGCCCTATTTTCTTCTATTGTGGTTGGTTTGTGGCCAACCATACTTCTACCCGATCTTCACATTTTCAATTCGACCTATTGGTTGGCTGGTTTGTGGCAAACCCAACTTCTAACCGATCTTCACATTCAATTTCATGACTCGTGAAGTACAGCAATAATTAATGAGGCTGGCTGCTGGAAAGCTAAATTCTGTGACCACTATTGACCAACTACTATTAGCATGAATCGGACTTCAACTAGTAAGTGGCGGAGGAATGACCAATTTAAAAATTTGAACAAATGATTTCCTATTGTTTTCCGGATAACGTAAACGTTTTTCATGCGGAGACAAGATTTATAGTCGAAACAAAATAAGTATAACAATTTTCATCGACAGCCAAGCTGTTATTAAAGCAATTGATCCTATATTCTCTACTAAACTAGTAAGATAATGTTGCGATGAGCTCGCTTCTCTTAAAAGTCAATTCAAAGTCACTCTTTACTGGATTCTAAGTTATAGGAACATTGAACCGAATGAATTGGCTGACGAACTGCCTAGGTGAATTTTGCTATTTTCCGGCTCTATGCAAAGTATATTTACGTTCCACTAAGCGCTATGAAGAGGAAAATCATCACACATTATCCATCCAGAAAGACCTAAGTACTAGTCATATCCAGAACAACATGAATAAAACAAAGAAACTACTTAAAAATTCGATCATTGAAAAGCATGCGACGAGACGAGACTTCCTTTAATACTATTGAAGCAGCTAAAATTTACAATTTACAATTTAATTTATTGAGCTGGATTGGTCCACAAGACTTACAATCTTTTGTAAGTACTCGAAAATATAATATTAGAGAAAACAGTGTTCAAATAGTTACTAATAGCGTTAATATCATATCAAATGATATTAAAGAAAAGGACACCCTTGTTAAATATCTCTGTAAGTGCCTGGCAATTACCAACGAACCTTAGGGAACGTAACTTCTTCAATGAACTTTCTAGGAAGAACGTTAAGTAGTTAATACAATTTCTATATCCCGGATATCTTCAGGTTGTGTTCCCAGGGAGATTCGCGTCAGGTGACAATATTTTATAACTTTACAACCATATGGTTATGAGAGTGATGGCATTAAAACGACGGTTTTAAATGTTGAACGAACTTAAAGCAACAAACCAACACAATTTTGTTTACTCTGTTTGAAACATTCCAAGTCTTATTAATCAGTTTTAATTGATGGTGTGATAATATTTTTTAGTAATTATAGCCTGTCTGATGATGCGATGTGCCTGCATAGATATAATAAAAAACAGACTGGTCTTAGGATCAGGAGCAGGACGCACTGATTTAGTAGATTGCCACATGATTCAAGAAGCGCTTTATCGGGAATGAATCACACCCTTGGACCACTGACATAACGTTGGTTACCTTTTCTTGCATTCCATTCAGCGCTCATTGGTTTTGCTGATGAAGTATCGACCCTTATCCACACTCACAGTTCCAGAAATTTCAGTTTCTATCAACAATTCAATCTAACTTCGGCCGAACTTTAAAATTTCGTGAGTCCTTTATAACTCGATGTTGAATATTTTACCATCCACTGCTTCTCTCCTTCGTACAGACCACGGGTATTTTGGCCGAAACTCACTGGCATCTTCATTATCCTCTAATTTTCTTGGTTGCCATCCAGCAGACTCAAATTACTTGAGAACATTTTTCAAGATAAACAGCTACAAGATTAACAAAATAATTCTTGAAAAAAATTCTCTTCGTCCAGGAAGTGGAGAAGGCCCTGAAGGAGTTCACTTTAAAGAAGACCATAGAATTTTGATTAATAGGATTTTATACGAAATACAATCGATGAAGAAAATAGTGATGAAGGCGACTGTTGCCACTGACGATGATCATAATTTCAGCTGAATATTAAGAAAACGAACTTAAATTTGCTCATAGACAAATAACAATGAAAGCATTTAGAAAAAATTAAGCAGATGTCTAGTAGCTAACATAACATTGATATAAAATTGCTGGAAAAACGGAATTCAGGTGAAATTTCCTAAGTAAAATATAAAACTTAAGATAACCGCATGCTTCACTTAAGTAAAATAAACAAAAAAACTGAAGTGGACTTGATTGATTTTCCGTTTTTTTACACATAAATTAACAGCTTAAAACAGGCAACAATTTGAATGAGAAAATTCATTTTATTTTAAAAAACAGTGATTTAATTGGCGATTTCTTGCTCTAACTTACTGCTACACGTTGGCGTTGGTTTTTCAATCATCGAGTTTTGTGGTGTCTGAACCGGCGTTGGTACTGGCGTTGATGGATATTTTGGTGGTGATGATGCCGGAGTTTTAAATAATGGTGCTGATGTCATTTTCTCAAGAAATGCGTCAAGCTGTTTCAGTGACAAAGCGTTATGCAATGTTTCCAATGGACGAATCGGCGGAACACCTCCAAATCCTTCAAGAACTGCTTTAGCATTAATTAGTGTAAATATGTTTTTTTATTTATTAAATTTAATTTTTCTTTTTTTTTTTCAAATTCATTAACAAGCAGTTTACGTGTAAGAAATAATATACTTAACCAAAACGGAAATGTGCAAAATGATTGACGACATTTTATTTTTCTTACTTGAAAGTAAATGTATGAAGAAAAAAAAAACCTGAAAAGTAATACTTGACAACCATAGTTATAGTGGAAGTTTTTCCAAGCTAAGAATTGGAGATTGTAATGTACATATTCCCTGTTCTACAGCTATCTTTACTTGAAAAAAGAGAGGGTGATGCGATGGACAAATGCAAGCGCAACATTTTATATGTGCGCCGGTAGACAGAAAAGATGTCCCTCCTCACAAAGTTGAGCCTTTTCGTCACTGAGCCAAACATAATTATATAATTTGATTTTTCGACCATTGCCTTTAAATGACATTGTGACCAAGAGCCTATCCTGCTCACTTCATTCCACGGGATTACAATTAAAAAAATTTATTTTAAAAGATGGGGGACGAAAGATCCCAAGCCCTGAGAGAAAGTCAGTGAAATTCCTATTAGGCCCATCAAGAAAGAGTTTTGTACATTTACTTACAAGTGCTCAGGTTCGCCCATCGATGCTTATGTTTCATGCGAACATCCGCTTTCATGAGAGGCCTGATCCCCTAAGTGGCAACACCTATAGCGAGTTCTGGTCCAAGGAAAGGAAAACTAGTGCCGGGCCTGACTAGCAGGTCAGCCCTCTCATTCCCCATGTGTGCGGGTACAGTGCGGGTACACACTGTAGGAAGACCTTGTTATGGATACACATTTTATCCAAATACGTCCTGCAGTAATATAGATTTTAACCGAAGAGCACTCAGAGCAATCAAGGCTGAATGAGAGGCCTGACAGTTTACTGCTACACTTTATCAAGTTCTCGCTGCCTCTTATTAGTAAGTATGTTTTTCACAGCGTCATCGTTTCATACTAGGACCACTGCATTTTAATCTGTATATGAATAACTTAGTAAAAATAGTCAACAACTGTACAATTTGACTTTAAGAGTGTATCATATCTACCACAGTTTATAAGCCTTATTATGGTTGCCACCTCACATTAGTGAAAACTGTCGACACGAAAATGGAAATGATAAAAGTCGAGAGCTCACCGCACAGTTCTCTCTGTTCTTGTTGTCGATTTGTATTTCGTTTGTTAGGTGATGCCTGCATTGGTCAGATATGGTGTGAACTCAACCGGTAACAGGTGGATTCTAGTGATTCCATCCAACAGTTTATTCCATGTGAGTTGTTGGTAGACCTGTTAGTTCAACTATGCTGATGACCTTTTGATTATTGTCAAAGGCTAGAAATCTTGAAGAAGCAAGATTGGGATGCTATTCAAAAATTATCAGTCAACATTAAAAAAAACGTCAGGTCTTAAAACTAAAAAAAGATAAATACAGTCCAGAAAGCATCACATGCACTACGAAACTGCAACTAGCTGGAACGACATGGAGATTTGGCCTTATAAATCAGCAGTAAGACTCATGATCACCATGCCAACAGGTGCACACAATAAACAATCATTACGAAACTAACAAGATTCCAAAGGATGGCGTGTGTAATTTCGTATTCCTTTGAAACAGTTCTACACCAGTGGTATGTAGCTGTATGGGCTTTTATTGTTATATTATAAAAACAACAACACACACTGCACCGGTCAGTTCGTTGAAAGGAACTCAAAACAGATGTAACCAGTGCAATGTACACAGCATCTATCATTGCCCTACAGGCACTATTAACTTTACCAACAAAAAGTCTTATCACTATAACAAAAGATATACAGATAAATACAATGCTAAACATGATAGCAGAACGGTAGTAAACTATTATCGCTGTCTACAATTCAAAATATACCTAGAAGGAAGAAAATAGAGACAAATCTGGGGAATGGAGCTCTAATTTGGTATAATGACGGCTGTCAACCAACAATCAAAATCATTTCATTACGAGGATCGGGCGGGAACGTATCCAAGCACTGGAAAGCCTTGACTCAAGGAATCATCAAATGCTTGATCTTCAAAGGTAGGGTCCAGATAAACAACCGATATCATTAAAACACTCTCACTAAGGAAAAGCTTTGATCTTTTGAAGCTACCTTTGAATGAGCTTTAATTAATGCCAGAGTCTTAACTAGGTCCTGTAAACTCAACAAATAACAACATCGGATAGGCATAATAACTTATAATCCAAGGATTTAGTCTACAACTATAATGCCTTGAGGAACATGCGAGACAATTGCGCAATTGCTTTTCCCCGCTCAACAACTAAATCGGAACATAAAGAAATGTGGCACTGCTTTAGGAACCATCGATTCCTAAACTCTCCCAAAAATCCACATCCTATCCTCTCATATATCCATCCCTTGCTATCCTACTAATAACTAACTCCAAAAGGCGAAGGACATGCAGTACTGCTGATACGGAGCATCATCTATAAAGCAAAAGACGACAGTGAAACGGAAGGTTAAAAAGTTACAAAGGACAACGGTCAACAAGAGGACAAGAGATGATATCAAACCAAACTGAGGGCTAAAGATGAGCCCCAACGATCAAATGAAGACAATGAAGAGAACATCGAGGGAAACTACGAAACCGTATAAGGAAAAAGGCGTAAAACACAATTGACTTGACTGAAATCTAGATCGAGTTTAGAAATTTTAATAGCTCTCACTACAATCTGTTCAAGTATACGTCATTTTATGTTAACCGATTTGAATTCGGATTTTTCGAAAATTTAAGATCTTAAACAGTTTTAACGAGTTAGTTTGCCAGAATTTGCGACCCGCCAAAATTACTGGAATTGTTTTTGAGCTTATTTTTCTAAAATTACACAATATATCTTATGAAATCCATATGAACAAAAGGTGGCAATAGAGATAGAAATAAGAATATTTAAAATATCTAGGCTAACGCTTTCGTAATTATTTAAATACAATAATCTTCTTGTCCATCAACTTCAACTATGGTTAACCAAGCTTAAGGGGGTAAAATTAAAATAATGAAGCTTTATTTAAAATTTCATAAACAGTACAAAACCTTATGAAACAAACAAATAATTATAAACAAATGCCAGTAAATTATTTTGCACATTTAAAAAAACTACAATTAAAATAAAACCATATTTAAAAAAAAAAGACTACCATAATATAACTAATATGTATAATTACCTGAAGGTGTTGCTGTACTTGGTATCATATCTCGTAAATTTGGCGCTGATGAACTTCCACTTATAACTGCCGTACTAAACAAACTGTTAGTGCTAGTTGCCATCTTTTTTCCAAATCCACCGAAGCCCAACATTTTAATATAGCTCATCTGGCCGGCAATACTGTGCCGTTGACGTCGTGACGAGGCCGATGATGAACTTGATGCAGATGTTGGATTTTCTGAATTGTGCAGTTTTTCGATTTGTGGGTGAGGCGTGGTAGGATTTAAATTAGTTAAAGTTTCTGAATGAACGGATTTAATGGAGGACGTTAGAATAGGCTCTTCAGCAAGAAATATTACAATTGAAGGTGTTGATGCATTCAGAAAATTTACATGATTAATTTTGGAATTTGGGTGTAATGGGAGTAATGAATTATTATTTACAACAGAGGATAATGACGGGACTAGAGTGTTATTTGGTGATGAACATTGAGATTGAGATGTTGCATTAATGGAATTGTCATCAATACTTAAAAAGCGACTACATGTTTTCTTTGAATCAAGATTAGTCGAATGACTACAAAAATAATTTCTAGGCTTTTGATGTGATCTAAGTGTATTACTTTTATAAATTACATTATTATCAAATGGATAACTAAAATTTGAATCTAAATTTGCAGGCACTGAACATGATGAATGAAATGTATCCACATAGTGATCAGAAATTTTCGAAATATTATCAGCAGATGAAAAAAATGTGTGATTGTGTCCTGAATGTTTTTTTCTAATTTCCAATGAACGAAAGTTTAACGATTCATTAGTGATTGATTTACGATCTAAATTCTCATCGTATATGGATAGTGGGTAATTGGATGAAAGCGGACGTTCATTAGTAGCCATCGGTGATATGCAACGATGGGAATTTTGATTGTTAAGTGTACCAGATGATTTAGGATTATCTAGAGGATTTATGATCAATGTATCCGGACTAAGAGGATTTATTGAAAAATCTATTTCAGATAAGGGTAATTCGTTTGTAGTAGATGAATCAGTTCTAAACAATGGAGTACACCCAACTACACTAATTTTGACATTATTAAGATTATTATTGCTATTACAATAAATTGCTACTGGTGATGACATTAGAAAAAATGTGTTAACATTTAAATATATATGTACATAAATTTACATATTAATAAAATACATTTATACAGAGGAACATTGTTTACATGTGTTACATTATTGTGGATTAATATAGCAAAAACAAGCACATTCGTTACGATGTGTGTATAATATTATATAAAAAAAAAAAGAAGACAAACAGTTAAAACACAATTTTACGTCAAATAGTGCGCAATGAAAGGAAATGGAGACAATATGGAGATAAATGAAAGAAAGAAAAACCAAAATATACCATTAGATAGTGATCACGATATACTCCGTGTAATAAGCTATTATTTTTTTCTTTTTTACCAAGAGTGTGAGTCATCAACGTATTTTTAAAACAACGTTTACATAAATATAGTAATTATGAAAAACCAAAACCTCATGTTTAAAGTATTGCTGGCATGCTTTGATTAGCCACGTTAGCGCATCTCGAGGAAAATCTATTTATAAAATGTTGTTAGCAAAAGCCTATTAACACTAAAACATCACAATCTCAAATTTGAGTATAAATGAAATCAAAAAAACAGGTTAGTGGAAAATATTTCAATAAAAGCGGGAAAAATTAGGGAGGTGAACAATTTACAAGAATAGCAATATATGACCACAGAAACTTATTAGTGATTCATCTTTACGTAGATAAATTAAGATATTTCTTTTACATCGATTTAAATTAAAAAACAGAATTAAAATATTAAATTTAAGAAAGAAAAAGAGGCTTTATTATGAAAGATGTGATAATGGTATTGAACGAAGCTGAATTCATATTCAGCCATAAGAGGTGATTTCATTTCGTGGTCCGGTAATATCAGATAGAAGATTATGAAAATCAAATGGCAGTTGTATTGCATAACAAAAGGGATTGCAAGAGCCCTCAAAGCTATGAGCGACAATGAATATCGAAATGCTGATTCCAGCTAAAGGATTCTTCCGCATTCAGCCGTTCCCTTAACTAGAAGTCTCAATATAATACAATAAAATACGAATGTATACGCAGAACTGAATATTGTATTTGTATTCAAAGAGTAAATGTATCACACATTTCTTCTAAAATTTAATAGAAAATATAGCATGGTACTACCTTAAGTCAGAAACATACGCAGGCCTCAAGGCTTCCTCAAAAGTTCCAACACGGATCTTTAAATGGGGCAACACAAAACCAATACTAGGAGCTAGCCTCAAAAGACCCGACCGTAAGACTCATTTTGCTCGATGTTGGAAATTTCGTTCCTCTCAGATCTACTACTGTCAATTTGTGTGGTGTCATTTTGTTTTCAATTCTCTGAGGCTAGCCTTGAAGAGAGCTGCGAGGAAGCATGAGAGTGGCCAGGTCTAATATCCTAGACAGACTGTCTCCATAAAAACTTAATTTTTAATTACATGCGAGTCAAATGTGCAGTGTGTCACACAAATGAAGTCCCATTTGCAACATTTCGTTTCATTTTCAAATGGACCAAATCTTACTCCATTTAGTGAAATTGCAGTAAAAGTGCCACGTACCATAATTAAAATGAGCTGAATTTATTGGGAAGTGAAAAGTTTTTTCAATGAAATTAGCAGTTAGCCATCAGCTGATCATGAAAGAAATTTCTTCTCTTTCAACAACAAAAATTGTCTTTTACTAAATGCTTTGCAGCTAAAGTAAATACTCGCAAATTTTCTTGATAGCATTTAATTAAATTATTGAACACTGCCATTAGTTTTACTCACATTGAGGAACTGTCAATGACATTCCAAATGAAATAATTTTCGTCCATAGTCTGTCATCTCTTCATTTCCTTGAAATGACTGAATTTCAAATTAAGTCATTATGGACAGTCTGTCTAGGATATAAAACTTGCTTGGATTTCTTCTGCCTTAATGAACTGAAATATCAAAATATAATTTTGATTTTGGTTGCTGTGCCAATATTTTTCTGTAGCGAAAACAATTTTCGACGCATTCCGAAAACATCAATACCAATAAAAAAAGTACAAGATTAGATTTCTAAAATGTGAAGCTAATGGCATTACGCTATAATCCTATCACATCACATTTTATTTTTGCTATGGTTGCATTCATTTTTATGTCGGTCCAACAAAGTATGTGAAGCTCCTATTAGGTTTAGGACTTTATTTTTTATTTTCCTTTCCTCACTCATCTTGGCATGGCAGTCACCTAACGAATTCGATCCTCCCAGTCTTACAAGTAACATTACAAGATGTTCTCAATTGTAAAGGCGCGGCCTGCCTTACAAAGAATTACCAAGGCTCTATGTATGTATGTAGGTATAGTAAATAGTAATCAAGTATTCTTAAGCTGTGGTAGATTTACCCATATGTCTTTTTCGCTAAAAATTTAGTCTTAGTAATTACCCACCCTTTGAAAAAATCTCATAAATGATATACGGATGGATCTAAATGAAAAGCAGAGTAGCCGCATATATACCGGATTATAGACTGTCTAAGGCCCTGGGGTGTTCATTTATCATTTCCTGGGAAAAGTTTCACGCCATAGAGCTCTGTGGACAGGGAAAATACCAAATATTCCTAAAGTCAAAATATAGTATCAGACGTACAGGCTGTACTCAAAAGCTTTAAACTAGTACGGCTTTATATCTAAGCTAGTCGAGAATTATATTGAAGAAATTGAAACCAATGGGGTCACGTTGAATTGGATTGAAAGCATTAAAAACAGCCAGATTGCGACCCGTCTTACAAATTAATGTGCCAACGCATCCAAAATACCACAAATCGAGCTTTGGAAGTACGGAATTAAATCGTCAAATCGGGAAAACATTATAGGTTGAAAGACATAAAGGAATTGATGAGACACTTGTAACAGAGGACAAAAATACTTCTCATATCCAACAGGGCAGAGCTAACGCTTATAACAAGCAACGATGGGAAAAGTTAACTCGGTTTGGCTCGGTTTGGTACCGAGAAAGTCCTCTGCGACAGGAAAACTTTTGGCTATGTATATTATAAAAAAAATATCTTCTTATTTTATAATTTTGAGGATTGGTTTCTACTTTACATAACATGTTCCTGTGGTCAATATATTGTTACGTGTTTATAAATGATGCTGCTAATGAAAATTTAGCATGCTGTAAAGCCGATATCAAGATCAAAATTATTTGCATATCTCGACATAGCGTTAGCCAGATGGTAATTTTTCAAAAGCCAGCAAGCTCCAATTATTTATTTTGAAAAACGTATGGATGAACATATTTTTCATTAGCTGTTCCCAATTTACGCAGTTTACATTAATAGGAAACCATAGTACATGGTTGGTAATTCCCTATTAATCGTAAACATTTTTTTTTTTTTTTGCAAAATTGTGACCAGTTAATGAAATTGTGATGACGAATAGACACTCCATCAAAGACACGGAAAAGTCCGGCCAGATGCACTCATTAGGTTTACATTAAATGAAATAATTATAATAATATTGAATTATGTATAAATAAAAAATAAAATTTACACATTTTCGACGATTTCAAAAATTACGAGTAATACAACAAAATAAAAAAAAATGAATGCAAGCATATTCGAGAGATAAAGGAAACAAATATTATGGTTAAGGAATATGCTTGTGTTTGCGAGTTGTCCAGAGTGTGATCTGAACTTATCATCATAATCTCTCGGAGGAATTGTAATTTATCGCGACTTTATGTTATATATTTACAACAAACAAAATTTCCGGTGAAAATTATTATTTAGACACGATAAAAGTTATTAAAAATAAAATAAAATTTACGAGTTAAAAGGTACACATAATAGCTTTACATGCGCTTTAAAAAGCGCGGTTATATCATGCGGTTACGTCAAATCACCAATCAAGATTTATATTAAATACGTTCACTTCAAAAAAAATTGTTAGGAAAATCCGAAACAGATTTTTAGTTGAGAGAATTTTCATTTTTCACGCCGCCGGTATAAAATCTCTCAAATTCAAAAAATTACCTTTGGTTTTTTGGTGCCTCTGTTCATATGATCTTGACCTTGGCTCCGCTTCTGGACTTAAGGGTCGATTCGATTCAAACGATCCACTTTGTTTTGTTTGCTGAGCTGCAAGCTCTTCACTTAATCGTTTAGCTAAATCCATTGCTTCATGACCACAGACTGTATGATGTGCGCCTATAGGTATAGGCTTGGACGCTTTATAATGTCGTGTTCGATGCCCTGCTCTGGGTAAAGCACTTACTTCACAATGTTCTTCTGGAGATGTTTGCTGAAAGAATATTTTTGTAGATTTAATTTTATGTTATACATTATCACCATAATACGCCTATACACATCTTACTTCACTATTATTTCTAGAAAGGTGTGGAGGAGTATCTTCAAGATTAACATCATTTTCTTCCTCAATACGTGTATTATTGCTATCATCTGGACTCTAATAAAAAATAAGGCAAACAAGGATTTGAATATGATTAATCTTCAAATATAAACAAAAAAAGTCAATTACAATATTTTTCGATTGTGCTGAATCATTTCTACTATGTGGACGAAAACCGGGTCCTGGGGGTAAATTTTTCTGTACACAACAATTAACACCAGGACTAAAATGCAATTCAACATGAAATCGTTCCTCGGATGATGGATCTTTGGTTGGATCTTCATATAGCATAATTACAATTTGAGACATATAATTGAGCTCGGAGACCATTGATATATACTCCATTGCACGCCGCCATTGTTCATCTTTAACAACATCTAATAAACCACCGAAGCGAAGAACGGTTAGAAGTGAATGTACATGACTTTCACTAGTGAAATATAATCGAGTTCGAACATGCCTTCCAGGACTTGATACACCATGACTATAGCGTGGATTTAATCGATTTACACTTTCATCACCTGGTTCTTCGATATTTCTTTGAAGATCCGCTTTTATTTTTTTTAATAGCGGCGTACAAATACCCTGCCCTATGGCAAGTTTTTCTTGTATAGTAAGACCATACTCCTGAGGTATAACCATATCAGCTAAGTACTTTGCGTATATATACAATTCTTCGGCTTGTTCATATTGTAGCGTATGTTGATTGTGTTGTAAATCATACTTGATGCAATCATATATATCAGGAATTTTTGAAATATCAAAAGCTTTGCTTTTTGTGGAGAAATCTTTTTCAATTTTTTCCCAACGACGGCCCATTAAATCCCATGTTTCTCCATGATACAATATCGCATCCTTTGTTTTAAGATCCTCTTTTTTTATGCTAATAATGCCAAGTAAGGACTGAATTAATGAATGAACGTGTGCACAACATTTAACAGGATTTTTTACAAAATCCATTGCTTGATTAATACTAATACTATTTCCAGGATTTATTGCTTCGCGATCTTCTTTCGTAAATTCTCTATTTATTTGCATTAATTCGTGAAGTCTATTTTTTGCCCTGAAAATTATAAAACGTAATTAGTTCACTACTGATTTTCATGGCATAATTACATGGTCTTACATATTCTGATATTTACTAGAATCACAGTCATTATCTAAAAGTCCATTGGTGTTAGCACTTTTCACCATCTGAACTAAAATGGGTGTCAATTCTCCTTCGAGAGCTAAAAGTCCCTTCGCAAATGCTGCTGCTGTCATTTGAACACGACCTTCGTCTGATGCGTAAATTTTTAAATCATGCCGGAATGTTGAATGCAATCTGAAAAAATTAAATGTTGTCATTATGCTAACAGCGATATTCGAAATTCTTTAATCTGGTTATTATTTATTTAGTCTACAAATTACAATACCTTACAAACTATGCAATTAAATATGGATAAATTGATTGAAATAGTATAACGATTATTAAATCAAAACAACTAAGCTAAGATTGTCAAAGCAAAAAAACTAATTATAATAACTATTACTAGAATTTGTAATAATATTATGTAAACCACATCAATATACATTGATAACAATGCTCTAAGAATTTGAGATACAGAAAACGCATGGTATCACACAAGGATTGTCGAGTCTTAAGGACATTCTTAATAAATGTAACACTTGGAATTTTACGCCACGTCGAAGGGAAAGACTGCAAATCTATTATTTTTTTCCCTTTATTTTATTTGCTGCGTAAAATGGATTCCAAACTACTGAATTCCCCTTACCGAAGCTTTTTATAAAATTTCAAGTATGTAAGGTTCCAAAAATTCAAATACCCGACTAAGATAACACTTTGGAACGACCGACGTTTTCTTCAAAACATAAATCGAAAGTTAGAGATGAATTTCCTCTTGTAGCCGTAAATTGTTTACAATTTGAGAAATTGAGTACAAAATGATAAAATAACAATTAAAATTAGACAAATCCGTACTTTGCGTAAACACCTCAGAGACAAAACAGTGAAGAGGCTAAAAATGGACGACAACGACTTGTTGATTTTAACTAATTGAAAACGATTCGACAAATGAGAGCCATATAATATTTACCTTGTCAAAATTCGTATATAACGTATCAAATTGGTCAACATTTATTCTTTTTCATAATGCAGCCAAATTGACAGAGAATGCCAAGTACAAGAAACAAAGACGGGTAAGTATGAATAACTAAAACCAATCTCACCAGTGATAGTCAAGCCAATTTTTCTAGTGTGAAACATATTTTCTATTTGAGAGACAGCTAAGTGAAATCAGGGCTCAGAGAGAAATTCACCAGGCTCAAATCGTCCCATTCATATAAAATATATATAAATATAAGAAAAGCCCAGACTCTATCTGTAACGCGAACAAATGCGCATGGCTGTTTTTTTATTTAACGAGAAAAAAAATATCTAAGAACAGCCTAGATGTGATATTCATACAAGAAAAATATATAACATTATTTAGCATATTTAGTATTTTCAGTAGGGTTACAAACAAGAACTGTTAAAAGGTTTACTACGACCTTCTAGTTGGAACCTTTGATTACCGTATTTCTATTATATTTTTACAATTTATTATACTAACCTTAATAATCCTAGCCCCTGCGTTCCAGAATAATCATGTCTTCCTTGTCCACCAGGATACATGCATCTAAATATTCGTCCTAATTCTTCCGCTTGTATACGCCCAGCAGGTGTCAATTCACCACCCCATTTTAGTATAAGAACTAAAGATGGCTCCTTCGGTACATCTATAAATAATTTTGAAAAATGTTTATTATTGGTTTCAATCATATCCAAATTTATGTTGTAAAGCGTAAATAGTAGTAATTTAAATACACAAATAGGTTAATGCATAGAAGTAGAAATGACTTGTTAGTTTAGCGAGCATAATGAAATGTATTTAACGTACTGCATAAACCGTTACCGTCATCGGAACTAGAACCTCTAGGTCTTCCTTTAGGTTGATATTTCATTTGAACTTTCCGATTAATTCCTGAGAAGTGACCATACCTTAGTAGGAAAACAGAAATGTTATCATATAATACATAAATAAAAAAATAAAAAAGTATAAATCCTAACATTTCCAAAACACTCTTCAATTGCTCCAACTTTCCCTGTTTCTCTTCAATTTCACAATCAGCTGCTTTTATTTTAATCTCATCAAGAAGAGATCTGGCGATATCTAAAATTTCTTGTAACTGCTTCGGCCTTTTAAGTTTCACATGACCATGTTTATAGCCATCGTATTTTTCAAAGATTTCAAAAAATCTGAAATAAAGTAATAAAAAAAATGTTTTTTCTTTCATAAATTTTACCACATACTTCGGATGACGAACTTCAACTTTCATTTTTTGTTTGGGTGTTCTATCACCATGACGAATTACAGCTACCACACATCTCAATTCCATCATTTTTCCAAATGTAGTTGGTACAATTGGAGGATCATCCAACTGGAATGGTACTGACCACGGTATATGCAAGGTGGGTGTTAGTTCTCTTAAAATCATATTTCCAAGTATCTTTGCACAATCATCATAATATTTATTGGAATTCTTAACAAAACTAAATCCATTTACATCACAGACATATGATTTACCATTTGCCCTGTAAATATGATTAGTATTTTGACAAATTGTTTACGGACGATAAATTTTTATTTATAAATAAATATATTATTATTAATTACCTTAATAAATCAAATCCACAAACTGTTTGCTTAAAAGCCAAACAAACTTTGCGTGATATTAATTTTTCGGCATTATTCAAGATCACAGGATATCGAATTTCCTTTCCTTCACTATCTCTTTCTACTTTTCCATCCAGAGCTGGACTTTTTCTTGCCTCGGCGTGTGCATAATCTGGTCCTACGGTATAAACCTTAACGTCGGTTCCTGAAAAATACACTGAGCTTTAAAAGTAATGGTGGAGTCAATAGTTTGAATTATAAGGAAATATGCTTTGTTTTGTGAAATAACCTTGTAAATAGTAAGCAAATTTTAACTGATTTTCAATATTACAATAATTATATTATAAGTAGGTACTCCCTGATTCATCTATGTATGTATGTTTTTTTTATATAGAAAGAGATCCCAATTTACCTACACCTTTTGTTAGAGAGCATGATCGAGCATTTCATTTGTTTGTCATTCAAAATTACACAATGAAATATTATGTTTTTCATCAAACATTCTCAATTTTATTATTTTTCAAAAATATTAGCAAAACAAAGTTAA
The DNA here is from genome assembly GCA_963924295.1 of Dioctria rufipes. NCBI lineage: Eukaryota > Metazoa > Arthropoda > Insecta > Diptera > Asilidae > Dioctria > Dioctria rufipes. The sequence continues at coordinate 30,705,398 of OZ002742.1, forward strand.
ATTTTATTATTAATCCAATTGCTATTAAAAATATCAAACATAAGTAAAATTGTACTGGCTGTTGTGTTAAACATTTTGTCTTTCATATGACTAAAAAAAAATAAATTTAAACAATCAAACTAACTTTGGTTTAAGTACATAATAATAGTTGAACAATAAAAAAGTGGGGTATAAAATCATCTGTAAAAGTTGCATGCGAAATTTCGTAAACAATTACGACAACAATGGGTACCAAATAAAAGTAGATTACTAAATAACCAAACTGCATAATGATTGCCTACTAAATAACAAAAGAAAATAATCCACTGACATGCAATAAAAAACGACTGAGAATCTTTTGGCACAAATTTTATTAAATTCTACACTAAATCTGAGGCCAAGCAATAAAATAAGTTCATAGAAATCGTGTATAATATCCATGGTGCAGTTATGTATGATACAATTACCAGAAAATATCCAAGGATAAAAAAAAAAACAGAACAGAAGCAGATTTCTGATGTTGGACCTGAAGACTTCTTTAAATTGTAAGAGTGGAGGGGGGGGGGGGGGGAAGACGAGGGCGCTAATTTATTTCTTGAGTATTGCGATTTTTTTATTCTCAATGGAACATTGGTCTAGATGAGAACGCACGTTCGCTATCGAGCAACGTTTCGCTTATTACCGCAAGGCGTACATTTTATAATCCTCAACTTCATCGACAGTAAACAATCCCTGACCAAGTTCAATACCAACAGTATCGATCGAAGAAGTTAGCAAAATATCACGTGTGAGTTATTCGGTGTTCGCGTATTCAATCACTAGACCATTTTGAAGATTCTCAGAGCAGTTTTACATATAATTTTTGTTATGGATTATTATGGAGCTACATATGTGCTGAAAAGATGTTATAATTATTTCATATAGATGATCATCGTCTGAAGAGCACCGTTACTTTGTTTGAGAGATTTTTCATTTACATTGAATTGCAGCGCAGCAGAAAAGATGGAAAATAGTAAGACGACCGGATGGGATAGGAATTGGTTGCCTACAAGGAGTCAATTAGCAAAGTGAAACATGAAACTATGTGCATGGCAGGCATCGCCGTGTATATATGTACAGCTATGGGGATAGCGGCGACAGAGAACAGAAAAATATATGTTCTTTGGTTAAATGCCAAATTGCAACTTTCTTTGTGGTGCTGTATTAACCGTCAATTCAGAAAGATACAGTGAGGTATTGGATACTTTTTTCACGTTGAACCCAGTATTTTTACGAATTTTATTGGAACAAGAATGATGATGCAACCACACTTACCACGCAGCTATCGATTAATATAATAAGAGTAGAAAATTTATCACCAGGTTTGGTGACATACCTTGACCCATGTGACTTTTTTCTATGGGGATTTCTCAAAAGTCTAATTTACAAAAACAAGTCGGAAAATATCTTAGTTAAAATAAAGTATTCGGATTGAGATAAATAGGATCGCTGGTGAAATGTACAAGTGCGTATTGAAGCATATGCATTAAAGATTAGAGCAGTGCGTTCAGACAGAGTTAGAAGTCGCAATTCGTAAAATGTGATCTTTAAAAAATTAAATCCGCATTAATTATGTATTCATTGCAGTAAATATATTTTCTCCAAATAAAGTAGTCTTTTCTTTAAAAATAATATAAATGCTCTGTAAAGCGAAATGCTGTCTGTTTCAGTTGTACTGTTGGTGACCGACAACAGACGAAAGACGCATATCTCAAGCTATTTGTTGTTTATTTTTTTAACATAATTTAATTTTTATATTAAAATGATTTAGGTTTAAACTTAGACGTATTAACTTTACAAAACCATTTTAAAGATATTTTCAAAAGATTTCTTTGCAATATGATTTTAGGGGAATTTGAGAGATTCTTATTTTCATAATTAACGGTCTCAAGAACTCCAAATCAAAACGACCCTGAACTATTATGAAACAAATTTTTATAATTCAGACTATACTGCGTTAAAACAATATGTAATTACCTTATTTTCTTTAAGTCTTGGTTTAATTGCACAAAAAATACTAAAACAACATTAAATTTTCAGCAGGGTGACTTTACTGAATATGTATGTATATATGATTTATATTAATATACCCGACATAGAGGTATAGGGCATCTACAAGTAGGTCTTCCCTTTTAACATTAACTCTATTAAACAATTTTACTTGCAGTCAAGTTCTAGTTACTCTAGAATTAGCCTTTTTCTCAACAAAAAACTAAAACACCAAAAGATTTCACTTACATGAGAATTCTTTGTAATGTTCATTATTTAAAAACTCTGGTACAAAGCAGAACGATATTTTTTAATTGTGCAATAAATTAGATACATATTTTTGAATATGTTGGCTGATTGGGAATTCACTATAAAAAATTACTCATCTGTATGTCGTTGGTAAATCCTTCAACAGGCACAGAGTGGAGGTGACCGTACGATTTTCATCATCAGTAGACGCGACCTATGTTGTAATTCTTCCCATACAAATATTTCTCGGTATTTCGGGCAATTTTGAAAGCTTTGAGCTCACCGTTCCGTAGTCATCTCAGAAACAAATCGTATGCTTAAGAGCTCTAAAATGGCGCATTAACCGACAAACATATGTTGGTGTAACATACAACATTGATCATATGACAATATTCCAATGGAATTCTGGTAACATGACCCAAGCATCCAAAGAATAAAGCAACCATTTTCTTGCTATTGCTAGCTTCACTTTGGTTGGTTTATTGTGGGCAAGATGATCTACTGCTATGATTGTCGCCCACTCTCTAGCTTACATTGCCGAATACTGCTTCTGTCCGGTTTTGTTTCAATTTCTTGAAAAACTTTTGCTCCAGCCAACTCGTTGTTTTTTTTACGCCTTAGTTAAATTGTGGAGTATTCACCGAGCACAAATCTCCCAGTTGGTTAGATGTTCATGGAGATGTACAGAAAAATTCTTTTAGATGTGCTAGTTGTTCGCAAACAGCATTTTCCGTATAGCTTCTGTGGTTTCAAGGTCGATGGGGGATCCATCTTAGACCCATTCCTGATGCAATCAGTAGCTGCAAGATTCATATATATGCTGAAGATGTGCAGGTGTACCTCAGCAGACCCATTGGCATGATAGAGGATTGTGTTTAGTTACTGCTTAATCCCTTCAAATCGTAATGCAACGCATTTTATCGTCATTCCATTAATGAAACGTATCTTCCACCAATCATCTTAAACAGCATAACCAAACCGTGTGAAAAGTCTCGCAATTCTTCTCAACTTATAAAATGAAATGTTGGTAACAAAATAGCGAAATGGTGGGGAAGATCTACTTTGGCTTGCGTCATCGATGTCGTCTGGATCTATATTTAAAGCAGGCTTCTCATTGCTCTTCATACGTTTTGATTTACTAATTCTGTAATGGAGGACTCGTTTCTTTGTTCTTCCTATTAGTCTAGAATAAGTTACCTTCTGATATCCAACCTGTGGGTGTGGCTGGTAGATTTAACAAACGCATATTGGGGTGTAGAAGAGAGCATCAAGAATAAAAGGGATTGGTGAAATAGTTTTACATGATTTATCATACCGGAGAATGTCGAGAACATCACATCAGACTTAAGAATAAATTATACATAAATGTCAGTTCTATATCGAATTTACCATACAAGGATAGCGTGCCTTATTTTTTTATAGGCATTAAACTCTGTGGGTGTGTTTTTAAAGCGCTCCTCTATGTGATTATAGCAAGAAGCGAGGACTAAATTATACTCTGCTAACGCATAAGAAATTGTATCCAAATAATGTTGAAAAATAAAGAAATTGGATCCATAGATATGAAAAAAAGTGCTTCAGTAATATGATCTAATGGTTTATAAACAAAAGCTATAGTAAAATTTTTAAGAACCTTAAAATGATATCTTGATTAATGATAATGTAAATGTGTACATTAGTTGAGTAAGATTTAATATTCACAAAAACATTTTTTATGAGAGTATGTATTCCTACATACTTATGAAAATTTAAAAGCAACATGAATGGAATAAACGCTGTAGTTTATAATTACACAGGGCACTTTCAATTTTAAATGGCTTGGCATTAAAACACCTATATACATATGTACATATGATTTAAATATTATAATTACATACTTATAACAACAAAATGTGAATCTAAGAAAAAACATCCTTTTCTTAAAGGTCTCTCTGCAAGTGTTTCTAAATTGAATACAGCATTCATGAAGTAAAATAAAATTAAGGAAAACACATCTCAAAGTGGTTTCAAAAATTTTTTGTTTCGAGAATTGTACTTTCTTTTTTTACGTTTTCACTTTAAAACGGCATCTGAACTACCACGCATTAAAAATTTTCTATAAAATTTTGAGTCATTCACTATCAAACCGAATGTGAATGAATTAAATTTACAAATTATTATTAATTACTTATAATACCGGCCGCCTTTCCATTCGTTGTCCATTGAAATATCCCATTCACCTGCGGACTTTTTCTCGCTTCGGCATGAAGATAGTCAGGTCCTACAGTATAAACTTTAATATCCAATCCTGAAATACACACCCGTTTTAAATACAATGTAAATGTTAGCAACTACAGGATACGCACATAACAAGGTTTACGGTAATCAGGTTAATAGATGTAACATTTAAATGTTAGTTTATCTTTTCGCTTCTATATGAGAAAAAAACTAAGTATATGTACAAATTTAAGGTAAATGATATAAGCGCATTTTTTTTAACTCGTCTGATTTTAATCATTACTAATTTACAGACTGATGCAGTTATGATTATGATTTTAAATGATAGACTTAAAGAAAACTTTCACCGTATGTAAAAATAATGAAATAGAATAAGTATTGAAGCCTGAGGCTTAGAAAGTGCTGGCTAATCTGAACAAGAAAAAAAGAAAGACATAAGAAAGCTTAGTTTATTTAAATCAGTTGTCAAAATTAAACATTAAATTTATTACGTACGTTGTCGTATGTACATTTAGATCAAAATGTAAATAAAATTGAAAAATAAAATTACCCTGTTATAAATAGTTCCAAATTTCAAATTTTATAAATAACTTTTTTCCAAATTACTTTTCTATTGCGGACTGTAATTACAGATTATTTACCACAGAAACATGAAAACACTACTGATTTACGTACACTCCGCGACACATGGTTGACTTCACCCTCATTATCTCATGTAGCCTTGGGCCAAATTATTTCTGTAAAATTTTATTCCACTTGTTTAAAAACACTGGAACTTCCTAATATCATTATGCTATTATTGGCTGCATTTGGTACGGAGTATATTACTAACGACTTTTTATTTGAAAAGTTGGTATCAAACGGTACGACACTTGATTGACCTCACCAGTAATAAATTGTATTCGGTGCTGGTTAGATTATTGTTGTTTAAAGAAGAGTTTTTAAAAAGTGTTATTTATTTAATAAAAAGGCTGAAATATAGAAAATGGGCAGTGGTAAAAGAATGACGGCAGAAAAAATTGGAAAAATTAAAGCTCTAAAAGACGAAGGATATTCCAATAGGGAAATATCCAGAAAAATTAATAGAAGTGCTCGGGTGGTGAATATTTTTTTAAAAATCCATCGAATATGGAAAAAATAAAAAAGGGCGAACTAAGATGGGAAAGACAGAACCAGAGAGACGAAATTCGTCTTTAACTACCAGACAAATTAAAAAATCTGCCGAAACAAGTGCGAGTATTCGTACAGTGCAACGATTATTGAAACACTCACTAAATCTATAGCGTCGTCGTGTCAAAAAGAAGCCAGTACAGACAAAGAGGCATAAGGAAAGTAGGATTGCATTTGCTCGGAATCACATGAGGTGTAGGAACGAGTGGAAACAGGTCATATTTTCTGAAGAACAGCGCTTTACGTTTGATGGACCCGATGGATACGCATAATACTACCATGATCTGAGAAAAGCAGAAGTTTTTGTCTCGCCGTCATCGAAGGGAAAGAGGCATAATGATTTGCGTAGTCATTTCCTACAATGGATCGGTTGACTTGGTTTTTATTAGTTTCCGACAAACGGCTAATGACTATAAAGCTCTTCTCACTAACGCAAAAATTAAAATAATAGAAAAGATGGACGGTCGGGATTGGATATTTCAACACGACCATGCAGCCATCCACACAGCCAAGGTGGTTAATCAGTGGTTCACGGAAGAAAACATAAGGGCCCTGGAATGGCCATCAATATCTCCCAATATCAATATTACAGAGAATTTATGGGGATGGCTTACTAGGAAAGTCTGTGGGTCTTGGGCATTAATTTGATAGCATAGCAACCCTAAAAACAACCATAATTTCAGCTTGGAATGAAATATCCATCGAAATCATACACGATTTGTATAACTCCTTACCAAAAAGAATATTTGAACTTATAAATAAAAACTGTGGCAATACTCATTATTAAATAAATCTTTAAAATCTTGAATTCAGTTGTTCTTTACAATGAAGATAATTTCCCTATAAAACTCCTGAAACTTTTGTATTAAAAGTCGTGAAAAATGTACTCCGCACCAAATGTATGTAGATGTAGTGAATAATAGCATAATTTTATTAGGAATTTCCAATATTTCTAAGCAAGTGTTATAAAAGTTCACAGAAGTAATTTGTCATAATGACTCATAAGAAAATGAGGATGAGTTGCTTACACTAAATCCTCAACCTTTGTTGTCTCAAACGAAGAACGTTAAGGTCAAGACGGAATTGGTCAACTAATGATAACTCCAAAATTGAGAATTTTCTATTATAAAAGATATTCCAATTGTTTTGACTTACAATTTTTTTTTGTCTAGTCGTGATAATTCCATCTTCAATAAAATGATATAATGACTAGGCCATGTTAGTAATATCTCCGATGTTTTAACTTAATTTTTGGTCATATCATTATACGATGGCTATATGTAATGACAAACGAATTCTGAAGTTGGCACTAGTTGACTAATGCCCACAGAATTAAGCAAAGAGCACTGCAAACGAGGCCGATAATATCCAGAACCACTTGAACGCCAATAAATAAGTAGAACCCGATAGAGAGCAATCACTTCCGACTTATAGTTATATTTTAACCAATAAAAAATAATTAAGCTAAGCATATAATGTCGGTTGTTATATGAAAAATCAATGCATCGCTACGAATGGATGCATTCAGGTTAACAATTTTTTTTTTAAATTATGTAGTTACATTAATAATTTTATGTAAAATTCAGAAATTAAAATTAAAATTGAGAAGCGTTAGATATAATTGAAAGCACTAAGAGAGTATTTTATTACAGCACGACATACGAATACAGGTCGGTCACTTGATTAGATCCGTCTATTTCTGTTATTAAATAACATTCATCTACTCACAAACCCTTGACTAAATAACTTTGTCCGTAAGGGCGATGTTCGTCATGAAAGAGTTTTAAGGCAATAGATGTGGATGGATTTATATGGAGTTTTTTGATTTGATTTAGAAGAGCTTTCCGACGGTGTAAAAAAGTTTTACGGCTGCGGGGGTTTTGGCGTGCGGGGTGCTAACTACAACCTTTGGGGTTGTCCAATTTGGGCCGTGTGCGATATCAAATTAAAGCTCTTGCTAATTACTATTAAATGGATTCTTTTTTTTCTGTAAGAAACTGTATAACATACATTTGTGTATAGAGAGTCATATGTCAAATAGATTTATGTACCGTTATATGAGCTTTTAGCGAAAATGTAATGACTAAAAAGAATAAATCTTAAAAGTTTGGGCATGAGTTGCAGTATTGTGATTATAGTTATGGATGTCCAAACTCTTAAGATTTAATCTGAGTTCTAGCATTTCTTATTTGCAATGAAGCTTTTCTTGTGTATATGACTGAGAAAAGAAAAAAATATTTTTTTATTTTATTCCATTTTATTTAAAAAAGCTTTTTTATTTTAAGTTTTTTTTTAAACATATTTTGTTAAATGCATGTTTTCTATCTTCGGTATGTGTTTGTGTTTTCAGATGGGCAGAGACAAAACCTAAACTACAGAAGAAATTAGATAAATCAAAGAATTTAAAGAACTAGAGCATTCAAATAAATCTACAGCTGAACGGATTTATATCTTCATCAACGCAAATTAAGCAAAACTTAGATTTAGGTGCAAGGGTCAAAAATTTATGAAAGAGTGTGTTCACATAAACCGTTTTAAACTTAAATTCAAATCCCGAGGCCCTAAAGTTTTTCACTAATTTTCTACAAAATTCATTTCTTTCATCACGATATTTATTCCAGCACCTGATCCGTCAAAAACTAACTTCAGCATTTTAAAATACTATTTTAAGAGATTAAGGAATAAGAAATGTATTGATATTATTAGTTAGATATTATCATAGATGGCACAAGAGCTAGATGTCGCATACAGTACCAAAAAAGTATACAAATTTTATATGGCTGGGTGGTCCATTCCGGAATGGACCACAACATTTGAAATGATGTATACGACGAGTGATTCATATTTTTTCGTATCTGAAGTGTTGGGGAAGTCGATCAAATGTACACAAAACTACTATTATAAAATCATTTGCATTCATCACAATCTCAAAGATATTATGGTCCATTTCAGAATGAACTACTCATTTCACAATGTGTATACTCTGCTTTAGTATGGCATGCGACATCTAGTTCTTGTGCCATCTATGATATTATGCAGAAAAGATATCAATAGACGAACTTTTAAAATATCTTCCCCAAATTAAGATTTTTAAATTTTTTTATTACATTAAGAGCATCAGTTCTGAACAACCCAGTCCTGTTAAAATCTTAATGGGCTTGATTGGGATAAGTAAATTTTTAAATAATATATTATTAGCTCTGTAGACTAAAACATAGTCTTTAAACCTTTTCTAGAAAATAAATAATATATATGAAGTCTGTCTGTCATCAATAAAAATACAGAAATATCCAGTTGAGTTCTAATACGAACAATAGAATGTGAAAAAATCTGAATATTTATTTTTCAACCAAAAGTTTCCAAAAAAATCTTCAGAAATATTAAAATATCAAGATTAAATTATTGAGCTCAATATTTTTTGATTGCAATTGATAAAATATCTTGTTATATTTGATTTGATTTTCTGATTTAACAAATGACCAAATATACAAATTCTTTTCTTAAAAGCACGAAATTTTTTTTTTTTTTTTAATTTACATTTTTTATTAACTTTTGTCTTCGCCGGAAATGCTCTCTATCTCTTCGCATCCGGATTACACTTTAAATTTGTTGAGGCATGCTCGTTCGTTAATAATAACGAAATAGTTTTCTTTAGTTCAAATCACAGAACGATATCTATAATTGTCTGTATAGGTTGTGTACGATTAAGTAGCTACCTGAACGTAATCTTGATGGTTCTGCTGTTGGAAAGTTTCAACTAGTACTTTAAAAAAACTTAAATGCTACTTTTATTTGATATTTACATAGTAAAAATGTATGTGTAATATGAATTTACATATTTATGCCGCTAAAAATTAACCCAAAATTATTTTTATTAAAAACACCTCACAACGCCACACAAGAACTATAATAGGTGCAAAAGTTATAGTTTATTATTTTTTGGTTATAATTTTTAAAAAAATTCTTATATATTGCCAATTAGTAAATAACGCAAATTAATAATAAAAAAAAAATAGCGAGTGCATGTTTTACAGCCAGTACAATATTCACGTAATTTTCTAATAATAAAATAAGTAAATAACAACACTTACCATCGGTCGGCATAAAGTCCTCATAAATAAAAGATCCAGTTTTTCGAACTCGTGATTCCGGAGAGTATACACTACTACGACTTCCAATCTTAAATGAAAAATAAACAATTTTGTCCAATAATTATGTTAATAAAATTATTTACCTTTCGAAAAAGCCGTTGACTTCCTCCACCAGCAGAAGTGGGATAATATATGTAAATGTTGTGATCTTCTGCAGACACAGGCTTCTCAACAAAAGGTTTATTGAAAATAACACCGTTTACTTCTACATGATCCTCAGATTCAATAAGTTCGTGTTCTTTTTAAAATAAATAAATAAAAAGAAAAATCTTAATTACATGAATTTTTAAAAAGATAATAGAATAATTTACTTTTCGGATCGGGAGAGTCTCTATCTAGAACTGCATAACGAGGTATTTCTATTCCTTCACCTTCTAATATAGCATATACGCGTCTTCTATCCTAAATCAAATTATAATCATATGAATCGCATTATATTGACATACTATTATGCTTTCAGAAAATTTACTTGAATATCGTATTGCATGTGCAGATTGTTTATCACATATGGTTTCCTTAGCTGCGCGTATTGAATAGCTTTTTCTAACGGAAATCCTTTAGAATGGAACGATATAAGACAATCACAAGTTGGCCACTTTTCAACAGGTTCCTGAAAAAAAAATAGTTTATTAATATGAATGTAATGCCAATTTCAAGAATTATATACAGTAATTACATACATAATATTGCCCAAAAGTTTTGTGCTTCCAGGCTAGAAATTAAGAATATGTATAGTGGTAAGTCAATTATATAAAAATACTTAAAAATGTGTCGCAGAATAGTGAAAATCAAGAAATGGAAAGCTCTATGTAGTAAAAAAAACTCCTAGCCAGAGAGAAAATAAAAAGATCAACACATATACACATGGTAGGATATAAAAATCTCCTTAAATTAAACAATACGCAATTAAAATCCTTGTCGGGACTGTATATTGGGTATATCAGGTCAGTATCCATTGAGCTATGGAAACATCCGAAAACCTTTCACAAGTGTGGTACACATGGGCGAGGAACGCAGAAAACTCATTATGAGTCTGGTTTTATCAATATTTTGGCCGAACTTTTGGAAATACGTAGCTATCAGATATTTCAATACATCAAAACTCCATCTTATTATCCAATAAAACGAATTGTAGTCGAAGAACGATAGAAGAATATCGTTCATCATCAAAGTTTTCTTTGTTTCAATAAAACGTGTTTACAACTTCCATAATTTTTTATTGATATTTATTAATTAAATTCAGGTATCCATTATTGCAAGCCTAAGGGAAAATTGTCATCCAGTTGATTATTTTGGGGGTGGAGTTTCTGTTGCGAAAGAATATGCGAATGCGAACGTTTATGGCAAAGCCCACAAATAATTCGTTATTTTTAAAGCGAAAACGTAGTGCACATTATTATTGATGAATTTTTTAAATGAAACTGAACAAATTGCGACAATTTTAAAGAATACATTTTTGAAAGACTTTATAACATTTATAGAGACAATCCCAAGTTGTGACAAATACAGAAGGGCTAAAAATAAAGCCTTTGAAATACTTAATTAAATTAAATGAAGTTGATCGCACAGCAGCAGTTGGCAATGCGAAACTGTTATCGAAAAGAGGCACACAAAGTGAAGAAAAGTATAGTCTGGAGCCGGGACTCACGGCATACTTATACATATGTATATATATGTATTTCGAGGAACTGACATTTTTAAAAGATCAGGAAAATCAATTAGAGGGAATATCTACTCTGGATTTGGAAATTAATGTAAATAATCGAATTGTAATTTAAAATTCGCAAAATTTTGGGCCGTCGTCAAAAAGCGAAGTCTAGCTGAAAGCCATCATTTGAAGAAATATCACCACCCTGATCATAATATTTTCTTATCAATGAACGGTATTACTATTTTTAAGAGATATTAATAAGTGGAAGTATTCATCCTTAAAAAGTTCTTGTAATCCAGTACGAATTTTCTTTCAGCTCTTTTAAAAATAAATTTGCGTGGGAGAGTTTGAAAGTGAATGATAATTTGATTACATTCAATAAATTACTCGAGTAACCTTAAAATCCCGAAGCAAATTAGCTCCAAATCTGACTCGAGTTGATTCGTGTAAGATGTTGATTGATGACATTGTTTACTACTCAGTTTTATATAATTAACTTACCACCATATTCTTGAGGTGGTAGCTACATACATTGCTTTGCAATATTTGTGTAATTTTATAATATGATTTTTGATTAAATAGTTTACCTTAATTATAACTTCCTCTGGAAGGACTACCATTTTTATATATTCAAACTCCTGTAGCCGAGTTAAAATCTCCTTCATCGGTTTGGATTGAGTTTTTTTCGCCATTGCACAGACCCCCACAATGACTTGTTTTCCTGAATTTGATGAAATACTACAATCTGAGTCCATTCCATCATTGTTTTCACCGCACATATCAATATCTCCCTAAAAGTAAATTTTTCAATTTATTAAAATTTTAGTAGAGCAATAGCTTTTGATGATTTTGTATGTATATATGTATATAGTGGCAACAATTTTAAATTTTAAAAACAAACTCCTTAAAATGCATTCACCAACCATTATATTATGGAAGGAGTAAAACACTAGCAACAAAGCTCTTGAATAACAACCTTAGTAAGCATAAAATGTAATTTACAGCGATTATATAGGTAGGTATAACAACACTCTTCTATTTTTACAAGGAATTATTAATTATTATTGATAATAAAAGCAACAGATCTGAAAACTATAAATGAACTATATTAATACAACAACGAAGGTGTATTCAAGGTGCTATTAAAGTCTTCATCTTGTTATAACAATGCGCGATATTGCACGATAAGCAGAGTAATATTTTTATGCAGTAGCTGAAGCAGCATGGTATACAGTATATATGCACTCGCACTGAGCTTACAGTAAAGAAAATAGCCAGCGAAATTTAAGGTCGGTCTTGTTTAATTTTTTATACATATTTTTGTGGTGTTTTCAAGTTCCATCCTTTTACCGTTCATAGTTAATGAGAGTCGTCTAATTTAAAAAAAAAAAACTAGGGTGTAAATTGTAGCTTGATTCGAGTGTAGAAAAGTAGTATATGGAGGCTAATTATCTAATTGATTGCAGTGATGATAGAGGTGGATAGAGGTCGTCTCTCATTATTGTTAATGTTTCTTGGGGTATAGACCGAGGATACGCCCTCTGAGAATTTCGATCTCAAAGACCCTTTTGTCCAGATCACACGTCCTATTAGGTCCAACCTATATTGACCCGCCATGAGGAGGAAAAAGGTATACTGTTTATTGGCACTAAGGATCAGTTTTTACTGCGGTATGCATACATTCGAAACAAATGTTGACGGATGAGCTTGTTTTCAGTAATGTATCTAATAATTTTTTAGTTTTTGCTGAAATTGTATGGAAATTTCTCATTTCATGTAAAGGAGTGTTCTTTTATTCCCCATATAAAATGCCTATGAAGAATCGAACCTTCCGATATTTTGATAGTTTTTACTAAAATCTATTTGCTCACTGATTTTTTTTCTCCTTGAATCAAATATGAGGGGATAAGTTTTTTTGTATATGATATGCCTAAAATTCAAAGAAAGAAATGAAAGATATAAGTTCGGTGATTAGATTAGGTGTCGATAGATATTACTCAACTCTGGCGGTTTATTTGCAATTTATAAAAGCAATTTTTAATCTCCGTGGAATCATAACCATTTTAGCAGACGAATCAATAAGTGGTGAATGCCATCCCCCTCTACTCTCTAATTTCCATTCACCTGCCCCTTGGCTGTCGATGACTTCCCGCAAGAGCTAACCAATTTCAGCTATGATAAAGATGGACTGCACGGATCATAACAGATATCTCAATAAAAATACTGTGCTACTGATGGTGATGAGAGACATTTCACCTTTTCTAACATCTGAAATTAATCTTGCACAGATGGTATCGAAAGCTCTTCGAAAGATGTAAAATTCATTACAAAATCTAATTTTGAGAGGTAGTTTTGGTTGCCAACTTTATTACCGCTATTTCACAGTTATACGTAGTTAGAAATCTCGAAAGGATTTGCTCTTAATGTGTGAAAAAATTTAACCTGCGTCATATGCTAAGAACAAATAAAATACTGTTTTGTTTGGGTGTGATCTGTACTCGTGCTATTATCCTGAAAATCACCCAAAATATGTATGTTTAGACTGGGTATTCCCCACTAGGAGGTCAGTACAGTGGGAGGTGATAGTTCTTAGATAGATGAACAAAAAATTGTACGGCAGAGGGGGGGGGGCATATCAACCGTTTGGGAGTTACACGGTGATTAAGAAAAATAGCTAGTTTTTCACAAAACACTCTGTATTTTAAAAACTACAAGGTGCATGGTCACAGTGAGGAGCTCATTTTATGCAGAACTACATGGCCTTTCGAACGACTGCTCAATCAGCTCTCTCCCCTCACGAATTATGGTTGTCTAAACTCAAAATTTCGAATTTTCTTATTTTTTTTTAAATTTAATTTCTATTATTTTTGCATAAAGGTCGTTAACATAACTTTTTTTTTAAACTGTAAACTGTAGACTCTCCTCTTTAATATAAAGGACCTATTACACCCAATGTGCTATCTGAAGCCCTTTAAGAGTTATTAGCTCTAAACCTATTCTCAAACCTATTTTCAAACCTATTCTCAACGATATTTTGTTCCCTTAGCACGTCATTTTACAAAATATCGTATAATTTCGGTGTGACCTGAATAGGTTATGAGTTAATAACTGTTTAAAGGCTGGTGTTAACACATAGGGTGTAATATGTCAACTTAAAGGAGAGAGTCTACAAATTATAGTTTTTATAAAAAAACAGTTATGTTAACGACCTAGAAGTTGAATTAAAAAAAAAAGGTAAGAAAATCCGCAATTTTGAGTTTAGACAACCATAATTCTTGAGGGGAGAGGGCTATGGAGCTGATTGAGCAGTCGTTCGAAAGGCGATGGAGTTCTGCATATAATGAGCTCCTAACTGTGACCATGCACCCTATAGTTTTTATGATACAGGGTGTTTTGTGAAAAAATAGTTTTTTTTCTTAATCACCCTGTAACTCCTAAACGGTTGATATGCCTCCCCCCCCCCCCCCCCATACAATTTTTTTTTTCATCTATCTGAGTATTATCACCTCCGCTCTACTGACCTCCTAGTGGGAAACACCCTGTATACTGTATAAGTGGAAATCACCCCAATCTGCCAGTGGATAGGTTCATGCTAAAAATATACAACAATTAAAAAATTGTGAGTTAAGAGCTCAGTGAATTGAGTAAACATTTAATTGCTCTTAAAAAAAATTATGGAAGACTTTAAGAAAAATTTAGGAGAACGTATGTCTTGCAGTTACATAATAATTTTTTGTTCTGTTTTTTAGTATTATATTTCATTTACATTTAAAACAAAATAATAATAAATAGAGTTATTTAATTTTCGTTATGATGATAAATTTCATTTCCTTGTTAAACAAAATATTTGAACAGTTTTGCCCACAATCGAAATTCATTTTTCCTTATTCCAACCAAAATTCAATTTTTCTTCAATTTTGCAATGTCTCGTCACACTAACTTTTTGGATAAAAATTAAAAATTTAATAATAAACGCTCTCAGTAGCTCTAAAGCCCTAAGAGACAATTCCACAAATTGAGAGATTGATTCTAAATTTATTTTTAAAAATTTCACACAGTAGGCACAAAATTGCCTGTAGACTCGTATATTATACGGGTGTTTCGAAATATTCAAACCCCCTGCCCTCCCCTTCTTCTATTTAGTTAGAATGAGATGTCCAAGAGTCATTTAATGTGAATAAAACCCATTTTCCTTTAAATGATTATTCATATTAATATTTTTAAATAAATCTTTATATATCCACCACCACTTTTGGACATCTGAGTTCACTGTAGTGTAGGCAACAGGCTTCATTGCTGTCCTGATGAGATCGCTCTGCACTGCTGATCGTAACACACAGTATGTTCTCCAAATTTCTTATGAAATTTTGATTTTCAGCTACAAAGCCAACAACAGTAGGCAGAAAATTACCTGTAAGTTCGTATATTTTACGAGTCTTGAAATTTTCAACCCCACTCCCCTCCCTTCTAAATTTCTTTATTATTTTAATTTTTGGGTTCCAAAACCACTCAGTTAAGAGCCAAAGATTTGTTCGAGTTTGCGGTGTCAGTTCTAGAATCATAACACATTTTAACTTGGTGCTAGCTTTGCTCTGATGAAGGGCAGCTGTATCCATACTAAATTAGTACAAATGTCATTACTGTCAATATATGAATCTTTAAATTGTAATTTTGAAATTGTGTGCCGCATTTGCTTTGACAAAATAGATACAAATGTGAAATAATGATTTAATTTTTCATTTATTTTATAGAATTTTTTTGCAGATGGTAACGGCAATTTGCAATCAATGCTATATAAAAGTGCCAACAAGTGATCTAAATGGACATATTTGCTTTTTACAAGGTGAAACATGTGAATTGAGTGATAATATGGAAACTTCATTGGAGATTTCTGAAATTCAAGCGGCGTAAAAAGCCGATAATAGGCAGTCATCGCAGTCATCACATTTCCATAACTTCAAAATGGTTATTATCGTCCTCAAAACACTTTCCTTTCCTTCACAGTAATGATGTTCTAATAGATTTAAAACTGTACAAATTGGCAGTGTTTTATTCCTCGTTATTATTACTGGCATTTTGGATGAAAGATGATAATACCAATAAACTCGAATACGGAGCTTAACACTTGGAAGGAAATGTCACTTTGGAGCAGGGTTACGGTAACCCCAGTAGACACCGGTTCTATGCTTCGGTAGCAAAAACGAATACACGGTTTTTATCACATAAATGAGTTATGGTTTAAAAAAAATATTTATTTCTATAAAAACTGTTTGTAGTTTTCTTCGTATCTCCATTTCACACTTAAAACAATCTAAAACGTTAAGTATTTTTTAACCTACTGTACCAGACACTCAACTGCAAGCAAATTGGCGTGCCCAAAAATTGAAAATCATGTTCTTCTGAATTGAAGCAAAAATTTAATTAAATGCTGTTTTATCGTTTTATCGCGGTGTTTATAAAAGAAAAGTGTGTGTGGTAATTAGTTGATAAAACACTGTTGAGAAAAGAAAACATAATTAACAGATATTCTGCATAGGATGTTTTCAGAACAAGTGAAAGGTACTTATATCTATGCGAAATGCGATGAGAAATGCAACAATTTGGGAAAATTTTTGCCGTGGATCCGTACAAAGCCTTACAGGGCTGCAATGTGTATAGAAAATTTAATGTGAGAGAATTTGGTACGTGATTTAAAATCCGAATTATGTTCTCTGCCAAAATCCTGCAGTAGCAGGGAAAAACAGAAAATGAGAATAGTGGTACCCGCATTTAAAACAGAAATAGTGATACAAAGAAGGAAAAATGCTCGATGCAAATGACTAACGTTTTGTTGGACCTATTACACCCTATCTGCTAACTGTAGCCGTAAACAGTTATTAGCTCACAACGTATTCAGGTCATACCGAAATTAGCCGATATCTTTTTAAAATGACGTGTTTTCAATCACTAAGGGAACTAATTATCTTTGAGAATAGGTTTGAGAATAGCTTTTATAGACAGGTTAAGAGCCAATAACTCCTTAACGACTACAGATAGCACATAAGGTGTGATAGGTCAAATGAAAGAGGAGAGTCTACAGTTTTTATAAAAACAGTTATGTTAACGACCTTTTGCAAAAATCATAGAGGTCAAAGTAAAAAAAAAGGTAATAAAATCCTGTACTTTTTAAGATACAGGGTGTTTTGTGAAAACCTAGCATAATTTCTTAATCACTCTGTAACTCCCCCCCCCCCCTCTCTTCCCTGTCACACATTTTTTTGTTTGACTAGGTGCTCACTATCCCCTCCCGCTCTGTGAACCACCATGAAGGAAACACCCTATATCATATCGCAATCCGATGTAGAAGTTGTTCTTTAGTCAATTTTTAGGATTTCGAACAACAAAAGGAAAAAACGAAACCCTTATAAGGTTGTCCGTCCATCCGTCTTGTCTGTGTGTCACAGACATTTCTCTCGAAAACAACGTGACGTAGAAATTTGAAGTTTGGCAGAATGTTAACCTTTGCTGCTACAGTCAAAAATTATGAAATACATTTTTTTTTGTATCATGTAGGGTATCGTTTGAGAGAGTTACTTTCAAGGATTAAAAAAATATCATTTTTGGTCAATTGGTTATAAATATCTGCGAAAATATACCCCCCCCCCCCGCAAACGATCATGGCGGTTTCTAAAGCAAAATTCTAATATTATCAGAGTGGTTAGTAGGTATTAAGTCATAGATATCAAGAAAACAGTCGCTTTTTTCGTCAGGCTATAATTTTGAGATTACACCTGAAATTGTAATACATATAAATGTGGGATCATAGTATCCGAACGCACATCATGAACGCTTTAGCCGAAAGCTGACAATCGAATATAACAGAAGCCAAAAATCGGGGAAGAGGAAAAAAAGAACGTGAGGAGTCGAGTTGGCCGCCACGTCGAAAACTAATAATTGAAGAGACATACAAAAGGAAAGTAATTGTTAAATGAGTAAGAATAATTAAATAAAGTTAACTAGTGAATTGTTTTGTAAAATAAAAGACAAAGATTTTTATTTCTATCTCCCAATTGTTAAAATCAATTCCTACATAAATACTGCACCAAAAGTTTAAGGTCTCTGCATCAATGTATTCTCAGTATCAGTATCCAAATACATATAGTACATATGTACGAAATTTGAAATTTTTATATACCCTACGTAGGAGTTACCAACTTTAGCTTATTTTCAAACGAAGAATTACAGTTTCCATAAAATATCCGAGTACTCAATTTTAGCTTATAGGTTGACGCCTTCTTAACCATTATCCACATTATTATATTGAAACCCGAAATTTTTGTATGGTAACTTTATTTAATTACTCCAGCTAGTATCTACAATTTATATAAAAAAAACCGTATACATAACTTCTCACTACGCCAGCGCATTCTCAAGAAACATATAGGACTATAGAAAATACAAAAGATAAAAGTTAGAAAGTTAACACCGAGTCGCAGAAAAGAATTCACTACAAAATTGCTGAAGTGTATTGACGTAATATGATATTTTTGAATGTATTGTAATAAACTCATTCGAAACTGGTAGTTGGGTAGAGGGTTTTCAATGATGGGTAAATGCTATACACAATACGACAAATTTACTGATTGCACATAAATATTCAGTTTCATAGATATAGTAGTAGGTACTAAAAGTGCATTAGAAATCTTATTATATAAGGCACAAAGCGAAGTTAGCTCCTGTTTTCGGCTGATACCGTATAGACATAATCTAGATTGCTAACAGAAAAGTTTCGAACAGTAAGATTGAAGCCCTAAACTATAGGTCCAATAAATTGGTCATTTAAAAAAATTCTTTACTCATTTTGTCGTACTTAAACATGTCTTATAAAAAAATTTCTAGAAAGGATTCCACTCTTCGGCAAAGAACTTTTATTCATTTAGTTTCTTAAAACTCTCAAAACTTTTCCGGAAAATGAGAAAAGCGGTATAATTAAACTTCTAAATTTCCTATTTAAATCTTTTCAAGTTTTTTCATTCCACTGTCGTCATAAAGCTTTAGTTAAGCTGCTTTTGTCATCAAAACCATAAATATAAAATCAACCTTAAACTTTAGTAAAAAAAAAAACTTTTAGTAAGTAGACAATATGTAGGTGAGAGCACTCATATGAAAATCAGTCACAAATGCTAACACACTTGCAAGTTTCATGTACAAAAGAATTCAATGCTTTTTTAAATCACTTTCATTTGTGAAAGAGACAACCCAGCATCTTACTGTGTAGAGACGATCCTGAATATTGAATATCTGAAGAGGAAAGCGCTCCGCAAGTCATAAATAGAATAAAGCAATTCATTTAAAATCTTTTTGATTATTATAACAAATGAAGTTTCAAGATCAATGAACAAAAATGCGAAATAACTATAGTAATAAATATAGTATGGCAGCACCTTATTAATTAAAACCTAAAATTCATCTTTTGAAGTGGCTACTGGAAAATTGTATTTTAAAATAACTTAAGACATGCGCAGAAACGTACACGACTTTTTTAGTTGCTCTGCAAGATTTTTCTTTAGCCAGAACAATTTTTGTCGCATGTGGACAAAATCATTACTGCTAATAATTGGTACAAGATTACGAATTCGAGTCAAGTGAGCGGCAGTGTGCCAAAATCCCGTCCGCATTTTCGAAGTTCTAGTGGAAAAAGGAACACTTTAGCAGTTCAAAAAAGTAAAATACTGTTCTTAAAAATAAATAATAATCGGATCATATTAAAAGGCAAAATGATAAGTTTTGGTATGAACCTGTACATACATAATCGACTATGATTTAATCCTCACACATGAAAATTAAATTAACGTACTTTCACCGCCTACCTAAAATCATTTAAAATCTTCAATCGACCGCAATTCCAATGTAACTTTTCTTGTATTGCAGAAAGCATTCCTTTCAAAATTAAAGGTATGTTCCAATTCATAAACGAATTGTTAAAATCAATCAGAGCTTTTCATAACATTTGAAAATTATGACATGGCATGTGGGTAGATTTCTTACACTCCTCGATTACTTGGAGTGTGGCCTAAGTAACTCTGCACAAAATTTATCTCAGATTTTTACAATTTTTGTGTCTGATATTCAAGCCTGATTGGAAAGTAGGGGAACCACGGGCATAATGAGGAACGATTTTTCTTAAATCCCTGAATCGATTTCATGAAGCTTTAAATATACCAAAACCAAGTGGGTCAATCAGGGACAAAATGTGATATAGATAGATAGATATGAAGTGCGCTGTTGACCTAAGTGGAGTGATGGTCAGTTCGTGACTATGCCTCTCATACGGGACATAATCACAGAGGAATCGGGGCATAATAACGAATTAAATTTAATGCATGAAATAACATCTTTTTTTATCAAAACATATTATTATTAATTAATGACCATGATGAGCCTTGCAGGAATATGGTTTCTAGAATAAAATTATACATTCTAAAATGAGCAACACCTCGAGTTTGGAATTTAAAAAATGTAAACTGAAAGCATCTGATATTTTACCTTTAAAATAATTCGTGGATTTCTTTTGTATTCATAGAACTCGAAAAATATTGTTTTTACAAAATGCCGATTTCTCGGTTTTTGAGCAACCAACGTTTGAAAAACCGAAAAATTCAGTTTGCGAAATGCTAAACACACTAATTGTTGGAGTAAGTTTCCTTGACAAAAAATTTTCTTCTAATGTAAAATTAGTCTTCTGAATCGGCTCCCCGTTGACCGTACTAGAATGTGAAAATCGAAAAATTATTTTGCCTCGTAAAAAGCTCGTCATTATGCCCCGTAAAAACTTAGACATTATGTCCCAGCACATATTATTCTTTTTCCGACATGATTTTATTTTCATTCGAATTGTAAGGCGCTGGTGTTAAAACTTCACCTTCGAGTTATTAGAAGATAGAGTGCAGTCAGAAGAGCTAAGACATTTTTTTTAATCTTAGCCAAGCAGTACAGCGATGTAATTATGATTAATTTTATCATAAGTACACCAAATCTCAAAAAACTTACAAGTGGTATAAGTACGCGTTTTATTTTATCAGTGTGATGAATTCCGATAACGATAAAGCGGTTTTATGAACGCACTCTTGTTAAGTGTGATGTAATATCTTTATAACGTAAGTGTTAACGATAAAAATAAATACATTTCGCGAATGGAATTTATAGTTAACTTTTTTCCTTACTTAAAATTGAGTAAAATGGTATTTGGATTGAAAATTTTGTGTACAAGTAAATAAATGTATTGTTCATTTGTAGAAATATAAATAAAATGAAAGTGATACAATTTGAGAAAAAAGGAAAATCATACGATTACAGGGAAAGAAGAAGCTAGAAATATTAATAAAACGTAATTAAAATTTTGTATTTTCAGCTATGACAACATACTCGTATAGGGGAATAAGAACTTTCGTCATAAGAGAGATCTATTGTGAGTAGTCTGACGAAGGCTAGTATAAGCACCATTAAAATTACTTTGGCTGGTGTAAAAGCTGTGCCCCTTATCCAATTACTTCAGAGGATGAACAAATTATAAATATTTTGTCCTCTATTCAAATTTTGGGAAGGTAGAGATGAGGCATGATTAACAGCATCCTTTTCGATAAGAATTTCATCTAAATTGATTTCTAATGTACATGAGCACTTCACGAAACGTCTGGGCATTTCATGAAATGTAGGAGCAGTTGAAGTTTAATGACTTTTAACATGATGTGTCTGATATTAAATGCTACGCCGGCGTATATGTGGCTAGCTCGCATGTCTGGGCGCGACCTCCCGTTCATCGCTCAACTACCTTCAGACACATCATGTAAAAAGTCATTAAGCGCTGTTACTATTACACTATCTGCCGACATTTCATGAAATGCCTAGACTTTTCGTGAAATGCTGAGTTACATCAAATGTATGGAGGCCTATGTTTTTATGTTTTGTCGGGGTTTTTCTCAAGAACGGTTCTAGAGCCAATTGAAATATACCATTCTGAGGTTTCCAGATCTTAAAATGCCTTCCCCACCTGTAAATATTTCCTAATTCATTCCCAAAACTTCCTTTATATCAGCGCCCAATATATATATGTACGCATGGAAATTTATACTATATAATATATGTAAAGTACTATTTGCGATCGAAGTTAAGTTGTTCAATTTTTAAACCAATATTTATAGTTCGCTTTTTTCAGTAGCTCTCCATTTAAAACTCGAAACACAATTACGACTAATACAGCAAACAAGAATTAATGAAAGAATTCTTTAATATATATTACACAAAAACATAATGGCATTAGAAATATGATTTGATAATAGAGCCGCTCACTGCACAAATCGATTATTTCCGTAAAAGAAAAGGTACTGCAGCTCCTATTTATTCACTCCATAAACCATTTCCAGAGAAAATTCTTTATGAGACTGCAATAGTAGTTGCCATCATTCACTCTACTCGTCCAACTGCGTTTAAGGCTTAAACTTTAATTTTTATTTATTATGAAAAAGATAATTTTCTATGCAAATTATTAGTAAAATTCAGATGAGTTCATTATTCAACTCTAAGTCAAAATCATGAGTCAAAATCAAAAAGTAGAAAACTAACTAACTACTAAGTTTGAAGTTAAAATTGGAGATTTTGAGAAGCAGTCAATCTAGAGGAAAGAGGTGTTGATAATTGATATTGGAAGAATTCTAGTTTTATCTGTACCACTATTAAGACAATTTGTAATCGGAAAATTTGTGAAAACTGCCATATTTACAATGCGAACAAGTTTCCAAAGCATGTCTCATGTTAAAAATGGGGTCTCTGCCTAGCATTTGGATAAAAAACCAAAATCAGCCAAGGATGTCATCAAGAAAAATGGTAATTCATAAAAAGACTCAACATATTTTTATTATATATTCTCTGTCGTCATTTAGCGCAGTAAAATTGGAGCTGCATTATTAAGGAGATGCTGGCAGTGCAAATATTACAACAATGAAAAATTTTCCAGATCCAATTAAAGGCGATTATTGAAGAGGGTAGACTTTCTACTATACATATTCCAAATATTAAGGAAATACTCATTTCGGAACCGGTTACCAGAAAAACTGAGGGTGATTTCCAATTTAAGACTTTTTTTGTTTACCACTCTAAAAATTCCAAGGCTGTGAAAATCTTCAATAAAAATTGTGTCCCAGATCATTGGCTTACATATATATATATATATATGTATATATACTTATTACACATTGGGTAGCTATGTGTGCGATTCCTGAAGTGAAGGCTGATTGCTCTGCTCAAAATATTGCATTGAAGTCTTAATTTTATTAATTTATTATTGTTTTAATGCCTCTTAATACGACATTCATATCATTATACAACCACTAGATCAAAGTGTACTATCGAACTTTTAATGCTAATATCTTCGCCGCACGTTTAATCAGCTAATTTCAGCAACTGATAGAGAAGATACGCCCACTATGAAAGATTTTTGGAAAAATTATAATGTCATGATGGACATCGAAAAATATCAGCCATTTGTAGAATAAATTATCATTCATAAATGGGGTTTGGCGTAAAATATGACCAGAATATGTCTCTAATGTCATAGATCTACATGTAGTTGTAGAATTGGATAGAGAATTTTTAAGGTATGGAACGAGGACTTGATTGCTATGGATTTTTATTGTGCGACAGGTGAGGTAGAAAATTAACAGCTAGACATATTTTGAAAGCAATATCCATGAAACTTTGGACAGATTTTTAACAAGGTCATTCCAAAAATCAGTGAATCAATGGAAAAATATTCAGAATTCTCGAGTTGAATCGAATAAAAGAAATAAGAAAAAAAACTTTTAATTGGTCTGAGACCAATAATATTATAGCCTAAATGAAAATAAAAGTTAAGTAAAATAAAAACTAACCGTTTCGTATAGTAGTTCATTTTTGAAATTTCATTTATTATTTTCATGAGAACGCCGTGTACAAAATTTTAGCTTGCCACTTCGATGTGTTCTCGGGCTGATTCCAAATAAATAGTGAAAAACTAAAGTTTTGTATGTCAGCACCAAGAAAGGATTGCCCGATTTAGTCTATTTTTGAAATTTTACTAACTATTGCTATGAAACCATCATAGATCAAATTTCAGCTTCCTATGTCGACGTGTTCTCAGACAGGTAGCTAAATATATAGTGAAAAACGAAGTTTTTATATGGCAATCCTACGAAGGAGTTGTCCGATTTGTCCCATTTTCGAATTTTACTTTACTTTTTTAAAAAAAAAAAAACCCGTCTACAATATTTTAGCACTCTACATGAACGCCTTCTAGAGTTATCGTGAAAACAAACAGACAGACAGACGGACAAATTGACATGTAAAAATCAAAATAACTTTTATTATGCGTGGGAGTCCAACCCATTTTGCTCTACCAGCATTACATCTATGTGCTAGAAACGGAATGACAAAGTTAGTATACCCTATGATTCCCCGGATTACTTCAGGTAACTCAAAGGAAACTCAATGGACATTATTATTTCACATTTAAATTGTACTTGAAAAACAAGAAATCCATAGCCATAGGACGACCCCCAATTCTGATGATTTTTCTTTATATTTTATGAGCTATTAAGTTTGAATCTATCTATTTATTTATTCAGTTAACAAATTTTTAGGAAACCATATTATGAATTTTAAAATTTAAAATATTCATGAAATATCTAAAAGTACAATTCTCTAAATAACGCACTAACTACGAAAGAGAAAGAGCGATTTCAAAATTATTGTATTGTTGACATTGTACACTAAATAAACAAAAGCAAGAAAAAAAAATATTATTATTTAGCTTAAAAGTTTATCAAGAGCAAATTTCAAATGCTCAAAACGCCTCTACTTATTACTCTTATTTTCTCTCTTATGTTTACTTGACTTTTAACAAATATGTACAATAAAAGAGCCAGAGAGAGGAGTAAAGCACCCACATGTGTACATACATTTATCTGAAAATTCTTTATCTTAGATAACAAAAAATCCGTTTACTCTATCTAGAATTAAATAATTATTTGAATGCGCTCAGCAAAAAGATAACAACAATGAAACAAATTTTAAGAAGAAACAAATGAACAAAGGAATTTTTTTTTAAATAATAAAACGTACATTAAGACATTCATCACAGAAGCAAATTTCATCATCCGCATTGTTTGAAGCATCGTCATTTTGATCTTCTGTATTTCCCTTAATATTGCGCTTAAGTGTTTTCAAGCGCCACCAATCCTTTAGCCACGACCATTCCATTTTTAACGAAAACGAACTTGCTTGCTCAATGTGTAAGCTCTCGTCCCATTCAACTTTTGCACTCAATCAAAATCAGCTGAAGGTTTCCTTTGAATTTTTCTTTTTTTAATTTAACAAATTTTTTCAACTTTTTTAATGCTCTTAAATCGAACTAAACACGTTTATTATGCTCAGAATTGAATATTTCTCACAAATTATATTATCGGAGCAAATTCACCACGGCAAAAGCTTACATCGCACTTGACTAAGATGAAACGTCGAACGTATATTTATAGCAACATCTTAAAAGAATTTCGCACACTTTATCTTCTCCACGTTCGAAATGGTACTGATCGCTAAGTAAAGTGCTTGCGTTGTGGACTGGAACGATTCATTAAAATTATTAAAATATTTTTTGTTATCTTGAGTTTGAGAGATAAAGGTGCAAAATTTTAGAATTATATAGAGAAACAGGGTGATACAGTTATTGGAAAATATTTTGAAGAGAAGAACTCATGGTTAAAGTGAATGCGCGGAATTTGTAAGTTTTTTTGTTGTTAAAATTGGTAAAAAAATGTATCTTTTCTTTTAAAACGGGATATTTTACAATTATTTAAGTTTGACTTTTATGCTAATGCTCGAGCAGAAAAATAAAAATTTATTACAAAACAGCTGAATACAATTGATTGTAGGTTAAATAGCAATAGCTAGCTATAAATTATATTCCTATATGCTCAACGAAAGTCTCCTAGATATTTTCAAGACACATTTGTGTGTTTGTTATCGGTCTTGAGATGTTTTAAATAAATCAGCCTATTAGTAAACATACAGTGACGTAAAAATAACGACAAAAAGTTTTCCATCGACGTATTAAATGATACAATGAGATATCTTCTGTCGTTGGCAGACCATTACAAAGAAATCACCCAAATGAAAGACGTCATAAACGTCAAAGTGGTCGTATCACTGAAAGAATTAGCAAAAATACGCTCCCCGTAAGCAGAAAATCATGACTAAGGAAATGAAAATCCCACGAGTCAAGATAAGCAGGATTAGAGAGGGCCTTAGACTTGGAGCTTATCGAAGGTGCTTGACAGGGGACCTTATGTAAAAAAAAACATATGGTGGCCCCTAAAATCAGCGAACAAACTTCTAGATTTAGAAGCCTGCGAGCTGGTTAATCACAGATGGCGAGAACTAACCGCATGCATGATTTCAAGACAGCGATGACCCCAGGTATGTGATAGAAAGATAGAAGAGATGCGAAACCTAGTAGCTTCATTATTGCTTCTGACTGCTTTCAACGCACTTCCCCCTAAATTGAAGCTCGCGATGAGGTGGCATCACAATGTACACAATGGTCTAAGGGCGGAATTCCACTTGTCACATGACACGACAGGCCACGCAATGAAATGACACATGAAAAATGCAATGTGTGAAAAGATCTGGAGATTTGCACATTTCGCAAAACGTGTTATCGCGTGTGATGGTCATTTTGTGTTTTCGAGTTATAAAAGGATGCAGCTACTACTACTACTTCTAATTCAATTTTTTTTAATACGTGCTCATCTTAACACTATTAAAAATTAAAGACACTTCTCTCCAATTTAAAGTTGCTGCATTGCGTGGTGTGTAATATAATCAAAATTCAGTATATCATGCTTGATAAACGTGTTATAACGTGGTGTAACGTGGCATGATTCAAATGGAATTTTGCCTTAAATGCGACTGAATCAATTTTCGGGAAGTTCAGAGAAGTGTTATACTAGGGGATCATTTCTGCGAACAATGGGTCAAACTCAAAATATATGCAGCCAACTAAGAAAGCAAAGTTCTGGAGAAAGTAGCCCGGCCTCGTCCGAGAGAAAGCATTAGAATTTTAGCGCCGACACACGAAACAAACTAAACACAATGCTAGTTCGAGGCTAATTTGCCCGAGCTTATTGCTACCTGGAGGACACCCAACCTGAATATTTTAATATACTTCCAAATGTGGAATGGTTTGCTCTAAATATTCAATAACTTGTTTAGTAAGAATAGAAAAAAATTACATAAATTTCTTTGTATTTCTTTCATAAAAAAAAAGAAGTAGACACCCCCCCCCCCCCCAAATAATGCAAAATTTTCCATTTTCAACAATTTAATTTATTTTAAAGTTCTATCTATTCATGTAACTTCCAATTAAGCGGAAAATGACTAAAACTTTGTATGTAATTTATAAAACCAGGATTCTTTAGTACCTTTTGCTTTACACAACCTTCTAAATTTGCTTCCCCGAATTAATTAGAAAATACCTTTATTATTTTTTCAAATTATTAATATTAAATCAAAATTTATTTGATATTCTTATAAATTCGATATATAATAAATAAGTATGACTCGATACCGCAACAATACCGCCTAAAAATATTGCCTATCTCAAGTAATTTTTGATATGTTTATATTCATTTCTGCACTTGTGTTTATCAAATAAGCATAACGGGGAAAATTAACACCTGCGCTTTAATTAAAAAGCTCTCTATTGAGATGAGGTAAATAGTCTCGAGTAAACATAAAGACGTCATACCGTGAACATGTGAAACATTTAATTAGAAAAAGTAAATAGCAACTTTTTTGATTAGAAAAGAAAATCAAAAAATTATTATTTTCTCTTAAAGCTGCTTCTCGAATATTTGCTTGGCATAAATTAGGCTTAAAGGCCGAATAAATCGAACTAATTAACGTCCAATTGAAGAAATCAAAAACAGAGCAAACAAAGTCAATTGGAAAAATTACCGTGCAGATTTCAAATAATTAAACGTTGAGATAATAACTTGAGTGTGAAGTGTCTTAATTATTTGTAGAAAAATTTTGAAATTCAGAACAACATTTTTTTTTGTAAGTGAATTTTAAAATTGTAGTTGTTGCTTTTCGTTGGAAAAATCGAGCACGAACTCATCAGTGCGGCAGATTTGTTGATTGACTAATAACACAATCAGCCATAAATAACATTGATTCTATATTTGAGATGCAAGTTCCGGGTGTAGTAGAATAAAATTTGCGCGTTTGTTTCACCTTTAATGCTTTTGGGCATATAGAGCACATCCAATAAAATAAATAGAGATTTAACAACATCTTATAAGAATTCTTCTGATCAAGATTGTCTATTTTCTCACTTAACAATTAAAATATTTAATGAGGGGAAAGTTTTCTTATTTCATATTAATATTTTAATACAAGCTGTTTCTTGGGTATATATCTACGGGACGTGCCGTTGGGCTAATTTTTCTAACTATTTGAACTTCAATAGACTTTTAACAGCCAAACAATGTGCAGTCATTTACGAAATAATTATTAAGTACACTTTAGCAATTAAATAAGATAAAAATGTGATTTAGATTTTTCCGTAACAAACTTATCCAGTGCTTATTTCAGTTCAACTAGAATGAATTCTATTGAGTAATTGCTGATAGGATAATAAGATATAAAAATCCAATGTTAATGTAAAAAAAAAAAAACGAATAAAAAACTAAAATAAAGAACTAACGTGAAAATTTCGATTTGGTGAATGAAACATTTCGGTTACAGGCATATGTAGAAGATATAAAGAAGAATTTGGCCACTCCTTAAAACGCTGCAAAAAATTTTTCTACCAACAATTCATCTAAAGAAAATACATCCAACAATAATTCATTCATTATACAACTCCTCTTCAGTAAATTAGCCTAATGACAATTTATATATAGAACAATTCGTCCAATATTTTGCAAACATCATAATTAAGGCTATTTTTTTTTTGCTGGTATCACGTACCTACAGTGCGTCGATTCTACCAAATTTGCATTCCGGAAGTGAAGTAGTATGTACAACGAAAATAAATTACCTTGGACAAATTGTTGCAGGTAAAAATTTTTACCCACTTCCCCGTTGAGCTATTGAGCTAAACTGTGGCACATATAGATCTTGATTAACAATACATTTTTGAACTTTTATATAATATAAAACCAAGATGGTGGCTACATTATGTCGGACAAATTTTGTCATTAATAGTCCGATTCGATTCAACATTAATATCTGGTGGTTATCGGGGTCGCAGATTACGAGTTTTTGGGAAAATTTTAAAGATTCAATATGGCAGACAAATTTACTTCTTTATTGTCCACAGTATTTTGAGGATTTGGAGTTGGGATTTTTGAACAAAATTTAGAAATTTTTATTATTAACTTCATTTGTTAGTTGTGGTCAAATCTTTTAATCCGATCGACTTGAAACTTAACATATGTAGGTACATACATTTAGTCCTGATGACAAGACGATATTTTTAAGATTACACATTTCAAAAGTCTAGAAAGGACAAAATAATAAATAAAAACACTCTACAAAAACATGTTTTTAATAATATTTACTATAAAGGGTGTTTCCCCCTGGGAGGTCAATAGAGCAGGAGGTGATATCACTCACATAGACGAACCAAAAATTGTATGGCAGGGGGGGGGGGGGGGGGCAATATCAACAGTTTAGGAGTTACAGTTTGATTAAGCAAATAAGCTAGTTTTTCACAAAACACCCTGTATCTTAAAAACTACAGGGCGTACGACCATAGTTAGTTAAGAGCTCATTGTATGCAAAACTTTATGGCCTTTCCAACGACTGCTCAACCAGCCGCATCTGTTTGATTTAAGGTTTAAGCGTCCATCCGTTTGTTTGTCCGTTCAACCCCCAGAAACGATAAAACTCGTCCGCCATTATTAATTTTTGTTATATCTAATTTTAAAATCTTATTCTCATCTAGTAGTGAGCCAAATTGTGGATCAATAGCTCAATGAGAAGAGAGTGAAATTAGCGGTAAATGTTTTGAGCCACATTGGGTTTCCAATCTTATAATGAAATATATTTATATAATATATGGTTAGTTCTACGGTAATTGTCCAAAATTGGTTGTCGATAAATGTTTGAGTATTTTCTTCTTTTATTTCGGTGTGAGTAAATAAGAAAATTAAAAATATGAATAAATAAATTGAAGAGCCTATACTTTTCTTACTTTTTTTTACCATGAATCCAAGTCATTTCCATGGTTCAATGCCGGCACGGGAAGAACGTGCAGGGTAATAACATTTTCTACTTCTTTTGAATTTTGTGTGTGAATGTAATTTAAAAAGTAAAAAATATATCAGAGCCAACATTGTACTATATTACAGAAAATGTTACTATATGTACATGACAACGTTTTAAAAAACATAAAAATATCACTTACCACGGTAATGACATTCGACTGGGTCTATACACATTTAAAAAACTTATACAAGAATTTCACTTTATCTCTCCAGGTGGTGTACGTTTACTGGAGTTGGATAACTTAGATCCTTTCTACTAGCTAGTGACTTAACGGCAAAGTTAACCTAATAATAAGTTAAGAAGCTGGTGAGATTTCCGAGTGTTTTACATTTAAAATGCACAAGGCAAGAAAAGGAAAGAAGAAAGAAAAAAAAATCAAACTATCTTTAAAAATTTTATGAACAAAGATAAAAAATGTGAAAGCGCAAGTTGCATGCACCGAAACAGAATGGCAAATGTTTCATTTTCGTAAATAAATGAGAAGGGGCGGAGTTTTCACGTTTTACTCTCATAAAATGCTCCCGCGCTTTTGTGAAAACCGGTTTTCATGAAATATTGATAATGTTAGGACACATGTTGTTGTTGTAAAACGTCTAAAGGGACACATGTTGTTGCTGTAATCCCATGATATTTGAACAGCACGTTTTTCTGTTTACATTCGTTTTGCTATGAAGAGATTAAGTGGGAGAACTTATGCTGGATTCTCTGATATTTTCGGGAAAAATGCGAATTTCATTTGAGAGGAATTTTACATCTCCTTTCAGCATCTGGGCCAAAGCGAAATTTATCTTTTTCTTAAAAAATGGGAGGTAGTGTGACCTGATGTACATTACTGTGCATAGGTTGAAAGGATTTTGAGGGATTTAATAAGATTTTGTCGTTCGGGTAATCCTACGTTCTCTCGATTTTTGTTTTTAACTAGTTATCTCAGTTGCACTACTATAGTGCATAGCCAAGTTCCTTTCCCCTATTCATGCAAAAGACGAAAGTATACAAAATTACTTGTTTCATTCTAAAAAACAGCAGAAATTTTCCCATTTTTTTCTACAGCTTCTTAACTTATTATTAGGTTAACTTTGCTTACGGCAGCGAATGGATTTCTCTTAAAAATTTTCGAAATGGATTTCTGATTTGGGTTGTACAGACAGGATGAAAAGTGGGGAAATGTATTTAATTTGGAGAAAAATTTCCTCTATTTCTCCTGTCGGGCTCTGGAAGAGGTTCTGCTTCATAACAGAGAAAAAGGGTAAAGAAATGATCGTTAATTGTGGGGAACTCTCCGAGTTTTGTTGCCGTGCTCGTGCAATGGTAAAGGACATTCATGGGAATGACATTTTCACAAATTTTTGTCAAAATAATCTTTAAGAAATCTTCCAAAATTAAAATTTGATCTGGGGATATTGTTTTATGCGTATAGTGTGTTATTTTTAAGGACTATTTCCATTATTTTAAAGAAATATACTATGCTTTGGATAATTATCGTAGAACTACCCATATACTCTTATATTAGCCAAGAGTTATAATACGCCTAATCCCTGAAAAACTTCGGAAAACTTCCACTTTTTAAACTGTTCAATAATAATTACAAGTCACTTCGTTTATTATAATTTAACCTTAACAACACTGCAGATACAGGCAAAAATGTTTCATGCTTCGGAGCTTCGAAGGATTCGATATCGAAGCCCTACTATAGACCCCAAGACCCTGACTGGAGAAATTGAAATCAATAGATATAGCTGTAGCCAAGAAAATATCAATATTGAAGATTATTTTAGTATTTTCTGGAAGATGATGGGAACGTTTTGGGTATAGAAAATTATTTAAATTATGTCTTTTAGTTGATGGAAATTTCTAAAACGATATAAAAGCTATAATTTTACAGTACTTGTGATATGTGAAAAATTGTACTAAAGTACTATTTACTATTCCTTCGAAGCAGCCGATTCGAAACTTTAAAGCTTCGAAGTCGAATCCTTCAAAGCATGAACGTTTTGCCGAAACTTCGCAGTTTTTGAAGCTTTGAACCATGCATTTTTCCGTGTCTTGTCTGCAGGTTAAATTATAATAATCAAAATGTTAAAATTATTTGTGAATAGTTTAAAAATTGTCGAGTTTTCTGGAGTTGTTTGGGGAAGAACTATCTCATGAGAAGGATACGATATTAAAGACTTATCCTGACGATCTGAGAGTTGATCATTATGGAATAGAGTGAGATATCCAACGCATATTACCGAAGTACTTCTGGCCAGGAATGCGTCATTATGTTACAAAAAGATGAAATGGGTGTGCCCACTGCGAGACACAACAAACTTTGCAAATCGAAACCATAAGGGCTACACTAAACCCCTGTTATATTTCAATGATTTGAAGTTTAATCTATCGACCTTTTTGGTCTACTAGCCGATAGTGTATTATAACGGATCCTTATAGTTGAAGATATTTTTATCTGCTAAGTGGAACTCTTTCCCATGAAAGGCGCCTCAATACAGTCTCTTACGTTACGTTGGTCTGTGGATATTTCAGATATAATCTTTTTCGTAAGTTGCTAAATGACAATAGCCATTCGTTCATATCTGCGACATTCATTGGGATAAGAAAATATCAGTAAGGCTCCGTTTTGGTTATCATTTTACTCTTTAAATTTCTTTTGCCAGTCGTGTAATACCTTTAATTATTGGCATTTTCCAATGATCTTCATATATACACTCAAGTCGAATGAATGCTAACATGCTTTTTTTACCGTTACTGGACCTTTAAATCTCTTCAAGCTTAACGTAATTTTCATAGATTATCAGTATTTAATTGTTATTTGTAGAAAATACACTTAAGCTTCATTCAAGTCAATGTGAAGAATTTTGTTCTTAGGTGAAAATACCTAAGAAATCTAAATGACGAAATTGCGCGAGGAGCTTGTTACCTATATTGCACAAAAATATGAAATAGCCAAATCTATTTATAAACAAGAAAAAAGAAAACATCATACAAAATCATAAAAAATCAGAACATATCATTAAGGCTTGTTCACACATAAAAATAATTAGTTTTTATATTTACATACAAGACATGTATCACAATTCTCGAGCAGTTTATCCGTCACTATATATGTAAATGTGAGATTGCATTATTATCATAAATTCACTTTTAGTTTTCGCATTAAGAAATTGTTTACTTATTTTCACTTAAAAAATTTGTCTAGTACACTGATCCGACTTTTGCTGCAATATTAGGTCTGTTCACGTACTTCTAGGGTGTTTTCGTTCTTGGGGTTTTTTGTGTGAAAATGTGTTGAAGGAGAAGTTATCAAATTTGGAAAGTACATGAACAACTTTCGTGTGTTTTTGGGCAGAAAGCGAAAGTGACAACTATAAACTGTCAAGCTAACAACTTTAATTTGATAATAAAATGCCAAACATAACATCTATTCATTTTACTTACTTTGTTGTAGATTTGATACGAGCTGGACGAACAGTGCACTGCACTTTCAAATTCTACCGCCTTTT
This sequence comes from Dioctria rufipes, assembly GCA_963924295.1. NCBI lineage: Eukaryota > Metazoa > Arthropoda > Insecta > Diptera > Asilidae > Dioctria > Dioctria rufipes. Next base: position 30,739,687 of record OZ002742.1, read on the forward strand.
CTATTTTACCCTTGACAATTTGAACTTGTGACAATTCTCGATTTCAAATTTGAATTTGTTTGACAGTTTTTATAGTTACCCCGAGTTTTCCTTGGGTGGATTTGGGCTAAAACTTTATTGAAGGGGAGGTGTGACGTCGACATATTTTCCCCCATTTTCTGAGAACCTGAACAGTTTGGGTGCTTTTGGGTGAAAATCACTGACTTATTATAACAATGGACTCATCGATTTGCTATTTCATGTGGCACAAAAAATATTGTGTTTCTGTATTTCACAGTTAGAGCACCCATTAAAACGTTTACTACTTAAAAAACATGTAAAACTCAACCAATCAGTGAAATTTTACATCCGAAAATTTAAAAAAATATATTTTCTTGTGTCCAAGTGATATAATTCCGACTTTAATTTTCAAAAGGTTATTTTTACCTGAATCCTGCGTATGGGCGAGAGAGACGGAGTGTGATAAACACTACCTTTACCATATGATTGCACAATACGCTCAGTCTATTGTTATAAGTCAGTGGTGAAAATGTTATAATGCATTCACACAAATTCGAGTACGTGAACAGACCTATTGTGTGTAATTTGACACTGTATTGTCAGTCAAAGCAGAAAATTTTTTGTAAGTTAGTAGTTATTGCTGACAATGAATTAAACATTTTTGTTCAGTATTTTGTTATATATGGAACATTTTAAGAAATAAATTCAGTTATTATTATAGTATCGGGACGTAATAGTTTTCTGCTAAATCCTCTGCCTTCAATCCTACATATCCTCAATAATAATAATAATAATAATTTTTTACATACTTAACATAGTGTCTTCAAGTTCAAGTACTCCTCAATTTAGAGCAACGCTGAAGCCATTAATCTGCAATCTGTGCAAATTCAGGAAGGTTCAGATGATTTTAATGCTAGTTAGGGATGATTACAAAGATTCAAGAAGCGGTTCGGAATAAGAATTTTGAAAAATAATCATCGAATCCAGAATTGTTAAAATATTTTCAAGTAAAATTGAAGGAGAATATGCGTGAAATTGATATTTCGCAGATAAAACGCTTGTTTTGGAAGTTACTTCCAAGTAGAACATACGCTCCAGCATCTAAAAAAATTGCTCCTGACGTAAAGAATGACAAGAAAAGTTTAACGTCCATAGCAGGCACTAACTGGCCCACCCAAAATTTAACCTTTAATTATAGGGCGTGCCTAAATCTCCAGAGTAGTAAAGCAACAAAAATACATGGATGACGACTGAATTTTTGAACCAATGTTTTCATGAGAGGTTTATTCCAGAGGTCAAATCAAATTAACATAGAAATTTATATAATCGAATCACTTAACATTACAGATTCGCTCGTCTTCGAGGCAGCAGAGACTTTCTGGAAATGCTATTCTGTCATCCGGTCAGTGAGATGGAAGAAATTGTAACCATATTCATGCCGCCTGATGTGACTCCATTTATTTAAACTATGGACCAGAACGTCATCTGGCTTACCAAACTTCACTAAAGAAAAATAAATTTAACTTCAATTATTTTTTCCAAAAGTTGTGATATTTCTTCTGAGCTAAATCTTAAAGGATGTTGTTCAGGGGCTAACGGAGGCATGGAATCGAATTTCATCTCCAAGTGATATCCAAGCGCTGGAAACCAATTCTATCAATTTCTTCTGATGAAACGCAAGAGTGTGAATATGATATACCACTCAATAATGTGCGAGCGGTGAGCAAGATGTAACAACGATAGTCATAATATGATCATCCAGATATACAACAAATATTGGAAACTATAGTTCCAGCAGTAAGCATAAAAATGTCTCCCTTAGGATTCACTTACGTACCTTACATTTTTAGGCATAATACAGAAGAAGATATTAACACGTGGAATGATCATAATCGTCTTCAACCAGACTTTTCCAATGGTGAGATAATCGATGAATATTACATTGAAGCAGCTCAAGAAAGGATTGAAAAGATAACCTCAGCTGACGCTATCAATATTTTTACCCAAGCCATTTAATGGGCTGATGATCGTATGGTTGCATGGAAAAACGTCTCTGTTTAAGAAGATTAAAGCAGCGGGCTATCTTGGAAAATTTTGATGGTTGAGCCCAATTAAGTTGACTCCGTAAGCGTAAACAAAATAGGTTTTCTCATTCTGCTTGTATATCTAATATTTTTAAATTTCAAAAATTTGTGTCGTGTAGAAGAGTTTCCTATCAACTTATTTAAAAAAAAAAAATAGTTTTTTCATTATCAATAGGTCATCCATATACTTAACTTAAAATGTTAATGTTAAGGACACCAAAATAATTGCAAATGTTACATTTATGTCGCTAGATAACGACTTATACCCTAGACATTCGGGTAAAATCAGTTATCACTCGTCCATAAAATTTCAACAACAAAAATGAAAACTGTGAGCTATGCTGAAAATATTTGATTTGGATATCCAATGCCGCCGCTTTAGATGTCTCTCTTCGATAACTGCTGTTTCTGCTGTGCAGTGATGAGTAATTTATTGTGCCGGGTCTAAGCGGATTAGTTTTGTTTTCTTTTTTATTATTTTTTATTTCCATTTATAATGGTTTTGTAATAAAAATTAGAAGTAATACTATAAGTATCTCAATTCGAGTGATTAAAAAGTGAATTTTGATTTTGGTTTTGAAAGAGAAGATCGAAGTCTTTCTTTTCGAGAACACACTAATCGATCCCACATTCGTATGGAATGAATGATGATAGCTTATTTCATGTAATAAAAATAAAAGCGATAAGTAACGAAATTTTTTATAAGAGCAATTTCGGTTGAACGGTCATTGATTTTACCCGTCTGTCTAGGATATTATTTGTAATTTTTTATTTAAATAATGCAATAAACTTAAAAAATGCATAAATTCAAAAACACCCAGTTAAATAATTAAAACAACAGTGGCAAAATAAATATTTCATGCAGAACTCAATGAAACCCAACTATAGTAATCACCCCAAATGTGAACGAAGATGACCTCGCATCCAAGATATAGGGTGATGCTTCTAAAATTAAAGTAAAATTTCCATTATAGTTTTTATGTTTCATATTATATCAGCTCTATTTACAAACCCAACAAATTAGGCGAAGAATAGACATGATGAAGATTATTGTTTTCAGATGGACGATCTTGATAAGAACTATGTCTTATTTTTTCCCAACTATTCCCCATTATGAAAGCTAAACGCTATGTGATTGTAAAAGTATACCATCGATTCTTATAGTTTTCAATGTAAAGTGGATATCTGAATCTTTCTCAAACTTAACAGGAAAAAATACTAGTATGTATGTATCATTAGTGCTGCTCGTAGATCATATAACAAAAAGTATAGACTATGTTGTGTAAAATTCGTGTACGTGTGATAGTATTTTTTTTTGTAGACACAGATGGGTATCGTGTTGTTCGTCAGTTGGACATTTCTGATTTATTTCTGACATTTCAGATTTTATGAAAACAAGTTCGGTTTTGTTTTATTTATTTTGTGTTATAGAAGTGATTAGAAATGGATAATAAGAAATCATAAGAAAGCGATTCGTAGGCCAATCCACCAAACTACTAATATACCGAAACATATAGAGGAAATTGATCATTCTTAATTTAACGAGGCAGGCTGGGTAACTTTCTCACCAAAATATTGTCAAATGCAAAATTATTTCTTAAAGATTAATGGGACATGTGGACAACGTTAACACCGCTACCAATCGATATAAGATTGCGAACCCAAGTCAATTAAACGGCAGTATGCCCAAATCCTGTCTCTGGTATGTCTCGTATAAACACAGGCCCAGTATGCGATGTGAAAATCTAGGCGGGAAAGGTATAGGGCAATTCTCGCAATTGAATGTGGATTAGTTATTACTACTTGTGAATCTTATTTTCTACATTGATAGTATATGATTTAAGAAAGAAATTGACAAACAAGGACAACAAATCACATTGGACATCTGAGATTTGTTACTTTAGTTCGTCATAAAAAAGGTTAATTGATCGAATAACAAACCTCTACTGTTTTAGAGTCTTCTGGATATTTTATATAAATGTAAGCACCTTACCAGCATTAGAAAGTCTTCAGCGGTGTTATTTAAATTATTTATTAATTGTTGCGAAATGAGATCTTTCATCTGATGTCTATACCTTAGTTGATTCCCAGATGTCATTCTCCCAATATATTGATTTTATTGTGAGCAAGGCAAATTCTCGTCAGACGTTGTACTGTAGAATTTTCGGACCCCTTTACTCTAAAAGTCTATACATTTCCTTGGTCAGACTAATCCTTGAGTGTATTGTTCTGGTTTATGGGATCCTTACTATGCTATTCATAGCAATAGAGCCGATGATGTTCAGAGCAAATTTACTAGGTTCGCTCTGATGAAGCTCAATTGGAGTGCCGATCTACCCCCGTATCATGTAAGACGTCAATACTTTGACTTACAAGTTATCTACTAGACAAAAGACCCGTAATGTTATGTTCATATAAAATCTGCTGGATTACAGAATTGTTTCACCTTCCCTCCTCGAACACATTCATCTTTACATTCCCGCTAAAAATTTGAGGTTTTCTCCATTCTATATGAATCGCTTTTTAGGACAAATTATTGCCTTAATGGTCTAATTAGTCGAAGTATTCGACAATTTCTTCTTTGTAGTGGCATGATTGACTTTAATGATAATAGGTGCTCTACTAAGCAACCTGTAAATGATTTCTTTATCTTAAATTTATTTTTTGATCATATTTTCTCATTTTTGTTTAATACTTCTACATATTCTCTGCTTGTAAATTATTAGTATTTTATTAGATGTAGTATGTTAACTAACTATAATATTTGTTAGATCCTTAAAAATATCCAGATATGTTACTGTTTTTGGCATTGTTGTCCAAACTTATATATTGTTTTAACTTATAAATTGCGCTTAAGATTTGTTTTCTGTAGATTATGTTAAATATACAAACTTATTGAATTTGCTAGTATTTTTTACTAGTAATTATTATTATTATCTTATTTGCTTGTACTTTGATAGTAGCATTTACACTTTGACTGATACTTTGAAATATCCTAAATTATTATGCTGTTGTGTATTGTTTTCGATATTTACTATAATTGCTCGGAATGAGTGCCCTTAAAAATTGAACCTAATGTAATATTTTAAAGTTTTAGTTTCTTGTTTTATTTTAACTATTTTTTAATACATGTGTAAAGATTATTTTTCCTTTTTAGTCTCTAAGATTGTTAAATTGGTAGAAGGAATAAATAAATAAATAAATAAAATGCAGCGAAGAAGAGAATCTATAGACTCAACCGGGAAAAGGTGGAGAGCAGTTGAACGATCTGTGTTGATAAAATTTGCCTTACCCTCAGTTGTTTAGATCTCAGATTTTCTTTTTAACCAAACGCGTCCGAAGAAAATCTGGAGATGATTTCACACCTTGAACTACCAGAGGATCTCTTATTATAACTAGCCTCAGTTATGTTCACGCGAAAAGCAGATAAAATTTTCCTTATAGGGATGGTATTATGTGCATAATTAGTTTCGACTTGCTCAGAAATGTGTATAAAAACATAGCAACATGTAAAATTGTGATAGAAAATCAGATGAAGCAAATAGGAAAACAAGTAGTAGACCAACAATAGATCTGCTCTACAGCATGTTATCAAGTTGGTTGTTGTTTTATTTTTTTCAAGCATGTAACCCAAATAAGTTACATAGTAACACCTCTCAAAATAATATAAACACCAAATCAGATAAGATAACTACCGACTTTTAAGAAGATTCTCTTTGTTTGCCAGCACTACAGACTTTTGAGTTGTCATTGTAGTTTTATGATGCCTGCCTCGAAAAGACCTATATGTCGAAAAATAAAATCACTGTCACTTGCGATAAAAAATTGGAGTGAAGCTATTTACGAATTTCTAATGTTAACGTAAGAATCAGAAGAATAAAACCTTGGAAATGATGTAAGAAAAAATAGGAATAAGACATAACAAGGATCAAAACAAACAGTTACAGAGCAGCAACCAAATCACCTAGAGCAAGGATGCAAGGAAACCTGCATTAGCTTTTTAGAACTTTTTAATTTTTTCGAATTAAGTTAAATGTGGACTTTTCGGTGAAAGTGATCTGTCGTAATCTACAGGTGGCGATGGTTAACGGCGACAACAAACATTGGAATACAACTGCAGACTACCTTGAAGTCAAGGCCAGCCCTAACCAACAGGTCGTTAGGCTACTAGCTGCCACACTAAGGGTACAATCATACGGAGCAGGTCGCGACCATTGAATAAATAATAAGAAAGCGGGGTATCGTGCGAATACAGTATACGTGTTTAAGCAATTCAATGAAAGTATAACCCATGATGCAAAGATAACAAGGTATGGCCAATTCGAGAGGAATTTTTTGTGTTGCTACGTCATGAGGTGACTAATTGTGGGAGGGGGGGGGGGGGGATAACAAGAGGGCCTACTGCCTATTTTGCGTCAGTCTGACATTTCATATTTTTTTATAAGAAGTTTGGATTTGAATTCGCGATATTGTGATAATTAAATAATTTAACAAGATTTTTACTTCATAGTAGTGTGAAATATTCTTTTGTGAACGATATTTTATGTAATCGAGACTCCGGAGTCTTAAATGCGCTGTGCTGTGCTGCAGGAACAAACGGCATTATTGTCGTGGAAAAGAGTTCTTGAAGTAAATTTAGTAGCTATACTAATTAATTATAGTGTTTTAAACAAAATAAAAGTGAAATATTAATACAAATAAACAGCCATGGCAACAAATTTTACTGCTGGTTTTTTTGTTGTTTACAATTTAATTGTAATTGCTGCCTAAATTATGTCAGTCATACAAAGACAACGCCAAGAATATTATCTGAAAATTTGGATTATAAAAAATGTCCCTCTTCAAAATGTCTTGATTTCCTTGCCATGACGAAACGAATACAAACACAGCACACTAATCCATTTCGCCGAGTAGCTTAGGCAAAGTTAACCTAATGACAAGTTAGGAAGCTTGCGAGAGTTCCGAGTGTTTTACATTTAAAATGCACACGGCAAGAAAAGGAAGGAAGAAAGAAAGAAAATCAAACTCTATTTAAAACTTTTATGAATAAAGACAAAAAATGTGAAAGCGCAAATTGCATGCAACGAAACAGAATGGCAAATATTTTATTTTCGTAAATGAATGAGAAGGGGCGGAGTTTTCACGTTTTACTCTCATAAAATGTTCCCGGGCTTTTGTAAAACAATGTTTTGGTCAATGTTGTTGCTGTAATCCTATGATATTTGAACAGCACGTGTTTCTGTTTACATTCATTTTGCTATGAAGAGATTAAGTGGGAGAACTCATGGTGGATTCTCTGATATTTTCGGGAAAAATGAAAATTTCATTTGAGAGGAATTTTACATCTCCTTTCAGCATCTGGGCCAAAACGAAATTTATCTTTTTCTTTAAAATGGGAGGTAGTGTGACCTGATGTAAATTATTATGAACAGGTTGAAAGGATTTTGAGGGATTTAATAAGATTTTGTCGTTCGGATAATCCTACGTTCTCTCGATTTTTGTTTTTAACTCGTTGTCTCAGTTGCACTACAATAGTACATAGCCAAGTTCTTTTCTCCCATTCATGCAAAAGACGAAAGTATATAAAATTACTTGTTTCATTCTAAAAAACACCAGATATTTGCCCATTTTGCTCTACAGCTTCTTAACTTGTCATTAGGTTAACTTTAAGCTTAGGTTTTCACCAGACATGCCCTATTTATTCAATGGTCGCGACACAGCAGTCTTGACAAAACAAGTATGTGCAATTACGCAACAATGTACATAGAAAGTCAGCAAACTAGACAAGAGACTAATTATTAGACTAGAAGACACAGCAGAAGACAATTTTAATTTTCAGCGTGCTAGTCTGCTAGTATGCTTCGATTCTTTGCTGGTAAAAGAAGAGTTTTGATTATGTACGGAACTTAATGGGAGGTCTAAATAAATTAAAAATTTCTCGAATAAATATAATTTATACAGAATTAAATCTTCGCCTTCAATATCTAATAAAAGGATTAAGTAGACTTCAGTGATAGAAATCAAAATAAAATCTATTTAGGATATACAGCTGAAAGTTTGGTAAAAAAGAGAACAGATTTTGGCTGTAGGTAATTATAAATTACCCCAATTTACTGCAACCGCACTAAACTCCAAGTAAAAATATTCATTTCAATCAAATAATCTTGAAAGAGCGTACTTATATTTGTACAAAATGATGAGACATATGATAATTACATGCCGGATATTAAAGAACAATACTGAAATTATAATTGTTAAGCGCCTTCTGTCTATTAACAAAGAAATGGACCCAAACTATCAACTAATGATTTATGACTCAATTTGAGGAATCAATATTCTATATACCTCCGTAACCATATAAGCTACTAATTTTATCTGTATAAGCTGTTAATTTAGGCTAACTGATTCTTGTTTAATAATATATTGTTTATTTTGCTATATTTTATATAAACTGTTTTGTCATACTCTGTAATATCGTAGAACCCAGCGTTATACGCTGCTTTAAGCAGGGGTTTATAAATAAATACACTTTGATTTGATTTGATTTGAACTATTCAACCTCATTTAGGCACGTACGACTAACCTTCAAAATTTAATTTATGACGAATAAGATCATTTCAATTCTAAATTAGAAAAATGTTTCTAATTATTTACTGAATTGATGTTCTGTTCAATTAAAATTAACGTCTAGAGACATTCTTGGTACACTTCCAAGTGCCAATTTTGTTGCCATTTAGACAAGTTTACAATAGCCGACAAATATAGTGCTATGCTGGAAGCTAAATAGTAAACTCGACATAAAACAATAGCAAAACCGTTTCTACATTATTAGCTTTAATCCGAATTTCGACTAAAATATCATCGAAACTGGTTAAAAATAGCACCTTTAAAGGGCGGATTTTATATTCGATTCCCATGGATATATTACCTACATAAACACGAGTAACTACTTGATTGTTTAATCATAAATTTTAAATTAATAAATCTTATTGGTAATTTCATACCGAAATAGTTATATCGCCTTTAAATAAGAAAACCTAAATGCAGAGTTTAATATAAATTGTATGAATTTTCTAATCATGAAGATATTTTTTTCTCTTCATTCAAATACCGACCCCCTCCGCCGATATTTTTTAAAAATAACCTAATTAAATTTGAATTTATATTGCGTAGGATTCCTTTTGCTAGTTCGCAGTAGGTTAATTCTAAAAAAAAGAGAATCATTTCAATTTTATGTGACATCAAGCATCAAGGAATCCAATATTTTATATTTTTATAGGAAAAAAGTTTAATTACATTTCCATCATGTCCGACAAAGAATCCTGGCCGATTGGCCTGCTTTAGGTCCTGATATCCACTTTCTAATTCTGTGTATGACATTTTTTCTTTATTAGTGATGAAAATGAGGGCAAATTCTACGTGAATGCAATGTTAGTAGCCACATATCGCTCGAAATTATCGACTTTTTAAGGCTATCGATCATGAACAAAATATTCTATGAGCACATTAGCACTTCTTGCAGATAATATTACTTCCGATTTATCCCAAACTTATTGAATTTACTTTCTTTCACAATTATGTAATTTGTTATTATGCGAAAATCCTTCTGCAAGGACGACAAAAAAAAACTAAAACCGAAATTGAAATAACTTGAACCGACTGGCAAATGACAATTGACCTGACAACTAAAAAACACCTAAAAGCGCCTGCCCTGGTTCGTTTCGAGTCAGTGCTGCCACTATGGTACAAATGTACCATTTTAGTATCATGAAACAAAGATAATAAAGTCGTGTTTTTAAAGTCGTCACATTTGACGATGTTGACGCTTTCTTGATTCATTCATTTATGCTCGTGTGCAGTCTGTGCATTGAAGTTTAAAAGCGAATTTCTGTGCACATGTGATTTTCTTGACAAAACAATCACCCGGTTCATATTTATAGGCTATGAAAAACCATTATATTGCTATAATCCTATAATAATAATAATACCGTATGTATGGCATTTTAAATAAATCTTTTTAAAATTGTTTATATTTAAAAAGATCAAGGAAAAAATGCAAAGCAATATTGATTGAGCGGGCCATCAAGTTAAAATGTCAAAACAATCATATGTTATCAGTCGTTGCCATTGATTGCAAAAATATTCGTGCAGCAAGTGCGACGCTCTTTTGCACATCACAGACTTTAAAAACGATAAATGCGACATCAAATGAATCGCAAAGAGGATTTAAAAACTCTTATTGCGTACAAATGATCAAATGTGCACATTTGACGACTTTAAAAGCACGCTCTAACAAGTATTGTCGAAATGATTGTCAAAGCACTGCACTGCTTTTATGTGCTTTACAGTGCAGTACACTTCTATAACACTGCACTGCATCGTATTGTGTTTCTGGCTTTAGCACGAACTATTATTAATTAATGCATTCTTTTTGCTGTTTAATATGCTTCTCTTAGCTTGGACACAGTATATATCATGCTTGGAGTCACTACACAAATGAAATCTATATTCCTTTTAGTTTAAGCACAGTATATATCGTTTAAGTAAGGCAATAGGAACGAATATTTGGCAATTCAAATTGTATATTATATCATTAATTTTTTTCTTATATGATTTTTCTGCATAAAGAAATTAAAATGCATCTGAGCTAAAGTTTCATTTTCTCCTGCTTCTCATTCGTTCGATTATCTTCATTTAATTTCACCTCAGGATGTCCACGGATTGGTTGTGATCGGCCAAGGTTTTATTTTGTTTTATTGAAATCTTCGTATATAATTTCAGTCAATTAATTGAATATTTATCACATTACAACATATTCCGTTATTGTTTTACAAAATATTATATACATAGATACGCATTTATTTTTGAAACTGAAATTCAAATGCAATGTTATTTGTATTACGCTATCCAGACTATCTAAACCTAGAACAGTTTTGTTGACGCTTTTCATAAACCAGATTTTTCATTCAAATCGCAAGTATTTAATTTTCATCCCCAAACTGATATTGCATAAGTACTTTAACTGAATTTACCTTTGCAAAAATAACGACAATCAGTCCCCCGACTTGTTAAAATTTCAATCGAAGCAACCCCAATTACATTCCCATAGCAACGGCAACGGAAAGAGGCTATTTTGTTTGTACAGCGCGAACGACAAAAAATATTCATTCAGAGCATTTCGCGATTTCCTAAATTCGTCAAAAAATTTGCGATCCTTTTATTTAATTATGGAGAATACAAAAGTATGCGCAGGTGAAACCAAACATGAACTTGGATCGGGAACAGAAACTATAATGAAGAAGCCATTAGTTTTAAGTTCGCAGAGATGGAATAGCATTTTAAAGCACTTAAAAAAGGATGAAGAATTTCAGCAGCAAACTGAGCAAGAAAGAAAATACAGGGAATACCTAAAAGAAGGATCTCGTGAGATGACTAAAACGTGGACGAATGCAATTGAGAAAAGTACAGAATATAAAGCAACACCGGTAGACATAAAAAAAAGACAGCAGAAGGAAAGACTTTTCGAAGGTATGTAAATCCAAAGTTCATTAAATTAGTCTTTTTTCATATTAATCGTGATTTTTCAGGGGAGAAACTTTACAAAGAACTCAAAGAAAAAGACGCTCGCATTAGACAGGAACAAATTTCCAAAGCTCAAAATATGATTCAAAGGTTAAAGCCAGGACCACGGGATTTAGAAAGCGCAGCAATGCTCTGCGAAGTATTGAAGGGACGTGATATTCAAAGAAATATCAATGCTGATTTTAGTAGAACAATTCTAGAGCATAAACAGAAAGAAGATGCTAGAATGCAAATGCAAGCAATTCCTTGGATTGAGGAGGAACAAAGAAAAATTACTGAAAATCGTAAAAGAAATGAAGAGTATAAAAATGAGCTTATTAGAACAATGAAGGAAGAAGAACGAAGGAGGGCAGAATATGCGAAACGGCAAACTGAAGTTGAGAGACGTATGAGGGAACAAGCGGATAAGGAGTTAAAGGCACAGATTGAACGGGAACGAGCTATCTTACAAAGGAAAAAGGAAGCAATGCGTAAAAATGCCTTAGAAGCAATGAAAATGGTTGAGCAACGAAGAATGCGTGAGTAGTTTTTTTTTTTTAATTTTAAGATCAAAACAAAACTTGCTTGTTTTTCTTATGGAAATCTTATGTGAAATTTTTGTCATCCTCTCCAGAGCTTTGTTTCGTAATTAAAGTACTTGGATGACTTTTGGCTGTGATCTAGGTACAATTTTTCTATTCCTTAGTGATTCCTAGTTCTTACTTAAATCTGCATTTTTGATATAAATTAACTTCTAACGATGAAATTCTGGTATATCTGCAAAAATCCTTGACTGCATTTAAGCACCATTTTAAATATTCAACTAAACTGATTTTAAACTGAGGCTTTTCAAAAACGGAATCAGATACCTTGCTTGTGTAATCAACCAATTTGGCTTTATAAATACAACTGAATGTCGAAATCAATCCTGTAGTTTGGAAATGGGACCTTTTGCATTTAGAATATAAAAATTCTTACACAAGACTTTAGAAGAGAAATCATTTTGATTGTAAAGACTTGTAGGCAATTGTGGTTTTGCATGCAAACTGCAAGTGGTTAAGGTTATTTTGCAATTATGTAGAATGAGATTTTAAATGTAATTTACATTACGATAAATATACTAGTCTGGTCTTTCTATTTTATAAGAAATATAAAAATTATAATTGAAAAGGGCTCTTCAATAATACTAGCCCTTTTCTGTTTGTAAAGGTGGACCAATTAGTTAATATAGTAATGAATAGTCAGACTAGAGAAAAGGATAGAGTGGTGAAAGAGATGATAGCTTTTTAAGATATGATTCAGTTTAGGAATATATAATCAACTCAATTTTCAATAAAGTATAAAGCTATCTTCTATCCACCACTCTCTCCATCTCTCTAGTCTGACTATTCATTTTTTCTTATATGATTTAATTGAGCATTTTCACAAGAATCCCAGGGCTGATATTAGTATTATTTCTTATCTTATGATCCTTTTAGCTTTTTCCATATAAATTATTTGTTATAAGCTGAGGAAAATTTGTCGATTCATACGTCACAACCGTTGGTGTAAGTCTATATAAATTAAATATGGACTTGATTGCCTTGTTTAATATTCTTTGCATGCAGTTGAGTAAATTATTGCTACATTGTTAATTATATTGTGAGTAATTATTTCTAGTATAAATGCATTGTAGATTTGAATTCTCGTCTAGTGATTAAAGAAGTCTCTTCTCCTCATGATTCCGATAAGTGGTGCCACTTTTTCCCTCACATATGCTGCTTCCACTCGCAGTCCGATGTCCAACTTTAGCTTGCCTCTCTGTTGGAAAATTATGTTGCTTGTTTTCGATGCATTTATTGTAAGTTTATTTCCATATAACCATCTTGTGGATCGTGTCCTAAAATTTTTCCTTCTGTAAATCATCGCCAGTCTTTCCATTGTACAGAGTCAATGTATCGTCAGTATATACAAAATATTCCGTAACCAACCCAGCTTCCATTAAATTTTGGATGTACAGAGATTCGAGGAGCAGACCTAGAATTGAGCCCTGCGGGACTATAGTACTCACTTCATTCTCACTTGCAGATAATTACTGGTTTGCTTGTCCCCTAATTCAAAATTCGCTTAATATTTCTATTACTACATTGTGATATACAGTATCAAATACCTTCAAGTCAAAAAATACTCCCAATAACATAATTACCAACATCGAGTTCTTTTTAATGAACTCTATTACTACAGTCATAATAGCCATCGTGTTGCTCTGATTTTGGAATTCATATTGTTTTTTTTTTATCAAATCCACCATTACTTTGGATAAATGATGTAAGTTGATTATGAATGTAGTTCATTTATTTTACTGACTTAGATTCTAGATTACGAAAATCAGCGAAGAGACAGCAATGCGTCAGAGCTTCATCCTTCTAATTTGCTTTTGTTAACTCCATTAACTGGTTCGTTCGTACACGTTGCGTACAGTATGTGTCCAATACAATACTAAGTATGTCATTCCGTTTGACACCCACGCATAATAAGTTATTTTGATTTTTGCGTGTCCGTCGTCTGTCCGTCCTTACGCGTTCACTTAAGGGAGCTGAAATTTTGCACACGGACTTTTTTTTTTAAAAAAAAGTCGGGTAACTCCGTAGGATTACCATTTAAAAATTTCGTTTTTTACTATATATTTGAACACTGTCTGAGAATGCGTTGACGTAGAGAGCTGAAATTGTATACGCCGTGCTCCTATAGTAACAGTAAATAAAGCTTCAAGACCTAAATCGAGCAACCCATTCTTAATGTTACCATATAAAAATTGTTTTTTTACGTATACTGTAAAAACGATCAGTCCTAGACTTTTTTATGTTACTGAAAGGTTCAGAATATTAAATTCGCTATAGTCATTTTTACTGTCCAACGAACCGTTCTAGAAATATATGCGAAACTTCAAAAACCAAACTTGCACAGATGGGTGACCATACGAAATTACATACGGGCTGGCATTCATCTACGGATCATAAGAATTAGACCAATTTTAGCTATTTTACTTGTTTACATCCTACGTATACCTTTCTATTATTGTAGGAAATCTTAGTCTATAATTATATACTAATTAATTTTTATATTTACCGTTTTTTTACAGGTGACAAGCTTGAAAATGAAATTGATAATCAAATCATAGCGATTTTCACAAAAGGAAAACAATGCATCAACAACATAAAGAAGGAAAAAGAAAAAATCTTACGTGAAGACAAAATACGGCAGAACGAGCTACATGCACAGAAAGTGTTCGCTCAAAAAACCGATGATGAAGCAATCGAAGAACAAAGAATCCAGAAAGCAGTCGTAGAAATTAGTAATAAATTAGATCAACAGGAAAGGGAAAAGATTCAAAAGGAGAAAATGATGAAAGCGGCAAGAATTAAGTTCTACATGGAAGAATTGGAAAGACAAAAAATGTTTAAAGCACAGAAATGTGAACAATTTAGATGGGATATGGCAAATCGTTTTAAAAATGAAGAAATCAATGAAGAATACGAAAGATTAAGAGCTCAGGAAAAGATGAAAAAAGCACATGAAATACGTGCAGCGCTATTTGAGCAAATGAAAGAGAAACAAATTAATGAAAAGTTCGAAAAAGAGATGGATCAAAAATGTCCGCCTAGCTCAGGAGAAGATGATAAATTCTTTATGCAATATGCTAATAAATTAATTGAAGATGCAAAGAAGAAATCACGTCCGATTCTTCCGCTTATCAAGGCTGTTGAAAAGTATAAAAAAGATAATGAGATTGATGTTGATAGACAAGAGCCGAAACACCTAAAGTCTAATGTGCCAATTAATGAAAATCAAACTTCACCGAGATCATCCGGCGGACAACCGATAATCAAGTATGATTTGAATGAATTGAAACAATTGAATCCTTGCGTCTCTCCCAGGCCGCCCCTTTGGGCATAATTCAAATACAAATTCAAGTGATATGTTAAAATTTATTTTATCATAGGTATCCGTGTTAAAAGCAACAAGATATACGTTGCTTTCGTCGCTTCATATGTGTATGTATCCCCCCGCTGCACGGATTTTTAATTATTTCCGAGTTTCTTACTGTAAAAATGTGGTGACCTGAAATTAAAAAAAAAAAAAATACATATAAACAAGTTTTTTTTTTATTAATCCTTTCAAATTTTATATAGACTGCAACAAATTATAAATATTAGCAACATGTCTCTATCTCCTTCCTTTCCTTTGTAATCAGGTTCAGGAAATGCAAACGGAAATTGGTCATATTTCCATAAAAAGGTCGATTAACGAAAATTAATTTCTCATTCATTTTTTTGTTAGATAAGTAATTTGCATGAAGGAAATATTGTTCAGTGTTGTCTCCAATCTGTACAAGGCGTTCTCGTAATAGAATGTAAAAACTGATATTGATTATCACTATTACTGTCCGACGAACCGAAAGAAAAATTTGAAAAATCACTTAAACGGTCTTACTTGCGTATTTTGAAAACCGGGGTGGCTAAATTTACGGGTATCCATCCATCTTCCTGTCTAAGAGCCCGCAGTAAATTTTTGGTGTGAAATATAACCAAAAAATTTATGCATACGTAAGTTAAAGGAAAGGCAATGTCAAAAACAATCGTCTGGCAGGAAATCTCCGCGGCCTAAGTGAGTAATAGTATGTTCAAAACACCCTTTTTTTTCCAAATTGAAATACTTATTATAACCACTTAATGCACGTCTTAAAAAACGGAGGTTCTCCCTGAGCACAAATATGTAGGTCCAATACGGTTTGCGCGCGGCTAAACGCTTGCCAGACGAAGTTAAAGTACTGAAAATTTCGGATTTTCTAATAATCTATATAACCACATGAAATTCGGCTCAGAAGCAGAGCTCATATCCCTGAGAACAAATATGTAGGTCCAAGACGGTTTGCGCGCGGCTAACGCCTTGCCAGACGAAGTTAAAGTACTGAAAATTTCGTAGAGTAAGATTTGGCGTCTGGACTGCCTGAGTAGCGTTTGAGTGCAGGAGAGATAACTCACTCAGACGAGGTTTCACACTAAAAGTATGGCGTCAAAGACTGCCTTACGTTTTTAGAATGTTGGAGAAAAGCAATGCTGCCGATGGAAATCCGGAGTGAATAATTAAAGCAAACACCAGCACTGTCTAAAACGTACTTTACCTTTATTACCAAACTACCTCATTTATATATGTATTCTATTGCTATCCCTACTAGTGTACAAAAAAATCAGGAAATCTATGTCGTCAATAAATTACAAAATTATTTGTGCTTTATTGACCTGAAATATAGCAAACGATTCATTATTGTAGATTCCAAGCATACAGGTTCATTGAGATCATTGCAGCGCATAAGCCGTGTGTAATGCATTGAATAAATAACTAATTAGTTATTTATTCAATGGTGTAATGTAGCGTCAGCAAACTGATGCGTGCTACAATTAAGTACATTACGAAAGAAAATATGTGAATCATCATAATTCAATTGCGGCAATGAAATTATCGAAGATATTTGATTTTTTCATAAGTCTGTCACTGATTAATTTGTCATTTAATGATGTGTTTGGGTGATTTATGCTCTTTTCAGAACTATTTGTAAAATTGTTGTATCTTTTGTGCAATGTTTTATGGAATGCTTGATGCATTATTTACAACTTTCAATCTCATCCATAGTTTTGCTAATTATAGAGCTCATGACTTCGCCTAGTACCTTTACACTCTTGCAGGCTCCAGAATGATGGCTTTAAGTGCGCTAATTGAGATAGCATAATACGACGTTAATGAAATTTTCGATTGGTGCGTCGAATTTCTTTCGATGGGATGTTCTTTCCCCTCACACCGTTACTCAGCATTTTTGAATTAATATAAGCAAATTAAGATAAACAGATTACATCTCTGTCTAGTCTAAGGAATCGCCGAAATTTCTAGGATTTCTGAAAGGTATAGTATAAGAAATATTTAACTCCACCAAATCTGAAATGAAATACAATTTCATATTTTGACTGCATTAGACAATGTCCAAAAGGGCGTATCGAATTAATTGGCAGTGAAACGATAACATTCCATATCGACTGCTTAGAGCTCCGTCAGAATGTTGATGGCCTTTCGTTATTCTTTTGGTACTGATTTTGTGTGGATTAATCCCTGCACGCAAATATCGTGATATGCAAACAGCGCCCATCACTTTACTCTTCAAAATACTTTCGGTCGTTCATCACTGGAAGTGGGACTCAAACGTGAGACATTGCATTAAAATTTAGGTCAGTGAATAAAGAACACGGGCAAAACGAATGATCATTGTCCGTAATTGTAATTCCCAAAAATCTCTCTACCTTTGAGTTTAACTTATAATTATTAATAATGTGCTGTCAATTACATATAAAAGTTGAAAGAAATATCATTTTAGTTCAAAAAATCTTGGCTAATTAGATTTTTGCGAAATTTTATTACGAATGAATGATCATTGATTTAGCCCTTCTGTCTAGGGTATAATAAGGGAAGTATTTTTATGAGTTAATTACTGGTGAAATATGACAGAAATATAAGTTTAAAATTACATGTAAACCACAAAAGACAATAACTTACATTATTAGACCTTTATTAGCAGCATACAATCTGTCCTTTGCAATGATGTCCATTCTTTCATTTGGGCTTAATTGAAAGAAAGTACTGTGCAAGGTATAACACGATGAAGTTAGCTGTAATGAAAAATGTAGGTGTTAATTATGCCAAAGAGGTTTTATATTACCTTAGAGTTAAGATTAAAACTTAGCAAGAAAATATTATAAAGTTTAGATTTAAAAATTTGGTAATTTAAATTTTTAAAGTTTTGTTCCTTATAAATTAAAAATTTTGTCTTCAGTTTTTCATGGTCATTAGAAGGAAACCGAAAGGTTTCTAGAATGATGAAATTAAGGATAAGGATATCACAGTCTGGCTTCCTTCTAATGTCCATGGGGAAAGCTACAGACAAATTTTGTAATTCATAAGGAACAAAAGTTTTATAAACTTAAACACAGCTTATTTATATCTGTTTGCTTAATAGTTAACAAATAAAAGTATAAAATTGTTTTATTTACAATATTACAATACATTAAAACACGCTGAAATACGAAATATCTTGTAAAATTTTTTAAATATCGTAAAAATATAACAATTCTGTCGTTAGATTAGTAATTCCATATATTTAAATAAATTTTTTAACATTCGACTTTCGTAAAAACTTGTAAAATAATTATAATTTACCTGTTGCAATAATCTGGCTTTCAGCTTTATATTTTCTTCAGAGTCATCATATCTCGTTTCCATGTGCAATTCCAAAACAAACATGAGCGTATCACGAATAGTTTGAACAATTTTTTGCACATACTTTGTTTTGAATAGACGACGCACTAGATAACCTCTTGTGTAAGCATTTATGATTGTCGCTGCCTGTTCCTAAAAAATAAATGAATTTATAATTAACTTTTCATTTTTTGTTTCTTCATTGGATTTTCATTATTACGCTTAAAACAGCTTTTGTGGATTAAAAATGTTACAATTATTGATTTATGTGTTTTGAATTTTGAGTCTAAGAGGAAATATGTATTGCATCCCATTTGTATCCATCTATTACTGAATATTTTTATATGTTCAATATATAGGTAAATGCAATCCATATATCATATATTTCAAATACAAACTAATTTTTTATTTACTTTAGAAGATATAAAAAATCACAAAGTATCCAGAGCGGCCCCATAAGTTTCAAGGGCTGTTCACAAACAAAATCGAATCCGAAAAAAATTCAAAAGCAAAGTAAACTTTACACTCGGATAGATAATAATAACGACAAAACAGTCAAACTCTCTTCGGATTCCAGGCTGTGTGGATCTAATCGGTAGTCCGAGGTAATTTTTCGGTGATATATAACCTTTTTTTTTTATTTAAATTTAGTGCATGTAAAAAACTGTTGATGCAGAAGTAAATTTTGAATTTTTGTAGTTATCTCTAACTGAAAGTTAGTTACAGAATTAATTTACAGCCAGAAAATTGTGGTAAATAATAATAATATAAGAGCAAAGGAACCGTTGCCAACAATATTTAGGATCGGGAGATCACTAGTCCCAGGTAATGGGTAGTTAACAGTTATTTTCAAATGATAAACATTATTCAATTTTGGGAACAATTGAATCTGGATAAGAGCCTTTATGCTTAATTTTATATGAACCAAACAGTTTATAAAAAAAAAGGGCGAGAATCATTCGTTTCCGTTAGTCAAATGAATTGCAAAAGTTTGAAAAACAAAAGTTTATCGAACCTTTATTTAAATGGTTCGAAAAACCGTTCTGAAAAAACAGTGGAACACATGATCACAGTTTATTACTACAGTAGAGCAGATTTGTCAAAACTGTCCAATGAGTAGGATGCTAATGTCACTACACTTTCTCTTTTCTTTCAAGTAATCGCAAAAAAAAATATGGTGGAGTCATGTCTGCTGAACAAGCATACCAATGAATGAGCGGCAAAACGCCTAAACAGGTGTTGGCAAATTCCTTAAATTAACTACTTCGTGAATACCGCCCTAAAAGGTCGCTCGAGCACTGTCACAAAGTCTATATTATAAAAAATTAAAAGAAAGCAAAAAAATATTAACACTTCCGGACATTCATCATAATAAATTTTGGCACGTATTAAGACCCACCCTGTACATATTTCTCACAGTAAAAGTATTTTACTCCAGTTTAACGAAGTATTAGATACTTAACTGGATGAACCGGTAGTTAAAACATTTGAATATCAGCACTGGATATAGATGGCAGGTGACTGTGGTACTAAGATCCCTATTTCTAAAAGAAATTGTTCAAGAACGGATTATTTGTTGAATCTTCACCTTAGTTTTCTTTTCTGAAGAAGATGCTGCCAGAAGATTTTATAAAGATAGAAGGAACCTGCAACAAATACACTCCAGCAATAATATTTTGTTCATCTTTTAGCAACATTTTGAACCACAGATCTAAAAAAAGGAACATTTATTATATGTTTTTCTTCAAACAATAATTGTTTCCGTTTATTCATAGTCCTTAAAAATTAAAATTTCAATATTTAAAGAATAAAGTTTCTATTCTAGTGTTAATTTTAATTCTAGCATAAAGTATAATAATCCCAATAAGTAATTGCTTGCTCTGTAATTTAATTGCAGCCAAATGTAGGGGTCTTAGAACTTTTTTGCCAATTTTTTAGGAAATTTCCAAGTTTATAAAGATATTCCCTCCATTTCCATATGTTTTCTAGAAATCGCTAGACCATATCATATGATTAATGGTACCTACTAATAGGGCCATCAATCTTAGTTTTTTTCCACTAAGTTATTGATCGTTCTGTTTTTCGGATATAAATCTGATTTCAGATAATTTTTTGCTGTAACATTTTCGTTCAAATATCTAGCTAACTGAAATTTATGAGTTGCATATTGTGGTAATTACAAGATGAGGCACGGTTGCCATGTGATAATAACAGTTATGTCGCGCAGACAGAATGCATTTGCATGCTTAAGTTATGTGCTGGTATTAATTGCTACGAAGAGTAGGGGCGGTCATAAGGCAAATCTCCAATGGAGAAGCTCAAAGAGCAGGGGGCCTATTCTTGAATAATGAAGACAAATTCCGTATTCGTTATACTGTCAAATCCATTCGGAATCGACACATGTGGTATTCTTGAAATCCGCATTCGTTACATACCGAACGCAAACCCTTCGTTATTTAACGAGTGGGTTCAAACATTCGTTATGCTAAACGAAGAGTGAAACAGCTGCTATTTTACGGGTGATAATGGGAGATAAAAGATGTGCGAAAATGTCATGCTCAAAAAACTAAAATAATTGAGTTTTTAGAGAAAAACCCGAAACTGAAATTTAGTAAATACGATAACTCTTTCAGTTCAAAAGACGCCACGGAATTGTGGCAAAAGCTGACATCAGTATTAAATTTCATAACCGCTACGCACAGGCCTGGAAAATTCATGTTAATATTTTTAATGATATTATATTCAAAACAAAGCTAATAGAAAATTTCCAGAGTGGGCAGGGTTTAAAATGTGTGCTGGCCTTGGTGGAGGTCCCCCTGCAAAATTTATCCAGCCAAGAATTAAGGATTCAGGAATTGATTAACGATCGACGTAATTCATTTTCATAGATTCTTCAAAAATTTCCGACGCAAACAATAATGACATTATCAAGCTACCCATTTGTAACAAATTATATTTTAGAACATGAAACAGTCGACAATATTCAATTTGTAAATTGACAGATTTAATCTTACCACACTCGTTATGTTGAAAAAGTTTTTCACCTCTTCGACTTTATAAGGATGAGTTTCAAGAATACGAACGAGGTATTCGATTCGTTATCAACCATTCGTTATATAACGAATTCGTAGTTCAAGAATAGGCCGCCAGATCTCCTCCAGTAGATGGCGCAGCTATTGCTAGCAGACGCCAAGTGATATCTCAGAGCTCCATTGTAATTATGGATGGCTAGAGTAATACTAATTGCAATATGCACATATGCCCTAAATTACTTATTTGCACTTATGTAACTTTGCTTGGTGTGATGCAACTAGCTTGATCCGCTTTAAAGCATGTCGCATAACATGTAAACAAATGCAGACACTTCTTACGATTAACGTAATAGCTTAAGTGTGACATGCATTTGCTTGAATTCATGTTCTGCTTAGAATGCATTAATATTATTGTGTCACATTTATTGTGATTGATTTGTTGAGAAACGATTTCAGGTCAATTGATTGGAAATGATTTGATGCTAAATGTCCATTCTTGCATTTTAGTTAATTGTTTCTGGTTTTGGATAGTTACATCACAGCATCGAATAGAAGTCAACAATTTGCTTTCACAATCGAACTAACTCTTCTAGATTCAATTCTGTTTTTATCATATACCGCACCATCGTCGCCAGTTACTTATTGCGTAAATTTAATTCAAGTTTATTTAAAATATTTCTAAAATTTCTAAAACATCTTTTAAAATGTTAACCCTTTTTTAATTTTTTCGTTAGATCAATTTCTTGAAAGACCTGAACGAAAAGTTGAAAATGGACAACAATGCATTCATTTTTTTTTTACATTGTAAGACAAATCTTTTTGGAAATTAAATTCATTTCGTTTTAAGTTTTTGTCTACTACATAGTGTTAGCTTAACGCCTGTTAGCTGTGTTTTTAAATTTTGATTTGACTTTTTTTTTTTACATTTTGCATTTTGTCGGTCAATACTTGTAGATTTATTTCCAGTAATTTTAACTCCACATTCATTAAATTGACAACCCTCATTTTTGTTTGTAGGATCGATTTTGAAAACTGAGAGTTTCATGAAAATATATACTTTTGCATGAAACAATTATTAAATAACTAAAAGAATTAAAAAAACACCTTCAAAAATTACTTGATTTATTTATCTTCCTGTTCAACTGTTTACAGAATCCGAATCCACAAAGAAATCATCATCTGAAATATCTTCTGCGTTAGTTTTACTAATTTGTCCTAACAATTCTCGTATTCAGGAAACTGGAGCCGAAACGGTTGATCTACAGCAGACTCTACTCTGCGCTAAATAGCTTTCAGTTCACATATCCTTATCCTAGATATTCTCAACCCGTGCATTTTTTTTATGAAAGGAATTTGTTTTGTATTTTTATCTCATTATAAGATATAAACTAATTATTATTCTTTTATTTTTGCATATAAAAGATCATGTAACCTTCAACTGATTTAGGCTATGGTTACTTTTGAGGCTTATAATGAAATGTTCATAATTAATTAATTAATTATTATTTTTTAATCCTTCTCAAAGTTTATATCGAAAATTGCTCTACCACGGCTCATTTCATAACAAATCGACCAAAAATCACAAAAAGTGACATGACCATCACCAATTTTGTTGAAATTTTACATACTTGGAAGGTTTGTGAAAACAAGAATACGAATTAAAAATTTTTCCTATACAATGCGTATTTTGCGAGTTATAGCATTTTCAAAATTTTTAAAAATGCTGTTCTGACCTTTAAAAATTCATACATATTTTTCTATTCATGCTAGGACCATTGAATAAATAACTAATAAGGAAGCGGGGTTTCGTGCGAATACAGTGTACGTGAGTAGGCAATTCAATGACAGTCAAACCCAAGGAGCGGGGGGAGAAATGACAAGAGGGCTGGTTACTTATTTGAAAATTCTGGTGACTAGTCACTTAAATTATCATAGGCAACGCCCAGGAATATTGTCTGAAGATAAGGGGGCGCCAAAAATTTGTGTATTTTACATAGCAATTTGGATTATAAAAAATGTCCCCCTTCAAAATTTCACGGTTTCACTACTGCAATGACGAAACGAATACAAACACAGCACACTAATACATTTCGCCGAGTGGCTTAGGTTTTAACCCGATATGCCGTTTCCTTATTAGTTATTTATTCAATGGCTAGGACAGTGAAATCATCCGATACGACCTATAAGTGATTTTGTGAAACTCGCAAGATTCATATTCTTCATAAATTGACTTTAAAAGTCATCATAATTATTATGAGTCAGACAATTTCTGGAAATTTATAAATTTCTATAGAACGTAGAATCAACTCGCTCCACTTTCACAGATAATTACTTAACTTTCATGATATTTGCAATAAGCTAAGAATTTATTATGAGTAAATGCAAGATCGGTGAATCATGCTTGATTTTTTAACTCCTTGATCCAGTTGAGATCCCAAGTTAATATTTTAATATGTTCTAGTGGATAATATAAGGTAAAAAAAATTAATAAAATCAAAAGTACGTCTTCCAGTATATTCAAGGATAAAGCATAAAATCCTTATTCTTGATGTTATTTTGCTGATTTTGATGCTATTAGATAACTTGAAATCCTATCTTTCAAACGAGCCATATTTCACTGTCCTACCATGAATAGAAAAATATATATGAATTTTTAAAGAAGATCAAAGCCGGTATTTTTTCGAACTTTTGAAAATGCTATAACTCGCAAAATACGCATTGTATAGGAAAAAATTTGAATTCGTGTTCTTGTTTTCACAAACCCTCCAAGTATATGTAAAATTTCAACAAAATTGGTGATGGTCAAGTTACACATGTTGCCTATTTGGTACGGAATTACCACCGCCCCCTACCCTGTAAAAGCAACAAATTTTTAAAATGCCTGATATACTGAAATTATGATTTGGGTTGTTTTAATTTCAGAGGTTAGACTTGCAAGAGCGTATTAACTTAACAGCAATCTTATTCATGTTTTAATTTCAGAGGTTAGACTTGCAAGAGCGTATTAACTTAACAGCAA
Source organism: Dioctria rufipes (assembly GCA_963924295.1). Lineage (NCBI taxonomy): Eukaryota > Metazoa > Arthropoda > Insecta > Diptera > Asilidae > Dioctria > Dioctria rufipes. Next base: position 30,764,667 of record OZ002742.1, read on the forward strand.
TCTTATTCTAAATAGCTTGCAAATTAGTTTTTTTTTTTGTTTTGTAAGGCAGTATCCACACCATACGTTTTAATCATCCTTCGGTCTTGATTTAAGCAGAACGCCACATAAATTTCTACGCATATTCCTCTTTGTATTCACACCGGTAAAATAAAATCATTTAATCAGCAGCTCTGATAAATCATTAAAGCACTATTAAAACGTCCGGTGTGAATGCAGCCTTAGTCTCGAAATTAAAAATCCGGAAATTCAAATTGATAAAAGAGTTGTGTAGTAAATTTAATTTAAACATTACATTAAATTTTGAAAGTCGGAATTTCGTTCCGCTCCTGGATACAACCTGCCTGATAAATTTAATTCAGATTTTTAAAATCAGCATTTTGAATATTTGGAATATTTTTATTTAGGGATTTTCATGTATTGCTTGACTTTTAGGCAGATGATATTTTTTGGATGCAAGACATTTTTATAATTTATATATAAAAAAAAATTATCGCTTGGAATAAGAAATAGAAATTTTTAAACTTAATTAGTTACTCACATATAATTAGTAAATAGAGGAGGTGAAATACTATTAATATACTTACTACAATTAAAACTTAAATTTCCTTGCTGCTTGCAATTAATAAAATTGAATTTGTATTATTTATAAATTCTTGTGAAGATTAATTACTTGATTATTGCGTACATTATGTATATGTAAAGCATGTAAGTACAACATAAAATATTGTATATAATAATTGAATACTTACTGTTTTTCATGAATTGCCTACGGGGAAACTAAAAGTTATAGAAAATTAAGAAATATGGCACGCAATCAAAGAGAACAGAACCACACTGATAGGTCCTTCTTTGATTGCAAAAACGTAAAAAGCAACTTTAAATTTTTTGATTTTAAAACAACATTTATCACTTTTGAGTAAGTTGTAATAATTCAAGTCAATTCAATCCACTGTTTAGTATAAGATCATATTTAGAGTATACTAATAAATACTAGACTTAAGGAACCTCTACTATGGTCTCTAATTGTCGATGATCTCCTACAAGAGCTAATCAATTCCAGCTAGCGATATAGTGACGGTCTGATTATAATAATCAGGGCAAACATGATCGAGTAATCTCCGATCTAATGCAAGATTCTCTGAATGTAGTCCATAATTGGTGCCAGATGATGGGCAGGATATGGGGACTCAGAGTCAAAAATGACCCTGCGGTTATATATATTCATTATATATATATGGTTATATAATATACTTCACCAGTTCGGTGTCCAAAAACTAACAAAAGACAGCCTAAGCTAGTTTACAAGCTTGTGACAAGGACTAACTGGTTCCATGCGTCCTCCCGACTGCAGCCTTGGAGGCTATAGTGGACCTGCTTCCACTGCAACTGCATGTAAATAAGGAGGCCATCGTCAGCGCAATATCGGCCACCAAAAGTTAACTCTATTCCTGTTGTTATGCCGCTCGTGGAGCAAAAATATACATAATATCAGACTCGTACATTTTTAAGTCTAAGATGGTCTGGGACTGCCTTGCTGTCTTGAAGCAACCATAAAACAATAAAGTTATGCTAATTTAAGTGTCAAGATATGAAAGCATTGAGGGCAACGATACTGTAGACCGCCTTGCAAAGGACGGATTCAAATCTGAATTTTTAAGCACTGAACCTATTTATGGTTCCCCCAAAAAGTCATCTTTGGCACAAGTCAACGCACTCGCAAAAATAGAAGAAAAATATTTATCACGGTCAGCAGAACAAATTTCAAGTTTATAACGGGTCTGCTCACATGCGGATGGTAGTATGTCTCACTCCTGTCGTCATTACACAACGCCCTTACAAAACACGTTTTCACGAACGAAGACAAAATACAAAACACTAGACGACTACAATAAAAGGGTGACGTATAAAAGCTCAGCGCCCCGTTATCCTTTAACGTGGACGCCTAAAAAATCGAGAGTATGGTGGCTTGTGATTATAATACAGACAGAAAATAATTGACCATACATAAACTTCTGCCAACGTGGGCGAATGCCCTCATGGCCCAGCTCATGTTTGGGATATGAGCAGGTGGTACATCGACGATCGTTTCAGATAAGCTGTTCTTTGTGTCCGCAGAACAGAGCAGAACAAAAGATACACAAAAGAACGCCTTATACATATTCATAGAAAAATTGAAATGAAGCGAAATAGTTCGCTTCAATCAGAACAATTTGTTTTCTCCAGTACAGTACAGTGACATTCAACATTATGGACAAACAGATCTTGCTCGTCTGATGACCCTCACACATTGAATATTCCGGGCAAAAAACGCTGTATTGGCTGGTTCTGATACAGTCCCACCGATATATCTGACGGTAAGCAGAACCTGTAGAGCCACAGAGAAGTTCATAGCCCAACTATGATACATTGGATAGAGCAAATTCCCGAAACACCTTACGATGAAGGTATGTAATACCGCTAACCATCTTATGTTGTAGTATGGGGATTTCCTGCGGTGACTAAGGGGCTGGAGGCACTGACGAACGACCCAACTACCGACGTACCACAAAGGGAGGACGAAACCTAAACAGCATGACAGAATGAATATACTAAGACATAATTTTGTTTAGGAAGGGTTACCACTGGTGATACAAAACGGACGGAGCCCTTATGGTCTAACAAACCTTGGGACAGAATACGACCGATGGTCCCCGCGTAAACTAAGATAGGTAGTACTTTTATGACTAGGTCTACAGCATAAATTAAGAAATTGTTTCTTATTCTTAAACAAATTAACTGAGGTAAAATTATACAAAAAAATAATAAATAATATTAGAGGAAATTGGAATTGCTAACTGTAAGACAATATGAATTCTTAATACTAAGATTAAAAATTAATTATTTTTACTGTATGGGAGAAGTTTTCATTTTATAATTACATACGAGCTATTTTTTTGTGCTTTCTGAAAAATTAGATCATTTTTAAAAAGAAAAGCCAGTAGAGACACTGGGTAAGTTTTATTAATACCAAGGCCATGCAGTTTTAACAACACCAAAAAAATATTAGTCAGATACATGACATGCCCATGCTTTTTTCTTTTTTTGTTAAGGAATTAGTTTTTGATGAATATTGATTAGACTAACTACTAAACATGTATTTATTGCTATAAATTACAATACATAATATATATTAATTATCGCACAATTTATACAATTTCATTGGAAACTTACTTTTCTCTTTTCTGGAGAGATAGGTTTGTCTCTGCATTTTGTTGGTTCATCATCCAAGGAGAAAAGCCGTCTTCTTGGACTTTTTTGAGAAAACAATGAATTTCTTACGTTTCTAGTTGATAAATTTGTCTCTTGCTGTTGCTTATCCAGGAACTTCTGTTGCTTTGTTGGATCAAGTATTGCGTTGCTTAACGTACTTTCCGACATTAATGAATATTTCTCTCCTTCTGAGGCACATTCATTGGCAGAATTATCAGCTAGTTCCCGTAATAGCACCTTCTGTTGTAGTTCAAATGTTTCTTGCATACGCCTATGTTCTTCTTGTTGCTTTTTCAACAGTTCCAATAATTTCACTCGTTGTTTTTCTTCATATTTTAAAATATCTTGAATTTGAAAGTTTGGCGGAGTGCTGGTATTAACTTGTGTATTTTCCTCAGATTCATTCTTTTTGATGGAATGGCGATTTCTGTGCTTTATTGAAACACCCGAAACTGTCCTCCTTATAGGACTTTTATGTTTTTTCAGTAATTTTGATCTACCACCGGCTAATTTAATCTCATATGGACTTTTCTTGTTCTTAAACATGGAACTATTTGTTATTAACAATGTACTAATTTTGGGGTCTGAAATCGCCTTACGTTCTGTTTTCTTTTGAGACAAACCAACTGCTGTTTTAGGTTTAATTGATGATGAATTAATAATTGGAGTTTTTGGTTTATCCTTGTAATTATTTTTTTCTATTAAATTCTGTTCAAAATTTTTAATTTTTTCCGGAGTTTTTGGTTTATCCTTGTAATTATTTTTATCTATTAAATTCTGTTCAAAATTTTTAATTTTTTCCGGAGTTTTTGGTTTATCTCTATTTAGTTCCTTAACCATATGCTGCAATAATGCATTACTTGGCGACTCCAATGTAAAGGAATTGGAACGAATTAATGGAGTACTAGAGCTCTCATAATCTCTAAGAGCAGGGCTAGTTGTCGAACGTTTTGGAGTTCTTATATCATTTGTGAGACTTTTTGGTGTAGTGACTTTCTCTACGACATTCTTAGCAGAAGTTGGAGTTTTATTATCTATGCGTATTTCACGCTTATTGAAGGTAGTTTTATTAGTATGTTTTTGTTTTGCACTTTTCGATTCAAATTCTGGTGTTGGGGGTTTTACACATATAGATGGAATTGCAGCTCTAATTGACTGAGCTACAGTTCTTGTAGAGAAAATACCTTTGGTGCATTGTTTTTTGCATGGACTAGAACTACGTTCAGAGTTCGGATATGTTTTAGTTTCAAAAGTTTTGCTAATCGATTTATTTTTTAATATTGGACTTCGTTCTAAACTGAAATCATTTATCTTTGGTTGCCCTGTATGATTGTTGTTTGCCTCATTATCAATGTTGTCATTATAAGGAATAGTCACAGTATTTGAAACAATGTCAAAAATGAATATATCTGACTTGTTCAAATTTAATAATTTGTTAGCCTCGACTATTTCTATCTCTGGCTGGAGTTTCTTTGCATTCTCAAAGTTGTCTTGTAAGAGACTGGAGACTTTTAAATATTCATCCTCTACACTACTTTGGTCAAAAATGTGTTCACTTGATTTTGGTGTTTCTGCTAATTTAGGCGACAATTTCTTATTTTCTTGTTCTAGTTTTAATTTTAATTCCAAGGCGATTGCTAATTCCTTATATCGAAGAATTTCCTTCCGCTTTTCATCGGTTATCTGTTGAGTAATAACGGTTTAATTTAGTTAATAAAAAATTTTGTATTTTTTTTTATTACAATCCCAGGTTAAGACTTTGGGGGTAACCGCTGGAACAGAATGAATAATATTGAAAATATGAAAATTGCATTGAATTGTCATTAAACGCAGTCGCGGCAATTTTGTTCTGGGCAGCACTTTATTTCTTGCGTTGTTGACAGTTAGCTGCGTGTTTACTCCGGCCATTCATCCTTTCATTCTGTTCCAGCCATAATTCATTTGAGAAATCAAAATGCAACCGAATAAAGGAAGGGTACAACATCAAAAAGGTATTACTACCGAGAATATCTGATCCAAATGTCAGTATATCTGAACAAAACCACTAATTAGGTATTATTTTAAACTACCCAAAAATATACAAATCCATTCCTATTTCGAAAACGAATGAAAATTTTATAAGCCCTTAACGACAATTATCAAAGAAGAAGGCCAAAGAAACATCAATTTAAATTGTGGTTTAAGACGATTCGCAATGTCATAGAAGACGAAACAGAATGCAAGTAAAATTTGATTTGTTTTATTTTGCAGATGTCAGGGTGTTGGCCACAGGAAAATTTAATTGGATACGTTTTCAAAAGGAGCTTAACATTAACGACTTACTTTTATGAAAAGTAAAGTTTACAGAGTCAGAGTGATTCAACGATGTCCCTAATTAAAGAAACCACGTTCAGTTTCATTATCTTTTCATCTGATTTTGATAGAGTTATAAACAGCTGCCTATTTACCAATCATGATATCTTTTATCTTTGAATTGTTGGATAATGTAAGGAATTATCTACAAACGCGCGGACTACAAAACATTATCGCAAAACAAGTACATACTGAGCTCAAATACCAATTGTAACCGTATTTTTTAAATGGTAATGCAACCATCAAAATTACCACAGCCAAGGAGTATGCAGAACAAAAAGTACCAAAAAGAATGGTAATTAATTTTACAAAAAGTGCCATTGCAAAATAAATATTAGCTACATGTTCTTTAGGATGTTGATGTAGGCCAAGTGTGGTATATGACGAGGCCATAAAGGAATGAAATCAGAAGATATGCAGATTCCACCATGGGTAAGCTACGGATCCTGTATAATGCAAGCACATGAAAATCTGAATCAAGCCGAATATTCAATCCTTTGCGATTTCCAACTCTTATTACAATTGTTTTTAAAACCTTATTTTTGCAGGTATAGTTAAGAAACTAAAATTTTTATGACCCACTGTCCGACCCGTAAATCAAAATTCTTTTATTAATTAATTAATTAATTAACTGGACGAATTCTGAGCTCGTTCTATCTATTCTTCCTCACATTACATTTCAGAAAATTGTAATATTATTTGAAATCGAATCAATTCTTCAGTCTCTTCTTAAAAGAATTGTGGAATCTGACTGTGAAGTTATGAAGTCTAAAACCCTTGAAGCCAAATAAGAAAAATTGCAGTAGATCCATTTATATCTTAAAGCTGCAGACATATGCCCCACAATGTAGGCAGGACTATATCACAAAGATGGAAACATAACTATCTTTTGGAAGTGCGATGTAAAAAGATAAGAAAATTATGCTTCTCTTCCACGGAAGGGTGAGCTTGTTGGAAGAACCACAAGGAAAGCCATTTGCAGTAAGCCAAGGATTTGTCTCTTCATCATTAGTAAGCGCTGTCTCTAAACTAACAGTTTATGCCTAAATTCCGGATGTCAAAATTTAGTAAGGAAACTACTTGATATGGTGAAATTGAAATGATTTATAAAAGACAACAAATATATAAAAACAATCATTTACCATAGGTGGCAATATCGGAATTCCATCAATTTTAAATAGTGATTCGTATTTCGTTGGAGCACTCATTTTTTAAATAACTTTTTTTTAATTTGTTCACAAATAATATTTTCTAATAAATAATTGAAAAATTTAACGTTGAAAATGTTTTCACTTGTGTCACCATAGCAACCGAATTATAGCAGCCGCGTAGGCTTTATTTAAAAAAAAAGCAATAAATTAAAAACTATTATATAAACATAAAATATAATTACTTTGAACTGCGAATAAAATTAATTCTTAACGAGTTTTTAAAAAAATAACCATTTTAATAGGAAAGATGCGAACAGTTTATCATCAGTATCGTTTTCTTTTCGTATATTTTTTAAGAGACATATATTTACTATTCAGATTAATATGTTGAAATATTTTTCAAACGGTTGCTAATTAAATTCTTCAATTATTTTCCCGTTTTTTAATTTATTTAAAACTTGTAAACAACCGGCAAAAGGCAAAAAGTACAAAGAAAAACAGCTGTCTTGATCTTGATTACGACAGCGCGAATTTGAATGACAACTGACAGCTTTTACAGAATGAAGAACTAGCTGGAATCTGAATGCAACCCCGACACTAGCGCCGCCACTTTAGTTCGATCTATAGTACGCTGGCGCCATCTAAGTTCGGCGGAGTTTTAATACTACAGTACGCTGGTGCCCTCATTCGGATCAATTCCGGAGTTATTTTTTCGGAGCCACACACGGCAAAGCTCCGACGCTAGCGCCAATAGTTCTGGTAGGTACTCCGTTGGATGGAAACGGGTTAGGTTTGGAGTTTTGGTAGAAACGCGTCACTTCCGCCAGCTTCCCATTTCGGCAGCCGCCCTCCGGGGCGTAGAAAAGCACAAAAGCTTGCCACGCCAACTGTAGCCAATAGATTTTTCACCGCCCGGCGCCAACAGAAAACGTTTTCTGGGCCCGGATTCACGAACGACGGAGAATTTGGGAATTTGAGAGATGAGAATATTCGTTTTCTCCGATTAAACTCCCTAATTCTCCATTCCCAATTCATGAACATGGTTGGAGAATTAGGGAAAACGTTGGAGAATTGGGAAATACGGTGAGAGAAATGAGAAAAGAAAGATTCCAATTCCTACCGGTTAGAGCGCTGTTTTCAGTAAATTCCAATATATTCCATATTTTACTGGTGACAGCTGACAGTTTGTTTTGTTTGGCAAATTAGCGTATACAGTTCGAGCTTTTATTATATTTTCCGGATAAATAATATTGTAGTTTTCTTTGTGAACTGAATTATTTCGTATATATTCAGCACTTTGTGATTAGTTTTTGTAAAGGGATAAATTCAAGCACCGAGAATATCGAGAAAAAAAGGTAGTTTTTATTTATTAGAATTGAACTCTATTTATTTAAACAAAAACCTGAACTAATCAATTGAAATAATTTTCTCATGACATTTAATTTCCAGCTAATTAAATTAAACAACACAAACAACTATCTTATTTTATTTTAAATGAAAAATTCATCTTCGTTAAGATTATTGGAATGATAACATCTCTATTGGCTTCCTTCGTGATAAAACGGTATTAATAGGAGGTCAAGGCCAAGTATGTACTAGTAGGATGCACTAGTTTTGTTCTCTTCATGCGCTACATAGCACGATTCAGGGAAACGTACTTATTATATTACTAATAGGCGAAGGATTAGGAAGATTTTTACCAGTGCTGTGACTTTAATACAAGGTGCTGGAAGCAATACATAATACAACCGATCGACCACAATATCGACCAAATTTTAGTCTCAGAGATGTTTATGTTTTCGTCTTTTCCATAATGTTAACTATACTTTTTCAACTTCATTCATATTTATCGCTCCTCTTCTAATTTCATGATGAATTAAGGCCATATTTCCTATACATCCAATTACATGTATATTAGATTCTCGACTGCCTGCTGCAATGTGGGTGCAACGAGTTCCTTTTTGGAACGACCTTTGTTTCTCAATATATCGTCACCTCAGTACTGTATGTCCTATAGACCAAAAAGTTCATTTTGTAGAAACCGATTTTTAAAGTTTACCTTGTGAGAAAAGTGACTTCTTTTTACTGTGTACTTCATTAAGGAATCTCACTAGAAAGTATGTCTACTTGTAAATGAAATCCTGAATATCTTTAAGAAAAATAAGTTAGTCTTATATTTAAAATTCAATAAAGTATAAAAAACGTTACGACTGAATATAGAACGCATTTAGTACGTGCAAAATATTTAGGATATAGAACAAAATGTCTGGATATAGACCATTTAAGACTTGAGCACTTTTAAGTTTTTACCTGTGTGAATGGCTTATAGTAAGGCAGAAAAGTGAAAGTTTGTGCTATAGTCAGGAAATAAAAGAATTGTTAATAAGTATAAAAGAAAAACAATATTTATTCGATTCCAGTTTTACATAAATTATATTCAAAAACAAACATTTTCATTTATTGCATACACAAAATTTAAAAAAACAAAAATCAATTCATTTCATTTAATGATAGTCTTGTAAAATGTTTGGTCCACTACCGGCATATACGACAGCATTGACATAATGTCCCATTTTTTCTCTGCAGTTAAGGACATTTTAGCATTAAGTAATTTTACGTGTGGAATACTGAATTCCTCAATTATTGGTAAGTCTTTCCTTGACGATACAGCCTCTGCTTTTCTTTGCAATTTTTTTTGTTTAATAATTTTACTCCTCCGGTCAGTATGGTTTTTTTTTATAAAATAACGTAGTCAAATCTGAGCTGCAATATTTGATTTGCTTGATCTTTTGGTAAGGCACCATCTGAAAATTCAAACTGGCAGCGTTGTAATTAAAAAAGTTCCCTGGTTTCATCTGCAATATCTTCAGTTTTATATTTTTATAATTCATTTTTTTCAACATTACTAATAAGGAAACAGGGCTATAAATTTCCAAATTTTTCAAGTGCTTTTCAATCCCGCTATGAACACAATCCAATTGTTGAATTTGGGAGTGACCAGTTTCCGAATATTTTTGTATTATACTTTTGATTTGCGGATTATTATTCAAAAATTGCAGTAGTGCCAAAGATGTCAATCTGTTCTTATTTTGTGGGACGCAAGAGTCTGACCACAATACAATTTTAGTTTTTTCTGGAATATCTTCCAAGACTCTCTCCAAAATGTGAACCAAGGCACTAGCAATGTCGTTTCCTGATCGTCCACTTTGTAGTTCATGCCAAATACTGCAGTACGTCAATTTATTCTAACTGCAATGTGCTGTTAAATTGTATACGCTAAATTTTCGCTTATAGAAAAAGTTTGAGACGTTGGCGCGAGGCAGAGCAAATACATTTTGTAAATCATATGATATGATAGCTGTTCCAACTAGTCCCATTGATCTTAACTTGAGATCCTTTTCTCTTTCAAGTTTGGCAGCAGCATTGCTTTGTTTGTGTTTATCGAACTCCAAACGTTCAATATCTGGATAACAGCAACTTTGGGTCTCCAACCCTCGATTGCTTTGAGGTTCAACATCTTCGATCTGTTGCTGTATTTGCATGCAATGTTCCGGTGAATAATTTGGATCAGCCTCAGAGTCGTCGAAAGTTGATAGCGGTGAATCCAAATGGCGTAGCATTCTAAAAGGAATTAAAATAAAACTATTTGAAATTGGTATAAAGCTGTGTACATCATACACACCTTTCTAAATGTTCGTTAAGCTGAGGTGCAGGAGACGATTCTGGAATCTCGCGTTTACTGGAAAAAGTATTCAGTTAAATCTATGTGCTTATTATATACGAATTAACTAAGGAAAAAGCTTACTTGTCGTGTGCCGCATTCATTTTAAATCACTTTTCGATATGATCCTCACTCTTCAGCTGACCGTCATGCACTGGATTATTTTCGCTGATTTTCCTTTAATTATGTAAATCGCGTCAACTTAAGGTTATCAATTGGACATAGAAAATAAGCACAAAGTGTTTAGTTATGGGATATAAAATAAACTACATTATTCTTAGGATATAGAACAAATAAGTAATAACTTAACAAAAAAGTAAATATTCTTATACTATTGTTCTATATGATAGAAAAACAAGCCATAATGTACAAAGAACAAATAAGAGTGGGCAGTGTGCAAAATTTTTGGTGCATAGAACAAATCAAGCACTCGATATCTCTGGAAATATTTGAGATAGAGCATTATCGATACCACCATTCGAAAGAGCGCAGGCGAAAACGGTAGAATGTGTCAAAAAGTGAAAAATTCAACTTTTGGTCTATAGAACAAATAAGTACTGGGGTGACGATATATAAGTTAAAATTAGTTTCGTCCATGTAAATTATCGGTGCATTGTCGCAGAAACAACAATTTGATAATTATTTTGAAATTTATCTCTCATTTGTTTTAAAGTTATTCTAGAATTTTCTTCAATACATCTTTCTATAAACAGTCGATATTTATTAGTAATTTTTATTTTTCGCTTCCCACTACGTTGTTGTTCAGGTATTTGTTGGTTTTTCACCCATCGATAGCCAGTTGATTTCTTCACGCCTAAAGTTTTTGCAAGTACCCTCCAATCTTCGGTATTATTATTAGGATTCTGTGTATTTTAAAGTAAAGTTAATTATTATAAACCTGTAAACATTTTTCTGCTTTGTGTGAAGTCAGTTCAATCTTCCTTAAAAGCAAATTATTATAAAAAGGTTTGGAAATAGACTCAATTATTTTCTTCAGCAAATTAAGCGGGCGGAAGAATTGTTGAGTACAGTCTTCAGCAAATGGAGCAAAGTTAAATGGAGTTTTGCATACCACTATGTTTCTTACAATCTATCTTTGGGAACTTTTTTCGGTTTGTAGGAACTGTGGAGACAGACATTTATGAATCAATCATTGTACTTGATATATAACGTCGTAGTTTCTGATAGTTTTGTAGTAGGCGACTGAAGTTTTATGCGTAAATTACATATCATAATTATATTATGATACAATTTAGTTTATATTGACTGTGTTAATTTAACTGTTGATTGTATTCAATATACAAAATCTAAAATACACATGTTTGAATAGACTCTGTGTGTAGTTTTATTTATTGATTTGTATGTGTTGTATATATATGCACGCTTACCGCTTTTAGTACCGACTTGAATCTGTACTGTTCCTCATTTTATGTCATCAATTCCTGGGTTTCAGCATCAAAAAATATTGACAATGTTATCAAATCATGGGAATATTGTCACTGGTAGGGAAATCTTTAAATGAAACGTCTTTATTGTTATTTAACAAACTAGCTGGTGGTTTTTGCGGTAAATTACAAACCAAAACCATACATATTGATAAGCAATGCAAAAAATGCTTACAATGTATACCGCAAGAATTAAACAATTGTTATAATATATGTGTAACAATTTAAAAGAGAATTAATTGATGTGCAAAATGAGGCTGAGTATATTCTAGTGTGTGATAAATTTATCATTTTTTGCTTACAGAGTGACAATTTGGTTATTGCAAAGTAGATATTTTTACCTATATAAAAACAAAGTGAGTGAGAAAAAAAAACATTATAATGTATCGGCAATTTTTAATCGATGAGTTACGCCAACTCGAAAGTGTTGAGCTCAGGGAAGAAAGGAGATATTTAAGGGATCGCTACGATCCCTTTGATATCAGTGATCAGAGATTCATCGAAATGTACCGGTTGCCAAAGTTCCTAGCACACAGAATCTTTATAAAGATTTCTAGCCGTCTCGATGAAGGCCTACGAACCACCGAAATTTTAAATGTCCACAAATTCTTTTTGACATTGAGATTTCTCGCCACAGGTAAATATATATTATATAAAAAATTTTAATAATAACTTATATATATATATTTGCAAGGATCTTATCAAAGAACTTTGGGGCAGGATTTTCTCTCAAATATGTCCCAATCATCTGCAAGTCGCTGTTTAACAAAGGTCATCGATGCAATTGAAAGGGAACTGTTGAATGAGTATATTCAATTTCCGCAGACAACTGAAGAAATTCGTATGACCAAAATGAAGTAAGTAACAAAATATTTAATTCAGTGTTCACTATTCTGTTAAATTTCTCATGCTGTTAAGATAGTTATATTGGAAGAAGAATAATATTATCTTTTATAATATTACAGGTTTTTTGAAAAATACAATTTTCCCGGAGTAATTGGTGCTATTGATTGCACCCATGTAAGAATGCTTAACCCTGGAAAAGCCATAGAAAAGGTTTATTTAAATAGGCATGGTTACTTTTCAAAAAATGTTCAGATTGTAAAGTCTTAAAAGCAATTTTTGATTTCTTTAAATGATTAAAGAAATATGTATTTTAGGTTTGTGATTCAGAGCAAAGAATTCTGAATATAAACGCTCGATTCGGAGGATCATCACATGACGCTTTTATATGGAAGAGTTCGTTTATCAGTAGACATCTTGAAAGAAAATATAACGAAGGGGATAGGAACACCTACCTTCTCGGTAAATATCTATATATGTACATTAATAACTAAAACACGCATGCTTAAAAGTGTTGATAGTAAATAGAGTGTATTGTACTTTAGGGAATTCGGAATAAGTTATGGCTAAAAATGTTCTTTACAAATCCAAAACTCATTATTTTCTACTTACATTCAACAATCGTAAAACTATTGCTACAAAAATGAACATTGCAAAAATTGCTTCTTTAATTAAAAATTAAATAAATGTACAATATTGCAATATTTATAGGTGATAGCGGATATCCCCTCACGCCGTGGCTCTTTACGCCCGTTGTACCTGCAACTACTTCATCAGAAGAAAGGTACAACGTCGCTCACAGAAAAACGAGATGCGTAATTGAGAGGTTGAACGGAAATATAAAGGCAAGGTTCAGGTGTCTTTCAGATGATGTCAAACTTCGATATTCGCCCCATAAATGCGGTAAAATAATAAACGTTTGTGCAATACTTCACAATGCACTTGTAAGCTGCAATTTTCCAATTGACATGGGTGAATTTGAGGCCAGTGAAAACAGGGTAGTACAATTTTCTCCAAATGACTTGCCTTCCTCACAAATCCTTCAGGCAGGAAAAGCAGCAAGACAAGTGTTAGTGAACCAACATTTTTCAAACTAATTTCCTGACAATTTTACATGTCCGTCTGTCCGTCTGTCTGCTGTAACATAGTCACAGTACAAAAGGGGAATAGGGCTACAGGCGACACCCCTCTAAAAAAACGAGTGGAAACAGTTACCTCTGTGGTCACTTGGAAATACTGTTTTACGTATATTATTCTTTTTATACCCTAGATGAAATCTGGTAGGTATAAAAGACAAGTTTCATTTTATTAATAAAGATTTATTTTACCTATTTATCAGTCTTTTATTGCAAATTCTTATATAAACATGTAAATAAAAAAATAAATAAAAAAGTTCATCTTTAGAAAAATATAACATAAAATAAAAAATTCATCTGTATTTTTTATACATAAAAATCTTCAGAAAAGAGAAATATAATATAAAATAAAAAATCCATCTACATAAAAACATAACATAAAAATCTTCAGAAAAAAATAAATATATAATATAAAATAAAAAATCCATCAGTATAAAAACATAACATAAAAATCTTAAGAAAAAAAAAAATATAATGTAATATAAAATAAAAAATCCATTTGTATATTTCTTTGTTACTATATTAAGTGCATTATTCACTTAAAGGTACTGCCGCTATTGCCTCAGCGATGTTCCTTAAAGCGGCCGCTATTTCCCTCAGTGCCTGGACTTTGGCATCTTCAATAGCCTCCAATCGGGCATATCTTTGCGAATCTAAAAACATATTCAATATATGCATATAAAAGTACATAACATTTTACAAATATATAAATATCTCACTATCTTCCGCCAATGAATAAGGCGCACCCCTTCTGCGCCGACGTGTAGAGGCAGAGGCAGATTGTCCTGTTCGGGGTGTATCTGCTTGGGCTGATATTGTTGGCGTTAGTGGTTGAACATTTGGGGTTGACGCTCGAGATGGCGGTAGGCTTTCCGTTTCTGAAAGCACCACTTCTGCCAGTATAGCATATGTCGGAGAAACATTGCTGTCGTGTGCAACCTCTGGATTAACAGGTAAAGAGAATCCGCCTTCAACCGTCCTTTGGTCCCCTTCCACCGCATCAATGGTGAGCAATGCCAATACCCTTTGGTCTTGCGAAGACAGCTCTTCTCTAACAGCAAGTCCATTCACTCCGCTTTGCTCCCTTTTTGCTTTTATGAGACGGTATCTGGCCTTAACGTTTTTCCTACAAGAGTAGAAAGAATGCTTATAAGTCAAATTAAGTGAAGATTCTCCAATATTTGATATACAGTGCCTGTCAAAACAAGGGGTTAATAGAAAAACAAAATATAATTATTATTTACTTCAGTGGTCTTTATTATTCGTTGCGTAAATTTTTTTATATGGTTTTATTGCTTTCAGTTCCCTTTGTTTTGACCGTCACTGTATGTTCTAAGTAATTCCAAATAATAAATATACTTACTTCAAATCTAGCCAATATCGCTTCCACTGTACTGGCGATTTTACCGCGCCTCCCATGGAATTGAGCAAGGTTGTAACTTGCTCCCACTTCTGCTTCAACAATTTTGCCCCATTGGCAGATTCAAAACTATAAAATAGAAATTAGATTTTCCTTAACCCTAGAAACTTAAATCATAAGCATTTATTTATTTGAGTATCCGTGTCAAAGCACGTAAAGCGTTGGGCAAATGATAGAAAGCTACATAGTAGATACACATTATAGCAAAACAAATCATAAAAGAGTAAGGGTAGTGGGAGCTTACAACATCCATACATAGTATAGTATAGAAAGTTAGAAATTAATATTATATAGCAAAGAAAAAAAAGTAATAGAGGAACTTAGTATCTACATATTAGAATATATAGCAAAATATTTTAATTAAAAAATTACGATTACAGCAATTCTCGAAAGGTGATAAGTGTACAGCCACGTTTATCGCCTTCGGGTGACTCTTTTAACTAAATATGAAGGTACTGTGAGTGAGGTGTTGTTCGCGTCATGGAAACATCGCGAGTTCGCAGAACTTGCAGGGGTCGGTAGTAGTCTAATATGTTTAAAATGTTTATTTATCTAGGGTTAAAAACTCAAATTCTCCTTACCGTTCATGAGCAAAATCTATATTTGACTCCATAAAATCAATGAGCCCTTCCTTCTGCTCGTTGGAAGCTCGTCTGGAATAAATCTGCGGAAACAAAATTATCTATATACTTTCAAATTTTTATAATTAGTTGATTTGAATCATTGCCCACTTGCTTTGTAATTATGCGCAACTGTCTTTCAGCTTTATTTTATAGTTAATAAGTATTTTCTGTCGGTAGATTAATGCACTTTTGTAATCTACTGACAATTGTTATTGTTTCTTTTATAACTTATTTCATTTTTTAATCTGCATTTTAGGCTTTACTTTAAGCTATCTATTATTTGACTTCACTATCCAAACTATAGTACTAGTATTACTTTCTGGCGCAATGAGTCTGTTTATTGCTCCTTTGTTAGTTTGCTAAACAACTTTGAATTTTATAAATAATCCGAACTATCTATTACTTACTCGATATACCTCACGTTGTAACGTAACGTAAGCTGTAGCTCTTTAATAAATGATTTTCTATTCTATTGTATACTTACTTTTGGTGAATCCATAATTTAATTTGCAAATCGCTCTATAACAGACAAAAACAGACAATACTGTCAGTTGAGAATTCTTCTTCTTACTTCTTAAACACATAAGATAAAAAAGTTGTCCTTGGTTCTCTCCAGAGATAAAGTAATTAATCTTAGATAGATAGATAGATGATATTTATTTAGTATATAACAATTACAGTAACGCAAAACAATAAATGTTTCAATCAATTTCACATATTTTAGTCCCATAATTAATAATTAAATTTTACAAAATTATTAACTTTCGAATCTTCGAACGTTACCTTTTATGCCAACAGTACAGAAGGCTTAAAACTATATGCTCTATGTCTCGGCTCCTAATGACGCCCGTGCATCCACCACTAACGATGTATTTAGTTTCAGTAATGTCTGAGAAGTTCAAATAGAAGATTAAATTAAATGCTCCTTTACCATTCATTCAGCTGATTATCACATATTTGATGAATACTGTTGTCTTCGTCACAATTTCCAGACCACAGGAAGGTGGGTCTGATCACTCCTATCCCCAAAAGTAATTCCCCTGCTGATATCGCCGAGTGGAGACCGATTACTATACTTATTATTTGCATCTAGCTTTAGCAAAATATTTGTGAACCTTTTTACTGATTAGTCCGCTTGGGAGAATCAACATCTCTGCATTAACTCCGATTTGATTATACTAGTCAATTAAACATATCAAATTTAATTTGAACCTGCAAGAAAACCTCGACAAAACCTTCAAAAGAACCAATGATGGTTTAAATCAAGTCCATCCACCATTACGACAAGGAAAAAGGTTGCTAAAAGGCTCAACATATACAATTGCAAGTTCATTTCTTCTCCTGCTGATGTTTCAGTGAGTTTTTGTATAACGAGCTGAACTTTATAGAAGAAAGATGATTTCCGGAAGACGACAACAAGTCTTAATTTTTCGGGCTACAGAAACCCAATGACATGCATAACATTTTAACTTAGGGTGATCAATCGTCATATGTGGAATCGTTTGTTATTACATTACTACTCATTTTAATAACTTTAATAACTTGGGCGCATAATCCCTCCCTTATCTAAAAAGTAAATTCTTATGATTGTGAATTATGCTATACGAGTATATCTGAATATTAAAAACAAAATCACTGTATTTTTACACTTCTTTAAATATTTTTAAAACAAATAAGAAAAATCATATCAATTTATTTCCATTCAAGTTGCGTCAGACGAGGTTTAACTGCTCTCTGATTTGCATAAAATTACATTGCTCCTTTTTAAAGAAATACTCCGCCAATTAATTTCTAATCTCCTAGTGCATTATTCAAAACACCTTTATCAAATTTTAACTTCTTTTCTCCAATCACCGAAAAGTAAATTTCCATCTTCATCTTCCCATTCATCTTCAAATGATGTTTGCTTAATATAATTGTGCAAAGCAAACATTTCGAAAATAAATATTTTAGCATTTTGCGGCAAATAATGAAGAACAGTTTGCATGACTTTCCATCCGAAAACAAGCATTCCTAAATAATAATTTATTTTTAAGTTAAAAGTTTTTCAGGAAATGGTATAGTGCCTTTTATTCGCATCCGACGAAATAATAATGGAGCTAATACATTCCAAATAAACATAAATATAAACATTTATTTATTTGAGTACCCGTGACTAAGGCACGCCAAGCGCAGGGCACATCATAGCGAGTTACATAGTAGATACATATTATAGCAAAACCAAACATAAACAATTAAGAGAAGTGGAGGCTTAGGGCAGCTATAGTAGCCTAGATAACTTTGTAGCAGCAAAACAACAATCATAGAAAAATTATACAATAGCAAATCCATAAAAATGAAAATAATAGTAGTAAAAATATAAAAATTTGTAGTATGATATAACATAACACAACATGTCTCTATGATTTCTCTTATAGACGATTTTCCTGCTTTAAAAGTGTCTGCAATATGCTAATGTGTAAGTCCCTTAGCTTCTCGAACCCATATTCGTAATTTTCTTTTTTCTTCTCCTGGCCGGGCCAAAGAATGCCAAGATCGTTGCTATAATTGAGCTGAAATGACTTGAAATTTATATTAATATCAAAATAATATAGAATATATA
Source organism: Dioctria rufipes (assembly GCA_963924295.1). NCBI lineage: Eukaryota > Metazoa > Arthropoda > Insecta > Diptera > Asilidae > Dioctria > Dioctria rufipes. The sequence continues at coordinate 30,783,212 of OZ002742.1, forward strand.
TGGATCGTTACCTATCAACGAATTAGATGAATCATTATCGGTTCTACTCAGTTGAATACAGTGATTCAGATTCTCAAATATTTCTTGCCATGATGTTTTTGAAGGTCGATGGGATCCATTCAGTTACCTTCTTCAATCACTTTTTCTTCCGACTCTGTAGCAAATCCATTCTCAAAAAGTGGCACAAATCTAAAATCTTTGTATTTCATGTCATTTTCGTATCTCAAGCTAAAGAGCCAAAGTCTTTGATTGTTTTCGATTTCATCTTTAGAACAAAATGCCAATTGTTGTTTGTCTAAGACGAAAGTATCATCATTTTCTACAATTTCCGCTGTTTCCCCTTTTTTATTTAGCTTTTTTATTAACAGCAAACAGGATTCAAAGGATTTATCAACTGATTTTCATACCAATTTTTTGCGATATTTCTGGATATTTATGTTCTGCGTTTTAATTTTTGAAGATTGTCTTCATTTACTTCATTTAGTTCATTTAGTTGAGTTTCAAGATTTGGGCAATAGAGTGATATTTTTAATTTTCCCAAAACTTGTAGATTTTTTTAAGCAAAATCGAAATAGTCTTCAATACCAGAAGTATTGTTTATTATGCTAGTTATTGGCAGAAAGATATCTGCAAATTTTGTGTCGTAATTTTCCAACTTCGTAGATCTAAAAATAAAATTATATTTGTTAGTATAGGCAGATATAATGGAACAGTGCAGTTCATTAATGTTCCATGTAAATCTGCTCTAATTTGTTCAACATCTGGTTTTTGTAAAACTGAGATCTTTCCTTCCTTTCTATTCCTCTTCTCCCTATTATACATACTAAGCTCTTCCCTCAATATCTCATTCAATTCGAAATGAAATATTTTATTCCAGACTTTTTCTTCCTCCTTGAAATTGGTTTCTTGAGTTTTTATAAGTAATTTTGTAGTTGTCCAGTTATATCCTTGCTTTTTTTCGTATTTTTTTTTAGTGTTATCCAAGTTTGAAGAGCAGAATTAATGATATTTTTACGAATAAGTTCCTCTCTGTGAAGATTATTTCGAAGATTTCGCGCATGATCTAAGTACGCTTCAAGCTTATCTATCTCAGATTCATCAGATTTATCTAGTAAATCAATAATAATTTGACAAACTCTGCTGTAATTTTATGAACTTTATTTTGAGACTGAATTTTATGGTAGATATCACAAAATTCTTCCAATTTATTGGCAATTCGATATTCTTTTCTCTGAAGTGGATGCAACAGGAATCGTAATTCTTTTAAGGATATCGTCAAAACTTTTTTATGTGTAATAATGGATGGTTAGTCTTCAAAAGCAGGAGCCATATAAAATATTGGCTCGAAAAGTTTTTCACAGTCCGATATATATAAATATAAGTTTGGACAAAAGTTTTGTTCATTTTTAAGATGATTTGAAGATAAAATCATATTCGAGTCACCCATTATATATAATCTATTTACTATGCGAGTCCTATTTTTCCACTTAAGATCTTCAGCAGTTTCCACATAAAATCCATCTTTTTCTAATTCTAAACTACTGCGTTGCGCCTCAACATCATCAATTATAGTTATTTCCTTTGATGATGGTATGAAAAGTGCATTTGATTCGTACTCAACCGTTACAGTTTGTGCTGGACAAATAGGATCTGAAGTTTCGATTTGAACATACGAAGCTACATGTAATGGTACTTCAAGTGATGATTCGGAACTATTCGATTCCTTTCAAACAATGTTAAGTTGTTCGTTAAAATCTTCAGTACATCCAGTAAAAAATTCTATTTGTTTAAGGGCTCCACTTTTACCATTCTCAGCTTCTACTGTCTTTTTGGTAATGTTGAGGACCTTTAAATAATGCAAAGAAAATATATAATAAAATATTATAAACCTAAGTGCGTATTCGAATTCAGCGGATTAGATTAACACGAAGGTATCATGTTAGCCGGAAATTGTTCTGTGATTGAAATACATAAGAATGAGTTGACCCTAAAATAGAAAAGACGGAAGCGGAACAAAAGTTGCTTGAATTTAGCAGGTTTAAAAGACAAACTATTGCAATTTTGTTTGAAAATATCTGATTTAGAACTGTAAGTTACTTTTACTTGAGGTAGCTGGGAAAACATGAAGATTATCAGTGTAAAAATGAAAAAGAACCCCATGAATAGCAAGCACTCCAAACACCGTTGCATACATTGTGAACATAAATCTTTCTTTTTAATAATTTTTCGCACTCTTCGTACGAAAATATGACAACTCCACTGAATAACTAAGATTAAATATTTATTTAATCCATTTAATCCACAAATCACAATGAAAATAACTAAGATTAAATATTTATTCAATCCACAAATCACAACGAAAACACAAAACTGACAGTCGGGAATTCTTCTTCTTACTTTTCCACAACTAAATCAACGGAGAATTTTAACAAGTGGAGTAGAGAATTTGGGAATTCTCAAAACAAATTCGCCGAGTTACAGAATTCCGAGTGGAGAATTAACTGTCAAAACAACTCTCATTTCCCAAATTCCACAATTCTCCGTGTTGCAGAATCCGGCCCCTGGATGCAATGCATCTACGTCGTTTGAGTCGCCCTCCGGCGGGACGTAGAGAAATCTATTTTTTTTTTGCAACCCAGCGGAGAAAAGCAACAATTATGTTGGGTTTTAAGCCTAGTATCGAGTTCGGGCAAAGTAAAATTTAACACGGTCTCCAAATTTTTCACATTAAAATCGCTGGTAAAATTTTGACGTATATTAATTTGGAGAAAACAAAGTGACAGATGTCTAAAACTTTTATCGCTGAAAAACTTCAAATTGTTTATAAAGTTTAGATAATTTTTTCTACAACTTACAATTAAAAATTGACTTAATTAATCTTAAAATTGTTAAAAGAACTTAAATCCTTCAATAAATTAAGAAAAATGTCTGAAAATTTTCAATTAAAATTAAATTCTTCAATGTGTTCAAAAAACAATCTGAAAATTGTCATAGAAACAGGAAATGTCATAATTTTACTAGTATTTTAATGCTACGCGCATTAAAATGTTCAGTAAAATAAGTGGAGACATACAAAGTGCCATCTACCTTAAAATAGCGAAATATTCACTTTTTACCAGTGAACTCCGTACTGCACTAGTAAAATCATCAGTAAAATTTTTGCTTGCGATTTTACCAGTGCTAAAATTTGTATGGAAATGTCACATTTTACTCAAACTCGATACTAGGCTTTAGGAGTTAAAAAAAAGAAAGAAGTTTCTGAAAGATTTCATAAAAATTCATATAAAATGTACAATGCGTTCCAAACCTTACAATATAGTATGTTTTGAAGCAAGAGAATTGAATGAATAAGGTGGCTTGGCTTAGTAAAAATATCTTGAATAAGAAGAATTTCATCCGTGGTGGGGTGCAATCCACTTCCTAGCAGTCCAAGAACGTGATTCCACTTCCTATACAATGGTTCTGTTTTAACAGTCTCCAATTTCACTTGAAGACATCGAAACACTTTCCGATTGTTACTCAGCCTTTCTAATATCCTGTTAAAAAATCATGGTTTCATTACGCCTGTGCCGCACAAGACGAGGAAAATACTTCCGCTTCGTGCTGAAGCGTGTAGGGTGGCCCATAGTATCTTCCAAAGATTTATTAAATCTCTTTTTTTTTATGTTTCTTTCCTTTCTTTCTAATTAATTAACTATCTCTTAATGTACTATTCTACTGTAAGTTTTGTTATGTTTTCATTTTAGTTTATATTTTATAACTAGTACAGTAAGGGTTTTCGCCCTACAAAAGGTGGAAGTAGTTCTGATTTTTATATATATTATTAAGCTCTGGGCAGCGATAAAATATCGAATTAAAGAAGACTGTCCGCAGTTTACAATTAAAAAAAAATACGTTTAGCTTCTTTTTGTAAAAAAAAAAGAAATGAAAGTTAATAAAAACGTAAAAAAATCCGATATTCTTAGTCTAGACCACTATAACTCCTAAGAGGAGAGGAGTACGGGGCTGGTTGAGCATTCGTTGGAAAGGCCATGAAGTTCTGCATATAATTAGCCTTAAAGGCGACCGTACACCTTGCACTTTTTAAAAAATACAGGCTGTTTTGTGAAAGACTAGCACATTTTCTTAATCACCCTGTTACTCCGAAACGGTTGAGAGTTGAGATGCCGCCCCTATTACCAGACAAATTTTTGTTTGACTAGGTGACTTGTCATCTCTTCTCCTAAGACCATTATGGACGAAACATCCTGTATAAAGGATACTATTTTTTGGAAGAATGTTCACGTTTCCGCCGTTGTAACTCGTTACACATCAGACTTACAATGTAGGGAATTTAGTCTTCCTCAAATTTGTATCAACCATTTTCGTCGTAGGACCAACTGTTGAGGAATTTATATTGAAAAAAACAACTATTTTTTGTACCTTTAATCCAAGATGGCGGTCTGCGCAGACCCCTTCAAGCTGGGAACTTGGATTTTTTATAGGGGCCCGGAATTAAGTAACATATATAAAAATCACAACTACCCCACCTTTTGTAGGGCAAAGGCCTTATTTAGTCCCTATTGACTGGACTATACGTTTGTAGGGTTATTCTAACGTTAGTTGCTTATTTTTTTTTCTTTTTAATTTTAATTAAATTTATTTTATTTTTTAGTTTAGTAGCCCTTATTTATTTATATATTTATCTATTAAACAAAATTGTTTCTTCTTTTTCTAGATATAATTAATTTTAATCAAATCTTATTTTATTTTTTCCTGACGGAAAAAAAAAATTAATTTACAAATTTATTTGTGCGCTTTCATCGTTACTGGTTAATGCCAGCTGAAAGCAAAACGTACTAAGCCAAATTAAGAAATGCAAGAGGGAAAATTATCTGTCTCGTTAGCTCAGCGGTAAGAACAGTCGCCCGGCAAGTGGAAGATCAGTTTCAAACCCCGGACGAAGCGGTTGTTTTTTTCTCTTGTATTTATGATTTGATTAAGAATCGTTAAAAATGAAAATTCTTAAAATTCTTCTTTTCTCCAAATCTTGTTGTTTCTAAGATTATATAATATTTTATTTATCCTAAACTATTAACACTGTTTTTAGTCTTTTAAACTACTTTAATTTAATTTGCTTGATTTACTTTTGGTTTAAAAGTTATTTTATTTTGGGCGCCTGACTTATTTTCCAACTCTATTTTCTGAATTGAGGTTCTATAATAATTATTTGGTTCTCGGAAGAGTTCAGATCGTTTCAATGGCTGTGATCTTCTGGCTTTGGGTTTATTTTTATTTCTCTTTTTCAGGGTCAGTTCCCAATTGTACGTGCATTTGGGCTGTGCTTGCCATTGGATTGGATCAAGGAGGCTGGACACCACCATTTGATCATTATATATATCCTAGTATAGTTATTATGAGTAAGCAAGTGAGCGGGATAGATTTGTGAGAAAGAGCATTGGTGTTGTACGGTCCTCGTTCTTAGATTATTTTGGTTACTTTGTTTTGGATTTCTTCTGATTGAGTTCCCTTGTGGATGATACCATTAATTTCATCCCACGTTAATAAATCTGTTTGGAAGGATTCTGTTCTATTTTTATTTGGCCCGATTTCCGAATACGTATTTAGGAAACTTGTGCGCGGAAAGTACGTTGGGTGCACAAACATAGAGGGGGGGGGGGGAGGGGATAGAGATTCTCAGCTTCAAAAGATAGGAGTTTGTGCGTCTAGTTGAAGTTGACAGGACTCATTAATCCCTAGTATTTCCTGTTTTGTCCGGGACACAAGAAATAGGTTTGGGCATATGTCTTGGATCACTGTGGTTTCTAAGACAGGAAAGATCCACGAATTTGGTCTGTTCATTTTAACCAGAGCATTTTGGGGGCTTCTGTACTCTCAATTTGCAATTGGCATTCTCCAACATAAAATTGAATATTAATTTAATTACACACTCTATGGATAGTGTGGTTTTGATTCGAGGCCTGATCAATTTCATTACATATGTATAAGTGTTAGCCTTGATATTGTTGGAGACATTTAACAGTAAAAAGTCCTGAGTTTGGATGTGGTTGGGTATGTAGTGCGATTAGCTATTTGGAGTTGGTTTTTTTTCTTTTTGTTAATAAATTTGTGACCGAACTGAACCCACGTTCCACTAAATATGAAGATGGAAATACAATTAAAATTTTTTGTATTATGCCTATAATCCAGGATAAGCTGTGTTATGTGTTAAATTGTTGGGGATGTACTGGCCTGAAATTGGGAAGAGGATTTAAACCAAATATTGGTCATGTAACGAAAGTTATGTGAATGTATACATGTTGTTCTTGTGTCTTTCCCTCCCAGCATGAGAATTCGATGATTTTGCAGAGATCGCTATCATATTTTCAGATAACATGTCTTACTATCATTGCGTACCCTCCACAAAGCTAGAGATGCCATATTGGATTGGATCTACAACGTCTCTTTGAAGTATACCTGCAATACAATAGTTAAAAATACGGATCGAAAAATATTTGCGTTTACCGATGCGATCGATGTTTATAGAGGAGCTTTGCTGTTGAGCTGTGCCTTAGGGACCCTACGGTTTTATGTCCGACAAGGAATCTAATAGACTCCATTAAAACTGCTGGATTTTATAAAGTATTTATACATTGAATTTGGTACCCCTGAAATTAGTATTAAGTAGGATTAAGGTTAAAGGCGTCAAATTGAATATTAAGAATAATTTCAATATTATGAATTTAAACTTATTCACCTTTGTAAGGATGATTCGATGAGAACCCAAAAAGATAAAGAATGGAGTTTATCTTTTCTGTAGATTTATCATATTAAAATCAAAAGAAACTTACTAGGTCCAGTTTCCTTTCTAACGCGCCTCAAAGGAGCTGTTCGAACCAAATTGATTCGAATATATTTTCATAAATAGAAAATTTCTAAAAGAAAAAATCCTGAAAACAAAGCATGAAAATTTTTATAAAATTAAATCTAATTTCATCACTCAATCAGAACACAGATACATAACCAAACAAAGCCAGGTATTTATCATCTATATAACGTATTGCATAAATGCAATATAAAAGTATAGCCTCATTGAGCAGATTAAATTAAAATCATGATCATCTGTTTAAATTCTTACTAAAAAACAATTCCTGAAAAGGGAACATATTAAAATATACCATGCTGAAATTGAATTCTGAAAATCAAATAAATTCAATCTAATTACAATTTTCCTAAAAATAGGTAAAACATTTAACAAAACCATGTGTTGTCAGGTAGCATACAATGCATGGCACAAATATAATCAGATCAAGCCGATCAATTTGTAACTCTATCACTATCATCATTACAAGTAATATCCAACGGGAATTTCTTCACTACGTGATAGAAAAAACATTTTTTTTTGCAAATATAATTTAATTTAACACAGCAGCATGTGAAGCTCTAAGTTTCTTGTTGCTATGCATTTTTGTTCGTTGCTAGGCAAATTTTATCGCTAGTACCGTAAGATCACAGCTGCACTGCCAATTCTTTTAATCACGCGCCGCTGCTACTCTATCAGTGGTGTCGTGTGCAAGCAAGGGCTATATAAACGACAAGCTGACTGATCTCGATCTCTTTTTGTACTTGGCATCGCTTGGGGTAAGTTGGCTAGTTAGGGACTAACATTTATATCGGGTATCGACTGATATATAACTTTTAACAATTAACAAAACACTTTATTTCTGGTCTCGACGGAAATAAAGAATCTTGCTTCGGGTCTCGACTGAAGTTAAGATATTTACTAACACTCACTTTAAGTCGGGTCTCGACTGACTTAAAGAATATTATCTCGGGTCTCGACTGAGATAATCCTTTACTAACAAACACTTTATTTCTGGTCTCGACGGAAATAAAGAATCTTGCTTCGGATCTCGACTGAAGTTAAGATATTTACTAACACTCACTTTAAGTCGGGTCTCGACTAAAGAATATTATCTCGGGTCTCGACTGAGATAATCCTTTACTAACAAACACTTTATTTCTGGTCTCGACGGAAATAAAGAATCTTGCTTCGGGTCTCGACTGAAGTTAAGATATTTACTAACACTCACTTTAAGTGGGGTCTCGACTGACTTAAAGAATATTATCTCGGGTCTCGACTGAGATAATCTTTTACTAACCAAACACTTTATTTCTGGTCTCGACGGGAATAAAGAATTGTTCTAACAAAATATTAGAACAAAGGGTCTTAACATTAGCTTAAAGCCAATTTCTAAAGTGCCAAGGTGGAGATCGGTGAGTACCAGTCACTTGTAACATTTTAATACTTATTCATATATCTATTTGACTATATTTTAACTTATATATATCTATATTATATATCTCGTGTGCACATCTATTTTACACATATATTTTTATTATATTTTTTTGACGATCTTATATTACAACTTGGTGCTAATAAGTGTTTTCAGTGTGATACAAAAATCTCAGACCCAAACTTATGTATAGACTTTTGTCTCAACATATCTATTTCTGAAAATCGTATATCATTAATCGGTGTCAATTAGTGTGTTTTCTAGTGTGTGTTGATCTCTGACCCAACAGTTTATATAATCCTGTCTTAATACGATTGCTCAAGTTATTTAAGCTAAGTGTGCCAGTGTTTTGAAGTTAAGTTATTTTAACTTTGATCTATATTAACCCTATATTGAATATCTATTTATATATTTATTATAAACAATCCTGTAAGTGTATTTCCCTAAACGTTTGAATCGTTGACCTGAAAACTTGATACATAATCTGATCTTAATATAATTAGTGGGCAGTCTTAAAAAATCAGTGCAGAATTTACTTGAAAGTTAAAATAAAGTGAATAGTGTTGATTCGTTGTTAAGAAATAAACCACTGATCTTGATCCAAATTTACCAGTGCATTCATTTCAGTCACTTAATCAAATTTGCGTGTACGTTCTATTAACGGACAGTAGAGGAGCCGCTATAGATTATATCACTAATAGAAAAGCGACGAGTTTTCTGCGCGAACTCCAATCGCCCGACTTAAGATAAAATGTAACTGGGTAGCCCGTAGCCTAAAGCAATAACAAAATAAAATAAGTAAAAAACGAGTTTTCAAACAAAACTGAGGCCAAGTCGCATGAAAAAGTAGAAAATAAACTTTTATTCACACACAGAGGTGGACTCAGATTTTATTCGCTGACAATCACCGATATATTTCAGTATAATCAATCAGAGGTAATAAGTGATTTGATTCATGAAGAGAAAGAATATTCAAGAGAAATGTCCCAATCAAAAAATCTGAGTCCACCTCTGACATTTCTCTTGAATCTTCTTGCTCTTAATGAATCAAATCACTTATTACCTCTGATTGATCATACTGAAATATATCGGTGATTGTCAGCGAATAAAATCTGAGTCCACCTCTGTGTGTAAATAAAAGTTTATTTTCTACTTTTTCATGCGACTTGGCCTCAGTTTTGTTTGAAAACTCGTTTTTTACTTATTTTATTTTCTGCCTTTTTCACGTTAACTAAATTAGAAAATTCTTTTTTCCTGAAACAGATTTATCACTAATCATATCGATGAAAATTTTTCCGATGATTTTCCCGCTTTTCGGGTTTTCCATGGAGTTTTCCACAAAAGCAACTTTATGCAACTCATTTCGCTCTACAACTTTGTCTTAGGTAGCAAAACGCTCAAACGTTTCCCTGGTCTGAAAAACTCCGGAAAAGCGTTTTACATGAATTTTCCTCGATTTTTTCGGCAAGTTTTCACCATTGTCGGAGAGGAAGTAATGATGTCAGTTGATAGGGAACTTGATCCTGCATAATTTAGAAAACTTTTTTACCGGAAAATTTTCCGGAAAAGTCGGAAAATTCCGGAAAATTTTTTCGGAAAAATCGGAAAACTCTGCGATTTTCCTGAAACGGATTTATCACTAATCAAATTTGTACCAAATTTTCAAATGATTTTTCCCGATTTTCCGGGTTTTCCATGGAAATTTTGACAGATTTAATTGTCACGCGACATGAACCTGTGTACCAAATTTCAGCTCGCTGTGATGACGAAGAGTGGGTCTACGAGAGTGTCTAAAATAGTAAAGAAATAGACAAATTCGTGTACGAGTTAAAGGGAATGGCTGGCCTCAATAAAAATAACCCCAAAAAAATAAGTGCAGACGAAAATTTAAAAGCATTTGCTAATGACAGTCTAGCGGAAAAATCGCAAAGAAACACCTTCATTTACGTATTTAGAATAATTCTCGTTGAAATTCTAAAAATTCATTCGGTGTAAACTGCCGGAAATAGCGGGATTTTGTATAAGAGCTTTGGTAGGTGAAGCGGGCAGCCCCTAGAGAGAGATGAAGTCAAGCGGCCAGTGATAGTGAATCGAATATGGGTTGATCAGTAAGCGGGTTGGACTTGGAGGTCGAGCAGAAAACTAGTCAAGTTCCGACAGTGAAACAAAAAGTCGGAAAACAAAACAGAAGTCATCAGAAGAAGGAAAAAAAAGCTCAAAAGGCCGGTAGTAAATAAAATAAAAATTGAACGTTAATAAAGGTAGAGGAATAAAAAGAAAAATAATAAGAGGGAATTTCGACCGAAAAAGAATAATTATTAATTAATAAGGCATGGAGACAACGGAACATACACACACACAAAAAAAGATAAGTATACCGTTCCATTTTACTGTTAAATTCTAAAAATTAATTTCCAGCTTGTATGTAATTTAATATATAAGTTAAGACGCATTTCGTATTTCACCCACGGCAACATACCGGCAGCACGTTGCAAGGTCCAAGGCCACATTTCATTCCCATGCATTTTATGCTGACCAGCCAACTTTCCGTTCACACGGATTTCAGCCAGCAGTATTTTTCCCTAAAGTAGATTTTTAGATTTTAAATTTTCGTTAGTTGTAATTTGCATTTCAATAAAATCGCTTGAAATAAATTTCATGTTATGTTTTTAGTTCTGACCGAATTAAATTCATTAAGAGGAGTCAGTACCAAGATTTGCAAGTTTCATACATTTTTCAATACGAATTTCTAGCAAACTATTTGTAGCAGAATAATGATTTATATCTTAAATTAAACGTAACGAAGAGGTCTAGTAAATAACGTCGAGAAAAATTAAAAAAAATGCATTCGAATGGAGATATTAGCTCGGAAACTTGTCAAAAATGGTAAAAATTGATTTTTTCAAATCAAATTCCTGTTAGTAGGTATTCTCATTTCTTTAGATTGTGACTATTTTCGAAAGATAAAAATAGTACTTGTTTTTTCTCTCGATGTTTCACCGACGAGAAATTGCAATATTTCGTTGAAAGTTTTAGAAATATAAAGCAAAATAGCATATTTAACAATTATGTGCAAAATAAAATTTAGGAGAGTTAATTCTCGTTAAAAATTTTCAATTTCTTTGAACTGCAAATTTTCATTTTCGTCTTAAATTGTCGCATGTTGGGTTTCTGTCTTTTACGCTAGATATCTCTAATGTGACTTGTGGTCTAGGTCTAGGCTAATTTAGTACACATCATTGATTTTATATATAAATAACGGGTTTTCCAATAAGAGGTGTTATTTTGATATTCAAAGAAAAGTGCCATTTTTTGAGATAAATGATCGGATGTTTATTTCATTATAAAGAGGAAGGTATGCCGTTAATAATTGAAAATAACATCAGCCAAATGACCACCACGACCACGCCTACAGGACCATATCCTTTTCATGAAATTTTCCATAACCAAATCGCAAAGTGGCTGCCCTATGTCCTCGATAGCCTCACGAATTCCATCTTTGAGGTCTTGAATCGACGCTGGGCTGTTGGCGTAGACCTTCTCTTTCACGTGGCCCTAAAGGAAGAAGTCGTAAGGTGTTAGGTCACAAGATCTCGGTGGCCAATTGTGATCACCTCTTCGAGAGATAACACGGTCCGGAAACTTTTCCCGTAAAAGATCAATGGTTTCGTTGCTTGTATGGCATGTAGCGCCGTCTTGTTGAAAGTAAACGTTGTCCAGATCAATACCATCCAATTCCGGCCATAAAAAATCATTAATCATCTGTCGATAGCGCAATCCATTCACCGTAACTGTTGCTCCAGCCTCATTTTCGAAAAAGTAAGGTCCAATGACCCCGCGGAACCATAAACCGCACCAAACAGTCACACGTTGAGGATAGAGAGGCTTTTCAACAATAACTCTTGGGTTTTCCGAGGCCCAGATGCGACAATTTTGCTTGTTGACGAAGCCATCGAGGTGGAAATGGGCCTCATCATTCAAAGACCCAATCAGCAAAGACTCGACGTTGTTGATGATCGGCCGGCTTGAGTTCTTGTGTTAACTGAACTTTATAAGCCTTAAGACCCAAATCTTTATGCAAAATACGGTGTAATGACGTTTGTGGAATGCCTAATTCCAAAGAACGACGAGGAATGGACAAACCTGGGTTTTCTTCAACACTTTCGGCTACAGCAGCAATATTCTCGGCTGTTCTTGAGCGACGTGCACGGGTTTTATTCTTCACATCACTAACTTGTCCCGACAGCTCGAATTTTTCTACCAATTTCTGTATTGCGGTCCGACAACCCAAAAATGTTCGAGTTTTACGAACCGTCTCTGCCACATTTTCACCATTTTTATAGTGAATTTTAATAATTTCAATGCGTTGTTGAATCGTGTATCGTTCCATTTTTATTAATGGCGTAGTTTCTACTTGTCAAATGTCAAAAAATGACAGCTCCAAAAGTAACATCCACCGAAATAACGGGCTAATTAAAATAACACCTCTTATTGGAAAACCCGTAGATGTGCCCAAACTGGAATAAAATGTTGGACGGCTTTCATGTTTGGCGGCGCAACCGTCGTAAATAATGGTTGTAGTCACAAATAGCAGCACTTTTATCCGCAAACCTGAAGTGATGCATTGCGCGTTACACTTTCTGATTGGAATTGGATTGCAATAATGTTCGAGTGACTCATCATACTGACGAAATAAAGAGCTGCGGGCAAATAAAGACAAAACGCTATGTTTGTATGCACATGCGCAAAAGGGTTTTTTCTGTTTCTATAACATTATGGAGTCGTAGGTATTCGTATATCCGTTGGTGGAAATTTATAGGTACGAAACGAATACTATATAGTTTCGGACAATCTTTTTTGGATTTGTTTTCGCTATGGGGCTTTATGCGGTTGCTCATATTTTCTGATTTAACTTAGGAAACACTTCTGTCGTGGCACTTGGCAGACTCTTTTCTACTCAAAGGGTGTTAATTTTCCGCGTTGTTTGGTTTCATTGATTTTCATTTGAAATTCAATTCAATTCTTTGGAAACAGATTTCGGCCTTTTTATATTTTATTATTTGATTTTTTTTCCTCAATTTCGGTTAAGTTACATTATTTGGTTTGTTTTTTCATTGCACGGATACGACTTTAAGAAAAAATGAAGGTCATACAAAAAATATTAATAATTTCGAATTCTTTCCTAATATCGATAATGATCAGTAGAATTCTATTCGGAAGTTCTATCTGAAATATTTGAAGATAGTATCCTTGAAGAGAAATTTAAAAGTAACTCCTTACTTTATTTATATGGATACATATCACATAAAATGGTAACATTAACAAAGTGTGATTTTTGTTCAGCGCATATTATAAATAAACAGCCTGAAGATTCAAACAAATATCTCTTTATTCAAAATAAATCTTTTTCAACAAAAACAAGATATGGATCTTTATCAATACCCACTCAAGCTTTTGAAACTGAATTAAGTAAAATTTTTTGTGAATTTTTAGAACTATTTCCAAAAGTTAGATTTCAGAAAAATATTTTCCACTCTTATTTGTTTCCAGTTATTAGCACTAAATTGAATCAGTGGCCAGGTTGTGACCATAAAAGTATTGTTCTGAAAGCAATTTAAAGTTTTTATTAGAGTACACGTGAGAAATTTTAACCGAAATTTAAAATTTAAGTGCAAAAATAAAAGATTGCGTATTCTGCAAGGTATAGAGTAAAAACAATATATTTTTCGGTTATTTCCCTTCAAATGATAATTAAATATTTTAACTAAGCATTTGTGTGGAAGGAAAGACAATTTGGTACATGATGTCTTTATAGTAATAACAAATAAAATTTCAAAAAAAAAATAAATCGGGCAACCCCTTCTTAGGTTTTTTAGATATACTGTGAAATCGATCAGTCCTAGTAATTTTTATTGTAATAAAAACTTCTTCAGAATAGGAAATCTTATAAAATTGGTGATAATCATTTTTTCTGTCCGACGAACCGTTCTAGAAATATATATGAAAAACCACTTCAAAAATCATACTTTCATAGATCGGTGACCATACGAAATTTTATACGGACATTCATCTAGGGTATCATAAGAATTGGTCGTAGACCAATTCTAGCTTTTCTACTTGTTATTTATTCGTATGAATCGTCCAACGGTTACATGGATCTGCTAATTTGGAAGCCGACTATGGAATATATAAAAATATGCATGGTACTCATCAATTGAAAATCTTGCAGGCAGGGTTTATTTACTCTTGTGGACTTGAAACAAATAATAAAACTAAACTAATTTCCAAATCTGGCATTACAATAAATTCTCTAAAGCAAAATATTCGCGACGTCGAAGAATATTTATATAAGCTCTATTTTGCTCATCTGTTCAAAACGGTACATACTGTGGCATCTATTGAGAAAACCGTGCACGTTTTTGGGCACATCTATTTATATATAAAATCAATGTACATATGTATTTTCATACTTTCAGGACACAAACCTACGTATAGTAAGTTTTATTGCATACAGGCTCACTGGCATCTAAATTGAAATTTTTGCTGAGTACTGACTCCTCTTAACTTATGTAAAATATAAAACGGTTTCTGTAATTAATTAATTAATTAATTTAATTCGCGCTTTATCTTGCCTGCTCGTATCATCTTGGTTCTTTCTTGTCATTTGAAATTTAGAAAAAATAAAAAGGGAAAATAATTTTGAATCTCTAAGTAATTTTTATAGCGTGTGAATAATTCTTTAAAAGAAGAAAACAAAACGGAGTGCGTTGTTTCATTTTGAGTTCGTGGAATTTAAAACCACGTGGCGTCAAAGCAAAAAAAAAGTGTATTAAAAAAAAAGGTGTTAGTTTTTAACAGGAGTCCGACCCAGTATGTAACAGCTGTAGGAATCTGCTTTTACAGCCAGAACTGTTGGTAGCCGTCTTTGAATTTAAATTTCAATTCGTCATTTGTTGTTACTTCCATCAGTTCTTCTTGTAATTTTCGAGATTTTTCTGTGCTTCCAAATGGATCCAAAACCCAATCGAGTATGTTCATTTAAAAAATAACTCAAATCGTTCAACGTCCGCCTGGATCGTTCCAGCACCCCCAGGGGGGAGTATCGCCCACATTGGGAATCACTGGTCCAGATGGATGATGCGTCTAACGAAAATATGTATATGCGGCTTATTTACATTTGTCAAATATGTTGCAACTGGCAAGTCGGAATAAAGTCTGGAACCAGCTTTATAATAACATGATATTAATACATGTATGAGGTACCTACGCGTTTTCTTCATAAAACAAGTAAAACACTCAAAGTGGTACTGAAAGTTGAAAGTGATGCATGTTGCATATAAATTGCAACATAAATATGCTTTCATCATTCATCTACGGAAATTTTTCATATCTCTACTGTTTTATTCAGAAGCGCACCAAAAGTGAGCAGCACGTAGCATGAACAAATTCAAAAATTCATCATTGCCACGATGATTCAAAATTTTGATTCTTGATATTGCGCTGAATTTGGAATCAGCACGGCAGTAAAGTCAATCCAATAACAGAAGCAAGAATTATTTTTTTCAATTTATTTAATCCCAACTCTACAGAACTTACCAAAATGGGTGGCATGTTTTTGTTTTCGTCCCTAGAAATTGTCGTTATTTCTTAAACAAAAATCTCCTCCGTCGTTCGTTAAATTTTCAAAAATTGTGTGTAATGGCATACCGAACCTACCTGAAAATAGAAACAAAAATAAATTTCAGAAGCAACTCTTTTCTTCTAGCAAATTATTAATGAAATTAACACGCAGTTTGTTTTGGAGAATTTCTCTTTCTTTGTGAGTGAGAATTCGATATAGAAAAATCCAAAAAAAAAAAAAAAATATTTTCTCTCTTGAATATTATTAAGAATTCCGAGTCTTTTGCTGACTGATTATATCGTGGAATTGCTCAAATTTTAGGGTTCAGCGCGCCCCTTATCCTTTGGCAGCAAAATATTTAGTACACATGACTGAGTATTCAGTCTGTTGGTAAAATAACTTCCCAGCCCAACGCGTTGAGGGACTAATAATTTATTTTCAACATTTTCCAAAATAAAATAAACTTTTGCCGGATATTTGCTTTATTGCCTCATATCTTAATTATGTGGCGGAAGGTCAAAAATTTGCGAGGTAGAATTTGTTGGATTAGGAAGGATACAATTATGAGAGAAGGGATCAACCACAAGCCGGAAGTATAAAGTAAAAGGGATTATTTTGTTTTTAATTTTTAGAATAAATTTCATCCATGACCAATATGTATGACAAATTTATGTAATATAGTAGAATGACGGATACATCTTCTATTTTATTTTATTTGGGCTGCAGTCAATTATTATGGTAAATAGGTATATGCATAAGTTCGAATTAATTGTAGAAATTCCAACTTCCGCCCTACATAAGTATTGTTGCTAGAACAATTGAATCAGACAGACTTGTAGCAATAAACTCTCCAGCAGCATCGGTACTATTTGCGACGTTCGGCAGGGTTCGATCCTAGGACCATTATTATTCACACTTTTCATAAATAATCTTCCGACTATTATTAACTTACTATAGATATGAGTGTAATGACCGTTTAGTTTAAATTTCCTTGTATTAAGATTTTCGGGCTGGACGGTCAGGAGGAAATATCATACCTACGTACTCATCGAGGATACTACATGCAAAATTAATGATGATCCCTCTTCTATTTAATTCTGGGCTACGAATAATAAAGTATTACTCAATGAATCTAAGCCTAACGCAATTGTTCTTTATTAGAACGAACTGGATACATTCTATTTCCAGCAGATCCTTTTCGTTAATAGTGTTATAGCATTTAAAAATTCTGTCAACAACCTTAGTATAATTTTAAATAGGTATACTTACATGCTGCGACCGCATAAACAACTTTCTATTTAAAGTCTATGATACTCTTCGCAATCTTTCTGCCTCTGCTAATTTTTTACCTTTATCTATAAGATTAAAAATCGTTAAATGTTTAGTATATGCCGGATTCTACGCACGGTTGTGAATTCTATTACGAACTTGACTCTGTATTAATGAGTAAATTGACTGTTGCATTCAACTTATGGTAGGCATGCTTACTAGTTATTTTGATACTTGAACTGTGACGTCACGGTTTGTGTATATTTGATTGAATAAGTAAATCAATTCGTTACACTATATCATACAAATTCAGTTTCAGCAATTAACAAGCCTTCAGAAAGAAGGATATCCTATATCTCTTTTATTGGCCAACAATTTCGTAGTATCTGCTATATGTATACCGAAATTTAGTCATTCTAAGAGAATCCAATATTGTAAAATTTATTAAAATCGAATTCCACTAAATAATAAAATAGTAAAATTACATTCAGGGGAAAGAACTAATTGAATTGTCATATTGCATGGAAGGTTAATATGGTGTAATCGATTAATGTAAATCAATTGGTTGCACTATGTTGGTACTCAGTGAAAAATCAATCAATTAGTTGAAGTATACAGTACAACAACAACAATTGGTTGCACTATATCAGTATATAGTACATAAAAAAATATTCTCACGGATAATTTTTCGTTTGAAATGTTAACACCGCGAAAAAACCCCGACGAACCTATCCATGCTACTTGCGAGTATGCGATAATAAGATGCTAGCATTGCATTTCTTGATCAAAACGACCGTGCGTAAAAATGAAATGAAAGGAAAGAAGCAGTTTTTTTCTATTCGACAAGCCAGTAACTTAGATTCTGTTTACTTTATTATGAATATCGTAGTTGATTGATAAAGTTTTTCGGTAAAGTGTCAGCCTGACCGCGTTTGTAGTTATTCGTGTGTTCAACTAAAACGTACATACAAAATATCCTTCTAAGTATAAAAGCTCTTTTACCCTTTTAAATATTATGTTAATTGTTTAAATAATAAATTAGTGTTGCCTGTATATGAATACAGCTGCTTTATAAGCATTTAGTTCGTGTTATTCACTTCGACGACTTTACTAGTATACATATTTTGTAACTGCCTGTTATATCGGATTAATTTCAAAAGCCCACAATGACATTCCTCCCACGCGTTAGCAAACGAAACCGGAATTGTGTCAAATTGACTTTAACATCCTTCAAATTCCGAACTGATTCCGACATCAAAATTCTGTCATTATGAAGTCCGACATCATTCAACATGTAAATTTAGACATCAAATAACTTCTGAGATCTAAAAGTAATAAACGGAAATTATTACCACAAATGTGCTGCCATCCATCTAGTTAGCAAAGTTTTGAACATTACAAAAGAAGGTGAAGTTGCAAATAAAACAGCTCATCATGGGGTGGGTAATTGACATATTCTCTATATCTGTTACTTTATTTATACAAAAAAAAAAAAAAAAAGCAAAAAATTACACAGGCTACATCAACCTTTCGAACGGAGGAACGGACCAGAAAAAAAATATCACACTTGAAATTTTACTTCACAAGGGAAGAAGAAGGACGGATCTCCACAGTCATAATCACTACATCACGCCCACTATAAAATATTTACCGATTCATAACCTCAAACTGGTCTATCTCAAACACCATGGCCTTCAATCAATAAAACAAATTATAAGTTCCCTGAGTCAATAAAAATATCTTATTGTATAACTATTAAAAATTTAACTGCTTTATTCGACGTGATGTGGTCGGTTTATATTTATATAACTTTTCTTTCACAAAAAAAAAAAAAAAAACAAGAAAAATCTTGAGATCATTCTACTTTGCCAATTCATTATTATAAATGTAATTCCTTTCGGAAAGTAATATGTTGTAATCCAATTCTATCGACTACTTTGTATTCAAATTTCTTTTCGAAAATAATATTAAAAATAACAATTCCTGTGAACTAATATGTATTAAACTTCTTTTTTATCCCCATTTTATGAAAATCACTGTACAAGGTCAGTTCAATTCTGAAGAATTCAATTTTTTTATATAAACTGTATCAATTTATTTGGGTAATTAATAATTCATTTCCAATGAATAGTCCACAATACAGTCGCAGCAGAAAAATTTAGTTTTTTAATTCAACACCAACAATTCATAATTCTCTTTGCCTTTCCTTTACATAATTACCTAATACATACAAAATAATATTGTTTTTTTTTCTTGTTTGTTTTGGCGGCCATATTTTCTATTGCCCAAAATGATTTTCCGATACCAAATTCTCCTATTTTAAAAACTAGAGAAAATTCACAAATTCCTGTTATTCTCCTTTTTCAAGTTGTACAAATTCCTTTACATAACAAAATTTTCCATTCTTTTCTTTAATTATTTTGTAAGCTTTCCTCACAGATATTTCACAATTTATTATTGCATTTTTTTCTTTTCTTTTTTTAAATTCCATTAACTTGTCCTTTACAATTCATTTTTCGTCTTTTTTTTTCTAATTCACAGCTAAATACATTTTCATTGTTTTTCCTGGTTTGAAATAAACTTTTTATATTCGCTTTACATTTCTCATTTTCCACTTTTTAGCAGAGCCTGAAACTTTTTTAAGTGAGGTCCGACTGGAAACTTTTATATTTAAAAAATAAATTTTAATAATACTTTTAACTTTTATTTTTAAAAGTAAGTTTTTATTGTACGAAATAAAAGTTTTAAGTCTTTTCAGAGCTTTATTTAACAAAAAAACTTTTTGAGAGTATTTTGAGACTTTCATTTTATAAAAATCTGTTTAAAAGTCTTTCTTTATGTTTTTTATTTAAATATATAATGTATTTACGGTGTAATGTAAAAAAAAACCACTCCCGCTGGTTATAACATTTTAATCGATTTGATCCATATACATAACATAATTCGTTTATATCATATAAACTTAAGAAAGGTCCAGACTTTGTCTGTCTGTAACGCGTTCGAATTCCAGGATGGCTTTTCTTTTAATAAAAAAAAAAAAAATAAAAAATTAAAAAACAAAAAAAATTAAATTAAATAAAAACAAGCAATAAGGCTAGAATTATTCTAAAAGACCAATATTTATGAATGCCCGTATGGATAAAATAGATTGAAATATTATCATAAACAGTGGAAGAGGCTTTTTTTTCAATCAGACGGTAAATACTGTAAATATTTAAATAATAATCATACAGAAAGACTTTTAAAAATAGTTTTATAAAATAAAAGTTTCAAAAGACGCCTAAAGTCTCAAACGACTCTTGAAAAGACTTTTATGAAATAAAAGTCTCGAAGTACTATCAAGAAGTTTTTTTTTGTATAACAGTTAAAAAAAACAATTAAAAATAATGGTTATTTCAGGAGTCTTAATAATAAAAATTACGAATTTTTATTATTTTATAACTCTTATTTCTTATAATTTAATTATTATTGAATAAAAGTTAAAAATAACTCGTATTCTAGAGACTTTTTGAAAAAAGTCATAAAAGTTTTAAGCTCTACTTTTTAGAAAAACTTCCCTGAAAATACCTCCATCTTCCTTAAGACATTTTTAATTCAATCTTCTTCGTTGTTTCCTCTCAACTCTCTCTACTTATCACCGACAATATCCCGTAATTATTAAAAAAACAAGTAAAAAAGCTAGAATTGGTCTAAGACCAATTCTTAGGATACCCTAGATGAATGCCCGTTTTAAATTTCGTATGGTCACCGATCTATTCAAGTATTGATTTTGAAGTTGTTTTTCGCATATATTTCTAGAACAATTTGTCGCACAGAAAAAATGGTTATAACCAATTTTATAGGATTTCGTATTCTGCAGAAGTTTTTAGTACAATAAAAATGTCTTGGACTGATCGTTTTCAAAGTATACGTAAAAAACCGAAATTTTTATATGGCAACACCAAGAAGGAGTTCCCCGATTTAGTCCATTTTTGACATTTTATTTGCTAATGTAGTAGAAACATCATGTACGAAATTTCAGCTCTCTACGTCGATGCGTTCTCAGGCAGTGTCCAAATATATAGCGGAAAACGAAATATTTATATGGCAACTCCACGAAGGAGTTGCCCGATTTGTCTCATTTTCGAACTTAATTTTACTTTTTTTTTTAAAGACCGTGTACAAAATTTCAGCTCTCTAAGTATACGCGTTCTCGAGTTATCGTGCGCTCAGACGGACGGACGGACGGACGGACGGACATGCAAAAATCGAAATAACTTTTAATATTATGAATGGGTGTCCAATCCATTTTGCTCTACCATCATTATTTCGAGGTGTTACAAACGGAATGACAAACTTAGTATACCCCTATGATTTCATCTAGGGTATAAAAACGACTCCCTTGACATCTCTGTTCTAATTTCTGACAACTTTCGTGCGTCAAAGCGGTCAAAGCGGGACGATTGTCATCAATTTTACAATTCAGCCGAAAGCCATTTAGTATCTTCTCTATTTACAACTTAGGCTGCGTTCCAATGAAAAGCATTTTGTTACAATTTTAATAAGCTGAAAAATTTGTCGATTGCACAACTGTAATGTTTTAATGTTCTAATCTTGCATCCTCGTGTAAGCAATAAATAAAAGAAATTAATATATTTAAATGAAATTCGGTATATCATGTGTCGATTGTATTATTGCACATCATAACAGAAGAAAATAAATCAACTAAAGCGTCCCCTTTAATACACAACAACGACATCACAATCTATATAAAGGGTTTTCCAATAAGAGGTGTTATTTTGATATTCAAAGAAAAATGCCAATTTTTGAGATCAATGATCGGATCTTTATTTCATTATAAAGAGGAAGGTATGCCGTTAATAATGGAAAATAACATCAGCCAAATGACCACCACGACCACGCCTACAGGACCATATCCTTTTCATTAAATTTTCCATAACCAAATCGCAAAGTGGCTGCCCTATGTCCTCGATAGCCTCACGAATTCCATCTTTGAGGTCTTGAATCGACGCTGGGCTGTTGGCGTAGACCTTCTCTTTTACGTGGCCCCAAAGGAAGAAGTCGCAAGGTGTTAAGTCACAAGATCTCGGTGGCCAATTGTGATCACCTCTTCTAGAGATAACACGGTTCGGAAACTTTTCCCGTAAAAGATCAATAATTTCAGTAATTTCAGTAATTTCAGTAATTATGAACAAAATATTAACACTTTAATGCACGGATTAAAATTTCTGTAATTTCTTACCTGATCGCTTGCAAAAAGTTTACTTTTCTTTATTAAGCTGTCAGATAATTATAATTTTCTTAAAATATTCTAATTTTTATTTCTTATGATAAAGGGTTTTCCAATAAGAGGTGTTATTTTAATTAGCCCGCTATTTCGATAGATGTCACTTTTGGAGCTGTCATTTTTTAATATTTGACAAGTAGAAACTACGCCATTAATAAAAATGGAACGACACACGATTCAACAACGCATTGAAATTATTAAAATTCACTATAAAAATGGTGAAAATGTGGCAGAGACGGTTCGTAAAACTCGAACATTTTTGGGTCGTCGTGAAGTACCTTGTCGGACCGCAATACAGAAATTAGTAGAAAAATTCGAGCTGTTGGGACAAGTTAGTGATGTGAAGAATAAAACCCGTGCACGTCGCTCAAGAACAGCCGGGAATATTGCTGCTGTAGCCGAAAGTGTTGAAGAAAATCCAGGTTTGTCCATTCCTCGTCGTTCTTTGGAATTAGGCATTCCACAAACGTCATTACACCGTATTTTGCATAAAGATTTGGGTCTTAAGGCTTATAAAGTTCAGTAAACACAAGAACTCAAGCCGGCCGATCATCAACAACGTCGAGTCTTTGTTGATTGGATCCTTGAAATGCATGAAAATGATCCGGAATTCCATCGAAAACTCATCTTGAGTGATGAGGCCCATTTCCACCTCGATGGCTTCGTCAACAAGCAAAATTGTCTCATCTGGGGCTCGGAAAACCCAAGAGTTATTGTTGAAAAGCCTCTCTATCCTCAACGTGTGACTGTTTGGTGCGGTTTATGGTCCCGCGGGGTCATTGGACCTTACTTTTTGGAAAATGAGGCTGGAGCAACAGTTACGGTGAATGGATTGCGCTATCGGCAGATGATTAATGATTTTTTATGGCCGGAATTGGATGGTATTGATCTGGACAACGTTTACTTTCAACAAGACGGCGCTACGTGCCATACAAGCAACGAAACCATTGATCTTTTACGGGAAAAGTTTCCGAACCGTGTTGTCTCTCGAAGAGGTGATCACAATTGGCCACCGAGATCTTGTGACTTAACACCTTGCGACTTCTTCCTTTGGGGCCACGTGAAAGAGAAGGTCTACGTCAATAGCCCAGCGATGGAAAATTTAATGAAAAGGATATGGTCCTGTAGGCGTGGTCGTGGTGGTCATTTGGCTGATGTTATTTTCCATTATTAATGGCATTACCTTCCTCTTTATAATGAAATAAAGATCCGATCATTTATCTCAAAAAATGGTATTTTTCTTTGAATATTTAAATAACACCTCTTATTGGAAAACCCTTTAGAAATGATGATAGGTACGTCGAGTGATTCATATTTTCCCGCATCTATCACGTTGAGGGAGTCGACCAAATGTATACAAATCTGATGTTAAAGGAACATTTGTTCTCAACACCTCTGAAACATGTTGTGGTTTATTCCGGAATGGATCAGCGATTTAAAATCTGTATACTTTTTTTGGTACTGTATGCGACATCTAGTTCTTATGCCATCTATGCTCATATGCATCTGAAAGCCTAACAGAATTTTCATTCTTCGGTAGTCAGTTGAAGTGTGAGGTTAATTGAAATTTGATTTAATTTAAAATTAAAAGAGAGCATTCAGAATAAAACTGAAATTTTGAATAAAGCCCTTATCTTGATTCCCTCTGTACTTCCTACAAGCGCACCGAGAATGCTACCCTGTAAGCGCTCCAAGAGTGCCACCTTACAAGCGCTTCAAGGTTGCTACCCTACAAGCGCTCCAGGAGTACCCCACAAGCACTCTAAGAATGCTACCCTGCAAGCGCTCCGAGAGTGCCACCCTACAAGCGCTCTAAGAACGCTTCCCAAGAATCTGCAACTAAGCGCTTCCCTCTGCGGACATGCTCACGTTGAAACAATATGAATAAGGATACGGTGGGGAAGCGCTGCAAGCATCCAAAGGAGCGCTCCTACATTCGTCTTTGAGCGCTTCTATTTCCGGCTGGGCAGCTTTGTAGTAACCAATGGCATGTATAATATAGACTATTTCATTTTCTATTTCATGTGAAACCAATTTTGTCGGCAGGGGTATGACAACTATGTGTCTAAATTTCAAGTTTCATTTTCGTTTTAAAATTCATATTGTGTTCGATTTTGTGCATGAATTTATTAAAGAAATAATTGTAATCAAATATTTGTAATCCAATCCACTAAATTGTAAATTGTTAGTACTGAAATTAAAGAGTCAAATTTCCGCCCCATCACTGTCGACTAAGTTCACTAACACAGATTAGAAAATTTATAATGTACCTTCAGTTTCTTTTGTTTTTCCAGTACTTTTCCACTGTCATCAACTTCATACAATAAGAATTCCCTACGAGCTGGAATTTACAAAAAAATCCTACGTGCTGGACTTAAAAAGGGCTATCACGCCCAAAGAGTTGGGATAGTTCAAGTTAAGTAATCCATCAATTATTTACATATTGCAAGGTCAAAAAAGTCGAAATCCTTACAATCGAAAATATTACTTATTATTGGAAGAGCTTATCTCCTATAACAGCGAATATTATTTAAATTCAATTTTTAAGTAAATAAAATTAAGAAATCCTTCGGGCCTGTTCGAATCCAAGTCTTTATCTCGTTATTATAAGAGCTGTGACGTTATACAAAGTTAAGCTCTATCCGAATCCATGTATATGCCATCAAGCTTTGCTATTTTCAGTTCAGTCAGATTTCTAATCAGCTTGATCGCCGAGTTAAGAATTGTGTTGACTTATTTAAAAAGACAACACATTGTGAGGTTATGTTTGTTTGCTGTCTGCGATATCAAGCTAAGCAAACGAATTCGGAGAGGTTAGTCTCGTCTTCGTTAAGCTTGTTTTGTGACGTCACTGGCTGTTATAACAACACGAAGTCGAAGATGAAGACTTGGATTCGGACAGGCGCTTAGATTCCAAATCCAAACTAGGCTAAAAACAGATTGATTTATTTTAACAGGACCAGTAAAATAAACATAATAATATAAAAAAAATGTAAGTAATTTCGGAACATTTTCATTTCCAGTGCGCTAAAGCTGCTCTTGGGCTAGTGCAGTTATTAACTTACACACAAACATATATAAATATGTATATGTAATTGTAGACGCTGGTGGAAATAATTCTTATCAATAATCCGATCCGGGACAACTGGGGAAATGAAAATTTCAATTAATTTTAATCGAGCTCATATTAATCAAGATCCTTTTGATTGATATAATCGGGGCAAAAAAAAAAAGAATAAATTCAAACGGACTCAGTTTCCAGTGATTTATGATAGGGAACGTGGGAGAGAGCTCCAAGCTCCCCGCAAAAACACCGGAATCATCTACAGAACTTTGCTGAATCAACTTCTATTAAGCTTTACATTTCTGGAATGCTGTTACTCTCCTGTGTGAGTCTAGATAGAGAAAGGGATGAAAGGTGGTAACAGTTAGTAGGTACATATTTATATATATGTATGGTCGTTACTGCAAAAACCAACTGGATACAATGCAATTGATTGAAAGCTAAATTAAATAGATTTCCCTCGTACGGATATTTAGTACCTATCGGCCGGTTGGAGAATTTATTGCTTTCCATTAGTGGCAATGTGATGTGGATATAAAAAATCGGAAAGAAAAAATAAATAAAATAAAACTAAGGCCAACTTAAAGTTGTAAAATTTTATGGGGTGTTTGTAGGAAAAATGTGTAATTTAATAGCAAGAAAAGGTGTAGAATTTTAATGACCCGTAATTGATGGAGAATCGGCGGACTTACATGGTTACATGTATGTGTTGGTATAAAAACGCATTTGGTATGTTTATGTAATTAAAAGTTAAAACCTATTTTTTTTTTATTTATTTATTTACCTAATACAGATGGATCTTTCCGCAAATATTTAATTCATTCGATGGTCCCACCTTTTGTTTTAATAATTAACTTTAATCTTTACTCAAAAGTATTATGTGCGGCACGTACGACCTGCAGATATTGCGTCCCATATTTTTGAGATAACGCTTTTAAATTCCGTCAAACGAATTTGTAATTGTTTATCTGTTGCTGGTGAATTTGGTGGCCATTCATCTTTTGGTATAAAATCAATTAAATTATGCTCACACTATGATTGTACAATCTTGGCTATATGCGAAGGGGCACCGTCTTGTTCAAACCAATAATATCCATCGCCATGAATATCTTTAAGTGAGGGAAGTAAATTTTTCTTCAATACTTCTTCCAGGTTGTAACTAACATTCATTTTAATACCTTTTTCAATAAATACCAATGCAAGGGTACCTATTTGCTATATATAGGTAGAGCCCCAGACCACAGACAAGAAATACCCAGATATCGACGGTAGTACTAAGAAAGTGATGTATAGAAGAGCTCATAGCAAACCTCAATAACTCACTGATCTCGGCTAAATATATCATGGGCACGAACCAAAAATGCTTTTCAGTATAGGTGAAAATTCATTTCTATAGACGGTCCGAGCAAATTATGTCTACCGTCTTGCTGGATGAGGTGGGTGTGAGGGGTGGCTGAGTGGGGGTAAACATTAATGAAAGATTTACTTCTTTTAATAGTTGGATAAGCATAAAAATTACAAACTTTAACGAAATTTTTTGGCCTGGTACAAATCGCACATCTAGGGAAATAACGCCTAAGCGGCGGCTATCACTAATCGGCATAATCAAATTAGATTTTGTATTTTTTGATTTTCGTATTTAAGAAAATTGCAAATTTTAACAAAAAAGGACTAGAAAGATATTGTTTCGTACATCAGAAATGTTTCACATATGATAAAGTATTTATTGAGTCAAAAATTTCATTGAAATAGCATTAAACTTGCGAGTAGGGAAAATGTACGGCATACCAGTAGGAAGATTAGTAGAAAGTTAATGCAAATCAACGATAAGATGCGAGTGCACACTGAAATTTCAACTTACTCCAATAAATTCAGTTCGTGGAATGCAAAGAACGACAGTGCGTATGTTTAAGTACTGTCAAAGAACGAATAATTCAAAGAACTCTCAGCGGCTTCGGCTGCCTGACTAGTCGTGAATAATGTGAAAATAAATATCGGGACGGGATTCAAATTTCAAATTAATGTCGATTTCGATGGAACTTCAGTGCAACACCAGTATTGCACTTTTTCAAGCAGTGCAGCAATGAAAATGTTCGATGGGACAACTTTTATAGCAGAAGTGCAGCACTGACTTGCCCTACTTTGCACTGGATATTTTCTCGGTGTTACAAATGCATATTCAAGTTGAATTGTTATCTGCTCTGTCAAAGTGTACTGTTGCAATAATTTGTGAAATTTTAAATTTTAATTAAAAGAATTTATTTGGATTTTTGCTTAAATGTTAAGAAGAAATTTCTCTCTAAATATCAATAAATAACATTTATTACGTTTGACAGTTTCGTGTATATACTACGTGTGTCCACAAATACAAGGAATATGACAAATATGTTCGAAGGACTTCAATCTTCCCAGTTCTCCGCTACCAGCAAAAGTGCAACCACATATGGTCCCATCGAAATCGACATAAGAGTAAGAGCAAAAGGTTTGTTGTATTGTATAGAATGCAAGATGTTGAAAACATTAATGTTTTTATCCTCCCTCATCATAACACAATAAATCACATGAATTCTTAAGAAATATGGTCGATTTAAATTCTAAGAAAGAAATGAATTTTCGCCTATATTGAAAAACATTTTTGGTTTGTGCCCATGATATATTTAGCCAAGATCAGTGAGTTATTGGGGTTTGCTATGAGCTTTTCCATACATCACTTTCTGAGTACTACCGTAGATATCTAGGTATATTTCTTGTCTGTGCCCAGACCATTACCGATAAGGGATTTTGATATTTGGGTCAAGATAAATAAAACGCGGGTCAATCCAAATATTTTTAATATTTGATTTTGCGCTTATAATAAAAATATTTGATCCAAAATTTGGAAGATATTTGTTTCAAATATCCACTAAAAATGTACGAAAATTGTTAAAATGAGCAAACTTGTTTTGAATCAACTAAAAAGACCTTCTCATTACAAAAGCCCCATATATTCGATTTGAACACGTATAGTTTTCAGTTCAAAAATTGTATAATTTTCCGACCAACGATTTATATGGTTGATTCAAAAATAATAAAATTTTTAAAATGAAAGCTATACCTGTTTGACGTGAACTTTTAAACCAAAATTTTATATAGGCAAAAAAGTAGCACTATTTCCACTTAATTAAAGCTAGTAATCGAGTGCACCAAGAAGTGGAATAGATAAAAGTTCGTCTGTTGATATTAATAAATGTCATATTATATGAAAGAAACAATTTTATTTCTAACAAAAGACAAACATAATATTCGGTTCAAGTTTTATATGAAATTTTAGATTATCTTTATTTCTAGAAAAACCGCGGTCTAACAAAAGACCCGTACTTCAATTTTTTTCTTTTTCCGCTTACATGTCCCTGCAATATTTAACCTGTTACTTGGTATGATAACTGCGTTTAGTAAAATTGCCAGGATGTTTTGACGGCTATCTAAAAAACTTTAATATTAGATAAATGTTTTTATCTGATCAGAATTGAATTACCTTCGTTTGATACATTATCCAACTTGAGCAAAATATCAAGGCTCTCCTGTCCCGAATTTTTTCTTTAGAGTATGGCACTATTTCCTTTACAAAATTTTCCCATTTGGAGACCAATAAAGCGTCTTTCCCGGGGAATAAAGTTTTAAAATCACAGTTTATCTGAAGTACGGGAAATTTATATAAAGGGCTTTCCAATAAGAGGTGTTATTTTGATATTCAAAGAAAAATGCCATTTTTTGAGATAAATGATCGGATCTTTATTTTATTATAAAGAGGAAGGTGTGCCGTTAATAATAGAAAATAATATCAGCCAAATGACAACCACGACCACGCCTACAGGACCATATCCTTTTCATGAAATTTTCCATAACCAAATCGCAAAGTGGCTGCCCTATGTCCTCGATAGCCTCACGAATTCCATCTTTGAGGTCTTGAATCGACGCTGGGCTGTTGGCGTAGACCTTCTCTTTCTCATGCCCCAAAGGAAGAAGTCGCAAGGTGTTAAGTCACAAGATCTCGGTGGCCAATTGTGATCACCTCTTCGAGAGATAACACGGTCCGGAAACTTTTCCCGTAAAAGATCAGTGGTTTCGTTGCTTGTATGGCACGTAGCGCCGTCTTGTTGAAAGTAAACGTTGTCCAGATCAATACCATCCAATTCCGGCCATAAAAAGTCATTAATCATCTGTTGATAGCGCAATCCATTCACCGTAACTGTTGCTCCAGCTTCATTTTCGAAAAGTAAGGTCCAATGACCCCGCGGGACCATAAACCGCACCAAACAGTCACACGTTGAGGATAGAGAGGCTTTTCAACAATAAATCTTGGGTTTTCCGAGCCCCAGGTACGACAATTTTGCTTGTTGACGAAGCCATCGAGGTGGAAATGGGCCTCATCACTCAAGATGAGTTTTCGATGGAATTCCGGATCATTTTCATGCATTTCAAGGACCCAATCAGCAAAGACTCGACGTTGTTGATGATCGGCCGGCTTGAGTTGTTGTGTTAACTGAACTTTATAAGCCTTAAGACCCAAACATTTATGCAAAATACGGTGTAATGACGTTTGTGGAATGCCAAATTCCAAAGAACGACGAGGAATGGACAAACCTGGGTTTTCTTCAACACTTTCGGCTACAGCAGCAATATTCTCGGCTGTTCTTGAGCGACGTGCACGGGTTTTATTCTTCACATCACTAACTTATCCCGACAGCTCGAATTTTCTACCAATTTCTGTATTGCGGTCCAACAAGGTGCTTCTCGACGACCCAAAAATGTTCGAGCTTTACGAACCGTCTCTGCCACATTTTCACGATTTTTATAGTGAATTTTCCATTTTTATTAATGGCGTAGTTTCTACTTGTCAAATGTCAAAAAATGACAGCTCCAAAAGTGACATCTACCGAAATAGCGGGCTAATTAAAATAACACCTCTTATTGGAAAACCCTGTATATATAATTAATCTAAGCAAATCCTAAATGATTTGCATCGGAAACTCCTTCACCAATGGAAGACCCAATATTGCCATATGTGCCGACAACATCGAAATCGAAGTGAATAACGAAAAACTTTAGCCTTCAAAGAACACTAAATAATTTGGTGTCTCTTTTAGTAATCTGTTGAAATTCAATAATCTCGTCAAAGTGTCCATGAGGAAAGCCAACTATGCCTACTCCCTACTTAACCCTCAGAAGGAGAAGCTGCTGATATAAAAGCAGCTCATCCGCTTAATTATTAGTGATTGCTTCCTCATTTGGCAGAAAATGTCGCCATCCTGCATGAAGGAACTTAGCACGTTTGAAAGAAAGATCCTCTGGGCCTGAACAGGACTGTACAGGAGACCCAACGGATGCTATTTTTCCAACATATTTTTGTACAATAGTACAAACATCACTCCTATAGAACACTACCTCCTAAATATTGTGGTCAAACAACTTGAGAAGATCTCTCAACATTCAAACCCCCTCATTAGTCAGCTTTCAACGCAACTTCAGGTTGAAAACTTCCACTATACTATATATCACCTCTTCACCTTATTAATTTAGGACCGAAGAACATTTATTACCTGGGCGAAAAATTTACTTTTTTTACTACAGCGCGGGAAACCATCATCGTGGGTAGGACAACATCCTGGAGAGAACTCATCAGCACGCTTCACCATTGTGGGACGCACCAACGCTGGACCATTCAGGAAATGCGGGATAATTCTCGCCTTGCAGGAAGAAACGCCAGACACTAATTCAAAACAAGTTAGTGAAATTCTAACATTCCGCAAACTACTCACTCATCCAACATTCCCATTCGATTAAATTCACACACCTTATAATTGTAAGACAAGACAAGAATACAGCTTGCCGTCGCGCAAAAAGCTGTGATAATAATCGTCATCGCGTAATTAAGAGTTTTTATTTGTAATTAAAACATAAAAACATAATAAAGTCATAAGTGAAACCTAGGCCAAAACAAAAGCCTGTACGTCAATTTTCTATTAAAATATCCCGGGATATGGGGGTTGTTTAAAAAATCGTTGTAATTCGTTTTTGTTTTTGTTAATGCGTGTGTTAGATTTTGATTGATTGATTGATTGACTAGACTTATTCCAATTAGGCACGTAGTTAATTACATAAATAGGCCAGATTTATATAGGTACCCAGGGGAGCATTGTATAAATTTTCGATTAAGAATTTATTACGACGTATATTCAATAATGATAATAAAATTAATTATACTTCTTAAAGAGCGTCTTTCTATACACATACTATATATTTAGTATGTACAGTCGTTCGTCTATAGAAATTTCTAAATGTTTCCTAAGATTCTGTAATCAAGTTGCTATGAGCTGAAGAAGAAGAAAATCTGAAGAAAATCTGAAAATTCATTTGATTTCCAATTCGTGATAAAAGACATGGAGTCTATTGAGGTTTCGCACTTAATTTACTTTGTCAGAAAGAATCCTGTTTAGATTGGGACAGAACCGATATCCGAGCCCTGCTCGTGCTGTCAGAAGATTCTGTGAGTTGAGAGGAAAATCCTTTTTAAAGAGCAACCAAATCGTTGTTACTTACTCCCGAAATAAATGCCAGGAGAAATTGAATGAATTCAAGGACATTTTTCAGTATATTTTTGATTAGAAACGAAATGTAATATGATATTACATGAAGAGACCATTACGCCTAACTTGATGGCCTTTGATTTGATTTTGATGGTATCAGTGAAATCCATTATCCTTTGAATTTATTGATTTTTTTTTTGTATCTGTGATGTTGCTCGTTCCACTGCATCCAGGAACCATGTCTCGTGTGCACAATCAAATGTTAGAGGTTAAAATTGAATTTCGAAAGACTAATATTTACCCTGAAAATTGTCAAACAACAGCGAATCGGCAATATGAGGGTAATGTATATGTGCCTAATGTCGATTAATGTTAGTTTGATAAGAGAAGTAGGATAGGAAAAAATATCATCCGAATTCTTTACTGTAGACATTTCGGGATTATTGGCTGTCGTCAATTTGGTCTGAATTTGAAGAGCTATATGTACTTTGGATGTGAATGCCATAGAGGCATGGACAAATGAATATCGATAAGGATATTCCATTTCCAATATATGTGAAAATTGTAACTGATTCTGCTTCAATTTCTTGATGTCGCAGTCTGATAGAGATTGTGTTTTTTTTTTGTTAGTGCCGGATAGAAATGATGAAAGCATATTAGAATGGGAGCCAAAGTTTGAGTTCATAGATCGGTTGTGCAAAAAATTTCTTATAAGGTCAGTATTTAAATTACTTTTAAGGTTGTCAGTTGTCGGGAAATAAAGTGTTTTTGTGTAGATTGGATTTTTTTTTTTATATATATATAACTAGCTAACGTTGTTCAGTCCAAATTTCAATAAATTTGGTTTGTATACGTTTTGTGAATTTATGGAAAGCTCTTAAAAAATTGTTTAAACAAAGTAAAAATGAGAAAAAAATGTATTTTTGAGTGATTATTGTATCTGTTAAAGATTGTGGTCATGGATATTTAATATAAGGAGGATATTCATTGCAATGCTTTATGATAAACGACATTTTTTGTTTTGTTGTCTGGCGCATAAAAAAACAATGCTGATGGTTTTCCGATACGGGCACAGGCGACATATCATACCAGCGAGCGAGAAGCATAGATTTTCAAGGTTTAAGTAGGTGTCACACCGGGAGCGGCGCAGCATTTTTAAGTTGCCGCTGCGCGATTGCTCTTGCAAAATCAAATATATAAGTCACACCGGGAGCGGCCCGCCAAAATAGTTGCCGCCCGGCCATTTTGGAGATTGCTCAAAAATACACTTTTGCAGCTGCCGCTGTCGGGAAAATTTCTTTATCTTGTTTTTTCCCTCTTGTATTTATGATTTGATTTAGAATCGTTAAAGATAAAAGTTCTTAAAAATTCTTCTATTCTCCATCATTGACCGATTCTAATATGTGTGGGTTCGATTCCAGTTTTCATTCCAAATAAGTCCGTACAATTCGTTAAATGAGGCTTTTGGCATTCTAAAGTATTCGTAATTGAACCTTATCACTTTTCTCTGTTTTTCTTCAACCAGAGCTACTAATAACAGAACTTCTTCATATGAACTAGAGTATATTTGGATAAAATCCGCCGCTTCTGGTGTGAACACACTATTTTGCCGCCTGCCACCGCGCCGCGCCGCTCCCGGTATAACCAGGGCAATGCTGCAAAAACTCAATTACCCCGGACACATGAAACGGAGTAACCTGGGTTATCTCATAACAGAATGAAAATTGAACGCTGTGAACCCTTCGTACTATGCGAATTAGAATTCTTTTAATCCTGTCTACTCCTGGCTGCTCTTGTAATTTGTACATTGTCATTATATTAATGCAATCCGCACTCTTGCAATAGTTTAAAGTCGAATGGTATGTCGGTCGGAATCCTTGGGACGCGTGATATCAAAACGTTTTCTCATTTGTACTTTACTTTGAGGACGAATACCAGATAATAAAGCTCTCGGTTCCGAGCTTCCAATATTTTAACTCTGTGGTAGTAACGTGAGCTTTCGTTCTAATCACATTACCAATGCTTACCAATAATTCTTAAAAGTGCTATTCAAAATTACATACATATAAATAAAACCGAGAATTTGCTTGGACTACTGGATCGTGTCTTCACTACGAGAAGCTTTTGGGAATTGAAATGAATAAATCATTTATTTTTTATCAAGATAGAGGTTTACAAATTGATTTTTATAAAATAAACTACTCACGGAATTTATCCGGTTTTTGGACTACTGAATAAAATTATCTCAATCTTCATTCTCATGTTAAAGTAAGCGTATAGCAATAAATTTTATTCAAGTGACAGGGCTTTCAATTTTAATGTTATAAAAGTTTTTGCAACATGACAAATATTAACAAATTTGGAAAAAAAGCTGCGGTAGCATTTAAAAATATCTTTGGAAAACCTATGTATGAAAAATAATAAAAATTGGTGTATACATGAAAAAGTATTTAGGTGGGAGAGAAAAATAACACGGTTTTTTGAGGTTTTTGATTTTCTAAAATAAAAAAAACAACATCTTTTTCAAAAATATAAGCCCGGTAACATTTGAACTGAATAGTTTCTGATATTCTGCCGAAGGTTTCAAATCAATATCATAAAAATTGTGGAAATTAAGAAGGGGGAACAAAAAAATGCTTGCACATTTATACAGCCTTAAGAATTGTTATTTCGATAACGTCAGTTTCTTCATCGAAAGCCGAATGCCATTACAAACAGGGGCCGGATTCACTAACTCGGAGAGTTGTGGAGTTGTGGAGATAAGAGTTTTTTTGCCACTTAACTCTCCACTTGCAATTCTGTAACTCTTGGTATTTGTATTGAGATTTACGAAACTCTCTATTGCACTCGATAAAATTCTCAGCTGCGTTAGTTGTGGTGAAGTAAGATAAATATTTCCCAACTAACAGTATTGTCTGCTTTTATTGTCCTTTGTGAAGGTACCAATGTACATAGGATTTTCAAATTTAATTATGGATTCACTGCATATCCTGGCTATGTTTACAAAAACAAATTATGGACATCCTTGGAATACTTACAGAGAAATAAGGATTTTGGTGTCGCAAGGTACCCGCTAAAAGTAGTTTTGGAGATAACTGCAAAAGAAGTAAATCAGTTCTTCTTAAGACGAAAAAATGACCGGTTTTTTGTACAAAAATGGACATATTTTCAACTCATCATTATGAAGAACTGGTAAGTCGTGGAAATTCACTTTCCATGAGAAAAATGTTCACAACAGAGCATTAATGGATTTGAAACATAGAACAGAAGAAATATATGTAAAATATATGAACTGGGGTGTATATGACCCAGGTGCAAAAATCCGTCTTTCGTCGGTAAAAAGTCAGTTATGAAGTTAAAAAAACTACACCACTCGATTACCGGCTTCTCCCTCTTTAGTTTAGTACCAAACGTGACGTATTTTGGACAACCCTCAATTGGGGGTGGTACGACCCCCCATTCCCAAAAGACTCTCCTCCAGAAATTGTTCACATATATTTTTGTACTCTAGACCCTAAATCTATAGAAAAAAATCACCAATCCTCTACGACCCTCGCACACATAGTTAGCCGTCCTTCAATATTGCGATACTTCTCACGTTTTCCCTAAATCCCTAAGTATTTTAGAGGATCGCGAATGGAGAGTTAGGGAGTTTTAATCGGGGCAAACGAAAATTCTCATCTCCCAAACTCTCCGAGTTATAGAATCCGACCCCAGGTGGTTGGTTGATATTTCGTAACATTTTGATTACCGATCTGACTTTCAATTGGAGATTATGCGGCGGCAATCCGGGCAAATCCAGCGAGTTTAAAAATTCGGTTGGATAGTTCACGACATCTTCTTGGCTAGTAACAGAATCCACCGATATGTACGTCATCAATTCGCAGGCAATTTCACTATGAATCTTGAAATTCAATACGTTGACATTAATGTTTTTCGCAGCCGTGTTATATTGACTCAACCAAATATGACATTTGTAGTTTTGAGCTATGTTTGGGAGCACCTTTCGGATGAGTTCGGTCTTTGATTCTATAAACTGACAAAAATCGACGGGGAATGTAATGCAACCAGTCGAAATGTCAACGGCGATTTTGCAATTGCCAATGTCCAGTAAATGTCTTGAAAATACTTCTCCAGATTATTTGTTCTGCAATTCGACACGCATGATGATACTCAATTTGAATGTTTTGACGTGCTTTCATAAAACGGACGACTTCAGACATGTGTTAAGTTCATCGGTTGGCGTTGACCGTGGAATCACTGTAAATTTTCTTTCCTACAAGCAATTCCAGGATCATAGCGAGCAAAACAAAAAACGAATTACGCATATAGTGAAAAATCAAAGTTTTGTATGGCAATACCAAGAAGGGGCAGCCCGATTTAGTTTATTGTCGAATTTGTATTTAGAATTTTTACGAAAAGGCCGTGTACAAAATTTGAACTCTTCACTTCGACGTATTCTCAGGCAATTTTCAAATATATAGTGAAAAACAGCAGTCTTGTATGGCAACATCAGGAAAGGGTTGCCCGATTTAATCCATTTTTATACCCTAGCTGAAATCTATAGGGTATACTAAGTTTGTCATTCCGTTTTTGTAACGCATAGAAATAATGACGGTAGAGCAAAATGGATTATTTTGATTTTTACATGTCCGTACGTCTGTCTGTCTATCTGTCCGTCCGTCTGTCTGTCTGTCTGTCCATCTGTTCGTCCGTCTCTTTGTGAGCACGATAACTCGAGAGCTCGTGCACTTACAAAGCTGGCATTTTGCAGATGGGCTTTTAAAAAAAAAGTAAAATTAAGTTCGAAACTGAGACAAATCGGGCAACTTCTTCATGGGGTTGCTATGGAAAAATTCCATTTCCTCTATATAATTGGACACTGCCTGAGACCGAGTTGACATAGAGAGCTGAAATTTGGTACATGGCGTTTTCAGCTCTCTATGTTGACGCGTTCTCAGGCGGTGTCCAAATATGTAGTAAAAAACGATATTTTTGTATCGAAACTCTACGAAGGAGTTACCCGATCTGTCTCGTTTTCGAACTTAATTTTACTTTTTTTTTAAAAGCCCATCTGCAAAATGTCAGCTCTGTAAGTGCACGAGTACTCGAGTTATCGTGCGCACAAAGAGACGGACGAATAGACGGACGGACGGATTGATTTTTGAGATGTTTTTTTTCTATTTATGATTTTCGATGTTTGCTTGATATAGATAGAAAACTTTAATATTAATATATACCTAACGTCTAATAACGCCTTTTACACTTTCATTAGTTGCAGACTTAGACAACATTGATAACATATTTCTACGAAAAGTTTTATTGATTTTTCTGTATGAATTTGTCTAGTTCCGCTTGCGGCCAAACTGCTGAGTACATACACCTAACCTAAAAATATAACTCTTTTCATCACGTCTCTATATAATATTGAAACAATCATTATTGTTTTACTTACTATTAGTTACGTCTGCTTGTTTTTATAGAATCATAAATACATACCCTTCGAATAGATATTTTAATAACAACTCTATAAAGGCAATAAAACTATGCAAAGTAAATACCGTCTCTAAGAGGGAACACCATAGTACTTAAGTGTTACTTGCATAAGACACAATAACCGTATACTAACCCAGGAGAGCTTTTCCTAAGAGTAAACGAGAATTTCTTCATAAACTGCAATAAAATTTCTTCTACCTTTTATCGCTATATGTAGGTACCTTTATTGATATACCTACCTATCCAAAAAGGCAACTTTTACAACGCGCCCTACCTAAACAATGAACATTCAACCATTTATATGTGGATGGAAAAAAAGAATAGTAGGTACTCTCAAAGAAAAGGTAAAGTATAAGCAAGGAGAAAAATTTTGTTCTTTTATTTTAGAGACTTCCAAGATATTGCATCTATACATACATACATATACTATAAAGGCGAAGAAAGTTTTCTACTTCATAATATACCGTCAATGGCTCTCTCCATAGAACTCGAATAAAATCTTGAAACGGAGCCAAAGTTTTGAATACGCTCGCTCTTTCCGGGCAATAAGCCAGACATAAAGTGTATGGAGTCTTAGAAGACACAGAACATTATCAACAAATGAAACAGATAAAAAGTTTTTCGAAATCAACAAAGATAAAAAAAAATATATAAAAACAAAAAAACAAAAGTTCAGACTCGTTGATATCTTCCATTAAAGGAGTCCTTGTTATAAACCGGTTCGAGTTGCGATATCTTTGTTATACATATACAAAAGTCCTTGAGAAAGTTTCTACATCTCACGAAAGATTCGTGTAAATTTCATTCGAATGGAAACTTTGCGAGGATTTAACTGCATTCAATATAGTTAATAGATGTCCACATAATGACTTTCAGATAAATCGCTTGAAACCAATTAAATTTCGAACAGTAAAGTTTTTGGTTGATGCCTCCACCTCCTCCTCGCTCCAAGTCAATAAGATGAAAATAAAATGCGCCTCTGTTGCAGTATATAATTGAAAAGCCAATTTTAAATTTTATTTACAAAACTTTAAAATAAAATCGATTGAAATTTAATTTCCATAAATAAGTACCTATATGTATTTATGTGTATAATAATACATATATGCACTGTAAATACATATGTAGTTGACTTGGCTGAAAACCATCACTTTTGTGGTAATAATAAAGACAACAACGGCGAAAAAAAAAACATTTTCATTAATTTTACAAAAAATATCCTGGCAAGGAGGTACAGTGGGAAAATTATGGTAAAATCATACAAACATGCAACATAACAAGGTGTCGGTAATAATTAATTAATACAGTTATTCTTGTACGGGTGCTGTAAGAAATATGTTTACATGCCTTTATACATGATTTAAAACCTATGTATTTTTATGCCCTAGGGCCTAGATCAATAGCTGTGTTCTTTTGTGTACCTTGTTCTAGAACTCCCATACATTGGAGAGAACTATTTGCTCTGTGGATTGAAGCGAACTATTTGTGCTGTTCGCTTCATTTAATCTTCTATGAAAATGTAGGGGCGCTGTTCTACAATTTGCTAGTTGTAGAAGTTGGTAAAACTCAACTGAAAATGCTTGACATTTGTCATATTTGAACTGTCACAATAGTACATAAAACATACCTATTTACATTTTAATTGAAATATTTTTTCTACTTTAAACTTAGGTGAAGAGTTCCTGGTGCCAAAAAAAATTTACTTAAGCGTAATAAAACCTCTGCTTGAAAAAAAGTGTATGAAAGCAATGGCACATATTACTGGAGGTGGATTAATTGAAAATATTCCTCGTGTCCTCACCAAAGAACTCGAAGTTCATCTGAATGCGAACAATTTTCATATTCTTCCTGTTTTCGGTTAGTTAGCAGAAAGTGGTAATATTACTCATCATAAAATGCAACGAACGTACAACTGTGGTCTTGGAGTTGTCCTAATGGAGAACAATCTTACTACAAGATATTCAAATTTAATATATCAGATCAAAAGCAATATATATTTCTGAGTATATTTCTTTTTGAATGACTCAAATCCGTCAAAAAATGACAAAGTTATTGAAGTTTAAAAAAACGGAAATTAAAAACGGCGAATCTGGTGATGACGTCACGGTACACAACACGCACGATGCCAGTTTGCACAATATAATATTTATAAGACGATATTTTATGAATATTTTATGAAATAAATACAAAACAAATCCAATCCCGTGCGCTTACTATCACGGCGGCGCAGCAACTACACTCGCGCTGCGTTAGACCGCGAATTGTATTGTGTATAGTGACGTCATCATGCTAGAGCGCGTTTTTGAGAATGCGGCGCTAAAATAGCTATAACTTCGTCATTTTTTATCCGATTTCAATAATTCTTTCACTGAATTAATTGTTTATTTTGTGATTATGATTCTGCATAATTAACTAAAATAGTCATTGTTCTCCATTGTTGATTCCAAATTTGAAAACCTAATCATGGAACATTTGCGTTTTACGCATAAAGCAGCAAAGATTTCAAATAAGCTGGGCGTCTTACGTATGCAACGTGCTGAAAGTGCTAAAATTCCTGCTCTGTATATATCTCACGAAGATTACAAGAGTAGAGAGGAATTCGATGATGCTATGACGAAAAAGTTAGATGAATACAAAATTGATATAATTTGTTTGGCGGGTTTCATGAGAGTTTTATCAGAAAAATTTGTTAAACGATGGAAAGGAAAACTGATCAACATCCATCCGTCTCTTCTACTTAAACATCCCGGATTACATGTTCAAAAGAAGGCTATTGAAGCTGGAGATACAGAATCTGGATGTACTGTTCATTTTGTAGATGAAGTGAGTTCATAATATCGAATTTATCCAGCTTTGTTTTTAAATGGAAATATTTCAATATTTTCAGGGCGTTGATACTGGTGCAATAATAGTTCAAGAAAAAGTACCGATTTTGCTTGGTGACGATGAGGATGCGCTTACAAAGAGAATTCAAAAGGCTGAGCATTATGCATTTCCTAACACTCTTAAGCTGGTAGCTACGGGAATAGCATCATTAAGTGAGACAGGAAATACAATTTTTAACTATTAAGTCTGTGTAAATGCTTTTAATCTAGATGACGTACTTTTTATTATTGTTTTTGTTCAGACTATCAACATAAATTTATTTCGGTTATGATTTTAATCTTATTTACTATCTTTCGTCAGTTGTTATACCTTAGATGATGAAATCCTAGAGTATACTAAGTTTATCATTCCATTTGTAACGCAAAGAAATAATTATGGTAGAGCAAAATAGATTGGACACCCTCGAATAATAATAAAAGTTGTTGATTTTTGCATGTCAGTCCTCACGAGAAATCGGGTAACTCCTTCGTGGGTTTCCATACAAAAATTTCATTTTTCACTATATATTTGGAGACCGCCTGAGAACGAGTTAACGTAGAGAGCTAAAATTTTGTACACGGCGGTTTCATAAAAATAGTTAATATAATTTTAAAATGGGCTAAATCGGGCAACCAGTTCTTGGTGTTGTCATATAAAAATTTATGATTTTTACGTCCTAGACGTTTTTATTGAGCTGAAAAGTTCTTTAGAATATGAAATTGATTTTTACTGTCCGACGAACCGTTCTAGAAATATATGCGAAAACCCACTTCAAAAATCAAACTTGCACATACCATACGAAATTACATACGGGCATTCATCTAGATTATTATAAGAATTAGTCGTAGATCAAATCTAGCCATTTTACTTGTTTTTAATTTTAATTTGTTGGTTGGCATCCGCTAGCTTTGCCGCTGTGTTGGTGGGGTACGTCTTTGGTCGGGGATAAACTTTGATTGATTGATTGATTTATGAGGTTTGGGCCCCTTCTTCAGGTCCCCCGAACTTAGGCCAAGACAAGGCTCATTGTTCACTCTCCAGACCCATGCGCGATTGCTTATAGGTCCCAACCGGACGCTCTAATAAATCCCAGTATTGGCTCCCAGCCCCCCCTGCCGGCAAACATGCAGCCCCTCCAGGAGGCGCGAACCAAGAACTCCGTAGCGCATTCCCGAGAGCGCCGGGCAGCGACACAGAAAATGGGTCACCGCCTCGGACTCCCCTCCGCAACCCCCGCACATAGGATCATCAACAAGTCTCATCCCGTGAAGGTGGCCCCTGAGAGAGGAATGCCCAGTGAGAATGGACATCAGAGCTCCCAGGGCCGGCCTGCCGAGTTCCAGGAGCTCACTCGCATGATAAACTTAGTAGAAGTGGTAGAAGTTTAATCAAATGCGGTGTAGAGAACTGAATAGATACTTTAAATGCATTTTCATTCATGTCCCTGCCACGAGCAAAATAATTTTTTTACCGATGATAATGTGCACCTACTGCCTAGTTTGTTGTGGTCACCTTCTGCCGCTAAAATAATACACATTTCTGATTATTATCTTTCTGGTCTTTTTATCAATTGACGTCAACAGTTTGTTTTTCTAAATTAATCCTACGTTGCTTAACCGAAAATTGTCGTTACTGTACAAACATCTGTAAAAAATGCAAATTTTGTAATTTTGTTGGTGATTTTGATTCGTTATACGCTGTTCAACCGAAAAAAAAAATTTTACTTTTTACGGCCCCCCGAGGAATTGTAGACCCAGACATATATTTTCCATATGAATTTTGGCATTTGATTTGTAATTCTGACATTTTTACAACTCAGCCAGTATCCTATCTATTACTTTTCACCACAATTCATACTCTTCCTCCATATGTGGCCAGAGAAGTTTCATTTAGTTTAGATATTAAAAATGTAAATATTTCGCAATTAGTGATTGCGACATGATTTCAGAATGTGTGTTAATTAAAGCAGCCACATTATATTTTTGTTTTCACCTGTTAACTTTTTGACAAGAAGTGAATCTATAAGCAGTGCCAACTGCTGGACATAAAAATCTTGTTCTCTTGAGGCGTTCTTTTGTGTATCTCTTGTTCTGCTCTGTTCTGCGGACACAAAAGAACACAGCTAATGTTTCCAAAGTGTGTTCCCTAGGGTTCGGCCAGAAAATTTCGGGGCTCCGGGAGGTATACTGTCTTCAATAAAGTTTAATAAAAATATATTTTATATGGATGGGCTGGGCTGCACTAGGAACTGAATAAGGTGCGAGAAATTCAAGAATGCCGGTCCACTTGATTTAGTTTAATTTTCCTAAATCCAGGTCTCTTTCATTTTCAGAACAAATATGTTGTTCAAATATATAAATTTACCTCAAGATTTTAAAAATTAAAGTACGCCATTGTCGAAGCTTTCAATAAATTTAACACGGTTTGGATTTATTTATTTATTTATTTATATCTCATTAATTGTAATTAACATAATTCTTGAAACTGAGACTATACTAAGTTACAACTAATGTTTGTGGGCCCACGGCTGCAAGGCCATCTGGGCAGCTGTCTGCTGTTTTGCCAGTCTTAATTATTTATCCTACGTACATTTAATTTTATCAGTAACTTTTTGATAGTTTGTTTTGGTTTCTACAATTTTCTTATCTTTTTAGGTCTTATTGGGTACGAGCTGCCTCATCTACGGTAATTCTATCAGGCTGTTGTCTATAACTAGAAGTATCCCTAAGCTGGACTGCTAGAAGTTAAGGTATTATCCAAGAAGGAGAATAGTTTTGTTTTTTTAATTTCTCTTAAATTCTAGGCTGCTACATATATTGTTTGATAGGAAGAGCTTAGTTGTACGTCTAACGTATTACAATAGTACGAACCTTAAATATAGGAAGGATACAGTAAACTTGCGGACTATTTATAAGTTTTGTGTTACATGGTGTTTACATCGCTGTTGTTTATTCTTAAGTAGTGTAATAGTACTTGTATGTAATATATAATCTGTTGTGAATTTTAATTTAATTTGTAGCTTACCTTTTAATATATTTATTTATTTTTATATTTTTGGAATGTTCTTGTATTTAGTAATTCATTAGAGCTTATGTTACTATCTTATGTTTAGAGATCTAGTCTAAAAAAGAGAAAAGAAGGAAGGTGAATAGTGCTATTTTTAACTTCTTATGTATATACCTGAAAGTATTTCAGCTAGGGCTGCAAAGGTCCGTCTGTCGGCAGTTAAAGTCTAGTGTCCCTGTTCCAGTTTCGTAGGTATGTTCTAAGTGCATCTAGTAGTATGTTTGTATCCTCCCCACTACATGTAAGGAGTTCCGTAGGTGCCTTTGTAGTCCCAAGTTCGTTAAGTAGTCTTTGTAGCTCGATGAACTGTTGTAGTACGTGGGCTGCAGTCATTGTAGCGTTTCGACAGTAGGGACAAGCGGGTATCGGTTGTCTGAGGAAGATATATGGTTTCACTGGCAGGAAGTGGCCCAGTCTTAGTCTGGCGACCGCTATCATATTCCGCCTTGAAAGGTCTGGCATAGTGACTGGATAGAAAGGTATTAGATTCACGCCAGGTGACGCTCCTGCTTTCATGTTGTAATTTTCTAGCTTGCGCCCTGACAGTCTTATAGCTCGGTGGGGTTCGCCTTGAGTGCTGAGCGTGCTTTTGGCGAGCACGTCCGCTATCTCGTTCCCTTCTATACCCACGTGTGCTGGGCACCATGCTAGGGTGATTCTTCCACTGTGGAGGGAGTTTCTTATATTGACTGCCAACGGGTTACTGTTCTTAAAGTTATTTATGGCCTTGAGCGATGAAAGGCTATCTGAGAAGATAGCGCATGATTCCTCCTGTTTGGTGGCCCACCTGACAGCCTCCCAGGTAGCCGTTAGCTCCTTCGTGAAGACGTCTGACCACGTTGGCAGTTTGTAAGCCCATGAAATCTCAGAGTCTCTGTGTTTTGTCCAGATGGCTATGCCTACGTCTTCATCGTCCTTTGAGGCATATGTATATATGCTAATGTCTGTTTGTATTCGTTGGTACGTGTCGATGTGTAGTCTTATTTAGTTTGATCTGTCGAGGTGTTCATAGCTTTTTTCATTCAATATGATTCTCCCTGTGAGAACTCTCCAAGGTGGGACAGTGCGCGCTGGGTTTAGCTGTTCTGGATTAAAGGGGATAGTTTTGAGGGTTTCCGGGATGTTTGCAATGACTCTAGTCAAGCTAGGACAGGTGCGCTTGGTATGGATGCGATTCAGGGTAAGATAAGGAGGCGGAGAGGGGATT
Organism: Dioctria rufipes; assembly: GCA_963924295.1. Lineage (NCBI taxonomy): Eukaryota > Metazoa > Arthropoda > Insecta > Diptera > Asilidae > Dioctria > Dioctria rufipes. The sequence continues at coordinate 30,827,929 of OZ002742.1, forward strand.
TGGGATTGTGGAGGATTTTAAAGAAAAGGTTACAAGCGAGCTCCTCTTTTCTTTGAGTGACAGTTGGGAAGCCTGATTCAATAAGATGACTGGTAATGGGAGTTGTGCGTAGAGCGCCGAGACCTATTCTGGCTGTAGCGTTTAAGAATACCTGGACTTTGCGGATGTCCATGACAGTGGTGTGACCATAGATTGTGAGGCAGTAGTCTATTTTGCCAACTAACAACTGCCTGGCTATTTTGGTGACCGTCTCTACGGGTGGCCCAGAGAGAAAATTATTGCTGCTTCTGACTGATTCTGCGACATTCGAAGACCATTTAGACCAATTTAAGTTCTGTGAGAAGACGAGTCCCAAAATTTTGAGATTATTTTGTAGAGGGATAGAAGCTATATCGCCTTCAAAGGCGTTCTCTTCCCATTTGCGTCTCCGACAAATATGTAGAGCTTCTAGCTTGTTAAAGGCTATTTTAGCCCCATTTGTGTCGGCCCGGACTGAGATTGCTATCATCGTTCTGTTGAGTACGTGATTTACAAATGGGACCTCACCAGAAGCCCTGAATAGAGTATCGGAAAAGAAATATATGATCGTATGTTTTTAGACCATAAATAACCTGCATGCAGTCGTTGAACACAACGTTTACTTTTATTTGACATATGGAATCTAAATGTGGGAAGATAATATACCCACTAGAAAGTAAGATAGGAGAAGGAATTTCATTAATCTTAAACGCAGACTGGATGACAGATTAATCGCGGATAGCCATGGTAACAGAAATTAATAAAGTTATTTATTTCCAGGTTACACACGCAAAGAATATTTTTCAGTAATATAAATGGAGGCAGAAAACACGAGACAGAATCATGCAGTTACTGGGTCGAAAGCCAAGAAATTAGCTATAACCCACTCTGATATTCTCAATAAATTCAAATTAAGTCTTTCAACACAATCCTATATCAAACCAATATGGCTATATCCAAATAGATCTGGACATCGCCTGCATAAAATTGTATTTGGGAAATCTCAACTAATTCAGAAATATCATTGATATATAAGCAGAAAATCAGAGGGCTTACAATAGATCCCTGTGGGACACCGGAGTTTAGCGATAGGATATCTGAGTTCTTACTCCCAATTTCTGTTTGTTGACTTCTAATCAGCCTCAGAGACGCGCCGAGGTTAGTGGGTGGCCAACAGGACCGCCCCTCCATGTTTTTTTTTTAACTATCACCACTTTCACATGATTTCTGAGGCTTTCATGATTTTTGACTCCCTGATCCCGTTACGATCCCAAGTTTTAGTGGATAATATAAGGTAGCAAATAGAAAAAAAAAATTAAAAGTACATCTTCCAGGGTATCCAAGGATAACGGATGTATAATTCTTATCTTTGATATTAATTTTCGTATGCTTTGTTTTGAAATGGCATATAGCTTGAAATCATAAATTTCAAATGAGCCATATTCTTTATTCTTTCACAAATAGTTAAGTTTGTATGAACTCCTAAAGCACAGCATTTTTTCGAAATTCTAAAATGCTATATAACTTGCGAAATACATACGTAATGTACAGGAAAAATTTTTAATTTATATTTTTGATTTCACAAATCCTCCAAGTACATATGAAAATTTTAAAAAAAATTGGTGATGGTTATTCCAAACATGTCGCCCATTTGATATGGAATAACCCATATACCTCTGGCGACGATATGGCACCGCGCGTCCATATTTCGTGCAATGACGTCCATATTGCGTCCACTTTCTGCCACAGATTGCAAACTGTTGACTCTCCACTTTAATGTGATCTATTACACCCTATGTCCTAACTGTAGTCGTTAAACAGTTATTAAACAGTTATTAGCTCATAACGTATTCAGGTCATACCAAAATTAGACGATTTTTTTAAAAATTACGATTTTCACTCACTATGGGAACAAATTATCTTTAAAAGTAGATTTGAGAATAGGTTAAGAGCTAATAACTGTTTAACGGCTACAGTTAGGGCATAGAGTGTAATACGGGTCGGTAAAATTAAAGAGGAGAGTTTACAGTTTTTATAAAAACAGTTATGTTAAGGACCTTTTTGCAAAAAATATAGAGGTCAAAGTAAAAGAAAAAGGTAAGAAAATCCGAAATTTTTATTTCAGATCCCAATAACTCCTGAGTGGAGAAGGGTACGGTGCTGCAGCACAGCACAGTTGAAAAGCACATGAAGCTCTGCATACACTGAGTTCTTAACTGTGACCGTACGCTATGTACTTTTTAAAATTCAGGGTGTTTTATGAAAAACTATATTTTTTTCTTAATCACCCTGTAATTCCCAAACGGTTGCTGCTCTATGGACCACCGAGACGGAAACATCCTGTATACTACAATATTTATTAGTTAAATTAACTAAAATTTCAGGAGCATGATCATTTCATTTTTTCACACATACGGATGCATTTCTTTTTTCTTATCTGATTTATTCTCTACAAACATGTCCATTTCTCACTTATACTCAATTCTTTATTTACAGCTGATGGAAAATTAGTTTCTACTTCTAATACCTCGCAAAAAAAATTAAATTTATTTGAAGTACCATTTACCATACAACGATGTCCATAGCTTTAGTTTGTAGATACAGAGACAATGGTGTCATTTCTTCAAATATTGTGAAAAATATATGGACAACAAGAATATTTTCAAACTTTAAGACGGAATCCAGTATTGCTTTTAAAATTGATCTGATCATTGCAGGTTATAAATCCAAAATTTCGGGAACATTTTTGATAAGTTTATTTTTATAAAGTTTTGAAAAAAAAAAATGTTTGTGCTCTCTGCGCGGAGTTTGGCCTGCGCCTGATACTATAGCTCTCACCCCACTTTCTCTATCATTGGTGGGGAAAATTTACATATAAAAAGCTGCGTAAAAAGTTGTGAATGGTGGGGAAAATTTACATATAGAAAGCTGCGTGAAAAGTGAGTGGTATTTTTAGCTATTTGTTTTTTTTCGGGACAGGGGACGAATGATTCCTAGCCCAAGGCATCCCATTGTAATGTCCAAAGGAGAGTCTCGAAGCTTATTGACGATTTGGCAATAACTTGCCATATCGACTCACTCGGCGGGCACCGCCGCAATGTTTGATGCCTTTTGATCCTTCATCGCTACATGTAGGGTCAATGTTCTGATGAATTATCTAGTCTGATCTCTTGATGAATGATTTCCGCATGCAATACTCGCACTGCAAACCGCGCACATCCTTTTAATCTTCAAATTACTTTCGGCCATCCAGTAAAATTTCGTGCTACATTTTTATCCCAAACATTGCGAATGTGGAGCACTTTACCATCTTATGTCGTTCCTTTTTTATTTATCTCCTTCCTGCCATGCTGATGTTGTGCATTGCATCATAGATAGGAGAAACTATAAAGCTATAAAAGGCAGAAGGAGACTAGGTAGGAGGAAAAAGGGCAGGGCCATGGAGATTTGGAATTTGAACTCATGACCCCTTGGATAGTAGTAAGTGCGCTTACCAACTAAGCTATTAATGCTACTACTTTACCTATTTGTACAGATTGTATTTTACTTTTATATCTCTCAGATCTTATATCGTTCTCATCAATTTGGATCCCTTTGTCATTAGAAATAAGCTAATATAAATTCCTTCTAAGCCACAGGCGATTGGTTATTATTGCTATTCTAAATTCCATTGGCTTAACGATGACGTTATATTTGTGAATATTGTTTGCCATGCAGCTTATGTTCAGCTTGGAATACTCATTTTGCAAAAGACCGGAAAATTGCAAATTTATTTTCAATTATGTAAACATTGATGGTACAATAATAGAGGAAAGATACATTTTGTTGATTACATATAAAGGACCTGTAGAAACCTCCATCACAATAAAATATGTGCATATGTTGTTCACAAAGGAAGACATGGTTGCATCACATCCCACTCCATTAGTTGTTCAAAATTTGTTTACTGTTGGACGAATTTAGTCCTAGTTCACTCATTAAAACTCAACTGGATGAGCAGCTTTTATAGGCATATGAATAACAAACTCCATATAAGTACACATATATAATTTCAGTAGTGGTAAATAACTAAAATTCTCAAATGGACCACGAAAATATGCAAAATTTTCCTCGATGATATTTTAGGTGAATTTTAATTACAAAACATGATAGCAATCATAAGCCAATTGGTGATGTGAGCGATTCAATGAATCGCGTAATTACAAAATGTTTGAAGATCGATTGTTTGGTGATAATTAAATCAATCTCTCAACTTCACTAGGCCATCCCCCGTGTGGATTATTTTCTATATTAATTAAATTTTAGATTGATTTATGGATATTTTTATATACATATAACAGTAATTGTCATACTTAACTGTTGCGGATTAATAAATATTCAATGTACAAGGTCGAATGAAAATAATTTGTTGAGGTAATGGGGGTAATGTGATTTGTTTTTATGTCTTGTGGGCATATTAATTGATTCACAACTGCTATGCAAAAAATAAAAAATAAAAAAAATTTATTTTACTTAATTCGCAGTATTGATGATATGCTGAATCGTGTTAGATTTATAACATATATTGGATTGTATTACATTGTACTTTTTAATATAGGTGGGGGTCAATAGCAATAAATTATATTGACAAAAAATCTATAATTTTTTTTAGCCAAATCATAGACCCAGTTTAGACGGGTCAGTATGCTGCCTCTGTCGCACAAAAACTTCTTGATAAGATGGTGGTTGGGGGTAGGAATGAAGCATAACCCTCCCTACAGAGTTCGTGTGGCAGAGGCAGCATACTGCCCCGTTTAAGCTAGATCATACTACATATATGTACTTGCTCTACTCTACTGAACAGTTTCAATTCGTATTGGAAGGTTATCTGGGATTTTTTTATTGCAATCTTATGAAGAAGTTATTAGATTTTACTCATTTCGGGGACGTATTTATTTAAACAATTTATTGGCGTCACATAAAAATATTCGTTATAAATTTAAATATTTTTTGTCGTTAATAGGTCTGAGGCCCTACTTTGAATATCACATCCAGATTCCGTGCTGCATATGCGTACCATTAAATTGTCGTTCAGTGCTAGTGAAAGATGTTTGCATTACCAATGCACGAATTCATTATCACTCATTGATAGTGAAAAGTATTTGCGCTACCACTAATCGTTTAGTAATAATGCAATATACTCTGCACTACCACTAATCGTTTAGTGATAATACAATAGACTATGCATTACCACTATTCGTTTAATAATAGTGATAAAAAATTTGCACTACCACTAACCATTTAGTGATACTGCAACCTGGCTTTTAACTATCACAGAGGCCTCTTGTGCTAATGAAATAATTAATGCACTGAAAATTTAATGCCGCCCATCTCTGAATAAAATAAGTAAAAAACCAGTTTCCAAACAAAACTGAGGCCAAGCTGCATGTAAAAGTAGAAAATAAACTTTTCTTCACACACAGAGGTAGACTCAGATTTTTTGATTGGGACATTTCTCTTGAATATTCTTTCTCTTCATGAATCAAATCACTTATTACCTCTGATTGATCATACTGAAATATATCGGTGATTGTCAACGAATAAAATCTGAGTCCACCTCTGTGTGTGAAGAAAAGTTTATTTTCTACTTTTTCATACGGCTTGACCTCAGTTTTGTTTGAAAACTCGTTTTTTACTTATTTTATTATCTGCCTTCTCCACGTTAACTAAATTGTTATTACGTGCTGCATGGAGATATTTTAAAACAATTTTATGACGGCTGAAAAGACACTGATTTACCAGTTTTTTAAAAAAAATTTTCGAGTATCAAATCGTTGAAGTACTGCAACGGTTTTCTGAAATTCAAATTATGTTTTAAACAGCGCTTATTAGCGGTATTCCAACTTGATCTCATATAACATGAATTTTCCCGATTTTCTATGTTTTCCACAGACTTTTCCTATTACTATGAATTCTTTTTAAAAAATTTACATGAATTTTCCTCGATTTTTCATGGAAGTTTTCATGATTGTTCAAGAGAAAGTATTGATGCCAGTAGGACGGAAAAAAAAATGATTCCGCATAGCTTATAAAACTTTTTTGTCGGAAAATTTTCCGGAAAAGTCGGAAAATTCCGGAAATTTTCGGAAAATTTTCCAGAAAAAGTGGAAAATTCTGCATTTTTCCTGAAACAGATATATCACTAATCATATCGACGAAAATTCTTCCGATGATTTTCCCGCTTTTCCGGGTTTCCCATGAAGTTTTCCACAAAAGCAACTTTATGCAACTCATTTCGCTCTACAACTTTGTCTTAGGTTGCAAAACGCTCAAACGCTTCCTTGGTCGGAAAATTCCGGAAAAGCGTTTTACATGAATTTTCCTCGATTTTTTCTGCAAATGTTCATCGTTGTCGGAGAGGAAGTAATGATGATTTAGAAAACTTTTTACAGGAAAATTTTCCGGAAAAGTCGGAAAATTCCGGAAAATTTTTTCGGAAAAGTCGGAAAATTCCGGAAATTTTTTTCGGAAAAATTGGAAACTCTGCATTTTTCCTGAAACGGATTTATCACTAATCAAATTTGTACCAAATTTTCAAATGATTTTTCCCGATTTTCCGGGTTTTCCATGGAAATTTCCATTTAAAATTTGAACCCGTGTACCAAATTTCAGCTCGCTGTGATGACGAAAAGTGGGTCTACGAGAGTGTCGAAAATAGTAAAAAAGAAATATCCAGACAGACAAATTCGTGTACGAGTTAAAGGGACGGGCTGGCCTGAAAAACAATCCCGTTCTATAAAATACTTTCCTTCACTTTATTGAAAAGAGTTCCGCGAGGTGACTTTTCGGCGGGTGTAAAAACGACTCCCTGAGGTTTGGGCAACTTCCACCCAGGTACTAATGATTACTTCACAAAGCTTTGTTTTATTGCTTTTTCACGACGTCGAAAATCGTACGTGAGAAAATGTAAAAAAGTCTTGATGCAAGATGCATCTATGCAAAACTGTAATCCGATATGCACTTGTGCGCCCATCTTGAAATATTAATTTTAAGAGGGCGCGAATAATTGTGATAATTGTATGTATGTATGTACATGCAATTAGTTTGGAAAAAATTGGTACTGTACGTATGTACAGTGTACATACGGAAAACTAGTAAGAAGACACTGTATGTAGGTAAGTGTTCATATCGTGTGAGTGGAATGTGTGTCTGATAATAAAATGTAATTTATGCTTAATTGCATTTTATAATAAGGGAATGAATTTTAAATGAGAATGGAATGTATGAAGTAAATTACTTTCTTAGCAGTTCTAATTTCTAATATCAAGCGACGTATCTTTATGTGGCCAATTCCAAAATTACGGCGCAATTATCATAATTATTTATTTTTGTTTTTATATAATTTAGATAGAAATATAAAAATTGCCGCCCCAAAATATGTGCCGCCTTGGGTGGACCGCCTCCACCGCCCCACCCTAGATACGCTACTGGGTGTACTAAGTCAAATTAAAGAGTAGAGTCCACAGTTTACAGTTTTTGTAAAAAAAGGTATGTTAACAACAAATTTTGTAAAAAAAAAAGATATTAAATTAAAAAAAATGGGAAATCCGAAATTTGTACCTTAGACCACCAGAACTGCGAAGAGGAGAGGGGTACGTGAAGGGGGACCGTTTAAATTGTACTTTTTAAGATACCGTTGTGTTTTGTGAATAACTAGCATTATTTCCTAATCACGCTGTATCTTCCCAAACGATTGATGTGCCCCCCCCCCACACCCCTTACTAAAATTTCTTCTTCGTCTACGTGAGTACTATCACCTCCTACTCTATGGACCACCTAGACGGAAACACCCTGAATAGTGAAAAATGAAAGTTTTGTATGGCAGTACTAAGAACCGGTTGCGCCATTTAGTACATTTTTGAAATTTTATTTACTATTGCGATGAAATCAACCAAATTTCAGCTGTCTACATCGACGCGTTCTCGGCAGTACTGAAATACATAGCGAAAAATGAAATTTTTCTAGGATTTGTGTATTCATCTTAAATGTTCGAGTGGAATTTGAGGTTCATATTGATTCCATTGTTAATAGAGCCAGCTTGACCTCGGGATACGTTAAAAGGTGTTTGGACGAATTTTATGATCCAATCAGACATTTTATTGCACATTTATTAAGGCCGGAATATTTTAGCCCGGTCTTTGTTCGTTTCTCTCTCTGCATTCTCTTCTGTCCTGGTATGATTCCGTTGTTCTGTCACCTTATCTTGAGAGACTTTAATTAAATTTCTCTAGGCACATTCAAGAAAAGTTATACTACCTCTAAAATTGTCTTCATTTTGGATGTCTTCTGATAGTGGCAGTTAGCTCACCTGAACTTTCGACCTTTGTGAGCATTTTCTTCTATCTGGTGCGTTCCCTGTGGAGGAACTGAGATTTTTTTTTACATCTCTTCTAATCATACTAATCATGTAATGTATGAGCATATCAATTCAATGTCTTATCTTTTTAGCACTTAATTTGCACATTTTGACATTGGTTATAACTAAACTGTAATAGAAATCTTGTTTTGCTGATTTGATATATTTTTTGGTTTTTTTATCTGTCACCCTTTTGTTTTAATTTTGCTTCATAATTTATGATAGCTTTTGCTCTTCTTTTATCTTACAAGTAATCAGTATTTAATGAAATTGTTCTTATTATAAATAAGTATATAAAATGGGATCCTCTGCAGCTGCCGTCATTTATATATATCTTATATGAATTCAATAAATTAATTAATTTCATTAAATCTTCCATGCGATCTGGGGTTAGATGGATGAAATCACACTTAAACCTTATTATTTAATTATGCTCTAAACCAACTATGCTATGTGAATCGAACACTAATTATACCATCACCATCTAAAATTAACCCATATCACAACTCAAATGTTTCTTAATTATTATACTATAAAAATCTGAAAAATTCAATTCAATTTAAAAAATTTAAAACGAATAAGAAAAAAAAATTCATGTAACCAAAATTAATTTTGTGGGTAATAAATCTGCCATCTTAAAATCTATTATGAATTATTGGTTTCATCAAAACTTCTCCAATCTCTTTTCATGAAAAATATCAAAAATAAACATTAATAAAAAAAGCTATAAACCTTACAATATCTAAAATAGCACACTCTGAGAGCAAATTAATCAAAAAACTTTTTCAAAACTTAATTCTTTTATGAATTTCGTCCTGACATCCTGCCACTTAGGAGAAATCTAGTTTTATAGTGTGTACTTACTTCAATTTTTCATCTTGGGACCAAAAGCTCCTTAAAAACTTTTTAAATGGAATTTCATGTAATTTAATGGTAGAAAGACACTTTTAAAAACCTAATGATAGGGAGTGTGGGAAGAGTATAGCGGTGGGTGGGGGGGGGGGGGGCGGCTTAAATCATCTTCAATACAGCTTCATAGAAAATAATTTTGAAGATTGAAGTTTAGAAGGAATCAAATTTATTTAATATTACGTAGAGGGAAATAAAAATCAATCAAGGGTAATTGAAAATATTTCATTAATAATGTCACAATGACCAGTGATAAGTAATTTAATGCACTCTTTGGATTGTGAAAATAGATATATATCTGGTACACCATGACCATGACCATGTCAAGGCTATTCTGGAAGTGGGAAGGTATTTCCATAATTCTGATAGAGAAAAAAGGGAGATACTCATCCGCTCGGGGATAGCTAAGAAGTTGTCAAAGGCTTGGATTATACTTTTGTAACCTCTAAATTATTATTACAGTGTCATGTAACTCTAAAATCTCTCTATAATAAAGTAATGAAGTGCTTGTTTTTTATAACATGGTTACTCACAGCGATCCCGGGCAACAGTAAGATGGATGAAGTCGCACAGCTTGAAGCAAAATGGAAGGCTCTTCCTTCTTGATTCGGAGTATTTCGAAGATATATATCATATTTTGGGTATCATTGCTTCAGTCGACTGCCAGCAAAGTCGATTCTGCCTCCTTGATCACACAACTAGAGCAGTTAAAGAAGAAAATAAGTGCAAACTCAACGAGAATATTTTTAAATTTGAATAAGGTTAATGTTATCTAAATCACACATCAATGTATGTTGATAGTTATAACTATCTTTTCGTCGGATAAAGTAGGCGGGTCATAGACAAGGTAATAGCCTAGAGATAGGGGTAGAGAAGAGAATACCACAAGAATGACCCGAAAAAGTGACCGACGGAGCGATAGCAGTGGAGACCACAAATACCCCAGATAAGGACTTACAGAAAGCATAATACTTAAGTTTAATTAAGTTTTAGATTTGTTTTAAAAAAATTATTATCAATGTATCTGATAGCGCTAGTAGTAGTTTAGAGCTTAATAAAAATTTTTAGAAAAGGAAATCATGCACATTACTAAAATTCAGCTAGATAAATCGAATTCAGGGTCACAGAAAAGCCCATAGGTACCTACATATTATAATAAGGGATTAGGTAAATCTGTATATGTAGTCCAATAAATAATTATGAAGGTTTCAGGCTGTATGTATTATGTTATTATGACGATGAAATCTGGGTCCAGCAGGGGTAGCACCACTCTAGCGGCAGAAAATAAGGCCTAAATTTGACAATTTATTTTGGGAGTATGAAAAAAGGAATAGGATTTCCTTTGAAAGGATGTATTTAACACAAATATTAAAGCATCTTGAAAAACGAGTTTTTTACAAATAGCTTTACTGTAGAACGGTTTTCTCGTAAAGTATAAGATCTGGAACAAAACACACAAAAAAAATATATAATCTTTATATTATTAGCTATGGGGTAACATAGAGGGGTGGTTTTTTTGTTATTAAATTTTGTAAAAATGGTTCACTTTTGAAGAAATATCTTGATTTTTTGGCCAAAAAATAAACAGTAAATTGTTTAAAAAAAAAGGTTTACATTTAATCAGAAAGCACCCATTAGAGAATGTAATTGTGGAGCTACTACCAAAATTTCACATCGTTACATGTGTTCAAGTAATCCATTCTACCAAAAGTGGTTTCGAGAAAAACGCATTCAAAGTTGTACGAGCATTTAAATCATTGAAAATCTTTTTACCTTTAAACTGCAATCCCTGCACCATACATTGCTGTGTTTATTATAACATTTGCGCATCCTGGTGAATGGTGGTAAGCTCAACACGCTGTCAACCTTTTTTTTGCCAATCCGGCTAGATCTACTTAAAAAATCGGCTAAATTTATGCTAAAATTTTCTTAAAATCGGCTAGATTTTCGGCTAAATTTATTGGGACATCTTAAATCCGAGCATCGATCACAAGTCACGAGTCCGACTTACACCTGAGTTTTAATATCATGTGGACATAATTTATATATCAACCTAGAATTCTGTTTTTAAGTCTACGTTCTAAGATATTTAGACCTTAAATTTCTCTGTAAATCTCACCGTCAATTTAAGGGGTTGAGAATCTGGATACACATAACGGTTAATCTGGGTAGTGTACAATTGTGTTTTTCCTTCTAAACTTGCAAATAATTCGTCGGTTTTGCAATTAATTTAATAATTCCCACAAAAGAATTTATCGAATGTCTGATAGCATAAGTAAAGAATTTATCTCGGTGAAAAATTTGTAGATAAATTTTGACATATTTTCCTTGATAGCTCCCGCAGGAAAAAAATTTAGGTAATTGCACCCAAGAGTTTTCCTATTATGTACTCTTCTTTAATAGTTCCGTGCTCATAAGACAGATAGGATTAGAGTACCTGATCGATCCTTTCAGGTAGAAATTTGCTGTGTACAGTGGCCATAAAGAAGAAAACTGGTGAACATTTTTCCCTATTAATTCTCTTTTTACTGTATGTTTTGTGGTCCAACGTTCAGAAAATGTAAGTGTTCTTTCAACATAGTGCCATTGTTTGTACTAAATGAAGTCACAAGTTTATCATGATATTTTAGATGAATTTTCCTCATAAGTTCCATTAGTTACCTTGATTCGCATCATTTACCTGTTTGCAAATTCGCGAGTATATAAAAAGGGAAGATAGGTATCACTCAAGATACAATAATTATATCTGACTGTTTGAGTATAGAATAAATGTGGAAGATAACATTATATAATTATAAGCATGATATTAACAACAAAGCAATTAATTATAATTAGTAATTATCACAATAACGAAATTACTCGGCGGCTGGTACTGATTCATTTCTAAATTTTTTCGGCTAAAATGATAGAAAATCGGCTAAAAATCGGTTGTCGGCTAAATGGCGAATTCTTCCGGCTTCCGGCTAAAAGTATACGAAATCGGTTAACTTTAGCCGACTTTTGGCTAAATTGGCAACTTTGCCACAAGCTCCGAAGCGCTGCTATTATGGCATTTGCTCACCCTGGTGAATAGTGGTGAGCTCAGCAAGCACTCCGAGGCGCTGCTGCGAAATCGAATTGTTGCAGTTTTATTAGCTGCAATTCTACAATGACCTATTCCAGGCCAAAATCTGGAAGATTGTTCACCCTGTCACTAAAAGAACTAATTGTTGGGTTTGCTGCGTCAAGAATGTGCACAGTATCCAGCCCGTTAGAATCACCGCTACGGCGTTGCCAATTGGCTGAGCGATTAGCAGTGGGAGGAGGCGAGATTTGGGATATTTGAATTGAACGTACTGTATGTACCCAAAATGTGAGAAGTGGAAGGTTGTTTCCTGAAATTCCGTCTTGGAAGTCTTACTTGTGGTGTCAGTTTTAGCACCAGTGTATGGTTTTCTCGTTAATGTTTTAAAGACCCCAAAAACAAAACTCTTTCTCTTATATTTACCTCTGTTCTTCTATTCTGCTTGTTCTTCTTCCTTTCGTTTTCCGTTTTGAATTTACACTTTAATTTTAGTTACAAAAGAAAAACGGGGCGTCTTACTAGTTCGACCAGTGCAGATTTTTCCAACATCCTAGAGTGGTGTTACCCGTTAAGGTATTTGTACAAACGATACTTACTATTCATAATCCAAAATTAGCTATTATTTTTCGATCCCATTTTAGAAAACAGAAAATAAGGCACTAGAATTTGTCTCATTTGATAGATTATTTTTAAAAATATAATAAAATTGGGAGAAGTTAGGGGAAGGCGGTGATAGTAGGGCCATTGCATAGAAAATAAAAAAAAAAATCACGAAAAGGACATTACCATCATCAATTTTTTTGAAATTTTACATACTTATGAAAACAAAAATACGAATTAAAAGTTTTTCTTGTACAGTACGTATTTGGCGAATTATTACATTTTCAAAATTTCGCAAAATGCTGTCCTGGTCTTCTTTAAAAATTCAAATATATTTTTCTATTTATGCTACGACAGTGAAATATGGCTAATTTGAAAGATAGTATTTCAAACTATCTAAAAAAGTAGAATCTTAAAAATATACGCGAAAAAGGACATCAAGGATAAGGATTTTATCTTTTATCCTTGAATATCCTGGAAGACGTATTTTTGATTTTGTTAATTTTGTATTTTATACCATTAGCTGTGTTCTCTTGGTTCTATGCAGTGCACTGCAGAACACAGGAGATTGCGAATAGAATTGACTTGTAGAGTGCATAGAAGTAGAAAGCATAGAGAGAATAATCTTGGTCATGACTTTAATTCTTACAAAACCTTAAACCTACCAAATTTTGCCCCGAAGCGCTGCACTGCAAGGAACCAAAAGAGCACAGCTATTAATAATCCGCTTAAAACATATTAAAATTTCAACTTGGTATCTCAACAGGATCAAGGAGTAAAAAATCAAGAAAGTTTCACAAAAATATATACATTTATAACTACCTAAAAATAAAAAAATATTGTTTCTATACAGGGTGTCCCGTATATGATCTTCCATCTGAAGGCTATATATAGGCCATGCTTAGTCTAGCAAAAAATTATATGGGAGGTGGGGGGAAAGTCCTTACTGTTTTCGAGATAACGGCATTTAAAGTTATTTGGGTATGTCTTTATATATCACCCTGTAACTTCTTAATGTTGCAGCCTATGATGATGGTTTAAAATTTTGTAGATTGATAATCGTTCGACCTCTTTAATGGTGAACAAATTTTATCCCTCCTCTTTTCCGTTTTGAAGTTATGGTTCAAAAAATTTATTTATAAAAAAAATCAACATCAACACCAATTTCTCATATGGAATTTCAAAAGCCCCAAAAACTTCACTTTAAAATAATTTATCACATTCTCTACCAAAAATGTATCTTTTTCTGCGTTTTTTGCCTTTATTTTAAGCATAAGGCTATAGGGGCAATGACATTTTATCTGACCTTGCTAGATTCTTGCGGAAACTCCCATCAGCTCAGAAATAGGTATATTCTAAATATGTAAGAAAATAAATAAAAATTTTCTAAATTGGCTGTAAAGACTTCGCCAGATATAAATTATCATCAACGCCTCTTGTGAAAAAGCGAAAGAGCTCCTCTTTCTTAAGAAACTATGAGTATAACACCAATTCTAGAATCGGAATAAAGAAAATCGGGGATTTATAATAGATCTTTTAGGCCATAATGAATTCGAGGATAAGATCTTAACAACCCTCTACGAATCTAATCTAATCTATTTCCATATTCTCTCAGTAATTAGAAACATGCCCAAGTTTGTATACCTATAAAGCTTGAGATTTTCAGGTTTGACAACTACTGCAACAGGACTAAAATGAAGTGGTAATGGATGAAGTGTGTTATGTCATAGATAATTTATTTCCGGCGATTTAAATAATGTAAAATAGTCGTTTTTTGTTTTTTTTTTGTTTAACATATTCGGATTGGAACTAATCAAAAGTCAATTTATATTTACACGACTGAATTGAACACATATGGGGCAAGCATAAAATTCGCCCATGTTTAAGTTATTCAGTTTCAGATAAATGAGTCGCAATAATTGTTAGCTGTTACCCGAATTTCCAGAAATTATATTGACACAATTCGTAAAATTCATGTGTATGTATGCCATGTATGATGCATAAAAACAACCGCATTTCGCTCTGGTTGCTCGTAACATGGATATTGAATAAAAAGTGACAGCTGTTGCATTTTTAACAACATCACGTCACTTTTACCTGATGTCAACATGAAATATGGGCCATTTGTTGTAGAATAATGTCCTACCTAAAAAAAATATATTTCATTTCAGGTAGGGGCAAGTTCAGTACAAAATATTCCATGTAAACTGATAATGTAATGCAGGTTTACATTAATTATTTCACACCATGTGGGCCTTTTGTTTTTTGTTTTTTACTTCTGTTCTCGCCCACATGTTTCACTGCGAAATTGAGTTTTTCCATCTCATTTCATTATTAATTTTAATGGAATTAGAACACGTAAATCTTGACTGTACTGTCCTAGTTATTTCTAGCCTTTGTATGGAGGAATTTTTGAAGTTATTTATTTCCATGAAAATTACCTTATAAATCATTTAATTTTTCATTTCGTTGTTGAATTTGTTTGTTATCGTAAAAACAAGGATGTTTTTGTTTTTATTTAAATTTGAAGAAATATTAGGGTGGTGATTTCAATTAAGGGATAAGTACCTAAATAAATCAAAATAATGAGCAAGTGTTGAAAATATCGATGATGAAAGAAGCTATTGCTAATTTTTTTTTTTTTTACTTAAGAGTTAAAACCGATTACTTAAGGAGTTTTGGGTTAACAGACTTAAAGAGAAAGTGTGACAGTAACAAATGGTATACAGTACAGACGAGAGCTGTTCTTTTTATTTATTTTTATCTTATTCCACATGGGACTCGAACTTACAATTTTTAGAATCGGTCATAGATGGAGTACAAGAAGTTTTGAGATATTTTTGACGATTTTAAATTAATATATAAAAATACAGTTAGCTTAGAATATTTCCTGTTAGTTGTTAGGTTAAAGTTAGAAATACCTACGAAGCCATAATTAGGGCCGTATTCTACATCCTGTTGCAAGCTTGCGACGGTCTCAAGTGTATTCACCAAGCAGGTTTAAGACGGTCGCAATTCATTTGCGACGAGTTGAGAGTACTCTTAAATAACCTTCGAAAATAAGAACTGTCAACTGTGTTCAATCAAGAATGGATGGTAATTTTTTTATCATATACTGTATAAAATGGTAAGTAATATTAGCAGATTTTAGTTCCGAATGATTTATTTGATACCGGCAGTAGTGATTCCTCTGGGAATGAAACCTCAAATGATGAACAATTAATCCTCGCATTGGAGTGGACTTATTCATTAGCTGTAAGGAATTTCAGAATATTCAAAAAAAGAAGGTCCTGTGTTGATAAATTCAGTGAAACTGAATTTGAATATCGATTCAGAATGCCCAAATACATGGTTTTAGCACTAGCTGAGCAGCTAGAACCTTCGCTCAGATTTTGTAGTAATGGAAATAAGCTAATTCCTGTCGTTGATCAACTATTGATTGAGCTTCGATTTTAAGCTACCGGGAACTTTGAAATATTAATAGGAGATCTCTTTGGAGTGTCGCAATCATTTGTGGCTTTGGCAAAATTGGTCAGCAGGCAAATAAAGCTTGGATGCCTTCAAAAAACAAAAGAGGAATTTTATAAACATGTGGGAATTCCATATGTAATTGGTGTAACTGATGGTAGATATATTATATTTTTTTATCACAAACTTATGCTTACCTTAAAAATAATTATACGGACCCATATACCTATTGAGTCTCCTGGGTGAGAGAACATTGACCAATTTTGGAACAGAAAGGGATTTTTTTCCATTAATACCCAGATTATTTGTGATAGAAATCTTAAAATACTCGATATTAATGCACGGTATAAACTACGACGCAATATTTTCAAACAACGCTAGATTTTTTGAAATAATATCTTTTCTAGATGGCCATAGGTAGCACTCATGACCAAATGATTTGAAATTTCTCAAAATTGCGCTCCAGGTTTGAAGCAGGTGAGTTCGGAAATTCCATAATGCTTGGAGGTGCTGGATATGCATGTAGCAGTTATTTGATAACGCCTTTATCCGATCCATCCACAACATCAGAAAGAGCTTTCCAAAAATCATTTTTGAAAACCAGAATTACAGTGGAGAGAACAATCGGGGTTTGGAAAAGACGTTTTTCATGTATAGGACAGAGTAAGTGATCACTATACTTAGTAATTAAACTATCATAAGAATGTTGATTTATTATATTTTATAACTCCGATTAAATGTCGATACAACTGTTATTATAATAGTTGCAACGCCGTTTTACATAACATGCTGAAGGAAATGGAGGTGCCACCACCAGAAACTAATAATATTATTGAGGATCGGCCAACTGTTGTGAATAATGCTCAGTAAAATTTTTCAAAAAGGAATTTCATAATCAATATTTTTTTCTGAATTACTTACGCACTAAAACACCGCCTTAAAAATTAAAAAATTCTTTATAAAGTTCATGGCTCCTAACATAAAAAATACACCACACTGACACCAATCAGAAATAGCATTTACTTATTTTTCAGGATACTTAGGACTTATTTTGTCAGTTCATTGAAGTGTTCGTAACAGTATAATAATTCACTTACTAATATAAAAATCAAAATGGAGAAACTAATTTTTCTCTTCAGTCTTTACGAACATCTGTCTCAATTTTCTCCAAAGTTTCTAGCTTTTTCTTATACAAAAGTTTGTTTGTCTTGTTTTTCTCTATTTCCGCCTCCAATTTCTTCCTTTTTAAGACAGCTACATCCTCAATAAATCTTTTCACCTCTTCATTTGTTTTCTTCTTTCTTTTATATGATCTGATAGAAGATGATTCTGAATTGAGTGTTGCGCTTATTTCAGCAATATTTAGCTGACTATTTTCCATGTCATCCAAGCGTTCAATTTCATAAGAGATATCTTCATCAGTAATTTAAAAAACAAATCTTACAAATAATAGAAATTAATTAAAGAGCTCCTACATTTTCATTTCCCTCCTGGACATCTAAATAATAATCCGCGCTATCATAAGGATTCATAATGGGGGTAGTTTCATTTACAGCTATTGCAACCAGTGTATTACTTCCGTCAAAATTGGACTTGGGTCGTCCACCGCCAGTTTTATAAACCTCTGACTTATTTGCAGCAATCTCTTTCTTCATTTTGCTCTTAGCATTTTTGTAAAATATTTTGATTTGTCTCGTGGTTCGTTTGAATTCACTAGCTGTATTCTTTTGTGTACCTTGTTCTAGAACTCCCATATACTGAAGAGAACAAATTGTTTTGTCGATAGAAGCGAACAATTTGTACTGTTCGCTTCATAATCTTCTACGAAAATGTATGAGGCGTTCTTTTGTGCATCTTTTGTTCTGCCCTGCTCTGCGGACACAAAAGAACACAGCTACTATTACAGTTAAACTATCTCGCAATTTTTTCCCAACCTTCCTTCTTTTCTTTAAGTGAAGCGTTGCCAGTACGTTTACTTTCAGTCACTTCTTTATGTTTAACAGCAATATTTATTATATCTTCCTTTTCCTATTTAGTTAAATTTTTGCACCTTATAATATCTGCCATTTTAATAAGGAATTTAGTTAAAAACTTAAGTCCGACGATTGTTCTCCGTCTTTATTAGAAATGTCAAAAGTAAAAGATGTCTGACATTTATATACTGCAGTTCGAAATTATGTACGAAAAACATAGTATAGATACCTAATTTGGTGAATACCAGATTTGATAAAATTTTAAGACCGTCGCAGACATAATACTAGTTTAAGACAAGTTGATGAATACGGCCCTTAGATTATTGATTTAAATTGGAACGCCACTTCATCCTGAGTCTACCTAAAGATGTTTGCTCAATTTGAGTGGAGGAGGGGTGGGGCAGACGCGAATTCAAGGGGGTGATGGGGGCTTGACCTCCTCCTCCCAATTAAAAAATTATTAAAAAATATTTAATTAATTAAGTTATTTGAAAAAATATATATAAATAATTGAACTTCAAAAAATTGTAAAAAATATTTATATTCAACAATTTATTTCAATTAATATTATTGTATGCATATCGATCGCTTAATATCAGAATGGCCTCAGGGCAGCATTTATACTTCTAAGCGTAAAATCATTATGATGCCTCATAAAAATAAGTCTGTTTCAGTTAATAAAATATATATAGGAAGGCATATATGTATTTTTTTTTAGTTCATTAGAAACAAAAGTCGAAATTTCCATAAAAACGCATTTTAATAACACATTAAAAATAACACAACGTTGGTATTTAAAAAGAGTATAAAAACAAAACAGGTCAATTTAAAATAAAAAACAAACATAATAATTAAAAATTTTTTTTCTGGCTTTTGTTTTAGCAAATAAGTCTATAATGTCATCATAATTAATACATCTGATTCAGTTCATAACAGCGACAGGTCACTTTTTTTATTTTGATGTAAGTTAATTCGTAAATAATTTTTTATTCTTTTCAACACCGAAAATGAGCGTTCAGCACTTGCATTAGAGATAGGCATCGTCAAAAACATTTTTAAAATTGTTTCTACGATAGAAAAAGTAGACATTAACCCATCGTTTATAAATTTATACAAATTTTTTATTAAAAAATTTACTTCCTTAATTATTATTAAAAATTGCATAGCTTCATCAATATATTTTTCTGAGTCAATATCAGTACCATAAGTTTATAAAATTTTCTTAATACTAGCCTTGTACTTATCTTGATTTATATGTTTTTCTAAAAAAGTTTTGAACATATCTAATATGTCTGAATAGCCTTTCGCTCTTTCATTTATTCCCAAAATTAACTTATCGCGGGTGGCTCGTATAAAAGTTATGACCCAGCCTCGCACGTGTTTTCTGTACCTTTGTGTCATATGCATATATCTCACTATGGTAATAAGGAAGAAAATACACACTCAATAAGGGGACAACAAATGTCAATTAAGTACGGTCATGCGATTGTAAATAAGGAAGAAACTTCCAAATAAAAATTGAAAAATATGAAATAGCGATAAGCTAAAACAAATCCGCAATTCTATTTCAAGTTCTCATTCTCACTATTCTACTGTCGTTTAAAGTATGTAGATAGAGGGAGCGAAATAGCTGATACCCCAATAGTTTTTTGCCTCGTTGGTAGGTTGCTCAAATATATGCATTTTATGCAATCCAGAAGTTCCTGTTGGTTTTGTATTCTATGGATAGAACCTTAGAATATATAACAAACAGTAATACTAATAATAAATGAATTGAAGCAGGCTGATATTTATGGCTGGAACAGAATGAACGGATCAATGCCGGAGTAAACACGCAGATAACTGTCAAACAACGGAGAAACTAAAGTGCTGCCCAGAATGAATTGCGTTGACTGCGTAAATGTCAATTCAGTTCAATTGTGAGAATTTCAGTGTTGTGCTTTTGATTGTTGTAAAATTATTGAAAATTGTGTGAAAATTAATAATAGAAATATTTGAAATGGACAAATACGAAGCCTGTGTAATGATGATGTTTGTTATTGTGAGTTATATAACCATTATGAGTCTGAAAAAACGAAACAGGCGGTGGTGGGTTAGGACGGCAAATTTATCTAGAAATGTTGACGGTTATTATAAAACATGCTTTGAAAGAATTAAAGAATGTGATCCAGAAGCATTCTTTAAGCATACGAGAATGACGCGACCAACATACGATCTGTTGGTAAATTTAATAAAGGAAGACCTAACAAAAAAATCTATTCGAACTCCGATTCCAGCTGAATGCCGTTTAGCAATTACATTATCGTAAGCAATTACTAATATGCATGAATTTTTAACAATATAATTATTTATTATTTAAGGTATCTATCGTAAGGTGTTTCCCATCAATTTCTCGCATGGAGTTACAAAGTGGGAAAGTCTACTGTAAGGGAAATTATTCTTGAAACGTGTGATGTTCTTTGGGAATGCCTATATCCTGTTTATGTCTCGCAGCCGAATGTGACGGACTACCAAGAAATCGCAAGTAATTTTTTTGAAAAGTTTAATATGCCGAACTGCATTGGAGCGATAGACGGGAAGCACATTAGTATTCAACGTCCTGCAAATTCCGGTTCCTGCTTTTATAATTACAAAAGCCACTTCAGCATTGTTTTGCTAGCAGCTTGCGATGCAAACTATTGCTTCACAGCTGTGGATGTGGGAGCATATGGAAGTCAAAGCGACGGAGGTAAAGATTAACAGTTTCATAAAACTGTTTATGTTAATTCTTCTTTTATAGGAATACTAGCTTATTCTGAGTTTGGGAAACAACTGCTGGGAAATAAATTACCGTTGCCAGTGCCATCTCGTCTTCCCAATTCAACGATTGTATTCCCATATTATTTTATCGGGAACCCAGCATTCCCACTAAAACAACAAATCATGCGGCCATATCCAGCCAAATCGTTAACGCGTAACAAACGAATTTTCAATTATCGGCTTTCAAGAGCACGTGTTGTTATTGAAAATACGTTTGGCATTCTTGTCGCTCGCTGGAGAGTGTTACGTTCACCGATTACTTGTTTCCCAGAAAACGCGGAAAAAGTAGTGCTCGCAACGATAGCGTTGCACAATTTTATAAAAATGAACGAGTTAGTACCTACATATTGTCCGCCGAACTATGTTGATTGGGAAGATGAAGACGGTAACATGCAACCTGGTGATTGGAGGAAGGAAGTCGACGACTTACCATCGGCTAGAATTGGCTCCAACAACGCCTCAAGGAATGCGAGAGACGCTGATGAGGTATTTCATCAATGAGGGTGCAATTGAGAGGCAAAATAAAATAAAGTGAAATCAGCGGTAATTAAAATGAAACTTAAAGCATAGTTGGTAAAAATAAAAACGCTGTTTAATAAATTGAGTAAGAAAATGTTTATAAATGAAAAAAACAAAATTAAATTCAAAAATTCAAAATGAACACAAAAAAGAAATAAAAATATTAAATATTACAAAAAAAAACTTCAATTTTCCCTCTCCAATTCCTCCAACTGAACTTGCGCTAAATGGCCTAAAATTTCAGCACGCACTCTAATGCGCGTGGCCGGTCGCAAAGTATTTATAATACACGATGCTGCTTCAATGAATGCCTCGTCGGGGGTTTTCGGTGTTGCTTTTGGGACAGGTATAGATTGCTGCTGCGGAGTCTTCATAAAAGCATTAAAAGTGTCCATTGTCTGCATCAATTTCTGCTCCATTCCTTTATTATTGTTGCGTCTGCTCCTTCCGGAACTTTCCGCACCACCACTGGATGTAGACATGAAAGAGTCCTCCATGCCTTCTATTTGCTCATGCATTGGGTCCATAGTGCTATCATGTTGTTCGTCGAATTCCGGACTTGCAAAGCCTCTTTCCGTCGTGGGAAGCTCTGACGGCACGCTTTCTTCAAACGTCTTCCTGCTGCAGTAATTCGATTTAGCGCTGGAATTACATTAGTTATATACATACTGATAAAGAAATCAAAGTAATGCAAAGTAAACAATAACTTTACCTTCTAGGCTTTATATGGTCTTTGAGGAATGACAATTGCTGAAAGTGCTCCCACATACATATATCTGGAGCTCCGCTTCCAGAAGGCAAAATTCTCAGTTTGGTTTCTTTGACATATCGGTCCCGGAGTGACCTCCAACGTCTCTGACCATCTTCAGCTTAAAATAAGACAATTGTATTATTAAATATATAATGTGAATTGTATTATTAACAGCTTTAAATATCAATAATATTAATAAAAATATGAAATTTAAATGAAATTCATTATTACCTGTAGACGATAAATCCTCTGCAATTTTTTCCCATTTCTGCATTTTCGCAAAAATATTTTTGTAGCCCAAACTCTTTTTGGCATACAAAATTTCATATTTCTGCACCTCGTTTATTAATTTTTCGTCGAAATTCATTTTTATGTTAGCGAATATCACTCAAACCGAACAATTTTCTTAGCTGTCAAAAATTTTAAATCCGGCACTTGCGTAAAAGTTGAAAGTTGACCAACTTTCTTGCGGCAAATCCGGCAACTCCGTTCACTGTGTGCGCACTAATGTATTTCAAATGCATTCAACTTTGGCGTGACGTTTCTATCCGGCAGTGATCCGTTCATTCTGTTCCAGCGGTTATGTTGGATGCAAGTTTTTTGTTTGCAAGCATAGTGCAGTTATAAAAAGTAAACAGAATGCATGAAGGCGCAATGCCACAGTCAATTACTTCTAATAGGAGTGCGAATTTCATGACATTTCTACGCGCTGCCACTCACTTATCTATCGTCATAGCTTCCAGTGATTCTTTTTCTGGTTTTTGGTTTAGTTTTTATACTGCATCTTATTTATTTTCTTCATTATGAACTTCCCTTTCGAGATATTATTAGTGGTTTTCGGTTTTACTCATGTACATGAATTTTGTACGATACCCGAATTTCGGTTTATTATAACATGTTCTAAGGAAATAACAATATATGTATACAGGGTGTCTCCGACTAGGTAATCCATAGAGCAGGAGGTGATAGTACTCCCTTAGAGGAACAAAAAATTGTAGGGCAGGAGTGCCTTTATTACTGACATGTATATAAATGGACTGACTGATCTCCTGTTTCATGTGGCACCAGTTTTGATTTCAAAAAGTATGCTCTGACTGATGCTGTATTTAAATTATTTGGGAAATTATTTATATATGCATGTCAGTGGGATTTACAGAATTTACCACAAAAGTCTTTGGGAGTATTTGTATTGTTAAATTTTAATTATAAGGCGAAGGAAGTGTTTTTACAAGGCTGTTTTGGTTGGAAATACCACAGAATCGTTACAGTTCAGTGGGAAAGTATGTTCTCACGGAAAGGGACAGGAACATGAAAGTGGTGCCATTTGCTTTCATGCATTTTTGGTTCAATGAGCAGTCCATTTACATACATGTTAGTGGCTTTATATACTGAATTCATTAAGGTAGAAGCACATCCGGGACTCCAGACTTCCTCGACGCGTTGTCAAAATTTTCAACACGGGTTTTTAAATGAGGCAAACAAAACCAAGCGTAGCAAAGCAGCTAGCTTCAAGGCGCTCTTTGCTCAATGTTGGACATTTTTCTCTAACAGGCCTACTCCTGTCAACAGATTTGTTTTTTTTTTATTTTATTCTGTCAAAAGAAACATTTGGCAAATAAGAATGACTTCAATTTTATAATCAACCACCATCTATCGTGTTCAAAACTATCCTATATTTCAAGCTGGAACCAACCAAACACATTTACAAAATTTCATTTAAATCGGTTGGGCGGCTTCTGAGATTAGCGTGTACGAACATAGTGACACGGGATTTTATATATTAAGATACGTAAGTATTGTATATATAAATTTCTTACTTAATGGTTTTACCTACGCGCAATAGGAAGTTGCAGAGGAGTAGGAAACCAAAGGGTTTGGTAACAGCTCAGCATCCATTTCATGTTTCATCACAGGCACTTGTTTTCTGAGACATTATTCCTAGAAGTTGGATTTGTTAGGGTGACTGCAACACCTATTTATTGTGAAGAAATTAACTAAAAAATTATTTTCCTCGCCTTACATAGTTCTAGTACCTTCATGACAGGCTTATCATGTCCAACATAAAGTGGGTATACACGTGTATTTTCTGCAGTAAGTTGTACCCAGCAAGAAAAACAGAAGCATCTTCTATAGGAAGCAAATTAGAAGAGTTAGAGATTCATAGCAATTGCTTTTGGAAGCTTTTAAGAAGTTTTCATGTACTGTGTCAAATTTGACGAACGCAAATCTGAGAAACTTCTAGCTACAAATTTCGAAAAATTTGAAAATAACAAATCTGCCAGTAATATTCCAAAGAAGCACGCAGGAAGAAAATAAAAAACTCAGCTTCTTTCTCATGGCATGCAATTGTTAAAAAAATACAGATAGAGATACGGAGTATAAGCCCTCCGTGCTTCAAAAAAAGCTTCATACGAATTTTTCTTTGCAAAATACTTGCTGAAATCCATAACGTACGCAGTGCAGCATACACATTTCTGATTACCATATTAACGTTATCGCAACACTTCATCATACTATTTAAAACAATCCAAAGATTTTTAACCCTATCATGTAGCGGTAGTATAACGCTGTTTTAAATTATTGGTGCAACATCTCAATGTTGAGGCGTAAAAAGCAATCGATTTAGCAGGGTTGAGCACTAGCCTATTTAATAACGACCAATCGCTTATCTAGCTCAGAATTCATTCGTGCAATGCAGCCCTCAAGAAGTACTATAGGCCTACTAAGATATGATTGCACATTATCGGCATACAGATGTATTTTTGCATCTTCTAACACTTGTGGGAGGTCATTTATAAATAGGCTAAACAATAAAGGGACTAGTATTGAACCTTGAGGCACACCACAGAGAATGGATAACGAACCAGAGACTGCTTGTCCTATCCTAACTCGCTGCTGACGATCAGATAAAAACTCTCTAACCAACGCAATGGCATCACTCTCATGTTAGTATCTGACAATATAATAATTCTGCAGGAAATATATACATATATTAATCTACCGTCGAAATTGTTCTACACACCATATGCAGAAAGTCTACTTTATATATAAAAGATTATTTAAAAATATTGTCTTTTCTCATATCTAATAGTCACTCAAAAGAAAAAAAGAACTCCCAAAGCAACTAGGCAATTATAATTTGATCCTGTAAAATTTTCTGCACAATTCAACGTTATTACAACACCGAACATTGAAATCCCGTCAAAAACTTGACATGTTTATAAGCTTCCTTCAATTGCTGCTGTTCCTCCTGCTGTGTAGCTGCTCCTGTTAGTTTGTTCTAAGATGTTCTCCTTTCAATAATCTCAAGTGAGTTATGAAGTATCCACCCCCGACCATTGGGAATTTATCGTATCTCAATTTGAGTGGCGCAGAGTATCAGTTGTTGAAGGGTTGGTTATCGCTTCCGTACTTCAATGGTATTTACTGACTTGCTTTCGTTGTCAATCAAAGTTAAGCACGATACAACCAGAAGATGGGATGGATTTCCTAGAAATTTCCCTAACGAAGGATACATATCTACTTACTTAGAAAATGTATAAATGTATGTATATACATATAGCTTAGGTCTTTAGGAAGGATGAAAAAAGCATTCTATCCAAATTGCGTGTTTTTTACTCAAATTTAGATAATGGGACGGAGTAAATCGTTTTTAAGGAACGTTTTTAGTTGCACACTGAATGGAAAATTGATGAATTTGTTTTTTTTTTTAGCCTCGTAAGTGACATTCTTCACAAGGAGTATTGACATGTAATTAAATTCGCCTTGGAAGGGAGTTTTTTTTAAAATTGTAAATTGATGTGAGTGGAACAAGTCACTACTTCGGATTGTCTTGAGATATTCAATTAAAACGAAATCAAGTTTCACAATTTTTCTATTGATTGAATTCAAAAGGTACTTCATGAATGGAAGCTTTTTTAATAGTTAAATACCGTCCACATACTTTCCATATAAATGGAAAATTAATTAATCCATATTAAAAGAGTATAAGAGGACATCATCCCAGAGTTTATATAGAAAGCAAATAATAAGTAAGTCATCAACTGTCCAACAGGTGAATATCTTATTCAAAACTCGCCTATGTGGATAATTTAAATCTCTAAAGTGAATTGCTCTATTTTGTATGTGCCAAAGCAATTACTCACTGAAATACCTTCCTATTCGGTTCCATTTCATATACCTTTCTATAAAATGGTTAAATTAAGGATTCTAAATTGTACGTATATGTGTATGTTATATGTGCTGAAGTACACCAAGTTTGACAAAGCTTAACGATATGTCAACGGTAAAATAAACGATCGCACCCTTGGCCATAGTACTTCGTCTGTTAATTACCTTCTCGTGTCTCTATCTGCTTATATGTCCCAATTTGGCTAGCTGGCTGGCTGGATGGCTGGATGGCTGCTGTTTGTTTTACACCTTCCAATTAATATTGTTGAGGCTCCATTGAGGGCAATCATTTATTCTGGTTTGAGGGAAAATCATTAATTTGTTTTGACGAAAGCAAGAGCTTTAACTGTGGCTTTTGTGGAAGATAATATATAAGCATAGGATGAGATACCTACATTATATGGATGTTTGTAGACATGTGTCCATAAGTAGCCTAAGGTTATTTCCATCCCTATGACATAATGGATGGACTCCAAAAGTTTACCGCCAATTATATTTAGCTATATATGAAATTGTCGTGTGATTTTGGTGATAATAATTAATCTTTTTAGCACTAAAGTTTTAAATGAAATTAATTATATTTTAAAGTTTTATTAATTACAACATGTAACAGAATATCTAGTATTTTTATGGATATGGGAATAAAATACGCTCTAAGTAGGCATACTTTACTTGCCGTGGAAATTGTTTAAAAGGGTTATCTTGTTGGAGCTACATATATCGACACATGTATTCGAGGCAACAATTTCTAGCATAAACTTTCGAGATTATGTAGGATGTTGCATGGTAGATCACCTCAATTTTAACAGGATTAAGATTGGTACAATCAAATTTGTTCTACACGTTTTATTTTTTATGGTCCGTATGTTATCGTCAAGAGACAGATTGTGAGATCTTCTTTTGGTATGTCTTCAATGTTTGAATATTTCGTTGTATTAAGACTAGTCCTTAAAATCATGATTTAATAGAGTAATGCATGTAAAATCATCCAAAATTGTTACGGCTATATTTAGAGTATATATATAACTAATTGTTATGGAACTATGCTGAGTGATTGGCTTATACGTGAAGTCCAGACTGCCAGCATGAGCTGATAGATGACTCAGTGGACAGCGTTGACAAGCAGGGTGGCACGCTAGCTCGCCTCAGCTATTGGCGGAGAGTGTGGGGAGGTTCCACGAAAAACCTGCCGCTGCCACCCGCCATATACAAAAAAAATCGTGCCAAGCAAAGGCCATCGCACAGGACCTCCCCAAGTAACATTTCCCCTCTTTTTCAGATCGAATTTACGTCTATTCAACGTAAATTAGGGCAGCGACTAATTGTGGTTAAGTTAAGATTACCTAATAGTTACGTCCGATTTACGTAAGTAGAGAATGAGAGGACGTCGTATCGACGTAAATATTAGGGAAATTAGGGAATATTTCCTTATAGGGCACAGGACTCATTTCCTTGATTTGGTAAATTTAAGGTAAATTTCACGTCGAATTTACGTAAATTTTCCTTAATCTCGACCTATTTTCTACCTAGTTTAACTCATGTTAAGGTGTGTGTTAATATAGAAGGAATTTCATTTTATAAGAATTGTATGTGTATATTTTCCCTAGTAGGTAATGTAAATATTATGAACAAGGCACATAACTCCAAATTGAAAGATTATGAGAAGTATTGCTTTAACAAAGTATGTGAAAATTATGGCCTTATTCAAAATTAATTCTCACAGCTTCAAGCGTTCAATTTTTAAAACGAGAAAAATTTTATTGATAAATATGGAAATAATTTATCGAAGAACAACAACGCGTTTTCATAGTTTTAATTTTTTTTAAAATTATTCTTTGGTTTCCGATTTAGAGCATTACAATTAATTTAAATATGCTTTAACCTTTCTGAAATTAAGAAAAATTCATTTATTTGGGGTTTCTTTGTAATAACTATGGAAAAAATTAAATTAAGGTATTACGCAATTTTTCTATCCATTCAGTTAATATATGGCAGCCATGTTTTGTTAAATAAATATGGCGCATATCACATTTCTCGACCTAGAAGTTAGTTTGACTTTCAATTTTTCCTTATACGACGAATTTCCTGGATACGACCTTGAAGGACAAATAAATTTCTTCCTATTGGCCCATGTATAATATTAACAGGATATACTAAACTTCGCCGCAAAATTTGCTCAAGCTAAACAACAAAACTTTGACGTTCCTGTAAATAAATATTTTGATACTTTCATGCTCAGCTGAAACAAGAATTTAGTCCTTATATAACTATGTATATTATATTTTTTATAATACATATTCCTTTACTTGACTTCTTTCGTTGTAAAAACTTTGTTAATTTATTTAAATAAATAAATAGAATGCAGTTTTGCTCTTAAACTCGCAGTGTTCCGTTTTCGCAACAAAAAATTTCTCTACTATTACAAAATAAAAAAAGAAAATAAAAATAAAATCAATTAAAATTCTTAATTTTACACCAAAAGTTTTATAATAATTGCAGGTCAAGTAACATTATGAAAAAAAAAAAAAATAATAATTTGGGATGAAATGGTATTTTGCCCGTGTGGAGAACACTAAACAAAAAGTATTAAGAAGAAGGGGTTTGTAAAATAAAACGCTGATGAAAATTAAAATGTAGTGGTTCACTTTCCAATTCATCACTTAAGTACACTACTTTAACTTATGAATAAATATAACTAGGAAATTTCGAAATTACTAAGATGTCTTAGTTGGTACCCAAGATAAAGTTTGGTGCAAACAAGTGCTATTCTAGAAGCTACCCAGAATAACTATCTTTTACCCTAGACAGAGAATCCGATCTAATAAATCATTAGTACTAACTATTCATTAAAATGCCGTATTGCACATGGAATACGTCATTAAGGCTCGAAAAAGATATCATAATGAAGTACACTAATGAAGCGTTTTGTTCCTTCATTATAGCTATAATGAGGAAAAATATGCTAGATTTAACATATAATATAAACGTGGAGGTCCGCTGTCCATCTGCCAATTTGAAAAATAAGAAGAAGAAATGCAAAGAGATGCAAATCACAAATTATATTGTTAATATTCTTTTTAATATAATGTTTTTCTCATTTGTAAATTGTTAAATTGAAAAATAAAATAAATAAAAATAAGTCATAAGTTTATCAAAACCAGTTTGACAGTCCAACTTAATTAAAGAAATGGCTGTGTGTCTGCAGTTTATAATGAATCATTATAGACTAATAAGTCGTTAGTTATTTCTTCATTAAGAGCGTTGTGTGTCTTGGGAATTTATCTCATTCGATACCCAAGATAAAGTTATTACCACCAGCCAAGTGGATTCCGATGTGTGATCACTAAGTGCTGGATACAAAAAGAGAAAGGTTCAAGATGGCCTGCGACTTATATTACCTATGTAATCCGCACGGCATCAACAAATAACTCTACACTGCGCATAACAACAATAGTGCATTGACGTTAGCCGCTATGCCCACGACACCATTCAATAATTCTTAACTACGCATAGCAATAATGCTACATTGATTTAAGCATCTATTCGTAGCACTTATAATCACGAGTGCAGGTGTTACCGTTCTTAATTTGCCTAGTCGTTCGTGTTATGACTAAAAATTACTTCTGCTAGTTACATATTGCCTCCACTGAAAATTACTTTATCGATGTATGATACAAAGAAAACGGTAGGTGTGCATATTTTGTTCCCAACTTAGTTTCGATAAATAGAAATACTTGGAATTAAAATCTTTTGTCTGATTTTATTTTTATGTGGTTTTTTATTGTTGGTTCTCAACAAATGGGTTAATCAACTCGAGATATTCGGTGCCTTAAGTCTCTCCATTTTTAACGAATTAGTACGTCAAGTAATCTCTAACTTTAAATACTCCAACCCCTTTTACCTTTTCCATTAATTTTGGCCCTATAAGTTCATTTTTATTGTATTTCATATCCCCTTGAATAGTATTGAACATTGCATGTATAACATTGAATTAGCTTTGGTTTTTTCTCCTTTTCTACTTTCAATTACTTTGAAATATAATTTCTATTTTGTTTTACTCTCTATTGTTTCTTCTTTATGTAATTTTTACATTGTCCTTAATTTTTCTTAAGACTTTTCTTTTCTTTACTTAGTTATAAAATATTTTTCTTTTATACCTTTTGTAATTATTCTTTATAAGTAATATAAATAAATAGTATTCAATGAAAAAAAAAATGTCGGGTTCCAAGTTTTAATACATTTCTTATTCTTTTCTTATGTCATAAGATGTTTGTATCTATCTTGTCGCTGATCTGTGGAATTACCTTACAAATACAACTTGCCGCGTGTCACTCTATATTGCTTTGATTGCCTTCCAGAACTTTCGCGATTAATATCTGAGTTTTATTTATTTTGTGCAGTTTTGAAAGATGTGAGAATACATCTTATAAAACAGCCTAAAATTGTGTTTTACTTCCTTTAAATTTGTAAAAACTGGTAAAAGGTTTGTTTTTAGCAAAACTCAATCTGGTAGTTAAGCCTCATTTGTTATGAACTTTTCCGATGTTGATTGTAAATGTTATCGATCACTTTCCTCTGACATTTACTCATTCGGTAAATAATAAATTATAAAAAATCTGAAAGCTATTAATCAAAATACCATCACTACTAAATTTCTCATAAAAAAAAACTCCAATTTCATATGTTGACAGAAATCGGAGTTGTTTACGTCGTGAATTCGTGTTTTCCGTTGAAATTACCGGTGAGTAGCTAGTGCTAATTAAGTTTCAGCCTGACACCGTTCTTTAAAATTGATATTTCATGCAACAATGTCAGATGTAAATTTCGTGGTTAATTACACTTGTATTAAAAAAAAAAAGTTTAGTCACTCTTAATTGATGGGTTTCATGCTTTAAATTGCCTTAATTTATCATTACATACCTCCATGACAGCTGTCAACAATGTCAATGTAAATGTTTACCTGAATTTCTCGCGATAATGTAATTAGATAGAAGACAAAATTTTCTGCTATCTTTTAGGTGTGATTTGGTCATTATTTGAGGTGATGTAATTTGACCAATAAACTATTATTTCGCATTTTTCCTTATTATTGTTGTTGTTGCATATTTGTTCTCGTTTATTATTAGATGATTCGATTCCTTCTGTAATTGTTTACATAATTAATTTTTGTTAAATGTACATAAATTTCAGTTAGAATAGCTTCCTTTAGGTAGTGTGGTACCTGTCGTAGTTTCCAGGTACAGGTAAGTATATATCGTTCATATTGATGTAAATAATTTTTAATCTTTTTTAATTTTCTTTTTCAGGTGTGAATGAAGTGAGGAAGAATAGTTTTGACAAAATGCGTCAGCATATCTTTTGATTAAAAATCAGCTAATCGTTGGAATTGATGATGTTCTTAAATACTACTACGGATAAGGTTGATATGGTTGTATCAGATCGTGACAGAGTTGATTACTACCCTCAGACTCTTAACACACTGCACTGGGAAGAAGTTAGAGTTGTTGAATAATACTTCATGGAAGGCATTAATTGTGGATTTAATGGAATTTTCAATTTTTCAGCATTGATTTCCGTTGTTTTTTTTGTAACTAATGATTTATTCACAAATTCGTACTATGCAATACTTCATGAGCCCTATAGGTTTATTGAAATAAATCTGCACATATTCACCGTACAAATGTAGCTTCACGTCTTCGATAATAACAGGTAATTTAATGAAACAATTTAATAGTAAAGGCCTCAATATAGAACTTTGTGGAACTCCACACAAAAGACGGAGATATTTCGATATGGTATTGTCCGCTTTAATTCAATCGATAGCTAAACACATGAAATATAACAAAAACCATTCAATACCGAAATTTTTAATACCTGTAAGAAATCCAGAGGTTTTATCGCGCGAAAACTTTTCAGAGTCTTTTGGCTGATTCTTATTCAACACTGAGACGTGACTTTAAATTCTGAATATTTTGAAAATTTAATTAATTTATCCATGATTTACTAAATAAGTTTTTTGTCGTTCTAGATCCTTCTGCCACATGATGGCTTACGTCGGTAGAAAAGTTGTTGTTCTAACAAGGTTGCCCTAATCTAATTCTCGGGATGCGTTTTGTGGTGAATTAATTGAAACAAATTTTCGATTATATACAAATAAAAATTTACTGATCAGGATCAGTATATCAGATCTCATATAAATGATGAAATTCCCCAAATTTGAATCGTTTCTTATTTATGGAGTTGTAAGCAAATCTGCGAAGAATATACTTATTTGAAAAGTGCCAGGTAAGATGTGAAATCTAATGCGTATTTTTTTTTATTTTCAAGTTAATAATTCTTCAACATCGTTCTTTTAAAATCGTTTAAAATTATTCGATGGCTTAAATTTGGTACAGGCATTTTTGATATTTTTTTCTTCGCAATTATGATCTCATTTATTGAAGTAGTATATAATTTATTATGAGTTCTGATTTTAGCCAGATTAATACCAGAAAAAATTTACCCATATGACGCATTTGAATGTGAATAAATTAAATAACATAAAGCAAGTTCTGAAAGTTGTTAGTGTACGGAAATATTTGTCTTTCATCTTTAAAGCCTTTTGTTTCATATCAAAAAACATCAATATTTAGTTTTTTATTTATGATATTATTATTATTATTCTGTAGATGTTGCCATTGGTCATCTATTTGGTCTATTGGATTTAATTAATGGAAGAAGATAGTTACAACACCCAATTTTGGCTATAGTACTGAATCATTAAAACTTGTCTTCATAATTTGAGTTTTGCTTTCTGATCTTATTTGAATACATAGAATATATCCGGCTCGAAGGACCATTAAATGATTCGGTTTCAATCGGGTTTATTAGATTTGAAGAAATGATTTTATACGACATAAAATTTCTATTTAAAAATTAGTGTACACGAAATAAATATTTAAGTACGAATATGTCTTCATTCATTTTACTCGAGCTTTGAATCAACGACGAATAAATGATTGCCCACCTGAAGTTTTGAAATTACTAGTTTAGCCAAACCAAAAACAAATTCACTTTTTTTGCTGACTTTAAAATCCATTTATATATTAAAAAAATAACTATTACAATTATTACAAGGTATTTCTGTTTTTTAACCTAACGATTAAATGCTATTAAGTTTTTTTTTGCCAAATGTATATTCCATTTTATTGGATTTAATTTTGTTTTGAAAAAAAAAAAAAAATTAAGATGCGTAAATGTCAACGGTTGTCTTCAAGGTTGCCTTCTTTTTATTTGTTCGGGTCTTATTTATCTCCCTGAAAACTAAGGTAAACATTTTGAATGCAATTTATACAATAGCACCAGCTGTAAAAGTAAGGGCTTCGGATCTTTTGTTAAAACAGGTTTCGACTGCTCCATCTCTGTACAATCACAGACAAGAACCATTATATTTTCACACGAAACAGATCTTCAAAGTTGTCTGCAATCTAAATGTGTCTTATGATATTAGATTATATTATAATTAGTTAATTACCTAGACGCTAAAGATTCATTATGCAACCGCAGACACACAGCCATTTCTTTTCAAAGTTGCTCTGTCAAACTGGTTTTGACATACTTATGACAGTAAAGAAGTGAAATGTATCGAATTGACGGGATAAACTTTGTTTTTATTTACTTTATTACAACATTACAACATTACAACAAAAAGTATATTGAAAATATAATTTATGCTTTGCATTTCTTCTTATTTTTCAAATGGGCAGTTGCCCAACAATATATCAGACATAACTCACAAGATCTTTTTATTCCGCAGTACTTTTATAAAATTCACAAATAATTACCAATAAACTCCACTTTAATTATCGTTAGTACTGTACCTAAAATTATCGCAATCAAAATAGAATACTTTCGCCTGTTTATTACGTTTCATTTCACGGTCTGAGACAAGAAAGCCCCTAGCAAATCAAGTCAAATCCTTCTTTGGATATAATTGATGATTTTTATCATTCTACGGATTGTCTTATTTTGGCCATTGGGGATTATCTTTGGCTCTCAGCTCGATTCAAAGTCTTCTATTTTCTTCTTGTAGATGTTTGGTTTAGGAGCTGTTTACTTCACGTGATGTTGTTGGTTCTTTTTCTTACAGCTGCAACACCACATCAGCTGTAATAAAAGAATCTCTCGCAACAGTTTGTTATTTAGTTTGGGAGGGACACGACGGAAGTAAGGACTGCATATTTTAAGGGAATTTTAGGAGATTAAGGACTGGAAGATTCGGGGTTAAGTTCGGATTACCCCCTCTAGTAATCCCCTTTAGTGTAATAAAATTGTTATTATACCTTCACGGAGGTGGATGTTTCAAGTACCAGGCTTTGCCAAAAGCAAGGGTGACAGGTAATTGAAGTTTGCTGTTATGAGTAGATCTGGCAAGCTGCTTATAAGTGGGTTTGGGTGAATAAGAATTTTCTTGACCTGGTTTCTAGTTAGATCAAACAGATGGGAATTATGTTGGCTGCCCCATACAAAACTTCGTTGCGATAGTATCTTCTATTGGCTCTTCTATGGAGTCCTGTGAAAATTCTACGGATCTTTCTTTCGAGCTTTTTTTTTGTGAAGCAGGGGGACAGAGATCCCATCTCAAGCACGGAGACCATGGAGACTCATTGCACTGTCCTGCTAGAAGCCCATTCACCAAAACCTTCCTGTCCTCTTAATGAACCGCATCAGGTCTTGGTGAGGAAGGTTTTCCAGCTCATCCACAGATAGAAGGGCAGACCCTAGAGTATCCAGTCTGCTCCGGGTGAAGGCCGGGCACGCATACAAAAAGTGTTCGGTTATCTCAGGCACTCCCTCCAAGCAGGACGTACACTCGGCGGGTGTCAACAACTCCCATCCTTGTGAGAAGAGCGTGCAGTGAGCTGTAGCCGGTGATGATGCCAACCACAATTCTACATTTTTTTCTTCCGAGGCCCATGAGAAAATCGGATATATTCCCATTGGGCCCATCAAGAAACAGTGTGGTACACTTGCAATTGCCTAGAACGCCAAGCTCTGCTGATGCTTTCTATGAACTCTGCTTTGATTAAAAACCCGATATTCGAGGTGGCAATGCCTATGGCGGACTCCAGTCCGAGGAACGGAGAACCAGAGCCACAACTTATCCACAGACGACCTGATGACGACAAAAAGTGCTGTACTTATACCTAAAAATTCCCAGGACCTTCCCGAAGATTCTATTCCAGAAACACATCGATTCTCCAAACCTATAGATGTTTACTGCCTGAATTATTAGGCATCGCTTGTCCTATTCTATTTCACGTAATACGATTGTATCCGTACGTATTAGCCACACAGCCATTTCTTTAATTAAGCTGCTCTGTCAAACTGGTTTTGATAAACTTATGACATTAAAGAAGCGATATGGATCGAATTAACGTGATAAACTTTGTTTTTATTTATTTTATTTTTCAATTTAACAATTTACGAATGAGAAAAACATTATATTAAAAAGAATATTAACAATATAATTTGTGATTTACATCTCTTTGCATTCCTTCTTCTTATTTTTCAAATCGTTAGATGCACAGCGGACCTCCAGGTATATATTATATGCCAAATCTAGCACATTTTTCGTCATTATAGCTATATTGAAGGAAGAAAAGAAAACACTTCATTAGTGTACTTCATTATCATCTGATATTCGAGCCATAATGACTTACAGTATGCGACAATGCCGTCTGTCGTTTAATGAATAGTTAGTACTAATGTTCATTAGATCGTGCTGTGTGTCTAAAGTATAATACTTTAGTGAACTAGTGAAGTGTTTTTTTTCCCATCATTAGAGATTTAATGAGGAAAAATCTGCTAGAACTGAAATGTATTTTGACATATAATATAAATCTGAAGCTCTGCTGTGCATCTGCCCATTTCAAAAATAAGAAGAAGAAATGGAAAGCACAAACTATATTATCAAAATAATTTTTCATATAATGTTTTTTTTTCATTTCCAAATCATTAAATTGAAAAATAAAATAAATAAAAATTAAGATTATTGCGTCAATTCGATACATTTAGATTCTTTATTGTATGTCAAAGCCAGTTTGACAGGACAAATTAGAAAAGATATGGCTGTAATATCTGCAGTTGCATAATGAATCATTAGCGTCTGAGTCATTAGATAATTATTTATTAAGAGCGCTCTATGTCTGGGGCAGAGGGTATTAGTCTGCTAGACATGATAATATTTCATCCGTAATATAATGTTGGCATTTATCCCTTATACAATAAGCGAGAGTCTTCCCAGGGAATTTTGCTTTTCTAAAATAATGTAGAAGCAAGCAAAAAAATTATTCTTTCAATATACGAAATAAAAAATACTAAACAGAATAAATATTAACACAAAATAAAAATTTAAAACTTTAAAATTTCTCTTCAATTTGTCGCTTGTCTAGCATGAACTTCACAAAGGCTGAACCCCGTTATGCAAATAAAACACTCATGTGATATAGTATGCCTCATGCACATAAGGTGAATTATACATGAGTGCTCCTATATTCCTAGGCCAAGATAGAAAAAAAGACAAAGATTAAGGTTCTATGGAAAATACAAAAATTTCATGGAATTTCCTTCGATATAAATTTTTAGCTAAAGTTTATAATATGTATACATGTACTATATATATGTAAAGCATACAACGATGATAAAAGTCCTCTCTCCTGCAACTGACTTTTATTGCGACACTGCGATTTATACCATGCCTTAGAGCAGTCATACCTCATTTATGGTACTCTCGGTTTGGTCCTGCATCATGTGTACAAAAAAGAAACAGAAAAAAAACCCCACCCACTGATATATGTAGTATATGAAAATTTTCAATCCTGAATTAAAATTTTCGTCCTGAAAAACCCCTTACCAAGGATTAAAATAAATTTACTTAAACTGATTTGATGAAACTAGCCGCAATTGCATGTCCTCAAAAGTTTTTGTGCCTTTAAGGGATACATTTTTTGTTGCTCGGGTAGCATGTCCTTAGGGATATGGATTGTTGTGATAATTTGCACGTAAATACTTTTTCAAGCAGATAACTTTAAAAAACTTTTCTGCTATCTAACTACATAGTTACAATGTCCAGGGGATTTTATTTAGGTATTTCGAGTTAAATTGGAACAACTATTTAAAAAAAAAAAAAATAGTTTACCAAACATGCCAGAGTAAATAGAACAGACCTCTTTGAGGGTATTCAAGGGAGAGAGTAAATTTTCCAGGAAGATTTATGGAAGACTACCAAATGTTAAATAAAATCCCATAAATAAAGGTGATAAGCTTTTATTAATGTGCAAAGATAACGCGGTATAAAAATAAAGTTGACCGATGCTAACGTTACTGTTCTGTTTGCAGATGATGAGTTTGTACAAATTGACCTCGGCTATAATTCTCTAGAAGATGCCTCGCTAAAAAACTATTAGCAACTTTTCCCGTATATCAGTGTTATTGTTATTTACTATTATACATACGTAATATACATACATAAAATAGACTCACTCGATTGGTCTAGTTGTGTGTACATAACACCATGGAATTTCTTGTATTTCTACGAAAATATATACCTACACAACTATCTTGTTTCTCGGGTAAATTTGATCAGAGAAGTGTAAGAAAAGAGAAATATTTTATACTGTGCTCCATAAAGTTGACAGTACTACGCCGCTACTGCTTAGGTCACGTATTTTGCTTTCTGTATGCTGTAAAAGAAATTTAAAAATGAAACTTTAATGCTACTTCCATATTCAACTAAAAAGCTTTTTTCCCGACTTTATATGTTTCTCATAGTTATTGCAACTGGAATTGGTAGCAAGGGCGAGAAGAGGAAGGGATTAGCATAATTCATAAATTTTACAAAAATGAATTTTATAGATTTTAACTTACTTACACCCTTTATTCTTGCGATGTCTAATGTATTTAAAAGGACGAGTTAAATTTACATCATAATGTTGTAAATTGAGTGTCTAGGAAGTAAATTTTTACACAATTACTCAACCGCGCAAAAATAAACTTTAGAAAATCGTCAAAACGTGCGCTTCAATTTGTTTTGTTATTAAATTGTTGAGTGATAAGCAAAGTATTATGATGATGAACTTACGAGTTCATGGTAACGTTAAGCTCTAAATATTTGAAAATATTTCTAACTACTCTTGAGCTTGGCTCTGCTCAAACCAAAGAGCCACTTCTCTGCACAAGTCAGGTTTGGGGAGGACAGAATCAAACTGGTAGGCTGGGAAATCGCCCCAGAAATTATACTCATAATATAATCCCAACAGACGACATTTTAATGATCATTTTAAATCGATGGTTAAGATCGATAGCGATACCTCTCGCTTCTGTATGGAGGATGACGGAACTGCTGAACATCTCCTCTGCAACTGTAAATTCAATTCAATTCAAACTTTATTTATTACAAACCCCGGACGCTTGTCCCACAGACAAGTGTTGGGTACAGCGACTATCTTGGCCGCATAAAACTAGAACATCTACAAGGATTATAATAGGTTTTGGAAAGACTTCAATTTCGATTGGAGGGCTTAAGGCACTTAATCTCACAGGTAGCAGTGAGAGCCGAAATCTCTGTCTGCATTCCCCATATCAATAAAATGTAATAAATAACAATAAAGAGTTTCGAGAGAGTAGCCAGTTTTGTACTAAATCCACAATTCTTGGTACTAAATTATGCTGAATGAGATATTACCACTTTGATTTCGCAAGTAGGAATTTTCAAAGGGCAAAAGTGAGAAGCAAGTCGTTGTTTAAAGAGGTATTTCAATGTGAAACCATATATAAATTGTAACGAACCTGTATATAGCGAGAATTTGTAGAACAAGTTGTGAAGTTTTTCCATATGAAATTTTCCTCAGCTTATAATTCATAGTGACTTTTTAAAATAATTTATAAGTAAAGTAATAGAAATTCACTAGACTAGCATCTTCAACCTCTAACCCACTCTGAAATCTAGAAAGTTGAGCTGACTTGTCCGGAAACCTACTAGTTCGTCTCTGCTTCCAAACATTGCCTGTACAGGCTTGCAATGGAAGACTATTGGTGGTACGTGTATCGAACGGAAGCTTTTAGTTGGTACGTGTATAACGGAAAGTGATCCTGTAGCCGGAAAAGTGGAAAGCCAGTGGTAGTATCCGACTAGTCAGTAAGTATACAATGGAAAGCTATCCTCTCACAATACGTGAATAACGGAAGACTGGTGGTAGTACGTGAACAACGGAAGCCACTGGTTAGTACGTTTACAACGGAAAGCCCTCCCGTCACGACGTTTTTTAGAATTATGCAATCTAGATAAATTACACTAACATATAAACATTTCACATTTATAATAGGGACGAACGCAAATAAATCAAGTAAATTGAAGTCAATCCAGCTGTTGTTATTTGGACCTTTTACTCCACTGAAGCTACCCAGAGTCGAATTTCGACGTTTTGCTTCCGATCGCACTATTGGGGCCCGAGCAAAGCAAACCGTCTGACCTAAAAAATGACGTCACAATAATAATGGAAGGAATGTCGTCAGGGTTGGCCTGTCATCTAAGTCGGCCATCTACGATTTTTTTAGGTTTGACTACTAGCGCCACCAATGTTCGAGTGCGGAAAATCGTCTCTCAGTAACAGCGAACTTTTCATGACATTGCAGATTTGGAGCGTGAACGTAAAGTACATATGTGTTGTGCACTCAGTGGTTTGAAATGTTTGAATGGTTTGAATGTATTGTGTGACTCATTTTTGAAAATAAATCAAGATGAAAATTCAATTCTGTAACATTTTGGTTGTGGTGTCACGTGGTGCGGCAATGGCGCTTGTCGTTATGGTTGGCCACTATTTGTAGTCAGGATTAGCTCATTGTGATTGTGTGCTTGGAAGACGCCCTAAAAACGTCCAGCACCAATCCCAATGAAGTCTGCCAATAAAATACCAGTTAAAGGAAGATGCCCGCCAAAAAGCACAGACAAGCCCTCTTAGGACAATGCAAGAGAGAAGTGCATTTGCAGTGACATTTGCTGGAAATGCGACTTCGAATAATGTGGCATTCAAATTTTTCTAAAAAACAGAAAAATGGAACAAATTCACATTTTAATTTCATTCAATTAGTTTTTCAATGTCTTTTTTAATCATTCTACACATTTTTCGTCGACTGGCCAACCTTGACAGCGTTTCACTTTTTTTTTTAAATGCAAGAGAGAAGTGCATTAATTTTTCACCCAGTGAATCTGCAATGTTCAGAAAAAGTCTTAATTTTTCCCGGGGACCTTTTCAAAGATGTGCATTGACCAAATTCCACCTTGACTGGAAGTTATGGGCAAATGTCAAAAGGGTGTCCAACCATGACCACATGACCACACTCCCCTACATAACAAATTGAAATTCCACCGAATTGTGTTCGATTTCACGACAAATTTTAGGTTAGACAATTACATTAAATGTTATTTGTAAATTATATGCGTTAATTCTTAAAAGACATGTCAAAAATTTTGTTATTTTTAAGATACCAAATAGGACATGTAAAAATCAAAATATTATGCTTAGGTCTAATCCATTTTACTCTATCAGTTTTGTTTCAATTCGTTACAAATGGAATGACAAACGTAGTGTAACCCCTATAGATTTCCTATAGGGTACTCATTGAAAAAATAAATTTCAAGAAAAGGACTACTTACCTAATTAAAGTTTATTTTCACAGAAAATCGAATAAGAACTCATACATGTCAGACATGAGATTATTATTAAAAGTCTCCATGAAAAAACTGAAATTTCCAAGGGTAGCAGATCTCATTATTCTTCGATATTCCTCCCCAGAAATAGATACCTTTTGTGTGGCAATTATTTGAAAGCTCGTTCTATCGTTTGGACATTATCATTGGTCCTGATATAGTATAGCAAATGTAAACTATGAAGCACAACCAATTGATTTCCTGTTGAAATGAGATATTAATGAGACCGATTCGTGATATTTGCTAGTTGCGTAATAAATCGATTTCAGAAACCTGTTGATAACTGAACACAATTGGTTTAATTAAGAATGAAAATCAGAACTAATGTTTGCCTCTATTCTTTGATATACCTTTAAGATAGCAACCATATGATTTTCTATTACATTCATATCTGGAGATACTGTATTTCCCTACAAATATTGAATCTAGAAGTAATATGCTGCGTTTGGGTTTGGGAGTATCATTGATGTGGTGTGTTGAGATCTGGCGGACAAAATTTTAAAAATTTACTTTTCCAGACATTCAACTTCACGGAAGAACTCTTGGTGAAATGTAAAGAAGACTAGATAAATTGGAAAGTTTTAATAAATCATACAATTAGAAAAGTTAAACGGTGATCACTTCAGAATCTCATAACTTGTTAGAACTGGTAAATGGCTTCTCAACCTGTATATCTGCCGCATCCAGGGAAAGGAGTACACTTCAGGATATGTTTTAAATGTATCATAAGAAAAAATATGGAATAGATCGCACAAGAACTAGATGCCGCATACAGTACCAAAAAAGTATACAAAAGTTATATTGCTGGGTGGTCCATTTTGGAATGGACCACAACATTTTAAATGATGTATACGTCGGGTGATTCATATGTTTTCGAATCTGAAGTGTTGAGGAAGTTGATCAAATGTATACAAAACTGCTATTATAAAAACATTTGCTTTCGGCACGCTCTAAATTAACATAATATGGTTCATTCCAGAATGCACAACACATTTCACAATCTGTATAATCTGCTCTAGTATACCATGCGACATCTAGATCTTGTACGTCATTTGAAAAGCCCCACCATGACATCTGTTAGCATACTAATCATGTTGCCATATTTTAAAGTTTCTTCTATCAAATGAAAAAAATCAAGATCTAATTTTTTTTTCAAACAGTTGTTGATAATAAATACCGTAAGCGATCTTGTAAAATAGAAAAAAAACTGAAATTTCTTTGGAATTAGTTTTTTTCCGTTTTGGAAAGTTTATCGGATACCGAAATTAATGAAAGTCTTAAACAAAAGTTAAAGGAATTGCATAGTCATCGATATTGTCAAAGTGGGTGATGGAATTTAAACGTAATCGTACAAGCATTGAAGATGATTCCCGTTATCGTCTACCGAAAAATGTTACAAAACAATCAAAGTAGAGAGCTGTAGCTGGTTGTATAGGTCTAAAGAAAGTAAAGTAAGTTCCATCGGCCTGATGACGTTCGTGCTTTTAGATACCATGAAGGGTACACCAATTACATGGGCAGACTATTTTAAACCCAGGCTTAGTAAAGAAAAAAATGTGTATTACCATGACAATGCGTCACATGGCTAAAAATAGTTAGACTGAGTTATAAATTGGTTGAATATCCACCCTAATCTCCAGATTTGGCTCCGTTTGACTATCATCTATTGTGGTCGGCTATTATGAAGACCTTCCGGACAACCATTCTAAGAATGGAATGGAATTATTGTAAAAATCATCATATCATATCATACTAAAAAATAAAAAAATAAACATTTTTATAGCAATATACTGCATTATATATTGCTGGCGAAGGATCACACTAATAAACTCGGTACACAAAATGCTGCCTCTGATAATTTTCTCCAGGATAAAAGGAAAAATAAAGGAAAATATATAATAAAAAAAAAAACAAGATGGATTAAGCCAAAGATATGAATACATTGATCATACATTACAATGATTTCGAAAGAGCATTTGACTCAATACATTCCGGATCAATATGAAAGGTGCTACATGCGCTACAGAAGATAACATAAGTTGACATAACAGAAGTACAATGATAACAAAACAAATGGAAATCTGAACGATCCGCTGAATCTCAAATCAGTTATAAGAAAAGCACCCTTATTATCGTTGTCACTTTAAGTGAGAAATGGTGTTACGACACAAAAATGATATTATGATTGTCGTTTAACGTGACATTTGTCGAAAACATATGATTTTGGTCGTATTACTGTGTTCGTATTAAGTAGACAAATGTCATTGTAAGTATTAAGTGACAATTTAATTCACTTGGTTTTTGTAAGTGACAGATGTTAAATGTGTGTAAGGATAAGGAAAGTGCAATCGGAAAAAGATAAGTTTTATGATGACTTTTTAAGTTGTTCATTAAAACATAAAATTCAAGGATGGATAAAGAAGAATTTTTAAGAACTTTTATTTTTAACGATTCTAAATCCGGGAAAAATAAATAAAAGTCAAATTAATTTTTTTTGCATTTTGAGTGTAAAAATTACAACAAAAAACAATATGAAATCATGATAGATCCTTTTATAGCAAAAGGGCTGAAATACATCGCGTTTATGATTTTTTTTCTTTGAAATACTTTCAAAAATAACATTAGTACCACGAAATAAGACAAACCTCACTTTTGTCTACAAATGTAATTCATACTCTGACGCACGCCCTGATGATATCTGTCACTTTTAGTTACAACGATAATAAGGCTTCGAAGA
Organism: Dioctria rufipes; assembly: GCA_963924295.1. Lineage (NCBI taxonomy): Eukaryota > Metazoa > Arthropoda > Insecta > Diptera > Asilidae > Dioctria > Dioctria rufipes. The sequence goes on from OZ002742.1 coordinate 30,872,081, forward strand.
AAAATGTCACGTCACACCATCCGACAACGACAATACGAAAAGTGACGTGAAGTGAGAGTGACTGCGGAGATTCTAACTTCGGTAAGTCGACAACTATAATAAGGGTGAAGGATATCATCCATTTCTTTGTAGTTCTTCGCTAGACTAATGAAAGTAATGAGGTAAGCGTAGAGGAAACAGGCGGACACTAATAAGTTAACTAGAGGTCGCTAGATAATATTTTTCTATTAGGCTACTCATTTAGCCACATTTATGTAGTACGATACCCGCGGAAGAAATCGTCTATAACAATACCCGAGATGGAAGAAGTATCAGAATTCAGCTGTTTTGATAGAATCATTACTGGTAAAGGCTGGTAAAGGCAAAAATACCTTTCGTAAGACTGCATAAAATTTCAAAATTATCAAATATTACGAGAAGCAGGATAGACGAAGCGGTAGTGCACCTCACCTGGGAGGGGGGTGGGCATAGGTGTCCCAAGTGCAAAAGAAGTCGGAAAAATAGCGCTCATCTCTATAATTAAGAACTGCTATTGTATATTTAAACAACATAGAACATACAGAACAAAGAGTTGATACACAAAAATTACATAGGCAACTATACGACGTTTCTCTAAGGAGTGCATATTTAAAAGCTTCAAGCGATCTACATATCATTGGATGGAAGAATCAATGAATTATCCCAGGATAGGTGCCTAATAGAAAAGCACAGGAAGTTCCGCTGAACAGACTCGATACGGCCGAGGAGACTAGACCTGGCTAGCGTATTCGTATTCCCACAAAGCAAGTATACAAAAGCAATGTTATGATAGGATTTGAGAAATCTCGGGACTAACGTTTTATGAAGTCCAGCATAGAACTTTTTTTTGACACCATATAGTTTATATGGGAGATGAAATTCAATCTCTCTATTCACAGACAGACTTCACACGGCGAATCAAGATTAAGTGATTCCTGTTCAAGGTCATAACCTCACATTTGTCTATATTGAGTACCAAATTATTGCACGAATCGTAAAATTTGTATAGGTCACCTTGTACCTGTTCACAATCGTTAACAGATTTAATCTGAGGGAAAAACTTAACGTTGTCAGCATAAATCAAGATTTTGCAGTGCCTTATAATAGACACAATATCTTCAATATATAGAATAAATAACAATGGTCCCAACTGATTCTGGTAAGGTACACCAGGCGAAGCCCTCAAGACTATAGAGATGGAATGGCGGAAATAGATTTTGGTATGTTTTGTTATATAAATACGGGGTTCACATGGACACTCCCCAAGGTGGTATCTTATCACCTCTTTTATAGGTGCTCATCATGGACGATCCTTTGCTAACACTCACCCGGATGGGGTACAAAGCAGTATGTTACGCGGACGACTCGACAGTCTTAGTCACCGGGAGCTAAGAACCAGTACTCTATGGACGGGTGCAAAGCGCTATCCGACTGACTGCGCTGGGTCACGGACTGCGGACTGAGTATCAATCCTTAGAAAACTGACCTATGCTTCTTCACCATGAAAAGGAATATCCCCAGTTTAAATCTACCCAAGCTTGGAGTTAAAGGACAGGGTGAAATACCTAGGTATTAGATTAGATAAAAAGTTAAACTGGAAACCACACCTCGAGGTCAGACGAAGCAAAGTTCTTAGAGTTTTTGCAATGTGCCGCAGAGAGGTAGGGAAGAAGTTGTTACTCAAACCGCGAATGATCGGTAGTGTGGTGGAAAGCAGTGGACTTCTCCAATCATCGCAACATACACCCAGTGCAAATACATATTAATCAGAGGACGTCGACTACAGCGCTAAGACTGCATCTTAACTTTGGCTGGCTTCATACGGAAACAAGAGTTCCAGATGAATCCATTTATGAGTTTGTGCAGTCTATTGCACCTGTCATCGACAGGGATAGCGGCCACCTCCTCGAGACCATCCTGGTAAGAAATTTTGAATCTAGAATTCCATCCAGGGCAGAATGGGAATCGCTATGCCACGGTTTTCCAGGCAAAAGTCAAGGCCATTTTAACTCATTTACTGAAAATAAGGAGATAGCCATCTACTCAGATAGTCAAGCAGCTATCCAGGCTTTGTCTAAGCCCTTTATAACCTCCAAACTACTAATGGAGTGCAAAACCACCATGAACTCCCTTTCTTGGAATAACAGGGTGATAGTGCTGTGGGCGCCGGGGCACAGCAACATCAGCGGGAATGAAAGGGCGGACGAGCTTGCCCGTCTTGGTGCAGCCTCAGAGGAACCTGCCTTTACAGTCGGGATTGCACCAAAACACCTTGTCTCAATCATTTCAAGCTGGGCTGATCGCCAACAGAGTTGCCTTTAGTTAGAAGATCCCTCGTGTAGAACAACAAAGGAACTGTGGGGTAAACCAAACCCAAATCAAATTAATAAGCACCTAGGACTTAACAAGCCAACCCTGAGAACTCTGGTGTCAATTCTCACTGGGCACTCCTTTCTCAGAGGGCACATTCACAAGATGAGACTTGTTGATGATGAGCAGTAGCGGAGAGGAGTCCGGAACAGTGACCCACTTTCTTTTTCCCTGCCTGGCCTCCTCTTGTGCAATTCTAGGGATGGTGGGTGAATGAAACGTTATCAGAATCGTTCATATGACTGATGTTGTTATTTCGAGGTTGGAAATTAAACGTGGCAAACACATTGTAAAAAAATCGGCCAAGTGCGTGTCGGACTCGCACACGAAGGGTTCCGTACCATCGTACAAAACTTAACGCTATGTATTTTTTCTTTATTTTTTCAATTGAGAGTAGGCGTCATTTGAAAAAGCAATGCTGTAATTTGAAAAAAAAAATAATGCTGTCATTTGAAAAAATTATGCGTGCTTATGATAATAATAATGAATAAGATTATAACCGGGAATAAAAACCCCGAAAAAATTACGTTTTTTTAATTTAATTTAATTTTTATTTTTTGTAGTTAGAGCGGCAATAGAAATACACACTCTGTGAAAATGTGGACATTTGATATATTTTCACAGAGTGTGATTTCTATTACAGTTTACGAGATACAGCCCGGTGACAGACAGCAGACATCGAAGCCATAATAATAGGGTTCCCCTTTTTACCCTTTGGGTACGGAGCCATAAAAAATGAAACAAACATTACAAATTTCAGGAAATTGTTGTGACTTATAATGTCTTTGTCCCTCATATAACTTTTCCACAATTTAATCTCTCTATTTTTAAGACGTTTCAGCTCTTTATTGAACCATGACGCAGATGTTTTAGGGAACCTATGATCCCAATCAGAGTTGAGAATGTAGAAAAATAAAAATTACAGTAAATAGAAAAATAATTTAGAAGTAAAATATATTGATAGTATTTTTTTTATATAACATAAGCGTTCCTCAAGAAAAACCATTATTTATGGTGAAGTTTTTCTAAGACCTTTGTTAGATAGAACCAAAACCTCTTAGGCAGCCATACATACTTTCTAAAGAATTTGCTTTATCATTGCAAAATGGAATTGAATTTTTTTTCACTTCTTGAAAACTTTTCACGTAATTAAAGCAGTCTTAAATTGTTAAAATTTGATTGACGGCGGGTTATATTATCGGCCAAAATATTTTTAGAAAATCTCATTAAAGCTCTTCCGAAGTAATAAGCGTCGGAAATTTTCATCGACATAAATCTGCCTAGCGAACTGTTTAAAAATAACAAAAAAAATCCTTAGAAAATTATTTGTTCAGCCTTCACCATTTTGTATTTAATATTTTAAAGGGCAAAGATCCGCACACACTTACATAACAGAGTATGAAGAGTACATTAAGTACACATACCTAAATTTTTACATGTTTCTAAAAATTCGTTCTGTCCTTTGTCTCACTAATGCCGAGCATTATATAACATAATTGTTGTAGAAAGGATTTAATTCCTCTGGAGAGAAACCCTTTTTGCATTTTACAGGAAACCTACATTAAGGAAAAACTTTTTTTTTTCATTCTTTTTTTCTTTTTTAAATAATTAAGTAAAATGGAAGGTAAATGAAAAGGCTACGGTGATATTTATCTTTTTCAGAAAGATAGAAGAGCTGGAATATTTTCTCTAATGCAGTCAAGGTTTTTAAGTCCTTTGTGTTGTATACCTATGCCCTATTCAGAGATCCGTATTACAAAACTATAAAAGGGTCGTTGTCCACCCCATAAACGGTATTATACCCTATTTTGTGGAAATTTCCGAAGTTGAAGTTATTTCGTTTCAAGCAAATCTAATAATATGAAAGGAAAGTGGAACATTTAAAGGTTTTCGGCATATTCTAAGAAATCCAACTTAAGAACGAACAGCTTAAGGGAGTTAGGGATTTCGAAAAAAAAAGAATATTTTTTTCCTTTATTCTGTTTTCTTGAACTCTTCGAATACGTTTCACAAATATTTTATGGCTATATGAATATCTGAATGTAATGCGAGCTAAAGCAACCCTGTTTTTTACTGTATAAAATGTAAAGGTGATCATTTGAAGATTACGTACCTAAGGCTGTACATACATTCATATGTATGTACCAATTTAAGGTGAAAGGGATAAGTGAATCGAATATAGTTTATAGCGTTACTGTTACAACGTTTATAAGGTATTCTTTTATCGAAAATGATTGATTCTCTTTTAGGAATTTTTTGTTTAGTTATTTAATAATTTTTGTTTTAAACTTTTATGAGCAGTGACGATGATAGTTAATCCAAGCATGTATATGGAAGATAAGAAGCAGAAACTTTGGTAATTAAATAAAAAAATTAAACTTACGATGAACTGTGTGGGGGAACTTTAAAGAAATGAATCCAAATTGTATATTAAATAGTGTAAAGCAGAAAATTGATTGAAAAAATTAGGTGTATAATCAACCGTCGATTCGTTTGACATATTTTGTGCTTCTGATGTTCTTGTAGAATCAGGAAATTTTGAAGCCTACTCAGCAGGAAACAGAAGCATTTGGGATGGATTCCAAAAACATTCTGCGAGAGGTAGCAGCAGGTGCAAGCAATACGCTCTGATACCCAGTCCATTTCTTTTAATGTATTAATGTCCTACCACGGGAAGATATGGCGCCTGAACACCTTACCTCTGCTAGACCACTAAGGTGAAAAGAGGCCTTCCTTAGCAATTCTTTGGAAGGTGAAAAGAAAAATTCCTTATTAATTCTTTGGAAGGTGAATGGAAGCATTCCTTATTAATTCTTTGGCAGGTAAAAAGAAGAATTACTTTTAAATTCTTTGGAAGGTGAAAAGAGTAATCCTTTTAAAATTCAGTGGAAGCATTCATTCTGTCATTTCAGAAACGGACGGTTGAACAGAACTATTCAATTTATACTTTTAGGAAGATGGAGAAAATCACTCTTCCTTTTTTCACTGAGAGGTAAAAGGAAAAAAATTTTCTGCTTTCTCAGAAAATTGCAGAAAATAAACACGTCTTCACTTAATCGAACCTCGTAGGTACTTAAATGAAATAAGGCACAAATCAGAATTTTTTCCATCTGTACGCACTTTCCTTCGTTCATTGTTCTTAGAAAAACAATGAAACTATATGTGTGCAAATATAGATGCACAAATTTCTACCTCTTTTTCATAACAACACGAAAGGAACATAGCATGCTCAAAAATACGATGCATCTACACATTACGCCTGCCCTCCTAAGCTAGTTCAACGTAAGGTATGTTCATTTTACTCATAACTATTGCATTCCAGGTAATGTTGACAGAAGCCTTAGCTAAGTCAGACATTCCTATTTTTCCCGCTGGGTAGTTATAGAGATCTGAATGACTTAAGTCAATATTTATATATATAATTAGAAAAATCATCAGTGGCGTAGGTAAGAATTCAGGGGCCCACCCGAGAAACTTTTTAAGGGCCCATTTAGAAATGGAAGTCACAATTTGTAACTCCTCAGATATAGTCGATACTATACTTTATAGAACACAAGACATTCATAATTGAGAGCAAAAGGTTGTGGAATATATAGATATTCTTAGTTAATTATGGAAACATGTATTAATACATACATACCTATTATACCTATATTTAAACCCTCTCTGGTGAAAATATAAGTAAGGTATAAAATTTGATATTTATGATAATAATATCCAAAAATATTATATTATAAATTTTTCTAATATCTGAGGATGATGCCTAAAAGTCTAAATTATACAGTGAATTGTAAAAACTTACCCGATTTAATTAGAAAATGAAACACAAAAGCATATTTTCTTCAGTAGCATAAAGTTTGCAACTAACTAGCTCTTCTAGATTGACGGACTTACTTTGTTTATGTTCAATACTTAGTCAAAGCACTTAACCGAACTTGTTAAATCGTGCTGCGTAAATAAGTTTTAATCAATTTCAGTTTCAAAAACGATCTTTCTGCTGTTGCGGATGTTACCGGTAATGTTAAATATAATTGAAATAATGTACACAAATCTGGAAGACTAGTATTTTCCACTATTAATAAATTTGCAAGGTCTTTAATGGATGATTTTTGTTTAAGGGATTTGTTTACAAAAAAAGGCTATTTTTACTAATTTTTCTTTGGTAGGTATAGGTATAAGTATTGATATAAATGTTGTTGGGCTTAAACACTTTTTATACACAAAAATGATAGACAAACGTAACGTTTCAAAAAGTAGACAAGTGAGTTGCGTGAGCCATATCTCTGGAACGAGTTATCTTAAATAAAAAAATCACGGAATTCGATTGAGTTCGTCCTGAACTACGATCATCTCAAAATTTCAATTTTTACTAGCAAAAATCACTGAAAAAAGATTATTATTTTTTTTTTTTTCAAAATAAGTCCGCCATTTTGTTAATTATGTATAAAAATTAATGATGTAGTTCGGAACGAAATCACTAGTATACTTAATGTAATTCCATGTGATGTTTTTATTTCAGATATTTCCTTCATTTTTGTGTATAAAAAGTGTTTAGAATAAAATATAAAAAATGTTGCATTTCGAAAATATCTTTATTAAGTCCAACAACTTTTATATCAATACCTATAATAAAAACTTCCAAAACACATTAATAAAAATAATTTAAATGCAGTTGGTATGGGATATTAAAACAAGCTTTCTTCTTTTCACCAACGTTTCTCGTTGTATTTCAACGCTTCTTCAGGGCTATAAAAATACGTTTGTACTAATTATTTTCATAGTCCACGATGTTTGTATTTTCAAAATCAAAGACATGGTCTCTCTCTTCGAAATTATGCTTGGCTAGGGCTGTCATCCCTTTTTTGTGACTGTTGGTAGCTCTGCAATCATACCCGTGTTGGTATAGTCTTTTCTTTAACAATTGTTTAGTCTGGCCAATATAACACGCTTCACATGACTTGCAATTAATTTTATATACTACATTAGACTGTAATTCATGTGGATCCCGATCTTTAAGTCTGGTGAATAGATTATGAACTATCTTCGTATTATAGAAAACTACCTGTATATTCTTAGAATACGAGGACATTAAGTCTTTTAACTTGTAAGATATCGGTGTCATAAACGGTAGTCTAATATATGCTTTTTTTTTTTGAATCTGTAGATTATTAGTTGTATCAACGTTATGGATGTTAGTATTAGTTGCATGATATTGATTAATTACTCTATTCTTGAAAAATTTGGGGTAGTTGTTCATCAGTAGAATTGACTTAATTTGTATAATATTCTTTATTATATAATGTTGCGAGCATATATTGTAAATCTTATTCAACATATTCCAAATCCCGTTTCGTTTTTGATGTATAGGACAATTCGAGAGAAAATTCAATATTCTACCAGAATTTGTGGATTTCATATACCAATCAGTATCTAAGGAGCCATCTTCTTTCCTAATTAGGCACACATCTAGAAATGGTAATCTATTATCTGACTCTCTTTCAAATGTAAATTGCAGTTTCTCGTAAAAATCCTTAAACTTATTCACCACCATGTCTACTTTATCCTTGGGTACTGCTAAAATGGAATCATCAACATATAGCTTGAAGAAAGGTATGAAAAATATCAGTTTGTTTAGGGTATGTTTTATTAAATAGTTCATGACTAAGTTGGCAATACATGGGCTAGCAGGATCTAATTGTTGGTACACATTATTATTGAATTTGAAGTAGCTACTATTGAACAAAAAGTCGGTTACTTTTAGGAGTATATCTAATTCTAAATCCGTATATTGAGATATCGTTGTCCACTCCTCTTTGACTATGTGTATAAAAAGATCCTTAGTGATGTTGGTAAATAATGATATCACGTCAAGAGAAATCAAAATAAGTATAATCAGTGGGTAATATGAAGTCACGGATACTATGTACCAATTGTATAGAATTGGTTACATTAAACTCAAAAGTCTTAATATAAGGAGTTAAGCTGCTACGAAGAAATATTGCCAAGTTGTAAGCTGGTGTGTTAATACAAGAGACCACCGGTCTCATAGCTAGTCTTGGTTTGTGAGTTTTTCTCATACCATACAATTTCGGTGGGACAGAATTTAATTATTCTAATCAGTTATGATAAAAAAATTGATGTTATTCTAGTTTTGATAAGGTCTGACTCACACTTTGTTATACTAGTACTAGACTATCTGTTTTCCTGTATTTTTATCTAGGATGCTATCTGACAGCCGTAAAATTGTTTAGATTTTTTGGATGCCCCTTACAATTTGTTTAATTTTTTTAATGTGCAATTTTAATAATAATTATTATAATTCATATTTATAATTTCTTGAGGTAATTGATAGATAATTTTAATGTTGTCAAATGAATTCTTTGTTATGTATTTTTATAGCCTTGAAGAAGCGTTGAAATACAACGGGAAATGTTGGTGAAAAGAAAAAAACTTGTTTTAATATCCCATACCAGCTACATTTAAATTATTAAACTCAGGAATACTATAATTCCTCATTAATAAAAATAGCCTTGTTTTTTTGTAGCGCGGAAAGTAGACTAATCCCTTAATATCACTGCTGAAGGCAGTCTTGAAATTAATTAACTGAATGGGTAAGTCTTCCGGAAAATCATCACCATATTTGCTCAAAACCTGCCTTCCACATTCCATTATTGCTTCATTTGTTGAAGTGATAAATTTTGAAGGATTTAGAAATGTGAAAAGCTTCACAATTTCATTTATAGAGCAAAATCTTGTAGATAGTTAGTTTAATAATTATATCAAGTGATGCATTGAAAACTTCAATCTGAATTTTTTTTTAAGTGATTAGGAATTACGCAGTCATTTTCCTATTCATCAAAAAATTTCTTAATTTTCTTCTGTCGTTTTTCTTTCAACTTAGGCTGAATATTCCAAGACTTTGCAAGGCTATTAGCATCTTCTTCAAGTTGATCGAAATTGCTTCGCAGTTGTGATAAGTTCTTTAGTCAAGTGTTGAGCAATTCGCAAGCTTTTTCTAAATCGTATGAGGGACTCTGTAGTAGTTTTGAAATTAAATTGACGGCTTTTAAGATTTTACTTTGAAACACAAGTATTAAAATGAACTCATAACTGTCAATTTTATTCTGCAAAGATATGAAGCAAAGAATAAAATGGACAGTTATCTTTCATTTGATCTTTTACACAATAAGATAAAATTTGATAAGTACTGCATCACCAACTGATAATTATATTTTATTGAGAGTACAAATTCATATCTAGATAACCACCTTGTCGGGCAAATTTTTTTGAGGGTGCATTTATTTTTATTTCCATATGTAATGATGTTTCATTTAGTGGTTGCCAACGCGGAGGACTGAAAACACATAAATGCTTTGCAGAAGGTCATAAAAGTTTTGAATATCTCTAATGTTTTTAATCGAATAATTTTAAAATAAATTCAAATTATGGGCTGAGCAATGCACATAATTAGCAGTAGAAACTCCATTCTTAATTCTTGCCAGCAAAACGCTATATTTGCCGGACATATTAGCAGCCCAATTTTATCCTTGTTCCCGACACTTTTCAATTTTAAAATTATCCAAGGCAATGAGGACGACATTCTCTAGGTTCTGTGAATTTTGTTCGGTTAGTTCTATAATCTGCATTTGGCTTTATGCTTGCATACCGTACAACAATACTTAGTTGGTCTTTTTTGGATATAAATTGGTTATCTTTTATCAATTGCAAGGGAAAAGAATGGAGCATCATTGATATTTTCCGTTATTGTTTCTAAAAAGCTTGTAACCACTTCGTCGTGATATTTTGAGTATCCGTTATAGATCTATCCCATCGCGCATCCAAATTTAAAATGAATAAAATCTAAATATTTTTATCGATATACGCACCTATCTTGATTCCCAGAAAAATAATAAAATTTGCTTATTTTAAGGCATATTGCTCATGTTCTATAATTTCAGGAAGAGGAATTCAGTTCAAAAATCAATGATACCTGGACTTTATATAAGCAAGGCCTCAACATTTTCTGAACATTTTTTCTAGATTTGGTATGGAATGACCTAGAACGAATTTTCAGTGCAAACTATAAAACACATTTTAAATTTTATTCTGAGTATGAATTACTAAAAGAAAGTTCAAAGCTATGTGCTCTGTTTTTTAATATTTATTTTTTTTTTATTTAAACAATTTTCGTAATAAATCCAGGAAATTTGAGATCTGCATATAGCTTTCTTCTGGTGAAAAGATATCTTAATGTTAAGCAGCTTAATCGTTCATGAGGACTGATTGATTTTCTTAGATGCGTATCTTGTTTATTTGTATTACCTGTGTTACTAATTTTAATAGAGAAGAATTCTGTGCAGATCAGCCGATCAGGACAGAGGTCTCGGGGTGTGTGCATTTTAAACCGCTTTTTCCAAGAGTATAAATAAGTATAGCGCTTTTGAGATTCAATTAGTCGGTGCAAAAAGCCCAATTCTACCAATATCTTTTTTGTTTAAGAACACAAGGAGGGAGTACAATATTCGATTTTTTATTTGGAAAATACTAACTCAAAGCAAAACCGACGCCAAAACCAATAGCCGGCATCAAAACACGCGAGTAGCAAAGCAGTCCTGCTTTTTACTCGGGTGTCTGCTGAGTCGATTTACACAGCCAATCAGAAACAAGATTTGTAAAGCGAAATGCTTTAAATTGAGAGGATCCTGAATTTGGTGAGATATTTCCAATGTAAAAATTATGAATATTTGGTACATGTTGAAAAGCATGACGACAATAAAAATTGAAACAAACAAAAACGCTGGACCTCAAGAAGAATTTGCAAGACACGCAAATTCCGCTATTCAAGCATAATTTTTTATCGCGATTATTTTCATGCCTAAGGTCATCGCTCTACCCAACATTATTGATACAAATGGTATGAGTGATATGAATAACTACAAATTGTAAATAATTCCTGTCTTAGCAGTGAAAATTCTGTGAGCATAATATTTCGATTTCAGGAATTATTACGGTCGAATAATGTTTATAGTAATTTCACTTTTGTATAAAAAGCCGGTGCATAGATCAATAAAATCAGAACTTATCAGTTCTTCAAAGTGATTTATTCTCATTAACATCGGCATAATCTGCCATTGCAGATAAATAGGCACACTCTGCCAAAACATAACATCGACATATTCTGCCATTTTCCTCATAAACATCGGTACACTCTGCCACATCTTTACTAAAACAGACATACTCGATCATTCTCTGTATACAGGGGTCTATCAAAGCCATATCCATTATTTCGGCACTTATACCTTGTCTGAAGGTATTCTAATTATATCGGCTCTTTAACCATAATAGTAAGTACGGCAGGTATTGCCAAAGTGAGATTTGTATTACCAGAACACTCTCAACCAATTTACAAAATGTCCAACAGTATTCATCAGCACCAGCATATTACAATGTATTCTATAAAGAGATTTTGTTTGGTATTACACGCACTTTCGTAGACTCAAAAAAAAAGGTATCGTAAAATTTATAAAAACACTTGCAAATCCGAACAATGAAGTACAGTTACTCTCTGCATCAGTCAGTTTGCTACCAATTGCGTGCATCTCAAAGTAGAACATGATTGTTCATTGCTGACTTATTTAATATTCCAAAGTTAAAGTAATAATGGTACATACTGCACAATTAACGAAAAGTATAAGATAAGATCAAATTTTTTATTTTGAAAAATTTTGAAATTACCTCAAGTTCCCAACACTCCTCACGACACGACCCGCCATAATGATATGGGAAGAAAAATATTCTTTTTATTATAATGGTCTTTGATAAAACACATAATGAAGGCATGGCTAATCAGGAAAAGCGATTTAATCTCCCTTACAGAGAATTTATGCAGATCTTTAATTCTTAAGAAGATTTTCATCAAAATGATACCAAAAACATTTCCTTATTTACATTTCACATATTGGAATAACTCGTCACCTGTCTTTTCTGCCATTATTTTATTTTCATTTATTCCTGTAACGATTCCTCATTCCTTACAATAAAATTGGAAACATAAATTTCTTCTCTAAAACCAGAGATCTGGTAATGCTTTAATATAAACTTATAAAACGACATGCTAAATATGGATTCCAAATTTTCGCTATTTATAAAAATTTTAATACATTTTTACCTTCACTAAATACTCTATTATATTTAAAACATTTCTGATGAGGGAAACAATACATTTCAAGTTAATTTTCTGTTTCTGTAACCATGTTACTAAATGTTTATCAATTTTTATCTTATTCAACTGTCAAAATAACGCATTTTGCTCCTTCATAACTCAAGCTCCTGAAGTTTTACCATCAGTCGTGGATCGCTCTGTATAGCTATCTCTTTCCATTTCAGCATGAACATTTCATTAACATCCAGATATCGCAGGAGTCCTTTTATTAATATAATAGATAAGTTTTTGATTCCAGAAGCATAGTAAAAGCTGGTGCCACAAAAAATATAAAGTTGTTCAGTCGTAACCCCCGGACCCTGTAGCAGAGAGAAACCTTCTGACAGCACTGCCTATATAAACTCTAAAAAACTGATATAGGGAGCAGTTACAGTCTGCGACGACACAGTATTTTTCCGCTAGCGATCAGTCGGCTTGGGCGGACAGACAGACGGATTATTGAAGAGTTTCGTTAACGTTACTGGTATTTACGCAACAAGGCAGACGGACAATAAAACGCGATGAAGCTGGTGCCAAATGTGACCAACTGATCACACCGAATCATGTACCCCTATAAGAAGGAGTGGCCGAGAGAAAAGAAGAAAGAAAAGGTGAAGCCTTCTGCTGTTGTTGGAGGCCCGAATCGCCGCACTAAGCGCAACGCTCCCTACCACTTAAACGATCAAACCGCGTACGATCCTGCTATTCTTGTTTGACTTCCTAAACGTTCAGTGTGTACGCGCCGGCGACAAAAAAAACCCTCGCTACCCCACCATGTCACTTCTCTCCCCGAAAAACAAATTACCTCAGCACACACCATATGTTCAAAACAAAATAAAAAACAAAATATAACATCGGCCACTTTTCCTTCCAACACCTTTGGTGACTGACTAAAAAAACTTCCCATTTAAAAGCCGGCCTTAAATTACAGGACAAAACTCGGAGATCAGATTCGAAAATACTGCCTCAATTCGCCGAATCAAAAAAGAAAAAAAAAGTGAACAGACAATGAATCAATGAATTATTTTGTTTTTTTGTTTTTTTTTTTTACGAAAGAAAAACCGAGTATAAGGTTCAACCCAGAGGTACCTTAAATTTTTTTTTCTTTTACTTTGCAAGTAGGATCTAATTTAATAATTAAACCAAAAACCCATTTCTCAATTTACAGGAATAATCCCAGCAGGAAATGTGGTTAACGACTACGAAGTCAACAATGCTTCATTGTTGACCGTTTACTCTATGTGTCAACAGTAGATTCCAAATGAGCATGTATAGTTGAAATATTTTAAGCGTGTATGTTTTGTTGACACATCAAAGACTTGTCAACGATGAAATAGCGTTGACATTGTAGAAATGAGTCATATAATTTGAGGCAACAATTTGCAACTGTTGGTAGTAAAGTCAACGTTCAGTCATGTGAAAATTCATATAAATTCATTTAAAAAAAATTAAAGAGTCATAAATTTTCTATATTTAAATATAATAATTGGGCGTTACAAGATACAATATTTTTTTCGGTTACATACAATATGTATTTTCGTTTTTTTTTCGATCTACAAAACATTTAACAACAATGGGAAATTTACTGAAGTGATGTCAACGTGATATCACACATTATTATGACAACGTCGTGTCACATTACTTTTGTCGCTACTGCATCATGTATGACTCTGTCAACATATTTTCATCGATTTTTTGTCATTGTCGTGTCATGGGTGAGCTTGTCAACGTTGTCTCTTTTGTCGGTTGTCATTGTTGCGTCATGTATTACATTTTCATTGTTTTGTCAACTATGACAAGTATATGACAAAGGATTGATGACTTCAACGTTGAAAAACTGTGCCACTCTCTTAAAAATAGTCATAAGATAAGTCAACGATACAAAATATCGTTGACTCCTCGATGACTCAACGACACTTTTTCCTGCTGGGATATATTCAATATTGTTAGGTAATTTTGATAATAAATCAAAAATCTTTTGCATTGCAGGGGTTATATATTTTACATTGTTACGGACAAAGCAAACCTGTATCAAAAGCCTGATTTAGTTACTGGACGAAGTGATATCTTTTTCACAAATGCCACAAGCGGGAATAATAAGCTTAATAAACATTTGTACAGTATCAAGAATTGATTTATGTGTTATTACAGCCCAATTAAAATTTTGCCAATTGGATTGGTCACTTTCTTGTTGATACACAAATAAAAATTTTGTAGGATCCAGAATTCTGATTTATGTTTTTTTTTTCAACCAAATTAAAATTTTACCAAATTTATTGTTTACTTTTTGCATCCGTCTTCGACCACCTATCATGCATTAATCCCCCATCATTTTCTACTTCACCAAAAAGGTTGTATTCCTTCTTTCTCTCCATAAAAAAATATAAAAAATTTACCCCCAGTGTATTTTTCTCCTTTCGCGCCAATTTTGATCTACACCAATCGCATGCAAGCATCACCCACGTCATGGAAAATTTTTCGGGTTTTTATTCAGGAGTCCAACCCGATCAGGGCAGGAAACAAAATTGCTTGTACAGTATTGGAGAAAACTCGAGTCATGCTCACAAAAAGCGCGTTTCAAGTTTTGTGCTGACGGGGGAAGGTTAACAAGTGAATTATTTTTTTCTGCGGTAGATTTAAAGGCGAAAATTACCTTGCCAAGGGAAACTATCGGCGATTTTACCAGATAGAGAAGGGGCACTTCGCTAAAACCCGGAATATACTTAAAAGACATGAAGCACTATTTGAATGTCAGGATACCGGAAACCGGACCGGTTAGCGGCCAACATTAACTATGTTCTTTTGTGTACCTTCTTCTAGAACTGCCATATACTGGAGAGAACAAATTGTTCTGTCGATTGCAGCGAACTATTTTTACTTTTAGCTTCATTTATAAATCTTCTACGAAAATGTATGAGGAGTTCTTTTGTGTATCTTTTTTTCTGCCCTGTTCTGCGGACACAAGAGACCACAGATATTATACACTTCTTGTTTTATCTTGTTGCTGATGTTTTTCGAACAAAAGTAGTTTGGATTTCATTCAAACACCATAATTTCCAGAAATTTGTTGTGCTTAAATTTTTTTTCCAATAATATCTTTTCAAATCGACACATAGTTAGAGAAATTTTCGAGGAGTGCTAATTTGGTAGGGTTAATATACTTTATAAGCCTATTTGCTTTAAATTAAATATTTCCAGAAAAACTGAATATAATTTTTCCAACATACTACTTATCATCAAATACCCCGGTTTTTGTAAGTTTTCGATCACAAAAAATGCAAACATTTTTCTTATACTGAAAATTCTTTTATTATATAATTTTAAGTTTTTTGAGAATAATTTATAATTCAAGGCTAAAGGAAAAATATACTTGATAATTACAAAAAAAAAAAACCTCAAAAATAAACTTTGATTCAAAATTCGCACTAAAAAAAAAATAGAAAATAATTTTCACTCCACTTGATGTTCACAAAAGTTCTCTAGACTTTCCCCTCATTTTTCATCTAATTAAATTTTAAAATTTTCAAGGTATACAGAAGAAGAGAACTTTTGTGATACTCGTTAAGTGAAGGGAGAAATTATTTTCTATTTTTTAAGTGTGGATTTATAAGTAGCCTTTTTAAAAGATTTATTTTTAATATTTATAACTTAATTTAATTAATGCGGAAATTTTTATTTTTATTTTATTAGAGTTCTAAGGGTGGAGGGGGGCGATCGCTCCGATTGCCTTCCGCTGTATCCGCTCTTGCAGACTTTTATATATAAGTTTTTAATGTTATCAATCCCAAAAGTTAAAAATCTCCTCAAATTACATTAAGTAAAGGTAAGAGCTTAAAGAGATCAATTCGAATTTTAATGTGTCATATTTAGTGTGTGCTCTCCAAGAATAGTATCACTTCCAACAAACTTTCCAGCTCCACTTGGAACAACCAAACAAACATATGTTGTGTTCTTATAGCATACCACAATTTCCCAGCGAAGCTTGTATACATAGGTACTTGTTCCTGGTACACATATCATACAAAATATGTGAACAGCTGTCAACCCACAAAATGTTACAGCAATCCGTGTTATTTCCTTAAATTCATGTAATCGCATTTCACCTGAAGTTTTTAGTGGCAAGTTTTCATCCCTCTGCCTGTACATTGTCGGCACCTGTTGTCTTTGCTTTATGGTCCATGATTTCTTGTGGTCACGAGCAAGTTATATGAGATTATTTAAGCCGTGGGAGAACGGACTTGAATGAGTTAGGAGTAACACCAAAGTCTCCGGAAAATATTCCTCTAACTAACTAACTAAACTAAAGGTAGGTATATAAGTGGGAAAAACTATGGCTTAGGGTGACGATATTATATGCTATATGTAGTAGAGAAAGTATGTTCTATAATGCCACAAATCATATGTTTTTTAGCGGCAACAGGCTTTAGTGTAATAATATCTGTCGTCGTCGTCGTTGTCGTTGTCGTCGTCATCGTGTCCATGTCCAGTCTTTAACTGTTTTACCAGAACTCCGTCCAGATGTCATTAATTGTTTCGTAATTTGTGGACAGCTTAATGTGCTTTTTGCTGATCCTATGGTGGCCCATTTGTAGGAATAGTCTTGGACCATTATTTGCACCGGTGTTTCTGATGTGACACAGACTTTGATAATATAAAATCTGCTACTATGGGATGAGTTTAGTTCAATTTAAATTTCTCCACAAATGTCAGTTCTTGCCTTGCCTTGCCTTGTCTCTGCTATTACTGGTTGCTTTAGTTTTGTTTAATAGAGAAATATGAAAAGCTTTTAATGCGCCCACCATGTAGCTTCCTAAGAATGAAACTTTAAAGGAAATCTATATATATATATATGTATATAGAAGTGATGTCATCCTATTTAATGGCATGTCCTGGAAAGATTTCAATGGATTATGCTTGTATGGTGTATGCTTTTCTCGAATTTATTTCTGGGGATGGTAATTGAATTAAGTGATAAACAAAGTTTTCATACAATTGTGACAATGCGATGCATTTCGCATGGGAGGAATTGAAAGTATTAAAAAAGTTATGAATTCAATTCATGGTCCAAAGATCTTATTTAAAGTGTCTTGAAAGTAAAACTTGAAATTTTCCAGAGGCGTAATTTGTTAACGGATATTATTATTACGGCAGAAACTCAACTGTACTGAAGAGTATTAGGCTTTCTGCCTATACGAAACTCTCAGTTTCCCAAGTTTAAAATTTACAATTGACAATCGTCATTTAGAATGGCTTCTTCCCTTTATACACGGAGTGGAGTATAATCCACCTTCTAGATGGTATTGGGGTTCGTAGATTTTATCATGAATGATAGGTAGGTTTCCTATGCGATCACAGAACTCTCGTCTGTATTAATCCATCCTATTAATACATTAACAAGAACTAAACAAAAATTGTATTTTATTACTGAATATAATGATAAAATGATAAGCTCGGTGGGTACATGAGAAAGTTACCAGAATAATGGATGCTTCCCATTTGAAATGGAAATTAAATGCATATTCCGAATGCTTTTCAGACGGTCTTTCATGTGCTCCTATTTCTTAGTTTCCTATTCATGTAGTTGACCCATGTTCTGAACCTCGATTCAAGGTATCAGATCGAGATCGAGTGTAGCAATCTAACAGATGACAGAAAAATTAATCATAGTTCAAGAAATCTGACAGCAATCTTCCATAGGAGTAAGTAGACGATATTTTTGTTGAGTTTTTACTGTCAATTAGTTCAATGACATCGACGTATAAGGGAACACCCTGCAAGTAACATGCATTCAGCTTGTACGCAGCATCTTTAGTGTATCCACCAAAATATTAGATTACGAGTTACGTGCGCATCGCATGCTAATTACACATAGAAAAATTTCCGTCAACGTTTTAAAGGGGTGTAAGGGGTTCATAATAACCACCCACAACACCAAATACATACAATTAGCTGAAAAGTAAAGGGTTGGTGAATGTAATAAAATGACTGAGTGCTTGGATAAAAACCGGAGAGTTTTAGGAAAATTATTTCTCTTTATATTTATAAGTAATTTCTTAAAATATTTCTTGCTGATTTTCTTGCGCATTTCCTCACTGTCGCAAGTGAAGTGAAATTTGCTGACGGTGAAGAAATGAGCATGTGAAATTAGCGAGCAATAAATTTAGTACATATCCAAAAAATTGATTGAATTCCATGTCATGAACTATATGCATGTGCTGACAATAAATTAAATTGAATAAAATGAATTTAAAATATCTTAATTCTAAGATACTGCATAGCATGTAAAGGTTCTTCTAAGCTTAGAAAGCATTCTCAACTAGCATTCCTAGTTGAAAGGAGTGGGGTGATAATCGCGTGGAAAATGACTCTAATATATGTGCCTTTATGGACAGTTCGAGAATGGAGGTTCTGGTTATTTGCAAGGATTGTAGGTGGACAATTTCTCGTCTCTATTGACAGAAATTCACTGACTATAATTGCAATGAATTTCGATAATGCATTGAAAATGCAGAAAAAATTCGAATTTTTCGACAGTGATAAGAGAGGTCTCATCGGACTTCTATGGTTTGCAAAGCAGCAAGGCTTCTCGTTACAAATCAAGAGGTATTTGGCCATGGAGTATTCAGGATTTGTAATGACAATCAAGCTGCGATCAAAGCTTTGGTCTCGTGTACCACTAGATCGCGCCTAGTGCAACGGTGTAGCTGTAAGCTGGGAAATTTGATGCTAACCACAGATTTATTCTTTGCTGGGTGTCTGGTCTCAGTCACATCCCTGGAAAGGAGGCAGCTGATGTTCTGGCCAGAAAAGGGTTCCACTATGAATATATGTCTAACAGATGAATCCATAGGTCGGTCCCTATAATCAGTAAAGAAGATTCTAGAAGTATAAGCCTGCAAGTTGGCAAATCGCAGATGAGAGAACTGAATACATGCTAGATTTTAAGAGAGTTTTAGCCCCATATATTTCCTAAATCTCTACTGAGGAGGAACCGGAATATCGTGCGTAAACTTACTGCAGTCATCACGAGATACTGCTTCTTTGTTAAACATGCAGAGTTTATCCAAGCTTGATAAAACGACGTCTGAACAAGCTGTATGGCCGAGAAAGAGGTTGAGAGCAGTCAGCACCTGCTGTGCAAATGCCCTAACCGCGGAAATGCCCGAACCACGGAAATTAGCAAACAAAGAGTTGGGGAACTTGGTAAGATTCATTATATTTCCCTGAAAGAGAATCGTATGCTGAGTGAAGTACCTTGTCGAGCCTTCCCCGGTCCGCTTTAAAAGTTTTCACCGACGGCTCTCTGATTAGCGAAAGAGCGATGCTGGTATTTACTTTCTTGAACCTGACATTGGGTTACAGTACCTACTCACTTGGAAGGCACACCACTGTCTTTCAGGTTGAAGTGCTTGATATAGAAATCTAGGGAAAGATCTTTGCTATCCTTTGAGTGACTCTCGGATAACAATTAAGTTACTGCGGGATTGCAGGGTATCTGTAGATAAGCTATGTATCTATACCATGGTGTCCTTTCAGTAGCTTCCTGGGTACACGGGGATAATGGGGAATGAAAGAGTTGACCTCTTAGAACGGTCTGGCTATGGTCTTCTCTCACTTGTACCGGAACCCGCTGCAGGCGTTGCCACCTCGGTGATCAGGTCTCTCATCAAAACAGATGTTCGCATGAAACATCAACAGCGATGGGCGAACCTGAATACTTGCAAGTGTACTAATTTTTGATAGGCCTAATAGGAATTTCTCTGATTTTCTCTTGGAGCTCGGAGGGAAACAATGCGGAACTTTGGTTACCATCATCACCGACCACAACCCATTGCACGATCCTCTAACAAAGGATGGGAGTTGTTGACACCCTTGAATGTCTGTTCTGCCTAGAAAGAGAGCCTGAGACTACTGAACACTTTCTATGTTCTTGTTCGGCATTTGGCCGGAGTAGGCTGAATAAGCTTGGATTTACTCTCCTATCTGTGGATGCGCTGAAAAATTTACCTCACCTAGACCTGATACGCTTTATTAAGAGGAGAGGAAGGTTTTCCTGAGAAGATGTTTAACAGGTAAGTACAATGGGCTTCCGTGCTCTTGGGATCTTTTGTCCTCTTCCTTAAAAACAAAAGGTTCATATTAACTCTTATGGCTGGTTTCAACGCACCCCTTAAATCTCAGGTATCTGTTCCAGGGACGGTCCCAATAACGTGGCATCACAATGGACTGTAGCTGGTCTAAGTGTGTCTGGTTGTACACGTTTTTACGATGGCCGCCACTCTAACCAAACCTAACTTAACCTTCTTCTAAATTTCCTAAAAGTTCACGGGCGTAGTGTGTCCACTGAACTACTAGGAAGCTCACGGATTGCGCGTGCCATTCAGTGGAAACATACCTTGATGACCATAGTTTTTGAGGTGTGACTTTGAATATACATCAATGGAATCCATTAGAGGCAAGATCAGATTTTGGGATGGCAGCATTAGACATTTCTTAAACATTTCTAAACTTTGCATCTTGTTTGTAATTAAACTTTAACATTACAATTTTTGTTATTGAAAGTCAGGCCTAATTTATTTATTATTATTAAATTACCCCGCCGGCATATTTACATAAGTACACTTTCCTTGATGTCCACGGGAGCGGAGTACCTGCATTAGAAATTAAAAGGTACACGTCGCTAAGAGGTTTTAATTTACAATGCAAAGCATCCTGTGGATACATTAATGTCAGATCTACACACCATTACGAAACAGACCAACAGATTTTTTCTTTATTTGAAGGAAAATTTCTAGAAGAAATATCTTAATATCGTGGGAAATTATACAAAAAAAAAAAAACAAAAAACTCGCTGAAGCAAATTCGAAAAAGGCAAGTTCAGGAGAGAGTAGAGTGCAGAGAAATAATAATCCTCGGAAAAGGGTGTATACAATGTTTTTTCTGTTTTCTGGAATTTTCTTGTATTATAAATCTGGGACCCGTTAGAGGAGCATAAGGGATACGTTTCAAGTAATTTATGTAAAGTAGAAGGTGGAGAAAAGGAATTATGCTCCACCACCACTACCACCACCATCCAGATACCATTTCACTTTGGGTTATGTCCCCACAGCTCTGCTAAGAACTTTTTATTAATTTAGTTTTGGCTGGCTGTTCTTGACGAAGAGTAGTAGTTGCATTTGCATTTTACTTTGAAAACAGTTTCCGCAGCGTGTTATTGTAGCAAAAATGCCTTTTTTCATCCGCAGCAAAATACTTATAGCAAACAAGTCGTGGGAACTGGGACTGGAAATGGGGGTGGTAAACTGCTCAAAATGTTGTCGACATAAAGTGCTTGCAAGATATGTGGCTTGTTGCAAAATGAGTCGTGAGTGAAAATGTTTTTATGTGAAATTGCTTTTTTGCCCTCTCGCTGTTGTTTCGTAATTATACTTAAGGGATCACGTTATGATGTTACTCAACCCTGTTCATTGATGTATGTATATGTACATTGTACACAGTCTGACATACAAATACACATACTCGTATTTTATATACAGTTTACTTTTTGCTCTGCAAAATAGAATTATCATTTCGAGACTACAGTTGTTGCCATGGATTATTATAACTATATATACGTAACTTCGGTATGACGGACACAAATTTATGTTGTTAGCGTTGAAATGTTAAACTGGAAAGGATTTGTCCTGTATAAAGTGGATATTGTGTCCTTAGTACAAAGTGCTTAAGCAAACTTATTTTCATAAAATTAAAATTTTTAATTAAAATCTCAACAACGTGAAATATAATTTTATGGCTGTCAGTCATATTTTGACAATTATCTTTAGATTTGATGGCTATTTTATTAGGCTTTCATGAATTATATTTTAAGTAATTTAAAGGCAGCAATTTGGAGTGATTTCATATGGAACAAAACTTTAGATTCACTGTCAACATTGTACTTGTTGAGTCCAGTGTTGAGAAGTTAGTAGGAATTCTACAGGTTGTGGTGTCGGTGCTTTTAAATTGTCTATCTTATTTCAAGGACATTGGAAAACCCCTGGTCCTTGATGATGAAGCGATCTTTGCATGCTACGCATGGATTCTAGTAGGAGTCATGAAAGTACCACGAGTTCCACAATGGCGTATCTAGGTTGAAACATTTGGGGGAGCAAGCATATTCAAAAAAGGCGTCATTGCATAAAAATAAATGTTATTTTAATAAACTTATTAAAAAAACAACATACAAATATTTTTTACAATAAAAAAGCAGCCCTCCGAGTTTCAAAAAGCTCTATGTGGTAGTAGCAAAATCAAATCCATCCTCAATTTCTGTCTAATTCCTCTGTACGTAATCATATTCTGAGTCATAAAAGTTGTATAAAGAGTTTGAAATCCATAGTATATCGTAGTTGTAACGACTGCAAATCACTAACCACATTTACATCTCTGCACAAATATCTGAGAAAGAAGTTATGCTTTAGTTTAAAAATATTAATTAATACGTTAAACACAATTCGCTGTTTTAATTTTTAATTTTACTGATGTCTTTCTGCCACAACAAAGAATCATCCATATTGCTCTATTTTGTAATCTCTGAGGTCTTTTTAGATGCTCCTCTGAGAATACTGTCGGACAACATTCGAAATGTGACTTTAGCACTTTTTATTGCACTTAATATCCAAAAATTATTTATGGCTCTTCCGAAATAGCACACTGGTTTACCAATTTTGTTACAGATTTAATTGAAATTTAGTGTATTATATATGAAATTTTAATTTGTTCAACCAATTCAATAGCGACACTATCAATAGATGTTTCATTAGTGTTCAGTACTCACATAGATATGTTGTCATCCCACGATGAATTTACTACTGTCAGCTTTAATGCAGCAAGCATAATAATAGTCCCTCGATGTACTTACAGCTCCACGCTTAATCTGCATAAAATACAATAAAAAGGGAACATAAAGTATCAAGCTTTAAATAATTAAACTGCATTATATTTATCTAAAAACTTCCTGTTGATCCAATCAATAGTTTGCCACTGGAAGTGGAGTTCAGGAGTTCGCCCACATATGCTGTGACTGTGGTTTAAACAAATAACAAAAAACTCCACAAAATATACCACAACACACTAGCTTCTCACTTCTGTATATCATCAATGACAGCCAGTGGCATAACGTCAGCCAGCTATTTTCGCTTCAAATAAAATTCAAACAAACATCGCTAGGGCAACACTAAGAGGCGAAGCAGATATAACTGGATCCAACTTCTACATTCCCCTAAAATCCACACATCCCAAAATTGTTAAACAACAGACAGGAACACAGCTTGCTTTTCGACATCGCGTAACATAAAGTTAATAACTATTCGAACAATTAAAGTGTAAAGTGAATCAAAGATATAAGTGAAACCTAGGCCAAAATTAAAGCCTGTACGTAAATATTTTCAAATATCCCGGGATATCGGTTCGGTTTATAATTTCGTCATAATTCGTTTTGTTTCGTAAATCGGGTGTGAAGAACTCTGATTGATTGATTGTAGATGGCACCATTCTTTTGGCAGAGTTGATCTGTATCAGAGCTGATCTGAGTTTAAAGAATCGTCAAGATAATTCTGATCAGGGTTAACCTGAGCTTCCTATCCTATCATACAGAAGATAATTCTAATCAGAGATAATCTGAGTTGTCCTATTCTTTCTATACAAGCATTTGATACCCTTGTGCTCTCACACACTAGCAAAAATCATTTTGCTACCCTTGTGCAGTCACGGGCTGGCAAAAGGCATTTTGCTAGCCTTGTGCTGTCACGCACTGGCAATGGGCATTTTGCTACTTTTGTGCTGGCAAGAAGCATTTTGCTACCATTGTGCTCTCTGGTCTTCCTCTTCTTTTTGCAGAACTGAACGAACGAAGCAAGCCAGAAGACGCAAACGTCACTAAATTTTTAAATTGAATTTGAATTTGTTGTTTTGTTTTATTTCATTTTATCTGTTTGAAGTTTTTTTATAATTTTGAGTTTTTATTGAATTTATTAGGTTAAGCCAATTGAATTAGACATTTTATTGAATAACATTTTTTATTTGAAATTCTAAACGATTAAGTTGTCCTTTAAAAACCGGCACTAGCTCCTACGTCCGAAACTGGATTTCACAATTATAGTTATTAACTATTTTTCATTCAGATTATTCATTTTAACCATTTGCAAAGGTTATTTAAATCACTAGTAAAATTACTCCTCGACAGATTAAAATTCATACTGTTATCTGTAATATACAATAACGCATCATCTGCAGAGTGTCTTAATTCACAGTGGACCAGATTATTACCCGCATAATTAATATACATAAGAAATAGCAATGCTTTCATTATAGAACCTTGGGGTAGTCCTAAGGCACAGTTTATTGTCCCTGACATAAATTCGTTTACTTTAATCTTCTGCGATCTGGTCGTTCGAATCGACCGAAACCATTTCGCTTCCTTTCTTTTCATTCCGTACTTATCTAATTTGTCCATAAGAATATTTATATCTACATGTCCTTCATGTCTAGGAAAATAGCTATAATAAATTTTCCTTCGTCAATAGCTTGCTTCCATTCCATTATTAGTGTCAGTTGAGAGCTGCTTCACAAGAATGATGCTTTCTAAAATCTGACTGATATTCAAAAATAATGCTATGCTGTTCCACATATTTATAATTATTTATTATATAATTTATCGTAGCACGCATAAGGCCTTGGTAACAACCTAAAAAAAAAAGTAAAATTAAACAAATTGCAAACGCAGTTATGTCGAATAGACAATTTTCCATAAGTCATCTTGACTGACCAACAAATATCGACACCGGATGCGAGTTGCAATTTATTTGATTGCATTAAAATTAAATTATTTTTTTAGTAATTCAGCTTTTTCTTTTTCGGATGGAAATTATGAATTTATTGTCATACAGGTAGAAAATAAGTAAAGTAGATATTAAGAATTTGTTAGTTTTTCTAGAACTTTTGAATAAATCAGTCAATACGTTTGGAGTTATTATTTTTTTCATATCTCCTCAAAGAGAAATATTCTTAGCATTTATTATTGAAATGAGCATTCCTGGAAGTTGTATGGTATTCTACATATGGTAGAATATCGACGGAAGCTGCACGCTGCTAAGGCCTGCTCAATTGAGTATGTATATTAGTCAGTAAGCTTGAAAATGTATCAACTCAATTATATATAAATATATGTATATAGGTACTATATGTATACAGGGTGTCCCATACGTACCGCACTTTCTTTATACCCTGGATTTCTCACTCAATTTTGAGAAATAAATTGTATGGGAGGAGATACGGAAAATGCACGGTGTGGGCGTTTGGGGGGCTTTTTGTGATTTTGGGTGCTTTTTATCCTATAAAATTTTTTTGTTTGTCTTACAACGGCTATGCTTAATTGGATGGATAAGGATATACTGAAGAACAATAGGTATTAAAGACTTTACCTCTTTATTATTCATGCAAAAACCAATTTACTACTTTTCACATGCTTCCGGCCATCATAGGATATAACAGAAAATTTCAACATTGAGGTCGACTAATTAGAAAAGTTTAAAGAGAACTTCTAATCTCAAACAGATAAGTGTTGAATTACTTTTTACTTCAGGCAAAGTGTACATGATACATCCATCTATATTCAAAATGAAAATGAAAAAAAAAAAAATAGAAAAAAACGAAACATCAATAGAAAACTTTTTGCATATACATAAAAACTCCTGAATGCAATCTTCTGATATGAATTCTATATCTTAAAGCCTGCAGAAATTGTTATAAGTCGCTGCAATGAACTAAAACTTCCTCCTCCTCTCCATTCGTATTCAAAGTTTGTTTACACTTATCTTTGAAAAGATGAGAGCGATTACTATCATCCTTCACCTCTTAAAATAAATAAAATTTCATAAAATTGCATATTAAAACCAACAATAAGTCCAAGGAGAAGTGCTGTACATGTAAACAAAAGGAAGGTGTGCATACCTAAGCTATAGATTTTTCAGATAAAAGGATTCTCTCAAGAGTGCAAGGATCCAAGTCTGGCGGATATTAGTTCAGATCTGTGTAACACTTAAAGTTCTTTTGTATTTTCAACACAAAAGCTCTTTTGTTTCAAAGAGGTTCCTCTCTTGAACCTCTATACACATACATAAGCAAGCAATTGAGTCTCGTTAATTTGAAACTTAAAGTGGCCCTCCTTCTTAAGGGAAGACAGATGTATTTTTGGTATAGCCAATTTCGTCAATTAATTGCAATCGATTCTCAAAAGAGTTGTTCTTTCGAGTTCATCTCTAGTTATGCACACAATGAAAACGATTGTCCGGTGATTCAAAAGATTCAAAGCGGATGATATGGTGAAATTGAGAGGAGGAGGGGGATATTCAATTAGATTTTCTCATCTAATTAAGAAACTTCTCACTTTCCGTCCCTGAGGTTCTTAAGTTTGTTACGGTCAAAGATAGTCTCATGATTGACTTTTACTTTGTACACTTTTGAATCAAACTTGTTAGTTGTGTAATAGGTAAAGTTTGCGGGGATAATGTCGTGCCCTCTGTCATTAGTATAAGTAAATTATGAAATTTTCAAATTTAAACTTTGACTTAAGTAATTTCGTCGAGTGGATAATAATTTGGATAAAAAGTAATCAACAAGAGCTATATCCGTTTTGTATTAATTTCGACAGTATTGTAATTTGCATATTTAATTATGTGTTGAATGAAATTGATGTTAGTATGAAAATAGAAGTTTTGCGGATGGCTTAATTGGAATTTATAGGTAGTTATTTTGTTTTTGTTTGTTTAGATACATCACTGCCTTCTTTTTTAAAAGATATGGTAATGGTGTTATAAATATGCATATGTATGAGAAACGTGTCGTTTCAAAGCTGTTTAGCATTGCGCCTTATGGGGAATCAAGCATGTTTCATGTTTGAAACTTTATACTCAATAAACCATGCTTCTGGTATGATTATTCTAACGACTATTTATAGAGCAAAATGTTTACTATTTGGTATGTGAAAGTAATTATGAATCGTTTCCGCGTTTATGTTCTAAGGATAAATGGTAGAAGTTGAAGTTGAGAGAAGGATGTGAAAGGCCCGTAATATAAGGTCTGTTCAAGTTCTCATTTTTAGGACAATGCATTATAATACATTTGCACGAGCTTACACATTCTGCGTTCGCTTACTTTCTCGTGCAAGAAAATTACACGAGTTTTGCATACGTCCCAGCTTCTCCTCTTGCATGTATTGTATTTACCCGAAGTTTTTAGTTGCTACACAATTTTTGCAAGGACAACTTTCATAGGAAAAGTTATTTTTTTAATTTTTTTTTTAAGTTTTTAAAACGCTATCAAAATGTCGAATGAAAATGGGTTGACTATTCAATGTTCTAATGGGATTTTTGCAAGAGTGCAACTACATAAAACCACGGAACAGAGATTCTTTTATGTAAGTTCTTGTATATACTGTTTAGATCCTGATTGTTCATCTTATATTTTAATGAAGTTTCATGAAAAGCGTTCGCGCACTTTTTCCATGCTTTGTACATTTCGCGCCCCCCTCCCCCAACCCCACTTGAGTAAGTTTTTACCCAGAAAATTTCTGCATGAGAATTACGCGAACAGACTTACCTCTTCTTAAATTAAACATGCAGTGGAAATAGTAGAGAAAAAATTCGTGAAAATTTTCTCCAGTCTGTTTGTAAAAGAAATTTATAAATAGCAAATATAGAAAGTATGACGAATTTTGAGATATGCTTGTTGTTACATTTATTGGAAATCAAGAAAAACTCATGTGAAAATTTTCAAAACAAATTTTGACAGAAGAGAAGAGTCTTGAAAAAGTCGTGTTTCATTCTTCATCGCAAACTGATTTTGACATTCCTTATAATTATGTGCACTGGTGCTAGTTTAATTCCTATTTTATTAACACAGATTCGTCTATTTCAACCTGTGATAAACGGTTTTCAGAATATGGAGTGACGACTGTCATATATATAAATGGACTTACTGATCTCCTTTTTCATGTGGCACTAATTTTGATTTCAGAAAGAATGCTCTTACTGTCAATGCTACCAACTGTCGTAAACTGGCGCTATATTTAAATTATTTGGGAATTTATTTATATGCATGTCAGTGAGATTTACCGAATTTACCACAAAAGTATTTGGGACTATTTGCATTGTTAAATTTAAATTCTCAATCGAAGGAAGTTTTTTTACAAGGCTGTTTTGGTAGAAAATATCGCTGCAATCGTCAAGCAATTTCACGTTCCCAATCGTTACAGTTCAGTAGGAAAGTATGTTCTCACGGAAAGAGACAGAATACGAAAGTGGTGCCATTTACTTTCATGCATTTTTGGTTTAACGAGCAGTCCATTTATGTACATGTCAGTGGGAATGACACTCAAGACTGTTAGAACGCACTAGGTAGGCTGTGCAATAATAACGCTATTTGAGTTCATTTAAAAAAAATTACAAAAAATGTTTTTTCATTGTTATAAACGAATCTGGAAAGTTCAGAGTTTTTTGGAATTTTCAAGTAATCTTCTCTGACGAAAAGAAGTCCAAACTGGATGGCACAGGAAGTTTGAATGTGGTGAGATTTAAGGAAAGAACCGCGCTATTTTTCAAAACTCAATTTCAGCGGAGGATTTTTAATGGTATGGGGAGCGTTCAATAAGCTCGGCACCTTAGAACTCGCACTTCCATCCATCATAGTAAATAGTCTGGAATATAAGGATATCCTGAAAAACTCTTTGCTACCATTTATTGACTGTTATCCCGAAGAAAACCTGGTTCTGGTTTTATAGCAGGACAATGCAACAATTCACGTTTTTCGATTTACACGAGAGTGGTTTTCGAATCATAACATTAATGTTATGGACTGGCCTGGTTGTTGTCCAGATCTCAGCCCGATCAAGAATATCTAAGGATGGATTATTTGCAAGGTATACGCCAATAACCAACAATTCCATACCATCCATGAAATCAAAACTGCCATCAAGGAGTCCTGGGAGCTATTGATATCTCATTTTCTAAAACAATATTGGGAATTAATGTCTAAAAGGCTAAACGGGCTGATGCGAAATAATGGCGGACCCATAAAATATTGGATATTAGTCTTAACGTAATTTTTGTTATTGTTTTAAGAAATAAATTTATATTCATCTTCCAGTTAAAAAGTAAAATGTAAAATGTAAAAAGTAAAAAGTAAAAAATTAAAAGTTAAAAGTAAAAAATTAAAAGCTAAAATTAAAAAATAAAGAATAAAAAGTAAAACGTTAAAAGTAAAAAGTAAAATTAAAAAGTAAACCGTAAAAAGTAAAAAATGAAAAGTAAAAAGTAAAATGTAAAAAGTAAAAAGGAAAACATAACATGTAAAAAGTAAAAAAATAAAAGTTAAAGGTAAAAAGTAAAATGTAAAAAGTTAAATGTGAAAAGTAAAAAGTAAAATGGAAAAGTAAAAAGTAAAATGTATAAAGTTAAATGCAAAAAGTAAAGAGGAAAATGTAATAATAAAAAATTAAAAGTTTAAAGTAAAAAGTAAAATGTAACAAATTTAATGTAAAAATTAAATAGTAAAAAGTAAAATTAAAAAGTAAAATGTAAAAAGTAAAAAATCAATTTATTAAGAAGTAAAATTGTACTTGGAATAGTGCAAGGAAGTAAGTTTTAAACATGTAATTTTACCTCTTTAATAAGCAAATTGACGGATTTATAATAAAAATTATAGTCTCTTAACTACCTTCCGCAGATCCTTGTATCCTAATTTTCCTAATTAGCAAAAAAAAAAAAAATGGTTACCAAGCGTATTCCTCCTATGCTTGGCAGGGTTGGAGCATTTACACAGCAGGTTTTGAACGCTCTCAATCTCTTCCTCGTCCATACAGCTTCTTCAGAAGTCTTTGTGTAGAGCTTTCAAGCGCTCTGCACGTTACGATTCTTAGCAGAGTTTCTGTCAACTGAGGACATATCTTGGGCTATAACTGTCTTGAAATCGCACATGTGGTTAGTTCTCTCAATCTACGATTAGCCAGCTTACAGGACTGTAATTCTAGAATCCTTTTCGCTTATTTAAAACCCAACAATTTAAGTTAAGGTAGTAAAATAATTATAAAACGTTGCCGCTCGACACAAAAGTCACTGCATGAATGAACCTTTCTATCTCACTTCGACTTCACGTTTATATTGAATGTCGTCGCTTCTTAAACTTGTAATATACATAAAATTTACTGAATTTACGGTATAAATATGCACAGCATCTCAAAGTGTGGACAAAATTACGTGATTTATATTTAATGTAAGCGTAATCATATTACTTTAAATTATTTCGACTTTAGATTCCCTGATCGCTTTAATATTATACATTCATTTGATTAGTAATTTACTCCAGGGTTATGTAAAATTAAGGAAAAAAGTGTGACTTTTTTAATATTTAAAAAGTAGTAAACTTCAATTTATTTTTCTCAGTGGATATAAGTTCATCATGGCATAAATTACAAATCAAAAATTTCACCAATCTGACAAAAACAATTTTGAATTGGGAAAATATTTTTGAGCGGCAGAAGAAATTGCATTTTCGAAGTTCGTTATTATCCTTTGAAGGGATACATTTATTTCAAGCACAAATGCTAATTTACAGAGTTCGGAAAAAATTGTGAGTCAGCGTGAATCTAAATGATTCCTAATCATAAAAAAAACTGTCGAAAATTTGTCTTTATGTCTTTCAAACTCATGTCCTTAATTGCTCAAATACTCGATTTGTGTGGAAACTTTTACTATATAGATTATCTCTTGGATTGGCGGAAAGGGGTTGGGGGGGGGGGGGGGGGGTATATCAATTTTATTGACAAAAGAAAACTCTTCTTTATCTCGAATATCACGAGTATCAAATAGCTTATTTCCGTTTTCTTTGCCATTTCTTCGACAAGAATTCCCTGTGGCAGATGCCAGATTATTGTGTTGCGTTGAATGGGAGCCAAAAAACAAATAAACAGACAAACAAAAAATGGCAAAGTCTTTCCGTTTCCTCCATGACATGACAAGCACAGAAATTGTGCGATTGGGAAATAAAAAGCATAAGAAATAAAATGTTCAGGAACAATTTTCCAGGAATATTAAATAACAAAATTTTCTCCTCTAACGTTTTACCTTTGCAGATTCGCTTTCCTTTTACTATATCTACGAAATATTCATCGCCACGACAAAAAGAAAATCATTGATGAACAAGGGTAAGTACATATTTATAGTTTGAAGACTATAGTTTCGTTTATTTATATACAGGAAATAATCAGTGTTGAAGTTTGTCTTTTCTTTCATAGTGGTTATAATAAGACAAAAAGGTTTGAAGTTAGTTGACTTCATTCAACTAGTAATATTGTTTTCAGATCGTAGTTTTTGTCTAAGGAATTCTTTGAATGGCTCTTTGTTATGCTGAGACTAGTGAAAAGTTCAAAATTCAGAGAAAACTGCTTAATTTTATAATTTCAGAACTGAGCTTGAAATTTAACAAGTTTCCTTTCTATACAAAATGATAGAAATTACAAAAGAATTCCGTGGACTTACTAACTTCAACTTTAACTAAAAACTGTAATAACAACGGAAAGGAAAAAAAAACTATATTAGTTATGATGTCCAAATAGGTACTCCATATGTTCTGCACAACGAAAACACTAAAAAATATACAAATGATGGGGACTATAAATAATACGCCGATGAACATTCAAAGTTAGTGGTTTATTTCACAATGCGTCTGATTTAGTACACTATTCCAAATTTATATGGTAATATGTTCCGGAGATTTCACATTCACTAATATAACTTAAGATAATTACAATTTCAACTATGTCACTTAATAAATAAATTTCTCTTAATTTCTTCTATCAACTTAAATAAAACAAATTATGATAACTTCAAAAAGTTCACTTTTCAGGATGCCACGAAATAAACATATATAGTAATGTATAAATATTAAATGCGATATGTACGAGATAATAAATTATTAATTAAAAGGTACTCACCAGTCTAAAATGTGGAATCGACTTAATGGCGTTGGTAAATAGATAGTTAGTGATTACCTTGTTCTAGTCGTGCCCCGGAACTAGATACTTTACTTCAGTCGGGACCCAAAGTAAAGTTGTATTTTTATTAGTAGAATTTTTGTTCTAGTCGTTCCATGAAACAAGATTCTTCACTTCAGTCTAGACCCAAAGCAGAGCTTTAGTAGTATTTATTTTAGTCGCTACCCAGCATAATTGTCTTTATCTCAGTCGAGACCCAAATTAAAGGTTTGAGATTAGTAAGTGTTATTCTAGTCGATACCCAGAATAACTATTTTTATCTCAGTATAGACCCAATATAAAGGCTTGAGATTAGTGTAAGCAACTGTTGTCTGATTTTTGTGTGTGACTGTCTTGTGATCATGGTGGCGACTTTATGAGATTATTGAAAGTACGAAAGTACATGAAAATCCTCTATATACGTAAGTTATACTAACTGACTGCCAATTAACCCTTGTTTTTGTCCGTCGTTGTGACAGGGAATGCTTTGAAGCGGGGAAAAATAACTAGTCAGTCAGTCGGTCGCAGGATGTTGTCCTTAGTAGAAGGTACTGACGGTTATCGTAGGATTTAAGGCAAGTCCTTGCAAGAGGCGCAACGGTGGGTCCTAGCCCATATGGCTATAAAAAAAAGGTATAAGTGAGAGAGCTGTCAAAGGCAAGATCCGTCAATTTAAAAGCAACATTTTTACATTAGTAAGTGTTATTCCAGTCGATACCCATAACTATGTTTATCTCAGTCGAGACCCAAGAAAAAGTGATTAGGTTAAAAAATTTATTCCAGTCGTAACCCACAATAAATATCTTTATCTTAGTCGATACCCAAGATAAAGTGAATTAATTAGTAAGATTTATTCCAGTCGAAACCCGGAATAAATATCTTTATCTCAGTTGTTACCCAATATAAAGTTATTGAGTTAGTAAATTTTATTCCACTCGAAACCCGAGATAAAGTTATTATGTTAGTATTATTTATTCTAGTCGTTACCCAGAATAAAGTAAATTTGTTAATAATTTTAAGTTCTTACCACTAGCCAAGTCTTTTCCGACGTATGATCACTAATTTCTGGATGCAAAAAGAAAAAGATTCAAGCTGGTATGCGGCTTATATTGCCTCTGAAATGCGCACGGCACCAACAAATAAATCTACATTGCGCATAGCAACAATAGTGCATTGACCTTAGGGGTTATAAGCAGCAACTGCAATTTTGAGTATATGTGTTGCTGTTCTTGATTTTGCCTAGGTGACATTATTATGACTACAAATTATAAGATTAGATACCTATTGCAATATTGCTTAATTTGCTACTTTAAGAGATGACTTAATCTAATTACATTAGATTTGCCTAAAGTTCACCGATGACAAGTTAATTTCCTCTAATTGAATTGTGTCCCGGTTTGGTTATGTGCAATGTAGATAGCCATAATGTGTCGATTGTGTCTCCACTAAAAAAAATGTTTTTTCGACGTGCTTGTGGGTAGGTGTGCATAGTTTTGTTTTCGACTTAGTTCAATAAATAGATATACTTGGAAATAGATTTTTTTTGTACGATTTTACTTCCAGGTGGCATTTTAATGTTGGTTTCAAAACCATCAATATATGACTTTTTATTCTCTTTTTGGAGGGAGAAAATGAAAGTTATCCGAAGTGATGCATTATTGTATCACTATGCATTGCGCACATGAAGGAAAGACATAGGGCGACTTTACTCTTTGAAAACTTAATAAGTTACTCATCCTTACAACCATTATTCTTATAACGTATATTCTGGCCAGTGACTTACATTTATTGTTCACTCTTACATTCTATTGATGGTCTATCTATGCGTCGAACAAAATTTCTAGTATTTGAGAGTTGCTCTATTATGAGGTAGTAACAGTCAAATAGACCCATTTATACAAAAGTCAGGCGTTTATAAGATTAAGGTCAGTAATATGGTATACCTTTTTCATGAACGCTGCTTGATTTTATATCTTCCAATCTGTCTATCAAATATTCTTGGTAATATTAGGACAGTTCATGCTTTTATATAAAGGATATGGTTTTTATAATAAAGGGTTTTCCAATAAGAGGTGTTATTTTGATATTCAAAGAAAAATTCCATAAACCGCACCAGACAGTCACACGTTGAGGATGGAGAGGCTTTTCAACAATAACTCTTGGGTTTTCTGAGCCCCAGATGCGAAAATTTTGTTTGTTGACGAAGCCATCGAGGTGGAAATGGGCCTCATCACTCAAGATGAGTTTTCGATGGAATTCCGGATCATTTTCATGCATTTTAAGGACCCAATGAGCAAAGACTCGACATTGTTGATGATCGGCCGGCTTGAGTTCTTGTGTTAACCGAACTTTATAAGCCTTAAGACCCAAATCTTTATGCAAAATACGGTGTAATGACGTTTGTGGAATGCCTAATTCCAAAGAACGACGAGGAACGGACAAACCTGGGTTTTCTTCAACACTTTCGGCTACAGCAGCAATATTCTCGGCTGTTCTTGAGCGACGTGCACGGGTTTTATTCTTCACATCACTAACTTATCCCGACAGCTCGAATTTTTCTACCAATTTCTGTATTGCGGTCCGACAAGGTGCTTCACGACGACCTAAAAATGATCGAGTTTTACGAACCGTCTCTGCCACATTTTCACCATTTTTACAGTGAATTTTAATAATTTCAATGCACTGTTGAATCGTGTATCGTTCCATTTTTATTAATGGCGTAGTTTCTACTTGTCAAATGTCAAAAAATGACAGCTCCGAAAGTGACATCACCGAAAAAGCGGGCTAATTAAAATAACACCTCTTATTGGAAAACCCTTTATATCTAAGTATTTTGTTATATTATATTTGGTGACTATAATGTGTTATATTTACTTAGAAATGATTATAGAAATATCGACATTTTCCACAGTAGCCATGAACTTTGAAAGTCTACGTTCTTCATTCTTTATTTTTTTTTTTTGGAAGAAAGTTTCGTAGCGGAAAGCAGTTTGGAAGGGTACTGTGCCAACCATATAAATGCAACACATTGTTTCTGCTAGAGGTAAACATGTGTAATATATTTATATTCCAGTATAACCTATAATTTTGATGTTCCGGAAGGATATAATTTGCATTTTAGATTATTTGATTCTCTGGATACTATAGATTTCAAAATTGTAAGTAAAGTTAGAGATTTAAAATAAAACAAATAATTTGTATCCTTATTTATGGGGCTTTCTAGGGACAATTTTCTGTAGTTTGCCGATAGCATAGTTAACCCAGGGCGTATTTTATACTCATAACTTATCGTGATCTGGATAATTTCTAGATTTATTTTGCTTCATTTTTATTGAAATTTAGTAAACTTCATATTTTCTTAAATTAACCACCATTGTATTCTAAATAAGCGAATTAGCGATAATTGTTGACGAGTATTTGTTTTAAATCAGATAACTAAGAGAATAAAAATTCCTAAATATCAAATCTATAAATAGATTGGAAATGTCATTTTCCAAGGGATAAATAGAACTTTAGGACTTGATATGTTAAAAAAAAATAAAAAATAATTAAAAAATGCTAGCGGAGTGTCCAACAGCATCATATACTCCGGCAGCTTATTTTCACCCTTAAAAGTCAAGCTTTTTCTTTAGCATTCACACATTGCATAAAACATTATTATATTTATCTTTCATCTTTCTTATTTTAACTCGTACTTAGGCTAGAACAAAATCATGCATTTCAACTTCGTCTTTGTGAAACTCATCTCCACTCAAATCCCACCTATCGATGATAGAATTTAATTTTTCTTCTAATAACTGGTTTTCTTCAGAAGCAGACTTATTTAAACAAAAATTACATATTAGTAACAAAACAATATATAAAACACTTTGTTTTCATTTTCACTAGGCAAAGCTGCTTAAAATTGTGCCTAATGGCTGATTTACATTACTCGAACATACGAATTTACTGAGAAAGCCAGTGAGAGGGTCTTATTACTTTGCACTGTTAGAAAAAAAGGAAGAGGTGATCGACTGTCAAAGCATTATTTCCCACTCTTTTATAGCGATGTCTCACTTGTGGCATTTCATCAATTTGTCAATTGCATAAATTAGTTGGACGTTTATGCTGAAGTTCAAAATCGGATAAAAAAACGCACTATTTTCAAGAACAATGCAGATACAGAATACAATAGAGAATACATAATATTCCCTTTAAAATTTTGACACATTCTATATTTAAAAATTTTTTAAAAAATTTATAATAAATTTATAAAAAAAATTTAAAAAAAATTTTAATAATTTTTTAAAAAATGTTTAAAAATTTTTAATAAACTTTGACACATTCCAGCTGATGTGCTTTGACTTTCTTCAAATATTTTGAATTTGTGTGTGTGTAAACAATTATATTCGTACCCGCTTGTAGTTATATGTATGAGTTTGCTGCCATAATAGCAAAATTTACTGCCATAAAATATGCTTCTGACTAGAACTTTTTATGGCTAATTATGGCAGTGAAAATTTCCCCTTCTTCGGGGAATTTGACATTTAACTCAGTAAAATTTTGCTGGATTATCTTTTGTCTTTATCATTCTAAAGTATTTTCAGATAAGGGGATACTACTTACTCTGTTTTCTAGCAATGTTCGAGTAATGTAAATCAGATATTAAAGCAAATGCGATACTCTATGATTTCATATTTTTTTTAAATATATCCTTTGAGCACAGTTTTTTTTTTAGCAATATGTTTAGTACACCCAATATGTTACGCTTTCAAATGGCACCAGATGGAAACTCGTGGAAACAGTCCTTAAATGAAAAAAATAAATTCTTGGAATATTGCGGATCATTTATGCGCACTTTGATTTTATGATTCATATATGCATCACTTCGCACTGAAAATACTAGTTCTAATGCATTGCGAGGATAAACACTTTCCATTGTAAAATCTGTTGGAATTGTGAGTAAAATTTTAATTTAAAATATGTTGGTCTAACCAAAATTCTGAATTTTGAATTTATAACACAAAGGAGGCTAAGGAAAAGAATCACTTCAGGATCTATCCTGAAGATTTCAAACTATTAATTTCCAATTTTCTTTATTGCTTAACTTATTGCCGCCATAGCATGATATCTATGCAAATCATATGTTTTTCAAGATCCTTTAAGCTATCGGTTATAGATAGATTCATAAAAATTCGTTCAGTAGTTTTTTTTTTTGTAATTGTGTGAAAACTTACTAAGAATTTTAATAATTTTATATGTTACGCATATTCCTCGATGTGTCTTTGAAGATAGTTAATGGCTGTATCCATCCAAGGCAATGCTCTAAACCACGGTGTAAGAAAATACATGATATGTGTGAAAGAAGTGCGATTGGGAAATTTGCTACTTGTTTTATGGGAAAACTCAATTTTTGGCATTGAGTGCTGTCAAAGCACATATTTTACTATAAAAATAATTTAGACTTGTTTTAGTTAAATTTGTTATCTTTTCCCAAACATAAATATTTCATAGACAATAAAAAAATTTTTTAGAGCTTTGAGGCATTTTATAGCATGAATTCGTGGTAAATATAATATAATATCAATAATTCATTTCAGCACTTACCTGGCGAAGCGCTTTTTAATGAGAAATTTTTTGTTGAGCGAATGGGAAAGCTTATAGCGAGTTATGACGAGATTGAAATGTTTAAATTTGTACAGAAATTTTGGTATATATAGGATGAATTGGACATTCGTTCACGTGCACATATCTGGGATAAACTTATGTAAATGAATTCCATCATTAATAAGCAGTTTGATTATATAACTGCATTAAGTATCTATACTCCAGTCAATATGGACTTAAAACGCCTTTGCCCTATAAAAAGTGTGGTAGAAATGATTTTGATATATGTTATTTAGTTCCAGACCCCGATAAAAATCCAATTCCTACATTTTTTGTACAAACACTTTTTTTAAGTCTGATGTGTAACAAGTTACGGTAGCGGAAATGTGAACATTCTTCCAAAATATCTTTCATCTTTTACGTTTCACGGTAAATTTTGTATAAATGATAATATTAATAATTTCATTATTTTTATTTAAAATTTTAGATGTAGATGTTGCCAATTTTGAAGGAGCCAAAAAAGGATTTGAGTAATTAAGTAATCTGAATCCATGAACTTAAAATAAAGAAAGAGACAAAATTTAATGTAATTCATTTTTTCATTAAGTCCGACGGCTCTTAATATGTCCACAAACCCGAATAATACAAAAAAAAAAAATATTTCTTCCAAAATATAAAGAAAATATTAAAAAGATAAAAAAAGAATATAGAGCAAAGTTTTTACTTAAAAATTCTCTCTTTCTCTTATATATTTATGCATATGAAGAATCCATTAAGTTAACAGCATCCAAGAATATTCTTTTATAAGGATATAATAAGTGTTCCACAATTAGAACCCCCCTCATTTTAATATCGGCTCACGAAACAGTCAGAATGCTTCCAACAATTATGATAAATTCTCGCATTCTCTTTTTAGTCTCTCTGGGAAGTGTTAATTCCCATTTGGGGCGGCCTTGATCCTTGTTTAAAACTAAAAAAAAAACTAAAAATATTTTATCATATTCAAGTGAGGAACTGAACTGGATTTCTGAAGCTTTTAAGATATTGAATAGAGGAGAATACAGTAGCAGTAGAGCTGTGTATGGAAAGCGGTTTTCTAGAGTTCTGCAACTTCATAAAATATTTCCAGAGATGTAAACTTTCAAACTCTTTGAATTGCGGGGTACGGTAGAGAGTCGGATCGGAATAGATTTCCGACCAAGTTTTTCCACTTTAGTTGTTATGTAACTACATACAAAAAGTAAGTCTGCTCAAGAAGTTTTCATCTCCACTTGTGTAGTAGAAGAAATTTTGCTAACAATGCTCGGTCAAGAGAATGTTCCAAGAAAACCGTCAATTTGAATTGCTCTGTGCTACCACACGGGCACACAGTATTCCACTTCAGTCTTTCGAAACTAAATTATGGATAGAGAGAGGCTCCGAAGTATTCGTGAATCGATATAAAAGCACTTTCAGAGTGGAGGCTTTATGTAGCTTTATTGTTTTTGAGGATGTCCGCACAAAATTCTATCTACCACTTTTGTACCCAGCTAACTTAACTTAAGCCCGTAAGTAAGGAGTTATAATTTGAGGAATTTTGCCATAAAATAAATCATCCTAAACACAGTGGAAGTGGATAATGCTAGGTAAAAAATTTCTTACTACAGGTAATTTCGTACAATTATTCCTCGAAGTTTGGAAATAATTTTTGTTAGTGGATTGAAATATACCTAATGTGCGGGAGGATGGGCGATGGGACGACTCTGGAAAATCAGATGATTTGTAGCAACTTTTACATACGTTTTTTAAAGGAGGAGGGGGGGTATAATTTTTCCATTAGCGTTTTAAGGATAAAGATTCTTCTCCGGTCATGTGGTGATGCGTTCACATATTTTATGGACTTTCCTTATTTATTTTCCCGCGGATGGGAATCGAACCTACACTTGTTAGAATCGATCAAATATGAAGAATGGAAGAATTGTTTTTTAAAAACTTTTGTTTTTAACGATTCTAAATCAAATCATAAATACAAGAAGAAAAAACTCTCCTTAGTCAACCTTAAAATCTCTTTCTCTGTTGAAAATGTTTAAATGAGTTGGTTGCTAAAAACTTTTTCATTTGATCATAAATATATTTTAAAGTCTTGTGTTTAGACATTTTTCTATCCGTAATTCTGGTTTTGGTTGGCAGTTATTTATGGGAAGAATATATATTGAAATTTATGTACACAGATTAAAAAAAACGTATTTTCACGCACCTATGTACCTTCATTTGCTAAGGTTCTGTATTACGAGCTTTTTGTATACAATTTTGAAGGTTTATTTTAGATGAATTGAATTAAAAAAAATTATAAGTGTAGTGCATTTTTTGATTTGTTTAGGTTGATACATGATTGTTGCCTAAAGTATTGAAGATGAAGGTCTCTGAATTTTAGGTCTATTGACCGGAATTATTGCAGTATTACAATAAGTAATTTGATATGCTTCCGTAAGATGGTTAAAGTTTTTATATAGTTTTCCTTTCTTCTGCTAAGAAAGATGTTGATTTAATCCCAATTCAAAAAAAAAAGTTCCAAAGGGTTCAGGCTATCGAAGATATTACATATGGAAAAAAGACTAATAATAAATATTATTTTATGTAGGTAATTAATTGCCGTCTAATGGGAAAGAGGAGATAGCATGTCAAGTTATATAACTTCAATTTATATAATCCATGACAACTCTAATCCATCACAACTTGCGTAGATCAGGAAACTAGAAGACCATTGAGGTGAGTCTTTTGTAAATTTTATCATTTGTCGAATCTCAATATTTTCAACAGAGTCAACAGCCTATGTTGGCCATAGTAATTAGAGGGAACGATTTAACCATATAGAGAAGAGATATTTAAATAAGGTATAAAAATATCTTAACACTGGGTCATCACGTATCTTGGTATATTAAGATCCAAGATAATCAGTTTCACTAAGGGGGTGGCAGGGAAGGTTGAGATCATATGCTCGATCGACGCTGATTGCTTGATCACCTGGTCTGCGACTAATAAATCTGCTGGTTAAGGCCGAAATAAAGAATAGGATACAAGTTACTATGAAGGGTTTGCATTCCACTGCATTGATCATTTTGATGCTTTGTCTTCAGTGAAATCCACTGCAACTAGCAATGATTTGATTCCTCCTAAATTCATCAAATTAATTGCACCCTTCATTGTCAGTATATATTAGCGCACATGTTTCATGTTTGCCTTACTACATTACAATTCCCTACGATTTGGAAAATATCCCCATTCCTAAACGCCCAGTTAGCATACTTTGCTATTTCAGTAAAGTCTTCTAGAAAATCATATATAACTAAGCTGTTAAATTTTATAACCGGAACAAGTTCTTATCGCCTTGGAAATCTGATTAAGACTTCCTAACAATACCTTGTTCTTTTCCACTTTAGTAAAACATTTGACTCTGTTGATTATATTTGCTTCTTTATAAATTAGCAAGCAATTTTAATATTTCCTCATCTGCTGTTAATCTCATTGAGAGCTTCCTTATAAGACAGACAACAAGCTCTTAAGGTGCATAATCTATTATCGCTGTTCTCCTCTACTAAATATGGTATTCCCCAGGGCTTGATTTGTGGAACTTTCTTATTTAGTCTTTTTTTCAATGATCTTCTCAATGCTGTCCTGGATATGTCTATTCATCTCTATGCTGCAGATTTATCTCAGTAGACCAATTGAGTTACAAGAGGACTGTGTTTCTCATATAAATGAGGATTTTTATCGTATCTCTGAATGGTCTATTAAAAATGACTTGATCGTAAAGTTGTATGTCTATCTATAGAAATGTTCTTGATATGATGAGATATGCCTCCTGTGCTACTGATTAATGTTTTTTTTACCGTATTAAAACTCAATCAGAATTGAATACTGAGCTTTCCTGCTGTATAGTCATATCACCAATACAATTTGCAGTGTATGGGTGTCTGCGCCAGTTATGGATCCATGGGTGCCTTCTGTTAATTGATATGTGAATGAAATTAGTAAAAACAACCTCTTCATGTACAGTAAAATATTATTTCCAAAATTATATTCAGTCAGAGGATCCGATGGCCAACCCAATATCAGACCTTATATCGAAATGTCATAACTTTGAAACACCACTTAAGGTGATCTTTGGGGACCGTCAACAGTGGCATACTAGGGACCTATCCTTTGAAAAGAGCTCTTAAATGGTACACGGATGGGTCAAAAATGGAAGATAGAGCAGGCCTGGGCATATATGGGCCAAAGTGTTATCTCGCAAAGGCACTGGGGCCTCAATAATCATTTTTCAGGCAGAAATACACGCCATAGAACTCTGCGCTCGCGAAATAAATCACAAGAATATGCGTGGAGCCAAAATATAATAATATCAGACATTCAAGCAGCATTCAAAGCATTGAAGTCGCTTACTTTTGAGTTTAAATTGGTTTGGGATTGTCTTACTGGCTTGAAGAAACTGGCCGAAACAAACAGGGTCACACAAGACATGAATGCATTAAGGGCAATGAAATTGCGGACCACCTTGCAAAGGAAGGAGACAAATTTATTGATTTGTTTATATCGCTAAATGCGAGGTACAATGGTCCCAGGACACAATACTAAAATTAAAGCTAAAGTACAGAACAATTATTGAGGATTTTTTTTAATTGAGTCTTATTAATATTAAAATCTATCGAATGGAAATTCGAATTAAAAGTACAGCACATTCTAGTCAAACTCGGCTGATCCCGCCATGCCATATGATTGTCCAATTCTGAGTTAGAAAAAGTATTTAGAAGAAGTTTAAAATCAGCAAAAATATAAAATAAATCCCCAAGTCTTCTTATGTACATAAGTAGTTTCTATAGCTAAAGGATATCTAACTACATTTGCCGTAATTTACGATATTGATCCTGTAAAAATTTAAATGGAAGGACTTTAGTCTTTTAATAGAGTTCAAATGGGAATAATTTCCAGGAATTAAAATCTTCCATTTGCCAGAATTAAATGATTTCCTTGAATTAAAATCATCCAGTTCCCAGTCGAATATTGTATACAAATATTTTCATGATTTTGTATA
The DNA here is from genome assembly GCA_963924295.1 of Dioctria rufipes. NCBI lineage: Eukaryota > Metazoa > Arthropoda > Insecta > Diptera > Asilidae > Dioctria > Dioctria rufipes. The sequence continues at coordinate 30,915,392 of OZ002742.1, forward strand.
TATCGTAAGTGGACACTTCTCTATACGTATATGCATACCTTTAGTCCTGTTGTAAGCTTACACATATACCTACATACATATGTCATATTAAAATAGTTTCTCATGTTTCCACATGCCATGAAGAGAGGTGAATCCTCTGATGTAACATGCAAATCCATCTCTATAACACTCGTTAAAAGCCTCATTTAAATTAAAAATAATTTTCCCTGAATAATACTTTCAAAAAAGAGTAATGGACTCTTACTAGCTTTCAGGAGCTTAATGTGTGCATTAAATCTTAATACTTAAAAACTGTATCATCCCAGATTCACAGCTGCACTGCCGGTACCTACCTACAAAGTAAAATCTCTGTAGGGTACTCTTTGATAGAGGATACCTAGCGGGAATCTTCATTCTGTTCCACCTCTCTGGTTGAATTATGCAAAGCTATACTGCTAAGGTCTATGGAATCCTTCAAAGTACGGGGTTAGGTGCTTTTGTCGGTGGGTGTTCATTTATTTTTATATGGATATATACATATGTATGTATACGTATACTATATTTACGCCTTCAACTTTCCTCAGAGTTTCTAACGTGAATTCATGACCTTTATGTGTTTACAAGAGGCACAGAAAAAAAAAGAAAAACTGCTGAAAATTATTTCAAAATTTCCTGCTTTCATATTTCTACTGCTGTGTATATTTCTCGTCGCGCCGCGCCGCGCCGTGTCGTATACATTCATTTGCAGGTCCTGGAAATGCTATCAAAAAGCTTCCCCAGGTGGCAAAAAGCACACCAGGTAGCGATATATTTAATCCAGCTGGGTTAGTTATGTAGAGCTGTATGAAGGGGAAAAAAATAAAAATATTTTGGCTTTCCGCAATTTACTGCCACTCCCACGTTTTTTGTGCTTTAAGAATGAATACAGGAGGTGGCTGGTAGAACTTTAAGGTATATATTGCCATTTGTTGCTAATAGCAAATTTACCTGCGTTTCTTTTTTTATTTGGGCAGTTACAGTTTACCGGTAAAGCAGTTAAAAAATATTTTTAATATTTTATGAAGATATTGGAATTAAAATGGTACATTAAGGAAATCTTATTATCTCTGATGATCATCGCAGTTAGGTACTAAGGTACTACAAGTTCTAAAGGAAAAAAAAGGAAAAAAATTTAGATTTATGAATATTCAATGAAATAAGTGAGTATTCATTCGGCGACATTCAAATCAACTTTTCTCGAGCTGTTTCTGCAGTTATCGGAGTCACATGCAAATGTTCCCACAGATTTTATTCCATTCAATTGGTTTAATCATGAACGTTGTTTTTTTGAATACCAACTAGTAACAGCAACAACTTTATAACACACGCTGTTTACATGTCGATTTCTTACCTGAAAATGTTATTATAGTTGCGATGAAAAAGTTTACAGTCCCTTTATTGTAATGAAAACTGTTTAAAGATAATTTGGGTAAAGGTGATGCCGTTGTGTAGCATGTATAGCTCAGTGCTCATAAATACAATGATTAAAAGAGATATTAACTTTAAACATCTACAGAAAAATCAGATATTTCAAACTTATTTATAGATATTAATCGCTACTGGGACATAGAGCGGAGAAATCGCACTCCACCGGAGTTGATTTTGGTCTGTGGCGACGCGATTCACTTTAGTAGGAAATACATTTTATATGTTTGACCGCTGTATTGACCTAATTATTATAGGGAAGCTTCCAAATTTATTGTTTCCAAATTTATACTTTGTGCAGCTTGAACGCGTTCTTTAGAAGTACCTATTAGTACCTAAGTAGGAATAAGAATGCGAAAATGGAAGCAATGTTAATTTTTTCAGTCAATCTTATTACAATCCTTTTAAAATGTAAAAGAAAATGTAAAGGAAAAAGGAAAGTAAAATGTAAGGAAACAGTCAAAAACATCTGTCAATAAAATAATCATTCATTCTCGGTATAGTACCCAAGACGAGTCAAGATACAATATTCGAACCGATGTTAACTATTGGCATTGACTTTATACATATAGATATGCCACCAAATCTGTTATCTCTTCTCGACAGATGCCTTTACATGTACCAAATGAGAAAACAGAGGCGAAAATTTTTCACGAATGACTGAAATCATGTTTGCAGATGCCGCCATCTATTAGAAAAAAAAATTGTAAAATATGAGGTTATCTTCGATAACAAATGTTTTTTCTTCTTCCCTGTCTAACAATGTATAGGAATGTGGAAAAAATGTAATAAAGGAATTCAAAGGAATTTCAAATTTTTTCTCAATAAATTTGCTTTTTATGAAATATGTACATATGTTATATATATAGAGAAGTATTACGTAAGAGATTTTTGGTTGAATTTTGTATTACTTCTGTTCTACAAGAAATTATTACTTAATTAATGCATATGTAATTTAATACATACATCATTTGACGACACATTATTTCAGTAACTTATATGTATATATTATAGGCAACTTAGGTAAATAAATAAATTATTTTCAAATTAGGAATGTTTATTCTAATTTCAAAATCGCGTCAATTTTGCGATGCTTTCAACAGCTTCGTTTCATACAGCCAGTTACAGATCATTAAAAATTCTTACATACAGTACCATTCCGTTCCACAGGTAAACAAAGCAGTTTTCAAAATGATTTTAGTTCGATTTTTTTTCTTTTTTATTAGCTTTGATAAACATATATACATTGAATAACATAATTGCATTATTCCCTGACAGTTTTTTTGTTGCTAGTTATGTGCCAGACGCTTTTTTTTCGATAAAAAAAAAAATTATTTTATTATGGCTGTAATTTTTATATGAGCTGGTTTAGTTATCGAAGCAATAACACAAAATTAATTTGTCAGGCAGAAATTCGGTGTCAATAGCGAAATCGATTGGAGTGTGATAGGGAATAAATGTGTAAGACTACGGCCGACAAGACGTTGGTTTTTAACAAAAACAAAACGTCTAGCACGGTGCCAGTAACGAGGAAACTGTCTGGAAATAAAAAAAATTATATTGTTCGATGTTTATGAAAATAGATGAAAAAAAATGAACTAAAATCATTTTAAAAACTACTTTTTTCACCTGTGTAATGGAAAGGGCACAGGTAAACGCAACCCCTCTCTTCAGCCAGCGTAACTGAATGGTATAGGCTGTATGAATTCCTTTCGGATCCATTCCTGGCTATCCCTATTCCATTGTCAGCGATATTGCTGTGTAAAGGCTCCCATATTAGTTGAATCTATTTGATTGAAAAGCCAATAATACAGCTCTGCAGTCAGAAAAGATATTATACCTATATATTTTTGTTCCTGTCGGTTCTCTTGATATTTTTCCCAATTTATAGCTAAATTACATTATATGTCGATCCGGGGTCTTGAACCATATGATCCTGCCCCAACTCCCACATTTGTTTTGGAGCCATCCGTAAATCCGTTCTATCTAGGCTCAGGCGCTGCGAGCACCCGAATCAATTCAACTTTATTAGATCGTTCTCGGCAACCAATAATGCATAAGAATTCTGAAGAAAAATGTCCAGTATCTTATAAGAAACAAGTAAAAAAGCTAGAATTGGTCTAAGTAAGACCAATTCTTATGATACCCTAGATGAATGTTCGTTTGTAATTTCGTATAGTCACCCATCTGCGCAAGTTGGAGTTTTGAAGTGGTTTTTGAATATATCTCTAGAACGGTTAGTCGAACAGCAAATACGATTATAACCAACTTTATAGGACTTTATATTCTGAAGAACTTTCCAGTACATTAAAACCTGATCGTTTTCACAGGATACGTAAAAATCCCAAATTTTTATATGGCAACACCAAGATGGGGTTACCCGATTTGGTCCATTTTTGAAATTATATTTACTGTTTTTATGGAAACACTACGTACAAAATTTCAATGCTCTACGTTGACACGTTCTCAGGCAATGCCCAAATAAATATTATGCATGGATGTCCAACCCCTTTTGCTCTACTAGCATTATTTCTGTGCGTTACAAACGGAACGGAATGACAACTTACTATTCCATGATTTCATCTAGGGTATAAAATATATTCGCCTTTGGGAATCGCTTTACGTGAAATTTCTATTTCTTTAATCCGGCGTCAGGGTTCAATGATGAAGAAATTGTACCCTAACGCCTTTTTTTTTCCCAGACAGACCAACGGAAGATTCGAATTCCTAATAAAGTGCATCAGGTTCAGGTGAGGTGATTTTTGAGCTCATCCACTGATCGAAGCGCTAACCCTAAATAATTCAGACTGTGCCGGGTAAGGGCTGAACAAGCGCACAAAAAATGCTCGGTTTTCTCAGGCTCTCCTCCCAGGCAAGACCGATACCGTCCATAGTATATTCATACAGTAGAAGAGCTCTGTCAAAACTGTCACGTGAGTAGGATGCTTCTATAATGTGACTGACTATACTGTCTCTTTCAACATTTTTAATTAACATACTAGTCAATTTTTAATACAAAAGTTCCTATGTAAGTCTAAAGTGGAAGAAAGAAAACTTACAGCATGCAAAAACTTTACTAGAGGAAAAGGTGCAAAATGACAAGCAAAACTATTTCTGCAAGAAAAAAAAGCTAAATGCAATTTGTTCCACTTCCCATGCCATTCGGCTTGGTAGAACTGTCAAATTGTCACAAACATTATTACAGTCATTTTGCCTGTTACGCTGTACATGGACCGAACACCACTTTACAATCCAACAGCTGTTCAGTAATGCAGTACTTCTGCCGAGATGTGTGCTTACATATATTGTGCAACTAGCTACTGTTCGCCCACTTACTTCCGTATCATACTTTATAGTTCCCTCTTAAGGGAGAAATTTTGAGGTTTTTTTATGTCATTAAAATTCTAAAATTCACCTTTCAGTAGTTTGTTCTAAGCTGGTCTACTGTATGTATGCTGTGTCGATACTCACGGCCATCAACAACTCCCATCTTTGTTAGGTGCAGCTATTTCTGATCAGATCAACAATAATTCCGCGTTGTTTTGTTTTTTTCTGAGCCCCAAGAGAATGTCAGTGAAAGTTCCTATTAGGTCTATTCCCGTTATTTTCAATTGCAACTGCTCCTTAATACAAATTAAAGTCTACCGCACAGTAATAAGCATTTAAATGTCTCATAAACATTTCAAAGTTAACTCCTTCTGTAAATTACAATGGCCCCTCACAAATATCATTGATTTTGTGCGTTCATGCGTTTCATTTTAAATGCATTGTTTACATTCAACACCAGGAAAATGATCCTACGTGTTACAAATATCAAACATTGTCTGTTTAAAACAATTTGAAATGGGGCACAAATGACTGCATTTCCCAATAACTGTAATGGGGGCTGTAATCAAACGTCAGAGACTCTACTAAATATAATTACAGAGGAACCTGAAAGGTAGTTAAAAATACCCTCAGCATATTATTCACTGTCACCGGTTGACGAGGAGATGTGGTGCATTGTATTCAACATTTCCATGTGAAATTTTTGTCCAATTTCAGAGGGAAAACACCAAAAAGCTGCTACTAATTAGCACTTGATGCAGTTTTCGAAGTGAACGGAATTAGTGCACACTAATTAAAGGAATTGTTCTCAATTTGTAGGCTTCATGAGAATCGGATAGGGTGGTAGAAAAGTAATTTTAACCATCTGGAGCAAAAACCCCAGTGAACAGGACATCACCATCACCAGAATGCCATATATTCCAGAAAAACAAGGGCTCGGTTAAACAACAAATGCAAATACAACACAAGGCATAGCACAGTTCTGCTAGTTTATGGATAGTATACTGTTTCAAGAAGAACGTGTCCATTGAAAGGCCTCTGGACACTAGACAGTGAACATGAACACTAGACTGGACAGTGTCCAAGTGGCTCGACTCAACAATGTACTCGTGCATATTATGCTTCGAGAAAGGCAACTTATTCAAGCTTTTGAACAATGTTGGTTGGATGACCTCATTAAAATTTTACAGCATCCCTGCACACATAGGGAGAGGCTTGAATGCATTTCAGATGTACGCGAAAGCAAGCAATGTCGGTTGTTAGATAAGTAAACTCTCTTTTGCCTTTTGATCTATGATGCCGGGTAAAGGGATATTTTGTGGTTGAGCTTAAGTGCTGGAATATGTTCGTGCCGGCCTTGGAAATTTAAATGTTGAACTTAATTTAAAACTGTGATAAAACTGGATCATGGCTGAGTATGTGCGAATGTGTCCGTGAGTCTGTATGTTTTTGAATTTTATTACATAAAGTGCTTTATAAAATCAAATAAAAATGAATCCAGGCAGCATCAATTCCAGCAAAAACTCCTTTATTGGAGGTTAGGGTTGTTCCGGGATAATACTATGGCGTTATATGGATGTACCCGTACATTCATAACAATAGAGTGCGTTCATTTATTATTACCGGAAAGGAATATTTTTTTGCGTAAATTCTATTCTGTTATTTTTATTTCAAGTGGAATATATAACTGCTGAATTTGCAATATATGTATTATGGATTACATAGGTATGCATGTAGTATGTGAAAGTAAATATTAGATGGAGCCACTGTTTTGGTTTTTATACATCGTTTTATGAAAAATGGAAATTCCATTGAAAACACCAAAATGGATTTGTATGCAGGAATTGAGAGTTGAGTACCTACAATCTGTTTCTGAGGTGGAAATCATACAAGTGCTCATTAAAATATTTATTACTACTATAGCAACAAGAGGAAAAGATTTTCAAAGCGTGTTTTAGCTTATTTAATGAAATACAATGAAACCAAAATGGACGCTGTGTTTATTTTATAATAATAAAATTTAAGTATTCCTCTGCCGATATGCCACGAGAGCATTCTCAAGACAGAAATTGATCGGATCGAGAATGTTTTCAAAATATTCTCCTCGACTGGAAAAATTCCTTCCTGCAACATACAGAACTTTAATCTGTTGCGTAATACATGGTAAAATGATGCAAATAACTACCAACAAGACCCTTTATAAGGCAGAAGGAAAGGCCTGTTTAGGCGCCAGTGCCACCTTCACATTGTGTCCACAACGAGCATTTCAAGCCATTCTTGCATTATAGCTGCCCTACCTCTTTATGCAAAAGGAAGCAGCAACTATATAGTATGTGTATGCTTAGAAGAAAAAAGTCAGATGATCAAGGCATAGCAGCTCCAACGGATATTATGGCAAAAAAAAATTTCTTTTGAAAGAACCTACCAAGCATGGCCGTCGTTTGTCAAGTTGGGGCCCTGTGCACTTTAGGATATGCCCCCCCCCCCTCAACAGAAATTACTTTCAACAGGAATAAAAACGTAAAGTATGTTAAGGTCTATCGCGCACTGGGAGACTTTTTGTCACGTAATTGTTTTGTCACCACCGTCAATTCCATGCGCATGAAGTGACGTGACAGCGAGATGATTTTTAGATTCCTCCGACTAACAACTTTTGGGTGACGAAATTATCACTGCGCCTTTACGTATATAAATGTGTACACGCATTGATAATATCTTCGTAGCCACTTGACTGCCGTTATTTGTGAGACTTATGCATACTTTTGGGAAAAATGGCTGCTGCAACGATAGTGTGAGAGGAAAATAATAAATAATGAAGCATTAATACAAAAGAATTACAAATGAAGCCACTCCTATACAATAAAAATTTGCAGGAATCCTTTGATATCAATTTGAATGAAATGATACCCTAGATGAATGTCCGTATGAAATTTCGTATGGTCACCCATTCGAGCAATTTAGATTTTTGCAGTGGTTTTTCGCATATATTTCTAGAACGGTTCGTCGGCCACAAAAAAGGATTATGACCAATTTTATAGGATTTCATATTCTGAAGAAGTTTTTAGTACAATAAAAATGTCTAGGACTGATCGTTTTCACAGTACCCATAAAAAACCAAAATTTTTATATGGGAACACCAAGAAAGAGTTGTCCGATTTAGTCCATTTTTAAATGTGTTTTTTTTTTATTAGTATGAAAACAGCATGTACCAAATTTCAGCTCTCTAGGTCAACGTGTTCTCAGGCAGTGCCCAAATATACAGTGGTAAACGAAATTTCTGTATGGCAAACCCACAAGAAGTTGTACCATTTTCAAACTTAATTTTACTTTTTTTTAAAGTCCGCGTTCAAAATTTCAGCTGTCTAAGTACACACGTGGAGAGAAATATCCTTGAAAATGTTTATAGACCCTAGAGTTACAGTAAGTCTCTCTTCCGGTTCAATTGATGATCACATATTGGTACTTTGATATGTTATAGCAGGTCTCAAAATTTGTAGAAGTAAATCATCAAATTTTTCAACGCTCATATGAAAATATCAAAGGAATTTTTCGGGATAGGATCGTAATTCATCAAGTAATAAGTGAAAGTTTCCTTTAAGCAGCCTTTTTTTCCACATTGGAAGAACCAAATAGCATTTCTTTCGTTGATATTTTCCATATCCTTATGACAAAGACACGTAGCGTAACTGCTTCCTTGAAATTTATATTGATGGATGGTGATATAAAACATTAATCTTTGGGGTACTATAAAAATTTTCGCTGATTACCAAATACATTGAGTTTGTCTACTAAAAGTATACCATGAAAAATTGCCGGAAATTTAAAAAAATACTAGGGCTATAAACGCAGTCACTATAAGGAAGTTCGAATAAATCTAGTCAAACTCTAACAGTTAAACTAACTTATAATAGTCTGTGTTACTGGTTCAAAAATTAGTCATTAGTATACTGTCGTAGGGGTTAGGGGCTCCATGGATCTCGGGGCCCTGGATCCGAGACCAGAGGGCCCATGCGTAATGGATGCGATAGAACTGCTACAAGGTAAGCTTTAACGAGAGAAGTCAGATATTAAGCAGATGACGCCAGATCCTGCAAAGGGTTCATGTTTGATACACTGACGGGTCCAGAAGTGGAACTCGTAATTCCATCTTTTATTTTTCAAGAGGAAGTCTAAGCTATAGACGTTGACACTCAGGAAAATCTAAACAGAGGCTTCAGGAATTCCAACATCTATATTTGTTCAGGCAGCCAAGGTGCGCTCCTGGATCTTTGCTCTAATATGTATATATAGTCGAAAATAGTCTGAAGGGACATTAAAGTAACGGAAATAAAAAAAAAGTGGACAATATGTCTAAAACTAGAGCGAACAGTCCATATTCTTGTCCCTACTAAACATTTGTCCTACGAAAGAATGGCTTTAGGATGGAACTGGAAAAAATGGAGGGACAGGCAACTGAATCTCCTTTGGAATAGCGCGTCCGGTATGATGTAAGTGAACTCATCACCTTCTCTCATCTCTAGAGGCATAAACTAATCGCTCATGCTGCTCATATTAATGCAGTCACTTGAAATGGCCACTGGAAAAAACTTCAAAGCAAGATTTTCAATCACTGGAGAAGCATTTATCACTTTTAAATCAGGTTTGCAAGCTAAACGCCAAGGAAATAATGGCTCTAGAAAAGAGTATGGATTTAGCCCCAACACTTTCATTCTCCGGGTGGGGTGGTAGTGACTAATCGCACACAAATACAAGCAAAAAGTTGTTCTCGTGGCGGGAAACCTACACCCACTCCCTCTTCACTTACCCTAGAGTGATATACCATTTTTTTAAATAAGTTTCAAAAATGGTGTTCATCTATTTAAAGCTCACGAAATACATAAGCTAAGTCAGTGCAGTTGTTTTTATATGATAGATCAGGTTAGGTAGGAGGGGTGCCGCTAGAAGTGCCTAGCCTACTTCACCTAGACCACCAGTGGATCCACTGTCTGCTCCTTGTCCTTATGGGATAACCAGTGTTTGATAGTCCAGTTTCAAATGTTACACATACTGTTAACCTATTATAGGCTACTGTTAGTGAAACATATTTTTTTCTTACATATCCAGTTCAGATTCGGAGTCCATCTATATCAAATGAATTTGCTCTGATTAAGCAGTCGCCCTTATGCCTTGATTTGGAGGATCTTGCCGGTTGACCTAGTTAGCACAGTTGTAGCCATGTATCTCAATAGAACCCGGTGGGTTGTTTCGTCGTATTTTAGTTGGTCTTTGGTCCGTGAATGCTATGTTAACAACCTTCCTTTAAAACAAGTTGCTTACACATTGAATTTTCTGAAATCTATGTAGCTTTCTTTCACATTATCTCTCTATCTATCTCTCTCTCTACTACTCTATCTCAGGGTTTTTTATTTGTATGGTTTGTTTTTTTAAATTGCATCTTCCTCTCTCGTATAATGTCTTTCTATAGTACAACGAAGATTTGGCAGGAGTTTTTCTTAATAGTAGGTAAATTCCCGTACATAATTAGTTCCATTTTTTCAATGACTACCCAAAGCAATAACTTACATAAAATCGATTCAATTCAATGTAGTTCGATTCGAATTATTTCCTGCTTAAATGGAAGTTAGAGTTACAGGAGAGATTTCAATTACAAATCAAGGACCGGAAGGATAATTCTGATATTTCAAGTGTCTACCACAACATACCAAAATATAAAATCTTATAAAATTTTTTCTTTCTTTTTTGAATTGTCATACAAATGAAAATCCTATCTACATGACTGGCCAGCTAAACCCATGAAAAATCCATATAAAATTCGCAAAGGGAAAATTGCACTCCAAAAACGCATCTCATTCTATAAAATGCAATTTTCCTCTAGGTTTTTAAGGCTGAACTCTCCCAGAGGAAAGCATTAACTTAATTTTCTTTTAAGAGATGTCGGTTATTTTCATGGCTTAACCTGGGGCCCCGGTAGACGACTGAACTCGTGTTGGCAGTTTGGCACATGAAAAGTGCTGCAATATTTTCTTCATGCATCCTGTTCGCCCGACAAAACTCTTATTGCCTTAGGTTGTGACGTTTACGTTCAGTATTCTGTTTCGTAGCATAATAAGTAAGAGAACCTGGGAGTGGTGGAATAAATGATGGGCGTGGAAGTTTATTGCGGTAGAGTTTCGCACTCCTTCACTTGCCATTATGGGAAGCAAATTTGCAGGTAGGTAACATCTATGTAGGTTTATGAGTACTAACGTAGCTTGAGTGGAAATAGCACCGGGCGGGTTAGCTAGACTAAAAGATTATATTCGTATGCTGCTGATAGAAATGGGCAGATGAAATCATAAAACTAAGCAAAATGTTGACGTACTTCTTAATAAAAAAAAAAAAAACAGAATTGTAAAGTGTAATTAAGTAAAAATATAAAATAAATATTTTGTAACATTATTTATTGAGTGTACATATATATTTACATATTGTTTGGTATTTCTTATATTATCTTATCTTATCTCTCACTGTTTTTCTCAGACTGAAGTTCTTCCGCAATAATTTTCATAATAGCTATCTTTACTTGTCGCTTTCCAATCGCACTCATACATTGAAAATCTGGAAGTAAACTTTGCAAGAACATACTATCAGCATTCTTTTGATCCTCATTCTGCATCTTATCCAATTTTGCTCTGTAGTATTTGTTTGCAATATCTGTGAGTTGATCATATTTAGTCAAAAGCTTAACTTTTCTCTTTCTTTTTCGTTTTTCGTGTTTTTTCTTATTTTTTGTTTTCAAAACATCACAATTATTGACATATTCTGTGGTTTCATGCGAGACACTCGGAATTTCATTAGTATTTTGGTCGGCTATTGTATCCGGATTGCCTACAGATCTACAAACGTAACTGTCTAAAGTATCATCAAATTCCTGATCTACTGCTGAAGGAATTTTTGTTATGGTTAAAAACGGCACCACAAATTGTAAGTGATCGGCTAAGTAATAAGGTTTTTTAAATTTTGCTCCACCTGATGATTTTTCTCTTAGACAACGTAAATATGATCCTCGTATATTTCTCCAACGTTCTTTACATGCGTATTCTGTGGAAATGAAAAATTTAATAGTGTAAATTTTGAATGTTTTGTTTTATTTGGGATAAAATAGTGAGTACTTAAGTGAAATTTCTACTACTACAGAAATTAATAAAAAATGTCACCTTGTTATAGCTATGTGTATAGGGTCTCTAGATTAATATGGAATGGAATAGGTCACGATGAGTTGAGCATTAAATTGTAGGTGCGGGTGTGGGTGAATCACATCATCATATCATGATTATATTTTATGAACACCTTTTAATTTCTAAAGAAACCACCCTATGATGTTGATGATTTAAAATTTATTAGATGGATAACGTTGGGGCTTTCCAAAGTCATCTTCTTTCCTCCGGTATGAAGTTATAGTTGAAAACAAAATCCAAATTTTGGAATTTGAACTTGTTTTTTTTTCAAATTACGTCATCCACAGGAGTTTTTCTAATCGAGGTTTAAAAGTCACAAAAGTCACTTTAAAGTTAAGCTTAAATTCTATACGAAAAGTTGCTGTCGATGATGTTCATTGCGAAAGTAGTCAAATGACAAAAATTAAAAAAAAAATCCAAAATTTTGGATTTGTTTAGTTGATTATACCTCTGAAGAGAGAAAAATGGCGATTGCCTATTCAGTAAATTTAAATTTAGAATCATCACAGGATGTATCTAGGAAAATTATAGGCTGATTCATAAAATATGAAGACAACCCTTTATCATAGCCTGTGAATTGTAACATATCTATGTACATCATTTGGGCAAAATGAAAAAAAAAAAACCATAAAAATTTAACCAAAACAAATCTGAAGAGCAGAATTTCTGTTAATTTTGTTTGCTTTTGCCGCTAAATATCTTGAGCTTGAATTTGAAGTTAAGAACTTTTAAAATGAGAGTTTTATCGATTTATTGGCGAGAACAAAATTAATTTGAAAAAAAAAAAACAGAACACCATTTAGATCTTAGAAGATACGCCGCATAGCAATACAAATGCAGTAGATACAGCTTAGATCTCCGATGTCCGATCTCCAAAGTAATTTAGGAAAACTGTGAAAAAAATTTCAAATTAAATCAGTCCACATCGTATTGAATCTTTTACCATGTAATTTAAAAAAAGTAAACATAATTTTTTCCATTAAAAGTGGAAAGAAAATTTGAAAAATTCATTCATAAATTGAAAGGATGTTCACGGGTCAGTTTTAACAGGGAAATTTAAGAGAAAAATTAAAATTTTGTAGCGTATTTTCTTTACTTTGTAGATTTGATTAAAGTAGAAAAAGATAGATAGAAAAATAGCTCGTGTAGATGTAGAGTAGGTTTTACAGTTGGACATTTGCAGATTTGGTCTTGCTGAGTTGATTTCAAGTGCGACATTAGATCTGGATTAGTTAGCTATCTGAACTCATTTTAAGTCAGTGTCCAATATATAGAATGAATTCTTAAGTGGAATCGCAATGAAAAAGGAAATGAAAAGAATAATTTTTCCTCCACATACTCTCAGGAGGCGTTGTTCCGGCGGTGGAAGGAGTTTTGTATTTTTCACTACTTTTCCTATACTTTATGAAGATAGTTTAGATAGCAAATTATAACAAACCATATAAGCGTTCAAAAAAATATCAATTCATATTTTGTTGAGTCTTACAGACATCAAAGTCAAAAACTTGGGACTGTTTGTAAAATTTTTATAATTTTCCCACCAAAAAGCATGTTAAATATACTTAGTACTTTCTAGCAGGTTCTGATAACTGTAGACCGTCACTTTTCAATAGTGCTTTTATATATGTACAGCCTGAATTGTGGCGGGAGTAAATAAGGAGTTTTTCTATTTGATCTTCCGCCTCATATACTGTTCCTACTGGATCCCAGTATATAGTAGAAATGGGAAGCTGGTTGGATATTTTTATAAAGCTTATATGAGGTTGTATAAACATTATGACATTTACAGAGTTATATTAGAGAAAATAGCAAAAAACTCAAGAAAAAACATCCAAAACACAGCTCGCATGTAACTGTGAAATTAAAGATTCTCAAGAAAGATTTTACAAAAAATACTTCAACGTTAATTTCATAGACTTTTAACAATACAGCTTATAAATAGGGCGTTTTCACTGCATCGAAATCACGTAATTTTGAAATTACGGTCAACTGTTTTCGTTGCTACTGAGATGTTTTCGCTTAACATAAATTTTGTCAAATTTATTTTTAGCGCAAGTTGGTAAAATTAATACGACAAATGAGGGAAACGATTTGAAATTCAATACTAGTGTATCAAATAAGTGTCAGACAATCAAAATCCAATAAAACCCGGTCATCAAAATATTCTTGTAGACTCTTAGATTTTGGTGCCGTTTTGAAGTGGTTATAGAAGACCGTAAAAGCTGAAAGGACAATGGCCAGAATTTCCAGCGCGGATCACTCTTGGATGGATGTAGAAGAGAAGGCATGATGGGTGTAGGAGTATCCGAACCTCGGTTTGAGTTACACAAGGCTTTTTCATGCAGAATGCCATGGCATAGAATCGTACACAGTAAAAAGTTTTTCCCTAGAGTCAGGGCAACAATTTGTCCCACCTGTTCTAGGAATATTTTTATAAAATAAAGGGATTGCTCCATTTTAGAAATAGGGATAGGTTTTTGTACCTAAAATAGAGGTACAGCCTTTTCAATACTTTTTAGAGCTTTTTCCCTAATATGAAGGGAATACTTCCTAAAATGTAGGGAATATTCAATGTTTTTTTAAATGTAGAGAATATTTCCTAAAATGTAAGGAATATTCCCAAAATGTAGAGAATATTAAATTATTTTTTCATGTAGGGAATAGATAATAAAGTATAACTACATCTTTAAACAACCTCAGAATGAGCTGAATAACTCATTTCTTATGTGCCATACTACTATATATGTTTTTTCCTTTCGGCGGGTACCAATACAACCTTCTACTAAAAGAAATAGGCAGAACCTTCCTGAACTGAGATATGGGCAAATGTTCCTTAATTTCTCATACAAAGTCTTTAGGAAGTCATCGATTGTGGTAAGCAACAGATGAGGCTATTTACTGGTTTAATGACTACATGCTTAAGAAAATGAAGAAGACAATAGACGACATCTGCCGATTTTGCAACGAAGAGGTAGAATCTGCAGAGAATCTACGAATGCGCAGGACATGCTCGCCAAAGAATCCAATGTTTAGGCAAAGGTTTTGTAACCCCATCAAAATTGCCCTTAATGAGATAATAGTCTTTTTAAAATGGGCAAACGTGGACTGGACCTAATACGACAGGGTAATAAGACAAAATATCTATTAGGTCGCATAGCTAAGAGGTTGGCTCTCGGAGGCCACCTTCATATTTATAATAATAAAAATATTCTATCTGCCATTTCGAGTGTCGGAACATTGCTTTCTGTGAAAAAAGATGTAGGTAATAGAAAATGACGACCAATTTTCAAAGAAAATTTTAGAATGTTACGACAAGGTTTTGACATTTTATGAGCAAATTAAACAATATCGGAAAAGCCACACTACATTTTAAGAAATGCTTTCCATTGCAAAGAAGAATTGCAATTGCTGCACGTGCTGAATTCAGCTGTATTTCAGAAATAGGTGCGTCCAGTGCAATTAACATAATTTCATCAAAATTATGTCGAAATGATATTATTTTGAATTTATCGCAATGTATGGGAAGAAATTACCTGTTTTTTTATGTAATTTTACAAATTACGTGATTTCGATGCAGTGAAAATGCCATATTAAATAACATCTCACTTCTTTTAATGTATTATGTCCATATATTTGAAAATTCCCTTATACCTACACATAAAAATTTTATACGAAATCACCTTTTGCTGTTTTCTATATATACATTGTGTTGCAAAAAGTCACTCAAAACTCAAAATCAATTTAGATGAAGTATATTTCGGGAATGAAAACATATTTTTAGAAAACAATTTTTGTATGTATATTATTTTTTATAATATTTTTAAATTAAATTATAAAAAAAAAAACACATCAATAATTTAAAATAAAATAACATAAAGAAACGGGTTCGTAAAAATCACAATTTTAACATTTAATCCAATATCCTCTTGATTTTCTTAACTCCTCAATTTATCTAGGCAGCCCAAGGTAAAGATTTTCAACGCAATGCCTGTAAAACTGCTCCAAATTTCCAGCGTTCGAGCCAGTAGCTCATTGCCGCATCTTGAAGGCTCAATTTAGTTGGTCAGTTGACATTTACCATAAGCCCATAAAATTTCTATACGATTGCAATCTAGATTTTGAAGGAGCAACTGTACAGGTTGAAATTTTAGGTCAGTGAGCTAATTCCTTACAAACTTGGCGGTGTGTTTCGGATCTCCGTCCTGCTGGAAAATTACCTTGTGAACAATAGAAGGTAAATTATCCTTCATAATAGAAATATATTGCTCTTTCTTCACAATACTTTCTATTCTTACAAATGAATCAACTCCATTTTTTATGATGCTTCCTCCACTATGTTTCACAAGTTGTTAAACCATTATCGGTTGGAGAGTTTGAGAGTCCCTATATCAGCAATAAGACCTACAATCCGATTCAAACGACTTAATTTTAGTTTCATCGAATAAAAAAAAACTTTAAAAAATAGGAAAATTTATTTTCTTATAAAAAATCAAAATTTTACAATTAAAATGTACCTGGGGTTGGATTTCGAAACTGTGAAGCATTTGCAAGTGTACATGATTTGAAAAACTCACGTGAGCGCAAGTGTATACGTTTGAATTTCAAGCGATTCCGTAAGTATCTGTGTACACTTAAGTAATGAATGAAAATTTTTCTGTGCTGAATGGTGTAAAAGTCGTTTTGAAGAAGTTAAGTTAAGTTATAAGAAATGAGTTACATGAATTCACTAGTATTAAGGCGACTACGGCTTAGAGAAAGGTAAAATGAATAACATACCCAAAAATAATTTTGAAAATACCGCTTAACAAAAACTCATTGGTAAAATTCACGACCAAAATGGCCGTAAGAAAATATTAATTAAAGTGTACACAATTTTGGCAGAAAAACTTATTTCCACTTTTGCGGAATCGGAACAATTTGGTGTACACAAAATTTTGTGTACACGCGAAAATTCATAGTTGCAGAATCCAGCCCCTGGTTCCAATCGGCAACTGTCAAATCTTTATGTATTTGCCAAAAGTCATGGAGAGAGCAGTTTTGCTTTCAACTACCTTTAGGTCTACTCTCTTTAAAGATCGCCCAATAGTCCACATGAAGGGAGGCTAACACATTGGTAATTTGAGCAGCATCGTTTGGTCAAAAATAATATAACATAAAAATATCGCACAGCCCATGCTACGCCTGTGCTAAAGTTGGACGAAGAAAATTATGTTCGGGTTCTATTAGTAGAACCCAGATTCCCCTATTTTAAAAAATACCAACGCCACTGAACACTTTGTTCTCAGCTTTGCCAACTCTCTGGAATTGTTTTCCATTCTCATCACTTTGCAATTGCAATCCTTATATCTATATGTGCATGCGCACACAGCTTTTAGCATACAGAGAAGTGTAGGTGCAAGAGCCATATATGCATATGAAAGGCAGAATGCAGATGGGTGGTGTGGTGATTAGTATGTGTATGTATACTTTCGTCTTTTGCACGAATGGGAGAAAAGAACTTGCTATGCATTATTATAGTGTGACTGAGATAGCGTGTTAAAAACAAAAATCGGAAGAATGTAGGATTACCCGAACGACAAAATCTTATTAAATCCCTCAAAATCCTATCAAACTATTCATAATAATGTACTTCGGGTCACACTACCTCCAATTTTTAAGAAAAAGATAAATTTCGCTTTGGCCGAGATGCTGAAAGGAGATATAAAATTCCACTCAAATGAAATTCTCATTTCTCCCAAAAATATCAGAGAATCCAGCATGAGTTTATTCTACTTAATCTCTTCAGTCCAAAACGAATGTAAACAGAAACCTATGCTGCTCAAATAGCATATAAAATACACTAACAAAGATTGTTCATGCTACAAAAAATATTGGATAATTCTCACAATATTTTAGCAAAAACCGGTTTGCACAATAGCGCGGCAATATTTTTTAAGAGATGAGATTGTTAAGTTAACTTTGGTTTTACGCCACAACGAAAATGGATCAAAGTTTCGAGGAGAAAATTTATAATGATGTGGTTACTCTTCGACGTTAATTTTTCGAAAAAACTTTATTTTTATGAAAATACTATACTCCAATATAAATATTTGTATCTACATAGGTATATAAATTTATAATATTATATTATACATATTTATAATAGTATATTTCCCGCGGATTTTAGTCACACGATGGGAAAGGTTAAGAGAAAAATGGGAATCAAATGCAGTTTGGATCATTGCAGAAATTCGAGGAGGGAGACTGAAAATTTAGAAATATTCAAATTTCCTTCAGATTCCATAACTTTTAATATTTGGGTTAAAATACGTAATCTACCACTAAATTGCGTGATTAAATCTAATGTCATACAATTACTTTTGTGACCCGATGTTCCATACCTGTGCGACGACTCAAGGTCTTATTCAAATCTTGATTATGCATATTGTCTACCTAATCCAATAATTCTAATTTCGAAAAAAATGTTCTCTTGTACCAATAATGTTCATTTGAAATATAAATACATACATGTGTATGATATATGTATGTATATACCTCCCTAGTAGAAATTGCTCACAGTTTTACCTTGTCTCCTGCCCCGCAAGGGGCAGTTTTTATATAAACCAATACTAATTTGATTGAAAAGTATCAAGGTGTTTGCAGTTCATAAAGAAACATATAGAAAACTAAGTCCCGATGAGCCTCCTGATGAGCATTCATTAAATCTCATCGAAGGGCTCATTGGATAGTATGAAACTGCTCCCTATATACTAAACAAGCAATAAATAAATATTTATTATTGTCATCACCTTGTCAGATGACATTTCTACTAGGAAAATTTTAATCAATTTTTGTGATTTATTTATTTAAGTTTTTAAATTATTTATTTTAAATTAATTTTTTGATTTGTTTTCCGCGGAAAGATTGTCGCCGGTATGCTGAACAAGACGTTATTCCCAAATCCTTACGCCTCAGCGTCTTATGGTTTGAATTCGGAAAAAAATATGAAATAAATCGTAAATGCAGATTATCATTTATGAATTCATCATGACACTCATTGACATGCTCCTTAATAAACTCATCGTGACACTCAGTGCTATGCTCATTAATAAACTCATCGTGACACTCATTGACATGATCATTAATAAGCTCATCGTGACCCTTATTGACATACTCATTAATAAGCTCATCGTAACGCTCATTATGTACTCATCGAAGTGCTCATCTAATATTGTAAAATGCACAAAAGAGAAACACAGCATACATTCCTAAATAAATGAACGAAATGCAATTCTCATGCACACTATCTGTGAATAAGTAAATAAATGAGTTTTTTCCCGGATTTGATTCAAATGCGAATAAATTTCATTAGTACGTTCATCTGATTGCTCATGAGGAGCTCATTGATGAGCTCATCATTATATTTCTAGCAGGGCTACTTCATTCACCTATACTTCATTCATATTATATCAGCCACGAAAATCATATCTGACGTAAACAATTCATGGCTGGGTCAGTGCCTTCGGCGACTTCATGGCTTGTATTATATTCCGGGGGTTGCATTACAACACAATACAAGTAATATATTTTTTCTTATTTCAGGATATTTTAAAGAGAATAAAAGAAAATTCTCAGAGCAATTGAAAACCGAGAGCGATATGTGCAGTGGCGTTGTTAATGGCTGAGAAGGGGTCACACGGGTTTGGCTAAGAAATCGCAGAGCACAATTTTCCGGGTACAACCAAAGCATGGTCATGCGACAACTTTATGTTATATTATTTTTGGTTTGGTATTTTGGATTTCCCGGATGTTAACAAACGGCCAACCAACTTTTCTTGGGTCTCCATAATTAGTCTGGAGCGTTCACGTTTGCCTTCAAAAAATACTTGAACACTTTCTTTTTTAATTCTTAACGCAGTTTGGTAGCTTAGGACAAACTGTTTCCCGATTTTATGAAGGGAATCGCCCTTTTTTATACGATTTATAATATTTAATTTTAACTCGTTATTAACGCGACACATTTCGGTTGAAAGATTTTCGTAACTAAAAACTATTGTAGTTTTTGATCAAATGCATAAGAATTCACTGACCTAAAGCTCGGTTTTCGCAATGAAAATTCATTATTTCGTTAAACAAATTAAAAGCTTAATTTTGTGTTTAATTGCCGATACTGTAGTTTGGTTTTTATTAGCAAGAAGCCAAAGTTACACTTACGAGAGTTTAGATTTTGAACATTCTCAACGTCTATTTGAATAAACAAATTTTCTTAGCAAATACACAATATTCCGAATTTTTTAGTATCTCCTGATGATACAATACACAAATGTATCCCACAAAATATAAATTTTTCGTACATATCGAAATAAATTTTCTAAACAATTCAAATGTAAACGAAATACGATACCCTTAAAAGAGTCATCTGGATGTCAGTCCTGCAAAGTATCTTTTTCATTTGACGTATGTATCGCACGTAAACGAAATGAAAATAAATTTTCTGCTCCAGATTTCGGTGGATCTAATTTGTATAGGCTTTAATCGATAGAACTTAATGCCAAGAGAAAAGCCCACCATGTTTTGCTATGGTTACTCATACATACCCGATTCATTCGTCTGATTGCTTATTTCTTTCCATGCTTCGTCTACCTTCCGCTTACAATTGTAGTCACAGTGAGTATTGTCGTACAACAATTGATGTTTTTCGATAAGCTGCACAAAGTAAATGGTGAAGTCAATGTTTTCTTTCATTTCACAAGAATTACATAAACTACAGTTAAAAATTAAGTACACACAACACGACGCAACACCAGCACCCCACACCGACTGTCTGCAGCACGAAGTCACAAAGTATACTGAATTGAGTGCATTACAGTAAAAGCAAAACAGTGCGGCATAGTTTTAAAATGGCCGCATCAATACATTTCGAGATTGGTATATGTAGTCGCACCTTCTTTCCGCGTATTGCGATGTTGTGATATGAATACGCATACGTACATTATGTATGACGCTTGCTCTCAGTATGTATGTAACTGCTAAGTATAATTCTGTTTCGTGTAGATGACACGAGAAATCTCATCAAGCAAATTTCACTGCGTATGCTCTGCCAACGTGAAAAACAGATTCTTCACACATAACTTCCGAGAGCGGTGAAGTCGCTGTGTTTTATTTTCTGTTCTTTTGCATTGCCGCATTTTTTCATGCTTGCGCGTACTTCGCTTTCATATGCCGCACGGCATGTCTTGTTTTTAGTATGCTGTAAACGACTTGAGGTAGTTGAAATGTTGTCGTCATTTACTTAAATTTGAAATAATGTTCATATGAAAATTTGTTATGGAATAAATCGCAAAAAACAGTAATTAAGAACTAGAATTTTTTTTTTTTGCTTTCCGCCCTTATACGAATGTGGCCTTCTTCTAAATGCTACCAAATTAGATGCCTTTTATTAGATATAAAACTCCGCGATAAAAAAAAAATACGACACCCTTTAAATTTTTCCTATTCTCTGAACTAGTGAGTCATGTTGTATACTATAAAATTCGTTTACCTGTTGAAAAGAGCCTTTGCTAAGAAAGAAATCTATATGAGTGATCCTTTTACCAATCGATTCATTTTACCAAGAATTTTACTGCATTTATTGAAAAACTGGTTCGACAAAAATGACGGGGAAGTAGCTGGTGCAATTAAAATCTGGTGTTCAAATAGTTACAATTGTTATTAGTATTTCTTCTGTGAATTACATTTTTGTGCAGTCTTTTGAGTATTAAGAATTCTTTTTGTGCTTAATATTTATTTGATTAAAATGGGTCGCGGTATCAAATTTACTGACACTGAAAGACAAACTATTATAATTTTAAGAGGTGAAAATATGAGTATTGCTAAAATAGTAAAAATATTAAACTAGTGCTAACGCAGCTTCACTGCAAGACCCCGAAAATTATGGAAGGAAGAAAAGTCCTGGAATGCCTCGAGCGATTAATGATCGAGATTCACGTGCAATTTTGAGAGTATCGTCTAATTTTGCAGGAACTACGAGACAAATAGCAAAAAAGTGGGTGTACAAACAAATGTACGCAACGTACAACGCGTCATACAAAACGCAGAGCATCTTAAACGAAAAAAAAAAACTAAAACAAAACCGCCACTTACCAAGCAATATAGGGTGTTTCATAAGTGGTGGATAATAATGAAGGATTTAATAAGTCATGTCGCAATGAAAAAAATTGTATGGCAGGGGGTGCATTCTCAACCCTTTCCGAGATAATCGCGGTTAAAGGACTAAGGGTGCGTCAAACGTAGGTTTTTGCTTAAATAGTTATATCTCCTCAACGACAAACAGTAGAAAGGTGGGCAAGATGCTAATTTATGGAGAACCCCCTGATCTCTGATTTAAAGTGTCACTTCTTGCTCTACAGTATGTTGTTTAGAAGAAACGGTCTGTCTAACTTCTAGTTTCAACTTTTGTATCTCATATGTTTGTGTTTGAAGGCGAATATCTAAAAAAACAACCTTATAATTTTTTTTCTGTCTTACTCTTGTTAGAAGCTAAGATTGTTTTGTTTACAACGCATTTTGTTTTAACTTTTTATCTTTCACCGTTTATGAATAATGACGCAAAAATTCTTCTAATGAATGAAAAGTTAAATATAGGGTCCGCCATCTAACGTTTTTTTTGTTCAACTAGTGCTTATTTCGTGAATGGTAACACTTAGCTCATCTCTGATTTGACAGATAATTAGTTTTATTCTTCCGCTGGCCGATTTTGCCAAAAAAATCATCTTTTCGGATGAAGCTCATTTTGATCTTGGCGGGTATGTAAACAAGCAAAATTGTCGCATTTGGGGCACAGAAAACCCGCACGCATACATTGAAAAGCCGATACACCCAAAACGAGTCACTGTTTGGTGCGGATTTTGGTCCAGAGGCATAATTGGGAAAAATTGGGAAAATGAGCAAGGAGTGGCCGTTACAGTCAATGGCAATCGTTATGGAGCCATGTTGAACGAATTTTTGTTCAGGAAAATTGAAGAGGAGGATATTGGCAACATTTGGTTTCAACAGGACGGCGCTACGTGCCACACAGCCGAAGCTACACTCGATGTTTTTATAGCATTTAAAAAAAAAAAAAAAGTTATTTGGCGGACCCTTTAAGTCCCAGAAAGTAGGCAACTGTTTTTAGGAAATGAGTTTATTCAGCCATTTTCGTTGCATATGCTTAAGAAAAAGTACAAAGAATATGAAAAGCGTCACCTTTGGGTATAGAGTGTAATAGGTCATTTTAAAGTTAAGCTTTTGACCTTCTTAAATCCAATATAAAAAATTGGTGTCGATGTAAATAGTAGTTAAAAAAAAAATGAAAAACCGGCCAAGTGCGAGTCGGCCTCGCACATGCAGGGTTCCGTACCATCGTACAAAATTTGACACTGCCAAAAAACACGTTTCTTATATGGGGTCCTCTTTAATTTTTATTATTTATGGCACCAATATGATGAAATAACAAATAATAATTTTTTTAGTTTTTGCTACATACCGGAGAATCCAAAAAATGCCTTCTTGAACAAACATTATTTATAGCGGCAATAGAAATACACAGTCTATCAAAATTTCACCTGTCTACCCATTACGGTTCATGAGCTACAGCCCGGTGCGATGGACGGACGAACATTGGAGTCTTAGTAATAGGGTTCCCATTTTACCTTTTGGGTACAGAGCCCTAAAAACGAGTAAAAATTCAGAAATTTGAAATTTGTTGAGTCATAACTTCAAAACGGAGAAGAAGAGAGGAAAAATTTACAGACCATTGGAAAGGTCCAACCATTATCCATCGAACAATAAGCAAATCATAATCATGGGATGTAACATTCAGAAGTCACAGGGTGATCTATGAAAACATATTCAAATGTCTTGAAGTCCCGTTATCTCGGAAACTGTTGGGATTTTCCATCATAACGCATATAATTCTTTGCTTGTCTAGGTATGATCTATCACCTTCTTCATTATTATGCACTACTTATAGAACACCCTGTATAACAAACAGAATGAGGTTTGCACAACAACACCTTAGATGGGAAAATCCGTGATGAAAAGAGATTTACATTGGATGGCCAGTTGGATGGTGATTAGGCTTCTAATTGGCTGCAACAGAAAACCGAATATACGTTTTATAAAGGGAAAAGTGAATAGCAAGAAATACATTAAATTATTGGAGGAAGAAATAAAATACGGAACAATGCGGAGAGGATTTCCGGAAGAAACTATATCTTCCATCAATATAATGCAGCAGTACACATAGCACTCGCATTCTTGTGTTTTACTCGTAACATTACAGGCTCTTATTTGGTGTAACTCGATTTTGAAAACGATCACACATAATGGAAAAATTGGCGATTTGTTGCCAAAACATTTTTTTCGTCAGAAAATTCATTTATCTTCAAAATCATAAATCTCGAAAAGTAACCATGCCAACAGATAATCCGGTTCTCATAGAAAACATCCCTCATTTATTATTGTCAGAGTTACAGTAAAAACTTGCCTGCAACATACCTCTCATAACTTGAGCAAAATTAAATCAAATTGCAAGGATGGAAGAAATAATGTACCTAAAGTTGGAAAATGTGATATTTTTTTCCAGATTCTTAAAGTAGAGACTGCAAGCTTTCCATAGAGTATCCACATGTCTAGAATCTGTGGAAGGAAAGTACTAATATTGAAGGGTGAAAAAAAGTGAAATTTTTTCGAAAATCGTAGATTTAGTAGTGAAAATTTTCGAAAATTGATATTTTTGGTATGCAGAAAGTTGCTGAGTATAAATGAGCATATCACTACAAAGTTGCAAGTCTCCCAGCATAGAATCCAAAATGCAATACAGAATTTTGTGATTTTGAATTTTGGAATTTCAACCGTTTGTAACTTTTCTCGATGAAACTTTGGCTGATAACATGCAGTGTAAAAAAGTTGCAGATTAATAGGATCTAGAGAAAATCGCTTAATATGTAAATAGATATGAAATTTCGAAAAAATAAAAAAAAATTGTTGAAAATTTTCAAATTTCGAATAGTTACTTAATGAGAATTTCGAATTTTGAAAATCGAAAAATGCCAAAAGTTGTGTATTTGTAAATCCGGCATACACACCGAATTTCATTAAAATTCACTCGAAACTACCCGAACTATAACGAAAAATATGTTTGAAATTGGGCATTTTCGAACGGGATTTGCCTGTCTCAGAGGGCAAATCGAAAAAATTATTAAATTGAAAAATACATCCTTAATCTATATGAAAATAAAAAAAAAATCTTCAAAAAGTATGCACAAAAATTCAGAAAATCGAGTCAACTTTGCCTCTCTAGATTTTCGAAAATGTTCGAATTTCGAAATTGAATTTAACTTTGACAACTAACGAGTTATGTTCCGAGGCCAACGGTATATTCACCTAAGCTGTAGGTCAAACAGTTTCGAAGGAGATAAGAATTCCCGCAAAACGCGTTTCCGGATTTTTATGCAATTCGAATTAATTTTGCTCAAGTTATGAGAGGTATGTTGCAGGCAAGTTTTTACTGTAACTCTGGCAATACTTAAGGCGGACTAATCGTGTTGGACTTTTATAAAAGATAATAAATGAGGGATGTTTTCTATGAGAACCGGATCATCTGTTGGCATGGTTACTTTTCGAGATTTATGACTTTGAAGATAAATGAATTTTCTGACGAAAAAAATGTTTTGGCAACAAATCGCCAATTTTTCCATTATGTGTGAATGTTTTCAAAATCGAGTTACACCAAATGAGAGCCTGTAATGTTCCGAGTAAAACACAAGACAAAGGAGCGTCCTGTGAGCAACCTGAACTGAGTTATGGTCAAAAATATGACTTAAGATTCAAAATTTCGAAAAAATCGCAAATCGCCTATAACTTCGAAAATAGTGCGAACTCGAAAAAATGTTATATAGTATTTTCGATCGCAAATATTCTGTACTTTCGATTCTTAAAATTTTTTACCATCTCGACGGGACACCCTGTATATAAATCTTCACCTAACGGAATATTAGAAGTAATAAAAACAAGGGAAAGAACACATTATTAATTAAATAAATATTTTCTATCTGTTTTTCACACACCACTTGTTTTAATTTCAAATTTCTTACCCTGTCGAATCTTTTTGTCGCACCAGTTTTTGAATAAATGTGGAAAATTTGTTGGTAGAATTGTGTTCATGTTTTCATTATGCTTAATGGAAATAGTAAATCTGAAATACCTCTTCGCTGGTACTTCTTAAGGTTCAGTCTTAGACCCTATTCTCTTCTCCCTCTATATAAATTACCTTCCATCTGTTGTGAATAGCGCTTCTATGCCGACGACATTCAATTGTATCTCGGGAGACCCATAGGCCTGGTCGAAGACTTCATTACACCAATCAATGATAACCTACAGCACGTACACGAATGGGCAATGGATAATGAGATTGCAATTAATCCAAACAAGTCTTACTACCAGCCGATGTACAGAACCGTGCTCCCAATATATGATATGCCTTCAGTTCGTTTGAGAAATACCACGCTTGAATATGTTGAGTCAGTCAAAAACTTAGGAATTCAACTCAACTCTGATTTTAGTTGTTGCACCCACAAAAGCGCTTTGATGGGGAAAATTTATTTGCAGCCTTCGTCAACTATCTATCTCCTCCAATTATCTGTCTGTGGATTTTCGTAGGAAATTGGCGATGACTCTTTTTGCCCTCCATTTTAACTGTATCAACCTTATTTTTAGCAAACTAGACTCAATTTGTCAAAGAAGGGTTATTACTGTAACCTTTAACGACGTCATACATTCTATTTATCGTCTTGCTCGGAGCGCTCATGTATCTGCTCTTGCTTCGTCCCTACTAGAAATCTCTATCGAGGCCTATTTGATTCGTCGTAGACTTATCTTCTTTCATAGGTTAATTTATTCTAAATCCTTTGCATATCTCTCCGAAAGCTTACAGTTCTTGCACTCGAATAGAGAGGTCTTCAGCTGCTTGTCTAGGTACAGTGAACGCTCTTATTTCATCCAAGTTGTCTGAAAATGGAACTCTCTTCCAAATTTTATTCAGTTCATAGGTTCCGGTCTGACCTTTGCTAAACTAATCAAAGATTACCCTAAAATTTACCTCCTATTTTATTTAATAGTGGTTTAAGTTCATTTTCATTTCACAATTGTAAAAATATTTTTTTCCCAATCCGTAACTAACGATTCTGTTTTCTGGTTCTCTTTTGCAGGTAATTTTTTTTTTGTGTGAATTTTGATTTTATTATATTTTTTTCATTACTTGTTTCGTATTCAATTTCTGCTTCGATTTTAAATTAAACGTAATTGTCAAGGATGCATTTTTTGTAGAAACTTATACGACAAATGGTAGTTAGCTAATACTGTGAT
Source organism: Dioctria rufipes (assembly GCA_963924295.1). Lineage (NCBI taxonomy): Eukaryota > Metazoa > Arthropoda > Insecta > Diptera > Asilidae > Dioctria > Dioctria rufipes. Next base: position 30,942,763 of record OZ002742.1, read on the forward strand.
AAGAACACAATTATTTCAACATAGAAAAATTTCAGGAAATTCGTGAAGTTTGGCATCCAACCACTAAATATGGCATCCCAAAATTTCCTTTACACTAGCTTATATATTTCAACCATTCCACTAATATTAAACTTTTCAAAGCTAACCTAATGAACAACAGGTGACACCCGTCATTGTGGAAGCTTAAACTTCGAGAAAGTTCCGAGTTTTAACCTGGATGTAGTTTCCCACTGACCTTTATCGAAGATACTTGGATGTTACATACTGCGCCAATACTCAAGATACTTTGCTTGATTTGTTCCCCCAAAGAAGCTGCGCGGCTTGCAGGAATTAATCTACAAGGGATCAGACCAGATATTTTATCGGAACATTGACCGAAAGGCATACAACTTTGCGGCAATACTCGAGTGAGTCGATATGACATGTTATAGCCAAATCGCCAATGAGCTTGAAGGCTTTCTTTTGGATAATGGCCAATAAAACTAAGGCTTTACGACCAGCCTCGGTCCAGATGTGACAATTGTATTCCATTCAAGGTCTGATATAAAACTTGTAGAGGAGCGCTAGATTTGACGGGTTAAAATATTTCTTACTCTTTTTCAGAAATCCAAGATATTTTGATGTTTCTTTTGCAATAGAGAAGATGTGGTCTGTCTAGCTTAATTTACTGGAAATATTAATGCGAAGAAATACATAAAGATTTTGATCAGTGCTCCATCAAAAGAAACGGGAGTGGAAAAATTATGATCTTGTTTTACAGGAATGAGACAGTTTTGGGTCATTCGTAAATATCGAGCGAACTGAATCGATATCTACGAGAGGTATGTGATTGCCTTTTTGCAGGTCACTCACGAATATTGAGCGAATTGAGGCGATATCTGGGAGCTTCTCAGTTCGAAGTACAACGGCCTAAATTTTGATTACATTAGAGAAATAAAAACGCAAAAATCAATCTGCTCTAATCTTCTCTATTTTCAGGCAGATCGACGGAGACGACATCTACTAGTCGAGATTAAGTCATCCGCATTGTGGATAATTGTGTTTTGCTTTTGGCTTTTAAACATTACGAAATATTTTTACATTTGAAGTTTGTTGAATAACTTTGAATTCAATTGGTTATGATTGAGTTAAATAAATTTTATAACGTTTGTACAATTCTTGCGATATCTGGCATCTTCTCATTTATTTATGTGTGAAAAACAGGTGAATTTCTTGAAAAAGTCATAGTGGGTTACAAGACTCATTTTGACCTAAGTGTAGAGTGACTGTGTATGGCGGAAATTATGTTTCAGACGAAATTTGTCCATTTCTTCACATTTGAAAATGCCAATGGGAATTCTGTAAAAGTGAAGGAAAAAAAAATCAAACTCTCTTTAGAACTTTTATGAATAAAGACAAAAAATGTGAAAGCATGTGCAACGAAATAGAATGGCAAATAATTTATTTTTGTAAATAAATGAGAAGGGGTGGAGTTTTCAGGTTTTGCTCTCATAAAATGTTCCGCAATTTTGTGAAAACGGGTTTATCTGAAATATTGAGAGAGTTGGTTCTAAAGTTGTTGCTGTAATCCTATGTTGTAGCTCCCAAGTTGTTGTTGTAGTCCTATGATATTTCAACTCACGTACTTCTGTTTACATTCGTTTTGCTCTGAAGAGATTAAGTGGGAGAAACTCATGTTGAAATCTCTGATATTTTTGGGAAAAATGAGAATTTTATTTGAGAGATACTTCACATCTCCTTTCAGCACCATATAAAAAAATCAAAAAGACTTTTCATAGAAAATTGTTATAAATTTAATAAATTGATAACAAAAGAGATTGCTGCTAAAACTGCAACTGATGAAAGTGCAAAAGGCATTTCATATCAGCAAGTAAATACTTTTACTATTTCGCCTTATATAATTCACACTCAGAATTTTAACTGAGCGCATATAAGCCTAGATGGCCATCTATGATATAAGTGAGGTCAACTTGGGTTTTTCCAGGCATATACGGCAAGCAAGAACCAGTCATACTGAAGAGTATTAAGTTGTTGTTGATACGAAATGCCTTTTGTACTTTCATTCTTACAGCACCTTGGTTAAAGCGAAATTTATGTTTTTCTTATAAAATTCGGGTATTGTGACCTGATGTACATTATTATGGACTGTTTGAAGCGTCTTGAAGGTATTCAATAAGATTTTATCATTCGGGTAATCTTATGTTCTCTCGATTTTTGTTTTAAACTCGTTCTCTCAGTCGCACTACAAAAATGCATAGCCAAGTTCTTTTCCCTATTCGTGTAAAAGGCTATACTTTCGTCTTTTGCACGAATGGGGGAAAAGATCTTGGAGTTGGACATTCTTTCTAAAAAACACGAAAACTTTCCAACTTTGTTCTGCTGATTCCTATCTTCTTATTAGGTTATTTTTGGTTATATGTTAACAAGAAATGTTGTAAAATTTCGTCTCAAGAAAAATGGATCACTTACAACTGAAAAACGCGCAGTTCCAACAGGATGTCGACGAGGCTTATACAACGGATGAATCAATTCAATGTTTGAAAGAAAACTGCATCTTGCAGTTGTTTGATCTCAAAAAGTGATGAAATTGATTGGCCGCCTAGATTGCCAGATCTAACAGAAATCGAATTTTTTTGTTGGGTTTTTTAAAGTGCAATAAACTAGCAAAAACTAACAAAAATATTTGTTAAGATAGTAATAACTTTAACCCGGAATTGTAAAATGTAGGTATACTCAAAAAAGTTCGAATTTGGGCAGCCAAAATAAAAACTCCACACAAGTTTTTTTTAGATCTTATTCAATATAAAAATATCGGACTTATTTTAACGACATTCTAAATCTTTTCAAATGTTCTAAAAAAAACTGATAACACGTTGGGACTATCAAGTGTTTTCATCGTCCGTGCTCCCAAAATCAATTTGTTTCTTTTGGACAATAGAAGTCGGATAGCATATCCACACACACATGTCCACATGCCACATTTTGAATTAATGTTCAGCTAAAAGATTCATGATACGATAAGTAAATTCCCTAATAAATTTAATATTTATTTAAATAAAATCCATAATCTCACCTTCTATATCCTCAACGTATTTCCTGAATCCATGAAGCTCAATAAATTTCTAAAATCAAAAGCCATCCAATTCCCAAAATGAACGTTATTGAAATTCCAAATAAGCTGATAAGAAGTCAGGTTAGGACTTTACTTGATAGTTTGGAGGCGAAAAGGACGTACGTCTTTATTTAAGCAATATTTCCGAAAGACTCCAATTAATCTTAAGTCTCTCCGCTACATATTGTACGGATTTACCGTAGCATTTTTCTTTAAACCCAAAAATTCTCAACTTCCGGTTTCCCGTATAAATAAATTGCTTCGATTACTTCGTATCCTTTTCTTTTTTAAACTTAACTATGCCATGATCCTTGCTGTTTTTAGTGTTTCCGAATCTTTGGCGAGCATTTTCCGCATTTCTCAAATGCCTGAAGTCGACCGGAGAATCTAATCGATTTGAAAATTGAATAGAAATAACTTGAGACTCTGCCAAGGAGTTTTTCTACTTATAACCCGCGGGGTGGCTGTTCACTTTACAGGAAGTAAAGAGTTATCCGCGAATGCATGCAGCTAGTTGATTCTATTGAAATTAATTTATATCTGTGTCTCTTGGTCTGTCTGTCTCGGTCTGTCTGTCTGTCTCTCCGGTTGTCTGTTAGTTATGTTCTTGCAGTTACAGTCTAGTTCTGGTATCTAAGGCGAAACTGCAAATACAGTCATGATGCTCCACTCTTAGTCAGGGGGGTAGGGGGTTCATTAAGAAGAATGCATTCGTAGACATTGTTCTGTGCCAAGTTCCTTTTTCATCTTGCTGTTTTAAATGCTGCCGAAAGAAAGGGTTTCACGCTCCTGGAAAACTGACAATAAATAAAGTATACAGAAAGTTTTATTGGGTGTAGAATAATTTATTGTGCATTGCATTTGTTTTTGTTATTGTTGTTGGCATTTACTGCAGATGCTGGATGGTTCCAGTCTCGTTCTCATTATTTATTTGACTGTGCGCTGAGATATCATTTGCGATCTTCGGAGTAAATTCAAAATGGTTGTTTTCTTGTGATGAATGGCTGAGGGACGTTTTGATTTAAGAGATATTCTTGAGATTAAAATACCAAATAAATGAAAATAAAATGTTTTAAGATTTGGTGAAGCGAAAAATATTTCTTCCTCCTTTTCAGTCCTATAAATCTTTTCTGAAATAAGGATTAGATGAAAACTATTTTGTTTTTTGAACCAATATTATTTCAGGTGTGTTCCAAAAAATTAGGTGATAAATTACTTGCACTTTACACCTGCTATAAAATTTAAGTTCTTTTGGTGGGCAGAATGCTTCAAACATTGGCGGGTGCATGCAGGGTTCGAACCTACTCTATTCCACGATGCACAGTGTCTCGAAATCTGTGTGCACCTAAAGAATCCAAAATGTGCCATGAATGATTTTCAAATTGACACTAGATATTCTGCGATTACTTAGATTCTAGAAAGACTATTTTCTGATAAAATATTTATTTTATTTCGAAGTAATGCCAATTTACATTACTCGAACATGCGATTTTACTGACAAAGTGAGTGAGAGGGTCTTATTACTTTCCACAATTTAAAAAAAAAAGGAAGAGATGATCGACTGTCAAAACATTATTGCCACTGTTTTGTAGCGAAGTGACACTTGTGACATTACATCAAATTAACAGTTGTAAAAATTAGTCAGAGGTTTCTTACCTCATTATGCGTGCCCCTACGGTTATTTCACGGGTTTTCCTGCGTCAGTACGCCAAGCCCAAAACAAATAAAACCTAAGGATAGATTTGACAGCGAAGACCAAAAATGGTGGATTGAAACGTACACAAATGCAGGGCAATTTTGGGTACGCTCATGTACACGGATTATACATATGGTTGCATCTACTTTAGCTATTATCTTGTTGGATAAGTCTTAGTTTAAAGTACTGAATTAAAGTGAAAAGTGTAAATGGTAATAGATTTTTAACGTAGAAATGGGTAAGGGAAGTAAGCTAAAGGGGAGTGCATAAAAAAAGAATGCTATTTTTCTGCTACATGGACCCACTGACATATATTGTTATCGTCGTAGCGTATTGCATATAGCAATATGCTACACGTACTGAAGCGTGTAGGCCGGCTGCGTCAAGCATAAAAAAATGAACGCACCCCGACCGAGAGAAATGCGGTTCCTCGGTCTCGGTGTGACACGTCGATGTGACAAAGAAGAAGAAGACAATCAATCTGTCTTACCTTTCGAACAAAGTACGTGCCTGAAAAAAGTAAAAAAAAAAAGGATCATCGAAAATTCTCCACGACATCTTGGCCGAAAGGTAATATTTTCGCATAAATCTCATTAGTGTCAAATTAAATAAATAAAATACTTTAGGAATTTCCAATTGATGCTGGAAATTTGGAAAAACAAAAAGAGATTCGAAATCGCCTCAAGTGTAAATCATTTAATTGGTTTATGCAAGAAATCGCATCTGACTTATTGAAAAAGTATCCCCCCGTCGAACCACCAGATTATGTTCATAGAACGATAAGAAGCAAAGCAATTCCATATCTTTGTGTTGATAATCTCAACCATAACCACGACGGTGAGGTAGGCTTATTTCAATGTGCTACAAACAACGTTAGGCCACATGGAAATCAAAATTGGGCCCTCAGTTGGCATAAAGATATCAGACTTAGAGGCAAAACGACCTGCTTAGATGTTTCTAAATCGACAAAAGATGCCCCAGTAATCCTGTATTACTGTCATACACAACAAGGTAATCAATTATGGTTCTATGATTTGAAAAATAAATGGATAGTTCATGGAAAGAACATGCTATATTTGGAAGCAGATGCCAAGAAAAAGAAGATTTACGTGAATAATTGTGATGCTTCCAATAAATACAGGAAGTGGATCTTTGGATATACGAATGAAACAGCATTAAGGGATTTCCATAGTAATCATCCAGAAGATTTATAGTTGTTCGAACCAAATCGGTTCGAATATATTTTTGTTTTTATCGATTACCTTTAAAAGGAAAACATCATGAAACAAAGCATCAAATTTGAGGAAAATTAAATCTAATTTGATTACTCTTAATCAAAACACAGGTACACAACCTAACAAAGCCATGTATTTGTCATCTACATAACACTTTGCACAAATACAATACAACAATATAGCCTCATTAAGCAGATCAAATTAAAATTCTTATCATATGATTGAAGCAATTAGATTCGTGCTAAAAACAATTGCTGAAAAAAGAACATATGCAAAAATGCCATGCTAAAATTGAGTTCTTAAAGCAAAAAAAATTCAATCTAATTACAAATTTTCCCAAAAATATCTAACCAAAGCATGTGTTGTCATGTAGCATACATGGCACAAATACAATCAGATCAAGCAGATCAATTTTCAACACTATCATCATTATATGTACTATCGTACGGGAATTTCTTCTCTACGTGATAGAGATAATATTTTTTGCAAATATACAGAATTCAATTTAACACAGCAGCATGGGTTGCTTTAAATTTCTTGTTACTATGCATTTTTGTTCGTTGCTATGCATATTTTATCTCTAGTACCGTAAAATTACAGACGCACGGCCAATTCTTGTGATCATGCGCCTCTGCTACTCCATCATTGGTGTCGTGTGCAAGCAAGGGCTATATAAACAGCAATTTAACTTGACTCGATCTCTTTTTCAGTTTGGCAGTGCAGTGAGTAACTTGATAATTTTTTAGTGGTATTTCCTAGTGTTGTGAATTTTTATTAACAGTTTAACACTTTGTTTGGTTGACGATTGAAATAAATTTTTCTTATTCTGGGTTGCGACTAGATTAGGAGATTTATTTGAATAGCGACTAAAGCAAAGATTCTTATTACGGGTAACGACTGTACTAAGAAATTTTACTAATAAAACACTTTATTGTGGGTAACGACTACAATAAAGATTCTTGTTACGGGTAACGACTGTATCAAGAAAATTACTAATAAAACACTTTATTGTGGGTAACGACTACAATAAAGATTCTTGTTACGGGTAACGACTGTATCAAGAAAATTACTAATAAAACACTTTATTGTGGGTAACGACTACAATAAAGACTTTATTGTGGGTAGCGACTACAATAAGGATTCTTATTACGGGTAACGACTGTAATAAGAAATTTACTAACACTAAACACTTTATTGTGGGTAACGACTACAATAAAGATTCTTATTACGGGTAACGACTGTAATAAGAAATTTACTAACACTAAACACTTTATTGTGGGTAACGACTACAATAAAGATTCTTGTTACGGGTAACGACTGTAACAAGAAAATTACTAATAAAACACTTTATTGTGGGTAACGACTACAATAAAGACTTTATTGTGGGTAACGACTACAATAAAGATTCTTGTTACGGGTAACGACTGTAACAAGAAAATTACTAACCAACACTTTATTGTGGGGAACGACTGCAATAAAGATTCTCTGTGGGTTTCGACTGCAGTAAGAATTATTCACCTCACTTTATTCTGGGTATCGACCAGAATAAAGAATATCCCAATCCCAACCTCAGTAAAAATTATTAAAATCAAGTTAATCAACTGCCAAACATAGATCAGGTGAGTACAAGTTATTTGCAACAAAATTACTATATTTATTACATATTTTATATTTCTCATTTATTCAATATTGATAAATTAAACTATTTGTATCTAAGATTTATTGCGTATTAAAGCTCTAGTTTAACATTGAAGTGTAGAATTTGTAGATAAACGAATACAACCACTAACTTTATACCAGTGGCATAAATTTTATCACATCTTACAATTTTTGTATGTACGCTCTGACTACGGGCAGTACAATAGTGTTGGTAGATATTTTTGTTTTTCTTTGGCATATAAACTTGTAAATATTTAAGCACTTAAGTGATACACGTAAATGCATTAATACTAAAATTAATTAATTTATCCAAGAGGCCATCCATTAGTAGACGTGATAGATGCTAAGGTTTATTCTCGTAGCCTAATTTTATAAGTACATATAAAAAGAGTATGTTTTATTTTGACACTCGGTAAATGAATTTGACAAGAAGATCGGCATCAATTGCAAGGTTGTTTTTACAAATTTTTATCAATAAAAGTAACCCTTGTAATTACTTCAGTGGTGTAGTTAATTTTAGTGTGCTTCGATTGTATGTATGAATTGCAAATTTTTCGGAACACAACTTTTGCTAAAAGAAATTTTACACGTCAGTAAATCAAAGAACTGCTCAACATGTAACTTTTAAGTAATCGTCGAAGTTCAATAATATATTTATAATTGTACAGATAGGTACTTACAATGATCCATTAAATAAGAGTTTTAGCTTCCCTATATCGGTTAAAACGACAATAATTTGTTGAAACTTTTAAAAACGACAAGAAAATTATATTTTTTTAAAAGTGAGGAAAATTACATGTTTTGTTTACAATAGCACATGAGATGGGAAATTAGTGACTGCAAACAAACATAATTATAAACATTGGATCAAGTAGATTTCATGGCTAGGTGTGGATTTTTTAAGTTTCATAAGCTTTGTGTTGTGTTCTTTATTATTTCTATATATATATATATATTTTAGTAGGAATTCATATTTCGTGAATAAACTAAAACAATTATGCGAGTTGTGTTTCGATCGAGAACAAAGTGATAGCGATTCAGTTATGCTTGTGGTCTAAAGCCTATAGTTTTCATTTTTTTCTTGAGTTTAGTGCTAAAGTTGAAATATTTGGTTTAATTTCTTTTGATATTAATTGGGATTTTGAATTTTATAAAATTACATAAAATTATTTCAATTGCCTTTAGTTTTGTGCAGTGAGTAGACACGAGTGCCGCTGGGCAATCTCATTTCAACTCAACAAAAATTACTTTTGTGATAGAGCCTACAGACAGCAAGTCGACGAATTAAACTCCAATTTAATTCTTTTAGTATGAGTATTATTGATATATTACTTATTTTCTTTGGGTATACGCATACTTCGGCTTCTGTAGCGACTTACACATGTAGAACTTCCTTTTTATTGATATTCTTTTCATGTAGCTATGTATAATTTCGATTTAATACTATAATTATGTATCTATACCGCTAATTTAGTGAGATCTTTATACTTTGAAATGAATACGTTTAAGTAGACACTCTATATGTATAAATATATGTAGAATTTAACGATATACTTACCAGTATACATTTTGAATGGATGATCTGGTTGAGTCAACACTCTACATACATATATCTATATATACGATAATAATATACTTACTTGCATATATTTAAGAATGATGGCCTTTTGATTTACTAATGTATCTACATATGTATATAGTTAACTCAATAGTATACATACCTATATATACATTGGAGTGATGATTTTTTTTTTGTTAATATTGCAATTATAACGTAAATATGAAATTCTAAAAGTTTTAATTCTCCTCTCACTATCCTGGAGCCCGCGCACGTGAAGGTCGTTTAGATCCGCTACACTCTCTCCTTTCAGGTCAACTAGGGACACTGTAAACTATCTGCCCTCAGTGTCAAATGGGTGGTTGGGGCATGCAGTAAGGCCGAAACATCTGCGCCTTCGTTTGTATACAGGTAAGTGACGTAAGGGTCCCTTCAGGACTGAATGTGTGCCGGCTTTATGTGTTAGATAGGCACGAATTTTTAAGATTATGGCTGACGGCAGCGGTAGGTCTTTTGTGGAACACACTCTCCGCCAATAGTTGAGGCGAACTAGCGTGCCGCCCTGCAGTCAACGCTGTCCGTCGAGTGATCTGTCAGCTCATGCTGGCAGTCGGGACTTTACGTTCCAAGCAAATCACTCATCTTAGTTCCATAACAATATAACATGGGCCAACTTTTTTTGGCAGGATGTGACAATTATCTTAATTTCAGGTTTTACTTTCGCTTTAATATTCATATTAAAAGTTCAACAAATTACATAAGCATTCGACATTATTTCTATTCTTGGAAGCTTATATCCTACAACATCAAATATTTTTTAAACTTGATTTTTAAACAAATAAAATTAAGCAATTTCTGTCTACCTGCCCCTAAAAGTAGGTATGGGGGACAGAGAAAGGATTACAAATATTGTATTGCCATCTATTTCTATTCTATATATTCATTTGGAAAACCACTGAACTGAAACTGGACTATGGTCTGTGCTGTAGTTCCGCGGAATAACGTAGTTAAACCAAAAAGAGACAGCTATAGAAATGTGATCCCATAATAATGTCAAATAATGTAAGCAATTTCAGTAGTATCAGCAGTCCATTTTTTATATGTCAGTACATGGACCTAATAGTTCTTTCTGTGGAATGGCCTATTCAAAATTCTTGTGGCACCTTGATTAAAGCAAACTATTGAAATTTACACAACAAAAAAAGGAAGGCTGATGCTACCTGGCTTGAGCAACATGCACCAACAAAATTGGTTGGACTTGTCTGCGATCCACAGAGTGTCAACTCACAAAAAGGAAACCAATTAAAATCGGTTAAAATAACAAGTGGAAAAGAAATGTAAAATTAAAATCGTCTAAAATAACAATTAGAAAAGAAACTGTCAGGTAGTAAACTAGCACAAAATTGGGGTGCAGTCTGATACGATAGCAACTATTCTAAGCCAACAGATCGGAACGAGTGTGACAGCTTGTATCTGATTGGTCAGTCAGTATTTCTTCTGATGGTATCTGTGTCACTTTTTCGTTTGATCCCATTTCCGAGTGAACAAGAGTTTGTTTTTGCATTGAAGACAAGTTAGGTGGGCGTAGTTAGTAAAGTTTTTTTTTGAAAATCGCGGGGAAAGATACCCAGGCTTCTAAAAAAATTAAGTCGATGAGAAAGCGAAGAAAGAGGAGATGTCGAATTAACGGTAACAAATTGTTTGTGGAATTTAAATACATTATCTCTTCAAATTATATATATAAAAATTTATTATTATTTTGCTGTTCCACATCAATCCTTCACTTTTATTGTCTTGAATATTTGACAGCTACAAACGTGCTTCAAATATTTTTAATTTCATTGCGTGTGTTACGTGCAACAAAATGACACAAGCGACATCTATTGGAAATAGAAACAACTTTAGGTTAGTGACACCTTATTAAACTTGGGGTTTGGAGAACGGAATATTCAGGAAGGTTCTAGGATAATTTGTAGATTATAAATATGGCGCTACTCACATCCAGGAGGTGGAGTCTTATTTCAGACAGTGAAGTGAAAGAAGTAAACTATTTGGATTGCGATAATTAGAAGTACAGTACTAGCGATAACTATAAAGAGTTGATTTGATAATTGTTTGTAAATGTTATAAAGTAAACAGTGAAATTAAATAAAAGAAGAACTTGTCATTGATATCTGAAATATTGTGTTTTAAATAACGAACTAAGGCCACGCTCGCAACACGTGTAAACGATTATATTTGTATACGCTACTAGTTATATGCATGAGTTTGCTGCCATAATAGCAAATTTAGTACCATAGGAGGCTCTCCTGGAGATGAATGACGAAACGTTATACAACAAATGGTGCACCAGCTTCCATAGTTGCGGTATTAGTTTAGCCACCGTGACACTTTAGTACGGTTTCAGCATAAAGGCTTAAACACAATTCCGACGACAGACGACAAACGACGACGATATATCGCTATCAAACTTCTAAAAACACAGCATCTTATGCGAATGCACCAAATTGCGACGACCGACGTTGAGCGATCGACGACATTATCGCCGGGATTGATCAGTTTCTAATTTTGCCGTCGTCGCTGCAGTCCTACCAACAAAATTAATCGAATGAAATGGTTGTGGCATTCACTTTTGTCTTTTTTAGGTGGTAGCACGCCGCGGTAATTTTAAAATAATGAGCTTTGAGGAAAAATTGATCGAGGAAATGCGAAATTCATAAAATAATTTATAGTTTACAAGATAGGGAAGACAAGTGGACAAAAAAGACGTGGGTTGGATGGATATTTCAAACCGTTTAATTTAGTTAATATCTGCATTTTCAGTTTTTTTCCACACTTTGGTTCATTGCATTTCTTTCAATATTATATAAAATATTCTTGATAAAAATCTCCTTATAAAACGCTCAAAACATTTAACAAAAGAAATTTCAATATCTTCTTCTCTCACAATCGTCGCTCATCGCCTGTCGTTGCAATTGTGTTCCCAATTTTTCGAATGCCTATTTCGCAGCGAAATATTCGCTGTCGTCTGTCGTTCTGTCGCTCTGTCGTCGGAATTGTGTTTAAGCCTTAAGGCGTCGTGGATGATGTGTTTATTTAAGATGTGTTTGTTTCATTTTGTTAGTTAAGTTTTCTGTATTTATGTCCAGTTCGTCTGTGGTGTGTGTGTTTACATGTTAAGCTCAAACATGAAAAACTTACTGCCAATTTTGTGAGAATTTGATACTTCTTCGCATTTATCTGCGTCTTTGCAAATTTTTCCGAATAATTTCTTAACCGTCTTTGAGTGCTTCGACTTCTTCAGTTAAATTTTCAGGAACTTTAAGTATCTTTTTCTTTATTTTATTGCATACAAATGTAGCTACTTTTATTAAGGCACTTACACATGGAAACCAAAAACCAAAAACAGATAAGTTCTACACCTAAAAATCGCTTTTGCTTTCACATCTAAAAGCAAAAACTTTTTTTCGCTTACATAGAAGTAACATTTAATTATCATAAAAATTGTATGATGAGAGATTATTCGAAAAAGCGTGTTTTAATTTTACTTCGAAATGACTATCCATAATAAAAATGTAATGTATAATTTTCAATGTAAACAGAAAAGTGAGGATTAGTACCTACTACCAAAAAAACTTTTCGTCCCGAAACGTTACACATGTGGAAACCGATAAAACAGATGCAACCGAAATTTCGTTTTCCAGGAAAAACTTTGAGAGAAACTAATAAGTTGAGCTCAAAACAAAACAGAGAATATCGTTAAAAAAAGGCTTGTTTAAAAAAAGCAAATAAATTTGTTTAACTTTTACTTCTATTTCTTCATTAGTTGGCCTAATTATCATTCATTATCTCGCCACTTTATATTAGGCACCTAGCTAAGATAGCTATAGTTAAATATAATATAGTAAATTCAAAAAATACACGCTTAGAAAATTTAATTAAAAGTTGATAGCCGAAAACAATGAATTCAGGGGCAACTCTTTAACAGCTAACATTTAGTTAGTTAAAACTTCTCAAATAGAAATAAATGCGAAAAGTTGCACTCGACACCGCTGTGCACCAACTGCGGTGTAACAAATCTTATCAAAGTTAGCGATTAGTGCAACTTGCCACAAATGTTGTGCAATTAATAACGTGCTGTGATTTAATTAGAGTAACTTATCCTCCAGGCGATGGCAAGCCCACCTTAGAGGGCATCCAAAAACAGAAAAAAAAAGAAGAAAAAAAAAGCAAAAAACTACATAGTCGGTCGACCTATAGCGCTACAGTTTAGTTTAAGGTTCGCGTGCATCACGAAACCCATTTCAAGACAAAAAAAAAAGCAACATTCCACCTTACTGATAAATGAGAGCCAAAGGAAGTGTTTTTGTTTCCACTATCCCCCCCTCCCAAATGACAGGGATACAATAGAGTCAGAATGCAAATCAGTTACAAAAGTGAAAAGTGAGTCCGCACAAGTGTGATGTGATGGGTGGCGTCTTGTTATTCCAACAACCAAACAAGAAATTCTTTCATCCTTTACAGGAAAGTATCTCCATACATTGCATACATACATAGAAATATGGATTACAAGGATAACTACCCTACCGTAACGCCTTTATGAGCTCATATAAGCATGTAAAAGCGTGTCGAAAGAAGTTATGCGAAAATCTCTCGAGTGTCATGTTTAATTTTTCATGGTGGTGGATAGCATAAGCAGAGTAGCAATGAGAAAAGTTACTGCTGCAAACAAAACTTTCCATACTTTCCCTTAACTTTACGCCTGCCTGCCTACCTTGTTGTAACTAAAAACTACCCCCTCTGGGGCGTTATGATGATGATGACGACGACGATGCCGCCGCCATAAAGGCGGGCGTCGACGACGGGATGAAGAATAAAAACTTTTCCCGCAAGTTGTTGATGATGGATTAACTCCCTAGCTCAGCTGAGATTGACGGGTGCATCTACGTCTGCATATACTACACCTCTGCACTTCTACTAGAGTTAGAGATAACATTTTAGTTTCAGTTCCGTTATTGCAACCACAAAGGAAACGTTTTTTTTTCTTTACCGTTTATTCTTTTTAATCCCTGTGAAAATGACTACTTTAAAAGTACTCTGGAAATGTTTTTCTTATTTCTACCTGTGTTGTTACTGTTGAAAAACCATTTTTATCTAAACTACAAAGAGTGACGACCCTGACATCCAATGTAAGTATAGTTGCTCAACGCTTATATCCGGTTTCCTTAAAAAAGTTTCCTGCTCGTGAGACTACAGTTATAAAATGTTGTTTTTTCTTTTACAACATAATTTAACATTTTGCTGCAAACTCACTGTAGCGGTAAATTGCATCTGTTGGCGCTTGACTCCCCCTATATGTCATTCATTGTTTTTGCAAAAGGGCAGATTGCTTAAGGGCCACGGAGTGTACCGGTCGCGGTTGACGGAAATCTAGTTAGGGCAGATTCGTTTTAAATATTATAAGCGCACACTTTTGTCCAGTTTTTTTTTTTAAGTCAAGTTAAGTCAGTTGCAGTAAATGTCAATATTAAATTATTCTAAGGGAACGAAATTGTTTGATAAGTGTTTGGTGGAATAAGCCAAATTCTTGGAAGTCAGCGTATTGGTAGAGTCGAGCACCCTCAACAGAAAGAATATGACACTTCTGTCTGATGAAGACGACCACTATCCTTCTGGGGGCCAGCTACGTTGTTTCGTAGAAGTACGGACAGTAGAAGTGTCTCTTTTTCATTAGAGGATTATAGGCTTGAGAAGTGAGAAAGAGCGGCTGGTGTCTTAATCCCCTGATATCGGGAGATTAAATATCTGCTGAGGGAGCATAATAAGTAGTCAGCACACTTTTCTGAAATGTATTCAGGCCACCAGTCCTCGGATATGAGACTAGGATTATCAAATAAATTGCGTTTTAGGTTAAGACTGTCCAGATGATAGCCTGGATGAATATTCAGATCGAGCTGAATCCAAGTTGTCTTGAAAACTGTGCACCAGTTCAGAACGCCGAATGAGTTCCGTTTTCAAGATCAAACTGACCCTGTGACAACGTGGATAAGGATCCAGTTCCTGTCCTCGACCCTATATACTCTTGGGGTCGGTGAGCTGAGGAGTTACGGCGCCCAGATGTATGTTGCGAGCTGACAGGTGAAGCTTACCTAACCAAGTCGAC
The DNA here is from genome assembly GCA_963924295.1 of Dioctria rufipes. NCBI lineage: Eukaryota > Metazoa > Arthropoda > Insecta > Diptera > Asilidae > Dioctria > Dioctria rufipes. The sequence goes on from OZ002742.1 coordinate 30,958,186, forward strand.
CCTATATTGACGAGGCTCAATCAGCAACAACAGAAGCAGTACTGGACAGCAGAAGTCTACCTGCAGTAAGCCTTAGTAGCTGCGGTAGTAGTTTTTTCTGTAATAGATCCCTTTTCTGATACAGGAACTCTGAAAACCAAATTTATATAATTGGGCCAATAAAAAACATCAATACCTCGGTTCTCTTATTTTTTTAACTATCTGAAAGGAATCTCTGTTCTATTTAGATGTTAGACCGATTGATTGGGCCTTGGTTGCTTACTACGAAGAATTATATTATAAAACTGCATATACAACTGCATCAGTTTACAGGATAAAGGAGCGTTTACAATGGCAGAGTAGAGTGGAGTCACCAGATTGCATTGTCTCTCCTTGCCTCAAGCTTGCACTTTAATATAAGATCTTCGCGCTTCCCACCAGAGTGGATTACACAGAGTAGCGTCAGATTTAAAAAAGTCCTAATCTCACGTTGGTGAGATGATGATAGCAAATGCAATCTGGTTACTCTACTCTACTCTGCCATTGTAAACGCTCCTTTATAATTAATTTAGGGCAGAAACACATCCAAGCAAGCCTAAGGCCTGGCCTCTCTCAGGCTTCCTTGCAGCTCGTCTCAAGCCTTGCCTCAAAGAAATGAAAACAAAATTATACCACCGGGCTCGGTGCTGTCATTGTAATTTTGTTAGCACATCTATTGACAGAAGTAGGCCTGAGAGACAAAAATTTCCAACATTGAGCAAAGCACGCTCTGCGGCTAGGCTTTGAGGTTAGCTGCTGGCTTGGTTTTGTGTTGCATCATTTAAAAACCCGTGTTGGAAATTTTGACAACAACTCGAGGAAGCCTCGAGGCCTGTATGTGTTTCTGCCATTAGGTGCTTTTGTTCGGAACATAAAAATCATGGCCTACTTTTATATCCTTTTCCAATTCTCAAAGTGACTTTAGAATTGGATTTACGAAAACTCTACAAAGGTCAAGGCCCAAGGTCGTTTACGACATGCAACCAAGCCGCCACAAGTGTGGTTAGGTTGCATTTTTAAAAACAGGGTGGGTGTTACGTACATCAAAAGAGAGAAATTGCGGAGCATAGAAGCTCAACATATTTCCATGATTTCAAATAAAACAGCATCGAAATGAGGTACAAAATGATTTACGATTATATGGGGGATGGTGTTACAGGCCGAATGTCAAGTATTCCGTGTAGGGATGATTGACCGGAAAAACGTACGCTTTCTACGTAAAACCAAATTTAATTCATTAATTATTGTAAGGGAGAAATTATTTTCTAATTTTTAGTACGAAGTTTCAAAAGTTTTTATTACATTTTTTTTATATTTGTGTTTTTTTCTATTTTAATCTTAAATTATTCTCAAAAAGCTTAAAAAATTTTATCATTTCAGCACAAGAAAAGTTTTTGGATTTTTTTGTGAAGAAAAACCCGAATATTTTGAAAAGAAGTTGTATGTTGGGAAAATCATCTTAGCCGGGATAATTAATATCAGATTCAGTTTTCCTGCAAATATTTGATTTAAAGCAAATGAGGTTATATACACTATTAACCCTACCAAATTAGCACTCTTCGAAAAAATTTCCAATAATTTCATTTCGACACATTAGAGTTAGTGTCGAAAAGAAATTAGTGGAAAATTTTTTAAAAACTTTTAGTTTTTAGTACAATAAAAATGTCTAGGACTGATCATTTTCGCAGAATACATATGCAAAAAACTCTGTACAAAATTGAAGCTCTCTAAGTATACGCGTTCTCGAGGTATCGTGCGCACAGACAGACAGACGGACGGACGAACTGTCAGGCGGACATGCCTAAATCAAAATAACTTTTAATATTATGAGTGGGTGTCCAATCCATTTTGCTCTACCAGCATTTTTCTGTGCGTTACAAATGGAATGATAAACTTAGTAAACCGTTTAGAACTCATCTAGGCTATAAAAACAGCAACAGTAAGACAAAAGAAGAAGTGTACAATGGTGGCCGCTAATCGGTCCGCTATTCTCGAATTCAAGTCGTACTTCATGGTTTGGATATTCTGAGTGTTACGACTGACCGATTTTCTATTTTATGTGGCACCAAATTATACTATGCTTATTGGATCGAAGCTTGTATTAAAAAAAGAATTCTGGCGATATTTGGATGTTAATGAAAGTATTATATTGAAACGAAAAGAGAAAGCTATACCGGGCGGTTCACAACTGATGGTCTAAATTTCAGGACGTGTTGGAGGACCTTGAGTTATGAAAGAGCAAAATACGTCATTTAGGCGGTAGAGAGTGATCTATGATTTCGGTACATTTCTGCTTAACACGCTGCCCTGCAGAATTTTTAATTTTTTTTATAGGCAAACGGACTAGAGATTCCAATAACAGAGGCCAAGACGGCCCATTGTAGTGACCTGCTAAAAACCTTCTCCTTAAAATCTTCCTGTTCCCTAATGAAGCGCATCAGGTCTAGATGGGGTAAGCACACAGAAAGTGTTTGGTTGTCTGAGGCTCTCTTTGAATGCAGGATAGACACTCAGGGCAGTAAACAACTTCCATCCTTGTTAGATAAGCGTAAAGCGAGCTTGTGGCCAGTTAAAATGCCAACCACAATTGTGTGTTTTGTGTGTATTGTTTTCTTCCTAGCCCCAAGAGAAAGTCAGAGACTAACAATCTTCCAATACACTCATAAAGAAATGATAACTAACTGTCTACGATTTCCAAGATATACTCTACTTTACTACATTATATACATACACGCCTTTAAAATACTGTTAATATTCCCCGAAAGGGGAATGCCTATTTTAGGCAACAGACATGAGAGATGCCTTAATCGATGCATTTTGATACTCTGAAGATATGTTATTAACAATGTTTATTTCAATTAAGCGCGGGAAGACTGAGGGGGTATGCTAAAATTTTATTTAGTCATTTTTGGTAAATCTAGTACAGAATCGAATTCCTTAAGTCCTGAGAAGAAGTTTGAGTACCCACAAACCTATACTCGCAGGCTTAAACCATCCCCATGCTCACTTTTTTAGTATTTCCCTCTTTTTTATTCGAACTGCTCTAACTCGGTAGAGCTATGTCCGATCGGAGAACGGGTTTCACTGTTCGCATAAGATAATTACCAGCTACAATTCGTGGAAGAAAATCTTTCTCTGCTTACTTTTATGGTTGGTGGTCGGTAGGAACCCCCGCGGGGGAGGGGGCGTGGTTCCAATACAGCATGTTATATATCAAATGAAAGGTCTCTCTGAGTACTATCGGTGAACTTTTTTCCGATGCAAAAAATATGCTCAGGACGTTTCACTTGGGTCACATACACCCCAGTTACTACATTTCGCACATATTTTTACAGCTTTTTCTTCTCTGGCCCTTAGTGCTCGGTTGTGAGTATTTTACTCTTAGGAAGTAATTTTCCTGACACACCAATTTCGCTCAAATACGAGAAGTAGAAAAGCTCAAGATACATCCGATCGCCAAAGCTTTCCACCGCTTATTGAAATAAACTTTGTTAATAAAATATGTTCAGAGTATCATAATGCATCGTATACGAAATTTCTCATGTCTGTTAATGTCGGGCCTAAAGTTGCATCCACTTTTCTACTTTCATTTATAAATCAAGTCGAACAAATCTAACTATTTACACTTGAATTACATATAACACTTTGTTAGCAAATTGTTACAAATGGAAGTTTTGTGTCCATCGAGGTCAATACTTAAATGAACGCAATTGGTAGCAAACTAACTGATGCAGAGAATAACTGTCCTTCATTGTTCGGCTCTGCAAGTGTTTTTATCAATTTTACGATATTTTCCTTAAATTTACGAAAATGCGTGTAATACTACACATTTCTAAAGAATATGTTTAAAATATTCGTACTTTTTACATTTTATATTATCAAGGGAATCTCAGTTTAATTGGTCGGTCTGTTTAGCTTCAAGAAGTGGTGACGAATGCACATTAGAACTTAGTATCATACTAAGTCTTAATATGCGACTTACATACATTGACCTAAAACATGACATACCAAGAAATCAGACATCGGATCTACCAGATCCAGACCCATACCAAACTGTGACAAAAACAAAACCCATGGCTTGATAGTGCGAAAGTCTAAAACTAAACTTTCTTACATTTTCATGCTGCAACCGAAACATTTTAATTAAATCCAATTTCCCACATTTTCACGTCACAACGTCAGCATTTTCATAAAACGTAAAGTTTCATATTAATTCCTCAAAGAAATTCACATATTATCATGAGAGATATAGAAGTGCTTACCTGACAATTTAAAGAAGACAGAAAAGACAAATTGTAAAAGCTCTAATAAAGATAGTTAGTGATTAGTCAGATTTTAATCGAGCTAGGAGAATACTAAGTATAAATTAATTTTAGAAAAAGCTTTTTATACGACGGGATTGTAAAATGGTGATGAGAATAAATAAATAAAGAAAAATTGAATTAGAGGTTGTGGAAAGTGTGTTATTTTTTGAATCTATTAAATTATTGAATTTGAGTTGATTGAATCCAGTAAACGGTCATTTCGAAAGGAATTTCTTGCCTTCCGGGTTAGTTCAAAGATTGGTAAAGTACAACGATCTAACTTGTATGAATACATTCTGTATTATCAGATCTCAATGACAGCAAAATTGCTCTTGGTTTAATAATAATTGCAACGAAGAAATAGAAACGAAAGAATTTGCTGCCGTACTTATTCATTGCATCCATGTCCAGAACTAAAATAAGTCTACAAGACTGCATGGAACACCTGAAAGTCCATTACCTGCAAAAAAAAATTTCTTTTTGACCAGGATTTAGATAAACGATCTTGGCAAGCCGCAAATGCAGCAAAGATTTCTGGTTCCTGATCAAAAACCATTACGAACAACTTCACCAGTTCCCTTACATTTTGACTACTGAAAAATGGCAAGTGGTTGTTGACTTCCTGTATAAAGCTAATATTTTGTCTGTTAGATTCCCTTCAAATTCTTGTCTTCCACCCACTTCTCAGACAACTGCTTTGCATCTCCTGTGTGAATGTGTACAAGAGCCAATACACATCCGTACGAAAAATGTGTTTAAGGTTCTTATGGAGGTGAACGTCTCCAAATCCGCACGTTTAGATGGTTTCCGGCTCTGTTAATTAAAAGCTCTGACTCATCCTAAGTTAAACATCTGCGCAAACTATTCTATTTGTCTTATTCTACAGCAACTGCTTGGAAACTAGTCCACATTCAGTCAATTCCCAAAAAAGGAGAGAGAGAGTAGCGATCCCCCAAATTATCGACTAATTGTAATTATTTCGATTCCTTCCAAGGTTATTGAATCTGTCATTAATTCAAAATTAATGAAGTATTAAGAAACTGATCAACTCATCAACGATCGATAATAGGGTTTCCGAGCTGGCTGTTCATCTGGAGATTTACTTATTTTTCTTACGGAACGTTGGAATCGTAGTCTTCACAACTGTAGTGAGTCCACGATCGTTGCCCTGTATATTTCACAGGCCTTTGATAGAGTCTGGCATCCAGCCCTTTTGTCTCTCTCTTCTTCTTTTCTATCATGGATTGAAAGTTTCTGATCTAGTCGGGTTGAATTAGATGGCATTACATCTGAACCTTATCTTATTAATACCTATGTGCCCCAGGGCTCTGTTATCTCTCCGTGTCTCTTTTTAATTTTAATTAATGATCTGCTTTCTCTTACTTTCAATGTCATCCATAGTTTCGCTCCTTTGCCACTTTTGCAAAGTCCAGAGGGAATGCCACATCTGTTAAACAAGATTGCATGATTAGATCATTGATCTTGACAGTATCCTTGCTTCAGGCATAGCTAATCGCGTCAAATTCAATGTATTTAAGACAGAAAGTTGTCTCATCTCTTTAAAACAAGATCATCACTTAACCACTCCCATTTTTTTTATAGAGCATTAATTTGTGATTCGCTAAGCATTCTTGGCATTAATATTTCCAGTAAGTTAAGCTGGACAGATCACATATTCTCTGTTGGCAAAAAAGAATTCAAATATCTTGGATTTCTGAAAAGGAGTAAGAAATATAGCCCGTCAAATCTAGCGCTCCTTCATAAGTAATACTTTAGACCTAGAATGGAATACAATTCCCATGGGCCGGGGCTGGTTGCACAGACTTAGCTTCATTCGATATTGTCGTGAAGAGAATCATCAAGCCCGTTGGCGATGTGGTAATAACTTATCATATCGACTCCCTCGAACATCGGCGCAATGATGGATGCCTTTCACTCCTTAACGCTATATACATGGTCAATGTTCTAATGACATATCTAGTCTGATATCTTGTAGAATAATTCCTGTACGCAATACTCGCATTGCAAATCGCGCACATCCTTTTACCCTTAAAATTACAGTAAAATTCCGTGATGCTTTTTTATCCCGTAGGTAATGTGCGAATGTGGAACACTCTACACTATCATCTGTTTTCCCTTGGGCGTACAATCTGCGAAGGTTCAAGAGTAACGTACAACAGCACCTCCGCAACTTTCCTCTTGTAACCTAATCCTTTCCCTATCTGCTTCCTGCTATGGTGCTTTGCATCATAAGGTATTCCCTGTGATTTATAGACTTTGCATAATGCATGACTTTGGCAAAATGCGTTATAAATACTACAAAAATTCTATTCATTTTACTTTAAAATCATTTTCATCAATACTACAAAAATCTTTCAGTTTTTGTTTCTTATTATTAAGTGTGGCTTAGTTTGTGTCCAATACTATTTTATGTACAAGACATAATTATGTTGAATTTTATATAAAATTTTGGATTCTCTCAAATGCATTCATTCTTATATTTCATCATTCTATGTATAATAAACATAACATTGTAAATAATGTACTCATGTTTCTAATTCTATAAATTTTTAAGTAATATAATATACATAAGTAATCGATGTGCCATTTTCCAAGTAGGTACTCATCTATCTGCGCGGCCATCAAATTTTCTAATACTTTAGGGAAAAAACACACAATGTTAATCGGCCGCAGATTTGATTTCAGCACTTCAACATCTATTAAAAACACCTTTTCAGAATTATTATGGCGATTATTGAAACAGCGCCGCATAGCACAATTTGTTGTTGAAATATTCACATGTTTATGAACTTAAATCCAACGTTGAGTCACTAAATTGTCACTTCAAACATTTTTATTTAAAACTAAAGCAATTAGGTAAATAATTTATCGTTTTTTAATTAAATAAAATGCAAAATACAAACCTGGCGAAAAAACAAGAAACTGACGTTTAATTCGAATTGACTTTATCAAGTTATACCGATTTCAATTGATCACGGTTTCTAGCAAAAATGTTACACTTTTCTTGCAGTGTTATACCGAAATCGTTCCATTGGCCTGCACTGCTAGATAAAGTGTACGTCAAATGACCCTGGTGCTACACCCGAAAAATCGGCGGTGTTACACCGAAAAACGCGCATACATCTACATGACAAATGTCACAACTGAATGTCATTGAGCATCACATATCAATCTTCAACTATAACTCCACCAAATTCATCCGCAATCACTCCAAAATCTCTTTAATTACTATTTTCATTACTTTTAAGTTATTCGTGATGTTATTTTTACCAGAAAATTTCAACCTGACAAATTACACGGATATGAGTTACCATTATAGTCTCATAGCGTCAAAAGTTGTTACATTAAACTCATTTTTCATTGATTCAAATGCACTTTTCTTAAAATATCAATGGAAATCGACATTAATCGACATTAAACTAAGCTAAATTCTTCTTGTTTTTACACTCCATCGCCTAAGAACCAAGTTTCCCCTCACACCGAAGGGTTTTTAATTTTAATATTTTATATTTTGTCGACCCCCTCTTTTAGAGCAAATGTCTGAATGCGCCATTGGTCGAAAATTTATTTATGTGATTTCCAGTTCATTCACATATAGATTAAAGAGATGAGGATCTAAGATTGACCCTTGTGGGACGCCTGCTTAGAGAGAACAAAGTTTGAAAAAATTTTTTTGTTACAGAACACAATTTGTTTAGAAGGAGGACTAGTAAAACCAAATTCTACAACTAGCTTTCGAAAGATCGAGTGGGGTAACATGAGTTGATTCTTTACTTTCCATATTAAGTCTTATCATATCCGTAAGAAGTAGTAAGAAGTAGTAACGATGAAATTGTGCTGTGTTTGGTTCTGAAAACAGACTGGATAGAATCAAGTTATTAATATTAGCTTAGTCTCTATGATTTGTTTGTATAAGGATTTTTCAAATACTTTAGATAGTATAGGAAGAATGGTAATAGGTTCGTGGAAAATGGATTGGTCTTCTTTTAAAAATAAAAAACGACCTAATTTTACATGCTAAAGGGAAAGAGGTAGCATTAATATAAATTTTTAATGGGACGCACATGCGTGTGTATTTACGTCAACGTGTTCTATTACCTGTGGCCGGATTTTATAACACGGAGAATTGGGGAAGTTGGGAGATGAGAGTTTTCGTTTTTTTTCCGATTAAAACTCCCTAATCCTTCATTCGCAATTCTCTAACATGTTTGAAGAATTAGGGAAAACGTGATAGAAATGAGAAAAGATAAATTGCAATTTCGACCTGTTAGAGCGCTGTTTTCAGTATATTCTAGAATAATCCATATTTTCCTGTTGACAGTTTGGAATTTAATTATAATTTTTTTGATTTAGTTCTGTCATAATAAATATGCGGAAACAACATTGTTCATACTTTTAAATCTTAGAAAATAAAGAGTGCTGCTGGAGTGAGAGCTCAGTATAAAGCACTGGCATGTATATAAATGGGACTGCTCGTTGAACCAGAAATGCATGAAAGTAAATGGCACCACTTTCATATTCTTGTCTCTTTCCGTGAGAGCATACTTCCCACTGAACGGTAACGATTGGGAACGTGAAATTGTTTGACGTTCAAGCGGTATTTCCACAGCCTAAAATTTAACAATACAAATAGTCCCAAATACTTTTGTGGTAAATCCCACTGACATGCTTATAAGTAAATTCCCAAATAATTTAAATATAGCGCCAGTTTATGACAGTTAGTAGCTTTGACAGTGAAAGCATTCTTTCTGAAATCAAAATTGGTGCCATATGAAGCAAGAGATCTGTCAGTCCATTTGTATACATGTCAGTGGTATAAACGTGAAGTAGAATCAACATAAAGAGGGGGGCAAAAGGATATATGGTTGAAAATATTATCCTTGTTCCCACCGAAAATGCTCTTAGTCGGTGTTACTACGCCAAACACTTCAGGAGTGTCTCAGCTGTTTCAAATGTAGGCAGCTAAACATAGATTTCTCCAATTCCCTACTTCAAGGACCCCAAAGGAATGCCACGCTCATGTACACGAATTTTATGGGTATCAACACTTCCTGTTCTCTCTATATTCTAAGTTTTAAACTTTTATAATTAGTTGATTTTTCACTTAGTTTGGTGAATTTAATTTGAAAATTCCTAGGTACTAAATACAACAAAAACAGATAATTCTCTCAGTTGAGAATTCTTCTTCTTACTTTCCCACTTGCAAAACACCGGAGAATTTGATAAGTGGAGTAGAGAATTCAGCAATTCTCAAATCAAATTCGCCGAGTTATAAGGGGCTTTCGGCAAGCACTGTCTCAGTGAGACAACTGAGACAAAACTTTGAGCAATCGTCTCAGTTGTCTCAGTTCAAACCAATCAGCTGATTTGCCAATTTTGACATTTAAATAATTTTGAACACAGAATTGGATAGTAATAAATTGAGGAAAGTGTTGTTAGTCTATTCAAACAGCTCACTAAACTTTTATTTGTAATTAAAATCACAAAATAACGAAACTGAGTCAACTGAGACAAGAAAATTCAGTTTCACTTGTCTCAGTTGCTCAGTGGTTGCGTTCGAAATTGGTAGCTCAATATGGAACTGAGACAGTTCCCCGAAAGTGCAGTCTCAGTGAGCCAACTGAGAATATCTCACTTGTCTCACTGAGAATGTGCTTGCCGAAAGCGCCTATAGACTTCCAAGTAGAAAATTAAATGTCAAAACAACTCTCATTTTTCAAATTGCTCAATTCTCCGTGGTGCAGAACCCGACCCCGTGGGTGCTGAAAAAAAAAAAAAATATAAAATAAATGTCCAAATTTGATTAAATGAAAATCTGCCTGCGATTGATTGCATTTTCCACATTTAGTACGTCTGCATATCAAAATACACATGAAACTTGCTCACAGACATATTTGTAATTAATTTCACAGTGGTCATTGTAGTTTTGGGAGTACTATTACCATTTCACAACAGATTAAGCAAGCTTGGCATCCTGGTTGATATCACCCAAAATACCTCTTCTGATGTGAGAAACAAGCTGAAAATATTTACAGCTACATATACATATGTATCTACGCCGGAAAACCCATTTTCCAAACCTCCGGCTACGGTAATATTTTTGCTTTCATGTAAAATCGAATGTTACGTTTAATTGCATCGAGTTTTGCTTTCTGTTTATTTTCATTCCAGCACTACTGAGGCGTCTGGATGCAAACTGGAAACGTGCTTTAGAGAAAGAGATATATGTATGTATGTACGGTCAAATCCAAGGGTATCACAATTCAGTAATCGAACCAGACATAACCTCAAAATTGTGTTTTTGGCGCGTGATGTTCATGATTCATGATGATGATTACATCCTCGGTCCAGAAAATGAAACTGCGGCAGCCACAGCTAACTTACTTAAGTGGCTGACCTGGTTGTGTAGTTAATTGCATTCAGTTACATACAAAACATATACATACATACATATTGGTTTACCAGAAGTCTTATTTGGCACAAGGCAAAACAGTTTGTTCCATTAAATCTAATTTGGATCACGTGTTATCATTTTGTCCTAATAAATCGACAGAGCAAAATCCAAAATTGTGCTCCGTTTACGATTATTTGTGTGGAGGCGATATATTATGTAGTTGGGAGGCGATATCTTTGATGGATTCATTTTAATTTGATTTTCTATCAAACAAACGGATTTGAAAATTTTCGCAGTTGTATGAAAAATTGGATTTCATTTTGAAATACATATTTTGCTGGTAAATGAGTAATGAAATATAAAATTATAAAAATTTTGTAATTAAAGCATCCTGCAAACAAAATTAGTTTTCCATTAAAGGGTTCCAATTAAAATTATGAATAAAAAGGAAAGTATCAGCTACCGTAATACCATGTAAACAAGAGAGGAGATGTAGGTAATGAGGATCACTTAAGCGAGAATTGAAATATAACCAAATCTATTAATCAACTATTTATTGCTTTGCTCTTATAATGAACTTTTGCTTATTTGACTATCAATTGAGATCAACTTTAATCACTTTGGCTGATCAATTTTGGAACAATAAAGATTAAAAAAAAAAATCTGGTTCGATCACTATTTTCAACATCGGTTGTCAATGATGATCAGCATGTGGGCAATGATGATCAAAACACATCGCACACATAATTGCGAGAAGAGCCCCACCCAGTACAGTCAGCATGAGCCCAAATCCCACAAGAAGTGCACCGACACCATATTTCGTGGTCTCGTCCGAATTCGCCACATACAAGACTCGAGTTACCTGCGTCTTCTTTGTCATCCTGGCATAACTCGTCCGTGTTCACGATTGACATAAAATTATCATTCGATTCCTACAGAATTTTCTTCTTAACAGCGAAACACAATTCCACCGTTTCGATTCGATTCGTACAAATGTCAAATTTGCTTATATGAGATATACGTGCAATTGGACACTATTACACCGAAATGGATCGAAATGGATCGAATCGAAACGGAGAATTTGAGCAAATTTCAACTTTTACGGATGACATAACCTAGAAAAATAAAAAAAAGACATTAATTATATGACAAAAAAAAAGAATGTTTTCATGGATGAAAGACAAAATCTGGCAAAATTTTAAAGTCAAGTGTTTGAAACCGAACGAAATAATTGTGTTCATGCATCCGTTTGGATCGAAATGGGTTGGATCGAATCGGATCGAAAAACGTCGGAATTGTGTTTGGCACTTTAACCTTCTTAAGACTGACCTTCTGTGGCTTGCTTTTTTTCCCACCCCTTTTCGTCTGCTTTTCACAATAATTTTAGCTTTCCTTTTGTTTTTTTTTTCGAGGGTGTCTTTCATAGGTGTTGAAGTCAAAATCGTTGCATGCTGTTTTTCTCGTCCTTGTATTTTCCTGCGAAAAGGTGCTTTCTTAGGCATATGGCTGCGATTTTGGATTCTAGGCAGGTTCTCTGATGTTGATGATATTTCGATTTGAGACGTTCATTCAGGAGTTGTGGGACAAAATGTGGATGTAGTTGGAATATGATTATCTCGTTCTAGCTCAACAGTAGCTGTTGATACTAAGACGGAGTCAACAGCTCCAGCAGTAGTCGTTTCTGAAATAAAGTCAGCTTCGCCCTTTGCTAATGGAGGCAACATTTTTAACCAAGGAAGCCACATCATAAGGTGTTATTCTTTCTGAAAGTTGACTCTTCATGAAAAATTCGCTTTTCTTCTAGCATATTATACGGGTCTCGAAATATCCCTCTTCTATTTAGTTAGAATGAAATATCCAAGAATCATTAAGTGTGAATAAAACACATTTTTATACACTAAATGAAATCTATTGGGTATACAAAATTTGTCATTCCGTTTGTAACACCTCGAAATAATGATGGTAGAGCAAAATGGATTGGACACCCATTCATAATATTAAAAGTTATTTTGATTTTTGCATGTTCGTCCGTCCGTCCGTGCGCACGATAACTCGAGAACGCGTATACTTAGAGAGATGAAATTTCGTGGGGTTGCCATATAAAAATTTCGTTTTCCGCTATATATTTGGACACTGCCTGAGAACGCGTCGACGTAGAGATGTACATGATGTTTTTACTATATTAGCAAATAAAATGTCAAAAATGGACTAAATCGGACAACTCCTTCTTGGTGTTGCCATATAAAAATTTAGGTTTTTTACGTATACTTTGAAAACGATCACTCCAAGACATTTTTATTGTACTAAAAACTTCTGCAGAATACGAAATCCTATAAAATTGGTTATATTCATTTTTTCTGTACGACAAACCGTTCTAGAAATATATGCTAAAAACAACTTCACAATCAATACTTGAATAGATCGGTGACCATACGAAATTTAATACGGGCATTCATATCAAGGGTATCATAAAAATTAGTCTTAGACCAATTCTAGCTTTTTTATTTTTATTTTTTTTTCCTGGGCCCCTGGTAATAACTGCCTGGGGTGCACAGTTACCTTTTATATTAGAAAATTACAACAAAATTAACTTGATATTTCAAAATTATTACCTTGCTTTACTATTTGCTGTAAGTTATGTGAGACTTGCTGTATTCAGCCTTCGTTCTTCTTTCTATTTTAGTGACCTTTTCCTTTTCATTGTCTTTAAAAGATTCCCGAAATTTTCACCACTCTTTTTTCCTACTACTTTTTCTGTGCTTGTGCCCACGAGGTAATAACTAAAGGAGATGCAATCATATGTACGATCCGTGTACATGAGCGTACCCAAAATTGCCCTGCATTTGTGTATGTTTCACTCCGCCATTTTTGGTCTTCGCTGTCAAATCCATACTTAGGTTTGGATGGTTTTGGGCTTGGTGCATTGACGCAGGAAAACCCGTGAAATAACCGTAAGGGCCACGAAGCAAATATTACTCACAAACTTTTTACTACTGAACTTTTCTTCTTAATTATTGACTTTTTTACGTTCACGTTTGCAAATTCAGTAAATACTTTTGAGTATATGAAAATAAAAGCGATTAAAATTGCGCATAGGTTGTACAATTGTGTACAGGTGTACAAATTTTACGGCGCTTATATACAAACAATATCAGTGTCATAGTGTTAGAATTGGGTACGCGATATTTTCTTAATTGCATCTCCTTTAGTTCTTACCTCGTTGGCTTGGGCCTGGAACATCTTTCAGAAAAATGGCCGGCTATCACTCATCGGACATCTCCGATGTCTCTTCTTCTTATTTTTTTTTTTCGTCCGAAAACGTTCGCCGGCCAATTCTCTATCTCACAGTCGTCGAGAAAAATGGCAGCACGATCGCAGTGTGTGGGTTGGTATAGCATACTTCTGCTAGCTTCAGTGTTGCGTGTTGTTGCATGCAGCATGTTACGACCATAACAACAGCATCGGGTACATCGGGTCACACTACTTCAATTTTCGCGTTGGCCAACGTACTGAAAGCAGATGTAAAATTCCTCTTAAATAAAATTCTCATTTTTCCCGAAAATATCAGAGAATCCAGCATGAGTTTCTCCCACTTAATCTCTTCAAAGCAAAACGAATGTAAAAAGAAGCACGTGCTGTTTAAATATTATAGGATTACGGCAACAACTTTGGGACCAACTCTTACAATATTTCTAAAAAAAAAAAAAATCTGTTTTCACAAAAGCGCGGGAACATTTTATGAGAGCAAAATCTGAAAACTCAGCCCCCGTCATTCTGTTTTGTTGTATGTACTCTGCGCTTTCACATTTTTCGTCTTTATTCATAAAAGTTAGAGTTTTTTTTTTTTTCTTTCTTGCTTTTCTTATGGTGGACATTTTAGGCTTGTTTCCCACGGCGCGTTAGCTCATGAGCTAAGCCATTTAGTGCGAACGAGCTTGCGCCGGGCCGCGCTGCACCTATACGCTTTCCACAGTGTGTGCTGGCTCGAGTTGACTTCCGGCACGTTGCTTACTTTTTACTAAATATCTATTCCACCGCGAGCAACCTCAAGCAGGCTCTCGTCACGCCTTTGAAGTTACCGATTCGAAATGGATCGGCCCAGCCATCACAGGCGAGTTTGCGCCACCTCGAGATTGGCCCTTCCCATGGCACGACGTTTCACAAGCCAAGCCATTTAGTTGGCTCGTACTCGTGCAACGCGGCGCGTGAATTCTCCAAGCGTGGGAAGCCAGCTTTAAATGTAAAATAGTCGGAAATCTCGCTCGTGTCCTCTATTGTTATTAGGTTATATTTGACGTCGGCTTTCATTTTCGGCCAATTAAAGTCTTCGGAGAGGCGATCATAAGTCGCCTGAATAACTGAATGGTCTGATATTGGGACATTATGCGCTTTAACTATCAGATCTCTCCTCATGTCTTAAGCTATCAGATCTTTCCAATGACTGCGTTAGATTTGTTTATGCACTTAGACGGTATGATCACATTTTATCTTTCAGTAACAACTTGCTGGGTTGTTCTATCAACGAATACCTACAGAGAAGGCTATTAATATCTCTCCATGAAATTATGTACAAATACAGGCAAACCAGACTATCTTAGTAATAAATTGTGATTTCTGTGAATTCTGCTCGACATTTTAATTTACTTATTCCTGATTTCCATTGCTCTTAACTCGTTCAAACTGCCCCCCTCTTCCTCTGTAAATACGCCATGTGCATATATGCCTACGCCTGATCTATCTTGCATTTTGGATCCATCCGTGTATCATTTACCACAATTTCTTTTTTCAAATGACACTGTTGATGGTGCCCTAAAGCAGGCCGCCCACCAAAGATGCAAATGCGTCGTGCATATGCATCATGCATTTGCACTTCTTATATGCTGCTGTTGCCGCTCACAAAAATAGCAATTACACTGTATACACCCAAGTAAAGTGCTTAAATTATAAAGAAATTGTTTTTATCATGCCGTCGTCCTATGAATATTTCTTCAAAATATCGATGCTTCACGCAAAAGCTGTACATACAAACGAAAATGCTTGCAGAATGAGTACAGTAAGTGCCCTTGCATCACGCAATTGGTGCATTGGTAAGCGGCGTGTCACTTAAAAGTATAATATGTGATGCTTTTTTGAAGAGCATGTTGCAAGTGCGTCATGCATGCACCATGCATTTGCATCTTTGGTGGGCGGCCTGCCTAAAATCACCTTGAATAGAAACCAGTGTTGACTGAACAGAAATTATCTAGAAAAATAAAAAGAAAAAAATTGAATCATTTCCCCACCAGCACAATGAAATGCACGGCAAGTATTTATATAAAAATTATATTTGAATTTTTAATAGTAATAGTTCCATCTTTCATAATAAAAAAATCTTAAAATTAACTTAAAACTAAAAAAGAGTGCCATACAAGACGGCTCCAAATAAATACATAAAATGATTGTTGAAAATTAAAACTCGAAATAAAAGCTAGAAACCTAGGGCTGTTGTTTGTATATATATCTGTGTGTTTAACTATAATATTATGTACGTAAATTTAGCTGTAAACAAAACTACAGGTGTCGTTCTTAGATACCTAAACATATACATATATATCAGCAGTAATCGTCTAATGTTCGTTCGTTTTTCTCTCTTAACTTTAATTAGGCTTAAGATTAAGATTTTTTTATATTTCTCTAGATTCTCTTAAAAGTAGAAAATAAAAATTTTCAGTCGATTGGCACTCAAGTCACTAAATTCGAAAGTTCGCTGCACTGCATCATATCCTCTCACTCTTACTCTCACGTTTTCTCTTTAACTTTTCCAGAATTTTTATATATTTACAAAACACATCATTCTGGTTGGGTGGCGCATATCTATGTATGTTATGTATTTAGTATGAATGTAGCGTCGTCATCCTCTCCTTACAAACTAAAGATGAAGGCTGAGTCTAACCTAAGGTTTTGATTTCATGCTTTTTAAAGGATTTTTGCCTGGATCTATGTATGCTGGACACTAGACCTCTGTACCATCCTCTCCTTCATCTTCAAATAGTTGACTTGTGCTACCTTGACCGTTCGATGTGACCGCGACTTTCTTCTTCGGTTTTGGTGGAGGTCTTGGTGGAATTTTCGATACTTTATCTGAGGATCTAGAATTCGTACTGGGTACAATCGTTACACCAGACTTACTTTTTGCAGTGCCATATAGAGGCTCTGTATCGGAAGTCATTGTGTGATTCGTTAATTCATGAATTGGTTCGTATATTTTCGTTGAATTATTGCCATTAGTTAAATTCACTGATGTATTCGGTGTGGCTGGCAGTGGTCTATCCTTCATTGTATATCTAACAGATTGTGTGGCTTGACCAATTTTATTAAGATTTAATAATGAATTGCCACCAGCTGTTGTTCTTAGGCCTAAATTATCATAAACAGGCTCAACAAATTCAATTGATTCAGTTTCTGTACTGCCACTAGATGGTGGTTGAAATTCAGACATTGCTGTACTATTTGATGGTGTCCAACTGGGAACTCTTGGTTTTCGTGGAATTGTCATATAGCCTTGTTTCATAACTACCTGTGGATAGACAACAGGTGCTGGCATAAATGGTGATTGATTATTACGGCCATTAGTAATTGCAATATTTCGATTCTTTGGATGTTGTAATGTTCGAAATTGTGCAGGTGATGCTGCATAGATTCCATTCGGATTGACATGCTGATAAACTGGACTGGATAATGGTGATTTGCCATAAAGTCGACTATCAGGAATATTTGACATTGAACTTTGTAATGATGGAGATTGTGGTACACGAGCTGGAAATGATAATAAATCTGGTGGTAAATTTGTACCGTATCCATCTTCAACAAATGTCTGTCTTGATCTTGGTGTAGTATCCGATAGTGCTACGGAATTAGTCTCTTCATCATGACTTCCTGTGAAATGAACGAACAGAAAGGAGAATGATATTAATAGCTTGAATAGAATTTAATTGTAGAAAACAACTAAAAAAAAAAGGAAAATATACTGAAATTCTTATAAATTGCATTCAAAGGGTGAAAGTTCAATGAAACTACTTAAGTTGAATAGATGAAGGTGCGTACGAGCAACTGAAAAAGTAGGAAAAGCTTCAGGAAAAAGGCGGAGTCTTATAGAATTAATTATGTGCACACGTTTAGTCAGACTTCGACATAATACGTCTAATCTGAACTCCCCCAGAGCAATAAACTCGTTAAAGATTATTAATAGCCAGCAAATAAAGTGAGGACGATCCGCTCCCATGATTGGAATTGATAGTCACATTTACTCAAGATAAAGTACGCCGTTAATTTGCACTCCACTTCACATCGATGATTAGGAGAAGTTAGCTGTCCAGGGGGTGGGATATGTATGTGTGTGTGGTGTGTAGTGTTAGTACAGGAAGTCTTGAAAAATTTCTATTGAACACGAAGTAAAATGATGGTGTGGTGGTGATGGTGTCGGTGGTCGGCTGTTGTAGGATGCTTGCTAACAGAATTAGCTTCCATTTCAAAAGGGACATGTATGAATTCGAAAACAAATTTCCTAGAGAATTGAGTGGAAACACGTTTGTGGCCTAGAGTTGTTGAGAGCACGTTTCAGGAAAAAATATTGTTTTTTTTTTTTTTCGATAGAGAGTAAGTAAATATGCCGCGTCGTTATCATGTGGTGCTGTTTGATTTGTGTCGAGTGTTTCGTGGAAGCTGTTCAGCTTAAATTTAAAAGCAAAAAGATTCAAGAGTTTTTTTTTAGAAGACTTATTCCTCCCCTGATTGACAGTTTGACAGGTCATTTTTTAATCGAATGAAGAATCTATCTAGTTCAGATGGTGCTTGGAAATATTGAATTGAAGTGAATTTAAGATTTTATGATGAGGAAATCATTGAAAATTTTTGCAACTGAATAAATTATAACTTTTTTTTGTAGTAGTAGTAGTCAGTGCCGGATCTAGAAAACTTTTGAAGGGGGGCAGACGTTAGTTACCGCCCCCTCTAACAACGATCTTTATTTGGGACAAATTTTATTATAGTTCCAGGGTATACTAGGCATTATATGTATATGATA
Source organism: Dioctria rufipes (assembly GCA_963924295.1). Lineage (NCBI taxonomy): Eukaryota > Metazoa > Arthropoda > Insecta > Diptera > Asilidae > Dioctria > Dioctria rufipes. Next base: position 30,976,985 of record OZ002742.1, read on the forward strand.
AATGACCTATTTTTAGATACTGCATACCCTAGACCTATGTAGAATCAGAATTGTTGAAAACAATTTAAATTTGAAATAAATGATTGTTAAATAAAAAGAATTTGAAATTCAAACGAAAAGTAAGATCCATTATAGATCTTAAATGTCGTTTGAATGTCCAACTGTTTTAAAATAAAAGGAAAGTAAAAAATCGTATCATTACAAATACAGTTTATTTTATACCAGAGACAGACTTGCAATTTTCATATTTATATATTGATAATGCAATTATGTGAATTGCAATATAAAATTTCAGAGACACACTTGCATTTTACGGTACTAAGAATTTAATTAGAGAGCTTACATTTGATTTATCACTAAATATGTCATTTGACTTAAGAAAGTTCCGCGCATGTACAAAACGCGAGCAAATCGTCTATTTGAAAAATAAAAACGAAATAGACACTTCAATTTTATAAGTGTCAAATATTAAATGTCAAAAAAAGTTGTATAAGTATTAAATTCGGTTCTAAAAGGTTCGTGTATTAAATGATTATGGTTTATAACTAGGGTCATATTGCAATAAACTCGTATACCGCGTACTTTTTTTGCAATTTCAATATTGAGCTCCAATGTACTAACTACTGAGTGTGCACCGAGCGTATACCGAGCTGCTTCTCAGTATATAGAGACAGACTTGCGGTTGAGCGCAAAATACAATATTGAAATTGCAAGTCTGTCTCCGCTATTATTAACATAAGGATAACAAATTAAAAATTTAAATTATGTTAGATATTAGTTTTTTTTTATTTTTGCCGCTTTTCAATATGAATCTTCTCGACTAAAACTACTAAAATTTGAGACAGTTTCAAAAAAACTCTGGGTAGGAATTCTGGCAAACTGCCGTTCAAGTTGAATGGATTTATCCGTTTTTTTACTCAAATTCAAAGGCTTTAACTCCGGCTGGCATAATAATAATTTTCTGGTAACTTTGTTCTTCTGCCTACTGTCTTATAATCTGTCTATATTCGAGGTAGGATTGATGGATGATGGGGAACAAAGGGTTGCCAACCACATTTGTACAATTTTTGAATTAATTTCATATGAGACAAAGGTACAATTTGAGAATTTAACGGGATTTTTAGTAGGCTTACACACTTAATTTTAATAGACAGTAAGCTGCTTGACTGTATAAGTATAAATACAATTGAAAGTATGATATCAGCAAAGCAGCTTTTAGATTCCGGAAAGAAGACTGAAGTGTTAAGTATAGTCTGAAAAAATTTTACAATTCTTGTAATTAGATTTTTTCTCGTTTAGCTATGGATTCAGAAGTCCGTCGTATTGCCGCCCCCTTAATTTTAGCGCCCGAGGCAAGTGCACCCGAGTACCCTCCCCATAGATCCAGCCCTGGTAGTAGTAGTAGTAGTAGTGCTGATTAAAAGAAGATTCTTATTGCTATCAATATGGCTGCAATGGTTTGAAATTGAATTACATAAATTGATGAAAAAACCAAAACTGAGTCGATATCATGCTCTGTAATTGGTTATGTACCATAGGAGATCATATCTGTTCTTCGAAAATGTGCCTTTTTTTGGAAATGATTCCATTTCACGTATTGCGCATCGCTATAACAATTTTATTATTGGTGATGACCTCAATGTAAATGTGCTTCACAGTAATCTTCCTACTGTGAAAGTTTTCGATCTGTATTTCAAACTCTTAACACGTACTTTTATTGTGTTAATCTCTCACTACTTGATCTCTTTTTGGTTACCGATAAAGAAAAAGTGTTGTTCCATAACCAAATTACCTATCCGAGCATATTTGATCATGATATGATACTATTCATTACTTATAATGCTTCGTTTGATAACTCTGACCAGGTGAAACAGTTTTACTAACGAGCTTTCAAACACATCGACTTGTTTAGCTTGATTAACGAATGTCTGTCACTTACATAGAGTGGCATTTACGTCTATCCTTCTGTTCAAGACAAGGTTGGTATCAGAGCTAGGCAATACTTAAGTAAAAAGACTTAAGTACTGCTTAAAGTACATTTTCGTTACTTAAGACTTATTACTCAATACTTTTCAAATGCTCCTACTTAGCACTTGAACATAAGTACTTGCTTCTATTTACTTGTACTTAAGACTTAGTTTTGTACTTAAGTACCAAGATTTTTATTTAGGTATTTCTGAGTCTATTAAGTACCTACAAATATCTAACTCTTCGTAGAAAAGCAAACACAATCTCTAGCGCAACTCCTTTTTTTTTAGTTTTAAATCACGCAAAGAACTGTCAAAGAATGTGCCGCACTCACGCGTTAAGGCAGAACCTTAAACAAACTAATAACATATACACAAGACTGGGCAAGTAGAACTAAAACCAGTAACGTCTCGCTCGAATATAAAATTGACGATGCCTCCACCTGATGTAGGGAACGCCTCAATTTTGTCTTAGAAATTTTTTAATAGAAATATTTTCCTTATAATTTTTATGCATTATTGGAGGCGAGAATGGGTGCTCGGGTGGACCTCTAATAGTTTTTATGAGTGTAGCAATCAATGAGAGGTGAAAGTTTTACTCTACGTGCAATGCCGAAAACTATAAAAAAATATAAATAGTAGCCACTGGTTAGCATACATATTATAGTTTTCAAAAGGTATTGATTTATTAAAATAATTAATTAAAATAAACTTCATTATATTAGTGCCAATGTACAAAGATTGTAAAAAATACTTTAAAAAGTACTTCAAAAAGTACTCAGTACTTTCTTATAGACTTAGTACTTAGTTACAAGTACTTTTCATACAAGCGGTACTTGTACTTACGCTGAAGTACTCAGGCCTTCGGTACTTATACTTGTACTTAAGTACTTTTTCTTTGATACTTGCCCAGCTCTGGTAGGTATATTGAATTAATTAATCTCCTATTTGTTTAATAAATGGATTACCCCTAAAGTGAAGCGTGTTAGTGCTAGTAGCTCTCTCTGCTTTAGTCACAAAATTCGTACTCTAATAGTATAGAAAGAGAAATCGTATATCGGCAATGGAAGCGACTTAGAACTGAATAATGCTTGATCTTTGTACAAATGCGGGTAAACTCTGAGATTCGGTTAGCAAAGCGCCTATATTATAGATCAAAATTTGATCTTTACCTGTCTCCCATCAGAGTTCTGTAAGATAATCTTAGTAGAGCTGATGATTACCCCGATTTGAGTATTGAAGGATCATTTCAACCATTTGTAAAGTTTTTACTTCCGTACATATCCCCATATATATTGCATTTTATGAATACTTGTTTGTCATCGTCCTATTTCCTTGACATTTAAAAAGTTGCTAGAGTCATACCTGTAGGTACATAAGAAAACTTCTTCTATAAGCCTGTCTGACTTCGGACCTATTAGTATTCTTATCTTCCTAGACAATGTCTTGAAAAAAGTTATTTGTTACCACATTCAGGAGGTTTTAGATCAAAATAATCTGCTCATGATATATGAATCTAGTTTTCGTAAGATTACCTTGCTAGAGATATCTACTGATATTCGTTTGGTTCTTTATGCTGGCGAATTGGGCTTGTGTGCCTTATTGGATTTTTTTCAAGGTTTTGACAGTGTTGTGTACTCTACATTACTCCGTAAATTGTGTGTTAACCCTTGCTTTTCTTTTTCTGCGGTCCAAGTTAATAAATAATTTCCTCACAAACCGTTTTCAACAGGTAAATGTTGATATTGTATTCTTTCCTCTTTCTTTGCTTTGTATCAGGGGGTTCCGCAAGGATCGGTATAAGCACCGCTACTATTTAGTCTGTACATTAATGATATCGGTGATATTGTACATAATGTATAGTTACATGTATATGCCGATAATGTTCAATTGTACTTGAGCAGACCTTTTGGGTTGATTGAGGATTGTATTTGTAGAATCAATGGTGATCTTGCTGCAATCCACAGATGGTCAATTTATGTTGACTCAGTATCTAATCTGGGAGTGAAATTCAACTAGTCCCCTGAAGTGTTTTGATCATGTTAAGTGTATGTTGGGTAGAATTTATGGTGCTTGCGAAGACTTTAATTATTTGCTAATATATTATCAACGCCCTCATGTTTGAGATTGGTTAAGAATCATTTGATGCCCGATTTTACTTCCGGCAATCTAACAAAACTATCAGTGGTTCTATCGCTTCTATCGTCTCAAACGACCAGTATGGTCCCATAGGACTCAGGTGCATTGGCGTAAGAATTACAAAGTTCATTTGGTACAACCGCTGTCCTAACCACAAAATCATCAAAATTTATCCTATAATCATCATCAATCAGTACAAAAATATTTATCTTATAATTTATTCGAAAAATCTCCTTGGTCAGAGGCCAATGTTCGTCGGAACAATATATAGCAACCACACTCACGTCAATAACTTTAATCCAATTTAAAGCAAACAAAACTGTCGGAATTCAACAAATGAAAAAATATTGGTAAACAAAAAAAAAATGGACTCGTAATTGCTTCTCTATACGACATGTTTGCACTTATTAAATCCTCAGTCCTCAGTAAATCAATTTTCGAAATGAAATTAATAAAAGTTCGCGTGTGGATTTGCATACGTCATGGTGGAGAGCGTGCAATGATTCACAAGCCCCAACACTAGTCTACCGACCACTCTCCACGTTCATCGATGAAAATCTGAAAAACTTTCAATCACATTGCCGGGAACGGAAAAAAAAATGTAGACATTTTCTCTGGTTCCCTGGAGTCATTCTATTTGGCCAACAATTTACAACGACAACACTAACAACAACAACAACAGAAACAGAAAAACAAAAAAGTAAATAAAGCTCAACACTTACCAAATGGCGTTTCATCCAAAAGAGTTTTTTTAATTTCATGTCCATCGTCAGTATCGACAGCTTCAATATCAGTTCGTCGTGGTGGTTTCTCCACCGGATTGACTTCGGTTAGTAGACTTTTTTGCATTTCCATAATAACAGAACCTTCTAGGACTGAACCATTTTGTGTTTTCTCCATTTTAGACAGTATCAATCCATTCTCACTTACAGTTGCATCCTTTGAATATTTCTTTGTACGTCTACAATACCAACAGAGTATCAAAAGTACAACACACAACAATAGTATCAAGGATATAACCACTATACAGATAACAAACAGTAGACTAGATGAGGATTCTATAACATCGCTAGCAAGTAGACCTTCTGTGTTAACCATTAATTGTATTTCGGCTTCATCTTTGCCCCCACGGTTTTCCGCAACACATATATACGAACCTTTATCATTCAATCGTACTCCATAAATGGTTAGATCCGATACTAACAGATCTAGATATTCTCGACGATTTGGTTCAATTGAATTTCGCATCTGTAGCCGATGGTCGTTGAAATTAATTGGTCGCTTGTTATAAATCCAGAAAACATTCGGTTTGGGTGAACCCTTTATCCGACAGGTAAGTGTGACATTATCGCTGGTAGCCTGCACAGTTCCACCAGTTCGAGGTAAAATAATTCTCGGACGACATGCAAAATGTTCACTTGGAATATCTGACCAGGATTTGCCACGTAAATGTTCCGGCTCTTGGCAATAATTTTCGGTTTTGTTGAAATTCCGGCTAAACGTAAAATCCCTAAACTGTTTCAGTTCACATGTGCAACTCCATGGATTATCGGTGAGTGATAGCTCTTTTAGGGCTGGCATATTTTCAAATGATTCCTTTCGAGCTAGAGACAATCGATTCGAATCCAAGTATATATAATCCAACATCGTTAGATTAATGAAAGCGTTAAATTCAATTTTCTTAATGCGATTATTAATCAATTCAATACGGCGTAGGTGGGTTAAATTCTGGAACAGATGATTTTCAAGTATTTCAATTTCATTATTATTGAGTAGAACCTTTCTTAGACGTTCGGTACCGTTAAATGTACCCGGATAGAGGGTCTGTATTAGATTATTCGATAAATCCAATTCAATTAGGATTGTTAAACCTTTCAATGAGTCACGATGTAACGCCTGCAGGGTACAATTTCGAATGAAAATTTTATGCAAATGCTCTAAATTGGCTTCGAAAAACTCATTTCTACGGATTTCGGGGATTAGATTATTCGATAAATCTAACACTTGAACTTGAGAGCTTAACTCAATTGGGATACTCGTGAAACTTCTGTTCTTACAATCAGCTGATTTTTTACCCGAATTCCAACTACAATGGCATATATGACATTTCTCTTGCCAATCTTCATCTTGTCCATTGACGGCAATCAGTAGGAGTAATGTCAAAATGATAATAAAATGGACCGGATTAAATAGGGACGATTCCCTTTCACTGGTACCGCAACCCATTTTGATTAAGGCCAAATGTGTTTATAGTATAGTTGGGGTTTTTTTTCTTTTGGGGGTGGATCGGGGTGCGGTATTTGGTATCAACAAAACTTGAGTGATTTTTACTGCTCCTTATATAGCCGACGTTGAATTTTCTCTGATTCCTCTTCACCAACCACCCACTTTGCAAATGTGGTTTTTTTTTCCTTCAACTTTGGTATATAATTGGTAAAGGACGTGACGGTTCTGCAATAAATTGCACCTCTGCTCCACTGTTCGTTTCCAGTTTCAAGATGTGATGCGATGCGATGGGATGAGGGATGAGATGTTGTGCTTTGATTAATTACTTCGTCGTCCTCTGGTGTACAGAACAAGTACATACGATGTGCTTTCTTAGTGGTAAAAATAAAAAAATATGTATGTATTTCTCTGGCTGGTATAGGGGTGGTTATAGGAGGCCAGTAGCTCTGGGAAATATCTGAAAGTAGAAGAGAAAAAAAAGGAAAAAATTTAGATGACATGTGATTAATGACTTCTTGTAATGGGGGGCAAAAGGATTAAGGTATCAATTTCAATCTTATACTAAAGAAAAAGGGTTGCAGCACAACACTTAAAAGCTAACTCTGATTTTTTGTTATGTGTTCCCTTGTTTTTTTTGCTGTTGCTACTTTTCTTTCAACTAATGACGCTAGATGAATTTCGACATCGATTAATGGCTAAATATAAGTAAGTCTAGTTGTAAAAATGGGCAGCACGACATCATAGTATAGCATCGGAGGAGAGTTAGTCAACAGAGAGATGTGTCAATCGCTGCCACTACCATTGACCTTATGAATCTCGGGTTAAGTAGAATATATGTATATAATCCGACATTAAATACATATATACATACATACATATATACTACAGGCAACTAACAGCAATTATTTAATTATATTGATGGCAAAAGATGAAAGATACAAATTTCTTAGGGCAATTAAGTAAGCGGGCCGCTCTTTTCTAGGTGAATTGAGTTAGGTATCCTAAGAAAAACCAATTAAGTAGGCATTAAAAGACTATAGAAAGCAAAATCAAAATCTTCAACTCTGATTTTATTCCGGCGAGACGCCGCAGCACAGCAAAATGGCCATTTCGACCCTCACAAAATAATAACTTGAAAACCTTTAGAGATAATTGAATGAAATTTAATAGGTAAAACGTCAAATTTGTAGCTTTAAATTGAAAAAATATAACAAATTTTAATTTATAGGATGTTTGTTAATTTCAGATGCATTAAATTTATATAATAGTTCAAATCATATTTTTTTTTCTATTACTGAAGTTGGTGTTTCTCGGCCCGTTTCACAGGCCCACCACAAGCAGTGGTGCCACAATCGCATACGATATAAACCACATTATAGAAATACATTGCCCTGGAAATATGGCTTTCACCATAGACTAAATATATTGGTGTGTTTTCTTTACAAATCGTGTAAATGAATTCAGCGCGCAGTGCGGCAGTTAGAAGAACTAATAAATCGTGTAGCATACTTTTAGGAAATTTAAAAAAGATTATACCAGGAATATATCAGCAGAAATTCAGTCGCAGATGAATTTGATATTCAATAAATTCGACTCCCGGATAGTGTGGAGCATTTTTCTTCTATTTAAATTTAAAATCTATCTAACAAGTGTTGGAATTTTCTTTTTATCGAGAAATTAGATTCTAACAAAAGTTAATAATTTCTTATTCAATAATTACTACAATGAAAATTTTAGTTTTTAGTTACTTATTTACTGAATACTGAATAGTGCAATGTTTAAATAAACTGATAATGATATAAAGTAACGCATTTAAACACATATTTAACAAGCCAATTAAAGCCGGAAGTATCGCAATTATATCCATATTCAGTATCAGCGCTGCAGTCGAAGTTAGCTTTCGCAGTGACAATTTTATTTAGGCCTTAAAGGAAAAGACCTAATGTATGCTTTCTTGCTCTGCTTATTTTGCTTGCTTTGACAGATGCAAGGATAATATTGTGCGTGTATTGCTACTAGCCTGCCGAGTGAAAGTAGCTCATAGTATAGGTATCGACGATATTGGACGCTATTTTTATGCTGGAAGTATCATGTGGCTTTATAATTTATTTGTCTAGGGTAGCGGTCAAGTCCATCAAGCAAAGGTGTCGGATTCAAATCTTCAGTGGAAGGGTTTGGACTTGAGCAACAAAAATAACAGCGATAGCTTTTCACTGTCCAGACTCCTCGACAGTCTGACAGATTATATATGTATACCTTAGTGTTCGTCGTCTTTAGATACAGATAATATTATGGTGAAAAAATTATACGAATTTCCTAAATGAAATAAAATAATTAAATAGAAAGAGAGTTATTGAGTTTTACTCTTTAGTGACCCATAAAGGTTACAGGCACATAAGTCTTTTTCGTAAAATAATTAATTTTAGCTTAACGCCTCAAAACTTCAATACGATTTGTAGTAATTCTTGACACCTTTGCTTCTTCGCATAATCAAACACAGTTTTTCCCTATTAATACTAGTAACAGAAAGCAAGCATTTGGATGTTGTGATCTCTGCATTTATCATTTTCAGAAAACTAATTTGGGAGTTTGCTTCCTTGTTTACGATCACACATCTAAGTACTGCATTGGCAGTTTTTTTGACATCTTGTATGCAATCAAAATATTTAATTTAGTTTGAAGAAGTTATATCTACACCTGACCCTCGATTTACACGGTAGATTCGTTCTCCAAAAGTACAGTGTAAACCGAAACCATGTGAATCGAAAACATGTAAATTGAAATCATGTAAATTGAAATTGTGCAATTAAATTCATGTCATACATTGAAAAAGTAGACATCTAAAGTAAAACAATATTACACATATATTAATATATTTTGATATTATAAGTATGTAGTAAATGTAGTAAATTTCCTTTGAACATACATATTAAATCGAGAACACTAAAACTTAATTAGTACTACATGAATCAATACAATAAAGTTGGAGGTTATTATCCACTCTATTGAAGAAGGTTTCCTCTTTAAACAATCTACGCTGGCTGCATTTATCGATGTAGAAGGTGCCTTTAGCAATGTCCTTTATATAAGTTCACTGAAACGCTAACAACACATGGAGTGAACTGGGTCCCTAAAACACTGGATTTCACACATGTTGAACAAAAGATGCCGAACTGGGCGGGGTAAGCAGAGAAAAAATATTCCAGAGAGGGACACTCACATTGTTGTGGGTGCTCATTATGGATGATCTCCAACACTCTAAGACTTACGAGGATGGGCACAAAGTAGTATGTTACGCCGACGAGCGGGTGATCTTGGTCACCGGAATGGTACGAATCTGAACTTTGCGAACTGGTGCAGAATGCGATCTGAACGGACTGGGGTACGGATTTCGGACTTTGCATTAATCCATTGAAAACATATTTTTGCCTCTTTACTAAAAAATAGAACACTCCACTAAATGACAGAGTAAAATATCTAGGTATCATAATAGATAGCAACTTAAGCTGGAAACCACACATTGAGGACGGAGCAAATAAAGCTCTTCGAGGCTTCGCTATGTGTCGCAGATCCATAAGGAAAAAAGTGGCGACGTAAACCACGGATGATCCTTTGGATCTATACTAGCATTATCCGACCCATGCTAACCTACAGTTCTGTGGTGTGGTGGAAGGCAATGGACCTCGTTCATCATCGCAAGATATTGAAGAAGATTCAAAGATTGTGTCTCCTTAGTGTAAGTGGTGCTCTCAAGTCAACCAGCTCGAAGGCTCTTGAGCTCATCTTCAACACACCCCGTTCATATACACGTCAAGAAAGGGGCGTCAATCGCTGCACTTAGGCTGCATCTCAATCGCAGCTGGATTCACACTGGTACAAGAGTTCCACATGAATTCATATTTGAATTGGTGTAGTCCATCGTACTTCCTCGAGACTATGCTGAAGAGCAACTTCAAATCGAAAATTCCAGATAGGTAGAATGAGAACCACATTCTGTGCTTCAACCATTGACAAACCCTGTCATATATACTGACAGTTCCAAACTGAAAGAGAACACCGGAGCAGGTGTTTCCTGCTTGGAGACTAACATGGAAATTTCCATTCACCTTGAAAGCCATGTAACAGTTTTCCAGGCTGAAGTCAAGCCCATCCTTGAAGCGGGAAGTTATCTTCTAAGCTCAGGTACTAAGAACAAGGAGATTACAATCTGTTCGGACAGCCAGCCAGCTGTCAAAGCCTTGTCAAAACCTTTTACAACAGCCAAACTTGTATTTGAATGTAAAACTACCCTAAATTCCCTTTCTCAGAACAATGGGGTACTGATGCTTTAGGTGCCTGGTCATAGAAGCATTAGCGATAATAAAAGGCGAATGAACTTGCTCGCCTTGGTGCAATCTCGGAGGAAATTTCCTCCACAATTGGGATTGCACCAAAACACCTTTGCCGACTGTCAAAACGATAGCCTTTGCTTGGATGACCGCTCAGGTAGAACCACAAAGGAGCTGTTGGTCTTACCCAACCCAAATGAAACGAAAGGATTACTGGAACTAAGCAATCCAACCCTGAGAACAGTAGTGTCAATTCTCACTGAACACTCTCTTCTCAGGGGTCACCAGCATAGGATGGGGCTTTCTGAAGATCTGGTATGCAGAGGATGCGGAGAGGAAACTGAAATGGTGACTTATTCTTTGTCACTATTCGGCCCCCTCAGGAAAACGTTACAGATTCCCTGGCTCACACCTCCTGAAAAACTACATGAAGACGGAAGGAAGGGTTGTGGGCCAATTTTGAATTTTATTAGAGCGTCCGAGCAATTGCTCATAAGTCTGGACGGTGAACAAAGGGCCTTCTTGTAGCTAGCCTACGTTCCAGGGATTCTTTTCGTATTCCAACCTCGTTTCAATTCAATCCCGATCCATCCCTATTTAATACACTAATACACGCTCCTAGAGAAATTGCTCTTATTACTACAAAAGTTTGCCGTCTGCCATCACAACTGTGTTTAGCCTTTAATTCATATCCAATTTCTTGCTACATTCTGTTCTGTTGCATTCGGGGCCTTGTTCTCCTCTTTTGAAAGATCAGAGCTCAAGCATAAATATTTTCAAGCTCATTCAAATGAACGCACAAGCAACCCCATAATATTTCATTGTAATGCATCCTATTCGAACTGAGTAGGCGAGATAAATGTGTACTGCATAGTAGTTTTTTCGATTTTAATTCTAAATTTGCGCGATTGTTTTAAATTTTTTTTTTTCAAAAATTTTTATGACCGTGTTAAAGTGAAAATTACATGGATTTTTTCCGCATTTTTTCAGTCGTGTTAAACCGAAACCGTGAAAATCGAGGGCTAGGGTATATGTAAAAAGTTCTCAATGAGTTCTGTTTTTATTATCCTATCATTACATCGTTGTTTTCCCCGTTTTTAACAGTTCTTATTTTCATGTTGACTCCTACAAGAATCATCAGACGGTAAACAATTTGACGATTGTGATATTAATTCAGATCTCATGTCCTTGTTTATTACTTTATTAAATGTACTACATATGTATAACATATACAGCCACTATTTCCCTATTGGTTTCGAGTCTACAACAAAACATGATTTCTCCTCAGAAAAAATGAAAAAATTGCTGTTTCAATTTTCAATTATTAGATCCTTGGTTCGAAACAATAAATATAATATATTTATTTTACACTCCTGGTATGCTTTTATTATCTCTAACAATTAAGTCTTCAAAAATTCTCCTGAAATAGGCCCTGCACAGACCGCCGTGTACGACCACGATGCCAAAAGACATCTTCTAATGAAAGAACACCATCTATACATAATTTTTTTCTCTTATTCTTATTATTTACTTACTCAAATTTGATATTATACTTTAATTCTCGTCAAATATGAAGTTCATCAAAAACAAGAACGGCTTATTGAGATTTCAAATCTTTAAATTTAAAGACTTCCTTTAATAGCTCCAGGACTTTGCAGTCAGTATATACCTGGAAAATGTCTTTAATCATTAAGTGCTTTTTCAAATTTTAGGGCGAGGTAAATTAAACTTCAGAGATCTTAAAAATTGGTATTTTTTGGGAGATTTATAATATATAATATTATGCGCAAGTATTCGCTGCTCTTCAGGAAAACGAAAACTTTTTCCCTTTTTACTTAGTACCATTTATTAAAACGTTTTGACTGCATCAAGTGAACCTAACTTTTCAATAGCATTCTCAATGCTGACCTTTTCGTATTTTTTCTTCATATAGATTTTATCTTATATTTTCTTCTTTATTATATTTCACTTTCAATTGAAAATATTTGTTACGCCAGTATGAGGCTGATTTTTGGCTTGTTATAAATTAATTACAAGAAATTTCAAACTCGACAGATATTTTTTGGCGTTTATATGTAATATAAATACCAGAAAATTCTAATCAATGTCAAGAAAAAGCTGAAGTTGAATGCAAGTTGTAACCAAAAAATCAAACACGTAAAAGGTAAAGCGAAGTTCCAAGAAACAAAGCCGAATCAAAAAATATTAATATCAATTTAAAAAGTCATCACAACGGTCCAAGAAAAAATTATGAAATATGAAAATCGTCCATAATGCAATCCCTATGAAATCACAATTAGCAGTGAATGCACAACCAGCGCTGAAAGACTGAAAAAAGAATGAAATGACAAAATCCCATCTCATTCCAGTCACATAGCCTCATAGTTTTCTTGTCATATCATGACAATACACAGCTTTATTTAATATGTGTTTATACAATTTTATTAGTAGTTCGTCCTATTTAAAAAAAAAAAAAAAAATTAAAACGCCTAGAAGTATTTAAATGCCTAGAGGTAGGCAAATTACAATTATTAAATTATGTTTTAAATCCAAACCACTCGCCACCAGAGTGGAGTGGCGTTGAATTCACATACCAAAATTTCTTCGTTGTTCCAGTCTAGTCTAAACTTAGTCTATGCTTTCACACACTAACACGACCACAATTCTGTGACAGCTTAATTGCAATTATGGTAGAGTTATGATGTATCACTTCTAGAAATCGCTTTGTGGCGCATTTTGGCAAAGATACTAGATATTCTTTTGAAACAGTGCTTTCTCACGAATCACTACACTAGTCGTATGCTGCAGTGGTTACTGGCAAGACAAGAAATATTTCATGGAAGTGAACTTTTGTAAGGTTCTCCATTATACACAAATAAGAATGAAAGAAAACAATTTAAGATTTGTCCTGAAATGAAAAATTACAGCCATTCAAGCGCGCTTATAGCACAAAAGAAGCTCTCGTATGATTATGACTGCACTGCTTGTAGCACGATAGTGGTCCGTGTGAAACAAGCCTTAATTAATTGTGAATAATTTCAGTTTAAGAATACAACAACAATAGGAAATACTTGTCGGTTCAAATCTCACCCAAAAATGCCTTTCAACACAAAAAGAATTGAGGAATGGATAAGATTTTGATCTTAATGTTGACGTCTTGCACTTTTTCTTGAACATATCAAGCGAAAATAGCTTAAAAAGCTCATTCCTAAAATATAATTGCCTATATTCTGGCATTTATTGAACTTTGGTTATGCTGAAGGGGGATTACAAAAAAAAAAAAAAAAGAAAAGCTAACGATTTCTGTTCTCAAAAGCACAGTGAGACATAGACGCATAGAAGTATGCAATTTAAAAATTGAAACAAATCACTATATGTACATGCAAAGCTATATGAGGCTGTAGTATTCGTCTGCATTGTACTCTAAAGCATTTCGGGCATCTGCACAGCAGTAGGATCGCATAGGCATGGCGAGATTTTAGATTTGTCTGCAGGAGTTTTCATAGCATTTTCTTGGAACTTATACAATGTTTCTGGGTGAGCAGCAGGCAAGTGGCAAACGAAATATCCATGTTCTGTGCTGTTGGCCAGACACTTTTCCTTGTAATTTGTCTGGCACCATTTATTGCTTGGGCAAATTTTATTTTACTGTAGCCGGTCATGAAATAAAACTCTTTCGAGAATTCAGAATTGTAATGTACCATATAATTTTGGCAATGTTCAGACGTTGTCAGTTTTTTCATTTTACTAACTAGATAACCAAAGAACTACATTTGAGAGATAGATTTGAATTGACCAACAGAAATTCCAGATTGAGCTATCTCTAGTAGAATTTCCAATTCAATTTTAGTGTATATAATATAATTTTATCTCTATCTAATTCCTCAATTTTGTTCGTATAAAATTATTCATTTTCAAGGAACATAATTCAATAAGATTAGCATAGTTGGAGTTAATGTAACTGGAAAATTCTGAAGGTGACACATTATGTTTGTGTGAGCTTAGAAATAAAGCAAAGAACAGGACCCCTTAAATTATAGTCGCTAGAAAGATAATCGACTAGATTATAGATTACGATATAATAGACAAAATATACCACTTTTTCTTACAAAACAATTTACGCGAAACTAAAATATTGGAGCTCCGGTTCCGAATTTTCGTTTTAAAAAACTTTTATGAAAAACAAAAAAATTAAATTTTTTAAAACACCTTTCATTGCAATAAGTTTATAACTAAGTTCCCTCAAATGGAAAAAGGAATCAAGAATAAATATTGTCAAATTAAACAGTTATGAATGAAAATGTTGAAACAGTTTTCCTGAAAGCCTAAAACAGCCAAAAAATCTATGTTATCTATTTTAAATCCATATATTTTTTGGTCACCTTAATGTTCATATATATGTATGTATAAAATTGAAAGAACCGTTTCATTTTGTAACATGAACCATTTTAGGTATCGTTATAAAGGACAAAGGGAACTCTTTGGAATCAGTGCTCACGTTTGATCCGATATCTTAAATTTCAGAGGGAAGTAGTGAATTTAGGGCGACGAGTCTCAAGAAAAGTTTTATCTGGACACTCCAAGGAATATATTGACATACTTCATCCTAATTATTTACCAAATACATTGTATATAATCTGTCAAATCATTACACCTCATCAATTTTCGTTCAGTTTTCTAGATTACATACATATATTTAAAAAAAAAACTCCATTCAAACTTTAAGAAGTTTCATTTTCGACATTCTACAGGTCCACTAAAATCCATTAGGGATTAAAATACAAAAAAAAAAAAAAAAAAAAAAATATTGGGATTGCACTTTTGAGATATTTAAGGATAACCGAAATATCCTAATTTTCAGAAAAATTAACTTCCCAAAATAAATGAAGTTTATTTCATGGATGTGTGATGAGTATATTCTGAGATATAAATTTTTAAAGTAAAATGTGCCACAATTTTCAAATATCAAAAGACCCTATCTTTGTCATAAATAGATCGCAATAAAAAATTACTATTTTTAATATTGCCAAAATTCCATTAAAATGTAAGATAGTCCATCCACAAATTTATACTAAATTGATCGATGTGTGACGGCCTTATAGGATTATTTCCTTTTCATATACACAAATTTGCATACCTAGCAATATTCAGCTTTCTCTTCTTTATTCCATAGTATTATTGGACCGAATTTTACTAAAACGTCCCATGATTAAATAATAGTTACTCAGAATTATAAACAAAAACATAAACATTATAAATAGAACTGCCAAAAGAAAAATTTCACCTCCCAAGCAAAGATAAGAAAATACCAATGATAACACTTAAAACATTCAACGAAATCTACACACATATACGTAATGCAGAAAATAGCGGCATACCCTTTACGAGCATGCAGGCTACAGCCAACAGAGCTTTCAAAACAAATAAATGCTTTCCGAAAGCACATCATTCCATCTGGAGGTGATGAAATGAATTCAAAACGCCAAATTGTTTGCATAATATATAAAAACAAGAAATTTTCGCGGCTGCCATGGTTAACATTATTGACTTTATTTCCCTTATTATTGCATTATACAATTTGAGTTTTTCAAAATAAACAGAAAAAGGTTCGATATCTGTTACAAATTGAACTCTCTTTACAATAATATCATAATTTTGATAGTTATTCCTCTCTGAAAATAGCAACTTTGAAACGAAAATAAATTAGTAACCAAAACTTTTTTACTATTTTTCTTTCCGTCACTTTCTGTTCCACTTCAAGATTTTCCATACAAAGCCCCGAAATGTTTATTTCTGACATGTCATTACCTAAGTTTATAATTATTCTCAAACTATGTGCAATTTTGTGTTTTTTAAAATTTCAGTGGTAGCCCCCTTTAAGAAAAAGTGCAAAAAACGTTACATTTTGGATACAGAGTGTGAAAATTTTGAAGCTAAGCTTTTGGACTTCTTAAATCCAATATGAAAAATTTGTGTTGTCGGGTCATCAATAAAAATTGTAATTAAAAAATAAAAAAACAAAAAAAAACGAGATGAAATTCCAAAATGTTAAACTCTTTGAGCCATAACCGGAGACGAGGCGGGGAAAAATTTATAGAAGGTCCAACGATTAGCAATCTAACAAATCTTAAATCATCATCATAGGGTCTAACGTTCAGAAGTTACAGGGTGATATATAAAAATATACGCAAATATCTTTAAGTTCAGCTTTCTCTGAAAACATTTGGATCGCCCATACAATTTTTTGCTTGTCTAATCCACACCTATGTATTTATAGCTTTCGGGTATAACAGCACACCGGAAGACTCTGTATTATACAGTAGGCTTCCAGCATAAAGGTACATAGGGCAGGAGATGCTAGTACTGACCTAGATAAAACAACAAATTGTATGACAGAAGGGGAAGGGGGCATCAGAACAGTTTCGAAGTTACATAGTTATTAAGAAAATATGCTAGTTTTTCTCAAAACACCCCGCAACTTCTTTGTTGTATAAGCTATGCAAGCGATTTGTAGCTCAGACGACCGTCTATGGGTTCCAAGAAATGTTTGAACCGCATCACTACACCTCATGTCAAAATAAAAAAAAAATCCGACTTTTTTTTATTTAATTTTAGCGATTTTCCCGTAAAAATGTTTGATAACCGTTACATTTTCTTGCAATATTTGGAAGCTCAGAGTGCTACCTTTCATTTGATTCTACGCATATACCTATGTACCTACAGAAAACGTTTTTGAGATAAATATGTTTTTATCGTGCACAGTTTCATTAATTTTGCTAATTTTACGTGAAATTACATAACATTAGGCGCGCTTTCTATTTCAAAAGCAAAATTAATAAATAAATTATAAAAGCTGGCTTATCTCAAGACCGGTTGCGTAGGTAGAAATATGTGGGATCAATTGAAAGGTAACATTCTGAGGTTTTTGAATCTTGCAAGAAAATATAACGGTTATCACACATTTTGGCGGGAAAAAGGATTTTGTTCTTCTATTTTTCCCATTTTGAAGTCGTATAACTAGCGATATGACGTGGGTGGAGCAATGGTGCAACAATCCCTGGAAAGTTTAGACGGTTTACTATCATTTAAGTTAAATCGTCGTCAGTTCAATCCTTATGCTCTCGGACTCATTCCAACTGATTTTTCTTGTTACTCTTGAGAGTCAAAAACATGACGTGTTTGTTTTTATTTATTTTTTTTTCTTGAAACCCAAAACTATATTTTTTCACTATATATTTGGACACTGATTCATGCATCGAAGTAGAGAGTAGAAATTGTACGCACGGCCTTTTTTAAAAAAGTGTAAATTAAGTTCAAATATGGGACCCATTGGGCAACTCCTTCGTATGGTTGCCATACAAAATATTTGGTACTTGGCGTTTCCATAGCAATGGTAAATAAAATTTTAAAAATGGACTAAATCGGGTTACCCCTTCTTGGTGTTGCCATACAAAACTTTGGTTTTTCACTATATACTTGGAAGCTGCCTGAGAAGACGTCGAGGTTAAGAGCTCATATTTTGTACACGGCGCTTTCATAAAAATTTCAAATACAGGTTCAAAAGTAGAGCAAATCGGGGAACCCTTTTTTGATGTTGCTATACAAAACTTTAGTTTTTCACTATATATTTGGACACTGCCTACCTCGTCGACGTAGAGAAATGAAATGTTGTACATAGGCCTTTTTTTGAAAAAAAGGGAAATTTAAGTTCGAAAATGGGACCAATCGGGCAACTCCTTCGTAGTGTTTTACTAAATATTTGGGCATTCCTTGAGAACGCGTCGACCCCACCCCCACCAATCTAGGTATCTATATTAACGCCGGGCAACGCCAACGGGCTCCTTCTAGTAAAATTTATATATTATGTTATATTTAACCGTTCAGTGGGAGATATTGTTTTCCAAAGCCGTCAGGTGATAAGCGCAAGAAATTTTTGTAAACAATTTCATCTCTCATACGTAATTTCATTAAATTATTCACGGCTCACTCAACATTTATTCTTTTTCAGATTCTTATTGACATTTTTCATAAAAATTAATGCCAAACAAGTGGCACTTCTGGATCATCGAAATAATTCAGAGTTTAACTGGAGACTATTGACACAAAAGCTGCGCGCAGCAAAACCTCCTGCATGGGTAAACACCGAAGTTGCAAATGTGTAATCGTACGTTTAGTTCGATAAATGTCGACCTCCGCTCTTTAAGAACTCCTCTTAAAATAACACAAATCTCACTAACGTGGCTGGCTATCAATGAACTACAGAAAACAAAAAAGTGAAATTCTGCAAATTACTAATCCCTAAATGCCCCGATAAATAATCAGGTGAAGAAAAGTTTTGCATACGCCTTGTGTTATACGTTTTGAGAGAATCCTGAAAAATTAGGGTGCTTTACACTTCGGCTTGAAACTTCAAAATGTCTTGGAAAATTGCCTCAGGTATGTGCGCTTTTGGTAAGAGGTGCTTGGATGATAAAACTTAAAAAGAAAAAAAATCATGTTTGTCGCAATTTTAGTCACAGATGAATTTTACAGCATCCTTAGGTCAACAAGACATTGATCATCATAGTAAAGTCGATGCTATTAGGTTTAAGTTTAGATGAAAAACTTATGTTTATTTGAAAGAGGCAGTAATAAGAATTAAATGTTTTAAAACCGCTTTCAAATCTAGAATTTAAAAGCTTTCAATACAGTTTAAACCTAACCAGGCCATTCCGAAAAGTTTTCTTTTAAATTGCACTTCAATATTGGGAAAATTCATGTGAAAGGAGACAATTTTACGTTGTTAATTTTTTCTTGTTACTTTGGTGGGCTCCTTTAGCTCGTGGGGGGGGGGGGCAGTGGTTTTGATTGCAATGTTTCTAAAGCATCCCCATCACTGATTTATTTAAAATCCTTTTCCTATTTTCTAGCACTGATTTTATGTTTTCTACCGCTTATTATGCTGCCCGTTGCCAGCTAGAGTGGAGAATAAATATACACAATTGTACATCAATACATACCTAACCTAATTTAGCTCGTTAATTATGGTGTTCGAAGCATTTATTTTCAACTGTGAATTTAATTTGTTATTTTTGAGATAATTAGAGAATTTTATGGAGCAGAATAATTGCTACAAGTAAGGTTACCGCTTGAATTTCATCAGCCAGATAAGAACACAAGTTTCGGCCTTTATTGTTTTTCTCCAGGGAATATCTAGATATTTTCATCTTTTGTATAGAATCAGATATTTTTCAGGCAATTTATTTCAATTGCTTTTAGCTTTTAGATAAATTTCGACCAGAAATGATTAATAGGAAATGATTAGAACTTTTGCGCGGACGAATATTATGGGGATCATTAAAGTTGTTCGTTATGCCTGTCACCCTTTATTATAATAAGGGTGGTGTAAAATAGCCGCGCAGCTTGTTTTAAATGGATAACAGAATGCGAGTGGTGGTAGTAATAGATAGTAGATATCTATATATTTTGAATATTAGTAGTAAGTCTAGAGATTTATGGTATTCTATTGAATTAATTGATAAAGCAATGCAACAACAAACTTCTCTGGGAGATATTGCTGCTCTAGCTTTTGACAAAGAGAGGGAGAAGTTTTGAGAAAACGACAAAAAAAAAGGTATTACTCATCGCTATAAACTATACCGTGGTAAATAGTCAGGGGCGGATTTGATAACTTGGGCGCCCTACGCCTATGGAAGATGCCAAATAACCCAATACTAATATATGTAGTCTGTAGTGGAGCAAAATTAAAATGAAGCGTTTGAACTAGGAGTAGTAAGCAAAGATCCAGTTCGATGATCCAAAATTTTCATAATTGTAATCTTCATTCGTGTAAATTTCTTTTTCGGGATGCTACGGACACACTTTTGAATTTTTAAATGTTGACGTGTTGGCTCACAGAGGGCGCGAGTACTAAAAAAAAAATCTCACCAAGTTTTGCCGCCCCCGGGCCTACTCGGCCTATATGGAAATCCGAACCTGCAAGTAGTGTTGATAGTACAACAAAAAGTACATTACATCAACAGTCACCCTAAATTGCCCCCCATTTACCATCCACACAAATGTATGTGGCTTAATGTATTGTTGTTTTTCTTATCGGCGGGAGGAAAAGAGATCCCAAGCACGGAGGTCAAGGCGGTCTATTGTGCTAATCTGCTAAAAACTTTCCTGTCCTCTTAATGAAGTGCATCAGTTCTAGGTGAGTTAAGTTTTTCAGTCCATTCACAGATTGCAGTTCAGATTCAATCGTATCAAGCCTACTCTGGGCAAGAGCCGGGCAAGCACACAAAAAGTGTTCGGTTGTCTCAGACTCTTCTTCCAGGTAGGACAGACATTCAGGGCAGTCAACAATTCCCATCCTTGATAGATGAGCGCAAACCAAGCTTTGGCCATGAATGATGACAACCACAGTTCTGAGTTATTTCCTTCCGAGCCCTAGGAGAAAGTCAGAGAAATTCCTATTAAGCTCATCAAGAAAAAGTTTTGTACACCTGCAAATGGTCAGGTCTGTCCATCGCTACTAATGTTGTGTGTGCGAACATCCGCTTGGATGAGGGACCCGGTCACCGAGGCGCCAAATTTTCCGGTTTAACGAAGGCAGAACCAGAGCTAGCAAGTCATAGCTCTTCCATTCCGCATGATACCCATATGCCCAGAGAACTCGCTGAAGGAACACGTTGTAGTAGATACACAGCCTAACTGCAGTACCCCAGTAACATAGATGTTATCCGCGGGCGACTCAGAGCCATTAAGGCTGCCAAACTATCCGAAAGGATAGCAATGTCCTTTCCCTTGATCTCCATATGAAGGGCCATCTTCGCTGCCATTGCGTTGGCGAAGACTTCAGACTGGAAGACAATGGTGTGTCTTCCATGTGAGTATTCCAACCTAAGAAAGTGAATACCAACACTGGCTCCCGATTAGTGAGAGAGCCATCGGTGACACTTTCTAGAGCGGACCGGAGTAGGCTCATAAGGTACGTCCCTTAGCCCACGATTCCTTTTTAGGAAAACTGACAGAGAACCGACATCCAAACCGATGCTCTGGTACCATCGTATTCTGTGGCATGCGAGCCAGAGGGTTTTCCTTATCCAGCCTACACACTAATGAGCAATGGGAAGAACCCGTAAAGCCGTCCTCCCAAGATCCCCATGAGCGCAATCTACACACAGCCCTTATGACATCTGCCTGAATAATAAGATCCAGGGCGGGGGGAGATTAAGTAAGACCTCAAAGATAGCTGTAGCCGTAGATCGCATGGAGCTTTTAATTCCTAGGCAAGAAAGACTTTGGCAGCTTCCGGATTGCAGCTCCCACTTACATCTTCGGCCACCATATACAAGAGGCATATGTGAGCATGGGTCTTACGATCGAGGTGTATATCTAAAGCACAACACCCCGTTTCATGCTCATAGGCTTAATGCCTGACATTCTTTCAAAAGCCCTAACTTTCACTTGCGTAATTCATTATTTCTGACCTTTTAGTACTATATAGAAGAATACCTAGACACCTTTAAATCCCTCTTAGAATCATATCATCTCAATACCACGAGCTACTCTTCCATAACTGATAACAGACGTGAACATAATGATCTCTTCTTCTTAGATAGACTCAGGCTCTTACTAATTCACTTTTAACTACTTTCGGTAAGTCTCCAATCAATATCAAACCATGTCAATTCGTTGGATTCATAGCTTTTCCACTTGCATATTCCCTACTACGCTACCTATGAAAAAATTCTTCAAACGCTCCATTTCCTACATCACCACAATAACTGGGAACTAGGATTACATATATGTGTATGTATATGTATTGTCGGGACTTAAAATATTTCCAAAGCTTGCAACATGAACAGAGGCATCAATGAACAGGTGGTAGCCCCATAATTTGTTAAGTACTGCAGGCTAATCACCTAGCACCTAGAAAAAATAATTCAAGGAAATTAGGTGGAGAGGTTAGGTGGAAGCCCTGTGCTCTCAAGGCAACTAAAGATGAAGGGGAAAAATTTCGAGTCTAATCGATTGTACTTCGCCCATTCGATATCTGTAATGTAATCCCGAGGTTTGTAAAGGCAAAAACTGGCTTACTAAAATTTGAGAACCTGATAAACCTCGAATCTCTGTACATAGAGATAGAGGATGACTTGGAAGCCAGTGCTACATACAGAATTAATGTGAGACTTCTCTTTCTAAGAAGACAAACTACGATTCGAGAAATTCTCGATAAAATTCCAGAACTTTTAATGACACTAGACCAAATATCAGAGAGATTTCATTGTTGCAAATACCTAATAGAGTGGTAAAGATGCCTGGCATCTCCTGATAATCTTCATCTCAGGATTAGTGTGGTATACAGATGGATCCAAAAGAGTATCACGTATGGCGAGGTTGGAGTGTTCAGCACAGGACATTATGGAGCATCTGAAGCGATCCTACACTACAGTCTTCCTGGCCAAAATATATACCATACTAATCTGTACCAACGACAATAAAAAAGGGCTTTTAACAATAAAATAGTATATTCTATCTTCTATGATAATCAGGCAGCAATTAGAGATATTGTATCATCTGTGGTGAAATCAAAGTACGTGTGGGAATACCAAAGCACTCTTGACGAACTGAAAACAACCAATTGGGTACCTACTTCTGATCTGGATAGTGGGCATCAAGGTCCTGCTGACAATGAAGAATGGATAAGTAGGACAGGTTCAGCTAAGTCTCTGGTTACCATTAATCTGCTGTGTGGGTAGCTTTCGTATACGGTAATAAGCTTGCATGTCAGGACCATAAAATAGTTCTGGGGAGATGGACATCGTGGGGCAAATGTTCCATGGCGAATCCGCCGATGTCCAGTGGCTGGTTTGATTGTCTACCACTGTCAACAGAACAGACACGTAACTTATTAGTGTGAGCTCTGATGTCACATGCAAATTTTGTTTGGATGAGAGGCTACCACTACTTTACATATCTTGTGGATGCCCGTCGATAAGTGGAGGATGGCACCCCTGCCGAAATGATGTATAAATAGATACGTGAGCTTTTAAACTGGCTTGCTTTAAGGAGATAGAAGGGTAAACACAATAAGCTCCTTACCATTGGTCTCAACTACTTCAAATCTCCCTCTTTAACAAAAAAAAAACGTCTTATATCCGAGCTAGTTGTTGATTTACGATCTGTTAAAAAAGTTCAATTAAAATATTTTTCCATTTTCTCTAGTATAGTTGGAAACACGAACAAAAACGAGGCACCCTTCTACATGCACAGTTAAAATTCGTGACAAGAAAATTGGAAATTCCTGCATATAAAATGAGAACAAGAATCAGAGAGGAACATCCATTCAACAAACTGGCAACAACCGATTATCGGATAATTTCATCAGGAAATAAGGCCACACAAATTGTTATTGCAAGTAATAATGCGAAGTCATTTGTAGGCAGTCCAAACAATTTAGTTTTACAATCGGCAAGTATAGTTGCGTGAAAACATACATCAAAAATAAATTTTATAATTATCCACCTCATTAGAGTCTGCAAGTTGTAACGGGTAAAACCTATAATCCGCCTAAGCTTATTTAAACACAGTCAATTTGATGGCCAATTACTGGCAGCTCATTGCAGTGGTGCTGGATAGTCATAATAGTAGTAACAACAACAACAACAAAAACAAAAACAACAAGAACGCCAGAATTATGTATTTTCATAGAATGGTAAAATCTGCATGAAAAGCCCTGTATGCATTCTACATACATATATAGAAGTGGGTGTATTAGTGTGGGGTAGGTGCCCTTATTTGCCAAGTTTGCATGTGCTTTAATAAATGTTCGGAAATCTACATGTATTTAGTCGAAACCATGCTAGTTAAATTCTGGACTCTCATGTTATTATTATTTTTGCAAAGGCTTACAATTTTCGGACTACCTCGCAAATTGTTTTGGAAAAAGCACAAGTACCACCTGATTTTGTATTATATCGTGCGGAGTTGTACTTTCTATGTAGCACCTACCTACCTACATAGTTATAATAAATTCAATTTAAAGTTGTTCTTTAGTATTTTTAGAATTTGGATTAAAATAACTTAAAAATTATGGACGGATTAGGTTAGTATACACAGAGACAATCAGTGACGAATAATATCCACGAGTTATGGCAGGAGGAATTAATGAGGACTTCCATTAAATCCTTTTGAAATATTGCAACAGCTCATAGGGTTTTCGCTTTGGAAGGAATTTTTTTTTTATATTATCTCTATATTTTTTGATAATGTATACCCACTTAAATCGGAAAATTCTCGATATTCAACTAATCTTCTTACTTGCATTGTACACCTAATCCTGTTTTTACACCGTATTTTTTTACACGATTGTGAAATAACACGGTCGACAGAAATAAACTTATCCTGTTTTTACACGTTTTTTTTTTACACGACAAAAAATTCTAAGAAATCAGCTGTTCCCTGTTTTTTTTTTTTTTGATTTTATAGTTAGGGGATTTACAATTTACTCAATTCTTTTTACACTTTTTTATTTTCTATTGAGTTTTGAACGTGTAAAGTGTAAGTGAAAAGTAATATTTAGTGAAAAGAAAATTTATAGAAGTATTTTTTAATTTTGGTTTTTAGAATGCTTTTTTAATGTTGTGGTGCTGTTTATTTATTGAAACTCAACAACTTGTATTTTATTTGATTATAATTAGGTAAGTTAAAACTTTTCATAAGGCATAAGTTATTTAATAAATTTAAAATTTGTAACTTAAGCGGTCTCCAAATTTTTCACATTAAAATCGCTGGTAAAATTTTGACGTATGTTAATTTGGAGAAAACAAATTGACAGATGTCTAAAAAACTTTATCGCTGAAAAACTTCAAATCGTTTATAAAGTTTGGATAAATGTTTCTACAATTTACTATTAAAAATTGACTTAATAATCTGAAAATTGTTAAAAGAACTTAAATCCTTCAATAAATTAAGAAAAAAGTCTGAAAATTTTCATTTAAAATTAAAATCTTCAATGAGTTCAAAAAACAATCTGAAAATTGTCATAGAAACAGGAAATGTCATAATTTTACCAGCATTTTAATGCTACGCGCATTAAAATGTTCAGTAAAATAAGTGGAGACATGCAAAGTGCCATCTACCTTAAAATAGCGAAATATTCACTTTTTACAGGTGAACTCCGTACTAGTAAAATCATCAGTAAAATTTTTGCTTGCGATTTTACCAGCGTTAAAATTTGTATGGAATGTCACATTTTACTCGAACTCGATACTAGGCTTTAGCCATGAAAAAGCAAAAACAAACAAGTATTTCTTTGGAAACAATGATACCGATTCTGGACCGACTTGGAAATGGTGAAGGTCCCACTTCCGTTGGAAAATCTTTAAAGTTAAACGAAGCGACAATCCGGACAATTAAAAAAAAAAAAAGCGATTAGACAAGCCGTGACTTCTGGTACCAAGTTGAGTGCTAAGTCCTCTTCGTATACGAGAAATATAGTTCTAGAAAAAATGGAAAAGGTTCTGTTGACATGGATAGAAGATTACACCCAAAAACGTATACCACTTGATACAAATACCATTAAGGAGAAGGCTTTAAGAACCTATGACCAAATAAAAAAAAAATGGAACCATCAACGTCTTCGGAACCCACCGACGACAACAAAAATAAATTTGCTACTAGTAATGGATGGTTGCAAGGATTTCTAGAAAGGCATGCAATTCACAATGTCAAGATCAAAGGTGAAATAGCTTCTGGAAATATTGCAACTGCCTAAGAATTACCTTTGCAGTTGGCCAAATTAATTGAAGAAGGTGGATACGATAGTAACCAAGTTTTTAAAGCCGATGAGACCAGCCTTTTCTGGAAAAGAATGCCGAGCCGAACGTACATAGCAAAACACGAAAAAAGTGCTAGTCGCTTCAAGGTGGCAAAAGACAGAACTACGTTTTTATTCTGCAGTAATGTTTTAGGAGATCGCATACTAAAATCTCTGTTGATCAATAAATCTCTCCGACCATGTGCTTGGAAAGGTGTCGATATGAAAAGTTTGCCAGTTCATTGGATGGCAAACAAAAAGGTGTGGGTTACTTCATCAGTTTTTAGTGAATGGTTCCAAAATTGTTTTGATCCATTTAAAATTCGTTTGTTGATAGATAATGCTCCTGGTCACCCAATTTTGGAACATCCTAATGTAAAAATAGTTTCTTTTTGCCTCCTAATACTGCTATCCTTATTCAACCATTGGACCAGGGTATTATCGCGACATTCAAAACATATTACATAAAGCGATCATTTCAATACATTTTGAATCAAACGGGCAATGATGTTAGCGTTACTGTAATTGACGCATGGAATCATGGATTCTATAAAATATCTGCTTTGGCCTTTTTAGAAATAAGACCATCGAACTTCAATGCCTGTTGGAATACCATATGGCCAGAATGCATCAAAAGCGAAAATTCTGCTGTGACACCAAATATGGTCGATGAAGTTTGTACAGAAATAATCACTTTGGCACAAACAGTTGGAGGTGAAGGATTTGATAATTTTACCGTTGATGATATAAACGAAATAATTGTTGACAGAGTTCTTAATTAAGACGAGTTATTAGAAGTTGCACTGGAAGACCTTGACCCAAATGATAGCACTGATCCGGATGAAATTCCGTTTTCAATAACCACTAGCTCAATTCTCGATGGCCTTCAAATTGGCAGATGATTTTCTGAGAAATTATCACATAAACGAAAGAGCTGTGAAATTTCAATCAGATCTACAATCCTGTATGGCTCGATACAAGGAGCTGTACAAAGAACTTTCCAAAGTAGGATCACAACGCACTATAACCGAATTTGCTATTAAAACAAATAAACCTGTGCCTGAAACTGTTTCTGATAGGCAGTTACCAATGAATGCAGTTGAAAATATTGACGTACTACTAAGCACTTCTACTGATGAAACTGTTATTGAGCCAACGGAGCACAAAAGAATGCGCTTACTATCAGAACTGACATCGAATAAAACGTTATCCTTATTTTTTTACGTTCCTTGAAGATGTGAATTTTCTTATTCTTAAATTGCCGTTTTATTTCTAAAATATGTGAATTTTTTTTATTTTTAAGTTTTATTTTTATTTCTTAAAAATTATAAAATGATTATAATATGTAAAGGGTTTTCCAATAAGAGGTGTTATTTTGATATTCAAAGAAAAATGCCATTTTTTGAGATAAATGATCGGATCTTTATTTCGAGGAAGGTATGCCGTTAATAATGGAAAATAACATCAGCCAAATGACCACCACGACCACGCCTAAGGACCATATCCTTTTCATGAAATTTTCCATAACCAAATCGCAAAGTGGCTGCCCTATATCCTCGATAGCCTCACGAATTCCATCTTTGAGGTCTTGAATCGTGTATTTCAAGGACCCAATCAGCAAAGACTCGACGTTGTTGATGATCGGCCGGCTTGAGTTCTTGTGTTAACTGAACTTTATAAGCCTTAAGACCCAAATCTTTATGCAAAATACGGTGTAATGACGTTTGTGGAATGCCTAATTCCAAAGAACGACGAGGAATGGACAAACCTGGGTTTTCTTCAACACTTTCGGCTACAGCAGCAATATTCTCGGCTGTTCTTGAGCGACGTGCACGGGTTTTATTCTTCGTATCACTAACTTGTCCCGACAGCTCGAATTTTTCTACCAATTTCTGTATTGAGGTCCGACAAGGTGCTTCACGACGACCCAAAAATGTTCGAGTTTTACGAACCGTCTCTGCCACATTTTCACCATTTTTATAGTGAATTTTAATAATTTCAATGCGTTGTTGAATCGTGTATCGTTTAAATTTTATTAATGGCGTAGTTTCTACTTGTCAAATGTTAAAAAATGACAGCTCCAAAAGTGACATCTACCGAAATAGCGGGCTAATTAAAATAACACCTCTTATTGGAAAGCCCTTTATATGCAAAAAAATGGACATGGTAAACTGAAGAACAAAATTTGTATTTGTTTTACCGAATTATTAGTTTTTGTAGGCCTTTTGAGGTTGTTGAACCAATCTAATATGTATTTTTCCATTACTGTGTGTCTTTTTTTACACGACATTCTCTGGAACGTATGTACTGTGTAAAAACAGGATTAAGTGTATAATCACCCGCGTATGGTTTTAACATACTCCACCAGATGGCATCTCCATTAATAGCTGCCTTTTACATATACCGCCATTTGGCAACATATAGCATTTTAGGATCCTTCTGCACATCATCAATATGTATGATGTCATCTAAAGCATGGACTACCTTATTTGATAAAACCTTTGGTATTTTTGACGAGTATTTCTTTGGTAATCTTCTATTTTTTTTTTTTTTTTTTTGTTTTTTTTTTGACGCAGGTAGTTTATTATGTATGCGCTCTCTCAGGTTTGCGCCACATCATTTTATTATGCTAAAATTTCCTAAAACTTTTCAATAAATCTGGCATATAGTTCCAGTTAATAAACGCGTAGTCAAAGGTTCAATAGTAAGCAGCGACAATGGGAGTATCCCATTTTACCTAATTCTATTTCCTAAACCGAAATTTGGCCTAATTATGATTCTTGAAAAGTATGCTTTCCCAAATTTTGTTGACCAAAACTAATTACTTCTCAAAAGAATGTATGCCAAATATGTATTGATCTTTACCAAAATATCATTACCAAATGGGCATTTCACAAAACATTGAAAGATTGAATAATAATTTAATTAAATATACCCTACGTAGATGAGGATGGTAAATTACTTACAAACCGGTTTAAGGACTGTTTACATTTGTGATAAAATCTACTTTTTCCTCCTATGGCTCAGTAAAATAAACCGAAAAAATGCTAAAGATCGCAATTTAATGTGTTTGAAACTGCAATTTTGAGGGTTGGTGTAGACTGGTCATGGGAGTATTGTCGGAAAAAATGCATCGTCCTGGGATCAAAACAAAGGGGTGAAAAACAATAAAAACACCACCGAATGCGTGATAATCTATTTGCCATGCATGCGGATTGGAAGTGGTAAAATTAAGAAAAAATTTAAAAATGCCATTTTATCTAAAACAGAATAGGAAAATATGCATACATTAGAGGAAGGGAGATTGTAAGAGAAGTACGGTTTTAACGTCATCGAAGCTCTTTACGTTCACGCGGATTGATAGTGGGGTGATTAGATTAAAGTAGTGCATAAAACTTGTTTCTAATTTCGCGCTATGATATACTGTGTCCACGTTTTTGTTTTTATTATCTATTCCCGCGATTGGCTTTCAACTACAAAAATATAAAATTTCTAACACAATGATTACGCGCTGAATTCGGTTATTGCTATGCCCTTTTGTTTCATTATCTAAGATCTACATGCACACGCTTTGCATTTGTTGCAATACATAATTAATTCGTGAATTTTTAATTTAGTTCCCTAATTTTTCATATTCGTTCATTTTTATTCAATTCGTCTGATGCAGTGGGAAAACAGCTCTCTTTAAATTCTGGTAGGTACCAATAAACTCGGACCAGTAATTCCTGCAACCATGGGGTAGTCCGATTAGCAGGTTTTACTGTATATGCATTTGATATTATTTTGATTAAATGAAGGTAATTAGAAACAAAGTTTTACAATTTCTTTGAGGGTTAGTTAATGGTTAATGGGTGTTCGACGAACATACAGTTGACAGCCATCCAGCTATGGACAGGTGTCGATTAGATAAGTGAAATAGTAATGCAAACGAATTTTGATGGGGAAGGGGATAAATCCTAAGTTGTAATTTTAACTTAAACTACTGAAGAAAACACCCTAATAAGATTACTTTTATCTCAGATGATAGAAAGCCGTTCAAACTTATCAATGTCCAACAACCTAGTTAAGCCTATTTGCAAAACTTTCGACTATAGTTATAGGTTGTCAAAAAAAAAAAAAAAATGAAATAATTTCCTAGTTTTTTTTTTTTTTTAAAATTGAACGATTGTTTCGCCAAAATATATGATAACTGTAGTACTTTCTTACAATATTTGGAAACCTCAGAGTATTACACGTCATTTGGTCCTCACATGTATGTACCTACATATATAATTGCTGTTCGAAGGAGGGGGGAAAGTGATTGAACATTACTTGGAAAGCTTGAACGGCTTATACTATCATCTGAAGTGAAAAGCATAATCATAAATTTGAAGAAAAAAAAAAACAAAAAACCTTAACCCCTCCTCTCCCAAAAGCTTATGGGATTTACCACCCCCTTGCATTAATTTTTTTACTTGCTTAAATGGGTAGTATTATTATTAGTAGTAGCGATAGTTATAGCTTTCTTTCTTACTATATCATTTCCCTTTATATCTTTGCTCTTTAGTATATGTATTACTCTTACGATTACTTATAAGGAAATAAGGAAGTGTCTGGTCTGGTTTTCAACCATTCATGATAATGAATATAATGACTTTGTTGTTTATTTTTCTGATTTGTTAATTTATAATTATGGTTTTTATTCACATAGTGCCCAACGTTGTACGTAGCTAAAACATGGGTGGTACATGAAATATATACTTTTTGATTAAATTTGACATGAAAATTGCAAGAGACAATTACGGCAGTAAATCATATTGGAAATAAGTTAACATTTTTTTTTTCTTTTTCTGAAGAAAGCATAACTTTGATATGTCAATAACAAATTTTTAAATAATATAACACTTCCATTTTGAAACATCTAACCCTCCCAGATCCCAGCCATCTAATCTATACCAATAATTTATTATATCCCATTTTTGTCCTGTACCAGTAGATCCCATATGCTACCCTTTCAGTTAAGAAACTATACAACAATTAAAAACAATCAAGAAATGCACACAATAAGATTTGCTTATTATTTCCCACGCTTACGCAATCGCAGTTATCTAAAACCCTAAAAATCATCAGTATGCAAAACTGCAACCATAATGATCTAAAACGAGAAAATTCTAAGGCAAAAATGTTCGCATCATATCTCTTCTCGCTTTCAATAACCAGCAAAAATTTCTAAGCAAAAATCAAAACTCTTCCAAGATACGTCAGACAGTAAAACATAAGCGCAAATGTTGTACAACATATAGTCAGATAACTTTCTACCCTCCCCCTGTTTTTCCGTTCCATCCATGAAAGATTCACTCTTCTTTTGGTTGCTAGCGCTTGAACCAGAATGTTGCAGAATAGAAATAATGTTAGTGAATATAGCTTCTTTCGCTTTCTTTGTCGCGCCCTTACGAGATAGGGTTTTTTTTATTTTAAAGGTAGGGGGAGAGGAGACCCTATCCTAAGTACGGAGGCCATAGCGGCCTATTGTACTGTCCTGCTAGAAGGCCGTTCACCAAAACCTTCCTGTCTTCTTAATGAAGCGCATCAGGTCTTCGTGAGGCAGATTTTTCAGCTCATCCACAGATAGAAGGGCAGACGATTGAGTATCCACCCTGCACCGGGCGGAGGCCGGACACGCACACGAAAAGTGTTCAGTTGTCTCCGGTTTTCCCTCCAGGCAGGACAGACCCGTACGGCTGTCAACAACTCCCATCCTTGTTAGATGAGCGTGTAGTGAGCTGTGGCCGGTGGTGATACCAACCACAGTTCTACATTTTTCTCTTCCGAGCTCCATGAGAAAATCGGAGATATTCCTATTAGCCCTATCAAGAAACAGTTTTGTACACCTCCAAGTACTCAGGTTTTCATATCTTTGCTGATGCTTTCTATGAACATTCGCTTTGATGAGAGACCCGATATACGAGGTGGCAACGCCTACGGCGGGTTCCGGTCCGAGGAACGGAGAATCAGAGCCAACCTAACTAAAAGGTCAGCCCTTTCATTTCCCATGTTCCCATGTGATCAGGGTTGGTCACCACCGATTTTTTTTTTTTATATTTAGAATCATATTTTGGATAAAATGGCATTTTTGAATTTTTTAAAAATTTTACGACTTTCGATCCGGGGGTGTTTTTATTGTTTTTGACCCCAATATTTTGGCCCCGGAACGATACATTTTTGCGACAATACGCCCAGGACCAACCAGTCTACACAAACCCTCAAAATTGCGGCCTGAAGCAAGTTCAATGCGATCTTTAGAATTTTTTCGGCTTAAGCTCTTCCCTGACGGATCAGTACGGTAGCGATATAGTATCGGTACAACATTTGTCAAATCGATGTCGTACCGCATGGAGTTCCCTCACGGTCAGACATGCTTTATGGACTAAATCAGCAATCATTTTGTTAATTTCAGGACAAAATTAACTTCTCAATTCGATAAATGCTACTTCCTACTGAAGAGGCATGTCGCAACGCTGCATACTGAAAAAGTGTTGCATATCAACCGCGCAGTGCAGACCCGTGTGTGTGTACTGATTTAAATTCTGCTGCACGCTTACCGAGTCAATGTCGTACCGATCCGTCAAGGCGGGGGCCTTACTTGACTGGACTACTAGTTTTTGGAGCTGTATTAATAAAAATAATATTCCTAGAACGCAAAATTATTCCGGGGGAAATTGAAAAGGTTCAATGTGGTGGATCTGCCCTGCAGTTCTAAAAAACAAAGAAATTTTATTTAAAAGACGAACGAATCAAAAGATCCCTCAGAAAAAGTCCGACTATGAGGAATGTGATTTTTTAATTGCTATAGCTAAAAATTTAAAACTTAAGATAAGTGTACTAATTTTAGATGTTAATGACACATCTACCTCCATGAATTATTAAAAACATTGTTGAATTTGAAAAACTCTTGTATTTTAAATGTCAAGATACCCCCAATTACATACATAACGAAATTTTAACCTATACAAATGGCAAATATGTTTTCGGCAAATATATGTCTCATTTCAGGTAACATATTTGTCATTTGTAGAAACATATTTACCAAAGGTCGTTTTGGCAAAGAGCTTGCTGGAAAACGACTTTTTTTTTCCTTGATCCCAGTTGGGAAAGTTAGCTTTTGTAAAATGTCATTTTGTTAAAGGAACTTTTTGTAATACATCCTTAGGGCAAACGACCTTTTATCAAACATGTTTAGGGGAAGTGTCATAGAATAAAGACAACTGTGGAAAAAATATTTTTCTTTAAAATGCCCAGATGAAACTTGACTAGCGGTGTTACGTCATGATAAAAAAAAATTATCGTAACTTCCGAGTTGTGATTTGAAGGTCTTCTTGCCTATTTCTCTTCTTACTAATGCTACATAAATTAGAGGAGGTATATTTAAAATATCATTTAGAATGCTTGAAAAAAAAAGTAGGATATAATATGTCAATTGATTTCGTTCTAAAATTAGTCGTTTGTGATATAGGACGAATCGAAGATGCGACCTTCTGAATTTCTATTCTATACCTACGAAATGATGGACCCTATAATGTTAAGTTTGTCGGAGCTTTCCAATAGACCATTTTTCTCCTCCTGACTTCTTCTTCCATTTATCTATTATTTTTTTCTTTATTTTTTTTCAAATACCCGTCATCAATAAAAAGTCCAATCCAAATTATTGTAGAGTAGATGAAATCACGTCGCGTCACAATAACTTCAGAATGAGTTAACCTAAAGATATGAAAAGTTTTAATAAAAGTTTGTAGACCGAACTCATTTAGTGTTAAAGTATAAAAATCTACTTGTGAAAAACGAGGTTTTTGTATGGTAACCTTACTAAGAAATACCCGATTTGTCCCATTTTCGAACCTAAATTTATTTTTTTTTAAAAAAAAGCCCGTGTGCAAAATTTCAGCCCTTTAAAAGAACGCGCTTTCGAGTTATCGTACGTACGGACAGACGGAAATACAAAAATTAAAATAACTTTTAATTTTATGCGCAGGTGTCCAATCCATTTTGCTCTAGCATCATTATTTCTCTGCGTTACAAATGGGATGACAAGCTTAATAGGAGCCCGGGGCATAGTGACGAATGAATCTGTAATCAGCGTTATTCTAAACTCGCGCTATGATACGAAATGATTGGTCTACATTTTTTTTACATTAGTCTATGTTTGTTGCATGAAAAAAGCAGACGAATTTTGATTTAAATGGTGAGTAAGTCTAGTATATTTATGGTGTCCAGTTTGTCGGTATAATTATAGATTTAATATTAGTTCTCGATAAATTTTGCATAACATGTAGGAAAAAGACTAATGTGTGGTGGGGCATTATGATAAGTTTTGTGCGGGGCATAATGACGAGCTTTTTACTGGGCATAATCATTTTTCGATTTTCACATTCTAGTAGGTTCAACGAAGGGCGGATTCAAAAGACTAATTTTACATTAGAAGAGAATTCTTTGGCAAGGAAAATGACTCCAACAATGAGTGTTTATAGCATTTCGTAAACTGTGAGTTTTTCGGTTTTTCGGACGTTGGTTGCTCAAAAAGCAAGAAATCGGACATTTTATAAAAACAATATTTTTCGAGTTCTATGAATATAAAAAAAATTTTGGAATGTCAACCTATTTATCCTAAAACTACTGAAATCCAGGAATTGTTTTAAATGTAAAATATCAGATGCTTTCAGTTTGCATTTTTCAAATTCGAAACTCGAGGTGTTCCTCATTTTAGGCTCATTATGGTCATTAGTTTTGATAAAAAAAAAAGTTTTTTCATGTATTAAATATAATTCGTTATTATGTCCCGGGCCATTCGTCATTACGCCCCGTATGTGGGGCATAGTGACGAACTGGTCATCACTTCACTTAAGTCAACAGCGCATTTCATAAGGATGTTAGACGGTAATTATCTATATCACATTTTGTCCTCAATTGATCTCACTTGGTATTGATATAATTAATTAATAATTATGATTTCATCTAGGGTATAAAAACCATCTTTGAAATAAAATAGAATATATTTAATTTTATAAAATTATCGAAGTTTCTCAAAATTTGTCTAATTTTATACGTTTGTTTATATGTGAGCAAAATTGCATCGATATCATTTCATTTTACACAACAAAACTGTTTATGAGGTGAGTCATATTATGTACCTACTTTTGTACAAATTTTCCTGAATATATAAACAAACAAAAAAACAAATTTACCATAAATTTCCAATGATTTTTTTTAGAAGATGACTCATGGACAAGCATAATTTGACGCGGTCTCGCATACTTCATAATGTCACAAATTGCCTTATAAGTGTAAATGTTTCTACTTTAGGAGTCGTGTGTCTAAATATTTATGTCATCGCTAATTCCTAGAAGATCTGTTCGCAGTCTAATATTACCACCACATTTTACATAATATGGCAACAACATGGCAAGGTTGAAGGCTGCATCATTTACTACCGACTGCATCCGATTTATTTATAACTACATACAAAGATTCGATCACATTTCCCTTTATATTTTGGTTTGGTGACAAAGACTATTCAAGTTTTTGCTAAGTGTAGTCTTTCAGCTTATATATTTTATTAAGCCTGCGTGGTTCCACACAAAATAGATGGTGTGTTTTTGTTTTTTTAATTATTAAGCCCAGTTCAGGGGTAGCCTATGATGAAAGCATAGCATCGCAGGAAGGAGAAAAAGACATAATTAGGGGCAGGGCTCGTAAATGATTATTTTTCAAATTCTCATGGAAAAAATCACCCGGAAATATTTATCTAATTAAGTAGGTATACTCTTTTACACCTACTTGCAACTATTAAGGGGCTCTGTTCATTACTAGTAAAATTAAAAAAATTTGTGATTAATAACACAAAAATTATAGTAAATCAATTATATTTAAATTTTACTTTAAAAGTCCGAACGAAACACTTAAACTTTAGAGGAAAAAACTCCTTTATAAAATAAAAATTTTTGAAAAAGAAATTACTTTGCAAAAGAGGGCGTTTCGTTTCAAAAGGAACCGTATACTCATCAGTACGACTTGTTGGTTCCTGCCTGCCTTTTTTCCACTTAATTCTCGACCTGAGGATTTGACAGTAAAACTAGGTCAATTTCATATTGACTAAATTCTATACTCACTTAAACTTGTATTTACAAAGTGTTTCAGTCCCGGTTAAATGTTTTTTAATTTTTGAAGTCATAAATAATCGTTATTGAAATGATTAGAATTTCTTTCATCGGGAATAAAAGGATGTGCATGGTTTGCAGCACATTTCATCAGAACATTGACCCAGGCATGGTCAATAATGATAAAGGAGCGAAAGACATCCAACACTGCGGCAGTGCTCAGTGAGCCGATTTGACAAATTATTGTCCCATCGCCAATGAGCTTGAAGACCATCTTTTGGACAATATCCAGAAATCTAAGATATTTCGATGCTTCTTTGGCAACAGAGAAGTTGTGGTTTATCCAGGAACCTTTTTTTTCATTTATATTAAGGGTAGGGGGACGAAAGATGCCAAGCACGGTCGAGCTTTCTAGCTTTCTAGGTTTCGATACAAAATCTGAAATCAACTGCAAGTCACAAGTCAACACCTTCTCAACTGACATATTGAAAAAAGTATTTTTTTTTATGCAGGTGTTACATCATGCCAGTTGTGTAATAGGCAACACATTCGATTCTATAGGCCTGAATTTGAGCTCATCTTAGGTCTAATTACAGCTTTTGTTAAGGACGTATATATAAATTTATCTTTCTGCGCAATGTCCGATGTTGGAATTTTGGAGTGGTGAAGAAATAATAACAAACTATACATGTGTAACTGTATGGTTTTGCTCTTTTTTGCATTTTAATCAAAAATCAAAATCAAAAATATAAAAATCCTTTGATCACACTTTCAATGGTTACAGATTTTCAATCAACTTTTATTTTACCTTGTAATTACTTAATCAACATACAAAAACTTCTACCAACTGTCCATCGATTGGATTGTACATAAGTCATAGCCCGCTTCTCAAACTAATTGATTAAAGGAGTCACAATTCAATTCGTTTTATAAGAGAGAAGAGATTTTTCCAATTTGATATCATTTTTATTGCAGAAAATTTTATTTTTGTTTTATAGATATTCGTTCCATTCAACCATTCGCCTTCCCCCAATTTTATTATGATTGATGAGATCCTGACCGACCCTTAGGAATAGTTCACCTAAATAACTACGTAAGAAAGAAGGGAGCTGCTGTGGGTTTCAATCAGTGCGATACCATCTATTTCAGTACTCAATTCACAATGGAAATGTATTCATGAAACCTCCGCCAACAAAAATCCTATTTGATAGTAGTATAGGCAAAAAAAAAAAAACAACAAAACAAAAAACTTGGGACTAGAATTTGTGAGCTTTGAAAACGCGAACAATTCATTACAGCTCTTAAACAAAACGTGGTCCCTCTACCAAAAACCTAAATGGACTGCAATTAGTTTCCTTGAAAAGGGGGTGTGTCCTTTCAATTGAAGAATTTTGTGCCTAGTGATGGATATTGGTTGCTTGGTTGGATGGATGGAAGAACCTTTTTAAATAATAAGTTTCAGCAGCTCACAGCTCTAAGGAAGGGAAAGGTTCTCCTCCAGCTCTCTGCTGTGAATTGTTTATTCAAAATACCTTTTCTCTTGATTACGATTATCTCTATCTACATATACCAAACAAGCAACCTTTGGACCCAATTTTTTTTTTTTTTAGTTTCTACCAAAAAGAATAGGATAACTGGAAGGGTAAAGGATCATTGTGTTGTATACGTCCATAATTCACTATATAGTGACAGGTCTTAATTCGTACGTTGGTCTGGTCTGTCCATCTTTTAGCGATTGTAATTAGGACTTACCTTTTTACCCTTTATGATAGCTTGCAAGTTTTAACAGAGGAACCAAAAGCTTCCGGCAACTTCTTGGGTTTTTTTGTTGTTTTTTTTTTAGATTCTTAAATCCTATGAAAGATATCGTAACGTAAGACGAATTATACTTGGGTATACAAAAAATTGTACGATAGATGATGACGAGAGGAAAAAGTCTTAGTAAATACAGAAAAAAATGTGAAATAAATAATAAATGAAGTTGGGGTGATGTTTTAAAAATTTATCAAGCAGAAAGAAGAAGTTATCCAAATGTGGGTACGAGATATGAGGGCCATAAAAGCAATGAAATTGCTGTCGGCTTGGCTAAAAAAAGAGCGGAAACTCTTTTTGTCGGACCAGAGTCATTTTGCGGCACTTCTAAGTGTTAACTTAGAACTACCGTAAATAGCTGGGAGATTAAACAAAAATCCCTTTATGGGAAAGGCTACAAGGACTTCGACAGGCAGAAAAGTTTATCGACATCTCTGGCGGAAAAACGAAAGAACTCCTACTCCTTAGGAGAACAGTGATCTTCTCAAGCCACTGACACTTCCCGTATCACCTAAACAGGATGGGCTTGACTGACACTTCATCCTCCTGCTTTTGTCAGGATGCTTACGAAACTTCAAAGAATTACTCTATAATTGCGAAGCATTAGCCAGCGGAGAATACTTCTTCTTGAACATGCTTTACCTCCACCAAACTACGTGTTGAATCTCAATCCCAGAATGGTTCTAGACTTTATTAATAATCTAAATCCAAGGAGCGCGATTGCGTTTCTCAATACACTGGCCGACAATGCCAGGAGCGCGATCGCGCTGTCGCTCCCGCACGACCTAATACGATCTCTATTTCATACTTGTCGATTCTTGTTTATTGTTTTTGGAATTGGAATTAGAGAGTGGAGAGGGGGTCCCCCCTCCCTTTGAACTTTTAGCTAATTCTTTAAAAATCATGTTGGCACTCAAAGGGTTAATCTATAAAGAAAGGAAATAAAATCAACGGGGACTTACTATAGATCTTTGAGGTCGCAGTGAATGCGAGTTTAGCGCGTGGACATCCGTTCAAGAATCTAATCTATAAACTTATCCATAAACTAAGAATTTTAAGGACCATTTAAACTGACCAATTATGATTTATTATCCGAGTTAGAAGCCTATTTGAACCCTATCTTCCTTTTATTTATATGAAAAATATCTACGCTCTGAATCAATTGTATATAAAAATTATTGTCTTTACAAGCTTAACTTGGATGTTTCCACTTATCAGGAAGATCACCAAACTTTCATCCATAGAAACCATTTACATATTTACGTGCCACCTGTAAAGGATATGTGATCTACATATATTTATAAAAAAAAAAATTTAAGTCTGCTGTATTAGGAAATTGTAAAATACAGCTTATTCCTCTTAACACTTGAACCTCAAGAGCATGCAGTAAATAACCTCATAAGGGAATAAACTTAAGAGATACATGCATGTATGTGTAGCACATATTTGCATAATGCATCAGCATCATGCCCATGCATGAGTTATAGAAGGATTTGCTTTCAGGCTTAACAGGAGATAATTTAGGATGAAGCTGATGATTTTACGACAATCCATTCTCATTAATTTGCAGATGGATGCTGATATAAAATTCTGAAAGCTTTTTGTGTCTAAACAGAGTAACTATGATGAAAGACACTTTATTGAACGTGTGTGATTAGAAAATGTTTACTCCTCTCTTCATAAGATGCTGAAAGGATGAAATTATGACAGATTTCAGTATAGTTTAAACTCAACTCATTAGAGATTAATGTTAAATTTTGTTAACAGTAAATATATTAGATGAAGGGTGCCATTACACGAAGAATTGATAAATTTATGGAAATTTTTGGAATGTATCCTCTCAGAATTTGAGGATAATTTGTGTGCTAATAGGGAGGACTGTATGAACAGAAAGTGGACCGTTTTATCTATTTTAGCTATACGATAGGACGTTCTGAAAGCGATTTCCATTATCCAATAGTAAAACCAAAATTTCTTCGCCAATTTAATATTTCGTGACATACATACTTACTCAGAATTTCAGTTTAATTTATTTGTTGTTTACCGGCTGTTTAAAGTTCACGTGTCATTGATTTTTTTAACATAAAAAAACAAAACCATCAATATCGTGCAGCGATAAAATTCTTTGTTTCGACAGGTTTCTATTACCAACAGAAAATCATACGAAAATGGTAGTTCATTGTAGTGTAGGGTTTCATTATTGTCCTGATGAGATCGCCCTGTACTGCAGATCGAAACACATAGGATATACTCTCAGAATTTCTTCATGGAATTTTGATTTGCTGCTTTAAGCCAACAAACTGACAGTACCTCGGTATTTGTCTTTTAAACTTCTGCATAATGCAGTTGGTTGAAAAATTGCCTGTCGACTCGAAAGAGTAAAACTTAATCCTTCTTTTTAGAAAATGGTAATAGTACACATAGTACAGTAGTAGGTAAATTTGTTCACGCATTTCAAACTTTTCACAGACGAACTTCTGACTGATTAACACAATGGACGCCCAAAATATGCAACAAGATCAGAAATCATTCGAAACGTTCAAGATCTGGTATTGGATGATCGATGAATGAAAGTGCGTGAAAAAATCATCTCTACAGAACGAGTTTGGCATATTCTGCATGAATAATTAAAGGTGAGAATACTCTGTGCCAGATGGATACCACATTTGCTAACAACTGATCAGAAGCACAATCGAATGCTCGTTTCTCAAACGTGTTTTGATCGCTTTAGAAAGAATAAAATTGTTTTTCTGCGCAGATTAATAAAAACTGGATGAAATTCTCGAAAAGAAAAAGACAAGAAAAAAATTAACGTGTATAAAGGAAAAAAGAATCAACTTAAGCAAAATAAAAAATAAACAATTTCCCTACCAATTGGAAGAAGCTCTTTATTTTTATTTTGTTTAAAACTAGGTAACCGTTCCTTCAGAATGTTTAGGTCTCTTACCCAGTCAAACTATTGTACGAACAGCCTGCGTGCAGCAGCCCTCAGGCTCAAATTATAACTCTAAGGATATCAGAAGATTACCAGCGCTCAGAGTTTCTATTCGAACAGGATTCCAGATAAAATGTCATAGGGACAGCCTGATCCCAGAATTCTGAGAACCGTAAAACCGGTAAATAGCTGAAGATTATCACAGTACCAGAGCTTCAATTGAGTGGGATTCTAGGCCACCTATCACAGGGACTTGTCCACTTGAATTTCCAAGTTCCCATTCAGGGTGCTTCCAGGCTAACTGTCATAGGGATAGGGATAGCCTGACTTAAGCCCACCACACATTGAAAGCAACCACTAAAAATCCAACACAACACTATGCACCTGAGACAAGATAACAATAAAGCAATGGTTAGAAACTGATTCAAATGCACCGAAAAAACGATTTTATCAGGAGGAAAGTTTATTGCATCAGTCTTTTAAAATTCAAAAGGTATTTTGAAGAATTGAAGTACACAAGATTTGGATCTGTCTGTCTACTAACTATTTCGCAACATCGCCACAACTGCAATTCGTTGATCCAATCGTCGCTACTTTAGCTCCAAATTTAATGGTCATCTCCTCCCTTTGGCCCTTTGGCATAACTTGCGGCAAACAGTAGCTTTTTAAAGACAAAAAAGTTTTCAACTTGCTTTCTTCACGTCTCCTATCAACACACTGCAAGGACTTGGGGATGAAATGCATGATAACTCAAATCTGACTTCCAATATCACAAGAGATAATGATTCATCTTTCTCCTTCCGCGGAATTGAACGCCTCGAATTAATTGAAGCAATTTTTACTGTCAAGTCTTGGGCTATCGGTCCAGATAATATGCCTTGGCGGTTCATTAAGTTGTTGTTCCCTACATCCTCCATATCGCTAGCACATTTCTCATGACTTCCCAGCGATTGGAAAACCGCTACAATACAAAAAAAAATCTTCTTCTAAGTCCCCGTTTAATTTCAAATCTATAAGCATCCTGTGCTTTTTATCGAAAATACTGGAAAAACTAATGAATAGGCAATTAGTTGAGCCACTGGATTCGATGGAGCTCTTAAACAAATGGCAGTCTGGTTGTCGGCGTGACCATAGCTGCGCAACCGTCGAAGTGCGAGTGTGTCTTGATAACAGAGCTGCCCCAGACCAAAAACAACTTGGTTGCATTGGAACTGTTCGATTTTTTGAAAGCTTTTGACAGCTTGATTTTGGGATCTAGCTTAGGAAACACAATTGCGGCTTTGGTTTCGTCCCTGCGTGTGGTCGCTCTTATTCGGAACTTTCTGACCGATCGAAAGCAACCGGTAAAGTGAATCCTAATACTTCTTGTTCCTTCCCTCTTCGGCATTCCTTAGGGCTAAATAATGGGCGCTTCGTAATTTATTTTATTTATAAATGATCTCTCTGAAACCATTCGGAATGTCAGCGTGCACATGTATGCTGACGAAGTGCAGGCCTACCTAAGCAGATCTGCTGGTTTGTTTGAGGACTGTTTTGCTCAAGTGAGTGACGATTTGGAGAAAATCAATATATGGTCCAAAAATAACGGTCTAAAGCTTAACTCTGACCAATACCAATGTATTGTATTCCATAAGAGCACTTCTGACCCGGATGATTAACCTATTGTAGTCTTGAATGGTACAATTTTAGACTTGGTTACCTGAAGTTAAAATTCTAGACATTATTTTGAACCAACATATAAAATGTTGCGACAATACAAAATTAATTATCGGTAAGGTTCATGCTATACTTCGTAACCTCTGACTCTCTGTTGACTCATCATTTTTCGAAATCCACTCAAAACTGATTAAAGCCCTAATTATACTTTATTTTAATTTCGGCAGTTTGAATTACCCTACACTCGATAGCGTTTGTCTTCGAAAGACGCTTCATTTATTGATTTCCAAGGTTCGACCATGTTTCACCTGACCGCACAAACTTGCTAGGTTGTTCAACACGAGATTATCTCAAGCAAACAAACCTTATTGTCTTCGTGAATTTTTCCAGCACACACCGTAATCAGAATGTGATAATAACTCGTTTTCACAAATTAGTTATGGAAATCTCTTATCCTGTCCAAGTAGCCCGTCTCTGGAATAGTCTTTCGCCCTAGTTATCGGCACGCGCGATTTGTCTGTGCATTTGAAGATCTAATCACGCTTTTAATTAATTATTTTCACGTTATTCTCCTATCTCACGGCGTAGCTCACTTTCATAATTTTCATTCATTTCATTTTCATTTTTGTTATTCTCATAATTTCATAATTTTCAATTATGTTTAATATTTTG
Source organism: Dioctria rufipes (assembly GCA_963924295.1). NCBI lineage: Eukaryota > Metazoa > Arthropoda > Insecta > Diptera > Asilidae > Dioctria > Dioctria rufipes. Next base: position 31,020,655 of record OZ002742.1, read on the forward strand.
TTTTATTTCATGTATTTTAGCTAGAATTCCTTAATTTTAATCTCCTTTCTTATTATTTAATTTTTATTTTTTCTCCCCCTGTTATTTTAGCAGTACACTTATTCTGTTTAGTTATTTCCAATTTTTGTTTAATTTTAGCAGGTTTTTATTTTTAATTTTGAACTTTTAGTTTTATTTTAGATTTTCTATATTTTTTATATTTTCTTTAATTTTTATAAAATGTAGTAGCTTAAATGTACATATAGTTTCGAAATCTTGTGATTCTTTATTAAACACGTTACAAAATGACTCTTAATATAAAAAAAAATGTAAAAAGTGGCTCTGAAAACAGAAAAAAAAATAAAAGGTCGCAAAAGGCTCAAACAATACAAAAAAGAAACTTGACAAAAGGTATGAAGACTAAAAGTAGACATGGCACACAAGAACACAAAAGAACAAAAAACAAAGGTAAAAGGTAAATGTAAAAATTTTCTCAATAATTTTGCAATAAAGTTTTAATGCCAAAGTCGAAGTTATCCTAAATTTAAAAAGTGTGCCTATATCTACAGATAAGTGGTAGTTCCAAGAAGATTCCGCCATGAAAAATAAGCCAAATTATTAACAAGAATTTTTTTTTTTAAAGAGACCGAATGAGAATTTTAGAATTTAGAAACGAATATTTTTATTAAATGCCACTGATACTGTTATAGAGTCCCGCGAGGGACTAGTAATATTCGGACAAAATACCATTCTGGAAGGGGTTTCCCATTAAATCCACAAACAATTATGCTGTCGCTAGCTTTCATACAGATTATTATAAACATGATACAGAACTGTTAGAAAAACGAGTATGTGTGTTAAGATATTGAAAATTCGTTTCTACCTTTTCCCTTTCAGAATTTTTCAAACAGCCCTTACATGCCCACTTCTGTAGATTCGTCAAAATCGACAAGAAACCGAGTTTGAGTGAACTTTATAGAAAACTGTACCTCTGCGGCTATACATGACGTCCTAGATCAATAAAAGGGGGCATATCGGAAGAAAGATTTTCAACGATATGGTTTGTTCTTAAATATTCCGAAATAATTTTTTTCTTTTCATAAATCCTAATCTGAATTATTCTGAAAATTTCAAGACAGTCAAAGGAAGCTTTTAGATGTTGTAGTTTTCCTTACAAATTTACCAAATCCTCATGATAAGCAGGAGAAATTCTGATTGCTTGAAGGTAAATTTATTTTCGTTCGAATTTCTCGGTGGATGATTACATTTAATTCAATTTTCCTCTTTCCAGTTTTAGTTTTTAATAAATTTAAAAGCAAAATTGAGAGACTAACCAATTCCTTAACCTTAGAGCACTAAGAAAAATTAAAATAAATAACTATTTCTTATGTAAATGGTTTCTGCATTTATTTGTGAAGAGAAATGACTACGAAAAAACCGAATTACTGTTTAATTTTATTTTCGAATCAGTAAAAAAAAGTTTACGGTACTCATATATGTATGGCGTCAAAAAATGGATATTTGCACATCCACAGCTCACACAAATTATTCTCAATATCAGTTATCCGTTAGTCAAATGTCCAATTATAATAATAGCTATGCTAAAAGTATTTTTGTTAAATGTACCCTTTCTGCCAAAAAGTTTTGTGCGAATTCTCCTTTAAGGGAATTTATGGAATTTTGTAAAAAGAATTTGTTTGTGAAAAATCGAACAAAATCAAACTTGTCAAAACACCTGTATATCGAAAAAAGAAAGAAAGAAAAAAACATATCACAGGCCTAAATTGTAACAAGGCCGCAGTGAAACGACCTGATTCGACATTTTTTCCAGTTTGGCAGCACAACGATAAACTTGACTAGTCTATTTCATATTAACAAATAGCATTTTATTTTGGGTGTCACTAACACACTTTATTCTGGGCATCGGCTGGAATAAAGATTTGTTTTGGGTATCAACTGAAATGGGAATATCTTAATCACAAGCCTCAATAAAATAGGAAGCCAATTTGATCAAGTGTCAAATATTTAGCTGTGTAGTACATTGTCAATTGTAACAAAATTTCTTAATAATAATTTTTTATTTTATTTATATTTGCTCTTTATTTTTTGGCTGTTTTAAATATTCCTTAAAACAAATTGGCAAAAGGCACAAAATTGTAGACAAAAACACTAGCTAAACTAACTTATAAACAGTCAAAAGGGATAATTAAATACAATTAAAACAATTAATACAATGGAAATGACACACAAAAAGGAAAACAAACAAGACAAAATTCTAAAAAGAGACTAAAAACGGACACAAGAATTTTGAAAAAGATCTAAAGTTTAATCAAAAATTTAAAACCAGTCCCAATTTTTACAATTAGGAACGAATTTTTAACAAAAAATTTTGCAATTTAGCACCGAGACCGAAACCGAATTAAAACCTTAATAGCCGAACGAACGAAAAATATATGCGACACCGTAATAGAGGCCCGCGAGAGCAGCCTGTAGTATCATAGACATCTACAAACTGCCCTCATCATCCCTCGAGCTGAGCATCTTTAACGGACCGCTTGTCCTTTCCATAGCACTTGTAACGGTTCCAAAACGAGGAGAAGCCCCGTGGACTAGAGTTGCAAATGCTGTGGCCTGATATCACCAGCGAAAGACAAGAGCGCTATCCTGCACTGACGATAGTGGCTGCCATGTGCAGTTGAATGTGTCTACGTTCGTTGCCAGATATTCAAGACGTAAACGTTTCTTCAATCTGTCAACAAAGTGGTGCTTAAGTGCTTGTGCGTGGTGTTGTGGGTCAGTGTTATGATTCCCATCTCCGACTCTCATGTAGTACAAGTGAATTGTAAATTTGGCCAGTGTCAACACAAAGCTAACCAAACAATTCACCCGACTACAGACCTTTGGTCCCCATAGAAACGATGTCCTAGTAATGCCGAAATTCGGGTGGATCAACTGGCACATATCGCGCAAGTTCCATTAGACTCTGCAAAGCTGGACAAGTGAAGAACCTGCGAAACAAGGTGCCTTCACCAGAACAAGCTGTGTAGATCCTCTGAACCCGCCGGTCGATATGTGACAACTGATTAGGATGCATAAGACTGTGATGCAACAATTTGAATGCTACATCAGCATCTTTGTAACTATAAGGATAACTGTAGACTATTCTGCAAGTTATCCCTCCCATCACGCCCATATTCACCCCGACGTGTGTTCGCCATCTGTTGTATCCTGTATACTCAGGAGGTCTTATTGACATAAGCACGTCACGGAGCACACGTGTTGTAAGTGTGCTGAAAGGTGTGTGAGGTGGTCTGTTCAGAACGAAAGCATCTTCCAACTTAATGCCAGGGTCACTGGTCCTAAGTTGGCGAAATCTCTCCCGCGCAAAAGCCGCCAAGTTGTGTAGTTGTGGAGTGTTAGTGTTTATTCGACAGTTTCCAGAGATATCAATAATATCTCCGAGAACCGTCAGTGTATGCGTGTCAGCTTCAAAACCCCGAGCATTACTGAACATTGAATCTATTAATTAAGGATTAAACCTGATTGGAATCGACGCGAATTGCGTGTACCGTAAAGCATTCCACTTAAGCTGAAATGCTGGATATATATTTCCTGGTGAAGATTGACAATATTTTTCATTATCATCTATTGTAAAGGCAGGCAAATCCAAACTCAAATTAGGACAGAAATCAAAACCAAAATGAAGACTAACATCAAACTATACTATCAAACCAAAATTTAAATCAAACAATTGAAAAATTTAGGTTTTTTACTTATCCAGTGAAGGTACACGTTGTCGTGTATTTGCCTCTTAATTATCTATACACGTATTGTATATGTAGACACAATCACTCATACGATTTTCCCCACAGAGAAAATCATTCCAGCTATGCTTGTTCACTTACAGTGGAATGACGATATACAAAATTGAGGGGCAGGACATACCACATATGCTGCACACGGCACCACAGATTTCAAGACCGTATAAATAAGGGGTCACCCGAGCAGTGAAAACAGACTTCAATCAATCGCGGCACCGACCAGAACTTCTACTCCGTGTCAGGGAAGCTAATCGTGGATTGAACTTACCAATCTTTTCCAGTGCCACCTCTGAGGGAGCTACACGCCACTGGCCTATAAATAAGGCAGGTCCCAGGATGCTACTCGACCGTGCACATCTCTCCATAACTTATGTAGGGAGGTAGCTTAGGTAGTGTTCGAAAGTTGTGCCCTTTGTATAGTTACATGCACCTCTTCGATTGTTGATTGGGTTTCGCACGTGAAACTCGAGTGTTTGTGCTGTTTAATTTTTGCCCCATGAAATTAAACACTTGACTAATTCCAGCACCAAGCAAGTTAAAGAAATAAAAATATATTTCTCACTTCAACTAAGAATACTTTAATTTGCCAACAAGATGAAAATTACAATTCGACTCTACACTGGTTGGCTTTACAATTGCAAGTGAAGTTCACTGTTAATTCTATGTAATTATACAGGCTGTACCAAATTTACGGTTACTGATACGATAACTACAATGCGATTGTATACAGAGTACAGAGGCATAGTATATATAGGAACTTTGTTGTGTGTTTACTACTTAGCTACATACAAGAGTGCAAAAAAAAAAAAAAAGATTTATACAAGGAAAGATCTACAATGAAAATGTTACCATGCATATTACAACAAATGATTCGTAAAATAGAAAATGTACTAGATGGTAAATATATTACAATATGATTTGATCATTAATGAGGAAAACGCCTTAACAGGTAGGTAGGTAGGTAGGTACTAACGTTACGATGTAATCTCGCGTTTTGCCGTCCGACGTTGCTGAGTTTCCTCTCGTGCAAACGCTACGATGTATTCTCGATTTTCGTGTGTTCCGACTTTGCACCATTTCCTCCTGTGTTACGATACAGGATATTGTCGCCTTTTGCGTAGTCCAACTCGCCACATCATATAATATCAATACAAATACATCAAATAAGCTGTAATACATGTGTATATGAATAAAATTAGGTCTTGTATAGTCTATAAGTTAATAAATTATAATAGGACAACACTTGCGTCGGAGGCACAAAATAAAGAATGAATTCCAATAAAAACGTCCACGATGTTCTGATTTATTTTCCAACGTTGTGGGATTATAACGCTGGGCATTCCTGACTACTCATTTCAATACATGACCCGACGTTATATGGTCTTAGACCAAATCTAGCTCTTTTACTTGTTCATAATTAATTCTAATAAGAGGAATGCGGTGAGAATCAGGTTTTTTTTTTAATATACTATACATATATTATATGTATATCTGCATAGCTTTCGTTTATACAGGGTGTTTCCCACTAGGAGGTCAATAGAGCGGGAGGTGATAGTACTCACCTAGACGAACCAAAAATTGTATGACAGGGGGGGGGGATATCAACCGTTTAGGAGTTACAGGGTGGTTAAGAAAAAAAGCTAGTTTTTGACAAAACACCCTCTATCTTAAAAACTACAGGTGTACGGTCACAGTTAAGAGCTCAATTTTTGTTTAGACAACCATAATTCTTAATAGGAGAGTGGTATGAGGCTGATTGAGCAGTCGTTGGAAAGGCCATGAAGTTCTGAGCTCTTAACTGTGACCGTACACCCTGTAGTTTTTAAGATACAGGGTGTTTTGTTAAAAACTATTTTTTTTCTTAACCACCCTGTAACTCCAAAACGGTTGATATGCCTCCCCCCCTGTCATACAATTTTTGGTTCGTCTAGGTGAGTACTATCACGACAAACTCTATTGACCTCCTAGTGGGAAACACCCTGTATAAATTCCTGAAAGCAAACTATAGGATGGCTTTGTACCCTGTTCATAGCACTTAAGGGCGCCATACACCATCAGTTTTGCCGTGGTTTTAAAAACCACGTTTTAGTCGAGATAAGAACCTAAAACGTGGTCAAGAAAAAGCCCCACACACCATCCAACTTGACCACGTCTTGCCGTCATCTTGTAGTGTCCATTTACAGAAACAACATGTGACCAAACATTGTGATTATTTCATGAAAACCGGTTTTCACAGAATCGCGGGAACATTTTATGAGAGTAAAACGTGAAAGCTCCGCCACTTCTCATTTATTTACGAAAACGAAATATTTTCCATTCTGTTTCGTTGCATGCAATTTGCCCTTTCACATTTTTTATCTTTATTCATAAAATTTTTAAAGAGAGTTTGATTTTTTTTTATTATTTTTTTCTTGCTTTCTTCCTTTTCTTGCCGTGTACATTTAAATGTAAAACACTCAGAAATCTCTCCTACTTCTTAGCTTATTATTAAGTTAACTTTGATTATGAACGAGCAAAACAGTAAAACCACGGCAAAACGGATGGTGTATGGCCTTGCCCACGTCTTACCCACGTTTTGAGAAAGATGTTTCTGGCATGACCAGAATTCTGGTTTTAGTAGATATCCGAACCTCAAAACGTGGTGTTCGCCATACACCATCAGTTTTGCCGTGGTTTTACTGTAAAACCACGGCAAAACTGATCGTGTATGGCCTGCTTTACATGTCTACACATCAATAAACGTTAGATGTCATAAGGTAAAAGTAAAGTAACACACTAACACTAAGTTTTGAAATTCTGTTCCGGATATGCTTCGGAGATAAATTCAAAAAAAGAAAAAAAAACAAAAAAAAAAAATATATTATGATCGCTTACAAATTTATTTAATTTTATCTTACCGGAACCATCTTCGTTCCTCTGAGTCGTTCCTTTTTTTTCGCTTTTATATTTACTATCAGATGCAGGACATAAAAACATAAGTGCGGGTGAAGATTTTATAGACGAACTGGAGGACCATTACCACCGGGTACTCCCACCAACCGGGTAAATTAGTATTTTTTCCATTTTATTTTCTCATTGTTACTTTTTTGTTTTTTTGTTTTTTTATAAAATGATTGTTTTTATAAGTCTTGGAAGGATATAGGTTTTCATGCACAGGTCTACTTCCAACAGATATTTTATATCTTATCCCAATTGAACTTAGAGTAAGATAAACTTGGATATACACATGTTCGACAAATTAAACATCATTAGAACAGAATAATTAGTACAGAAAAAAAAAGATAAATTTTGCAGATTTCATAGGTTACCCAGGTTATATATAGGTACGATCAGCACAGAAATTCGTCAAATCATTTAGAATATGTTAATTAGCGACAGTCGAGTGGATTCAATGCGTAATTGCCATCAAATGAATTTTCCATTTTCAATCAAATTCCACCAGCAGTGTCCAATTATATTTATGAAATCGTCACATGAATTCATTCTCTCGGAAAATGACCACTGTCCGTTCGTATATATTTGAAAATTAGGTCACATATTATTTTCTGATTCTGATTGAAAATCAAAGTCCCAACAGAATTGTCGCGTTGGTATATGCCATTTACGTGACTTTTGTGTCATTGGAAAATTCACATCACTCGTGACCAATTATCGTTTAGTGATAGGCTGCCAATAACGCTTTGTTTGTTTGCTGCCGATGACTTTCTGTCAAACATATTTGCTGTAAATTTTATCTGTGTGTGTGTGTGCATTTTGTAAATGTTTACACACTTGAAAAAGTCAAAACAACGTCAGATGAAGGGCATATGAAAAAAAACAAAGCAAAAACAAAAAAACAGCTAAAAAGTAATTTTACATTTCAGGGCAGATTTAAATATGAAAAGGATGAAAAGAAATTGAGGGCAATGTGAATATATCTACTTTAGTAACCTCTCCCCGGGATCCCCTCTTCTTATGGTGTTGAGGAAGAAATCCCCAAAACAATTTGAATACAGCAAATGAGTTTATCTGCAACTTCCTTCTGGATGTGCTGCCGATGACGATGCCGCCGCCGCCGTCGGTTGTCGTTGAAGTTCTATTGAAATAACCAAGTTGAAAATTTTCTGTTTATCTTTCTCTCTGTTTTCAGTTTTTTTTTTTTTTTTTTTTTTTTATTTTAATTTAAGCTTCTAACAATGGCTGTTGATGAAATTTGTGAATAACTCACAAGTAAGTAAGAAGGCACATTCAAATTCAAATTAAATAAACAGACGACGACCCCCATAGGGTACTAGTTATACGACAAGTCAAGTAGAGGAAGATAAGTATGTAGCATAGACAAAATATAGCTTAGCTATTATATTTGCATCCACGAAATAGAATATAAAAATGGGGAGTGAATTGGATATGATCATGCAAGCAAAAGGAAATTATGCTGATTGGGGACCGACCATCGCTGTTCTGCACACAAATGATGACAATAGGATTCCTCTCCAATTCATTCAAATGATGAGACTTTGCCAGCTTTTGATTTTATAATTCTTCTCCAAAGCTATTGAAATTTACCGTGAACTGTCGCCGGTAAGTAGGAATTTCGACAACAGAAATATTGAATTGATTGGATTAAAGGTTCGAATTTACTTACCAGCAATTTATAAAATGATGACATTATCATAGCTGGAAAAAAAGAGAAAATTTTAATTAAATTACAAAGAAATAGTTTTAAAATTTATATTTTACTTTAAAAAAAAAAAGTAAAATTTCGAAAATGAGCCAAATCGGGCAACTCCTTCGTGGGGTTGCCATATAAAAATTTCGTTTTCCGCTATATATTTGGACACTGCCTGAGAACGCGTCGACGTAGAGAGCTGAAATTTCGCACATGATGTTTTTACTACATTAGCAAATAAAATGTCAAAAATGGACTAAATCGGGCAACTCTTTCTTGGTGTTGCCATATAAAAATTTTGGTTTTTTACGTATACTTAGAAAACGATCAGTCCAAGACATTTTTATGGTACTAAAAACTTCTGCAGAATACGAAATCCTATAAAATTGGTTATAATCATTTTTTCTATGCGACAAACCGTTCTAGAAATATATGCGAAAAACAACTTAAAAATCAATACTTGAATAGATCGGTGACCATACGAAATTTAATACGGGCATTCATCTAGGGTATCCTAAGAATTGGTCTTAGACCAATTCTAGCTTTTTTACTTGTTTTGTGAACAGGTTTACTCAATATAAAATTCTTTTGCGAAATTTAACAAAAAGTACGGAATCAGTTTTTTTCAAAACTATTTATGTTTGAAGTTTATTTTGCGCAAAGTTTTTTCAGTGTCATGAGTGCTTATTAAAATCTTCATAACAATTAATAAAAGAGAAATGAAGTGTTCTGTAAGTGCTTGCAAATATAAATCGGATTATAAACTGGGGAAATCGTATTTCAGACAAGTGCAATATGTAAATTATCTTTTTTGTGTTAATAGAAGCAAAGATTTATTATAAATTAAATATGTGATTTTTTTTCGAAATAAACTAGAAAAAAAAAACATTTATACCGCAGATACCCCGCACAAAAACTTTGTTTAATTTTTGAAAATTGACAAGTTGCTTATAATAGCGACCATGTAAAACCATAGACTACCAGCACAACCAGAATTAATAACGCAAAATCTGGCTTATCACCATTCCTGTTTGCTATATATTCTAAGATTAACTCGTATATAAACTACCTAGTGATTGAGAAAATTCTTCCTTGTTATGATATCAGATGGCTTCATTTGTACCATTTTCAACAGTTTTGCTCTCGCTCAGTCGCTAAAAGATCTGCATTCGTTTTTAGGGTTCCGTACCCAAAGGGTAACAACAGGAACCCTATTACTAAGCCTTCGCTGTCCGTCCGTCTCGTCGCCAGGTTGTATCTCATGAACCATAATAGCATAGACAAATTAATAACATACAAAGACTGGACACGTAGAACAAAAATATGCAACGCTTTTCTAGAATATAAAAATTAACGATGCCTCGACGATGCCTCGACTTGGCACTTGATGACGTGCACAAAGGGTAAGCCACCAATGCCTCGCTCCATACAAAATCACAGTTGCCTCGATCCGATGAAGAGAAGGCCACAAGTTTTTCTTAGAAATTTACTGGAAATATCTTCCTTTGAATTTTTATGCATTTTCCGGGCCGAGAGCCGTGCCTTGCTCGAATATAAAATCTAACAACGATGCCTCGACCTGATTTAGGGAAGGCAGCAATTTTTTCTTAATAATTTACTGGAAATTTTTTCCTTAGAATTCATACGCACTTTTGGAGGGCGACAACAATTTTTATGAGCGTAGACGCTAGACAAGCAATAAGCAATTGTTTTTTTTTTTTTAGAAATTTACACAAAGTGTTTCGGTAGAATTTTTATTCATTTTGGTGGCCGACTAGACTTATTTTCAGATACAGAATGTACATCCTTATTAGATTTTATATTCGAGCGAGGTACTGCTCTCGGCCAGGCCAGTGCATAAAAATTCGAAGGAAGAAATTTCCAGCAAATTTCTAAGAAAAACTTGTGGCCTTCTCTTCATCCACTGACATATAATAAGAATGGACTGAGCCATCCTATCTAATTCCTATAGTTAAAAATGGCACAAATTTTTGCTAAAATCTATTTGTCTCTTTCAAGCTCAAAATGTACACTGAACTGTAACCAATTTTGGAAACAGTACGGCTGTGTTAATTGGAATGCATTGGAATTGACATAAAAATTCAGATAAATATATTGTTTTTATACGTCTATCTCTTACAAGCTCAAGGAAATTTGACAAAAAATCTGGAGAGGAGCACATTTTTCAGTAATATTACAAATGAGTTTTTGGGTTAATTAAAACAAATTTATCTTTCTAAGTAATTTTAATTTAATGCAAAACTATTTCATAACATCTTTAGTGTTTCCAATCGACAAATAATAATAAATTATGAATCGGTGTGCAATTGTACGAAATAAAGGGTTTTCACAGCCTGTTCAATATCTGTGCCATTTTTTAAGCAAGAACGCTCAGTCCATTCTTATTATATGTCAGTGTCTTCATCGGATCGAGGCAACTGTGATTTTGTATGGAGCGAGGCATTGGTGGTTTACGCTTTGTGCACGTCATCAAGTGCCAAGTCGAGGCATCGTTAATTTTCATATTCTCGAAAAGCGTTGCATATTTTTGTTCTACGTGTCCAGTCTTTGTATGTTATTAATTTGTCTATGGTAATAGGTAGACAGTTCAAATTTTCACAGAGTTTGTATTTCTATTGCCGTGATAACAACAAATAATAAAAATAAAATAAAATTAAAAATTAAAGTGGGCCCCCATACAAAAAACGTGATTTTGTCGGCGTTCTTTTCCTCGTTTTACTCTTAATTTTACTGACTAGAAATGCGTTGTATTCGATTAACTGACTAGTCTGTTTTCATTATAAAAATGTCGTCAAGCGATTCCGTTTCTGTATGCATTTCTAATGATTTCTTCCTTATTCCGTTGCTTTTCTTTAAAAAAATAAAGATTACAATGTATACTAAACACTTTTCAGTCATTTCCTATTCAAAATAGAGAAAATTAGAAATATAAAAATAAATTTCCACTAGTATCGCCCTTTTATTTTCAGTTTCAGCTATGTATTTGAATTTTCCGTTTGATAGTTTATTGACTAGTCAGTACTGCCTGGCCCGAAATATAATCAATAAAACAGACTATTGAGTAAGGGTTTACACCATAATAGAAGATAACAAGGTCTGGCTGATTCGAGAGGAACTTTTTATGTTGCTACGTTATGAGGAAACAATGCCATTTCCTGCGAATTTGTTTTGAGTTTTTTTTTTTGTATTTAATTGACTGAAATACCATCGATAAATTAATAACATACAAAGACTGGACACGTAGAACAAAAATATGGAACGCTTTTCTCGATTATAAAATCGATGATGCCTCGACTTGCACCTGATGAGGTAACCGAAGGGTAAGCCAGCTATGCTTCGCTTCCATATAAAATCAACGTTGCTTCGACCCGATGAAGGGAAGCCCATAATTTTTTCTTAGAAATTTACTGGAAATTTTTTCCTTAGAATTTTTATGAGCGTACACGCCTGCCTAGCAAGCATTAATTGTTTTTGTTTTTTTGTTTTAGAAATTTAAAGAAAATGTTTCAGCAGAACTTTTATTCACGAACAGATTTGTGACATTTATCCCCAAATAAGGGAAGCAACCAATTGACAGATAATTCGGTCATACCTTGTTAATCTTTGTATCATGGGTATATACGGGGTCCTCGGGTAAGTCAAACTTAGTTTCGCAATCACAAGAAATAGTTCTACTATACACAGGACTATTATACTCTTACATTACGGATTTTGAGCAATTTAGTATGAAAACGACCAGTATTCAATCTGCACCCCCTTTAATTTTGTTAAGACTAACACAATTTGTTTTTTGTATCGAAAACTATTCGGTTCATATTTTTTGCTATTCAGCATTTAATTTTTCGTGTAACTACAGGGTGATTCTTAACCCTCGGCCGTCGTACTGGGTCACTTGTGACCAAAGCGAAATTTCTCTTGGCAATTTCCAGCAAACGAAAAAAGGTGGAGCCTGGTCCATTCCCCTAACAAAACTAAGGAAAGGTAAGGTCTTAAAACCGAAGCTTGGTCGTTCTATGCCACAGTAAGGGAACGAGCTATCACACTGCAAACATTGTCGTGAGTGACCCACTGCGACGGGCACGTAAGTGAAAGTTGTTTTCCTTTGAAATAGTGTGTATGTAAAATTAATATTATAATTTCCTGAATTTGTTTTTTCCAAAAAAGGCAAAGAAATATTTTTTTTTTCATAATTAATGTGTTTTTTTATGATGGGGGAGAGAACGCCGAAAGAGTTAAAAGGGACGTGTATTGAAGAAATATAATTGTTTTCATAATTTAATTTTTATAATTTGGGTATGTACTGACATCTTTAAATAAAAGTAATATATTTTACAAAACAATGATAATTTATTTGTTTTTCATGAATATCATCAATTTTTCTCTCCTTTTCAGGTGAGTGAATAATTATGGTTTTTTTCGGCAAAAATCAATCAGTCACTATAATTCTTATTGCTATGATATGGTGTAAGGACTTTAAGAAAAAATAAATAAAATAAAACTCAAGGGTGCGTCTCGATCGGAAGAAGGTGTCTTAAACACAAAATACGGTTAAGTAAAAAAATCATTTTAAATATAATTAAAATTATTATTTTTTTTTTTTAAGGGATAAATCTTTCTAATTAATGTCGAAAAAAATATGACAGTAGAAACAAATTTTGTTTGGTTTGTTCTTTACTAATTAAGACTATTCTATAAAAAAAAAGTACGGAGGTGCTAGAAAATAGCAGAAGTAGCTAGAAAATACAGATAGATTGAATAAATCAAAAGAATTGGGTTTTATTGCTTTCAGTTCTTTTTGCTTTGACCGGAACTGTACATATATATATATAATTAATAATTATAATTTTATACCATTGTGATAAAATATAATTAGTTTGATTTCGTACATCTGGACGTGTTCTTACTTTCGTGCAATCGCTGCTGTTGCTTTGCGTGAACACCTGTTTTGATGAGAGACTGGATTGTTGGGGTAGTAACGGTCACCACTTCATTCTAAGCAGTTTGCTTATCAAGCTGGCAAATCTACTGAGACTGCCATTCACACACTAGTCAAAGACCTCGAAAAAGCGCTCGAAGCAAAAGAGGTGGCTTTATGTGCATTTGCGGACATAGAAGGAGCCTTCGATAATACCTCCTTCGATGCAAGTAAATCAGCTGCTGAGGATAAAGGCTTTGAGCCCCACGATAAAACTGAATAGACTCCATGCTTAGAAGCAGGAGGATAACCACATCTCTAGGGAACTGCTCAGTCACGATCACCGCAGCAAAAGGCTGCCCACAAGGAGGAGTTCTATTTCCACTCTTATGGTCGATCGTGATTGATGATCTGCTAGAGAAGTTGACCAGTTCGGGTTTTAATGTTCAAGGCTACGCGGATGACCTAGTAGTTACAATACGGGGCAAGCATGATCAAGTCATATCCGACCTCATGCAAATAGCCCTCTCCAAAGTCCGCACGTGGTGTTTAAACAAAGGCCTTAGCATAAACCCCAACAAAACGGTAATCGTTCCGGTCACAAGAAGATCGAAGCTTTCACTAACGGCTCCTCTTCTTGATAATACGGAATTGATATTTTCAGACGAAGTCAAATATCTGGGGATAACCCTAGATAAAAAACTTACCTGGAATTCATATCTGTCCAGAGTGACGGATAGAGCGATGCGATCTCTCTACACTTGTCGTCGCTTCATTGGCAGAACATGGGGTCTGAAGCCAAAAATGATGTACTGGACGTACACCACGTTTGTTAGACCCATGGTCACCTATGCGGCCCTCGCATGGTGGCCAAAAACTAATCAAAAGACGGCTGAGGCTCTGCTTCAAAAAACCCAGCGGCTTGCCTGTCTAGTAATAACTGGTGCCATGAGAACCTGTCCTACAGCAGCCATGGAAGCCTTATTAAACCTTGCATCCCTACATTTGCAGGTTGAAAAAGGAAGCGATCTCCAGTGCTATAAGAGTACAAACGGAGAAACAGTTAAAGCCAGGCGATCTGGTTGGTCATTTAAGTATCTTAAAACAGATATGCTTCGAGCAAGTGACGACAATATCTGATATAATCACACCCAGAGTGGATTTTGTAAGACCATTCCAAGCAGTTCTTGGAGACCGACAACAATGGCGCTCCACTAAACCGTCCTTCCAACAAGGATCGATGGTGTGGTATACAGACGGCTCAAAAACAAACAGTGGGGTCGGATTGGGTGTATGCCATATATCAAAGGCTCTAGGCTCTACCCCTACCGTATTCCAAGCCGAGGTATTGGCCATAGAATGCGCCAATACCTGCATTAAAAGAGCCATAAATGGCTCAACCATTAATATCCTCTCGGACAGACAAGCTGCCCTCAAGGCCTTAAAGTCCTACACTGCCAAGTCAGGGATAGTGTGGGAATGTCTACAAACCCTCAAAAATCTATCAAGGAGAAACAAAGTTATCCTCATGTGGGTACCTGGACATGAGGGCCACAAAGGCAATGAAATTGCGGATGGCCTAGCCAAAATAGGAGCGGAAACTAAGTTTGTCGGACCAGAGCCATTTTGTGGCACTTCAAAGTGTTACCTCAAAGCTGCCCTAAATAACTGGGAGAATAAACAAAAATCCCTGTATTGGGAAACTCTACAAGGACTTCGTCAGGCAAAAAAGTTTATCGACACCTCTGGCGGAAAAGCAAAAGAACTCCTACTCCTTAGAAGAACAGAGCTCAAAATGATCACTGAGCTCTTCTCAGGCCATTGCCCCTTGAGGTATCACCTAAACAAGCTGGGTTTGGCTGAGACTTCATCCTGCCGCTTCTGTCAGGATGCTCACGAAACCTCGGAGCACTTGCTCTGCAACTGCGAGGCATTGGCCAGGCGGAGATTACTCCACCTTGAACATGCTTTTCCTCCACCAAGTTACGTATGGAACCTCAAGCCCAGAATGGTTCTAGACTTTATTAACAGTCTAAACCTATAAATGGAGCAAATTCAACGGGAACTCACAATAGATCTTTCAGGTCGCAGTGATTGCGAGGCTAACGCCTATACACCCCTTCACAAATCTAATCTAACGGTCAGTGTTGCCACTTCCATTGAAAAAACGGTGGTAGATTCGATTGAAAAAGAGTATAAGAAAGAAGAAAAGTGTGGTAGAAATCAAAAAACAAAATCAACAAAAATTCCAATTACATAAAAATAAAAAATTGATATTATTAACTAAACTTGTGTTACAGAATAGAAACTTATTTACCGTCTACAAATTTAAAGCTTTTGTAAAACTTAATTAATTCTAAGGGCGACTCAAAAATCGTTGATCCTTCTTGCATTTCTTTACAAAATATAATATTTTCTACGGTTTTTATTTCCATACGACTTATTTTTCTGTTTTTTATTATGTTTAAGGAGAAAAATATTCTTTTAGGAGTAGCACTACAATGAAGTGAGGATGGCAAAATACACATAAATTTGCTGAGTTCTTTGAACATGTAAAGACCTCCATTGATCGTTCAGTAATTCTGAATAGGCTTCATTAAATGGGCATGCTTATAAAAGGGGAAGAGTAGTAGATAGTTCAAGTCGTTCCTTTAACTCGTCACACAGTTTAATGTAGGTACTAGTGAAGAATATTTTTTTTACCGACATATATAATTCATCTGGGTATTTTTAAATATTTTTCTCAAACTATAATCTAAAGAATCTGTTTGAAAATGGTAGATGAACATTTGAGTGTTTTACAGAAACATTAACTTTTTCAGATTGAATAATATTTTGCAAAATTTTCAAAAATAAGAATATAGTAAATAATTCCCTCCCCCCAACATTGAGATATTTCATTATTGCCAGCACAGTTATGTTTATGCCAAGCAAAACAATCGGAAAAGAATAAAACATAAAATTCGCTGACACTTTGTATGAGCGTTGTGAACAGAAAAGAGGCAAGATCTTTCGTAATTGTGGAAGAGTGGCAGTACTGGTAACGATGACAGTATGTTCCAGTTCAAGAAAGCGGGAGCTAGAGGAAGTTAGATTTGGACCTGGCTAGCGAATCCGCACTCTTATTTCCCTTGATTCTCGTGTGCCCAGTAAAAACAACCTGTTATCAATACAGAAGTTATCCAGAATACCTACAGTTCCCTAACAACTTAGATGATAACAACTGAGAATCATCAGCTGTTTTCCTAGCATCCACATGAAAGCACATTTTGGCATATGCCTGAATGACGAGTTCTAGGGGTGGTGGTTGTGACCGTATAGTGCCTGTAATGCTAGGTAAACTAGCCTTTGCAAACTAACTGGCCAAATTTCGGTTCGTAGTCCCCACTTGCGTCCTCGGCTACCATTCACAAGAGGAATATCTGAGCACGGATGGTACATCCAGTTAACGACACTATGCAGCCATAGTCTCTCCTGCGCTGAGAATAGACCCTCAAAACCACATTTATGTTTTATTCTACATACTTTCATGAGTCCATCACGTTAGCATTAAATCTAGATAGACCCTGAGGTAGTTAACCTATGGGACAACTGCACAGCAACTTTAGAGCAGAAAAGTGACGAAACGTCTTAGTATTGATATCAAAATTTGACTTATCTGAGAACAACACTGCGTCTGGAGGGGTATTGTCATCTCTTGAATTTCAAGGTATACTCAGAATTTCTGCAACGATTTCTTCATTATTTTAGAATTAATCGAGAGCAAGGAGCGTGATATCTACTTATTTGCAGTAATATTTTATATCATCGGCGATGCTGCATAACCGCAGGACTAGCATTATCATAACGGCTTAACTGCATATAGAGTAGAAGCATTATAATTTAGTTAGTGGGATAACGTCGCTACGAAAATACAACTTTTTTTTTATAATTTCTTTTCTAAAATCTAAAAAAATATGATATTTTTCGTCCTATCCTAAAGTAGCTATAATTTTGTCATTATAAAAACAAAAACAAAAAAAAAAAACAAAAAAAAAACAAAATTAATGCCAAACATGCCAAACTATGTATATAATCGAGAAACTTTGTTTTTCACAATAGCTTGCATAGGCTAGTATCTGTTCTACCATTATTATATGTTCATCTATAACACTAAAAGTTAATAATCTATTATCCAGTAAGTTTAATGGTGTTCCACAAGGTTCAATTTTAATACCAGTTTTTTTTTTAGTATAAATCATGAAATATGACTGTATATGAATTGTCTTAAAATTTGAATATAAGAACCACAATCCTGCTTTACACTGTTGTTCCAGAAATTAATTTCATCGATACAGTTTGGAATTTATACGTAGTAGATGTGTTAATGAAAAGCTCTTAATAACTCAAGAAAAGGATAAACGAGATAGTTCAAAATTTGTTGGGGAAGGCTTATTTTAAGTGCATGTATATCCTTGGATAAAATTAATTTCCTTTTAGATATTCACCATATGCCTTATCATCGTCGTCAGCAATATACATCCTTATAATGAATATTAGATTTTGGTAGATAGATACAACAACTTTTCCTTCCTAAGATTAGACAAATATTGGTCTTTGTTCATCTTCATATATGGATAATCTCACTATTTGTCTATATAGACATACACTCGTACATACATAGGTACATACTAGTCGAGCGAGTAAATTGGATTAATTAAAATTTCAAAATTGGACTTGATACAATTTAAACTTTCATGTGTTGTTCATATGTGGGTTCATTGGTGCAATTCACATGAATACATACATACAATTCCCTTTGAAATTGAAACCAACCAAACTGCCAAGTTTATATAAATTGTATGCTAGCTAAAACTCTGATGCTTGTGGTATTGGTAATGGTGGTGGTGGTGGTGGTGGTGTACTGAACTGTTATTATTATTATTATAATTCCTTCCTATAGGAACACGTTATATATAAGACTGAAGTTCTTATTAAAACTTTATGAATTGTGACGTTTTGGAATAACCAAACTTTCGGAAATCTAAATAAATAATAATTTGCGAACCACCTTGAAAGTTTCATATTATCCCACCAACTAATTCCTTTCTATCAAAGTCCATGAAAATGGCAATGGTGCCCTGGTTGTTGTTATGTGCCCGTAGATTGACTTAATGTTATTCGATATTTCCATTGTCAGGGAAAAGAAGTTTCACATTAGACAGAAGAGTTTAATTAAAATTTTACCAGCCAATGTACTTGAACTACAGAGTTATTGTGTACGCGACATCATCATCATCATCATCCTCCATTCCTGTAGAGTTAGTTGTTGGAAGCTATTGCATTTCGGCACCATCCGTTTTCTCAAGGGAATATTAATATCCTTTTGGGGAAAGAGTATATGGGAATTTATATACATATATGCTCTTAGTGGTATGGACTATAAATGTACACCAAAGTATTCTAAAGCTATACAAAACTTTAAAAGTTTTCATGAATTTGGTTCATAAACAAAATTTTAATTAATTTTAGTTTTCGTCTTTATAATAGAGAAAGTCCTCAACGTTAACGTTGACTGATGTAGATTTTAAATTATTTTTCGCAAAACTATATAATGTCCGGACTGTGGTATTATGCAAATTCGAATAAATCTCGAGAAGAGCGTTTTCTGAGTGAAAGATGAATTATACTTATTTATTATTTAGTACAATAGATTTCTTTTATGGCCACTAAATTTTATGCTTTTTGTGTAATGGAATTAAGTGAAGAAATAATTTAATTTAATTTATTCATAATTCAAAGTAACTAAAGATCTTTTAAACTTTAAGGAAGTTATTTACTCGTACTTTAATTTAGTTGTAAATTTCGAATAGAAAAGTAATTGTAAAAGCTAAAAAGGAATTAAAAATTAGGAAATTATAATAAAATCTTGTATTCTACTGCTCTCTAATATAAATATACAAACTAGCAAAGTATTGGTTGAATTACATTAAGAACGCCGACGTCGTGGTCGTGGTTTTATGTCATAAATATTTAGAGACATGCAGGCTGCATGTATGAATTGCATTACATTGCTCACGCTCACGTTGTCGGCGTGGTCGTTGACCCATCTGTAATCCTAATTTTAACGCTGGTACTCCATTACTGCCAATATTAAAGATATAAATCTATTATAAAACGAAAGAAAAAGTTACAATTGATCTAATAAGACTAATAATATTATACTCTAGATCAGGGATTCCCAAAGATTGACCACTTGGGGTCAATATCGGTTTCCCAGGGGTCGACAACGAAAACTGATTTTGGGGGTCGACGAGGTCTAAAAATCGACCCTTAATTAACACACGCTCTTCAAGATACTGTATAAGTTGTGTTATATCTACCAACTTGGTATAAGAATGACTAATATTTTAGTAGGAAGTATCATTGTTGTACTTTTAAAAAACTCAACAAGTCTATAAGCGTGCACAAGTTCGTACAAGATGAAAAACTGGGCAAGTCAATAAGCGTGGACAAGTTCGTGCATGATAATGTGTTCGAGCGTACAAGTCTTTCAGGCACGTTTTGACTTGTTCTGTATTTGACGCGTATACGCGATTTTATACTAACGAAATCACGATCAAGTTTAAGTCCAGAAATGCTAATGATATTTTACTAAATAACAAGCTTGCACTTAGGTTGAAAGTTCATTTGCGTTTTGAAATTCGTTGGAGCTTGAATGATAATTTTGTTCAAGAAAGAATTTTTTGGGATTCTCCGGTATATAGCAAAAGCTAAAAAATATTCTAATTTGTTATTTCATCATACAACCCATTAATTTTTGGTGACAAATTTCAAGTCTTGGTTTGACTCATCAACAGGTCACAAATAACGAAATTGTGTGATTTGAAAAACAAATGAAAAGCGTCTGCAGCAGGCAGAAAACCAAGCTGCACCGATGAGTGTAAGGTTTTCTGCTGACACGAAACGCTTCTTCTTCTTCCTTTTCTTCTTTATTTTCAGCCCACTGCGTGGCGTATACAGGTTCGATTCGCTTCGAATGAATCTGTTTCTATAAAGTTTTTTAAATTTTTTTAATAAATAAAAAAATTGTTTTTTTTCTGTTTTTCTCAAACTTTTATTTCTTTCTTCTTCTTTTCATTTTTTCATTTGTTTTTCAAATCACACAATTTCGATATTTGTGACCTGTTGATGAGTCAAACCAAGACTTGAAACTTGTCACCAAAAATTAATGGGTTGTGTGATGAAATAACAAATTAGAACACTTTTTTTTAGCTTTTGCTATATACCGGAGAATCCCAAAAAATTCTTTCTTGAACAAAATTAAGTTTAACCCGGTAAAAAGTCCAAACGTAATCTGTTTACTTGAATGATAATACGCTCATCTACTACTGCGTGTTTCACAGACAGCATTTAGTAGCAGAAAATCAGAGTCTAAGATTGCATCAGTCTTTACAATATGTTATAAATGCTGTCAACAAGATTCGCAACAATTCTTTGAACTCTCGGTTTTTTGCTCAGCTATGTGAGGAAAACGACGAAGTCTTGCTTAGCAAGATTTTCAGCTCTTTTTGAATCTGTGTTGGAATTTTTACAAGAAAAAGATCCGAATTTGAAAGAAAATCGGAATAATTGATTGATATCTTTGGTATGTTGAACAAAGTTATATTGCAGCTGTAGGGTGACGTTCTCAACTTGATTAAAACAAAATCAATAATATCGGCCTTTGTGGGTAAACTCATCCTTTATAAACAAAATTTAAGCAGAAATATTCACAGTTTCCGCATTTATCAAAATTACAAATATAAATATTACAGCCATGGAAGAAGCCAATGTGATAATGCAAGAAGAATTGATTACCATCAGCACAAACGAGGAGCTTAAACAAAAGTTCAACCAAGGCAATCAGAAGTTCTGGTTGCAACGCAACATTGAAGCACAGTATCCTGCATTGTGGAACATTGCTGACAAATAAAAATACCTTATCGCTTTTCCATCATCATACCTAGTCGAAAAAGGCTTCAGTGTGGTTACAAACATTTTGACAAAAAAAAAAAAAAACTTTTGAAAATCAACGAACGCGGAGTTTTAAGGATGCAACTTACCAATATTGAACCGGATTTAGTTAGATTGGTAGAAAGTCACCAGGTTCATTCATCACACAGAATTTTTTTTTTTTATCTTTACTTTGCGATTTTAATGTTATTTTCAAAAAATAATTACCTAATTAATTATTTTTATGTAATTTGTATTAATAATTATTAATTACACTTGATATTTACTGAATTTTATGTCTATTTATTTTGTTAAATTTTGATGAGAAAATGATGTCACTTAACCAACCGCCAAGTTTTTAAATTTTTAAGTATTTTGTATCAATAGGAAAAAGACCTAGAGATATGAATTTTAAAGTAATCTGGCTATGGGGGCTGAGGTATCAGTTCATTTTGGGAAAGGGGTCTCTTGCCCATAATAGTTTGGGAATCCCTGCTCTAGATGAACATAACAGTTAAATTAATTGAAAACCCAAAGTTCTCTATGGCAACACCAAGAAGTGCTGCCCGATTTCAAATTCAAATTGCATTTATTAATAAACTCTACACTTGTGTAAGATAAATCTTATATTAAGGTGTAGGTGAGTTAACAAAGTAAAGAAAAAAAAGAGGAAAATTAGAGAAAAATAAATAAAATAAATAAAAATAAAATATTAATAACAAAAATTATAATTAAGAAAGTTGATTGATGAAATAAAGCAAATAAGTCCAATACTACTATAAATTACGCAAAAGTTTAAAAACAAAATAGGGTATAAAATTAATCACTTATACATTAATTACTATGAAAAATTCACTAAACAAACTTATACGAAAGTTGCGATTTCTGCTAATTCTTCTGAGTTCAAATGGAAGAGATTTCCAGAATCTAATGAACTGGACGAAAAATTAGCGCTCACTGGGGAGAAAAATAAATGGTGTAATTATTAATGAACATGTTCTGCTAGATTGGGAGAATATTAGTTTACATAAAAATTATTTTGGTTCCTCACTTAT
Organism: Dioctria rufipes; assembly: GCA_963924295.1. Classification (NCBI taxonomy): domain Eukaryota; kingdom Metazoa; phylum Arthropoda; class Insecta; order Diptera; family Asilidae; genus Dioctria; species Dioctria rufipes. The sequence continues at coordinate 31,043,068 of OZ002742.1, forward strand.
CATAAGGTTCCTTAAAAAGTACATCCCAAAATCGATTTTGAATACACAGTAATATGATCATATGTTCTCAGGGAAAACACATAACGTACTGCTAAATTCAGTTTAGTTTTCAGTTTAGAGTCTAATTTACAAAATACTTCACACCCGTACAATAAAAATGGAATAATAAGTGTTTTTACAAGCATGATGCAAATTTCCAGGGGTGTGAAAAGTGCGGATAAAGAAACAAGATTATTAACATGAGTAGGCCAATTTAAAGTCGTATTAAATATCAAGCCCGGGGGTATGACGATATGATCAAGCAACACGTTTGGAAAAGAGGACGTATCTAATTCAGTTCTCTAGATAATAATAGCATTAGTCTTGGATGCGTTTAAGAGGACGCCATTAACTTGAGCCCATTTAGATATGAGACTAAGATCTTCATTCATACGGTAAACAGCTTCTTCAATAAGTCCGAAGGGTCTAGAAATATATAGTTGGACGTCGTCTGCATATAAATTTTGCAGAACTGATGGAAGATCATTTGTGAATACGGAAAAAAGTAATGGCCCAAGAATGGATCCTTGTGGAACTCTACTGTGCACAGGAAGGAAATCGGATTCAGTTTGATTACAAACAACCCTTTGAAAGCGGACACTCAGGTACGGGCAGATCAATTTACATGCAGAACTAGAAAATGAATGAAGTTTTTGGATTAATAAGGTGTGGTTGACTCGATCGAAAGCCTTTCAAAAGTCAAAAAAGGTTAATGGCGTAAAAATATCATTATCTAGGGAGATTCTAATGTCGTCTGTTATTTTCAATAGTGCAGTAATGTAGCTATGCTTAGATCTGAAACCTGACTGTAAATTTGATAACAGCTTATTATTCTCTAAGTAATTAGTAATTTGCGTATGCAACATTTTTTGAAAAACTTTAGCACAAAATGAAAGAACAGATATTAGGCGATATTCTCCTACATCGAGAGTTTTTTTATGAAAGTGTAAAACTTTAGAAAACTTCTATGACACAGGAAAAGTTGATCTCATAATGATAGCATTAAAGACATGTGTAAGACAGGGAAGTAATATCGGTAGTAGCAGTTTTATTAGTCTGGAATGAAAACCATCAAGACCAAGAGGATATTACTGCGGAAAAAACTTCCATTTCAGTAGTCGAAGTAAAGGAGAACCCCTTACCAACCCCAATTTCTGTAGGCATATATTGAGATTTTGATCTTAGCAGGTGTATACAAATCAAATAAGAAAGCCCTTGAAAATTTATGGCATGCTGAAAAAGGTCGATCTATTTTTCGTGCTACTATATATATCATATATATCAGGAGTCATAAGATTTGACAATTGTAACACACGTACTGTCCGCAAAAATGCAGATAAGCATGTACCAATCAAAGAGCTATGGGATAAATGGGTAGAAATACTACAGAATTTATACAAACCAGATGAGTTTGTAACAATTGACGAACAGCTAGTTGCCTTTCGTGGAAGATGTCCTTTTGACAGTACATGCCTAATAAGTCTGTCTAATATGGCATTAAATTTTAGCTACTTTGCGATAGTTGAAATAGCTTTGTATGGAATTTTCAGCTTTACACAGAAAAGGAAGCTAATGTGGCACCTGACAGAAATCATGGTATAGTTAGAATTTTAGACTTATGTACAACCGACCTCAGAAGTAGAACACTAACTGTTGACAATTTTTTTATGTCACAGGAACTTGGATAAAAGTTGCTGAGAACAAACATCACAATGGTCGGAAGTCTACGTAAAAATAAAACATTAATCTCATCTATTTTTCTTGATGTGAAAGGAAAGCCTTTATATAGTTTCATGTCTGCATGCTACTGAAAAAGTTGGTGAAATATGGAATTAGAGACGAAGAATTTACTTGGTGTACGAACTACTTAACTAATCGAAGACAAAGAACTAAAGTTAATGGGCATTGGTCAAGGTCGTTGCAGGTGGATCTAGGTGTTCCTTAAGGTCCTGTGTTGGGTACACTACTATTTATTTTATACATCAACGATTTGCACGTGTTAGTACAAAACTGCACGCTGGCGCTGTTTGCGGATCACGCTATATTATTTGTGGCAATGGATGACTTTAAAAAAGGGGAAAGAGCTATGCAGGAGGATCTTGACAGAGTAGACTTGTGGATGAAAAGCAATAAACTGAAATTAAATGTGTCCAAAACGAAATGTATGTGCTTGGATGGTGAACTAAATATTAATCTAGTTGTGGATGGAAGTAGAATTGAGCAGGTTGAACAGATAAAATACTTAGGAATAATAATTGATTCAAAACTTAAATTTGATAGTCATGTAACGTATATATGCAAAAAAACAAGTAAGTAAGAAGGTTGGTTTCATGAAAAGGATTAGGAAAAGGTTAACAAGCCAAACAGCGATCAATATGTACAATGTTATAATTAAACCACATTTCGAATATTGCAGTACAATCTTATATTTAACTAGTCAGGAAAAGCAGGATCAATTGCAAAAAATGCAAAATAAAGCAATGAGAGTGATATTGGAATGTGATAGATATACTAGAATAGATTTTATGTTAAGTGAATTAAGATGGTTGAATATTAAACAAAGAATTACGATGAATGTACTAGTTTTCGTTTTTAAAATTAAGAATAACTTAGTTCCTGGCTATTTAAGTAAATATATAAATTATGTAAGGGATTGTCAACCATATAATATAAGAAATGGAGGTAAATTTAGATTACCTAATTTTAGAGATACTAGGGCGCAGAATTCACTAATTTATAAGGGACTTAGGTTATTTACCGATTTGCCGCGAGAAATAAGAGCAATAGAGCACTTAAATTTATTTAAAAAAATGATGATGGAGTTTGTTAAAGAAAACATAAATTAAGATAGCGAATTTATATTCTGAATTGTTAAGTAATAGCTGTATAGCTAAATAAATGAATTATTATTATTTACCCAGGATACGACAATGGTTCCCTACATTCCAAGAAAAAATAAATGTGTGCTTCTACAAAATACATTTCATAAGGCGAAAGAGATTGGAAGTGACAAAAAGAAAAAACCAAAAATTATTATTGATTACAATGCCACAAAATGAGGTGTCGACACTGCAGACTGGAAAATTGCATGTTACAATTCTCGCAGGAATACAAATACATAGGTGGCCAATGATTGTCTTCTCTAATATTTTGGACGTATCACTACTCAATTCATTCGTTCTATATTTACGAGTATGTGTTCAGCGTGGAATATTTCAAAACACCATAGAAGACGCTTATTCATTGAAAATGTTTTCGAATCGCTAGTAAAGCATCAGCATATGGTCGAAAGAGTTCGTATTCCACAGTCTCTAAATGCTCAGCAACTTCAATCTAATATTTCAGCATCTGCAAGTCAACTTCTAGCGACATCTCCTTTTCGAAGACTATAACTCAAAGCACCCTCAAAAGAAAAAAATTGCCCAAAACGTGGCCGATTCTGTTTTTGTAAAAAATCAGAAAACAAATATACTTCAAAATGCCAAAATTGTAACAATTTTGTATGCAAAGTTCACAGTAGAATCTCTTGTCTATGTACAAATTGCACACAGTGAATACAAAGCATCACAACTATTTTTATTATATTTTTCCATTTTGAAGTATTTTTCTATATTATTTTTCTCAATAAATTTACTATAAAGAAAAAGTAAAATAAAATATTGTTTTTTAGGGACTTTAATGTGATTTTTTATAAGGGGAGGATGAAGGTTTTAAGTTTATAATTTGTAATTTTACAAAATGTGTGTGTGCTTTTATCTTCTATTTCTTCATTTTGAAAGCTATACGCACATATCCGGTCAATCTCCGCAAATTAGGACATCACCAATATTGATCAAACAAAATCTGTTCTTACTTATCCTGAGTATACACAATCAGTACCACCTCCACTCATATTTAAATCTTTATTAATCGCAAATATTTCCGCATCACATAATATTCACTCATACATACCAATATTTCTAACTTAGGCATTTTAAGCTTATATGCCTGATCCTTACTATTGTATCTTAAAATGTATCTACATACATAACTACATAAAACATCTGTAAGAGCTTAAGATTTTATTTTTAATCGGATATATTTTCCCTAAAAGTAAATAGTACCTAATAAGAAATCCTCGTACCCCCCATTATATGAGATACTTATTTTTTTTTTTTTCGTTTTTCCTACTCTAAAAGGAAAAGTTGGAAGTAAGCTTCTTAAAACTCTCCGTTAAAGCTGTGGTAAAACTCTCCCTGAACAAGGCAAAGCCAAGTGATAATCCAAGAGAAATCCCTGAAGAAAGCCCTTTTCAATTCAATTCAACCGAGAATGATGGGTTGGCTACAAGACTGTATCGAGCGAGACTAAAATAATATCAAAAAACACCTTGTTCCGGGCAGACCGGTAACATCTCAAATATTTATTTTCGGGCGGGACTATGGCACCAGCTTACTTGTTGCGACAACTAAAATCGCTTTATTTTTTCTTCTGTCAAACCAAGAAGGACAAAAGGACACGATTTTCTTTCTTTTATACTTGCGTCTATGGCAATGGCCATAGATTTACTAAATGTTCGTAGTGATTATGGATTTGGTCTAGCGGGGAAGGAGCCCAAGAGGAGCCTTCTTGGTACGAGTAGTAGATTCTCGGATGCTATCAGCGACTAGGAACGCAGAACCAATCAAGTGCGGGACGATCGATAAATTAATTTTCGTAATGCGAAGAATCGGGATTATTTTACTTCACGTTGTTGGTTGGTATAACGTCGAAGAGGAAAGGCTAAATGGGCTATTGAGAGATTTAATAACTTTAAGTGATAAATCTTGAAAGAACATACTTTAAATGGCGGAACTAGCAGTAGATTTTATTATGACTATAACAAAGGAAGACGATGATGATGACGCTGTAAAGAGAAGTTTTATGAAGAAGTTTCTTGCGTGTTTATGGGGGGCATTGTCCTATTCAACGGATATTTAAGATTATGTCAAAGAATATCGTTTACTTTGTGTAATGGAAATATTACTGAGAAAATGGAGACGGTACTAAGACGTTTTTGAATGTTCTGGTCTTGTGAGTGTCGCCAGCTATTTCTATTGTATGTAAGTAGACCGAACTGTAAAAGTTTGGATTATAATCGACAGCATTATGGGAAGCTTGGAAGGAAATTTGTTTTATATCCTAGTTTTTGGTTTACTTCTTTGAATACATAAAAAACAATTATGGCAAATAAGATTGGACATCTATGTGTAATTTTAAGAGACATTTTAATTTTTGTGTATACCTGTTGTCCGTCTGCTTGTCTATTTGTCTCATCATACGATATACCTCGAAAAAGAATTAACTTATACACAGAGCTGACGGATATAATTTGCTCCCATAACTCTTTGAAGTGTTGCCAAATAGCCGCACCCCTCCTGCCAGTTATGAGTCCAACCATTCAGGCGAAATGTATACCGTCACTTCCTTGACTCAACCCAATAGTCCTCTATTTCCTACACCTATTTTTTTCCAGCCAAGGGCATCATAGGGTATCCCCAGCTTTGGCAACATCATGAAAAAAAGCCAAAGGGAGCCTAACCTCAGTTATGAAGGATGCATGGAATGAAATTCTTATAAAGCCTTTGAAATACTTTGCAAAAATTTTTGTTTGTTTGCCTTTCAGATATTTAAATAAATTTTTTCAGTGAACCCATACAGTTGTCCCAGTTTAAAAAATCCTTTCTATTTTCTTTAGCTACAATAATTAATAATTGATGTTAAAGTGTAAGAATTTTCCTGTTTTACAGCATAAAATTAAGAGATTATCAAATGTTTTCAGTTTTTGAGAAGGGGAAAATAAACCTAATCAGTTGGCCGGCAGTGAATTTATCATCATGTTACCTGTCCTCTCTATTATTTTCAGGTCTGTGTTATGGAACGCATATAATATAGGGTGTGTCCAGAAAGTCATGAAATATATTTTTTTGTCACATCCCTACTGGTCGCAGCAACGTGTTCGAACCAGTTCGGTAAGGTGGGGGAACCTTAACCTTTGCAGCGCATCAAAGTTCAGTCTGCTGCGAGCATCGTAGAATCAGGAAAACTGATTTAGTTCAATCTTGTTTCGAGACCACGTCACGATGCACGATGGCGAATACTTTCGCACAACGTTGGGCGATCAAATTTTGCACAAAACTCGACAAAAAGCTGTCGAAACTACAGAGAGTCTGCTTTATCGTATGTACAGGTTTCAAGGTGAATGAAGAAATTCAAGGAGGGCCCGGAAGGGGTGGGCTATGAACGCCACTCTTTCCGCCCAAGAAAAAATCAAACATATGAAAATGTGACACGTGTGCGTTATTTTGTTCAATTTTGACTGTTGAATGAATGTTCGATTATTAGCTGACAATCTGAAAATTCTGAAAACTGTTGTTGCATCGCATCGTTACGGACGAATCGAACATGCGAAAGGTGTGCACCAAGTTGTTCCCAAAACTTATGACGGACAAGCAAAAGTCAAATCGAGTGTTGAGTTGAGCGCGAATTAATCGAAGGAACGTGTGGAAAGTAATCTTGATTTTTTGGACAATTTTATTACCGGTGAGGAACCGTGCACATTTGACGAAGTGTTAGAGTGCCGAATGGCACATCTCGGCATCCCCGAATCCGAAGAAAGCAAGGATGAGCAAATCGAAAGTGAAAACAATGTTGATTGTCTTTTTCGACGCCAAGGGTGTGGTCTACAAAGAATTTGCACCTCAAGGACAGACAGTAAACGCTGTCTACTACGTAGATGTTCAGGAAAGTTTGAGGAAACGGTTCATACGGGTGCGGAAAAACATCGCCACTACCTGGACTCTGCATAATGACAATGCACCCAGTCACACGTCTCTGCGCAACCGTGAGTTCCTGGCGAAGAATAACGTGGCACCGATACCGCAGCCACTCTACAGACCCAACTTAGCTCTGGTGGGCTTTTTGTTTTGTTCCCGATGCTCAAAACTGCACTGAAAGGACGCCACTTTTACAGCATTGACGCTATCGAAACGGCCGTGACGACAGTTCTGATGGAGGTTTCCGTCGAGGCCTTCGAGAGAGCACACCCGGCATGGGAGAGTCGGTGAAAGAAATGTGTAGATGTTGGTGGATAGTACTTTGACGAACAGTAACAATTTGCATCGGTATTGTCATAAAACTATTTAAAAAAAAAAAAATATTTTATAATATAATAAGGTAAACAGCATAGTGATTGAACAGGAAGACAATTTTGTTGTTTATTTTCTAATGTGCATATGTACGAACAGACAGCCATAAAGTTTTGGTATCTATTTTATCACCATCTAAAGATGTTCTCTAGTAAGCTCGTGTAATCCAAACGTCTAACTTACGTAAAATTTTGATGCATATTGATGTGTTCTTAAACTATTATGAAATATCATAGTTATTGGACACATCAATTTGCTGTCCTAGCTTTACTTTGTTCTCATGTTTGACCTTATAAGTTTTCTTTTTATATGTATTTATCTGAAGTATGTAATTGCAAATAGGTGCGTCAGATAAATTTTGGTTCTTCGGCCATACCAGCAGGTATTGTCCAAATTCTTATTTCGATCTTGAGTTTTGAATACAATTTTCTAATTTCATATGTTAGGTGAGAATTTTATGACAATCTTAAGTTAATTTAAATTGGCTGGAAAAGGATTTTAGTTCTCAAAATAGCTATAGATGAAAAATATTTGTAAAAATATCAAACGATTCAATTGTTATCCATCCATAATTGCTCTTTTCTATAACCCAATTGTCAGGAATGACACAGAATACAATTCGCACCGGCATTCTTTTATATGCATAAACACCGTTAGTGAACATTAACGAACATTTCTACTATTATCATTTGTGATCATTGAATCTATGACTATGTATGTATTTTCATTTCCTTGTAAAGCGAGAAACGAGGAGCCTCATATGGAAATTGCCATACACTTTGAAAGCCTGGTAACGGTTTTCCAGGCGGAAGTCAAGGGCATCTTTGGAGCGGGAAGGTATCTCCTTAACTCAGACACTGAGAACAAGTAGATTGCCATATCTGCTCGGACAGTCAAGCACCTGTGAAGGCCTTGACAAAACTCTTTACAACATCCAAACTGGTTTTTGGAGTGCAAAACTACACTAAATTCTCATTCTCGAAATAACAGGGTGCGCACTTGTTCTTTGAATGCAGCGGAAATGAAAAGGCGAACGAGCTTGCTCGTCTTGATGTAGTCTCGGATGCACGCTTCTTCACAAACGGAATCACACCAAAGCACCTTGCCTCTAATATTTCGGCTTAGGCCGACTGCCAAAAGAGTCGTCTTTGATTAGATGACCCTTCGGGTAGAACTACAAAGGAACTGTGGGGTAAGTCTAGCCCAAACTTAACGAAAAAGCTATTGCGACTAAAAAAGCCAACCTAAGTGTCAATTCTCACTGGTTATACTTTTCTCAGGGGTCACCTACACAGGATGGTGGTGTGGATGATCCTATATGCATAGGATGCAGAGAGGAATCCGAAACGGTCCACCGCACCGCACTTTCTTTGTCACTTTCTGGCTCTCACGAAAGCGTTATAGATTCCTTGGCTCTAACTGGTAAGGATAGTTGGGGACAATATTGAATTTTATAAGAGCGTTCGGTTTGGACCTATGAGTAATTGCTCATAAGCCTTGAGAGTGAACAATCGTCCTACGTTCTAGAGATCCTGGGGCCTCAACCTCTTTTCAATCCATCCACCCATCCAAAGCGAAAACTGTACATCCAATAGGACAAATTTGCAATCCAGATTCATTTCAATTAAAAATTTTTTCTTGAATCATTGAAAATTCTTCTCAATTCGAAATATTTCCTAAATTTGGAAAAAACAACAACTTCACTGCCTCGCTACTTCTTTTTGAAATCTGTGGTTAACTTTTACGAAATTCTTTTCAGACCTCTTATTTTTAAAGGGATTTCCACAATTTTTAATCACTGTCTTGTATGGTCCTTTCTTTTTCCAAGTGCAGACGAAATTCTTCTACTTCTTTTTCTTCTACATAAATTATACAGGACCGAGGGCAGCGTAGTTTTATGATCAGAATTTTTCAAATTAACACTCAACGTTGATTTTGCTTCCCCAGATTTTTTGGCTGCCTCTTGTTGTGACTTAGGTAGAGGTACAAATGCCCCGAATCATCACCATAGTCAATATATTTTAATATCAAATATAGCGTGTTTTCACCTAGGTGGTCCATACAGGAGATGATAGTACTCATCTAGATAAACAAAAAATTTAATGGCAGGGTTGGGGGATCCATATAAATTGTTTAGGTTTGTCAAAAAACACCATGTATCTTACAAAAAAAAAAAAAAAAAAAAAAAAAACAAAAAAAAAAAAAACTAGGAGTTACCCAATAGCCTACCTCTTTTATTCATTAGTGCGGGGCACCGCTATACCCAGCCTAGCATGGTCGCCTATTGCTCAATGACCCGTAATGATCCCTACTAAATTCCTGATATACATATGTTCTGTTGCCATTAAGCAATTCACTTGTCCTCCTCCTATCATATGCAGGCCGTAATTGCCTCAAGATACTGCAGGTTTCCCTATTGATCCACCGGAGGCTTGCCTTTTGATAGGCGTCCCTGATGATCTCCTCTTTTAAAGCTCCGATTGGGATCCTCACATAAGCTATAGTATTAATGGAGCATTTTTGAATTACCAGCCGGTAAATAGACAGCAAAACGTACAGTTATTGGACAGAGGTCAACAACTGTCTAGAATCAAACAAAATTGATTTTGTTTCCACTTCTAATGCCGTAAAAAATATATATATACATTATATGGAAAACAAACAGCAACAAACAACTATCAGTTTTAATTAATTTCTAATAATTGAAATCTTGAACTAATACAATGATTATAGACACCAGAATAAAATAATTAAGCTAGTTAAAAAATTATGATGAACAACTCTCATGCACCGAGTACCTGCAGCAGACGCAGAGCCATCTGTCGGATTAAATAGAAAGCATACATACGTTGCGATTGTTTTCATATCTAAAAAAGGAAGGGAAGCAAAATGCATTAGAGTTATTAAAAAAAAAAACTAACATTCGTTTTGTTCAATTTACTATTTACCCAATTATAATTTTTTTTAATGCCTGTTTCAGTGAACTCCATGTCTAGACTAGCCATTAAAGAACCTGTTTTTACAACGGTATTTACCAATCCAATTAAAAAAAAGTCCTGTTCTATAATCCTTTTCCCAAACAATAAAAGAAAACGCTCCACTAAAAACAGAACTACAGTTATACCTTAAACAATATATGCAATATGTGACAGAAAAATAGCAATAGCCTCGGCGGGGCGTATCCATTCTGTAACTCCGGAGAACAATTCCAAGTCATTTGCGGACTTGTCACTCGTATTCGCTACCTTTCTTATCGTGACTAGTACACTCTACCTTAAAACAAAAGCGGTTACATTAGTTCTGCAAGAGTAACTAGGTGCTATACTACCTTTATATCGAAACAGAATTACCAAGTTTTTTCATTTATCCTTCTCTTTCGCTCCTCGGAAACCGCAGTAATCTGAAATCTTTTGTTTTTGTTTTTTCTCCTTGATATCGAGAACCAACTTGGGTCCATCGTTGTGTTTTTTTGTGTGCTGTGTTTATTCATCGATGGATGCATCTTGCATGCAATAAAGCCAGTTCTGTTTAGTTTATTGCATAGGAAACAATAATTCTTCTTTGTGCTTCTTAATGCTGGTACAGGAATACCATCGGATCGAACTATGTAGATAAAATCCCCTCTGAATGCATTCACTTTTGATAGTAAAAAAAAAAGAGAAGCGAATAAAATTGTTTGTATACGGGGCAACAGGAAACGTTCCATTGATTGGAATAACAATTGAAGACTTTTACAAGGAAAATACATTTTTGTAGCTATCGTTTTAACTTTTCTAGATCCAATCACACATCTACTATGTACCTACTACCCATATACATATGTATGAATGTAGATTGTAAGAAAAGTTCATGGCACTATTAAGAGAAGAAATCAGAAAATCTCAATCGTTGACGATTCGAACAATTCGAAAGAATAGAGGAAAGCCCACACCAAGAAATGACGACATGGGGACTGACATCAATAAGGTACCAGAAGCACAGGGTCTTTTTCCTTTTACGAGAAAAAAATAAAAAAGGAGAAAAAAAATAAAAAAAGAACTTAAAAAAAAAACACCAATGGAATTGTGTTTAAGGGAAATTGATCACTTTTAAGTACTGAAGGAACTGAAGAAGTAAAAGTGTGTTCTGGAAAGGTATACACAAGAATATTTAGGGAACACACTGTTCTGTTCTCGGCGTGCAAAACCTTTTTAAGAATTCTTTTCTCCTTGGAATTGCTTTTAACTTTCTACTTACTTTGTGTTGTGAATGTGCGTTTTTATTGAAGTTGACACTTTTCTGGAATTTCTGACCTCAATTTTGATAACTGTGACTGTGATGAATTATAATTGAAATTCTCTTATAGAAATCTCTGAATAATAGGAAAACTCGCAAGTCAACATTTTCCTATGAAATATATTATGTCCAACCAAGGTCGATGTTATTATAAATCAACAAATTAAGGCGTTCCTTGTCTTTTGATAGTTTTAAACTTAATTTCATTATATTTTTATTCAGAACTGGGCAAGTACCAAAGAAAAAGTACTTAAGTACAAGTACCGAAGGCCTGAGTACTTCAGCGTAAGTACAAGTACCGCATGTATGAAAAGTACTTGTAACTAAGTACTAAGTCTATAAAAAGTACTGAGTACTTTTTGAAGTACTTTTTAAAGTACTTTTTTAGAATCATTGCACGTTGGCAGTAATATAATGAAGTTTATCGAGTTTAGTTAATAGATATTAATAAATAAATACCTTTTGAAAACTATAATATGTATAGTAACCAGTGGCTACTATTTATAGTTTTTTATAGTTTTCGACGCTGCAGGTAGAGTAAAACTCTCACTTCTCAATGCTACACTCATAAAAGCTATTAGAGGTCCGCCCAAGCACACCCATTATCGCCTCCAATAATGCATAACAATTCTAAGAAAAAAATTTCCAGTAAATGTCTAAGAAAAAATTGTTTCCTTCCCTACATCAGCTCGAGGCATCGTTGATTTTATATTGGAGCGAGTCATTGCTTGCTTACTCTTGATTATGTCCACTGACGAATATAATATGGACTACTTATTTTTCTATTTTACGTGGCCATAATTGCTTGTGTCAAAAAGAGTTCTTACGTCGGTGCCAACATTGAAAATATCATTGGTGGGAAGTTGAAAAAGTGAGCACGCAGCTTGGAAAGTGATTTTAATAAAACATTTAGAATTTCTTCTGCGTATCTAATGATATTTTATCAGTAATAACCTTAAATGATTAATTCTAAAATCATGTATTTCGACGAATCCACTAATTTATTTGTTGTTTTCAGTTCTATCTCAGTTGGTACTTGGTGCTTAGACCGAAAGTCAGCAATATAGAAGTGAGCCCACTTTCTGCAGTGTATTTCTATAAACGCAGTCAGTCCATATTATACATGTTAGTGGTTATGTCATCAAGTCGAGGCATCATCGATTTTATATTCGAGCGAGACGTTACTGGTTTTTGTTCTACTTGTCCAGTCTTATTTGTATGTTTTTAGTTTGTCGAAGGTTCTGCCTTGATGCGAGAGTGCGGCACATTCTTTGACAGTTCTTTGCGTGCTTTAAAACTCAACAAAAAAGGAGTTGCGCTAGAGATTGTGTTTGCTTTTCTACGAAGAGTTATATATTTGTAGGTACTTAATAGACTCAGAAATAATGAAGTAAAAATCTTGGTAATTAAGTACAAAAATAAGTCTTTACAAGTAAATAGAAGCAAGTACTTATGTGCAAGTACTAAGTAGAGGCATTTCAAAGGAATTGAGTAATAAGTCTTAAGTAACGAAAATATACTTTAAGTTGTACTTAAACCTTTTTTTACTTAAGTATTGCCCAGCTCTGTTTTTAATATTCACCCTTATTATGGTTGCCACCTCACTTCAAGTGCAGAGTTGCAGAGTTGCCAGATTGGAACAAATAAATTCTTGTACCAACTTTACAAAAACCTCGTACGAAATGAAAAATTCACGTACACTAGGTTTATTGCGAAATTAATAAGAAAGGAAGGCTAAACCCTGTCTACACTGGCCATGAAAAATTGCTTACCATATTTTATGGTAACGTCCATCTTGAATAACAAATTCTTGGTGTGGGTAAATTATTTTATAACATTTCATTTTTGGCTGGTCGGTGGCGTTATAAAGGCCGAAAAGAAATGCGATCAGTGGATTGATTGTATTAAAAAATTTGAAGCTCGCCGAGTTAGAAGAGATTAAAAGATTAAGAAAACCAATATGCACCTTTTTAGTTCCATAAGCACTCGTTTAGTTCGTAGAAATTAATTAATTTAATTAGTTCCGAATGCGTTATTATCTTAATTTGGCCATTTTGATGATAAACGTAAAATTTTTTCAAGCAATTTTCTTGGCAATATATGGTAGGCAATATGGTATGCCATATATTGTATACCATGAATTATTGGCATGGCTACCCGGTCTACATTGGCAATTACGTAGCAATAATATATGGTATAACATAATTTATTACCAGTGTAGACACAAGGTATTAAAACGAATCAATTTAGTAATATTTTATTTTACTTTTTTATAAATAAAATTATGGATATCTCTCAAAAAGTTATATTTGAAAGAATTTTCTTGTATAAAATTTTTATATAGTCTTGTCTGAGGTGGTCACTGTTCCTAAAATAAAAGATATTTAGATGTATTAATACAGAATTTGGATCTACAATTATCTAGGTCCGAGATTTTGGTCGAAGTTTTCATAAGGTGTGTCGCAAAGAATTTCAGATATTTTAGTGTGCCGTCAATCAAACAAGGTTGAGAAACACTACCCAGATGAATATCCGTATGTAATTTCATATGGCCACCAATCAGCGCAACGTTTAAGTGGTTTTTCGCATATATTTCTAAACCGATTCATTGGATAGTAAAAATAATTATAACGCCATAGGATTTGATATTTTGAAGAACTTTCCAGTACAATAAAAACGGCTAAGACTGATAGTTTTCACGGTATACGTAAAAACCTAAAATTTTTGTATAGCAACACTAAGGAAACGTGGTGTATAAAATTTCAGCTCTCTAAGTGGACGCATTCTCAGACAGTGTTCAAATATATAGCGAAAACGAAATTTTTGTTTGGCAACCCTACAAAAATTACCGCATTTGTCTCATTTTCGAAATTAAATAGAAAAGCCGTGTGGAAAACTTAAGCTCTTTAAAGTTAAAGATACACGGTGAGAGACTTTTGGTCTCCATTCTCCGGTTTACAGAGACAAGAAACTTTTATCTGTGGAGACCATAATAAAAAAGTCTGTAGAGACACGTCTCCGAAGTGTACTATGCACGAAATTTAAAGTTTGGTCTCTAGAGATCTCCAGAGATTTTTGTTAATTGTCAAGCAAGATATTCTTTGAAAGAATTATCTCAAAAGTTATTAATATTTTTATGTTATGGGAAAAGTGAAAAAGCTTAAACAAATATATCCTTGGTGTACAAATTTTACGGGATAAACACAACAAATAATTTTGTTTTTGTTTTGTTTTTTGCAATAATAACCAGAGCTCTATTGATGAAACAAATTGTTTGCCCTAAATCCATTATATTTATTATTAATTATTTTTTAGTTTTTTTCGTAACAATTTGTCAAACTCACTCCAATTTATTAATTTTCCTTTCCGAGTAGACTTACACCAGAACGAGAACACACCACACAAATCGTGTCCGGAGACCTGTAGACGAAGAAATGAACAAATTTCGGAGACCGGAGACCGAAGACGTGTTTATTTTAAAATACACGGTGGGAGACCGGAGACCAAAATATCTCTAGAGACTAGGTCTCTTTAGAGGTTTTTTACGTCTCCGAAGTCTATACACGGGTCTCTGGGTTTCCAGAGACTAAAAATTTGGTCTCTAGCCGTGTAGGTTCACATTACGTAGGTGTACGCGCTCTCGAGTTATCCATCATAATAACTTTTAATATTATGAGTGGGTATCAAATCAATCTTGCTTTACCACCATTATTTCTATGCGTGGCAAACTACTGGTTACCCTACGATCTGGTATAAAAACGAAAATAGACCTATAGACCTGCGTTAAATATCGTGTAAGAACAACATGTAACGCCAAACTGGATAAGACAGCTATACGTATCGATATTGGTGAAAAGAGAAAGGTGAGGTAAACAAATAGACGCAGCAGCTGTGAAAGCATCCTTTCAGTTGTTTTAGATTTTATTCGAGATAAGAAAATATTGTCAAATCGGCGAATGGGGAACTTAATTTAAGCTAAAAAGGGATACGTCATCAGTATACGTAGAGAGTTTTGCTATGAAATAAATTCATAGCGAATTTAGTCAATATGAAATTGACTGAGTTTGCTGCAAAATCCGTAGCTCGGCTGTTAACTTTGGCGCATACGGCATGCAGGAAACAAGCCGTACTGATGAGTTTACGGTTTCTGCTGATACGAAACGCCTGCTTTTGCATAGATTTTTTTTTTTAAGATTTCTCGTTTGTAAAAGAGTTTTTTATTCCAATCAATATACGTACTATGTCCGTAGGAATGAAGAAGGTATTATTGATTCGGCAGCTTTTTAAGATTTGACTTAGAACCTTAGTGTCCAAGATTCGCTACATGGTCATATCGTAATGGGCGTAGCATATACACTTTGACTACTATCTACAAATCGTACAAACAAGACTAATAATAGCGGATACGTGAATTACTGTTATGATTGGTGAAATATTACAAGTCATGAACAGAATTTGTAACGAAAGTCTGAATATGATATGAAGTTGCCGATTTGTGTATGAACGTTCGCTACTCGAAATCGTATATGCAAATCATATGAAATGAGGTGTACGATAGGATTACGCGGCAAGCCGTGGACTAGGGCCTTATGTATCAGAATAATGTTTTAAATTGGTGTATTATGAATTGGATGACTTTCCATGTCTTTCCACTGCTTTTCCAAATTGAAAAGTTACACCTTTTTTAACTGAAATCCCACTAGCGTTCTATATGTAGGATAAGTGAAATAGGGCATTTCCTCTTCTTTTCTACCAATAGATACGATAGCTTTCCATTTCTTAGTTGGAGTTTGTTTGAATTTATTTTGTTTAGGTGTGAGATTTTCTAACAGAGTCTTAAGTGCCACCTGTCAAGGTGAGGAAAACTTTAATATCGGAAATAGACATGACCAAAGGATATGTATGCTTGACGAGGTTCCCGATTTTTTATTGAAGCTGATCGACAGTCTACCATTGTAAAGGAAGTCGGGTTGGTGTAATTAATCTTCATCATCTCTATTATCTTTGATGGGACAATTTTGCCAGGATATAGTTCGAACCCTATGTGATTTCTGACTGTATTGAATCGAAGGATTTTTGATAACTGATAAATGTAGAATTTTCATTCTGATGTTCACAAGTGTCCTTAAATAGGAAATGTAAAAGAATGTTCCTCATTACCACGCAATTAGACTGTGGATATAGTCTCAGCGATAAGGGAACTGTGAATAACTGAATTTGTTTTATATAAATCTTCCGCAGTTCGTTCACTTTCATGTTTCGATGCTTTAGAACATAAAGCAGATAATACATAACTTCGACTAGTGCTTTAATGGAAACATATCTATAAGTAGATACGGTGATGTTTCACCTCATTGTTGAATCGAGCGTTAGCAGTGTACAAACCTTCAAGATAGCAGGCAACTGCGCCTAAAAGATTCTGAAGATATTTGGCAATCGATAAGATCTAGATAAATCTTATCTGATGTGACCGTTAGGGTTAGCTTTCTAGTAACTCTTTTCTTAAGTTCGACTTCATAAACGTAATTAATGTGAATATTCAGGGTAGAAATGAAGAAGTACATTGAGAACGTTAATCAGTGCCAATCAGGAATTAGGAAGTGGTGTATAGGCACAGTCCTTCAGAAATCAACTTAATCCGAATGTAGCCTAGTTGGAACTGAATCGTACTTGTCCTTCGAATTTTGTTTGTGTGGTTCGAATCAGTGATACCTTGGTCTGCTTGCACATGTTTTATTACTAAAGCGCATACCATCCATAAGAAGTTGATCAGAATTATAAAGTCCACCAAGAGAACGTCATTTCCTTTAGTGGTTCTGTATATACCATATTTTCCAATTACATTCCAAAGCACTTCGAACATTCATATATTTTTCGTTCTTCTTCACCTCTGTTGGGAACACAGGGCCTCCTGGCCCATCCATCTAAATCTGCATGACCCTACTTAGACGAGTATGAGATTTGCTTTGAGGTGTCTTCAAATGCCCTTGATGATTACATCATTCAACTTGGTGCCTTACATTTGATGGCACAAATAATACACCACAGGCAGACACACTTCAAACTGGAATGATCACGTGACTCATAATGGTCAACGATCATTATATCTACAAGTTTTGTGCGGCATGCCGCGGCAGAGACAGCATACTGACCTATCAAAACAGGCTCTATCTAAGGCTCTGATACAGGTGTCTGAATTATATACTGTGACTATGCCATGTGATTTTTAATTGTGGGGCTGCCATCTGTCGTTTAATAGGAAAAGCAAATTATGAAATTTGGAGTTTGTTTGTTTTTATTCAAAATATTTCGAGTTTAACCTCTGCTTGCCGTAAAAGGCTTCGTGTTGTGTTGCAGGCTTTACAAATATTCTCTGTCTGCTATATGTAGACTGTGTTCTGGTTGTTGTTGCTGCAGATAGAGAGGGATCGCGGGAGGTTCTAGAAAATGCAAAATGAAGTTAGGTAGGAAAAAGCGCAGGAAGGAATTCAGGTACCTCTGAGATTAATGGGCCATCAAGTCAATCTGAGCACATAACCAATCAAAATATTGAATTCTGTTGAAGGAGTGCATCTCAAATATTCCACTTCTACTCGTGACCAGTTAATGAGGCTGAACCTGGCTTCTTTGGTAAGTATTATGCCAATATCCCAGGGTACTTCAACCATTGACAAACCCTATTATTTACACAGACAGCTCCAAAACTGAAGAAAATACCTTAGCAGGCATTTTCTGTGAAAAGCCTCGTATGGAAATTGCCCTACACCTTGAAAGCCATATTACGGTTTTCCAGACGAAAGTCAAGGCCATTATTGAAGCGGGAAGATATCTCCTCAACTCGGATACTGTGAGCAAGGAGATTGCCATCTGCTCGTATAGTCAAGCAGCTATAAAGGCCTTGTCAAAACCCTTGTAAACCCCAAGCTAGTAGTGGAGTGTAAAACCACTCTAAATTCCCTCTCGCTGTGTAAAAGGGTACTCGTTATTTGGGTGTCAGGTCACAGCGATATTAGCGGGAATGAAAGGGGGTCGAGCTTGCTCGTCTTGGTACAACCTCAGAAGAATCATCTTCTACAATCGGGATCGCACCAAAAATGCTTGCGTCTAAAATCTGGTCCTGGGCTAACTACCAACACAGTCGCCTCTAGCTAGATTTTCCTTCGGGCAGAACTACTAAGGAACTGTGTTGTAAACCTAACCCAAATCTGACGAAAAATATATTGGGGATAAGCAAGCCAACACTTCTGTCAATTCTCACTGGGCACTGGGGTCACCTACACAAGATGAGACTTTTTGCTGATCCTATATGCAGAGGATGCGGAGAGGAACCCGAAACGGTCACTCACTTCTTGTGTCACTGTCCAGTTCTCTCCTGAAAGCGTTACAGATTCCTTGGCTCTTACCTCTTCCTGCATGAAGCTGGGACTTATGGAAGTGCAAAACACTATAGTGCTGCTGCCTGCTTATATAACGCGAACTATATAAAGTGCGTTGGTGCCCTCGTACAATTTCTTGCTCTCTGGGTCCGGCATAACAAGAAATTCGTACAATTTGGAGCTTTTCTTCCGCATTATAGGGGCTCCAACTGTATATCGAGTACTTACTGAATTAAGTCGGCAACAGCCGCGGTACAATTATATCTCCTCATGGAAATGAATCCGATTAATGCTTACTTAAACTTTTCATTGATGAATTTTCAATTTTAGTGATAAATTTTATTAATCTTTTCGTCAAACCAACCAATGTAGCAAAATCTTACAATTTTCCACCCTGAAAAGAGAAAGAAATGCTAATTGACAGCTTATCTGAACAAGAATAATTCCTAGCAACCATCCATAATTGCCATATCTTACGAACGATAGGATTTACAAGACTTCTAAGAATCTATTTAAAAAGCATTCTTCCATGATGATTGATTCCATATCACTCTGAATAAATGCATCATCCAAGTACGACCACAGAATAATTCCACAAAGAAAAATGCATTAAAGGAAGCTTCGAGTGAAAAATGAAAGCGTCATCCTTCACCTCCAGCCGCTATCCCATATGGCTAAGTGAAAGGTAATTGCTGGAATTCCATTTTGTTTGTGGTTTTTTTTTTCACTATTGGTATTCTAAAATGGGAATGATTTGGCCAAAATCGATATCCAGTTGAAGAAAATTGTGTCATTGACTCGGATGTCTGCATGTAGTAAACTAAAAATATATTCTCTTTTCATATATGCAGTAGACGGGTTGTTACCCCTAGCCACCCGCCGCCACCAACATCATCATCATAATATAAGGATAGAAATCTTTATTCTGGCGGCAAAATGTCTTCACCCCCGGGTCATGTTTGCGGCAGCGAACGTTGTCGTCGTATAACGTGGAAGAAAGTTTTTCATCTGGGGTTGAATATGCCATCAATCAATGATTACATCCAATCCAGAAATGATATGGAGACAGAAAGAAATTTCCTTTTTCACTTAAAGTCAAATTGCTATTCTCAGTTTTGTTTGGATTTTCAGCCATAAAGAGATTGAATCAAGATGAGACGATAAAAATTAAGACATTGAAGGCTGAAACTCAAGGGAGCGACATCCTTTAATGGATATTGATGATTTTCATCATAGAAATACGGGAATATACAGTGCAATAATAATGGGATTTCGAAAAACTGGTAGGGGAATAGGACAAAACACAAAGCTTGATATAGAAATTTATTATAAATGTTTCGAAACTATTTATATGCAAAATTTGTGAAGGTTAAGATTCGATAAGCATCCTTGAAGCAGTCGTATTCCAGTAACCAATTCTTTTTCTCAGTGGAGCTATGTATGTAAATCGAAGATTTCAGCCCCATCAAATTACATTTCATTTATTTCCATTGGTTTAAGTAAGAGGGTTTTGCGGTTAGGCAATTTGCAGTAATGTGTCACTTTTGAAAATGTTAGGAGTTGTTCTCTGCGGGTTTCAAACCACTTTTTGTACTGTACTGTGCCTCATTCACCTTTGAAACTGGAAGAGTGTCTGGGAAGTGTATCTTGGAGGCTACAACCTTGGTTCCCTCTAATTAACTACATCACAAGGGATTCCGTCTATCTATCAGACCTGTTTGCCAAGCTGTTTAGCTGTTATCAGACCTGTTTAGTTGTTATTAGACCTGTTTCAAAAGCTGTTTAGATGTTACCAGACCTGTTTCAAAAACAGTTTAGATATTACCAGACCTATTTCAAAAGCTGTTTACCAGTCACCAAACCTGTTTCAAAGGCTGTATAGCTATTATCAGACCTGTTTAAAAAGATACATGGAATCTCCTGTGACTTGGACTACGTCAAGGGAATCAAGGTTGTAGCCTCCAAGACACACATCCCAGACATCCTTCCGGTGTCAAATATGAATGGGTCATTTTTTTAGTACAAAAAGTGGTCAGATACCCGCATACAAAATGGATCACTTTATGCAGTACAAATAGTGGTCTGATACCCGCATAGAACAACTACTAATGTTATTTTCTAATTCTTTTTTCTTTATATTTTGACAGCTTTGACAGAAAAACAAAATGGCTGTCTCTGTTTTTATCCGCGTGGCTAAAGAAGTAATTTCGTTATGATTGATTTTAATTTTAATTTAAAGACAAATTAATCCGAAAATAGAATACTCGGAAAAAATGAAACGGGTATACTGGGCGATATAGCAACTATCCTCTTCGTCTGTGTACGGTGAAGTGATGGGCTCGACACTTTTGGGGGTGGTTCAAGCTATGTAAAAGTGTACAGACCATAAAGGTGAATATTTCGAAAAACGATAAGGTAAAAAATGAAAATTAAAAAATTCTAAAGTTTTCATAGTTATTCCAAAAACTTAAGTAGCATCCTCCGTACAAGAAGAGAGGTAAAAATTAGAGGAAAAAATCAAACTAAGAAATTAAGAGGGATTTTGCAACCTCAACAAACGCACGCCTTTTTTGTTTTTAAGGATATGGTAATGAAATTTGGCATTTTTATAGTCCATTTCAATATGTTGACTTTCAACAATATTCGTAATTCGAAATAGAACTTCAAAATTTACGTCGTTGAATTTGATACACTCATTTTGATATTGCTCCGCTATTTAACGGTCTAGGAAAAATTGTTGGAAAGATCAATGGGCGAAGTTATAAAATATTAACATTTAAGAAAAACAATATTATCAAAAAGGGGAACTAGAAACTTGAAAACGGGAAAATTGATTTTCCTTCTTATGGCTCAAGATCTATTATTGAATTGTTCTAAGATTGAACCTGTCCATGACTAGACGATGCAAAAAAAAATCCTTTTGTTTATGCCTGGCAATGCAGAATTTCACATGTACAAAATTGGCTTTCAACGTTTCTCGGCTTCAGTTCATATGGAACCCAATTCCTTTTCTTTTGAATCATTGCCAACGATTTTAAATGATGTGAAATTGCTTGTTGAATTACTCCTAATTTAAGTGCAAGCTCTTCTTGCGTTTTCCGGGTCTTCGTACACTTTCGGCCTTTTGCTACTTTCTATGTTTTCGACGTCAAGATCACCCTTCTTAAACTTTTGAAACCATTCATAACAGCTTCTCTCGCTTAAAGTAGCCTCAACATCAGTTGCAGATTTCATCAAATTAAAAAAGTAAATCAAAAGTTGGCTCAAAAGTTGACATTTTCACGCGAAAAAAGTTATGTGATGATGATACAAAATCGCAAATTCTTTGAGATTATGGTGTTGCCAGTTGTGAAACCTTACCATATGACGTTTTATATATGAAAATGTCAACCATAACTTACTGGTGGGGCCATTTGTTGTCAAACGGCTGAAACTTATTTGTACTTCCAATAATATTTATTAATTAGTTAATGTTAGGTGTGTCCTTGCTCCTTTTTGATTAATTTAACAAAACGAGATACGATTTTTGAAACGTACATAACCAAATCATTATTCAACTCTAATCTATTTCTACTTTTAGTTTTTAATATTTGCAACAGAGGAGAATTTTAGCTCGCAGAGACATGATATGGTAAAAGATATTAATAGCTTTGTAGTTTCTCGTGCAATCTCAGAGTATTCTTTCTTTCTTTTTATCCAGAAAACATCTACCCCCCGCGACTGGAACTCCAATTTGAGCATTCCATCTGGAGAGAGTTCCAAAAGTTTTTCTTTTAACTTTGTATTTAAATCAAATAGCCACTTTTATCCGTTTTCAACTAAGAAGTTCTCTAAAGTAACTCCCGTTTTAAATTTTGCAAGTCCGTAATCATCCTAGGAATATGATACTTAGTGGAGACTTCACAACCTCTTAATTCAAAATGTCCATATATGATCAAAAATATCAGCAAAATATGCCAGATTAAAGAGGCAGATAAAATCACTAATTAACCCTTAGCTACCTACGAGCGGTCACCATGACCGCAACGGCTTTTCGAATTGGAATTTTGCGGCTTGTGTGCAACGTACGTCAGTGTGCTTCCATGTACCTTTTCTACACTTCATCCAGTATCGCCGTTGCCTTTGCCGAGTGTGGACGTGCGCGCTTGTGACTTGGGTAGGTAAAAATGTTCCGTCAGCGGTCTCTGTGACCGCATGTAGGTGGTTGCGTAATTTTTTTGTGTTACATTATTTTTATGGTTTTAGTGCAAACATGAATAACAACGAAGAAAATGTGAAAAGCTGGTTGGACGAAAAGCTGTCAGATGAGGAAGAGATGCCGAATGAGGATTGCAGTGATGTGGAAACAGATGTGTCTGCTGCTTGTGTGCTCCACGAGGACTGTGAATCTGATTCTGAAGTAGATGGCTCCTCAGAAGAAGAAACCGATCAGATTCAACCACAAAGTACGCGTTCAGGTTTTCTTGAGGAATGGTCTTCCGAAGATGAGGTTCCACTCGCGCAGTTGCAATCTCAACCAGGGAATAAAAACTATTTTGGTAAGGATCGTTTTCGTTGGTCATCTCAGCCTAACATCCGTCGTGGACGAACAGCGCAGCATAATATTGTACAGCAAACACAGGGACTAAAACCTGCGTACCGTAATGTTCTGAACACTTTTACCACGCCTCTTGATGTTTGGAGCCTCTTTTGTACTAATGAGATGCTCAACAAAATAGTACTGCACACCAATGAAAAGATACGAAAGATAAGACCAGCGTATAAGAACCAAACATGTGTTCAAGATTTGGATCTCATAGAGCTAAAAGCGTTTATAGGGCTTTTATTTTATTCTGCTATATTCAAGGAAAATCACACACACTACTCTTCTTGGTATAATACTGATGGCTCTGGAAGAGAAATGTATCGTTGTATCATGAGTAAGAATAGACTAGAAGTCCTATTGAATGCTATTCGGTTTGATGATGCAGAAACTCGAGATCAGCGGCGTGAGGTGGATATATCTGCGCCTATTTCCGAGGTCTTCGAATCTTTTAGACAACAATGTCTCAAAGTTTATACGATTGGAACGTGTGCTTGCGTAGACGAAATGTTAGTGGCTTTTCGAGGTCGTTGCAAATTCAAGATGTATATGCCAAAAAAACCAGCCAAATACGGCTTGAAATTAATGTGCATAACAGATGTGAGAAACGGCTACCTTCTCGATGCCTACATTTACCTAGGCAAAAATTCAGATGGACTAAATTCGACCCAAGAACAAAATCGATTGTCTAAACCTACTCGGGCAGTTCTGCGCTTAGTTCAATCAATAGAAGGATCCAACAGGAATATCACCGCTGATAATTGGTTCTGTTCCATACAACTTGTTAATGCGCTAAAAGAGAAACAGCTAACTCTTGTGGGTACTTTAAAAAAAAATAAGCGGGAAATACCGCCTGAATTTAAGGCGTCCAGATATCGATCAGTTGGGTCGTCAACTTTTGGTTTTACCGGTGACATAACCCTATCGTCTTTTGTTCCGAAGAAAAATAAGGCAGTCATTACGATATCAAGCATGCACCACACAGAGAGCATTGATCAAAGCACCAAAAAACCTGAGATAATATTGTACTACAATGAAACGAAAATCGGAGTTGATTTACTTGATCAAAGGTGTTCAAATTATTCAACGCCGCGTCGAACACGAAGATGGCCCTTGGTTATCTTTTATAGAATACTGGACATATCTGTTTCAAATGCTTATGTCGTTAGTCTATGTAATCAAGCACAAAAGAATGGAAGCAGATTCCAGTTTATGAAGGCATTGGCAGAACAGCTCACAAGGCCACACATGGAACGCCGAGAAAACAGTGACCACATTCAGCGTGACATCAAGACAGCTATTCGCCGTATCCTGCAGATCAGAGAGGAAATTCCAAGCAATTCCGTTGAACACAAGCTTGAAGTGCGCAAGACATGTTGGACTTGCGATCCTAAAAAGAAACGTAAGACTTAAAACTTGTGCTTTCTTTGCAAGGTACCAATCTGCGGGGAGTGTCGAAAAAAATGTGCCGTGACTGCTATGAAAAATGCTAAGAATTTAGGGCTTGCAATTTTTAAGAGAATTATTATTTTTTGTTGATTTCTCTGTATTGAAATATTGTATGACTCTTTAACTCACTAAAAATAAGTACAAACAAATTATATTTATTAGTTGCTATTACTATAGATCTCATTTTCGAAAGGCTGTGAATTTTTGTCCTAAATTTTAAGTTTGTGTGTTTGTGATTGTTTTGAACAAAATGTTACTTGTTTCCTTTTCTTTTATATTTTATTACAACAGTTAAGACCCTAGACATGACTTTTATTTATTCACATTTCCCATAATCGTTCTAGATTTAGAAACAGCTACAATAACTCGTCGGCGGTCAGCATGACCGCACGTAGGTGGTTAAGGGACGAAAAGTGGGGGTAGGTAGTTAAGGGTTAAATCCGCATATTCATATTTTCCATCCTGAAAATACATTAACAATTCAGTTCGTAGTTCAAGACTCTTGTCAATACTTTGCCTCTCGAGAGCCAACTGACCTCAGTATATGTTCGGAAATTTTTCGAATTAATCGAGTTTGTAAGAATTGACAGTTTTGATAACATTCTTAAGTACCTAATTCGTTAAAATCAGATAGTAAGGATTTGGTTGCAAGAACTTGACGATGAAGAAGACAGTGAATCTAATATTATAGCATGATTTTGTCCAATCAATGTTGAAGTCCTAGATAGCTTCTAAGAACATTTCATAAAAGCTCTGAGCTGTAGTGTTCGTGGAAAGGGTTTTAAAAAATAAAATCTCTTCCATCCGACATTCATCAGTTTCAAAACGCGTACAAAAGTTACAAATTGCGCACAGTTTGGTATGTCAGTTTCTTCATAAATCTGCAAGATATATGAGTGTTTTTAGTGATCACTTGATCTCGAATATCAGCGGCCATATCGCTTATTCTTCTTTGTAGAGAGAGGTATACTCTTCAATTTATTAGCTTCATGTTTACCGGGCATTATCTCCGTCATATTTCGAGCTGCTGGTATAAAATTACATTTTCAGCAATTGTAGAAGGTTTACCTGCTTTAACCAGATGAAAAACGATTCGCTAACTTGCTAATAGATGCTTTTTCAAATATACTGACATCTGTACTAGAGTGGTATGCTGCTGATAAAGTATTTTCAATTTTCTTTATTTTCAATTATTGTAATCACAGACTAATAACAATAAATTAAGGGGGTCGCAAAATTGCTAGAATAATATTTTTGTTCATAAGAGGGTCGTACTTACGAAAAGATTGAAAACCTGTATCCTATATGTATGTAATTTGGTATGGTCATCCCCTGTGCAAGTTTGATTATTAAAGTGTTCTGCGCATCTACTTCTAGAACGGTTCGTCGAACAATAAAAATTTCATAAGAGGTCATAATCTGAACAATTTTCACAGTATACGGAAAAATCTTAAATTGTTGTATGGCAACACCAAAAATGGCTTGCATTTTTAAAATTGTATTTACTATTTCTATGAAAACGTGGTGTACAAAAGTTCACCTCTCTACGTCGACGCGCTCTCAGGCACTGTTCAAATATGTGTGTAGTGAAAATCGAAATTTTAGTATGGCAACTCTACGAAGGAGCTGCCGATTTTTCCCATTTTCGAATTTAAATTAATTTTTTTTTAAAAGCCCGTGTACAAAATTTCAGCTCTTTAAGTTCTCGAGTTATCGTGAGGACGGACGGACGGAGATGCAAAACTCAAAATTACTTTTAATATTATGCGTGGGTGTCCAAACCATTTTGCTCTACCAGTATTATGTCTGTGCGTTGCAAATGGAATGACAAACTTAGTAATACCCTATGATTTCCTCTAGGGTTCACTAACCAAGAGAATTCTTATGCGAGAAATGTAAATAACTAATTAGAATAAAAATGTGAATTAAAATAATTAATAAAATGTAACGATGTAGCGGAAAACTTAACCCTCGGCCGTCGCACTGGGTCAATAGTGACCAAAGCGAAATTTCTCTTGGCAATTTCCCGAAAACGGAAAAAGGTTGGGCCTGGCCCCTTCCTCTAAGAAAACTTAGGAAAGGTAAGGTCTTATAACCGTAGTTTGGTCGCTCTATGCCAGTAAGGGAATTAGCTATCATACTGCAAACATTGTGCGCGGTCGTGAGTGACCCAGTGCTACGGGCACGTAAATGAAAGTTGTTTTCCAGGAGTTGGTTGTTTTTCGGTCCGAGGCCATTGCAACAGTGTATCGAGGTATGTCAAATTAATATTATAATTTCGTTAATTTTTTTTCCCAAAAACGGCAAAGAAATTTTTTTTTTTAGATGGCGGAGAGAACGCCGAAAGAGTTAGGCCGGGCGCCCACTGGAGTGGTGTGTGAGCAATGTGGCAGTGGCGTGGTTTTGGCGTGCGATGTGGCAACAAAGTGGTGTAGCAGTAGAATGGTGGCGGATTGGTATTAATATTATTAAGCCCGCATCAAAATGGCAAGAAGCGTATCGATTAAGTACTTCAACATCAACAGTAATAACTAAGGAGAAGTGGCATCCACTGCCATTTACCACTCGAAAATTAAACTTGTCGGAGACTAGTGGCAATCAAGTGGTGCCACGCCACTTGTCAAATGCCACGCCATCGCCACTCTATTTCAATGGGCGCTATTCTATTTGTTTTTACGGGACTAATTTTTTTCACTTACCATTTAATCGCCAAGCCACTGCCACATTGCTCACACACCACTCCAATGGGCGCCCGCCTTAGAAGGGACATGTATTGAAGGTATATAATTTTTTTCAATTTAATTTTTATAATTTGGGCATGTACTGACAACTTTAAATAAAAGTAATATTTTTTTGCAAAAAAATGACAATTTATTTGTTTTTTTATGAAAATCATCAATTTTTCTCTCCTTTTCAGCTGAATGAATAATTATATTTTTTTCGGCAAAAATGATAACGTTAAGATATCCACGACGTAAACTATGGTATTTTTTTTTTCTTACGGCACATTTTGTTTTTATTGACATTTGAGCAAATATACTTTTTCGATCGTTTTCGAATAATTTTATTAGATTTAAAACGCATATCTGGTAATTTTTTGATCCTGCCATCTCTCGTTTTCAATTATGAGAAATATTACGGTATGTATGTAAATGCATATACATATTATGGTACTCACCTTTGTAGAAATATTTGAAGTATGATTTTGACTTTGACATAAGTTCAGCATAAAAACTGACCTGAAAAGAAAGACAGAAAATTGGTCAAAATTATGTGATACGAAAATGTAAAAAAAAAATCAAAGAAAAGGTAGTGAAGGAATTAAACATCAATCAAATAATTGCAATTATCATGTGAGAAAATATAGAAAGAGTCACTCATACATACGTAGTGTAGTTGTGTATATGTTGGCGAAATTTCCGGCAAATTAATATATATTACATATATTTTTGATGGACGCCTTGATTGATTTACTGAACGAATCCACTGAGGGGGTGAAACTGATCTTTTGTCGTACATAAATGTCAAAATATACGATAAAATAAAATGAAATTTTCTACTGCTGTTTTTGTGTTTTTATTCAGTTTAGCAAGCCTTGCATTTCGTAGCATGAACTGAAAATGACATTTCACATTACAAATTCAAATATATTATTTCGAATTTAAGGACTTGTATTGCTCTAATTAGGTGTAGAAGATCCATTTACCACAGTATGGATACAATTTTTTTCACAGCCTCGGAAGCAGTTGACAAATTTGTCGTACTTTTAGGCATATATTCTGACGTTTATTCGTTGCAAATTCATTTTAGTTTATTTTGTGGTTGATAAAAAGGATAAATCAAAATGAATATGGTGGATATAAAAGTACAAAATATTTCTGGTGAAATGTCAAAAACTGTGACTAAAATATACGCTTAAGCTATGACAAAAGATCAGCATCACCCCCTGGTCAGCATCCGAAAATATCGGCTTAACTCATTTGATATCTGAGAGAGTGCCAGTTAGGCATGGGACAAAATTTCGGAATTTTATTACTTCTACGTGAGAATGTGTCCAACCGCATTACAAAATTGTATAAAATACAGTATGACAGTACTTTTCGAGCAACAAAAATGTCAAAATAACGCGTCGCTTTTTAAGATGTAGTAAAAAAAAAAAACTACAAAGTGTGAGTTGGATATGCCAAGCTTTGACAACTTTTTTGATTGCTATTGGTATCTTTGGTGTATGTGAACACTTTGAATATAATTGATAAGAGATTGTGAATTCCAATCGAAAGACAGTGTGTCAAAATCCCGTTCGTGATCAGCCATTCTGGATAGTGGGATGTAATGCAAATAGTCAATTTCTGGGGTGAGTATAGGGAAGGATTGAAGAACTTAAGAAAGTATTTTAGTATTGCCTTAGAACGCACAATGCTCGTGACTAACATCTGTGGCGTGAATGATTCACTCTTGTTCTTTATCTAAAAACTCGAAAATATTTTAGTGGAAGATTCCAAAAGCTTTTTCGAATTTTTTATTGATTCTGTCAATTTGTTGCGCATTAGTTAAAAAAATAAATTTTGAGCTTGTCTTCTAAAGTATGAAGCAAGTATTTGTATGTGTCGGTCTTGTGAAATAGGTAGAAGCAAAGGATAGCTTAGGATGCCGCATTTAGCTTTTGGGAATTAAATACGTAAATTAGAAAGAAAACATTTTAATATTTTGGCAATACCAATAAACGTTGGTAATCGGCCGGTAATTGGCAAATACATTCAAGAGGCGATTAAGGCTACTCAGGTAGGTATATAACAGAAACGAACATCAAACTATTTCCTGCTAAGTTGCAAGACCTCTCAACTCCGTTAAAATATCTAGAAACTTCTCCCAAAATTGATAACAATTCTTATTTATGTATGTATGTAAACAAAGCCAACAGGACAAAATTATTCCACCTATTACAAAACGAAACTAAGAAAAATGAACTGCACATGTAAAAAAACAATATAAAAATAAAACAACAAAATATTAATGAAAACGAAATAATAAAAAAAAAAATTAAATAAAACAAAATAAAGAGAGAACAAAAAAGTACAACACAAAAGCTAAACAAAAAGTAAATAATAAAATCAACAAAACATAAACAAGAAATTAGTTTAATTCGTAAAGCATACTTTTCAGCCTTGTCTGAGTTAAGTCAAATTCAACTGGGTCTACGTGGTCTTTGAGGGCTCTTCACATAGAGCAAATAGGTTTATTGTAACCGAAGTTGGACTTGAGGTTATATGAAATAGGGTATACGAGTCATTTCTCAAAGTTCATGGGCGAATATTAAAGTTTATTTTAGAGAAGAGTTCAAGAGCGTCTACGGCACCTGTAATTATTTGAAACATGAAAACCACGTTAGTTACTTCACTTCTTCTAGCGACCGTGGGTAGCTTAAGAAGATATAATCTCTGCTCATAAGAAGGGGAAGCATGTGAAAATTATCCCAAGGAAGTTGTGTAAGTGCGAAACGAAAAAATCTCTTCTGTGTAGCTACCAAGCGACTTAGAAGTATATCGTAAAAAGAACACTTAACAAGGATAGCATGCTCAACAAGAGGTGACACAAAAGCTATATACAAGGTCCTTAAAGTAAAAGGATCATCGAATGCAGAAGTCCATCTTCATTACAAAGCCTAAAACTTTATTGATTCTTTTGTCGATATGTGGTAAAAGATTTGGTGTCTAAAGTGTCTAAAAATACACAAAGGTCTTTGACATCGTTGGTTTTGTAGAGAATTTTAACGAGTAAGGCTAATGATATTACACTTGTTAATATTTAAAAACATAAAATTTTTATTACACCAAATAAAAATACTGTCAATAATTGCCCAGCGGGAAAAATTGTCAGGCCTTCCAATGGAGTAGAGCAGAGTACTTTTACTCATTTGCTTCTATATGTTAGTCGCATTGAAGCTTGGTGGAAGGGAGCTCAGCGGAAAAAATGTCAGGCCTTCTATTGCTTCCTCCTAATGGCATGTAATATTAAAAGGAAATGTAGTGTCTAACGAAAAATCATGCATCCGTGCCTTCTGAGTGGAGCTTTCGCTTGCATCATGTGATGCTTCCAATTCTCGCTGGCTGATTGCAAAGCGCAATAATCAATAGAACTATTGACCATTTTAAAAACTTTTAAATCGTCAGCATATATAAGAACGTCAGATATGTTAATAACGTTTGGGAAATCGTTAATATATAAGATGAATAGCAGAGGACTAAGATGACTCCCTGGAGGAACACCGGAAGGTAGAGGTATTTCACAAGAGACAGCCGACCTAAGCTCTGTTTGCTCTGTCTGCTGGATCCTATTTGATAAATATGATTCTGGCCATTTAATTAAAAATATAGGAATTGTGAGAACACCAAGTTTGAAGAGTAAAAATTGTGAAAAATTTGATTGAAGGCCTTACTAAAGTCAATAAAAATGCAGTCAACTTGGTTTCCATTGAGTTGAAGCAAGCCGATGTAAATTCAACCAAGTTAATGGAAGTTGATCGCTTCTTCATAACACCATGTTGCCTTATAGGTAATATCTGTTTACAGTGAAACTATACAGTATCACATCAAATAGCTTAGGAATTACAGAAAGCTGGGCAATATTTCTGTATTTAGATATGTCATTTTTTCTACCCTTTTAATGTACACGAATAATGTAGGATAACTTCCATGGAAATGGGAATATAGGTTAGGTTAGGTAAGAGGGGTGCAAGACAACTAGCCTGCGTCAGTTAGACCTCTAGTGGGTCCATTGTGCTCCTAAGCCGCATGATATAACTTTTCAAGTCGCTCCAGATCCATCCTGCTTTACTTAGGGAACTCAAGATATCTCCAAAACCCTTTACCTAGATCAATCCTGCTTCTCAGAAAACTCAGGATATATCTAAATTCTTTGTTTTGCAGCTCCCCCAGATTTGAAAAGAACTAGCTACCTAATAGACTACTTTTTTATTCATC
The DNA here is from genome assembly GCA_963924295.1 of Dioctria rufipes. Classification (NCBI taxonomy): domain Eukaryota; kingdom Metazoa; phylum Arthropoda; class Insecta; order Diptera; family Asilidae; genus Dioctria; species Dioctria rufipes. The sequence goes on from OZ002742.1 coordinate 31,074,935, forward strand.
AGAGCGGGGAATTCGCAAAGCCCGTGTTGGACGGATTAGATTTCCTCTGAGTCCTTACAGCTCCTACAGAAATCGTTCGCCGCTATCCCCAGTCTTCTATCATGGTCACCTATGGCCCAGTGAACCGGCAAGGCCCCCACTCGATTGCTGATGTTTATTCTACTGTCATTAATTAACGGGAATATAACGATCCGCATAGATCAGTTAAATATATGTGACAAGTCTTACAAGATGTTTCTCGCAATGTTTTAAAACAACAGAAAGAAATCCACCAGGGACAGCATTGAACTTAGAATCGAGTTTGGCAATATACTCAAGCAAAAGATCCTCAGTTATCATAATATCACTAAGGCTAAGCATCACTCCTGAGGACGAAAGAGCAAATTAAAATAGGATTTATCTATTGCTTCACTATAATCGGTAAGTCTAGTACTAAAAAAATTCAGTAATAAGTTTTCAGATAATGTTGGGATTGGAACTAGTAGGTATGACATCCATATTTCAATTGAGATGAATATCCATCAGAATTCCGTTGCATGTTAATAAACATTCAACAATTTTTTTGGTTCAATCTTCATCTTTTCTTGTACTTTATTAAGTAGTTTTAGTTATTTCAGAAAATATTCGTTCAGGTGAAACCCTAAACTCTTCACATAGTTGGCATATATTAGTCTATTGTCGTTCAAATTAATCGGTGGTAAAGAATTCTCATCAATATCACGTCTATAGATCGCCATACAGTTCGATTTATTATGGTTAAGAGCTAAGCTATTTTGCTTAGACCAGTCATATACACATTTGAGATCCTCACTTATCCGAATTATGTAATCTTCCACTAAGTCAATTGGTCTACTGAGGTATATTTGCACATAATCAGCATACAGATGAACGGAGGCATCTACAATAACATTTGGGAGATCAATGATATATAGACTAAAAAGCGGGAGACCAAGTATGGATCCCTGCGGCACGCCACAAGAGAGAGATATACTTCTCGAGGTAACAGTATTTGTTTTTACAAATTGGCTACGGCCACTTAGAAAGCTTTTAATGACGGTTATTGCCGATGAAGAGAAGAGGAATTTATTACCCAATTTAGCTAGCGAGTGATTTATGGAGTCGAACGCTTTACTAAAATCAAATAGCGCAAGAATAGTCAGATGATCTTCATCCAGGGCCATGTGAATATCCAATGTCACATTCAGCATAGCGGTTTCACAGCTGTGATAAGGAGGAAATTCATATTACCAGGTTGACAGTAAACAATTTCTTTTTATGTAGTTCATGGTTTGCTGGTCACTTGGAGTACATGCAGTGGACTTCTTTGGAATAGGCACCACCAATGCTTGTTTCCATTGATTGGGGAATTGAGATGTAGTGATACAATAGTTGAAGATGTGCGTTAGAATTTTCACTATTTCAGGCGCAATAAGTTTTATAAATTTTGGTTGCACTCCATCGGATCCTGACGCATCTGATTTAATAGTAGATAGAGTCAGCATAACCTCAACTTCATCAATGCAATGAAAAGCAAAATCATTAGCTGAAAAACCTTCACGCCAAAGAGACGAGCCCGAGAGACCTGTAAAAAAAATTATATAATTGATTTGGGTCTTGATTTACAGCTGGTATTTCTCGCTCATGAACTCCGAAGTCACGAATATTTCTCCATAATTTCTTGGAAGGCTGGCTTACATCTAGTTTCTTACAAAACTACGCACGCTTCGCAGATCTTATCATGGAATTTGCCTTATTGCGGATTCGCTTACCTATATCTGTTTTTTGCATCACCTGAACGGATAAGTTTATAGGTAAGCTCTTTCCGATAATATGTTCCGTATTTCATTTGTGACCCATGGGCATCTCTGCGGTTGAAATCGGCGCGTTCGCAAAGGTACGTGTCTATTAAACAATTCGGTCAAAGCATGTGAAACGATGCCTACTTTATCATCTACACAGAGTTAGTTTCATAGACGCAACTCCAGAATAATTCCTGACACTCCGCTAGAAGGCTATCGTTATTTATATTTTTATAATCACGATACACAATAGAAGCATATTCAGGAGTTGGTTTAAACTTCAGAGAGTAAGTTAAAAACAGAAAGTCATGGTCAAAATCATATGGTGGGCTGATTTTGTTGTGAAATAGAATTTTTTCAGTGTCTACAGTAGCAATATATGTAGTCAACACTAATTAACCTGTTGTCGTTATACCTAGTTTCATCTTCTGTTTTAATGTTAATAAAAAACAAATTTCCAAAAACGTTAAAAAAAATTATTCGGACCTATAAAAAAAACTGTTCCCTAATTCCCGAGTACAAGTAATTTCAAGTGTGAAATTTGTAAAAACTACATCGCAACAGAAAGGGCCATTGTAGTAAAATACGCAAATAGCCTTACATTTCGAATTTTATTTTTCATAACGAGAACAGGATGATACCAACACTGTTCTCCATGGATTATTTGAGATTAAAAATAAATAAAAATAAAAAATAAATCACTGCAGCAGAGTGTTGCATTGCATTGATTTAAATCCAATATTGAAAGTGAAATTATTGCAGTGGATAAAGTATAACACTTGAATAAGCCTCAATCAATACATAAAAAAAAAATCATTGTGTTGTCGATACCCCGATTTACATAGCCACACTAGAATAGACTCAACCAAGCTGGTCGGATGAAATCCAGTTTCTCTGGATATCAGTTTCAATATTGATCATGTCCCAACTCTAAATAACCCGGCCACAAAGCCTCGATTCTCTCGCTTGTGATGCAATGAAATGTAAATTGAACTGTGCACCACACATAGAAATCAACTGGAATGATTTAGTGAGAGGCCTGTATATTTCGAGCTCATTGCACTGAATACTGGCATGGATTAAGATCCAGGCCAGAAATGAGTGATATTACATTATATCACTTTCTAAAAGGAAGGCCCCTCTAACTTACCGCTCAGGTGGTATCTACAATGGTGTGGCAGATAGAGAAAGATTTATTATTTATGCAATCACAGCAATATATTATAGCTACATATGTATGGGTACATAAAAACGTACGTAGATGAAGTGGAATTTCCCTTTGTTTCATAGTCGGACGTCTTTATGACTTAAATATGAATTCGAAAGATTATCACAGCTGGAAGTGTTTTAAAAGCGGTAAAAAATCAATCGGTCCAGCTAATTCGAGAATTAATGATCGCCATTAATTCGTTTCGTAACTAATTCGATGCGCAGCATACATTACATCTGTGGAGATTAATGTAACAATTAGGGAGTCGTCATTATGTAGGGCGATCTGTGTAACTGAAGAATAGAAGATTATGTAGAGAATTTCGAGTGTTCGAGAAGAACAATAAAGTTGCATCAATTGGAAGGTAGAAGAAGTTAAAGATTTTTATTAATAGTTATTTTATGAATCACCCCATAACTCCTAAGCAATGCAACACATGATGATGATGATGATTTGAAATTAGATGGACAATCCTTCGAATTCCCAAAATTTCTCGTCCCCGCTACGTTTCCAAACCAAATTTTTATTAGATTTATTGTTTTTTGTTTGTTTTTGTAATTCAACTAGTACGTAATTGGTATTTATGCCTTATTAATTATGACACATTAAATGGGAAATAAAAGTAAACAATGGAAATATCTTTGGATCTTTGATATTTCTATCACTCATTTCTCGGTCTTCATCGCAAGAAGTTAGAAGCGGATAAGAAATCAGCAACAGAATTTAAAGTTTTGAATTTAAGTAGTAGTAGTAGGAATAGTGGTAATTTAATTAATAACTTGATTTTTATATATGTATGTAATGTATAGTGCAAAACGCAGTGATTAGGAATCAGTGTCCTTTACATTCTCTGATTTAATATTTAGGAATAAATTTGTTTTATTTTTATAGTATAATATTCGAGGGATGGGATTCGGCCGCGTTACAAGCAGAGTGGGCTTTTCTATATATATTTATTATATTTAACAATAACATTGCACATTAGCACATTTTGAAAACATTTCTGACACATTCATCAATGATGAAACAAACTTCTTGTTTTCGTTGCCTTTTAAGACAAAATTACGTAATTTTAACTATGAAGGAATTCGTTGAATTCACTAATTGTGCCCACTTATTCTAATTTGCCTTGAGTTTAACTTCATTGGGAATTGAGGTGAATTACAAAGGATACGTTATTTTCTCCTAATAATTAATTACAAAGTTAAGTTTATTTTGAAGGCCTAATCTAAAGAATAATTAAGTTAAATTGCCTTCTTAAAAGAGAGTGGTCTTTGTCGTTAAGTTCTTCAAACTAGATTACCTAATTTTTACTAAAATAAGTCGATCGGCCTTCGGTGATAGGAAATTGAACTCCCAATGTTACGTCGGTAATTATTTAGTTTGAAAAGAGGTTGAGACTCCAAGTGGTCTCCTAAACGCAGGCCAAGTTAAAGCCCATTGTTCACCATTCGGACCCATGAGAAATCTCTTATAGGTCCCGAATTTACAAAGCTAAGTATTGACCCCCAGTCCTTCTTGTAGGCTTTGTCCAGCTCGTCCAAGAGGTGTGATCCAAGGATTATGTACTATCTTCCTGAGAAAGCCGGACAGTGAGAAAGAAAGGGAATCACCGTTTCGGATTCCCCTTCGCAGCCCCTGCATATAGGATCATTAACAAGTCTCATCCTGTAAAGGTTAGCCCTGAGAAAAGATTGCCCAGTGAGAATAGACATTAAAGTTCTCTTATTAAATCAAAGTCATCTAACCAAAGACGACTGTTGAGATCAGCCCAAATCGAAACAATTGCAACAAGGTGTTTTGGTACAATTCCGATTATGGAGGAAGATTCCTCCGAGGCTGCACCAAGGCGAGCAAGGCTTCCGTTGATGTTGCTATGCCCTATCACCCACCCACTAAACAAGTACCCTGTTGAAAATTCTCTCTATAGTGGACTGTATGTGTATGTGTGATTCATGAGGTGCCGGTTTTATGGATCACTCAGTTTGTATGTTCAGAATATAAAATTTTATTTTTCAATCGTGCTATTTCAGTTCCTTACAACTATATCACAATTCATTCAGTCTTATCATTAAATTAAAATTCACAAGTTCATTAAAACTTAATACCTAATAAAAATTTCAATAAAAAATTCAAAATAGAAAACAACAATCCAAAACAAATTCAATAAAAAAAATGTCAGCGTAGCTGTGGTTTTGTTGCGTTGCTCTTTAAAAAAAGTCGGTGTCGCTCTAGTTTTCGTTGCGTTGCTCTTTTCTTACTCCTGTAATAAAGAAGAAGAGTGTTGTGAGTAGGCACGAGCCAATTGTGGTGAGAGCAAATAAATTTTATCTAATTTCAAGAATTAGTCGGTTTCACTTGAATAACTAAGTGAGGGCAGTTGGGAAGTTCTCTGCTCGAGCTGTTACGTGAGGGCAGTCGAGGTATAATACGAAATGTATTATTTTACGACTATAACAACTTGTATGGCTGCTATAGGTGATATTGATAGACGTAACCAACTATTCTGCTTCTGTTTTACAGTTTTTTGTCGTCCCGGTACGTGAGGGCATGAAGGCAGCACTGATGAAGTTTATCGTATGCGTACCTTTTCAATTGCAGCAAACTGGAATATTGATGCGTGTGGGATCGTAATGATGGCACTTGTGACGTTTAGTCTTGTGCGCTTTTATAAGTGCAGTGATCTGAGTACTGCTACGTGTGGGATGGAAGTTCTTTCCACCTTGATCAGAATTAACTTCGGAATGTATTTATTGCAGAGTTAACCTCTGAAAATAGATCTACTCTCACTTTTGTATAAAGTCGTCTAGATCTTCGGATTAACTCCTGGGTGAGATTGCTTGAGTTAACCTCACCTTTTGCAATCTTTTAGGATTAACTCCTAGCCGACATACTTGAGTTAACCTCAAATAATATATTTGTTTTAGGATCAACTCGTATATGATAGTTTGAGTTAACCTCAAATATTTGTTTGACCAGAATTAACTTCTGTTTTATGGATTGAGTCAACCTCAAGTATGTAGGACGGCCAGAATTAACTTCTGTGTGTAGGATTGAGTTAACCTCAAATATTTGTTTAACCAGAATTAACTTCTGTTTTAGGATTTGAGTCAACCTCAATTTGTTGGTGTAGAATTAACTTCTATATGGAATTTCAGAATTAACTTCTGGATTTTGCTCAGAACAGACTCCACGGCTTAGGACTTAATCAGATCAACTCTGATTTGGAAATGGGTAATTTTGCTATCGTTCGCCGCCTTTTTACATGCTGAAGATGGTCATGTAATGTACTCCTCATGGCGTTGCCATAGCGACGTTTATTCCAGTTTCTGCTACGAGAGCATCTGGTTGACGTAATGTCAAAGTGATGACATGTCAACTGTGTATATACATGGAGATCATGTATTTTCAGGTAAGTTTTGCATTATTTTTATTGAATCTAATTAATTTTTCAATAATATTTTGTTCTTTTTAGCTTGTGGATGTCATCGTGGTTTTTTTTTTTTTTTGTGTAATTCGATGAACGAATTAGAGGACAGTCTTTTAATTATCAGATAAGTATTTAAGTTTTTGTTCCTGTTGAATGATTCTTTGTGGATTTTTTTGTTTATTTGCAGGAAATAGGTACCTAGATGTTTCGAGGAAAAATGTTCAGTTGGTGGACTGAACACCTGTTGTTCCGAGAGGGAATTCAGAGTGGTTTTACATTCCAGTACTAGTTTGGAAGTTATAAAGGGTTTAGATAAAGCCTTGACGGCTGTCTGAGTGTATGGTGTTCTCCTTGTTTTCACTGTTTGAGTTGGGGAATTAATTGGGCCTAGATCAGCTTCCATAAGGTTGCCGCTATCTGAAATGAGATAAATGTTCCTTAAATCAGGTTTGTGCTGATCTTTTGTTACGTTTGCAGGTTATTGGTTGCAGAAGCAGTAATTGCGTGCTCCGATCATACATAGTAATTGCATTTTTTTTTTTAATTTGCTAAAGCATTCAGACATGATGCACAGTTTGCGCCAGCGTGCAATCTGAGTTGCAACTTCCAGCCGCAGCTTTTACGGTTTCTTCAACCGTAATCATACAATGTAACTCACAATTTTCGCAGTTTTTCGTGCTGTAAGTCAGCCGTAGCTTAACGGTAGGTACAATATCACATTACAACTTCTGTTGCTAGCGCAGAGAGCTCGATGAACTTCTCAATGGTTGCATTGTGTAAACACCAGCGAAATGCAAAAAGTTGCTTCTGCAACTCGACTACGAATGTGTAATCAACTAAAGAGAAGGTTGCAGGCATAATATGAAAATTTTAGTTCGGTTGAAACTATTACTGCGATTTACATGTGCAGTTTTTTCTGACAATTTTTAAATTTATGTTTTAAGTTACATAAATTTGACTTTGATATTTTTTAATTCATAATTTCTTTTAATATTTCAAGGAATCGATAAGGTAAATTGGAAGAAGCACTCCAAGTTTTACGAATGATCGAGTTTAATATCAGAAGTGATCTTCGCCATGGCCAGAATAAAGCCCTTAACTTAACCCAAAATACTTTGGACTCAAAATGTGACCTTTTCTGCGTTTTTTGCAATTTTCAGTTCAGTAAATACATATGGGTAGGCAATCATCTTTTGTGAATTAGATTTTATAAGCCATTTTCGAAGGATATGCTTAAGAAAAAGTGTAAAAAAACGTAAAGAGAGTTGCATTTTGGGTGCAGCGTATGCTAAGTCTTTGAGCTTTTTTGAATTTGATATGAAAATCTGATGTTGATGTATATAATATTGATAAAATATTATAGATAAATGAATAAAACTAATACAGGTATAAGTATAGATGAGCGAAATGTTGCAACAACTGGAAATCTCTAACGATCCACCAAATTCCAAATCATTATTATAGGGTTGATTTATCAGTCCAATAGAGGGTGATACATAAAATATAAAGTAAAAAGTCTTTTTCAATCTCTCTTATACCTTCCAAGTGACCTATTTGAAATATTTAATGCGGTCTCCTAACAAACGTTGCTGAAGACACCCCGCATAATCGATTAGTATAGACATATATGTATATAGGTACAATTGGAGCACATGTTTCCGAATCACCCTGTCTGTATATCAAGAGAGATAAGTGCCCCTTTACAGAAAGTTTTTTTTCCCACTATTTATTGTAACTCTTCAAAGGACTCGGGAAGTATAGAAAATGTGTCTCATCATATGTATGTGCATAGCGCACAGTAGGAGATAGTAGTAGTATCAAAGAGCTTGCAATTTGCGATTCCATTTTTATAAGGTTTCTGCAAAAAGGAAAAAAAAAAATTATAAAAATCCAGAATAGCAGGGATGGAGATATTCGTATGTAAATCTTATTGAAATGATGTCATCTATACAATAGGGAAAATCACCCGTCTATACAAGAACAGAAGCACGCAAATATCTCACTGTGACGACATGCTTGGCAAAATTGAATAGAATATGACAGGATTGAAGAAAAAGAAATGTCTATAGGGGATTCAAAGAATGCAATTTTCCTTTATGCAATTATAAATATATGTGTGTGTGTGTGCGTTTGCAGTTTTTGTGATAGATGCTAATCAGAAAAAAGAACCAGCATCTTCAAGGGAGCTTTAGATAATCGAATATTATGAGTGAGGATAGTTATGTACATAGTAGAGGGAAAATTTTTGAAAAAAAAACAAACGTTGTTTGATTTTGATCTATAGTTCGATGTGCATTCAAGGGCGGATCCAACCATTTGTGCTAGGGGGGGGGGGGGGGGTAAAATAAAAAAATTTAAAATTACAATTGAAAATAATTACGAAATAATTGCTTATGTAATAAGTCAAGTTAAATATTCTCTGAGATTATTTAAGAGGAGTCAGTACTCAGCAAAAATTTCAATTTAGATACCAGCGAGCCTGTAGGCAATAAAACTTACTATACGTAGGTTTGTGTCCTGAAAGTATGAAAATGCATATAAAATTAGCCTAGACCTAGACCACAAGTCACATTAGAGACATCTATGGTAAAAGACAAAAACCCAAAGAAATTGAAAATTTTTAAAGAGAATTACCTCTCCTAAATTTTATTTCGCACATAATTGCTAAATATACTATTTTGTTTTATATTTCTAAAACTTTCAACGAAATATTGCAATTTCTCGTCGGTGAAATATCGAGAGAAAAAACAAGTACTATTAGAGTTAAACAATTAAAAAATTTGCCACTAGAAATGAAAAAACTCGACGTTATTTGCTAGATCTAGGCTTTATCTCTCTAAAATAGTCACAATATAAAGAAATGAGAATACCTACTAAGAGGAATTTGATTTGAAAAAAATCAATTTTTACCATTTTTTACAAGTTTCCGAGCTAATATCTCCATTCAAATAGATTTTTTTTCTATTTTTCTCGACGTTATTTACTAGACCTCTTCGTTACCTTTAATTTAAGATATAAATCATTTTTCTGCTACAAATAGTTTGCTAGAAATTCGCATTGAAAAATGTATGAAACTTGCAAATCTTGGTACTGACTCCTCTTAAGCTCTCTGTCTTTCAAGATTTCCTAAATAAGTTATTTTCTGCAAAGTCAGAGCTATTTTTTGACAGTCTTCGAGAACATAATTTAGCTAATTTAAGCTATGGTCGGGCATTGGAACTGAAAAGCAGCTATAGGAAAATTTATGTAAAAGATGGAAAATTCGAATGCAGCCAATGCTTTGCATTGGAATTTAATACTTTAAATAAATTCCCACTGTACACTTTCCTCACAATTAAATTTATTGTTTCAGCATTTGGTTATACATAGTAGGTATTGCAGAAGCTAGTTTGGTCGTTCAAGATTATTCTATGCAGATAGTGGCTTATATTGCCTGCACCAAATAGCTTAAGCCCCAGAGCATAAGTTTTGAATGCGGCCATGGAATCTAAATTTTCGCTATTTATGCAAATCTTAGTCAAATTTTACCACACTAAATACTCCATTATAATTAAAACATTTCTAATGAGGGAAACAACAATTATTTCAAGTTAATTTTCTGTTAAAATAAGAAAACTATGGAATACACACAGAAAAATAGTGATAGCTGCTACTATTCATGTAATCTATAACCATGTTAGTAAATTTCGAAAAAGAATTTCTTATTTTACCTTATTAAACTATTAAAAGGAGCAAATTAATTTTTTGACAGAAATACGTATCAAAAATAATTTTCGAGGGTGAAGAAAATTTTGAAATATACAATTGCTTCCGGGGAAATTTTTAATGTCTTTTTCACTCAGTTTTTTGTTTCTAACACTGGAAAATTCTTAGTTTTCGATGAATGGGAGGGACAGAATATAATAAAACTACAAACTTCTTCAAACACATTTCTAACGCAAGCGGTATCCTTATTCCTTACAAATGAAGGCCTATTTAGCAGGTATAATAATAAAAGAATACATAATGTGTGGATTTTGTTAAGAGATTTTTTATTTATTTAAATAATAACCGGCAAGATATATAGCTACTTTTCATAATTCTGTGGAACTGTATCGCCAATTGCAAAATCAAGCGGGAAACACTATTCGACGGTCATTAGTGCTGCTAAATATCAAAATGGTTTGGCGGAAAACGAGGTTAAGTTTGAAAAAAGTAGGAGCGCAGTATGTTTTGGAATGCTTGGTGAGTTAGTCATTTCCCTCCTTCTTTTAGATATGGGTGTACAGTATAAGATTTTTTCAGGATATTAAGGGTAATTATACCAATATCGTAAGCATCCTCTCCCTCCTAAAAGATGCATTTTGCTCTTTCATAACTCAACATCCTCTATTAGCTCCTGAAGTTTGAACCATTAGTTGTGGACTGCCCTGTATAGCTTTCTCTTTCCGTTTCAGCATAAAAATTTAATTAGCATCCAGATATCACCGAAGTTTCTTTATTAATATAAAAATAGAGATTACTCTTTAAGATTTATAACCGGGGCATACTTATATTTGTTCAAGAAGGCATTTTTGGGGTTTATCCGGTATATAGCAAAAGATAAAAAAAAAATTATTTGTTATTTCATCACACAACCCATTTTAATGTTGGTGATAAGTTTCAAGTCTTGGTTTCGACTCATCAACAGGTTCCAAATAGCGAAATTGAGTGACTTGAAAAACAAATGAAAAAATAGAACAAAGAAAAGAAATGAAAAAATGAAAAAAATCAAAAAATTGAGAAAAATAGAAGAAAAAAATTCATTACAAAAATTTTAAAAAACGCGATTCATTCGAAACGAATCGAGCCTGTGTACGCCCGCAGTGGGCTGAAAAAAGAAAAAGGAAGAAAAAGAAGCGTTTCGTGTTAGCAGAAAACCTTACACTCATCGGTACAGCTTGGTTTTCTGCTTGCTGTAGACGCTTGAAACATGAGAGAAGATCGGTTTGGTATTTTGCTAAACGTTAGGAGCCCCAAATTTCAATTTCGTAAATTGTTATTCAGTGTAGTGTTAAAATTTCAACTGTCCAGACTTTGCCTTTCTTTGTATACCTTGAAAATTTTAAAATTTATACACAACTCTAATGTAATCTCAAAATTTAATTAACCCTTAATTAGTGACCCCAAGCAGTGACCCCAATTTCTTTTTAGAAATTTAATTAAACCACAAAATATTCAAAAATAATGCAGTTCGATAACTAAAAATTATTGCTTTAACAAAAACTGAAAAACAAATGACTTTTCTTTAAGTTAACACAAAAATAAATTTTTTTGCAAAATTTAATAGCAAAATTTAATAATTTTTTTTTTTTCAAAATTTAAAATTTTTTTTTTTTTCAAAATTTAATTTTTTTTTTTTTTAACATTTAATAACCTAACACAACTTACTCACGAAAAAATGACGTAAGTGGGCGCATGGGGTCACACTTCGGTATAGTACAAAACCATGCGTACGTTGCAGTGGCTCGAGTACGACGATTTTCAAAATAGTGTTCTAACACGAAAAGCTACTGGAAGACGCGAGGTCGTGAGAGGATACGCTTTACATTTTTTTCGCCAAACTTATTTTCTACTTTTTTGTGTGAATTTTGAAGCAAAATCGTTTTTATAAATCTTTTTTTTTTTATATTGTCTATTTCATTTGATTAGAGAATAAATTTTGATTCATTAGAGCACTACCGGGAAATAGTGAAATAGTGCCGCTCTGGTGATAACGCACAATTCAATTTCTATTTAATTTTTTATTAAATTCTCCTGAAACTGAAGCTGGCTGCTTTAAAGTGAGAGATGAGATGTTGTAAAGCGCTTCCTATCTCCTTAAAGCACTTAAGACACTTATGTTGATTCATACTACACGCCTGTACCTGACACTACTTACATCTAGATGTGCAAAACCTCACAAAAACGCGGTCCAACTAAAACGAGCTAATGGCCCTCTAATAGAAAGCTCTATACATTCTCTCTCTCCCTTGTTGTATTATGACACATAAATTCTTCGCAATGATAGCTTTTTTTGGTTGAAAAAAAGTTGTAGAGTTTGGCACATCTAGTTGTAAGTTGTCTCAGCCTGTACTAAGCTTACACTACAGCGGGAACAGATTCTAATACAACTACAACTTGAGTACGGTAATTATGGCTTATCACACGTCCTGTTCTCTCAATATTCTAAGATTGAATATCATCTCATCATCTAAGGTCAAAACGAAGTTAATATGGAAATGCATTCAAGCATTAACAAACCTTGGTACAAAACATTACCTAACATTTGAATTGACGGTCATAATAATGCAGACTTATTGGGCAAAAAAAGGAGCATCCATGCTCATTATAGGATCGGTCGGAATCATTCTGCGGTACCTCTTACAATACCGTGAAGCATACCATTCAAAACTTGCTCCAGAATCAAATGTACCAGAACTGGACTTCAATGATAGGCTCCAGACAAGATTCATTAAACGAGGACCTTCACCAAAGAAGAGCCTGAATCTTTTCAGGCTAGGAATCAACACAGAATCATTAGAGGAGTTTTAAACGTTTATTTGATTTAATTGGTCGGATGACGTAAGCGACAAATCATTTTCAAAAATAATTATAGTAAATCTTAGAAATGCTTTCTCAACAAAAATAAACTGAGGGGTTATGTCTAAAACTTATCTAACATCGTATCATAACCGTAAAATGAAATGGCAACGATTGCATTATGGTATTTTAATAATATCATATTATCCTCCTTATCTTTTCCTTATCTCTTTGCTTCCTTCCTAGAATGCTGTGCTTTGCACCATAGGGTATCTTTTGAGCTTGGCTCACTGATATAAGAAAAAAAAAAATTTGTCAAATAAATGCACACTAGCACCATCTGGCGTCTAGTAAATTGAAACTTACAGAATCGAATTGATCAATTACATACAAAGACTTTTTTTTTGGTAAAGTTATAGGTAGTTATAAAATCCGTTCTATGTGATGTTGCTGAATAATCGAAAAACTTACACCTGAGTCCAATCAAACAAAAAGAAAAAAAAAAAAGAACAAAAAAACAAAAAACTCTGCAAAATAACGGGCATATCTAAAGCAGATCAAAGGGTATTCCAATTTAATTAACAATATATTCACGAATGTAATTTTGAATAATCTCACAATACACCACACTGAAACCAATCTCATTGTCAGAACAAATCCAAATTAAAGTTCCTTTCTCCAGTAACAAATGAAATTCCGTAAATACTAATTAAAAGAAATGCACAAGGATTCCATCGTGTGTAGGTATATCGATTCATTCATGACTTCAACCATTCATCTAACAACAAACAAAACAAATTTTATTTTATTTGGAAAAATTCTCAACATTTTCACCTCAAGTACTTAAAACATACATCTAGAGCGGTAGGAAAACCTCACTAATTGGAATTACTTCAGTTTACTATAAGAATTTCCGTTCCGAACTATAAGCATTTTTTTGAAAGAAAAAGGAGCAATTAAATCGAAACCGTCTTCTCCGTCTTACCAGGCCCCACATACGAGTAGGGCAGGGTGTTCATGGTACAAACATAATACCATCTCATCACTATTGTGGAGAAAATTCTTAATTAACTGCTCCGTAACATGAACATTTATAAAAATGCAATGAAATAATAAACAGGGCGATGACGTAACGGGAGGAGCAGCGGGAGGTTTTCTTCTTTAGCCTGGTGTTTATTAGTTCATTAAAGGGGTATCAAGTTATCTGAGAGGTCATATGATACCCCCCAGATACCAGTTGGCCATATGATATTGCTCTTATGGTATGGCATGGCAAGCACTCTAGTGTCGACTCGACACGACACTTATGAAACTATTGAAGTCACCATGGTCCTATTTATCGGCAAAGCTTAAAACTTACACTTATTGAAATGGAAGATACAAGCATACCTAGAGATAGATAAAGAGAGAGAAAGATAGATACATTGGCGTAAGATTGCAAGTAATGTATGTAGTACGAATGTGTACATGTATTCAATGCAATATCAAGTTCTTCGGAACGATAAAAGTTCAAACGAGGAGGCAGGGAGCTGAGGGAGCCACTACTTAAATGAATGGTTTTTATGAAAATAATTGCAAAGTGATCATATTCCCTCCCACACGACCGAATTGAATGGATTTAGCTTTGTTCTGGGTCGGGATAGTGCTCTTAAATCGAGTAATAAAGGCGGCACGGCGCAACAAGATACAAGATGATTATTAGATTGAATCTATAAAAATTTAATACAATCACCACGATGTATCTAGCCAATCTATGCAAGAATCAGTGATCTGTTACGGGATTTGAGTTTGAATTTCAGTTTCAATTTCTGCAATATACCACCACCGCAACAGACTGCATGCACTAAATATACGCGACACATGAAACGCTTCGATAGTAAAAGTGGCAAAAAGATATTAAGATGAATTTCAGTTTCGATTGAATATCTCCGATGACGACATGGTAAAGATAAAGATACATCACGAGTTCAAGACCCGCAGCAAGGTATGTATATATATGGGGTAACCTTAAGAACTCTCGAAATATGATACAAAACTTTATCCAAGTAGGTTAACCACCATATTTCTGGGAAAGTCAACAACACCAGATTATCGGATTACGAGGAGCTGCTGCTGTCCCGTCCCGTGTTTATATATACATCTAAAGATAATGTCAAAAGTTGAACTTCCTTAGTAAGTCTTGAGGTAATAAATAATATTGAGGTACCAAATACGCCTCTGGTCTGGTAGACATATAAACACGGAGCAGAAAAGAAGAAGAAAAAAACCAGTAGAAAAATCTTACCATGCTTGCTTTACCTTTTTTAGGGGGGCTCTATATCTACTTTAATAACAACACAAGATTTATCTCAAGTTGCGTGAATCTCCCACACTAATTTGATGCTAAAATCAAGTGGGCCTGACAGTTGAGTGATAACTAGGGAGAGGAGGAAGGGTAGCGGTATACCATCCGAGACGACAAGAGGACAAGATGAATTAGTAGGTCCAAAAATTCGATACAATTTCTCAATTTTAATACATACATAGGCAAATGACTCTGGCGAGGCATAAAACAAGTTTCGATTGATGAAAAACAAAAAGAAAAAAAAATTAAGAAAATGTTTTTTTTTCTGTTTTCTAAACGGAAAGAAAATGCAAACTACTTTGCATAAATTTTGATTAATAATGAGCAAGAAAAAAAAAATTGTTTGCCCGTTTTTGTGTTTTTTTTTCACAAACTTTGATTTTGATGGATTAATCTGAAGCGGAGTTGGAAAAAAAAAAAAAGGTTATTGGGGGACCATTAGACATTTTTTATGGCGTTGAGTATGAAAAATTATTCCTGACGAGTTTTGTCGTTTTTCTTCGTTTTTTTTTCCGAGTTATTAGGTTCGTGGGTTCTTCTGTAAATCTTTTTGATTGAAAGTTTATTTTATTAGTGAAAGGCGGAGGGAGTACGTTTAGGTACATAGTTGTGATTAATGGCTTTATTTTTGAAAGGTCTGGCTTGATGGAGGGACTTTAAAAAGTTAAATGTAAGGTTTTAAAGTTATTATTCAGTTTTTCTATGATATATAACATGAATATGGATTTGAAGAAAATTATATTTAGAAACGCTTTAACTAATTATATACATGCAGGTGTTCACTAATTAAAACTAAGGTAACAAGGCCGTGTTTTTCAAGTATAATATTAGCAAAAGCATAGAGGTTGTTGCTCTAATAGTCAAAATATACACTAAAAGAAAAAAGTACTTACCTACTTCAGTGATAAAATTGAATTGCCTTAATGAGACGCGTTGTATACAGTTTGACAAGAGTATATGGAGCACAGTACATATGCATACATATTTCATACGGTTAAACAACACAATCGTAACTGAAAAACTAGTAGGATAATCCGATAAAGGGATTATACAAGGTGTTTCATAATTGGTTCTCATAACTCAAGGGTTTGATATAGCTTAGGTGGAGATAAGCAAAAAAATTCGGCGGTAGGGGGGTTTAAGATTTTTAATACTTTTTCCACCTTACACACCCTGTAACTTACCCCTACCAAGGTGAGATTCATTTCAGATAATAGCAATGAATGCCCAATCAGCCTTCTTGTCACCTTTTGTCGGAAGTTGTAGGCCGCCAAGCCAAAAAATTGGAAAAAAAAATTCCTGATTTTTTCAAATTTTACCGATTTTCCCGCCAAAATACATATCTATACAGTTTTTACAAGATTTAAATACCTTTAATTTGACTTTGCACATATACCGCCCTAAATGCAATCGTTTTTTAGATAAACATGTTTTTATGATGTATAATTTCATTAATTTTCATCATTTTGTTAATTTTTCCTGGAATTGCATAATATTAGGCGTAATTTATATGGCCTGTAGCAAAATTAATCAAATTATGCATCATAAAAACAAGTTTATTTCAACAACGGCTGCCTTTAGGTAGGTATATGAGTATAGTCAAATTACAGGCAACATTCCGGGATTTCTAAATCTTATAAAAAAACTGTATACTTATCATCATTTTGACGGGGAAATCGTTAAAATTTGAAAAAATTAAAATTTTTTTTTTTTTAATTTTTTGACCTTGGTTTTCTACAACTTTCGACGAAAGGTTAATTGAGCATTCATTGGAAAGCTTAGACGGTTTGCTATCATCTGAAATGAATGTCACTTTCATAGAGTGTATATCATACACGGTTTAAAGTGGAACAAGTACTAGAAATCTTAAATCCTTCCTACCGCAGAAGCGATGCGTATAACCCCCCCACCCACACCTTCACCATAAACTTTTTTGTTTGTCTCCACCTCAGCTATCAAAACCTGTATAGGTACAGTCCCTTTCAACTATATCATATGACCATAGGAATTTGGAGGCCGCAATCAAAGGAGTGTAGACACTGCGCTCTTATGACGAGAAACGAAATGCTAAGGTATATCTACACAGTAAAAAATGTTTCCCTAAAGTGAGTGGCAACAATTTGTTTCACAAAGCTTAGGTATCCCTAAAATGCAGATAGGTTTTTTCCCTAAAATGTAGGGAATTTTCAAATTTGTTTTATTTCCTTAAATGAAGGAATATTCCCTAAAATGTAGCTAATAGTACTAAACCTTTAAAAAACATAAGAATGAGTTAAAGTTTTCATTAAAACATATAGGTACTATGAAAGTCAGTTAGGGCACGCTCAAACAAAATAGTAAAAACAATATATGATTTGTGTTCAGAAACAATGTGTGAATTATATTAACGAAAATATATTTGTAAGTGTTCCATAAAAAATGTAGAAGAGTAATAAATTCATTGAATGTTCTCTTCCTTATATCCCAGAAAGCTTAACATTTCGGAAATATTACGTACTATATAGGTTTTCTGGTGCCAAATATCTGCATCCATTGAATGTTCTATTTATTTGGGGAAATTAAACTGATTTTCCCTTTCTATCAGAGAAAATGACTCCTACTTTTCTTTACAGTGTTTGTCGTTTTCATACTGGTGTTGGCATTTTCACTTTTTTCTAACTTTATTAGAACTGTCACCTCGATGTGACTTTGACCTGAGTACACTGGGGGTCTCCATTTTTCCTTGAGGTTCTTAAGTATATTTCAGTAGGTATTATTTCGGTGGTGTGTTCTCAATAATATCGGTGTTAGTCATGAGTGACATAGGGTTGAAAGAAAATATTTTGAGGAAGGATTATTTCATCATTTTGATATTTGGACTAAGAAACATCTTTTTGAGCCTTGTAGTTTCCTAGTGGCAGATATGACAAGCTACCAAAGAGAAGCGCTTCCACACATAGCCAGAAAATATATTTTTAGAAGCACTCTCTTAAAATACCCAAAGGAATCTTTCCGAAAGCAGATCTCTTCATTGATTTTGGGCATATCAGCTATGTATATATGAAAAGATATGATTCATATATACATCTGAAATCGCAGAAGAGTTTTATTATTTATTTGTTTAATTAATTAATTGTGAACAAAATTGGTTTTTTCTTTTTTTTTAGCAACATGCCCTTGCAACGGGATTCGTACAAGTTGACAATCAAATGGAGCACATAAAACACAAGCTGATATCTTGAATAAAGCTTTCTCTTGATTCCATCTGCATTCCTTATAAGCGCTCCAAGAGTGGGTTCTCAAGTGAGCACTTCCCTCTGCAAATAGAACATGCCAACGTTAAAAATATTTAAACGAAGAGGAAGCGAGGAAGCTTCCGCAGTTCTCTTGCATTTGTCTTTGAGCACTTCGATTTTCCGCTGGATTTAGTCTAATGTAAAGGCCAAAACCCAACCATGGCATTGACTTCCAGCGTTGACACAGAACTGAAAGCCTATATCAAAACCCAATAACAGCAGCGCAATTGGAAAAAGGATCAAATAAATTTTATGAGAAAGCGGAAAAGTAATTTTCCATATTTGCTCCGCCATATGCCTGCAAAATGTGGGGGGGGGGGATGACGTTAGAAAGGATTCCATTAACCGGCACCAATTATTTGTGAATTTTAAGAAAAAGCAAACGTATATCTTGGGAATACTACAAACATTCTGAATCCTCACCTTAGATGGGGACTCCACTGCAATAGTCCGCATATAGAATAACGCGTTAAAGAAGTCTCCAATCACGTAAGCGAAAAAGCAAAAATAGGGTATTTAGTGCACTAACGAAAGCAAAAAAAAAAATAGCAGTGCATCTAAGATCTGTTGTGGCATATGGCTTGGGATCTGGTTGCGAGCACGGAGGAGAGCACGAGAGCAGAATATTACCGGAATCTACGACTGAAATATCCTCTACTACTTATGGTAGTGCAGCTGTGAGGTTAGCAATAAAAATTGTTATAGCGAAAAGAACTAAATAATGAAACCGATAGACTTAAATGTTTTGGACATGTTTTAAGAAAAACATCTACAGAATCTCCAAGGTGGTCCCCAAGTGAAATTTCTAAGATGCAAAGAAACGCAGGAAGTCTCGCGTTAGGTGGGTGGATAATATGAAAAGAGATCTGCGGATGCTGCTATTTGACAAAGATGTGCGGGAAACAAGTATCAAATTAGACGTGATGCAGTGAAGGTGGCTAAAACTATAGAAAAAATGTTACAGCCAGGTATTATGCTGAATATCATCCAATAGTAAATTTTATCTTCAAACAACATTTTAATGAAACCTTCAACAATCAGTTCCCCAATAAAAAAATTTCTCCCTCTTCAAATAGGAAATGCAATGAACAAATTGGTCGATCTCCAGAAGTAATATTTTCCCATTAGATTTAAGTGCTCACTCTTAAATCACAGGGTAATCATACCAAAAGGCAAAAAAAAAAAAAACAACAACAACAAAAAAATCCTCTCTTGCAATGAAGTGCCTTCGTCTAGACGTATATCGAAGGAATCTGAACGTTTATACGAATCACATTATACAAGAGAACTTCCTCGTTCGCCTACGCACTGCATAAATCGTGAAGAAATTTTTATGCTCCAGATGTGCGTGCACGCTTGCTGTCGAAGAGTAAGAAAAAAAAATAAAAAAAAAAACAAAATAACGTAAACATCGACTTGTCTTAATTAAGGTCATCCGCTCGCTTAGAGTATGTATATACAGTTTTTTTTTTCTAAGAGTGAATAAAAAGACGTTCATTAAAAGTAACGAGAAGTTGCGCTGTAGAACGAATGATGTGATGAAGTTGTCGTCATCATCATTTCCTCTCCCAGTTCTAAGAGGCTCCGCTATATAAACAAAGAAACATTTTATAAAGACGCGAAGGCAATTTTTCTTAGGCTATCGAATCGAAATAGATGCCATAAGGGGAATTAAATTGATCCTATGTACTTAAAAGTACGCGGCTGGCATATTGATGCCACACTAAATGAGTTCAGAATTTACGGAATGCCCACGAAATAAATTGTGTTACTTTCCTCTGGATAGAAAAAAAAAAAAAAAAACTAGAAGCTCTGCAGGCAAGTCATAAATCAATCTTCTCTTAACCGAGGAAATTGCATGGAAAAGATAAGCTCCCTCTTGAAAATTTATGTTATTGACTGAGACAAGCGACTGGGAGACTTTCGAAATACTTTCGAAATTATGCAGCGTAATTTTTACCTTTTATTGGAAACAGACAATTTTGATTTTAAAACTCAATTAAACTTAATTAAAGAATTTCGACTTTCTCCATAAGAAATGCTAGAGTAGTAGTAGTACCTACAGAGAGATTCATTACAAGTAGTGAGATGAAAATGTTAAATGCAATTGGCAAAAAAAGGTCTGTGAAAGTACAATGCCATAGAGTTACTTTCTTACATTACTACCAAAGTTCATTTAACATTTATCATAGCGTATATTCCGTCTACGAAAAATTGCTGTTCAACGTACGAAAACCATTTTCGCGTTGCAATTTGGACTTCTTCATTGGAATGATATTGCCGGCTCGCAAGATTCTCTTTTATGAGACCGTGCGCACATGGAAATCATAGGGCAAATGGTCTTGCATTCAGGGATTTGTATCCAACATTATCATTCGAAATTGATTACTTTCCCTGTCCTGTAATCATCTTCAATATCCGTGCGACAATTCTTGAACAACGTGCACCGTCTTATGATCACCTGAAGGAAAATTGCTTTGGCGTCGTATACTTCACTCAATTGGCGGCAATGATTTTCAGTGGAGTTACTTAAATTTTTTTGCTCAAAAAAAAAAGTGTCGCTGTTCAGATTTCCAATTTAGTCTCTAATTGCAATGGGCCCGACTTTCAACAGACTAATTGTTCCTGTCACACGTTGAAAACGTTAATACGTCTATGAAAATTAATTATAACCAGTGTTGCCAAAAATTTTCATAAAATTTTTTCTTTAGACAAAAAACAAAAAAATCTGGGCAAATTAAATAAATTTTTTGACAAGTCTCGTTGGAAAGACTGTCCCAGAAAGTGCTGCACGGTTTTCAAATTTCAATAACAGACAAAATAAACAGTATTATTTTAAAATTTTCTTTTATTTTTACTTACTTCAATTATATTAAATTATATACCCCTTCACAAATTTTTACTCTTTTCCGATAAATATTCGCATTTTCCGTTTTACCGAAGCCACTAATTTTTGCACAGTATTGTCCTCGACCTTTTTGCTGGCCGCTGACCACATTTTTCAAATGTTTTAAGCGAAGTGGCACTTTTATCAACCTTTCGTAGAACATTTTTTACAAGAGCCCAATAAAGTTCAATTCACCGAAGCTGTGGCACATTTGGTGGAATGGTTAGCTTGTGAACAAAGGATGTCTTAAAAAATGCATTATGATACTCTGAACATTTCTTTTATTAACAATGTTTATTTCTATCTAGCAGGGGAAAGCTGGGGGAGGGGGCTCGAAGTTTGATCTAGTACATTTTGGGAAATCTAGTCCAGAACCGAATTCTATAGGTCCTGAAAAGAAATTTGAGTACCCACACTACTATACTCGGGGGCTTAAATAACTACTTATATCCCTCACTTTTTTAGTATTTCCCCCTTTTTTTTATTCGAACTGAGGTACTCGATTTTTCACACCTTAGATCGGCTCTAACTCGGTAGGTTTGTGTCCGATCAGAAAACGGGGTTCACTGTTCGCTTCAGCTCATTACTAGCTACAATTCGTAGAAGAAAATTTTTCTCTGCATTCTTTTCGGGTAGGGAGTTGGAACTCCCGGGGGGGGGGGGGGGTTCGAATATCGCACGTTGCATATCGAAGTAAAGGTCTTGCCGAGTACTATAATCTAAGGTCCACATTGACAGATGGCTTACCAAAAACGAACCTTTTCTCTGTATTTTTCTCTGAATACGTATTTTTCAGCATCGGGCACCTCAAAAAATCGTACATGAAGTACGATTCGTCGTTTAAAACTAAACAGACACAATTTTTTTCGCACAACGTCCAACGCGTTATTTTAACTTCTCTTGCAATCTTCAAAAATGATTTTTCTTTATTTTTCAACTACTTCTGCAAAATTGCACGGCGCACGTCTTCACATTTCGAACTCATTTTGAATACTTGTGATGAAGGCTAATGACTGCATTTTATGTATATTGAAAGTAGGTAGATCCTTTATTATTATTATTTAGTTTTGAGGATTCAGGTAGCAGAAATGAGATTTTATGATTTATTAAAAACCGTGCTCCAAAAAGTAGCAGTCCTTAAAAGCAATTTTGAAAAATAATTTGAAGGTAAATTTCAAATAAGTTCGAAAATTCAGAATTTATCATTAGGGTGCTAACGATTAAGATATCTCCGATATACCAAGAAGTTATTTTTTGACGGGAAATGGAATACAAAATTGCTCCTTTCCCCATTTCCTAGTAAAGTTTATCTGATCTGAATAACGCACCATTATAAGATAAGAAGAATTGTGAACGGAAACCGAAAAATGTTAAAGATAATTCGATGATAAGAAAGGGAGTTAGGAGAAAAATTACTATTGAGAGAGATTTAAATGCAATAAAAAACTGATCATACAGACCGAAAAATAAATTTTTGCAGGCAAATAAGAATGACCAAATATAGAAGGCCGTGGTGTGAAGTCACAAGCAGAGCTGATAGTCAACTGGAATTGATCTTGACTAATACCGGAGACAGACTTGCGGTTTCAATATTGTAGTTTGCACTAAACCGCAAGTCTGTCTCTATATACTGAGAAACAGGTCGGTATACGCTCGTTGTACACTCAGTATGTGGAATATTGGAACTCAATATTGAAATTGCGAAAAATTTCACGGTATAGAGAGTTTATTGAAACTTGACCCTAGTTCCACAATCATTTAATACACTAAACTTTTAGAACTGAATTTTATATTGCAATGTTGGCTGCAACTTTTTCTGGCATTGACACTTGTCAAGTTGAAATGTCTATTTCGTTTATAGACAAGTAATCTCACAATATTTGCTCGTGGAGCTTTGTTAAGACAAATGGCAAATCAAATGTAAGTTCTCTAATTAATTCATCAGTATCGTAAACCGCAAAAGTGTCTCTGAAATTCTATATTGCAATATGACATAAATATCAATATGTCAATTTGAAATTGCAAGTCTGTCCCCGGTATAAGGCAACGTGTAAACAGCAACCTAGCTGACACGAAGCTTAGCTCATTTATTAGTTCTAGCTAAAATAGAAAATCGGCCCCATTTGACAAAGAAAAAATTTTTTTGCCAGCTAATAGGTACGTGTTAACAATTGACATGGAGAAAACTTTCGAACTGAGCTATGAACTGATTCTCCATCACCCTTATTTTGCAGAGCTTCCTTTCGAAATGGAATTTGTATGTCACTCATTTTATGCGCTCTGAAATTAGTGACTTTGAATGGAATGTCAAATTTATACTTCTGAGCTGTATAGTCATAGCAGTAGATCATATGATTTGTAATAAGACGGGAATTCTACTAAAATAGATTTCGAATAATTTCGAAAGTTTTCGAAAATTGAATTTCGAATTATACAAATATAGCTAATCATTCAGTTACCATATTATAGATGTTTTTATGATAATGGTTCGAATTATACCCAACTTCTAAAAAAAATCATTTTCGAAAAACGAACTAGAGCAGATCATCGGTGTCGGTATACATACATATGTACTATTTCATACTGACATATCCATCCATTAATGTTAAATCTACTGCAACAATTTCCTGGAGCAATGTTCCTTTTCAACGTGCAACTTCCTACTTATAAAGCGAGAGGAAATAATATCCAGAAGAAAAAAATCGAAAATGAATTACCCAACCCACTTTAAATGTATATGTGTTGCGTGATACGAGTAAGTTATACACAAATTTTCAAAATTAAGTAAGCGCAATAATTATGCCAGGAATTTTTCAATCAAGTGAAAATGAAATAATCCAGCCGGCAGCTAACTCTAGAGCTTTTGCACTCAGCAACAGCGCCAGGATTAAGTCGTATATCAATCAATTTCAGTGTTTTTGCATAAATTGCTATACTTCGCTTACGTAAATTAGGTATTCCGACGATGTGCAATAATCTGCAGCCTGTATCATAGTGATCCAGAGCAATTCGGTTACCCGCCATCGCTACGATGCGATGCTTCGACAGAGCTTAATTAACCTCGAAAGTATAATTACATTTAGTTGGTAAGCGTTGTGTGTATTTAATGCATAAATAGCGCTTACCTCATTTTCCCGGATGACAGAAAATTGAGCAATGAACGAAAGTTATGTAAGTGAATCCTCGATCACATGTTCTGCTGGGATAACGACGGAATCTGCAGAATGGAGCATCGCATAATGACGTGTTGTTAAAGATATCCTGTCTTCGTTCCACAGGCTGTTTAAAAACCGCAAAGTGATTTACTCTTGCTTGAAATCTTAAAAGCCTCGGAGTTTTAATTGCTTCATGTCAGAATTTATCACTTGCATGAGCGTTCTCAATTATTGCCCTAATTACATTTGGGCGTTTGAGCCATTTCAGTAAGCTTTAGCTCTTTTTCTTGTATCCTTTTTGTTTAGTACATTCAAACAAACATACATACTCTCTGTGTATGGGTAACACAAGCATAAGCCTTTCTGTATATATTTTCATAGCTGAGATCTGTATGTCGTTACGTTCAGCATACAAAGTTCACACGCTTATCCTTCTACTTATGGCCTTCCTTGCACTCCTTTTGACGAGTAATGTTAATTTTTTTTTTTTTATTATTTTAGTCGTCGTAGTCGTGGTTGTCGTCGTCGTTGTCGTCCTGATAAAGAGCCAATAAATTCTACTGATAGTATAAAGCCAAAGCCACTGCACAATTTATTTCCCTAAAGTCCTTCTGAATGTATAAGCGTATGGCATAACATGAAATTCCTGCTCATGACTAACTGTTGTAGGGGAGGATGAAGTGAATGACGCTTTTTACCAGCAGAGAATATTTCATGTAAAATTTTTGAAAATTTTAATTTTAATTTAATCTCATACCCGAGCCAGTCTACTTTTCTGTGTGGAATTTTCTGTATGTATTCTGCATGGATATAACTGGGGACACACACAGTTTATTTATCGCATCAATTTTAATTGGAAGTCTCTTGATAACACAAAAGAGATATGTGACGCATTGCTCGTTTCGAATGCTCTGTGTCGTTTTATGTATGTATATTTGTATGTATATATGTATGCGATATGTTCAGCATATGAAAGCGGTAGGAGATTTTAAATAAATTTCAAATATGAGTTGATATTAGACATCCTAAATAAGTAAAATCCCGGGGTTTTTAGACTTCACTGAAGTTGGAATAAATAATAAAAGACTCTGTAAACTGCCTGCTTTTATAATTAATCAAGGGAGAGGAACGTAGCAAATTTTCAGTATTTAATCCGATCAAGAGGAAGAAACCTTATTTCGAAACAAATAATTTTATTTTGAAATTTAGTACCTACTAATTAAAAAGAAGCCTTGCATGTAGGTAGGTACCTACATATATATTACTGTCATTGTAGATTATGAGAGGATTATTCAGGCATACAAATTAATAAGCCTTCCAACTGACATAACCGAAGAAAGATTTTTGATTAAATACAGGGAAGGATATGTATGAACTTAAAGTCATAAGTCCGGGTTAGATGGCCAGCTTGATTAACTATAGAAAATATTTACAGAATGCTAAAAACGGAGCAATTCAGACATGCATTAAAATTTGTATAACAAATTTGAATATCGGAATTAGAATGTTTTAGTTAACCCGAAACATTTGATAGCTTTTGATTTCCGATGCGGCTATACACAGATAGATGCCAGGATGAGATTGTCAATACATATGTGGACATTGCAGCAGAAATGAACACTGATTGTGTTTTTTTTTTGTAGAATACGTTTTTTAATTATATATGGATGCCTGCATAAAAACCCACAAATTCTACTATTATCCAGATAAATTAGCAAATTCATCTTCATTGTTATCGCTTTCCAGAACCATCTCAACTTCAGAATCCGAACTCGAGCTGATTTTCTTTGGTTTTTGTTTTTTTTTTTATTAATAAAGCTCAGATACCCTATGATGCAGAGCCAGCATGGTACGAAGGTGATATAGAAAGGATTAGGGCTTATAAGGAAAGTGGCGGAGGTGCTGATGTATATCACTCTTGAACCTTCACAGATTGAAAGCCCGAGGAAAAACAGCAGATGGTAGACTATTCCACGTTCGCACAGTTCGGGATAAAAAAGCATCACTGAATTTTACTGTAGGTACGGTCGAAAGTATTTTGAAGAGTAAAAGGATATGCGATTATTGCGTGCAACAATTAATCTATAAGGGATCAGACGAGATATTTAATCGGAACATTGGCCATGCGTGTAGCGATAAAGGAACGAAAGACATAAAATATTGCGGGGGTGCTCGAGGGAGGCGATATGACAAATAATTGACACATCGTCAATGAGCTTGAAGGTTCTTTTTTGGACAATATCCAATGAAGCTAAAGCTGTACTACTAGCAGCCGCCCAGAAGTAAGACTTGTATTCCATTCTAAGTCTGATATGGGACTTGTAGAAGAGCGCTATATTTGAAGTACTTCTTACACCATTTCAGAAATCCTATAGAGAAGTTGTGATCTGTCCAGTTCAATTTATTGGAAATATTAATGTTAAGTGACGGTGACTCGGAAATTAATTTTCCATCAAATGAGAGTGGAGTGATTAAGAAGAACAATGATGATTCCCCCGTTAAATTAGTGGATGCAAACCAGCTGCAGCATTTAGCCTCTGTAAAGTAGTAGTGCATTTGAGCCGAGTTAATGTCAGAATTGCACTTTGCGCATCATGCATATCATGTTAAAATTGGATTTATATTTACCTTTTTGTTTTTATTTTATAATTTATCAGTTCTTAACTTTTCTTTTTCTATATCTAGCTAAGTTTTCTTTATTATTTTCTTTTTCTTTTAAATTTAAAGTGTTTAGTATGTGGAATTTAATTATTTCAGTAAATGAGTTTCGGTCTGTTGAAAGCACTTATGATTGTCAGCAGTATAACATTGGATGACAGTGCTATGGTTGGTGCCATGGATGAATCAGCTTTTATTAGTGAATTTGTGTCATTGAATCGTGGGGCTCTACATATTTGCCACCTTAATGCAAGGAGTCTCAGGTCAAATTGGGATGAGTTTGAAAAAGTTTTTTCTAATGGCGATATTGATATTATCTGCATTTCAGAAACGTGGTTGAATAGCGAAATTGATGATATTGTTGTAAGCTTACCGGGCTATTATATTATTCGTAATGACCGGACACATTCCATTGGAGGAGGTATTGCTATTTTCGTTAGAAGCAGTCTGAAATGCTCCTTGGTTTCTTATTCTACTAGCAACTCTCCCATATGTGAGTATTTATTTATTAAGGTTAATATTGGTGCACAGTCTGTCTTAGTTGGATGTGTCTATAAGCCACCGCGCGTGTCAGATTTGTGTACTTTTTATGAAGTACTTGCTGAGTGTGCCTGTTTATTCTCTTCAATTATTATTGTTGGTGACTTGAATATAAATTTATTATTCGATAGTAGCCATAGTAGAGGGTTGCTTGGTTTCTTTGAAAGCCTGGAACTCGAAGTCATAAATGTAGCTCCAACTAGATTTCATCAGAATGGAGCGTCATTGTTGGACTTAGTCATTACCAATCAATCTCATAAGCTTCTGCTAACACGTAATTTGTCGATGCCGGACATAAGTGATCATGATGCAATTTTGTCCTCCTTTTCATTTGAAGTTTGTAATAATTGCAACAATATCTTTCAATACCGTGACTTTAAGCATATTGATTTTCATACCCTGAATAGTGAGGTTAACAAGGTACAGTGGACAAATATTTATCATATCGCCGACGTTAATGGCCAGGTGAAATTTTTTAATGATAACGTTAACGCCCTGTTTAACAGGTTTGTTCCGCTCAAGGAATATAAAAGCAAATTTCAGTGTGAATGGATGAATAGCGAAATCTATTCATTAATACTTCAACGTAATCACGCACATAATCTGTGGAAGCGCTATAAACACATCTATCTTCGTGAAAACTTTATTAGGTTGCGCAACAAAACTACTCAAGCTATACGTTCAGCGCGAACGCATTTCTACTCTTCAAAGCTTGATCCTTCTCAATCATCCCGTACACTATGGTGTAATATTCGTTCTTTAGGTCTCAGTAAATCCAATCAACAAAATTGTGATCTTGATCCAGATAGTTTGAATGATTATTTCTCCAGTGCCAATACAAACATGTCAAGCAATCCCCTCAATTCAGTTCTTCAAGGTCCTCATATTGAGCCAATTTTCTCCTTCCGAAATGTTACTAAAATTGAAATTATATTGGCACTTTCCTCTATTAAGGGGTTATCTACTGGATCAGATAACATTGACTCTAAGTTCTTGAAACTTTTACTCCCAATATTACTACCTTTTATAATGCACATTATTAATACATGTATTACAACCTATACCTTTCCTTCAGTTTGGAAAGTAGCCAAAGTGCTTCCCGTTCCTAAAAATCGACGCCCGTCTAGTGTTCAGGATTACAGGCCGATTAGTATTCTGCCAATATTATTGAAGGTTTTAGAAAGACTGCTTGCTGATCAGATGAAACTTTATTTATCCAAAGCTAATCTCCTTTCCCAATCCCAGTCGGGGTTTCGTTCTAAACACAGTACTACATCTGCACTTCTCCATTTATGTGATGAAATTCGTATTAATGTTGAGAAACGTGAAGCCACAGTGCTTGATGTGCTTTTGGATTTCTCTAAGGCGTTTGACTCCGTAAATTGCGGGATACTGATTCAGAAACTCTCCTATTACTTTGGTTTTTCTTCACCTGCCTTACGTTTAATGGAAAGCTATTTAGCTGATCGTTCTCAAAAAGTTATATCTAAAAATCGTACATCCAATTTAGTAAGGCTTCTTTCAGGTGTCCCCCAGAGATGTATTCTGGGGCCAATTCTATTCTGTATGTACATTAATGATATTGAGCTAAGTGTAACTAGAGCTTCAATTCAGCTTTATGCCGATGATGTTCAATTATTTCTGTCATCTCAGTTAAATAGGCTCCAAGATTGTGTTGACATACTTAATGAAGATATTTCTTGTTTGGCCGCTTGGGCCAAAAATAATCAGTTGGTTCTCAATCCTTACAAGTCTAAATCAATTGTAATTTATAAGAGTTCCATTGATACATCCTGTATGCCTCTGGTCCTACTCAATGGGTCCCCTATTCCCTTTCAAGATACAGTCAATAATCTTGGTATTATTTTCAATAAGGAACTAAAGTGGAGTGAGCATGTTAATGGACTTACAGCTAAGATATACGGTGGCTTACGTTCACTCTGGCAGCAGGCAAGATATACACCACCTGCCTTGCGTAAAAAGCTCATTATTAGTCTAATAATCCCTCTGATTACTTATGCAGATGTGGTCTATTGCCCACTCGACTATAGAAGCAGATTAAAACTGAATGTTGTTTATAATTCTTGCGCTCGTTATGTTTATGGTATTATAAATAGATATCCCATAGTGTCTGTGACGCCTTTGGCAAAAAGTATTTTGAATTGCACCTTGGAAAATTACCTTAAATATCGCGTATGCCTGTACATTTTTAAAATTATTCATAACTTTTTACCTGAATATCTCCTTGCTAAAATTAAAATTCCTCAATCTTCACGCTCGAATCAACTTGTAGTTCCACGCCATTTAACTGGTTTTAGTTCTAAGTGCTTCTTCATCTGTGGCATTCAACTTTGGAATTCTTTGCCGATTTCAATTAAACGTCATGGTGCTTTCTGCAGGTTCAAACAATCAGTTTTTGAGTATTTTTCGAATTTATAACTCATTGTAATTTTGCAATTTTTTCAATTTTATATATTCATCTTCACTTTTCTTATTTCATATATGTATATATATTTCTTTTCTATCTTTTTTAATTTCCTTGGATTCTAGGATCAATGTGAATTTAATTTTAAATTTTAGTTTTAAGGTTTTATATTTTTTCTCTTCTTATATAATTTTTTCTCCTCTTATTGTTATTATTATTTAGAGTAAACACAGGAAAACGGGTTTGTACTCATGTGTGTTTTAAATAAAGAGCTTATTATTATTATTATAAAAAAAAAAAAGAAAAAGTGATGATCTTGTTTTAACAAGATGAAACACCTTTGGGTCTTAGCTGCATTGAATTCGATGCGATTCGCTTTGCCATAAGCGAGGATATTGTCAAGATCGTTATTCAATGATTTAATCATGCAATCACGTTTGACAGATGTGGTATTCCGGCTGCAGTCCGTAAAAGTGTAGGAGTATGCGAAATCAAGGGTACTGCTATCGGCAAAACTGTGGCTGGGATTTAAGGTAAGGGAAAGCAGATCATTAATGTAAATTAGAAAGAGAGACGGAAAGTTAATAGAGCCCTGGAGCACACCGGCATTTATAGAGTGAGATTTAGATATAACGCGGCCAGATAGAAAGCTTTCAATCCATAATAGAAGAGGAGAGGAGCGATCAAAGACCTTTGAAAAATCTAGGGCAACGATTTTGGACTCAAGAAAATTGTGGACAATACGGTTCCAACGTTTCGTAAGAAAAGTCAGCAAGTCTCCAGATGAGCGACCAGCTGGGAAGCCATATTTTCGATCGTTTATAAGTTTATTAGTTTCTAGATACTTCATTAATTTGGAGTTAATGACAGATTCAAAAACCTTAGAAAGAATAAAAAAGATTGTAATTGGTCGATAATTTGAGGGATCTCTAGCTTCTCTCCATTTTTTGGGAATTGGCTGAACGTGGGCTAGTTTCCAAGCAGTTGGAAAAATTCCTGTCGATTAAGGCAATTAGAATAGTTTGCGTAGCTGCCATGATTGTTTTGATAGATTTTGCTTCTGATCTTGCTTTTCAGTTGAAATGTTTTTATGTGTCCTTTCTCGGAACTCATTGATATTTTTGAGTGATTTTAAAACTATTCGAACATATTTTGAACGTCTTTTAATTTTTTTTTTTCAGAGAGTTAGGAATTGGTGAACATTTCCTGAATTTGAGATCTGACTTGAAGTACTTGGACGTGGTGAGACTTCCCCAGAATTGAGATGTAAAAGGAATACAAGTGCAAAGTCATATAGTAGGAAGAATAGAAGGAATAGAGCTCAATCATATTTTTGTTTTTATAAAATTAAATTTCTTATGTTTAACAGCTCAAAATCTCGAAGAAAAAAAATTTTTAGATTTTGAAAATATTTTACTGTAGCCGGAATTTAACAGCAAGGTTGCATGAAATTAAATTTTATTAGGTAAAATTATCCTGAAGTTGTCGACATATTTTCTAGGTAGGTACCTATTTTTGGATAGGATTACGTCGGAGCTATTTCAGAAGTACTTTTTACGTATGACCGCAAATAAAAGATACATTGATTTTAAACGTAGCTTATTTTAAGTTTCTAAATTTTTAGTTTGGAGGGGAAATAAAGGGGAAAAGGCAATCACACTTTTTTGGTTGTTTTTCCTTTATACTTTTACAATTTATAGATAAGGAAGATTATTGAAATTACGTACGCTGGTAGGTCTCGAAATACATATATTTTCGAAATTCGAAAACTCTTTCAAAAAGCAATCTTTCGAAAATGGAGATTTTTATTTTACCACGTTATACATCGCCAAATTACGTAAATCGAATCGGTCTCATAGAACAAAAAGTTTCTCTCTTTTATCACATGGGAAGGGTACAGAGGGAGTAAAAGTTTTAAAATGGCGAAAATCATGCTCATAGCATCTGTACTTTTCTTTTACCTATTGGATATATATGGACTTCATTTTTTGTCATTCGATTCGATTTTCGAATTTCGAAAAACAAAACATATAATTTTTTGAAAAATAGACCTTTATTTTTGCCACAAAAAAATCAATTCCCGTCCAAATTGATATAAGATGTATATGCACCTATTTAATCATCGTCTTATCCGGGGGTGCCTTTTTAAGACAGGGACGGTGAAAAATATGAGATAAGAATTTAACAAGAACCCAATAAAATGCGCTGGCCTTAAACCCTTTTTCGCTTCAAATTAAAACAATTTCAAAATCAAAAATTGTTGCGAATTCAACAAGTTCAGTGTCTCTAAGAATCTAAATCAATTTATTAGGGTAATTGGCAACAACTATAAGAAGGATAAGATCGAGCTTAGTAGGAGGACAATGAAAGCAGTAGTTTTTCTGAGAGGAGGAAAAGCACAAAATTTGTTTGACAAAAAGTATATCTATGTATCTAATTTCTGTGTGCTAAGTAAGATACACAAATTTTGTAAGTTATGACAGTGTGTGTATGTTGCTGCCTACAATAAAATATATTTTTGATTAGCTAGATTGTTATTTTATTGACCTCGTTTTTGATTATCGTGATAACTTTCTGCAAAATGACGCCCATACCAACAGCCCCCACTTAAGAACCCTCGCCTCGGTCTTCTTCACTGAACGAGTTACTAGATAAATGTTCTTGTTACGTAAGTCACAAGGGCACCGTAACAATAACTCACCCTTCCGTAAATTAATGTTCATTTAGTACTCCATTTATGACATTAAATTCCATGGAAAGAAGATTAACACGGGGAGGTATCACGGGAAGTATCAGCGAAATTTTTTTTTTCTTTGGATCGTCCTTCGAATTTATAAATTTTGTTTGTTTGTTTATATTAACTAGAAGAATTTTGCAGTTTTCTATTGCAAAACCACTGGCAATCGATTAGAGACAATTATTTCTTCTGCCTTTAGTAAACGTAAATCGCTTGAGGGGTAGTTGCATAAATCTCTTCGGGAGATTCTTGTAGAAAAGAAAAAAATTATGCAGCTAATTCTGCTAGATTATTTCTTTGTACTTTGGTGAAACTTATTAAAATTAAAAGCGGCTCCCGACTGACAGTTCGTAAAGGTCTTATCAATTTAATCTTTATACAATTATTCAATGCTATCATAAGTGATGATAAGTGATATTGTTGGATGTCAAAATAAATCAGCATATCCCTTATTTGGAGCTTCTTTATTTGCTCCCTTAGGGAGGTAAAACAAAAACTAGAAATATACAGAAAAATTTAAATATTCCCTCCTCCGTGCTTTCTTAGGGAGGTAGAAGAAAATACATCATAAATTGCCATCAGCTAAATCTTTTTGGAAATTCGTATTACTGGCAGAATTCATTGAGCAGTGATGCCAGATCTGAATTTTGTCTAAAGGTTGCTAGAATTGAAATTTACACTACGGTGAAATTTTATTTTTTGTCGGCAATCGGGACTACATTTTCAAAATTTTACTCTATCGTGTTATGTCTTTTCTTATATACTTAATACAGAGTTTTTGGACAATAAGTAGAATGGAGGAAGTCTTCTAATCGAATCCCTAGGCTATCCAGATTAAGATTTTTTCTGATCTCCATAAAATCAAGTCTTTCTCCTGATTTGTATTTGAATATTTTTTATTAGTTCAAAAGTGCTGGAAATGCTGCAATTGTTACAAGAATATTGTACGACCAAAGTCATTATAGAGAGAGGCAGCATAAGCCTTTTGAGGAACGCGAAGCTCTGATCCAATCGAAGTCACTAAATAAATCTGTTCGCTCGGAATACCTTTTATCAGGAAATAGGCCGACAAAGTTGTTATATTTTGTTTAAATAAAAGAACTTAGACTTGTGCAAATACTTAATTTATTCAAAAAGTTAGGATGATGCAAACTCTACGCGGGCTGGTATCAAAAGAGACCGAGGCTGGTAGTAGTGACAGTGACCTGGATAACCAAGAGGTAATTTGTTTTAAGCCAATATTGCCAGGTCTATTATCTTTGCAATGATATCTAACTTAATTACATTTTTACATTTTGAACTGCTCTACTTAAATAGTATAAAAGTGTTACTAATTGGTTTCATGGAAACAACCCTTTTACAACCGAAGAATCTTTAAAAATAAAAAAATAAAATTCTAGGCGTTTCATATCAGCAGGAACCCTATACTCATCAGGACGGGTTGGTTCCTGCCTGCCGTATACGCCAAATGAACAGTCAAGTTGACCTCATATATGCCCTTAAAAATAATTTTTAAGTGTGAATTATATACGAGGTGATATACTAAGTATTTACTTCAATGACTAGCAAGATTAGCCTTGTGCGGGACTAGCATTTCATAGAGCGTTTTGCTATGCAATAAATTCATAGCGAATTTAGTCAAAATGAAATTGATCGAATTTCCTGCCAACTTTCCGTTCAATTCCCGAGCTGCGGATTTGGTAGCAAACTCAGTCAATCTTATGTTGACTAAAATTTCCTTGAAGGAAGCTTCTATTCAGGATTTATTAGCATGATTGGTAGATTTTTAAATTCTTTATTCTCTACAATATTAAATGGTTGGAACTCTATAGTTACTAAACTTAATTTGCTTCTAAAATTATCTAATTTAAGTTATGATAAAAAAAAGATATTGTGCTGCTTTGTTTCCTTCCTCGACAAGGTATTATTGGAAGTACTTTGTGCCTAATCCTCATGGATTTGTTTTCCACCGAAATGGATAGAAACGATGAACGAGTGAAAGTTTTGGAAACTACCAAATGACGAATAGGATAATACAGTTCTATGACAATCTCATACAAGTCAATCAGAGTGGATTCAACTACACCACTAGCTAGGTATAATCCAATCAAAATTAATTATCCTCAAACATCAATAGCGGGTAAAAATTAAATTAAATGAATCTCTATGTTCGGGCTTATGCTGCAATGGACTGACTAAACTGAGACAGCGTATCAATGGAGAGAATTTTGGAAGACAGAAATAAGTATGAGTACGACCTAACTCCTCGAGACCTTCATTCAGATCTGACTCGTATTTAACGAAATTCTTTTCTAATAATTTGACTGCGTCAAGTCAATCACATTGCTTGTTGCTTACTATGAGACGCTATGAAACGGACTCAAAACTTTTAAATAAACGAATCAGTAGAAGTCTTTTCGATCAGTAGATGGATTCGTTCCTATTGTATAAACTAAAGCACTTCTTCGAATTCAGATTTTAAATTCCTATTTTATTAAGTATACCAAAAGGGAAAACTCTATCTTCTAAATTCAATTATCTACTCGTACCATTTTGGCATATCGTGCTTGCGTTTTACTCGGTCTAAATTCAATTACTATATCCTTCCCTAAAATATAAAAAGAAAAAAGAAAAACAAGTTTATCGCTCATTTTATTTATTTTTCTTAAAAGAAGTGCAGGGAAGTTCAATGAATCTTTAAGAGCATCGCACAAAAGATCAAGTTTATCTCGTGACCACTTCAGATTTTCCCATCCAAAGAAGATTTCTCAACATAGGACAAAAAAAAAACTTCACTTTAAACATGACGCATTTGAGCTTCACAACAATACCAACAATTACCAGCGACTGTGGCAGCTAAGAGAGATTTTATGTAGTTCACGTTTACCATTTTAATTATAACTCTAACCGCCACAAGGAGTAAACATAAGACGAGCAAAAGGAGACGACAATGGTAAGGATGTTGTAAGAAGATCTTCATAAGAGTCTTCTTGTGTGTTCAAACAAGGGTGAAAGTAAGTTGCACGCAAGTTTCATCCTTTCGTTGCATTTCTTTAATGTGGTTAAATGTAATTACAGCGTGTGTTTGTTTGTTTGTTTAGTTGTTATAAGATGGTGGTGGTTTCTACATGTACCTACCATCTAAAGTACTTACACAAAATATACTTACAATTCAAGAATCTGGATGTAGTTGCAACAACTGAATTGAAAGTTCAACAATCTGGAAGTATTATTCAACCTCAACGTATGTATGCACATCTACTAGATTGGTTGCATGCAAGCTTAATTTTGTCAATGGTAAACTATGTACATCCGTGTAGTTCGTCAGATGGTTACCTTGAAGATTATTGTTAGTTCTGTGCTTAAAGTTCTTCTCCCAGATCAGTTTAGTACAGAATTGAATATTATTATTTGGTACTAGTCGTGTGCAGGCGCCCATCCACCTGGGGTGGGGCTAGTGGCGCTTAAGCATAAAGTCAGTACGACAAAAAAAAAACAGAAAACTGACATAAATAATAAGCAAAAATCAAAATAACTTTTAATTTTATGCATGACTCTCCAATCCATTTTTCTCTATCTCTTATGTATTCGATATGTTAAAATCGTACAATCTCCTGACAGCGGAGATTTCAAAAGCAGCTGATTCCGAAAACTTAACTAGAATGATTGTTTCCTCCAATGATCGTTCATTTCAAATCTTGGTCTTATAAACAATGAGATCACATCGTTTAATTTGGTTTCCTTAAGATAACTTTAGTCCCCATTCGACAATCTCCTACAAGGGCTTCAGAGATTCAGTTGGGATTCTTATTTGAAATTAAATTTGGAGTGGTTACATAGACATGTCATGTCATTGACTATTCATAGGACTTGGGAGCTCAAATCAAAAATGACTCTGTGGTCATATATGCTTCATTCGTATGGTGGTTAAAAACTAAGCAAACAAGAGTTAAAACTGTTTTAGAAAACCTCCAAGGGAATTTCTGCAGGGACCGAACCAGCTATGCCTTTTTACGAAAAAAGCCAACTTAACTTGTTATTCCTGACCGATAATAATTTGAAGCTAAAAAAACTAAACTGGAAAGGCTTTTTATTTTTCTGGTAAGAATAAAAAACCGGGCTTTCATATTTTTACCAAAAAAAAGTATCAAGTCGTTGCGCTTGCTTTTCTAGCTTCCAAACTATTACAGGCCAAGTATAACAAGTAAAGTAAGTTTTTTTCGTAAAAATTCATAACTTTTTATACTTCTGGCTTCAAAACCTGTTACTTCCAACTCAAAAAAATTAAAAATTAAACTGGCTTTTTATTTTTGCCAGAAAAAATAAAGTCTTTCCAGCTTAGTTTTTTTAATTTTTTATATAAAAAGTTAAGCTTTCAAAAGCTTTGCAGGAATCGTAACGGGTTTCACGAGACATCTTTTGGTATATTCCACTAAATTCTACAATCATGATTTATCCCAGCTTTTTTTGTTTTTCAAAATACCAGTCATTTTCGGTCCCTGAATTTATGTCTAGGGAGCCACCGCGATTGCAATAACACTGCGAAAAGTAAATCTAACCAAATCATGTAATCTGACCAGCTATTTGAAAATCTTTCAGGATTTCCTAGGGGATTATGGTTAATTCCACCTCGGACATGAAAGCAATGAGAGGTAATGAGATATCGAACCGCCATGCAAAGGGAAGAAAAGAACTAAATCTAAGTGAGATCTTGGAAGGACAAAATAAAATTGGTACATTAATGAAACAAGAAATTCATAACGTACTCGAAACAGAAGATAAAAGCAAACACATTTCACACGACACAATTAATTGATTCCTAACGGGCTTACCCACTCGGCATTCTGATTTTAAGAAGATAGGCATAGACAATAGGGGAATGCCCATTTAGGCCAGTCATCTCCAGACATGATACTTATTTCAATAAAACGGGGGAAGGCTGGGGCGGAGGAGCGGTCAAAGTTTGATCTAAAATATTTTGGGAAATCTAGTACAGAATCGAATTCCTTAGGTCCTGAGAAGAAGTTTGAGTACTCACACTGGGGGGGGGGGGGGGGGGGGGGTGCATGTCGTATGTCAAACTAAAGATCCCGTCGAGTACTATTGGGTGGTGTATTTTTACCTAACTCAGAAAACTGGAACCCCATTTGCATATGCTTGGGTCACATACACCCCAGTTATTACATTTCGAATACATGTTTGCAATTCCTTCTTTCATCGCCATTAGTGCTCTGTCGTGAACATTTTTCTTATAGAAAGACATTTTCCACCACGCACCAATTTAGCACAATCACGAGTAGTAGAAAAGTTCCACTTTTTCACCCAAGAAAGCCGCTCAAGCTACATTCGATCGCCAAAGCTTTC
Organism: Dioctria rufipes; assembly: GCA_963924295.1. Lineage (NCBI taxonomy): Eukaryota > Metazoa > Arthropoda > Insecta > Diptera > Asilidae > Dioctria > Dioctria rufipes. The sequence continues at coordinate 31,113,299 of OZ002742.1, forward strand.
CCCCACTGAATTGATATAAACATTGTTAATAAATCATGTTCAGGGTATCATAATGTATGATTTAAGAGAACCCTCATGTCTGGAGGTGTCGGCCCTAATGTTGTATGAAAAGTGGGCATTCCCCTTTAGCAGGTTGATCTGATTTGAATACATTCCCCTGCGACTACCAAGCTCTTGGTCACACAAGGTTAAATAAATCTAGGAATGGGGCTTCTATCACCCCTCAAGAGCATTACAAGTTTCATCGCAGCCCCATATTCGAACCGGTGATATAGGGCACTTACTACGGAGTTATGTGACAAAAGATCCTAATGAGTCTAGTGACTAGATGAGAAGCGGATCTAATTGTATGTCAAACGAAACTTAATCTCAATGGTTGTTCATCAGTTATCCGAAATCGTACGGTTATATCTTTTGCACCTGGAGTGATGTTTTGCTTGAAGTGTTTTCTCTATTTGCGGATTTAATCTTTTGTCGAACATTATTAGCTGGTCCCCTTAAACTTGGGATAAACTTCTTTATAGCTCTCTTTTTATGCCTATGCTTTTGGAAATATTCGAATTTTACTGTTGGGCATGCGCCTGCTGTTTGTTCAGTTGATCTTGCGCTTCTGTGTCAATATAGAATTTCCCCATGACTCTCCTTGATGACTTTTATACACATGGGCCTGATGTATCTTTGATCAAATCACATTTTTCATAGAGTCAAATAGAGATCGCTGAGATCTAGACATGTCATACCGCAGGCTGAGGTAATTTCACTATGAGAACATTTCCGTTTTTTTTTTTGTTTTTTTTTTTTTTAAAGCTTGGGAATACTTAAAACCTGGACTGGGGACTATCAGTTCTCTTAATCTTTCCACGTTTATAATGGAGGCAGATTTAATGGTCTCGTTTAAATGATGTCGACTACGTTTATTATAGCAATAAAATCTCCATTCAAATTTTCATCCATAGTAGATCTCAAACTTCGCATATTTTTCAATATAAAAAGAGATGTCTGAGAGCTAGGTGAGAAAAATAGACCAGCGGCTGTATGTATCTTCAATAAGGTCACAAGCACGTGGCTTATTTACATGGTCAAATGGGGAGATTTGCTGCTACCATCCAAGAGGTACTTTTGTTATGACAGATACAAAAAAAAAACACCGTTTAAAGTCAATCTAGAAGTAGAACATCATCAGTGTATAATACGTCTCTAACAACTCTGCCTAACTAAACCTTCAGCAGTGTGCGACATAGTGCTAGGAACGTTAATATTTCGTTAACAAAAAATTTAAATAGGTTGCGCAAAATTGAGCGTACACATGTTTTGTCGATTTTCTACCTCCAACTCCGCTTTCCTTAAAAGTTATGATTACAGAGAAAAAATTTTATCTGTTTACAAAATCATAAAACCACGTTGAAGGCAGTGGTAACATCTCTAAACATAAATTTCCATGCATAAATTATATACAGGAAGATAGAAGACCTTAAAAAAAACAAAAAAAAAAGAGCCTCATCAGACAGCTTAGTTATGATGTGTCTGCCTGCGGGTGTGTTATAAATTTTTGCCTATGCGAAAACCAGTAAATGTACAACACCTAAAATCTTCCATAAGGGAGCAGCAAAACAAGTATACATATATCCAGGGAAAATGCACAGGCACTTCATCCATAATCTGGGATTAAGTTATCAAAAGGGGTCACATAAAGTGCGATGCTGGAGCGATTTCATTCAGTGATATCTACTCAAAGTGGAAAAGGCATAAACGTAACCAGTGCCAAAACAACGATGAAAATCGCCATTACATCTTGCCCATAATACAGAATCGACCATTAGAATTGTATAGGCGAAAAGACCATCTCGAAGGACTCATACTATGTTGTTAGTATGTCTATATAGCTGGAGGCGTCACCTCATGACTCATGTTGAGATTAACGTCGTAAAATAATGTTTGAGACGTGGCTAAAGAAGAAAACAAAATAGATTGCTGATAGTAAGAAGGGGTTCCACGTTCATGGAGACTCTGTTTGCCAGCTTATACCTAGTGCAAAAATCAATTCCGACGGCGGCGCCAAGTGCTATGAAGTGATGTCGTCTAGTCAATGATGACTGGTTTTCTGCACTTGATACAGAGAGTGCTATAGTATAAGAACACTCGCCGAGATTTGAAAGATACGCAATACAGAGAAATCGCAGCGGGTGATTATAGAACTCTTTAAAGTTTTTATTAGTTCCCATGTGCTAGGATCGTTTCAGGTCCTATACAAGAGTATCCTAGGATGAATCCAGTCAGTAAGAAGAAAGAAAATTGGCGTCACATCTTAAAGCTAAATAAAAGTTTTAATGCGGATATTGGATTGCATATGCTACATTCATTCTGGGGTTTTTTCAGAACGAAGATGAGATAGCATCACTGACACAATGTAGTAAAATTGGTGGGAAAAGGTGGAGGGAGGGGGGCTATATTTATTACAAAGCACATTTTGTTTTGTTCTTGTCGTCTCAAGTCCTATTTAATGTTGGAACAACATTGAAGCTTTTGTTTTTATATGTTTTGTTTTGGCAAAAATTACAATAAAAGTAAAGAAAATGTGTAGTTTTGGCAGTGCAGGAAACAAGACCACAGACTTTAGGATCTTCGTAACTCACATATACGGATTGAAAAATTTTCAACCGATTTGTATTAACTTCCGTTGTCGCCAAAAATTAACAATTTTTTTTTATTTTTTTTTATTTATTTTTTTTTTATTAAAAACTAAACGAAGGGAGGTCGTAAACAGGAAAATTTGTGTGTGGTTGAATACCCCAAATAAATTGAACGCAAACGGATTGTGATTACCCGAATTTTGATAAAACTCCGAGAAAAATGAAAATTTTGAAAAAAAAAATGAGAGCTGTCATTTCTATCTCCCCACTCCTTGAGTTTGACGTTTAGTCCAACATTTTCGCTTGCTATTTTTGAACTTTAATGATAAATGAGATAAACAATTATGTAATCTCGCCAAAGTCTACAAAACGGCAACAACTTTAGATTCGGAGATGCCAAGTATGCTGTCAACACTTTTGAAATTGAGTCTGTCAAAACTTTATTTATTTATTTAGTCAATTAAATGTTACGAGACCAGTATTGAAAATGTCTATGTTTTCAAATCTAGAGCTATATGTCTTTTGTGTTCTGAAAATGGGCGAAACCGCAAAATTAAATGACTGACAAGTATGAAAAATGAAACCCATTAATCGAAAAGCTTTAGACGTAATGAAGTTTATGTGTGATGCAAAGAGAAGCTTACGATCAAATATAACTTGCAAATCATTTAATTCACCAACACGAGACAGAGACGTATTATAAATTCTATAGTCGAAGGAGATAAAATCTCGTTTACGATAAAAGGATATAGATTTGCATTTACTGATGTTAATTTCAATGCAGTTCTCTATAGACCATTTCTCTAATTGCAGAATATCCTTTTGAAGAAAAACACAGTCAGTAACGTTTTTAAAAACCCTATACAGTTTGACATCGACAGTTAGTTGTGAAGAGGGAAGGTAAGTCAGTAAATAAGAAATGTTAATGGTCCAAGTATGATACCCTGTGGTACACCAGAAATCTGTTGGAATAGTTGGAACTGCTGGCCGTTAAGGACTACGATATTTTCTCTCTTGGTCTAATAGGAAGAGAACCACGATACGATGTCCAGATGAAAGCCTAAGCTAGCTATTTTGAAAAGACATAGCTTATGGTTTTTTTTATGTTTTCGTCAAGGGTAGGGGCAATAAAGTTCGTAAATAGAGCTAGGTCTGAAACTGTTGCTGTTCCGAAAGGTAGGGTTTGGTTAGTTGAAGCAGTTGATTGTATATCGATTTTTCAAATTTAAGTACCTACAAGTGTATTGGAAATAGAGATAGGGCGATAGTTAGTACTGAGTTTTGGGTCACCTGATTTGAAGATGAGGATAACGAAACATTTCTTGAGTACTGCAGGGTAAATTTTGCTATTTATGAAAAGATTGAATAATTTGCAGAAATGTTCTGCTAGACTGAGTGCGCATTTCTTGAAGACGATATTAGGAATGTCGTCAGGGCCTGCATTTGTATTACAATCTAGGTCGTTTAAAATTATAAGAACATGCTCAGGAGAGATGGAGTCTAGTTTGATGTTAATCGAGTTGTTCTGTTGAAAGATAGAAGAAATATTACGCTCCCTATCGTAGTAGATAGATTTAAAATAATATGAAAAGATTTCACTTATAGATTTGCGAGATCACCATTATATTTTAATTCTTTTGGATTGCTATTAGAACGCCCAGATGGACCTGAGATTACCTTTAAGGGAATTTTCTGTGCTTTCAATATATTTCTGGTAACATTCATTTAAGAGTAACTTTGATATTTTCCTAAGGTAAGAAAAGGTCTTATAAATTTCAAGGTGTGGATTGATTTTATGTAGACGTCTGTATCTATCCCTTTTCTTCGAGTAGTCTTATGAGCTGACGGGTATACCATTTCGGTACATTTACATACAGATTAATACCTTGATAAACAGTACCATAGAATCTTCCCGAAAGATAGGTCAAAATTAGGTGAGAGAATAGACGACAGATCGTAGTTGTTTCGAAAATCATTGAGGCTATCATAATCACCACGTTAGTAGGTTCTTACCTTCGTAAACAGATCTCGGGAGGTCTTTAGGTGTGTCATCTAATGTCAAGAGAAGGGTGGTGGGGATCAATCTTAGAGAGTGGGCACATAGATGTTGGTAGATATGTTTATCAATATTGTAGGAAGGAATATTAGTCTATACTAGATCTAAGAGCCCAACGAATTAAGAGTACTACGAAGGTATGGGATGTTAAAATCAGCTAAGAAAAAATTGTTCGAGCTTAAAGGTAGTAGCCAAATCATTGGTAAAACGATTTAAATGAAGGCGTCCTTAATATATTGATTTTTTTTTTTTTTTTTGTAATGAGGAACCTTGTGACTGTATTGCTGCATTGTGCGTGTAATGTAAAATCGCGTTTCGTTGTAAATATCCTACTTGACGTTGAAGATATGAGAAATTAACAAAAAAATAAAATAATATAGTTTTCGTAATTCGCTACAATTCTTGTCGTCAACTTTTTCCAAAATCTGGAAATTATGTCTCTATCACGTTTTTTTTTTTCATAACGTAAATATAAGAGACCACTTTTATTCTTAGAAATTTCCTTGCAAATTATTCTTCAGAATTTTAATGTGCTATAAATGGTGGCCGTCAAAAGTCCAAAGGAGTTGGATTAATTAATTGGGGTTCCTGATATCCTGCGCTCTTCTAAATATACTTTTATGATAGGATAGTTTTCGAAGTTTTTTGTTTTTTAAGAATTTGTCAAACACTTGTCACTAGAATGCGTTCATTTTTTTTTTTTTTAGTTATATAAATTTTTCTATTCTGTTTTTAATGATAAACTTACATTTTCATTTGATTCTCGATATTCAGTTTCCTTCCAAGGTCCTTTCTTTCTTTCCTCTTGAAATTTTTTCAACCAAACCAGGAAAATGCTGCGAGTGCTTTAAATATATTTTTTTTTTGTACTATCGCTAATGTAATTTTTTACATGGGACATCGCTATCTGGTAAAATTTAAAAGCTAAAATTCAAGAGGTTTATTTTCTTATATTTAGCTTTGTCCTTCTAAGAAAAAAATTGACTTCAATAAACGGTAAATCCTGAATTTTTTATATTTTGTGAATAATCAACCTATTTTTTCGACATATAGGTCACAAATGTGAGGCTTACCAACATATATGTAGATACTGTGTACTAGTATGAAATCGCACATGACAAAGAGGAGTGATGCCTCTGGTGGCAGAGGTTAAGATCCACTTTGGATCAGGTGTTTTGATAAAATCGAGGGGGGGGGGGGGGCGAGGAGGAGGAGGAGCATGCAGAGATTTCTTCACGGTGTATTTTTCACTGCCAAAGCAACTGACAATCTTAATATTTAAGTGTGATAAAAGCCCCTGATTATATGCATGACGCGGGGATCCAAAGTAAATGTTAGCCTATAGGACGTCACTACTCTTGATCTTGCGAAATTACTTTCCAGTAAGCAGTACAGTATATGTCGGTACGGCCCGCATTTATAACCCATAATTATTTTCTAAGTTTAAATACGTCATCTCATATAAAATAAAATTATTTAACTTAAAACATATTTTTTTTTGTATTTTTCAACATCACATCATTATTTTTTTTACCACGCCGGGGTCGACAAAATTAAAAAAAAAAATTCAAATTACTTAAAAAAATTTAAAATTCTACATTAAAACTCAAATCCAAGATAGAAACTCTCTTAGAAAACACAAAACGGCAAGTAAGTTTATCATTATTCACAGCCCTTTAACGCCTTTTTTTTGGGATTTTTACCTTGTAGGTGTTGGTGCAAGAAAGAGGAAGACAGATAAGCGAAAAGGAAGGTTTTCTGGTTTTCCTATAGATTCTATAATTATTCATAGCACTGAATTATGGCAAAATATTAAGTATTTTATATTAAAAATGAATTAAAATTTTTAAAAAAACAAAAATTTGTGATTCTAGTTGAACTAGCTGAGACTAGATGTCGCATTCAATATTATAGTTGTTTCTTAGTATAATTTTTTTTTTTTTAGTTTTTCATCTCGTTCCTGTTTTTACTATTTTTGTAAAACGAGTTAATATTTGGAGGAAAAATAAATAACTTTATGAATCGTTTTCTTCAGTGACTTGACTATTTTTTTTTACCACTCTCGATAGATGATCTGTAAAACACGGCATGAATTTTAACTACAAGAATCCCACAAAGGACAAATGTGTCCAAGGTATGTTAATGGGAAATCCTGTTAGGATATATAAATTATCCGTGCGATATCCCGTCCGGTCCCAATTAACCGCTTGGGACATCCCTCTGAGTGACGAATGTCCGACATTCAGATGTCTCTGGTAGATCCCATGCCGTTCGAACAGAATTTCCTGTGGTTGTGTTTAGACATAGTTAACGCATTCAATAAGGTAAAACTCCCGCTTCACGCATACCTAGGACAACTAACAGAACTCCTAGTTTGTTTTCAGGATATGCGGGGGAATATCTGAGGATATTGTTTGAGCTTTTCTGGGATTTTAGAAATTTTTTTGATGGGTAGATATTTTCACAAAAAGAAAGAAAAACATTAATGGCTGGAAAATATATATCAGAAGTGTATGCACTTCGACAAAATATAAAAACAAAATATTTAACACCTGCAAATGTGATTCCTATGACAAAATCACGTTCTGAAGTGTAACCAACAAACTTTGCAAAACAAGCGAAAACAACGCAGTTTCTCTTATGGTTTCTTTCAATACAATTTTTGTTGTTCTGTTTTTTCAGTCTCCAAAAAACGAAACAAGGAAGCACACTAAGCAATAAATTAGAACTTTTACCATAGAACCACGCAAACCACGAGAACCAGAGAACATACCAAAATAAATTCTGGAAGGGGGAGAAACGACTTTCCCATGATTATTCCAAAATTGTCCTGAACATCCCGTTTGAATTATTCTGTAAAATATAAATAATGTTGGCATATATGTAAAGTAGTTGTGGGATATCCCAGGGAATAAGTTATTGGCAAATAACGAATAAAGTCCTAAGTGCATACATTTCTTGTTTATCCCGGCCAAGTTATGGGATCTGTAGTAAAAAAGAATGGAATGTCCCTGTGTAATTTTGTGATGTATGGGAAGAAGTTTGCTAAAATTAGAAATTCTTTGCAAATTTTATCTATATTCATCCACATCTACAAAAGAAATTTTTATCTTTAACTCAATCCTAATAATATTACAATAAATTACAATCTCTAGGCTGGTGCTAAAGCGGATTGTAAAAGCTATAAAAGATTAAAAAAAAAAACAATCAAGCTTATTTAATGCAAAATAAAATAAGTAAAAAACGAGTTTTCAAACAAAACTGAGGCCAAGTCGCATGAAAAAGTAGAAAATAAACTTTTCTTCTCAATCAAAAAATCTGAGTCCACCTCTGACATTACGCTTGAATATTGTTTCTCTTCATGAATCAAATCACTTATCACTTCTGATTGATCTTACTGAAATATATCGGTGATTGTCAGCGAATAAAATCTGAGTCCACCTCTGTGTGAAGAAAAGTTTATTTTTTACTTTTTCATGCGACTTGGCCTCAGTTTTGTTTGAAAACTCGTTTTTTACTTATTTTATTTTCTGCCTTTTTCACGTTAACTAAATTGGAAAATTCTGCATTTTTCCTGAAACAGATTTATCACTAATCATATCGATGAAAATTTTTCCGATGATTTTCCCGCTTTTCCGGGTTTTCCATGGAGTTTTCCACAAAAGCAACTTTATGCAACTCATTTCGCTCTACAACTTTGTCTTAGGTTGCAAAACCCTCAAACGCTTCCTTGGTCGGAAAATCTCCGGAAAAGCGTTTTACATGAATTTTCCTCGATTTTTTCTGCAAGTTTTCACCATTGTCGGAGAGAAAGTAATGATGCCAGTTGATAGCAAACTTGATCCTGCATAATTTAGAAAACTTTTTTACCGGAAAATATTCCGGAAAAGTCGGAAAACTTCGGCAAATTTTTCGGAAAAATCGGAAAACTCTGCATTTTTCCTAAAACGGATTTATCACTAATCAAATTTGTACCAAATTTTCAAATGATTTTTCCCGATTTTCCGGGTTTTCCATGGAAATTTCCGGTTCAAATTTTGACAGATTCAATTGTCACGCGACATGAACCTGTGTACCAAATTTCAGCTCGCTGTGATGACGAAAAGTGGGTCTACGAGAGTGTCAAAAATAGTAAAGAAATAGACAAATTCGTGTACGAGTTAAAGGGAATGGTTGGCCTCAAAAATAAAAAAGGCATAATTTCACAAAATTTCATGTAAATAAAATTATTTTTACGAGAGAAAAACATAAAAAAATCGAAAAATCGGGTTTCTGTAATTTTCTCAGAAAATTTGAGGTTATGTTGAAAAATGCCTTATATGACACCTTTAGATATTTTTATTATCTACAACTTTTGCAAAGAATATTTTCCTATATGACACCTTTAGATATTTTTATTATCTACAACTTTTGCAAAGAATATTTTCCGCTAGGAGTTCACATTTCGCCGAATATCGCAAAAAAACACTTTCAACCCCCCCCCTCACAAACCAGCCTGACCAATTTCACAATCTCACTTTATATCTGGTTCAGTTTTTGTTTTAACCTTAACTAAATTTTCCACCTGTACCTTGCCTGTTATTAATTTTTTATTTTCAAAAAGGTATTGGCAACAGCCTAAAATACAATTTCTTTAGAAAGTTTCTTAAAACAGCTCGAAGACTTAATTTAGGCAAATCAAAGAAAAAGAAAAATGTTTGCTTAGAATAACATAGCTGCTTGCTATGATAAACGATATACATACATAATTGCATTAAAAATAATTAACTTTAATAAAATGTTATTTAAGTTAGATAAAAATAAAGAAAATTCATTTAAATCATAACCTTCTTGTGAATATAATAATAAAACAAAACAAAAAACTGAATATCCCTTTATTCCTTATGTAAAAAATAAAAGTATAGCAAAAACCCAGACGACACAGGTCATGTTCTTTAACATGTTTCTGCTGATACCATGATAAAAGTTATAATAACTAATTGCGTAGTTAAAAGGGAGCTCTCCTCCTTCTCTCCACCTTTACAAAAATAAATTTCCAACTTTGTACGTCAAAGAAATTTCTTATCTTATAGATTGTGTCTGTCTTACAAGATAAAACTTTCTTAATTTCCTCCAATCGTAATACTTAATCAAATTTAGTTGAATGGCTGGAAATTAAGTGTACACACACACACATACATATATTCATATACATATCAATTTCATATATATCTAGGGATAGACGTCCCAGGTTAATTTTTCAAAATTTTACTTTAGAAAATAAAATCATTTTTAACTTTTATAATCCTTTTATAGGGATCTAAAATAAGTGCACAGAAATTTTTTATTATTTTTGCTGCATTAGATGACGTTGTACATTTTTCAACACCACCTTACTGAACCACACCACACCATACACTATACACCAAAAACCAATAACAAAAACTTGTTAAGTCTTCTCCATAGAGTTTTTGGAACCAATAAATGTCGTTCAATTTTTCAAAGTTTATCCTTAAACGATATAAAGTGACCAAAAGAGTATACGAGAAACGAAAAACTTTCAACTTACTAATGTGTGACAGAAAGTTTTTGTTGTTGTTTTCTGCTTCTTTATTCTGTCCAAGATATTTCACACAAACCCCTTGAGGAAAGCTGGGATTTTTAACGGAAACAGAAAAAAAAAAAGTTACATAACATACTTGTACATACGGGGACGTGGACAAAGATTTTATTCTGGAATGGGATGGAACGGATATATCAAGAATAGCAGCAATTGCTGTACACAGGGAGAGTCTTTCATACCCATCTCAAATTGTAATCCATTGTAATCCGGGGAAAATGGTTTGGGACTTTATTTTTATATTCCACTTATTAATCTGCATATAAACTGAACTTGTGACATATACTCATAATGCCTTTAACCAGACAAAAAAAAAAAAACAAAAAAAAAACATCTATATGCGTTCCTCTCCGCATTTTGTTGAAATCCTTGTGTCAAATATAACAGAGGGTGTATGTCCTCCAGATCCTTGTTTCGTTGCCTCCTTAATACTGCCAACTATATGTAGGTATGTATGCTCTGATGGCGTTATGACAGTTATACATGCGGACACCAGGCAACATATACACTCTCGTACATACACAATGACTCGCATATAAATGAATGCATTATTCAATTTTCAGTTGTTGTAACATTTGCTACATGCTAGAAAATGGATGAACATTGGTTTTATAAGGAGACGTGGTGGGTGAACATATACTATAGAAAGAAGAAAAAAAATTTTACGGCCTCTTGTCCTAAAGGAACGTGCTCTGATGTAGAATGTACCGCATCTACTATATGTACTACAGTTCAGACACACTATATAGCAGTTCAAGTCACGGCTGATGGCATGACATAAGCATAGAATTATAGAATACATGCTTTTCGTGCTGCTGCTGCTGCTGCTACTTATGCTCCTGTTCCTGCTGACTAAACGACTAAACCAAGGAGTTTTCAGTTGAAATTCCAGAAATCCAACTAAAGTCACGTCAGTCATTCAGGATACAGAATACAATATGCTCAGACTAAATGCCAGCCAAGTCAAACCAAAATTCCCATAGCTATATCATTTCGGGACATACAGTAGTATGTAGTAGTAGTAGTAGTAAGGGACTCGATCTCTGTTGAAGACCAAATGAAAATACTGAAAATAGTTTTACGACAATTTAAACATCTTAAAACGGCAGCAGCATGCACCATATCCCAGCATCCACCATCATCCCATCATCCATTCATTCAGATTTAAAGTATAGCAACGATGGTGGTTTGTCTTGTGCGCGTTGATAGACAAATTGACACCACTAAATTTTAAGTACTACCAAAGAAGTGGGAAGTCTAATTTTCTTATGGATGGGATCCATTTCAAAATACCAACCCACTTCGGCTAGCTATAGTTATCATTTTGAATGCTTGATTTGTTGTGGTTTTTTAGCTATTAAGATGCGAGAAAATTTGGTTTTAATCTCTTACAAAATTATATAGAATGGCATCAGACTTAAGAACAAAAACTATAAACTACAAAGGTTCAGACCGTTTTTGATCCTTCCTTTCATTATAGGTAGGTGTACATATATATCTCTATCTATATTCATCTAGAAAATTTATATTCGAATCTATTTCTGTTTCAGAGACGGCAATTACATTATTTAGCCGGTTAAGATGAAAGTTGCCAGAATGGCTGGATGGTGTGGATAAAAAGCCGACATAAAATATGAGAAATAAAACAGTTTTCCGTGTTCGGGTTGGTTGGTTGGTTGGATGGATGATGGGTAGTACACTACAGTAGAAGTCTGGTATATTTGCTGCCGCCATAGTGTAGATCTATAAAAACACAGATTGCCTTGCTGATGTTTTTTATTTCTAAATCATGTCTTATGCAGTTCATTGGGAAGATCCGGGAAGACATATGGCACGATAAGGAGATAATTACATAGCTACAATTTTCTAATTTATGACATAAACAGGTTTCGGTCTAGAGTCAGACATTAACCTCAATAATTGTTAACCTCAAATTTGAAATATTATAGTATGTAGCCTGAGTTGAGTGCGCATTAAAATCTGCCCCAAAAAGGAATTATGAATTGTAACTCATTTCTTTTTTTTTTTTGTTTTATTTCCATAGATTCATATTGTGTGAGAATAGAATTTTTATTCAAGACCCTGACTTATGCAGTAACATATTCAATGGTCATATGACTGACGTTGAAGAAGGTAATAATAATAATAAATTGTCGTTTGTCTTCGTTCGTCTTAATCGCTTGTAATTTAATATATTCCATTCTAAGAGGAATGCTGCACATGTCGGAGAGCAGATTCTTTTTGTTTGCGGCGCAGTATAAAATTAGACACAATTTAGACACAATTTAAATTCCGGCGCCCTTTCAATTTACGGAGCTGTGAGTACATTGCACCGCGAGCATCCAGTTAATAGTGTTGCTTTGCTGGTATTGTTTGCAGGAATGTATTGACAGCTGAATTTGTGTAAACAGAAACGAGGTTAATTTGTGTTCAATGTTTGTGCGGAGGACTGTCTTGTAATTTCTATTAATTTAGAAGCAATATTGTGTCTATTCTTATTATATGGAAGAAATGACACAGACTTGACATAACATGGCATGTGAATTGCAATATTGTGTTGATTTATTAATGGAATTTTTACATGCAGGATGTTTGGTTTCGCATTGCGAATATTTCACAGAGCGATAGGTTTTCGTACAGGTAAGCAACAAATTATATGGGAGGGGGCGAAGATGCGTCGTTTGGTCGCTAGGTGGTCATTTATGTTTTTGGGGCCTTACCCTCTAGCTTTTTCTACCTCGTACCTTGCATACGTGTAAGCTAAAATCACATTTGATTCGCTGGATTTGTGCTGCTCTATCCATTATCCATCTTCAGCCTGCTCATTCAAACCCCTCGAAAAAAAAAGTTATGCAGCCCCTAAGTTCAAGTTACTAAAGAATTTTGACGGGAAAATAGTGAAAATTGAAAGGAAAAAAACTAAATTTTAGAGATTTTTAAACTTAAAGCCTGCATGACTTTTTATAGGATAGAGGGTGCTGTTGAAGATTGTATATAACAGTACAAAAGTTTTCTATCAAATTAATTTCCATTTTACCTTACAGGGTATGTAGTAGAAAAATGTACACGGTATTAAATTATTCGAACACCCAAAACCGTAAATAATTGTTGTGTGACCCATCGCTCGTATTTCCAGGCACGTTCACGAAGAATCGTTCGGATGGGAAACTAAGGGCAATTCTATTTAATAAGTTGTACAGAAAGTTTTCCACAAGTTTACTGAACTTTAATTATTTTGATAGTTTACATAGAAGATTAAAAAGGTTTCGCCAAATTTTTTAATCACCTTGCCGTCGGACGGGTCAAAAACAAACTACTCAAGGCTTGAGGTCACTGCCTTCTGGTTCCCGTCAGGATCAAAAGCTTTTTGCTTTTCTTATTTCTTTCTCACGACGTTGAAAAGACGCGCATGTAAGAATATGTAAAAAGTTTTGATGCAGTACAATTGCATCAAAAAACTGAAACCTGATATACCTGTTAGTGTTGTCTCAAAATAATCATTTTAAGGCGGCAAGAATAATTGTATGTATGTACATGCAATTTGGAGCAATTAAAGCGTTATATATATCTACTACATGCGAAGAAGACGAAGACACTGTATGTAGGTAGGCATACGTGTATGTGGAAGGTGTGCCTTGATAATAAAATGCAAATAACGATATAAGATAACAGTTATTTTCATTCATTTCATTTCTTTATTTATCCTGTGTTACAAAAATCTCTGAGGCTAGCATGCCGTAAAACATTGTGTGAGAGACCGGCTAGCTTAGCATACAACTCGAAAAAAAATACTTACATTACTAATGGAAAAATCATTTAGTATTATTATAAATTAGAATTAGATGAGGAAAAATTACAAAACCTCAAAAAATAAGAACCTAAAAATAAAAACTAAAAACTATGACTATGACTAAAAACGAAGACTAAAAATTTAAAGCTAATAATGACTAAAGATGTTTAAAAAAAAAAAAAACTTGCCTATTTCTGCTTTCATTATTAGCCTTGGGTTAAGCAACTAATAGGGGATTTTCTGAATATGTACAAGTTCTTAAAAATGTTTCTTGATTGTTAGCAATATCTTCATTAATTAGAGTTACGGAAGCTTTGTCGTGCAGCCTTCTGATTGAATAAAATCTAGGAAGGTTCAATATCATTTTTAGAGTTTTATTTTGTGCTATTTGTACTTTATTAATATGACATTGTGCACCGCTACTCCAGATTGGTGCTGCGCTAGTCAAAACCGGCAAGAGTATTGTTCTGTAAATTAAAAGTTTGTTGTCGAGACTTAATATCGATTTTCTGTTAATCATGGGGTACAGTGCTTTGATTAATTTGTTACATTTACCTACCCTTTCAGAAATATGTTGCTTGTACGTCAGTGTTTTATCAAGTGTCACGCCTAGGTATTTTAGTTCCAACTGATTTCACTAGCATCAAATCTAATGTTTGAGTGTGTCAAATTTCTGGTGGCACGTTTTCTCATAAAAAACGTTGCCTGCGTTTTGGTTGTATTTACCTTAATCTTCCACTTATGAAAGTAGTCGCTTAGATTTTTAAGATTGGTTTCCAGGTTTGTTACCATAACTGAAACCGACTCATTTGAGGTATACAGGCAGGTATCATCTGCAAAGAGAGCTAAATTTGCTTAATTTGGTTTGGGAATATCTGCAGGATATAAGATATAGAGCAGAGGGCCCAGGACAGATCTTTGTGGAACTCCTGCCGTTATGTTAAAGTTGGTCGATTTGGAATTCCCTAGATGCACGCTAAAGGTACGGTCAGAAAGAAAGGACTGTATAGTCTTGATTAAATAGATGGGAAAATTCAAATTCAGAAGTTTGTAAATTAAGCCATCATGCCAGACGCAATCGAAAGCCTTCTCTATATCTAGAGGTACTGCGGCTGTAGATTTACCCGTTCCTAGGTCGGATTTTATGTGCTGAGTGACGCGCTTAAGTTGATGTATAGTCGAGTGTCCTGGTCGAAACCCAAATTGTTCATTGGGGATACAGTTGAGATTATCGGCATTTTCAGAAATTCTGGTTTTAATTAATTTTTCTAAAATTTTGCTGACCGAACTGAGCAAACTTATTGATCTGTAGCTAGAGACATCAGATAGATCTTTGTCCGGTTTCGGTATTGGGATAATTTTGGCATTTTTCCAAGCTATAGGGAAATAAGATAGTTTAAGACAGGCATTGTATATCTTGGTAAGAATTTTGATGGCTATTTCAGGGAGATTTTTTCGTTTTGAGGAAATGGATAGTAGCTTTTACCTCGATTAACTTTATAGCTCTAAAATCACTCTCAATTGGAGTGGTAGCTAGATTATTGAGTGCATTTGTTACTAAAGAAAAATAACAGTTATTTCGGGTGGTCGAACTAGATACTTATCAACAAATTGGAATCAAATGAAAGTTTTATAGAATTTTAAGGAAGTAAATGAATTTTGTGTAAAAAATTTACATTACATATTTATTATTTAACTTTATCTCAATAATTTATAAAGTTTAAATATTTAGTCCTACCTCCTTTAGCTTTAATCACATCTTTTATTCTATTTGGCATATTTTTCGGTATATTTCTTGTAGATATATTCTTATGCAAAATTTATATTTAAGAAAGAGAATACTACGTTCTAGAAAAAAAAGACCTAAAATTTACTACTTCCTAAATAAAGCATTAAACTATCGTGGAAGCATTGTCTAGAGGAGGATAAGTGCAATTATATTATTTGACTCCGATATTTATATGAATCTAGTTACAATGATATGCCGAAATATTCAGAAATTTATATACTTACGTCCTTAGCAGTAGTTCAGCTATCTGAATCTTTGTAAATCTGAAAAAGAAAAGAAAGCCTAATATGAGTAATAAAATTAACGATCTTTAATTAAGAATTTAAGTAATTCGAATGCATATTACTGCCAGAGTAGGTTACATATTTGTTGTATAAACCAAAAGGTTAATTGGTTTCGAATACAGTTTATCTCATAATAAAATTGCTTTAAGCTTGATTTAAGTGTCTTACTAAAATACTTGTAGACTAATAAATGAAAATAATAAGTTTATCCTACAGGATTCACGAAAATGACTTTCTTCATCTTTTCAAGTAAAGCCGACAAAATCCGTATGGTCCTACATTCTTTCGATAGGTCGGAATTCAAACTTTCAATATCACTCAAAATCCTGAAAATGAAATTTCTATTTTTTTGCGTTTTCGAGAAAACCGACCTCAAAGAAAATCTGAAAAAATTCTTACGATCTTGGATTCTTGCGGAATTCAAACTTTCAATGTCAGTCAAAATCCAGAAAATAAAATTTCTATTTCTTTACGTTTTCGAGAAAACCGACCTCAAAAAAAAACTGAAAAAATTCCTACGATTCTGGATTCTTTCGATAGAGCGCAATTCAAACTTTGAATATCCGTCAGAAAGCAATTTTTCTTTTAAGATCATCATAAAAGTTGCATAAATTCTGAAAATTCCACGTTCACGATTTTAAAGTACGTTTTTTTTTTTTCACATCCCGGATTTTGTGTTCGTATATTTAACTCGATGATTTCAGAAAACTCACTAGATTTTGTCTTCTGAGAAGGTTTTTATTTTTACAGCTTCAGAATTTTTGTACTCTGCAGTTTTGATGTTATCTAAGGATTTTTGAAGGATCCTGTTATCTACTTTCAAAATTTTAACTATCGTTATTTCCTCTTCCGGGATTCGTCCCACTGGATAAAGAAACAGATGTACAAAACCGAGTTGCTGTTTTCTTGGGAGATATTTTTGTCATATAAATGTCTGGAGATGATGCAGGTTGTATTAACTACTCCGAACTACAAATAGAAAATAGAAAATCTATCTAGATTGCTCGAAGCTTAATATCCTTTTAACTAATTTGTGCTTGTTAATACTTTCGCCAATATTGAATCCAGTGCCGGATATTTCATAGTACGCTCATCTACTGCATCGTATTCTGGGTACGCTGTGATTAAAGAATAATCCTGTGTAGGAATTTACTGTGAAAATTATAAAAACACGTCCGATCTCTTGTAACACTTTATTTAGAAGACCTTAACAGAACTCATTAGTCAGCAATGAGGAACGTGTCGATCGATCGTTATCAGCGATCACGCACACATAAGAAGACAAAATCTCAGCTTTCAATAACTATAATAGATCATCTGACAAGAACCGGACGATCCGTTCCTTCACAACAATAATATATATATGTACATTGTTAGACAATAGAGAGCATTTACATAGGATATACCTAGACTTGCAAGTATATATATAATATAACTAAAGCGATCAACAGTGATCGCAAATTTAAACAAATATGAGTCTGAGTACCATCGATTGATATTAATTTACAATCTGATAAAATTGCATCGACTACACCTGTGACAGCCATACCCAAAACTCAGAGACTATCACAGCAATACAAATTTTGATATTCGTGTTACGTGTTTTATTTGAAATTGCTATTAACAGCACTGCCACGTTATCTATAACTTGGATCTCAGCTTGAAAAGGACTGCAATAGCTTGGCACGTAGGACTCCTGTATATTGAAGCATGCAGACTCTGACATTCACTTTTGATCCATTTATCCAGTTCTGTGGATGACGAGAATGACCTCATATTCCTCTCTACTATAGAAACACCATTAGAAATCTGTTATTAAAATTAAGCAGTGGAGCAGTGTAAATCGTGACCTCCCGTACAGAGTGCAGTCCTCATCATATACCTTCCTGGTCTGCCGTAGTCTAATACCTACGGCACTTTTTGTAGCTAATACATTTACCATGAATGCATAAAAATAGGAGAGCTCCTATTATACCCAAATACTTAGTCGATAAACACGAACACAATAATAATAATAATATCGAAATTAATTTCTATCATTATCAAACATGAACGCAATTACTTTAATATGAAACACACTCTCACGGGTAACATAAAACTCTCGGGTTCCCTGACCTGCGGCAAATTTAATTTAATTAAAAGTTTTGTGAAGCAATCAATGTCATGGGCTACACACAAAGAACCATCATGCGCTCTCAAATAAAAATAAGCCCTCATACGTATGTACGTGCACCACGAGTATAAAATGGGCTGATTAAATAGAATTTGATTTCTTTGGAATTGGAATTGGAATTGCTATGGTTGCGCCCCAACTGAACTCTGTTCTTTGAGTTCATTCAGAATTCATTAGTATCTTTTTCCCGGTGGTGTATCATTCCGAAAGCTCCTCCACATATACATATTTAAAATAAATTAAAATTGGACAGATGTACTAGATCTGTAAATGGGATACTCTTTGTGGTTCTATTTATACGATCAAATTACCTATCCGCCCTCCTCTTCCCGATGCTATACAAAGCCTTATAAAAATTACAAGGATAAAGGATTTCATTTAATTCCTTTACATCAAAGCTAGCTGAATAAACAAACAATGAAATAATCGAACATAATTAATCCACTAAAATTCAATCGTCATCGTCTTTTCTTTATCCAATCCCATTGGGGAGGTGTAGGGTTTCAGCGCAACATCTAAATCTACAATTCTATTTTGGTTGGACGAATGTCTTTAGACGTGTTCCGGGTATGTTTTCTATGCTTTATTTGCTTCCCTTGGATTCATGTCGTTCATGTGTTTTGCTGATGCTTTTGTTCAAAGCCCCTCGACTAAGGATTTCATACTAGTACTCGTCCTTTCAGCTTGTCAGATTTCTGAGTTTATATGCCATATCCATTCTTACTTTATTTTGTCGGATGAGAAGTCTAGGATTGGTGTTCTCAATATGTTAGCTAGTTTCTCTCCATAAAATCTATGTTATAGATACCAGAATAGAGCAATGTGCATATAATCTTCTTAGGATATAGTTATTCAACAGTTGCATGAGGACTTTAGCTTATACATCATATTGAGGGCGTTCGAATTTGCCAGAAGAAACATATGTTTGATTCGGTTACAGAAGTCTAAGTAAGTTAAAATTAATGAGAAATAGTAAATTTAGTTGAGTAAATTAGAAAACTTTGATTTTCAATGAGGCAGCGAAGGAGAAGTTTATACTGAACTGAACACGCTTTGTATAAAATAACTGAACTTTCAAGTAGGTAGCCCGTATGTAAGGATTAATTTATTAGGCTTACACATAGCTGAAAAATTTTATATTTTTACCAAAAACAAGATTGGGTGTAATAATTAGGTAAAATGTCCGTGAATAATGCTGGATAAACTACGCAGTAAATTTTTTTACTAAATTAAATACTAACAGACATCAGTGGGGGCAATGGACAACATATTGGATTTCTACCTATATCCAAATTCCCAGCTACTCAAAGCCCATTTTTACATTCGTCGTACCTAATGAAAATATTTTCCTGAAAAAACTCTTTATGCAAACGAAAAATCTTTAAAAAAGAAATTTCATTGCATAAAGAGGGCGTTTCATATAGGCAGGAACCGTATAATCATCAGTACGGTTTGGTTCCTGCCTGCCGTATACGCCAAAGCAAACAGACAAGCTGACCTCATATATAGATTTAAAATAAATTTTAGGTGTGAATTATATGAGGCGAAATACTACGTATTTACTTGAATGCCTAGCAAGATTTAGTCCTAGCATTTCATAGAGTTTTGCTATGAAAATTCATAACAAAACAAGTCTCAGTTTGCTGCTAAGTCTGCAGCTCGATAATTAAGTTGAAAAATCTTTAAAAAAGAAATTTCATTGCAAAAAGAGGGCGTTTTTTCATAGCAAAACTCTATAAAATATTTTGCATTTTTGCTATTAGAAGTTGAATAACAGAACAAATCTTTTGTGAATTAAAATCTTTTCTGAGATCGGTCTCATCTTGTATGCCAACTATTTTCATCGACTAGGTTACACAGTGTGAGATCTATGCTCAAGCGAAGGGGGTGCCAGTTTATTAAGAGATAGCTCAGCCTTTTAATTCAAATATAAAAATGTTTTTTTAATACATATATTACTTGCAGCTAGTATCACGAGTCAATTCAATTCCTTAAATAAAAATCCTAAATATCCTAAAACTACGTAAAATAATTCAATAAAATAGAAACTTCAAAAAAAAATTCAAGAAACAAGTTAAAAATTCGAAATAGACTTCAACAATAGATCCAGTGCTGCCACTGTGTTTCTTCTCCCTTTATTTTTGTAAAAAAAAAGGAAAGAATTCACAATTAGATTCATGAATTACATAATTTAAACAGAATAGGATGTTTGTTTGTATACTGCAACGTGTGGGCCCTTCTTGAAAAATTGAAAACGTTACAGCAAGTAGCTGCACAGTGTGAGCAGAATAGAATTAATGTTTGTGTCGAAACCGAATTGAAGTGTAGTGATAAATAATGGAAGTTTTCAACTTGGAGATGCGTTGAAAACTGACAAATGAGGGGATGTTGAGAGATCTTCTCAAGTTGTTTGAGCGGGAGAGTTAGAAGGTAGTCCTCGACTGGAGTGATGTTTGCACTGTGTCGTACTAAAAAGTGTTGGGAAAGTAGTGTTCGTCAGGTTTCCTGTACACACCTGTACAGGCCCTTAGGATCTTTCCTTCGAGGGCGCTGATTTGCTCCATATAAGATGGCGAAATGGTGTGCCAAATGGGGAAGCAATAGCAGATAATTGGGCAGATGAGCTGTTTATATATAAGCAGCTTTATGTCTCTCGGGAGACCGTTTCTCCTGAGTAGGGAGTAGGGTGTAAGCGTAGTTGCCTTTCCTCATGATCAGCTGGGAGTGATTGTTGAATTTCAACAGATTATTGAAAGAGACACCAAGATATTTGGTGTTCTTTGAAGGCTGAAGCTTTTCGTTATTGACTTCGATTTCGATGTTGTTGGCTCATGTGGCGAGATTGGGTCTTCCCCTTGTGGAGGGGTTTCGGATGCAAATCATTTCAGATTTGTTCAGATTGATTTTGATCCCCCACTTTCTGTAGAACTCATCGAGTTTGAAAACATGCCGCTCAACTTTGGTAGCAGTGAAGTTGGCTAAAATGGAGTGGGCATAGGTAAGTGAGTCATCAGCATAGAGCAGTGTGGTGGAATTTGAGTCGTTGGAAGGCTGATCATAGGTGAAAAGATTGAAGAGAGTTGGTCCGAGGACCGAACCTTGGGGGACACCAGCACTGACTGATGTTGCCTGAGAAAACATTCTCGATTTCTATGTAGAAATTCCCAGATGAAAGAAAGCTATGTATAACCCGGGTGAGATAAGGCGGGAGCTCGAGGTTTATAATTTTGAAAATTAGCCTGTTTGTCCAAACTGAGTCAAACGCTTTCTCTACATCAAGGAAGCAGCCTACTGTCTGCTCCCTTTTGTTGAGGGCGTTTGTGGAATCAGAGAGGAATTTGAGCAAAGCGTGAAAAGTGGAGCGATGGGGCTTGAAGCCGAATTGGATGTCCTGCCTGATATTTAGGTCGCGACAGGTATTTTCAATGTGTTGGCGGACTATTTTCTCGAAAAGTTTTTCCAGGTTGGACAGAAGAGAAATTGGGCGGAACTCATTACGGTTTTTCGAGTTTCCTTTTTTGGGAATAGGGACTATGCACGCGGTTTTCCAGACATCAGGGAACTACGAATTATTGAGGAAATTATTGAAGATAATTGTCAGAAATTCTATGGCGACAGGTGGGAGGTTTTTGATAATTTTGTTGGAAATGTTATCTGGGCCGGCGGATTTTTTGCCTCTAATTGTCCTGAATAGGGCAAAAACGTGAGCGGGATTTGTAAAGCCGCTTAAATCTTCCGGATTTGAGGACGTGTTTGTGGAGTTAAAGTTTCTGATGTAGGAGCCTACTGCCTGGGCAGTGAAGTCTTCAACGGTCGAGTCTACAGTGGTCCTAAAATTTGCATAGCTTAGAGACGAGTTGTCTCTGAAAGTGGATTGAAAATATTCCGCGAAAGCATTGCATTGCATTGCATTTTCTTGGGGAAGGCTGTAAGCGTTCGATCCGATTAAAATGGTTTTGGGGAGTTTTGCCCTTCTCTTGCAAACTCTATTTATGTCCTGAAAGCAGTATGGACCGGGACGAATGGAAGCCAGTTTCTTCCTATAGTCTTTATCGAGAAACATTTTCGTTTGTTCCTCAATAATTGTTGACACGCATTTAATTTGCGACAACACGGTTCTGTAGGCTGGATTGTGGCTGTGCTTCTGCTATGGCTCGTCGCCTTTTTATAGCCGCCGTGAGCCGCTACGTCTCTGCTTCAGGATGGGTTGCCAAGGCAACGCTCGATCTCAAAGTTGCATTCTATTGAAATCTGACTGCAGCGAAGGCGAGACCATATGATGTGACGTAAAGTCATTTAATGATATTACGAATTGTAAACATGTAGGAGGGAAATGGGATTTGGGTAAGTTTGCGATATTTTATGTATTTTTTTTTTGGAAGTTATGATGTTTTTGTATATTTCAGGAAATAAATGTGCTTGGAGGGAAGTTGCGACGTCGGTGGACCAAAGAGATTTATTTCTTTAATATCAAATAAGTGCTTTTTATTGATTTCGTATAAGTTTTAAATTCTTTGTGCATTTTTTATATCTTTTGTATGAGGGATATTTCATCGAGGGATTCGAGATCAGCATGTGGACCTAGTACGGAGTTCGAGTAAAAGAGTACGGGATTCAAGTAAAAGTGACATTTCCATATAAATTTTATCGCTGATAAAATCACAAGCAAAAATTTTACTGCAATCTTTACTAGTTCAGTACGGAGCTCACTGGTAAAATGTTTGTCATTTTTTCTATTATAAAATGAATGGCGTTTTGTAAGTCTCCATTTATTTTACTGGACATTTTATTGTGCGGAGCATTAATCAAAATTTTGACTGACATTTGTCAAAGCGGTCTGTAATTCAAATTCAAATTTAAATTCAAAATGTATTTATTACCAACCCCGGCCACTTATGGCTCGTAAATAAATGTTCGGTACAGAAATTGAAGTAATAAGCACATTTTTCTGGAATATAGTAAGTTTTATAATAGTATACATAAAAAAGTAGTTCATTTAGTTTTTCCCATGGATTTCCTTGACAACGATAGTACTAGCGATTTGGAGTATTTGGCAGAAAAGTTTGTGACCAGCACAGCAAAATTGGGTGCAACTCCAATAATGAATTGTGCTCTCTGTCACAAGTGTACTTGACAAAAGTTATACACAACATGCCACCGCGGAAGAGTTACTGATTATGGAAGGAGATAAGGTTGTCGTGGTAGCAAAAAGAACGGGAGGACTATTTAAAATGATGTTGCATTCAACGGAGCAACATAGCTTGCCAGCGGTAAGCATTTGGCACGAAAGATTAGCGAATCAAAATGTCCGCCATGTAAAGTGTTTCATCCGAAGAATGACGTCATTTCCAAGGGTACTCATATTGTTCTAGGAGAAATGAATGTTAGGTCTCTGGGTGATTCTAAATATTTTCTATTGTTCAAGGATGATTACAGTCGCTTTAGAACTGTCTACTTTCTGAAGAAAAAGTCAGAAGCAGTGGATCAGTTGAATACACACTTAAATTTAGTTGAGAATCAGTTTGGAAGAAAAGTGAAAGTTCTAATGTCAGACAATGGAAAAGAAATTAAAAATGGCAGAACTAAAAATATCTTTGAGCAGTTGGAATATTTATTGAGCGATCAGCTACTTACACACTCCAGCAGAGTGGTCGAATCGAGCTGGAAATGTACACTAGGGTCGAGGCAGCAAGAGCAGAATTTTCTACCATGAATATTGGATCACCTTTGTGGGCAGATGTACCAGAGCATTAACGTCAGAAGCTTGACCGAGAGAGCAAGAAAGGAATCTTCGTTGTTGGGTATGATATCGGAGAACATGGATATCGAATCTATTTGCCAAATGATAGCGTGGAGGAATCTGAGAGTCAAAATATGATAAATAAAAAACCGGCCAAGTGCGAGTCGGACTCGCGCACGAAGGTTTCTGTACCATCGTACAAAATTGATTTTTTTTTTCAAATGAGAGTAGGCGTAATGTGAAAAAATAATTATAATGCTGTCATTTGAAAATCAGTTGAAAAAAAAATGCCTACTTATGATAAAAATAATGAATGAGAATAAAATGAGGAAAAAACGCCAAAAAAACACGTTTTTTGTAAGGGGGCCCCCTCTAATTTTGAATTTTATTTTATTTTTATGTTTCTTTTTTTTTTGTTAGGACGTCATTAGGAATACACAGTCTGTGAAAATTTCAACTGTCTACCTATTACGGTTCATGAGATACAACCTGGTGACGAACGGATAGCGAAGCTTAGTAATAGGGTTCCCGTTGTTACCCTTTGGGTACGGAATCCTAACAAGGTCAGGAGACTCAGGACGAATGCTACAGAAGTTGTGAAAGTGATCAGTCGGAATCAAGTCTGCAAGAAAACGGAAATTTATTGAGATATGGTCTGCAAAGTCGTCAGGACATTAAGTACCATCCAAAGTCCAGTGACTATGCTATGATTGGTGAAGTTGAAGATATTTTAATGAAAAATGCATTAAAAGATTCCGGATGGAGAAAAGCAATGTGAAATAAAATTGATACACTTAAATAAATAGAGGCATGGGAACTGATAGACTTGCCTAAAAATCGAAAGCAGCATTAACATGCAAGTGGGTCTTATGTGAGAATGCAGATGGACGTCTGAAGGAACAGGTTGTAGCTCGAGATTTTGATCAGGTGTATGGAATTGACTATAAGGAAATTTTTGCACCAGTTGCCAGATATTCTAGTATTAGATTGCTTTTGAGTTATGCGGCAAAAACAAGGACTGAGGATCCATTTTTTGACATGGACACATAATTTCCCGTGTGCTATCACTTTTCCACCTCAATGGCATTAAAATCAAAAATATTTTATTCACATATTCCAGTACCTAATATAAAGCCCCGATAAATTTGTTTACTTAATTAATTTTTGCTAATTGCGGTTTGGCTTTATTATTTATAATTGTTTTTATCTGAGTATTTAAACAAAATCCAAACCAAATTAAGGTTGCCTCATAAAATTTAAATGTTCACTGTCAAAATAGGCTATTTCTTCTTATATATGCGTGTGTGTATATGGGGGAGTAGGGGATGGTTAGAAGTGGCTTTAAACGACTAAAATTGCCTCATCAAAATTTAAATGAGAAGAGAAATAACCCCGGAAATGATAAAATTCTCTTAGCAATTTTTTTTATATATATATACATACCACTACAAAATATTTGCACGTGTGTGTGTGTGAGTCCATGCAAATAAAACGTTTTCGATATGAGCAAAAATTGCTTCTACATTCGTATAAACCTCCTTGCATGTACCCAAATACTTTTACTTAAACATATCTCCACATACATTTACCCCCATTCTATATAAGTTTTTCACTTTTCATTTGCAAACACACATAAACAATTTGTCAAATTTATATCAATTTTTCACATAGCATTGAATGTGTTAAAGAAAATTTCCAGTTTTGTTGGTGGGGGTGCGGGGCCTCCTTTTTCAACCCAAGCGATTATAATTGCAACTTGTGTCTGGATAATGGGGCTAGCGGGTGGGGGGGTTCGAAGAATGTTAAAATTTCTGAAATTACATATTTGCATGGATGAAGGTTTTGCGCCTAATTGAAGGCAATCAAATATTTCTTACCAGTAGGAATATATATGAAGTGTACCCCCCCCCTTCCCCCACCTATGTAATAACTTTACGTTTGGGATAAAGTAAGCGATATTTTCGTTGAGGAGATTCTACCAAAATGGATCACAACCCACTTGAGTCTTATATACATATATATGTATATATATAAGTAGATGGGGATTTAAAGAACAGGGTCGAGGCTGTATTTTATAAAGCTAGATTTTTACTTTATTTTCCCCTACCCTTTCCTCCCCCACCCACTTTTTCATAAATCAAATTATTCCGCAAGGTTTCAACGTAGAACTTTCATATTTATTGGTTGTTTGCTTATTTTTGGAGGTGAACTCGTTTATATTACACCGAATTACAGAGTGGTTATGCGGTCAGAAGGAGGGGAAGGATTTGGGTATATACATTATATAGTATATATATTTCGAAATAATTTTCAAGGACGCATAACCGCTATATTCATAAGAAATTTGGGGTAATATACATGTATAGGATGAAATTTTCTAAGTCCTTTCACATATAGTAGCGACGAAAAAGAATCTCGGGCATAAGAAATCTAAAAATTCTTGGCAGTCAGCAGGATGAGAAATGCGAATTTATGTTGTATACCCTTCGATAAATATCCAGGACCTACCATCATATGAAAGTTCGGTTCGACTTGTTCGACTTTTGAGTGAGTGAGTGTGTGTGTGTATGAGTGTTTTATATTTTTCTGCAGAACTTAGCAAAACAATTTCTTCCAGGGTAGGTGGGTATACTACAAAGGTAGACAGATAGCTTATACCTTATACCTATCCAAATATGTTATGCAAATAAACGCAAACATACACAGCGAGCGGGTTTGTTTTCTTTCCTTCAATCTTTTTGACTTATACGGAAGAGGAAGGAAAATAAAAATTTAGCTTTAAAATCGTTTTGTTTTCGTAAAAATTTTCTGAAAGGGAATCTGTATTCTTCCGGAGTGAGAACAGTAAAAATAAGATGGGAATTTATTGGTTAAGTTGAGAGATTTTTCTTATTTTTTTTTTTAATCCGAATACACGCAGCGCGTAAAATTTCTCATCACAACAAAAAATAATACTTTGCGGAACGGAGCACCTTCAAAATGTTTACCACGCCTTATGTCAATGCCTCTGTAAATATTGTTTCATTATAGAAGGATTCTCGTAGGTTATATGGTAGTAGGCATACTCAACAGGATAAGGATATAACCGCACATGGATGATTGCTATACTTAAGTCATAAATCCGTACATATACATATGTGACAGAAAATACCAAACCAGAAAACAACATAATCCGTCAGAATCTTTCCGAAATGAATTCATGTCACAGTGATGAGCTACTCACTTATGTACATATCTACTACATATATAAATATATCTATATATATAAGAAATAAGAATGTATGTATGAAGGACTATCTACTATATACGCCTTGGAAGAGGTCAAATGATTTATCTTTCTTACTTCTCCTGAGTGGTGCTATTCATTTGACATAAACGTGCTCTGCTGCTCTCATATGAATTTCAAAAATGTTTTTTTTTTTAGGAAGGAGAGAACACAGGGTAAACATACGTGTTCTACGAAGTGATTCAAATTCAAAATATGGGGGATAAATATTTATATATTTGCGTAAACAAAAAATAAGAAAAATAAAAAATAAATGGAGAAGGGTCCTTTAAATAAATTAGAGTGAAATTGGAAGGTTTGTTCTACTACAATCACAGAAGAGACGGTAAATATAAATCTTTTCTTATGTTTTATTTGTTTTTGAAAAATATCCCCATGTAGTCCTTGAAAAATGTCAGGAGAAGTGTAGTTAACAATGAATTTTGAAAGTATCCTTGGTAGACAAATTATGATGAGGAGCTCATTGATGAGCTTCTATTGTGTGCACATTATACTATTAGGTGAGTACGTCGATGAGTATATAGTGAGTGTCACGATAAGCTTATTAATGAGTATTACGATGAGTTTATAAATGAATATATCAGTGAGCGTCATGATGAGTTCATAAATGCGCATATCAATAAATGTCATGAGTGTGAGAATCAGGATCAGTTCGCAACTGATTTTACGATTGAATTTATATATTTTTTTCGGTATTCAAACTCCAGCTTCAAATCAAACTCACCTGTCATTACCGTATCAATCCAAGAAAAAAAAAACACAATTATTTATTGCTGGAACAGTTTCATAATATTTAATTAGGCCTGCTTCGATGCGAATTACTAAATTCTCATCGTAGGGCTCATCAGGCTTAATTTTATATATGTTTCCTTAACAGTAAATACGACCTTGATACTTTTTCAGTCAAATTAATATTGGTTTATATGGTGCAGGAGATATGAGAAAACTTGTAGCAAATTCTACTAGGGTATAATTTGATGTTATTTTACAAAATAAACACACTTGTATTTGGGAGTTTAGGACTATTGAAAAAAAAAAACTTAATTAGGGAACTCGGTTTGTTAATTTAAAAAAAAAAAAAAATCGAATAACTACATTATTTTTGTTCCTCGGAAAATAGAAGAAATTACCAGATTGTGTACCGGTGGCTAGTTGACTCTTATGTATTAATTTTTTATTTATATAATTTCTAAAAAACGTCTTTGAATTTGCGATTTTTTAAATTCCATGAAGCCCATTAACAGGATTTTTTTAAGGTCGATTACAAATTAGTCAAACTATTCCAACCTTCCCCAAAACCAGGATAGATTGTCACATTTGATTATTATTATTATTAAGATTCATCAAGTAGTGATTACTAAAAATTGCATTTTACGGTCGAAAGGAAAAGGCATGGTTTCTCAAGAAGATATCCTGGATTGACAAATTCAAACCCCCCAACTATTTAGGAGAATTAATCACGCTTTATAAGCAATCAAAAGCAAACAGAATTTTAGGAGCTGTAGCATCTGATTTCGAGAGACTCCAAAGAAATAAGCTCAAGTCATTCAAGATACGGAAGCAGTCGGAGAAGATCAGTTTCGAGAAGGCCAATTAGGGCAAATCGGATAAATCTAAGTTGAACAGCCTCAATGCGGTTAATATGAACTGCAAAGAAATTAGACCAGACAGAACTGGCGTACTCTAGAATAAATATAACCAATGTACAATATAAAAGCTACGTGATATGTGGAGTCATGAAACTCATCCAATCATCTTTCAATGAAACTCAAAGACGTTAGGTTTATTTACAACTACGTCAATCCTCGGTCCTTGAATGAATAGTGAGGATATGACTCCAAAGTCGTTTGTTTGATCAAGCCTATGATTAATGAACTACCGTGAATAGTGTAATTAAAATGCAGAGGATTTCTTCTGAGGGAGAACGACATAGTGCTACATTTAAAAAACGTCCTTAAAGGTGGCAGAACGGGTTTTGAGGTAATGGTATATTAAATACTCATTTAAGCTTGATTTAATGCCCAACAACAAAATTTACGGCTTCAATTGTTTTCCCAGAAATCACGGTTTTACTAGCTTTAGAAAAACTTGGCAGAAGCAAACAAAAAAAACGAATAAAATTTATTATTACGAGATAAAAGTATATAGGAAAAGCTTAAAGCTACATAAATACGGACATATAAATAATTTTAATTAATGATACCATAGAATTCCTTCAAAGGACATGAAAATTGGAGCTGATGTTTAAAAAAAAAAACACAAAAAAAAAAGAATACCAGCACTGCACTAAATAGCCATAAATACAAATTTCTACGCCTACAATCGTATTGGTTTTGAGGCATTTAATTATAATTTAAAGCTTTAAAGTGAAAAGGAATCGCATTTTAGCATTAGGCTTAGTAGCAGCGTTTTGCTAACAGAACCGGACCGTATTAATAAACAGCTTAAATTGAGTCGGCAGAATTAAGGGCTCATTGAATTTTAATTAAATATGCTGAAAAACTAATTCGTTTTGTGAAAAGGAATCGCATTTTAGCATTAGGCTCAGTAGCAGAACCGGGCTAAACTGACATATGTTATTTAAAAAAAAAAAAAAAAACAGCCTAAATTGAAACGACAAAATTGGGCTCATTAAATTATAAACCAATGCAAATTGTACGTGGAAATTTGTTTTTTGGGTTATTTAGTGCTATTTTTTTTATAAAATAACAGCTCCAATTTTCATGTCCTTTGAAGGAACTCTGTGATATCATTAACGAAAATTATTTATATGTCTGTAAACTCGACCTCGGCCTCAAAGTTTTTTATATTTTCTTTTTAGAAAAAGTGCAAAAAATTTTTGATATGTCATTTTAAAGCTAAGCTTTTGGGCTTCTTAAATCAAATATGATGATGACGTGTTTTTTGATAAAAATAATAGTTAAACAATAAGAAAACCGAGTTAACATTCCGAAATTTTATTTTTGTTGAGCCAAAACTTCAAAACGGAGCAGAGGACTGTAAAAATTTATAAACTATTTGAAAGGTCCAAATCATCATTATAATCTAATCTATAAAATCATACCCAAATAAGTCACGTTATCTTGGAAACTATTAGGACTTACCCTCCCCCACCCATACAAATTTTTGCTACCTTTGCATAACCTATGCATAGTCTTCGTGGGCAAGACAACATACAGGATACCCTATATAGTTTATTGATAGAAACTGCTTTTTAATTGAACAAAAACTTGATGCAAACAATCTTGAAAATTTTAGCTAACGATTTAGCCATTTAATTTCGGTTTAGCTATTCTTTAGGCATTTTCAACGGTAGTTTTAGCCAGGGATGTAAAGGACTCAAATTTTGACTCAACTCAGCGCTCAACTCAAGCAGTGAGTCCGCTCAATCATTGAGTCCGCTCAACAGTTGAGCGGTGGTTCATCGCACGAAATTTGAGCGGACTCACTGGTTGAGCGGACTCAATCTTGAGCGGAATCAGTCCTGAGCGGACTCAATTCTTGAATGGACTTGAACGGACTCAAGTCTTGAGCGGACTCACTGGTTGAGCGGACTCAATCTTGAGCGGACTCACTGCTTGACCGACTTGAGCGGATTCATAATTTGAGTTGAGCGGACTCAAATCATGTTTTAAATAACATAAGGAAAATCTGATTTAATTAAAATTGAAACTGAAACTCAAATAAAAAAAGCTCACAAAAAGTCATTCATTATATTATCTTATTTTAGGTTTTGCTATTTTTTTAGCCGACATGTCAATATAATGTACAAATTCAACAAATTGTAAAACCTGAAAGGAAAATACCATACTTGAAAATGTTATGATTGATTTCAAGGAAATTGTAGTTACATTTTTCCATAGAACAGCGTCTTACTTTATATTTTTTCCATTGATATGTAGCATCACTTGCATTTCAAAATTGTCGTCATTTAGACAACATCTATTAGGAGTTAACGTTAATTTTCCTATGCTAAATAATGTTTCTACCGAAGCACTACTAGGCAGTGCTGTGTTGTATTCGATTAAAAGACTTTTTATCACCGACAAACGTTTGTTTTCAAATACGCTCGAGGTTTTGTCTGTGGAAAAATTATACTTCAAGAACAATTTCTGACCCTGCATTGAATTTTGATCATCTTAACAATCTGAATCCCCAAAATGGTGTAGATTGATTGTTATTTTGGGATTGCGTATTCTTGTCGAAACATTCCAGGCTTTCATTAATTTTGGAAATAATAAATTTCTCAACCATATCACCTTTTTCGGGAAAATTCTTTCTGACGAAAGACATTTTAAATTGGGGGTGAAGGGTTGTGGCTATTAGAAAATCGAGATTTTCGCAGGCATTGGAAAACCTGTAAGAGTTGATCAGCTGGAAAATGTTCCATATTTTATTTTAGAAAAAATAAGTATATACCTAATCTCTTAAGACTTTATTTTAAAATTGTAGCCAAATCTGAAGCATTATTTCCAGTATTTTCGAAGAAGACAGACCCTATAGATTTTATCTAGGATCTAAAAATCAGACAATGACAATTATAATGCTTTTCAAATCTGAAGTTAAGACTTATTTTCGGCTATAAAACTTAAATGAGTTTCCTCATGTGCATATTTCACATAATTGTAAGTAGAATCGCCATAAATTGAATCATATCATTTTCAAGTATGGGAAAATACTATACGGTCTTTACACATTATTGAATAAGTACAGTTGTGCATTATATTGAGAAGAAGAAGAAATACTGGCTAAGAAAAATAGCAAAACCTAAATTTATATAATATAATGAATGACTTTTTTGTGTGATTTTCTGATTTAATTAAAATTTCAGTTTAAGTATCAATTTAAATTAAATCAGATTTTCCTTATGTTATTTAAAACATGATTTGAGTCCGCTCAAGCAGTGAGTCCGCTCAAGCCGGTCAAACAGTGAGTCCGCTCAAGTATTGAGTCCGCTCAAGCTGATCAAGCAGTGAGTCCGCTCAAGATTGAGTCCGCACTTTCAGCATTTTCAGGCGACACTTCTCATTTGTCTCTGCTTGGAGTGTTTGGGTATAGCCCACTGACATGTATATAAATGGACTGCTCGTTTAATCAAAAATACATGAAAGCAAATGGCACCACTTTCATATTTCTGCCTCTTTCCGTGAGAGCATACTTTAAGACTGAACTGTAACGATTAGGAACGATAAATTGCTTGACGTTCAGCGGTATTTCAAACTAAAATAGTCTTATAAAAAACACTTTCTTCGACTCATAATTAAAATTTACAAATAGTACAACATAGTTTTGTGGTAAATTCGGTAAATCCCACTGATATGCATATAAGTAAATTCCCCAATAATTTAAATATAGCGCCAGTATACGACAGTTGGTAGCATAAGCAGTGAGAGCCTATTTTCTGAAACCAAAACTGGTGCCACATGAAACAGGAGATCAGCCAGTCCATTTATATACATGCCAGTGGTATAGCCCTGTCTCTGCGATCTACTACTATTTTATCGCCACAAAAATCTACTTCGCATACGCACTAATCTATTATAAACAGATAAAGTAATTAATACGGTTGAAGCAATTCAAAGTTATAGTCAACCGTCGACCCCTAACAGCTCCTGCAAGTATAATGGCCACATTACAGCCCTAAAGCACCGAAAGTGACAATGATTTTTGTTTAATTTAGAGTGTTAATTGATTTAATTTCAAAAATACAACAAAATATATGTTTTACTATAGTTATAATGCATTCTATTTTAAGAAACTATTTTAACGGATTTTATTGACGGAAAAAAAGTTAGTTTAGCGGATTTTTGACGGAATTTTACTATGAATTCAACGGAATTTCAAAATTATTATTGGCAACACTGCTCGCTCCTCTGGCGCTTCTAAGAAACGACTTATATTACTTTTACGCCGAAAAAAACGCAGGACTTTTGCCAGCAAGGAATTATTATAAAATTACTCGAAAAATGGAGAATAAAATAATTTTCAACTGGACAAATTTTGCATTTCAACTTCGCTTGAAAGTCCGCCTAAAACTTTCTGGTAAACCCAATATTTATAAATATCTTGTTGTGAAAATTTAGAAAAATATATTTATTACCAGCTTTATGTAAATAAAAACAAAACAAAAACAAGAAGGATGAAGTAAGTATTTTATCGAATAATTAAAATTCCCACAATTTGGGTTTTTTTTTTCTTTTTCAAAAAAACCCTAATCATTTCAAAACTCATCAGAAAATTACTCGACAATTTACGTACCGATTCAAATCATAGAGTTCAATTGACATTTATGCTATTTATACCACACACACACACACGCACTCATATCATTTCGATTTGATAGTCCTTTCAACGGTAAGCATTTTAGAGAAGAACAAAAAAAAACTTAAGCAGTTACTTAACATACCCTTAAGGCTATCAAATCAGAAGGGTTGGGTACACAACAAACAAACAAACAAACAAAAGAGTAAAAAAAAAGGGAAAATAACTTTGTTTTATGTTGTCCCTTAGTCTATACCTACACATGCATCGAACCTTTACTCTTCTGTTCATAGCTTTCACATTTAAAGACTAATTAAATTCAGGGTAAAATCGTCCTTAGATAAAATAGCATCGCTACTCCTCTGTATATCCGTTGTAGCAAAACATAAGCGTGGGTCTAAAAGTTTATAGAAACTCTTCCTATCAACATGGATATCTATCTATCTATCTATATTGGAGAAAGGAAGACGACTATAACGTCAACGACAACAACAACAAAAACGGATATTAGGACAATATTATGAAATCGACCAACCAATCATATAGCGCTAAGCTAAAGGCTACTTTAGAGGTGGAATATTGTATTTTATGATTCGATAAAAAAAAAACAAAGTGGGATATGATCCTTTATCGCTATGGTCGTCGCATAGTCATCGTTTGCGAGATGTCCTCTTTCCGGATATATGTACTCTATGTGTCCGCTTCTCTTTGCTCATATTCCATTTCAACTTAACTTTAGTGCGGTGCACGGTGTTGGTGTGTGGTGCCCCAAACCGAAAAACTTGGAAAAAATTCCATGTGCACAATAAGAAGGATATTATGCTCAACTCTGGATAAACCAATTTATTTCTGGGTCAAAGCTTTTCCTAACGTTTTCCTTTTCTTGGAAACTGCTCCCGAGGCGAAAGATCCTATTTGTTGCTTTTTTATTGTTTTTGGGAACTTTCGAAGGTTTCTTGAATACGTGAGCAATTTTTATTATATATACAAACAAACAAACATACATACACACATACATAAACATTATGTACATATTACAAACATATTCAGGAAACATTACAGAACGGATCCTCATCCGTGTGTACAACCGCAAATTTGTTCAAATGAAAACATATAAACGAGAATAGAAATTGTGTATAAAGCTTAAGTACGTACATACTGCATATGTATCTACCTATATAGATGTATATATGCATATGTATGTATTTTATACGCGAATTTCCCACCATTTCCATTGGCTTTATTGAAAACATGTGGAGGGAAAAAAGTAGTATAAATATAGAAATAGATTGTAAAATTTGATGAGATGAGGGAATGACTAGTTAGATCAGACTAAACCAGACCAACCCAAACTAGCCCAGACCACACAGGCGGCGGCGGCACCACCGAGAATCATCCAGATGCATTTCGCATACCAAAATAACTATCAAAGGACATAGAAAATCCTCTGGCAGGATTAACAAATATAAAAACGGGAATTGTATGTAATAATTCGAATTTAATTTTATTCGTGTACTGTTTCATTTTCAAAGCTTGTGGGCTTCCCATAAAACCCTTAATTAATGAATTTGTGGAAACTTTTGATGAGCTCCACCTACTACATATCAAAACATAACTACCATTCACACTGAAGTTCTACTATATGAACATGTATATGTATGTATATTATAATATCCAATAACGTCGTGGTTACGTAACATCAACTAAAGCTTAACGAACTCAATGAATACGAAATGAATTAACGGAGATCGAATAATTGAATTTTCCAATGAAAAATTAGTAAATTTCTTTTATACCCAAAACTGCATATATGTGGTATTGTTGGAGTAAAATTAACATAATTTATTGAAATCGTATCTCTCGGATTTTCTGTCTGTACCTCTCTTGTCTTTCTAATTAGTTTTAAATTAATGGCACACATGTCAGCGCCAGTCTATTTCCCATTAATTAACTTCACATGCATCGAAATGAATTTCACGTGTTTGGAGGTGTGTGAAAAGCTAATCGTTTTCATTTGTGGTCAGGTGAAGTATTGGTAACAATGAACGTGTATTATTGTTCTATCGGTCGCATACAACAAAAATACACAACAGATTGGATTGCAGACATACCAACCTACTTACCTACTTATAGATTCAGTATGGATATTCAGGTGGAAAATTAAATGGATGGCAAATTTGCAGAGTGACGGTGATAGGTTGGTTATAAATGAGTTTAGGTAAATTCGTACAGATACATGTGTCCATCCTTTGAATTTTTTACACTAATAGTAGGTCTGTTCACGTACTTCTCGGGTGTTTTCATTCTTGGGTTTTTTGTGTGAAAATGTGCAGGAGGGGAAGTTATCAAATTTGGAGAGTACATCAACAACTTTTGTATGGCGAAAGTGACAACTACAAACTGTCAAGCTTTAATTTGAAAATAAAATGCCAAACATAACATATCTATTCATTTTACTTACTATTTTGTAGATTTTTATACGTGCTGGGAAAACAGTGCACATCATTTGTAAATTCTGCCGCCTTTTCCATTTTTCCTTTGACAATTTAGACTTCTGACAATTCTCGATTTCAAATTTTAATGTGTTTGACAGTTTTTACACAGTTTTTTCTTGGGTGGATTTGGGCTAAAACTTTATTGAAGGGGAAGTGTGACGTCTATATATTTTCCCCAATTTTCTGAGTACGTGAACAGAGTTTGGTGCTTTTGGATGAAAATGTTTTAATGCATTCACACAAATTCGAGTACGTGAACAGACCTAGTGTCTTCTAAGAAGTCTTCTCTTGAGTGATATTTTATAATAAACTACGGAAAGCCCGTCGGCGTTACCCGGCAATAATATAGATACCTAGATGGGATCATAATATCTAAGCTATTATCTGACTCGATCGCGCGATTCTGTACTCTAGGGTTTCATCTGTATCTGTATATGTTTGTGTGTGTGCGTGCATATATTCATATGTGTGGGAGAGTGTAATTCTCAACGTCGACGCTTTCTTAGGCAGTGCCCAAATATATAGTAAAACATGAAATTTTTGTATGAAAACCCAACGAAGGAGTTGCCCGATTGGAAAACGGCGTGTAAAAAATATGAGCTCTCCACCTCGACGCCTTCTCAGGCAGCTACTAAATATATAGTGAAAAACAAAAGTTTTGTATGTTAACACCAAGAGGAGGTAACCCGATTTAGACCATTTTTGAGATTTTATTAACCAATGTTTTGAAAATACCACGTACCAAATTTTTTGTATGGCAACCCTAAGAAGGATTTACCCGATTGTTTTCATTTCTGAACATAATTTACATTTTTTTTCCAAAATTCCCATGCACCAAATTTCAGCTCTCTACGTCGACGTATGAGGCAGTGTCAAAATATATAGTGAAAACCTAAAGTTTTGCATGGCAACACCAAAAATAGGTCGCCCGATTTGGTCCATTTTTGAACTTGTATTTGTAATTTTCATGAAAAGCCGTGCATAAAATCTAAGATCTGCACATCGACGTGTTCTCAGACAGTTTCCAAATATATATTGAAAAACCAAAAATTTTTGTGTGGCAACATCAAGAAGGGGTTGCCCGATTCAGACAATTTTTGTAGTTTTATTTAGTATTGCTATGAAAACACCATGTACCTACCAAATTTTAGTTCTCCACGTCGACGTATTCTCAGACAGTGTCCAAGTATAAGAACGAAATTTTTGTATGGAAAACCTACGAAGGAGTTGCCCGATTTGTCTCATTTTTGAACTTAAATTTACATTTTTATTAAAATGTCGCGTACAAAAATTTGAGCTCTCAACGTCGACGCATTATCAGGCAGTTTCCAAATATATAGTGAAAAACTAAAGTTTTATATGGCAACACTAAAAAGAGGTCGCCCAATTTGGTCCATTTTTTTAATTTATCTGTGCAATTTTCATGAAAACGCCGTGTACAAAAATTTGAGCTCTCAACGTCGACGCGTTCTCAGGCAGTTTCCAAATATATAGTGAAAAACTAAAGTTTTATTTGGCAACACTAAAAAGAGGTCGCCCGATTTGTTCCATTTTTTAATTTATCTGTGCAATTTTCATGAAAACGCCGTGTACAAAATTTCAGTTTTCCACGTCGACGCGTTCTGAGGAAGTTTTTTACGTTTCGACAACAGCGCCATCTATTGTATCCAAAACTATCCTATCTTTCAAGCTAGAACAAACCAAACACATTCACAAAAATTCATTAAAACCGGTTGGTCGGTTTCGGAGATTACCGTGTACGAACCCAGTCACACGTGATTTTTATATTTTAAGATAAGTATTTTCTTTGGTGTATGTTACCATGATCCTTATTGCAACTCTTCGCTATTATACACATATCTCGATGGCCGTGGAAAATCCTTATTCGAGATCCTACATTTTAGTACTTCAGTACATACTTATGAGAATCCAATACAATTTTGTATTTTGGTCGAATTTGAAAATCCACATCCTATCCTCTCCTATGCGCAACAGAAGTCGACGCGTTTCTGGTAAATGTTGTTAAGAATGTTAAAAATAGAATATATTACCTCTCGATTTCGACACTTTACCACCAACTAACCACTGGCAGGCACATGTTCTGCATGAATCATCGTACATAATCCAGCCCCTGGAGTTCCGCTAGAACGGATCACCATCGACTTTTGATAGTCGAATATAAATTTTTTTTAATATTTATTATAAACGAATGAAGCGTGCATATCCTTAAAGTGCTTCAAATTTTAATATACATTCAGTAGACATATATAACACATATTAAGGATATATTAAAGTATCCTCTGAGACGAAATCCGGAAAAAGGATTACTTTGTAAGATATTATTACAAAAGAAAAAAAAAACACTTGGTGGACTCTATCCATAACTAGCTTTACTCATAATTTGTATAGCTCGAAGAAGGGAGAAAGGAAAAGCCTTGCCAAGTACGGAGACTGTTGAGGCCGCGAAGGAAACTTATAAAACTAGTAGCCAAAGGAATATGTACATATTTTAAGTCCGTGCGATTTTCCCGTGCTATGGGGCACTACCTATAGTTTTTTTTTATTCCTCCAGGGCGATAAATACGTATTCAAGTAGTTTGACGTTCTAAATCTAATGAGATCTGTGCAAAGTGAATCGTTGTTGCCAGTGTCCACGACTATTGTGAACCACACTTATTTCCTTGTTTTTGGCTTAGAGAGAAGACTATTTAAGGTATCTCTTGTCAAGGTAGTTAAGTTCAATACGATCTATACGTTTATAACGCGAAAACTAGGAATCGAGTGAAGAAAGCTAGAATTCATGAAATATTAGAGTGAGAGAAAGGACAGACTAGACAACTTCGGGGTGATTATAAGTTAAATTAATTTACTTTTTATAAACAAGTGCAAAAGGGAAGCAATAAAATATTTAATATGAAGTGATCCGAGGTGAGTTTCTTTTATCTCTACCCTGAGTCTGTCCACTCTTCAGCAGGTGAACAGAAAGGGACACCCGCCATAACAAGTGCTAGCTGATGTCATAGGGAGGATGGGGCGCGGTACGCAGGGACTACTACCAGTCCTGGTCTTAGGCGCGTATCCGGGGGGTTATGAGCTGTAATAGTTTAACAGGATTATTTTAGTATGGTACAGTTTGGTTTATATGGTTTGTTTGCCTTCTTATGAGTAGTAATAGTGGATTGGTATTACGGGTGGCGCAAAAGTACTGGCACTACACAAATTACTCATATTTTTTTTTATATGACATCTCCTGTCATTCTGATATTGAAAATTGTGTAGTAAACAAATGTAAAATTACTAAAAATAAACATGGCCGTTATACTCCCCAAGAACGTGGAATAATTGTGTCAATGTTTTTACGGAATAATTCTTCAAGAAATAAGGAACATATCGCAGGAATTGTTACGGCAAGCTACGGAAAATGTCATAAATAGGGCTGAAATGCGCAACAACTCTGGAGACCACCATTTAAAAGACATCATCTTCAAATCCTAACGCGACGAAATTTCATGGCACAAATATACATATACAGGGTGATTCAGATAAAGATACCTTCCCGTATACCATGCGATTCCTTGAGGTAAGATGATCAAAAAATTGTTCTACATACCTCGCCCTAGAAACCTTCCTTTAGGAGTTGTGGCCAGTTGAAGATTTCGCCAATATTCGTGAGAATAAATGAGAAGTTTTGAACCACCCTATAGATTTTGGTTATTATTGGCTTATTAAATAGCCAAGAATGGTAGGTGTCGAAAAGTGTATTACTCTGTATTTTTTAAATTAAGCATCCTTAAATTATTCTCAAATATTTCTAAAACATTGATTTCGATTTTCGATTTTTTTACACACAAAAGTTTTTGAAATAAATAATGGTATTTATGAAATTTGTGTGTAAAAAAAATCAATGTTTTGGAAATATTTGAGAATAATTTAAAGATGCTTAATTAAAAAATACAGAGTTATACCCTTTTCAATAGCTACTATTCTTGGCTATTTAATAAGCTAACAATAACCAAATCTATAGGGTGGTTCAAAACTTATACTCATTTATTCTCACGAATATTGGCGAAATCTTCAACTGACCATAACTCCTAAAGAAATGTTTCTAAGGGGGGGTATGTGGAACAATTGTTTGATCATCTTACCTCAAGGAATCACGTGGTATACCGGAAGGTATCTTGATCTGAATCACCCTGTATATCAAAAACAAATTCTAGTTTTCTAATTTTGAAAAGAAGTTGTAGCTGAACCAAATAGCGTCATTAGTTTTACGCCACCCGTTATATAAGAAGTGTCGAAAAGTCATCTGTCATACCTATCACAGGATAGTAAGTAATTTTTGAATCGATATTTATTTTAGTATTTGATTGTTTAGAAAATGGCACGTAATGCTGAGCAGCCTAGTTATGAAGATGCTTTTATATTTTTGTTGTGCCGACTACTCATATAATAGCAAAAAGCACAGAATTTCGAGATTTGAAAATGTTATTGCTTATTAGAAATTGGTCAGCGATCACAATTTTTTTTTTTACCTATCTGATTTTCCGACGGTAAACGGCAGCGGGAAATTCGCTGTCAGAACAGGTAGTCGAAAAATTCGGAGTACAATTGAAACGACAGGCAATGAGTAGCGATTGTGAAAGAAGAAGATATTGAAATTTCATTTGTTTTTTTGTTTTGAGCGTTTTGAAACAGATTTTTATCGAGAATATTTTATATTATTTTGAATAACTTGCAACGGACCAAAGTGTGGAAAGGAAAAATTTAAAATACAGAAATTAAATAAATTAAAATTAAACTAAATGCCAAAACTATCACAACTTTACCATATGTATTTAAGCGTCTCGAAATATTCATCCAAACCATGTCTTTTTTGTCAACTAGTTGTCTTGTATATCATAAATTCATTGTTTTGAAATTGACGTGGTGACGTCTTACAACCTTGACAAAAATAAATGCCACAATACTTTCATTCATTTGATTTTGTTGGTAGTACTGCAGCGACGACGGCAAAATTAGAAATTGATCAATACCGCCAACCGTCAACCGCTGACTGAACAAATTTTGTTTTACGGTTCTTCCAGTAGAACCCTGGCTCCTTGCAATCAACATCAACGTCTATCCACCCGTTGATTTTTCATAGCGACACTGATTTAAGCCTGAGTTGTTCAAAATGTTCGCGTTCGTAAGGAAGTATTAATTTTTTCTTAGAAATATACTTGCAAATTGTTCTTAAGAATTTGAATGAATAACTGAATATCGACAACGGTCCAAACGAATTGGTGCATTGATTCTGGTAGTTCACTCTTTCGGACAGAGGCACAAGAATTCAGTTTTCTTAGAAAGATCTGAGAATTTTTCTTTACATTTTTCATGCACTATTGGTAGCCGACAATGGTTCCAAAGAATTATACTGATTCAGGTACCTTGGCTGATCTGGGTCGCTAAAGAAATTTACTTGAACATTTTTCTGTCGAATTTTTATACACTATTTTTGGTTGCTGAAAACGATCAGTTGGATTGATGCCATTAAAATTGATTCTACAATTTTTCTTCACAATTTTTATGGCAAGACTATAAAAATAAAAACCATTCGCCTCTCTCCGCCTGCGGTAGTTGACGTTGCTTTGCTTGTACTTTCGAATTAATTCAAGTGTGTTGTTTAATTTACCTTCATGTTTACGTTTAATTTATAGGAGAAGAATAAACTAGCTACACTAGTTAGCGATGGAGGTAGAAATAGTAGCGAAAGAGAAAAAAGAAGACAGATAAGACCATTGATAACTTTTTTCAGAAGAAAGTAAGATCAGTCAAGTTTCCATCAAAAGAAATAGTCAGTGACATATCATGCACTTCTACTCCTATTCATTTGAATGTGAATCAAGGGGGCAAGCTCTCACTCTCAGTCATTTACTTCACCCCTGAAAGAATCGGCTGCGTCAGATCCATTTGTACAATCTCTGCACGAGAAGGCGTATCTGGTTAAAGTTGCAGGTCTGGATACGCGCCGGCCTGGTGTCAGGTCATCACAGGTAAGACTAGGTAACGTCCCTTCAGGACAGGATGTGCATGTATTAATTCTCGACGGTTTTTCTCTTTAGGCACGATTACTTTTTGACTATGGGCGTGAGAGTTTAGGATTTTTTGCCCCCCCCCCCCCACCCCCGGTAAACGAAGTATTAGTGTGCTGAACCATATGAAAAGCTATCACGGAGTGAAGTCCTACGTCCTCCGTCCATCACTCAAAGTCTAGGTCCATAACAAAATCTAATACAAAAAATGGGTATTGGTGACGTGATGTGTGCCAAATAAGAGACAAAGCACTTTATAATTTCATTTTACAAGCCCTGTAACTGGGGAGATGGAAGCTGCGTGGAGAGAATCTTCAGCAAGTACAAGAAAATATGTTTTCGTATTTTGTTATGAGATACAGATGGCGCAACACAGAGCGTCAAATATAACTTACAAATAAGTATGTAGGAATAGTTGCTAAGCCAGAATTTAGTTTATTCTTTAATTGTCTATAGTAAAAAAAAAAAGAAAAAGAAAACTTCATTGAATTTGCAAAATGAATTGAGTTAGGTTTATTTAGGTCAAATTGACTTTCCTTCATAGGCCTGACTACATAATTTGGAGCTCCTAGTTCTATGTGCTATTATTCATGTTAAATTAATGAGCGATAGATACTTCTTCCCAGGTTTCCTAAAGCGAAAAATCATAGACAAATTAATTAGCGTCTAGGTAAAAGAAACGTCTCCGCCTTAAGCTCGAATTTGCAAGAATTAATTCGGAACGTCATCCGTTCAAAATCGTGAGAATCGATAAGATTCTTACGTTCAGTGGCTGATTTCGATATCCAATCTTGCCGATGAGGTGGTTTGAGTAATTGGAAGACGATGGAGCTTCTCTCTCTCTCCTGGGCTGATTGATAAGTAGTCAAGATCGAAGAACAAAGAAAAAAAAAATTAAAAATAAAATTTAAAAAAAAAGGAAAAAGTGGCTGAATAGGCCTGCTTAAAAAAAATAAGCAAGATAGTAAGAGGAAATCACGCATTACCGGATACAAAAGGAGGGCCGACAGGAACTTGGGAGAGGCTATACGGAAAAGTTAAGAGAAAACTTTCTTTATACAGCTAGAAGTTCCAGTTACGCAGGAAGACAAAGCTTAGTACCCATTTTTTTTATATTTAATTATATGTCAA
The DNA here is from genome assembly GCA_963924295.1 of Dioctria rufipes. Classification (NCBI taxonomy): domain Eukaryota; kingdom Metazoa; phylum Arthropoda; class Insecta; order Diptera; family Asilidae; genus Dioctria; species Dioctria rufipes. Next base: position 31,156,604 of record OZ002742.1, read on the forward strand.
TTTAGTAATTAGAACGACAATTCACGCTTACATGTAATTGAAAATACCCATAAACACAATTATAATAATTCTTCTGAACATTAAATCATTATAACGTATACTGCAGCCTACTTTTTTTGTTTTGCTGATGTGAGTTTCGTGATTTAGCTTATTATCAAGAAAAATCACGTGGCGCCCAAAGGATCTGTGTTTTAACCCATCCCGTGTCCACTAGCAGCCAAAAGGGTTACGAGCACAAGTTATGCCATTTTGAGGTCCGCGTAACAATTTTCATGGTGATTTTCAACTTATAATTTTTTTAGCTGCTATGTCAGCTGTTTAAAAAAAAAGCCAATAACACTTTAGTAAAATCTCTCACAAACTCCTTTAATCTTTTTTCCCATAAAGAAAGGATAAAATCCAGAGTCTGTCCCATCAGGACTAGAATATTTAGTATTCATCTCATGTGAAATTATTTGCTTATGAATCAAAGCACAGAAAAAATATTTTTCTGTCTTATTTTCTTTTTTTCTTTTTTTTAAATCAGAATCCTTAATAGATGCCTGTTATCCTGTTGCTTTATAAACACAGAGGCATACATATGAAACTCAAGATTTATAGAATGAACTAAACCAAGGGGACAAGACTGATATTATAGAAGTGATGCTGGAAGAATTATGCTAGACGAGCGACTGTCTCATGAAGATAGTCGTCACATTGTATAAAATCTCTTTTTGGGTAGATTGTGCGGTGAATTATTTTTATTATTTCTTTTGTTTCGCTATTGCTTAACATCACATTTACCCCCATCCCCGTCTTGAATAATGCTTTTTGTATGAGAGGTCTTCTTCCATTCAGTTGTTAGCAACAGTCGACGACGCCCAAGAGCTTCTTGGAATAAAAACAAATTGACCCCCTTCAACTCGACAACTTTATCTCATTAAACCGAGAATCGTTATTAAGTTGTCTCCTAACGTAATCGTGAGCAGTGGGCATACGAAATTAATGAATTAACACTTCTGCTAGAGTTAGAGAAATTTTTAATTAACTTATTAAATGGGCGAGAAGAAAGTGCTCGTTTATTGGTCGGTTTTCCAGAAAATGTGGAATGCTGTGAATATGCGGAGGAGGAGGAGGAAGAGGTTTTAGAGGTTTGTAAAAGAGCAAAAAAAAAAAGGTTAATTTTTACATTGGTATTAGTACATGGTTGGCGGTTGATGATTCAACGAATTTCAAGTGTCAAAATGACCTGCACTTATTAATGAAACTTATTCACAGACCTCTATACATTGAGGTCAACTTTTTACGGTAATTTAGTGGTAATTTAGTAGTAATTTAGTGGTAATTTTAGAGCTCATTTACACGCGGTTGGTAGACACTTTATTTTTGGTGGCATGATATAAGTCAATTTCATTTCGGACGACGAAAAATATGTAGGTCAAAGCACGATTTGGAAGTGGTACATTAATTCTATTATCACAATCGTCAAGATGAGGTGGTGAAGTATATCTAATTCAGAGGTGGACCAAAGCTTCCATCAAAACTGTCCCAAGCATGGAAGGCCTAGAGAAAAATCATTAAGAACAAGCTAACTCCAATGGGAGACAGGTGAATTCCCATAATATTTAGTTTCCTGCCTGTGCTATATCAGCGGAAAGCGTTGAAAATAGAAGAGGCTAAAGTGATTTTTGTGACCTCATATATAGGAACTTAGACATATGATAAAAAAGACGAGAAATTGGTCGAAGATTCATATCATTACAGATACCAAGTTTGGTGGCATGCCCGTAGTTAAGAACTACAAAAGTGCGGAATTTTTGCTACGAGCAAATGGGATCGCTTCGAAGATGACAACGAAAATGTTTCTAAAACCGTAAGTCTTGCGAAGCTCTATGGATACCATATGACACCACTATCGAAAGGCTCAGTTTTCTCGACTATGAAAGAAAGGAGGGAAATCTTGGACGAGGTATGGTAAAACTTCCGCAGTTTAGGAATTATAGGTTATGCTTACAAGATCCTTAACGCTGCCAGATGGGGATCTGTGCTTTTCTGCAGGTTGCATCGGCGTACTCCTGTAATATACCGGGGATCATTGAAATATCCGTCAAGAATATATTATGTATCATGGGCTCTTTCCTTTCCATTGATGGGGTCTTTAACAAAATCAAAGTAGCAAATGCTAACCCGGGTGCCTTACCTACAGATTTTTTCAATTCTGTAATGTTGGAAAGGATATATTTATCCAGACGGGAATTTCTCAGAAAAGCATTCTAGCTAATGAATATAAACCCAAGTTTTCGTCTCAATATGAATATATGAAGTAAAAAGGTGATAGCATATTATGCTGATGACGTAGGTTCGTGTAAGTTTCTACCAGCATCAGTAAAATAACTGACACTTCGCACTTTATACAGCTACACAATTGTACAGTCGAAGATTTGCTGGACACCATGGATATTTGTCAAAGGAGCACAATTCATATCTGGTTTTGTAAATAAAAGGGTATCTTGCATTTAAAGTCAGTCCTTCTTCTTCACCCCGATTAAAATGGCGCAGCTGATTCGAGGTGCGGACATTGAAGACATCATCGACGAAAACACTACTTAGTTCTAGTATTGATGAACGTAAAATATTATAAAATTGTTGAATTTTTTACAGAAGCAGCCATAGTACTAAGCATAGGAATCAGGATAGTTTCCATCTGAGATCCTTCATGATTTAGGTATAGACTTGTACATTCCTATTATTTTCAAGTGAATCAAAGACTTTACCATTTCCGACAAAACAAAAGTTTGTGATCGGTCAAAATGCCAATGATAAAAATGCCCTACCATGAACCTAGCTTAAGAGAGAGGCTAAGACATCTAGAAAAGGCATTTCCACTGCAAGAAGATGTCGGAAAATGGCCTTCAAAAATGTAATAGGCTTTATAAAAGACCTTAAGCTCGAATGGGCGCCCTATGACATTTAGAGATAATGTCACAAAAGATCTTAGAGGTTGGAGTGACTAGATGAGAACTCTGCCCACATTCCCTACAAATAATAATAAATAATAAATAAATAAATAACCGCAGGAGACAAAGATAAGGAATATCAGGTAGAGGAATGATGAGTGCGGTACTATTAAATCAACTCCATTACAATAGATATTCCAGAGCCGGTTATTCAAATTAGCTTTCCACATTCTAGACAACATATAACCCTACACGCAGATAACATAAACTGTAGTTATAAGAATCAGAGGAAGTCCACATCTCTGTTAACTCGAAGTTCCTTCCATTACAGTTTCTCATAAATAAGTAAATAGCCAAACTCTACACAGCTAATTAAAAAAAACCATCACGCATTTGTAACTGTAATTTTCTGATTATGACTTGTAAAGGCACACCCCCCTCCCACCCCCGCTCCCTTTATAAACTAACTACACAATGACATAACAAAATACTTTAGAAATTTATTTAATCACCAATCCACCATCAACAAAATACTCAAAATACTTTGCTCAGCAAACCTGAACTTAACTTCACTTTCCAACCAAACTTTATCCTGTAAAATTTCACGGATTCCATCGCTCCTATGTATGTGCTGTTTACTCTGGTTGGATTCGAAATAAAGTGAATTAAAATTTGGGAACAAATTCTCGGGGGTTAAATTTTCCACGAATACTGAATGAGCAAAAGATCCTTGCTCTATATATATATCGAGTACGTTTCCACAATGTATTTAAAATTCAAATCACGTATCTGTTGAAAAATTGAGTGTACATTTGCTTGCTATGCACACTCCCCTCTGACAGAGTCCTCTCCCAACCTACATATATAGAAAACAGCCGTTGATCCTTTGCTCTTTTGTAACAAACAAGCTTGCTTGCTTGCTTGCCAGTGAGATATTTTTTAATTTTTCTCCTGGCATTATCCAGTTGAGAAATCTTTATTTATCCTGAATTGTCGCTGTCAATTGAATTGGAGCGCACATCCAGGCAGGAGGCGCATACTTTGTTGATGTTAAGCATTTCGCAACATTCGCCATCAATTTTCAACTCTATGAGCTCCTCCACAATAGGACAGGGGCATAATAAAGAAGTCACGAATAAGCCTCCCCTTCTTCCCCATCCCGTACTCCATGTGTGAGCATATTCTGGAGTGTATACACAAAAAGGGCATATATCCCAGTGTATATATATAATACAAGGACATGGAATAGAGCATTCTTTACTTTCCGAGAAATGGGATTATCCTGAGATTACGTTTGCTACTCTTCTGTTATATTACGTGATCCCTGGGATTCTTGTGTTGAGGAGGCACTTTAAAAGGCAACTACTACTATATACTTGGCATGAAGATTTCCTCACGTCGCGTCGCCGATTCCTTTCATTTTATTTTATTGTCCCGAGCACGTGTAACAGAATATCATCAAAAGAGCCTCTCAGTGTTAATTTTTCGCGGCAACTTCTTTTTTCAAGGATCGATCAAGGTGAAATATACTCTTGAAATCTTCAAGGAACATTTTTCAATCAACCCTCAAGGATTATGTACTACATATGCATCTTGGAGGAGATAAGGAAACGTGTAACTACTCAAAACACTTAAGAGGAATATACACAATTTATTGTGCCAACACGAGTGTGTTTCTATGTAGAGGTATATAGGTGTGTACATTCCACCAACACTAGTACGCGGTCGATGGTGGCAGCGATGGTAATATCCAATTTCGTACATCCTGCATAATTAATAGCCTTCGTATTTTAATTAGATCTAATTATGAGCGTTGCAAACAAGTTTTCTGGAAAATTGTTACTTTCCTGAAAAGTTTAAATCGTTCAAGTAATGGGACTGGGTTTAAACTGAGAGACTCGAAAGGATATAATAATATATAGCACGGAAGGAATGGCGGGAAGAAAAGGTAACTAACGAAATATATATATATAAGTAGGTATATAGTATGGGATAGGATAGGATAGGGGTGAATGCCGCATTTTCATCTTTCTGGGGTAATCGCAGGTCTGAAAGGGCAACAACTTTTTGCCTTATGGATGTTGAAAATTGGTTGCCCAGATAACAACAACAACAACAGCATCGCCAAGGCCCGATAAATTTGCATGTGCCAAAGGAAAGTAAAAAAAACAACTTTTTGGGAATACAATTTTTTAACTTAAAAATGTTTGAAATTTTAGCGACTTCATAAATTTATACACCAAAAGTTTTGTAAACTGAAAATTTGTTGAAAACTTTTCTGATGTTGATGACGCGATAAGATGTATAAAATGTCTGCAATACCATTGCTATATACATAGTAGATACATATTTGCTATAGCTATGCACAAGTAAAACCCTTTTGATGTAGTTATTAACTCTTTCTATGGTTTGGATTGGAAGAAACATAAAACGTGTTCCTTTTGATTTTAAGCGCAAGAATTAGAGTATAAGAGTACGAAGTGATGGAGGTTTGGTGGAATTAAGCCTTTATTCGTTTGGGGTCAAGTTCCATCCGGCGTACACAAATTGCCGCAGCAGTATTTACCACGAGGATTCTAATTTAAATTTCCTAAGTTGAACTCAAAGACATTTTGCAGCATTTGTCTAGAAACAGATGAATTTTTCCATCTAACACATGTCCGAAGGACAAAAAGAAGAATGTGTCAGTGGAAATACAAAACCTGAAGGCGATAAATATCGTTGAATTAGATAAAGAAAATAGTAGGGCAGAAGAAACTGTTTTGGACGTTAAACCGATTTGTAAGACTTGCAGGACACGTAATTCTTATGAGATACTGGGGTCCCGGAGATTGTTGATGTAGTACGTACTGTTGTCATTTTTGAGCGACAGGAACATTACAATGACTAAAATCTCATTCAAACAGGAATTAAATACTAAAGACCAACAAATGGTCTCATCTTATATAAGCGGTTCCTCTTAAGGCAGAGAGCGTTGTGCTGGCTCCTTGCATCGATTCCATTTTCAGGGCGTGTCTCGCTTTAGGATATGTCCCTGAGGTATTGAGGAAGGTGAGGGCTGCCTTCGTTCCGAAGCCTGGTACAGCTTCATATATGGACCCGGAGAGCTTTCGAACCATAAAACTCTCCTGATTCCTTTTGATAAGCTGTGTATCCACGCACACATGGGGATCATGCTGAATGAAATGGCCCACTTTTTAGCTAGGGCTGGTTCCTTTTCTCCATTCCTCGGACCGGAACCCGGCGTAGGCGTTGCTACCTCGAGTATCGAGTCTCTCACCAAAGCGGATGTTCATAGGAAGTATCAGTAGAGATGGGTGAACCTGAGTACTTGCAGGTGCACAAAACTTTTTCTTGTTGGACCCAATAGGAATCTCTCTCTCTCTGTAGAACTGTGGTTGCCATCATCACTGACCACAGGTAGCTTCACGCTCATCTAACAAGGATGCGAGTTGTGGACAGCATTAAGTGTCTGTCCTGCCTGGAAGGAGAGCCTGAGACAACTGAAAATTTTGTGTGTGTTTGTCCGCCCTTCGCCCGGAGCAGGCTGGATACTCTAGGTTCTGCCCTCCTATCTGTAGAGGAGTTGAAAAATCATCCTCGCCAAGAACAGATTGGCTTCATTAAGGGGACAGAAAGGTTTTGGTTATAGGGCTTCTAGCAGGACAGCACAATTGGTCGCTCTGGCCTCCGTACTTGGGATTCCATGTGTCCTGCCCTTAAAAAAAAAAAAAAAAAAGGAAAATGGTCTCGTTCTACGTACCATGAGATTATATTACCTACATGAAGGTGCCTTATACACATGAAGGTGCCTTATACAAGCGGTGAAGTTATTTGGATTTTCCTATTTGGTTTAAACTACCAGAAAGACGTAAAGATGACGAATAGTGAGATATTCGGATATGCCCTGATAACGAGTTGATCGGAGATTCCAGTCCAGGTACGCTCTAAGCCAAGTTTGAGCCACATTCACCGAAACCTACATTACAAAAGAAGCGCTCAGTCGCTAGTACATGACAATACTGAATACAAGGACACTTAAGGTTTCTACCAATTTGTCTTTCCATAGTAATGCGATGTTATGGATTTATTTTGATGAGTGATTGCTCAGGATGTGAAGTCCAAACTGCCAGCATGAGCTGACAGATCACTCTATGACAGCGTTCGTACAGGGCGGCACGCTAGCACCTCGGCTAAAGGTGGCGGAGAGTGTGGGGGAGTTCCCGAAGTAACTTGCCGCTTGTCATCAACCGTAATCAAAAAGATTTTCGTGCCTACAACCAACAAGCCAGCACACACTCGGTCCTGAAGGGACCCTTACGTCACTTACCTGCATTCCAGTGAAGGCGCAGATGGTCTGCCTTCTTTGCCAGGCCCCATCCTCCCATTGACTTTGGGTAGCACAATCGTCCAAAGTCCCTTGTGTTGACCTGGAAAGATAGAGTAGAGGAGCGGACCTAGTCAACCTCTACATTGAGAGGGCTCCAGGAGAGTGAAGGAAAAAGAAAACTTTTAAAAGCATCATTTCGTAGCGTTATTCTTATTTATTAAGTAAAAATATCGTTGCTCGTATCTTCACAAATACACATGTATAGGCATCTAAGGCTCTCACATTTATTTATCAGGATAAGGCACCTCTTCGATCTGACAATTCCAATATTAGGTGCGTTTAAAACTAACCATGAATCAATGATCGACTAGCCTACTCGTAAATGTTATCTTGGTTCATCAGTGTAAATTCAAATTTAAATATATATGGATATATGTGAGATGGACCTCAGTCCTAAGGTTATAGTACCCTTAATAAACATTTAGTCTACTCTTAAATGATATTTACGTTCATTGATTTAAATTCAAGATTGTAATATGTGTACGAAAAAAAAACATATCTGTCATAAGGTCATTGCCTTTAGTAATCATCTAACCTAATCGCAACTGGTATTCAAAATTAAAATATATGTATTTAAAATCTTATTATTAAGGTCACGCCCTTAGCAATCATTTATCCTACACCTAGATGATATTTAATTCGGTAGATAGTGCTTGAATCAGAGTACTTTGGAGGTTTCACTTATGACTAGGTCACTTTTCTGCGCTAATCACAAATGGTGATTAGATCCATTAACTCAGAATCTAGCTGCTGTACACGAGAACTCAAAAACTTTTCCCTGACTATTTAAATACTAACTCTGTAATATAATGACTATTCCCATTTGGCGATGGATTAGAATGATTCTCTTAGACCTCTAAAATGTAAGTTTATAAAAGAATTTGTTACTTACGTGGTTAATCCTGGACTGATGAAGCGCGTCATCCGACGCAGCTGTAACCTTACAAAAATTTTAAGCTAGGACATTAATTTTCTTTCTGCCAACAATCTCCTGATTTCTTATGTCCAAAAGAATCTAATGATACATGGTCACAATATACATAACATGGTGATTACGACATTAATATTGATGAATAATCTATTGAACTCGTAGCCGATTTGGTTCTTCCACAGCTTACTTCCCTCACGTGGTATAATGCAAATGTTTGCTCGTTTCGGATGTATACTTTGACGATTCTTTTATCAGCTTTTCATACTGTTTGCGATGCAGATATTATGTGGAGCTTATTACTCAGACCGGCCAGGTATTTCCCTCTGAAGTTTCTTCAGGGTCAGATAATCAAAAGTTTAGAAGCCCTACTCCATCAATTCCCCGTGAAAGCTTTAACATTGACGACTAATAAGTAATCGGTGACTTTGATCTGGAACTAAAGCAACTTCCGGGAGCTATGGTGACCATGCAGAAATATTCTTGGAAATGTATCCTGATAATTGTCTAGAGCAACTTTGCTGGAATCCTAAGACCCCAAAAGCAGGAGGATTCCTCAACATGTTTCAGGCTAATTCTGGGAAGCCTTCACTGGAACTCTTATTGCGATCAATGTAGAAAGATTCTTAAAAAATTTCCGATTAATTGTGGTCTCCCGTAAAAACTTTCGATGCGAAACAGATGCAGCGGCTTTTTCTTCTCGGTAAATTTCCTTTTTTTTTTTTGGTTTGGTTTCTTTTTCAGGGTCAGATTCCTCGTAGATGTCCTTGGAAATGCGATAAATTCGTTTCGAGAGATATATTCTGCGGAAGACGTGTCGAGACAGAAAAGTGTCTTCTTCTTTTCTTTCCTTCAACATGTCGCCATGGCTCACGAGCTCGAGGAAGCATTACTCTCGTTGGCGTGCGTTCCGTATGCGGTTTACCTTAAGGCCAGCGTACATGCATCAGCATTTTTCATGTAGCATATTGCTATATGCAATAGCTACGACCATAACAGCGAATCTCTGTCTTGAATGACTATTTTTTGCCACTAGTTATGGGAACCATATACGATATGCTCATGGAACAGGATATAAATATGAAGTCTTCTCGTAATTATGAAGAAAGATTTGACTCTTTTTAATGAGCATATCGACCTGATCTCAGAACATGACAAGCGATGAAGATAAGTAGGTGCACCTCCATGGAGTTAGATATAGAATTTCATGAATGTGCGAAACTACTGCGATGTGTTAGCCTATAGCATGGCAAGAAAGTCATTGCATTTTATGACAACCAGAAAAACTTAATTATAACTTTTTATTCTAGTCAGAAATTTATTTTTCACTCTAACTGTAATCTTAAAAGAAGAAGAAAAAAACTTTATTAAAAACCACTTTTGGCTCCCACACTACGACTAGAAGAAAAATGAAAAACCGATTCGATCGAGTTCAGGTATTTGCTAGTAAAAAGCCCACTATACAGACGTTTTCGCGTAGTATATCCAGATTTCCAGCGATTTTTACTCTAGTTAAAGGGAACTGGGTGATATTTTATATATATAGGGTGATTCAAAAATGTATTCACAAATGCATATAGCGTGATGGATGACACAAAAGTAGTTACAGTGAAACTAGTTAATATGCAAAATCCTTGGTGAAAAAAATGTCAAAGCCTTGAATTGAAATATTTGTGGACTAGGTGAAAACGATTATTTGGAAGGGGAAATGTGGCCGCCCACCTTTTCCCTTCCAAACAACCGGAGGACGGGGGGGGGGGGGGGGTAGAGTAATTTAGACAAAATATACCAATTCCATAGAATTTAAGTGATGTTGAACCGGACTCGAATTTCACACGGAATAACACATTTAATAAGAGGAAATTTTGTCAGATTTACAACTACATACATATCTGTGCATTAATACTGCAATGGTAATCAATCCAAAGTTATAAGGTTCTGCATATATGAGTCGAAACTCTGTTAAAACCGAAAATTTTCTCCTGTATTTCTAAGATGACTGTGAAATTTCGGTTGAGCTGTTCAAATCTTTTTTTTGTGTTTTTTTTATATGTAAATTAACCAGAGGATAGGAGAGAGAACGCCCCCTGAGGCGTTGTCTGCAGGAGAAGGCTTGAAGCATACATTTTCTTTCCACTGATCTAGCTACTGCCTTTGAGCAACTTACTGTTAAAACTAGACAGGGATGGGGTTGGGGAGTCGTTAAGTACATAGGCATTGTGGTGATCCTATAGTATCCACGATGTTTTGCTAAGTGTTAAGTAAAATTATGGAAGAAGTTTTGATTAAATGAATGAGAATTTCAGCATATATTCTTGAAATGATCATGTTTACCAGAATATTAATGTTCTGTCAGCATTTAAAACGTAATTCTAGAATATAACCTGAACTGAAAATAATGCATTGCAGAGTGAGTGCTCTCCTAACCCAGAATTCTAAGCGTGTAACAAAACTTTCGGCAGAAAAACTATAGTTCTGCTCAATAGTAAACCCCAAACTCATTTATGGAACATCCGTTTGTTCATCAGAACATGTAAAATAAGCGACAACTAATTACAGGTAGTGAAAACGTGAAGACCCTACATAGCTTTTGAGAATTTGAGCCTTTTTGGGCTCAATCTCTTTTCAATCCATTTATACCAAGAAAAGACTATATAATCGTATTAGGGGAACCGGAAATTAATGTCGTTTTTTTAAATTAAATTCAAACAAACAAATTTTAACAAGTTTTTATTTTTAATCAATGATGTAATCACCCTCGTTATCAACAACCTCTTGCCATCTAATGTGCAAATTTTCAATGCCGGATAGATAAAAAACAATTGGTTTTTGAACAAAATATCTGCAGAGTGCACTTTGGATATGATCCGAATTTAAATTTTTTTTTTTTGTCACATAGAGAAAATGTTGTAGCGATCGTAATAAATGGAAATTCGATGGTTTAAGGTCGGGCGAGTATGGTGGGTACCCTCCCAATCCGATTCATAAATTTTTTCCAGGGTTCGTTTTGCGCATTGTGGTCTTGCATTATCGTGTTGCAGAATAACGCGCCATTTCTGTTGACATACGTTGGACACTTTTCAATTAAAAATTGATTTACTCGATTCCAATTGTTCACATTAAAAGTCTACATTTACAGTTTGCCCAGGTTTCAGAAGTTTAAAATGAACGATTTCGCGTATAGTACTTCACCAAACGTCGTAATTTGTTGAATTTTCTAATTATCCTTCTCTTTCCCGGAGCACCCTCGTGATGTGATTGTCGAATAGGCTCGCTCCTCCGCTTCATTTACAGGTTATAGGAGTATAACCTGCCAGTGCCGGTGATACTCTGGGCGGAGGGGAATGGCACTAAAGAAGGATCGCATCATCAGATCCTCATCTTCTTCTTGAAGGTAAGTGGTGTAAAGACTATAAGTGTGTACGTTTATATATAGAGATATTTTTCGTCTTCCGGTTAACCCCCCCCCAGCTGATAGTTGAGACTTCACGTCTTTCAGGCCTCACTAACAACGGGCGACATCTATAACTCAGCAACCAAAACATCGAACTCGTTAATATACGGAGAAATGTGGAATATGAAAGACTTATCCCTATGGTACTAGTTATGTTTAATCATTCGAATGGTAGAAGGTGTTTTCTTGTCCAAAATTAACCATTTTTATCCGGAATCAAAGTCCCAAACTAAAAGTAGCTCAATTATCAACGCCCTACCCTAAACATTATCTAAACAAGTTATAAATTTTAAAGAAGTCCTTCTTTAAAAAAAACGTCTCACCCTTATCCCTTCAAGTATGTAGGTACATAAATTTTTATAATGCAACCATAAATTTCATTTCAGTTGTTTTGAATTACAAACCTAAAAGAAAATATGAACTCCATCCATTCCAATTTTATTTACTTGTATTTGTAGGTAGGTAAATTTGATAGCTCAAGTTCCAAGAGTTTAATAAGGTAATAAAAAGAAGAAAAAAAATGCATTCAACTCTACAGTCAATCTAAACTATCGCCCCTCATATTGGTTAAAGATAAAAAGCGAATATCAATTTCTTATAATACCCCAACTCCATGCTCATAGCACAATAAATTATTATTTCAGATTTCGAGGTGAATTTATGTTTAAATTACACGAGACCCCTGATATCACAATACGTTCGCTCGGGTACGTACCGTCTGTCTGTTATATTCAAGTTTCAATCTCATATGTATAACTATTATTGCAGCTGGATATAGGTACTCGTGCCAACCGCGCACCAATGTCAAAACAGGGCAAAATTATTTATTCGGACCAAAATTAGGCCGATATTTCATTTTACGTGTGTACACCACACCACCACAGAGTGTGTATGGTTTGCGTGCAGAGGGTTCATGAATATTAACCGCGTACCTACCAATATTTTGTACGTTCAAACAAAATTTACCTTCCTTTCATTCTTCCCCCCGAGACTGGGTATGTATAACAGAAACTCGTACCTTTATACAACAAACAATGATTGATATTTAGTTTTGCCACCTGGTCTTAAACATCTGAAGAATGAGAAATGAAAACATTTAGAACACATATGGCGTGTCAAATAAAAACCTTTTTCTATCCTGAGGGATACCATGTTATAACCCACCCCTCTTAGGCAGACTAGCAAATTACTCGAAATTATTTCGATTCAGAATGCATTAACACTTGCAGTATTGTTCGATGAAGGTATATATGTAGGTACACATATAGGTTTAGAACTGAATTCTCAAGTCACTCATTGTGTAACATCGTCCCCGACACGCGAGATTTATAAGAATGAAAACTATTTTAAAAAACAAAGGGGGTGCAAAATCTGCTGAAAATCTTAAGAAGTTTTCTAATGCGATAAGTACTAAAAACAAAAACAAACATAAAATTTTGAGAAAACACAAAGATCTATAAGTGTAGCAATTTATTTTTTATTTATTTTTTATTATTTTTTTACTTTTCCAAATACGTTTTCACTCCATCAGGAACTGACAAATTCCATAGGCTTGTATACAGAATATTTCTATAGCTCAAAATCAAGATGCATCAAAGTAGGTTAACATTTTTTTAGATCCTATTAATGCAGTAGCGTGGAGCATGGAGGCTGTAATGAACGAGCGAATGCATTGGTTGACACAGTTTTTACTCTCGGAAAAGTTTTAATCCTTCCCTAGGGTGTCCTGAAGTAAATTAACAGGAAGTGTAAGAGTGTAGGAGTATGGGAGGTAGGATGAGTAGGGTGACTGGAAATATCGTAAAATAGAAAGACACGAACGGCGACTTCAAAATGTGTCAGTTGTAGAAAGTTTTCTTCGTGACCTCATTCACATTCCTATGAGATCACTTGCTCTCAGGTACTTTTTTTTCCCCCTTAACGTTTTTTGTTTATTATTATTTTTTTTTGTCTCAAGCGCGAGCTGTAACGAGAGAGGTTCCAACGTTTTTCATCTATGTGTCTGCCTAGATGTTGTGGAAAGTGTGCCATTATAATTTTTCTAAGCCTAATGAGGTTTTTTTTTACTTTTTTTTTTTTACTTGCTTTTCAAATAATTTTTTTTTTCTTCTTTCATTTCAGCGAGCTGTCATCAATCAGCCCAGAAAAATCGAATCTAACAAAAATTCTATCAAGAGTTACCTATACCCCTACCTATACCTAACCTATACTCAATCGATGGAATAAATCTTTGGAATAGAAGTTTTTCTTTTTCTTTTTTTTTCTTTTTCTCCTTTTCAAATATCCATCAGAAATCCTTCAATCAACCTGCATGGATTAAAAACAAATGAAAAAGATCTTAACGTCACCACTGTAAACCCCTTGAGACATCACTTCTGTCACATGTGATCCGAATCCGATAAATGAAATCGACAAGATTCCCCATCCTTATCAGCATGAAAAATCACATCACAGTGGAGTTAGGGAAGAACTCACAGAAGTCACAATTTAGGGTTTTTATTTGTTTGTTTTTGTGGATCTAAGGTGGAATATTCATCTCTTCCTGTGTGTACCGAATAAATAGTCTATATACATATCTACATAAATATACATATATACCTACTTATAGACAAACTTACATCAAAAGCATCTTTTTGAATGTTTTTGATCCTTTCAGGATTAACTTTGTTTACGAGAAGGATTCAAATGACAAACCCTCATATCCTATATATCTTCTGCTTACTCTCGTGCTTTTTCTCCTTCGGAGGGTAGGTACCGTATGTAGGAACCTACTGTTTGCATTTTCACTCAAAACATGATAAATTATATGGCGACGTCAAGTTCGTATTTGTATGTATGTACGTAAGTATGCCTCTGTGTGGTTTTGGTTTCCCTCAAGTTTACCATAGCACTGATTTCGGCCTAATTTAACGTAACGTCTATATATACGAAATGTTTCCTACAGAAACTGAAGGCTTCACAAATGTCGAGACATTCCCACGTGTACACATTGTAAATTGTCCATGATTTCAGAGGATAAACGTTAAACTAAGCGGGGCAACTTTGTAGTATACAGGGAAACTCAGGATTTCAATGGTAGACGTTGTTTTAAGGTAAAAGAAAAAAAATCGGAACAAACTTTTGTTCGTCTTAATACCGCTGCTTTAAGACGAACAAAAGTTTGTTCCGAAATAGATTCGATGTGTAGTGAAGGGACGTGTCGAGAAGATGTTCTTGAACCGATGCGATTCAGTGAGTAGATGGCTGGCAGTGCCGAAAAGATTCAATCTTATTACTGTACAATGTTGTATTACTGATCCCTCTATCATTTGAGGCCATTTGTTTTTTTCGAAAACGCAAAGAAAAATTAAGTTTTCTATATTTTGAGGTGCATTGAAAGTAACCTTATCGCATGAACCTGTGATCGTAGCGATTTTTGCAGTGTATTCGGGCCTTTACTCCTAATGTCAATTGATAACAGAAATGACTTAAACGAGCCCCCCAGGTATGTAATTATATTTCTGTGGAACTATCTAATTTTCCTGCTTTATATATAAGGAGAAAATGTAGTCACACTATTCCTGTGAATTTACCTACATGATTCAGTCTGTTCCAAAAGGTGAGTATGCTGTCTATGCCTTATAATACTTGTAGGTAGGATAATTGTTGATGGCAGGAATTCAATTTTTCGAGTATTTCAGGGTGAATTTGTTTATGTATTTATATTAAGTATAAATTTTCATACTTAAACCTGCTTCTATTTTTTCCACTGACTGGTAAGGGTAGCCAAAAGGACTGATTTGATTAGGTGCAATATATAAAAAAAACAAATAAACTTCGTGTTGTAAAAAAATTCTGGAAAATAGAAAATCTATTTCTAACTTTAACAAAAATGACGAGTACAAATTATTTTTTTGTTTAGTTTCTTATTTCTCTTTATTTACCGTTGATATGCATATCAAAATATAGATTTTAATATGAAATTTCCATACATCCCCCTAGCTTTCACTTATTACACCTCATATACCGTAGTTTCAACCGTAGTAGTACACAATTAACCGAAACTGATGCAAAAATGTGTACGTCATGGTAAGAAATCTTCAAAAATATTATATTCTGTATATAATCATCAGAAACATGGCCGTCTCTAACCACTTCGGGGCTCAAGACACTTTGGGATATAATAGGGGTCCTCTAACAGAAATTCTTTCTAAACTACTTTCGATTTATACTAACGTAAAATAAAATCGCCAAACACAACAAGGAAAACACACCGAATACAAGTTCGAAAGCGAGTACAAGAATTTTCAGTCCCGAGAAGAAAGATAACGTAAAGTAGCGCTAAAGGGAATCCCCGACCGAGTTCCGTATTTTGAGTAAAGGGATGATCCCGATCGTGCGAGTTGGTATAGTTGTTTTTCAACTAAAAATTATTTAGGGGAATAACCTTAGCCAGAGAGAGATTTTCCTGTACCTATTATGTTTACATGGAAAACATTATAAAACTTTTCTCTGATTACTAAAATAGAGTTTGGCTACTGAAAGTATACCATGAATAAAGGAGAACAATGACTATTTTAGTTAATTATGCAGAATCATAATCACAAAATAAACAATTAATTCAGTGAAAGAATTATTGAAATCGGATAAAAAATGACGAAGTTATAGCTATTTTAGCGCCGCATTCTCAAAAACGCGCTCTAGCATGATGACGTCACTATACACAATACAATTCGCGGTCTAACGCAGCGCGAGTATAGTTGCTGCGCCGCCGTGATAGTAAGCGCACGGGATTGGATTTGTTTTGTATTTATTTCATAAAATATCGTCTTATAAATATTATATTGTGCAAACTGGCATCGTGCGTGTTGTGTACCGTGACGTCATCACCAGATTCGCCGTTTTTAATTTCCGTTTTTTTAAACTTCAATAACTTTGTCATTTTTTGACGGATTTGAGTCATTCAAAAAGAAATATACTCAGAAATATATATTGCTTTTGATCTGATATATTAAATTTGAATATCTTGTAGTAAGATTGTTCTCCAATGCAGGAAATTTAAAAATTACTGGGGCTGCAAACAATGACGGTTTTTAAATGTTTCTTTGTATGAAAATTTGTTGCCAATAGGATTTCGAATAATTCCCATAGTCTACTTTCAGTACCCAAAATCTGACAGCTAAACTAATTTGTAATAGGTTGAAAAATTTATAATCACTTGGTTTACTATAACAAGGGCTAGGGGATATCAAGAATCGTGGGGCCCTGGGCCCAGCGCTCTTCGGGTTATATTCTTTTTGGATTTTCCTTTTATATAATTTCAGAAGCATCGTTACCTTCTTGGGGCCGGATTCTGTAACTCGGAGAGCTTGGGAGTTTGGGAGATGACAATTTTTGTTTTCCTCGATTAAAACTCCCTAACTCTCCATTCGAGATTCTCTAACATACTTGGGGGGTGAAAGAAAATGTGAGAAGAATCGAAATATTGAAAGACGGCTAACTCTTTGTAGGAGGGTCGTAGAGCATTGGGTTTTTTTCTATGGATTTAGGGTCTAGAGTACAAAAATATAGGTGAACAATTTCTGGGGGAGGGTCTTTTGGGAATGGGGGGTCGTACCACCCCCAATTGGGGGTTGTCCAAAATACGTCATGTTTGGTACTAAATTAAAGAGAGAGAAGCCGGTAATCGAGTGGTGTAGTTTTTTTTTAAACGTTTTAACTTCATAACTGACTTTTTACCGCCGAAAGACGGATTTTTTGCACTTGGGTCATATACACCCCAGTTCCTATATTTTGCATATATTTCTTCCGTTCTTTGTTTTACATCCATTAATGCTCTGTTGTGAACATTTTTCTCATGGAAAGTGAATTTCCACGACTTACCAGTTCTTCATAATGATGAGTTGAAAATATGTCCATTTTTGTACAAAAAACCGGTCATTTTTTCGTCTTAAGAAGAACTGATTCACTTCTTTTGCAGTTATGTCCAAAATTATTCATCGGACTCAAAAACTGATTACATATCTAATTAGGAGACAAAATGTAGATGCAATTTCATCCAACATACAAGCTTTATCGTGCATATTTAAAACTTTTATAGCATCTCCTCTGTACTGGAAGACGACCAAATTGTGATCATTTTCGCGTGAATTATCATTTTTAGCGGGTAACTTGCGACACCAAAATCCTTATTTCTCTGTAAGTATTGCAAGGATGTCCATAATTTTTTTTCTAAACATAGCCAGGATATGCAGTGAATTCATAATTCAATTTGAAAATCCTAGGTACATTGGTACCTTCACAAAGGACAATAACAGCAGACAATACTGTTAGTTGAGAAATATTTTTCTTACTTCTCCACAACTAACACAGCCGAGAGTTTTGCCGAGTGCAATAGAGAGTTTGGTAAATCTCAATACAAATTCCACGAGTTACAGAATTTCGAGTGGAGAGTTAAGTGGCAAAAGAGCTCTCACCTCCACAACTCTCCGAGTTAGTGAATCCGGCCTCAGGAGGCCTTCATGGAGGATCATGTTTCGTTCGTCATACACGCAAAACGGATATTAGAAGGTAACTAAAGATAGTCCTGTCTGGGATTTCTCTCCACATTTTTTGTTTTTTTTTTTGTCGAACCGATTTATTGCCATGTGAAATATTGTCGAAATTGTTCATATCCATTCCTGAGGAATTTTTTTTTATTTTTTTTTTTGTAAATATTCCCCAAAATGTGCTATCGTTCCGGGATGCATTTATTATTTAAAAATTTGTTTAAGTTCCTTTAATTTTATATTATTAATCATGTAGTTCGATGCATTAGCCAACCATTCCTCTTGCATTTCGGTGGTACCTGAGTAAACATTTATAGAGATTCGCCTGGCACACTTATATTAGTACGTAGTCATAGATATTTTGTTCATGTATGAAAATAGATTTTTGTCTCATTGGCTGCGCGGTTAAAATCATGAATTAGGACTTTTTATAACGTAATGGAAATGCACTAAGGTTTTATTTTCCCTTTACTCTCCTGGAGCCCTCTTGATGGAAGGTTGAAAGGTTCAGTATTCCGCTCTTGACAGGTCTACACATCATAAGGGACACTGAAAAATAAATAACTGCCCTCAGTGTCACATGGGTGGATGGGACAAAAGCAGCAAGAAGACAAGATATCTGCGCCTTCAGAGCAAGGTAGGGTAAGTGGTGTAAGAGTCCCTTCAGGGCTGGACGTGGTGTTCGTCGGTTTAAATAGGTACGAATTTTCTTTTTGTATATGGCAGGTGATAGCGGCAAGTTTTCGTGGAACCCCCCGCCCCTCAACCACCGCCAACAGCCGAGGCGAGCTAGCCGGCCGCCTTGCACTACAACGCTGTCCACCGAGTGATCTGTCAGTTCATACTGGCAGTCTGAACTATACGTCCTAACTCCTCACTCTGCATAGTTCCATAACACAAGGGAACCATATATAAGGTGCTGTAAAACTATAGATTTAATTAAGTGGCAGTGCATTTTCGGCGAAAGCATGGTAGACGACAACAACCACAGACGCCAGATTCCATTCAACATTATTGCAGGAAAAGCCGACAAGTCAAGGGTCAAAGAAAAGAAGACAATGCATTTGCATTTGCTTTGGTTAAGTTTCAGATTATTTTCCTTAGACCAGTTACAGATCTCATTCAAGTCTTCGTCCTACTGGATGACTTAAATATACCTATACGTCATCAGCGTAAATGCAAATATCAACATCACGTTCAACCTGAGGCAAATCATTAATGTACAGACTGAAAAGCAAAGGTCCTAAAATAGATCCCTGTGGGACGCCGCTGCCAAGGGAGGCAAAGTCAATATACTTATTATTATCCACCACTACCCTCTGGAAACGTCCACTCAGAAAGTCTGTCAACAGGCAAATTGCACCTCTAGAGAAATCAAAGCGGTAGGATTATTTTTCGAGTAGGCTCTTATGACATACACTGTCAAAAGCCTTAGAAAAGTCTAGGAGAGCTAGAATGGAAATTTATATTTTGTCTAATGCAGCCCGAATGTCGTTTGTGACCTTAACAAGAGCAATTCGACAACTACAACTATGTCTAGGGCGGAGTCCACCAGACTGCCAGCTACTCAATGATATATTTTCCATTAAGTAGTACTGAATCTGACAATACGGCAACTTTTCAAAAACCTTGGAAGAAAACAGAGCAAGTTAATGGGCTTGAAGTCCTCTGGTGACGTAGCGGAAGCCTTCTTAGGAATTAATTTCTAAGTTGTGGGGAATTGGCATTTTGTGATGCATGAATTAAAAATATGCGAAATGTGACAGACGAGAAATGGAGCAATAGAGTGAAGAAATTTCGGCGACAGCTAAAATTGCTTTAAGCACCTCATCATCACTAACTGGCATTGCATAGATTGTGCCACAATACTTTCGGTTGGTTTAATTTTAATAAGCACGTTTAGATGCTCGAATTTTGACATTTGTGCTGTTTCTTATGCGTTTGTACGATTCATGACTTTCAACGTTCCTCAGTCTTCGACATCGAAATTTTGCGGGACACAAAGAAAAGTGTGTTCGAAGGTTTGTTTAAAAATAACAAATTTTAATGGAATAATTTATTAATAGAATTGTCCTTTAAGATGAAAAATTCACAGATTAAGGAAAATCAAGTACCGCGGTTCGATGAGGAAGTATTAAAAACATATTTTCACGTTAATAGAAATACATATAAATTCATTGTCCTCGTATTACAAGGCAGAACAAGACTAGGCGATGTGCAATTCCTCTTGCTAAAACAATAGAAACTGCCCTATATGCGCTCTTGGATCATTGAGGGTATATAGGGCAATCACCAATTTATTTGGAGCAAGTAGAACGACAGTTGGAGAAATTGTCTTGGAATTTGTGAAAGAAGTGTGGCAGGTCTTACAACTTCTTAAATTAGCCCGAAGGTCGCTATCATTGATTCTCTATACTTCAATAATAAACATTGTTTCCGGGGAGTTTAATTATTTCCATTATTTTCATCATTTTTCCCGGGAAGTGAACATTTTGCTCCTTTCGACAACATGTTGACAAAAAATGGTTGGTTCCTCTTCTTCTTTTTCGCCTTCTTGGGAAAGCACACACATACTTTTGCTTAATCTGACACATTATCATATTATTTTTAATAACTAGATGGCACTGCGCCACGTAAAAATTGCCGATGATCAGGCTATACCTAATAATTTGCTGGATATATTTGGACTATTTGAATACACACACATGGGGTATACCGAATATCTAGATATCGATACCCCTGTCTATCACAAGCTTTACGCACATTGTATTTAGTTTTTTAAGTTAATTATTCCACTAGTGGGGGACACTTATATTTGTGATCATTTCATTCATTCATAATCGTATATTTCTTGCATATATATTAGAGAGCTGTTGAAATAATCGATTGAACTGATTTATCCCGCGCAACTCTTGATACTAATAACTAAATTTAATTCGTTACTTGTAGTAATTTTTAAGTATTCTTTAAACTGTAATTGAAAGGCGCCTGTACTTCTATAATATTCTTTGGTGATAATTTTAAAGGAAATAAAATTATATCTAAAACTAGGTAAGTAGGTAGTTAGATCGGCCAAAGCCACAGTTCAAATTTATAACATTTTGTACTCACCACTGATGATTTAATATCTGTAAAAAATAAAAAAATATTACATATAAGCGCTTACTGCATTTTGTATTAGTTATATTTATTAAATATTTCCCGAAGGATTTTATTTCAAAACTATTATATTATCTAGTTCTACCAATCCAATTATTATATTTGGACTTTTATATACATATGAGGGACATTCGGAAAGTAAAGATTCAAGGTTAATAAAACTATGAGGGATAGTAATTTTTCACAGCACTGTCAAGATTGGTTTGGTTCGCATAATGAGGTACAGTTTATTATTAGTCACAGGAACGTTGAATTTGTACTAAGTGTGTGTTTAAAATTGTCGATTTAATTCTAAATTCCACCAAATAACAGGTATGTACTACGTACAGTTATACGATGCCTTGTGTCAAATTGGAAATGACGAAGAAAGTGATGAAAGGCCATCTGTTGCCACTTATGACATAATTAAAAAAAATTTAAAGAAACACTTAATACTGCAATCATATTGAGAACCGCACAAAATGTCCACTAGATGTGTGCCAAAAACGCTGACAGAGGATCACTATGGTGTAAGCAAGTAATCCTAACACGCTACAAAGATCATGGTGACACATTTCTGGACGGAGTGCATTGGGATGAAACGTAGAGAGCTCACTAAACATTACGGTCAGCAAAAACAAAAACATCATCAACCATGCTCTGGGAAATTTTCGATCTGATCTCATAGTAGTTATTGCAGATTTTCAAGTGGGAACTTTTTGGCCAATCTATCGTACAGATCTCTCAAAAGTTCAAGGAAAGACTTTAGATGGCGAAGGGTTGAAAAGGTAGTTAAGATGTGTTTAAAAGAGCAGGTGTGAGAATTACATATACATATAGTGTGTTGCAAAATTATCGTTACATACGCTAAACTTAGGTAGCTAGGATCGAATTAAGAAAAAAATCCTTATAGAGTTTGGTCCCACATATATATCTCAGGAAGTAAAGGGACCAGAAAGCTGAAATAAATTTCGTTTTTGGCACCTTAAGAAAGCAAATAAATTTTGTTTTTTGCACTTTAAGCTTCGACACTTTCGAAATATCAAAATGTCAAAATGGAATTTGTATCATTTGTTTTACCAATTTCTTACTTTGGGAGCAATTTACAAAGATTAACAAGGTATCGCCGGAAAATCTGTCAATTGGTTGCTTGCCTCCTTGGCGATAATTGTCAGAAATTTGTTCATTTCAATTGCAATCGTTCGTATCACAGTGAAAAGAAATTTCTATTTGGAAATTTTTTTGCTTTCCCACTAGCACATAATTACTATTCCCGAAGTGATTTAAATGAAGAAACTAATGTTTTATTAAATATTTTAATATATCCAAAACGTATTTCAGTCAAAAAAATACGAAAAATTGAAAATAAATTCTCTGGAAATGACTTTAAGCTCCTCATGACGTAGCAACACAAAAAATTGCCCTTGAATCGGCCATACCTTGTTAGCTTTGTATCATGGTTTATTTCTATGTAGCGGGGGAAAGCTGGTGGAGGTTAAAGTTTGATCTAGTACATTTTAGTAAATCCAGTACAGAGCCGAATTCCTTAGGTCCTGAGAAGAAGTTTGCGTACCCACACTCCTATACTCGGTGGCTTATTTATAGCTATCGCTGCAATACTCACTTCTTATCTAGTATTTCCCTCTTTTCATTTCAACTGAGGTACTAGATTTTTCGAACGTTAGATCGGCTCTAACTCGGTAGGGTTATGTCCGACCGGAAAAAGGGGTTTCACTGTTCGCCTCAGCTCATTACGAGCTACAATTCGTAGAAGAAAATTTTTCTTCGCATTCATTTAGGGTAGGGGGTAGGAGCCCCCGGCGGGGGGGGGTGCTTCCAATACCACATGTTGCATATAAAATTAAAGGTCTTGCCAAGTAATATCGGGTGGTGTATATTTTTTCCGATTTAGACAACTTTCTCGGTACGTTTTTGCCGCCGGAAAACCCACCTTAATGCACTTGGGTCACATACACCCCAGCTGCTATATTTCACATATATTTTTGTAGTTCTTTCTTCCATAGCTATTTGTGGTATACTGTGAACAGTTTTCTTATAGAAATTGATTTTCCATCACACACCAATTCCACACAATCACAAGAAGTAGATAAATTCACTTTTTCACCCAGAGTTCAGAGTATCATAATGCTTCGTTTAAGACATCTCTCATGTCTGGAGGTGTCGGGCCTAAGGTTCTATGAGTAGTGGGTATTCCTTTTTTGGTGATATAAAATAAGTTTTCTGATGAGTCATAGCTATTCAGAGCATACAAAATTTCTCATTGCCTTTCCAGAAAAATTCTATTTGTATTCACGGAATAAAGTAATAGAAAATATCAGTACCCGGTGAGTATGATTTAAAAATCACTACATATACGCAGTCATCATAATATAGTGTCCTTCAGCTGCACGAAACTCCTAAGTAATAATTACTAGAAACAAAATTTAAAACGTCCCACCTTTCAAGAACATACAATTTTAATGTACGCATCTAATGTTGTGCATACCTACATATAATGTGTACGGGACAACGCAGTTCTACACTATATGACCATACTGTACTTAGTAAATTTATGAAGTGAATTATCGGTAGATATAAAAGCGGTCTACATATATCCCCATAGAGACGAGTAGATACGTAATTTGTTGAAAATTATCCATAAACACGAACAGAAAGTTTCTCTTGTTTCAGGTCAAAGTGTAAATTGCTGGTTATCATTGTCAGATAAAATAGTAGAAGCCGCCGAATTTAGAGAACGTTTGTGACTTTCTATATATGTAGGTTTGGAAAGATATATATGTATGCAAGCAGAATAGTTTTAGCTGCCATGGCCTACTGGAAGTATTGTTTTGTTTTGTTTTGCCCCTGATGAAGGAAGGAAGGTCATCATAATATACAATGGCAGCTTAACACGCGAAATACTAATCAAATTGTGTTGGCTGAAGAAAAACTAAAATGAAAGAGAATAGCTACATAGACGAAAAAAAAAAATTAGGTAAAGAGAACCCAAAATGAAATTGGGGCACATTTAGTACTTTTTTCTTTGTATGCTGAATGACGAGGATTGTCAAAAATAATAATAGAGAAGACTGATAGAAGTAGAAGCAGAAAGTTATTTCGCGATATCAGACCCAGATCTTGAAGTACCTAAATGAGATTTTCTAAGGCGTTGTGACTTCTTTAAAGTTAAACGAATGCTTTAATAAGAAAACAATGCACAATTTGTAGCAAAAATTGTAATTGTATTTTTTGTTTTTTTTTTATTCGATAATAGGGGAATATATGTAAATTCAACTGACATTCACAAAATAAAAAACAAAACAAAAAAAAAATCATTATAATGGGTTTGTTTTTTAGAAAGAAATTGTTATAAAACGTTCTCAGAAGCTTATATCTTAGGGTGATGCGGTGCACAACGAAGCGAAGCTACATCGTGCGATGATTCCTCGCGAGTCATCAAGAGTTAAGTGATAAAAGCGATGTGCTTATTTATACATACTATAGGGTGCTGTATTTTTTTTCTGATTCGGAAAACTTTCTAAGGACATTTCTGTAGCTGAAAAATCCATTTTCATGTACTTGGGTCACATACACCCCAGGTACCACAATAGAAGTATTCAGAAAAACAAATTTCTTCTACTTCTTCTTCTCGTAGCTAGTAATGAGCTGAGGTGAACAGTAAAACCCGTTTTGTAATCGGAATCAATTCTACCGAGATAGAATCGATCAAAGGTGCGAAAAAACTAAAATCTCAGTTCGAATAGAAAAAGACTTAGTACGTTTTGAATCGAATTTTAGGTATGATGCCAGTTTTTAGAACAGGTTTGGGTGAAAAAAGTTACGCGACATATTTTTTTTTAAATCGGCTTCAAAAATGTTGGTACATTTTATTATTTTGAACTTTATGGCATTTCAAAATTTCTTTTGCCGCAATGGGCGTTCGATGGGCCTAACAGCTAAAGGGAAAAAAAAATCAGCAATTTATCTCAATGATTCAAGTCACTACTGTAAGAGCACCTCTCTCCTTTATGATACATTAAAATACAAAAAAAAAAACTATTACCATCCATGCTTATGCTGTATGGTGACAGTATGTCTTCGATTAGTAGCTTGGTGAACAATCACATAAAAAAAAATTGATGAACATACATGGGGGGAGATTCTGGTACCCTTGGGGGTGCTCTACCTCTGGGCTTCCGCTTGACACCATTTCTTGAGACACACTGTATATAAAAGCCAATTGTATATATGTACATACAGTATGTATAAATGGAGACATCCAAAATAATTTGCAACCATGTTGAAGAAAAGCTTTAGAACTCAAATCTTGAGGAATATTTCTTTATCGAACTTTACCTCGAAAATAAAACTAGGAAGAGAAATTTTTCGAGAACAATAATAGCAACAATAGTAGACAAAGTTTTTACTTTGACGTTTCCGTTGCTAAATGAGTCGGTGCATAATTCACTTAGCCGTGACGTTGGCGTTGCCGCCATATGTGAAATCAGATGATTTGATTCTATATATTTTATATATGCACAATGGAAACGCAACGACCAGCTTCATCGGCATCGCTGTCATGTGTGCAAGCAGTCTAAGAGGGAAAACATTCTAGTAAGTTTCTAAATCTCTAAATTGAGGGCTTATCTACATCAGGTCGAGGCATCGTCGATTTTATATTCGAGCGAGGCGAAATTGGTTTTTGTTCTATTTGCCCAGCCGGTGTATGTTATTAATTTGTCTAGGCCAAAATATTTGAAAAACGAAAAATTATAAACTTATCTCATCTCATTTTATGGCACATCTATAGATTTATAGCAAAATCGGATCATATGTGGCTTTCACGTGGGACCAGAAATAACAGTTTTTAACAATTACATTCCCTCTTAACGAGGAGAGGCTTAACGAGATTGGCATAACAAGTATTAACTAAAAACTCGCACATTTTTTAAATAGAACAAACCGATACACAGAAATTTTTTGAATTATATAGACAGTTGCTTGTTGAATTGTGAACGCCGCTTAATGCTATGAAAGTGAGTGGGTTATAACAATGCTGGGGCTGCACGCGTTACGGAGGACGCTTCGAGGTAGCTCGCTTTAGAATGAAGTTTTTTACGAGACGAATTTGATTTTAATTACAAAAATCTTGAGTAATTTATTGAGTAATTAGAGTTTTGAAAAATTGAGTTACGAAATCATTGATTTTGTCCGTTTATCTATGAGGTATAACACATTTCCCATTTGTTAACTTTTTCGGATAACAAAATTATATCAATTTTATAGATGTCAAAAATCTTATGTCGATTTCGATGGGACCAAACTAATGTTGCACTTTTTTTAGCAGTGGCTGATTTTTTCAGGCAGTGGAGCACTGAAGCCAATCGAACATATTTCTGTCATATTCCTTGTATATGTACGTATTACATATGTACACGGTACTGTGCAATGAAAAGCTATCCTAATCGAAGTCGTCGTACTTTGCAAGGATATTTTCAGATGTTTTGCTAGCAATAGATTGTATAGACGACTGACGAAATTCAACTCCATTAAGCAGACGACGCGACATTACATCATATACCATGAACTAACCCGAGTTATTTTACCTATGTTTCACCATTTTTGTACTATGAAATCATAGGGTATTACTAAGTTTGTCATTCCGTTTGTAATACACAAAAGGAATGCTGGTAGAGCAAAATGAGGTGGACACCCAATAAAAGTTATTATGATTTTTTCATGTCCTTCCGTCTGTCTGTCTGTCTGTCTGTCTGTCCGTCCTCAAGATAACTCGAGAGAGTGTAAAATTATGCAAATGGGCTTTTCCGGAAAAAAAAGTGAATTTAAGTTCGAAAATGGGACAAATCGGGTAACTTTTTCGCAGTGTTGCCATACAAAAATTTCGTTTTTCACTATAGATTTGGGCACTGCCTGAGATCACGTCATGTAGAGAGCTAAAATTTGGGACACAAAGGTCTTATAAAATTTTAAAAATGAAATAAATCGGGCAACCCCTTCTTGGTGTTGCCATACAAAACTTTATGTTTTCACACTGTCTGACTTTTATTTTCATCTAGGATTGATGTTAGACCAATTATAAGTTTTTCTCTTATTAATTTGGACGATTTGATAACTGTCAAATTACCTAAATATAAAATAAACATGTGGGAAGAAATATTGTTTTAGTTATGCATATATGTTTTCTAGAACTAGAACTAGAATTTCAAGAGACGACCGAATTTTCGAAAAAACCCACAGACAACTTTCGATGATAGTGAAGAACTTTGGCTATTATAAATACTTATACGGTATAAAACACTTTCCGTACTTAGGACCTTCACCGAATTCAAATCTTCCTCTTCGTGTTGCTACAACAGATAATGACGTCACACTATATACTATTATTGAGCGAATAAAAATAGCGTCACAACATGTTATTTATTTGAATAAGTCAAATTGATTTTTGACTCGGCAGTCAAGCTAACCAGATGTTGTAACTGTTATACAAACTAGAAAAGCAAGCCAGTGAGCTTTGCTACTTTATATAACAGTTAAAACATCTGGTTAGCATGCCTGCCGAGTCAAGAATCGAGTTGACTCATTCGAATAAATAATATAAATTTGGATAGAGCTTGACTCGGTGGCTACGTCACCAGCTGTTATAGAGAGATCATTAGGCGAAGACTTGGATACCAACAGGTCCTTATTAATATTAGCACAGAAGTCAAGCACATGAAATGAGAAACAGTTCAAAAATTTTAGCTTTCAGGCTTCTCACATTTTGAAAGCAGCATCTAAAGGGTATTTCACATAAAATTTGTTTATTTATTTTGTGGCACAAATCGTAGAGGATGACAAGATCTTCTTTTTATATTAATCAGGAGCTGTTAAAACATGAAACAGGAAGTTGCACATTAGCCATTAATCGCCTCTTTGTTCCCAAATATTTGTAAATATTATATGTAAAGAAGTTAGATTGCTAAAGATCTTATAAACAGTCAGTGTTGAGCTAATTATAGTTGTAAAATATGTGCGAATCATTGCTTACTCTCAAGGAGGTGAAGACTGCTTTTTCTTACTTCATTAATCTTGTTCTCGGATGGTCGTATTATTAGCCCCCTTAAGGCGCCGATTTAGCGACTTAACGCCAAGAGACTTTCATCTTTTTCAACACCAGACGAGTGTTTTTTTACTTGGGATGACTATATGACAGCAATAGAAAAATAGCGGAAACTATATCGAAATGTCGCAACTAATGGAAATAATTTTTTTTTTTTTTTTTTTTTTTTTTTTCAAAAATTATGTTTTAATCTTCATAAAATGGAAATTTTCAAAACTATTCAAATACATATTCAAATGGGTATCAAGAATTTCTCAATAGGTGAGAAAAATCTCCTTTTTCGTATAACCAACCCTGGAAATGAGTGCTCCAATCAGCTTGTGATAAACCTAGATTCATACATATGTACATAACAAAATGGCTTTCAATAAAGCTTGGATAATTTTCGCTTTACAATTTATCAAAATTCTCTAGACGTTTTTTTTTCTCTACTAAAAACAAATTGATTTTGTCATGTATCATACTTATATACTTATGTACCGGTTTATGTTAATATACAGACACACACACACGCACATATTGCACGATATTTTGAAGCTGAATTTTCTATTACTTTACTTCCTCAATCAGTTTCATGTTCCTGTACAGAGCTAATGGATTTCATCAACACATCCCCATGGGATTTTAAGTCAAAATTTAATTTCATGAAAATTTTATTAAAAATCGATTTACGGCTGAAAATAGGTTAGCAGCAAGCAAGCTTTCATCGTTGCTATTATTTTATATATGGATTCTAAAAGTAGGTCTAATGACTTCAGGCACTTCAACAACAAAATAATCAACTGTACTAATAGCACAGCGTTTTGTTCACTGAAGTTATTATTGTTGAATTGCAAAAGGATTGTATTCTTACAGAAACTTAAAGTCTCTGAGCTTTGAGACTATAGAAATTATATAAACTGAAAAACAATATTACTTTAAAAACCTTAAAAAGGTTTTTTTTATTTTTAAGTTGAGTAATTAGTATAGGCAACAAAAAAAGGGTTGTTTATATTTTGCTCAGTTCGTGGACTGAATAAAGAAATATGTGGCTCCCAACAGTTTGTCAGTATACAGGCGAATTATCTAAAGTTTTGTTAGAATTGGAAAAGGCAACTTCCGGCTCTTGGGCCGTTTCTGGATTTTTTTAAGCAATACAGAATGATTGGAAAGTCGTACATAATATACTATAAGGATTTATGCTGTGATTGAAATATGCAAAAATTTTTAATTATGAATGAGCAGATGGGTGAGATTTTTTCATTAATAACGTATATGATTTTTTACTATACACCCTATAATGATTGTTTTAGGTACCGTAGATTTTGAAGGTTTTGAAGGTTTCATAAATTTTTCTCGCATAAATTTTCGAAAAATTAAAATATTTTGGTGTCATCATAGCATTTGACGTCTTGTTTATGTAAGCTAGTAAATAAAATAAAATATATGACAACAACTTTTTAAAATAAATAACTTTGTTTCTTTCTCAGTGATGTATACAAGAAAAGGTTCGTTGCAAAATAAAAAATGCTACAACTCAAAAGGCAAAATTTAAATTTTTTTGTCTCTCGCATCTAGACTCACCACTCTCGACTCATATCACACACGGCACAGATTAGACAACCCCAAGGGTGGTAGTTACCACCCTCACCCCAAAACCCCCAAAACGTAAGAAAATTTTACCCCATCACTCATTCTAAATCAAAAAACCCCATGTAAATCCATCCACGTTTACTACCCTAAAACTCTTTCGTCACGAGCGGCACTCTGAGGTGCTCAGGCGCTCAGACACAAAGTTTTTTAGTCAAGGGTTTGTTAGTTGATAATAGTTATTTAAACATCATATCGCCGGGTTTGGGGTGATTTTGGCAGTTGATTAACTTAAGATGTTTCCATAATTATTAAACATAAAAGCAGGTGAAACTACGAGAAAATAGTCAAAGTAGTTTAGTAATTTGAGAAAATAGCTTATAAACAAACAAACAAATTGACCGTCATCTTCACATTTTGCACATTCTTAAAACGGATCCTTGCTATCTTCGTGACAGTATTCACGTAGCCAACCATGGTCAGTGACGTACTGTAGGCAGTCTATGCCCCAATAAGAGCTCCATTTTATTTTACACAATGAGTACATCTTCATTTTCTACCAGAAAGCCAATGCAAAGTGCCAAAGTCACCTCGCTTTACGATAGTAAGCCGTAACAATATTCAAACAACTGTAAGTTCCTATTTCTATTTTATCGTAATTTATAAGACGTCGACGACAAAATTTTCGTAAATTTTCCCAATTATTGAGAATTTTACTGCCAAAATGCACTCGAAACATGCCAATTTTTTAGAAGAATTAAAAACTATAAAATGTTATGTTTTATTAGTTCCAACACGTATCTAAAATATATGAAACCGTCTTAGAGATAAATTTGTTTCTATGAGTCTCACTTTTTGAAGGACAACATTTATATAAATTTTGAACATTCCTTGTTATAAAATAAATAATGAGATATAATATTGAAGACTATACAGGATCCACAACAAGGTGTCTCTTCAGTGCATGCTTGATCACATGGATATCATGGGGACTTTTAGCTAGGGGTGGATCTGATTCTCCGTTCCTCCGACCAAAACCCACCGTAGGCGATGCCACTTCGAGTATCGGGTCTCTCATTAAAGCGGATGTTCATAAGAAGCATCAGCAGAGTTGGGCGGACCTGAGTACTTGCACGTGCACAAAACTGTTTTTTGATGGCCGCAATAGGATTTTCTCTGATTTTCTCATACGGTTCGCAAGGAAACAATGTAGAACTATGGTTGCCATCATCACCGGCCACAGTTCGCTTCACGCTCATCTAACAAGGATGGGAATTGTTGAAAGCCCTGAGTGTTTGTCCTGCCTGAAAGTAGAGCATGAGACAACCGAACACTTTGTGTGTGATTCTCCAACATTCGCCGGGAGCAGGCTTGATACTCTAGGGTCTGCCCTTCTATTTATAAATGAGCTTAAAACCATCCAAGATCTGATGTGCTTCATTAAGAGGACAGGAAGGGGCTAGTGAAAAGGCTTGTAGCAGGACAGGACAATCGGCCGCTCTAATCACCGTACTTGGGATCTCTTGTCCCCTTGCCTTAAAAAAAATTATAATGGAGCTTAAGTGTAATTAACAATATTATACTCGAATACATGCCAGAGATCGGTGAATTAGGGATTATACTTGGTGAATGGAAACATTGCTAAACTAGTTCTATTTCGACAAGGCTAATCAGATGACCTCGCACAATTTCTGCCCACAAGTTACTTCTTAATTGTTTTTAAAACCTAGATCGCCTGTGCAAATTAAAAATTGTTTATTCCACTTCTGGGGTGAGAGTACTTCCAAAACAATATTTCGACAGGTGAAAAACTCTCTCTTACGCTGATGTATATTCTTCAACATCATGTCAGACATTTTCTTCGTCAATATTTTTTAACGGTCGTTCTATGCTGAGATTTCTTATTGGAATTAATTAAAACAATTAATTTAAAGCATCATAAAATCATAAATCAGAAAACGATTACGATCGATGTTCACATGTCGAACAATACAGGTGCATACATGTTGAATTAATTCTTGGATAGGGTTGAATGAATTTAAACAATCGCGAGGTTATTTTCAACGAGTTTTAATAATACTTTTTTCGTTTCACAAGCTCTTTCTTTAACCTAGTTCCTTTTCATCCGCCTTCTGTTCTCTCATCCACTGAACTCTGTTCCCCTGTCATCTACGTTTACGCCGGGGATCAGCTGGGCGAACGTACAGTCTGGTTCGAAGATGAATCCAACAATTCGGCCCTCCTGCCGCATATTCGCCTCGAATACGCTTCGTTGTAACGTCTGTGGTTGCGAGTTGTGTTTTGTCTGGCTGGGTTCCTTGCTGTTGATTTACCAAAATCCTTCATCCGGTCATCAATATCGTATGGCAAGCGTTTCGCCTTCGGTTTGCTTTACGCATCTCGATCGTCTGTTATAACGTCTTCATCTGCTATATCTTTTGTAACATCTTCATCTTTAGTACTAGTGATATCGTCTTCATTGGCATCATCTTGGTACTGTTACAATCGTCTTCATCGGTATCATCATGAGGGTATTTCGTCTTCAGTTCTGCTTGACATACTTCTATATCTCTTGTGACGCCTTCATCTTTGGTACTAGTG
Source organism: Dioctria rufipes (assembly GCA_963924295.1). Taxonomy (NCBI): domain Eukaryota; kingdom Metazoa; phylum Arthropoda; class Insecta; order Diptera; family Asilidae; genus Dioctria; species Dioctria rufipes. Next base: position 31,189,267 of record OZ002742.1, read on the forward strand.
ATATCGTCTTCATTGGTATCATCTTGGTACGGTTAAGATCGTCTTCATCGTTAGCTTTTGATTTTTTTCTGGTCTTACGGTGCGTTTTGTTAATTGCCGGGCTCGTTTGGTTAAAGATTTCAATTATACTCGAATTCATATTTCAGTTATCTTACGTACTAGGGGTTTCTCTTATTTTACGTGTGCTCGTTTTCTAATGCTACTTATATTCAGCGTCTGTTTATCTATCTATCTTATTGCCTAGTGGAATTCAATTTTAATTACTCTTTAAGTTCGCAGTGTAGTGTAGCATTATAATGATTCAATTTCTACATGCTCATCTTCATCTTCTGTACTTCCTTCGCTGTCGTCAAATTCAAAATCAATATAAGGGCGCATCAGATCAACTGACGATGATGTATTCCTTGGGCCCTCATTTTCTCCTACTTTTTCAACATCATATCTATCGTTAGCTTTAACTTTTACTATTCGATATGGACCCAAATATTTCGGACGGATTTTGAGTCCTGTGCCAAATTGTGTGCGCCGTATCGCTACCAGATCGCCGATTCTGTAGGTCACAGGTGGTTTTCGATGTCTGTTGAATACCTTACGGCTTTCCTCTTGTACCTTTGCTATCTGTTTTGCTGCGTTTTGTCTATTTTCGTCTCTTTCATCTTTGAAAACGGAAATTAACTCCTCCTGCACCATTTCAGCTAGGGCAATATCTTCAGGATTTTTCATCTTTACCCCTATCAATAGTTCAAATGGCGTAGTTGCTATGCTTCTTTGATACGTACTATTTATCATTCGTTGGACTCTGCTTGTCTGTTTGTACCATTCTGCTTCGCTTTCGACCGACAATTTGGTTAACATTCCTATGATAATGCGGTGAATTCGCTCCACTTGACCGTTACTCCTGGGTACTCCTGTAGTAATTTTAATATGGGTGATTCCTTGCTTTTTGCAGTACTCCTCGAATGCTTGAGAGGTGAAGGCTGGGCCTCTGTCGCTTACAATTCTTTTCGGGTTGCCGAATGTAGCCCTCTGTATTTCTAATTTCTTCAAAACCTCACTCGTTGTTGTCGTTTTCGTTGTGTATATCCATACAGACTTAGTAAATGCGTCGACTATTGTCAGGATATACTGATATCCTTTCCTAGATTTCGTCATAGGTCCTAAATGATCAATATGGTACGTGTGTAGAGGGATTGACTCCTTGGGGATGAGGTGGAGAAAACCTTCTTTCCGTCCTTCTTTGTTAGCTAGTATGCAGGGAATACAGCTCGCAATACATTCTTCAATGCGTCGTTTAAGATTAGGTATAAAATAATCTTTCATAACCAATGATTCCATCTTCTTTACAGCAAAGTGGCTCGGATTGTGTATTTGTCGAATCAATTCTTTTTGGAGCGATTTGGGAACCACTAGTAATTTTGTATCGTCTTTTATTTTATAAAGGATTCCGTTGTCGCTAAAATAATCTTCAAACTCCTCGTTTTCTAATATCTTAAGGATGGCTTTAATTTTTTCATCTTTTTTCTGTTCTCTCTTTATCTTTTCGAGCAGAGAGTTCTCCTGAATATTGAAGACTACTGGGTTCCTACTTAGCGCATCTACATGTTTCATTCGATCAGCCGCTCTATGTTCTATCTCGTAGTCGAATTCCTCTAATAGCATCGCCCATCTGGCAACCTTTGGTATCAATTCCTTTTTCTGCATAGTGCAAGCAAATGCGGCACAGTCCGTAACTATTTTGAATTTTATGCCTAGCAGATAGACTCTAAATTTCCGTAGTGCTGTAATGACAGCCAACACTTCCAACATATAGCTGCTATACTTTTCTTCTTCAGGAGACGTTTTCTTGCTTAAGTAATACACTGGATGCAGACACCCATCTTCGCTATTCTTCTGCAAGAGAATTGCACCATATCCAAGGGCGCTAGCGTCAGTGTGCACTTCTGTGGTTGCCCTAGGGTTGTATAGGGCTAATATAGGCTTAGTACAAAGAGCGTGTTTTAGTCGCTGATGAGCTTGTCTCTGTAGTTCATTAAATTCGAAATTGTTAGTCTTCCTCAACAGATCGCTCAACGGTCTAGCCATTATGGCATAATCTTTTACGAATTTCCGGAAATACCCGGTCAGGCCTAGAAACGATTGTATTCCCTTCAGTGTTTTTGGCTCAGGAAAATTAGCTACAGCTTTAATCTTTTCTTCGCATGGTGAAACTGTGCTGTTACTTATCTTATATCCTAGATATTCAATTTCCGTGCGAAGAAATTTACATTTTGGCCACTTAATTTCTAAACCATAATTAGCAGATACTTCTAAAACTTCTTTTAACCCGCTTCCATCCCGGCAGGCTTTTAACTTGATTTTAATATCCAGTTCCATCCAGGAGTTAATTTTATAATCCAATCCCGGTTGAGCCCCCAAAATAATTGTTGAATTAATTCTTGGATAGGGTTGAATGAATTTAAACAATCGCGAGGTTATTTTCAACGAGTTTTAATAATACTTTTTTCGTTTCACAAGCTCTTTCTTTAACCTAGTTCCTTTTCATCCGCCTTCTGTTCTCTCATCCACTGAACTCTGTTCCCCTGTCATCTACGTTTACGCCGGGGATCAGCTGGGCGAACGTACAGTCTGGTTCGAAGATGAATCCAACATACATATATCCACAATGTTGACGTACTCAACATTTGAAAAGCATTCTTAAGAAATTGTTTTAGGCTAGATTTAATGTTCTTCCACTCTTTGCTAAAAAAGTAATGAAACTTCACAAACTGATCAAATAATTTCTTTGAAACTATTGCAATTGAGATCTGGTTTATTACATCTCAGCTGAAAGAGCTCATAGTAAGTATATTTAGCAATGCCACAAGACAGCCATATAGTTGTAGCGAAGGCGTTGGTTTTACACTATTTACACAACTCACGAAAATAGAAAAATCCGTAAGGCCGCAATAAGAAAGAATTTCCATAAAAGAAGATAATTGTTAAGGAGTCCCGAAGGAATCCTAATAAGCCGCAACTGCACCTGATTTTGCAAAATACTTACTATTTCAATCAACTTTCACATAGAACCCGACAACCAGGGAGTTTTAAGCTAACAGCTTCCAGCTTATGGCCACTATAAGACACTTTCACGCCAAACCTAGCATTTATCTATAATTGAAGAAAAAAAAAACTTTATTTTTTCTTTACTTCGATTGATATTGGCACCCTTTAAGCTAATACTCGTAGACATTTTCGTTAACGCCAGTAAAAATTTAAATTCTCTCATTTTTGTTTTCTCGCGTTTTTTTAGTCATTACTTTACTTAGTTTATTATTTATTACTACACTTTACACCATTGCTAATTTATCTTTCTTTATTTTTCACTTATTTTTTAACTTCAATTTTTTTATTGTGTTTTTTCCTTTGTCTCTTTGCATTAGGTTGGGTTAGGTTAGAAGGGTGCTACCGGAATAACTCGACCACCAGCCTCACTTATACTACTGAATAGATTCGTGAAAAGCATCCTCTTTTTATAGCTACCCTAAGGTCTTAGGATACTACCGCAGCTCACATAGCTTGAAAAAGATGTGATTTCTTAGTAACTTGCTTCTTTTGGTTGCAAAAGCAGGGTATTGACAAAACACATGGTTAACTGATTTGATTTCATCGAGATCCGTACTGCTTCGACAGAATCATTTGTGGTGAGGTGAAAACCGGCCTGCTAGTATTTTTTCCCATGGCACCTTCGTAATTTATATCCCCGGATAGGTTTCTAGTATCCTTTCATTTAACTATTTCTGCCACAAGTGAAACTATATTTTCACTTCCGATCAATATTATTGTAAACATTACTGATGATGATCAACTTTATAATATCGATTGGAGCTTTCACTTATAACTAGGAGGTATCTACCTCAGAACCTTCTTCTTCAGTTCACTTACTTTTCCATTTCCGTCTATGTTCCTTAGTTATCAGTACACAATATAGAGTCACCCTATTATATCTAAAAATGTTCTAAAAGCTGTATTTACATAGCTTCCTTGGATTTTATCATTGCCTACATCTTTCAGCACCTTACATACACAAAGAGTGGTCATCTCACTTTAACAAAAAGAAGGTTTAATTAAAAAATAAAGCTGCGTACATCCAACATTGGCTTAGGTTAGGTTAGGTAAGAGGGGTGTAGCAAGAAGTGCCTAGCCTGCTTCAATTAGACCACCAGTGGGTTCATTGTGCTCCTTGTCCTCATGGGATAACCTAAAGAACTCACCCTAGATCCATTCTGCTTCCGTTACGAAACTCAGGATGCATCTGAATTCTTTACTTTTGCAGCTCATACAAACTAGAAAAGAAGTAGCCACCCAATAGTCTATCTATTTTTTTCATCAGAGTGGGGCACTCACAAAGTACATATTGGACGGATTCTGCAGAAATCGTTCGCCGTTATACTCAGTCTTCTAGCATGGTCTCCTATAGCCCAATGACGCGGAATGATCCCTAGAAGATACATGGTATATGTTCTGCTGCCATTTAGCAGTTCTCTTGTCCTCTTCCTCTCATATGCAGGCCACATTTACCTCACGATACGGCAGGTTTTCCCGTTGATCAATTGGAGGCTTGCCTTTTGATAGACGCCCCTAATGATTTCCTCTTTTAGAGCTTTTATCGCGCTCCTCACATAAGTTATCGCTCCCAGCATAGGGTCACTTTATACCGTGTAGTCAAGACTGGTCTTGCATAACTGTACGAATTTTGATTTTACCAACACAACTTCCAGAACCTTAATGGTGGTCTGGCTATCAGTATATATGCAGATATGTTGTGCGTATAAGACTCGTGCCACTGGCAGTCCCTGGAGTCCACTCTAGCACCTATGCCCGCATTTGTCTTGGAACCATCCGTAAAGATAGAGATATAGGATGCTACCACCATCTCCTTCCCATCCTAATCACTCCTGATGGGGGGCATCATTACATTGATACCCCACCAAAAGTTGGAAAAGGTATTTGATAGTTTCTTCGCTGCAGTCACTGCAGTCTATTTTCTGGAATATATTGGAATGCCCCCCCCCCCCAACTTCGAGTCAATTGGTTTACTCTCTATGAATACATTCTACACGTATGGGATGAGAATGGTATTCCTGATGACTGGAAGAAATCTGTGGCGGCAGTTCATATCAATAAAAATGTTCTGACATGGCATTATATGTATCACAATACACCTTGTTTCACCACACAAGAAAAAAGAGCTTAAAAACCAGGATATCTACTATAGACCACACCGGTCCAGCTAAGACTTTTAGAAATAGTAGAAAATCTAGACGGCTCTGATAAAACAATTTTGAGTTGATATGTAAGCAAAGAAATTAAGATTTTTAATGATCTAAATAAACAGATAAAAAATATCGAACCAGCTTAACCCATAAACATTACAAATTTTACACGGGCAAAGTCTTTTCAACTCCAATAAGCCTAGATGAAAAGGGATCGATTTAATCATTTGAAATTTTCGGAGCGCTAGAAAAGGTCTAACAACGATTAAATAGGGAAGTGACGTTTTCAAAAATCCAAAAAGGTCGACGACTTGTTGGCACAAAAATACTCTCTCTCCCTGTAATTTATTTACTTATTATGCTAAGAACTTGCCTAATCGAATTTATGTATCCTTTTTACCATCATCTCGGGATCTATACTATATATGTATGTATATTTAGGTCATGACTCGACCTGTTTAATTTATCTGTGTTGTCGTCTCTCCATATTTGCCCCGAAACTAGCGAACTTTGTTATGTTTCTTGTTGGCCTGTTTCTTAAGTATATTTAGGTAGATGTATACATATGTATACATAGTAGATAGCTTTGGATAAGAAGATGATATCTTCCCTCCTCTTAAGTATACTGCTAACAGGAATTAATTTTTTATTACCTTCAAGGCAAGTCCTTCTTAAGACAGGACTAATTATAATACTTTGAGAAGAAAATCTGGCACAACAACACGAAATCATGTTGTCTTGTTACATCTGGCGTACAGTTGCAAGGATTTTATGGGAAGAATGGTTGGATATTCAGGTGTTATGTTTGTCCTTAGGATGGGCTCAAGTAGAGGTTTGTATTATGTCTATATACCTATCTATAGTCTTAAAGAATGTAAAGGGAGTAAAGAGATAAACTTTAGTATCTGCAGTGAATTAGAACATTTTGCTTGGTTAATGCGATTTAGTGGACGCATAAAATGTACCAACAACACCATCAACATGACAAGGTAAGAAATTTTTTTGTCGAACATTAACTCTGAAATTTCATTTCATCCTTTATAGAGGCATTTGTATAAAGCTAATTCGTCAACACACAGCTGGTCGACTTTAGGTTTTATTCATCGGAAAGTGAAGGACATTCTTAATGAATAAGGATGTTAGGCACAATGGTGACGTTTTGAGGCATTGCCGCGTTATTTTAATTTATTTTTTACTACCGCAACATAATATAATACATAGCATGATATCCTTCTAGTTACATAAATTTGTTTGGTGGATTGGAGATTAAGTATTCATTTTGAAATTAGCATTCAATAGAAATTAATCATCAAAGCAATGTTAAAGATGGAATCATCATAAATACACACATGTAATGACACTGTAAGTTACGGCAAACCTGTAACACGTTTAATTCTCTTTCCACTGGATACACAGTCCTTGGCTGTGATTAATGTTCTACTGTTGTTGTTGCGTTGTTTCTCCACAGGGTAATAAAAAAGCGGTAGCTCTCGTCATGAGTTAATTAAAATTGTTTTCCTCTAGGAAGCAATAATGTCTTGTTTACTGGGTCAAGTTAAATGTACACACATACAAAACAACATAGAATGCGAAATACTTTCTTTATAATACAATAGGCGTGCCGTACTGTCTCCATGGGAATTACCATCACCCATCTGATTCCATCTGTGCGTTTTACCCAACCCACCAACGAAGAAAGTAAAGTAATTTCACCGAAGAAAGAAAAACGAATTTCTGTGAGTTATTGTGGCATCTGGTTCCAAAGCAAGCAAGCTCAAGCAAGCTAGCTAGCTAGCAGCTAAGTCCAGCCACCATGAAACTGTGGAACTATAAGTAATAATTCTTTTTGGATATTTTGCCTGGTGCATTTCTTATATCCTGAGTTGCTTTGGTCGCGCCGTATAGTATTGAAAAGTGTTATGCTGTGAACTGGTGGGGAACAGTTTTCGCAATTTACCTATATCACAGCAATACATAATCCCGTCCCGTTTTCCCGACTGAGACTAAATGCTGAGTTATGGCACGAAACATGCAATTTATTCTGTTTGTTTGTAATAATAGTTCTCTGCGAATACTAATGGCATTAACTTATGACAAACAATTGTTGTTGGGATTTTTGATCGATATTTTTTATGTGGTTACCTAAATGTAGGATAATAGGAAGGCGGCGTTACATTAAAGATTTTTGTGTCCATTAATACTCATTACCCATTTCGATATCTAGTCAAATCTTTTTGAAAAATAGTAAAATTGCTTTTTGCTACTTTACAAGCGTATTACAAATGGAGAGAGGCTGCATCGTTTGGACAATAATACATAGTTCTTTCCGACCTCAACTAGTGATCTGAATGAGCCCCCAACAGAATTTGAAACTTCATCGTACATTCCCGATACAATTGCATTCTTTGGAATTAACATTTTTTGATTCCATTACTTTTTAATTAGACTTAACATTTTAAGTAATTTTGAATTGAAATGGAATTCGTCATATATTTCTAATTTCTTTTTAATTCGTTTTTTATGAAAACACCCTGAAATATCCTGTATAAAAATAACAAAATAGTTTCTTTATCATACTTAATATGTTTTTTTTTTTTATTTTAATTTTTCAGTTTCGTTAACAATATTTAAAAAAAAATACATTGTATTTTCTTTGCATGCATCAGAACCAATTGAAAAGCTAATCAATTTTGGAACGTTTTTATAGAAAAGGAATTGATAAGAAATTTAGGAACTCAAATCGGAGATTAATTAATGGGGATAATTCCTTTTAATCAGTTTTCAATTCTTTTGCAAATCTCGGTGACAAATTACTTGCAATTTTAATTTCATCGAACATTCCTATTTTTAATTTAAATGTAATGGAATTAAAAAACTGTTAATTCAAAATAATGAGAATTAGATGGAAATTACTTCTACAAGGAATGATTACATTACAGCTTTACCTTCCAGCGATTGTCGTACGAGAGGAGATTCAAAAAATATCCCGAGAAAAGTCTCAATACGTCAAGCCTGGGAAACGCTTGTTGAGTTGAGATCTTCTTTCAATATAAAATCGATGTTTGCTTTGCTACAGCCATTTTCTTGTTTTCATCGAATACGAATCCTGACATATTGCCAAATTTGGCTAGAAGATGATATCATCATTGATGTGGTGTTAATACTGAATAAATGAATCCTATTTATTTATACATAGTAATTTCCCCACATAAACGTCACAAGTGACAGCTGATTCTTTGACACTCTCTTGATCAGTTTTGGAAATTCTAGGAACTCCACATCAAAATTTTTTGTTCAAACTTAGATTTGCGATTAAATTTCAAGTTATCTTGGGATATCTCATATAGTTTTACTTTTAAAATTCGTCTTTAGTGGCCATTTCTGGGCACCCAAATGTGAAATGTTTCTTATCGCAAACAAGAATTACTCCTCCATTTCGAAAATCTTTCCATCGTAAAGCTTGCAAAATTTCCAAATTTTTCTTCAATTGTTCTTCCGATTATTTAAATAATTTTTAATGTTTACGTTATTTAATGAGATATCTATTCAAGTTATGATAAATTATGACATTTGATATACCAAATTTTCGTCTAACATTCCTGTTACACTTGAGTATTATTTATTTCAATAATTCTTTCACGTTTTTTCCTATGAAATTCAAATGATATTGAATGGATTTATATCTGATATTTATGTAATTAATATCGGTGTACCGAAAGGTTCTATTCTTGCTTCTTTTTTGTTTCTCAATTTGATCCAATATTTGGTAACTCTCGTTTATCAATCTTTCATGGATTTATTCGATTATATATAATGTATTGTATATATTTCATATTTAAAGTTATTTTTTTATTTTACTACGTTGTAATTAATTACACCTTTTACAACGATACACTCTTCTAAAAAAAAAAAAAAAAAAACAAATAAAAAAATTTATCCGCACTCGTTGTGTGATGGGTTAAATTAAAGGTAAGGTCTTGGGGGACTATTAGGCCAGCTACAAATTGCATGCTAATGTCATATTTATTGACCGTTTTTTTATAAGAGCAACACTACTATGTTTTTACTTGTCCGTCAGTCTTTTGTTATTTATAAGAATTGGATATTGTAAAATTTAAGTTAACTCTGAAGGCAGTCGGTGAAAATACGGTTTTAAAAAGAAATTAAAAAAATAATTCTTTGAGAGCTTTTGTTTAATTTTTTAAAAAGTTAGTTAAAGGGTTAAATCCGTAATTTTTATAACACCTGATAATTGTTATCCGAATTATCCGGAATAATTATGATCCGATTCCTCGAATCCGGGTATCCGAATCAGGATCCAGACTAAACAAAAAAGTTTCAAAATTTCCTCCAGATTGCGTATCATACAAATATCATAAAATATATATTTTCCTAATGAAGCATTACAATTTGGATGAACTGTTGGCCTTCTTTTGTTTAGTCCAGATCCAAATTCGGATAAGTAAGTAAGTATTTAACTTTATTTAGCATTTTTGCTATTTAACATTAATTATTACATTTATGAATCAATTGAATTTTCTTTGATGTAATCTACTATTTATCTTTTAAATATTTTAATATCTTGCACAGTCCTAATGCTACATACGTGGCAATTCATTAAATTCTTTAAAGCCCTTATAGATAAGTCAGTTCTGCGAGTTAGCATCTGTAAAGCCTGGAAGACGAAACTGATTAACATTTTTCAATGCGTATGATTCACATTCACCTACGTAGCTTATATGTCTACTTAAATAAATTGGAACAAGAATGTGTTTTAATTTATATACAAAATTGAAAAGATAGAGCCCTTCGGGGTTGCCCAAATATTTAGCAAAACACGATATTTTTGTATGGCAACCATTCGAAGGATTTGCCCAATTTGTCCCATATTTGAATTTAATTTACACGTTTTTAAAAAATACCCGTGTACAAAATTTCAGCTCTCTACTTCGATGCGTGAAGCAGTGTCCAAATATATAGTGAAAAACTAATGTTTTGTATGACAACATCAAGCAAGGGTCGCCCGATTTCGACCATTTTTGTAATTTTATTTATTATTGCTATGAAAATGCCATGTACTAAATTTTAGTTTTCCACGTCGACCCGTTCCCAGACAGTGCCCAAATATATAGTTAAAAAAAATTTTTTTTTTGTATGGCAATCCTACGAAATCCTCCGATTTGTCCCATTTTTAAACTTAAATTTGCATTTTTTTTTAAAATGCCGTGCATACAATTTGAGCTATCTACGTCAACGTCTTCTCAGACAGTTTTCAAATATATAGTGAAAAACCAAAATTTTGTATGGCAACACCAAGAAGATAGGTTGCCCGATTTAGTCTGTTTTTTAAAATCTTTTTGGTATTGCTATGAAAACACCGCGTATTAAATTTCACCTCTCTACGAACAGTCGTTGTCAGACAGTGTCCAAATATAGACTAAAAAACGAAATATTTCTATGGCAACCCTACTAAGGAATTGCCAGATTTAGTTCATTTTTGAGCATGCATTTTCAATTTTTATGAAAACGTCGTGTACAAAATTTCAGCTTCCACATTTACGCGTTGTCAGACAGTTTTTTTACGTATCGACAACAGCGCCATCTATCGTATCCCAAACTATTCTATCTCTCAAGCTGGAACCATCTAACCACATTCACAAAATTTCATTGAAATCGGTTTCAGAGATCAGCGTGTACAAACACAGTGACACTGGATTTTTATATATTAAGATATTAATATGTTCATTCCTAACCATTGGCCTACACTTAACCATTTTAATGCTTGCAACATAAAATTTACACTCACATATCTATCAGAATACAAAATGCAACGCATTGCCTTATTTTGGAGTCTTTGTAGTTGAGTCAATTGCTCCTGGTTACACAAAAAAAAAGAACTGTAGCACAGAATTCGTAGTGCGGTTTAATAATTGTTTATTGCAGACGCTAGTGATGAATTCGTCGAATTATTCACATAAAACCGATTTTTATTTTTGCAATCTTCTTACAAATACATATATTTAAAATGTGATCATTAAATTTCAACTTGTAATCTATAACTACAGCCAAGTATTTCATTTTATACACTTGCTCGATATTCGAGTTATCTACTACTAAATTAAGATTATATTCATCCTTTAAGCACATGCACTTCATTTTTGTCATTCACTCACGCTTTCTAAATCTTCTTGCATAACATTTCTTCCTTCTTCAATTGTGTCATTTACTACAAACAACAAAGCATCATCCCCAAACAATGCCACTTGTGCAAATTTCAAAACTCGTTGTAGATCGTTTATGTAGATCAGGAAGAGTAATGCTCCCAACACAGACCCCTGCGGAACTCCGAGTCTAACTTACTAAAGTCCGGACTCCTAGCCATTTACTTTAATTTTTTGCCGTCTATTAGTTAGAAAATCCTTGAAGCAAAGCCACTCAGTAGTTCTTACACCATATTTCTGCAAATTTAGCAGTAGTATGTCTCTGTCTATTGTCTCAAAAGCACGTTGCAAATCCAGAAATACATATATTACCTTTTTTTTTGTTTTTTTTTTTGATAATTGTTCTTTCAGTACGCTCAGGACCATATTAATAGCAGTTTCGCATGAATGATTCCTTCGAAATCCAGACTGATTTTCTACTATTAATTTATTCATTTTAAGGTACGTCTCAAATTGTCTATAAACACTTTTCTCCAACACTTTCTCTCCAAATAGCATAGTATTAATTGGTCTAAACTGTACACAATTCTTGCCGTTTTTTACTTTTTCAATTGCTGTAACTATAGATTCTTTCCATATATCTGGAAACTATCTACATTCCAATGATTTGTTGATTATATCAAGTAGTGGTCGGCCTGACTTCGTGAATGTATCAAATATCATATGTTTATTAAGTAAGCTATTGTCTTTCTTGTTATTCATTTGACGTATAGTGTTTTCAAGGTCATCTAAAGTTAGTCTCATAAATTTAAATTTTGTTTCTACTTCATTTATTAGGCTCTCATATTGCACATACGGTATCGAATTTCCAATATCTATCACAATTTTTACGAAAAATTCATTAAACCTATTCGCTAAATTCAAATTACCTTGCTATAAAAGATTATCAAAATAAACACTATTAATTTCACTTTTCTTTTCCTTTAATTCAATTCTTTTCCACATCGACTTTTGAACAACACAGCTACTTACTTTGTTTTGGATATAATTATTTTTTGTCATTTCGAATTTTCTTTAAAATACATTTCGTGTTACACGGTAATTACTCCAATCACATTCTGAGTTCGTTATTAATGCACGATCCCTTTTGCAATTTTAATATTATTTAATCGTTCTAAGTTTAAATTAAACTATTCATTCTTAAAGTGCTGGACACTGTTCTGTACTTGCTGGTAACTCGATAATTTTCATTTTGGAACCACATTGTCAAGTCATTCGCGGATCTACTAACGCAATCGAAATTTGCATCTTATATTTCACTAACGAAGCTATTCATGTTGTATTTTAAAATGTTTAAGCTTTTTGTTCTTCTATGGGTCCTCGCCACACTAATTTCACGACTGATAGTGATTGTATCATGATCCGAAATATTTAATCGGACAGTTTGTAGATCCAGGTATTTTCAGCTCTAATTGAAATCTTAACAGTTCACAATTATTATGTTCTTTAATAGCCACAAATATGAAGGTAGATTCAGAATCAAATATTTTCTGCAAATTTATGTCATTCATCCATATACAGGGAGTTTTCTTAGACCAATCATGTAAATAATTGAACATTCTGTACCTGCAAGACAGTGCCGGAGATGTAAAATTATGCTGTCTTTAAAGAATAAAATGACATTAGTTAACACACAATGAAAAAACCGGCCAAGTGTGAGTCGAACTCGCACACAAAGGGTTCCATATCATCGTACAAGATTTAACACTATGTACTTTTTAGATCGAAAAAAAACAAAAGTTTATTTTATGGGGATCCCTTTAAGTTTTAATTATTTGTTGTTATAGCGGCAATAGAAACACACACTCTGTGAAAATTTCAACTGTCTACCAATTACGGTTCATTAGATACAACCCGCTGACAGACGGATGGACACCGGAGGCTAAGTAATAGGGTCCCGTTGGCACCCTTTGGGTACGGAACCCTAAAAAGCACACTCAGACTTTATGGTTTATTTCCAAGTGGGATATCGTTTTAACAATCTTAAATTCTATAGTTTTTTTTATCGGTAATATATTTTCATTACTCAAAGTCCTCACAACTTGTATGTGAGGCAAAAAAAATTATGGGTACCTATTGATTTAAGATACACTTAGGGAAGTAACACAACTTTTACCGCCTCGCCAGCATACACTAGTTTCAATATGTGCTTGAAACCAAATCGAATTGGATTATCTTTAAAAAGATTTTGAAGGAATGCCGGCTATAGCTGGTAATTATTTGTTTGCTAATCAATAAATTGTGCGTAAATTTGGTGTACTTTATAAAACGTTCGTTCATTCAATATATAATTGAAGGTAGGGATTTTCGTAAATTTGTCATTCCTGTCCAATTGACGATTGTCATAACATGTAAACGTTGGATTTGTGACCTAATGCTCGATAATTGGTCGTATATTATAGCAAGTACGAAATAAAATGCCGACGAAATTATGGATCTCAGTGTTATCGACGATAAATATTGTATTATTACAATCAATGGTAGTAGCATAAACATTAATTAATGCAATAATATTATCGATATCAATGTGGGTATTAATAAAAACACAAAATAATTCAATTGGCAATTTTTTCTCTGCGTACTTACAAATATATTCAGTTAGTAAACGCTAGACAGACTGTCTCCATAATGACTTCATTTTTAAATAAATAGAGCCAAATGTGCAGTGTGTCAGACAAATGAAGTACATCAAGGACCTATTTGCAATATTTCGCTTCATTTTCAAATGGACCCAAATTTTACTTCATTTAGTGAAATTGCAGTAAAATGAGCTGAATTTATTGGAAAGTGGAATGTTTTTCCAATAAAATCAGCAGTGACAGCCATCATGAATGAAATTTTTTCACAGCTTTACCTCCTTTTTTTTTAGCTTTTTCAACAAAATAAATTGTCTTCTGCTAAATGCTTTGCAAATAAAGCAAATACTCGAAAACTTTCTTTATAGCATTTATGAATTATTAAACTCTGCCAAGGTTTTTGTTCACATATGAGGAACGGTCAATGCCATTCCAAATGACAAAATTTTCGTTCACCTCTTGATTTCCTGGAATTTCAAATTAAGTTAGTATGGAGACAATCTGTCTAGAGGGTAATATTGTAGTGTGGTCAAGGATTTCTTTGTTTTTAACAAGTTCGTTGGATGTTTAGTTTATCCCACCGACACGTACAATAGCTTCTTCGGTTTCATTGTTTGTGTTCTTAGTTCATATGCTATCGTCGTTTAATTTTGTCGACAGGCTTTAATGTAGAATCATCTCATCTACTTCGATTCCATTGCCGCGAGGCGACATATTGAATACGAAAACAAATTCATTGTTTACAATTTGAATATTGTCATCGATATTGGCGGCGTCGCTAACTTGTGTAACACGATTTGATGTGGTAGACAAAATAAATCAACACTATCTGCAATTCGAATGATGGTTGCAGTTTCTTCTTAGTCTTCGATGATTTAATTTCCTATTGCGTCTGGCAATTTAAGACATCACACAATCAAGTCAAAATACTGCTAATCGCAATTCCAAACGTCTGTATTTAAATTCCAATTTTGACATGAATCTACCTCCTAAAATGCTCTGGTGTAACTTTCGTAATGCTGGCATCTATAGGATACTGAGCCCCGTTGCAACCCAACTCTTACTCTTCTCTTTTCTGTATAACTTGGAAAATCGCTAACATTATACCAGTAGCCAAGAAACCTTCCCCTGAATCAGTTACTGATTTCTGGCCAATTAGCATTCTTTGCTATTTAGCTAAAGTTCTTGAAAAAGCTTTGTCGTTACAGATTTCATAATTTATCTATATACCAACAATCTTTTAACACAATTTCAGTCGGACTTCCGATCTCGGCATAGTTGTGATACAGCTATACTAAGAGTCTTGAATGATCTTCGCCTGATTCTTTGGCATTCTTGTTCTACTGGATTTCTCAAAAGCTTTTGATAGCGTTAGGGCATGGCCACAACAGCGCACCGCACCAAGCACCGCACATGGCACGCCCTGAGCTTAGTGTGCGATGACAAAATTTATCCCTTATCTCAAATAGAAATGGCCACAGTGGCGCACCGTACCCCCCGCACCAACCATTGCACTGAGCTTAGCACTGCACACAGGAAATGAGTTGTTATTTCTTTTGTGCGGTGCGTTGGTAACATTTATCCCGACTGGGTTGAGTTTAATAGATTTAACGATATTTTAGTAAATTTTCTTCTGTGGAGTACCTTGGTAACATTTATATCGAGTAAATTCAGTACATTTATATATGACAGTAAAATATGAATCCTCATTGTCCTGCTTTCGTGGATGAGGAAAGAGAAAAACTGCAACACCTTACGTGAAAATACTCTCCAGATGCGGATGGATAAAGATATAGATGACAACATCACATTTTTTAATAGTCTGCTAACATGTTAGATCATTAGATCCTTGGAAAAAGATAAGACTTCGAAATAAGGTTATGCAACTTCTCGTGGAAGAATTCATGATCACGATATGGAGCCTAGTACTTGTAACCACCCCTGGATCTTGTCTTTCAGCCAAATGCCAAAGCCATGGGGATGATGGGAGGACTGCTGGACTGGCTCTTCTCATTACTCTCTGACATATTGGCTAGACTTGGAAAACCCTCTGGGCAGTGTGCCACTTGATGCGATGGTACCTGAGCTTCGTTTTGGGCGTCGCTTATCTGTGAACTTTCCTGTAAGGGAATGGTGGACTGAGGGAAGTGCCTTATCGAGCCTTCCCAGATCCGCCCTAAACATTTTCACCGACGACTCTCTTACTAATGAGGGAGGTAGGGCAGGTGTCTACTTTCCTGAACCTTACATTGGAATGGAGTACTCACTTGGTAAACACACCACTGCCTTCCAGGCTTACTTCTCCTACAGTTAATTTAAAGAATTCCACTTACTAGGTTCACACAAAATGTCGTCCTCTTTGGAGGAACTGCAACTAGAGTATTGAATTCTGTCTATACTCGTTAACGAAAGCTGGACTGCGCTCTCGCAATATCTTAACTTACTTAGAACTCAAATATTCGAGGTTGCTTTAGGCAATGTGCAGTGCTTCACTGTGGCCATTATTTCCGCGATGTGCTAGGAATGATTGGTCTTGTGCTGTGCTATGCGCGGTGCTAGGTGCGGTGCGGCGTTGTGGCCATACACTTAGCCACTCAAAACTATTAGAAAAAATACACAATAATTTTAAGTTCTCTTCCTCTGTGATCAGCTTAATTGAGAGTTTCCTTAATGACGTGTCACAAGTTACAAATTGGTGATTTCTCCCTCATCCTCCATACTCCCCCCTTTTATGTGGTGTACCGGAAGAATCTGCTTTGAGCCCGTTGTTGTTTTCTATGTATATTAAAAATTTGCCAAATGTCATTCAAATTGTTGAGCTTCATCTTTATGCTGATTACGTACAATTGTAAGTGAGTATGCCTATTTGTCTTATAGAAGATTGTGTCATTCGCATATCAATGATGATCTTCCCCGTATAAACAAATGGTCGGTAAACAATCGACTCTCACTAAATCCTGGCAAATCACACTGTTTTGCTATCTATAATTCTTTGGATGGCCCCAATGATAGCCTATCTTTATTTTTAGTTTCAAATAAGTTAGCTTTAGTTTTTCATAGTCTCTATTCCACTGTTACTCTTAGTTTCCTCTTAAATAATAAACTATAGGTTAAGATCTTAAGATCAATTGTACTTTTACAAAAATAATAAATTGAATCCATTTTCTTTCATATGAACATTCTGCAAGAATCGATTATATAACATGAATCTAAGAGCAAGCCAACTTGATGAACAACTGAACCGAGGCCGATGTTTTTCCTCCAGGGATAGCATTTAGAAACTCAATTCAATCAAAATCATATGTAGTAGCAGTGCATTAGAATTATGTGTAGAGAATTAAAAATAAATATTTGATAATATCTCGATTAAATAAAATAGCAAAATAAAATTAAAAGTGATGGCGTGCCGCGGCAGAAGTTAGATGCGTACTTCATTATATCGTATACGGCTCTCACTTGACAGATACTTACCTACAAAATATCACGAATCGAAATGAAACAATTCTTTATGGATTAATATATATCTACTTCCTTGATGTTCGTTATTGGAATTATATTTTTAATCAATTTTTACATTAATTAAAATAAAAATTAAAAAAAAAAACACGCAATAGGTGTGTTTCCCCACGACTGAAAAATACAGATAAATAACCAAAATGATACACACCAAAAATATTGTGTGTAAACGGCGCTCCATTCAAATATATATATGTACTTGCAAAGCAGCCAAGTGATATCATTTACTCGATCACTTGGTAAAATTCTCAAAATATTGGTGCAAAAATGCAAGAAGAAGATGGAAATTAGTTAAAATTACAAGGTTTTATTCTGCTATTACATATAAGTAAGCGCTATTATACTTAATTCTGTCAGAATCACAAGAAATGGTATACCACAAGGAAGATTACTATGGCCTGTCTTGTTTATTTGTTCATAAGGTTATGTCTCTACTCAATTCATTTACTCGAATTTCTAAAAATTACAAAATTTATAAAATCTGTAGAAAATTATTGGAAGAAGAATCGCAATAATTTTATTGAATGTCACGCAGTAAATATTTAGGTAATAAATATTGTAAACTAATTAATACTTTTAGAGTCCAGATAGATTAAAATAAATCAGTGCTGGGCATTATTCGAATAAATTTCCATCAAATAATATTTGAAATTAGAACTAATGGACACCAAAAAACATATATCCATAATCGAATGACAAATAATTGTTTGAAATTCAAATAATGACCATCACAATAATAAGAAATCACAAATAATTCATCAAATAATGAAATTATTTGATTATCAAATAACGCACGATCGAATAAAAAATAATTATTCGAAACTCAAATAATTTGCACCAAATAACAAATAATTATTTGCGAATAATTCATCAAATAACGAATAATTATTTGATTTTCAAATAACACACGATCGAATAAAAACTAATTATTCGAAACTCAAATAATTTGCACCAAATTACAAATAATTATTTGCGAATAATTCACCAAATAACGAATAATTATTTGATTTTCAAATAACACACGATCGAATAAAAACTAATTATTCGAAACTCAAATAATTTGCACCAAATAACAAATAATTATTTGCGAATAATTCACCAAATAACGAATAATATTTGTAATCAAATAAATTTTTATTCGATTTTACATTTTATTCGGTTTTTTATCTTTTATTTTTATTCAAATAAAAAATGCCCATCTCTGAAATAAATGTATGAATTGGAAGATATTTTTTTAAATCCATTTACCACATTAAAAAAAAACATTCTTTTAATTTCATGACGTTAGAATTTACTTGAAAAAGCAAAGACCGAAAAATCAGCAGCACAAGAATATATACCTCTTCACGTAAAAATCTCCCTGTTCCTAAAATTCAACATATGTATATCCTGTCAATTATGGAAGGACATTTACAAATACTTATGATATATTTTCCCAAGATCACAATCTACAAGCGATAATTACACTCATTAGACAAAATACATGTCTGTCCAGCGATTCACTGATACAAATTAATTAGGTAGATATCTATTCAATATTTATATGGGAATATATCCAAGAAAGTCACCAGACTACTTCAAAGGGAGTAGCTTTCTACCTTGAAGATTATTTTGGATAAATTTAATACCCTACTCGATGACAGTATACAAACTTTTCCTTTTTCTCATGAACAAAAACAACAACAACAACCATACTACTAATCCACTTCAATCCATCAGCAATAAAAAGGAATTCAAAAGTAAATAAGATAAACTAACTCAAATCTTCTATAAAAATACTACGAAAACGAATCATTCAAATATATGTATATGTAGGCAACTCCTTACCGTCTCCCTTTGTAAGTTCTACCTAAACTTGCGCATTTTAAACAGCTGTTGATTCTCAAATTGATTTCAACTGTGGCATCGTGTAGTAAACTTAAGAGGATTCATTAACACCCTCTTCTTTTAAAGAAAAGAAGAAAGAAAAAAAACAACATTGAGCGAGTTTCAAGATGTTCATGTCAATCAAGAAATAAATTTCAAATAAGGGGAAAATCCCTTCACACACACAAGAACACGGCAAGGCATCGTCATTCGTTTTTCTTTACTTCATCAATCTCCAATCTAATAGAAAGAAGAAAAAAAAATCCATCCTTGATAGTCGTAAGATGAAGAAAAGATCTCATGAATAAAGAATTTAATTTAAGAGTCGAAAGGGTTTTTTTCTCATCCATATTGCATCATCAAACACACACACACACACTAAGTAAGTAAGTAAGAGTCCTGTATTTTTTGCTCATTCCAAAGGTTCAAGTCATTTCCGTTATGTAAAAGGAGAAGATCACAATACAGTATTCAACTTGAAGAAAAGTTTCACCATCAGAGTGTAGTTGAAACTATCTATAGGCACCAACTACCTAGGTACTAGGTATAAGGATCTGGATGTCGAAAGAGAGAAAATTTGCAGGCATTCATGATGGGACTGGTGGTGGTGATGGTGCTATATGCTCGGATTTGCGAAGAAAAAAATCTTATCAGCATTGCTTACAGGGATACACTTATACTGTGCATACATATACCTACATAATATATTCCATGCAACCACCCACGCACAATACACTTTAATAAAAATGCAGTTAAATAGGTTGAAAGAAGGTTTTCTTAAGGTTTCTTTGATAGTGAAAATTGGTCGTTCTGAATAGGGGTAATGAAAAATGCAATCTATGAGCTTCTGTTTTGCTGTAGGCTGCCTAATGGACATGACATTAAAAAATTACATCCCGACCGATATGTGACCTTTATTTTGTTCAATATTTCTCAAAACTTCTATGAACCCAAAGTTCAGATGTTTTGCATATTTCACATTCTAAAGTCCTCTGAACTTTTATATACATAAGAAAGCAAATCCATCAGGGAATACAAAATTATCCTCTAAATAACTATTGTCCTCTCTTCATGACCATCTTTTAGAAGAAAAACTTAAGGCATCTTCTACTAAGGTGTGTTTACGTAACCCAAAAAAGGGAACCTTTTCTCTTTCCTGTTTTGCCTTACAAATTGGTTTATTGCAGGAATTTTTTTTCGCCCCTCTAGATTATATGCAAAATAAAATTTACCCAACAATAAAATGAGTGGCAGTTAGAGGCGATGGGGTAAGAAAGCACTGTCACAAAACCCTTTCCTTTCTCTTTTTTTTTTCCCCCCATATTGGACAATCGACAGTTCCTCTTCTAAACCTTCGGGCAGAGAAGAGGGTTCGCATCCTTTTCGATATCTTTTGAAGAAATAAAATGAACCGGAGAGAAGAAAAAGTTTTCTATCAAGAGATTCTCCTATTTGGAGTGGAAACCATTTGCTCATCGAACACAAAACACAACTTCCATAGGGCTCCCTGAGTAGTATGAAAATTATAAGCCCTGGGCAAATATTTGCACGAACACAATTCGCTAGCACACAATAAATTATGAATGCTTCAGTGATTTCTGCTTATTACTGAATATCGGTCAGGGATGAGCTGGCAAATTGATGCTGTTTGACAGAATTCAGTTAGTTCTGTAAATTATACTGGATGGAATGGAATGGACGCTGTTGACTACCTACTATGTATATTCTTGTTGGTATATCTACATATATGTGCCCGTGGCAGCATATACATCTAGTAGGTATATATGTATCATTCTGCTGCTTTAGGGACATATTGAAGCTGAATTCATAATATTGAGCCAGCTGTTGTGGATATTTCATTAATGAGAGCGTTAAATGCCTGATTTAACACTATTCTATGAAGCAGCATATCTATGAAATTTATGCTCTAAATCATATATGCAAATAAGAATTATATGGGTGGATATGTATGTGTGTTAAGGAATAAATAAAATTTTGTACATACATACATATTTTGAATTGAACATTAAAAAAAGGAGAATTTTTTCAGGGCATTTCAAATTACCTAAATTATAATTTGAACCATATTTCTAATAGATGGCGTGAAAAGTGTAAACCTATGATTTTTGCAAATGGCGACTAATGTCAGTAGAATATTGATAGCTCTGTAGTTGACAAAAGGAAAATTTGTATTGATATAAAGGGTGCTTTTTTTTCAGAGATTTCGATATTAAATTGGCAGCACTGTTTCTAGTGACAGTTGACAGTTGATTTGTGGTCAGTGCGTTTAGCCATTTCACCATGAATAGACTTCCATCAGAACAACAAATTGTGCAAATTTATTTTGAGAATCATGGTTCAGTTCTCCAAACTTACCGTGTCCTTCATCCATCCGAGCAAATTATTCGGAAAACCATTGATCTTTTTCGCACCACGCATACTCTAGTTGATAATACGGATTGCCAAGGACGCCATACAGTGTGCAAAGAAGAAGTAGCTGCTGCTGTGGAGTGTAGTGTTGAAGAGGACCCGAATGAGTCAATTCGCCATCGTGCGTAGCAACTGTAGCTGTGACCAGCCACTTTGTGGAAGATTTTGCGGAAAGATCTTGGCTTACTAGCTTGAAAGAGTTGAAACCGCGTACGTTCGGTGAATGCGCCGAAAAAAATATTCAGCTTAATCGTCTTTTTCAACGAAGCTCATTTTTGATTGAACGACTAAACCAGTAAGCAGAATTGCCGAATTTGGAGTGCAGAAAACCCAGAAGCCTTGTTGAGATGCCCTTACATCTATTAAAAGTCATCGATTGGTGTGCTTTGTGGGTAGGTGGAATCATTGGCCCATATTTATTTAAGGATGATGCCGGCCAGAATATTACCGTCAATGGAGAGCGCTATAGAGCCATAATAGCTGATTCCCTCGTTCTTCCATTTACAATGAAGTAGAGTAACGGGAATTTCGTCAAAGGTTTCGTAATTGTTGGACATCCATTTCACAAAAAGCTTGACGTTTAGCAAGCCGACATAATATGGGGTAGGCCAAGTCCTGGAAGGCGACGACGTAATTGTTTTGCTTAAAATATCGAAGCTGTAAGGGAAGATATAAAGACTCTTCACATAACGAAAAGAAGAGAAGCATAATTAGGTATTTCTAGGCTATCAATCCAAAGAATTTTCATCTTTCCATAAAAAAAAAAAACAAAAATCAGGTGGTTCACCACTTAACGAAAATATCCCACCGAGAAAATCAGGAATACTCTCAAAGAATTTTACTGCTCAAATATGAAATTGATCATTTTTATTCCATATCAAGTATGATTGGTGGAAAATTCGCTCTTTTGAGAATCCGAGTTTTGATAAAACCAGTAGTTTCCTTCGATAGCGAGCCCTATCAAGTAACCAATTTTTTTAATACAGAAATTGTTGAATTGAGCTTAGAAAGCATGTGGGCCTGACGGGTACTACTCATTTGGCCGAAAGATATATGACGAAAGTCCTTTAGCAAAGAAGACGTTTCACAGAAAATCGTTGAGCAAAAAAATCCGTTTTTCAAATGGATTTTCGGCAAATCCAGACGTTTTTGCACAGCAAGAGGTGTTTCGCAAAGAACCATGTTGCAATGGAACATTTAATGTTTTTGCTGCGCGACGTGCCAAGAAATTATGCTTGCAACAGTAAATGCTCTATTGACACCATTGCAACCAACTTGTACTATGTAATTATAAAGAATGTAAAAAAAGGAATAAATTTCCATTTTTTGGATTTATTTCAAATAAACGATAGATGATGTTATAGCATATAATAGATCAAGAGATTCATACTCCTGTTTTTTTTTTTTATAATATTCTCTTTATTCTCATGTCTTTCAACAAAAATTTTGTTCTGTTGTTTACAGCGGGTGATCCCCGATTATGAAACTTTTCAATTTCGGTTTCGAAATACAAAAACTTCCTTCCGAAGTTCTTCCAGTAATCTATATACACCTACATGAGCAGCGCCAATTATTTTATTTACTCTACGGTGCTATGATTTAGCATAATTTTCGGTTCGTGGAATATTTTGTTCGTCTGCTTCAAAACAACTCCAGAAACTGAGTGGAAATAGGTGTGGTATAACATTTTTTCTTTTCACAAAGAGAAATTTTTTTAAATCAATCAGCAAATTTTGTGCAAAAGGTTTGAAAGCAAGAACTTTTTGCAAAATTGACTTTTGTGAAAGAGTTGTGGAATGGAGCTTTTCTGAAAAGTACACTTTTATGCAAAATGATTATTTGGCGAAATTGTTCTTTCGCTTTTTTGAGAAATATCTTTTTAGGAAAAACGTCATTTGATTAAGTTTCTTTTGGTTAAAGAGTTTTTGTTGTGCGTCCAGCTCTCGGTTCTGATAATTCTCCATACACAGCGCGGAGAAATAATAGTTATTATAAAGGACGTATTTTCGGATCCTTTTTAACAATACCATTCCGCATTCCTAAAAAGGCTCCGAAAAATCACCAAATTTATGTTATTGTGTTATTTGAAGTTATTAAAGTTTATGAACAACAAACCACCGAAAAAAAGGGGGGCTTAGAAAAAAGAATTACATTGACAATTTACAGCTACAAAGTTTAGATAATGTGATGAAAAATTTCATAAAAATAATATTGAAATGAAATTGGAAAAACGAAAAGAATAAAATTCCCTTTTTGCATTAACTACAAACCAAAGAAGGGCACTCTTCCAGCTACATAGGATACCTCAAACATAAGAAGACGATTGCAGTGATGAACCGACATAATATTAAGGTTACCAAAGTGGAACAAAGGACTACATCCAGCTAGAAACATTTTTTTCACAGGTAATTTGTAATTCTGAAAAATTAAAATAACTTGGTACCACATAACCACCAATCTGCCTGCTCATATACATACGTAGGAAAATTGACGAATTTTATTCCTTTGTTGGCTGCGATCATTTCGCGATTAATGGGAAAAATTATTAATTTCTTTCCCATATTAAAGAAAACTGTCTTCAATCTAGAAAACACAATCAGCCTACTAGCCCAGTCAGTAAGGGTTTTTGCCCTACAAAAGCTGGGGTAGTTGTGATTTTTATATATGTTATTCAGTTTCGGCCCCCGATGAAAAATCCAAGTTTAGACCCTTGAAAGGGGTCTGCGCGGTCCGCCATCTTGGATTAAAGGTATCAAAAATTGTTTTTTTCAAAATAATTCCTCAACGGTTTAATTTACGACTAAAATGTAAAAACATAAATTTGAAGAAGGCTAAATTCCCTACATTTTTTGTAAAAACACTTTTTTTATATTATATTTTATATTATCTTTAGTTTAGCCCATCATATCTCCTGAGGGGAGAGGCGTACGGGGCTGGTCGAGCAGTTGTTGGAAAGGTCATGAAGTTCTGCAAACAATGAGCCCTGTAAGAGGCCGTACATTTTGTACTTTTTAAAATACAGGGTATTTTGTGAAAGACTACCGAATTTTCTTAATCACCCTGTAACTCCGAAACGGTTAAGATGCCGCTCCGCATTTGCCATACAATTTTTATTTGACTAGGTAACTACTATCACCTTCTGTCCTATGCACCACCATGGACGAAACACCCTGTATAAATAATACTATATGTATACATTTTTTTGGAAGAAAGTTTACGTTTCCGCCGCTGTAACTCGTTGCACATCAGACTTACAAAAAATGTAGCGAATTTAGTCTTCTTCAAATTTATATTTTTACATTTTTGTCGTAAAATCAACCGTTGAGGAATTATTTTGAAAAAACCAATTTTTGGTGCCACCAATCCAATTTGGCGGACCCCCCCCCCCCCCCCTCCCGGGTCTAAACTTGGATTTTTCATCGAGGCCCAGAACTGAATAACATATATCAAAATCACAACTACCCCACCTTTTGACTGGACAATACAGGTTTACATCGGATTCAACCCCACATTCATAAGCTGATAAAGTCTAAAGACATCAGAAAATGTTCGCTTGTGTTTGTATAAAAACTTTTCTGTGTAAACCAGTAAATCTATTTTGAATCCGACACGTTTTTCAGAGTGGATCTAATGACTTTTGAGTTACCTTCGGAGATAACGAGTAACGTCTTCTTTGTTTTAAATAAACGAACTCTTTGGAAGCACTTTTTTGATTGTATCGGAAGTTCATATGTAGTTAAGTTAAAAATATCATAACTGAATTGAAAGTCGTTAGTTCGTCACATACGAAAATCGGCACTAAACTTTTTCCTAAAATCGTCCGTTACGAATAACTACACTCTACCCCCCACCCCTGAAATTGCTATTCATTTATAGTAAATTTTGCAATCAAAGAGGTTTACAAAAAACGTATGTGATCACAACACTGGTGTAAAGATAAGACTTTGACAAGAGCATTTTCTTCTGTCACTTTACCTACACAATATGTGTCACGTACGTCACCCCTTTTATAGCCGAAGTTAAAAATAATTTGTACTACCTATGCCTAAACCTGAGAAATCTTTACCTACACGATAAAATGGTGGACACTTTAATGACAGAGTCCTATTACATAATAGAAACCTTGAGAATAACGTAGAAAACGCAGCTCATAAACTGCTACGCAATAAGACCTACATTCCCATTCGCACTTGTGCTTCCCTTGATATTTCCATGACGACATCTAACGTTGGTAGGTACTCAATATTTTACCTCGAATTTCAAATTTTATGTGTCGAGCTTATACAAGCAGTTCAACTACTAACTACAGCACTTCTTTCATGTTAGACTGACCTTTAGGCATCTTCCACTTTCAAAAACGTTCATTTAGTAAGAGTTCTCTCAATTCACTGTTTCGTAGAGTGGAACCATCAAAACCCCTGGAAATAGGACTCCGTAGAGATTTCTTCAACAAACGCCATTAAAAGAAAAGTCACTTTCTTCTCCATTGTGTAATGCCAAATGAAATACAAAAACCTGCGAATATATCCCACAACTCTAAAACGTCTACAAATAGAATCAGGAACAACTTGTATTTTTCACCACAAATTGTAGCTAAACCTAACCCGGCAGTATTTTGATCAATGCTTAACAATAATAATATATGAACAGATGAAAATCAAAATCGGTCTGATGATTGAAGTCGATTAGAACTGGTTACAAGAAACATTGTCCTCAAACTCGAGGACGTCACATCTCTAAAAATAAATATGTAAAAAAGCGCAGACTCTGTCTGTAACGCGGACGAATCCCAGAATGTTTTTTTTTTAATGAAAATTATATTTAAAAAATAAAAATAAATGTTAAAAAAAATAAAAATAAAAAACCAAAAAACAAAATTGCAAACTTAAGAGAGAATCCCATTCTAAGAATGGCCAACTTTAGCTAGTAATTAATATTGATGTTCCCAAGGGTTCGGAAGTGGACCTCTAAAATTCTGACGAAATTTCCGAAGGATTCAAATCCCACCGCTACCACTAAATCATCGACCGAGTGTTGATAGGAAAGTATACTATAAAATACCACGAAGTTTCTTTTAATAACCTCTTAGGCAGGCACGACGAAAATATAAACATAGCCCCAATATCGACTGCTATCCTTTAGATCGATCGGATAAATTGTTGTAGGAGACCCCAACAAACTTTGTCCAGAGCATACCAACGTAAATCCATTTTGTAGATTTCATCTACCTGTGAACTCTTCACCTCATTTACTTGGAAACGAAAGCCATTTATTACCTTTTTGTTTTTAGTTTCTACATCAAAAAGGAAACATGTCATCGGGGATGGAAGACCACCCAAAACACATTAAATAAAACGTGGCATTCGAATGCTGTTTGAGTTCCCCATATACATTTATCATCCTTAGTGAAGACTAAGTAGGATTTTGTTAAAAGGAGGCTGTATGATATGCACTTTAAGTAAGCAACATACGGTATTTGGGAAACCCTGCCCCCCCCCCCCCCCATCTTATTCAATAACTTCGCTGCTATTGCTGCTATTAGCTTGCGAAGACTCCTTAACATATAAACAGTGGTACGGTACGAATGGAAGGAAGCAATTAGAAAAAAAAACGAATAATAATTACGAATTTATCTTTCGGTTAGTTTTATGGGAATATATCCTTCTAAAGTTAACACTAAATCAACTGTGTACGAAGGAACATCAGATCTTAGTTCATATTTCCCCGACGGATTAGAGGTTCAGTCATAGCTCCGGTAGCACAACATCGCGTAACTTAAGATTCTCCTATTAAAAATCAAAAGGATGACACTACTCATGTAACTAGTATTCAGTGATGTCATAGAAGATGAAATGGATGAATGGAAAAAAAGTAGGTAGAAGTACTGCATGAATGCCACCACGACAAATTTATAATATTAAAAGCGTATAGCAAATTCTTAAAGAGCTTAAAGGACTGTAAATCGAAATCCAGGGAACAAATGAAAAATAAAAAGCTCCAAGGGTTTACTAGTCCGATTTAGCAAATAAATAACGGCGAGATATTTACAAACTGTTTGTACTCATGCGATCTGACATTACATAAATATATACCTAATTCCGGAAATATCCTCCCTATCTACTTACACATAAACACTGACACACAAATACCTAGTAGGTATACCTACTACCCATTTCCAAATGGCCTCAGCCTACCCCATTCAGTCATTATTGCGAAGGGATTAATTGAGTGCCAGTGCAAATGAACCATTTTTCACTCCTGACAGAAGGGCCACTAATTAGTGTTGGCCGTGAATAAACTGAATTACCTGAAGTACCTAGTCCTTTAATGGCGCGATGAAGGAAAAACATCTCTCCATCAAGGACAAAAAGTAGGTTAGCGACTTTATCTAGAGCTTAACATGAAATTATTTCCACGAGGACATTTGAAATTATTGCATTTATGAAAATTAAGGGGAAACTTTTATGTGTAACTAGGATGGGTTTTCAAAAAACTTGAAATTATTATTAAAAATATATAACAGTGGGCATTTACGTAATAGGTGCACAAAAATTATATAGCAAACCAACACACGCATACTTATTTCTAGAAGGTATGATATTTATGATATTCATTGCCGTGCCAGACTGAATTATTTTTTTTTTTCATAATTTTTATTCCCTAGATGAAATCTAAAGGGTATTTGTCAGTCCGTTTGCAAAGTACAGAAATAATGCTAGTAGAGTAAAGCAGGTTGGACACCATGCATAATATTAACAGTTATTTTGATTTTTGCATGCTTTGCACGATAACTCGAGAGCGCGTATACTTCTAGAGAACTGGAATTGGACAAATCGCGTAACTCTTTCATGGGATTGCCATACAAAAAATTAGTTTATCACTATATATTTGGACACACACTGCCTGATAATGCGTCATGGGCTAAATAGGGCAACCCCTTCTTTGTGTTGTCATATAAAAATTTATGTTTTTTACATATGTATACTGTGAAAATAATCAGTCCTAGCACAACCTTCTATAAATTAGTACAAGCCGTGAAGTGAAATTTTGTGTATGTGTGCAGTAGTGTTGCTTTCCCTTCATTCTCTCTGACGTTTATTTACTTGATTCAGTTTCAGTAGTGCTATATTCTTTATGGATAGTCGACGCACAATTTAAATAAAGAATTGGAAAAGACAAGTGATTTTATTTGTTACTTGTTTTGTTTGAAAAGAGTTAAGTTTGGAATAAATCGCGGTGTTGTTTATATAAATATCATATACATATCTCAATTCGTTCCGCACCGTGATATTGATTCCTGATTACGGATATTTACAATGAAAGGTTTATATTGATGTGAAAATAATCTAGAAAATATTCAATGCCGGCATGTAGAGAAACTTGTTTTCTACTTCAGTCTTTGTCGTTATGAAATATCAAAGTATACCTGAACGCATGAGCAATCACCATGTAAATCTAGAAATTTATTTTTTTCCGATTTCCTTGCTAGTAATACATTGCTGAGCATAGGAGGTCATAAATAAGTAGGCTGGATTTTATATTTGTAAATACAAAAACAGGCAATTTTAGTTTTACGTCAGATTTTAGAAAATTAAGAAGTTTTTCTTAAAAAGCCTAATTATAACGTTTTGAATATTTTTTTACGCTTATCTGGAAAATTAATAAAGACGACAAGATTCAAGAACAGAGATACCAGGACTATAAATTTGTAACTTTATTACGGATATCCGTTCAGATAGCGGTCCCCTTCCTCCTTCCTGTTTCTTCCAGTTCTACAGCTGACTTAAGAACGAAGAAGGCATTACTAGAAGCTACGCATCTCCTCGCCTCTGCCCTAAATCTAAGCAGACATATGAAGTTCAACCTCTTACTGTATTACGCAAAGGAGCCGGAACAATTACTGGTCAGACTCTAGTGGCTGAACAGTCTCCAACTTCCTAGTCGCAAAGGTGCTAGAACTACTACTGGTTAGACTCTAACTGGCTGAGCAGTTTCTAACTCTCTGTCGCAAAAGGCACTGGAATAAGTTCAATTGTTCATGATAACTACCCAACGCGCATTGGCCACCTCGACATTTGGTCAGCTACTCACTTACTCTTGTTATGGGTGTTTTCAGACCCCCTCGATATCTATCTTCAGAACCCGGCATACTTAGCAGTGACATCATCGGTCGATGCTGTATTGACATCTTGAAGAAAATACCTGCGTGCTGTAACACAAAATATCGTCTTTTGATTGCATGTACAGGGTGATTCAGATCAAGATACCTTCCGGTATACCATGCGATTCCTTGAGGTAAGATGATCAAAAAATTGTTCCACATACCCCCCCCCCCCCTCCTTAGAAGCCTTCCTTTAGGAGTTGTGGTCAGTTGAAGATTTCGCCAATATTCGTGAGAATAAATGAGTATAAGTTTTGAACCACCATGTAGATTTTGGTTACTGTTGGCTTATTAAATAGCCAAGAATCAATGTTTTGGAAATATTTGAGAATAATTTAAAGAAGCTTAATTAAGAAATACACAGTAATACACTTTTCAACAGCTACTATTCTTGGCTATTTAATAAGCTAACAATAACCAAAATCTATAGGGTGGTTCAAAACTTATACTCATTTATTCTAACGAATATTAGCGAAATCTTCAACTGGCCACAA
Source organism: Dioctria rufipes (assembly GCA_963924295.1). Lineage (NCBI taxonomy): Eukaryota > Metazoa > Arthropoda > Insecta > Diptera > Asilidae > Dioctria > Dioctria rufipes. The sequence goes on from OZ002742.1 coordinate 31,219,783, forward strand.
CTCCTAAAGGAAGGTTTCTAAGGGGGGAGGGGGGGGGGGGGGGTATGTGGAACTATCTTTTGATCATCTTACTTCAAAGAATCACGTGGCATACAGGAAGGTATCTTGATCTGAATCACCCTGTATTCTTTAACTAACAAATTTTCAGGAATTGGTATCTGACCCCCCCCCCCCGCACTAACTCTCCACTGGCGGGTAGCGTAGCAAGTACGCTCTGAGCTGTCACTCGAATTCAATCTGCTAATTGATACACTAGCAACATTCGCTACCGAACTATATTTCAAGCTCTTCTTATTAGTTGGTGGATTTTACAATCATCTAACAAAATCCACAACGTCCAATCAACAAGTACTGTGGATACAAGGCTTCTGCACGAACTCAGTGCACACAGTTGCACGGCTACTGACAACACAAGACATCTGGTTGGGACTCAGATCGCAATATTTTGCATCCTACCAAATACCTACGTATGTGACTTTTTTGCAATTAGTTCTGAAGAATGACTACAGTTATATAGTTGGTTTAAGAGCAATATGTACTACCTACCTACAGGGTCTTTCAAACTGAGTTTTCAAAAGTACGCGCCAGTGTAACACACTTCAAACATAGACCGCAACCATATTATAGGTATGTCATTTTGACAGCTGAAGGTTTGCCATTTATAAAACTGGTGTCGAATACATTACAACCACGTACTGAGATTATTGAATTATTTTATGAAAATGGTCGTTTTGTGAGAAATGTATTTAGCAAATTACGCGATGTTTATGGTCGACACAATCGTCCAACTGAGCAACAAATTGGTAATATTGTGCAGAAATTTCAAGAAACTGGTGCAGTACAAGATCGAGAAAAACCAGTATGCTCGTGCCAGTCGCTCAGAAGAAAATATTGGTGCTGTGAGTAATAGTGTTGCAGCTAACAATTGGGACTTTCTGAGTGAACTGTATGGCGTATTTTGGACATAGATTTAGCGTTGAAGGCCTACAAAGTTCAATTGACATAAGGATTGTTGCCACAAGGTCATTTCATGCGTCGGGACTTTATCAATTCGTTACTGGAACATAACGACGATTAAAAAAAAAATCATCTTTTCGGACGAAGCACATTTTGAGATCGGTGGCTACGTTAATAAACAAAACTGCGATATTTGGGGAGAGGAAACCCCTCGCATGATCCAACAGAGGCGAACGCGTCCACAAGAAGTCTTTTAGATGTGCATTGTGGTCTGGTGGTGTGATTGGTCCGTACTTTTTCGAAAATGATGCTGGAAGAGCCATAACCGTTAACTGTACCAGATATCGCGACATGATCAAAACTTTTTTATGGTCAAAACTGGAAAATATTGATACCTACTGAAGACATGTGGTTTCAACAAAATGCAATTACTGTATACAAAGGCTCCAAACGGTGTTATTTCCAGATTCGGTGACGTAAATTGACCTTCAATATCCTGTGCTTTGACATCGTTAGACTTCTTTCTCTGGGGTCATGTGATAGGGCAGGTCTACAAGGATAATCCTTGAAACGTTGAAGCATTGAAAGCAGAAATTATTCGAGTTTTTGGTGAGATAGAGCCGCAACTATGCCAGAATGTGATTGAAAATTTTGATAAAAGAATCAGGTACTCTAGAGGAGCAAGGGATGGTCACATGGGAGATATCATTCTTAGAGTATAAATGGCAAACATTATATTTCAAAAATAATTAAAAAACTTTTCAGTTTCAATTCAAATTCTGTGTCTTTTAATTATTTACTTTTGAAAACTCAATTTGAAAGACCCGTTATTATAGCCTAGTTGAAAATAACAGTTAAATAAAATGAAGAATTAAACTTTATTTGGTAGCCATCTGGTAGTCTATTTTTGAAATTGTACTTACTACCTAATAAGCAAAAATTCCAGATTTGGAAATTTTTGCTCAGAATTCCTGTTTAAAAAAGTGATTGCATTACAACACTACTTTGTTTTGTACACACGTACAAGCAGCATAATCATTTTTACTGTCAGGCGAACCGTTTTACAATTAGATGTGAAAAAACCAATTTTACAATCAAACTTGCACAGAAACCATACGAATTCTAGGTATTTTACTTTGTTTCCAAATCAGATAATTAGATACGTAACTGGATAAGCGAACCGAAATTGAATATCAGCACTGATAGTAGTCAAAGAAAATTGAATTGGTAAATGGGTTGTTTAAGAATTTTTGAGAGAGTGCAATATCACCCGCTATGCGATATCATCCGAGTTTAGCCCAGTACAACAGATGCCACGCTCAAAATTTTGAAATCAGAAACAATCTGAGCACTCTCACTAGATTATCTAACAATTGCACCTACACGGTGATAAGCGGTGACTTCAATGCTCGACATTCCCTCTGGTACGATCCACTGACCAGTAATGCCGGCTGACTCACAGACGACCGCTATGATCACGAATTTTTAGCGATTTCTCAAAATTCCCTCACATTTCCTCGCTCGTGGTCTATTATTACCTTTTTCCCAGCGACATCTAATGTTGCGAGCCCTTTTCCACAAATTTCAAATTACACCTGTACTGCTCATACTGCGGAATCTGATCATGACCATAGACCTGACAATCACTTTAAACTTACACTTACACGTCCTAGCTGCTAGCTGGTCAACCTTGAATAACGTTGACTGGACAGAACTTCAAATATCGAAATTGACTTTCACATCGAACTCCTTAACGGCGGGTACATTCAGGAAAATATTGAACACTTTTCAGAAAGTGTCACGCCTTACAATTACAAATATAACCATCTTCCATCTAGCACACAAAATTTGTAGAAATTCAGGCAAAAGCTTCGGAAAATCCTTAATAGGATTTACCATAGAACCTACAATAGTCACAACTAAGGCTACCAGTCGGTTTTTTTTCCCAAATCAAATGCCTATCCATCATAATCGATGAACAAACACAGATGTTTCTTGGTGAGGAATTTAGAAGGAAACTCTCATCCATCCACCCTGGCCCTACCGTTTTCGAAAACATCAAAAATGTCTGTAATCGTAAACCAAAAATCACAAAAATAATTACAAATGGCCCCTCAGTTTGTACCTTGAGAAATGCAATGCATTCGCGGAATTCTTCCAGTGTACCTTCGAGGATCATTCATATATTAGCATCAGCCCGGACTTCCGCACAAACATCAACGAAAATGTAGGAGAACTCATCCGTCTAAATGAACAGCTACATCTCACTACATTCCATGCTGATAACCCTGCCTCAAGCCCCCCAAGATCAACAACTTTAAACAAACCTAACCCATTTATCTAGACTTAAGGGCAAGAAATCTTCAGGACCTGATAAGATCCCAAACAAAATTATCAGAAATCTTCCTTCATCTGCCATCAAGTTTTTGGTCATACTATTCCATAATTGCGTTAATAACGCTTACTTTCCAGACTCGTGGAAAATTGCGAATATCGTCCCAATACAAAAAAAAAAGGCCAACTCTAAAGCTTTGAAAGAATTCAGATCAATATCCCTTCTTTCCATCATCGAAAAACTATACGAAAAAATCCTATGCCAACAAATTGCGAACACATGCGATCATGGAGGCATCTACCAAGATTCCCAGTTCGGCTTTAAAACCCCACACTCAACTTCACATGCGTTACTCAAATTCCACATTGACACAATTTCTGTTCTAAACAACGGTGAATGCACAGTAGCCTGTTTCCTGGATGTCAAGAAAGCTTTCGACTCCATCTGGAAACGGACTCAACTTCAAATTGTTAGAACTCCACTTCCCACCACATCTAACAAAAATTATTCACAGTTTTCTGTCCTGAAGGAAATTCATAGTAAAACTTGAGAAACGCAACTCAGATACCCTACCTTTAGAAGCGGGAGTCCCCCAGGGCTCAATACTCGGCCCAATCCTGTTTAATCTCTGCAAGTCAGGCCAAATGATCGCTTACATATGAACGCTCAATCTCGCCAAAATTCGCTACGAGGAAAGTTGTGCATCATATAGTCAAACTAGACGCCTATAACAAAAAGTGGGGTATTAAAATAAATATTACATAATCTGAAATGATTTGCATCCTTAAATCAGCTACAACTGGTCGAGCAAATATAGCTACTAAAAACTTTCACATAAAAGTCAATGACTAACCTGCTCAAGTTTAACTTTCATGCGTAATCTGCTTTGAGAAGAGCAAAAGCTGCCTAAAACCTTCTGAGTCCACTACTCAACATCCCAAATGTTATGATATCTGTCCCGACCAAGCTCTTGCTTTATATGTAAGCAATTAATTTGGCCAACCATCACCTACTGTTTTCCAATCTGGTACACGATTTCACCAACCTATATGACAAACCTCAGAAATCTGGAGAGGAAAGTCCTTCGTTTTTGCACTGGCCTTCGTAGAAGAGCAGACAACAAGTAATATCCCAACAAAAAGCTGTACGAGGCAGCAAGAATCCTCCCTATCGACGAATACCTTATGGTGCAAGCTCAACACCAAATGGAAAAACTTCCCCATCACCCAAATCCCTCATCTTCAATCTGCCTGTACACATTCCACCTGCAGAATTCAGGTATATCTCACCTCGTCAATTTGTTGACCCTGAGAGTAGGGGCATTTACTTTACTGACGAAGGATTTACCTACTTTTGCAGCGAGGGAAAACATCAACGAGGTAAGATCTCCGGAAGAACAGTCACCGTTATCATAAAAGGATGCTCCATATAGGGCTTGCCTAATGAAGGAAGACCTCCACAAGGAGCTCCTCATTCTTCCTGATCCATCCTGATTCAAATTTTCCTGTCTCACCCATTTAAAAAAAAAGAAACAATCGTCAACCGCCACGATAACATCTCCATGCCGCGAGCGAAACTGTATTAACAGACAAAGAGAAAATTTAACATAAAAGTTTTTTATTTTTGTAAAAAATAAGAGTATTAAACGAAGACAAAAACAAGACAATTGTGAGATAAAAGCCTAAAAACCTAACATAAATCTTAACTGTGAAGTTAGGACTACACATTAAGCACAATATACTCTGACTATGACTATGTATAGAAAGGCTTATAAATTATTCAAAGTACATATTTTCCATTACTATATCTCGAAAGCAAAGTTAACTTAACTTAACTTAACTTAACTTAATTCTTAAGTTAACTTTCCTCTAAAGTCAGTTTTTGCTATACGACTACCCTAAATTGTATAGGTACAATTAATCCTTGTATCAATACCTACATACCTGGGTATATTTGCAATTTTTAGACTGAAAAACCTTTATCTAATCTTCGAAATATTTTATCCATCACTTTAGTTATCCTCCTATTTGTAGCTAATATAAGCTATAAAATTTGGAAAAGTATTCTATAGTTCGTCAGAAAATAGACCTGAATTAGAAATATACGTTAGCAACCTCAAAGAATACCCAGATATGTAAAACATTTTTTTTAAGAATGGGGATTGAAAGCAATAAAAAAATAGAGTTAATTCTAAAAAAAAGATTTATACAAATTATTATGACAAACATTTTTTACATCCGGGAAACTCTGTAGAATGCTCTGCACATACAGGCTTAGAGCATGTTGTGCAACATTTTCGCGTGGACCGCCACTTACTCTCCTCTTTGCAAATACCGCAGTTACCTTTGACTTTCAGTCTGTCTGTTTGATCCCGTGCTACTGGTCCACTTTACGTGGATGTAGATGGGATTGGTATTTGGTGTCCCATCATTCATTCGATAGCATATCTGGTCCCGAAGTTCTTCATAATGTGTGAATTCGCTGCTCTGATTTGTACAGTTGGCATGATGAGGACTTCACCAAGATCTTGCAAAAACGTACGTCTCTTAGTTGTCTTTTGGTTAGGATTGAGGGTATCGTATATAATGAAAGCTGGCAGAGCAGCCACATCCAAAATATTATAAAAAAAATGCTAGGGTCCACCGCAACGTACACTGCTGATCATTTGAATAGGGACAGCCCACTCAGAAATTATTTTACCTGATTTCTTTTGTTTTTACCTTCGGAGCATAAAACTTAATATCCGAAATGAAAGAGTATATGATTACGCATACATTCATATAAAATAGGTGAGCGCTGGTGTTGTACCGTTTTCCTTTGTCAGCTTTGTTTGGATGCACTGACAATTTTTACCTGTTAAATTAGTTCAATACGTACGTCTCTTGGTGGTGTAATGTTCTACCATCTTATTCATTTTGTCTACCCCCCCCCCCCCTTCATACATTTGTTGTAAAACAATATGATTACATACATGCTTTTGGAGGACACCACTAACACTCTTATCGTAATACACTGTTGAAAGCGAAATCTCAGATTTCCTCTTTTTTGGTACATAAGAGCAAATCGTCGATACCTCAAAATGCGATTTATGATCTAATCACCCTTGCCAGATAGCAGTAAAAGTAAAAACAGGTTTCAATGAATGAAATTTACATTTAATATGAACAAATTCTCCTTGACATACTCGAAAAACTGCATTCCTGCCATCAACACTTGTCCTACCCACCAAGTTTTGTAAGCCATATGCAGCATACCACCTTTCGGAACAAACCTAAACATAACAATTAATTTTTAGGAACTGTTTGACTAAATATTCTCCTTATTATATAAAGCAAAAAAATAAAACAGTTCCACAGAAATATACGTAAATATGGTTACATACCCGGGTATGTTACGGGTTCATTTACGTCATTTATTTTATCCATTGACACAAGGGTTAAAAACTAACCAAAAAAAGGATAGTAACAAAAATACATCAACATCACTTTCAACAACACTCACCAATCACGAAAACTATTGAAAACGAGAAAAGAAATATTTCATATTTTTGCCAAGCAATTGCTATCAAATTCAACAAGTTGTTGGCATCACCATCACCATCATCATCATCCTTGTCGCGTTGCTCATTCTGAATGTATGAGCACACAAAGTAAAAACAAAAACAAACACAAAACAAATTTCTTCACAGGTAGATAGATATACACAGGTACCTAACTATCACTGATAACCTTGAACATATATATTGAAAAAGAAAGTCAAAACAAAGATAACAACAACGACAACAACAAAAAAGCTCCCAGAAGATATTACGTGCATCTATCTATTCCACTTTCAATGTTTCGTGAAATGTGACAGAAACGCTTTGCTGCTACGTTCCAATTGAACTGTCACGGTAATAAGGCCTCGTTTTCAATTTATCACCTGACAGCCTTTCCTAATGCCCATTTTTCAGAGCTGTTCACCCGGAACTGAATTTTATTGTTTGAAACAAATTTTCTATCGATTTTACACTAATATCAGATGTAGCAGCGCCAGCAAAGGATAATACAATTACTCAAGGTAAGGCAAAAGAGTGGGGGAGGAGGTTCAGGTATATAGGAAATCAGTGAGCTTCGAATACGCCATCTATAATAAGCTTTTTGAATAATTTTTGTTGTTGTTTATATATTAATTTACTTTTTTTTTTCTTCTCTCTACTAAATTGTGCACTTAATTTTCAATGAACTGCGGTTTTAGGTAGGTCTTGGTCTGGTAGATTTAAATTAATCGTTAGCCAATACAACAGTATGTGATGTTAGTACGTACATATTTAAATTCAATACATATCCAAAAGATTGTTTACAAACATGTGAACACGGACGATCTGATTAATCTCTTCGATTTGTATTTTATTATATGTGATTCGATTTCAATATCCTTCCTTTTGTGAATTGGAAGTGCTCTTATTGTCCGTGTGACCACCATAAGTTAATAATGACCCTAAAGTTTACCTTTCATCGATGGTCATACATATAATATGTATGTGTACAAGAAGGTCATGTAGGCACATGAAGTATACGAGGGGTATAAAGTGCTTTTAACATAATTACATACATCTCATGGACTACTGGATTTGGGGCATTGTAATTTATTGCTTCACTTTCGTGTGACATATTCGATTGGAAGTACATTTCCAACAGAATTAAATTTCATCGGGGGGTTTGGAAAACTGTAACCTATATGTATATGAGATGTTGAGATAAAAGTAATAATATTAATTTTGTAACGCAATTGCTTGTTATTCATTTATTACAGAAATGCACGTTCATCAAGGTTGCTTTACATTTTTTTTAACGCCTTTTGACAGGACTTTGGATGTCGAAATTGGTTGTGAAAAAAAAAACAATTACCTAGTAGAGAGGGGAGCAGGCCAATTAACAAAATCTAGGTATTTAACAAACACACAGGAAAGCAGGCTAATTAACAAATACCTCTTTTGTCGGAAGTCAATTCTTAAAATGTGAAACTCTTCAAACAATCATATAATATGTAACATATAAAAAAAGGATATTTTACTAATAGTCCAGTCAATAGGGACTAAATACGTTGTTTTCCCTACAAATCTGGGGTAGTTGCGATTTTTATATGTTATTTAGTTACGTGCCACGATGAAAAATCCAGTTTACACTCTTAAAGGGGAGGGTCGGTACGCCACCTAGGATTAAAGTTACAAAAAGTTGGGGTTTTCAAAATAATTCCTTAACGGTTGATCCTACGACAAAAATGACTGATTCAAATTTGAAGAAGACTAAATTCCTCTAAATTTTTTGTAAGTCTGATGTGTAACTAGTTACAGCGGCGGAAATGTGAACATTTTTCAATAAAAAAAAAAAAAAAAAATTTATACGTATATTACCCCTTATACAGCGTGCTCGTCAATGTTGGTCCATAGGACAGAAGTGATAGTAGTAACCTAGTCAAACAATACATTGAATGGAAGGGGGGGGGGGTCACTAACAGACCACATTGTATGCAGAACTTCAGAACTTCATGGCCCTTCCAACGATTGCTCGACCAGCCCTTCCTTTCCCCTAAGGAGCTATGAAGGTCTGAACTAAGAATTTCGGATTTTCTAAACTTTTTATTGACTTTGACCTTTTCTATTTTACAAAAAGCTACAACAAATACAAGATACAAAATATGCGCGTCAAATTTCAAATTCCTACGTCACATCGTTTTCGAGAAAAACGTCTTTGACATAAAAGCGAACGAACGCAAAAGAGATCTTTAAGCAATCCGCTTTTTTCTCTTTTGAGGTACGCAGAGCTTTAAAAAAATTTCATAGTTGAAGTTGTTTAATGTTGCCAAATTTCCTGAAACAGACAGTTTTGCTTGGCCAGACAGTCATAACATCATTACGCTATTATTTAGCATTTGAAATTGTTCTCCTGATGTGCCGCCATTATAATATGGGAGAAATGAAGGATGGGGGGGGGGGGAGCATAATTTAAAAATAATTGAAATAAAAGAATATAGATTTACATATATCAGAGAAGCGACGGGTTTTAGAAGGCAACAGCGGCAGAGGTTTTTATATTATATATATAATTATATTATTTTTCATTAAAAATTGGAGCTCTTAAAATTCTTTTATTTCCATTTATAACCGATTATAAAAATTTTCAGTTCAAGTTCCGTATGGGATAAGATAAAAATAAATAACATTGCAACAATTATTGTAGAGAGTTTTGCTATGAAATAAATTCATAACGAATTTAGTCAATATGAAATTGACTGCAGCTCGAGAATTGAGTGGAAAAAACTCTTTTATAAATGATTTTTTTTTTTTTAAAAAAACGAAATTTGTATGCGGTTCCTGCCTGCCCTATATGCCAAAGTGAACAGCCAAATTGACCTGATATATGCACTTGAAATAATATTATTTTAAGTGCATATACAGGGTGTTCAATAAAAATTCAGGGAAAGCATAAAATTTTTAAGAAAAAGTGGTTTGATGCGGCGTGTCTTAAAGCAAAAAAAAATCATTCAAATGGCAGAACTTATTTAGGAAGCATAATAGCGAGTTCAAAAAACGCATCTACCTATCGGAAAATAAAAAATATAAAGACCTCTGCAGAAAGAAAGAAAAAAGATTTTTTAACAGAAATTTGTCTTAAATTAGGAACTGCACGTGACACCAAATTCTTCTGGTTCCTAATAAAAGATCGGTGGGAGTAGCTTTACTAAATTGAGCGAAATTATAAACAGAAGATTTCAAAAACTACTTTGAGAAGATTCTAAATCCATCGATTCCAGCTAATGCCATTTTCCATTCAGCCCGTTACGTAGATGATATAATATTAGATAGAGAAATAACATTAGACAAGCTTTTTACTGCTCTGCAGAAGGTTAAAGATAACAAATCACCTGGGCCAGATCGAGTGCCTTATGAATTCTTTAAACATGCTCCACCAGCTTTTTTACATAAGCTTGTAAAAGTCTTGAATGACATATACGGAAGCGGATAGCCCAGATAGTTTTTCGAAATCGATCATATTTCCTATATATAAAAAGAGAGATCCAAACCTTCCGAAAAATTTCAGAGGGACTAAGGCAGGGATACTCATTAAGCCCTTTACTGTTTTCACTATTCATTAATGACATTAAGGATGATATGGGAGGAGATGACTTGGTTTTATTGTCTGTAGATCGGACAGAGTTGCAACAAATGATATCAAAACTAGAGGAATATTTTCGATGCTGGAACCTGGTGGTTAATTTAGATAAGTACAAAATAATGATCTTCCAAAAGGGAGCTGGAAGAAGAGCGAATAGAGAGAGATGGGAATTTCAAGGAAGAAAATCGGAGTAGTCAAGACATTTAAGTATATCATATCAACCGTTTCAGAGTTACAGGGTGATTGAGAAAAGCTAGTTTTTCACAAAACACCCTATATCTTTAAAAATACAGGGCATACGACTATTCACTTTGGCGAATACGGCAGGCAGGAACCAACCAAGCCGTACTGGCCCTCTATTCTGCACTTTCACTCACCCAATTCACTCACTTACTTACACGATGACACTTGTTTCTTTATTCTGGAACTGAAGTGAGTGCGATATTACTACTCTGGGTATACGCTAGTCGACACGGCCATTTGTGTTTACTTTTGTTTTGCTAGTGCGACGTTAAACAACTTTTGACAGGATTTTTATTTATTATTAAAATTTTTATAAAATAAATAAATGAAGGAAAAAGTATTTAATGCGAAAAAATTGTCCTTGGGACAAAACAGCAGGCTGGTGGAATTTTTTAGGGAGAATCCAAATTCTCCTAACTGGTAAGTTAGATCCTGCCACTAGAGCGAAGGATTTGTCATTGATGTGGGAAGATGCTGCAAGTATTTTAAATGCAATTGATGATGAGACTTTTTCTACTTTATTTTGAAATCATATATTTAATTTATATAAATCTTTGCTTCTATTAAGAAAAAAGATAATTTACATAATGCACTTGCCTGAAACATGATTTCCGATCTATATTTGCAAGGTTTTAACACGCCCTAGTGACACAACTTTGCGCAAAATAAGATTCCGTACTTTTGTTAAATTGTAAATGCAGTTGGGTCACAATCAAGGCCATTTAAGCCAACTATCGGGTCTTCCAACAAGAGGTGTTATTTTAATTAGCCAGCTATTTCGGTAGATGTCACTTTTGGAGCTGTCATTTTTTGACATTTGACAACAAGTAGAAACTACGCCATTAGTAAAAATGGAACGATACACGATTCAACAACGCATTGAAATTATTAAAATTCACTATAAAAATGGTGAAAATGTGGAAGAGACGGTTCGTAAAACTCGAACATTTTTGGGTCGTCGTGAAGCACCTTGTCGGACCGCAATACAGAAATTGGTAGAAAAATTCGAGCTGTCGGGACAAGTTAGTGATGTGAAGAATAAAACCCGTGCACGTCGCTCAAGAACAGCCGAGAATATTGCTGCTGTAGCCGAAAGTTTTGAAGAAAACCCAGGTTTGTCCATTCCTCGTCGTTCTTTGGAATTAGGCATTCCACAAACGTCATTACACCGTATTATGCATAAAGATTTGGGTCTTAAGGCTTATAAAGTTCAGTTAACACAAGAACTCAAGCCGGCCGATCATCAACAACGTCGAGTCTTTGCTGATTGGGTCCTTGAAATGCATGAAAATGATCCGGAATTCCATCGAAAACTCATCTTGAGTGATGAGGCCCATTTCCACCTCGATGACTTCGTCAACAAGCAAAATTGTCGCATCTGGGGCTCGGAAAACCCAAGAGTTATTGTTGAAAAGCCTCTCTATCCTCAACGTGTGACTGTTTGGTGCGGTTTATGGTCCCGCGGGGTCATTGGACCTTACTTTTTCGAAAATGAGGCTGGAGCAACAGTTACGGTGAATGGATGGCGCTATCGACAGATGATTAATGATTTTTTATGACCGGAATTGGATGGTATTGATCTGGACAACGTTTACTTTCAACAAGACGGAGCTACGTGCCATACAAGCAACGAAACCATTGATCTTTTACGAGAAAAGTTTCCGGACCGATCTCTCGAAGAGGTGATCACAATTGGCCACCGAGATCTTGTGACTAACACTTTGCGACTTCTTCCTTTAGGGCCACGTGAAAGAGAAGGTCTACGCCAACAGCCCAGCGTCGATTCAAGATCTCAAAGATGAAATTCGAGAGGCTATCGAGGACATAGAGCAGCTACTTTGCGATTTGGTTATGGAAAATTTCATGAAAAGGATATGGTCCTGTAGGCGTGGTCGTGGTGGTCATTTGGCTGATGTTATTTTCCATTATTATCGGCATACCTTCCTCTTTATAATGAAATAAAGATCCGATCATTTATCTCAAAAAATGGCATTTTTCTTTGAATATGAAAATAACGCCTCTTATTGGAAAACCCTTTATAATACGAAGAGGTATGTTTTTAGAAACTTTGTTAATTACATTTAACTAAATTTCAAAAACATTGCCAGAGTAAGGAAATGCACACTCATGTGTGCAGACGAAAGGCTCATGAGTAATTTACGACTAACGTGCGACAATTAATCGGATGAGTTCTATGCCCAGTACGTATTTCTTCATTTTCCAAAAAAATTAATTAATAATATTGACGTGCAAACACTCAAACTTGCTATATTAAAATAATTTTAATTCTACTTCCGTAAATAAGAAACAACTTATTTCACACATAAAATATATTCACCACAAATGTGGTGGATTATTTTATTTAACAGTGTACATCTCATTCCATTTGTTTTCTAGAATACAAGAATGGTGGGTGAGTGAGATCGAAGTGAGCGACTTCTCTCACATAGCCATAAGTGAGTGAGTGAGAATGAGAATGAGGCGGCCTGATGAGTATATGGTTCCTGCTGATACGAAACGCCTGCTTTTTGCATAGAAATTTATTTTTTTAAAGTTTACCGATTGTAAGAGAGTTTTTTTTCACAAAAATTATTGTACCTTTACTTTACACTTGTATTTACTGATCGTAATAAAATTCCATTACTTAACCCTTGTTTTTCATTTTTTCCTTTATTCAAATTAGTTATTGCAAATATCATGATTGGGCATTCCATTCACAAAGGCCAAAACATAGTGAGATCGACACAACAATGTCCCCGTAAATTGGTTGCTGTCAAAGATTGGAATATATGGTAGCTCCATATTACTTAACACAATGAGGGCGACGCAACAAGTTATTAAGAAAAAGTTTGGGAAAATCTTTATCTTACCCAACCGTTAAGTCTTCAGTTTGTTTTTCACAGAATATTTCCGCCGCAATAACTTTTGCAGAAGGCATCTACAATGAGTTATGACCTACATTTGCACCTATGTATACCTTAATAAATCACACGCCTGAGTCGCGATATCATCGGTAACTGTAATTTTTTCTTACAAAATTACAGATAAAATGCATTTCATACGGAAATAAACTTAGTTTCCATATTAAAATAGCCAAAAACGTGCAACACCAATCACATTCAACCCTCATTTCTTTTGTTTTAAAAATTAAGCTGAGGTAATTATATGCCGGGGGCGATGAACGCATGGACCTCAGCTAGAATTTAATCATTGTGCAAATATGCACGGTAGATTGCTTCCCAGTCTGAAGAAAGAGCACAGGTAACTGGCGCGGCGGTTATAACAAACAAGGTAAATACAATATATTGCACCTAATATGCTGGTAATATGTGCTCATTGGAGAGCACTTGCTCATCGTGCCAGCGCTATATTAACATAAACTAAAACTTGTTCTTTTGAAAAGCTATTTTTAGATTTATTACATTCTCTTCATTTCTGCAATTCATTGATGTACATTGCACACTTCGCCACACATTCCTAATAAGAATGTCACCGGCTCAGGGCAATTGATTACATTTCGATTATGTGTACTACTGCGCTGTTTCTGGGCGAATAATAGTTGGATTTTGGATGACTTGATTGGTACCTACTTGGTTTTAATGTGGTACTGGTATCTTTTGTTTTAGTATATCAATAATAAGTCAGCCATTATACGACCTTAGTAATTTAAGTATTTCATTAATTTTTTCAAATTTTTGCTCCAGGAAATTATTTTAGTCACCAATATCTGCAGTATCTAACTAACCTCTCCCTCCTCCACATCCACCTCATAATATTGGGAGTACATCAGGAAAAAACGCGAAACAATAACCTGCTGACGTCAGGACTGACTGGCCAAACTACTGCAGATTTGATCTGATCACCTTTTCATTTTTGGACCCAATCTTCGTCAAATTATTAAAATTTTGAAAAATTGGGCAACTTCTTTGTAGAGTTGTCATACAAGAATTCCGCTTTTGCAGGTACATATCTTTGGTTGGGTACTATTTGAAAATGCGTTGATACATGAATGAACTGAAATTGTATTGAAATTTCATATGGAGGAGGATTTGCAAAAGCACGTGAACTAAGTATTTATAAAAGGCTTGCCAGGAAATCCAAAGGTGTGACTTTGTAGAATTCTACAGAAAATTTAATGGAGAACCGCAGTAGGACTGCGCAATGTTTCGAAGAATAATCGGACTGTAGTTGAATGTTGGCGGTATGGGCCAAATCTTGGTAGCCGGCATGCTGGAGGAGTCGAATGTCCTTAACAATATGACGTTTTTGTCTGAGGTAGACAACTGTCCTCCTGGTGGGCCAACTACGTTGTCTCGAAGAAATGTATAGAAGCCACTAGTCTACTTTATGTGAGACTGGAATTATCGAATAAATTGCGTTTCACGTCCAGACTGCTCCTATGACAGCTTGTATAATTGTTCGGACCAGATCGAACAAAAGCCAAGGTCTCTTGAAGATTGTGCACCAGTTCAGCCCGTTGAATAACTGGTGGCTTCAAAGTACAAACCGAACCTAAGTTCAGTTGAAGCTTGTACACCAGTTCAGCATGCTGAATGAGTTGGTTGTCAAAGTTCCTGTGACAACCTGGAGGAAGTTCCGGCCGAACCTCTACATGCTCTTGAGGTCTGTGATCTGAGGAGTTATTGCACGGATGTGGGTTGCGAGCTGACAGGCAAAGGTTAACCATGTTGACTCTATATCGATGAGGATGAAGCATTAATAACAGAAGCAGTTCTGGACAGCAGATGTCGACCTGTTGAAGCCTTAGTAGCTGCGGTAATAATCGTTTCTATTTCTCTACTCAGATCTGGAGCCTAACAAATACAGGTACTTTGAAAAATAATATTATATAATCATGACATTAGAAACATCAATGCTTTGGTCCTCTTTTTCTTTAATTATGAGAGAAATCATCATCCTATTTAGATGTTGAACCATTTGATACTTGTATTCTTACTACGAAGAATTATATTACAAAAATGAACATTTACGGCTGCATCAGTTTGCTAATTTTTTTGTTCCGAACATTGAAATCATGGCTTACTTTCGTAACCTTTTCTCAAAGTGACTTTGGCATTGCACTTACGAAAACACTACAAATTCGTAAATGTTGTAAAAGACCATTTACGACATATAGATGGCTCTGTCAAGCCTGTAAAAAGTAACTAATTTATATATAAAGAACAAATTTATACATATTTTTGCATTCTGAACTTGAGATACAACAAGAGAACTTGACAAATTATGTTCATGTTCACAAAGTTGTGGAATGACTTCAACTAACATAAAAAAAAAGAAAAAAACTTTCCTTCAAATACAAACTAAAACTTCAGAGGTGTCTTAGGATGGATCATTAATTGTGGTCCTTTTGTGTCAATAACAACAATATTTAAGAATTTCTCAACCTATATACACAAAGATATACCCTGACGAATGCTCGTCGGATAATCAAATGTCAAGGAGAAATCCAATTATTAATTTGCGCTCTTAAATAGCTCTTTTAATTAAATGTGACATCAAACATAACTGAATTCCGAGGGCCCATCCAAAAGGATGAATTAGGTAAATTTCTAGCTCGGGGCCAAATAGACCGACTCTCGTCTCGTCTCGTCTTGAATCGCCTCTTCCTTTTTCTTTGTCCTATGCCATCTCCGGTTATCCATGATTTCGGATTTCGGGTGACTTAAAAAGCTTTCTTGGATTTTATTGAAGAAAATTTCCGTCCTACCATCAAAATTTCAAGAAACAGGAAGTTTTCTTATACACTTGGCAATTGGCACACATATACATACGAGTATAGCTACATAGAAATTGTCATACAACTATACATTCACTTTTGGTCCTCCTCATAGTCTAAGGAATCTGAAGAATCTGGGGTAAATTTAAATTCCATCTAAATTCGGAAAATAGGTGATAGATTCTCTACGCAAGGGAAGACTTTTGGCATTCGTAATTGATTGATTTAAATTGATTTATCGTTTGCGTTCCGATGTGAAAAGAGATGAAGTAAGTATTCGAGGTAAATTTTTATAGAATTTTCGGGAAGGCATGGAAGGATATTATGAATAGAGAAGGTTTGTTTTATGTAAGTGGACTAACTTTTTTTTTTTTTTTATTTTTTTTCGTATACACTTTTAGGTAATTTTTATTGACACATTTTAAAAGCAGTCTTTTGTTAAGTGATTAAGGTCATGACGTGGGACTACTGTGTTAATTTTCCTTCAAATATGACCTTTTTGTTTTTTGCTAGAAAAACGATTGGGTAGGTATCAGAGTGTTATGGAATATACAGGTTGAAAATTCTGTGATGTTATTTATACTCCGTATCGTGGTTGCCGGTAAATTTTTAGTAAAAAACAATACTTTAGGTAAGATGCAAATTGCCTGACATTATTTGGAGAAGCAGCATTGAGAGAATCATTGGCTACCTTATCACAGAAAGATTATGTTCTCACCAATTCAAAATTGTTGAATAGATACAAATGTGTTTTTGTTTTACTACTATGACCCATTATTATTATTTCTAAGCATACTAAGCACTATTTAGGCACACAGCAATTCTTGGACGACACCTCTAGTCAGGTATGTAAAGCATCAAAAGATCAAATATTCAAAGCATAATCTTCCGATCGTTATCGTTATGAGCTGGCGCATGAAGTAAGAAAAAAAAACAATATGCAAAACTTCATCAAATCAATGAAATTATTAGAAGAAGAAAAAGGAAAAAAAACGAAAATTTTATCCGAACCGTAGAACTATATATCCAGCATAAGAAAAACTAAATTGTGAAAAGAAAAATATTTTAAATCTCAAAATCATTTCCGTTGACATAATGTCAACAGCCGAAGATATCGAAGATCAAAGTAATTGGTATGATGAGGACAATTGAGAGCAATTCAAAACATCTGAATATATTTTCATATCTTCAACCACTTAAGGAATATTATAAATACAAATAAAAGATTAATAAACAGGTCCCAATGTAGAGCCTTATGAGACTCCAAAATACAAAAGTAGATAAATGACTTTTATTTGAATTTCTTGTAGCTGAAAAGTTAAAATCGAAACGACTACTTTTTTTTTTGTAAAGTTATGGTGACCAGGCTACACTTTTGTCTTAGCCTGTATTTAATTGAAATGTACTGTACTAACTTTAGGTTACGAACTGCTCGAGGCCGGTAAGAAGGATTGGAGGCCAGTATTGAATTTCATAAGATCGTCCGGTTGGAACCTATGGAGGGTGACCAATGGGCCTTATTGTGGCTGCGTTCCAGGGATCCCTCTCAGGGTATCAACGTCTCTTCAATGGCGGGTATTCTACTACCTACGATCAGCCACATTTAGACTTGTGATATCAATTCATCGGGACCCACCAGCAAAGAATAACTCGGTGGTTAGCACCCAGTTTCCCGAGCTCTTGCAACAACGTTGGAGTAGCCTCAATGTAATGTTGGTCGAATCCAGAGCGCTGATTGCACCTTGGCTATCAACAAAATTCTTGATATCTCGATCACTGAGCACGTTATGGGCTGTTTCCAGCAGCCTTATTTTGTTACAGTTAGAATCTTCGCTTGGAAAACACGACAGCAGTGCGGTAGAGGGTACGATTCTTGGATTTGAAGGGTTGTTGGGTATAACCCGGCTCACACCTCTATATGTATTTATTTTTGAACCATTTGTAAAGCACTAAAATCATTTGCCCCGAGATTATCCTCATACACCTCTGAAGGCTAGTTGAGATATCTTCCTCAAAGTCTACAGTCCTCGAGACAGATCTTTAGTATACTGCTGTGAACAATGTCTGCGTTTATTCACCAGCCTGACTGTCTTATTAGTCTCACTGTGCTCCTGGCAGCTATTTACCATGCATGTCAAGGAGCAGAAGCCTAAACATAATCTCCATTGTTGCCGTTTGTGGTTTTCGAAGATCTCCTGTAATACCTACACTGGCAACTCTCTGTGTTTTTTGGTAAAACTATTCAAGTGAGTTTCTTTCTCTACAGTACTGAACCACACCAAGATTCCATAGATGAGAATCGGTCTTATAATATCAGTATATATCTAGTGGACGATGAGATGGTGCATACGCCATATTTTGCCGCCTTTTCGACGCGCTCATTCAATTTAATAGTAATGTTTACAGTTTTTGGGAAAAATAAGTCGGATAACTCTACTTCGTGTAAAGAGAACTATAGTTCAGTTTTTGTGGGATTAATCCCCAGAGCACAATTTATAGCCCAGTTAAGAAGCTTTTGCAATGCTCCTTCGGTTAGTTCACTGATCGTCCATAAGACCTTTTTCTCCTGCTGACGATATTGTTGCCAATTTCTGCGGTCAGTAGACGGTTATTGAACATTGAATTAATTCATTTGCGAATAAATAATTCTACTCCGTTTAGAGCATCTATTTTTAAATTTCATTTCTACTACCGGGGACAGACTTTCGGTTTCAAATTGAGATATTGATATTGCAATTATGTCATGTTGCAATAATAGAATTTCGTAGACATACTTGCGATTTACGATACTGAGAATTAATAAAAGAACTTACATTTGATTTGTCATTTAATTTGTCATTTGACTTAAGAAAGTTCCGCACACGTACAAAATGCGAGCAAATATTGTCAAATTACTTGTCTATATGGAAAATACTTAAAAACGAAATAGACACTTCAACTCGACAAGTGTCAAATATTAAATGTAAAAAAAAAGTTGTTGCCAACATTGTAGTATAAAATTCGGTTCTAAAAGGTTCGTGTATTAAATGATTATGGTTTATAACTAGGATCATATTGCAATAAACTCTCTACCGTAAAAATTTTCGCAATTTTAATATTGAGTTCCAATTTTCTATATACTGAATGTACACCGAGGGTATACAGAGCTGTTTCTCAGTATATAGAGACATACTTGTGGTTTAGTGCAAACTGCAGTAATGAAACCGCAAGTCTGTCTCCGGTATTAAATAAGAGTTGGCACGATTAAAGGACAGCACAAACTATCTGACTCACAAGACAACATCAATTAATTTTATCGTCAGACGGAGGAAAATTTCAATAAATATTTTTAGAATGGACCGAAAGCCAATTTACTGACTAGCCAACGGGATACACTTCCAGTAGTAGCTTTCCAACAAGTGGATCATGGACAATGATTCCACCATTTCAATAGGTAGGGTGTGAACAAAACTACACAAGATATCTATCGAAAGCACGTAGAAATACCATTCAATTAGCTTACATTGACTTTTCGAGAAGGTTAATAGAGTGCACTGCCATTAGACTGGATTAAGTTGAAGAATCGAATATATGCTTCTAATTAACACTGATTTTCATTACATTTTTAAAGGAAACTAACTGCGAAAGCTGCCCTTCCCTATTAATTAAACCCTCACCCCATTGAATTAATTTTATTTTCTATTCTCTTTCATCACCAACTATTAACCTTTGCTTTCATAATTAAAAAAAAAAAAAGCACTGCAAAGGCTAGGTTAACTTACTAAAGAACATTACAAGAGTATCATAATTACATAGTTAACACAAATCCCTCTCAAAGATTTCCGCCACACAAGAAGAAAAACGGGTACGAACCTATATAGATAAGGCAAGGCAGGTGTAAAGAATTAATCTCAAGATTTCTTGTTCTCATTAAGTCCATCAAAGATTAATTTTCTCATTCTCTACTTATTGTTTACAAATTTTTAAATACACTTTTACGGCAGAATAAAGTACGTGGAAAGCGCTAATTTTAAACTCATTAAACTTTTCTTTTACATCTTTTATAAACCGGACCTAAAATAAATTTTACGGAAAAGCAGAAAAGTTAGAAGGTCATGTATGTGCAGATGCATAGTAAAGAGTCTCATGAGATTTTGAGGAAATTAGACTAATGAGTTCACCTTATGAGTATACTTTAAAAAAGCAAAACGAAATTTTCAAAGCATTTCAGAAAAATTTTGATTACACTAGGGAAAACATACATATAAGGCGAACTCTTTAGATGCAGCTAACCTCTTCCGCCAACAACGACGTCGTCGAAAGGTTTTCAGTTGCACATTTTGATTTCGTTGCCTTTTAGAAACTTTTATACTTAAATTAGCCAACTTTTCCAAAAGGAGAATTACTGGCCGAATAAAGTTCAAACTTTATTTCCTTCCGGGTTCGTACAAGTGCAACATGTAGAGATTTTTAATTATGCAATTCAAAGGGATTTGGGTAACGAAATGGGAATAAGAAAATTTATATAGTGGTTTCGTTTCAAGTCAGTACCGGCGGATTAATAATTTGTAATATTTTTCTAGGAAGGTGCTTTACACTTATTCATAACTTTACTGTTCGTCGTCTCAAGGAGAGATTAAAGTTTCTTATTTTTTTATTTTTTGTAATGTTGTTTCTTGAAGATGTGTGTTTGTGCGTGTGTTTTATTTTAAACGTAACAAAATACACGTATTTGCTAGTACCTTCTATATAAAAGTATACCAATAATAAACACTCTTGCGTGTTGGCAGAATGAAAAAAAAAAAAACATGTGCACTCTGCTTGCTTTGTATGAACCCTTTTAAATATTTATATAAAAAAAAAAACATTGAAGGTTCCTGCCCTGATCCTGCAGCTGAAAGGATATTGCGTGACCTACTGCCATTGAATAAAACGTGACCGACTCTCTTGTTTACATTTCAGACTATCGTGTCATCACGTGTATATACGATATTTTCGCATTAAATTTTTAAGCACTCTACTGAAAACAGCAGATGGTGGCCTTTGTTGACAAATATAATAGAAATAAGATTTGAACAAGGAGAGCAATGATACCCGGTATATCTTAAGACCTGATGTCGGTAAAGCAATAACAAAATGGAAAAAAAAGCAAGGTTAGCTAAGATTTCTTTCATTTCAAGTTAAAGCAAATGCAGTTCAAAAGCTAGCAACTACTAGTTAGTCGAGTTTCTTTTATATCAAAGAAGTCCAGACAGAAAAAAAAAACTACCTACCTTAAAATGTAGGTATATATGATTGGATGGAAATTTTTTAAAGGCCAAGTATACATATACCTACCTAATTTTAGGAAACTTCTATAATTAGATTGACCCGGATTTACTATTTTAGAATTGCGGAGAACCTTTAAGCGAAAAGTTTTCATTTGATTTGATTCTTTCATTCAATGAAAAAAGGTTTTTTTTGCAGTATTCATTAAAAGATTTTTATCGTAAATGATAAGGATAATCAAAGAATTAAAGATAGATTTGGTGAATAGAAGGACCCCATTTAAAGTTATGATTAAATTAAAGGACTAACTATGAAGAAGTCAATAATAGCATTTAACATGTTCTCAGAAACAGTGATCATATCAAACATAAAAGTTTCGTCTTTTTTTTCGATGGTGTTCCTTAAGGGTGTATGTTAGGGTCTTCTTTTTTCACTTATATTTTATATAAAAATTATTCGGGATGGAAGCATTCATCTAAATTAAGCTGATGCCCCAATTTATGTACTTAAATCGCCACATCGAACTTATTAAAGTAGGCTTCATGAATTTTAATATGAGCCGTATATATCGTTGCCAAATGTAACGTAAAAATATGTAGGTAGCGGTGCTAGGTTTTTTATTTTATTTTTTTTTTTTTATTTTAAAGGCAGGGGGACATGAGATCCTCTCCCAAGCACGGAGGCCATAGCGGCCCATTGTGCTGTCCTGCTAGAAAGCCATTCACCAAAACCTTCCTGCCCTCTTAATGAAGCGCATCAGGCCTTGGTGTGGCAGGCTTTCAGCTCATCTACAGATAGAAGTGCAGATCCTAGAGTATCCAGCC
Source organism: Dioctria rufipes (assembly GCA_963924295.1). Classification (NCBI taxonomy): domain Eukaryota; kingdom Metazoa; phylum Arthropoda; class Insecta; order Diptera; family Asilidae; genus Dioctria; species Dioctria rufipes. Next base: position 31,242,283 of record OZ002742.1, read on the forward strand.
TATACCGAGCGAAGGCCGGACACGCACACAAATAGTGTTCGGTTGTTTCTGGCTCTCCCTCCAGGCAGGACAGACACTCAGGTCTTTCAACAACTCCCATCCTTATTAGATAAGCGTGAAGCGAGTTGTGGCCGGTGATGATGCCAACCACAGTTCTACACTGTTCCCTTGCGAGCCCCATGAGAAAATCGGTGATATTCCCATTAGGTCCATCAAGAAACAGTTTTGTACACCTGCAAGTACTCAGGCTCGCCCATCTCTGCTGATGCTTTCTATGAACATCCGCTTTGATGGCAGACCCGATACTCGAGGTGGCAACGCCTACGGCGGGTTCCGATCCGAGGAACGGAGAATCAGAGCCAGCCCTAGCTAAAAGGTCAGCCCTTTCAATCTCCATGATCCTCATGTGACCAGGAACCCACAGAAGTGTCACCTTGTTGTGGATAGACAACTTATCCACAGACCACCTGCAATCCCCCAGTAACTTAGATGTTATGCGAGGGCCACTCAGAGCCATCAAGGCTGCCTGACTACCTGAAAGGATTGCAATGTCCTTTCCCTTGATTTGCATATCAATGGCTAACTTCGTTGCCATTGATATGGCGAAGACTTCAGCCTGGAAGACTGTGGTGTGTACTCCATCCCAATATCAGGCTCAGGAAAGTAGACACCCGCCCCAGCTCCCTCATTAGTGAGAGAACTGTCGCTGAAAATTTTTAGAGCGGACCAGGGTAGGCTCGATAAGGCCCTTCCCTCAGTCCACGATTGCCTTACAGCAAAGCTAACAGCCCATATGCCAGAGAGCAATGTGAAGAGCCAGTGCAACTGTCCTCCCAACCCCCATGAGCGCAATCGCAAAAAGTTTTGTTACACTTTTTAGCACGCTTTGGATTTTAGTTAGATATGGAAATTTTTTTCAGCATTCAAGGTCATGCTAGATATTGATATTTTTTTTAACACAAGACAAAAGAAATACAAGATTTTGTAATTTTTCATTAGAGTTGTCTCGACTTTTCATATCCAATATAAACGAATTCTTATTTGAGTTTTAAGATAGAATTTACCAACCATAAAGATTTGAGTTAAACGTGTGTCAATCCCGCTTGAAGGATCAACAATTTATTTCTAAATTAATGGTAGTTATGAAGGTGGCATATACCAAATTTTAGTGATGATATAGGATTTTACAAATAATGTCGAAGAATTAGAGGTTCGAACTCAACTCCTATGCCCTGGTGAGCTTAATTCCCAAGTAACAATTTTTCCAATTTTTGGTGACTGAAGGTGATGGGTAGTTTTATAAGGGGTATATAATGGTTACTCGGTTATATAAGAATTTGTGTTTTATAATATTACCAATTGGTGAATTACGTTATATTATAGTTTTTTAAGGTTACTAATGGTTATCGTGGAAGTAAGTTACTAAAGGTTTTGTAACTTGATGATGGAAATGTTTCAACTTAGAGTAACCATTACTAGAAGGTATATAAGAAAGTTTTATAATTGTTTTCATCACCACTTTTATAACTAAATGGCTATAAGTCTTAATTGTTGTATCCGTGGTTAGCCTTGTATAATTCAACAACATTCAGTAATTTAGGTGCGTTTAATAAAAATTGGGAACTTTCGTTAATACATATACCCACTATAAAATATCGTAACATTTTTTGGGGGCACTTTAGTAACTACGGTGATAGTTATAAATGTCATATTTAATGAAAATTATTAAATATTGCTTTTTTCTGGAGCGGTCTGTATTTTTTGGAAGTATCTATAATGATATTCACAGTAAAATTTTAATTGCAGCTGAGTTTCACCACGTACATGCCTAAAAATTCTAATTCTCAAATGTAAAAATATTAAACCCGGACATATAAAAATGCAATATAAAAAAATATCGAAATTCTATGTTAAGATAGGTTTCGTAAATATTTGCATTATATTGTTTTATAAAGGTAATGAAAAGTAATTTCCCTAACCTCTCAATCACTAAAAGTAATCAGTCTGAGAAAATTCCAAGCGTTGTGGAAACGTTACCATCACCATTATAAACAAAGTTTATAAAGTTAACCGAAACATTACTGCAACCACTGCTATGACCAAAATAAATTAATCGAGAACACCAAGGGTTATATAAGGGTTATATAAGAAGTTATATTAAGGTAACCAGAATATTTTTATTGCTCACTTTATAAAACTTTTAGTTATATAACGTTACATAAATCAAGTAACGGTAAACTTTATATAATCTTCCATTTAAGCTCTATAAGAGGTTTATAGTGGTTACAAAGAGGTTTCGCATACTAGTCTACATAACTCAAATTATATAATTTGGTAATGAAAACCTTACGGTTACTACTATATAAAAAACATTGTTTCTTGGGTTATATCGATTGCCTTATATTAATATGTTGGATTTGCCAGGTTCATCTCCTTTCTCTTTTCAGGACATACTTATGAAGACATACATAGATACATTATAAAAAAGACAAAAAAAAACTGAATTCCACGGAAATCTACCTCATCGGAAGATGAATATTTTTATTTCAAATGAAAAGACAATCAACCAATTAATACGCGCAAAAGACATTAGCCTCCCCATGAAGTAAAAAAAAAAGCTGTAGATATTTAACTCACATTGAAAAGAACGAGTTTTTCGGTATTATACTAACGACCATAACCAGGTTAATAAAATCAAGTACAAAGCGGTAATGGTTGACAACAATAGTAACAAGCAATCATAAGAAAGCATCGCAAGAAACAGGTCATTTACAAGAGAATTGTCCAAAAAGTGCAATGCTGTAAAGAAAGAGCCATCCATAACAGCCGTCTACATAGAGTGGCAAACACTGCAAAAATCGCCTATACTGCTCAACCTAAGGCTAGATACTAAGCGAAGCAGTTCGCGATCATTTACATATTGCATTTGTGGGATGAATGCTTCAAATTAAGGGTACAAAGCTATTGGCTGAGATTTGGGCACTTAATAGGGCAAAGCTATAAGAGATGGCCATAGACTGCGCTGGTGCTGTTGATATGACTTCTCAAAGGTGGTCAGAATATATACACAGTCATAATACAAAACGATCAACTCTAAGATCTCGTATCCGGCTTCATGTTCCGCAGGATGACTGGGTAGTCATAAATTCGGAGGAATTGCAGAAAAGACAAAGTGTCGTTTCTGCTGATTATAAGTGGTGATTTCATCTAGAGACACTAGAGCAGCAGGTCAGGTTAAAGAAATTCAAGATGTATGTATGTATGTATGTATGCCAATCTCGCTAAAAGAGAGCAATAATTCTTATTTAAGAGGCCGTTTTAAAGCATCTTCAAAATATAAGTAAAACTTCTACAGGATATTGTCAGAAAGCGATTTTATATTCCACCAGAGCGCAGTTTTCTTACCTTTTTATTTGGCTCATTATCTGATACGACACTAATAAATGTGATGAGGCACATACTCCAGTACTTTTAACTCAAAATATACTCAATAGGTGGAATAATTTAACAGCAAAACAGCCGCATTCCAATGGCAAAGTCGCAACAATAATTGGCAAAACCATTACAGTCCCTACACAGATCATTGACTAATCGGGGTATAATCATACAGCTAATTCACACAGCAGCTGTAAGGTAATCAACGAAGAGGAGTCCCCTTGTCCATTGCCTAGGTAATTACCTGACATTGTATTTTAGGTGAGTAGTTCTTCTTCCATGACCGTAAAAACAAAAAACAAGAACAAAAAATATTTAACTAGATAATCCGTTTCTTAGGTCCAACAGTCTGACCTTAAGAAGACTACTTATGCCTTGTTTTCTATAATTCTTTGACATTCAAAACCGTAACAGGAACACGAATGGTGAAATCAAAACGTCGTCACTTCTATACTAGCGCGCTGATTGAAGTTCTAGTAAGATAGATTTAGCTCACTAATTAAACCAATCAATCAACTTGTTATAAATTAAATTTTTCTAGCTTTTCCAGTATATCTGAAAAATTGCTACCTACCCGACAACTTTGCAAAGGAATATCAAAATGACCGTAGTTGTTTATAGACACTTACGTACGTTACTTACCAGCTAGAAGTACTGGATAACTAGAAGTCTGGAAACCAAAACAGAACTGTTCGAAAAAATGTTGTGTTCTACTCACTAATTCTTGACCTAGATTTCTTCTTATTTTTTATTTTTTTATTTTTACAGAAAATAACAAACTTCTCGGTAAAGTTTCATCATTTTAATGTTAGCGGAAGTAGTATAGAAATTCCTCAAGAGAAGACAAGATCTTCATATTTCTTACTAAGTCGGATAACATACAATTTTCATTTGTTAACTCGTTTGCAGAGACTTTTTGATACATTCAAGTTTCGCAAGTTTAAATCGTGATCGTTTTACACGATCACAAGAGAGAAAAAAAAACTAATTACCACTACTAATTTACTAAATTGACTCAGAGAGACTGTATACCTACGCCTTAAATTGAAGTGTAGTGAATCATTAGTCAGCAAAAGTAGAATTTATATGATTTCATGGCTGGAAATCAATTTGTTGAAAAAAGATCACAAAAAGATCGTTAACTGGAAAATAATTTGAAATGACCTTAAAAGATGACGAGGTGAAATAAATAAATACGCGATATTTTCTCTTTCCAATTTATGTAATCATTATGATCTCTATATTATTTTTTATATCACTAGTAATAACAGGAAGAAGTAGTAGAAGAAGAAGAAGATATGAGAAAAAATATTGCAACCAATGTAAAATAATTTGCACTAAGTGCAATAAAAAAATTACTCATTTAATAGCTAAATTATACAGGTGTTGTGTAAATAATATAAACAGAATAATATGAACCTTATTAGACAAAGTTTGCAGTATGAGGTATCTAATAATGCAGCTTAAGCTTGCCGCAATATTTATGATGTTTATAATGTTTATGGTGAGGCTGGAGTCGCCGTTGGTTATGAGAATTTCGTGCAGACGTCAACTACGTTCTGAATGTCTCTTATTGACGTTCAACTGTTGAAAAATTATCAGAAAGGATTTCTATATACACAAAAATAGTAGAAAAATTGAACTATGCACTCTTTACGAAAGTTCGACAATTTGGTACCACATGTCCTATCGAAGAGAAACCATCCACCAATATTTTGTGTCTTAGATATGAACCTTTCTTTAGTTGATCATCACGGAAGGAGCGATGTGGGTCTTTTACAGAAATCTATGAGCATTAAAAGTTTGATTGATGAGCTGGAGAGCTAATTTCATCGATTTCAGGAAGACGATTGCATTTTCGAAAAGTCATAGGTATGGTGAGCTGTAAGAGGAAGTTGATTGCATATAACGAAACGATAAGTGCTAATCCTTATTACTAACGGTTGGAAAAGGTAAACTAAAAACTGAAAACTAAGCGTCTAGAAAAAAACAAATTTTTTCTTTACAGTTTAAAGAGACATAAAGACTGCTTAGGACAAAAAAAAAATACTTTTTTCTTACTCTTCTGGTTATTTTCGAATTCTCTTTGGCAATGTGACTCACAATCTTCTTCTTAGAAAATTGTTCACAGATTTTACTTTCAGTAGATACCACATCCATCATTCTTGTTACAAATATCTTATGAAATCATTTTCATCTGGCTAAAGTAAATAATAAGTTTCTTGTTAATAGAAAATGGAGTACCTCAAAGCTCGGTTATTGTTCCGATGCTATTCTGCTTATTTACAAATATTTTTCCTCGATTGATTGAAGATGAAAGTGTTTCCCAATTGGTATGTCGATGACAAATAAAAAGACCGCAGTAGGCAAATTTGACTTATTGACATTGCACGTATTAAATGAAATAGTGATATAGGATAATTTCTGGAACAGAATGCCTCGCAGCCACCCCGCACAAGTGCGATGATGAAATGTCTAAATCGTAGCTACCAACATGGTGAACATAATGGCCATTGCTGACTGCATCAATATGGAATTTCAACTAGTTTTGTTAACTGTATTAATAATAAATTGAGACCACAAAATTATTATTTTTTAATTTTTTCATCACCATAATTAAATTTTCTTTGAAACTCATGATGATGTTCAGCATACAAAATTTTAAAACAAACAAAATATTAATCAGCTGTTAAATGTCAAAGTGCAGTAATTGTGGTAAAGTTGAAAGTCGACCAAATTCTGCGTCATAGCTATGATGCCTATATTTATTGCGATCACTTAGTGGCATTGCTTTATAAGTTACTCCTGCGTGATGTTTGCCTGCGGGGTGGCTATATTTATTCTGTTCCAGGGGTAAATGCCATGGCAAGTATCCAATGAATTGTTGCACAATCTTATCAAATAGAAGTGTATTACTTCGCAATGTAGTTTATTTGATGTGAATGATATTTCGCCAATCATTCCTGGCAGTCCTAAGCAAGGTTACTAAATAAGTGATGAACCAAAATGATTTCTTGACAAAAGGAACAGTTATCGAAACCCGTATTTACAGGCAGTCTAAGTTTGTCTAGAGCGAAAGCGATAACAAGTTCCCTGTAAAAAAATCAAACTGCTAAGTTCATTGGAGAAACTAAAGGTGAGCTGGGTTCAGCGTTGACTATAATATACGGGTTCAGGTCTATTTAAAAAAAAAAAAAAATGTATCTAAAAGCACTAGTCCGAACTACTACACTTAATTGTTAACATACATGTTGTGTCTCCAGGAATCCGAACAAGGTTTCAAGATTTGGGTAAAATTGTTGGTTTCTAGAATTATCGACATAAGCTCTTGCTAGGGGTGCGGAGAAAGACGAATTGTAGATAGTGGGTGACCTTGTGAGTGAAGTTAGAGCTGGTGTATTTGAATGTCGAGAAAAGATTCATTTTTAGGCAGAAGGCCACGCCATATAGAACTGCACATATTATCTATGGAAAAGTGTATTACAAGACTGCTAAATGGTATATATATGTACATCTTCTCCGACAAGTAAGTAGGCAGACAGAGTTAAACCGAATCAAGTGGTAACGAGGTTACCAAAAAAAAAAAAACTGTTAAGACTAACTTTGTTTCATAATTCTGAACTTTGGCATCATCACTGGCCACAGCTCCTTTCACTCTCATCTAACAAAGATTGGAGTTGTTCACAGCCCTGAATGTTTGTCTTGCCTGGAAGAAGAGCCTGAAGCAACCGAACACTTTCTGTGCACTTTTTCGGCTTTTGTCCGAGGCGCAGGCTGGATATTATTGGGCCTAATTTCCTATATCTGCGGGTTAGCTGAAAAAAGGCTGGACTAGATGCGTTTCATTTAGAGGATAAGAAGGTTTTAGTGAGAGGGTTTTACTTATTTTTAGCAGATTATCACTTATCACAATGGCTCATCTTGGTCTCCGGGCTTGTAGTACTCAGCGAGATATTTAATTTCATATGCATCATGCAGTATGGGAACTACCTCCCCCCCGCAGGAGTTCCAGCCCCCCACCCTAAAAGTATGCAAAGAAATTTTTTTTTCTACGAATTGTAACTGTTAATGAGCGTAGGCAAATAAAGAAACCCGTTTACCGACCAGACATAACGCTATCGAGTTAGAGCCGATCTAAAGTGCGAAAAATCTAACCTCAGTTCGAATAGAAATAAATAACTATTTAAGTCTCTGAGTATACGGGTGTGGGTACTCAAAGTTCTTCTCAGGGCCTAAGGAATTGATTCCGTTACCAGATTTCCCAAAATGTATTAGATCAACTTTGACCCTCCTTAATTGAAATAAACATAGTTAATAAAATATGTTCAGAGTATCATAATGCATATTTTAAGAATATACATACATATCTTATGTCTGGAGAAGTCGGGCTTAAAATAGGCACTCCCCTTTAAATTAGTCAAATTGCTTACAAAATATCAGGGGATAAAATATTTAATTATGACTCAGACAAACCAGGTGTCAAAATGACACCATAATCACCATTTAAAATAGTGAAAAAGTCGTAATGCAGGGATTAAACGATAAAGCAGGAATGTCAAAACCCACTTCTTGAAGTAGACTGTCCAGTTGCTTTCTGTGGCCCCCACCAGGAGTCGTCTAATGGACCTTACATTTCCAGGACATTTTAATTTTTTTAAATAGGAAAATAAAATCTGAGAACGCTGAAATTCGGTATAGACAATCCTTTTATGATCACAATTGTAGAAAAAAATTAAAAATTATAATAATTGTTATTTCGTATAACGAAATTTCCAAATCAATTTTCAGGACGCTGATTTCGGGCGCCAAATATTCAGATTTTGTCACGTATGTCGGAGGAGTTTGAAAATATGCTCAATAAATCAGAAAAAAATCGCAATAAAAATTAAGCTAAAAAAATTAGCATATTAATAAAAAAATACTGTGATTTTTAATTAATTCCTTAGTATGAGCATGCAAATTAAATGACATATGAAATCTATGTATGACAATATTTTAAAGTGTTAGTCGGATAGCGTTAAAAAAAATACAATAAATTAGGGACAGTAGTATATTACTTTTAAATTTATAACAGGACTTACAGGATTTCTATAAGTCCCGTTAAAATTAAAACATTTCAAACATACGTGAAATTCCTCATATAAATGAGGGACGAATCTAATTAGAATCTAATTTAGCAAACCATGCAAACTTATTTGGTTAGTTATTGCTAAACGGCTTTGAATAATGTCTTCTAGTTTATTTTAGATAAAAGCTAGTGCATTAGAGATAATGTTAAGAGAAAAAAAGTGGCTTAATTGTTGCAGGATATACAAAAAAGATGGCGCTGAATGTAATGTAATGACCGATGAAAGATAGTATCATACAAAACTCATCGGCGAATCGGTAATTAGAATCGCATCGAGATTTAGTAAAAAGATTTATTTTTAGGACAAATAGGGGTTGTAATTATCTACCCCTGTTCAGCCCTCCTTGAAAATTTCATTACTAAAAAAATGATTTGAAAATTTTTTTTTTTAAAAAAAATCCGAAAATTTTCCCGTTTTTATTCCCACCCCCGCCACCAAGGTGGACGCAAACCTTAAATTTACAGCATTTGTAATGCCACATATCCTAGGTATATTTTGAAAAAGGAATAGTTGAAATTGAACCAACACTTACGGACACTTATCGAATAAGAAATTTTCTGAAATGATCCGCGTGGTATGTAGGTACTGATCTTGAAGCACTGATCTTGTAGCAAAATATAGAGGACCTGAACCCTTTCTTGATATGCAACTCCAAATAATGAAAGTAAACAGTTCTCCTCGTATTTCTATGAAAGTCTTCTCCTACATAACATTACAGACTCCCCTCTGTTACAGCTTCTAGCCGGCATGCATCACTGTAGATAGTCTAAAGTTTTAAAACTTGTTTAGTTGAATTTGTAAACTCACTTTTTTCGAAACGCCAACTTTAAAGTACTTATGCAGTTTCACCCACTGAAATCGTGAATGAATGAAAAATATTTTTGGTGTCAATTCTGGTTTGTTCGCCAGACGCCTGCATTTTATATTTGCTTCGTATCAGCGGCATGGTCCTAGGCCTAGCCGATATCTATAATCATTGCTGAGTGCAAGTTCTTTTTTAGTACTTTATGTGATATTCTGCGTTTTAGTAAAGTTGAGTGAAATAAATTATCGACTGCTTTTTGGGTAATTTTTCTTTTACTTCAGCAATTTGGTCAATGACCTTGGAGGTATCTACATCTCAAACATTTTTTTATTTCTTTGAAACCGTGGCATAAGAAACGTTACGTTATTGTGGCTTTTTCTTGATGATTTAGTTTATACCGCTGACAAAAAAATAAATGAATTTTTTTTACACGACGACAAAGAATTCGAACCAGAATCAATGAAATTATTATTATTGTTTTTTTTATTCTCACCGCAAAAATAGCCAAAAGATAAAGGTTTACGAAAACAATTTCATCCGAAACTATGAATGAATAAAGTAATTCTACGCCTTCACTTCATCTCAACATAAAAAAAAAAGAAAACAAAAATATCAGAAGAAATAAAATCTTTCTTTTTCTATTTACATATAAAAAATTACAATGCGAAGAAAGGCCTGCATAATTACGTATATATGTAAGAGTTTTTCAATGTAACAAATAAAAGAAGTTCTCAACTTTTCTGCAAGTTTTATATACTGCCACAAGGAGTTCTTGAAACTCTTTTCATTGCACATGAAACACAAAACACGAAGTGAACAACATCTTTTATTTACAGTATTGTTTCCAGAAATCTTTTCTGCATAATAAAAATAACACAAAAAAATATATATACAGAGAAAACTATAGTTCACATTTTAACTATATATGAACATAGTCACAGTACCTACCAAAAGTCTTACTGCAAAGTTCAGCTATATAACGGACGATTGGAGTATTGTTTTTCCAAGTTTTTTCTACAAAAACAAAAAAAAAATAATAATCTCAGGACAAAACACAAAAGTCTACGTTTTAATCACTTACATTTGAGCCGAAAACAATGAATCATCTATCCAGAAACAAAAGCTCAAAATAATAAACCCATCCAGTGCACAGACAGACAGACAACTTGAGAGAAAAAAAAAACATTTACAAAAAAAAAATGCACTTGAAAATCTGGATGGACTCCAACTTCCTCCAAGGGTGCCATTACACTTTTCCAACCATTAAATCTTACAATAAGAGCCTACCTGTCTACTCCTGTTGTATGTGGGCACAAATTATACAAAATGCCTATGGCCGTATAACAAACATCGCGTCGGGCTCGAGGTTCCCTACAATATTCCCACCCCGAACTTTTAAATCAACATACGTAGGTACTAAAGCCTGCCATATTGCATACTTTTTTATACCTTTGCATAGGAGTTTGCATTTTCGGCACCTGTTTCGGGTCTCTCTCTCTCGCTCTATCTCTCTCCATTACGGGAAAAATTGCTCCATTGAGAGGCCATTGACTGAATAATTTCGTATTGCAAACGTGAAATATGTGGAAACTTCCGGAAAATGCCGCACTTAATTAACGCAAATGGCGTTCCTTGGTCACACCATTCCGAACGAAGTGCCCCTCTAATATATGAGAAGTTGAAAGTCCTATAGGAGCACGTGTCGAAAATAAAACTGGACGTATCGCAATAAAACGCAAACAAAACCCAAGCATGACTGGATAGATATCCTGGCTGCTACATATATTTTCCCTGATGCTTTGCCTCACCTTTGCTCTAAAGGCAACCTGAACGTGTATACAATATAGTTGTGGTTATACCCATACTACATAGGTATACATATAGGGAAAAGATTGTAGGAAGAAAAACGAATCATCCAGAAGCAAAGTTACAAAACCACAAAATACTGGAAAATTGTGCAACCCCATTCACGAACATCTGCACAATTTTTCAACCCTCACGTAAAAACAGCTATCCATGCTTGGTCTCGTCTGTATTAATTTTCCCTTATTTCTATGGGCTGATGCTGGCCTTCTAGTATAAAGAGTACCTACAAATTGGAGTCAGCAGCAGTTTTAATTCATTTTCCAGCCCTTGAAATTTTTCGGGGGAGAAAATTGTCGTTTCCAGAAACTCTTACAAACAATAGAATTCACACAAAAACCCGTCACACGAAAGGTATCCCTGGGATCATGATATTGTGGGTCGTTTAATTGGGTAGGACTTTACTTTTATTTTTATTTTTTTTTTTTACTCCTCTTAAGCACAAACTAAAGTGGGATGCCACTGAAACCTTAGGTATATATAAGAGATAAAAAGTGCTCCTTTGATCATCAGTATAAAACCAAATGAAAAAAAAATTTTTTTTTTAAGGAATCCATTTCCATTAGCAATTGGATCCGTCGCATTATATCGTTCTTTTTGCATCGAGGCCAGTACCGCGTTATTGGAACAAGCATTGAATTCGTTATTTAATGGGTGGAGAGCTGGGAAACCAGGTCTGTTTACACCCACTTCCACTTTGGAGTACATTACTTGACGAGTTTCGCTGAAATTCGTCGTCCTCTTCAGCTTTAATTACGTTTTGTCTTTCAAGTGCTGGCAAATTTGCAGTCGTTTGTCATTCAAGATCACTTTTGGAGTTTGAAATGAAACCGAAAAGGAATCGTGTTTTTTTTTTTTTTTTGCGTTAGGGAGAAAGACTTTTTTTTGGGGATGTAGAAACATACTTATGTATGTATACCGATACTGAACCTATATTACCTATTCAAAAGTCAAGAGGACTGTTGTGGTTTAAGACTTAAGTGTGCTTGATTTTATGCATATAACCGCACTTTGTATGCCATAAACCATATAAACGTTTTTAGAAATGTTCATTTTAAGTCAAGCGGATTTCTTAGTTGAAATTGTAAATTAAAGTTAAAAACTAAATATTTTCTGTACTAATTATAGCATTCTCGTTACCACAATTATATTTACGAAATTGTAGATTTAAAAAAACAAGAGAAATGAAATTGTAAAAATGGTTGTCTTTATGTATATTTTATGTGTCCAATAGGGTACTGCCAGAGAAGATCGAAAAAAAAAACTCTCCGACTCCTCATATGAATAAAATCTAATTAAGTATGAAAAAAGTTATAAGTCAGCTGATTTTTTAGTTTTATCGGAAAGTTTTTATACCTTAGTTGAAATCTATAGGGTATACTAAGTTTGTCATTCCGTTTGTAACACCTCGAAATAATGATGGTAGAAGAAAATAAATTGGACAATGGACACCCACGCATAATATTAAAAGTTATTTTGATTTTTGCATGTCCGTCCGTACGTGTGCCCGATAGCTGGAGAACGCATTCATTCAGAGGGCTGAAATTTTGCACACGGGCTTTTTTTAAAAAAAATAGTAAATTCAAGTTCGAAAATGGGTCGAATCGTGCAACTCCTTCGTAGGGTTGTCATACAAAAATTTCTTTTTTTCATTATATATTTGGGCACTGCCTGTGAACGCATCGATATAGAGAGCTGAAATTTGGTACATGGTGTTTTCATAGTAATAGAAAATAAAATTTCATAAATAGACTAAATCGGGTAACCCCTTCTTGGTGTTGCCATATAAAAATTTTGGTTTTTTACGTATACTGTGAAAACGATCAGTCCAAGACATTTTTATTGTACTAAAAATTTCTTCAGAATACGAAATCCTATAAAAATGGTTATAATCATTTTTTCTGTCCGACAAACCGTTCTAGAAATATATGCGAAAAACAACTTCAAAAATCAAACTTGCACAGAAGAGTGACAATACGAAATTTCATACGAGCATTCATCTAGGGTATCATAAGAATTGGTCTTAAGCCAATTCTAGCTTTTTTACTTGTTATTAAAAGATTTTCTATTCCAACTACAAAAAATTTAGAGATGGTTCTGACGTAAACAAAATCTATTAAGGTAAGACAGGACTACTTCAGTTGTCAAAATAAAAACAGAGGAATTCTAAGAATGTTCGATTTTTTTTTTGTAGCAAATATACAGTAAAAAAAAGAGAAGAATTTTTCAGTAAATTCATACGAATTTTCAATCAACGAACTTATTTCAACCCATGGATAAAAAATCATGCTGTACTGACTTATATTAGAGATGAGCGAATTAATTTTGTGTATCACACGCATTTTTTTTTTTTTAACAAATTTTGTATACCTCAAATCTTTGTACCTTAAAACTGATGGCGGTAGTTGCCCTCACATTTTTCGAAAATGAAAATATTTTAGTGAATTTTCTAAATTCAAAAATATAAAAAACAAAAATTGATTTTTTTTCGAACAGAGTGATCTTACTCTGGGCTCAATGGCGAAGCTATGCCAATGCAACCAATGCGGTCACGTTAGGGTCCCTCATTCAAGGGGAGGTGCTTCCATTTTTTTTTACATTGTGATCCGCAAAGGCTAGTTATGCCACTGCCTGGGTGGTCTCCATCGTCGAACTTCTATGGTAGACGATCAGAGATAATCATGTCTGATCGCTGGATCGAAAAGTTCATTATTTTTTTATATGTATATAAAAAATGGCATTTTTCTTTGAATATCAAAATAACACCTCTTATTGGAAAACCCTTTATATACCTACTGGGTGGCGCAAAAGTACTGCCCTATATAAATTACTTATATTTTTTTTTATATGACATCTCCTATAATTCTGATATTGAAAATTGTGTAGTAAACAAATGTAAATTACTAAAAATAAACATGACCGTTATATTCTCCAAGAACGTGGAATAATCGTGTCAATGTTTTTACGGAATAATTCATCAGTGATAAAAACACAACGTGAATTTCGTTGACGATTTACCCACCGTCCGGTATCGGTTGGTCGCACAATGCAAGCAACTTTTTGCCATACTCCTCGAAGCAACTGGCGCAACATTGGATAGACCTAAGTTTGGCAGACCAAGAACAAGCCGTTCAGCCGAAAATATCGATGCTGTGCGCGAAGATGTGGAAGAGTGTCCAAAAACATCAACGACGCGACGTGGCATGTAGCGTATTTTGGTCAAAGGCTTGAAGATGTTTCTGTATAAAACTCAGATGACTCATCAGCTGCTGTCTATTGACAACCGAGCTCGTCTAGAATACAGCCAGCACGTCATAAACCTCAACCTTGAAGAGCATGATTTTTTTTTTCAAAATTGGTTATGTGTGACGAAGCGCATTTCTATTTCTCGGGGCATGTCAATAAGCAGAATACTCGCCTCTGCGACACTGAAAATCCGCGCATTATTCAAGAAACATCTTTACACCCACTAAAGGTTACTTTATGGCATGGCGTCTGTGCTGAAAGAGTGATCGGACCCTATTTTTTCGAAGACGCTGCAGGTAATGCCATAACTGTCAGTGGCGAGCGCTACAGAACCATGTTACGTGAGTTCTTGCAAATTTGAGCATTATCCAAAGGAAATCTATAAAAAAAAAAATTACGATTTTTACTTTCTTCCGCACCCCTGTGGGTACATTTTGTCAAGGTCTCAGCGAGTACATAACAAAAGATTAGTTTTTTTTGTTTTAAGCACATCACTTTTCCATAGACTTGTTAAGTGAGACCACCTCTCGGAACTTTTTTGGACCATTAATCTTTGATTTGTCAGCTATTTCAAAATAAAAATTAAAAAAAAAAAAACAAGTGCTAGAGGTCCCCAATAGAAAAAAAATCTCCTCAGTACAATGCTCCCATACAGGTTACTTTGGGTATACGGTGACTTTAAATCTTCATATCTCAAAAACGTAGTCGAATGCTTTCACAATTTTTTGTACATAGTTAGATAAGATTTCCAGCTTTAAAAAAAGTCTAGTGAATAATCTATTTTTCGAAATAATACTATTATCAGCAAAATCTTTTTTTCGTTCAGTGCTGCTATATTTTTTTATAAAAAATATATAGCGCTAAGCTTCAATTGGCATTTGAATCAGAAAAATCGGTTGCTCCATTCTCGAGATATAATTTTTTGGAAATGACGTTTTATCGTAAAATCACGAAATTTCTAACACCATAGCGGGGGATGGGGCGTGCTAGGCGGAAACAACAGAATATGGGTAAGATGGGTAATATGGGTAAGATGGGTAAGATGGGTAAGATGGTCTGGTTGCAAGGAAATGGGTTTCGTGTGGAATGGCTGCAATGCTGGGCACAAGACCGTTAATCTGTTAATCGTTAATTAACGTAAATAGTTAGTTTTCGAGTAATGGATTAACTTTTTAACTCTTTAACTGTTAATTAGGTATCTACTATTTATGACGAAAATTACACTACAGAGGAAATCACGTTCTGACTAGTTTGTGTATGTGTGTTTGTGTCATGTATGTAGGTTTCGAGGATAGCAGCCCCCTGTTCACTGTTGACATCACGCTGGCGCCGTTGATTGATTGGATCACTACTACCGACAATTGCAGCAACTGTATTTAAATTAAATAATATCAAGGTTAGGAGTCTTGTGAATTGCACAGCTTTAGCCAATCCCTTATTACCCAAAATTCTGATTGATATAGCTAGAAGTGTATGATATGTATGGCTAGATAGTTTAAGCGGCGGTGTCGTAAACAGTAACATCGAAAACTAAGAGACCGATTTTTTAATTCTGTCACTCAATCTAAAGAAATGCTTAGGAGCCACAGAACCTTAAAAATTAAATCCCAAAGTCTAGTCAAAATGTGGCTAGACATGAAATCAAAAGACTCATTCAACGATTCAGCATTCCATAGGGAACAGATTTTAATAAACCTTTTTACAGGAAAAGATATTTTGACTCCTAAACAAGCCCAGATCTCAGACGAAAACTTCAAAATGTTAATATTTATGAAGGAAAATGTGCACTTTTTGTCAGAAAGCGATAAATAATAATCTCCAGTGGGGTCCACCATTTTTATTCTTTTGTACTTTTAATTTGATACCGAAATAATTACTATAACAAACGAAGATTTATATCTTTTGTTTTTGTTTTTTTATCTCCTAGCTAAACTTCTCCAATCTTAACATTTTTTTATAAGCAAGGGTAATACGTTGGATTCACCTGCTCATTTCACTAATCCAAATACAATTACAATTTTTATTATTATCCAGTATCACCGACTATATATCTATAAATATAATTTAAAATTATATATATTATAGGTAGGCACCCCTAAAATTACGAAATCAGTAGAAATCTAATAAAACTTCATCATAACCTCATACAGAGCAAATGAATCAATCAGCTGCGATGTTATCGTGTGCATATTATATTTGTACACTTCATTTTTTTTTGTTCATATAATTAGTACAAAAACATTTATACAAATTATAAAATAATTTTCTCTCTCCTCCGAAAATGATGAAATAAACACTTTATAGCTCCTCACAATTGGCCCTTTTAATTCTTCAAGCGACATTTAATTTTACGATTGTAATAAAATTCAATGGCCCTTTACCAAAACAAAATTGGAAGAGCTAAGAAAAAAAAAAGAGACATGCTAAGGGGCATCTAATGGAATTTTAACGACTAACGTTTATAGCTCCTAAAAATGAAACACACAAAAAGAACTCCACTTGAACTTGAAATCTTCTTTATTTGATTGATTAAACTTTTCCAATTACATATACATATTCGATTGCTCGCATTCCATCGAGAAATATTTTACACGAAGGCTAACCACCCCTAACCCAATTATGTTATAGAAAGACTGACGGCAACAAACACCACCAATAATACCAACATCACGGAACCAAATCTCAGCTGTGTTTCGATTTCCCTGGAGCGAAAAACCAATAAATCGAAATTATTTCGGGATTTAATGGAATATTATTATTAGCTCCCGTGAAATTAATAGGAATAAAGTGTCGTGACTGATTACAATAATATTATTGTATTTCACTCTGTGTTTTTCATAGCTCAATGCCAGCCAGCCAGCCAACCTCCATCATCCACCCGAAACCCAGCAGGGAACCTTGGGAAATTTATCAGCACAATCCCGATTTGTGATTCGCACCGCAAACATTTTAATCATAAAACAAAATTCACTTCCTCCAGTAGGAAGGGGAGAAGACAAAATTAAATGTAATGATTTCTTGCTTTCACCCCCGCACCGCTCATTTCTTTTGCCAATTACCACCTCGAGCCTTATAATAGATGAGTCATAAAACTTGGAGCGACTTCTGAGTAGATAGTAGGTACTACTTCTGAGCTCATTATTTTTTGTGGAGTCGTTTTCTATTTTTAAAACTCGTCGCGTTTGTTCTGCGCTGATTCTAAATTACTTCTGCGGATTGGTGTGTTTGCAGCCAGCGCCACATCATACCAGTTGTAGTACCAACCATGGGTAGCACAACTATACAAACACTACAATTGTGAGTGTCACAAGAGCACATGCAGCACACACTCACACACACACTTTTCACGGAGGGCTGAAGTTGAATGAAAGATTGCTAAGGGGAGGGCAGCCGAGGAGATTAGAAAATAGAAATTCGTCAGGCTTGAGTCTTGACACAGAAGCAAATGAGTGCTAAGTGCTAGATGGATTTGCGTTGAGCCGCATTAATGAGACTTTTTTTTTTCTTTTCTCACGTAATTCATGGTCAAGGCCTGTGTAGGTAATTGCACGTAACGAGACGACAACGCACGTTCGTTGAAATAATTTTTGGATAATTTTCTCTTGCCGAGGTCAGTTTTTTGCTTGAGGATGGAATAGTTTTTTGCTGTGTAATGAGTCCGGTAGGCCGGCGGGGGAACATTATCGTGGAAATTTATTAATTTTCTTATCAGAAATAAAAACAAAAACAAAACAGCAAAAACAAAAGTTCTGCTTGACAGGTTACTTAATTGTAGGTCAATGTATTTTTGACAATTTGTATTTCTCGTGCATAGTTAGACGAAATATATCTCTGACATTTATTACTAAATAAACATGATAATAGTAAAGAAAAACAGAACCCAATTCCAAAAATAAATAAAAACGCAAATTAGTTGAAAGGTACCCATGTATATATTGCAATTGAAAATAAATTATGGGAACACCATAATTACAAGAAAATAAAACACGAAAGTTAGCGTGTCATATGAAGAACGCTTTGAAAGCCTCATAATTATTGTTCTTAATATTGTCAAACTCTATGAAACAATTACTTTTGTATATAGTAGTGAAAAAAAAATAAATAAAATAAAAATAAATAAATTAAAAAAAAAAAAGGAAAACAGAGATGACACAATATTTACATTAACAATTCAGTCCTGGGCGGTGGAATATACATAGAATCGATTCAAAATTATATTGCGATTCAAGCTAACTACTTGCTGCACGATACTATTTTTAATTATTATTCATACCAGCACGGACGAGAATGCCATTTAATTACATATTTCCTCCGTTTAGTAGTAAATGATGGGGGCGGAAAAATATTTACTTATAGGTATCTAGAAATTCCATTTCCATTACAACAGTCCATTATTGTTCATCCTTTATTCTGTAGAAATACAATTATTTTCTCTATGTTTATTACTATTGTATCAGTTACCTTAAAATGACAATAGATACGGAGATATGGAAGCTATTATTATTCCTTGGTCAGATAACGATACTGGGGTATCGTGATGGCTATTTTTACATTTCGGATTATACATTACATAAAACATATCGACGGTAAGAAAAAAAAGTCTTAATTGATATGTAATCAGAATTCATACAAATTATGAGATTAGTTGAGATTTACATTTGTAATAGGATAGTCAGGACAATATATAGTACGATTATTTACTTATTAGAGGTAACTCTCAGTATGAATGAATGAGCAATAAAACCAAGCAAAAAAAAATATGCTGTTTTCGGCCCATTTAAAAACAACAATTCCTCTAATATTATCATAGATTCTGGGAATCTCATAATTGCTATTTACATTATTTTTTTTTTTAAATCGGGAAAACGTTCTACCAAAAAAAGGTGTGGATTGAATGTTTCGTAACAAATTAAATCGTATAGGTGGATTATTTCTCGTCTACAGCAGACTGAAATTCACTGAAAATAATTTCAAGAGTTTCTAAAATTTTAGAATGCATTGAAAATGCAGGAAAAAATCGAACTTTTCGACCCTGCGATCAGAGAGAGGTCTCAACTGGTTATCTCTGATCGCTTACCATAGAAATTCGATGATAGGATCACTCAATTGCCCATACAAATACTATTTATCAAAAGAAAGTGTGAATTATATCGTAGCAAAATTACTCGTTGAAATTTTCAAATTGGATGATTATTCTCCTTGTCGCCATACGATTCGATAAAGTTCGATTTTTTCTGCATTTTTAATACATTTAAAAATTTTTAGAAATTCATTGAAATTATTTTCAATGATTTTCAGTCTGGTGTAGATGAAAAATAATCCACTTATAAGTTTTTCTTTGTTTAGCCAAGTGTCGTATGGCGACAAGGGGAATAATCACCTAATTTGAAAATTGTAACGAGAAATCTTGGTACCACATAATTCACACTTGCTAATTGATCACAAGTATTTGTATAGGTAATTGGGTGACCCGATCATCGAAATTCTATGGTAAGCGATCAAAGATAACCATACTGATGAGATCTCTCTAATCGCAGGGTCGAAAAGTTCAATTTTTTTCCAAACTAAATCTAATAGGATCTTTCATCAAATAGTTTCTTCTTAATTAGAGGAAAATTCTGACTGACTTTTAACTTATAAATAATGGGAATTATTTTTTGTCGGTCATACCTTGTAATAATGTAGTAACGATTGCACAGTGCTCTCCAAATCCCAAAAAACTGGGAAAAAGTCAAAAACGTATTCAATTCGAGTGAAAGTCTGCAGTCGTGTCAAATTACGAAAGAAAAACAAATTGCGGCTAGAGTAATGGCGCCATTGCGAATAATCATTAAATAATACTAATAAATGATGGCGGACTCGATATGTAAATGGCTACATTGTGGAAAGTCAATTTGATTTGTACGGAATTCATATTTTTAGAAGTCTTCAAAAAATAACGAAAAACTGCAGAAAGCGCATACATCATCGCATAAAAATTATAATCGAAACTGAAGTCGCAGCTAGTTGCAGTTAATTTTTGAATATATTTTTAAGAAATGTTTAAGCAACAATTCCCATTTGGTTTAAGAGCCGGGGTAGACAAGGGTTTTGACTTATTGCTTTTTCTAACACTACTTTTCAGAACATGACCACGAAAAATATCACTACTTTTATTAATAACTTACTATTTTATACATTGTTAATACTAATTTCGAGCATACTCTTAGTTTCTGGAGAAGAATGCATTTTACAGAATCAAAATCCGTTAACTTTTCGCGATTCTAGACAAGCTCTGTTTTACTTTCGATGCGCGACAAGTAAACAATGCGGCAGACCCAACGCTCACGAACGGAATGCGTGCCTAAGCCAGATAGAGACTCTTTTCCTATTTTAACGGTCTTAATACATACTAACACTACAACTATTCCAACCATTAAAAGTCCCTAGAAAATAAAATTTTTTTTTCGACTTTTGGCTGGCATTTTGAGATTTGGAACCATTGTGCATTGAGGAAAATTTAGTAAAAAATACGACAAGACACAAATCTACAATTAAAAATAATTTTTATGTGACTAATATTATAGAAATTTTAATAAAATTGAATGCATCTGCTCATTAACAAATAAATTAAACAGAAATGGACTTGAAATGGATCCCTGAGGAACCCCGAACAAATAAATAAAACTGATTGAAAAGTTTATTAGGAAACCTTTAATCGTTGGATACACTTCACAAGAAATTTTTTTTGTATGTTAATAAGCCATCACACTTTTCCACATACATTATCAATTATGTAGGACTTCTACAAGACTAGGTAGAAAATAATTTCAAAAACCCGCAATTGACTCGATTGAACCTTTATTTCAGAGTGCCATATACATCATAATCATTGCCAGAGGTGAAATCACTTGAATCACAATCCATAGTTTATCTAGAGAGCCGTGATGCAGCTGCAGAAGAATAATGCATTTTAGAATTTTCGTTTTTTGTTTTCTTCTTTGTATTCAACTCTTACAATTAAGACCTTGTAAATGAGATTTTCACCGTTTTGACATGACGATTCTGAAGAAGGCTTCTTCGGAATAAGCAGAAGTATTATGTATTAAAGTTGGATGGGTATAATAATTGACTGTATTAAGGTGATGATACTAAAGGAAGTATGAGAACCGATCATCTGGTAGTGTTTTATCTGCCTAAATTAAGATTTAATTGCTCTACCACTACAACATTTCAAAAAACTCTACTCTTAAGTCAGAATCTAATATTTTCTTATCTCGGCACTCAAAACACAGCAAATCATGATGAGAGTTTCAATTCTCACTTTAAAGTCTGTGTAATATTACACAATATTTTTACAAAATGTAGGTAATTGTAGCAAAATAATAAGAATGTAAAAAAAGATATAATTTTATAATAATTGCCTATTTTACAATTTTTTCTTAAATGTAAAATAGCACAGAAATATGACTTAATAACCGTAGTAAATATTTGTAACTTTTACAGGAGTACACAGTGTTGTAAAAAAAAAAAAACAATCTTAAGTAGTTTAAGATGTAAGATTTTCCACTTACTAAGATTCTGGCAGTTAGTCTCCAAATTTTGTGTGAAAACATCGCATAGAGTGTGAATTTTACTTAATTAAAAAAAAAAAAAATGTAATAATTTTTGATAGGTGAAAAAGAGCGTCTAAAAAACCGTAGACGCAAGCCCTTCACTGTTGTTCATAAGAAGCGCTCTAGTAGGAGGTATGCTAAATGATTGACGAAGATGTTTTTTGAATGTATCTTTTCAAAAACTTAAATGAGCTTTTTGAATAAATCACCGCAGTGCTTCTTCCTTAATATCATAAGAGGCCTTCAAGATTGCTTCCTGAGAAGATTAATAAATTGCTTACGCTTGCTAATGATTATTAACCCATTCGAGACCGACTGCACATCGTGTGTGCAATGCATTTACGAGCCAAAAAGATAGGTAGCACACCGTGTGTGCAATGATATAGAATTGCAATTATCAGTCAGTATGGAAAAGCAGCCATCAGGACAAAAAATTAACTTAGAAGTGTGTAAAAATAAAAGTTGGTATTGGTGTTGGTTTTATTTGTACGAAGGGAGTTACAAAACTAATGATTTCTATTGAATAAAATGTTTTTTTTAAAGCGGTCAATATAAAGCAAGAAAAATGTTGGATGCTGGGGATGGTCTCCAAAAATAGTACAGTCTCGAATGGGTTAAGGGGACTAGGCAATCGTAGATCAAGTGAAAAAGAAATACTTACAAACATCAGCTTTACAAATAAATTTATTTACAAACAATTAAAGAAACAAATCAAGTTGCGTCCTTTCAAAGTAATGTTAATTAGTATCATAAACACTTAAAAGAAATTTATACAGACATATACATACATATGTATGTAAATAGACTAAATATATTCATCAATTTTGCACGGAATTTTTTTGATTTTGCCTTAATTTAAAACGGTATAAATAAAATAAATTATTTTTTTTTTTTTTTGCATTTCAGTAGACTTTTACTTTCCCGCAGAACCAGCAAAAAAAAATAATGGAAACATAATTATTAAATTGGTGATCAACAAATGGTGATTTTTTTATAAAAGCGAGAATTTTTAAATACAGGGTGGGCCAAAAGTCACCATGGGGCTTAAAAATTAAATTGGTAACATATGGTAGGATGAAAAAAAGGAGGGGTAAGGTCAGGTGGGGAAATATGCTTACCTATGAAGAACAGACAGTTGGCTATCATGTAAAAAAGGAATGAAGAGAAACGGTCAACAGGGTGTGGAGCAATGTACAAACGAAAAAGTTAGTTATTTTTAAACCCCATGGTGACTTTTGGCCCACCCTGTACAACGTAAGAAAAAGAGCGATTTTTTTTTTTTAAGACCGTTAATTTTTAGATCTTGTTGGAGAAGTTTCGCGGGAAATGACGAATCTTTTACAATTTTGAAATTTTGTTTCAAGTTGATCTGACGGAGGTACAAGTTATGAAGGAAAAACCAAAAGAAAATAAAAAATTGAGAAAAACTCATTTGAAGTTGTTAGAACTTCTTCGTTAGAAAGAACTTTATAAATGGACAATACGGCTTCTTGGCTTCAATGGATTTGTGTTTGTAGGAGTATAACTTATTCTCAGTTTTTGTCTTCTGCAAAGAACACCAGCTGTTTGCTCCTTCTGGGCAAAAATCATACTGCGGGTTTTCTACAATCTGCGGTCAAGCAAAATCAAAGTCCATGCGCCGCTCTACCTATTCTGCTGCCAGATCAACAACTAATTTTACTAATTTCTCTATCAACCAAACAGAATTTTACTCTCAGAAGATGTAAAAAATCGCATTTTACGACTGCCTAGTCCCCTTAAAGAGAAATACCCATTTTAGGCTCTATATGTACTCCGATCATATTTTATTAACAACATTTTTTTCTAAAAAACGGGGGAAAGCTTTGACGGGAAGAATAAAAGTTTGATCTAGTACATTTTGGAAAATCTAGTACAGAATAGTCCTGAGAAGAAGTTTGAGTACCCACACGGGGGGTGGCTCCAAATAATTTGCAGTTTTTTTCTTCTATGGCCATTAGTGCTCTGTTGTGAACATTTCTATCAGAGCAAGTAATTTTCCACGATGCACCAACGCCGCACAATCATAAGTTATAGAAAAGTCCACTTTTTCACCCAAGAAGGTCCCTCAAAATACATCCGATCGCCATTCTCACCTTTATTAACCAAAACTTCAAATTACTTCTAACCACTCTGAACTTCACATTGAAAATGAGAAATACGTTAGTTCGCACAATAGTGGAAAAATCCACAGATTCATGGAAAATTAAATAAAATCAACCCTTGTTGCACTTCTGCCGGAGCTTATCAAATAGTCTTCAACAGAGCTTCCAAGTGATGGCTTTAGAAGCACTTGAGTTACTTACTTGCGTTTTTGTTAATTTTTCTCATGGGTACATCAGTGAATATTCTTCTAAAGAGCTTCCAAATGATGCCTAGGCTTAAATTGTGCTTCTTTCAGAAGACCTGGTTTTTCGTCCCAATGGGAGGTCACATGCTTCCTCTCCCGCTTTTAGTAGGTATATGCGGTAGCAAATTTTTTACCTTAATCGGATAAATTTTAATTTCCGCACTATTAAAAGTACGTTGTCATTGTCTGTTTACACTAACACAATCCTATGGTATTTTTACAATCTTCCTTTGCAAACTTATGTAGTAATTTTACACCCAAAATATATCGATATCGCATAATTTTGTAAATTACCTACTATGGCTAATGATTACAAATTTTTTTTTGCAAATGTTAATTTTCTATGTAAGTAGATCTTTTTTTTTTTAATGGATATAGCTTAGAAAGAAACCAGTGTCGAATTCGCTTAAACTTTCTGAGCTACCTATATGTAATTTATCTACTGCATAACGCGTTTTCTGTATATGAGCAACATATACAACATATATACATAAGTGTAAAAATATTCCACAAAAGAACCATTGAACTTTAAGTAATTTATAAATTATCTGTTATTACTCAAAACCTATTTATAGTTCCCACAGGTAAAAAGATAAACAAAATTAATTCCCCTCTTAAAGTCTGTTCATATTTGTTGCTGTAATTCTATATACCTTTTACACCTCACAACTGCACCGCGATAAAAGTTTATCTCTGCTTAAAGATAACAATATTATCTCTCCATTGCCTATTTCCAGGTATTACACAGAATGTATACAGCACTGATTGATCTGGGTTTAAACTGTTCGCAACTCTTGGAATCGATTCAAATTGAATTGGATTGGATAAAATACTTATCTTCGGCTATGTAAACATAGTCCTTAAAGTTTATATTAACTAAAAACGGAGTCATCAACCAACCAACTAACAAACCAAATAAACAAACAAGCAAACGTAGAAATGTTTCAAGAGGAAAACAAACAATCGGAAGTGTTTCAATCAAAAGCTAAAGGGAAGAGATGGTGTTAGTTTGGTTATACATAGGTATTTGATTGGCGCGGCATGGTGTAGCGAAGTGTATATATATATATATATATATATATATATATACGCGATGTAAATATTAACTTATCAATTTTGGACGCATTTGATAAACACAAAGTCACTAAGTCCATAAACGTGTATAGTATAAGCGTTTTATCGATACCAGCTTGTATCATGAGAGGGGGATTTTTACCAACTGTGTATGTACATTGCTGGCGATGATGGCAATACTATAATATAAACCTGAAGCTCTATGAAGTCATCCAGACAAAAGGACGAAAAAAAAAAAACAAAAACAAAAAAAAATCGAATTCAACCATGATATCCGGTTGTGGTAAGCTATGTTTGTTGCCCGGGATGGGAACCGAAAAACCGCCATCCATCCATATAATATAAATCGATGAATGGGTAAATAACGAATTTGTTCTGCGCGATTTAAGTTCGATCAATTTGAACGGAAGTTTATTTTGATTTCTCTGCGGTGTCTTTTTTCATACTGTGAATGGTGAATGAGAAAAGAAACACTTTCATTCCACCTCCTGAGGGAATGACAAACGAAAATCAGCGCAATTTGTGCGACAGCAAGCGGAAAAATGTCGTAATGAGCAGAAATATTACGGAAAGGAAAAATCATTTGCCCAACTGGACTTGGAACTTATACTTAGATCAATTTCACCAAGCTTTATATACGATTCTGGAGTTTCTGGATCGATTTAAATGAGTTTTTGTTTTTTATGTTTATATAAAAAAAAAAAGAAGAAAAAAAAATGCTGCGATTTCAATTTCCTCAAATCTCTAGAGACAATCTGCTTAGGAGACAACTTACTTTTCTTTTTTTTATATGTATTTAATATTTTCCACGATTTTTCCCAACAGAACGACAATTCTAATGAAGAGGAGAAAGATTAAAGAGATTAAAATTATTTTGGTCTGAAGGGATAAAAGTTGAGGAATAACTTTCTATTTTTTTTTTCATGACTTCCTTCTATATTTCTTGTCGAGTATCAACAAGTCCATTATAAACTTTTACTTCGTTTATTGCCTTTTTAAAAAATGAGAAAAAAATCTGTATGGTCTGTTGTTATCAACTACAGCAAGAGAAAATTTATATTTTATTTTTATTTTTAGCCTCAAGGAAGGTAAGAAAGTATTTAAGGTAGGTAAGTAAGTAGCTATATTAAAAAAAGAAAAATAATAATGGTAATGAGAAATTTATATACCCACTTATATATTTGCTTAATTCTTTCTCCAATATTTCGTATAACTGTTAACAGTTAAACTGTTTGTAAGTTAATATCCTTCCATCAGAAACATTTTGAATTTAATTAAGTTCTAGAACAAAAAACAATGTCTTCTTAATGCGAACATATATATACATAAATATCCAGTGCTATGTATATGTATGTATATATGGATCTAAGTATATGGCTATTTACTTATAACGCAATCTCAAAATGGACTATTGGGATTAAATAAATTATTTTAACCGGATTAGAATATTCTGCAAAGGATAGTTCAGATTTAAGTTTTTGGTCAAACGTACACCTGTCAACATTTACGTGAGAAAAACTTCCGGTAAACCTCACTTACCATGCAAATGGTAAATGTAACAAGTGGACCCTAATTTACATTAACATCTAAAAATGGACTCAACTGGAAGGTTGTCGATTTAAAAAATGCTGGCGTCGTGGGTGTACCCTAATTTAAGTTTTGGAAAATAATTATATGGTTAAACCTGACTCTGCGGTATGGGTGGTGCGGTATATGTATGTACAGGTTGGGGTACACATAGTGTGACCAGACGCCCTCTTTTTAGAGGACATGACCTCATTTTTTGTTTTTTACCTGCACTTTTTATCCTCTCTTTTTTTTTTAATTGTCCTCTATTATCCTCTATTTTACATGTACCGCCATATTTTCCTGTTATTTGCAAAATTCAAAATCCAATTTATCCAATAAAGCTTAAATTTCAATTAACTTAAAGGAAGAAGACATAGCATAAGCCGTAGGAACGAAATTTTTGCTGGGTGGGCAGCTTGAAATCTTTACCCCCCCCCCCCCTAACTTTTCGATGATAATAATTTTGTATGAAACATGTTTGTGATTGTTTATTAGATTATACTCAACAGTTTTTGTTGGATAAGTTTTTCAAAATTTTGAGTTCTTATAATTCAATTTTATTTACACAATTTATCCATTTACATTTTCAGTTCTTTCAAACTTTTTCGCTTGATTATAATTCTACTTTTCTCAACCTTAAACCTAGATTACTACAGAACTTTGCCAAACACAGATTTGCGTTTTTCTGACCGTGCCACAAACTCTTTCATTATAACATTCAAATCTAAAGCAGCTGTGAGCTCTTTATGTACATGTAATAGCAAAATGTGTGTGAGGCGCTTTTCGGACATCGAATTCCTTAAATAAGTTTTCAACCTTCTTAAAGCGCTAAAAGATCGTTCAGAAGTCGCGGCGAACGCAGGTACGGCTAAGATCAAAATTATCAATTATCAGTAAAATTACTTCATCCAACATATCCCTAGTTGTCGTCGGTAGCTTCGCGAGCTTGTCGCTCAATTCGGAACAGTTGGAGCTCGCAATGCCAGGCACACTTTGGAGCAGAAAAAGTTGAGCATGCAATCCGCTAATATTAAAATCTTCAGCAAAGACACCAAGTTCTTCCGCGAGCTTTGCTTTTAACAGCACAGTTTCGAGTGACACTAGGATAGATAAACCACTTTGGTCGAACCTTTCACTCAATTCTGATATTTGCAAATCTAAAATTTCGAAATAGGTTTTTGTTAACGAATCTTTGGCTGAAAGTCGCACTGGGGTGGAGCAGATTTTGAAGTATGCTCGTAACGTTTGTTCCGTTGTCTCACGCGGGGTTCTTTGAAAGGGTTCAAATCAAACTCGTTCGATTCTTCAAGTGTTTTTTTTTCAAATAAATGGTCGAACTCGGTGTCTGTGCGCAATAATTGCAATCTCGGATAAAGTAAATCAGCAGCTTGTTTCGCACCTGTAGCTGTTAGACCAGGAGCTTGTAGCGCTCGCGCAAGTTGTTCGCAAGGAACAAAAATGAGTCACCTATAATCCGGTTAGACTAGAAAGGTCGACTTTTTCGTGAAAAGCGATCTTTTTGCCCCTAAAATGGTCTTACACCAATTTGTATTTAAACAATAAAATTTTAATCCCTTTAAGAAAGCGGGTATGGCCCATCCAGGGAAATTCCTGGGTGGGCAGCTGCCCACTCTGCCCATACGGCTTCTACGCCCCTGACCCTACTGTCATATTAAGCAGTCTTATTGGTACCTTAGAAGATATATCTAAAGGAAGCGCAATAAAGACCAAAAAATTGTGGTATTTCTGACTATGTGGTAGAATTTTGTTTATGTGTTCGTTAACCCCTGTTCACGAGCTCGATACGATACCGTGCAATTTTGTTTTTAGTGGCGTCCTGCTCTTCTTATAGGTCTAGCTCTATTTGCGACTGGTTTTTATCGCGCGATACGTCGTCAACTAAATTTGTTTAATTTTGTGGTTTTGTGAAATTTGTTTACGTTTATGTTTACGTTTTTATATTTATATATTTATATATTATAGTAAATTTCGACATCACTGAGAAGTTTTAGCATCCGATTACAAATGTAAATAAATGTTGACGTTAAGGTGAAAATCGCACCAACCTAAGAGTATTGCTACGATAAATTTTTGTATCGCACGAAACGTAGAAAGAGTAAGCATATTCATCGACAAACATATTGCTGCAGCCAATCAGAGCTCTGTCGCATGCGATAAATCGCGCTCGTGAACAAGCCCTTATGCTCATAGACGTAGTAAATTTGAAATATTTTTGAAGGGGATTTGGCACAATTACTCAAAATAAAACAAAATTGTGAGCTGACACTGACACATTGAGAAAATATTCCTTTTTTTCCCTTTTCCACATTTCTTTTGCACGTATTTGAGGAAAAGAAATTTTATAGTTTAATTTCAGGACTTCAACTTGCCTTAAAAACCGCCTTCCCGGAATTATTTTCAGCGATTATTGCAACGGCACCACACAGCGCACGATTAATTGTTGAAATATTCTCCCGTTTATAAACTGATGTTCAAGGCTTAATTCCTAAATAATCACTTTTAATGTTTTTATTTATAATTAACACAATCAACGCAACAAATTAATATTATTTAATTAAATAACACACAAAATAAAAACTCCAGCACAAAAACACGAATCTGAGGTTTAATTCGAATTGACACAAATAACAAATGTCAAGTTAACTTGGTTAAACCTTAGGTAAACTTGGTTAAATTCTTCTTGCCTTTCCATCCCTTTGGCTAAATACCGAGATTCCC
Source organism: Dioctria rufipes (assembly GCA_963924295.1). NCBI lineage: Eukaryota > Metazoa > Arthropoda > Insecta > Diptera > Asilidae > Dioctria > Dioctria rufipes. The sequence continues at coordinate 31,272,106 of OZ002742.1, forward strand.
TCATACCGAGGGGGTTTTTACACGATATTTCGCTTCCATTAGTTATAACATATGTTCTAAGTGATTTATAATTTAAGGCTCACCCGTACGGAGAATGTCACATAATGACACATTCTTACACACCATGTAGATCATCTGATCGAAGCGTTGTCATTTCCCCAGAATATGCAAATTGTTTCAAATTGTTTATTCACTATTTTATACATATAAGATATCATATCTCATTTACATGTAAGTATAAAAGAAACAGATAATGTAAAAAAAAATATATATAAAAAATTGGTTGGGTTATCCTTTATCCCGTAAAATTTCTACACCGAGGATATAATTTTTTAAGTTTTTTTCAATTTTGTCATAAAAAAAATATTAATAACTTTTAAGATATTTTTTTTTTTTAACAATCTCTTGCGCTTGAAAATTAATAAAGATCTCTGGAGATCTCTAGAGACCAAACTTCAAATTTCGTGTATTCACTTCGGAGATGTGTCTCTATCTCTAGAGACTTCTTTATTATGGTCTCCGGAGATCTAATTATTAGTCTCCAGAAATAAAAGTCTCTTGCCGTGTAAACATTTCGGAAATTTTAGTCTGTAAACCGGAGACTGGAGACCAAAAGTCTCTCACAGTGTGTTTTTACCTTTTTGGAAGCACAGTGGACTAAACAGAGAAATTGATTAGATATTAAGTATATACAATACAAATCTTACTAATCACGAAATATAATTATTTAAAAATATTTCTTGCTTAGAATTGCATAATGTATTAATTTTTAAGAATAGTTCTGAGGATATGTTTAAAAAAAACATTAAGGTCAATAAATAGGAGTAATCATGAGAGGAACACTGTTTGGTAATTATTAAAAGACATCCATCACTTTACGTTAAATATACAACAAACGAACAAACCTAAACATAAAAATGTTATGTAGTCTTATTTATACTTATTTTTGAAAACGGTAGGTACAGGACTGATTTATTGACTATATTGTACTAATTTTTATAAATGGAAGTTGTTGTTTTTATTTTGTTGAATAAATTTACATATTTATTTTATTTTGTTCATTTATGCCTGTCCTCTTTTTCACACGCAATATCCTATTTTTTCACAAGGTTACCCTGGGTACACGCTGTAGCTTTTTTTTTTTTTTTTTTTTTTGTACACGTTTCAACGTTTTTTTTTTTTTTTTTTTTGTATTTTTGCTCCGTGTCAAGGTTACATATATGCAATAAATTCGTTTGTTTCTAGCTAGGCAAATGAGTGTGAATGTATAGTATACCTATACGCACTGAACAAAATGTGAAAGCATTATTTCATAAAATTCCTGTAAAAAAAATGTGTGCGTCACCTGATTATATATTATTCAATAAGCAAACAAATTTGGGAACGCATGTATTTAAATTTGAACGAATATATTTGCAGATGTGCGTTTGATGCTTACACTTGACCCCCATATTTAGTATTGGCATATGTTTGGGCAGAAGTCATCTCTGCTTATCTTAATATATAAAAATCCAGTGCCACTGTGTTTGCACACACTAATATCCGAAACCGCCCAACCGATTTCAATGAAATTTTCTGACGCGATAGATGGCGCTGTTGTCGGGACGTAAAAGACTTCCTGACAATGCGTAGATGTGGAAAGCTGAAAATACATCTTCAAAAATTGACTAAATCGGGCAACTCCGTCGTAGGGTTGCCATACAAATATATCGTTTTTTTATGATAGGTATATATTTGGATACTGCCTGACAACGAGAACACGTAGAGAGCTGAAATTTGGTAAGTTGTGTTTTCATAGTAATAGTAATAATAATAATAATAGAAAATAAAATTTAAAAAATAGGCTAAACCGGGTAACCCCTACTTGGTGTTGCCATACAAAATTTTGATTTTTCACTATATATTTGGAAACTGTCTATTTTGGCACTGCATGAGAACGCGTCGACGTGGAGAACTACAATTTGGTACTTGGTGTTTTCATAGCAAGAGTTAGTAAAATTACAAAAATGGTATTAATCGCGCAACCTCTTCTTGGTGTTGCTATACAAAATTTTGATCTTTCACTATATATTTGAACACTGTTCGAAAATTCGTCAACGTGGAGAGCTCAAATATTGTACACGACGTTTTCATGAAAATTGCAAATACATGTTCAAAAATGGACCAAATCGGGCGACCACTTTTGGTGTTGCCATACAAAACTTTAGGTTTTTACTACATACTTGGACACTGCCTCACGCGTCGACGTAAAGGGCTGAAATTTTGTACACGAGAGTTTCTTAAAAATAGAATTAAATTGAATTTAAAAATGGGACTAATCTGGCAACTCCTTCGTAGGATTGCCAAACAATAAAATTTGCTACGTGGTGTTTTCAGTTCAGATTTTGTACACGGCGTTTTCATACAAATTGCAAATACAGTTCGAAAATTGGTCCAATCGGGCAGCTCTTTCATAGGTTTGCCATACCAAAATTTCGTGTTTTACTATATATTTGGGCACTACATTAGAACATCGGCATAGAGAGCTACACTCTCCCACGCATATATATATGCACACACACACACACACACAAGCAGACAAAGATTGAAATCCTAGCGTACGAAATCGCGCGATCAAGTCAGATAATAGCTTAGATATTATTTATCTCTAACCAATCCATCCCACCCCCACCCATCTAAGTATCTATATTATCGCCGGGCAATGCCGACGGGCTCCCCCTAGTAATTATTATAATTTCGAAGAAGTAATAATTGCAAACAGGATGTGGGATCGAAGTTATTGCAGTTGATCTGGAGCGATCCGAAACAATCCGCGAGCATTGCTTGCGCGAAGCTCGGTTGGATTGGAGCGCTGCCAAAATAGAATTGGTAAATTAAAGCAGAGTCATCCTAGCCCTGATGCATGGGCTAACTAGGCCTGGGCCCCGCGATTCATGGATCCCTCTGGCTCCCTTTATAGTAGACCAACCGATGACCAATTCGTAAACCAGTAAAACAACCTATTAAGGTGACTCTACATGGTATCATTTTATGCATGCGTTTATATTGCATGCGCAGTGCATGTAATACGCATGCACAAACATGCTTATTCCTATAATTTTTTGTGCGCTTTCACGACTAGAAGCACAGCGCTCTGAATGGGAAAACTGTGCACAATTGCACATTCAGTTTGCACCGAAAAGACTTTAAAATGGAGATAATAGATTTTTCAAATTACGAAGAGAAAACAATAATGTTTATAGAAGAATATAAGAAATTGGTATTATTGTGGAAATCGGATTCAAATGGATACAGAAATAAAAATGAAAAGAAAAATAACTAAATCCAAGTGCGAAAATAGCATGCGTTGCGCTCTCGTGTAAATGGTATCAGGCGATGTGTAAAATTGCACGCGCTTCTTTCAACTTTACTATAAAATTCTTGCGCAAGTCACCCCAGTTATATGCGTAAAAAGGCACCGTTTACAGGCACATTTACAAGTTAGTTTAGCTGATAGAAATTTGGCTACTGAAAGTCTCTAAGTACATGACAACAATTTTTCATAAAAAGTATTTTTTAAATTTCCGGCATTTTTTCATGGAATTCTTTCAGTAGCCAAACTCAATATAGGTATTTGGACAAAAATTGTTATACTATTGTTTCTCAGGCTTTTGTTCTTCCCTGGCATGTAGATACTTTTTGGAAAGACCTTGACGAATTGCTACTTATACATATTTCACAAATGACAAGATGATACTTATCAATTTCCTTCACTCTACTAGAAGAGCATTAATTTAAATATAAAACAGAACATTTACGAACAATTGACAATTTAATTTATGAAATAAAAAAAATGGTAAAAGTAAAATAAGAAATAAAAAACACTCTCCACAGAAAGATTCAGATATTAAAAAAAAGATGTTCTCCCATCATGCAATGAAAATAAAACAATTTTTTTTCCACAAAAATTTAAAATTCTATCCCCGCACGTCAGATGTGGACTTGTAGCATGATAAATGGATCTTCTGATGGTCAATCCTCATAGCACCAACTGAAATTGATATTCCAGTCCAAACAATACCCTACATGGAATAGGTACGGGAATATCGTATCAAGAAAAATAAAATCAATCGAAAATTCTTCTTTTTAAATATTAATCGACACTCTATCAAGCTTCAATCAACACCATTATTTTGCACAAAAGAAAATAAAACATTTGCAAAATTTTGCCACTGGTATACATGGAGGGAAAATTTCTGGCTTGTGTAAATGTGTACAGATGTTGTAGTAAGCCAGAAATATAAATTTTTTTTAATGTAAATAACTAAAAAAAAACACCTCCAATAAATTCTAAATTTTTGTTGTTATTATTGTTAAAGTCGGTTATTTTATATGTAAATTGCCACACGTCTGTAACTTTATACTAACGACGTGATTCGTAGGTAAAATGAGCGGAGTGATGGATGGAGTAACATTGCTCACATATTGGAGTGACTCAGTATGTTTTGATGAATGGATTGACCTAGAAATCCAGTCCATTTCATAATTTTGTTGTTGAATCATTCTGATATCGGAACAACTTGAATGCATTATGTTTGGGTAATGGACATAATATTTATGCTTCTCATAAGCAAGCATTTTTTTTTTCCATTCGCTTTGTTCTGAATCATAGACATTCTCTGAAATTTCATTCAGTCAAGTAGAAAAACCAAATCGATGTAGGTGTATGTGCGTATGTAGTTATTATAGGTTATAATCTTGTTTGGGAAGCAGTACAACAATTATGCAACGAAAAATATATTTATATATGTAATCATGCGTGTAAGAATAATTCAGAAAATTTCCTACCATTGCTGCTTTTGTGCTATTGAGGTGGAAAAAAATTTTTCTGAATAATTTAAGTGAAAGCTATGGGGAATTATTATAATTGTCGGTTCAATACTAGTTTTGGAGATGCGAAATGTTCGTTCAGATTTCTCTCATTTTTTAACATATTAAAATACACGTACGTCTGCAAAAATTTCTGGAAAGAAATATGCATATCTGCGCTCTCAAAAAATGTTATCAGTTGAGGAATCCGAAACAATGCAAATCTTTGGACATTTATTTGCCACCAATAATGCATAAAAATTATCGAGCAAATTCTCGGGAAAAAAAAATTTATGCTTCTCTACGCTGCTTTTTTTTTTCTTTACTATTCTCGACTCGAATTTCGTATAACGCGCTACTTGTACATACATACATATAACGCGGGCTTCAAATTATAACAACTCGGCTGTAGTTTCGAAATAATGCCATATACCAATTTTTACGAATCATTTTTTTTTTCTATTTCGTTTTCTTCCAGGAAACCACATAAAAGATCGGAGTTTTGTTGATTCCTGTCTAGGGAGTTCGGTGAATAATTTACCTATATTCGGTTAGATTAGGTAAGAGGGGTGCTGCTAGAAGACCAGCCTGCATCACTTAGACCTCCAGTGGGTCCGTTGTGCCCCTTGACCCAATGGGATAACCTTTATAACCGCCCTGCTTCCCATCGGAATATCAGGATATTTCTGAACTCTTTACTTTGGAGCTCCCCAGGCTTGAAATAAAGTAGCTACCTAATAACCCACCACTATTATTCACCAGAGCAGGGCTCTCTTTTTTTTTTAAATTATCTTAAGCAAATCCTGAGAAAAGCACTTAGCCCATTCAGCACAGTCAATTGCCGAAAATTGTCAAATCTCATTAACTGAAAATCCCGTTAGGAATCGAACAAATTATTTACAATGATTCTTGCTAGAAATAAATGAATGAACTGGTAAAATGACGCCGTTTGATTCGGGGCCACTTTGTGTAGTGAAAAACGAAATTTAATTTATGGTACGCTACGAAAGAGTTGCTAAATTTCGTATATTTTCGAACTTAGGAATCATTCTACAAGGGATCAGTCTAGATATTTCATCGGAACATGGACCATGCATGTAGCGATAAAGGAGCGAAAGGCATCCAGAATTGCGGCGGTGGTACGCGAGTGAGTCGACATGACATATTATTGCCAAATCGTCAATGAGCTTGAAGGATCTCTTTTAGACAATATTCAATGGTTTGGTCTTACCTTAGCGGGTGTCATCAGAGTTTGGTCTGTTCTAATTCTGCTTCTGGTTTCCTGCCTTTGCGGAGTGGATTCCCTCAGGGCTCCATTCTGGGTCCCTTATTATTCACTATCTTCATTAATGATCTTCCAATCGTTCTGAGAAATTGTGATTACCACATGTCTACTGATGATATACATCTTTACATTTCTTGGCCGTTGGGATTGCTGAAGGATGCCATATGCCGTACGAACGAATATCTCGCTGATATGCTTGATTGGGCTGTTAATAATAGTTTGAGCTTAAATGCCCCTAAATCTAATGCTATCGTGATTTTTTAAAGTAAACTGGACACTCCCTGCTTTTCGAATATTATCCTAAACTATGTAATTATTCCTTACAGTAATATCGTATAGATTCTTGGAATAATTTTGGATCGTACGTTCAACTAGTCCGATCAAATTAACGCTCTTGTCTGCAAGGTTTATGGAACGCTACGTAAGCTTTCTGTCACTGAAGCCTTTAGAACTATTGATACGCGGATTATGGTAGTTAAATCGTTAATTGTTCCCCTCATGACTTATGGATGTGAAGTTTTCCGTGTTTCTGATTCAATTTCTTTGCGTAAGTTCAATACGGCTTTTAATTCTATACCGTGCGGTATGTGTTGGGCTTAAGCCGATACCACCATGTCTTGGAATATTTAAACTCAATCCTTGGAAGCACATTAGCAGCTTACTTTAAATATCGCGTAATATTATTTCTTCGTAATTTGATATAATCGAGCAACCCGACTATCTGTATACTAGACTGGTTTTTCCCAATCCTTAAGAACTCTTTCTCTGAACACTCCTCGGTCGACCTGTCTTTCAAGTGGTTGTCAATTTTTTGTTCAATCTACAAGACTTTGGAACTCTCTTCCTCTTCACCTTAGAAGAAGCAGGGACAATCATATTTTCGGAACAATTTAATCGAATATTTAAAATCTGCATAGCTCTTTAGTTGATCTGGTTCCCTAGTAGTCAGGCAATCTGTATTCGAGGTACTTTATCATTATTATTACTAATTTATTAAAGTTTACTTTAGTTCAGTGATTTCTTCTTTATGTTTAAATTCTTTTCATTATCCTACCTACACATAACTATAAGATTTGTTTTACTTGTGAAGCGTTGGAAATAAATTTTATTTGAACATTTGAATTTGAAACTATTTTAAAATTATGCAAAGTCTTAAGAATATTTTTTTCTTCACTCTTTAAGATCTTTTATCTTTCGTAATACGTAATATGCTTAAATCTTATTGCATAATTGCACGAAATTTACGTACGTAAAGTGTATTATAACGTTAATAAGCAATAAGCAGGAATTTCCGTAAAATTTCCGGTGAAAAAATTAATATTTAATATTAAAAAAAGAGGTTTTCTAAAAATAGACAGTCAAATATTAACTTGATACCTTTTATTCTGGAGAAGAGCGTGGATAAAAGGAAATGATATTGGAAGCCTCACCGGAAATGGAATTTTTTTTATGTTCTTCTCAGATGTACCTCGTTATATACAAACATATATAGTTCGTTCATCCCAAAATAAGCTTGCGAATCAAATGAATTAGAGGAGAACAAATGCATGTATGTATGTAGGTATGTGCGGTTTTTTTGTTTTGTTTTATTGTTGTTGATTTTTTTTTTTTTTTTTAAATGAAATGTCATAACCGCATAACATTTGTATACCTACCCTTTTAAAATAAAATTTAATTCCTGTTTCAAGTTTAAAAGGAAAATAACATTGGTATAATTGTATTTATGTAGATTAAGGTAGGTATTTTTTCCGCAATGGTCCTTCCAGCCGGAGGATAAAACTTCAAATGTTTGTGAATTTAAATGTTGTTGACCTTAATTTTGTGAATTTTTTATATGAAATTTAGTTAACTCTTAATAAAACAAATGTGGGGAATTTTGGAAAGGCATGACATACATAATATTTATTATAATCTGATTTCAATGGGGAAATCATATGTGTAGGTATAGGTACTACTTTTCATCGGTGCATTTTTTAACCCTTTTACTACCATTAAATGTTTCTAAGAACTTACAATGTATTTATTGTTATTTTTTTTTTATTAGTTTTATTTATCGTAGCTGCATCTACAGAGAACCTTCAAATAGTAAAAATAGTAGGTAATAAGTTTTATTAATTAAATTTTTGTCAGTTAAATATGAGAGAAAGTTGTGAAATTTCTTTTGAAGAATTATTCTCTACTATTGTGGACAACTAAGTACCAAATTAAGTGAAATTATAGTGATATTTCGAATAAGTAGCGTTCTACGTGATATTCTTAAAACAATAAAATAAGATTCTTGGAAATTTTTAATTTATGGTAAGTGCTAGAATACATAGAATTAATTTCCCTTGTACGGGGCACCAGTGGTTTTAATTTTTACAACATTTTCTAGAGAAATTTGTACAGTTTTATTTTCTTTTTAGCTGATGTGCGTCCGTTAACATTAAATTATTATACTAGGAAGAATGGATAGAGGAAAATATCTAACTGAGAAGCAAATCTTAGAATTAATTGAAGAGAGGTCTGATCTAGAAGATGACGGTGAGGATGATGACCGTTTAAAAATATTGAAACAAATGTCCCTGAAAAACGAATTTGTCCTGATGATATAATTGAAGAAAGCGACGACGAAGATGATGAATTATATGACAATGAAGAAGCTACCTTCAATGAACCAAATAAAAGGTACTGTGAGATCTGTGCTCAAGCGAAGGGATGTGCCGTTTGTAAATAGATAACTCAACTTTTAAAAATTCAAATATACAAATTTTCATGCAATATATATGCTTAAAACCATATTCCAAATTCAATTCAGTTTTTAAAAATATCCTAACCTACTACAAACTAATTCAATTAACTACCATTCAATTAAAATTAAAGTAATTCAAAAAGAAACGAGAAGATGCACTACTAAATTCACGGATAAATTCAATAGAATATGATTGATCAAAGTATACTGCAACGTGTTGGCCTTTCTAAGAAAATTGAAAACGTTGCAGCAAGTAGCTGTAATGAGTGTTGCAGCGCGTAAGGCGGCAGTGTGAGCAGAATTGGATTTATATTGGTGTAGAAACAGAATTGAGGTGTAGTTTGCCATGAAGGCGTAATGAAATTGAAGTTTTGTCTGTGCTGCACGTGTGAGCATGGTAATAAAAGCAGAAGTAGATTTCTACAGCAGGAGTAAATTCCTGCTCAGGTGTAGGATGGAAATGAAGCAGAAGTAAGTTTCTGCAGCAGGAGTAAATTCCTGCTTAGATGTAGGATGGAAGTGAAGCAGAAGTAGATTTCTGCAGCAGGAGTAAATTCCTGCTTAGATGGAGGATAAAGGTGGAGCAGAAGTAAATTTCTGCAGCAAGAGTAAATTCCTGCTTAGATGTAGGATGGAAGTGAAGCAGAAGTAGATTTCTGCAGCAGGAGTAAATTCCTGCTTAGATGGAGGAGAAAGGTGGAGCAGAAGTAAATTTCTGCAGCAAGAGTAAATTCCTGCTTAGATGTAGGATGGAAGTGAAGCAGAAGTAGATTTCTGCAGCAGGAGTAAATTCCTGCTTAGATGGAGGAGAAAGGCGAAGCAGAAGTAAATTTCTGCAGCAGGATTAAATTCCTACTTAGATGGAAGTAAAATTTAGATTTTTTGCAAAGGATAGGAAACCGATTAAATTCTGGTGGAGGATACGTTCCGAGTAAATTCTAAAACGAAAATAGATGATTCTGCTTCATGATGGGTTGCCCTAGCAACGCTCGATCTCGAAGTTGCATTCCATTGAACTCTAACTGCGGCGAAACCAGCTGACGTCATGTCGTGAAAATGTCATCGCAAAACATAAATATTGGGATGTATGACGGATTTTCGTTGAGTTTGGTATTTATTTGTTTTATTTACTAAATATTAATAAGTTTTTTTGTTTATTTTCCGATGAATTTAATTGGGGATGTGTTTCGCCGCCGCTGGACCAAAGGGAGGAAGTTCCCAAGCTAGTGCTTGTTTTTTTTTTTTTTAATTATTTTAAAGATTGAATTCTTTGTGTTTTTGTTTTTTGTATCTTCTTAGGAAGCATAAATTGGGGAAGGAAAAGCATCGAGATAATATCAGGAAAACTCAATGCGGCCTGAACAGGTACCATCCACGGGAAAGTTCTTAAGAAGGGAAATTCTTCGTTCATCGGGAGCAGTGCAGCATCGAGATAATATCAGGAAAACTCAATGCGGCCTGAACAGGTACCATCCACGGGAAAGTTCTTAAGAAGGGAAATTCTTCGTTCATCCAATACACATTGAAAAATAATATTCAATGGAGACATATCCGAACCAATCACACTAGCAGTATCATAGAATTTGTTCGTATAGACAGAACTCCTAAGGCAGTAAAAATGACCGTATCAATATTTTTCAGCATATTCACCTAAGCAATTCTTTGAAGCTGTTGTTCATTACACAAATGGACATATATAGCATTCAACAAGAACCCAATTGCAAGAAGTGTACGCCAAGTGAAATACAGACCAACTATGTATTTCGCATGGGTGTATTGAAATTTCCCCGTATTAATATGTTTGCTGACAAATTATACAAAGTGAGGCGCATAATGGAAAATGTGTCCAACTTAAAATTGAAGAAAACTTATGTATTGTATGAGCAGATAATAATTCATTCAAGTGTCAGATAGCAGTAAAACAATATATTATACGAAAGTCATGCCCTTGTTGCATTAAAGTTTATATAATTTGTGGACAAACTGGAATGCCTTATGATTTTGTTGCTTATCAAGGCTCATCTGACTGAAATTAATGAGATCACTTTCAAAAACCTGGAATTCACAGCAGAAATACTTCTAAGGCTTGCTGAGCGTATTCCACTTGACGTTTTCGGCCATAAGTTATATGTCGATAAATTTTTTCACATTTTACAAACTTTTGAAAATACTTGAATATCGAAAAGTATTTGTGGCGGATACAGTTCGTATCAATCGTTTCAAGAGTCCACCGCTCTCTTCAGATACAGAAATGAAAAAGAAACAAAAATCCACTTGTACCTTCAGATACAGAATTGAAAAAGAAAGGATGTGATACATCTAAGTAAGTTATCAGTCACGATAGCAAAATAATAATTACAAAATGGTATGACAATAAAGCGATTTATCTAGCATCTAATTTGGTCTGTATCGAAAAAACAGACGAAGCAAACTATACGATAAAAAACAACCCAGAACTATATTTACATATACCTAGACCTGAAGTCGTGCAATTATATAATTCAGGAATGGGAAGAGTAGATTTATTGGATCAAATGATCCAATATTATCGTATATTTATAAGACCCATTGCGTGTTATTATGCCCTTTTTTGACATGACAGTTACAGTAAGTTTGATGTAGTATAAAGCAGATTGCTCTGAAAATGGAATATTAGAAAGGGACAAAATGGACTTGATGGCTTTCAAAATGGATTTGTGCACCACTTTGTTATCGATGCATAAAAGTGCTAAGTCCCACTTCTATAGAAGAAACAGGAACTACATGTAATAAAAAACAACTATTACCACCACCAAAGTATGTTCGATTGGATCAAGTATGTCATTTTCCTGTATTTGTCGAAGCAGTCAATGTCAATGCCAATTGTAAATAAATAACTTTCATAATATGTGAAAAATGAAAAGCTTTCCTTTGTATAAAGCATGGAATCAACTATTTCAATTTTCAATTATTTCTTTAATCATTTATATCCGACATCAGTTTAATGAATTGATAATAACAATCTTCTTACAATATGTACCTACCATTATTTATTTTCACTTATTGAGTTTTTATATAAATTTCAAATAATAAGGAGGAGGAGTTTTCTACACCCGTTGACTACCAATGTCCTGTACAAGGGACACTTTATATCTGCCAGCTGAGTGAATATTAAAATAGATTTTCATTTCAATTTTACTCAAAGAGAGGAAGCCCCCTAAGCCATTTTACATATGTACTAAAAGAATTTTTTCCTCGATGTACAAAAAGTCGGTAGTGAAAGGATTAAATTCTGGTATGACCTTGCTCTATTGACAATCTCATAAAGTGCTTAAGGTTGTCGGATGTAATTAGGTCATTCTCAGTTTGGAATGGCGGTACAAAGCCCCAACGACCTGTCATATAAAAGTTCCACTGAAATCTGATATTCAAGCGAACTCTTTATGCTTACATACTTATCTAATACATTAGTAGTTAATCATTTTATTAGTTTAACAGACGTTAGCAAAACCAATCATTTACTTATACTACAAGAGATTTTGTATAAGTAATTCGAACTTCCACACAATTAAAAAAAAAGTAATTCAAGAAAAATTAATTCCTATTGATTCATTACTTTCAATTTTCTTAATAGGAGAACATAGCAACTGCATAAAAAAAATTTAAATCATGTTTCAAAGTCGTGTTACAAGTAAATAAATAATTTTCACAAAACGCCTCAATAGCTGCTACCCACACATTATATACATATGCACTTTGCTTTAGTATATCATTATAAGACCTACAACCAACCTAGCTGTTAGCAAATTTAAATGCTGCTTTAAGTGTGCACAAAGTCACATGAGGGTAGAATGATGAATTTTTAAAATCTATCATTAACTAACAACTGCTGCAAATTTTCCCACAGGATAATACCTCACCCAACAATTAATTCTGTTGTTTCCCCAGAGAAAGATAGGGATAGGGAGAGTGAAAGAAAAAAATATTTAAAAAATATCTTACCACTCCTCCCAATTACAGTTGAAATAATTAATTAATTAATTAATTTGAGTAACAAATTACCTATCAAAATAAAAAAAAAAAAAAAAACTCACCTTCCAATGAACCACGGATTAATAATTTCTGGAAATAGAGAGATAGAAAAACAAAATTAATTTTTTTTTTTAATTAGAAACTGCACAAGCAAAAAATTAAATAATTCATGAATAAACAATCTATAAACAAACACACTGTGTGAGGCCGCGTAAAGATAGATAAAAAGAAAAGAAAAAAAAGTTACATAAATCGTAATCGTTATCCGCGAGAGTGTAAAACCGCGCACGGAGAAACGATAACCTTTTGGCGCATGCGATTCTTCACTCAGTACCGCATTCCAACGGAAACTTGAACTGGTGGCGCCCAATCAAGTCGTCAGATCAGAAAGAAGAAAACTGCCGACTTGAAGTCAAGTAAACAAGCAAAAATGTGAAATTAATGCTGTTTTTGAACTTGTACAAAACCAGTGTTGTCGCTTTACTCGCCTTTTGGTTTTTATCAAAAATAGTGAGAGCATGGTGTAAAAGAAAAGAAGAGTTAGAAAAGTTGACGGGAATAAAATTTCGGGGTTTTCTTGATCGTATTTTCATCGTTTTTAAGCTTTGATATTAATATACAATAGAAAAAGTGATGGCAGTGTCAGTTTAGTTAACCTTGTTTAATTGATTTGGATTTTCGAGTCAATTACCAAACCAATCTGAACGGGTTTAAGAATTTTTGTTTGGAAAGGAATGGATCTTAGCGAGGAAGGGAATTTTGAGACTTATATCTACAATGTTGCTCGTAAGCTACCATTCAGTGAACAGTGGGTTGATATAAAGTCTTGACTATATATAATATATATACATTATAAACTGAATTTAATGTGTGGTGATTTTAACACTGATATGTTGTCCAATAACTCAAGCAAAAAACATTTAATTATTCAGTTGGATAGGAAATATTAACTTAGAGCCTATAAATACCAATCCAACATATTATTACGGTAGTGGCTCAAGCTTGCTTGATTTAATTATATGTGATAAGTCGGAACTATAGTTAAATCTTGTAGGTACTGAGTTTCCATTGTCTGGTATTCGTAATCCACCTATTAAAAGAGTTAAGCTTAGGGCAATCAAGTCTATAAGTTGGCCTTCAATTGATGTCGAGGGTTTGCACCAAGAAATGACATCAGTTGAATGAAACTATAGTTACGCAACGAACAAGTCTACTGACCAAGTAAATTATTTTAATAGCTCTATTTTAAGTTTGTATAATGAATTTATTCCAGAACAAACTCTCTGGAGAAGATTTGGTGGCTCAAATCTACAAAGAAACTATGAAAAATTACGAAGCATTACTGAGATTCGAAAAGCGAGATCTAGGTATTTTCTTCGCAAGTTGGATCAGTCTGTGCCATCTGGTACTGTTTGGACCAGAGCTAGGCAATACTTAAGTAAAAAAAGACTTAAGTACTAGTTAAAGTATATTTTCGTTACTTAAGACTAATTACTCAATACTTTTCAAATGCCCCTACTTAGTACTTGAACATAAGTACTTGCATTCTATTTACTTGTACTTAAGACTTAGTTTTGTACTTAAATACCAATATTTTTACTTAAGTATTTCTGAGTCTATTAAGTACCTACTAATATCTAACTCTTCGTAGAAAAGCAAACACAATTTCTAGCGCAACTCCTGTTTTGTTGAATTTTAAAGCACGCAAAGAACTGTCAAAGCATGTGTCGTACTCACGCGTCATGGCAGAACCTTAGGCAAACTAATAACATACAAACAAGACTGTGCAAGTAGAACAAAAACCAGTAACGTCTCGCTCGAATATAAAATCGACGATGCCTCGACCTGATGTAGGGAAGACCTCAATTTTGTCTTAGAAATTTACTGCAAATATTTTCCTTATAATTTTTATACATTATTGGAGGCGAAAATGGTTGCTTGGGCGATAGTTTTTATGAATGTAGGCAATCAATGAGAGGTGAAAGTTTTACTCTACGTGCAGCGCCGAAAACATTAAAAAAATACTATAAATAGTACCCACTGATTGCTATACATATTATAGTTTTCAAAATTTATTTATTTATTAATATCTATTAAATGAACTCTATAAACTTCATTATATTACTGTCAACGTACAAAGAATCTAAAAAAATACTGTAAAAAGTATTTCAAAAAGTAGTCAGTATTTTTTATAGGCTTTGTACTTACTTAGTTACAAGTACTTTTCATACATACGGTACTTGTACTTACGCTGAAGTAATCAGGCCTTCGATACTTGTACTTAAGTAGTTTTTCTTTGGTACTTGGTTTGGACAAATGTCAGAGAAGCCAGAATTATCCCAAAATCTTATGATAATAATGCAATTGATCTAGATAAACTTAATACTTATTTTGTAAATAATTCTTGTAACTGTGGTTAACCTAATTTAAATATGTTGCCCTATACTGAGAATAATATAGTATATTCGTCCAGTTCTATTTCAGGAATATCACTATTAATGACTCTATTTTTGCATTAAAATCGATCAAATCAAATGCAATAGGCTCGGATGATATATTAGCTGTGTTCCTTTGATGATGATGAAAATACACAAGCACTCAGAGAAATATTAATGTTGAAATCAACATATCACAATGTTTAATATGAAAATTGTTGAAAATTAATTAAATTATGGTTAAATCAATAATTTCACAACGCAATTTGAACAAAAAGTAGTTGTATCAACAATATTTTCATAAGCAACACACATTCAGCATTTTTGAAATATTTGTTTGATATCAATATGTTTTACTGATTTAAAATAACACTTTACCCTGTTGGAATTGAATGCAGATTCAATTGATTCAACAAAAGTTTTGTTGATATAAACAGGGATATGTTTGATCTAAACAAAATTTTTGTCAGTATTACATCAAACATTTTGGTATTTGATCTGCAAAAGTTCTTATTTGATTTGAGAATTAAATTTGTGTTCTGAATAGTTCGTGTTCCATTTCAGCTTAATTGAAAGAAGAACAAGATGTGGTTGGAATGCCATTCATCTTCAGGTTTATTTCTGATTGGATTGTTCACAAATTTGGTGCGGAAATAAAGTGGCGGTGTTTAAATTTTCAACAAGTCAGTCATGTTTATAATTTTTAAAAATCCGGTTAAATAAATACATAATAAATTATTTCTTCTATGCTGTGTGTGCGTAAAGAAGGTAGATAAGCTATCCGAAAAATCTGTGTTCAGTATTTTTATATGTTTCTTGTGTTAAAGAATTATACAAAGGAAATCAAACTTATTTTACATATTTGTACATTATGACTGAAAATTCAAATATTGGACTAGATCATGTAATACTTGACCTTGAAACCGAGGATTCAGAAATTGTTTTATGTGAAGACGATGTAAAGCTTATGACCATTTGAAAAGTGAGCAATTAGTATTGTCAGTAATGTGATTTCCTTATAGGTACTGGAATTGATTTTAAAAGATTGAAATATTTGGATCGTGGTGACATTGAAAGTATTTTTGCGGATTTCTCTTTATTGGGAGTGGCGGTCGAGTTTAGAGGAAAATTAAGGCAGTGGAGGGAAGAAAATGTAAGTAATTAAAGATTTTAAAACTTTTTTTAAATTCAACAAGCTTTAAATAAATTAAATTATACATTATATATATATTTGTATTCTAAAGTTTATAACATTTAAGTTTTTAAATGTCCATTTCTCTATTGGTTTGTTTCTAAACTCTTTGCTTTATCGAGATGTAGGTAATTTATAATGCGATGATTTTCTATAAATTCTAAAGAGAAATTCGAAAATAATTAAAAACTTTTCTGTATACGCAAATTTAATTTTTTCTCGTCTCCTAGGGAGAGCATTATTTCTAGAATTTTTCAATAATAGTCCTCCAATATTGTTTATAACCACTGTAGTAAAAATGTCTTCGAAAAAGTTGAACAAATTGATTCTAGACTAATATGGTAGCTTTTGCCACTTGTTTGTTTGTTTTAATATTCCGTGTATATATTATTTTCTTCCAGTTCAATGACAACGGTAGTACACTCTCTGTTAGTACAGGTGTTTCGCGGTGGGTTAAAGCCAATTGTATGTCATCAGAATCAAGAACCTCGTCTCCTTCATCGATAAATGCAGACGCAGAGCCCCTAAATATAACATTTTCTCCCATCAGAGTCAATGCTGAGCTTTCGTAAATTTTTAGATCGATGTAAATTATGTTCTTGAGCAAAGACCTGAAGGAAAGACCATTCTGCAGGAACACCAAATAAAAAATGCTCAAACTTCAGCCCAACAGCAAACGTAAGCGAATTGTCTTATTGATGCTGGCATAGCAACGAAAGGAAAATTAAACACTAACGACCTAAAAAACGATGAGCGAGAAGATCAGTAAAAGATTTCCGGGGGAAAACGTAGTAAGTTTTTTCATATTACTGTATTTAAACACGAACATGTTAATTATTTTAATTTTAGGAAACTTATTAATGCCCACGAATTAAAAATAAAAAGTACCCTAGTGGTAAATGAAATGAAATGAATTTTGTACTAATTTTTGCTTCATTCCATAATTTTTTGATCTCAATCTGAAATATAAAAGACAAGAGCTTTTGATGTAGAACAGTCTGTCTTCTAAAAAATGAATATATAGTTAGATAGAATAGAAAACGTTTTCATTCAACTTCATTCATCTAAAAAAAAAACAGGTCTTCATTTTTCGTTGGACATATTCAAATACGTAGCTGATAAATTTTAATACATATACCATTCACATTACAACTACTATAAGGTATGCATACATATATTGTAGTCAAATATTATATTATCCGTTTTAAAGAATCAAAGGGACAAATAAGAAAAAACCGAAGTCTGAAAAATCATCAAAAATGAATGACAATTAGCTAAATGAAATTATTCAGGCAAATCATCTTCTTACTTTTAAAGATGTAGGCTCCAAGCTTAGAATAAACCAAAGAAACTTTATTAGAATACAAAAAAAAAAAAACTATAGGCGTGAGTCTGGGTAAAAAAACGAAGAAACTATTCCCGACTAACTATTACCATTACTGAAAGACTGCAGGACGTCTGTGGATAACTTGTATATCCACAACAACAGTGGGCTCCTGGACACATGGGGATCGAATGAAAGGGCTGACCTCCTAGCCAAGTCTGGCTCTGGTTCTCTCTTACTTGGTCCCTAGCTCGCTGTAGGCGCTACCGCCTCATTGATCA
This sequence comes from Dioctria rufipes, assembly GCA_963924295.1. Classification (NCBI taxonomy): domain Eukaryota; kingdom Metazoa; phylum Arthropoda; class Insecta; order Diptera; family Asilidae; genus Dioctria; species Dioctria rufipes. Next base: position 31,290,213 of record OZ002742.1, read on the forward strand.
GGTCTCTCATCAGAACGGTTGTTCGCAGAAGGAACCAATGCAGAACTGTGGTTGGCATGATCACTGGCCACAGCTCGCTTCACGCTCGTCTAACAACAAGATATTGACTAAATTCGAATGAATTTATTTCATAAAAAATGCTAATCCCGATAGGTCTAAATCTTGCTAGACATTCAAGTAAATACTTAGTATTTCTCCTCATATATAATTCACACTTAAATTTTTAAGTGCATATATGAGGTCAACTTGGCTGTTCACTTTGGCGTATACAGCAGGCAGGAACCAAGCCGTACTGATGAGTGTAGGATTCCTTCTCATACGAAACGCCTGCTTTTGCATAAAAATTTATTTTTTAAAGGTTTTTCGTTTGTACAAGAGTCTTTTTCCACTCAAATCTCGAGCTGCAGGTTTAGCAGCAAACTTGGTCAATTTCATATTGACTAAAATCGCTATGAGTTTAATAAAATTGCTGCATATATTTGAAAAATTCAATTAGGAGGTAGGAAAGGTTAAACATTTTTTTTTCATATTTTCTAAATTAACCTGTGACTTCTGAACGATATTCATCCAACTTTTTCTTCTCTACTCTCTTCAGTTTCAAAACTATGGCTCAAAAAAAGTTAACAGTTCGAAATTTTAACTCTTCGGTTTTATTAATTTAAATAAGTCAATTATTTTTTTTTTTTTATAAGTTTTTCAGAAATGGCAGTTTAAAATGACTTATCATACTCCTAGGCCCAAAAACGTAATCCTTTTCGAGTTTTTTTTTCACTTTTTCCTTAACGGTTTCAACTTACAAAAAAAAACTGCCTACATTCGAGCATTTATGGACACACATATTAATATGTCGATAGATTTATATGAAAAAAAGGACCAAAAGAAACCCCCAAAAAAGGTTGGCGGCATTTTGTGTACAGGGAAGAAATTATAAACTGAAGGCTTTGGACTTGTTGAATTCAATGACATATTGTATGAAAAAATCAGGGAAGTATTTCTTCATTCTTAGAACGGCGACGGGTTCCCATATATGTACACTGAGAAAAATAATTACGGTAAAATCACCATATTATACTATGTTGTCAAGTTTAGGTTAATTTAACAGAAGTCTTAGTTAAAGCTTTAACTTAAGCTAAGCCAATGGGTTATTCTTTACCTTAAAAAATAAGTTAACACAACTCAAATTTAGAGGACAACGACTACAATCCAATGTTGATTGTATTACTTCTTTAGTTTAAAAGCAATACTTTCATGATTAATATTAAACGTAAGTTAGTGAAAATTCTCTATAACGAAAATGTCTCTATAAAGTAAAACACTAGTTGCACTTGGTTGGTTTTCGAAGAATTGATAAATTAATCCACCCTCTGTAACGAAGTCATTTATTCTCTATAGTTAAACAATATGCAAAACAATGTTAATTATACGTTGCTAGAAGCTCACAAAGTTGAGACGGTGTAATTTTTGCGGTGCATGTTCGTCCATTCTCTTTTGTGCAAGAAGGAAAAAATTTGCCGTGCGTTAAAAGGTATAGTTTTTGCACGGCAAGCCCGAAAGAAAAAAGCTGCCTTAATCGAGTCTTTCGCCATGTATTTAGAATATATAGAGGAAACGTGAAAGAGAAATGCGAACAAAATTCGTTTTCGTGTGCGATGCTCGGTCGCAGTTCTTTGAACGACCTCCACATCTCTGCTCATCTCCCTCTCACTTCTTTTTCGTGCGCGGCGTTTTGTGCCTAAACTTCCAAGAATAGGACGTGTTCACAATGCGCTTTTTCTATTTATTGGCCATTGACTGAAGGCTCAACTACAATTGAAGTAAAGAGCTTACGATTTTGAACAAGTTGAACAAGTTGATTTAATTGAAAATTTGTTCCTTTAAAATAATATAATTATATTATACATAATATTTCAGCATATATCCTCAACGTGTTCTCGCCGAGTTATCGTAACAATTTTTCAGTTTTATTTTTACGCGATACAAACGGAATGAGAAACTTGGTACACCTTATAAGCAGAAGCGTGCATTTAAAGGGAAGGCATGGGGAGCAGTCTGTCCCACTGGATTACTTACATTATCAAAATGTGACGCCTTCAAGACAACGAAATTCAGATGATACGAATTTAAGCATAATAATATAATGAGGGCCTGTCCGAATTCAAATTTTCGTTTCGACTTCGTCAGCCAGTGACGTTAAACAACAAACTCAGCTATTATAAGAATTAGACAAAGACGAAGCTAACCTACTCTATTGAACTAGTTAATTTAACCATTCAAATAATTCAAAATTCAATATTAGGTTTAGTTAACATATTTAGGGTAGATTTTTTACCATACTCCACAAAATTAAATTCTACCATCATTTGAGACAAATTTCAAAGTAATCTAAATAAAATATTGAAATGACCATTTTGTTTGGTTAAACAATATACAACTTTTCAAAAAATGTTGTTGTTTTAACACTAAAATTAGGCAAACTGACAATTGACATAAATATAAGATGAATTAACCATAAATTTACCTAGATTTTACCCTAATATTTTTCTCAATGTATAGGTATAGTGTATGACCGTACACCGAGTGAATTTCAAAATAAAGATTATTTTGTATCTCGGTAAAACCATACAATTTTTTTGTTTGCCTCGACCTATCCTATTACTATTGCAAGGTTTGCCATTTATTACGAGATACCTTGAATATGAATGGTCCTAACTCTTCCGCCCAAAATCGTGTAAGTGTTTTCTCTCACCACTATACAAAGAAAATTCCCACACATTTCTATGCTACTTACATACATTTCCTATTTAGAACTATTCAAAAAGACCTCAAGTATTACAATTTGCGGCCACATGATTTATACACGTCTCTGGTAATAATTTGATAAATTCAAAATAAATCCACCACAGGAATTTGTGACTTCCAGGGAAATATTCCATTTCCTATCGCACAAAAACTTTCTTCTCCGATATTAACTTTATATACATATATGTATGTGCACATATACAGATTCCTGCCCTGTAAATTATACCTACGTAAATAAACACGAAATTGGTGTCCAACCGTAGAACAATTTGCATAAAGTTTAAGAATAGCAGTGATATCTACGGTTCTATCTTATCATCGCGCTCTCAGGTCACATGCAACGGAGAGAAGGAAACATATGGGCCGAGGAATTTTACGTGCCATGAGAACAATATTCCAGGAGTATATACCTACCTATATAGAATCCAGGAGTATATAGTCGAAATGAAATGAAGAAAGGCAAAATTCCCTTTATCAGGTACATATATATATATAAATATATGTACGTACTATGGATACATGATTACCGTTAGGTGTTCTCTATGTACACCTGTCGACCTCAGCAAACCGAGAAACTTTTCTTGTTTGCTCGTTTCCTGAAGCAAATTTCATTTCTAATACGTGACCCAAATTACACTACGCGACATTATATCTGCGCTATGGATAGTGCCATGATCCGGTCACTATTTACGGCAATTTTCATCTCTATGGCATTTCATCTATCTGTGCACAATATATATAATGAATTTATCCATTTGGTCACATATTTTTAGAGTTTTTAAATAAAATCTTTAACACATTTTCTTTTTCATAAAAAAGTTCATAAACAGCATGTGTGCATCCATAATGCAGGTCGAAAGTTCAAGCTAAGTAGGTGTTGGAAGCGCGCAGATTTTCAGAAATTCATATGCAGCAGCAGTAGTCCGTGAATTACGAGTGTTGAGAAGTGACACTAAATGGAAGGACATATGGTTGAAAAATTGGATTATCATAAGTATTTTAAAATATTAATAATATTGGGTTATATGGCAAAAAGATGAGCATTGAGCAATGATTCTGCGTTTAATTTTTGGAGCAATGACTTGGAGTCGCAAAAAATATTGTTTAATCATGAGGAAAAATCTCAATGGTTGAGATCAACCACAATAGCTTACCTAGAGCTCAAATGAACTAAATATCACCACTGTATTTTAGTACCAAATGCTAACCTATGACTACTTTAGATAACATTTATATTACAACACGTTGAGACTGGATTTTTGTGTTCTCAGTTGTTGAAACCGATGTGGCATAGCTTTTATAAGTTTTGGTCCATAGAAATATGTATTCAAATTCTTCATAAAACTCCCTAAAACTAATTTCGTAGGAGAACAACACTATTTTCTTTCAATTAATTTCATTATATTAATAATTATTTTTAAGTAATCTACAAAGTAATCTGTTACAATGTAATTAGATTACAAAATAATCGAATTATATTGTAATTATATTACAAAATAATCTGATTATATTATAACAGATTACACATTTGATAGATTAGATATTCTCTCATAAGTAATATGATTGAAATGTAATCAAATACAATTTAATTAGATTACTTGGTAATTTGACTAAACTGTAATGGAATTATTAATTAAATTACACTGGAATCAGATTACGCCCAACAAGAAAATGTGCAAAACAAAAACGCGGAAACAATTACTTTTTGGGTAATTATAAAGCTAAGCTTTTGGGCTTGTTAAATCCAATATGAATCCCAGTTGACCTTGATTTTGTGTTTTTTGATAAAAAGAGTAGTTAAATAAAAAAATTCCGAAATTTTAAATTTTTCGAGTCATAATTTCAAAACGAAAAGGAGGAGAGGAAAATTTATCATCATTTAAAAGGTCCAACGATTATTATCTACCTATAAAAGTGTAAATCATTATCATAGGGTGCAACGTAGAGAGTTACAGGGTGATCTATGAACCCATACCAAATATCTTTATTTATTTATTTCGCTAAATTAATAGCTACAAAATGATCCCTGAACACAATACTTAAATTAAAGCTAAAGTACAGAACAATTATTGAAGATTTTTCTTAATTGAGAATTTTATAATATGATAATTTATCGAATGGAAATTCAAAGTACATACAGCACATTCTGGTCATAGGATCAAAGTGTCCATAGTTGGTACGATGGCAACACAAATAAATAAAATCATTACATTGCAAGTGTCGTGTTCGTGAATTGATACTAATTTTCGCAAGCATCAAGGGCATGTCTATGTCACCCTTTACAATTTGAAAAACAAAGCTTATATCATATATTTTCCTACGTGTAGGAAGTTGTATTAAGTTTAATATTTCGATATAAACAGGAAGATGAAGTCTATCCCTCCATTCGAAACCTTTTAGGGCAGAAAGTAAGAATCTCCTTTGCACGCTCTCAATACGATCGGAGCGATTTTTGTAAGACGGGGACCAGACAGGACTGGCATATTCCAAAATGGGTCTAACAAGAGTGGTAAAAAGAAATGTTGACATTATCAAGTTCTTTTAACTAGCGCTTTACAAAGCCCAAAATTGAGTTTGCCCTATTAACGATGCGATCTATGTGGAAGATAAAGGTGAGTTTCGAGTCAAACAATACCCCAAGTCACATATTTTATCAACTTTCGAAAGTAAAAACCAAAATGGTTACCCTACATTTATTAACGTTTAAAAAGACAGAACTCTTTTCACACCATTCAACAAGTCTGCTCAGGTCATCCTACAACTTGAGACAATCGCAATGCGAGTCGATAGATTTAAATACAGTTTCAAATCATCTGCGTATATTAACAAATCAGATTTGATAACAACATAGGAAACATCATTTATGAATAATATGATGAGAAGGGGTCCTAAATGAGCACTCTGTGGAACACCAGAATAAGCCGTTATTTCTTTAGACAGAGTAACATAAAAATTGTATACTAAGCTTGCGATTCTTGAGATAGGATGATAACCAATTCAACAATCGAATTGGGAAACCTAAGGATTTCAATTTAAATAACAGAAGAGAGTACGGAAGCTTGTCATAAGCCCTGCTGAAGTCTTTATAAATACAGTGGGTTTCGCAACCACGATCAAACGATTCGTGAACTGGAACAAATATGTTGTTGTTGACCTTCTCTTAAGAGCTCCACTACAATGAAAATACAAGAATTCATATAAAAAAGCTTCAAACAGTTTGGGAATGCAAGACAATTTAACAATAGGACGGTAGTTGGTAACATGCTTCCTTTTACCGAACTTAAAAATTGGGACAATAACCGACTTTTTCCATAACTTAGGAAATTTGCCGAGCCGCAGTGATAGATTAAACAAAAATGTTACCGGGTAAGAACGACTTCCACTGCAGTTCTTTAGGACAATATGGGGTATCCCATTAAATCCCATTATTTCGGAAATCGTTAGGATTTCTGCCCCCCCCCCCCCCCAAAAAAAAACCATAAAATTTTTTGCTCGTCTAAGTATAACCTATCCATGGCTTTCAGGTTTCACACCACTTACGGAACGCCCTGTATATTCCACAGCCTTCGATATTTAGCTTAACTTTAGTAGTTTGCTACTAATTACCAGCCACGGGAAGGTGTGTTGAATACGTTGTAAAGCCATGACCACAGTTAAGAAATATAAACAATAATCGAAACGAAAAATAATTAAAAACAAACAAAGTTTGCTTGACCTCAAGAAGAATTTGCAACGCAAGCAATTTCGTATATGCAAGCATAATTCTTGAGTGAGAAAATATACACATCTGAGGTCATTGCTTTACCATGTCAACACATTGGGATTCATTCAGAAATTGTGTGATCAGAAATGCTGACACTACAATTTCTGATTTTTAATTTTATGAATTGCAATAATCCCCTCTCTAGAATTAGTAAGAAACAGTGATTCCCAATCTAACCAATTTATATAAATAAGCAGAGACTAATCAATAAAAATCCGACTTAAATTCGACTTTAACGAGTGCTTTTATTTCTCAAGTAAACAACGGCATACTCTGCCATCCTTATCATTGACATATTCTGCCTACAAACTGCGGCATACTCTGCCATACCTTATAAAGCGGCACACTCTGCCTTTAAATACAAATAGCAGCATACTCTGCCACACATATTATTTTGGCATACTCTACCTTTCAATAAAATAACAACAGCGGCATACTCTGCCATAGGAGGAACTCTGACCATTTAATAATACCAAGGGATATCTTACAAAACAGCGGCTCCTTAGCCATCCAATAATAAGCTCCGCACCGCTCTGCCTCTTCTACAGAATTTCAATACAAATTATAATAATAAATCATCATGGATAATTTCACGTGTGACATCAGAGCAATCTTATTACATCGTAACGAAACATGGGATATCTCTTTGCGGAAATGTATTCATCCAATATTTTTAACACGAATTACAAAAACTTACATTCAAAAAGAAAAGAAAATTCTCTAAAAAGTGTTTCAGTTTAAATATTGTTTCTCTCTCGTATATAAACATTATAAAAAATTATAAATGAAAAACTTTTTAACAAACAAAATTCTCTTATCCTCCGTAACCATTATGCCCAATTAAAGTAATCTCAGACGGACTATACCAAGGATATAATTTGGCCATTCTTAAAATTTATACTTAGAAGTTTTCCGACTGTGGAAAGACAACAGAATGCATCAGGCTTGAGGAAAATTAAATTTAGTGCGCTCACTTAAACTTACAAAAATCCCCTTAAAACGTTGCTGGTAGGTACAGATGGTGGTGGCATGGAAGAAAAATTGCTATAAAATACATTTACTTGAATAGACCATTTCCTGGGTAATGCATAGGTATAATACCTACCTAGGAAGAGTTAAGCAGATGCCTAAGTGTATAAATTTATGAGAATTTCGCTATAGGTGGGTACTTATCTATACATTCCAACCATTGTGTGTTTTATTAACTTGGAAAATGCTTTAGTTTTATTTATTTTGTAGGCAATCATTGAAAATATGTTTTTTTTTCTGGCTTAATAAAAAATCTGGTTTGAAAACTCTCAATCAGAATCTCAGGGAGGTTGATTGGCCGGTTTGTTTTGCTTTGGGGGATGTCGATAAATGCTCTTTGGAGTATATACTAAGTCTTGGCATATATGATTACATCCTATATTACTGCAGCAGATAACTATAAGGAACAGCAAAATGGTTCTTGGTTTAATGATAAGTACAACCAAGCTATAAGAGCTAAGGAGGCTGCTTTTCGTGCTTATCAATTATATTCATGTCCAGAGGTGAAATAAGTGTACAGGACTGTACGGAACATCTGGAAGTCCACTATACTCAACCAAACCTCCAACCAATTCAGACCTAGTCCCTTCCGACTATTATTTATTTCTAAAAATAAACATGTAGCTTCGAGGGAAAATTTTAGGAACGGTTTGGAAGTGAAGTCCGCAATTTGAGCCTAGTTTAAAGCAAAAACGAAAATTGTTTTTCGAGGGTAGATATTGATAAAACTAATTGATAAGTTTCGAAGATACCATATGCGGGTTTTTTCAATTTGCTTTCTCTTCATTCACCGAACTTATCGACCACCCTGGTTACTAATAAATTTCAAATAATCATGATAAGGGGACCGTTAAGTTTTATTTATAAAAAAGTAATTAATAAAAAATCTTCTACCATAAAATTTTTTTTATCTCACTTATATCTATCCATTGCTGGCCGGTTGTCGTTTATTTTTGTAGACCCTTCTTCATATATATTTTCAATTTTCATTTATTCACTATATTTTTTTTTTGTACGCTTCGGCCATTTTCAGTTCGAAAATGGGACAAATCGGGTAACTCCTACGTAGGGTTGCCTTACAATCAGTGTTGCCAGTTTGACTACAATCGTAGCTAATGGTTACTTTGGGCAAAATTTGGCTACAGGAATTTTGTGGGCTTTCGCAATTTTGTAAAAAAAAACGGAATTTTGAATTTGAAGCGTTATAATTCTGGAGTGGGGACGTGTAGATTCGGGGGTGGTTGAGCATTCATAGGAAAGACCTCAAGGTTATGCATACAATGCCGTCTTAAAATAGATCGTACACCCTGTACTTTTGAAGATATAGGGTGTTTAATGAAAAAAGAGAATGTTATACTAATCACACTGTAACTCGGTAAGAAGTAATTTTGACCCCCCCCCCCTACCTTCCATAATTTTTTACTTGTCTGGATGAGAGGAATAATTTGGCAGAATATGGTCATATTAGTCTGGGATACCCTGTCCCACTAGGAGGTCAATAGAGCAGAAGGTGATAGTACTTACCTAGACGAACCAAAAATTGTATGGCAGGGGGGGGGGGGGGGCATATCAACCGTTTAGGAGTTACAGGGTGATTAAGAGCAAAAGCTAGTTTTTCACAAAGATCCCTGTTTCTTAAAAATGATAGGGCTTACGGTCACAGTTAAGAGCTCATTGTATGCAGAACTTCATGGCCTTTCCAACGACTACTCAACCAGCCCCATACCCCTCTCCCCTCAAGAATTATGGTTGTATAAACTAAAAATTTCGGATTTTCTTACTTTTTTTTTTTAATTTAACCTCTATTATTTTTGCAAAAAGATCGTTAACATAACTTTTTTTTTTATAAAAACTGTAAGCTGTAGACTCTCCTCTTTAATGTGACCTATTACACCAAATGTGCTATCTGAAGTCCTTTAAGAGTTATTAGGTCTAAACCTATACTTCAAACCTATTCTCAACGATAATTTGTTCCCTTAGCACGTCATTTTAAAAAATATCGTCTAATTTCGGTGTGACCTGAATACGTTATGAGTTAATAACTGTTTAACGGCTATAGTTAATACATAGGGTATAATAGGCCGACTTAAAGAGGAGAGTCTACAGTTTAGTTTTTATAAAAAAAAAGTTATGTTAATGAGGTTAAATTAAAATAAAAAAAAAAGTTAAGAAAATCCGAACTTTTTAGTTTAGACAACCATAATTCTTGAGGGGATATGGGGCTGGTTGAGCAGTCGTTGAAAGGGCCCTGTCGTTCGGCATACAACAAGCTCTTAACTGTGACCGTACACCCTCTCGTTTTTAATATACAGGGTGCTTTGTGAAAAACTAGCTCTTTTTCTTAGTCACCCTGTAACTCCTAAACGGTTGATATGCCCCCCCCCCCCCTCTGGTTCGTCTAGGTGAGTACTATCACCTCCTAGTGGGAAACACCTTGTACATATGTATGTATATTTCTGTTGTAAAAATTATAAATCCACCCAGAAATTCGAAGTTTTCCTATTTTTAATAAAAATTTGAAAAACTATCTTTTACGGAAGATTCTGCATTAACGATAAAGATTTTTAGACTTTCTGAGCATTCCCAAATTTCCTTCACTACTTGTAAAATTCTTCTGTTCATATTTAAAATTAGTTTTTTTAGCAACTGTCTATCCAATGTACGCCATTCTACAACGATGGTATGTTTCAGTTCTTCCACTATGCTTAATTGGTTTTGGTCAGCGTAAACTTGCGGAACTGAAATCCCACAAATATTCTCCATTGGGTTTAGGTCCGGAGAACATGCTGGCCATCCTAACATTTTTATCGAATTGGCTTGAAACCATGCCATCGTCTGTCTAATTGTATATGAATAGCAGCGTTGTTTTTCTGGAACACCCATCAGCGCTTGTGTCGACTTTCCTCAAAAAAATTAACTAAGCTACGTCGGAGAACAGTGATGTAGTCCCACTATTCATATGAGTAGAAATGAACTAGATCTCAAGGGGTTTAGCTTCGGAAATCGCTCCCCAGACCATTAAACTTTCACCCCCGAAATTATGACCAGAAAAATATCGTATTTCCTTCCTGAGATCGCGCCAGTATTCGTTAAATCCATCTGGACCATCAAAATTGAATTTCATTTCATCTGAAAAAATAACCTGAACACAAATTTCCATGGAAAAATATCGACGTAATAATCTTTTGAAATTTACGTACCTACCGAAGTCCAATCAATGCCCACGTTGTCTTCTGCGAATTTAAACCTGGCGTCTTTGTAACGCTGCAACAATCATGGAACCAGGTTCATTTTAGTTCGCCGGATATTGGGATTACGTTTTAGTGCTCTCCGAGTGAATGATACTTCCAGTTTTTAGGGAAGGAAGGAATTTTCTCCCCTTGTGCTTAGACGTACCAGCACAATAATCTTGCTATGCGTTGTCCTTATTAGATTACCGAAATTAAATGTGTGCGTGCTCAATTAAGTTACAGCTTTTGATATAAACAATAACTTTATCTCAAATTCACAGCACGTAATTAAATTATTGTATTATCACCAAAAATCGTAGGTAAACTGTACAGGCAACCGTTTGGCCGAACCAATTTCCTTTTCAGTAGGGTTGGTATGCTGCCCGTCCTCCCGATCGAAACTTGCCATTTAGGAATTTTTTCCTACTCCAGAATACTTCTCACCCCTAAAAACTGCCTTTAATCTGCCGCGTGTGGCCTTGCCTGTCTTTTACACATTTTCCGGCAAAATTATGCTAATTTTAGCATTTCAGGCTTACAAAAAAATCGCGATTTGTACTCTCTTCCCATCAAGCAGGAAACTAAACGAAGTTGACATGAACCGTGATAGAGCGTAACCACTTTTAAGTTGTGTGGGTACACCACCAGTGAAGTCAAAAACATTTGCCATAACCCACACGAGGCAGTTTTTCGTCAGTTTTTATTTGTGATGAGTATTCGGGGGTAGGAAAAAAACCGTACTAGCAAGTTTCGATGCGGAGTACGGACAGCATACCAATACTACTGCAAGCAAATTAGCTCCGGCGATTTTGAAATTGCTAAATTTCTGAAATTTCGGATCGGGCGGCTGTACACATGTTTACTTGCGATGTGAGGTGATAATATAAAAATTTAATAATCATTACGTGTTATTGTTTATATCAAAAACTGTAACTTAATTGAACACGCACACAATTAATTTCGATAATCATATAGAGAATTACGCGGAACAACATCTTTGCGTTTGCACGTTTTAGCACAAGGGAACGAAATTTCTTCCTTCCTTAAAATCTTCTCGTGTGGGAAGGGCCTTTGTCGGCATATTGAAACGTAATACTCATTAATGGCGAGAAGTTTTAAATATTATTTAAGTGGAACTATGATACAAGGCGGAATTTATTAGATAATCGCGTAGTTACAAATGTATATAATATACAGCACACATGTTCTCATTGTACAAATTCGTTGGGAAATTTTTTTGGGCGGATACTGATGGAAAAAATAAATATTTATATCAGTTGGTAATCTTGAAAATATGAAAGTCCAAATGGGAAATTTTTATTTTTTCTGTATCTAACTACGTCTATGCGTCAGCTTCCAAACAAGAAAAACAAAAGTACCAAAGTACCAAGTTCCCGCTTTGAAATATGACAGTCAGGGTCTAATATGGCCGAACTTCACGCACAGATAAAGCGGCATGTTGGTTACGCTCAAGGTATATAGAAGACATGGTATTCCCGTTAAAATTTGACACATTGCAGCTGATAGCTTGTGACGTAATTCTGTGACTAATGTATTTACATGTTTATGAGAAAGACAGAGAGCGCAGAGAGTTCTCTGTACCGTACTATCCTATACATTTCACGGTATTACGTCACTTAATGGTGGAACATGGTTCGTAATGGGAATACCCTGGGTGAGCCTCATGTACACATATTTTATACATAATCCATTAGTTTCCTGCTGGAAATTTCTTCCGTAGCCCGGCATGTGGATACTTTTTGGAAAGGTCTCGGTGAGTACATAACTGAAATTTTGCATACAGGCTTTTAGAAAAATAGCAAACTCAAATTCGAAAATGGGACGGATCAGGTAGATCCTTCGTGGGGTTGCCATACAAACATTTCGATTTTTTACTATAAATTTGGGCACTGCCTGAGAACGCGTCGACGTTGAGAGCTGCACTCTCCCCCGCACGCATGAAAGCACAAACACGTATACACGCATATACACAAACACACACCAATTTAACTGCGCGCATATTAGGCATTACAGCAAAGAAATTTGCAGCTGTAACCAATCTAGCTATCTATACATCATACACTCATGCTGGGCAACGCCGGCGGGCTCACCCTAATAAGGTACTTAAAAGCTGATATGTGGGACTTATAAGTACCAGAAGCTTGACTTGTATTTGAAAATATTTGTGTACCAGTTTTGAGATTTGTACTTGGAAAATTTTTAAATACCGACTTGAACATGTACTTAAAAGATTTTAAGTCCAGATCCTGGTAATAGTACTTGTACTTGGAATATTACAGGTCTGATCTTATGTAGACCAATTTTAGCTTTTTTTTTTTCTTATTATAACAATTTTTAAGAATAAAACTAAAACATCTAATGTGGCTGAGATGTTGAGTAATGTTGATTAGATCTTTAGCTGTTCCCTAATTACATATTTACACATCTTACCTCCAAGGTATAAATGCAGACGTTTGCTGCTAATGTCTTTGGCAAATTTTATCACAACTTTTTCTTATGGAAACTAATTTATTCACATAGTTGTCCTCTTAGCTATAGTAGGTATGTATATCTTCGTTGAGCATCATTCCATTATATAATTTACACCAAAAATATGTATATCTATCTTCTCACTTAAGTAGTAAAAATGTCTGAACTATCTTCGTTATCCTAATCTAATAGCTCCTCTTACTTCAAATACTCTGTCTAAAAGGACTCCTCACTTTGTTCGTCAACAAGTACTTAACAACAGTAAACTTGACAAACTTTTAGTAGTTCTCAATTTTCGCTTCTTGAAACATGATGTTGAAACTATTTTGCAACGAGGACCATAGTTTCAGCCAGTTAGGACCAGTAAAATACACATCTTAACCAATACGGAGGGAATCAGAGGAATAATCTCATTTTCCCAGAGTCTCCAACTTTCACCATATAGATTTACAGACATATCTATACAGGTAATCACATGCATACATAATTAAATGTAGGTATATAAGAACATAACCTTGAAATTGAAATATAAAATCGAACACTTTCGATAGTACCTACCTATACGCAAAAAAAAATACCTTCAAAGAACTCGTATTAATAAATTCAACTCCTGTCGCATTAAGTACATGTTTTCTACATGTTAAGATTAAATAAAAGGTCTATAAGTCCCCCCTTCCCCCAGGACAGTACCACCACGCGTAAAAAAAAATATAAAAAAAAATCCCTCATTAACCGCGAACGACACACGCATCTTTAATTCACGCAACGCAACGATGCGTGTCGAATACAAAACCCAGCACAACTCTATAATAAATGAAGTGCACCTGACATGAAGATGACGTTAATTATTTTCAGCGGCATTCTCTATGCCGGGTGCTTTTTAATTACCTTCACTCATATCAATTATTCAAATTTTATTATTTTAATTTTAATTTACAAGAAAGCTCCATTACAGCAGCCAGCGCCACCCGGGGAAGAGGACATCAACGAACGAGAATATTCACTTAGAAGAAATAAAATTTCCCACACACCTGAAAGAGACCTATATACCTGTTCATCATCAGAATTTGTGGTATTCTGTAAGGGAAAGAGTAGATGCGATATACTATATGGTTGTACATCAATGATACCTACATATATTGTAAGTACGCATTACATGGATTGTTGGAGCTCTGCATACACCTGATATAGGTATATGTTTCACTTACGCAAACAGTACTAATTTGAAATTTGGATATGTGTCCTCGCATGTGGAAATATTTACTTCAATTATTCTGCTCTGGAACTTATATGGCACGAGATAGGTTTATGTTTCGTGATAAGAATAACTTCAGATGTGTGTGTGTCTGCAGTACCTTAAACGATGGGGGTTCCACGAACCTCTGAAGGGTTCATTACTGTATGTAAACATACACCTTTCGTGGATATGTTACGATAGGGAATCTGTGGCTGTCTATCTGCCCTTCGTATGTAAATATGGTATAGAAACGATAGAATTATTGGAGACAGTCCTAATTTTGGATAATGGGAATAAGAATTTCGATAGATATCAACATTCCATAGAGAATTTATTCTGTGACATATCCCTGAACCTCTGCCTCTCTTTTAATTATATTATATGTATGTATTACTTAAATAAATATATATTGAACAAAAAACTTAAGAGAATTACTAAAGCCTGCGGTTTTTGTTTTTGAAAACATCACAAAATTTATGAATATTCGCAAGTATTACCATTTTCACTTTTGAGAACAGAAAATCGGATCATGGGTTTGACAGCTGAAAGGTTTTGCGGTTATCGATGCGTAAACGAATATTCATTGTGACAGATTTTGAATTTGCGTGACAAGAAGCCACCGCCACCCGCCGCTCCACAATGAAGTTAAGATAATTAAAGCTGAAGATATTCACAACAGAAGAGGAGATGTCATAATTATAAAGTTCAAGTGCTCGCCCTATCAAAGTTTTTGGTAATTAAAAGTGAGAACCCAATTAAGTAAGTATTTGTGAGAAATAATTTAGATTGGTTGAGTGGTTTCAGTTGAGAGATGAAACTAGGTTATGAATTATTTATTAATGGAGCTTATAATTAATTGGGATATTTGCTTGCGGTTTTTAAAGGATTTAAATATTTTCATTTAAGGTGAAGATTTGAAATAAATAATTTATGTAGGCGTATAAAAGGAATATCTTTTGGTAGAAAATAATTATATTTTATTTTACACCTTATTGTTATTACCTACTTTTTTTTTGTTTTTTTTTTTACTTTATGTCAAATTTTTGAATTTTATTCGCTCTCAAGGTCGATCCACACTTATCGGCCCAGAAATTTTTCTTGCACATACATATAACGACATACAACGGAAAGGAAACTTTCATTTAAGGCAGGTATTACGAGAAATCTATAGAAAAGTGATATCATGTTAACTTCACAACTAGACCAGCAACCGAAAAATGCCGGTCTGTTTTCTAGCCAACGATAGCGACCGGTAATGAAGGTTCCGTTTCCTGCCGGTATCTACCGATCCCGGTTAAAAAATAAAAAAATATTTTGCCTATCTGTACCGGCAAGTGTACATCGACCTTAATTATGAATATTTGAATTCAAATGTCAAATGAATGTTAGTCAGGAAATTTTGTTCTTTTTACAAAATTGATTCTAATGTGAGAATTAAAATATTCTATCGCGTTGTACATATATGTACGAGTATTCGTGTCGATGACTTTACATTTTGAGATATTCGAGGATAAAGGGCCTTAGCTAGGGAACGGCATAGAGGGATCATGTCCTACCTTAAAATGACAATGCCCTACTTTAAAAAGTGCCAACTTATTCCGTATTCTACGGCGAGTCTGTATGATCGACAACACTTGACCAGTCAGCCACTACTCGGCCATGTTTGCGTTGCTTACCTCCCACCTCTTCCTGCCATGTATGATGGTAAGACGATTGGTCGACTACCTGAACAGCTTTGGTCAGAGCATTTGGCTGTTACAAGGGCTGTATATGAAAATTATTCTCTGATTTGAAGACTCTAGATAAAATGAAAAATGGAAAATTCAATGGTGATGATATTGCAAAAAGTATTGACATCAACGGCGTTATGTTAAACATGGAAATTCGACTGGCAAAGATAGTAGCAAACAAAAAATTAGCCGGTTGCAGGGCTGATGCGGCTGTACAGGCTTTACAGGGTCGCAGTACGGGATTGAAGGAAGCCATATCAATAATACAATAAATAAATGTGCCCACGAAGAAATTGAGGTCAGAAGAGATGTATGAGACAATTCTGGAAGAATCTGAGAACACCATAGAAAAGAATCTCAAAATAGTTCCCAGAACAGAAGAGACAAGTAAAGGCAAGACATCTGGAGGATTAAATGCTGTATGATCCATCACCTTCTCGTCAAAACATTGCAGGCATAATTTAAGTTCCGCCATTTAAAGCGGAATATTATGAAACTGTACACATAATAACAGCTGAGATGAACAGAATATTTGAAGACAATGAGCACCTACTAGATTCAATTTTGAAACTTAATGAGTTGGACAAAGTTTAAGTCTGTTCAACATTTAAATATATAATTATTGTGAGGAAATTAATGAGAAAAAACAAAAAAAAAACAAATCCGTATTTGCAATAATTTTTCAGGTATTAAAATTGTGAAAAGATACTTGAATGAGTTGAATGGTCGAGGAGATCAGAGCGCAAACATATTAGAAGTTCTATACCGACCAAGGGAATCTTTCAGAGATACATACGTATGAACTATTTGCATCTGTCGCAATAATCGGATTTAGTACTACTTCGTGCGAATCTACCTTTTCGACACAAATTGCTATCAATAAGCCTCAAAGAATGTCAATGGCAAGTATGGTGTTTCTTGCATTTGAATGAAAAGATCAGACAAAAAAAATATTGACGAAGTGCTACGACAATTCCACAATACGGTAAATTGAAAACTGCAACTATATTGAATATTTTTACCATGTTGTGTTTTTTGTTTGGTCCATTTGTTTCTTTTTATTGTAGATACCTGTATAAAAAAATGTAATAAAATGAGGGTACTAGGAGCTTACTTTTTCAAAAAGATGCCCCTTCACCTGAACAGATGTATCCCAAATGCACTGAAAATTTGCGCCCTACTTCAAATTTGTGATGCCCTTAAATTGGTTCTAGCTACTGGCGTGTGACTCAGCAGACCAAAAATCGGCAAATTTTAAAGATTTCAAAGCATGCATCGCAGCACAAAAAAAAAATTATTAGAATTCTTATTACTTAATTATACTTAACTTTCAGCAAAGGAAGATAGAAATTGATGATGATCGGATTGGGAAAGTTCGAAATTTGATCGATTTACTTACTATGGAATAATCCAACTGACTTCAATCTCCAAATGGGGATTCAATGGAGTAATAGAAAATTTGAAGTGTTCTTCGAAGATTCACATATTTTTATAAGTTCATTTTTATCAATAAATATAGTAACTAATAAATGTCCGTAATACATTCTGTGACAAAGTCCGCGTCTTTCATCGATTAGTTACTGTATGCCAATAGGAATACAAAGTATTTAAAAAGAGAGTTCCGAGCTATTGTAAATATATGTATGTACAGAGCAGCAAATAAATGAGTTACGAGTTTCTCATGTATCAAATTAAGTGAAAACAAGTAAAAAAGCTAGAATTGGTCTAAGACCAATTCTTATGATACCCTAGCTAGATGAATGCCCGTATTAAATTTCGTATGGTCGCCGATCTATTCAAGTTTGATTTTGAAGAAGTTTTTAGTACAATAAAAATGTCTTGGACTGATCGTTTTCACAGTATACGTAAAAAACCTAAATTTTTATATGGCAACACCAAGAAGGAGTTACCCGATTTAGTATATTTTGGAAATTTTTTTTGCTAGTACAATGAGAGAACCATGTACCAAATTTCGTTCTCAGGCTGTGCGTTCTCAGGCTGTGTCCAAATATATAGTGGAAAACGAATGTTTTGAATGGCAACCCCACGAAGGAGTTGCCCGATTTGTCTCATTTTCGAACTTAATTTTACTTTTCTTTTTTAAAGTCCGTGTACAAAATTTTAGCTCTCTAAGTATACGCGTTCTCGAGTTATCGTGCGCACAGACGGACGGACGGACGGACATGCAAAAATCGAAATAACTTTTAATATTTTTCGTGGGTGCCAAATCCATTTTGGTCTACCATCATTATTTCGAGGTGTTACAAACGGAATGACAAACTTAGTATACCCTATAGATTTCATCTAGGGTATAAACATTATTGTGAAGAATAAACCCCAACTTACTGGGTTGTGTATAAATATGTTATTGAATTATGAGTACGTCTCCATTTTGGTCCAATACCTCAGCCATTCCACACGAAATCGATTAACTTGGAACCCGACCATCTCCGATTTGGATGAAACTTTCACAGTTTGCAGGAAATCAAAAATAGCGCACCCATGATTTTTTTTTTGTTTTCCCCTACCACCCTTCCTCCTCGCACTAAAGGAGTTATAAATTTCGTGATTATAGCAGCACGAAAAGAAAAAAATTATTAAAATGTTTCCAAAAAAATAGTATTATTCACCAGAAAGAACTTCATGCAATTTTTTTTCCATTTTTATTTTAGACCTAAAAACCATATCAATCTATGTACAAAAACTTGTGATGGCGTTCGGCTTCGTTTTTAAGATGATATGATTTTTTAAAGTCACCGTATAGCCGAAGTAACCTATGTATATGGGAGCAAACCACTCCCACCCAAAATCTCGACTATATATTTTTTGTTTTGCAAAATTCTTTTTGCTACTTTTTTGGTGATTTTTTCTGTTTTTTTTTTTAGAATATCCCCCTCCCCCTCCAAATTCGTTCCGAAAATTAATTTTCGACAGCCAAAATTTCTGTCTGAAAAATTCATTTCGATAAACTTACTTAAACGAATTATCAATAGTTCCAATATTATATTGTTTTTTTTTATGGATGCACGCTTGTTAGGAGATTATCTATACGAAATTTTAGGAAGACATTTATCTATTTAAAAATAATTAAAACTATAAAAATTTTACTTTATCCATCTACACAGGTACATTGCACTAATAGAATTAGCAATCCACATATCTCCTCTGTAGTTGGCATTTTATCTGAATGAATTTGGCGCCTTCGTTGATATTCTACGCCAATTTAACCGCGACAACTCTCGCGAAAATTTGCAAATTTGAGCATTTTCCAAGCCTAATAAAAAAATCGTGATTTTCCTTTCTTCCGTACTCCGATATGTGGATTCTTTTTGGATAGGTCTCAGTGAGTAGATAAAAAAAAATTTTATTTTTTTCCTCCCCACTTTTCTTTCGGTCGATTATTTTTGAATTAGTGAATCCATATTTTACCTAAGTGCATATTAATCCTTGGTTTGTCTTCTATTTCAAAATAAAGATACAAAAAACACCAGAGGTCCCCAGTAGAAAAAAAAACATTCCCCTCAGTGCAGTGCTCCCATGCAGGTTACTTGGCTTGAAAACATCACATCTCAAAAACGAAGCCGAACACCATCGCAATTGTTTGTACATGGAAAGATAAAGTTTCTAGCTTCCAAAAATAAAAGAAGAAAAAACTGCTAGAAGTCCTCTCTAGTGAATAATACTATTTTTTTTTTAAAAAAAATATTAACAAAAATTGTTTTTCGTTTAGTGCTGTTATATTTTACTATCAAAAAAATTTAGAAAAATCGGTTGCTCCGTTCTCGAGATATGATTTTTTGAAAATGATGGTTCATCGTAAAATCACATTTCTAACCACTCTAGGCGGGGGATGGGAGGCGGTAGGTAAAAACAAAAACATATGGGTGAGCTATTTTGGTATTCCTTACAAACTAAGAAAGTTTGTGCATTTTGTTGTATACTACCAATTTCTCGTCCACAGTGAAGATTTGCTTCAAAAAGCGATCATTTTCTTGATGTTTGAGAAGCAAATCACAGACATCGATGGCGGAGAAAATTTCTTTCTGTAAAAAAGAACATGTGAAATATGGAATACGAAATTAAACCAGGGCGTTTCACGTGATAATGAACGGTCGAATTCGGTATATTAAATTTGTTGTTATTCGGCGATTTGTATCAATCAATTTTGTCTTCATCGGCTTCAACTCGCCTTCCAGAACGTGGTGTATCTTAAACATAAAAATTGCACTATTAAAAAAACTAAAGGAAGTATGCCACATATACATTAATAAAAACAATTTCATAATTAGACAGGACGACTGACATGTATACAAATGGACTGACTAATCTCCTGTTTCATGTGGCACTAGTTTATCAGTTTTAATTTCACTCTCTCACTGTCAATGCTACCAACTGTCGTACACTGGCGCTATATTTAAGTTATTTGGGAATTTACTTATATGCATATCAGTGGGATTTATCGAATTTACCATAAAAGTATTGGGAATATTTGCATTGTTAAATTTTAATTATGAGCCGAAGGAAGTGTATTTCACTAGGCTGTTTTGCTAGGAAAGTTTCTATTACCAAGTTGCCAGTTATGGAAATACCGCTGAACTCAAGCAATTTCTCGTTCCCAATTGTTACAGTTAAGTGGGAACGCATGCTCTCACGGAGAGAGAGAGGAATATGAAAGTGATGACATTTGCTTTCATGCATTTTTGGTTCAACGAGTAGTCCATATATATACATGACAGTGGACAGAACACAGAACTAACTAAATAACGAATATATATACAAAAAACTGAACAAATTAAAACCATTGTATTAGTTAGGTACGTAAAAGTTTTCTTGTCAACAACCGCTCACTTTCATAATGTTCTCGTAGCACGCAAATTGTCTTTTGTTTTAAACATGTTTTAATTTATTAACAATGTATGTAATCGGTTTTCTATTCTGTGTAATTGTTATTTATTATTATTATTATTTTTAAAAAAATCATTTATACGCACAGACAAAAAATGATATGTCAAATATTTGTACTAATTTTAAGAAAGTTGACTTATGTGCAGTTTTATATAGACCTCCTGAAGAACGGCCGCACTTGGACCCGAAACGTCGAGCAAATGAATTGAAAATTATATATTTGCAACAAAACGATCAGTGTATTTCCTGGAAATAATACTTAAAAATCCGTTGTTTACGCATAAGGAACCTTAGTTGTGTATTTATTGCAGTGAAAGCCGTTTTGAAAAAATAAATTATTCTATTTTTTATAAATTTTTCAAAACGAAAATTCGGATCCCTAACTCCATATTTTGACTTCATACCAATTTTTTTTGTAAGGAAAAGTGGCACGCGGGTATACTTTTCCTACTAAAACGTTATTTACAATCGATTATTTTTCTATCAACTATAACTTAAGGAGCTCATGTAGTGTATGAATTGTTCTCAAAATGCAATTATCGAAGTTGAAGCATTTTTACAAATTTTTTTAAAAAAAAAAGTCATTTTTAATATGCACAATCATATATCGGGAAACATTTAAAATAAGAAATTAAGATAGGTGGTATGTAAAAAATAAAAATTTGACAAATAGTAATAAAATAGTTTGAAAATTTTACACTGAAGATGTACACAATAAAGCAAACTGAACATTTTCCAGTTTAGAAAACTTCTGATAAGGTCCGTGGCTGGAGTGAAACTGCTTAATTAAAACCAAATAGGGGCCTACACGGTCATTTCCCTTTAATAAACCTATACAACACATTTTTTATTTTTTGTTTAATCATATTGTAATATAAAATAGTATAAATTCGTATCAAAACCCAACAGACTGTCTGCTACTCAGGATATTTTAAAAAATTTCTAATTTCGTTATGGCATGAATAGGTTAAGAGCAATAACAAGAAGATAGATGTAATAAGTCAAATTAAAGATAAGAATTCAAACTTGTTTTGTTCTTAAAAAAAAAAAAAGGTCAAGATAGATCGTTGGAAACGTCATAATATTTTACTTACAATGAGATCGTAAATGTGATTGTAAACGCTGTCATTTTTAAGATGCAGGGGGGTGTTTTGTGAAAAACTAGCATATTTTCTTAATCATCCTGTAACTCCGAAACTGTTGAGATAGCACCCTGCCATATTATTTATTTTTGCCTAAGTGAGTGCTATCACCTACTTCGCTTTGGACATCTCACCAGAAAACACCCTGTATAGTAATGACGAAAATACTGCAAACAGCTCAGAAATAAAAATTTACAGTTACGTATACCACACATGTAAATGAGGGCAAGAAAAAAGAGCCACCAATACAGAGTGCAATCCAATAAATTTATTAATATTGAATAAATATTGTATAAAAAATAATCAATTCAATAATTTGAGCTTTGACACAAAATTGATGCCAAACTAACCACTTTGATCGCAGTATGTCAAATATATATATATATAAATGATCAAAATTCCGCAAAAATTGTCCGTGTATTGTATTGATTCAATTTAGATTAAATTAATAAAAATAATTTTTCTAACTATTTCCATGCATATCCATACAAAACATACCTACGTCTAGGTATTCGAGTACTTCATCAAACCGATTGGTTCAATCTGGCTAAAAATTGCCTTAGAATAAAATAAAAAATGCAAATGGGTTTAGGAAATCTCACAAAATCTCAACCCTATACGGCCGGCGACCGACGATCATATAAAACAAATTTACTTCAAAACATAAACAAAAAGTTTATCCGGGATAGGTTAAACAAAGAATTTATAACTAAAAATTTATCTAAGCAAGCGCAGGTGACTACTGTCAAATGTACTTAATTATTCTATTTTTTTTAATATATAGTAGATGATAAAATTTCTTACAACCGTGCATCCCATAGGAACACAAACAGTTTGGTTGGACAGTATGCACTAAGCAAAAATCTGTAAAATAATAATAAAAAAAAAACACTACACATAATCCTGCCTAGATAAAAAAAAAAAGAACATACAAAATACATTCACAAATAGCTAAACACTGGAAGACTTAACTGTTACAGCACAAAGGCGTATTATGAAAAACTTTCATCAAGGATTTCTTGCTTTGTTTTGCCTTTTTTTTCCCCTGACATTTCCTTTAATTTCTAGGGTGAGCAAAGGACTAGCATTCCTTCATGCATGTAGGCGGGGTGCCCAGCCTGATTTATGTATACAAATTATGTACATGCATATATATATATATATATATGTAGATATACATACATGTCATATAGGCATTATGGTATACAAATACTTGTTGTACTCTTTTTATTTCTATACAAGTCCTTCTCAGTTCGTTGAATCCTTAGACAAAGTTAGACGTAGTGCTTGCTTTAGTATTTTGACAGGACTTGAGGCAGTGTCATGACAGAAAATAAGCTTTTGAGTTATTAAAAGATAAATAGTAAAGTAAACAGCTACATAAAAAGAATATAAAACTGCAAACTACAAACAAACAAAAAAATTGAAAGCCCAACTCATCTCCACCATCTATTTGGCTCTGTCGCAGTCGCTCTGCCTCGAATGCAATTCCACCAAATCGGTCTACGAAAGTTCTTCAATTTTTCCTGAACCTATTCCCTCTTCTGATTAACTCAACAACAACAATTGTTGGAAAATTGGAGCCCTTTAAAAAATTTAATAAATTTAATATGTACATAAAAAAAATGGATTAAAAAATTTCTGTCCGCTACAGTCCTGGTCATAATAATTATTATGTAAAAAAAAAAGGAATCGTTTCGGTCTGCCAGCCAGCGGGATATTGAACTTTAGAGCATCGTTTGTTGTATGGTATAAAGGTAAATTTTGTTCAGGCACATATACATATCCATACCTACATACCTACCTACATAGCATATAATAGTAGAACGAAAGTTCACCTTTATTCAATGCTTATTTTTTTTATTTTTTTACCTTTACCTGTCAGCACGAAAGGGTGCTCTTTATAGTGTATAGTTTTGGGTGGCGTTGCGTGTGTCTGATAAACGACTCTGTGGCCCCGTCAAAATTCAATAGGCTTGTACTGAATTATAATGCCATATCGGAGCATTTAATAAAAAAAAAAAATAAATAAATAAAATGAGCCCATGTCAAGTCTTTTGAGATTTATGCGAGGTCGGGTCATTATACACTCAAAAAAGTTTTCCGCATTAGCCTTTAGCTTTAGATGTATATGCAGAGGTCGATGGATGGTTAACACGCAAAACCGAATCATATAAGGTTTAAGTGACATAAATTAAAGCACCTCATTCAGCTAGGTCTTCATTTTCTAGGTGATATTAGGTTTTTGGGCTTGCGAAAAGGGTTAGGTCATGGTAAATATTATGGAAAAAACATTTTGTTGACAAAAATTGAAAAAAAAAAAGAAGAAATGAAAGGATAAAATCTATCTAGATGAAATTGTGTACAAAATGTTTTTTCCGCATTAAAATTAATTTTATTTTTACCAACTTTTTACGATTTTCATTTTTTATTTGAATGATATGAGTAAATTGAACAATTTTTCTTCACGTTTTAACAGAAAGGTCGTTCACAGAGAAAAATTACATACTTTTTTGGTAGGGTACACTTTAATCGGGAAAAGTGCTAAGATTCTGAAAAGCCAGATATTTTGAATGGTCCTCTAACCTACAAGGGGTTGTGCTGAATATTGGACATTAGACATTTACATAAAAGATTCATAATAATAATATTTAATAATTATTTTAGAAGACGTCAATTTAGAAGAGCAGACATTAGAGTAACGAGTTGATTGTGGCTAGTATATAAAGTTAAAGATTGCCAGAGTACGGAACGTACAGAAAAATATTTCTAACTGAAAGAAAAGCTAGCGGTATTGTATACTGATATATGGGTAGATCCCTAAGATTATCTAGCATGACATTCTGCCAAAATATTCACAATCTTAATCTAGCGATTCTTTTTAGTGTAAGGATCAATTCACACCGGACGCTTTAATCATGCTTTAAAGATTTTTCAGAGCAACTGATTAAATTATCTTGTTTTACCGGTGTGAATTCAAGAAGGATAGCGCTTTGTTTGAATCAAGACTGAAGCATGATTAAAGCGTCCGGTGTGAATTTAACCAAAAAGTAAATTTTTTTATCAAATTTTCTTTAATATAATTCATATTTATTTTTTCTAACGACAGTCTAAAGAGCTTCAACAGATTTTCTTCAAACTACCACTTTACGACAGGTCAATGAATCAGCATGAAATAGGCTCTCAGGAGAGCCTTTCAAAAAAAAAAAAAAAAAAACGCAGAATGCTGGCGGAGTATCATACATATGCTATCCAACATTATAATAATATGACCGCAGCAATTCAAATCAGGAGTTAATCTTTAACGGAATTTAATGTAATACAGTTCTCTATCAGAATAACAGACAAGCTAAAGTAAAGGCGAAAACGCAATCGATGCAGCAGGCATCTTCCCAGGAAGCATAATTCCGGGGACAGACTTGCGGTTTCAAATTGATATATTGATATTTCAATTATGTAATATTGCAATAATAGAATTTTAGAGACACACTTGCGGCTTACGATACTGAGGAATTAATTAGTAACTGACATTTGATTTGCCATTTAATTTTTCATTTGACATAAGAAAGTTCCGCGCACGTACAAAATGCGAGCAAATCTTGTGAAATTATCTGTCTACATAGAAAATAAAAACGAAATAGATACTTCAATTTGATAAGTATCAAATATTAAATGTCAGAGAAAATTGCAGCCAACATTGCACTATGAAATTCGGTTCTAAAAGGTTCGTGTATTAAATGATTACGGTTTATAACTAGAGTCAGATTGCAATAAACTCTCTATACCGCAAAATTTTTGAATTTTTAATGAGTTACAATGTTCTACATACTGAGTGTATACCGAGTGTATCTATACAGAGTTGTTTCTCAGTATATAGAGACACACTTGCAGTTTTGTACAAACTGCAATATTGAAACAGCAAGTCTGTTTCCGGTAATATGTTGCTTAGCTAACCTCCAAAGCGAAATGAAAGCATAAAAATGCAGTATAAAAAACTTTTATAGTTAAGGCCCAAAATACAGTCACGGTCTCAGGCCACAAGCCAAAAGACACTTGAGGCTTGCGATCGACTGCTGAAGCCAAGTAAGTTTCATTCACGGCCACTGGCTACAAGAAGCCATCATGCATCATGATTTTCTTACATTTTTTTTTTTTTTTTTTTTTTTTGTAGAATTAATTATTACAATATAAAATAATTCTCGCAGGTAAACATCTTTCGCACTGATAAACAAAATTCCGAATAAATATAAATCTCCCGCCATATGGATAAACTGGCCAACACCTTTGTTTTCTTATGCTTCAATGTTGGTAGTACTAGAGCCACGAGCCGGAAAATCTGCGATTTGATCAAACTTTGCATGGCCACAGGTGGTATAATAAGTTTTGTATTCTGGCAATACTAATGTTATTGGAGGCGATCTGATATTTCCATCGTACAGTTTGACATTTTTTAACATATATACGTACTCAGAACGTTTTGTCATATGAGCGCTATGTATGAGGTGTGATCAAAAAATACGGTGAATGGTTTTATTAGAAACGAAGTAATAAGTTTACATCAAATTTGAATTAATTTCTTTCAATATATTTTCCTTGGCTAGAGATGCACTTATTCCAACGTTTATTCCGAGATTGGAAACATTTCTGGAAGGTTTCTTTCGGAAGAGCCTTCAGCTGCTCTGTCTTAGCCCTCTAAATGTCAAAAAATGTGTCAAAATACTTAACTTTTAGTGCAGTTTTTATTCTTGGGAAAAGCCAGAAGTCGTACGTTGCTAAATGCGAGAGTACGGTGGATGTGGACAGACAGGATGTTTTTTTTTTCAAAAGCTCACGTATCAGGAGCCTGGTGTGGTACAGGGCGTTGTCGTGATGAAAGAGGAAACCATTGAAACATTTTTCTGGTTTTGCACGGACCCATGCGAGATGTTCAGCTCTTCCCTAAACTCTGGAATAGTCGATCGTCTGTTTGAACGAATCCGTTTTGCCACCTTTTGCAGGTCGAAGGACGTCCAGACCGTTGATCCGCATTTAAATCGCTCATACCACTTATAGACAGTCTTCAGAATCACCACATTATCGACATACACCGATTTCAACAATTTATGAGCTTCTTTGGCCCATTTTTGCAACTTACACGATGTTCGAAATTCATAATGTGCGACAGACACGGTAAACATAACCTGAATCTTTCTATTCTAGAAGCCGACTTAACATTGTCTTTCTCAAAGAATCAGGCTATCAGACGGATAACTCCAAATGGATATAGTCAGCAGCTGCTGCTATAAAGCTTTACTCGCCGATTTGCTTAATTTTTGTTCACTTGAAAATTTCATCTCGCCCAAAAAACAGAATTAAATCGTGAACATTTTCGTCCAATGATTTTTTATTATTTTCGAAGTAGCGTAACTTTTCAACATTATGCTGATAAAATTCAATCTGTGTTTGGTTGTGAATCCCCGTATAAAATCACTGTGAATCGGTGGTTTATTGAATTGAATCGTGGCCGTATTTCGTTGGCGGATGAATTTCGTGAAGATCGTTCAAAATCGGTTGTTGTGCCAGAAAACATCGAGGCTGCTGTGCGAAAATACTTCTAGATAATCATGTGAGTTATCCTGAGTTAAAGGCGACCTAGGTTGACAATTTTGTAAAGGATATTGCATGCGAGTTGTAGCAAAAAAAAAATTCGATCGCGGTGCAACAAAATACGTGTGTAATATCTACACATGTGACGAATTTTGGATATATTCGTATGAGCCCGAAAGTAAACAGCAGTCGACGTATGGGTGTGGCTTGTTTCTTCGGTATAAGTAGAGATATTGTTACTGTTGCTTTATGAAGAATCGTAGAACGGTCAATTCTAAGTGATACAACACTATTTGTTTGGCAGAAGTCTTTGGTGAATAGGAAAAAGAAAAACCCCATAACGAAAAATCATTCTTCATCATGGCCATGTGAGTTCTCACACATCGGCTCAAACAACAGAATTTTAGACAACTCAAAACGTCCAATTTTCGACGCCAGAAGAAGCGGGGTGAAGTATTCAAAAACCATGTTTCTGAGATACCTAAATCGGAATGGAAAAAATGTATTGAAAATTGGTTTAGCCGTATGCAAAACTGTGTGTAGATCATCATGGTGAATACTTTGAAAAACAATAAAGTCATTTGCAAACCATAACTATTATTATTATTACTCTATTGCAAAACTTATAGTACAATCCTCGTAACTTTGGAAAACAATTTCCATTGTTTCAGTCTCGTGCTTCCAGTGTCCTGTAGCTTGTGATCGTGAATGTATTTTCGGCCTGGCATTTGTTTTACGTAAACATACTTAACATTTTAATATCGAGTATTTGTTTTGTCTGTAATTTAATTTTACTCGATTTTTTTTTTAAATGGATCCGCAGGAAATACGAGAACTATTTTGTTCGCTAATATGCACAACGTATTTATATAAATTTATTTTTGTTAACAGAACTGTCGTAGCAAGCGTTTTTTCGGAATTTGTAATTTTGGGTATATTTTCTCCGAACACCCGTAACTACCTTGTTGTGCAAACTATGAAAGTAATTTTCATCTCAGATGATAGTAAACTATCTAAACTTTCCAACGAATATCGAAATATCACTCCATTCAGCTTACGTCGCTTGTTATAGGAAGGACATTAAATTTAAAAAATTGGGAAAAAATCCTTTTTTTTCAATTTTAACGACATTCCACTAAAATATCTGGATAACCATTAAATTTTCTTACAAGTTTTGGAAACCTTTCATTTCATACACATGCAACGGTTTTTGCGGTATACCTATCTTTATTATGCATAATTTCATTAATTTTCCTACAGGGAATTGCAAGATTACCCAAAATTACAAATCCCACTAACTCCGAAAGGACGCATTTTTTTTTTTTTTTTTTTTTTTTTGTAACACTTGAACCTAGCTTCATTTAAAACCACCATTCCACCCTAGTCTATATTGATCGCACAATTTAAAAAAATCTCTAATTTTGGAAAAATCAATAAAAAAAAAAATCCATTATACACCAATACAATTCTTCAGAAAAGATTACCCAGAATTCACATAAAATATTTTCATTATTTGATGTACGTGCCTCACATAAAACTCCAATTTCGGTTGAACTCAATTACTATGTCGGGGGGGATGCCATTTTACTATATTTGTACGTACAATATACTCGTATCTGTATATACCATAGTTGAGAGGAAAACTCTTAAGTAAATTTTCTTCTTCTCATTCTCTTATCGCCATAATCCAAATCCAACGAGAAAAGTACCTCGACAGTGTTGGCAAAAGTTTATCTTCTCAAAGAAAAATATCTCACAATACTACTTTTCGTATGTGCTGTTGCTGTTATAAACCTGAGGTTTTAAACGTAACATAACGTAACGTACATATGTATATAGATATGTATATAGGTAACTGTATTAGACTTATGTATCTACTATTTGCTACATACCTGTGTACCGAAACGGATAAGTAGTAAAGAGTTTTGTTGGCATACAGGTCTCTGGTGAGCCATAAAAGTACAAGAAATCTCTGCAAATAATCCTTGAAACTGAGAAAAATGCTAAAAGCTTTCGAAAAGCATGTTATGAGCAGCCAAATGCAACATTATCTCTGAAAATAGTTGTATACTGACTTCCTTATGGCATTTGCCATCCTTCTATACACCGTAATCCCGTTCTCCGTTCTTATGCAACTTCCCGCATTTGGTTCGGATGCTTTTATCTTCGCGCAAAAACATCCCTCCAAAAAAAAAAACAAAAATAGGAAATGCATTTTCATTTGAAGGAAAATCAATGAAAGTGCAGAAACGAAAATATTTGAAAAAGAAAATGCCATCAGAGCGAGTGTTTTACGTGTGTTAAGCTGGTGTCGAACAGTTTTTCTGTCTTGCATATTTTTTTTTTCTTCTTTCTCCTTCCTTTGCGACAGGAATTGTTTTGGTTGCCCTTAAGGATTGAGTCTCCTAGAAATATTGCTACAAATGTATATATATATCCTTGCAGCAGCACATCCATGCATGTATAGCGCTATTTATCTTCATTCCCTCTGGTTCTGGTCTTATATGAAAATCGAAACTGAAACGTTATTTTTTGCGTTAGCAATGTTTCGGAAAGAGAAATCGATTTTTAGCTTCCTTAATACATACATTGTATATTTGGCCATTTTCATTGGATGCGTGGAATGATGGGTAAATGTAGAACGAGTGCCGAAACCTCTTATAAATTGCTACATAAATTCGCCATTCTGTATGCATGACCTCTTCACTTAGACTTCCACCTGTCGCTCTAGAGAGAAATACCTCTAAACAAGTCTTAGAATAGTGTGCATGCTTGCTTTCTGACTATACCGCTTACTTCCTGATTGAGTGCCCCTATATATATGCAAACAGTGTAAACTATTCCTTGAGCTTGATGCCTTATTCCCTGTACTACGAAACTTATTGAGGGGTGGGAATTTTTCTTTAGCAGCTTTGCTCTGCAGTGCTGTTCTGTTCAAATATTAATATACATTTCCACTATCCAATATATTGGGCGAGACCCTTCTTGTACTTATGTTGTCGATTCGATGTAGTCTAGTAGTAGTAAGTATAGTCTCCGAAGGGGAGCAAGCTGCGTTCCATTGTTTCAGCATCGTCTCATCCTTCATTTATAGGGCGGGTGGGTGGATGGATGGATGGATAGAAGGCGATAAGTCAGGGTTGGGATGCTATGGTACTTTTAGCTTCTTCTTGTCATGTTGCCATGTCATCAATAAGCAGATCTTATTGTTCGATATAGCTTTTAGCCCCCATTGATGATGGTGAAGAGCACTTTTGTGTTTTAGCTTACTGCCACTCCACCCCCACCGCTATCAAGGCATCGTTGTCAATTGGAATTTGAAGAGCTTGTTCATTGCGAATGAAATAGCGCGCGACAAGATTCGCCGCTCTCTTAAGTGAGAAACATTCCTTTTGTTTTGAAATGTAATGAATCCTTTGTTTATTCCTTCGATATGCTACAGGACTGGGTATATAGAGTAGAATTAATTCGCGATTTATTTAAAGTCCTTGCTGCGGCATTGTTTTTGTTAAGAATTTTATGTGGGATTCTGTATGTCTTTGGATATTCTCCAAATATGTTTTTCGTCGTTATTTAGTTGAATGTTGTTTGTAACAATATCGAGAATAATTTTTTTTAGCTACAAGGTAAGTATTGTAATACGATGTTAAGTGCAATTAAATCTATGTACATGTATAGTAGCTACTACTGTGTGTGAGAACAGCTGGTGTTAAACCCAATAAACGGGACCCTTATGAATTTTTCTACTCCCTTCTTCCACACCTTTATAAATCTATCAAAATGTCAGTCAATCACATTTATATATTTTTTTCCTTGAGTTCGTTTTGATTACAAATGAGTGCTTGATGTGTTGAATTGTTTCAACTTACGTTTTTGTATTGATTTGTAATTAGTTTTTCTCATTAAATTTACGGTTAGCAATAGTGTTTAAAAATTATTAAGTGCTTTATTGAATAATTCATAATTAAATTATAATTAATTGTAGAAAATTGTATAAATGGTTTGGAGTAATTGACAAAAAAAAAATACTATTATTACTAGTTAGTAGTTCTGTTTTTGTTTTCACCATACATTCGTCCAAGTGTTAGCTTCACTGAAATTAGTAGACGTTATTTCTCGCGGTCAATTATTCTTTGTGTCATAGAACTTTTGGTGGATTTGTAGTTCAACCAAAACCGTTAAATTGGATAAGTAATTTTAGGAAAAAAGTTTAGAAAAGACATAAAAAAATGTATTTTATCTGTCGTGATGTTTGTACGTGTGTGTTTACTTTATTTAAAAATAAAATAAAGATCTTGTAAAATTTGAGTCGTTTATTTAAAAAATTTAAAAACAAATTCTGTCATGATGGGATTTAATTTTTTTTGGGTTGTCCAAAAAGTCATTGAGTTCTTTTTCGTTATAAATGAATGATGACTTTTTCATAGAAAACGAAAGCGTGTACGAAAAATACTATACAATTGTCCATTTTTAGTAGGTTTACAATCTTTCAAGTAACTTCATGATTTTGCACAAAAAAAAACAATATTTTTATCGTTAACGTTTTGATATCCTTATCAAAAGTGAGCAAACTTTTGGCAAGTGGTGTGGTATACACCCTCTCATCTCGCACTTCATGTACACCGCTATTGTAAGACATATCCTTAAATATGTGATCCTGGTGTGGTGGAATGCTCTAGAGAAAGCGACACACCTGAAAAGTCTTACTAAAATACAGACAGCTGCATGTCTATGTATTACAGATGCTCTTCGTACAACACCAACAGCAGCAATGGAGATTAAGCACCGACTCCTGCGCATCGACAGCTATAGAAAATTTATAGCTACTGGATAATAGTAGACCTAGGGCACAGCAGAATACTGAAAATTTGTCCTGGCAAATGACTCTTCGAGAATGGATGTTGGAGCCGGGGTGTACTCAGCATTTCCTCAAATACGGGAATCATACCGCCTACCGGACTATTGTAGTGTGTTCCAAATGGAGATTCTAGCTATTTGCAAAACAGTCAGGCTGCTGGCTACATCTTATTGAGTACATAACGATCGAGTTATCAGGATTTGTATTGACAGCCAAACTGCAATCAAAGCTCTGGACTGGAGTATCGTGAAATCGCGCGTAGTTCAATGGTATCGCTATGAGCTCGGGAAACTGAGTGATAACCACAGGGTTATCATCTGCTGTTGGTGCCTGGTCACAGTCACATTCCATGGAAACGAGGCTGCTGATGCTCTGACCAGAATGGGTTCCGCTATAAATATATGTATGTCTAGCAGAGGAACCCACAGGTCGGCCCCTAGAATCAGTGAATAGGATTCTAGATGCACAAGGGGGAGAACTGACCACATACGCGATTTCCGGACAGCTCTGGCCCGAAATATCTCTTAGGAAGACTGAATCTCTACTAAGGAGGAACCGAAATGACGTGCGTAATCTTACTGCAGTTATCACGGGATACTGCCACTGCAGAGCACATTCAGGATCCATACAATGACTTCTGCAGAAGTTGTGTTGACGAGGAAGAGGTTGAGAGCGTTCAGCACACCTGCTGTATGAATGCCCTAACCTTGCTAAGCATATGAAGGATACGTTTTGTAGCTACTTTTTCTGTGAACTTGTGGAACTAGCAGGCAAAGTGTTGGGGGACCTAGTAAGATTCATTAATTCTTGTGGCTGGTTTCAGATCTTAGGCAGAGTCCCAGTAAGGTGGCATTAGAGTGGACCATATGTATTCTAAGTGTGGCTGGTCGTACATGCTTTTACGACAGCCGCCACTCTAACTTAACCTATCATTTAGGTCGTTTTGCAATGAACTAAACAAATCGTATTTTGATGCCAAGTCTGTGGTATAGTGGTGAATTTGGTATCTCATCCAGGCAGTAAATAACTTCTGACAAGTGACAAAACTTTTGAAGGTGGTCTGGTTTGGTACAAAAAAAGAAAACAAAACATCTTTGTCATCTTACCAAGAGTAAGAGCATTAGCTTTTTTGGTGAATATCTGTTTTAGAATTTTTTTGAGTAGATTAATTTCGTTCGGTGTTATTGTAGACGATCCATTTTCCATCGCTTTTTATCCATCTAATTCAAAAATGTAACGTTTTCTTCATATTACAAGAGCAAAATGCAGATGCCAATGAGATGCATTTCTTTTTTTGTAGGCATGTGTTACGTAAATATTGAGAGCATACTTACACTGTAATTAAGCAAACCAAAAATACTTTTCATGAGACATATTGTAGGTCTGATTGAATTAAAAGTAGTCGTATATGGAAGAAATTTCACATACATCTCCAAGATCTTATTTTAGATAGAAAAAAAAACACCGTTAGGACCATGTATATAATAATTTATAATTCCGACAGTTTTTTTTTCGTTGTTGAATTTTTTTACAGTATTTGAAAGCAGAGAGAAAGGTTTTTGTAGTCATATGTATCTTATTTTGTTGCAATGAAAAGTCACGAAGTTACAATCGAAAACATTTTGAAGTTAACAATTTTTTACAAATTATTTCAACTTTGACAGCAATTTGATGACATGTTTTGACCAGTAAGATTTTTTTTTTCTGTCTATATGTTAACACCAAATTTGATTACGCGTCTACTGAGCATCTGTTAACTAAATCTGTTGAAATTTTACTGAGCTATCGAATGAAATATTAAACTACAGCGACTTTTAACCGTGAAAACTGTGAAATCGTGAAAAAATGCATTAAATAACAAACAACTCAAACAACAATAACTGCAATAACAACTGCAACAACAACAACTACAACAATTATAACAGCAAGACCACTTTAGAATTATGCCTACGTGTATGATACAGTAGTTTTAATGACGAGTATGGCCTGAACATATTATCCTACCGCCACCGCATTTGAAGCTCGGCTACATAGTTCGTAAAAAAAATGAACGTCGGCAGCGAAGCATTTCGTCATCTCAGAACAAAGTTTCCTGGATTGATTGAAGCCAAAATCATTTGTTGGGAATAAGTATTGAAATATTTCAATTGATTTTGGCTTATTTTCAGGTATATTCGTTGGGCCACAAATTCGAAAAATTATGCGAGAAATCGATTTTGCAACCAAATTGAGTACAGTGGAAAGACGTGCCTAGAATAGTTTTGTTTCATTGTGCAATAATTTCTTTGCCAACCAAGAAAAGTTCCGACTATGTACACGAATTTTTGAGTGCCGACGATGAAATGGACTGCAACATGTCCATAAAAATTCACTTCTTACACTCAAACTTAAATTTTCTTCCGGACAGTCTGGGCCAACTCAGCGACGAACAAGGTGAACGATTTTATCAAGAAATGCAACACATTAAAAAATGTTTTCAACGAAAAAGCAACATAAACTTGCTCTGAGACTACTGTTGGTCACTTAAACGCGAAACAGACGTGTGCAAGCGAAAAAGATCAAATAAACATTTCTAACTCTTACTTATAATTTTGAATTCATTCAATAACTTTTCAATATTTTACGGGAATGTCAAATTTCAACCGAGTTTAGTTAACAAACGCTCATTGGATGCGGAAACATTTGCTTTTAAGATATAAACAGATAAAAATATTACAAATCAACACATTTCATCAAATTGTTGTTAAAGTTGAAAACATATGTAAAAAATCGTACACTTTAGATTGCAGCTTCGTGACTTTTCATTACAAAAAAAAAAAATAAAGACCATGGCTTCTTTGATATACAAAAAAAATAAACAATTGACATTAAATAAAAAATGTCGGAGAGTTATAAGTTATTATACAAGGATGTTTCCACGATGGTGGTCCATAGAGGGGAAATGATAGTACTCAACAAACAAAACCAAAAATTGTATTGCAGGAAGGGAGGGGGCGGGGGCATATCAACCGTTTCGGAGTTACAGGGTGATTAAGAAAATATGCTATATTTTCATAAAACACCCTGTATTTGAAAACGTATAGGATGTACGGTCACAATCAAGATATTATTATATGCAGAACTTCCTGGTTTTTCCAACGACTGCTCAATCAGCCGCATATTCCTATTCTCTCAGGAGCTATGGTGGTCTAAACTAAAAATTTTGGGTTTTCGAACTTTTTTTTTATTTATTTTCCCCGAACGGGAATCGAACCCACACTTGTTAGAATCGGTCAATGATGAAGAATAGAAGAATTTCAAAAACTTTTAATTTTAACGATTCTAAATCAAATCATAAATATAAGAGAAAAAAACAACCGCCTCGTCCGGAGTTTGAAGCCGAGACCTTCCGCTTTCCGGACAACTGCTCTTACCATTGAGCTAACGAGACAGATGATTTTTCCTCTTGTATTTATCAATTTGTAACTAGCCTACTAAGCCACGTTTGCTTTCAGCTGGCATTAACCAATAGCGATGAAAGCGCACAAATAAATTGTGAATTCGGCTTCAAACTCCGGACTAGGAGATGAAGTCTAGAGGGTATACTAAGTATGTCGTTTTGTTTGTAACACCTCGAAATAATGATGGTAGAGCAAAATAGATTGGATACCCAAAAGCATAATATTAAAAGTTATTTTGATTTGTGCATGTCCCTCCGTCTGTGCGCACAATAACTCGAGAACGCGTTCACTTAGAAAGCTGAAATTTTGTACACGGACTTTAAAAAAAAAAGGTAAAATTAAGTTCGAAAATGAGACAAATCGGACAACTCCTTTGTGGGGTTGCCATACAAAAATTTCGTTTTCCACTATATATTGGGACACTCCCTGAGAACGCAACAACATAGAGAGCAGAAATTTGATACATGGTGTTTTTATAGTAATACCAAAACAAAAACTATATTCAAAAATGGACTAAACGGGAAACTCCTTCTTGGTGTTGCCATATAAAAATTTAGGTTTTTTACGTATACTGTGAAAACGATCAGTTCTAGACATTTTTATTGTATTAAAAACTTGTTTAGAATATGAAATTCTATAAAATTTGTTATAATAATTTTTTCTGTCCGACGAAATATATGCGAAAAACCACTTCAAAAATAAAAATTGCACATACGAAATTTCATACGCGCATTCATCTAAGGTATCATAAGAATTGGTCTTAGAACAATTCTAGCTCTTTTACTTGTTTTAAAAAAATATCGTCTAATTTCTGTATGACGTGAACAGGTTATGTGCTAATAACTGTTTAACGGCTACATAGGTATAATAGGTCAGATTACAGTTTTTGTAAAACAAAATTACGTTAAGCATCTTTTTATAAAAAAAACAGAATATCCAAAATTCTCCTGCCATACAATTTTTTGTTTGTCTATGTGAATACTATCATCTCCCGTTCTATAGACCACCATGGAGAAACACCTGTATACATTTACCACCTTTCTTGATCTAAAATGAGATCTTGGTGGGTAAATTTTCTTCTATACCACTACTTTTAGTTCCACCAGACTATGTACAACCTACACTATGTCTCGTGAGAAATATATTAAGTTTTTCTTTTTTTTTTTTTTTGTAACACAGTGTTATTTTCCGTTTTATAAAGGCGACGTGACGAGAATTCATTGGTTTTTCTTTTTTTTTTTTTGTCTTTTAAACAATCAAGTTACATAATGCATTTCCCGTTTAGATTTAAGTTAGCTAAATTTTAAGATATGTATGCATGAATATGAATGTCCATCTATTAGGAGAAAAACTATGTCTTTTTGTCCAACCAAAATGCCAGTCCACACAAGTTCAGTTAAAACTGCCCAGTTTTTGAGAATTTCAAATTTTTATTCTTTTATATATATACAGCCAAGCTCAGGGGATAGCAAACTGATGCAAAGCACAGCATAGTAGGAAAGGCATAGTGTTTAGGCCACACCAACGTATTATGACGATCTCTTGATGTAGTTCTTCCCCAATGCTCCTAAAAGAAAATAAAAAAAAACACAAAATTTCGAGTCCAGAATGGAAGTATTGAACGGAGTACTTATCTAAAAATATTTTTCGTCCATACAGGATGATATCTCATGGAATTTCTTCCCAAGTTCCTTAAAGCATCGTGGGCGGTATTCCAAAATAATTAATGATAAATAAATAAAACTCTGAACTAACAAATTTATCCGAAGGCCACTTATCTCCGTATATTGACATTTTTTCAATGTCATCAATTGAGAGTACATCACATCAGCTGCTATCGCCATAGTCTGAATTCAAGCAAACTATGAAGTCAAGCCTTGCCAGGGCAACATATCATGGATCAGAGATGTAGTGGTTCACGGCGACTATAAAAAATTTGACAAGCCACAGCAGAAGCTCCCATTCTTGCTTCAGAATTTACTCTGAACACTTCCTCCACCAAAATTTAATATGTTTCCTATCCTTTGCAAAAAAATAATAAGTAGGAATTTCCTCCTACTGCAAAAATTTCCTTCTGCTTTAATTCCATCCTTCACCTAAGTAGGAATATACTACTGCTTCACCTTATCCTCTATATCTAAACAGGAATTTACTCCTGCTGCGAAAATCTACTTCTGCTTCATTAACATCAAATACTTAAGCAGAAATCAAATTCTGCTACTATTACCGTGTTCACACGGGCAGCGCAGCCAAAACTTCCAATTTTTTAAACATTCACGGCAGACTACACTTCAATTCTGTTTCCATACAAACATAAATCCAATTTTTCTCACACTGCAGTATTCATTGCAGCTACTTGCTGTAACGTTTTCAATTTTCTTAGAAAGGCCCACACGTTGCAGTATACAAACAAAAATTCTATTCTGTTTGAATTATATAATTCATGAACTTAATTTTGAATTCTTTCCCTTTTTTACAGAAATAAAGGGAGCAGAAACACAGTGGCGGCACGATCTATTATTGAAGTCTATTTCGTGAATTTTTAGTGAAGTTTCTATTTTATTGAATTATTTTACGTAGTTTTAGGATATTTAGGATTTTTATTTAAGGAATTGAATTGACTTGTGATACTATCTGTAAGTAATATATGTATTGAAATAAAATTTTATATTTGAATTAAAACGCTGTTATCTGTTAATAAACCGGAATCCCTTTCGCGTGAGCACAGATCCCACACATAAGGAAAGGATTAGTGCACATGAAGAGAGTGGCGGATGTAACAATGTATGTCACTCTTGAACCTTTGCAGATTGTAAGCCCGAGGAAAAACAGAAGATGGTAGACTGTTCCACATTCGCACAGTTCGGGATAAGAAAGCATCACGAAATTTTACTGTACGGCCGAAAGTATTTTGAATGGCGAAAGGATGTGCGCGGTTTGCAGCATGAGTATTGCGTGCAGGAATTAATCTACAAGGGATCAGACTAGATATTTCATCGGAACATTGACCATATGCATGTACCGAGCGATAAGGGAGTGAAAGTCATTCAACTTTGCATCGGTGCTCGAATGGGTCAATATGACCAATTATTACCAAATCGTCAAAGAGCTTGAAGACACTCCTTTGGGCAATATCCAAGGAAGCTAAAGCTGTGCGACCAGCCCCGGCCCAGATGTGGGAATTGCATTTCATTTAAGGTCTAATATTGGACCATGCTCTTATGTATACCAATAATATGCCACTGACAGCTTAATGTATCGATGATAACAATATGAGAGGGCACTCTACTTCGCATCCAGCATCATCATCATCATCATCATTAGAATGGAAAATTTGATCTCCCACAAGTCTTCAACAAATGGAATACTCCAATACTCAACGCGACTGTATCAAGTATCTAATTAATTGAATTAATTGAAATCCCTAAAACCACGAAAATTCCAATTAAGAAAACGGAGAACGTATATAGTAGGTCTAGGTAGTTACCAAGAAAAAAAAAAAAACTTCAAAGCAGAAAGCAGAAAAGTTCAAGAACATCAAATAAGAGAGCTCATTTTATATCTACATTCATACATACATACACATTTGTATTACATACATATGTATAGAGCAACATACCAATGATGATGTCGTGAAAACATAAAACTTAAATCTGCTTAATTGAACGAAAATCCCCACTTTATGGAGTGTTGGGGGAAATTGTGACAAGGCAACTCGATTTACACTATTACGGACCAGAGAACTAAGTACATTTAAGAGTTGGCAAATGAAAGGCTCGTGGTTAATTGCATTTCGATTCCATTATTGATTTTCATTTTTTTATATTTTTTTTTTTTTTTAATGAGCTCTTATACATGGTTGATTCTTCCAATGCTCTTAGTGTCTGCTCTTTTGGCCTCGGAATGTAGGTATGTATGAGAATACCAATCAACCTATACCTTCCTACCTACATAGCTATGAGGTAAAAAAGTAAAACTGGAGAGAAAAAAAGTGAAACCATTAAAATGGCAAAGAATAGAATTGTAATCCTCAAATAAGGTTAGGGTGAATGTACGCGAAAAATAAGAAAAGAGAATACCTTCACCCTTTAAGAAGGCTAATAATGTCCATGACATTTTTGTATACATATTATGCGAATCGAGTAGAAATATAGTTGCAGAAGACATTGAAAAAAAAAAACTAAATAAAAATAAAACTAAGAAACTATACCAATCCAATTTAAACTCACCTTTATATTTGCAGTGCAATGCTTTTGAGTCAGATGCGCATCTATTTCACGATGATTCTGAATCTATGTATTCTATAAAATTATGTATATGTAGGTAGAGGCAAACACCGCTAGTATAGTATAATACAAAGTGCAAATCCTTGTTACTCCTTCCACCAGAAAGTTCTCTAGCTTAGCTCTTGTAGTATGCACAAACCTTGTCAGTATAAACGCGTTAACATTGGTATTGCAAAGCGAAATCCAATTAAAATATGCAAATAATCCTTTTCTTTAAGGTACAATGAAATTTAATACAAAAAGAATTCGCTTCTGTTTATATGATAGTGAGGTAGGTATATCCTACGTTCTACTATGTCTCGTTCAGCAAAGTAATTCTTCTTGTTTCCCAACGCTATTGAATGTTTTTTTCTGTTTGCTTTTATCACACGGAATTGATTACAAAACTGCGTTAAGAAGCAAAGAAAACCAGAGCAAGGAAAAAAACAAAGGAAAACAAACAAAAAACACGTCTTAATTAAATCTAGCTTTAAACTTTATGAACTTTCGTAATGCGTAAAGATTTTATGTAGGTACCTATCTACATACACACACACATGAAATAAACAACTGTGGAAAACTCTGAAGAAAAACAGCAGAAACCGCACTCACAAACAAACAATAGCAGCAACAATCGCCGACAAAGTATTAAAATGAATTTTTGTTAATTATTTGAATTTTTTCTTTCAAGTTTTTTGTTTGTTTTTATTTTTCAATAAATTTCATTTCTTTTTGTAGTACAGATATTATAACACTTAGGCTGTAACTGCTTCTTCACTGAATTTACCATTTAAGTATAAAAAATAATAACAAAAAACACAAGAACGTCGAAAGAGAAATTCAATGATTTTCTGTTGTTGTTGTTTCGTCGTCGTGTGTAATTTTATGCACCAGACCACTTAGCACAAAAAACCAATTTCGCAGTAAACTGATGGAAAATGCACTTTAACTAATTACATAAACATGAAAACATGTATGTATGTATGTAAGTGGACACATATGATTTTATATACCTACATCCTCACAAATGCACTGAGGTTGAGTATAGCACACGTCGCCAGGTACTGAATAATTGAAGCGGCAGTAATCTGAAAAAATAAAGAAAAATAATTGAAATTATTAGCGGATTTTTACCTTTATACTGTGTAAGCTTTTAAATATGATTACAACACTGGCAAAATTACATTTTTTTTTTAATACTTTCATTTATTAACTTTGTGAAAATAGTAAGATGATTTTTGAAATAATGGTGTGCAGGAATTTTGCGGAATTAATATAGAGAAAAAATTTCTTTAAGCTTAAAACTTTGCTATATAATTACGATTTTATTATTATTATTATTAAAATGGGGGATGCAGACAGATTTCCGCCTCTCATCTAGTCACTTCGACATCATTTGGGATATTACACTTATTTGAACTTGAGGTCTTTTACAAAGTATATGTCGTTTTTGGGGGCCATCTTTTTATCATCTTCTGGCAATTGGAAATTCCTTTTCTAGAGGTATTAAGCCTATTGCTTACTACCCTTCAAACAGCTTCGATTGTAATAATATGAAAGAAGTGTTTAATAATATCCCAATCTTTTTTAACACAAATTTTCTCTTCGTAATTGTCTGTATGGCCAACTTCTCTGGAAGCTTCTACCGCGGCTGCAGTGTTTCTCTTCATGATTAACAATAGTCCCTCCTCGAACAAAGTAAGAGTGATGATTGATAATCTGTGCCAACGCACTTGTGGGCTGAATTTCATTTCCATTAATGCTAGGAGCCTGAAACCGAAAATTGATGAATTACAGGAAATTTTCGCAGGGTCTAGTGTTCATGTTATATTGATAAGTGAATCATGGTTGCACGCAGAAATTCCATGTTCGTTCGTTTTGTTACCAGGTTATAATTTGCATCGCAATGATAGAAAAAATCGAGTCGGCGGAGGTGTAGCTATATATGTTCGAACTGACCTTAAGTCGAAATCAATGTACCAGTCACACTTGCGTTACCTTGAATTCTTGTGTGTAGAAGTTAGTTCAAGTAGTGAAAAATGCTTACTTATAGCCGTTTCCTGCCGACCTTCACTTTTTAATGTTGACCTTGCTACTGAATTTGAATCAGTGATTTCTAGGTACACTCAGAGCTACCCCAATTTTATGATCGGTGGCGATTTCAACGTTAATATGCTTTGTGTGAACAACTCTACTAATACCTTTGAATCCTTAATGCAATCATTACACTTGAGTCTTGTAAATAATCAATCTATCTATTTTAAAACTTCTAATCTATCAATACTAGACCTAGTCCTTGTTTCTGATACTAATGCCATCTTATTTCATAACCAGATTGAACCTCCTCCTGTATTTGATCATGATATTTTATTCGTAACGTACAATTCCGGATAAGTTATATAATACTATTTCTTTTAGAAATTACCGAAATATTGATGTGGCTGAGTTAGCTCAAGAATGTACCGCTCTGCCTTGGAATGAGCTTTATTTAACCCCATCAATAAATGACAAATTGAATATTTTCTACAACCTGATTTACCATGTACACAACAAATATGCACCTCTCAGAACAAGGTCGGTCAAAGTGAATGGTTGCCCGTGGTTTTCCCAAGAGGTTCATTTGTTAATTGTTGAGCGCGATTTTCTGTATCGTCGATTTTTGCGGCTTAGAACTGATGAAAGCCTAATCATTATAAATCAATTAGAAATAAAGAAAATTCCAAGATTCGTGCAGCTAAATTTTGCTATTTCAAATGTAGGTTTGACATTAACCTGAATCCAAAAAGACTGTAGAACAATTTAAAATGCTCCGGTATACAGATAGATGTGAACTAGATCCTAATACCTTAAATGTTCACTTTACATCAATACAATCTGTTGCCCTGAATTCTGCCATAGCTTCTGTAGATTCTGTTAACGGAAATGCAAGTGAATCTCAGGCGGACGGTCTTAGTTTCCATTGTGTTGATATCGAAGAAGTATGATGCAATGGGTCCAGATAGAGTTCCTACTCAATATCTCAAGATAGTTCTACCTTATATAATGCCATCTGTCATGCATATCTCAAATGCTTGCCTGACAACTTCTTAATTTCCCATTTGTTGGAAGGTCGGGATTGTGCGGCCAATAGTTAAAATCAGTAATCCAAGTAACTTAACTGACTACAGGCCAATAAGTGTATTATGCTATCTTTCGAAGGCCCTTGAGAAGATAATTTATTATCAAATAATTGAACACTTGGAAAGCAATAACCTCCTAGCTCGCTGGCAATCGGGCTTCTCTGCTTTCCATAGTTGTGAAACAGCTCTCTTAAAAGTCACCAGTGATATTCGTAAATTTTTAGATAGCAATGACCTTTTTAACTCAATTCTCGAGCTGTGGATTTTTCAGAAAACTCGATTGACTAAATTCACTATGAATTTTTTTCATAGCAAAACTCTTTATGAAATGCCAGTCCTGCATAGGGCTAATCTTGCTAAGCATTCGAGTAAATACATCATATTACAAATTATTTTAAGTACATATTTGAGGTTAGCTTGGCTGTTCTTTTGGCGTATACGTAAGGCAGGTACCAAGCCATACTGATGATATACGATTCTTGCTAATACGAAACGCCTGCTGTATATATTTTTAGAAAAACAAAAATTTCCGAAAATATCTCATTCAAAAATTTTCTGAAATTTCTACTTAATAGAAATACAAAAAATTATGGTCATTTCCTTATGTATTTAGAGTTTATAATATATTTTCGAGAGTAGATATGTTTGATAAGCGTCTGTACACAAGCCTAATTATGCAATTCTTGTTCAATCTAAATATCTAATAGAAAATTCCACAATTCATTAAAAGGTTTTTCAAAGACATTCAAAATCAATTGATAGGCATAGTAATCTCTTTTTATATTATGGAACATAAGGAAGACCAATCATCGCTCCATTAAACATAGAATCATTCATATATTACTATGTAGATTATTCCTCAGTTCTTCAAATGAGCTTTCCAAAAGTCGAGACTAATCTAAAATGTTTTCTCGTAATCGAAAACTGTAGACGTACTCCATTTTATCAAAATCCCATTATTATACCGACTTAATTATGTTTTAAATTAGTTTTTTACTCTCTAATTACCCATTAAAATGGTCTCGACTTAATTAAATCGATTTCTTGCAATCGAAAACGGTAGATACCTAATTTAAACAATATAATTTAATAGAATGAAGGAAGGTTATAAAATTTATTGAGAAAAAGATCTTAAAATCTGAATAATGGCATGCAGATCTTATTTCTTAAGAGATATTCAAAAGTGGCTTTCTTTTTCTATCATTTTC
This sequence comes from Dioctria rufipes, assembly GCA_963924295.1. Lineage (NCBI taxonomy): Eukaryota > Metazoa > Arthropoda > Insecta > Diptera > Asilidae > Dioctria > Dioctria rufipes. The sequence continues at coordinate 31,335,014 of OZ002742.1, forward strand.
TTAGGCTTTTCCTTTCTTACTTTTATTGGTTTGTTTTTTTTTTTAATTCGCGCGAATTACCACAGAGACAACCTTTAAAAAATATACGCTCCACTTTCTAGACTTTTTCCACTTAATTGGAAATCAGTTGAATTTTTTTTTTTTAATCAGGTCGCAATTTTTATTTCTGTTTCCAATTCAATTTAATAATACTTTCGTTCTTATTTAATCGTTTTGAAAGGTACCTACTTAGATATATTTTTGGTCAGAGGAAGAATTTCACAGTTTTTGCGACTGCATGATTGGTTTTTCTCTAGTTTTATATAAAGCGGACTTTGGAGTAGGGAGACTTTGATTTGGCTATTAGTAGCCCACGAGAATACATACAAATCTTAGATGTTTTTTTTTCCATAACCTACATATACACTTTGAACATTTCTTTTCTTTTTCTTATTAGAATTATCTTCTAAAAATGCTTACCAAAGGGGAATACCGATTTTAGGCCCAACATGAGAGATAGGTACCTTAAACGATGCATTATGATACTCGGAACAAATTTTATTAACAATGTTTATTTCGAATAAGCGGGGTAAGTGTTGAGGAGGGATCAAATCTTGATCTAGTACATTTTGGAAAATTCAGTACAGAATCAAACTCCTTAGGTCCTAAGAAGAAGTTTGAGTACCCACACTCTTATACTGCGAGGATTAAATAGCCACCCCCAAAATCACTTTTTTAGTATTTCCCTTTTTTTATTCGAACTGGGTACTAGATTCTTCGGACCAACAGAGCTCATTACCAGGTAGAATTCGTAGAAGAAAATTTACGGGGTGGGGGGGGGGGGTAGAAGCCCCGGCCGTGGGGGATAATTACAATACCGCATGTTTCATATCAAATTAAAGGTCTTACCGAGTACTATCGGGTAGTGTACTTTTCTCCCCATTCAGAAAACTTTCTCGGGACTACATTTTGCATAAATTTTTGCAGTTCTTTCTTCTATGGCCATTATCTATTGTGAACATGTTTGTTATACGAAGTAATTTTCCACGACTCACCAATTCCGCGCAATCACGAGAAGTAGAAAAATCCACTTTTTCACCCAAGAAAGTCGTTCAAGCTACATCCGATCGCAAAGGCTTTCCCCTGCTGAATTGAAATAAACATTGTTAATAAAATATGTTCAGAGTATCATAATGCATCGTTAAAGACGTCTGTCATGGGTGGAGATGTCGTGCTAAAGTCGGCATTTCCCTGTATATAACCAAGTACTTAATGAAAATCAAATTTTGCTATGGCAATTATACAAAAATGTTGCGCCATTTTACTCATTATTATGCCCTAGTCTAGATGATGAAAATATCAGGTATACATACTAATTCATTCCGTTTGTAACGCATAGAAATAAATCTGGCACAGAAAAATGAATTAAACCCCAACGCATAGTATTAAAAGTCATTTTGATTTTTGTATGTCCATCTGTCGCACACGATAACTCTAGTGCTCGTGCACTACAGAGCTGAAATTTTACACATTGGCTATAAAAAAAACAGTAAATTTAAGTTCGAAAATGGGAAAAAATCTGGACAACTCCTTCGTGGGGTTGCCATACAAAAATGTCGTTTCACGCTATATATTTTTCAACACTGCCTGAGAACACGTCAATGTAGAGAGTTAAAATTGTGTACACGACGTTTTCATATAATTATTAAATATAAAATAGGCTAAATCGGGCAACCCCTTCTTGATGTTGCCATATTTTTTTTACGTATATTGTACAAACTCACAGTCCTAGACGTCGTTATTGTATTGAAAAGTTCTTTAGAATATGAAATCCTTTGAAATTTTTTCTTTCGAACGAACCATTCTAGAAATATATGCGAAAAATCACTTCAAAAATCAAACGTGCACAGATGAGTGACCATACGAAACTACATACGAACATTTATCTAGGATATCATAAGATGTGGTCTTACACAAATTCTAGCTTTTCAACTTGGCAATTTTAAAAAACTAGAAGGTTTCAGCTCGCAAAATCACAGAATTCTCAATTGACAGACAGACTAGCACTTTGTAAAAATGTTCTTATCAAAACAATAAAAATAACAAACACTTCAACATTGCTAGATACAAAAACCAAAACAGAAAATCACTGCAGTTATCTATCTATATTATGTTAGAACTATAAGCTGTCTCCACTCTATTGCATTAATTGCAGCACAAATGGGCGCATGAATCAAAGCGAAGATGCAATCAGTAGTAGTATACGCGCACTAATCAACGTTTCCATATCAAATTCAAATAGTGCCTCATCCCTAATCTGCACAATCCCCAACAACAACAACAATATCATCATCAGCAGGAGCAGTTAGCATAGGTAGTATACCCTACTAATAGTACAGCTAACAGTATATGGTGAATATTTATTGTTTTGGACTCCCCAACCTCCCCCATTCTACCACTTTATAATATAACCATGAGCGGATACTATTGGCAAATATATACATATATAATGACGGACCTACTATGAACGTTCATTTCAATGAAATTAGTTTAGCATAAAACCATATCGTGGCACGCGATGGATAATTGCAGGTCTTTTTACAACCATCATTGGTAGAGTTATGTATGTTTGTGTGGATGTATACGTATATTATGCTCTTATAGTATGCAGTCATAGATATATTAAAATATTTTCACCTAAGCATGGATAATGAAAAAAGTCAATTCAACGGTCCGTGCGAACGTACATATATACATAATAATATGGGACTAGGCCATTGTAACTCGTGTAAATGTAAATTAGTTTCAGAATTAACAGCACAAACAAACTCTGTTAAAATCCATAAACATAAAAGGCGCGCACATTTTACTATACGGATGAAGTTTGTTTTCCGATTATCTTCTCTTCTAACCAAAAATGGAAGCGCATGCAATGAAATGATGCTGTTGCGCTTGCATCTGGATTTTTTGCCGTTTTATGTTGTTTATACCTGCCTGACATATGTAGTAGGCATATATAGGAAATTCAAAGTATTATGAGCATGCGCACAGAATCTTTTAAGGGCCGAAAAGATGAAATCCTCTTGAATTCTGAATTTCCGCTTAAACTGGTCTTTTGTCTGGCGGGAATATAAAAATAAGCAGATACGAACGGCAATGTTTTTGATAAACCGGTTTACCCCAGAAGATGTATGTATGAACATAGATCAGCACGCTATCCAAATCCAATCCCAATGTATGGAAGCTGGTATAGAAACTGCTGTATGCAATCCAGCTGTGGTTCTTATTTATTTTTTTTCCTTTCAAATTTAACAATCCCAGCATCAGAAATGTTCAATTTCTTTCCATTTATGGCTATCGTCCGATCAATCCGTCGCTTGCAATTATATCAGATACTTCTATGCCTACCATGTACCAAGTATCATATACGGAGAGGAGCTTCATCATGGACGCCAAACCAACATCATGACCACGTTGATATTAACTGGTTATACGTGGATTGGATTCAGTTAAGCAAGTACCCAAGCATTCGTGCTAGTTCTATTAAGTATATACCTACATAGGTACGAATCTACCTGTTTTTTGTTTGTTTTGTTGTTGTTTTTTGCCATATTCTCATCTCATCATGATTCTTTTTTTTTGTTTTTCTCATAAAAAAATAAAGCTAGTGGCATGCAAGATTATTTCCTTTGTAGATGAAATCGACTGTTTTTATTCACGTTTGCGCAGCAGTATTAAAATTTTCTGCAAAGAGTTCATTTAACTTAAGTGCGCTGCGCAGAATAGAACTGAATTAAGTAAGTATAGGAGGTATGTGTACCTATAATATCCAGCCGTCCGGTCGGTCGATCGGTCGGTCGGCGGTTGTTCGTTCATTCTCTTAACAATTCATGTCCAGTGAAGTTCATTAAATGACGGTAAAGATCAACCGACGACGACAGTCTTCTTTTGCCCTGCCAACCTATCTATCTATCTTCATCTATATATCTTTTCCATATGTAGACATCCGCAGTGGTTTTATTAGGGCCATAATAATTCCTTTGAACGTATTTTAATGCGATTGCAGTGCACTTATTGTAAGCCCCTCATGTTGCAAATAAGACGAGCAACTGCATTAATTCAAAACACAAAAACGAGCCGCAAAAATTCTTAAACTTGGTTGTAGCAGTGCGGTGCTATCTTGACGGCGGCGGCGCGGCGGTCTGAAAACGTAGAGGAGAGGGAAGAAATGTAATAGCTTACCTCGTTTTGTTAAGTGAGGTCGGTGGATGCGACGCGATGCGGCGGTAGTTGTTTGTTCTCGTTGAAAATCAGAGCTTGTTGTTATGCGAACAGCCCTCTGCGTCCATCTAACATCCCTCACCCATCATCAAAACATCCATCTCTTATAAAAAAAGGAGGAAAGACGCTTTTAAACTAAGAAACCGACATTGCATCTCCATAGGGAAGTAAATATTTTCTTGAGGTTGTTTTTTTTATTTTTTATGAACTTATAAATGTTTACATCGCGCATCGACTGAATTTGCTCTCGTTTATTTGCTTGTGCTAATCAATGAAGAACTTTCTTTGTGCGAATATGTAGATGATGCCATCCCATCATGATGCCTTGCTTCAAGGGAAAAAAAACAAGATCAACCATCATCCAGAGTCAGCAAAGCACAATGGATGGATTTGATTATATTAAAGGAATAAAGAGGAATTTAATCGCGACTTGTTAACCTTATCAGGGTACAACAGAAAAAAATTAATAAACGGCAAAAAATTGATTATGATTCTGTCTTTTTCTTGTGCTAAATATAATTCTGATCATGTTTGAAATTGCTTTGCTCTTTTTTTTTTGTTTTTGACCACTTGAGCCTGTGAAGTTGTGTGTTTGTTATTCCATTCAGATCGACCATTTTTTCTTTTTTTTTATGGATCTCTGGGAGGGGCTATGAAAGGGTTTCTGACTTAATTTTCTTTTAGAATTTTGTGAAATATTATTGGAAAGTTGATTTTAAATATTGATCGAATTACTCTCAAGGATTTTATTTTCAAGTCTAAATTTTATTCTGTTTGTATATGCAGGTTTGAAACATATTTTTTTCTTATCGTTTTATTAAATAAAGGTCGCTCTAGCATTGAATACTTTTATTTTGTTTAAAATATCGAAATTTCCTTCAGGAGAAGGTAGGTAGGGCAAATTTATTAGTACCCGGACACTTTAGGTTTCATCTTAATTTTTTGCTCAATCATTTTATTGCTATTAAGAATATGCAATATATTTTATTTTTTTATTATTATTTAAGCTGTTTACATTTTTAGCAAGTAAAAAATTTGTTAGGTCATTTAATAATATTTTGTTATAGTTTTGGGGTTTCGAAAAAAAAAGTTCGTTTTTTGTTAGTATTCGGACACCAACATTTAGTGTCCGGACATATGCTTTTCGGAAGAAATTATTACTCATTTTTTGTTAAAAATAAACACAAATGAGCATTTTCATAAAACTATATACATACATTTTATTAATTGAAAGATTTATGAACAAATTTTAAGGCATTTTCTCTTAAAAAACCTAAAGAATTTATGCAGGCAAATACTTCAAATAAAAAAAAATAACAAGTAATTTTAAAAATATTATAAAGTAGATAACTGAAAAACAAACAATAGTCTCAAAAAAGTTATCGCATAATAGTTTTGTTGTTAATATTTCCAGCACACGAAGTCTTTGCTTGCTCCTCGTAAAATAATGAAAACATTGGAGTGCACTTGCACTTGGAGTAGTACCACCAACCACCTATGGCAAGACTCCCAACCAATGTTTTTAAATCATCATTTTCAACATCGCTTTGTAATTCAATTAAAATATTTCTTCTTCTTCTTAATTGACTTTTTTTAGACTTTGTTCCTTTTTCATTAGTATTCTCTATACGGCATCGCATTAATCCCGGCGACAGACAAGGACCAGTCGTTGGCGACACACAAAAAGGACTCTGGAGAAATTGTTTCAACTTACTTAATTTATTTAACTCTTATCAGTTGCAACTTTCTGCCGTCATTCAAATCATATAGGCCTCCAGTCAGATCGGTAAGATCTAGTTCTGGTAACGTTTCTGCCGAAGCTTCTGCTCTGGCTTCCTTGATGATATCCAAAACTTGATTTTCGTGAATATTTCTCTTTCTTAACTTATGATCCATTAACTCAATAACCTCAATAGCAGTGTGAAACTTCTGTACTGGAATTGATTCTTGTATTGTAATTGGTATATCAGCATTTCGGGTAGCTGCAAAATTTTCAACCACGTTACTCACACATTCACTGAAAACAACTGTTTTCGGGTCGTAAGGGTAAAGCTCGCAGTTCCTGAAGTATTTTTTATGGTGTTTCCTAATTTTTAGATTTCGCAAGATTCCAGGAAAGGACAGACAGTTTTTTCTTCATAAGTTGGCCAACATTCTTGACTGCCATTCTCGAACGATTTTTTCTAACTGACATCAGCTGACTGCATTGTATGAGTGGTGTTTGGTGGCAATGCATTTAAATTTATACTTTTTTATACCCTAGATGAAATCATAGGGGTATACTAAGTTTGTCATTCCGTTTGTAACACCTCGAAATAATGATGGTAGAGCAAAATGGATTGGACACTCATTCATAATATTAAAAGTTATTTCGATTTTTGCATGTCCGTCCGTCCGTCCGTCCGTCCGTCCGTCCGTCCATCTGTCCGTCTGTGCGCACGATAACTTGAGAACGCGTACACTTAGAGAGCTGAAATTTTGTACACAGACTTAAAAAAAAAAAGTAAAATTAAGTTCGAAAATGAGCCAAATCGGGCAACTCCTTCGTGGGGTTGCCATATAAAAATTTCGTTTTCCGCTATATATTTGGACACTGCCTGAGAACGCGTCGACGTAGAGAGCTGAAATTTCGTATATGATGGTTTTACTACATTAGCAAATAAAATGTCAAAAATGGACTAAATCGGGCAACTCCTTCTTGGTGTTGCCATATAAAAATTTCGGTTTTTTACGTATACTTTGAAAACGATCAGTCCAAGACATTTTTATTGTACTAAAAACTTCTGCAGAATACGAAATCCTATAAAATTGGTTATTACCATTTTTTCTGTGCGACAAACTGTTCTAGAAATATATGCGAAAAACAACTTCAAAATCAATACTTGAATAGATCGGTGACCATACGAAATTCATCTAGGGTATCATAAGAATTGGTCTTAGACCAATTCTGGCTTTTTTACTTGTTTTCTTGTAATTTTCACTCAGCTCGAACGTCGAGTGTGACTTGTGGCTGTCTATGAAAAGGGTGCCTGCGGTCTGGTATTTTCTTACTCCTCGAAACACCCATTAACTCTGCCATTAAGTACATATTCGAAAAAGATATTGCTCCTCATACGTACATTTTCTGTTTTTCCAAAAAATCGGTTCGCAGGCATGCTATTTAATTTAATATGTCGTCCTATCGGATACTTTTTAAATATTGGTCCAGCTCTCGAGCCATTTCAAAAACAGTAATCACTTCTCTGCATGTCTTGCAGCCAATCATGTGTTTCATTTAAAGAAGGAATTGAGTCATGTTCTTCATCGTCGACCATCTTCAATAATGTTGGACAGTGTTGACCAAGTTATCTTGTGTAAGTGAAATTCCACACTTGCCAACAACACTCCATAATTATTTTTCAGCACACTTCATAATGCTCAATTTATTTTATCTGACATCGATATAGTATAGCTCAAGTCATCTCTGCACCTTAGCAGATCGTTTTATACGTTTTTTTTTTCGGTTTGTATGCATAAGTACCTACTGTCATCCATTATTTTGAAAACTATTATGATTATTTACTACCCAGGTATCTTTTATTTTTAATTAATCGATTACGTATTAAATATTTCTCTACGGACACTGAAACTGCCATTTTAGTAGTTTGACAGCAGAAATGGAATTTCTTACAATGCATCCGAATACTAAAGGTTTAATAAAAAAACATGTTTAACTTTTTCTGGTCTATAAAAAACATGTTTTATAATTGTATTAGAGAGTAAGCAGGAAACAATCTCTTTTGAAGCATACTTTCTGTTACCGGACAGCCTGTCCGGAAACTAAACAAAATTGTTTTTTTCTTTTTTAGTTACCGGACATCCAAAAATGTTATGAATTTAATAAAAAAAAATCATATTTTTGATTTAATACTAATGAAATACAATATTCAATTCAGTTAAACTAAATGAAGCAATACTTAATAATTTTATCTCACTTTCTCTCATGTCCAATGCACTAATTGCACTTTACATAAAACAAGTGTTGAACTTACTGGCGTGAATTACATACACAGACTGATAAGTATTTTCTAAAAAACGACACGTGTTACCCAAATTTTGGATTTTCATAAAATAAAATGAAAAGTGTCCGAAACTGTCTGGATACTAATACAGTTACCCTACTTAATTAAGGGGAGATTACCATTCATGACGATGAAAAATTCGTTCGCCGGCTAGAAAACAGGTAGCTGAGGCGCTCGGAGCGCACTTACTGGGGAGACCTTTTCTCGTTACCTGAGGTCCCTCATAAATTTCGAGAAACCGTTAACCTTCAGATTCAGCACAATCAGTTCTTAGAGGAAGAAGAAGGGCCTCTGTATGGTGCTGGAATATCTGAAGTAAGCTGTCAAAAAATTTTTAAAACTTATATGAGTTTTTCTGGGAACAACATTTTTGAGTGCGTGGGGCGCTCTACAGTTTCAACGGATGAACCGATTCACATGAATCGTTGTGCAATTGAAAAAAAATCAACTTGCAGGCCCATGAGAAAGCGATTTTTCTCAAAAATGGATTTAGAAAGAGTTTTTTCGCCTGTTGAAGCAAAAAAAAACAAATGGGTTTATTTTCAAAAGGATAGGATTTTGTTATTCAGAGGTTTTTTTGAAAACGAAAACCGATAAGGCCCCCAAATTTTATCTAGTTTAATCATTTTCAACCCAATTTGTTTCGGATGAATTGGCAGAGCTGTGGAGCGCCCCGCGCATACCAAAACATGCCGACGTACACGGAATTTACTCTCCATCGATAGAAGAATAAAATACGTTAAAACCCATTTTCAAAAGTATTTACTTTATGTAAAAAACAATTTCCAAAGTTCATGCATTTTTCATGCCTCTCGACGGTAACTTAAGCCCCTAAAGTTCGGAAATCAGACAAATCGTGTAGCTCCTCCGTAGGGTTTCCATACAAAAAATTTCTTTCTCACTATTTAATTTTACATTATTATTATTAGTAAATCTGGAACCCCTTTGTGAAGTTAGTTATGATTTTCGTGAGTGTTTGGCTTCTGGTAGGTCCCTTTTAAGTCTGAAACAGTAATCTGCTAGCATTACTGGACTCCATTTCCCTTGATAACGCTTCTCTATTGAGAAAATGTCCTGAAACCTCTCAGCACCCAAGTTTTCGGGAAGGAAAGCCAGTTGAAAACCCATCATATGTATTTTCAATGACACGTTACAACCCAAAGTTTTTTATGAGGTTTTTCTTCAAAGTTCTAATCCTTCATTAGTTTCTGTATTTGTGGACCAACAAATATTCCCTCTTTAATTTTTGCATCGCATATTTACGGAATTTCGCTTTCAGGTATGCAAATCCACTACCATCTTTATGCATAGCTTTTACAAAAATTTTCATTAGGCCGAGTTTTATATGCAGCGATGGTAAAAGTATGTCTTGTTTGGAGTTTGTTGTAAAGCATTTTGTTTGAGTCAAACAAAAATAACAATCACTTAAATGATGTTTGGTTCCGTCCAAATCATTGGTTTCTCAAATGGCAAATATTTAGATTTTTCTTTAGCTCAACCTAATAGCAGTGTGTATAATTACACAACATATATGTGGAACCTAGAATTTATCTTGGTGGCGCACAAGAAACAAAAATAGTTTAAATAACACTCCTCAATTAATAGTGTAAATTTCCAACGTTGAGATACAAAAGGCAATTCTCCACACACATAACAAAAATTGTCTGGGTTATTTGAACACTTTCTAGGTATATTTATAATGTAACAAACGTCAATACAATGTAAGTTAGTCGAATACGATAGTTATACAGTCGTTGTTCAAACAAAAATACGTAAAAGAGATTAGAAATAAATATATAGCTCTCACGAAAAAAACTAGATGTAACTAGAACAAAATAATATATTGCTTTTAATGATGGTACACTAAAACAAACAAAAATCATCACAAATTTCGTGTGGCAAAAATTGACATAATATAAAAATCAATCCGATTAATTAACTGGCGGCCATGATGGACAATTTAGAAGTTCTCTTAATTCAATTTAGGACTTATTTTCCATGTTACCCCGGCGCTCGATATTAAAAATTTCCAATTTAATTTATACAAAAATTACAATGATTTCACTAACGGATTATTCATTTAAGTAAAAAGTCAACAATTTTATTTCCCACTTATCCCACTTAAAATAAAATTAAAAAAAAATGAACCTTGCATGAGAGCAGACATGACTCGCATTTATAATCTTATCTGAAGATCATTTAAACCTACAAAACGCACTTATGCACCGCATCTTGTTTTATTTTGACCTCCTTAAAGAAATTCAAGTGAATATGATAAGAGAATGAAAACTTGGCAATGTTCAAGTATTAGTTATGCATGCCATTCAATTCTTAAGTTTTATTACCCCACAAATGTTTACCAGTCCACTTAAGATTCTTTCATCAACTTAGTCCCATATCTATGTATGGCAGTACGTAAGTAAGTAATTGCCACCAATAACTACTTAATTTCCCTCTTGTAAATTCTAACACGTTTCACTTTTCAAATGACCTTTTTCTCAAACAACCTAAATATGCTTAGGTGCAAAATGCATTTTAGAGTGGCATAGGTCATAAAGTTCTCACAGAATTTTATTACTTTTCAAAGATATTTATGTAAGTGTCTATGAGAAGAATATATTATGTAAACCTTGACAGCAGGGTTTATGACCTCTCAGAACTATGTAAAGGTTGGCGGCCTGACTTGTTGTAAGAAGTGTTGAAAACTTTTTTTCTCCACAAATTATTGGAATTGTTCAAAGGATCAATAATAAAGGAAAATTTCACATTCAATAGCTTAAGAAGTTTTTCAATTGTTTTTTTTTTTTGTTTTTTAGTAAAAGAAACTTTTAGAATTGTTAATAAATTTATGATGGGAGGCAATTAATCGATTTTGCAGCTTGATATTAAAGTTTTGTTATGAACTCCAAAAGGGCAAGGCTGTTGTAATTGGAACATTAAAATAAGTGTATGAAATTACTGTAATTTTATGTCTGGTAAAGTTATATTTCGGTTTTGCCATAAAGTTGAGGAGAAAGAACTTTGAACTAAAATAATGAAAGTTTCTTGTTTTGACACATTGTTAATCTCCGCCGAGATATGTATGTGTCATAAGCATATGCGTTTAAATTATGTAGAGAGAGTGAAATAAATTCAATTGTGACGTACCGATCACATACATTTAACTAAATTAGGAATTATAGAAGTTTATATTAAGAATTAAAATTATTATAATAATTAGATCATGGATTTAATAGTATGAATTATTTTATATCAACTAGTACTATAACATTTATAGGGCAGTACCACATAAGTTTAGTACAATAATAAGTTAGCAACAGTTGCTTAGATATACAGCTGTTAGATAGAAACACGAAATGACATCCGCCTTTTTCTGTTCTGAGCTTTTCTTAGTGGTTTGTCGCACAAGCAGCAAGTATTTGTAAAACTAGAATTAAAGTAATAATAAAGTTATATCTTTTTTTTATATCGTACAATCGGAGTATTACTTTTTAACCCCAATTAACGACTAAGGATATAACATCAATTATGTAGAGTGTTCAGTCCACCGGCGTAGGATATTCCCTCGACGAATTTCCCACTGCCTGGTATATCCACATATCTTCAAACCTGACATAGACAGAATCCTATTCCATCATAGGATCAGTCGTTCACTCTCTCAGTCAGATCATCAGCAAAACATTGATCCTTCATTCTTCCAAGAATGTAAAAATATAGGGATACTTATCTACTAATCTTGCATCTGTGACATGATTGTTTGTCATCTTCACTAGCAGCGTTTTTATCTGGAATCCAATAATTCACCCTAAATACATTACAACGGAAACTTTGGAGGCAATGTCTAACACAACTCATTAATATAAAAAATAATTTAAAAAATTAATAACATACAAAAGGTCAAAAATATCATCAATTTACCTAAAGTATACATCCCTCTTGTATATTTACATTTCGTAATGTCATATAGTGACATTACGTCAAATCAGATGTTCACGCCACAATCAAGTTCAAGCAAATGCAACAACCGTCGCTAGGGCAACACCGAGAGGCCAGAACTCATAACGAGCCACAGCAGAAAGTCATTCTTGTTCAGAGCTCAATTCAAGAATAATATTCCAAACCTCCATTATAGAAGATTAATCCTATATTTAAGAGATTAATCTGAAAATTCCTATCATTTCCCACACCTAAACAGAAGAATAATTCTGCGCTGAGATTATTCTGCAACACTTTTATCCTCTACATCATTTTGCCACCCTTGTGACCTCACGCATGAGCAAAAAACATTTTGCTACCCTTGTGTCCTCACGCACGAGCAAAAAGCATTTTGCTGCCCTTGTGCCCTCACGCACGAGAAAAAAGTATTTTGCTACCCTTGTGCTTTCACGCACTGGCAAAAAGCATTTTGCTGCCCTTGTGCCCTCACACAATAGCAAGGAGCATTTTATTACCCTGCTACTCACACGAAATAGCAGCATTAAACTTTCTACCTATATTCTGTTGACAGATAATAAATTCTGGTTTTCTTCTTCTTTTCCGAGAACTGAAGGAACGACGGAGGCAGTACGACTCAAACGTTAAATTGAATTTTGATCTTTTTTTGTTTATTTTTTATTTATTAATTTTTTAATTTTTTTTTTATAAGTTTTCTTATTGAATTGTTATTTGTGAATTTTTACTGTGATATTTAGTTTTAGCAAATGAATTTTCGTTTGAATAAAATTTTATATTTGAATTGTTAAAACGACTGAGGTTGTTCTTTTAAAAACCGGCATTCCCTCCCACGTCCGAGACTAGATCTCACAGTGAGAGTTTACTTTTATGTCGCTTGGAAGATTTAATGATGAAATCTATAGCATATATACTAAGTTTGTCATTCCGTTTGAAATACCTAAAAATAATATGATGGTAGAGCAAAATGGATTGGACACCCTAAAGCATAATATTGCATGTCCGTCTGTCCGTCCAAACGATAACTCAAGAACGAATGTATTTACTTAGAGAGCTGAAATTTTGCACATGGGCTTCTAAAAAAAATGAAAATTAAGTTCGAAATTGGGATAAATCAGGTAACTTCTTCATAGGGTTGCCATACAAAAATTTCGTTGTTCCCTACATATTTGGACACTGCCTGAGAACGCCTCAACGTAAGAGAACTGAAATTTTGTACACAGTATTTTCATATGAATAGAAAATAAACTAAATCTGGCAATCCCTACTTGGTGTTACCATATAAAAATTTAGAATTTTTACGTTTATTGTGAAAACGATTAATCCAAGACGTTTCATTATACTGAAAAGTTCTTCAGAATATTAAATTGGCTCATAATCAGTTCTTTTTAGTTTTTTTTTTTTTTTGTTGTGGGTGGAACCATATTTCAATGTAACAGAACCAACGAAGATAATATTATTTTAATAGTTTGGCATATTGCCTGTTCCAGACATCCATATGGAGGAAAATTTATCATAAGAAACTTAAAAGAAGTGCTTAAAGTTTTGGATCCCGATAGTATAAAACTGCATAAATTAATCGCTCAGGTTCCTAACTATGTCACGTCGTACAACTGAAGTTAGTAAAAATTTTTGAAAATAGGTCGTTGACGTGTGATTTGAAAAATTGTACAACATTCAGTTTTTAGCTCTCGACGAGGTTCCACAATTCATCGTTTTTGCCCGCTTTGTATCTAAAAACGTAAATGTGGAGGAAGAAATGTTAGACTTAGTAGCTCTTATTGATACAACTCGCGGTCGATTTCAGAAATATACACTTGACGAAGTAAGGTATAGCTTTGAATTCCCTCATGATAAATTCGTAAGGGTTGAAACTGATGGAGTGCCTATAATGGGGGGGGGGGGAGGGTACCATTGTCCTTTTAAGCAACAACACTGAAATTCCACAGTTTTTATCTCTTCACTGCATAACTCACCGCGAGCCGAACAAATCATAGCTAAGTTTACTTAAAATGCACAAATGTGTGGAGGATTGCTTCGCAGATTGTGAATTTAATTAGAACAAATGCCAAAACTCATCGTCAATTTAAGATATTTTTGGAAGATTTACCGGTTAAATTATGAAACAGATAAATTGTCCAGTGATCTCTCCTTATGGTCAACTTATAATGTTTGCCTCTTGCATTTTGTGGAACTCTACAATTCTATCATAACATTAGCAAAAGAAAAAGCATAAAACTACTCAGAGTTAGGAAATGGAACCTTACTTCATGTTCCTTACAGACATTATGGAGCATTTCAACGGATTTATCAAAAACTGTTTTTAGTTTTGAAGCTGAACTTCGGTGATTTGTGTATGATTTTAAGTTCAAACTAATTAATTACTTATCGACGAAGAAAAGAAGAAAAGTTAAGCAAAGATAAGAAAAAATTTGAAGAATTGCAAGCGGATTTCAAACTTAGGTTTGAAGGCTTGAAAGATTTTAAATCTACATTTGCATATTTTGTGAACCCATTTATTTGTAACAGTATTTAAGATGAATTTCCATTTTCTGAACATTTTTTGAAAAAGTGGTTGGGGAATTGGAGTTATTAGAGATGAAATAGGATAAGGCATTGCAAATGTAGCACAAATCTACTTCTATAATTGAATTTTGGAAAGTTATGCCAGAATCATAATATCCACGCACTAAAAGAAATTTTTGAACTTAAATACTATGGTGCTGCGGCTCTTCATTATATATGGAAAACCCGCATGTGACTCTACGTCATGCGTGCCCACCGCTGGATTAGTATATTGACTGCACAAATTAATAGATATTCATTTCAAAAAGACTTTGCAGTAACTTAGAATCCAACTTTACGAACTTAACTTTTTTTTGTTACGCGCCACACTGGCTCGTCTTACGTCATAAGCCATGTTATAAGGAGCAGATTAAGTGTAAATTGAAAACAAAATATTCGAAACCTGGTGAGTAATTAAGCTGTTACTACTTACCCCAATTAGCCTCCCCTACTACAAGAATTGGTATTAGACAATTCTAGCTTTTTTAATTTTTTTAAATTCAATTAACTCGAGTGAGTAAAAAAATATTTCTTGAAAAATCTTATGGGTGATTCCCTATGCTTTGTCGCTTTGTTACGAACTTTTAATTTCCTCATAAAGTTTCAATAGAAACACGTCTAAGAATATTTTAATTTAATTTAGCTATTAAAAATGGCCAATTTCGACCTAGTTTTTTTTTTCAAAAAACAGTTGAAAGGATATTAATGTACGCTTCATAGAAATCTCTGTTACAATCGCAACTATTTTGTTTTTCTAATTTTTAAAATGCCGCTTTTATTTGAGGTTGAAATTGATTAAATTAAAGAATTACTACAAAAGCTCTAGACTTAAAGGAGAAATATTTCTTTTACTCCTAAAAAATAAAAAGAAAAATGGTTCCCGAATGAAAACAAAACTCTGGGAGCTTAGTAAACAAAAATAAAACTCTCCTTGCATAAAAGTTCTTCGAGAATTAAATTTTTTTTACAGTCTTCGCGCTTTGAATTGAATGCATAAAAAACCTCTCTTTAAAAATAACTGCTCTCGAGTAAAAAATATGAATTTCACTCTTGCAGGAGAAATTTTTTGTATACCCTGGTTTTGAGTTTACTGCTGATATATGTAGGTATATGTGAGTGTATTTATCCACATAGCCTGTTTACCATTCACAAGTTATAAATCGCAAACAATTTAGACTTAGATTGAATTTTAGATGTATCTAGTTAAAATATTATAATAAAATTGTATGTAGGGGAGACCGGGGTAATGTGGCCACTACGAATTTTACAGGTGACTATACGTCGTGGAAACTCGACATTGCTTTTGTGGATGCTATTTCTTTCAGAGTTTAGTAATAATTATTGATCTGTTGTAAGTTGTAAAAGAACAGTGTTCGTTCCATTTCATCAAAACCGTTTTTTTTTTACTTATAGATACTTGTCTCTGTCCGCTGTAAATTAATTTGTTTAAATTTTGTTTTAATTTAGACAAATTTAAAATTTTTTTCAATTTTGACAAATTTATAAAAAATTTCCGTTTCTGATGAAAATTGAAATCAACATTAACGGGACAACATCACATTTGAATATAATAATTTTTCTAGTTCGTAGTGAAATGGTATGTAGAATTCCATTTATTCTGATGTCAACCCTGAATGAGCTTTTGATTCTGAGGACCTTAACCGGCACAGTTTACTGCAGGTCCAGCAACAAATTTATTCATTCTACAAGAACCTAGTATGTCCTTTCTTACTTTACTTGAACAAAGTGTTAATTGCTTCTCTTTCCGGTGTATGGAGAATGATGAACTTTTGAAATCAATATACTCTATCAAGTCCCATGCTACTAGTTTTTGATGAAATAAATTCTCGTTTTCTCAAGATCTTATAGCCTTACATTTTTCCGTATATGTTCGGCATATCATGAACACTTGTCTAACTACATCTCAATTCCCAGAAGTATGGAAAATAGCTAATGTTATTCCTATCGCTAAAAAAATTTCTACTACTGAGCTGGCACACTATCGTCCCATCAGCATTCTCAGTTTTCTTTATTAAGTCTTGGAAAATCCTTATGCAATCCCAGATTGAAAATTATGTAGCATGTAATGATCTCCTGGAGAAATATCAGTCTGGTTTTCGTGCACAACCCAGTTGTGAATCTGCAGTACTCAAGGTAACTACGGTCTTGCTATCGGCTCTAGATGAGGAAGATCTTGGTGTGATGGTTTTGTTAGACTTATCAAGGGCATTTGATTGCTGCGTAAGTTATATGCAAACTTTTACTTCTCCCCTTCTGCTGTTAAGATGATAGCAAATTTTCTCTCAAATAGGTCGCAACAGGTGGTCATAAAAGGAGCTCCGTCTTCTCGAATTTAGTTAACATGTGGAGTTCTTCAAGGTTCAGTCTTAGGACCTATCCTCTTTAGTCTCTACATTAATGATTTATGTGATGTAGTGCATGATGTTCACTAGCACATGTATGCAGATGATGTGCAGTTGTACTTATGTAAACCTCGTGAACTGATTGAGGACTGTATCTGCAGAATAAACGATGATCTCTCAGAAATTTTTAGGTGGTCAATTGATAATCAATTACTTTTTAACCCCAATAAATCACAATCTAATTCTTATCTTAATATTGCGAATCTACCCCAAATTATGCTTAATAAAGTGGAACTACCTTATGTTAACTGGAATGAAAATTAATAATCATTTGAGGTGCTGTGATCATATTAAATCTATGGTAAGTAAAATTTATAGTGGGCTTAGAGGAGTCTGGCTGCCTGTAAATATACTTCGCGCCGATTTGTGTTTAAGACTAGTTAGGACACTTTTGGTGCCTTATTTTGCTTATAGTAGTTTCATATACATGAGACTAGACTCGGTTCACAATCGAAAGCTTGAGGTTGATTTCAACGACTGTATACGATTTGCTTCGGTTTTCGTCGTTCTGTTCATATCTCTCCTTACAAATCATTGATCTTCGGTTGTACTCTAGATTCGTACTTAGCTTAGAGGGTAAAGTACTGAGTATCTTTTTTGTAACGACAAATTTCTACAGTCCCTGAAAGAACGTAAATTTCTGATTCCACGTTTCAATTGATCCATCTTTAAGGAATCTTACTTTGTCCAGGTTGCACGCCTTTAGAATTTCGTACCTCCCAAGGCACAGAGTGTTACTACTGTCAGTGTATTTAATTACTAGCTGATTGTGTCGGGTAAAATAAAATGATTGATTGATTGATAATTATAATTGCAAATAGCCTCTTATGGATAAAGACAAGTTGTTCTAGTTCATTAAAAACTGTCCAGCACGCTGATCTAGGGTATAACAACCGGTTTGTTTCAAACTCATTTAATGACTGACTAGTAACTGGGTACAGAGAATAACTTGAACAGTGACCAAATTTTTAGGTATCCTTCAATCCTATTTTAAGTTTATTGGAAAAAAGAAAACAATCCCGAAACACGTAAAATTTTCGGTGTGTTACCCAGGTGCGGGGGATAATTCTATCTAGATTTTCTAGTCTATTGAAAACTGTATCCGCGCAGACGTAAAATAAATAAATAAGTAAATCAACAAATCTAATTTGAATAAATGTTAAAATCAACCCGTTTTTCAAACAAACAAATTTTTGCTACTTCACAGAATTTACACCGTCAGAAAATGTTTTATGTTAGCAGTAATAAAAGTTAATCTGTCGGAATTTGTTTGTATTGTGAGTGAGGATTAGAAAAGCAAGAATTTCCCACGTCTGCTAAGTATGTCTGGTTTATAATTTATGTAGCTATGTATGTACGTATGTATAGGTATATTTATTTTTTAGTCTTAATTTTAATAGAAACAAATAATGCAAGAAACATCTGTCAGAAACTTCACCACTTGCATATTTCTAAGGTCACATTTAATTTATAAGGCTAAGTATGAGGTAAGCAAGTATTACATTTACATACATGCATATTATGTATTTGCACCTGCGCAAAGTGAGCAAAATTCGTATATCCATTTCTGTCTAATTTATTCATGTTTTATTTTTTTTTTAATTCTTCAATTACATATGTATGTAGACTTAAGAACAAATTTGAAAACAAACAACAAAAAAACTCTTAATTGAGTTAAATTTCAGCGAACTTCCGAACAGAGGGATTTCTTTGTATAAGCTACAAGACTCAACTCAGTCTACGGCTATATACACATGTGCGATCTAATGTCAAGTTTTGCTGAGTCTCTCTATTTCATATAGTTGAAATGATTCATCGTGCGCGAATTTTTGTTTACTTAAAAAAACAAGTAAAAACAAAAAACATTTTATTGAAGCTAAATGGCAATAGAGCTTGAAACTCGACTTTTTTGCTACTTGGTAAAAATCTAAACAGAAAACAACTCAAGTGCACACTCGGGGCACACATTTGAAACGCAAACACTGTAAAAGTGCATAAAAAGAAGGATTGGAAGGATGTTTTTGATTTTATTTTTTATGTACAATTTATTATACATGCATACATATGTAGGTACCTACATAAGCGCAACAGTCAATAGACAATTTAACACAATCGAAGTGACGCAACGCATCTTATTTTACGAAAAGTACTCCACATTGAAATCGATGTGAAATGTACTCGAACTCGACTCGTATTTACTCCCACAGCAAAATGTAATTCATTCCGCACAGAATCGCTATTTGAAAAGCACTAAAAATTTTTTGCTCCCCTGGGAAATGTACAGATTTTTTTTTCCTTACATACATACATACATATATATATTTGGGGGAAGTAGAGAACACGTCATCATGTACCTTTTCCCTTGATTAAACCAAACCATTACGACACTACAGAAACAACAAGAAAAAAAAACAAAAAAAAAAGGGAGTAGGTAAATAATTGTAGGGGAGAACAGTGTTAATTCGAACTAGAACCTTTTCATGTGGCTTATTTTAAAACTCTTGACTTAAAATTTGAAAACAAATTTGCGTAATGAAAAATCTTTGAAACAAATTTGTTTGTTGTTCGTTTTTCTTTGTTATACTCTTATACAAGGCACAAGTCTAGAAGCGCCCAGCTAAGATGATTAATTCTTTGAACAAATTGCTACTGTCTTTGCCTTGTTGATAGGATTTAAGGTGGCATTTTATCGTCGTCATATTTTATAAGCTATAGCAGCAGAAGACTTATAGGGTTGTCTGGCTATACTCGTACATACATATATATATATATTATTTCTAAGTAGACAGATATAACAAGTTACCTTTAAAATGAAATCCTAGACATCAGAGACAATAGACTGGTTATGGATGGATGCTTAATGGACTGAAAATTGACGGTTGTCCTAAGTGGGATTTGTATTTTAAATTAGTATAAAGAAAATTTTATATAATTTATAAATGAATAATAGAAGAAGGGAGAATTATTTGTGTTTTGCATAATTTACATAAGATGTCAGAATAGGGAAAGTGTTTAAAAATATTGTGATGGGAAGAAGGGGGCTGTGAACATTTTAAATGGATCAGGTTTTTAAAGGTGGGTTCGTTAGTTGTTCCCAAATTGAATTACAGCACTTGTCTGTATTTAAAAGAAAAATCTACGTTCTCCGAAATTAAAAAACCAATATTAACCAAAGGACATTGACAGATATGGACCAAATGCTGTCCAGAAGTGGGAGTACCTCCAAGAAGTTTCTTTCATTAATGTATAAATAAAAAAAAAAAATAATAAAAAAAATATCAGTCCGAGAGGAAATAAATTAACGTATTTTTTTAAGCGTTTTTTTAAGAGTCTCGTGTCATCTGCGTATTTTTGTTGTCGTGAATCTGTTTTATTTGAACTCTCGTATCTTCATTCAGTGTGCTCCCAAACCTAGAGGGGTTGGGTGCGGAACTTAATTGCGGGGCCGCAGACGATGCCCGAATTTCGATTTTGCCCCTCAGAGGATGGGGAGGGGGGTTGACTCTTAACTTCTGGGACAGAATTTGATGCACCTCGGTTTATAAATTATTGTTGGCCTGAGGAACAAAATGCACTAAGTGTTTATTCTGGACAGAAGTGTTACTTATTAGGTCTTTCAGGTATTTGCATATGTAATCATTAAAACGAAAGAGGTCATAGGTCTCTCTGAGTTGAACAAAAAATTGTGTAGCAGGAGGTAGAAGTAGTACTGAAGGTTGTCACGTGATTGCCCCTGCGGACGTTATTTGTCTTAGGGCTTCATAAAATACGCTATATTTCCAATATTTGCACTATCATTATACCTGCACCATTCGGAAGAGGATAGTTTCTTCTATGTTTCGACTGCCTTACTGCTTCCCACCGTAGGATAGTTTCATATCAAATAGGCAAAATGTGTGACATGATCATCACCAATTTTGTTCAAAATTTTACATGCTTGGAGGGTTTGTGAAAACAAAAATACGAATTAAAAATTTTTCCTATACAATGCGTATTTTGCGATCTATGGCATTTCGAAAATTTCGCAAAAATCTGTCCTGGGCTTCTTTAAAAATTCAGATATATTTTTCTATTCATGCCATGCTAGGACAATAAAATATGGCTAATATCTAAGTAAAATAGCATCTTAAAAATATATGCTTAAAAGGAAATCAAGAACAGATTTTATCCTTTATCCTGGAATATCCTGGAAAACGTACTTTTGATTTTAATCATTTTTTTAACCTTATATTATCCACTAAAACATAATTAAAATTTTAAATTGGGATCTCAAAAAATCAAGAAAGTTTCACCAAAATACATCTTTAACTACCTATAAATAAAAAAAAAGTTGTTTTTATACAGAGTGTCCCGTATGTGGTCTTGCACCTGAAGGCTATGGATAGGTCATGCTCAGACAACCACAAAATTGTATAAGTAGGGGGGGAAATCCTAATGGTTTCCGACATAACGGGACTTTAAGATATTTGGGTATGTTTTTATACATCACCCTGTAATTTCTGAACGTTACATCCTATGATTGGTTGGATAAGGATTGATTGATAGAAAAAGGTGATGATAGCTACACTAGAACAGGAACTCTGTCTGGAGCTTCTTACACAGAAACATTTTCCAGGATCTGTAGTAAGTGGGACTTTATCAATCCTAATTAAAACTTTTGGAGCAAGAAGGGGATGGGATAATATATCCCCAAAGCATGGAGGAAGATAAAGCTGATATATACATATATATACCTAAGGTAGGATGCAAATCTGAAGCCCAATCCATGTCGTATCATCCCATAAGCCTGACATCTTTTATTCTTAGAGCAATAAAGAAAATAGTGGAAAGGCATATTAGAAACGGAGCGGTCAAGAAGCATCCGTTAAGTCCGAATAAATTTGCCTACCAAAAAGTAAAATCAACTAGCTTTACTAAGCCTGATAAATGGTATAGAAAAAGCTATTGACAACTGAGAAATAGTCCTTCTTTTTTAGACATTAAAGGTGGTTTTGATAGCACCTCTGTTAAGTCAATAATGCCTGCATTGATCAGACATGGAATGAATCCAACTTACAACAGATTGATTCAGGCAATGCAATTAAGACCCAGCTGTTTGGAGAGGCGTTGGAGGCTCACACCACAAGAGGTTGCCTCTAAGGGGGAATATTGTCGCCACTGTTGTGGTCCATGGTGGATGAATGGATTGAAACGAGAGTATGATCCGAAATGGATTCCTGGAACGTAGGGCAAAACAAGGCCCAGACTTATGAGCAATTGCTCATAAGACCCAACCGGAAGCTCTAACCGGCTGCATGCAGTTCTTCCAGGAGGTGTGAGCCAAGGAATCTGTAGCGTTTTTCTAAGAGGCCCGGACAGTGGCAAACAAAATGAGTCACCGTTTCGTATTTTTCTCCGTATCCTCTGCATACCGGATTTTCAACAAGCTCCATCCTATGCAGGTGACCCCTGTGAAGAGAGTGACCAGTGATAATATACATTATAGTTCTCAGGGTTGGCTTGTTTAATACCAATAGCTTTGTCGTTTCATTTGTGTTGGGTCTGCCCCACAGCTTCTTTGTAGTTCCACCTGAAGGATCATCCAACCAGAGGCGACAGTTTTGGCAGTCGGAGACAAGGTGTTTTGGTGTGATCTCAATTGTAGAAAAGGATGCCTCCGAGGTTTTACACCAAGACCAGCAAGTTCGTCCGCCTTTTCATTCCAAAATACCAGTACCAAAATACCAGTACCCTGTCTTTCCGAGTAAGGAAATTCAAGGTGCTTTTAAATTCCAATACAAGTTTGGAGTTTGTAAAAGGTTTTTACAAGGCCTTGACACCTGATTGGCTGTCCGAGATTGCAATCTCCATGTTCTCAGTGTCTGACTTTAGGAGATATCTTCCCGCTTCAAGGATGGCCTTGACTTCCGCCTGGTAAACCATTACAGATCGCTTTCAAGATATATGGCAATTTCAATGTCAAGCTCCTCGCAAAAATCACCTGCTCCAGTGTTCTCTGTCGATTTGTAGCCGTCTGTAGATAGGCTTTGTCAATGGTTGAAGCAAGAAATGTGATTCCCATTCTGACCTGTCTGGAATTTTCGATTTAAGGTTGCTCCTTAGCATAGTCGTGGGGAGGTAATCGCTGTCCCTGTCTATGCCAGGTATGATGGACTGCATGAATTCAAAGATGGATTCAGTGTAAATTTGATTCGGATGCAGCCTACGCGCAGCGATTGACGCCCCCTTCTTGACGTGTATTTGCACGGCATGTATGTGGAGGATTGTATCGAGCTAGTTGACTTGAGAACGCCCGTCGCTTACACTAAGGAGACACAATCTTTGAATCTTCTAAAATATCTTACGATGATTGGCGAACACCATTGCACTTCCACCACATCACAGAACCGTATGTTAGCATGGGTCAGATGACGCTAGTGTAGATACAAACAGGCATGTATAATGGCTCAATGGATAAGTAACGAATTAATGCAAATTGGATACCGAAATTCGAAACTGCATTTATAATTTTTTTTTACACCATGTCCCTCTTTAGAGTTACATCACAAATATTAACTAGGGTAACTTTGGTTAACATCTATCACGGGGGAGGGTAGCAAGGTTTGTACTAAAACTAAAATGCTTATAAATACAGCAGGTATACGTTTTATCCATTATTGATGAAATTATAGGTGGGTGGATAAACATCCAGGTTTTCAATATTTTGGCATTTAAAAAGATCCGAATTTTTGGATAATTCTTTTAACAAAACTTAAGATTTAATAGCATGACTTTTATGATTGAAACAACTCGTGTACATATTTTTAATTACATGTTTGCCCTCCATACCTCCTTAATGTGCACTTAAAATATATTTCGAAATTTTGCGTTCTCAACATATGCCTGTGGAATGATCAAGTGATATCTGAGGCATAGACAGTTCATGGTAAAATGCAGCAACTTTTACTCTTCAATGAAGCCGGTAACTGATGGAGTCCCACAGGGCGCTGTGTTGGCCCCACTCTTGTTCACACTTTTCATCGACGATGTCACTACAGCATTGAATAATGTACGTTTATACATATATATGCAGATGATCTGCAGATATACTCTGATGTTTCTGGGTACAATCTCAGTGAAGCCGCGGCAACATTATTACAACTCTTGTCAATATTGCAGATTGGTCTGCTAACAATGGTCTTTCCCTCAATCCCTCCAAGACTCAGGCCATCGTCTATTCCATTCGTCTGAGAAACATCACCGGCCTATCTTCAGATCTTCCCAACATTCATGTTCTGGGTCACTCTATTATGCTCTCAACTAAGCCGATCTTAAATCTCGGTCTCCTCATGGACTCAGGTCTCACTTGGGAAGCACAAATAAATAAGATTTGCTCCAGGGTGTATCATGGTTTGCGCTCCTTTTATGCTGCTTACCCGCATATTGATCCGGTCACCCATATATAAGGCTTTTCTCGGCCCTGATTCTTCTATTTTTTTTACGCCGACGTAGTCCTGTTCCCCATCGCCAATGGAAATTTTTCCAAACTATTCCGTGCATTCTATGCCTGCACCAAATACATCTTTGGTTTCAAACGAGGTTGACATGTGCCCCCACAGTTCTTTAAAATGCTTCTTCCTTACACACTTCCTAACATGTATGAATTTAGTACTCTCAAGCTTATATTTAAGGTTAGATATGGACTATTGCCCAACTATATTTCTAGACTTTTAGTTGGAGCGCCCTGAATAACTACAGAATTGTTCTCCCTAGGGTTCGCATGCAGTACGTCGGGAAAACTGTGTTTCTGAATGGGGTCGTTTTATGGAACCGTATGTCTGAAGAGGCTAGATGCGCTGCTACACTGAATTCATTCAAGTCTGAAGCTTTGAACTTCCTGACAACAGCTATATGAGGACCATCCGCCTTGCTGTCCTGTACATTTGTAGCATTCTCTACATTTCTACATTTTACACACCAGTTGCCTCACAGCTGTCCGGGATTGGATATGTTTCCTGTTATCCATCATTCAGAAGCTTCAATTACCTATATAGAACTTTTTTATTTTTAGTTTAACTATCTACACTCAACCCCATACAACAAATTATTCAAACTAATCTAATTAATCCAATTCTAAACTCGTTGTACTACATTTCTGATCTTGCTGTTAACTCTGACTAACATATTCTCTTCTAATTCTAAGGACTTTCTAAATTTTGCTTGTAAATCTAACAATTTTATTTCACTATATATTAGGCTCCTGTGTTTGTTTAAATATGAGGACTACTATTACGATGTAAGCGAAACTATAGTTAGTACTTCATATTAATATTATTAACATTCTTTCAGCTAACCATGCTGCTTTATAATGGCTCCAGATGGCTTTTGATTAACTACGGTCTCCATGTTGCTCAGTCTCGATGTCCTGAAAATGCAACTGAAACTGAGTTTTCACTCCAATATATTATATTAGCATTTATCCAAACACTCCCCCGAATTCTTATATCGGTAATCCTTCTAAATAGAAACACTCAATATAATTTTCTAGCTGGAACTATAAATGCATTTGAAATTAATTGAAACCCAGCCCAATTCGAATAGTTTGGATTGAGAAATATTTCCATTGTAGACATTAATTCTACACGTAAAAGGCAAAAAGCTTCCCCAGAACGGCGACCTAGGTGGAATAAATGCCATAGTTAAATTAATAATATTCATCTGAAAACTAGGCACCTACCTAATACCCTACACATACACACATACATACAATACCAACCGCACACTTTTCCCCAAAAAACCAAAAACAATTCATTTTCAATTCACAAATTACAATTGTACCCCACTTCATTTAACAATAAATCATGTCCGAATCTAAAATGAATGAAATTACCTGCCCAGAAATCTCCAACTCCAAAAATTTAACTCTCATTTGAAAATTTTGAACATGCAGCCGCAAGAATTAAATCCAATCAAGAACGTAGTAGCCATGATGGAGGGGGCGGTAAAACTTATATAATTCAGAGGAATTCTACACTCTCAGCAAGAAATACTTGAGAAGTTGAATGATGGAAAATGGCTTTTTGATGGAAATGCTGATTTCGAGAATGCTCTAGAGCTGCTACCCTCGAACATCCTTCAAAATAATTTTCACTTCTATATACATATATACGAATGTCCGTCATCTTTCCCTTCCGTCCAAATTGTGAAGAGAAAAGCACAAAATTTTAGGTGTTTGGGGTTTTTAGTTAAAAGGAAGCACATTGATTGGGTATGAAATTTTAGAGTAGGTAGAGCTAAAGAGAGATTGTGTGGTTTCCTATCAGCTTCCATTATCCTTCCTTCTCTCCTGCCTTGCTCTCAAATTGAGCTGATGGTTTGGCAATGCCAAATTCCCATGATAGGCAAAAATCTTCATTCAGGTCGAAGAAGATGTTCCATCATATTTCATAGAAATTTATATTTTATCTCTGTGGAATTTCTATGGAGAGTCCTTCTTTTCTACTACATCGACCATTCGTGATGATAATGCGGTAGTGTGAGGGTGTGGTGGGTAGGTTAGCTTAGGTTAGACTAGAATATTCTTACGGTGATTGTATAGTGCGGGTGTGGACAGAGGATTTACAAATTTCAAAAAGCAATAACGATTTCAAAGAATGCGAAAAATATCCTAATGACAGAGCAACCAACGGAAGAAAAGGAATATTCTAATCTCCTTAGAGTCCCATTAAAGCATGAATAAATAAAATTAGAGTGGTACCGCGCGTGCATATATATATATGTAGGTTTGAACGAGTATACTAAGCTAAAATGAAAATATATATATAAGTATAAAAAGACGAGAGAGAGAGAGAGAAGCGAATCCCGGAATTCAGATCTTATTCCCTTCTTCCATCGAATCATGAAATCCAATTATCCCAATGAAGTTGATGCGATGGTGCCTGCCCAACCGACTGAGACTGCGAGGCATGATGGTGAACTATAAAATAGATGGTTGTCAGAGTGGGATATGTACAATTGCTAATTAAACTTTAATAAGAGGCCATCAAAGCCGGATGCAAATGAAATAAGTACTCAATAATTCCGTTATACCTATAGGTACATAGTATCTACATACATATATATGTAAGTATACCTCTTCTATCCCATTTCACTTCGCTGCACCATCTTATTCATTATTTTCCATCATTTTCATATTATACAAAATGATCTCTGAGGAGAATGGATACAGAAGAAAGAGAACATCTGTTCAGGACATATATGTAGTGCTGCCACACACTCTGCCACGTTGCAATTTCTTCAAAAATTTCTCATCCCGTTCAACAAAAAGACGTGCTCCCATTGCTGCGAATGTAAGTTTCGCTTAAGCAGAGGTCTGGAATTATTCAGATTCGAAGAGTTTCATTGTCACAAATTGCGTTACGTGAGACTGGCTAGCTATACACTTACCTAGCTTACCTAGTGAAACTATATAAAAACAAAAAAAAAACAAAACTTATTCCCACAGGCATGGAAAATGATTTCCTTCTTTTTTTGTTTTTATTTTCTTTTTTTTTTTGCTTTTTTTTTCTCTTTTTTATATGGAAACTAGGACACTCTTAAAGTTTTTCAAAGGAATTGAGGATGCTTTTTTCGGGGCGAAGAGCTAAAAAGACCCAAATTACAGAGAAAGTTCTTGTGGGATATATGTAGGTATGTACCTAGGTAAATTCTCATAGTATTTTGCTTTCTTTCATATAGCCATACATATAGTCGTCGTCGTCGTCGTCATACTATCCATAGGAAGGAGCATCAACGTTTTATACAAAATCCTTCCTACTTACGGTTGGTGAGTATAAGTAGAATGCAAGAAATAAAAGGAAAGCGACCTTATTGCACATTGTTTGGAGTTTCTATTCATAATTTTAAAGCCAAATGGTAGTGGGTTAGAAGTCCTACATACATATGTGTATGGAGAAACGAAAAGCTTTAGATAGGATACTCTCTGTAGAAGATAGGTGCTTTATAGATTGTTGAACGGGGTCGATGACGACTACGACTACGACAGGAGACGAGACATGTTGTGAATTCAGTGAATGGCACGGCACTGTTATAGAGCTTAATTGGTGCAGGAAGTCAGGTGCTGCATTTTACGCTATTTTCTAAAGCGCAATAAATATACAAATATATGTGTATATGTATCTAAATGTATATGTATGTATATATGTATAGGAAGGAAGACTTATGAATGACGAAAATTCAAAAAAAAAAAAAAATCTTAATTTATGACAGGAAGAATGAAAACTGACAGAATTTTCCAACCTTTATACGTATTTGAAATGAATACTACGACTAAGTACGAGAGTCATTTTTCATCTTGAGAAATAATGGGTGGTGATGGTGAGAGAATATTTCAAACTTAAAAAAGTAACTTATGATCATGTTGCTGGCTGAGGTATGGGTAATGGTAATGTCAGTTTTGGTTCTATCGTATATAGACTACAGTTGAATGTATGTAGTATACAACATTTATCAGTAGCATAGCGCATAACTGTGACTTCTATTATCGTATAACATATTTTCAGAAAATTTATAGTTCCTTCACCAACAAATGATTAGTATAGTTAAGAATTTTCCACGATTTTCTGTATGCAATAACGAATAATAATGGAAGGCGACATCTGTGCATGTAGGTATGCAATTCATTTTCTTTTTTACATTCTGCTTTTTTTTTAATATCAACATTTTTTAGAGACTTCACAAAGTAATAGTTTCTTTATCACTAAAGTGCAACACCGGCGAATTCGCATTTTATGCACAGATAGTTTTGAAAAATTGTAAAATTGTATTATGCATCAATTTTTATATACCTACCCTAGATGAAATCTATAGGATACGTATAGATACTAAGTTTGTCATTCCGTTGGTAACACCTAGAAATAATGATGGTAGAGCAGTATAGATTGGACAGCCATGCATAATATATAATGTGATTTTTATTATGTAGATCCGTCTATCTGTCTATCTGTCTGTCCTCATGAAAACGCGAAAACACGTGTACTTAGAGAGCTGAAATATTGCACATAGCCTTTTTAAAAAAAAAAAAATCTAAATAGGAATGTCCACTTTTTACACAGCTTTAGTCTCAACACCTCCAAACATGAATCAGGAAAAAAGTACACCATCCGATAGTTCTCGGCGATACCTTTAATTTGATATGCAACATGCAGTATTGGATCCACCCCCACCCCCACCCCCAACACAACCAAAAAGTATGCAGAGAAAAATTTTATTCTACGAACTGTGAAAGCCATTTTCCGATCGTACATAACCGTACTGAGGTAGTGCCGATTTCAGGTGCGAAAAATCTAGTAGGTACAGTCCGAATAAAAAAGAGCGAAATACTAAAGAAGTGATGGCTATTTAATCCCCCGAAAACAAGAGTGTGGGTACTCAAACTTCTTCTCAGGACCTTAGGAATTTTATTCTGTACTATATTTTCCAAAATTTACTAGATCAAACTTTGACCTCCCCCAGGCTTCCCTGGATTAAATGAAATAAACATTGTTAATAAAATATGTATGTTCTGAGTATTATAAAGCATCGTTTAAAACATCTCTCATGTCTGGAGGGGTTGGGCCTAAAGTTGTACGAAAAGTGCGCATTCCGGTTTAAGTTCGAAAATGGGACAAATCGGGTAACTTTTTCGTAGGAATGTCATTCAAAAATTTCGTTTACATTGAGTTGAAATCTTGTACAAGGCATTTGCATAAAAACGGTAAATACAATTTTCAAAATGGACAAAATCGGGCATTCCTTTCTTGGTGTTCCCACATAAAAATTATATATATATATATATATATTTTATATATATATATATATATATATTTTATATATATATATATATATATATATATATATATATATATATATATATTTTATATATATATATATATATATATATTTTATATATATATATATTGTGTGTGTGTGTGTGTGTGTGTGTGTGTGTGTGTGTGTGTGTGTGTGTGTGTGTGTGTGTGTGTGTGTGTGTGTGTGTGTGTGTGTGTGTGTGTGTGTGTGTGTGTGTGTCAGAGAGTGTGTGCTAAAGTACATTGCCTTCGACGACAAATCGATATGTCAAATTTCAGCTCGATTGGATACCGGGAAGTGGGCTAATTTTGCTAAGTTTGTGGACAAAACCGGCGGTGAAGTTGATATACAAGATTTAAAAATAAAATGTTTTTATCTCGTGAAAGTTTTACATCAAGATTAAAGGATAAACTGCAAATTTCGTGTATACACTTCGGAGACGTGTCTCTAGAGACATTTTTATCATGGTCTCCAGAGACCAATGTCTCTTGTAAATATCTCTGAGATTTTAGTCTTTGCAAATCAGAGACTGGAGACCAATAATCTCTCACAGCGTGCATTGTTCCCTTAAGTGTAATGTTCGAAAAGTACAGATCGGAAGTGACCATACTCCTTGACATTTTACGCTTAATAAATCCAATAAAAGCAACAACGCAATTGAAGCTGTACGAAATATTTCTGTCGTGTACATAATATGCTAACCGGTCCATAAATGTCCTAAGCTATTATCAGTTCCAACCTGGGGGACTAAAGGACACAAAATGAATCTTATCTTGGAAGATCTATTTTACTTGACTAACAGGACTTGGTCGTATTATATGTAGATTCGAGTCGTTTTAGTCCACCCATTAATAATCGACACATCTGCAAAACATCAAAAATATCTGTAAATTGTATGACAATGGATTCCATGGGAACTCTCTCCATCTAATCTAATCGCTAGCAGAGAGTGAATGTGAATTCTTCCCTGCTATCACATTTTATAAAGGGGAAGAAATAAACCCTTTCAGAACCGAATAGTGACTTGTAACGATATATGGTTTCCTATAAAAAAAAGAAAATCTAATCGCCCACGGCAGTTTTGGGCAGACACAAGAGAAGCAACAGCACCCCAAGTTAAAGTAGCACCCACGTAAGGGATATTATTATCTGTTTTGGTGGGAAATAAAAGGTTTCATTCACTATGTGAACTTTTCAACCAGAATCAAACGATAACAAAGGAGGTCTACTGAAAGGGAGCGTAGAGGGCTAGAAGAAAAACAGCTCCATCTATGGTTTCAAGACGGAAAATGCTTTTTTTTTTTTCATTAGTAGATATAACGCCCGACCCCTAAAAATACTTGAACAAAAAATTTGTGCATTTATTATAAGAGGTCTATATCAGAGGAGTAAGTTAAGTTGCAGAGGTGAAAATCTTGGAAATAGAAGATTTAAAACTTGTCGGTAAGGTGGAAAATGGATTGTAGAATATTACGGATGAAATAGTTTTTGTTTTTTTTTTTTGTGTTAACACATAAAGTGTAAAGAGACATACTTAAAAATTAGCTTTTGTGTATAGTTTAAAACAATAAGAAACAGGATTTGTTTTAGTCCAGTCATTATAGACATTTGATAATGCAAGTGAACCGAGCAGGATGATTTTTAGATGTTGTTTGGGGGGGGGGGGGTGTGCTTAGAAAAGCTTAACTTGAAATTATCGACCAAGATTTCCTATGAACTTTCTTCACCATCTTGAAAAAAGGGATTTTTTTTTTTGCGATGTCATCTGTTTTTTTTTTTTTTACAAAAATTACGACTCTTAGCGCGCCACAATGATGTGAGGGGGCCAGAAAGCAAAACAGTATAGGAAATTATTGAAGTACAATATAAATAAATAAAACAATAAAATTGAAATTTATTAGCAAATAATAGATTTTATGTTGTAGAAGATGAATATAAAATGAGGTCCGTTATATTTTTCTTCATTTTGATGATCCTGGTACACAGTCCTCCTGCTCGAAATACTGAAGAATTGTTGAGATTCTTCAACAACCACATGAGATGATTTTTCGATGGTTGAATCATCCTCGTTGAGCAGGATGTCGACTTTGACGACGTTGTTGCATGTTTGCCCCCACTGCAATTGAAATAAAAAAATGGCCCAAGCAATCCCTGCTTCACATTTTCCCTGGCACTTGCACGATATGGCCTTTAAAAGCACAGGTGGCATGGTCTGAACTGTGCTGATAGCTGGTTCAAGTCCATGATTTGTTTGTATCTGCCGATTCGTACGGAATATATGCTGGCGTACTGCGCCTTTCGTTGGTGGGAGTAGTAAGAGTCGGTTCAATTTATTTTTAGTCACTGATTTAGCGATGTGGTGGTATCGTAAAACATTTATAGATTTTTCCTTTTTATTACTGCCATATAAGGCGATGGAAAATTGTTCTCCTGCAGAGGTCAGAACCTCCGGATAGACTTTTTCTTGATTGAATCAATTCACTAATGGCCGTAGCTCCGGATACTTTTCGAGAGGACATACCTATTGATGAATTTTGATTTGCCAATATTGAAAAAAGACGATGTGGTATCGCAACCCCTAAAAGCATGCTTCAAACTAGTCGGAGAGTAGAGTTATGAGGGTGTATTTCCTTTTGTTGGTTTTCGGAAGTATACGTGCAAGTTCAAGGGAAAATGTGAGACTGGCTGTGGGTGCAGAAAAGCAGGGATTGCTTGTTCCATTATTTGCCTCAATTGCAGTGGGCAAGCAAGCATACAACAACGTGGCCAAAGTCGACATCCTGATCAATCAACGCAAGGTATAAAATTCATATGGCCTAAATTGTACAGCGTAAAAAAGCAACAACAAAATATATATGTAATCACAATTTTCGTATCATGACGGAAAGCAGAGTTATCGCAAAAAAATAAAATTTACACCTTTTTTCAAGATGGCGAAGAAAGCTCATAGGAAATCTTGGTCGAAAATTTCAAGTTAAGCTTTTCTAAGCCATCACTACACAATATCTAAAAATTGGCCTGCTAGGTTCACTTTCAATTTATATGCCATTTTTTCCGTCGTAATAACTGAATTATGTGAAAAAAAAGGATATCGTTACGATACTGCACACTAGTTCATGCAACTTGTAAAATTTCTGCGTATTGGTTTTCCGAGATTACATTTATTCGCGATTTTTCTTTTTACTTTAAGATTTTTTTTTCGTGATTCTGCCCGATTATCTACATACATTCTCCCACCTCATATAATTTAAAAAGTTGCACCTACTTTTTTTTTTACTCTGGCAGAAAAGCAATAAAAATGTTGACACCTTTCTACCCGTGCTATAATTTTTATTTTTAACGTAAAAGTTAAGAAAATATTTCCCATACACCTTTTTCTCAAAATGCACACAAATTACTTCTGTTAATTGTGTGCAAGTTTTTTTTTTTAACACTAAACAACATGTCAAGTGGTATATGGAGAGAGAAAAAAACACAGTGACAAAATTGAAATGTTTACCGTCATAAAATATTAACCGTGTCCTTTAGGACTTACCTTTTTTTATTACCTTTATAACCGTCTTTAAAGGAAGAAATCTGAAAGAATTATGTGAAACGCTTTATGGCTCTTTTATTGTTTTCGTTATAGAGATACAGGTATGCTCCTTAGTACAATGGAGAAGTGGAGAGTTTTTATGGCTTTATTTCTACATAGATTCTTACGTATGCGTATATCTATTTACTTATAGGGTTGTATATTACGTTATGACTGGAATTCAATTTCTTGTCCTTTGAACAATTTGCCGAGGTACTTGAAATTTTTCAATTTTGTGGCTAATGGAATAGGATTATGGTTAACACTGTACAAAAAAAAAAGAAAAAAAATGGTGTTGAATGATACCTGCGGGACATAAGGCGAGTAAGATATGAAAGTATGATATAAATTTTGTGCTATTTTTATGGCATAACATTGCAATATAATTGTCAAGAAATTCGTACAGGTAGGTGAACCTAGCAAAATGTTGTTTGATGTTTCATTTAAACTGTTTTTTTTTTGTTCCTTTCCTTATGTCCATATTGTAGGCATTCTTTTCTTTATCGAGGTCTCACACCTTGCACAATTATAGTGTTGTTATCATGAGAGCCTCGTTCCGTAATTTCATTCTTCTCAATAATACAATTTTGTATTGGTTCCGTTCATTATTAAATTTCTAATAATCAAGATCATACTCCCGTGTTTCGGCTATACCTACTTTTAGTTTAAAATCCAGAATAAGAATTCAATAACAACAAAGGCAGCGATATCGCCAATTTTATCATACCACCAACCAAATAGTTCTAGGATCTTGGGGCTATGCGTATTCGGCATCAGACCGTTCAATTCAATTCAATTGGCCATCAGGAAGCTATTTTTGTCTTAAAAATTGATTCAGAAATACTTTTTCGTCTGTTGAAGCCCAACAACAACAAATGTTTTTTTTAACGGCTGCAATTTTGTTATTCAGAGGTTTTTTTGAAAACGATAACAGATAAGACCTCCCAAATTTCATCTAGTAATCATTTTCAATTCTATTTCTTTCGGATGAACTGACAGAGATGTGGGACCAAAATACGCCGCGCATGGCTTTGTTTGTTGATATTTTGGATTTTTGTTTTTATAAAAAAAATTGGAATTTACTCTCCACTGATAGAAGAATAAAATAAGTTAAAACCCATTTTCAAAAGTATTTATAAAAAAAAAAAAAAAAAAAAAACCGGTAACGTTCCTTAAACTAAAATTAATGAATTGTAGTTTGAATCGTTGTTGGGGGGGGGGGGGGGGGGGGGCGAAGACAGTGTTAAAGCTTGAGGTTTTGAGGTTGCAGGATGCTGTAAGTTAATCGTTAATCGCCCGAGGTACCGAGGAATCAGTTTTCCCTGATAATCTACTAGATATCCAACCCGAAGATTTGGGGGAGACTGCAGAGAGGAAAAAAATTTACCAGGTACTATAGAATATAGCCGAGCTGAAAATAAAAATTTCAGACTTGACCGCAAGATATATCGAAGTATCTTTTAATACATTCAACGGGGACGACAGCTATGTACTCGATCAAGAAATAGATTAGTCATTTCAAAGAATCCAGCTGACCTTCTTCAGTGGGAGCCGAAGATACTTTTCATATATGGAAAAAGGCTAATTTCAGGTAATACAGTGTAGCAAGCAGTTTAGAAATATAAGGAAAATTAAACCAGTGAAAGCCCAACTGGTTGAAATAATTAAGAACAGTGCAATGCCACTTTCTTCTCGCAGCTGTGGGTAATAAAATTCAGAGATTCTTGCGACGCCACATTAGAGACAGCCTTGAAAAAGAATTATACTGCATGCGAACCCTAGCCGTACTCGTAGCCCATTAACAACCCTATAGCAACCGTAGACTAGTAACAGCCCTGTAGATATCCTTGTTTGCATGCACATAGGTAGAACGTGTTTGTTTATTGCACTGGGCAAGTAGTGGAAATTGGGTAGGTTCCTTCTACATTAATATCGGAATAAGAAGGATTCCATTCTTCTCGTTTCCTCGAATTGCTACCTGGTACTAAGGAAAAGTAATTAGTTTGGCTGTGGCAAGATGTCCAAGAATCGTTGAGATTAGATTATCGTTGGGCACGGCGGCGAGTTGATGCCAGCATTTGAGCGCGAATTTTATAATTTAAATTAAATACCAAATTACTTTTTTTTTTTAGCTTTACAATTCAAGTGTGGGGTTAAATCCATTGTTCCCGAATACGGTAGTGGCGGACATTATAGACGCGAATATTCGTAATTATTGTGTGGATATTTTTATTTTGAACTCATATTGAGTGACGGTGATAATTGTGTGGAAAAGATAAAGAAAATCAATCGTGGTGAATTAGTGTAGTGTAATAGTCAAAACATTGGATTAAGTGAGTATGGAAGGGATCGGAGAAGATCAGTGTGTGAATGCAGATGCATCAGAGGAGCAAAGTCAAGATTCCGACATTGTGTACTCTACTGAAAGAGGTAAGGTAGTGTTAAGTGAATTAGACTTAATAAGGTGGGAAAACGACCTGTTAAAACGGGAGCGAGATATGCTGCGACGCGAGAGAGTTTCAATTATAGAGCCATTGTTAGATAATCTAGAACAAACATCATCGACGCAGAGGAAAGATAAATCGAGTGTCAGAATGGGTACTCACGAAATGAGTGCGCTTATCGCGGAATTCAATCCATCCACTAACTTTAATTATAATACTCAAGCATGGATTAAAAGCATTGAAGGCCTACGCAATGTGTATGGTTGGAGTGACAAAACAACCCTGTTCTATGCTTCGCTTCGTCTTGGTGGTGCAGCAAGTTATTGGCTTCAGAGCCGACAAAATTTAATTAGCAGTTGGGAAATGTTTAAAACGGAGATTCTGATAAGTTTTCCAAGTGGTCAGGATGAGGCTTCAACTCTCATTAAAATCATGGAACGAAAGAGGCGACAAGGAGAATGTGCGGAGGACTACGTTTATCAGGTATCAGCCTTGGCAAGTAGGATAAATTTAAGCGATACCTCTACCATAAAATATATCATATCTGGGCTGATTGATCAAAATTTAATAAACATTCTAATGGCTTCAAACATTCAAACAATCCCAAGCCTTCTCACGAAAATTAAGGACTACGAAGATGTTCAAAGTCAAGGGCGGAAACGAGATATTCTCTTGAACCAAGCGGATAATGCAAATGATTCTTTCAAGCAAAAGAGATATCATTCTTTGAAACAAAATGGGAATCGACAAACAAAATCTAATCAACAGAAAAATCTTCAAGCCTGGAGACCACCAGCAAATAAGCAGGCACATCAGAAAACGACATCATATAGGTCGCCAACGTTTAGATGTTTCCGATGTGATGAACCAGGTCATAACGCAAGAATGTGTCCATTGGCAAATGCTCCAAGAAAGTGTTTTAAGTGTAATCAGCCCGGCCATATGGCGAAAGAGTGCTTAGTTAAAAACGTTTCAAATTTAGGACAAATTGAAGGCACTGACAATTTTATAATTAGGGATGAATACCATAAAATAGTAGAAATAGATGGCAAATCAATTCTGGCTTTCTTTGATCTAGGTAGCGAATGTACTACAATGAAGCATCAGGTTGTAATAAGTAATTCATGGTCGCTAGAGTTTAGTGAAGTTAAATTACGTGGGTTCGGGGGAAATATAACAAATGCATTGGGTAAAGTTACCAAAACGTTGTGTTATCTGGACATTAAATTAGAAATTGATATATTGGTCGTCGAAAATAGTGCTCAAGATGCTCCAATTATCGTTGGAAGGAACTTTATGAACCATCCAGAAATCGAAGTTTTAAAACGTTATGGAAGTCTTGAGCTAAGACGTATAAAAGATAATAAAACCCAAACGCCGAAAATGGCTGAAATTACTTTCAATAGATACACCCCAGTTAACAAAAGCGATATTCAATTTGGTGATGTACCATCTGAGACTGAGAAAGATGCACTAATAACTATAATAGGCAATTTCCGGAACTGTTTTGCGAAGGAACCCATGGAATTAGGGAAAACAGAATTAGTTCGCATGAAAATTAAATTGAAAGAGAACAAGATAATAAGATATCAACCGTACAAAGTACCGTATGGTTTAAAGTCCATCTTAAGGAAAAGTATAAAAGAACTTCTTGACCTAGACATTATTCAGCCCTCTATTTCTGAGTACGCGAGCCCAGTATTACTTGTGCCGAAGAAAAATGGCGAATTCCGGATGTGCGTTGACTATCGCAAGCTAAATGCCATTACACAGCGCGAGACATTTCCTGTGCCAAATATTGAGGAAACCCTTAACTCGATGGCCAATAAAAAAATCTTCACATCTTTAGACTTGATGAGCGGATATCACCAAATACCGATCGACGAAGAATGCCGACATCTAACAGCTTTTATATCTCCAGAAGGGCAATATGAATTCAAAAGGGTTCCTTTCGGATTGACAAACTCACCAGCAGTCTTTATGAGATTAATGGCTGAAATAACTAAACCTCTAGAGATGAGTAAGATTATTACGTATATGGATGATATTCTGATAGCAACCGAGACCATTACGGAAAATATGGAAGTTTTTCAAGCTTTCCTTAAGGAACTACAGAAAGCCGGGTTAACATTGAATGCAAAAAAGTGTGTCTTTTTCAAAGACAAAATTGACTTCTTGGGACATGAAATCTCTTCGGAAGGTATTAAGCCGGGTATCCAGAAAATAATTGCCGTAAGGGACTACAAACAACCAGTCAATACAAGAGAGGTGAGACAATTTCTTGGTCTAGCCGGGTATTTTCGACGCTTCGTCAAAGGATTTTCCAATATCGCTAGACCACTAAACACACTTCTAAGGAAAGACGAAGAATTCAAGTGGTGTGAAGAAACGGAGAGAGCATTCACAAGTCTTAAGGAATTATTGACTAGCCGGCCTTTGTTAGCCTTATTCAATGAACAAGCTGAACATGAAGTGCATACGGACGCCAGCAGTTATGGGATTGCCGGAATTTTAATGCAAGTACAGGATGGAAAATTGCAGCCTGTCTCCTACTACAGCCGGGCTACCACCCCGACAGAATCCAGATACCACAGCTACGAGCTAGAAGCCTTGGCAGTAGTGGAGACACTAGAACGATTTAAGCATTATTTGTTACAACGGAAATTCAAGGTGGTAACAGACTGCAATTCCTTGCGCTTAACTCAAGAGAAGAAAGACCTTATTCCACGAATCGCGCGATGGTGGCTAAAGATAGCAGAGTTTGACTTTGAACTTATCTTTCGCCCAGGAAGTCAACTTTCGCACGCAGATGCGCTAAGTCGCTGTCCTGCGGAAAATGGGAAAGATGCAGAAGATGTGACCAGTAAAATGCTAATAGTTGGAGTTCCCACCGAGGATTGGTTATCCGTACTTCAAAAACAAGATGCAAGGTTGGTAGAAATTCAGCAGGTGTTAGAAGGATCGATCATTAATCATGTTGATAAAGACGGAATCAAAGGAAATTATGTCTTAGAAAATAACCGGATTTATAAGAAGACATCAGAAGGATTACGCTTTGTAGTACCATCAGGTATACGATGGCGAGTAATTAAGACTTCTCATGATGATATGGGACATCCTGGGATTGACAGGACACTGGAGACCTTACGAAAACATTTTTGGTTTGCTAATATGAAGCCTGTAGTGAAGAAGTATGTGAACGCGTGTGTGGATTGTCTCTATAATAAGCGGGGAATAGACGAAGGGAAATATCAACTGCACGCACCTGAGAGATCACCTGTGCCTTTTCACACTATTCATTTAGACCATCTGGGCCCTTTCCCCAGAAGCAAAACTGGAAAAATGCATGTTATAGGACTCGTGGATTCCTTTACGAAGTTTATTGTACTCAAGGCAGTAGGGACAACAACTAGTAGAGGCGTTATTAAGATGTTGGAAGAATTTACGCAATATTTTGGTATGCCGACACGAATAATAACAGACAGGGGAACTGCTTTTACTTCGGGCGACTTTAGAAAGTTTTGCAAGGAAAATATGATTAAGCACGTCTTAACTACAGTGAAGACACCACGGAGTAATGGACAAGTGGAACGATTCTTCAGAACGACGAAAACTGCAATCGCTACAATGGCCCAAGATAGCAACGGACGAGATTGGGATAAAAATATCCGTGCTATTCAATGGGCGCTCAATAGCTTAAAGAACTCAACAACTTCGATTAGCCCGCAGGAACTCTTAATGTCGTATCAACCCCGGAATATACTGAAAAATAAATTAGTCCTAGCATTACATGAAGATGAAAGAGACAACGAAGAGGATGTGCCCCTAGCGGAACTAAGAGAAAAGGTTTTGCAACGGATCAAGGAAAGACAACAGAGCCAAGTCGAAACGTTCAATGCAAAACACAAACCACCAAGGCAATACCAAAAGGACGACCTCGTTCTTATCAAGCAGGATCCGGCATCTTCGGGAGAGCCTAGGAAAATTTGTCCTAGGTACAAAGGACCGTATATTATAAAAACTGTGCTCACGAATGACAGGTATGTGGTTACCGACGCAGATGAACTACAAGTTACGCAGAAACCGTACGAGTCAGTACATTCAGCAGAGCGTTTGAAACCGTGGTGTGAACTGCACCAACTTGATTTTGACATAAGTTCGGAAGAGGAAGAAAATTAATGTAGAATACCTATAAAAATAACCACAATCGTCCGAAGGATGACGAAAGATGAAATAAAATAATCAATTAGTAAATCAAATTTTTCATTTAATTTTTTTTTAAAAATAAATTGTTTCAGGTATTGACATTCAGATGATTGGATATCCTATCCAATCGGATGTTATCCTGATATCGATGTGAAGATTGGGAGCAGTAATCCAATGTTCCGAATGGAATATCTCGGGTATGCCGCTCCAATCAGAAGAATAGGACCATCAGAGGAAGTGTTGGTTCAGTCACGCAGTATACCATAGGGTACTAGATGCGTGTTACCCTGTAGAATACTGTTGAGTAAAGTCTAAGTTGGTAACCGAATGCTTCAGGTCACATTTGAAGGCTGCCTGAATCAGTTGCAACTTTGGTATAGATGTGAAGATTGGGAGCAGTAATCCAGCGTTCCGAACGGAATATCTCGGGTATGCCACTCCAATCAGAAGAATAAGACAAGCGAAGAAAGTGTTTGTTAAGTGACTCAGTATTGTATATATGTAGTACTAGGAGCGTATCATGTCATGGAATATCATTATATTTAGGGTCAGCAATCCAGTGCCACCAAAAGTAGCACCTCGGGTACACTGAATAAGCTATAATGTGAACTTCAATGTTGGACACTGAAGTGTAAGCTATGGCGAAAGTAAAGTTCGCGTGAGTGGACATGAAAGTTGATACGTGAGCGTCGTAACAGTCACTGAGGACAGTGACCATGTAGGTTGGCCGAACTGTAGCAAGCAGTTTAGAAATATAAGGAAAATTAAACCAGTGAAAGCCCAACTGGTTGAAATAATTAAGAACAGTGCAATGCCACTTTCTTCTCGCAGCTGTGGGTAATAAAATTCAGAGATTCTTGCGACGCCACATTAGAGACAGCCTTGAAAAAGAATTATACTGCATGCGAACCCTAGCCGTACTCGTAGCCCATTAACAACCCTATAGCAACCGTAGACTAGTAACAGCCCTGTAGATATCCTTGTTTGCATGCACATAGGTAGAACGTGTTTGTTTATTGCACTGGGCAAGTAGTGGAAATTGGGTAGGTTCCTTCTACATTAATATCGGAATAAGAAGGATTCCATTCTTCTCGTTTCCTCGAATTGCTACCTGGTACTAAGGAAAAGTAATTAGTTTGGCTGTGGCAAGATGTCCAAGAATCGTTGAGATTAGATTATCGTTGGGCACGGCGGCGAGTTGATGCCAGCATTTGAGCGCGAATTTTATAATTTAAATTAAATACCAAATTACTTTTTTTTTTTAGCTTTACAACAGCAAAATTATTTGTGCGAACAGTGACTGCAAAATCGTGACCAGACTTAAAAAGTGTATTGCTTCAAGAGTTTGACAAGAAAAATTCTAGTGTTGAGTGTTCATAGTTAGCTGAGAGGCTACGCAAAAGGCAAAAGAGACACTCGCGTAAATAAGACGATGTTTTATTGTGCCAACAACATTAGGTAGTTAATGGAAGCGTTGTGGAAATATCTATCAAGATGCATCTAAATCTCGCAACCAACAACGGAACGAAAAAATAAAGTGCTTAAATTGTAACAAGCTATAGATTACACAAGCATATCATGCTGCAAGCTGAAAGGAGATAAGGGTTCCTGTTACCGCTGTGGAAAAATGGGACATTGAGTTAACGAATGTCAATAGTCTAGACCTGTTTTGATAGTTCAAAGTGTAGGAGACAACCAAAACGGTAAAATTAAGTATAACATTTCCGTTGCTATATAATGGTTCTGAGTTCTTTATAGAATTCAATTTTCCAAAGAGATGTGAAATTTTCATGTTCCTTGAGAAGTCTTTTGGTTCTTGGAAGTAGCATTTATTTTAGAACGAGCTTTTTTTTTTTATTTTTTGCAATAGTCGCCGTGCCTTACGCATCTCAAATTGTTTTATTTTCTAAGAAAAATCAGAATGAGTTACGATTATGCATAAATAGATTATAGGACGTTAAATAAAAATACAATTCAGGATAACTATAGCTACCATTGCCATTGATAGAGAATTTTCTAATTTGGTTTTGGCTCTTGATTTTAAGAGCTTTCTCCTTCATGTAAAGATGGCCTTTAATTCCATTTAATATATATTTTGTCTGTTTTTTGTTACCCCAGTAAGACAATTCGATTATTTAAGAATGCTTGTTGGACTTAAGAAGCTCTCAGTTTTTCAACTTCTTATTCACCATATTTTTAAGGATTTGATAATTTAAGATAAACTTTTTTTTTTTATATGGACGACATTGTAGTAGCCACTCATACGATTCAACCACTTTGAATGCGCATTTTATGCCCAACATCAACAGATACGAAAGATACTTTAAACGATGCATTATGACACTCTGAACATATTTTGTTATCAATGTTTATGTCAATTAAGTGGGGGAAGAGGGGTTCAAAGTTTTGATCTTTACATTTCGGAAAATCTAGTAGGTACGGAATCGAATTCCTTAGGTCCTGAGAAGAAGTTTGAGTACGCACACTCTATACTCGGAAGCTTAAATAGACATCCCCATACTCACTTTTTTTAGTATTTCCCTCTTTTTTTCGAACTGAGATACTAGATTTTTCGCACCTTAGATCGGCTCTAACTCGGTAGGGATCCGTCTGATCAGAAAACGGGTTTCATTGTTCGCCTCAGCTCATTACCAGATACAATTCGCAAAAGAAAATTTTTCTCTGCATACTTTTAGGGAGGAGGGAGTGGAATGGAATGCTTCAAATATGGCACGTTGTATATCAAATTAAAGGTATCGCCGAGTACTATCGGGTAGTGTACTTTTTTCCAGATTCAGAAAACATTCTCGGGACGTTTTTGTTGTGTCGGAAAACCCATTTTCATGCAGTTGGGCCACATACACGCCAGTTATTACATTTCGCATATATTTCTGCACTTCTTTCTTTACATGGAAAATAATGCTCTATCGTGAACATTTTTCTCATAGGAAGACATTTTCCACGACTCAACAATTCCACGCGCAATCACGAAGAATAGAAAAGTCAACTTTTGCACACAAGAAAGTCGCTCAAGCCACATTCGGTCGCCCCCCACTGAATTGAAATAAGTAAACATTGTTAATAAAACATGTTCAAAGTATCATAATGCATCGTTTAAAACATCTCTCATGTCTGTTCATGTCGGACCTAAAATTGAATTCCAACATATCCAGAGTACGGTTTCCAACTTTACATCTATCCAAAGCGGTACAATGTTATTTCCTCACTGTACCTACTCACTGTTCTAATAAGAAAAAGATTGTTGATGACTATATCGGTATAGCGCAACATGACCACCATGTGTAGTTACGTTGAGAATGGCTCCATAAATATATGCAAATATAGACATTAAAAAATTTACGCTACAATTCGAAAAGTTCGTCCACCACTGGACAGTTCAGCACACCATTAACACCGTCACGATACTGTAATGTTTGAATGAATCTCTTAATACGTCACAGTTGATTTTCAAAATCACTTTCAATTGTAGAATTCGATTTCAATTGATTGAACATATACAAATACATACTACACATTCGAAGTAGGTACTTGTCACAATATTCTATGTTTACGTCACAACTACCACAAACACTTGGATAATAATCAAAATGATATCGACAGCCCATCATCATAGGTACATTCACGTGTAAATGAACAAACATTTTAGAAATCAATAGAAATCGAAATCATAAAAACCTTTTTCGTGAAAGCTATCGTCATTATTTCACGAGCTGTAATTTGTCAGGTGGTGCCAAGTATTACTACTCAATTTGATGTTGTAATATAAAGCAATAAGGCTGTAATTTTGTGAACAAGCAGTAAGTGTATGACGAACTGAATATTTCAATAGAAATTATTAAAGTACTTAAAGTCTCATACTTACTTTATGTGACTGATTGCCACACGTTTCTATTTATGTATGTAGTTCTTATTTTTATTATTAAAGGCGTTCGATTAGCCTGAACTGAACAGATTTAAACAAAGTCAAGCCTGATTCTTAGTTTAAGTTACAATTTTGAAAATGCAACGTAATTATGTAGTAAATTCTTATGGGAAAGTTTTCAATTTTACGATTTAGAGGGTGTTCGGTAAGTAGGATGAAGTATGCCAATAGGTTCTTTGGAGTGTTCTTTCTGATCAACCTTAAAATCATTCTTTGCCCATTTACGTTTGAAAATTTTTAGTTTATAAAAGGAAATATAGTCACAATATCCTCAAAAGTCTTTTCAAAAGATATCGCAGCATCAAACTTAAGCATTTGTTCCAAAAAGGACGTTTTTGACGATATCCAAAATGTTACGATTTATGTTAAATGTACAGTTTTGATTTCTACAAAAAAAAAAAAAAAATTTTATGCAAAATTGCTGTGTTATCATTAATCCTGTAAAATTTGTACTCCAACGATATAATTTTAGTTTTTTCTTATATGTGACCTGTTAGCAGTCCATTAAAGCTAAAACCCGAATTACATCCGTTAAATTTTTTTTTTTTTTACTTTTCTCTATTTAATAAACTCACTTGGGATCGAATTCATTGTTTTCGGTCTCCTTATCGTGATTTTTTTATTTAACTTTTTAACAAAAATCCGAATCCATAATAGTCCGACAGAATTTAAATTTTTGCTTCTACGCTGATCAAGCAAAAAAAAACATCGTTTTCTATACAAAACCTATGTAAAAAAAA
The DNA here is from genome assembly GCA_963924295.1 of Dioctria rufipes. Taxonomy (NCBI): domain Eukaryota; kingdom Metazoa; phylum Arthropoda; class Insecta; order Diptera; family Asilidae; genus Dioctria; species Dioctria rufipes. The sequence goes on from OZ002742.1 coordinate 31,380,009, forward strand.
ATGTGGGCGAAAAGTGCCACGAAAATTTCTATCTGAGATTTCGTAAAGTAGTACGCTGTTCGAAAGAAAAACTCAATGTTCATGTGTTGGAATGCAGATGACGCTAATTTGAAGTGGAGGCATTTTTCCGCAGCGGTTTATATATCCACACATTTACTTCGCACCGAAAAGTTGACAGATTGATTATTGATCCGTTTTATGTTTTGCGCTTTGGCACATATAACCAATTTGTGTTATTTATTAGTTATTGGTTCAGTTTTGTGTTATTTATTAATATTTTTAAAATGGAAAATATTGAATTCTTAGAAGAATATGATCTGGATATGTTTGAAGTAGATACAATGGCAGAAATAAATTACGTAGATGAAAACGAAATTGAAAAAAAGGGAAGGAAAGGGCGATGCTTCAATTACTATTTCGTCTAAAATTTCCATCACAAAAAAGTTTTTAAAACCTTTTGACAGTAAATTTGCTTAAGAATTAATTCCTCAATTATTCATTCTCCTCTTATATTTTACATTTTCTCCACAAATTTTTTCCGTGTAGAAATATCTGCCCAGAATGCAAGCGAAACTTTCGCTCGATCAGCATACTAGGAAAAAAATTTTGATTTTTGAAATTTTACATGTCAAATTTGTGTGCTGATTTGCGAACTTAAGCCTAGTATCAAGTTCAAGCAAAGAAAAATTAAACGCGGTCTCCAAATATTTCACATTAAAATCGCTGATAAAATTTCGACATATGCTAATTTGGCGAAAACAAAATAATTAATTTTTATAGTTCAAATAACATAAACGAAGCCCGTCTATCAATCAAAAAACAATATGTAAATTTTCATAGAAATACGAATGTCAAAATTTTACCAGAAATTCAATGCTTCGTGCATTAAAATGTCTAGTAAAATGTGTGGAGAATTTATAATGCCATCTATTTTATGAAGAAGGAATCTTCAGTTCTTACAGACGAACACTGCACTAGTAAAATCATCAGTAAAATTTTTGCTTGCGATTTTACCAGCGCTAACATTTATATGGAAATGTCCACATTTTACTCGAAGTCGATACTAGGCTTTAACAATTATATTCTAAATTTTGGGTTATGTGCAGGGACCGAAAATAACTGGTATTTTGAAAATTTTAAACGAAAAAAAAATTTGGGATAAATCATGATCGTGCAATTTAGTGGAATATACCAAAATATTTCTCGTGGGACTCATTTCGATTCCTGTAAAGCTTTTGAAAAGTTAACCTTTTTTTTAAGAAAAAGTTTTCTAAAACTATTCTTTCAATCATAAAATAATTAAAATAATTAAAATTAGTTAAAAAAAAAAAAACAAAAAATAAATCGAGCTGGAAGTAACAGGTGTTGAAGCTGGTTATTTTTTCAAGGAAGTATAAGAAGCCAAACTGGCTTCATATTTTTTCAAGACGAGTTGCATTTTTTGGCTAGAAAAAATAATGTTTTTTTTTTCTTTTCGTTAAAAATAATTCGGATATGGAAATTCTGGCTCATATTGTCGACGCCATCCCCTTCAACACAAGTCAGAGTTGAGAGGGTTTTTGTCAGCCTTAAAAATAATTTTGAATGATCTCCGTTGCAATTTGTCGGAAGAAAATTTGCGAAATATATTATGTAAGTATAGGCTAAATTCTTTATCAAAATAAATAAATAAAACATTAATTTTCAAACAGGTTTTTACGACACTCCTCAATTGGGTAAAAAATTTAAAACAGTTCTTTTAACCAGTTACTAACCACTTCATAAAGTAAAAATCCAAATTGAATTCTCGTATTTGCTAGAAAAAATTGTCAGCCTTGAAACCTGCTATTTTCAGCTAACATGTAAAGTAAGCTTTTTTTCGTAAAAAGTCATAACTGGTTCGGTCCCTGGTAATGTGCCCTTGACACAAACATCTTATATAGTTTTGCTGTAGAATATAGAAGAATGTTAATTCAATAAAATCAATTAAATTTGTTTTTGGAATGAACTGCACAGTCCCTGTTCATCGTACACTCAAATTTTATCTAATTTTTTAGATACTTCTACTTATAGGGCTATAAAAAAACTTCTTTTATTTCAAGTAAAATCGTTTTGTGTTTTTGATGTTAGAATAAAGAACAAAACACAAGATATAGAGGCTCCATTACCTTTTTCCTGGAAATGGTATTTTCCTGCTGCTTCATATAGTGAGTGCTGTTTTGCTGTTTATAAACTAATCCGAAAAAATACAAAATTAGTCGTAATTTGGCAGCTATTTCATAAGCAGCATTCATTTATAAATTAGGTGAATATTGTGTTCACTTATTTTTTAAAAAACGCGGCAGATTTTATTTTGTGAAATTTCGGAAATTTTAAAAGTGCTGTGAGTTTTGTGAAAGTTTTCTAAAAGGAATGAAAATGGGAAAATGTAGGACATTAATACTGAAAAAAATTCGCTATAATTGCTGTGCTAAAAACAAGAATATTTTCCTTTCGTGAATTATTGCGAAGACAGAATGTATCTCACCAAACGGTAATGAGAATATCGAAAACGGCAAAGTAAAATCAAGAGCAAGCAAGCAAGGAAGCAACAAGCGTCAAAACTATCGTGATAGAAGAAAAACTACAGCCGCAAGAACATATCGTAGAATAATAGTAATGGGTTGCGAAAGGTGTTTCTCATCTAAAAGAAGCGTGTACATTGAGACGTGCAGCAAGAAGGGATTCAAATAACGAATTTTTTTCCTAGTACCAATATTTAAGGTCCTCCCCTTGCGGTAAAGGCACAGAGCAACGTAAAAGTTGTATTTTGCGAACTCCTCTCCGCACCACCAGACATCGTTGTCAACGCAACATCTGTCCCTTCTACAATACAGGAGAAATTTTTGGGAAATTGCAAGAGCCTGGCCTTGCTTATCGACCTTCTCAAAAAACTTTGTCAGATGCCGATGTTACCATGTAAAAAAAAACGCGCCTTGAATTCTACCCCTATGGTGGTGCGTTGATTCTAGGAAAAAGGTCGTTGAAATCAAAATTGTAGGGATTGTAATTATATACAACTTTCTTTCTGTACATATAAAAGTTAATAATAGACGAGATAGTTCGATAATTATACTTTACCACTTTTTTTCCCGCTTAATTCGAAAAATATCGATCGCACGATAAAAATTGTAAGGACTAAAGTTGTAGAGAATCAAATTTACAACAACTTAAGTCCTTACAAGTTTTGTTGAGAAGTTGAAAATGGCCGATATATTGAGCAAAAACAATTTCCCCTTAAATTCAAGATGGTGACTAACGCACCGGCGGAATTTTGTCGCCATTTTGAATTTAGACTACCAGTAACCTCCATAAAGGTTAGAGCAATAAAATTGCTAGCGGGAATTTTTCCAAGGTCATATGCTAACATGCTAACGAGACGTTTATACGAGGTTAACCATAAATAGGGGCGGGTAATAAAGAAGCCTAAGCGCACAGAGTAATTGCGACAAGCTAGACTGTAGTGGGAGCAAGCTAATCGCAATTATTCAGTGGATGACTGGAAAAAGGTAATTAACATTTCGTAAGCATATTCAAGTATTTATTTTTGCTCAGAAGACGTACAAAGTATGGCATTTCTCCCGTTCCACTTATGTGATATTAGCGACGAGGCAAGTTTGAAGCTGTAACGGAGGGCCACCAATTTATTTGAAGGAGGCCAATAGAGCCATATAATGAAGATTGCGTCGTGAGTACCATCAAGCACCCACCACCAACAAACATATGGTCCAGTATCTTCGGAAACGGTTCTGGGCTGCTTTTTTTTGTCCATGTGACAATGAATAAGGACCAGTACGAACTAGTGATGGGCAAAATCGGTCATTTTGGTGGTCATACGAGAGTCTTTTAGTATAAGTGACTCATGTAAAAAATTTAGTCATTTGAGTTAGTTGGGAATAATCATCTAATACAACGCACAAAGCGTGTTAATCAATCGCAATCAAAATTGTACCTACATTTGTAACTGCTCAACTATTGAAATGTGGCAGGGCAAGGAAACCCGATTGGCCTCAAAGTAAACATTTAGCAGAAGAAAAATGGCTGCATTCTCTGAATGATTAAATCAGTCTTTTCAGTGCTGAAGAAATTTGTATTTGTTTCAATTTAGTTCATTCTTTAGTCATAGAAAACCCCTTCTAAGGAAATGAAAATTACATATATCAGAAATCCAAAGTATGTGTGCGTGCCAGTGTTGGGCGTAAATTGATTCCAGTGTAATATAATTAATAATTCCATTACATTTTAGTCAAATTACCAAGTAATCTAATTAAATTGTATTTGATTACATTATGTAATTAATGAAATGGATTACATTATAAATCTGTTACAAAGTAATTTGATTACAGATTACATGGTTAATTCTAATTGTTAATCGTTAATCAGATTACATTTATCCCAACACTGGTGCGTGCATGACCGAAGTTAAAATCTAAAGTTGATAGTTGCAAGTAGAGCAAGAAAATATGTAATAATATTGTAAACTATAAAGATTATCCATCATGTTTCTTAAATACGTGCACTGGCTTGGCATCCCTTTGCACCCTTGTGAATCTGCAGAAGGGAGATAAATAGCAAAACTACGATTTGGCGACAGATTTGACAGTTGAGGGACTGGTAGCAATAAAAATTAATTCAGAAAGGATACCTTTCTTGATGCCTAGTAGCATGCATAGCCCTGTACATAAAAAAAACTTATGATCGGTTGAAAATATGGCTTCGACAAATAAGTCAAGAAAAGCAGTTTCTTTTCTCATTAAGCCTAAGTGACCGATATGATTTTGAAACGGTGATTCAGGTGTTTTGAATCAGTGTACTGACCCATGTTCCCACTCCCTGAATTCCTCTGTATAAAAGAGGACTAATTATTGGGCGATTTTAAAAAATAAAACACGTACTTCACCGATCGAACATTTATTACAGTGTGTTCTTGAAAATGTATACAATTTGTCTTGTCGCTGAGGCTGAATATTCAAACTTGGTGATACGAGTACCGTTGGCTACCGACAACAATGCAGAGTAGTTATATATATCCAGTTAATGCTATACACATACAATGCGAGTGTTTGTATGTGTCAATTGAAAGAAGAAATAAATGAGATTATTCTTTTGAATTGTTACAACAATTCCTACAGCTGATATATCCCATACCTTTATGTAGGATGGTGCGCCCTTTTATCACGCTCGATCCATTCAAAACCTGTTAAATATCCATAATATCCCGATTTTTCGTTTGCCAGGCAATTCTAATAACCTCAATCCTATAGAGAATGTCTGGAGTCTCTTTATTCTTCTCCTAATCCTACGACACAAATCTTGAAAGGAAATATTTTATTAAAGTATGGAAAAATAGCTGCGAAATTAAAGAACTGATAGGACGCGGTGTATGTATAGAAAGTATGCCAGACATGATAAGGACAGTTATTAGTTCTTAAGGTGGCCATACAAAATATTGATATGTAGCATAGATGGCACAAGAACTAGATGTCGCATGCCATACTAAAGCAGAGTATACACATTGTGAAATGAGTAGTTCATTCTGAAATGGACCATAATATCTTTGAGAGTGTGATGAATGCAAATGATTTTATAACAGTAGTTTTGTGTACATTTGATCGACTTCCCCAACACTTCAGATACGAAAAAATATGAATCACTCGTCGTATACATCATTTCAAATGTTGTGGTCCATTCCGGAATGGACCACCCATAAAATTTGTATACTTTTTGGGGACTGTATGCGACATCTAGCTCTTTTGCCATCTATGTATGTAGGTACCTATACAAGGAAAAAATTAATCTAGTAGTCTAAAAGTATTAATTTTCTTTATACATATGACTTTCTTATATTATGTGCTTTTGATAATAAAAAAAAAAAAAACAAAGATTTGAGAAAAACTTAGTGGTCCTAATTCGATGAACAGTGGGGGGTCTGTATATATCGAGTGCATCTCAATAATTCAATTTCAAAATAGATTTTTGCCGCGCAGAGTCAGTTATCTGTATAACTATTAAACAGCTAAAAATAACATACCAACTGTAACAACAGCTAACACAACAGCTGACAATACATACATAAAATCTTTTCATGATTCCATTCGAATAAACGTATCAGTTTTCCCAACAACAAAAATCAAATACAAATCACAAACAATAATAAAATTTCGAAAACATATAAAAATAAAATTACTTATAACTCCTGACAGTCAGTCCTGAGGGATCAATTCGCGGCTAATTCTATAAATACACTTTTGTTCACATGTTACAAGCGCGCAATCTACACACAGAGCAGCAGAGCACATCGAAATAGATGTATCAAAATAAATAAAAAATACACAAACAATTCAGGATAAAAGAAAATACATCCATCCCTAGGGATCAATTAATAAATTTGAAATAAAGTAAAAAAGAGAAGAAAACAGAGAGAAAATTTTTAGTTTTAATCTGAGAAAAGTTTACGTTTAACCACTTCCAGACGAATCGCAGGACGTTTATTATTAGAAAGAAAAGAAAAATTATCCCAGGACCGTGATATCCTTATTATTAGAAAAATGAAGGAAAAGAAGTATTTGCAATAAATTAACCACTCTGTATGGCCCAGAAGAGAAAAATAAAAACCCTTCCAGTGTGATATCCTGAAGGACTAAAATTCGAAAATTTCCCACTCAAGAATATTTTGAAGCTGGAATTGGAGCTTACATATACAATGCCGTCTGGTCATAGTACATTCAAGAGGCAGTACAGCAAGGACGAATATCAAATTTCATGGATGGCATCCACCAGAAGTGGTTGATAGTTTGCATATACGGACGTACATACATATATTATACCACTTACGACACCCTGTGTGCAATTCAATGACTCACATCCAATGCTACAAGGACTAAGTACATCCATACATACATACATACATATATATTGGCTTCTTTGGCATAATTTATAGCGTAGAGCCTGTGTCACCATCTTATACATTGTACCTTATATGTATGTCGTTAAAATAGGTATATACATAGATTGCGAGACTATGGTGGTAGTACATACCTTTGGTAATGTATCACTTTGCAAAATTGAGCCGTAGTATGTCTAAAATGTTCGCAAAAAAAATGGGGTGAATTGATGGAGATGTTCGATCGATTTCACGACTTTTTGCTTCTCGCATTTTATTTTTTCTTTTTAATTTAAAAATAAAAACTGGGGAAAGTAGGTATAGGTACAAAAAATTTGGTACGCGATGGTACTAAGCGGAAAACAAGAAGTCATTCGACTGGAAAGAAACAGGAGAATCGCTGTAGGATATATCGCTAAGAGTATAATGTAGCACGTACCCTACCTACCTAGGTATATATATAACATAAATGTGTGTACGTACGAACATATGCATGTATATATGTCTACATTGTTGGTTGTGTTTTCGTTGCAAAGTGCGTTGAAACATTCTGATATTCTTCCCAAGTTTATTCTTGGCAAATTACAATAAAATTTTATGTATGGGAAATTTACGTGCATAATGTTGTTTCGATATAAATTTTCCTCATGTTTTTTAATGTTCTTCCTTTAGAAGCACATATGATGATGGGGAGGGGGGGATGAAAATTTGGAGAATGTACACATTTTTATAGGTATTATATGTAGGTAGGTATAGGTATGTAAGTTTTCAATGTTTTCTTAATAAAGTCATCTTTGCCAACAAAATGACATTCAGTTGATGATGGAAAGTGAATACGATACTTCCATACCTACACACTTTGTTATACGAGATCGAGATGAATAAAATTGTTATAAGCATCACAAAAGCTAATATTAATGGAAAATTCCTTAGAAATTCTGAAATACATTCACCGAAGGCTTTTGATTAAATTATTTAATTGCATTTACTTAGAACAATCAATCTTTCAAACAAAAGGAATGCAATATGTGCCGACATAATATTGCAAGTTTACACATACATATATATATATATATATATGAAACGACACAACACAATACAGATTTCTCCATCCTGTGCATTGTCCAGGTGTTGTTTATCCTTTTGTTTTGATGCAATGGAATGCATTTCACCGAGAGGTAAATAAAATTTGATATTGCTTGATATTGCAAAATAACCTCGAGCTTAGTGATTGGTTTCTACTCAATTGAAGCTAGAGAATCTCGATTGATACCTACATACTAGGTTATTTGTATTTGATGTGGTGATATGTCTATACATATGAATGGGATTGGATCAATATTAATTAAAACATTTTATGAGTAATTTTACGGAAATTTTAGTATTACTGATTAATGCACAGCTTGAGGCTCTATTTCAATTTATATATTTACGAAAACCAAAGGTAATTGGCCAGTGACGTCTATATATAGACAGTTTGGATTAAATTTCATTTTAATTTCATTACATTTACTAATTTGTTTTTGGAACATTATAATTTCCATATACGTATGTATGAGACTTAAAGATATTTGAGTATGTTTTTATAGATCACCCTGTAACTTCTGAGCGTTACGACATATGATAATGATTTAGACAGCAAATCGTTGGATCCAATAGTCTATAAATTTTCCCCGTCCTCCCCTTTGTAAACAAAAGAATGGTAAAAAAAAACAACAACGGCGCGGGCGGCACTAAATAACAAGGCAGCTGGTTAGTTTCAAAGTCATTTAATGACTAACTCATACGGCGCAGAATATCACTCGAATAGTGTCCGAATTTTGAAGGCATTGGATGAAACCGTTAGACGATAAACAATGCAGCAAATAAGGACTGTCCCAGAAAAAAACCGACCACAAACAATTGTGCAAAATAAAATAAAAGAAACACATGTATTTAAAAAAAAAAAATATTGTTCTGAGTTTAGAAAGTATTTAACATAATTTCATTATTATTATGATGAAGCTACACATTTTTGTAGAATTTTCGAACCTTAGAGCTAAGCCCTGACATTAGCTTGTGTACGTGATCATTTGTGATAATATCAGAAGCCTTTTATATTTCCTTTTGAAATCATTGATGTTAGCGGCTTGCTTTTTCGTCTTCTTAAGTTTTTGTTTGATATGGGCCCAATATTTTTCGATAGGTCGAAGCTCCAGACAGTTAGGTGGATTTGCTTCCTTCGGTACGACATTGATGGAGTTTTCCGTATAAAATTCTAGAAGCCGTTTGCTGTAATGGCAAGTAGCTAAATCAGGCCAAAATAACACGGGATAATCGTGTGCTCTAATAAAAGGAAGCAATCGTTTTTTCACACACTCACTAAGGTAAATTACCGTATTTATGGTCCCTGTTGTTACAAAGGGCTTAGATTTCAAACCACACAAGCATATGGCCTGCCAAACTAAATATTTATTTGGAAATTTGGTACACTGACGTGTTTTAAACTTCGGGTCTACATCGCCCCGATTCCCAGCAACATAAAATTCTAGCTGACGAAAATCGGCCTAGCAATAAGTCTCGTCGTCCATAACGCAGCAAGAATATTTCGTCAAATATCGTTCATACAATTTTCGAGACCTCTTTTGCGCTATTTTTTCCTTTTCTACAGATCCGTCTGCCACTTTCTGAACTTTAAAAGTTCTCAATCCTCCTCTAACCTTCATCCTTTGCACAGTTGACTTCGATATTCCTATTTTATTAGCCATATCCCTGACAGAAAGGTTAGGATTCCTTTTGAAAGTAGCGGTGACTTTGTCCTGAATGTCCTTGTTTTCTGCTCCACGTTTTCTCTGGACACTAGAAAATCCCGAAAATTTAGACAAAACATTTTGAATAGTTGTCTTCGGAATATCGAGGATTTTAGCCAACTTTCTTTGTGACATAGCCGGATTTTCCACGTGCTTGGAAATAATTAATTTTCTCCTTTCCTCTTGTTTTGACGCCATGACTTACTGCGTTGGTGACTGTATACCGAATGACGCCTCGTTCAACTGGACAGTATTATGCATGCGTGAGTAGAAAAACTTACAACTTTGACATGTGTTTGTGTGCGTAGGAGAAAGGATGAGGTGGTCGGGTTTTTTCTGGGACAGTCCTTATGCAAATAGAATATCTGTGTACAACCAGATTAAATTTTGATTTTTTGTTTTACGCCTACATTTCCGTTTTGAAGTTTTCTAGGAAACCGTTAGGAAACCGCCCCCCCCCCCCCCCAGCCAACCACACCAAATCAACTTTTTGCTTGTCTAAGCATGACCTATTCATAACCTTCGAGTGCCAGACCACATACAGGATACCCTGTCTAAAGTTTTTTTTATATATAGAAAAATATTATTAAATGTTTGTATTGAGTTGAAAACAAAAAGTAGATCTAAGTAAATCCATAAAAATATGAAAAAATGTCCTCTTTCCTAGGTAAGTTGCTTTGACAGCTAACTACCCAATAGTAACCCCCCCCCCCCTATGCAAATTTTAAGCTCTTCAGTTCTGTGAATACGATCATTGGCTAATTACCCGAATTTTTTCGATTAGAGTGGTAAAGAGAAGCTGCTCCCCGATTTCTTGAATGAGGTGAATTTTACATAGATGATAATTATCTAAAAGATATAATTTGGCGCTGTAAAAAATTTGCACAATTGTTGCCACAAAGCTTAGGTATTTTTCCCTAAAATGAAGGAAATATTCCCGAAAATATAGGGAATATTTTCTAAATTGTAAGCAATATTCCTCTAAATTCTAGGGAAAAATACCAAAGCTTTGTGACAACAATTTGTGCCGCTTTTACAGTGTACTTAAATAATTTGTAATAATTTTCATGCGTGCGGTGCTTTAAAATCATAGAATTTTGTAATCTCCAAGCCCCCTAAGACCCACAGTACTCACGAACATTTCAATTAAATCACTATCCATATTTTCGCCTTCGTCGCATGTCGAATTGTAAAATAGCGCAGCTTTTTTGATTTATTTCAAAAACTAGGGATTTATTTTGGAAAATTGTTTTTCACATCATTTTCTCTATTCCTTTTCCCGTTAAAATAAGCCCTATATAGCAAATTTTTGGGAAGACTGTTGTGATTGTGACGACATTTTCATAAGTTTAATAACCCAATTGAGTGTTCTGTGGTACAAGTTAAGGGAAAACCTAGGGTAATTAGCTACATTCTGCAAGCACAATGCACGTAGAAGGACAAGATTGATTTAAAAAAAAAAACTGATTGCACTTCGTCTATAACTTATCATGATATCGCACCTAGTGGAATCTATATTCCTATGAGTGTTGAGAAGATAACTGACTTCAACAATTTGCACTTACACTATCCCAGTTTTAACTCGAGCTTTATGCAATACATTCCTTATCGACTCTGACACCATATTAACTTTTGAGATCAAATCATCAACTGCATTTAGAAATAAATCAGAGGAGACAAAAGTAATGCCAAGATATCTGAAGTAGAACAAAATCTTAGGAAATCAATGAACTGAATTTCTGAGATTTTTCTAAATTCCCACCTCAGGTAACAGCGGTATAAGTTGTCGGTCAATGTGTCATTTGCATTATCAAGTGGTCAACAAGTTACACATAAATTTCAAGGGTTAAAATTTTAATAAATAGTTGCCTCAATTTTTCTTCTAAACTAATATCAGGCAAAAATCATAAATTTTGCATTTTTGTTTTAAAATATTTATAAAAATTCCGCTAAAGTGTGGGGGAGGATATATAGATATGTATTGCTAAAGAAAGAAGAATGTAGAATAATGGACTTAAAACTTAAAAGTAAGTGACTGATACTGTTGCTGAAATGCAATTACAAAAATTGTTGGAGCACACATTAAAAAAAAACGCATTACTTAAAACTATACAATTCTAAAAGCGATGAATTCAGCGTAGAACAACAAAACTAATGGACAAATAACTTTAGTTATGTCTGCGTCGGTAGTACCGCACAACCCATTTAAATTCGACAATACACACATTTTAAGCAGACTTGAAAAAATTAATTTCCTGCAAAAAATCAATTGCGATTAGAACAAAAAAAAAAAGATTCAATTGCAATACTTGTAATTGTTTTACCCAAATCTATACTTGAATTTTTGCTGTGGAATTTTTACTTATGTTTAGAAGCACCTATAATTGTAATTATAAATTACTTAAATATAAGCAATTGTAATTGAAAATTTCTAAATTACAATTTTCAATTAAAGAATTTCATAGTAGAAAAAAATTATTGAACTAGGATTAATAGTCTAAGAAGTATGTAATAAATTCATTAAGGACATAGCTTCAAAAGTAACAGCTAATACTATTACATAAGCCTCTGATTTATTATTTATTTTTTGAAAGCTTATAATTTTTTTTTATAATTTATATTATTAATTAAATTCAGTTTATTTGCTAATAAGAGCATATTATATACATTGCAGGTAATTAAATACTACAAAAAATAATCATTATTAGGTACTACTTTTTGTTGCGACTACTTAATTTTTTTCAGGCATAATTGTCTTTTGAATTTCCAATAAAAATTATTGTAATTGTACAAATTTCAATTACAATTACTTATAATTGAATTTTATTTACACTTAATTGCAATTGTATAATTGTAATTATAATTTATTGTGTAATTAATTTAAGAATGTAATTGATTACTCTCAACTCTGATTTCAAATAAGACAGACTTCAATTTTTTTCATCACAGTAGTTGTTTCTCTTAGATTTATCACACTGTTTTGTGCTACAAGTCTGACAATCAATTAGACCATTGAAATTACAATACATAATGGAGAAAGAAGAAAGCATATAAGAAAAGAAAAACAAGTCCTAATGATGGAATGAGCAGTTTAAAATCTATGGTAATTAAAATTCTGAATATGAATTGAAATATTTTTATAAATTTAATCGCTGGTAAAATACTGAATGTCTTGACATGAGAAATGTCATCTGGTGGTCAAGCCTGTCCTCCAGGCAAATTTCGCGAAATTCATTATTTAAAATTAGAACTTTTTCAACCGTAGCCGAATATTTTGTTGTTTTACTACAAATGAGGAGAACAGTGAGGATAAAAACGAATAATTGGAAGAGGTTTTCATACTCCAAAATAAAGAAATCGTTAATGCAATTAGGTTACTTTTGCCATAAATTTATTAAGCTTTAAGATCATCACCAGCAAAGAAAACTAAAAATTAACTAAAAATGGACTAAAAACAACAATTTCATACAAGAGCAAAAACTCTTCCTTTTTTCCTTAGAACTAAAGGATAAAAGAAAAATTAAAACAGTGAATAAACTGCATATCCTGCCTCTAGAGATTTTCACAGCTTCATAAATCAAAAAGCACAAAATTCTCAAAGCACTTTTCCTTAAACGAAAAAAAAAAAAAAATTATTTCACCAACAAAATTATATGAAAAGGCCAAGCAAAAACTGTTATCTGTCTGTCTGTCTCTGTATACTAGTTGATTCGCACCAACCTCTACCTAGCATTTGTGTATTTCCATTTAGAGTAGAGAGATATCCACGTTCACTTTCTAGCTTTTTTCAAAAAGCTTATACATATGTACATATGAATCCATAGGCATAGAAATATACAAACCCATCACCATAGAGAAATTTGGTTGAAATTTCGTGGCTGAATGATGCTCCTCTTCTAATGGAAAACCTGATTAGCTGTCATCTCTTTGTGAGATACTTCAGTTTTCAATTCTGCGGTTTACTGCTTTGCATCAAGATTACGCCGTTTTTACTTGATGCGAAATCGTTGAAGTGCATTGAAACCGAGTCAGACAGACAAATTTGAGAAGCGTATGATGCTATCACGAAATCTAACGAACTTTTTTTTTTTTATTATTATTATTTTATTTCATGCGGAATCATTGGTGTGTAGGTAACAACTATATCTATATGTATTTGTACTAGGTAGAATTATTAAAAACGTACGAGGTTATCGTCTCTGATCCGATAGGGTAATTTTAATAGGCTCGTTCGTAGCATTCGAAAACATGAGCGTGTTATCAGAAAAACATGAACTCAGAAAAAAAAAACTCCCAAAGGTTCCTACTCTAAAGAGGAAGTAATTGAAAACGAATTGGATCTGGTGAAAATCTATGAAGTGGATTGTGTTCAAAACATGCATAGGTGAATTAAAGCGGAACTGTTGAGGAAAATCCTTAAAAATGATTGGGATTTATGGTATTTTCTCAATTTGCCACACATCAGTTTTTGATTTTAGATTTCTTCTCTGAAACGACTTCGATTTTATTTGACTGAAAATGCAGGAAGGAATAAAAGCAATTCCTTGTATTATTCGAAAGGTTCTAAGTGGCTGAGGTCATTATAGAGAAAGTAAAGGATTAAAGGTGATGGTTGAGTAACTAGGAGAAGAAAGAGGAAAAGATAATGAAAAATGCACTTCAGCTATTTTTCTATCTAGTTTAGTTAGGAGTTATCGAAAAAGTTTTCCTTAATTTGTCGCGAAAATAGAAAATATTTCGTGTCCTTTTTGTTAATATATAAAAAAAAAACAAAAAAAAACATATTCGGTGCTAAGTTGACGTCACGTTAGCGCCGCTTTTAACTGGAACTTAGGCAAACTTATCCGATTGCAAAAGATTAATATCATGAAATGCTTCCTTTATTTGACATTAATTTGGCATAAAAGCAAAAAAAAAATTGCGTCCTGAAAAAACGTGCTAGATAAACGTGAAGTTAGCATTGCATACCTACACAAAAAAAAAAAACATGCGATAATTTTTGGTGACAAATTATGTGAAAGTTCTAAATTAAATGTGACAAAGTTGCAGTTCTAACTTTTCTGGTGTGTCGGTAATAAATATCAACAACAAAACAGGAATAGTACATATCCTATCCTTGTGAAAGGCTAGATTTAATACTACTGGTGCTATTCAACCAATTCCTTTCAAGCTAATCGCAAGAATGCCAAACTTTTTGTTGTGACATTCCAATTCAAGCAATTTTTATAGTGGTAGCCCGAACATTTTCTCAAGCTCGATTATGTATAGATTTTTTCGGGGAAAAGGCGTTAGAATTAGCATAAATTTTCAGAATATTTTCTTGTTCAGTTCTATTTTACATTTACTAAGTATATTCGAGTGTGACACATTATTTTATTATCATAATTTTAATGGAAATTTACATAAAAACAGTGTCCTTTAAAACGTGCTCCTGATTCTTCCGACGAGTGAAGAAATTTTAAAAATTTCTAGAATTATCTAGGCAGTAGCAATATTGCTTCTAAAACAATTTGTGTAATTATTTAAGAGACCGCATGGAATTATAAATAACAATTAAATTAAACTTCCCAGTAACAAGTATAGACGGTTGCAGTAAATTATATCTATATAAAAATCCCAACATGAAATTTAAGAAGACTGCCAGAAAACTCCCTCTTACTGAAACTCTTAACCGTTTCGGTATGGAATAGCTCAATGCAGAAACGCTTTATATGACCGGAGCAAAATTAGAAGTAAAATGTCGCTGTGGACGGCCAATTTTTCGTGCATTTCTACTACATACATAACTTTCCGTGGAGGGGGAATAGAGCACTGGGGTTTTTTTATTTATATTTGTGATATTCGGGAGAAAAAGATAGGGAAAAAAATTTGATTGGGTCGGACAGAGGGTGAGGGGTAGTACTACTCCCAATGGGGGTTGCACAAAATAGGGCTTGTGGGGTATCAAATTAAAGGTAGTGGAGAGTATAATCGAGTGGCGGGTTTATTTTTTTTAACCCTGTAAAATTCAGACGAACGTTATTACCGTTGAAAAATGTTTTTTGCCACTTGGGTCCAATACACCCCCTTCCATAATTTGGTTATAATTTGCCCGTTCTTTCTTTCGTATACATTATCTACTGGTCTGTTGTGAAAGTTTTTTGTTAAGGTGGAAAATTTCTCGGACGTTACGGTTGTTCGCATAAAGCCATTTTTTCACTAAAAAAAAACAACTACCATTTGCCAGTTTAAAAATCTTTTCTTTTCGACTTATCTTCGAAATTAATTTACGGATTTAAAAACGATGTGTGATTAGGGGACAAAATGTAAATGCGATTTCATTTTATAAATGCCTCAACGTTTATATTTAAAAATTTTATAGCATCTCTTCTGTGCTTGAAGATGACCAAATTCAAGTTTTTTTTAAAAATTAAAATGTAAAAAAATTTACATCCCCATTGAACGTCACCTGCTGGCGACCAATAAAACGCGCCCGTAGTACCGAAAGAGTTAAAATAAGTCAGATTAGAATTTGCACTAAAACCATCTAAAAATCATTATCTGCAAATTACCTCAATTCACGGTCCAAGCGTGCTCTTTCTACGTTTGGCAAGGCGGTGGCATTCACACAACAGGTATTGAACGCTCACGACCTCTTCTTCGTCTATACAACTTCTGCAGAATTCATTGTATGGAGCTTGCATGTGTTCCTTATGTTTCGAAAGAGACACTGACCCGTGACAACTGTAGTAAGATTCCCATATTTTTACCGTTCCTCCTTAACGGAGTTAGTGTCTTTCTATAGGATATATCTTGTTGGGCTATAGCTGCCTTGAAATCGCACATGTGATCAATTCTTCCCATCTGCGATTATCCAGCTTGCAGGCCAGAAAATCTATTCTCCGCTGATTCTAGGGACTTCCTTATGGATTCCTCCGCTAAGCATATATATTTATAGCCGAAAGCTTCCTGGCCAGAATAACTTCGCAACTAGACCAGCAACCGATAAATGCCGGTTTGGTTTCTAGCCACCAATAGCGACCAGCAATGAGTTTCCGTTACGTGCCGGTATCTGTCGGTGCCGGTATCTGTCGGTGCCGGGTTGATGTGAATTAGCTAACTTGGTTTCTGTGCCGGTTCGTGCTGTGTCGGTAAGTTTGCATCGACCTTAACTCTGTGGCTGGTACTAGGTCTCCTAAACTAATTGCCACGGCGGCGTGATAAAATGGTGTCCTAATCCAGAGCTTTGATTGCAACTTGGCTGTCAATGTAAATCTGTAGTGTCTGGTAGGCGATAGGAATATTGTGGTTGAAGGGATGCTGAGTATACCCCGGCTTCCAAACCCCCCCCCCCCCCCTCCCTGACCCAACTTTCGAACCATATGTGAAGACACATATATCAGTCATCTTCCTTGCGATTGATTTTATCTTCCCACTCCTTTCTACTCGTCCTCGTCGAAAAACCTTCCTCAAAATCAAGCTGTGGGACAGTCTAATCCGACCCCCTCCTCCCTCCAGCAAGGTCAGCGGTTACCCAGCATTCGCTTAGTCTCAGTGCATTCTGCAGCAATACATTTTCCCTGGATGTCAACGGCCAGAGAGCGGAGAATAAGGCCAATCCACACGAGCGCCGTATGCCGCGCTCATTTTTGACTGCGTGTCATGAGACATATAATGGAACTGTACACACGAGCTCCTTGCGACCAAAAAGACAGGCTGTGGTCCTGCGAACCAATTTGGTCTGGCGTTCCCCTCATGACGCGCGAACTGTACAGCGTCATAAGGACTAGTGCTAGCCCTAGTAACCCCAATTCCGATATCCTCACATTTTCCAAACTATACTACAAAAATATTGGACGGAATCCCAATATTTATCCAAAAAATTCCAACACAGAACGATATCTTTACGTGTTCCGATGTTTTACCATGCTCTATTTTGCCATTCCTAGGAAAATCTAGCGAATTTCTATAGAAATTTTATATGAGACAAGAATTGGAAAAGCAGTGGACAATTTTGGACAATATTTAAAACTTTTCTTTGATTTGTCCATTATTTTTCTGAAAAATTCCGTATATGAAAATAAATGGAGAAAGTCCACACAGAAAGTGTGGACATACGGCAGAAAAAGTAGAGATTGAAATCTTCACTTTGTCTAAAGAAATTTCCATTTCTTTTTCTTCATTGGAAAAACAGCGAATAACTACTGGACAAAATTTCTGATAAATTTGCCGTTCTTTTTATTTTATAAACCTTATGAACGTTTTTCCTTTTATTTGATGGAAAAGTGTGGATTAACAGTGGAATTGAAAATTCTGGACATGCTATGGAAATGCCATGGATATTCTTCAGAATGAGTCTGCACTGTATTCAGGCTTTATCCATTCAAATTCCAATGTAACAATGGAACTGAAAAATTTTGACATGCCATGGATATTCTTCAGAATGATTCTGCCCTATATCCAGGCGTTATCCAATAAAATTCTAATGTTTTATTGTTTCTAGAAAAAGTTCTTTAGGGTTTTGGTATGGAACTGAATGAAATGTCATGAAAGATGAAATCATTTGCATTTAGTGTTGTGTACGCTAAAACACTCCATAAGGAAAGAAATAAACAGGAAATGAATAAAGTAAAATATAAATTTAGTTCTTTTATTACTTTTAAGACTAATAACTTTTTCGTTCACAGAGAAACTGGAGAAAAACACTCAGCATTGCATAAATTTAAGATTTTTTTCTTTCTTTCTTTTTACAACTGAATTGTTTTGTTTTGTTTTAATGAATTTCTAAAAAATAAATATTATTTTGTTAACACTAATATCTTTAAAATGCTTTTTATTTATTGTAGCAGGGAGAAATTCTAAAGAATTCCTGTAGAAGAATTCTGCAGAATATCCGGAAAAACCTTCCATAGTGCATCCGTGGAATATATCTGCTAAATTTCCAAAGATATTATTCTTATAAATTCTGAAGAATTCCTGTAGAATAATTCTGCAGAATATCCAAACAAACTCTCCATAGAGTATCCGCGGAAAATATCCGCTAAGTTTCCAAAGACATTGTCCTTATTATTTCTGAAGAAATTCCTTGGAATAATGACGGCATACTTTCCTCGGACAGCGTAACTTTTGCCCCGTAACAATCCCTTAAAATTCTTTTGACATTCTTGGTTCTTGGGAATATTCCACGGAACTGATTCTTCGGACAGGAAAATTTCCTAAGAACATCTGTTGAACCTCAAAGGACGTGGTTAGTAGGGAGACACCTACATTGCCACACGAGCTGCCACATGATCACGCGTCATTTGAAATTAGAAGCGTGGTGTTTATGATTTGGTGCAAAACTTTCAAATTATGTATAAGAAAATTGATGTTGACAGAGGAGATACGTCAGAGGCCAGATCATAACGGCAGACACGATAATAGTTGAAACTTTTTTTTTTTGAAAATTCCTTCAATTTAGGATGTTTCAAAGAGAAATACCCGATCAAATATCTTCCGCAATGGTTACACCCAAAAGTTCCTTCCTTTTTTTTTGTTTTTTTCCCAGATAATTATATAATATATAATTATATAATATATAATAATTATTTGGAACATTCATTTTGATCAAAATTTAAAATCAAGCTAAGCAAAGAGCAACATAATTTTTTGTTGTTGTGTGAATAAAGTGACGCCCTTGATGACCACAACGAATCTTTCATCAATTTCATCAAGGGCGTGCGATCATTTTGAAGTTCATGTGAAATTGACCTAATCGCCATTGCTGCAGTTGGTGGCGTGCGAAGAGCTCCTGTAATAGGGCAGAACTCTCTATTTTGGTAAAATTTTCAAGGTGAGTCGCTCTCTCTACAGCACTCCATCACAGACCACACCACCTATGGAATGAGAACAGGTCTTACAATAGCCGTGTACATCATCCAGTGCAAAATGCCAGGATGAATAGCCCACATCTAGTCAAAAGTTTTCTTGTAGGCATGGTGTAGCTGCCTTTTTTACACGTTCATTCCCACTTCTCCTTCAATTTAGTTCGGAGTCTAGTATCACTCCTAAATATTTAGCGTCAGTTTTCATCGAGAGTATTATTAGGCCTAGTTTTGGGGGAATAAATGTTGGAATAACTCTTCTTCGTGTAAAGAGAACTATAGTTCAAATTTTTATAATATTTTACCTAAGCGAGAGGTTTTTGAATCCAGAACAGATCTTACTTGATGAATTGTAGAAGATCGAAGAATTTAACTTAATTTAAAAAAAAATCACACATACAAGCACACAAAAATAAAAATCTTTATTTAAAGGCATTACATATACTTGCAAACATATTCGCATGACCTTTACAGTAAGTAGGTATAAAATACCCAAAATAAAATAGGAAAAGTAAAGAAGTCAAAGTTTCTAATACTGTTTCACTCAAAACTAGCGGAAAACTCGAAAATCATCTTTTCTCTGTTCCATGAAATATTTCCTTTGAACTTTTGATTTCAGTCTATACAAAATCTAAAATATTTCAAGAGTTTCCAAAAATCTCCCGTTAATGAATTTGTAGACAATGAGAAGAGATCAAAATTGAGAGAAGTTTTTTTCTTATATTTTTTTTTTTTTTTTTTATATAAAACTTTCCAAACTTTATCTTGTTTGAGTACTTCATAGAAATATTTTGGTAGTTAAGCGTGTTGTCTTGTAACAACAGAATTTCATTCATTTATATACCTACGCATTTCAGTACAGATTTAATTTTGAAAGGTAGGTACACCTACTTACGTACCTACTTACCTTAATCACATACCTGTCAATCGTAGGTGGAGAAATATTTCAAAGGAATTAGAACCTGAAATCGAATAAGTTCGACATTTGCTTTGCGAATGTGCTGCTCTGGAAATCAAAAGTGGAGGATACTTGACATTTTTGGAGTTGGTAGGAGAACTACAAGGTTAAGACTTGAGAGCTTAGAAATATTCTCAGTTTTCTTGGGGGAAGCAGGGTGGATATTTGGGGTTGGCTGGCTTGGGCAAAATGATCTTATGGCTAGTTTCACAGCCTGAGTTTAAACTCGACGAATGAGTTTTACAGTTTGGTTTAAACCCCGGTTTAAATTATAGTTTAAACCATGCCATCCCTCGGTTTAAACTGAAGATAAAAGTATTTGAAAAGTGTGACATTTTATTTTGACAGTAGCAATCAAGAAAATAATTTTATCATGGATTTAGATTTAGATATTTCCAGCGATGAAGAAGATTTTTTTGAGTTAAATTTTCAACTCTGTCGACAACTAACAGTAATTAGAAATCGGCCTAATCATTTAAATGAGTGGGACGACGTTGATTTTTATGCTAGGTTCCGTTTAAGTAAAGAACTTTGTCACTTTATCTTCGAATCTATTCCTTTTCTTGCGCTCTATAATATATTTTTCTTTATGCACTAGGGAAGGCAATAGGTAAGCTTCACTTATGCTAAAATTTGCATCCTTTTTGAATGTTGGCATATTTAAAATTAGCAAATATAACTACATATTTTTTATTTTTTACTTTCTGATGTTTACTTTTTCCGATTGACAGATTAATTGATAGAAAAATTGCTTCACAATGGTGGCGATAACTAATTTAGTTCACAATTTAATCAGTACTACCAACGTTACTAAAAGAATGTACTGTGAAATCCGATTTGGTTTAAACTACGCTTAAACTTGGAGGATGGTTTAAACTCGACTATGAAACCGGCCATTAGTGAAGCAGGCTACGAGTCATCTTAGTGGAACCCATACAATCTAACCTAACATAAGTAAAAAAAGTGAAGCAACTTTAAATCTCATTTCTGCATGTAATTGTATGAAAAACTGAAAATTCACACAGATGTTCCTCAAGGTTCTGTACTGGATGATGTTTTATTTTTACTGTACGTATGTACACTACTGATAAAGAAAAAAGTGAGCAGCCGCAGTTTTCTTGAAATTTAAACTTTACAGTCATCCCACACCTTTTCTTCTATACCTGTAGGGGTTTGGTGTTAATCACGGTTATAAAAACATCTGCATAGAATACTTCTATCACCTTCTTTTTTCAAAAGTGATACTAATACGACAGAAAATCAGAATTAAGTAAAGTTAAGTAATATTTTAATCAAAAGTGTTTTATAAAAGCTTGTGTACAAACCATTTGAAAATTATATTTCTTTAATGCCTCCTTTTTGTTTAATTAAGTAATGTTTTTCCCTTTTATGGTATTATTTATATTTTTTAAGTGGGAAGTGGTAATGAGTTTTTTACTCTTTCGAGACCCGTAAAAAATACAAGTCTACAGGCAATTTTCAACCCAATGCATATGGGCAGAGAAAATTAAAAAACAAGTACCGAAGTACTGTCAGTTTCTGGACTAAAATTCCATAACGAAATTTTTGGGAGTATAGGTACTGCGTGTAAAGTGTTTCGATCAGCAGTAACATGACGATCTCATCAGGACAGCAATGACATTTGGCGCAATTTTCAAAAACTTTGTTTGGAATATGTGCAGAAAATGTTATAAAATTTACAAAAATTTGCTCCCACTATGATTTATATATGTCACCTTAATTCAGATCAGCTGTTTTTGTTTTTTTTTTTTTAATTTTGCAGCAAACAATTAACTGTAGCTCAAAAAATGTAAATTATTATAATTGAGATAATGAAACCAGATGCCACGGTAAGTACGGGAGGAATTCACGAAATTATTTCATCGTTATTTCAAAGTTCAAGGAACAGTTACCAGAAAAAATGGATCAGAAAGACCGGAGATATTGTTGGAAAGAGACTCCAACGCGTTAAACCTTATCACGTTTAAGAAAAAAACAAACAAAAAAAAAAACTATTTTTATGGAGGTCACCGCAAGTTTTCAACCGATATCTGAATTCCAAGTTAGCAGAAATTCTGTTCAACGTTATCGGAAACAGGCAGGATTTCGTAGCTTTCCATATAAACAAGTTCGGCAACTGACACCAGCTCATAAGCGCAGAATGATCGAATGGGCCAAAGAACACAAAAACACAGATTGGTTGAAAGTTCTGTGATTTGACAAGTCCAGGTTTTGACTTTCAACAGATCGTCCAGAAACTTGTATTAAGCGGTCTGGAGAACAATATAATCCTAGGTGCGTCCAAACGATAACCGAGGGTAACCATGGAATTATGGTTTGGGGATATTATTCGGCAGCAGAGGAATTTGGAAAGTTGGTGAAAGTGGATCTGGGCGTTAAAATAAATGTGAATATTTACATTAACATTTTCGAAGAGGATTTAATTCCGAATTTGGAAGATGTTCAGAAATGTCATATGGTTCGGAAGATTAAAACCTTGTTTCAAGAACATAATAATTTTGAGCAACTGGGCCGCTCAAAGCCCCCGAATGATTTGAACCTATATCGAAAATCTCTGGAACAACATCAATAGGAAAATTCACAAAATTCATATTCGCAATATCCACGACTTTTGGACAGCTGCAGAAAAACTTGGATTGAAATTCGATCAAGTTTAATTGAAAATTTGAGATCATCTATTCCAAGAGGGCTGGAGAAAATAATAAAAAATAAAGGCGAAAATACAAAGGGCCATTTATTATATTTAAATAAAAATAAAAATAATACTTTCTTGTTTTAATTAAATTTATCAAGTGACCAATTTCTGTCTATTTCTGTAATTTTTTTTTTACTATGGTGTTTCATCCCTGGTGGTCAGTAGAGCAGGAGCTGATAGTACTCACCTAGATGAAGAAGAATTGTTTGACAGTGGGGGGAGGGCATATCAACCATTTGGCAGTTACAGGGTGATTAATAGAAAAGTTCGTTTTTTACTTAAAAATTGCAGGGCGTACGGTCACAGTTAAGAGCTTATTGTATGCAGCTATTTATTGCCTTTCCAAGTACTGCTCAACCAGCCTTCTCCTATCAGGAGTTATGGAGGTCTAAACTAAAAATTTTGGATTTTCTTACCTTTTTTTTTTAATTTGACCTCTATTATTTTGCAAAACCGTCGTTAAGATTTTTCTTTTTTATAAAAACTGCAAACTGTAGACCCTCCTCTTTAATTTGACGTATTATACCCAACTATGTGCTATCTGTAACCGTTAGAAATTTTTTACATGTTACCCTCTTCTCGAAGTTATTGTCAAACCTATTCTCAAAGATAATTTGTTCCCTTAGTGACTGAAAACGGGTCATTTTAAGGGGTAATGCCACTGTAAATTTTTTTAAAAATTGATTTTGCTTTTATTTGCTTAAAAAATAGTTTAAATCCTCTAGAATAAGAAAACAAAGATCCCGAGCCAGCAAATTTTTTTTTTGAAAATGGAGGTCGCCACCAAGCGCGTCAAACTTGCCCCGAAACGACTACCTGAAGCCTGAAACACAATTGGAGCTTTTCAGCCACCTTTATCGCCAGCTTTCATCTAAAGCTGACTGAAAAAGCCGAAATGAACACAACTGACCTTTTTGACATTTGCAACTTTAACTTGTTTAGCGTCAAACTTTTATTTTTTACCTTCATCTTTTTTTATTTTTTCCAATAAAAAACTATTCTCAAAACTTTAAACGCGTTTATCTCGAAACACGGTTTTTCAAAATGGCACGCAGCATAACTCGAACAATTTTCATATTTTCGACTTGAAATTTTGACCATTAACATTATCTAAAGAATGCCGTACGGGATTTTCAATAACTTTATTTGTTGATTTTTTATTAACAAAAAACCTGCCGTTTTTTCGTCAAAAATCAAACTTTTTTTTCAAACGCGCGTCAAATTTACAAAAATTAATATTTTTAAAAATCCGTACGGCATTCTCTAGCTATAAGCCACTAGATTAATGGCTTTTTTTGTTTTGGTCTAGATTCAAATGTGCGCCAGTGGTGCTGCGTGCCGCGGAGCCCTGCAAGCAAAACATGTCCCGGGCAGATGGCTGTGGAGCCGACATTTTGCTTTTTTTCGCTGTCAAAAACTTTATCAATAAAGTTCAATGTATGTCCGATAATACCATTAAAAGGTTTTTTTCAAACACCTTTAATTTCGCGAGAAAAAAATTCGTGAAAAAAACCTTCTTTTTTTTAGCCGTTACAGTGGCGTTACCCCTTAAAAAAGTATCGTATAATTTCAGTATAACCTGAACAGGTTATGAGGTTAAAGAGCAGAGTCTACGGTTTACAGTTTTAATAAAAAAAAAAGTTATGTTAATGACCTTTCTGCAAGAAAATAGAAGCCAAATTACAACAAAAAAAGTACGGGGCTGGTTGAGCAGTCGTTGGAAAGGCCATAAAGTTTTGCACACAATGAGCACTTAGGTGTGACCTTACGCTCTATAGTTTTTAAGATATAGGTTGTTTGTGAAAAACTAGCTTTTTTTCTTAATCACCCTGAAACTCTGGAATAATTGATACCCCCCCCCCCCACCCCCCCTGCCATACAATTTTTTATTCATATAGGTGAATACTATCAGCTCCTGCTCTATTGACCACCATGGAGACAACCCCCTGTATAGGCTGAATAAGAGAGGACAGATCCCAGAGGAACAGCAGAGTGAAAAACAAGGTGAAGATCTAGTAGCGATTTAAATTCCCAGAATATTTTAAATGTTTGTCAGTAAACAAAAAAAACAAAAAAAATTACTTTTCTGACCAAACTCAATTTTCACTGGATAGACAGTTTTTTTATTAGAAATTGTTGCGTAAACTGTAGGCTGTCGCATAGAACAGAATATAATCGACAGCCACAACCACTTCATACACGGTCACGCATTATTGGCCAACTCGAATAGGACAGCGATGTTGTCACACAGATTTAACCGTGTGTGAGTGTGCCTGTTTGAGGGGGTAACACGCAGTATGTCAAGCGGTTGGATGAAAATGAAGTTAATTTTATTTTTAGAGAGCGGGACTACCTGTTTGACAACATATTGAACCGTGTACGGTGATGATTGTCACGCATTCACTATTCTATTGAAGCAAAAATAACAGTTAAACTTAGTATCATCGAGTTCTGGCAAAGTAAAATTTAACACAGTCTTCAAATATTTCACACCAAAACCGCTGGTAAAATTTTGACAAATGTTAATTTGTAGGAAAACAGAATAATTCATTTTTACATTTTGAAAAAAAAAAGGTGCAAATTGTCGTTGAAATAGGAAATGCCAAAATTTTACCAGCTTTTTAATGCTTTCTGCCTAGTAAAATTTTTGTGGAGAGTTTATAGTGCCATCTATGTATTAAGAGGGAACCATCAGTTTTTACCGGCGAACTTCGTACTGCACTAGTAAAATCATCAGTTAAATTTTTATTTGGGATTTTACCAGCGCTTTATGGAAATGTCACATTTTACTCGAACCCGATAGTAGGCTTTAACATATGTATGTGTTCCTGTCCTTATGTTGGACAACATGTTTTGACAAGTTTGTGGAGAAAAAGCTGTCATGTATGACACACCAAGTTGGACAACAGCTTCACCGTGTATGGGCCGCTTTATATCCCTCAAGGAATTATAAGATATGCATAAATAACATGCCTAGGTAGATGACATATTGAAACTATAATAAAAATTGAAATTTTAAAATCACCAAATTTTCCTCTTTTCTTATTCAAACTTTGATTCGTTTCGTTGCAGTGCAGTCATAAACCATCATTTATTCATGCATAAGCTTTGTTCTGCCGCACACCTACCTACCTTACCTATACTGTCAGCCCCGAGTCACATACTGCAGACTTCCACTTTATCGTCATAATCTAATCTAAAATTTATCGAATTTTGCACTTGTGCTGTGTTGTAGTAGCTACGAGTACCTACCTACCTACCTAGAAATGACGAACAACAGAAAATTCTAAAGAAAATCACGAATCACGATGTCAGCAGAAATTTGATAAAAGAATAAAAAAAAGAAAACTCCTATCTTGGTATGGACATGCTTGGACTGATGTTGCATTGTAGAAGGATAGAAGGCGTACCTTTTACTTACTACCGTTACTTAAATAAATTTCATTTGTTAGAAAGTCAACAGCGAGCATGCAGAGCATAAAAGTTTTCGAGCCACATAGATCAATGCGCACCTGTGCAACGTGAGGGAAATTTTATGTTGATTTGATGTTAGTTGGAGACTGGAAGCATACACATGAAGCTATTTGGAAAATTTTCATGAACTGGCAATATTTTTCTGCACTACCTGCTGCCGCCTACCATCTCGCTACCTCTGATCTGAGGTAATCTTGAAATTGTTTTGTTTTCGCTTTGCCACAGACTAGAAGTAAATTTTTTTCCTTTGATTTGTGATGTGCACTCTGCTGTTGCACTCAAAAACTCATTTTCATTCCTCAGAATCCATCCAATCACCCATTTAAAGGTAAAAAAAAAACAAAAACTCAAACGTTTTGATTTTCGCGTGCAGCATCAAACCAAGCAGTTGATTGTTGCTGAGCTCCCTATAAAGCGCCTCTATTGGGATGAAAAAAAAAAAGAAGCATACGACGACCAACGACATAGTGGACAAAATGCAGAGAAAAAATTCTGTGAACTGGCTAGTGGCAGCTAGGTATGTACGTATACAAAAATATATAGCCAAGTCACATGGCAAGCGGGATTTACTGGACCTGAAAGTGGCCACCGTAGCAATAGCCGTCTGCGATTCCTTCCACATGGATTTTGTGCAGAAGCACAGTCAAGCGAAAACTTATTGTTGAAGAGCAGGACAAGAGCCAGGAGGATGAGATCCACTGAGAAGGCTTGTCGTCATTAATAATTCATCGCCCATAAAGCAACCACCAAAAATCGGGTTATGTCAACTAAACGTGATGGCGACTATACCAAAGTGCCTACCTACCTACCTACAACAATCCCCAAGAAAGACGACACTTGAACTCGACAGTTCACCAAAAATATGGTGAAAGGAAGGAGGACATTTGTGAATGAGCATGGATGGAGTGCAAGTGGCGCTATGCTCTATGTTAGCCTGCGGCCACTTTATCAGGATTTGCTTGCTTTTCGCGCCTATACTAATGTAGATAACTCTACTATACCTACTAAGAATATGTATGTACGTATGTATGTATGCATATGCTCCAACGCACCCACACTAATGCCCAACGAGACGCCACATTCAATAAAAATCGTCTCTTTTGCATAATTTATTCACCGAAAACATTTTTCCAGAAATCTGCCTGTATCAGCGGGAAAAACACAAATCGAATCGAGATCTAGAAATGGATGAGATTGGGTTGGAATTGGGATGGTGGCTGGATATTGACAGGCAAACGCGACGATAAGGTTAAGGATAGAATGGGCGCACGGGAGATGCAGTAGCAGACGTAGAGCTGTATTTGGTGGAGAATAGCACACGGAACTGAGCCCTCTCCACCTCCTCTTCCTCACGCTCACACTATCCTACCAACAAATGATCTTCGAATACCGTTAATTTGGTACAACAACGGAATGCCGCCACTGATAACCGATGATAAGGCTCTTCTCTAGACTAAGCCTTATCTAGTTCAATTGTTAGGGATTTGTGTTTGATATAATCGGCTTGATGTAGGTACACACATACATGCACATGTATACATAGATATAAATGTATATGTATGTGTACAGACTGCACCATGAATTTAGAGAGGAGAATGAACCTGATAGCGATAAACGCAAAATAAACAAGCGAAAAACAAGAAAAAATCAAAAAAAAAAAAACTTACAATAATCGGCTCCCCGCTCCGTTCAAAAGAATCGATGTAATCCTAATAGAGCTGTTGTGATTGTTGTTGTTATTATTGTGGCCAGTAGTGGTGGATGAAACCCGTGTGAAATGTGTAATCCTAGATGACCAGAGAAAATCCCTGATTCATAGTTCTCTGGATGCATGCAAAAAAACAAACAAAACAAAAAACACCAAATGAATACAGCAACAATTGACACAGGTCACGTTGTTTGATCTCTGAATGCACGGCACCTTGGTATATAACAAATTGTGACACTACACACACACCCATGCATATATATATACACAAATCATTTGCAAGTGCACTTTGCTAGATGATAATTCTGCAACAAAACCACTCATTATAAGACAAAAAAATAGAAAAACTCAACTGCGATTCAATTGCACAAAAAAAAAAATTTCACTTTTTTTTTCTTTCTTTTAAAAAAAAATTTAATCACAAATCCACCGGTTTCCTATGCTTTGCAAGATGAGAACAATGCAAAAAAAAAGAAAATAAACAAATTTCACACGAAAAATTTTTTTCTTTTATTTCAAATTCAAGTTTTAAAAAACTGCACTACCACGATTGTTTCGTTGTTGCTGTTTAGCTTCTTCTATCACCACAACTCAGCCAACAGCAGAACTAGCAGCAGAAGAGTTCTTTAGTAGAAGAAGAAAAGCAAAAGCCACGCGCAACACGATTTTAAATTTTCACCTTTTTTTTCCTATTTTTTTTTTAATTTATTTCATAGGAATTTATCGAGTATCGTGCTCGAATTTTTATTTTATTTTTACACCTTTTGAATGCAACAAGCACAAACAGAAAACTGCACAAAAATATGGTGCAACAATACCGTTACGTTATTAAATGCACCACAACAGAGCAGAGAAAATCTTATTCGATTCAATTTGATTCGTTGTAAAAACAAAAAAGAATAAACACGCACGTAACGATACTCCTTCATCCGACGAGAATCGTAAAAACACTAAATAACCGCGCCGCTGACGGAGGGAAATTTATGAAAAGTCGAATCGAATACAACAAATTTGTGGAATTCGTTTCGTATATGTAGAAATAGAAACAGAACAAAAGAACAACTCAGCTCAGCTGTTTTGATTGTTGGTTTGTGTGAATATGTTGTGCTGAAAAAGGGGAAATGAATGGGAATTTTAGAGAACAGCTTCAGATATGATGAAATGCTTTGCTGAATGTTGATTACGTGTGTGTGTGTAGCGCGGTATTTTTGCTTTCTTTGCAATGCAATGCTGCTGATGAAATTGAGTGCTGGGCTGTGTGGTGCGTATGAAATCTTTCTGTTTGGATTCTGCTTTGCTGCTTATTCTGTTTTGTTCTGCGGGCTGGAGACTGCACTGCAGCGACTGAGTGCTGTCTGGCTATGTATGATTTCTAACAAACTAGGCTAGGTAGATATTACGCTACAGTGGCAGCACTAAACATTAACCAAACCATGGTAAGGCAGTTCTTCAAAGTATTGTTGCCGGGGAGATGTTGCGTTTGTGCTGCTGGGCAGTGTTCAATTCGAGCGATATAAATTTTCTCCCACGTCCGAAGTTAGAAGAAATACATACAACAACAAAACTGCTATATTAGACCAAACTTTGTGTTCCCCTGATTGAAAACTTCTCTGAATCAAGTTGGGGAAATGGAAACGTCAAAGAACTGGAGAAAGCCGGTTTTCAAAATGTTTTTTTATATTCCTTTCCTCATTTGAGGCCAATATTTCTCCTCTCTTCCCACTCATTTTACACGCTTTAAATACGGTTCAATTCAGTTGTGAATTGTGTGAGCGAGAAATTATGATAGATAACCAAAATTGTTTCCCCTTTTAAGCAGAAAAATAAAATTCTGGTCTAACGAAAAATACGTTGGGGCAAACTGAAATTTAATTACAGCGGATTTGATTGAAAATAAATTTTAATATTTTTATTACATTTTTTTTATTCTCAAATTTAAATTAAAATGAAAAATAAGAAAATTGTTGTAGGTTTTTTGTGAAATTATTAAATGTAAATTAAAATTAATGCCGTTTTATTTACTTATAACTTAATTGGAATACATAAATAATTGAAGTTTTTGAGAAATTTTTGTTATCTGTAGTAATTTTCATCTGTTCCCATAGGCTATAATTAAAAAGGATAAATTTTCCACTTTCTCTCTAGTTAATAAATGTCTGTCGTGATAATAAATACAAATATTTGCCTAAGATTAACTTGCTTAATTGATTTTTAATTAATTTGAACGGTGATTGGCGGTAGAAAAATTCTAATTGAATCACAATGCTGTATATCGTAGGTAAGGTAGTTCAAGAACTTTTTTCGTTTACCAAATTTGTTCTTAGTTTTTTATATATATAAATTATAGTGTTATTAGTTTTATTTAAGTTATGTAGATTATTTTTAACATTAGAGTTTTGAAAACATTTATTAAATTTATAATTTGTTTAAAAATATTTGTAATATTTGCGCCTAACGGTAGGCATTAAGTAATCTGTATGATATTTAAAATTACAGTGGCGTACTTTTTTTTTATTTATCTACTTAATTTTAAATGTTTTTCATCTGTATTAATTTATAAAAACTTCACTTATTGGTACGGAAATGGACTCTTTTTAAGGAATTGTAAAAAGTGTTAGGGGAAAATGATATTACATTCCCAGAGAAACGTTTTAAAAGTTTGAGCGCTTTATTTTAAAATTCTGGAATATTTATAAATAATCTGGATAAAGACATAAGTTATAAAAACAAAACATATCCTGAATGGCTATTAATACATATTTCTATTAAATCTATCCTATACCGGCTTTTCTACTTTTAAATTGGTGTCGTGACCCAATACACAATTAGTGGAATTGTGACATCAGGACTCGAGCTAGCAACAGGTGACCAGGTAATTAAACGATTTGCAATAACTAAGCATTTTACTTCGCACAGTTAAATGCCTAGCGATTGCGAATTGTTTACTTGAAAACTGTCACATCAGCTGGGTTCATTGTTTGTTTACATGTAGTATTTGGGTCTCCAGCTGTCGGCAGTTATTGATGACGTAATACTTTGTAATTATGATTGCAAGGTATTGCGCTTGTCATTGGGTCAAAGTCGCTTCCGCCTGATTGTATGGAGGTGAGCAGGGCAGATTCGGTAGATCAGGCTGCTCAGTTATAAGTTGGATTTTCTTTTATATAGCGGTTCGTTGTTAATTTAAAAAGTCATAATTTAAGATTTGAGTTGCAAGTAGTATCGGTTATCGAGTTGTAAATCATTTTGTAACTGGTGTTCTTGTTAAAATTAATTTAATTAAATAAATAAAGTTTTTATATGTGGTTGACGTCCGTGTTTTTACTGGGGACATGACATCGGCAGAGTATTTTTTTTTTTTGTTTAATTTTAAATAATCTTTTGTTAATATATAATAATCCATTTAAGGTCTTTATTTTTAAACGGTTTCTAATTTTTCTTTTATTTCGATTTACTTGGGAGAAAGTTCTTTCAACTCAAGGCAGGCGCGGATCTAGCGTTAAAATTAGGGGGGGGGGCTCATGGTCATCTTACTGCAAAATAAAAATACAATTGTAAGGTGTTTAATTTACCAAAAACGAGTATGTATTTCAACATTTATATAACATTTAAATAATATGGTTACGTGCCATAGTGCAATAGAAAAGAAGACATCTATTGGAAATGGATACTTTGATTGAAAGACTAATTAAGAACGGACATAAACAACTTTCGGAAAAAGAAAGGCAACATTATGGGGAAAAATTTTGGCTTTCATCTGAACACTTCCCAAATTTTGCGAAATGCTCATGGGCCAACCAACACACTTTACTTCTAGGGAAGGAAGAAATTTGCTGGACTCGTGCAGAGACGTGTTATTACAATAGTTTTGCTACACTATATTCCTTATATGATTACCAAGTTAACTGTGTAAATGTTCAAACAAGTAACAATTTTTGATATAAATAATAAGTGTATCACAAATTCACAGCACATAATGAGAATTTTATTATATTATCACTTCAAATCGGATGTAAGCCAGGGCCAACACGCGGGTGATTAGCAGTTTTTACGGGTGAGAAGTATTCGGGGGTAGGACAAATTCCGAAATGCTAAATTTCGATCGGGAGGACGGGCAGTATACCAATAATGCTACTGAAAAGGAAATTGATTCGGTCATTTTAAAATTGCGAAATTTCTAATCGATCGGTTGTATAGTTGTTTACCTGCGATTTTAGGTGATAATATAATAATTAAATTATCATTACGTGCTGCGAATTTGTGATACAGTTATTGTTTATCTCAAAAACTCTATATATTTGATGGAATCTTTCGTGACCGATTTGTGAAACATTATTAAGAGAAATTAAAGAGTATTCTACTTGTTTTTACATTTATTTCACAAAAAATTTTTCTTCTCGTTATAAATTTACTGACAGCTGTTTCGATCTCTATCGGATCATCCTTAGAGGAGTAGCACTTGTTTACTCCTCTGAGGATGATCCGATTAGAATCGAAACAGCACTTGTTTACTCCTCTGAGGATGATCCGATAGGGATCGAAACTGCTGTCAGTAAATTTATAACGAGAAGAAAAAAGAAAAAATGCTTGTGAAATAAATGTTAAAACAAGTAGAATACTCTTTAATTTCTTTCAAAAACTCTAACTTAATTGAACACGCACACAATTAATTTTGGCAATCATATATGGTACTACGCGTAACAAAATTATTGTGCTGGTATGTCTAAGCACAAGGGGAGGAAAATCCTTCCTTCCCTAAAAACTTCTCCCATTGACCGTGAAATAATAAGATTAAGATTACAAGTATATTTGTGCTCGATTACTGTCACTGATATCGACAGACAAGAAATACAAATAACCTGATATCGACGGCTGCACTACTATAGGTCTGTTCGCATATTTTTTTCAAATAAAAACATGAAAAACGTCAAATTATATGATAGGCACAGAAACTGCGAGTGACACTCGCAAAGTACGCGAAAGGCTCCGAGTAAAAACTTGTGTAACGTTACCTGATTTATTATTTAAATTCTTGAGTTATTGTGCTCCTATTTGAAATAAATATGCATGCCGGAGAATTACTTTCGATAGTACAAGTACAATAAACAAATTTAATTTACCACTTCGAATATGTAAAATGTTTTTGTAGAACATTCTACTTCCACAGGAGGAGGAATAGCAGGTTTATCCATTTCTTCTAAAGTAAGCTAAAAACTTGAAAAATAGCTAAAAACTCAAGAATAACTTAAAACTAGTGGGAGCTGTCAAATCTGACACTTTTGAAGTTTTTACTTGACGATTTTTCTCTAGTCAAATCAAGTAATAAATTGAACGGAGGGGAAAAGTGAATTAAACAATTTCTCTCTCAGTTTTCGAGTACGCGAACGCCTTCGAGTAAGAACTTACAAAACGATTTGAATCTAGTATGCGAACAGACCTAAAGTTTATGAGTGAACGCGCATTTTGCTGCACTTTTGTGCCTAGACGTGTCAATGTTATCAATAGAAAGAAAATAGTTCCGGAAATTTTGAAATTGTGAAATTTCTGATCGGACGGCTTATTTAGGGCCAACCCACACGAGAAGTTTTTAGGGAAGGAAGAATTTTCCTCATCAAGTGCTGAGACGTACCAGCACAATAATTTTGCTTCGCGGAGCTCCGTATATGATTACCGAAATTAATTCAGTGCGCGTTCAATTAAGTTACAGTTTTTGATATAAACCTAAAGAGAACGCCATATGGAAGTGAATTCACTTTCTGCAGTGTCTTTCTATGGACATTAGTCATTATACATGTCAGTAGTTTTATATAAGAACGCTACAAATAATTTAGAATATTAGGAGTTAGGACTAAGTTAGGGCTCTGATGTGGTAGTAAGGGAGTCTGTTTTGTGGCTTAGAAAGCTTTTCTCGAGGAATCACACAAAGTTGAGGTCCCACACTGAAATTCTGAGAAGAACTTATACACATACATCACACGCACACAATAATATTCATTTAAATAAATTTTGGTTTTTTAAGTTTTGGAATAAAGTTTTGTTTTGAATTTGAAAAATATAAATAAAAAAATACAAAATAATAAATATATTTTTTCAAATAACTCAATAATCAAATATTTTGTTCTTCAAATTTAGGGGGGGGGGTCATGACACCCCCCCCCCTGGCTTAAAATTCCAAAAAACAACACTTTTTAGTTGAGGAAAAATAGGTTCACTATTTAATATTTCTAATTGAAATGCAGTTTCACAAAATAATTCAATATTAACGTGTATCTAATCTAAACTTAAAGTCTCAAAATCAAGATCTCCAAACTCTCGCGATTCCGAGTAAATATTTTGCAAACAATCATGTTTAATAAAATTAAGGAAAAGGATACAAAATTTTGAAATAGATGGTTGCGCTCCAGAAATAACGACAGCTGGATTAACCCATCCACAATTACTTAATATTTTTGAAATTTTCAAGAAACAGAATTTATATGTTAATTACTATTTCTAGGTTTCATTAGATCTGCTTTACCGGCTTTAATATATTTAACGGTGCCTAACAGAGTTTACAATATGTCGCTTCTCTCGGTTTTTCAACTAACCAATTGTGTAATTCCGAATCAGTTTTACAAGTAGCAGTAAATTAGTGTTCACGTTTCACTTTTTTATTTTCTTCTAAATGAAAAACCAAAAAAACTAATTACAACTAAACTACTTTTTTTATCGATGCAAGATTTTACTAGATTTCTCGTTTTCACCTTCTATTTTTCCATATTGCTAGAATTTGTTCGACTGTTATGGAACTATAGTGAGTGATGGGCTTGGACGTGAAGTCCCGACTGCCAGCATGAGCCGACAGATCACTCGACGGACAGCGTTGACTGCAGGGTGGCACGCAGCTCGCCTCGGCTCATTGGCGGAGAGTGTGGGGAGGTTCCACGAAAACCTGCCGCTGCCGTCAGCCATAATAAAAAAACATTCGTCGTGCCTATAAACAAACAAAAGCCGGCACACATTCGGTCCAAAAGGGATCCTTACGTCACTTACCTATATACGCAGTTGAAGGCGCAGATGTTCTGCCTTCCTTGCCTGCCCCATCCTCCCATCTGACTCTGAGGGGCATAATTATTCAGAGCCCTGTAAAGAGAGAATAAACGAGCGAGCCTAAACGACCTTCATGCGAGAGGGCTCCAGGATAGTGAAAGAAGAATTAAAACTTTCAAAGATTGATGTTCACGTTATAATAGCAAATGTTTCCTTCTTACAAAATTTGCTACTGATTCTTATAACTATTTTAAATTTTAAATCGCCGCAGCATTCATGGCAAGACTCAGTACATGTGTTTAATATTGCTTTTCACATTAAAACAAATAAAGCTAAAATTAATGAACTTCCTAGGATAAAAAAACAAACCGGCACACATTCAGTCCTGAAGGGACCTTGACGTCACTTACCTACATCCAATATTGAAGGCGCAGATGATATGCCTTCACTGCATGCCCCAACCACCCATATGACACTGAGGGCAGCAAATTAGTTTTAGTGTCCCTTTGTTGACCTGTGAGAGACTAGCGGACCCGGACGACCCTCATGCGAGAGGGCTCCAGGAAAGTGAAAGGAGAAATAAAGACTCTCAGCACATCACCATTACTTTATAAAGGAATATGCTAGTAAGTAAAAAAAATATTTTTTCGTTCTTTCTTCTTGGAATTTCCCAATTTTTCTTCTGAATTAAATTAACATTACAATATACATGTACATACTAAAACAATTTCGTGGCAAAATTTTCTGGTTCCGTTCTAAATTAAATGGAACATTATTGTTCAGAAACAAAACAACAAAT
Source organism: Dioctria rufipes (assembly GCA_963924295.1). NCBI lineage: Eukaryota > Metazoa > Arthropoda > Insecta > Diptera > Asilidae > Dioctria > Dioctria rufipes. The sequence continues at coordinate 31,416,225 of OZ002742.1, forward strand.
AGCGAACATTTGGGAAGTAAATATGTACATACATTATACATATACATATATATTGATAACCATGTACATATACAATAAAAAATTCAATATCAAATAACCAATTCGATGAAATGTTTCGTAACTATTTTGATAGATTTTTCTGTTTTTTCTTCTTGCTTTTATAAAATTTTAATACTGGTGTAAGAGTGGAGTATTAGTATTGTGCCGATAAAACTGAACTAACATAAAAAAACTTTCAATTCCATTGTTCGCGATTTGCTACTTTATAACATAATGCCTAATAAACAAAATAATAAAAATGAAGGCTCCAATTCCACAAATCAAAATATTATTAGTGTAGAGACTGGTAAAGTAAATGCAACTGCAATAAATTTAACTAAGCTTTGGCACAAAATTCAAGACCTGATCATTCATTTGACATGTCTTACTAGTATTCAGTAAGAATTGAATACCCTCTGGACAAAATCAACCCAAGAATAGTCTAGCGATTTTGTTCTATATAATTAGTATTGAAAAAAAAAGTACTTACAGTCAATGTTCCCGACACGTTGAAGCGCTCCAGTTGCCGGCAAGTACCTGTATGAATGAAACAATTAACTTGCATCTCCCGAAAATTAGTCTTGGAGTGCCGTGTGTCAAGAATAGCATTCCGTGTACAATTTCTGGCCTAATTAAAGTTATTAATAAGCTTACTAATATAACAATGGTCAACACTTTTGGTGTGGTGATTCCGTTTACTATAATCGCCCTTTTTTTCCTTTTTTTTTGGTGATGCTGGAGTTCCTGATATTGATGATTCTGACTTTTCACATTATTTTCTGACAAAATTTTGTTTGAACTTAGCCGACAATGTTACTTGCCCCACGTAATGTCAATTTGGACCATAAGGACGGGCAGATAAGCTACCACAACGTGGGCGAGTAAATGCACCCCATTCACTGATCCCGCTACCATTTGGGCTGCTAGCAGGTAGATTACTCTTTTATGAACGCTTTCACTTTTAAGTGGAAAAGCGCTACCTTTTGTACTGGTGAATGGTGAGCAGATCGTGGCTGCTAAGATTTTGTTGGTGTGGTTGAAAAATAATCAGTCTGTATTTACTCGCCGATGATCGCGGAAATTTATTTTTATTCATTCCCTGATGTTACTGCTCGATGATTTTCAAAATGACAGAGAAGATAGTCTTCTTCTTCTTTTCCTTTTCTCGTCAGCATGTCACCCCGAGCTCGAGGAAACGCACTTCTCTCGGTCTGGGTGCATTCAAATATTCTGATTGCTAGCCGCCGGCATACACGCTGTAGTCTTATCAATGCAGCATATTGCTATATGCAAAACGCTACGACCATAACAGGGTTACCCAGAAACCCAGCAACCAAAGATGGCACAAGAACTAGATGTCGCATGCAGTAGTAAAAAAGTATACAAAATTTATATGGGTGAGTGGTCCATTCCGGAATGGACCACAACATTTGAAATGATGTTTACGTCGAGTGATTCATATTTTTTTCGAATCTGAAGTGTTGAAGAAGTTGGCATGCTCTAAAACATGTTATGGTCCATTCCAGAATGCACTACCCATTTCACAATCTGTATATTCTGCTCTAGTATGGCATGCGACATCTAGTTCTTGTGCCATCTATGCAGTAACGCACATTTGCGAACCTTGCTACAATTAATTTTATATTTAGCATATTATAGTTTAGTTTCCCGAAGACTTACTTTAATTTTGTTGTTTTCTTTTAGTTTATATTATGCTTACCTATATATAGATTTTTTTTTTAAGAAAATTGTTAAGTTTTTTATTTTACCTGAATAATAAAGTGTTATATTTTCTTAATTAAGATTTTACTGTAGCCTAAAATGGCCCAATGTTATATCATTTTACCCATGCCGTTTCTTAAAATGGCACATTACAACATTTTTATTAAAATTGCGATTTTAGTGTTTATGCCGATTTTACAAGCTTTTGCTGATAATAACTTGAGAATTTTCTTGTTCCTATTGCTAAATATATTTTAAAATCTGCTTTTGCTAGAAACTGTAAGTTAATATGAGAGAAAATAACAGTGGCGCGACATTTTATGCCACCTTTTATGGAAACTAATGGCAGAAACACATCCAGGGCTCGAGGCTTCCTCGAGGTGTTGTACCAAAATTTCCAACACGGGTTTCTAAATGATGCAACACAAAACCAAGCCAGCAGCTAGCCTCAAGCCCTAGCCGCAAAGCGCGCTTTGCTCAATGTTGGAAATTTTTCTCTCTCAGGCCTACTTCTGTCAATAGATGTACTACCGAGCCCGGTGGTATAATTTTGTTTTCATTTCTCTGACGCAAGCCTTGAGGCGAGCTGCGAGGAAGCCTGAGAGGGGCCAGGGCTGAGGCTTGCTGGATGTGTTTCTGTCTTAATTCCTCTAGGATTCCAAACATAAAAAATTTGTATTTCTTTGTCAAATATTTCTGATCACAGTAGGTTAAGCGTTGGATAACCGTGTTATTTTCAAAGTTAAACATTTTTAATTGTTTTTAGAGCAAAATAACATGAAATTTTTAAGTAAACAAGTAAAAAAACTAGTATTGGTCTAATTGTAGGAACAATGGTTACATAGATCGACAGTGATTACTTATTTATTAGAATGAACATTAGAAAACAGTTTAATGAAAGTAAATTAAATAGTATATGGATGTATGGATTGAAAGAAGTTGAGTCCTCCGTGGGGAAGATTCTGGAGCTTAGGGCACAGAAAGGCACATTATTCACCCTCTAGACCTATGAGCAATAACCTTGACTTTAGCCTAGAAAACCGTGACATGGTTTTCTAGGTGTAGGACGGTTTCCATACAAGGCCCCTCACAGAAAATACCTCCTCCGGTATTTTCTTTTCTTATTGAAAAGGCATAGATCTCTTTTCAGTGGATTGATGGATAATTCAAAATCCGTAGCCCAGTCTATGGCTAGTCGGATTGCGTTTTGCACCAGTCCACAGAGTACAGATTCATAGCTACCAGTTACTAATATCACCAGGTCGTCTGCATAACAAACTACCTTATATCGCCTCCGGGTGAGTGTTGATAGCAGGTCATCCATAATGATCACCCATAATAAAGGTGATAAAATACTTTTCACTCTGCTCACTCCACTCAGCCTGCCAAAGATAGTTATGTTATTCAACATGTGTGAAATCCAGTATACAATGGACTGGTTCACTCCATGCTTTCTTAACATTTCCGTGAACTTATGCAGAAGCACATTGTTAAAGGCGTCTTCTACATCGATGAAGACAGCGACCGTAGATTGATTAAAAAGGAAGCCTTTTTCAATCGAGTGGATAACCTCGTGGAGGGCCGTCTCAACTGACCTTTCCTTCAGATACACTTGCTGGTGTTGTGACAAGCTTCTTCTGGATATCAAACATCTCAATTCTCACTCGCAGATACGCTCAGGAAAGAAGTCAAGCTTATTGGTTTATATGCCTTAGATGTTGAGTAGTTTACCAGCTTTGATAATAAACACAACTTTAACCTCTTGCCATAGCTTCGGAGTATATCCCGTCATTATGCAGGCCCTAAATAATAGGATTATGTTTCTAATCAATATGTCGCCCGAGTATTGAAGGAGAGCTGGCAAAATGCCGTCCTTGCTCGGGGACTTAAAGGATTTGAACGAATTCACTGCCCAATTCACCGACGCTTCCGTGATGAAATCCACTTCTCCCTCCCCAGACACAGTTTCATAAGGAAAACTTTTGGTTCGTAGAGATGAACAGCTGTCATCAGGAGCATATGGGAAGTGTTTGTCTAGTAGAATTTACAAAGATTCCCAAAAATTAAATAATATAAAACTTAAAGTGATTGAGCAGGTGCTTAAGTAGAATGTGATATCCTAGATGAATGCCCGTATGTAATTTTGTATTGTCACCTATCTGTACAAGCTTGATTTTTGGTGTTGTTTTACGCATCTATTTCTAAAATGGTTCGTCAGACAGTAAAAAGGATTACAACCAATTTCATTGGATTTTATAATGTGAAGTACAATAAAAACGTCAAAGTTCATATACGTAAAATACCGAAATTTTTATATGGCAACACTAATAAGGGGTTGACCGACTTAGTCCACCTTTTAAATTTTATTTCCAATTGCTATAAAAATACCGTATACCAATTTTCAGCTCTCTACGTCGACGCGTTCTCAGCAATGCCCAAATACCTCGTAAACAACGAAATTTTTGTACGTCAACCCTACAAAGGAGTTGCCCAATTGGCCCCATTTTCGAACTTAAGTGTGCTTTTTTTTTTTAAAAAAAAAGGCAGTATACGAATAATTTCACATGTTCTCGAATTATCGTGAGGACAAACAGACGGACTTGCAAAAATCAAAATAACTTTTATTATAATGCGTGTAGGTGTCCAACCTATTTTGCCCTACAAACATTATTTCTATTCGTTACAAACGACGAACTTAGTATATCCAAGGGCGTAGCCAGGGTTTTGTTATGGGGAGAGGGGGCTAGTATGGGCAAGCCTAATACAAAATTGGTTTTGTTTAAAATTACGCAAGACAACCGGGAAAACTTTACTTTAAAAGAAACAATCTTGAATAAATTTAAAATTCTGGTTCATTAAAATGGAATTTCCATGGGAATCGATATCACACATAAAATGTGAAATTTCCTTCATGTTAATATTTATAAGATCAAATTTACGTAAGCTATAGTTTTTTATTTTTTGTTAAAAACCGGCTCAAAACACTTTCATCTGTACTTTTTTTTTTTAACAAGCATTCTCTATGTTCAGCAGTGACATGTTAGAGAATCGTTCTTGAAGGATTGTACTTAAGTCACGTTTTTCGCCTCATAGCAGAAAAACTTCTCTCACAACCGGCGGGCGGAGCTCACTGGGAGTATTATTGCCGCTTGGAAGAGTTGATATAAATTAGGGCAGTAGGTACTCTTTTATAGTATGGTTTTTTAAATATTCTGCATTCATCTCATAATTCTTTAATTGAAACATGTTTTTCATGACCATAACTTCAGCTCCCAAGGCTGATGCATCAATTCTTAAGATTTTTTTATAATTACTGATAAAATCCTCTCCGTTTCATGTCCAATTTAATAAATGCCAGCGCAGTACGAGCTAACGTTATATTTCCAAATCGGCTTTTCAGATATTATCTACTAGGTACTTTGTAGTAAATGTTGATTTTCCAGTATTCATTTGGAATTTGTATCAGATGGTAAATGCACAAAAGTCCTTTTGTTGACGCGTTCTTCTTGAGACTCCAACCAAATCTCGCCTGTCCAGAAGTGGCATTTTGCGTCTGGGGCCCCACGGTGTTAATAGTGTTTCTGCTTAGAGTTTAAAAGTTAAATAAATCTAAATTTTCTGCTTTCTCTCCAACTATGGATACTCGTTGATAATCCCACAATATTCTCCTCTCATTCACAAACTCGGTCTAGGTGGTGAGGGAATCGGCGAAACTGTTTGTTTTCTGCAAAGGAAGAAAAAATGAGTAGAACTAAGTCGCTTCATATAATTTATCGAGCCTTATTCGTGTGGCTGTGGAGGTTTAATAGGGGTACAACTACCCTTCACAATCTAGAAATATATATACATATGTACATGACTCGGAATCATTAGACCAATGGACGCAAAAAAAAAAATGCTTCCTCCTCATCACAATAAAAAATTCGATTTCCTTCATATTTCTTTAATGCATCTGAAGGAGAGTCCGGATGCTCACCTCCATCAAATCGCGTACATATTGCATATCAGGCCGGATGATCCGAACGAAGTATATAGGAAGCCTAATCCGCCGATGAATATTTTAGTGCGAAGGACTATTTAATTCCAGGCACGAATCCAACAAATTGGCAGAGGTCAAATCAAATCGAAATTACAATCAATTTGCCCTTCTCCGACCGGAAGAGCAACCAGGTCAGGCTTCAAAGGTGGCGGCAACAGTGAGGCTCTACATACTTCTTGCAAGGAGGCAAGGAAACAAGATTGGGTTGAAGCAATAAAAGTCCCAAAAGTCATCCTCCTCGGCTCTCCTTACCGTCGCTTCCCTCTTCCCTAGTGATATGTAGTGGATATGATTAGGTGCTAAAAATAATTTGTACACAGTTCACAACATGATTTGACTGGGAATGAAAATTTCCTCCCTTTCGGTTTACGCCTCAAGTGAACGGAGCTCTGCAATTTTCATAAATGGATACGAGTGTTAATGTGGGGGCGGCGGAGGGTATTCCACCATTGATACCTGGCTATGTGATAAAATAAAAAAAATTCTTTCTTTTTTTTCATTCCCATTTTGTAGCTCCATTTGATTACTGATCTCATTAGGCAGACATCTGAATTCCGCACCATTTATCTTCTGAAGACAAACGAGCCTCGGTGTGTATCATATTTCGATATGGCAAAGTGTAATAACGCGGAAAATGGGGAGTCTTAGGAAGAAAAAAGAAGAAAAAAAGAGAAAAAAAAAACAAAAAAGGAAAAATTGACGCTTCAGGGGATGAATAAGCTGAAGCTGGTATGGTCCTCCATTGAACTTTCATATTTCATAGGCATAGGCATAGAGCATTGCGGCTCGTGGAATAAAATGAAACGAGCGAGATCCCAGCTTTGTTTGAGAAGTGAATTGAGGCATGATAACGTGGTGGAGCAAGATTAGATGCCCCAGTTCCAAGTCTCTTCCCAAGCACTAGATAAAAATTTGATTTACCATGGAAGAAATTGGGAAGTAATGCTTGTCTTTCGGGGCACTTGCCAGGGTACATTTATACTTTTATGACATTTTTGGCATGCGCCGGGTCAGTAGCTCAATATTCGTTCCCGTTGTTGAACTATAGTTATGACAGCAATCCAGACTAAAATGCATATTGAATTCCTGGCACATATCCAAAACAGTAAATCCGTTCAATTCTAGCAGCAAAATAATGAAATTTCGACAACGAGAATCGCATAACTGACTTCATTCCCATATCCCCCCTTCAACCGGTACAAGATTTGTATTGCGATAAGGCATAAATCAGTGATTCGAGTGTTGTGACCCATTAATCAAAAAAAAAGTTACGACTTCGATTATATCAATGGATGAAGAGTGGGGATAAGGAGATTTATGTCTCTTTTTGTTGCTGTTTTATTTTATTTTATTTTTTTATTTCAAGGAAGTAAATTTTGTCTGAGATTGAATTGAAATTTTCATAAGTCCCGAGGCAAAGAGAATAATGTTAATAAAGTAGCCGAGAAATGAAGATATGGTTTTAGGATTCGTAAGATTTCTGAAAGAGACATAAGAGTATTGGGTGGGCTGGGCAGATTGAAGTACTTACTATGTACCAGTAGCCCAGGATACTGAAGCAAGTTCACCAGAATAGGGACTGCATATTTTGCTTTGAAAATTATTCAGGGCGTTTGTACATATAAAAGAGAAAGTTAATCGAAAAATCGAAAAGGACGCAGATAAAATATGTAAGGAGGAAGTTAGTTAATCGGATAGAGCCATGGGCAGAACCGTGTTTCCTCTTTAATTTACAAAAATTGCCGCAAGCTCTTTGGAACTGTTTTAGTAAATTATTTTCAATTTCATTTGGTAGCGGTTCCATGGAAGTTGAAGTTGCTTTTTAAAGAAGATTTGTTATTTTTTTTTAATTATATTTAAGAAACATACTATAATGGCGAATTTTACTTATCTCAATATTCGGAGTCGGTTTAATTTAGTAGATTTGTAGGAAAGTACAACAAATTTGGTATTCAAAGAAAAATTCCATTAGAATACTGACGAAATAGGTGCACAAAAAGATGCAAATATTAACGTCGCATGGAGTATAGAGAAAATTACACCTCAAAATAGCAGAGAAGGAAAGCCTCGATTATTTCCAATGAATTGAGTCACGGATAAGTTCTTATTTATAGAAAGTAACAGGAATTCTGGAAAGTAAAAAATTATCTTTAAAGTTAAGTAAAAAAAAAAACAAGTATACAGAGTAAAAATTTGATATTAGGTTGCAATTGAAATTGCTAGAATTCTACATCTATATCATTTTCCAACTGCGTGGAAATTAACTATAGCCCATGTTCTCCCTGTTTCCAAAAAAAAGGAGAGGCTAGTGCTAATTTAAATTATCTTTTTTCGAGACCTGCTGATTTTTTTTACGGAATGTTTGAAGGAACCGTAGTGTACATAATTTTTCTGAGCCTAAATTTGTTGTTGTTCTATATATTTCGAATGCCTTTTATAGAATCTAACATCTTGAATTATACTCTCCCCTTTTATTATGGATTGAAAACTCTTTACCTGGTTGCCTAATTAAGGCTGTAATAGGCGGCAAACCCTTGAATTAGCTTACTCTTTTACACTCTTGTGGACTCCAGAAGAAATGACGCATGTCTTAATCAAGATCACATACATAAGTACAGCACTGAAAACCAACCTTGAAGGTATCAAAGACTTAAAGCTGTTTCATCTCTTTAGAATAAGACCATCATTTTACCGCTTATTTCGACCTATTAAATCTAGCTTTTCTACGTGCCTTATCTTTAATATTGTCTAAAATTGGGCCTTCAAGCTCATTGATGATGTGGTAATAACTTTTTATACCAACGTCCTCGTACATTGTAATAATGTCGAATGCCTGTCGCTACTTCAATGCTACATGCATGATCAATGTCCTTATGAAATATCTCGTCTAGTAGATTAATTCCTGCGGGTAATAATTGCACTGCAAAGTGCGAACTTCCTTTCATTCTTCGAAATACTTTCGAGCCTAAAATAAAATTCCGTGATGCTTTTTTATAAAATTTTTTGTCTTTCTTCGGACTTGTAATCTACGAAGGTTTAACCACAGAAATGAAATACCGAAAATGTTTGATGGCTGTAACAACAAAGTTATTTATGAGAAGTGCTCGTAGCAAACCTTAATAATATCGGAGACAGACTTACAATTTGCGCTAAACCGCAAGTCTGTTTCTATATACTGAGAAAAGCTCGGTATACGCTCGGTTTGATTGATTGATTGATTTATGAGGTTTGGGACCCCTCTTCAGGTCCCCCGAACGAAGGCCAAGAGAAGGCCCATTTTTCACCCTCCAGACCCATGCGCGATTGTTTATAGGTCCCAACCGGACGCTCTTATAAATTTCAGTATTGGCTCCCAGCCCTCCTTGCCGGCATCATGCAGCTCTTCTACTAGGTTTGAACCAAGAATTCTGTAGCGTATTCCTGAGAGTGCCGGGCAGTGACATAGAAAATGGGTCACTGTTTCGGACTCCTCTCCGCAACCCCTGCATATAGGGTCATCAACAAGTCTCATCCTGTGAAGGTGGCCCCTGATTGCTGAGTTTTAGGAGCTTATTCGTATGATTTAAATTTGGTGTACCCCCACAGTTCCTTTGTTGTCCTACCCGTGGGATCTTCCAACCAAAGGCGACTGTGTTGGCGGTCAGCCCAGCTTGAAATGATTGAGACAAGGTGTTTTGGTGCAATCCCGACTGTAGAGGCAGGTTCCTCTGAGGCTGCTCCAAGACGAGCAAGTTCGTCTGCCCTTTCATTTCCGCCGATGTTGCTGTGCCCCAGCACCCACTGCACTATCACCCTGTTATTCCGAGAGAGGGAATTCAGGGTGGTTTTGCACTCCATTAATAATTTGGATGTTATAAATGGTTTAGACAAAGCTTTGATAGCTGCTTGGCTGTCCGAGCAGATGGCTATCTGCTTATTCTCAGAGTCTGAGTTAAGGAGTTGTCTTCCCGCTTCAAGGATAGCCTTGACTTCTGCCTGGAAAACCGTGAAGTGGTTTTCAAGGTGAATGGAGAACTCAAGTTCAGGCTCCTCATAGAAAACTCCCGCTCCGGTGCCTTTATCGGACTTAGAACCATCCGTATATATTATAATTGGGTTTGTCAATGGTTGAAACACGGAATGTGATTCCCATTCTGCCCTGGATGGAATTCTATATTCAAAATTGCTTTCCAGCATGGTCTCGAGGAGGTAGTCCCTATCTCTGTCAATGCCAGGTGCGATAGACTGCACGAACTCATAAATGGATTCATGTGGAACCCTTGTTCCCCCATGAAGCCAACCGAGGTTAAGATGCAGCCTTAGCGCTGTAGTCGACGCCCTTTGCTTGATATGTATTTGCACCGGGTGTATATTGAGGATAAAATCCAGAGCCCGGGTGCTAGTTGACTTAAAATCGCCGCTTGCGCTGAGAAGGCACAGTATTTGAATCTTCTCCAGCATCTTGCGATGGTTGGCGAGGTCCATTGCTTTCTACCATACCGCTGAACCGTAGGTTAACTTGGGTCGGATGACACTAGTGTATATCCATAGAATCATCCGCGGTTTGAGTCCCCACTTCTTCCCTACTGCTCTACGGCACATTGCGAACACTCTAAGAGCTTTGTTAGCTCTATCTTCGAGGTGTGGTTTCCAGTTTAACTTTTTGTCTAGAATAATACCTAGGTATTTCACCCTGTCCTTTAATTCCAAGCGTGTGGAGCCAATCAGGGGTAGGTTTAAACTGGGGATATTCCTTTTCATGGTGAATAGGCATAAATCAGTTTTCAGTGGATTGATGCTCAGCCCGTAATCCGTGGCCCAGCGCATGACTAGTCTGATCGCGCCTTGCACCAGTCCACAGAGTACAGGTTCATAACTTCCGGTGACTAAAATTATCAAGTCGTCCGCGTAACATACTGCTTTGTACCCCCTCCGGGTGAGTGTTAGCAGGAGATCGTCCATGATAAGTACCCATAGCAAAGGTGATAGGATACCGCCTTGCGGGGTACCCCTGTGAACTTTTTTAACTCTGCTTGCCCCGCCAAGATCAGCAAAGACTGTTCTATTATGCAACATGTGTATAATCAAATTTTTTAGAGATTGGTTCACTCCATGTTTTGTTAGTATTTCCGTGAACCTATGTAGAAGAACATTATTAAAGGCGCCTTCTACATCGATGAAAACAGCTAGCGTAGATTGTTTAAAGAGAAAGCCTTTTTCAATTGAGTGAATCACCTCATCGAGAGCCGTCTCGACGGACTTTCCCTTTAAGTACGCATGTTGGTGCTGTGATAGTCTGCTTCTGGGGATGGAGCGTCTCAGCTCCCACTCACAGATGCGTTCGAAGGTTTTAAGTAAGAAAGAAGTGAAGCTTATAGGCCTATACGCTTTGCAGTTTACATTCAGTATATAGTACATTGGAAATCAATATTGAAATCGCGAAAAATGTACGCTGTATACGACTTTAATGCATTATGACCCTAGTTATAAACAATAATCATATAATACACGAACCATTTTCTGACATTTAATATTTGACAGTTGCCAAGTTTAATACACGAACTTAGAATATAGCTACGAGTAAGAAACTAAGAATATAGAGAGTAGAGAATATAGAGAGTACAGGAAGTGTGATAAGCCAAATTTGGTGTAGTCAAATTCTGGTTGTGCTAGTATCTGTTGCCGCTGTAGTGAACGCTCAGTACAGCCGTGTAGTAGAATCAATATAGAGAGCGGAGCAACAAATTATATGATTGAAAATATTGCGTTTGCTCCCACCAAAAATGTTCTTATTCGATGTCAGTACGCCAACATACCCTGGGAATTTCTCATCTGTCAGAAACGTAAACAAATCTCGGTGGATGAAGGAATTTTTCGATATTTCATCCTTTTTGTTATGTATTTTTAATATAATTTGATATAAAAAGCTGCTGCAACAATACATAAAATTCTAAAGAAAAAATTTCCGGTGAATATCTAAGAAAACATTGAAGGCTTTTCTACATCAGGTCGAGTCGAAGAAGCATTACTGATTTCGTATTGGAGCGAGGCTTTGTTGGTTTACCCTTTGGTTACGTCATCAAGTCGAGGCATCTTCAACTATCATGCCATATAGATAAAACAGAAAGCTCCTTCATTGGATTGTTCAGTATCTATATGTACTCAATAACCAATGTAATACACAACAGTTTTCTGTTCCAATCTGGGTGATTAATTTGAATTGAATCTCGATATTCATTTCATTTGAACTATTGTCGGCTGCATGTGTGCTGAAGAAAAAGGTTCAGTAAATTTCTAAGAAAAAATATTTGTCTATCTGCATTCATAAGAATGTTTATCTGACCTGCTCAGACATAATATGTATGTTCGGACGGTCTTCAACTTTAGCCACCAATAATGCACACGAATTTTGAAGAAATATTTTGTTTCGTACCATTGATATATTTAACCGAGATCAGTGAGTTATACCGGAGACAGACTTGCAATTTCAATATTGATATAATGATTTTGCAATTATGTCAATTCAATCTTAACTTTTTCGCTACTTCAATCTGGCAGTCTACAAACATTTTTCGCGGGCCTACTTGAGCTACTCTAATCTTATTTTATCTCTCATCTTTTACAAAATTGGCCTGGGCCGACATTTATGTTTACAAGTGTGATTTGTTTCGCTTAGTTGCATTATGTCATGTATTCCTACTTTAACATTTATAAAATTTTTTGTTATTATTCCTAATTTGTAATAATGTTACATTTATGTTTCCTTCACTTATATTTTGTATCTGTCAAAATTACTTCACCTACTTTAGTTTTTAGTTCAGGTTAAAATGGTTTAATTATTTCTACTTCTATTTCTACTTCTAATAATTTTAATTTAGATGTCGAAGTATTTCTTTTATTTTTATTTTAATAAATTGTTATGGTCGTAGCGTATTGCATATAGCAATATAGCAATATGCTACATTGATAAGACTGCAGCGTGTATGCCGGCGGCTGTCAATCAGAATATTCGAATGCACCCAGACCGAGAGAAGTGCGATTCCTCGAGCTCGGGGTGACATGCTGATGAGAAAAGGAAAATAAGAAGAAGACAATCTTCTCTGTCATTTGTGATCCATCGAGCGCCTACATCGGTGAATGAACAAAAAAATAAATTTCCGCAATCATCTGCTAGTAAACACAGCCTGTAAGTAAATTTAGAATATCGAAGGATATTCTAATGTATCAATTATTCTAATGTATCAATTACACCAACGCTATACTAATTGGTGACAGCCACTGTACCTTATTGCAGAATGTGAGTGAGTTTTTTTTAATTAATAAACAGAAATAAAAGTCGAGCTGTAAACTATCTAATATCTCCCAAAATTGCAGAAAAAAATCTGAACAATATTAACTGGATAGTTTATCTATATGGAGAAAACTTGTACCAGTGCAGCACTTTGCTTGATTTATAGTTGCAGACTTTATGGGTGCAATGTCGGAGCGTTGTAAAAGTGCTGAAAATAAGGCTCCGTGATTTGTTCAATTTTCTGTGGACCATAATGTATTAAACAACGATGAAATGCTACGGCTAAGGCGAATTGCTTTGGATATACAAAAGTAAGAAAATTTCCCATTTATAGCACCAGATGCTTAGGATATTATATAGGCAAAAGAGGCTATAGAGATTGTGATCTATTTACTGAAGCAAGAAGTGAACTTTTTATAGCTCAGACAGAAATCGTTAGTGGAATTACGGTAGATGATTTCTGTCAATTTTTACTGCTAATTTCCAGTGGAATGTGTAAAACTCTCCAGGATATTTATTCCGGTGATACTGTCAAGGAAAATAAAGAGATTGTTAGAATGACATCAAAAGAGTTCGAAACTAATACTAATTTAATAGATATTGCACAATCAGGATGAACAAAATAGTTAAAATTCATCAAGACATGTTTGAGATATTGGAGAACTTTCCCCCAGGAGAAATGAGGTTACCCTAATTTTGAGAAATTTTAATACTTCTATTAAGAATGTTCAACCAACAAAAGAAGAAAAACTTAACCAAGTAAGAGGTTTTTCCAGTATGTTACACTAAATTGAGCTGTTTGTAATTAATGCATGCTTTCTATTTTATTCGCTAAGCAAAGTATTTCCATGCCAAATTTTAAAAAAAAAATTCTTCATTATCGTTAAATTCCAAACTTTATGGCATAAATCTTAAATTCATTTTTAAGCAATCTAGATTCCAGTTTGATTCCTCAAATTTAATTAGTTAATCTCTTCTGAAACAATAATTAGCTGTTATAAGAGCGCTGTATCTAGTAATAAGTTTTCGTAGAAGTTATTTGTTTCTTTGTACATATACGTATACATATATCAATATTATTAATAGTACTATTATTATTATTTCTTTTATCACTGGAATGAATTCAAACAGCAATCGCGGAATATATTACGTCTTTGAAAGTGTTACTATTTAGGAATGTTGTCCAATCACTGTTCCGGGGCCCGCTCGCATAAAAGTCGCCTAGGTCCGCCTAGTCCCTCTTTCCAGGTCAACAAGGTACTCTGAAAACATCTGCCCTCAGAGTCAGATGGGTGCTGGGGCTGGGGGGGGGATATGGGTAAGTGACGTAAGGGTCCCTTCAGGACCGAATGTGTGCCAGCTTTTAGTTAATAGGCACGAATTTTTTTTTGGTTATGGCAGACGGCAGCGGCAGGTTTTTCGTGGAACCTCCCCACACTCTCCGCCAATAGATGAGGCGAGCTAGCTTGCCGCCCTGCAGTCAACGCTGTCCATCGAGTGATCTGTCAGCTCATGCTGGCAGTCTGGACTTTACGTCCAAGCCAATCACTCTGCATACATCCATAACATAATGTCAAGAATATTTCATTTTTTTTTACTTTTAGGTTGGCAATATTCCTTCTCCTATTTAGCTGTCAAAACTATCTGAGTTTTTTTTTTTTTTAATTTAAAAGTTGGCAATATTCGTCTATTTATTTAGGACGTGTCAAAATAATTATTGATTTTAATTTCTATATTGGTCATTTGCAATATTATAGTGATTCCACGTCTAGGCACAAGTGCAGCTAAATGCTACCGCTTCGTGCTATTACGTGTAGCTTGGGCCTTTATAGAATCAGCTTGAGTGGTTCATTTCGGGTAGATGTCACGCGGAGTTGTAAGAATTGATGGCTATGTCTCAGTGTCTATCGTTGACGGCAAAACTAACTGAAATGTCAAATTTGGTTCTATATTTTGTTTATTGTACTGACTTTCGCCTGCTGCTGTTTTGCCCGCGTCTCAAGAATCCTGCAATCGAGAGGAGATGCAGTTTTCTTACACACGATGATCCGGAAGTTATTTTAACAGACGATCCACGGTTAGAACTTAGCCTAAGTGTTTTTCTACCTACATGGAGGTTATCAGGTGAATGCAAGATACCTCGCTTTCCTTACATCAAATGGCTATATTGTAGGTGTGAGACCAAATGAAAGCCATTTACCATTGGCACAAGTAACCGAGGAACAGGGAAGAGCGAAGTAAGTTGTTCTGTTACAGTATTATTGGAAGCCGACAACTGCTGCTTGAGCAGCTAACAATTTTTATGAACGTTGATGCGTAGATAGTATAAGGAAGTCCACGTATTAATTTTATTTTTTAGAAATACACAGAAAATGTACGGCATAATTTGTATTCACTCTTGGTGGCCGACAGGAGTTATTTTCAGGTCGACCTCCAACAATGCAAAAAAAAGAACTTTCTATGAAAATAATTGAGGGCTTCGTTGACTGATAAACGCATTTTTGTAATTTGATTTAACTAAATTTAATTTTAAGTAATTATGCAGAAAATTACACTGTGTCAAAGCAACCAAATTGAATTTATGTTGAACTCCCCACTCAGCGGAAAATGGGAGTATAATATAAGAGAATCGGAGAGGCTTCTTAAATGCGGTGAGGAGTGAGTGCTCTCTTTTGACTCGCTGTTCATTGTATTTTAACACGACATGTCATTTGAAAGAAGCAATAGAAGTAGTACTACTGCAATATTCCAGAATCCATATCTATTGCTATCCAAGGCCTAGCCCTCTTCAGATAAGTATAAAGCGAGCATTGCATATTTTTATTCTAAAATTATTGCTCCCTTATGCCTCTTTTAGGGAGGTGGAGGGTTCGAAATATTTCCCGCTGAATAGAGACATGTTTTATGTATCTAATGGTACATTTACACGGCGATAGTAATTTCATTTTGAGTTCTTCTATGTGAGAAACTTTCCGCTTTTTGTACCCATGCATATCAAGACAGTCGCAATATTTAATGTTGGAAAGTTAATTTCAAATTTGAAGTAAGGTCATTTCTGCAGCAAATAAATGACACAAATATCAGTATACAGCTACAATTGGTATAAGACTAAAATACCTAAAACAACTAAAATAAGAAGAGTAAGGTCTTGTGCAGCTATGTGTCTAAACGGAAACTAGCTGCGAAACGCTGTAACGGCGTCATGGTGCACCAATCTGTCCACCGCCGCCCTGATAGTTTAGCCACGGGGTATTGTTCAACCTGGTACTAAAGTGGTTTCGCTCAGTACGGATTGTAGATACGGTAGGCAAACGATACCAAAAAATATATGGTTGTCATATTTTTCTTCGGTTGCTTTAAGAGCCTCGTAATGCCTATGTAATACTACTGGATATTTTTTACGTTTTACTCTATGGCTTTTGGTGCTATGCGCATTTTCGAGGGAAGACTGGATCTGATTTGCTTTGGTTTCTGAGTTTCTAAACTTCTTTTGGATTCTACCTAGCGCTAGTTGGGTATCGCGTCTGTTATGCGTTTGCGGAATTCTTGGCTTCTTATTCGCATTTCGTGTGGGTTCGTGGGTTTTTAGATTTTCTTCGGGCTCTATCGTCCTTGCTTCTGTTCTGTCTTCATTCTAGGCTCCGATGTTATAGTCGCTGGGTGCGTTCCTTTCTTAGATATAACTGAGTGCTGGGGATGCTGGTCCATGCGTCCCTATCCTTAAGCTCTAAGTGGTTTCTTATCTGTCTAAGGTTGGGGACCTCAATTATAATAGCTTCCTATTTTCCCGTCTTCTTAGTTGTGTTCTAATCTTTCTACTCTTATATACTACTGATACGGCTGTTGGAGATCTTCCTTACATGCTTCCAAGATAGAAATCCGAGGCTTCTGGGGATCCCTTATGTATCTTCGGTCCTGTAGTTACTGTGGCATATGTATGTCGTGTTTATCGGTTTCCGAGGTCTAACTCTTTCAAGTCTAGCTTCCTGCTGCTTAGTGTTTATGCATATTATTCGGTTCGAATAGGCATCGTTGTTTTGTTTCTGTATCTAATAATATCTGGTTATGTATGTATATAAAGAGATTGTAGCAGGGCTATTTGTTACGTTCCGGTAACTTTAACAATTCTAAGTAGTGAAGCGTACGTCGTTTAATTTCAGCCACGGAAATCTTCAGCGGTATTCCTAAACGCTATCGAAGAGGGCTTGTATACCCATTTTGTGTTCCCAAAGAGCACGAAGTCTGCTGTGTGCAGATTTTATTAAACTAGTATCTAATCTGATATTTGCGGTAGGTTAGTTAACATTGTGAGAGTGTTTTTCAAGGGATGACTCTGTGTCATGGTCTGAGGCATATGTTTACGTTGGCGATTGTGTGAGCTATGCATATGATAATAATGTTTCCGATTTATCTAAAATGCTTAAAATAGTCTATCTTAATCTAGGATTTTTGAAAAAGCGTGTATCATCAAAAGCCTTGTGCAATTGACCTCTGCGGATTATAATCAGATGTATGACCCATCCCACATACGCACATGCACTGGTATTGTACATATGTGAGTATGTGATACTGGATCCGACCCATATCTTACTGATCAGCACATTGACTAAACAAACTTAAATATATTAGTCAAGGTTGACTTTTCCTTTATGAAGCCTGTGAAGGTGAAGCACATCACCACTGACCAGGGCTTCAAAAATCTTCGCAACATAGCACAAGTTAGCAATAGGTCTATAGTTTGAAACATCCAATTGATTGCCCTTCTTATGTAGAGGAATAATCACAGAGTACTTCTATGACTGTGGAAAGGACCCACAGGACAAGGACAGATTAAATAAGTAACACAGGACATGGGACAGGAATGGGCCGCATTTATTCAGAAAGAAAGCGGGAATACAATCAGGACCAATTGTAAGACTATCAGGTAAGTTCAACATGTGTTCAGTAACAGACACGTCGTCAAACACAAGATCTTTGGCTTCAAGGGAGGTTGGCGGGCGCTTAGTAAATGAGAAAAGTCAATATCACTAATATCCCCATTGGAATCGCAGTACTAAAGAATTCAGAAAAAAAAATTTGAAACGGTATATGGGTCGCTACTTTCGGTGCCGCCAAAGTTTAAAGCTGAAGGTTACGCATCACAATTATAATTATTAGAATTTATCAATTTTCAGAATTATTTAGGATAATTATGAAGCGTTAGTTTCATACTAGCAATATAGTCGTCATATGAAATATGAAGCAGCGAAGTCAACTGATTCCAGGCACTGCAGTAAGCCGAGCAATCTGCAACACTTCTTGAAGCACAAAACCTTCTCTAAGCTTTATTTTCAGATTTTTTAAGTGCCGTAAGTGGCTGTTCAGCCAAGGCTGAGATGCGTGAGAATTTTTAAGATACACAGATCGGCATACATTGCATAAAACGAATATAGAGGGTATTATAAAAAGTATCGACAGCTCCGTCAATATCCCGTTCGTTAAGAACATTGGTCCAATCGCAAAGTTGGAGCCAGTTGTCAAGCTTTGAAAAATCAGCCGTTTTGAAATTAAAAAAATAAATACTTAAATTAGAAGAGTCTACATTAACATGGTCAAAACAGACAGTAACATGAAGAGCCGGATGATGACAGGATTCAGGAATTAAAGGAGTCGAACATCCCCTGACAAATGTGGCACCCGAGTTAGAACACCTCGTCCAGAAGTTTACCAGAGCTGTTTGAAACATCGCTACGTTGTGCGAAACTTATAGCGGCGACTGTGCCAAGAAAGGATAAAACATGGAGAGGTGCAGCCGAGATACAGGGCAGCAGTCCTTCAAAGTCGGAAAAAAAGCTCCCAGCTAATGCTTCGCATATTAAAATCGCCGAAAAATTTTGTGTGATTCAAGGGCGAAAACTCATTAAGGAGACCGCCAACTGACAACACAGACCTACTAACATTTTTGTTGAGAAAAAGCAATACACTGCGACTTTCCTGAGTTCAATATCAACCGATTGCTTTAAGCTTACAAGCCTATTCTGTTTAAATCATCGTTTATGCGTGCAAGGCAGTCTGCAATGAGTCCAAGGGGCCTACTCAAATAGATTTGTACATCATCAGCACACATATGCACTTTAACGTCACGAACTACTTTAGGTAGATCATTGATGAATATGCTAAGTAGCAATGGGCCCAGAATAGAGCCTTGTGGTACGCCCGCCGAATAATAAAGTGAACGAGTTTCAGATATTATTATTTACCTTAACGCGTTGGCAACGACGTGACAAAAAATCTATCTTTAATGAGAGTAAGGGTTGAAGTACTGAATTTGAAAACAAGAAACAATTTATGCAGAAGGGTGTTATTAAGAACACTATCAAATGCCTTGGTGAAATCTAGCAGTACTAAGGTACTAAAATTATTTTGATCCAGGGGCAATCTAACGTCAAGGGATACCCTTAACACCGCAGTCTTATAACTGTAACAGTCTGAAGGAAACGTTGATGTCGTTAAGCATAAATTGAATGAAGAATGTATTTACCACAAAATGGAAGCAATAACCTGATAAATCGTGGAGACAAATCATAGGGTCCAATGGCATCAGATGTGATCGAGTTAATGGAAATTGAAAGTTCATTGAGGTTGTTAACACAACGAAAGGAGAATGTATTATGATTGACTAGAGGTGAAACTCCGTCCAATGAACCTCCATGAGGATTTTCCATTGAACTTTGGTTAAGTGATGTAAAACATACATTAAGTTCATCGGGGTTGAATCCACAATCGACTTCATCTTTCCTATACACACCAGCCCGTCGTAGGTTGCACCATGAGACTCTGGGTTGTGGATGGCAGTTCAATTTAGAACTAAAATACTAGCGCTTAGCGCGACAAATGACCGCAGTGGCACTATTGCGTGCCGTTTGATGTAATACACGGGCTACAGAGCTATTAGAATAGTGTGTAACGATGATATAAAAACTCCCGTTCAGCAAATAGCTACAGAACTTGAGATGAAAACCAAGAACAGACATTACCTGTTATATATTTATATCTAACATGAACATATTTATCGTATAAGTGAAAGATTAACGATGATAATGTTTCAACTTGGCAATTAACAGAAGAAGAATTATTGATTTACTCCCATGGCAAGCGTAGGCATTCCTCAAACAAAGCATTTACATCAATATGATTAAAATCACAATATCACTTGGTTGAGCGAGATCACTTTACTTGCATCTGTTGTAAGAAACAAATCCAATAATGAGGGATTAGCTGCATTAAAGTATGTTGAAAAATTATTGATTACATTTAGATGTAGTGTATGAAGGAAATGCAGGAACAGATTGACTGTAAGATCCTGCCGATGAAGGTTAACATCAAAATCACCTCCTACAATGACATTCGCATACTGCTGAGAAATATGTGATAATGTATCTTCAAACTACTACTTTATGGGGCAGTTGAAGCAATTTAGGTTAAAGTACACTGTTCATAAAAAAAAACTTGTTACATCTCCTTTCGAGGAACTTATATGCTCGGAATTGAAGCAGTCGCGAACATATATCTTAATACCGCTTCCTATGCGATTCTTGCGGTCATTGCGAAAAATGTTATAGCCAGGTATTACAAGGAATGCTGAGGGAAAACTGTCCTTTAACCAAGTTTCACTGATTTTGTTGCGAATGCTTCTAGCATTTAACGCACATACTTTTAATCCACGGAAATAATCGCATAAGATTTTCCACATCATTCTTACCTTGTCCAGATTACAATTATTCAAATTCATAAAAAAATACGGTCTGGCCACGCAAATTGTCAATCAAACTGGCGAATATTTCAAGCAGTCGAACTTTGGAACAATATTTTATATTAAACAAGTAAAAAAGCTAGAATTCGTCTAAGACCAATTCTTATGATACCCTAGATGAATGCCCGTATTAAATTTCGTATGGTCACCGATCTATTCAAGTATTGATTTTGAAGTTGTTTTTCGCATATATTTCTAGAACAGTTTGTCGCACAGAAAAAATTGTAATAACCAATTTTATTGGATTTCGTATTCTGCAGAAGTTTTTAGTACAATAAAAATGTCTTGGACTGATCGTTTTCAAAGTATACGTAAAAAACCGAAATTTTTATATGGCAACACCAAGAAGGAGTTGCCCGATTTAGTCCATTTTTGAGATTTTATTTGCTAATGCAGTAGAAACATCATGTAGGAAATTTCAGCTCTCTACGTCGATGCGTTCTCAGGCAGTGTCCAAATATATAGCGGAAAACGAAATTTTTATATGGCAACCCCACGAAGGAGTTGCCCGATTTGTCTCATTTTCGAACTTAATTTTACTTTTTTTTTTAAAGTCCGTGTACAAAATTTCAGCTCTTTAAGTATACGCGTTCTCGAGTTATCGTGCGCACAGACGGACGGACGGACGGACGGACAGACGGACGGACGGACATGTAAAAATCGAAATGAATTTTAATATGAATGGGTGTCCAATCCATTTTGCTCTACCATCATTATTTCGAGGTGTTACAAACGGAATGACAAACTTAGTATACCCCTATGATTTCATCTAGGGTATGATAACAAGAGGAAAAGAGAACGCATTTTTATCATGAGACTGTATAAAGCCTGCGCACTGCCTGTTTTCATTCGCTGCTGGTCATTTTCATTTCTCCTGATGTGCATAAAGCCATTTCTCGTAGTCACAGATATTATTTTCCGCAACTTGCGATATTCCAGCGCTTCACGAAGAATGGAATTGACATAAACAGGGCATGTTGACTATAACCCTTTCAGCTGAGATAACTCAACACCTTTATGTCGATAGAATGCTAAAAGAAAAATAGTTGGTCAGCATGGCATGTAAAACGTACTAGATTTGGAGTGCTCACCAATACTATCTTTGTTCTTAGCTGAAATGTGTCACAGTATTGCACGTTCTACAAGACCAGCTATCTGCTTAAAATTTTTAGTTATATTCTCCGTCGGAGTGCGGGTATACCGTGTATAATAACATCACTGAGGCGCCTAGACCGTTCCAGGTCATCAACTTGATCATGATGACGGATGTGGCCCAATATCAATTCAGTGAGACTACCAATGGAATCATCTAGCCTTGAGATAATCCGTCGAGTTTCCAATTGCTAAATTAACTTTGCGGAAAGGGTCTGCTCACCATCCAGCGGGGGAGTAATACTAGCTTCCACAATAGATGCACTGCGGGTGGTAACATTGGTATTGGTTAGGTAACTGGCCTTGGCCATTGAATTATACCAGAATTTCTCTTGCTTTTGCTGTTTATTATTTGAAGAGTCTTTGTCCACCATTGTAAGAGATAGCTTCCTCACTGGGCTCACTAACACTATCAACACACTGTTTGATAACGCTACTGTTGCGTGTAGTAATAATAACTCGCTATTTCACCAACACAAACAGAGCACAAATCAGCCAAGCGATCTAACAAATTTTATTAAAAATTACTTTCCGAATCAAAGAATATTGAAACTGGGAATTGGTTTATTTCTATATAAATAAAACTATGCGTATTTCCAAAATACTCGCGGAAAAGTAGATTTTCAGTATTTACCAACTGGAAATAATTTAAATAAGACTAAGAGCGGGAGCAGATATAGAAAACGTCTAGTCACTAGCGCACATACTGAGAAAGCATAGCAAAACTCTCTAAATTTACATGGACTCAAATTCACCATATTTCAGCCGTGCTAGAAACCAAGAATTTTGAAATCTTCCTTCTGTTATTCTTTATTCTATGACAGCAATCTGAAAATTTTAATTCAAGGAGTACTAAAGCCATGCAAGCCTTAGTTTGCTAGGATCGACAGAGTGAAATCATGGTGGTCCCCTTTTTTATATAAATACTTCAACCCCAAACTGAATTTTCACGTTTAATTTGTGCCTCTCCGAAGTGTTAATAAAATTACTTCATCAATCAAATCCAAACATTTTTGGTCTCCCCTAATATCAGGCAAGGTTGAGTACAATGCATACTTTTAGCTATATAAGTATATTTATATTTTTATTCCCATAAATAATGACATATCAAACATTGTATTCCCCTATCCCTACCCCTACCATAACATAAACATAAATGCAATCAGTAGAAAGTAACCCCATTTGCATGAAAAATGAACTATTTTTTCACGCTAATTTCCTTGAACCACAACGAACATTGTGTTGTTGATTTCCTGTGCTCCCGGCCGGGGAGAATTTAAAACACATTAGAAACATACGACAACTTTGAGTAATAAAGTCCCGGTGGAGTTACGGTAATACGGTCCCCATTGCCCATAAACAAGCTCTCCCCTAGTTAGGGAAAGTATTTTCGTTTCGCCTCTGCCTCCTATACCTACTCCTCCGCCCCCTCCACCCACCTACTTGTTATATAAGATACTCTGGGAAAGTTTTATACAGGATCACCAGAGCTACTACCTTACCTACTACCAGTGTATATTCGTAATTTAACGTCTTGCATGACATCCCTAACAGCCCTTTACGTAACGTAAAGGTAATGAAGTAACATTTGTATAACTCAGGCGAATAAAGTGCTGCCACATGTGCGTATCGCTCGGCCTTATTCTCTCTTCAGCTTTGGAATTAAATTTTGAACATTTTTGGGTGCCCTGCCTGTACCTAAAAAATATGGTAAACGGAGGGATAGGGGATGTAATGTGAAGATAAGCTTTAAAACAAAATTACGGGGAAAGTATATGGCCTTGGATTAGCGGTGAAACATGAGTGACTTTTAAGAAATTTTTAGTACATTTTTTTTTCGCTCCCAGCCGACATAGGTATGTACTTTTGGGAAAAGTGAGGGGATTCTGTTAAAAATGTTCTTAAATTTTCTAAATTTGTTTATGATTTTATGATACTGCGGGGAATTTATGACGATGACATGGTATTTTTTGGCTAAAATGTTTTTTATGATCTATAACAGGCGGATTTTATTGTGAGACAGGGGTTTGTTTTTTGTTATAAAATAAACATGCGTATGTGTATATGTTTTAGAAGGATTAAAATTTAATATTTGTGTGACTAAATTAGGTTGCTCCGTTTAAACAAATTTGCGTAACAAACAAAAACAAAACCACATGGAAATGTACTAAAAGCTTTTTCATTTCAACCATTGGTTCGATTGAATTTTTCAAAATAGTGTTGCAAAAGGACTTACCTCATTAGTCTAAATCATCAGAATGTACATGATAAAAGTGGGTCAATCAAATTATTTCGAGTTCGTCTGTTATCCGGAATAAGAATTACTCCCGTTACCCTTCCCGCACAATATTTTCCAACCATCCTGTGTCAGAGGTTGTCATTTCGGTACAAGTGACTCCTGTATGATCTTCTGTCGTGTCCCCCAACCCTACCCCAACCTCAACAACAATTTCTCATTGCAATTTTCAAATGGAGTGTTTATTCCCCATTGTCGCCATACAGCACTTGGATAAACCAAGAAAAACTTATAAGTGGATTATTTCTCTTCTACAGCAGACTGAAAATCATTAATAATTTCAATGAATTTCTAAATCATCGAACTTCTATGATAGGCGATCAGAACTTCATTGAAATTATTTTCAATGAATTTCAGTGTGTTGTAGACGAGAAATAATACACCTATTCTAAATTAAGCCCTCAAGCCGACTTTACAAAGCCTGCGACCGTGGTGCGCAGCAGAGACACAATGTATATTTCTAACTCCGCGAGAAAAATCGAACTGAGGCAATTGAATGAAATAAGGAATAAATGATCTGATAATTATTGACTTAAAACCACAAATAAAACTTTGACGAATATTGTAAACCCAAGTCAATAAAAATTCTAACTTATTAAATTTTGAAATAAATAAAATGTTGGCAAGAAAAATAAAATCAAAACCAATAAATAGGCTTGACATTTATTGAATTTTGGAGTGCACCAATTTTAACAAATATAGAACAGTCATTGAATTTAGAGATAAAAGCAAGTGTGACAAATATCGAAAATAAAAACAAATCAACAATTTTTACATTTAATGACCTTTAACAGACACCGGTTAACAAAAATCGAAATTAGAAAAGTATAATTCTGACCTTTATTGAGCTTAAAACGAACTGTTGACACTTTTGACATAATTTAAAGTAGGTGTTCGGTCCACCACCGAAGCATAAATCGTTGAATGCATCCAATTACATATTTCCTGCAAATAAATAAAAGAAATCCACAAAAAATTGAATTCACTAATAAAAAATTCTAAATACTTATCTAAATAAGTATTCTCAAGTGCTCCTAAAAATTTCTATAACATCACAAAAGTCCCTCGATGATATTCACGCCATGAGGGGTATATTACATGATCGACCTCGGCAGCTATAAAAACGCGGCGAGCCATACTGAAATCATCCATTTCCAAATCAGACTTGCTCTGATCAAGTCCTAAGCCTTGGAGTCTATTCTGAGCAAAATCCCAATCCAAATCAGAAGTTAATTCTGAATTCCAATATAGAAGTTAATTCTGAATCCTTAACTTGAGGTTGACTCAATCCTACAAACAGAAGTTAATTCAGGCTGTCCTAAATACAGGCTGTCCCGAAAACAGAAGTTAATTCTGGCTACCCAAGTATTTGAGGTTAACTCAATCCTTAATCAGAAGTTAATTCTGGAACATTAAGATTGAGGTTGACTCAAATTATTATCTATAGGAGTTGATCCTAAATAATATAATAATTTAGGTTGAATCAAAGTATTTCGGCTAGGAGTTAATCCTAAGTATTACACAAAATGAGGTTAACGCAAGTAGTTTTACATAGGAGTTAATCCTAAATCTAGGCAGCTTTATATAAAGGTTAGTCCAGATCTATTATCAAAGGTTAAATCTGAAACAATAAATACAGAAGTTAATTTTGACAAAATTGAAAATCATGCAATCCCACACGTAGCAGCAACCCAATTTGCCGCACCCATAAGAGCACACAACAAAATATCACAAGTGCCATTACTGCAGTCCCATACGTAGCAGCATTCCAATTTGCTGCATCGAAAGGTATGCACACGACAAACGTCATCAGTGCTGTATGCTGTCGTAGAGTAATGGGAATTTTTCCTAGAGTACAAAAATATAGATGAACAATTTTTGGGGTAGGGGATGGGGCGTCGTACCACCCCTCATTGGGAGTTATCCAAAATACGTCGTGTTTGGTATCAAATTAAAGAGGGAGAAGTAGTTAATCGAGTAGTGTACTTTCTTTTTGATCATTTTAACTTCATAACTGAATTTTTACCGCCGAAAGGCAGATTTTTTGCACTTGGGTCATATACACCCCAGTTCCTATATTTTGCATATATTTGTTCCGTTCTTTGTTTTACATCCATTAGTACTCTGTTGTGAACATTTTTCTCATGGAAAGTGAGTTTCCACGACTTACCAGTTCTTCATAAAGATGAGTTGAAAATGTGTCCAAATTGATCATTTTCGCGTGATTTAAAATTTTTAGCGGGTACCTTGAGTCACCAAAATCCCTATTTCTCTGTAAGTATTACAAGGATATCCATAATTGTTTTTTTGTAAACATAGCCAGGATCGGTGGGCCAATACAGTCAGTTGAGAAATATTTCTCCTACTTCTCCACAACTAACACAGCCGAGAGTTTTCCCGAGTGGAATAGAGAGTTTGGTACTTCTCAATACAAATTCCCCGAGTTACAGAATTCCGAGTGGAGATTTAAGTGGCAAAAGAACTCTCATCTCCACAACTCTCCGAGTGAGTGAATCCGGCCCCAGGGGCCGGATTCTGTAGCGCGGAGAATTTGGGAATTTGAGAGATGAGAATTGCGTTTTCTTAGAATTTTTAATTCCCTAATTCTCCATTCCCAATTCACTAACATGGTTGGAGAATTAGGGAAAACGTAAGAAATGTGAAAAAGTGCGAATCGCCTGGGACGATTAAGGGTATCAATTTTTGTTGTAGAGGGTTGGACTTTTTTTCATATGTGAGGTACATCTGCCTATTACCTTCAACTGTCGAAATAAATTTAAATTTCTTTTTTGTTGGGTTAGTTTTTGAGGGATGTAGGATGGTAGGTTTTCTCGAGTTTTTCCGGGATAACGAGAGAATGGAGAGTAGAAGGTGAATGTATGTGGTATCAAAAAAAATGGGAGCTCAGCGCGAACAAGATAGGTTTAGGAAAAGGGGCGGGGAGAGTGCGGGGTAGAAATGGGAGCTGATTAAGGGAAATTAAAAAAATTAAGACAATATCAGGAGCTGCAATAATTCGCAGGGGTAAGCTCAGGATCTCTAAGCCCAATAAAAAAAAAAGTAAGAATTCACTTTGGTAATTAGGCATGCATAGGTATTATAGGCAATATTTTATTTCGATTAACGGTAATTTGAAGATTTGAGCGGCCTCGGCGGTAAATTTTGCTATCGCAATATTCACGGGCTCCTAACTCTATGTGGGATGGCTGTAGAGTATTAGAATTTTTTTGATAGATTAAGGGTTTAGAGTACAAAAATATGGGTGAACAATCGAGTGGTATAGTTTGTCTTTGATCGTTTTAACGTGATAGCTGACTTTTGACCGCCGAAAAGTTATTTTTTTACACTACGGTCATATACACCCCAGTTTCCATATTTTGCATATATTTCTTCCGTTCTTTGTTTCACATCCATTAGTGCTCCGTTGTGAACATTTTTGTCATGGGAAGTAAATTTCCAGGACTTACCAGTTCTTCGCAATAATGAGTTGAAAATATGTCCATTTTTGTACCAAAAACGGCCATTTTTTCACCTAAAAAAGGACTGATACACTTCTTTTACAGTTATCTCCAACACAGTTTATCAAATTCAAAAGTTAATTACATATTTAATTAGAGGACAAAATGTAGATGCGATTTCATCCTACACACAAGCTTTACCATGTATATTTAAAAATTTTACAGCATCTCTTCTGTACTGGACGACGACCAAATTGATCATTTTCGCATGATTTATAATTTTTAGCGGGTACTTTGACAAAATCCTTGTTCCTCTGTTAGTATTGCATGGATTTCCATAATTTGTTTTTTACAATATAGCCAGGACACGCAGTGAATATATAACTAAATTTGAAATTCCTAGGTATTTAGATACCTTCACAAAACGCAACAAAAGCAGACAATACAATTTTTCCACTTGCAAAACACCGGAGAATGAACAAGTGGAAGGGAGAATTTGGGAATTCTCTACTTACTTTTCGTCTTACTTTTCCACAAGCAAACACCGGAGAATTAATAAGTGGAATGGAGAATTC
This sequence comes from Dioctria rufipes, assembly GCA_963924295.1. Classification (NCBI taxonomy): domain Eukaryota; kingdom Metazoa; phylum Arthropoda; class Insecta; order Diptera; family Asilidae; genus Dioctria; species Dioctria rufipes. The sequence continues at coordinate 31,444,568 of OZ002742.1, forward strand.
GGGAATTCCGTACTCACCTCTCAAATTCTCTCTCAATTGAAAATTTTTCGTCTTACTTTTCCACAAGCAAACACCGGAGAATTTGAGAAGTGTAAGTAAGACGAAAAATTCGGGAATTCTGTACTCGCTTCTCAAATCCTCTCAGTTGAGAATTTTTCGTCTTACTTTTTCACAAGCAAACACCGGAACAAGTGGAATGGAGAAGTCGGGAATTCCGTACTCGCTTCTCAAATCCTCTCAGTTGAGAATTTTTCGTCTTACTTTTCCACAAGCAAATACCGGAGAATTTGAGAAGTGAAAGTAAGACGAAAAATTTTGAACTGAGAGCGAATTTGAGAGGTGCGGAATTCCCAAATTCTCAATTCCACTTGTTAATTCTCCGGTGTTTTGCAAGTGGAAAAGTAAGTGGAAAAATTGTATTGTCTGCTTTTGTTGCGTTTTGTGAAGGTATCTAAATACCTAGGAATTTCAAATTTAGTTATATATTCACTGCGTGTCCTGGCTATATTGTAAAGAACAAATTATGGAAATCCATGCAATACTAACAGAGGAACAAGGATTTTGTCTCTCAAAGTACCCGCTAAAAATTATAAATCATGCGAAAATGATCAATTTGGTCGTCGTCCAGTACAGAAGAGATGCTGTAAAATTTTTAAATATACACGGTAAAGCTTGTGTGTAGGATGAAATCGCATCTACATTTTGTCCCCTAATTAAATATGTAAATAATTTTTGAATCCGATAAACCGTTTTGGAAATAACTGTAAAAGAAGTGTAGCAGTCCTTTTTAATGTGAAAAATTGGCCGTTTTTGTACAAAAATTGACATATTTTCATCTCATTATTGCGAAGAACTGGTAAGTCCTGGAAATTTACTTCCCATGACAAAAATGTTCGCAACGGAGTACTAATGGATGTGAAACAAAGAACGGAAGAAATATATGCAAAATATGGAAACTGGGGTGTATATGACCGTAGTGTAAAAAAATCGTTTTTCGGCTGTCAAAAGTCAGCTATCACGTTAAAACGATCAAAGACAAACTATACCACTCGATTACCCTCTCCTCCCTCTTTAATTTTAATTTGGTACCAAACATGACGTAGTTTGAGCAACCCCCTATGAGGGGTGATACGACCCCCAACCCCCAAAACACCCTGCTCCAAAAATTATTCACCTATATTTTTGTACTCTAAATCCTTAATCTATCAAAAAAATTCCAATACTCTACAGCCCTCCCACATAGAGTTAGGCGCCCGTGAATATTGCGATAGCAAAATTTACCGCCGTGGATGCTCAAATCTGCAAATTACCGTTAATCGAAATAAAATATAGCCTATAATACCCATGCATGGCTAATTACCAAAGTGAATTCTTACTTTTTTTTTATTGGGCTTAGAGATCCTGAGCTTACCCCTACGAATTATTGCAGCTCCTGATATTGTCTTAATTTTTTTTAATTTCCCTTAATCAGCTCCCATTTCTACCCCGCACTCTCCCCGCCCCTTTTCATAAGCCTATCTTGTTCCCGCTGAGCTCCCATTTTTTTTGATACCACATACATTCTCCTTCTACTCTCCATTCTCTCGTTATCCCGGAAAAACTCGAGAAAACCTACCCTCCTGCATTCCTCAAAAACTACCCCAACAAAAAAGAAATTTAAATTTATTTCGACAGTGGAAGGTAATAGGCAGATGTACCTCACATATGAAAAAAGTCCAACCCTCTAGAACAAAAATTGATACCCTTAATCGTTCCAGGAGATTCGCACTTTTTCACATTTCTTACGTTTTCCCTAATTCTCCAACCATGTTAGTGAATTTGGAATGGAGAATTAGAGAATTAAGAATTCTAAGAAAACGCAATTCTCATCTCCCAAATTCCCAAATTCTCCGTGCTACAGAATCCGGCCGAGACATCGTCGATTTTATATTGGAGCGAGGCATTGATGTCGATCTCCAATACTGCGAGGCATTGATGTCGATCTCCAATTCTGCATACAAATTCTAAAGAAAATATTTCCAGTAAATTTCTAAAAAAAAATTGAGTGCTTCCCTGCATCAGGTGCAGGCTGTGGTGCTTTCGATTAGTGGAGGCCGTGTACAATGCGAAGTTTTAATAATTTCTCGGAGATTCCACATTATTTTTCACTGAGGCCAAACTACACAATGTGCCTGCAATATCTTTGTATTATAGAATATTTGATTAAATGCTTTAATCAGCTTTTTTCTAAGTTACATATGTATCCAGATAAATCATGTCATGTTTGCCCCATATCAAATTTGTTTACACATGGGGCATGAAATACATTAAATACTTTAAATTTTTTTTTTTTTAAATATTGTTGTGATACATGAGCTGAAATTTAAAACTAGTATAATGTTTTTATATTACATTGATGTAGTAAATATTAAATTAAGAAATTTAAAACTGTTTTTAATATATTAAAGAATATTGGACGAAATACTATCTGACTTAGAGTCAAAGCCTGGTTCATCTAAATTAGGATTGATATGAGCCTTTTAACGATTATTCATAGTAATACTTTTAATACTCTTTATAATGCTGGTAGAGCAAAATGGGTTTGACACCAGCGCAAAATATTAAACGTTATTTTGATTTTTGCATGTCCATTTGTCCATCTGTCCGTCCATTTGTGCATCCGTCCGCCTGTCCGTAATCACGATAACTCACTTAAAATGCTGAACTCTTGCAATCGGGCTTTCAAGAAAAAAATAAACTTATATCAAGTTCGAAAATAAGACGAATCGAGCAACTCCTTCGTAGGGTTACCATACGAAAATTTTGTTTTTCACCTTATATTTGGAAACTGCCTGAGAACGTGTCGACATAGAGAGCTGTAATTCAGTTTAAGGTAAATAAATTATCCACGTCAATTGCAATTGTAAATAAAATATCCACGACGAATGTTGAAGTTAGGGATCAGGCAAAGCGCTGTAATAGTAATACTAAAAAGATTAATACATGATTATCCTGCAAAAAAAAAAGAATAATCCTTTGAAGCGACTCGTGTGTTTCTCAAAATAAGAACATAATTATAAAAAACAGCTTTAAAATATTTTATTTTCAGATATTAGGGAGTGGAAGAAATTATTCAAAAATTTTGTAAGCCTGGTCACTCTCAATTACAAGATGTTGATAGCCTTCATATCTGCCTCGACCGATTTACAAAGAGTAGGTACTGAAATTCCAAATATTGTGTCATTAACAAAACTTTTGAAATATATAAAACAAGTGGTGCAAATATTGCTGTCAAATTAAAAAAGACGATTTCTTGGCATATTCACAAAAATCAGGCTTATTAAAATACCAAAAGGTATCATTTTCAAAAGTAAAAATATTGTATTTAAAAATAAAATAGATCGTTTTAAGGTATACATTATCAAATATCAGCAGCATAGATACAATTTATTTCAGAGTCAATTTTGAAGACAGCTGGCAGAATAAAACTTGGAACACCGAACAATTAATTTCATAATATTGTAGCGATTAAAATCAACCAACGCGACAGAATTTGAAGTCTTGGTTCTACTCATCAACAGGTCCCATTCCCATACAACAAAATTTAGTGAATTGAAAAACAATATGAAATTAGAAAAATAGAGAAATTTTTCCATTCTGCTATTCCCATTTTTTTTTGGGACCTGTTGATAAGTCGAACCAAGACAATCTTTCCGCCCTAAATAAAAAAATTCCTTTTTTTGCGTTTCGTTTGTACTGGAGAATACCAAAAAAGCCTACTTGAACAAATATAAATTTTATCCGGTAAAAAAACCATAAAGTTATATTTATTGCGAATGAAGAAATGTATTTTTGTTTAGAAAACTAGAAAATATTCAAGGCTAAATAAGGATGTTGAAGTAATAAAATATTATGTAACTTTATTTGTAAATTTTGGAAATCTTGGTTTAAGTTAATGAAGTTTTAACGGAAATTTTCTTCTATAAATAGACCGAAAACAACTGAGTTTTTATGTAAATTAAAAAAAAAAAAGATCAAACAGTTATTTTATAATAAAGGTCTCAACTTTAACTGCATTTATCACAAAACTACATTTTTGCATATCGGGTACAACATTTTATTCAGGCGATGATCTATACATAAGTATAATAATACCTGAAAACAAAAGTATTGTTTTGCATTCTGCACAATTGACAAATTTTTAATCATTTCTGTTTACTTAATAATTTCTGTTCCGAATATTCTTGTACCACGTGATCAGCATTCTATTCCTTCCACAGAAAAAATAAATAAATGCACTCAGAATGACTTATGAGCTAATATCATTTAGAATTTTACATTTTATGCCTACTGACTATAATAAAAAAAAAAAAAATAATAATAAAAAGCTCAACTTGCACAAACTAGAGCTTGAGGCCTTAGAGAATTTGGAAACACGTTCTTAATACTCAAGTTAATAGATCAGACGATAAAGTACATGTTCTTCAAAAAGTGCCTTCATGTCGCCACAGACTAAATATACTAAATTTATCACGCTTTTAATATTCTTCGCAATTCATATTTGACTTTATCACAAGGCAAAAGACGGAAATGAGCTACCCTTTCTTTGGTATTTGATCGTCAACAAGAGTTCTATGATCTTATTGCACAAAATAATTTAAGACAATCTATTAAAGCTAAGAAAAACAAGTAAAAAACCTAGAAGTGGAGTAAAACCAACTCTTACGATACTCTAGATCAGTGATTTTCAACCGGGGTGCTGCGGCACTTTGGGGTACCATGGCGCTATAATTAGGGTGCCGTAAAGTTTAGGAATTTTTTTGGAAATTTACTTGAGTGCAGTTCAAGCATACTTAGCAGAAATCTTTGAAATATCAAACACAGTAAATACAACTATGAAAGGCAACTGGCAAGATAAATTAAATTTATGGTTAAGAGCAGTAAAAGAAGGGGATGTAAGCATGTTTAAACATTTTTCTACTATGAGAAATGTTAAAATAGTACCTCTTATTTCGAAACATTATGCAAATTTTACTCATTAATATGAGTCACTACTTTCCTTCTTCACGTATGAAGGATTACGATTAGATAATAAATTCATTCATTTTGGACGTTATTGAAGTAAAAATAAATCTTGAAGAGCAAGGAGCACTAATTGACTTAAAGTCTAATGGCAATTTAAAGCTGAAATATAATGAATTGAAAATTGAGGTATTTTGGATACACATAAAGCCAGAGTATCCTTAATTAGCTAAAAGAGCTCTCACAATATTATTGCAATTCTCGACTTCATATTTGTGTGAATTTGGATTTTCGGCTCTTACGTCCATCAAAAATAATAAAACAGAGCATTTACAAAGAACGTTCGCCCAGAATTAAAAACATTTGTGCACCACGTCACCCTTAGATCCTAGGTATTTCGACAAAATTCAATGGATTTAAATTTTGATTTTTGCATAAAGGAACGCTTTTTATTTTGCATTAAAATGCCACTTCGAACTGTAAATTTTTAAAAATTCGTGATGTTCGTTAGCCCCCACCCCCCTTATATGCCCCTGGTCAAGGGTACCACGATTTTTTATTTTTCAATCAGGGGTGCCACTTAATCAAAAAGGTTGAAAACCATTGCTCTAGATAAATGCCCGTATAAAATTTCGTATGCACACCCATCTGTATAAGTTTGATTTTTGTCGCATATATTTCTAAAATAGTTCGTTGGACAGTAAAAATAGTTATGCACATTCCCATAGAATTTCATATTCTAAACAATTTTTCAGTACAATAAAAACGTCTAGGAGTGATCATTTTCACAGTATACGTAAAATCTAAATTTTTACATGGCCACACCAAGAAGCGGCTGCCCGATTTCACCTATTTTTGAAACTTTATTTGCTATTGATATAAAAAGGCCATATACAAAATTGTAGGTCTCTACGTCGACGTGTTCTCAGGAAGTGGCCAAATATATAGTGAAAACGGAATTTATGTATGGCAACCCAACAAAGGATTTGCTCGATTTGTCCCATTTTCGAACTTAAATTGTATCTTTGTTTTTTTAATAAAAAATAATTCGTGCAAAGTTTCAGTTCTCAATTTATCGTGCGGACGGACAGACGGACATGGACAAATCAAAAAACTTTTAACTTCATGCATGGATGTCCATTCCATTTTGCTTTACTAACATTATTTCTCTGTGTTACGAACGGAATGATATAATACTCACCCTATGATTTTGTTTAAGGTATAAAAAAAGCTTATTTCATCAATTTAGAGCATTTTCTTTTTTTCTACATTGCACTTACGTTTTCCTCTAAATTATTAGCTTAAATTTCTTTTAGTTTTACATACATTATTTTTTAATTATTATTTCCTTAACTAAATCTACTATTTAATATGATTTGACTTTGCTATGTGAAAATCTTAATATTTCAATAAATTTAATTAATTAAAATTGATATTAAGAATAAAAGTTTAATACTTTAATTGCCAATAAAATTGGTTAAGGTTTCTATAGGATTATGTCAATATCAATTTAAACGAAATAATTTTTAAATAAAAATAAATGCATAAGCTTCCTTCCTTTTTTTCTCCATTCAAAATTACCTGAAATTATGAAGACACGTGTAGACATGGGTGATCCACGTTAATTTTAAACCTCATGAATACAAATGCACGAAGGAAATTACTTTTAAAACTAATTAAATTTAACGAAAAGTTCCCTCTTAAATATTTTCCAGGATATTTACATTTCCACAGGAATGGACATAAAAAAAACTGTGATGAAATAATACCTAGGATTAAAAAAAAAAACTCAATGTCAATTTTTCGATAACCTGCGGGTCTTTAACGCTCCAATTATTCTGATCCCTTCAGGTAATTTTTGCAAATATTTTGTTTAACAGTAATACGTCGTTGTCCAAATTTGTTTTTTTTTTTTTAAAATAACCAATAACACATAGAGAAGGGATATGAGCTGTGGTTTGTTAGTATTGCTTTATTGAGAGCATAATTATTGAAGTTCATAAAATATTTATAAATTCATGAAGTACTACAACAGGAGAGTGGCTACATCTATACGAAAATTCTGGGCATATTGCAGAGAGAGGCTTATAAAAATGTTGAATAAATCAACAGGTAGGTGAGAAGTGTGTGGAAACGGTGTTCAATTTATGTTTGATTGCCGACTGCCGAAGGATAATTTTTTTTTACAGGTAGTGGAATTTTTTATTTTCTTACTGGATGAGATTTTCTGTTTCGAATTTGTAATGGATAAGGGATGGGAGGAAAAATTTACTTTAAAATAAATTTGATGAAAGCTTTCGAAGTACTCATCATCATGTTTTTATTTTGTCAAGAGATGTTTTTATATTAATTTGACTTCCATATAACAGACTGATTGATAGCTTCAATATTTATTCTGTCGTTCATTAATTGGTTTATTCTTACGATGTCGTTTTGAATACGGGTGTTTCCTCCACGGTGGTTGAGAAGATCAGGAGGTGACGCTCTCACCTAGCCAAACAAAAAATTGCATGGAAGGGCATATTTAACTGTTTCGGAGTTATAGGGTGATTAAGAAAAAAACTAGTTTTTCACAAAACGCCTTTTATCTTTAAAAGTACAGGGCGTGCGGTCACAGTTAAGGGTTCATTGTATGCAAAACTTCAAGGTCTTTCCAACAACTGTCTAACCAGCCCAGTACTCCTCTCATCTCTGGGGTTATTGTGGTCTAAACTAAGAATCTAGGATATTTTACCTTATTTTTTTATTTTAAAATCAATTTTTTTTTTGAAAAAATGTCATTATTCCGTTTTTATAAAAACTGTAATCTGTGGACTCTTCTCTTAAATTGGACCTATTACACCTATGTGCTAACTGTGGCTGTTAAACAGTTCTTAGCTCATAACCAATGATGACCTGCATCGAAATTAAATTTTTTTTTTTAATATTACGATTTTCAGTCACTAATGGAACAAATTATCTTGGAGAATAGGTTTGAGAATAGTTTTGATTTGAATTGGTTAAAGAGGTTACAGATACCATATAGAGTGTAATAAGTCAAATTAAAGCGGATAGTCTACAGTTTACAGTTTTTAATAAAAAGAAGGTTTGTTAATGACCTTTTTGGAAAAGAACAGATCAAGGTAAAAAAAAGGTAAGTAAATCCAAAATTTTGAGTTTAGACCACTCTTGAGATGAGAGGAGTACCGGCCTAGTTGAGTAGTTTTTGGAAAGATAATGAAGTCTTGCTCCTCGCACAGTTAGGGTTCTGTATCAGAACTTTATCAACGAACAGTCGACCTATAAAATTTAAATTTATTTAAATCTAATTAAAATTTACCTGTGATAGTTAAAAATGAATAATATATAGCACATTGTACTGCCCGTAGTCAGAGCGTACATACAAAAATGTAAGATGTGATAAAATTGATGCCACTGGTATAAAGTTAGTGGTTGTATTCGTTTATCTACAAATTCTACACTTCAATGTTAAACTAGAGCTTTAATGCTCAATAAATCTTAGATACAAATAGTTTAATTTATCAATATTCAATAAATGAGAAATATAAAATATATAATAAATGTAGTAATTTTGTTGCAAATAACTTGTACTCACCTGATCTATGTTTGGCAGTTGATTAACTTGATTTTAATAATTTTTACTGAGGTTGGGATTGGGATATTCTTTATTCTGGTCGATACCCAGAATAAAGTGAGGTGAATAATTCTTACTGCAGTCGAAACCCACAGAGAATCTTTATTGCAGTCGTTCCCCACAATAAAGTGTTGGTTAGTAATTTTCTTGTTACAGTCGTTACCCGTAACAAGAATCTTTATTGTAGTCGTTACCCACAATAAAGTCTTTATTATAGTCGTTACCCACAATAAAGTGTTTTATTAGTAATTTTCTTGTTACAGTCGTTACCCGTAACAAGAATCTTTATTGTAGTCGTTACCCACAATAAAGTGTTTAGTGTTAGTAAATTTCTTATTACAGTCGTTACCCGTAATAAGAATCTTTATTGTAGTCGTTACCCACAATAAAGTGTTTAGTGTTAGTAAATTTCTTATTACAGTCGTTACCCGTAATAAGAATCCTTATTGTAGTCGCTACCCACAATAAAGTCTTTATTGTAGTCGTTACCCACAATAAAGTGTTTTATTAGTAATTTTCTTGATACAGTCGTTACCCGTAACAAGAATCTTTATTGTAGTCGTTACCCACAATAAAGTGTTTTATTAGTAATTTTCTTGATACAGTCGTTACCCGTAACAAGAATCTTTATTGTAGTCGTTACCCACAATAAAGTGTTTTATTAGTAAAATTTCTTAGTACAGTCGTTACCCGTAATAAGAATCTTTGCTTTAGTCGCTATTCAAATAAATCTCCTAATCTAGTCGCAACCCAGAATAAGAAAAATTTATTTCAATCGTCAACCAAACAAAGTGTTAAACTGTTAATAAAAATTCACAACACTAGGAAATACCACTAAAAAATTATCAAGTTACTCACTGCACTGCCAAACTGAAAAAGAGATCGAGTCAAGTTAAATTGCTGTTTATATAGCCCTTGCTTGCACACGACACCAATGACGGAGTAGCAGAGGCGCATGATCACAAGAATTGGCCGTGCGTCTGTAATTTTACGGTACTAGAGATAAAATATGCATAGCAACGAACAAAAATGCATAGTAACAAGAAATTTAAAGCAACCCATGCTGCTGTGTTAAATTGAATTCTGTATATTTGCAAAAAATATTATCTCTATCACGTAGAGAAGAAATTCCCGTTCGATAGTACATATAATGATGATAGTGTTGAAAATTTATCTGCTTGATCTGATTGTATTTGTGCCATGCATTGTATGCTACTTGACAACACATGCTTTGGTTAGATATTTTTGGGAAAATTTGTAATTAGATTGAATTTGTTTTGCTTTAAGAACTCAATTTTAGCATGGCATTTTTGCATATGTTCTTTTTTCAGCAATTGTTTTTAGCACGAATCTGATTGCTTCAATCATATGAAAAGAATTTTAATTTGATCTGCTTAATGAGGCTATATTGTTGTATTGTATTTGTGCAAAGTGTTATGTAGATGACAAATACATGGCTTTGTTAGGTTCTGTACCTGGTTTTTGATTAAGAGTAATCAAATTAGATTTAATTTTCCTAAAATTTTATGCTTTGTTTCAGGATGTTTTCCTTTTAAAAGTAATCGATAAAAACAAAAATATATTCGAACCGATTTGGTTCGAACATACTGCCCCCCGTTGAAAGGCTGTAATGTCTTTCAAATAGTCTCATGTAAATTATGTTAATATATGTACAGGTGATAAAAATGGAGGGATTTGTATGCACTGAAGTTTTAATAAGAAAAAGTTATTCACGCGAACAACAAAAAAAGGGAAAAGACATGAGCGAATTGCAACTGGTTAACCTAAAAGGTTCGGTTTGTGAATAAATGATGTTTTACTTTCACAGCGTCATTTATTTCAAAAATTCAATATCTTTATGTGACCATTTTTTAGCAAACGTTGAGAACTTACTAAAAAGTTCATTAGTGTTTGACTGAATAGTAGATAAACAACTTACTCGCTTTTGTTCAGATTCTAAGTTGCTTTCCATAACAGGTAATGATTGAGGCCAATCTTCTTCAGGATTCAACAGCCACTGAGGTCCATGCCACCACAATTGGTGGGAATTTAATGAAGCAGGTTCAATTCCTCTGGAGTTGCAGTCGGCAGGATTCTCATTAGATCGCACGTGATGCCATGACTGTATATCAGTTAAATTTTGGATTTCTGCAATCCTATTTGCAACAAAAGTGTTATACTTGTTCGGATGATTGCGAATCCACGATAGAACAATAGAGGAATCTGTCCAAGCGAATGTGGGGATCTTAGTAAGATTTAGATCGGTTTTAATTCGATCAATGAGTCGAACTAAAAATACTGCGCCACATAACTCGAGGCGAGGAAGCGTTATAGCTTTGACAGGTGCTATTTTGGATTTTGCAATAAGTAAATTAACGTGCAAGTTTCCTACTTGCTGTATAGCCCTGATATATACTGCCGCCGAATACGCGTGATTGGACGCGTCGGAAAATCCGTGTATCTGGCACATTGATAAATCACTAGTGGTGAATATCCACCGTGGTATATGGATTGAGCTAATGTGAAATAGCTTTTCCTTAAATTGTCGCCAGTGCATGTCGATATGTGAAGGTATCGGCTCGTCCTATGAGCATCCCGAAAGCCATAAGGTTTGCATCAGAATTTTGGCTGTAACTATGATCGGAGATATCCAACCTAGTGGGTCAAAAAGTGTAGCAATTTCTGACAACACAGAACGCTTTGTAGAGCTGCGATCTGCGAATTGTTTATATTGCAAAGTGAAATGGTCAGTTCCTGGGTGCCAATGTATTCCCAGGGTTTTTACAGATTCATCACTTGCTAACCGTAATGGAAGTTGTACTTCCCTATGTTCTTCCGGAATGCTTGATAGGAGATCCGATGAATTGCTTACCCATTTCCTTAGGTTAAAGCCTGCTGACGACAGAATGTTAATCATCTGCGCTTGTATTTCCAAGGCTTCATTGATGGAATCTGCTCCAGTGAGCAGATCATCAACATAAAAATCACGCGGTATAATTTTGGCAGCTATAGGATATTTTGCGGCTTCATCAATTGCTAATTGGTGAAGGGTCTTGATGGCTAAATATGGAGCTGGCGTTGTGCCAAATGTGACCGTGGTTAACTTATAGTCTCTGATGCTTTCGCTGGGACTATTTCTCCAGACTATTCGTTGAAAATTTTGATCTGGGGGTTGAATGTTAATCATTCGGTACATTTTCTCTATGTCGGCTGACATAGCGTATTTATATTTTCGCCATCGAAGTAATGTTGAGAAAAGCTCAGATTGCAGTACTGGACCCGTATGTAGCTGTTCGTTTAAACTTTTCCCATTAGTGGATTTAGCCGAGGCATCAAAGACGACTCGAACCTTGGTCGTAGTGCTATCCTTGATGACGGCGTGGTGAGGAAGATAATAACATTTATCACGTTGCAATTTGTGCTCTAGACAATAAAATCTTCGTAGAGCCATGCCACGAGAGTCACCCAAGCTGGGAGCTTCATTAATAAAAGGCAAGCGAACTTCGTAACGGCCGGTTGCATTTCGAAGATGAGTTTTTTGATAAAATTCTTCGCAATCGCGGTCTGCCTTAGACAGTTGTCTTCCTGGAGTAACTTCTTCGGTTTCCCAGAACCGCCGCAGAAGTTTATCGAGGGAAGACTCTTCCTCGTACTGAGCGTTTACTGTTAAGGTGGACGCAGTGGACATTGTGTGAGTGTTTTTTAAATTGCCGAAAAGGATCCAGCCTAGGGTGCTGTTTTGTGCTATAGGTGTACCTGGAGGGCCTTTTCGCAACCCTTCGAAAAGGATTTCTCCATAAACATCTGCTCCTAAAAGCAGGTCGACTTTTCCTGGCTTGAAAAAGAGTGGATCTGCTAGTTGCAGGCCATGTACGTGGCTCCATTCCTTGCTTGGAATGGTGGACGGAGGCAGTATGTCCGTGATGGTGTTCACGATAAGGGCATTTATCGTGGTTATCTTATTCGAAGTTGAATAAGAGTGAATGTTTACTGATGCTTGTTTGCTAACACTCATAGTTTCTGACTTTCCTAAACCAGTAATTTGCATCGATGTGTTCATAGTGGCCAATTGCAGCTTGCGTGCAGCAGCCTTTGTTATGAACGTGACTTGAGAGCCTGAGTCAATTAAAGCTCGTAAAGTGAACATGGTGCCCTTTTTTGATGGAACTTTAAGCAATGCTGTGGCAAGCAAGGCTTGTGTAGTTCGCATTGTTTGATTCGCGTGAAGCGTTTGAATTGATCCCTTGGATGTGGAAGGCGAATTACAAGGTTGTACTTGTAGTTGTGGGTTGTCTGATTGCTTAGGTGAACCCTGTGGATTTGTGATATTCCTATGTAGTAAGGAATGATGTTTCCTTCCACATCGCTGGCACGTAAACTTGCTAGCGCAATATTTTGTATTGTGGCTTTTTGAAAGGCAGTTAATGCACAATCGATTTGACGTGACAATTTTGAATTTTGAATCAACGTCCAATTTAATAAATTTGGGGCATTTGAATAATCGATGCTGCTCTTTACACATTATGCGTCTGTCACCAGATGATGTAAAGTGAGTTGATGCTCTTGGTATTTGAGCTGATTTATTGGTTGAATTTGGTTTTGCGTCTGAGATTGCTTCGAGAGTTCTAAATCTTGTTTCTAGAAACGTCTTCAAAGATTCAAGGGTAGGCAGTCCATCTGCACTGTTTACCTCTTGTTCCCATAAGCGATGAGTTTCTGCTGGCAAGCACTGCACTAGCATATAAATCAAGATTGTATCCCAGTGCTTAGTGGGGACTTCTAATGCTTCGAGTTCGTATATACATTCGGAAGATTTGTCCAGCACTGTTTTTATAGCTCTGGCTGACTCTTGTGTTGCTTTAGGTAAATTGAATAGAATTTTTAGCTGAGCATTAATTAACACTCGCTTGTTGTCGTACCTGTTAAGCAATATCTTCCATGCGCTGTCATAACTCGAGTTAGTCATAGGAAGTTGACGCAATAAGTGCTCTGCTTCTCCAGAAACACTTGATTTCAAGTAATGAAGTTTCTGCACTGGTGATAGTGCAGAATTTGTATGAACCAAGGAATGAAATAGATCGTGAAACGACCTCCATGATTCATATGACCCTGAGAATTTTGGTATTGTGATGCTAGGCAATCTCAGAAACGAAGAAGATTCATTATCCGTGCTTGGTTTTGAGTCTACTTTTGTTTCGAATGCATCTAATGCATCTCTGAGAATACCTCGAAACGTGTAGTATGTATTTTCCGCGCTTGAGAAGTGATCGTTTGTGAAATAATCGTATTTTTGAATCTCGCTGTCCTCTAAAGCCTGAGTGGCTTGGACAATTGCATAATGTGTATTCTTATAATCGGACCAAATTTCGCTTAGGGCGCTTAACCGCTCAGAAATGAGTCCTTTCGTTCGTTTTTCTACATCAGTATTGTTGTAGTTGTTGAACGATTTTTCGAATATTTTTGCAGAAGTGGTTTGGTTAGCGAAAAGTTTTTGAAGTGTAGTCATGTTTGAAAAACTTAGAATATATACCACTAGACTTTAAATTTGGCTGCGAAGGACCATTAAATGTACTGCCCGTAGTCAGAGCGTACATACAAAAATGTAAGATGTGATAAAATTGATGCCACTGGTATAAAGTTAGTGGTTGTATTCGTTTATCTACAAATTCTACACTTCAATGTTAAACTAGAGCTTTAATGCTCAATAAATCTTAGATACAAATAGTTTAATTTATCAATATTCAATAAATGAGAAATATAAAATATATAATAAATGTAGTAATTTTGTTGCAAATAACTTGTACTCACCTGATCTATGTTTGGCAGTTGATTAACTTGATTTTAATAATTTTTACTGAGGTTGGGATTGGGATATTCTTTATTCTGGTCGATACCCAGAATAAAGTGAGGTGAATAATTCTTACTGCAGTCGAAACCCACAGAGAATCTTTATTGCAGTCGTTCCCCACAATAAAGTGTTGGTTAGTAATTTTCTTGTTACAGTCGTTACCCGTAACAAGAATCTTTATTGTAGTCGTTACCCACAATAAAGTCTTTATTATAGTCGTTACCCACAATAAAGTGTTTTATTAGTAATTTTCTTGTTACAGTCGTTACCCGTAACAAGAATCTTTATTGTAGTCGTTACCCACAATAAAGTGTTTAGTGTTAGTAAATTTCTTATTACAGTCGTTACCCGTAATAAGAATCTTTATTGTAGTCGTTACCCACAATAAAGTGTTTAGTGTTAGTAAATTTCTTATTACAGTCGTTACCCGTAATAAGAATCCTTATTGTAGTCGCTACCCACAATAAAGTCTTTATTGTAGTCGTTACCCACAATAAAGTGTTTTATTAGTAATTTTCTTGATACAGTCGTTACCCGTAACAAGAATCTTTATTGTAGTCGTTACCCACAATAAAGTGTTTTATTAGTAATTTTCTTGATACAGTCGTTACCCGTAACAAGAATCTTTATTGTAGTCGTTACCCACAATAAAGTGTTTTATTAGTAAAATTTCTTAGTACAGTCGTTACCCGTAATAAGAATCTTTGCTTTAGTCGCTATTCAAATAAATCTCCTAATCTAGTCGCAACCCAGAATAAGAAAAATTTATTTCAATCGTCAACCAAACAAAGTGTTAAACTGTTAATAAAAATTCACAACACTAGGAAATACCACTAAAAAATTATCAAGTTACTCACTGCACTGCCAAACTGAAAAAGAGATCGAGTCAAGTTAAATTGCTGTTTATATAGCCCTTGCTTGCACACGACACCAATGACGGAGTAGCAGAGGCGCATGATCACAAGAATTGGCCGTGCGTCTGTAATTTTACGGTACTAGAGATAAAATATGCATAGCAACGAACAAAAATGCATAGTAACAAGAAATTTAAAGCAACCCATGCTGCTGTGTTAAATTGAATTCTGTATATTTGCAAAAAATATTATCTCTATCACGTAGAGAAGAAATTCCCGTTCGATAGTACATATAATGATGATAGTGTTGAAAATTTATCTGCTTGATCTGATTGTATTTGTGCCATGCATTGTATGCTACTTGACAACACATGCTTTGGTTAGATATTTTTGGGAAAATTTGTAATTAGATTGAATTTGTTTTGCTTTAAGAACTCAATTTTAGCATGGCATTTTTGCATATGTTCTTTTTTCAGCAATTGTTTTTAGCACGAATCTGATTGCTTCAATCATATGAAAAGAATTTTAATTTGATCTGCTTAATGAGGCTATATTGTTGTATTGTATTTGTGCAAAGTGTTATGTAGATGACAAATACATGGCTTTGTTAGGTTCTGTACCTGGTTTTTGATTAAGAGTAATCAAATTAGATTTAATTTTCCTAAAATTTTATGCTTTGTTTCAGGATGTTTTCCTTTTAAAAGTAATCGATAAAAACAAAAATATATTCGAACCGATTTGGTTCGAACACACATTGTCCTGGAACATTAGTAAATACGTTTTTGGTTATTGTGTTACCCCATTAGAGCTATTTTCAGACATTTTAAAAATAACTTTATTTCATATTTCAATATTATTCAAACAGGCGTATGCGGCAAGAATAATGTTATAAGAGTTCGTCTTATTAGTTGTCTTATAAGTTAACACAAAAACATTTTTTCCAACTGACGAAGAAAGCTGCAGTTTTCTTGTTATCTATAACTCAATGCCTACTAAGACTGATAATATAATATTACAGTTTTAACCTTATACAAACCTAGAAGATCTGGTGGGGGAACCGTATTTATTCACAGATTTTGGGCTATAGCTTTATAATCAATTACCAAAAATTTTAATTTTTTTGGAATCCTCGATAGTATCGCTTTCAAACGATACCCCACACGATATTAATAAAAACTATTTGGGGTCAGGGGCAAATCATACCTCATTATTTTTATTAATTTTTAAACACTTTTTACATTTTTACAGAAATAATCAACACACCTGAGATAGTTCAAACTGTCAAGTGTAAAGAAATGCGTAACTCTCATTGTATCTATGGCTTTACTCCCATAAAAAGTTTTCAAACATAGTAAGTTTTCATGGGTGCTGAAACTGAACCATTATCACTAACAACCCTAATCAGTCAGTTTTGACTACTGGCATCATGTGTTATGGCTGATTTACATTACTCGAACATGCGATTTTACTGAGAAAGTGAGTGAGAGAAACTTATTACTTTGCATTGTTAGAAAAAAAGGAAGACGTAATCGACTGTCCAAGCATTATTTCCCACTCTTTTATAGCGAAGTGTCACTTGTGGCATTTCATCAATTTTTCAATTGCATAAATAAGTTGGACGTTTATGCTGAAGTTCAAAATCAGATAAAAAAGGCACTATTTTCAAGAACAATACAGAATACAATAGAGAATATAAAATATTCCCTTTAAAATTTTGACACATTCTATATTTAAAATTTTTTTAAAAAAATTTATAATAACTTTATAAAAAAATTTTTAAAAAATTTTTTAACAATTTTTTAAAAAAATTGTAAACAAAATTTTTAAAAAATTTTAATAAAATTTGACACATTCCAGCTGATGTGCTGTGACTTTCTTCAAATATTTTTAATTTGTGTGCGTTATCTGTATGAGTTTGCTGCCATAATAGCAAAATTTACTGCCATAAAATATGCTTCTGGCTAGAACTTTTTATGGCTAATTATGGCAGTAAAAATTTCCCCTTCGTCGGGGAATTTGACATTTAACTCAGTAAAATTTTGCTGGATTATCTTTTGTCCTTATCATTCTAAAGTATTTTCAGATAAGAGGAAACTGCTTACTCTGTTTTCTAGCAATGTTCGAGTAATGTAAATCAGCCATTACTATAATTTTGTAAATTCCAAATATTTATTCGATTATCAGTCAAAATGGAAGAAAATAAAAATACGTTTTTAATTTATATTTAAATATTACTCAATTTTTAAATATTTGTTGTTTATAGAAAAGATTACTCCAATAACTTACTGGAGATGATTTGGAACCAGATATTTCATTTTGACATTTTACTGTTTGACAGTTTGCGATTTTTATCATAAAAAGTAGATGGGAGAGTATGTGTGAGGTATTGCAGTGATTGCTTCGGCAGTATTTAAATTTCAATAAGTTATTTTTCTCTCAATTTCTGCAAAAAATGCATGCCGTCATAATATTAATCCTCCTTTAAGCTTCTTCATAAATATTCGAAAAGTAAGAGATATAGTAAAAATTAGTCAAGACAATTTTGCGGTATTTATGTGAAATGAGGCAACAAAACTAAAAGAAGAAGTGAGTAGTTCTTAAATCAAACTAGTAAGTAAAGTAATTAAGTAGTTTCATAAGGGCTATGTAGTTTCAGTTTAGAGGACAGGATGGCATCGTTTTTGTTTTATCTACTGACAGATACATATATTACATGGACTGCTTGATATGATATTTCATGTGGAAACAATTTTGTTGTTAGGAATGTGATAATTCTCTTAATTTAAAATTTGATTTTCTCAATAAATTCCAAATACATTTGGAATTATTACTTTTATTGGAAATTCATTTCTTCTAGCATTGAATATTTTTTTACTCGATTCTTAAGAAAAAAAAATATTCCATTTTTCCTTACTCAACCCTAAAAGTGCGTGTGGGCACAGAGAAATGATTATAAATATTGTATTGCAATCTATTTCTATTCGATTTGAAAAATTCACTGAACTATGGTGGATTTCGTACAAAATGTATTATTTAAAGTTTAGCGAAATAAAGTGTTTCAAACAAAAAGAGACAACAATAGAAAGTGATCCCATGTTTATGGAAGAAATTTTAATAGCATATCGACCAATTGCAAACACTTCGATTCTTTCAAAAGGCTTTGAATCTATAAATAATTCCGAATTAATGAAGTATCTGGAAACTAATCAACTATTCAGCTTATCTGGAGACTTACAATTTTGGTGAGTCTAAAATTGTTGTCCAGGATATTTCAAAGGCTTTTGATAGAGTTTGGCATCAAGCTCTTTACACAAATTAAAAGCAGTTGTCCTGGTCTCAGATCTCCTCGCCTATTATGAATTGAAAGTTTTTTATCTAGTCGCCATATACGGGTTGTATTAGAGGGAGTTACATCTGAACCTCAGCCTATAAATACCAGTGTGCCCCAGGACTCTTTTATCTCTCCGTCTCTTATCTTAACTTTCACTAATGATCTGCTTTCCCTTACTTTTAATCCTATCCACAGTTTCGTTGATGACACTATCCTTGATTTCGCTTACTCCTTTGACACTCTTGCTGACTCCGAGGAATATCGTTAAACGAGATCGCATGATTAGATCATTGAATAGCGACCTTGTTAATATCCTCGCTCCTCTTTGCTCCAAGAGAATCGTGTCGAATTCAATGCATCTGAGACCAAAAGCTGTCTCATATTATTAAAATAAGATCAACGCTTAACCACATATCGTTTCATTTGATGGAGCACTGATTTACCATACACCGTCTTTATGCATTCTTGGCATTAATATTTCTAGTAAGTTAAGCTGAACAGCTCATATTTTCCCTATTGCCAAAAAAGCATCGAAATGCCTTGGGTTTTTAATAAGCTGACCATCAAATCTAGTGCTCCTCCACAAGTATTCCGTCAAACCTAGAGTGGAATACAATATAAGCTCATTAACACAGGCCGGCAGCAACAGTTTTGTTGTGACGGCAGAGTTTCTGATTTTGTGCCATTATTTAGTGGTGTGCCCCAAGGATCTATTCCAGAACCTTTACTGTTTACCATCTATATCAACGATTTGACCGGTGTTATTCTGCATTGTAGATACCACTTTTATGTTTTGATTTAAAAAACGTCATAATTCGCCCATTGAAAACCAGCTTCTGAACACTTCTAAGTCCAGTGCCATAATTATATATAAAACTGTAATTAACATAGCCAGCTGCTCAGTAGTCAGTATGAACCACGAGGTCATTCCCTATAATAACATTGAATCGAACTTAAACTTGGTTGGATCATATAAAATTTGTTGGTTTAAGGATATATGTAACTCTTCGCAAATTATCGTTATCTTCATCGTATACGCCCGTTCTGGTTTGAATATTTTTAATTAAAGCCCTTATAGTACCACTACTTATTTACGGCTGTGAGCTATTCTGTGGAGTTGATTCAATTTCCCAGAAAAAACTTAATGTAGCTTTCAACTCGGTGGTTATTTATTGTTTTGAGCTTCGGCGATATGACCATGTTTGTACTTATGTGAATTCAATCTTTGGTTGCACATTTGGTATATATTTGGACTTTTGCATGATCATTTTTTTACATAACTTGTTTCAATATCGCAAACCAACTAATTTGTATCAAAAGCTCAGTTTTTACGGTCTCATAGGACAATAAATTTAATTATTCAAGCTAGAGTAATCGGATTTCTGAGCGTCAATTCCTTGTCCAAGCCATTAGACTATGGAACACCCTTTCTCTTGAATTCAAGAGTGATAGCAGCGGCCATAGTTTTTGTATGGGTTTGCTGTACTTCCTGGAAGATAGATAGCTATTTATTTCCTTTTCACTTTTGTTTTAATTCTTAACTTTTTTCCCCGTTCTAAATTGATCTTTATTTTTATTTAATGTTTATTTTGCCATTTTACTATTATTATTTTATTTCTGTTTATGTCTAAAAGAGAGCCTTCAAGCAATATGCATGGTCAATTTTCTGATGAAATATGTAGTCTGATCCTTCACTGCAAACCGCATACCTCCTTTTTCAATTCAAATTACGTTCGACGACACAGTCAAATTCCGTGAATGCTTTTTATCCCAAACTGTGCGAATGTGGAACAATCTACCATCCTCTGTCTTTCCTCCGCCATACAATCTGCGAAAGTTTAATAGAGACATACATCAGCATCTTCGCCACTCTCCTCATGTTCCCCAATCCTTTCACTATCTCTTTCCTGCCTTGATAGGGTATCCCCTGAGCTTTGATTAAAAAAAATTGTGTTTTGTTTTATACATGGCAGTGGTATGAATCAATCAAATCAAGTGTAAATGTCACTTATAAATGCATGTTTTGTTAGAAAAACTAATGAAAACAAATATTCGAGATAAAATCGATTCATAAAAACGTAAAATTTTGCATATCTAACAAATATCAACCAATTTTTCGTTCCGTACAACGTTTTCATTCTCCACACTAAGTATATGCAAAAGGGTAACTTTTTATATTTATGGCTTTCCGATTGATTTGTTATCCTCAAAGAAACTAACCGGAAACACCATTAAGACATTTTTACTGCTCACTTTGAAACCACATTCTTTTGGCAACAAGAAATGTGGGTATGTGTAGCTTCATGCGACAACAAGGACTTCCAATCGAAAACCACTTAAGTAAGTTCGATACCTGAAATAGAACAAACGATCAATTTACTTCACACGAAAAACACAAATAGACTTTCAGGTCGGTTGCACTTCCTGTCATGGTGGCGAGAAATTATTTCCTCAGTGTTGCCAATAATTTGCGTTTACGTTAATGCAAGTCATGCAGGATGAAGTGTACTCCTTAAGACCGCACCCACATCATCGCCCGCCGCGCCGGTCGGGCGGGGGGGGTGTATCCTGAATCCTTCACAAGATGCATTTGAATTTTTAATACATACTACATGCTAGAGCGTTGCCCTTTCGAGAATTATAAGAGCCTTTTACCGTTCTTGAGTCAGGATGAGCACGTACCTACCTTACATTTTGTGTATACGAATGGACGGGTGTGTGTGTGGCACTACGGTGGTTTCTTTTTTTTTCCTTACAAAATTGTGTCAAAGATACTTTCCTTTGGTGGTGTTACTCTTAAGATCCCTGGATACTTTGATACGTGCAGATGGTAAGAAAAGTTAATGGGAAAACTTGGTTTCTAGTAGTAAAAAGTATCCACAGGATAAAGGAATAAATGGTTGTAAATAGTTTTCAATTTGGCAAGCATTTTCGCTTGGTGCTTTACGTAATGTGTGGAATATATTTCATTTCAGACGCCCTGGCTTTAGTTTTAGTAATCTCTAAAAAACGTTGAACTGATGAAAAGGAATTTTCCCCGTTTTGTTTATATGAATGCCAGAAAATGCTTTGACTTGGCGGTAAAGGCTGAGAGTACTTACTTTGTGGATTTTGTATGGCAAATGTATTTTTTTTTAATGATGCAATATTGCAATGTGTCGAGATATAGCCATTTGCTAACATTTCCACGTTGAATTTGTTTATATTTATTTATAGACTTATTGTTATTTTCTATTTTGCGATATTTGTTGGATTGAAATTCGAAGTTCTATGTTTGCTGGTGTATCATACAAGAAAACATTTTATAAAATATAGGTGCCTATCTAGCCCGCGAGCTAGTAACCGCATGCGCCCAGTGATCTATATTTGTGCAAATATATATATATATTGTCCATATATTTTGAATATTTGACATTTTCTATGCTGTATCCAAATTTTATATGAACAACGGATCGCACGAAAATGAAGAAACACATTCCTAACATAATAATATACCTTTTACCTGTCTATAACGAATTAACTGATTATAGCTAAGACGAAATGTAAGACATAAACTCGTTATCTGCAAAATCTCTCAGTTTCGAAAAAGATGAGACAAACATTGGAGAAAATGCCGATTCTTCTGAACTTTTTCCAACTTTTATTTACCAAATAAAGGCTTTTCCAATAAGATGTGTTATTTTAATTAGCCATTTTTTGACATTTGACAAGTAGAAACTACGTCATTAATAAAAATGAAACGATACACGATTCAACAAGGCATTGAAATTATTAAAATTCACTATAAAAATGGTGAAAATGTGGCAGAGACGGTTCGTAAAACTCGAACATTTTTGGGTCGTCGTGAAGCACCTTGTCGGACCGCAATACAGAAATTGGTAGAAAAATTCGAGCTGTCGGAACAAGTTAGTGATGTGAAGAATAAAACTCGTGTACGTCGCTCAAGAACAGCCGAGAATATTGCTGCAGTAGCCGAAAGTGTTGAAGAAAACCCAGGTTTGTCCATTCCTCGTCGTTCTTTGGAATTAGGCATTCCACAAACGTCATTACACCGTATTTTGCATAAAGATTTGGGTCTTAAGGCTTATAAAGTTCAGTTAACACAAGAACTCAATCCGGCCGATCATCAACAACGTCGAGTTTTTGCTGATTGGGTCCTTGAAATGCATGAAAATGATCCGGAATTCCATCGAAAACTCATCTTGAGTGATGAGGCCCATTTCCACCTCGATGGCTTCGTCAACAAGCAAAATTGTCGCATCTGGGGCTCGGAAAACCCAAGAGTTATTTTTAAAAAGCCTCACTATCCTCAACGTGTGACTGTTTGGTGCGGTTTATGGTCCCGCGGGGTCATTGGACCTTACTTTTTCGAAAATGAGGCTGGAGCAACAGTTACGGTGAATGGATTGCGCTATCGACAGATGATTAATGATTTTTTATGGCCAGAATTGGATGGTATTGATCTGGACAACGTTTACTTTCAACAAGACGGCGCTACGTGCCATACAAGCAACGAAACCATTGATCTCTTACGGGAAAAGTTTCCGGACCGTGTTATCTCTCGAAGGTGATCACAAGTGGGCACCGAGATCTTGTGACTTAACATCTTGCGACTTCTTCCTTTGGGGCCACGTGAAAGAGAAAGTCTACGCCAACAGCCCAGCGTCGATTCAAGACCTCAAAGATGGAATTCGTGAGGCTATCGAGGACATAGGACAGCCACTTTGCGATTTGGTTATGGAAAATTTCATGAAAAGGAGGCGTGGTCGTGGTGGTCATTTGGCTGATGTTATTTTCCATCCGATCATTTATATAAAAAAATGGCATTTTTCTTTGAATATCAAAATAACACCTCTTATTGGAAAACCCTTTATCATGCTTGCTGACGCAAGCAATCTTGTCCAACATTTGCATGAATCAAACACAGGATATGATGTAGTGCTTCCTCAGAACTTTGTCAAACCCCAAGGTATACAGAAGACAACGTATTCCCATTAAAATGTTGACACATTGAAGCTGATAGCCTGTGATGTATTTTTGTGACTAATGTATTGTAACGAACTTCCTTAAAGATAAAAAAATTATAGTTTAGTACCATTATCAATACTGGTTAATGCATCATACTAGCAATATCGGCAACTTGCTTTTAGAGAGGTACATATTCTGCGCATGCATCTTTAGTTCTGGGTATCTGGGCAGAAAACTGGCCAGCCATTATCCATAGAAATAATAAAAAGAAAATTGTGTGTGTGAAAAGTAATTTAAAATTATAAAATTGTAATAACAATAATCTTTGAAAAAAATTGTTTATACTGAATTTTCTAAAATTATTGTAGCAAAATTTGTTTAGTTAAAGGAATCAAAATTCGAAAGAAAATGTAACTTATATAATGATCCTCAGCAAGTAACGATCGGGCCCAGGTCAAGATCGTTGCTCTCTCTATTCAAAACATCAAGGTTAAGTGGTTAGATAATTATAAAAGAAATAGTGCGAGTTGTTGAATAAATTGTCTATAAATGGTTAATTTTTTTTCTTTACGTTTACCTTCCTCTAAGGTATTAAGTTCGGTGACTGTTTTAAGTTTAATTTTCCTATTAAAAATTTAAACAAACACCGCGGTAGGACATTGCGGTCACAAAAGGTTAAAGTCACTAGAAATCGATTGAGCTTTTGTTTCTTTTGGCTTGTTTTCAATAACGAAGAAAAAAAAAGGGCGAAAAGGAAATTATAAATAAAAATTGCCTAGAAGGTCCTTGTTATTTAATAAAAATGAAAGGGAAGTCAAAGGAACAATAATCCTCTAAAAGTTAAATTTAGGCTGAACTCATCACGTGACAAGCAAAGTTGCTCTAGCAGCGACTCGAGTTCAACTTTATAATTGTCCAAAGCAGAACAGCAGAAAATTGAATTAAATTGATTCTGAATTGAATCACATGCCAGAGGAATCGAGTTTGTCACAACAAAAGTTTTAATTTCTTCTTTGCAGCACGAAATTGTAAAACCACTCACTAGGCCACGGATATTTATATAGGAGTGAGTATATACCTGTCTCACAGGTCCGCCATTTGTAAAAATTGCTGAGATCGTCGACGACCGCTTGATCACAAAGCACCGAGCGGGAAGTTCATAAATAGGGAAAAATATTCCCAACCTGATGCCTCAAAGATTCACGGCATCTACGGTGCAGATAGGCACATTCCGGAATTATCCCGTCGCCTTCTCAGGACGCTTCTAATATGAATATAATGTTAAGCTCCATCACTTCGGAATCAGTTCTTAATGTATTAAACAATCTTGATTGTGATAAAAATCCGGGACCTGACGGGATTCCAAATATTCTTTTCAAGAGATGCGCACAAAGTCTTACGGAACCGCTTATTAATCTATTCAATCTTTCAATCACTAATAAAATTTACCCAGTAGCTCTTAAAAATTGCTTCGTTATGCCTATTTATAAATCTGGTGACTCTAAACTCGTCATTAACTATAGACCCATTTCCATTTCTAACGCTCTTGCACTTATCTTTGAAAAGGTCGTTTATTATCAGCTCCTATTCCAAATAAAATCATTTATTTCTGAAAAACAGCATGGATTTTTACCGGGGCGATCTACGATCACCAACTTATCTCTATTCACAGACAAAATCGCATCCGCTCTTGATGAAAATACACAAATAGATTCTATCCACACTGACTTTGCCAAAGCATTCGATAAGATTAATCACAAACGCTGTCTTTCAAAGATGGCTCTAATGGGGTTCCAGACAGACACCATATCTTGGTTCCACTCCTATTTAACCAACAGAGATAATATCGTTGTATTTAATGGCCATCAATCGTCCTCATTTAAACAAATTTCTGGAGTGCCCCAAGGTACAATACTTGGACCATTAATTTTTCTCATTTATATCAACGACATGCCTTCTTGTTTTGTATCTGATTGCTTATTATACGCTGATGATGCCAAGATCTTTAGGAAAATTAATAACGTGACGGATTGTGTTCATCTTCAAAAAGATATACTACGGCTGGAAAAATGGTGCCATGATAACTGTATTGATGTCAATGTAAGCAAATGCAAATGTATATCGTTTCATCGCAAAAAAGACCCTATATTCTTTGACTACACCATCCACGACACTACTCTCTCTCGTGTCAATGAAATAAAAGATTTAGGTGTAATATTTGATCAAAAGCTCCTCTTTATTCCACATATAAACTTTATTACCTCCAGATCATTTCGTTTATTAGGCTTTATCTTTCGCACTTGCAAATCATTTAGGTCAGCATCTTCTTATATCAGTCTTTTTTATTCTTTAGTAAGGAGCATTCTTGAATATGCTAGTCAGGTTTGGAATCCTTTTTATTCCTCTTATAGTGCACAAATTGAGGCCGTCCAACGAAAATTCACTAGAGTCCTATTGCTCAGATTGGAGAATACCACTCTAGAGTATCATGAAAGACTAGCAAAATATAACTTAATGACACTGGAAAATCGCAGAATCTACTTGGATAGTACATTTCTATACAAGATCTTAAATGGTAAAGTATATTGTGATGCATTGGTGTCTAATATTGATTTACATGTCCCTTCGCGTAACTCGAGATCCCAGACCCTCTTCAAATTACCTACTTGCAGAACAAACATTAAAGAAAAGTCACCTATCTACAGAATCACAAAATCATACAATATAAGATTTAACAATATAGATATCTTCAACGCTAGCCCTCTGACATTTAAAAAGCTAATCCTCCGCGAGATCGTTCAGTAACACTCTCCTTCATTCTACTGCTTCTCTTTGCCCCTTTTCCCAACTCATTAACAGCATTGTTGGCCTCCGCTCTCTCTATGAATTTTAGTCCTAATTACTTTTTGCCTGCCTAATCTTCTAATTTTAAGTTCACGCATGTATCTATGCATGTTTTAGATTTAGTTTAAGTATTTTTGTACTTTTTTTTTTTTTTATATTTTCTTTCTATTATATAGCTCCTTTTTGCTCTTAATTTTACTTCTTTAGTTATAATTTATTTTTTGTAGTTATATCTCAACATTTCTTTTACTTTTTGCTTTTTAATTATTCTTTAACTTCTTCTCTTGTTTTGTTTATGTAAATCTATTAACTCGTTAAATTACATGTAAGGTAGTATATTATTGGAAAGCTTTCTGTTTACTATCTTTATAACCTTCAAAGTAAATAAATAAATAAATAAATAAATTCCGCAAAATAAAGGCACACTACTCGCCACCACTTTTGATAATTCGCTTATCAATTCTTTCAAGCCTTTAGGACACATTCAATACCACACCAACACACAACACTTCGCGTAAAACACGACTGCGACTTTCATAAATTAGAGCGGAAATTTCGCCACAGCAAACCGTAGTGCACTAAAATCTTAAAATAAAAGTATTCCACCTTATTTTGATCGCCGGACGCACGGTTACAAAGTTCACAGTAAGCACTCAGTAATTGGAACGCGATAGTACTATTCATCTTGTTCCATTTAAATTGCAAGCCAAATCGCTCCACTCTGCAGTCAGAATTCCCCCTATGCTTAATATACGATGAGACATTTTACATCTAGATGTGCAAAACTTCACAAAAACGCGGTCCAACTAAAATGAGTTATTGGCTCTCTAATAGAAATCTCTACACATTCTCTCTCTCTCTCTCTTGCCGTATTATGCCACATAAATTCATCGCAATTATAGCTTTCTTTAGTTGAATAAAAAGTTAAAGAGCTTTCAAAAAGTGTTCCGGGTTTACATGGAGTTTTGCACATCTATTTGTAAGCTGTCTCAGATATACGGCTGCAGAGCAGAATCTTTCGCTTAGCCACTATTAGCGAAGATTCAAGTTTCCACCAGAATAGCATCCAAGTGGAAGCTCTTTGAGCAATCAACAGCCCAGCTGATCATCTCGAACATGACCTATATTCGGAATTGGTTGCTATCCACACTTCTTGTGGCAACAGCTTTCTAAGCAAAGCTTTGCAATATTTTTGTCGACTTTGGTCTAATACATTAGGGTACTATAGGCTTAGGTCACAAATAAGAAAAATACAGATAAACACCCACCGTACTTGAAACTGATGCTAATTATTGCGGCTAACCGACAACGTCTAACCGACAAACAAGTGCTTAAAGCTTTTCTCTCACATGCCATCTACCAAAATCTCATTTTTCAAGAGAGATGTAAAGATAAAATTGAAAGCAAAAGCGGAGGGCTGCGAGAGAGTTCAAAAACAATCAAGTTTGAACAGCGATCGTACGACGTACGGTGCAGTGTTGCAGGCAGAAACATATAACCATTGAGTCGCTGCGCTGTATCGTAAGCGTAAAGGCTAAAACACAATGTGGGCGACACGACAAAAACGCCGAAAAAAACGCCGTAGAAAACGTCCGTGAAAATACAATGTGAACGACAAATAACAATGGGAAAAATGTCAACAAATAAATTAAAAAAGATAATTAAAGTTGCTTGTGCAGCGTTTTGGCATACGAAGAGTTTCTTCCATTTTTTTAATATCTTCTAATATTAGCTGAGGTTTTTTAATAAATGTTTTTCTAATTATTGTTTAAATAAATTTATCACCAAAAAATTATTATGCTTTATTTTCCGCGATACGTTAAACGTCAAACAATACATATGAACGCAGCCCAAAATCTTAATTTTGCTAAACGCACCCTAAACGTGCGACAAATTTCAATTTTCATTTAAGTTCGACGACAACGTCGAACGATGTCGTCAGCATTGTAGATTATACCATCCATCGCCATGTTATTAGAATCCAAATGACAGCGTTTTTTACGGCGTTTTTGTCGTGTCGCCCACATTGTGTTTTAGCCTTAAGCGTAACCCCCGGAATAATCTCAAAGAGAGATGTTTGTCGCATAGAATCTCTCGCAAAAGCTTCAAAGCTCTTTTTCGATACAATGTGCTTTCTATTTCAGTTGGTGATTGAATGTCACTGATCCCCATAAGGTCTGGACATCTGGCTTAGGTTTAGCACTAAGTTATGTATTTGAATGTCTATAAATATATAAATAATTTATTCATTAGAAAATGTCCATGGATTTACCTTTGGTTGTTCGAAATTATTCCGGGAAAAATTGAGTGACGATATCTGTAAAGCTTCCTATAATTTTTGTTCAGATTTAATCATTGGAAAATATTGTCGAAAATATCAGCGGAATATTCTCTAACTATTTTCGAATTTATTCCGTAGAAAAATCAGTCATGATTTCCATAGAATTTATATAATTTTGTCCCAATGTATTCCTTTCTTTGGATAGCATTGCATTTCTCATAGTACATTCCATTAAAAGTCTAAAGTTTTTCCTGAAACAAGTCCAAGAAAATTTGTTATTCGTTTGGACGGGAAAAGTTTGTTGGAATATTTTCGCATAATCCTTGAAAATGGTTACTAGGAGAGAGGCAGCTGCGGTATTCGTATTTGCTTATTTATTGGTAAGAGAATACAGTTCAAACGGGGTGGAAAGCGACTAGTGTTGCAATTGGATCCAGAAAAAGCATAGTGATAATTTTATGTGCATCTATTCCTAATGGAAAGACTACGAAGTGAAGATCCCGATGCATATAAAACCTTTTATGTATGTACATATATCATTGATCGAATTCGATTTGTTATTGGAAAACTCCATTAATTGAAAAATATGAAAAATTCAATATCTCCAGTAGAAATACGTTGTGATTCTTAACTATAGATTTGTTTATTCATTAAAAATAAGTTCATGATTTTATGCATGTGTATCTAATCAATGGTTTTGTAATGGAAAGTTGCTTCGAGCGCGAATAATATTGAAGAATGAAATAATATTGAGAATGTGCTTGGAAATTGCATACTTACTCACTTACTACCGTAATTATTACTCGAAAGATGTTGCAATTTTGCATTTTTTTCAAATGTATATTAACTACTTTTACTGTTTTATGAGCTAACGAAACACATATTGTCTATTCTACTATATCTAAGTAAAGCTCTTGACAAATTAATCCATTCTCAAGTCACGTTTTTTCTAAATAAACAATCTTTGCTGTCTCTTTGGCAGTCAGGTTTCAGACCACGGCATAGCTGTAAGTCGGCATTACTAAAGATGGTGTCGATTATTGGTGACGCTTTTGATAGCCATACTAACACTTCTGGATTTCAGTAAAGCGTTGGATTCAATAATCATAATAATCTTAAATTGTAACTGAATTTCAGTTTCTCATCTACAGCTATCTCTTCGATGAAATAATTTATGCTCTCCCGTAGCCAGTCTGCAAAAGTCATTCAGTCACTATCATCTCCTCTAAATCTCTATATTGCGGTTTACCTCAGGGTTCTATTCTTGGTCCTCTTCTCTTTTGTCCATATATAAATGATCTTCACATGATTTTGAAAGATACTTCAGTTCACTTTTAACGTTGATGATGTACAAATTTACGTAGATAGGCCAATTGGTTTAATCGAGAATGATGTCATTTTGCTTATAGTATCTGTGACTGGCCTAAATACAATTACATAATTCGAAATCCAAGCATTTCGTGTTATCTATATTAGCGAAAAGGAAGGATTATGATTTAATTGATCTACCAGTATTTAGGATCAATGAAATACTACGTTTAGTTGTAATGATTACATACCTAAGACGATGGGTAATGTGTATTCTTCCCTGCGAATGTTAAGAATTTCTACTAATATCTTGTCACAACACATTTTTTGTTATAATGTTGCACAAGCTCAAGGGATACCCTATGATGTTGTAGCACAGCCTTGCAAGAAATAAAGGGCGCGGGTAGGGATTGTGGGATCATTGGGTTCGTCTAAGGTGGTGACGGTACGCTAAACGATTGAATATTTGCGTCTCATAGTTGAGGAGCAAATTGTTCCACATTCGTACTGTTCTGCTTATGCAAGATTCTCGGAATTTTAAGTATGAGGGTGAGTTCAAGTTACAGTTCGTGTGGTGCTGCACAGTAAGTATTTTGCAAGGGATCAGCTTAGAGATTTCGTCAGAGCAATAGCCATAGAAGTAGCGATAAAAAAGAGATAGACATCAGATATTAAGCCGGTGCTCGATGAAATCAATAAATGTTGTAATTGCTAATAGTAATAAGCCAGAAGACCTCCTTTTGGACTTTGTCTAATATGGACAATGCAGCTCGTATAGTCTCTGCCCAAATAAGGTAATGATATTTTAATCTAGGCCTGATATGAGATTTGTAGATTTGCGTCTGATGGAGTACAATATTTCTTGCATCTTTGCAAGAACCCCAAGCATTTCATTGCATTTTTGGCAATACCAAAAAAATATGATCGGACCAACTAAGAATGTGGGATATTTCAGTGCCTAAGATGTTTAGAGATGGCGAGTTTGAGATATCTTGTCCCTCGACGGAAATCAGTTGAGCGGGTGTTGGAGTGGGTTTGAGTACTAACAGACAACATTGCGTTTTGAAAACATCAAACAAGACCCGATTTATTTCGCCCCCAAGCGAGTATTATTGTAAGATCATAGTGTAGCGAACTAAACATGTGGCTACTATTGTCAACTATGTATAACAATTCCGCGTGAATCAACTATAGATTTAAAAGAGTACACGAAATAAGGGTGCTGTTCTCTGCAAAACTATATGAACCGAAAGTGAGATCATTAATAAAAACAAGGAATAGAGTAGGACAGAGCACAGAACCTTGCGGTACACCGGCATGGAATATAAAATGCTCAGAAGATATCCCGTCCAACATAACTCGATTTGAGACAGAGGAATCCTTCCATCCATTGTAAAAGAAGATGGTCTAGTCTTAATGCCTGAAGTTTAGCTAAAATAGCAGAAGACTTTGCGATATTAAATACGATGATTTCAGATTCACAAAAATTATGGCGACATCGATTCTAGCTTAGTAAGAATAGTTAGCAAATCTGCATCAATTGGGTGTTGATGAGTGTTTCTAAAATTCTAAAACCTTCGAAAGAATCGAAAGGGCAAGTGATCTATAATTTGAGGGATCGCTTGCCTCTCCTCTTTTGGCCATTGGCCGAACATGTGCATGTTTCCATGTCGAAGGAAAGACTCCTTTCAGGTGAAATAGTTTGCGTAGAGGTTATCCAAAGAAGAGGTGTAGCATTTGAGGGGCGAAATACCATCTAGCCCAACAGCCTTAGACGTATTCGGATACGCGAGCACTTTGAAGACCTGTATTCTCTGTAAATGTAACGGTCTTGACTATAATTGCATATTGGTATAGGAGGAGACACTTGCGAAGAAGGTAATAAGACAGAATTCGCAGCAAACTTAGCTGCAAACAAATTGGCTTTGTGCAATGACTCCGTTTTCATATCCTCGTTGTGAATTTGCAGTGGTGCAAAAGAAGTGGTGAAGTTGTTCTTGACCAGAAACTCTTACTACCCTTTCAACTAGTAAAGAACTTCTATCATTTGAATTGGTCGAATTGGAACTTAGCTCGCTGAATACTAGATTTGTAGATTTTTAAAAACGTTTAAGAAGCAATAAAAAACAATAAAAAACACAAGTTTTCCACCTTCTTTGCTTCCTTTATTTATTTGGTGTTGTCTTTCACAATTAAAATATAAAAATAATTTTCTTATATCTATACCGCGGTTTCGGCTGTTTGTGCCATCTGTAGACTATGTATGTAGATGTTACGTGCCTCTCTATAGATCTGTCTCAATTGACGGTAGCTTTCAATGAGGTTTACTTATATTTCATTCTATGTCCATTCCTTCCTTCGATGCTATCTCGAAATATGTCTTAAGCTTTTAATTCTTATAGCACCTGATTTATGCTAAATAGTTAGCTTATCTCCGGGATAGTGTTTAACTTCATCACTCGACATCGTAATTTTCTGTAGCCTAGGTGCCTTAGTCAAATCGGTGAGCGTTCTTACTTTGTACAGGTCTTCACCTGTTTGCAGTCGTATGTTTTTTTTATTCCGCTACAGATTTTGTAACTCTAGTCCACGGGGCTTCTCTCCATTTTGAAACCATTGAAAGTGTTATGGAAAAGATAATCACTCCATTATATACTTCAGTTAGAGGGATGATGAGTACAGTCTTTAGAGGTCTATTATATTATTATATATTATTATTATTAATCCATTTCGGTTTTAGTGCAAAATTTTATGTTGACAATTCGATTGTTGGGAAATTTTTTTTTTTATTAGATTATTTTGAAAATTGAGAACTTTTTGGAACTGTCGCTTACCCAATTGTCAAAATTTGGTAAGACCTTAAACTTTTTTTTTTAACAATTTTTGTTTTCCAAAATTCTTCTAATCATTTAAGTCTATTTTGATAGCTTTCAATCGTTTGTTTCCGTTTTGTGTCATTTTGTTGTCCATTTGTTTGTTTTAATTATTTTTAGTTGTTGTCCCTACTGACTTTTTATAACTTTAAATAAAGCATATAATTTTATCAGAGTGTCTACATGTAATACATAATTACCGTATATACATGCATCGATTCTGGTAGCACAAAAAAAAGATCTGGCTATTATTCTAAAATTATCGAGTGATTTTTCAACCAACAAACTGCTTAACATTGAGGAAACAGAGTGTATTGGTGATAAAACTAGAACTCTAGCCTGTAAATATTTTGAAAAATATAAGAATTATACTCTTCCTTAGTCAGTTTACTACACATAGGGTAATGCTCGAATGATATACTTAGGATAAGAAACACGAATCTAGGATTTTTTTTCTGTATAAAAATATAATTTTCTTCAATTAAAAATTTTTGCTGCGAATATCTGTAATCTGCATTTCAGGAAAATATCTACATATATAAATAAGAATAATAATTAACACAAACATATTAAAATTGCATTCAATGTAGAATAAGTCGAGTGCACTCAGTTTTTAATCAAAATTACATGCCTATCGCATTCATATCGCTCGTTAAACTTGTTATCGGTAGCATTTTAAAAACTTTGTCACCATGAAATTCTTATAAAGCAACAAAAAATAACGACTTACGACCGAAAGTTAAAATACGTAAAAAAAAATTTATGGTTCAACCATAAAGTTTTTGCTATAAATTTTTCATGAACAATTGCTGATGAAATTTATGCTCGAAGGACTTGCTCATTACGCTTTATGCTCCCACGTAGATAAAAATGTACGCGCAAAGATAGGGAAGACCACGAGGAATTTATGTGTACATAGGAACAAACATACAGATTATATCCACTTCCGGTCACTTAATGGATGATAATCACGTTAGGAAGTGTCCTTTTTCGATTTATTTTCTATGTGGATGTGTTATTGTATAAATTGTTGTGTTTATTACTGCGATAGTACTCTTAACGTACTCGGAAACGTTGAAATTGCTTTCAGGGCGAACATAAATTTTGTTATTGGTGAATTGAACTGTTGCAATATGTTGCAATATATCACGATTTTGTTATACGATGAGGACATGTGTAGAGAACGTAATGCATTAGGAGCCATATTGAAAATTTAGAAATTTTAAGATTTATTTAACTTTCAGCCTATGAGTTAATTTTAATATGAGCTAGAACCATAACTAATTAAGTATAATTGCTACAAATGTAATGAAAACATTCAGAGTCTTCATTTTACCATTGGCAGCTGATTCAAGTGTTCTCTTTATTATATCGCGTAAGTTCCTGAATTTCTGGCTCCATTGATTTTCTGCAGCTTTTTTATCGTGCGGTATTTGAAAGCATTGTTTGCTGTATTTCAATTACTGGTTTGCCTCTAAAAGTATCTTCTCTTGTCAGCCTGAGTCCAATACCTATTTGAAATAAGGGAAGTGAATACAATATGCCCACCTTAAGAGATTTTTTTTTAAACAAGATAATGAAGATATAAGAAATGGCAATTATATATCATAATAAAGAACAACAGGTTTAAAACAAAACAAAACAAAAAAAAGGAATAATTGTCGCGGAAAATTATTTTGAAATATTTTTTATCTAATTTTGAAAAAATTGTGTAAATGGCCATATTGCCAGAATAAGAAAGTCAAGAGTTTGCATGCTGACAATATGAGCATTACGTGCTAGCAATATGACCATGGGATATTGCCAAAAATTATGTAAGGCTTTGTGTTTATCTAATGTTTTACTGCAAATCAATAATTTTTTCCAAAATCTAAGCTTCAATACCGATGTATTGAACACAATACATTGCAAAACAATAGCACTTCTTTTACTTACTTTTTTAATAAAATACTTACTTCGTAAATATTAAGACGACGTCTTAAAAAATAAATTTCGCTGACATTACTTGCTTTGCGTCACCTACTAATCCGATTTACAGTTCATATATTACAGTGGTATAATGGTAATCTATGCGGATGACCATAGATGGCATAAGAACTAGATGTCGCATAGCATACCGTAGAAAAGTATACATATTTTAAATGGCTGGTCTTTTCCGGAATAGACCACAACATGTTTCTGAGGCACCGAGAAGAAATGTTGCTTTAACAGCAGTTTTGTATACATTTGGTCGATTGCCTCAACATGGTAGATGCAGGAAAATATGAATCACTCGACGTAACTCTCATCATTTTTCTTTTCATGTCGCTGTACTAATTAAAGAAGGAATGATGCACAGCACCGGTGGCATCGGTGCGGTGGGAGGGACGTAAATGTTACTTCTTTCTTGTCTCGATTTTGGAAATATTTTTTATTTTGCTGTAGTTATTAGGATTTGATTTGATGATTTAAAAGAAACAACAACTTTATTAAATTTATTTGCCCCTGAGAGTAATTTTTTGTAATGGTATTGCATGACGGTTTTGCACCAACTAATATTCTCCTATCGATCTTAACATAGAAATTTACAATGCCCTGTTTTTGATAAACTAAAAACATACAAATTCTAGCCAGCAATGTCTCGCTCCATACAAAATCATCATTACCACGACCCGATGAAGGTAAGGCCACAATTTTATCTTAGAAATTTACTGGAAATGTCTTTCTTCGAATTTTCATGCATTGGACGAGAGCTCTAATATAAAATCAATGATGCCTCGAGCTGATGGAAGGAAGGCGCAATTTTTTCTTAGAAATTTAATGGAAAACTTTATCCTAGAATTTATATGCACTTTTGGAGGGCTACAACAATAGCTATGAGCGTATCCAGACGCGTAGCCAAGCAATAAGCAAAAAATATTCTAGTAAATTTCTAAGAAAAAATTGCGGCCTTCCCTACATCAGGTCGAGGCATTGTTAATTTTATATTGGAGCGAGGCACTACTCTGCATGTTATTATTTTGTCTATCGCCCTGTCCTTTGCCTTTTCATCATTCCTTTAGTTTGATCAGTAAAACAACATGAAAATAGAAATGATGATAGGTACGTCGAGTGATTCATATTTTCCTGCATCTATCACGTTGAGGGAGTCGACCAAATGTATACAAAACTGATGTTAAAGGAACATTTGTTCTCAGCACCTCTGAAACATGCTGTGATCTATTCCGGAATGGATCAGCGATTTAAAATATGTATGTATACTTTTATTGGTACTGTATGCGACATCTAGTTCTTATGCCATCTATGGTATGACATTTTCCGGCATTTTTCGTGAAATAACCA
Source organism: Dioctria rufipes (assembly GCA_963924295.1). Classification (NCBI taxonomy): domain Eukaryota; kingdom Metazoa; phylum Arthropoda; class Insecta; order Diptera; family Asilidae; genus Dioctria; species Dioctria rufipes. Next base: position 31,480,831 of record OZ002742.1, read on the forward strand.
AACTACGGCCAGTAGGCATATTGCCAACATGCGCATATTGTATTGACATACCTTATATAAAAAAACCTGGCAAAATAAAAACTTGAAAGTGAGTCGAAACTTCAAGGAATAATGAGGTCTATTTAATATATTCTAATCTTCGTAATGAGTTATTATTTCGAGCAGCTACAAGCGTGCTTACTCTGAATATTATTACAAATTCGCTAAAAATTTTAAAATCATTATTTATAACTGCACAGCACCCTGTTAATAATACTGACAATTTACTTTTGGGGAGGGTCCAATATGTTGGGATGAACCTGTCATTCGTCGATTTTCCGGTATCCTCAACTTGGTTGGAAGTTGGCCCAGCCCATCATCTATCATAGGACCTCTGTACTCTAAAATGATAAAAAAAAAATCTTCTTAGCAGATGAAATATAAATATATATATAAATATAAATAAATAAATATAAAACATTAACAACACAAGTCTTAAAGAAACAATCACGACCTATGTGAAGTTATCTGCAATTGCATATAAGAAGAATTTCCAACAGTTCACCAACAATAAATTAAAAACAAGTAAAAAAGCTAGATTGGTCTAAGACCAATTCTTATGATACCCTAGATAAATGCCCGTATTAAATTTCGTATGGTCACCGATCTATTCAAGTATTGATTTTGAAGTTGTTTTTCGCATATATTTCTAGAACAGTTTGTCGCACAGAAAAAATGGTAATAACCAATTTTATAGGATTTCGTATTCTGCAGAAGTTCTTGGTATAATAAAAATATCTTGGAGTGATCGCTTTCAAAGTATACGTAAAAAACCGAAATTTTTATATGGCAACACCAAGAAGTAGTTGCCAGATTTAGTCCATTTTTGACATTTTATTTGCTAATGTAGTAAAAACATCATGTACGAAATTTCAGCTCTGTACGTCGATGCGTTCTCAGGCAGTGTCCAAATATATAGCGGAAAACGAAATTTTTATATGGCAACCCCACGGAGGAGTTGCCCGATTTGTCCCATTTTCGAACTTAATTTTACTTTTTTTTATAAAGTGCGTGTACAAAATTTCAGCTCTTTAACTATACGCATTCTCGAGTTATCGTGCGCACAGAAGGACGGACGGACGGATGGACGGACAGACGGACGGACGGACGGACATGCAAAAATCAAAATAACTTTTAATATTATGAATGGGTGTCCAATCCATTTTGCTCTACCATCATTATTTCGAGGTGTTACAAACGGAATGACTAACTTAGTATACCCCTATGATTTCATCTAGGGTATAATGAGTATATGAATTTAAAATTAATCTGAAATTTGAAATTATTTTTTAGCGTGTCTCTTTTTGACGGGAGAAAAACAAGATCAATACAATGGTTGGGCTGCACTTATTCAGGGTCTCTGTGAGTAGCGAATTATTTATTTTTCCTAAAGGGCTTTCCGTGACATACTGTACAGGGACTAAGATTCGAGACTTGGTTTGCGTATATAAACTAAAAACCGAAAGAAAACTAGATTCGTGCAGAGAATTGCGAATAGGGAAAGTCGTCGTTTGTTTTATGCTAATACTAACACAAAGCCATCCAGGACGCAAGCTTTGGGCATACAAAAAATTACTTACCTATACACCTTTCATCGGAAATTTGTAACGAAACAAATTATTTCTTGCTCGTAAGTTTACTATTTTGGCGTGATTTAGAATTAGGAACATAACGCTGTTGTAAAGATTTTTTGCACTTAAGCTTAGTCAGTCTTCGAAATTTGTACTATCAAAAAATTCGAAAGTGTCAAATTTTCTTCGTTGAATAAAAATACAGAAATAAATAATAAAAATAGTAGAAAAGGTCATTTAATTTTGTCGTGCCCTTTAACATTTACATATGTATGGCAAGAGATTCGAAGCAACATTCTGTCTTTAAGTTCACTGTCGAACAATAAAAAGGAAGTCTATATAATCAAATCAAATATCTCCCAACTTGGAGCCTCCTGACTTTATTGCACAGATTTCCTAAGTCCCTGGGTAACACTATCATAAAATTACAGCACCGAATTTGAACTAACCTCAACTTTGGCTTGCGAATCGTTAGCTGATAGTTTTGAACCCAAGTCGAGCTCAATTTTTTTTTGCTTGTCGAAACATTGCTAAAGCTTCGCAATATTTTTGTATACAAAATTTCCCTTTCAACATTAGCAGATCAGGTAAATTTTGTGTTAATGGATACGGAGATGAAGAATTTTGTATTTGAGGAGGACATAGGTCTAAAGCGCACTTGGGGCTTATTTGAGAGTCATCTTGTAGTCCTGATGGAGTTCCCGTAAATGATTTAAAAGTAATCTGTCAGCTCTTTCGCCTACTCTCTACTAAATATTAAATTCTTTTATTCATATGGTGTTTTCCTATAGCTTATCTTATCTTATCATTTCCCCACACAAGAAGGAAAGGTGCTATGACATTCCTAATTAACCTCAAATCGCAAATTTATATTTTACTGCTAAGGTATGTGAGCCTAAGGTTCTTTTAATTCCATTAGTCCTAGAATTCTTTCAGCATGACTTTAATAATAATTATGTAAGTATATGTATATTCAGAATTCCTGCGATTGAGGCTGGCAGGTCGGTTGACTTAATCTACACTAATTTTAAAACGGCACATGTTAATTTTGGCTCTCAAATTGTCCAACTTTGCCTCAGTGTACACTTTTTCAAAGAGATTTTGTCAACTGCAAAGGAAAAACCTGTATGGTGTTCCTCAAGGTAACAATCTTGATCCGGTGCTCTTCATAATTTAGATCAACTAAATACTGAATAGCTCAGAAATAGAAATAGATCAACCTTCACCCAGTGAAGCGATTTGACAAAAGAATCTTTTAACTGTTTCGTCTTGAATCCGTGTAGTATGCATTCGGTACGAACATTATTTGGCTCTAACAGCAATATTAGTTCATTGTGAACTCTTCGCTGGAGTTCACACAAGTCTGTTTTTTTGTATTTTCTTAGTAGGCTTTTGTGGCTCCTCTACAACGCAATGACATGTTCTAGACTCTTTTACTTCATTTATTTCTGCTATTTCTACTATTATAGGTAGTACTACTATTCTTAGTTTATTACGAGCTTGGAAACAAAAGTTGTTCTATGCGATAATCGTAAAAACATTTTTCTTGAAATGCTTCCTTTCATTTTTCAGAAGATCTCCTTCCTCCAATCTAACAGCAATTATGAATTACTCATAATTTTTGGAATGTGTGCCCTAAAAATAGCAGAAAAATTACAATAAGGAAAGCTTATAATTATATGAAAACCCGAAACTTCAGATCATTTGTTTGAGAAATTCCATTGCATACAAAAGACCCCTTTTTCGTCGCAATCAATATCGAAACACTCAACCCTCAAGAATGCGTACTTTTTCTAATACGTCTCGGAATATTTAAAGATGCTTTTTGTAACGCATGAACCAAGAACATAAATAAAAAAAAAATCCTTCCACCCTCATAAGGGTGTTCAAAGTACCGGGGTCCATTTAAAATTTTCGACGACTTGTAAAACATCAGATATATGGGGAAGCAAAAGGAGCTACTCAAAGGATTACACAGCGGAGTAATAAAGCCTCTGCCATGTACTTGTCATATACTCCGCATGGGGTACTTGTTGGATCTTGCGAAATGAAAATAAAGTGCTGGGATTTGTCCATTTTACATGAAACAGAAACATATACGGTAATTGGGGGGTAAGGGACGATCGATGGTGGCAACACAATAGTGCTCGAACGAACATTCAAATTTCGTCTAGATGACAAAAACGTGGCCCTGTATTTTTGGGAACACCACATATACAATACTCTCCCGTCGGTATAGCCGTTAAATAATAAATGTATAACGGGACCCGGGGAGGAAGTTTTTAGAGGTTCAGCCTACGGCCTTCATATAGTACTATAAGAGATAAAGGGAGTACGTGTTGAGCTTTAGGATATCCTTCTATACAAACAGAAACCCATCCATTCAGTTTACATGAGATGAATTCCCAGCGCTATGAACTAAATATGTTGCCTCCTGAATATAATTGGAAACTTATCTATATCCAAAAACTGTTTGCCCGGCTGCTGTTTTATATACATACCTACACGTATATATATATATATATGAATGAGGTGGAATCAGGGTCGAACCCAACTTGGACAACATGTATAATATTGCCGCTATAATTTCGCATCTTATCCGACCTGAATCAACCGATTTTGTAAGATCTGGATAGCCTTGCTTGCTTGCTTGCTGTATTTATGTATATCGCGTCAGAGAGAGGATAGTCCGGTTTTCCATTAAATTTAACTTATTTAGGAGTCATGGAATGCCTGGAAATTTATATTAATCCTTATAACGAAGAACTATAGTAGGCCGCATTGTGTATGAAAGTATCTGGAACCTTACGGCACATGGCATCGGCAGGTTGAAGTGAAGTCGATTTGAGGATAATAAATGCTATCCATCGTTACCTGTCTGTACCGAGGCGAACACCTGTTTACATTTTGAAATTACATCCAATTATGTTGCGGTCTGTTACAGTTCATCTGGTGGTTGCCTCGCCATTGCCAAAGTAATTGCTCTAATGGAAGCGGCTCCATTGTTTGTTTAAACTGCTTATTGGCTTCGGTTGTTTGTTGGGTGCCGATATATACTCGTATTATAGATATAGGATTAATGTACGCTCAAATACAGTTTCGTATCCATTTTCAATTCCCGAACTCATACTATGTATAAAGCCCACTTTTCCTACATTAATGTCCTTAATGAAACTAGAAAATATTGTGCCCTCTTTTGTGAAAGTTTAATGGTGATAGAGGTTGGGTGGTTGGTACCGTAGCCATGTCATTATATTAGAAACGGGCGCAATTATTAAAATTGGCAGAAATAAGAAATGGAAATTCTTCTTTATATCTTCGCCGATATGTTGTATGAATTCTCGGAAAATATTCGAGCGTACCGCATCTACATAAGTAGTTGACTTCCTTCTGATTTCTTCTCACTTTTCATACTGATTAAATCCAAATAAAACATGTATAGAGATTTATGTTTTGACATTGGTCATAAATCGTGTTTTGAAAGCTGCTGGCACACAGTATAACCCAATTAGGATTTCAAACCAATGGGATTTTCAGGTGATCATAAATCCACTAGGAAACTGGAAAATATCGACATGTGCTGCCAGGAAAAGATGAAGATGTTGAATCCAGTGGTTGTTCTTTATCAGTTTTCATGGTTTTTATGTTTTTTGTTTCTTTTGTTTAGTGGGGGCTGTAGGAATATAGTTAGGGATTATCACAAATTTAATGGTCTCACTGGGAATTTTGATTGTTGTGGATGTTATCTGAATTGAATTTATGACTTGTGAACATCCAATTTGTGAAGATATACCTAAGTTCATATGTATGTTGAAATTTATTATGGAAAGTATATAAGCCATTTTTTCTATGAAATTATTTTAATAATTTTAAGAGCGGACCAGTCTGTAGTTATAACGTTTTAAAAATGATTAAGGAAAATAAAACCTAACACTAGAAGTTGCATAGGGTTCAAAACTAAGAGAAATATCGAACGAAAAATGCTTAAGGAATTTAATATGTTATGCACGAATAAAAAATTGTAAAGCAATCGGCTTGAAATGTAGAAAAAAATAAAAAAAGAATTAAGATTTCAAGAAGTTCAAAATGTAGAACAAAAAATAAAGTTTCGATTTGAAAATATATTAAAAATTTTAAGAGTAAGCTTAGACTCCGAAAAATTTCGAGGACCACAATGATAAAAAAATTGCATAAAAACAAACTTCATGATAACGTTACTGTAAAAACCTGAATCTTGAAGGAAAATTTTCGAAAATTCAAAAAATTCAAACATTTCTCAAAGTTTGAAAAACGACATCACAAATAACCCTTGGAAGAGGTTCCAAAGTAAATTCATAAGATAGGTTAAAAAACAAATACATAGTTGGTGCTAAATTGAATCAAAACAAGATTGAAATAAGTTCAATAATACATTGAAAGGTCATTCCATAAAATTAGGAGCAAAGTTATCTTGAAGTTCATAGTACAAGACATATCTAGTAAGCCTGCTTTGGAGCCATTTTGGGCGCAATTTGGAATGAGTGTTACCTAACGTGCGTAACGTATTTAAAAAAAAAAAAATAAAAAAATGTATTGTATCAAAATTGTTAGGAAGTCTCAAACAGTTTTAGGAATTGGCAAAATTTAAATTTCAAATTGAATTGAATTAAAGAAATTTCGTGAATGTTTAACAAAAATATAATATTTTAACAAAATTATTTTTAGCAAGTTACAGTAGCAAAGGTTTGTCCTTTACTCACTGGCAAGTGGCAGCTAATGCTCAAAATTCTCAAAAATATCTTAGTATCTTGTCAACAGTTCTATAAGGATGAAGTAGGTAAGTCTGTTCAAATTAATACAAAATTTTACTCTAAATCTCTTACAATAGATTTAAAATTCCGGAAACTTCAAAAAGGATTTCGAAAATTCTCAAAAACCGAAAATAAATTCTTAAGTTTGACATTCTCAAAAATAATCTTAGAAGAAAAATCGCAAGGATTTATGGCGTGAAATACAGAAAAAGTAGTTACAAGTCTTTAAAATATTCGAAAGAAAACAAAAATTATCAATTCAAAGTCATCGCGCATAGTTAATTCAATCTGAGTAGTAGTCAGGACAACTATGTCCGTTTTGGGACCCACGTTGGTCGTAGTTTGTTATATGATTTACATAGCGTACACAACAACTAGAGTAAAATAGAGTAAATGGGAATATATAGTGAACAAATTCGTAAGGTTTTATAAACAAAAGTTGTAACTCAGGATTTTTGTATGAATAGGTGAAAGAGAAGTGTAGAGGACTTGCAGCATAGTCAAACTAAAAATATACAAAGACTGGGCAAGTAGAACAAAATCTGTAACGCCTCGATCGAATATAAAATCGACGATGCCTCGACTTGTTGACGTAACCAAAGGGTAAGCCAGCAATGCCTCTATTCAATATAAAATCAACGATGCCTCGACCTGATGTAGGGAAGTCTTAATTTTTTCTTAGAAATTTACTGAAATTTTTATCTGTAGAATGTTTATGCATTATTGGAGGCCGAGCCGACATCGAGTACTTAGGCCGATAACAATTTTTAAGAGCATAGACGTGTAGGTAAGCACTAATGTTTTTAGAAATTTACAGAAAATATTTCGGCCGAATTTTTATTCACTTTGGTGTAGAACTGCAGACAGGAGATATTTTCAGAAACAATACTTTCATGTGTGCCTTGTCCAGTCTCCAAAAATGGATAAAATTTCAAGGAACCAATTTCCAGTAAATTTCTAAGACAAAATTCATGCCTTTCTTACATCAGGTCGAGGCATTGTCAATTTTATTTTCGAGCGAGGCGTTACAGAATTTTGTTCTACTTGCCCCGAGTTTGTATGTGATTAGTTTGTCTATGCTTGCAGTCAGGTGATCGAAGTCAGGTACTCATCCCACAGCTTGAGAGATAAGTGAACTAATGAGGCTGTTGTTGTACGTGGATGAATAAAGGTTTTCTTCGTAGATTATATCCCATTCTAAAAATTATTGTTATAAATGAAGTGCAAGGCTAGAAAAATGCGCATTTTCACATTTTTGCAGCATTTATGCCCAAGGTATCAACTTTTTGAAGACAACGTTGTAGAAAAGCGACTTGTGGTGACAACCCGTGACGACGGAAAAATTATCGGAAATCAAAAAATCCGACGGGGCTCAATTAATAATACCCAAGAGCAGTTTATAACTGTGGGTTTTGGGAAAATACTAATTATTTACAAAATGGCAAATTTGTAAACTTGATGTGTTCATTTTTTTGCCCAAAAATCTCGGATTTACATCAAAAATGAAAAATGCACAATTAAAAACTGAAGAAAATAGTTGAGAATATAATAAAACAAACTGCAGGTAAATTGAACTTTTTGTTCTCGAGTTATTATTGTCACCGTTTTTGAAAACCATGTTTCGAGCTACTCGTGTTTAAAGCTTCAAGTTATGTTTAAGGTGTATACATATATAGAAATGTTCAAGACGATACTCTTTCCAAGTCCCGTAACTTCTTCAATATTTATCACACCACGTCCAGATATGAGTCATGTCTTAAACGATGCATTATGATACTCTAAACATATTTTATTACCAATGTTTATTTCAATTAAGTGGGGGAAGCCTCGCAGAGGCGGTCCAATTTTGATCTAGTACTTTTTGGAAAATCTAGTACAAAATCGAATTACTTTGGTCCTGAGAAGAAGCCTGAGTGCCCACACTCCTATTTGTGGAAACTTCAATAGCTATTTAAAGCCATTCCCATTCTCACTTTTTTAGTATTTCCCTCTTTTTATTCGAATCTTAGCACTTTAGATCGGCTCTAACTTGGTAGGGTTATGTCCGATAGGAAAACGGGTGCCATTGTTCGCCTCAGCTCATTGCCAGTTATAATTCGTGGAAGAAAATTTTTCTCTGCATAATTTTAAGGGTAGCGGTTGGAATCCCCGTCTGGGGGGGGGTGGTTCCAATACCGCATGTTGCATATCAAATCAAAGGCCTCACTACTATCGGGCGGTGTACTTTTTTCCTGATTCAGAAAACTTTCTCGGGACGTTTTTGCCCCAGGATACCCAGTTTCATGCACTTGGATCATATACACCCCAGTTACTATATTTCGCATATATTTTTGCAGTTATTTCTTCTATTGCCATTAGTGGTCCGTTGTGAACATGCTACTAAAAATTTATTTGTTTAAAAAAAAATCCTGACAATTCCTAAGCGAGTGAATTGAAATTATTTACAATTTAGAAATTTCTTTATAATTGCTCACTATACAGAAATATTGTAAAACTTTACTTAAATTGAAGAAATGCAAGAAATGCAAGAAGTTGAAAAAATTACATTATGAAACGACTAAATGAGTGAGAAAAAAGCTATGGAAATTCATAATCAAATGGGAATTCAATGTGGTATTACTGTTCTATGTATAATTTATGTTTCCTCTGCCTGAACAAGATGAGTTAATTAAACTAAGAAATATGACCACAAGCAGCCTCTAGGTACTTATGTATAGTCATCATACTCGCACTCAACTGTTAATTTTCAAATTTTTCTTCATTGTAAAATGCAAAGATTAGTTAAAAAAAAACCGCCAACTGAATATTCCAAAATTAAAAATTCGTTTTTGTGTTTTTAGTAGGAGTTTTTCAAATAACCATTTTTTAAAGTAGAAAGAAATGCAAGATAATTTTTCTGCCACAAAAAACATTGATCTAATGCACACCGTTGAAAAAACCACAAAGTTAGCTTTAAAAAATAAGTATCGAATTCGGCCACTAGATGACACTGTCGATAAAAGTAAAGTAACATAAATGTACATAGATTTTCAATGAGTGATCTGTTCAGGTACTTTTATTAAACATTTTATAAAAATCAGCTTAAGGAGCTATTCGGAACTCCAGCCGTCAAAATATTGAAATATTTATGGAGATGGTAGTAATTGATGGGCTTGTCAGGTTATCCATATTTAGAATGTATACCTGCAATGAAGGCGGATTAATATTGCTTACTTTATTAACCTTTTTAACTGTTGTATATGAGGACGATACAAAATCGAAAGAGGCAGTTAATGTTGTACCATATTATTATTTTCAAGGTCTCTCCAGAATCGTTTATAATCGTGAAACCAACACAAGGTAACTGAACTGAACATATGCTATATTTGGAATTTTCGACAGAATCTTTTGGTGAAGGGAAGAACAGCCCTGTCCTGGTGGGCTGCTTAGAAAAAAAATATGTCAATCCTTTGAGAGAAACACCGAAAATACACTATAATTTCTATGAGGAGCACAGGTGTGTCCTGATGTTTACTTTTTTTAATGAAATAAATAATTACGGTTAACCTCAAATAAATACACTTCACCCTGTCTAACTGCATTAATTACAAACGCTCGAGATATTTAAATTTATGAAATAAATTACTGCTTTCCGAAAAGTCCTTATCTACGAATTGTTGGACTTCAAAAGCCTAAAATAATTAAATAAGTGCAATCATGAGTACAAAATGCGGAAAATGCAAAACATTACTGCTTCCTTCCGTACAAAAATTGTTTGCGGTCAAAGCAGAAGGAAATTTGGATGTAATTGTACCGACATAAATAAAATTTGAGAAATATATATAAATTTAAAATAATTTACATAAATGAACAGATTGTCAGCGGGTGGCAAAAATAATGATCCCGATTGGGAAATATGCAAATTTCCAATAGGAGTAAAAGTGTGTAAATGAAGGACGCGGAATATCTCTCTTATAAAATTAAGTGATGTTTAATATGTTCTAGTGTTTTTTTTTTATTTTTCTAAATCAATGATATTAATCGAAAGAAGACAGAACTGAAATTGTAAAATAAAGTAACAAAACAAGAAAAAAAGAGAAGCGCAGCAGGACCTCCAGCAGAAAGAAAAGTTAAGTAATCGATTTTTAATTTCTCCCGTTTTTTTATGTTTGCGGCCTCGATTTTTTTTTGTAATGAATTAAAATTAGAATTTTTATTATTTTTCTATATATATATGTATACATATTTTGTTGTTTATGGATTCGACAACCGAGTGGAGACCAACATAATTAAAAGAAATAAGTCACCCCTTCTTCTGAGTAGACATTTATTGAATTTTGGTGGTAACAAACTGACTATCAATTCTGAAAGGGAATTAGTAGATAATTACAGACTATTATGACTAAATGGACAACTTTACAAAAACTGCTCTGATTAGAGAGGACTGGATATAAAAGGATTGCAAGCTTTCAGTTTTCTCAGATGGGTCCAAACTAGGGCTGGATATTTTTTCAGAATAACTAAAAAAAAAAAAACAGGAAACATATACAGAGTGTTTCCCCTTAAGAGGTCAATAGAGCAGGAGATGCTAGTACTCAGGTGAGTTTAGGTAAACGAACAAAAAATGTATGGCAGCGGGGGGGAGGGATATCACAGTTTAGGAGTTACAGGGTGATTAAGAAAAAAAGCTAGTTTTCACAAAACACCATGTATCTTAAAAAGTATAGCGCGTACGGTCATAGTTAAGAGCTCACTGTATGCATAACTAAATGGCCTTTCAAACGACTACTCAATCAGCCACTCTCCTCTCAGGAGTTACGGGGGTCCAAACAAAATATTTCAGATTTTTTTATTTTGACCTCTATTTGTTTGCAAAACGGTCGTTAACATAACTTTTTTTTATAAAAACTATAAACTGTAGATTCCCCTCATTAATTTACCTTTTATACCCTATGTACTATCTGCAGCTGTTAAAGAGTTATTAGCTCAACACCTATTCACGTCATACCGAAATTAGCCAATATTATTTTTAAGTCAGTCAGTCACTAAGGGAACAAATTTAGGTTTGAAAATAGCTTTCAGAATAGGTTTTCAGCTAGTTACAGGTTACATAAAAAGAAGTTCTGTTAACGACCGTTTTGCAAAAAAAAATAGAGGTCAAAGTAAAAAAGAAGGTAAACAAATCCGAAATGTTTAGGTTAAACTAGCATAGCTCTTGATATGAGAGGGGTTGGTTGAACAGTCGTTGGAAAGGCCAGGAAGTTCTGCATACAATGAGCTCTTAACTATTACCGTATGTCTTGTGGTTTTTAAGATACAGGATGTTTTGTGAAAACTAGCTTTGTTTTTTAATCACCCTGTAACTCCTAAACGGTTGATATTGCCCCCTCCCCCCGCCATATAATTTTTTGTTAGGCTAGGTGAGTACTATCATCTGCTGCTCTATTGATTTCCTAAGGGGAAACACCCTGTATATGTGGCATGATCGTATAAACCCAAGCACAAGCATTTTACAAATTTCGCAAGAATAACTATTGCAACGTAAAGACACAACAAAATGAATAAGCAAAAAAATATTCATGTTGCGTAAACAACACAAATAATAATCAATCAATAATAAAGTTACATGTCGGCAATTAAAACTCGTGCCGGAATTGTTCTAGTTAAAATACCATGAGTGAAATAAAACAAAAATGCAATGTTGTGCTTTATTCTACTTTTCTACCATTGGGCATCTGCTCTCTCAGTTGCACCCAATTATCCTCAGGGGATCTGCTTTCTATTTGAAAGCTTCCTCACTAGGGGATCTACTCATTGAGCTTCTCCATCGAAAATCTGCCTGTTGGCTGCCTCCACCCTATCTTCATAGTAGAAGATTCGGCATTCTACTGCCATATCGACAATAACTCCGATTGTATCTCACTTATACGTAGCTACGTCTAATCATTTTTACTACAATGCCTACTACCCAGATTACTTCAACATTTCTCAATAATGTAAAACAATAATATCGCGGCGGCATCACACAATAAATCAACCATTAACAGAGACTAAGGCACTGTACGAAATTCCAATAATACTAAAACCACCATCGTTCTAAATATCTAAAAAAAGATGTCGAAGTTAAGAATAATTAATACGTAGGCATTCAGATTTAAAAACATCTTGTAATTAATTTTTAAATAAAAACCCTCTTGCCCTTCTCAAAATCTTTTATAGCAATTACAGGTTTTGCTGCTCTTTCTTAAAAAAAAAAAAATACTTAGACTTAGGCCCTTTTACCAGAATTTCTTTGACTTTTCGTGTTGCTGTTCATTATTAAAATCTGCTGTCTGCTGGAAAGAAGCCCTTTTGGGCTCATACTTAGTAAGCGAAATTTTCTTTACAGGTGTATAATTAACCCGAAAAGGTCGGCAACGAAGTTAATTAAAAAGTCTGCGGTATTTTTCTTCCTCCACTCTTCTTCGACTTTCTTATTTCTTTTCAACTCTACTTTAACCCACTTTATATAGTAGCGAAGGCTTTCATTTCGATGTTGTTAATGTCTTACCGCCAGCAAATAACTGACTCGAATGCCGCCCTGAACTACGGCCCGCAACTACCACCCGCTGGCTGTGGGAAAATAGAAAATGATCAAGTTTCGTCTTTGTATAACCTCAGACATGTGTAATAAGACTTCATTTAGGTTCAGGTTTTTGGCATAGAAAAGCCTTAACCCTTTTTGAAAAGTATTCACTAACTAAGTGAGAGGGTAGTCGAGGAGGTAGCACAAACAGGGCTCTCTGTGCTTGTTGTTATGTCTTTTCCACCTGAGTTCATATATTGCCCATGCTAGAAAGATTTTAACTTTATTTCTGGCAAGTGATGAGGCTAAAAGACATGTTTTTATATTTATTCTGTGCTTGCACGTAATACATAGTATGACGTTTAAAGAAAAGTATAAATTAGGGAGGAGATGTAATGATTTTACGGATTATAAGCATTAAACCCACTTTACATGAGAATTTATTTTATTTTGGACTGCAGCTGGATCGAGTTTCGGTATATGTAGCCATGTAGGATAACAAGTGGAGTTTTGATAGAGCAAATGTACCAACTTTAAGTTATTCCAATAATACCACACGGGAAAAATTATTATTTTTTATTATTATCATTATGTCTGTGAGCAAAAAGAGGGGTGCCGGTTGTGGAATAAACCTAAAGCAATGTAATTAAAATTTATTGTCTTCTTAAGATTCAATACAATTGTAATACAAAAACAAAAAAAAACATCCACTAATCTTATCTTACTTTATCACAGTCAATTTAAAACTTATTCTAAATAAAAATCATACAAAATTCAATATAGTCTGACTTAATCTACAATATAATTCACTTCACCAAACTTCAGGGCAGTTACAGTGTTCCCTCTTTCAATTCTAAAAAAAAAAGAGAGTTTGTGATGAGTCTGATGAAATCACCTCCATAAATTGATGAAACATAGAAAAATTCCCTGCAAGCAGAATGAATATTTCAGCTGTAAATGAGAATGGCACTGCATATAAGCCAAAAGGTAGGAAACCATTTTTGTAGCAGAATGAAATAACTGCCACGTGTAAGCCGGAAGGGCAGCAAGGTGAATTTTGACAGATGAATTCAAAAGTCTGAAACAGAATAAAGCTTCTGTAGTAATAATAAACTCAGATTAATCTCTGAAGTAGAATGAGACTACTGCCTAGGTGTGGGAGGTAGTGTAGCAGATTAACCCTTGAAGCAGAATAAAACTTCTGCTTAGATGTGATAGGAAAATAGGTAATTCAGATTATTTCATATTTATTTACACAATTGGTTTGTACAACAAGATTTACAATCATTTAGATATGTACGATATAAGACATATTGAATTATATACATGAAACAAAGAAGAAGAAAAAAATAAAATAAAATGAAGATTCAAATTCACTTAACTAAAACCTATAGTTCTAACTATTATTGCCGAGAGCACACTTCCCCTAGGATCTATTACTACTAGGCAAAAAGAGAATTTCTTATTCTAGATACATGGATAAATAATCAGATTTACAGGTATATACGAACTTATATAAAAATATTGAAACCTTAAGAAGAGTATACGTATTTAGGCAGCAACCCAGAATTACATCTTACCGGAAACTTACATGATCATATCGTCGTAACCGAATACAACAGTTAAGCGACACATTCAATTTAAAAGAAAAATTATAGTCTAACGCCATGAAAACAAGGCTTCCATAAGTGAAAACCGGTACAATCAGGGTTTTTATTATCCTAAGTTTAGCAACAGTGAGATAACCCGAAAGCCAGAGTTTTCTTACAGCACCATAAAGATTATTTAATATTTTTTTAACATGGTCGCAACGTGACATATGTGAGTTAAGCATCACACCAAGATTCTTATCACATTTAAAATGTGGTATATCAGATGAATTCATAACAACCAGAGAAAAGTTAGTAGTCTCCAACCCCCTCCTATATACGATTGTATAACTAGACCATTCAAGTATACGTTCAAGGTCCATATTTCATCGAGAAAAAATATCTTCCGCCATACCAGTGGGGCAGCTCAGGAAAACCTGCACATCATCGGTGTACATTTTGCATCTTGTACAGCATTAGGTAAGTCATTTATGTACAGGCTGAACAATAATGGACCCAAGATGGATCCTTACGGTACATTGCATCTAAGCTGTATCGGATCAGAAATACGATTTGCAAGCTTAACCTGGTGTGAAGCTATTTCTAGTGTTAATATGTAGAAGAGGAAGAGAAGACAAATTTTTCTCTGAATTAGTTTCTGTAATAAGGAGATAGGGAACACGATTTTTGTATTCAGATTAATCTCTGAACCAGATCAACTCTGATCCAAGAATGGTGAGTTCCACTACTGTCTGCTGCATTTTTATAGCCGCTGCAACCAGTTATGTTTTCTGGTCCAAGATGTACTGCACTGGGAACGATAATTTTGATTTCTGAATGTATCACATCAGCTGGCTGACGTAATGTCATTCGATGACATTACGAAAAAAATGTAAATAAATTGGTATGTATAAATTGGTACATTTAATATTATTTGTGTAATTTTTTTATATTTATTCATTTGATGAAATACGAGCAATGATAGGTGATAGTCTGTGGTTTAAACGTTTTTGTTGCAGTATCGATTGAGATGCTATTCTCAGATATGTAATCTTATGCATCATAGAGAACATTTTTGGATGTTTTCTTTTCCTGTATATAAAAGCGGTAAGGTTCATATTCAATCTCATCACATTGCTCAACTTTTTAGATATGACAGATTTAATGGTTAATAAAGTGAAGAAAAGTCTTTAAAAAGATAGTACGGCACGCATTGAATCATTTACTTTTTTTTCCACGCAGTAAGACCTAGAGTTTCCAGCACAGATTTGAGAAAGTTTATTTTGAAATATTTTGAATTACTGTTAAATCATCAATCGTCGGTAAATTACAAAATACTTTGGTGAATATCGTAATAGAATGCACAGAGCTTCTGTTCCAAATTCTAGGAATGCAATAGTGAAACAGCAACCATATTTAAACTATTTTTGGGAGGGAAAAATTATTTTCTATATTTAAGTGCGGATTTTGAAGAAAGGCTATTTAAGAAAAAAATTTGTTTTTATATTTGTTGTTATAACTTTAGGTAATGGAAATTTTAAAGATATCTTCAATTGTTTAGTTTTATGTCGGCTCTATCGTGTAAAGCTATGATCGTCGTGATTTTTGCGGTCTCTCCTAGTTTTGAAACCATTTTTCTAGAGTACCTATGCAAATATTTTTTGGATTTCTACATTTTCAATAGGCAAAGTTAAAAGTTCGCTCTATCGAATGAATTTATGTTCGGACTGGCTTTTATAATACACCAAGTCCATCAGGATTTTCTTAAAAAAAAAAAAAAAAAACATGAAGCTCTGAATATTTGTAGACCTTGTAGGCTTCGTTTCATCATTCTTAGTCAGTTTTGTTCTCTTCCTTACTCGTACAAAAATACAAATTGCGAATATTTCGAATTGAAATATTCGATTGCTTGGCTTGTTTTAACAAATGACTTTTATTTTTACTTTGGAAACCGTGGTGTGATTTCACATTATTATTTTTGGTGAACTGTGTATGTTCATTACGAATCAACTTGCTGCATAATTTTTTTGGAGTCACCATAAAAATTAGCCCAGATAAGTCACTAATTGGTTGCCATTTCATTTGCAGTAGTAATAGTTTTATTTTTGTCTTTTTATTCTGTGTGTTTGTCGTTTTGTTTACATTTTTTATGTATGAGAAGTTTTTATTTGTAATTAGGTGCTTTTTTCAGTCTAACTCTTTTTTTATACCAATCACCTAAATATATTAATTATTTATGTGTGTCTAATTGATTGATTTATACATTTTGAGCATTTTCTATTGTTGTTGCATCGTATGAAGGAATTGTCCCAGCCGACGGAGTAGTAATAGTGCAAAAGTTTCATTCCTAATGCTTAACTTATTTTTGAAACACGTTGCCGTAATTGAGTGTATCAAATGCCTTCTTCAAATTGAGTAATACTGGAAATATTTTCAGATTATTGTCCAAATCTAAATTTAATTATATAAAGAGTGAGGTCATGTATGGTGTGTAAAATATTGTTCAGTTAGAGAAAACCAATATCTTAATTTCTCTAATATGTAGTGAAAATTCGTCTGAACTTATTAAAATCAAGTTTATTATTGGCTTTATGAAGTGGAAAACAATAGTTATGGGTCGCGAATTCCATGCTCAAAGGGAGAGAGATTTGATAAGTAATTGTACACAGCTTTATGTGTTCGAATCCTTTTATAATTTTATTTCGTTTTATCTATTTATATATCACATTATTCACATCTCCACTACTTAAATAGCTAATACCCATGCTAATTTCAAAAAGCGTTTTAGCTTTATTATTATTTTATCATGATGATGCAAAAACGTACATGAGAAAAAGCGAAAAGTTTAATGCAGTAAAATTTGCATGAAGAAACTGCCATGCCAGTTATTGTCGTCTTAAATTATTAATTTTAAGGCGGCACGCATAATTGTTTGTATGTACATGCAATTAGTTTGGGGGAATTAAAATTATATATGTATGTATGTATGAGAAGACACTGTAGTAGGAGTGGTGTTTGGGGACGTCCCCTAAAGTATAAATATATTTTAATGAAAATTATTAAAAAACTTTCCACACTATTTACCTGTACCCAGGAAGTCAACAGGTATACTTCCAAACTTTCTGAAATATCTGAAAGAAAAGAAATAATAATATTATAAATAAATTTACTATTGAATTCTACTCGTTTTTTTAGAAATAAATGAAAAAATAAAAACAAACAATAAGATAGCATCCAGTACAACAATAATTACACATGCAATTCAAGCACCGAAAATTTTCGTGATAATTTCAATATTTAGCATATTTAAACTATATGTGACAGGTTGGCACATTTCCAGATTCCTTCTTCTAGAGGAGAAATTTGCATAAATTCACATATAAACTAATGTCGATTTCCATTGATATTTTTAAGAAAATAGTACGTCAATCAATGAAAAAACGATCACAATTGAACAACTTTTGACTCGATGAGAACGTAATAGAAACTCATATCCGTGTAATTTGTCAGATTGAAATTTTCTGGGAAAAATAACATCACAAATAACGTAAAAATTACGAAAATTGTAATTTAAAAGATTTTGGCGTGATTATGGATGAATTTGGTGGAGTTATAGTTGAAGATTGATATGTGATGCTCAATGACATTCAGTTGTGATATTTATCATGTAGATGTGTGAGTTTTTCGGTTTAATGTTTTTTGCGAGTGTAGCACCAGGGTCATTTGACGTACACTTTTTCTAGCAGTGCAGGTCAATGGAACGACTTCGGTGTAATACTGTGAGAAAAGTGTAACACTTCTGCTAGAAAACGTGATCAATGGAAATCGCGATAAGTCACAAGAAATCACTATTGAGCACTGCCTATCTGTTAGTTTCATGATAAAGATACGCTTGTTCCGCGAACTTGACACACGCGAATCGCGAATTTAGAAACCGCGCAACCGTCAAATTTTGACGTTTATAAACGTATGACATGTCAAATCGGAGTAAAATTAGACGGGGAATTTAATGGCGTTGCCAGAAAAGCGCCAAACTACGTAATTAATTAAATATTTTCGTTTTAATTAATCGCAATATGCACAATGAGTTAGAAAAGGATGGACATATGAGTGCCATAAATATGCACATTACGTTCCACAAGTAATTTGTTTTCCTAATTTGCTCCAAATACCTCAGCGGCCATATTATAGCAGAATAAAAATTTTTTTATCATAATTCATGAAATTTTATTTGCGTAATTAGTTTTATTAAAAGGAATCGCAACGAATTTAATTAAGTGAAATAATATTAAAATTGAAAATTTGAGCAAAAAATCGGTTAAGGTTGTGCAATGTAATGTTTTGTCATCAAAAAAGGGAATGGAATTTTTGTCATCAAAAAATGGCTGCCACTGGATTATATGTATAAGGCCATGCATTTTGAGGTCTCGCTCTCCTAGTTTTCAAATTTTAATCGTGAAAACAAGTGGTCAAGAGTCAGCAGCATTGAATAAATAACTAATAAGGAAACGGCATATCGGGTGAAAACGTAAGCCATTCGGCGAAATGTATTAGTGTGCTCTGTTTGTATTCGTTTCGTCATGGCAGTAATTAAATTCTGACATTCTGAAAGTGAACACTTTTCATAATCCAAATTCCTATGTAAAATAACCAAATTTTTAGCTGCCCCTTATTTTCAGATAATATTTCTTGACGTTGCCTTTGTATGACTGGCATAATTTAGGCACTAACTGACAATTCAATTGTAAACAAATAAACCGGCATTGGTAAAATGTGAAATCTTTTGCCATGGCTCTTTATTTTTATAAGATTTTTATAGATATTTCACTTTTATTTTGTTTAAAGCAATATAATTAATAAGTAAAGCTATTAAGCTTACTTGAAGAATGCTTTCTCACGACAATAACTTCGTTCGTTCCTGCTGCACAGCACAGCGCACTTCATTACGGTTTTTTAAGACTCCGGTGTCTCTATTACATAAATAAACGTTTACAAAAGTATATTGTACACTAATTTTACACTACTATTCAGAAAATATTCTGTTAAATTATTTATTTATTAGAATATCGCGAATTCAAATCCGATAACTTCTTTTCAAAATAATGAAATGACAGAATGTTGAACTGACACAAAATAGCGACGACACCCTCTTGTCATTTCTCCCCCCGACCATAGGTCACACTGTCATTGAAATGCTTAAACACGTACACTGTATTCGCACGATACCCCGCTTCCTTATTAGTTATTTATTCAATGGTCAGCAGTTTTGAAATTAAATGCAGTATTGGTGATTCAATTGTTTTAATTAATTGTTCATTAACAAGTGTTAGTTATTTCCGGATAAGTATCAGTAATTTATTTGGTGAATTGTTGTATATATTGTGAATAAAATTTCAATTTGGTAAAATTTGAGAATTGGCAATGGAAAATTTAATGTCAAATACGGTCAGATTTTTCTCAACTGCAATGCAGTATTTCTATTATTGTTTAATATATTTTCCTTTCCAATTTACTAAGCGTGTTTTTTTTAGACAAAACTTTCTATTTGGTAGAATTGAGAATTGGGAAAAGAAAATTTTATGCCGAATACCATCAGATTTCAATTCATTGTTTTCATTATTTAGTAGAAGTTTAACTGCAATTCGTTTGTTCACCTTTTCAATCAGCATAGACTTGTTTTTAGGGCTAACACAGTGCTAGCATAACAGTAAACTGCCAGTTAATTGGCAAATTCTAATACGAGTTAGGTCAATTACTTATAACTTCATTTATAACATGCAAAAAACATAGAGTACAACCTTTATAGAAGGTGGATAGATTGATGCAGTTTATTGTTGTATTATTGTTTTTTTTTTAATTGGAACAAAAAACTCACATGAAAGCTCACATTGCTATTGCTGCTACACAAATAATTATTTTCAGCTAACAGTGATTTGTAAGAGAATCATTATGCCTGGTCAGAACAAGTGGAATGTGCATAATATCATTTTATTATAATAGGGGAGAATAAATTTGAATAAAGTTTAAACTAAAATGAAGTGATTTAAATAATTTTAAATTTTCAGCATCAAATTCTGATACATCATTATATTGTATAGACTGTATTGACCTTATGGACGTGATTCCGGGGCATTGAGCACCTGAGTCACAACATCCAACAATGGCTCTTTTAAGTATCTCAGAAAAAATTTACCTTGAGGAAGTTAAAGTTTAGAGCATGAGTAAATTAAATTAAAAGTAGCTAGAAACCTCAATTCTACAACATATGCATAAAATTTCGAAGAGTAGCAGCTTCTTAACTCCCCAACTCAAGTAAGCGTAATGACCTTAAAATAAATAGGACATCTGTTCGAAGTCCAAATTTAAATCCAGACTTAAATTAATCTACGTCAGAAAATATCCTATAATCTCCCTCCGGAATTTTCACAGTCGATTTAATAAAAAATATTCCTGAAATGCGGAAAATTCTATACAATTATCTTTAATTAGCCTGAAATAAACGGAAATACACATATGGAAATTTTACTTGGATTTACTGCCCCTCTATACATATTAGTTGGAATCGTTTTGTGTCACATGACACAGCTATCAAGGAGCAAATTAAGGATAAATTATTATTTCTCCTCATTCCCTTCAGAAACAGAAAGTATAGCTCTCTCTTATGCACACATGATATACATACACATATTACATTAATATGTGTAAAAACGGAAGGTTCAGGATATTTTTCTTGGCTTGAAATATTTTCCATATTTTAAACAACAAAAGGCCCCAAGGCCGTCTCGTCAATATAAAACTTCTGGAACGCCGCCAACGAATTGTATGCAAACCTCTCATTCAGTTTAAGCACAAAGGGAAATTGAAACCCCTCGTGATTTTATCATGCATACTAATTTCACTGTGGCGAAGTTCTAACGCCAAATTACATCCATAGCGAAAATTAATGGGTTCTTAAGACTTCTTCCAAGCTCTGTCGTGTGTGTATTTGTGTGTCTGTGTCTGCTCAACTCCTGGCCTCATGTGTTGTAGGAGCTATCAAGGACTCCTTAGTCCTTATTAACTAGCAATTTTATCTTCACACCTTCTTCTTTTCCCTTTTGAAATTTCAAGAGCTTTTCATATATTTTCTGTCTCCCAGTTTTTCTTTTTTCCCTAAAATCTTTAAATTGCAGTTAACACCTTAAAAGCATCTGTTCAGCTCATCCACAATAGAGTCTCCCCAAGGACTATCTGTCATGCAGGATTTACTCGAACTTTATTAGATTTGAATTGATTTCTCGGTGTTATAGGTCACGTTGTATTTGCTTTTCGTCATGTCCTGTCCTTCTAGCTATCTTAGCTATAGATAACATACACACATACTTATACATATTAAGTATATCGGCGTAGAATATTTCCGTATACATTTTCGTTCAATTATGGTTCGTTAAGTTTGGGAGTGCGTGTATATGTGATATGTGTGTGAGTATAGATGGAAGGACTCCTAAGTAATTTCCGAGAAGAATAAATCGCATTCAGGGGCCATCGTGAGCGGAGAAAGGAACAAGCTGAACTGCCTGAAATGACCACTAAAAAGGTGAGACCTTCGTTTGATCTGCCTTAAATGGACACAAATTGCCAATCATGCTGAGGAAGTCGATTTGGCTGGTCCGAGTTTAGTTTGGATTTGCTTTTCGCTTTGTCCCAACGTTGTCTGCTTTTGTCTTATAATAGAGGTTGTTATGAACAGGTCAAAATGGTGATGGTAGGATACGACGGAGGTAGAAGAATAAAAAGATACATGCACGTACATACATATATACAATCTTCTGATGATGACAATTTACTTTCCATTCACATGAGCAAATCTATTCTTATTGTCATTGGTAGTTTGTTGATGTAATTATATTTTTGAGGTTATACAACATTTAGATGTCTGGCTTGGTTTAAGTAGTGCGCTAAAATTAATTTTGTCAGGTTTTGGTATATTTCGTTTGAAAAAATTCATGCACTATGAATACATTCAAGACCTGTGACGAGTATTCAACCATCCGTTCCAACTAGTTTTTAATTTTGACACCAGAAGACAGTTTATTTGATGTCTTGTATATTCTCATCCTATAGCTCATTTGAAAAATGAAGATTAAGTTTAAAGTTTGGTTTAATTTGTTTTTTTTTTGTTTATAATCATTTAATTCAATACTGTTTCTTCTATACGTATACTTTAGAAAAAATGTTACATAAGAATGTATTTTACACAAATTTATTTATTTAAATAATTCCGTGCATAAATATTTTCTTTCCGCCATTTTGAAAACTTTGAAATGTCAAATTACTGTTCTCTGAGCTGTCAAGATTTTTCAGCACGGCAGTTTGGTTTACATGTGCACGTAGTATGGCAGTACAATGTGCATACAAGATGAGTTTTCTTGTGTAATCTCCACGCAATATTTACGTTACCCTTTTCCGTTCCCTGTCCTTGAAATGTAATTTATTTTATAAGTAAAATATAGTGGATAAATCCATATTTGCTATAATTTGTGATTTAATATTAAAAAAAGAACTCACACAAAATTAAAAAAAGATAAGAAAACACCTCTTGTTTTTTGAACAACGTACATATATATTTTTTGTAACCGCCAACGCTTACATGTGAGTATTTAACAATTAGGAGAACAATTAGGAGAAGGAGTAAGTCATTAGATAGTTTAGAGAGTGCAATGAATATTGTTTGTAAGGAGAAGTAAAAGATAAGCAAGTAAAGAGAATTTTTAAGAAAATAAAAGCAGAAAATGAGTTAGACGCATAACAATTTAATGAATTATAAATAAAGTAACCATAAATGTAATTAAATATTTTTTTATAGTATATACCTATAAAAAGTTACGGAACTTTGTAACCGTTTACAAATAAAAATTTTGTATTAATATTAGATCTGTATTAAAACAGCAGGGGGGGGGGGGCGTATTGTGCATATACTTTTGCTAGGTTAAATACCTACTTATAATTTATATAAGTATATATTTCTGGACAGTAGTGTCACAAAGCTTAGGTATTTTTCGACCAGATTAGGGGAAGTTCCACCTTGGAAAACGTAAATTAGGGTTTTATCCCTAAAATGCAGGTAGCTTTTTCCCAAAATATAGGGAATTTTCCCTAAAATGTATGAATTTTTCAATTTTTTTTCCCTTAAATGTAGGGAGTAGATAATAGCTTTTATGAACTGTACTTACTTGTGTAATTACTACACCTTTAAAAAACATAAGAATAAAATGAATAACTCATTTCATATGCGGTAGTATGGCACATGTTTCTTGTTTTTATTAAAACATATAATTAGTATGGAACATAATGCTGGTGCTGGGGCGTTGGGCATGCTCAAACAGAATAGTGAAAAACAATATATTACTTGCTTTCAAATATAATGTGTGAATTATATTAACGAAAATATATTTGTAAATGTTCTATAAAAATGTAGAATAATACCTAATTAATTGAATGTCCTCTTCCTCAAATTCGAGAAAGCTTAACATTTTACGTACTATATAGGTTTTCTGGTGCCAAATACCTAAATTCATGGAATGTTCCATTGATTTGGGGAAATTAAATTGATTTTCCCTTTCTTTCAGAGAAAAGTACATTTATTTTTTGGAAAAAACGTCTCCCAAACTTAGGAAATTGTGCTATTTTTTTTTACAGTAGTTAAGTTAGTCATCTCTGAACGCTTCTGGTTTAAATATGTACCCGGCTTACCTTTTTATGTGTACGGTTTCAGCAGAGATTTTAACCTAAGTATGTGTATTCTATAGTATATGTATAAACACGAAATCCGTCAAAACCCGATTTTACTAGGAAATTCTAGTTCTAACAAAGCGCTCCCGGTAATTCTAGTTTTAACTAATATGTATACGCAATAGGTGAGGGGGGGAGTTGGGGGGCGTACAGATCAGTGACACACATGCCCTCAGCACATGTAGAAGCGCGGATGTGTGTGTGTGTTAATGCGCGATCGTATGTGTATTTAGGTGTGTATGCGCGATCGTGTGTGTTTGTGTGTGTGTGTGGCTACGTCTGCGCAGGACGTGTGTGTCGCTGGGCTGTACGCCCCCCTTCACCTATTGCGTATACATACTGTATGTATAAATAGCCACATCCTTAATAAACATCAAGGTTTAATGGCGAGAGAATTCAATTGTAACTCAAAATTACTAATAGCAAACAGTCGGTTCTAGATTTAACTAAGAGCTACGCGAGAATTCAGCCACATCCAGAATTAACCAACTATTTTTTAGTTAATACTAGTTCTAACAAAGCTCTCTCGTTAATTCTAGTTTTAACTGTGTTATATTAGTTAGAATTTCCTAGTAAAATCGGATTTTGACGGATTTCGTGTTTTGACTGTAACATATACATTCATGACCTGGACATATTTCAAAAGTCAAATATAATTATATTTCTTTTTTAATTTTTAATAGGGTGGGCTGGGCACTTCGAATTTGTTTTTTTGTTTTGTAACCTGTGGGGTAGCGTATGAAAGAGCTGTAAATATTCCAGAACAAAAATTTACAAAGTTTTCGATGAATTGATAAAGATATACAAAATGTGAGAAAATATAATACTAATAATTTTCAAGTTATTAGCTCCAATAAATTATGGATTAATAGTACACTACACAGTGTTTCATAAAATATTTTCGAATACCAATAATTCCATTGCAATTGTTATGGGAATTATTGGTGCAGTTTGAAATTATTATTAGTGTAGGGTAGACTAATGATTATCAATCTACGGCTGCGATAAGTCACTTTCTCGCTAGCAATTAATTTTTCCGAGTTTGAATTGACATTCTAAGTAGTTTAAAAATATTATGTCATAAGACTCAGAAAAGAAAGTGTTCTAATTTGCATTTTATAAAAAACTACTCTTGCTTAATTCGAAAAAGTCGATTGAAAAAATGTTCAAAAGAAGTGAAACTGCATTTACTTAATTTGATATTAAATACTTAATAAAAATGTTTTATTTGACTTTTTTTTAAGTACATATTCAAAGTACAATAAAAGTGTTATTCCGCTGTAGGTATAGTCTCTGCTTTGATAATAAAACATAGTTGCACAGTTTCGATTGTTGGATTTTCAATATATCGGGTCTAAGCCGCCGCAGCAAATATTCAACTGTTTCATTATTAATACGAAATTTTTCATTGAATTCGTAGCTTGTACATAGTTAGTCCACATAATCAATTTTATGCTTATGTTTTGAAGCGTGTAAAAATAAACAAAAAATATATTGTTAAAATAACCGTTTTTAACCTTTTTAACCCTTCATGAATGAAGAATCTCATGTAAATAAACACAGTTGTGTTATTAGATTAATTTTACTTGTGTAATTGGATTAATAAAAAATTAATTATTAGTGCAAGATCTTCTATGAAACAGAATCTTCGTGCAGTATGAATTTCCCACTAATACTATTTGCGGTGGAGTAATAACATTATTACTGTGCGAAGTATATTTATGAAACACAATTGAACTAATAATTTGGAAAATATTGGTAAATTTACTATTGGACTAATAGTTTTATGAAATGGGCCCCTGATCTTCTAGGTTTATAAAACTAAAATGATTATATGTGTTAGCAGACATTGAGCCATCCATAACAGGAAGACTGCCGGATTTTTCGTCAGCCTTACAGGTACTGGAATAAAATGTTTTTGTGCTAACAAGACTGGTCTTACTGACTAGTTAAAGTGTCCCGTTCTTAGAACGGGATTTTCTTTGGAGTTCGTAAAATGGCTTTTATTTCTTTTTTATTTAATTTCCTTTTTATTTTTATTTTTTTTTAAATTTTGTTTTTAAATTTTTAATTAAAAAATTAAAAAAAAGCATGCTGGAATTCGAACACATTACACACACAGAGTCTGTCTGCTAGTTTTTCTTAAGTTTATAATACAAACTCTTACAATTGTTAAAGTCGAGTTGAATTGGAATTGATTTGTAATTGAGTATTATGTTTGCATATATGCATAAGATTCACTGGTTCTGTTGAGTTCGTATATTTGCTTAATATTTGTCCTACCACTAAACCATTATTCTCTCTACTATTTTTTTAGCTGGATATGTAAATATTAATATATAATATCTATCTAATATCTATTCCTATCTGCGTTTTATTACGTCAGTAGCTTTTAAGATATTTATTCGTGGTCCTATTTTGTTTATATTCAGTGTCGTTGTGTCCTTAATTACTTAGAGTAATTCATCAAAATAAAAAAAAGTATTTAATTTGGCTCTGACTCGAGATAGAATATTTCTTAAAACGTCGATAATCAAGAGTTGTACATTACTCATACTTTTTCCATAGAGAAGATTTCATCTCTTTATTGATACGTAGGCAGATGATGCAAAACGAAATTAAAAAAGATTTGTAAAGATATTTTCGAAGTGATCCTTTAAAAAAGAGCGAAACATTGATTATTAAATTTTGCGTAGTAGGTAATGGATAAAATTTTGCACTCTTTTCAGCAAAAGTTTCTTTCCTTCACATTTAATATACTTGAATCGTTTAATTGTGTTATATCCTTGTTTGTGTCTTCTAGATCAAGATCTGTTACAACAATTTTTCATAAACTATAGCTTTGGAATGTTAATTTTTTTTTGTATTTTGAAAGGAAACCAGGTGGAAAATGTCACTGGTGACGCTCAAACTAACTTTTCAGTTTCTGTCAAACGCCAAGAGTAATTTAGAAATGTATATTTTATTTATTAATCTTGAAGCTGTCTATATTATTGGAAATATTCCACAGCAAAATCCGTTATAAAAATTCGCTTCAAATTCCTGAATTTATCATGATACCCCCGCTACCTCGAAAACCAATGGATATCGATTTTGAATCGAGTCGGACCATGAGTCTCAAATCTGCCGCCTTCATTTTATTTTATACATATATAAAAGTGTTAAACTGTTTTGTAATGGAAACCACGAACGAGTGTCAATTTTCAAAGTGGTTCGAATATGCGGAAGCAGGTGAAAATTGTGAGTTACAAGATTTTCTTACATACATAAAATTGAAGCTAGGGAGAAAGTGTATAATAAAACTGTTCATTTGATGACATTGGATCAAAAACATAAGCTAATCAAAGAATGAACGATTCTTAGGGACATTTTGGAACTCTTTTAATCAAATTCAGATGACTTTTTTAATCTTTTCATAATTATTGTGTAAACTGTAATGAAATAAAAAATGAATTAAAACGGTTAAAATAGTATTATCGATGAACATAAACTAATGAAAGGAAAGGGATGGAATGTTAACTGGACAGTATTATGCACTTTAAGTGAAATATGTAAAAAGAAAAATCACGAATTATCATATTTTGGGAAAAAAAGAATCATTTTCATTAGGAAAATGCACTCGTTCACTCCTTTGTAAAACTGAAAGTGAAATTTATGGAATTAAAATACCAAATCGTTCCTTACTTCTCGTATTCTTCAGATTTGCACCCAACTACTAAAATTTGTTACTTAAACATGAGAAAATTTCTCAAATTAAATTAATTAAAATCACTATCCAGTTACAACTTTAAACACCTTCAACTAACTTCAAAATGGTCTGTATGTGAGAACGTACATATAATCTAACATATTTGGTGGGCTTTATCTTTTTTACTGCATACTTTTCGGACCATATCGTCTGTTTACAAAATTTTCACCTAATTTCAGTATACACCAACAAAATTTAAATCCTTTGAACGTATCGTGGTCTTTTTGTTTTTCAACACCGTCGTCTGCACACACAAAAATATAGTTTTCCTTCGGCATGCAAATATCACATGCACGAGAGTATATTGCTCCTCATGTAGAAGACCTTCGACAACATCTAATCTACCACCGGTTTATACTAAACAAACCAAGGATGCTTTATCCTCTCGTCTAGAATTCCATTCAAAGCATTCACTGAAGTTCACAAAACCCTGACTCATGTAACTCTCCAGCAGCAGCAACATCAACAGCAGCCAGCAAGTAAATCTACGCCACAAAAACTGTTGATCCCGAAAGTTTCTTTGGCGGGTAAATGTTTGCCTTTTCCTTTCACAAGGGGCTTCTGAAGTAAAACTAATTTAATACAGGAGAACATTCTGACTGACTATACTACCCCATCGCGTTGTTCCCATATCACAGGATGTACTGATACGTTAGTGGGAGCCTTTATCGGTCTGGTCCTGGTGGTAGTTTAAGAAGCCCAAGCTATAATAAGTTGATTGAGACGGAGTAAACTTTGTTAATATTACTTAATTAGATGGATATAATGACCTATGCGTTTTTTGCTTTTGTTTTTGTTTTCTTCTAATGATAAGGGAAGGTTGATCCCGACGGAGAGGGTTGATTTGAAGGGACACAAAAATATATGTATTTTGTTTTTATGGGACACATGTGGCGCTCACATATAGAATTGGGTAAATATGTAAGTAGGTGTTTGGTTTTCTGCTACATTTTGATATTGACACATAATTGGTTGGGTTACAAATAAAAAAAAAAAATTATTAAAACTGTGATGATTTTTCAGTTGAACTCGATGCTTAGCATAGTTTTCAGCAGAAGCTACGAATAATTCTCAACCTTAGTTACTGAACTTTAGGTGTTGTTAAACTATATTCGAAGTCCTTATTCAGGGACATTCACTAAGCGATCGTGTGCTTGCATTATCAACCAGATTAAGATAGGTGTTCTCATCCACATCCCAGAGATGATTGCTTGCTGTGCTTATATTATGACACAACGGACAGACGGACAGACACCTGAAAGTGCCAAAAGGGTAAGATTTTAAGATAATACCTGAACAAGAATTGAATCCATTGCATTGCCTGTTGATGGCAGATATACGGACGAATAGATGAAACCTAACTGAAATCTACGAAACCTGAAAACAAAGACTAAAAGAGCCGAAAATACGGCGGTCAACGTATAAAAGAGCACAGTCATCATTAGAACTAACAACACGAAATATTTTGGTATCGTCCGGATAATAAAGTATTCTGGAATTAGGTAAAAGCTAGAATACATCTTTGATATATATAATGAATAATAGTGGGCCAAGAATACTACACTGAGGCACACCAGAGGTATTAGCTATCTCAGCAGAAAGTGCTAAGCGAAATATTATTCCCTGCGTATGGTTAGACATATAACAAGATAACCACTGACCAAAAGGGGGGGGGGATACCAAGAATGGAGAGCTTGTGGATTAGAATTCGATGATTAATTTTATCGAAGGCCTTGCTAAAATCAGTGAATACGCAGTCAACCTGCTTACTGGACTCAATGGCTGGTACACAGTAGTGAACAAACTCTAACAGATTAGTCGTGGTTGATTTACCTTTTACGAAACCATGCTGGAAAGATCCCATTTAAAGTCGGCATTTTTGGCGTATGTCAAAGAGATTAAGAATAATTGCAACGCAAACCTTATATGATTCATTCTTTTCCCGAACGATTCGACTCTACTTTCGAAAATTCTACAAAATATTAGCATGAAACTTTCGTTTATATTCGCAAGTTGTGTAGCACCATCTTAAGGACGTTTAAACAAACACACTGAGGCGAAAAGTGTACTTTTCTACAGTTCAACTGAAAAAAATTATTTATCATTAAAATTGTATTAAGAGGCCAAAACATGGGTCATTCTTAGATTTTTTACAAGTTATGATAATTCCCGCGAAAACACTATTTTTATTTTTCAGGACGAACACATTTACAGTGTATAGTTTTTTGAGAAAACGGAAAGAATTAAAAATTTCTGACACCTTTTGATATAAGATTTAGTAGGAAATATTTACAGATAGTTCAGCGATTAAGATTATGCCTATAGGAGTTTTAATATTTTTTTTGCAATTTTAATGGAGGTAAGCAACGAAAATATTTTTCAAATAAATCTGAAAACTGCGTTTTGCCAATCTGACAACATGATAGGCATGAATCTTCCTTTTGCAGTAAATTGTACGAGCAGTGCAAAAAAGCAATATTATCTATTGTAAGTTTTCTTTCCACATTTTTCCTAGATTGTATCTTATCCAGAACTTATCATCAATTTGAAAACTTTTCAGAATTTCGCCAATTACTCTTTTTATGAGTAATGTCATTCTATAAGGATAGAGAAAAATGACAAGGAAAGAGACTTTTGTTATATAACATATTTTCGTATTTTCGTATTTTTTAAAGATACACGAGGGGATATTCGAAAGGAATCTTATTTGTTCTTCCACAAAAGAATAACAAATTTAGAAATTATTTTCCAATTTTACTTTTTTCCGTCTTTTGTTAGGTATAGGAATTTTTAGGGATATTACATGACATTCGTTAAAGAGAAACTGAAGCAACATTTTATAGATAAATACAAATGTCGTATCAGCGAAAGGGAATACAAAACTAAGGGATCAGTTAATCTCATAATATCTGAATCGTATATATTCACCAGTTAATTAAATTGTACACAATAAAATTTACAACAGTCGCTCATAAACTGCAGTTTCTATTAGAATTGATCAAGAAGTTTTGAACTAACAATTAACTAGAAAGCTCCCTAAATATGATGTGCATACACTGCTTTACCTGAACATATCTGTAATTTTCTATACAACTAAAATTTCTATTAAATTGAAAAACATATTTACACATCTAAATTGAATCAACAAATTTTGTATTTCTATGTAGGTACACAGATATTTACGCACATATACAGATTACGATAAATTTTATATGCATATAAAACTCTACCCAACCGGAAACAACTGAAACTTAATTTGAAACTTTTCTTTCGTTTACATCCGCTCTACTCCATTCGTATGCTCAGATTTCATTGATTAAAATTTTCAAATGAAATTTTTGAATACAAATTTCGAAACTTTCTTTTACGAGTAATTTCTTCGAGTGGATAAATTGAGTCAAACATATAAAAATATTTTTGAAAATTAATTAAGAATTTTATAATGTGTTCTAAAACACATGAAAGGTCACTTCTCTTTCCTTGTTGGATATGTGCTTGTGTGCTTTAATTTATGTAGTGTGGACTGTGGAAATGTTACAAAAAAAAAACTTGATTTCTCTATGGATAATCTTGCGGGAGGTCTACTTGCTGCATACATACTTATCTCCAATATGGCTATTGTTTTGTTTTTTAAACTAAATTTTTAACTTCTCCAATTTATTGATTTTAAAATGAGAGGTAGAAAAGAAGGACCTATATTTCTGAAAACGTATCTACATATATTTTTTAATTATATTGAAATTCCGAAGGTCGATCTGTTTCAAAAGTTATAATTTAAACAATAGTGCCTAAAAATGAAAGATTTTAAAACTCTAAAAATCATATTGAGTCTCGTTCAGTTTAAGTTTTATTGTTTTTTTTTTATCTTAGTTTAACAATACAAAAGAGTTTTACTTTTAAGTATCAATTCAATTGATAAGGGTTTTTGTATCTCGAAAATGGATATATTATGTGTGCCCCTTTCACTAAAGTGGTTAGGTTAAATCTAGTGTCTTTACGAGCTTGGTTATTGCATTGGTGATGAGCTGGGAAACCCCAAAATGTTTTTAAAATTTTTGTCCTTGAACTTTTTACAGAAGTCGCTCAAAACTATTTTAAACTTGAAAAAATTTCTCGTGGTACGCAGATTTCCGCATCTGACAACGTATATAAAATTAAGGCAATCTTATCTTATGTTGACATACGTCAATCTTTAGGTTTACCCGTTCGGCCGTTCTAAGCATAAAAGTCGATTACCGGAAAATTGCTCGCCCACAGTTGCTCGCCCACAAAGTTGTTCGCTTATAACTAACACATCTGCATTTACATGAATACAGATAATATAGATTAAGAAACACGTTTATTACATAACATAAACATATATTTTCAAATATTATTCACAAACAATTGGCGTCAACTAAAAGTATTTATAAAGAAGATTAATAATATGATTTAAACCTACGGTTGCTAAAAAAACAGATATTTTTATTAATAATATAATTATATAATTTTATTGCAAAAATAAAAATAAAACAATATTAATAAAGAAAATTAAATAACCAAAGCATTATTTTCGTTAAGTGACAATAATTCAATATATGAGCGAAATATGTACAATATACATCTTCAAAAATTATAATTTTGAGCTATGCCGCGCAGAAATTCGATCAATGTTCTATTTGGATAATCGCCTACAATTCTTTCTATACTTTTCACACAGTCACGATATATTTTTATTGACATATTAGGATCACAACCGCTTATATATTGTTTTCCGGAATTCATGCTTTGTTCAGTTTTTAATGCGGCAATAAACTTCCAAAGACCTGCATGCTGTGCACCAATTAGTTCAATGAATAAACGATGCCAACCTTCACAAGAATTGTTGGTTTTTGGCAAGCTATTTTGAACGGCACTATGACAGTTCCACAAGTCCAGAGGAAATCGAAGATTGCGACGACAAAGTCGATTCTGCCTACCAATCCACGTGTCCTCGAAATAATCCAATACAGGTTATAAATTATCTTCAAACTCAACGTTCTCGCATAACTCTTCGAAACTGCATTCTACATTTGCAACGGGAATGAAAGCTAAAGCGGGTATCATTCTTACTTTTAGCGAAAAGTCACTATCCTCTTGATACCGCTTTTGCAAACCATTTTGGTGAATGCAGCGATAAAAACACTGCGTAAAATGAAAAAACACCCTCTAAGGGACGCTGTCTTTTGTAGAGAAAATTAATATTCTGTTATTACTATCGTTACTGTCAAACAATAAAAACTATTCTCCTTCGAATGTTTTTTGATAAAATTCCGGTATTTGTAATTCGGAAAGTGTATTTGGAGTTGCTGGTAGACAGTCTTTCGTGTTTCTTACATTTCGTATTGTCCTTTTCATGCTATCCATATGTGGCATCTGTCCAGCTGCAGCAGTTGACAAATTAATATATGAATTAGTAACAATGCGATGTGTCCCATCTTGAGTATTTGTTGCTCGAAACCATCACTATAGACTGCCGCGACTTCGCACCTTGCAGCATCGCCAGCATGATTGTGTTCATTTAAATATTGGACAATTTCATTATTGACATAGTGGACACGTGCACGACACTTAAGTTTTTTAGACTGATCACATTTCCAAAATACTTTCTCACAGTTTTCTTTATCTTTGATGAATAGATGTCCTTTATCCAGCAACTTCCGTTTTCCCTTCTCGCTTTGCACAAATTTTAACGCCATTATTATTTAGGAAGAGAGACAAACTTATAGCACACTGAACACTAACACGATCTGAATAATAACAGGCTGAAAGCCGGATGCAAAGTCTTGGAAAACAAAGAAATAGACCATTACTATCGCACCGGGTAGATTTCGTTTCATTAGAAAATCGTTAGTTAATCCCCTGATCCCTTTTGACCATAGGTCGACAATAAATTTGTTTTTCGCCAGCCGTGGCAATAAGGTTGCCGACCTTTGCTTTGACTTTAACCTGCAAATATATGGTGACTGTACATCTCCATCTAGTTTCACCACTCTTTCATTATTATTCTTATTATTACAAATTTAAATTTAAATTTGAATTTAAATTTAAAATTGTTTACAATTAACAAAAATTTCCTCATTTGGAAAAACTTCTTTGAATTTTATATTTTCTATGTTGTCAAATAAAATTTTACTTTTCATTAATTCAATAAACATGTTTTTCTCTTATACATTAAAGAGTTTGACTTTAAAATAGTTTCCCGGAACTAAAGTACAACATTATGAAGATTTAAAACTTCAAGTACTTCTAGTATCTGTATAATAATTATATTTATACAATGCAGTCTGCGTTCCCAGTAATGTTCCAATTTATAATATAAAATTCCATAAAATTTGAAATTGATATCCGTTGTTGGCGAGCAACTTTCCTGGCGAGCAATTTTGTGGGGAGAAATTGTGTGGCGAGCAACTTTCCTGGCGAGTAATTGTGGGCGAGCAACTGTGGGCGAGCAATTGTGGGCGAGCAATTTTCCGCACACCATAAAAGTCGTATATTGAAATTTTTGAATTCTAATGGTAGGAAACTTCAATCTTATATTTGTGAGGTGTGAATCGAGAATAAATACTAATAGTTGACATGTAGGACTACATGAAGCATTAATGTAAATTTTTGATAGAATGCTAGGGGAATCAATTTTATTATAAGAAAATTAAACAGATTACGCTTGGACTTACACAAAATATAAGAAAACTAAATAAAAATAACTCGACAAGATAGGAACGTCGATTAAGCAAAGTTGTCATAGACAGTCTATTTAATCTATCGTTATATTCATAATTGAACCAATCAAATTTGAAAACTATATACTGAGGGCATGTATTTTTTCCATTCCGTAGATCGAACAAATTTTTTGAAACCATCAGAGCTCTTTGGAAAACAAAAAAAAAACCAGGCATGTTCTGGTAGATTTTCTTTGGCAACATTTGTGATTTGTGAAATATCAATTGATAATACAAGCTTTTTTATTAAAATAAATAAATGATAAAATCAACTAATAAAAATAAATAATGAGTGAATGAAAGGAAGGAACTATTGAATTTAAAAAAGTATTCACATTTTGGATTTTTTTGTGCTCTATTGGTAATATTGACGAATTGCTCAAATATTAATATTTAATATATTTAAGCACACTGAGCAATAATATAGATACACGTTCAGAGCACTCAGAGTACTCTGAAACAAAGTAAAATTTCAAAAAATTTGTGTTCAATATTTTGCGTATATGTAGCATAAAAACGGTTCCATATAAGGGACCGTATACTCTAAGGTCATCTTTACAAGATGCACGTAAAGAATTTTGAACGATTGGATTTGTTTAAAAGTCTTCGCACATCTTAAAACAAAACCAAGGGATTTGTAAACTTTAATAGCGATACTATTGATATAATTATCAAACAGAAGCTTATCATCAAAGATCACTCCAAGATCGCAAATTTCGGTAACCGTATTTGTATAGGAATATCATCAAAGTGATAATTCTAGTGCATGACTTTCAACTTCTCGTAGAGGTATTTTATTTGCACTTTTAGATAATCATGGATAGAAATGTTGTTTACACAAGTTAAGTAACTGCTCAGTGTCATATTGGAGCTGAATACAATTTTCTGGATATTTTATTATTTTATATTTTTTCGTATCATCTTTGATGCTGAGCTAGTTGCGTGTCATAGATTATTAATATAGATTAAAAATAGAATGGGGTCCAAGTATAGTGCCTTGCGAGATTCCAGAAAATTGGGCAAACGAGTCTGACTTATAACCATTTATTACCACTCTTAAGCATCGATTAAAAGTAAGACTCAGCATAGTTATCAAAACCAATGCCAGGCGCGGATCTAGCATTGAAATTAGGGGGGGGGGTCATTTTACAAATAAAATCATCGAGCAAAAAAAAAAAAAAAAACATCCAACGCCGGTTCGCGGTCCATGGAGCAAAAAAAAAAAAAAAAAAACAACATCCAACGCCGGTTCGCACCGCAGTACCTACTGCAGTACTTGCTATACTGCTATACTTGGAACAGGAAATCCGGAAATCCGCATTATTCAGGCGGTGCGGATGATGTGTATACTTTCTTTTTTAAAAACTAATATTTTTAATAGAATAGGGTGCAAACTGCAGGAGTCATTCAAGCCCAACTTTTCTCAGTTTTACACACTGGTATATATAAAATGGACTGCTCGATATGCTATTTCATGCGGGTACAATTTTTTGTGTCAAAAATAGTTCATACGTCGGTGCCAACATTGAAAAATCCATTGGCGGAAAGTTGAAAAGCGAAACCTCTCGAATTTCTATTAACCCAAATAATTAATTTAAAAACATTTATTTCGACAAACTCACTTATTTATTTATTGTTTACAGCCCTTTCTCAGTTCGCACGTTACATAGGAAAGTGACCAACTCAAAAAATGCAACTTTTCAGGAGAGCGAAAAAACGAAAAGCTGTACATAGAATTAATTCTAGCTTAACGTAGTAATTGTTTGCTAAAAATAGTCTGAACTCTTAAATTTGTTAGTAAATATATTTCTGAAGATTTATATAAAGATAAGATTTATATAAAGATAGATTTTTAATATTTTTACAAGTTTTTTTAAGTGGCACAACTCAAAATACGATTTTTAAGAATTAAATTCCGTACTTTGAACTTTGTGGAAAAATGTCATAACTCATAATATAATTTGTAAGAAATAAATGCTGTTTTGTGGAAAAGTGACACAATTTAAAATAATACTGTTAAAATGTCGAAAACATATTTACGTTTGTTATGAAGATCGTCACAACTCAAAAAGTGATAGTGGGCACGCTTAGGTGGAGACCAAACCAGTTTGGAATAATTGGAAGCCTTTGGTCACAGCCATGTAAAATTACCAACCACTTCGGTATGGTTTGTAATTACGCGGAGGAAAAACCAGAAATTTTGACCGGTTTGGTCCCCGCCTAAACGCGCCCACTGACACACTGTTCTATGAAGAATATCTCTGTTCTTCAGTAACAGAAAAGTGACACTACCGCTATCTAGCGGCAAAAACAATCAGATAGAAATATGCCAATTTCATGGTGTAATTAACTCAAAAACGAAAAATTTTGAGATAGGTCACATTTCTATGTGACGTGCGAATTAGTAGTTGGTGGTTAGATCGAAAGAGAACGCTATATAGAAATGAGCCCACTTTCTGCAGTGTATTTCTATGGACGTAGTCAGTCCATATTTTAAATGTCAGTGGTTTTACATAAGAACGCTGCAAATATTTTAGAATGTTAGGAGTGTTAGAGTGTGTGAAATTGCCATCAGCAATTGATTCAAATTCCTCAGTTAAAAACAAAAAGTATTTCCCATAGAACGACTTGGGACAAATAAAAGTTTTAAATTTCAACCCAAGTCGTTTCAATAGAAAAAAGCCCCACGACAAATCTTACCTTCAGTAAGATTTGTCGAAAATAAAAATACGATATGTATGTACATATATACCTACATACATATCGGGCGCAGAAAATTTACTCGGTGAAGATTTAAACGATCAAGTCTTCACCAAAAAGCCTCCTTTCAACAAATTGTCGCGAGCGGAATACATACCAAATTTCATTTCAACCATCGTCCGCTGCGGTAGGCTGAATTCTAATTGTAAACAGGTAAAGAAAATAGAAGTTGCGATAAGAAAAAATAAAATAAACGTTTTGTAAAAA
The DNA here is from genome assembly GCA_963924295.1 of Dioctria rufipes. Lineage (NCBI taxonomy): Eukaryota > Metazoa > Arthropoda > Insecta > Diptera > Asilidae > Dioctria > Dioctria rufipes. The sequence goes on from OZ002742.1 coordinate 31,518,590, forward strand.
TAACCATAAGAGGAAGTTTGTGAAAGAAAAAGTTTGAGAACAAAGCAAAAGTAAACAAAAATATATATAAATAAAATAAAAGTGTGCGAGTTGTCTTAATCATAGCTTCCTGAAACGGCGTAGAGTGATTGCCTCCGACTAAGGTAAGCCCCGAAATATAACAGGAGTTAGGACTAAGTTAAGTTAGGGCTCTGATGTGGTAGCGAGGGAGTCTGTTTTGTGGCTTGGGAAGTGTTTCTCTGAGGTCCGAAACCAAAATTTCGAGAAAAACCTATACACATACATCACATGCATACAATAGCATTCATTAAAATAAATTTTTATTTTTTTAAGTTTCGGAATAAAGTTTTTTTTTAAGTTGAATTATATAAATAAAAAAAGTATAAAATAAAAAAAAATTATTTTTTCAAATAACTCAATGAATTAAAGATTTTTTCTCAAATTTAGGGGGGGGGGGTCATGACCCCCACGACCCCCCCCCCCCTGGATCCGCCACTGACCAATGCTCAGCATCTTTTAAAGTACAATGGAATGATTGATCTTATCAAAAGCCTTACTTATATCAGCGTAAAAGGTATCAATTTGTTTTTCCTCATCTAATGCTATAGCATCAGCAATATAAATATATCAGTGACTGTAGACTTACCAGGCAAGAAACGCTCTTGTTAAATAGATATCTGTTATTTGAATTGTGGATATACAATATTATCTATTAATTTTTCAAAAATAACAACCAAATTTTGACATGGATGTAGGTTAGACATTCTGCTTATTATGAGTTTTAAAGACTAGGTAGGGAAGATTCTTTGTTTAATAGATAAATTAAATAATTTCCCATCCCATCCCATCTGCCCTAGTATTCTTAATCATATCCAATGATGACATAATACACTCTACATCCTCAGCTTCAACTTGCGGATGGGTTATAGATATGTAAACGATTTATAGAAGAGCTTTGAGAATTGTAGTCAATTTGATTTGAAGTCATAAGTCGAAATATTACTAATTTCATTTGGGGAATTGGCTACATTCTCATCTAGGCTCATTGCAGTAAGATATTTAGGAAGCTTCATATTTTTAGTAAACGACTAAAATATTCCAGAGTTTAGAGGATTCAAAACCATCCTCAGTATTAGTAATGTATGGCATGATAATTAACTCTTCTGTATAGGGAAGTTCTACTTAATTTTATTGCACCTCGATAACATCGAAAACAGGGAAACGTGTTTTTACTGTCAAATTAAAAAGACAATTGATCTAGTTTATTTTATAATTAAGTGAAATGTCATGTTTAATACTGAAATTTTCAAAGTAATTAAAAGTAATTGGAAGTATTTGAAAAGAATTGATAGGAATTGAAAGGAATTGAAAGGATTCATATATTTATAAGTATTTTTGAAATGGAATCTCAAATTCAATTACTTTCTGATATTTTAAAGTATTATTTGCCATTCGGGGAATGAGACTGTATAATTTTAATTCCAATACAGGAGTATTAGTACTGGGAATTGTCAATTCTTAAATACTTGGTATTGATAATTAACTGGTATTAAATCCATTAAATACTGAATATTTTCGAGCTCTGTTTTCTCATATACAGCATACTATATGTAATATGTTACCACTAATATTAGAAAAAGAAAGATCAAGAATTCTATTATTAAAATTATATATCTAATTATATTGTTCAATTTAGCAGAATGGCATACAATTTAATAAGAAAAACGTGAAATGATTGAAACTGGTGTGGTCAATGGACAGCTGCATGATACTACAATTCCCTAGAAGTATGCTGAGGTTGTTTGCTGAAATCCGCTATGTCAATTCTTGCTTTATAATTTTCGGCACGCCAGCTTCCCAATATACGAGATTAGATGCAAAAGTTTAAGCAGCAAAATTATAGAGAAAATTCGGAGTGAATTAGTGCATGGAAGTTCTTGCTCGAAAATCAACAATATTTTCGTATGCTTTTGCTAGCCTATTTAAACAAATTTCTACTTAAAATCTAAAGAATACTTATTTATTTAGTGGGGGATATGACTTACAAATTAATTTACCAAAATAGAATTGCAAAATCAATTGTAAACAAATGTGCTTCCGAATTCATTTCTTGTTTGGCCATGTATTATACCAATTTAGGATATTTTTCTGTTTTGATCGTGGGAGTCATATATGAAAACTTTTTGGGAATTTCCGATCAGTGATAAAACAAGTTGTTGAGCTTAAGTATTAGTTTTTTTTAAGCTTGGTGTTTCGACTCTTGCTGCGAGTCCTTTTCTAAGGGTCTTAAATATGTCTATATGTAATGTTATGTTATGAAGATAAAATTGAAAAGCGTACTACATTTCGTGATATATAAATGACGGAAAAACACAAAAAATAATAAACTAAACATTGAAAGAACACGGAGGTTTCTACACATTAAAGTTAAAGCTCATAAAATTAATAAATTCTTACACGAAAAAGTTGCAAGAAAAGAAAAACTTGAGAACGCAAAAATGGCTGACGAGTGAGGTGATCAGCTAATGTCAGAACGCCCATCAAATAGCTTAAGTTATAGAAAGATAGCATTTAAAATTAAATTCTATTTTAATGTGGGAAAGGCCTTCTGTATTGGAAATATATACATAAAAAGTTATTGTTAAGTTGCGAGTCTTAATAATTTATTGTAAAATTACTCCAGAAATAGCCATATTACCCCGCCCGGAAGGGGACTTGCGGGCACAATTTGCAGGTAAATTTCACCCCTACCAGTAGATGGACTTAGTAGAAAAGGATATTTCCGCATTCTCCATATTGAGAGAAATGATTTGATATTAAGTTTTACGAGCTTTTTGGTTTTTTTGTTTTAATTATTGGAACGCTGTCAGAACTGCTATGATTGACCGAATTAGTAAAAAACTTGGTTTTTAATTACTTTTCGGTCGTCCAAATGTAATCTAACAATTTCTGCTATGGACAGACCATTTTTTAAATTTTTGTAATTAATAATCCATCATCCTTCATGGATGTGATATGCTTAAATTCTAATTAATCGAAAAAACTGGATTGGGTATTCCACATTATCGACTTACGCTATACTGATTTTAAGAAAATTTCTTTGGTATGCATATTTCAACAAAATTTATTCCACAACTATTTGCTTAAATACTTAACTGGAAGTCTAATATTTCTTTGAAGCAACTCTTCAAATATTTCAAATACAAGTCAAAGTTAATATACTTAATACGTAGTAGTTACTCATCCGATAATGGTTGAAGTAGCAAAATGAAATTTCACAAAGGTAAATACTTATACGTTTCCATCGCAAATTACCCCCATAGTTATAAAAAATTTCTTACCACTCACTGCTGAGAGCTTAATTTTTATCGAGAGCAGAAGTATGAATACAGTTGCAACATAAATTTAATGCTTCATAATAAAGTGCTTTTAGTACAGAAAAAAAAACCCCTAAGTAAACTTGTGGTTTCATGTATGAAGTATGTAACTATCCATCCAATAGAATAATGAACTGGTCAAACGAAAAGCAAAGAATTTATGGAGAGCAGAGTTTTTGAGGGAAATGAAATTTTTCATTCGTAAGCTCAACATTGCTGGGTAAATGGAAATACAGGGTAGTGCAGGAACCATTTGACTTTCACTCAGTTAAGTAATTATTAATTTTTATTCAGAAAGGAAACATACAGTTTTGGATAAAGAAGTTTTTCTTATACATATATACGAAAGGTTTCAGTTTCCTTTAACAGAAGTCAAGTGGTATTGACTTAAAATTAATAATTCCAGTGAATAAATAGGGGCCAATAAAAGCATACAAAATGAATTTAGGAAGGGTGGGGTAAGGTACTGGTTTCCTCATAGGTAGAGTACAACAGTAGGTACAAATCAATATTGTCTAATGTTCCTCCGGATGGGATATTTTCGATAACAGCTTTAATATTCTTTGACATAGGAGTTAACAAAAATATCAGTTTTGACATATTATTTATAAAATTGTAAAGTTTTTTTTTTAAAAGACCTTTATTGAATTTTTTTAAAATTATTAACATAAATTAATTTCAATGGCCAGTGTTAAAATGGCAAAAGTAAGATAGTAAAATTTAAATAACATAAATCATAAGTTACATGCAAGACACTTATTAAGCATTTTTAGTCGAGCTTATTGCACATTACATTTATCCGAATCCATTCATTTTGAAAATACTTTCTGGAAACGGAAGTTATAATGGCATATCTAATTTGAAGACTAAACTAATATCGCCTAAATTTGGTTTATTGAAAACCATATTAGTTTAGTTTCTTTCTCAAAAATTGGACTTCATATCGTTAAATCGATATAAACTTTCCTTAAAAACAAGTAAAAAAGCTAGAATTGGTCTAAGACCAATTCTTAGGATACCCTAGATGAATGCCCGTATTAAATTTCGTATGGTCACCGATCTATTCAAGTATTGATTTTGAAGTTGTTTTTCGCATATATTTCTAGAACGGTTGGTCGCACAGACAAAATGATTATAACCAATTTTATAGGATTTCGTATTCTGCAGAAGTTTTTAGTACCATAAAAATGTCTTGGACTGATCGTTTTCAAAGTATACGTAAAAAACCGAAATTTTTATATGGCAACACCAAGAAAGAGTTGCCCGATTTAGTCCGTTTTTGACATTTTATTTCCTAATGTAGTAAAAACATCATGTGCGAAATTTCAGCTCTCTACGTCGACGCGTTCTCAGGCAGTGACCAAATATATAGCGGAAAACGAAATTTTTATATGGCAACCCCACGAAGGAGTTGCCCGATTTGGCTCATTTTCGAACTTAATTTTACTTTTTTTTTTAAAGTCTGTGTACAAAATTTCAGCTCTCTACGTGTTCGCGTTCTCAAGTTATCGTGCGCACAGACGGACGGACGGACGGACGGACGGACGGACGGACGGACAGACGGACGGTCGGACGGACATGCAAAAATCGAAATAACTTTTAATATTATGAATGGGTGTCCAATCCATTTTGCTCTACCATCATTATTTCGAGGTGTTACAAACGGAATGACAAACTTAGTATACCCCTATGATTTCATCTAGGGTATAACAACGCAGATGCAATCATATATTTTCAGAGGATCACAATCTGTCAAAGTATATTTATTATTTTCATTCAAGTACCTTTCAATATCGGAGAAATAATGAGCTTAGATTTTCTTTAACATTGTATTTTTTTTCTTTTTCTGGTCGACACTGCTTTCGTTTAAGAAATAATTTAATTTAAAATTTAAAATTTTCTGATAGAATACCACGTCCTTTTTCGATTAATTTTTCCAGCCGTTATTTTTCTACTGAATCGATATAAATTCTCGATTTGCCCTTTTGTTAGACCAGATATGTTTTTTCCTGATACATATGACTGGCAGTGAGTGAATCTGCTCTGGCGAATATATTTGAATACATGTGTTCACTGATATATTATGTAAGGTAAAGAAAGTTACTGTTTGAGACTATTCTGAGGAAGTAATTCCGAATGATACATTTTCTATCTCGAAGATGGGGTAAAATAGCCTCTGCATTTGATATAGAAAATGTTAATGTAGGAATGAAAGCAATCCAACATGATGTTAAAAAAAAAAAACAAGTAAAAAAGCTAGAATTAGTCTACGACCAATTCTTATGATACCCTAGATGAATGCCCGTATAAAATTTCGTATGATCACCGATCTATGCAAGTTTGATTTTTAAAGTAGTTTTTCGCATATATTTCTAGAACGGGTCGTAGGACAGGAAAAATGATTATCAGAAATTTTATAGGATTTCGTATTCTGAAGAAGTTTCTGGTACAATAAAAATGTTTAGGACTGATCTTTCTCACAGTATATGTAATAAACCTAACTTTTTATATGGCAACACCAAGAAGGGGTTGCCCGATTTAGTCCATTTTCGAAATTTTATTTGCTATTATTATGAAAACACCACGTAACAAATTTTTGCTCTCTATGTCGATGTGTTCTCAGGCAGTATCGAAATATATAGTGGAAAACGAAATTTTTATATGGCAACCCCACGAAGGAGTTGCCCGATTTGTCTCATTTTCGAACTTAATTTTACTTTTTTAAGTCTGTATAAAAAATTTCAGCTCTTTAAGTATACGCGGTCTCGGGTTATCGTGAGCACGGACGGACGGATAGACAGACGGACAGACGGATGGACATGCAAAAATCAAAATAACTTTTAATATTATGCGTGGGTGTCCAATCCATTTTGCTCTACGATAATTATTACGAGGTGTTACAAATGGAATGACAAACTTAGTATACCCTATAGATTTCATCTAGGATTTAAAAACAAGGATAAAAGCTAGAATTTGTATAAGACAAATTATTACCAAGCCCTGCTGCCTATACCACTCATATGTCCCCGTACCTGTGGGCAAACCAAAGTGATCTTCATTCCGAAGCGGACACAGGATTGCTTAGGACTTTAGACCTATCAGCCTCACTTCATTTACTCTGAGGACTTTCGAAACGCTTACGGCAGCATTCATGGACAACTTACTATAGAAAGTGAAATTTCTAGACCACAGCATGCATATTTTAAAAGTAAATCAACATATTAGGAACCATTGAAACATTAATCGAAAACAAGAAAAACACAATAAGTGTATTTCTTGATATCGAGGCAGCCTTCCCAAGCAACAGAACAGGTATAAAGTGACCAATTCTAAGTTCCGTGGACCTAATTTAGTGATATTGTACCTAATTTAGACAAGAAATTATGCCTTAAAGCCAAGTTAACCTTGTAGTTTAAATTAAGGTTAAGATATACCAATTTGTGCCCCAAGAAGCGACTAGAAATATCCCTGACTACAAAAACGATTATGCTGGTTTAGATTACGTAAGTTTCCTCTAATACGTGCCTTTAAAGTCTACAGCATTTTCAGGTCAAATATCATGCCATACATTACCTAATATTTACCACCAACGCTTATTAAAATTTACCTACACTACCAAGTCTAAGAGCTTACCAATTTCTGACTAATAATGAAATGACGAAATAGTTAGGGCCAAATTTTATCACACTACTTTCCATTATTAAGTTTCATTTTGACCATATAGTCTAAATGACTACTAAAATTTACCTAAAAAGTATTACGGTCATTTAGGAGGGCAAAATTTACCACAAATGTTTACTTAAAAGTAAATTCGTCTTTTTGTTCCTTCTGTTATCTGTCAATGTAAATATAAGATTTCTTAGACGCCATTGTGCTTCATTGTGATTAAATTTCATAAAACTAGTATTACGAGATAAAAATATGGGAAATAAAACAAAATATAAGCCGTATCGTCATACTACCAATTATTATAGAGTATTAAAGAAGCTGAGGAAGGCAGATGTTATTAATTTTTTCATGCAAGGTATGTGTGTACTATTAATAACATTTAGATATAAGTAATACTGGACTCAGCAATTAATTTTAGATTTCGGAAATGCTACGATAGTAGTACCAACTCAACATTCAACAACAAGTGAACAGTGTACAACAAATGAATTTAGTTTTAATGACATTGGCGAGCCCGAGGAATATGCAGTTCAAGAATTGGCAGAGGAGGCATTGCGTAGTAAGCTATCTTTGTTCCAAGAATTAAGAGAATGGGCTTTATTACATAAAGTTACATTGTCTTGTGTTAATGACTTACTAAAAGTACTAAGAGCGCACGGTTTTAATGAACTTCCAAAGGACGCTAGAACACTTTTAAGTACACCGTCTACTTGCGAAATCACTGAAATGGGAGCAGGAAGATTTTGGTATAATGGAATTAGCACGTGCTTGGAGTCATCTCTTCATGACATAAAAGAAGCTATGTCAATCTCACTTATTGTGAATGTTGATGGGTTGTCTCCATTTCACAGCAGTATATTGCAACTCTGGCCAATTTTATTCAAGATCGGTAATATGCCTCATATACAACCGATGGTTGTAGCTATATATTATGGACAAGGCAAGCCCCCACTGTATTCATACCTTATTGATTTTGTTCAAGAACTAAATGAAATCATAAAAGATGGTGTGTATAGCAACGGACAAAAGATCACAATTGGCAGAATATGCTTTGTTTGTGATACTCAAGCAAGAAGTTTTATTAAAGGTTTGTCTACACATTCAACTTTTCCAAATATATTATTTCATTTGTACATAATTTTTTAAAACACATAAATAGGAGCACCTGGATCAAATGCAGAGAACGGAAGCTGCATCAAGTGTACTGTTGTAGGAGAATGGGATAAAAAAGGTCGACATATGAGCTATCCAAGAACTCACTGTTCACGAAGAAAAGATCAAACCTTTCGCCAAAAACTGGATGAAGATCATCATAAAGAAGACACCCCACTTACAAAATTACCAATTGATATGGTTGAGAACTTCATTGTTGCGGACTCACTGCATTTATTTGACTTAGGTAAATATTCGTTTTCTTCTTTAATAACTGTAAATACGATTAACTTACAATTTCAGGAATAATGCGCAGATGTTTACTTGGCTGGCGCGAAGGAAGCTATAATTTCCGAACAAAATTCTCAAAATATGAAGCTGATCAAGTCTCAGAAATGCTAGAAAACTGCAACAGTACAAAACCTTTGGAAATTCAACGCGCGATTAGAGGTTTAAAATTCTTAATAAAATTCTGGAAAGGATCTGAGTACAGAACTTTTTTACTCTACCTTGGTCCTGTTGTTTTGAAAGATTTTTTACCACAGGAAACATACGATCATTTTCTGTTACTCAGCTCAGCAGTTACGATATTGTCGTGTAAAACCTATCTGAAATACATCGATATTGCGGAAAGACTTTTAGAAGAGTACATTGAAAAGTTTATCGAGATCTATGGGGCGGATTCAATAAGTAGTAATGTTCATAATTTGTGTCATGTGGTGGACGATGTTAGAATGTTTGGCGTATTATCTGAAATAAGTTCATATCCGTTTGAAAATTTCCTGAGGCACCTAAAATGTTTAATACGCAGTGGCAATGTGCCTTTAAGCCAAATAAGCAAACGAGGTATGGAGTTGTCAAAACTAAGTAAGACATCTGCTTCTCCAGAGTATGGCCTATGCATAAAAGGTGAAATTCCGAGAGAATAACATCAGTTGTCCACTTGTAAAGGCGTCTACAAGGAACTCAACTTAGCTGAAAAGTTTACTTTGAAGGCAGATAATAAGAACAATTACTTTATGACGACAGCTGGGGAAATTGTTGCAATGATTAACGCAACGAACAGGAAAGGAAAGGTTTATATATATGGCTCTTGTATACAAGACAAGCACAATTTTTTTTCGACGCCCTTTGCATCATCACAACTCAATGTATATATTGTAAAGGGTAAAATGAAGCGAACTTTAAATGGCACTAAATGCACATGTGAATATCGTAGCCCCAAATTGTATTCTGTGGACGAAGTGAAATGCAAACTCTTTTCTATGCAATATCACATGGACTTCGTCTTCTATCCTCTAATTCATACTTTGGATATTAACATCAAAAACTGAAATTTCATTTCAATAACAAAAATTATATATTTTCCATTACAAACTTAAATAAAATACAAATGTTTTTTAATAAAAAATCACATAAGAAGTAAGATGTTCCAGACTCTTTAATACATATTATAATGCGTTATTTAACTTCAAAACTAATCCCGATCACTTTAACGCCCTGGATATATTAAATAAAAAGTTGTTTCCTTATATAATAATTGAACTTCAAGAAATTAATTTTGGTTCATATCTCCACAATTTCATCAGTACTTATGCTACCTACGCTTTGTTGTGATTCGTTGACTGCGGGATTGATGCTTCCTTTGGTTAAAGTACTCGTGTCATTTTTACGCATATCGTGCGATCCGGAATCACATACAGTAATCTTCTGCATATCAAATTTTCGTCCTCTTTTCTTATTTTCAAACGCTTCATTTAACTGTTTTGCGTGCTTTAAGGTATTTATTTTAAAAAATTGTTCATTTTTGTTTTGGTTCCAACGCGAATCTGACATTAGCACAACACTTTGAAAAAATGATAGGATTCCATCGCATGATTGAAATAGTTCCTTCTTTTCTATCCCACTTATTCTTGAAATACCTGTCCATGAAAATAAAGTTAATACGTGCTTGGTGAATACAATTGCAAGTAGCTTTTTGGCGACGATTTTCCCATCTTCATTGCCTTCAGTTCCGCCAATTGAAGTGTAAACAGATATCTGCGATAAAAATAAGATTACAGTTTTCTTGTTTATCTTTTTCAAATAAGATCATACCAGATAGTTTTTGTACTCATCGTTATTAGAGATTTCTTTATTAAAGTTGTATACATCTTGCACTTTGTCCAATGGAAATGAGAATCTCTCTTTGTATTTGTTTGCACCTTCCGGCTTTTTTTTTCTTTTTTACACCCTAAGTCTTGCCCGAGAATGACGCTTTTTATATCCTTCAACATAGAGTATATTTGGTCCTTATTAGCTCTTAGTTCTAGAAAATCCGAACATAGCCTTTGATTTATTTTTTCCTGATGTACTTCAATTCGTTTTTGACTTTCAGCTATATGGTTAAGTTGTTCCCGTACTGGAAAATAAATGCCAAGAATAATATACATACAATAAACATTTTAAACTCACTTTCCGAAATTTGTTTGAACAATAACAAATTTTTTTCACTATTTTTTAACATTATTGCAGAATTAGTTTCCACTGATCCGTCACTATAATTTGGTACGATTATACCATCTTCAAGTACTACTCCGTACTCTATAAATGTGTCCTGTGCATTATGGCTGGTTGGTTCATTTCCAATTACAACTTCGTGGATATCTTCACCCAACATTTTATCAGAACCATCACGGGACACAGAAGATAATTCATCATGAGCTGTGGATGGACTGTTTGGTTTCCAGCATGTCAGCTGAGATGACGTCGGTGCATTACTCTTCAATGCTGCAAACATGCCATCAATTTCCGTCCTTGGAGTATTTGTATTTTCTTTTAGTACTTTTCGAATTTTTAGACTGAAATTAATATCTATTTTAATATTTTCTCACTACGAAAAACCAAATTACCTGTCCTCTGCTTCCGTGCTTGATGCATTAACATATTCTTCTTCCCATAACTGTGCTTCTTCTACACCGAAAATATTATTTTTTTTAACTTTGCACTTGAATTCAAGCCAGTTCTTCCCTGGCGTGCTCGCAGCATCTTTCCGAAGGGCACCCAGATTATTTTTCGGCCAAAAGAGAACGCCGTGTTTTTCCCACTTATGCGGTACAAATGAATACTCCATTATTGATCGTCCCTTCCTTTTCTGCAATACTGCCACTACTTTAAAAGAGTCGCCCATTGCAATAAATCGTCAAATTAATATTTTTCTAGAAAGACTGATGCGCGTGGTGCTTACGTTGATTCCTAGAATTTGATTCTGCATGAAGTTTTAAAGTTCAGGGCAGGATTAGGAGCATTTTATATCCACTTTTGACTTTGAAGGCAAAAATAAGTTAGATGAGCAAAATAGGCCTTCAGGGCGAAATTAGGGATTTAATAGCCTTGACTTTGTAGGCATGTTTTCCAGAATAAGGTAGTTAGACCTCTAGGTTAAAATTAGGGATTTGAATTCTCTGCCTTTGTAGACATTTTGACCTAAACAAGGGTTTTGGACTTTATTCCTAAAATTTTAGGTCATATCAACCACAGTAAATATAAACATAACCTATAAGTTAGGAATAAAGGTATTTTTGAGTTTAAAGTCGGACAAGATGGGCACGCCATATTTTCAGAGTTGAAGTTTATATATCTAAAAAATCTTGATATTTTCATTTTCATTTTTCTCTCAAATTCTATAACCATTTAATCAAACTATAGTTTCACATATATACTGAAGTAATATAAACTTAAAGTAATTCCGTTTACTGATTTTATATTGAACGATTCAGAATTTTATAAAAATGTAAATATAAATCATCATTAAAAATATGGATATTTCTAAGGGCGCGTTTATTTTTTCGAAGTATCATAAGTATATTTGCAGAGAAATTTAAATCGCACATAATTTGCGTGCTAACTAGTGGAAAAATATGGGTGCAAGTAAGCCATATATTTACAATATTCGTAATAAAATGATCCAGACTTGAGACATATATATTTTAACTCATTCCATCTTCTTTGCACAAAACATTATACATTTGCTATAAATTTTATTTCCATTCCTCTTTTCCATACTTCTATCACTTTTCTTTAGTCGGCATAAAAGGGTGAAAATAAGGATAAATTAGTACAATTTACTTCCAAAAGTCGACATTTTGACTAATTGCAGGGCTAAATCAGGTCAAAGCGTTTTGAATTGACCATCCATTGCCTTGAACCACTAAGTATAAATACCTTCCTTTCCCAATTTTTTACTTCCAAATTACTTTTATTTTATTACCCACATTCGTAATTCTGTGGTCGTGTTGACGTAAAATATCTCTATTAAGGTTTGGTCAAAGAAAAATCTCGACTTATATTAAGGAAATTTAGACATGATTTTGACCTAAAATGTTGCTTGGGTTCAACATCGTAAATACAGAGGCCTTTCAGTATGTCCTGAGTGGTATAGTTTGGGGTTGATCCTATAGTCGCAGATGGATTGACTAAATGCTCAATAACCGCTTAATAAACGCAGAGCTGGTATTCTCATCTCTCTATAAAGTAGAGGAATATAACTGGTAACAAACTTTACTGATTTAGTCATCTTTATCTCAAGAAAGTTCTTTTCAATGATCAGTGAACTAACTGAAGGAGCGTTGCTGGGCTATAGGTCGTAGTTTAGGACTTAACCCCACTAATACTGAACTCGTTCTATTTAAACGGAGAAGAATATCTCGACTTTTACTCTACCAAAATGGAGTTATATTACTCTCGAATGGAAAACTGGAAGATTACACCTAGGAGTTATTACTAGACTCCAAACTAAATTCGAGGATAAATGCGGCCATTGTGATGTATGCATGCAAGAAAACTTTTAGCAAGAAAAGGGGTATTCATTCTCGCATTGTGCATTGGATGTATATCGTTATTATAAGACCTATCCTTACTTATGGACTTATGGAATCTCGATGTGGTGGAGTGCTTGGAGAGAATGATTCGTCTAAAAAGTCTTACCAAAATTCAGAGAGCTGTCTGATTAGGTATTACAAGTCCTCTTTGAAAGATGCTAGCGAGACAATGGAAATTATGCTCCGGCTGCTTTTCCTCGACATTCAGGGCAAATATATTGCTGCATATGTATAATGCATTGAATCTAATATAGTCAGGCTGTTGAGTAATTGCAGTCTTTGGTCACAGCATAATACTAAATATCTGTTTGAGGACTGTAGATGTGAGGCACGGATTAGACAGTCTCACGAATTGACTTTGAGAAAGGTTCCTCTACAAGCTTTCTATAGTAGAGAGGAGTGGGTGTTCAAACCATATCACAGGTGCATATTTTACGTGGGAAAAAAGAAGACACAGTCATCAAAAGCATAAAAAACGTTTATCAGAATTTTATTAAATTTTTATATAATTATAAATCCAGGTGTTTTTAATCTAAATAATATGCAACACATTATAGGAGCAATCTTATTATTGTATGTAAGTACCAGCGAACGGGAATGTTTTCTCTAAGTGATAGAGAGAACATTTCTTGTAAATATCATTTAAGTTTAATTTAACACAGCAGTATGGATTGCTCTAAATTAATTGTTGCTTTACATTTTTTTTTTCGTTGCTATGCATATGCCACTAGTACTGTAAGATCGCAGAAGTAATGCCAAATTTTGTTATCGTGTGCCTCTGCTACTCCATAATTGGTGTCGTGTGCAAGCAAGGGCTCTATGAACCACAAGTTTTATATCGGGTATCAACTGATATATCAATTACTAATAATCATATCATTTCTGGTGTCGACGGAAATACGAAATCTTACTTCGGGTTTCGACTGAAGATAAAGTAATACTTTTAGCCGGGTTTCAACTGACTTAAAGAATATTATTATGGATGTCGACTGAGGTAAAATCCATTAATATTAACGACTCTATTCTAGTTTCGACGGAAATAAAGAATTATTCTAAGTAATCCTTAGAACAACGGGTCTTAATATTAGCTTAACGTCAATTTATCAAGTGCCAAGTATTATATATATATATTTCATATATTATTCCCTGACCCGAAACTTAAATATAGAGTTTTATTCCAATGTAACTATTCTCAAGAATCGTAGGCATATTATTAATCTGTGGCAATAAGTGTATTTTCTAGTGTGTGTGAATCTCTGGCTTGATAACTTATGTACATATTCCTTAATAAAATTGGGGATTACTCTTTAAGATTTTTTACCGGGGAAAACTTTTATGTGTTCAAGAAAGCATTTTTTTTGGATTCTCCAGTATATAGCAAAAGCTAAAAAATTCTTTATTTGTTATTTCATCACACAACCCATTTGATTTTGGGTGACAAGTTTCAAGTCTTGGTTTTGACTCATCAAGAGGTCCCAAATAGTGAGTGACTTGAAAAACAAATAGAACAAATAGAACAAAGAAAAGAAATGAAAAAATGAAAAAAAAAAAAAACAGAATAATTTGTTTTTCAAGTTACTCAATTTTGCTATTTGGGACCTGTTGATGAGTCAAAGCTAAGACTGGAACTTGTCACCCAAAATCAAATGGGTTGTGTGATGAAATAACAAATAAAGAAGTTTTTAGCTTTTGCTATATACAGGAGAATCAAAAAAAAAAGCTGCCTTCTTGAACAAATATAATCCCTAATATAATTAGTGGGAAAGTCCCCAAAAATTAGTGTTATAAGTAGTTTATTGAAAGTTAAAAAGGAAGTGAATAGTGTTTCTATACTCAGCATCTACTTAAATGCAAGGAACGTACCGCCTGCCAGACAACTTTAGTGTCTTTCAGTAAGACTGATAGAAACAACTGGTGACGTATCTAGTGATCATGAAATCAGAATTTATATTGACAACTAAGCTGTAATCAATATATTTCAGGTCGTAAGAAGGAGTTTCAGTAACCAAACCATATGTTTCGACGTCAAATGGCTGAGTTATAACGAAGGTCCTGTAGAAGAGTAACCTCGCCCCTCACCCTCCGAACTACTAATATAAAAAATCGGGCTTCTTCATGCAACCCTTGATGAAAAAAAATATATATTCTATATATTATTAACTACTATCACTTTTGCATCCTGCCGCAAAATCATGTCTGTTCACGAATTTTCATGCAGTGCCTAAAATGGGTATTCTCTTTAAAAGTATTCAAAAATAGTTTTACAGATCCTTTAGGATGATAATTAAAGCTTTCCACAGAATTTCCACATAATTCTACTGGGTCCATACAATTCATACAATCGATAGATGAAAAATATTTTTTTTTTCCGAAAATCATTTCTTCTTTAAAGTAAATTTGTTTATATTTATATAAGAGTGCTTTCTCTCCACATAATGTTTACTTCCGAAAATATGGAATTTTAAAACGCTATCTGTATCCAAATATTGGGTGCTTCGATGCGATGGAACAATTAAAGTTCATAAAGTTAAAAATGTATGAAAAAAAATCAACAATCTTGTCTATCTCCTCTCCATTCATTAAAAACAAAAATTTAAAATCAAATCAATTATCTGCAAAACCTGAAACCACCTACTTATGATTGTATTGCTTGGGATGAGATTTATATGAGCTCTAAAGCGCAAATAAAATATTTCAGAAAAGCTTCTACTAAACGACTTACGGGATATTTTTCAAATAGAATATAAAATTACCGGGGCTATTCTATACCTGACCCAAAAATCTACTATAAAAATTTTATTTTAACATCAACCAACAACGAAATTTAATTGATACGAGAAATCCACTAATGTTAAGTGATCTAGTTACAAAAAAAAAAAAAAAAAACCTTTTCAAAAAAGTGTTTTAGTTTTTCCTATCAAGTAATCAACGGAACTAACTTTCTTCATTTCTTCCTTGAATCCTACCTTCCCATTGCAATACATTTACTTATATTCCAAAGTCATTCGGATGTCTGTGCACACTAAATGGGGTTGTGATAATAGTTTAAGCCAAAGTCAAAGTTCTATCGGTGTGTAACTGAACTTGCGTCTGGAGCAGCAGGAAAGACGACGAACTTACAGAAACTTATTTAAGTGTATTAACTCCTTTGTGCTGATGTTGAATAAAAGAAGTTAAGCCGAGAGGAAGTTCGCCGCTATTCGCAACCAGTGCGGGTAAGATAGAGCATTAATTGAACACTTCAGGTTTAAATAAAATCAAACAAATCTCAAAGTTAGTTGGCAGTTTTATTTAACTTTGGTGAAAATTTCATTGCCTCCGCTACCGATCTGTGTGCTGCACACTCCAATTAGGCGATGAAGTATAAGAAGAGCGCACTTTTCGAAACATGTTTTTTTTTTTAAGAATTTGAGAAGATTGAAACTTTATGCTGTTATCATTGGCTTGAAAATCAGGGGACTCGAGTATGGAAGGCAAACTATTCAGTTTTTATTTTAAATTTCTAGGTGACATCATTTGAAAAGTTTTCATGTTTAATCTAACTTATAAGCATATTTTTTTTTATCATTAAATTTAGTGAAATTACACAGACTTTCATACGGAGGAGTGCATGCGCCATACATTTTGTATAATGATTTTTTTACCTGTTGTACTTAACACATTTGTTTTTGTGATGTATTTTGCTTCAAAAAAGTAATTCTTTCGAGCCGCCAGCAAAGGAATAAAGGAGTTCCATTAAGGTTTTATTCAGGGTGTTTCCTCCGTGGTGGTCTATAGAGCAGGAGTTGATAGTAGGTACTCACATAGAAAAACAAAAAAATGTATAACTCGGAGGGGGGGGGGCATATAGACCGTTTCGGAGTTACGGGCTGATTAAGAAAATATGTGAGGTTACAAAACACCCTGTATTTTAAAACTCAATGGCCCTTCCAACGACTGCTCAATCAGCCCCATGTTCCTCTCCTCTCTGGAGATATTCTGGTCTAAACTAAAAATTTCGGATTGCCTTACCGTTTCTCTTAATTTGATCTCTATTTGTTTTTTACAAAAAGGTCACTAACATAACTTTTTCCTTATTAAAACTGTAAACTGTAAATTCTGCTCTATAATTTTACCTATTACACCTTATGTGTTATCTCCAGCCGTTAAAGAGTTATTAGCTCTCAACTTATTCTCAAAGATAATTTTTTCCCTTAGTAACTGAAAACACATCATTTAAAAAAAGTATCGTCTAATTTCGGTATGAAATGAATAGCTTATTAGCTAATAACTGTTTAACGGCTACAGATATCACATAGCATGTAATAGGTCAATCTAAAGTGCACAGTCTACCGTTTACAGTTTTAATAAAAAAAAGTGAGGTCAAATTAAAGAAATGGTAAGAAAATCTGAATTTTTTATTTTAGACCAGAAATAATTCCTGACACGAGAGGAGTATGGGGCTAATCAAGAGTCCTTGGAAAGGTCATAAAGTTCTGCAATTAGTTTTGGACGGTGACCGTACACCTCTACTTTTTAAGATACAGATTGTTCTGTGAAAACCTTGCATATTATCTTAATCACCCTGTAACTCCGAAATGGATGATATGCTCCCCCCCCCCATTTTTGGTCTGCCTAGGTGAGTACTATCACATCCCTCTCTATGGACCATCATGGAGGAACACCTCCCCTGTATACATATGTCTCAAATTCGATTTTGACATTAAACTCTAACATTTCAAAAACTTATGTGAAGGCAACAAAAATATTTTGTGGGAAAAAAGAATGTGAATACACAAGGTAAAAATTACTTTGTACACGCTTAGCCCACATTTTTGTGGAGACTAGTACCAAGTTGATCACATAAAAAAATGATCGAAAACGAAACAAAACTGCAACGTTTTGATAAATTCATCGAATTTTTTAATCATACTGAATAGTGGAGAAATATTCTTTGCATATTGTTGGGAAAATTTTACATTCAATTTTGGGCTGTGACTTTGATAGATAAAATTGCAAAATCAACGAAATATCTTGCAGGTTTGTAGAGATATCACATTTTGTGACCAAATTACTTTTTGTAACCAAATCACATTTTGTAACCAAATTGAAGTGATTTTCCTATAAAACAATTTTTATCAGCCGTAACAACAAACATTTTATGTCATTCATTTGTTGTACGATAAGTCTTTTCACCTGGAAAATGTTTTACAAAACTTTGTTTCGGGAGAGGTCTTCTGATGCTAATCATTTTACATACGTATTCATGAGTTTTTGTTTTTTTTGCACATTAATCAATTCCAATCAAATATACATAAAACACACAGTTACGAGTCCCGTTGCCAATTTCTAGCTTCTTTTTTGTTTTTTCCTTATTAATAAGCCTGAAGTGCAAATAATGATTAAAATATATTTTTTGTAAAACGAAAAATTCATGCTTAGTCATTTTCTTGCACTAGAGAGAAAGTAGAGGACGGGTTTAATTTGGTTTCTGATCGTGAAAGTGAACAGTTTGTGAAATAGTGGGTGTTTTTGCTAAGGAACCGAATTTTTAATAGTAATATTTCAGTACCATAATATCAAAAGCGGGTAAGCCGATACTATTTTATGAATCTAGGCACACATATAATAGAGGTTTATTTAATAAAGTTTTCTTGATAAAGATTATCAATTTCCTAATATTCTGGGGGATCGTAACTGGAAGCCTATTATATACAGTTCCCAGCTATGAGCCAGGGGATCAAAACAGGGATTTTTGGAGCAATTTAGGATTTCCAGTTTCGAGCCTTCTAATATTTGTACTGCATAGGCCATGGCCTATATTTATATTCTTTAAATTATATAAAATTGACTTGTTCGTAGTTTGAAAAGAAAACAAACACTTTTGCAAGTTGTATTTATACAGGTTACATAAAAACGTCGAAAAGCAAGACAACTTCTGAAGATGAGCTACAATTATCGCTTGAACGCATTCTATGTAAATGGACTTTCCATTCATCCAAAGCTTATAAAATTTCTCGTGGTACCATTCAAAATCGATTACATAATCGTACAAAAAAGAACACAACTGTCCTGGTGACGAGACCAATTTTTTGATATGCCCGAAAAGTGGAAAAGTTTTTTCACCGAAAGGTAGATTTTGCTTATTTGCACAGTATAGATATAAAGTATCACATATAAATTATTTGTTCTACTTATGTAGGCTCACGGAACGTCTACGAAACAGATCGCAGTCAAGTTAAGGAAAACTTGACTGTAATGTTTTCTTTTCCGCCAGTGGATATGTAGTCCCACCCATGATTATTTATCCGTACAAATGAATGCAAAGTGATGTTTTATCCTCTTTACCTGATGGTATTAAATGGCAAAAGTCCGAATCGGGTTGGATGAAATCAGAAGTCTTCCTTTACTATGTAGAACTTATCCTCAATGCTGATGTGCAAGAGAAAGGCGTCGAGTTTCCAATAATCTTGTTGGTAGATGGTCATAAAACACATCTTATCTATTCTCTCTCGACTTTATGTGACAAGGAACAAATAATTTTGATATGTCAATACCTGAACTCGATGAGAATACTACATATTAAATACCGTTGGCAAAAAGCTATTCTCAAGTGGAGGCGTAATAATTTGGACAACAAAAATTAAAAGGGCAGAGTTTTCTACCACACTTAAAGCTGTCGTCGATACTTGTATTACAATTGAGACGATCGTTAATGGATTTCGGACTTGTGGTCTTTGCCCTTTTAACGCAGATGCAATCGATTGCTCGAAATGATTGGGTAAAACGACAAAACAAAATGAAATTACGCAAGAGTCAAATACTATAGCCGATGTGCTAGGAGAAAAAAAAAGTCTGTAAATTACAAACGCTTTGTCGAAGTTTCAAATAATAATGATGAGGAATAGGAATATCATGCCGTATTTATAGTTTTTCTTAATTTTAAAGCAGATTTTTAATTTACGTGCGTTGCAGGCTTATAATGAAACTGAATGTAATGAAATTGTTATTGAATCTGATGAGCTCGGAAATAATTCTACTAATATTGAAGTACTTTGTTTATAACATTTAATGTAAATTATACGTAGATGATACGAATGTGGAGATTTCAGACTTCTTGCTTATGCCTGAAACACTCGTCAGAAAAGCGGTAAAATAAACAGAGAGAAGAAGTTTTATTGTTTTTTTAACTCCTTTTCGACAATTAGAAGAAAGAAAGATGGAAAGAAAGCTTTAGAAGTCATAAAAGAAGACCGGAAAAGAGAAGAAAGGGCTGCTCAAATATTGAAAAGAAAAATTAAAAGAACACAAAATCAGAGAAGAATCAATGCCAGGACTTAAGAAAAAAAACGAACAAATCCTTCAAAAGAAAATATTGGCACCTTAGGCAAGTGCCACATCAGACTACTGAGGTGCTGAGGTGGTGATGGTGATATTTGAAAATAATCAACAGCGACATCATATCAGTAGGTTATGCTACATCAACTCAAAGTCATCTGATTGTTCTGTGTCAAAATCGCAAGTACTTAGAGTGCAATTATTACTAAATGGAAGAAAAATCAAAATAAACGCAAATATTGGGTGGGTATGTGGTTCGTTATATATTAATATAGTCGGGATTTTTTAATGGCATTTACCAGCTGAAGAAGAACTAACTATCATTCATGATAAATGATAAAGGACAATATCTAATTATCAATCATGATGAATAATAAAATTGAGCCATCATTCATTATAAACGATAAAGTCCAACTATCATTCATGATAAGTGATAAGATCCAGGAAGCCTAACTACTCCTGGAAGGTGGGTTATATTCCGTGTATGGAGGAAAGAAGCCATGCTAATACCGATTGTAAATTGCAAATTTGAACTTCAAAAATTGATTGGTAGAAGCGTTTCGTATTGACAGAAACATTAATACTCTTCAATACAGCGTTTAATTTAAAAAAAAAATTCCAAAAACAAACATACCATCTTTTCCAATTTACAATGAAATTTCTATCCAAGCAACACTTTGCACTAATTTTAAAACAAAATTTCATTCACTCATTTTTAATATTTTAAACTAACCCGACTTAATTAGTTTGAAAATAAAATATCGACTGATGTGAGTAAAAATCAGCAATATGCAAGTCACTTGCTGATTATCAGCAGATCAGTATCACATCAGCACATCACTACCTTTTACAATGTAGCATGTATCTGATAATCGGCACATCAGCATATCAGCATATCAGTGGACTGGTGTGGCACTTGCCTTATATGTTTCTACACGAATGGCTTTAAGGAAGCAAATGCAAATACGCGATTTATTTTCTGAAAGCAATGAATCTGGCGATACTAATGAAAACATAAACAATGTTAAAGTCAATAGCATAATTTGCGGATTATGCTATAGCCGTGCTGACTTTGTAACGGCTATAAGTGTTCGAAATTTTTGGTTTCTCTAAATGTTCCTAAAAATATTCATAAAAAGTAGAACACGGAATTGCTTCGTTAGTGTAGTAGGTACTTCATATGCGAAATATATACTTAAAATATTACCATGGCACTACTTTTTAGGCATGTAATGTGAAATGTGATGAACTTTTTCAGTTTCTCCGTTATTTCCTTTTTTATGCTTAAGAAATATAAAATATTTTGTTATCAATTTTTTAATTGTGAGATTTTCTTCGTCAGAAAGCTCTTTAGTTTCAATAAATGTTCTTTTAAACTTATAAATCCGTTTTGGCAATGGGGGTTCGGAACTGGTAATGTCTTATAGCTCTTAACTGGTCAAAAGGGGGCTCAGAACTGGGAAAATGGGCTTGTTTCACAATTTTACCGTTTTTATAGTTATAGTCTATAAAAATAGTGGGTTTTTCACCTGATTTTGATTATGTAATATTCAAATATATTAAAAATATAACCATTTTATAAACTAAGATAGTTTTAAGCTTGTACTAAAGGATAAAATGTAAAACTTTGCTTTGCTCGGAGCTTGGTATCTTACCCTAGATTTGAAAATTTCATTATGATTTTTGAGGCGGATTATTTCATATTTTAGATTTCTTTTTCTTGGTACCTGGCGGTGTTTCCATTTAATAAATAGAAGTATGCTTTTTTTAATTTTTTTTAAAGGCACTCTATCCCGAGCATGGAGGCCATAGCGATCCATTGTGCAGTGCTGCTAGAAGGCCATTCACCAAAAACTTCCTGTCCTCTTAATGAAGCACATCAGGTTTTGCTGAGGAAGGTTTTTCAGCTCATCCACAGATAGAAGGGCAGGCCCTAGGGTATCCAGCCTGCTCCGGGCGAAGGCCGGGCACGCATACAAAGAGTGTTCGGTGGTATCAGGCCCTCCTTCCAAGCAGGACAGACATTTAGGGCTGTCAACAACTCCCATTCCTGTTAGATGAGCGTGTATTGAGCTGTGGCCGGTGTTGATACCAACCACAGTTCTACATTTTTTTCTTCCGAACTTCATGAGAAAATCGGAGATATTCCCATTAGGTCTATCAAGAAACAGTTTTATACACCTGCAAGTACTCAGGTTTGCCCATCTCTGCTGATGCTTTCTATGAACATCCGCTTTGATGAGAGACCCGATACTCGAGGTGACAATGCCTACGGCTGGTCACGGTCCGACGAACGGAGAATCAGAGCCAGCCCTAGGTAAACGGTCAGCCCTTTCATTCCCCATGATCCCCATATGACCAGGAACCCACAGAAGGGACACTTTATTGTGGATAAACAACTTATCGACTGACGACCTGCAATACCACAGTAACTTAGATGTTATCCGTGGGCCACTCTGAGCCATCAAGGCTGCCTGAAGATCCGCAAGGATAGCAATGTCATTCCACTTGATTTGCATATCAAGGGCTAACCTCGCTGCCATTGATATGGCGAAGACTTCAGTCTAGAACGCAGTGGTGCATCTACCAAGTGAGTACTCCATCCCAATATCAGGCTTAGGAAATTCTCGATTCCCTTGCGGGAAAGCTCACAGAGAAACGACGACGCTTGAAACGCATCTCAGGTATAATCGCGTCAGTGAGAAGAGCAAGTCCAGCCATTCTCCCAACATCCCCAGGAGCGTAATCTGCACACAGTGCTTTTCGCATCTGCGTGAATGACAAGATCCAGGGGTGGCAGATTAAGTAAGACCTCAAGAGCAGCAGTAGCCGTAGATCGCATGGAGACAGTATTTCTCAAGCAGGCAAGCCCTTGCAGGCCCACCAGCTTCCGAATCGCAATCCCCATAAGCGTCCTCGGCCACCTTACACAGGAGGTATATGTAAGAATTTGTCTAATAATCGAGGAATATATCCAGTGCACAACCCTCGGTCTCATGCCCCATGTGCAGCCAAGGGTTCTCCTGCATTGAGCGAAGACCCTCATAGTCGCATTAAATTTTTCCTCTACGTGCAATCCCCATGTCAGCTTCGAGTCGAGGAAGACTCCAAGGTGCTGGATATGAGGAAAGAATTGCGGAGTGTGTCCAAAAAGCTTTGGAAGAACAAAGTATCAAACACTAAGCTGGTCTTTTTTGGGTTTACTATCATATCATCCGTCGTGCACAAGTCCTCAACCATTTTGAGGTCTCGTTGCATGAAGGCACAGTCAGCAGTCATGCTATGCCTAGAAATGAGCAGAAGTCAGCATACGCTTCACATGAGAATCCAAAATTTTTCAGCACCGTGATGAGTGAGTCAACCAACATACACCAGAGTACTGGAGAAAACACGCCACCTTGCGTGCAGCCTCTCTTCACCAGCACACTGAGAGAGGTTCGGCCACAAGCCTCTCCAGCATTGCAAAAGGAATGAGGAGAGGCTTGTGGTTCAAAAACTCTTCGGGTCCATGTAAGAAGCCTTACTAGGCTTCGGAACGAAGGCAACTCTCACCTGTCTCCACACCTCAGGGACATATCTAAAAGCGACACATGCCCTGAAAATGGAATCGATGTATGGAGCCAGCACAACGCTCTCTGCCTTAAGAAGTGCCGGCAGAATACTTTATACTAATCTCAGGACTGCGCGGCAGGTTAATTTGACGAATGCTGGAGGCAATTGTAGCGGAAATATTGGTAGAAATAACGAAGCTTTCAACTCGTCTGGGCCGAAGTTGCATGCAGTCTTATACTTTCCGTAACCTCTTATTGAACGTAGATTCCTCCAAAGCTTTTTCGGCTCGAGGTTCGTCGAGTTTTAAGAAATAATATTGACGTTTAGCTTGCCTGATTGCCATGATAGCCTTATTACGTGAAGCTTTGTACAATTTCTTACCTCGAATGTTCTAAGACGTTTGTATCGCTGATATACCAGGGACAGCTATTAACAGCAGAGATCGCGTCTTAATTGGTACGTACTTATCAAAGTATGAGATTGACGACGTTGGGTCTCGACTTTATCATCCACGGAAATGTAATTAAAAATTCTCCACCAAGGCAAGGTTTAATATTCGTTAAACAAGGACTCTGCATCTATGCAATTATAATTACGGAAAGAGAAACTAAGCGAAGGTGGATTGATGTTGAGTGTCATGTCAAAGCTCAAGAGAAGAATATCATGATCCAATATGCTTGGAGGGCTAATTTGATTGTCCGTAATTGGTTTCCCTGCGTCAGTAACAAGGTTCAAATCAAGCATCGAAGGATTAGATGTATTGTAGAAGGTGGGCAGGGTGTTAATCATGTTAAGATGGAGTGATTGGAGCAAATGCGAAAACTGATCAGTAATAACATCTTTCGTAACGTTCACACTAAAAACTTATTTTAAGCGTATATATGAGGTCAGCTTGGCTGTGCTTTATCGTATACCGTAGACAGGAATCAAGCCATACTGATGAGTATATCATTCCTGCTCGTATGAAACGCCTTCTTTTGCAAAACAAATTTGTTTTTCAAAGATTTTTCATTTGTAAATAGTTTTCTTTCAATTTTTGGTAAACCTCAAGATCTGCAAACTTTGACTTTGAACTCGCAATAGGAATCTTACAATACCTGGATATCTAGGAGTACTACACACACATGATGTAGAGCTTTCATAATCTAAGAAAGTTCCCAATGTGTTTTTTTTTTAGTTAAATTACTGTAGATAACCGACACGAAAATAAAGTAAAACATTTTCACACAATTTCGTGCGACTCTTCAATCTTAAATGTCCAACAAACATAGCGAATTTATCTTTTTATATCATGTCATCTCTTTTACGGGAAAAATTATTTGTAAGACGAGATCGTCTCCAGCATCCTTCAAGAAAAATTCGCAAGTAATAGTTTTACGAAGATGACAAACTTTCTAAGGGTCCATTTGAGTGTAATGTTCACCGCTACAATCACATGTTCAACTGAATTTATCAATGTTCCCTTGGAGAGTTTTAGTATTATCGTCGTATATGTAGCACACTCATCGCAGAACATAATAATTGTGACATATTCCACCCCTCCGCCCCTGCCACAATGCAACAGCAATGATTTATTTAGATACCAAATTTTCCTGAAGGTGAAATTCATGTTCTCACTTTGTTATGGTCGTAGCATATTGCATATAGCAATATGCCACCACGGACTGAAGCGTGTATGCCCGGCTTGTTGTCGACTACAGCATGAAACCAAAACGCGCCCCGACCGAGAGAAATGCTTTCTCAAGCTCGGTGTCATGTTCAGTGACAGAAAGAAGAAGAAGACCATCGATATCGGTCTGTCATAGTTTGCTAGCAGGAAAGTAAGGTCGTTAAGATTAAAATCCCGCAAGATCAAATATTTCTCGCCGCAATCCGACGAAGAAAAAAAAAACCCTCACGTAAGTTCGAAGAATACTTATAGTTATTAATAAATTTACATCCCCACCTGGTACATTATTCGCACAGTAACCAAAGATTAATCCGCCAACGGCACCCCATAAAACTTGGCGTCTCCCTCCGGAGCCCCATTTATGAAATAAGAAAAAGGATCTGTTGGAATTCGAATCTGGTGTGGCGTACGTCAGGAAAAACCTCGAAAAGGTAGTTAAAAGAACTAATTTATATTTCGTTTTGTGTTAAATAATATCTCTTATTAGAGAGACGTATGAAAAGCAAATGTTTGAGGGATATTTTCATAATAAGGCATATTATTTCCACTTGCTGGGCAAGTTCTAATTTGATAAAGTTTTGAGCTTGGTACCGGACCTGGTGCATTTACATTTTCTAAAAGAGGGAAAAGAAGTAGGAGGGCACATTCCTCCCATATTGGAGGCCCCCGAACTCGAGCTAACCTTCAACCCGCGCAGCAGGAGATTCATTCCTACGGCACGCAGAAAAAGCGGGGAAAATTTTATTGAAACAATATTAACTTCACCAGGATCCATCTGATCACCGAGAAATATGTTTTAGTATAAGGAAAAAAATTTTTCATATAACAAGCGACATAACCCTAGTACCATCCCCCAAAAAGTGTTCTGGCGATAGAGCAGGGTAATCAAATTATTAAAATTCCAGTTAATTCTTATCCAGGAGGCAATGCTGAAGCGCTTCATCGTGCCGAGGATTCACATGTGAGTAATTTTGAAATATTACACTTTGTTTTTTTAACATACATATGTATTACACTTCGGTTCCGGCAGTGACTTGCACTGCAGAACCTTTTTGATATGGTTAGTTAATTTTTGCACGTTTTATATATATCTATCTTAAACTTAAGATTATAAGTACATACATATACGTATAGCATTGCAGAACCTTTTTGATATGGTCAAGTTTTGTGCGTTTTATATATATATATCTTGAACTTAAACTTATAATTACATACATATACGTCTAACTTCATGGGTACGCCTAGCTACTTATGTAATTTGGAATCCTGACTTGATTTTGTTAATTAGATTTAGGAGCATAGTTTTGAACTGTAAGATATGCATGTGCCTAGTAGATATGACCGACAAGTGCACTAACAATCCTCGATCTCGAAATTATCGCCAAGTAAGGCTGTCAGAGGAAAGTATTTATGGATTAAGTGTCAAATACTATGATTATTGTAGGATATAAGCCCGTATCTTAAGCATTCGAATTCTCCAACTTTCGGGAGACCTAAAATGCGCTTGTTCCGTAAAGGTGTCCTTCCTAGTCACGCCTTTAAGAGTACCTTCTGAAGAATGTTTTATTATTTCTATTCAAACTTATCAGCGCCACGAAAAGTCAAGTTCAATGTGTAGTGCCATTGAATTTTTGTCGTTAGGATCTTTTTTTTTAAAAATGTGACTTGGATATAGTGTCTGTAGTAAGTAGACATGTAAGAAATCAATGCATCATAAACAATGATTTAGAATTATGTAACGACTGAAGCAGTCGGTCAAAGTATTCTTTTATTTTTCTATTCGGGGTTTGTCGCAACGTTCAAGTGTAGTAATAAATTCTTCTCATAATACTTTGAATTATAACAAAAAAAAAAAAAAACAAAAAAAAAAAAAAAAAAAAAAAAAAAAGAAAGAAAAACGGCAGTAAAGCTTTTAAAAACATTTATTTTCGGCAATGCAGGTATAAATGTTATTATATAAAGAAAGAACAACCATTGAAAAACCCGCGCATCTCCTTTGAGATGGCTCGCGTACATATATCAATACCATTTCATATACAAAACGAAAAGTAAGCCATAACTGAAGAGAAAAGAAAACATTATTTATATATTATATACTATTAATACCTCGGGATATATATCATTGAGCGTAGTAAGCCATCCGGTGCATAAAAGGTTGTGTCCATAAAATCTACTATGTACATAAGGTCAGAAAATTTTTGTGAATTTAGAAAAGAAATAATCAAGTACGCTGTGGACGATCACTTTAGTAACCCAAAGTATGTACTTATGGAATTGAATTAATAATAGAGAATGTATCTATTTGTAGGTTAATAACAATGTTTATATATGAGCCTATTTTGATCATTATAACGTAAATATGGATTGAATATTTTCTTTCTTCCTTCACATCCTAGAGCCTTTTCAATTCGGGGTCGCATAGGTCCGCTCTAATTTCTTCCACAGGTCAGCCAAAGGGACTTTGCAGATAGTGCCGAGCAGAGTCATAGGGAGGATGGGGCGAGGCCATGAAGGCAGAACATCTGCGCCTTCCACAGTAAGTAGGTAAGTGACGTAAGGGTCCCTTCAGGACCGAGTGTGTGGCGGCTCTTTTGTATGCAGGCATGAAATTTTTTTGATTATGGATGATGACAGCGGCAGGTATTTTCGGGAACTCCCCCACACTCTCCGCCACCCTTAGCCGAGGTGCTAGCATGCCGCCCTGTGCTATCGTTGTCATCAGGCGATCTGTCAGCTCATG
Organism: Dioctria rufipes; assembly: GCA_963924295.1. NCBI lineage: Eukaryota > Metazoa > Arthropoda > Insecta > Diptera > Asilidae > Dioctria > Dioctria rufipes. Next base: position 31,546,925 of record OZ002742.1, read on the forward strand.
CTGGCAGTTTGGACTTAACGTCCTGGTCAAGTCGCCTTCACATACTTCCATAACAAAATGGCGCCCAACGTGGGGCCACCTCAGTTAGACTTCGGTGGTCTAAATATAAATTTTACTGGGGACTGAGACTTTGAGAGAGATGATCATCTGGTGTCTGCCAGTTGATTGACCTCAGGTCTCACATCCAGTAGAAGATATGGGTGGACCTGAGTCTAATTGGTTTTGTTGAAAATTTTTTTTTGTAAAGTAACGTAATATTTTGAAAGTTTTATTGGAAGTCTTTGATATTTTGAATTTTTGGATTAAAGTAAAGTAACGTTTTTTGAATTTAATGAAAGTTTTTTGGAAGTTGAAATCCGGCTTTAGGTTTGACTTCGGTCAAGCCTCAAGCCTGAACAGTTGTTGATTTTTTTTGAAAGTTTTTGGAAATGTTTTTGGATGATCTTTCCCGCTGGCCTTCTGCCATGGAAATGGTAGGTGGCCTCACGAAATTTTTCGTTTGAGCTCTTGTGGGGACATGTCTCTGTTGGGCAACTGGCTAGACAGAGTTATGAATCTGCGAGACAACTTCTTGGCTTCCAGCTAATTAGTTGACCAGACTCATGACTCTGCCCGGCTAGCGAACTAGCTGGACACGACGATTCGGTGAGGAGAAGAGAACGAGTTCTCGGAGGATGGGATTGATGCTGGAGATCTTCAGTGATCAGGAGTTGGCATACTGCTAACTGCCTGGCTGAAGAATCTCTGGCAGCATTCTCAGTCTTTGATACCTCCGACTTTACTCTTCCCAGATTTCTGCAAGAGCTCTGACTTTTTCAATGCACACACTCACGTCACTTGCCTGTATCCTGTTTTTGACCTTGGGGGAGAGAGAGCGACCTGACCTCTTATGTGGGAGTTAGCTTCAGGAGGTGAGGGAGAAATTGTATGATCTTTGTTGAAGGATTTTTTTTTTGAAACGCTTGAACTGTTTTCGTGATCTGTTGGATCCTTAGTAATCTTCAGATTTTTTTAATATTTCTATTCGACGAGGCTGTTAACGCTTCCCGAAATTGGTTTTTGTCTTGGAATTCATTCTTTACACTATCTCGATTTGAGAAGCCTTAATTAACTTTTCGAATCCTTGTTTTTCTAAATTTTTATTTCTTCGAACGTTTGGGAAAACTTTTGTCTGAATTTGAGTATCTCGCCCAAGGCCTTCGACTTTAAAATAGTATTTAGCCATCATCACATTGGAAGGAGCGTGTCTCTTCCAAACGTGCAACTTCTAGAATTTTTTTTGGGATAACCATCCTAAACCCTGATTTGACAATTTTTACCTGACTTACGTCTAAATTCATTATGGCTACAGTGAGGACACCACCTCCAGCGACAAACGGTATGACAATGCTGCCTGAACCATGTTCTATCTGCCGGGACGCAAGCTGGTCAGTAGATCGGAAGCCGGTCATGACTGTATGCGAGCACATTTTCCACCAGGCATGCCTGCAGCATTGGATAGGTGAACATTCTAGTTGTCCTAACTGCCGTCGTCACATTACGCAACAGGACTTCAGTGAATATTCTGGTGCAATCCCAAAGAGACCGAAGAAGGTGAAGCCCGCGAAATCGACAAGGCGCGACTCATTGCCAACCTTTGATTTGCCTAACTTTGACTTACCACCTTCGAATCGACGATCCTTGTCTCCAGGAATGCCTGACTTACATTCAAGGACTTTTGTAAACCCGAGTCCTCGACGTGATATTCCAGCGCGTACAGCTCAAGACCACAACACCTCAGCTGCTACGGATGCGCTGATAGCAGGCTTGAGCATAAAGATGGAAGACCTAATAAACCGAGGTCTCCAGCAGGGTTTAAATGTTTTGCGGTCTGAGTTAGGAAACGATATCAGACAACAAGTAGCAGCAGCAATGCCGCCAGCAGACTTCACACGACCTCCTTCGTCCAGAAGCAATCAGAGGCCGTCAAACGACTTTCCTACACGGGGAAGGCAATCATTTAGGAGACCATCACCACCGTCTGGTCAACCTTTTGGTCAACCTTTTGGTCAGCCTACAAATCAGTCCAGACCGAACTTTATACCACCTCAACCCCCTCCACCACCTATGCGTGTTCCTGCTAATGTAGGATACCGACGATCAGGCAGTCCAATCAGGAGATGGAACCTGACATATAACGGGAATAACTTGGACCTCTCTGTCGACGAGTTCATCTTCAGAGTCGAAGCGCTCACGCACTCCGCTCTTGAAGGAGATTTTGGATTACTAGTCAGAAATATGCTTACGCTATTGACAGGACCAGCGAAGGACTGGTATTGGTCAGTACTAAGGCAAAATCCATTTCCAACTTGGGACGTCATCAAGATGGGATTGTATAACGAATGGGGGACGCCTAAAGATGATCTGAAGACTAGACTCCAACTGATGTCTAGAAAACAAAAGCCTGGTGAACTGTTCGCAATGTACCACCACCATTTGGGGTTGCTGCGCGATCAGCTACAGAATGCTATGCCAGACCAAGAATTTCTGGAGATTGTCAAATCGAATCTCTTGCCGGAGATTCAAGAAAAAATATGTCTGCATCCTACTGATACGATAGGACAGCTGAGATCGCTGGTCACGCGTATTCAAGCTACGCAGACACGTATCGCAACAGCTGGTAGTTGGAACTTTCACCGGAACCAACGGGTGCACGAAGTTGACAATTTTCCAACCTTAGATCCGGAACTGGCAGCAGCAATAGGCAGTGACAACAGCCTAGGTGAGCTATCGAGTATGTCACACAAAAATGCTATTGTATGCTGGAATTGTGACCAGTCGGGTCACTTTTATCAAGAGTGTAGACAAGAAAGACAAGTTGTGTTCTGCTATGGATGCGGACGCAAGAATGTCTTCAAGCCTGATTGCCGCTATTGCAGACAGAAAAACGAGAGACGGGTCGGGAATACCACCACCTTTTTCCGACCAGCGTCGACGTCGCAAGCAGCAACGACAACGAACCCTCCAGTGCAAGCCTCGAGCAAGGAGGAAAGTCCGCTCCATTAGCAGACACTGACGAAAAACCTCTGATATCATTCAGTGATTCTGGTGATATTGGCGGGACACCGGATGGTACAAGTGCTTCATTATTAGGGGCGGAGAACTTAGTAGACTTCTCCGCAGATCTTCAAGCTCCCATTTCCATTTCTGGGGAGCCCATGACAATACTAGACACTTCCTTAGAAGAGTCTTTACTCTTCGATGTCCCGTTGACACCTATAGCACGTGTAGCTGACAAGGTTACTGAGCAGGAGATTTGGCCTCCTGTTACTTCTGTATTGAAACGGCCACCAAACTCTGTTATGACGAGCGGGCGTAAGCCAGTTTTACATCCGCTGACGCCGTATCATACGCGTCTGCAGAGATATAACACAGCAAAAGACCGAATTTTCTCCTCAGTAGCGGAGTTAGCGGAGATTATGTTTCCCGACCGGGATATGAGACCGAAAAGGAAAAGATCAACCGTTCGTTGGCGAGAATACTGTCGACGAATGAAACTGGAAAGGAAAAAACTAGCACAGATTTCCGTGTCGATGCCAGACGACATTCGACCGTACGCAGAAGTAAAGCTGCTCGGACGAACTGAGACTGGATTACTTGATAGTGGTGCCACTGTCAGTATTCTAGGCCAGGGAGCTCTCGAGAAGCTTGCTGAAGCAGAGGTTGAATGGAAGAAGTATCGGACACAGGTCCAAGTAGCTAATGGTGCCATGACGACTGTTCATGGTCATGTGAACTTGGACGTCACTTTCCGTGATAAGACCCAAAACGTGCGTTTTTACGTGGTTCCTGGGCTCACACAGGCACTATATCTGGGAATAGACTTCTGGCGCCTCTTTGGGTTAGCTCCGGATGTCCTAGGTATAGTCGCAGAAGTGAATCCAAGTGGAATAGCTACCTCTGACACCGATGGGCATATCCTTTCTAGTTTAGAACACCAACGCTTAGAGAGCACAAAACAGCTTTTCCCCTCTTTCGCCTCTTTAGGCCTGGGAAAAACATCATTGGTCACTCACAAGATTGATACGAATGACGCCGCCCCGATAAAACAGCGCTTTTATCCGATTTCCCCGGCAGTGCAAAGTTTGATGGATGCAGAATTAGAGCGAATGCTATCACTGGGTGTGATAGAGGAGAGCCAGAGTCCTTGGAGCTCTCCAGTCGTTCTGGTAAGGAAGCCTGGAAAGGTCCGGCTTTGTTTTGACGCCAGGAAGGTCAACTCGGTTACGAAGAAGGACGCCTATCCGCTACCGCAGATAGACGCACTTCTGAGTCGACTTCCTCCGGCAAACTACATAACGAGCCTGGACCTGAAAGATGCATTCTGGCAGATCCCACTGGACACTGATTCCAGAGAGAAGACCGCTTTCACAGTACCTGGTCATCCTCTCTATCAGTACACAGTGATGCCATTCGGCCTATGCAACGCTCCCCAAACGATGTGCCGCCTCATGGATAAAGTCATTCCTTTCGATCTTCGTGAGAACGTTCTCGTCTATTTAGACGATTTATTAATTCTATCATCTGACTTTGACACTCATCTCATGCTGCTAGCCAGGGTAGCGGATTGTTTGAGGAAAGCTGGCCTTACTATAAACGTCGAGAAGAGCAAGTTTTGTATCAAGGAGACTAAATACCTGGGATTCATTGTAGGAAGGGGAGGTATGAGAACTGACCCTGACAAAATATCAGCCATAGTTGACTATCCGTCACCTAAAACTGTTCGGCAAGCCCGACGCCTACTAGGTATGGCAGGATGGTACAGACGGTTTATTCCGAACTATGCTGATTTGACTGCATCCATTACAGACACTTTGAAAAACCCGAGTCAGTTCAAATGGACATCTGAAGCCCAGACGTCTCTTGATCTACTCAAACAAAAACTTACTTCGGCTCCGTTGCTAGTGAGTCCAGACTTCACCAAACCGTTCGTCATTCAGTGCGATGCGAGCCAACAAGGTATTGGAGGAGTGTTGCTTCAGCTAGATGACGATGGCCACGAGAAGCCAATAGCCTACGTCTCGAAAAAGTTGAACTCCGCTCAACGAAATTACACCGTCACAGAGCAAGAATGCCTAGCTGCAGTCTTGAGCGTACAGAAGTTCCGGCCCTTCATAGAGCTTATGCCGTTCAAGATAGTGACGGATCACGCGAGCTTGAAATGGCTGATGTCTCAAAAGGACCTCAGCGGAAGACTTGCTCGGTGGAGTTTGAAGCTTCAGGGCTTCGACTTCACTATTGAACACAGGAAAGGAAGCCTGAACGTAGTCCCTGATGCGCTGTCACGCATTCATTGTGACAGCATGAACACAAACGAAGATCCTGGCCCGGAAGTTGACCTTAGTTCGCCATATTTCAATTCGTTGGAATATGAAGAACTGAGGCATAAGGTTAAAACGACTTCTGGCAAACTACCAGATCTTTGCGTCAGGGATGGCTTCGTTTATATTCGGACTGTTCCGAGAACAGGCGATCCGATCCAGGAGGAAGAAGCGTGGAAGCTTTGGATTCCACGTGGGCTTGTCACCGACGTCATTTCGAGAGCGCATGATCCGCCGCTAGCTTCACACGGAGGAATAGGGAAAACCCTAGAACGTCTGCGAAGACATCTGTACTGGCCACGAATGACAGTTGATGTCAGAAATTACGTAGCCGCCTGTGACGTGTGTAAAGAAACGAAGGCTCCTAATACTATTTTGCGACCACCGATGAAAGTCCAGTCTGTGATAGAACGACCATGGCAAAAGCTGTACGTCGATTTCTTAGGTCCATATCCTCGGTCAGTTAAAGGAAACGCCTGCATTCTGATAGTTCTTGACCACTTTTCTAAATTCCCACTTCTCAAACCTATGAGAAAAGCGTCTACGCTCAATGTATGCCAATTCATTGAGACTGAAGTGTTTCACGTGTTCGGAGTTCCGGAGACCATAGTCTCTGACAATGGAGTCCAGTTTTGCTCGGCTCAGTTCGCCAGACTACTGGAAAAGTATGGGGCAAAGCATATGCGAACGGCAGCTTACTCGCCGCAAGCAAACGCCTCAGAGCGAGTAAACCGGTCTCTGTTGTCAGGGATTAGGGCCTATATCCAGAAGGAACACACCAGATGGGATGAGAAACTGAGCCAAATAGCTAGTTCCCTCCGGAGCTCTTTCCATCAAGCTACTGGTTTCTCTCCCTATCGAACACTCTTCGGTCAACAAATGATAGAACATGGCAGCTCCTATTCCATCTTGAGGAGCATTGGAACTCTTAATGAGCCACTGAGAGTGGACGCAGAAGATAAAATGAGATTGATCCGTGCGAGAGTGCAGGAAAATTTACAACACGCATTCGAACAGGGTTCAAAAGCCTACAATCTCAGGGCAAAACCCGTCGAGTTCAAAGTTGGTCAGGAGGTATTTAGAAGGACTTTTGCCCAAAGCAATTTCCAACAGCAGACTAGTGCTAAACTGGGACGAAAATTTGTTAAATGTCGGGTTAGAGCCAAGAAAGGAAACTCACTATACGAACTTGAAGATCTGCGGGGAAAACTGTTAGGTGTCTATCACGCTAAAGACATCAAGCAGTGATCATCAGTATGAAAACATCGTCGATACTTATTGTCGTTTATTCCTGGTAGCCCTAAGAAGGCATCCAGCCAGCTTAACTGGTAAACTATAGGATATCACGAAGCCCTCCTATTGCCCCGTCAATGGTGGGTGATATACCTGTTGGAATCCATTCCCATATTCGGCTGTCAACATGTCACTACTTCGACGACGCCTTGGAGACACACCCTTGAACAATCGCAGTCTGAGATCAGGGTGAGAGGTTGCGCCGGGAAAGCTTAGCGATCAGTTCTTTAGGTTACTGATCGCGGGGCTTCCTCAGCATCTCGGTGAAGGAAGGCAGAGAGGCATCGACCGGCTGGATTTTTTGGGTTACCAGCTTGTCGATGTAGCTTTGGCTTCCCCACACGGAGAAGGATGTCGAAGTCTGATCGAAGACTGACGAGACTTCAAGGATGTGTCCTCGACGTGTCATCGGAAGTAGAGTCTGAGGATGAGGAAAGCATAGGGTCGTGGGTCGTGACACACATTGAGCGCCCGCAGTGATGAGGCCTATGTGTAAGACCGGCTAGCTCAGTCGACCATTTTTCAGCGTCGTCTGAACCACGGGTGGCGCAGACCACTCTGCCCTGTTATGGTCGTAGCATATTGCATATAGCAATATGCCACCACGGACTGAAGCGTGTATGCCCGGCTTGTTGTCGACTACAGCATGAAACCAAAACGCGCCCCGACCGAGAGAAATGCTTTCTCAAGCTCGGTGTCATGTTCAGTGACAGAAAGAAGAAGAAGACCATCGATATCGGTCTGTCATAGTTTGCTAGCAGGAAAGTAAGGTCGTTAAGATTAAAATCCCGCAAGATCAAATATTTCTCGCCGCAATCCGACGAAGAAAAAAAAAACCCTCACGTAAGTTCGAAGAATACTTATAGTTATTAATAAATTTACATCCCCACCTGGTACATTATTCGCACAGTAACCAAAGATTAATCCGCCAACGGCACCCCATAAAACTTGGCGTCTCCCTCCGGAGCCCCATTTATGAAATAAGAAAAAGGATCTGTTGGAATTCGAATCTGGTGTGGCGTACGTCAGGAAAAACCTCGAAAAGGTAGTTAAAAGAACTAATTTATATTTCGTTTTGTGTTAAATAATATCTCTTATTAGAGAGACGTATGAAAAGCAAATGTTTGAGGGATATTTTCATAATAAGGCATATTATTTCCACTTGCTGGGCAAGTTCTAATTTGATAAAGTTTTGAGCTTGGTACCGGACCTGGTGCATTTACATTTTCTAAAAGAGGGAAAAGAAGTAGGAGGGCACATTCCTCCCATATTGGAGGCCCCCGAACTCGAGCTAACCTTCAACCCGCGCAGCAGGAGATTCATTCCTACGGCACGCAGAAAAAGCGGGGAAAATTTTATTGAAACAATATTAACTTCACCAGGATCCATCTGATCACCGAGAAATATGTTTTAGTATAAGGAAAAAAATTTTTCATATAACAAGCGACATAACCCTAGTACCATCCCCCAAAAAGTGTTCTGGCGATAGAGCAGGGTAATCAAATTATTAAAATTCCAGTTAATTCTTATCCAGGAGGCAATGCTGAAGCGCTTCATCGTGCCGAGGATTCACATGTGAGTAATTTTGAAATATTACACTTTGTTTTTTTAACATACATATGTATTACACTTCGGTTCCGGCAGTGACTTGCACTGCAGAACCTTTTTGATATGGTTAGTTAATTTTTGCACGTTTTATATATATCTATCTTAAACTTAAGATTATAAGTACATACATATACGTATAGCATTGCAGAACCTTTTTGATATGGTCAAGTTTTGTGCGTTTTATATATATATATCTTGAACTTAAACTTATAATTACATACATATACGTCTAACTTCATGGGTACGCCTAGCTACTTATGTAATTTGGAATCCTGACTTGATTTTGTTAATTAGATTTAGGAGCATAGTTTTGAACTGTAAGATATGCATGTGCCTAGTAGATATGACCGACAAGTGCACTAACAATCCTCGATCTCGAAATTATCGCCAAGTAAGGCTGTCAGAGGAAAGTATTTATGGATTAAGTGTCAAATACTATGATTATTGTAGGATATAAGCCCGTATCTTAAGCATTCGAATTCTCCAACTTTCGGGAGACCTAAAATGCGCTTGTTCCGTAAAGGTGTCCTTCCTAGTCACGCCTTTAAGAGTACCTTCTGAAGAATGTTTTATTATTTCTATTCAAACTTATCAGCGCCACGAAAAGTCAAGTTCAATGTGTAGTGCCATTGAATTTTTGTCGTTAGGATCTTTTTTTTTAAAAATGTGACTTGGATATAGTGTCTGTAGTAAGTAGACATGTAAGAAATCAATGCATCATAAACAATGATTTAGAATTATGTAACGACTGAAGCAGTCGGTCAAAGTATTCTTTTATTTTTCTATTCGGGGTTTGTCGCAACGTTCAAGTGTAGTAATAAATTCTTCTCATAATACTTTGAATTATAACAAAAAAAAAAAAAAAACAAAAAAAAAAAAAAAAAAAAAAAAAAAAAGAAAGAAAAACGGCAGTAAAGCTTTTAAAAACATTTATTTTCGGCAATGCAGGTATAAATGTTATTATATAAAGAAAGAACAACCATTGAAAAACCCGCGCATCTCCTTTGAGATGGCTCGCGTACATATATCAATACCATTTCATATACAAAACGAAAAGTAAGCCATAACTGAAGAGAAAAGAAAACATTATTTATATATTATATACTATTAATACCTCGGGATATATATCATTGAGCGTAGTAAGCCATCCGGTGCATAAAAGGTTGTGTCCATAAAATCTACTATGTACATAAGGTCAGAAAATTTTTGTGAATTTAGAAAAGAAATAATCAAGTACGCTGTGGACGATCACTTTAGTAACCCAAAGTATGTACTTATGGAATTGAATTAATAATAGAGAATGTATCTATTTGTAGGTTAATAACAATGTTTATATATGAGCCTATTTTGATCATTATAACGTAAATATGGATTGAATATTTTCTTTCTTCCTTCACATCCTAGAGCCTTTTCAATTCGGGGTCGCATAGGTCCGCTCTAATTTCTTCCACAGGTCAGCCAAAGGGACTTTGCAGATAGTGCCGAGCAGAGTCATAGGGAGGATGGGGCGAGGCCATGAAGGCAGAACATCTGCGCCTTCCACAGTAAGTAGGTAAGTGACGTAAGGGTCCCTTCAGGACCGAGTGTGTGGCGGCTCTTTTGTATGCAGGCATGAAATTTTTTTGATTATGGATGATGACAGCGGCAGGTATTTTCGGGAACTCCCCCACACTCTCCGCCACCCTTAGCCGAGGTGCTAGCATGCCGCCCTGTGCTATCGTTGTCATCAGGCGATCTGTCAGCTCATGCTGGCAGTTTGGACTTAACGTCCTGGTCAAGTCGCCTTCACATACTTCCATAACAACTTTAACGTGCTCCTTTTCGTACGTGGTTGGTACGTTCGTCGTCATATTGCACAAATATTAAGTTGTTGGCTGTTTTGCTGGATTCGGTAGGTGTTGTTGGTGTTTGTGGTAGTGGTGGTGGTTGAATTGATCCTTTTAGCTGGAGCAAATTGCTGGATTTCTATGATAAAGTTTCCTAAGAGAGGAAGGAGGTTGAGTGTCAATCAGAATATAATCCTTGCCTAAGATAGCAACTCCATATTTAAGTTGGAAGAGTCACTGTTGTTTAAAGTTTACAAGTATCCACACATGGTGCTTAGATATGTTTCTATAATGCCGAATTGGTAACGTATGTTTGAGGAAGTATCGGAGATATCAGCTGGTTACTTATTATTTATAATGGGAATTTTGCTGAGATTTTTAATAAAGGGAGGAGGTGGTGCTTTTGGCATGATACAATAAATTTTGAAGTTTGTACAACATAATAAATTGAGCCAAATGCTAGATTTATAGGAGTGAAATTTCGATATTATTTGTGCTCTATACTCAATTGAAGATTTGATTATCAATGGATGTGTTTTGATGTGCATATTTGTCTATGAGATCGGTTGAAAACTATCTTCAGGAATTACCTGAAAAATAAAAATAAAACTTTTTTCCAGTTATAAATAATTCCAACAGATGTCATTGGAAGTATTATATGGTTCTTTCATTCATATTGCGAGCGTGAGATTTTTTACCATCTATTTAAATGAATTAGGACCAGTAGTATGCGTGTCTTATATAAAATTGTTCGTAATAAGGTTACTTCTGCGATTCGGTCTGCAAAAGATAATTATTTTTGCTCGAAATTAGATTCTATGTTCCCTCCTAAAGTTTTGTGGAAGAATCTCAGAGCGGCCGGGATCTATGGAAGGGGCAGCATTTAGGAGCAGGAGTTCAATGTCAATGAGCTTAATCAGCACTTTGTATCTATTCATAACAATTTAATAGCTTCTGCTGGCAGCATTGTCAATGTCATGACTCCTCCTGAGTTGAATCATGCATCTGCATTTAATTTCAGATGTGCTGATATAGATGAAAGCCATGACGCGCTCTTTACTAATAAATCAGATGCATTTGATTTGGCCTTGATAAACTTTCCCCAAATTTTATAAAAATTATGTACCTCTACAATGGACCATTTATCTTGCATATATTTAATACTAATCTGACTACATCTGTGCAGCCTGGACAGAGGTGAATGTAATGCTTGATTTTACCAAATCTTTTGATAGTGTTAATTATCGTAAGTTAATTAATAAGCTATCTTGAAATTTTGGCTCCCTACCCCCTCTGCTATTAACTTATTCTTTAGCTTCCTTTCTGAACGATCTCAGTAGGTTCACATTAATGAATTCTTCTCTGAAATGCTTTCTTTGTCATCCGATGAACCTCATGGTTCAGTTTTGGGTCCACTACTATTTAGCTTACTTTTTAATGATTTTCCAGATGCCATATGTGATACCAAAATACACCTATATGCCGACGATATTCAATTGTACTTTAGCAGACCAGTTGGTCTCATTGAAGACTGTATTGCACGTGTGAATGAGGACTTTGAAAGACCTTATAGATGGTGAGTAAATAACGACCTTGTCCTTAAACCAGATAAGTTACAATGCCTTGTGGTACTGCACGATTCCTTAGAAGCATCCCCTCCACGTTTTTCAGGTACGGTTGGAAAGTTTAGATCGATGCTTTACTCCCATATTTCTTAGTGGTGATGGAATTGCTTCTGCTGATTAGCTGCTTAGTAGATATTATTAGTTCTATTTAAGTTTGGTTGTTTCATAATTTTAATTAATATTATTATTAGATGTTTATATTTATCTTTATCTTTTACAATTTTCATATTAGTGTTATTTGTATTTGAATTTTTTTTTCTCCTTGAATTTTTAGATCTCATGTGTTTTTTTTAATGTACTTTTAAAGATTATTAATCTTGTGTACTTATCCAGTAATAAATGAATTGAATTGAATGTAAAACATAAGGCGGCTAAATATTATTTACCATTTTTGAAACACCCTGTATACCTACATATATTTTTTTTCCTTTAATTTTTGTGCAAGTGCAAATTTTGCAGTTAATTATTTATTATTTAGGGGATTGTCGTCTAAAGTAGGCCACCCTTTTGACTCTTATCCATAACTTGGTGAATCTAACCACATCGTTAGAAAGATCTAGGAAAAAGGAACATTTTTGCTGAATAAATTGATTGGATGAAAAATGAAAAAAAAATATAGGCATTTAAAAAAAAAAGTGAAATCCTGCCGTGGTGTCTGAAAATCGACGAAATATGTGCTGAAAAGATTAGAAATGACCTGGAAAAATTAACTGAATCAAATAAAAAACCGAATTTGTTACATTGCGCTGTTTTCTATTCGATTAAGCAAAATTTGAATGACTCATTACTCGGAATCGAATTTCCGACAATTGAATAGCTCGTCGTTTTATTGGCTTACTTCGAATGAACTTCTCTCTTGCATTGTCCGAAGAGGGGTTTCTTCCTTTCGCTGGCGTTTTATTGGTGAACTTTATTGGGTATGGTGCTGGACGTTTTTGTGCGTCTTCAAAACTCACTATCACGGTAGGCCAACCCTAACTATACAAATAGTCTAATATTGACAAGAAACGCCATTATCGCATCGCATCCTCTTGGTTTATTTTCAAAAATGAGCCCCACAACACCTTCACAATGCTTATTTTGACGATTCTATGTTTTCACGTCACTTTCTGATCGTACTCATTGGTACTAAAAAGCAGTGCTTTTAATTTGCAACCCACTGAGTGCACAACACATTTTGTGCAGCATGCTTCAAGCTTTAAATCTGTAATGTCACTCAAAATAAAAATGTTCCCGAGCTATCAGCTAATTCGACAATGTTAATTAGAAATATTGATGAGATGTAACTTAAGCCGATATGTTTATTAGCTAGAGCTAAGTAGACATATTTTGCCTTCTTGTTTTTTACAAAAGTTCAGCAAATTGAACCGCTATCTCGCATATCAGCACCTGAACGCAACGTTTAAAAAGGTCTTACAACTTTAACAGACAAGCGCCCAACCCTCCAAGGTTTGGGAGCACCCTGAAAGAAGATACGAGAGTCCAAATGAAGCAGATACGATAAATACATACAAAAATACGCAGAGTGTAAGCGGATCACAAATGACGCGAGACTCTTAAAAAAACTCTTTAAAAAATACGTTAATTGAATTCCTCTCGGACTGATATTTTTTTTATTTTTTTGTTTTTTTTATTTATGCATTAATGCAAGGAACTTCTTGGAGGTACTCCCACTTCTGGATAGGATTTAGTCCATATCTGTCAATTTCCTTGGTTGCTGATTGAAAAAAAAATGTTCTTTTATATTTCTGCAATTTTAACGCTACCAAAAAACAAAAGACACAATAAATACTCCTTAAGCATCGTTTGCATTAACTCAAATTTTATTACCCAGCAATATTAATACGAATTTTCTTATGATTGGCACTTATTCCCGATCTTTTCCATGATACGATCATTTTAAGTTCTTTTCGGTAATTAGACCGGAGGGTGTTTATTTTTTTTTATAACATCTGCACGTTTAGAACCAGGTTCTATTTCCATATAAATGCTTAACAGTTTGTCTGGTGTTAAATTTCTCTGTGTTTTGTTTTTATAAAAAGGATTTGTTGGATTCCACAATTTCGATAGGCTTTCAAAGCCCTCAATGGAGCTCGGAAGAAGCTTTATCTCTTTTTTTAATACATTTAGCCTCAGAACATTCCGCCGTAGCAGATTGAGTACAAAAAAACTCGCTGTTGCTATCACTATCCATCTTTAATTTAAATCATACCTCTCCAAAAATTAGAACCGAACTGAGAAATGAAGGCAGTAATGAGGCGTGCACCCTACACTGTCATTATTAATGACAGTATCGTATGTCAGTAATTATGCCTAAGTATCAGAAATTCCGGATATCATCATTACAATATACAATACAATATCTATATTCTTTGTAGATAACGGTTGCTCCTCTCAAGGATATGAAATTGTCGGTAGTCTTATTTACCTTTTTCAGCACTATAGCTTATATTAGCATTACAATCGGAGCAGCGATATGGACATAAAAATGGTTAACCAATTTCGAATTCGTAATTTTAACTCCACTGGATCATGCGCACATTGAATGAACGGTCCTATCATTGCCTCTATCTGATGAGTAGAGTCATATTTATGAGGATTTTGATTACTAGATAGCTATGCATTTTCTAAGGTTGTCTAGACTCTGATAAGCATGAATATCGAATGATATTATGGTGATTTGAATGATCTAAAATACAGAACAACTTTTTCTGAAGTACTCTTTTACATGACTAGCAATATTCAAGGAAGAAAATGCTCAAGTAGGTTGTGCTAGTATGCTGTAGGATTTCGTATAACTAATCGGCGATGATATAAGACACCTCATAAAAATAGGGCAAAACTATAGGTATTCTCTAAATAATAATCTGGAGATTGAAAACAAGCATAATAACTTTTCACTCATATAGTTTCATTGTCTGCACATATATATGTGCATATATATTACACCAATCACGCAAATGAAGTTTTTATTAAAATGGATTTTAAAGGCCTTCCCTATAAAGCTATACAGCAGCAGTCTAGTTTTCCACTCGATAAACTTCTGTTTTTTATTTATCAAAACTAAAGTTTTCTCTATTTCACGTTGTTATATTTGTAAAATGTCCAAAACGTGACAGTCGAAATAGATTACAAAAAACAAAAATCAGAAAAACCGGATAAAATCTTTAACCAGCGTCGAGTTGAAAACTAAAGAGTCGGAAAACTGCAGGAGGGTATTTCTCCTTATAAGTTCGCCTACTGGCAGTGGATAACTCTGCTTAGTTCCAGGAGTTAAAAAAAAAAGAAAACTTCATGCAAGCTGCACATGGAAGCATATTCAATGTTTCACATGAAACATTAACAGAAGGTTCCGTGTATATGATGATATTCACCCAGAAATTTACTGACCAACTTCAGTTCTTCCTGTTTATAGTCTAGTTTTGTTTTCTGTTTCCTTTATTTCCTTTTTTTTCTCTTGCTGTAAACGCAATTTGCTTTTCGCGAGTAAGAAAACGTCCCTCTAATAATTCAATTTCAAGTCCATGCTGGTAAATTTTTGTTTGTAAAGTGTTATGATATTGCCATCAAAAGTGAACAATGAAAATTGTCGATTTACATATATACCTAGAATTTTCAATTGTAGATAAATTTGGGGGAAAATTATGGTGACTTTTCCAGGATATATTATTTTATCCGCCAATTGAATAGCATCCGCAAGAGTACCTAGAACTTCTATCAGAAGAAAATATAATTGACGAATTCACAGAATATATACATAGTAGCTAGGTACCGAAAGAGGTGGAAAATATTTTCATGATTTATTCAGGAATATTGAAACAAGGATTCCAAAATGAAAACACTCCTTAATTTCGAATATAAAAGGTAAAATCTAAGATGGAGAGACGAGAATAGATAAGTATTTCACAAACAGTGGTAAAAGTAAAATATGCCCGAGGGTTGAAAGCGTTGTTAATTATAAAACAACTTAGAACAAAGTAGAAATTTCAAGGGTTTTCTATTTTATAAAAGATCATGATTTAGTTAAATTTGTTTGAATTTCGGAAACCAGATTTTGAAAGGTCTTTTAGAATTAGTTTCCGGAATTAATTAATTTAATCTCATCTCTTGTTATTAATTGCAAATTTGTGAAAATTGTGAAGATCCAAGGAATAATAATTTTTCTTTAACTTAATTATCAAAAGTTTCTCTGGATTTTATAAGTCATCTATATATGAACCCAAATTTTACTTAATACCTACATTTCGTCCGGGGAATATTTTGCTTATTTTTATATGAGAATAGATAATTGGCCTATGCACAAAGCGCAAACCAACTATACTTTTAGAGAATTATTTAGTTGAGTGGTAAATTCCTATGAAGTTTTGTTTCCTTGAAATTCAAGAGCCTTTAGACTTATTTAATTCTGAAAACTATCATTCTCTGGTCTGCATCAACAATTAACTAATTTAAGAATTTCCTTTGATTCACTTATATTGCTTAAGATCAAAATTTTTTTTTTTCTAAATGAGTTCGTGACTTCTAAGTCATATTGGCAGTATACTGACATTACCATAACATTTTTTGTCTTACTATAAAAATTTTTGCGATAAATATACATTTTCTCTATCGGATGAACCGGAGATCGGGTAGAATTTTGCAATCTATCAAGAGTTTTGAAACCGTTTTTCTCAAATATACAAGTATTTTCGTTTTGTAATTGCAATCCGTATTTAAAATATGAACTGCGTTATACAGAATCAACTGGAGATCTTCCAGCATATTTAAGTTTGAGCAGATTTTCGCAACCTTCCCAGGGCTTTGAGCTAATTTTTTTTCGAGAACACAAAAACCAAATTATTTTCGAGACTGCAGCGTATATTTTAAATCGAACTGAATTTCACAGTCTACCCGAGGCTTGGAATCCAACTATCTCCAAAAACCAAAAAATCATTTTGGAGGATTACTGAAATCCATCGTAACCCGGTTAAATGACACTATCCGACAGTATCTGTCATAGACTAAAATGGAATTATTAAGTGCAGTATCTATAATGTTGACTAATCGGAAACTGAGACATACTTTCTATGGGTCTGGAATAATTTCAAAAGATATTTGAATAATTTACCTTAAAACAATTTTACATCGTCTTGCACGTACTATAAGTTTAATAACTTCTACTCAAGAACCCGAATGAAAAAACAAGGGCAGACAAACTGTAGCTATAACGAACAAACTTAATAAATAATATAATTCCAGTCTCTCTTCCTGGATATTATAGTTTTTCTTCCCTATAGAATTTTGCACGAGCGTAGGAAAAACTTTTAAAGTTAATGTTGTCATCGTATCACAGCAAACTTTTCAGGCACTCAACCCCAGTTTTAAGTGGCGCTTGAACCACGAAATACTACTTACTTCTTTTAAATAAGCTTTCTTGGGGTCTTATAATTTCATACAATTCTGTGCTCCTACTACTACAAACTTGAACGAACGGTTGCTAGTAAAGTATACGCTTACGGAAGATTTTTCCATGTCAGGTCGCGCCCTGAAATAAGGTAAAGTTTTCATCAAGACAAAACTTATACACACACGTCACACTTTTGTCAATTAGGAGAATTTAAGAAACGATGTAGCACATACACACATATATACCCCCCCACCACCCAGCACTGTTGTAAAGAGTACTTCATCCCTAAGGATGAAAACTCTACGCATGCATATTCAAAAACGACCCCATTCTCTAGGGTTTATAAGGATACAAATGTTGAAAATTTGCATATTCCTAGTTAATTTGGCAGAAAATGGTGTCATGTTAAGCAATTATATTAGAAAGTGTAATATTTGCCATACTTTGGGGAGTACCATGCTTTATTACTTGCATTTAGTTTAGTAAAGTATTCAAAGAGGAATTTTTAATTATATTCTGGTTTTTATAGGACGAATTGTATATTCTATGCATGACGACAGATAAAAGTGCAATAACGACTGATGTTATTTCTTGAGATATGTATGTAAGTATATATGTATGTGCGCACGTAACTAATCTGAAATATAGTAAATTTGCAAAATTTTATGAATGACCATAAAAAGTAATTGAATTTTTATAAATCTATTCTAGGATTGTATCTAAGATTATGCAGTTTTCCAGTTAGGTATGTAAAGTACACCAAATATCTATAAAATAACTAACGCTTTATGAGTGTAGTTAAAAGTTCTACTCATAAAAAAGTAAGAACGTCATAAATCATAAAAATAACACTAGAATTGAGCAAACTTTTTAATAATATATCATTTTATGGATAATCTCATAATCTTCAATCAAACCATATTTTTGTGTTGATAAGTGTTCTGTCGCGCAACAATTCTTCAAATATAAATCCTTCGCCTTAATCCAAAAATAAACATGAAAAGAAAATATTAGAAAAGCGTAAACAATTGTTAAAATCTTAGATCATTTACGATCGGAGACTTTAACTCAAAATAAAACTTCTGAATAAAATAAACAAAAGCATCAAGGGGTAATCTCATTTTGTGTTCACTAAATTTCACGTGATATTCTGAGACGTACCATGAACGATAGGAAAGGGATAGAGATATGAAGTTTTGTGCATATGAAAGTACTAGTTTTTAACTACAAAAAACACATTTTATTTTAATTTTACGATACAAAATGGCAACATAGCATCACATACAAGGAAAAAAAATATCTCTGGCGGTCGACATGGGCATACCGCTACAAGTCACAATTTTTAATTTGGAACAAAAACCAAAAAGTTTCTTAAAATGTAGTCCAACGTCTAGTGAACATCGTAGGATTTCTTCGAAAAATTTATTTTTAAAAAAATGGCGTCAATTGGAACTTTTTTCTTGTTTTTTTTTTCGAAAATAATCGGCCGAAAATCACTTATAAAATCTATAAAAATCAATTTATCAAAAAAATCTACGACGTTCACTAGAAAATATTGTTTTAAAGTTGCAGTTAAACATTCAAGTCAATCGGATAAAAATTGAGGGAGCTTCTGATACGGCCAATTTTAAAAACATGGTTTCGAGAAAAACGCGTTTAAAGTTTCAAGTAGTATAAACACTTACTATTACCCATTCTAACGGACTTTCTATAAACAGCTGTTTGCTCAGCCTTAAAATTGATTGGGATGGGAGAGACATCTATTAGTCAAAATTGAAAGCTGGAAACTAATATGTGTCGTTATAATTTACACAAAAAATAATAAAGACCCCAAACCATGCTTGTTAGCACAGTAGAAAACCGTTAATTTTGCTTCACGACTGCGCTCGTAAAAACAATTTCTCCCCCCTTAAAAGATTTTTACTCTCATAATCGATTTTTTTATCATGCTTGGTACTTTAAGGAGTGCTTAAGCCAAAAAAAAAAAAAAAAATGGAAAAAAATGTCACAAGGTGATACTACCTCTTAACAAATACAACCAATAATTTTTGTCAATAAGTGTCTTCCTCGAGTGAGTCTTAAAAATTTGCTGGAGGGGTCGAGTGTTGAACGAAGAACTTTTGAGGCGCTCAAACCTGGACATGATCCATGAGGAAATAGTAATATGAAAATGGAATTGGATTGATTGGTCACATGCTAAGACGATGTGAAAAATTAAAAACTTTTATTATACATCAGAGATGAAGGAGTAGTCGTACAATAGGCTAAGACTCATGAACATGCGCCCAAGAATGCGAAAATCATTTCTTCAGCCGAGAAACTGATCGCAACATATTTTTTTAGATTCTCATGGAATTTTATCGATTGACTTCCTGCGAAAAGGAAAAATCATCACAGGCGCGTATTATGAAGCATTATTGGACAATAAGAAAACCGAAACAGAAAGCACTCTTCCAATGAAAGATAAAACACCGCCACACACAGACTTTTCATCTTAGGTTTACTTCATATGATTTATTTATTAAAACTTACTCCTAATGGTGTTAAAAGGGAATGCCCACTTTTCATACAACCTCAAGCCCGACATAAACAGACATGAGAGATGCCTTATACGATGAACATATTTTATTCAAAATGGTTATTCCAATTCAGCAAGGGAAAGTTTTGACGATCGAATGTAGCTTGAGCGACTTTCTTGGGTGAAAATGTGGATTTTTCTACTTCTCGCGATTGCGCGGAATTAGTACGTCTTTGAAAATTACTTCATATGAGAAATATTTTCATAACAGAGCACTTATGGCCATGAAAGAAAGAACTGCAAAAATATATGCAAAATGTAGTAACATGGAGTGTATGTAACCCAAGTGTATGAAAATCGTTTTCTCATTGGTAAACACGTCCTGAGAAAAGTTTTTGAATTGGAAAAAAGTACACCATACGATAATACTCGGCAGAACCTGTAATTTGATATGCAACATGTCGTATTGGAACTACCTCACCCCTGCCGGTAGTTCCTACTCCCCACCCTAAAAGTATGCAGAGAAAAATTTTCTTCTACGAATTGTATCTGGTGTTGAGCTGAAATGAACAGTGAAGTCCGTCTCACCCTACCGAGTGAGAGCCGTTCTAAGGTGCGAAAAATCTAGTACCGCGGTTTGAATAAAAAAGAAGGATATACTAAAAAAGTGAGTATGGGGATGGATATGTAAGCCTCCGAGTATAGGAGTATGGGTACTCAAACTTCTTCGCAGGACCTAAGAAATTCTGTTCTGTATTAGATTTTCCCAAATGTACTGATTCAAACTTTGACCCCCCAGCCTTCCCCCTTTATTGTAAAATTTCAGTTCCAAATCTCATTTTCCAAGTTTGGTACCGGAATATAGTTTAGTATAAAATTTTTCATATGCACACTTTTGGTGGGTAGGTATTTATGGAGATGTTCCACTAAAAGTTAGTTGAGCTATATAATTGAATATTCGACACCTACCATATGCATGTTTACGAAAAATTAGAATGCTATAATATCGGGCCCTTAATACAATATTCTTACACTAGCGATCAGTAACGAGGCTAAAGAATACGCGACGCATACATATTAATAACTTAACACGATCGGCGAGATAAAAACGGGAAGTTTGTGGAACTTGAATCAAAAGCGAAAAGCCCGGAGTGTTCTAGCAATAACTAAAGGGATGTCGAGAAAGCAACCTACGAAGGTTGGTGACAAAGCAGAAATTACTCACATATGTAAAACTCTACTAATCAATAATGATGTCCTTATAGCTCGGACGGCTACTGGCTGTATAAAACTCTTCCTCATCGAGTTAGAGAAAAATACTACATTGGCGGAAAATTAGACCTTTGTACAAGTAAAAACGTGATATTGACTTGCCGAGACGCAACTATGAATGCTAACTGCAAATAAGAGAAACGCCCGTCCTATGGATCTCCTATGGTTTACGTATGAAATCCGTCTAATTAGTTAAAAGTCGGTTAATAAAGCCTAAAAATTTGGTTTGCAGCTACTTCACTTAGAGGAGAAAGCTATCTAAATAAATTATGTAGCCTGTTCTCCTGGTCCGTCTTACCTAATAAAGTTAAAGTTGATAAAATCAACGTCTGGAAGCAGCTAAGATAAAGCTGTTTATATATATCCCTTTGTTGATTAGCATAAAATTTGGCTTGGTTTGATAAATTTTACTTTGTTTGGCTGAAAATAGGTGAGTTCTTTTAGTTCCGTATGCAGTATACACGTCATTACGATTGCAAATTAAATTGACTTAAAAGGTTCTTCGAAGTAGAAAATATTTTGAATGTATACATTAAGTAAACAAAGTGCGATTAATTTAATTCTTACAAACCACCAAAACCTTTCGAACTTAGACGAGAAATTTATTAAATTCTATTTTGCTCCAGCTGCTAAGAGAATCAAAGCAAAATTAAACAATAGTGACCAATCGAAATCAAGTGACGTTCTAATTGTAACATCGATCATGTGTTATAGATAAGCAATAAATGCAGCTTTGTCAAATTTATTTATTTTCTCTGCTAACACGAATAAAAAAATTCAGTGAGAGCTCATGTTAAATAAACCAGAGAATTTTCAACTCAAATATAAAAATTAAACAATAGAAAGTCAACCATACGATAACAAGCCGACTACAAGCTTTTGTTAATAGACGTTTACCCGGAACATTTAAGATTCAAGGGAGAGTGACCCTGGATTCTTATTGAATGTTAGTAAATTTTTTGTATTATAAAATATGAAAACCGTTATAACAACATAAGTTCCCTTAACATCTGTTTTATCGTATCAGTAAAAAATATGTGTAAGCTCATATCTGTTGTTGCAAATTGATATACTAGATTCAAGGAAATCATCCATCAAATAAAGCTGCTGCACATCATCATCATCCATAAGATTGCTTATTGGGTAAATCTATGTATTTAGTATTTTTTCGTATGAAGGCATGTTCGAATTTAGTATTCGATCAATTAGCTATAGAAGATTTATAGAAGCTCTTTCGGATTGTTGGGTTTTTCTTTCGAAGTTTTCAAGTATTTTCCCTCTTAATTGAAATAACTTCCATCTTCTGCATTCTACCAACTGTACGTAAAATTTCTGATCATTCAACTGTTGGCTTAACTAATTGAATGAATTAAAAGCAAAAAAAAGTTTGATCTAAAGTAAAATTTTTGCTATTCAAAAGTTTTTACTCCTCATCCTCAATTAAATTCTTCTCCTCATTAGAATCACTTCAAAGAATACTAAGACTTGGCACCTCAAATTGGAAATGCAAATATTTTTGTCTGCATATCTCTTCACTTTTCAAATTTTATCTACTCCTTGAGACGTGCCTTTCTATAAATTTAAAAAAAGAAAGAACGAAAAAAAAAACCGGTCCTGACAAGATTCCATTCTAATCAATACATGACAGATAAGCCACGGTGGAAATTTATTTCTCTGCTCATTAAAAGTGCGTTGAAAAGTGAAATTGATTAAAAGTTGAAAATTTCAAGTGGGATTCCTACAGATATCACATTCCTGTAAAGGTTTGATGCTACTACTACTACTACTACAACAAGAACAACAACTACTACTGGGTGATAGTACTACTAATACCATCTACCATGAAATAGGCATCCTGTCTATCAGATAGGATGCGGACAAAGAGACAGTAAATGTTGCCCTACGTTGGGAATGATGAGATTTAACAAGAAGAAAAGTTTTAATGTTCAACTCAGCAGTTTTCATTTTCCTAGAATTTTTCTTTATCTGGCCGTAAGAGGGAGGAAATTTATTTTTGGTATTTTCAAGTTCCGTAAAGAAGGTTCAACGAGGAGAATACTTCAAGAAAATCTCTAGCACTCTTTTAAAGTTGAAGGATTTGCATACCGAATATTCTGTTTTCTTCCGACATCTTCTTCTTCATCTTTGACAGTTAAATATTTTTAAATTCGTTTTTTGTTTTTTTTTTTTTGGTTTTGTATACGAATATAACCAAAAGTAGCGTGAACTTCTTTTATTAATTCATTCAGTTGTGAAGGTGATGCGAAGGACATATTTCAAGGGAGGAATCACTCGAGAGCTGCCCTAACCCAAAGTTAAATTTTAATGCCTTGGCTATTTATAATCCTTTCACTTACAAACATTTAATTAAGTAATTTTTGAAATGTATAATGCTCTTCCTCTGCTGACCTATGTAGTTGCGGTTTTAAATGTTAATTGGATTTTTAAAGGGCTTAAGTCAACATGGAAAACTCCCGAGCTTCATGAATTGTTCTGCAGCCCTTGTTTGTGGTGACACATAGTAATAAAATTTTGTTGATAACCGTGGGTTTTTCAGTAGGAGTTAAGCTGAAGGTTTGTAATATCTTTTTCGTAAGAACATAAATAAAATTATACCTGGCAAAATTTATTTTACATGAATTTTCATAAAAGGACACTCTTTGGACAATAATATCTGTTGACTCTACTATAGTGACGTATTAGTAAATACTCATTGACAGAATAACAGTTCTCGCTTCATTACTATCCTTTTGAATCAAATTGCGAGGCGTGAAATAATGGCAAGCCGATTCCTCAATTTCAATAAGACATCAATTGCGGGCTCTAAAGATAATACTTCGAAATGTTTGATATTTATTTATTTCGCTAAAAATGCTAGCTACAAAGATCAAAAAACAATACCCAAATAAAAGCCATAATACAGAACAATTTTTAAAGATTTTTCTTAATTGGGATTCATTGATATGAAAGTCAATCGAATGAAAATTCAAATTAAAAATACAGCCCAATCTGGACATGGGCTCAAAGTGTCCATAGTTGGTGCGACGGGAGCACAAATAAATAAAATCATAAGATCGTAAGTGTCGAGTTCATGAATTGAAGTTAATTTTCTCAAGCATCAAAGGCATGTCGATATCACTCTTCACAAGTTGAAAAATAAAGCTTAAATCACATATATTCCTACGAGTTTCTAGAGTAAGAAGGTATATTAAATTTAATCTTTCGTTATAAGGAGGAAGATGAAGTCTATCCCTCCATTCCAGACCTCTTAGGGCAAAAATTAAGAATCTCCTTTGCACGCTTTCAATACGTTCGGAGTGATTTCTGTAAGAGGGAGACCAGATAGGACTGGAATATTCCATAATAGGTCTAAGAAGGGTGTTAAAAAGAGCTTTAGTAATGTAGACATCATCAAGTTGTTTTGCCCAGCGCTTTACAAAACCCTACCAACAATGTGATCAATGTGGAAGATAAAGTGAGTTTAGAGTCAAACAATACTCCCAAGTAAGATGTTTTATCAACTTTCGAAAGTAACAAAACATTCATAGCATAGATATCATTCGAAGGAACTAGCTTACCAGAGAAAATGATTAGCTTACATTTATCATTGTTCAAAAAGAGAGAGAGAGCTCTTTATACACCATTCAATAAGTCTGTCCAGGTCTTTCTGCAATTTGAGACAATCACAATGCGAATCGATAGATTTATACAGTTTTAAATCATCTGGGTAAGTAAGTATATCAGATTTGGTGACTATATAGGAAACATCATTTATGAATAATATGAACAGAAGGGGCCCTACGTGGCTACCCTGTGGAACACCGCAGTAAGCCATTATTTCTTTATACAGAGTAGAAAGAAAAGTTTCTTTGCTTGCGATTCTTGAGATAGGATGATAACCAATATAATAACTAAATTGAGAAGCCTTAGGATTTCAGTTTAAATAACAGAAGAGAGTGCGGAAGCTTGTCAAAAGTTTTGCTGAAGTCTTTATAAATACAGTGAGTTTCGCAACCGCGCTCAAACGATTC
This sequence comes from Dioctria rufipes, assembly GCA_963924295.1. NCBI lineage: Eukaryota > Metazoa > Arthropoda > Insecta > Diptera > Asilidae > Dioctria > Dioctria rufipes. The sequence goes on from OZ002742.1 coordinate 31,571,844, forward strand.
AATAAAAATAGATGTAAACTGAAGCAGATTTGTTGTTGTTGACCTTCCCTTCATAATACCATGTTGATGAGGATTAAGAACTCCACTGCAATGAAAATACAGAAATTCATATAAATAAGCTTCAAACAGTTTGGGAATACAAGAGATTTTAACAATAGGACGATAGTATGTACCGAGCCGGAGTGATATAATACAAAAAAAAAATGTTAACGGTTATGAAAGTGTTCTACTGCAGTTCTTTAGAACAATAGGTGGTAACCCATCGGGCCCAGTAGATTAACTTGGATTAAGTTTGGACATGGCATTACAAAAGTCGCTCCTCAATAATAAAAATTGTTTTAGGTCATCACACGAAGAGCCATTCCTTATACAAGACAATGAAACACAATATTTGAAACAATGAAATATCACATTGTAAAATTGTGCTGTAAGTTCATCTAGATCATAATTATTTAAGAGAAAGCATCAGTTAATCGAAGATAAATTAAAAAAAAATCAACTTTCTTAAAGTTAAAGGTCGGTGAGTTTTAAATTGAGGACATACCAATACTCTCGCAATCAATGCCCACTATCACGTTCCAAGGTGGATGGTATGCATCAATAAGAGCACACGGACGAACCATACATTGCGGAGCATCAGAGGTCGAAACCAAGTCCAAGCTTTTATTACGATTATCATTTACCTCAGAAAGACCAAGTGCGGCAATACTATCCAGGAAGATATGCGCATTCCCAGAAGATGTACTGCGCACTAGGGAGACATCATCATCAGAAATTTTCCATTGAACAGCAGGAAAATTAAAATCACCAAGTAATGCAATCTTATCCGCAATACCAGCATATGAAGAAGTGTTTAACTGATGCATAGGAATTCAGACAGGGTTGGATTGGAAATATCGATCTTGAAACAACTGTAAGAAATCTTTATCGCGATTAGAATACCTCCTCCGAGCGCAGAACTGTGTCAGGATTACGATCTCGTCAAAAACTTAAAAGTCGTCCAGTCCAGTAATTCAGCATTCGAAAAGGAATTGTTAAGTCATGTCTCTGTAAAATAATAACATCTTGAGGAATATTAAAAGAGTTTAAGTAGAGCCGGCGTGTTTTATAACGATATCAATTTATAGTTATACATATATACGAGTATATATAGTCGAAAATATGTCGAAAACTACAAAAGAGTAGACAAAAAATATATACTACCAAGAGAATTCTTAATTTTCTAAAGGCAGAGGCTAAAATGTTTCTTGCGCTAAGGTGAAGAAGCTCACTAAGGTACTGAGAATAGAATACAGCCATATAAGCAGCGAGTTTCAACCAGGTGATCATACATGTAATTTAAAAGATTCTTCGAAACATATTCGAGGGCTTAATAATTCTCTGGTTTTTTTCAAAGAACTCGTTATCTGCAAAAAGCCAGTTTTGAGAAAACGATGGAATTGATAAATGGCATCCTTTATTATAGTTGTTAATAGATATCCACAAATAAAAATTGAAAAAGAAAAATCAAATAAAACAATTAAAAAAAAAACTTAAAAACATATCCATAATCCTTTGGCAAATGGAACGGATGAAGTATGTACAAAAATTAATTAGTCTTCATTAGATGAACTTATTCCATGGTGGACCACGTCTGGTACTCGTTTATCTATTCTTAAGTTTTTGTAGTAATCGTGGAAAACTGTAGGGATAAAAGGTAACAAATCCAGTATATACCATTTTTTCTTCGAAGATATAGGCATTGGTCCTTATGACCGCAAATTTTTAATTCTTGCGACCACATAATCTCATCAACTGTTAATATGGATGAAAAATTTCGTTTTTAGATGATTTTTCTTTCTTTCAATTATGTGGTGATCATTGTCGCACTCGAGATGAGTGTGGTCGGGCTCCAAAAAATTGAGCTCAATTTTTTGTAGGATTGTTGAATTTGGCAAATCCTTATTGATCAAAATAATCGTCATTGCTGCAACGATAGAATTCCGATTTTGCCCAACACATGTGCCAGAATATAACAACGTGGGACTTCAAATCCATTTTCAAATGTAAAAATTTGCATTTGCACCTCGGACCCTGATTTATTCATTCCATGTGAAGCAGTACGTACTCCCGATGGCGCAGTCTCGGATTGTAAAGTTGAAAGTCCACAGATATCGCTTGTAAAAAGCGGCCGATGATGTCAAATATGGCGTCGGCAAAAATTGTTGAAGATATATGCAAAGTACGCATTTTTCTAAGTCGGCTTTATCATTACGTTTAGAGGCGTAAGCTGCTTCGGCATACTTGTCTTGCAGGTCAAATTCGTTCTTCAGCTTATGTTTGTCCTCTTCGGTGTTCGCTACTTTCGGTGCCATATTCAGTTTGTCACATTTACTGCATGTGTCATTTTGAGGTTTAAAGTCTTAAAAACCCGTCTTTATGTCGCGTAGCTTACAGGATCAAAAATATTGCCTTCATACAAGTCTTTCACTTTAGTGAGGTTCAAATTCATGCCAAGGTATTTTTTTTATAACTCGGTTTGATTGGACACACATTTTCTATACGATTGAAAATATGGAATTCCTGTGGTCATCTTAAATTTTTTTTTAATTTTTTACACGGTGTGGTAGGAAAAACATTTTGTACTCGCTTCAAAGTGGCCAGCTTCTGCGGCCATCTTAGAATTTTTTTTTATTTTTTCCGAAAAATATTTATAAATGGCTGCGATTGATGATACTTCAACTCGGTTTGATTGGGTACACATTTTGTAATCGAACAAAAATGCTAAGCCTCCGCGGGCATCTTAGAATTATTTGAAATTTTTCGGCCATTGGATAGACATTTGGTACTCGATTAAAAATGCGAAACTTCTGCGGCCATCTTGGAATTGTTTAAAATTCTTCGGAGACAAATTTTTTTGTATACTAGTTGGGGCGGTGCTTTAAGCGGGTGGTTTGATAGGTAGGAATATTTTCTACTCCATTGAATATGCTTACCTACTGCGGCCATCTTAGAATTGTTTGAAATTTTTCGGAGTCACATTCTTTTTGTATATTTAGGTGGGGCGGTGCTTCAACTCGGTGGTTTGGTTAGAAACACATTTTGTAGTTGATTAAAATTGGGGAAATCCTACATTCATTATTTAAAAAAAAAAAAAAAAAAATTACTCGGTTTGGTTGAACAAATATTTCATATACGATTCAACATGGCGAACTCAGCCAGCCATATTAGAATGCTTTTCATATTTTTCGAAAAAAAAAATTGTAGTATATGCTTGGGTGGAGCAATGCCATAACTCGGTTTGGGTGGACAAAAACTTTCTTCCCGATTAAAAGTAGCGAGCTACTGTGGCCATTTTAGAAATGTTAAAATTTTTTCGGAACACCTTTCCGTCCATGGGTGGGACGATGCTATAACTCGGTTTGATTGGGTACTCATTTTCTAGACGATTGAAAATATGGAATTCCTTGGACCATTTAAATTTTTTTTAGAAAAAAAAAAATGATGAGTATTTGTACTCGATACAAAGTGGCCACCTGCTGCGGCCATCTTAGATTTTTTTTTTATATATTTCAGAAAAACATTTATGCATGGCTACGTAGGACGATGATATAATTCGGTTTGATTGGACAGACATTTGGTACTCGATTAAAAATGCGAAACTTCTGCGGCCATCTTGGAATTGTTTAAAATTTTTCGGAGACACATTTTTTTGTATACTTGTTGGGGCGGTGCTTTAACCGGGTGGTTTGATAGGTAGGAATATTTTGTACTCGATTGAAAATGCTACACTTCTACGGCCATTTTGAAAATATGGAATTCCGTCGACCATTTAAATTTTTTTTAGAAAAAAAAAATGATGAATGTTTGTACTCGATACAAAGTGGCCAGCTGCTGCGGCCATCTTAGATTTTTTTTTATGTTTTTCCGAAAAATATTTATGCATGGCTACGTAGGACGATGATATAATTCGGTTTGATTGGACAGACATTTGGTACTCGATTAAAAATGCTAAACTTTTGCGGCCATCTTGGAATTGTTTGAAATTTTTCGGAGACAAATTTTTTTGTATACTAGTTGGGGCGTAGCTTTAACCGGGTGGTTTGATAGGTAGGAATATTTAGGAATATTTTGTACTCAATTGAAAATGCTAAACTTCTGTGGCCATCTTAGAATGGTTTGAAATTTTTCGGAGACGCATATTTTTTTTATACTTGTTGGGGCGGTGCTTTAACCGGGTGGTTTGGTTGGAATATTTTGTATTCGATTGAAAATGCTTAACTACCGCGGCCATCTTAGAATTGTTTGAAATTTATCGGAGACACATTTTTTCTGTATATTTAGGTGGGGCGGCGTTTCAACTTGGTGGTTTCATTGGAAACACATTTTGTAGTTAATTAAAAATGTGGAACTCATACATTCATCATTTTTTTGAAAAAAAATTACTATGCTCGGTTTGGTTGAACAAATATTTCATATACGAATCAAAATCGGGAACTCAGGCAGCCATAATGGAATGTTTTTCATATTTTTCGAAAAAAAAAAAAAAATTATGTATACCTGGGCATTGTCGTCTTTATGTTCCAGGCCATGACACAAAACGATTTTGCGTTTTTTTTTCACTTGGAAAGGTACGAAATCGTACTACTCTATTCCATTCAAGGAATTATCATGGCCTGGAACATAGAGACGGCAATGACTTGGGTCGAGCGATGCCATAACTCGGTTTGAGTGGACAAAAACTTTCTTCCCGATTAAAATTAGAGAGTTCCTGTGGCCATTTTAGAAATTTTTCAATTTTTTCGGACACCTTTTTGAGTACATGGGTGGGGCGATGCTATAAGTCGGTTTGATTGGGCACACATTTTCTAGACGATTGAAAATATGGAATTCCTTTGGCCATATTAAATTTTTTTTCAAATTTTTTTAGAAAAAAAAAAAAAAAATATGAATATTTGTATTCGATACAAAGTGGCACGCTCCTTCGGCTAACTTAGATTTTTTTTTATATTTTTCCGAAAAACACTTATGCATGGCTACATGGGGCGATGATGTTTATAACTCGGTTTGATTATACAGACATTTTGTACTCGAATAAAAATGTTAAACTTCTGCGGCCATCTTGGAATTGTTTGAAATTTGTCGCAGACACAGTTTTTCGTATACTTAGGTGGAGCGGTGCTTTAACTCGGTGGTTTTGTCGGACACACATTTTGTACTTGATTAAAAATGGTGAACTCCTACGGCCAGCTTAGAATTCTTTCACATTTTGCTGAAAAAATGGGGAGCTCCTCCGAAGAGTTTAAAGTTATTTCAAATTTTCCCGTAAACAAAACTTTGCATGGCTGGGTGAGGCGATGCTCGGTGTGGTTTAACAAACATATTGTGTTTGATTAAAAATTACCATCCCTTGCGGATGTCTTAGAAAAATAAAAACCATTCTTTTTTGTTACATGCTCTAATTGTTTCAATTTAGATTAATTGATTCGTAAGAAAATGTTTTTTAAGGGACTTTTGAGTTGCGAGTTGCAGCTACTGACCACAGCATGGCTCAGATAAGGGATGCCTGCTATCAGTGGAAGTGTTTTATGGGCACAATCGATTTGCATAACTATCTTGTCAATTCAAAAAACTTCAAAGCAAATTTTTTTATTTATGAAATTTTTTATCAACGGGATCGCACACGGCCGTCCATAAGGACATTTTAGAAAAATCGAATTTGAATTTAACGAGTGAGCACTTGCGGAAATTTAAAGAAGATTTTATAAAAACGCACTCTTTTGTGTACTAGGTATATCAGAATCCATAATTCCATGGGATCGAGCTACATATGAAGCTGTTTCGCGTATTTCCCATTGGGAAACTTTATTATATCAAGAATCAATCTTAGATAGCAAAACGTAGATTCGATTTCGAACAATACTTTTGAGATATTAAGTGTGAATTTAATATTAGACAAGAGACAATCTATGACCGAGAGATGACCAATCCAATAAACAAATGTATAATTGAAGTAGGGGTTCGGAAGTTGCATATAATTTCATATTTCTTGATTGAGTTTTCCTAAAGTTTGAACAAAAAATATAAAAAACATTTGGACTTTTCGGGGTTCTCCCTTCCCTTTCAACACGGAAATCTATATTTCTTCGTATATCATTTTTCTTCTTTCTTACGTAATCATGTAAAAATAGTTTTCTATTCAATTTATCTATAAATTCTATAAGTCTAGTTCTTACTGAAAATAGATTTGTAGTTTCATGGAACAAAAAACAAGGAAAAATCACATTTTTCACCTAAACTCGCATTCCCTAGAGTTGTAAATTCAACAGCGGACTTGTTTATGTGGCTTTTTTCTTATACTTGAAGTTTTATGCAATAGGTCCCATATTTCTTTTCTTCGTTTCCATTCTACGCTCACTGGATTTGTATTTAGATGTGATAGTTCCAATATTATATTTCCCCAAAGTTATCTGCAACCAACCTCCTAGATATAAATTTTTAGATTAAAATTTTCTGGCTCTACGTAAGCATTGCATTGGTTCGCATATAAATTTTATGGTACACTGTCTGGTCACGGAGTCATGTATGAGGTAAGAGGACTCCAAGTTTTTCAGAAGATGCTTGTCATTGAGGCATAATCCTGTAAGAGAAATTTGACTTGATCTTAACAAGTGACAGTGATAGTTCCAATATTATATTTCCCCAAAGTTATCTGCTACCAACCTCCTGGATATAAATTTTTAGATTTAAATTTTCTGGCTCTACGTAAGCATTGCATTGGTTCGCATATAAATTTTATGGTACACTGTCTGGTCACGGAGTCATGTATGAGATAAGAGGACTCCAAGTTTTTAAGAAGATGCTTGTCATTGAGGGATAATCCTGTAAGAGAAATTTGACTTGATCTTAACAAGTGACATGGGGTATCACCTCATCTGCATACAGGAAATTGGATGGAATTAGGTACAGCTAAATCAGGTATTCTAATCTATAGATGATTGGCGAGGGAGAGGGAGGACTGTACAAAACGGACAAAAGTATACTCCCAAGCGAGCATATATAAGATTTCCAAATGAAACCAAGATATGACTTTTCTTTCATTCTGCTCTTTTCTTTACAAATTATTCTGAAATATGGCTGTTATTAAAAGCAATAGGAAATATTTTGTTATATGTATTTGCTTTATCTAAAGGCGCTGTGCTTACTGTGTGTTCACATTATCTCAAATCTTTTTATCTTCCTTTTTCCATTTTTAAAATATTTCAAGCTGTGGTAATTTTTTTGACTTACTTCTAAAAACAAAAAGTATTATAAGACTACCAGGCTAATCGTAGTCATTTGCGTAACTAGGATTTTTGTCTAGGAGGACCCACAACTTTCATACAAAAACTTTAATAGACATTTTATTTGCGAAGTGGATTTTCCCAGCTATTGACCGATATTTTTTTCCCATTGTTCAGAGCACTAACAAGATAGCATGTCAATATAATACCTAGAGAGATGAAATTGCATAGACTGAAAAAAACTATAAAGTTTTTGAGATTCTATAGATTACAGAACCTTCAAGAAACATAACCTAAATTCTATAATGTAATTTTCGCTGAAGTAAATGTGCACACAAAAACTTTTTTCACGTTTTATATCCTAGATGATGTCTAGATGATGTCATTCCACTTGAACAGAAATAATGAAGGTAGAGCAGAATGGATTGGACATGGACAACCATGCATAATATTAAACGTTATTTTGATTATTGCATGTCCACTTAGACACAGACACCTGTTTTACATCTCCCGTGTGGATGTGTACACGAGCCAATACACATCCGTACGAGATATGTGCTCAAGGTCCTTAAGGGAATTGATGTCTCCAAAGCCGCAGGACCTGATGGTTTCTCGCCACTGTTAATTAAAAGCTTCGCCTCATCCTTGGCTAAGCTTCTGCGCAAACTATTCGACTTGTCTTATTCGACAGGAAAATTTTCCACTGCGTGGAAACTAGCTTATGTTTAGCCTATTCCCAAGAAAAGTGAGGGTAGCGATCCCTCAAATTATCGACCAATTGCAATCACTTCGATTCTTTCAAAGGATTTTGAATCTAACATTAACACCAAATTAATGAAATATCTAGAAACTAATCATCTCATCAACGATTGCCAATACGGTTTTCGAGCTGAAGAGCTGGGTTCTGGAGACTGGCTGACTTATCTCACGGAACGTTGGAGCCGTAGTCTTCACAATTTGGGTGAGTCCAAAATCGTTGCCCTAGATATTTCGAAGGCCTTTGATAGAGTCTGACATCCAGGCCATTTAGTCAAACTTAAAGCATTTGGTCTTTCCCCTGCTTTTCTATTATGGATTGAAAGTTTCTTAACAGGTCGCCTAATACGAGTTGTACTAGATGGCGTTTCATCTGATCCTCAGCCGGTGTATCCCAAGTCAATGTTATCTCTCCATCTCTCTTCTTAATTTTCATGAATGATCTGCTATCCCTTACTTTCGATCTCACCCATAGTTTCGCCGATGACAGTACCATTAATTTCACTTAATCCTTTGACACTCCGTGAAGTTTTTTGTCCCGAACTGTGCGAATGTGGAACAGTCTACCATCTTTTGTATTTCCTCTGACATACAATCTGTGAAAGTTTAAGAGTCATATACATCAGCACCTCCGCCACTCTCCTCACATTCCATAACTCCATTCCCTATCTCTTTCCAACCAGGCTGTGCTTTGCATCATAGGGTATCCCCTGAGCTTGGCTTAACAATATAAAAAAAAAAAAAACAGCTTTTTTATTTCTTAATATCTAATCTCCCTACATGAAACCTTAACTCCGCTCCCAAGAGAGCAAAATTAATAGATCTTTACTTTTAATCCACTGCAAATGAAGGTCCGTGTGTGCATTAAAGTCGATTATAATAAGAAAAGCTTTTGAGATAGGGCAGTCCTCTCGATGTTCCGATGTAAAACTGCAGCGGAACAACGAAAAGTTTTCAATTGTTTTCCATTCTTTATTATAATTGTCATTAAATGCTATTGATCACATAGTACAAAGTATGGTACATCGCTTATCAGTTAGAATAAGTTATCACCATTCAATAAATTTTTAGATAGCTTGTTACCGGTAATTAACATTCCGCGAAATTATGAAATAAGACTTGATTCCTTTTCTATTTATTAATTTCAGTTTAGTGGGACATTTAAATTATTGAGTGAAATGCATTCTTTTTCCCAATGAACAGAAGCGACATTCATATATTCCGTACTCCAAACATCCGATGCGATTTAAAGTTTTTTATACCTTAGAAAGTAGTGTTGACTTGAAAAATAAAATAAAAAGTTGCAAGAAACCTTCGTTTTCCATTTACCCTCCTTTGCTTCGTTTACGTATTAAGGAAAATAAATCAGAATCCTCAAGCTCTATACATGAAACGGATATGATAATGACATCATGCATAATGCCTTGTATTTATATCATTTGCATGCGTTTCAAAAAATAAAGTTAGAGACACGTTTTAGATAAATTCTTTACGTTTTTATTAAGGAGATACCGATAGTTAAAAACTTTGCAAAACGTCATTGATATGAAAGGTTATAAATAAAAATTCCCGCACGAAATGTCAATGTCAAAATAGGTCCGCATTATTTCTATAATTTCCTCTGATTGTACGAATTGAAGAATATTTCTTAGGATTTTTTAAAATTTCCAGATGGGGAGCACCCTGGCCCCTACCAAGTTACGCCAATAATCTTAGGACACTCCATGGGCATCATTACACTGTTTAAAATTTATCCAGACGTGTGCTTGATACCGATATTGCTGCAGGACATTTTGGTATCGTTTAGAAGAAATATAATCTAATTTCACTCCAAAGTCACGCTGGGTTAATATCTTCATTACGGTCAGTTAGGTAAGGTTTTAGTTGCCTATATTATTTACACATACAAAAACCGAAGCCTCAGCAACAGACTTTCGTGTATAATTTAATGGAGAAGACCTTTAACAAGAACACGTGGAGAAGTAAGTGTGCAAAATACATCTACATTCATAGAGTTGACCCATTTGACCGAACGTCTGCACTCTGTAGAACAAAAGTCAGAAGGAAAAAAAAATTAAGAGATCTCTCGAATATGAAATAATTTGCGGACAAAGAACGTGCATAAGGATCGCAGACTCCAGAATTGCCCAGAGGTCATCCTATGTATGTGAAAAATAAAAGCATTGTCTGGGGCTGGAGCACGTCGTATAGTGCTTAAAAGGTTCTCAGTTATAAAAATATTTTAGTCACTCGACTGCTTATACAGAAACTAACATTCATACATACCTACATGCGTACACATGCACACTTAATTTTTTTCTTCCAAAAGGAATGGCTTTCATCCAGACCTAGAAGCAGATCAATTTATGAATTCCAATGACATTTTCAGGTGCATTCCATGCTACATTCAGGGAAGAAGGTGATTCCATTTTGGGAGAAAACACTGCAGTAAAAGTTCTATTTGCACATCAGAGACAATCAAAAATTCCTCGTCGACTGAATTGCTTTTGTGATAATAACCTAGGATTTGGACGCCACATGGATAGGTCTAGATAGTCTACATAGATGCAGGACTAATCGGTGGATAGTGCTTCTCACATATGCCATTTATTCATAATGTGGACGAAAGCAATAAGCCTTACCCGTAAGGGAAAATATAATTGCAGGAGTCATAAAAGAATCTTCACAATTGGAATGGACGGATGCCTTATTTGATTGCTAGAGGATAAAATATGCTGTGTATATGTACATAGAGGTAGATCTGTATGTATAACGTGTTTGGTAGGTTTGTGGAGTTTGGGTGATGTATAATTCGATTTACACAAATATTCAACAGGAAGTGATATTATGAGCATTGTAAAGACTTGAAAATTTAATTTTTGGGTAATGCAAATGTACTATACGGTACTTTAATGTGAGTACGAATTCAATTTTGAGATACGGAAAATTTGTAACTGTCGGCTACCTCGTTAGAGGAACATGTTTGATAATTCGTGTAGAAACATCTATTGCATTGAAGTCAGTATTGGCTTGTTGTCCTTGAAAGTCCTTATCATACTTGCTTTTGACTACACATGCAGTATCATAGTTCATTTGTTTCTGAAGAGCTTTTTGGTTTTTGCTTTTTATATCCTAGATGAAATCTAATCTAAAGGGTATAATAAGTTTGTCCTTCAGTTTGTATGTTCGGCTTGACTAGAAATGAAAGTGACGCAATTGGGAACTCCAGATGGCCTAGCGAAACTAAAATAATGTATAATGTAGGTGAACCCAGGGTTAAAATTAACAGTTTTCGGTAAACTTTGATAATTACCATCTTACGGGAATCTTCGCAACATTTAAGTCACTTTATTTTCGTTACAATTATCTATAATCTGTTATCTACCATCTACCGACGATTTTTAAAAACGCATGGAAATGCTACTTACAGAATTGAAAATCTACATATATGTTCTATGATTGGCATTTTATCTGAATGAATGTGACACTTTCGTTCGAATGGTGTTGCAATTTAACCGCGACAACTCCCGCGAAAATTTGCAAATTTGAGCATTTTGCAAGGGATAAACTACAAAACCAGGAGCTCCCCATTGTGTCACTTTTATTTCCAGTCAAGCCCAACTTATACTGTGAATTTCAACGAAATCGGTGATGACCTTATAAGACCATTTCGAATAATACCCTAGATTACTGCCCGTATGTAATTTCTTATAGTCACTCATCTGCGCAAGTTCGATTTCTGAAGTTTTTATACGGCAACAGAAAGAAGAGTTACCCGGTTTAGCTCATTTTTGAAATTATATTTACTATGTATAAAATTTCAACACTCTACGTTAACGTGTTCTCAGGCAGTGTCCAAATTTATAGTGAAATACCACATTTTTGTATGGCAACGCTATGAAGGAGTTACCCGATTGGCCTCATTTTCGAACCTAATTTTACTTTTTTTTTCAAAGTCCATGTGCAAAATTTCAGCCCTCTAAGTCCACCAGTTATCGTGCCCGCAGAGAGATAGACGGAGAGATGGATATGCAAAAACCAAAATTACTTTTAATATTATGCGTGGGTGTCCAATCCATTATTTCTGTTTAACCATTGCTTCACGACGTCTCAATTTCCCTGTCCGTGAAAAATAGCGCTTGTGTTGCCTATCCTAAAAAAGTCCTCAGAATCTGTTCTAACAGACTTTAGACAAATTTGACTTCTGTGTTTCCGTGCTAAGGTTATTGAAAAGATTATTTATATGCAGGGAGGCTGTGAAATACATCGATCAAAATGGATATTTGACTTGTTGGCGATCTGGATTTCGACCGACACATATCAGTGACACTGCTGTGCTCAAGGTAACATCAGATATGCATGCTGCGCTAGATACAGACCAGGTTACAATCCTTGTTTTGCTTGATTTCAGCAAGGCATTCGATTATATAAATCATTGCAAGCTGCTAAGAAAACTTTCAAGTCAGTTTGTTAGGGTGAATGAGGTGTGCTCGGATGAATCATCTTTATTATCTGGAGTTCCTCAAAGATCCATTCTTGGCCCTTTTCTATTTTGCCAATGTAGCTAAGCAGACCAATTATCTTAAAAATAGAACTGCGTATGCCGATTCAATGATGGCCTGCAGCATGCATATGTCATAGACACTTGATGTAACTCAACACTTCATGAAAAGTCTAGGCACTTCATGTAGTGTCTATACTTTTCGTGAGTGCTGAGTTACATCGCAAGTGTCTACGATATATATAATTGGTCACTGCTAAATAACCGGGAGTTGAATCCTACTAAGTCAAATTGCTTAGCGATTTATAGAAATGGAATTCTTCATAATATGGTCCCACCAATATTCATTAACAACAGCGTACTATCATATGCTGATTCAGCTAAAGCTCTTGGTTTTGAACTTAATTCAAAGTTCACCTGCTGTAATCAATAAAAGTTACAATAGGTAAAATATATGGATGCCTGCGGCATTTATGGTTAAGCTCTAGCTTTCTTTCTCTTCATATGTGCATGAAGCTAGTCAAGTCTTTGGTGGTCCCTCATCTCACGTATGATAGTATGATATGCTCAGATCTTTACTCAGTCTGTCGAAGAAGGCTCTTCAGTCACAAAACTTCTTTCTCAACATGCTTGTTTACATAGATGCTCTCTGAATGCATACCTTACCCAACGTAGTTTAAAATTTTTTCACAGATTAATATCACAAATGAGTAAATATACAGATAACGAATCGAATAGGAAAATTGAAAACCAGAAGTCAGATACATGTTTCGAGTCAATTAAAAAAATTTGCAACGTCTCGCTCGAATATAAATCGACAATGCCTCGACCTGATGTAGGAAGACCTCAATTCTTTCTTAGAAATTTACTGGAAATTTGTTCCTTAGAAGTGTTATGCATTATTGGAGAGGTTGACAATGGCAGAAGAAGTGAATGTTTATTGGCAATTGGATTCCGCCAAAGGCACAAATGAAAGTATTGTATCTGAAAATAACTCCAATCGCCCGCCCACCAAAGTGAATAAAAATTCTACCGAAATATTTTCAGTAAATCTCTGAATAAAAAAAAAATGCTTGCGTATTTACGCGTCTACGCTTATTAAAAGTGCTGTCGGCCCGGCCTCCAAAAATACGTATATATTCTAAGAAATTATTTCCAGTAAATTTGTAAGAAAAAATTGAGGGCTTCCCTATAATAGATCATGCATCGTTGATTTTATATGGGACTGATACATTTAATTTCTCTGGTAAAAGATAGAAACTTGTCTGAACATTAGGAACATTTTCTGTTAATAAGAACATTTCTTAGCTACAATTTTCGTCGTAGCTAACAAACTTGGTTACCAGAAATGTTGATAAGGTTTTCGTTTTTCTAATATGCGTTCGTTAGATGGATATTCACTTAATTGTGTTAAAATATACAGCCCGCGTACCTATTTTAAAAGCTCAGCTCCCTGCAATCGGCTAGACACAGGAATCTCCTAGTCCTCCGTTGTAGTTCTCAATATGGCCAGCATCTTACTTTTCCCAATGTGCTCGTAAATGGAATCTATTGGCTGGCACATGATATTCAGTGCACGAGAAAGAGTAGAACTTTTTCAGGACTTATTAAACCATTGACCTTTGTTTAAATATGATTGTTGTCGTATCTTTGAATGAAGTACAATGAAATTATAAGCTGTCAATTAGAATTGTCAAATGTAAACTATCAGCCCATCCTCGGATATGTCAGGATAGGGAGTAGATTTAAGATAGTAATTCATATGATCAAATAGAAATTAGTTTTGTAAATTATAGCTTAAGTGAGAGTGAGAAAAAATACTAACCATATAGGTCCGATGCTAAGTTAGTGATTAAGTTGCTAATATGTGATGGGCTTTAGATAGTACCTTCGAACAGACCGCATGTCAAAGTCCGAATCGGAGGCCGAAAAAGAAACCAACTAGCTGTGGAGTTCCGGAAGGAATGTTTCCACCTTGAGACGAGTGCTAGTGAGTGCTTTTCTTAATTTTTTCTATGGAAGGAATAGAAGAACAGAATACTGATCGCGTAGTGCAAGGAAAGGATATTCGGAACAGAAATTATTAAGGAAACAGAAAAGAATTAAAATTTGACAGTTATGCACAACGCAAAATGTAATATCACCTGGAGACCACCATATACAATTTTCAGGTTCAAAAAATAGAATATCTCGTTTTAATTACAAAATTAAATCAATTTTTCGTGTCTCTGCTGTTGCTGGCTTCCGTTTTCTTGGAGTGATGTTTGACATTTGACATTTGTCAAATTGTATTCCATTTATTCCAACTAAGGAGGTAGTTTAAAAAAATTACGTTCAGAATACACCACTGCAAATAAGCAAACACAGAATGGAATAAACGGAGTATTCCGAATGGGTAAATAAACACTTTTGGTGCGTTCTGAATATTCGGAATGAATAAAGAAAAGCACTCAGTATCGAGGGTTAGAAAGTCCTGAAAACTTAAGTTGAGTACAAGCATAGACGGAACAAGAACTAGATGTCGCATGCCATACTAGAGCAGAGTATACAAATTGTGAAATGGGTAGTGTATTCTGGAATGGACCATAACATGTTTTAGAGTATGCCGAAAGCAAATGTTTTTATAAAAGCAGTTTTGTATACATTTGATCGTCTTCTTCAACACTTCAGATAAGAAAAAATATGAATCACTCGACGTATACATCGTGTCAAATGTTGTGGTCCATTCCGGAATGGACCACAAAGCCATATACAGGGTGGTCCAAAAGTCACCATGGGGTTTAAAAATTTAATAACTTTTTCGTTTATATATTTTTTTTATTTTTTTTTTCAGATTATAAAATATACAAAATGGAAATTTTTTTACGCTAAGTATGGAAAATAATGTCACTTAAATGACCGCCGTTATTAGCTTCGCAATGATGGGCTCTTTTTAGAGCATTTTCCATAACATCTTTCAACATTTGTGGCTGTAGCGCTCGAATTTCTGCAACAATGTTGGCCTTGAGTTCAAGGATTGTCTCGGGCTTGTTCACATATACTCGCTCCTTCAAATAACCCCAAAGAAAATAGTCGGGTGCTGACAAATCTTTCGAACGCGCTGGCCAATTAATTTCCGAATTTCTTGAAATTATTCGATGTCCAAAAATTTGCATTAAAAGTGCCATTGTGTCTCGGGCAGTGTGGGCAGTGGCTCCATCCTGCTGAAACCACATCTCAGGTCTGTTTTCAAGAGCAGGACGTAAAAAATTTTCTATCATAAACCGATACCGCTCTCCATTTACTGTTACAGCACTTTCATCTTCATTTTCGAAGAAGTAAGGCCCAATGATATTTTCAGATGTAATGCCACACCATACTGTACACCTAATGGGGTGCAATTGGCGTTGATGAATGGCTCTTGGATTTTCAGAACCCCAGAACCTACAGTTCTGCTTATTAACAAAGCCATTCAGATGAAAATGAGCTTCATCACTCATAATCAGATTTTCAATAAAGTTGATTTCATTTTTGGCCAACTGTTGAAATTTAACTGCAAAATTTAGACGTTGCCGATGATGTGCGGGTTTCAATTCTTGCACCAATTGCACCATATATGGGAATAACAGTAAATCTTTTTTTAAAATGCGCCGTAGTGACATACGAGACATCCCTAGCTGAGCAGAACGCCTTCTGGTAGATGTTTCTGGTGTTTCGTTAACACTTTGCTCTACACGTTCAATATTTTCCGCAGTGTGAATTATACGCGGTCTACCGGTTCGAGGCAAATCACTTACGGTGCCATGTTGGTGGTGACGATCAACTAATCAACGAATCATGGCTTCAGAGGGCGAAATTCTGACGTTAAAATGGCGACGATATGCTCTTTGTGTTAAAATAATTGATCGCTGATTTAAGTAATAAAATTCTATTATTCTGGTTCTTTGTTCAGTTGTGAATCTCTCCATTATTTATTCTCCAGATGTTATTTATATAATCTAAAAAAAAAAATAAAAAAAATATATAAACGAAAAAGTTATTAAATTTTTAAACCCCATGGTGACTTTTGGCCCACCCTGTAAATTTTGTATACTTTTTTGGTACTGCATGCGACATCTAGTTCTTTTGCCATCTATGGTACAAGTTAAAATAAAAATAGATCATATCACAGCGTTGATGAGGAATAAATTTTTAAAGAAGTGCCATATTAATAGCTAATGGTAACGAGGAGCACAGAACAAATTTTAAAAATATAGAGAAGATAAAGAAGTAAGAGCCAAATTTTGAAAGGATAAAAAAATTAATTAAATAAAAAAAGCCAGCCAACTAATTGAGTTTCCATAAATTTATTTGTAGTTTGTTAGATAGGTCAATTGAATTCCAGACAAAGGAGACAGTCATTTTTGGCTGCGGCTTGAAATCCCATGCGAAAGCGAAGAATTTAGGCCTCATAGGATCCCATAGGATGGTACTAAAACCAGAAACAGGAAGAAAGAAAAACAGAAAGGGACGAACCGAAGGCTTCTAGTGAATCTATCGAGACCGCTAGATTCAAGCGCACCTTCCGCCGCATATAAATACATAGGAGTTGAAGCTGTAACCGAATAAGTAAAGCCGACACATGAATAGGTAGCGGATTTTAGGATTAAGATTAGGCACAGATTAGTGAAGCTGTATCATATAAGATATTGAATTTTATTAAATGCTTGTTGATGAAATAGATTTGATTAGACTTTAATTCAACCCTTGCCCCTCAGAAAGGAAAGGAAAAAAAAATCAATTTAGAGTTATAAACATAATTACTTAAATATGAATGTTTTTAAAATATAATAAAATAAACCGAACTTTTCTTAAAAGTTGAAAATTTGATCAAAGCTGTAAGATTCCTAAATTGTTGGCGGCTTCGAGGAAATTCACAAATAATACGGTTTTTTTTCCAGTTTCAATTTTCAGGATGCTCTCTTCGGAAAAGAAATATGAGGTCTCACCTCCCTATTTAAAATGTTTATAGAAGTATGTACTTTCGTTAGGACAAACTTTATTACGATTTAATAAAAGAAAAACCTTTACTTATGGCGGGAGCCATGAACAACAATCAACTGATTGATATTAAGATTGTTGATATAAAGGGTTTTCTAATAAGAGGTGTTATTTTAATTAGCCCGCTATTTCGGTAGATGTCACTTTTGGAGCTGTCATTTTTTGACATTTGACAAGTAGAAACTACGCCATAAATAAAAATGGAACGATACACGATTCAACAACGCATTGAAATTATTAAAATTCACTATAAAAATGGTGAAAATGTGGCAGAGACGGTTCGTAAAACTCGAAAATTTTTGGGTCGTCGTGAAGCACCTTGTCGGACCGCAATACAGAAATTGGTAGAAAAATTCGAGCTGTCGGGACAAGTTAGTGATGTGAAGAATAAAACCCATGCACGTCGCTGAAGAACAGCCGAGAAAATTGCTGCTGTAGCCGAAAGTGTTGAAGAAAACCCAGGTTTGTCCATTCTTCGTCGTTCCTTGGAATTAGGCATTCCACAAACGTCATTACACCGTATTTTGCATAAAGATTTGGGTGTTAAGGCTTATAAAGTTCAGTTAACACAAGAACTCAAGCCGGCCGATCATCAACAACGTCGAGTCTTTGCTGATTGGGTCCTTGAAATGCATGAAAATGATCCGAAATTCCATCGAAAACTCATCTTGAGTGATGAAGCCCATTTCCACCTCGATGGCTTCGTCAACAAGCAAAATTGTCGCATCTGGGGCTCGGAAAACCCTAGAGTTATTGTTGAAAAGCCTCTCTATCCTCAACGTGTGACTGTTTGGTGCGGTTTATGGTCCCGCGGGGTCATTGGACCTTACTTTTTCGAAAATGAGGCTAGAGCAACAGTTACGGTGAATGGTTTGCGCTATCGACAGATGAGTAATGATTTTTAATGGCCGGAATTGGATGGTATTGATCTGGACAACGTTTACTTTCAACAAGACGGCGCTACGTGCCATACAAGCAACGAATCCATTGATCTTTTACGGGAAAAGTTTCCGGACCGTGTTATCTCTCGAAGAGGTGATCACAATTGGCCACCGAGATCTTGTGACTTAACACCTTGCGACTTCTTCCTTTGAGGCCACGTGAAAGAGAAGGTCTACACCAACAGCCCAGCGTCGATTCAAGACCTCAAAGATGGAATTCGTGAGGCTATCGAGGACATAGGGCAGCCACTTTGCGATTTGGTTATGGAAAATTTCATGAAAAGGATATGGTCCTGTAGGCGTGGTCGTGGTGGTCATTTGGCTGATGTTATTTTCCATTATTAACGGCATACCTTCCTCTTTATAATGAAATAAAGGTTCGATCATTTATCTAAAAAAATGGCATTTTTCTTTGAATATCAAAATAACACCTCTTATTGGAAAACCCTTTAGATGGAGCACGACAGTCTGTTCGATTCAGTCACTTGCCAGTCATAAACTCCCTTTTTTTTAGTTACTGACTGACGTAAAATAGAGCAGCTTTCGGTACCGAATGCTGTTGCGTGTAACGAGCAAAGTCAACTGACTTTTTAGTTACCGACTACAGTCAGTGATTGTGCAGTGTGTGGCCTGCCTTAGTTCACAGAAATAGTGAGGATATATACCTAGCGAATATGTAGTCGGCGATGTCAATTATTCTAACATTCGTGCGGGCTATTATTCACAATTTGGAATTTTCTCTTAGATTTTACAAAAACATGTCTCACTAGGACCTATGATACGTCTTAAGAAAATTTTGGATTTAGGTCAATAAGAGTCTTCTTGACCGACTAAAGAAAAAGTCACGGACTTCATTTTGGGACTCGTGAGGAAACAACAGCGGTAATATTGCATGGTTGTCATTTTTATAAAATCAATGTCGTTAATAATGTGTAGTACTATCCAAGCTGGAAAAAGAGTAGTGAGATGACTGATAACTTCATGTGAGGTTGTCCGATCGTTGACATGTATGTACATAACTGATGGACATTTTTGGATCTGGTCTTCTACAATAATATCAATGACAACGTATGTATATATTTCATCAGTACCTGCTATGCTTAATCAAGAGTACAGGAATGATCTAGTGAGTGTATAATGTAAAACCACAAAAGCCTGCGCATTTCGGGCTACCTACGCTTGAAACTACCTGTGTATGGAATTCTTACTTTGGAGACATACAATACAAAATACAATTATATTTAATTTGTTGCAGAAATCGATCAGCATTCCTCAATTCTTGTTTTTTTCTTCCATATGTCCAATGTTTCCGATTACTGATTTGTGTAGGCGAACCTTTGCATACAATATACTTTCAGAATTAGAAAACAGCCTCTATTTGAGCAAGTTTAAGTTATCTGCAGTAGCAACAAGATACCTGTCTCTTTGTTTTCTACTAGATATATAGGTATTAAACTTATGAAGATTCGTATACACTTGATTTGTGTGCCTCATCGTTCAAAGCTGTTGGAACTTCAACTCAAAAACTAAAGTTATTTGCCTTAATTCCGGTGTATAAAAGGAGGGGGGATCTATTGTCAAATCGTTACCTTCTAGTTCTAGTCCATACATGCTAAACTAAATACAGGATACTAATAGGTAAGAGTATTCTTATATTTCCATTACATAATTCATACTACATATTTAGGCAAAACCATGAATTTCAAGGTTGTTATGTTAAAGGGTGTCATTAAGGCTGAATGGCAGAAAATAAAACTCTCAATTCCTTTGTCTTCTACATATGTACAACAAAATGTTTCAAACCAGTTGGATTAAATATGGGTAATTATATTTTCTTTGAAATATATTCGCTATTTTTTCTTTAAAATTTTTATATTGGTGTCTGACAAACAGTTGGACTTGAAATTTTTTCTTTGGAAATTTGACGCGTTATTGGTGGCCGGACCGACAACAGGCCAAAAATAGGGAAGCATTCATTTTTTAGGAATTTATCATTCTTAAAATGTTCTATATTAGTATTTATTGTAAACTGGATTGTAGTTTAAGAAAATAGTCTTCCAGTAATTTTAAACTTGGATCCATATATTTCCAAACGCTAAACTTACTATATACCTTAGTTAAGAAAATTATCAAATAGTTTTGATTAAAAAGTAATCTTAATTAGATGGATTATTTTCAATTAAAAAAAATCTTTTCTAGTCCAAACAATTTTAAAACAACAGATTTTTGACGTTTTTGATTAAAAAAAACAAACGCAACCTGTTTTTCAAAAATCTAGACCCGGTAGTATTTGAACTGAAAGTTTCTAATATTTTGTGGAAAGTTTCAAATCAATATCATAAAAACTGTGGAAAATCAAAAGGGGAAAGCAAATGCTTACAAATTTATTCAGCCTTAAGAAGAAGAATTGTAATTTGTTCGTTAGCAGCGTCTCGGCTCCCAGCGCGATATGGTTCTGCAACATTTAGGTTTATCAGCAAATACGTTTTGGAAATTTCCTTTTCTGGAAATAGATCAATTCTGCCCTTGGCCAAGTTATTGTCTTTATCTGGTCCAATTCTGAAGAGCAGAAATTACTTCAGTTTCGTCTAAATATTTAAAAGGTAACATGCCTTCTGGAGTCATGATTTATTCTGCCTCTGCTTGAAACCGAAGAAATAGATCTAATTAAGTCTCTGGCCGTATTATGCTAAAGTGTTGAAACATTTTTTTTTTATTTTGCATTATTCCATTGAACCCGAGTGTAATTTAAATTACCGTTATCAGAATTTTGCTTGATATAAAAAAAAAAAAAAGAAATTCGGTTTTCTGTATTTGTTAAGTCAAAGGATTTTGTGTTTTACCACCTTAAAACCCTTTTGTCTGACAAAAAAAAAAGAAAAAAAAAAGGAAGAAAAATGAGAAAAAAACAAACAATCGACCGATGAAGGTGACAGCATTGAAGTCATATCCAGGCACCATAGAATCAATTCAAATAGGAAATCCTAAGTAAACACTCAGTTGTTTACCTAAAGCTCATTTGATCTGACAAATCCCATATTTGGCTCAGATTTTGTTTGTGAGCTTTCACAGAGAGACGACGATGGCTCCAATGATTCCCGATTCCCCTGTATTCATTTCAGCCAAGATAAATGTAATATTGTTTTAGGAGTCTGGGGTTGAATATTTACCCTTCAGAGGTGTTAAGTTGGATCGATTCCTTGCACTTTTGACCGTTGAATAAATACTCTGTAAGCGCCCTATAGCATACCACCAGGGGGCGTAAATAATTAATTCAGATTAATTGCTTGGTTATCGATTAAAATCTGGAAACGTATTAGGCATATAGAGAGCCCGTAGGGGATGCTATTTATGTTTGTATGTATATATGTAAATATATATAGCACCCATCTTAAGTGGTCACTACGGTGTAAAACGGGAATCATGCGACTATGCAAATGATTGTAGAGTAATTTTCCGGTAATTTCATTCAATGAAGGTTAAATTAATTATTTATCTTAATAGGTAGATAAATATGCGCAATTTTCATATTTTTATTTTATATAGACAATAAAAGTAAATACGTTTTTTTCTATTGTCTGATAATTCATCCTATAAGAATCTGGTTTATCTTGTTGACAATAATTCATCTGAGAACAATTAATTCGCCGGATACAAAGAGAAATCTGCCAAAATTTATGGAGGATCCCTGTAGTTAGTTCTCTTAGAACAAACTACTAAAAAGGATAAAAAAGAAAAAAATATAAACCATAAGCGAACTAATTTGTGGAATCTGACAAAAGAAGGGTTGGAAGAGGTTGTCTGCATCGGGAAGTAAGGAGGATTATTTAGCATACATGCATGCACTTTAAATTGAGAGCTACCTGTACATACATACAAAGCTATTTGAAGAAAAAGGTTTCGATATACATCATGGATGGATTAGATAGAAGCTATTAAGTGACCTAAAAGAAACCTTAGGAAATCATTTGTTGCCCGCCTTAGTTTATAAATGTATGAGCTTCGTCTTGATGAACGTTTGGTTGAAATACATTTCCGCAGCTTGGCACCAATCGTCGTTAGATGCTGATTAGGGACTATATGATTTTATTTTTTCTCAGGCAATAGAGGCAACAACACTCTACATTGCTCATAGGTTCAGGAAAGCATCATGTTTATAGTTCTTAATTACACATATAAATAGATATTTCCATAAATATCCTTACGTTTGTAGTGACATTACCCATTAAAACGCTGTAACTACGGTAAACAAATTCTAGCCAAAACACTTAGAAACACTTTGCTATTGACACCTGGGAAGTAGCAAGGTAGGCTTTCCAATAAGTTTTGTTCAAAACAAGTAGGAAAGCTAGAATTGGTCTAAGTAAGACAAATTTTTATGATACCCTAGATGAATGCCCGTAGGTAATTTCGTATGGTCACCCATCTGTTCAAGTTTTATTTTTGAAATGGTTTTTCGCATATATTTCTAGAACGGTTCGTTGAACAGAAAAAATGATTATAACCAATTTCATAAGATTTTAAATTCTGAGGGACTTTTCAGTATAATTAAAACATCTAGCACTGATCGTTTTTACAGTTACATAAAAAACTTAAATTTTTATATGGCAATACCAAGAAGGAGTTGCTCTATTTAGTCTATTTTTGAAGCTTCATTTACTATTACCATGAAAACAGAGTGTACAAAATTTCAGCATTGTTCAAATATATAGTGAAAACGAAGTTTTTGTATGGCAACCCTACGAAGAAGTTAGGAGTTCCCCGATTCGTCCATGTTTCAACTCAAATTTGCATTTTTTTTTTAATCTGTATGGAAATTGTCAGCTCTCTGCGTCGACGTGTTGTCAGGCACTGTCCAAATATATGCTAAAAATCGATATTTTTGTATGGCAACCAACGAAGTTGTTATCCCATTCTCAATATTACAGCTCCCCAAGTGAACGCGTTCTCGAGTTATCGTGAGGACAGACAGACGGACGGACGGGCGGATGAACATACGGATGGACTGACGGACAGATCGACGGACGGATAGACGGATGGACGGACGGATGAATGGACAGACAGACGGACGGACAGCCAGACCAACGGACAGACGGACGGACGGACGGACGTGGCTATCCAACCTATTTTCTCTCTCTCTACTAACATTATTTCTGGGCGTTACAAACGGAATGATAAACTTAGTGTATGCCCTATGATTTTATCTAGGGTATAAAAAGACAACTGGTTTAGTGTGGACGTCAAAAAGTTAATGAAATTTTATACGACTTGTGTAAAAGAAAACAATCCCATAAGAAGGAATAATTAAATCAAGGAGTTGAACAAGATACCTTCAGACCTTGTTCATTTAACAAATCAGTGTTTCCTTACTCCTTACTTCCTTACCTTAACCCATCAAAATAAATATTGAATTTCAGAGCAGTTAACTTTTAAGGGCACTTCGCAAAAAGACAGCGTTCCCCGTCTCGTAGCAAATCGACGAAACAAGACTTGCAAGAAAGTGTCTTTCCAAATCCATTTAGTCAAGAGCTATTTTTCGTAGGGGGAATACGCCAGTCAATTGAGTCTCACTAATGACTGAAGCTTCCAATGGATCTGCAAGTTCGCCGACTGACTTCCATTAGCCACCCTGTGCTAACCAAGTTGCTCCACTGAATCCTGGTTACGCATACTCATTGTGGTTATCGAGTCAACATAAGGTTTAACTGAGTGCCGTATCTAGATCGATTATAGCTCCTAAGTATACCTCCGTCATACTGACTTGCACCAGCTGTCGTGGGGACAGCCTGGCTGATTCTTATTAGTTAACAACGGTGAAGATTAAGCTACCGCTCTATTTATGGTTGACTTACGTTCCACATTGTCACAGGTGTCTTCACTCAACAATATCAGACAACAACCCTCCGTAAGTCAATATGAATAAAAAGACTACACTCCAGCCTTCAAGAAACATAAGTCCTCCAAGGATAATCGTTCTACGGACCCGCTATACTCCCGCCTCCGAAGTGAAAAACGCTGTGTAGGAGTCGAGCGCACTACTGAGTTATGAGACGTGTGCATATTCACACGGACGCTGCAGCTTGGCCCTACTGCCACACTGGGGATCGGCATATCAATAAACCCCTAACCGTTCTTCGAAAATAGTCCTTGCACTTTACAACAAATCAATTCAGCTTATACCTGTACTCTAGCCTACACAAAATGACTTTAACATTACACTTCTGGAAAGAAAACGAAGCATGTCTGCTCTACAAGATAATCCAGGACATAATCAAACATCTGTAACGTGTGCACTTGTCATTCGGAGTAAAGTGGTCTAGTTTAATTTAATTATCACCTTCATGTCAGTCTGATTTCCAAGACGCCATGCTGAGGATTTTAAAGAGTATTCACATTGCTAATAAATAGTTCAAAGAAGATTCCTTTGGCACTTCTGGTACAAAGCCAGTGATATATTTTTCATTACATATTTATAGAAATAAATTCCAATTTTAATTTTAATCAATTCCACAAAATTCAATTAAAGGACTCCAATTTTAATATTCAACTGTTTAGGCACCAATTCTCTGGGTTATAAAACTAATATAAGGCAATTGAACTAATTTGATGTATTAAGTAGTACAAGACAAGTTGAATATTGACATGCACGGAAACTTTTATTGTTTTTTAGCAACTCTCAATGAAGCTATTTATTTACTCGCTTGCATGCAAATAGCTGATCGCTGCAATTGCTGTATCACTTAGACACAAAGAAAAAAAAATCTTTATGACTTTTGCCCTCATTCTGGTAAAACTGAATTCTTTCCGACTTTTTTTTTTTTTGTCATACGGTTCTCTGTGAACACTGTGATACCTACCTATTCACACTTTTTGTTTTGAATTTAAACAGCAAAAAACCGAAGGAACAAACTTTATTGCTGTGAACTGCAATGAAACCAACTTTGTGCTTCTTATTTGTTTTTGTCAAGGTACGTATTTCCCTAGAGGTGTTTGAAAACTTTTCGCAAATGGCTTTGAAAGTGTTTTTACTTTGCATACGATAGTGTGTATATGAGTCTTGATAAATATGATAAATTGGACTCCTATGTTGCACTTTGTATGGAAAATATTTGAAATTAGATCGTTTTCAACTGTTTTGAACTTTTTTTTGTGGAAGGTTTTTTTGAAAGTTGATCCTCTTAAAAAAAAAAAAATGGAAAAAAAAACAATAAATTTTGAAAGATTTAACTTGAAAAATGCTTAAATCGAACTGAGAAATATACTTGCAGATATAAAAAATATTTCAAAAGGTAAAGCTTGAAAACAATATTTGGAATGTACGTGACACGAACACGTTAATTTATAGGTATTTAGTGCCACTAATCCTTCATTTCCAAACCCAAATTTTCCCTCTGTAAAATTGTTCTGAAACATGAGATAAAATTGAAAAAATAGCACTTTACCAATAAGATTTTTGTAACAACATGGAACATTCCTAGGTTCAATGTATATAACATGAAAAATATCTTTCCAATAAAGTAGATCAAGGAAAATCTATTCTTATTGACATATAAGCGCCAAGGGCTTTCATTATACAATACTACATATGTATATGCATGTGTGGCGAAACCTTTGTTCCAGATCGTACAACTGACAGTTCGCGAAAACCACTGTAATCGCTGTAAACAAATACATGAAAAATACTTTGAAATACCTTGCTGATTCCAAAACACAAACTAGCTAGATAGGCGTCGAATTTGAAAATTGAAAATGTAAAACAATTTTATAGTGATTCGCTAAGACACAATTGAGGCGACACAACAATGTTGCCGTAAATTTGTTTCTGTCAGTGATTCGAATATATGGTAGTCCCACTTTACTAACACAATAACGACGACGCGACAGGTTACCAACACAAAGTATGGGAAAACTTCTAAATTGTCGTGGCAACATGATTGAAAGTTCAGTCTGACAATTTATGCATGCGACATTGTCGACAACAAAAACGCCAACATTGTCGTTTCGCTCTCATTGTGTTTTGGCATTACCGTTAACATTCGAGGCGTAATCGTCTAGAGTGATAATAATAACCAAGATAACAAGTAAATATATAATAAGTAAAAAATATGAAATGAAACCAATATATACATGTAAAGAGAGTACAACTGGGATAAAAAATAAAGTTTCGAGGAATTCCAAAGCAAATGAGTGGATGTTTTGAGTTCAAGATAAGTTTTTCCTCAATTTTCATTAAGTCTAAATAAGGTTGATTTTGTGTCGTAGATGCAGCTTTTCCAGAAGTTTAGTGCTAGTGCCGACTGTCATAAGAGAGATTATCATTTTAACATTTTTCTAGCATATAATTATTATTTTATTTTTATTTTTATTTTTTTATTATTATTTGCCTTATATTATTTAATTTAGTTTAATATTAACTTCTAATTTACTTCAATTAAAATATTTTCATTTCTTTAAAATTTTCTATCATTTCATAATTCTAATTCTATGTATCGAATTTTTCTCTACTACTAGTATTATTTTATCTCATCTTATTTGCTTTCTGTTTTTTATTTATTTATTTTTTTTTTTTTTAATTTAGCAATTTTTATTTGTTATTATTTATTACTTCCCTAATTTATTGTTAATTTTAAATTTTATTTTCATTTTTCTTCAAAATCGATGTTAATTATTCCTGTATCTGTAATTAGGAGTTTGCGCAAATGAATGAGCATTGTTTTCACTTGTGCTCTTTAATCTCAATAAATTTGAATTTGAATAATGACAGCCTGGACCGACGAGATGCATTTAAAAATCTGACAGCTTGCAACAGTTCCCCCTCGCAGCAGTCAGGCTGTGATAAGGACAGCTAGACTATCGGGACCTTAAAGATGCATCCAGCTACAGGGCCAGTTGATAGCCATCACATGTCATAAGGACAATTACGGTTGTTTATCAATATTTCAGGTTCAGACGTTACATAGCCTCAATCAGGCTGATTAGGTCACCGATGATGGGATCCTTAATAGGTCAAACGATCTGAATTTGGCTTTCAAGACGTCAACATGCTGCAGCATCAAGCAACCTGGGTGAATGCACTCCATAGCTTGAACTTTAAAGATACCAATGACCTGCGCCAAGTAATTCAGCCTGGTAGAGCAGCTTCGCACTGTGTTGACCTTGACAGTTACCGTCGCCATTAAATACAGCAAGCCACTATATCCCATTGAGGAAGTAGTAATTGGGACGATTTGTCTCTGCAAGACTAGGCCGATTGCTCCAAATATGTGTGTATGTATCTGAGATAAGGCCAAACATTGGGCAAGGTATCCTGGTTTAGCGGTCAGGTCAACTGTGCCCTCAGGTATCCTGCTTTAGCGGTCATCTTAATTATATATAACTAATATAAGAAGGAAAACATCGTTTGTTTCTTTGTTTTATCTCGTCCAGAAAAAAAAAATATTCTTGACAGATGTGTCTAAGTTCATATTTGATTTGTGACCAGTTTATGCCAATGCCAGCACCTTCGACTATAAGTACTTGTCACATAGGGTTAGCTATAAATTTGATTTCCACAAAATTAATGAAAACAAGAAACACAATTGTACCCCAAATCGCAAACAAATCACCAAAATAAATCATGACACCGACACAAGATAATCACTTGGACATAAAATGAAGTGAATTAACAAAAACGAAATTGAATATAATTGAATTTTCTGCGAAATACTTAGCTTGACAACACAGGCAGTTTCTATATCGCTATATCGCTTCTGCTATATTGATCAGAGGATCAAAATCCAAAAATATGTAGGATTAGAATATTTGTCGATGAGCCAGATTATGTTGAATCGGGGAGAATACGAAATATTTACAGCTTACTTCTTAATTTGGGGAACAGAAGACTTCTTAAAACTAATGCTAATAATCCGAAATATTTGTCAATGATGGACCACCAGCTTTTCCCATCCACGTTCACTTTCTTCTGGGGTCCACATTAGTTCAAGAGCGATGTTAGCGTAAGCCAGATTGCCCCCAGTTATTAAGAAGTTATCATATTTCGCTATGAAAGAAAAACATTCTTTTTATCAGTTTGAAGTCAATTACCAATAATATTTAGCGACTTGGAGGGGTTCACCTGCTCTAGTTGTTCAGTCTAAGGAGAGCTAAAATATATATTTAATGTTTCAGATTTGTTAGATGAGTTTAGAAAGCGAGGATCCCTTGCACTTAGGATAGTGATAAGATAAGGAGTTTGTGTCCAAATAATGTGTTTTTTTCGTTCCAAATGTTCCGTTGTGCATTTTGTTGCACAGGATGGCCGTAAGATATAAAGGTTCTACTGTTTCACCACTCCGAAAAAGTCATAACAAATTTTCAA
This sequence comes from Dioctria rufipes, assembly GCA_963924295.1. NCBI lineage: Eukaryota > Metazoa > Arthropoda > Insecta > Diptera > Asilidae > Dioctria > Dioctria rufipes. The sequence goes on from OZ002742.1 coordinate 31,600,680, forward strand.
TATTTCCTAACTTTTTACACAACCACGATGACTATCTGTTATGTTATGTGACAAAAAGCACAGTTACTTCCTTTAATAGTTGGATAACATACAAAATTATAAAGTATAGAGAAATTAGTGGCATTGGTTACATATCACACACCTAGTCAAAATAGAATTTGCATTTTTTGGATTCCATTTTGAAGATAAATTGCCAATTTTAACAAATCATGGACTCGAAAGATATTGTTTTTCCACATCATAAATGTTTTAAATATATTAAAGTATTGAATGCGGTGAAAATTTCATTGAAACTGCAATAAAATTTGTTAGTAGGGAAAATGTACGGGATAAGTTATTTTGTAAATCTTCTGTCCAATTCAGAAGTACACTACAAGTCGACATTATAATCGCCGTCAATTATAGATTTGTATGGTTTTGGGTTTCTATTTAAAATTTTGTAAAAACATTCACAAATTGCTTCTGGTTCCCGCAATTGTAGAGTCCAAGATCTCCAACCACTTGCTGGACTCGTGACACCTATGTAACTATTCAATAGCTCATTTTCTTTGCTTGCTATTAATTTTAATCGATCGTTTCCCTTATTCAATACAATATTTGAAGAAAATGGATGTTTAGTTTATGCAAACACTAAAATTTAATTGAAAAAATTCCAAAGTCAGCGGTGTTTCTCGGCGTTTAACAGACTTAATGCTTAAATCCTGTTTATCGAATGTCATGTGGCCCATTAAAATCGCACCAACATTCCTTCCCACAATTTTAGGATGGTTCAAATATCATAAAATGTTTACTGAATATGAATAACGAACCGAAAACGAGTAACCTGAAGGCGAAAATAAGATTGCGTCCATTGGGCCATCCAATACGAGTATTCTTGATGCAGTATGTAAACAGGTTTTCTGAGAAAGAGGTGAGAAGAAACAAAGAGATATCTTTCTAAAGTATGAAGATATATCTTTGCGTCTTCTCACTTCTTCCCAAGAAAACCGGTATGCATATTGCATCAAGAATACTCATTTGGGATGGCGCATTATTTGTCATCATCTTCATCATTCGAATCTTCAAGATATTCCGACTCTTCGAATATTTTATAAAGGATACTATACATAAAATAAAAACTCTACAGTTGTGTGAAGTTTAGCGAAATTATTATTATAACTATAATCGGGCCATCCCAGACGAGTATTCCTGATGCAGTATGCAAACAGGTTATCTGGGGAAAATATAAGAAGAAGCAAAGAGATAATTTTACACTTTGGAGAGATATGTCTTGTTTTTTTCGCACCTCTTCCCCAGAAAACCAGTTGCATACTGTATCAGGAATACCCGTCTGGCATGGCCATCGATCTTATACCAAGGCATCTTAAAACAAGTGACAAATCTAGAATTGGTTTAAGACCAATTATTATGATATCCTAGATGAATGTAATTTCGTATGGTCACCCATCTGCTCAAGTTTGTTTTTGACGTAGTTTTTGAATATATCTCTAGAACGGTTCGTCGAACAGCAAAAATGATTAGAATCAATTTCATAGGATTTCATATTCCGAAGAACTTTTCAGTACATTAAAACGGTATAGGACTGACCGTTTTCACATGATGCGCAAAAATTCTAAATTTTTATATAGCAACATCAAGAAGAAGTTGCCCGATTTAGTCCATTTTTGAAATTATATTTACTATGTATTTTTACGAAAACACTATGTACAAAATTTCAACGCTCTACGTTGACGCGCTCTTAGGCAGTGTCCAAATATGTATAGTGAAAAATGAAATTTTTGTATGGCAACCCTACGAAGGAGTTACCTTATTTATCCCAATTTTGAACTTAATTTTACTTTTTTTTTAAAGCCCATGTGCAAAATTACAGCTCTCTAAGTACACGCGTTCTCGAGTTATCGTGAGGACGGACAGACGGACGGAATGTAAAAATCAAAATAACTTTTAATATTATGCGTGTACCCGTCCAATCCATTTTGCTTTACCGTCATTATTCCTGGGAGTTTCAAACAGAATGATAAACTTAGTATACCATTTAGATTTCATCTAAGGTATAAAAAAATTAAGAATTTATATTCCCCCACTATACTGTCAGTTTATGGGGACTATTTTTGATTCTGATTTTCATTTGGTCTATCACCATTCTACGAAACTCTCATTTTCGATTTTCGGTTTCTCAAAAGTGTGAGTTTCCTTTATTAACATGCCAACACAGATGAAAATGTATTTCCTTACTCATAATTAATTTTGAGTAAAAATTGTTAATTTAATTATTGATCTGTAAAACTTCATGATTGTACTCCAGGAGGGATGGTATATTAATAATGATGAAGTAACAGAATTTTATATAGCAATATATTTCAGATTAAAATTCGTTGAATGTTCTACCCAGAAATGTTAAATTTCACTGCCCTTTTTCGCGTCGACATCTTGTTGGGTTTTTTATTTTGCGAAATTTGGAAAAATCGGTCCTCAATTCACAATAATACCAATCGGTTTAAAGCAATATTTAGTAATGGTAAATTACGCACCAACACTGAGTCCGTGTTTATGAAAATTCGAATTTTTGTTCAAGAACTGTATAATTACTTCCCAGTACTCATGAAATATGTGCTTAAAAATATCTAAATTTATTCCAAACTGACACAGCTGATTAGCATTTGTTTTCTAAGACACCTGCGTATGGAGTAATGGAAATTACAAACTTATCCCTAAGACATTGCAAAGTAAATTGAAGTGGAAAGCATTAAAATCACTTATCAGCTGATGTGAAGACCACCCACATCACTCGATGTCCAATATATTTCTAGAGTGTTTCCAATTAGTTCGCTGCACTGCAATAACGAGCGATTAGATTTATTGGTCCCATGAATGCTATGTGGTATATGTCTAGACTTAAACTTGTGCACCACTGGAGCAGTCTTTACCCTGCAGTATTTTTTTTTTATCTAGTTATACAGTAAAAGACAACACTGCTGTGAGGAATGTGGGTTTGAAGGGTTGGATACTGAGTCTTGAGTTTCCTTGAATGGCCAGGGGAATTGGATGGTGGGTCTGAGAGAGTGTACCGTTACGTACATAAATCCGTCTCTAAGAAGACAAATTTGTCAAAATGAATTCTTTCTGGTCTTACTATAGCTTCAAGCTTGTCACTTGCTATGTTATTACTTATGACATTAATGATGACTGTGTTGCCCAGGAATATCACACAGCTATAAAGCGATTCAATTTTGTTTCTGCTCCATTTTATTGCTAACATAAACGTGGAAAATTTTCATCATAAAGCTTTTAACATTGTAGCACTAAGATGAATAATGGATTCACCTATACCACAAGTAAGAAATTTTTATGATTTTTCGGATGAACACAATATTAAAAGTGGAGTTGTATATGATTTATTTGAATTTGTTTTTGGGGATTTGTGGACTCTAATTTTATTTATAATTGCTATTTAATTTTTAAATTGTAGAAATTAGTCTATTACACTGCTTAAAATTTATAAGTGTCTTTTAATTTAGCTGAAAGTTACGAAAGTAAAGATGACATCGAATTACTAAGATCTCATGACTCAGCCATGGCTGTCTTTAGCCAAATTGGGGTTCAGAGAACTTTGGGATATGGGTACCCTCTATCAAAAAATACAATTATCATCACAACACCGGAAACACACCGATTGGAAGTTCAAAGACGAGTAAACTGATGACTCGAGAAGAAAGATAACTTAAATTGGTGATAAGGGGTATCCGCGTTCGAATGCCCCGATCGTGAGAGTTGGTTTGCTTGTATTGTAATAATAAAATGATTTAAAGGAATTACCTTAGCCAGGCAGAGTGGCCAGTATCATGTAAAGCTGAACCAATTTCCCTGATAACTCAATAGAGTTTGGTTACTAATAATAGAAAATTAAAAACTGCGGGAAATTTCAAAAATATTGAGGCTGCAAACACTATTCAATGGCAGTGATGTTTTTTTATACATTTTATTTTATATGAAAATTTGTTGCCATTAGAATTTCGAAAAAATTCTATGATCTACTTTCAGTTGCCAAAATCTAAGTTAACTTGTAATAGCTTGTTATACTGGTCGGAAATTTGGTCATCAGTTGGTCTACTATCGCAGAAGCTAGTGGGTCCCATGGATTGCGGAGCACTGGGGCGAGGCTCAGGAGGCCCATAGGTATAGATAGCACGGGGTTCAGTACTTTTGTAAATAACATTAAAATGTATTCTTTCCGGTCTTTATCATAATCATCCGTAACTACAATTACCAGTGTAGGTAGCGCCTATATACATATATTCAGGGCGTGCCTTGTGCCCCTAAATAATTCCAGGTATTGCTTTCTTTCAATTCGCTTTAATCTTTCTAAATTAATTGTATCAGAAATAGTAGGATTTAAAATTATCATAAACTGGATCACAAATAATTTTTCTATAGCCATTTTCTAAATTAATTATTCTGAACAAAAAAAAAAAAAAAAACTGTAATTAGAAATCTGGGACGTCTGCGTTTTATAATGTTCGGTTTCGCGGGTTTTGTTTTGGTTGCGATTTTTAGTGCTAATTAGATCAAATTTTAGGTAAGTGCTGATGGTAGGTACAAGTTGTAGTGTTGTGCTGTAGTACTTAAGTTATGTATTTTTTCAAGTTAAAAAAATTTAAATTTCTGCAACTTGTGTCAGGTGTGCACTTGCTTTTGTTTTCTTTAGATCTTGAGTTTCTGCTATATTGGTACTGTTTATTGCATTTTTTTCCGAGTACTATCGATTCCTCTGCTAGTAATTATGTATCACTAAGCATATCATATACATAAACTGATTTTAATCGAGTTACTATTTGCCGTTTAGGTCAGGCTGAACTTGAACAGCGAACATACCTATATATATTTAAGTGTGTGCCTATATCTAAATTTTAAATTCTAATGAAACGTATCATAAGAATATTTTACTTTCTTTAACAAAAACCTGTAAAATTTGTAAATGGTGCAGGGCAATCAGCACGGATTCACTCAGGAATTTGAGTGTCGTGAAATAGTGTCATAGAAAATAAAATCATTTGACCGTTTTTCCAGCTGTAAAGAAAAAATAGCTCATATTTCGTTTATGACTTTAGGCGCTTTCAGCAAGCACATTCTCAGTGAGACATGTGAGATATTCTCAGTTGACTCACTAAGACTGCACTTTCGGTAAACTGTCTCAGTTCCATATTGCGATACAAAAATCGATCGCAACCAATGAGCAACTGAGACAAGTGAAACTGAATTTTCTTGTCTCAGTTGACTCAGTTTCATTTTATGATTTTAATTACTAATTAAAGTTTAGTGAGCTATTTGAATAAACTAAGAACAATTTATTACTATTCGTTTTCTGTGGTCAAAATTATTTAAATGTCAAAACTGTCAAATCAGCTAATTGGTTTGAACTGAGACAACTGAGACGGTTGCTCAAAGTTTTGTCTCAGTTGTCTCACTGAGATAGTACTTGCCGAAAGCCCCTTTTATTTCTTTGTACAATTATTAGGAAATTGTTATATCGTCTGCTAGGTAAGTATGTAGAAATCAAACAGCTACGGAGTATGCTATTACAACTTTAATTAATCTTAATAACTATTAACAAATGCGTTGATCAGGAAACACATAGCGCGCGGCCAGCTACAATGATAGAATGACACTGCTAACTAGAATTATATGTCATGTAGGTGCATCTGCTTAGCTAATGCTATAACGACTAGTTAACGTTAAGTTCACAACAGACACAAAGGCATGTATGACTTTATTTCGCAAAGGAATATGACTTTATTTTGCAAGTATTCAACGGAATTTTGCTCGTGACTTTTGGTAAAAGGCAAATATATCCACCTTTTCCATAAATCTGATATTTGTTTCAATTTTTGGTATGACTTTTTTTCTTTTATTTATCAATTTCAGAATGAAATGAAGCTATACAGAAAATATCAGCTATTTTCACTTTGCACTTTGACTTTATTTCCTATGACACTATTTCACATCACCCCAGAATTTGTGTGAAACATGCCATCATTGATTTCTTTTATATAATAAAAAGAGATATATCGAGACTTAATAAAAATTGATTCTAGAATTAATGGCGGTGGTTGGGGGGGAGGTGGGGGGTGGTTGTTTATACCAAACATGGTTTTCATATAATTATTATTAGAAAATATTTACAAAAGTTGAGATTTTGTGGTATGCACTCATTTTTACTTTTCAAAAAGAAAACAAAAAACAATAGTTTTCATTTCTGAAACTTTGCTTTTATTTGAGATTGCCTTATCAACAAATAAAAAAAAACTTTATAATGTTTTGCGCGTAGACAGTAGTGTGAAATCTAGTCTCAAACGTAAGGGAGGGTGCCGGTTTTAAAAGGACAACTCAGCTTTTATTTAGTCAAACATAATTTTTTTATTCATATATCTTAACCTGAATATCACAATTCAATGTATAGCATAAAATCTACTAAAACTTAAAGTCTACTAAAACATTGGAATTAAACTTCCACAAATAAAATATAGAATAAAATTCTCTGATGGTGAGAGCGACGATGTAGCAGAATTATACTTCGGCTACAACGTGCTGAAGCGTGTAAGCAGAATTATACTTCTGTTGCAGCGAATGTGAGACCGTGTACGCACAATTATACTTCTATCGCAACGTGCTGAGGGGTGTAAGCAGAATTACACTTCTGGTACAGAAAATGTGAGAATGTGTACGCAGAATTATACTTCTGCCGCAACGTGCTGGAGCGTGTAAGAAGAAAACCGTGCCTTTGTTCAAAAGATAGGAAACTCAGATTAGACTCTGGTGGAGGATGCTTTCAGATTATACTCTAAAAACCGTAACTGGGTCGAGTATTGCTGCGAATAGTCAGAAGAATGCCCAGGGTAAGAATACCACTACGTTGGAAAATGAGAAATTAGAAGACTGCGGGTGTTTTTATTACAATTCACTTTTTTATTTTTGTTCCTCCTAGCTAATAACACTAGAGCTGCCCCATTCTAATTTATTAAATTATTCACTACACAATTACATTACAGCTTGGTTAATTTGTTTGCACTGATATCATGTATGCAGATGTGTCTATGTGTATACTTATGTGGAGGGGAATGAGATGCGTCATTGCCGTGCCATGAAACAGACTCCCTCACTACGACATGGGAGCTCCAACGGAGTCCTCACATTCTAAGATATTTGCAGTGCTCTTATGTAAAACTGACAAAAGTTCGATCTGAATAGCTCCTCCAGCTTAAACTACTATTCATACAGAAAAATGGTGTTCCGATAATCTTAAGCTTACTTTCTTATCTTCCGAACCGTAATACAATTTTCATACCTCTCCTAACAAAATTATTTAAAAAAATTTATCTTATCCTAATGACTACGATTCTTAAGACAAAAATTCGCTGTGCCGTCATGGGATGCTGTGGGCTGATGATATCAAATGTAGCTGCCTACAAATTCGGACTCCGGCTGCACATACACACATGCAATTATCACTTAGCTGAAACAAATTGAGCGTGAAATGGTAAGCGTACTTTGTAATCAAAACTATTTTATTATTTTCTTAAGTAAGGTATATAGGAAGTGTAGCTTTTGGGAAGGTAAGGAACCAAACTGTAAATTACTAGAAGACTATTATCCTATATGGGTAGTAGTTTAGGCCCTATAGCATATAAAAAGTCAATGTTTGGCACTTTTCCATAAGTATCAATATAGAATATTTTAGAAAACGGACTCACAACGCATACATATAGATTTCTGTTTCATGGTTTGGGAAGTATTCTCGAGGGTTTTGATTTCATACATGCACGACTCTTTGTAAATATTTTTGACATGAAACGACGACCACGCCGGCGTCGGCGTTATTAATGTAATCCAGCCATGAGAAATGTACATCGTCAAACCACGCACGAGATGAGAATACGTCTTTCAGGGGCGCACCTAGAGGGGGGACGAACGGGAACGGTCCCCCTCCAGAATGTCAGTTTTCTGAGCATAATTTACAAATTATGTATAAAATGTGGTCTGTATATTATTACAAAGTCCGATAAAATAAAATAAAACCTTTTAATCTACAATAGCCGTCCTTAAGTGCTCAGATGGGTGCAGGACGCGACTTTAAAGCCCTATTTTTCTGACTTATTAGGACACCTATGGTCCCCCCCAAAGCCAAATCCTGGGTGCGTTACTGACGTCTTTGCGCTGTTTACAGTCGAGTTGCTGGAAGGTAACTGACGAATTCTAGACTGACTGCTGGTTATTTATAGGCAAGCGGCGTTCAGCTCCTTCAACGGTGGCACTGGAGATGGCGGTTGAGTTTACTTTGGAGATGGACCGGTTTAGCTTCTGGTACTTGCTCGGTACTGCGGTTGATCGTAGACTGATTTCACTTCAAGTCAAGTCAAGAGTTCTTCACACGCGATTAACGAAATAAAACGAATTATGGCGAAATTATACACCGAACCGATATCCCGGGATATTTGATAAAATTTACGTACAGGCTTTAATTTTGGCCTAGGTTTCACTTTTGTCTTTGATTTACTTTACACTATAATTGTTCGAATAATTATTAACCTTAGCTTACGGATGTCGAAATATTATTAACAGCTTGTTGCGCGACGGCAAGCTGCTGATTTCACTTTTCTTGTGACCTCTTATTTATATGGTCTTGAACACTGTGGTACAGTGTGCAGTTGCTGTTGTATAGTCTGCCACTCCATTTGTTATGTTGTCTATGTCTTTCCACTGTGAGTGATCACGTATCGCTTGGATGATGTACCATGCACGTTACATCCCTTTATTGGTATATTCCCAAATATGGTCGGAAAAATATTGTAGTTTGAAGACCTCCTCTACTAGATCAGAGTACAGTTAACTCCAAAAAGAGGGTGCCATACTGAAAAGATTTCCATGTCTTGAGCTTTCCTGTTCTCACAATGTTTTTTAGTCTTGATGTCTCCTTTCGCTATCCAAAATATGTAGCAACTGATGAAAGACACCCTTTATAAATAATGTGGTGAAAGCGTCTAAAATCCTTCAAGAGTGAACTTGGATCGAGAGAGTGATTAAGTATAATTTCAAAGTACAAAGGAAAACACACCCACACACACACACATACATATGTAGATTTGCTTTAATTATAAGACAAGTGGTATTAAGAATATTCTAAGAAAAGTGAATACTCTCTTCCCGTAACAAATTGCAAAAGGGATAAAGTTTCACCGAGCCTTTAACACCTAAAAGCTGACACAATTAGAAATTGCTCCACAAACTTTGAAATTTTATTGCCACAAAATACTTTAAGCTTCTGCAATTTGTAAGAAGTTTATGAGATGAAAAAATCCCTTCGCTTCTAAAAAAAAGTACTACCTTCAAACGTATGAAGCTGAACCGTACTCTGTATATAAAGACATTATAATAGATCCCGCCTGTTTCAATCCAACAGGAACCTTGTTTTTAAGAAGCATCATAAAAACTTTCCGCAGTAAAATTGAATTATTGTTAAAAACAATTTCTCCCATGAACTGCTGCTGCTGATGCTGCTTCCAAGGAGTACAGGGGAAACAGAAGAACGGAAAAAGCTTTGGTGCCATTTAGAGAATCATTACCATTTTAGCATTTTCCTTTTACTAAACTCCTACTATACTACTCTCGCAACTTCATAGACACATCCCATTAGGAGATGGCTTAACTGACTATGAAAATCGTCATTATTCCAGAAGCTTAGCTTTAAATGAGTGCGATGATGGGCTTGATGTACAGGAACGGAATATACTGAACGACACATGGGCATAAATGCAGGGAGATTTTTTTTACTTTTCGCCTCACCTGGCCCTTTCCATCTTTAAAGTCAATGGGGAATGTCTGCTTCTGGAAAACGAGAAAACTTTTTCCCATTTAACTTTTTCTATTCACCTCATGTCACAAAGGCTGGTATAAACCCCGACACTGTAAACACAAGGAAAACAACCTGCACGGAGAATATCCCGTGGCAATTACAGCTTTAAAGTGGAGAATTTATTCACCAATTTTTCATTTTTCACCTTTTATTTATAGAGTAGTGGGGGGGGGGGGGTGGCCCGTATTTATATTTAATGAACCTTTTCGGTTGGAGAGGGAAGGGATGAAGGAGCTGCTTGGCGAGCTTGGTGGTGTGGTAAATGCTACATATATATCCTGGTGACAAAATTCTCAACAAGTTAAATGAAAACAGCTGCCATTTTAACGTTAAATTTATCAAGACACCTTTGAACAGGAACTAGGGTGTCAAATTGGTTTAATTCCACCACTAGTCCTCTAGAATAGAGCAGTCCTCAAAATTTCTGAGGTGAGTAATGAATAGAGGGAAATTGTTGTACAAATGACTTGCTTGAAACAATGACATTGTGCTTGCTTTAGATAGATCCATATATGTATGTATTAACTCATTCCTTATCTTGCACCTAGTACTATGTATACCCACCTCCTTTTGCTTCATCTACTTACCTTTTCCTGTCACACGATTTTCCGCCAGTATTGCGTGGCATTTAAATTTTTGTTGTTGTTAATTGTTCGAAGCGTTAAGCGATTGCTGACATGACATGCGAACTTGCAGGAAGATTTTAATGCTGTAATTATTATTCATTTCGCTCTGTTGCTTTGACATGAAAAAATTGCGTGCAGCAGGAAGGTGTTTGGACAAAACTCCTTTTCGTGACCCCGTGCTTTTTCGTTAGGAACTAAAGTACAAGATCCGAAACAATACCAGAGCCAGTGATTATTTCATATACAGCACAAGGATCACGTCTTTTGAAATTAATTGTGAAATTGTCTAAAAGTGAATGTTTTGAAAAATTATTACCGTGTTGAGGGAATATGAGGTTAATGAGTTTTTCGGTCAGAAGTAAAGATTTAATTTTTATTATTGAGTGAGTGAGTGAGAATAAAATTAATGACGGTGGAAGAAGTATATACTGGAAAATAAAAAAAATAAAAATTATTGTAGGGAAACCGAATCGAATGGCGAATTAGAGAAGTATATTTCCGATTCAAGTGTTTATGTTGTTTACTCTTTTTTTTCGAAGATTTATTGTTTACACTTTCGTAACGGTTGTTACGGTCCTCAAGGAACTTTGGCTTTGTGGGTGTTATGTCGTTAGTCTACATCTGTCCAAAATTCTATGTGTTACTTTTCTGGCTAGCGATACTGTTGATCTTCTTTTTTTTTCAGGTAATATTTATTTTACCCAATATACAATATGCTCACAGGTGTACTCTCAGTTGGCACATCCGTCGAGATCCCCTAGTAGTACCCCTAATATGGAGACAGTATAACAAAAGGAACAGAACGATCTAACAGCATACAGCTAAAATTATAAGTTTAAATAATATAGCAAGCCTATGGTGGACCAGTGGGGTTACCTGCCGTATTGCGAGGCAATTGAGGCCTGCATATGAGAGGAAAAGGACAAAGGAAGGCTCACAGGGTCATAGGGGATCATGCTAGATTACTGGGTATAGCGGCCAACGAAATCTGAAGGAGCTGTAAGGACTCGGAGGAAGTCGAGTCATCCGTCCAACACGTGCTTTGCGAGTGCCCCGCTTTGAGGAATAAAAGGGGTAGGCTATTGGGTAGCTACTTCTTTTCAAGTCTGGGGGAGCTTGCATGCAAAGTGTAGAATTTAGATGTATTCTGAGTTTTCTGAGAGAAGCAGGATGGATCTAGGTTAAAAGTCTTTGGTAAAGCCTGAGTTTCCTAAGGAAAGCAGGATGGATGCTTCTAAGGTTATTCCATGAGGTCTAAGGGCACAATGGACCAATTAGGGGTCTAAGTGATGCAGGCTAGTAGTTTGCCGGTACCCCTCTTACCTTACCTAACCGAACCTTCTCTTGCGCATATCGAAGGCCGCACTGGCTTTCGTGACGCGTTTTTCTAAATTAACTTTCCAGCTCAGCTTGGAATCGAGTATGATTGTCAGATACTTTGCCTCGTTGGAGAGATTAAGATCGTTTCCACCCAACATAGCAAGTCTGAAACTTTGAACCCTCCTCCTTCTTGCAAAAAGAACTAGCTTCATGTTCGAGGGGTTTACTCTCAATCCACTATTATTGGACCAGTTATCCAGCTTAAGTAGCGCAAATTCTAGAGATTTCTTAACACCGGACACAGCTGCATGTAGTGCCGACTCTACTGATTTCCCTTTTGTGTAGGCATGCTGGCTTCCACTGCCGCCCTGCCATATATTTCTTATGTGTATCTCTATTAGTCTCTCCAAGACCTCAAGCATAAAGGCGGAGAGACTGATAAGTCTAAAGTCTTCGTTGTGGCCCTTTCTGGCTGCCTTAGGAATGAATAATGCTCCCTCTATTCGTACCCGGTAGCACTTTATAAAATTACGGATCTGAAAGATCGGGTTAGTTTTAAATTTGTCTTATACAAATTTTTGTGCAAAGAAGAAGATCATCCTTACTTCCTGCTAGGCCCTGGGCACGAGACGGAGCCTCATGCAGCTCTTCTAAATCGGGACTAGGTATGCTATTATGTAACTTAGTGATTTCTGAAGCATAGTCCCTCAACCCCCGATGCCTTAAGGGGTTTACAAAATGGACCATATCGCTTTTTCACTGACACCTATTCGTCTCCAACTTTCTACCTTGTAGCTGCCGCGCTGCAGAACTCAACACCGACGGAACTATCTTCTCGCTGCCCGGAAAATGGGCACCAAGAAGCGCATTTAACAGCTCGTCGTTTCTAGGATTCATCCAGACTCCGTTCTTCCCTATTGTGAAGAACGGAGTACTATGAGCTTTAGCAAGCACCTTCAAATAAGCGATATTATCTGAGATAATTTTTCCCGTGCAAAACACTAACCCAAAATGAGTGAGTGGTTATTGATGGTTGAACCATTTGTGGCTCTTTTAGTATAGGTATTGGCGCATTCATACCTCAGTTTGGACTATGGTAGGGGTAGAGCCCAGAGCCTTTGAAATATAGCATCTGGGGTCGTATATGCCCAATCCGACTCCACTCCTCGTTTTGAACCGTCTGTATACCACACTATCGCTCCTTGTTAGAATGACGGTTTAGTGGAACGCCATTGTTGTGGTCTCCCAGAACCACGTCGAATAGCAATCGATTTTATTGCAAATTAAGTAAAAAAATTCTATGGCGTCTGTGCATTATCTACGGAAGTAATTCGAAAATTCCACATTCTTCCTATAAGAATAGAGCTATAAATTCATCATAAAATCTTGAAATACTTGTTGAAATTTTAAGAATTTATAGAAAAAAGTCTTCTTGCTGTATTTAATATGAAAAATGTTGACAGGTAACTAGCACATATGAAAGACTTCCGTAATACTTCTCACCTACAATCTTCAACCTTCCTTGAATCTTTCGAAATATTTTCTTTCATGTTCCTTTCATAGATTCACGTAAACGATGTACAGTTCTACAGAATTCTAATCGTTTTTTCACGGAAGCAAAACTTCAAATATGATATGATCGAAATCGATATGAAACATCAAATTCTAATAACGGTTTATGTGTATTATAATGCGTATATATAGAAGTATATATATTTATCTAAGCAATGAAAGAAATTTATTCGTTTTTATATTAGGAAATTATGAAAAATATCCCACACGTGCATATTTACATGCTTTTGTAGGCACGTATAGCGAATAAAGAATACATTCTCATAGAAAATAATCAAATTTTTCATATGCCGAGAGGGAAGAGAAAGGTTATGGCAATTTCTCAAGTGGAATTTCTTTGAAAAGGGACTCTTGTCACATTTAGAACGATATACCTTTCACCGGATAAAATATCCTGTGAATCCCCTTATATCGTCAATGTAGGAAATGTATTTTTACTTTATCCTAAAGCATTAAACTTTTCGAAAAGTGGGAGCAATTTTTAAAGTCTTTCAACCATACGGAAGGTGTGTACACACAAGGATCAGATTGAGTTTTCAAGAATTCCAGTCCGTGACATTTTACACTTGAACAACTTAAGTCAATTGAACTTTTTTGTCTTCTTTAGCGCTATTTTGTCTGTTGTTTATTGACACTCAGCGCTTGAATTTAAAAGGTGCCCCATTTATTTACGTTGATTATTTTTAAAAAAGATCCATTAACTTCAATTTTATTTTAATACAGCGAACATGATATGGATACTAATAAATCTGTTATCATTGTAGTAGGGAAGAAAAAAAGAACAATACAAAGATCCCTCTGGATACGCAACACAACATGTCTTGATTTAAACAGATTATATCAATGAAGCGTACACACAAGAGTTCCCTTCTTCAATTCTAGCGAAAAGAGAAATATTCAATCAACCACGAGCAAATTGGGTTTCTGTTTGAAGGACTTTTTGCTTTTCCGTTCCCTTTTTTCTATTGGCTATTTCAAAAGAAAGGACACAGGAGGTAGTAGGTGCTAAATTCCTTCAGAATGCCACCCGCGCCAATTCTGAGAAAGCGCTTTATGTTCAACATCAAAACGCATAAAACATTTCAATCGAAAGATTTCCTTTAAAGTCCTTGAATCTTCTACAGCTATGGCCACAACGTTTCAGTCTTTATGCCTAAAGTCTCATCGTCTTCGTCCTTAATCTTTTCGTTTCTTCAATTAAGTGGTTTCAAGATGAAAGTGACTTCTGTGAATCACTCAATCGATTCCATAGCAATTTTAGAAATGGTGTAAAGTGTACTTTAATGTGCTCGTTATGTGAAATCAAATTGTTCGACCTTGATGTCAGAGGTATTTTTTATTGCTTTGTAGTTATAATAAAGGAAGTGTTTTTACTTTTATAATTTTCTAAGTAAGATATATCTTAGATCATAATAGTGCAAATTCGTTTAATTATAATCAGAGAGTAATGAAAACTGAAACGAATTCTAACAATTGATATTGGAGAGACATCTAGCGTTACAATTTCTGTTTATTTGAGTTCATTACTTTGGCTTTAATAATTATTGTAAGAAAGAATTATTTATAACAAAATATTCAAAAATAAAGGTGGAAAAATATGGACACCGCTGTACAGTATTTTCTAAGGATTCAGAAAGTACTGATTCCTAAACGAGGTGGCTTCATTGGCTAAATTTTTCACTATGCTGACTTTGTGTTAAGCTTATATAGTGCCATCTTTACGCATTTTCATTTTCATTTTCATACAAAATAACGTATGGTGACAGTGTGTGCAGCATCAGTACTTTTTAAATTTTCGACACTTTTTTACGGTGCGAGTATAATTTTAGTAGCAAAACTCAGCATAACAGATTACCCAAAAATGAAGGACGAAGTTCATGAAATGGATACGCAGTCGGAAGTAATTCTGGTTGCGCCAACGAAAAAGGAAACCATATACATGGAGTGTAATAATGTCGATATGAAAAACAATGAAGCCCTTGAAATTCAGCTTATCAGTTTTAGTCTTAAGCCTAATACTAAAATCCGTGTTAAACTAAGCTTTAGCGAGTCTTTAGCAGCTAAAGCCTAGTACTAAGTTTCGCGCTAAGCTAAATTTTGTATAAAAATTTAGCAAGCTAAAAGATATTGCCGAAAATTTATCCTGAATTTTAGCGAGAGCGGTACTAACGTCAACGCGCTAAATTTGCCTTTGGGTTTAGATTAGAGATGGCAACACCAGTAAATCTCCAAAAAATTTAGCTTGAATTTATCCGCCCGGGCCGTTGTTTAGCGCGCTAAAAATATTTATTATCAGTTAAAGTAGTTTTGTACGTCTTTGCTCTAAGTACGGGTGAATTAGATTTTTTATAGTGGCCGTATTTTCAATATCATTGTTAATATTTTTCTTATTATTTACATTTTTAGCTTTTTAGCACGCTTCTAGAGTTCAAGGACAATGTATCCAGCATTCAAGAAAGTCACTCTTAGATGGGCGTTCAAGGCCCCATTTGTGGAAGACACAGTATTGTGGTCGCAGCTTCCACGACAAGAATTTGCATCATGCCAACAATTTTTCTACAGAATAAAAATTTATAGCTAAAACTTTTCTGCAACATCTATTATGATAGATTGTACTCATTTTACTATATTTCAGGATTTAATTCTTAATTAGTGATAATTAAGAATTAAGAGTATTTTGTTATCTTCTTGTCTTTTATCTATTTCGGAGACCTTCCGTGATCTATAATTTCATGTCAGCTCCATTCAAGCTCAAATAGAGGACATTTAAACGTAATTGGCCCAGGAAAATTATTAAAGACAGTCTAAATCTATTACTTATTCTCAATGTTACACTTATTATGACAATTTGCTTACGTCACAGTAATCGAAGGAAGTCTGGATTTGATTTTCACTCGTTAAGCAAAACCCATTTGTAAAACACTTAGGCATTTACTTTGCTTAAGGAGTGAGTCAAGTAAGTACCGAGTAGGCTTTGTTGGCAGAAAATGTCGAGAAAATGTCGGAATTGTTATTTTGTCATCTTTGATTAATTTTCCGGTCTGTTTCTCACTTTGACATTGAAATTTTTTTCTAAAAAGTCATTCGGCATTGACATTAAGCATGGCAATGAATTTGGAAGATTATTTTAAGTATGTTTTGCTACTTCAAATTTGAACTTTAAAAATTATGCTTAATTTGTGGTGTCACTTATTTTTATTGTAGGTTTAAGATTGAGATTAACTATCTAATGGATATTAAAATCATTCCGTCGATTAATTAAATTTTTAAAAGTGTGTGTAGTTGTTGTTTGTGGATGGCGTTGTATGATGATATATACCCCTAGTAGAAATTGCTCACAGTTCTACCTTGTCTCCTGCCCCGCAAGGGGCAGTTTTTATGTAAACCAATACTAATTTGACTGAAAACTATCAAGGTGTTTGCAGTTCATAAAGAAACATATAGAAAATTAAGGCCCGATGAGCTTCATGATGAGCATTCATTAAATCTCATCGAAGGACTCATTGGATAGCATGAAACGGCTCCGTATATACTAAACCACAAATAAATAAATATTTATTATTGTCATCACCTTGTCAGATGACATTTCTACTAGGAAAAATTTGAATTAATTTTTGTGATTTATTTATTTTAGTTTTTAAATTATTTATTTTAAATTAATTTTTTGATTTGTTTTCCGCGGAAAGACTATCGCCGGTATGCTGAACAAGACGTTATGCCGAAATCCTTACGCCTCAGCGTCTTATAGTTAGAATTCGGAAAAAAATATGAAATCAATTGTAAATGTAGATTATTATTTATGAATTCATCATGACACTCAGTGACATGCTCCTTAATAAACTCATCGTGACACTCAGCGCTACGCTCATTAATAAGTTCATCGCGACACTCATTGTCATACTCATTAATAAGCTCATCGTAACGCTCATTATGTACTCATCGAAGAGCTCATCTTATATTGTAAAATGCACAAAAGAGGAGCACAGCATACAATTCTAAATAAATGAAAGAGATGTAATTCTCATGCACCCTATCTTTGATTGAGTAAATAAATGATTTTTTTCCCGGATTTGATTCAAACACGAATAAATTTCATTAGTACATTCATCTGATTGCTCATGAGGAGCTCATTGATGAGCTCATCATGATATGTCTACCAGGGACTATATTTACTAGTCTAGTCCACTGCCATTTATATAAATGGACCGATCTCCTGTTTCATTTGACACTAGTTTTGATTTCGGAAAGTATGCTCTCACTGTCAATGCTGTCAACTGTCGTAAACTGGCGCTATACTTAAATTATTTGGGAATTTACTTATATGCATGTCAGTGGGATTTATCGAATCTACCATAAAATTATTTGGGAATATTTGTATCGATAAATTTTAATTATGAGTCGAAGGAAGTATTTTTAACCAGGCTATTTTGGTAGAAAAGTTTTGATTACCAAGTTGCCAGTTCTAGAAATACCGCTGAACTTCAAGCAATTGCTCGTTCCCAATCGTTAGAGTTCAGTGGGACAGTATGCTCTCACGGAAAGAAACAGGAATATGAAGCTGGTGCCATTTTCTTTCATGCATTTTTGGTTCAACGAGCAGTCCATTTATATACATACATGTCAGTGGTCTAACCTTAGTAAAAAGAGAGTGTAAATAAAGTAAGATGAAGGTGCTTTTGATTATTCGCGGTAATGTGAAGGATAATCAAATCACGGTTTATCTGTTGAGTTCTGGATTCTGGTTTGTTCTTGATCTCGCAAGGTATTAATAATTTCCCGAATTAAATAATGGCGTTCAGTTATGTCGCTATTCCTAAAGGGTCGTTCGGGGGTTTGATCTATGTAAAGTACGAGTGTGCAAGTTCAAGTAGGCAAACCAACTAAGTATTGTCAAACTCGAAACTCATACTGACATTTTCATTATCATGGCCTAACTTGTAACTGAAAGCGGAACTATATGGACCAAATTTTCAGCTGGTGAAATATTTGTAATCAGTTACCTAGCTGGATACGGAACTATAGCATCGTAAATCGAGATACCTTTTTGGGAAGATGTAATGCATGTCTGCTCATTGGACATATCACATGATATATTTATATCATTTGCATGTCATAGAGAAAGAATGAGGACTGTAGACTTGGAAATAAAAATGGAAATTGTGAACATCTATATAAAGATACATGTCCTGATTGATCATCATCGCCGATCCGAAAATGCTAAAGCTAGATACCTCAAATGTAGAATAACAGATGCATAGACTAGATAGTAAGAAACTTTTTTTTCGAAACTAAATCCCTGGGGGCGGGGGGAAGTGTAGATTAGATTAGATTTGTGGAGGGGTGTGTAGGCATTGGCTTCGCATTCACAGCGACTTGAAAGATTAAATTGTGAGTCCCCGTTCAATTTACTCCCTTCCTAGGTTTAGACCATTAATAAAGTCTAGTACCATTTTGGGACATAGGTTCCATATGTAATTTGGTAAAGGAAAAGCATGTTCGAGGTTGAGTAATGCTTTGCAGTTGGGCAATGCTTCGCAGTTGAAGAGCTAGTTTTCCGAGGTCTCATGATCATCCTGACAGAAGCGGCAGGATGAAGTCTCGGCCAAGCCCATCTTATATAGGTAATATCTCAATGAACAATGGCCTGAGACAGCTCTGAATTCATTTTGAGCTCTGTTCTCCGAAGGAGTATGAGTTCCTTTGTTTTTGCGCCAAAGTTATAAATAAACTTTTTTTTGTCTGATGAAGACCTTATAGCCATTCCCAATAGAGGGATTTTTGTTTATTCTCTCAGCTATTTAGGGTAGCTTTGAGGTAAGTCTTTGAATTTTAACAAAATGGCTCTGGTCCGACAAAGGGAGTTTTTGCTCTTCTTTTGGCATCATCATGATCATCAGCAATTTCACCGCCTTTATGGCCTTCATGTCCAGGAACCTATATAAGGCTAACTTGGTTTCTCCTTGATGAGTTTTTAAAGGTCTGCAAACACTTTCAGACTATATCTGATTTTAAGGCCTTGAGGGCGGCTTGACTGTCCAAGAGGATATTCATGGTTGAGTCATGTATATAATGCAGGTATTGGCGCATTTGTCGATGGCCAGTACCACGGCTTGGAATACGGTAGGGGTAGAACACAGGGCCTTTGATATACGGCATCTGGGGCCGTATACACCCAGTATGACTCCACTGTTCGTTTTGGAACCATCTGTATACCACACCATCCATCCTTGTTGGAAGGACGGTTTAGCGGAACGCTATTGTTGTCGATCTCCCAAAACCACGTCCAATTGTTTTACGAAATTCACCTTGGGTGTAATTATATCAGATATTGTCGTCATTTGCTCAAAGCATAGCTGTTTTAAGATATTTAAATCACTAACCAGATCACCTGGCTTTGACTGTCACTTTGACTTTGAAAAATGTAGGATTAGTTATTTATTTGATTAAAAGAAGAAAAAAACGAATAATGAAGAAACTTAAAGAGAAAAAGTCTGGTTGTGTTGAATTATTGTAAAATTACATATTATGTTCCATTTAAGTACAAGGACAAGGGTTGCGTTTATGACACCTGTACGTTCCTCATCTTATGATTTCTGTATCCAGTGACGTCTAATTATGCCTCTGGCACCTTTAGTGACAAGCTTTTTAAAATGAATGATTCAAAATATGACTGACTCAAGGTAGAATTTAAAACTATCCTCAAAAACTTTCTCTCCGTAGTTTGTTTCAAATGAAAATGTATTGATTGGCTCTACGAAATACCACTGTCTCTTTTAATAGTGCCTTCTTGAGTTCGGAGGTAGTGTAGAAGTGTGGTGATAAATAAAATTTTAATTTAAAAATAAACAACAGTTGTGAATTCTTTACTGAATTAGCTTGTGTGGTTATTATGTTTTGTGTTGGGTGTGACTAATTGGGTGTTGTATATCCCAAGCAAAGCTATAAACAAATTGTGTAATTGTGATTGATCTGGGATTGACTGGTCTCCTATGCGAGGGATGGTATTCTCCCTTTGATTATTAGCTTCATGTCTGTCGGATGTGGTTTTCTGCAGACAGATGGAGGCGTTAGGAGTGGTGTACAATTAAGATTAAGGTGTAACATTAGTGTATGGCGATATAAATAGTCACTATATGGCGGTTTTCCCTTAAGAACTGAAATAACCGTGGAACAAAATAATTAATATGTCAGTCTATCATCTTTGACATTCTGGGGTGAACTTGGATACTATACGCAAAAGTCTTACGTGGTTAAATGATGTACGAGGGTTAGATAGTTTAAGCTTTGAATGATCATCTAATTCAGATGTGTCTTTTCATACCCTAGATGAAATCTATAGGGTATACTAAGTTTGTCATTCCGTTTGTAACACCTCGAAATAATGATTGTAGAGCAAAAGTTATTTTGATTTTTGCAAATCTGTCCGTTCGTTTGTTTATCCCTCTGTCTGCCCGTCTGTCCGTCCTCACGATAACTCGAGAACGCGTTCACTTAAAAGCTAAAATTTTGCATACGGGCTTTTCAAAGAAAAAGTTAATTTTGGTTCGGAAATAGAACGAATGGGGCAACTCCTTCGTAGGGTTTCCTTACAAAAGTTTCGTTTTTTACCATATATTTGAACACGTCAACGTATACGGCTGAAATTTCGTACACAGTGTTTTTATAGTAAAAGTACATAAAACTTCAAAAATGAACTAAATCGGGCAATGCATTCTTGGTGTTGCCATATAAAAATTTAGGGTTTTAACCTATACTGTAAAAACGATCATAATAATAATATTTATTGTCTTATTGTTAGACCAATTTTAGATTTTTTACTTGTTATATATGTAAATTACAGGTCATTGTATCATCTCCAGGAAAGTCAAGTAAAAAAACAAAATATTTTTTATATATTTCAAATTTAAAAATTAAAGTGTCTTATAAAAGGAGTTTCAAAGTTTGAATGGACAAAATATAAATATGCGCATGAAGCATTGCATAAAAAATCTACTCAATAAATGACTAAACATGTATTTAATCGATTTTCGAAAAGCGAGAAAAGGTGGTAGATCTACAAGAAAAAAAATATAAGACGTCTATTAATACGTACCTATCGTGGGAAAAATGAATCTATAATCAAAAAGTACATAATTTATCGATAGTTGAAGTTCAACGTTCGAAGAAGATGAAGTGTAATATAAGTCTGTGGACTACAATCTGTTGATACAAAAAACAAATTCAAATTAATTTATTTCAACATCTACACTAGTAAGATTGAGTGTAGGATAACTAATAATATAACAATAATAGTGACAATTCAATTGCAGGAAAAATAAATCTTAATCTAATAAGTATTATTGATAAGTAAGGCTAACAAAAATCTTAATTTCTCAAACAAGGATTTATTAGCTAAGAATATTTAATATAATAACTTAAAAATAATTACTTTAAAAAAATAAACGCTACTGTATAGATCGTCAAAAAGTAAATAAGTCATTGTGAAAACTGTGGCTGATGATGTATCTCCTTAGAGGAATTGGTAGTGAACTCCACCCTAGCGGACTGCACAGAGAAATGGCTCTCACCAGTGCGCGAACAGAACCATGGCATAGATGATGTTCTCGCAGATTGAGCAAAGGTCAATTTACTGTAAAGGTAATCTGGCTTTTTGGTTACAATTAAATTGCGAAGAAACATTACAGTTCGAAATTTAAGGTAAGAGTCCAATTTGCAGCCTAGAATAGTTAAAGTGATATGACTGAAACTCCCTAGAATAAAAGCATAACGTGTGGCAGAGTTGAATGTTATATTGATCTTACGTAAGGAGTGGGAATCCAATTTACAAAGCACCTCACAGCCGTAAGTTAATAAGGGTACTAGTAAAGAATTCACTAAAAAGGCCGCAGATTTGGATAATTTGCGTAGAGCTGCATACACCTTAACAATGACACTGTTAATGTGATCGGACCAGTTCTACTAAAAATTATCCCAAGATTCTTGATACGTTTGCCGTATGGAACGGCAATATTGTTAAGCATTACGTTAGAAAAGGTGGATGTATCTAACTGGGTTTTGTATACAAATATAGCGTCAGTCTTGGCAGCGTTTAAGTCGAGTGAATTATCAACAGCCCATTTGAAGACTCTTGCAAGATCCTCATTCATTCTGTACTCAGCAATTTCTATAAGCCCTAAAGGTGTAGATATGTAGAGTTGAATGTCATCTGCGTACATATGAGAATTACAGTCAAGCAGGATAAGTGGAAGTTCGTTACTAAAAATGTAAAGTAATAATGGGGCGAGAATAGACCCTTGAGGCACTCCACTAAGAACGGTTAGAAAATCAGAGGCAATGTCTCCCAAGCCACCCTTTGTATTCGTCCGCTTAAATATGACCCAATAAGATTGCAGGCAGGATAAAAGAAATTGAATATTGTACCCAGTTTATTTAATAGAAGCCTGTGGTTAAACTTATCAAAAACTTTTGAAATATCTAGAGGAGCGAGCAAAGTGAGCTTATCACTGTCCAGGGAAGTTTCGATATCATCGAAAATCTTTAACAATGCTGTGGTGCAGCTGCGCTTTGATATAAATCCCGATTATAGGCTACACAACAATTCTCTATAATTTAAGAAGCTAATCATGTGATCATGTACAATTTTTTCAAAAACCATTGACAAGAAGGGTAATATGCTGATAGGGCGACATTCAGGAGAGCCGCAAGATCTTCTGGGGATTGGTATAATATTGCAAAGTTTTTCAAACAGAACAAATGGAGGATCTTAAAAGGACCTTGTTAAAGAAATATGTCAGATTTGTAGTTATAACGGGTATTAAAATTTTAACAAACTTTCGATGCACACCGTCAAGTCCTACTGCATTTGATTTCACTGAAATTATCGCTGCATAAACAACCATCTCATTGACCGGCGTAAAAGAAAATCCTTCAGATGAATCAAGACCATTAAAAATGCTTGCTAAATAA
Source organism: Dioctria rufipes (assembly GCA_963924295.1). Taxonomy (NCBI): domain Eukaryota; kingdom Metazoa; phylum Arthropoda; class Insecta; order Diptera; family Asilidae; genus Dioctria; species Dioctria rufipes. Next base: position 31,624,071 of record OZ002742.1, read on the forward strand.
TCGCTCGTAAAACAACCAAAAACTTCAGTAGTATCTGAAGAGGATGAAAACACTGTTAAATACGAAACTTGTCTTATCTTTGGCGTACAAATCAACATCCTTTATTATAAATATCGACGGCCAGATATCTTGCAGTTGGTCTAGATTTTTGCAAGTGCTCCGTCTTATCAGTTTCAGTTTGTAATTGAGGCGTAGGTGCTTTCGTTGCGTATTTACGTTATACATATATTAGAAACCTAAAAGTCCCGTAATGATGAAATTCAAATATTGACAAAAGCGAAGAAAACTTTAAGCACAAAAAAATTCGATGACAGTCGAATTTAATTCGATTTTCCTAAAGTGACATCTACGAAAAATTCAAAATCATAATTTCTTTTAAAACACAACAAAACAAATATTTATTTCTAGAAAAATTAAAAATAAGTACCAAGGAATACTCCATGGAATTAAAAAAAAAAAAAAGAATTCATAAAATCTTCAACATACGAAATTGGCAATTCCTTAACAACAACTGAAATTTCAGGACATTAAAAACAACCCAAACTGTAGCAAAGAAATGGAATCATTCTTCTGTCGGTAGTTTCTTTGGTTGTATTTTTATAGTCTATCGTTTATGCCCCACCCTATTCTCAATTAAAATGGGAAACATTTTTACGAACCATTGAAATGCCAATGGCTAAACGTTTACCCCGAAAACTGTGCAAAGAGGTCTAATGTCCTCGTAAATGTTAAATCTGATAACTACGCCATTTCATTTCAACAGTCTTTAAGGGTTTTCCTAAGTAATGTTTCCGCAATTTAATTAACGATTCTTTCGCCTCGTTACTTTTGATGTTTTATATCAGTGAAAACACCCTTAAAAATATATTCAGAATCAGATGAAAAGTCAAAAGTGATGCTCTAATAATGAAAGAAAAGCGGATTCCTCGTTCATGAGAGAAGTTTCAAAGTTTCAAGAATTTTTAATGGTATGAATATACAAAAGTAAAATAATAAATGAAACGTTTCAGTTACAAAATTTCAGTCTGTTTCAAAAGATATTTTATTTTATACGTAAGTACACATACAAAGGGAATGGGAATATATGAAAAGATATTTGCAAAGTTTAAATTGGGATATTATGGAATTTTTAATGTAACAGAGATAGAAAAAATTCGTGAATAATAACGACTATCGACTGAGAATGGTATGGTAGCTAGGAAGTGTGAGTAGTTGAGAATATGAAGTGCAAACTGCCTGAATGAGCTGACAGGGCGTTACGCTAGTTCGCCTCGACTATTGGCGGAGAATGTAGAATGCGTTCCACGAAATATCTGCCGCTTTCAAGTCACCATTAACAAAAAAAAAAAAGTCTGGCTCAACAACTGTATACTTGATTAGTTCGATTAAGTTATTAATACCCCCTACCTCCTATCTCATAATTATATTGCCTATAACTGCAACGAAACACTTTCCTAATTTTGTCAAGTATATTTCAATGTTGTTACTATTTCCAAAAGTCCTTCTGAATTTCGACCTATTTCTATTCTCTTATTATACACTAGATAAAATCTATGGGGTATACTAAGTTTTTCATTCCGTTTGTAACGCATAGCAGTAATGACGTCATACAGTTGTCTGTTATACTGTCCGTCCTCATGATAACTCCAGAGCTCGTTTAATCAGTTTAAGTTCGAAAATGGGACCAATCGGGCAATTCCGTCGTAGGGTTGCCATATAAAAATCTCGTTTTTCACTACATATTTGGGCACTGCTCAAGAATAGGTGAATGTAGAAAACTGAAATTTGGTTCATAGTGTTTTCATAGTAATAGTAAATAATATTTCAAATATGAACTAAATCGTGCAATTTCTTCTTGGTGTTACCATACAAAACTTTGGGCTTTTACTTAATTTAACTTTTGTTTTTATCTAGGGTATGATATTATTGGTCTTAGATCAATTATAACTTTTTTTTTTATTTTTATTTAAAATAACTGCGAAAATAATGGCTACACAAATTATAACATTCGTTCAATATAACAATTTATTACATGGTCACTAGCGTAGGGACTAACCATAGTTGTATAACAGCCTTTTTGAAAATGACTTACGAGCTGCAAACGCCAATAGCATGTTATTTTTCTTGATCGTTTCAAGACATTTAATTACGTTGATTATCAAATACATTAACAAAAACTATTTCATAAGCTTAACATAAGCCAACAGGTAGCTTGTTTGAAATATAATATATTTCAGTAACCAATTTCAGGCAATTGAAGACCGGCGTCATTTTAACCAATTGATTCTAGTGTTCCACAAGTCTTTCTATTTTTCGTACATTCCTTTTCAATATGTTTCTAAATAATAACTTTCATTACGTCAAATATGGTATGAGTATGGTATCGTCTTCTGTGGGTTCCTGGTTACATGCGGATCACGGGGAATGAAAGGGCTGACCTTTTAGCTAGGGCTGGCTCTGATTTTCTATTCTTCGGACTGGAACCCGCCGTAGGCGCTGCCACCTCGAGTATCGGGTCTCTCATCAAAGCGGATGTTCATAGAAAGCATCAGCAGAGATGGGCAAACCTGAGTACTTGCAGGTTTACAAAACTGATTTTCTAACGGGGCTCGGAAGGAAACAATGTAGAACTGTGGTTGGCATCATCACCGGCCACAACTCACTTCACGCTCATCTAGCAAGGATGGGAGCTGTTGATAGCCCTGAGTGTGTATGCTGCCTGGACGGATCGCCAGAGGAAACCGAACACATTTTGTGTGCGTGTTCGGCCTTCGCCCGGTGCAGGCTGGATACTCTTGGGTTTGCCCTACTATCTGTGGATGAGCTGAAAAACCTGCCTCACCAAGACCTGATGCCCTTCATTAAGAGGACAGGAAGGTTTTGGTGAATGGCCTTCTAGCAGGATGGCACAATGTGCCGCTATGGCCTCCGTGCTTGGGGTGGGGTCTCCTGTCGCCCTGCCTTTAACAAAAAAAAAATGGTGTTCCCCTGTAGATGATAAATAGAGAAGGAGGTGATAGTACTCACCTAGCCAAACGAAAAATTGTACGGTGACGAGGTTAAGGGGAGGAGTAAGACTGGTCCTTTCGGCGGTATGGGGGGGGGGTTACGTTTTTTAGTACTGCTTCCACTTACTTCCTCTAAATTTCTTGGTATACACCCTATCAATTCGAGATTTATCTCTGGTGATAGCAAACCGTCTAAGCTTTGCCATGAACGCCCAACCAGCCCTACTGCCATATTCAATCTTAAGTTGTAGTACGTCAAATTCCAAAGATTGGGAAAATAATCCTTATTTTTTCAAATTTTAACGATTTTCCGGCCAAAATGCATGATAACTATACAGTTTATTTACGTGATTTAGAATCCCCGGAATGTTATCTTTAATTTGACTATGCACATTTACCTACCTAAATGCTACAGATTTTTAAATATTCAAGTTTTTATGGTGCATAATTTCATTAATTTTGCTAATAACAATAGAAATCGCACCAAATTTTATGCAATTCCACGCAAATTAGCAAAATTAATGAAATTATGAATCATAGAAACGGGAATATCTGAAAAATGGTTGCATTTAGGTAGGTATATGTGCATAGTCAAATTAAAGGTAATATTCCGGGCTTCCAAATCTTGTAAATAAACTGTATAGTTATCATGCATTTTGGCGGGAAAATCGTTAAAATTTGAAAAAATTAGGATTTTTTTTCCAATTTTTTGAATTTAACGTCTTACAACTGACGATGGAAAACGGCAGAAAGGCTGGGTGTCCATTCGTTGCAAAGCTTAGATGGTTTGCTATCGTTTCACATAAATCTCTCCTTAATAGGTTGTACATCAAGAAATTTACAGGGTGTAAAGTTAAAAATCTTAAAACCCCCTACGGCCGAAACGACGCGTCTTGCCCCCCCCCCCCCTCATTCACCGTTCAAATTTTTGTTTAACTAGGTGAGTAATATCACTTCTCTACACCTACACCGGAACAGCCTGTATATGGCGTAAAATGCGGTAACATTTTGAAAATTCTATATCCCAAACAATATTATAAATAAATTTACATAATTATAGAAAGCACCAAATATTTTTAATAAGTAGTACATAGGAGCCCTAACATACGACATGTATTTCTCTTACCAGTATAATATTTTTATTGTGTTTCTTTTTTGAATCAGTTGGTTCCATAACGATAAATTAGAGAAGGGGTCGCTTTATTGTTTTCTTTTTAATGAATCTTTACTAGTATCAACAAATGCATTTCACGTTTACACGTTGCTTTCAACAATTTTATTAACTCCAATCGTGTTGTACAATATTTTATGGTTTGTTTTTAAATTAACAAAACAAATAATCTCTAAGTGTCTGGTTAAGTCAAACGAATACTAATATATTTAGCGCTGTTCATTTGTTTGTCTAAAAAATGTCTTTAATTTTTTCAATGTCTCCTTTTTTGGTGCCCCGTTTTCTCCTGATACCCTAAGCATGTGCTTAATTTGCTTAATGGCTAGTCTTTCTATTTAAAATTATGTGCCCATTATTTATAAATTCTCTTCAATTTTTTCAGGGTTCAATTATATATGTATATGAATTAGATTTAAATTTTGCCGGTATAAACTTTACTCCTATTTTCTATATATCACAGCTCGAATATGTCTAAAGCCGACAATATATCCTTTTTACACCCTTTTTCTCTATTTGTCTTCAAATTTACTAATCGATTTTTCACAAGCTACCCGACCAGCTACAGCTCTGAAGGTTATGTATTTCCGATAACAATGCAATACTTAAATATTTCCAACATGATTTTTATGATATTTTAATATTTCATATAGAGAGAAAAGTGATATGGTGCAAAAACAGGCTCCATTCAAAAACCATTTTTGAGGACAAACTTTTTAAAAACACCGCTGAATTCCCCCCTCTCCCCATATGTAATATTAGAATTCATTGCATCTATCAAAATATCGAACAAATCATGTTGAAAATTATGAAATAATATTGTCATCGGATATAGGAACTTACATAAATGTTGTAAAAAATCGATTACTGTATTTGGAGACAAAAAATTGACAAAATGCCTGTGGGTTAAAAAATATATACCTATATAAGTTTAAAAAATTTAATTTGTAGTTGTTTTATTTGAATAAAGCAATGGGGTAATGAAAAATCGAATACAAATGTATGTCATATGAGAAGCAATTTTAAAACGCTTGCTCTAAATTTTTTTTTTTAACTATACTGGCATACAGGAGTGCATATATTTCCGGATCGATCTGTAAATATTTATATTTCGTTAACAATTGGACCATTTTCATACTAATTACAAAAAAAAAAAAAAAACGAACATATCACTGTACGCATCAATTATCTACTTTTTTCACTATAATCAAAGCAGAAATTGTAATGCTTTTATATTTAATTGACCTTAAAAAATCCACATAAATAATATTCATTTACCATTCTCTTTATAAAACTTTCAAAATCAAATCGCCACTCACTTGGAAGTTTTCTTTCCAGGGTATATGAACTCGTTATGTCGTCATACAAAACTAGTTCATGTATAAAACTCCCTGCAAAGTTTTCGTCAAATGAAATTACTATTAAAGCACTTTTCAACCATTTCAAGAGTGAACGAAACTATTTTCACCAGAGCGAATATTTTTCGCAAAGTAAAGACATATTTGAAACTATCTAAATAAACGAGCAAACATAGCGGTGCCACTATGTTCATATGATGACATGAAAAATATATTTTCTTCCAAAAGGGTGAAGTTGTCTAGCTGCAGTTGATGGGGTACACTTAAAAATTTAGCGTATTCAAGGATGAAAACTGAATTCCGATTGAGGGTGAAAACAAGCACATTAGTATCATTCCACAAAAGATAGTAGTTCACTCTTGGAAGGAAAATCTTCAAAGCTAAATGCAACAGCTGAGAAAAGCTATTGCTCGAACGACTTTATTTTTCTCGAGTGCACCAGGTTTCGAAGAACACAACCACGATAACCACCAGGACGACGATGATAGAAGCAATTTACCCCTTTTAACATCTACAGTTCAAGCTAATCAACACAAATTGGAATACGTGATTTGGTGTCATAGAAAGCAGGACGTTGGCTTCATATACTTCTGGGAAACGAGAAGAAATTTAAAGATAATTTCCTCCAGAGTATGTGTAGTATTACGAACCACTTTACGGATACGTATGCGTAGTTAACATCATAAATGGGGTGAATTCCCTCATTTTATCATCAAAAGTTAATAAAATGTAATAACTATACACTGCGGCGCCCTGGGGGACTCCACCGCTAAGTGCTCATTTTACACCTTCTTTGCTTGGAAAATGGGTCTTACAGTATAACAAAATATAACTGAAGAGTTATAAAGCCGTAAGATATAATCTTCGCGTTGCAAAAGGGGTAAATTGAAGTTAACGCTACAGAATTGTGCAATAAATCTGATAAATGTGCACCCCGAAGTCAAGGTGGGTAGCTTTAATCTTAATACAGTGTTTCCGTCTGGATAAATTGTAGTATAAAAATATGGATTTAGTGGGAAAATTCTATAAGGCGAGGAGTTATTTGTTATTGCTGTTGTTTCTTTTTTTTTTTTTTTAAGGAAAATCGGCTTCGTTACTTGTGAGAGAGTTTTTAAAAACATTTAAAGAGCACAGCTATAACATGAATCATGGTGTGTGCACATAATTTCTGGTTTTCCATTAAAGCGAGATCACGATAAAAGTCGGAAAGAGCAAATTACACCGTAAATACACCGCGGAACATTTGATTTATGACTTTTCTAGGAACTGCAGAGGTGGTGCGGGTGGATTGAAAGTAGTTTTACTAAGAGCGGTTTGATGAATTTTAAATGAAATTGAACTTCACAATTGCATGAAAAAAATTTTCACTGGACATTGCACAATCAGTACAATCACTTCAGGGTAATTGGTCATTTCTATTTTGCATTCAGAGCAGTGCCGGTTCGTGGGATTCAGAAGAAGGGAAGCAATACATTTTCTGTAAATTATAGTTCCGCTTTTCAGACTATTTCATTGCTACTATAAGTAATTATAAATGTATCAAAGTCAATGATGTCAATAACATAAATATTCATATTTTTTCTTGCTCTTGAAAGAGAAGGAAGCCATTATCATCGTTAAATAAATCAGCGATGCAATCATATCTTTCATTTAATTCACTCACAGCGAATACTGTCTGTCCCATAATTAAGTAAATACAAAAATTTCACTCAATATTCCCTTTCACAACGTACGCAAATAATCTAATCATCTAATTCATTCTTTTCAATTCAATTACCATTATTATTGTACTTAGGTATACTCGTTCGCCGGAATACTCAAATAAAAGCAAGAATTCTACATTCTCTCGCAATTAAACAGAAACGTACATAATATTATAGATATTCATTACCTTATTTTTGCACAATATGAATAAAATATGTTTAAAAAAATTTTATAATAAAAAAAAATTCAAACATTTAAAGTCAAACGAGATAATATAATTTTAAAATATTGTTATTGGGTAGATTCAGTTTCGCAATGAAACTTTTCTTGGGTGAAAGAAAAAATAATTTTTTAGTTATCTTATAATTTATCTATGAAAGTTATTTATTTAAAAAGCTTTTTTTAATATATATTTTATATTCTAATCATTACATTTTTGCTAAAAACTCATATAACAGGACATACAGTACGTTTACATGAATACTTGAGTACTTGGCTTGAAATCAACATGAAGCTCAGGTAGGGCGGTTGATTGAATTAATTCCAATTACTCTTGAGTTGAATTTTTCTTGAATTTAATTTTCGAATTACTTAAGTTGAAATTTACGCATTGAATGAGCGTTTTCATGATATTTGATTGCTTCAAGTATACTTCAAGTATTCATGTAAACGTACTGATAATCTATTTAATGTTGTGATGTACTATAATTTTTTACCTCTGCGGTAAGTATAGTTTAGAAGTTTATCGCATTTTAATGTAAGTACTTCCAACTACAGGGTGTTCCAGGAAAAGTATGCAATACTGAAACCCCTAAAAGATAAGGTGATTTGCAATCGAAAATGTCATATTAATTTTATTCGAATTCGTGTTATTTTCGAAATTACAGCGAATTTTAGATTTTTTCGAAAATGAGGTCCTTGCAACGCTTTTTTGGCTGTAACTCAGCTTGTTTTGCTTATGGGCAAGGTATGTTGCAAGACATCTTATCCTGTATCTCGGGGAGTACTTGAGCTAGGCTAAAAATGTTGTATTTGTCTGAAAGGTAACAAATGAAGGATGTTTTCTGTGGGCACGGAATAGTTTGCAAATATGGTTACTTTAGGAGATTTTCGACCCTCAAAGAAGATTATTTTCCGAAGAGAAAAACATTTTTGAAGTTATATCGTTAATTTTTTACTTATCTAGAAACTTTTTTGAAAGCCAGTAGTAATGCGAATAAAACAAGACAAAAATGGCGGTTCAGTAAGCAAAACGAGCTGAGTTACAGCCAAAAAAGCGTTGGAAGGACCTCATTTTCGAAAAAATTTAAAATCTGCTGTAATTTCGAAAATACCACGAATTCGAAAAAAATTAATATGACATTTTCGATTGCAAATCACCTCATATTTTAGGGGTTTCAGTATTGTATACTTTTCCTGGAACACCCTGTACAAACGTTTTACACAAAAAAACTGGAAAATTTATTACACATCAAAACCCATCGGTTAAACATATAAAATTTAAATGTTCGCATGAAATATGTAAAACATTATGCTGAAGCATTTGAAAGAAAAATCAGCACCCCGCAAGAACTTACACTCCCCTTTGTACACAAATTAGAAAATCACGCATTTTAAACATATTCGGGTGAAAAATGTCGGTTATAAAATTTCTTACAGAACAAAAGAAAATATGCCATTTAATAAATCTCAGCAAAAGCTTCAATTTGGTATTACACATGGCCAAAATTGGACACTGCCATGAGTGTAGTTACCACCAGCGACCACCGTACCATAGCAATGTACACATGCAAACTCTTGAGTGAATATGAGTCTAAAAAGCTAAATGTATTGAACTTTTTACATTGGCTTTGGCGTTGTAAATACGCTGTAGGGATTTCAGCGTCACGGCGATGTCAGTGGCAATGGTGTTTGATTCTAATGTCGTTCCATCCATACACGCGAATATTATGTAGCATGCTTGACAAGACAAATCGGGGCAGATCTGGTGTTGGGTGGAATGATGGTGGGTGGGTCATACGCTACATTTTGGACAGCGTACCCTACAGTATGTTAGTGGCGATATAATGACATTGGGTTGGACAAAACCCTCGAGAATACTTCACAAGCCATGAAAGAGACTCCCTCCCTACCACATGCAAGGCCCAACGTAGTCCTTACATTCTAAAATATTGGCAGTGTTCTTATGTAAAACTGACAAAAGTTTGATTTGAATAGCTCCTGCGCCCTAAACTACTATTCACACCGAAAAATGGTGTTCTGATAATCTTAAGCTTGCTTTCTTATTTTCCAAACTGTAATAAAATTTTCATACCTTTCCTAACAAAATTATTTAAAAAAATTTATCCTAGCCAAATGACTACGATTTCTCAAACAAAAATTCTCAGCTGAGTAATCATTGTAATGTCGCTGTGCCGTCATGGCATGCCGTGGGCTGATGATATCGAATGTAGCTGCCTACAGATTCGGACTCCGGTTGCACATACCCACATGCAGTTATCATTCAGCTGAGAGGTATTGAGCGTAAAATGGTAAGGTTACTTTGTAATCGAAACTATTTTATTATTTTGTTAAGTAAGGCATATAGGAAGTGTAGTCTTTGGGAAGGTAAGGAACCAAGCTGTAAATTACTAGAAGACTATTTTTCTGTATGGATAGTAGTTTGGGCTCTATAGCATTTATAAAATCAATGTTTGGTACTTTTCCATAAGCATCAATATAGAACATTTTAGAGAACGGACTCCGAACGCACACATATAGGTTTCTGTTTCATGGCTTGGGAAGTATTCTCGAGGGGTTTGGGTTGGATCATTGCAAATCCCTCATTTGGTTAAAATAAATTTTTTTAAATAATTTTGTTAGGAAAGGTATGACAATTTTTTTACGGTTCGGAAGATAAGAAAGCAAGTTTAAGATTATCAGAACACCATTTTTCTGTATGAATAGTAATTTAGGGCAGAGGAGCTATTCAAATCAAACTTTTGTCAGTTTTACATAAGAACACTGCAAATAATTTAGAATGTAAGGACTCCGTTAGGCCTCGCATGTGGTAGAGAGGGAGTCTGTTTCATGGCTTGTGAAGTATTCTCGAGGGCTTTGTTCCAGGCCGTGACATCGAATTCTTTGAATGTATTAGAGTGGTACGATTTCGTACTTCTCTTAGCATTTGTTCTTATGCAAAAATGCATTACTTTCAACTTCAACCTTCTGCACAATGTAAATAAGCATCCGTACTAAAAGTTTTATTCAGGAATTTTGTTATTTAATTCCTTGTGCATTTACCAGCATGAAAATCTAAGTACTTTCTTTAAGAAAATTTTTACTATTTTTACTATTTTTATTACTCAAACATAATACTCTAATAATTTTGCAAGTAGCAAAATCGTTTTGTATCACGGCCTAGAACATAAAGCCGGCAATAGTTGGATGGTATGTTCTTAGTTTGTAGGAGAAAATTGGGCGTTACTTATAAAATATTTCAGGTTATATCTAGTGATGCCAGAGGTGTAAACTTGTTTGAATTTTATAAATTTTTTTAAATATTCTAAGAATATTTTAAAGCAAAATGATTTGTATTTTATGTTTGGATTTTTTTATTTTGTCAAGAGAAGCAGTGCTTCCTTTGCTTCCAATGAGGAACCGTACTTGATTCAGAGGTTGTAGATTCATGTACGACTTAGTAAATTTTTATGAAATTTTTTGTTTGTTTATTATTTACTGTTAATTTACATGTTTCTTAACTTTTATTTCATATTTGGCTTCATAATTTACATGATAATAGGTGCTCTTGGTAGCCGCAGCGATAACTTCTTTAATTTTTAAATATGTCGAAGGTTTGGCGTTCGTGGCGGATTGTTGGATTGCCTTTTTCAACATTTGCAATATGTTTGATCGTTGGGGTAATAATAGCATGTTGCTAAAATGAGCGAAAATAGATCAGATATAGTCCGCTTCTTGATTGTAGAAAACAATCTCTTTCGTAAACATCATAAAGTAATGTTTAATATAATTATAATATAACATATTATATATAACTTGACTTCATTCCTCATTGGGACAGAGGCTGCTAAACGATTTTTTTTTAAACATTTTTCTCAATCAAAATTGTTTTAACTACTTGGATTATATCTTTTGTATTCTTTTCTGTATAAAACTTGAAGATCCTATAAAGCAGAAAAGATTTTTTGAACATCTCTCATTCTGCCTTTTAGGTGATAATTTTCCTGAAAATACTTAAACTATTCTTATTTTTTATCCTTACCCCATTTGATAACTGTTTCTAATATCCAAGGAGAGATGGACGGATTTTTCTTGAAAGCGTTAATGAATCTTTCTTCCAAAAACAGGATTTACAGGACTTTCCGAATGACCTAATTTTGGCTTCACATATATAATGACAATAATAATAATGAATTTTAATGCTGGAAAAGATACCTAAGATTTTGGAAATCTTAAGATTGTACAATAAACGTAGGAAAATTTTTAAATATTAACAATGTGTGTGTAAAATGCAAGTGCAGGAAGAATCATAACAATGAAAGACTTTATACAAATAATTTGAAAAATTGATATATAAATATAATATTATAGTAGAAGAACAAAAATTAAACTATATTTAATAAAAATAAAATAAAAAGAAAAAAAAATAAATAATAATAATAACATGTGTACAAAAACATAGTCAAAAATCGAACTGATGTAGCACAACACAGTGCACAGCATCGGTCAGTGCGTATTAAGGCAAGTGGGTCGAAGCCAAGAGTCGGCCGAATGTCCCAATGGAGCCAGCCCTTACGAATGACCTGATAAAGTAAGATCGTTCACCAATTTGAGTAAAAAGGCTAGATAATAGAAGACGACGATGTCGAGTGGAGCTCAGAAATCGATTACAGTTCTGGAGATAAGCTGGCTCTTTCGCATAGATCAAGTTATGAAAAATTTTAGCCTTCTGTTCATGAGGACTGTTTCGAGAGAGCACCCAAGAAAGGAGTCGACATAGGCCGAAATATGAGAAATTCTGGGCAAGCCAAATATAAATCGAATAATGTCATTGAAAGCTAACGTTAATTTCCGCTGACAGCAAGAATTCAGTTTTGGAAATATTAGCACGAAAGCCTTTGCAAGCTTCATACGCATGCATTGTGATAATATATTGGCAGAAATTCTTATCATTCTCAAGGAAGATTATACATTTCCAACTGTATTAGATATGTAATCACAGCAAGTAAACTTGGTATTTAGTACGACGCCCAGGTTTTTAACCAACCTTAAATACGGTATGACGATGCCGTTGATCTTAACTACTGGTAGATCATTTAGGTCATAATCCCTCCTATTCACAAATAGACAGAAAGTTAATTGTGGCTTTACGTGAGCACCTGCCAAGAATTGGCTTAATCCCACGGCATTCTTCATGCTCGTATTGATAACGACAATCAACGTCCTCATGTACGAAACAACGAGTTCCAGTATGCCAATAAAGCATGACATAACATCAACTTACTGGTAGAAGCGAGACCTATCTCTCCAATCTTTGCCGATCTCGGGTCACGGCCACTACGATGTTACCATAAAGGGGCCATCCCAAGTTGAGGTGGATAAAATCTTGTTATCTAGGGCTCATCTAACCCCGTAGTACCAAGTTAGCCAATGTCGGGCCGCCCATTTGGTATGGCTTTCGTAAAACATGATCAACGGACCATGAATACTTCCAGTTTCAATCTTTCATGCAAGATATGCTTTTTTAAACGGTACTGGTAACTCCGTTCGAGCCTAGATCTTATTTGCAACGTCTAAAAGAGTTATACTTGGCCTATACAGGTAATTCAACCCTTATTGGCGCTATCAGGGGGGACCACGTGAAGGTTAAGATATGACCAATTCAGTCTGGATAGGCTTCGAGATTCACCATTTGGATCTTGTAGCTGACCATGCATACTAACCATATAAGCACTACTAACATACATACCAGATATCCGTTTTTTATCAACTTATTCATCCTCTTTCTTACTCCTCACACAACTATGTCTGAGATTTTATTATTCTAACTTACATGAGCACATAACTTCCTTGCATTATGGGCCATCTGCCTAGCATTACTACAGTACCCACTTAGCCAAAATCTCAATCTCAATTTCACTAAGGTAACGTTACCTCGCCGTGAGAAGTACCAATTCGTGCCCATAGAACTCAGCTAACTATACCACACTACTGTACGTACTCTCTTGGGAGATGCCAAAATGTTCTACAAATCACAACAAAACACATCAAAACACCACAATGAACCAACAAATTCAACAAATTTCTTCCATCAAGTATGCATGCTTTCCTCTTATACAGCTTTCACCTTGTTCAGCATTGCGCTTCACAGACTACGTTCCCCCCTCACAAATAGACAATTTGACTTGTTTGGATTTATAATTAGTTGATTGCGACTGGCCCAGTCACAGATGCTATTAAGGTCATTATTAAGCCGAATGACGCCGTCCTCGATTAAGCCAATTGGCCTATCTAGATCAACTTGTAGGTCATCATCATAAAGATGGACCGAAGTATCTTGCAAAATCGTGGGTAGATCATTTATGTATAGACAGAAGAGAAGAGGATCCACAATGGAACCCTGGGGTATACCGCAGTAAACAGTTAAGGCAGATGAAACTGATTCAGTCTTAACCGATTGGCTACGGCAGAGGAGAAAATTTTTGATAAGAGAGATAGCTGTAGATGAGAAACTGAAATTCTGCTGCAATTTCAAAAGAAAGATATTATGATTAACCGAATCGAACGCCTTATTGAAATCCAAAAGGACTAGGTTGGCTATCCCATCTATGTCAAGTGCGTCACAAATGTTCGACATCACTTTGAGCAATGCCGACTTAGAGCTATGAGATGGTCTGAAACCTGACTGCCAGCAAGATAGTAAAGTTTGTTGATTGAAAAAGGATTTAATTTGAGAATGCATTAATTTCTCAAGAACTTTGCTGAGGAAGTAGAGTAAGCTAATCGGCTGAAAATCGCCTGGTGCAGAGCATTTTCGAGACATAGAAGTTGGCAACATAATAGCTTTTTCAAAAGTAAGAAAATTGCAAAGTAGTTAGACACATGTTAAATATATGCACTAAAATATGATAAATGGATGGAAAAATAATTTTTATAAATCTTGGCGAGATATCATCAGGACCAGTAGCAGATTACTTAATTCTTTTAATCGCAGTTAATATTTTATGTAGATCAACAAATCTGAACGGGAAACCACTATTATTATTAATCTCAACTATTTCATCAGTACCCGATCGCTTATGATCAGGTAAATTAGCTGGGGATTGAACAGATAGTTTTGCGCAGAAGTTTAGCTAAGGATGAAGCACAGCTTTTAATTAACAGGGGCCAAAAACTATCAAATCTGCGGCTTTGGAGAAACGTGATCTCCTTAAGGACCTTGAACATATATCTCGTACGAATGTGTATTGGCTCTTGTACACATCCACACGGGAGATACAAAACAGGTGTTTGTGAAGTAGATGGATGACGAAAACTTGAAGCTAATCTAGCAGCTAAAATATTATTATTAAATAGTGAAGGTATAGAGAACTGGTGAAGTTGTTCTTGATGGTTTTGACCAGGGATCAGAAACTTTGCTACCATTGTGGCTTTCCAAGATTTTTTGTCTAATATTCGGATAAAATTTCTCTCTGGATAATGGACTTACAGGTACAGACTGCACTTGTAGATTCCTTTCAGTTCCCGGCAAGAATGCAATTGATAGGCGCAAAAAGCAGACTCTTTCGCTTTTATATCTTAGTTGGACTTATGGTTAAACCAAGAGCAATATTGCTGTTGTTGAGATCTGCTGTAAGAATACGGAATGAATCCCGCATGCTAAGACTTAGTATGTTACTAAGTTCTAATGGGCATTCATCAACATCCCGCGAAGAAAACCAGAACGACCAACCAATTTCTCTAAGATACTGATTGAGACTTTACCAATCAGCATTTTAATAGTGCCAGAGAATCCTACATGTAGGTGGAGAACTAGGGCGTCCCAGGTTTAATGCGGTAAATTGAGCCGTGATTAAACCATGGTCTGAATTACCGAGAGGGGAACCGACTGAGGTGAAATATTTGTGACGTTAGAAACAAATGCAGTAAATTCGTTCCATCTCCAGCTGCATCAGGAATTCGCGGTGGTGCATCCACTAGCTGTTGCAGGGCGTGTGGTAGAAGAAGATCTGAGCCACGCTATGTTATGGAAATTAAAATCTCCTGCTAAAATAGGGGGAGGCAGAGAGTAAATAATCAAAAATTGTTGGTTACCGTTTCGATAAAGGAAAGAGCAGAAGATGATGTACATGTGAAGTTTGAACCTAATCCAGATGTAGTTTAACTCTGCAGTGGTGGAAGGGAAATCTTAAAGGACAGTAATGGCCACATCATTCCGGATATATACATATTGCGATCCCCCTATGAGCAGAAAAAACAGGCACCAAGCTATAACCAGAGTCGTGATACTGATTAATATCAGCATCAGAAATGACCTTGGTTTCACTTAGCGCAAGTATTGCCGAATTTTTAGAGTTAAGGTGGCAGTACACCGAAAAACGACTTGCACTTAATCCGCGAATGTTGCAGAATTCTCAAAAGCAAAACATAAGCAGCAAAAATTTAATTAAGGCTGCACAAATAGAGACTCAATTTAGAAGACAACGGGGAATGCCCACTTTCCATAGAACTTCATTGTATTTTTATTACAAATATGTATCTATGCAAAGGCTCAAGTTCTATTTTTCCTTTACCCACATTTTTAAAAAGCAGACGAACCACTACACTTTCTGAAATAAACCCTAATAACCTTATCCGTATACTCGCATTTTGCTTGTAGTCCAGGTTCTTAGTCATTACCAATTTTTATTTAAATTAAATCTGATCATATTCAAAATATCAAGAAATAAAATCCAAGCACATACACACTCAAATTCAGAACAAAAAAGTCCACAAATAGGACATTATCGATATACGACGGAATCAATGCCCAGTGTATGTTGGTAGTAGTACGTACGTACGGATTTCTTTATTTGGCTAAGATATCAATCAGACTCGTAAAGGGAATCACAATGAGGATTGGGAAGAACACAGGAGAATATCTCCAAATATTCTCAGTTGAATTCAATGACAAAGTATATCTGACAATTACACGTATCTGTATAGAAATGAAATCCCTCACGTACACGCCTTACAGATATTTGAAGTTCCTGCTTATAAAGGATATCCGAAGGATCACAGTACAAACATCATTCAGGAAACGCAAAAACACATTATTTCCATGGTTGAGATTTTTAGGGAAATGTCTTGGCTTCACATTCAAGGTGAAGGTAAGACTAATACCCACAGGAGGGTGTTTTCTCTCTCTCTTCTTTTGGTTAATGTTAATTTGCTTCTGCTATGCTGCGTCTTAATGAAGATTTAGGTACATTTGCCGAAACATAAATGCTTTCATTGGGATTTTTCCTTTTTATTTTCTTCCTTTTTGATTACTCTTGTTTTTGTCTCGATAGTGATTTCTTATACATACTAAAAGCAATTATACATGAATTAATTGTACCTTACGGTAACTATCTATATACTTAAAGACTTCTGATTAAAGAAGCCAAAATTATCGAATTAACGAATTAGTGTTGATAAATAGGTGCCTAAGTCAAGTTTTTGATATGTTCTGATTGTTGTGCAAATATATGTACATATAAATAATTGCAATTGTATTTGATATTATTAATAATTTTAGTTTTTTTGAAATATACATTATGTGTGTGATTATTACCATAATTATGTTCATTTACTCATATTGAACTCTTTACTTTTCTTCCAAAGTAGGGGAAAATGCTGTATCTTGGTACCTTTTTGAAATACTATTTTGTTTTTTTTTTTTTTACAAAACTAATGAGACAAATCATAAGCAATCGATAATTGTAGATTATCTAATCCATTACCTTTCCAATAATAGTCGAATATTCAGTTAAAAATTTATATTTCAGGATATATGAATGGAAATATGAAGGTCCTGATTTCGGTAAAAGGTACAACATGCTGCAGTATAATGGACAGTGGGCTATTGTACCTTAGACATTTGTAAATTATAAAGAAGAAATGATGGTATATCAACACAATTAAATAACACTCTTTATTCAACCAATATTCGCAAAGCAGGTTACTAAACAAAACATTTCTATAGCTATACATATTTAATTTATTGTTTATCTAATGGTCGGTCAATGGCTTTTTTTGACATGTCTGTGGTACAAATGTTTGAGGTGTCCAAGATATAGACCTCTTGCCAAAGAAACACGACCACATGTGAAATATTTTAAGACGCACAATTCATCACATGATGCACGATTTATAATAGTAAATATAAATAAGTTTTACCTTAGCTGGAATCCAAAGATGTAGGAAAAATAAAACTCCAACACTTTCAATTATTTATCACTGGAAAATATTTAGTTTTTTACGAATTTTCTTTAAAGTGAATTGCACTTTTTTCCGAGAAATTAATTCCCAGAATAACTTAAGTGTCATCTGTTGATTAGTAAAATCGTATAAAAGTGCGTTTATGTAGGTGGTAACTACAGCCTGTGTGGAAAATGAAATGACCAAGGTCAAAGTTAACCTAATAATAAGTTAAGAAGCTGGTGAGATATCCGAGTGTTTTACATTTAAAATGCACACGGCAAGAAAAGGAAGGAAGAAAGAAAAAAAATCGAAAAAAAAATCAAACTCTCTTTAAAAATTTTATGAATAAAGATAAAAAATGTGAAAGCGCAAGTTGCATGCACCGAAACAGAATGGCAAATGTTTCATTTTCGTAAATAAATGAGAAGGGGCGGAGTTTTCACGTTTTACTCTCATAAAATGCTCCCGCGCTTTTGTGAAAACCGGTTTTCATGAAATATTGATAATGTTAGGACACATGTTGTTGTTGTGAAATGACTAGAGAAGGACACATGTTGTTGCTGTAATCTTATGATATTTGAACAGCATGTGTTTCTGTTTACATTCGTTTTGCTATGAAGAGATTAAGTGGGAGAACTCATGCTGAATTCTCTGATATTTTCGGGAAAAATGAGAATTTCATTTGAGAGGAATTTTACATCTCCTTTCAGCATCTGGGCCAAAGCGAAATTTATCTTTTTCTTAAAAATGGGAAGTAGTGTGGCCCGAAGTACATTATTATGAATAGGTTGAAAGGATTTTGAGGGATTTAATAAGATTTTGTCGTTCGGGTAATTCTACGTTCTCTCGATTTTTGTTTTTAACTCGTTGTCTCAGTTGCACTACAGTAGTGCATAGACAAGTTCTTTTCCCCCATTCATGCAAAAGACGAAAGTATATGAAATTAGTTGTTTCATTCTAAAAAACACCAGAAATTTGCCCATTTTGCTCTACAGCTTCTTAACTTATTATTAGGTAAACTTTGACCAAGGTCTTCCCCTAAATACTACAATTGATTAGTCTGACAGATATGAGCCCAGCCTATATACACTGCTAAAATTGTTATCGTTAATGTGTGGATTGCCATAATTATTAAGGAAGGGCTTTTTTAACAAATTAGGGACACAAAGGGGAATTGCAATTTTTTGTCCGACACCTCCAGACATGAGAGATGTCTTAAACGGTGCATTATGATAGTTTGTAAATATTTTATTAAGAAAGTTTATTTCAATTAAGCGAGGGAAGCCTGGACGATTGAAGTATGATTTTGTACATTTTGGCAAATCTAGTACGGAATCGAATTCCTTAGGTTCTTAGAAAAAGCTCCAGTATCCACACTCCAATATTCGGAGGCTTAAATAGCTATTTAAAGCCATCTGCATACTCACTTTTTCGATCTAAGGTACAAGATTTTTCGCACTTTAGCTCAGATCTAACTCGTTAGGATTATGTCCGATCGGAAAACAGGTTTCACTGTTCGCCTTAGGTCATTACCAGCTACAATTGATAGAAAAACTTTTTTCTCTGCATACCTTATGGTTTGATGTAGGAACCCCCGGCGGGTGGTTCCAATACGGAATTTTACATATCAAATTAAAGGTCTTGACGAGTACTATCGGCTGGTGTACCTTTTGCTGACTCAGAAAGCTATCTCGGGTTATTTTTGCCCCCAAAAAATCATTTTCATGCACTAGGTTCACATATAACCCAATTACAACATTTTGCATATATTTCTGCAGTTCTTTCTTCATGGCCATTAGCTCTCTGTTGTGAGCATAGAAATCATTTTCCACGACTCAAGAAAGTCGCTCAAGCTGCATCCGATCGACAAAGCTTTCCCCTGTTTAATTGAAATAAACATTGTTAATAAAATATGTTCAGAGTATCATAATTCATCATTTAAGACACCTTTCATGTTTAACGGCGTCGGGCGTAAAGTTGTATGAAAAGTGAGCATTCCCCTTTAAATTATAAACCCATTCTGATGTTTAATTTTTCATTACACACATATATTGAATCAGTGAGATAGAAATAATTTTCTGATAACAGTAAAACTAGAAAAATTAGCAGTAAAACTATGATTTGTAGAAAAACATAGACAGATCTTATTAGTTTATAAAATTACCTCGGATGTGTTTTTTCTTATATATAGGTACGACAAGAATTGCCCGACTTATAGCTGTTTGAAAATTGCACATTTTTTGTACTAAGAAAGAAATGCAAAATTTCTTACTAATTTTTATTTAATATATACTTTCAATTTATTCTTTTCATATATACATTGGTCTTAGAAAAAATCAGAAGAAAATAATTTTTTAAATTTTGACGAGTTGAGTGGGAATGCAAGAAAACAAATTCGAACGACTATCATACGGTTCAAATCACATTTTAAAAATGATAACCAGAGGAAAGAGAATACACAAGAAACAGGTTTCTAACATATAAGTAAAATTTTTCAATAAAGGCGAATAACTGTATGTCCTTCCAAGATAATGCAAAAACAGAAGAAGCTTACTATCAGCTTGTTGTCGAAATAATAAAACAAAAACATTTTTAAACATACCAACAACAGAAAGCACAGAAGTAAACTAAAATCTTAAATTTAAAAAGAATATCGTTGGTCAGTGTAACTCAAAAACAGTCCATTATGAAGGATGAAACCCGCCCTTAGTTTTATTCAGTAATGTGTCTAGGGTAGGATATCAGATACTGTAAAAAAAAACTATTGAAATTTAGAAAATTGGCGATAATGTGCGTCTGTTCCTATTCTGAGGCTCTAATCGCAGATAAAGTAATCTTAGAACCCGGGTGAGACTTATTTGTCCACAAGTTTAAATTAAGTTGTCGGAAAATTTATCCTTTGTTGTATGAATTTATACGTCCAGAGAAAGTGTGTGTAAGTCTAACTTAGCGTTTCAGGTTGGATTGGATTAACTGAAGAGAGGTTCAGGTCGCGATGGGGACACTAGAACGTACGTCACAGCAAGGCCCATCGTTCAGCCTCCAGACATATGCGAAACTGGAGGTGGATGTCTCTGGAGGATGAATAAAGGCGAGCAAGTTCGTCCGCCTTTTCGGTCCCGCTAATAACGTTGTCACCTGGTACCCGATGGTTTTAAACTCCAATACCAGTTTGGAGGTTGTAATGGGTTTTGACTATGCCTTGATAGATACTTGGCTGCCCGAGCAGATGGCAATTTCCTTCATCTCAGTATTTGAGGTAAGAACTTATCTTTCCACTTTTAGCGTGGCCTTGACTTCCACCTGGAAAACCGTGACATGGTTTTCCAGGTGTATGGCAATTTGCATATGAAGCTGCTCGCAGTAAACACCTCCTCTGATGTTTCCTTCAGATTTGGAGCCATCTTTGTATTTAACACTGTTTGTTAATGAATGAAGCACAAAATTCTACCCCATATGGAATTTTTGATTTGAAATTGCTTTTTATCATAGTCTTATAGATTTAGTCGCTTTCACTGCCGATGTCAGGCGCGATGGACTGCACGAAATCAAAGATAGATTCGTGTGGAACTCTTGTTCTAGTATGAATCCAGCTCTGATTGAGATGAAGTTTCGGCCTTGTGCTTGAGGCTCCCTTTTTGATGGGCATTTGCATGGGGTGTGCCTTGATGATGAGTATGATGCCTAGGTATTTTACTCTGTCCTTTAGTACCAAGCGTGTGGAGCCAATTGAGGGCAGGTTTAATCTTAGGATGCTCCTTTTCCTAGTAAAAGGGCATGAATCGCTTTTCTGTAGATTGATATACAGTCCAAAATCCGTAGCCCAGTATATAACAAGTCGGATTACGTTTTGCACCAGTCCGTAGAATTCGGATTCATAACTACCGGTAACTTAGATCACCAGGTCGTCTGCATGGCATGCTGTTTTTTTTTCCATGCGGGTGAGTGTTAACAAAAGATCATCCATAATGAGTACCCAGAATAATGATGATAAGAAACGCGGACCAATAAGATAATGCAATTTTCACAAAATATTTCTTTTTTTTTTATACAGATGGTCAAGAACTGATTTATTTTTTTCGTCGATAGAATAGAAATGACTGACCTTGTCGTGAAAAGCATGCGCTTATAGCTAACGTAACAGATCAATATGAAAATTGATTTCTATTTAAAAATTTGTTTTTGCATGGTTTTTCGATAATTTTGCGGGGAAAGGAAATTTTCTAAAAATAATATGTGAGAACTTACTGTACCAATTTTAATAATTGAGCCCAGCAAACATTTTCTCGGGTTTTCGCATTTGCGAGAAATTCTCGAAGAGCAACATTTCGATAATTTTTCGCTTTTACGAATTTTCCTCGACATATGGCCTTAAGGTTCAGAGAACTTCCAGTATAATCCGAGAATTTTTCGTTTTTACGAATCTCATCGAAAAATTACGAAGTTTTTCTAAAGAATTATCAGTGCATGTTTTCTTCAGATTCTGCATGACAATGCAAGCGTGCCAAAAGCATTCTTTTCAAGCATTCGGCCGAAAAAAAGTGAAGTGAGTACTGAGAAATTAAAATTTGCATTTGGTAAATGTTTCTCATAGTTTGGTTGTTTATTTTTAATTCGATATCGAGTAGTTATCACAAAGCATAGTTTAATCGTTTATGCAATTCGAGTTCGAATAAGTTTTACGAAGAAATCTCGAATACATATAACCCATGATACAAAGATAACAAGGTATAGCCGATTCGAGATGAATTTTTTGTGTTGCGACGTCATGAGGTGCCAATGTCATTTACATCGATTTTTTTTTTTGAGTTTTTCGTATTTTATTGACTGAAATACGTTCTGAATATATTAAAATATTTAACAAAATATTAGTTTCTTCGATTAAATCACTTCGGGAAAAGTAATTATGTGCTAGTGGGAAAGCAAAGAAATTTCCAAATAGAATTTTTTTTCACTTTGATAAGGACGATTGAAATTGAGACGAACAAATTTGTGGCAAGCAACCAATTGACAGATAAATCGTCCATACCTTGTTAATATTTGTATCATGTCCGTGACCCTTATATATAGCACCAATACATGAAAACTCTTCGAAAATGTCCCAAGAAGATGAATCGATATCGAGTCGTAATCTTTCCTTTTCCTTCTTTTTCGGGTCGAAATCGAGTCGATTTCGAGATAGAAGTCAAACTTCTATTGAGCGCATCGTTCTAGATACGATCTCTAATCGTAGTGTTTGCTGGGAGGTGACGTATTAAAGGAAATTCCCTATACTATTAACAAAAGGATTTACTATATACCAAGTGGATTTTTTTTTATATTTATAGTACTTTTCAATAAAGTTCTATTTTTCGTCCAATAGAGACCTCTAGCGAATATTTTTGATAATCTTATTTGTTTTAAATTTAGAAATCGTTATGCAAAAACTTTTCAAATGTATTCACGCACACATTTTCAGATATAGAAATCTTCTACTATGCGCATAAGTTAATAAAATTCACTTTAAATAAAACCCGGCTTAGAAGGTTTACATTGCTGTACATTACGAACTGAAATTTCGGAAAATTGTTATTCAATGAAGTTCTAAAACTTTAATTGGCCAGACCTTTTTTAAATTTGTGTTCTCAAAAAATTTAATATTACGTCTTAAGGAATTTCAGTAAGTAATATAATAAAAAATTTGGTTGCCAAAACAATTTCATAAATTTATTATCTAATTACAAAAACAAACAAAATTTACGTCCAACATGAGCTCAATTCCGTTAAAGTAAAATTTACATTAGTTTATTATTTTAATTATTTAAATAAAAAGCAACACGCTCAAAGTGGGGTTCTGTCCCTAAAATTAAGAGGTTTACCCATCAGGATAGCCTGTCATGCTCGTTCTGAGCGATTACAGCTTTTTTTATATTAAATTTATGTTATCTTGACAGTCTTTAAAAACGATTTTAAATATACAACAATTACTCATTTCAACCGTGATATGTTCGGTGGTAGTTATTTTTTCCTTTTTTTGCATTGCGCAAGAAAAATGCTTAGAAACGCAGCTCAGATTTTACCATCATCTTCGTATAGGAAAGACTTACAGGAAAAACAAAAATATAAAGATGGTGAAAAGTTGAAGACGAAGAAAAATATTCAAAGCAGCCTTCCCCAAGAATATCGTGATCAATAGACAGAATATATCATGAGAAACTTTTGGAAAAGACACAGTGTCATAAATGCAAAGAAAACAAAGTTTGTGTTAAAATTAATGTCTCATGTTTGTTGACGTTTATACGGCAGAAAAAAATGATTTCGATGACCATTGATGAGAATATCTAGGGCCATCTTCTGTGATGAAAGAAGTTCAGCATATTTTTAAGACTAAATTACAAACTTCATTTATTTATCCGAGACTAGTCGGCCTTCCCCTAACCAACAATTTTTATTCATCCCTTTACCAATTTACAAACAACAACAATACATAAGGCTGCGATCACATAAAATTCCCATAAAACTGTGCCTGTACGGGCATCATTCTTAATCATTCTAAGATGAAGTGCCACAATTCCCAAACACTATAAACAAGCAATCCATAGATGTTAATAAAATAAAGCAACGGACTGCTGTCCGGTCTAGCCATACATTGGGAACATAAGTCAGAAACAGGACGTGAACGGAATCCGCAATGAACGATATTATTCCAGGATATGAAGCTAATCGATATACCATGGAGGTGTGCACAACATGTTTCATACGGCACATATATGAAGGTTACAAATCTTCATGAATGTCTGCCTGCAATATCTAAAAAGTTCTGTGTGGGGGATGCATCATAACCCTCGACTTAGGGGAGAAGTTTCAGGATTTCAAATTTCATCGCAGAATGTTGTTTAACGAGACCACACAGTTTGGAAATGATTCTTTTTTATGTTCCATTTGGGACTTGACATTATTATTAACTTTTCCATTTTATTTGGAATTTACGATGATTTTGAAAATTCTTAATTTATCGAATGTCTGAAAATTAGCGGAGTGGAATTTAGTAAATTAAACGGAAAGAATTAGTTGCAAACACCGGAACAACTTTCTAGACCTAAATTATCTACTTATATCTTACCCAATGCGATAAGAAATGGAATACTGAATATCCTTAAAAGAAACGAGGAAGTTCGCTCAAATAATTTCCATCGTCATAACAAAAATATTTAATAAATTTAAGGGAGGAAAAGGATAAAATTATTACTTTAGTTGCAGCTATTGCCCCCGGAGTGTAAAGTATGATTAACTTTATTATTTCGGAAAGTTCTTTTAACCCTTTAACTGCTCATCTTAAACGTGCGGTTGGAATTGTTTGAAAAAAAATATTTGTGCAAAATTTATGGCCTACCGAATCGCGAGTAATCTCTTCAGTAAGTCGAGAACAGCTACATATGAAGGATTTTCCTAAATGTAAGAGAACCTATGATTGCATATAGGGCATGAAACCGAGTGATGTACACCACGATTCTAACACATGCTCATATATGCGTTATGTGTATGCTCGCCGAGGACGTGGTGACTTCGATCCGGAAGTTGCTACTCTTCTTAGGGTCTTATTTAATCTGCCACTCTCGAAACTTGTCATTTAGGTAGATGTCAAAAGGGCTGGATGCATATTGAGCTCATATGGATGACAGCTGAACTGGTACTCCTGACCGGAAAGCTCCTGGCCCACATGCCACTTGATGCGATGGCTCCAGAGCTTTGTTTTTGGTGTTGCTTTTCTAAAGGGTTTTCTGGTAGGGAACTGTAGGCTAGGAGAAGTGCCTTATCGAGCCTTCCCCAGTGCGGTGTAAAAATTTTCACCGATGGCTCTATCACTAATGAGGTAGTCGGTGCTGGTGTTTACTTTGTTGAACTTGACATTGAGTTGCAGTACTCATTTGGAGCCCACACCACTGTCTTCCAGTTTGAAGTATACAGGTCTCTCATGAAAGTGGATATTCGTATGAAATATCAGCAACGATGGGCGAACCTGAGCACTGGCAGGTGTACAAAACTTTTCTTGTTGGGCCTAATATGACATTTTCTGCTTTCTCTTGGGGGTCGGAAGATAACATTGCAGATCTATGGTTGCCATTATCACTGCTTACAGGTATAGCTTTATGTTCATCTAAGTAGACTGGAAGTTGTTGACAGCACTTAGTATCTGTCCTACCTGGAAGGATAGCCTGTGACAACCGAATACTTTCGGTGAGCTTATCTGGTCTTTGCCAGGAGTAGGCTGGATACCCTCAGGCCTGCCCTTCTATCTGTCGATGAACTGAAAAACTTACCTCACCTAAACTACTTCTACTTTTACCACATATCAAGAGGGATCCCCGCCGCATTTACTGATTTAACTCTAGACGTCCTCTATTCAAAGAGTGTCTCCCAAATGATTCTCTAGAAAATGTTTTCAAACTGTATTTATGATAATTGGTCTAAAAAAAATTATAATTATCGTTTCGTTAGGTATCAGCTGTGTGTCCTTTCAATGCAGATAAGTGCACAAAATGGATTACATATAATCTGGATGAATGCTATCATGCAGTACACCTTTTCAGAAATCCAAGACATTTCAATGCATCTTTATCAACATAGAAGAAGTAATCTGTTCAGCTTAACTTACTGGAAATATTAATGTCAAGAGTGCATATGATGGTACATCGGAAATCAGTGTTCCATCAAAAGAAACGGAAGTGATAGAATTATGTTTTTGGTTTGAAGAGATGAATCAGCTTTGGATATTAGACGCATTGAATTCGACGCGATTCAGTCTGTCCCAAGCGAGGATTTCGTGAAGGGTGTTATTGAATGATCTAATTATCCAATCTCGTTTAAGGCATGCGGCATTCCCTCTGGAGTCTCAAGAGTATTAAAGAAGTAAGCGAAATCAAGGATACCTTAATCAGTGAAAATGGGATTGAAAGAAAAAAAAGCAGATCAGTAAGTAAAATTAACCTTTTCACTAACCGTATTTTGTACGGGTGCACATTAAATGCTTTTAAAATCTTACAATTTTAATGCTTCTTACTATGCTCCATTGACTACCGATGTTCCTATACAAGAGACACATAATATCTGCCAGGTGTGTGAATAAAAAAAAACTGGATTTTTAATTCAATTTTACTCAGACGAAGTTCCCAAGCATTTTAACATACTAAAAAAATTGTTTCCTTCATATATATAAAATCGGTAGTAAAAGGGTTAAGAAGAGAGACGGAGAGATATAGAACCCTGAGGCATACCAGCATTTATAAGGTGAAGCTAAGATGTAACGCCATCTAATACAACTCATATTAGATTACCAGATAAAAAACTTGCAAGCCATAATAAAAGAAGGGGGTGGTGCCGTAGTGCTCTAAGTTTGGCCACGCTTTATCAAAGTCCCTTGAAATATTTAGGCTATCAATTTTGCTGATTTAAGAAACTTTGAATCTTTTTGAAAACTTTAGATGTTTGTAAAATTGGAAATGTCTTTGAAAAATTGAAGTGGCAAATATTTTGTGAAGTAATAATATTCGCTTTTCACTGCTTTTACTTTTCACCATTGATATATTTGTAATTGTGTTCATCTTTTGGAAATTGTTTCTTTTGCGGCTGCACTCATTAAAATAATGGATGTCAAAATTCATATAGACAAAAATGATTGATAGCTACATAATTACTTAATTATCGTCAATTCCTGTATCACCAGGAAGCGTTGGAGTGGCCGGTGCAATGTGAGAGCCTTGTTTGAAAGTAATATATTTGCAGAGATACCAGATTTTCTGTAATATTTTTGATCACTTTCCTAGATAATTTTATTCATCTGTAGAGGCGAATTCGGTACAAGTTTGGCTATGCTAACAGAATTTATACTTGAAGCTTCAAAAGATTCGATCTAATCGCCTCCCTAATCTATTGTACATAAAGCTTCGAAATTTTTATTGTATTGAATGGATTTGTGATGATCCATTCCAATTTATTTGGAAAAAAAATCAGTATATTTAAAGCTAATTGCAACCAATGACTACACATATACAATCATGTATACATTTGATTTTAGCACCTGGAAAGCTTGCCCAGATACAGATTTCTAAAAACTATTGTTTCGACGTATTTATGGGATGTGTAACAAGAGAGGAAAGATGAGTTTATTGCTTTCCAAAAGAAATTATAATAAACATATTTTTCAATATAATTTTGAAGGGATCCCATTCAAAAGTAATTTAAACTGTAGTAGATTACGTGCTTTGGTAATTAAAAGGTTAATTGGTGAAAATAAATAAAATTCCCAAAATACAGGGAATTCAGTATTTTGCGAATCCCCAAGCAGAAAATCGTCGAGATAAATAATTACCGCGCCTAGAACCTAGCTGATGCTAAAATCTTTATAATGGCAAGTGGCAAATTAGCTAATTCTGAAAAGTGTAGAACTTTGGAGAATAGAGAATTTTGACGACATGGGATTATGAAAAGTTAGTTTTCTGACCAGAAGCAATTAAGAAAACTGTGATTGCTAACAAACTAGAGGAACTTTGCATGGCAATTTAGTTAGTTTAACAAGGTTGGAATATAAAACAACACGAAATCAAAACTGAAATGAATAACAAACATTTTGGGATACATTTATTAAATTGAAAATTTTTATAAAATGGGGTTCACACAAAATCCAGGATTTCAAACATCAAAAGAAATTAGGGGAGTGAGAAAATTTCATAACTGGTATTAAAGAAATTTAGAGTTAAAAAAATAACAGAATTGGTAAATTTTTCAAATAAAACGAAACTCATAAGTGTGTCAAAATACGAAAGTTAATAAGAAATTTATCTTTTAGGTAATAAATAAATGTGCCTTAATGCATATTTCTGTATCGATCAATTATCATATTGCCATTCAATTTGAATTAAACTTAAGAAATCGTTCAAAATTTTTCGACTTCGATATTTGTACTATACCCAGGATAAGCTCTAATAAACTATATGTACACAAATATATGCCGTACCATGTAATCCTTAAAACCGCAAAAACTAAATTAATATACAACTCATTAAATTTATTATTCAATATTAATATTATTTAGATCATATCAGCGCATAATCAATGACATTCAACCATTTTAGCTCCATGTATTTTTTAAATTTTAAGAACCCCGAAGCAGTACTTTGCTGTGAAAAATTCATTTGGATTCTGTCAAGATGGTGAATATAATCGGTAGTAGATATGGTGATCGATACCGGTAAAAAACTGTGGAAGATTACCGATGCTCGGTGGTAGTCGCCGAATTGAAGCATATGAATCACCTTGTTTTGTACACCTAAGGACATTCAAAGTGGTCCAATAATAAGCAGCCAACGCAACTAATTCTCTAAGAATTTTTAAGGACTACTTATAGTTACGCAAGTTTTGGAAAATGATCGAAATTAGTAATTGCTTATCTCAATACTGGGCCGAGTATTCGGTCATGATTGTTAAATCCGGTACACCCACTCAACAGCCTGCTATTAGTTCTATACTCTGAAAATCGTAGTTTCTTATTACACAGTACAAAATTTGCACAAATTGTTGCCACAAAGCTTAGGTATTTTTCGATAAGATTAAGGAATATATTCCCTAAAATGTAACGAATATTCCCTACATTTTAGGGAATACACTCTAAAATATAGGTGTTTTTCCCTAAATGAGTCAAACCAAGACTTGAAACTTGTCACCAAAAATTAATGGGTTGTGTGATGAAATAACAAATTAGAACATTTTTTTTGCTTTTTCTATATACCGGAGAATCCCAAAAAATTCTTTCTTGAACAAAACTAAATTTTAGGGAGAATTCGCTACATTTTAGGGAATAGTCCTGATATTTTTTACAATGTACCTGAAGATGGCACGTAGAATACGGAACATTCTTTCTTTTCAGTCAATACTGAAGAATGTATGGGTATAAAAAAAAACAAAAACAAAAAAAATCGCGGATTTAACTATTTCATAATCTGCTCAATTTAAGGAAATATTAGGAAAGTTTAAGCTTCAGGTAATACTTCCAATAGGAAATATGCTTCGCAAGTCCTGCTTTTCTTTCATAATTGTTAACAAACAAAAAGAAGTAAATGAAAAATTGCTGAAGTTGGTTTCGGGTTATATAAATTAAATTTTAAAACAAAAACGAAAAAGAAAAATAATAAATAAAAATAAGAATCAGCAGGTAGAGGGCATCTGTTTGTTTTTACACATATACATTACCCAATTATTGTTAGAATCCAGGAGAAAAGAAATCTCAGCGAATAGATACGGCCCTTTATATTATATCACCATTTATACGTCAAAATTTTCTGCTAGATTATGTCCAGTGATTAATGATAAAACTTGCTCCTTTTCATAGTAATAGACGCCACTCTAAGATTAAGGCCCTGATTACACGTTCATAAATTTCTTACGCCATTGCCTTGTACATACATAGGAATATACAAACATACATACATATTAGATAGGGTACAGGACAACCCAAGTAACAAAGAACTCTATCAAAAGATGTCTTCAAGCAGTGACTTTGATTTAGGTTAAGGCAACGAATAGATTACCTCAACGATGGTAGATGCGAATATAAGTACATTTACATACATTCATACACACATGTATATATACATATGTTTAGATTTGTATACACAAGAGTTAGAAATCTGCTGACATTGTGCTATTGCTAAGCCAACGAATGAAATCTGAACTGAAGATATATTGGATATGGTTTTGCCTCTTGTATGAAAGGAAGCCTTTTTCATATTAATGCAATCTGTCTCCAGATAATGCGCAAAATTAATCTTTTGAAGTAGGTAGCGAGCCTTCTAAATTGCTTTACTTAATTAATTTAGTCAATTATTTTGCATGTTTATAATTTACATAATTCTTTACGAGACATTTATTATTCTAGAAAAAATTCAAAGATAATCACATGATTGTTCTAGATGAAGGTTATGCTGAAGAAAAGCACATGCTTCTTTTAAGTGCTTATGTTGTGGTATAAGAAAGATTTCTTGCTTTAAATGAAATTAATTATATGGATTGATAAATTGTTAATACAATTTTTGACAATTTTTATTGTGACAACTTGGTGATAATAGAATGAATCTCTTGAGAATTTCAAAAATAAATTTTGACAAACACAATGAAGCCAAGTGGAAAGAAAATTCTTGTAATCGAAATATCTTAAAAAAAAAAACATTTATATGTAAAAGCGGGCGTTTCGTAGTAGCAGAAACCGTATTACTCATCAGTACAGCTTGGTTCCTGTCTGCCGTATACGCCACAGTGCAGGCAGGAACCAAGCCGTACTGATGAGTAATACGGTTACTACTATTACGCAACGTCCGCTATTGCATACATATATCGTAGAGACATCATCATCTCTATTTGCAAATTTTTACATAGTTTGAATAAAATTTCTACCTCAATAAACACTTTATTATCTTTAAGACATTTCTAATCTAGAAAACAGTATCTTTCGGGTCCATGTTTTGTTAAAATTGTTAATTTATTTTAAAAATGAAATCCAAAACAAAGGAAGCAAAATCTAGTGTATTCATATGGGCGAGCAGTGATACCTACTGAAACGTCACTTCCCCAGATGTGTGATATGTGCCCCATCAAATTTCGCTTAATTTGAAAATTTTGTATGCTTGTCCCACTATTAAAAGAAGTAAATTTGCTTTCAGTTAGACAATATGAAAGGAGGCCGTCGCGGTGAGTAAAACATTAAGAAATATACAATTAAATAGTTTCGCGAAAGTGGTG
This sequence comes from Dioctria rufipes, assembly GCA_963924295.1. Classification (NCBI taxonomy): domain Eukaryota; kingdom Metazoa; phylum Arthropoda; class Insecta; order Diptera; family Asilidae; genus Dioctria; species Dioctria rufipes. The sequence continues at coordinate 31,655,522 of OZ002742.1, forward strand.
GATGCCTTTTTCGGTGGATGAAAGTGTTGAATTTTTATATCTTACGACTGTTTTGTGTAACAAAAATCGGAACGTAATGCGTTGAATGAAAAAATAATGTTATTTAAAACGTTCTAATTGAACCTTGATTCATAAATATAAAAGTTTGATATATACTACTACTACTAACACGAAACTCACACATTCGCCAGTAAATGCGGTAACTATCTAATTTTCGGAAATTTCCTTATATATAAAAGTTGCCCCTAAAGGAGATAGTTTAGGGTTTTGTTTTTGTAAGCTAATTTTTGAAATTAACTTTCCAGCAGGTTATTCTAAGCTTTGCTTTGAAATATACTCTGCAGAAAATATTTCTTGCTTTTGTTGCCTTCCTATACTTATGGCGCCGCCATGCCCCGGAATTGTTCCTGCTAATCACCGACGGTATGGGTGAAGGACCAAAATTTCATATTCACATTGTATAGTTAAATGTTTTACTTTATTTTAACAGACTTGGTAATAATTTTCAATTTTCAGATTACATTTTATTCATGATTTATAAATTTTTGTTAAAAATTTGTTCTTCTAGCGTGGCACCGGCTCCATTTGCGCCTCCACCCCCCCCCCCCCCCCACCAGTCGTTGGCGCCCTAGACTGAATCTATGGCCCGGAAAGTGCAGCATTATTAGAATCAATAATTCTAGTAAAGAGAAATATTTGTGCACATTAACTCAATATACTTTTGTCGATATATTAAACCCCCAGAGAGACTGTCAAAATCAATGATAATTAGCTCCTAATTTAATGTTTCAAAAATCATTTTAATTGTGATTTCAAATTTTATAGAAATGTGCTATCAAACACATACAAATAAAATTTGATATACTTTTGATTTAAATTAAAAAAAAAAGAGTTATTATTACCTACTGATATTCTACAAAATTTATATTACGGACTAATGATAATTAATTTTGCCCCTTCGTCTAGTGCATTTCTCAATTATAAGTGGAAAACTTCAACTTTTCAGTTATCCTCTTTACCTGAATTTAATTGCTCTCATACTTTCAAAATAACTTGGAGTAAAGTTTCTAAGTAGGATTCTACTTTATAAAAAAATTATTATTAAAAAACTAAATTTTTCCTCATTGTAAGAAAAGTGTAGGGCAGGGTGTTTTTAACTCCAAAGACTTTGGCAACCCGCCCACAAAGAGTTAACCATATAATTTCGTTTGGAATTAAAAGTTGAAGTAAAATAATTCGCTTCCTAGAAGAAACAACATTGAATCAAAATTTTTAACACAACTAATATAATTATATATTACACCGAGCCTGTTGTGTAATATACCCAAGGAAAGTTTATTGAGGTTAACATCTTTCAGAAGCTCTCGTTATTTCATGCACTGAATAACAACAAGATAAGGATCCCAATGAAATGGTTTTCGTAGCAGCAGCGGTGATAGTCATAACATCATCCCTTCAACTTACTAACAAACAATCGCGCCTTATATCCTACGATAGACAATATTCCATAGAGACCGGCCGGTACAGAATTAACCAATATAATTCTAATTCCCTACCGTCCCGTATAACATTTTCGCATATCCTAAAAGGGCAGACCTCTTAATCCAGAAGCAATTAAATGTTACAGACACGTAAGATCGTCCGTAATAAGAGGCTTATTAAGCCAGTAGGGCTGCCGTTTAGGGCGAATGAATATTTCATTTCCTTGACTGAAAATGTTGCGATGATAAAGAGGGTAACTAGCTACTACCATTAAATATACATTGGTAGATGTAAATATGTAAATATAGATATACATATGTATGTGCACGTGTGAATGCCACATAATACATAGGAATGTATGGAAAAGGTGATTGAATACTCCTTTTTACCCAATTGCGTCACACTATGAAGACAGTGTCAGCTTTAATTAAAAAATTTAAATGGTGGAAAGTAAAAAATATTTCGTAAGGTGGATTAAGGAGAGCTTAGTAGCTATGGTTTCTTATGCTGAAAAGCCTGTACTTGTTTCAGTAACTTCGTTAAACACGTGCGCTTAAAGAAAAAGAAAGTTTGAAAGTTTTAAAGCGACTTATATACAGCTTCCGTTGTTGGACGGCTCGAGAGGCTTACATCATTTTTGCGGATAGTAAAAGGATGACTCCTGTTATTAACTCTAAACAATGTTCGAAGTTACTACATTTTCAAGGACTTGTTTTCTATGAAAAATAGCTTTTAACGAATTTTTTAATGCTTAGTTTTACATGGGAGATGCAATTACTCTATTCCTTTTAACTAATAGATAATTAAGTGTACGATGTTGATCTGTTAAAATTGTATTAAATAAAATGTTTTAATAACTACAACCTTTTATTTAAACCAAATGTCTCGTTATGTGCTATTGTATACATCAAAAGTTAAATACAGTTTTTAACATTGATCTTGAATACAGCTCACATATATCATACGAATAAATTAAGTAGGTATACACTGCGGGTCACTTGAGTACCGTCACTTGAAATTTTGACGGAAGTGTGAAAATGGAACAAATAAGAAGTGGAATTTTCCATGCAACACTTTGAGCTTTTGAATCAGGAACACTTGATTACCATCATCAGTTTGTTTTAAACACCTAAGGTGTTTCGAAATAAATAAAAGTGTCTTTTTTAATTTTGCTGCTATTTATTTATCGGACTTACTGATATTTTTGCTGGAAATTGGTCGAGATGCTTCAGCAATTAACAAGGTCCTGAAAGATCGTGGAAATTGCGGAAAAACCGAAAAGGCCGCACTGCAAGAGCAACAAATTGTGCTACATCCGCTCGCAAAATAAGAAATAAAGTTGAAACTTCAGCCAGTGTCCCCATCTCCGACGGCAAAAACTTAAGAAAAGGCCATGTTTACTTCAACGTCATAAAGTTGCCAGATTAGAATAAAGCCGGGCTTATTTAAATTGGAAGGAATAATGGCAACAGGTGATTCTTTCTGATGAAAAGAAATTTAATTTGGATGGGCCTGATGGCTTTCAGTATTACTTCCATGACTTGAGCAAATATGAGCTAATTCTGTCTCGTCGGCACTCCGCTGTTGGCTCCGTCATGGTATGGGATGCAATTTTGTTTAATGGCGCAATAGATTCGGTTGCCTTAGAAGGTCGGCAGTTTTCAGCGAGTTACATTGAACGTTTAGAAATACAGAAGTTCAACTCAAACGAAATGTTCAATGGCCGACGATGGATTATTCAACAGGATAACGTTCTCATCCACACAGCAGGCCGTGTTAAACATAGTTTGCACACAATAACGTGCAAGTACTGGATTGGTCAGCTCTATCTCCCGATCTTAACATTATTGAAAATCTTTGGGGATGGCTAACGCGAAAAATTTATGCAGAGGAAGGCAGTTTGACAACAGAGAAGCTCTTATTGCAGCAATTGGAGATGCTTTTGAGCAAATCTTATGAAATTTGGTTGTTGGAAAATTTGTATAATTCCTCCTTAAAAACGGAGGACCTAAAAAATATTAACAATAAAAAATAATACTGAAAAAATTAAAAACATTAGTTTTAATATCTATTTTTACTGATGAGGGTAATCAAGTGTCCATGTTTCAAAGTCTCAAAATGTAGCATGGAATTTCCCACTTCTTCTTGGGTTTATTTTCTCACCTCCGTCATCAGGTAGCATGGAACAAGAGGTAAGAAATCTTGTCTTCATGGTTTCCAGGAAATTGTACCCCTAATTAGGCATTGTCATGGTAATGGTTTCCAGGGAATAGTACCCCTACATTATAAATTCGGCCAAAATTTCAAGTGAGGGTAATAAAGTGACCCGCCGCAGGTATTTGATACATCATTTCAGTTGCCGGAAGTTTTTATACCCTAGTTGAGTAGTACTAGAGAGCTGAAATTTTATAGATGGGCTTTAAAAAAAAGTAACCTTAAGTTCGAAAATGGAAGGAATCGGATAACTCCTTCGTAGGGTTGCCATACAAAAATTTCGTGTTTCTCTATTTATTTACACACGGCTTGAGAGCCCGTGAAAGTAGAGTGCTGAAATTTTGTTCACAGTGTTTTTATAAAAATAATAAACATAATTTCTAAAATGGGCTAAATCGGGCAGCCCCTTCTAGGTAATGCCGCAAAAAATTAGAACTTTTACGTATATTGTGAGAACGATCACCCCTAGACATTTCTATTATACTGAAAAGTTCTTCAGAATATGAAATCCGATGAAATTAGTTATATTTATTTCTCTTGTCTGACGAACCGTTTTAGAAATATATGCGAAAAGCCACATCAACTGTCAAACTTGCACTGATTGGCGACCATACGAATTTATATACGGGCATTCATCATAGGAATTGGTCTAAGACCAATTCTAGTTTTTTTACTTGTTTAACAATTATTTTCTTCCATACACTACAGCTGTTCAGATGCAGCATTCTTGATGTCCGCAAGAAAAAAAAAGGGTTTTGCTGTAAATGGCAAAACTTATACATCTACTAACTTTAGCATAATTTTACTTATTGCAGTGGATATAGTTTTTTTTTTATAAAATGGAGCTTTCCAAAAATTGCACTTCTATCATAAATAGTTTAGGAGCTATGATTTTTTTCTGATTTGGAAATTTTTTTTGTGCTCTAGTGTAAAGTGTTATTTTGAAATGTTACAGCAATTGTGCTCTACAACGTCGATACTTAGGTTGCTTCTCTACTGACCAAGACCAGATTGTGGATAGGAACAAATTATATAAAGTGAGAGATAGGGGATTATGTATCCGCAGAATACGAGAACTTCTAATAAATTCGTCCATCACTTTATCCGGCCATCCTTATCCCAAAAGTTACGCAAATATGCAAACTAAGTACTATAGTTATCCCAACTCTGAATAGGGGGTATAAAAACGGGTTGTGTACAATATTATTGTATCTACATTTTTTTTAATCCCGTTTATTAAATATTTTATTAAAGACACAATGTGAGATATTGCATAAAAAAATTTCCCTTTTTCATAATAAGGCACATAAATAAAATCTTCAACAATTCTGGAAATCAAAACTTTGCGGGTTTGTATAGTAGTCCAGTCAAAAGGGGTTTTTGGTTTACAAAAGGTGGGGTAGAAATGACTTTGATATATGTTATTTAGTTCCGGGCTCCGATCTCCGATGAACAATCCGAGCTTTCGACCTTAAAGGCGGTAAGCCTTTTCCACCATCTTGGTTTAAAGGTACACAAAATTTGTTTTTTAAAATAATTCCTCAAGTGTTGATCCTTCGAAAAAAATGTACAAATATAAATTTGAGGAAGACTAAATTCTCTACGTTTTTGTTATATAAACACTTTTTTTGTAGATCTGATGAGTAACAAGTTACAGCATCGGAAACGTAAACATTCTTCCAGAAAATTGTGCAACTCTTCGTTTGTTGCATGAATAGCTAAAAATGATTTGGTAAATAACTTGTAACTATTCATCACATATTAAAGGTAGTTTTGTAAATTTAAACTGGACTTATTTTTGTTTGTTTGTTTTGTTTTGCATTGTGATATCACCAGTAGGCCTAACCCATGGATGCTCTTTTTTTGCATTTGAGTACGGCTCGTATTCCGTAATATATATTTCCGAGTATGTTTCTATTATTAATTTATTTTAGGTGGTCTTTAGTCGGTTGATGTTGATGCTTGCAGAACGGTCTTTATTAGTGTTATTCTCTAACCTATTGTCCGCACTGAGAATATATGCTTCCATCCATGCCATTCCCTCATCTTCGTTGTCGATGATGTCCTCTGGTGCATTCTCGTATGACTTACCATTGCAGAATCCGCATAAAATAGAGCACTTCAACTCACTTTTCCTGCAGCTACATCCTCCACCGCATCCCTATTTGCAATTTCAAGAAATAACATGTAATAAGGTATCTTAGCATATTGATACCAATTTTCCACCCCAAGCGGATGAATTTTTTGAATTCCACACCATATTGGGACTAGGTTCTTAACGCATGATACCGTTGGTGGTAAAGAAGTTAAGTTGAAGTTGCCGATTATTGTCGATTTTGCCAAACGTTGATTGGATTTCCTCCAAGGTTTCGTCTTCCATATTGCCACCATATAAAGCAACGAGAAAGCGTGTTTCAGCGTCTGCGATGTCTCCTGGTTTGGCATTCTAATCATTGAAGATGCCAATCACAGCATTAAGTCCTTTATTGTTTTGGACAAGCGAAGAAAAAAATGTTTTTACTTGGGTGGCATCATAACATTCTTTCACTCTGAAACTACTATTCGCGGAATACACTCTTTCAGCAGTTTTGCTTATGCCTGGCTTACGAATTTAGATGATCATTTTGGATGATCTTAATGCTGTTAGGAGAACTAAAAGATCGACTTCTTTGCAAACAATAAAAACAGTATCGAATGATGAGCAGAATGAAATCGCTATGTTGAAAGCATCAGCATTTTCTTCAGCCTTCTTAGCAGTAAAAGCAGCTTGTTCGAATTTTTGTATCATCATCGAAATCAGACGGACATTATTTTCCTTTTCTTGGAAGCTTATCTGATATAACATAAAATATTCCTTAAGCTTGATTTTTAAAGAATTAAATTAAGAAATTTTTGTCTGCCCATCATTAAAAGATTTAATAAAATTTACTGTGAAAGGATTGAGTGGGACGATTTTATGGAAAAATGTTCGCGTTTTATTATTTTGAACAAAAAATTACAAAATTCGTCCACTGGTAGTATCGGTACCTACGATAACTTCGGAACGCAACGAAATGATCGACCTAGCGAGCTAAGAAAATTTACACAATAATTTTGTTTAAAAAAAAATGGGTAAATGGGTGAAATTGGACAACATAATTCATAGTATTGCCATACAAAAGTTTTAATTTTCACTTATATTCAGAGACAACTTGATAAGATAAGTATGATAAGATCTAAATTTGAAATTGAGCAAAAGCATCTAACTCCTTCGTAGGGTTGCGATCAAATTTTTTTAGATTTACAATTTTCTTAAGTACATATATTAGGAAAACGGTAAGTCTCAGATGCATTTGATGTATTGAATTGAAATATTCTTCGTAATGTGAAAACTTTTGGAATTGGTAATAATCAATAACGAATGAATTATTCTAGGAAAGAAATGCTAAAAACAACTGGAAAATGTTTTTAAATAAATGAATGGCTATAAGGCCTGGTATCGAAAAAAATGGTGTTAGATCAATTAACAACTTTCTCCTAGTCTATGCATATTTTTATATAATTGATGAGAGCGTGCTACCACATAGACTTTATTGGGTACAGTATTTATGTGATAATTAGGTGATTAGTCATACGCTATAGTCTTTATTAACAATAAACTATCGGCCTTGGTATTTTGGAGACCATGCCATTTATTCATGCGCTAAAAATTTAGTATTTGGCCAGAGTCTTAATGGCGAATAGACTCATTCCATAGTAAATCGATCAAAATTTACACTTTTCCAACCAGAAATAAAATTTAGAAGTCAAAAAATTATATCCTTAGAGTATATATTTTACGTGATAAAGGATAACGCAACAAATGTGTGCGATCGTTTTTTTTTTCAAAAACACCCAGACCTTTGATAAAAAAAAAATATTTTTCCTGGACGCATTACCATCACAACTTGAGAATTTGAGCATTTACTAACAATATAATGAGCATCAAAAAAAGGTACATTTTGAGATATTCAAAGATAACTTTCCTCTTTAAAATAAGGGAAACACCATGATGATGTATGATTTTTTTTTAATATAACTCAGCCAACCAAAATCGCCAAATTTTGAGAATTTCAAAGTTCTCTTAATTCAGACAGCAACCATTGCAGAAAAAGAAAAGAAAATTAGTAGAATTCGTATCTCATAAATTTGTGATGGTCGAATTGAAATCCACTCGATTTCTTATGGAATGATTCATTAATCGGGTTTTCTGAATATTGTGTAAGAATTAATTCGTGGAGGTTGTTCATTTCCCGTTGCATAAAGGATGCTGATACAAAACTCTTACCGCATGCTGTGCTTTTGCATATCAGGGCGGTTAGTAATCTTTCATCAGAAAATGAATGAAATTTTTTGTATCGACGGCTTTATGAAAATTTTATTTATGTAAAATTTTTCGGATTGACTTTAAAATTTAATTTATTTCGTTGTTTTTTTAACAGATCGCTTGATAGATAGCTAAGACAAAAATATTAATTAGTTTTTGAGTTTAGATAAATTTGAATACTCCAATTCTCGAAATTTTGTTAAATTCGAGTTTTGAAGAGTATTCGACAACAACAACAGATGTCGAAATTCGAAACTTGAAAATAATTTAACGATTGTGGCTGTGATACTTGTTTCTATGAGATACAAACAGCCAAAGCTATGATAAATAGCATAAAAGTTATAATCAACGAAATAATACGCTCGGTAGAAAAATTATATTCATTGAAAGTTAACCCACTAGTCAATAATAACGGGAACCTGTTATTATTGAATTCTGAAGTAATTCCGTGAAACATTCAACTGAAAAATTTCCTAAAATTTTTCCGATGCCTAGGTAAGATTTTTCACAACTATTAAGTATGTTGCTGTTAGCTGCTTATGGCCTGCAAGAGGAGCTATGGAAAAATGCAGTGATAATTGCAAGGTTCAATTCCCTATTTTTTTTTTTTAAATCCACATACGTTTTGCAGATTTTGAACCGTAGCTGCCCATTCTCCTATTAACAATGTAACCCTGTAGAATATTTGTGAAGCGTGTTTATATACCCATATACATATTGTTATATTACTTATTTATTATTTATGTTTAAGCTCACGAAGCAAATGTTATAAAAATTAGATTTTCAATAACTAAGTAGTCTGTTAATAAACAACGAAAATAAGTTCGGTCATAGTAGGCCATAAAAAACAATTAAGATTTTTGTAAAAAATAATAAAATGCAATTCTAATTAGAAGTGACTAGAAAAAAGTGTTTTTAATTAGTTGTCCCGCGTTGCAAATTAAAATGCTTTATTTACAAAATGTAGTTCAAAAGAGGCATTTTTAAAAACATAATTTTTCATTTATTTTTCCCGGGCGGGAATTGAACTCACACTTCTTAGTCAATGATGGAGAACAGAAGAATTTTAAGAACATTTATTTTTAATCATTCTAGATCAAACCATAAATACAAGAGGAAAAAACAACCGCCTTGTCCGGGGTTTGAAGCCGGGAACTTACAATTTAATTGTGCGCTTCCATCGTTACTGGTTAATGCCAGCTCAAAGCAAAACGTGGCTTAATAGGATAGACACAAATTAAGAAATATAAGAGAGAAAATCATCTGTTTCGTTAGCTCGGTGTTAAGAGCAGTCGCCCGGAGAAGTGAAGGTTCCGACTTAAAACACCGGACGAGGCGATTGTTATTTCCTCTTGTATTTATGATTTGATTTAGAATCGTCAAAAGTAAATGTTCTTAAAATTCTTATATTCTACATAAATTTGTAATCCCTTTTGCTATTTGTTCATGTTGCTAGAAGGATTTGATAAGGTCGTATACCAATTGTACAAATGTATTTATGACATTCTGTTAAAATATACGATTTACAATTGCGACATCTGAATGCAATATGTATCATCCTTTTAAGATGTCTTTATAACGTATATATCTGCAAAGTGGGGAATGAATTCAACGTTGTCACAACGTGATCTAAAGTTATGCTATAAAAACATCTATCATATAATAAAAATATATGTCATATATATTACTATCTACTTTTATATGACATCATAAATGCATTGATATAATGCAAATATGACATAATTTATGATTCAAAATTTACTGAAGGAACATATACCTACATACAAAATATTTAAAGACTGTTTGAGTTTATTCATAAAAGAAATATATATAATATCCAAGTATGTACCTATATATAAATGCAATTTGCAAGTATTTAATGGATTTGTTAAAATGAAGATGATGTGATGGTGTTGATTTATTTTCTATTACTTCAAGCAATGGCATATCTGTTTATACATATTATAGAAATTGAAATATTTACGAATTATGTTTCCACTTCACTAACTCTCATGCAAAAGAGAATTTATCGTAAACATTGGTGTTATACTTTAACTTTTCAATAATTTTCTAAAACTAGTTTTGTTAAATTATTTTTTGTTTTCAACAACAAATTTTTGTTAGCTTTCTCTTCTAACGGAAAGTTTACTTTTTATTTAATTAAAATAGGTAAATAGGTAATTGTGACCCTTCCGATTTGTATATAACAGAAATGACAACATAATTTGTTAACACAATCATCATGGCTTCATATTTTTCTTCTATTTTTTCACTATCCAAGGAAGCTTTTATTTTAAATTCCACAGAAATTTTTATTACCATTCAACCCATTTACAACGTCTCTTTCGTCTATGATGTCGTATTCACTCCTTTAATGACTCAGTTATTTTAACTGGCTGCCATTTAGTTGATACAACTTAACGAAAATAGAATACACACAACACTTTAACGACACACAATCACCCTAATCGTATAATTGTCGCATAGTTCGCTCTTGTAGGTGAAATACAACATACGATTTTAAATCAATCATATATTAGTCGTAATGAGATCCTTATGATGATTATACGATTCTCGCAATCGTATATTGTTCGCAACTAATTGTTTTAAGGCACTCTTGCAGTTTAATGACAGATAATTTTGGAGCAAGGAAACAATTTGGGAAACATGTCTTTGAAGATCGTAAAGACCATAGAAAGTGGAAGGGTGTGTGTAACTCGCGTATCAGAATTGCGGGAATGATCAGGCATTTTATTTTGGCCAAGAACAATAAAAAAAAAGGAAGTGTCGGAGAAAATATTAGAAAATTATAGTTGGAAGATGCGTTGCAAGAAAAAAATATTCACAGTAACCTGGTAATTTGATTTCTGTAAACAAAAGCAATATTTTGTATTGTTTATTTTATTACTATATGTATGTCCACTAATTCAAAATCCTGCTTGGAACATCTGGTACAGGGAATTACAAGAAAGTTTTTTTACTTAATGCTTTTTAGCAGAGATATGCTGAAGGACTGCACCTGGACGGGAAAATCGAAAACTGAAGCGAATAAAAGCTTCTAGTCTTTGCGCAACTTAAACCATCTGTTTTTATTTTTGCAGTGGATAATAAATATACAGAGGAATTTCAAGCCAATTTTTTTATGGAATCTGAATTAAGGCACAGTAAACAGCGCCCCAACCATAGCATTGTACGTAATTTTTTGTTTTACTTATTCACCCTGTGAAGCAATATTATTGGTTCATGTAATAAAATTTCTTCGCCAACCTTGGTGATGTGATATAGTTCAACAATTTTACACTGTGCTTAGTCATAAACCACTTATTTCTGTCGTCGTTTTCTAATTATAAACCCTCCGCAAACACTTTTTTGTTTTTAATTAGAACTTGAACTTCTTTGAGTTTCATTTCTTTCAACTTTTCTGTAATAGCCCGAAGTGTACTTATATTTTTTACAAGAACTTTTATCACTCTTTCTCATGTGCTTTTCAATATTTAGTCTCTCGGTCAATTTGCAGTCACTCTTGACACTTTCAATTATTATGATTGAAATACGACTCAAATGCGATTTATAGCAAATTATGTCGTAATTCAATCATAATAACTGGAATAATGACAGCTAGCCGCCGTATACTATTTAAGTCATAATACTTGTCTTACATCCATCTTAACAACTTTAATTATGATTTCAAAATCATAAATTGCAAGAGTTATATATTCATCGTATTTCATGTAAATCATAACGTTAATGTGATTTAAATTAGGATTTCAAATAAGTTAATATAAAGAGTCATATATGTAAGTAGTAAGACGGCATAGAAACGTTATACGTTCACGATCGTATTACCACCTTTGGACCGTAAATAGAGCTCTTCTGACTTCGTAAGAACAGGAATTTTCATCGTAAAGACTTTTGAGCTGTAAGATGCTACTTGGGCTATTTATATTCCATACATACAAACATATTTTCTCTTTTATTCTCTACTACATAAATACAAGAACTATCAAAAGATGAAGAAAGAAATTAAACAAATAAAAAAATAAACAACAAACATCAAAAAAGAAGATATTCTCATTTAGCTTCTCTTAAAATGCACACTATGACCACTGTTCTGTTGAATAAACTTGTTCCAGGACATAACGTTAAAAGCTGAGTTGGATTAAAAACTGTTTCCAAGTCATCCTGCAGAGATAGTCGAGGCAGTGAACTTAATATTAGACACGATGCCATAATGTCAATGTAAAACAGTGTAGCCAAGCCATCGCATTTATAGCTAAACAACAAACTACCCAGAACCGTAAAATAGAAACACATCATAAATTTTTATAACCCCACCAAAGGACTACGTTCGAATGTGTTCGGATTATTGCTCTTTCGCGTGGTCATGCAAAATGGACATAAAAGACGAAGGTCAAAATATGAAAAGCTTATACGAAAGGAGGGTATCCCAGGAAATGAATGCCCACAGGAGCTTATCTCCTTTTTATAGATATCAGTACCGAACATTCTTCATCCTTTGCCAATGAATTGAGTGAGTTGGCCGATAAGAGGCTTTTAACGTTAAGGTTAGAGGGTGTAAGAGGTAGTGGGTGCCGCTTATTTCTGAGGATATAACGTAGCTAATAGAACTGAAGTTGTTGCTAAAAATATTAACCGATATGTTTCATCATATTTCAGTTTGGTTCTAAGTTCTGTATGTATGTATATACAACACATACATCTCCATATTTATGTATACAGTACAGAATAGAAACTTGCATAGAATTGAGATTTATACTTATGAAATTTGTAGCCAGAAAGTATCAGAAATATTCTCATGGTTTCTAGATGTGTAGTAGCAAAATATTCAATGCACAAATTTACTTTGTAACGATTTTGTGTTGTGCTTGTAGAAGGAAGAGATTCGGTTTTATTTTTATTTATTTTTTTTGTAATAACTTTTGGGGAGAAGTAATCTCCCTATTGAAATGGAGTGTTTCATGTGGTTTTTATAGAAGTTGTTTTGAATAGAATCTGTATTGCAAAAAATATATTATGGAAGTAATGAACCTAACATGAATACCTAGACCTACTTAGTTATAAGCCTAACTTTCGAATAACATAAAATCGGGGTTATTTATTTTTATATTTTGTGGTATTGGGTCAGATCAATATAACTTTGGAAATTGGTACGAATAAAAACCCGTAATAGCTATAGTGAGGGCAGTGTTTTTTTTCTTCTGGTTTACTGTTCAGATCTATCCATTAGCATGAATTTACAATAGCAGCTACTTATAATTCTCAAATTTATCGAATTTATGGTCATAGGTAAAAATTTTTGTCATCAAATATTTTCATAGAGAGAGAATTCTATTGGTACCATTGAACGTTATCAATTTAGCTTATACTGAGAAGAATTTTAAACGCTGTGAGGGTGAGAAATTTTTAATTAAGAAATAAAATCATGGAAAGTAAAAAGTAAAATAAAAAAATATGAGTAAAGTATAAAAATTACTAAATTGAGGCATTTGGACCAAAAGGTGAATGAAAGACTCCATGACAGCATGTTTAAAAATTCACGAAACCCGAGTTTTGAGTATACTAAAGCCATTTTCCACTAAAATTTTGGTAGTATAATGAAATGCAATAAGTTTTGCTACCTTATAAGTCTTTATTTATTTATTTTAATTGTCTACAGATTACGATATATTACAGATCTACAGTTAATGTATTAATTAATTGCAAGATGAGTTAATACATCTATAATTATCAAAAATACAGGACTTAAAATTATCTCTTGGCATAGAAATATAAGCAATCAACGAAAATTTATTAAACATTGAACAACAATTGGAAATAGCCTCGTGATTACCATAATTTGTTCAGTGATGAGGAATATGCAGCAACCACCTAGAGCGAATTAGCCTTTCCGGAGCACATAGTATACTAATCAATGATAATAACTCGAGCGAGTTAATTCTGTAATCCAAAATATCTTTAACAAATGTCGCACAGTTAACCTCTCGCCTCAGTTTCAATTAAGATGATGATAAATTATCATATTGGTAGTTGCATTTGTAAAGCTGCAAATCTAGTCAAGCTTTTTTGTATTGATTCAAGACGATCAATATGAGCCTTGTAGTAGAAGCACCAAATGACACATGCATATTGTAAAATAGACCTCACCAAAGCGAAGTAGCAAACTTTAAGAGTGTGAACATCTCTGAAGTCTTTAGAAATAACCCTAGAAAGAGTACTGCTATTTATAAGATAATCAAAAGCTATTGGACTCGATAAACAATGAAATGTCACAGTTTTACATTTACTAATGTTTAAGTGAAAATGGTTCACAGAATACTAATCAGAGAGACTACGTTGTACGAGTGCTCAGTCATCCACAGATTTGACTTTAAAAACAATTTTAAGTAATTAGCTAACATCAAACATTTAGTTAATTTGAAACTTTCGACTAATATTTATCGTTAATTAAAAGCAAAAACAGAAGAGGACCTGAGTGGCTACCTTGGGGCACACCGGAATTAGCGTTAATATCTCTGGAGAGGATCTTACCCATTTTGACATATTGTTTACGATAAGTCAGATAGGATTCAATCCATTAAAAAAAAAAGATAAGTGAAAGCCAAGTATACTAAGTTTACATAAAAAAAGAGAAATATTAATTCTATCAAATATCCGTATAAAAAACATCAACTTGAAATTAATATTCTATAGCATTAATAGCATAATATGAAAAAGAAGTAAGATCAGTTAAACATGATCGACCAGGAATAAATTCATCCTGTTCAAATGAAATAATTTCCTGGGTTAAAAATTGCAACTTTGGAGTGAATCATTGAGTCAAGAATTTTTGGAATTGTATTCATAACAGTGAGACCTTTATAAATTTTGATGTCATCCTTTTGCCCAGACTTAAAGATCGGTGTAATGAAGGAGACTTTCCAAGTGTCTAAAAAAAATCCCTGTTTGTAAAGATAAGTTTAAAATTGAAGTTAATGGATGTGCCAAGGGGTCTGTGCAATTTTTCATTAGAGAAGTGAATAAAAGGTCAGTTTCAAACTTGGTACTAGAATTTAAGTTTCTGAAGCACTGCAGTACGTCGTTGGTAAACAAAGAAACTTCGTCAATATCAAGACAAGACGGAGGCGTAAAATCAATAACATTAAGATAAACAGAGCCATCGCTGTACACGGATTCGAAATATTCAGCAAACAGGTCCGAACTAGATTCTAAATTAAAGGCTTCTTTGTTGTCATATTGCAACATTTTCGGAAGACCTGTAGAATTTACGTCTTGTATTTATAAATGACCAAAATGTCTTGGTATTGAATTTAATACTACACCCCACAGATCAAACGTATTGATTGTATATAAATCTAAGTAAGAATTTATATTCTTGCCCAAGCTGACAGTACCTACCTTATTTTATCGAAAAGATCACTAGATTTTTTTAAAGCTTTATGTGCCTTAGTTTTTGCATTTTTAAATTTTATAAGACTTTTGTTAAACCATTTTGGATGTTTAATGGATGAGATTCCCTTAGTAGGATCATGAATTTTTAGGTCTTCATGAATAACGTCTAGGAACCTGCTATACATTTGATTTAAATCATCAGAGAATTCCACTTATAATTTGAAATGAAATAAAATTATATTCAAAAGTATCTGCTTCATTTCAGTGAGAATAAAATTCATAAACAGAATGGAAATATTAACAGCTTTATGATGAAAATCAATAGGCGTTAACGGGGTAGGTACTAATTTCATAAACTTTAAATTTTAAATCATAACTTATAAATATTAGATCTAACAATTTACTAAACATATTTATTATCGAATTCGATTGAATTAAATTTATCCCTATCAAATTATCTACAATATTCTACTTCAGATGTGACATTCTTTGGTATTGACATAGTTTCATCTAAATTCCATTGCCAATAAATATTAGACAAATTAAAAATACCGCAAAAACATAAAAAATTATCATCATCATACTTCTCAAATAGTGACAAAACATTATTTTCATGACTCTTATACAGTTACACTGTGATAAAATCCATTCCAAGGGTGGGTAATCTGAATCTTAGGAGGGGTTACCACCGAAAAAAAGCTCACGATTTCTGTTTTCAAAAGCGCAGTGGAACATAAAACGCACAAAAATATGCAATGTTATAACTGAAATAAACCACTTTAAGTACGTGCAAAGCTATATGATCCTGTGATATCCGTGTGCATTGTATACGCCTTTTATCACATAAAGCTATATAATTGCTTTCAGACGGCAAAATACTTTCTGAGAATGCAGACTGCAACCTGCAGAGCTTCGAAAAGTACATCTCTCCATCTGACGGTGATAAAATGAATTAAAAGCGCCAAATTGTATGCAAAATATATAAAAACGCGAAATTTCTGCAGTTTGCATGGTTAACATTATTGACTATATTTCCTTTATCATTTTACTAAACAGTTATGGTTTTTCAAAATAAATTGAAAAGTGTGTGATTCTTGCTACAAATTGAGCTTTCTTTGCAATAATATCATAATTTTGGTAGTTATTTGTCCATGAAAATAGCACTTTTCAAACGAGGTTATATTTCTAACCAAAACCTTTTTACTGGTTTTGTCTCCGCCACTTCCTTTTCCATCTCAAGACCTTCTATACTCAAGTACAAATTTACCTACCATTATTACGTTATTATGTACCAAGCTCTGGAAATCTCATAAGTTGTAGATATTTCTACTTACATATACATAAAACTACTTACATATACATAAAACCCGATATCTTTATTTTTGACACACCACTACCTAAGTTTATGCTTTTTCTCTAACTATGTGTAGTTTTGAGCACGATAATATGCACAGATTTGACGAGAAGTTGTACTAACTTTTCGTGTTTCTTAAGATTTCAGTGGCAACCCCCTTAAAGTGGGAGAGAGTTTTTTTTTTGGAAATGCTTGTTATAGATTAGCATGTACCACATTAAAAAATGTCGATTTCCTAAAATTGCAACTGTCATCTGAAAACCCAGATTCGTCGACAAGATATCAATAATTTTTTTATTTATATTATATGCCTAATATTTATAGCAGACTTTCCTATAAAAATAGCATTCTGCTATCTTCTACTTAAATATGGCCTTATCGGGGTTGCCCCGTTGTTCAGTGGAAAAGGGTTGAGTTATGTAACATCCACTTCATGTGCTACAAGGATAGGCTGGGCGCCACCTCAGTTTGTAGCTGTCTGAGGAGCTTGGGATATACGGTTGAAGGCAAGAAAATTTACTGAATAAGAAAACAAAATTTATTGCCCGTACACGATACAAAAGCTCTCCTTCATTACGAAAAAACAAAAACAAAAACAAAAAAAAAACAGACTCATACCACAAATTAGTTCACATGCAATTTTTTATAATAAAGAATATCCTGAAGTTACAAATAAATTATAAATTATTTAAGTAGAAAGCAATGAAACTTATCTTTTATATGGTGCTAGAACCTTCAACTCCTGATCTCCCATCGAAATAGAAATAAATTCAAGTTAATCCTAGTAGAATCTTTCCTTCTGAAACTATTCTTTAACCCACACCTTTTTTATTTGCATCTCTATGCTTTTCATACCTTTTTAACCACTAATGAATGCGAAAATTCATCTCTCCTCTTCCTTACAGCTCTCTTAAATCAGTTGGGTATTCTGAAAGTGAACATGACTGCAGTACGTACGGTAATATATTTTACATGTTGTAACATTTAACATTCAGATCTATTTCGCAAATAGTTTTACTTTTATCTTCTGGCAAATCCCGCAATTCAACCGAAACAATTCCTTACTCTCTAATGCGGAAAGTTTCTCATAGAAATCATTCATAAATTTTTCCTTTCTCTTTCGAATAAAATGCAAAGTTATAGATTGTAGTTGGTAAATTTGAGCAATCTAACCTTTTTCTGTTGTTTGTGTTAAAAATTGAAATTTTATATTGAAGCTAAAAAAATTGAAATAGCAAACAGACTCTAAATTTCCTACGGAAACTCTTTGTTTTTATATGGTAGCAAGATATAGCTCTTAACTGTGATCACTAACTTATTGACGCGATCAATGAATATCAGGGGCATATGGTTAAGTGAAATATTCGGAAACCAAAGTTTTCGAACTGATACATCTTTCTTTTTTGCTAGGACTTAAATGTCTAAACCAAACCAATACTTTCGAATGATAAGTTAATCAATCAATTAATCAATCCAACAAGGCTGTTCAAATATGTGTGAACATCGACTTCATATCATTTTATTATGAATTTCCTGAAATAATATATCATGAAGATCGTTAAATAAAGTCAAATAAATAGTAGACCGCTGAATATAGACCCCTGCGGAACACCGCGTTTGAGGAATAAAACAGCTGAGGTGTTATTCTTTCCTTTTACTTGCTAGGTAACGTTAAGTTACGAGGAAAACTGCAATTATCTTGGCCAGACATGATCAATATTAATTAATTAAAAAATCTTGTTATTATCAAAGTCTTTAGTGGAATTCAACTAGCATTACGAATATAATTATGTGATTACTATCGAGTGCTTAACAAAAATAGGAAATACCTTTAATAAAATACATTATGTGCCTAAAATGTAATTGTTTTTAGTTGATCATTTTAGACAGCTACAAATGTAGCAAGGCTTTTTTATAGGTAGGTAGGACGTGATCTTTTAAAGAGCTTTGAATAGAAAACATATACCACCGAAAAAAAGCTCACGATTTCTGTTTTCAAAAGCGCAGTGGAACATAAAACGCACAAAAATATGCAATGTTATAACTGAAATAAACCACTTTAAGTACGTGCAAAGCTATATGATCCTGTGATATCCGTGTGCATTGTATACGCCTTTTATCACATAAAGCTATATAATTGCTTTCAGACGGCAAAATACTTTCTGAGAATGCAGACTGCAACCTGCAGAGCTTCGAAAAGTACATCTCTCCATCTGACGGTGATAAAATGAATTAAAAGCGCCAAATTGTATGCAAAATATATAAAAACGCGAAATTTCTGCAGTTTGCATGGTTAACATTATTGACTATATTTCCTTTATCATTTTACTAAACAGTTATGGTTTTTCAAAATAAATTGAAAAGTGTGTGATTCTTGCTACAAATTGAGCTTTCTTTGCAATAATATCATAATTTTGGTAGTTATTTGTCCATGAAAATAGCACTTTTCAAACGAGGTTATATTTCTAACCAAAACCTTTTTACTGGTTTTGTCTCCGCCACTTCCTTTTCCATCTCAAGACCTTCTATACTCAAGTACAAATTTACCTACCATTATTACGTTATTATGTACCAAGCTCTGGACATCTCATAAGTTGTAGATATTTCTACTTACATATACATAAAACTACTTACATATACATAAAACCCGATATCTTTATTTTTGACACACCACTACCTAAGTTTATGCTTTTTCTCTAACTATGTGTAGTTTTGAGCACGATAATATGCACAGATTTGACGAGAAGTTGTACTAACTTTTCGTGTTTCTTAAGATTTCAGTGGCAACCCCCTTAAAGTGGGAGAGAGTTTTTTTTTTGGAAATGCTTGTTATAGATTAGCATGTACCACATTAAAAAATGTCGATTTCCTAAAATTGCAACTGTCATCTGAAAACCCAGATTCGTCGACAAGATATCAATAATTTTTTTATTTATATTATATGCCTAATATTTATAGCAGACTTTCCTATAAAAATAGCATTCTGCTATCTTCTACTTAAATATGGCCTTATCGGGGTTGCCCCGTTGTTCAGTGGAAAAGGGTTGAGTTATGTAACATCCACTTCATGTGCTACAAGGATAGGCTGGGCGCCACCTCAGTTTGTAGCTGTCTGAGGAGCTTGGGATATACGGTTGAAGGCAAGAAAATTTACTGAATAAGAAAACAAAATTTATTGCCCGTACACGATACAAAAGCTCTCCTTCATTACGAAAAAACAAAAACAAAAACAAAAAAAAAACAGACTCATACCACAAATTAGTTCACATGCAATTTTTTATAATAAAGAATATCCTGAAGTTACAAATAAATTATAAATTATTTAAGTAGAAAGCAATGAAACTTATCTTTTATATGGTGCTAGAACCTTCAACTCCTGATCTCCCATCGAAATAGAAATAAATTCAAGTTAATCCTAGTAGAATCTTTCCTTCTGAAACTATTCTTTAACCCACACCTTTTTTATTTGCATCTCTATGCTTTTCATACCTTTTTAACCACTAATGAATGCGAAAATTCATCTCTCCTCTTCCTTACAGCTCTCTTAAATCAGTTGGGTATTCTGAAAGTGAACATGACTGCAGTACGTACGGTAATATATTTTACATGTTGTAACATTTAACATTCAGATCTATTTCGCAAATAGTTTTACTTTTATCTTCTGGCAAATCCCGCAATTCAACCGAAACAATTCCTTACTCTCTAATGCGGAAAGTTTCTCATAGAAATCATTCATAAATTTTTCCTTTCTCTTTCGAATAAAATGCAAAGTTATAGATTGTAGTTGGTAAATTTGAGCAATCTAACCTTTTTCTGTTGTTTGTGTTAAAAATTGAAATTTTATATTGAAGCTAAAAAAATTGAAATAGCAAACAGACTCTAAATTTCCTACGGAAACTCTTTGTTTTTATATGGTAGCAAGATATAGCTCTTAACTGTGATCACTAACTTATTGACGCGATCAATGAATATCAGGGGCATATGGTTAAGTGAAATATTCGGAAACCAAAGTTTTCGAACTGATACATCTTTCTTTTTTGCTAGGACTTAAATGTCTAACCAAACCAATACTTTCGAATGATAAGTTAATCAATCAATTAATCAATCCAACAAGGCTGTTCAAATATGTGTGAACATCGACTTCATATCATTTTATTATGAATTTCCTGAAATAATATATCATGAAGATCGTTAAATAAAGTCAAATAAATAGTAGACCGCTGAATATAGACCCCTGCGGAACACCGCGTTTGAGGAATAAAACAGCTGAGGTGTTATTCTTTCCTTTTACTTGCTAGGTAACGTTAAGTTACGAGGAAAACTGCAATTATCTTGGCCAGACATGATCAATATTAATTAATTAAAAAATCTTGTTATTATCAAAGTCTTTAGTGGAATTCAACTAGCATTACGAATATAATTATGTGATTACTATCGAGTGCTTAACAAAAATAGGAAATACCTTTAATAAAATACATTATGTGCCTAAAATGTAATTGTTTTTAGTTGATCATTTTAGACAGCTACAAATGTAGCAAGGCTTTTTTATAGGTAGGTAGGACGTGATCTTTTAAAGAGCTTTGAATAGAAAACATATACTACTAATTATTGAAGATTATATACTTTGGCTATTTACAACTTTCTAAATTGTATGAGACTGGGAATAAGAAAGGCTGAAATTGCAGACATACATGGTAGGAGAAATTAGCCAAAGTATCATAAGTTACCTGAAACTGAGTGAGTTAAGACAAATTATGTGCATCAGTAATATCCACGTATTTGAAGATAAAGTCAGTCATGAATATCAAAGCAATACCTAAACAATTTAAAAAAATTGCAGATGATATGTAAATAAATTGGATACATTATCAAGGTAAAGAGTTGCATTACACCCAAGAATCTCACGACAATATATAGCAGCAAACCTGAGATTTTTCTATAGTTTCCCAAACACAGATTAGGATTTATCTGGAATTTAAAACGTTTTACTTACTAGTATGCATTTTGAAAATAGTCCTGAAATTGAAATTGAAAATTAAATATTTATTTTATAGTATAATCTAAAGCTCTAATACATAGAATAAAGCTAATTGGCCCACGGCAGCGGAGCCTTCTGGGCTCAGCAAAATAGTCCTATTTGACATGCGTTTATAGGACCCTACTGAATTTGGAATTACTGCGCTTTTAATCATTCAAAAATATAATAAAAAAAAATTATTTAGCAACTCCACTGGCACATAATCCCACCTGTCATTACTAAAGATCCTTAATCATGCTTTCACAATTAGAACGAAGAAATTTTAAGATTTATCCAGAACAATAGAATATGAGAATTAGAAGCTGTGAGAATGCCCCAAATTTTCTCACATTTTGCTCTCAAGTTTCGGAAATTTAAGCTATAAATTATTTTGAAAACTAATAACTGTATATATTTTTACCGCTCAATTCATAGTACCCTCGATGCGCCTAATAGAACTATAAAATGCGATCTACAGTTTAAAGAAAAATTTGTAAATCTTCTTATAAGACCAACAAACACCATGTTTTATAAATTATTACAAACAAGGTGGAGCGCGCCAGCATTGGCCGGTCATAATATATATATATATATATGTAGTTGAAAAGGGGTGGGATGGTTAGAGATGCATAATGTCTAAGCTTGATCGAGCTACTCCGTACTCTAGGGCTTCACTCTGTGTCTGTATGCGTGTGTGTATGTACGCGTATGTGTAAGTATGCATACGTTCATATATAGGGGAGTTTAGTTCTCTGCATCGACATGTTCTCAGGCAGTGGCCGAATATATAGTAAAAATGCAATTTTTGCATGGCAACTCTATCGATCTATTGGTCCTATTTCCGAACTTAAATTCTCCTTTTTTGTTTTTTTTTAAAGCCCTGTGTACAAAATTTCAGTTCTCTACGTTGACGCGAGAGGCAGTCCAAATATACATAGTAAAAAATTAAAGTTTTTTATGCCAACACCAAGAGAGGGTTACCAGATTTGCTCCACTTTTGCAACTGCATTTGCAATTTTTATGAAAACACCGTGTACAAAATATGAGCACTCTCAGCCTTCTCAGGTTGACTCCAAGTATATATTAAAAAACCAAAATTTTGTATGGCAACACCAGGAAGGGGTTACCCAATTGGGTCCACTTTTTAAATATAATGTACCATTGCTATGAAAATGATCTTCTGGCTCTCTACGTCGCGTCCGGTCGGCGCGTTTTCATGCAGTTTCCAAATATATACTTAAAAACGAAACTTTTGTGTAGCAACCCTACGAAAGAGTTTTTTTTTTAATAAAAGGTCCGTATACAATATTTCAGCTCTCCACGTCGACGCGTGAGGCAGTGCCCATGTCTAGTAAAAAACTAAAGTTTTGTATAGCAACACCAAAAGCCGGTCGCCTGATTTGGTCCACTTTTGAACTTATACATGCAATTTCATGAGAACCCCATATAAATATTTAAGATCTCAACGTCAACACGTTTTCAGATAGTTTTTAAATATGTAGTGAAAACCCACAGTTTTCTATGGCAACATCAAGAAGGGGTTACCCGATTTAGACCATTTTTTAAATTTTATTTTTTATTGCTATGAAAACACCATGTACCAAATTTTAGCTAAATTTAGCTCTCTACGTTAACGCGTTTTCAGGCAGTGCCCAAATATATAGTTAAAAACGAAATTTTTGTATGGTAGCCCTACGAAAGAGTTGCCCGGATTAGTGCGACTTTTGAACATAAATGTAAACGTCGTGTACACAATTTTAGCTTCCCATGTCGATGTTTGTGTAGTGAAAACCCAAAGTTTTGAATGACAGCACAAAGAAGGGGTTGTCCATTCCACTTTTTCTTTCCCTAAAGACATTATTCGGACTATTACGAACATTTGAAAAAAAAACAAAATTAGACAAATCGGTCCAGCCGTTCTCAAGTGATTACTACCGAACAGCATTCCATTTTCATTTATATAGATTATAATGGCTTTCCCTGACCCATATGCAAGTATTGCGCTTTTCCTGTCTGCTCGCATAAAGTTCAGTAAATTAACTTTAGGGCTTCTATCATAATACTTGCTTTTAAAACTTTTACTGCTGATAGCAAATAGCGGGAAATCAGTAATTTCCATGCCATAACTTCTGTCCAACAATAAATTAAACTGTGACACATTTTTATGCTGAAAGACGTTCATGGTATTACGAACATCTAACATAGCATAAGATTTCATCGTCCTCGGTTCTAACATTCGGTGACATCTTTTCAGATGTTTCATTTTACCTAAGATACCTATAGCTAGTAAGACTGTCATCCGTGACCTAGAATTTTCCACAGAAAATGACAACAGGTAAAAACAATTTTCATGCATTCAGAAATTTGGCTTCATCTGTATAGGTAGTTACTTCCCGTTGTCGTGCTTTAAAACTTTAAGGTAAAAAAAAAGCAGATAGACAAGAACAACAACAAAAGTTTCTGAACTGTACAACACACTCGTATATGCTTGTGTGACCTAGATTGGTCCGATATTATTTCATAAACTAAAATTTCACCTTTTTACGTGGCAAATACCAGATTTAATCTGCTAAAACTTCGGGAAAGTAGCGTGCTTTCAGTGCTGTTAGTTGATGTAGTCTGGAGCAGGAACATGAAGGTTTGTCGGTCAGTACAACTTAACCTATATGTTGGAGGAAGGTTAAAAAAGAGGAGTTTATAACACCAAGAATTTTGTTATTTTAACTTGATTAACTTCTTATCTAGAATCTTTGGCTCCGAACTTTAAAATCCCCTTTTGGTACCACCACAGCTTATGTGAATCGAATTACATTGCAAAAGCAACACTTTATAAGTCAAGGATATTTCATGAGGATAACTCGATATTTGAATTAAGGAGATTTATTTTGAAATTCAGGAAGTGAATGTTTTAGTAAATAGGTTCGCCACACCTCATTCGGCGAACTACGATTAAAATTTAACAATTCTGGACTTTCGTTTCTATTGCCCTTTTTTAATTTGTATGTCCGCTTTCTGAAAGTTCTTGATAGTTTGAGCATTTTTTTTACCAACAAAAGCGTCAGGTGATGTCAGCCCTACAGTAGATTGTTTGCATTGGTTATTACATGGTTGTGGTATCGTTGGCACAGGACTAAAATCCTATATTTGTAGAAAACAGCTGGCTTCAACAGAACATATGGAGGTATTTGATAGTAAAACCAGAGGATTTGATTTTGCGTTAGGAACTAGTGAAGTTTTATTGAAAGCCTTTCCTATTGGATAATCTCTTCGATGTCGTTGCAGATTTTGCCTTTTGTCCAAAATAAAGCTACATTTATACGACAATGACTTAGGGTCTTCTAAATAATAGGTTCTTGAAAATAGTTGCTATCCAAAATATTATTATGTACCGAAATTATATACAGATCGATAACTTCCTATCCATCGTGCCGAATCAACATTTTATTTTGCCAGTTAACTATTCTCTTGCTATAACCTTGTCGCCCTGTTTGAGTACTTTAATTTCCTATGCAATAGATGTTTTTTTTTCGCACGACGAAGGGAGCACCAAATCTAGTTGCAATCTAATTTGTTTATTAAATACGATAGCTGATGGTGATTTTCCAGTGCTGGAGTGCATAATTTTGTTATAAGTAGTCAAAATACAGCATAGCTCTTTATGCATAGTATTTTTATAAGAGCATTTAGGTTTTGCTTTATTATTTATATTAATCGTTCGACTAAGTTGTTTGTCGCTGGATGGTATAATGTCCCTGTCTTATAGACTCCTCCATTCATTTTGAAAAGGTCTTGAAACTTTGCTGATTTGAATTGTCTTTCTTGGTCAGTTAGAAATACAGAAGGAATTCCAAATCTGCTGAATTAATATCTGCAGAATTTTATTGTAGACTCGGTTGTAAAATCATTTGTAATATAAGCTTTGAACGAGCATCTATAAGCACAAAAAAGTAGATGCTTTTGAATGGACTTGCAAAATCAGCATTGACTTTTTGAAAAGGTCTACCTGCCCCCCCCCCCCCGCGGGGTTTTCTTATATGAATTGTAGCTGGTAACATGTTGAGCCGAACAGTGTAACCTGTTTTCAGATCGGATATAACCCTACCGAGTTACAGCCGATCTAAAGTGCCGACAATGTAGTACCTAAGTTCGAATAAAGAAGAGGGAGGTATGGGGATTGCTATTTGATCCTCCGAGTATAGGAGTATGGGTACTCAAACTTCTTCTCAGATCGTAAGGAATTTGGTTCTGTACTAAATTTATTTGATCAAATTTTGACCGCCAAGCCTTCCCCCGCTACCGTCGATTTATATGAAACATTTCTCGTATATCGCATTTGTCCTCTCTTCACTAATCAAATTTGTTGACTTAATTGTATTACTGAACTCATTTTCAATTGTAAATCTAGCCTTCCGACAAATTTTAGTAAAATGGCCTCGTTTTTTTCTTTTTTTTTTGTAGTAAATTGCATTCGGAGTTTATGTGACGGCATTTGTTTGCCAAAAATGTCTCAACTAGTTCCTCTTGTTATTACTTGGGGAATTTGTGCACGAAATATTTTTGTGCTTTTATTATTAAAAGACTTAACGTTCTAATGTTGAATCTGATGTACGGCCGATGTCGATTTCCTTCGTATTGCCTCTTCCCCTTTGGATGACAATTCCATTGATACTGCAACGCCTCTCACTAATTGTAATGTTAAGTTCTGTTGTTGTTTTCCGAGTATAGTCTACTTTGTACTCAATCCAAGAACGGCTTGATTACCGAAAGCAGTGTCCAAATAATTGCCAAAATTGCATGTAATGATGAGTTTTCGTAGAGCAACTAAATATTCACAATGGTTTCATTTAGGCTTCTATCTCCTTGTTTTCGACATATCTCCAGTGGCTGCGGATTGAAATGCTTTTCCAGTAGTATAACGATTTCATTATTATAAGTTTTCGTAGTCGGTAATATGGAAGCTTATTTATCACTCAAAATGCTATTTAATTCTATCCCATGTAATGTACATATAGTAAATTATTTTTCGACAATTCGTTTCCAAGACTAAAAACATTAAATGCTAGTTCTAATTTATCCAGCCAGCTTGCCCATTTAGTTTTATTTTTACCGATCGCTTCGGTTAGTAATGTAATGTGTAAATTGAAGGTATGTACTCATACTTACAGAATTTGTAAGAGTTACAGGTGCGGCTGTGGCAGGTGATGTACAGTAAGTGTGCTTTCCTAGTTGTAAAAGCTAACGTTCCCGACATTGTATACCTATTAATATTAAGTTACGTTATCTTAATTCATCTGATTGACACTAATCGACGTAGTAAATATTACTCATCCAATTTAGTAAGGAGCTGGAAAGACTCTTTTGTTAACTGATGTATAAAATTTAAGTGCCCCGCAGCTTTGTTGCAACGAATATAAGGATTATTACTTTATTCCCGTATGACAATAGCAAATGCCTAGTTGTACCACTTCGTCGCCAATTTGCTATAACCAAGTGGGTGTAAGGTGAGCAAATTTTAAGATAATAACCGTGCTAACGTCCTTTGCAATTTATTGCTGGAATCCAAAGGTATAGGAAGAGTAAAACTCCAACACTTTCAATTCTTTATCATTAGAAAATAGTTAGTTTTTTTTCGTGATTTTTCTTTAAAGCTCAATAGCTTCAGATTTGTCCGACAAACTACTTCCCAGAATAACTTGAGTGCCATCTGTTGATTAGTAAAACGGATAAAAGTGAGTTTATGGAGGTGATACCCGTCAGTCCGTGTGGACAATGAAATGAGTAAGGTACACACACGTGCCAGATACAGCATCTTCCCCTATTATTCCTCTTTAAAAAAATAAATGAAACAAAGGTCATATAACAGCCTGTATGAATAAATGACGAATTCAAAGCAGATTTGTGTGGGACTAATTATCTTAACAACATATGAATTTTTAACCATTAGAGACAATATTTCGTTACTCATCGGTATAAAACTTCTAACTCAATGCTTGTAAATGAAATGAAATGAAATTTCTCCTAAAATATCTGTATATAGGTACAATTCTCTATCTACCTAACTTGGAAAAAAGGAAGGGCTTCCTTGTCTTCATCCCTTTTTGATGACCTTTTTTTTGTAAAAAAAAAACATCATAGCTGAGTCCCCCCAGGATCAAACTTTGAAACGAATTTAGAAAAGTTCAATGAATTCAGTTCCATTCCCTTTTTAAGGAAATCACTAAAGGACAGAACTTTTTTAACCGCAGAGATAAGGTTTGCTTATCATTTGCATATCTTTTACAATTATTTGTAAGCTGACGGAAGTATTTCTAGCAACTATAAAAGAAAGAATGATTTTTAACAAAAGTTAAGCGATTTTTTTTTGTTTTTTTGTTTTTATAAGAATGATTTGAGAAATACTTTCTTTATGGCATTACGTATTCAATTGTATATTAATTGAGCAGAGGTTGATTTGATTTGTTTTTGTAATAACATCGGCGGTGAAATTTTTGATTATTAGGCACTGTAACTTTGCGAATATTTTAGTATTGTTAATTGAATAAATTCTTGAAAAAATTGTCCGCCTCTGATTAACTTGGCTTGATTACCTTTAATTATTGTAAGTATGGTTTTTCTTGAAAGTTTTTTTTTTTTTTTTTGTATTCAAACGCACCATTAAAACCCATATAGCTTTCTCTTACTTAATTTATCAAATGTATACCTGATCTACGAAATAAAATGATAGATATTTTGGCTGTCAACCCCATGCAGAAAATACAGTTGACAGTGGTCTGATATTTCTACTTCGAAAATATGGAATAAGGTATAGGCATCCTTTTAATAATTAATTAGACCATACCTGTACCGAATTTTCAAACCTCTAATTAAGAACTATGAATTAATGAAATTTGCAAAAGTGGTTTTAAATGTACTTCAATAAGGGGAGAGGTGAAGAAAAAAAAAGAAAGGTTTGCGAGGTAGCTAGTTTAGTCGCCTCTTACTATGTGGGGAGCATATTTTGGTTAAACTGAGGATATGAATAGCCTTGGTTCACCTTTAATTCAGCAATTGTTTCAACTACATGCAAGCGGACTTACCAAAATTGCAATTGTCAAAAATCCGATGTCTAAACGGTATTGCTGTAGATAATATACCTATATATATTTTAAACGCGGATAAAATTTCGAACCCTTTCCTGTAAATCATGAACCCACGCTGGCAATGAAAAAAAAAGCACAGCGAAATTTAATATTTTCCATGGATTACTGTTTCCATTGAAAACTTACAAACTTCATCGTTACAAATGCACAGCTATTACTACTACTATAATAGGAATACGGTACGTAAAATATTTAATTAGTCGACATTAAATTTCTAAATAATTGCTATCCTTAAGGACTTTTGCTGTCGACTTTAGTTAGCAGTAAATCGCAGTACAATCTTAAATTTATAGCAAAGTCGCTAGTATGCCTCCAAACGTGGTGAACTGAACGAAACATTTGCGCACTGTTCATAGCCAAATGGTTAATAAATAATTGCTTATTAAGAGCAATGCAAGAAGGAGCAGGACTTCTACTAAATTTAACATCCTTTACAGAACTGCACTCAAAACAACCACTCGAGTTGTACCAGAAATTTGCGCTACCCCTACCCTATCCAGGCAGAATTAATTGTCATAATTATGGCTGCTCTACCGACACCATAGGTGGTACCTACTATGTATAAAAGGACACCGGTTCGGAAAATGCGCTATGAGAAACTACCCACATTGTATTTTATATGCATCACAAACAGAAATTTGATATCACTTTAATTAAATTAATTAATTTAAGTTTATGTGAGTATTATGTGTGTGTGCGTGTTTGTGTTACTGGTGTTACCTTGCCATAGGAGTAGCCAGCAGCCAGTAAAACACTCGAATTTATGACCGGAAATTGTTGCAATTAAGCTCTACCATGAAGCAAAAGTGGCGGATAAATATGCTGCAAACTGCAAAAATGTTTTCATATAATTGGTATTCATCGATTCTACATGATATGGTCAACTGTTTAATGATACTTCATAATAAATGTACATGTGTGTATGTGTGGTTGTTTTATAAAGGACACGAAAAAAAAAGAATTTTATTTTTGAATAATGCAGTTTGCATTTTATACAGCATGAAAATATAGTGAAGATCTGAATTTGGTTTTTAAGAGAAAAATTAATTAATTTAACTGGCCTGTGAGAGGCCAATGTGCTCCTTAAACAAAGGATTGTAGATGATTTATTTAACGGGATTATATACTTTAAAATTTGAACTTCTTTAAAAATGACAAAAAACAAATTATAAATCTAATAGAAAATGAATATACTGAGTTCTAATTTCAATTTGACAAAAGATAGATGAATAAGATTAAATTTCTACGGCTCTCCCTTTTTTTATATCCTCCTCTTCTGGAAGACTGGAAAATCTATGGTAGATGTAACTCGAAACTTCTTACTGTAAGGATCTACCGTGCTATTCATGCGTCTTTATATCTACTTTATAGCAAAAAGTGCAGATTTTTGGGCAGAGTGTTGTGTTTAAAATTAATAAATTGCGAAGGATTTTTTACCCATGGATCAGGCCAGACTATTAGGTAAACATTGTGCGGATAGGTAATAATTTAAGCCAGATTAAATTCTGAGGGACGTCTAGGACTGTTTCGTTCATTTCCGACAGAACATATCTTTTCGATATCGAGTGGCAAGTTTTTAGGTGATCCTTTGTGATGTGCTAACAGGGCGTCATCTTCCCATATACCATAACAATTGTTATGGAGAAAGGTGAGTGAATACCATTGAACGTGAAGTTCAGGCTATCAGTCGAAGCTGACTGATAGCTCACCCTGTAATCAAAGTTGAATGTGCAGGGCGGCACGCTAGCATCTCGGCTATTGCGGGAGACTTGTGCGTAAACCAAACACCTTCCTCTGTCACATACTATATCCAAAAAGATATCGAGCTTTTCAAAAACAAAACGTCGCACCACATTCAGTCATAAAGGAACTTCTACACCGCTGAACATTTTGTGAGTATTGATGGTACGTACTCGTGCCATTGACCCATCCTCCCTGTGACATTGCGCTGTGTTGGTTACTAGTGCTACTAATGATCTGTCAGCTTTCTGCTTTAGATGTGTTGAAGCTGAGGAAGTTATTGCTGCGGTCAGAGCTATTAAGTCAGAAGCAACCGGCCCTGATGGCATTTCTATAAAATTTATAAAAATTCTTTTACTTGGGATACTTAATCTTATTATTAATATTATCAATACCTGCATCATTTCTTCTCATTTTCGTTCTAGTTGAAAGATCGCTGCGGTTGTGCCGGTGGCTAAAACCAATAAAGCCAAAGATTCGGCCATTCAGCCTGCTACGCTTTCTAGCCAAAGTGATGGAAAAGTTGTTCACCTGGCAAATAGTTCAATATTTTGAAAGCAATACCTTGGTTAAGTCATGCCAATCTGGTTTCCGCAAATCGTATAGCGGCTCTTTTAATAGTTACTACCGATGTACGCAGCTAGCTAGATATGGATGAGTGATTTGTCCTAGTTCTACTTGATTTTTCTAAAGCGTTCGATTCAGTTAGGTACTCTAAATTATTTGCTAAGTTGTCCGATAACTTCCAGTTTCATAGAACTGCAGTTTCCCTAATCAGCAGTTTTTTTTCTGGCAGGTTGCAGCATGTAAGAATAGATCCTAGTTTTTCTGGTACTTTGCCCCTTGTTCGCGATGTGCCTCAGGGTTCTATTTTGGGACCTTTGCATTGCAGCATGTACAACAATGATTTTCCAGAGGTTATTTAAGATTGTAGAATTCATATATATGCTGATGATGTGCAGTTATATATTGGTCATCCCATTGGTCTAGTAGAGAATTGTATTGATCGCCTGTATTTGTGGATAATCATTTACTGAGAAACCTAGGGGTATTTCTCCTCCCGGATGAAGTGTTGTGATCAGATTAGTCATATGTTGGGAAAGGGTTATGGTTGTTTTTATCTTCGGCAGCTAGCTGTCTGTTATTCCTGCTCTTGGATTCTGTATGCTCATTGAATCCAACAGTTGGTTTCAATGATCACACGAGGTTTGTGTTTGGTCTGCGAATACTTAATCATGTGTCACCACATAGTTACCATTTGCTTGGTTGTCTTCTGTTGCAATATTTAAGACGTAGGGGTCTTGCATCCCTTCATACAATCATACATTCCAAAAACCATCGGTATCTTTTCAACTAACTAGAATTTCTAGATCCTGCCAGACTTTTAACTAATTGATAGATTTCTACATTCCATAATGGAGGACTCTTATTTTATTAAAGCTATTCGTGTCTGGAATAGTTTACCAGCTGATGCTCAGCGTGTGGGCTCTACTGATTGGCTCTGAGGATTATGGCATAGAATTACAATGACACGACTTAATTAATGCCTCCGATTTGTAGGGAGTGGTCCTGGCAATGATCTAGTATATAGTTTCTGTACTTTTAGTTTATGTTTTTGTTATGTTTGATAATATTTTGTTTTACATTTCCTTATGTTTTATATAAACTTTAATATTTTAATTTATTTTTTTGTCTTATTTTTTTATTTTACATACATTTTATATTTTACTTTATATGTTTAGATTAAGTTTTTAGAAAGCTACTTAGTCCAACGTTCTTTGTATTAAAAAGATATGTAACCTTATTGTACGTTAAGCCAATAATAAATCTGAATTTGGATTTGAATTGCTGGCACTAGTTTGGCAATGTCCCTATAGAATGCCTGAAAGAGAGTGTAGTGGCGGACCATTACGCCAAGAAAGGGCTTCAGGAGAGAGTAAAGTACCAAGATAAATGCTCTAGTACTTCATTTTGTTACGATATAATAATGTTTATTACCATACGACTATTACGTCCTCTTATAATTAATACATTGCTTTTACCAATTAAAAAAAAATTAAAAAAATTAAGCTCAAAGATTCTAATTCTCGGCAAAAGTATGAGGGCTATATGACGGAAATATTGCGGCAAATCCCACGAAATTTTCTCCACAAAGGCCTTCTGGAGCAACTATAGTCCTACAAAAAATAGAAGAAATAACGCCAATTAGCAAATATCCGGCCGGGATTTCCTTTACAGAGTTTTGCTGTGAAATAAATTCATAGCAAATTTAGTTAAAACAAAATTGACCGTGTTTGCTGCTAAATCCAGCACGAGAATTAAATGAAATAACTCTTTTTACAAATGAAAAATCTTTGAAAAAAAAATTTCATTGCAAAAGAGAAAGAAATTCCAAATTAACCCTTACAATTCCGCGTGACCCCTAGTTCATCCCGAATAAACCACGCAAGCCAGTTTAAGAAATGGCAACCCGCACGTAGCAGTACGAAGCACTAGAATTTTTCTAGATTTGTGCTTAGACGTAGAATCACAATGATTTTGCAAATGAACCACTCTAACCTATCTCAAGTTGGAAATAAATGCTATTCATTCGCTGTCAAAATAAATGAGAGAATGTCAATAATTTCGCAAATGATTATTTTGACACTTCTAATGCTATTCATTCGCTGTCAAAATAAATGAGAGAATGTCAATAATTTCGCAAATGATTATTTTGACACTTCTTCAATAGAAATACGAAAATTCCCAAAAATAAGAAATGCTACAATTTAGATTAAATCTTAAAGCCTTTGCATTCATAACTATAATCACAATTGTATAACTGTAACTCAAGCCCTAACTTTAAAGATGTAATCTAAGTTGTAGCATTTCTTATTTTACACCGAAATTTTTCTTGTGTATATCAGTGAGAAAAAAAATTTTTTTTTTTGCTTTTTAGTGAATTTATTTACGAAAGTTATTTATTTTGAAAGTTTTTCAATATGTTTTGTTTTCTCATTTTTAGTCATAAATTCTATACACTCTCTGCACTCTCGACTCTTGAATATCGAATCCCGACTCTCGAATCTCGACTCTTGAATCTCGAATCTCCATTAATATCACACACGGCCCAAATTGAAAAACCCCAAGGGTGGAAGCTACCGCCCCCACCCCAAGCACCCAAAACATAAGAAAATATTACACCATAGAAAAGCTTCCCATTGACTCATTCCAAATCAAAAAAGCTACTACCCTAAAATTCTTTCGTCACAAACAGGCGCTCAGGCGCTCAGGTACAAAGTTATTTAGTCAGGGGTTAGTGAGTTGATAAAAGTTATTTAAAAAGGGAAGTTTTCCCATCATTTGCCATGAAGTGTAATTTCCTATTTCTTGTTGTTTATTTTCACTTTTAATCAATTTTTGAAAATTATATCAAATAAATGTATGCTTCCCAGCGCTATGCATCTGTCTGTTCTTTGACTTTACTCAACACCATCTGGTGATATTGTTGCAATTTATCCCACAATTTGGGTATTTTTAACATCCACTTTGTTTTTCATAAAATATCTAAAGTAATCAGAAGCCGAAAGGAAAATAAGGCAATGAGGATAATTTTGAATTGTGATAGAAGAACGGTGATAAATAGTATGCTTGAGTCTTTAAAATGAATGAATGTTAGACAGAGAATATCATATATTGTGTTGATTACTATTTTTAAAATTAAGTACAAGCTTATGCCAAACTATCTAGCCAATAATTTGAGATATGTTAGTGAGGAGCAACCGTACAACCTGAGGAATGCTGACAACTTCAGACTACCTTACGCGCGCTAGATGAGGACACAAAATCAGCTGATGCACAAAGGCCTACAGATGTTTAATAGTCTACCCAATGAAATAAAATAGAAAGAAGTATAAAAAAATATAAAATATTAGTGATTATACATTGCAAGCTAAATATTTAATAATATATGTATAGTATGTATTTTAATTAAGTATATAAAACAATTTTGAATGTTGTGAATCAGGTGTTATCTTAATAGTTATGACGCTAATAAATATTATCTTATCTAGTATTATCTTAAACATAGCCAGGATATGCAGTGAAATATTTAAGCTGATCCTTTATAGATTAATTTCATCACTCAATACTCACGCTGTAGCCGCACTCATCCTTTCACCATTCAAAATACTTTCGGCCATACAGTAAAACCCCTTTATGGTTTTTTATCCTGAACTGTGCGAATGTGGAACAGTCTAGGCTCTCCAACAGTATCACATCCATATTTTGATGCCTCTCATTATTGGTTTAACTGGCTGCTTTATGAAAGGGATGCTTTTGAATTTCGCCATTTTAGAAACGACTAGTATTTTTTGGTTGTATGTAGGTACATACAATCTGCAAATTCGAAATAATAAGTGAAGTAGTGTCATTGAGTTTACCAGTTTCAACAAAATACATTTTTATCAAAAGAAGTCTGAAGCGACCTTGAGATATTGCTTGTTTAATGGCTACATTTTCTAATCATATTTTCACCACAATCGGTATCCTCCAACTTTTGTTTTGCCTCTCAAAAATAAAAGAATGTCAAGTACTCGCAAGTTCGGTTTTGTATTAGTGAACAAAGTTTGGGGAAACAACTTTAGAAATATGTCTTTGGTGGTGGACTATTTTGCAAAAGTGTTGTGAATAATACATATAGTATTCATTGGCTAAAAATCATCAAAATTCGATAATCACATAATACGTCGGAATACTCGTATATCTATAGCATAGGAGGGTAACTTTGTTTTTCTTCTTTGCTTGACGACTCATCCTTAAATACCAGTGTGGCTACAGTTTTAAAACTAATCCTCTCAGCTTTAGCCTACCCAGAGTTATTCATTAGATCAATTAAATAAATATTAAATATTTAGTTCATTCGAGTATTTAAAATAAATTCATATCCATAAAGGAATGAATCTCTTCCAAAACTCATATAGCATATAGTGAAATTCCAAAATAATTTTAAATTCGTACGTCAACAAGATTAATTTCGCAATGAAAATAGCATGACATCCTTGCAAAACCATCCCTACCATCACTACTGCGTACGTTAATATCATTCAAATTTACGAAATTAAATCCCCAATGTAATACGCAAATCGTCACAACAGTTATTCCTTAAATTCGACCATGTCTGACCAGAATATTCTGGAATATCTGCCATCGCCACAGCAGGAATTATTGGATTTTAGGGGTGATGCCACAAGCTGTAGTCACGTATGGATATCGGAATTTTCCTAGATTTAGCTCAGTCTGATACTAGTGTCGATATCATTGCCGACATATTGCCATAGCTACAAAACGAAGAAAATTTTTCTCTCCGATATATATGTGGTTTTCATTCAAAGTGAAAAAAAAACCCTGCCAAATCCCTAACAAATCTACGTGAAAATTCAGTTTCCGTTCATCTTGGATTGAGTGTAATATAACACAGTTCACAGTGTACTATGTACGATGTCTTTGGGGAAATAACTCAACAGACAGATGGAACATGTGTGGGCAGTAAATCACCGTCCCACGACTGAAACAATTGCACTTTCGGGAGCTTTGTAGACCTTTACTGTCACTGATACATTAAATTACAATAGCCATGGTGGTAGAGATACATTGGAGGATGCAGTAGAAAGAGAACAGGGTCAGTTATTTGGAGAATAAAAAGACTCCATTGCAGGACCAGTAAAGTGAAAGCAATTTCGATTCGCATTCAATTTCGTCCTGAACTGTTTATTTATAAACATAGAACAAATTCCAAATTCCTGGACAAATCTGTAACAATTGTGATCAGGAAGAAAATTTCTTTCGTATTGAAAGTTAACTTGCTCAACTTAACAGAAATCGCAGCTTTCTATTGGAATTGCAAATGACTTTTACAACTTTATGCTTATTGAAAGTTTTTAGAGGTCCTTTTTTTGTTTTCTCTTTTTAAATTGAAATAAAAAAATGTTTTCTCATTTTACAATTCTCATTGACTTCACTTGTTTCTGTATAACTTTTGCTCCTATTCAGAGCTAAAAAAAATAACAACAAAACTTTTTCTGTATTATGTGGAAATTTTTCAAAAATTACAAATCTGAGTAAGTTCCGGCAAATAATGTTATATCACGACCGACTTAATACAGATAATCTTCTTGCCCTTCAAGGTGGTCTTAGGCGATCGACAACAGTGGCATTCTGATGACCTACCCTTTGAAAATTGATATCTTAAATGGTATATGAATGGATTCAAAATGGAAGGAAGAGCAGACATGGGCATATACAGGGTGTCCCGTGAGCGGTCTGCCACCCATGGTTGTGGATAGGTTAGTAGGTAATTATCTTTTGGAGATGAGCTTTTTGAGCTATTTTCAATGGATAATTTTCAAGAAAAAGTGCAAAAAAATGCAGAAAGCGTTATATTTTGGGTACAGAGTGTGATAGGTCATTTTAAAGCTAAGCTTCTTAAATCCAATAAGAAAAATTGGTATTGGTGATGTGGTTTTTGATAAAAATTGTAGTTAAATAAACAAAAAAAAAAAAAACGCGTAAAAGTTCCGAAATTTGGTGGTGAAGAGGAAAATTGTATAGACTACCACAGGAAAGGTCCAACGATTATCAATAAAAAAAAAAATTGAAATTATCATCACAAGGTGTAACGTTTAGAAATTACAGGGTGTTTTATAAAAACATACCCAAATATGTTTAAGTCCCGTCATCCGAAGCCGCGAAAACGTTAAGATTTACCCCCCCCCCCCCCCCCCCCCCCAACCCAATAATTTGTTTTGCTTGACTAAGCATAACCTATGAATAGTCTTTGGGTGCCATACCGCTCTAGGAACACCGTGCATACGGGCTGAATTTTCGAATTGCTAAGACCCTGAGGCCTCTTCTACCATTTTCCAAGCAGAGATCCATGCCAGAGAACTGTGCGTTCCTGTAATTATATGATATAAAAAACATACGTTGAACAAATAATATGTTTTTATAAAATTTAAATAATATTAGACAACCAAGCATCACTCAAAGCGTGTAGCTTTGAATCTAAACTGATCTGTGGCTCTCTTAATGTCTTGAAGCAATTAGCCGCAATTGCCATACACTTTGAAGCCATGCCATGATTTTCCAGGCGGAAGGCAGGCCATTTTTAGAGCGGGAAGGCATCTCCTTAACTTAGGCGCTGAGAAAAAGTAGATCGCCATCTGCTTAGACAGCAAAGCAGCTGTCAAGGCTACATCTAAACCATTTACAACTTCTAAACCAGCACTGGAGTGTAAAATCACCCTGAATTCCTTCTCTTGGAATAACAGAGTACTTGTTCAGTGTGTGCCAGGGCATAGAAACATCACCGGGAACGAAAGAGCCTTTTGTGTTAAAAGGGGCTTCATCAACCTTTCAACACCTTATGAAGTGCTTTCTGGTCTTAACGGAGTAAAGTGTTTTGTGTATTTGGACGATGAAGCCGTCTATGGCTATGACTTAAAAGACAATAATGAAAATTAGTAGGAGTCTTAGGGTGTTTTCGTGAACTTCAACCTGGGTAATGTCAATTCCTAAGAATAGAAATTTCATAATAATAATAACCGTTTGAATAACTTCCATAATTGTTGAAAATTTTTAAAGGTACCTCATAAATAAATAATTAATGAAGGAATCTATAACACAGGTCAACAAACAAAAAAACAATTTTTGGTGCCAAGATATCGTTACTGGTTTTATATTAGGTGTGCATAGACAACACAAAAAATATTTTTAATATTTTTCCTACGTGTATTTTTGTATCTACCCTCAGTTTTGAATATTGGCTGTAATCAGTACTTTCGTGTGCGCGGTTTGCTATCTTATCGGTAAATTTCCAAAAATAAATTAATTTCAATATCATGTCTTCATCGCGAAGAAGTTTTCAGAATGATCCAAATGTGTTTTGTTACATTTGTGGTGAATACACAATTAAAGAGTTCAGAAAACCTATAACAATTTATTCGATAAAGTGAGGAATAGCGTCTACAGAGCCAAAACTTTTAACCCAAGAAGAATTAAATGATTTGATAAGGGATCTTGAACTACCTAAAGAATTTGCAGAGATATCGGCTTACAGATTAAAAAAAAAAAAAAAATTTTGTCGTCAGGTACAAAAGTGAAGTTCTATCGTACAAGAGAGCAAGACTTGCTACCATTTTCTCATTCGGAAAATGTTATTGTGTTTTGTTCGGATCTGCAAGGCCTTATTCTCGAAATGGATTTTTCAGAATACTAACCAAATGAATGGCGTCTCTATATAGACAACTCTAAACGAAGCCTTAAATGTGTCCCTTTACCCAATGGCAACAAATATGGTTCTGTTACCATTGCTCATTTAACAAAATTAAAAGAAGAATATCAAAATATTTCACTTATGGTAGACCAAATCAAATATAACGAGCACATGGAGTATTTGTGTTGATCTAAAAATGTTTAACTTAGAATAGCAAGGTGGATACACCAAATACCCATGTTTTTATTGTCTGTGGGGCAATCGTGCCAAGCATCAACACTCGGAAAAAAGGGATTGGCCTATACGTGAGACGATGGATATGTGAAAACATAATATCATAAATCCATTTTTGGTTTCAAGAGATAAAATAATATTGCCCCCCTTGTATAACGAGAAAATTTCTTAGTCTGAGTATAGAACCGCAATTTTCGATACCCCGCAAATAAGAATATTAGTAAAAGATACTGCTACTGATTTTATTCCAGTGTTGCAATAACATAATAAAAGACACGTGAAAATAAATGTATTTTTCCTCTATCTCCTACGAACCCAATTAACTTCCAGTGTTTCGTTTTCGCAACACACAAATTCTCTGCTATTAGCAAATAAGAAAAGTAAAATAAAATCAATTGAATTTCTTAGTTTTATACTTAAAGCTTTATAATAATTGTAGATGAAGCAAAATTAAAAAAAAAAAAAAAAGTTTGGGATGAAATCGGTTAAGTTCAATAAACGATTTGGAATGATCTGCGTGGACTTCGTTTGTTGAAGTTACTAAAAACTTTCTCGGACACCACAAGTCAACTAAGTACTCTGGAATTGTAAACGACATGTTAGAGAACTGTAAGACCTTAAGATGTAATATGTCCATCAAAGTACACTACCTCCACAGCCATCTTGACCAATTCCCAAAGAATTTTGGATGCTATAGCGAAGAACAAGGGGAGTGGTTGCACCAGGATCTATAAACTATGGAAGAGAGGTACCAAGCCTGATGAGATCGGCACATGATGGCTGACTACTGCTGGGGGATACAACATTATTGTCGCACTACACCTCATTCACGAAAGTCTCGAAAAAGAAAGTTTTTATGTACATAATAATATAATAAATGCTGTTTTTGATGTAAATTTGTTTTTTTCTGTTCAAGTCAAAATCTAGAAAACTGCACGTAGGAAATCAAAATTTTTGCTATTAACGTAATCAGTGTAAGGTCCTAAGTTTAAAAAAATTACAGCTACTTGGCCCCAAAACCAGTGTTGACCAGTGTAGTTTGCTGGTAAGAACTGCTTTGTTTTTTCTCGCGTTTAAAATATTGAATTATAGCAGAAATTTGATTTCTTTTATTTAGTTTTATTTAAAAAGTATATAAATTAATTAGAACATACCTGTAAATTAAAAAAAATACATGAATTAGAAGTTATAATAGTAGTAATTATTAAAACAAAAATTTAAAAAGAAAAGCAAAATATGAAGTACTACTCTGTGTTCCTTATTTATTTAAGAAAGCTCTTGAATAATTAATAGCAAACACATACATGTGTATGTATATATAATATGCACATATGATGTAAAAACATACGCGTATGTAGAAAAAAACTATACTATAATAATTTTGTTAGTTAGGAAATAAGTTAAGCAAATGTAAAGAAAAAGACAGGTTACAATTTTGTATAATATAAAATGTTTATTCTGTAATCGCTTCATGATTACTTCAATTTGGGGGAAGGTGTTACGTATACCTTACATCTGGCAACTCAGTGTCAAAATGTACCAGTATTCAATTGACCGACCAGTTTTCTAAATCGGTCAGACTGTACATCTGCTTGTTTGATTGTAGCTACAGAGATAAGTGGTCGACCAAAGTATTGTGCAAATAAAGTTTTAAATTTTTACAATACAAAGTTTTATTTAACCTTCCCATTTATACAATTGTAATTTGGGCTACATAACAATGAGTAAGGTCTATAGCGAGACATGTCGATTCTGCGTGGAATATAACATGTGCTCTTTTGTGTACCTTGTTCTAGAACTCCCATATACTGGAGAGAACAAATTGTTCTGTCGATTGAAGCAAACTTTGTATGTTTGTACTGTTCGCTTCATTTTTAAAGCTTATATGAAAATGTATGAGGCGTTCTTTTGTGTATATTTTGTTCTGCCCTGTTCTGCGGACACAAAAGAATACAGCTAATAAAACTGCTGAGCAAGTCTCCTGCGACTGTGAACATCTAAAACGGACATTCCTATTGCCAGAAGATGTTACATAGATGATTCCAAGAATGTTACATGTTTTTTTTTAATGTTTGAATGGGCGCCCTAGGGCAATTAGGAATAATGTCACAAAAGATCTTAGAGGTTACAGTGATTAGATGAGAGTTGAAGATCTATTCGGTTACAAATAATATGAGTAAAATATAGAAATTCAGCGTTCCTCGCGCCCTATTATTATACATATATAGACATGTCTAAAATAGGCATGTTCTATCAATAGATGTGTCATAAACACTTAAATTTAAGTTAAATCTTACAAGAAATAAACACTTTTATTTTGTAGATCAATTGAATCTGTTTTTGCATTTTTCGCGTATCAAATTACCTCCATTTTCTATGAAACTAAGTTCGAGGAGGAGGCTACAATTTAAAAAAAAAAATATCATCTTACCCAATTCCATTGTCTTGTATGGTTACTTTGGAAAAACCTGAGTATTGTCTTTGAAATTCTTGTATTGCTTATAAAATAAAAAAAATCGTTTTAATTTCTATCGTATAAAACCCACAGGGACTCAATAAAAGAGAAGAAGTGGTACCTACCGACTTACAGTGATAAGATCGTTTTTAACTTATATATTAAATCAGAGTATTACTTTTACCTAATTTATATTTTTATTTTGCATAAATATTCAAATATTGTTAGTAATAATTAAATAGTCAACTCGCCCCAATAACTGCAAGTTGACTTGTGATGGAAATGCCTCAATCGTACACAAAAATAAGTCCCACAATTTTGAATATTTTTTTGTCTTTTCAGATAACATTTACCGGGACTTAAAGAACAAATGTGAAAATAACATGTATTAAAAGACCTGCTGGAAAAATTGGGACTCTTTGGAGTGAATTTGAATGACATTTTTGAAGAGTTTTTCTGCTAGCTACTGAGAGATCTGACAAATTGCGAGGGTAATAAATTTCAGCATTTTTTTAGATCAAATGACCAGGAAAACATGATTCTCACAAATTTAATTGCTTCATGCCCTGTGTGAGTCGGTTCATCTTGTTGGAATCACCTTCTTCTTAGACAAGATCTTACAACATTTTTACCATAAACATTCAAAAAAAGAGAGACTAATGTATCATCAAACATAGTCTTTTAACGGGGATGTAATATATGTATGGTCATCTCATGGTATAAATATTAAAACTAAAAATAAAAAGAATTTTGTTATTTCCATAAGGGGTAACACTCCTCTAGCAGCAAAAAATAAGGCTTAACTTTGACAATTTATTTTAGGAATATGAAAAAAGGAATAGGATTTATTTTGAGAGGGTTTATTTAACACATATTATAGATTAAATTTTGTTTTTTTTTTATAATAATTATTATAATTTTCAAATAAAATGACGGCGAGAGAGTTCATTTTGAAAAACGTATTTTTTAAAAATAGCTTAACGGGAGAACAGTTTTCTATAAAAATGGTATTACGTACGGTTTTTTTTTATCAAATTTTGAAAAAATGGTGCCCTTTTGAAGCACTATTTTGATTGTTTGCCCAAAAAATGAGCAGTAAATTATTTATAAAACAAAAGTTTGCATGTAATCAAGAAACGGCTAGGTTCTCTCATAGAGATCGTACCTAATTGTGAAGCTATTGTCAAAGTTTCAAATCGATTCAGTCAAAGGTATTCGAGTAATCCGTTCTCCCAATTTGAAAGAAGTGGTTTCGAGAAAAACGCGTTTAAAATTGTACAAGCACTTAAATCCTTGAAATTTGTTTTACCTTTAATCTGCGTTGCCTGCACCATACATTGTTGCGTTTATTATTGCTG
Organism: Dioctria rufipes; assembly: GCA_963924295.1. Taxonomy (NCBI): domain Eukaryota; kingdom Metazoa; phylum Arthropoda; class Insecta; order Diptera; family Asilidae; genus Dioctria; species Dioctria rufipes. The sequence continues at coordinate 31,698,521 of OZ002742.1, forward strand.
CATTTATTATAGCATTTGTGAACCCTGGTGAATGATGGTCAGTAAAGCACGCGCTCCGAGGCGTTGCAGCCAAATCGATAATTAAACATTTTAAATAATTTTTTCGCTGCAGGACTAAACTGCATATTGTTTTTATGACCCAAAATATTCTTTAAGCTAAGAAAACAAAACAAAAAACGACGTTTCCAAATTCTTAGACTGTTGTTACCTTTGGGTTTTTTTTTTTTTTATTTTAAAATTGTTTAAGAGAAGATTTTTTTAGAAGAATTTCTTGGGAATTTTATTTTTACGTTGTTAAATTCAATTATTAAATACAAGAACAAACAGCAACCATCGCATCCGGTTTTTGAAGCCAGAACCTTCCACTCAGTAAATGTAGTCGCCCGAAAGCGGCTTCAAAAACAGGATGAGTCGGTTGATTTTTCTCTTGTATTTAATAAATGAATATAGAATCGTAAAAATAAAAATCTCATAAAATTCTCCTATTCTATATGACCGATTCCGAAAATTGCTAGTACGAGTCCTATATGGGGCAAGATACGTTATGTGAATATATCCATTGGAAAGGACATCTCCGAAATCTATTTAAAGAAAAAAAAAAAACAACAACATTGCATTCTCTTTCTAAGGCACCCATAAAATTTTAGACTCCCACAAATTATACAACTTATCACATTTTTTATTTTACTAAAAGCCAAGGCCAGGGAATACTCCACCATGCAACGCTTAGCATGACAGGAAGCACATAGGGAAAGATTAGGTGACATAAGGAGAGTGCCGGCGGATCTAATGTATGTCACTCTTGAACTTAACCAATTGTACTTCCGAAGAGTGACAGAAGATGATAGACTTGTCTCCATTCGCACAGTTCGCGATAGAACATCATCACAGAATATTACTGTACGGCCAAAATTATTTTGAAAGATGAAAGGATGTTCGCGGCCTATAGTGCGAGTATTGGGTCCATGAATTAATCTACAAGGGATAAAACTAGTTATTTTACTAGAATGTCATGTAGGCTTAAAGGAGCGAAAGGCATCCGACATTCTGGCGGTGCTCGAGCGAATAGATATGACAAGTTAATTGCACATTACCAATGAGCTTGAACGCTCTCTTTTATACAGTATCTAAATTCTGCGGGTTGAAATATTTCACACATCCACATTTTTATGCTTCTTTGGCAACACTAGAACAATACTAGTACTAGCCGCTTACTCCTTTTTCAATTATTACCAAAACACTTTTAATGCGTATTAATAAGGGACACAAAAACTTGAATTTAGCCATACAAACTCAGCCAACTTTCAAAAGGGGATTTTATGTAAACTTTTGTCTAGCTAAGTTAAATATATGCAAATCACTAGAATTCTTCAAAGCCACTGGATGTGCATATTTCATGTGTTAATTGTTATCAATCCTTGTAAAAGGTACTTGCGAAAGCACCCACCTACCTGTATACATTCCCTTCCCTGCGTTGTGTTGAATTATGTTTGCGTGTGTTTATACACCCTTAAGGCTATACTAAGGGAAAAGACTCAGGTAGGTATATGTATATAGTTACATTATCGTCAACATAATTCACCAGTCACCACCGATACAGTCCACTGCAATGATTTATCGTCAACCGATTAGAGTCCAAATGATTTATGAAATGGTAAATAGAAATTCTTCAGCAATTTTCTGGGCGTACATAAATTATTTTCGGTGTAATTTAGTTGAAGTTCATTTCTGTGTGAATGCAGTGAGCTGTGAATTGCATGCCGAGCAAACATAGGAAATTCTTTTTATTTTTTTTCACCGTTTTTCTAAAAAAAAAAAAATTTATTTCACTCCCGCTCTGCTGAATTGGACTTTTCACTTCTATATGAAAAGTTGAGGAAAGCTTTGTGATGCCGGTAAATTTTTTAGCAGTTCAGTGGGATTTCACCAGTGTTTCTAGTGTTTTTTTTTTCATAGGGTTTTTTTTCTTTTTTTCTTTCTTTTCCATATCTGCTACAATACATTTCCCTTTAGTGTAGGACTAGGGATTAGTTGAAACCGTTGTGAAAAACTATTATTTTAGAATTGAGTTTTTGTTGCTGCTGATATGACTTTAGTGAAAATTTTAGACAGATGAGTGGAAAATTCGAGCTAAATTTGTTTTTTTTAGTTCTATCTGAAATCGAGCGTAAAAGTTACTTAATGTTTTGAATATTTAAGGCCCTGTTTACCAATATGTATTTTAATATTTATGAACTTTTTATATGAAACAGAAGTGAACTATTTCTTGGCGTCTATGAACTCTTAGGGCCCTAAGCATCAACGACGATAATCCTATTTCTTGTGTAAAGATTATTCATATCCGAGAATAATCCTGCTTGCTTTGGTCGTAAACATCAACTCGTGTAAAACAAGTTTCTGCTTATGTGGCATTCGGATATTTTCGGTATGTCGAAATAAAAGGGTATTATAATATAATGAAAAAAATTAATTTAATTTTCAGTTATCTTTTTTACATAATATTAAAAAAAATTAAGTACAGAACGAATTTAAGATCAGTGCATTTAACCGAAATATCGTTGTTACGGAAACGTGCTATTTCTGCTGTTTGCTGTCATTGTCACTTAAATTCAAATTTTGCTCATCCGTGACCTATTCGGAATAATCATCGAAATTTTACCCCCCGAAAATCTCGGATAAAATATTACACCGGTGTAATACGATGGATTAAATCGTGAGTAATCTTGGTTGGTGTTTGTGCATTACACGTGAATATGGATTATTCTGGTTGGTGTTTACGGCCCTTAATATCGACACACAATATAGAAATGGTTGAGCACGTATTTCTAATTTAATAGTTGATTTATTAGAAACATCGGATTTGTTTTTATTTTTCAATATTCTACTGAACTTACTCATTGTTAGTAAATCAAACACAGAATAAATTCGGTTGATTTGGTTCTGCAAAACTAGATACTCCTATCTGGTGTTGTAGGACGCTTGGACTTCAACGTGGCTTTTTGTTTCAGTTGACATGCTAATCATACTCTAATTAATGAAGGTCTATATTTAGGCACAATGAATACTTTTGTACCCACAACTGATATAATAATACCTACATACTTTCACACTATGGGTGTATAAGTAATATTTTTCACAGCTGTGATGTAAATCGACTTAAAGTTAAAAAGATCGATTAAATATTACAAAATATGCAACTTAGATAAATAATGCTGCCATTATGGAGCGACTTGTAATGGTCAATGTCAAGTTTTATTTATTTATTTAACTATTCAAAAATTTGCAGCGATAGCTTACCTTGTGGTGGTCTCAAGAACCCGAATCGTTGGTATAAAACTGGTCCATTAAAACAATATTTTGGGAAAAGTTACACCACAAGATAGAGCGCAATACAGTCTTACTCATTTAAGAGGTATGCCAGAATAAAAGCAGACCATAAGCAATTATTTTTACTGTAAATAGGTACTCAGGTAGATAGATCATTTTCAAAGTACCTATTGCAGATATAAAAGGATGAGCTTTTTTTTAGAGGTATCTTAACTTAACTAGTTGTAAGTGCACTTTATTACCTTTCACCTCTTTCCTATAACATAATTTTGTCAGTGATTAAGCAATTATCAGCTATTGCTTCTCCATCTGGCACACCATTTCGCCATCCTATATGAAGAAAATTAACACTTTTGAAATGAAGATCATCCACGTCTATACAGAACTGTGCTGAAAATCTGACGGACGCTACTTTCCAAACGCCAACGCAACTTGAGAAGATCTCTCAACATCCAAGCTCCTCATTAGTCAGCTTTCAATGCAAATTCAGGTTGAATACTTCTGCTATTTATCATTTATCACTTTATTCACTCAGAAACGAGAAACATTTATTGCCTAGGCGAAAGTTTTACATTTTTCACTAGCATCGGAAGCCACTATCGTGGGTACCACAACACCCTAGATAGATCCCATCAGTATAACTTGCGCTGCTCCATCATCGTGGGATCTAGCAACGCTGGACCATTCAGGACTTGAGGGGTAATTCTCAGATATTAACTCACAACAAGCTAGAGAAATTCTAATATTTCGAAAACTCCCACACCCATCCAATATCCCTGTTCCATTAAATTCAAATACCCCATAATTACAAGACAACAGCCAAGAAACAACTTGCCGTTACACAACAAGCTATGATGCTGTGACAATTATCGTCATCTTGTAACTAAGAATTTATTATTATATCTTATTTGAAAAATTAAAGTGTAAAATCTATTAAAGTCATTAGTAAAGCCTAGGCCAAAATAAAAGCCTGTACGTAAAATCTTTTCAAATATCCTGGATTATCGGTTCGTTTTAAAATCATCACAATTCGTTTTGTTTCGTAAATCGCGTGTGAAAAACGTTGACTTTGACTAGAGGCATTATTCAGTCGTCAGTCAAGTATTATTCAATGCAGTAAGACTACAAGTCAAGAAGAAAAAGAATAATGTCCAATTATGTGGAAAACTTCGGATTTTCCCAGAGTGATTTAACCAAAAAATATTGATATAATGTCCGAAAAACAATGATGCAAAGAGCATTTGATCATCTTCAGAAGAATACCCACGCCGAAAGTAAGTCTGGACAGAAAACACTGAACGGTTCTAAAATAAAAAGTAACAATAATAAAAGGAAAGTTTTCAGAGATATCCAAATATGTCGATAGATATGACGAAAAAACCTGATACTTCAGCTCCAACCGTATCCAAAAATAAAAGGGATAAAAACATATCAATTAGGAAAGATACAGGGCAGGATGACGAGGAAAAAAGCACAGCAAAATAGAGGAGCCGTGAATTTCTTAAATTTCTTAACGATATTTTCGTGTTTCATAATGGACGAAAAACGTTCATCAAAACCGACTTTAAACAACTACCTGGACAAAATACGCAATAATTGTATGATTTCGAAAGCTACTTGTACCAGTGGATTTAAGGGCGTTGTCATTTGTCATACTGAAATTTACCTGAACGAGTACCTTTAAAAATGACTTTTTCTGCTAAGAAACACGCACAACGAGCCTGTTATTTTTTGGCCTGATTTAGCGAAGTACTACTAGAACAAGAAGGCGCAGGTTTTTTATGAGAAGAATTGCATTAACGTGAATACAGAAGACTGCCAATCCTCCAAATTGTACAGAGCTGAAGTCAAATGGGATATATTGGGTACACGTCAAACAATGATTTAAGAAAATAAAACAGGATTCCTGTAATATAAAATATTTTTCAAAATTATGTCAAATTGGTTCGGTAAGTATATAAACGTACAAAATTTAATGTGTAACGTAAAGCTAAAAGTCCGCAATTTTTATGAAAATAAACGAATACAGGTATGTAGAATAAATTGCAAAATTTTATTTCAAATGCTCTAATATGCAAAATATTTTATACCAAACCAATTTAGTGAATTCCCAAGTTTTGCATTTTTCATTTGTTTTTACTTACAAGCACTTACTGACTTCAACTTCTGGAATATCTTGAGTGACATTGGATGGAAATGATATCTACTCATCTTAAACTAGATTAACATTTAGTGTATTCAGCTTAGAACTGAAAATAAATTCACATGCTATTAACATACTGAATTCACATTTTGCACTTCAAATGAAATCACAGAGAAAAGCATTGTCCACATAAATTTCCTGCATAATCTCACTGGAGATAATTCAAGTGAATCAACTTATAGCTCTCTTAAAAAATAGATGTACTTGGTTCGTGGATTTAACGTACCAATATGAATATGTACCATCTCGGAACCTATAAAAGTCCAATTTTTTTTATCTAAACTATGATGACAATAAGAAATCTATCAACTGACCTATAATGAATCGTTCCATTATATTGATAAGAATTGTTATGGGTACATGTAACCATTCTATAGACAATATATTAGAGACTCACACTATGTATGGGTCGGATCGGAGCACACCTAAAATCTTCGTTTATATTAGAGCAATTGCTAAGAAACAGATTAATTCTTACATCTCTCAAATATGATCCTGAAAGTTTAGGGTAGAACAAAATTTTCTAGGTAAGGAAATTTAGATTGATTTATATAGAGAAAAATGTTTTTTGTTTATATACAATAATAATGGGTTTTAAGATTACACCCATTTCACACAAAACTTATTAAATATCTTCCCTTAGCAAAAAAAACAAAAAAAATTGCTAAAAACAAAAAAAAAAAATCTACCAAACATCTACGAGTATACATACATACATATACACAACATTTACATATAAACAAAACCCAGAGTGTTCCCATCTGGAACATATTACCAATAATAATCGTTAATCTCCAGCTCTTAGCTGCTAACCCTTTGTTGTTTAATGACCTCAAGCTCCCCATCGTAACACCAAAAACACGTGCTGATTAAATTGTAACTTTTGGTCCAACAACTTATTGACTAAAACAAAACAGAGCTTCTGCCAAAAATATTAGTTCATGGGCGGCCTCATTCACTTAAGGCTGCCTAAAATAAAGTATGCGGCAGGAGTTTTTGGTAGAGCCTAACAATAAGCAGATGCCTTGGGGAGGTTTATTGCTGCTAAAAAGTTATTTTTATGGGTTCACCTTTCACGACATGAATTTGTGGGTGCATTTATTAAAAATTAACTGAAGAGTAATAGTGGAGAATAGTCGCCCTTTGTCTGGCATTAGTTTAATTAACTTCACAGATTAGTCACTTTAATTAACGGAAATGTTTCAACTAAGGATGTATTTAAGAAGGTAAACATGGTTGTGGTAAAATCAAGAGTTAAATTTGAATGACACTCATGTGCGTAATTTATATAAGCTAACATTATGTGGGATATGAATTTTCATAAGATGTGTAATTAACATAATTATGTGCGATTAACTTTATCACATTTAGTTATGACTCTTTTGATAATAAAAAAGGGGATCATATTGCTTATTTTTATGAACACAAAATACTATAATGTAGTAGTAGATTAAAAACTAAAAATTCTATAGGTGGAGATAAGATTAGATCAGTAGCACTGCATCTAATAAATCATGCAATTGACACAGTTGCTTAAAAACATATGTTTATAGCAAAATTAAAAGACTGCACCCTCCTACAACCAAAAGTCTATTGAATAATGTAGTAAGTATAAAAAAATATAAAATCCTTAAGATGAAAAGTATCAATAAAATATTAATGTAGTAAGTAAAACAAATTTATTATTATTAGTAAGGAATTATCTAGTGGAAATATACACTAGCAAAATATAAGTATTTACAATTTGATTGTTGCAAAACTTCAATTTATGAGTGAATACATAAATTATGTAAAATCAAATTTGTAATTTTACACAAAAGTGTGTAAATTTACAATTACTTAATTATTTTTGCAATATTTCCTTGTAAGGCTTAGATATTAAACCTAACAATTTTTACTAGTTCGCATGACATTATCCATACATCCATACTAAGTGATACTATGTGAGTCACTAAAAGTTTTTTATTCGAATTAATGTATATTTGAAATTCATGATCTCCCTTAACATTAGTAAATAAATAATTAGACTACTAGAAAAGAATAAGTAAACTTTAGTGTGTAAGCATGAAATAAGTAACGAAACATTGAGCGGAAATAAATAATTAAATATTAAAGAACATTCAACAACAAAATAATAATTAAAACGTCCCAAGAGCCGAATGTATCAAGATTGGTATAAACCGTCAAATATGCCGCCAAAGTTAATGGAATTACGAAGGAAATAGCGATGAGAGAGGTTTTTTTTATGATGAACACGCATGGAACAAATGTCTCGTTCCTTTCATGTTCATAATAAAAAAAAAATGCAAAAAAAATGAATTTTAAAAAGTATTGTAAATAAATATTTAAAAGTATTAAAATTAAAAAAATTGTAGTAGAAGTAGTACGATTGAAAGAAAGAAAACATGGAGAGAAAAATACACTAACTGAGGTGTTTTAAAATACTTTCGAATAAAGTCTGATCACGAGGCAGACAGTTTGTTGGTACTGTCAGCAGAATATATATGAAAACACGGATTTAAAATTATTTTTTTTTTCGAGTTTTGTTTTGGTTTTATTGTTCATATAATAAATTATTAATGGTAAGACAAACCTAAATATCGCATAAAAATACAACAGCGAAGAAAATATTATTTGAAAATCGCGTAATAAAAAGTTTTCTTAGAAAGTGCTAGAAAAGAAAATTTTTCACCAAAAGTAAATTTAAGTTGGACGTAAAAATTTTTCGCTTTTCTACTCTCTAACTTAGAAAGAATTTTGCTTTAATTATTAAAAGCTATTTTTGGATTCTCCGAAAAAAAAATTTATTTGTTGTTTCATCGCACTAGTTATTGATTTTAGGTGAAAAGTTTCAAGTCTTGGTTTTGACTCATCAACAACGAAATTGAGTGACATTCTTTAGGCCACGTTCGTTCGAATTAATCTGCTTTTGTGTACTTTTCCAATATTTTTTTTTCTATTTATCTCATTTTCTTTTTTCATTTCTTTCAATTATTCTATTTTCATGGGGTTTCTCAAGTCACTTAATTTCGCCATTTCGGACCAGTTGATGAGTCAAAATCAAGTCTTGAAACTTGCCACCCAAAATCAATAACTTGTGTGATGAAACAACACACACATTTTTTTTCGCCTTTGGTGCTGCACCATAGAGTCCAAAAGTAGCCTTCTTTAACAAGGATAAAGTTTACCCGGTAATAAATCACAGTAATCTTGTTTAAGTATGGAGTAATATACTACCAGGCGAGTATGCTATATGATTCAATGGTACCAGAGCTTCGTTTTGGGCGTCGCTTTTCCGTAAAGTCTTCGTGTCAGAGAATCGTGGACTGAGTGTCTGTCCTGCCTGAGCCTGAGACAACCGATCACTTTTTGTGTGCTTGTCCGGCGTTTGCCCGGAGCAGGCTGGATACTCTGGGTTTTACCCTCTTATCTGTGATGAGGAGTTGAAAATCCTCCGTTACGAAGACCTGATGCTTCATTAAGCGGACAGGAAGGTTTTTGTGCTAGGTCTTCTAGCAAGACAGCACAATGGGCGGCACTGGCCTCCGTCCTTAGGATCTCCCGGCCCTGATTTAAAAAAAAAACTAGTGTATTAAATTACTTCATGGAGTGTACATTTTAATCCGTTTAATAAACGAAAATTAACCAATGTTATGCTTTTACTATGGATATGAATTTTCGATTAAAAAAGAAGCGTGGTTGTGTCAGTGGAAAGAAATTATAATAAATGTTTTTAATTTCAAGCAAAAATTAAAAACTAATATAGTATTAAAAACAAATATCATGATGTGATTGAAAATAAATTACATGCTTTCTCTCCCATTTAGTATATATGACAGGAATTTTCCTGTCAGAAGAAGTATTATTACTTCCTGTGCATTACAGTGTTACAATTTTCCATTCAGAAATATTAATTTTACTATGAAGATTAATCATGTCAATGAATCAGTTCTGTTTGTGTAATTTTACTCAATGCTGGCTTACACTGGTATTTTTAATAGCTTTTTAGATTATATTTACAAAGTTTTGTTGTAATTTTACACCCAAAATATATCGACATAATATAAAACTGTAAATTTACATTGTCTCAATTTTGACAAATTTTGTGCTATCGTTTATAATGTAGAACTACCATGCGTTATTTTTTTAGTTTACCTAAAGCATTCTAGATGTAGTCGAGTCTTATACATTTTTACACAAGATATTTACATATGTGTATGTACATAACCTAGTTCATTTTTCGTGCACATGTTTCTGACCATATAATAATGTATCAAATTACATTTAAACTATTTTTGGTTGGCGGTTCCTTACTTGAATTTAAGCGAAAATTAAACTTTAGAATTGTTAATTTTGTTTACAATATTAAACATTGCCAAAGCATAATGAACACCATTATTTCATGCTCCATACCGTCGATGTCCATTGTGATGAAAGTCAGAGATAACTACTGCAACATGTGGTGGAGGTATGATAGTTTCCTTCCGAAAGCATGACTATAATATTGTTCAACAGGTAGCGCTGAAAAAGTTTTGGTAATTCTGTAGAGCATTAGAATCTACATTCCTGATTTTGTGGATTTTTTGGTATTGTATATGTTTGATGAGCTAATTAGGCTTGGAAGTAATTTTCAGTAGGTGAGAAGATGACAATGTTATTCCAGTTTACAACATGATGATGGCCTCAAAGTAAGTATATACCTACATAGTTCTTGGATTTTTTTGATCCAAATTTCAATGAAACTAAATGATTTATGTTATTCATGGAAAAATACAGAAATATCAACCAAATTTTTTATTGTTAATAATAGTGTTTTTTTTTTTCAAAAACATAGTGGTATTTACTACTGAGGAGCTCTAGCATTTCATTTTTTGTATTTTTTCTTGAAGTATAAGAGAACTACACTTAGGGGATGTAGTGTTGTTTTTTTTTTACTACTGGGAACCACTAGCAACTTTTTTCTTGCATATTAATTTTAGAGATTCAACTTGTATCTATCTATATTGGAAAAACTTCAGAGGTCTTAGATTTCGATTTGGAGATATATATTTTTAAAGTCCAAATTAACACTGTATTGGAGCACTGAATTTAGAGGAATGTAGAAATGTAGTATTTTTTCTTTCTATTGGGGACGACTAGCATTTTATTCAGCAAACATTTTCTCGGGTGTTCGCATTTACGAGAAGATCTCGAAGAGAAACAATCCGAAATTTTTTCGGTGTTACGAATTTCTCTCGACATATAGCCTTCATGTTCAGAGAACTTGTAGAGTATTTTTCGTTTTTAGGAAGCTCTCTCGAAGTATTACCAAATGTTTGAAAAGAATTATCCACAGATGATTTTTTTCAGATTGTGAATGACAACGCAAGTATGCCAGTGGTATGCTTTTTCAAGTATTCGGTCGAAAAAAAGAATTATATAGTGCGTGCTTGCTGTATAGTGTGTGCTGAAAAAAATTAAATTTGCATTTGGTAAAGGTTAAATGTTTCTCATAATTTACTTATTTATTTTTAATTGGATGTAGAGTATTTGTACATATGAATAATACACGAAAAATCTTCAAAAAAGTCCCAAGAAGACGGATCGATATAGAGTCGTCATTTCGATCCGAATTAGCGTTCGTTTTCCTTCATACTGGGCTAGAGTTCAAGTCGGGAACGACTTCGAGATCGAACTTAAGCTTCAATTAAGCGATTCGCTTTCGATTCAATCTGTAATCTTAATGTTTGCTGGTATATTTTGAATTGAAAGATCTAAGCGTTATGTGGCTGTGTGCGAAATATTGCAGAGGCGATCGGACTATGAATTTAAATTTCCAGAAATTAAAACTTGATCCGTCATTGGCATTACAAAGTTTCATTTATTATTACTTCAATCTTCAAGGAAGGAATTTCGGTCTATGTGCGCACCGTTTAAGGGCGTGGCCATGGCCAGTGTCTTTCAATAAAGCGTTTTTGCTTTGTTTTTTATCTTGTGATCTTTAAATCGAAAAACAATTCAAACCCAAAATGAAATGTGTTACAATAATGCACATAAATATTTTTTTCTGAAAGAGATAGGAAGGCAATATAATTTACGGCTTGGTAAGAAGAGTTCTAAATACACTAAAAAAATTTGTAAAATCTCAGAACTAACGAGGATAAATATTCACTTATGTAAGAGTATGCTTTCATACTGTACTACTTTTGGTATAGGAAGAATTTAAAAATTCATATCTTCAAAATGAAGTAGAGCAAAAATAGATAAGACTCCCATGGATAAGACTTATTGCTTCAAAATAAAAATACAAAAAGGAAAGTGTTAGACATTTTCAATATTAAGTAATACTATTTAAAAAAAAACTATTTTTAACCACAAAAAATTCAATCGGTACTTCTATTTTTTTTTGGAAAATATTAAGTATAGTTTCATTTGACATTAATGGACCCCTAATAGAAAGCTCTGAACATTCTCTCTCTCTCTCTCTGATGTAATATGGCACATAAATTCTTCGCAATAATTATTACTGACAGCTTTCTTTGGTTGAATATAAAGTTAAAAAGCTTGGAATAAGTGATCTTAGTTTATATGCAGGTTTTATTTTCTACTTTCATTTTGTCTGTAGTCTGTCATCGAAATTGGAGATAGTTAGGTCCAAAAAAAGTTCAATTTGATCAATTTTTTTGGAAAGTGGCTACATATATCTTTATTTTTTATACTATTTCTACTTAATGTTACTAAGATTATTCATTTTTGCGGTATTTCAAATTCAAACTATGAAGTAAAGTAAGATAAATGTAAAACAGTATAGTTATGATTAATTGTTATGATTTTAATTTTTAAAATAACAAAAGATTAATTCAAGTGCATTTTATAATAATCCACGCGACAATTTACCATGAATTGAACATCAATTTTAACAAAGTTCACAATATACGAAAATATAATGTCTCCTAGAACATTGCATTTTTACACTTTTTTGTGAGATATTTTATATAGGACACCAATTAGCATTTACGGTAAATAACGTTATTTTTTGTTATGACTGGTCTTTAAAGTGAAAAGCAAGGAATTCGAATTAATTAAAACAAAACTTATTCTTGTTTAAATTCTAGGAAATAGCACAAATGCTGTTGTTATTAAAACTTGAAAGATCAAATTTGACCAAATATTTTTATGAAATTCCATTCCATTCTATTCCAAAACGACATTCCATTTCTGAAGAAAGTCTACTTTTTTCAAATCGACTTCGGTTACAGCGCCTCAAATCGGCTTTGAAACTCATTCCACAAAACCTTAGAAATGCTCTAAATACATTGTAAATATTGTAGAATTACCAATCGTGATAAGTATTTTTTTTTTAATAAATATCTGTTCAGTCTACCGATTTCGAATATTCCCCCGATGTTTTCCATTGTTGTTAAAAACATGTATTCCTAAAAAGAAAGAAAGAAAAAACCCACAAAGAATTTAAACTTTAAAAGAATCAATTAAAAACACTTATCTGATATTTGGGAACTTTTTATCCAACGACGTCCAAAAATTCCTTCAATAAGATTTATCACCTAAAATATATGAAATCATTATTAATTTCAAAAAATTATATAAAATATGATCAACTTACCTCAAAAGTCACGTACCTCCAGTGTATTTTCATATGACATGTGACAATGTCATGACACAATCACCTGATTTCGCCTTAGGCAAAAATTGTATGCAACAAATGTTGCTACGGCAACACCAAAAGGCGAGAACTCATAACTGGATACAGCGGCTATATAAAGCCGAGGAGCCGCAGCAGAATACCATTCTTGACTCAGAGGTCATCTGATTCGGAGACTAATCCGAGAATTCAAGACTAATATTCCCAATCTACATTCTTATATCCAAGCAGAAGAATAGTTTTGGTCAGAGATTAATTTAAAATTATTCCTTTCAGTCTCACATATTGCAGCACGTGCACACTACAACACTTTTCTTGTGCTCCATTTGTTCAGCACCACACGGTACAGCACGCTCTTATACATTTATTTACCCTGATTACACGAAGCAGCATCTTTTAAATAATTTCAAAGAAACTTAATATGTGTATAGAAAACTAATTTTGTTCTTCTTCTACCTCTTTTAGAAGTAAAGAATTTGAATTGAATTTTTAATTTGTTTTGAAATATCTTTTGAATTTTTATTGAAGTGTTTTTAGAAATTAAGGTAAATGCAGTAAAAAAGAAAAAAAAACACAAAAAGATTAATTATGTATTAATTAAATACTTTACTTATACATTATTTTTGTCCAAGAAAGAATTTTTTGGGATTCTCCGGTATATAGCAAAAGCTAAAAACTGTTCTAATTTGTTATTTCATCACACAACCCATTAATTTTTGGTGACAAGTTTCAAGTCTTGATTTGACTCATCAACAGGTCCCAAATAGCGAAATTGGGTGATTTGAAAAACAAATGAAAAAATGAAAAAAGAAGAAAGAAATAAAAAGTTTGAGAAAAATAGAAAAAACAATTATTTTATTTATTAAAAAAAATTTTAAAAAATTTAAAGAAACAGATTCGTTCGAAGCGAATCGAACCTGCATACGCCACGCAGTGGGCTGAAAAATAAAGAACAAAAGGAAGAAGAAGAAGCGTCTCGTGTCAGCAGAAAACCTTACACTCATCGGTGCAGCTTGGTTTTCTGCCTGCGGCAGATGCTTGAAAATAGATCAAACTTATCTCTTCTCATATAAACTCAGAATAAATTCTGGGTCTGAATTATATGAGGAAAAATACTCCTATACAATCCCAGGATAAAAATAGAAATAAATAAAAATATTACTCTTTTGGACTTTTTACCGGGTTAAACTTATTTTTGTTCAAGAAAGAATTTTTTGGGATTCTCCGGTATATAGCATATTCTTGAACAAAAATAAGTTTAACCCGGTAAAAAGTCCAAAAGAGTAATCTTTTTATTTACTTATACAATATCATTATTATGTTAATACATTAATGGCATAAAAAACCTATTTTTGCTTCTGTTTATATTTTCAATTGAACTTGGAAGTACATGCTTTTACTATACTGAACTTAATTATGGTAAAAGCCTTATAAAAAAACATCCAAAATATTCAAAAATTTCAATTTATGCACAATTTCAGTAATTTGTTGCAAAATTTATTAAGATGTCAAAGATTTTCTTATTTTGCTATGCTGCAATGTGTCAAAAAATTAGTGAGAATACCTTGTATTCATTTACCTTGGCTCGAAACGTGCCCATCTAATGCATTTTGGAATATGGAGTTTTCATTATCTTCTTCATAATTAAGCAAATGATTTATTTTACTTTTCTCCCTTTTGTGGAATATCAATCAACAAAATGTTACCAGAATCTCTCCCACTCGTTGGATTAACTTTACAAAAATTTCTTCTTCAATGTCTGAATTTTCTCAACTGTCATTTCATCATCGCCCAGCAAAATTATACTAAATACTTCAGCTTAATATGTATAGGTATTCGTAATCTTAATCATCTTAGAAATATGTTTTATAATTTTTCTTTACTGCATAATTTTTGATATCCACACAAAAAGTGTTTATCCCTAAATTTTATTTAAATTCAAATGCTACAATTCGCAAGGTGTTTTTACTTTTTTTTTTTGAAAAAAAACAAAAGCCAATCGTTCTTCATATCCAGTTTAGGTAGATAAAAGTTTAGAGATAAAAAAAAAATTAGAAAATTTCCTTGAAAAGAATTATTGAACTCTTTCAATTTCTCAGTATTTTCAAGTTTACCTATCGATTTCCTTCTAATCCTTATAAAAGCCATTTTAATCCAGAATATTCCACTTTGTATTATCTGTTATTAATCCTTAGAGAATATAAATCTAAAACGAATCTAATCAAGAAACTCATCCAAAAGCAAAAATCATTTCCTGAATTCATCCGGAGAACACGACTACAAATTTTCTACGTATGATTTTACCAATTTTACAGCGGCAAAGCCTTTGGGGCATTATGCAAATCTAAAACAGAAGCTTGAGAATAACTCCACATGGTGGCTGTGGCAGCGGCTTTTCACTACTACATTCATATCAGTGAGGCAAATGATGTCTGTTTACTACATACATAACTTTTCGCGGTTTCAGTTCATAACTGAAAACTTTACTTAACAAAATTTGGCCAATTATTCTAACGGTATGAGTTTCAATTATGACGCAGTTTGGGGAGTAGAAAATTATTCTGAAAATAGTTGTTTTTATACTTATATATGTATATATTTATCCTCATATACGTATACATACGTATGTATATATATTTTGAAATCTCTGAGAAAATGTTTACTTTGATAGGGATAAAATCGCTGCACCACATTAATATTGGTACGCTATATTACACAGATTACAGAGATCCGATTATGGACGAAAGTGATTTTATCGCAAAATGTGGTAACTTTGGATTACAATTAAGTAGCCTGTTACAGACTACAAAATGTTTTCATCATACATTGATTATCCAACTTCAATTTTGTAAAATTAGCTTACAGTAATCTACGTATTTCAGAAGTATATCCCATCAACACAATACACTCCCACAATTTCCGACTTTCAAACTGTATGTAGTTTCCTCATCGCAGTTTTATTATGGATGAGTAAATGTTTATTTTTTTAGAATTGGTGACAAAAAATCAGATTAAAATTAAAAGAAAGAAAATTATCAGGAAAAGAAGTTCTAATTGCTCTAAGATTAACTTTGCCAATACCCTAAATCTGGGTTTCTTAAACTATGGGTCGCGACCCCAAATGGGATCCTACAATTTTTAATTTTACATTTTTGCACAAATTCTAAAACTATATTTTTTCGTATGTATATATATTGTTACCTAATTAATAAATCATCATAAAATATTTACATATCTTTATATTATATTTTGTAGGTTGCAACAAAAACCATAATTATAAATGGAGTCGTAAATGAAGAAAGTTTAAGAAGCCCTGCGCTAAATGAATGCCATAAATATTGCTACCCCTCGTAGGTATTTAATATATCGAAGGTAATTGCTAAAGTGGTTTCTCGCACTTTCTTCTAAATTCGTTCGTCCCACAATAAGAATAGCTTTAATAAATTTCATAGGTTCTTAAAAATGTCACGGTCACTTTTCCAGTACAGCAAATCTGGAAGTTTTGTATATGGCAACTCCACAAGTGGCTAGCCATTTCACCAATTTTCGAACATAAGTCCACAATTATTACGAGAACGCTGGGTACAGTTTCAGTCTAGCTCAGAAGATCAGTGTCCAAATATATAGTCTAAAAATATAGATGCAATATAAATTCTTGAACGCCAATACTTTGAAGAAGCTGCTCGATTTTACTCATTTTCGAACCTAACTTTACATTTCGTCATAAAATGTAAGTAGGGCTACAAAATGGGGGTTCATTAAGTTATCCTTATGGCAATGCCATAGACAGATGGACGGATGGAAAGTAGGTACCAACGAACGGAATAAAAAGTGCGAACTGTTGGTTTCTGAACTTTTATAGGAATCAGATCATCAGATCAGTTTAATAATTCGCGAATAAAGTCATTTCTGTATTAGATTTTGAACAACCAATTTACGAATGAGTGTGGGTACAAATTCTATGTATAATTTTTCTTTCTAGTGAATGAACTGCCACTAGTGAAAATGGCGCTGGGCGCTGCTGATATCATAAATTTCCTTTAAAACACCATTTTTTCTGACTAGAAATAGAATGTTGGTTGATTTTATAGCTAATGTAGAAAAAATATATTTGTTTGGCCTAAGAAATTCGCATTAAATGCGGTTCTTTTTTTATGTCGTTATTTTATTAAAAATTCTTATAACATGGACAATTTTTCATAAGTTGACATCACTAGTTTAGATTAAATTTATTCTCAGTATATTCTGAAGTACAGTATCAATTAAGATATGCTAAATATGTTTAAATAATTGACCAGATATATAGAGTTGTTTTTAGTGACGGCATTTAGTAAACCGATTACATGCTTCATTTTATAAATTTGTTGTTACTTTATATATTTCAAATACCATACATAGGACTCTACGTACGTTGTTGCCATGTATATAATTTTTGTGAGACCCACAGAGAAGTATATTATTCCAATGAGGAAATCCATCATTTATATGTCTAGCAGGAATTCTTTGAGGATTTTTCGGTAGCCAGTCTGGTTTGCCTGATTTGAAGAGTTTTCCATTTTTAAGTCTCATACTTTTTCTTTATAATTTTTTTTATCATAAGAATGTCCTGTTTAATGTGCTAGCTCAATTCTCCATATATTCTGGAGTGTAGTATTCTTACATGACGTATTATACTAGATAATACCCATAGCGTGATAATGTATAGCACTCTAATAGCAGTCAATTTAATTTTCATTTCATTTCATTCTGATACAGTGGGAAGCGAGAATGGTTATCATAATTTAATGGGCTGAGCCTCAGATGATACTCCCAGGTATATGGCACCTCGTTGTTTTGTTAGTCTTAACAGGAAATGACCTTCTTTTAGAGGATCTTCTACTAATCAACTATGCATAATACCATATAAAGAACTGAGCCGTACTATGGTGGTGCAATGTCATCTAGTATGATGAGGAAGGTTATCAAAATTTTTGCAAACCCGTTTTCTTGCAAAAATAAATCAATACGGAATCTTTTCTAATTTATTTCTTATTATTATCGGCCCAATTATTTGGCTTGAGCTTCTAATTCAAAGCAACTACCGTATACCCGAAGGAGATTATACGTAGCTTTATACTTCTTTGTATGTATAGTACTAAATATGTCTTTGAACAGTTAATCGCCAAGAAACTACAGTCAATTTCACACGTATGGAACTTTATGAGTGCTCTTTCAGCTATATCGCTGATAATTGCAAAATAAAACTAATCCAGTTGTTTTGATCGGGAGTATATTGAGAGAGTAACCTGAGTTAAAGACTCCTCTGTTTCTTTCCTCAGCACCATCCAATCTGCTATTTTGACGCCTTAGTACCATAAACTTAATATTTTATAAACAGAAAAATCTAAAATATCTGGGATTGAAAAATGTCTATGGTCTTTAAATTATCTCTCCCGTATAACTCAATTTCAACTGTGTGCCAGGATAAATGAGAACTAATAACAAATCCTAGCCCTCATCGGGGGCTGAATTCTGTAACTCGGAGAGTCTGGGAGATGAGAGTTTTCGTATTCCCCGATTAAAACTGCCTAATTCTCCATTCGCGATTTTCTAACATACTTGCGGTGATTTATGAAAAACTTGAGTAGTATCGCAATATTAAGGGACGGTTAACTCAGTGTGGGATGGTCGTAGAGCATTGGGATTTTTTCCATCGGATTTAGATTCTAGAGTTCAAAAACATAGATGAACAATTTTTGGAAGGAATCCCATACTTTGCTTTTGTAAACATAGCCCGGATATGTAGTGCATCCCTAATTCAATTTGAAAAACTTAGGTACATAGATACCTTCACAAAGGACAATAAAAGCAGACAATACTGTCAGTTGAGAAATATTTTCTTACTTCTCCACAACTAACACAACCGAGAGTTTTGCCGATGTACAGAATTCCGAGCGGAGAGTTAAGTGGCGAAAGAACTCTCATCTCCACAACTCCTCGAGTTAGTGAATCCGGCCCCAGAAGGCAAAAAAGATAGCGGAAATGTGATCTCTTTATTTCTTATTTACAATATTTAAGTCAATATTGCTTCCTAGTCAATTCCTTTTTAATCCATAGATAGTTTAGATTAGTTTAGTTTGAAAAAGGTTGGAATCCTTAGTAGTTACCCAAACGCAGGCCAAAACATGTTCATTGCTCACCCTCTCAACACGTGGCCAATCGCTCATATGTCCCAATCGGACGCTCTTACAAAGCCAAGTATTGGCACCCAGACCTCCTTGCCGGCTTCGTGCAGCACGTCCAGGAGGTGTGAGCCAAGTATTCTGTAACGCTTTCCTGAGATTACTGGATAGCGATAGAGAAAATGAATCACTGTTTCGAATTCCTCTTTGCATCCTGTAAAGGTGACCGGTGAGTAAAGAGTGCCCAGTGAGAATATACAGGGTTGGTTCAAGAGCTTATTCGTTTGGTTTGGGTTAGATTCATCCGAGGCTGCACCGAGGTGAGAAAGCTCGTCCGCCCTTTCGTTTTCGCCGATGTTGCTATGCCCTGACACCCAATGAACAAGTACCCTGAAAAAGCTGCAAATCTGAAACACACTGAACATGTACCCTATTATTCCGAGAGAGGAGGATTTCAGGGAGTGTTACATTCCAGTACTAGTTTGGAGGTTGTAAGGAGTTTAGATAAAGCTTTTGATCCATGGTTAGTATATGTTCAGGGGAGAGTTTAGGAGCTGAAACTCCTTTGCGGCACCCCGATTATCCTCAACTTTTTTACACTACTTCTCATCATTCTCTTCCCATTAGTGGCGGCTTACGGGTTGAATTTTCAAATCAGTTACTTTTTTTACGTTTTTTTTTACAAGCATATTAATGAGTTTTAGGAATTCTGTTAATTTTCCGAATTTTGCGCTTCGAGCCTCCGCTGCAGCCTAATTAGTTTTTATATCGAGAGACAGAAATTCCATCAATAAGCACCCAAAATTGGTAGAACTTCATGCCTAATCAGAGTATACTTGCAATCTCTTCATTGTTCCCAACTTACATTAAATTTCAAAAACATCAAAATCCTCTCGTAATCATTTTAATCCCAAATTAGATAGACGTCCTTCTCAAAACCACAATTAAAAAAATAAATCAAAATTTTTGTTTTTTGAAACTCACTTTGCGTGAAATAAAAAATTTAATCAACCATTTTCATCTCCTCAATTATAAACATTACCTTGACCTTAATTCCAGCATGATAAACAACACATCAAGCGGCCAGGAACATATCTCTCAATTTTTAATGCGCTCCCCAAACATAACAAATCATTCCATTTTGAAGGGTTTCCATCCATGTTCTCAACACGAATGCGGTAATTAAAAATCATTAGCTTCCTCTGAGTCTGGAAGCCTAAGTCCGCTTTGTTTTGACCCTAATGCTGGATTTACTTAGTTCTCAGAAATAATATATCAGCTTCAGCCTGGATGCACGTTGTTGTTGTTGTATATCGAAACAGAGCGCAGGTCATAAAATGAAAGGGCATAAAAGTTTCATTTCCCGTTGTATTCAGGATGAAATAATTTTTATTTGCAGGGACATTTTTTAAAGGTTTTATTTTGTAATCCCTTTAATTTGAGTTTGTTGTTGGTATTGTAACTTAGTTAATATCGTGATGCAACCCATTTTCTAACTAACTTCGAAGTTATCTTAAAGTATCTCATCCTCTGTTACATGAATTGCAGCATCCCTTTAAATTATATCCTTAAATAAATATACTTGAGCGACTTTAAAGCCCATCAAATGACCTAATTTTGATCCTCTACATTTAACGCGTATACTGTCTATTCTATACCCATCTACCTACATTTATTTTCGCCTTATTCTCGACGTTCTCATTCTCGTTCACGACTTTCTCATCCTTGGGGGAGTGCCGTGGATTGGGAGCCTTCATTCTACAACAGTCGTCAATTGCTTTGAAATTGCAATGGTGAAGCCACAATGGTCTGACTGACGTTGTAACCATAGATGACTGTAACAAGTCTAGGTAGAATAATAAAACCATCCAAGGCATATGGTTCATATGGAACATAAGGGCGAAATATAAGGGAAATAAATCGCGTGTCATATGCAAAAATCCTCTGTAATGGATATATTCGTGTAGGATGGCTCAAGTAGTGGTAAAAATGAAACGGGCATAAAGGCAGTTTTAGCTCGGGGGCGAATATAAATTTTATTTTTACAGCATAAACAATTGAGAACTCATCTCCTCTATGGTCCTGAATTAGATTTCCAAGAGGGTGTTATGAAAATTTTATTTCTTATGATGGTGTGGGCGGAAGATTATCATGAAACGTAGTTCGTAAATTTGTTGAGTTTGCCATATTCCTAATAAGTGTGTCAGGATGAAAAATTTTGAGTAAATTATTTATAGACATATTTTGAGAAAAATACATGCACAAAGTGATCTAGTTGAATTGATTTATGTATGTATAACTTTATGTTGAATTTACCAAATCCTGGTTTATGTGGCAGTCTACAGTCTCTGTAGCCTAGAATCGGTTGCTCAATTTCTAAGTTCTAAAAGGTCTTTATATTTACCCCCTTTAACTCAGGCCCAGATTAACGTTATTGTCTTGCATTTAAGATATTTAGAAATACCATTCCTTCTATCATATTCCTTCTTACTTTTAATTACTCTACTCTCTACTCGCAGGAGATCCACTTGTTAAATTTGTTATCCTCTGACTTCCCATGGAATTCAAGGTGACAGCTAGTGCACCAAGGGATTGGAAGGTAATATATTATACGTTGCCTTGAGCGATGGCAATATGAGAGCCTTTTCCAGTATGTAGTTATGTAAGTAGACTTTTCTTGGTTTGAGTTTTGCTATAAAATAAGTTCATCGCGAACTTAGTCAATATGAAATTGACCGATAGTTTGCTGCCAAATCTGCAGCTCGAGAATTGAGAGGAAAAAACTTTAAAAGAGAAGTTTCTATGCAAAAGGATATGTATTTCGCCTCGAATATAATGCACACTTAAAAATTATTTTAAGTGCATATATGAGGTCGGCTTGGCTATTCTCTCCCGCATATATGGTAGGCAGGAACACTAGCCGTACTGATGAGTATACGGTAACTGCTAATACGAAACGTCTGTTTTTTCTATAGAAATTTCATTTTTAAAGAATTTTTGTATGTAAAAGAGTTTTTTCCACTCTTTTCATGGTAAGCCATTGAGATATGACTGACCTCTTTTTATGATTTAATATAGTTGGTGTAGACTGTGATGTCTATCGGAATTCTTTCATGGATCTAAATTACCGCGCTGAATTAGCAAAAGTCAAAGGGAAGTATTTGGAAAATATGATGTGTGATAATTTCATTTTCTGGCTTGGGCTTACTTCGCACTCACAGATAAATGTGCATGCCATTTCCCCGAATTATTGAGTTAAGGAAAATTATTAAAAAAAAATAGAAGAGTGGTGTCACTAGATATTGATAAAGCTGTCTCAGCTATACACCGTTTCTCTATTTCATTAGTGTATCACTGGTAGTCCAGCTAGGCAAGAAAAATTGATCAATGTGTTAAATCCTCCAGGTGGAGCGGTAAATTGAGAAATAACAAGCCTTCTGTAGAACATCACAAACAATTTGGCATACCTTCATGCCGCTTTACTGTGTTCCACTGCAATTTTCGATAATATAACTTACCCACCATATTGAAAATCGAAAGACAAACTTGCACAGAATGCAAGAAAAGAGTTTTCAAGCAATAATTTATACCTAAAATTAATTATTTAGTGTGGCGATTACCTTTTGTCACTACATCCATTATTAGGATATTCGACACCGCTATTCCTCGGAAGAGAAAAAATCTTCACAAAGTTGGTGGGCTGAAGAAAATCCAAGCCGGCCAAATAACTGTAATCTACAATAGGCAATTGTCTTGCTTCAATGTTTTATCATCTTTAAGACATGGCCAACACCCACATCGGTAGGTGATATGACTATGTGTAGGATATTTTTGCTAAGTCGGCAGTATTCACTCCAGTAGGACTTATGGAATTATTTCATCTTATTTAGTTCCTAGCACGTTTCGAAAGACAAGAATTTTCATTCTTCCTTTAATTCTTTAATCAATCTGTTCACTTTTTAGCTTCATAGCTTGCTGATATGGATTTGGATCCAGTTTCCTATAGAGATATACAGTTTTTCGGTCTTGCAAGGGACGCTATAGAAAGTTTTAAGTCTAAAAATCGCCATAAATATGGCAATCTGAAAATATGAAGATTTGAGATTCCCAACACAAAACAAATTTGTTCTTCCGCCTTTACTTTATCTTTAATTATATTTAAGCTACAAAAAAAAAAAAAAGTCAGACAAACAATTTGTTTTTTCTGTTCAGCAACTATCGACATGCTCTACTGAAAATATCTTTCCAAATAAAGACACCAAGACACAAAATTACTGCACACCATTGTACACTTGGTATCCCATTTTTTTGACTATCACACAAGAAACCCTTAAGAAAAAGCCAAAAAAATCTGTCATAAAATTCTATTTTAAGGGACAAAATACTAAAGAAGGCGGAAAGCAGCGGAAGTGTTTTAGATTTTCAGAGAAAAAAAAAAAAAGGGAACGACAAGTATACTTTTCTATGCCTTTTATACTCGTATACCATAGTATAAAGCAAACTCATCATATTCTCAGCAAACTTTGATAATTAATTTCAGAAAACTTTTAACAAAAAGTGGGCACTTTCCCATGTAAGAAATACAAAATGAAAAAATAAAGAAAAGTATAAAGTAAAATCTAAACATATTTTTTCTACTCTTCTGTGAAACTCTAACACGTTGCAGCAAGTGAATTTCTCAAGGAAAGAGCTGAGAGCCTGATAAGAAAATTTAAAAAAATTAAAGAAACTGAAAAGAAAATTTTTTAAGCATGTGCATCAGTTACGAAGTTTTAAGTGTTACAATAAT
Source organism: Dioctria rufipes (assembly GCA_963924295.1). Classification (NCBI taxonomy): domain Eukaryota; kingdom Metazoa; phylum Arthropoda; class Insecta; order Diptera; family Asilidae; genus Dioctria; species Dioctria rufipes. Next base: position 31,722,643 of record OZ002742.1, read on the forward strand.
GGTTGTCGTCTCGTGAACAAAATCAATTACTTATTCTAATTACACAGATAATTAGTTGCTCTCTAATAAAATGTCGCAGAAGATTACGTGGTTGCATAAATAGTGTCACTCCACTCGACTCCTCTAATGGGATTTCGTGCAATACTTTTTGCATACAAATAAGAGGGGGAATAGATGCGCTTAAGTTAGCAGTAATGAGCAATAGATGGGCTCGAATTAGCATGGAATATCCAGGAGAAAATTTTCAGGAGAACTTCGTCAATTAGAAGAGTTCGCGTGAAAATTTATTCAAGGAAAATTGAAATTTAATGTGAGATTAATCGGATTGAATTTGCAGATGAGAAAAAAAGTTTCGTCAATGGCGTTAATTAAAAAAAAAAAACTTTTTTTAAAACTTTAATTAAAATTTATTAATGGGTGATAAATAAAATTATATTTTTGCAGTTCTGTTAATTTTCAGCGAGCCCGGTTTGATGATAAAAGTAAATCATATCAATTTAAAATCACAACTTGGTTAATTTAAGAATTTCCAAAAAACTAATCAAATATTTAGAAAATCAAATTTCAGAAATTATTTCATTGTTACGCGCCACAAAGTAATACAAGCGACATCTGTTGGAAATGGAAACAACTATGGGTTAGTGACATTCTAGTAGACTTTGTGTTAGGAGTATGGAATATTCAGGAATGTTCTAGGAGAATTTTTAAAGTACAAATACGGCGCTACTCACATCCAGGCGGCGAGTCTTATTTCAGACAGTGAAGTGAACGAAGTAAACTATTTGGGTTGTAATAATTAGTAGTACAACACCAGTGATAACTAGAGAGTTAATGGATAATTATTTGTGAATTTGTGAGAGTAAATAGTAAAGTTAAATAAAGAAAGAACTTGTGAATTATATCCAGAATATGGTGTTTTAAATAACGAGCCAAGGCCACGCTCGCATTTGACTTAAAACAAAGTGTGATTATTTTGGGGAAGTTGAAAGAAATGCTGTGCTTTACGTGAAAGTTCTGGAAGATAATATAAAGCAGTGGGATGTAAACTGGACGAGCTTCGAGTACAGGATTTGAAAGTTGAGCTGGGCAAACGATCATTACAAACGGCAGGCATAAAGAATGTTTTAGTGGAGCGACTTAGACAAGCTTTAGAATTAGAGGGGACGAATCCTAACACATTTATTTTCGAAGACAATTCGCAAGAACCTGAAGCTGAAGAAAAGTCGGAGATGAACATGGAACAACTATTGGGTATTTTAATGGGTAAACTGGAGCTTTCAGCACTGCAGATGAAGAATGCTCTTGAACAAAAGCAATCTTCCTTGGAGGAACAAAAGAATTCTTTGAAACCCGTTTTGAAGAACAAAAGAATTTTCTAGAAGCATGTTCTTTGCAGATTTCTTTAGAAACCTATTTGGAGAAACAGACAAATTTTCTTGAAAATTCATTAGATGAACAAAATGTGAAAATTGAAGGAATCCAGCAGGAAGTGCTGGAAGTTCAACAACAAGTGTCGGAAGTGCAACAAAATGTTACGGAGAATCTTGACAACTTTAAAGCAGATTTGGAGAGGATTAAGCATCGAAAATCTCGGTACGATGAAACTGAAATATCTGTTGCAGGCAGAATGAAACCTCCAACATTTGATGGATAAAATTCGTCGGCAGCTTCCGCAGTAAGAGGATGGAATGAAGCAGACAAAGCTACAGCTCTAGTATTGGCACTTCGAAGTCCTGCGTCAGAGCTATTACAAACTATAGCGATTACAAGGCAACGTGATTACACTTCATTAGTATAGGCGATGGAATTATGTTATGGAGATGAACACATGCAGCAAATATATCGCTTGCAGTTACGCAACAGGATTCAGAAGCATGGCGAATCACTACAAGAACTGCAGGCTGATGTGGAATGATTGGTTTATCTTTCATACTCTAGCATAAATGCGGATTTCCTTAATGAAGTGGCAACAGAGGCATTTGTGATCGCTCTTGCAGACCAGAATTTACAACAAGCACTAAGGCTAGCAGGAAAAAAGTCAATCGCAGAAGCGCTATCCTATGCATTAGCACAAGAATCTGCCAGAAAAGCTTCTCAGAGTGCAGTACTAGTGGGAGAAATTTCGGTGGGAGAATGTATTTGCAAGAGAATGCAGTCATCACAGAGGACTCCTTCACGTGGTATTCCGACGAATGGTAGCGCCACAAGAAGAGAGAAGAGAACAAGGGCAAAGATATCGAGCTGGGCAGCAGATTCGCAGCAAAATCCTTCGCGTGGACTCCTTCGATGCTGGAAATGTAGTAGGCTGGAACCAATCAAAACGACTGCAGGAAGCGCGGACGAATGCAATCAATAGACGAAAAAGGGAGAATATGGCGAGCTAGGGAGCAAGTTATTCGTGGAGGGACTAGACTGCAATCTCATGACTTTGAGATCCCACACCGCAAAGGACGTATCCACAGAAATGCAGAATCCTTTTCACAACGTCCATGCAATCCTGAATGGAAACATTGCGGACGGATGGAAGAAAAAGATGACGATAACTGCGATGATGATAAAGAAAGTCAAAAGTGGAAAGGAAAGAAATCCAAAGACGATGATGTTTAGTAAAGTAAAGGGTCTAAGGATTCTGATAATGACGATGGTAAGGATATAATGAAGATCGGCAATTGAAAAGCAAAGGTTCTGACGATGATGATTATAAGAAGTGTAAAGGCGGCAATGAGAAGGATGACATCAGCGATAAAAATGCCAAGAAAATTGAGGACAAAGGAATCAGAGAAAATGATAATGAAGATGATAAGAGACGAAAGAAAAATAAAAGCATGGAAGAGTACTTCAATAGAACATTAATCTAACATCTAAGGAAGGCAAACTATAATCAGTGCAGTTGGGATTGAAATATTCCTATATTTCTAATGGCTCATATATCAGCTATTTACAATACGATCGGACAAACTCCAGTGAAGATCATATTCGGAAGGGAGATGAGATGTGAACAAAAGTTACCAGAAGACTACATATCAGAGGTCAGACAACGATTAGCCAATATGCACAAGATGAAGAGAGCGAAATTAGTAGCAAATACTATCGAATGCTAATTCAATTGGATTAATGAATGTGACTACGTTTGCTGTACAACCCGAAACGACGTAAGGGATGTTCTCCAAAAATTACAACAATACAGAAGTAGGTTATTTTCATTTAAATACCAGATACGAATAAGTGAAAACATGTTTATATTTCATCACTTCTTAAGAAAGCAGAAAGCATTCTTCCCTAAACCTCTTATTGAAGATAGAAAGAATGCTTCTCTTCACCTTCCTGAGAATATAAATCGAATTTCATCCTTCCGGAAAATTCAAGCTAAATGCTGCCGTACACTTTCCTAAGATGATAAAATGAATGACTTCACATAATTAAAAAGGATTGTTTCTTTTCATCTTCCAATCAGAAGTAAGGTGTACAAGTGAATATATATATATATAATTTCCCGTCGTAGAATATCAATACATTAAATGAAATTAACTTAGCGTATTGCTTCCACACCTTTCATATTTTTTTTTTTTTTTAGAGTATAATACTCAGCCTTCCATTTCCCCCTCGGAAAGGCTTACTTGCACTTTGTTTACAAAATGCACATACAATAACCCCCCCCCCCCCCCCCCCCCCAAATAGAGTTTGCATTTTCCTGTCAGGTATTCAAACATATAAATGACGTCTACACGAAACTTATCGGAAAACCTGTCGAATTAGATTTCCTTGAAAAATGTTCAAAAGCAACAAAAGCTTTTTGTGTCTTACCACATCGTTGATAGCAGAGTTATACTGAAAATGGCAAGAAAAATATAAGTCTAAAGCCCAAGACTGAAGGCAAAGAAATCAAAAGACTTTTCAATGGGCTTATTTTCAAATATATATGCAAATTAAGCAATTTCCTCGGAAAATGAGACATAAAAAGAGAAACCGCGCGTAGACCAAAAATGTTAGACAAGGGAATTGCCTAAACATTTTTGATAACAGAAAAAAGAAACTGGCAATCTGCGCCCAATTACAATAACAAGAACCCGCCGTAAATTATTTTCTACTATTTGGAAAGGGAATTTGAATAATTTGTCTTTAACAAATCAAAACTTCTCAGACGGAAAATTTGTTTGTTTTCAGGTGATTTAATCGGTTAAAGAAAATACGCATCTGTCTGACATACAGATAGACGATGATTCCTCACCCAGTCTCAGAGAGAAGAGCTAAACTGGGCAAATGGATTTCTGAGAGAAAAAAAGTGTGATGAAAGTACTTTAGGTCATAAAACTTGAATGCCTTTGCAAAGAGCTTTAAAACAAGTTATTTACCCCACTTTCCACATTAATGCGTCTTAAAAGGACTTCAAAATTTTTAATGTATGAATAGAAAAAATTATTTTCTGATATTTCCTTTTCTTGGAAATATTTTCAAGGAAAACTATTCATCCAAAGATAATGTTAATAATATCTTACAATTTCTTTTGTGAAATAAAGGTATTTGGATGCAGTGGGGTTTTGTTTTTCGATTTGTGGAGAAAACTAATTGGAATTTAACAAATATTTAATCAATAAAGGCGATTTTAGATAATGTAAAACTTTTTTGAGAAAACAATGTAAAGAATTCGCGTGTTCTTCCGATTAGGTGAAAACATATCGTTCGAGTTGACACTTTCCGTAAAGTATGTGACCTTATAACAAAATGGCATATTTCGATATTGTCGCAAATGACATTTTGACCTGGAAATTTGACAGAATTTTTGAAAAAGTCCCTTTTTAAGGATACTAGAGAGATTTCTCTTTACTTAGTTGCCGTTAAATATTTTTCTGGTGATACTTGCTACCTTCAGTTACCAAACATGGTGCAAACGTAACATTTGCCTCCATAGGATATACATAAAATGTTATTAATTTTATTAATTATTAATTTTTTTTCCATTCGTATATAAAAGTATGATTTTCCTCCGATATTTAGTTTTAAAAGGGGTTCCACTAATGAATGAAAATATTTGGTCAATTTATGAAGCAAAAGTGTTGTGCAATTTTCTTTTCCGAAAACGAATTTATTAGAAATTCTATAACACAAAAATTGGTTCTGTGTTAGTCATTGAGAAAACCCTTGCCCGGTTCTAAACAATTTTTACCAATTTGAGCTTTTGCAGCTTCATAGCCTTCTTTGCAGTCAGTATATATTTAACTGTGTTCTTCAACAAGGCAAATGTAACATGTAATACTGCGTTTATTCTTTTATATCGATACTATTCCAAGTTCCTCATTCTGACTATGTCTGTGCCTGCATACGCTCATATGTGTGGGAGAATCTCTACGTCGACGCATTCCCAGGCAGTGCAAAAATAGGTATACAGTAAAAAACGAAGTTTTTGTATGGCAACCCTGCGAACTTAAATTTCCTTTTTTTTTTTTAAAAAAACATCATGTACAAAATTTCAGCTTCCTACCTCGATGAGTTAGGCATTGTCTAAATATATAGTGAAAAGCTAAAGTTTTGTATTTCATCACCAAGAAAGGATTTCTCGATTTATTCCATTTCGGACTTGTATTTTGCATCAACAAGAAGAGGTATCTAGATTTAGTCCATTTTCGAAATTTATTTACCATTGCTATGAAAGCACCACGTACAAAATTTGAGCTCTATACGTCGAGGAGCTCGCAGGTAGCGCCAAAGTTAATAGTTAAAATGATATTTTTGTATGGTAACACCAAGAAGGGGTTAATAAAAAGACAATAGCCAAATCGGTCCAACCGTTCTCAAGTGATCCGAATTCCCTCGAACACAATTCAGTTTTATTTATATAAGGTCTGTTCGCGTACTAGCTTGAAAGTACAAACTTGTAAAAATGTTTGCAAGTTTTTACTCGAAGGCGTTCGCGTACTCGAAAATTGAGAAAGAAATTGTTTACGTGACTTTTCCCCTCCGTGCGATTTATTACTTGAATTAGCTCGAGAAAAATTGTCGAGTAAAAACTTCGAAAGTGTCAGTTTTGATAGTTCGTCACCGGTTTTCAGTTATTTTTAAAGTTTTCAGTTATTTTTAAAGTTTTCAGTTATTTTTAAAGTTTTCAGTTATTTTTAAAGTTTTCAGTTATTTTTCAAGTTTTTAGTTTTAAGAAAATGGAAAAACCTTTTACTCCTCCTCCAGTAGAAGTAGAATATTCTCCAAAAACATTTCAACGTATTCAAAGTGGTAAATTAAATTGGTTTATTGTACTATGTGCTAGGAAAATTTCACGTCGTTATTACAGATCCCAAATATTTGCAAGTTTTTACTCGAAGCCGTTCGCGTACTTTGTGAGTGTCACTCTCAATTTCTCTCTTTATCGATGTTCAGTCCACAGACGTAGTTCAAATCCCTCGATGAACTATTAATTCCTAGAAAAGAAAGAAAAGGAATACACAAAGTATTTAAATCTTAAAAAGTTATAAACAAGAACACTTATCTAAATCCTAATTATCTATGGCAGTTCCACAACCTCAAAAAATTACTGCTAACAAACGAAAATGCAGCGACAAATCTCACTTCGGGCTGAACTTCTTCCATCATGGCTCGTATTTTATCTAAAAACAATCAAAAGAGCGAATAAATACAAAAAATTACATAAATATTATTAAACATACTTACCTCCAGAATATTTACATTTTTTTGCAATATCATTAAATGACATTACGTCAAAACATTATTTTCGCCTCAGTCATCAAATCCAACAAACTTCGCTAGGGCAACACCGAGAGGCGAGGGCTCATAACTGGATGCGGCGGCTATATAAAGCCGACGAACCGCAGCAGAAAATCATTCTTGGTCCAGAGCTCATCTGGTTTAGAGACTAATCTAAATACAAGAATATTCCCAACCTCATTATAGAAGACTAATTCTATATTTCAGAGTTTAATCTGAAAACTCCTATCATTTCCAAAAAATTCATCCCACACCTAAACAGAAGTTTAATTCTGCGCAGAGATTAATCTGCGACACTCCTTCCTACACCTAAGCAGAAGATTAATTCTGCGCAGAGATTAATCTGCAAACATTTTCCTGCCCACGTCTAAGCAGAAGAATAATTCTGCTGCAGAGAATAATCTGCTACACCTCCTACTCACATTTACGCAGAAGAATAATTCTGCTGCAGAGAATAATCTGCTACATCTCCTGCTCATATTTACAGAGAAATAATTCTGCTGCAGAGATTAATCTGCTCTTCTTCTTCTTCTTTGTAGTAGCATATTGCTACACTTCTGCGCACGCTCAGAATACTGTCAGAGACTAATCTGACTAAGTTAACAATTATAGCACTTTACTTCCTTCTGCCCTCACGTATGAGCAGAGGTATTTTACTTCCTTGTGCCCTCACGTACGAGCTGAGGTATTTTACTTCCTTGTGCCCTCACGCACCAACAAACACAGTCGTCGATAAACATACATATTGAAATTTATTTGATGACAGTTGCTCAAATCTTCTTCTTTCTTCTTTTTCAGAAGTAGCAACGAGCGAGAAGGCGCATCATCATTTTTATTTTGAATTTTAATTTGGTTATTTGTTTTTTTTATTTCGTTTGGATTTTTATTGAATTTTTATATTGAATTTTTAGTAGTTTGTAGGTTAGTTTTTAGTAAATGAATTTGTGATATTAGGTTAAGTGTATGAATTATCAAAAATAAAATTTTATATTTGAATTGTATAAGACTGAGTTGTCATTTACAAACCGGCACTCCCTCCCACGTTCGAGACTAGCTCTCACATACATTTTGACGTTTTTCATGTTTTTACTTGAAAAAGTACGCGAACAGACCTATAGATAATGGAGGAGATACTGTTAGTAGTAAATAAATTATTTTAAATCATAATTTATCATTTGGTGATTTTAAAAAAGATTTTTGAATTTGCAGGTGATTTTAGAGAAGATGAAAGATCTGTGCTCAATAGTGAATTTAATAAAACATTTTGGATTAATTGCCGTATCTTTTGGAAATTGGCGTAAAAAATCTAGAGAACTCGAAAAACTTTGAAAACTTATGTAAGAAACATGCTAGAAACGGAAGTTTATAGTGATTATTGGAAGAGATAATAGATTTATATAAACATGCTTACATCCTCAAAACTGTAATCCATTCAAAAAATTTTGTAGATCCCCATACTGTGGCGTTTATATCCAAAACATTGAAACTAGGTAATTGGATGCACTTAAAACAAAGATTGGGCAAGTCAAGAATATGAACAAGGATCTTTTACAAATCCTTATTGAAGATTTGAAAAAAAAAATTATTCAGCCAAAATGCGATGATATTGGAATCCAAAAAATATACAACGAGTAATTTCCCAATAATTTTTTCTTATCCTTGGAAAGGGATATTATTCAAAATTGTTTATGTGTCTTATGGAGGCAAGTTTTAACTATGTTGGTAGTTAATTTGATAACTGTATCAAGTATAGCTCTAATATCCTTATAAAAGGACTTTTCCAAAAAAATATTTTTAAGTTCAAAATGTTATTGCCCCAAAAAATTGAGATATCTGTGAGTCGCAGATTGTCGTTTCGGAAAGTGGCAACCTAATATGCAGAATATCCATTATTTTTGTAAAGATAATACAAGAAAAGATAGCAAAATAATATAAAAACTCCCTTCAGGTTTATTGAAAAATAACTTTATTCCATTAACTGTTAGAAGAAAATTGTCACATGCCAAATTTCATAAATTTGCTTATTTAATTGAATTAAAGTTGCCATACTTGAAGAATAATTAATTATTTAAAATTCAATTTATATCAAGTGGCTGTGGTGAATTTAACTGTCTTAAAAACTCACTTCAGAATTTCTTATTAATTATACCGTTTATGTAGAATATGGAAAAAACTTATCAGCTTCAATTTTTTATTCTAAGCTCTGCCTGTTCTGCATTATTGGCATTTCATTAAAGTTCGAAGTGCTCAACAAACAATCAATAATCAATTATCGCCCTTGCAATCCGCATCATCGTATTCTTCTTCTGCCAATATTACTTCAACGCAAATATTTAGTCTGCATCGGATTCATCATAAAAATCAAATCAAAATATTTTCTCAATTCACTTTATAACTTTGAGATATTGGAAAATAAACAATATTTAAAAATTCATAATTTTCTTTACGGAAACATAAATTTGAACGTGATGCTGCTGGTCCTAGTTTAAAGGCATCATAAGATTTTTTTTTTATTTTTATTTATTTTTATTTTTTTTGTATATAATGCAGCCAAGCATCACCTAAGATTCACACTTGCATAGTCTTGTTCTAAAGGGGAGCAGAATTAAGGGAATGAGGAAAGAGTTATTTTAATTATACTCATTATGGTATATTCCAGGATCTACTATACTAAGATTAAGTTGTCTGTGACAAGTTTCTATCCTACATACTTGAAGCGAAACATTTCAACTTCATCCTGTGGGCCTGTAATTATGCTCCGAAATCATGTCATCTCACGTTCTTAGACTTATGAAAAGCATTTTGGATGCAATCTCGGATGAATAATTTTCTATGCTCGATAAAATTAGTCACTTTTGAGTTAATCTGAGCAATTCATAACAATGTTCTGCTGAAATGCGTGTACTAAATTGTAAGATAGATAATCTTTTCAGCTCTTACTGATAAACTGAAACTAAATCATCTCGTGGAAATTCATCAAAAACCTTTCTTGGATATCCAGCATTCTACTGAATATGCCGGTCAAGGGTGAAATTGATTTCTGATTCGTTAATCGGAAGGAAACATCCTGAATGTTTGAATTTTAATGCGATTTTATATTGGTAACTTAATTTCTGAAGAATTGGAAAATCGATTTTTGATACCAACATTCCTTTGTTGCTCATCTTTCGTCTGATAATTGATAGCCTATGAAGATATCTAATAAACTCATTTAGTCCAGTCAATAAGCGCTTCTGCCCTACAAAAGGTGGGGTTGTTGTGATCTTTATATATGGTACTAAGTTCCAGGCTCCGTAGAAAAATATAAGTTTTCACACTTGGAGGGGATCCAAGTTTTCACCCTTGGCGGGGTTCTGCGCGGTTCGCTATTTGGAATTAAAGGTACAATAAATGGGTTTTTCAAAATAATTCCTGAACAGTTGATCCTACGACAAAAATAGCTGATATAAATATGAAGAAAACTAAATATCCTTAATTTTTAGTAATAACACTTTTTTTTTGTAAGCCTGATGTGTAACGAGCTGCAGCGCCGGAAACTTGAACATTTTGCCAAAAAAATTTATACGTTTAGTACCCTTTATATAGTAGTCCTTAGTACAGGAGGTGATAGTAGTCATCTAGTCAAATAAGAAATTGTATGGTAAAGGGTAGGCGGCATATCAATCATTTCGCAGTTAGAGGGTGATAAAGAAAATTTGGTAGTCTTTCACAAAATACCCTGTATCTTAAAAACTACAAGGGCTCATTATATGCTTCATGGCCTTTCCAACGGTTGCTCCAACAGCCCCGTACTGCTCTCGCCCCACCAGTTATGTTCGGCTAAACTAAAGAAATTTTTTTCGCTTAGTGACTGAAAACACGTCACTTTAAAAAAAAAATAATTTCGGTGTGACCTGAATAGGTTATTATCTAATATTCGTTTAAAGGCTACAGTGAACACATAGGTATAAAAGGTCAAAATAAAGAGAAGAATCCACAGTTTACAGTTTTTATAAAAAAAAAATTCTTTAACCACATTTTTGTTAAAAAGAGGAGGTCTAATTCAATGAAAAGGTAAGAGCATCCGAAGTTATTAGTTTAGACCGCCATTACTCCTGAGCGGAAAGGAGTACGGGCAGTCGTTGCGGAGGCCATTAAGTTCTGAATACAATGAGCACTTGACAGAGACCGTAAACCCTGTACTTTTTATTATACAGGGTGTTTTGTGTTTTATGAAAAACTAGCAAATTTTCTTCATCACCCTGTAACTCCGAAAAGGTTGTTTGACTAGGTGACTACTACCACCTGTCCTAAGGACCATCATGTATGAAACACCCTGTATAAGAGGTACTATACGAATATTGTTTTTTGGAAAAATGTACACGTTTCCGCCGCTGTAGCTCGTTACACATCAGGCTTAAAAAAAAATTATATTACAAAAAATTTAGGGAATTTGGTCTTCTTCAAATTTGTATGAGGCATTTTTGTCGTATTATAAACCATTGAGGAATTATTTTGAAATACCAATTTTTTATACCTTTAATCCAAGATGGCGGACCGCACAGAACCCTCCAAAGGTGAAAATTTGAATTTTTCATTGGGGCCCGGAAGTAAGTAACAAATATAAAAATCACAGCTACCCCACCTCTTGTAGGGAAAAGGCCTTATAGGGACTATTACTGACTGAACTAGTTGGTGCAGCAGACAATGCAGTCATTTTAACTATCCTAATAACTTACCTTTTAGCTTTTGTTTCTCAGTTAATAGAGATAAGCTACCTCCGGATCAAGATGTAAAGATCTTGTCTATCCGAATGCAATCAACAATGAATTTATCAATAATATTTCGTTGCGTATGGATGTTCTATACTTCTCAATTTGCTGGGGAGAGATGTATTTCTTATACGCCAGTTTATATACAAGCTTGTACACTGATCCGACTTAAATTATTCCAAGTTGTAGAAACTCCTGAGTTGCCCAATCGAAACTTAATTATGTGCAAAGTTCTCATTGTTGTTTTGTATCGTCGTCTTGCATTTTCACAATAACTTGCCATTCATGTTAATTATTTTGGTTGTATGTCAGTATCTGACTACTTACACGGACGGAAAATTTTTCTAAAACTAAAACTCCAGTGAATAGAAAATAATATTAAGAGAATAAGGGCCGATTCTTATCCACGTTATTGGGATCAATTCATAATTTTAAGGAAATCCAATTCACGATTTGTTTTCTCAAATTAGAACTGACTTTTGCTTTTGTGAAATCTCAAAATAAATTCAGAAATACTTTCTGGGTGAAAAGAATTTTTTTTCTTAATTCAAGAACAGTTTGCATGTTTTTTCGAGAAAAAAAAAGTTGAAAGAATGAATTTGTCTTTTTTCTTATTACTCGAAAATATTTATAATATTGCTAAAATTTGACGGCCTTCTACCCTTTTTGAAACCAGTATGATCTTCATGAAGATTTCCAAATGAAAATATTTAGCCTTTAGAACAGCGGTTAATACGCTCAAAAGCGTTCCGGCGATTTACTGTTTACATTCAATGAAGAAATAAACAAGTATGCTCGTAAATTTCTTGTTTAATTGTTTTTAATATTTTCACAAAATCATATTTTTACTATTTGCATATACAGGGTATCCCGCAAGCAAATAACCATAGAAAATCCATGTCGAGAGGAACAAAAAATTCTATGAGAGAGGGGGAGCAAAATACCTAGTTATTGCACAAAAGAGATTTATAGATTATTTAATTCTGACTCTGCACAATAAAGATAATAATCGATATACAGTTGATGTAGAAAAAAATCGAAGCAAGTCTAATGCATACCGCTTCAAGAGGTAAATGGAATTTACCAAGATTCAACATAGTTAGAAAAGAGAATACCATTTCACAAAATGAGAAAGATTTTCTAAAATTAAGCAAACCCAGCTTGAGAATGCTGCCAAAACAGTACTGCTAGTAAATATTTCTAGATTTAAAAAATTATTGTCTATCTAAGCAGAAGGTAAGAAATATTTTCTTGTATTAAGAATATTAAAGCTGAGTTTTCTTCAGACAAGAATTTGTTTTGGCATGAAAGTTTATACAAAAACATATTTCTTTAGATGATTTTTAAGTTCTCAAATCAAGAAAATCTCTAATATGCTTGATTTGAGATTTAAAGAGTATAATATAAAGAATATAATATACTTAATCAGATAAAGAACGAAATATGTGCTTGATATAAACGATTCCCATTTTCTAAAAATATTAAAAGTATTTCACGTCAATTAAGTTAGGACCACCATTTCATAGTAGAAGAGTTTTGAATACGTCAAAATTTAGGACTCAATTAGGGCTAATTTAATGTCACTACCCCGAAATTAATGCACCAGTATTGTTTTAAAAAATCTATGGATAATCCAACTTTAATAAAAGTCAGGACCACCACTACTGAAAATAGGTTAAATAGTGTGCACTGCATAATGCTTTAGGGCTAAATTAATGCTAGTTTAATGCCACATCCACGAATTTAATGCCCAAGTATATTTTACAAAAATCCATGGATAATCCAACTTTATTAAAAATTAGGACCACCACTACTGAAAATAAGTGAAATAGTATTGTCATAATAGTGTGTACGAAATCATATTTTAGGATATAAGTACGGCGAATTTAATGTCTCTACCCCGAAAGTAAAAAAGTAATCGATGCCAAGAAAATATGAACATAAAAATTTAAAATCAAAATGTTCCATCGAGCTTCGACCTACATGACATTATAATAATTTTATGTTTATCAATAGCAATAAAATCTATGATTAACAAATAATACTGGAAATGAATTGAATACTCTAAACACTTCCGGATTGATAGAGGGTAGTAAGATCTTATCCATAGAAATACGAAGAAAATATTATTAATTGGACTTAGTTTTATAATATTACATATTGCTAATCTCTAACAAATCAGCTAATAAACCATGAATCAACGATTAACTATTGCTGGCTGAAATGTCGAAAGGGAAATGCGCATTATAGTGCCGACACCTCCAGACAGGAGAGATGTCTTAAACGATGCATTATGATACTCTGAAGATATTTTATTAACAATGTTTATTTCGATTAAACGGGGGAAGCCTGAAGGGTCAAAGTTTGATCTAGCACATATTTTAGAAAATCTAGTATAGAATCGAATACCTTAGGTCTCGAGAAGAAGTTTGAGTACTCACACTCTTATATTCGGATGCTTTAATATCTAGTTACAGCCATTCCAATACTCACTTTTTTTTGTATTTCACTCTTTTTTATTCGAACTGTTGTATACTCGATTTTTCGCACCTCAGATCACCTCTAACTCAATAGTGTTATGTCTGACCGGAAAACGGGTTTCTCTGCTCAGCTCAGCCAACTACAGTTCGCGGAAGAAAATTTTTCTCTACATACTTTTAGGGTGGATGAAGGACCCCCGTCTGGGGGGGGGGGGGGGATGGTTACAAAACGGCATTTTGCAATCAAATTAAAGCTCTCGCCGAGTACTATCAGGTGGTGTATTTTTTTCTCGATTCAGGAAACTCTCTCGGGACGTTTTAACTGCCGGAAAACTATTTTTTATGCACTTGGGTCACACACACCCCTGCTATTACATTTCACATGTATTTGTGCAGTTCTTCATGATCATTACTGCTCTGTTGTGATCATTTTTCTCATCGGCGATCATTTTCCTCGACTCATCTATTTCGCGCAGTCACGAGAAGTAGAATCATCGTAGTCCAACCATATACCGGATTTCCGAAGACAACATACAGGATAATGGTTGATTGCAGATATCGGCACGAACCAAATTAGCACATATAGGATATCATTGAGGCAATAAATTAGACCTAATTGAGTCTTAAAATATTATACAGGGTACGCTATTGCGACAATAATATTTAACCTATTTTCAGTAGTGGTGGTCCCAATTTTTAATAACAATGGATTATCCATGGATTTTGTAAAATAAACTGATGCATTAAATTTGGGGAAGTGGAATTAAATTAATCCTAATTGTGCCCTAAATTTCGACGTATTCAAAACTGTTGTACCATGAGATGGCGGTCATAACTTAAATTTTCTTACCGTATAAAGTTTATATAAGCATGTGACGCTAACAAAAACATGTACCTATATTTCCACAGGGTAACCCCTGTATGCTGGTTGTCTGCGAAATGAGAAATGGTGTTACTTATTTTGAATGAAATTGCGTATGTGTAATCAGTCTAGAAGTTGTTAACTCTAACTGCAATAATCGCAGATACATTTTGTTGTTGAGATATGATAACAGAAATGTTGTACTAATATCCTAATAGCTTCTATAAAAGTGCATTCTGTGATAATCTTAACCATTTATCCATTGGACAATTCATCTATTGACTTCACTATACACAGTCAAAGTGTCTTTGTTTTTAGTATATATTTCGAACCTAATAAACCTCGCGTATTTTGACATTTTTCCTCAGATTTGTACTACTTTTATATTCACCATATTCATTTTGATTTATTCTTTACATCAACCACAAAATAAAGTAGAACGAATTTGCAATGATTTAATGTCAGAATACACGCCTAAACGTACGACAAATTAGTCATTTTCTTCCGAGGTTGTGAATAAAATTGTATACTGTGGTAAATGGATATTCTACACCTAATTAGAGCAATACAAGTGCTTAAATTCGAAATAATATTTTGAATTTGTAATGTGAAGTGTAATTTTTAGTTAATTCTACGTAATGCAAGGCTTGGTAAACTAAATAATAATACAAATAAGTATCGGGTCCGCCATCTAACGTTTTTTTTTCAACTAGTGCTTATTTCGTGAATGGTAACACTTAGCTCATGTCTGATTTGACAGATAATTAGTTTTATTCTTTCGCTGAACGAATATGGTTGTGTATACGCTTGAACAACGCTGGGAAATATTGCCTGCCATCGACTTACAGAAGATGCCGATTTTGCCAAAAAAAATCATCTTTTCGGATGAAGGTCATTTTGATCTTGGCGGGTATGTAAACAAGCAAAATTGTCGCATTTGGGGCACAGAAAACCCGCACGCATACATTGAAAAGCCGATACACCCAAAACGAGTCACTGTTTGGTGCGCATTTTGGTCCAGAGGCATAATTGGGCCATTTTTCTTCGAAAATGAGCAAGGAGGATATTGGCAACATTTGGTTTCAACAGGACGGCGCTACGTGCCACACAGCCGAAGCTACACTCGATGTTTTGCGCCCTGTTTCAAAACAAAAAAAGTTATTTGGCGGACCCTATATAACAGCTGGAATCGGTTTAAGACCAATTCTTATGATTCCCTAGATGAATTCGTGTATGAAATTTTGTATCGTCACCCATCTGTTCAATTTTGATTTTTGAAGTGGATTTTCGCATATACATATTTCTAGAACGGTTCGTCGGACAGAAAAAATGAATATAACCAATTTTATAGGACTTAAAATATAACCAAGTTTTTAGTACAATAAAAATGTCTAGAACTGATCGTTTTCACAGTATACGTAAAAACCTAAATTTTTATGTTGCAACACCAGGAACGGGTTGCCCGATTTAGTGCATTTTTAATTTTTTTTTGCTTTTACTTTAGATAAACTAGTATGTACTAAATTTCAGCTCTCTATGATGTCGAGCTCTAAGCCATTATCCAAATATGTAGTGGAAAACGAAATTTTTGTATGGCAACCCCACGAATTTTTCTTTGTTTTTTTTAAATTCCATGTACAAATTTTCAGCTTTCTAAGTGAACGTGGGTGCCTAATCCATTTTGCTCTACCATCATTATTTCTAGGTGTTTGAAATGGAATGACAAACTTAGTATACCCTTTATATTTCTTCTAGGGTATAAAAAGCAGTGGAAAAGTTCATTTTAATTTTTCGTATATTCTGACATTAAAGTGCGATAAAATCGGCGTTTTCGTTTTTGCTTCGGGGTTAACTCCTGTCCTTTGAAGAAGCAAACACACGTTCGAGTTTGAGTGCCAGCCTTGGAGTCATGTCACATTTGACTCCTGGTGTAGCTTTGCTAGCCCCTAGCTCAGATGAGGGGCAGCTGTAGCCCTCCTAACATAATGTAATTATTTTCAATATACGAATCTCTGAATTGTCATTTTGAAATTGTGTGTTGCATTTGTTTTGATAAAATCGTTACAGATCTGAAATGTTTTTATTTTTTAATTTAATACATAGTATTTTTTACAGACGATAACAGCAGTTTTCAAGCATTATATATAGAAGTGCCAGCAGTTGATCTCAATGAAGACATTTGTTTTTTAGTAGGTGAAACATGTGAATTGAGTGATATGGAGTGATAATACGGAAACTTTATTGGAGATTTCTTAAATTCAAGCGCGCAAAAAACCAATAAGCACAGTCATCACATTTTCACAACTTTCAAAAAGGTTATTATTTTCCTCAAAATATGTAGGTACTCTACATCCTCACGGTAATGCTCTAATAAATTGAAAACAGCAAAAATTTCCAGTTGGTGTTGTTGGTGACATTTTGAATGACAGATTAAAACACCAATTAATTCGAACACGGAGCTTAGCACTTGAAGCAATTGACACATCGGTGCAGGGTTAGAGTAACCTCAGTTGTCCCTGGTGCTATGCTTCGGTAGCAAAAACGAAAACACGGAATATCAGAGCATCCCCTGATCTCTTCTACGCTAATAAAATATTTCGGGTAATTCTACGTAACAGTTTTGTGTTATATATTTACTCAGTGTAGATGAAAACTTTCTGTGATTACACTTTTCCATAAGATACTTAAAACCTTGGTTTTGTATACTCCACGCATCCATCGCACACTTTATCTACATATTTTCAGAAAAGCCTTGTGAAACATTAGTCTACTACAACTAATCTAATTTTGGAATATGCGCTGGAGCAAAACGACTGATTTTTGGTTTAGTTCTTCAATTGACCTCTAATTCTAAGTCAGTCATAGGGAGCAGTTGCTAAAGTAGTAGCTCTAATAGTTTCTATCCTCGCTCCAGCATGGAATCAACTATGAGACAATAAGATCTTGAAATTGTAAGGATGAAACGCGATTAGAAACAACGGATTATAACTCTACTCTTGTTGATGATCGGTCTTACAGTGTTGAAAAAGGGATCAACTTCTCAGCTCTGAATGTCCCTTCAATTATTTCGTCACCTCTTCTTCCTTTTTAGAAAAGACGTGAAATTCAACAGTATCCTATGACTATATAAAACAAAATGTAAAAGTGCTGTTTTGATATTGCGATTAGCAAAACCACACGGTTCTAGAATTATAGATTATGGTTACCTAACGCAAGTTCACCGAGGATTCTATGTACATACATCCACATTAAATTAATTCGATTATTTCGGAAGAGATAATGTGATACGACATATTGGTATAGAACGAGATTATGAATCCACATTAAATTCAACATACAAAGTTTAAAAAATTGATTCCTTTCTTCATAGTTTCTCTTGTGGCAATGACAAAATTTTTTGCAGCATTTTAAAACTTATCCCCTACAAGGCCCATTCTTCACCCTTAAAATGTACGAGACATTACTCATACATTTCAGCCGGGTGCGCTAACAACGAGGAGGATGAAAAGTGCCTATAGTAAGAATGGGCACAAGAGTTGTCATTGTTGGCCTGTTAAGTCTCAGTAGATTACGGGTTGAGTTGAAGTTTCCTCCATTGTTCTTTTGTTTTTCGAATCATCTAGTCGAGAACACTATGTTGGAAATTTTTTCTTCGAAGACAATATTAATATTATTAGTGCTAGCGCTTTAGCTCTGTTGTGCTATTGCAGCTTTGTGGGCTAGTGTCAGTGGTTTGAGTAATACTTGCTTATGGTTGACGAGGTAGTAGTTTAGTCTTGATAAAGTAGTGACTATCTACACGCTTGATAATAGCTGATGATAAAGCAGAAGATTAGCTTTGACCTAATAATCACTAGCCGTTTACTAAGTATTAGTTTGGATAGTATTGTTGGAGATGTTGTCGAAATTGGATTATGGTCACAAGATTACCAATAACCGCTGCATCTTCTTCTGAAGGCAAAGAGTACATTCAGAAATAGTATGAACCTGTGCCAGCTGTGGTAGTAGTGATGTAACCTGAAAGAACTTCCACTAAGGTAGCAGAAGTTTCAACGTAGATGCTGTATGTTCACGTTATCACTAATTCTGCTAGAATCTAGGAATGATTATGCCAACTTGATAGCTGGTACGGATTTGGTTGTGATGTCGTTCGATGTACTCGCTAGTACTTGCAACTCGCCAGTAAGGGCATGTTAGCTAAAAGATGCTGTAAAGGAAAAACTATTAATTTTCCATACACAAAACGGGCATCGGTGATGTCCTAGTAAGTCAAACTCTTGTGTTTGCTTTGGTCGCCAGAGATCTTGAGTATGTTCTCTTTATTCAATAAGATTTCAGTACCTTTTAGTAAACAAATTTATTTTCTGGAACTAAATAAATTCTCAGTTCTCACATGACATAAAATTCTCTATCTCTGGTGTACATTTTTGGTTTTTCGCTTTTACAATTCTCGGGCCTACCTAACTAAATTCTTTTGTCATCAGCAAGATAACTCAGGGTATTTTTAACCGGGACTTAGTTACATCAACTACAGGGGTTTTTGCAATCTATCGAATTTGCAGTCCGATACGAAAGAGTCACCAAAGTGCCAATGTTGCTTTGGAGTTTTTTAACAGGTAACCGCTGGACAGATCTATGGAATACGATAATTGCTGATGTTGAATCTTCTTAACTATACTTTAATTATATCCGTTTTGAAGAAGGATACTCTGGATTGAACTCGACAGGACTAGACAGGATGAGGTATATATCTTTTGAATGAAGAGCTTGCATTGAATGAAAATTCGTTCAATTTATCTTGGGTGGGCTTTATTGGGTATCCTGGAATATACTGGATACTTTCGAGACTGGATGAAAAAGTCCAGCCTTAGCTTCATACAAGGGATATTGAATTCCCAGAGCTCTTAAATATATTTAGCATAGCTCCTTAATCAAAACTCCTAAAGAATTAAATTGAAGATGATGAATATTTCTGTTGTAGCAAAACAAAGTTGAGTTAGCAATAAATATTTTCATCAAAGTAATCAAATATCTCTGGAGATTTGCAATAACTTTGTTTACCGCTATTTAATTAGATTCGATAAATTTCTTTGAATAATCCCACGAAAAATACCAACAGTCGTTTTTGATTATATGTATCCCTTCAATAGAAAAGAGAGCTACTAAAATTTATGGTTGAATCTAAATGATTCCAAAAGATGTGCCAATGGAGACTTACTTCATACTCTATTCTCGGCTTTTATTACCCATTTTCATAATAACTGTGCACTGAAGTGAAAACGGAAAAATCGAAGAAAATTTATTCATTCTTTCTCCCGGAAAGCAGTCGGTAGTGTCCTACGTTTAGAGTATAGCAGCGGTGGCCTTATTAGAACTTTATTGTTGCTAAAAATAAAAAGGTTCCAAAAATATTTCACACCCTGAAATTATTTAACACAGAAAAGTAGTCAGTGATCGGAAAATTTTGCAGGAAGCTCAGCCGGAGCGAACCCACTACCCCTCGGAATATATACTTTTTTTTTTTAGTAGATATAAAGAAACCATTCTTGCTCCACAGTAGATTTTTATAGTAAGGTCTACAATCGATTCAGTGCCCTTTTATAGGAGCAATAAATTCTGGTTTTCCTGGCAGATAATACCCTGTTGATTGTGCGGTCCTGTTTTATTACTGTTCGTTCGCCCTTGGATTTGCCATTAGCTTAGTTTCCTTTTTTTTTTGTTTTTTTTTTCATTTCCATTTTCCTTTCGACTGTGGTTACTGGTGAAAACAAGTGTACGGAATTCAAGTTGAAAATTGGATTCAAAGTGCCACAAAATGAAGAGAGAGAGTGTTGATAAGTTGCGGTAGTAAGTCAATCTATTTGTGTTTTATAGTACAATTTTGTTAGAAGTTTTGGAAATGTGACTTTATTTAGAGATAGAGATAGACAGAGAGGGAGGGAGAACATTCAGTAATTTTATTGTGTTAATACATTCAGGTATATATATTCAGGTAAAATAAAATTCGATCGGATTTGTTTTTCTTTATAGGATTATAGCATTTCCATAAAATAGGAGCAAACTGCAGATCAAAATGACAAGTGGCTCGACTTTTTTTTTTATTCCTTGCTTTTTATTGATAAATTTATATGCGCCAATCAAAGTGATCAGATATGTTTAAACTGGGTTTCCAAATACATGAGCCGTTTTATTTGAAATTGGTTAACTCCACTTTTGGGAAAAAATGAATCAGTGGTAGTTTTAGTGAGATAATATTTCACGCTGTGGCGGCCATGTTGTTTTGGCGAAATCAGTCAAATCTGTTGTTTATTATTTAGTCATTGATGCCAAATCACCGTGGTAAACCACAAGATAGAGCAGCACGTCCAAATGATATGAAATTCAATGTTCATTAATGCAAACATTGTGTGCGTTGCGCCCATTTTACGACAGACGCGGTGGCCCTTCAAAGTAGACTCTCCAATATTTGGTGGGTAAACTCGAGACGACCGGTTCATTAAACAATCAACCAACACCCGTACGTTAAGGGAACGCTAGATCGGCAGAGAACAACGCCGATGTCTGTGAAAGTATGCAGGAGAACGCGAGGCTGTTAATTACTCGTCGTTCACAAGAGCTCGGCCTTTCGCAGACTTAAATTTGACAAATTTTGCTTCAGGTCTTGGGCCTGCACCCGTACAAGGTCCAAAGATCAAAGTTAATGACCATAGAGAACGCCGTTTGTTCACTGACTGGGCTTCGGGACGTTTGGAAAAAGGACCCCGATTTTGCCCGAAAAATTATTCATATTTAGCAAGGAGATGCATTTTTGGATGAATGACTATGTTAACAACCAAAATTATCATATATGGGATGACGCCAAGCCACACAAGGCTCACCAGGTGGCAATGCATCCACAAAAGAGTCACACCAGGAGACAATGTGCAATGCACAAATAGTTACTGTTTGGTGCAGATTTTAGGGCGGCGGAGTTATTGGTCCGTAATTTT
Source organism: Dioctria rufipes (assembly GCA_963924295.1). Taxonomy (NCBI): domain Eukaryota; kingdom Metazoa; phylum Arthropoda; class Insecta; order Diptera; family Asilidae; genus Dioctria; species Dioctria rufipes. The sequence goes on from OZ002742.1 coordinate 31,744,439, forward strand.
TCGAAAACGACCTTGATGAAGCCAACACCATCAACGGCGAGCGCAAAACTCTATTTATTTTAGCAACAATTGAACGATATGGACGTGGACGATATATGCTTTCAGCTGGATAGCGCTAAGTGCTACACGATGACTGCCACAATGGACATTCGGCATGAATGATTTGAGAGTATGATTAGCTCTCGCAGAGGTAACGTGAATTTGCCACCTAGATCGTGCGATTTGACCCCGCTAGACTTTTTCTTGTAGGATTTTCTGGAGCCGCAGATCGATGCCAATAAATAGTAATAAATCGATGCCCTTAAAGTTAACATAACTCAGGCCATCGCTCAAATTAAGCCGGATCAATGCGGCAGACTCATTGAAAATTTGGCCTCTCGGATTCATGTCACCGTGAGAAGCCGCGGCGGACGTTTGAATGATGTTGCATTCCATACATAAAGGCATACATGAGCTTTTCAAATTAAAAAAGAATTTCGTTAATACCTCACAGACAGCTTGTTTTATTTCTTTTCAACATCGACCCACCTTTATTGAAAACGCTAGCATAATTTGGAATTTTTATCTTGAATTGGTGAAAATAATAAATGATGGAAGTATTTCAACGGCAAAAAATAGATGTTAAAATTCCACATCGATTGATAGTAATTCCAGCTGGTGAAAGGTAAAATATTCTGAGTAATTTACATTATGTTTATTGGCTTCCACAAAAAGATGGTGGTTCAGACATTATATAAAGGGGAGCGTTTCCACGGATCCTCTCTTTTGTGTTTTAAAATTTCAAGAATTATTCATCATGTTCAACAATTTAGTTTCAATTTTTGTTTTTCATTAATTGTGAATTTGTTTGTGTGGTAAAGAGCAAGTCCAGATCCAATTAGTAGGTGGAAGTATACAAATTTGGTGCTTATTTAATTTTCATTTTTGCTGAGTAAATTTCAATAAACGTAATTAAAATAATTTTTCAAGAACACTTAGTTTAATAATTAGTGAGTTTTGCTATGAAAATTCATAGCGAAATAAGTCAATTTGGAATTGGCTCAGATTGCTGCTAAGTCTGCAGCTCGAGAATTGAGTGAAAAAAAAAACTCTTTATGCAAACGAAAAATCTTTGAAAAAAGAAATTTCATTGCAAAAAGAGGGCGTGTCATATAAGCTCCATATATGAGGTCAGCTTGCCTGTTTGCTTTGGCGTATACGGCAGGCAGGAACCAAGCCATACTGACGATTATACGGTTCCTGCTTATATGAAACGCCCTCTTTTTGCAATGAAATTTCTTTTTTCAAAGGTTTTCGTTTACATAAAGAGTTTTTTCCATTCAAAATAAAAATAGCTTCGTTTCCAAATCTGTCAGCATAACATAATTAATGTGAAAATGTCTTAAGCTGTAATTTTACTTTTAAATTTCAACATTTGGAATTTAATTGAAATATTAGATTGCACTAGAGTTTTAGTAATATTTTCAATAGTTATATAAAAACCACGACAAATATCCGACATGGTGTATATTTACACTAGCTCTTTACACATCAATCTCACCGAAACCTATTACAGTAATTCTTACTTATAAGTTGGGGACAAGATGTACATAAGGTGATTAATTACGTTAACGCCACATCAGGGGAAGATCTTTCTCAAGACCGTTAGTACGTGAAAAATATTCACATCCTGCTCGAGGTGCTCCTGCACGGGCAGCTGGAAATTTACCTTCGGGCGCAACCAGATGTCTGACTGAATACGGCGGATCTAGAGAGGAAAACTCGATAAAACCCGCAATCCCAGGTGTAAGCTATCGTGCCTATGGGATGAATGACACTGCGTAAGTGTGTCTTTGACGATAGACTGCGGATACCAGGCGACCTCCGGTTTCAACCTCAGCCTTACCTCGGCATGTCGGCTCTTCTGAGATGGACCAACCTCTCCAAGCATACTTGTGGGAATAAAATGGATAAGCCCGTTAATTCTGAGGGAGGTGCACCTTTAAATGTACCAACAACCAAATCTGGGGATCTTAACGCCCCCATCTCATCTAGGATTACAAGTCCTTCATCTGATGGCGATGTGATGGACACACCCGCCAAGACAAGGAAGATCTTCCTAGTACACCAGATCAAAGCCAACTGGCTACCGGGAATATTAAAATTCCCAAAAATAAAAAACATAAGCCAACGGTTTCTGGCGCGGCCAAAAAAGGTTTAAATAGCTTTTAAATCACGGCCACACAGAAGCAGATGCTGGAAGGATTGCTGTACTCCAAATAGCGGAGCGGAATGAGGAGAGTCTAAAAAACGGACTCGATCTGACAACTCTTCTCCGAAAGTGGAGCAACCCAGCACTAAGCTCAGCAAGACAATAGCGGAGAATCCTTCCAAGAAGCACATCTCCCTGCCTTCGCCTAAGCAGCCTACCTATAAGGAGGTTGCAGAAAGTGTTTGGGTAGGAATTCTTCCCGCCGGTTATCCTGAGGTGATACTCAGCGCAGATCAGCACTAAAGTCCGTACAAAGTGCGATGTTGATAGAAATCGTGGCAAGAAAAGAAAGTCCCCTAAAACCAAAATTTCTGGGGTACACGTTCACACCAGGGTGGTTGGTTGGTTCTCTACTGCCCTAATCAGGATACCGTGTCGTGGATGAAAGGCATAGTAGGGGAGCTTAAACCCTGGGTAGGAGCTAACCTTGTGGTAGTCGAGGAAAATGAAAATCCTCGTCCACAGGTTCCGTGGGATACTTTCCAAACAGCGCCGAAGATACTACGGATCTAATTCTCGACAACATCGAGGGTAAGTACTCTGGGTTAAAGGTGTCGGAATGGAATCAATGGTTGCTAGGAAAGGAATGGTGAATATCAATCAATCAATCAGACTCCTTCACACGCGATTAAAGAAACGAACGAGTTATGATGAAATTTTAAACCGAACCGATATTCCGGGATATTTGAAAAGATTTACGTACAGGCTATTATTTTGGTCTAGGTTTCACTATTATTTTAATAAATTTCACACTATAATTGTCCGAAGAATATCAGAATATGTCAAACCGTAATATTCTTGAATTTCACTAATTGATGGAAGTTTCGATAATGTTTTTTTTTTTCTTATTTATATTACCAAGCCAAGCTCAGGGGATATCATATAATGCAAAGCACAGCATGGCAGGAAGGAGATAGGCAAAAGGAATTAGGGAATGTAAAGAGAGCGGCGGAGGTTCTGATGTATGCCACTCTTAAACTTTCGCAGATTGTATTCCGACGGAAAGACAGAAGATAGTAGACTGTTCCACATTCGCACAGTTCGGGATAAAAAAGCATCACGGAATTTTACTGTACGGCCGAAGGTAGTTTGAAGGGTATAAAGATATGCGGAATCAGACTAGATATTTCATGGGAGCATAAACCATGCATGTCTAGTTACAAGGAATCTACTGATGTATAAAATATCTTGGTCAGTCTCGGTATAGGATTTTATTTGTATTATTAATTCATTCGATGTATTTACCTAAATATATTATCTTACTTTTTCATATTAAATCATCTATGGAGATGAAAGATCCGTTAAAAAACTAGCAAATTTTCCATATTTACTTTTTATATTTCCAATATTTTCATGATACTCTTTCTTGATAGCTCCTCCTTCTTGGATTTTCTTACTTGAAGCAAAATTCGATTAAAGTTTTCAATAAAATAGAAAAGTAAAAAACCGCCTAAAATATGCACTTCTAGAGAGCTGAAGTCTCCGACAGGATGTTAAATTTAAATTCAAGTTCAGGATGCAGAAAAATATACCTCTGTGCTCTAAGTACACGTAAATATTTATCCTTTTATGATATATTATGTTTTATGTTATTGTAAAAGACATTCACTACAGTTATTTGGATTTATTAAATTATTTCTCCGGATTCCTTAAAAAAAAGTATTTTCATTTTGAGAAATGCTTAAATTTCTTGCTTTAAAGATAAAATTAACTGTGAAAGTATAAAGCTCTAACATTATCTTATAAAATCAGAAAAGTTCCAAGAATTTCATATAATGTCTCCGTCTTCTCTACTCCTCCATTTCAAAACTCCTTTAGTAGACAATTTAGAAGTTTTCTGAAAATTAAATTATTCTAAGTTGACGATATGTACCTTTTCATAATTCGTCATCTGAATTTCCGAAGTGCTACGTTAGCGTCAACTAGTAACTAAGTAAAAGTTTTCAAGTGCGAGAAAATGAAATCTTTTTGTTGGTAGTTTCCTGTCGCCTTTTGTGATCCATTCTGTTACAAGCATTTCTCAACTAAAACTATTTAATGTAATTATGGAAATCTGTAACAACATGGTGACACTTTACTCATCTTCAAGTTTCCGTTTTTATTGGGATTTCATGATATCGTTCAACTACGTATTTGTTCTTTGAAAATTGAATATAAACTTTATCTATGGCCGTTTTATGTAGCAGCTATTCCAACCGCTACCCTATTGAAACTCTCTGGCCCCTTTTCTATGGCATATCTATACATATACTAGAATATGTATGTAGAATGGGAAATTATTGAGGGAGGAAAGACGCTATTCACTTTTCTACTTAAAGTGAAATTTAAGATATTGCATTCTGCCAGGACTTTCAATTAATTCCTCTCAACATATGAACAGGCTTTCAAAGGTGATGGTGGTGGTGCCTGTGATTTGCCGCAAGAGTTGCTGCATCTTATATCGGTTAGTTTGTTGAGACTGAATACAGCTTTCCAAATCTATGGTCCTTTAGTGATAAAAACTAATGAGCAAAATTTTTTAATCTTATATTAAAAATTTAAATTCATTTTTATTTATTTTTTAGTCACTACGTGAAATCATCGGGCATACTAAGTTTTTTTTTTTAGAAGTGAATTTATCTCTCCATCTTTCAGCTTAGCATGCTAAAATATACACACTAGGGGTCGTAAATACTAACCAGAATAAAGGAGCCGGTAAGTGCGCATCGAACTTAATCAAATTTCGCATGCAATATACAAATACCACCTAAGATTTTCAAGATTTAATCCATCGTATTACATCATCGGTATAATATTTTTATTCCGAGATCTGCCGGGGATATAATTTCTATTCGGGGATTACTCCGAATAGTTGAAAATTGTATATGACACTTCCTATCTCTGTAATTTCTGTATTTAAATTTTATTTATGGATTTAATTATGAATAAGTTTTATTAAATTATTAACCACTCTTTTCATATTTCTATGTGTAATCCGCAGCTGATCGGTTAATCTTGTACTGATTATTTGGAATTAAATTCTCTAAAAATTGTTTTCCAAAATCAATTGTTATCCTTACTTGATATGACATCACTTTTTTTTTTTTATTATTTTCCACAACACTTTTATATTTCGTAACCAGTTCTATTAACAGAGATTTGCTCTACATATGTCCAAATGTGTTTTACAGTTCGCATTATCTTATATTTCAGTAAGTAAAAAACTGCACGATGAAAACTTTGTAATTCCAGTCTCTGTCATTCGATATATCGAAAATGATCGAAAGTAATGCCACACAAGCAAGAAACATTTGATTTTATACCAGTTGGTATTTATGTCAAAAAGTGTTGGTAAGAGTAATCTTTACGCAGGAAATAAGATTATCCTCGGTGTTTATGTGCCTGAGAAATACTTTGAATATTTTACCTGAATTTTCAGAATTAACCTTCCGGAAGTGTGATCCCCTGGCATAAAAGAACAGTGGCCTGCGGTTTTCGGGAGTTTTTAAAAGTTAAGTAAATGTTTCATTTTCTAACATTTTATTATTAAAGAACTACATTTGAATATTTTATACTAATAAGATAAACTATACATGCTAAAAATACTACTTATTAATTTGTTCTGATATATTTGCTTTGGAACAAAATTACCACAAATTACAATATCAGGTCACAAACACGTGTGAGGGGAGTTGGCGACGGACTAGCGAATACGTCTACTGCATTCAGCACATAGAGCTAGATTCCTTTACAATAAAAATAAAAGGGTAATAATATTGGTTTGAACTCTTAGACCGCGCGTCATTTCAAAAAGGTTAAATTCAAAATTAAAACAAAATTTCGAAATCGTTTTCATGCCATATTATTGTTTAAGATTGCGATGACCCAGCGTTCGTGATGGAAAAATTTCCAACAACCATTGGATGATTTTTTGTCGATCTTGATATGTTGCATAGTTGAAGGCTAAGCTATGCATTATGATTATGTGTCATGTCATGGATGATCAACATTTTTCACCTTTCTCTTCGTTCTGGTATTTGACCGATTTGGTATCAGTAGTAGCACTCGACGAACAATATCTGCTAGTTGTAAATATATTTCTTATCAAGCCTCCGGTGGATCAGTATAAAAGAAAACTACCGTATTGCGAGACACTTATTGCCTGCATATGAGATGAGGACGACAAGAGAGCTCCTTAAGGTAGTAAGACTGATACCAGAAATATAGTAGGGGTCATTATGGGTCATTGGGCCATAGGAGATCATGCTAGTAAGCTAGGAATAGCGGCGAATGATTTTTTCGGGGTTGTAAGAATTCGAAGGAAATCGACTCCGTCCAATATATACTTTGTTTTGTGAATGCCCCACTCTGATGGATCGAAAGGATAGGAGGATATTAGATAGCCACTTCTTTTCAACTCTAAGGGGAATGTATCCTGAGATTCCTGAGTAAAGCATAATGGATCTAGGATGATTTCAAAGTGCTTATTCCATTAATTCGAGGTGCAAAAGGGAGCTACTGAAGGTCTTAGTAAAGTAGGGTAGTTATTTCTAGTAGCATATTTCATCTATATTGGAATTACGACAGGATCACAATGGTATTTTGTATAAAAGTGTAGAATATTACCTTCGCCTAACTCAGGTGATACAAATTTCAATAGTAATTGGATCCAACGACGAAATAATCTTCCCAACCTTCACAAAATTGTAAATTTTACTACGACCGAAGTCCCGATCACTTTTTTAATGGTATCCGCCTATAAAATAAATTTTCCTTTTCTGTAGCTACATAGTTTCCATATGCACAAACTAAAAAATTCTGAAGATTAAGAGTATTTGTAAATTTTTCTTTTGAGTAGAAATACTTAAGCTAGTAGCAAAAGAGTCTACACTTCTTTGCGTGGTTAGTGGGGTGGTGGGGGTGGGGGGTATATCGCGTGCAATTTAAATATGTATGGACCAAATACTGGTATGGTGATTTTATAGAAAATAATCTACGGTTATTGTTGTCGTAGCCAACTACGGAGTTTTCATGCATGCATTACCTAAAATTTCTTAGAAACAAAACACAAGAAATCTCAAAATTCTGATATACAGGACACTGAAACAAATAAAATTTGCCTGATTTTTGATTGATTCAACTATAAGTGAGTAATTGAACGAGACGCCCTCATCTACACTATAAAAAATTTAGGCATATTTCGGTAACTTGAAGGAAAAGTACACTTTGTGCTTTGGAGAGAGGTAAGTTTCACCTATCTATAGGGAGTTTGAATTCAATAGGCTTTAATCAATTTTCTATCGGAGAAGGGAAATTGTTTACATATAAGTTGGGTGATATTCAATAAATTAACTAAATGCACCATTACATTAATGTAAAGTTTTCGAGAGATTTTTTTAGAAATATCCGTAAAATTTAGAGATATTTTTGAATAAATTAAGGGTAAACAAGTATACATATATTTCCATATATATATATTTCCATAGGTATTACGGAATAGTGTATAAATAAGTCCAAAACTTTTACCTTGAGTACGGAGAGTATGGAGTAAATATAAAAAATTACGTCTTATAAAGAGGCATAAGTAGATGCACATTGAGTAATTTTCTACCGAAAATAGGATTCTTTCCAAAGGAGCAAGGGAAAATTCAATGTACTGTACTTGATGAACCATTAAACAAATATGAATTAAAAATGGAAAAAATCATAAATTATAGTGAATTATAAACATAATGAATGATCTTTGCACAATTGCTGTCTAAAAATATCTGTTTAATATAGACACAAATACCTCCATTAGTAGTAGTTTTCCCTCAAATTAAGTTTTCCTAAAATAATTCATATTTTTAAAGGTGATAGGTGTAAGAAAAAAGTGATTGAACGAAACAAAAATCTTTAAATAAGTTTATTTGAAACAAAAAACAAAATAAATAAATCAAAATGAACATATTATTTTCGAAACAATAATTAACTTCAATAAAGGTTTTCAAACACACGCTGTTATATAATTTACAAGCTATTTCATATTATTATTAAAAAAAATTATTAATTCGCGCACGACTTAATCGCACAAAGGTCAAAATAAAACTGATCAGTGTACACATGGGTATTTAATCGCGTTTTTTCCCTGCATTGAATGTACTATATATAAACCTGGACTGTATACATGCGTTATATAATATTCCATTCCACTTGTATAAATATGACCTATAGGTAGGGAACACTTATCTAAGGATAGTTTCAACTCTATATATGGATATATCCATTCGCTGGATCGATAAGCCTAAAGTGAGAAGTACCTCGTTTGTATGAAAGCTACAGGTGTACTCGTATATGTAGAACACGTACATTTAGGTACATTTCAGAAGTAAGATTTTATTAAATAATAACTTTTGGTTGATACATATATGATAAAAATATATTCTGAGGTAGACAGAAGTGGAGTGGAGAGTTTGTTTATCTCAACCTATAATTGGTGATTAATATGGGCATTGTTAAACCGGACATCCTGTCTATTAGCGATATGCATATAACATAAATGTATATGTGCGTTATTTGCCTAAGAAACTATTTTCGTTTTTCCATAACATTATGAAATTGGTATTATTTTCCCAAATTCACTAAATGAGAGTATATTTCTATTCGACTTAGTTTTAAGATTTCATAACTTCTTGGTTACAAAATAATAAAATGTATGGAAAATAACACAGCTTAGGTAAAAGTACATACTTTTCATCTCAACATTCCTTATATACTATAAAAAATGTGCACAATTGTAGCCACAAAGCTTACGTATTTTTCCCTAAAATTTAGTGAATATTCGCTACACCCTAACTCCTTCGTAGGGTTGCCATACAAACATTTCGTTTTTTACGAATATATTTGGGCACTACCTGAGATCGCATCAACGTAAATAGCTGAAATTGTACGTGATGTTTCCATAAAAATAGTAAACACTATTTCCCTTCTTGGTGTTGCCATATTTATAAAAATTTAGGTTTTTTAAGTATACTGCAAAAACCATCAGTCTCAGAAGTTTGTATTGTAGTGAAAAGTTTTTTGGAATATAAAATTCCCTGAAATACGATGCAATTATTTTTACTCACCGACGAACCACTTTACAAATGTATACAAAACAAACCACTTCAAAAATCAAACTTGCACAGGTGATTACCATACGATATTTCATACGGGCATTCATCTAGGATATCACAAGAATTGATCTTAGATTAATTCTAGGTTTTTTACTTGTTGAAACTTAATTTCATCTAGTTTGGTAAGAGTTCTCAAATGATAAGATCCTCTTTTTCTTCCCTCTCATTTTAACATTATGTTTTTATTAACTATTAACAGGGAATTTTCTTTTAAGGTTTTTGGTCATATGGGAGTAATGAAGCCCACATATGCAAGTAGGTAACATGGTAATTGTAATTTATAGTAAAAAAAATAAAAGAATAAAATATAATTAAAAAAAAAAACAAATATGGTAATTATCATATTATAATATCCTTTACAAATTTTGAGAATTTTATCATATTTCAAACCATGATTGTGATTTTCAACACTCTGTTTTACTTCCGAACAAAAATTTGGTTTGAGCCAAAATTCTTTTGATTTTTTCTCCATAAATGTAATTGTTAGTTTTTTTGTTTTTATATGAAATATCTGTAGATGTGTACACTTTCAGTTCTATATGAATATCAAACAACAACAACAACATGGTTCTATCTCCAAAAAACTGAATATTCGTTTCACATCTCACGTGGAGAAGCCCCTTTTATTAATATTTGTTTTTTTTTTATTTATTTTACTTTATGGAAATAATAATATATGAACATAGAATAAATTCCAATTATTTGTTGGAAAATATTAAGAATACAAGTAATACACTCCTGGGTTGACTAGTGTTTTTGTTGATATTACATTAGTCCTGGAATCAGGAGAATCGGATCTTTTTTTCTCAAGTTAATCTTAACCGGTGTGAGCAAGCGATTAAGAAACCCACTGATAGAAACCGGTGGGGTTCGATCCAGGCTCGTGGGGGCAAAATTAATTATAATAATAATTATACAGTATTTGCAATCAGGTTTCAAGGCTGTACACAGTTGCACTACTGCATTGATCAAACTCATCGTTGATATAAGAATTAATTTAGATGACGTCAAGCGAACCTTGCTCTTACTCTTCGGATTTCTCCAAGATGTTTGAAAAGATAAACCATATATTTCTTGTTGGTATGCTTCGTTCGAATTTCGATTTATCTAGCTTTTTATAAAAAATGATGTGGTTATATTTAGTTGCCCAGCGCCAAAAGGTATTTCTTCTAACTTTCTCTCTGTATCAATTGGAGTACAGCAGGGATTTGTCGTCGATTCACTATTATTTTCCATATATATTCTATCAATTCTGCATGAGTGCAACTTTTACATTGCGGATGACGTTCACCATTATATATCAAAAGTGGTTGCTACCCAGCAAACTTTGAGAGGAGAAATCATGATGATTAGAGGATATCTCCCAGTTATCATCTTGGGAATATGAAGCGATTATGTTTATTTATAACATGAAAATTTAGGTCTGTTCATTCTGTAAAGCGTTCGGAGCAGGGGTAATTAGGTTAGAGTGGTGGACATCGGGCGAACTACTGCGATCAGCCTAATTTATACCATGTGGTCCATTGTGATACCACCTTATTGGGAGCCTACCTGGAGAAGATACTTCAGATTTAGGGGGTGCGCTGAAACCAGCCTGTTGGAATATGTGTTCGAGTCCTAATTACAACGACATCAACTATTGAATCCATCTATTAATCAATTTAAGAACTAATTGTTATTAACGACATAAACCTGATATCCATCTAGTAATGATGGTTTGAACTAATCATCTACTTGAATTTGCCTTGCATATGTTTTTGTATATTGAAAATTGTCACTTGAAATATATCTTTTATAGACACAGGCCAGAGCTGTTTAACGTACATCTTAACCCTTAATCCTGAATCATCGGCTCCATCTCCCTATCAATTCAACACAGCCCCAAGAGTTAAAAAACCTTATCAGGTCCCCCAACTCCTTGTTTGCTAGCCCCCTCTGTAGGTTTACCAAAGAGGCAGTGTCCCGTAATAACTGCGATAAAGTTACGTACAACATTACGGTTCCACCTCAACGGAGATTCAGTCCTCCTAGGTCAAACCTCGATTCACAGCTGTCAAGAAATCGCGCATGTTGTCAATTCGCCTCACCTGCAATTCGTTAGCTTACAGGCTTGTACGTATCGAATCCTCATTACTGATTCTAGGAGCCGATCAACGGCTGACCTCTGCTAGACATATATTATAGCTGAACCCTTTCTGGCCAGGACATCCGTGGTCACATCTCCAGGTATATCACCGTGACCAGGCATCCAGCAGTGAATAGCTCTGTGGTTAGCGCCCAGTTTTCCGAGCGATCTAATGGTGCTTGAGTCCAAAGCTTTGATAGCAGCTTGTCTGTCAATACAAGTCCTTATGCCTAGACCGCTATGTATGACTTAAGTTGTACGTAGCAGCCTTTCTGCTTTACAAATGGCCAGGACCTCCGCCTGGAACACTCTACAGTGATCCTCTGCTCCTCTAATTTATAAAGTTATATTTCTAAATAATCTAATTGCTTCTATAACCATGGTGATATTTTCAGGATATGTGGTTATATCACTTTTTTCTCTTCCAGGCCGTGCTCATGTAAACTTTGACGTGGTTTCTCAGCGATATCTTTCTTTTATCTTCTGGTATAGCTTTTTTGTTTACTAGATGATTGCGAGGCATTCGAGGCACATTTTTTTCCGAAGGAGGTGACAGCCGTAAAAAGAAGATGATAATATTCCTAGAAAAATTGTATCTTCACGTGAATTTGAGGCGCAAATCATACGCGTATTATCTTGCAAGCTAAGATGGATGATGGAATATGCTATTTGCCGAGTAAACGATGATCTCACGAGAAAATCGTAAATAAAAAATTGTCAGTAATTAATTTAACTCCCATCCATATAAAATTCTAGTCCATTGGCAGGAAAAATTTTAATTTGGAGATTTTACACCTTTAACTTAAAGGTGAAAACTGAAACTTTACATGGTCCAGTTTTGTATTACCTAACCAAAAAAGTAAAAAAAAAAAAATAAAGCAACAACAACTGATGTAAAAATAAAGTCTTTTTCTTTTATCCGCAGGACTATTTCAAACAATTTAGCAGTCCTTCTTTTTTTTTTAAGAATTTGATTCCCGCACCAATTTTCTCTAATAGCATTCCCTTTACAAAAATTATTACTCCTCAAGAATATAAATATCTCAATTTCTGGAGGATTTTTCCAATACCTGAAGCAATCATCTCACACCAGTCAGTTAGTCAGTCAGGCAGGAGGGTGCTGAGTAATATTCATAGCACATCCATACATTCAACTTTCCCTTTCAATCCGAAAAAGGAACGTTTTTATGGCTCGAACAAAGCCAGAAAGCATAGTAGCAAACAGCAGCAGCTTTATAAATTCCAACAATGGACTTTTAGTTAAGGACTTGGTAACCTGTTCCATGATGGAATCATTTTATTTTCTCAATTAACTTTGTAAACCTTTTTCCAAAGGATTACGCTTTTACGACTTTCAACATTATCGCGAGCTAAAGAAAGGGCTTCCGTCTCGGATAGAATAGAAAGAAAAAAAATCCGATAACGCTGCGAAGAGTCATGAATGAAGAATGAAAGGATTTGTCTGAGCCTGAAGACTTTTACTACACGGCAGCTTAATTAAATGGATCAATTAAAGCAGCGCTTGTTACTTGCTTACATTTCAACGGTAGGTAGATGAGCTTCATCATTTCAATAATTTAAGAGGAAACGAAACTGAATGTTTCGAATTTTCTGAATGGTAAATTGGTGCAAGTTTGTGGACGGAGGATATTTTTAAAATTTGAGTATTCATAAAATTTAGTTATTTTACCGGAGGAAATTCCTTAAATGTTTTCTTTATTTTATGTTATAATTAATTACTTGATATTATCTCAAAGCTTTCATTACAAATTCTGTGCAAGATTTATGGAAATCTGTAGGTTTCAACACTTTTGTACATTAAATTTTTATCTAAAGAAAAATTTCCTATAAAAATTTTTAAAGTAGAATAAATTCAGTGCTTTAGTTCCTCTTGACTTTTCGAAGGTATTTAACAGGAAATAAATTTCTCACCTTACTAAACTCGCAAATCTTTAGGGGATGTATAGGTTTACTATAAACTTACTCCAAAAATTTCTATTTAATCGGCATAAAAACCTCAAAACTGATCGTCAGTGTACCTCAGAGTTCAATTCTAGGACTTCTACTATTTAATTTGTATATTAATGTTTTTCCACAAATAGTCCTCAAGATAAGAATCGGTCTTTTATGTGGAGGGTGTACAATTTAATCTCTGTCAAATATTTTTCCTAAAGAAATAGTCGTATGATATTTTATATAAATGCTGATTGCAGCCTTTCTCGCACATATATCCAAGCTGGTGTGTGCTAGCAAAATAGAAGCTTGCCTTAACCCTTAAAAGTGTTTTAATATTTAAAATACACTGATGCACAAATATTTCTCCTTACATAACTCCATTACTTAAGTGCTCTATTGTATCCTATCTCCCCAACATAAGCAGAACTGTTAAGCCCAGATATCTCATTCCATATGCAACTTAGTTTTCCTATATGCTTTAGTTTTCCCCGCCATGACTATTTACCGCCTTTATACAGCGGTTGGAAGCTTCGTCATCATTTCATTAAAAGAAAAGCATTTAAACAAAATATATTTAACATAAATTTGTAAACCAATTTTTACTATCTATTTGTGTAAGAGTCGATAACTTAGTTAGTAAGCGCGTGATAGCCTCGTTTTTACTAACATCAGACAGAGCTATCTTCTCTGTAAATAACGATCCTGCTATTCTGTCAGCCCAGAGGTGGGTGAGGTGATGGTGATATTCTTGGATGCAGCTACTTCCACGTAGTGCGAGGCGGTAACCGCTCTCCGGTGGGCTTGACACTGATTAGTGAACTAAAAGCTCCTCCCAGCCCAACCCAAGGTGGAACAGTATAGGCCGAGGGCTGCATGGCTGAGGGTGTGCTCAGTCACTGGTATGCGAACTCTGGATACCAGGCGACTTCTAGTTTTAATTAGGTTTCTTGCGGTAATGCGGATCTCTGCCGTGGGTGACAGTCTTTCTCCGCAACTCGTGGGACCCAATATGGTTCTTTTATATTTTAACCAATCCACTTCTAGTAAACGCGTAACAAATCCACGGATGTCTGAGGAATCGGAGAATTTTATCTCTGAGATCTCGACATGTATGGAAAATCTCCACCTGCAGAGGAGCTCGGCTTATGAGGGCATTATGACCCCCATGGAGAACACTCATGCTCCTCATAGGTCAGGGCAACTTAACTCGGACGGGCTAGCTGCTTTTGTAACCTCAGAGTCGAAAGACGCTGATGGTGGCGGCAGAAGCGGGACTTTCCGAGACAGGAGTATTGATAGAGCAGAGAGGAAGAGAAGGGAAAGAGCTAGATGGATAATACTGTCCCTGGGCATTATCCTTCTTCCTCTTCGCAGGCGGTCGGTGGTCCGACTAGGTAGGTAGTGGAAAGTGGTAGTGAGCCTCCTGGCGTCGATAAACTGAGCACTGTGAAGAAGAACGATTTCTTTCTTAAGAAGAGGAAGGGCGTAGGGAAGAAATTCACACGAGTGGACCTCTCTTTACCCAGATTAATCTGCAACACAGGAAGGCAGCATCTGCCTTGTTAGGACGTTGCATTGCTGATTTAAGTACAAAACAACAAAAAGGTGTGCTTGTGCAGGAGACTTGGGTCTGGTCAGCGGACCTGGTTCTGTTGAATCAGGGCAACGAACCAACCTTTCCTACCAGGTGAGGACAAGAAGTCTTCGATGTGAGTGTTGCGTCCTTCGACGCTTTTCTCCTGCTGGAGGTTGTCGCCAGAGGGGTCTCTCTCTTATCAACGCTACATTGAATTCTGTATATGTGCGGACCTCATTGAGGTGGAACTATACAGGAATCCAAAGCGGACTGATTGGGGGAGATACCATAGGGAACTAGTTTCCACGCTCGCTTCTCCAGTGGATAAAAACAGGAGTATTGCCGCCTTGGGGAAGACAGTAGGAAGACTGCAGTCCGCTATGACTGACGCTTGCCAAGCTTCCAGTCCAATTTGTACAGACATTGGAAGGATACCTATGCCGTTGTGGAACGGTAGTCTTAGTGAACTCCGTAAGGCTTCCGGAAGGCATTTTAATAATTCCAGGAGGACTGGCTCGGATGAAGACTGGCAGTTCTACCGCGAGACTCAGAGTAACAACAAGAGGCTTGTTAGGAAATCAAAAAGAGAGGCCTTTGTAGACTTCTGCGGGGAGCTTGACGGCTATCGTGAACCGTTTAGGTTGCTCAGGGCTCTTAGGAGTAACCCGTCGGCTGAGCTTAGTATTCTAAGAAGGCCAGATGGCTTCTTTACGGCATCGAAGGAAGAAGCCTATAAACTTCTTCTCTCAACGCATTTCGGAGACTGTAGGCTTGAAGAAGACCTGCAGCTGTGTGGCGAACATCCACTACCTCAATGCAGTGGCAGTGATTGGTCCACCGCTGCCCAGGTAGCTGATGTTCAGAAGGTGAAATGATCAATTTCAACCTTCTCGGCTTTTAAATCCCCTGGTCCAGACGATATTCTGCCGATCGTTATTAAGGCAGAGAGCGTTGTGCTGGCTCCATACATCGATTCCATTTTCAGGGCATTTATCGCTTTTAGATTTGTCCCTGAGGTGTGGAGGAAGGTGAGAGTTGGCTTCGTTCCGACGCCTGGTAAGGCTTCTTACATGGACCCGAAGAGTTTTCGAACCATAAGCCTCTTCTCATTCCTTTTGAAATACCTGGAGAGGCTTGTGGATGAACATATGAAAGGAGTAGCCCAAAAGACTTCATAGCATGCTAACCGGAGGGGTATATCCACGGAGACGGCTCTCCATTGAATGGTTACTGTCATTGAGCGGGGATTGGATCATGGACTGTTTACCTTGGGTACCTTGGGAGCTTTTCTGGAAATCGGGGGGTCGACATGCTGTTGACCGCACTTTAGTGCGATGGATCGACCAAATGTTAAGACGACGATACTTAACTGTGGTGGTGGGCGGCCGAACTTCTCTCAGTGTGCTGGTAGAGAGAGGCTGCGCGCAAGTTCGCGTGCTTTCTCCAGTACTGTGGTGTATGTTGGTTGACTCAATGCTGCCCGTGCCTTCATGTAACGAGTCCCCAATATGGTTGAGGACTGGTATGCGTGTCATGATATGACAGCAAACCAAACAAAGACCAGCTTGGTGCTCTTCTCCAAAATACGTAAGCTTGGGTACCTTGTTCTTCCAAAGAATCACTCTACAACTCTCTCATCATGTCCAGCACCTTCGTGTCTTCCCCGACTCGTAGCTGCCATGGGGATTGCACGTAGAGAAATGTTAGTGCGGTTACGAGGGTCTTCGCTTAATGCAGGAGAAACTTTGGCTGCACATGGGGTATGAGACTGAGGGCTGTGCACTGGGTGTACACCTCGATCATTAGACCAATTCTTACATATGCCTCCTGTGTATGGTGGCCGAGGACGCTTGTGGGGACTGCGATCCGGAAGCTGACGAGCCTGCAAAGGCTCGTCTGCTTGGGAATTTCGTGCTCCATGCGATCTACGGCTACTGCTGCTCTTGAGGTCTTACTTAATCTGCAACCCCTGGATCTTGTCATTCAGGCAGATGCCTAAAGGGTTGTGCGCAGATTGCGCTAATGGGGATATCGGGAGGACTTCTGGACTGGTTAGTCTCATTGCTCTCTGGCGTATGGGCTGGACTTGGAAAACCATCTGGGCATTATGCCACGTGACGCGATGGTAGCTGAGCTTTGTTTTCGACATCGTTTCTCTGTGAGCTGTCCTGTTAGGGAATCGTGGGTTGTGGAAATTTCCATATCGAGCCTTCCCCGGTCCGCTCTAAAAATTTTCACCGACGGCTCTCTCACTAATGAAGGAGCTGGGCGGGTGTCTACTTTCCTGAAACTGATATTGCGATGCAATAATCAGTAGGCAAAGAAAGCACTGTCTTCCAGGCTGAAGTCTTCGCCATAGCAATGTTAGCGAAGTTAGCCCTTGATATGCAAATCAAGGGGAAGGACATTGCTATCCTTTCGGATAGTCAGGCAGTCTTGATGGCTTTGAGTGACCCTCGGATAACATTTACGTTACAGGGGGCTTACAGGTCGTCTGCGGATAAGTTCTGTATCCACAATAAGGTGTCCCTTCTGTGGGTTTCTAGTCACATGGTGATCATGGGAAATGAAACGGCTGACCTTTTAGCTAGGGCTGGCTCTGATTCTTCATTCCTCAGACCGGATCCCACCGTAGGCGCTACCACCTTGAGTATCGCGTCTTTAATAAAAGCTGATGTTCATAGAAAGCATCAGCAGAGATGGGCAAGCCTGAGTACTTGCAGGTGTACTTAACAGTTTCTTGATGGGCCTATTAAAAAAAACAACGATTAAAGAAACTCAAGCCGAATCTTGGATACCGAGAATGACCTAGAAACTTAGGTGGAGGTTCGGAGGCTATGAAGAAGAATGAAAATAAAATATGTCAAATGAAGTAAATTTATAGGTATATAAATAAAAATTATATTTTTACTGATTAAGTTTTGTATGCTCCTCGCGCGGAGTAGAATGTCCTATACCAAACTTAAGACGCAAAGGTAGTATCTGTTTGCACAGGAAAATTCTGATTCCAGTATTAACATGAATATATATTAAAATATATTTATAGAATATGTAACCTCTATCATCGAACTTTTGTGATAGGTGATTAGAGATAACCCCACTGATGAGACCTCTCTGATCGCTGGGTCGAAAAGTTCGATATTTCTTCTGCGTACCTATGTAAATATTGAGAGACAGGTTGGAAAAAAAACCGTTACCTGAAGTGATAACCTCTTCCGAACCATTTTATATGATTGGATTCATAATAAATATCATTGTAGAATTTTCACAGTTTAGGTTGGAGAGCTATGAAAACCACAGGCTAAACGGAGATAACCATTCCGATGAGACACCTCTGATCGCTGGGTCGAAAAGTTCTATCACTTTTTTTGCATTTAAATGCATTTTGTAAATTTATTGAAATTATTTTCAATAAATTTTAGTCTGTTAGACGAGAAAACTTCTTCGTATAAACGGTACTATACCGGGATACAAGATGTTGGGAGGAGAGGAGAGATTGGAGGAAAAGTGCTTTAGCTCTTTCGTTATGTTTTTTTTTTTGCAGAATTATGATATGACTTGGACAACTGGTTGTTAATCTCTAATGCGTAAGAGAAAGCAATATCAGAATAAAAAATTAAATGCGAACAAAAAACATTTATCAGGAATATCCTCAAAAAATCTTTTCAACTATTCAAGAACAAGCATAATTTATTGATATAGATAGGGCTGGGGCGCATAAAATTTCTATCATGGCAGCAAGATACCACTAAGTGAACTCTATACATATGTCTTCCTTTTTCCCTCACATGTGCACTTAATAAATCAAGGGCACTTAGGCAAAAGCTTTTCAGCATAATTTTTAACATGAATTTGTCAACTCTCATACTGTTTCCTCTCTGCAGGGATTTGAGTAAAAGTATGATAGCGGGGGGAAAAAAGACCAACATACTTATTATATAAGAAACAATTGCTTTAAGAGAGAAACATATTTAACGGGCCTTCAGTTGGTGCCTCTTTAATGGGAAAATTTAACAATTTGCGTAATGATTATTTTAGGAAGGATCCCAGCAAAATCTATCACAATACCTACGTCAGTTTGGTCCATTGACCGTAATTGAACGCCACTGTAATCTTATCTACATTTTTGGAATTAATTTCTAGATATTTCTTATTACATCTTTAAAAGATAGAAGTAAAATAATTACAGCTAACGAATTAATGACCGTAAGTACCAACCAAGGTGGCAAGCATTTACATGTGGGTAATTTTTGAATATCAACTAATATAAACTAACATTTAAACCAAGTCTTGGGTACTGCTCTGAAGCAGCATGGAGATAAACAAGTAAGTAGTAAAAAAACAGTATTTGACATTATTCTATTATAAAGTAAAAAAGCCACTACAACCTGACCTGATCACCAATTCTTCGATTGATCCTTATAGTTATCTTTTTAGCAACGAAGCTTTAAGTTCTATGAACTCATCTTTTGAGAACAAGAAATTTAAAATAAATATTTAAATAGAAATACTAAAAAGTTGTGCTATTTAAACTGTATCCCAACGAACCAAATTAGAAAGTTCAGTATTCTCTTATTCAATATGAAATAGCCTGGAACTTACCCAGCCATGATCTCTTAAGGATATAAGTCTTCGTATCCTTAAGGTAACTTAAGTATACCTTTTCAGAAAAGATTAAATGGGTTTTAACCCTTCCAGTATAAATCATTTTATTGAATAGACAGAAGATATTCCCACTCCAAATGGAAACAATAGACCCCAAAATCTGTAGATAATTATAGAGATAGGACTCGCATAAGCCAAATACCTGTCAACATTAATAATAAGAAAAATTGTCTAGACATTGTCTGCTTACAAATTCCTAATATAATATGAATTTGAATTATGTAGGCTGGCCCAAGAGATGTTACCCAGCATTTTTGTGATCAGACCCGAACCCTTGAAAATTGTTCTTTTGCTGCTATAAATACAATCCTCAAAATGAAGGTGAAATTCAGTGATTTTATGTACATTTTGCCATAACAGTCCGATACATAATCATAAAGGGTAAAGTCATAAATAAGCCCATAACTACAATTTTAAATTATTACACCCCGGACGATTGTCATTGTTTATTCGTTTTGTACATAAAAACACGCGGGACAACTCTAAGGTCCTTGTAAACCGTATGAATTTACGTTTTATTAACCCTTGTCAGTTATATGTATTTTGTTAAACAAAAAACATATTCATAATTTAAATTCATAATTTTACATGACAAGTAAATGGGCATATTAGGACGACCCGGTGCGATGCCAGTCGGTGATTTTCACCTAAGAGCATAAACTTTCAAGAAATTCTCAAACTTTCTTCTTAATAATCCCTGCGGATGATGCCAACACAAGGCGCAGATGAGGATGCGACCTTTGCTGTCAACAACAACCACAGAAAAACTTTTTGGAACCTTTCAATAAATCGGAGGTGGAAAATCTAATTATATTTGAAAAAAGAAAAAAAAATGGTAGGAGTAAGGGTAGGCTGGAAAATGTCCTTAAAGTAAAATATTCAATTGATTTCACTTCGAAAATTTCCACTCCACTTTTCGTCTTTTCGGGTTTCGTCCTCGTTTATTTTGCATCCCATTTAAGTAGAGTTCGGTAGAATTCTGTTTTCGAAGAAAACACCTGAGGCGGTTTAAAAAATAAAATCAGCCAAAATCCTAACTGAATGGATTTTTGTTGGCCTTGTATTTTTTCCCTTAAGTATAAAATCTCATTATTAACTTATAAGAACAGATCGTGTGAGTAGTGGATGTGCAGATTTAAATAGAAGATGTTTTGTTATCTATTTGGTTAGATTAATGAAATGATTTTACTGCAGAATAAATAATACCTTTTTTTCTCAATGCACATGAAAAATATTCCAAAGCACGAAGTTCTTTCCTCCCGATAGGTGGTGGTCAGGGATGACTTTTAATTCATATTATCAAAATATACCAGATTCTATGAAACTGGCGAAAGATGGATGAATGTAAAGGAAGAGTTGAATCATTTGTCAGTCTCTATCTAAGTGCCAAAATTATGTTTGGTCCGCCGAGGAAAAATATTGTGCATTTGCATGCGCTTAGATTCACCCAATCCTGATGGGGAATGTTATCATTGTGGTCCAAAAGACGGTTGGCCAAAATCAAATCTACTAAGCAGGAAAATTCTCTTATTTCATACAATTTGCTGATGTTCATTTGATCCAATATCTTCGTGTAACTTTCAACATTTTAGAGGTTATGTAAGGGTCAAAAAATAGTCTGACTATCCTCAAAATACATGTTTTCAAAACGGGTAGACTACCTCAATTTAGGCATGAGTAAAAAGAAAAAAATCAATACATCCTATTTTATATG
The DNA here is from genome assembly GCA_963924295.1 of Dioctria rufipes. Taxonomy (NCBI): domain Eukaryota; kingdom Metazoa; phylum Arthropoda; class Insecta; order Diptera; family Asilidae; genus Dioctria; species Dioctria rufipes. The sequence continues at coordinate 31,765,859 of OZ002742.1, forward strand.
TGAGTGAGTCAGTCGTGAATATCTGCTGAACTAAGTGACGGCCATCTGATTGAATTGTTCTTTCTTTCAACGTTTTCATCTCAACTTGAAAGACTCACCAAGACTCAATGGTCGAAATGCAGATAATAGAATTTGTGAAAAATGGAGCACAGAACAGTGGACATTCAAGACCCCGTTTCAGCAATCCACATCGGCAGTGAGACCTTTAAAACGAATACTCTCATTTGAGGAACTGGAGCGGTGGCATTAACCCTTTTTGAAATTTATAGACAGGAGTTTTTTCGAAAAACCTATGTAAAAATATTGAAACACTTTACGAAAATTCAAATGCTCTTCACTCAGGGTAAAGTTAATTATCGCAATCTGACCGCTCACCTACGATTAAGCAGTTCGAAATGACAATATTTGGCAGGAGCTATTAAAAGCAAATGAGCACTCTATGACGATTATACTTTAATCCATCCAGGGGGCTGATTTTGATATTATGTCTGACTTTTCATATATTTTTGGCACATATTTTGACATGTCACTAAAAATTTGTTGTACTTCGACTTTCACCATATTTCATTAACCAGTCATTACCAGTCCTAGTAAGTTAATACCAGAAGATCCTCTTACTTTTGTTAATGGAATATTATCAACGAAATGTATGACAAAATGGTAAAGTACACTAAAGCAAAGCATTCAAAACTTTTCACCAACAAATTCGAAAGAATTAAAAACTTTCATTTATATGTATGTTCAATATTCGTCTTCCAAGAATTACAATATACTGGAACAGAGCTTATAAATTAGGATACATATCTATTGCTATAAATCTAAAGAGATTTTTCAAGCTACGTTCATATCTTCATCGGACGGACAATTCACAACGGTCCAAAAAATGCTCTGATAAATTTCACAAAAAGAGAGAAAGATATATGATGCAAGAAGTAAACGCTGCTTTGAATTACCTTTAGAAAAAGAAGAAGAGATTGTACGTTTCAAAGCTCTGCTTGACATTAAGCAGTTAATAAAATCCAACCTTATCCATGTGATGTAAAAATTTTTATAGTGTGCAAAAAGTGGAATATAGCTTATGACTTTATAATATACGAGGGAAAAATTACAGAGCTAAATGAAAACATATTAGCAAGTTTGGTCAAGGTGCTGCAGTTGTAATGCAACTAATGAATCGAATCACTTATAGTGAAAAACATCACAAATTATTTTTTGATAATATTTTCTCATCCTACAATTTGATTGAAGCCTATATTGCAAAAGACGTCTTCTGCGCGGGTACCATACGGACAAATCGCTTTGCAAATCTACTCCTGTTTTCAGATAAGGATATAATGAAAAAAGGAAAAGCAGCAAGTGATAATGGCAAGATAACCAAACAGTAATCCTTGCTTCAAATTTTGTGGGCATTGGAATTGAAGATCTTGTAAAACGGTGGGACAGAAAGGAAAAACGCTAGTTTGAAGTAAAACGTCCTGAATTTGTCACTGGTTACAACAGATAAATAGCTGGTTAGAATTGAGAGCGGATTGTGAAGAAAGACTTGATTTACTTTCCTTCAGATTTTGTATTTCAGAATGTCTTCGGCGGGTTGGCAAGCCAGAACAACTTCAAAAACTAAGGCGTCCCAACAAAGTAAAAGATGAGAGCTCTTCACAAAATCCGAAGTCTTCAAAGTCATCCAAACATCAACCAATTCGAGAAGTGCAATACAACATAGAAGATCTTATGCTGATTCATTCTGGAAAAAAACTTTGCTGGAAGATGCAAGGCTCAAGTATGTCCGGGAAGATTACATTTCAAATGTGAAAAATGAGCTATGCATATTTATTTGAACAAAGGAAAAAAAAATTTCAAACAATTTCATCATAAATGTAGTATTTCTAAATATCACATTAAGAGTTTTTTGCTAGTTTCCACAACTTTTGAGTCATTATGTACATAATTGTGTACAGTTCAAATCCCAGTGTTATTGACAATATTTTTGTACACATTTTTGCAAATAGGCTTAAAAGGTGGCAGAAGATACTACAAGCAATTTAAAAATCTTACGTCCAAGAACAAAAAACCGCGATCGAAGGGGTTAATATTTATAGTTTTAATCTACCAGGAAATGAACTAAAATGAATCCATAAAGAACGATAACTGGGGGCTGATTTTGATCTGTTGTCGTACTTTAATATCAAAATATATGACAAATTGAACTGAACTGAAAATAAAACTCACAACAAAAATTTCAAAAAATTCTTTTGAATCCTCTAAATAGTTATAGAATATCCATTTACTATACTTTCAAAATTTTGTCACAACCTCGGAAGCAGTTGACTAATTTGTCGTACTTTTAGGCATATATTCTGACGTTTATTCATTGCAAATTCATTTTAGTTATTTTGTGGTTAATAAAAAGTATGAACAGAAATGATCCATGGTGGATTACTTCTATATTCAAATTTATGGTAAAACGTCAAAATATGTGATAAAAATATACCCCTAAGATACAACAAAAGATCAGAATCAGCATTGTGCTCAAAAGCTATGGTACCTAAACTATGGTAAATATTTATATTCAACACCTACAATCAGCAAGTCAGGTGCTCAAATTTAAATTAATATTTTTAACTTGTAATTCAAATTATTATTTTCAGTTTATTCAACGTCATGTCATACTTGTTACGCTGGATATAAGAACAAGAGAAGCAGAAGAAAGTTCATTTAATTTTGTCATATATTTTGATATTTCAGTAAAAAAAAGGATTAAAATTATTCCTGTTGGGCTGGACGGAAGGCATTATCAGGAAGCTTCCAAAACAGAGCAACTTTGCTAGATTTAGTCGGCTACGAGAAAAAACATCTCCGTAAGCTCATTTAAACATAAATAAATATCTGTCGTAAAAAAACGCGTCTATTTAATTTTCAAATATTTGCATCCAAATATTCAATAAAAATGGCTACCGGATAATGGTACATTGTAAGGACTTCATATGTTCATATGATGACAAGTCTTCATATTTTTTTTATTATTAAGCTAAGCTCAACAGATACCCTATGATGTAAAGCACAGCATGACAGGAAGTAGATAGGATAAGGGGACATGAGGAAAATGACGGAAGTGCTGATATAAGTCACCCTTGATACTTCGCAGATTGTAAGCCCGATGAAAAAAGAAGAAATTCGAATAGTTTGATATAAAAGGCATCACAGAATTTTACTGTACGGCCGAAAGTATCTTGAAAGATCAACGGATGTATGCGACTTGCAGGAATTAATCTCCAAGAGATCAAACTAGATATTTCATCGGAACATTGACCATGTATGTGGCGATAAAGGAGTGAAATTGACAATATCCAGATGTGGAAATTGCATTCCATTCTAGGTCTAATATAGGACTTGTAAACCAGCTCATCAAACTGAAAACCAGAACTCAATACCATGCCTCCAACACCCATATATAAATATTTTATAAATGCTTTATTAAGTAATATATAAGTACCAATGAATGCTAAATTTTTTTGGCCGATAAGTTTACCTAAATGAAAATACTGATCAGCGTTTTTTCTAACTGAATAAATAAAGTACAAAATAAGTTTACATGCGCAAAAGTAAACTAAATAATTTTAATATAAAATTCAGCATATAGACGCAGGCATTATACGTGCGTTACATTTACATTCCTTATTGAAATTTCAACCTTCCATACACAACTGGTCATTCAAGAAAGGGTTATCTAATGAAGTTTTCTATATGTTGATCATATCTACGTACCGCGAAATAACTTAACTTATAATACATATTATCTGATATGGCAAAATAATTCTTAAATGGTGCAAATGTTCCTATATAAAAGTTCATTAAACACTTGCTTATGTTGCCTTGATTCTTCTGATGTATGCAATTATATTAAATCTAATTCGATTGGTGTATATGAGGTCCAATCTCTATTTTTAAAGCTCATTTTGCCGCTAGTATTGCCATATATTACTGATATTCTAAATGCCACCTAAAGGATTGCTTAAATTCCTGTTATTAGTAGTTATGACTACTGCCAACAATAATTCCCAAAGAGTTTGTAAGTCAATTAGAATGGTGGAAAGCTATCAAACCAGTTTAGTTTACAGAGTGCAAATCCAGAGAAAAAAAAATTGAATTTTCATATTCTATCGGACTGAGTCACATAAATAGGATTCCAAATGAATGAACAATTATAATTCAAGAATAAGTCAACTCGTAAAAACAGTTTTAAGTATAGATATTGGTCTAAAAATTCACAAGCAGATCGCTTAATAAATCTGAGACGATAATAAGCTTGATGAATAACTAATGGAGCTCCCCGGAACTCCCCGGCGATAGTTAGAGAAGATGCCTAAGATCCAAGCTATCATATGACTCGATCTTTCGATTCCGTAATCTAGGATTTCAATGTGTGTGTGTACGTTCATATGCATAGAAGAGTGTAGCTCTCTACGTCGGCGCGTTCTCAGACAGTGCCCAAATATATAGTAAAAAACAAAATTTGTCTATAGCAACCCTACGAAGAAATTGCCCGATAGGTCCCAATTTCGAACTTATATTTATAGGCCCGTGTACAAAATTTCAGCATTCTACGTCTACGCATGCGACAGTTTTCAAATATATAGTGAACTGCAACACCAAGAAAGGGTTGCCTGATTTACTCCTATTTAGAATCTGTGTTTGCAATTTTTTGAAAGCACCGTGTTCAAAATATGAACTCTTCTCGTTGATGTCTTCTCAGGTTTTCTATGGCAACACTAAGAAGAGGTAACCTGATTTAGTACATTTTTTAAATTTTATTGCTATGAAAACACCTTGTATCAAATTTCAGCCCTCTACGTTGACGCAGTCTCGGGCAGTTCCCAAATATATAGTTAAAAATGAAATTTTTGTAAGGCAACCAAGGAGGAGCTGCCCGATTGGTCCCATTTTGAAGCTGAATTTATATATAATTTTTTAAAACGCCGTTTACAAAATATAAGCTGTTCATGTCGTCGTATATTGAAAAACCAAAGTTTTGCATGGCAACACCAAGAAGGGGTTGCCGATTCCAAATTTTCTTTACCTAAAACCTTATTTGGACTAATACGAATATTTAAAAAATAAAATTAGCAAAATCGGTGCAGCCGTTCTCAAGTGATGTAATTACAAACGAACAGCATTTCATTTTTATTTATATACATAAATTCAATGACACATAAAAAACTATGACAGCATTTAAAAATATTCACATTATTAATAACAGCAGCGAACTTTCGAACCTCAGAAGCTCTGCATAAAGTTGCTGGAGCTTAGAGCAATTAAATTTGTTTTGTACCACCGCAAAAAATCTAGCTATATCATCTAAGAGTTTTCGAATATCTAAAGGATTAGTAACTATAATAAAGATTTTAAATCATCAGTATATTCTAAACATTGAGAAAATTCAATTGAAGGAAAACCAAATTAATAAAGACAACAAAGAGAATCGGTCCAAGCTGTCTACCTTCTGGAACCCCAGAGAGAATATCTGTTTGCGTTGATTGGCAATTATTCATAAGACTAATTTGAAGTATATTCTTCAAATAACACGATAACCTATTCAAAAATATAAAGTTGAATCTAACTGCACTGAGCTTCATTAATAATAATCGAATATTGACTTTATGCAAAGCCTTTGCAAAATCAATGTACAAGACATCCACGATCCACCTCTAAGACATTCCTGCAGCAATTTACAAAATAGGTCATATTTGTTTCGAATGAACCTCCTTTCGTAAAACCATGTTGCTTAATGCCATTAGTGGTTTTATCAGTAAGGAGTGAGCCGGATATCCAACCTTTAAGCGCAACGAACTAAAAGATCGTTTGTGCTATGGCCCTGCCGTGTTAGGTCCAGTACATTTTTGCTTGTTTTGGGAAGGTTATTACCTCATTAGAATCAGTTTTCTGGACGTCCTTACTGCCAGTGGAGTCTTTGGTGAACAGGTCCTGCGCATCCCCACAATTCGTTCTCTTTTTTTTTGCAGAATTGGCAGTTATTATGTGTGGTCTTGCCCATTCTCTTAGTTATGTAAGCAAATGGGCAATGGGCAATAGCCTGATCTAGTGCTAACCAGAGTTGATGACTTTTTTAAAGTTTTCATATGGGAAATTAGTTAACTTTTTCGCGTGGCATACTTCAAGAAGGCTGTACCATTCTATCTGGTGAGCCTTTTATATTTTAGATATTAGGTGTCTTGTTGGATGCCAACAAAAATCTCATTTTATCACAGATAATTCTTTCAAAGAGCATTGGACTATAGCCAAGATTTTATAGAGAATTCACAATATTAGTTTTAGATCTTGATTTAAATGTGAGTCTAACAAAGAATATCTTCCAATCATCATGAAATACTTCAGCAGAAAGAGATAAATTAAAAATTATCAATAAATGATAAGGCAAATGCTGTTGACAATTAAGTGCTACCTGTAAATGTATACCTGCATACATATACACGTACAAGAAATAACTGATGAGACTAACATTCTATACTTCGACTGTAGTTAAAAGTAATGAGATATTTTCAAAGTTTCTTATTATCATTGAATTTCTCCGACAACAATTTGAAAGAGGAATGAGACTTGTCTCTAAACTCCACGAAATTAGTTACACAGAACTCTACTTACTTTTAATGGTGTCTCATTAGTGGGAATATTGGAAAACTTGTATGATTGGCATCCATCTTGTTTTACAAATAGGAATTGTAGAACTGGGTATGTATCTGAAAAGTCACGTAAAAATAGCAGAAAGTATGGCTTTTCTTCGCTTGGATTTCATTATGACCGAAATGGGATTAAAAACGTGACCGATAAAAAGAAAACAAAGTTTTTCTTTAATTGATAATGGCAGCCATGATCTAAATGGGGCTGCCAATTCTGACATTAGTTCCAGCCTAGCTAAACCCTTTTATAAAATGTTTTTTTTTTTTAATTTTTTTATTTTCACACCAAACGCCAGCACTTTTTCCTTAAAATATCACAAAAAAAAATTATTTAAAAGCGCCACAAAATCACGTGTCCTTTCCTCGGACGAAGGTTTTTTATTACACCCACCCCCTTTATATGAACGGGCGACGGCATCATCGCTAAAAGCAGCTAGGACCTTCCCGTAGGGTATAAATTAAAAATTACCAGATTTTTTTCACATTTTTTTAATTCCATTACAGTATATATCCTGAGGGGCGGCCCATTTTTCATCCTGGAAAAAGGAAAGCGCTCATAAAAGTAAATATCACGATTGAACTGATTCACCATAGCGGAAAGAATGGTAGGTACACAGTCATCAGATAAGCGTGAGTACAGAGTAGACACTTTCTATGTTCTATTCCAGTTCCATAGAAGAATATAGGCGGCGTACATATAGGCGTTCTCCTAATTATGGCCCATAAACTGACATCATTTCGGCCAGATAATAAAGTTTTGATAACTAATAAATTGAAAGTGCGATAATGGTTGATGAGTAGGAGTGAGACGAGAGGCAGCACGTTCCAAAAAGGGACCCTTATCGTAGGTGTTATCGGAGCACAGCATTTTATGACTGTATTAATGTTGGCAAGTAATAGACTCATAAAATGAGCTGGCCTCTGTGATTTTCTCTGGTCTTTAGAGCGATTTTCAACTACTTAAATGGAAGCAAAATAATTTTTATGGACCTACAGATATTATGTAAGTATAGGAATAGGTTCGGCATGAGAGACAGTAAAATCAGGTGCGTTGAAGTATCATTTTTTGTTTTATTATTTTTTTTTATGGCTTGGATAAAATACAAAAGTTTGAAATTTTTGAGTTCTAAGAGTACAAAACCTTACATCACGCAATTTATTCGTTATGGTAACATTCGATTTTACAACAGAACAGTTGTCGGGTTAACTAAAGTGTTTTCATGATAGACACCAGCGATTTTTTTTTTTAATACTTTCTGAATGTTTCCTCTAGCATTTTGGATATTGTCAATTTTTTTTACCGCTCGTGTTTCCACAATACTCATCACGTTATAACAAGAATTGTCATAGCATAACACTGGGTTACAAAAATGTGAATATCAAAAACTCAATATCACGTGAATGAAAAAATGTTTTTAGCAAACAGTTTTTGTACATTATTCCTCGTATTAATTTAAAATTAAATTATAAGAAAAAACATTAATAATTCAGAATAAAATAACAAAAAAACATATAAATAAAAATCAATTATCGCATGTACATCATTACGGCACGACCGATAGGACCAATTTTTTTTTTGTGTTCATAATTGTTAGAACAAGGTTTTTGGGAAAAGAAAATTGGCAACCCATTCAAATTTTGTACACGGCGTTCTTAAAAAACAGTGTAAATTTAAGTTCAGAAATAGGACCAATCGGGCAACTCCTTCGTAGGCTTGCCATATAAAATTTTCATTTTTAGCTATATATTTGGGGACTGCCTGAGAACGTGTCGACGTAGAGAGCTAAAATTTGGTGCATGGTGTTTCCGTAGCAATAGTAAATTTGAGTTGATGGACCCACCCACTCGCACACACACGCACACACACACAAATGCAGAGTGAAACCCTGGAGTACGGAATCGAGCAATCGAGCTTAGATATTATGCATCTCTAACCACCCCACCACTTTCAACCACCAACCTCGGCATCTATATTATCGCTGGGTAACGCCGGCTGGCTCCCTCTAGTCTGTTATAAAGGGTTTTCCAATAAGAGGTGTTATTTTGATATTCAAAGAAAAATGCCATTTTTTGAGATAAATGATCGGATCTTTATTTCATTATAAGGAGGAAGGTATGCCGTTAATAACGGAAAATAACATCAGCCAAATGACCACCACGACCACGCCTACAGGACTATATCCTTTTCATGAAATTTTTCATAACCAAATCGCAAAGTGGCTGCCCTAGGTCCTCGATAGCCTCACGAATTCCATCTTTGAGGTCTTGAATTGACGCTGGGCGTTGGCGTAGACCTTCTCTTTCACGTGGACCCAAAGGAAGAAGTCGCAAGGTGTTAAGTCACAAGATCTCGGTAGCCAATTGTGATCACCTCTTCGAGAGATAACACGGTCCGGAAACTTTTCCCGTAAAAGATCAATGGTTTCGTTGCTTGTATGGCACGTAGCGCCGTCTTGTTGAAAGTAAACGTTGTCCAGATCAATACCATCCAATTTCGGCCATAAAAAAATCATTAATCATCTGTCGATAGCGCAATCCATTCACCGTAACTGTTGCTCCAGCCCCATTTTCAAAAAAGTAAGGACCAATGACCCCGATGGACCATAAACCGCACCAAACAGTCACACGTTGAGGATAGAGAGGCCTTTCAACAATAACTCTTGGGTTTTTCGAGCTCCAGATGCTACAATTTTGCTTGTTGACGAAGCCATCGAGGTGGAAATGGGCCTCATCACTCAAGATGAGTTTTCGATGGAATTCCGGATCATTTTCATGCATTTTAAGGACCCAATCAGCAAAGACTCGACGTTGTTGATGATCGGCCGGCTTGAGTTCTTCTGTTAACTGAACTTTATAAGCCTTAAGACCCAAATCTTTATGCAAAATACGGTGTAATGACGTTTGTGGAATGCCTAATTCCAAAGAACGACGAGGAATGGACCAACCTGGGTTTTCTTCAACACTTTCGGCTACAGCAGCAATATTCTCGGCTGTTCTTGAGCGACGTGCACGGGTTTTATTCTTCACATCACCAACTTGTCCCGACAGCTCGAATTTTTCTACCAATTTCTGAATTGCGGTCCGACAAGGTGCTTCACGACGACCCAAAAATGTTCGAGTTTTACGAACCGTCTCTGCCGCATTTTCACCATTTTTATAGTGAATTTTAATAATTTCAATGCGTTGCTGAATCGTGTATCGTTTCTTTTTTATTAATGGCGTAGTTTCTACTTGTCAAATGTCAAAAAATGACAGCTCCAAAAGTGAAATCTACCGAAATAGCGGAAAACCCTTTATTTTGACTGCCAATTTAATATGACGTCATGTTAATATTGTACTAGATATAAAATCCTTGATCTTGTGTACATATATCCAGCTATAAAGATATTGTATTATATTGAATACACTTTTATAGATCAAGAGTTTATTTTTTAGATTTAGGTTTGACCTTCTATCAATGAATGTGTAGAGTATACTAATATACTTAGATATTGAATTCATGAATAGTTTGAGCTACATGTGGTTTAAAAGTAAATGAATTAACCAGTACTATTCCGAGTTATTTAACTCCTTCAACCTATTCAATATTTTCACCATTCAATATTATACGGGCTCTAGGTAAGTAGGACGTTTTTCTGTTATGTGTGAATGACGTAGCTTGTCTTTTGTTACACTTTACTTAAATTTGTCATCGTAGGAAGCAGTCAGGTATTGTGTTCAATCAGTTTTATAAAAAGAGTATAGTTTCATCGGTACTTTCCGAAGATGAGTAGATTGCTGTATCGACAGCAAGGAGAGTAAGGGGCGGCGAACGCGAACCCAACCTGCCCTCCCCCCAGAGGGTAGGCTTTTTTAACTCGTACCACTTCCACCGATAATTATTGACTAACTTTCATAAAATTTTCAAGAAACTAAGAATTTATTATGAGCAAATGTATGACTGATGAGGCTTTTATGATTTTTGACTGCCTGATCCCGATAAGATCTCAAGTAGAAATTTTGATATATTTTAGTGGCTAATATAAGGTAGAAACTAAAAACAGGGAATAAAATTAAACGTACGTCTTCCAAGATATTCATGGATAACGGATATTATCCTCATCCTTGATACCGCCTTTTGCATCTATTTTAAATGGGAAGTTTTCATAGATAGCTTGAAATCCTATCTTTAAATGAGCCATATTTCGTTATTCTTTTATATTAATAGCAAAATATGTATGAATTTTTAAAGAAGACTAGGATAGCATTTATTCCAAATTTTAAAATACTATAATTTGCAAAATACGCAGTGTATAGGGAACATTTTTAATTCATATTTTTGTTTTCACAAATCCTCCAAGCATATAAAATTTTTAAAAAATTGGTAATAGTCATGTGATGTTGCGGTACCACACGTCCATATTACGTGCACTGACATCCATATTGCGTCCACTTTCTACCGCATATTCCTAAGGAACCGCACCGGTGCCGTAATTCACCTCTCTGAGTATTACCGACTAAATAAATATGTATATAAATAGAAACAGAATAATTTCAAATGTATTTGGATCTTTCTGTGTGCATTGATTTTTCGTGTGCCTCTTTGTCACTTCCCAAGCCAAGAAACAGAAATCTATATGTGCGTGCTAGTCCAATTCTCTAAAATGTTTTATATTGATTCTTACGCAAAAGTGACTAGACATTGATTTTATATTTGCTATACAAAGACTAAACTACTATCCACACAGGAAAATAGTCTTACAGTAATTATAAAACTTGATTACGATTGGGAAGATCAGAATATAAGCTTAAGATTAACAGAAAACAACTTTTCTATATGAATACCTGTTTAGGACGAAAGAGCTATTCAAATCAAACTTTTGTCAGTTTTACATAAGAACACTGCAAATATTTTAGAATGTTAGGACTATGTTTGGGTTCTCATGTAACAGTGACGGAGTCTGCTTCATGGCTTGGGAAGTATTTCTCGAAGGTTTTGTGTAGTCACACCTCACGTCCAAAACCATGATGTGTGCATCGGGCCTTAGATTTCTTTTTAAAATATTTTAAGAATGGCACAAATTACGTGGATTGTAAATAAGTAAATAAGTGTGTTTCATTGATTATGAAATATGAAATTATGATGTATCTATTGAAAATGAAAGCAACAGTGGCTTTATTGTCCCTGTCGGAATTTTAGCAAATAAATCTTGAAATTCAACACGTTTAAAGAAGGTGACTCCTTTTGGACATGGGACACTTATGCCTAATCTACAATGCATAGTAAAACCACGTCGTCAAAACGATATCGTTTGCTGAAGAATGCATATAAATACACGAAATATGTAAGTAGTGGTAAGCTGCCAACTTAAGCAGCTGTTGACCTGTCAATTACAAAAAATGTAATTGGTTTCTCGATTTCATTACATAATTATATCAAAGGAAGTATTTGGTATCTATAATTTATACTATAGTATAGTGAACTAAGAAATTATTTGGGACAAGTCGAATAATATAAAATATTGCATTCAAGACTGAAAGTACAAGTTCCAGTTTACAGCTGTTTTATTCTAAATTCCCCTACATGGTTCTAAATTATGTTGAATATACCTGAGGTATTACTATATCGTTTTTGCTGATTAACTACTACACATAAGCTCGTGCTCATGTCGTCAAATGAATGAAAGAGAAGAAACATTTTTCCAAGCATGAATTATCAAATGCAAGAGTGGGAAGCAAACAAAAAAATCCATGTCGTTTTGACGGCATGGTTTTACCATGCATTGTAGATTAGGCATTATGGTCTGCCCCAAACCCAAATCCTGGGTACGCTACTGGCTTTGGCTATGTATTTTGAAGTGTCTATCATATAGGAAAATTTGTATAATTTGAACAGTATATACCGGAAAGTTCATTTTTTCTTGTCCAAGGTATTGTGTTTCGTTACTGTACCGAGTTTCAGAATTTGAAATACTTTTAAAAAAATAATACACTCTTTGCTTGCTTTTGTCTAAAGTTATTAAGAAAAAGGGTTGGCAAATCCGAATTATGTTTCCCTTATTTTGCAGAGATTAACAAGTGATTTAGATTTAGTTTGCGATGTAAGTTTTCATTGAGCAGGAATTCTCTTCAAAAATTTTACTTAAAAATAATTTTTTTCGTAATCATTTAATGTCCAAAAAGGAACGTGAATCGCCTTTCCGTCTTCATCGGAGAATTATAACACAGCAAAAATACAATTTAATCTCAGGCATCTGGCTTAAGACACCTTGCTTCATGCTTATTGGCTTTCAGAAGTATTCTCAGGGAATCGAAGACGATAGAAGGTTTTAAAAGGTGAAAAATTCAAATTTTGGTCTATAGAACAAATAAATACTGGACTGGGCTGACGATATGTATAATGAACAGAACTAAGCAGAACTAAGTTTTTGTAGAAGAATGAAAATCTTTCTAAACAGAAATACCTATGTTATGTCAGAGAACATATTGAAAATATTATAATACCTTTTAAGGACTTTACTTAAACTTACAGACTTTCAACTAGGTACAAAGGTGAGGACGAACACAAGTTAACATCAATATTTATAAGTTTCAATCGCTCATAAGAATGGCCGGCTAGCTCAGTCGGTAGAATGTGAGAGTGCTAAGCTCAGGGTCGTATCTTGGGGTATTTTATACCTTAGATGAAATATAAAGGGCATACTAAGTTTGTCATTCCGTTCGCAACACCTAGAAATAATGCTAGTAGAGAAATATGGATTGACACCCACGCATAATATTAAAATATGGGCTTTTTTTTTTTTAAAGTAAATTTCAGTTCGAAAATGGGACAAATCGGGTAACTGTTTTGTAGGGTTGCCATACAAAAATTAGTTTCTTTCTATATATTTGAAAAATGCCTGAGAACCCGTCGACGTAGAGTGTTGAAATTTTGTACGCGGAGTTTTCATAGTAATAGTAAGTAAACCTTTAAAATGAACTAAATCCGGCAACCCCTGGTTGGTGTTACCATATAAAAAGTTGGTCATTTTACGTATACAGTAAAAATGATCAGGCATAGATTTTTTAATTGTACTACAAAGTTCTTCAGAATATTAAATCCTATAAAATTGGTTTTATTAATTTTTACTCTCCGACGCACCGTTCTCGAAATATATGCGAAAAATCACTTGAGCATACGAAATTATATACGGGCATTCATTTACACAGTAAAGAAATTTCCATAAATTGTTGCCAGAAAGCTTAGGTATATTTCGATTTTAGATAAAAGTACTTAAGGTTTGTGGCAAAATTTTTTACAGTGTAGGTAATCATAAAAATTGCTATTAGACCAATTCCATCTTTTTGCCTGTTTTTGTTTTATCATTTAAATTAATAAAATTCAAATTATATTTTTGTGGAATCGAGTCTTACATTAAACGTACATTTTTCTAAAAATTAAATAATAAATTTATTATGGTTAGAATTTTAGTGATTAAGTCGTTTTTAAAAGTTTGTTTATCTTTTGTATTTTATTAGATAACTTCTCATTTTCACCTTTTATTTATCAGAAACAAAAACAGAATTTTATTTAAATGCTAAGTTTAAATGGTCGGATTTACCCTAATTTGTTTGGCATTCCGGCGTTACTCCAATTCAGTTTTTGTTTAACCTTTTAATTCCTACGAATGTGTGTGTCTTACTAAATTTTTTTTCTATGTAAATCAGTTAAAATAACTTCCAATATGGAAAAAGTGATGACAATTACTTTAAAATAGTTATAGTATGGATTTTGAAAAAGTGGTTCCATATGTCACCATTAGGTTGTAGTGGTAAATTTGTTAATGTTTCAATTATCGTTGTTATGATAGATATAAAAGAAATGTCTCTTAATAGTTAAGAATAACCATAGCTTGCATTTAGTACATTTAATCCACGTTAATGCACATTTTACTACATAACTTTTGAATTCCAGTAGAGCAGCTAAGTGTTGACCACAACCATACCTTCTAGATGGCAAAAAAGCCGAATATAATCCTTTCGAGACATTGTCTTATTTTGATATAATTCCATGTGCATATCTTGCAAATCCACTCCACCCATCGCTTTATTGTACTCCCTAACGACAGCAAGGCAAGGTATTAAGACATATTTCTTTTCTTTTGTTGACCATTTATCCACGTTTTCAAGCGGGTCTTGATAGAAGTATACACATGTATAGGCTTATTGTTATACCACTTAACGGCATAAATGTTAGTTCGCCTAAATATCATTTAAAATCGAAGATATTCCCACTTTCGTATGCCTCACTTTTGTGGCTTATTTTTCATTTAATGTTTAAATTTAGTTCTTCCCGTTAATGGAACCATTATTTCGTCAATGGCATGGCATTTTTCAGCTTTGGTTTGTAACATGTTATGTCGGAGTAAATCAATATCTGGTGGAATTTTGTACAGTTTCTCGTACGCTGGCTGATTACGAGCTTTCATCTGGCTATTGTCGTTTAAGTATAGAAATCATTTGATTAATCGAATCTATTTCGGCTTATTGTTGAAGAAATGGTAGGAATATTTGTTAATTCAGCCCAGTAAAATCTCTAGCTGGGAAGTTTTATATTGCCCATTAATGAATTTATTCCGATGTATGTCTCTATTTCCTCAAATTATATGTTTATTGAGCGGCCGTCGGTTTGCGTTGAATAAAATTTTATTTGATATACCATGTTCTCAGTCATGAAATATCCAACTGGCAACTTGAAATATTCATCTAGTGTAAGGCTTATTGGTTCATCAAACTCTTATAGAAAATCGACCAGAACATGATCCATATCTTTCGCTTCCATTTGGGGCTCGTAATTTTTTTTTCCGTTTTGCAAAATAAACAAGTGGAATATCGTCTTCGGAATTAAACTCATCTTAACATTCCCAAGAAATATTTTCTGCCAGCTGGCGCAGATGTTACGAGTTTTCATTCAGAATGAATTCTTCATCACTTTAATTATCTGATATGTCTACATCTGATATATCACCTTCTAAAATGAGAGCAATGATAAGGTATTCTACAGACTTTCGGGATGTGCTTTAGACCCGTTTTATATTGAGAGCAACTACAAAATTACAAAAACAATTAAACGTAAAAGGTCCAAATGACGACACAAACAACAGCAGAACTGCACTAACTTTCTACCAGTGATGTAAAGGACTCAACTTTTGACTCAACTCAAGTAGTGGCTCCACTCAATTATTGAGTCCGCTCAACAGTTGAGCGGTGATTCATCGCTCGAAATTTGAGCGAAATAACTGGTTGAGCAAACCCAATCTTGAGCGGACTGACTACTTGAACGGACTCATCATGTGAGTTGAGCGGACTCAAATCCTGTTTTAACTAACATAAGGAGAATCTGATTTAATTAAAGTTGAAACTGAAATTGTTTCAATCAAATAAGGAAAACTCACAAAAAATTAATTCATTCTATTCATCTAGCTTTTGCTAATTTTCTTAGCCAACATTTCTATTCCTCTCAATATAATGTACAAATTCAGCAACTTGTAAAAGAAGTAAAAAAATACCATACTTGAAAATGTTATAATTCAATTTAAGGAAATTGTACTTACATTTTTCCATAGGATAAGGTATTCCTAAACGATCTAGCAAAATGCCGGAAATCTGCCAATTTTTATGGCCAGATATCTGTCCTGCTGATCACACACGGAGCAGATATTCGGGCAGATTTCATCTGGCACAAAGTTGTCAGATAGTTTTCGGTCATGCGTCTGTCCTTATTGATTACACGACCTGCATGTTTTCATCTGATAAAATACTGTTTTTATCTAGCAAAGACAACATAAACTAATGTTCATTGTTCAAAAATGACTTCTAGAGCAAAGTGCATTTGGTGCAATTGAAAAAGGGGATGTTGTTCGATTTCGGTGATCAAGCGCATTGTTTCACCACTGGTTCTTGTTGACTCCTGCTTCCTTCTCCGCTTCGCCTTGTTTTCATCTGCCATTTTGTTAATTATGTATATTTATGCTATTTATATACTGTATACTGCTGGTAAATATAATAATATATAATTATATAATATAATACAAACCTTGTATAAACTTGTCTCCTATTTTTTTAACAGGTAAACTGGACAGATATATGTTCAATTCAAAAATTTACCGGGCCGATTGGCAGACAATAGATTCCTTCCGCAAAACCCGCACGATTACGTCGCGTGTGCTAAAAAGCTCGTTCCCAACACACGATACACTCTTTCCGAATGGAAAGCCTGTATAATTTTGAACTTTCACGTGAACTGGATAATTTTCATATAACCTTGTGTCATCTGGAATGACGTGTTGCCCTCTTGAAAATTTCAACGATCGAGACGACACTCATTACCCTTTTTGACAAATTCTAAGCGCATTTCCGAATTCTTTTACAGTCAGATTTTCAAGGAAAAGGGTTTATTTTGGGGTAATTTTTACGTGAATTTTATTAGCATGTCAAGAGAATTAAAAAAAAAGCAACCGTTTGCGTTTTGATGTGTGTGGTGCAAGCAAATTGGAAAAAGAAAATAAACAGAAAAATGTGGCGCAAAAAGTAGTTTGCCGATAGGCATGAATTCAGTGATATGAAATTACTTAAGGTGTTAAAAATAAATTATCCAGCGGACTTATACAACTATTTGAGAATGGATGCAATTGATTTTTGTTTTTTACTGGACACGCACCGTAAATCGGACATATTTTATACAAAATAGCGACTTCCACACACAAGAATACACTTCTAGTTGTCAACTCCAACTGACAAGATTGCGCGTGGGTAAAATTATTATGTGTGTGCTTGAAGAGGAAAGGAAAACTGTCGATATTCGGCACATGATTTTGCGCAGTAATCGTGGCATGTCATCTCATCCACACACCAAGGCGCAATCATGTTCAAACCGGGAATGTAAAGGATTGCGGGCACGCAATCATGTTAGTGTGTGGCTACCACTGACTTATAACAATGGACTGAGCGATTTGCTCTTTCATGTGGCACAAAAAATATTGTGTTTCTGTATATCACCGTTAGAGCACCCTTTAAAACGATTACATAAAAAACATGTAAAACTCAACCAATCAGATGAAATTTTACACTCGAAAATCGAATTAAATAAAAAAATGTATTTTCTTGTGTCCAAGTGATATTTTAATCGTTTATAAGGAATTAAACTCATTCCGACTTTAATTTTCAAAATTTATTCTTAACTGAATCCTGCTTATGGGCAAGAGAGACGGAGCATGGTAAACACTATCTTTACCTTATTCCATCTGAAGTGATTGCATCTGTAGCCAACATAAAAACATCAAATGGCATAAGCAAATATTCCCGAATGCAATATTTTGTGTTGGTAGCTCCAACTCTGTTACAGGGCGAAAGAAAGAACTATAAAACTTGTGCCATGCTTTCCTATAGGAAAATGGCAATACGCTCAGTCCATTGTTATAAGTCAGTGGTGGCTACCTAATGTTCCAAAATTTGCCGATAGAAAAATTGTTTGAGTAAACGTGCGGCAGACGTCTGGACATTTCTGATTGCCAGATGTTGTCGCCAGATAACTGTCTATATCTGCCACCGTGATTATACGTATCTACCCATAAAAATGGGCAAATATCTGCCATTCTGCCAGATCGTTTAGAAGTACTTTTCGCTTGCATCACTATATTTCAAAATTTTCATTTAGACGACATCTATTCGGAGTTACGGAGAGTTTCCCGATGCTGAATAATCCGTCTACCGAAGCACTACTAGGCAGTGCTGTGTTATATTCGGTATAAGGATATATCATCAATCACTTTTTACTGAAAAACGTTTATTTTCAAATACGCTCTGTGGAAAAACTATACTCCAAGAACAATTTCGGACTCTCCATAGAATTTTGCTCATCTTCACAATCTTAATTTTAATTAAATCAGATTCTCCTTAACTCCAACTCAAATGATGAGTCCGCTCAAGTAGTCAGTCCGCACAAGTAATCAGTCCGCTCAAGCCGCTCAAACAGTGAGTCAATTCAAGAGTGAATCCGCTCAACCAGTGAGTCCTTTCAACTTTCGAGAGATAAACCACCGCTCAAGTCTTGAGCGGACTTAATGATTGAGCGTACTCAAGTCCTAAGTTGAGCGATGAGTTGATATGACAAATGAGTCCGTTCATTTACAACCCTAATTTTTACTATATGGTGGAAGCCAAAGTCTGCAAAGTAAAGGTTAAGTACTAAAGAGGCTTATGTGGGGTAGTTGGTCGAGAGATGTCAATGTGAACAAATTCTCATTCACTCTCAGAAAAATGCAGCACAACCAACCACAACTCAGAACAAACCAAAGATGTGCTCAGTGATGTCATGCACACGAGCACTGGTGGCAGACTTTGTAGCTATTCAATGAGGGTACGCGACCTTTATACTATGAAGACTTTGGGTGGAAGATTTCGCTAAATCAGTAGAATACTTTGTTTTCTAAACACCTGAAGTTACCATCAACCAATTGCAAACTAATGGTGCCACACATATACTAACAAATTAAAATGCAAAACATATGAGAACCAAATATATTTCTCATTTCTAAGTGCTTTCTTTTCAATTCATTTGCACTCAATAACAAAGCACTAATCACACTGAATTCTTTAAGCTAATTGAAGTAAAATATCGAAAACATTGGTGCATTATGTAGCAAAGCATGTAGAAAAACAATCAAATTTTCATCTGTAATAAACACAAAATTGTTGCTAGTATTCCGATGCCATTTCGGAATCCCCGAATAGGATTGTACCTGGTACCATATGGAACCATTGGGAATTAAAGAGTTAATTCCGAAAAAATCGCTACGATCATAAGTTCATTCGGTGGAGCAGACTTTTTACTTCGAATGACCTTTCAGATGACTTTTGTTTAATTAGAAGTAATTCGTTATTTATTTAAAAATTCATAAGAAACCAAATGTGTTTATTTACTAATTCGGAATATTCTGTTTGTTCCTTTCTGTTTCCTTATTTACGTCGGAACATTCTAAGCTCATTCTTTAAAGTTTTTGATTGGCAATGATTTGTTTGAAACTTTAATATTTTAATAGCTATGATGTTATGGAGTAGACTACCTATGAACATGATTTTGTCAGTTAGGACTTGAATAGTTTTGAGTACAATAAAAATTACCTTTTGTCGTTTGCTCCATAAAATATTATACAAAAAATGCATAATCCTTTAACCCTCTCTACAAATTCAATGAAGTTACTACATACACTAAAACTGATTTAATTTACACAAAAAAAAAAAAATGTATGAACTCTCTTCCCAGGAGGTCACCGATGAAATATAATCACTTACAATACATAAAAAATGTAGTTAACGGTCGCACTGAGATAATTCCCAGACACCGACAAGAAACATTTTCATCCGAAAAGTCATCTTTGAAACTATAACTTGAAAATATAAATTAAATAAGAACGCAGAACAGCAGACATTTGCATATTCCCAAATTTGGGATATCGTCCTTGCTACTTTTGCGGTTGTTATTAGCTGAACAACTCCCCTAGACAAGGAAAGTCCGCACCCGAAGTTCCAGTGCAACTCCAGTAAAATTAAATTATTCATTGCTTGCTGGTTTTACGGCGGCGGCTACCGTGTCGTCGTTTAAGGGTCCCCGAACTACAGGCTTGCGATAGTAAGTCTCACATTAATGACTTACAGAGCTTTTGCCATTAATATAACCGAGAGAAGTTCTCAAGCAATCTAACGGTAAGAATTATTAATGAGAACTTATTATTCGGAGGGCTTCTTTAAAACCCATAATACCTATGAAATGGAGGAGAGTTGGAATGAATGACAGAATTGGGCAATCGTAAAATAAATGTTACTTGGAATTTTTTGTCTTTGGGTTGGTAAATTTTGAGAAATATATAAGAGCCGAAAAATTGGAGGAAACATCTCTACGCCTATCTACTTTTATTTATCAATCTTTGGATTAACTATAAGAAATCGAAAAAGAATTGTAAATATAAAAGTCATTTGTGGAATATATGAGTTGGGAACGATCTAGTTTTTTAAAAGAGGAGTGAAAGCAATCATTGATTCGCTCCAGTCTTACCAGATACTATTACCTTGAGTATTAGATACATACGGATTTGTTCGATGATTACGGTTTCCAAATTCTAGTCTGTCATTGTATCCTAGACTAGTATTGTCACCTGCTAGTATATAGTAAAAAGAAAAATTATAGCTAAGGTTATAGCTAAATTTTTGGACTGGAGACTAATTGAGGTTAACCAATCGCTAACATTTCCCCAAAAATAGATTTTAAATATGTAAGAAAACTTCCAACAGGTGAAAAAATTGTATAAATTAAGGACCGATAGCATTCCCACTTTTTTGCCTTTTAGTGTGTCTCGTGAGAAATTTTTTTTTAAAAGTCTTGTGTTTTTAAGCTCTTGAAGGGGGATACAATAAAAGCATTAACAAAATGGATTAGGCAACGACGCATAATATTAAAAGTTATTTTAGTTCTTGCATGTCCGTCTGCCTGTCTGTCTGTCTGCCTGCCTGTCTGTCTGTCTGTCTGTCTGTCTGTCTGAATGTCTGTCCGTCTATCGATCCCTACGTCCTCACAGTAAGTCGAGAACGCGTTTAATTAGATGCGCAGTGTTTTTAAAGAAATTTTAGATTTAAGTTAAAAAATGGGACAAATCAGGTAACTATTTTTGAGTTTCCATTCAACAAATTCGTGTATAGCTGAAATTTTGTACACGACGTACATAAAAATAGTAAATACAATTTCAAAAATGACCTAAATCGGGAAACCCCATCTGGGTGTTGTCATACAAGTTTTTGGTTTTTCACTATACAGGGTGTTTCTTCCATGGTAGTCAGTAGAGCAGAAGTTGATAGTACTCACCTAGTTAACAAAAAATTGTATGGAAGGGCGGGGGGAGGAGGGGGGCGGAATATCCATCGTTTACGAATTACAGGGTGATTAAGAAATACGCGAATTTTTCACATAGCACCCTGTATCTTACAAGGTACAGGGCGTACGGTCACAGTTAAGAGCTCATTGTATACAGAACTTTATGACCTGATGTGTGGTATCTGTAGCCGTTAGTATATTCTAACCTATTCTCAGGACTATTCGCAAAACTATTCTCGAAGATATTTTCTTCCCTTAGTGACTGCAAACACGTCATTAAAAAAACTATCAGTTAATTTCGGTATGACCTGAATAGGAGAGTATATGTACAGTACACAGTTTTTATAAAAAAGTTATGCTTATGACCTTAATTCAAAAAAAAAAAAAAAAATAGACGTCGAAGTGAGAAAAAAGTTAAGAATATCCGAAATTTTTAGTTTAGACCCACAAAACTCCTGAGAGGAGAGGAATGTCGGATTGGTTGAGCAGTCGTTGGGCATAAAGTTCTGCAAAAGAATAAAGTCTTAATTGTGACCGTACACCCTGTGCAGTTGTTTTCCCTAACTTTAGACCACTTCTCAGAACTATTTGGTTATAATTTCTTAATATTTAGACTGTGCCATTTACTTTTCGTATTAGGGACTTGTGTATCTTCATTAAAGAAACGACGTACAGTTTTCTATATTTAATGTGTTTTATGCAGTATATTTAATAAAAGGTGTTGGTCCAAAGATGGGCTCTGAGTTGCCCAACTATGGGGTATTAAAAATTTTTCACCAGATTTCAAAATTGAGGGAAGAAAACAGGGGAATTAATTTTTTTTTATTCCGTGTTAACTTTTTCAATAATACATACATGTGAGACTTTGATATAAAATTCAATTTCAAATATTTTGTATTTAAAATTTTATTTATCTTTTATTTTTGCTCCAAATATATTCAGTGTTAGGGATTTTGAAAATATTTCATGATGATGGGTTTTTTTTACTTTTAGAACGATTTTCTATCTAATTTATTATCGATATGCGCCTATTTCCAGAACGCCCCACATTTAGGAAATGACTACTAACTACATGCACAGCTTGCCACTGGATGTGTGCAAACAAGTGGCAATAGGCATAAGACTGTCAATCAAGTACGTGCAACTGAATTTCCGTGATGCCAAAACCGGTTACCCTGGTCCATTATTGGGCACCTGGTACATAGGTAGGGGAACGACCGTACTTTTTAAGATTCAGAGAGTTTTGTGAAAAATTCGCTGTAACTCCGAAACGATTGATATGTCCCCCCCCCCTGCCGTACAATTTTTTGTGCGGCCAGGTGAGTACTATCACATCCTGCTTTACTGCACATCATAGAGGAAACACCTTGTATATTTGGAGAATGCCCGAGAGCCCGTCGCAGTATAGACCTGAAATTTCGTTCAAGGCGTTTTCATAAAAATTATAAATACAAGTTCAAAAATGGACTTGGTGTTACCATATAAAGCTGTGGTCTTTGATTTCATTTCACTTATATTTTCACTTGGGGTATTTTGGCATAGGCAGTACGACGAAAAATCCCAAATACGGAGGCATCCAATGTATTATATAAATTGTCATAGACCAATTATAACTTTCTCTCTTGTTTTAATTGCGTGTAGTCTTTCTTCAATAATTTAGGTTTTGCTTTTCCCTCTTTTGTTTTAACAGACACATTTTAAAAGGAAAAAAGGAACAAATTATTATTTTCAAGGATAGTGGGCACAAGAAATTAGTATGATATTTTTTTTTCTAGCAATTCATTTTTAAGGCTCGATTACGGAACCATTTGATCATAAATTTATATATTGGATATCATTATAAAGGATGAGCAACTGTTCAAGTTTGGCACTGACATATCCTTAAAAGGATTTATGAGCACTTCCTTTGAAAACGAAGCATCTTCAAATGTAAATTTGAGGGATTGGATAGATTTTAGAGGGTCTAGTCAAAAATGTGACCAAGGGACTCCAAGGATTCCATTGACATACCCCATCTTACGAAGTTACCGGATACCCTGTATGATTGCTTGTCATTGCTCACTGCCTGCTTTTTTAGAGGTCATGCAAAACCCACAAAAAATACTTCCCAAGCCATGAAACAGACTCCCTCATTTTCACATGAGAGCCACAACTGAGTCTTATGGAAGAATAAAAAAGCTTGGTTTGAATGCTCTTGCGTCTAAAACTACTATTCATACAGAAAAATGATCTTCTGATAACTTTAAGCTTCCTTTCTTATCTTCCCAACAGTAGTAAAATTTTTATATCTTTCATAACAAAATTATGTAAAAATATTTATTTTAACCAAATGACTACGATTCCCCAAACAAAAACGTTCAGCTGAGTAATAATTGCAAAAGTGAATGTGCCGTGGTACGATGAACTCGAATCAATCTGCCTATAGATTCAGACTACGGCCGCACATACACTATTGCAGCTATAACTCAGCTGAGAGCTATTGAGCGTAAGTGGTAAGGTTACTTTTGAATTAAAACTATTTAATTATTTATTTAAGTAAGGCATATAGTAAGGGTAGCCTTTTTTACGGCAAGAAGCCAAGCTTAAAATTACTGCAATACAATGATCCTATAGGTATAGTAGTTTACGTTCCATATCAATTATTAAGTCAATGTCGGGCACTTTTCCATAAGTATCAATATAGAACATTATAGAGAACGGATCCGCACGCACACATATAGATTTCTGGTTCATGGATTGGGAAGTATTTTTCGAGGGTTTTGGGTCATGGTAAAACTGTCGAGAATACTTCACAAGCCATGAAACAGACTCCCTCCCTACCACGAGTCCCAATAGAGTCCTTTCATTCTAAAAATTCTAACGTTCTTATGTAAAATTGATAGAAGTTTGATTTGAATACCTCCTCCGCTCTAAACTACTATTCATAAAGAAAAATGGTGTTCTGATAATCTTAAGCTTGATTCCTTATCTTCCGAACCATACCTTTCCTAACAAAATTATTTGAAAAAATTTATCTTAACTAAATGACTACAATTCCTGAAACAAAAACTCTCAGCTGAGCAATCATTGTATATGACGCTGTGACGTCATGGCATGTAGCTGGCTACAGATTCGAACCCCGGGTGCACGTACACACATGCAATTATCACTCAGCTGAGACGTATTGAGCGTCAAATGGTAAGCGTACTTTGTAATCAAAACTATTTTATTATTTTTTTAAGTAAGGTATATAGGAAGTGTAGCCTTTGGGAAGGTATGGAACCAAACTGTAAATTACTAGAAGGCTATTTTTCTATATGGATAGTAGTTTAGGCTCTATAGCATATAAAATATCAATGTTTGGTACTTTTCCATAAGTATCAATATAGAACATTTTAGAAAACCGGACTCACAACGCACACATATAGATTTCTGTTTCATGGCTTGGGAAATATTCTCGAGGGTTTTGGTCATGGCGTTATAAATTGCATATGTATGATAAACGTGTTATTTGAAAGCTTTTTAGCAGTATGTCTTCTGGAAAATCAAGCATGTTTCATGTTTAAAACTTTATGCTGAATAGTGAGGAGAACTCTAACGACTATGTATAGGTCAAAATGTCAAAATGTTTACTTTTAGGAACGACAAAATGATTTTCAGTATTTAGAAAAATTAACTAATGAATTTTTTCCGTGTTTCTCATTATTGATGGAGAGCTACAAGTGCAGGAGCGGAAAGCTTGGCTTGACTAAAATTAAATATTTAAGTTGTTTTTAAGGTTCCTTACCCAAAGGGTAACAACAGCAACTCTAAGATTTCGCTGTCCGTTCGTCACCAGGTTGTATTTCATGAACCGTAATAGGTAGATAGTTGAAATTTTCAAAAAAATTTTATTTCTAGTGGCGTTATAAAAACAAAGACTAAAAATAAAATAAAATTCAAAATTAAAGGGGGCCCCCATACAAGGAACTTGATTTTTTCGGCGTTTTTTTCCTCGTTTATTCTCATTCATTATTATTATCATAAGTAGACATTTTTTTTTAAATGATTTTCAGATGACAGTATTATTATCATTTTTTCAAATGACAGCTTTATTTTTTCACATGACGCCTAGTCTCATTTGAAAAAATAAATGAAAAGTACATAGTGTTAAATTTTGTACGATGGCACGGAACCCTTCGTGCACAAGTCCCTGGCACTTGGCCGGTTATTTATTTAACAATTGATTTTACAAGAAGCCGTTTTATAAAGATTAAACAAAATTCTTTATAGATATCATATTCAAGTAAATAATTGAAAATGTGAATGCAAAAGAAAATTATACTCAAAATTTTCCATAATGAAATCACTTTATAAGAATAAAATTTGCAGCGACTACAGTGGTCAGATAGTTCTTTTATGTAATACCTGAAATGCAGCAGCTCGATAAACTTACTACGAAAGTTACGTTTTATGCATGGCTTGAGATTTCAATATGTAGCATGACCATTATTGTGACAATATGAACTCTATATTAAGTTACTAGATATGTGTTATATGTTATACCATAACACACGGGGTCAGATTTCAATACATTTTTTTTTTCAATTAACAAGAGATAATAAGATTTCCGTAAAAGCAGTAATATGAATCGTAACTCGTAGTCTACTTATTTCGGATAGTCTAAAAATAACTATTCTGAAAGCATGACAGTCTCAATTTATTACAGCTTGGAAAATACTATCATTAAGCCCATAGAAGATAAGGCCATCATATTAGGTCTAAACAACTAAAGTACCTACTAATTTAATTATTATAGTTGAACCCTCATGAAAATATAGCATATTTTGAAATCATCAAAGAAGGGAACAAAATTGATTCTTCGTGAAATCAAAAAATCTAAAGGAAGCCCATTAAAATGATGCAACCTTGTTATAAATAAGCAAAATAATCGAAACCCTATTGTATAAGTAACCAACAAGACGACTTCTCGTCGTCGTTAAATTGCTGCGATTCACTCTAAAAGATTCTTGCATTCAAGACCTGTCGACATTCCTAGGAAAAAAATTTAGCGTTTCCTTGACGGCATGGAGGCAAAAAAATAACATCATCCCTGCGCTGATGGAATTTGTGATTGAGCAACTGCATTGAATGCAAATCAGATTCAATGAAAACTCCAAACGCTGTCATTTGATTTTATATTCATCGTTAAAATCGATTCCCCGGGAAAAATTCTCAAGGAGCTGAAATGGTTAAATTTTATCTAAATTACACAGTTGGAAAAAAAAAGGGAACACAAAATGAGGTGGATAGGATAGGGCGCTTCGGAGCTTCGGGTCTTCGGCATCTTACTATAGTCAGTCAGTTAGTCTAAGGACGATATAGATGTGGCTGTGGTTGTGGTTGTACAACCGATTCTGGATCCTCTGTCGTCGACACACGAGATATCACAGGAAATTATTTTTTAGGAAATGGCTTCATTTCTGGGTTGTTACTTTGCAGATTCATGCAGAATTCTTGGCGCGATTGAAGTGTTTTTAGTGTTTTTCCAACGACCGAGTCAGGAAAATAGATTCAGTTCTTGTTGAAAGTATATTTCATTCAGGCCGCCAGTTTTTGTTCTTCACTTCGAATCGTTATTTTCATTATACCTTTAAAACATGCCCTTTTCTATCTTATTTTGAAGCTTTCGAGGTAGATTTTATGCTGAACAGTTCTTATGGAGAAATTTAAGTATTCACGATGACGAACTCTCGATATGATATCGCATTTTTTGTTTTAATGAAGTTTACCTATTCGAATAGTAGCTAAAGTGGATGTGTTTTTTTCCGAATTTCCCAGAAATTCAATGCTTCGTTGATGTGAAAGTAATTTAAGGACTGAAAATATTTATTAAGCTAGCTCAATTGATTTTTGTTATTTTTTTTTTTCTTATACAGCTAGAGAGAGTTGTTACATACTTTGCCATATGCGTAAGATAACCACTATGTGTGTAATTGAAAAAGTATCTAGATTTGCGTCTGAGCTTTACGCATGTTAAGGGCCATGTAGTTTTTTTGGTGTTGTTTTTTTAGTCAATGATCTCAAATATTTAAAAAAAAATTAGCAAATAATTTATTAAATATTTTTAAAACCTACACACAACTCATATTCTGACCGTTTTTGTCTTGAAATATATTTCTGCGTGCTTTGTTAGTATATCAAGAAATGTTCAAGCTCTATTATGGCAGGCAACACTTTTTCTTAGGATTTAATCGACAAAATAAAAGTCGTCTGACAAAACATATTTTTGACTGTAGGTATTTTATCAATAATACATATATCGGTAAATAACGGTGATAAGTTCTTCATTCGGCTGATTAATTCTGATGCCGAAAAGTTCCTCTGAGTCTGTTTCTTCTTCAAAGCAGCACATTCCCTATGTACCTATGTCATCCAAGCTACTCCAATAACCCTATATCGGATATAAAACTTGTAATTGTGTCTGTATCAAGTATAAAATTTGTAGTCTCAAACGAAGTAGACAGACAATTAAATTAACAAAAATTAATAACATAGTTGGATTCCAAGAGGGTTGTATTGAAATAACATCTAAAAATATTATAAATCATTGACAGATTGCTGCTATCAACGCATGCTTGACAGTCAGGATAACCATCACCATAACAAGCCATATCATCATGGGAAGTTCAAAGTGTGCATTTGAGAACAAAAAATACACTGAAATCATTTAGTGCAACAGGAGTCATAGTTAGAGAAAAATAACAGTCCCTATCTGCTAAAGGCAGATTATCATAAGTTTTTTTGTCTCAAATTTAAAAACTAACGAATTTTTCGGTAAGATAACTTTAGACATCGGTTTCTTTCGATCTTTTCCAAGAGATTGGTGAAAACCAATTTCTGATGCCAAAAATATGGAAGGAAATTTAATTATAGTACCAGAAATCTTATGTATTAGCTTACGACAAATTACAGGCGAAAGTATACACTATGAGATGACCATATATGCGAAAAACCCTCGTAAACTTAAGACATTAAATTTTGCTGATGGCAGATTAAATTTTACTGATGCCATTAATGAATTAAGAACAACAGCGAAATTATGGACCTTATTCTAATAAAGGGTATTGATGCTACTGAATGTTATTACAGATAACGTAGAAAAATCAATTCTTGGACAAGAAAAAGCAATGCCTTTTGAGTTGGTAGCTAACCTTAAGACTTTGCGCCTAGGACTACTTGAAAATTTGAAAATTATATTCAGATTGCTGTACATTCCTGAACCACAATCATCTGTTAATTGCGTATGACGAAATATTTTATTATATCCGGAACAGTACTTAAATGGGCATGACGCAATGTTTTCGTCATGGAAATTAACTGTAATATGTTGAACGCAAATGTTTTGCAATCTGTGACATGAGCGCTGTTTACTTCTGTTCCCCGGTTGACAGATTAATAAATTGAATGACTTAAGTAGACCTGTATGCCATGTGCATAGATGCGAATATCAGTATCGCCTTACCTCAGACAAATCATTGTTGTACAGGTTAAAAAATGATAGACCCAGAATAGATTCCTGAGGAACCTCGTTGTTTAGAGGAATTAAATCTGAACGAACATTTTAACCTAAGATTAGAATTTGGAAACGTGGAGTTAAAAGAGATGGAGCAAAAATTGGATTTCAAGTAAAATAAAAGCGATTAGATAATTTCTCAAAGCAAGGTCTTATAGCATACGCTATCAAAATGCATGTTTTTGAAAGATGGAAGTGAATGCAATCAAACTGGTTGTTAAAGAGACAAGATATTGATGAAATCGTCTCGTGCAAACCATAGTTCGTACTATGCTGAGGACCAACGACGTAGTCGTGATTGCTCAAGTAGCACACAGAAATAGATATATTGAAAGCATAAGAATCTCTGGGGAATTTATCGCTCCTTGTATTCATTGAAACGCAAAACAACTCTGAAAGCTTTTCGGCTATTCTCAGGAGAATCCAATGGAAAGAGTTTAAGCTTATCAACATATGGAAGTATGTAGAAAAATACGGTTATCCCAATAAACTTCACGCAGGACAAAACAAACTAATCTCCGCTGCACAATCTCGATAAGATTTATGTATACATAATAAAAAGGAGACCAAACCGGACTGTTATACTCGAAAATAGGTCTAATGAATGTGCAGTAAAGGATCTTCGTTATGAGTGGATCATTAAACTATTTTGACCATCTACATTTACAAACCCCAGAGTAGCTTTAGCCCTGACAATGATTGCATTAATATGATCCTCTAGGAAAGACGGGTATTAAGGGAGACACCCAACTCTTTGGTTTTGTCAAATCTAGTTAATAAGCATCAATCTAAAGAATAACTGAAGTTCAATGGCCTCCATTTACGAGAAAAGGACATAGAAATACATTCGTAGATGTTGAGAGGAAGACAGTTAATGGTGTCTAAGTCCAAATTTAGAATTCCACATTCGTTTTTATTAAAAATAATGCGGAAGATTTTGGCATCGTCAGCATAGCAAAGTATTCTTGAATTAGTTAAAATCAGGGATACATCATTAAAGAAAATAAAAAAAAAGAAGTGGTCCGAGATAGCTGCTTTGAGGAACACCAGAAGTATTATATATTACGCCAGAAAGAGCTTTCAGATATATATTTCGCTGCGTACCATCCGATAAATAAGAACGAAGCCAATTGACTAAAACAGAAGGAAAACCAAGAAGAGTCAACTTATGAATAAAAATTTTATCATTGATTCGGTTAAAAGCTTCTTAAAATCCGCGATCAACTTGCAATCAACTTGCTTTCCGCTTTCAATTGCAGAAATACACATATTAGTAAACTCTAACAAATTAGTCGTAGTAGATTTGCCTTTAATAAAGCCATGCTGAATAGAGTGTAGGAAAGGCTTTTAGTGGAAGTACAAGTCATCGCAAACCATGTCTTCAAATATTTCACCAATACAACATAAATTAGCGACGGGTCTGTAGTTAGAACTGTCGCACTTATTACCCTTCTTATGCAAAGGAATAATTAAAGGAAGCTCCCGCTGGTTAGGAAAAACACCACAGGTTAAAGATAAATTAAAAAAATAACACAAAACAGAAACGATGGTTTTCAACTATATTTGGTCTAGTTGGCTTTTTACAGACTGTGATAGATACCAATTGTTGAGTTACGACTGTTTTAATTACCTTACTTTCATTGACATCAACGTTCTATAGATTTCGAATGCATAATACAATTTTGTGTATAATCTTAATATGCACCGTGGACTGCGCTAACTTTAGCCATTATCTTGTTGCTTACAGATCTGTATGATGCTTAAACAAGGATCGTGGAACTACTTCAGTCACATATAAAACTTTTCCTGAGTGGCATTTTTTCCCTTATACAGTTTAAACTTGAATTGCGGTATTTTAATTTTCGTCAATTTATGGTATACATGCGCAGAATAACAACTCACTAGTTTTGTGAGGATTGACTTGAGTATGGATTTTTACCAGAAAATAACAAATTTTTGCCACCAGAGTTAGGTTCTCCTGTTAACCGCTAATTTGTTCGTACCAATTAATTTACTTGAAGATATCATATAATTTTTCATTCCAGTTCTCCCATTGCCTTGTCCAAGTCGTGTCTTTGTATAAAAATTCAAGTTTTCAAGTTCGAGGATATATTTCGTATTTTATAGAACTAGTCTTCTTAAGGAAGATAGTCGCCAACTTTTAGTATAATCTCCTTTCAACTTGGTGTTGATTGATTGACAGTTGAAGCCCCTTACATGGGCTCTGGAACGTAGGCCGTATAATATCCCACTGTTTACCCTCCAGACTTATGAGCAATTCCTCATAGTTCTCAACCTGACGCTCGAATGTAAGTATTGGCTCCCATCTCTCGTTGCTGGCCTCGCGCAGCTCGTCCAGGAGGTGTAAGCCAAGGAATCTGTAATATTTACCCGAGAGATCTGGACAGTGACAAAGAATGTGAGTCAATGTCTTAGTCTCTTCTCCACATCCCCTACATACAGGTTCAGCAACAAGCCATATCCTATCTAGGAAACTGTGTTGTTCATTGAAAAATTTTGTTGCTGGTGGTCAACACATAAAGTTAAGTCGACAAATTTACGAAGTCAGTCCCATTTTCTTTATGGGGATATCTCTGCGTGGAAACGTATCTAATTAGTGCTTTCCTATGATCCCTCACCCTGACCTCCATAGCAATGCAACTATATCTTAGTGGTTGCCAGAGTATACTTTACCTACCAGTTATATGTAGTTGGTACTATAATCAATAAATTCTAGCACCACGTCTACATTTATTAAGTTTTCTCCTTCAAAGCGGAAGTATTGTAAGAAATTATATAAATTTTTTTCCTCTTATACTGCAGTTCCTTTAATGTTATTGCAGCACAGCTCTTGAAAGCATTATGCTCAGTTCTACGCCATTGGCAGATTTAACCGGCAGAAACCAGAAATTGCTCCAGTTATAGCAATAAAGATTTATTGCTGTCTTATGTATACCCAGTGCGATTGAATTGGGTAAAACTTTTCATTTTCCATTGATTTATTTCGATCTGCGGGCTCAGATTTGATGGATTAATGGAAAAGGCATGTCAGACCTTCGTAAAAAATGATGTTGTGTTTTACTGTACGGTGGTGGTTTCATCTTATCTTGGCCAGGCAAAATGGAGGGGTTGAAGTGGGAGAAGATTGATAATATTCGATATTATGAAATAAGGATATTTCTAAGAGCATAGTTATGCAAGACAGTTCTGTCGTTTTTCATAATTTATTACCACATGAAGGAGTGTCGTCGCATAATGGCTTTATTTGACTTTCATTGTGAATTGCTGAAGGAGGTGTTCTATATCAAGGCTGAAAAAAAGTTTTTTCCTGTTAGATGAGAAATAGAGATTCGCTTCTGTAGAGCTAAAAGAAATACTCTAACATATATTTATATTTAATCTGGAAGTACATAGTTAAAGTAAATCAATACAGACAGTGTTACGTTACTTTTAAAAGACAAAATCAAACAAATCTTAATTTTATTCTTACCTGATTAACTTCCATTGTCATCACTGACCTTGATTTATGACACTTATTCGAAGTGGTTCTACCTATTTGACAGGTTGTAAAGATGAATCTTTTCAACACCGACGAATATCCATTACCTTCATTCAGGTCTTAACAAAGTTTAATATAAATGCGAAGAATACCTTGTGGCTTTTCTCTTACATACCCAGAAGATGGAAAAGCATTTTTCGAAAAGTGTAAATCACAGCACGTCATTATTCTTACACAAAATGCTGGTTCAACACCAGAACATTAGAAGAGCCCATGTATATCATCCCAAGGTTTTTATATCTTTGGAGAGATTTATGTGTATATACTACATCTTCCCCTTGTTCCACATTCCAAATTTAGCGGCCCTAATCAAAGGCCAGTAATTTAGTGCTGGAATTTATCTCCTGAATCCAGGACCCCTGGTTGATCTTAATTTGAAGTGCTAACCAAATACTTAAGTTAATTTATGTTGACACTAATGAGTGCAGACAATTGGGCACACACAGTCTGTAATACACGGGGACAAAATGAGAATTGTTTCATTTTGCCGGAATTTCGAAGGATATGCAAGGATGCCAAAATAATCGCATGGGATTACCGGATAATCGAAAAGAAATCCTAGGATTCACCCTTTCCAGCTGTGTTGGTAGTCAGCTCCTAATATTTATTTCGGTTAATTGATTGTTAAGGCTCAAATGCAACTACATGAGTGGAATCTAAAAGTGCTGTCGGTAATCGAAATCTTTTTTATTACCATCGTTTAGTCCATTTCAGGCAACTTGCACTCCATTTTCGTCTCGATGGAATCAGATAAGTAAAACTTTTTATTGTATCTAGGGTGAAATTGCTCCAGAGAGCTCTAGCTTTAGTTTATGGACTGTGAATGTCTTTTAACTGTTGTGTGTAGCAGAAGATGTTCATAATATATTTTGGTTCTTTAAAAGTTGTGATTTTTTTTTTTGCTTGTGCATAAATGAATATCAAAATTGGAGTTTCTAATAAACAGAGTGTTTCGGAATTAAGTATACGAAAATATTCCTTTCATATGCTTGATAATATGAAGTGACAGAACGTCTATCATAAGAAATAGCCAACTCCAAAAACCCCAAAGGTGGAAGGGGAGAGACCTTTGCATTAGGAATTAAATAAATTATGCAAAAAAGCTAATGGGAGGAAGGAGTTAAATTATCCTTGGTCAGAAAAGAAAATTGAGGATTTGGTATCTTAAGAGGACACAGAGCGATTTTAATAAGACATCTTAGAATTTGAGGGATTCTCACACTTGTTTACTAAGAATACTAGTTTTAGGATAAGTGTGAATGAACTCAGTGGTACCGAGCCATCGGCGAGTGAAATTGTTTTGAATGGGCTGGGCGATTCTCTTTTGCAAACCAGCTTAGACGACACTAGTATGAGGACAGTGCCGCGTGAATGGCTTATAGATTATATTAAAAAAAAAATGTAAATAAAAATAAAAATGCCAGACAACGCTAAAGTGGCCAAATTTGCAGCCCAATTGAGTCCTCTTTTTTCAGGTGAACCATACCCGCGAATTGAGCACTAAGTTGCTGCAGACAGGTGACCAAATGCATATAAGTGCCAAATCAAACAGATTTCTTTCAAATTTTCTCTAGTCTGCGGAGCGGGTTGTACCAATTGTGCGACAACATAAGATGCCTGTCTTATTGAGGGAGATAGAAGAACGACTGAATCGAATATATCTAACCCGAGAAACTTATCAAGTGTTAGTAAATAGATTAATCACACTCGTCAATTTCCAATACTGTTTAGCAGAAGCCCCAGAAAAAAAACCGAAATTTTGAGTTTGAAGTGTCATAAGTCTGGAGTGGGGAGGGCTACGGGGATAGTTGAGCAGTGGTTTGAAAGATCGTGAAGTTCTGGTCTTAAAATAGACCATACAGGGTGCAGTTTTGAATATATAGGGTGTTTAATGAAAAAGGCGAATATTTTACTAATTACCCTGTAACTCTAAAAAGTGACATTAACCCCCCCCCCCCCCTGCCATTCAATCTTTTACTTGTCTGGACGAATGGCATCAGTTGGGAAAACTTTGACCTATTAGTCTGGGACACCCTGTATATATACGTAGGTAAAAGCTAACTAAACAGAATTAGTAAAATAGTATGATTAAAAGATAAAAGGTTTAAGGGACAGCTAATCTAACAATTATTATTTCCGATAAATTTTTGATACATTTTAGTAATTTAATTAATTTTCATAAAGCGCTGAATTCCTTACAATCGAGTTCTGTAAACTAACCTACGCATTAGGTCCACATTTTCTTATACCTATTTGGCGGTGTTGTATTTTGAAGTGATTGATTTATTTGGAGATCTGGAAGAGCCTTCAATTTAGTTTTAGTGAACTCATTCTATATGGCGTCAAGCCCCTGCAGTGATATTTTGATAGATTGGGCAATACTGCAGACGTTTTCTTATTTTACCTTGGATGTATTTCTATTTGAAAAGGTATTTTTCCAAATTTCAAGTTAATATCCACATTCAAGAAAACAATCACAAATATTTGAAGGCCCTCATTACAGACTAATAACGTAAGGAAAAGTATTAGATGGCAGTCAATGTTTATAACCATGATTCGCCTTTACGTTAATAATAATTTTTTTTTTCTATTTGGGTATGATCATACCCAAACATATTAATTTTTTTATTATTACATTACTACTGAAGTTTTCCTTAAGAAAAGTCACTGCATTACATGACGCAGTACTGACGAGATTATTTCAGAACGATTTCCTTAAACTCCAATAGGTTGAAAATGGACCTGCTAATTTGTGGGCATCCAAGTAAAGAAACTTTAAATGTTTAATTCAAATTGAAAAGAAACCAGGAGCGAAATTATTGTACACAAACGTTTTTTTATAGAACAAAAGAATATTCATTCATTCATTGTATATCATAAATTAAGCCTGACTAAAATCACTGTATGCCCATGTAGGTTACTTATGTATAGTAGGATATAAAGTGAATTTTTATAACGTAATCATACACTGAATACTTTTTCGTGGAACCTCCCCACTCTCTCCGTCAATAGCCGAGGCAAGCTAGCGTGCCGGGTTTCTTGTCAACGCTGTCCATCGAGTGATCTGTCAGCTCATGCTGTCAGTCTGGACTTCAGATCCAAGCCAATCACTCAGCATAATTCCATAACAAAATAGCGCCCAACGTGGGGTCACCTCAGTTCGACGTCGGTGGTCTAAGTGTAGACTTTATTGGGGACTGGGACTTTGAGTGATACGACATCTGGTATTCGCTAGTTGATTGACCTCAAGTATCATATCCAGTAGAAGTTGCATACAGACCTGAGTCTAACTGTTGTTGTTACCTAAAGTAATAGTTTTGCAAATTTTGGTAAAATTTTTGAGAAAGTTTAAAGTCTTTGAAATTTTGTTTTAAAGTAAAGTTTTTCTAATTTTCATCTGAAGTTCAACTTTAGGTTTGACCCTGGTCAAGCCTCAAGTCGGAACAGTTGTCGTTTTTTTTTTAATTTTTCAATTTTGATCGAGATCTTTCCCGCTGGCATTCGCTATGGAAATAGTAAGTGGCCTCACAACAGTTTTGTTTGTGTTCTTACGGAGGCATGTCTTTGTTGGCCAACTGGCTGGACAGAGTCATGAATCTGTGAGATGACTTTTTGACTTTTAGCTAACTAGTTGACTGCACTCATGGCTTTGCCCAACTGGAAGGTTAGTTAGACATAGCATCTAACGAAGAGAAAGGTAAGAGTTGTTAGAAGATGGAAGTGATGGTACAAACCTTCAGTAATCAGGAGCTGGCATAATTCTAACTGCCTGACTGAATAATCTCTAGAAACATTTTCAGTCTTGACATCTCCAACCCGACTTTGCCATGATTTCTGTGAGAATTTCATTTTTTCTTTCATGCACACATCCACACTACTTACCTTTACGTATAACTTCTAACCTGATGGGAGGGAGAGTAGACCTGGAAAATTTTCGTGTTGTGAGTAAGCTCTTAGAGAGGGGGGGGGGGGGAATTTTACATGATTTTTGATTTGGTTTTTGTGTATCTTGAGCTCCGCTCATGGAATTGTTTTTTGTTATCCCTTGAAATTGTTTTAAATTATTTTGAGTGTAGATCTTACTAGGCTTTGTAGGTCTATTAAGAAAGTGTTTTGTTAAATCATGAATCTCTTCTTGATTTAAACCAAGCATAGAACACTCTTGAGCATTTAATGATCCTTTCAACGTCAACATAAGCATAAATTTCTTCTGGGGATGCAGTATTTATTGTTGTTGCTGGTGTCTGCGTTTCTGTTTGTTCCACTATTATAATTCGATCAGACCAATTAGGCTGAACAGTTGGATTTATATATGTATGGTTCTGAAATAGACAAAAGTCGACTTTTCACTTCTTCGCCACATAGAGAATGACTCAATTCTTCAATGTCGTCAGGTAGCTAATAGAATATCTTGAAAGCAGTCAAGTATTTTAGAACGTGTAGTCTTAAATATCCTGGGCGTAAATTGTCAGCCCTTCGCCAATATTTGCAATTACCAAAATTTTAACGTTGACCGCACAAAAAACCAATTATCTCTTATGACTTTGTTGGATTTTTTTCGAGTTTCTTATCTCAAAAACTAAACTTGTTATCCTTCTTAGGGCACTTTTTCCAATCCCTACAAAAAGTAACAGGAAGCGCAGTTCTTGTCGATTCGGGTCCGTTCAGTGCATACAGACACTCCGTCCATACAGAAAGCAGCCCGCGCATACATGATGTAGCTAGCGTCAGTGTAGCATACTGCTGCACGTATTTAATTTATGAATGCGCACAACTTCTGTTCTATGAGAGGAAGGAAGAAACTGGACACTTCAGATATTTTTGTTTGCAGGACTTCAGCTGTCAGTCAGATTGTCATCGGGCACAATCTATAAATTTAAACAATGCAATTGTTGTATGTAGTATTTATTGTTGTTAAAAGTGCACATATAACCAATTTTTCTACATACAATATAATTAAAAAAAAAAGTTATAAAGTTGTTAAATGTGCTTCTAAGCAAAAGTTTTTGAAAAGAGTAAATTTTTGAATCCATTTACCAGCGACAGCATTTTGGAACCAATAATTTCACTGAAAAACAGTTCTTTTTTCAGAATCGTGAATGTATGATAGAATAAGAATCAAAATAAATCGAAGAAATAATTTTGTTTATTTATAGACAAAATAATGCCTACTAAAAAGAAACAAAATAAATCTGACTAAATTTATAAATGTAACAAAAACTAAATAACGTAAAACAAAAAACATTCAAAATTAAAAAAAAAGTATATGTATCTTTTAGATCGTTACGGAGACGTGAAATTTATTAAAAAGTAAATTAATTTTCCAAATCTATCGGTAAAACTCCTTGTTATTATTTCATTACAATGCAATTAATATATCTAGGATATCAAAAGTCGTTGAGAGCAACGATAACTGAAGAGTAAATTATATTCAGCGAAGAGATATCAAGATTCTTATAAAGCTCTCGAGACCTCAAAAATTTCCACGGATATACAAAATTCATAATATTTGCTTAAAAAATCTTCCACGTACAGGGTTCGTATACCTAAGGGATATTTTAAACTCGTATCTTAAACTGTCATTATGCTGCCAGTTTGAATTTTCATATGGCGCCCTACCAAAAAGGCGAAATAAATAAAATATTGCAGCCCGGATTTGATAATGTTGTTTTATAAAAAACTCCATACTTACCGAAGCTTTTTAGCGAGTAAAATTATTAAACCAAAAAAATATACAAAGAAAAGCAGAGGCTAGATCGTCAAGAAAATCATACCAATAATTGAAGAAATCAGTTTTCCACACGTAAAACTATTTAATCCTAAAATGTCATTAACTGTCTTACAAGGTAAACTTTAAAAATCCTTTTCTACAAAATAAACTTTTTGATCTATAGCACATATATGTAAGTACGGACATATGTACATCATGAAACCAGCTAATCACATGCCTACATACATCTACTATACCTACAAGGAAAAATACAAAAAAAAAAAATCTTTAAGCCTTGAAGATATTTTCTCCTTTGAATAACTAAATCTCACACTCCTCGGGAGTTTCGAATTCAAATTTTTTCATATATTCCGCAACATTTCAAAGTCTAATAACATAAAATTTCCCGGGAAATGGGAGCAGACGTTCAGATGTCAATTGATATAACCAGATAATAAAGCCATAATTGGGTTCCGACATTGTCGAAGCAAAATCCTCTTCCCACCTGTATATTTTGTACGGATTTCAGGGTCGAATCAACTTTCTACAACAAGCTTCACACCTACACGTGGTGACAATGCAAACGTTAACAATCTTGCAAAATTTTGTCACGGAGCCAATTTGTATCAGAAAAATGTCAAATAAAATTTTTCGACACGATAATAGACGTCATTTTTTCGGGTTCCTACAGAGATTTTAGAGATAGCTTGGCATATTTATATATGTAAGTGTTCGCTTGTAGCTGTCAAACCCTCGTCGAGAAAAGCTATAATTGATCACGGGAAGTGTTTCGCGCGAAATATGTTTAACATTTTAAGTATAAGATTGGTAGATATGTACTTGTAGCAGCTGGTGTTGAGTGTATAAATGTTTTTTTTTTTCGTTACTGATCCAATTATGACATTTATGAGTGAAATCGGGTTAATAGGTGAACGTGTTTTGCAATTAAAGTTTTTTTTTTCGCAAACAAAAACTTTACTTATGACCGTAGGTAGGTAAGTAAATAACTTTTGCAACATAGCTATAAAATTATAACATACATATCGATGATATTTCTTTCTTTAAAATCATAAATAATGTTCCGGGCAGGTAACTTTGTGTCATTAAGATTACGGAAAATATACATCAACCTTGTGTCATCGCACAGGCCCGGATCTAGCGTTAAAATTAGGAGGGGGGGGGGCGTCATGGTCATCTTACTGCAAAATAAAAGTACAATTGTAAGGGTGGTTAATTTACCAAAAACGAGTATGTATTTCAACATTTATATAACAGATATGTTATGTGCCATAGTGCAATAGAAAAGAAGACATCTATTGGAAATGGATACTTTGATTGAAAGAGTAATTAAGAACGGTCATAAACAACTTTCATAAAAAGAAAGGCAACATTATGGGGAAAAATTTTGGCTTTCATCTGAACACTTCCCAAATTTTGCGAAATGTCATGGGCCAACCAACACACTTCACTTCTAGGGAAGGAAGGAATTTGCTGGCCTCGTGCAGAGACGTGTTATCACAATAGTTTTGCTACACTATATTCCTTATATGATTACCAGGTTAACTGTGTAAATGTTCAAACAAGTAACAATTTTTGATATAAATAATAAGTGTATCACAAATTCACAGCACATAATGAGAATTTTATTATATTATCATCTCAAATCGGATGTTAGCCAGGGCCAACACGCGGGTGATTATTATATAATTATATTATATATATTATATATTATATTATATTATTATTATAGTTATTGTGCTCCTATTTGAAATAAATATGCATGCCGGAGAATAGCTTTCTATAGTACAAGTACAATAAACGAATTTAATTTACCACTTTGAATGCGTAAAATGTTTTTGTAGAACATTCTACTTCCACTGGAGGAGGAATAGCAGGTTTATCCATTTCTTTTAAAGTAAACTAAAAACTTGAAAAATAGCTAAAAACTCAAAAATAACTAAAAACTAGTGGTAGCTGTGAAATCTGACACTTATGAAGATTTTACTTGACGATTTTTCTTTAGTCAAATCAAGTAATAAATTGAAAGGAGGGGAAAAGTGATGTCAACAAATTCTCTCTCAGTTTTCGAGTACGCGAACGCCTTCGAGTAAGAACTTACAAAACGATTTGAAGCTAGTATGCGAACAGACTTAAAGTTTATGAGTGCACGCGCATTTTGGAACACTTTTGTGCCTAGACGTGTCAATGTTATCAATAGAAAGGAAATAGTTCCGGAAATTTTGAAATTGTGAAATTTCGGATCGGACGGCTTATATAGGGCCAACCCACACGAGAGGGAAGGAAGAATTTTCCTCATCTAGTGCTGAGACGTACCAGCACAATAATTTTGCTACGCGTAGCTCCGTATATGAAATTAATGCAGTGCGCGTTCAATTAAGTTACAGTTTTTAATATAAACCTAAAGAAAACGCCATATAAAAGTGAATTTACTTTCTACAGTGTCTTTCTATGGACATTAGTCATTATACATGTCAGTAGTTTTATATAAGAACGTTACAAATATTTTAGAATGTTAGGAGTTAGGACTAAGTTAGGGCTCTGATGTGGTAGTGAGGGAGTCTGTTTTGAAGCTTAGAAAGTGTTTCTCGAGGGATCACACAAACTTGGGGTCCCAAACTGAGATTCTGAGAAGTACTTATACACATACATTACATGTACTCAATAATATTCATTTAAATAAATTTTGGTATTTTTAAGTTTTGGAATAAAATTTTTTTTTTAAGTTGAAAAATATAAATAAAAAAATACAAAATAATAAATATATTTTTTCAAATAACTCAATTAATTAAATATTTTGTTCTTCAAATTTAGGGGGGTCATGACCCCCACGACCAAATTGGTAATCTCACGTAGAAGATTGCAGTTGGTAACACTGCCAAACACTGACGCAGTGATATTGAACTAATTTATTGGTATAGCTATAGTCAAAATTTCAAGGTTTCTAAAACTTTAAATATGGAAGGCACCAGGCTTTTTTCACTTTACTTTTAAATATTGGATCGGTTTCCAAAAAAAACTGACTTTAAATACTTGACTGCAATTACAGTAACTTTTCCCAAACGAAGCTGAGCTTCACCACAATTTTTGGCACATGGATAAAATAATAATAATAATAAAATAAAATTATAAAAAAAAAGAAGTTTTAAAAATCCTCACTTTAAGAAGTAAGTAATACTATTTTTTTCTTTTTATGAATTACAGTTGTTAGCAAAAACCAATATTCGTTCGATAACGAGTTAGCAGCCCTTGGCATTTGAATCCGAAAAATGGGTTGGGATATTATTTTTTGAAGTAGCCCACGTTAGAGTTGTGTGGCATGTTAGGGAGAAACAAAAAATATCG
Source organism: Dioctria rufipes (assembly GCA_963924295.1). Classification (NCBI taxonomy): domain Eukaryota; kingdom Metazoa; phylum Arthropoda; class Insecta; order Diptera; family Asilidae; genus Dioctria; species Dioctria rufipes. The sequence continues at coordinate 31,807,601 of OZ002742.1, forward strand.
GTGTGTTACTTTCGTATTCCTTAGAAACTATGAAAGTTTTCTTCAAATCGGAAATGCTCTGGTCCAAACTCAGTATAAAGGGATCGTTTCCGTGTGGAATGGCTGTAATGTATATGTCGTAGACACTTGATGTTACTCAGCTTGAAAAATCTGTAGCATCTCATGAAGTGACGAAAAATTTCAGACATATCATGAAAAATGTCATTAAGCGCAAACTGGTACACTCTCTGCCTACATTTCATGATGTGCCTAGACTTTGTGTGAAGTGCTGAGTTACATGAAGTCTCTACGACATATACATACATAGGTATGTACATAATTACACTCAGAATTTTCCCTCTTGAATCACACAAGGTACAACTTTTATATTTTTGGAACGGTAAGTACGCAAATGTAACAAGTATATAAAAAAGAACAAAAAATAAATAAAAATTGAAAATATTTCTTCTAGCATATTCAGATATAAAGGACTCAACTCTTATTTCTACAAAAACAAAAAATCTACAGTTTTATGATTTTCTCAGTTCATCGTCTTTAAAATGATATCAAAGTCTTTAAATTTGGTGACTTACTTTCGGAGTTATAGACTTTTAAGGTGACATGCTTATTAGACTTCCCATTGAATATACAGTGGAGGTCAAAAGTAAGTTAAAACAGAGGATCGTCAGAGAGAAACATAAATAACTTTTCCAAATAATTTTTTTGTTTACTGTAATGATAGTTAATATATGTAAGTTATGAAAGAAAATATTTCGTTTTACAGGTAAGTTTCTTTCTAAATTAAAAAGTATTTATATGGGTCAAAAGTATGTTAACACGAATATTAATACCTACAATGTCCGCCATTGTGAATTAATGAGAACCAAAATTCCTCTATGTATGTCTTCAATGCTTGAAGAGTTCTTGGTCTTCGCGTGTGAACCTTTGTTCTCAACCAAGCCCAAACTTTCTCAATAGAGGAAAGATCTGGACTTCGAGGTGGCCAAGTCAGAACATTTATTTGTTGGTTACGCAAGTATTCCTGCACAATCTTGGCTAATGGATTGGCGTATTGTCTTGTTCCAATACAAAATTGCCACATATTAAGCTTTTGCCCTCAGAAATGGTAATTTATTTTAATAATTTAAGTAAATTAACTCCATTAACTTTACCATCCAGAATAACAATTTTCACCACGCCGTAAGCAGAAAGTCTTTGACTATAATTTAATCTGATCATAGATTCGTCTGTCCAAAAAAAGTTGTAGGTACCAATAATTGGAGGGTTTTAATGCATGCTCTGCATAAAACGTAAGCCTTTTCTTCATATTTACCTTGTTAACATATGGTATTTTACGAGCAACTCGAGCATGGTTGTCGTTTTCGAAGGTGCCGATTTGCGGACATAATTTCTACTTTTTTATCAACGCTCGCATTTGTAATGCTAAGGCGGCCTTGCCTGGAATTTTCCGACAATCTCCCACTGAAGACAGAGGTTGACGATTTTTGTAGTTTTGACCCAATCTCTCTATATTTTAGCCCATTTTCGTGCAGCTTAAACATAATTTTGCGTTCTTCCATAGTAAGGTGCTTAAATTTGCACATACTTGAAAATTTTGAGCTCAAATAACCCTATGCAAAGAATTAACATATTCATTACAATTACTCGTATAGGAATTTACAAAACTTTAAAATTTATAAAAGTTATTGATTAAAAATTTTTAACCAAATTATATGTAAGTGTATCTAGTTCGTCTAATCTTACCAATTAAAATCCTTGCATGCCACTCGTACTATGTGTAGCATTGCATTGAAGGCCAATCGACTGATGCAAATGGTTCATCGGGCTTGACATCATCGAAGTCTTCATTCTCAAGAGAGTATGCGGTGCGTTGAAAGGTTCGTCATAACGCCCTCTCAATAGAACTCTCATCTTCATTGTCGAGATTTCTGTTACAGTTAAAACACGCGATATCTTGGCAATGTCCATAAATCGCTACGCATTTTAGTCTGATTTTCCGGCATTCACAAGATGAAGTACATCCCTTTTTACAAACAATTGCATTTGAGTAATGAGAGTACGAAATCTAGAGCACGAGCGTTCAGTGTCCGAACAGGGAAATCGTGGATTTTCCTCTAGCTCCACGGTTCGGGAGATTTTTCGAGTGTTGTTGGGCGACTGCAGCCGTAGGCGGTAACAATTCTTGATTTGGCTTATTCTTGTACGCGAATTATTTGAAGGTGTGGTAACGAGTCGGTTTAAAGATCTCTAACTAGCATTTGCATTATATACAAATGAGAAGAAACGTTGTCCAGCGTGATCAATTTCATTCTGAGTGGCATCAGCGTTATTAAAAAATCTTACAATATCTTGCAAATCATTTCGTTGCTCCAACAATTTTAAACATTTTCGTTTACCTTTTTGAAAGGACATGATGTGTGAAGGCATGTACAAACAAAATGAACCCCTTCATATGATTGCAAGAGATACGAAGAGTAAATTTTTCGCTCAGTTTTTCCTTTTCCTGGTTTCGTGAAGAAACTGTTTCTTTCCTGTGGGGACAGTTAGTAAAATGAAGAGTTGAATATTTTCGCCAACAATGACGACATTTGCTGACAGAGATTATTCTATTGTCTCGATGATAAGGGTATCAGCTTCGTGTTGTATTTTGCGCTTGGACTCTCACCTCCGAAACGGGCCATAAAGGAGTTTTGACCCGTCATGTAATGCTCCCTCCCTTCTCTCTCTCACTATATCACTCTCTTTCTCGCCCTCTCTCTCTCTCTCTCTCCCTCGTTTAAAGGAATAAATTTCAAAAAAATATATTTTTACCGATTTTACAGTGTAGAGAAGCAAACAAGGCAAATAGAGGGTAAATATACAAATAATTTTACTATATAACGTCGGTCCTCAGACAGGTTAGTTGCGATTTGCATGGAAATAATATATGCAAAGGATAACGATGCAATATCAATAAATTTAGTTACCATTTGCTTTGAGTTTTCCTGATGATGCCGGAGGCTTGAAAGATGGCATTTATGTTGCTCTTGATTGTTGACTTTATAAATTGAATTTCAATGGAATTTTCCCTTATGCAATGATTTGAGAGGACCACATATTTTCGGAGATAACACGATAAGGAAACGAAACTCCTGTTAAGTTAAATCAAAGAAACGTCTAGTTAAATAAGGAAAATTTGGAGCTCTGTCGGAAGTTTGTGATGCACACTTTCTTTCTTAAATGAAAATTCAGATTCAAAAAACTTATTGTTTAAGAAATAATCAAATAATATATAATAATTAGGCTAAAAAGGAAAATAATAAAAATTAAACGAACAACTAAAAAAACAATTGCCTCCTTTCAATTCAAGAATGGCTTCATCTTTTAGAGCGTCGGCTGTGATTTCTTCTGACGGTGGCCGATTCTGAATTCACTTGGGAAAATTAATGTCAATATAATCTTTCCATATTTATCGTGAATTATTTTTCGCAGTATTTTTTATTTTGTAATATAGGACTCCCGTTTTTTTGTTTGCATTTATTGAATCACATTGCTTATCTCTAATTTTAAAAGTTACATCTTTTCTTTGTTCTTTTGCCCTAACTTTGATATACATATATGTCATCTTACACTAATCTATGTTTACCTTCTATTTCTCACTTTATACCCTGTATTTATCGTCACTGGTTGAGATCACTTTAAAAATTTCGCTATTGTACTTATTCTCACTTGTTCACTTCACGACTGGCACTTTACTAATGGGATTTTAACATTATAGTGGGCTTCTATTTATATAAAAATCTGTACTGGGTTGCTGTCTCTTTGTTGTTGTTCATCGCTCAGATTCTCATACAACATTATCTTTATATAATTATATTAATCTAGTTTGTTAAAATGATTATTGATATTTATTATATGAATTGTTGCTCCCCCCTCACCGTTATTTTACCCCCAATACCCACATCCCGTCATTATATATTTTTTTCCTTCCATTTTTTGGGTAGCAACCCATATTTCTTCCATTCTGTCACTTTTACTCTTCGTTTTTACTTTTTGGTTTTCATGTTTAGTTATCTTATGTTCCCATTTTTATATATAATCTAATTTATTTGTGTGCCTTATTATATTTGTTTTCATTTGTTCCCTTCTCTTTACTGGTCTATTATCTTTAATGTAATTATTAATCCATTTCTATATTGTTTAGGTTAAACTGCTTTTTCTAAATGCATGTTCGTTCTACTGTATTCCTTTAAATTATCTTAATTTTCTAACCTTACATATTAATCTGCTTTTAAATTCTTTAGGTTAAAATGCTTGTTTCCTAAAAATATATACTTGTTCTACTGTTTAAATTTTTCTATAAAATTTTTATAATTTTTATGTATTACTCTTATGTGCAACTCGTGTAACTTCTATATACTATATATCTATCTACCGTAATAATTGTTTCTTTTCTTCTTAATTTTGATTCGTTAAGCTTACCATTTATTACATCTAGTCAGTATTATGACTATATGTTATTTTCTTTGTCTTGAGGGAATTTTCGAATAAATGCAACATAGATTTATATTATATAATTTAGTTTTTTATTATTTATGTTCCATGTATAGATTCTTTCTTGATTTATTTCGTCATTTTCGTGTTATTACATTTTCCTCATGGTTCTTATTTCTGTTTTTTCTCTATTTCCGGTTGATTGGTAGTGACTTTGGATTCCACTATGATGTAGATCTATTATTTTGCATGAATTTGTATGCTTTTTTACGGTTTCTTATTTTTTCTATGATTGTTATTTTTTGATTAGTACTGTGTCCATTTTTAACGTTATGTTTTCTGATGGGTCCTTGGGTATCATTTTCTTGTTTGTGTACCATTTCTTGTGTGTCCATTTTTCCTGTATGTGCAATGTATTTTATGTTGCAATTCCTGCATTCTAATAATATAAAATTATTCCAATTTTCTGTTTTTTTTATGTAACTACAACCTTCTGACAGTCCATAGATATGCAAGTTACAAGATTTTTGTTTTTTTCCAGATTATTTTGAGCGAACCGTTTCTTCGGAATATTTTGTGGTGATTTTTGTGTATGACTTTTTTCGCTTATTTCTTTTCGGGATCTTTTCTTCGAATTTTTGTTCGAAACTTTAACACTTCAATTTTAATCAAATATCTGAACTTAGGATGCCAAATGGTAACATGCTTCATCTGTATTATATTGGAACATCTATCCGACTGAAAGTTTTCGGCAAGAAATATAAATTGATGTATTTTGTTACAATTTTTAATTTACTTACTATATTACGAAATAAAAGGTGTGACCTCATACGGCTGGAAAATGCTGTCCAGATTGGTTTCAGTGCAGACACAGCATAAAATACTCTTTCGCTTTAGCGATTGAATTTTAATTGATGATAGCATCCTCGAGCATCATAGTCTGCTAAAACCTTGGCATTCTATAGCGCGAAATATGTCAAGCGCCTGTCAGGGGAAGCACTTCCACAACGTATCCAGAGAATATCTTTTCCGAAGCGCTCTTTTAGCATAACGAAAGGAATCCTTGCAGAAGCAGATCTCTTCCCTGAATTTAGGCTTACTCGTCTTCTTTATGTTAAAAAAACCGCTCATATGCATTTAAAAGCGCACCAGAAGTATCAATCTTTAGTAGTCAGTTGAAGTGTGCTTGTAATTCGTACAGAATCTATATATACCATAGATTAAAAATTAAATGGAACGCATTTAGCATTTTATTTAGAAACTCCTTGTAAATGGACTCCTAATCCAAAATACACGTGTCGGAAAATAAATAAAAGACTTGAAAAAGTATAAGAAAAAGTTTTTTAGTTTTTTTGTAAAGCCCTTATCTTAATTCTCTCTGTATTCCCTATACGCGCTCCACGAGTGCTAATCTACAAGCGCTCCAAGACCGCTTCCCAAAGATCTGCATCTGAGCGCTTTCCTCTGCGAACATACTCACGTTAAATCGTTTTGAACAAGAACGGGTAATTTTCCAAAGAAGCGCTCTTGAATTCGTCTTTGAGCGCTTCCATTTCCCGCTCGGAATATAGTAATCACATACAATTTACCTTTTTTACATAATTTAAATATTAATCGTATTGTTACCAACTTCCTATATCTCAATCAATATAAACATTGATATTTAACCCTATTGCCCTCCCTAATTTGTTGATAGTCTCTTCTATAATATACAGCAATCCTTAAAGCTTAAAGACAACCTTTTTTCGTTAAGTGTCTCTCTAAATAAAACTGGACGAAAAACACACGCACATTAAAAGTTATAATAAGTTTTTCCAAAAATTTATGTGAAACTCATAAAAGTTAACCAAGTTCAGTTTTACCGTTTTATTCATTGTCAGCAAATATTTATGCCGGGTCTAACAACTAAATTTCCTCTTCCGTATGGAACTAACGACATCCGTTCATATTCTCATAAATACTTAGGCCCTACTTTCTCTTCTGTTGCCCCACCACCGCGCCACACTATACCCATAAAATTTTAGATACTCTTCAGAGACGCGCGTAAATGTTCATTTCTTGATGTAAAACTGAAAACTTTTGAAACAAGTTCAAAACTTGATCCACAAGTGTCTCCGTGGGCCAAAACGTTTATAAAAGGGTGGTTGGTAAGGAAGAGTAAGAAAAAAGAAAAGTTTCCATCATGTCAACGCAAATTACTTCTTCAATTTGTAGGGTTACGTGCTTTATATCGATTTTGAGGAAGGCCTCAAGTCCCTTTAAGGCACTTTAGGGGAATAAACATCTCCACACATTTTTCGGTACTGTTTCCATTCCTCCACATTTTATTCCGGGAATGATTTATTCCACACAACGAGAGCTTATGAGGGAATTTCTGCAGTTTATCAAAGTACTTGACAAGCTAATATTTGTATGTACCTATTTATGCGTCACATTAAAGGTACCTGAAATGATTTCAACGTTATCGGTGGGAGTGGAATAGCTCACCGATCGTAGAGCACCTCGACACAGCAATAAACATAAGCGCCCAATAAATTTTTTAAGGAAGCTCATTCAAATGTGGGAGGAGCAGAGCAGACAGAATCCGACAAGCCTGCATAAATTACATAAATTAAAATTGTTTTCTGTTTTGCTTAATTCTTTTAGCGAGTAAGAACCAAAATTGTGAAGTGTTTGTTAACCTCAAGGTAAATAAATTTAAATTCTTTATTAGCATATTTTTATTAAGACGAGTAGGTAGGTACCTATCGCCTCGTTTGCTAGGATTTCGTTTATTTGTAAGAGGGATTTCTAAAGGATTTTATTATTCAATTCAATTCAATTTAGCCCTAACAATGCTAGATTGAATATGGAACGTTACGTAAAAATAACCAAAGTGAGGAGATTAAAAATAATTGGAAAATGATTTGTTGGATTAAAAAAAAACGTGCCTGTACCACTCCTGTTCTCATTGTCCACTATATAAGACGAATGGACAATGCTTGCTCAGTCTTAGAGTTAAATTCTTTGCCAAGGATTTGATTAACTTGTTTTTGGCTTATAAAGGCACACAATTTTCTTTCAATAACTTACCCCTAGCTACTTGTCGTCCCGTAGGAGTAATAATTTGTGAAACTAGGAAACGACATTGATATGTGGGGAAGATTAGGGAGTGAAGTCTTCTCTCCATAGTGGAATTGATCTGTTTGGCTTTCTAATAAGCTACTTCGTCCTTTTTAAAAAAGAGAGAGAAGGATGTGCGCAAATTGAAGATCTAACGGTTTCTAGGACAAGATCATAAGACTTATCGGAAAATTGTGTTGAAAGACAATAATAATAAATAGGAAATTTCTAATCTCCATGGAAGGAATCTTCAGTTTTAATAACCTCCATAATAAATTGCATTGAATATTGGCTAAAAAAGAATTGTAGATTCGAGGTGGGAGTCTGGAATCTGTAGGGACGTGATCAGGTGCATATACAAGGGGTGGTTCACGATGGTGCCCCCCCCCCCTCCCCTGGCAGCTATAGCACACCTTTGCAGTGAATTGAATTGGGAAACACAATGTGGCACTGAACTGTAAAGCAAGTTGTATAAATTTTAGCAAGACGATTTTTGTATGGTAAGGACACAATGTCTAGCTGATACCGGCATTTAATGCTGTGGTGCTGTACGCCCTATTCGCAATTTTTAATTTTAGCGCTGCTACGTCAACAGGTCCAATCTATGATGACGGCTAGCACAGGCTGAGCTTTTTTTGTCTTCTTATGGATAGTAATAGTGGGTCTTATAGTTAATCACTCGTAGCTCTTCGCCTTTTAAATGTGTATGAAGTTTTTAGAATTCTCTTTTTTTATATAGTGTCGAAAAGTTATCTATCATACCTACCACAGGATGGTAAGTATTTTTGGAACACATATTTATTTTAGTGTTTAATTGTTTATGTCATGTCATGTCTAGCAGCTCCGTTATTATTTGTTGCACCGATTACTCGTATAGATTAAAAGGCACCCTATTTCGAGTTTTAAAAGTGTTATTGTTTCTAAGAAATTGGGCAGCGATCATAATGTGTTTTTTTATATCTATCTGATTTTCCCACATAAAATCGATTACTGGACAACTTAGTTCGCAATAGGAGCAAACAAACTGACTTAACAATTTTTTCTTGGTATTCTTCCAGAAGAATTCTGGGTCCATGCAATCAACGTATAGCCACCCGTTGATTTTTCATAGCGAGACTAATTCAAGCCTCTGTTGTTCGAAATTTATACGTGGCTTACTCTTTCGGTTTTCATAGAAAGATTTGACATTTTTTCTTTAGATTTTTCATGTAGGTACTATTGGTGGCAGACCATGGTTTCAAAGAGAGTTACATAGATTCAGGTGCCTTGACTGGTCTGAGTCGCTAAAGATATTTATGAGAATTGAGAATTCCTTAGAAATTTACTTGAAAATTTTTCTTTCCAATTTTTGTACACTATTGGTGGCTAAATACTATCCGTTGTATTGATTCGAGTGTTGCCAGAATTGATTCTACATTTTTTCTTCAGAGTTTTTACGGCAAGACTATAAAATGATCTAAAAAAAATAGTTTTCTGAATATATCATTAAAGTATTGAATCTAAGAATACTTTTGACGTTAAAGGCATATGCAGAAAACATCGAACAGAAGAACATATATATTATGTATCACATCCAGATATGAACAGCTGTTTAACTTTCCTGAGGAGAACTAAGAATGAAACTCCTTTGTCAGTGAAATAAGGAAGGGTTAGATTTAGAATTAGATTTATATATATATCGGGTCGAGAGTGGCCTTTGCATCGCATGCATTGCAGTTCCTCCAGAAGCCCATTCTTCCCAGGAAGAGCAGTATTTTTTTGGCAGAGACTCCTTCGAAGTTGGCAGGCTTTAAGAAGTATGAGCCAAAGGCCTAGAATCTACATTGCGCAATTTGCTTCGTATTCTCACAGGATGTGTTTCCTCCTCTTCGACTCATAGCCTACATACATCAGTGGGTGAGATGCCTATCCGTTGTATGTGTTTGTTGAGTTTACATTGTCCCATTAGCATCTCCTGTAATGACTCTGAGTTTATTTCTAGATAGCCCTAAAATATCTAGGCACTTCTTTGAGGAAGGTCTTTGATGAATTTTTTGGCTTGTCTGGATCCTGTTAATGAAGTCCATCTCTGGTCCATTTGGTTCTGAATCCAGTTTTGCATGGTAAGCTTAACTGTATTGTAGGAAATACCGCAAATGAATTCTAGTCCTATGAGGGGCATGGATGCGACTTTTTTGGCCAGTTAGTCCGCATTTGCACCCGCTGAAGTGTTAGGTGGTTGCATGACCAAGGTTCGTTAATGCTTGGATGCATTCCCACATTAAATTCGTTTTGATCTCAGGCGATGAAATGGCTTTCAAAGCCGCTTGGATATCTGCGAAGATATAAATATTTTTATTAGTGTAGGATCTGCTGAGGTTTTCGTATGCACATCTAGTGATGGCATATTCCTCTGCCTGAGATATGGAGGCGTATTTTTCTAGTCTTTGATAGATGTTAGCTCTTGGCTTAACGCCATATATTCCTGCTCCTACTCCTTTCTCGGTTTTAGCCCCGTCGGTATACCATATTAGGGGTTGATTTGCTAGATTTCTATCTACTTCTTCCCTATGTGGTATAATGGTCTTGAAGGGCAGACGAAGATTGTGCACAAAAACCATTCTGTCTGGCATCATACCTAGTATTGGATTGTCTTCAATTTTTCCTCCGGCATACAATCTCCGAAAGTTTCAAAGTGATATACATCAGCACCTCCGCCATTCTCTTTATGTTCTCTAATCATTTCCTTATCTCCTTTATAGGCTGATATGCACTCCAAAGTGCGTATCTTTTAGCTCAGTAGATGGTAATCGGTTCAAAGCTGAAAAAGATAAAGATAATGGGCGCCACGTGATCTTTTGTTTCCCACAGGGTAGATCACGAAATCTAGGTTACAAAAAAAAAAACAAAACGTAATTGCATGCGATATGTTTTAATAAAACGTCATAAAATGTATGTAATCCAAAAGAATGGAGCGAATCGCTACCGCCACTAAGCCATCATATACCCATACCTAAAGGTAATGGATATATATATATACATATAATAAAAAAATGCTTTTATATAATTTAGAGACAAGAAAAGAATTCAATATGTATTTTTGTGTAAGTTTAAAATAGGTACTCAACTTTCACACTCCATGGCTCTTCCTGCCACATTGCAGTAAAATAAATAAAACCTTTCCGTTCTTCACACGAAGTCCATGCCTCCTTATTCTTCCTCTTCTTTTAACTTAATTTGTTACCTTTTCTTTTTCAACTTTTTCACTTTTAACTTTTGAATTCTAACCAAAAATTTAGTTCTTTATTTTGAATCTCTTATCTTAGTTTATGTGTTTGTACTGTAATTATTGATACTAAGTTCTTCTTCACTATTTCACAGCCTAATGACGAAAGAGGTCGTTTGGTCTCTTGCAAATTTTTCGATCACTGATCTCGTAGAAAAACAATATTTTCGTACATTCACTAGAGGAGTGCATTCAATGATTTTCGAAAGTGTTCTAATAACCAAGAATAGTCCACCTTCATTAAGGCATGTTGCACTGCGTGTAATTAATAATCACTTTGCCCGTTTTATATATATAATAATATTTTACATGGAGAATAGAAGAATTTTAAGAACTTTTATTTTTATCGATTCTTTTGTTTTTTTTAGGACTGGCTGTCCGGTGTCAGCCAGCCCTTACTGTCTGCTCTAACACGAGTTCTATCTTCCCCAGGACAGCACTTTTATAATCCAGATGTCCTGGATTGCCTTTTACCGAACAGAGATCCTGGGGCTCTAGACTGTTATCTCACCCCGAGTCGTCAGTTTTCTAGAACTGGTGAACCAAAAGCTGTGCAAGTGGACTGAAGACATATCTATCAAATTTTGAAGATATTTACATTAAGAACAGAGCAAAAAGGATTAAAGAACCCATCGGTATCTCTCAAGTCCGCAGACTTACCTACTTCTTGTTTTGATGTTTCCATAGTGATAGAAGTAGGCGAACTGAAATGTTAGCTGCAGTTTTTTCTCGCATAAATGGGTCTGATCCAGCATCATCAGTGCAAATTAGTAACTATTATCGATAGAGCCATGATTTAAAATATTTTTAATAAAATACAAATTTTCAATTACATTGCATTGAAATATTCTGGAGTTATCGAAAAATATTTTTTATCTGAAACATTGATCATCCTAAATAGGTTCTAGATTCGACACTTTTAAATTTACTTCTTTAATTTGCTCAATGTACGTAATGGGTTTCATTTCCCACTTCATAAATTCATAAGTAGATGCAAAAATATCTTCTGATGCTGGTCCGGGGTCATATACTATTGCTAGCAATGATTGATATTTTGACTGATTTATTTGCTGAACAACCTACACTTAAAAGTCGCGTCAAATAAGACTAAATAATGAATGGAAAATTTAGACATTTTGCTAAAGTTACTGTCATAAAATGGCAAACTTATCTGATTTCTTCCAATGATTGTTGTTTGTGTTAAAGTTATTATTATTGAACATTTTGTTTTAGCTTCGATGATTTTATGATACTCATTTATACTTTTCCGGTAAGCTCAGAGCTTCAGAAATCGAATTATTTTAAACCAGGTGTCCTATAAAAGGAACATGTTTCACATAATTTTCGAAAGAAAGCAACAATAACAAATTTTCCCTTATAAAATTCGAGCCTTGAATACTAATCACGTTTCGTATTTCATTAGCGCATCCATTTGCGCTGAAGTCAGGTGAAATTGTCCAACGATTTCAGCAGTAATTAACAGGGCAAAATGTAGTTAACAAGACTCGTTAAAAGTGCAATTATGCAAAAATCCACCCATTTATAATATGATCCAGTGAGCTTCAAATGAGCGGTGACAGAACACCCTACTCTCCCATAAATGTATGTACATATTATATATATTCACACACACACACATACCTACTATATGGGACTATAAGTAATCTCTTAATCCTTGGAGTAGATGCCGCAGACAGAAAATGGTGTCTAGTATGCTCACAAAACATGCTTGTCTCATGTCAGAAGATCTGAAGAGGATTTAATTTTAAACGAGGAGCTTTTTATCCATTTCGTAGGTGGAAAGAAGAAGAAAGGAGGCTGGTTTCATGTGCGCCCTAATCACTTAATGCCGCGTGATGAATTGCGTTTTTATGTAAGCCGGAAATATTTAAAATCACCACTTACGGAAAGGATTGGATGGAATCAATTTTATAATAGATGACTAAAAATGGAATACTGGGTTACCTGACATTCGGTAGGCATTAGGTGACATAAACCTAATGGAAATAAGACATTTTAACGAACTAGTTAATGTTAGTGATGATAATAGACCTCATAAGATTTCTTTCTTCTTTTTTTGTTAAAGGATATGTTGCTTATGTTTGTTATTAGAACAAGTAACCGTTAAACAATCTTGGCGTACAAATACTTGTTCCAAAAATTATTATTTTAATACCTTGGGAGATATATGGCGACATCTATAGTTCAGCATTCCAGCTTGATTCGTACGACAGGTTTAAGTTCACCATATGACTTTTCAGTTGGAGATTCTCTAGTTAAAATTTTCTTCTATTCTAGGCTCAGTTTTGATCTACGACATGTTCCATTCAAACTCCAGTCTACAGCTTACTTTGTATTGACTGAGTTATCAGGTGAATGTGAGTGATCAAAGAAGCTCATTTATATCTATCATTTTGAATTTTACGTCGATAACCAAAGTTCAATGGATTCTGTGTAGCTGGTTTGCGTCATATAAGCTTTCAGGACCTTCTACTATATTTCATTTTGATTTTTGATATTAATTGGAATCTCGTAGTTTTACTTTTACTGAAATTTGACAGGAGTTCTATTTTGAGTTATCGGAGAATTACACTTTTTGACGACGATTATTCTACCAATTTAATTGGAGCTTCGCCGCTTTCTACCATAATTTATTTTATATGGAAAAGGTTAGTAGTAATCTAATAATATCGTCTTGATCTAAACTGGTATGAAAATCAGTGTAAGTGTGAAGCGATGCTCTAATATACATTTTTGAACGATGATCTTTAGGAGTTAAATTAATGCCTTCGGTCAGTTTATCATGAAATCAACGATTCGAGTTGGGGTATGGAGGCATTTATGTTTTTATATTTCTGATTTAAATAAGTGTGAGCTCCTTACTAAAGCCTTTTGATATATAAAGGAGGGTCATTTTTAAAACTCAACTTCTAGTATTTTCCTTTTTTTATTTATTGCAGCCTTAATTCTTTTCAGGACCACTTTAGTAAGGATAGATAATGGAATGAACATAAGCCGACCTCGGTAGCTTTTACTATATTTTAAGCTTGCTTCCCACTGTGAATAGTTTCACGAGCTGAGCGATTTAGTGCGGATGAGCTCACGGCACTACGCTTCGCACGGCGCGTGTTGGCTCCAGCTGATTTGCGGCATGCTGCCGACTTTTTACTAAATACCCATTCCGAAATGCCTCTCGAAGAAATTATCACCGTTCCTGCAGCAGCATTTGTATGAAAAATGACACGGCCGCTCGACCTACTACGAGCCACCTCGCACACGTTTCATAGTAGATACGGACTCGAAATGGATCAGAAGGTCCATCACAGGTGAGTACGTGCTACCTCCAGCCAGCCCCTTCCATGGCGCGTAAAATCACAAGTCGTGGGAAGTCAGATTTAGATCCTCCATTTCCGGATCTGTATGGATGCTGCAGCCTTTGAATTGGCCTATAATTTAAATATGGTCATTAATTCAGCCATTCCACACGAAATCGATCACCTTGGAACCCGACCAACTTCGATTTGGATGAAACTTTAACAGTTTGTAGGGAATCCCAAAATAGCTCACCCATATTTTCGGTTTTCGCCTACCACCCTTTACCACCCGCTAGGTAGGTTAGAAATTTTGTGATTTTCGAAATATCATATCTCGAGAACGGAGAAACCAATTTTTTCTGATTCCAATGCCAAACGAAGCCTAATGATTTATATTTAAAAAAAAAAAACAAATTTGTGTAAAGATCACAATTTAAATTAGCCAACCCAAAGGCCCGCCCGATAGCAATTTACCGCCTATACTTCCAAACTAAGAATAAACTGCTTCTATCACTCAATACTTTACTTATCCTTAACTATGCATTTTCAAATACTGTCGCCACTGTTAATTATGTTTACCCTATTGTACTCTATTTTAGCTACACTACAGATAAACCTGGAGCAGGCGTACACAACCTGTCATATAATCTGAGACCTATCCTACGTCTACCCTTAATGCATTTCTCGAGAATTTCTAATTGTTCTAAACTTTCGGTTTATTGCTCGAGCCATCGAGAAGGTTTCTTGGACCTTGAATTTAATTAACTGTTTACAACGATCTCGCCAGATGGGATTTGTTTGGCGACGATCGTTACACATATCAGTTCTGACGAAAAACTGTTTTTTGTTAATAATAGTATTTAACAAAGAAAAAAAAATATTATTCGCTAGAGAGGATTTACTTTTATTGCTATTTTTATTTTGAGGCTAGAAACCTTATCTATCCATATACACAAAATTGCGATGACGTTCGGCTTCGTTTTAAAGATATGAATTTTTATAGTCACCATATAACCAAAGAAATATCACTTAAATACTAAATTTAGTGGAACTGCTCTAAGCTTCATCCTGTTCCTTTGAAGTTACTGCAATCAAAATCTAATGGTAGGAAAACCTGCTGTATTATATAATAATTTAAAAAAAATTTAAAAGATTTGTTCATTTTAGATTTTAAAAATACAGTTGTGTTCGGTTCGCAAATGAATAATGCCTTACCGAAATACAATAATTCTGCACAGGTATAAAAGAATGATACTTTTGTGTTCGTCATATTTGCTTTATTTTGCATTATTACATCTATTCTTTAGTTTTAAATCCATTCCTTCTTGATCTTCCTGTTTACAAGGGGTAAAATTCATTTTGGATTCAGGGCAGACTGCCCAATCTGACAGTTCCTCTGCGTAGGTTATATGTCGGTTTAGTGAACTTTTAAGGTTACCTAATGTGGCGTTGCTTTTTAGTACACCTCCTGTAGCATCGCAATAGAAAGTAGTGCCAATCTGCCTCAATTCCAAACTCTTCATGTATTTTTCATAGGTTATAAAAATTCATCTGGTTTTTATGCTGGCCTCCAGAACTGTCGGAAAAGAAGAACAACATTTTCAAATTAAGAAGTTTCAACTTCAAAAGCTGCAATTTTCGTGTTTTTGTGTGGAATTGCTGATTTTAGTTGTAGATGGTGGTCCAATCGTTTATCAGCAAGAAATGGCACATACTTTTTATTGTATTTCTTTTAATAGAATATTTTCTCCATAACGCTTGATGCTAATTTTTCTGTTTATCGCTTTTAATTAAATTAATAAAAAACGTTCATTGGAAATGAATTATGAAATATTTACTATGACCGTCCTAAGTCTACTTTTTAGGTCAGTTTAGATCTGACAATGTTGTATGTATGTATATGTATGTATTTGAGACACGGCCAAGAATTGCACATGATATTTTGGTTTAAGCCAGTCCAGCGTGAGCCAAGAAAGAGTAAAAGGAAGTGCACACTATATAAGTAGCAGTCAAGCAGCTCGGCGATAAACGCATACTGGCATCCAAAATCTAGAACATTTATTTTAAACTTATAACATTTTTATATTTATTTAGTATAATACAATTAATATAAATAAATCAATATTATTCTTTATTTTCTTTGTTTTCCCCTATGTAGGAAGCCATAGATTCAGTCAAAAAATTACCCATTTTGGCTGTTGGTAGCAGTGGTGTCTTAGATCAAACTTGATTTGTATAACCAGGTTATCTGACACGTGGTAAATGGGAATATAGATAATGAGAAGACCCGAAATTAATAAGACGAAGAAGCATAATTGAAGCACAATTCACCAACTAATTTGCAAATGCAAAAAAGACAAAATTAGCTGTTGTTATTCTAGCACTAATCCTAAAACGCATGCTCGAAACCGCCACTTTGTCAAACTTCCACCGCACCGATTCAATTATGATATCTAGGGCAGCTTGGACAATGTCATGTCAATGTCATATGTAATTTCAAAAAGTCTGTTTTTTATTTATTGCCTTCATACATAAGCTTTTAAGCCTTTTCTGTAAGCTCATCTGACCTGGCACAAAATTAAAACAATTAAAATTCTGTGAATTGATTACCAATAAATTGCCTTGACAATTGTCTTGAAATTTGGCACAAATACGTAGTTTGGATAATGCAATATTTTCCGGTTTCGATGTTTTCTTGTTCTAACATTACTGTTCAAGCCGTTTGCGCTTTGTGCTTCCATTCCCACGGACTCTGTACTTCAATTACGCCTTCTAAATTTGCCTCCTTTTTTGTTTTGCAGTTCTGCTTCAACCTAACTTTGTTTTTTATTGTATATTCATTTTTAAAGCAAAATAACAAGTCGATTTTCATCATATTTTAGTTAAATCACAAAGTCCAATTTTCGGTTTGAATTGGAAAACCCATTGAAAATATTATCCACATCAATGTCGATCTCAGGATGGACAATAAGAAGAGCGCGTCCCGATAACCGTTCATCACCCATGCAACTCCTGAGTGAAGCTTTGTGGTGGCAAAAGCTTGAAAAGCTTCCTTCTACCATGATATATGTCCTGGTCGCGAAATTTCAGTACTTCTACTACTGATTTAAGTAGTACAGTAGTCTAACTGCATTGGTTAGACATGGAATGAATCCAGGACATAACAGATGGATTCAGGCGGCGCTTTCCAATAGGATAATAAGGACGAAGCTATCTGTTGAGATACTGGAGGTTCGCACCACCAGGGGTTGTCCTTAAGAAGGAGTACTATCACCTCTCTTGTGGTCCATGGTGGTTGACGATCTTTTAGTTCAACTAAGTAACCAAGGTATTGAATCTCAGGGTTACGCCGATGCCTTATGATCATTATCAGAGGTAAATATGAGCGCTTGCTGTCTATAAAGCTTCAAGAAGCCCTAAGTTTTGCTCAAGAGTGGTGTGCTGCACACATGCTATCAGTCAATCCAAACAAAACAACAATTATACCCTTTACCAAAAGAGGGAAAATGAGAAACATAACTAACCCTATCCTCTTTGGTAAAGAGATCTCAATGTCCATAGAAGCTAAATATCTCGGGATAACTCTTGATGATAAGCTGAATTGGAACAAACGTATTAATAAGACAGTCCAGAAAGGTACAATAATGCTGTAGAACTGCAGGAAACTAGCCGGCTCAACATGGGGACTCAAGCCAAATATAGTTTGGCTTTACAAATCGGTAGTCAGACACATGTTCACCTACACTGCAGAAGCATGGAGGAATAAATGCACATAAAAGGAAACTACCATGAAACTGAACAAGCTCCAAAGGACGGCCTGTCTAAGTCTATCCGGTGCCATGCGCACAATATCTACTAGCGCTCTAGACGCACTATTGAATCTACCGGCACTCGGCGAAATTGTTTCAAAAGAGATTGAACTCATGGTGTACAGAGCCCGGGCAGATGGCTTTAGCGAATGAAACTCTGAAAGTTTACGCACTCTAGCCAAAAGAATCTTAGACTGTTAGCAACACGAACTTTTACTGTACGGCCGAAAGGGCAGTATTGAATGCAGGAATTAATCTACAATGGATTAGACTAAAAATGTAATCAGACCATTGATCATCATATAAATGATTGAAATGCATCCAACATTGCAGTGGTTATCGAGTGCGTCGATATGAGAAATTAAAACCACATCTCTGATGAGCTTCAAGGCTCTCTTTTGGACAATATCTAAGGAAGTTGGGGCTGTGCGACCAGCCCGGCCCAGATGTGGGGATTATATTCTGCTCTATGTAGGCCTTGTAGAACAGCTGAAATATTTCTTATACCTTTTCAGAAATCCAAGATATTTCGATGATTCTTTGGCAACATAGACGATGTGATCTCTTCAGCTTAACTCACTGGAAAAATTAATCTCAAGAGTGCATATAGACGGTGTATTGAAAATCAGTGCTCCTTCAAAAGAAACGGGAGTGGAAAAGCTAACATTATGGTTTAAAGAGATGAGACAATTTTGGATCTTAGACGCATGGAATTCGACGCGATTGCTTTACCCGAAGCGAGGATATTTTCAAGGTTGTTATTTAATGATCTAATCATTCAATCTCATTTGACATATGAGCCATTCTCTCTGGAGTCCACAAGAGTATCAAAGGAATAACCGAAATCAAGAATATTGTCATCATCATAACAATGGATGGTAGTGAAATTAAGGGAAATCAGATCATTAATGAAAATTAAGAAAAGAGACGGAGAGATAATAGAGCCCTGGAGCACATGGGCATTCAAGTTCAGATGTTACTCCATCTAATTCAATTCGTATTAGACGATCAGTTAAAAAACTTTTAATCCGTAATAAGAAGTTGAAGAGAGAGACCTAGTATTTTAAGTTTGGATAAAAAGCAGGATGCCAGACTCTATCAGAATCCTTTGAAATATCTAAGGCAACGACTATTGATTGACCAAAATTGTGAACACTGTACTATTGGAAAAAAGGCTGTTAATTTCGACAAATATGGCAAATAACTGAATAAAAATATCGAATTCATATCCATTCTTAATTATTTAATTTGAACACCAGAATAAATATAATTTTTCAATCTGATTCAAATTCATTACGATTTTTTGTGTATTACTTTTATTTTGAATGAAAATTAATTGAATAACAAAATTTTTAATTTTCTGCTATAAATTTCACTTTCATGCACTACTTACTCCGTGTGAATTTTGAGAATCCGCCATGGATCTCTCCAAATATTTCTTTCTCACTTCCACTCGTTTTTTTCTTTCCCCCTCACGGGCATTAATTAAAATATCAAAAATTTTTTTTTAAATAATTACTAATCGAATTAATTCTATCAATTGAGTGATTTGTGTCCTGGATAAAGTTAGAGTAACATATAATATTCCCGACCCGACCTTATTCGAGTGCGGGGAAAATGATTTTCACATTTTTTTTCGAATGTTTTTTAATGTCCTTTTTGACGAATGTGTTAACTTAAAATCACGGAACATATTTCCACTCTGGATAATGGATACAATATCTATGTTTAGGTTTGATTGTTTTGGTTTGTAAATTAACTTTTATTCATTATTTTTATTTGAATTTACTTTATTAGAGGAAGGGGTACAAATATGGGATAGCTATTATAGCTTTAATGATAAAAGGCCCCAAAGTGGACATATCCAAAAAATAAATGTTATAAAGATAGGAAATTTTGTTTACATGTCAGTGATATTAACACAAATAATGTAGACTTCAACACGCGCAAAATTTATTTATTTAAACAAAAAATATCAAAATTAGAAATTTCCAAACTAGGGTAGTAATATGAGACTGTATTATAATATCAAAAACAAACAAAAAATTGTGGCAAAAGATATGCAGTATCAGTGATACTAACTCGTTAATATTATATAACATTTTTAATATACTGTATAACTCTATTATAGGGCCACAAAAGTCATTATCATCATCTAGAATACTGCTTTAATAGTTGGTAGAAAAATGAGATAGTCTGATATTATTACCAACCACGTGTCTCATATTGCAACCAATTGGTTTTTTCAGTAAAATTAGTAATTTAGTGAGAAATACTCAAGCTTTTTTGTAATATTTAATTATATTCTAAAACTAAAGTAAATATAATGTAACTTACCGCATTATTGTTCGAAACTAGGAAAATATACAGATATAAACTAGAAAGCAAAACATGTGAAAGAAAACTTTTCACTTATGCCGCCTTAACTGTAAACGTTCAGCACGCGTCAAGACTAATAACTAAATGTCCGCCGGCTGTTTCAAAAACTTCACAGAACTAACAGCAATGCTAACCTAGTTACGCTTTAAATATCAGTAGCGTAGGCAGACCAAAATCCCGGTGTCATATTTCTACCCCCTCCTCTATATACTTGCAAAAACCACATAAAATAGTTGGTTGTGGAGGAATAAGCGATTTTATTGCCAAATGCTAATTTCTGAATCGTCAAAAGCTTACACCCCCGCGCACAACATGTTTTAGATACAAAAAAATTACAAAATTTGGAACAGTATTCAAAAATTATCGCAAACATTATTAAAGACTCATGCACATGGATTTCAGGAACGTAATATTGTTTCCATTCAAATGAGATGGAATGAACTGAATGAATAAATTTCACAGAAACAGGTTCCTTTCAGATATCGGTTTCGGTACGGTGATATTATAAAGAAAAGTGCCTCAGGCATTCTCATGAGGATTTATTATACTTCCCACTAAATTTATAAAGTGCAACGTTCTCCACTTTCCTGTACAACACCGAAAATTCTGATAAATTTTCCGCGTTTCACTAAAGATGATTTACAACACTACACAAGTGTGTTTACTTGAAGATGCTCTATTTAGCATAGTGAAATCCTTTGTGTTGTTGCTATGCAACTTACTTCAGTTGCACAAAATTAATATCGCGCGTTTCGGCGCTTTGTACGTATATTCGCCCTTGCCCCTTCCCTGTCACAAGTCCATTTACTACGCTATATGTATACGAGCTATGAAGGAGCCGGTCTGCAGGATGTTATTACATTACACAAGAGTAGTACATTTTTGATTTAGTTCCTTTCACAGTTCACTAAACCCCCACTTCAAAAATATTTCCCTTAGGTTTCATAAAAATTATGAATTTTAGATTTGTTCCAGAAAATGTAGTTTTTCTTTTTCATTTTTCCATTTCCCCATACTGTAACCGATGATGATGATGGGAGATGAAAAATTGTGGAAAGTAAATTTTGTATCAAGGCCTGTAGGAAGGAGGTAGGTACTATCTACATTCTATCTGGAAATTAAGCTTTTATTGTTGAAAATTGTGATATATGAAATTAATTTAGAATTTTCAATTAGTTTTACATTTAATTAGATTTGTTTCTTTTCTCTCGTGCTGGTTTAGTTGTTTTAGTCTGAGAGGGTAGTAGATGGCACTTGGATGTTATGGATTAAACTGTTCTAAAATGTGTCTACCGTCAGCGGTTTTTTGATATATGTATAATATATTCTTTAGTGTGTATGTGCCTTTGTGATTTTGGATTATGATTATCGGTAAGTAGATGTGAAAATAATTATACTTAACAAATTTTGAGACCCAATCCTACGGCACAGTAATAGTTTTTCACTATTTTGTGGCCCCAGTAACACAGTGTTTGTAACCGCGCTGACTATACTACTTGGGGGTTGTGGGTTCAATTTCTAGCTCGAGACAGTAGTCCACTTTCCTCTTACTTAGTTTCCCTTTCCTTTCGACTTTTATATCTTCTTCTACTTAGCAGGTTAGCATAATGCGCCGCCTTGGCCTCCGTGCATGCGATTTATGTTTCGTCACTAACCAGCTAAGTTAATTGCAACGAGATTGTCACTAAATATTTCCAAAAAAAGTTGGAATAAGTTTTTGTCATGGAAAGTATATGTTCTGCCCAATGAGAACACTCAAAAGAAAATATCAATAATGATGTGGACTGTAAATAATTACGCCGGGGAATATTTATAGTCAGTGGTTGAAGGCACGTAAAACTTAAGTACAAAATTATAACTAGAACTAAAATTAACAGAATTCAATTTCACGACACTTAAGAACCAAATTTCAATAGATTTAAAAAAATCGCTTTTCACTACACAATACATATTTTAATCTCAGTACAATACTGTCAAAGTTAAGACAACTTTGACCAATGGTATTATATATGTATATATAAAAAAATGGACTCACCAGTATAAAACTATGGAATTGACTTTATGGCGTGGGTAATTAAATAATTAATGAATTCTTGTTCTAGTCGTTCCCCGGAACAAGATACTTTACTTCAGTCGAGACCCAAAGCAAAGTTGTATTAGTCGTGTTTATTCTAATCGCTACCCAGAATAACTATCTTTATCTCAGTCGCTACCCAAAATAAAATTAATTTGTTAATAATTTTATTTTATTACACTCGCCAAGTCGAATTCCAAAAACGATGCACAATCTATGATAGCTGGATACTAAAAGAGAAAGATTCAAGTTGGCCGGCGACTTATATTGCCTCTGAATTGCGCACGGCTCCAACAAATTATTTTACATTGCGCATAGTAACCAAAGTATGTACGTTGACCATAGCAGCTGTGCGTAGGTAGCAATAGAAAAGTCCGTTGAACTTAGCAGCTGTGCGTAGGTCAGAAGAGTACATTGCCCCAGCAGCTGTGCAAAGCAACTGGAATTTTGAGTATTTTTAATGCCGTTCTTAATTTTGCCTAGCTAATGTTATTAGGCTTATAATTATAAAATAAGTTACCTATTAAAATATTGCTAAATTGCTATTTTAAAGATACATTTAAATGTACAGATTACTTAATCTAATTCCATTTTATTCGCGCACTGTTATCGAAAACAAGTTCCTTTCCTCTTATTGGATTGTGTCCCAGATTTGTTTATGTGGAATGTAGCCGTTATGTGTTGATTGTTATCTCCACTAAAAACTACCTTATCGATTTGCTTGTAGGTAGGTATATATCGCTTCGTTCCCAACCTATTTTCAATAATTAAAAATACTTGGAATTAGAACCTTTTAAACTATTTCACTTTCAGGTGGCTATTTAATGTTGGTTTGAACAGTATAATAGGCTACTAGAGTTTTTCATGGTAAAACTAGGTTGCTGAAAAGCGGTCAAAATACGAACCATCTCAAATTCAATGACAACATTTTGTTCAAAATAAATTTAAATTTACAATATCTGGAGGAAAACAAAAAAGCACACTTTCAAAGTCCAACAATATTGATCATTTGCTTCCTATCTCCCCCTGTTCCAAAATTGTCTTTACTTTATTGTTCATAACATACAGTGGCTCACACAATCTTCTATCACAAGTCCTACGTGCCGATTTGTTGAACTTTCTGTGAATCTCCAAGGCGAATCCCTGACTGGTGATAGAGTCAATATACTAGATTTGCTTCTAACATCTCACACCGACAAATATTGCATCTCAGGCGGCTCTCCTCTTGGTAACTCAGACCACTATTTAATCACAGCTCAATTTATCACCTCAAACCTCAACCGGTCAACCTTTTCTTGGTATTGTCATACAAAATTTTGGTTTTCAGTATGTAGTTGGACATGGATACTGTCTGAGAACGCGTCGACGTGGAGAGTTCAAAGTTTCTACACAGCGTTTTTATAAAAATTGCAAACATCAAGTCAAAAATTGGAAAAATCAGATAACCCCTTTATTGTGTTGCCAAAGAAGCACCGAACTGTTTTAAATTTCTAAAGAGGTTTAGGAAATATTTCAGTCCTAACACTCCTCTACAAGTACTACAGTAGATCTAGAATGTAACATATTTCCAAAACATGGGCTTGCGTTGTCCGGACAGCCTCAGGTTCGTTATATATTGTCCAGAAGACTCACTCGAGCACCGTCTCTTGTAATAGGTTTTCCATTAAGGGCATTCGAACTATGAACTGAAATAAAACAACAGTTATATACAATTTGAATGAGGTTTTTAATTCAATATAAAGTATGCTTGATACCATTGTGGAATATAACATCATTCAGATGACCGTCGCGGCTCCGTTTCGTAGCATGGATTCTTTGGATTCAATTTTCGATGATTCTCTGAAATAAATCAGGCCGTATTTCAGCGATAACACGTTCAATATTGTTTTACAAAGCATTATGTGTTTGTGGTTTGTTGGGATAACACATTGACTTTACATAACCCCATAAGAAAGAGTCCAGAGTTGCTAAGTTGCATGATCTTGCGGGCCAATTGACTGGTACTTTTTTCGAAATAATGAATTCACCAAACTTTCCTTTAGCAAATTGATTGTTTCATTACCTGTGTGACATGTGCCATCCTTTTGTTGAAACCACTTGTCGTCTGCATCGATATCATCAATTTTTGGAAACAAAAATTAATTGAGCATTTCTCTGTAACGAATTCCATTGACAGTAACTCTGACCCCTGCATCATTTAAAAAAAAAAAAAAAAAATGGAGCAATGATGAACCCAGGACCATAAACCAACAGTCAATTTTTCTGGTAGCATTGCCAATTGTTGAATTTGTTGTGGAGTGCTTTCACCCCAAATTCTGCAATTCTGATTGTTAACAAAGCCATTCAATCAGATATATGCTTCGTCACTGCAGATGATCTTTTTGCCAAAATGAGGATCAAATTCAAGTTGCTCTAAGGCCCAATTAGCGAATCTGCGACGAATACATGACTAATGGGGACTTTACTTCTTGAGTCAACTGAATTTTATATGGATGTAATCCTAAATCCTTATGCAAAATACGCCATGTTGATGTTTAAGAAATGTCTAATTAATGAGATCGGCAAGGAAATAACAAATTTGAATTCTAATGTTAACTTTCAATAACAGTAGCAATATTGTCTTCACTACGTGCATTTCTTTTCCTCGCTGGCACTTTGGTATCAGTAACAGTACCATTTGATTCAAATTAATTAACTAGACGACGAAGAGGATAATTTCGACGATAAAATTCAGGAAGTGCACGTAACGTTTCTCGCACCGATTCATTATTTTGATAATAAATTTTAATAATTTGTACGCGTTCTTCAATTGTGTATCTATCCATGATGAAATGGTACAATGCACTTACAATAAATATCGCAAAAATTTTGATCATAGATTTATAGTATTGCCACATCAGAATTTCAAAAATCGAGCGTCCTTATTGGAAAACCCTTCAGAATAATTCTTGCACGCATAATTCGCGCTGCAAACCGTGCACACCCTTTTTACCCTTCAAATTACTTTTGGTCGGAAACCCCAGCGCAGAAAAAAAAACCTGTCCAAAACAAGATTACCTCCTCCATTTTTGGCAGACTCGGGCTCGTTCAGCAGGTACTTCAGAATACTGCGAATTAGTCTGCGTGCACATTGACATGTGGGTACTTATTCGTCGTTGTGTGGGTGTTTATTGAAAGGTATTCCATTTCTATTTATTGAGTTTTTATATTTAATTTTATATTGTTTACGAAAACTCAGGTTTATTTCCAATTATTAAGTTTTATTATAATATATTTTATTTTATCATATTCTTACCGTATTTTATATTTGTTAATTCACTTAACATACACAAAATTCCAATCTTATAATTTAGGGTTCCCTTCAAGGTAGTTGAAATTGATTTATTTAACAAAAAAAATTTAGACGCGTCCGGAGGTATGCGTTACAGCACTCGACGAGACAAATATCTGCAATAGTCTTCCTTATTTTTTTTTCTCATTTTTCTTTAAAGTCCGATTTGTGGATTCATTCAAATTTAAAGATTTTGCAAAAGACGATATTTTTTTTTACTTTAAATTTTGTCTACAAAAGATTTAAATTTTCCTTTTAACTATCTTCTTCTTTTATTCAATTTTGAAAACTTATGGCTAATTATTTTTTTTTCGGGTAAATATTACGGCTAATAAAATTTTTTACCTAGATGCTCTTTAATGTTGTACAATTCCAATAACGTAAATTCAAAAAGTCAAAAGAACTTTTTTATACTTTCGTCTAAGGACTATCTTAGAATAAATTAAAAGAGATCAATGCTTTATTGTTTGCTTATTTTTAGGGAAATTCCCTGATAAACTCTAATTATCAGGGGAATATCCCATAAATGTCAACTAAACTACGAAAATTTAACACATTGAATTAGAAAAAAGAGAAAAGAGCTGTCTCAATTTCCACTAGGCGTTATGTGGAAATCACGTTATAAGAACACTGCGTTATAGGAGACTTGACATATTCATTGGTTTAGACATAGCATCATCTTCTGAATTAATCGATTGTGCCACTACAAAGTTGTAACACAAATGCAATAATAATTGTGCCGCCATAATTCAAGGCTAAGAACTTTTCGAAGTAAAATCCGAGATATTAAGAAATTAAGGAAATAGATCTCATCACATTCAGTCAGTGATTGTGCGCAATCTGTTCAAGTTTTAAGTTAAAAACATTAGGTCAAGCATATGAAGAAAGTATAAAACTGGGTAGTACAATTGTTTACTATGTGATTGATGTGATGAAGAATATAATTTTGTAGGTAGTGTATGTATGTTTATAGTAGTAGACGTAGAGAAAATAGAGTTTGAATTGAGCAAAACGAGAGTACTATTCATTATTAACGAAATAATCAAAGCACTCCCCATTGATTGTCCGTTAATCTTCGGATCCTCGTCCGAGTTTGATCTAACTGGTCATGATTTCAAATAATAGTCAAAAATGTTAACTTATGTCGCTATGATTGAATGATCCTGGTCCATACTCGTTCTCGTAAGAAACATCTGGTCTGGTTATTCAATAGCGTTGAATTGTGCCATCATTGTAAATGAGTGGTGAATCAATTGTCTATAGTTGAACTCACTGAGTATCATCATACTCAAATCCATACCTATTATTCTCTTTCAATTCAGGCATCTCCCTAACGAGTGTACTTACAAAAAAGCAAAAAAATATAAAATAAAAAAAGAAAATATGTATAGAGGGTGTGTTTAAAGCAATTTTACATTGTATTCATTAACTGTCTTCTTCTTACATCATTATTTAAAAAACAAAAATCTTTTTCATATAATAATGATTTTTTGAGCATCCTTGATACACAGATATCAAAATAAAATCATAACAAAAATACCTTGAAGCATCTCTTGAATTATATTTTAAATTATTCCTTCAAAAGAGAAAATCCACGAAGTCAATAAAATCATGTTTTCACGACTTGTCGCACATATAATATATGCCCGTTAAGTAAAAAACTTATGCTCTGGTTGCAAAAATCCTCAACATTCTGAGCTAAAATATGTGGTTCTCTAATATAACATAGTATAACATAACATTCCAGACCTATACTACAACAGAAAATGGTTTCGGTTTAATAATGCCACTGAATAAGAACATTTGTGTGTACAAGAAAAGAAGAAAAAAAAAACTTTATCCTACGCACAAACACGTTTCCAGTTTCACAGGATTGAAATTGTAAATCCTGGAGGAAAAAAAAAAGAAGAAAATTTATACATGTAGAACGAAGGAATATTTCCTTTTCGTAACATAATTCTTTAGCCGAGAGTACGTGAAGAGCCTTATACTTATATATGGTGGCTTGTACGGGATGTTGTATGAGATGTGTCAGGATTCTCTATGTTGCTTGTATATATACCTTTAAAGCGAAATTTATGTCACGTGAAAAATAAATTGCTAACCTATTTCGGTAAATGGGAAAATTTGGTAATACATTTTCATTACAAGAAGGTTTTTTTTCGTATACCTACTATATATGGGCAATGTCAGAATGGTGTACAACATAGTAATACCAAGCAATTCAACGACCTCCTTCAGTCCTGTTTATAGTACCCAATGTTGGTCTAGAGTTTTCATCACCTTCTTACGATGGTGTTTTTCTTTTCTTTTTTTTATGCCTCTACTATACTATGTGCTATCCAATCCTAAGAGTATGTTATCAACGAGCGCAAAGGATGAAATCTACCGGAATACAAATTTTCGATATAAACAATAAATCCTCGTACATACATACTACTTGCAGTTTGGAAGCAGATTATCGCGGATTTTGTACTCTATTGGATTCGATGAAAGGAGTTTTCGGTAGAATAATTTATTTCGGGGATGTTGTCATACCATCAACTCTCTATATCCTTTGTAAAATGGTATTCTGGGATTCATATAAAAAAAAAAACAGCAACTTAAGCTTGGCCTGATCGAATCAAAATCTGATTTTTTTTTTTACAGATTTGTAGAGATTGTCAATGCATTATTGAATCACAATAAATGTACAGAAATTCATACATACATAGAAATTTATTTGACTTATTAACTATTTACATCTAGACAATCGACCATCGATTAGTCTCGCTGACTCCGGCAATAATCACTCTAAATTATGTCTTCAGGGTGAACATCATCCACAGCCAATTTGATGTAATTAGGTGAATGGGGACAATCCGACCATCATCCCAACTATCCTAAGCAACTAAAGTTAAACAAAACCCTTCCAACTCCTAAAGCTCCTTTATAATGGGGCAGAATTTGAGTATGCCACAAGAAATTTAACCACAGCCACGTTAATGCGTTTGACCCTAATGTCGAGTGCCTCTCCGAACAAACGTCCCAAAGGGGAAGGATACTCTATAGTTATATGCAGGGCAGATGACTAGGGGGTTGATTATGGTGACAGGAGGAGAGGGTTATAATGAGCTTCATTACATTTTGTTCGGTCAACGTTTTCAGTTTTATTCCGAGTTGTCTCAGTCAACAGATTTGAATTAAGCGCGTTTTTGATATAGATATGATATATAAATGTATGTATGTATGTGTATATATTAAATCCAAGGGAACTCCATATATACTTACACAGATGCTTCTGACGGATATTTCAACACAGTCGTGTGTATCCTCTATAAAATACGTACTATGTAGTAAAGAGCCTGGTTAGTCGATATATGTTTATATGTATGTATATGAAAGTGTTATCCTTGTAAATTTTGTGCTACACGACTGTGGTACATGACAGTTATAACAATCTCTAGGGTATCATCTACATAATGGAATGACGTTTAACTTTGCAATTGTAAACTCAACGTATTGCTCTTGTGCTGAAAACAGATCGGTTCAGTCATAGTTTTAGCGTTGTGCTCACATTTACAACGTCAAAGCGCTTTGGTAGAGAATTGAGATTTATGTCCTGAAATGGTATCATATGTGCCAGGTTTAGGAAATGAAGTCCTCGGGGATAGAGGATTCCTTTTTCATGAGACATACTGACAATATATAGTTTTCTATATGTAGTTATATCGCACATATTTGAAATGAAGTGTAAGTCATCTGCTCCATATGTAATGTGCTATGTGTAACGACTTTTTTATGATGGTCCATGATGCTGCCGGGTTTTTGTTTTCTTTGTTCGAAGACACGATAATGGATTGTTTTTGATTATTTTTCGATTTTTAATCAAACTTTGTCTGGAAGTATGGGAGGGGAGATTGTTATTCTTATAGAATATGTGCAGCGATATTAAATCTTTTTTTTTTCAAATTTAGATGATTTTAATTATGACATATGGGACTCGAACTCACACTTGTGCATTTTCATCGTTACTACAGTTAATGCCAGCTAAAAGCTTAAGGCTAGATAAAATTAAAAAAATGTGAGAGAAAAAGCATCTGTTTCCTTCGTTAGCTCAGAGATAAGAGCAGGCGCCTGGCCAGCAGAAGGTCCTGGCTTCAAACCCAGACGAGGCGGTTGTTTTTTTCTCTTGTATTTATTATTTAACTTAGAATGGGTAAAAATAAAAGCCCTTAAAAATTCTACTATTTTCAAAAATTCCCATGAGAATAAAATATATTTTCATTTTCAATTACTTACGAACAAAACCATTCAAAACTCATACAAACAATTATATTATATTTTTTTTATTCAAATGCATATTACAAATCATATGTATTTGTTGCACATGTACTTGCATATAAAAGAAAATCTAATGCGAATTACGAGTATTGGTCAAGTGGCAGATTTAGGCAGATTAACTTAAATCTATCTTTATTTTGTTACGTCATAGTTTTGTGAATGGCATTACTCCACTTCCGTCCGCAGCGAGCTATGAAGGCACTAGTGACATTATGAGTTAAGTGAAAATAAGTTTAGTAAAAGTAAAGGGCTAAAGAACAAGGTTGAGATTGTGCATTATAATAAACGCTTTAATAATAAACAGCCACTTTTTAATATCGTAACCCGCTATCCGAGGGCGTTTCAGATAAAGCAGCCACAAGAGCCCACAACTTTCAGAACAAATAAAATTTATTTTCACAATTGGCAAATTTGGGCGATTTGATCAAACCATTATGCAGCTGGCACTATGTTCCACGAAGGAATTATGGAAGTTGAAGAAAAAAAAAATGATCTATTCAGAATTAAAATTGATTTCCCAGTATCTCCCCATTCAGTAGTAAACGCAAAAACTAATTTTTAAAGTTAAATTAAACCCACATACATATACAGGGTGTTCCGTAAGTGGTGCGAAGTCCGAGGGGTATGAATAGGTCCTACTTAGACGAGCAAATAATTGCAAGGGTGCGGGGGGGACTGCGTAACAATTTCCGAGATAAAGGGACTTATGTATGCACGTGTTTTTTTAGATCACCGTGTAACTTCTCTACGTACACCTTATTTAAATTATTTAAACTTTGGTGGATAGATAGGCACCGAATTTTTCCCTTCTACTCCTCCATTTTGAACTTATGGTTCAACAAAGTTTAAATTTCTAAATTTTAACTGGTTTTTTGTTATTCAATTACTATTTGTATCATAAAACACGTAATCAAGACCAATTTTTCTTATTTGATTTAAGCAGCATTTTTTACACTTTTTCTTGAATATATCCTGAGAAAATGGCTTAAAAAGCTCGTCCCAAAAAGATAATTGCCAACTTTCTGGCACTTTTTGAACTTTTTCATTGGATTTTCTTAAGATAAAGTGCAAAAAATTCTGAAAGGGTCACTTTTCGGGTAGTGAGTTTAATAGGTCATCCTAAAACTAAACTATTGAAATTCTTAAATCCAATATGGAAAAATGATCTTGATTACGTGTTGTTTGATAAAAAGAATAATTAAAAAAATAAAAACGTGTTAAAATTCTGAAATTTTAATTTTTTTAAGCAATAACTTCAAAACGGACAGAATGAGGTTAAAATTTTATAGACCGTTGGAAAGGTCCAACGGTTATCTGCCTAAATCATCATCAACGTGGAGAAGTTGCAGGGTTATCTATGAAAACGTACCAAAATATCTTTAAGTCCCGTTATCTCGAAAACCGATAGGACTTCCCCACCTTCCATACAATTTTTGCTACTCTACGTATGACCTACTCATATCCCACGGGTTTTACAGAACTGACGAGACACCCTGTATATATAAAACCAGCAATAGAAGATTGTTATACTTTCCATCAATCTAGATCTAGAGTGGAAGGAAAATGTCCATAAATAACATTACTTTTTCATATATATATATATATACTATATGTATATATATATATATATTTATACTATATACTATTTCTATTAAATATTTCCAATCGCTTGGCTTTAGTTAATTTTTCCAGTTAAAATTAAAGCTCAGAATGGAGAAAAACTTTTCCATTCAAACGAACTAACTCTGAAGGAATTCCTTCGCTGCAAGCAAATGTTTATCTATTCACAAGAAAAAGTTTGCATAGGTGTGGCTTTGTATTTCTACCTTGTCAAAAGCCTTCTAGTTCTAACCAATTCCTTGACCACGTAATCTTTTTTTGGACGTTTGTGGAAGTTTTGTTTATTGGGCTCTAGGTAATGCAATTCCTTTGTAGTTCTATTCTTTCATGATGCTCTGTTTTTGGATACCTCCAATGCACAAGTCTCTATAATACTTTCATTTGTTCCATTTCAATTCATTCTGCAATGACTTTGAGCATAGTACAAATGAAAGAGGAGTCATTTTGGGCTATTAGGATTTATAATATAAGTGTACTGACTAATCCATAATAGAAAATTGCATTGCACAGATATTCTTCCCATGAACACCATCATTTTCACCTCTTGCCAATAGAGGGCATCATCCATTAGTTTTCAACGACTTCAAGTAAGGGGCTGTTGTGTACTTTATTTATTGTAGGGTACCCACTCATAAACTCCCACCTGGATATATTCTCTTTGGGAGTTTTAGAAAAAACACTTTCCTTTTTTGTTTACTTCGTCACACTTTATTTGTATTCTTATGTTTACAACTTAACACTAATACGGGTGGTAAATCTACTTAGTACCGAACTTATTTTTACTCTCACAAAAACGTCCCTTCTTTTCTTTTTTTTTTTTTTTTTTAATTCGACCTTTAATGCTAACGCACCGCGATATCAAGACTGTGCTACTGTCTTATCTTTTCAGTCTGCTAGGCGATCCCGATCGAAACCAAAAAACAACTCGTTGTCGCTTGAGTACTTTCATTCTCAAGCCCCGTAGTTCAGTATAGGAAAATGCTGACTTAACATTTTCCTACCCTGAGAAAATTGTTTTCATTGGAAATCTTTGTAATGTATTATCGCGACGGACGATGGCTTGAAGTGTGATTTGATATTCTCGTAAATCGTCTTGTATTTGGTGCACACATTGTTGCACCCGCAATATATGCCTCTCGCAACAATTTGCAGATGAAAACTTTTTCGGTGAAGATTTATTCGCTTCAATCTTCATCGAGTAAAATTTATGTGCCCGATATGTATGCGCATTCAATGTACATATGTATGTGTTTTTTACAAATCTTACAAGGTAAGATTTGTCGTGTGGCTTTTTTTCTATCGGAGCGACTTGGGTTGAAATTTCAAACTTTTATATTTCCCAAATCGCTTTTTGGGAAACTATTTTTGTTGTTTTCAACTAAGGAATTTGAAGAAATCGCTGATGGTAATTTCTTCGCCTTGAAGGGAGATAAGCTAACCATTATTGTAAGCATGATTAGCTTATTCCTATGTATGCAAATCAAATAAATTTTTTTTTTTTTTAATGACCATTTATAGGTAAATTGGGTATGCAAAAGGGTAATCAAAACCAAAGTCAATTAATCTGAAGTAGTAATATTTAGTAAAATTAGCAATTAAATATTACTACACTTTAATATAGAGTAACTATTGTATGAACACGTATTTAGTATTAATTTATATCACTTAATTACTAAAATTGAGAGGAAGATAATAAAAATTAAATTTTTGTAAAAAAAAGTTGGTGAATATAAAATTTATTTTGATAAACAATGTACTCTGGGCATAAATAAGACACTAGAAAAAAATGAAGAGTCTTCCTTTTTGATAGAAGCTTTAATTAGAAATGTTAAACGAATACAGAAAAAATGTTCAACAACATGAAATCAATAATGCAGGAGGAAAGTGATTAAAAATGTTCACGATATAAAAAAAATCATATTTCCTGATTAACTCTTCGACTTGTGAAGCGGAAATTAAAATTATGTTTTTCATCGTATTCCAGGTAAAATAAAAAAGTGCAAACTTTCAATTCAATTAAACTGTTTTTGCTTAAATTTTACAGGAGTTAGATCGTCAGAGAGTTCTTCTAAAAAAAATTTATTTCATGTATCTCTAACATTGAAAGCATAAAATTTATCGTCAACTTGACTCAATTTGAACTTAGAATGGAATTCTACAAAACCCCTTTAATTTTATCAATTATCGTTTTTAAGGGGGCAATAACTTTTTATAACTTCCACAATTTTACTAATTTGTAAGTAAAAGTCAAAAACTAAAATATGAACTCACAAAAAGTTGTAATTTTGGTAGAAATTTATGCTCGTGGAGTCCTTGAATGGATTCCATGGATTTGATTTGTCTAAGATGTGGTTTCAATAATATGGGGTTGCAGCATACCACACTTCTGCTATCGTTTTATTGAAATCGAATGTCAATCACAATCACAAGATGATTTCGATATAGAAAGTTTTCAAACTGGTCACCAAATTTTTCTCATTTGACATCAATACAATTTTTTTTTTTTTATAAGACAATGTTGGTTTGTTTCGAAAAACCACAAAATATCGATACCCTCAAGAGCAATATCATTCGTGTTGTTGGTATGAGATATGGATTGATTTTTATGCCCGAATCATTGAAAATTCAGTTTGTCATATTGACACCACTGAACGTAGTCGTAATATTTTATTTAATGTATAATGTCATGAAACGTATTCAAAAATAACACAACGAGCGAACCAGATATTTCTTGTATTTTTCATTTTATTTCAATTTAAGGCCCACTCGCTCTTATTGAAAAACCCTTTACTTCGCGGATTATAAGTGGACCTCGTGCAACGATTTTGATACAACTATACTACACTGAATAATCCCAGAGCTGCATTTGACTAACAAACACGAAGTTAAAACAAAATAAAAACATATAATTGTTCTAAGGCAAATAATATTAAACCCTACATGAAAATAAAAATAATAATAATGAAAGGCAAGGTTTTGTATGGCAACACCAAGAAGGAGTTCCCAGATTTAGTTCTTTTTATGAAATTGTATTTTCATAAAAACACCATGTACACAATTTCAGCTCTCTACGTCAACGCGTTCTAGATCTGGCTCTGTCAACTAGGAAATTTTGGTTTAATTTAAAACGCAACGGAACATGTGGAGATCGTAGCGCTATCATGCGATCTTAATCCTGATGATCTTAACTCATATTTCACCAACACCATTAATCCTCAATCCCTACTACCTATTTCTATGCAAAGGGAGCTATTGGATTATCATAATAGTTTCAGCTTTCGTTGAGTTTCTCATGAGGAGGTTCTT
Organism: Dioctria rufipes; assembly: GCA_963924295.1. Lineage (NCBI taxonomy): Eukaryota > Metazoa > Arthropoda > Insecta > Diptera > Asilidae > Dioctria > Dioctria rufipes. Next base: position 31,842,597 of record OZ002742.1, read on the forward strand.
AATGCAGTCATACTCGCAAAATCTTAAGCCTGAATTTTGTACCCTATTATTTCCAATAGGTTATTTTATATTTTTAGCTCTTGTCTGACGTATTCACAAATTTTCTGTTTTTTGGAAAAGCGCAATTATTTCATCTTTCGCTAAGTGTTCTACTCCGGTTGTTTCTAATGATTTTCGTAGTGTAAATCCATTTTGTTTTCTCAGCAAGGTCCTGGAGAAATTTATATTCAATCAAATAGTTCAAAATATTCTCGAAAATGCATTTGTCTCCAGGCGGCAATCTGGTTATCCATCGGGTTACAGCTGCAAAACAGCACTCTTAAAAGCGTCAGATATGCGCAAAGCATTGGATAGTAATTATTTCACAGCTTTGGTATTAGTTGATTTTAGCAATGCGTTTGACACAGTCAATCATGGCTTACTTCTTGCTTAACATTAAGAAAATTAAAATTTTTAAATTAATCAGAGATTTTCTGACTGGTTACTTTTAGCAAGTCAGGATAGGGGATGAAAAATCCGCATGGAAAGGAGTGCATATTGGAGACCCGTAAGGAGGGTCTATTCTAGGACCTTTGCTATTTTGTCAGTTCATCAATGATCTACTGGACGTATTTCAAAGATGTTAACAGTCATCTTACGCTGATGATATTCAAATTTATATATTCTGACTAATAGGCTCAATATAGTACTGCATTGATAGAATAGGCTCTGACATGTTGAATATATCTGATTGGGCATGCAGGACCCAATTAACACTAAATCCTTTAAAATCTACTTTTTACAGATATGATCTTATCTTTTCTGATCTTCCTCCCAAATACTTTAATGGAAAGATTCTCTACTAAACGAGAGAAGCTAAAATCCTGGGAGTATGTATAAATAATAAGCTGAGTTGCTGTGACCATGTAAACCAGTCTTGGCAAGCAAAATTGAAGAGTTTTTAATGTCGCACTCTGTAAATGAAATATTCAAATCATCTGGAATTATTGTCCGTCGTAAGACTTAATCGATTTTCTTCTCCAACGAAAGAGCACCCAAGGGAAATTTATTAGGATTTCTGGTTAGATATGATGACGTGCAGCTTTTACACATACGCATTGTCCTGGTATACTGTCGATTATAGGCCATAAGAAGACACAACACTTAACTTTGTTTTTTGTTTTTTCTTTATTTGTTATGCCTTTGTAGTTCTTCGTTTGGTTTATTTATTTATTAATTTTTAGCTTGACTTCTAGAGCCTGTGTTATCTTTTCTGCCTATTTCCTATTTTGCTACGCACGAGTTTACTGATTAGATCGCGCACCCCTATTTGTACTTTCCAGCACCTCAATTTGAAAAATAAACTTCCTAATTGGAACAATCATTTCCAATCCCCTTTAAAATTTGTTAATAATATCTGCACTTTTTCTTTTCAAAATATTATCCACAAAATTTCTACTCTCTTCTGCCACTATCCCAAAAAACAAAAATCTTATTGCTTAAATTGTCAAAACGGATCTATCTGCCCCTAAATTGAATTACCAATGGATTTTGAGATTTGTGCTTCATTAACATTTTATAGTGATTATATTTATTGTAGATGAAACTGCTACAAAGCCGGTTGAGCTCTCCAATGACAGATTTTTCTGAGCATTTTATTTATTAACTTACACTTAAACTTATTTCCTAACTTACATTTACACTGTACGCTTTAAGTACTTTTTATTCACTTTCAAATCGTAACCTAGGCTTAGATTTCAGTTTTGTAAATCGAATGCGGTTTTGCAGTTTCGAAGTTGGTGATGGGGTGAAAACATGGTTTCAAGTGAAATAGCTCGAACACTCCTCGATACTAATCAGAAGTTGTGAGAGCCCATTCTTTCTTAATTCCCACTTTATTATGTCCTTAGAAATCTTTTTCATGCAACTCGAATTTTTAGATTAAACATGCGTTTTTCTAGATCTGGATTGGACCCTGTGTGTGATGATACTTTTATATTTTTGTTGCGCCGATTACTCGTATAGATGAAAAAGCATACTATTTCGAGTTTTAAAATGGTTTCTATGAGATTGGTCAGAGATCATCTTTTATTTATCTAGTTTTCCTATATAAATGACAGGACAACTTGGTGGTTAGCTCACAACAGGAGCAAACAAACTGACTTAACAAATTTTGTTTTAGGGTTCTTCCAGTAGAACCCTAGTACCATGCTATCCACGTATAGCCACCCATTGATTTAAGCCTACGATCATAGAGAAGCATTGAATTTTTCTTAGAAATTTACTTGCAAATTTTTCTTAAGAATTTTAATGAATGACTATTCCCCCGACAACGGTCCAAACGAATTGGTGGTTTGATTCTGGTTGTTCACTCTTTCTGCCACAAGGGCACAAACATTAAGTTTTCTTAGAAAGATTTGATAATTTTTCTTTACATTTTTCATGTACTATTGATAACCGAACATGGTTCCAAAGAGAGTTACATTGATTCAGGTGCCTTGACTGGATGTCCGACCATGGTTCCAAAGAGAGTTACATTGATTTTGTGTTTTGAATTTTGATACACTATTTGTAGCTGATAACGATCAGTTGAATTGATGTCACTAAAATTGATTCTACAATTTTTCTTCAGAATTTTTAATGCAAGTCTATAAAAAGAAAATCATCCGCGCTAGTTGGCGTTGCTTTGCTTGCACTTTAGTATTAATTCAAGTATAGTGTTGTTTAATTTAACTTCACGTTTACTTTTAATTTGTAGGAGAAGGATAAACTTGCTGAGCGATGGAGATAGAAATAGTAGCGAAAGTGGAAACGAAAAACTGATAAGACCAGTGACAACATTTTTTCAGAAGAAAATAAAATCAGTTATGTTCCCATTAGAAGAAAGAGTCAGTAACATATCATGGACTCCTACTCCCATTACCTTAAATGTGACTCCAGGAGCAAGCTATCACTCTGTCAGTCATATACTTCATCCGTGACAGAATCGGTTGCGTCAACATCTATTTGTACAATGTCTACATGAGAAGACGTATCTGGTTATGAGTCCGATATGGGATTCTACACAGAGAAAGTAGTACAGTCGGATGATTTGAGTAAATGCATGTTGTTTGAGCGTCCGTGATAACCACCTATTGATTATATTATGCCGTAATATGTCGGTAAAGAGCTAAGAGCGCATATTCTTTGTGGATCACCAAGTGAAAATGTGAAATAAATATGAGTGCCATACTACCTAAATCAGTAGTAGCAGTAATGGCATTTTGCGACCAGGGGCACTATTCTTGAATAACGAAGGCAGATTCCGTATTCGTTATACTGTCAAAACCATTCGGAATCGTATTCTTGAAATCCGCATTCGTTATATACTGAACGCAAACCCTTCGTTATTCTAAACGAAGTGTGAACCAGCTGATATTTTACGGTTGTTAATGATGGACAGAAGATGTGGAGAAATATCGTGGGCACAATAAAATAAAATTATAGAATTTTTGGAGGACAACCCCATACTCAAAGTGGGGAAATTTGATAGCTCCTTCACTTCGAAAAAAGCCACGGAGTTGTGGCAAAAGCTGTCAGAAATATTGAATTCAATACCTGGAGCAAAAAAAAGATTGGAAAAGTCTGAGAAAGGTATGAATATAAATTCATTAAATTTTTGTTATTGATATTATGTTAAATTTCCAGAGTTGGCAGGATTTAAAATGTGTTGTAAAAAGAAAATCGGCAGCGGCAAAAAAACATTTGCATGGCACTGGTGGAGGTCCTCCTGCAAATTTTTTTCTAACCAGCGAGGAATTATGGGTACAGGAGTTGATAAACCCGAACCAAGTTTCAGGCCATGAGGATGTGCTCGAGACTGAAATTGTAATAGTGAGAAAGTTGTATGTATATAAATTTAAGAGTTCTTATTCAAATATATATAATCAAACAGGACATAGGTGAGAACATTTCTCCAGTGTTTAATAATAAGGATCCGCGGCCAATAACTTCCTATCCTGAGTCCTCCACAATAGTCATTTAGGCTAGTGATCCCCCCGAAAATATTGCGCAGGAGATTTGTTGTGCTGCTGCTGAAAAAGCCAAAATCAAAATGGCGGTGGTACAATAGCGACATGAGTACAATCCACACATCCTATTACCCCCGGAAATCCATGAACATCATAAAATCTGGAAGTATTTTTTTAAATATTTATTAGTATTTACAAAGTTAGAAAATCTTACCTCTTTCTGGTGGAATTTAATGCTTCTATTGTTGTTGGCAACTGAATCTGTTCTTTGAAAAGATTGCTCTCATGAACAGCGTTAATCACTTCATTTATTGATCTACTGATCGAGGATTGGCTCATTGAAATATCTTGCCTATCATACGAAGAAGATTTCTCGTCTAACAGACTGAAAATTATTGAAAATCATTTCAATAAATTTACAAAAATGCATTTAAATGCAAAAGAATGATTGAACTTTTCGACCCAGCAATCAGAGAGGTCTCATCGGTATGGTTATCTCTGATCACCTACCATAGAAGTTCAATGATGGAGGCTATCTCCATCAAGTTGTTTATAGTTCCCAGTAACAAAAAATGGAAGGCCATATATAACCTAACAAGGTTCAAAGCAAACGTTATAGATCATTCAAAACTCCAAAGGTTTTTACCTTTTCTTGAATATCTATAGGTGATGAACGTGGTGCACCAACCGTATATGGATTCAACTTATTGATAAGGTCATCAGCCATATTTTTCGTTAGTCGAAAAGGTTTTATATATTTATGTTAGGAGAGCTCAAAACAATCAATTGGCTGACGAATTTGACGTAAAACATTTTCCATGTCCACAATTTTAGAGGCAAACAATAATGATAATTTACTAAATCTAGCCATTTTTTAAACGCAATAATATACTAATTATATTTTATACAAAAATAATAACAAAAATATTATTTTAATTAAGTGACACAGCTGACTGTATTTATTTTGTAATTTGACAGAATTACTCTTACCACACTCGTTACGTTGAAAAACTTTTTCACCACTTCGACTTTATGACGATGAACTTCAGGAATACGTACGGGGTATGTCGTTTGTTATTTACCGAATTCGTAACAACCATTCGTTATTCAAGAATAGGCCCCCAAGACATGTACCCTACTATACACGGTCTTCTTCATGCCGCTACCAGTAACCGTGGCCAAGGCAGAAAGAAGCTTTTCAACCCCTCAACGCCTGAAAATGTTAGCTCAGGAGTCGCATGAAGAACGATTATAGGGAGTTGCTCTTTTTAATGTCACCCTGAGATCGACATTAATGTGGATAATATTTTTGGATTTTATGATACCACTTCAATATGATTTAAAAAAAACTTGAAACCCACTTCTCCTTCAACCCCCCCTCCCCCGCCCAAAACCGCCACGAACACTTTAGTTGTGAACTCCCTCAAGCTGTTAGTCTGGATACGCGCCTGGTCTACATTCTGTTTCAACTCCATGTATCAAAAATAAAAAATGGATATTTACCAAATCATAAATCAAAAGATAATGACCAGACCTGACAACAAACACAACAAGTTATAAAATGAAAACCACAAAAGACCGTGGCTTTATTTTCAATGTCAAAATTAATGCCAAAACGTTAGCATAGTGTACACACAATGTGTTAATAATTCTATTGTATGCATGCATACCAAGAATTCACTACACTTGGTGTGTTCAAATAAAATTCGCTCATGTTTGTACCCCGTCTCTTATCTGAGAATCAAGTAAAGCATACAAATAAATGTAGATAGATACCATATGCATGCAGGACTTAGGTATGGTCTAACACTGCTATGAAGCATACCGTTACCTTGACGTAACCTTAAGATAACCCGCACCATTTGTGGCTTGTAGTCGGACAAATCTTCAAAGTCTCCATAATATTATCTGGTTAAATCTAATTTAATTGCACGAAGAACAAATCCAACATGCATCCGAGACGGAAGAAACTTCTTGTTTGCGATACTCAAGGATTTAGTAAGATTACTTAACCATTATTCCATGTGAAGGATATCCCGACATGTAAGAAAGTTTATGTGACACATACGCTCGTCCCAGAGTATTCATTTATCTTAGCTAGTGTCAAACCCACTTCATGTTATGTTAGCTGGGAACGTGCATGTTTGTTCAATTAGGTCAAATAAGAAGTCTATGCAAGCGCTATGGCCATGTATACATTCATACGGTCGACAAACGACGAATAGTATATGCTACATTAAGCGGACCGACTCTCGACACAACGGGGATAAGATGGGATGTTGAGGACTACAAGAGTCCCAGTCCTTCGGTACATGCATACCTTACAAAAATTTCGCTTTCTAGTAACATTTTCTTATAAGGGTTTCGTATCATGCCGCCCGCTCGCCTCTTGAAATTGGACCAATCGATGTTAACCTACTTATAATTCTGGGCAGGAGTTCTACGAAAGGCATTCAGTACAATTTTCTTATTTAAAAAGTGAGCAAGCTTTTCGGCTGAGAAAGTTTCTTTTGTTTGATATATTTTCTTTGGTTCCTTTTTTCAATTAGTTATGCTCCTTCTGAATTGATGACACGGATGACTTGCAAAAGCACTTCGAATCCGATCCCCAAATGGAGGTGTAGGTGGGACATCTGTTGATCACCGGAAATACACAAGAATTAAACTTTCCGTGAGGTTTCAGCATTTTTGATTGAGGATTTTAGGTCAGATTAGCTTTTATTATTTTTTTTTTTTTAATTTTAGTAATTGATTTTTTATGTAAGCAATACAAGGGTTTTATAAATAAAATTACAAATGGGATAAGAGATTTTTGCGTGAATAATTTAAATTCAAAAAGCTAAATACCTAAAGCTTTTATCGTTTTGGGAAATGTTTGATTTGAGTAGTGGAAGTGGTTTCACATCCCTTATGATTACCTCCTGGAGTTATTTCGACGAACTCTAGTATTTTCTTCATGTGATGGTGTCAGTGCAGTTTGATCTTCGTCTTCACATAATCTGCACGCTCCGTATCTAGAGATTTTTATTTTGTGCAGATAATTATTCAGCCGATAGTGTCGGGTCAGTAGGCCGGTAATGAGCCTGGCTTTATGGCTGTTTACTTGTAGAGCTCGGCAGTCGTTCCTTTGGAGTGCTTTTACATTGGAGTTTAACTTGAGTTCTTAACGAGTTTGAAAATCTTTCTATAGCAGCCGTAGCCGGAGTCCCGCAGAAATTGTAATTGGTATACCAGAATTCATGATACTAAATAAGTTGTTGAACTAAAAATAGATTCTCTCTTAGTAATTATACTCAACCTCATATAGCAATAGAGTATGTCCATCAACAGATCTACTTATATTCACTTTGATTTAAATATAGGCAGGTACAGCAACTGGCATTTCTAACTGCAAACTCATTTCGGGGATTATCGTGAGTGGTTGCACAGTAATTTTCCGCTAGCGATCAGCCGGCTTAGGTAGTCTCTTGCCACCTACATCCTCTTGACGCTTGTAAACTGTGCACAACACGTCATGAAATTATTCATACAGACAAACAGATGGAACAGACGTGTAAAATATTGAAGGTGAAGAAACAAACATTGTGAAATCAGACGGTTGGACAGACGAAAACTTGTGTCGAACTGCTTCCTTGTGTACCTATCCTGAAAAGTTCAAAGAGAAAAGTTTTTAAAAGTCAAAAGAGAAAGAATAGCCATGTCAATGCATTACCTATGAGATCAAACACCCGGAAAATATTCACTGCCGGAAAAAAGAGTGTTCGAGCGGGAGCGAATGGGAGAAAATCGAACTTACTTAATCGAACAATTACCATGGTGTATGACCCTTTAGTAGGGGAGTCCTCACTGACTTCTACTAATGTCGCTGATGTTGCAAGCCTGACAAGATTATTATTGGCCTAATGAATTTCTGTTGTATCTTGAAAAGCATATCCAATCAGATATTCGATTGAACTAATAGTTTAATACTCGCAGAGAGTAACTATCACTCATTTTCCATCCATAAATACTAAGAATATTTTTCTCTTTAGATTTCACTCCACTAACACTATGTTTTATTCAGGTCTACTTCAGGTCTACATCCCTTTTAATTTGATTCTTTAAGACCATAATTAGCTATGCGAAACATTTTCCTGAATATAATCAATATGTTATTCGGAGACCCTTTCAGTCGCCTCTAAGCATAAAAAGAATAAGCCTGCGCGAGTATTCTAATAGCCAAAAAACACATAATACGTGTTCATTTTTTCTATTTCTACTATCAACTTGATCCTTGCTTTCTGATCTAATAAAGGAAAATGCCCATTATAGGCCCGACACCTCTAGACATGAGAGATATCTTAAACAATGAATTTTGATACATTGAACTTATTTTATTAACAATGTTTATTTCAATAAAGCGGGGGAAGGCTTGGGGAGCGCTCAAAGTTTGATTTTGGAAAATCTATTAGATATATAATCAAATTCTTTAGGTCCTGAGAAGAAGTTTCAGTATCCACACTCTTCTACCGGGGGCTGAAATAGCTTTTACAGCCATACCCATCGTCACATTTTAGTATTTCCCTCTTTTTTATTCGAACTGAGGTAAATACTAAATTTTTCGCACATCAGACCGGATCTAATTCGGCAGGTTTAGGTTCGATCGAAATCGAGTATCAGTATTCGTCTCAGCTCATTACCCGCTACAATTCTCAGAAGAAAATTTACTGTCGGATCACATACATACAACCCAGCTATTACATTTCATATACATTTTTGAAGTTCTTTCTTCCATGGCCATTATTTATTGTGAACATGTTTGTTATAGGAACTAATTTTCCACGACTCACCAATTCCGTGCAATAACGAGAAGTAGACAAGTCCACTTTTCACTCAAGAAAGTCGCTCAGGCTACAACCGATCGCCAAAGCTGTTTCAGAGTATCATAATGTATCGTTTAAACTCTCATTTTTGGATTTGTCGGACCTAAAGTTGTATGAAAAGTGGGAATTTTATTAACTTAAGAACGGTTGCTGCTGTCATTCCGCAAAGTGCCGCATTAGACATATTATTATTTTATAGCAATCACTTTTCAGGATTTTTTAATTGTACTAAATATATGGCAACAGAATAAAACCTGGCATTATATGTGCAACCTATAAAATCCTTTCTATTACAGATAACTCAGAAACACATAAACTCCTAATTTGATCTATTTTTATACCTTCTGCAAAAAATTTGTACAACACTTTTCCATACGTAGTACTTCCTTACCACAGAATTGATTAACGAAAATTTATTCAAAATAGACAGAAACTCACAAATATATTATGCAACGACAATATTTGTTTAATCGACTTAAATTGACCTCAGAAGTAAATAATGTTAGGAGTTATACTTTCGCAAGGAGCAATAAGATGTAATAGGCTCATCTGGTTCGCAAGTAGAACTTTAATTAAAACTGAGACGGATTGTTTTATATCGAAAATTGTATGAATTAATTAACACAGAATTCTTTGTTATTTTGTGTTGATTAATTGATACAATTTTTGATACAAAACTATATACACGCAGAAAAGAAATTACATGCGTATATATATACCTACATACGAATAAACGAAATAAGTTTATTACAATCCGACAAGTTTTAGGCCACTTCAATAGTGAGCTGATGCTTTATTTTAACAGCGCTCTAAAAAAAATTATTTTCACGAATAATTAACGACAATCGGATAAGTTTTGGGCGATTTCCAGAACACTGAGTTACTGTTATAGATGTCAACGTAGTACGTCATACAGTTTTTCTTTACAAAGATTTGGTTGTCAGCAAAAATTAACCATAAATAAAAACAAATTCCACGATAAAATATTTTACCCCACAAGTTGGGGCCGAAATCCTGTAAATTAGATGGTAAATCGACTTCAAAATAATACCGCATCCGCGAGTTATCTTAAAAAAGAGGGCATGCATTTTTTTTTTTCGAAAAATTAACGACAGTTAAACAACATGTTCCAACATACAATAGTTTTTAATCCGATTAGTTTTACCGAAGCTCTAGCGAGTGACTATGGTAAAACTGAAGTCAACTTAGAATCCAATCCAGTTCTCTTTTATAAAAATTGGACACGACTATTTCTCGTTTTCACGTCAAATTAACGATAAATAAACGATAAACTGCAAGATATAATATTTTGTATTACAATAAGTTTTGTTCTATTTCCAGTGAGTTGTGTGTTAACTTAACGTGAAACTGGCACTACATTCAGTTTTCTTAAAAAGGAGACTATATTTTTTGTAATTTTCATGACAATTTAACGATAACTTCTGGGATATTTCCAAAATAAATCTGTAGACAACCCAAAGGTATATTTTGTATTTATAATTTAAATAAAATACGTAAAAATTGAGCAAATGACCATAAATTTGGTTTTCGAAAGATAATTTTTTAACATTTGACATTTAAATTAAATTTCTGACATATAAGAACCGTTATTACCAGTTACATAGCTTTTCTATCAGTCTTTTTTTTCTCATTTTTTGGGCACTTAGACCCATATAGCCGTAATGAAATGTGTTATGTTGACTTCTAATATTTCAATCAAAGATGGTTTATCACAAAGTGTCAGAGACTTCACATATCCACACAAAAATAGCCCAGCAGTGTCAAATTGCACGATCTTGGTGGCCCACTGACAGATCCATTTGTTGAAATAAGATTGTCCCAAAATTGTCCTTTCAATTAGTCGATTGTTTTGGTCATTATATGGTACGTAGCCCTGTCCTACAACAAATGACAGCTTATTTGACAGTTATCGTTATCGGAAAACCGATGCATATTTTTACGGCTAATTATTCCGCTCTGCAATTTATTTGTCACTTTTGTTAGTCTATAGTTGTTGTCCACTGTATCTATCGAATGTGGTGAACTGTTGATTTTTTTATCCGGCAAAGAAAGCCATGGTGTTACAGATCTACTGATAAGCTTAAGTACGCACACATCATACAAACAAACCAACATCTCACATCACGCAAGGTAGATAATCATACTGAATCTGTACGCCATATAGCTATAGTTATACCGCTCAAACAGGTGACAATATCCACCCATCCACACACACACACACACACACACACACAACACGCGCACTGAAGGAGATAATATATTGCAATTTAAATGCTGCCGAAGCAATCACTGCAATACCTCGCACGTACAGTCTCCTAAAGTTTTTGTGGTACAAATCACGAGCTGTCACATTGTCAAGTTGTCAAATTGTTAACTGTAAATTTTTTAATCGTTTGCAATAATAATTGTTGTTAAATTGTTAAAAAACAAATATGTAAAAACTTTCGATTTCGCAATATTTACTTACAAATTAAAAACTTAATTTTATTTTCTTCCATTTTTGACAAATGATTTACTAGCCATAGTCCATACGCAGAAGTTTTTAAGCAGTTTTTACGGGTGAGAAGTTTAAGGGGTGGGAAAAATTGCATGCTACCAAGTTTCGATCGGGAGTACCGGTAGCATATCAATACTACTGAAAGCAAATTAGCTCCGGCCATTTTAAAATTGCAAAATTTCTGCGCGGATGGCTGCACAGATGTTTACCTTCGATTTGAAGTGATAATATAATAATTTAATAATCATAGCGTGTTGTGAATACAGCTATTGTTTATATCAAAACCTATGACTTAATTTAACAAGCACACAATTCATTGCGGTAATCATATAAGGAACTAGATCTAGTTTGGGAAAATAAAATTATAGTAACAATAGCAGTAGTTACTCTATGAGAGCTCTGGCGCAGAGTTTTTGCTTCTTGAATTTCACCACAGATGCCGACTCCACGGCTGGTGTTCGACTGTATGCTAAATGTGGAATGTAGGTTTGTGTCGTGGTTGCTGCGCCTAATCTTATTCTTTTCTTGGGATACGAGATTACTTTGGGGATATCAGATCACCTTCAGCACTCTCCAGCATAGGGAAATAGCATAGGATTTTGATTTTTTTTCTCGATATCAGAGCTCTTGAAAGCTGTTTACCTGTTATCAGACCTGTTTGAAAAGCTGTTAACCTGTTATCAGAACTATTTGAAAGCTGTTTGAAAAGTGGTTTACCTATAATGTACAGCTAGTGATATGGTATGTACCCATCATCCGAAATTAATTAAAGCCTAATTTTTTGCTCCTCAGATGTAATGCTTCTAATCTCGTATCCCCAAAACTCGAGATTAAAAATTAGCAAACTCCAGAATCAAAATCGAAATCCTATACTTTTTCCCTGTACTGGAGATTGTTGAAAGTGATCTCGTGTCCCCAAAAAAAGGCCAAAAAGGCGCACAACCCAAAACACAAACCCACTCTCCACATTTAACATAGGCTCGAACCTATCTAGCGACGATGGCGCTATCTGTGGCGAAATGTGGAAGCAACAAAATTGCGTCAGAATTCTAATAGAGTAACTACTACGCTCCAGTATTTAAGTGACATTATGTATGATTCTTTTGATAAAATGCAATGTGCAAATGATAAAGTCGAGCATCCCGATAAGGCAGTACAATTTCAATGTACTTCAATTGTCATTGATTTGGACGAATTTCAAAATGAATGTCGGAAAATAAGAGAGGGCGATATAAAGGATCCTGTAGGTGAAGTGAACACTTTGGGATAAATCGTCAATAGACAAAGAAAAGAAGAAAAGTAGAAGGTCTGAAATTAATAAATTGAAAAGGAAAAAGATAAAGAACAAAAGGAAAAAGGCAAATTAATTAAATAAAAGGAAGCTAGGAAAAGTGAGGTGATCAAGAAAGGAACAGTTTCAGGAGAGTGAGATGTGTCAGATTTTTGAGGATTTTCTTCTCCATGCTTTCAAGTTACTACCTAAGTTGAGTATAACTTGAAACATATTATATTTTATGTTCGTTCTGAATTATATCGAATACTTTTTTTTTTAAATTTCAAACCGATATTGTTCTTAGAGTTGTTTTTTTCTTTTTATTATAATAATCTACGTAATACGCCCATTGAATCAAGGTTTTAGTATCGGATTTTTTTTTTTGTAAAACCCCTGACCCTTCCCTCTCGCTAAGCTACCAATCTTTGCAAAACAAGGGACGCGCAACATGTTGTAATAGAAATATAAAAATTTTTGATGTAACACTCGTTAGTCGTAAATAATAAGTTTTTTGAATTAGTTGAAAAACTTCATCTCACTGATGTATATCTACTTTCTCGTTTCCATCAGCGAATAAATTCGATTGTATATTCTGCAATTCAACATTGTACCTTGTAATTTTCCCTTAAATTCACCCCTGTATATCCCTGAGCGAAACAACCTTTCGACCTCTTCGTCTATCGTCTAACCTAATCTTTTAGAAAATATTGTAGTTTAGAACATTAACTAAGCCATTAGCAACATTTTCAGAATATGCCAAGACTATTCAACTGATTCGCAAAACATTCCATTCCTTCACAAGTTTTGTGAATCAAACTAGTATGAATAAAACGTTGATAATCCTAAGAATATATTCTCAGCAGAAACCCTCCTATTGAATCGCCACATCTTTTGTTATATAATATTACGTTAGCTTTCACCATCTCTTGCAAGATTACAATTTTCCTTCATACATATATCTGTTGTATATGCGCTCATTACCAAAATCCTTAATACTTATTTTTCATAGAAAATGCTCTTCTATGATCTCCTCCCACGACCCACATAAAGACTTTCTGGAAAGAAGGGAATAAATAGCATTCAAAATTTTTTTATCATTATCCTAGAGCTAACAAAACGTTCCTACCTTTAATAATGGAAAAAGTTAGTAGTTGAGTGGTTTGGGTGAAATTACTACCAAATCACTCTATGTGAATAGAAACACTCCTGTAATTACATATTAGGACATGAGCAGCAGTTCCTGTGTCCCAGTTTTTAAATTATTTTTTTTTTCACAAATTTTAACAGTTATCTTTAAAACAAAAAAAAAACTCATAACACCATAACACTAAATTTCATCAATTTTTGAAATCACTTAGGTTTAATCTTCTATTTATCCACGCAGTACCGAGATACATTATGTAATCCACCTGTTTTTATGTACAAGGGTTGCTTAGATTATGGTTCATCTTGAAACCGATACAAACAACATAAATTACAGCAATGTTCTCGTATTTTACAGAAATGTCAGTAATGTAATTCTTTAGAGATTCCCGGTTCACCCTTAAATGCTGAGCTCGTATCAATAAATCTCCAGTTGAAATATGTCCGGACTTATATCCTGTCAAGGAGGTGATTTCTTCAGAAAATCCCGATTACCCGCATAAGTGCTCCTAATGGAAAATATTAATTCGTTCATATTCATAGGAGAAAGAAAGTCACTGGCTATACTACAGATAACTGCCATAAATTATTAGATGTCACGCAGGATTCGTGTATTATTATTATTAATCAGACTGAGAGGGAGAGAGAGAAAAAAATCAATTTTTATTAGAACCTCTTAATCAAAATCATAGACACGTTTTCATTTTGTAAGTAGTAGTTGTATTAGCAAAGTCAAAATACTGGAAGAGTTTTACTTCCTTAATCCACGTCTATATGCCCGCGCCTTATTTCTTCAGATCAAGGGTGGCTCTTACGACAACTTTTACGTCTTCGAATGATTATCGATTTCGGAAAGTTTGATTTTCTCAAGGAAATCTGATAATTTGGAGCACATCAAGAGGAATGTGAATGTAGATATGTTACTTTCCCGTTTGTTGTTTATTCTGAAAGGGTACATCGACTGCAAGAATATTAAACTTGTTTGCTGTAAACAACGGAATCGAATAAAATTGAATTGATTCCGTGCCGACTGAAAAGGTCGCATTTCTATATAATCTATCTAACTATCTATCTACAGCTATTCATCTATCCGTTTTCCATCTGATCTATTTTCCAAGTTGATTACTCTCATACGCTCCTGCACAATATTTGTATTTTGGGTAGGCGGCGCGGCATAGCGGGTGGTTGGTTTGTGAGCCCTATATTAGTTGTTTGTTTAAAAAAAAAACACATAAATTTATTGCACTGTTCTCTGTGGGAAGTAACCGATGCAATCGATGAAAACTTAATGGATCCAATAAATTTTTATGGCTTTTGATTATCAGGAAGGCTCTTCTTATGATGGATTCAGCAAATATTCGATGTCATAAAAATATTGCTCTTGTCCATCGATCATAAAACAAATTGCTAAACGACGAAATTAAAAAAAAAAAACACACACACAAATGGGTTTCATTTTAAATTTTGTGTTTATTTAATTTAACTAGTTTTAATATTAGTTTAGTTTTGGCAAGAAACGTGTATTCTGTAAAATTATGTTTTAGCTGAAACGATCATTTGATATGAACGTCATAAAAAAATTCCGACCAATTGAAAACTGTCATAAAAGCTTTCGTTTAAAAGTTTTCGTTTTGTGCTGTGTTACGTAAGTACACTGAAAAAAATCTGTATCAGAATTTATTACATGTTATAAGGTGATATTGTCTGACAGTAACTATAAAAAGGAAAATTTAAAATTCATTATATCAAAATATTTATGCAGCTCTCATATTTGTATAACAAAATTTTCAAAAGTAGCATCTGTGATTTAGTTATTTTATAGTAAACGGTTTATAATTATGATACTATATATAGCAAGACATCTTATATTTCATGGTTCTAGTAGCGCACCCAGGTCTTGTCCCCGGCGGGGGGGGGGGATATGTGTCCCAAGTTCAAATATAGGGTCCTAATATCGCGTCCTGAGCCCATCTGAGTAAGGGAGCAATGGGCTAAAAGTTACAATTTTAGATAGAACCTCATAATTTCTGATATGCCATAAATATTTTTTATAATTTTAATACTCTGTTGTAAAATATATCTGAGATTATTTTAAGCAGCTTCTGAATACGTTGAGTAAATAGATATTGTTTTATTTACATTTCTTCGTACGATCACATACTGTCACTTTTTGCCTCGTCTTGGGACTAAAAGTTACAGACCTGGGGCAAATTTTTTCATTAGAAAGAAACACACTCCTTGAGGAACTTCAAAGTTTATTTAGCATATAATCACAAAAAATAATATATTCAGTCTTGTCAATTAACTACATTTTAGGTGACTGCGGGCAAGAGGGAATGAGGCGGTTACGTGGACGAATTGCCATGTGATCCTTGGATGGGTCCAAAATGGAAGGAAAAGCAGGCATGGGTATATATGGGCCAAGTTGCCATCTCATAAAGGCACTGCAGGCCTCACCAACTATTTTTCAAGCAGAAATGCGAGAACTTTACGCTCACGAAATAATCAACAAAAATATGCGTGGAGCAAAAATTTACAGCCATGGCAGCACTTAAAGCGTTAAACTCGTTTATCTTTGAATCTAAACTGATTTGGAATTATCTTAATGTCTTAAAGCAACTGGCCAAAACAAAGAAGGTTACACTGATTCCTCTCATTCAGTAGAAAGAGACTAAGCTTCATAACGGGCCTATTTACTGGACCCTGCCCGCTTAAATATCATCTTAAATAGATGGGTAAGGTCGATGATGAGACCTGTCGCTTCTGTTTGGAAGACGACCAAACCGCTTAACATGTCCTGTGTAACTGTGAAGCTCTGTACCGCATAAGGCTAAGATACCTAGAAAAGATATTCCTACTGCGAGAGTCGAAAAAAAGGCCCCGAAGAATATCATAGGCTTTATTAAAGACCTTTAGTTCGAATGGGCACCTTAGGCATTTACAGGTAATGTTACAAAAGATCCTTTAGGTCGCTGTGACTAGATGAGGTAAAAGATCTGCCTGTACCCCCCCATCACTAATAATGATAATGTTATCATTACCGCAAAATGCTGATCTTATTGCTGAAATGTAAGCAGTAAGTATAAGTGTAAGCAAGTTAATGTGTCTTCAATGGATTCTATTTTCACTTAGGAAATGTTTTTAAACATCGAAGAGTTAAATATAGATTAATTCATTCATTTTTGTGCAATCTGTAAATCTCCCTTTTAAATTTTTTCCTTTATTAGTAGATTAGTAGTTCTCTCTTGACAGCCAAAATACTTTCTTCCATACGAAACTGGTAGATCCATGGCATTTTATAAAAATCCTTAGGACTATTTTTAAATAATTGCTAAATAATTCCTAAATGAGTTCTCCCTAAGTCGAAACCTAGTTAATCGTTGTTTGGCACTTGACATCTCTAGATTAATCCCATTTCATAAAAAGTATTACCATCTAATTACTAAATATCCTTAAAACGGAAGGCGATAACCATCAACTCGAAATTCTTTCAGAATATATGGGGAAGATATCTACTATTGAAAATATCTGTCTAACGGAATAGAATTCCTCATCAGACCATAAAGTATTATTTAGAATTTTTTGCAACGAAAAAATACTCGGGAAAAATTATTTCATGAATTCTGAATTGAATTAAAATTTCGCAAGTAGGTACGCATACGCTTCCATCTACTCTAAGACATGAAATTTGTTACTTTTTTCTTCTGATAATGATCAAAGAACAAGGATCCAAAATTCGTACAAGAATTTAACGGCAAATGTTAATAAAATTAAGTTCAATTTCTGCAGATTCTTGTGCGCCAAGATGATTTCATTCAACGTTAACAACATCACTAAGCAATTTTTCTTGATTAATATTTTTGCAATCACGGTACAGAAAAAATTTTCAACACATTCTAGGGAAGATAAAAACATTGAATATTCAGAGGATTTAGTCTGTCTAGATTCCACAGGTATACACAAAATTATTTCATTAAAAAAAAAACAGCATTGTTCTTTTATACAATAAAAATGATTTAAAAACTATTGGTCCGTGCTGCGCCATTAATATCAAAGCAACAAAAATGTTTGTATAACGCTGAAAAGTTCGCTGTCATGGAATCCAATTAATTACGGTCAATTAGGAAGGAAACAAAGCAGCCATGTACATGCTTTTGAACTAGGTTTTTTGTATAGCTACATAGTACCTCCCTCCACCTTGGGAGAGAAAATCACCCAGCCAATGGATTTGAACATTCTCGAAAGAAAAACGCGGTTGAGTATTGGTACTCACGGCACTTGAAAAAAATCAAGGAGATCTCTCTACGACTACGAGTGTAGCAATTTGAGCGAGAAAAGTCTTAAATCGTTGAATAAGAATCTGCTGAAGGTGCAAATAAAAGTTTAGTGCCTTGGGACCAATTAGTCTCTGGTATACGTGAAGTGGAAGGTGGAAAAACAAAGCAAGAAAAATTTTCAAGCATTCGCGTGGAATTATTTTTTTTTTCCCAACCATAAAGTAGGACAAATTATAGAATGAGAAATTTACATTAAAAGCTTAAATCGAATTTATTATGCGAGCGTCGTTTCAAATTTTATTATTTCCTGCAAACAATTAGTTACAAATAACAAGAACACTTTTGTTTACATAACAAACAATTAAGATAAGTGGTGGAATTAGTAAGATGTTAAATTCGAGTGTAAAAATAAGTTTGTATTGCATAAAGTGGTTTTGTTCTTTCTAAGAAAACAATTAGAGGTTACAACAAATAAAAATAATAAGAAACAGGGTTGTGTGAGAAAAATATAATATTTTGTTACGGTCCTCAAGAAAGTTTGGCTTTGTATGTGTTGTGTCGTTACTCTACATGTGTCCAAAATTCTGTATGTTACTTTTCGAGCTAGCGATCCTCTCTCTTTTTAGACCATCTTTCACGTAATCTACAGTATGTTAATAGGCGTACTCTCAGCTGGCATACTCCGTCAAGATCCTCTAATAGTACCCCAAATATGTAAAAGCTTTCAAACGAGAATTTGAGATTAGTCACCGAATTACCTGATCTGGAGTTAAGGAGAAAATTGCGGTCTTTAGTAGCTTTTCCGAAATTAAAAAGACAACTTCTTCTAATGAACTCTAGATGTGCTACACCAAAAGTCTTAGCAGAAAATACTTTAGTTATTGTGGATCAACTAAGGATTTTCTATAATAAAGAATGGTAAATCTCAGTGCAGAGAGAAGTCAAATTCGATCAGACGTCTACAGCTAAAATACAGAAAACAATTATAAAAAGTATGAAGATGCGAGGGAAAATTAAACAATGCAGTTTTACAAACTGAATCGACAGATATTTAAGAAAATGTTCCTATCGTCAAAGATAATGATTAGAGAACATCTGGAATGGCTCGTTGAGCAATAATATATGAGACGAGATCACGATGATATCAACACTTTCATTTATATGGCATAGGGCAGCCTTAATTTCTTTCGTAAATCGGCTTATAATATTTTGTTTCCTTACCAGTATAAGTTGCAGCGAAAATGTTTAAGATTTCGTTGCAGGACTGAACATATGTAAATAATTACGACGTTGATTATTAGTAAAAGATAAAATATATTCTAGTAGTATTAGTACTAACAGTAGTAGTAGGAGTAGTTATACTAACTATAGAAATACATGTAGAATTAAGGTAATAACCAAAATTGCTTTTGTAAGTTTTGCGAAGACATTCAGCCACCAATTCATTACATTCAAGTAATAGTCACTCACTTTCCTGCTCTCTTTCCTGTCGGAGGAACCGCTCCATAAATCATGAATTATTTAGTATATTAAAAAACAAATATCCAGGGCTATTAATAAATATAAAAACAATGGAAAAAAGAAGAAAGAAAAAAAGTGTGTAAAGAAAATAATTGGGCCATAAGCTACAACATTATAATATATAAATAAATAAATAAATAAGTAGATAACGTATATAATAAAACAAGTTCTCCATAAAGAAATCCATATCAATATTACATAAAAGATAAAAAAAATGATAATGAATAAAATGTGTAACGAAAGTAATAATAATTTTAATAAGAAAATAAAAATCAACAGAAACAAGGATAATTTGCAAAGGAAAACCTTAATAGTGCCTGGACTGAAAACATAAATATGCATATTATAGTATAACGATAACTAAAACAAAATTCATAAAACAAAAAGCAAGTGCTAAAACTTTAAATAACAATTATGGGCTATAGGCAGCCCCAATGAGAACTAACAATTAAAGGGAGAAGGATAGAAGGATAATAGAGTGCAATAGAGGTAGAACGCCAACTTTCAGAACAGCAAACAGGAGTGAAGCCTTAGATCTAACCCTTGTCACCTGTTCGGAGAACTTCGTAGTACGCAACTGGAGAGTGTCTGACCAGGCGTCTTTACTAGTCCACGCTTGGATACTCTGTGCTGTTGAATTTGCTGCGAGGCTTGCTAAAGCTTTCAGGGTTGTTTGTAAGATAAATTGGGATCATTTTTATGATATAGTCAGTGACAGGTTGGTCTTACCACCCAAAGGAATTATCACAGAGTCAGCGGTGGATGCTGCTGTCGATACGGTCACCGAGGTGTTAATCGATGCATTCTGAGAAGCTTGCCCCATAAGCAGATCCAGTGGGAAATCGAAGCCATCATGGTGGAATGCGGAACTGTGTTAGCTTAGGGAATAATCGCGTAGGATGATTAATGCAGCCAAGCGCAGTGGAGATCAGGCAGACTGGTCCCGCTATAAGGACGGTCTAAAAGCAGTTAAGAAGGCGTTAAGGCTGGTAAAGAGATCTTCGTGGAGGAGCTTTTGCGAGTCAGTATAGTCTAATTCAGAAGCGTCCAGGCTTCGGAAGCTGCTTGCTACAGACCATAGTACTCCGTCCTTCATAAAAGGAGAGAACGAAGCCTGGACAAGCACAAACGATATATATACACTTCTTGACGTCCACTTTCCGGGCAGTAGGGAGATAGCTCCGTCGGTGTCGAGTTCTTCAGAACGGCACCTACAGGTTGCAAAGGAGAAGGTGATCAGCTCCATAGTTACTGAAAAATCGATAAAATGGGCGGTCCGTTCTTTTAATCCCCTTAAGGCGTCGGGGACCGATTGACTAAGACCTGCATCAGAGGGCACTAAGGTACATAGTACCATGGCTAGTGAGCAATCTGAGGCTCGGTTTCTTGCCCAGAGCCTGGCAGGAAGTGAGGATAATTTTCATTCCGAAGGCAGGCCAAACAGGCCATATCGAGGCAAAACCATATAACGGTCACATTAAAAAATAAAACACTTTGGTACTTTTTTGAAACTTCAATTAACTAGATTCGCGAAATAGAACAATATTTCACTGACGAATTTCTTGGGTGATACCTGTAATACCGTCTAGTAACAAGCTTGTAGTTGATATAGTACCAATAGGCCATATCTCAGATGAAATAATCGCTTGGAATAAAACATTAGGAACATGGATTTTAAAGGAAGCTGAGAAGGTACGAGTAGATACCATCTTTTTCTGGTATTGCGAAATATTATTATCCATGTCAGGGCCGGATAAGGAAAACTGAAAGTCCATAGTACTAGATTGAACAAAAAGACATATCGATACAGAAAGTCCTTAGTTCAGTAATAGAAATGGTTGGATGTAAGACGATGTATCCCATAAGACGGCCGCGTAACCTTATCTGAAGTTTCGAAAAGTCAAGATCCATAGAGTGAAGTGTGGAGATTTTGAATTAGGCAGCCACGGTACTTAGGTAGTTTCTGAATGGTATCGAAGAATTCAATAAACTACTTTCACTTACGTCATCTGCAAGGTTATTACTTGACATAAGTAATTTTTTTTCGTGATGACACTATCAAATTGCGAGGTATGTAATACCTGGATGAGTAGAAAGACTCTTTATATCCGAAGCAATAGTAGATTATCTTCTAGGAACTTTTTTTAGTGACATAAAAATCTGTAGTCACTTCATACCAGGATTGATAGTTATTTTAACCAACTGAATACTTCAAGGAACATCCTTAACAACAGGCAAAAGTTATCCAGTACCGACAACGGAGCAAAATTATTTCCGAAATTAGTGAGTGACATTCCAATTAAAAAAAAAAAGACAGGTAAGGAATTAGTCTAATTAAATCTAGCGTTATAAACGAAATGGCCACCAAAGACATCTACAAATTCGCATTCATACTTTGTCTACAATATAAAGCCTTTAGATTCATATTGGCGTGTGTTTTTTTACATTAGTATTAAGTTATTTAACATAAATTGAAACTATAATGGTAAAATAATACCACTACACCCGATATATTTGGTGTTTAAATTAAAGGAGAAATCGAGGAACGGCTACAGAGGTATTTATCGGTATATCGCGTACTACGTGTTTTTTTCGTGGAAGTTACAGTGTTAGTGGGGAATCATCTACTACCTGTTCGGGTGTCAGAGTAATGTCCGTATCCATAGCAGCGATAAAGTCCTCATCGCCAAATACATTGGGTCTTTCTTGAAGCGCCCAAGTTTCTTCGAAGGATTTTGGGTCTACCTTTTCGAATAATAGTTGTTTTAGGCACATGGAAAAAATTGCTGCCTTTTTGATACCCGATTATCTAATATCAGGTGTAGCCATCTGCATGGAAGTATTTGTCCACGTTTCATTTCGACCGGTTTTTTTTTTATAGATGCGAACCATCCTGTAGTTACATATAAAAAAAATGTATTTTAAGATAAATTTTCACCGGTTCGTAAGGAGGCAAGATGAATACCAGTCCTTATTGTCCCGTGACTAGTTTCGTTCTGCCTTAAAGGAGCATTTTGAATGAAAAAACTACCTTATTAATACTGCTTCTAATAAAGAAAACTTAAAAGATTATTCTACAGCAATGACACTCTCAAACCGCCACTTTTTGTTATAAAAGTCACAAAATTTCATACAGGCTGAAAGTACATCCACTCGCCATTTTCTCACATTTTTTCGAATGACAGCTGAATCAGTCTAAATACATGCACGATTTTTACAGTAGAGTTAAGAAAACTTCTTATCTTTGATTGCTGCTATTCATAAACAGATAGATCACTCTGCTTAAATTCCGAATATCAGTAGTAGTTCTTCTTACCATAATGGTCCATCTTGCCCCGCTCTCCATCAAAAATTTTGCGAAAGATGTCGCGTCAATAATGAGCATGAATTAAAGGATCCGATTCCTTACCATAATTAGCATCGAGAAAGATTGATTACTGGAAAGTGTTTCATTGGTATTTTCCACCAAGCGACAGTCTTCACGAAGTAAACCTTGATCCAGTTATGGTGACAACGAAGTTCTTGTAAATAAGTGAAATCAGATCAGAGTGGATGGGAGTAGCTCGTAAATTTCATTCAAATTATAATTGTAAAGTATTAGGTATAGTTAAAAATTCGTTTTCAGTGTCTTATGAAAGTGAAAGTAAGCTTCCAACTTAACTTTTACGCCAGGGGTCATAACTTATTTACGTCAATGTTTTTTTTTTTTAATTATGTCTTAACTAATGTTGATTATCATCTCAAATTTAAATTAAGCCCTACCGCCAATGGTCGTTGCTGCGTGCAGGTGAATCTCATGTAGAGATTTATTGTCAATTCTGACTAGTACTACAGAATCCTGAACGGAAGACAAGACAACAGTTTCTGCTAATTAAAAGTATTTCAAGCAAATCCATTTGTAAAAACTTGTAAAAACTTTTCAAAATCCTTATTGCATAGGCAAATCAATAAACGTCAATTAAATAAAGTGCAACAAATTCAACAGTTGGGTTGCCAATTGAAAACTGAAATTCCGAATAAAAATGTCAACAACCAAACCAACAAAAACGACAGCAGAGCAGCCCTAATTTTAGACGTGAAAACACCACATTGTCCGACTTATTTGAGGGAGACCGTTTTCACTGAGAACTATTCTCTCGGTAATTCGTTCAAAAGCACACCAAAAGGTCGGTTAAATTCAATCGCTTTGTTCCGACAAGCGAGTAATCAAATCCTGGCACAGGGTTTACCATCGAGTTTCCAATTCCATATCGTGATTGAATGGTTGGTTTTTGCCAGAGTGATCATGGACTTTAGACAGCACTATTTGCAAGGGCAAATAATTTTAATGGTTCCGCAGAGGATTTCCTTTTCTTTTCTTTTTTTTCATACCAGTGTTGGGTACACATACACCCAAGCGTGCTTTATAAATTCTGTTTCATTTCATATTGCCTTTATCTGTTTACACCACAGAGTATCTCTGGTTTAAGATTATTGTTGGACTGATATAGCTGAAAGTATCTAAATAAAAATGGAAGGGCAACAAAAATTTTGAAACGTTTGTAAAAGCTTGAAAATAATTTGAAATGTGTTTTGGTATAATTAGCATATTAGCACATGCAGCCTATTCAGAGTGAAACCCCCTCGTGAAGTTCAATAAATTGTTTTTAAAAGTCGTGTAACCTTTTGAGATTTAAGGCAAAAAAATGAACCTTTTTGATGGAAAGTGGTACTGATATCATCAGGAATATTTTGTGAAGGCAATAAAGTAAATTTTTTACTCTCTTGGAAGCAAATGTAAATAGGCTCAGTTTTATATTGAGAATTCTTGAGGGAATTAAAAGACTCCATTTAAAATTTTACATTATACGAGCTTCGGTAAAACGAACCAGATGGCGTCGTTGAACAATTCTACCTCGATAGGTAGTAGAAATTCTGTCATGGCACTTATAGTATGAGTTGGGTATAGAAAATCCCGAATATAAAATCTCTCGCAATGTAAAATCCAAAAAATCCCCGAATCCCAGGAGTATAAAATATCTTGAATTATATGGTAGCTTATAGTAAAAACCAAATGCCGATGGAGTCCCTGGACGTAATCTTGATTTGAACCTATCACAAGAACTGAATTTTCTACTCAACTGCTGCCTTATTTTTATATTATTAGCGGTTATCCTGTATTTATCTAACCACTATGTGCTTTGACTCAGTAGTGTGGTACCGCAATATCGCCGGAGGTGTATGGGTCAGTCCATATCAAATGTCTGACATGTGTAACATGACCATCACTAATTTTTTTGAAATTTTACATACTTGAAGGGCTTGTAAAAACAAAAAGATGAATTAAAAATGTTGCCTATATTTTGAAATTTCGAAAAATGCTGTCCCGGTCTTTTTTTGAATTTACTTATTTTGCCATTCACTAAAATGGAGAAATATGGATCTTTCGAAAGTTAGGATTTCAAGCTATTTAAAAAAAATACCATCTGAAATATATTGTAACGAGATTAGTTACCTTCCATAAGATTCCCGAAATTTCGAAGATGAGCTTCACGAGGACAACTATGCGATCTCCTGATGTTGGCTTAGTCCTCAGCCCGAATACATCGTTAAAACAATCTTGTTAGGTCCGGCCTTTTGGTACATGGGAGAGGCTTTTCCACTTTCCTCCGATAAAATCGAACAAAAAAAGCATTAGCGAAGTACAAAGAAATAGCATTCAAGCACCACAACCTACGAATACAAAAGAAAAATACTCCCAAAACAAGCACTAAACACGATACAAAAACCAACACCATTTCTCAACCTACAAGCTTCATCAGTAATGCGATCTTCTGCCTTTCTTTATCCCACCACCCTTCCTCCTTCTCCTGATATGGGCATCCAGTCAAGCACATGCCGGTGTTCTCCGTCTAAAATTAAAAAGAACCTAACTGAATATTCTGTAATTTCAGCACTACCTCAGGAACAAAAACAATAACCGCAAACAGCACCTTCATCACTATCGAAGTCACTGCTGGAGCGGCAACTGTTGGAAGCCCATAGCCATTGCAGATATTTCCAGCTGCCCCAAACCTGAAAGTGAAGCCGAATAAAGCGTGAACCGCATCCCGAGAGCCTGAAGCAAAAATAAGGGGAAATTGTTAAAAAAAAGTTACATAACCTCACTAGTAAAAAAAATTGAATTAATACACAAAAAGCAGTCAAAAGAATTAGGAAAATATTCTTAGCGTACAGCAGTTTGAATAGCCTTTATAATTAAATAATATTAAGTATAAGTGCAAAGTGGTAATGAGTTTTTTACTCTTTCGAGACCCGTACAAAATGCGAGTCTATAGGCAATTCTCAACTTACTGCATATGAGCAGAGAAAATTAAAAAGAAGTACCGAGGTACTGTCAATTTCTGGCCTAAAGCCGAGGACCAAAACTACTATAAATAAATTTTTGGGAGTATATGTACTGTGTGTAAAGTGTTTCGATCAGCAGTAATAGCGCGATCTCATCAGGACAGCAATGTACCCTGAATACTACGTATTGTTAAAAATTTTCCCCCCATAGAGGTCACTAGATAATTTTGCTTAATTTTAGTACATCATTCTAGTTCAAAATTGGAATGTCGAAAGAAGCTATAACAACCTGACCACCATTTTGTGTGTGACCTCTTTTTCTTTTCTTGTTCGAGTGGTCAAAGAAAAAAATCTAGGAACTGTCACGCGGGGAAACTAAAAATAAAGAAAAAGAAACAAAAATAAAAGAATTTTTTTTATATCAGTCAGAACTTTTTATGGCGAGGGTATCAAATAAACACTAAGTATCCTCCAATTGCATTTCAATCACGAGCATGGGGATTTATTTCTACGAAAGTGAATGAATTGCATTTGAAGTGCTTTGTAAATTTCCGCAGTTCCCCTAATAGAAAATTCCCCGGAGACGGCAATCAAATTCAAACCGCCACACTCAGCAGCCCCTGCCTTGAGAACTTTCCACCGGAGGAATCGTAAAACCTCACAATAAGGAAGCTCACTCACGCTTCAAGCTCCTATAGGATACTCCAGGCCCAGGCCTCATGTCCAGTCATACCACGACATCGTACACCATCCTAAATACCAACATACACAGTATAAGAAACCGATGACCCATCATCAGGTACCAAGTCGCACCTGCGCACGTGCATGATCATTCTCCCATCAGTGCCACACATATTTGTTTTTGCATATTAATTTTTTCCTCCTAAATTCTAAGTAACCACACTAAAAAGGAAACGTAAGCGCAGTTCGATTGTCCACATAAGTACAGAAGAATAAAGCACTAGTACCGCGAAAGTGACTTGCTCTAGATCTCGTACGAGAGCGAAATACTATTTATCAATATAGGATTTCATTATTAACAACAGAGAATTGGAACTGGAGCTCGATTGCCGGCTGACGTCTTTGCAGTGATAAATTTTTATATGTGATCTTCTGTGATCTTCTTCTAGTTGAAAAAGGTTGTGAATTATATCTGATATCCGCTCGGTCAGAGGATAATCTGGTAAGAATATATACGAAAAGGGATATTATATTGTTCACTAAAACATTTCAAAATTTCAACTAAAAATCTTAACGGGATCAAGGAGTCTAAAATCAAGAAAGCCTCACCAATCATATATTTCCTCATAATAAATTAATTTTTTTTTGAAAATTACAGGAAAAGTAGGTAATAAGTAATTATCTGTGAAAGTAATGCCAGTTAAAAAAATTTACCCTTATGTTGGAGGGGGGGGGGGGTTACGGCCCCCCCGGCGGTATGCCCCTACCTGTAACTAAATATTTATAAAACCACTCCCCTTACTTACCGGAAGCCCATCAATTTGAAATGGACTTCGAATTGTGTGAAAGGATAGAGCAGTGGCGGTTCTCGCCTTAAAATTAGGAGGGGGTCATCTTACAAATTAATTGAGCAAACAAAAAACATCTAGTTTAGTATCCTGTTTTTTACAAAAAGGTCTTTTTTAATAGAATAGCAGTTTATCGTTCAAACTGCAGGGAGTCATTCAAACTAATATGGAGTGCTCGATATGCTACTTTATGGTGGTACAATGTTTTGCGTCAAAAATAGTTCTTACGGCGGTGCCAACATTGACAAAACCGTTGGCGAATTTCGAATTTCGAATTTCTGCTGAGTATCTATGAATATATTGCCTTTGTTAAAACACTTTTTATCACTAATTAACCCAAGTATTTCATTTAAAAACATTTATTTCGACGAACCCACTTATTTGTTTGTTGGTTATAGTTCTCTCTCAGTTGGTACTTGGTGTTCAGATCAAAAAGGAACGCTAAATGGAAGTGAGCCCACTCTCTGCAGTATATTTCTATGGACGTAGTCAGTCCATATTATACATGTCAGTGGCCTTACATAAGAACGCTGCAAATATTTTAGAATATTAATAGTTAGCACTAAGTTAGGGCTCTGATGTGGTAGTGAGGGAGTCTGCTTCGTGGCTTGGAAAGTGTTTCTCGAGGGTTTTGGATCCCAAACTCAAAACCTATACACATACATCACATTCATACAACAATATTCATTGAAATAAATTTTTATTTGTTTAAGTTTTGGTATAAAAATATTTTGTATAATATGTATACTATATATATAGATTGTATATGGATATATATGTAAATATGTTGAATTATATAAATAAAACAAATATAAAATAAAAAATATTTTTTACTTTAATTTTTTAGGGTGGCGGGGGGGTCATGACCCCATGACCCCCCTAGGTTCGCCACTAGTGCTACTAATGTTATAGGTGGGTACTACTGATGGACTACTTTATTTTGTATTTCCTGTGGGATCATTTTTTTTGGCAGGGGTGTGACAATTATCTTTATTTCAAAATTCCATTTTCGCTCTAATATTGCAAATACATTCGAAATTATTAGTTTTTCATAAAGTATTTATTAAACTCGATTTGTAAGGAAATAAATTTAAGTAACTTTTGCTTGCCACTCCCTGAAAGTACGTACGGCTGACATGAGAAGGGTTACAAATATTGTATTTCCATCTATTTATATTTGGAAAATCCACTGAACTATGGTGGATTTTATACAGAGCTTATTATTTGAAGTTAAGCGAATACTTCTGGTACAAAAGGTTAATGCGGGTTATCTGGTTACCAAGTTAAATTTTTATTAACACATAGTACAGGGCTCCTTATTTCATACTTCAGGCATGAGTGGCTAATATCCAAGTATGGTTACGTGGTACGAAAACTTTCATATTGTATTTTGATGAATAACTGAGAGTAGAATCTATCGCTTTTTTCGTACAGAATATATCCCTTCATATTCAGGAAACCAGAAAGAAGAGAATATGACTTTTAAGTCCTTACCTAGAATGATTGTCCGACTTACGTTTCGAGTAAATACAAGCACTCTGACTAATATCCAATTAATATGCATCCGGTTCGAAGGATCAATTAAAATTTATAATAAGCTACACAAAATTGGTATATTGAAAAGAATTAATTGATCCAGTTCTACTCTAGTTGCAGAAATAAATCCATTTAAGATTTAGAAAATCCATTGAAATTTATCTTATTGAATTTTTCCATAATTTAGCATAAATCTTTTCAAAACCTAATTTATCTTGAATCCTTATTTGTAATGGTTTTTAAGGGTTTCTTAATTTATTTAACTGATTTTAATGATGAATGGCTCCCTATTTTACGACAGTATATGAAAAATTACCTACATAACTATAAGAAAACTCCTAACATACCGATTGCCATGTATACGTCGTCGGAATATCTCATTTCCTTAGAAAGTCGTTAGCCTGAGCACAAATTCATATGCACCCGCACAACATAAAACCGAAGGACATTCCCATCCATAAGCATTTTGATAAATCACCAGATTTCTTAATGTCATCAAGTTGTCTACTATTCAGAAAATTTCAAAAATTTCTCCTTCATACGTGAACAGAGAGAACCCAGTTTCCAGCACCACCCACTCAATCCGCAGCAGTCCTAATCCCACAATGCTTATTCCTTCGAATACCAAAAAGGGTGTATACCACTTGTGTTAATGCTCCCCGAATTACCTTTCTTTGCCGAAAGTAGGTAATTCTAATTAACTTAATTATTTTTTAATTAACATTCCCGAACATTTTTAAGTCGTCTGGTTTCTGTTACAAATTAATAAAATTCAAGCGTTTATGCAAACGCGGTGTTATTGGTTGGTACCTCGATAGGGTAGGAGAACCCTATGTATACCCTACCCTTTTGCCTTTGTAAGTAGTTAATTGAAAGGGAAAACTTTGGTGAAGTTTTATGTTTTGGGTGCCGGTGTTGGGTTTGTCACAGTTGTTGTTAATGAGGTCGTTCCCGTGGTATGTATACATGTTCGCCTTTACGGATTTCGGGTAACTTTCCAATTTGCATAAAATAATTCACAGATTGAATTTAATTAACATCGAAATCATTAAGTTACAAGTAACACCAAAGAAAATCTGTTATATATATACATATTTTTTTTTTCTTTCTTTTGGAAATCATGCAAAGAAGTCGAAACTCGGAACCCTTTTTCAAACTTCATATTGGTCTCTAATCTATGTACCTATAGGTCATAAAATTTCTTTCGTCTTAATACAAAACGACGAGTTTTGCTCAAAAGGTTAGGTTATGTACATATCCCTTATACAAAATTGAATTTTATAACCTTTTTCATCGGCCCAGAACTAATATCAGCAATTTTGCGTTATGTCAAGAAATTTGAGAACAGAACCATCATCACGTGAGCTCGGAAACATGTGCGACATAATCAGGCAAAGTGGAAAAGGTAATTTTCCATAAACCAAAAAAAATACGTTTTAAGTGAACACAAAAAGGGTAGCTACTAATTTAGTTGAACGTTCATATATGCGTTGATAACGATCCGCAAAAATAGCGCATCGATAAAATTATTTAATGGAGTAACAGGAAGAATTTTAAGATCGATTGGATGTTTGCGGGGTCCCATTAAATTAATTTAATTTGGTTTATGAATTGGAAAATAAATTTATTGAGAAAATTATCAATGTATTAATAATTTTTAGGTTAGAATTGAGTGAGTTTGATTTTCAGAGGATTATTTGGATCGTTTTCACTTCCTTTCTTATTCGTAAAGTACGCTAATAACTTAGTCTGTTTGGAATATGTAATTTAATAAAAAGCCATATTACTATGACTTATAACAGGGTATCATTTTATTTTTGTTCAAGAAAGCTATTTTTTCGAATTCTTATTTATTATTTCATAACGCAACTCATTTAATTCTTAATTTTAGGTAGAATGCCTCAAGTCTTTGACTGATCATCAGGTTCAAAATAGCGAAAATAAATGACTCGAAAAAAAACAAATGAAAAATAGAAGAATGGAAAGAAATGAAAAAAAAATTGAAAAAATTAGATAAATTCGAAGCGAATCGAAACAGTGTAAGCCCGCAGTGGACTGAAAAAAGGGAAAAAAAACGAAACATATAAGCGTTTCGTATCGGCAGAGACCTTAAACTCTTCAGTGCAGCTTAGTTTCTGCCTGCCGTAGACGCTTGAAAAATATGATTTTTTAAATAGACACTTAAAAACGATCATTTTTATACCATAAGTTATACTAAGTTTGTCATTCAGTTTGTAATACCTCGAAATAATGATGGTAGAGCAAAATGGATTGGGCACCCACGCATAATATTAAAAGTTGTTTTGATTTTTGCATGTTCGTCCGTCAGTCTGTTCGTCCGTCGTAAGCACGATAACTCGAGAACGCGTATACTTAGAGAGCTGAAATTTTGTACACGGACTTTAAAAAAAAAAAAAAAGTAAAGTTAAGTTCGAAATGAGGCAAATCCAGCAACTCCCTCGTGGGATTGCCATACAAAAATTTCGTTTTCCACTATATATTTGGACACTGCCTGAGAACGCGACGATGTACAAAGCTGAAATTCGGTACGTGGTGTTTTCATTATAATAGAAAACAAAATTTTAAAAATGGACTAAATGGAGCAACTCCTTCTTGGTGTTGCCATATAAAAATTTAAGTTTTTTACGTATACTGTGAAAACGATCAGTCCAAGACATTTTTATTGTACCAAGAACTTCTTCAGAATAAGAAATCCTATAAAATTAGTTATAATTATTTTTCCTGTTCGACAAACCGTTCTAGAAGTATATGCGAAGAACAACTTCAAAAATCAAACTTGCTAAGAAGGGTAACAATACGAAATATCATAAGGGAATTCATCTAGGGTATCATAAGAATTGGACTTAGACCAATTCTAGTTTTTTTTACTTGTTTATATAAAAAAATGTTTACATATTTTTCTCAATTTTTTAACTTCTTTCCATTTTTCTATTTTTCATTTGCTTTTCGAGTCACTCAATTCCGCTATTTGGGATCTGCTGATGAATCAATGCATGTTTGTAAATGTTTGCCGACAGCCTTGAAGTAAATTTTATGTGTTCTGAGAGGGAATGGAATATAATTTCTAAATCACATGGTGTTTGCTGATGTATCCCAATCTGAGGGCGTAGTTTAAATATATTGGTGAGACCATGGAATGTAATGTAACTGTTAAAAAAAACTTCTAATTCATTGAAAATAGAGGCAATGCTCGTTATTTGTAGAGAAATACACCTTCGATAAATGTTACAGTGGTTCATTAGTGCATATAAATGAACGAAGATTGGCTGAAGAACGGAGAGAAATGTGTTGTATGTTTGTGCGTAACGCGGATTACGTGTTAAACGAAAATGACGGCAAAAACTCTGCTCTGGCTTCACATACACAAATAACAAGAGCAGAAGGAGAAGATTGGACTCTCATTTCCCCCCTCCCTGAACTAAAATCTGAATGCGCGCTGATTTGATCATTTGGCTCTCTACGTATATACCAACGATCTCCAACTTTTCTTGTTAGGATGTGGTTCCTACTTCCATAATGTTTTTTTAAAGCATAATCGGAAAACAACCAACCAAAATCTTCAATAAACGACAAATAAAACAACCTTGTAAAACGTTACAACCTCAATTTTGACATATTTATTTAGAGGCTCAGACCTAGTTCCGAAGATGATTTCACTATCCATCCGGCTTCAACGACAAATACCCTCATGATTATAGACCATAGAATAACTTTAATTGCAGCTTTACTGCTATAATTAAGGATTGAAATTAGTTTTGCTTTTATTTTAGGGTAGACACCACTTTCTGTTCTATTGCTTTTTCTCAATACAGTTTTGGGTTGTTCATTTGTCGGTTTCCTCAAAAACTGCAATCTCAATATTAAATATGTTAACAGATTTCGCAATTTATTAAAATAGCAATTACTTTTTGTTCCGAGTATATTTGCACAATTCTGAACTATTGGACAACATTTTCACAACAAACTTTTTTCTCTTGCTGTTTCAAAGAGGATAATACATAGAATATACAATTAGGGCTGAATAAATTTCCAAGCATTTTGTTCCCCTTTTTACTTCGACAATTTTTGTGATATTGACGAGAATGAAGATTGATGTAATTTTTTTCAGTAACCCAAAAATCAGATAAATCAAAGATTTATTCATTCTAATTCTTAAACAGGATCCAGTATTCCAAGCAAACACTCGGTTTTATGTGCATAATTTTGAATATTAGTTTATAAATATGATTAGTAGAGTCTGATTAAAGCAAAAGCTTACGCTACTACTACACAGTTAAATTTGTAAAAATTTGGAGTCGAAAGTTTTATTTTCTGCCATTCAGGCTTATGTATTGTTTATGTGTACCAAATTGGCAACCCATGTCTTTACGTTTTCCGCAGTTTTACCCTACCTATTTGCTCGTTCCAAGGAAAACCTAGTGAATTTCCATAAAAATATTCTAAAGCCCCGTTTCCATTAATAATAATTATGCCAACTTGTTCGGCAACATGTTGTGAACTTGTTCAGAGTCAACTTGTTAGCTAAACTTAGCATGTGTTTCCATTTAAATGCTCGATAACTTGTTGGCTTAACTTCTTACATTCATTTCTTGAAAATCGAATCGCAATAGATGAGCAGGTGTTATTAGCGTCTTGTTTTGCGTTTGTTATTTGTGTCGGAAGTTATTTGGGTTTAAGTCAAATGAAAAAAGTGCACGGTAAATGTTATAGCTGGTAAATTCATAGCTTTCTCACAGAGCGTAAAATGGAAGGAGTTTATCATCCTTTTATAGTAGATTTGCTACTTCAAATTGGGTTTGCAAACAACTTTTCGGAATATCAGCAATGGACTTTGAAAATTTATTACATCTTGTTGCGACTTTTATCAAGAGAGAAGATACCAATTTTCGGAAATCTGAAACTTAAGAATTTTTAGCTACTGGCGATTATTACGTGAGCCTAATGTATATGACCAAATTTCTAAGTCTACTAAATACATCCAGACATGATACCAAAAATATTTGCAATGGTTTTTGTCCTCTCCAGTATCTTTAACTTACTGAAAAGATCACTTCATTGAATCACAAATTAGGCAACCATAAAAATCGAGTTGCACTTGCTGGAAAAATCTACCCAACAAATTCTGTGGCTTTTTACAGCCAACGTCTAACAAGTTGCCAATACGTGTCTGGATTTTCACATAGCGTTTCTACGTATATAGAATATTCTCAACTTGTTTCAAAACTTCTTGAGTAAGAAATATTGTATTAATGGAAACGATGAATAAGAGATAAGCATTCGAAAAGCAGTGGACAATTTTTTATATATGAAAACCTATGGAAAAAGTTTGGATATACTGCAGAAAAAGTAAAAATTAAAATCTTCATTTCTTCCATAGAAATCTCAATCTGCATTTTTTTTTTTTGTTAACGGCGAAAAATTACCAGACACAATTTTTAGTACATTTGTCATTCATTTTATTTTATCAACAGTAGAACTAAAAGTCTGAACTTACTATGAATTGCACTATATCCAGGATTTATCCAATAAAATTCTAATGAAGTTCATGTAATCTTTGGACTCAACCTGTAGTATGTCCACGCTTTTACTATGGAAAAATGGCGTCATTATGACGTGTAATCACACGCATGAAGTATCGTGTTCTTGTGAAGTGTCATTGCACTCACAACAATTGTTGCATTCTTTATCATATATTTATGTAGGTTTAACACGTTCCCGCCGGCATGTACCACAAGTGGTACATGGTGGACTGTCCTATGGGGCGGTATGTACCACTGGTGATACATGGAGGACTGTCCTATGGGTCGGCATGTACCACTGGGAGTACAAAGGACGAAATCAATTTTATATCCCTTTGTTGATAATGGACTTGGATGAAAATATCACAGTTTGAATGGAATACTAAAATAGCTCACCCACATTTTTTTGTTTCCCTTACCATGCCCCCCCCCCCCCCCCACTAGTGGGTTAGAAATTTCGTGATTTTACGATGAACGTCACATCTTGTGAACGGAGCAACCGATGTTTTTGATTAAAAGTGGAAATTAAGCTTTATATTTTCTATAAAAAAAATATAGCAGCACAGAGCAAAAAAAATTTTTTCAATAATAGTATTTCGTGAATTTACGGTATTCGGTGACCTTAAAAAATATGAATAAAATAACTATGATTGGGAGAGCCATACATCAATGTCGTTTTTTTGTATTTCTGGTATTCGGTAGAATAAAAGGATAGGTGAAACCGGCAAAATTTTCGGATATTTTAAAAAAATAATTGTTTTTTTCAAATCAATTTTTTGGTTCGGAAATTTCCTAGGAGGGCTAAACAGGTGTAGTTAATTCCAACCCCTATTTTTCCTAAAAATAATTTTTTTCACTAAATTTCGATCTATTTCTTATTATCGAATCTAAAATGATTTCCGTAACGTACTACGTTTCATCGGTCATTGCGATCTTTCTACTCAATTTTGCAATATTTAAGCAACGTTTTTTCTCTTAAATTTATCTATGATCTGTCATGTTTCATTTAAGAAAAATCACAAGTCATTATTCCCAGTCGTTTAGGAATAATTAACAAAATTAGACTACATGGTTCGCTAAAATACTTTCTAATTAAGTTGCTGAAAAACCACCATCTTTTATCTCGTACAAATTTCAACTTACTTCAACGAAGCCGAATACCATCGCAATTTTTTATACATAGATAGATATGGTTTCCAGCTTAACAATAAAAATAGAAAAAAAAGTGCTAGAAATTCTCACTAGTGAATAAGACTATTTTTGTTTAATACTTCTATTAACAAAACATATTTTTGTTTGGTACTGCAATATTTTTTATAAAATATATTATACATTAAGCTTCATTTGGCATTTAAATCAGAAAAATCGGTTTGCTCCCTTTTCGAGATAGTACCGTGCGTCCAGATGATGCGAAACATGAATTCGAGCGCCATCTCACAGTGAAAGTGAAACACATGAATATCAGCTCCGCCGCGCCGGCGTGAACATGTTAATATATAGTGAAAAAATTCAATATTGTAGAATGGTAGTTATAATTGAAGGTTCACTCTCTCCTATTAAATTTTAGAAGTGAATTGTCACGTGTCGTTTATAATTTTCCGTGTGTTCATTTGGTGAAATAATTTTTACACAATTATTTTATAGAAACATAACCTACTTTTTTTTTTTTTTGTTAATGAAGTGTAATTAATTATTCTCTTTGTCCAAAGAATTGTCTATACTCCTTCTTTTTTATAATAATAGCGGGCAACTATTGGGCACAGTTATGTCGGAAGCTATTTTTGTCATTGTCATTAAATACCCGTAAGTATAATTTGGAGTGCGACAGAGAATAGATGTCCAAGAAATATTTAGAAAATCATTCTGCAGATTTACAAACTTTGTAAGGGAAGATATGAATAGAAGAAGAATAACGGAAGATAGAAATTTAAAGGGAATTTGAAAAAAAATCGGTGGAATTTCCATAATCACCATTGCCGGGGAATTCTATTTGATTCTAATGTTTGTTTTTTTTTTCTTTTCGAAAGCATTTTTTACTGGTACATAAAATCGAATAGAATATCCTATACTTTCAATAAAAAGTAGTTATCGATTATTCTTGATTGACATTGACACTAAAAAAAATTTTAATTTGATCAAGTTTGTTAGTAAACATTTCTTGAAAAAATAGATTTGATTTAATCGAATTCCCAGGTGAGCGTGAAAAATTCTCTTAAGAATGTTGTAGAAATGATTTTGTGGAATACCTGAAAAAACTCCCCGCAGTAGTATCCGTGGACAAGATCCGCTAAATTTCCAAAGACATTCTTATGATTTCTGAAGAAATTCCTTGGATAGCAATGGCATTCATTACTTGGATAGCGTAACTTTTCCTTCGTGAAATATCCGTAGGTAAAATTTTATTGATATTATTGAGAATATTAACAGAATTCATTCATCACGCAGGAACATTTCCTAAGATTATCTGATGAAAGTCTGACGGCTTGGTTACTAGGGAATGCGCTTTTATTAACACAAAAATAGCAATAGGCATTTTAGGGTACATATCTTTAGAATAACTGATGATTATTAAGTAGGTATTAAGCTTACTGTATAAAAAGCCTAAGAAAATCAAAACAAAGCAACATTGTGAATACAGACGTTTGAATTCCAACTATGGCATTTTGCTGTTAAGCTACTCCCATTACCACACAGGAGTAAGAGCTCTAGTAGCTGTTCTACCAAGGTAAGAGTTAATGCCTCGGACGTGCTCTGATAAATTAAATAAGAAGCAGGGATGGGTGTAATAGGTCATATTAAAGAGGAGAGTCTACAGCTTACAGTTTTTATAAAAAAAAGTTATGTTAACGACCATTTTGCAAAAATAATAGAAGTTAAATTAAAAAAAAGGTAAGATAATCCGAAATTTTGAGTTTAGACAACGATAATTCATTCTTGAGGGTAGAGGGCTATGGGGCTGATTGAGCAGTCGTTGGAAAGGCCATGAAGTTCTGCATACAATGAGCTATTAACTGTGACCGTACACCTTGCAGATTTTAAGATACATGGTGTTTTGTGCAAAACTAGCTTTTTTTATTAATCACCCTGTAACTCCTAAAAAACGGTTGATATGGCCACCCCCCTGCCATACAATTTTTTGTTAATCTATCAGAGTACTATCACCTCCCATCTACTGACCTCTTAGTGGGAAACACCCTGTATGTATGATGCAATTTTGCGTCGCGAATGTGAAAGTTTTTTGGTTAAGGCTATGATACAAGGGTTAACAAGGTATGGCCTTCTCGAACTGTCAATTCGCAGCTACAGCATATGGTGTTCATTTTCTTCGTTTCAATTTAAATCCTTTTCAACAAAGAGAAAATGTCATATCCTAATTGGAAATTATTTTAGTTTGTAGCAATCATTTACATGTGGGTTTCACATTTGTAACTTAATACAGCACAATTTGTTATGTCGTTAATAGTCATAGGAAGGCTGTTCCATCGCGAAACAACTATTGAACTAAAAAATAAAAACTTACAAGAAGAAAACCTAGCAACTCACACGAATAAATCACAATTCTTCCCATGATGAATTATTGAAAAACCTGCCACGAAGACAAGAAATTAAAAACAATCCCTGGATGTTACTGACAAGATAGTCTAAAATGAAACAAAAGCAAGCATCAATCAAAACAAATGATAAAGTCTCAGAGACTTTAACCAAAGAACAAACTTACTCATTAGTAATAATTTCAATCCAGTACAGCGCCGACTTCATTTTTTTTTATCTGCTAAGGAAAATAAAACAAAACAGTAATAAATAAATAGATATTCAATATAAACACAAACTTACCTATTGACAGCATCTGCTGTCCTTATTCGAAATGACATAACATGAAGTAAACGACAACGTGTACGCCTAGGCCATTGCATGCAGATGTCATGCTGTCACAACCAAACCACATAAATTTGCAAGGCTTCATTGTTAAAGCCACCGACAGACGCACAGCTTCCATTCAAGTTTTGAATGAGCCACAAGACGGATTGGCGTTTCTGACGCTTAGTGAAGTCTTGTCTTTCCCAAAACCACTTAAAGTATATGAATCCCATTTTACTAACATCTTTTGCAAAAAATTTATTATTTTACTACCTAATATTTTTTTTTTAGCATCCTACATTTGAGCAATTCATTCACCGCTCATTCTATCGTTGTAATCCCACCTTTTTTTTTTGTTTAATTAATAATTATACTTTCCTTTTATGATCCATAGATTAAGGAATATAAACTCCAGTGGAGGCCCAAATAGATAATAAAATAGGATTTCATTGAATTTACACATTTTTTAAAAATAGTATTAAAGCATAGTTAAATTAGTAAAATGAATTTCGAATAAAGTAGAGCTGAATTTTTAAAATACCTGAATTGACTATTTTTAAGAAAAATATATTGTGATAAGAAAATTATTGAATTATAACATTTGAATTTTCCAGTTTGGTCATTTACTAAGCCGGTACCTCCCTCTAATTTATGATTAAGCCCACATTGGGACTTAATAAAGGCCATACCTTGTTAATCTTTTTAGCATACCATAGCATTTATGGATTATTATTATGCTTAAATATTCATAGTTGATACCACATTGATTTATTAAATTTCTATTGTTAATTTAATAGTATTATGCTGCTAGGTACTTGTTTGGTATCAAATCGTAGCTCAGAACCCCCTCACTTGAATTCGTGTCTGTATCAGAATGATTATGTTTGTGTTGAAAATGTGTTAACGAAAATATTATCGACCTTATTAGTGTATACTTCACTTACGCGCAAAATTATGGGATTATGGGAATTATGGAAGCTGATAGCTATAGGGATCGTAACGTGAAAAAAAGGATAGTTGGGCCATTATATTACCACCAATGAAGCCTATAAAACATAATTTACAAACTTGAAAACTTATGCGGCCATTATTGCCCTAGCTTATTTTTCGTGAAAATACTTGGGCAGCACTACTGCTGCAGTTCGGCCACCTTCAGTCATATATTTACTGGCTATATTACTGTAATAGTATTTCTGAAAATATTGTCGAACCATAATTTTCAGAAATATTGCTGGCAATATGCAATTATTATTGCCCATTTAAGCGTCCCTTTAGGTATGAGGGCTTTATTTATGAAAATTAGTTAGTTTATCTGGATGGATAGATGGATTGAAAAGAAGTTGTGATTCTGAAGACGGCAGACTCCCTGGAACCCAGACCACAACAAAACCCATTGTTCATCCTCAAGACTTATGAGCAATTGCTCATAGGTTCCATCCGAACGCTCTTATAAAGTTGAATATTGGCCCCTAACCCTCTTTGTCAGCTTCATGCATTTCGTCGAGGAGGTGTGAGGTACGAAATATGTATCGCTTTTTTGAGAGGGTTGAACAGTAACAAAGAAACTTAATCACAGTTTCTGATTCCTTTGCATACAGGATCGCCAACGAGTCCCATTCGGTGTATGTGACGCATGAGAAAAGAGTTCCAAGGGAGTATTGACACCGGTTGGTTTTAGGTTTGGCTTGTTTAGACTTAATAGCTTATTTGTTAGGTTTGGGTTTGATTTACCCCACAGTTCCTTCACAGTTTTACCTGAAGTGTCATCTTACCAAAGACGACTGGTTTGGCGAACGGCGAAAACAGAAATATTAGCGGCAAGGTGATTTGATTTGATCCCGATCATGGAGGAGTATTACTTCGATCAGCAAGACAGGCAAGCTCATCCGCCTCTTCGTTCTCGCCGATATCGCTGTGATCTGGCATCCAAACAACGAGAAACCTAACCAGGAATAACTCAGATGTCAATTTTCGATCTGGTACTTTCAAATATTCTTTCCAGATGAAATGCTATTTAACAACATATGCGCATAGGGTGAAGGATTTTACGAATTCTACTAATTTTACTAATATCTAACTTTTAACCATACAGTTTTGCAAATACTACAATTTATGATAAGAAATATCTACACTTTCTGAAAATATATAAAAATCTATAAAATCATTAAAAAGTATATCTAACTCAAAGGTAAACTATCCCAGTAACATAAACTAAGCTGCACACTTGACGAGTATATAAATAATTTCAACATGGTTAGTTAGACACTTCAGACTTATAAAACAGTTAAAAAGGGAACGTGTTACCAGGGGTCATTATACCTCGTTCAAACACAAACACGCATACATACATAACTATTTATATTACAGCAATGAAAGAAAACCATGAAAAATTCTCTCACCTTTATCTCTCAAAAATGGTAACATTCTTGTGTACTTCCTTTGCCAGGGTGCGCAAATTTGAATTCTCTAGAAAATAATGAGGCACAAATTATACATGAAATAATTACACACGTCAAGGATGTCAAGTACTGAAGCTCATATCGTGTGCGCTGTTTATCTTTGTCTTATTGATATAAACATACACAAGTGCACATAGATATATCCATTATAGCGTAGCGATACGCAGGGCTGTTGAAAAATCTCTCCCATAGGGCGAATTCTTACATTTTACAATATGTTCCAAGTGTAAAGGTACAGAATGACTTTGCACAGCGCCCTATGCTAAATGACTTGCAAATTGTAAGAGCCTTCAGCCTTCTAAGCTATCCTATTCGCCGTATAGGGTACGGGGTACTTGGCTTCGCGTAAGGCTTCATTTATACATACTATACCCAGGTTTGTAGCCATATGCTACACTTAAAGCGAAGAAACATGTTTATCTGCCAGGTGAAGTGAGAGACTGGAAATTTCTAATTTAAAGACGTGAAAATTATGTTTGGAGCACAATTAAATATCCGAGGACGCCTTTTCCGAGAGTAGAAACTCAGTTGGGCGGATTCAGTTTGCCAGCAGCTATTCAACTTGGTTTGCTGTTGCTGCTGTTGCTGCTTTGTTCATTATTGAACAGTAGCTGTGTAGTCCAAAATGTGTTCAACTCAGCCAATGTTGATACTAATGACTTCCGTTGACGGCGTGGAGGTAGAGGGAGGAAGTACAGGAAGTCAAAGCTTTCTAATAGAAATTAGAAAGAAGGCGGTAGGCCCAGGCGTCCTTATTACGCTTGCATGTCGTACGTTGTACATGGTACGAGAAACCTGCTTTCTTAACTATATGGCAAATGACTTTCATTACGTTTTCGAAAAATTTCGGTGAAACAAATATTTACTCATCGGTTTGTTTATGTACTCAATCTCGAGTAAATATTTAGACGTGATTGCTTTGAAGAATGTCGAGAAATGGAAATTAAAACTTTCCGGGCTCCAGCTCTGTTTTTCCTATAATGTAACTGCACGTATATACTATCTGGATAGATGAAAGGAAGCTCTACAGATAAAAGGATCTGATTCTGCTGTTGCTGTTGCCGTTGTTTAAATTGATTAATTTCTGTAATGAAATTATATAAAACTATATGACATTGTATCTGTTCTACATTCCCTAGAGTGTGAGTACTTAAAATGCCGATAGTATGCGATCTTTATTGTATAGATGGCGACAAAAACTACTAAACAAACAAAAATTGTGCACAGATTTGTCTTACAACATGACTTTAAAGAGGCTAAAGAGAAGAGAAACCCTCATCCTAGTATTACAGATACCCATTATTCAAATTCAAATTCTTTTTTTTTTATTTACAACATCTACATAAGACTTAAGACTTGGCTTTCTACTTATGTGTAGGTAAAATTAAGAAGAATAATCTGCTGCACTAAGGTAGAGTAAACAGAAAAAAAAAAAAAACAAACAAAAATAATAATAAAATAAAGTAAAAACGCTAAAACTATATATACACAATAATAATAAAATACAAATAAACTAAATGTGTGGTAAATACTAAAATTGGAAAAAGTATTAACAAAATACTTATCTATAAGAAAAATAATCTAGTAGTACCTTTCATATGAAATCACCGTCACCACTCTTTCTGATGTCCAATGGTTAAGTATTCCACATTATGGAAGCCTATATATAAAATTGACGCTCGGTTTACGATTACTAAAACTTGGCACATTCAACGTAACAGTTCTACTGGACCGAGAAAACAATCTGTTTCAAATAGATAGCTAGGCACCTTTTTTTACAATTGAATTGTGCAATTAGCGAACAGCCGAATTGAACGCGACAGTAAGTTAGTGTTAAAAATGATGCCAAGATTCTTTGCCGACCTGCTGAATCGAATAGGAATATCTTCAAACTTAACTTCAGGACAGTTCGTGATGTCGACATTATTTCTATACAAAAGAATTGCCTTAGGTTTTACCGCATTTAGAAGAAGCTTATTCTGTAGTGCCTACAAAAATATGAATCCAAGGTCTTGATTTAGTCTGCATACCGAATCCACTTTAATACACGCGGTCTTGAAATATATAGCTGGCAATCATCAGCATACAAATGAAATACATGTACAATTCAAAATGACTGAAGAAATATCATTTATGAATACAGAAAAAATAAAAGGCCCGAGGATTGCCTCCTGCGGAACACCACTACATATAGGTATAAAATCAGAGGAATAATCACCACAGCAGACCTTTTGCTGGCAGTCTTCGAAATATGACCAAATAAGCCTGCAAGCACCATTAGAGATATAAAACAATCCTTTGAGCATGAATATGGGTAGTGAGTAATTAACTTTATCAAAAGCATTGGAGAATTATAAAAGAGAAAGTATAGTTATCATATCAGAATTCATAGCTAAGCGAATATCAGCAGATATCTTTAGTAGGGCTGTCATACAATTGTGTTTAAGTCTAAATCCAGATTGTCAATTGGAAATTAGGTTATTTGAGTCAATATACTTGAGTATTTGCTAATGTATAAGCCGATCAGAAACGGAAAGAGAAAGGAATATGAAAGTGATGCCATTTGCTTTCATGCATTTTTGGTTCAACGAGCAGTCCATTTATATACATGTCAGTGGGCAATGTCCATATATATATAGTGGAAAACGAAATTTTTGTATGGCAACCCCATGAAGGAGATGCTCGATTTGTCTCATTTTCGAACTTAATTCTACTTTTTTTTTTCAAAGTCCGTATACAAAATTTCAGCTTTCTAACTGAATGCGTTCTTGAGTTATCGTGCGCATGGGCAGACGGACAGACGGACGGACGGACATGCAAAAATCAAAATAACTTTTAATATTATGCATGGGTGTCCAATACATTTTGCTTTACCATCATTGTTTCAGTGCGTTACAAACGGAATGACAAACTTAGTATACCATATAGATTTCATCTAGGGTATAAAAATAGAGTGCTTCTGGTAAAAAGGGAATCCGAACTCAAATTCTCTAAATACAGAATGTTATTATATTATATTTATTTTGCGCAAATAAAAAAATAGCAATTTACACTGAAATTAGTTAACTCGTCAATTTGACGGATTTTTGGAGAATTAGGTAAACCATATATTGATATTTGAACTTATGTAGGATGTCTAACGGAAAATGAATTAGAATAGATATTCATATCAATAAATCAATAATTTTCAACATACTTTAAAAAACAAAATTTTTTTCATTTCAAATAAAATTTTCCATCCGTCGAATTGACTGGCTCCATAAATTTAGTGTTAAGTATATTATAATGTAATAAATGTTGATTAATATTATATTATTTATTTTGTATTCATCTTTACGATAAGTCATGAAAAATAGCTTCTGTTGATGGACTATAAAAAAAAAAGGTTTGGTAGTTTTCCAACACGTGAACACGCAACATATAATTGACCGTGAGAAAAACATTGATTTTCAAGATTCAATCCACATATTATGGTCATTTTTTGTCCTTGCGACTTATTTGTGGTCATCGCAAATTCCAAATGTATGGGAAATTGTAAACGTTTCAAGTGAATTGGTGCATCGTTGGGTATCATTGAAATGCGTGCCAGTAAAAAATTGTCCCCTCTGATATTTCCTATGATTTTTTAATGAATAATCTCGTTAAATTACAAAGTCTGGGTGCATTTAAGTTTCGAAACAAAATTATAAAATTATGGGTGAACTAATTTTAAAATGTAATTTATGTGGTAGAAGTCCTAGTAAATTGAGTGAATTCAAGAATTCAGTAGGATGATTTACGCTTTCAGTTTTATCTACCACTGTGTCAATTAATTTGTACGAAATTAAATCGCTGGACAATGTTTCTTGTATTTTGGAGTTGATTTCGTCAACATCGACATTTTTAGCACCCAAAATCGCTCCACTAAGTCATTGATTGTTACGATAATTGTCGCTTATATTTGGAAATACACTTTCTATTAATGCATTTTTCAAATCAACAATGTTCAGAAATTTTCAGGCAATTTAATTAATTGAGTATTTTCAATAAAATCAATTTTTCCATTACCAATTTTCAGCAATTTTTTGGAAAATACTTTAGCGCATAAATCGTTTATTGTGAGTTGTAATGTAAGGACACTTCGCCATAAAATAGATTATGTTAAA
Source organism: Dioctria rufipes (assembly GCA_963924295.1). Classification (NCBI taxonomy): domain Eukaryota; kingdom Metazoa; phylum Arthropoda; class Insecta; order Diptera; family Asilidae; genus Dioctria; species Dioctria rufipes. The sequence continues at coordinate 31,887,574 of OZ002742.1, forward strand.
TATGCGTTGACTTCATCCGCATACGTTGAACGTGGAATAACCAGTAATATATATGTATCTGAAATCCCTTGACAATCAAATTAGAGTACCACCAAATAATCTTTCGTTGCCTATTAAGTCTTTATGGTTCGATTTAATCCTTTCAGTAAATGTTTATGGGCCATTCATTGTACAGATAATAATGTGGGATTTTTGAAGTACTTTAATCATGCCTGAGTGTTTTGATGTTACATACTACATTTTCATTGATCTGTATGATTAATGGTAGCTTAGAGCCGAGTTCGCTCTTCTTCCACCATTCAACAAAGTTGCAACGATGCCAGATGAAGCAATTGGTAATGCGATGATACCTTGCAATCTAACTTTGACATTGAAGAGCGAAATTAAAAACGTCTTGAAAGTTCATGTCTTCGATCGATGCTTCATTATAGATTTCTGGTGTGAATTAAAGATTTGAGTCTTGATTTGTTGTTCAAATTCTGTGCAGTATACTTATCTTCACTCATTTATATTTTACCCATAATTCAGTTCAGTTTGTTGGAAAACAATTTGTCAACAAAGTGGATATGGAGAATGACTAAATGCTCCATCGGCAAATGTTGTATCGCAATGATTGTCATCTTCAAGCAATTGCAGTGTTGATTCCATGTAAAACTTGTTGAAACTTCAGAATAAAGTACTGTTCTTGTAAATTTACCGTAAATATTATGTTGTTTAAGCGACACCTATCGGATCATAGCATAGCTATAAACTATAGTCTCGAGAAAACAAATATATTGTGGGCATATGACCTCAATTAGTACAGTCGTTCAGAAGTTACACGATCATTAACAGACGCCCCAACGATTACATATTGAAAATTCTGTGTGCTAGTGTACATGAGCAGGGGTACTGGTTTTAAAGAATAACTCAGTTTTTGAGTTTTTTATTTTCACCGTGGTATAACTCGGTTCTCTTATATCACAAGAATTCATTCAAACTTAATACTACTTTAAAATTCAGTAAAATTCAAACGTATAAGTACTTCATACAATTCACATATAAAATTTTGGTAGTGTAGCTGCGGGTCGCTTGATTCCCCCTTGGATATCTTTTTACTCCTGTGAAGAATAAAGAGAGAGTATGTAAATCTAACTTCCCATTCCTAAAGAAATGATCTTCAATGTAGTATGAATAAAACAATATTGACTACACTGATGTATACTGCTACGTGCGGGCAGTTCTTGTTCACATATAATTTATGTGGTTGACAGGGATTGCAAATTGTATTACTGCTATGTATGAGTTTAAGACAGTGTAGCAAATCTGTCCTGCTACTAGCGTGCAGTTTTTTAGTGTGCTGATGTGTGAGAGTATGGTGGTAGCAGCACTTGTGACGTTTGTCGTGTGCGTACCCTTAGGTGCAGCAAATTGGAATGCTGCTGCGTGTAGGACTGTAGTAATGGCACTTGTGACGTTTTGCCTTGAGCGCTTTTATGACTGCAGCGAATTGGAATGCTGCTACGTGCGGGAGTAGATATTGTAGTACTTGTGACGTTTTGTCGTGCGCTCTTATGGTTGCAACAAATTGGGTTGCTGCTACTTGTGGGATTGGATATTTTCCAATTATGTCAGAATTAACTTCTGTCTTTGTGTGCTTCAAAGTTAACCTCTGTTATAAAACCAGGTCTAACCCCTGTATAAGGTTAACATAGATTTTGAAATGTTCAGGACAACTCCTATGTAAAATTTATCGAGTTAACCTAACTTTCTGCAATACTTTTTGTTGTTTGTTATAGTATCTCAATACTTACTTGTCCAAATCGTTTGGCATAATTAAAAAATGTACGTCTTTGCAGTGGTATGGAGGCTATTTGGAACCGTGGTAATAGTATGGCATTGTGATTCTCGTGAATGGCATTGCGCTACCGCCATGTTTATTTTCATGGACTTTAAAAAAATTTTAGAGTTTTTATCTAACAAATCGTTTAAATATCGTAATTTTTCGACAAGTTTCATTAATTAGCCTGTAATTGCGTAACGTCGACAAGTCCTAAAATTATGATTTTCGTTTCTTAAATCACCTAATTCGAGCCTTTAAGCGTCACCACACTTGTAACAAATGACTTGGATTTTGCTGTCATCATCTCCCAGTCTATTAGGACTTGATCAAATCAACTTTGATTTGGAAATGGGTGCTTTCAACAAATCCAAATCCAAATCCAGATCTTACGCGATTAACGAACTAATTTCAACTATGATGATTTTAACAGAACCGATATCCCGGGATATTTGTTAACATTTTCCTACAGGCTTTAATTTTGGACTTGAATTCACTTATGACTTTATTTTACATTAACACTATAACTGTCCGAAAAAGATATAAAAACTATTACTTAAGCGATGTCTTTATTTTACAGCTTGTTACGTGACGGCAAGCTGTATTAATGGTATTTGTTGCTTTGAAAGCTGTTTCTGAGTTTGGGAAGGAATCGGAAAATGGATAGGTTGGGATTTGGGATTTTTTTGATAGGGTGTTTGCCTTATCTCACTGATTTTACACACGGCCTTTCTTCTTCCATGACGAGGAGCCTCCACGATGAGATAGTATGGTCCCACGTTGATAGTTCCCCGATGATGTGAGCGGTGCTGAGTGCACTGAAGTGTCTTCTACTGGATGGGCTCTTATCCACGGTGATGGTTCCTTTGCTGGCGAAGAATGTAAATCTTTCTCTCAGGTAATAAATATTCCTCGTATCCGGGTGAATAATGTGAAATAGTGACAGGTAATTGAACTTTTCAACATGAATTTACGTTGGCAGAGTATTGATGAGTGGGTTGGGGTGTTGAGGAATTCTCTCAAGTTGCTTACCCGCGAGATCTAGAAGATATTTCCCAATTGGATTTATGTTTGCACTTTCATTCAGAAGTCTCAGGTCTCCTGTATAGTCCAGTGCAAGCGTGCAGAATTTTCCTCTCAAGAATGCTAATTTGTTTGATATAAGTTGGCGAAATAGTATGCCAAATGGGAAAGCAGAATTAGCTGCTTATAGATAAGTAGTTGAGTGTCTTTGGGAAGACCATTACTCGTTTTTATCAATGGGTTTAAAAGGCTGTAGGCATAGTTTGCCTTTCTTAAGGCCGACTTGGCGTGGCTGTTGAATTTTGAATGAAAGAGACACCAAGGTACTTGGCGTTCTTTGAAGGCTTGAGGCTTTCATTGTTTGCTACAATTTCCATGTTGTCAGAGCGGGTGGCGATATTGGGTCTTCCCATGGTGGATAGGTTTCTGATGCAGATCAGTTCAGATTTGCTGAGATTTATTTTGATTACCCATTTTTTGTAGAAATGAGCGAGTTTGACTACGTGCTGCTCGACTTTTCTGGCAGCGAATCTTGGTGAGATGGAGTGGGCGTATGTTATTGAATCATCTGCGTAGAGAAGCGTGGTGGAAGTTGGATTATTTGAGGGTTGGTCGTGCGTGTAGAGGTTGAAAATTGTTGGTCCGACGACCGAGCCTTAGGGAACATCAGCGCTGAATGACGTTAGAGCAGATTTAGAACTTTCTGGTTGAAAGGAAATTGTGTATACGTGTTAAGAAAGGTGGGAACCCTAGACATACGATTTTGAAAATGAGTCCGTTTTTGCAAACGGAGTCGAAGGCTTTATCAACATCAAGGAATCAGCCTACTGTGAGCTCGTTTTTATTTAGGGCGAATGTGGTGCCCGATTGGAATTCGAGCAGGGCGTGGAAAGAAGAGTGTTTGGGCTTGAAGCCAAAATGAGTGTCCTGCCTGATGTTTAGTCAAGACAGGTATTCTCGATTTGTTGCCGGACTAGTTTTTCAAATAATTTTCCCAGGTTGGACAATAGAGAGTAAGGGTGATTTCACTAAGGCTCGCCGACTTTTTATAGCTGCCGAGTGCGATCGTGTGCTCTACTCCTCATGTTGTTGCCCTGGTAACGTTTGTGCCAATTGCTGCCTCGAAATCGTCTGCTTGACGTAATGTCAATTTGATCACAAGTTTTGTGTAATTGATTATTTTTTATTAGTTATTTTAAAATGTTGTGTTCTTTTTCAGGTGGATTAGTATGCGGGACATTCTCGGGATGATTATGGGAATTTTCAGGAGCACTGAGGATACTTAATTAGATATGTATTGCGAATCTTTTCATTTGTAACTTTGATTCTTTGTGGATTATTTTTGTTTTATTTGCAGGAAAAAGGTAGCTAGATGCATCAAGGAAAGAATGGTCAGTTGGTGGACTGAACATATATATAAATGAATGAATTTTTTAGTAAGGATATAATTAAGCGATTAAGTAACGATCGAAATAATAGACGGTATTCAATAAATTAATTCCAGAGATGCCAAAAATTACAAAAATAGAAATGTTTTAAAACTCAAACCTAAATACTCACCAGCTAAATAAGTATACTTCGATTTAATGAAAACTTTATTTTATTCCATGTCTTAAATAAACTTAATTTTTAGATCCAGCTGTTTGAAATGTCTTGCATGCAACAAAATATTGTGTTAAAGCGACAGCTTTTCATCTTATGTTATTAAAAAAAATTCTTTTTGTTAAAGGTCAAATACTGATTCCCTTATGTCGTTTTCATTTGAACCACTTTAGAACCAACCTAAGTTCTGTCAAAGCGTTCGTTTGAAGCAAAAATTACGTCATCGGATGTCTCTGGTGACAACCCATAAAGCATTAGGTTCGCTCCAAAATTTTTCTCGGGTACACTATGAGCTCTTTCACACAAACCACGTCTAGTTGTGATTTGATATTAATGTCATTTGACATTTTACATTTGCCATTATTTTAAAGGCAACGATTATTAGTTATTACTAAGACCAGTCTACTATTATTATATCATATTATCCTCAAAATTAATCCGCCAGCGTACTATGACGTTTGTATTCATAGCTATAGCCCACACAGGGGAGGGTAATACTACAGCAAGCCGGCCATTTTGAAATTGCGAAATTTGTTCAATTTTTCATCGGACGGCTGTACAGATGTTTATTTGCGATTTGAAATGATAATATAATAATTTAATAATCATTTCGTGTTGTGAAATTGTGATACAGTAATTATTTATATCAAAAACTGTGACTTAATTGAACACGCACACAATTAATTTCGGTAGTCATATAAGGAACTACGCGAAGCAACATTAGTGTTATGAAACGTCTAAGCCAAGGGAAGGAAATTTCTTCCTTTCTTAAAAAGTTCTCGTCTGGATTGGGCGAAATACAAGCGAACTTTTTCAGGTGCACTCTGCAACTGTTCGATTGAACGGAGTTCCCTAAAAAGCGAACATGGATGTTCAAACGAAAACGACATTAGATAATATCCAACAGAAGTTTTACAGAACGTTAATTGAGGTATATGTGGCCCTTCTCACAATTAAAAATTACAGAAAAAAATGGAAAGATGTTCTGTTGATTGATTAGATTGACTCATTGGAAACAAAATAATTTCCAAATTTTCAAGGTGGAAAAAGAGCCACTTAAGTGTGGACTATCGAAGCCTTTATTCAAAAGGAATACAAGTAAAACACAAAACTAACAGAAAATCATGGATAAGAATGTGAATTCGATCTCCTTTTATTTCAGTTTATATTTTCATAAAATTATTTACATACCTTACTTTACTTACACTTTGCAATACAATCGACAAATTATGTAACTGTACCCCTTACCAAGTCTGATGTTAATTGGTGCTTTAAGAAAGTTAGACACCTATGTGTGGATCCTGAGCAGTTTGCCAAATGCCGCTGCACACCCTCTCCTTCCTTATTTAATAAGGACCAAAAATATATGACCGGACTCGCCTTTTCAGGATTTGGTAGTTTCCTTTCTCCCGAGCCTAAACCTTCGTCTTCGGTAGCTATACTAACAGCCCATTCACTTCGGATTCTGAAAGTTTTGCATTCAGAGTGCAGAGTTGTAGTATCATGCAAATATTCGACACGGTTATTTTATATCAATCTAATGCCATTGGATAAGATGATTTTCCTTAAAAAATTTATTCCACACTTGTTTTGCTTAGTCTTCATGGTCACGAACTTGCGCTATAAGATAATGGTCAAAGACCAAATTTGTTTTTATATCATCTCAATGGAGAACAATCTTACTACAAGATATTCAAATTTAATATATCAGATCAAAAGCAATATATATTTCTAAGTATATTTCTTTTTGAATGACTCAAATCCGTCAAAAAATGACAAAGTTATTGAAGTTTAAAAAAACGGAAATTAAAAACGGCGAATCTGGTGATGACGTCACGGTACACAACACGCACGATGCCAGTTTGCACAATATAATATTTATAAGACGATATTTTATGAATATTTTATGAAATAAATACAAAACAAATCCAATCCCGTGCGCTTTCTATCACGGCGGCGCAGCAACTACACTCGCGCTGCGTTAGACCGCGAATTGTATTGTGTATAGTGACGTCATCATGCTAGAGCGCGTTTTTGAGAATGCGGCGCTAAAATAGCTATAACTTCGTCATTTTTTATCCGATTTCAATAATTCTTTCACTGAATTAATTGGTTTTTTTGTGATTATGATTCTGCGTAATTAACTAAAATAGTCATTGTTCTCCATTCTAAGGGTCTACTCCTAAGGTACCAATCTGAATTCAAATGTAGACATGTTACTCGTAGAACACTGGTCAAAATTGTAACCGAAATTCAAACCCCCTGTGATGAGGGAGAAATGTGATTCATATACTACTGGACGCCACCTAAGCTTTTGACTCAATTCCACATAACTTGGTTATTCATAAGCTTGGAATATTTTTCTGCTTTTCCTCTTCTGCAAGCATGCTTCTCGCAAGTTTCTTGTATAGAATTATTATTATTTATTAATAAAATAACCGCTAACCTTACAAATATCAGCAACAACTTATATACCGAAGATTGACAAGTTTATATTGCCGCTCCTAATATGGACTTCCATGGTCTTATATTGGGCTTAAGTGAGAGTTTTTGTAGAGATAGTATAGCGCTGATGATGCCTGAACAACGGTCCTGCCAATAATTCCCAAATCTATGCTCATTTAGAGAACAGCTACTGCCAGATTCTTTACATCATCTTGTGACAACACGTCTGTGTAAACTTGGAATAATTTGTAAAAAATAAAAATAATGTAAAAATTTTATAATTATTTATATGTCATTCAGAATACAACTTGATACGATATAATTGTTAACGAGTAGAAGTCAGTACAAAAAAAATATATGTATATATATATAAAATAGCTGCAACACAGCAATAACTGATTTTTCAAATTAATGAGACGATGTTTTAAGGCCTTGATCAGATAAATCTTATTTCAGAAGAAAAACATATCAATCACACTATTGGTGTCTTTTCAGGTTGTGACAACTGTACCGCATGGTCACGTTACTCTATTACTCAGCATCGTATACTATCAGCTACTCAGGCGTGATAACGTGGATCCCTAATCCATCGCCGACGCCAGGTTGTCACACGAATAGCCGAGCACAATAACATCAAAAGCTTGGCATCTTACCCTTTATTAACTACAGTTTCCGCAAGCTGACATTTTCTGAAGACCCTTTCCAAATGGCTTTAATCAACTAAAGTAGACGACTAGTAGTGAGTATGCGATTCAGTTAAGTTGTGTTTTAAGTGAGCTCCTAAGTTTTTGCTGTTTTTTCCACGTATTGACTTTATCCGACCTCAAAATATTTGCTAAAAGTGTTCTATAACAAATTTAATCGTTTTGCTATTTCTGATTTGAAAGATTTCTTTGTTCGAGTTCCAAAGATGAGCAGAATCGCGAAGTCAACTACCAACTCAAAAGGTTCCACCACAGTCACACCTGTTACGTCTAATAGACAAACTAGGAGCAACTCTAAAAATCAGCAAGTAAGTGATGGAGGCAGTGGTATCTCTTTTACACCTAGTCGATCGAACTCTATAATCAGTACTGATTCCTTTGAGTTGCTTGAAAGAAAATTAACGAAAAACCTGGCCCAGATTATATCTGAAAAATTTTCTGAATTTGAGGAGATGCTAAATCAAAAAATAGATGATGTAACTTCGGTTCTTACTTCGAACATTTCGCAGTTACATGAAGAATTGAACAACGTTAAGTGTGAGCTCTCTGAAACTCGTAAAGAACTGGAAGATATGCGCAGACGCAATAGGCTGACGGATGCAGTAATTACTGGTGTACCATACACTGACCATGAAAATGCGCTAGAAATATTACGGAGCATCTCTTCCACTATCAGGCATACTTTATCGCCATATGCAACTGCTTTTCGATCCAAAACATTTGGTAATCAGCGGGCTAGCAAAAATTCGCCGATCATCTGTAAGTTCTCTTCATGTAACGAACAACGCATATTTCTCCACAAATTTAAGCAGCACGGTGTGGTGAATTTAAAATCAATTTCCCCTACTTTTGTCTCCGGCAGCAAAATTAATGTTTTTGAAAGTTTAACCCGTAATAATCAGAGAATCTTGCGAAAAGCTTTCGAATATAAACGTACCAAACTACTACATTCCACGTTCTCTCGCAATGGGATTGTATTTGTTCGGATAAGAGAAGGCCATACTCCAGTTGAAGCGTCTAGTATTGATGTTCTTACCCAAGTTATTACTGATGCAAATAATCTCGACGGTGATGGGGACGTGCAAGCATTATTACCTAAGCAAAACATTGTTGGAGCTCAGAATGCATAATTACTTACGTATTTCGATTGTGCCTATAGTTAGTCTTGTTTTGTTGTTATCTTTTTCTTTTAGTATAGAGTTTAAATAGGATTATCATTAGTTGTTATTATTGTCATTACAAAATTATTAACTAATCTTAAGTTTTAGTATCCCTTTATGTTCTTACTCTGTTCTTTCTTCTGTATATTTTCTAATTCTACTGAAATGAATGTTAAAAATGTTTGCATCATTTATACATTGACTTTCTTGTGTGGGTCAGAAACTCACCTATTTACAGGCTTCTGCTTGGGCTCGGTGCTTGGTGTTGGCTGGGGATAGCTTTTCGCCATTGGACAGGGTAAGAGTCATGTGTAAAATTTTTTCCTCTTTTGTTTCGGGTCTTAATGTCATATACCTAAATGCAAGGAGTTTAAGAAATAAATCTGACCTTCTCAGTGACATGTTCAATGGATCCAATGTCCACGCATTAGTTATATCTGAGACGTGGCTGGACAAGAATGTTAACTCATCATTTGTATCTCTTCCTCATTATAAGATTTTCAGAGTTGACCGAGAAGAGCGCACAGGAGGGGGAGTTGCCATTTATGTCCATGAGTCTCTAAATGTCTCAGTTCTCAAGGAGTCCTCTTGTGGAGCAAATATTGAGTTTATTGGGGTTGAGATTAGTTCGCGTTTCGAAAAATGTGCTCTTTTTGGAATTTACTGCCCCCCAAATAATTATAATTCTGAAAATGCCTCCGAACTGGAAGACGCTATCTCTTCAACTATCGCGGTATACCAGAATGTGGTTGCTTTCGGGGATTGGAATGTTAATGCTCTCAGGTCTAGCCCGTCACTTGATAGTCTATTATATCTACTTCAGAGGCTGGACCTCACAGTTGTGAACAATCTGCCCACATATCACAATACTTCATCACCATCTCAGTTGGACTATATTTTAACTACTAATTTGGTCAATGTCCTTTTTCACAATCAGATCTCCCCACCGAGCAACTTTGACCACGACTTTTTATACTTGACGTACAAAATGAGAATAGATTCATTACCAACCATGACATCGTTCACATATAGGGATTTTAATAGTATTGATAAGGATTTACTAGCATCGGAATGCAATAATATTCATTGGGACAATCTTTACTACTGTAGTATTCTCGATGATAAAATAGAAATTCTGAATAGTGCTATTTTGTATTTATATGATAAATATGCCCCACTCAGAACATGTATTATTCGTCCCCAGCGTTGTCCCTGGATCACTGATGAAATCCGACAAACAATGGCTGAACGTGATTTCTTACTAAAAAAATACAAAAGAAATCATAATGAGATAGATCTCAATAGATACAGGATTTCCCGTAATAGAGTAACAAGCCTGATTCGATCTTCTAAACGTGCGTATCTCTCATTGAAACTGGACCCAAATCAACCTGCCAAGAAGCTTTGGAAGAATATTCGCAATCTGGGTATTTATGGAGACGATCAGACTCAAATCGTTGCTGATCCTAATGTACTGAATGATTTTTTTACAACTTCTAGTACCTTTCTACCTTCCACCAATAATGTCATCAATGAGATTTCTAATCAACCCAATCCTGATTTTAGCATGAGCAGCCCTCAAATGGATGGATTCTCGTTTAAGTGTGTTACTGGAGTTGACATTATTAATGTAATATATTCTATCCAATCAAATGCCTCCGGGCCGGATACACTCTCTCCGAATTTCGTGAAATTAATTACTCCATTTATTATAAGCCCGTTAACGCACATTTATAATCAGTGTCTAATGACATCACAATTCCCCACTAAGTGGAAGTGTGCACTTGTTGTTCCTATTCCTAAGAAAGCTCGCCCTAATGGTCCTAGCGATTTTAGGCCAATTAGTTTATTAAATTTTCTTGCTAAGGGGTTAGAGAAAATAATGTATAATCAATCAACTGAGTATATCGAATCTAATAATCTACTGTCAAAGTGGCAATCTGGATTCAGAGCAAAACATAGCTGTGAAACTGCTCTTTTAAAAGTTACAACTGATATTCATGAAGCTCTTGATAATGATCTTCTAACAATACTTGTTCTTCTTGATTTCAGTAAAGCATTCGATAGTGTCAATCACTCTATTTTACTTTTTAAACTTAAGAATAAGTTTTCTTTCTCCTCATCAGCTTTAAGATTAATCAGTAATTTCCTGTCGATGCGAAATCAAGTCGTTAAAGTGAATAATGCATTTTCTAATGTAAAGCTCCTTTATCAAGGGGTTCCTCAAGGTTCTATCCTTGGTCCTTTACTATTCAGCATGTATATCAATGATTTGACAAGCGTTGTGAAGAATACATCCATACATCTATATGCTGATGATGTTCAGATTTATTTAAGTCGACCAATTGGTCTACTTGAAGACTGTGTGCAACGTATCAATGAGGATCTACACTACATATATGAATGGTCACTAACTAATATCCTCTCAATCAACCCTTCAAAGTCTAAGTGCCTAGCTGTGTACAGGAATAATACTGAAAATATTGACTTACCATCTGTAACAATGAACAATACGCCATTGGCATATGTAGACTATGTAAAAAATCTAGGTGTCACACTGAATTCCAAATTCACCTGTTGTGACTATATGTCTGCATTACTCAGTAAAGTGTACGGAAGTCTTCGACAACTCTGGATTACCACGAGCTGTTTGTCGATAGGCTTAAGATCCAGATTAGCAAAAGCACTTGTTCTCCCTCACTTTATATATGGCAGCCTTGTATTTGCCAAACTTGACTCACAGTGTCAGAGAAAATTAACTGTGGCATTTAACGACGTAATTCGTTATGTTTATAAATTGCGTAGGCATTCACATGTGTCGCCGTATGCAAGTTCGTTCCTTGGTATTTCCTTCGAAACTTTCCGAGCACGTCGCGAATTAACATTCTTGCATGCGTTGATTTATGAGAAAACACCTGAATATCTTTATGAAAAACTGCAATTTCTAAACTCAACACGACATCTTAAACTTCTTGCTCCTAGATGTTCTTCACGATTTGGCGACCGCTCTTACCTTGTTCAAGCAATTCGAAGGTGGAACTCTCTTCCCGGTGGTGCTCAGCGTGCGAGTTCTGGCAGAGCCTTTTCTAAAATGATTAAGGACTTACCTAGCCTTTAGTTATGAATGGTGCAAGCTATATAGTAATTAATCAATTTATTGCTTTTAATTAAAACTTTATATATATACATATCTAACTTGGATATTTTGCTATTACTTTTTCTTTTTTCTCTTTAACTAGTTCATATTTCTCTTTTTTAATTTTTTTTTCTTTTAATGTGTTTTCTTCTCTTTGATTTTTGTTAGTCTAAATTTTTTGTATACTAAATCCTTTACTTTTTTTTGTTTTTTTTTATATCTTTATTTTATTTTTCATATTTTTATTTTTTGTATTTTTATTTATTAATTAATTAACTTTTTGTTTTATTCATACTTACATATTTATTTATTTATACCCACATTTATATTTATTTTAGCATTAGTATTTTTTCCCTCTCTTTTTATCTTACAATGATTTATTTCTTCATTATTGTTTTATTCATGTTTCTTAATTATTTGGTTAATCTTTTTAATGTATCTAAGTATCCAGGCATAATTTTAAGTTTTCCTGATTTAATGTACCAAATTAGAAGTACATAATAAGATTGCAATCTTTGTACTTGGGCAGTAAATAAATTATTATTATTATTATTATTATTATTAACGAGCCACCTGTCGTCCAACGACCTACCGCCCAAGTACAACGTATATAAGATGGAGATGTATTGCAAGTACCCAGCACTAACGACGCTCAGTTGTTTACAGAGAAGTCATATTCATCCACATCAGCTCCTGTAATACGTGTTACCTCCACGGACGTTACATTCGCTGATGATCCTGAAAAGTAAGTCTTCCCTGTTTCCAGGTATGTTAACCTCTAGGAATAACCGTTGGATCCATCAATAGAAACCGTCCTAGACAAGTTCTCCTCATCACCTTAAGAAGAGACTACTTATCCTAAAGCTATAATCTACATTGAAGAAATTTAGCTTTAGACTAGCTGTCCTAATCCCCTCAAACAGAGACTTTTTAATCTAAGGCTATTAACTACATTGAAGAAGTTTAACCGAAACAGCCCCACTAAAATCTCACCAGCGTTTTCAGATCTACACCATCCGATAAGAATCTTAGTCTTCTCATGGACTTAGCCTAAATAGACACGCTCATTTCAATATGGTCGACTTTAGAGCTTCGCTAAATTTATGCAGTATTCCACCATCTGTTTCCTCCGGTTTGATCCTGAATTGCCTCTGTAAGTGTTTTAATAGTGCCTTCATCCTCCTATTCGAATGTACCAGCCAATGTTCCATTTGAAATATTTGGGCCTTAATCAAATTACAGGGTGCGCTCAAAGTTTTTTTAAGTTGCATATTCAGGCTGAGACATCAGTAACATACATCGCATACTGATCTGTATAGAAAACCGTCTTTCCTTTCCCTCTATAGCTAGACCTAACCTACTTTTGTGGAATAGCGATGATCAATTTTATTTGTTTGTCCTTATTCTGAAGACTCTACTAGGACGAGTTCTTCTCTTTCGTCCAGTTATAGTACGTACTTCATACTGTATGCTCGGGTGGGCTGGTTTTTTCTGGATACAACTTATTGATGTCAGTAATTCTCTATACATATATTATGTATGGTGATTTTCTAAAACAACATAAGACCAAGCATCTTAAAGATGACTTTCATATGATAAAAATTTCATGCAAGAATAAACTGATTTTATGGAACTTTTCATAGCCTAGACAAAAAAGCACGACTAAAACTAATTTAACAGTAGTAAAAAGCAAAAAATACAAAATTTATTCAAAACCACAGAAAAGTTGACATAGAAAAAGCTTTAACGAGCAGAAATGGTTTACCTTGACTTAACCATAAACACAGGAAATGAAAACCACAAAAACTACCGAATCGCCAACCTTTCGTCTCTTGCTTCGACAATATACGACAGCACAATAAATTAAACGTCCAAAAGATAAATATCTAAAGAATGAAAGAAGTTAGTTCAGCGCGCCTTTCCCTTGTGCACCTGGATAGTTTAGAGAAAAGCCTGGTCTGGCAAAGACTGGGTCAATCCTTCGGGAACATTTATTATCACACAGTATCTCTTTGCCTGTATCCGTAGCCGTAGTGTAAATGGCTCCATAAATCGACTCCACCAGGTCAGAGCTAGTCGAAGAAGTAAAGGCTGACACAGTTGAGGTAACTTTCATCCCCGAATGCACTTCGAGGATATCTAGGAAGAAAAATGTTTTTTTTTCTTCGTTGGAAGAAAATTTTCATTGTCGTACCTTAACACCACCCAAAAAGTGCCTAGCCTAGATATATATCACATTTAGCGACAAATATTTGTTGGGAAGACGTGCGGAAAGGCGAGAGCAATGATTTCAATGGCGCTTTCTTTTAAACATTAGAATTAAGGGAAAAATTAAATATTTTCCGGTCAATGCGTAAATTAATTAAATGACTTTTTGAAGACATTGTATGCTGCAAAATTAAAGTTTTCATGGGGTACATTTGAGATGTAGATAAGCGGCATCTTGTTGCTATGGTTATTGATTATCCTTTCTTCGCTAATCTTGCGTATTTTTATTGTACATCTATTACTCATGCAATCATCGGACTGGGTTCATTAAAGTTAAATCAGGACTTAAAACGGACAAGATCTTGCCATACGGGTAAGCAGGAGAAAATTCGGTGATGGCACCACATTTTTATATTCAAAGGTTTCAACAAAGATATCATTGGACACTTGAAGCTCTTTACATGTGTTTCAGTGTGATTGCAAAACTAGCATGGTGCGTCCGCGTGGGCTAGACCACGGCCCATTTTAAATCTTGAATATCGGCGAGGAGCAGCCTGACTAAAGCACCAGGAAAATTGCAATGAAACTTGATATATCACTAGTCATAGTTTGACGAACGGTAATGCGCGACCATTTCACACGTAACGGATTCAAACCCAACTATCAATCAGTTAAACCTAACCTTCACCACGAACATTTTAATTGCGGATGAAGTAATTTTCACACGTAATGATAACACAAATTATTCAGCATTGGAAAACTCTTATGTTACTAGACAAACCACTTTCAATAGCATGTTTCAGTAAATATGTATGAACGGTAGACAGCATATGCAGAGGAAAAATGCTATATAAACTGAGGTAGCCATGCGTTACCCTCACGATTGTCCAAATTAAATTCACTGGATTTTTATTTTTGGTGTAGTTACGTTCTAAAATTAACACTGAGGTAACGTTGAGGTAATCCGACAACAGTCGAGTTATCGTTGGGATGAACAGATGTACAGTAGGACACACTGACAGACAGATAAGCTGACATACTCACAGACAATTCGTAATCGTATTCGTTTATTTAGAAGCGATACTACTACCCTAAATGAATGTCCTCATAAAATTTCGTATGGTCACCGATCTATGCAAGTTTGATTTTTGAAGAAGTTTTTCGCATATATTTCTAGAACGATTCGTCGGACAGAACAAATGATTCTAACCAATTTTATAGGATTTCGTATTCTGAAGAAGTTTTTAGTATGATCAAAATGTCTAGGACTGATTGTTTTCACAGTATATGTAAAAATCCTAAATTTTGATATGGCAACACCAAGAAGGGGTTGCCCGATTTAGCCCATTTTTGAAATTTTATTTGTCATTACTATAAAATCACCATGTACCTTATTTCAGCTCTCTATGCCAACACGTTCTCAGGAAGTATCCAAATATACAGGGTGTTTCCCACTATTAGGTTAGTAGAGCGGGAGGTGATAGTACTCTGATAGATGAACAAAAAATTGTATATCAACCGTTTAGGAGTTACAGGGTGATTATGAAAAAAAGCTAGTTTTTTACAAAAGACGCTGTATCTCAAAAACTACAGGGTATACGGTCACAGTTAGGAGCTCATTGTATGCAGAACTCGATGGCCTTTCGAATGACTGCTCAATCAGCCCCGTAGCCCTCTCCCCTTATCCGCTCTTTATATTGACCTATTACACCCTATGTGTTAACACCAAGCTTTAAACAGTTATTAACTCATAACCTATTCAGGTCACACCAAAATTAGACGATATTTTGTAAAATTACGTGCTAAGGGAACAAATTATCGTTGAGAGAAGGTTTGAAAATAGGTTTTAGAATAGGTTTAGAGCTAATAACTCTTAAAGGGCTTCAGATAGCACATTGGGTGTAATAGGTCATACTAAAGAGGAGAGACTACCGCTTACAGTTTTTATAAAAAAAAAGGTATGTTAACGACCTTTTTGCACAAATAATAGATGTTAAATTAAAAAAAAAAGGTAAGAAAATCCGAAATTTTGAGTTTAGACAACAATAATTCTTGAGGGGAGAGGGCTATGGGGCTGATTGAGCAGTCGTTCGAAAGGCATACAATCAGCTCCTAACTGTGACCATACACCCTGAAGTTTTGAAGATACAGGGTGTTATGTAAAAAACTAGCTTTTTTTCTTAATCACCCTGTAACTCCTAAACGGTTGATATGGCCCCCCCTGCCATACAATTTTTTGTTCATCTATCAGAGTACTATCACCTCCCGCTCTACTGACCTCCTAGTGGGAAACACCCTGTATAGTGGAAAACGAAATTTTTGTATTTTCGAACTTATTTTTTTTTTTTTTTTTAAAGTCCGTGTACAAATTTTCAGATTTCTTAGTGAACGCGTTCCCGAGTTATCGTGCGCACAGGTGGACACATAGACGGACATGCAAAAATAAAAATAACTTTTAATATTATGCGTGGGTGTCCAATCCATTTTGCTCTACCATCATTATTTCAGTGCGGTACAAACGGAAGGACAAACTAAGTATATCCGGTAGATTTCATCTATGGTATAAAAATAGTGGGATGAGATGAACTAACTAAGAACGAAAGAAAATCCAAAAGGATAAGAAAAATATTGCGTAAAAAATAAAAGGTATTATCTGCGCGCGCAGGTTGTTATAAGCAGGTAGTAACTTTCTGAATATTGTGTGGTAAAGAATTCTAGATTCGAGTAAGTTGATCAATATAAGATCTATTGAAAACAGAGGTCTGAAAATATGGAAATAGCAGTTTGTAAATTCAGGTAGAGTTCAAAGGATGAAACATGGTCCTCTAGCAGACGGACTGAGAGGTGTGTAGTAAGTTGAATAGAAATTCCAATACTCTACGCTTCAAATACATATATGTCAATGGAGTAACCTAGCAGTGTAAAATTCAGGTCAGACATATGATGGAATCTTCGCAACCCGAAAACACATGGTATACAATATTTAAATACAATATGTAATTTGCTGAGCACTGCGAATATATGTAGTATCGGAAAAATAAAGGGAACCATGTGTAAAATACACTATTAGAGAATATTAGAGGAACACAACCGAAGTCGGTGGAGATGAGATTGTAACATTTTATGTTAGAGTTTAAAAACCATTCAAAAGAATAGAAGGAAGAGATAAAGAATCAATAGTACCGAAGCAAAAACTGATAAACTGTAATTTGATCGGATTTATTTTAATTTTTTTATAAATCGAATAGCTGTATACATATTTAATTCAAATTGCAATTCATCCGAACCATACAATCTTCAGTTAGCACTTTGGCAACTATGCTTGACGTCAAACCCCGATTGATAGCTACTTATTAGGCTATTACTCAATATATGTACATATACCGTTGAGCCTGCAAAAATAGCTGTTTGTCCAGAAAATTTGAAAAAGAAAAAAACAGACTAATGAATCCATAATCGGAAGGAGTTGCAGCCGTAGCCCTCTTACGAATCAGAAGTTCGTAAGCTGTTTCCATATCTTTGCAAGGACTGATTTCCTACAATAAGCGTCTGAATTACAATAGCTTTAGATAATGAAGTTACATATTATTAGGCCCGACAGCATTTGATTTTATAGCGAAAAACGCACTTAAGGATTCATTTTTGTCCACTCCTTGGTACCTGAACTCATTAGAGCTTTCAGGAAAATCCCAGCTTGTCAGGAACAATCAGATGAACGAATATACAAAAATCAAATTTTCCTTTAATAATGGTAAGACATAGGACCTAATCGAGACCTAACCATAGAAATGGCAGACGTTAGGGTCTATAACAAATCTAAAAATAAATGACAAGGCAGTCGATTGCAATATTTTAAGAAACGTAAAGTTTTATTTATTTTTCAAACAGTATAGCAAAAGTAGGGGAAGATGGGGTAATACCGGACACCGGGGCAAAAACGAACAGTGCCAATACAACTGAAGTATTGTAGCGACCAACTCCAACTCTCTGCTTGTGTTTTTAAGCTGTCAAGTAATACTAATAGTTGTTGGCGCCTTTACCAGTCTTTTTAAGGTTTTTTTTTCAGTCATGAGAGATGATTGATCATAATAGCATAGGGAGAGATGGTTGGATTCAGTGCTTGAATTTCAGGAGATTGGCGCACGAGAGTTACTTTAAGTGGAATGAAGAAGACTTTGACTGTGTCGAGTATGATGAGTGCCTTAGAAAGCAATCAGGCAAATGTTACAAATAAACCCGCATTATGCCCTATTGGCTGCCAGATTATGCCCCGCATATGGAGGCATAACCGGACAAATGCCTATCTGTGAATTTTTATTAATATGTTTTTGAATCATAAAAATTAGCACATTCCTGGCTTATATTTCCTTTTTCAAATAATATAAATAATTAATCAGATATTTCCCTAATTTTCTTAGGTGTCTGGGATTGCCCCACCCTCCCCTACTCGATAGATTAACCAGGAAATATAGAAACTTTGGTTAACTCCATGTATGTATATATGTAATGCCTTGAAAAAGTAATAGGCTTCAGTTCGGCCTATATACGAATTTAACTGGCAATCACTGCTTTCCGGTAGGAAAAAGCTAAAGAAGAACAATTAATGTATAATTTAGTTTGGGTTCCAAAACTTCCAAATGATTTATACTTATTCAGTATTAATGATACTGATTTGTCTATTTAGAATTATTGCTCAAACCACAATAATTATTATTTATTTAGGGCTGAAAGTGTCCAATACCTCAAGACTAAGGCAGATTAAATAGTTCTCACCCATCTGATGCCAGTGATTAAATCGCAATGCCTGCAAGATCAAGATCAACGTTATTTATTTAGGAAATATTATATACAATTCTTTCTAAAATAAAGCTTTAACGCTAACTGTAAATGCTATTACTTCTGAGCTAGTATAAAATTTGGCCTTGAGATCCTACAATTATTGCACTATCTATATTTACTATTTTTTTTTAACTAAAGCTACCTATCACTGTATAATTCATAAGATTAAGCCTAACAAATTAAAACCTGATTAAATCTAACTTATAACCTTTGACAGACAAACTCATATATAATTTAGCGATCCTTAAAAGAACTATATGAGAATTTTCTTCCAGTCCTATTTGGTAGCAGGGAATACCATCCACGGTGCTCGTAAAAATGTATTCCTGCTCCTAAAGGTTTATGATGAGGAGCGACAGATACTCATTTGAGATAACCATACGGTCTGCTACCATTTCTGCCTCTAACGATGGGCTTTTGGGCTTGCCCGATTAGGAACTCGTCGCGAAGATTAAATTTTTCTGCTTTCCTCGATGCCTCGTATAGTTACTTGTTGTTGAACTTCCTGAAACGACTTTTAAAAAACTTACCAGTAAAATCTTATATAATTTTCCTATCGAAGGTTAGTATTCTGCCTAAAGTTGGATTTGTGAACCAGATAGAGGAGCCGGACCTTTTTGGTATGAGGGGACTTATAAGACCATAGGCTACGTTAGTTTCTTGATTGTGGTTTCTAATGTTCCCTGAATTTGACGATTTTTATTGTATTTTTATCGAGTATTTTGTTTTGATCTCAAAGCTATTGAGGATTAAGGAACCCTTTTTGCAAATGCTTGCCATTCTGAATGTCCTTTGAATTGGATGCAAACGTACGAAAGATAATAAAGTCTTTTTTGTTAAAATTCATCTTGAACCCCCACCTGGTGTAATAGTTCACAAGATCCATTAACTTTCTCCTGATGTTGAGCATGATGAAATTTCGACTAGAGTGGACGAATATGTGGTAGAGTCATCCGTGTAACGTAGTATAGTTACTGTAAAGTCGTTAGCTAACTGATCTCAGGTTAAGATGTTGAAGAGGAGTGGACCGAGAATGGAGCCTTACGGTAGTCCTGCCAAGATGGGATTTAAGACTGAGGAAGTTCCATTTATTTCAACGAAAAACTGTCAGTCAGATAAGAAGTTATAGATAAATCTTGTGACTTCTGGTGAGAATTGAAAGTGGATCATTTCATTTGTAGAAAACATGCTTAGCGGTTTCGTGTACGAATTGTAGAATTGTTTGCTATGTAGAAAGAGAGAGGCGCTAATCACATGATTGCTGACAAACTCCAATATCAGTGACTGACAGCCGGCGATTTGTTTGATGGCAAGTTTTTTTTTGTGTATTTATTTCGGGAGATAGATTTTGCGGGAGATGGGTTGAACGAGTGGTAAGTTTATTTTTATGTTAAATTCTCACATCTTTAGATTTGTTTATATTTTTGTTAATTGGCAAGTTTTGTTTATTTTTAATTTTTCCTGCTATAGCGAGTCACCTTAGACAGGTAAAAGGAGTCAACAATGTCCAATTTCTTCATGGAATATCTTTGTATGGTTTGTGTAGTTTAATTTTATTTTCAGGTTTGAGTTCTGCGGCGGAACATCAGGTGTCGCGTCAAGGAAAGACAATATTATATACATATATTTCAAATTATGTCCAATGTGTTTTTTTTTTTATTTATTGAATTCACTGAAAAGTCTCTTCTTATATGTTACACTTTATGAATACATTAATTTGAAAACAGTTTCATAAATAAATATAAAATAAATTCAGACAACAAATACTAACAAATAAAAAAATATATATGAAAAGGAACAAAATAAATTAAATAACAATAAAAACTGAGATTGAAAAATTAAAAAAAAAAGGACATATTAACATTTATATTGAGTAAAGTTTAGCATTTCATCAAGGAAGGTATAAACTTGAGCAACGTCTAAAAATTATTACAAAAATATATATAGAAATTTATCTTCTGTTTACTCAATATTTCGATTCCTTCATGAATTTTTTGGTCAATTTAAATTATTTAAATTCAACACCTATAGTCTTCCGATTACAAATGATCAGCTGAAATTTAACAAATGAAATATATTTAACAGTTAAGCTCACTTCTGATTGGGTTACTTTGCCCACATGCAGAATTTTCATTTTTGTATAAAAGCCATCCACAAGTGATTCATGAATAATTTTTATATTTACAGAAAATCACCATTTGGTTTAGTGTCCTTTTTTTCCAAAACTAGGACGGGAATGAAGTTTTAATCAATGAAGAATAATATCGAACGAACAACTTTTTGTGCCCAAAATCGCATGATATTGTTTTGAATCAAATGTGTTCTTCGTATCATACGTTTTCTAATACCATCGAGTTATTTACTGAAGGAAAAGTTTTGAAGATTGATTAATTTAAAAAAAGCACTGGTGAATTGACCACTAAGATCATCCAAATCAATCCATTAGATTATTTTCTTTTGAAAGTCATTCAGTCATTCTGAAATAAACTGAAATAAACCACAAACATCGAAAGCTTCATTCATGGAAGTCGTCCAGATGTATTGGAACATATCATGGGAGATTGAGGTCATAGATTTCGCTCATGTAAACGAATTCTAGGTGGTCATTAGAATGAAGCTATTATATTAAAACACCCTTTATATCAACCGTGTACTGCTTATCTCCTACCTCAACATGGCACACATTTTACCTGAAGTTTGTTTTTTCATTCTCCCTATAATCAAGAATTGTGTACCTATTGATTATTACATCATCAAGCTTTTAAAATTATTTTACCCACAAATTACTACATTTTTGTTTTTTGTCATATATGCCTACACTATAAAAATTCGGTCAAGAGGAACGAAGAATTCTAATTTGTTAATGATAACTGAATAATAATATTCAAACAAACAGACAGAAGAATAATCTTATCAGAGTTATCTTATAAGTTAATACATCCTTGAAAGTAGCTATTTCAAACAATACCCAACAATATACAAAAAAAAAATTTCATAATTCTTGACTCTAGAAATAAGTGCGTGTCACAAAGACCCAACATTCTTCCAAATTTCAAATTCCACGTCATTTTCGAGAAGAACGAATGTGACGGACAAATGGGCATGCAAACTATTTTATAAGGGTTCCGTTTTTTTTTTTTTTCATTTAATTATACGAAACCCTAAATACGACCTTTCTTCTTATGAAAAAAGGCGGCTAGCCACCCACAAATGAAACCCCAAGAAATCTGTATAAAATTCCAAAACTGAGAAAAATACCTGGTAGGATTATAAAAGCGAAAAAAAAACTTTTCTTGCTAATGTCCTGGTGTCAGATTTTAAGTTATGTGTACCCGGCCCGAATATAGGAACTCCTTAACTCGTACTCACATATTGCAGAGTCGGCACCTGTTCATCCGTGATGGTCGTCGTTTTGTTGGATTACGAAGCTGTTCGAGCTCTTGTCCATATCCACATTTTTCAAGTGCGAAACGTTGCATAATCCTTTTATGGGTACCTTATAAAACATTCCAGAGGACGACAGGTAGTCCCCTTACCATGGTGGTCGAAATGGGCCGGGTGGAGTTTGGCATCGAGCAAGAGTAAGTGTCGCATAGTCGAGTACGATTAACAAACTTTCACTGTAAGCGGATTTTATGAATGCAAATAAGTTGAAACGTGTTACTATTACCTGGATGTAAACAGACTAAAGGTAGCACAACGATACGTTACTATTTTAGTGTGGGCGACACGGCTTGCGTTTTCTCCACTTTTTTTTACATTCAAAAGTTTCACAGAAACCAAAGGTAAATATTCAAAAAAAAAAAGCAAAAAAAAAACGTTAATCGGACTTTGCATCAACAAGAGAAATTATTTGCACGCGCCCAGCAGGAGTTATTTGAATGGAGAAAGTCCGCCGTTTTTTTAGCTGGCAGAAAACCCTCTTTCAGCATTTGAAATATTAGTCGTAAATTTCGCGTAAAATTTTTCTCTCTCTTTTATATATTTTTCATTATTCTGCTCACAGCTATTTTTGGCATTTATTTAGTTTATTATTTTTTAACTAGTCTGAAAGTTTTTCTTTCTAAGTATTTGATCAATCCACCAGGAACGGGTCAAGGCTTCCTGCGTTTTTCTTCCACTTTTCTTATTTAGTGAAGAGCTTTAAGATTGTGTATCCACAATCTCCTCTGACTAAACTCATAAACCTTTTAATTTGGCAGTGTACAAATGACTATGACAAATTGACTATGTACAAATTTGTTACAGCTTCTACCAATTTATTCGCTCTTGTTTTTTCCAAGTTTATTTGCGTAGAGATAGTTGAAATGCTTCTCTTAAATAACTAGTGATCATCGCAGCTCTACATGTATTAAGTGATTTAATATTCGGGTTAAATCCAGTAAAATTTCATGGTTAGAAAAGACGAGTATTCCTACAACTTCTACTTACATTACGCCAGTTATTATGGGATCGAAAAAAGAATTCAATAGTTTCAGAGATCAGTTCGAACTTCTTGTATATTACCAACTATCTTAGGCAATTAGGACGTACTGAAGCTCGCTGATATTGATAGCAGTCTTATTGTTAGTACCAACAATGCTTGTGCGAAATTTTTATGAAACATTAAATTAAAAATAATTAAATTCCATAGGATCTTTACAGGAAAGCCTTGCTAAACATTCAACAAATAAGAATTTTATTATTAATATTCTTATTTTTTAATTTCGTCGGCTATATCCAAATTTTCGAAAAGATATTTTTAGTCAGGAGAAAATAGATGAAAATTCAAAAGTGTACGGAACAAATTAGAAGAAAATATTTTTATTAATTGATAATTAATAATAGGATTTGAGGCAAAATCTATTTCCTATAGATCAAATTCACACAAAATTATAACTACATTAATTAAGAGAAAATAAATTTAAAAGTTCTGAAGACATACGGCTGGCAATTGATGAAGAAATGGTTACTGCGCTTTTACTGCTGGACTTCTTTAAGACCTTCGATAAGATCAATCACAGGCTTTTAATCAATATGTTGGGCAAAAACTATACTTTTGTCCTCTCTGTGTGCAAGCTTTTTCTCTGTAATAGAATTCAAATGGTCAAATGCAACAATTCATCCTCTGAGCTCTTATTAACGAATTGTGGTATTCCTCAAGATTCTATTCGGGGACCGCTGCTTTTGTCGGTTTTCATAAATGACCTACCGAATGTGATAAGATACTTTAAATTTCACTGCTATGCTGACGATTTGCATCTTTATATCTCTATTATTTTGGGATTGATTGATGATGGTGTGGACAAACTAAATGAGGACCTAATGGCAGTTTTGAATTGGTCCAAGCAAAATAACTTAGTCATCGATCTCAATAAAAGTAACTCGATTGTTATAGACAAATATGCCGTAGACACTTCTTGTTTTCCATCAATACTACTCAATAAAACCCCTACCACGACTGCGATAATGTTAGAAATCTCAGTGTTATATTTAACAAAACCCTGATTTGGAGTGATTACGTAAACAGTATAACTGCTACGATTTACGGAACCCTATGTGTACCTTCTCTATCGTTGGCCTATACTATACTCCTCTATCCACTAGACATATGCTAGCTCGTACGGTTATTATTCCTATCATTATGTATGTTTGTGATAAGATGGACTCTATATTAATGCGCAAGTTCAATACTGCCTTCAACTCAGCTATTCGTTACATATACGGACTTCGAAAATTTGACCATATCAATCCACATGTTGTTTCTGTTATTGCATAACCTTTAGTGTCCTATCTTCATCAAAGAATATTAATCTTTTTATATAATATTCTCAAATATAGAACACCGGACTATCTGCATAATATTTTTCATTTTTCTCGTTTTAACCGAACTCCTACTTTAATTAGTCCACGATATACTTGAATTTGAATAAATCTTTGAATTTTCTCTATAGAAAATTGGTGATTTTCAAGTATTGGAAATTCAGTCTGATGTTGATAACGTTTTCTTGATGCTTTCTTGTGCAAAAATGCATTCTATTATCCAAGATCCATAAAAAAAACATTTCATTTAATTCAACAAAAACGTATACATTTCTGCAATTGAATATGTATGCAGCACAACAAAATATACTGTGAAATCCAAAGATAGTAAAACTTTAAATTGTATACCGTTTTTAAGTAATTTTACAAGACGGATGAAGACTACGAAATTCAATACCATTAGCTACCTATCATTAAAAAAGGATGAACAAAATAAAGTTCTTGTGCTAAATTCAAATATCCTAGTTCAGGAAAGATTTGAGTGAACTGTGCAGCATTAGTGACCACAAAACACATTTAAAGCTATTGTGTTGACCCTGTTCCGATTCTATCGTTTTTCGTTTGTTGATAGAAATATTAAATGGATTGAATATACACTGTAAAAAATATTAGGACTATTCCCTAAACTTAAGACACGTTTTTCCCTAAAAATAAGTGTAATTTTCTCTGATAGAAAGGAAAAATAAGTTTAATTTCCCCAAATCAATGGAACATTCCATGAATTTAGGTATCTGGCGCCAGAAAACTTCTAAAGTACGTAAAATTCTCGAAATGTTAAGCATTCTTGGATATAAGAAAGAGAGCATTCAACGAATTAGGTATTATGCTACATTTTTTAAGGAAATATATTTTCATTTATATAATTCACACATTGTTTTTGAAAACAAGTCATATATTGTTTTTCAATATTTTGTTTAAGCGTGCCCAGTGCACCAATATAACTTCCATACTACTTAGTAGTATGGACCATTATAAATGAGCTATTCCTCATTCTTATGTTTTTTAAAAGGGGTGGTCTTCTATCACCTTCACCTATGATGGAGAGTGGTGCGGTGCTATCATCTATTCCCTACATTTTAGGGAATATTCCTTACATATTTAGGGGGGGGGGACAAACCAACAATTTAAAATTCCCTATATTTTAGCGAGTATTCCATAAAATGTATGAAAAAAAAAGAAAATTCCCCACATTTTAGGAAATATTCCCTAAATTTTAGGGGGGAAAACCAAAATTACCTACATTTGAGGGAGAAATACCTACCTACATCTTAGGAATAAACACCTAATCTTAGTTTTCCAAGGTGGAGCTTTCCTTAATCTTATCGATAAATGCTTAGCCTGTGTGGCACAAATTGTTGTCACTCACTTTAGGGAATTATTTTTCACTGTGTATCGCACATCGGCAACGAGAGTATCACAAAATAAAAAACGTTGTTTTTGGGAAAACGAATTTTATTATTTTTGTATCAGAATACCTCTAAAATTCGCATTTAAAATTTAATGAGAGTATTTTGTACCATCCTTTGGCAAGGAACTGCAGAATATTTAGGACGTTTCTTTAGCAGATTAAGTTCGAGCCGATCGATCGTTTGCCACATTTCAGTTTGGTATTTTGTAGAAAAAAATCGAACTTTTCGACCCAGCGATCAGAGAAGTCTCATCAGTGTGGTTATCTCAAATCGCCTACCATAGATGTTCGATGATAGAGGTCACCCAATTGCCCATCTAAATACTTTTTAACAAATAAAAGTGTGAATTATATGGTAGCAAGATTTCTCATTGCAATTTGCAAATTAGGTGATTATTCCCCTCTTTGCCGTATGGCACTCGGATAACCCAAGTAAAACTTTAAGCTGGAAATTTTTCATCTTTATTAAACTGAAATTCATTGGAAAAAAAATGTTTTTAACTTCTGTGGTAGACGATCAGAGATAACCACACTGATGAGACCTCTCTGATCGCTGGGTCGAAAAATTACAAAAAGCATTGCTAAAAAATTTAATAATAGCTAATTTGATAGAAGAAATAATGCAAATTTGCACGAGGCTTGTCAAAAGCAAGAAATATTTGAAAGGGAGGCAACCATATCCACACTTTATTGCAATAATGCTATTCCTGCTTCACAACTATTGCTCTTTCTAAAAAATAAAGATTTAATAAAGCTAAAATATATGTCTTCTTTAATCCGTACGATGAAAAATTTAGATATGGATCAAAGCTATGAAAAACTGAAGTGAGTATTCATTCCTATAATTTCAGGATTTTAATAGATAGAGGAAAACAGATAAGCTACAATAATGAAGCATCACAATAAACATAGATCTAGGCAAATGCTTAATGTTCATGAATGAAAAACATCCGCAATATCAGAATTTCTAACAAAAAAGTCATACAATTCCAAAGAGGATGTTAACGTTAAACGAAAGAATTGAGAAAAATTCCCTGAACTAAAAAACAGAAATTATTCAGGAGAAGTATGTATATATGAATGTATGATGTCAATTTCAATACAAATCAAGTCCAAATTATTTGAACAAACTTCGGAGACCGAGCCTAGAGACCTGTTTGTTTTAAAGTACATGACCGGAAACCGGAGACCAAAGAAAGTCTCTAGAGACTAGGTCCTTTAGAGATTTTTTGCGTCTTCAAAGTGTATACACGGGTCTCTGGTGGCCAGTCTCGCGCCGTGTAGCTTTTATGTCAAATATTCTGTTAACTTTAAATCAATCGCTTTCGCAAATATAAAATCACCAGCCAAATATTTCATCATACCTACCATAAATCACAGATTAATAAGATTATATGCCTCACATTTACCAAAATGCAAACAAGTATATAAACCGTTCCCCTTCCCAATAACCCCCTCCACAGTTTTTTCATCATTCACCACCGGCCTTCCCTCAACCCCTCCCAATTTGCAGTATGCGGAAAATTACGATCATTCTCTTTGCTTTCAATACAAAATGGATGCTTCTTCCGAAACAGAATTTCAGATGAAATGCTTGCCATGATTTCTACTGCTATCTATCGCCATAGCTCTTGATATTGTTCCAAATCCGCTGGAATGATAACAGGAATTTAAATGCTATAATATGCCTTGTCTATGAGTGAGCTTGTAACGCGATATACACCACCCGTATTTATACCCTCTTACACCCGAAGTATCATTTATCTCGCGGAAAATTGTATTCGAGGAATTGGCAATATTTTCTGGGCAAAATATGTTTCCTGCGTAGGAATCTCTCTCCCTCACTGAATATGATAAAACCATTAGCATTGGGGTATTCGGGACCGTTTCTATACATACCTACTTTACGATCCTTATAAAGAATCCTTCGCGGAAGTATCTGAATCAATTGCGTAATTTATGATAGCTGAAGCATGTTATAAACATAGGGTGATACAAAATTATCTATTTATACATTGAAGGTTTAAATGAGCAGACTTCTGTTAAGATTTATCATCACCCCAGTTTGTATCTTTTGTGCAATGGATATGAAAAAGTTCTGCGCAGACAGAGTATTAAGAATAAGGTCCTGCCTTCAAACTCTTTGCATGTCTTCAAAACTTTAATGTCATCGAGTTCTCTGTTGTATATAAAAAAAGGCAAATAATTAAACATTAAAAAAAAAAAACACAACTGAGGCGTGCAATGTGCTGACAGCATAACCTTTTTGTACGCCACTAGAAAACTATGCTTCTCTTTTATTATTAGGCCAAGCTCAAAAATACCCTATGATTCAAAGCACAGCATAGCAGGAAGGAAATAAGGTACGGAATACGGGACATGGGGAGAGTGACGGAAGTGCTGATGTGTGTCACTCTTAAACTATCGCAGATACCAAGTCCGAGAAAAAACAAAAAATGTTAGACCATTCCACATTCGTACAGTTCGGGATAAGAAAGCATCACAGAATTTTACTGTAGGGCCGAAAGTATTTAGAAGGGTGAGAAGATGTGTGCGGCTTGCAGCACGACTATTGCCTGCAAGAATTAATCTACAAGGGATTAGACCAGATATTTCATCAGAATATTGACCATGCATTTAGCTATAAGGTAGTGAAAGGCATCCAACATTGCGGTGGTGTTCGAGAGAGTCGATAATACTAGTAGAAGCCAAATCGCGAATGAGCTTGAAGGCTCTCTTTTGGACAATATCAAATGAAACTAGATTAGATTAGATTTTGTGAAGGGATGTGAAGGCGTTAGCCTCGCAATCACTGCGACCTGAAAGATATATTGTGAGTCCTCGTTGAATTTGCTCCATTTATAGGTTTAGACTGTTAATAAAGTCTAGAATCATTCTAGGTTTGAGGTTCCATACGTAATTTGGTGGAGGAAAAGCATGTTCAAGGTGGAGTAATCTCCACCTGGCCAATGCTTCGCAGTTGCAGAGCAAGTGCTCCAAAGTTTCGTGAGCATCCTGACAGAAGCGGCAGGATGAAGTCTCAGCGAAACCCAGCTTGTTTAGGTGACACCTTAAGGGTCAATGGCCTGAGAAGAGCTCAGTGATCATTTTGAGCTCTGTTCTTCTAAGGAGTAGGAGTTCTTTTGTTTTTCCGCCAGAGGTGTCGATAACCTTTTTTGCCTGACGAAGTCCTTGTAGCCTTTCCCAATGCAGGGATTTTTGTTTATTCTCCCAGTTATTTAGAGTAGCTCTGAGGTAACACTTTGAAGTGCCACAAAATGGCTCTGGTCCGACAAACTGAGTTTCCGCTCCTATTTTGTCTAGGCCATCCGCAATTTCATTGCTTTTGTGGCCCTCATGTCCAGGTACCCACATGAGGACAACTTTGTTTCTCCTTGATAGATTTTTGAGGGTTTGTAGATATTCCCAGGCTATCCCTGAGTTGACAGTGAAGGACTTTAAGGCCTTGAGGGCAGCTTGACTGTCCGAGAGGATATTAATGGTTGAGACATTTATGGCTCTTTTAATGAAGATATTGGCACATTCTTCTATGGCCAATACCTCGGCTTGGAATACGGTAGGGGTAGAGCCTAGAGCCTTTGATATATGGCATTTGGTCTGTATACCACACCATCGATCCTTGTTGGAAAGACGGTTTAGTGGAGCGCCATAGTTCTCGGTCTGCAAGAACCACTTGAAATGGTCTTACAAAATCCACTCTGGGTGTGATTATATCAGATATTGTCGTCATTTGCTCGAAGCGTATCTGTTTTAAGATACTTAAATGACCAACCAGATCGCCTGGCTTTGACTTTTTCTCCGTTTGTACTCTAATAGCACTGGAGGTCGCTTCATTTTTCACCTGCAAATGCAGGAGTGCAAGGTCTAATAAGGCTTCCATGGCTGCTGTAGGATAAGTTCTCATGGTACAAGTTATTTCTAGACAGGCAAGCCGCTGGGTTTTTTGAAGCAGAGCCTCAGCCGTCTTTTGATCAGTTTTTGGACACATGCGAGAGCCGCATAGGTGACCATGGGTCTAACAACCGTGGTATACGTCCAGTACATCATTTTTGGCTTCAGACCCCATGCTCTGCCAATGAAGCGACGACACGTGTGGAGAGACCGCATCGCTCTATCCGTCACTCTGGACAGATGCGTATTCCAGGTGAGTTTATTATCTAGGGTTATCACCAGATATTTGACTTCGTCTGAAAATATCAATTTCGTATTATCAAGAAGAGGAGCCGTTAGTGAAAGCTCGGATCTTCTTCTGAACGGAACGATAACCGATTTGTTGGGGTTTATGATAAGGCCTTTGTTTAAATACCATGTGCGCACTTTGGAGAGGGTTATTTGCATGAGGTCGGATATGACTTGATCATGAAACTAAGGCTGTACGATCAGCCTCGGCCTAGGTGTAAGAATTATACTCCATTCCAGGTCTGATATAAGACTTATAGAGGAGGACTGAATTTTACGGGCTGAAATATTTTTTACACCTTTTCAGAAATCCAAGACATTTCGATGCTTCTTTGGCAACAGAGAAAATGTGGTCTGTCCAGTTTATTTTAATGAAAATATTAATTCCAAGAATGCTTAGTGACGATAAATTTGAAATTATGCTCCACAAAAGAAATGAGAGTGGTTAAGTAAGTGATGATCTTGTTTTAATATGGCATCCCCAATGGAGTCCATGAAAGTTTCAAAGGAGTATACGAAATCAAGGGTACCTACTGACATCGGCAAAACTGTGGATTGAAAGTAAGGGAAAGTAGATCATTAATGAAAACTATGAAAAGAGAATGCGCCCTGTAGGACATCGTCAGTTATAGAAAGAGATCAGATATAACGCCGTCTAATACAATACGAATTAGGCGACCAAGCTTTGAATCCATAATAGAAGAGGAGTGCTTTATGTTTGACTAAAACGCAGGATGCCAGACCCTATCAAAGGCAGCCATTTTTGACTCACCAACGTTCCGTAAGAGAAGTCGGTAGGTCTGTAGATGAACGCAAGTTCGGAAGCCATATTGGCAATCATTGATGAGTTGATCGGTTTCTAGATACTTTATTAATGATTTAAAAACCTTGGAAATAATAGAACTGATTGCAATTTGTCGATAATTTGAATTGGCTGAACGTGGGCTAGTTTCATTGTTAAATATGGGGAACTGATGAAGTTAGTTTTGTCAGAAGCCAGAAGCCTTTGCTACCTTTGTCGATTAGCAAGATTCTCTGCCTAATACTGAAAACGAATTTTTCTCTCTAGATAATGGACTTGCAGATTTTCCTTGTTTCAGTTCTGGACATGAACTTAGAATATCATTAAGTTCTAACGTGTGATCATCAACATCCTTTGATACAAAATAGACCGACCAATCAATTTATCTAAAATATTAATTAAGACTTTCCCAATCAGCATTTTTATAGTAACATAGAAGCCTAGTTGTCGGTGGGGAAGTATGGAGACACAAGTTTGAGGTGGTAATTTGAGCAGTGATTAAGTATTGGTCTGAATTACCAAGAGGGGAACCGACTGAGTTTTAATATTTATCGAGGTGAGATGTTAGAAACAAATCTAGTAGATTACCTCCTTTCACTTAGCACAAGAATTGCCTGATTTTTTATTTAAGGTCTCAGTACATCGAAAAACTATTTGCCTTTAATCCATGAATGTTGCAGAAATCTAAAATAACGTTCTGCGTGGTCAAAAGCAAAGCATAAAAAGCAGGAAGAAGACCGACACACAACAACACAGATACTTGGGTGCCACCAGCAGAAGCCTACGACACAGCTTCTTTAAGTGGGGCAGATAATGCTTTGCTTTGCTTTAAGAAAAGCAAAGTGTTACAGGAAGTAATTAAGAATAATAAAATCCAATTATGCCCACCGCATACAACAAACGATCGGGGGCAGGTAATTCTGTTGATAAGAATATTCAGCATTAATTCAACCAGAATACGGCCTACAGGCAGTAAAAATTCGATCTGTCTAAAACGAAGGATCGCCTAAGAGAATGAACGCACCAATTAGGAAGACCAACCATTACAACAACATTGGAAAGCATCAAACATTATGTGCCTAAATAAATCGAAATTACCATCATTAGTTTAGGTTTTATAACAAGCTGTAAGCTGAATATTTCGGAAAGAAGGGAGACGAGGGGGGAATGCTGCTGAGTTACATCTTCTAATCCCCTCGCGAAGAGAATAATTTTCGTTAATCTTATTAATGGGAATACAATAAAATCCACTCGTGGTCAGAATGTAATCTTTCCAAAACAGTCGACTGATTCATAATAAATATTTGCTCTGTTGTATGTCAAATCGTAGATTAAGACTTAGATTCAGTCGCTTATTATGCTCCGCTTTTCCTTATACATAATTCTTCCATTAGTTCTATTCTTTCGAGGAAGACAAAGTAAATTTTGTCGAAATCGAGGTGCCTTTGAAAGTAAAAACTTAAAATACTTTAATTGTGCAATCGTCTCGTATTCACTGGACATGTACTACAATGTTTTCATCTTCCTCGAGACAGAATCTACATACATCGATGGATGATATACCTATTCCCTGTAGGCGCTTATTGAGTTTTTAATGCCCATTCAAGACTTCTGTAATAATTCTAAGTGGTTTTCTACATAGCTTCAGTTGATTAACAGTTTTCCTGATGAGTCCTTTTATTTCCCTGGAATCTATTTCTGTAGGATTAGTTTTTAGGTGTTATATGAGCTATTTTAAAATGGTTTCGTCCCGAAATGGGGCATAAACTCGTACATATGGTATGCTCCCTTATTTCCATCAATTCTCCTGCCATTCACTGTAATATTAGATGGATGCTTGCACCAAAGCTTATACTAGTTTTTGAACAGTTTTTCACATTATATTCGTCTTAACTGCTTCACAATCTTGCTATATAAAAATTCTTTTATTTGGATAAGGTAGCTGAAGTTTTCATATGCACATCAATAGATGAAATAAAATATGACTTCTGCCTAGAATATTGGGGCGTATTTTTTTAGGATCTGTTAAATATTAGCTCTATACTCAGGGGCGGTTCAAAGTTAGAAGAGAAGAAAGCCCTGCTTCTCCAGACAAAGTGGAAAAACCCAAACATTTGATTTGTTGCATTAAAATATTCTCAGAATATTTCTATAATAATTTTCTAAAACTACGAAAATTGTTCCTACTGTAGCAGTAATAAACACAAGCGGAAAGTATAGAATATCCAATTTTCTCCTACAAACCAAATATGTACATTTCTATGGGACGCTGAACAAAACGAAGCGTTTTCCCCACCCACCATCATACCATCGAAAAAAACCTACGAATCGCCCAGCAGTGGTCAGTGCTAGGATGGATTTGCTTTCAACTTAAACCTACTGTAATACAGTAACACGGCAAAGACGCTGAAATATTTGCCACGTCTATACCACCCAACCGCACATCCAACCTTCGATTCGGTTTCCCCAGCAAACTACATATAATCGTAGTACAGATGGTTTGTATAGGACGCTGTACAAAACATAGCGTTTTCATAATTAATTTATGCCCGCCTCTGCTAGAACTTTCATCGAATAAATTCCAAAGCTAAATATGTATATATACCGGTGGGGGAGTCGGTCTCGCACTCGATCTAATTTTGTAACTTTTTTTCATATCACGTAAGGATAAGAATATAATGACTGTCTTACAATATGATCTATGTTTCTCTTTAAATGGCAAAGGAGAATTCATTATTAGTTTGAGGATTCTTACGCAATCGATATACCCCAAGATTAATTATATCACGGAAATTGGTAAGAATACATAAGATGGTTGGATTGGATGAAAGATAGAGAATGATTGCCAGGATTGTAGTACAGAGTGCAGGTGCATGTTTTGATGACCATCATTATGATGTGTTACGTACGTTTCTCTTTAATGTGAAAAGGGATGTTAAATTGAATGCTTGTGTCCTCATCATTAAATGATGGTGCAATGGATGTATGCTATTAATGGATTAAATGGTTGAGTGAAAAATATGATTACCAGGATAAGCTCAGTTCTGAAGCAAGACTCCATCTGAATTAAAGTAAATGCTCCACACTAATGTGTTACTCTGTGTGGAGTTTGCCAAATACCCCATCAAATTCTGAGCTTCATTTGAGCTCACAAATAATGTAGTTGTTTAGAAAGCCAATTAAAATGAGGAGTTAAGGAGACTTAATGAGACTTAAGGAAACCAAGTGGATAATTACTCCGTATGTGGAGGATCTTAGTGGAGCTAAAAAATATTTTACTCTTTGGAAAAGCTTCGCTCCAGAGTATAAATAACCTTCACCTGGGAAAATTCTTTCTCCAACTGGGAAAAAAATGTTTTTCTAAGATTTTCCGCTCCTACTCGGAACAGAGCTCAGTGCATCTATTTTAGAAGCGATACTATTTCTAGCCTAATTCGATTTAAAACTATTCTTATGTAGGGAAAATTTGAAGACATATAATCAACGAAATTTAACAATAGGTTGAGATGAGGGTTATAGGTATAATAAATTTTAAAATATTCTTTATTCATTTTCGCCATGCACCTGTTTAATGTTTAATGCTCTCATCGAAAGAAAGACCCAGCCATAATGGGAATAATTTGGTATGGCTAGATTTAATACGAATATGATCCCAATTAGACAAAGTGGCTTAAAGGTTACCCACCCTTCTTAGGGTGTATTAACGAAAACATAAGCATACTATATCCATTCAAATCGATTATGGCTGGTTTATATAAATTTCCTCCTTGAAATTTTCTTAAAAATTTTTGTTCAAAATTCCGAAGAATTTTTATCGGAAAGAATTATTATTAGTTCGAGTGCCTGATCTCGGCCTCTTATATTGTTGATGTGTGTACCAGCAGCATTTTTTCCGAGGACTTTGATTAGAAAAGTTTTAATTGCTATTTCTATGCTTGATTAGTAGCAGTGTGTAGGAATTTTTGAAATCTTTAATCTACCTTTTATGTGATGACGCCAACCACCAAAATGTTCAGAGGAGAAAATAATACATTTTTCATTATAGACAGGTCTCAGAAACGAATATCTGCGTTCATGAAAATTTCATTTATGATTATATCGTTGAACATAATAAAAATGTAATCAATGAAAAAGTCACCTCACGGCAACGTAGATAATAAGCCAGCAACAGGTCTTTCTCTAAAGTGACACGTAGTAGCGTGCAAAAGAAATAAAAGGCCGACTATGGGTCAGAGAGAATTAGGTAATTAACGTGGGGAATCAAAGTTTAAGGCGGATACACAATGCGACAGTCATCAACGTTCATTACCTCAGATTTTAATCTATTCCTATATCTGATAATAGGAATAGTGTAAAATAATTATGTGCTAATGAGTACTGATGACAGTCACATTATGTTTCCCGTTTAAGTCTTAGTCCATGTTGAAAGATTAAGT
Source organism: Dioctria rufipes (assembly GCA_963924295.1). NCBI lineage: Eukaryota > Metazoa > Arthropoda > Insecta > Diptera > Asilidae > Dioctria > Dioctria rufipes. The sequence continues at coordinate 31,923,158 of OZ002742.1, forward strand.
GAGCAGGTTAAGAGTGCGTGTCAGTTTAATGATAATTTGTTGTTGTGATTTTTTTTATTTTGAAAGGAAAATTTTCGTTGGTAAGTATACTTTCAATAAATTACTTAATTTTATTAGTAACACATCAATAATAAAAATTCAATGAGTATTGCATATTTTGTAATCAGTAAAAACACTGATCCAGACGTAATACACAAAGTAACCAGAATGGGTACTAATTGACGGCATCGCAATGAAAATAAAAGTGATGACAAATTGTAGCTATTGCAGCCATTTCCATTTACAAGAGAATTTATTATTTCTCTAATAGTGTCGCTAGTGGGATGCGAAATGTTCTTGATAACAAAAAATAATGTGATGTGATTATGCACTAATAAAAAACCAACAAATTACAAATAAATTAAAAATGCAAGAATGCATAATCTGCATTATTGCGATATCCAATTGACTTGAAAGCCATTGCTAAATTAATCGATCACAATAAATGCGATCGATAACATTATTGCAATCAAGCAAAGCATGCCTTCAACTAAATGTATGTCAAAACCATAAGAAGTTTACACGCGTTTGTTTACATGTTTTACAACCAGCGTAATACGGATTAAGCTAGTTGCGTCACATCTTTCTGTCGAAGTTAGCACATAAGTGCAAAAAAGCAATTTGGCTTAACGAGCCCCAAATCATGGGCATGCATGTAGGTACCTATTAATAATTAAGTTTAGGTTAGCATCCCATCATCGCTTCATCAGTGTATAAGCGTTTGTTAATTCACTACATAACTACCGTTCCTTTAATTTAGAACCTTAAGATGATACATAAAGTGTCCCAGAGAGGAGGGTATATTCGCTATTTTCCCAAATCGTCAATACTTCCCAAGCCATGAAACAGATTCTCTAACTTATACTAACGTTATAAAATAATAGCATAATTAAAGTGGAGAGTCCAGAATGTTCAATTTTATAAAAAAAAGTTATGTCAACTACCTTTTTGTAAAAAAAAAACAGACGTCAATGTCAATAAAAGAACATCCGAAATTTTTAGTTTAAACCACCCTCCTGAGGGGAGAGGAGTACAGGGCTGGTCGAGCATTAAAAGGCCATGCAGTTCTGCATACAGTGCGTGCTGTAAGTGACCATACACTGTGAACTTTTTATAAAATAGAGGGCATTTTGTGAAAGACTTGCATATTTTCTTAATCACTCTGTAACTCGGAAACAGTTGAGCTGCCGTCACCCCCTTGCCACACAATTTCTTCTTTGATAGGTGACTACCATCACCTCCTGTCCTATGGCCCTTCGTGGACGAAACGTCCTGTATAAGAGCTACTATGCGTATATATATATATATTTTTTTTTTTTTAATAAAGTTCACGTTTCCGCCACTGTAGTTCGTTACACATCAGACTTAGAAAAAAGTGCTTATACAAGAAATGTATGGAATTTAGTCTTCTTAAAATGTATATTTTTGTCTCGTAGTTCCAACGTTGAGGAATTATTTTGAAAAACAAATATCTTTTCGACCTTTAATCCAAGATTGCGAACCATGCGGACCCCACTCCCCACTCAAGCGTGTAAATTTGGATTTTTATCTGAGCCGGGAACTAAAAAACATGTATAAAAATTATTTGTTTTTTCAAAATTTAGTAGTAGTCTATTATCCGCTTAAGCCTCTTAATCCAGTTTCAGGCAACATATTGCGCCCTTAACCAATGCAACCGGTCTAGACAGGAATAGCTGAGTATCATCTGCCTAAAGGTGTAATTGACAATGATTAATACGCCGAAAGAACAAAATAAAATGGTCCTAGTATGGAGCCTTGTGGTACTCCAGAATTTATTCTTAAAAAAGAAGAAAGCCTGACATTGGCAAAGGCAGGCTAAGACCGGCAAATCTGGTAATTATAAATCAGACGAGCAGCATGAGAACTGAAATTAAATTTTGTGACAAGATTTTTGCGAAGAATTCTATAGTTGCCTTTATTAAGGCAGTCATATAGCTATAATTGGCTCTAAATCTAGATTGATGATCATGTAGAAAGCCATTGGTCAAAACGTAACTTGAAATTTGTGAAGATAAAATATTCTCTATAAGTTTAGATAGAAAAGGAAGGATATAAATAGGACGAAACTCTGACGATGGAATTCAAATTACCTTAGAGCATTTTAAAGAAGAAGGAAAAATTGTAGTCATAGTAGTCATGTAGTATTACATATAAGTATGAGCAATAAGAGAGCGAATAAAGGGCAACGGTAATCGAACTAATTTTGGATTAATCGTGTCAAAGCCGGTAGGGCACGATTTAATACACTTAAAAATTCAAATACATTAGCTTGAAAAAGGAGAAACCCTCACGTGATTAAAATGAAACCAGTTGCAAAAAATCCATGGCGACTTCAGAAGACGAAAAATGATGATATTTTTCTTAGAATTTCGGCTTAAAGATTTTAAATTGTTCCAATCAATCATATAAAACATTTTAGAGAATCGAAATAGAACGTACTATTATGAATTTCTGTTTCATCGCTTCAGAAGTATTTCCCAAGTGTTTTGCCATTGCTTATGCTTCCGTAATTATTAATTACACTAATAAATGAATATCTTTAATTAATATTGATTGTTAATTTTTAAGTCACTCACACATGCCTCACGATACTCACTGACTGAGCAATGGATTTTTATATCGCTATCTGTACTAAGACATTTCCATGGGTGCCGGCAGGATTATTTTCAGGGGGTGCAGCTAGATATACATTATATTCATAAACTTGATTTGCCATGCTTACTATAAAAAGTACAATAATTAATGGATAATAACGTCAACGTGAAATAGATTGCGAATCTCATTGATTTACACAAAAAGAAGTCTGTCCTTTGATTATTGTATAACTTAAATTTGCACTGCGCACAATTCTAATTACTAATAAATTAAGCCAACCTACCAGAGCGCCCTTTTATAAGTTTCACCCTGTAACATACTATAAACCTGCAAGGTATCCCCACTGACTGAAGGCCAGAGTAAGACTCCTCTTTATTATTCAAACTAGGAACAGCTGTGTTGATTTTTATGGTGTTGCAAACTGCATCTTCTCACTATGGCAGGCTGCTATATAAGCAGAGGATTAGTATATAAAACGATCGAAAATCTCGCATACAATTACAAACAATCACAACGCCAGGTATATGTCGTAGACATTTGATGTATCTTAGCACTTCATGAAAAGTCTAGGCACTTCATGAACTGTAAACAGATAGTGTACCAGTTTGCGCTTAACGATTTTTTATAAAGTGGCTAAAATTTTTAGTCTCTTCATGATGTGGTACGAGCCTTTACGTCGATAATGCAATACCAACCGATATAAGTGAATACTAGGAGAGGGGGATGACCGATGAAGGGCAAGGTCGTGCAAAGATCTGTGACACACATACGCCGCGTATGGGTTTGTCGTGTGTGTAGGTGAGTGCGTGTCGCAGAACTTAGAACATCATCGAGTGCCACTAAGCACGACTGCTCCACGAAATTCTCGGCTAAATTCAAGAGCTCGCAAAATATCCGAACAATTATATGCTGAATTTAAACCATTCTCGAGTGGTGGTAAGGGCGGACCAACAGATAAAATATTGTTTCTGAAAATGTTGAACAATTATTCAGAATATCTATCTTCATTCCATACTAAGACACTCTGATTTTAACTCTGGGAGATCGATTTTCTTCTATGCATGAAAAGGCATTTTCGCCCCTGAAAATATAATATTATGAAAACTATTTGAATTTTTTAGGTTTTACAACTCACTGCCGCATCTACAACTCGGACACTAAGCGACCTTTGATCTTCTGCTCTGAACTATCGACTGTATTCGTTCAACTCTTAAAAGTCATGAAATCTAATTCTAGGAGGCTTCTTTTGTACAGGATATAGGTTTGGTCCATTAAGCTCAACGGCAGTGAGAATTAAAAACTTCAAATGTTTCAATCTTAACTATTATCTCTTATAGACCTTGCACTGCATCTTCTCTGATCTTTATGACACCCCTAATTAAGCACTCACCTTTAGGATTACTTAAGGTACCTGTGATCGGCATACTACCGAGCCCCGGAGCCTATCTGCTTATCGCGCAGTTCATTATAATAAGAAACTTGGACAAATCTTTATTTTTTTTTCACGAAAGTATTCAACAGAATTTTATTACCGAAGCTAGCATGTATGGTAAAGGATGTGTAAAGCAAATGATACGAGCGATGCGGGTGATCGGACCTTAAAGGAATTCCTTCAGTACACAGAATTGGGTTTTCAAACCACTTCCTTTTACCCAGCTGTATATAGACAGTTAAAATAGGGCTAACTATTACTGCACCAACATATAGGATTGATCGTACATTTAGTACTTTACGGTGTGTCTAGACATGGAATCGAAAAACGATAGGATATGCGAGACTAGGTGGTTTATCCATGCTCAATGTTAACAAAAAAAGACTGCTCAAGATTATATTCAAACAGTGACTTCCGTAACTTTTTTATTACTGAATAAAAAATTAATTAAAAAAATACGTAATAATTTTTATCTTCGAAGTCAGGGGAGCAAGTTGCACCACCTTCTCGGCGGCCATGAATATTTCCCTAACGATACAGTGTCATTTTGTCGAAAACCAAAAGGATACTACAATTGACACATTTTTCTATACCCCATAAGTTCTCCATCTTTATTGGATAATGTAAATAAATCAAAAACATGAGCGCAACTCTATCACGCAACTATTTTCATTTAGTGAGATATTTTAAACTAATTTTTATCCTAAAAGAAAACATTCCATTTAAAATATAATCATTAGCACTTATGGCTCTAACTGTAATGTCTACCGGAAACAAATATATTTCAAAGAACATACAACTAATGTTAAGCCCGAAAGCTCTCGACTAGACACGATTAGCCTTAAAATTTGCATATTTGCAATTAGAAAATCATCCAGCGTTTCACTTCCTCAAGTGCACTGAAAGTTGAGTGAATGCAAGATTGTCTACACATATTAGCAATATATATTCCTATTTACGGTAACTGCATTCTAATAAGCTTAACGAGATATTTCACATTACACTTGACTCCTTTTATGATACCGAACTACATTCCCACCACTGCTGTTGGCTGCTGCACTTCAGCTAGTGGGTCATAAAGTAACCCTTATGTAAGACGTCTTATACGGCTTTCCGGCTTCTAATACGGTACATAATGCACAGAAGTGCCCTGAAATGAATCGAGAAATGAATGTAAAGGCAAAAGATGCAAAATTGAATTCCATGCAATTCTAGTACATTGTACCTACTGCCGCCAACTACCTACTAGCTATACTTCCTTTTATCATGCAAATCAATATCTCTAACACCAGGGTTCTATGCATCCTGTGCTGACTTTCTTCCTCTTTTGTTTGCATGTAACACACGCTTAGTATGTCTTCCCCAAAGGACTGCAATTGAAGTGGGTAGGTACCTACTTGTCTGCCACCCCTCTTCGGTTCCTAAAAATCTTCCAGAAATGTTAGTCGGAAGTCGAAGTACTAATTCCAATTGGGACTGTTTGCAAATGAGGCTGGATCGAGTATGGCATGTCATGGCCATGGCAATATTAAGGAGGCGAAAGTACTTTTGGTATTTTAGATTCACTTCCGAATGCACTTTGATTGAAAATTACAAAATTTCGGGTGAATTCCGTTCGATTTACTGTAAGTTGTAGGTGTCTTCGACGTACATGAATTCAATAAGGAAATCGGTTTTTTTATTCATTTGAGTATGTGTGTGTGTGTTTATACAGGATATGAAATGGAGATATTTATATGTATGTATACATATCGTAACTTCAGTATATACTTGTTCTGTAAATTTCGGTTTTTTTTTTAGTTTTAGTATCGAATGCACTCTATCCATTGCCGGCATTTTGATAAAGACTTTATTTTCCTGGATATTGAGTGTGCTTTAGATTCTAAACACCAATAAAGTTGCAGCTGTTCAATGCAAATTGTTCTTCATATGTGCATTAATATTCCATTAAACTTACTGGTTAGATGAAATCATAGGGGGTATAGTAAGTTTGTCATTTCACACGTAATATAAATTTAAGTAAAGCCCAGACTATGTTTTTTCTTTATAACTTTCAGATAGAATACCGTGCAATTCCATCTGGTATAGAAATAATGATGATATGGAAAAATTACCTAAAAATTATATCAATTCAATTCAATTCAATTTTTATTTGCTGGCAAATGGTACAATAAGACTTACAAAATCTTTTACCTGCACCGACTGATACTAAATGTATAATATTTGAAAATGAAAAGCTAATGAATGAACTTAAGAGAAAAACAAAATGAAATTAAATAAAACTAAAAAGTTAGAAGATTAAGAATAAAGGAATTAATTGAAACAATAATATAATAAAAATTAAACAAGAATAATAGCAGAATTCAGAATGAAGTATATAAATTCAATAATAGCAATTAAAATAACATAGTTGTATTGATTAAAGAAACAAAAAAAAAAAAAGCAAAGAAGAAAAAAAAACAAAAAAAAAAAGAATTTAAAAATTAAGATCTCTGAGTGAGTGCAAAAATAAATAAGTTATGCAATCATAAGTGGTTAATAGCCGAGTATTGGTATAAAAGTTCCCTGAAAGCCCCCATCGCGCTGGATCTTTGAAAGTTGGCAGGAAGTGAATTCCACAAACGTATTGCTGGAACAAAGTAAGAGTTCTCCATTATGGAATATCTGTATCGCGGAATTAAAATACTAACATTTCTAGATGAACCCAGAAAAACTAACTCGTTATTTAAGTATGAAGGTATACGGTTTCGATATGTAATTCTATGAAGAAAACTGCCTTCGAACAAGAAAAGTGTTTAAAGAACATCCAAGAATGTGCAACCGAAACGGAGAAATGTGATCAAATCGTTTCAGCCCAAAGACAAATCTCGTGCAATCATTAAAAGCAACTTCCAATTTTCTAGCGCAAGAAGAATCTAAACGGGGGAAAATTAGACAAGACCCAATAAAATATGGCAATAAGAGCGTTTTAACTAATTTTAATTAAACGTAAGGGCTCTGTTAGTATACTAGCTGATAACCACAGTCTCCGAAGACCACCATAGACATTACGAATTATTCCATTTACATGGTCACAGCAGCTCATTGATGTGTTCAGAGTAAAGCCGAGATTTTTAACTTTATTCACAAAAGGCAGGGTAACTCCATCAAGAATGACCGGAGGCAACTCGCTTATATCAAGCTGTTGTCTATAAAAAACCATTGATTGGGATTTAGTGGGATTTAATATAAGCTGATTTTCGGACGCTCATCTTGATACTCGCTCCAAGTCAGAGTTGAGGCGGTCTACGCAGTCTTCCATTAGACCAATCGGCCTATTTAGGTATAGTTGTACATCGTCTGCGTACAAATGGATGTTACAGTCCTGGATGACATTAAGAAGATCGTTAATGTACAGACTAAACAATAGTGGTCCAAGAATAGATCCTTGGGGTACCCCGCAATGTAAAGGTAGTACTTCTGAGAGACGCTCATCAGCAATCACGTGTTGGGATCTATTTGCCAAAAAATCAGCTATTAAAGAAATGGCCGACGTAGAAAAATTGAATTGTGAAGCTAATTTTGTCAGTAACTTAGGATGACTGACACTGTCAAAAGTTTTTGAAAAATCCAGTAGGGTCAACACTGCAAGGTCATTGCTATCTAAAAATTTACGAATATCACTGGTGACTTTTAAAAGAGCGGTTTCACAACTATGGAAAGCACGGAAGAGCGATTGCCAGGGAGTTAGGAGTTTTTTTGCTTTCCAAGTGTTCACTTATTTGGGAATAAATTATCTTCTCAAGGGCCTTTGAAAGATAGCATAATACACTTATTGGCCTTTAGTCAGTTACGTTACTTGGGTTACTAATTTTAGCTATTGGCCGCACAAATGCGACCTTCCAACAGGTGGGAAATTCAGAAGTTGTCAAGCAAGCATTTAAGATATGCATGATAGAATGAATTATATAAGGTAGAATTATCTTGAGAAATTGGGGAGGAACTCTATCTGGACCCACTGCATCAGATTTTATTGAATGGAGAGCTTTACTGACTTCTTAGATATCAACACAACGGAAACTAAGACCGTCCGTATGAGCTTCACCTGCATTTCCGTGAACAAAATCTTCAGAATTCAGAGCAACAGAATGTGTTGTTGTATCAAAAGGCATTTAAATTTTTGCATGTTCATTCAAATTTTCTATCCGTCTCTCCACTAGTGCCATGACGTTTTCGAAAGCAAGGGAAGCATTGCTGAAATAAAAAATTTCTTCATAATATTTTCATTCAAAACTATTTTCCGCAAAGCCTTTTTATTTGTCCTTCACTGTAAACTATCAAAGAGAAGCAATAATAAAATCATCTCTATCTGAAGAAAACAATAAAACAAAAAAAAAAAAAAACAGCATGCAACGAAAAGTATGACATTCGAACATATCTGGGCTCTGTCTATGATATGACAAGTGACACCGCACTGCCTGAAGGAGGTGTTTTATTTTTGCTTCCTTCAAAAATCGAACAAAATCCAACAAAATGTGTGGCATTCGAGCACGTGTGGGATCTACCTATGACATCACACATCTCTATTGCTCATTCGCCACTTATAGTGTAGCTAACTACAAGGTATATAGAAGACAAGGTATTCCTATGACGTAATTCTGTGACTAATGTATATACATTATTATAGGAAAGACAGAGAGAGCACAGAGAGTATTGTGTTCTCTACCGTGCTTTCCTATACATTATCACGATATAGCGTCACTAATAGCGGAACGTGGTTCATAATAGGAATAGCTTGTATTCTATATACCTTGGTGTAGCTACTCTCAACACGAAATTGAAAAAGTGCTTCGATGAGACCTACAAACACTGCTATACCAGTAGCATGTACATATTAGGTTATTTTCATTTATATGATAATAGCTTTCTTCAACTGGAGGTGGTTTTATTTGTGCTTCCATAAATTTTATGTAGGTAGGTCGATTAGAAACCCACTGGAAAAACGAGCGCTCACAGAATCCTCTTGAAGCACTTCACTGACAGCTCTTCTTTTCCCTATCTCAGTTAATTGCTTTATAACATAGAGATGTCTGCAGACGCAAGCGCTACAATGCTGCTCTTGAAAACGCCCTAGAAGCGTTCTAAATGATGGCCGAAGAAGTTTTTTGAACGTGTCTTTTCGAAAGGTTTAACAAGCTTTTTGAATAATCATCGCCGTGCTTCTTCCTTAACCTCATAAGGGGACCTCAATACTGCGCTTCCTGAGAATATTTGTAAGATGCCTGTACTTGCCAGGCGCGGATCTAGAATTGAAATTAGGGGGGGGGTCATTTTACAAATTAAATCATCGAGCAAAAAAAAAAAAACATCCAACGCCGGTTCTCGCCCGCAGTTACTTGGAACTAGGAAATCCGCATTAAGCGGTGTAGATGATGTGTCTCTAATTTTTTTAATAGAATAGTCATTCAAATTCAAGCCCAACTTTTCTCAGTTTTACACACTAGCATATATAATAGGGACTGCTCGATATGCTATTTCATGCGGGTACAATTTTTTGTGTCAAACATAGTTCATACGTCGGTGCCAACATTGAAAAATCCATTGGCGGAAAGCTGAAAAGCGAAACCTCTCGAATTTCTATTAACCCAAATAATTAATTTAAAAACATTTATTTCCAAAAACCCACTTATTTATTTATTGTTTACAGCCCTTTCTCATTTCGCACGTTACATAGAAAAGTGACCCAACTCAAAAAATGCAACTTTTCAGCTGTACATAGAATTAATTCTAGCTTAACGTAGTAATTGTTTGCTAAAAATAGTCTGAACTCTTAAATTTGTTAGTAAATATATTTCTGAAGATTTATATAAAAGAAATTTTTAGTTTTTGATACCGCAGGTGGCGAGGTTAGCTGTTAATCCCGCATCCTCTTAAGTTGTGTCGCTTTTCTTTGTTGCGAAATAAATATTTTTACAAGTTTTTTTTAAGTGGCACAACTCACGATTTTTAAGAATTAAATTCCGTACTTTGAACTTTGTGGAAAAATGTCATAACTCATAATATAATTTGTAAGAAATAATTGATGTTTTGTGGAAAAGTGACACAATTTAAAATAATACTGTTAAAATGTCGAAAACATATTTACGTTTGTTATAAAGATCATCACAAGTCAAAAAGTGACACTGACACACTGTTCTATGAAGAATATCTCTGTTCTTAAGTAACAGAAAAGTGACACTATCGCTATCTAGCGGCAAAAACAATCAGATAGAAATATGCCAATTTCATGGTGTAATTAACTCAAAAACGACAAATTTTGAGTTAGGTAACATTGCGAATTAGTAGTTGGTGCTTAGATCGAAAGAGAACGCTATATAGAAATGAGCCCACTTTCTGCAGTGTATTTCTATGGACGTAGTCAGTCCATATTTTAAATGTCAGTGGTTTTACATAAGAACGCTGCAAATATTTTAGAATGTTAGGAGTGTTAGAGTGTGTGAAATTGCCATCAGCAATTGATTCAAATTCCTCAGTTAAAAACAAAAAGTATTTCCCATAGAACGACTTGGGACAAATAAAAGTTTTAAATTTCAACCCAAGTCGTTTCAATAGAAAAAAGCCCCACGACAAATCTTACCTTCAGTAAGATTTGTCGAAAATAAAAATACGATATATATGTACATATATACCTACATACATATCGGGCGCAGAAAATTTACTCGGTGAAGATTTAAACGATGAAGACTTCACCAAAAAGCCTCCTTTCAGCAAATTGTCGCGAACGGCATAGATTCTGAGTGCAACAATGTATGCACGATAGCAAGACGATGGTTTGATATTTATGAAAATATCAAATTTTATTTCAACCATCGTCCGCCGCGGTAGGCTGAACACTAATTGTAAACAGGTAAAGAAAATAGAAGTTGCGATAAGAAAAACAAAATAAACGTTTTGTGAAAATAACCATAAGAGGAAGTTTGTGAAAGAAAAAGTTTGTGAACAAAGCAAAAGTAAAAAAAAATATATATAGATAAAATAAAAGTGTGCGAGTTGTCTTAATCATAGCTTCCTGAAATGGCGTAGAGTGATTGCCTTCGGCTAAGGTAAGCCCCGAAATATAACAGGAGTTAGGACTAAGTTTAGTTAGGGCTCTGATGTGGTAGCGAGGGAGTTTGTTTCGTGGCTTGGGAAGTGTTTCTCTGAGGTCCGAAACCCAAATTCCGAGAAAAACCTATACACATGCATCACATGCATACAATGCATTCATTGAAATAAATTTTTATTTTTTTAAGTTTTGGAATAAATTTTTTTTAACTTGAATTATATAAATAAAAAAAGTATAAAAATAAAAAATATATTTTTTCAAATAACTCAATTAATTAAATATTTTTTCTCAAATTTAGGGGGGGTCATGACCCCCCCCCCTGGATCCGCCACTGGTACTTGCTCATGGTTATTTGTGATATTAAATTTTATGAAATTGATTAAATAAGCCAATACTCTGCCTTCATGCTTACATGATTCTAATCACTCTGAACTTCACATTGAGACTGAGAGATGCGTTATTTTGCATAATAGTGGAAAAATCCAGAGTTTAGATTCATGGAAAATTAGATGAGATCTCCCCTTGTTGCACTTCAATCTGCTGGAACTCATAAAATAATCTTCTATAGAGCTTTCAAGCGATGGCTCTAGAAGCATTTGAGTAACTTACTTGCGTCTTTACTTATTTTTCTAGATAGATCAGTGAATATGCTTATAAAAGGCTGCCAAATGATGGCCAGAGAAGCGCTTAAATTGCGCTCCTTTCAGAAACGCTGTTTTTGCTTCCCAATGTGAAGCATTTCGGTTATGGGCTGTTAAATATGTTCAAGCCACGCGGGGTGACAGGAAGTTATAGATTCTTGAGGGAATTTCAAGTTAGATAGGGGAGTATTACTTTCAGCAGAGACGTCTTGAAATATGATATTGATGACAAAAAGGTACAGTCGGCGAAAAACAAGCAAATCAGTTAATACTGGAAAAACGTTTACTCCTGAAATTGCTACATCTCAAATGATTAATTTCCCAGTTTCATGAAGGCGACGAATAATAATAAACTCTGTTATAAACGAATTTGAAATATTCCATTTTAAGATTTTGCAAATTCTTTGAAATTTCATTTACAGAGCTCAAATTCCATTATTAATAGACATCTTACCCAATACGTTAGAACAGTCCTGTCTTGAGTATTTCTCCACATTCTAAAAATCATTTATCATTGCCTTGGTTTTCGAGAAAGGGGAATGCCCACTTTTCATTCAACACCGCCACCTCCAGACATGAATGATATCGTAAACTATGTATTATGATACTCTGACCATATTTTATTAACAATGTTTATTTCGATTTTGCGAGGGCAGCTTTGGTGATCGGATGTAACTTGAGCGGCTTAGTTGGATGATCGACCTTTTTTACTTCTTGTGATTGTCCGAAATTGGTGCATCGTGAAAAATGACTTGCTATCAGAAAAATTTTCACAACAGAGCACTAATGGGCATAGAAGAAAGAACTGCAAAAATATATCCGAAATGTAGTAACTGCATTGTATGTGACCCAAGTGCATGAAAATCGGGTTTCTGGCGGAAAAAACGTCCCGAGAAACTTTTCTGAATCAGGAAAAAGTACACCATCCGATAATACTCGGCAAGGCCTTTCATTTAATATAAAACGTGCCGTATTGGAACTACCCTCCCTTCGCAAGGGGTTCTAACCCACCACCCACCCTACAAGTATGTAGAGAAAAAAAACTTGTCTACGAATTGTAGCTGGTAATAGCTTAGGCGAGTAGTAGAACCCGTTTTCCGATCGGATATAACTATACCGAATTAGAACCGATCTAAGGTGTGAAAAATCTAGTACCTCAGTTCGAGTAAAAAGACTGAAGTACTAAAAAGTGAGTATGTAGACATCCTAGTATAGGTCCTTAGGAATTCGATTCTGTACTAAATTTTCAAAAATGTACTAGATACAACTTTCACATCCCCACTAGCCTTCCCCCGTTGAATTGAAACAAATATTGTTAAGAAAATATGTTCAACGTGTCATAATGCATTGTTTAAGAAATCTCTCCTGTATGTATAAAATACACAAATAAATTTCGACCTGACTATGATTTATTTTAATTTTAAGACATGGAGCCAAATCACTGCAATTCATGTCTCTCCATCCGCGATCGTGGGTGCTTAAGGTTACGAGCAGGGGAGACTAGATCAATAAGAACCTGCGGATACCGTGATCAGAGTTGATCTATTGTGTCCTTCCCTAGAGTGGTTAAGCTAAATCTATCACTTTTGCGATATGGATTATTGGAGTTAGTTTGCATACCTTATTTGGATAGATTTTTCTCCAGTGATTTTCGATCTTGAAGTTGCAAGCGCGGGACGATTAAATATGCTTCGTGACTTTATCTTCCTCTTTGCACAGTCGACGCAATTCACTGCCGCAGTTGCATACTATCCTTCCTAAGTCCTGGAGTGCTTAAGAGGCCATTATTAAGAAGGGTATAAATAATTTATTAATACCGCTGCAATAACCTTTGAGCGCATGGTTATTTAAAGCTTTTGTAAAATTATAATCTGATTACTTCCTCGGGGATCAAGTCCATTTATAATCTTTTCGAGGCTAAAAATACAATTGGATCTTACAAAAAAATCACAAAATTTCATTCATATAATTTCTAAATATTTATTAAATAATTCAACTACTTACTGCAAATTTACATTTGCTTTTTATCAATCGCAGGTCAGAGTTATTGAAAATGTTCAACCATTAAATATCGTCACATGCATAGATAATGCTCCTGCTGTGCTGGGCAGGAGGAGGCCCCAGAAAATATTGCGAGCTTGGGCTGCTCACTAAAATTTTCAAATAATTCCGCAATTTTACCAGTCTAAAAGTGCATATCTAGCTACTAAAAATCTGAAAATTCCGGAGTATTATATATCTGCTTCTCAATTTATTTCAATTTTATTGCTCATTACTCCTGTTGTGACAGGTCTTTCAACTGCTAACCGGTTCTCATGAAACTTCGCAGACGAATTTCGTCTCCCTGATAATACAAGATTATGTGAACTCCAAGCTCTAATTCTTTAATTTGATGGTGCAAGGGTATTGTCCGTCTAAACAATGTGGGCTGTGGATCTGTCGATTTTGAATTTATATTGTGGGTACTAACTAGGGACTTTGACAATAAATGCTCGGTTTCAACTCCTCCTGAGTTGCCGGGGTACAGGGTAGCACTGTTGACCATGCTGTAGTATGTTTGGCCTCCAGACTGTTTGAGGAAGGCCAAGCGTATGTGGCATTGAGCTGAGTAAGGTCTTTGGAAGGGCTATTTATTGTGGAGTTGGCCTGTGGCAAATTAACAGATAAGAAGACTTGCAATAAAGAGGTACTGAGAGAATCGGAGAGGATAAGGAGTTTGCGTTATTTGTATATAAACTATAATTACGTGCTTTGTAAATAGCAACTCAAACTATAAATTTTTGATTTAAGCACATTTAAAACACTTACGACCGGTCTCACAGTCCATGCTTAAGCCATAATTATGGCTTAAGCCAAGGCTAAAAGTTTTCTATTGTTTCATAGTCAAGGCTTAAGCAATATAACTGGATTAAGCCAAGTTTAACTTAATCCCTTCATCTTGGAGGCTTAAGCTTCTGTTATCTATTTGCCGGTTGTACACATTACACAATTGTCAATTCTTCTTAATCATTTTAAGAAGGAAAGTGACATAATATCGAATAATGGAATTTAGGAAGAAAGGACATAAAATGGAATATTTATCTGATACAGAAGTATTGAATGACGAGGAATTGCCGAATTTAATATCCCAAAGTGTCAGACAAGAAAAAGTTATGAAAAACGCGCCCACAACATTTCGATGCATGGATTGACGTCGATTTTTAAACTCTATTTAGGTTGTCAAAACATTCTGCAACAATTATTTTGAATTTTATGATCTTCTAGATAAAAACCACGACAAATGTTAAATAAAAAGAGGTCTTCTTTTTCTTCTCACAATGGCAATTTTTCTTTAAAAAATTCACAATTCCCACAATGCTACAACTTGAATTTTTCATCTGCGGTTTAACTAAACCTCAACTTACAGAGTACTGCGGGATGGAGTAGGATTAAACTGGCTTAAGCCTGGATTGTGAAACCGTCCATTAGTATTAACTAATATATATGGCATATTCAAAGTCGAGTCGATTTAAAACTTAAAAATAAAATAGATAAAAAAAAACAACATTTAAGTTAAACTGTTTTATTTTGCGTTAGATTATGTACTAAAAGCTAGGAAATAATTATGAGTGACAAATGTGGGGCTTACCAATATATAGGTACTGTCTCTCTCGAAGCCAAACAGTGTTATACCTAGTTCGGAAAGCATTCCTAACACTGCGTTATAACACATTTTAATGTCAAAAACTAAAAAAGCAAATATCCATTATAAAGCCTTTTTAAAACACAGATCCAATTTTCGTGGAATATAATGCACCCAGTCGAAATACCAATGGAGATTTCGCCATTGCCTATGTCTAGTAATTGTTTTGAAAATACTGCTCTAGATTGGTTGTTCTACAACTTGACACGCATGTTGATATTTATTTTGAGTGTCTTGACATGTTTTCATAGAACAGACGACTTCAAATATGTGCTAAGTTCATCGGCTGGCGTTTAACGTAGAATCACTGGTAACTTATTCCTGCAAACTTTTCCTAAACGAACAAAATAAAAAAAAATTACGAATATAGTAAAAATCATAATTTTGTATGGCAACACAAAAAAATTCTAGCCTGATTTAGTCTATTTTTGAATTTGTATTTGCAATTTTTACGTAAACGTCGTATACAAGGTAGTTTCCAAATATATAGTGAAAACCCAAAGTTTTGTGTGGCAACACCAAGAAAGGGTTGCATGATTTAGTCCATTCTTGAACTTGTATTTGTAATTTTTATGGAAACGCCGTGTTTAAAATTTTAGCTTTCCACGTCGACGGGTTATCAGACAGTTTCCAAATATGTAGTGAAAAACCAAAGTTTTGTATGGCAGCACCAAGAAGGAGTTGCCGGTTGCAATTTTTCTTTTCCCAAAATCTTTATTCGGACAATCACGAACATTAAAAAAAATTAGCCAAATCGGTCGAACCGTTCTCAAGTAACGCGATTACCAACCAGCTGCATTTCATATTTAGGGTCCCGTACCCAAAGAGTAAAAACGAGAAGCCTGTTACTAATTTTCCGATGTCCGTCCGTCCGACACCGGGCTGTATCTTATGAACCGTAAGAGGTAGACAATTGAAATTTTCACGGACTGTGTATTTCTATTCCCGCTATAACAACAAATAATAAAAATTAAATTAAATTAAAAATTAAAGGGGACGCCATACAAGAAACATGTTTTTTGGGTTTTTTGGCGCATACACAGTGCTACATTTTGTACGATTGTACGGAACCCTTCGTATGCGACTGCGACTCGTTCAGTTTTATATATATAGGTTATGCAACATTATTATTTTTGCTATTACCTAATATTATTATTTTTTTATGTGATGTGGTTCTTATTGTCAATTATTGCCAATGTCCTTTGGTTACTTTCTTCCAACTTTGGTGGTGTTTCTTCTACATTCCCTATTTCGCCAACTGTCTCCTGTAAATCCTGAAATACTTTTTTTCGATTTCGGGTACATGTTCGACGTCCAGACTGTTCGCATTTGTAGCTTGTGTCTCTGTTCCTTCACTAGATTTTCGTAACACCTTCCTCCCTTTCTCTGACTTTTAACATTCCTGTTTCTAATTGTTTCCTTCGTTTTTCTGCTTTTACCTTTTGCCCAAGGCCCACAGTTATGTAGGTATATCCCCAATGGTGTGGTATCGCCCTGACGCTATTGTTGGTCGAGTCTATCATGGTGTATGTGAAGGGGTGGGGGAAGCAACACTGACTCCATCTGCGAAGGCGCCACTGACGGGACGGATACATAAAAAGACATTTCTAGTTATATTAAAATTATTGCTATTGAGGATAGTACCACGTTCCATGCATTTTTAGCAATTGTCGTCTCCAGAACTCCCAGGATATCTATGAATACTGTTAATTCGTATAAAAACCAATAAGAAACAGAATGTAAAAACTGCTATCGCTGTGAGTTTGTAATGTAAAAAAAAAAACAAAACAAGTAAAATCCAGTAAGAATGATAATTTCCCTTGTAAAAAAAACTCCTAGCATTAAAAGACTTTTCCGAAACACTTAAAAAATATATTTTAGATATATTTAAATTATTATTACCTATTACATAACATTATACAATTTTGCCAATACCTTAAAAACCTACTAATACATGAACAATTACAATTTACAAAGTCTTCATTAGATCATCCTCATTTATCTTACACGTTACATTTCCGTTAAGTTGGCAAAAAGGAAAAAAAACCGTTCAAAAATTCCAAAATATCCTAAAGTCATATCTACATTATTATGCTCAACTCATACAAGTACTTACATACATACACATACAAATATATATACAAAACGACCGTCTTTATTTCTCTATAGAAAATATAAGAGGTCGTTGGGTCGTAATATTGTGGTGTCTAAGTTGAAAAAAGAACCCTATAAATCCCACAAAGCTACTTATATGCGCGCCGCCTACATCATCCCTTACTATACCACCCCCGCATTGTTGTTCTTCTCTATGGAATCCATACAGGTGCTCGTTGTTAATAGAATCGACAGGTCATGTTCAGCCGCTCATTCTGACCTTAATGCTGAACAAAAATAACCATTTTCTGTACAGGTGGAGTGGACTGGTAGAAAAAGCAATCAATTGGCCATACGTCGACGGTAAAGTGTTAAGGTGAAGGCAGTTCATTGTAGCGTAATGTCCGTAATGGCAACAGAACTTAATTTATAGTAGCAAATAATGTTTTCTTATCCTAAAGGTGGGGATCTTAAGAGGGTGGGGGGGGGGAGGGATTCCTATAGCAATGGTGAGTATATAGAAATGCGCTGCTATATACATTTATGTACTTTCTAAATTATGCCAATCACTACAAATTATTTAACTAGTTGGAAACAAGACCAGGTGAACACTCCTGTTCCGCTTCTACAGCAAAAGTTCTATGGAATAAAAATCAGATGATGGTGAGGGGAGGGGAGGTTCATTTCTTTTCTAGTATAGACTATCGACTATAGAATCATTTTTTTGTTTTTTTTTTTTTTAATTGAAGCTAAAGTAGTTAAGAGGTTAAGAGCAATTTATAAATTTATAAACGTAATTGTTTGTATGCCAGGTATATTCCTAGGTTTTTATTGCTTTTAAGTATTTTAAACGCCCTCTTGTCTTCTAAACCCTAAAATTACAAAGTTTGTTATGTTTTAGAGAAGAAAAACCAACACGACAGCTTCAAAAGGAATTGATTTTGTACAAGAAATGACATAAAATTCGTTTGTCTTATGATTTGTCGAAAACTTATTTATGTAAATCTCTCTGGTTTCCTATGTGGTATTAATTCCTTAAATGTAAGATAAAATTTCTCTCGCAAATTACAGTCAGCACTGTGCGAAAATTGAGGATCTATGGTCTTAAAAAAAGACCCTTTTTATAATTACCTAAACCAAGCCTTTTATTGCAGGAAAAGAAAAAATTTACACACTGTCCCAACCAATTTTTACCCACTTTAACAGGTCGA
Source organism: Dioctria rufipes (assembly GCA_963924295.1). NCBI lineage: Eukaryota > Metazoa > Arthropoda > Insecta > Diptera > Asilidae > Dioctria > Dioctria rufipes. The sequence continues at coordinate 31,941,957 of OZ002742.1, forward strand.
ATTTATGTCTATTCGACGAAAATTACGAAAGCGACTAATTGTGGTTAAGTTAAGATTACTTAATATTTATGTCCTATTTACGTAAGTGGAGAATGACAGGATGTCGTATCGACGTAAATATTAAGGAAATTAGGGAATATTTCCCTATAGGACACAATTCCTTGATTTGGTAAATTTGACGTAAATTTCACGTCGTAAATTTCACGTCGAATTTACGTAAATTTTCCTTGAATCTCGACCTGTTTTCTAGCTAGTTTAACTAATATTAACCTCTGTGTTAATATAGAAGGAATTTCATTTTATAAGAATTGTGTGTGTGTATATTTTCCCTAGTAGGTAATGTAAATATTATGAACATGGCAGATAACTTCAACCTGAATTATTATAAGAAGTATTGCTTTAAGAAAATACGGACTTATTCAAAACTAATTCTCGCAGCTTCCAAGCGTTCAATAACGATAAAAATTTGATTGATAAATATGAAAATAATTTTTCAAAACGCGATTTAAAAATTTGTTGGATACGAAATCCAGAAGGACAAAATCCAGAGTGACTAAATCCAGAAATACAAAATCCAGAAGAGACGAAGTCCAGAAGTGACAAAATCCAGAAGAAAAAAAATCCAGCAGTGATAAAATTCACAAGTGACAAAATCCAGAAGAGACAAAATACAGAAGAAATCCAGAAAAGATAATTGCGCGTGCGAATTGTTTGGGTACGAAATCCAGAAAGACGAAATCCAGAGTTACGAAATCTAGAAAGACAAAATTTAGAAGAGACGAAATCCAGAAGTGACAAAATCCAGAAGAGACAAAATCCAGAAGTGGCAAAATCCAGAAGTGGCAAAATCCAGAAGAGACAAAATCCAGAAGAAATCCAAAAAAAAGCCAGAAAAGATATTCGCGCGTGCGAAAAAATGCAGAGGAGACAAAATCCAGAAGTGACAAAATCCAGAAGTGACAAAATTCAGAAACGACATAATTCAGAAGAGACAAAATTCAGAAGAAATCCAGAAAAAATAATATAATCTTTTCTGGACTTTTTTCTTGATTTCCTCTTAGTTTGAATTCTTCATGAACTCGGAACATTCTCGTTTACGTTAAAAATAAACAAATTATAAATATTTTTTACAATTATTCACCCAACACTACCACTTCAACGCACTTATTCAATTACCCTAATTCATACATTTCAGAACGGGATAATACCTAAATGCAAACATTTTTCTATATATAGCGATTTTCGAAATTTAGGCTTTTCTATTTTAATTCGAATTATAAACCATTTTGGACCTTGACAACACTTCAATATTTCATATAATGTTTCTTGACCTCCGTTCACAATTCGTGACCCATCTATATTATTAACACAGATTTATATAACAACAACGCCAAGTGTAAATTTGAGATTTACGAAGCAAAGTTCATGCCATTTTTAAAATTTTTTAAACAATTTTTTAATTATAACAATTTTTACAATTTCGGAATTTTTACATTTTATGTATTTTGTCGTTTCTGAATTTTGTCACTTCTGGATTTTCTCATCTCTGGATTTTTTTATTTTTCTGGATTTTGTCACTTCTGGATTTAATACTTCTGCATTTTGTCATGTTCCCTTAAAAAATTATAATTTTGAATTTTTTTAAATTATTCTTTGGTTTGCTCAAATTAAGTTAAATATTCTTTAATCGCATATATTAATGCACTTATTTGAGTGTTTTTTTTTTTCAGTTACTATACAAAAAAATAAATTAAGGTTCAAGCAAATTTTCTATTCATTCCTTTAATACATGGCTGTCATGTTTTGTTAAATAAATTTGGCGCATATTACATCTATCGACCTCAAAGTTAGTTTGACTTAAAATTTTTCCTTACACGACGACACGACTTTCTTGGATGGCAAGGCGAAATAACAAATTTTTTCGACTTTGAGGGCAACAATCCCTGTTTAGGTAATTTTGTGTTCAAAGGCAATAATAATTTTTTCCTATAAAGAAATTTCGACTTAAAATAGGGAATTTCGCCCCAAATTATGGATTTTCGGCTTAAATAGGTAAAAGATATTTGACAATTGAAAAAATTGAATTTACTGTCAAACAGGGTGACGGTAAGGATATCTCGATATTACTAACTCTTATACTTTATATCTTAGAAATAGTAACACGTGTCATTAGCATCATCATTTGGATACAAGATTGGTTAAAAAGTGTGTGAATGTAACCACAGTTGAATATGCGTGTATTTCGCATGGTTGGGACGTAAATATTCAATTGTGTTGGCACAAATTAAGTAAATCATCTTTGATAAAAGATTCAAATAGTAGGTATTCCAGAGCCTGACTGATTCCGATATAAATGTGTCGTAAAAAGGAGCAACATTTGTAATATTGATGAAGCAATTCAATGGGAAGAAGAGTTCGTTAATACTGAAGCCGAACAAAAGTAAATTAACTTTAATTTCAACTATTAGGGATTTCGCTAAATATGCCGTGCCCATTTAGTCCAATTTACCTTGAGGTTAAGTTTTTTGGTAATTCGGAATTTGAGGGCGAACACAATCGAACAGGTATTTATTTAGGGAATTTTTACGTTATTTTGCCTTGAATTTAGGAATACATCCAACTACTTAAATTTGACCTCAAATTTAAGTAAAATTTAGGTAAAAAAAAGGAACTTTTCCATATTTATTTCCTTATTTTTCCTAATTCCTATGAGGTAAATTAAGCAATTTTTGCCTAATAATTAATTACAAAGTTACGATGACTCCGAAAGCATAATTTAAGGAATTATTAAATAATATTTCCTTCCTAATTTACCTAAAAGGAGAGTGGCCTTCGAGGTTAAATTCTTAAGTTTAGTTTACGTAATTTTAACCAAAATAGATCGATCAGCTCTAAATAATAGGAAAATCCACCTCCAATGTTACTTGGGGTAGCTTGTGTTGAAGAAGTTTTATTAATTCTTTTTCCCAGTATACTTCTATTTAATAATTCGGTTACGATAAAAAATTAACTGCATATGTCCAGAGCTACTTGTCTTGAAGCAATGAAAGTTGCTGGTAACACTAGTTATAACTCATTTTCAAATCCGCACTAAAATTGCAAGTGCGAGAGAAAGATAAGGTGAAGATGAAAACAAAAAGATACAATTAAAAAGGAGGAGGATATGTAATGAGAAGAGATGAGAGGATATCAAACAGCTGTCACACTTATCAGCTTTCAGTGCAGCAGCTGCAGGAAGAATAAACAACAGCATCACGTGAATTGCACAACCCCCAAACCAGTTATATAAATCAAGGAAAGGGAAGACATCAAATTGAGAAAGATAAACCCCAGTGCACTAAATAAGCCAAAATATAGGATGAGAAAAATCATCGAGTAAATCCATAGAGGGAATACAGTGAAGAAATCGATGGCGCAACACTTTTGACTTAACTTGACTTAACAATTCGAATTGCATATTGAGCACTTGTCACGGCCAGATCGGTGCTTCTGAGCCGAACTTAGTCTTTGAAAATATAGGAATTTTTTAATTTGATTCAAGTTGTTCAGTATTTATTTTTTATCCTGCTGCGAAGTATTGATTTCCGGCACGTTGCTATATGCAAAGCTAATGCCTATTGTATTTCCCTAATCAAAACAAATTACTAATAGTGTTTTTTCTACTTTCAGGTGAAAACCTCGCAGCATTTTTTTTCTTTATTATTTTCTTTTTTTAATTATTAGTAGTTTAGGGGGGGCTACCACCAAAAAAGCTCACGATTACTATTCTCAAAAGCACAATGGAACATAAACGCATAAAAGTATGCAATTTGAGAATTGAAAAAAACCACTTAATGTACGTACAGAAAATGGACGGCATATGCTGTCTGACTATGCAGGCTACAGTCCGCAGAGCTTTCACAACAAGTGAATACTTTCCTAAAGAACATGATTCCATCTGACCGGGATAAAACGAATTAAATACGCCAAACTGTATGCAACGATTATAAAAACTAATAATTTTTTCCATTAGCGTTATTTCCTTTATCATTACGCTAAATAATTTGAGTTTTTCAGAACAAACACAAAAAGGTTCGATCTTTATTACAGTTTCAACTATCTTTGAAATAATATCATAATTTTAATAGTTATTCCTCTCTCAAAACTGGAATTTAGAAATGAAAATATATAAGTACCCAAAACTTTTTTATTCGTTTTGTTTCCGTCGCTTCCTCTTCCACGACAATAGTTTCCATACACAAGTACAAATTTATCTGCTTAATATATTATTTTTACGTAATTATGCACCAAAATCTGCACATTTCATTAATTGTAGCGGCTGAGAGCTAATTACTTCCTTAGCTAAGAAACGGATTTTGCTTGAACCGAAATATCCTTATTTTTCGAATATGAAAAAGTATCAAATAGTTTCCTCTGATGAAGAGGTGATCCTGACCTTTTTCTTTGACAATCAAAGTGCTATGTGATACAATCACGCATACATAAATTGAAATACATAATGCACAATATGAGACCCAATAAGTTCCACTTAGGTACTGCTTTTGTAAATCGGTCTCATCGGTCAATGTGCTGAAATCTGAACCAAATTATGAGCTTGGCCTGTTTCGTATGGGCCTTTTCTCTGTGTCCTACAAAAAAAAAAACAACAAAATCCCTGCAAACGCACCAAATTTTTTCAGGACCTTTGAAAATGCTAGGAGATATACAATGAACCATGATTACCACGGTTGTCACTTTTTCTCCATAACATAAGAATATTTTTTTGATAATGTACACATAAATGCATTCACATATTTACTTCGCCTATAAAACTTTATAGACATAAGCTTTTTATGCAGATTCAGTATACACCATCACGTACGAACATGCTTCCCGAGAATTACACCTCCAATGAAGCTTCAATAAAAATTATTTTAAGTGATCCAAGTTTTGTTCGTGACTATTGAGGTGTTCGAAAGCAATTATCGAGAGATTAACTAAAATTTTTGATTAGTTTATTTGATAGTTTACTCACGTAATAATTTTCCAAATAAGTTTCTTGCGTGCGTCCAAACACTTTAAAACTACACCCAGTAATTATGTAGATAGTGGTGTTAGCTGTGAACTTAGTTCCACCCCTCTATCAGGCCTGTTGAATCTTTTCTTTGAATGTATTTTTACCATACTATCACTTATGAAAATCCTATATGGCAGGAAAAGAACGCGAAGAGTTTTAACTCGAATATTTAAAATAATCAACTTTGCAGTCATTCTTAATGGCTATTAGATGGGTTTAGTTCGGACATAAATCCGTCTTTAAAATCCAAATAAACATTTAATAAAAGGGTTTGGTACCTGCTTCGTATGTGGAAAAGTATAATTTTGTAGGAGAGATAAGAAAATGATTATTTTTGTCAACTTAAGCTTTCAAATAACACATAGGACATTTTGTTTTCTGCTTTAAATGTATCAACAAGAATAGTCTTCCACAAAGCAGTCTTTTCTATGGGTAAAGAGCAAAACGTCCGTTGAGTTGGTACCAAAACCACAAAATAGCTTAATGTGACACATAGGAGGTTTCATAAAAACAACGGCGATATTCCAATTTTTATAAATATTAAAAACAAACCGTTTATCATATTCTTTAAAGATGCATAGTTTAAACGGAGCTGGATTTTATAAAACGGGATCCTGATACAACGAGATATTGAAAAACAGCATATATTTTTCGTGCTATATATGCCGTTTTCAAAATTCCAACTTTTTTGTAATTCATGTCGCTCAAACTCTCGAAATTAAATATTACAAATGTTTAAAGCATAGGAAAACCAACGATATTTTTGGAAATGTTATATCGCAGCGATTCCATTTATTTTAAATTTAACGGAATTTTAAAAATGTAACGGGATTTCCTGAATTACACAAGTAGTTTTATTGCGTGATTGGGGCTGTATTGGACTATTACTGTTTTTTATAAAGTGTATTCAAACAAAATTGTTGCATTTGCAGTATTGAAAGGACATTGCTATCCTTTCTGATATAGTCAGGCATCCTCCATGGCTCTGCGTGGCCCTTGGATAAGATCTATGTAAGTTACTGGAGGATTGCAAGTCGTCTGTGGATAAGTTGTGTATCCGCAACAATGTGTCCCTTCAGTGGGTTCCTAGTCACATGGGGATCATAGGGAATGGAAGGGCCAACCTTTTAGCTAGAGCTGGCTTTCATTCTCCGTTCCTCGGACCGGAACCCACCATAGGTGTTGACATGTCGAATATCGGGTCTCTCATGGGGCTCGGAGGGAACAATGTAAAACTGTGATTGGCATCATCACTAACAGCTTGCTTCACGTTTATCTAACAAGGATGGAAGTCGTGGACAGTCCTGAGTGTCTGTCCTCTCTGGAAGGAGAGCCTGAGATAACTGAACACTTTTTGTGTGCCTCTCCGGCCTTCGTCCGGAAAAGGCTGGATACTCTAGGTTTTGCCGTCCTATCCGTAGAGGAGTTGAAATCCCTTCCTCATCAAGAGCTGATGTGCTTCATTAAGAAAACAGAAAAGCACAATGGGCCGCTCTGGGCTCCGTGTTTGGGATATCTTGTCCCCCCCCCCCCCCCAAATGGAGTTAACTACTTTCAAAATAAGTTTTTTTTTGGTTTGACTTTCAGGAAAACTTTTTCAATATGTTCTGTCATATCTTTTAAATTTAACAATATTTTTCATTGATTATTTTTAGGGCTCCATACCCAAAGGGTAAAAACGGGAACCCTACCACTAATCCTCCGATGTCCGTCCGTCCATCACCGATCTGTATCTCATGACCGTAATTGATAGACAGTTGAAATTTTCACACAGTGTGTATTTCCATTGTTGTTATAACAGCAAATAATAAAAAAAAAAAAATTAAAGGGAGCCCCCCCATGCAAGAAACGTGTTTTTTTGGCGTATACATATTGTTAAATTTTGTACAATGGTACGGAACCCTTCGTGTGCGAGTTCGACTCGCACTTTACCGGGTTTTTTTTTAAATTTAAGGAAACTTACTAATGAACTTATTGCAGTGAAATTCGTTTTAGAAAATTAAATTCATTTATTTTTCTTCAATTTTTTTGTAAGGGAAAGTGGCATGTGGGTGGATATACTTTTCATACTACAACGTAATCTACAATCTAACCACTATAAATTAAGCGGCTCATGTAGTGTATGAACTGTTCTCAAAATACGATTTTCCAAAGTGAAGCATTTTTACAAATTAAATAAAAATAACAATAGCAATGATATCTTCTTTTGCAATTATTGGATTGAACACCCAGGCATAATATTAAATGCTATTTTGATTTTTGCATGTCTACCTGTCTGTCTGCTTGTCTCTCTATCTGTTGGTCTGTCCATCTGTCTGTCCGTCCGTCTGCACGATAAATCAAGAACAAAATTTTGCACACGGGCTTTTTTGAAAAAAAGTATATTTATGTTCAAAAATGGGACAATTCAACCCCTTCTTATTTTTGCCATAGAAAAATTTGGTTTTTAATGATATATTTGGTCTCTGCCCGAGAGCACGTTGACCTAGTAACCTGAAAATTGGTACGTCGTGTTTTCATAATAATAATAAATAAAATTTCAAAAATGTAATAAATCTAGTAACCCATTCTTGGTGTTGCATGCAATACAAAGCTTCGGGTTTTCACTATATATTTGGACACTGCCTAAGAACTCGTCGATCTAGAGAGCCGCAATTTTGTAGACAGCGTTTTCATAAAAATTCTAAATAAAATTTTTAAAATGAACTAAATCGATCAACCCCTACATAGCTTTTGGTTTTTACTTTATTTAAGTTGTATATTCATCTAGAGTACAATATTATTGGGATTAAGACGAGTTGTAACTTTCTCCTTGTTTTTTGTATAAATCCTTTTGTTACAGTGAAAAGTCTATAGTTTTATAGACCGGTACATATTTTTGTAATTTTTAAAAATGCTTCACCTGCAATAATCGCATTTTGAGAACAGTTCATACACTAACTGAGCCCCTTAAGTTATAGTCGCTAGAAAGGTAATCGATTGTAGGTACCGTAATAGCAGAAAAAGTATATCCGTGTGCCACTTTTCCTTACAAAAAAAAATTGACCCGAAATCAAAAAATTTAAGTTACGGGTCCGAATTTTGAAATATTTATGAAAAATAGAAAAATTTAATTTTCCAAGCCGACTTTTGCTGTAATAAGTTCATAACTAAGTTGCCTTAAATTTAAAAAAAAGGATTAAGAAAAACTATTGTAAAACTAAAAAGTTATCACAGAAAATGTTGAAACAGTTTTCTTGAAAATCCAGAACAGCCAAAAATACACTATTTTGGTTTGGAGCGACATCTAAATATTAATGAATTTCACTGAAATTTTACATAGAAGATTAAAATTACCTGGATTAGCTAACAAATGCTGATTGAACATTTAGACATTTTAACATATTTGTTTTTTGGGCTACCCTAAAAGCCATACAGAAAAGAACACAAGAAAGAAGTGCCATAGAAATACAAAATATCATGATCCCTCAATAGCACTTAAAGATGGTGTTGTATCCCCAACCTTTGACTGATTCTTATCAACTCAAATTATGTAAAGCACTTGTTGTTTAATTCATGAAACTTAAATATAATTATTTGTTATCTGCTAAAAAAAAAAGTCTCGAGAGGTAATTGTAACATTGAACTTCTATGGTAGGCGATCAGAGATAACTATACCGATGAGACCTCTCTGATCGCTGGGTCGAAAAGTTTAATATTTTTTTTTGCACTTAAAATGGATTTTGTAAATTTATTAAAATTATTTTCAATAAATTTCAATCTGTTAGACGAGAAATCTCCTTCAGGTAATTGTATTCTGCCGGAGATGTACATCAGACAAGTCCGAACGATAAACGTAATCCCAGATAATGCACCGCAAGTGAACATAGGAAGAACATTGAAGAGTAGTTCGTGCATGGTGTGAATTTAGTAGTGAAAGCTACACGCAATAGTGCATAAAAATTCTGAAGAAACATTTTTCTGTAAATTTCGAAAAACAGGATATTTTCTAAATACATAGAAATTTTAAGCAGATTTGACCCTCGAATCAATCTTTTGAATGCTTTCCTACCCCACTTTTTCTACCCTTTCTATTGCGATTAAAAATTATCTACAATAACAATGTTCTACAAGAAGCGAATTCAATAATGGTTATACAAAAAGAAGTTCAAGTTTTTACCTGAAAATTTCAATAATTATTACCGACATGAACAGATCGAATTACTTGAGTGAAATCTGCCTCCACCTTGTACTCCACGAAAAATTACTGCACAATGATTGTAACTCTGAGAGTCTTTCATTAAAACTCCTAAAAAGACGGAAGGAGCAGTTATCAATTCCCCGTTTTACATGCAGAGATGGTAATCAAAACCATTTAGAGCTCATATCGCGCTACAAAGGAATATTTATGAGATGAGTTTTTTCATCTATCTAGTACCTAACCTACCGTCCACAATTACAAGATACTTTTCTATCTCCGCCAGTTTGTTAGCGTCTGATTATATTCTTGTTGCTCCTCAAAGAGCAGTCATAAGCTAAAAGTCAACTAATCAGAGTCTCACAAATCATTATTTCCCTAACAAAATACCAAAAGAAGTCGATTGCTTTCCTATGATAAAAAAAACTGCCGGAAAATGAAGGAGTAGCTTTGTTGGTTTGGTTCCTTTTCAATGTAGTTTTTTTTTTTTTTGCGTTTGTTTGTTTGTTGCGAATCCCTTTTCCGTCATAACATTCCAATCAGACCTATAATCATGGTCCCTTTATTTCGTATTATCATCGTCGTCATCATCATCATCATCATTTTTATCATCTCTCTGCCCTTCCCTAATAGGGCATTGCACTCTTCTTTTGCTTTTATTTATTTAAGGAAGATTTTTCCTCTATCACAGCAGCTCTCGTCTTTGATAGTAATTGGTCAAGAAGTTAAGGGATGGTGATGTCCTTACAATGGAATGGCGCGGAAGTGTATGGTCAGCAGGACCTCCCAATTCTAATGGATTATCATTAGGCATCAGTCGTTGTTGTAATTTCTCATGATAGGGTTGCCTAACTAATGTGGTTGTAGCTGCACTCCCCGTTGCTGTCGCCGCTGCTGCTGCTGCGGGTGTTCCTGTTGAACTAACTTTCCCACCCAACGACGACAAACCTATTATCCCGTAATGCAAATTTTCTCCCGATTTTGCAATGTTGTTGTGTTTGTTGTTGCCTTTGCTGATCCCGAAAGTGTTTGCATATCGGACGTCATCTATTTGGCTACTCTCGGGATGATGTATCGCTTGGCGATGATGTGACTGCAACCGAAGATGTGGTGGCTGTTGTTGATTTTCACATGAACTCGGATGATTTACGGAACTGTACAAACTTGAGTTGTTGAAGGAAATTGATTGCGGCATACTGGGGAGTAGGTCGGGCTGATACTCCCCCGAGTGTTCTACTTTATGTTGTTGTAGTTGTTGTTGGGCTGGTGGCAAAGATGAGCAATTGTTGGTTTGAGCAGGTTGCTGATGGTGATGGGAGCCTGCAAGAGACAATTGGAAAACTTTATAGTGATTGAATGTTTTGAGCTGTGAAGTGAAAATAAGTGGAACAAACATGGAACAAATACTCATGCATATGTATGTGTCGCCATCGTGTCAATAATAATAGGCTTTAGAATACTTTGCTCGAAATGGTAGCAGACTTCCTTCGATAGTTTTCAATGACATTTGAATAGAAAATTGATATTGTGGTGTAACGCCGTGAGAGTAGGTACATATACACCGCACAGTTTGTATGTCAATCTTGTTATTTGCACAAGGAAAGTGAAAGATTAAATGTCACAAGAAATAGAATAAGAGCAGACACCCTTTTCGGATTTTTTTTATGAAAAGGCTTTAAAGATATTTTCAACGAGACACTGAGCACATTAAAATAGATGCTTATGATGAGAGTACTTTAAATTCATGCAGGTGTTTGTGAAAAAACAATTTTTACAACATTTTTCTATGTATATTCTTATTGCAACTGCACATGGTATGCTAAGAGCATAAAGAACTGGTGTTGAGTATAATGTCCAACAACCTTTTACGCTAGTATAATTACTTGAACTAATTATACTTATTTTTTATCAACTCGTAGAAGCTTTGCGCTAAAAATTCTTTTTATTTGGGCTTCAAACGCTCCCAAGTAACTGAAAATTTGGTCGACTTAATTTAATTTTTTGATCATTGTTTTTAATAAAAATATGCAAATCAAACGTTTTATAAAAAGAACCCAATCTTAATAGATACAAAACAAACAAAAAATTTAACTTTTAATGACTCCACTGTTGAAGGATTTACAACTGAAATGAGAAAATCTAAAGCGTTCCAAACATCAGAACCTCTTACGGTTGATAAACACTGAAATGTACTTGTCGGATGAAAAGTGTTAATTTTAGATACAATTAGATAGATTTCGAGGTGCAGTAAATTCATATCAAAGAAAACAATGTCAAATGACATTATTCCCCAATTTCGAAATCAGAATTAACCCTTTCATGCCCGATGTTGCGTGTACGCAACATTTAATTTCGGAGCTTTTAAATCGTCGCTAGCTGGTCGGAATGCTTTGAAAGCTTTTTAGTTACATTGTTTTATGTGTTTTCTCAAGAAATTAACGGAAGTGTAAAAGCCGTTTCGGTTTCGTGTTAATTGATATCCATACTTTGATGTGTGTACTCGAAAAAACAAAATTTGTCTGGAGAAGTGGTCACTTTGTTAATTTATATTCGATGGTAAGTTAAATTTTCTTGTAAATATAATACATCTAACTTGTAGAGAAAGGTCGAAATATAATATTTTGATTTTTTTTTGCAATAACAAATGCTACTGTACGGATTCTGGAATTTCTGGAAAAGCAATGTTGCATGGAAGCAACATTGGGCAACTATGGGTATATTTATAGAGTTTTTATTTGTTATTTTGGTCTGATAGAAAAATGACTTCAAGAGAAGATTTAATTGAAAAATATTTGGGAGAATTTGATTGGGATGATTCTGAAGATGAAATGAAGGATGAAGATGAAGATGATATATTTGAAGAAGTGTTTGACGAAGGCCTTGAAGAAAGCCTTTAGGCCTTTAGAAAGCAACAAAAGGGAAGAAATAGAGATATGTGAAAAGTACGGTCAGGATAATGGAGAAAGTGGATCTAATGAACCTATTACACTTACTGAAGCAGTGGAAGTTGAAGAAATCCAAGAAGAGCCGACTGGGGAGCAGACATATCATGAATTTAATATAAAAGAATTAAAGTGGGAGAAATGTGATATTGAGCCAGTGGATACCACGTGGAAAGGTCAAATGCCTCAGGAGGGAGATGTTGAAATTAAAACTCCTCTGGAATATTTTCGCACATTTATCGATTTCGAAATAATAGAAAAGATTTGTCAAGAAACAAACAAATACTGTTTGCAGGAGACGGGGCTGGAATTGAAGTGTACAACTTTAGAAATAGAGCGCTACGTTGGCATATTACTATATACGGGAGTTTTGAAAGTACCGCAAATAAGAATGGCATGGTCTAAAGAACTTCGCCTCCCCTTAGTGGTATATGCTATGCCACGTAACAGATTTGAAAAGATCAAAAGATTTATTCATGTGAACGACAACCACAAGCAATTACCGAAAAGCTATCCACAGTATGACAAACTCCACAAAATTCGTCCTTTACTGGCCAAACTGAGAGAAAAATTCAATGAGATTCCCCCGGAGGAATTTCAGTCAATTAATGAACAAGTTATTCCATTTAAAGGTACATATTTAAATCTTCTAGATATATATATAATATAAATGTGTAATATTGATTTTAGGAAGAAACAATATGAAACAGTATCTGCCAAACAAACCGCGTAAATGGGGCTTCAAGGTGTTCACACGAGCAGGATCCTCTGGAATCATTTATGATTTCCATTTATATGTTGGTGAAGGGACGTGTCCTAAATATGGGCTTGGTATTTCGTCTGATATTGTTTTATATTTGGCATCTACTTTGCCTAAACAACAAAATTTCAAATTATTTTTTGACAACTGGTTTTGCTCCATCAGTCTCATGATAGCTCTCAAAGAGATTGGAATATTTTCAGTGGGTACAATTCGGGGTAATCGACTGGGAAACTGTTTGTTACGAACCGAGAAACAGCTTGCAAAGCTCGGTCGAGGATCGTATGACTGCAGAGTTGAACAAAGTCACAACATAGCAGCTGTTCGGTGGTATGACAATAAACCTGTCCAACTCATTTCCAATTATGTTGCTGCCGAGCCATTGGGAAAATGTCAACGATGGAATGCAAAAACGAAAGAGCACATTGAGATAAACCGACCGGCAATTGTAGCTCATTATAATAAATTTATGGGAGGAGTAGATCTTGCGGACATGCTTGTCGAATTATACCGCATAAATCACAGGTCAAATAAGTACTACAGTCGCATAATTTACTGGTGTCTAGGCACAGCAGTTACAAATGGATGGCTGCTATACAGCCGCGATTTAAAATTACTGAGCCACCAAAAAAAGCACATGCCACTGATTCAATTTCAAACAGAAATTGCAAAAGGACTACTTTCAAACTGCAATAACTCCATAGTTGCAAGAAAACGAGGTCGTCCTTCGAAATCACCACAGTGTTCCAGTGAGTCACCATTAGGCACCACTTCTAGAAGGAACAGACATGAAGTATGTATATTTGTTATTCTGATATTTTGTTTACAGTCTCAGACCACGTGGAGACTGTGATTTTCGTAATGCGAAATTGACAAAATGTTTTTTTTTCGAATTTAATTTTTTATTATTTATTTATTTTTTTATTATGAAAAGACTTCAGAAGTTATTTTATCGATAGATTTTTTAGATTTTAAATTAAAAGTAATATTTTTGGCAGACTTTAGAGGCAAAATGTAATAATTTACAACCGCGAAATGTTCAACACCAACATAGAGCTGACCAGAATAATACTGGGTTGGGAAGCGAAATATCTGTAACTCTTAAGTGGAAAGTCGATTAATGATATTTTTCAATAGTGCTCTTAACGTGTTGGAGCAAAGGCTCTCCTCTACCACCTATACATTAATGCTGTTGAAGAAAGTTTCGTAGAACTAACTCCCTGTAAAACATCCAAAATTAAAAACACAAGATATTTTATGTACTATATATTCTCAAGCACTTACAAAGAAAACTGATTTAATTGATCCAGCTATGATGGTAGAATGATAAAATTGTGTCAAAAAAGATCATAGATTATAATTTGAAAAACCTGGATTGAACGACCTTAATGCAGTTGAAATCTATGGAGGACTGAGGAAATGAAATAGGACTATCATACTCTAATATCGCACTGAAAAAGGAAATACAGTAAAGAAGCTTTATTTTATATATGGATCGATTAATTTCCTAGTACATATTCTCATAGACCCTAAAATCGAAACAGGTCTACTTAGCAATTGTACTTAATCTACATGTGGCACTCGAAGGAAAGAAAAGAGTTGAGAATCACGGTTTTGTTAAGTCTGTATATTAGGCTTCTAACCAACCAAAGCTGTGCATCCACAACAAGACTTCCCTTCAGTGGGATCATGGGGAATGAAAGAGCTGACCTTCTAGCCAGGTCTGGTTCTGGTTCTCCCTTCCTTGGACCGGAACCCGGAGTAGACGTTACCGGTTTGTTGATGGGATCTTTCATCAAACTGGAATTTCTCTGACTTTTTCTTATGGCTACATGAGACATGTTTACCCCAGCACTATTTTGGTTATGATTAAATAACAAAATCAGGGTTTAAAGAGGGCCAGTTGAAGATATTTCTAACAATACAAAATATCCTAGTATCATTTAGTAGATGAATGTAAGTTTTCGAATTAGTTGAACATAATTACAAGTCGAAAAAAGGAGCGTATATTCCATATGCAAAAGAGAGGCGTTAAGTTCAATCCTAGACAGGATAAAAGGATAATTCAAATAATAACTGAGCTTTTCGGAATAGTCCAGTAAAATATTATTTAATTTAAACAGCAAGAATAACATGAGTTAAGCGGGTTCCACACTGATATGAATAATCTAAGAGACTTCTAACTGAATTGAAAAGGGTAATATAA
This sequence comes from Dioctria rufipes, assembly GCA_963924295.1. NCBI lineage: Eukaryota > Metazoa > Arthropoda > Insecta > Diptera > Asilidae > Dioctria > Dioctria rufipes. The sequence continues at coordinate 31,957,098 of OZ002742.1, forward strand.
GACGTTGTGTATTTAAAAGATCTTCAAATTACAAAAAGTAAACCCGATTAGATACTGATGTAGGCCGACAGTTAGTAGCGAGTCTGTCTCAGGATTACCGGATTTATATATTGGGATAACAAAACTATTCTTTAAGATGTTCAGAAAGTATGCGAGAACATTTCCTGAAAGATCAAATTTGGCACCACATCATGAAAAGACATTGTAGATATTCTGAAAGAATTTTTATAGTGATATGAACTAATTGAAGAAGAATCCGATAATGATCCTGCCTCGAGTGAACAGATGCAAAGAATGTAAAGAACAGTTCACATGTTCGACTATGATTTGTCGATTTAAGGTTATCGTATACAGGGTTTTAGCTCATCGAGAGAGGCTGTGCGCAAGGTGGAGTGCCTTCTTCAGTACTCTGGTGTATGTTGGTTGACTCACTCATCACGGTGCTGAAAAATGTGGGATTCTCATGTGAAGCGTATGCGGATGACATCCCTCTGCTCTTTTCCAGGCACAGCATGACTGCTGCCTGTGCATTCATGAAACAAGGCCTCAATATGGTTGAGGACTGGTGTACCCGTCACGATATGACAGTAAACCCAACAAACACTAGCTTGGTGCTCTTCTCCAAAAGACGTAAGCTTGGATACTTTGTTGTTCCAAAGCTTTTTGGACACAATCTGCAACTATCTCCTCATGTCAATCACCTTGGGGTCTTCCTCGACTCCAAGGTGATATGGGGATTGCATGTAGAGGAAAAAGTTAATGCGGCTACGAGGTTCTTCGCTCAATGCAGGAGAACCCTTGGCTGCACATGGGGCATGAGAACGAGGGTTGTGCACTGGATGTACACCTCGATCATTAGACCAATGCTTACATATGCCTGTATGGTGGCCGAGGACGCTTATGGGGACTGCGATCCGGCAGCTGGCGGGCGTGCAAGGGCTTGCCTGCATGAAAATTTCGGGCTCCGTGCGATCTACGGCTACTGCTGCTCTAGAGGTCTTACTTAATCTGCCACCCCTGGGTCTTGCCATTTAGGCAGATGCCAAAAGGGCTATGTGCAGATTGCGCTCATGGGGATGTTGGGAGGACGGCTGGACTGGCTCTTCGCATTGCTCTCTGGCGTATGGATTACACTTCGAAAACCCACTGGCCAGTATGCCACGTGACGGGATGGTACCTGATCTTCGTTTCTGGCGTCGTTTCTCTGTGAGCCTTCCTGTAAGGGAATCGTGGACTGAGGAAAGTGCCTTATCAGTGCGATTTAGAAATTTTCACCGCCAGCTCTCTCACTGGGGCGGATGCCTACTTTTCTGAGCCTGATATTGGGATGGAGTGCTCACTTGGTAGACACACCACTGTTTTGGCAGCGAAGTTAGCCCTTGATATGCAAATCAAGGGGAAGGACATTGCTATCCTTTCGGATAATCAGGCAGCCTTGATTGCTCTGAGTGGCCCTCGGATAAATAAATTAGAGAGGGGGTAATTTCGTAATTTTCGGTTTAACTTTGAAATCATCATGAAAAGGTTCCAAGTCCGCTTTATTGTTTTTTTTTTTTAATGAATCTTTACTAGGGTCATCATTCAAATTTGTTTGTTCGAAATTAAATATAAGTATTAGACGAGGGCACATTTTACCAAGTTCTCTTTAGTGCTTTCGAAAAATTCGAAAATAAACTTCTGTGGAAACCGATGATCTTGCACCAAAGATATGTATTTGTTGCTAAGCGTTGAATTAATTTATTTCTTTTCATGAAATTAAAGATAAAATCATTTCCTGGCATCTTGTCCTTGAAATAAGCAACAACTCGTCCTTTTTCATCCAGCTCATTTACCATCTGAGCAATGACGAGTTCGTCAACACTTTTTAATGCCTTGCGACGACCTACCTGTTGCCTATGCATGACATTCCGTTTTGCGTAAAGCTTTGATGCAGGTATGTAATATTTCTTACTCGCTCTACTCACAGACATCCCTTTTTTAATATCCCCGAGGGCAGCTTGCAGGTTATCAATTTTATAGCGCTAATAATTTCTATCTCAAACGTATTTTATTTAAATTTCTTTCTATCATCATACAACACAGAAACTTACAACTGAGCAAAAACTGAAAAAAAAAAACTAAAAGCGCTTGGACAGTTGATGCTACCCGATGAATGCACAAAGAGAATTAAATTACGAAGTTACCCTAGGATTACGACACAGAATGGATGTGAGAGTGGGAGCTGAAGTGTGCTCAGCATTCCTGGATATATATAGGAATCGTACCGCCTACCGCACTACAGTAGTGTGTTCTAAGCAGAGGTTCTGTCAATTTGCGAAGCAGCAAGGCTACTGGTTATAATTTATGAGGTACCTAGCGATCGAGTTATGAAGAGTTGTATTGCCAGTCAAGCTGCAATCAAATCTCTAGAATCGAATACCATTAGATCGCGCCTAGTATAATCGCTGTGAGCTCGGGGAACTGGGTTCTAATCTCTGCTGGGTGCTTGGTGACAGTCACGTACCTCGAAACGAGGCAGAAAATCTGTTTAGTGGAGGAATCCCTAGGTTGGGCTTAGAATGAGTGAAGAGGGTTCTACATATACAAGCCTAGCAAATCGCAGATGGGAAGAACTGACCAGATGTGCGATTTCAAGACAGCTTTGGCCCGAGGTATGCTCTGAAGGGACTGAAGCTTTATGAGGAAGACCTGACATGACGTACGTAATCTTACTGTGGTTATCACGAGATCGCATGCAAGGTTCATACAATTACTTTTGCAAAAGCTATATGGACGAGGAAGACGTTTAGAGCATTCAGCATTTGGTGTGCGAAAGCCCTTATTTTTCCAAGTGTAGGAGGAATACGCTTGGTAGCTACTTTCTCTGGAAACTGGAGGAATTAGTAGAAAAGAGTTTGGGGGACCTGGTAGGTTCATTAAGTCTTGTGGGTGGTTTCAACGCACACCCTAAGTCCGAGGTACCTTCTCCAGATAGGATCCCAATAAGGTGGCATCACAATGTACAATACATGGTCTAAGCGTGGCTGGCGGTCCATACCTTTACGATGGTAGCCATTCTAATCTAACCTAACTTTCATTTCTTTGGGATATATAGATTCGATTTATTTAAATTTTTACTGTATAAGTCCCAAAACTTTTGGCGGTTTCTTTTACAATGGATTCAGTGGAATTTATATATTGAATATGACAATCCTTTATTAAGTATTTAGATGCATTTCTAAAATAAGATAAAGTTATATGTTTTCAGAATCATAGATGGCGCTAAATTCTGATGAAGTCTTCACTAAACTAGGCAGAATATCTGGTACAGCTATTTTCCATTATAGGTAAAAACCTTCGGATTATTTCATTAATTACACCACAAAAGCTGTGAAAGAATTGATCTATATCCTCCGGGAAGTTGGAACCTTCAAAAAAATTATTCATGCTTTCAAAATATCTCATCTGAAATTTTCTGATTTTAATTAATTCATTACGAATTACTTTAGCTTGGTAAATATTAATCTTAATAGGAGAAGGAATTGCTTAGAACTACTAAAATTATATTAAAACCGATTAGGTTAACAAAATCTTTATTTTCACATACAATACATATACATAAATACCAAGTAATTTTAATTAATTCCTTTTCCTAAATTAAATATTTTCCGCCAAGTCTCTAGTAATTACTCGACTAAGCTTTATATCTAACGGTGGATGGTGCTAATCGAATTTTGAGCTACAAAGATATGCACTAGAAACGATCTGTAGCTCTTTAAAAAGGAGCAAAACAATTGGAAATCGGAAATTAACTCCAGCAAAAATAAGTTACTGGAGTTAATTTTCGATTTTGATGTTGTTATTTTCTCTTGAAAGGATATAATTGATCCTTAGATAATAAATAATTAATCCTACAAACTGCCCCGGAGAGTTTTAAATCAGCCCACGACACAGCAAATCTCATACAATTTTTGTGTAATCAATGCCTGAAATATAAATTAATTAATTTGCAAATAATTGATTTTCTCGTCCTATTCAAATCAACAAAGAATTTAACTTTCCTGCGTAGTGTAATTCATTATTAATAGTTTCAAAATTAATATGTATTACAAAAAATTATATCAATTAAAAAGGATTTCCATGAAACTGTAATTCACTTCATTGAGCCCATATAAACCTGTTATTGCTGCTATAAGTGAAAAAAAAAATGGCCTCAGCTATATTTGGACCGTGAATGAAGGAGCTTAATCGAATTGGGTAAAAAAAAAAAATTATAATAAATAAATAAAAATTTTCACGTAAAATATCAACGTTTTAGCCGACGAGTGCGTTCCTCTTATCTGTAAAATACCGCAATCGGTGATTTCATTAAATTCGATTATTATGTCCTTGTCACACTGCTGTTAAGGATTATTGTAAATTTCGTCACAAATATACACAAACAGACGTAAATGTAGTCATGCATATGAATTAACTGAATATTTTTGGCTTTGGTATGCAAACTGAGGTTAATATTTTAAAATACCGTTATATTTTTATATGGTATTATTTCCAAAATTATTTCACTCTAAAGCTGAGGGTCTTCACTTAATTTTGTAGTTATTTATTTTATTACGTTTGTCCTGCTTACTTAGGAAAAAAGAATTGGAATTTAGGAATTCTTCCCAATTTCGCAAAAATATGACAAATTGAAAATATCGAGTTTGAAAATTGAAGATCTCATAGAGGTTGTTAAGGAAGAAGATATGCTGCGATACCAGACCATGGGCAGTGAAAGAAAAGTACAAATGGAAACGAATTAGGGTGTGGTTATGTGTTCAAGTCGTGCGTATGGGTGGCTGTGTGTGTCGCAGGACTGGGCGCGATATCCCCATCACCGCTCAGGGCGATGAGCATTCGGTTATATCGGTTGGAATTACGCTATCGGCGTAAATGCTTGTAGCACTTCATGAAGAGACTAAATATTTCAGACACTTCGTGTAAAAAGTATGTCATAATAAAAATGTCAATATCCGTTTGTTCGAAATCTTAAATCTCCGAGAGTTCTTCATCGATTGATTTGAAATTTTGACACAACGTTGAATTCGAATACATGCATGTTTTTATATCTATATCTAACCTGCAAGCAATTGGGCGAAATTTAGTCGTAGCAAAATTGATTCGAAATAGAGAAAACTCTTGTAGCTCGAAATCTCTTCGATTTCTTTAACTTAAACGAAGTTGTAGCTTCATGATGAACCGCTTGTGGTGGCTCGAAATCTCTTCGACGTTTTCAAGCATACCAAAATTTCCGAGAATTCGAAATGTCGATTCGCATGTTAATTTCCGAGGAAGTCGTTAAAGCAAATATTTTCTATTCATGAAATTGTTCCTTGCAGGTATTCTAAATTGAGATGTTATTTTGCGACCGTTGAAATGTCTGTTTTAAAATCGTCTATACAGGGTGTCCTATACGTACCGCATTTCCTTTATACCCCGGATTACTTACTCAATTTCGAGAAATAAATTGTATGGTAGGAGAGCCGGAAAATGCACGGTGTGGGCGGTAGGGGGGTATACGATTTTTAGTACTGTTTCCACTTTACACTTTGTAAATTTCTCGATATACACCCTATCAAGGAGAGATTTATCTCAGGTGATAGCAAACCATCTAAGCTTTGCAATGAATGTCCAACCAGCCCTACTGTCACCTTCAATCTTAAGTTGTAGTACATCAAATTCCAAAAATTGGAAGAAACATCCTATTTTTTCAAATTTTAACGATTTTCCCGCCAAAATACATGATAAATATACAGTTTATTTACAAGCTTTAGAGACCCCGCAATGTTATCTTTAATTTGACTATGCACACGTACCTACCTAAATGCAACCATTTTTGAGATAATCCTGTTTCTATGATTCATAAATGCATGAATTTTTTGCTAATTTGCGTGGAATTGCATAAATTAGATGCGATTTCTATTGTTATTAGCAAAATTAATGAAATCATGCATCATAAAAACGGGAGTATCTCAAAAACGGTAGAATTTAGGTAGGTACATATGTAGGATCAAATGAAAGGAAACATTCGGAGGTCTCGAAATCGTGCAAGAAAGTGCTGTCCTTATCTTGCCTTTTAGCGGGAAAATCGTTGAAATTGAAAAACAAATTGCAAAATTTTCTAATTTTTTTATTTTGACGTCCTATAACTGCCGACGGAAAAGGAATAGAGAGGTGGTTGGACATTTGTTGGAAATCGTAGAGGGTTTACTATCACCTGAGATGCAAGTCACCTTCATAGGGTGTATAACAAGAAAGTTAATGAAAGTTACATAGTGTTGGATAGAAAGCACAAAAGTCACAAAACCCCCCTACCGCCCTCACCTTGTATTTTCCGACTCTCCTCCCATACAACTTTTTTCTCAAAATTGAGTGAGGAATCCGGTGTATAAAGGAAATGCGGTACGTATTTGACACCCTGTATATGTTGATTTATTTTTGAAGAAACCGCTTAAAAAAACCAAAAAAATTGCTTGTCGGATCATGAATTTTCCAAATTCTATTAGGATTTTCATTTTTTTTTTTTTTTATTATTTATGTAAATAATGGATTAAATCTCAACGACAGAATTCACATTAATGTAATGTTGCTAAAGTTGAACCAACTTAATTGAAAAGTGGCGGTGTTGAGTCTCTGAAGTTCTTGTATGAAACTATATTTAAGTACTCGCATCTGAACACCGTACCGAAGATACCTGTGGTCACGGCACGTTGACTGTACGTAGGTGTATATGCTCTGATGTATTTCATGTCGGCCGTCAAGTAATGAGAATGGATTGGAGCAGCTGAAGATAGTTTTACTCCGATATTAGTGAGGTGGAGTAGCTGAATATAGCTTTGCACCTGGAACGATTCTATTTTGACGTTCTATACCTTTTCAACTTCAAATTGAGACTAAACAATTTCAAATTGAAACTAAAAAATTTCAAATTGAGACTAAACAATTTCAAATTGAGACTAAATAATTTCAATTTGGGACTAAAAAATAAATAATTTATTACAGTTAATTTAAAGTAGATTTATTAAAAATATCTTAATTAATTAAAAATTGATAATTCCGTAATATTTTCTAGCCATAGTAGAACCAACTCAGCTAGAAAATATAATTCGCAAAAATATAACGAAGATGATTACAGTTCCGAATTACTGTAATAATTAAAAAGTCATATCATTCATATTTATTGCGTCCGGTATAAATTTCTGTATATGAGCGACGTATCGAAGACAACGACGCATAAATTCTTGTGCTTCTGGTTTCTTAAATGCTCCTCTTCTAATTTCATGATGACTTAAGCCCATATTTCCTATACACCCAATTACATGTATATTAGATCCTCGACTGCCTGCTGCAATGTGAATGCAACGAGTTCCTTTTTTAGAACGACCTTTGGTTCTCGATATATATATAAGTTAAAATTAGTTTCGTCCATGTAAAGTATCGGTGCGTTGTTAGACTGATGTTCTAAAAGTTTTTGAACATAATCACATTGTTTTCTTTTATTACTTTCAATGTTTGCTCTCTTCGAATGTCTTTCAACGTACATATATCGCTTACCGCCTGCAATAGTGGCATAACTCCAAATTCGCGAAACTTAAGCCAAGGCCTGAACTTGAATTAGAATTTCATGCTCTATATTCCTACAAAACCGGCGTAATACTAGTATTCTTAAATTCCGGTAGACAGCACAAGGGTCACCAATGCATTTTTCTTTTCCGTCTATAAGTGGCTGTAGTAAATCGACACATTTAGTATGCTTTTGACCTTGGTTGAGAATTAATATCTCTATGTGAGTGCATTAGCGGCACTTCTGACTTGTGCCATTATATTTGGGTAATTCAGAGTAAATTTATTTAAGCAATAGTGACACATTTAGAGTTACACCAGTATAGACTATTCGTTAATGAATAATTTTCCTAATTGTGCCAGTATAGTCTTATCGTTTTGCTTGTTCCAAGTTACATTTTGATCTTTTCCTTGATTGTGATAGTATTGTTGCACCGGAAATTTGAGATTACACGTGTCTTTCAATATGGAATAAAATAGTTTGTACAATAGTCGAGGTCAGAAGATGACTAATCGGAATACGGTAATTTATTTTATAACTTTTTTTTTCGTCCTTATTTTCATAAATTGTTACAGTTTAAAACATCAGGAAAATAATGGAAAACCAAACTGGAAAGTATTCCTCTAGAAAAAGATCTAAACTAGAAAACAAATATTTTACATAATAATAATATTGAGAAAATTAGTCCAGAGGCTGAAGGTACATAACATAATTTTTTTTTTTTTGTATTTAATTATTTACTATTTTTCTCTTAATTATCAATATCGAGCTTCAAGTTATGAGTAATGATTCTTACATCTACAGGATCTGTATTGGAGACAATTGGTAATAGTTCAAACTGTGATCATAAAGAGGGTTTAGATTATGTCACCTTGCATGCATGGCCCAAGGAATCGGAAGGTAAATTTTGATGCCTCGATAGGGCGAAACGCGTCGCACTCTTATAAAAGGCATTTTTTAAATAAATAACTAAAAAGTTAACAGGTGTTTTCAATTAATTATTTATTTCTTAAAATAATTATTACTACTAGCATGAACTGAACTTATTCATTTCATTTTATTGCAGAATTTACACCAACGATACATGCTGGAAGTTTAAATTATAACATTGATATTTTGGATGGTGATAAAGAAAACTTTACCCCAAACAATAATAGAATGCAAAATAATTATTACAGGAACTCATTTTACAATCAAGTCCCAGCTCTAATTTTAATGAACCTTTTTCAGCAGACAACTCGATTCAAGATCCTGACTATTTAAGCGATTCATCTTCAAGTTCACTGGCATCAGACAATGCATCAGTTATTAAAAAAGGAAATCAATTACCTTCAGAACCATCTGAGACAGTAGAACACGATACAAATAAAAAGAGAACTAGAAAAAGAAGGGCTGCTCCATCGGAATGAAAAAGGAATAGTTGTAAGCATCTAAGAAATAGTGGAACTTCCTACAAAACGATAAGCAAGGGACTAGAAGTACCTGAGAACGAAATTAGGAAACCATGCGATAGTACTAAGTGCAAACAAAAGTGCACCATGAATTTGACTGAAAACGAACGATTGGAAATATTTAAAAACTATTGGGCAATGGCAGACATGGTCAAACAACGCGTTTTCATTATGAGTTTTATATAGGAAATAACTAGACGTCCTTGTGCAAGTCACAGTAGATTAGAAAATAATGGTTTTATTTCCGCAAAGATAATAATCGGATACGAGTCTGTAAACATTTTTTCACCTCAACACTGGGTATTACTAACCGTTGTATTCGTACCGTAATTTGAAAAAATAAGGAAGGTTCTTTGGGAGAAGAAGGTAGAGGAAGCCACAAAAATGTCACAAGCGAGTATCGGATGATATTAAAAATGGTGTTCGTTCTCATATTTCTTCAATCCCGGCCATCGAGAGTCACTATACTCGTGCTCACAGCGAAAAAGTCTATATTGATGGGGGTAAAACAATTGCACAATTGTACCGAGACTACAAAATGGATTGCGAAAGTCAAAGAAAACCCTCAGCACCGAAGAATTTTCAATTATGAATTCAATATAGCTTTTTTCGTACCAACAAAGGACCAATGCCAAAGGTGCGGATCCTATCAAAACTCGACAGAAGAAGAAAAGATGAAAGATACTAACTGCGCATCCCATTTAGAGGAAAAACAATTAAGTAGAGAAGAAAAATAAATGGACAAAAATAATACTTCGCAAGTGGTAGCAAACTTTGATTTACAAGCTACGCTGCCAACTCCGAGAGGGCAGATATCTTCTTTTTACTACAAATACTAAATTGTCGACCTACAACTTTACAGTATGCGATCTTTCACAAAAAAGGCAAGGTCCAGTAAACTGCTACACGTGGCATGAAGGTCAGGGGAAAAGAGGAGCAATTGAAATAGGCTCATGCTTACTGCACTACTTCAAAGAAAAAGCCCGATCTTTTGATTCTAATGATCCTTAGATAGTATTTTATTCTGATAATTGTGCAGGCCAACAAAACAATAAATTTGTGATGGCAACTTATTTATATGCCGTGGCGAATTACAAAATAAAGTCAATCACACACAAATTTCTCATAACTGGCCACACACAAAATGAGGGCGATAATGTCCACTCCTTGATTGAAAAGAAGGTAATAAATGCGTTTCAATCCATAATTTAAAATAATCCATCCTATTCATAATAACCTCTAGATAAACAAACTTAGTACTGAATAGAAATAAAATTTTTATTAAAACTATTGCATTTCGTTTCTTCAATAATGACACATCTTACAAAAGGTTGAAAACCTGATGATTATGGTAAAAAGGCACCACATCATTATAATTTAGATCACTAAAGCCAAACAATCAGCATTACACAAAAACCCAGTTCATTACTTATCTTATCTAAATAGTGTCCCTAAAATTATCAAAATTTGTTATGTCGATTATCTCGTAAATTTCATTTTTCAATTGTGCCACTATTGCAGCCGGCGAGCGATATAGTAATCCATCTAAATGTTTTCTCAGACATTCCGCAGAAACAGCAATTTGATAATTATTTTGAAATTTATCTCTCAGTTGTTTTAAAATTATTCTAGGATTTTCTTCAATACATCTTTCTATAAACAGTCGATGTTCATTAGTAATTTTTATTTTTCGCTTCCCACCACGTTGTTGTTCAGGTATTTGCTTGTTTTTCACCCATCGATAGCAAGTTGATTTCTTCACACCTAAAGTTTTTGCAAGTACCCTCCAACTTTCGTTATTATTATATAAAGCACAGATTTGCTTCCTTATATTATCTGCTTGAACTTTCTTGATGTAAGACATTTTTAAGAATGAATTAATTAGGGATAAATTAATTAATAAAAGACACTTTCTTTTATTTTTCAAAAGCCTACTCAAATTTAAAATTGTTATATTTGTTGGAATAAATTATTTATTTTTTATTCCCAATTTGAAATTGTTTAGTTTCAATTTGAAATTGTTTAGTTTTAATTTGAAGTTGAAAAGGTATAGTAAAAACTGACATTTATTGTACATTTCTGCATGATATTTATACAAACTTAGTCTTACTCTAAGCTACTATCAATATACAGAAGATGTGCAATACTTTCGACCCAGCACTTTGTGTACGCAATGCACAATTAGTACAAAGTGTTAGGTCATGCTCAATGCTCTTTTCGTTATTAATTATTGTTGGTAAACAAATCACGGCACTCGTCGCTTCTGTATATATATAAATATTTCATAATAATAACATCATGTTGCAATGTGCGAATTCTTACGCGCAGAGGTATTGCGTCACTCGATCTACTTTTACTAATTTCCTCAAGTGATTAAGGAATTGGTGTAGATCAGTAATGAGTAAAATTATAATGCAATGAAAATGATGTAGGTATGTATGTTCATGCCTGCTAGAATTTCTTTCATAATTGAAATTCTGAATGTAGGTATATATGTAACAATGCTAGAATTTCTTTGATGATTGAAGGTATGTATGTAACATCTGGAAATCATCCTGTTCTAACCAACATTAAATAGTCACCTGGAAGTAAAATAGTTTAAAAGTTTCTAATTCCGAGTTTTTCTGATCATTGAAAATAGGTTGGGAACGAAACGATGTATACCTACCTACAAGCACATCGATAAGGCAGTTTTTTTAGTGGAGATAACAATCAACACCTCACATCGATAAGGCAGTTTTTTTAGTGGAGATAACAATCAACACCTCATGGTTACATTCCACATAAACAAATCCGGGACACAATCCAATAAGAGGAAAGTAACTTGTCTTCGATAACAGTGCGCGAATCAAATATAATTAGATTAAGTCATCTGTACATTTAAATGTATCTTTAAAATAGTAAATTACCAATATTTTAATAGGTAACTTATTGTATAATTATAAACCTAATAACTTTAGCTAGGAAATATTAAGAACGGCAACAAAAAATGCTCAAAATTCCAGTTGCTTTGCACAGCTGCTAGGGTCAATGTACTCGTCTAACCTACGCACAGCTGCTAAGGTCAACGGACTTTTCTATTGCTACCTACGCACAGCTGCTAAGGTCAACGTACTTTGGTTACTATGCGCAATGTAAAATAATTTGTTAGTGCCGTGCGCAATTCAGAGGAACTATAAGTCGCAGACCAACCTGAATCTTTCTCTTTTCGCATCCAGCTTTCACAGATTGCGCATCATTTGGAAATCGATTTGGCTAGTGGTAATAAAATAGAATTTATTAACTCAACAACTTTATCTTGGGTAGCGACTGAGATAAAGATATTCATTCTGGGTATCGACTAGAATAAACACTACTAATACAACTTTGCTTTGGGTCTCGACTGAAGCAAAGTATCTTGTTCCGGGGAACGACTAGAACAAGATAATCACTAACTATTTAATTACCAACGCCATAAAGTCGATTCCATAGTCTTATATTGGTGAGTGCATTTGTTTATTAATCATATATTATATTTCATATTGATTAATATATTTATATATATATACATGTATAATGCCATCGTTCAAAGTTGTCTCAGCTTTGACAGTATTGTATTGAAATTAAAATTATTATTGTGTAGTGAGTAAGCGACTTTATTAAATCAATTGAAGTTTAGTTCTTAAGTGTCGTTGTTCAAATAATTGAAGTGAAATTGAATTCAATTTTAGTTCTAGTTGTAATTTTGTACATAAGTTTTACGTGTGTCCAATAAACCACTGACTATAAACAATTCCCCGGCGTTCTTATTTACAGTCCACATCATTATTAATTTTTTTTTGAGTGTTCTCATTGGGAAGAACATATCCTGAATCCTTTCTGAAAGAAAGAGCCATTTCTATCTGATCTGCCTATTATTAAGTTATATGAGTGGTCCAACGATATGGAGATTTTAAAGCCACATATCGAAATATTGATATTTAAATTTCAAGCTATGTTTATACACCAGCAATTAATGTTTTGTTTTCATCCTTCAAAATACTTTCGGTCGTACAGCAAAATTTTGTGGTGCCCTCTTATGCCGAGTTGTGTGAACATGGAATAGTCTACCATCTTCTGTCTTTCCTCGGGTTTACAATATGCGAACGTTTAAGAGCGACATACATCAACACCTTCGCCACTCTCATGTTCCATAATTTTCTTTCCATACTATGCTTTTCATCTTAGGGTATCACCCTAGCTTATCTGAATATTAAATATAAAAAACAAGTAACTAAAGACAGCATTTGTCATATGTTTGCTTGAAAATAAAATTGAACCGGGACAAACACATTAAAAAAAAAATTTCACCTGCTGGATCTAGCTCAACAACAGACTTTTACGAGCTACGTCCGGACATTTCAAAAGACATACCTAAACTGTTTGTAGTCGCACAATTCGCAGCCACAATATAGAATTGATCTAATTTTATTTTAACAGAGCCGTTTTGAATAGATAAATCTATGACGAATGTATGCTACAAAACTAAGTTTCCTTCAACCTCATTGTGGCAGGTACGCCGTCAATGTCCATCACTAAAGATTTCTACATTTATAGAAAACGAAGGTTGAAAACTTCTCAATGTGATTGTAAGGGGGGGGGGGGGGGTACAAAATCGATTTCCTCCAACAACAATAATCAACATTGCTGCTGCCATTCACCCATTGGGGATACCATACACTATGAAGCCACCACAACTTCATAAAATGAAAAGGGGTTTACTACCAATATAGTTCAGCTACAACAACAACTCAGGATAGGTACCGCAGTACTAGATGCACGCGCAAATATTGAACAATGGAAAATTGAAATGCATTTTACCTACCTTGACTGTTATTCTCATGGTACATCCTGCTTGAATTTTTCAAATCTGTAAAGTCGTTGATGGTGGTGGTGCCTACACCACCACCACCACCACCCACATCTAGATTACCGTCGGAAACCTTTGTCTGCTGGATTTCAACATAATTGGAATCGCCGTTCTGATGATAGGAATCATTAACTGAATTGACAACATTCAAACTGCTAAAATTTCTCTTCTGGTGGTGTTGCTGATCATCGCTGTTGGGATGATGATGATTGATTGCCTTGAATCTCTTGTATATGCAGCATGTGACCATAGCAAGAAATATTGATGCCGATAACAGGCCCAAAACCATTAGGCAAATTACTATGACCAGATTGTTCTGCAACAGAATATTTTGATGGTTATGTTTTTGGACAAGAAGATTCATCTGGACTTCGTCCTTGCCACCAGCATTTTCGGCTAAGCAAGTGTAAATTCCTTCATCACTCTTCTCCGCACCGATTATGGTTAACCGGGATATAAATATATCTCGTCCGATATCCTTGTCTGCTTCGGTCTCTTCACGTATCAGTTGGATATGTATTCGGGCCTGATAGTTGTTGCTATACATTTGCTTATTATAATCCCATGCAATTAGGGTATTTGGGGATGCGTGGACACGACATATCAAGGTAACATTTTCTTTGGACGTATTTATGGAAGCTCCACGTGAAGGATAAACAATTTTTGGTTTGCATGCAAACGCTTCGGGGGTGCTGTCAGTCCAAAGGGTGCCACGTAAATTAGCCGGATAATAACAGGAAGTCGGTGGTGTATATAAATTTCGTTTAAGTGTATAATCACGAAATGCCCGAAGCTCACATGTACAATTCCATGGATTTGATTCGAGCGATAAGCTTGTCAGCCTTTTCAATTTTTCAAATGTTTCCTTTCGTAAGAATTTCAGTCTATTACCGCTAAGGAATATCTGTGATAAAAGTGGAACACTCACAAATACATCAGTGCTGACTTGTGATATTCGATTCTCTTTTAATTCAACTTTATGCAAATATTGCAAATTTCTAAAAACTCCACTTTCTAGGGATTCAATCAAGTTACTATTGAGAATTAATGACCTCACTTTCACTAGACCGACAAAAACATCCCGCGGCAAACTCTTCAGTAAATTATTGGAGAAATCAATCTCAATTAGGATACCGAGTCCTTTTAAACCTTGCGGATGTATTCGCTCCAGGGTGCAATTTTTCATGAATGCTTTATGCAGATTCTGTAGATCAGCCGTAATAAAAGCACCCTCATCGATTCCTTTGATCCTGTTAAATGACAGGTCAAGTACTTGAAGCTCAGAACTTAGGTATTCTGGTATCGTCGTCAGTGTCATGTTTTTGCAATCTGCCGTTTTCTTCCCGGAATTCCATTTACATCGACAGTTGCCACATGTCATTAGCCAATCGCACCTTACGTGTCCTAACATTATTTCTAAAATTATTGCAAATGTACATAAAATCAGTCGTTGTGTCGAGATTTTCATTTTTATTATGATCCAGAATTTTTCCGTTGTTATCTTTCCGGTGTGTTCTGGTTCCTTTGAATATATACTTTCCCACCCACCAGCAGCCACCACCCAAATATCTTAGGTTCTTGAGGTTTTGTTTTCGTACCACCACCACCAGCCACCACCACTACCTCCACTATAGATCTAAGCTATACAAGATTATCTAGAGTTGGGGGAGTGGTAAATGGTTATTGGAGCGTTCCTTGAATGTTCTCTAACAGCACATCAGCTACACTTGCTGCGGATAGATCTGAAATGAAAAGAAATAAGATAAAAATTATTTCAATGAGTTTTACAGGAAGAGTATGTAACGTTTTTAGAATATAGAATGGGATTTTCATATATTTTCGGAAGATTTTTTTATGTTACTGTATGGGTGTATGTTTGTGCGTTTGGGTGTCAAGGATGCACAAGATGTTCGCTTAATCCTATTAAATTTCTTTAATTTAACGATTTTTGCGCATGTAATTCTATTCTTTGTTCACCTCTAGAGATAATATTTTCTGAAATTGTGACCCGTTGAAGGAAAAACAACATTTTTACTGTCGCTAGCGTGCTGTACAATAACCCAGAATTGCATTTCTAACTAAAATATTTCCTGTCTGGTATTTCATAGCGCAAGGCTTACATAGCTAAGGTATGTAGGTGTGTTTTTTAAAGAAATGTGTGCATACTGCTCGTCGGACTGGAAATTTCTTATCAAAAGAAGAATTACCTAGACACATTCTTCTGTAAATTCCGGGAACATTACAATGACTTGAGATTACAATAAATTGACTGAGGTCACGAGTAGTTACACTTATTTTCGTTGCACTTGTTACACTTTATTTTTTATTTTTTCATATGAAGCAAATACTAAGATAACAAAAACCCTTTGAAAAAAACTCTTGCTTTGTCAATTGGGATAATGAGGAATAACTATATATATATATATAACTGTAAATGGAAGGCCCATATTCAATTGAATTCAATTTAATTCAATTTATTTACAATGTAGTAATGTACGCAAGATTACAATCTTATAAATGTAATTATAAGGTTACAAAAAGAAAACACTATGAGTCTTTTAGATATAAAAAATACGATCAAAAGAAGAAGATAATAAAAAATTGGAAAATTAGTTTCATAAGTAACTGCATTAATTTTAAATGATACAATATACATATTATATATGAAGAAAATAAGTAAAAAACGAGTTTCAAACAAAACTGAGGCCAAGTCGCATGAAAAAGTAGAAAATAAACTTTTCTTCACACACAGAGGTGGACTCAGATTTTATTCGCTGACAATCACCGATATATTTCAGTAAGATCAATCAGAGGTAATAAGTGATTTGATTCATGAAGAGAAAGAATATTCAAGAGAAATGTCCCAATCAAAAAATCTGAGTCCACCTCTGTCATTTCTCTTGAATATTCTTTCTCTTCATGAATCAAATCACTTATTACCTCTGATTGATCTTACTGAAATATATCGGTGATTGTCAGCGAATAAAATCTGAGTCCACCTCTGTGTGTGAAGAAAAGTTTATTTTCTACTTTTTCATGCGACTTGGCCTCAGTTTTGTTTGAAAACTCCTTTTATACTTATTTTATTTTCTGCCTTTTACACGTTAACTAAATTGGAAAATTCTGCATTTTTCCTGAAACAGATTTATCACTAATCATATAGATGAAAATTTTTCCGATGATTTTCCCGCTTTTCCGGGTTTTCCATGGAGTTTTCCACAACTTTGTCTTAGGTTGCAAAACGCTCAAACGCTTCCTTGGCCGGAAAAACTCCGGAAAAGCGTTTTACATGAATTTTCCTCGATTTTTTCTGCAAGTTTTTACCATTGACGGAGAGAAAGTAATGATGCCAGTTGATAGGGAACTTGATCCTGCATAATTTAGAAAACTTTTTTACCGGAAAATTTTCCGAAAAAGTCGGAAAATTCCGGAAATTTTTTTCGGAAAAATCGGAAAACTCTGCATTTTCGCTGAAACGGATTTATCACTAATAAAATTTGTACCAAATTTTCAAATGATTTTTCCCGGATATTTCCGGTTCAAATAATGATAGATTCAATTGTCACGCGACATGAACCTGTGTGCCAAATTTCAGCTCGCTGTGATGACGAAAAGTGGGTCTACGAGAGTGTCGAAAATAGTAAAGAAATATATATGTAGACAAATTCGTGTACGAGTTAAAGGGAATGGCTGGCCTCAAAAAAGAAGAGAAAGAAAATATAGAAAACTAAATAGCTGAAGCAATCCCATGTAAGTTTCATAGTTGATTCCTTAATCGGCTCTAATTTAGTTCAAGTAAATTCCCATTCTAATTTCCTAGGCAGAATTTTAGATTTAGTATTTTTAAGCACTGAATTATTTTGTAATGTCAATGAAGTTTTAAATCCACTTTCTAAGCTTGATTTACACCATAAACCTATCACCATTAATATTAGCTTCTATAATTTTGCATATTCAAGTATAACTAACATTTTTGTTTATTATTTTGATTTTCTTAAACCTTATGTCAGCACCCAGCCGCCGTTATAACTTTGTTCAATGTACAGGGTACCCGGTACCCATAGGTTATTTGCAGTTGTAGCAGTTCAAAGTAGCCGCAATTCTCAAGAAAATGCAAAAAGGGTAGATGTGGGAGAGATTTCAAAGTAATTACGAAACAGATATGTCGTCTCCAGGTTTAGCTGTAGTGTAGCTAGAGTAGAAAACAACAGGAAAAGGACAATTGGCTCAGAATAAATATGGTGTTGAAAAGTAGAAGCAGTACAATTGAAATTTGAATCTTGAGTGAAAAATAGCTGTGATTGCCTTGTGATAGCGAAAAAATATTTACAAATAATGGAAAAATTATCAGCAACTGAATTTTCAAGGTATGTTAATATGTTCGTATAATTGTTGCCAGTTATGTAATGCCTTTAATATTTCATGTAACTGTTATCACTTATTTATTAATTATAAAATAAATAACTGAACAGATTGACGACTGAAGAGAGGGAAAGATATTTGCGAGACCTATTGGAGGAATAATGTGTTGCCAAAGATTATGTCTCATATAGTGACGATGAGGATAACATACCCAGAAGTGAATGTTCAGAAGTATCGGGCTGTGAAGAATTTGGTAAATACTATTATTTCTTCCCATTATTATGATTTTATATTAAAAAAAAATTGAAAATATATTAATAATTTATATGTTTAGTGGAAGATCGTGAGACTGAAGCTGAGTCAGATGAGGATGATGATGAACCGACTGAAATTGCTGAAGCTAGTAATGAACCATGGCTGCCGACAACCTTTACAGCCAAAAATAAAACCATTTGGTCTAAAACACCATCAAACTTCTGCTCAAAATATACTTCGGCAAAGGTCTGGACCACATAGAAGTACGGAGACTTTGTCTATCAGCGAAAAATTTAAAAGAGTTTTCACTGCTGAAATGGTCGATCTAATTGTTCGTCATACCAACAAGAAGGCGAATACTGTCTATAAAACATACAACGAGAAAACTCTTGCAAAAAAACAATTGACTTGGAAAAATTTGGCACTTCAAGAATTCTACGCATTCTTGGGAATTCTCATAATATAAGTTGTTAATAATTCGAACAAGGACATTCATCAGATATGTGGAGGTCATATTCTTATCCATTATATTGATGGGCATCAATCGGTTTTGGAGTTTGATACGATTTATTCGGTTTGACGATATTAAAACGCATGTAGATCGCACCAAAGAAGATAAAGCTGCACCTATTCGCAACGTATGGACAATGTTGAATGACAACTTATCATCACATTACAAAACAACGGTGTGGTTGACAGTCGATGAGCAACTTTACTCATACAGAAAGAGTTTCACTCAGTATATACCATCAAAACCAGCAAAGTTTGGAATAAAAGTATGGTGGATATGCGACGTAGAAAATTCATATCCATTGCACGGCCAAAGGTACACTGGAAAATCCAGGACCGGTCGCAAAATAATCAAGATGAAAAATTAGTAAAAGATTTTGTCTTGTCACGCAACATAAAGGATCCGGAAGGAATATTACGATGGATAATTTTTTTTACTACTCTACCTTTAGCAAAGCATTTATTGTCGTGGAACCTGACAATTCTAGGACCATTTAAAAAAAATAAAAAATATATTCCAGCGGAGATGCAAGCATCTAAAGATCGCGAAGAATTTTCTACTCTATTTGGGTTTCATGAGAATTTGACTATATGCTCTTATGTCAAAAAAAAAAAAAAATAAAGCTGTTTTGCTACTATTTTCCAGGACAGAAAAAAGAACGAGAGATTGCTTACTTGTATGGTGAGAGGAATATGTAAAAAGTATACAAACGATTTTCGTGCAGCTTCGTTAAAAACAATAAGAAGAAGAGTGGAAAGATATTTTACAATTGAGTTTAGTTTAGAGATAGTTTTGGTGAAATGTGAAATTTTGCGAGTGATCTGATTTAGATTTTAATGAAGAGGTTGTAGAAACAGAAGTAAGCCAGTCAAGAAAGCAATGTAGCGCATGTTTAGTTCATTCCAAATCCTGCAGCGAAGGCCTTATGCGATTCAGTCTATTTACTAAAAAATACTAAAATTCATCTATGTTTTGAAAATAATGATTATATACCAAAGCAAGCAGAAATTCATTTAGTTTTACTTTTTTGTACACACTTTTAAGGAAATAATAAAATTACAAAAGTAAACAGAATTTTTCGTATGACAGCTGTCAGTTTTCCTTGAAAAAATGTTGCTGTAGCTGAAAACTGCGGGTTAATTCATGCAAGGGAGGAAGCTGCGATGTATGAAAATGCATGATTTTTGGATGAAAAAGATGTAAGTTCATGCAAATTCATTATAACACATTATATCAGAAATGAGTACCCGAACAGGCCTTATGTATTGGAAGGAGTATGGTGTGTACAGTGTAACTTGCAAAAGGGGTTAAATAATTCGAATATGAATCAAACGGAAAATGTGTATAATTCGTGAACATGAGCATAATTTTTATCAAGAGAAGGACATAATACATCAGAGTAGGAGAGATATAGGAGGAGCATTATTATCAAAACTGGAGTTTCACTGTCAAATTTGTTTACGTTTTTAAATTGGTTAAGACAAAAAATATAATATTTTTTCTGTAGGTGAGTTCTTTCAATTTGTCATAAGTTGGTGAGACATTCGCGTCTATTCGGGATTGGATATCAAATAATTTTTAGAGTGTGAACTTTTTTCTTTTTTTTTTCTAATTAAATTCACTTCAATATAAGTTTTCTTATTTAATTGAATCAAAGTAGAGTAAAAAATTAAAAACTTTTTTTTATCGTTTAAAAATTTCTTTTTCCTCTCTGTGGATTTATCATTTATGTAAACCTGCACAGATCTCTCAACTATAAAAGCATGGACCATGAACATAAAAAAAAATTTATTATGCAAAGTATGACTTATCACCAACTTTTTTTGATACTATATAAGTATTCTATAGTTCAATAATATTAGCTTGCTTGCTGTTAGCTTTTTTCCACTTTGTAACACCCACCCAATCTGAACTACGGACAGCGTTAGTACTTATTATAGGTACTGAAGTTTGCATCTAGCCGAAAAAGACATTAAAAATGTCCAAGATTTTAATTACATATTTTTTAACTTTTTACACCCCACGATTACAATTTTTTATGTAATGTGACGAAAAACAAACTTTCTTCCGTTAATTATTAATAAGCCTACAAAATTACAAAACTTAGCTAAATCTAGAGTCATGAGTACTGCTCAGCCCACCTATATGCATCTCCCTCAATGACAATTCCACATAATTTGTTCCCACGATGAAATATATTTCCTAAAAGACAAAAAAATACCCACAAACAATCATCTTCATTTATAAAATTGAAAATAATTATATAAACACTAATCTCCTCCAAATTTTCCGAGCATCAACATATCCAAGAACGTCTATTTCAAGCATTCATTTAAAACAAAGAAACAAAAACCTGAGAAATAATTAATAAATTAGCAAATCCCATGAAACTATCTAAAATGCACCATCCCCGCATATTTACATTGTCTCTTGTCATCGAGTGACACTACATCAGACAGATGCTGTCGCCACAATCAGAAGTGGACTAAACGAAACAAAGCGTTGCCCGGGCAACACCATGAAACCACAGGCCACGGCGTGTATAAAAAGACGGCGAGCCAAAGCGAAATCATAATTTTTTTCCAATTGAGGACTATCTTCTATCTCTCGTGGTCAAACAACTTGAGAAGATCTCTCAACATCCTAACCTCTTCATTAGCCAGCTTTAAACGCAACTTCAAGTTGAAAACTTCCACTACTTATCACCTCTTCACCTAATCAACTCGGAAACGAGAAAGATTCATTACCTGGACGAAATATTTACTTTATTCACTAGTACAGGAAGCCACCATCGTGGATAGGACAACATCCTGGCATCTCGATGATCGTGGGATTTATCAACGCTTGACCATTCTGGACTTTCGGGATATTTCTCATTATGAAGAAATGCCAGTCTTTAACCCTCAGCAAGGTAGAGAAATCTCTAACATTCCACAACTTTCCACTCCCGTCCAACTTCCCTATTCCTCTAAATCCTAAAATTGCTAAACAACAGACAAGAGTACATCGCGTAACCTAAAGTTAATAATTATTCGAACAATTAAAGTGTAAAGTGAATCAAAAACAAAAGTGAAACCTAGGCCAAAATTAAAGCCTGTACGTAATTTTTTTTCAAATCGGCTCGGTTTATAATTTCGTCATAATTCGTTTAGTTTCGTAAATCGCGTGTGAAGAACTCTGGTAGATTGATTGATTGAGAGATCACCATTCATTTTTCAGAGTCTAATCTGAGTTTCCTATCTTTTGAACAAAAGTCTAATTTTGTTTGTAACTTTACATAGAAGTCTAATTCTACAAAAATCCAATCTCCCAGAAAATTTAATTCTTACCCCCCAATTCGTGTAACAGAAGTATAATTCTGCGTACACGCTTGAATATTCGCTGTAACAGAAGCATAATACTGCTTACACGCTTTAGCTTGAGCTTCTTTGAATCGTATTAGTCGAACTAAGGTTTCGTTATAAATGAATTTTGTATTGTTGAATCGAATTAAAACTTTGAACTGTGATATTTAGGCTAGCATATGTGAATAAAAATTTTTATTTTATATAAAATAAAGCTGACTTATCCTTTTATAAACCAGCACCCTCCTCCATTATGCTTGAGAGTAGATCTCACAAATACAAATTACATATTTAGGGATATGTAAACAACGAGGAGAGTCGAGACGGGGCTATATCAAGAGTTAAGAAATAAAATGATTGCACGCAATACTATGACAGTGTTAATAAAAACGCTGTGGCTGCCCGCGATGAGTCTTCATCAACTCAACACTTGTAATAGCCTCGTCTCGGCTCGCCTCGCCTCATTGTGCACGTATTCTAACTAAAGAAATGACCCCTGAGAAACCATTTATCGCCCACTTTTTTTTTTTAGGCAGGAGACAATAGATCCCAAGTACGTAGGCCAGAGCGGCTCATTGTACTGTCCTGCTACAAAACCCTATCACCAAAACCTTCCTGTCTTCTTCATGAAGCCATCGGGTCTTGATGAGAAACGTTTTACAACTCTTCTACAGATAGGAGAGCAGAACCGAGAGTATCCACCTTGCTTCGGTCGAAGGCCGGACAAACACACAAAAAATTTTCGGTTGCCTCTGGTTGTCTTTCCAGGCAGACAGACACTCCCCACAACTTCCATCCATGTTAGATGAGCTTGAAGCAAGCTATGGCTGGTGATGATGCAAACTACTATTCTGCATTGTTTCCTTTGGAGTCCCAAGAGAAAATCAGAGATATTCCTATTGGACCTAACAATAAACAGTTCTGGATTCAGGTTCGTCAATCTCTGCTGATGTTTGCTATGAACATCCGTTTTGATAAGAGACCGGATACTCGAGGTGGCAACGCCTACTGCGGGTTTCGGTCTCAGAAACGAAGAATCAGAGCTAGCCCTAGATAATAGGTCAGCCCTTTCCATGTGACCAGGAACCCTTTAATGGAACATCTTGTTGTTGATCATCCATACGAGCAAATGGTTGCTTTACTATTCTGAATTAGTAAATAGGAAAAGATGCAGAACTTTCACAGAAAATGAACTCGAAAGTATTGTTTCGCTCATCAGAAATGTATAACCACCCACTTTTTACATCCTTATATATGGCACTGATCTGGACTGTATTTTTATTATTATTATTATTCAATCGGAGGATGCAGACAGAAATTCTGCTTCTTTTCTAATCACTTTGACCTGTGTGATCTCTTGTGACCTTACCGCTCATTGCCTAGGACGCTCATTCACATTTAAGATCTATTGAAAAACCTATAACGTTCTTGGGGGTCATTTTTCTAAATGTCTTATGCCTTACACGGCCAATAAATTTACAATCGCAGAAGATGTGTTTAGTACTTTCATCATCATCCATTCCCAAACAAAAGATCTCGCCAACGATCCTAACCTTCTTCTTAAGATAATAACTGAGTGGTAGTGGGCAGTCCCTTGTCAGTAGGCCTGTTATGAGCCTTAATTCTTTCCTGCTGCGCGTGAGGATTACATTGCCTGCCTGAGACAGCTGAGATTATCCGCCAACTTGTTGTCTCATCAAATGCGCTTGAGACTGGTCAAAGGACTAATATTACCACACTTTATCTTTGGGAGCTTGATTTTCCCTAAACTTGATTCTCATTGTCAGCGGAAAATAACCGTCGCTTTCAATGACACAATCCGATTTGTCCATGGTTTGCCCAGATCTGCTCTTCCTTGGGTGCTCGTTAGAAACGTAAAAAACCGACGTACCTTAATGACCGGGTTCATTCCCTCAGATCCGCTCGCCATCATAACCTCTTACTACCTAATTACCAAAGTCAAATTGGAGAGCGATCTTACTTTGTGCAGGTTATCCGTATATGGAATAGTCTACCAGTCAGTGCACAAAGAGCTTGTTCCGTTGGAGCATTCAACAGGTTTCTAACTCTGACTCGCATACCTTAAAGCGTAATAATCTCCACTGTTTTTAATGTGTGTTGTGAGTGTGGTGACCACTGATATATATATAAATGGACTATGCTTGATCTCCTGTTTCATGTGGCACCAATTTTCATTCCAGAAAGTATGCTCTCACTGTCAATGCTACCAACTGTCGTAAATTGGCGCTATATTTAAATTATTTGAGAATTAAATCATATGCATGTCCATAGGATTTATCGAATTTACCATAAAAGTATTTGGGACTATTTGTATCGTTAAACTTTAATTATGAGTCGAAGGAAGTGTTTTTTACAAGGATTTTTACAAGCAATTTCTCATTCCTAATCGTTAAGCCCAATTCAGAATCGGCACAGCATGCATCAACGCAGCATGCAGCAAGGTTTGATATAATGGGATCATATGGCGCAATTCGCAATCGGCGCAGCATGCATGATGATGCAAGAGTTTAGAAAATTTTAAAATTTGATGCATGCTGCAACAGTTCTGCCAACATACTGAGGTAAAAAATAAATTTCAAATCTTATTTATCTCATATTTCCTCCGGATCTATTTGTTTTTTTAAGAAAAACGAATAAAATAAAATTATGCACAATATAAAAACTCGGTATTAAGGTGTTATGTTTGTAAATAATTGTGAATTATAAAAATGCGCCGATTGTGAATTGGCCGTCAAAATCTTTGCAGCATGCATCATGATGCATGCTGCGCCGATTCTGAATTGGGCTTTACAGTTCAGTGTAAATGTATGCTCTCACGGAAAGAGACAGGAATATGAAAATGGTGCCATTTGCTTTCACGCATTTGTGGTTCAACGAGCAGTCCATTTATATACATGTCAGTGGTGGTCACGCATCACTTTTCTTGGTTTCTTGGTTTTTTGTTCGCTTTAATTTTTTTACTGAATTTTGTTCTTATCTTTTTTTATTTTTATTTTTTATTTTCTCTTTCAAGTTTCCTTTTATATTTTGTTCTTTTTCTTTTTAATATTATTTTTATCTTTACATGATACTAAATTTTGTTATTAGTTAGTTATATTTCCACTCATTTTTGTACGTTTATAAGATTCTAAATCTTGTGTACCTTGCCAGAAAATAAACATATTCTTCTTCTGACAATATCATCAACTCTAAAGGATTATCGATATATTATCAGAGCATAAGAGGTTTGAGGACTAAAGTTAATCATTTCTATCTTTCTGTAATTGAAAATGACTTGAAAATGCCCTTTGGTGACAGGCCCCTCTAGAGAAGGTGGTGTAATGATTGCGGTTAAATCTTGTATTTCTAATGATAAAATTTCTTTAAATGATGAAAGAGGCGAAACTGAACAGCTATGCGTCCGAGTATCTAAAGCGGAACCCAATGATCAATATATTATTATATGTGTCAGCTATATTCCACCCTCTTCACCCGGTGGATACTAACACTAATCTTATAAATAATTTAGTGGTGTTATCTTTCTGTAATAAAAATGATTACTTTTGCTATTTTGGAGATTTCAACTTGAGCAACGTTAAGTGGATCTGGGATAATGATGAAAAGATGTTCCTACCAAAACACGTGTCATCAGAATCTGAAAGGATAGTTATTGATAAATTATTAGGTGCGGACCTAATGCAAGCAAATCTTATATCTAATATGTTTGGGAAATTCTTAGATTTAGTCTTTCTAAACAGTGAGTTATTGAAACCGAGTATCCTTTATGTCCAAATGATTTAGGTACACCATAAAGCTATTATAGTTGATATATCAATTTATGACTTGGCTTCTCAACTTGATAAACCGTCTAGTGTTGTTTTTAATTTTAATGGAGCAGATTTTATTAATTTAAATGATTACTTTTTTAACATAGATTGGTCCTTTATAGATAGTTTTAACCTACATGAGGCATATAGCAAGTTACTTGACGTGTTAAGAGAAGGAATGAATAGATTTATTCCTTCAAAACATTTACAAAGAACGAATCATCCTAAATGGTTCAATAGAGGTCTATTAAGACTTAAGAATGCCAAATCAAAGACACATAAAAACTTCAAATTGTCTGAAAGTCCAGAAGATTTAACTAACTTCCAAAGATTACGAAGAGAATATGAATTTTTCCATAGGTTTTTATATAGGCAATATATTTGGTCTGTAGAGGCTAGTATAAAATCTAATAGTAATACATTTTGGTCTTTTATAAACTCGAAACGAAAATCATCGGGCTTTCCTAAGGTTTTGCATTATAACAATAATAAATCTTATGACCTTCAGAGCAGCTGTAACCTTTTTGCAGATTATTTTGAATCTATATATGATAATACTACTTATGGCTCATTCAATAATGCTACCCACTCTTTTGAAGGTAATTCATTACAAATCGGTCGCATTTTACTTGATGATGCTGATGTACTTAATGCCCTTAAAGATTTGTAATGTAGTTCCAAGGTTGATGCTGAAGGAATTTGCTCATCTTTACTTCTTAATTGCGCTAATTCTATGTCTTGCGGTCTAACCAAGATTTTTAATTTATCTCTGAGTACTTGTCAATTTTTAGATGAATGGAAAGTTTCTTACATAACTCCAATACATAAGTCTGGACCTAAAAATCTGGTATCCAATTATCGGAGAGTAACCATTATGAATAATATTCCGAAAGTGTTAGATTCCTTGATTAATTCGAAATTATTCTTTTTAGTTAAAGAAATTATAGCGCCACAGCAACACGGTTTCGTTTCTGGCAGATCATATACATCTAATTTAGCCTTATTCTTGAATTACACTTTAAATGAAATAGAAGATGGTAATCAGGTTGATGCAGTTTACACTGATTTTACCCATTTGACGGGGTTTGTTTGTCGGTGTTGATTTTCAAATTTGAGTTGCTTGGTTTTCATTCATCTATGCTTGACTGGATTTCCTCATATTTAAGCGATCGGAAACAATATGTCAAAATTGGTCACCTTAAATATAGAATAATCAATGTCAACTCAGGTGTTCCTCAGGGTAGCCATTTGGGCCCTTTACTATTTGTATTATTTATTAATGATGTAGTTAATCATATTCATTTTTTCAACTTGCTAATTTTTGCTAATGATCTTAAACTTTATACTAGAATAACGTCTACAAATGATTTTATACTGCTTCAAAGTGACATTGATAATTTTTTTGTTTGGTGTGCTAATAATAAACTTGACCTTAATATTTCAAAATGTAAAATCGTGTCTTTCCAGTCATATTAATTTATAAAATCAATAATAATCCTCTTCGGAGAGTAAGTGAGGTGAAGGATTTGGAGGTTACATTTGATAGAAAATTATCTTTTGTACCCCACATTGAAACAATTGTTTCTAGTGTTTTAGTGATTAGGGTACTTGGAAAATTCTTTACTTTTCTTTAGTAAGGTCTGTACTTGAGTATGCATCCGCTATTTGTTGTCCATTTTATGGTAGTCATATAGACCGAATTGAGTCTGTTCATTTTCGAAATTTGCTTTATTTAAATCTCATTTTCGAACTGGTACTACTCGTCAGTATCGTACAAGATGCCTTCTTTTGGGTATGTCGACTTTAGAACTTAGAAGACAAGTAAGCTGTGCACTTTTAATTAAAGATATTCTCTCATATAAAATAAAATGCCCCCAGCTCTTGTCATTAATTTTTATATACTCTCCAGAGAGACTTATACGCCCGAGGGACTTGATTTATGAATCACATCATAGAACTAATTATGGTAGTTACGAAGTAATGTCAAATTGTATTTCTCAATTTAATTCCTTGTATCATCTTGTTGATTTGACAATGTATAGTGCAACTTTCAAAAAAGTGATCTATGAGCATTATAACTCTTGAATTATGTATGCATATTTTATACTAAATTGTTTTCTCTTCCTTTTTATTTTTACACTGTTATTATTATTTTTATTTCATTTTAAGTTTTTGCCACTTCTTAAGATTTTAGTTAAGTACATGAAATGTCTGTAAGATTTAAACCTCTGTAGACTATAAATAAATAAATAAATTATTATATTATTATTTGTTCTATGTTGCGAATACGTAATGAATTTTCTGGGACTGTAATCTACATACATATATATATCTGATTGGCTGCATCGAATTTCTATCGAAGACCAATTTAAGAGGAGATACAGTGAATTAAAAGCTATTGAATGTAAAAAACTCAATTAAGGACGAAAATGACTTCTTCAAATCCGAAATGTTAAAATTCGGCAAATCTCACATCTTCAAAAAGTTTTTTCGCAATTAAATATGTATGCTGAAAGCTCATGCATATAATTTAAGAAAACAAAATCAAATCATCACTTATGTACACTCTAAAAATTTCTTTATGATTTCGATATTCTTTAAGAGCATCCACGCAGTAAGAGAAAAAGCCAGAGAGCGAGACAGTATTACAAAGCGTACAAAAATGAAAAGGATCACAAGTTCCATTGTAAGCGCGGTGTAGCATATCACAAGCACGCTTCAGAATTTCTACGTAACATTAACAATGGCATTGGACTCCTTGTTGGCTATAAAAGAAAATCACGAAGTACTTGACTCCAAAGCAGCAAGGATCCAACTTTTGCACTTGACAGAAATACGTCCAAAGTTCATGAAGTTCTTTCATAGCTTTATAAAACAATTCCTCCAGACATTTTTCGTTTGTTTCTTGTTTTTTTTTTCTTTTTCTTTTTTACTTATTTACGGTCAGGAGCGTTTATAGTATAGAGAAAAGGAAGAAGAAAATTTTTTTTGCACATAAGAATTGAACGGGATGTGAAGGAAGGTTATGAATTTATTAGAGAGGATAATTAAAGAAGTTGCGCTGTTTTTGCTAAAAAAAAAAACAGAACTCCTTAAGAAGCAAATTTTCAGTTCTCAAGAATACAACCCCAATAGGATCCTCCTGAGTTGATTCAAATTAAATCATTACAAAAATTCTTGAATAAAGCATTTTATCTTATAAAATCGAATACGCGAAAACTCTACTTAGCCGCGATGTACTTCTCACGTGTTTATTTCCGATCAACCGTTTCTCTTTAATTGAGAAATCAACTAAAATCAACGAAGAAATAAGATTTCCCTAAAACATCCTTATTCCACTTCAGAAAATATCAAGAGCAACTTAGAACTTTTTAGAGCTTCCTTCCTGTCCTATATAGTCGTCCAAGTGGATGGATGATATCTTTCCTTAATTACAAAAAAACAAAAAAACACACCTTGATACATTGCTGTCTAAGGTATCTCTGATGAATGAATATTAATTAGCGCTCCCGGTAAGATAAATGAACTTTTCCAACAATAAATAGGGATAGAAAATTCCTACGCGAAACAATTTCTAAGAAGAAAAAAAAACGTCATCTGCTTCAGCGGGATGACTAACCTTTAAAATAGCAAAGGGGTTAAAACGGTACATTCTGATTGTTTTCTGAGTTGATGAAGTGCTGCTGTCACAAAATCATCGACTTTCAATTTTGTAGGCTTAAAATTAACTAACAGGGATTTCTTGAGGTAATGAGGTTTATTATAAAGGTTTCAACTCATCGTGTTTCAATGAGACTGCCGAAATATTTAATTAATTTTGAGACATCGCATCGTACCGTCCTGTTTCTGTTGTTACCCTTTAACTTTTGCGATACCCTTGATTTTGATGTTTTACCCCCTCGTTTAATTTTGAATAATAATTTTATTGTGTTTATTTTGAATTTTGTGGTTAAGCAAATTGGCGCGTAAATATTTTATCGTTAGACAGCTAAGCCATGATAAATTCAAAAGCTCTTTTAGGACTGGATGAAGGTGGGGGACCTACTATATGTATACTACTACTATCAAAGCCAAACAAAGTAACCGTTTGATATAAATACCAATCAGGCAGAATCTGCATTTACTGGACATGAGCCTTTCTGCGACCTTACAAAGAGACACCTGGCAAGGAAATTAATAACCCAAAAATATTAAAATTTCTCCATCTACAGTCTAAAGGTATTCCTGAACTAAGACACCCGAAGAAGTTCATTAACACCCCATACAAAAATCATCAACTGCGGTAAGCAAGATGAGACTACTCAGTAACACAATAACTAACCATTGCCCGCTTAAAACCATCCTTAAAAAATTAGTAAAACTGCAGATGATAATTGCCGATTCTGCAATGAAGAAGTAGAATCTACAGAGCACGTACTCTGCAAATGCACAGAGCTTCCTCGACAAAAACTTCAATAGCTAGGTAAAAGAAGGCTAATTGGGCCGTAGTCACTTGGGATAGATGCTGCGGATTCCTATGGAATAGGCACGATCAGTGCCTGTTTCTATTGACTAGGGAAGTAAAATAGTTGAAGATGTGCGTTAGAACTTTTACTATATAGGCGTAAGAAATTTCATAAATTTTGTTTGCAGACCATCAGGTTCTTCCACATCTGATTTAATAGCATATAGAATCAGCATAAACTCAACTTTGCCAAGGTAATGAAAACTAATGGCATCTCTGGCGGCTTGACGATGCCAGCTGCGCGGCGTTAGCGACCTTGGGCAACCACACCGCATTTGTACGGTTTTCACTTAGCACAGCGAAAGCCACTTTGTGAACTGAAAAATGTGTATGTAAGTAGGTGGCGATTTAAAATGTTCTAAACCATAATACGAAAATTTATTAGTATAGTTTTGCTTTGTCATCCGTTGCTAGAAGCCGTAAATAGTATTACGTTCGTTTTTATTGTATCGCGAAATTATTATATAAGGAAAGCTACATCACACACCCATTGCTAACAGGACGTGTTAAAAAAAATAAATAAAGAATTTATCCGATGCTACGCCTGAGAATTTTGCCTTTTCGTTTCAGGATATAGATAACTTCCTTTCAGAGTTCCTGCGTAGCCTAATCTGGCTCCCTCTGAATCCATTGGGACCTGACTGTTATCTGCACAGCAAGAGGCACTAATTCAGGATTCTAGTCCGCAGTACATACAAGCTGAACAGATCAGCGTCGAAATAAGGTCGACCCGGAGAGACTAATTACTTTTCAGCGGCAATTCACCTTGGTTCCAGAACTCAGCAGGTTTCAACATTATCAAGAGCTGACATTACGGTAAACGCTAACCCCAGACTGTCATAGGGACAGACTGGGTTTCGACGGTCAATCGAATCAGAGTGATACAGTTTGGTGCCCTCACACGGAGACGCTCGAGTAACACAGTTACTCTAATGAAAAAGACTAGACGAGGTGTCCGTCAGCTCCTTGAATTCATAATCACCTGTAAATCGAAAGTTTTCGACTGCCGTTGACATTAAGTGGTTCTTTCGGAGTATAAGTTGTCAACCGCAAGCAGACGTGTAACACTACTCTATTTAGATACCCGTCTGACCTGTTGATCATGGCTTTTAACAAAGCAGCGACAACTGCCCCTTCAAACTGGCTTAATAACCAAACATCAACTTCAATGTTAGTCCACCTCTCCGTCAGTCAAAAAGAATTTGTTTCTTAATTGATTTGATTTACAGTAAGCCTCTTGCCTATGAAACCTGAAGTCACGAATATTTCTCCATAATTTCTTCGGAGATTAGCTTACATCTAGCTTAACTGTACTTACATATTTGGCTTAATGAAAATGGTAAAACTACAGAAAATTAGTATAAAACGAGGGTAAAAATTCACACTGTGAAGGGTCAATTGTTGTCAAACATTAACATAGCTGAGACAATAGATTTTAATGAAAGGTATATACTGAGAAACCAACCTCGATAAGGCCAAGAAAATCTGAAAAACTACGACTCATGACCCGCTAGCGAATTAGAAACGTCGTCATTTCACGATGAAACCTCATTTTCAAAAAATCATTTCTGGAGACTAAGAGACCGGGTTTTCTAATGCAAATATCATCTCATTCCGGCATCCCATTTCAGTCAGTAATTCAGACCACCGTATAATCACGGCTCAATTTACCACCGCAAACCTATGCCACCCTGCTTTTCCATCTACATGTAGGATTCTCTGGCGCTATAAGAATGCCGATTAGGAAAGTCTCAATCAGTGTCTTAGAGAAATTGATTAGTCGATGTATTTTGCTTCGAGAGATGCTGATGAATGCACATTAGAACTTAGTTAGTAACATACTAAGTCTTGGCATGCGTGAATACATTCCGTATTCTTACAGCAGATCTCAACAACAGCAAATTCGCTCTTGGTTTAACGATAAGTGCAACCCAACTATAAAAGCGAAGGAGTGTGCTTTTCGCGCATGTCAATAGCATCCATGTTCGGAACTGAAACAAATCTAGAAGACTGAATGGAACACCTAGAACAACTATGTACCATCACTACTTAATAATGGTGAAGCGGTTGTTGGCTCCCTAGATTATGGCTAATATTTTGGTTGCTAGATTCGCTGCAAGTTCACGTCTTCCACGCACTTCACAGACACCTGCTTTTCATCTCCCATGTGGATGTGTATAAGAGCCAATACAAATCCGTACGAGAGATGTGTGCAAGGTCCTTAAAGGGATCAACATCTCTAAAGCGGCAGGTTCTAATGGTTTCTCCCCCCTGTTGGTTAAAAGCTATGCCTCTAAAGCCTCCGCTAAACCTCCGGGCAAACTATTCTACTTGTCTTATTCGACAGGCACATTTTCAACTGCTTGGAAACTAGGTCACTTTCACCCTATCCCAAGAAAGTAGACGGTAACGATCCCTCAAATTATCGACCAATTGTCTTAAAGGTTTTTGAGTCAATCATTAACTCCAAATTTATGAAGTATCTAGAAACTAATCAACTCATCAACGATCGCGAATGTGGTTTCCGAGCTGGACGCTCATCTGGAGACTTGCCAAATTTTCTCACGGAACGTTGGAACCGCAGTCTTTACAATTTTGGTGAATCCAAAATCGTTGCCCTGGATATTTCTAAGCCCTTTAATAGAGTCTGGCATCCAGTTCTTTTAGCCAAACTTAAAGCACATGAGTTCTCCCTTTCTCTTCTATAATGGATTAAAAGTATCTTATCCAGACGCCAAATACGTGTTGTATTATATGGCGTTACATCTGGGCCTAATCCCATAAAAGCCGGTATTACCCAGGGCTCTATTATCTCTCCAACTCTCTTTTTAATTGTCATTAACCCTTAAGGAGTATGGTAGATATCCGGGGTGCCACTGTTGGCAGTCGCGTAAGATCACTTTAACCGTTAAGTAGGCGCACTAGCAAAATCACACAAGTGGGCGTATGGGGCAGGAGTGACCCCAATTTCTTTTTAGAAACTTAAGTAAACCAGAAAATATTCACAAACAAAAAGTCTTTATAGAAAAGTAAAAAAAAACAAGGACCACTATTCGAAGTAGAGTAGAAAAGCAACACTATTCACTCAAAACTACAATCTCAACTTACGTTTTATTTATTTGCGCTGAAACTCATCCGAAAATATTATAAAATGTCGAAATTTCAAAAGACATACCTAAGATAACTTTCGTCATGAAAAAATTACGTAAGTGGCATGGAATCAAACTTCACTATAGTAAAAAAGCATGCGTACGTTGCAGTGGCTCGAGTACGACAATTTTCAAACTAGTTTTCTACGGTGAAAAGCTACTGCAAGACGCAAGGTCGAGAGAGAATGCGTTCTATATTTTTTCCGCGGTTGAAATTGCTCTGACCATATTCGTCTACTTAAGGGTTATTGTTCTCCTTTCCCTTAGTTTCAATTCCATCCATAGTTTCGCTGATCACAGTACCCTTGATTTTGCCTACTGCTTGGACACTCTTGGGGACTCCAGGTGGAATGCCACATCTGTGAAACGAGATTGCACGATTAAATCATTGACAAACGACCTTGAGACAAAGCGAATTGCGTCGAATACACTCCATCCAAGACCCAAAGCTACCTTATCTCATTAAAACAAGACCACAATTTAACTACCATGGAGCATTAATTTCTCATTCACCGCCACTAAGCATTCCATCTACGCATTAATATTTCCAGTAAATTTAACTGAACAGCATTGAAATGTCTAGGATTTCTGAAAAGGTGTAAGATATATTTCAGCCTATTTCAGTCCTACATTAGACCTACAATGGAATAAAATTCCCGTATATGGCCTGGTTTTGGTCGTACAACCTTAGCTTCATTATATATTGGAAAGCTCATTGGCGATGTGGCAATAAATTGCCATATCAACTCACTCGAGCACCACCGCAATGTTGGATGCCTTTCACTCCTTTATCACTACATGCATGGTCAATGTTCCGATGAAATATCTAGTCTGATTCTTTGTAGAATGATTCCGGCATGCAATACTCGCGCTACTAACTACGCACATCCCTTTACCCTACAAATTACTTTCGGCCATACAGTAAAATTCCGTGATGCTTTTTTTCTCGAACAGTGCAAATGTGGAACAGTTTTCCATCTTCTGGTTTTCCTCCGGCATACAGTCTGTGGAAGTATAAGGGCGACATACATCAGCACCTCCGCCACTCTCCTCATATGCCCTAACCCTATCCATATCTCCTTCCTTCCTTTCATGCTGTGCTTCGAATCATAGGGTGTCTTTTGAGCTTGGCTTAATAATTATAAAAAAAAAAAAAACAAAAAAATGCCAAGTGAAGCAAAATACTTCATATTTTTCATAAAAAAATTCTGCAGAACCGAACGATTTTTTTTTTTTATTAATAATAGTATTTTTTTACTTTTTTTAAAAAAATTCATTTTATCATTTACTATTGAGAGCCTCTAGTACTCTTTTTCCTTATTTCCAAACTCCAGTCAAGTCCTCGTATAAACCTGGTAAAACATTTGTTTAAATTCGAGCTAGTAACACCTTGCTGAACGCAGACAGCCGTAACTAGGTAGGCTTTGTTGTTTTTATAACGTAGTAAAAAAAAAATATGTTTTTTGTTATTACAGTCTTCTGACAGCGCATCTCAGATCTATACTAAAAAAGGGAAAATATATATAAAAAAATATATAATACATATCAAGGACCATTGGAATAAATCATCCGAGACTTTGTTTCATTTTTTATGTTTCCATATGGCTCTTACCTTTTCAGAAGATTATCACCAGTAGGGCTGGACCCGTATTCAGTGGATAACTCACAAGATTTAATAATCAAGAACCGCAGCTGAAACAGTACGCTGGAAGCACAAGCAACCTCATCCTCCGGCTATCACTGCTCTGTCGTAGTAATAGTACTGGTTTACCTACGACTGCTTGAAGATTAATTTCTCTCAGTGAATC
The DNA here is from genome assembly GCA_963924295.1 of Dioctria rufipes. Lineage (NCBI taxonomy): Eukaryota > Metazoa > Arthropoda > Insecta > Diptera > Asilidae > Dioctria > Dioctria rufipes. The sequence continues at coordinate 31,992,779 of OZ002742.1, forward strand.
GTATACCGATATCGAAGTTACCGCTTCCTGTCGTTCTAGTCAGGAGAGGGGTTACAGAGGTCGCGCCCCAGTACTAAGGCAGCCATACTGAACCTGTGGTCCTGAGGACTGCAAGGGTACCCCGTTATACTGCTTGCTTCTTTTAAAACATCATCTCTCGCTAATCACCGCTGAGATTTAAGTCTAATAACTGTTATCTTTCAGTAGTTTTTCAAGTCGCTAGTCTTTATAGCCGAGTTGGAAGTCAACTCACCGTGGACGGAAAAACAACAAAATTTTCCACCGCATCAGGTCATATTGTCATAGGGACAATAGGATCGCACCACAGTCTTCTGGGTTCACTAAAGACCATTCACCCGAGTAGTCGCCCCCGCTATAGGATAACTTCCTTAGACTGTAATAGGTACAGTTCTACGCATTCATTGATGACAGGCAATTAACATTGATAGCCGTCGCTAACTGTCCTAGGGACGCTTAGCCCGAGACTAATTTAATTACTCGTACAGAACGATTATACTACTGCCTTGAAGTGTAGTAACGTCAACTATATAGCACACACTCAAGATTGAAGATTCCTCATACTGCTTATCCAATTAATAACAATTGGTATCATCACCTAATCATCTTATACACAGTATTGAAGATTCCTCAATCGACTTACCCAATTGACAATCAACTATAGTGCAAACAACATTAGGTAATCAGTAACCCAAACTGATTACACTAAAGATGAAGTCATACTAAGTTTGTCATTCCATTTGTAACGTATAGAAATAATGCTGCTAGAGAAAAATGGATTGGACATCCACGCATAATATTAAAAGTTATTTTGATTTTTACATTTCCATTTGTCCGTCCGTCTGTCAGTCCTCACGATTACCCGAGAGCGCGTACTCGTGGAGAGCTGAAATTTTGCACACGGACTTTTTTAAAAATAAAAGTAAAATTAAGTTCGAAAATGAGATAAATCGGGCAACTCCTTCCTAATGTTGCCACATATAAATTTATGATTTTTACGTATACTGTGAAAACGATCAGTGCTAGACGTTTTTATTGTACTAAAAAGTTCTTCAGAATATGAAATTGGTTATAATTATTTTTTCTGTCCGACGAACCGTTCTAAAATATATTCGAAAAACCACTTCAAAAATCAAACTTGCACCATACGAAATTACAGACGGGTTTTCATCTAGGGTATCATAAGTATTGGTCTTCTTAGACCAATTGTAGTATTTTTACTTGTTATTTTAAAGATCTAAGCTTTATCAAGATATCTATGTGAAAAAAAATCCGGAGGTACTTATTAGACATCTCTTGGGAGATATTAATATAAAGTCACCCTATACCCAAATAACGCAGTATGGGAGCACTACACTTAGTGCAATGTATGTAGTAGTTTTTCTACTGGGGACCACCAGCACTTTTTATCTTATATTCTTATTTTAAAGATTTAAGCCTTATCTACCCACATGTCAAAAATCAGTATGACGAGTTTCATTGCTTTCTTTCATTCTTAATCTTTTATATTTATTTTTAGGCCATTCCAATTAATAATATTAGCTGTATAGAAATAATTTAGTGCAGAAACTTTTTTCTCCTCTCCTATTATACATATTATGAAAGCCTTAATGTAAAACCTAAGATATACCCAGAGCTCTAAATAAGAATTAAGTTAATACATATGAATTTAACTCATTATGTCTCATTCTGCTCTAATTCCTCTCAGACTTCTATCTCACTTCAATGCCTGAGTTTGCTAGATAACGATATGTACATATGTATACGCCTCTATAACTCTTTATATGTATATCCACCTTGATTTAAACAAATTCCACATAACCCACTTGAATACTGTGTGCATCAAGCAATATACAAATAAATAATTGCAAATAAAGAAATGTCCTATAAAAAAAGGATACTGGAAAATTTATGAATGGTTCGTTGGAGAAAATACAAAGTTAATGGTTGAGAGTACGAAGCCAAACATTCTGCTCATATCCTATTCAGAGTGCAAGTCTGCCTCAATATAAAAACATACTATATCATCACGCACAATATATAATACACATACAAATACATAGACACACATACAGATATACCTAAGTATATGTCCCCCATATATGTAAATTTTATGAAAACATCCTTTTATGAGATAACCAGTTGACAACAAAAGCCTTTCTTTTCCCGGAATACTAAAATGAGGCACAAAAATTTATTCATGCAAGGATGAGTAAATGTATTGCACTCCGCACTCTCAATAAGGACATATCGCGTAAGAGTGTAAAATTTATTACTTCTGTACAGAACAAGCGGTAATGTTCTCGTGTCGGAGGAATAGAACAGCATTGGGGGACCGATATGAGACAACATTGTGTGATAAAAGAATTTCATTTCAGCTCAGCCTCCTCCAACATTGACATCAACAAAACAAACAAACAAAACAACAACGAATGAATCAGCGCACAACGCTTTATATAGCGCAATCAAGTGAAATGGGTACACTGATGAGAACTACATCTCCAAAATATATGAGAACAAGGATATGAAAATGAGCATCTTGATCCTCATGAGAAGAAGAAAAAAAAACAACATCCAGATGAAATCTACTCCATGTCCTAGAAAAGCAGTGCTCTTTGTGATTGGTATTTGATGAATTAGTGCAGCATCAATGTGCTCAAGAACGATATACACAGATCTCAGGTTGGGATTGTAGCTTCTGCCATCATCAACAATCCGAAATTTGAAATTCAAGATGCATTTTGTACTTAATTTCTTTTTTTCTTTTCTTTTTTTATCCCACCCGAAAGGATCACAGGTAGTTCTTTACCACTTTCATTTCCGTTCGTTGTTTTAGTTTTTTTATGTGTGCACATGGGAATTCCAAAGCTTTCATTGACACAACTCTCTCTTTCATAAAGGAAATAAACGATGAAGTCGAAAACCATCATTTCAAGAGGCTGTGGGAACAAATTTTTTTTTTTTTTTTTTAGATCTAACGTATTTGCCGTAATAAAGTTTTATGCCCCCTGAATTATATGGAATTCACGAGAAAATATTCTATACAATTCCGTATTTAGTGGTAATCAGGTTATACTAGATATGAGGGAGCTCTCATGCAGTGAACAGCCTTGAAAAATGTGTCAAAATTACTTACGGACGCTATTATTCTCTCCGGGGTGCATTTACGATAAAAAAAAAACAAATTCCTTCTTTTTAAGTTTTATAACGTAGATAAAATTTTTATGACTCATCCATGGGATAGGAGGCGGAAAATTTGCTCTACGGAAGTTTAAGTAGGGCTTCTTTCGGTGAAGGATTCTATTTTACCTTACATAAGAGGATAGTGCAACTCAATTGAATTTAATTTTATTGTTCATTAAAAAACAAAAAGGCATTGAAAAATGTGAAAGGAAATATATTGTAGTTTAGGCGGGAAAAATATTGTGGTTATGTAACTACGTAATAAATCTAAAAATGAGATAAAACGAAGAAAAATGGGAAAAAACAAGTATCTTCTCTCTTAAAAAAAGCAGTGACAGGGGTGTTGTTGGTGGATAATACGTTTTAGAGTGTCCTTTTTGTACTAGATAGAAAGCGGATTAAAATGATTGATGGGGTTAAACTAAGTCGCGGTTAATTTTCCGGTGTATTTTAAGCCCGATACAATAACTCCGAATGCTCTGAGCACCGATTTCTTGTAATTTTATTTACTTTCAGAGTACTCTGAGAGGCCTAAACGTGTATCTTTAAGCGAGAAACACCTCGACCTCAGTATAACTTTAAGAACCTTAACCTGATGAGCTAGCCTCACCAACTTTCCCATTGGGAGCTTGATAACCTGATCTCATATATTCTACAGAACTGTCAAAGTCGGTGAGGCCGGCCAGGTTGGAAAATCCAGCACTGCGTTTCACGCTTTATTTTTGCTCAGGACGTTTAGTCGGGTCTGCCAGCATTAGCTGACAGCTCACTCCGTGATAGTTTTCGTAAGGGTTGCACCCCGGCTATTTACAGAGAGGATGGGGTGGGCAGAGCGAAATCCCAAGCTACCACGTCCATAATATAAAAAAAATCATGCCGGGGAAATACAGGCGAGAAATTACAATATTACGCATCATGTTCAGAAAGAACCTTACCTTGCATTACTTGAGATGATCGCTGCGGACCAGATGTTGATAGTCCCGGTTGCCCGATGTCACCAGCGGCATAGTATTGCTGTTGACCCTTTTCTGTACGGAGTAGTAAGAGCCCCTAGGATGGAGGAGAGAGAGGAAAACTCCAGAATTTAACACATTTCCTTGAAATTTTTCTTTTTACTATGTGTCGGCATTATCCGTAATATCCTATAGTAACAAAAGTTGATTTTTTTCTATCTGAAGTTCACCCCCGAAGCACTGGATAGAGATCTATACACTTTGAGAGCCTAATTGAGCTAGATCAACCCATTGGTCTAGTACCACTACGGTTACGCACCCACTACGAAGAGGGCGTGCCTATTATTGAGCCTGCACGTAGATTTCACGTAAAAACTATAAGATTAGTATATCTCGAGAACGCCTTCTAGAGGGGTAAGATGGAATAATACAGCAAGCTGCGGAGAAGATCGTATAATTCAAATTCCGATAGGCTATCGCTAAGGTCTTACACATTTCATACAACCTCGTGACTGAAACTAATAGGACTCGACCAACAGAAGTTCAATTAACCTAAGAAATAAGAAGCTAGGATGCCTTCCATACAGTGATAAGCGCGAATTACACCATTGGATGAAAACCTTAATACTAATAAGTAGGAGGTTTGAACCCTCTTTATGGAAAATCAAAAAATAATATATAATTATAGTAGGGGGAGCCCGGTGTTAATAGAGATACCTAGATGAGTGGGGGTGGGGTGGGGTGGCTAGAGATAAATAATATCTATATTATTATCTGGCTCGATAGCGTGATTCCGTACTCTAGGGTCTCACTCTGTATCTATTGGTGTGTGTGTGTGTGTGTGCGTGCATACAATCATATGTGTGGGAGAGCGTAGTGCTCTACGTTGAAGCGTTCCAGGCAGTGCCCAAATATATAGTAAAACACAAAATTTTGTTATAGCAACCGAACGAATGAGTTGCCCGATTGGCCCCATTTTCGAAATGTATTTGCAATTTTTTTGAAAACGCCGTTTACAAAGTACGAGCTGTCCAACTCGAAGCTTTCTCAGGCAGCTAAAAACAAAAGTTTTGTATGGCATCACTAAAAAAGGGTAACCCAGTTTAGTACATTTTTGAAATTTTTTTAAACTTATTTAAAATTTGTTTTAAGAAAGTCCCGTGCTCAAAATTTCAGCTCTGTACAGCGTGAGTCAGTATCCAAATATATAGTGAAAACCTAAATTTTTGTATGGCAACACCAAAATATGGTCGCATGATTTGGTCCATTTTTGAAGCTGTATTTAAAATTTTCATGAAAACGCCGTGTACAAAATTTGAGCTTTCCACGTCGACGCGTTCTCAGATAGTTTCCAAATATATAGTGAAAAACCAAAGTTTTGTATGGCATGCCCGATTCAGGCCATTTTTGTAATTTTATTTACTATTGCTAGGAAAATACCACGTACTAAATTTCAGCTCTCTAAGTGTACTCATTGTGAGGCAGTAAATATATACTAAAAAACGAAATATTCGTATGGCAACCCTACGAAGCAGTTGCGCGATTTAAACCATTTTTGATCTTGTATTTGCAATTTTTATGAAAACGTTGTGTAAAAAATTTCAGCTTTACAAGTTGAAGCGTTCTCGGGCAGTTTTCTAGACCTCGATAACAGAGTCATCTATCGTGTCCAAAACTATCCTATCTTTCAAGCTGGAACCAACTAAACAAATTCACAAATTTTCATTGAAATGAGTTAGGCGGTTTCGGATATTAGCGTGTACAAACACAGTGACACGTGATTTTCATATATTAAGATAATAATTTAATTTTTTATTTTTCAGTTTTATACTTAATGTTAATGTTAAGAGCAGGGTCGACTAGGCCTCGAAGACCATGCGAACACCGCGACCAGAATTGATTTGTTATGCATTCCCTTAAGGTGGTTAGGTAAAATCGAGTCTTTTAACAAGCTCGATTATTGCTCTTGGGGTTAGGTCGCAAACTTTATTTTGAGAAATAAGTGTTCCTCCATTGATGTGCAGTCTTAGACCTACGAGGGCTGGACACTCACATATAACATGCATCGAGGTTTCATGTTCCTTTCGGAAAGTCGACACAGTTCACTGTACTCTGCTAAAAGCGACATATGTTTGACCTTCTGCGAATAGTTTTGATCCCAAATATACGACAGTGTGATTTACAGAACTACCTTGCATTTTATGTAGAGTAGATGCCCATGGTTAGACTATTGATAGCATTCTCTGTTCAACCGTGCCATAGATACACTTGGCAGAGAACTGATTAATCTTGTGAACACCATCTCTACCAAAGTCTGCAATTCTATTTTACTCGTAAAGCTTTTTCATTTGATAGTCATATCAAATGGGTTGTGGTATTGTCCTCTTAATAAAGCCCATCCGGTCTAGGTGAGGTAAGCTCATTCAGACAGATAGGAAATCTTTATACTATAAATATATAACTACCTATTTAAGTGGCCGTTTAGGATATAATTGATTTTTTCTATCCTCGATCTATACATAGTCTTTATTTTCAGTTTTAGTTTTTTATCCTTATTGATGCTGATTTTTACAATGTGCCTTCATACCGCATTGTGAATCTTGTTAACAATACAATGCTATGCCTCAAAAAAAGAAAACCCTACGATCGAGTTCTATATGAGACTGAACTAGGTAATAGATCTTATTCCTTTACTTCTTTACTTTATTTCTAGCTGCTTTATTTTTCAATCAATCTCCTATTCATGAAACCCCCACTTTAGTGCACTGTTGTCAAGACTTCAACTCAGAACATTTTTGTAATTTTTTCTCGTTAACTATTCTTTGCATATCAATAGCATACACATATACATAATTTATTTCAAATATGCATTAAATGTAAACATGAAAACAACATAACATCACAGCGGTGTGTAAGTGAAGTTACCCGCATTACAGATAATCATACGAGTCATTAATATAAGTTACGTATATGTGCATTTATGTAGGTATTACGCTCCCTTCGAATCCGGCTGTCAAAATTAAAAGCTTAGAAACATATAGTCGACCCTTTGGATCATTCCACAAAACTTAAAAAAAATACTTCAATTTATTTATATCCACTCCAATGGAAGTTTTTTTTAATCCGTTCTTCACTTCCCTTGAAAGCATGGGGGTTACACATAGTCTCTCCATCTCACGCTATTCTGGGGAATCCCCTTGATTTCTGTCTTTCTTCTATTTTTTTTTATTTATTGTCCTTCTCTATGTTTCCATGGTCTTCTCACTTTTCATTTCCCTACGGATTGCATTCAAATTTAATTATAGTGCCATTTTGTGTATAGGGCATTGTCACAAAAGAATTCGCTCGTCGCAGTGACTAGTTGGGAGGCGTCTGTTTGCAACCCCAATTTTAAATAATAAATATAAGTTAACAACAAATTCAAATGACCTAAGACATATACAACTTCAAGTCTTACCAGCATATGATTAAGTTCAAAGAGGGATACCAAAGTAAAAAATGTCTATTAACATAAGAATTCAAAAAATTCGCAAATATTTTCATCATTGTAGAAGAATCTATTGAAATTCCAACGTATAATCGCGACAAACAAAATGTAATATAAAATCTGATTGCCAATATCTCCTCTTCCACAAATTAACCAAAAGCAATGAATTCCAAAGTTGGGAAACAAATTAAGAAAATTTTTCAATTTATCATCTCCAGAAAATTTTTTGCGACCCTCATCTCTCCTTCCGCTCCACCCACTCTACATTTACGAGAAGCACGTTCAATTGACCTCCATTTAAAATTCTTTGTCACAACTTTACAATAATTCCATTTTCGAAATTCCAAGCTCCATTCTTTTTTTTTTTTTCGTAACTGTAATAGGTATCAATGTATACTTGTTGATTGATTGATAAGCGATAACTTTTCGACAAGATTTTGAGGGTTCGTGAAATATTAAATCACCCATTCAATGAACAGCAAATTGCAAGAAAAATAAGACTAAAGAAAAAATGGAGAAAAAAATAAGAAAATTAATAGGTCGACCTTTGTCTTTATCATTTCCAGAAAATTGTCGAATACCAAGTAAATGATAAAAAAAAAAACATTTTCTTTTCTTAGGAAAGATGTTTTCTTGTTGTTACAAATACTTATTGAACATGTTTAATTTTTGGGAATGAATTAAAAAGTGAGCGGGCATTGTAATGGTTGATTAGCTTTATTTAAGTTTAATATTGGTTGTTAGTATCCTTTTCATTAAGCGGAAACATATTTTTCTTTCAAATTTATTATATACTTATTAGAAAATGTAATTTTGATCATTATAGAATTAAGTGAATTGATATTGTTTCCGAATAGCTCTGTTTTTACTTCCGATGTCATACCTCGACTTAATAATAATTTGAACAACATAAATGGAAAACAAAACACTGAATATTTGGTCACTTCATTGTTCCGAAGTTTTCTAAGTTCTAAGTTTTCTAAGACCAATTCTTATGATACCCTAGATCAGGTGTGGGCAGACTTTTACAGGGTACGGGCTACTTCTAATTTATTCAAGTTGAGCGCAGTCCACTTAGTGGCTTAAGTATGGTGAGCTAGAAAAAAGGTCTACTTAAATAAATATGTACCTACGTATGTAATTCTTTTGCAGTCTATAAGAAAAATTATTAATGCACCTATTTTATTTAGCAATAGAGTTTGGGGTCGGGAATAATTTATTTAATGATAATTATTTTTTTACTTAATCCCCACCTACAAATTTAAAATAATGAAAGTATTTTATAAGTTCTAAAGGAGGTTAAAATATTTCACTAGTATTACTTGTTTTCTATACATAAATTTTCCCTCGTTTTAACATTAGGATGATTTCATTTTTTGAGCTTCACGTCATTCATAACAGAAAATATACGTTCAACAGTGGCACTGCTTTTGGGGAAAATATAAATGTTGAAAGAATAATCATTTCTTTTGTTAAATTTTTCCTGAGTTGTATAATATTGTCATTGTAAAAGGAATCTAGTTTTTCTTTTCAAAGCAAAATTGGGGTCCACCATTGAGAATTTAATTCTTCAATGGATACCTTGTTATACGGAAAGGCATTTACAAGAGGAACAATGGAATAGAAAAATTACCACTTTGAATCTTTTTATATCGTTTATGTCCACGAAATTTTTAGCACAATAGATTTTTAATCAATCGAAAACAAAAATGGAAAATAAATTGTACTTTAATAGTCATAAATTTATCGCAGAAAGTGGTAGAGTGGTAGATTGTACAATGTTACCTCAAAAAGTGGTAAATTATTATTATTATTTATTTGGTCAAAACAATGTACATTAAGAATAGATTTTTTAGGAGTACATGCTCTAAGTTACTAATCAGAAAAAAAAATTTATTATTAAGATTTAAACTATAGCATTATAGCAAAAAGAAGAAAAGTAAAAGCAGACTAATAAATTGTACAAATTAACAAAACGAAGGTATATAAGTATCTATCAATTGAAAACAAAAGAAGAAAATACAGTACTAAAAAGCATGAAAAAAAGAAGAATAAATTAAATAGAAAAAAAATGAGATAAAAGAGTGATCAGTAGTAGTCAAAATTAAAAACTATTGGTAAGATGATTGAAAACAATACGTTTAAAGCTGTCAAAGGTGCCCGACCATAATGAGTTTCTTATATCAATTGGTAAGGAGTTCCAAATACTGACTGCTTGGACGAAAAATTGTCGATCGCTCACCAGAAATCTGCTGATAGGTGGTATAAGAGTTAGTGCTCGACTTGATCTATTGAAGTGCAAGAACTTAAACAAATAGTTCGGACATTGAAATTTTATGACCTTAGATAGTAATACTACTGTCCTGAATTTGCGATACCGCTGAAAAGAACAGCCAAATAGAGCGTCAGCAAAAGGTGAAACGTGGTCATAGCGCCGAAGTCTAAAAATATACCTAATGATGCAATTGAAAGTGACCAGAAGCTTCCTCTCCGAGATACTATCAAGCCCATTATAAATTTCACAACCATATAATAAAATCGGTGCAAGTAAAGCTTGTGCTAGTTTTAACCGAGTTAATAAGGGAGTGAAGTCGCTAAAAGCCCAAAGGCGTCGCAGTCCATAATAAATTTTCCTAACCACAGAATTTATATGGTCACCCCAAGTTAATCTATTATTAAATATAATACCCAGATTCTTAGCTGAAGTAACAAGCGAAATTATTTCACCATTTATATGAACTGGAGAAAAATCGGAACAGTCAGTACCTAGCCTACTTATAATTAAACACTTAGATTTACTTGCATTTAATTTGAGTCCATTGGATGCAGTCCATTTGGCAAGCACATCAAGATCGTCATTAATAGAGCAGATTCCATCCTCGGACAAACCAATAGGCCTAGAAAATGTAAGCTGTACGTCATCCGCATATAAATGAGGTTTGCAGTTCTTAATAACCGTAAATACATCATTTATGTACAATGAAAATAATAGAGGGCTCAAGACTGAACCCTGCGGGACACCTGCCAAAAGGGGAAGAAAGTTAGAGTAACTTCCATTAATATGTACAGACTGAAATCTGTCCCTCAGATAACTGGCAATTAACCTAGATGCCTCGAGTCAAAAATTAAAGTATTTAACGAGCTTTACACATAAACGATCATGATTAATAGTATCAAAGGCTTTAGAAAAATCCAATAAAAGCACAAAATGTAATCATTGTCAATGGCCTGCCGAGCTTATAGGCTTGATCTCGTACCATTATGAGTTTTCTAATAGTATCCGAAAACCATGGGCAAGCCGGGTTATCAATAACTCTGGTTTTCAACGTAACAAATTTTTCATGGAGATTAGCAATATACTCATTAATTATATGGATTTGAGAGTCTACATCAGCAATGTCACGTAAATCTAATACTTTAGTCATAAATAATAATAATAATTTATTAGCAATATTATCGCTATACAATACCACAATTTTTCATTTACAAGTTCACAAATATATAAATTTTAAAATTTACAATATTGCTATCTTTTTAATATATTGCACACAACTTTTTTTTAAATTAAAATTAAAATTTTGTTCACTTTTCAATTCAGTCGGAACTTTATTAAATTTCTTGAAACTCATATACCAGTGCATTCTGTGTACGAGATTTATTGTATAATTGCAGTTTGATGCTCCTCTTAGATTATATGGTTGAGCCTCTCCCATCTATGTGATCATATTTAGAAGATATTCCGGAAGCAAACCATTTTTCATTTTGAATATAAAAAGTAATACATTTATCTCAATTCTTTGTTTAATATCAAGCCATAATAAAGAATTAAACATACTACTAATACGAGTGAAATGATTACAACATAGAATTACACGCATTGCCTTATTTTGTAATTTTTGTAACCTGCTCAAATCTTCTTGATTACATATAAACAATATTGCAGAACAGTATTCAAAATATAGTTTTATAATACTCTAGTAAATATTTATAGCGGTAGCCAACGTAACTTTCTTTCTAAATCTCTTCAAAAATGCAATCTTTTTACCAAATTTTTTAGCAATATAGTTTATGTGTAATTTAAAATTTAACTTTTTATCAAAAAAGCACTCCTAAGTATTTATATTCATTCACACATTCCATTAGTTCACCATGCATTTCAACACACACATTCATATTACAATTTATCGTTATAAATTTTGTTTTACTTATATTCAGTTTTAATTTATTCATCTGTCACCAGTCACACAATAATTCTAAATCTTGTTCTAATTTTATTTTCAATGCATTAGTGTCTTTCCCTGATATATACAACAATGCATCGTCAGCAAAAAGTACTATTTTTGAGAATTTCAACACTGATTTAATGTCGTTCACATACATAATAAACAAGATAGCTCTAAGTACTGATCCTTGTGGAACGCCCATCTATATTCTATCTATATTCTATTTTACTGGAAACTGTACAATTTATTTTGGTGTTTTGCCTTCTTCCATACAAGTAGGTATGAAACAAATTGAAATTCCTTCTAATGAATTTCATATTTTGCTAATTTATTTAATAATATGTCCCTATCTACAGTTTCAAATGCTTTTCTTAGGCCTAAAAATACAGCAACATCCTAATTGAGGCATATATTTCTTCCTTCCATTGGCACACTAGCCAATTAATCGCCTTTTCACAGGAATATTTTCTCCTAAATCCAGGCTGTTCTAATATAATCAATTTATTTATTTCCAAGTAACTTTCTAACTGTTTTTGAACTACTTTTTCTAAAAGTTTTTCAGAAGCAATGTTGGTCTGAATTTTTCTGCTTTTTTTGTGTTTTTAACTTTCTGAACAGGGATAACAATTGATTCTTTTCATAAACTAGGGAATTCTCCATACAGCAACGATTTATTTATTATGTCAACCAAAGTAACACCCCAATTAATCCAGTTATCTAATATCATGCCTATTCTAATTGAATTATAGTCCCGTTTTTATTCATGTTTTTGCAGATATCTTTCATTTCATTATACTCCTATCTTCTAAAAATAAAGTCATAGTCTAATTCTGTAATCATGTCCGAATACGTTCTACCATAGCATCAGGTTGCTTGCATTTATAGTCACCAAATTGGATTTTCTTTATTTCAGGTTACACTTCAGGGGCAACCCGAAAACATAGTTACATTGATTGTGAAAAGTCGGTCTTCCATTAATATATTTCTTTTAGTATGCGCGTCTTACGTCTTAGTAAATGTGGTCACCCAAAAATGTCTTGGCGGTCTACCGGTCGATCGCGATCGACTTAATGCCCACCCCTGCCCTAGATGAATGGCAATAGGTAATTTATTATGGGCAGCTCTTTCTGTAAGTTTGATTGTTGAAGTGGTTTTTCACATATATTTGTAGAACGGTTCGTCGAGCAGTAAAAATTATTATGACCAATTTCATACGATTTCATATTCTGAAGAGCTTTTCGGTACAAATCTAGGACTGATCGTTCTCACAATATACGTAAAAATCCTAAATTTTTATATGATAACACTAAGAAGCGATGCTCGATTTAGCTCATTTTTGAAATTATATTTACTATTCTTATGAAAACACGATATACAAAATTTCAGCTCTGCACGTTGACGTGTTCTCAGGCAATTTCTAAATATGTATGTAGTGCAAAACAACATTTTTGTATGGTAACCCTATGAAGGAGTTACGAAATTTTTTCATATTTTCGAACCTCGGCAGGTAATATCGAATGTATGCTTGTTGTATAAGAAGTGTTTTAAGACCATACGTAACGTTCGTCCAAATTTCCGACTCTCATAACGTTTCATTTACTATCCCTTCAATTATAGAAGAGGATATACTCGATCATATTAATGGGCTTCCAAATGATCTCACAACGGGTCCGGATGGGATCCCTCCAGCCCTTTTTAAGTCTTGCTGCCTCGCTACCCCTTTGAGAATTATTTTCCAAAAATCGCTCGATAATGGTTGTTTCCCGCAATTATGGAAAAAATTCCTTTATCATACCTATCCACAAAAATGGTAGTAAAAATTATATTTCTAATTATAGGCCTATTGCAAAATTATCTTGCATGCCCAAGTTATTCAAATCTTTCATTTATTCTCAAATATACATTTCCTACAAGAATTTTCTCTCTTCAAATCAACATAGGTTTATTTCGGGCAGATCTACAACCACTAACTTATTGGAATTTATCTCTGATACCATTCACGGGCTTGAAAAAGGAAACCAGACAGATTGTATTTATACAGACTATAGTAAAGCTTTCGACAAGCAAGTATGGGTTTCCCACAATGTTTCTAAAATGGACGGAGTCATATCTAGATAACAGAACATACCAAATCTATTTCCGCCACTCCATCTCTAGAGTCTTGAAAGCTTCGTCCGGCGTACCTCAAGGGAGTCATTTAGGCTCGTTGCTATTTATTTTATCTATTGACGACATTGTACTGAAGCACTGCAAAGTCTTAATTTATGCTGATGACATTAAACTTTTCGCTCAGATTAAGTCTTTTAATGATTGTCAACTGATACAGGGTGACCTCCACAAATTTTACGATTGGTGCAAAAGCAATAATTTGGTACTCAATATCGACAAATGTGAGGTGATGACTTTCCACAGGAATCTGAATCCTATCTCTTATGTCTATAGGTTCTCGGCTTCTGTGACTTGGGTGTCAAATGTGACCATAGATTGAATTTTAACTCCCACATAAACCACACCTAAGAGTAGTTCTAAGCTGGGCTTTATAAAACGTCGGTCACGAGAGTTCTCGAATCTCTCCATAACATTACGTTTATATACTTGCTTTGTGAGACCACTTCTTGAATACGCTAGCCAGGTCTGTCTCCTTTTTATGGTACACACATCGTCCGTATCGAGTCTGTTCAGCGAAACTTCCTGCGCTTTGCTCTTAGGGACCTACCCTGGAATAACTCATTGATTCTTCCACCATATGAGGATCGCTTGCAGAGAGAAACGTCGCTTGGTTGCCGATGTAACTTTTGTTCACCAACTCTTAAACGCGAATGTTGATTCCCCGTTGTTACTTGACAAAATCTCTTTCCGTGATAATAGGAACAATTTGAGAAGGCTACCTCTGTTGCATGTCAACTCCTCAATGTCTAACTTTGGCATGTATGAACCTGTTAATCGCATGTACATTGCTGTTAATAATTTGGCTGAGCATTTTGTTGTTGAGGTTTCTAAGCATGTTTTTAAAAAACGTCTATGTAATATTTAATTTTGTTGTTCTATTGAACTATTTTAATTTCTTTCGTTTTATGTTGCACGTCATGTTCATCCGGTGTTCGGTTCAGACTAATTTTAACATACTAATACTCACATTAAATGATGAAACGCATGTATTGTTGACCGTTCTGGTTCTGATAGGCAAAATATATAAAAGTCTGGTAAATTTTTACTTTTCGTCACAAACGCGTTCCATTTAACCTCACACTTGGAAGGTTGCACAACTGCCGAATTTTTTTAGAATTTTTTTTTTTTTAATTTCCAAAGGAAAAAATTAATGTGATGAGACGTTGATTAGCAGAGTGAAAAATCCGAACTAATTTATAACAAAATGTCACTGACATGCATAACATCAACCGCTGACACTACTGAAATCATTTACATTATTATGGGATCACTTTTCTATAGTTGTCTCTTTTTGGTATAACTAATTTATTCCGCTAAACTTCTATACAAAATCCATCATAGCCCAATTTCAGTACAATATGGATTCTTTAAATGAATATATAGAATAGAAATGACAATACAATATTGGTAAACTTTGTTCTGTTCCCCATATCTACTTTTAGGGAGAGACAAAATCGAGTTTAAGAAATGTTTGATGTTATAGAGAATAAGATAATTTCGAATATATTTGGAATTTGTTGAACTTGAAATATGAATTTTAAAGCGAAAATGAAACTTTAAGTTAAGATAATTGTCACACCCCTGCTAATAAAAGTTGACCTAAATGATATAGAAAATCATGCAGTCTATGTTATATATGTATGTTAGTGCAAAAAGTCGGAAACAAATTTCACGAATTCCAAATATCAATCTAACAGCATAATTTTTCCAACGTCTTCGAACACGTTTGCGTCAAAATTCCAATCCAACTATACCTTAAAGATCCACCTGTTCCAATAGAATTATTGGCAGACGTAATACCTAATACACCAATTTAAAAGTATAGGTAGATCTCAGTAATTTTTAATATCTTTTATCTTTCACAATTTCAGAAAACTCGTCATGGCGGTTGAAGGTTTGAAAATTTTAATGTATGTATTTCATTAGATAAAGGGACTCGCTGGTGCAAAACGCAATTACAACAGCCAAACAATTTTTTGAAGAGATGGGGAGATATCTAGTAAGTCTCGTCGAGTTAGAATGGAAAAAAAAATAAAAGTGGTGAAAATTCGCGAGACTTGGCGCTATATCTTTACAAAAAGAAATACGAAGAGAAATGTTTTTGTCATTGACTCTATCCAGTAAAAACAAAAAACGTTTTGAAAAATTACATGTCCTCGCAACGAACTATTTATGACTGTAATCCTTTTAATTGGAAATACATATGAAATGTCAAGTGCACAACTTTGTTGACATTTACGAAGAACAGTTCCATATTGCAAGGAAAAGGATCCAATAGGGGAATGCCCACTTTTCATGCAACTATAAACCCCACACCTCCAGACATGAGAGATATCTTAAACGAAGCATATTTTATTAACAAGGTTTATTTCAATTCAGCGGGGGAAAGCTTTGGCGATCGGATGAAGCTTGAACAACTTTCTTTGGTGGACATTTCTACTTATCGCGATTGCGCGAAATTGGTGAATTGTAGAAAATAACTTCGTATGAGAAAAATTTTCACAGTACTAATGGCCATGAAGAAAGAACTACAAAAATATATCCGAAATGTTGTAACTGAGGTGTATGTGTTCCAAGTGCATGAAAATTGGTTTCCGGCAGCAAAAGCGTCCCGAGAAAGTTCTCTGAATCGGGAAAAGAGTACACCACCAAATAATACTCGGCGAGACCTTTAATTTGATATGCAACATGCCGTATTGGAATCAATCCCTCTCCCGCCGGGGGCTCACGGCTTCCACCCTAAAAGTATACAAAAAAAAATTTCCTTCTATGAATTTATAGCTGGAAATGAGCCGAGACGAACACTGAAATCGTTTTCCAATCGGAGATAACCCTACCTAGTTAGAGGCGTTCTAAGGCGCGAAAAATCTAGACTATAAAAATGCGTATGGGGATGGCTATAAATTGCTATTTGAGCTTTCGAGTATAGGTGTGTGGGTACTCAGACTTCTTCTCACGACCTTAGGAATTCGATTCAGTACTATATTTTTCAAAATGTACTAGATAAAATAATAAATCTGCCCCCCCCCCTCTCCGGCTTTCCGCTTTAATGAAATAAACATTGTTAATAAAATATGTTCAGAATATCATTATGCATCGTTTAAGACATTTCTCATGTGTGGAGCTGACGGGCCTAAAATGGGCATTGCCCTTTTATAATTTTACATGCTCTACAAGAGCAAGCAACACGTTGAAAAAATGGACAAGGAGCTCCTGAACTTATATATTTATTCAAAAATAGAGGTTGGAAAAATCTGTTCGATATATAAAGATATTGTTTAGAATTTTTTAAACAATTACCATCAGTGTCGGTAATTGCGAACGGAGCTTTTCTAAATTAATATTAATAAAAAAAAAAGTATCTTCATTCCACAATGAGGGATTTAACTTTCGGGATTTATGCAAAATATATGTTTTAAGTAATCAAAACGTCAAAGTCCATATACGAATCTTATGCAATTATTAAACGCGATCTCTAATTTTCGCAAACAATTAGAATCTAGGCCAGTAAAGACTAAACTTTCATAAGTAAAACAAGATATTAAAAGTGCTCTGACGATTACAGAAATTAAATGTGCTGAGCGCCAAAGGCGATGAAGTCCACAATACATTTTTCCCAGCATGCTTTTAATATAATCATAGCAGTTCAACCAAGAGTTTAGTATTATATAAAGATTCCTGATACGCTCTAAGCGGAATAGCGGTGTATTTCCAAGAGCAATAGGAAAAAAATTTAAAAGATACAAACCTCTTCGGTATACTAGTATATAATTAAACTTTTTCGCATTCAATGCAAGGTCGTTTAATGCTAACCAGTCATCTATCCGCTCAAGATCACTATTGATTTTAAAAATACAAACCTCAGATAAGACAATAGTATAGCTCATAAAACTCAGCACGTCATCTGCTTATAAATGTATATTAGCATGACGAATAACATCCAGTTAGTCATTAATAGATAGGCTGAATAACAACTATCCTAGAATAGAGCCTTGAGGGATTCCACATGTCAAATTCATTGCATTAGAAAGGCAATTATTAATTTTCACTTGCTGTGTTCGTCTAGATAAAAATCTGTTAATAATTGAAAGTGCGGATGAGATGAAGCTAAAATGCAGAGCGAATTTTTGCAATAATTTATTGTGATTGACACTGTCAAAAGCCTTAGAAAAGTCCAATAGTACTAGAATTTCCATTTCATTCTTATCAAGTGTCTCACGAATATCGGTGGTAATTTTCAGTAAAACTGTTTCGCAGCTGTATTTCCGACGAAAGCCAGATTGACAAGCAGACAATAACGAGCGTTCCTGAAGATACTCGAATATCTGACTTGATATGAGCTTCTCCAGCGTCTTCGCTAAGAAACATAATAAGCTGATAGGTCAGAGGTCAAGCAAGTTACATGGGGAGTTATTTTTAGCTACTTTGCTAGGAGTTTTGACGTATAGTTAAACCAATATTAGAGATATGCTTGACAACAGGTAATATAGCAAGCAAAAGTAATTTCACGAAAACGCAATAATCCACAATTCTCTACACCTTCTTCCTTTAACGTCAAGGCTGTGCTCCTGCAATATTTATTATAAAAATAAAATAACACAAAAAAAAATATTATTTAGTAGAAAGTTGAAGGAACTGTAAAAATGTTGGAGTTTTCCAGAAAAAATAAAACTTTCACAAAAGCTTTTAAAAGCTATTTTTCTTGCACAAAAAAGAGAAACAAAAAAAACAGATGCAATCAAAAATGTTGAAAAAAGTTCATTGTCCTTAGCTACCTATTTCATTTATCTTAAAATGCGCTAGTTAAATTCTTTTTATACTTCTCCAGGAAGATGCACTCAACAAAAGTCGCAAAAATATCTTATCAAAGAGAGTGTAAGCGATCTGAATCATAATTATACCTACCTACCTACCTACCTACCTACTAGGAATAAACAAAGAGTAAATGTAAAACAAAGCAAATTGTTGTGCTCGAGTACATTTAAGGAATGTCTAAAACTTGTAAGAAGCTTAGAGGAGACAACAACCGTCTTTCGCGACTTATATTACACTCATACATGCATACAAACATACATATGTATCTCTCTTTCGAAATATGTACCTACTTAAACGTACTTTTACGTGTTTTTGTCATTTATCCTCATAAGCATTCTAGTTACAAACTTGTTTCGTTGTTGTTCCATAAGCCAAGGCAGAATGCTTTTGTCATTTCTCTTGGTGAATTTTGCGTGGTTTTAAAGGATTGCCTTTAAGGATTTTCACATATGATTTTACTCGAAAATTTTCTCTATTTACTCAAAGCTTTCCTGTGTTTCTTGCATGTAGATTTTAATGTGATTCTAGTTAAGTAGGAACAAATGTTTTTTTTGAAAATAGTTTCCGTCATTACTAATCTAAAGTTTTAGATTTTCTTGAGATTTTAAGATTTGGATTATAAGATTATTTTGGTTTTGTTGTATAAATTTTACTGTGTGATTTTATTATGTAAACTTGGTACATAAAATGTGTTTCGAGCTAGTATAGGTATATATGATTGCTAGTATTAGGTTCTGATAAGAACGAACAAAATTTTCAGGAGGCTATATGATAAATAGACCACAGGGGAAGATTTTTCATTACGCATATTAGGCTATGGCCTAGGGAACTCTATATTTTGATGGGCCTGTCCTTCCTTCATCTTGCAATCTGCAAAAGCTTAAGAATTACATACATCAAAACTTCATTCAGCATTCTCCTCATGTTCCCTAATCATCACCCAATCTTCTTCCTTACATACTTAATTTTGGTGCATAGCGAGCAAAGCTCTTGTGGTAAGAAACTTTTTAATAAAAGATTTTTGTGTTGAAATCTGCAAGTTTGTGCAGCAATTTTGATGTATGTATATATGGTTGGATCCGAGCAGGAAATAGAAGCGCTTAAAGACGAATCTAAGATTGCTTTTTTGCAGAATAAGGAAACGCACACTCACGTGCGCACACGAAAGACTCATGAGTAATTTACGGCTCATGTGCGCGTTCCATTTTTAAAAACTCATGTGCGCGTGCGTGAGTCGTTGTCATTTTATTAGCGCACGCGCCCATGAGTGAGTAATTCACAATAAGAAAGCGCACACTCGCGTGCGCACACGAAATTTCTTTCTGCTCATTACTCACGAGTGAGTAATTCACTATAAGAAAGCGCACACTCGCGTGCGCACACGAAATTTCTGACTGCTCATTACTCACGAGTGAGTAATTCACAATAAGAAAGCGCACGCTCGCGTGCGCACACGAAATTTCTCACTGCTCATTTCCTACTTGTGTAAGCAATTTTATTTATGAAATACTTGCATTATGTAGATAACGTGGATAATTAATATTTTTAATGTTTATTCGCCCTTTGAGCATACATATGTATGTGCAGGATTGAAGCGTTTAATAAGGGAATTTGACAAAAAAATTTCCGTTCTTTAAGATAAGTTACAATTTATAAAGACTGTCGCATAACAAATTAGTGTGGCGGTTCAGTAATTAAAATATTTGAAAGAATAGCCGAGGAATGATTTTCACCTATCAATACCCGTTTTGCACCTATCAGTAAGGATAGGAATTATAATTAGTTCAACAGAGCAGTAGTTCAAGAAAATATAATAATAAACTTTTGGTTTTCATTACCTGCGTAAAATTATATTCTATCAATATCTCCTTGCAAACCGTCAATATCTTTTGAATATTGGAAATTATACTCATCGACGCAAGTATATTCAGGCAGCTGTTTAGCTATTGTTTGCCTGTCTCTCTCGCTCGCTTCTCTCACTTTCTAAGGGTCACCTATTTTAAATCAAAGTTAACTTAATAATAAGTTAAGAATCAGGCGAATAAACGTTTAAATATTAATTATCTACGTTTTCTACATCATGCAGATATTTCATAAATGAAATTGCATACACAAGTAGGAATTGAGCAATGAAAAATTTCGTGTGCGTTTTCTTCCAATGAATTACTCACTCGTGAGTAATTCCGTGTGCGCACGCGAGTGTGCGCTTTCTTATATTGAAATTTCGTGTGCGCACGCGAGTGTGCGCTGTCTTATTATGAATTACTCACTCGTGAGTAATGAGCAGTAAGAAATTTCGTGTGCGCACGCGAGTGTGCGCTTTCTTATTGTGAATTACTCACTCATGGGCACGTGCGCTAATGCCCAAGAAAATCGCACACGACTCACGAGTATGTGCGCTTTGATCGCACACAATTTATTACTCACGTGCGCGTGCGCACGTGAATGTGCGTTTCCGTACCCCTGCTTTTTTGGATGCTCTGAGCACTTCTCCACCGTATCGTTGTTCTCATCTTTTTAACATGTGCATGTCCGCAGAGGGAAGCGCTCAGTTGGACGTTCTAGAGAAGCTGTCTTAGATCGCTTACAGGGAATGCAGAGGGAAGTAACAGAAAACTTTATTCAAGCTTTCAGTTTTATTTATTTATTTATTTTTTTGTTCTGAATGCATACTTCGTTTAATTGTAAACCTGTATGGATTGGAAAGGCGTGCTACTAAAGAAAAAAAAGAAAGAAAAAAATATTCTTAACAATTGTGAAACCACACACAACAACTGACTACTCAAGAATGAAAATTCTTCTGAGCTTTCAGATGCATATGGGTCATATATTCACATACAGGGTGTCCCAGACTATAATAAGACAATATTTCTCGTCCAGCTAAGTAAAAAATCGAATGGTATGGTGGAGGGGGGGGGGCAAAATGTTACCCTGTCTAGTTACAGGGTGATTAGTAAAAGATGCTCTTCTTTCATTAAACAGTCTATATCTTCAAAAGTACAGCTTGTACCCGTACCCTTCCCTACTCCAGAGCTCTGACGGCTTAAATTCAAAATATCAGTTTTTAAATGTTGTTTTTTTTTTATATTTTGCCGTTAGTTTTTTTAAATATCCACACTAATATACATTTTTGTTAAAAAATTTCGAAAGCTCAGAGTCTCTTCTTTAATTTATGTTCTATTTGTGACGGTTAAATAGTTATTAGCTCTTAACATATTCAGGTTTTACCGAAATAAGACGATATTTTTTTTTAAATGATGTGGTTTCAGTTACTGAGGGAACAAATTATCTGTGACCTGAATAGATTATAAGCCAATAACTCCATTAGGTTAAACTTATTTATTTATTTACTTATTATAATTATTATTATTAGCCTTAGTTACATTTCCTTAATACACTTAAGCCTAAGCCTAGTGTTGTCCCTTTCTTTCTCTCAATCTCCCCGTTTAGACTTCTTAACTGGCTTGAGAAAAAGATTGAAATTCATATAATTTAAGTTTAATTAATTACAATCTATTTTTTCCTTGTATACTGACTAATACGAATAGGGTGCTCAAAATTTCAATTTCATGATCTAATATTTCATCTATATGCTCTAAATGCAGCTACAACTTAGCTATATTTCGTGGAAATTACATACATGATTTCTTAGATTTTTTGTGAAGATGCTTATGCTCGACATGTTTTTAATCTCAAATAGAAGTCCGTTGAAGATCTCAGTAGATGTCGCCAATAGTCCCTTACGAACCCTTTCTGTTTTTGCTGCTTCCACTCTTATATCATATCTCTGCCTTGCATTGTGAGTATGTTTCCGTAGTGATTTTGAGGTTTGTTTTAATGTTTTTCTTCTTCAACTTATAGACAAATTTAGCTCTCTCCATGAAGATTATTTGCTTTAGACTAAGTTTTTTTGTTCTTCTTAGTAATTCATTTATAGACGTTAGCCAAGATGCATTATGTAGTGTTTTAAGAGCTCTATTCATAGTTATCTGTCTTCTATTAATTATATAATTGGAGCATTGGGACCATACAAGTATGCTGTATTTTATGTGTGATAGTAAATGAGCATTATATACTAGCTTTTCGGTTTCGTTACTTAGTGTCAAATTCCTTCCATACATCGCTATAATTTTATTAATTTTGCTGTTTATATGAGTGTTCCACCTTAACTGCTCACATCGGATAAGACCAAGATATTTAATTTCCTTAACTCTCTGCAAGCTCCTAGATCCAAATTTTATCTGCTGATCAATATCTTCCTTATTGACTTTTCGAAATATTATGAATTTGGTTTTTTCTTCATTCAGCGAAAGTTTGTTGCCATCCGGCCATTTTTTTATATCATATGAGATCCTCATTCATAGCTCTTTGAAGGACTTCCTTTGTTTTCACCCCATTATACATACAATGTTTGTGTCATTAGCATACATATATATTATAGTCTCCTTTAATTCCTGCATTCAACATGTTGTTTATGATAGCAAATAAAGGTTAGGTCTCAGGATGGAACTTTGTGGTACACCAGTGAGGAGTATTTCCGGATCGCTATGTATTTTTTGTACTTTAGTAAACAATTTCCTATTGGTTAAATAGCTTTTAATCATTTTATTGATTATACCCCTTATTCCAAGCCAATCCAGAAACTTCAGAACTTCAGAAGAAGATCATGGTCAACTGTATCAATAGCTTTCCTAACATCTACAAAAATTGCTCAAACATATAGTCCTTTATCTAGATATTTGTTGATGACTCTCAGTTGTGGCTGACTCTGTTCCGATGTATTCCTGAAAGCCGAGCTAAGGAGGAGTCTATGGGCTTTCGAATTTTTGTAACAAAAATTAAAAAAATCAACATATAAAGATTTGTTTTCAAACAGAAATTTTGAATTTGAAGCGTCATAACTCTGGAGCGGGGAGGAGTGCGTAGGTGGTTGAGCAGTTGTTGGAAAGGCCGTAAAGCTCTGCGTACAATGCTGTCTTAAAATAGAGCGTATAGGTTGATATTTTGCCTCCTCCTCCCCTGCCATTGCCGTAAAATTTTCTATTTGGCTGAACGAGAGGAACCATTTAGCAAAATATTGTCCTATTAGGAAGCAGATCCTCAAAGATTCCCTTTGGTATATTAAGAGATCGCTTCGAAGATGATCTTTTTTGGCAATTTTTCCCACCGAGATCAAGTGCACGTCATGTACACGTACACAAATTTTAAATAAAAATTGCATTATTAATAAAAAGTTTTATTATATTAGTAAAAATCTAAAGTTTTGTATTGCAACACTAAGAAAGAGTTTCTCGATTTGCTCCACTTTAGAACCTGTATTTGCAGGGTGTCCCAAGTAACGTGTTCCGTGTTCATTTTTCTAATAACCAAAGCTACCCATCATAAACCGACCTATCTTTTGTTATTGTAAAGATTTCAAAAAATTATATCTTCGGTTATGTTCTTTTCGTACTTACTGAGGATACATTATTGACGAATGTTAATGTGAGGATTTTTCGCAATATGTTCCCGAATAATGCTGGTCCTGGGTCTTGCTCACGTTCTTCTATTTCGGCTAGAACTCTCTGTCTAGCCCATTCTATTAATCGCAGTAGGTATTGCCTAATTGGTTACCATCTTTCTGAAAATCGTTCAGCATAACTCTTTACAGTTTCTGCGGCATTACGATTATATTTCCCGTATGTATTCTGTAAGCTGTACCAATTCACTGTTTACAAGGTGCGACATTACAAGATCAATGATCAAAATTAGAATGAAATGTGCAGTCAAGTCAAGTTAAACGTGTTTGCGCCTTTCAAATTCTTCGCTGTGTTCCTTTTTTGGATTTATTTGATGATTTTCCTCATCCTACGGATTTGACTTATTTAGGGTGTTGGGACTTATCTTTGGCCCTCAGTTCGATTCGTTGTCTTCTCTTTTCTTATTTTTTATCCTGAGTTTGGGTGTTGTTCAGTTTTCGTGATGTTGTTTGTTCTTCTGCTGCGCCACATCAGCTGTAATATATGAATTGCTCGAATGGCCAAAGTTCTGATGAAATATCTAGTCTGATCCCTTGTAGAATCATTCCTACACGCAATACTCGTACAGGAAATCGTGCACATCCTTTTACCCTTCATATTACTTTCGACGGTACAGTAAAATTCCCTAATGCTTTCCTATCCCAAACTATGCGAATGTGGAACAGTCTACCATCTACTGTTTTTCCTCGGACATATAATCTGCGAAGGTTCAAGAGTGACATACATCAACACCTCCGTCATTTTCCTCATGTCCCATAATCCTTTTCCTATCTCTGTCATGCTGTGCTTTACATCATAGGGTATCCCCTGAAATTGGTTTGTTATTTATTTTGGTAAGGACTGGGAGGGAGTAGGGATTGGATATGTTTAGGGAGTTTTAGGAAGTTAAGAACTGGAAGATTCCTATCTTAACAGTTTTCGTCAGAGACATTCCCGGGTTCTTAAGGGGTTTATTTGGGATTACCCCTGTAGTAATCTCTTTTAGTGTCATAGAAACTTACTCAACCTTCACAGAGGTGGAACTATGAGAACATATTACATACCTGTAAATGATTAACTTTCTTTTTGCAATGAATTTTCAGTAAGTATACAATTTTCTTTCTAATATGATTTACAATTATTTAACATAACAAAAATGTATCCTCAGTAAGATCGAAAAGGACATAACCGAAGATATGCTTTTTTCGTGTGCGTTTTTTGAAATGTTTGCTATACCAAAAGATAGAAAGACTGATGATAGGTAACTTTTGTTATTAGCACATAGATGATATCTCTGTTCAATTGCGAGAAAAATGGTAAAGTAACACGATACCATGGAGAAGGTACACTTAGATTCGTTTTAGTTTTATTTGATAAATTCAAAAATGTGATCGAAATATATCCTTTTCAATGACTTTTTTTTATGTTAAATGGTAGCTTAACCAATGATAGGTAACTTTTATTATTAGAACTTTATCGATATTTCCGCTCATTTTCAGGAAAAATCCTCAGGGAACATGTTGCCTGGGACTCTCTATATAACTTCATTAAGTTTTTAACTGCACTTACGTAATTACTTAAATCACTTAAATACGTAGTATCCAAAATCAAATTGAAATAGCTTTTAAGCTTTCACCCTCCTTTTAAGGCAAAAAACTTCCATTAAAGCATCCACTGCAAATTAATAATTGTTTGTAACCTGCATGAAATGCCAGAAAACTATAAAAATTTCTTTTATGGCCTATGAAATTTTTATATGCGTGAAAAGGTAACAAATCTAGCCAAAAATATTTTTTTATTTTAAAATCTGTGGTTTGAGAGTTGTAAGACTATTAAAGTTAAGAACTGCTCTTTATCCATAAATTGAAATGTTAGCAAATTACCATAATTTCAAACCACGACGATAGGCTTTACTCTTAATGTTACTCGTTCCTACGAATGTACTCAGATTTTCAACTTTTGTATTTAGAAGATTAAAGGTCTTACGGATAAAAGTAATTACTTTTTTGGACATATCAGATCATAACCATTATTAACTATTGACATAGTGCCAAACACGAAATAAGTTTAGACATTTACCTAAAGATTATAATGGCACAAGTTTAGCAGTGTTATCTTTTTCCCTAAGGCAGATATAGAATTGCAAACTTTACAAAATTCCCTATGAAAGCGTTCATGTGCTGTTATACTTTGAAGTTGGCTGCAAATAATTTGTGACATGCAATCTTGTAGACTCATATCAGTGAACTGTATAATATGGACTGACTATACGTTCATAAAAATTCAGTGCAAGAAGTGGGCTCACTTGTCTGTGTAGAAGTCTTTTTCGTACCAAGTATACCAACTAAGATAGAACTGAAAACAACAAATAAATACATGGGTTCGTCGAAATAAATGCTTTAAATTAAATATTCAGTATTATAAAAAGTATTTTACCAAGGACGATATATTCATTAGATATGCAGCAGAAATTCGAAAGGTTTTATTAAAATCACTTTTCCAGCTGCGCACTAACTATTTCAATATCCCGCCAATGATTTTTTCAATCTTGGCACCAACGTTACCTTTTGACATACAAACTTGTGCGCACATGAAATGACATTGTTAAGCAGTCCATCCGTGCGTTCAGCCGCACGCAGAATGTCACATAATGTCACATTTTTACACATCATGTTGTTCAGGCGACCGAGTCGTTGTCATTTCCCCAGCACATCGGTGTGCACATTTTCACGCTACGGTCTGGTAGCGTAGTGTCTCGGTGCGCTTAGTAGTTTTGACGTTTAGCGTAGTTTTATTCTTAAAGAACTTTCAAAATTGACATTTCGAATCGAAGTGCACACCAACCGTTCAGTTGCTATTCCTACTTTTTCAATCATGCGATGTGCACACCGATGTGCTGAAAAGCACATCGGTGTGTACATCTGAACGCATGGCATGTTATTTCAAACAGTGGCAAAGACCAGTGACGAACCAAGAACTTTTGTCACCTGAGCTGGTCCCCAATTTGCCGCCATTTTTAAGTCAATCAAAATCAAGAGTGCGATTAAAAACAATTACTGAACATAACTGAATAAAATAAAATTTGTATATATGCCTTTGGATTAACAAATTGTACCCATAATGATAGAATGTGAACATGCTTCTATTATTTGTCTTATTTTTTAATAGACAAGTCTTAAATGACATTGTCAAAAATATAAGCATATTGGATCATTTACACCAATCAACCTGGTATAGTGATGAGCAAAATTGGTCTTGATCTTGCAGTATTGGTCTTGGTCTTGCAGAATATGCAAGACCGATACCAAGACCAAGATTGTAAACATGCTCACAAGCCCAACACCAAGACCATGTGTACGTTAACAAGACCAAGCCCAAGACCACATTATGCAAGACCAAGACTCATTATGCAAGACCACATTATGCAAGATAAAAATCTGGTAATTTGTGCAATAGCGAAGCATAGCTATGATAGGTACGTACTTTACCGGAATTTGAGAGAAAAACTGGGCAAAAGAAATGTAATAAATATATTGGATTCACAAAATGTCGTTTCTGTTGCTTCCTTTCTCTTTCATTTTCATAGTTCAATCACAAGTCATAGCACTATTGTATTTTATTTATATAAAGATTAAAAGGACACAAATAACACATCCCGTGTACAGACAAGATTTATTTAGACGAGATAAGGTAGTTTTTAACTATTTATAAATTTATGGCATGATACATCAATTATAGAATTGCGCAAAAAAAACGAAATCCTAGATTAAAACTAAAACCAAAAGTTGACTGTGCAGCCCAAAGCTAAAACCTACTATAAGATCACAGACAATACCAAGACTGAATTACAAGACCAAGAGCTAGATCAAGACCAAGACCAACACCAAGACTTGACTATGCAAGACCAAGACCAATATTATACCAATCTTACCAAGAGCAAAACCAAGACTAAGTTTGCAAGACCAAGAGCAACAGCAAGACCATTATTGTCTTGGGCTTGGTCTTGTATTTTCACATCACTACCTGGTGATCTTTGTAATGGTATAAAATGCTTATTTTCCACCAAACCTAAAATCCTCGAGAATACTTCCTAAGCCATGAAACAGACTCCTTCTTTGCCACATGAGAGCCCCAACGGAGTCCTAACATTATATTATATTTGCATTGTTCTTATGTAAAACTAAAAAAAAATTTTAATTTGAATAGCTCCTCCGCCCTAAACTACTATTCATACAGAAAAATTGTGTTCTGATAATCTCAAGCTTACTTTTTTACTTTTCAATCGTATTCTCCAATTTTTATATCTTTTCTAATAAAATTATTTAAAAAAATTTATTTGAACCAAATGACTACGATTCCCCAAAACAAAAACTCTCAGCTGAATCATCATTATACCCTCGGTGAAATCTAGAGGGTATACTAAGTTTGTCATTCCATTTGTAACACACCTCTAAAAAAAACTGATAGAGCAAAATAGATTGGACACACACGCATAATAAAGTTATTTTGAATTCTGCATGTCCGTCCGTCCGTCTGTCCGTCTGTCCGTCTGTGCGTATGATAACTCGAGAACGCGTTCACTTAGAAAACTGAAATTTTGTACACGGACTTAAAAAAAAAATTGAAAATGAGGCAAATCGGGCAACTCCTTCGTGGGGTTGCCATACAAAAATTTCATTTTCCACTATATATTTGAACACTGCCTGAGAACTCGTCCACATAGATAGCTGAAATTTGGTACATGGTGTTTTTATAGTAATAGCAAATAATGTTTCAGAAATGGACCTAATCGGGCAATCCGTTCTTGGTGTTGCCATATAAATATTTAGGTTGTTTTACATATACTGTGGAAATGATCATTCCTAGACATTTTTGTTGTACTAAAAACTTCTTTAGAATATGAAATCCTATAAATATGTTTATAATCCTTTTTCTGCACGACGAACCGTTCGACAAATATATGCGAGAAACCACTTCAAAAATTTTTATACGGGCATTCATCTCGGGTACCATACGAATTGGTCTTAGAGCAATTCTAGCTTTTTTACTATTTAATTATTTTGTTAAGTAAGGTATTAAGTAAGCGTAGCCTTTGGAAAGATAAGCAACCAAGTTGTAAATTACTAGAAGACTATTCTCCTGTATGACTATTAGTTTATATAGCATATATAAAATCAATGTTTGGTACTTTCCATAAGTATCAATATAGAACATTTTAGAGAACGGACTCTCAACGCAACATAATAGTATTCATGACCTAGCAGGAAATGGAAGCATTTCGCATGCATTCCGAAAACATTCTTTGAAAGGTATGGAAGCAATACGCTCTGATACTAATCATTTAATTTAATTCATTGATGTGCTACGACGGGAAGGTATATAAGGTGACTTGAACACCTTACCTCTGCATGGCTAGTAAGGTGAAAGGAAGTCTTCCTTTGCAATTCTTTGGAAGGAGATAAGAAGCATTCCTTATTAATTCTTTGGAAGGTGAAGGGAGGCATTCCTTATTAAATCTTATTATTCTTTTAAGTTCATTGGAAGCATTCATCTACCATTTCAGAAAAGTTAATGGAACCATTAATCATGAATTTTCCGGAAGGTTGGAAAGAAAATTTCTACTCTCAGGAGGATGGAGGGAAGTACTCTTAATGTTTTCACTGAGAATTAAAGAAAAGAACTTCTCCTACTTTATCAGAAAGATGCAGAAAATAAACACGTCTTCACTTATTCGAATCTCGCAATTAAATGAAAATAATCCCCAAATCAGAATATTTTCTATCTGCACGCACTTTCTTGAATGAAACAATGAAACTATATGACTCATTTCGCGACCTGCACTCATTCCCTCGTACTATCCTCTGCAAATATAGCCGAACAATCTTCAATCTCGATAACAAGAAGAATGAAGATATCTTTTCATTACCTCTGCCTTCTCTAAATATTCCCGGAAAAGTGCTCAAAAATACGATGCACCAATACATTACGCCCGCCTTCTTAAACCAGGTAAACGTAAGGTATGTTAATGTACTCATTACTAATGCATTCAATTCAATTCAATTTATTTATACTGGTTGACTGTACAACAAGACTTACAATCTTTTTTGTTTGCACAATTACATTTAATAACAACAAAATAATAATTTTAATTGATTTGCAATGTAACAAAAATATCATTAAAGCTAAGTGACTACGTTACTAACTAATTATCAGAAATATAACAATACAGAGGTGGATAATGAGAGCCGGAGATGGAAGGAAGTAAAGAAACCGTAAAGAATAAGAGCAGCAACACACATGTAACCATAATCATTGGGATATATTTAAAAACATTTTTAAATTATTTCTGAATCGGCTGGCTGAGGTCGTCCGTTGAATGTCCGCAGGTAGAGAGTTCCAGATATTTGTTGTATGCAGAAAGTAAGAGCGCTGCCCAAGTACAGAGAGAAGGCGAGGAATTAGAAGCTGTCAGTGCCTTTCAAAACGGAGGAAGTTTAACTATTCATAAAGATACCTAGGTTCTTTCGAATATATAATTTTATGCATGAAGATTAAACTCTTGTATGTGCGATAAGTTTGGATGGAACATCCAAAAATTTTGTGCTGATATAGACTGATGTGTTCAAAACGTCACAATCCATAGATGAAACGTACACAATCATTATAGGCTACGTCCAGTTTACGACTGCATACAGAGTCCAGTGACGGAAACATTAGACTACCATAATTAAAATGTGGCATAACTAAGGTTTTTATGAGCTTAAACCTGGTTTTTATAGATAATAACGCTGCAGTCAACCATAACTGTCGAAGACAGCCATAGACTTTGCTGATAAGAGCCTTGATAAAATCACAGCAGGTCATATGATCATTTAGCATGACACCGAGGTTCCTAACTGTTCTCATGTACGGTAAAGGAGAATCGTTTAGAGTTATCGGAGATACATCATTTACATCAATGTCATTTCTATATTGCAACATACAGCACGATTTACTGGCATTGAGTGTCAGATTATTTTCTATTGACCATCAGTGAATTCGCTGAAGATCGTCATTCATACGTTGTATCTCATCCTCAATCAAACCAGTCGGTCTATTAAGGTATATTTGGACGTCGTCAGCATACAGATGTACGTTTGAATCTTTAACAACACAAGGGAGATCATTTATAAATAAGCTAAATAGCAATGGTCCCAGAATAGAGCCTTGTGGGACTCCACAGACCAATGGACAATCCTTCTTTAGTTTTACTTGTTGGAACCCATTAGACAAAAAACTCTTTATACTTGCAATGGCTGACGAAGAGAAGTTATACAAATAGAAAAGCTTTGTTAGTAATTTAGAATGAGTCACACTGTCAAAAGCCTTCGAGAAGTCCAACAGGGACAACAAACCAATTTCACCTTTATCAAGTGCAAAACGAAGATCTGTGGTCACCTTTAAAAAAGCTGCCTCGCAGCTATGTCCACGACGAAAACCAGATTGCCAGCATGACAGAAAACATGAAGTTTCAAGATGACCAAGCATTTGAAATGTCATAAGCTTTTCCGAATAAAAAGCAGAGAAGACTGATAGGACGGAAGTCTGATGGTAATTCTGGCGAGTTCTTTTTTGCAACAGCAAGTAAAGTTGCTATTTTCCATTTGGTGGGAAGAAACCCAGAGGTTAGGCTGGTATTGAAAATATGGGTTACAAAAAGCAATATTATCGGGAGCAAGAGCTTCAAGAAGCAGGGAGAGAGATTATCGGGACCAGTAGCATCAAATCTTATTTTGGATATGGCTCTTAGTATTTCATTTTGGTCGACGTTTCTGAATCTAAAGCTATCACCATTTAGCATTGGATGTACAAAATTATCTACAGAAGATCCGCTGGTTAACGGTAACGTATTACTAGCATTGATTTAACTCATCTGCATTGATATTACAGACATCTACTGCCTTGTCTCCTTTTATCTGAAGTTTACGCAAGTTAGCCCAGAAATGTTTGGGAGACAGATTGGGATCAAGCTTTTCATGATAGTAGCGGCGCTTTGTACATCGAACTTTTGATGTTACTAGATTCCGCACATGTACATACATCTGTTTTGCAGTATCAGTTTTGAGCCATTTACTTTTACGATACAAGAACTCCCTTTCAGGTAATGTTAATAGTAAACCTCACGTAAGTCAGGCATTCCCATTTTTCACGCTGAGCGAATACTCTTCTTGTGAACTTACAACGTAGGAGTCCGTCGTCATGTTTAAGAGGCTTTTTGTCAATATTTATTGTATGAGAATTAGGCCTTGAGAAATCTGAAGTCTATTTAGATTTATTTATAGTATAGCAATAACTAATATAGGTAAGTTTACAGCCCTGAACAATATCATAGTAGTATAATTATAAATAAAAAAATCATAATTCTCAATACTTACCTACAAATTCACAGCAAATTATTTTCATCAAAGTTCACTGACTCATGGCAGCATAATTCAATCACTTTATGCTAGTCAGCGCATTTTTGTTTTTTTCATTTTTTGTTATTCCAATTGACCCACTTGTTTGTTTTGCACCTATGTTGGTCGGGTCAGTGATTTTATGCTGACATAGGTGACGACACAATATCAATATTTTGCCATGAGTCAATGTGCACTTACGTATTTCCTAAATAATTGTTTTTGTTTGCTTGATGTGAAAATTTTTGTATAAATTATAAGTTAGCTTGTTATAAAAAAAAACTCAGTCTAATTAAAGATTATTTTAGTATATCCTAGATTGAACACACCGTTGAATCTTATCCCTACCTAAATCAATTGGTCATGTCGTTCAATAGCCTATATTGATTCAACATACTGTTGAATCTCATAGACCTTGAAATAGACCTATACATCTCATCGCAATGCTCAATTCGACACACTATTGAATTTTTTACCTCACCAGCAAAATTTTGATTCAGGACACAGTTGAATTTCTCAATGAATTTATAAGGAAAGGCATACAAAATTTTAGATTTTTAGAACACTGGGCCGGGGTGCTGGGGCACAATGGAGTAGGGGTATTTTTCTATGACGGAAAAGACTTAACACAAAGTTTTCTTATTTGTTTCTGGGAGGGTCAGAAGTAGGTTCAACCATTAAAGCTTCCATATTTATTATGTATGTGTAAAAATAACTGTGCTTTTTTTTTCTTTAGTAATATTATTATTAATAATATGGAGAAAGTATTGGACTCAGGGTGAGCGGCTCGGGGTTGATACACCGATTGAGCTTAGAATTTATTGAGTTCTAGAGATATTACGTCTAGTTTCCTGAGGTTGCAAGGAGAACAAGTTCAAACGGTGCACATAAGGGGAGGCAAGATTACCGAGTCACTCCAAGGAAGGCCGGGGAGTGCGAATCCGAGGAATCTGTGTTGAAAAGCTTCGATGCGATTGATCTGCACTTGGTAGTAAGGCGACCAGATGGGGTTAACATATTCCAATATCGGCCTAAGAAAGGTGCAGTAAAGAACTTTAGTGATGTAAAGGTCGTTAAATTCCTTGGACCATCTCTTAACAAAGCCCAAAATCGAACTGGCCGTACAGATGCTTAATTTTTCGAGCCTGGATAATGAATCTCCCTTCTTGTTAGTTCGAATCTTACTTTGCATTGGCAACCGTGGATCAATGGCTCTTTGCAGCATCTTAAAAATTTTTGGCATAAAGCTTAGAGGAGGTTATGTTCCTCAAGGAGCAATGCTGATACGAAACTTATTCTAATTTGCGTACTCAGTACATTTCATACTTGACTGAATCGTATAATGATTATGTACATAGAATGAGGTCGGCCTTTCGTACGGAACCTTAGCAATTTTGGAAGTTTTTGAACGCTAAGAACTTACCCATATGGCGAAGCTTCCGACGACTTCTCTTCAACTTAAAGACCTGTTGTTCGATAAAGCGTCTATCTTCAAGTACATTTCAAGCATAGCTGATAGCTTTTCTATTGGTCTGGATAGCGTTCCTTCCACGCTCATAAAGCATTGTGATACGTCCATCGTTTCTATTTTGTGGTGTTTATTTAATTTATCTTTAACCTGTGGTGTTTATCCGAAACAGTGGAAGCTTTCTTTGTTTATTCCTTTGCACAACAAGGGCAATAAGTGCGATATTTCTAACTACAGACCTGTGGCCAATTTAAGTTGTATTGGTAAGATATTTGAAGCCATGGTTCCCGATGTTTTGTACTTCCACTGAAAGCCTTTCCTATGCTCTTTTCAGCATGGCTTAATGAAAGGAAAATCTACTACGACTAATTTGTTAGAGTTTACTAATTTATATATTTCTGCAATTGAAAGCGGAAATCAAGTTGATTGCATTTTCGCGGATTTTAAGAAGCTTTTGACCGAATCAATCATAAAATCTTAATTCGTAAGTTGACTCTTCTTGGTTTTCCTTCTGTCTTTGTCAATTGGCTTCGTTCTTATTTATCGAATGGTACCCAGCGAGTTATATTTCGGAAAGCTCTTTCTGACGTAATAGATTATACTTCTGGTGTTCCTTAAAGCAGCCATCTCGGACCACTTCTTTTTATTATTTTCATTAATGATGTATCTCTGATTTTAACTAATTCAAGAATACTTTGCTATACTGATAATTCCAAAATCTTCCGCATTGTTTCTAATGAAAACGAATGTATAATTCTAAATTTGGACTTAGACACCATTCATAAATGGTGTGCTATTAACTGTCTTCCTCTCAATAGCAACAAATATACTGCTATGTCCTTTTCTTGTAAAAGTAAGCCATTGAACTTCAGTTATACTTTAGATGAATGCTCATTAACCAGACTTGACAAAACCAAAGATTTGGGTATCTTCCTTAATAGTCGTCTTTCCGTCGAGGATCATAATACAATCGTTGCCAGGGCTAATGCTGAGGTACACCAGAGGTATTAGATATCTTGGCATGAGAGTGCTCTGCGAAATATAACTTGATGCGTACGGTTAGATGGATAAGATGATAACCAATGAACGAAAAGGAGGGGGAAACCAAGAATGGAGAACACGTAGATGAGAATTCGTTGGAAAGCTTAATATTTCACTATTAGAGATAAATAATACCTTTATAGATTATATGACAAAGAAGTTGCCGAGTGTTATGTGAAAACCTAGCATATTTTCTAAATCACCCTGTAACGTCGAACCGGTTGAGATACCTCCCCTTCCATCTAGATGAGTACTATCACCTTCTTTCCCATGGACCTCTGAACCGGAAACACGCTCTATATACCAGAAAAATAAAAAATAAATTAAGTAATTTTTTTTTTAATTATAGGCTTTTCTTTTTTTTTTTTTAGAGAAAATGACCCTATGATGGTTTTTTAATTTATTTGAATAAAATCAATGTACACCAAAAATTTCTTTAGCATTTATGAATTTAGGACTTACTTGCTAACAATGCTTGGTTGAGAAAATATAGCCGCTTAAAGTTGAAATTTTGAACCCCCGCCCCTCCCAGAGCTTGCCCCTCCCGCAAAAATGAATAGCACTAAAAGATGCGGAATAACGAAATCTACATAAATATCAATTTTGGTAAAAAAGTGTTTTTTCGAAATTACCCACCCCCTCCATTTTCGAAATTCGAAATCTAAAAGTACCCTATCTAATAGCCAGTTCAGATTCCCGTACAATGACATATAAATGGTTGATGTAGGTTAAAAACTGTAGGAGGAGATAGAATCCTACGAAAAAACTGAAGATTACCTCGATGGGCACATCTTTCAAATGTTTGCTTATAACTTTGGATTGTTATTGTTGATAGCCCTTAGGGAGGTCATTTTGGAAAGGGGACATAATGCGCAAATGTTTTCATAGTTTTGCCAAGTTCGTGCAATGGTGATATTTCGAATGAATGTATACTGAAGCGCGACAAAAGTTTTGGTGAAATGAAAAACCTTAGAGAAAACTATTCTTTTTTTTTTTTATAACTGAAGGCACGATTATAACTTATTATGCATTCTTAGAAAGGTTTGAACGTCACAATCCATTAATTACAATAGAACTTATAACGAAATTACTCTGAAGAGGTATGCAAAACCTCGAAAATCGATATTATCGATTTACTCGAAAACAAAGGGTAGTTCGATATAAAAGTATCTGGACTTTTTTGACCCAAATGACCTCTACTTTCATCCCCTTAAAAGATTAAAGACATTTTTTCCGGAACACCCTGTATACGTTTTTTTTTGTTTTTTTTTTTTGCAATAACCTTTGTTGGTCGATTACCTCTAGCAAGAAGAGTACTCTGAAGTCTATTCTTTATTAACATTTAGAAAGTAAATTTGTACACCATGGTGAGATCTGTGCTCGAAAATTGATTTTGCATTAAAAAACGAAGATAGACTGGATCATATTATTCTGTATGGCGTTGAAACCGCTTTAATTCTTTCAATTTTTATTCATACTATATAGAGCCTAACTAAAGCTTCCTTAGAAATCCAGTTTTTTTTTTTCAAAAATAAAACCCGCTTAGAAAGTTTGAAATTACACACGAGAGTCCCGCGAGAAGTATTTTGACGTATTTTCAGCAGATTTTCTTGAGATACTAACACGTTTTTTCTAAACTTAAATTCTAACCTATTTAGAGCCTCCTCGAAATCCCATCATATATTTAAATTTTAGGGTAAGTGCTTTTAACTTAATTTCTTTTCTCTTTTATGTCAAATAAATTTTAGTCTTTTAGACAAAATTTTCCACTTTTAATTTCACTCAAATTCGGATATAAAATTAGTCTTTTCACTAAACTTAGTCGCAGAAAATCCATTTAAACTATCTAAAAATAAATTTAATTCTTAATAAAAGACTTCTAATTACACTGTTCAAAACAGTTTTTGTCTCGGAAATCAAATAGCTTTGGTACTATAAAATTCATTAATAATATTAAAAATTTTCGGATGGTTCGTATTTCCCAAGAATTCTCAAAAACAGATGTTTAATTTACAACTCTCAGAAATACATTCCTCTTGACAACATCTCAGAGATCCTTTTACGGAAATTTTAACTTGAGCCAAAGAGGCTGTAATTACAGAAGAAGAATATGGCTGCGAAACGTATATAGCAAAAACAGGGAAAATTTAAGTTAGTTAGATGTTAACATCTAATGGATCTTAAAAATTGTGTGCGTTTTTTTCTTATTTTCGAGTAATCTCTGTACAAAAAATTATTACAACCATTACCTTGATCAAATTCTTAGTGCTTATAAATATACGCATAATGTCTAGGCAGTCTAATAATCCTGATAATTTTTGTTATGTTTGTGGAACATTTACTCCGTTGGATAAAGGGAAAACTATAACTCCTGCACTTTGTGAACTATACAAAATGTATTTCGGGACACCTATGATGCACCAAGACAAGCCATGGGTTCCACACGTATTTTATAGAAGTTATGCTAAATACTTATATGA
This sequence comes from Dioctria rufipes, assembly GCA_963924295.1. Classification (NCBI taxonomy): domain Eukaryota; kingdom Metazoa; phylum Arthropoda; class Insecta; order Diptera; family Asilidae; genus Dioctria; species Dioctria rufipes. The sequence continues at coordinate 32,030,549 of OZ002742.1, forward strand.
CTGGAAAACGCATCATAAATCGAGAATCCCATTTGGTGTACCAATGATATGGACAGAGCAAGTAGATCATGACAACGATTGTTATTATTGCAAAAATAAAACGCGAGTATTAACTGTACGAAAAGCTAGACCGCATGACGAAACTTATCCAGTTCCTCAGGTCACAGCAAGCTCATCCATCACTAGGAAAAAGTGGAGCTAGTAGTATAGAATCTCCCGTCCAGGCCTCTGAATATATCGATTTTTTTCCGTCAACGTCCATTCAACCCCATTCAATCAACCAGGAGGAATTAAACGACTTAGTAAGGGATTTAAACTTGAAATCACAAACAGAACTTCTTGCGTCACGCCTACAACAGTGGAATCTTTTGGACATGGAGACAAAAGTTAATTTGTTTCGTCATTGTCACGAAGATTTTGTAGACTTTTACAGTATGGTTGGTGATTTATTGTATTGAAGGTGTATTTCAAAGTCTTGGAATAGAACATAAATTAGAAAATTGGAGACTGTTCTTCGATTCTTCTAAAACAAATCTCAAAATGGTACTTCTCCATAACGGAAACGATTACCCCTCTAATCGTCTTGGTCATGCAGCATACATGAAGGAAACTTATGAAAATAAGAAGAATTTGCTGACAAAAGTTAACTACAATCAACATTCTTGGAATATTTGTGCTTACTTTTGAGTTATCGCAGTACTTTTGGGGATGCAACAAGGTTACACCACATACTGTTGCCTTCTAAGTCCGTGGAATAGTCGCGATAAGGACAATCATCATCTTAAACGGGATTGGATGGCAAGAGAACATTTTACGCCAGGAAATCAAAATATTCAATATGCTCCTTTAGTGGACAAAGAAAAAGTAATAATAAATACCTCCTCTCCACATCAAATTGGGTTTAATGAAAAACGTCGTGAAGGCAATGAATCGTGAAGGAGAAGGATTCCAATATCTACGAGAAGAGTTCCCTAAAATAACTCAAGTCAAAATAAAAGAGGAAATATTTTTTGGTCTTCAAATCATATTTCGAAGCAAAATTAAATTTAACAGAAAAAAGGGCATTGAGAACTATGGTTGCAGTTTTTCGGAATTATTTAGGAAGCCGAAAAGTAGAAAATTACAAAACGTTTGTGGAAGAAATGCTGGAAGCATTTAGAGTAGAAAGCTGTAAAATGTCATTGTAGGTGCACTCACATTTGGATTTTTTTGTAAGAAAACATGGGCGATGTTAGCGAAGAGAACGATTCCATCAAGATATTTCGAGTATGGCATTACCAGGGGAAGTCGAATCCCATTATGCTAGCAGATTATTGTTGGACTTTATAAAGAGGGAAGCCGTAGATGTAACTTATGAAAGAAAATCAACAACACAAAACTATTTTCATGAATAAATGCTCTTAAAAATTTCACAAATTTGTTTTCATTAGTATCTAAAACACCAGAACCAACTTAAACGTATGACTATGGTACAAATTCTTCTGTAGAGGCCCTCTTTCAGAATCTGTTCAAGTCAATTCGGACATCCATTACCAGTGTTACTATACTTAATTACAATTCACTAGAATAGATATGGCAAGACTCATAGCAAACTCATTTTAATTTAAATTCATCCCACTTTTGTGCAACTATATTTACAACATGTATTCATTACTCTTCTATTGAAAGTAGTTTCCCAATGGCAAGACTTACAGGATTACCTGCACAGAAAATACCTTCATGTACAACTATGTATGTATAGTAGGTACACATATACGATTTCTCAAAATATACATATATACCTTGTTTACGAATTTCCTATGCCCGACCATAGTTACCCTGCATGGAGCTACACTCCCTCCTTTTACTCTTCAAATGAAAGGAATAAAGGAATTCCAGAATTCAAGGATTTATCTTGATAATCGGTTTCGGATAACAATTGCAAGCAAATTGTTGTTGATTCAATTATATTGTTCAATTCAGAGCCGATTTCGGATAAGGTGTTTTCCGAAGATTTATGTTGCCAAATTCAGAGCTCTTCTCTTAATTAACAGAGAGTTGTAAATATATTGGCTTCTGACAGCTATACTCCTCTTAGATAGGCTTGCTAGGCACTTAGCAGATTCTGCTTCCAACATTTCATTCACATCGACATAATTGAGCCAAACAAATTGATGAGCTTTAATAAAAACTTCTTGTAAGAGAGCTTAATAGACATGAAAGGTTACCAATGTAAGGGTAAAATTGTCGGAATAAATGATGATTGTGTTATTTTTGTTCTCTCTAATTGATTGGTTAAGAGATTGAAAGTTATTTTTGTTTTGTATTCTTTGAGAAATATTTAAATCAAATAAAAATGAAATTTGAACACAGAAACTGTCGAAGCACTTACATAAAGCTGTCCCAGTGAAGGATTGAAAATATAATATGGAAAAAATACAAATGACTATCGGCAAGATTCGAGCCCTCATACAAAATCCTGTAAGAACCATGTCCGTAAATACAAAATCCCGAAACATATAATATTCGCCTAAATTTAGCGCTATTTTCCAGAATTTTCTCTGTTGGGATTTTGTGTTCCACTACAAATTTCAACTCACATCATGATTTCACAGAAGAGACTGCAAGTGATTTTTGGTTTCTCTAGTCTAAAATTTGCCTTTAGATATTTTTTTATGTAGTCTGTGGTGCATGAAATTCCTGTCTATATCTGATCAGTCCTGTGGTTCGTACTCCGATCGGAGTATTTGTACTCCGAAATCTAATAGCGTACTCCGGTACAACTCCTTTAATAAAAGTACTCCGTTTTTGGTATTAGGTAGGCCATTTCATCAAACTTTAGAAAACCAAGTTTATTCAAAAGTTTTTATTCACCTGTGAGGGATTACTGAGTTGAGTAACTATGCATGGTGCATAGTGCATGTCGAAAGGATGGTTTAGTCGTGGTACTACATTGAGATAAACCAAATGCAATCGAGAATAAATTTCTTATTGAAAAGAAGGAGAGTATAAAGTAATTTCAAATATGAAATGTCCTTTATGTCATTGTCATGCATTTCTCTGGCTTGGATTGTGTAATGGTTTGTTGTTGTGTTACTTGTCGATACAGCGTGGTACTTATGCAAATGCAAATCTCCAAGAATTTAGTTAAATTTTGCCTTAAAAATGCGCTCATATGCAAATCTGTTGAACAATTTTCATGGAAGGTTTAGTTTAAGTCCTAAAGTGGAGGAAGTAATTCACAAACAACTACTTCAAGGATAAGAGATACAAGAAATAAGTAAACAATGCCGTGATTTCTATATTATCTAATGTAAAGGAATATTACATTGCATAAACTTTGAAGACCCAGTACTAAAAGCAGTTGCAGGAATCGATCCAAATTTTTAAACTCCAAACTTATTACCTTTAATCATACTTTTCACAAAACTTAATGTTCGGAGTGATATCGATGCATTAGACGTAGAATAGTGTCTAATGCATAGTCACTATTATTTGAAGAATAATGGAACTCGATTTTTAATGTTAAAAATGCCCTAGGGCAAAAAATGTTACCCAATTTGGAAAAATTTCAAAGCTGCCTTCTGTGCCTTTCACATTCTCCGCAGTTTCGGAAAGTAGATTTTACCGGTCGGTCAATCTTATTAAAACTAAAACCCCAAATCAAATTCAATTGAAGTAAAAACTGTAAATTCCAAATGGTTGTAAAAAAAAAAATCATAGTAGCAAAAATTGTTATTTATATTATAATAAAAACAAGGGCAAAAGCTAGGAATGGTGTTAGATAGGGTCTTACGATACCTCAGATGTAAAGTGATTGTAAAGTGATTTTTCACATATATTTCTAGAGAGGTTCGTCGGGCCGTAAAAATGATTATGACCAATGTTGTAGGATTTTATATTCTGAAGAATTTTTCAGTAGAATTAAAACATATATGACAGGTAGTTTTCACAGTATATATAAAAAACCACAATGTTCGCATGGAAGTACGATGAAGGAGTTCTACGATTTTGTCTATTTTTGTATTTACAATTTTTATGAAAACGCCGTGTACAAAATTTCAGATCCGATGACGTGTCCCTAATATTATATAGTGAAAACGAAATTTTTGTATGGCAATCTTATGAAGGAGTTACCCAATTTGGCCAATCTCGAACTTAAATCTACAATTTTTTTTTAAATAGTCCACGTGGAAAAAAACGAACGCAGTTTCCTTGAAGACAAACATACAGACAGACAGATATACCGCCGGACGCATGGATATACGAACAGAAAAACAGAGGGATATGCAAAAATCAAAATAATTTTTAATATTATGAATAGGTGTCTAAACTAGAGCTGAAAATAGGATCCGGATTTGTTAATATCCGGATATCCGGATACCCGGATCTGCGAACTATCCGATTCCTGAGATCCGGATCCGAACTATCCGGATCCAGATCCGAACTATCCGGATCCAGATCCGTATTATCCGGATCCAGATCCGTACTATCCGGATCCAGACTAAGCAAATAAGCTTCAAAATTATGTTGTTTCATTGAGAAAATGAGAATATCATGAAATTTATATTTTCCCAATGACACAATGCAATCTGAAGGAAATTTTTACCTTTTTTTGCTTAGTCTGGATAGTTGGGATCCGAATACTAGGATCCGGATTTTCCGGATACCCGGATTTGAGGAATCGGATCCTAATTATCTCGGATAATGCGGTAGTAAATTATCCGGATACTTTCAGCTCTAGTCTAAACCCATTTGGCTCTACCATTATTATTTCTGTGCCAAGTTAGTATGCCCTCTTCAATTTCATATCCTAGGGTTTAAAAACGTGCCAGAATGACTGCTTTTTATTTCGAAATACACATTGATAACGGGATGTCAAAAATAATATTGCCAATCAGGATTTTTTTATTGTACGAAGGTAGTTATTATGTATGTATTTGGAGAAAAGTAGAATGTCACAAATAAGAACATTGGAGCGAAATGGGTTAAGGCTGGGTCACTGACATAAATAGGATAGATCGGTGCACAATTCGGAAGATGGGGCGGGGCGTTAAGATTTTTGAATAAATCGCGAATTGATTAATGGAATATTTATTTAAACACCTAAGGCAACAAAATAACATTTTCTCATTTTTAAATTTGTCCTCCAAATTCAATGATTTCTTTTTTAATTTCTCTGGTTTGTGGAGCGGGGCTGCAACAAATTTCAAGTAAATTTAAAAAAATTTTAACGTAAGCTTTCTGAAGTAAATAAGCAGAAAATAAAGATTTCCGATTTTTAAAATTCTATTTCTTTTTATGAAAATTTGATGCAATAGATTGCTTTCTTAATGGGTAAAATGCAGGTGAAGCAATCTATTGCGTCAAATTGTCGTACATATAAGTAGAGTTTTAAAAATCGGAAAACGTAATTTTCTGCTTATTAACTTCAAAAAACTTATGTTAAAAATTTATTTAAATTAGTTGAAATTTGTGGCGACCCAGCTCCGCAAACCAGAGAAATTAAAAAAAAAATCATTGAATTTTCATTTTTAAATTATTTTCAATAAAAATTGGGGGACAAATTTAAAAATGAAAAAAACCTTATTTTGTTGCCTTAGGTGTTTAAATAAATATTCCATTAATCAATTTGCGATTTATTCAAAAATCTTAACGCCCCGCCCCATCTTGCTAACTGTGCACCGAGTTGTCCCAATTATGACATAGACCCAGCGTTAATGTGTTACTATTCGGTGATATTTGTTGTGTTGTTTGTAAAAAAAAAACATTATATCTACAATTTTTCAACAGCATTCGTCGCGGTTTATATGCTCTTCTCCGTTTCAGAGTTTTATTCTCCATGACCGAAGGTCTTTATCAGATCTTGGCCAAATTTTGAAATTGAATTGGCTCAATAATACGGGAAATATAAGGTAACATCCATAAAAACAAAATCAGTCATACAACGGATAACCTTCTCTTTTTGAAGTCAGTTAGAAAAAGAGTTAAGTGATTGTAATAACTTTTACTGGATTCTTGAAGATCTCATAAAAAAGAAGAAATTAAAATATTCTTCAGCTATGAATGATTAAATCCAAAAAAGGCAAAGAAAAGTACGTATTTCACCACTAAAATATTTTTAGAGTTGAGGTTTTTAATATTTGTTATTGTTTTTGTTATATTCAAATGTAAATTGTTTATGCGGGTATTATTGTTAATTTTCTGAGAAAAGGTACTAAGAAATTTTTATACTCTCAGTGGTAGCTACGCCACTGAGTATAATATACTAAACTGAATAACTGTTAATGAAATTTTTAATTTTTAATTTATTTATATTAACAAAAATTATAAAATTTTAGTTTAATATGATCGGTTTTAATTTTGTAGTCCTGTACTTCGTTTTTTTTTTTAAAGTACTCCACTTTGACAGCAAACGATACTACTTTTGAACTTTTCCAAACGACGGCATTTTATCTGTTCTGCTCGAAAATTCTTCATTTTAAACTCAGTATAACTCCACTTATTTACAAGTTACATTTAATGTTCATTAATTTGAAAACCTTTGATCGTGAGCAGATCTATAGAAAAATCTGTTCGGTCAACTTCAATAAAACTGCGTGAAACTACTTTATGAAAAAGAACACTATATTGGCGAGCTCGACGACTTTACTTCACTGAATTCGGTCCTTTCAGCCGGAAGTGTATACTATATTCCCCTGGAGCTATAAGAAAATTCCTTCGTAAAAAAAAATTTTTTTTTTTTTTTTTTTCATTTCAATAGATAGGTATTCTCTGGTAGTTTCAAATGTATTTCATCGCTATACAGTTTGACAAATTGAGCTTATCTTTTGGCCAATCTAAATATGATTAATTTAATCCTAAATAAACTGTGGGCATACTGAGAGTGAGTCCTTCAAATCATAGATGATCAATGAAATTTTTAATAATGATCTGCCACCCTATCTGGAGTTGGTTGCAGTCGACTTTTTTCTTTAAGTGTGAACGAAGCCAGATACTTTCAAGAGGAACAATAGTCAATAACCATAAGATATGCAAACGGTCCTGACATAGTCGAAAGATTTTATAGGTCTTATAAATTTTTCCACCTCCAGAGATGCGAAGGAACGTGCCACATTTTGGACTCATTGAATGAACAACACTTGGGTGATGTTCCAATTCTTGCACAGTTTTATAATGGCGTTAGCGTCATGTCGTGTAAAATGGAGGCCTACTGGCGATTATAAAAGAAACACACCCTCACCCAATTTACAACCATTGTTTCACGCACAAACTAAATGTTGTGATTGCTGACTTATGCGACAATGTTTTACTAGCAAAGATATTTTTTAACGGCTTCGAAGCTTTGTATATTCACTTCTCGGAATCTATACCAACCGTGAAATGGTAAATAGAGTTGTCGCTACGAAAACTGCAAAGCAGTACTGACAAATTATGAGGGAATTAAATTGACTTTGGAAAACGAGATTACTGAGAACTGTGACAAGTACACAGTGGAAGAATTTGAATTGCCACCGATTATTATGAAATTAGAATTCATCGTTTCCTTAGACACATTTTACTCAGTTCTCGCTATAGTGAATGTACTGAGTAAATTTTTCTAAACTTAAAATGCTACTCTTGGTCTGGCTAGTGACCTCATTGCAAGAATTGTATCCCTTCGAATCATGCAGGAATAAGATCAAAATTTGAACAGACATCAAGCAGTTTGCTGAAAAGCACGAGTTTCGCTAGAACTTGTCAGTCTCAAGAAGGAGACGTCAACAAAAGGACTTTTGTACATGTTAGGCAAAAGCAATACATTAGATTTGCCAACCGATACATATTCCAGATGAATACTGGAAGATCAACATTTTTTATCAGGATAATATCATAGTAAATTTGAAAGGCCGATTTGGAAATCTACAATTCTACAATTAGCTCATTCTTCATTTTCTTAAATTGGAATTGAAGAACGGAGAGGATTTCATCAGTAATTATAAAAAAATCTTAAGAATGGATACATTAGGCTTGGAAGCTGAAGTTATGAAAAACATGTTTCAATTAAAAAATTATGAGATGAATGCAGAAAATTTAAAAAACCATATTAAAAAAGAGTACTTTCCTAGTGAGCTTCGCCTATTGTGAGAGAAGTTTTTCTGCTATAAGGCAAAAAATGTGGTTTGGAAGCAAAATCACTCTCACTGCTTAAGATAGAGAATTCCATTGTTAAAAAAAAAATTACAGTTGAAAAAGTGTTGAGCCGATTTTTATTTGGAAATAGAAAACTTAAGCTTATTTAATTAGTTACCTATTGAGTTTGGCATTAATGTTAATTAACACGATCATGTGAATAAAGGAAGTTCAGTATTTTATGTGTGTTATCGACTATCATGAAATTTCCATTATAATGAACCATAATTTTAATTTTGTTCAAGATGGTTACTTTTAAAGTTAAGTTTACATGGTTATAAATCATAGTTGCCTTGCTTTCTTCCTTGGGTGTAATATGGAGAGTTTGCCTCATATAATTCATAGTCAGAATTTGTTCAATCGAATTAAACTGATTTTTTCATCGCTTTCCAAAAAATATTCTTTTTTTCTATTTTTTTCTTAATTTTTTTCATTTTTTGCTTTTTTCATTTCTGCCTATGTTCGTTTATTTTTTCAAGTCACTCAATTTCGTTATTTGGGACCTACTGATGAGTCAAACCTTGAAACACGTTTCCCTAAATCAATAAGCTGTCTGAAGCTACTGTTGTACCGGATAATCATAAAAATAACCCTCTTGAACAAATATAAAATTTATGCGGTAATAAATCATAGTTGTCTCGCATAACTTAACCCATATTCTCCTAGCGTCGTCATATGACGACGCAAATTACCCATAAATAAATTGCATGTAGAAGTGTATCCGAAGTGTTCTAACATGTCGGCAAATATGTTTTCTTATTTACTGAGTATTGTTTTCTGTATATAAAGTCATTGGATCCCAGCACATTGCACTGACCGGACGTGATTATTCTTGAAAAGTGAGTGACTTATAAGAAAACGCTAAAATCATGACGTCTACAAGCAAGTAAGTACTGAATAATATGATTGCAGTAAAAATAAATTTTTTTCTTTATGTATTTCAATTATATATTTGTTCAGCATTAGTTATAAATATAATAAATTTTTCCAAGAAAATTGGGAAAGCAGTGATCTTTACATACTTTTTGGTCATATGACGACGCTAGGAGAATATATGTACATTTCTTTGCCTGCATTAGACCTATCCATTTTATTCAAAGAAAATCTCTGCTTCTTCTACCTCTTCTTAGGAACCCAGTTTGCATACTGCTAATCGAAAATTATTTGAATTTTCCTGTCAAATTCGTATCAATTTTGGTGGAGTTGTGTATGATATCTACGTAGTCGTACGGGCTTCTTTTATTTGCCCTGACTTGCGCAACACTGCAATATATATAATATATGGGGAGGGATCAGTTTGATAATATAATGAAATCTTATCATTTTCAATCAAATTTGACAAATTCTCCAAACTTTGACCCCTCATTTCACATCTCCAAAAAACGTTTATGAAGAATAATATATCTACTGCAGCAATATCGCACGATGAAGCAATGTGGAATATTTTGGTAAGCATGGATGCAGGCAAGCGATTAGAAATAAACCTATACGATAAAACTCACCATTGGGATATTTAATCGCCTTTGACCCATATCAGGGGAAAACTTTTAAAGGAGACGAAGAAATGGAAATTAAATTTGGCAAGTGCGCATCTACAGTACTTCACTTCCTCGATCAATATCTTCTATGTCAATCCAAATTTCCATACTATATAGTGTGATAATTTATTTACAACGTTCCTTTTACTCAAGGAACTAAAAGATCGCAGATATAACTGTACCGGGGCAATAAGAGCTAATCGCTTAGGAAATTGCTGCTGTTTTCTGAAGCCAAAAGAGTTGGAAAAGAAAAATAGAGGCTATACAGAAATTGCTACGGAAAAACTAAAAAAAATGAAATTTTGAGTTGGTGGAAAAATAACTCATATATATCTATTGCTTCTACTTATTTAGCATCTGAAGTGTCAATAGATGGAGTAAGACTGATCTCAAGCGCACTTCTGTCAGTATTCCCAATTCTGTCTAAAATTATAACCAAATATGCGTAGTAGTGACAGAATGGATCAAAACATATGGGTTTACCGCATATCCATACGTGACAAGAAATGGTGGTAGCCATTATTTATGTGGATGCTTGACACTTCTGTGCAGAACGATTGGTTGCTAGCGCGGAAACAAACAAATGATACGAAATTGACTAAACTTAGTTTTCGCCGTGATTTGACAATGTCATATCTATTAAAACACAGAAATGTACCAAAAACAGTTGGATAAAAGCCGCCGAATTCTGCAGGATCTAAAGTAGCCCATTTCGACAAAATTGAACACTTTGTTCGCAAAACAGTAAACAATAAACAAAGCCGGTGTGCTGGCAGTAAACTATAAGTCTATACAATTAGAACTAAATGTTCTAAATGTAATGTAGGGCTATGCATTATTTGCTTGAAACCACATCGTACAGATTAACATGTTATGCAAAATACATACATATGTATAAATTAAGTTTAATTCCTTTTATATACCTTATATACTTACTTTCAATAATATATCTTAATTTAAAACACATAATTAGATTTTCATTGTTTTGTACCCATATTAACTAAGGGTTGTCGACCGATAGAATAAATTGGTGTCACATTTCATGCTGCGGTGACCATTTTTAGACAACTCCTTTAATTGCATAATGTTTTGATAAGTATTTCTTAATTCCGGAGAATACGGGTTAAAAAACGAAATCAATTTTGTATCAGGCTGGCCCCCTACTTGCCCCCCCCCCCTCCATACCAAAATCCTGGCCAAGCCACTGCATATACCAAGGAAGACGCTATATCAATACTACGGCATATGTATCATACCCAGAACTAATGTAACAAAATAACTGAGGTCTTGAAGTTTTTTTATGGTCAACACGAATTATTATTACATTTCAATTCAGCTGATTTTGATTTATTCATCATTGCTCAAAAATTACCTATCCCTAGATAAATGGCTTACAAAAATTCTTCCTTACTGTTCCTGCTATGGAAGGAAAGTTTAATCAATTAAAATGGATCCTAATAACTTTCTTAAAATATTCTAAATTAATGTAACCTCGCTGAACATACCCATTCATATTCATATTAGTTTATTATTGATGTGTATATGGAATCATATTTCAGACACTGTAACTAAGGCCTATAAAGGTCGCATTTCAATCCTGGTTTCTATAATATTACATTAGATTTGTTCAGCTAGAATAATGATCTATCAGAAAAAAAAATGAAAAAACAAATCCAAGGCAATCACTAAAAGTCAATTTTAATTAAAAGTAAACATCTCTTCATAATGGCTATGAAATAGAAATAGAAATTCACAAGATATAAGAAAATTTATAAAATATTTACGTCATCTGAAATTTTCAATTAAAGGCCAGCGCTGGAAGATAAATTTTTAACGAATCCATTAAAGTTTGTGAAAATAAACAACATATGAAACGGAAAATCGCCCTTTTTGGGATAGGTATCTCTAGATGTGTGTAGATACTACTATGAAAAGAAAAAAAAAACAAAAACTAACACTCAACATAACAACTTCACCCCTGCCCACCCCACCATCCGTCCAGAAGCACAAAAGCTTATTTTAAAATTCATTAAAATCTATCGAGGGTTTTGTAACATGTTCATCCATAGACAGTTCGGCCCAATTGTTCCTGATAACCTTTCAAACCGAACTGAATACACGAAACTGACACAGTTCACAATATTGTATTCGAAATGGGTTGTTAGTTAGTCGTCCAATTATTGCCGACCTTTTGGCTCAACTCCGGTCCGCTAGATCTGTCGTTTATTCAATTCGAAACAAGCTCGCACTAATGGCGTTTTAAATTGTTCTATAAATCTGCAACGGTACATACTATAGTCTGTGTTAGCTATATATTTAGGAGGAGTCAAAGGCAGAATGCATAGACACTACAAATTGGAGCATAGGTATTATATTTACCTGATTTCTACATGTTTCCCTCTCTGTTGATGATCGTCTTGATTCCTCCATCCACTGTGGGAGTGATAGCCTGAAAGAAAATTAAATGGAAGTTTTAATTAAATTGCATCCAATTTGATAGGTTTGCGAAACATTATTGATGCAGATGTGGTACTACATGCACTGTACGTGGTTAGCCGAAATGAAGAATTACAATTTAAAATACGTGCATACATTGGCAATTGAGAATGTCATGTGTGCTGTTGTAAGGTTTTGTAATCGTTAATCAAGTATTTCTGTCAGATAATTTCCCAGTAATTTACAAACATGTGTGTGCATAAATATTTTAAGTGTATGCCATAAACTGAAACTGGAAGGGAATATTATGAGAATGGAAAATGGGATAAACCAAAATTTATGTTTTACAAATACGTTTTGGTTTGTGCATGTTTAAATTTCAGGATTAGTTAGAAATTAGAAAGAATTTCATGGATATAATACATAAAAGAGGAGGGGATTACAAATTTTACAGAGATAACGATTGTTTTTTAACATATTATATTGTATTTTGTAAACCAAATGGCATACGATTATCACCAGGACATCGTTGCACATGCAACCTCTGAACCTAAGTAGTAAAAAAAGGAAAATTACCTCGCTGTTCCTCTTAACTTCAATGAAAATTTCGACATTTCGATATCGATTTTTCATTTAAAAAAATATATATATTTCTTTTAACACCAAAAAAGACCAAAACTAAAGCCATAAGCTTGAAATAACACACTCTAAATCGGAAATATGTACAATCGCCTTTTCTACCATTTGCACACATTTTCTTAAGGCCTTAGGCCACCCTAGAGTTTTCGAAAAATCCATTTTTTTTCTTTGTTTTAAAGGGTCCCTTAAGGCCTCAAAAATGATGTCCCAAAAGATTATGGCCGAGAAAAATCTTTAAGTACTCCGTTTTCGAGCGCTAGCGAGAAAGTCCGTTAAGGGACTAGAGCAGGTATACGGCAGATGTTATTGAAAATATTTATTTCCTGACTAGTCTGGCGAGTTTAGAATTGTGGAACGGCTATTTCAGACAGTTAGGCACGGCCTGAGACAACTTACATCTAGATGTGTAAAACCTCACAAAAACGCGGTCCAACATAAACGAGCTAATTATTCATGATTTTCTACTACTCAAAACTTTAAACGCGTTTATCTCAAAACTACATTTTTGTAGTTGGCCGGAAACATAACTCAGACAATTTTCAACCGATTGACTTGAAATTTGGAACATATCTTCGAAAATACATTGTCTATAGAAGTACGTAGGATTTTTTTTTTATATTGCATAGTTCATTTATTATTAACAATTATCTGACGATTTTTTAGGCAAATTTCTCACTTTCCACTTTAGAAGTGCGCCATATTGTCAAAAATCAAAATATCTAAAAAATCCTACGTACTTCTCTAGCTTATACTATATATAATCGAAAAAATTCAGGCCCTAATCATGATTCATTAAATTACAGGACCTGTTATTCCGGCCGTGGAGCATAGAAAAAAAAAGACGCCGTCGCAAAAACGCTGTACCGCCGCCATTTTGAAATAAATTGCATAAAAAAAAATATTGTATGCAGTTAATGATATGTATAATAAAGTCCCATTTCTGTAATCTCGATTTATTTCGTAATATTTCTGAAAAAAATTCCCAAAAAACCTATTTTTTTCGGCCTCTAGGGTGGCCTAAGGCCAATCAGGAAGAATGTCTCAGAATGTTCTTCCATAAAAGAAAGTTTCATCTCATATCCTTAGACATTTATTTATGCTGGATTTAAGTTAAGAAAAAGTACGAAAAACGCTCAAAAGTGTTGCATTTCTAGTACTAATAGATGACAATCAAATACATACATATACACATGTATATAATTTCATTAAAAATTAAAACAGATTACTTATAGTCCGCGCCAATTTACCGTTGCGGCCTTACAATTTAACCTGAGAAAATTTTTGTAATTTGTCCATTTCAACTAAGTTATTTTATTTACTTTCTACAAAGTCAGATAAATTTCATCACAAAGAAAATTTAGCGTTTATTTACAAATAAATTTTAATCAGCTTTTTGCCAATATTCTTATTGTACATCTGGAGATAATTTATTTACTTTTTTAGTGGCAGTACCCTTCGAAAACTGTTTTAACATTTCGAAAATGCACAATGGTACAAACTTGTAGTACGTTTTCACTATACCTCAAATTACATAATTTCGAGAAAAAATTTCGATACGAGACCCTCTTTTCACAATGTTTTTCGTAATTTCATGAACAGTTCACTGCTATTTTCCTTGTTCTTAAACCAAAACACGAGCAGTCATCATAGCCATGAACCCCGGTCGATAATCTTGAAACAAATAAAGTACCAATGTTCCAAAAATTTGGGATGTGTTCGGCATAAAATACGTAAATACGAAATGAGCTGCAAAAAATGTATGGGAAATTGCATAATTGCATCGAAATTACGTAATTTCAACCTAGTCTGAATGCCATATTACAAATTTCCCTCTGGTGACCTTGATAGTTTACTTCTCGTGGCGCGAACTATAATAACCTATATCGCATCGGACTTCTCCCATCTCACCCATATACTATAGGTAGGTTCAACAACATCCAAAGACTGAATAAAAATTCTAAGAAAAAAATTTCTAATAAAGTCTTAAGAAAAAATTGAGGGCGAGGCATTGTTGTCTGCCTCCAATAATGCATTGTAAAGAAAAAATTTCTGAGAAAATAATTAGGCTTTCCCTACATAACCCGGGTGTTACACGAGATAGTACAGCTTGCATGCAAGCCTCCCTTCCCACGCAATTTTAAACTTGATAGCAGGAGGCAGTTCGATTGATATCTTATCATCTTACATACAAGTTCATTTAAAAAATTCAATTGAAACGTAAAGTTTTGCATATATTGGAAAATTATAGCAAGAAAGGAAGTAGCAGAATGATAAAAAACCAAGAAGAAACGAAGGGGAAGATGGAGGAGGAATAATCCCAGAAAATCTTATTTCCACGGAATAATTTTTTCAATTTCTCTCAAACATTTCTTTTCGGCCATCTTGAAAACTGTATAATGTCAAATTACTATCACCTAAGTTCGCTGAAAGCTTAGCTGCCTGAATGGCAGTAGGGATTACACGTGCAAGAAGTATGGCAATACAAGTTGCATGCAAGCTGTACTATTACTATCTCGTGTAACCCCCGCGTTAGGTCGAGGCATCGTTGATAACGAAGCGAGGCATTCTTGACTTATCTTTTGGTTACGTCAGTTAGTCGAGGCATCATCGAGGCATCGATGAATTATATTTGAGCGAGGCGTTACAGAATTGTGTTCTATTTGCTCAGTCTTTAAATGTTAGAACTTTGTCAATGCTATTGATATGTAGATCATTGTGAGCTTCGATAGGGAGAACAGCCTTACCAAAACCAAATATAGTCATATTATTGTACGGAATACCTTGCATATAAGGATATTTGAGCTCAAAGTCCATTTATATACGTCTATCATACCCAAATATCACTGAAGAGAAAATGATTAATCTTTCGCCATCCGTCTGTCAAGCTGGTTAGCTTTGTAACTGTGTGATTCTATATACAAAAACAAAATTACATAAACCATGCTTCAAACGATATTACTAGCTCGCCTTGAAGTCACTTACTAAAGTATCTCAATCATCGGATGATACTAATTGGTAGACAAACAGGAGAACTCGGTATAAGGAATATAAGGCATTCTCATTAAATTTTGACACATGTCCTATAACGTAACCCACAAGGAATAAAACATTAATTTGCAACAATTTTCAAAACTCTAGCAAAATACTGAATAGGACACACAATTGAATTGTTTAGAATGGGAAATAACTGAAGTAACGTTATCCAAACACAAATCAACAATTATTGAAACAACTCATGTCCAGGACTTGTGTCAGTCATTTGCGTTCTCAACCTAGTTGAGGACTTTTTCATCAAACATCTAACTCTGTCTTTACTTAACTCGATCTAATATTGAGTCACTAGGATATTGTAACCGTACAACAACGATATATAGTATTATATTCCGAAGCAATATAAATAAATTGGTCCCTCTAAGTTTGAGTCGTAACATCAGTTGATGAACAGCTTTGATATCCTACAGAAGATAACTTTTGAAAAATAAGTCCCAGTTCGAAGACGATAAATCTCGAGTTCACATTCTCCATGTCTTTCAGGGAAATATTACATACCACAGACGGAAGCGATTTCAACAACTGTTGGAATGTTCGTACTAAATACTAGCAGTATACTTTGATTTTGCCAAACGAATCACTATGTACCAGATTATTGAAGAAAACAATGCCGCAAGAGTGAAATTTCCATTCACAATTTCGTTACTTTTAGAATTAATAGTTAAAGTAAGGCACTAAAGAATTACTAGATCGCAAGCAGCAGCAAGCACCTAGTTTAGGTTAGGGGTGACACTAGAATACCAGCCTACATCACTCAGACCTCCAGTGGGTCCATTGTGGCCCTTGATCACATCGGATAACCTTTAAAACTGCCCTAGATCCATCCTGATTCGCTTAGGAATCTCAGGAAACGTCTTATCTCTTTACTTTTGAGCTCCCCCAGACTCCCCAGCTACCTAATAGCCTACCTCTCTTAATGATCAGAGCGGGGCACTCGCAAAGCACGTGTTGGATGAATTCGATTTCCTTCGAATCCTTACAGCTTCTGCAGAAATCGTTCGCCGCTATTCCCGGTCTTCTAGCATGGTCTCCTATAGCCCAGTGACCTGTTGTGATGTAACTAAACAAAGTCGAAAAACAAATAAAAATTAATTGAAATGCAAAAATGCACAATTGCCAAAAATATAATTTCTATCAATTGGCCCAAGGGAATACTTCTGATAAATCAATCACAATAACTATGATACAATAATATATGTCACAATGTATCTCTCAATAAATAATCTGAAGCATACTTTTGTGGCAGGCTCCATTGTAACTGCAATTACTTGACCTACAACGAGGTAAATAACAAACAGTTTACCACACCGTAATGACCCCCACAAAATTTCTGGTATTTGTTCTACTGCCATTAAGGAGTTCTCTTTTCCTCTTCCTATCATATGCAGGCCACAATTGCCTAGCAGGTTTCCTTGTTAATGTTTACCGGAGGCTTGAGACCCCCCTAATGATGTCCTGTTTCAAAGCTCCGATTTGGATCCTCACATAAGCAATCGCTGCGGAGCTATCTATTTCAAAGCCATTTTTTGCCAACTCATCAACCATCTCGTTGCCTTGGATTTACCTTGTGGCCAGGTATCCAGCATAAGTTCAATTCTTCTTGGAAATCTTCACCTAAGTAAGCTTAATTCCTATTACAAATTGTGGGGAATGCAAAAAAAAACAATCAAAAATCCGAACTCATCTGCATCCGGAGCTCTCTGATAAAGCCACCAGAGCTAAAGCGATAGAGCTTGAGATAAACAGAGGCAAAATTAAGCTCTGCAAATAAAGCCACATATATTGATGTTAACTTCAACCAACTTTTTCGTTTCAACAATCAGCTTTAGGCCGTCATCCAAAAAAGAAAATTACGCCCACAATCTTTTTAGTACATTATTAACTATCAAAATGGACCACTCAATAAGCATCCTATCAGACCAGTAATCACATACTGCTTTTCAAATGTGGCACTCAATATCCCCCAGTTACTTGAAAAGTCTAGAAGACTTGAAACGAAAATACTTCGAGCCTGCATGGACCTCCAAACGAAGGAAACGGCAAGTTCTACGTCAATAATATACTTTATGACGCGGGTAATGTAACACCTATACAAAAATAGCAAGCCACTAAACAAGTGGAGAAACTCCCAGATCACTCCAACCCCATCAGTAATAATCTAACAGATCTACTCATACCTTAAAGTTTTCGATACCTGTCACCGCTATTTGTAACATCAACTTCATACATCAAATATTTATTTCCGAAACGGAAAAACACGACGACAAAGAGAACTACTACCGAGGGTAACCCAGCCAATTCGATCTCTGAGAGTCTGAACCCACCTAAACTATCCCATACGTATCTGACGTAGTGCAACACCCATAATATAGAGAAGCAAACGAAACGAAAAGTTACCAAATCAAGAGGACAAGAAACAACGAGGGAGGACTCTACGACATCACCCAGATGAGGGCCAAAGAAAATCCCCAAAAACGCATATGCCACGAATATGATGATCTATTCATTGAGGGAAAAATGACATACGGATCCAAGCGGTACAATGCAAAAGCACAACTGCCACTTTGACTTCGAACTACCAGACCAGCTGATGGGACACAGTCAATCGGACAGCTTGTCATCATCGCACAAAAAGCTGTACAACGTGAATTCAAGGCCAAAACTAAAGCCTATTCGTTAACGCATAAGATCTAGAAATTGATAAAATCATCTTCACTTTGGCTTTGATAAGATCATCTTCTCCTTGGCCCTTTTTATCATCCTTGGATAATCTGACATTTGACAACACTTGGTATGCATGCTATTGGTATTTGTGCAGTCAGTATGTCATATAACCTTGCAAATTATTCGATGTCGTCAATTTTTAGAGAGCTAGTTGGGGGGACTATTGGAAGGTGTACTGAGTTGTCCGGAATTTCGGTTGGTAGCGTTCGCCGCCATATTTGAAAGTCTAACTGATCAACGTCTGCAGCTGAAAAGATCCTGAAACCTTTATAATTCTTCTTACTGGCGACTTGAGGTCCATAAGAAGTACTGCCGTAATTCCAATCTGGTGGGCGAATACACCACTTCAGCCCAGACTGTACCAAGTAGACCCTCACCCATATTACAGTTGTCGACTCACCGAACTGACAAGCTTCGCCGTCACTCTTACTTCACTTCACTTTTTGTATTGTCGTTGTCGAATTTTGGCGTGACATTTTTCTTCGAAGCCTTATTATTGTTGTCACTTAAAGTGACAGATAGCATCAGGGTATGAGTTAAATTTGTAGATAAAAGTGAGGTTTGTTATCCTTGAAAGTATTTAAAAGAAAAAATATATAAACGCGATGTACTATATTCTGCGAATTTCAGCTCTTTAGCTTCACCATAAAATCTATCATGACTGTACATTGTTGTTTTGTTGTAATTTTTACACTGAAAATGCAAAAAAAAAATTTAATTTTATTTATATTTATAAAAAACTATTGAGTTTTATATTTTAACGAACAACATAAAAAGTCATCATAAAATTTATCTTTTCCGCTTGCATTTTCCTTTTCCTTACACACATCTAACATATGTCACTTATAAAAATCAAGTGAGTGAAATTGTCACTTAATTATTACTTTCATTGATATTTGTCTACTTAATACGACAACATTAATACGTCCAATGTCATGTTTTCGACAACTGTCACTTTAAACGAAAATCATAATACCATTTTTGTATCGTAACGCCATTTCTCACTTAAAGTGACAAAGATAATAAGGGTGCCTATATCAATTTGACGACAGTACGAAGTGCAGCTATGATCAACTAAAAGCCGTTAAAAGACACATCAGCCCATCAGTTGTGAGATCCTTTCGGGAAAATACTTATTTCTAGAATTAAACGACAAGTACCGATCAGCAATACAGGGTGATCCCATCAGGACAGCAAAGAAACCCTGAACTGCCTACTGTCTACACTACAGTGAGCTGGAATGCACAAACATTGATGGTAGATCATTTAATGAAATGATTCATAGTTAGATCTTGCAAAAAAAAAACCTTATATGATCTACCATCAATGTTTGCCAATCCGACTTCACTGTACTGTAGATAGTAGACAGTTCAGCGTTTCATTGCTGTCCTGATGAGATCTCCCTGTACTGCTGATCGAAACACATACTATTCTCTCAGAATTTCTTCATGAAATTCTGATTTACGGCTGTAAGCAAAAAACCTTGGTACTTGTCGTTTAATTCTCTGCTTAATGCAGTAGGCTAAAAAATTGCCTGCAGACTATATAGGGGTCTCGAAAGAGTAAAAAAAACTCAATTCCCCTTTCTATTTATTTGTTTTTGTTGAGTTGCAGGCTGACAACAAACTATTTATATTTTTCTTTTTTATTTGTTTTTCATTTTTACACAAGCAAAGTCTGCCTAGCTAAGCCTTTAGCAAAGTGTTAATACAGGCACGAATTTCAAGATTGATTTTGCTTGTTTCCAAAGTGGTTCATCAAATGTTCGGTAATTTACGAGCCGGCACAGACGAATCAACACAGCTTTTTAATTATTTCTCGTCAAAATATTAATTTTCCTCCAAAATTGCCTTTTTTTTTGTTTTACTCAATTTTTTTCTCGTAAACGGCAATATTTACGAGAACAAAGCAAAATATCAAAGTTGTAGCTGTTGAAAAATTTATTATTTGTTTCGCATGAATTCTGCAGCCCGTAGTGTGTCCGGTACATTGGACATTTCGCAATAAAAATGACTATTGGTCATATGCGTTGTACCCTTATTTTGGCTTCTACACAACGGTTTTAACTGCATTATCTCAGTCTCTATATTTCGATATAAGTTAAACGTTAAAGTTAACTTTTATATATATGTAACCAATGATTTTAACAAATGTTATTAAATATATTTCCATAAAAATCCATTTCAAAACCCTTGCCGCAAAAATTACATTCAAAGACTTCTAACAAAACCACTAAGAGTTACTTTCAAAGTACCGAAAGACTTAAAAAGGTTTTGCCTTCTACCCACAAGTATCATTCAATTCAGTTTAACTTATTCCTTCCTTTTTGCCTCTTCGAAAATATACAAATACTTACATAAAACGACACTGGTGTCGATAATCATGGATTTGAAATATATCTATGTATCTATATACCCCCCAAAAAACACAAATCCTCTAACTGTATAGGCAGAGATAAGATATAAAGATTTTTCTCACCACACCTCCACCATTATTTCACAGTCAACGTAGTTTACAAACTTTTGCTTTTCATCCTCCCGCGGAAAAAGTAAACCGCTGTCCTTAGTCCACTAATTACTTTACATCTCTTAAATTTTCTTATCTTACAAGCAATAGCATTTAAATGGTCTTAGGCATCTCTCCAGTAAGCCCTGGGTATATTTAATCATAAGCCTTCTGAGAGCTTTAAGGATTTTAAGATGCTTTTAAGGAACTTCGATGAGAAACTGAAATGGGTCCGACAAGTGCTTTCTACATTAACTAAGGTAGCAAAATCTTCGTGGGGATTAAATTTAAGCGCAACAAGAGGGGAACCATTGAGGAAGGGGAGAGGAGACTGGGGAAATAATCACTAGAAATCCTGGTATATATGTAGACATAAAACGGAAATAATTTAAAATATCTTAAGATTATTTCTCGTTCAATTATTGAAAAGCTGCCTAACTTGTCGGTGGGAAAAATGTTTCTTTTTTTTATTTCTTTGGTTTTCTATCAACCAAAAATTTCTAACGAAATTATCTAAACTTCAAGAAATAAATATGTACACATTTTGAAAACGCGGTATATCTAATTGTGGCTAATTATCCCCAAGAAATTTATATCCTGAAAATGTTAGTAAAAAGCTCACTTATCTAGTTTGTTTCTGCTGTTGGGAATTATATGCCCAAAGGCAAGAAAAGTTTAAGCGTTTTAAAGTGGCGTACAAAATATTATTTGAACTTTTGCCTCCCTCATGAATGGCTCTATGTGCAAGTTTCATGGTAACAACTTTCTAACAAAGTTAGCAGACAGCAAGTGGACTGATATTTGATTTAAGTACGAAATATAATATTTTCATCATTGTACAGAATAGCCGCCTGTATAGGGTTAAAGTTGGTCAAGGAACTCTCTAACAAAAACGATGGTCAAATTGTTTTGAAGCTACTGAAACTTGAAAATTTCTGTATGAAACTTTCATAGCACACATACTGAGATAGATGAAGATATTAAAATGTGGTTAATTGCATAAAAACTTTTCTGTAGAAGGAAGCATATTATTTATGGAATTGCAGAAAGGAATATTTTTTTTTACAATTTAATATAATATTAAAATGGTTTTAAACGACATTGGTAAATTTTAGTAAAACTGACTTCATATGTTAAGTAAAAAAGGTATAGAACCACTTCTCTCTGGAAGAAATACAGTGAACTTCGAACTAATGTCGAAAATTCGTAGAATCTCCTACCTATACCAATGTCCTTGGAGGTAGCTGTCGAAAATTGAAGTAGAGTAAATAAAATAGATCCCAATAATGACTCTTAGGTTGTCTGTTGGGTTGTCAACCTAAACTATTTATTATAACACCTAAAAATTGCACGGACTATGACTTAAATAGATGATCACAATATAAATATATGATAGTTCATAACCCATCCCTATTAGTCATGAACCATGTAGAAGATAGCTTATAATCAAATACACAAAAGACTAAGATCCTGCTCCTTGAAAGAATCCTTAAATATCGACCTTTCCATCACATAGGGGAGAGTGTTCCACAAAGTCGCACCCTGTAGAGCACCCTTCTCTCCCGCCTGCACTGAGTCAGCATTTTAGATAGAATAATCCTAGATCTACCCCTAGTGTTCCAATCAAATATTTCACAAATATGCTCAAGCAGCTTATAAATAAACCTCAACACTCTATACTTGAGGAAAATATAGGGAGCAAGTCAGGAAAAAATTCATCAATAATGAGACATGTGCAAGTCTATTCAAACTAAAAATCTATTTAATCACTGATGGCCCAAGAATTAGATGTCGCATGCAATACCAGAGCAAAGTATACAAATTCAATATGGCTGGTGCGACATTCCAGAATAGACCACAATGCTTGAAAATTCTGGATACGTCGAGTGATTCATATTTTCTCTCATACCAACCGTCTTGAGGCAGAAGGCCGATCGAATGAATATAAAACTGCTATTAAAGCAACATTTGCTCTCAGCACATTCTAAAGGATGTTTGCACCACACATTTCACAATATGTATAATAATCTCTTATATAGCATACAATATCTAGTTATTGTGCCATCTATGATATAACACAGGCATTAAACGTTCGCGATAACTTAGACAAAGCATTAGTATTTCCAGTAAAAAATTGCACGTGGAATTTATGTAAATTGTGTGTCGAAATAGCACGTAACTCTAAGTTGAAAATATGTAGAATTTCGTATACCGATGCACTAGGGGTCTCTGGATAAGTTGACGGAGAATAATTACATGAAATTTGCGTAGAGTACTAACTTTTATTTCACGTGGAATCTTCGAATTGGAGTTTATCAGAGTAAATTAACATGGATTTTAGGTACCAGAGAAAGTCACATTTCATGCAAAAAGGGCTGTGTTGATATCAAAACAGAAAGTCTTTTATATTACAGCCAAATTCCACCTAGTAAATCTAAACTGAACTTATAGTGTGTGTCATATTATAGCACTTGGCGCAAGAAAACAAAAATAAACTAACAGCATCACTTCTTTTCTTCTTCTCTCTTATGAATGAAACCGCAAGGGGAAAGCACAGTTCGTCTTACACGTAGATAGATTTTTTACTAAATTTTAATGGATATACAGCGACATCTATATACGAAAAAAATAAAAGAACTAGTTTAGCTCGACTGAGATACAACGATACTGAATAGATTAAGCGAATGCCAAAATATACGATTAAGATGGAGCCTCTTGTATGTAAGCATAAGATTTATGTCCTTGAAGCAAAATGGGAGGGAGAACTGTAACCGAAACATGTGTATTTTCTCTAACAAAATAAATTAAAACGTTTTTATTACATATTTCAATATGAGCGCATTGATGTTCTTTCTGCTCTCCAAAAACTAAAATTTAACTGTGGCAATTATTCCACATAATTTGGCGCCATAAAACAAACTAAACTACAAAGGAATTCTATTGACAAAATAAAAAAAACAAGATATTCCCAAAATATTCGGAAAAGCGGAAAAAGTTTTCCTTTTTATGACTGTAGATCACTCATTTATGCCGTGAAATATGTCACAGGAAATAAAATCATTTGACTGTTTTCCCAGCTAGCTCATATCCTGTTTATATCTGCATTTGACCTTACAGATGAGAAAGAAAGTCATAATAAAAGTTGAAAAAATATCATATTGGTTTATTTCGTACCCTCAATGCAAAACCGCCACAACTCAAAAATTGTAATTCACGTTTAAACGTTTCAAATCACTGCATAAATTCAATTTTTTTCAGTACTGGTGTAGTTCTTTCATTAGCTAGTAGCCTGCAAGTATATAGTATAAC
Organism: Dioctria rufipes; assembly: GCA_963924295.1. Lineage (NCBI taxonomy): Eukaryota > Metazoa > Arthropoda > Insecta > Diptera > Asilidae > Dioctria > Dioctria rufipes. The sequence goes on from OZ002742.1 coordinate 32,054,902, forward strand.
TTGTCATTCAAGAATACTTTAGTTATAAAGTAAAATGCAATAAAAAATTCAAAATTCATGATTTTGAGGTGTGGTGGTGTTTTCCACTGGAGGCGCATACATTTACCTTTCCATTTGTATTGAACACTGTGATAAAAATTTTTAAATCGGTTGAACTAAAATCTTTTAGCTAAATTTATAAAAATGTTTCCTCCACAGTTTTGTTGCAGTTCCACCCGAGCTTATTTATCAAAGACAACTGTGTTAGTAGCAGTGGCGTAGCATCTTTGGAAGCAAGGTAAGGATTGCTTCCCTGAGCTTTTCCGATTTAATTCAATTAATACAAATATTGTCCTTAAAAATGTTTTCGCTTAAGGCTTTTTATTCGTCCTTCGCTGTAAACTATCAGAGAGAAGCAATAATAAAGTCACCTCATCCTCGCTAGCACTTATCAGAAGCTTTATTACTGGACGCTCTCAACAAGTCAACGTGTGGGGTACCTCAGGGTTCAATATTGGGCCCTTTATTGCTCAGTATGTACATAAATGATCTGCCCAATGTAATAGAAGACTCAAAGATACACTTGTATGCAGATGATGCTCAGATATATTTGGATAGGCCAGTTGGCCTTGTTGAGGATTGTGTCGAGAGAATCAACTCAGACTTGAAGAGAATCTTCGAGTGGTCCAAGAGCCATGACTTACTTGTAAATTCCAATAAATCAACTTACATGATTCTAAATCGCGAGAGGCTTGATGTCTCACAGTTTCCAACTGTAACTTTGAATTCCACCACTTTACCTTACGTTACCTTTGCTCGACATTTAGGAATTATCCTCAACTCTTTTATGACTTGCTCTGACCACATTAGGCAAAATTATGGAATACTTCGAAGGTTGTGGTTGTTTGCGGGAATTCTCTCTCCTGCTCTTCGTTCCAAGCTAGTGAAGACTCTTCTCTTGCCTTATTTCACAAGTGGGAGCATTGTCTTCCCACACTTGGATTCGATCTGTAGGCGGAAGCTGAATGTCGCTTTCAATGACTGCATCCGTTTTATTCATGGATTAAGAAGATACGATCACGTTTCTCTCTTCCGTAATTCTCTGCTGGGTATGTCTCTAGATGCTTATTTGATACTGACAATTTTGCTCTTTCTTCATAAGATCATCTACACCAGGCGCCCCAGCTATCTATTCTCCGACATAAGCTTCTTAAACACTGACAGGCATCTAATGCTGCGGGTTCCACGTTATCAACATCGAATTTTGGAACGCTCTCACCTTGTTCATGCTGCTCGTCTTTGGAACAATCTTCCGGCGGATTTGCAGCGCACGACCTCGGCCAGTTCATTCAGAGTACTGCTAACCCGTCATCTGTCCTCGGATGATGGTCAGGCGGAATGACATTGTGCTTACACTCTATATTGCGCTTTTATTTTCGTTTTTATTTTTATTATCACTTCTCCCTTCCATCACTTATGTCCTCTGGTTTTGTACGCTCTTTCCCTCCCTGCACTGCTATTAGTTGTCGCTATTGCTTATATTAATCTTCGAGTTTTTGCTGGTTTTTAATTTCTATTTTGTTCCTTACTATAATTTTCTATTTTTGCTTTGCTTATTTCTTATCATTGTATTTTCTTTTCTTTTTTAGCTTTAGTCTTTTCTTTTCTTTTTTTTTTTTTTTGTTGTTAGTTTAATATTAATATGAATTTAGTATTTGCTTTTAAATTTACCAACTAAGTTTTGTATCACAAAAGATTGTAATATCTTAGATATTTTTAACCATTAAATGATTTGAATTTGAATTTGAATTTGACCTCCACCTAAACAAAAACAAATCAATCGAACAACATGCAACGTGAAAAATAGCATTCGAATACGTCTGAGCATGATATCACAGCCTACACCACTGGCTGGAGGAGATGGTTTTATTTTTGCTTCCATCAATTTCATGTAGATAAGTAGATTAGGAGGATGCATTTTGGGTGTGGGCAGACAAATAAGTTCACGCCGCGCGGGCGAAATTGTAAATTCTTGAGGAGAATTTAATGTTGAATAGGGGAATATTACTTTCAGCAGAAACAAAAAGGCAAATGAGCAATTATTGATATTTTAATTTAGATTATTAAGAATTCATTTGTTGCCGACATGCCATAACCGCTATTTTGGCTATTTTGATTTGCCGTATTCACATGTAACTCAAGAAAATCATAATATTTTGTTATTCTGTAAAAATCTTGTCTTGTTCCCGGTTATCGCTCTTCTTTTTTTCAAGAATAAGCTCAAATATTGCAAAAACGTTTGCACTTTGTTACAAACGAATATATTTTCGTATTTTGCAAATTCCTTGAAATTTCGTCTACAGAGCTCAAATGCTGTTAATACCAGACAACTTACATAGAACAATCTTGAGTATCTCTCCATATTCTGAGAACCATTTATCATTTTCTTTGTTTTCGAGAAAAAGGAAGCTTTCAAATTTGCGACCTGACCATGATTATCTCTTTAATTCCTTTTATTTTAATTTAAAAGCAGGGAACCAAAACACTGCAATTCATTCATTCACGTCCTCGACCGTGGGTGCTTAAGGTTACAAGCAGGGGAGACTAGTCCACTAAGAACCCTGCCAAAACGCGACCAGAGTTGATCTATTGTATTCCTCCCTAGAGTGGTTAAGCTAAATCTATCATTTTTACGAGCTAGATTATTGTCTTTGGAGTTAACTTGCATACCTTATTTTGAGAGACGTTTCTCCAGTGATTTTCAACTTTAAAGTTGCAAGCACGGGACGCTCACATATGAATGCTTCGTGACTTTATCTTCCTTTTCACACAGTCGACACAGTTCACTGCTGCAGTTGCCTACTTTCCTTCCCAACTCCTGAAGTGCTTAAGAAGTAGCTATCGAGAAGGGTATAGATAATTTATTAGCGCATGGTTATTTAACGCTTTTAAAAAAAATTATAATCTGAGTGCGTCCTGGTTGGCAGTCGACCCAAGCCAAAATATTACAAGTGAGATGTTTTGGTGCTATCCCGATTGTGGATAGGAAAGACGTTGAGACTGATCGAAGACGAGCGAGTAGCTCATCCGCCGTTTCATTTCCGCTTTTAATGCTGTTATTTGATACCCATAAGATGAGTACCTCGTTACACTGAGATAGAGGTAGTACTACCACCATTTTGGAGGTTGTAAGATGCTTTGACATGGCTCTGATAGCTGCTTCACGAGCAGATCAGTAGCAATCTCCTTGTTCTCAGTATTTGCGTTGAGAAAATACCTTTCCAAGAATCCAACTGTTTCGACATAAGAGTCCTTATAGAAAACGCCTACTCCGGTGTTTTTTTCCAGTTTGGAACCATCTGTGTAGATAATAGGATAGGCCAATGGTTAAAGCAGATAATATGTTTGGCATTCTGCTCAAGATGGATATTTTTGCTTTGATCTTGCCTTTTAGTATAGTCTCAAGGACGTGATCGCTGTCCTTATATCGAATTCAGTACAAATTCAAAGATGGATTCTGGTGAAATGTTTGTTCAATGGTGTAGATCCATAGAATCATCCGCGGTTTTCCCTAATACTTTACGACACATTTCAAAGGCTTTAAAAGCTTTATTAATATTGTCTTCTAGGTGTGATTTTCAGTTCAATTTTTTATCTATATAAAATTCCTAGATATTTTACTCTTTTCTTTAGCTCTAATAGGGTGGAACCAATAAAGGGTAGGTTCATTGAAGGAGTATTCCGTTTCCTAGTCCAAAGTCAGAGATCAACTTTCAGTGGATTAATGCACAATCCAACTGCACAGTTCTGTCTCATAACTGCCGATGACTAAAATCACCAGGTCGTCTACATAGCATACTGTTTTATAGCACATCCGTATGAGTGTTAGAAAGAGATCATCCATAATGAGAACTCATAGGTGATAAAACACCGCCCTGAGGAGTGCTCCTATGAACTCTTTCCACTCTGCTTTCCCCATCGAGATCAGCAAAGACAATTCTATTGTTAACGCTCTTTTTAAGGAAGCAAATAACCTCGTGAAGAGCAGTCTTAACTGATGTTCCTTTTAAAAACGCTTGTTGTGTGGCAGCCTGTTTCTAAAAATGAAGAAGAGTTTTAGAGTTTTGAGAAAAAAGGAAGTCAAGTGTATTTGTCTATAAGCCTTGGCAGTTGAGTACGCATTGCATAATTTCGGGTAAATAATGGAATTGCGATACCGTCACACCTTTCCGTTAATATATTTATCACACATAAGTATTTATGTTTTCTTCATTTTAATTGTTAAATTTCAACTGCTATATACCAACATACAATACTACCACGTGCAAATCCATGAAATTTTTCGAAGGTTCACTATGAATTTGTTCTGTACCCCTGTGGGTACGTGATCAGACAATTTTAGAGACTAAGTTACTGCTCTGAAATAATTCATTCAGGCGTATGCAAATTCTTCTATCCTCCAATAATTCTCTCCACCATTAGAGTGGTGTGATCCATCAATTGAATGAAAATATCTATATGTGGGTGATCTCGCTCTTCAGAGATCCTTTCAGGTATTGAATAAGGAAAAATAAACACAGGGAAAATGCGTTTTCTCTTTTCTAAAAACAAAAAAAAACAGAAAAGCACCGCTTAGCATTTACGATTCATAAATTTGTTTTATGCTCTCACTTTGACTGTCAACCCAAAAAAAAAAAACCATTAAGCCCCAAACCTCCCAGAACTATTTAAATATTCCCTTTGCCGTAGTCAATTTTACTTCTATTTTTTTTTTTAACACAAAACCTTATCTTGATTTACACGTTGTGTCAAAGATAAAATCTTTATGAATATTCATCTGGGATACATATAGTATATGAGCGATAACCTAAATTTCTGATACCTGTCTTTAGTATAGAACGGATAGAACATACTACTAATATAAACACAGTAAACTCCCTCATTAGTGTCAACTAGCAGCCCCATCATATCTCACATAGCACAGGAATTTTTGTGCCACTTAAGTAGTGGTTGGGTGTGTTGGTGCGGTCCTCAATTAAAAGAATATCAATGTTAACAAGGCCGCAGCAACCGGATTCTTTTTAATTTGCAGCCACCTTGAGAGAAAAATCAATATTCCGGCCACAGAGGAAAGAAAAAAGCAACAAAAACTGTGTCACGGTCTAAATTATTAAAGAGTAGATTTCAGTCGTTAGCCGTAATTACACACCTCTGGCTCTGGGTGGTGAGAGATTTAATGGTTGAAATATGATGAAATGAAAAGAAAACATTGGCGAAGTCGGCGGCAAATCCTTTTGTTGTTAGCAAAGATTTCATCTGAAAATTTATATAATTAAAATGTAATTCCCCAGCGACACGGATTCTAATCATTTCACTGACTCTGTTTACTCTTGGGATGAATTCAGTTGAATATGGAAATGGTAAATAAATTGAATTACAAGAATAAAAGCGGGATTTTCGCAATCTAATTACATACATAGTACCTACACATACAACATAATTAAGAAAGGGTGCTTTGAACAAAGGGGAAGAAATTTTGAGAAAGTCAAAAATTAAATTCGAAATTTGTAGGAAACCTATTGGATACGGATGTGAACATTCTGATCGAGTCGGATAACACTTTTGTATATTGTATAAAAGAGCATTGGATGAGTTATGAGAAGACTCTAAAAACTTTATTCGCTATGTCTTCTAGGTGTAATTTATAGTTCAACCTTTTATCTAGTAAAATTCCTAGATATTTTACTTTGTCGTTCATGCGTAGAGCCAATGATGGGTATATACTATACATGACAGGAAAAATGATTTTCTTTGTGAAAAGGCTAAGATCAGTGAAGTGATATTTAAAACAAAATATGTAGCCCAGTGTGAGTGGATATTTGCCTTTGTGTTCAAGTCGCAACTTTGATTGTATCTGTGCACGCTCATCTCCCTCTCCTAGTATTCGGTTCTATCGGTTGGTACTACACACTCTGCGTAAAGGCTCGTAACACTTCATGAAGAGACTAAAACTTTCAGGCACTTAGTGTAAAAAGTCGTTATGGTCAAACTGTTATACATACTTCCTGAAGTGCCTAGACTTTGCATGAAGTGCTAAGTCCCCTGACACAAGATGATACCTAGTCGAGACTAGACACGTATCGAGTGTGTATCAGCCCATGGTACACGTAGTTTATACTCGGTTGATACACGTTCTTGAAGCAGCAAAGTCCGGTGACACACGATGATACACACTCGATACACCGTACTAAAAACTGGTTTTCTTAGCACTATTTTAGAATATTTTCGTGTAGAGCAGAGAACTAGATTCGGATGGTACACGAGTGTTTTATTACATATGTATGCGAGTACTCAGTTTATGTGCGTATTGATCATATGGAAATGAAAAATTCTTTACTGCCTCAAGAACGGTATCAGCCGTGTATAAACTACGTGTACCATTAGCTGATACACACTCGATACAAAAACCGGTTTTACTTCGTGTCTAGTCTCGAGTGTGTAATTGTGTGTCACGGGACAAAGAAAATTCATCATTTCCATATTATCTATATGCACACAAACTGAGTACACGCATACATATGTAATAAGACACTCGTGTATCATCCGAGTCTAATCTTCTTCTCTAAATTGAGGTATACACGAAAATATTCTAAAATATTGCTAAGAAAGCCAGTTTTAGTACAGTGTATCGAGTGTGTTACGTGATGTGTCACCAGACTAAGTTATATCAAGTGTCCACGACATATACATATTCACAACAAGTGTTCAAATATTTAGTGAACTCGAAATTTTTATATGGCAATACTGCAGAAAGTTGCCTAATTTCATTTCTTCAAATCCAGATGGAAAATTTTTATAATAAGAAAGTGTACAATATTTCAGCTTTCTAAATCAGATGAACAGACGGACGGAAATCTGAAAATCAATATATGTATTAGGGAATAATGACGAACAATTTATCTTTAAAATTTTTCTTAAATCTCTGAATCGATTTCTTCAAACTGTAAATATACCAATACCAAGTAGGGTCTATCAGGGACAAAATGTGATATAGATAATTATTGTCTAGCATCCTTATGAAGTGCCCTCTTGACCTAAGTGGACTGATGACCATTTCTTCTGTACGCCCCACATACGGGGCATAATGACGATTGGCTCGAGGCATAATAACGAATTATATTTAATATATGAAATAACATTTTTTTTATCAAAACTAATGACCATAATGAGTCTTGCAGGAATATAATTTTTAGAATAAAATTATATAATCTAAAATGTGGAACACCTCTATTTTCGAATTTGAAAAATGCAAACTGAAAGCATCTGATATTTTACCTTTAAAACAATTCCTGGATTTCAGTAGTTTTAGAATAAATTGGTTCACATTCCAAAATTTCTTTCGTAATCATAGAACTCGAAAAAGTATTGTTTTTACAAAATCATTTTACAGGACTGGAATGACTCGGCAGCGCGGAAGTTCGTGCTGCCTTCTCTCAATCAGCTGATCGCTCTTAACCAATGAAAACAATTTGCTGCCGCTGTCGCGCTGGTGTCGTGTCAATCTAATTCAGGCTTAATGTGAAAAAAATCTTAACCATATATTGGCAATACTTAACCCTGCATTCTGGGTATCATAGCACGAGTTTAGAATAAAGCTGATTATAGATAATATTCATTCGGCAATATTCCCCGTTCATCATTACGCCCCGGGCTCCCCTATTGTACGTGGATGTCCAGTTTATTTTGCTCTACCATCATAAAATTTCTATATATTACAAATGAATTGAAAAACTCTCTATGATGTCATCTAAGATATAAAAAGGTGAGATTAGGCTTGTATCTTAAAAATGAATAATAATAATTAAAGGATGCCCCCCCCCCCCCCGACCTTTCACCTAACTGATATCATTTCCTCGAAAGCTCATTAAAAGCCATTTGTCTCCATCAAAATAGTCCTCAAACATTTGTTATTCATTAATTTTTGAATTTTTTAGCGTATGCAGTCATACTACCCCTAGCGCACCCCCTCCCCTTCCCACACCCTTTTTTCTTTCGCAATTCAGGTTACAACATTTAATAATTTTCAAAATGCTGGAAAATGCTAAATATATGTATGTAATCCCCTGATTTGAGCCTCATTTTGCATGCAGTGCGGTGGATTTGATTAAACTTTGCAGAGAAATGCAATTTTCCTCGGCAAGTGATAATATGGCCCTAGCAACCCTACGAACTCTAGCAGCCCCAGTCGTGTCGGCTAAAGAGGTAATGGATTGCAAAAGTGTCATTTGGCATAATGCATAGAAATCGACTTTTCATGACCTGCATATATGATAGCTAGTTCCGCAAAGCAATTCCAGACCACTTTATTTATTGGTTTTCATTGTCATGATATAGAGACGGGAGGGACATTTATAAGGGCGCAAGAGGTTTACCACTACTATACTACAGATTGAATTCACCGAGTTATAAGGGCTGGCGAGAAGTTTCGTATAAAGAGTTCTTCTGAAAAGGTTGGTGCCTGGCTTTATAGAGTTTTGTACTTTCTCCATCTAGATCTATAGCTGTCTGCCTGAAAGAGAAATTGTTTTTCGATAGAATTGAACCAAGAAGTCATGTAAAGTCGTGAATTACTAATGTCTAATTTCTGTTCATGTTCCCATGCCCCTTTTCTTGGTCATAACAAATGTGAAATTTTCAAAGTGATATATGTACGTATAGCTACGTAGTTTTTCTTTAGAGACGACAAAGCTTCTTAACTAACAGATCACTGAATATATGCACAGGAGCTTGATGAAATACCACGCATATTTATACAGAGTGGGACAGTATAGAGTGGGAAATTTTCAAAATAGACTATTATTTTTGAAGTACCGATTATCGAGTAGGTGATATATTATTGTTAGTTATTCAATGCTATTTTGTAAACATTTGTACCCCAGTACCCATGCTTTCACCATAAATTATTTTACAGAATAGTGATCCTGCTGACTATGCGCAATGACGTTTTTTTTTAACAATCTGATGACCTACGTTTCTGAAATTAGATTCTAAGCCGAAGATGTGAAAAAACCTGTTCCACATCTACAAATTTGACGCTTGAAGTAACTAGAAAAATAGTAAATACACCAGAAAATATTTATTCACCTATATAAAAGCCATAAAACCTAGTTCACAGTCTGTCAAAAAATAATTACATATGTGATCAAGCAAAATAGAGTACTGAATAGATATTCCATAAGGTATATCTATGTACAGCAAATCATCTAGAATATGTAGGCCGTCAATAAGTATGTTGGATGTGAAGTAATTAAACCAGATACACTATCATGGTTAGTGCATTACTGATGCAAGCATGGGCTCTTTCCCATTTTTTTTTTTTTTTGTTTTCTGAGAAACAGATATTTTTGGGCAGAATTGCATTATTACTTAAAATACAGAGTGCATTGATACTCTTCCTTATATACTTAAATAAAAATAAATCTACGTAAAAATTGTTATTGAGTTGGCAATTATACGCTGCGTAATAGAAAAATTTGCAAAAGATACAGGTACCATTTAATAATGGCATTCTGATGACCTATCCTTCGAAGAAAAATCTCTTAAAGTAGGTGTGGGCACTTTTGAACCGAATTTTCCACAGGCTAAGGAACTGGGATCTCACGCATTAAAATTTTCTAGAAGAACATCCGTGCAACAAAAATATACATAATATCAGATAGCCAAACAGTACTCACAGCGTTAAATTCATATACATACATACCTTGGAATCTAAGTTGATTTCGGACTATCTTACTGTCTTGTAGCAATTACTTATATACCCAAAACAAATAAGTGGTACTGATGTTGATGCCAGGATATATGAAGATATTTTAAGTGTAAGGAGATTGCAAAAAGAAGGAAAATATTTATAAGTTACTAGGGAGAGCCCGTCGGCATTGCCCGGTGATAATATAGATACCTAGATGGGTGGGGTGGGGGTAGGGTTATTAAAGATTCATAATATCTAAGCTATTATCTGACTCGATCACGCGATTCCGTGCTCTAGGTTTTCACTCTGTGTCTTTTTATTTACCATTACTATGAAATTTCCACGTAGGTAACAAATGTTTTGTATGGCAACAATACGAAGGAATTGCCTGATTAGTCCCATTTTTGAACTTAATTTACATTTTTTTAATAAAGGCCCATGTATAAAATTTCAGCTGTCTACGTTGACGCGTTAGGTAGTGTCCAAGTATATAGCGAAAACCCAAAGTTTTGTATGATAACACCAAAATGGGATCGACCTATTTGGTCCCATTTTGAACTTGTATATTTTTGCAATTTTCGTGAAAACGCCGTATACAAAATTTGAGCTCTCCACGTCGACATTTTCCAAATATACATGTAGTGAAAAACCAAAGTTTTGCATGGCAACATCAAGAAGGGGTTTCCTGATTCAGACCATTTTTGTAATTTTAATTTAGTATTGCTATGAAAACACCATGTACAAAATTTTAGGTCTCCATGTCGACGCGTTCTCAGGCAGTGCCCAAATATATAATTAAAAACGATATTTTTGTATGGCAAACCTACGAAAGAGTTGCCCGATTTGTGTCATTTTTAAACGTAAATTTACATTTAAAAAAAAAGCACCGTGTACAAAATTCGAACTCTGCACGTCGCCGCGATCTCAGATAGTTTCCAAATATATAGTGAAAAACTAACATTTTTTATGGAAATAGCAAGCAGGGGTTGCCAGATTTATTTATTATTGCTATGAAAACACAACGTATCAAATTTCACCCCTCTACGTGTACTCGTTGTCAGTTAGTGTACAAATATATACTAAAAAACGAAATATTTGTATGGTAACCCTACGAAAGAGTTGCCCGATTTAAACCATTTTTTTGAACTTGTATTTGAAATTTTTATGAAAACATCGTGTACAAAATTTCAGCTTTAAACATCGACGTGTTCTCAGGCAGATTTTCAGATCTCGACAATAGCGCCATCTATCGTATCCAAAACTACCCTATCTTTCAAGCTGGAACCAACCAAACACATTCACACAAGTTCATTGAAATTGGTTAAGCGGTTTCGGAGATTACATTAGCGTGTACGAACACAGTAACACGTGATTTTTATATATTAAGATTCGTAATAAAGAACAAAAATATTCCTCACACTCATCAGGAAAGAACTAAGACTATAACGGGTTATTTACTAGGCATTTCCCATTTATAGATCAACTTAGTAAGATGAGTAAAATCGATAGAAAGTTTCTTCTGCGATTGTGCAAGTCTTGGCAGGGCTAAAATACATATGTGAAATTCTTTTATTTCACGTGAATGTAGATGTAAACGCAGTCAAGGTTTTAAACCCTGGCTGTTAATTGATGGGGTGTACGCGGTACATAAACCACTACACCAGAAAAAAATTCTGAAAGGTAACGGGTTAATTATAAAAATGAAAAATGCCGATATCTGATTGAAAACAAACTGATTCATTTATTTAACTTGTTCCTCTTTATATTGAAAATTTATTTAAAGTAATTCTTGCTAATCCAGCATTTCCTCACTGTCGCAAGTCGTGCTTGAAAATTATAGAATTTGCTGATGGTGAGAAAATGCGTGGTTGAAATTATCGAAGAATTCACATATGGAGCAATGAACTTTGTGCATATCCAACAAATTGATTGAATGACATGTAATAAGCTGTAAGTATGTGCTGACAATAAATTTGTTGGATATGCACGTACAATGACCTTACATTATTTTAATTCTAAGATTGTTCATTCTCCTCCCCGTTGAACACTCGTTCAACTTAGTTAGATCTGCAAGACGCGATTTGGACTTCTTGGTTGTGGCATCGGTTTGGTCACCCTTGGGTTGCAATACTTTGTTCTAGACGTCCATCCGAGATATACTGCTATGACAATGATTAGGCTCAGAGCGAGATAACTTACGCCGATATGATGAATCGCATCCGTGTAAGTCTGATGTGGCAGGACCGATAGGTTTAGCGACTTAAGTTGTTTTTGCAGATCTTCTAGTGATCCCAGTTCGCCAGAATATCGAGGGCTATCAGCTAGCGTTATTGGTCTCTGCTCGGGAGCTATGTTTTCGTAGAACAGCCCGAGCTTTGTATATGAAGTTTTCGAGTTGCTTGAATAAATTTGGTGCCCATGTATGGTAACGTAGTCCTCCTTTATTACACAATTTGGCTTGATTTTTAGAAGACCAGAGTTATTCAAGACGATTGGGAAGACTTCACCATCACAGACTACGTTAATTAAGGTTTTGAACCTTAGAGCAAATATCCAGTCATTGGTGTTAGACAATTGTATCCAAATGGGTTGTTCTTGTACTTCAGTTAGTTTACATTGTGGTAGGACTGGGTTGTTGTTAAGTAGTTCGATCTCGCATCCGCTTATGTTGGCTCCTTTATGATATATTGGATGGAGCTGGTTGCAGAGATGGCGTGAATCTTCAAGCGCTATGCATGAGTACAGGTCTTGCTCTTTTAGGGGATAGTATTCATTTCGATGCGGAGTTACTGCCAAGTAAGGAGAATGTGATTCTATTGCGATGAATGAATTGTTGATACAAATAGGTATTGGTATCACTCTAAATAGGTCGAAATTCTCTCCATTTATCAATGGCAGCAATATTTGAAATATGACATGGTCATTAACAATTCCAGCCTTGGCCGTCATTATGTGGTATAATTCTAACACATTCTCTTGATTAATCGGAAGCCGGAAGTTTGGTGGCAAATTGTTTCGAATTATCATAATTTCTTGCCTTAGCTGTTTACCCGAGAATAACAGCGGGTTTATTTTTCCATGGCGAGTGTCTGTAAGTACTTCAATAATTGCTGATTGAAATCGTTGGAGGTTGCTAGAGACGAGTGACATTTGGATTGCCAATGAACTGAATAAATGCTGGATCTTGGTTTGCTGACCTTGTTCGTCTTCATTGTTTATTCGGCCGATTATTTGACGTATTTGAGCATCTAGCGCCTTGAACTTCTGTTCTGTCGTCGCTTGGTCGTGTTTGATGATGTTTATGGTTGAATCGATTACAGATGTTTGATTTTTCAAGAGCCCTAGGAGATGTTGTTCATTCTCCTGAACCGACTTTATTGTTCTGGACATTTCTTCTGCATATTGGGAATCGAGAACGCCGAACAATGCGTTCGCTATATTACCGACGACGTTGATTGCCCCTCTTTTTTGTCTGTCTAGGAGGTGTTGCTGCGATATCAACTCATTCTCTTTGTTTAATTCTTCCAGTATATGCTCAAATTGGTGAACTAATTGTAGGCACGAGCCCTTGTTAGTTATAATCAATTGATTGCACAGGTGTTGTAATGCTGTGGTCCCGTTTTTTAGTGTGCTGAATTCCATCCAATAAGGCTGCAAATCGTAGTATACTATCAGCTTCCACTCAGTTGTTATTAGGTTTATTGTTCCGAGATTTTCAAAGTGCATGCCAAGTTGGGTCTTAAATTGGGTAACTTCAACAGGATCTCCTTTTATAACTGGGAGTACGAGACAGGCAAGCAATAATGTTACTATTGAGCTACCTAGCGATGATCGTACTCTTTTTCTAGGTGACTGATTTGTTGTGGTGGGATTTTCAGCAGCATTGTGGTCTATACTGTGTCGTTTTGGAGGAGGTTGTTTAATCTGTTCCTCTTGATCTGCTAGGAATTCACTTGTATGCTCTTGCTCTTCTTCACATGGTAAAGGGGCGAGCTTATGTATTGCACGTCGTAATATATTCGTTGAAGTACGCACGTCGGCTACCCGTACTCGGCCGTCGTTGCCCTTGTGTACTTCTACAATCCTCCCTAAAGGCCATTTCATTACTGGTGCATTGTCTTCTTTTATCACAACTATTGTCCCTGGCTTAACATCTTGAGATGCTTGCTTCCACTTAAAACGATGTTGAAGCTCATGCAAGTATTCGACTGACCAACGTTTCCAGAATTGCTGCTTGAGGTGAGATACTGCCTTCCAGTGTCTCAATAGGTTGACGTTAGTAGGTTTCGCTTGAGCATCTACTGGGGTGGTTAATGGTTCCCCTACTAAAAAGTGCCCAGGAGTGAGTGCTGTGAGGTCATTTGGATCTGAAGACATTGCCGTCAGAGGACGTGAATTGAGGATTGCTTCTATTTCTATAATTGCAGTTTCTAATTCCTCATATGTGAGTGATGCTGATGAGACGCTTCGTTGTAGCAGGTGTTTGGCTGACTTGACTGCAGCCTCCCACAACCCACCGAAGTGAGGGGCTCTTGGTGGAATGAAATGAAAATCGAGACTCTTGTTGCTACAAAATGATGTTATTTTCTCCTGAGCTGGGTCTGAATATATCTGATCCTGCAGTTCTGCTAATTGATTTTTTGCGCCTACAAAATTTGTGGCGTTATCACAGAATATATTTCTACAGTGTCCCCTTCTACCAATAAAACGTTTTAACGCTCCAATGAAAGCGTCGGTTGAAAGGTCGCTTACTACTTCCAGGTGTACAGCCTTTGTGGCAAAGCAACAAAACACTGCGACATAGGCTTTATGCGGTCGCTTGCCTCTTATTTTGTAGTGAACCCAGAGAGGACCACAGAAATCAACGCCTGAGTTGATGAATGGCCGGGCTGGTTGAACTCTCAATGGTGGAAGGTTGCCCATTATTTGTGTTAGCAATTGTGGTTTGCTTCTTGCGCATTTGACGCAATGTTGTACTACAGCACGCGCGAGGGTCTTACCTTTAATAGGCCAAAACCGCTGTCTTGTTTTGGATAGTAACCCCTGTGGGCCAACGTGGTAATTTTCTCGATGCGTATCGACCATTAAGAATTTGGTTAATTCGTGTGCATAGGGCAGCAAGATAGGATGTTTTGCGTCATATGAAAGGATGGAAGCTTCCAAACGACCTCCTACTCGTAAGATACCTCTATCATCTAAAAACGGCGACAGAGTGGCCAATGAGCTTGTTTTGTTAACCTCATTGTATCGCTGTAGATGGTGAATATCTTCCTTGAATTCTTTTTCTTGCATTTTACCTACGATGAGGAATAATGAATCATCCATCTCTTTAGCAGTAAGTGACCTTCCCTTCATGAGTTTATCACCTAGTCCTTTACTTCTTTTGATAAATCGTAGAATATATCCAACCACCCGTTGTAGCTTGCGGAAGGAATTCTTGTGATTTATCTTATGTATAAAGTGGATTGAACTGTCTTCATCTTCGATTGGTACAGTTACAGGGAAAGCCGATGCCTTTCTTTCTTCGTTACACTGAGCACTCTTTTTATAAGGCGGGGGCCATATGCATTCGTTTCCATGCAGATCTAGAGGGCCGTAGAACCAAAGATTGCAGGTTTTTAACTTCTCTGGGTCGATTCCCCTGGACAGAACATCGGCAGGATTTTCTTTGGATGGTACGTGTCTCCATTGTTCGGGGATTGAAGCTTCTTGAATAGCTGCAATTCTATTTGCTACAAAGGTCTGGAACGAAGTGGATGTAGCGTTTATCCAGGCAAGCGTGATCTCTGAATCAGTCCAGAGATAACTAGGTGTTTCTCTGAAGTTCAAGTCTCCTTTTACTCGGGCCATTAACTCTGCGGCTAACTTGGCAGCACATAGCTCTAACCGTGGGAGACTTAGCTTTTTTGTTGGAGCGACTCTTGATTTTGCACATAGAAGATTGACAATGATTCTTCCTTCACTATTGATAGAGCGCACATATATAACGGCGCCATATGCCTTCTCAGAAGCATCAGCAAATTCATGCAGTTGTATTGATCTCGGTACTTCAGTTGAGAGGACAAGTCTTGAAAACTGTATATTGTTCAGTGTTTTCAGACTATCTCGAAACCTCGTCCATTTAGTGTAACGTTCGATGGGAAGAGCGGCGTCCCAATCAAGTTTAAGCATCCACAATTCCTGAAGGAATATTTTAGCAGTAACTATAATGGGCGACAAGATCCCAAGGGGATCAAATAACCGAGCAATTTCTGATGCGACTGTCCTTTTCGTTACCTTATTAGTAGATTCCCAATTGCTTCTTACACAAAACTTATCTGTTTTTGGCATCCATGTTAGGCCGAGCGTTTTAACAGAGAGGTCCTTTTCATCTGTGAAGTTTAGTTGAATTTCTTGATCTCCTAAAGGTATATTCTGCAGCAATCGTGGATGGTTTTCGTAGTTTGAAACCTGCTTCTTTGAGTACACCGATTAGTTGTGTTTGCATCTCGAGAGTAGTGGCGAGGGAGTTAGCGCCAGTCATAACGTCGTCTACATAGAATCCTGTTTGTAGTATTTCGCTTCCAACTGGATATTTAGTTGCTTCTATTTGGGCTAACCGTTGAAGACATTTCATGGCTAAGTATGGTGCTGCAGATGTGCCATATGTAACAGTACATAGTTGGTAGCATTTCAGCGTTTGGTTTGGATCACTTCTCCATAAGATGGCTTGGTATTTTCTGTCTTCTTCATGTACCCTCACTTGCCGATACATTTTTTGTATATCCGCTGTGAATACAAAACGTGGCAAGCGAAACCGAAGAAGTGTGGTAAATAGGTCATTCTGTATTGTTGGACCTTTGTGTAAGATGTCATTTAATGAAATGTTTGTGGAGGTTTTCGTTGACGCATCGAAAACCACTCTTAGTTTTGTGGTGCTACTATCTGGCTTTATTACACAATGATGAGGAAGAAAGTAGTGTTGTGATGAAATGTGTCTTGAACTGACTTCTTCCATGTGCCCTAGTCGTATGTATTCGTCCATAAACTCGATATACTGTTTTCGTAAGTCTTCATTTCTTGCAAGCCTTTTTTCTAAGGCATTAAATCTTCTTAGGGCAATGTCTCTTGACTGGCCGAGGGTGCTTGGGTCTCCTGCAAATGGTAGGCGTACAATAAATCGTCCGGTCTCATCCCGTTGAAACGTTTGGTTGAAGTGTGCTTCGCATTGTTTTTCTGAAAGCGTGAAATTTTTTCTTGGAACTTCTTCCGCTTCCTCAATCCTCCAGAATCTTTCGATGGCCTTGTCTAAATCTACCTCAGAATCTGTACATATTCCACAAGTTGCCACAGCTGCCGTTGTACCACTAGTCTTGCCAGCTACGATCCAACCAAAAACAGTATTTTGTAAGGTTGGCAGATTTGGTCCCAAACAGATTTGTCCAATAGATAAAAGTTGAAGATAAAACTCGGCTCCGAGGAGAAGGTCAATGCGATCTGGTTGATCGAATGCTGGATCGGCTAGTGCGATATTCTGTGGTATTTTCCAAGATGATGTGTCCATTGGTTGACTGGGTTGATTTGAAATTATATGAGTGAGGACAAAGGCCTCCAATCTGGTAGAAAATCCATTTATTCTGGAGTTCAATGTGGCACTTATTCTCTTCTGTGAGTGCTGCTTTCCACTTCCAATGCCTTGTATGTGCAATGATTCTTGCGTTGGGTTCACACCTAGCCTTTTAACAATTCTTGTGGTAATCAGGTTTATTTGTGAACCTGAATCAAGGATGGCACGGCATTCTATTTCCTTACCACTGTCACTCACTAATTTAACCCGTGCGGTACTCAGAAGTACATGATTCATCTTTTCTTTGTTCTTGTAGGCAGTTAAAGCAAGTGGCTGATTGCTTATCCCGATGTTAACTGAAGGAGAAGGGATGAACTCCTGAACGTTAGGCCTTAATTGATGATCTGCTGGCTTGTTGAATGCCCTCGGAGGTTCAGTCATTTGAGTTTGCTCTATGTGCACTAGGGTGTTATGCCTCTTAGCGCATCTGGTGCATCCTCTGAGGGTACAAGTCGAAACCGAATGACCTGGCTTTAGACAATTAATGCACAGGTTGTGTTTACGTAGTAAATTCAGCCTGCAGCTGGGTGACATTCGCAGGAATCTACTGCAGTGAAACAGTTGGTGCTTATCACTGCATGCTGCACATCTTTGATTTGATGATATTGTTGATGTTAGAGTTTTGGCTGTACTCTGTCTTTTGTTATAGTCATCTGGACCCTTTCCCTTATGGCCCAGTGCTTCCAGAGATTGAAAACGAGTTTCAAGAAATGCCAGAAATTCCTTAAGTGATTGAATCTCCTTTGGCTTGGCTAGCGATTGCTCGTAAAGCTGGTGTGTGGTCTTATCCACTTTTTTGAGCAAAATGTGGAGCAGGAGTGGATCCCAATTGTTGGTAGGTATGCCAAGATTTTCCAATCCTAATATGCACTCTTGCGTTGTGTCATGCATTGTCTTTATTGATGTAGCAGATGAGGTTTCTGCTGCATGAGATGACTGGTTTAGTAATTTGTTGATGAGTGCTGCGACTAATAATCTTTTGTTCTCGTATCTGTCCTGTAATAATTTCCAGGCGGTCGAGTAATTTTCATCAGATAGCGTAAAGTGTCTCACCAACTTCTCAGCTTCCCCCACTAGATTCATCTTCAAGTACCACATCTTTTGACAATTGCTCATTGTTTGATTGTGAACCATCTGAGAGAACAGATCGAAGAATTGTCGCCATTTTGCGTAGTCGCCATCAAACTTTGGTAGCGTTATTTTTGGTAAACTTGCAATAGCTGTATTAGATGCTGGAGCCTGTGTTGATGGCAGTGAAGTATGGCCTTGTTTTTCTATTATTGCAGATAATTCGATTAGATGGCGATGCACAATGTCTTCTAGCTGAATATAGCCTTTGGTATCATAACCCAGTGTGGCGGGGTCCTCTACTAGCTCCCATATGGCGCTGTTTTGCTCTTCCACTTGGAACCAGTAGTGCTGAATTGTCTTGATTTTTAACTCGAAGAAGGACTGTGGATGTTGTTCGGGGTCCAAATTCTCGAGTGTGGCGAGTAAGCGATAAAGTGACTGAATTATCACTCCTTGTCTTCTCATTATTCTGGTTATTTCTGATAATGGCTTAGCAGATTCAGGTAAATTGCCTGCTACCAAGGGCTTGGGCATAGCTCCCTTGGAAGCTCCTTTTGTGGTTGATTTATTCGTGAATTGGTTTTGTTGTTCATCGTTGGCCATTGAAATTGGTGGCTCTTCAGATGTTTGACTATTGGCGTCTTTCTTCAATTGCATGATTTGTTCTGTGAAATGTGCAACATATTGTTCATACAATTGAGCCGTAGTTTCATAGCATCCCGTGGTGAAGTATGAATGACTTATAGGCGGAGAAGGCAGATTTCTGATTTCTTCATCGATCTTCTCGAAAAGCGACCATGCTGCTTCTAGACGGCGAAGCCTCTCTTCATAGTACGTTACTGTTGTTTTCCTGTCGAGTGGATCTTTATCGTAATTAGAAGTGACTTGTTTCACTCCTTTCGCATATTCCTTTTGCTCAGCGGCTAACTGATCCATATCTCTGAATTGCGTACCCTTTGACATGTTTCTTCTTGTAGAACTTGAAATTCTTCTGGATTGTAGCAAGCCGAAATCTCAGAAATGATGGTTGATGTGTTTAGCTGTGATTCAAGTGTTACACTTAAATCACGTCGGGGTCACCAAAAAATGTGAAATTCTTTTATTTCACGTGAATGTAGATGTAAACGCAGTCAAGGTTTTAAACCCTGGCTGTTAATTGATGGGGTGTACGCGGTACATAAACCACTACACCAGAAAAAAATTCTGAAAGGTAACGGGTTAATTATAAAAATGAAAAATGCCGATATCTGATTGAAAACAAACTGATTCATTTATTTAACTTGTTCCTCTTTATATTGAAAATTTATTTAAAGTAATTCTTGCTAATCCAGCATTTCCTCACTGTCGCAAGTCGTGCTTGAAAATTATAGAATTTGCTGATGGTGAGAAAATGAGTGGTTGAAATTATCGAAGAATTCACATATGGAGCAATGAACTTTGTGCATATCCAACAAATTGATTGAATGACATGTAATAAGCTGTAAGTATGTGCTGACAATAAATTTGTTGGATATGCACGTACAATGACCTTACATTATTTTAATTCTAAGATTGTTCAACATATAAAAGGCATTCGCTAGAGAATGTTATAAAGACCATCAACGTTAAAGATGTTATAAAACACCTCATATTCGAATGGGTGCCGTAGGACATTTAAGGGCAATGTCGAAAAAGACCCTAGTGCTCGCTAGAACTATAGATGAGAATCGGAAACACGTGTCTTCATCCCCATATTAATAATAATGCACCGAGATGCTCACCTCCCAAGTATTAATACAAACATAAATTCCTCATCCACCGTGGTGATATAATTATTGTAAATATAAGTGGAAAGTAAGCATGTCAAGGCACCTATAACCTAAAAAAACAAAAACAGTTTTTCTGAGGAACAGTACTATTGCCTTTCGGAATATTGCGGTTAACGACACGGGGCTCTGCCTAATAACATTCGTCATACGTCCAGCTTTCAATGACTTTAGTAGAAATCGTATCTACGAAGGAGGAAAACATCTGTTATGTGAATGCTCCAATCTTTCGAATCAAAGTTAGATATAAGTTACCACTTACGTGAATTACGAGATATAGCAGATAGAAAGATAGGAGCTCTAGTAAAATTCATCAAATGTAGTGGTTCTGGTTCTAGTAATGCTGTAGTAGGTCATTTGATTGATTAATATGGCCCTGTTAGTTTTTGATATCTAAATCTCATGCTACTCCGTGGAAGGATTGTGCTAACACTTATAGTACCTTTAAGGAGTGGCCATATATATATGCTCAAAATTATATAAAAGTTATTTCGATGTTTTCATGTATCTGCACGATACCAGAGACCTTTACCGAGTTGAAAGTTTCATTATAAAATTTTATTCGAAAATAAATAAAATCGACTACTTCGCAGTGTTCGCATATTGGACACATAATGGAGAATTCGTTGACAAAAAAATCTATAACTCGATTCTGGTGCACTGCCCTTCGATTTGACTCGAGTTCATTATTACTCATACAAACGGATTTTCGTGTCTGCGTTCATAGACTTCATGCTCATGTATTCAATCAGTTGATGAAATATTACGAACCATCCTAAGTAAGCTCTTATTCTGGTACCTCTGGTATCGTGCAGATACATGAAAATATCGAAATAACTTTTACCACCAACGCAGCACAAATGTATCCGTGGTATATTACTGGGAAATCCTGTTAGGATATATAAATTGTCCGTGGGAAATGCCGTCCGGTGCCAGTTAACAACTTAGGACAGCCCTGAGAGTGACGAATGTCCAGGGTTGCGATGTCCCTACTAGATACCATGTCCTTCCCACAAGATTTCCTCTGGTTGTACTAAGGCACAGTTAACGCCTTCAGTAATGTAAAATTCCCGCTGTAAGTGTACCTATGACGTCTTATAGATCTCCTAGTGTGTTGGCATAGGATATACTTGGGTATATCTGAGGATATTGTTTGAGATTTTCTGGGATTGTAGATTATTTTTGATTGGTAGGCATTTAAAAAAACTGGCGGACAGAGTTGTATGCACTTACACAAAACATAGATCCAATATTTTTAACAGAGGCAAATTGAATTCATGTGACAAAATTACTAAAAAATCACCTTCTGAAATGTACAGCTAACAAACTTTGCCAAAACAAGAAGTAATTGCAGAAGCGAATAGAATTCTAATATAGCTTCACGCATGAAGCTGGCTTAAACAACGCAGCTCTCATATGGCTTCTTTCAATACATATTGTTCTGTTTTTGTTCTCCAAAAATGATACACGGAAGAACACCAAGCAACAAATTAGTACTTTCACCCTGAACCACGTGAACCACGAGAATCAGAGAATATACAGAAATAATTTTTGGAAAGGGCAAAACAATTTTCCTATGTTTGTCCCAAAATTGTCCTGCACATCCCGTATGTTTTTTCATGTAAAATACTGAGAATATTCCCATATAGAAGAGTTATGGAATATGCCAGATAATAACTTAGAGGAAATCTCTAATAACTCCTACAAATAAGGTCGTAAGTACATACTGAATACTTCCCGTTTATCCCGGGAAAGCTATGGGATCTCTGGGACAAGAATGGGATGTCCCTGGGGAATTTTATGCTGTATGGGCAGGACCTGAAGACATTAAGGAAAATGAGATTAACGACCGCCTTGCAAAGGAAGGAGCCAAATCTCCATTATTGGCCCTTAGCCTGTCTTTTGACACCCAAAAAGTCACCTCTCAGCTCAGATGAGGCTTTGGGAGGACAGAACTAAGAAAGAACACTGGGAAAATACCCCGGGGCTAAGACAAGCGAAGACGTTTATAAAGTATTCGCAACAGAGAACAAAAGCATTCCTCACACTCAACAGAAAGCAACTAATGCTCATAAAGGGCCTACTTACTGGGTACTGCCCACTTAGATACCATCTTAAGAAGATAGGTTAGGCCGATGATCAGACCTGTCGATTCAGTATGGAAGATGATGAAATCGCTGAACATGTCCTGTGTGACTGTGAAGCTCTGTACCGCAAAAGGCTAAGACATCTAGGAAAGGCACTTCCACTGCCAGAGGATGTCGGAAAAATGGCCCCCAAGAACATTATAAGCTTCATCATAGACCTTCCTCCTTCTTAATTAATTATTACATATGAGTTGAGTGCATGTAATTACTCCAGGAAGGAAAGTAACAGAAAAAGAATATTAAAGTAAGTTGTTCAAATGAATGATTTGCTGTGGCAATGATTACAGAAATTATTATATATAAAAAGAACAAATAAAAAAAAAGTGAAAGACAGAAAAACAAAAAAGAAAATACAAAAATGGAAATGAAAAAAGACATTAAATTAAATCGCACAACAACATGGAATGGTTAGAGGCTTATGGCAGCATAGAAAAGATATAAATACTCAGTCATAGTCAGAAAAATAATTGAAAGTATTACCTAGTTTTAAAATTGCTGTTAGTTGTGGATTGTTTTATAATTGTTAATAGTTGGCACGGAGTTCCGGATCCTGACACCGTAAACGAAAAAAGATCTCTATCTGCAATTACTGCTGCGAGTAATGGTAGTTTGTCGATGATCTAAGCTGCTGAAGTTTACTGGACAGGAAACTAGGTGCGAGTAATCTAAATATTTTAAAAAGTGTAATAGTGACATGATAATCTACGTATCTTTAGATAACCAAAGTACAATTTAAAATTCTGCGAGTATGCATAGAAATATGATCAAAACGACTCAAATTGAAGATATATCACGCACAGGAGTTAAATGCCACATTTAATTTCCTTCAACTAATATTGTCAGTCTAGCAATATACTACACTACCACACAGTATAATTGGGAGCATTAGAGTGGTAATAAAATAATTGCGAGCATCCTGTGGAGTATATTTTGCAAAAACCAAAGTTTGCGAAGTATACACCTTCCTTATCACTTTATTAGTTTGTAGATCCCAGGTAAGGGAGCGATTGAAGACAACCCCAAGATTATTGACAGACTCTGAATAAGGTATGATGGCATCATCGAGTCTTATTGGAGAAAAGTTGCTTATGTCGTAGCTTTTTAGATAAATCAGGATTACTTGAAATTTCGATATATTTTACAAAAGTTTGTTTTCAGCAGGAATAGATAAAGTAAGCTGAACATCATCGGCATACAACTAGATATTACCACGGCAGATTACTTCAGGTAAATCATTTATGTATCATAAAAAAAGCAACGGTCCGAGAATTGACCCATGTGGAACACCTGAGAGGTATATGATTGAAAACTCTGCTGAAACCGAAAATTCTAGGTCACTCTATAATTCTAAGATGGTATTCTCAAAGAACATGTGAAGAAAACGTAGCTTCAAATTTACCCAAAGCCCACAAATAAAAACAGAGAATTTTTGGTACTGTTGCACCTTTTGACAATATACATTCAATTATTAATTATTTCTTTAATTAACCAGGATAGCATGAGTACAAATGGCATAAATGATATCCAAAAACTGCATTAGGCTCTAATCTAATGAAAAAAACTTTTATTTCTCAACAATAGATGAACTATAGAATCATAAAAATTGCAACTGGCGATTCAGAATATATCCTTCTCTTTTAAAACAACAATAGATTTATAAAAAGATCATCCCCCCCTCCTTCCTGAACTGCAGTCTAATTCTAATTTCTATCCACCATCACGCATAAATCTTTTTAACTTTATCCCCAATTGCTTTTTAATGGCGCTAAAAACTCTTCATGGCAGTTTTATGTGATCAAACTGTGCTTCAATCCTCGACATTACTTGAATAAAATTTCAAAAATTTAAATTTTCCATACAAAAGTGCATCGGAAAAACTTTCATAAGATTTCACCATCAGCCGGAAATCGATTGAAACGCTATAACGTATCTACTGGAAGAGAAAAGTTTTCCCACTGCAATAAATTATCCTATAGAGTCCTACCTAAAGAGGATGAGGAGTAGTGTGGCAGTAGGTAGGTAGGCAGGTAGGTAGGTACCTACTACATTTAATCCATACAGAAGCAATTAGTCTCTCATCTGTCGAAAAGTTCCGTGCAATAAACTTTTTTTTTTGTTGTTCAAGAAATTTATTTAAAGTTTTCTTTATAAAAAAGAAGGAAAAAAATCGAATGAACCCAATAAAAAGCACTTAAAAGTAGTTCGACCCAGGTCTTAAACCTATGTGACTGTCGTACAAAACAAAAAAAAAACACAACCTCGAAGAAAGTTACATTGGAGGCAACTCCTCTTGTGAACATAGAAGGCAAAGCCAGAGAAAAAAAAATGAAGGACTCCAGATCCAGACCATTGTCCTTCACTTTTCGCTCGTTAGAACTTTGTTTATGAGTTGGCTTTTGTATTATATATATATATATATATATACTAAAAGGAGGTCATAACGGATGGAGCGAACGAACTTCCTGTCACAGAAGGAGGCTAATTATACACACAGAATACAAAGAAGAAGAATATTACTTGGACTGGAAATCTCATGGAAAGGTGGAAAGTTTTAAGATGTTCCAACAATGGTAATCGGAAGTGATGGCGTGACTTAAATCCTTACAACAAGTGCCATTCCTTTGGGGCTTTTCATCTCTCCGCAGCAATACCAGTGTGCCTAGACTATACGAATGTAAGTAGAGTAGAAATTCAGATTTTCACGTTCACATGGAAATTCCCTTTCCTTTTGTGGATTATAATTAATAAAAATTCCCTCTGCTAGGAAATAGGTTTTCATTTCTGTGTTTATTAATTAAGTAAGAAATTAATGGTGGCATTAAGAGGTATTAAGAGGGAAGAGACCACAGATCTGGAAAACTTTTGACAACTCCTAAATATGCCAACTGGGAGCAATTTGTATAAGTTGGATACCGCCATCGGTTGTGTCGGTATCGTACCAAACTTACATAGGTTTCTTGTGGTAAAGTTCAGTATACGTTGCTAAGTGGTGTTTGATGTTTTAATATAAACATGTTTCGTAACGGAATTAGGTCGCAATTATTTAACTAACCACATTAATTCACAGAAATGCATAGACTTTACATCATTAGTTGGGAGAGAGTTGGAGATGGAAATGCATTTAAAGCGTCTAATTCCCGTTTGATTTTAATTAAAATTTAAAATTTCATATTGATGAAATTAAGTTTAGTTCTCATATATGAGTATGTATGTCGCTATACAGTATACATACATATGTAGTATGCATATAGGTTACATCAAAACTCTACTTCAACTGTAATACTTCAACGCCTTTAAGTTAACGTAATTAAAGGGAATTACACTTCATAATTGTACGGAAAGTAGGAGAAAGTGAAAGAAAAGTTTCTCGAGGCGAAAGTAATTGAGTAGGTGTAGGTGTACTAAGTAGTAGCCTTATGGAATTGCTTACCTATAAATTAAACCTTTAGAAGATTTTTTCGACCTCATTTTGATTTGTATAAGGGACGTCGTTTTGAAGTTGCCTAGAAATTCAGTTTTTATATGTATAGTATAAGGATTAGTATGACTCAGGTCCACAAATTTCGGCATAAAAATTTACGATGGATAAAAATTCCCATAAGAAAATAAGCCAAATTTCTTTTTAATTAGATTTCATATGTTTGCCCAAGATGTGGTTCACACCTGATAAGTCAACAATATTTTCTTCATGTTAGTACGGCAATAAAATATTTAGTAGAGATCATCTGAGCGGTTGAAGAGCGGGAAACTCTAGGCCATGTGACTTTTTTTTTTTTTAATATATTAGTTAGTTTATAGAGTTTAATAATGCCTTGTGAACCAGATAAACACTCAAAAAGTAGCTAAGTAGAGCGCGTTTATGTGGAAAGACATCGTCAATGTGTTGAAGCCCGAAAACAAATCGTGTTCAGTCATTGACACGAACATATATCTTTCTACGATAATGTTGTAACTCAGGTGCCTATACCCCGAATCACAACTATAACGTCAATACGCCAATATCTTGCGATAGTACAAATTGCGTAGTACAAATTGACTCTGAAAACGAAAAACCATTAAATTCGAATTTTCATTAAAATTTTTCATTTGCACTCTAAATTTCAAATGCATTTAAAAATGCATTTGAGTGCCGTAACAAAATGCAATTTAGCATAAATTGCATTTCGTTATCAGTGATGCCCTCCGCTCATACGGTATACCTACCTACATGCCGTGTGACCGGATATCATTTTTCGTCGCGCAAATTGGGTGTACTTGAAACAATTCGCATATTCTCACGTATGATCTTTTATCGTCGTGAGAAAGCAAAAGAAAAAAAGGAAAAGCTTTCGGAAGTGATCATGGGTACCTGTGGCCGGCAAGCCCAAACCTCGGGGAGTTGTGTTTGAAACCGCCGATCCAAATAGATGGAGAGTTCGGGAAATGAAAAAAAAGTGATTGCTAAATCGTATCTGAATTAATTTGCTAAATAATCTTTGGTAATTAGCAAATAAAAGTGTAAAAATCGCGGATATTAAAAAGAATTAATAGGAATTAAATTGCTAAAACATCTTTGTAATTAGCAAATAGAAGTGTAAAAATCGCTGATATTAAAAATAATTAATAGGAATTAAATCGCTAAATCAGATTTGTAATTAGCAAATGAAAGTGTAAAAATCGCTGATATTAAAAATAATTAATAGGAATTAAATTGCTAAATCATCTTTGTAATTAGCAAATGAAAGTGTAAAAATCGCTGATATTAAAAATAATTAATAGGAATTAAATTGCTAAATCATCTTTGTAATTAGCAAATAGAAGTGTAAAAATCGCTGATATTAAAAATAATTAATAGGAATTAAATCGCTAAATCTTCTTTGTAATTAGCAAATAGAAGTGTAAAAATCGCTGATATTAGAAATAATTAATAGGAATTAAATTGCTAAATCATCTTTGTAATTAGCAAATGAAAGTGTAAAAATCGCTGATATTACAAATAATTAATAGGAATTAAATTGCTAAATCATCTTTGTAATTAGCAAATGAAAGTGTAAAAATCGCTGATATTAAAAATAATTAATAGGAATTGAATTGCTAAACAATTTTTGGTAATTAGCAAATAAAAGTGTAAAAATCGCGGATATTAAAAAGAATTAATAAGAATTCAATTGCTAAATCAGTTTGTAATTAGCAAATGAAAGTGTAAAAATTGCTGATATTAAAAATTATTAATAGGAATTAAATTTCTAAAACATCTTCGTAAACACCAAATAAAAGCCAAATAAAAGTGTAGAAATTGTGGATATTAAATACATCGCATTAATAACCTATTTTTTACTTGGGAAAATTATCGGAGAAAGTGTTTGCTTGGCTATTTAAAAACAAAATCTCGAATCCCTTGGAGTATAAAGGTCGAGCGCTCTCCTCCGCGAGCACGGCACTCGACACCACAACAACAAGCTGAGTCTAGGTGTGAAAACATCACTCTGCTACTGGTAAAAAAAAACCGTGAGTAGTATTTTAATAAGATTCATACGTATTCACCTTAAGAGGGTACTAAATGATAGCCAAAGTCTACGGATACCAGTGTAAAATTTGACAAACTGCATTATTGATATGTTCAAAACACGTCATCGAAGCATTAAAATTAACTCCCAGGGTCCTAATCGAATCAACAAATTGCAAGACTTTAGAATTTAAAAAGACTAGGGACAGATTATAAGCATCGATAATCACTCTATACATTGCCATCAATTTCGATTTATTAGAAATTAGCGACGAATGATTTTCCACAGCCCAAATTGATACCCCTAACTAAATCTGAGTGGATAAGGTCTGCACAATCTTCCATGCGACCTAAATGATGTGCCAAACAAGTGAAAACTGCATTTCTCGACAACACCTGGGCCCCATTTCATAAAACTATTAGTCTAATACTGATAATTTCCAAGTTATTAGCTCCAATAAATTATGGACTAATTTATGTTGTTTCATAAAAATATACTCGAATACTAATAATTCTCTTGCGATTGCCATGGGAATTATTGGTGCAGCTTGAAACTATTAGTGTAGACTTGCTGATTAATAATTATCAGTGTACGGCTGCGACAATAATTAGTCACTATCTCGCTGGCAATTATTTGTTTTCAAGTACAGCAAAACTATAAATAGACAATTAAAAATTGTGGATTAAATTTTTCCCGGTTTTGAATTCACATTCTGCAGTTTAAAATTTGTATGTGATAAGACTCAGAGAAGAAAGTGGTCTGATTTGATTTTCACACAAAAATTCTTTTGTCTAATCAAAAATTCTATTGAAAATGTATTCAAAAGAAAGTGAAACTACATTTGCTTAATTTAATGAAAAAAAAATAAAAATGTTCTGTTTGACTGTTTTTCGAGTACACTTTCAAAGCAAAATAAAAGTGATGCTTGGAAGGAAATCAACCAAGAAGATATTGTAAGTGGTGTATTTCAAGATAAACCATGGGGATATACACGTAATGCATTTTGGTCGAACATTTTGGTCGAACAAACACAAGTGCACTTTATGAGTGACGAATTTTAAATGGAAATCTTGTGCTAATCGTAAATGAAACTGAAATATAGATGAAATTTGACAATGCAAAACAAACAGGGTCAGGAGGAAGAATGAAATGCATGTTAAACGAGATCGATGAAAAGGTTCTGGAGATTTTGTCTAAAGATGCACCGGATGTTGATGGTTTTCCAGTAGTGGAATCATTGAAGGCCATCCAAGAAGACTCCCTACAGACTTCGGAAGGAAGCGAATGATGGACGATTTGAAAATGCAGGTGTTTCCATATCAAATGAAACAAGAAAATTCCGGAGAAGTTTTTCCTTTAAAATATTTTTAATTAAACACCGTGTACGTTTATGTGCCTTATTGAAGATTTGCACAGCAAGATCTTCTAGGTCATTATTTTCAAGAGTAATCAACCATTCTTTAAGCGGGTAACTCGAATCGCCTAAAAGTATTGACCGTGGGTGTGGGCGCCAGCCATTCTCTATTTTTCTATATAGTGTACTATTCCTTAATACACAAGAATCGTGCACTTTACCTGGCCATTTACCACTGCGATAATAAAATTGTAGGTCGGGTCCACAAAATAATATACAGTTAATGGCGGTCAATAAAATGGTCTCCATTCGTCCCAGGTCCATCAATGCCGATAAGAGTACCATCAATACCGCCAATAACGCCAGGCATGCGCTTCAATAAATAAAACTTTCTTACAACATTGTCGATAGCATCCGGCCATTTTACTACTAGTGGAAAAACTTTGTCGTTAATTACACTAACTACATCCTTGATTACATGACAAACAATGGCTTTTGAAGCAGTGGCGGATACAGCGGGGGGCGATCGCCCACCCTAAAGCACTAATAATAATAAATCAAAATTTATATTCTAATCCAATGAAATAGAAAATACAAAACAAAATTTTAAAAAAGACCGTTTCTAAACCGGCATTAAAAAAATAGAAAATAATTTCTCCCTTCATTTCTCCAGAGTTTCCCTTCATTTTGCATTTAATTAAATTTTTAAATTATATTACATTTGTATATAAATTTTAAAATTTTCAAGGTATACAGAGAAAACAAGATCTGGACAGCTCAAATTACACTACAGTGAATAACAATTTCCCGAAATTTAAATTTGGAACTCCTAATGTTTATCGAAATACTTAATTAAATTACTTTCCTTTGAATATGCTTTCTTTGTGTACCATGAAAATTTCAAATTTTTTATACAAATGTAATTTGATTAAATGGAAAACTCTAGATAGTTATTTGATATATTTATTGTTTTTTCCTTTTTAGTCATAAATTATTCTCAAAAAATGTAAAATTATATCACTAATGAATTTTCAGTACTAGCATTGTTGCACTTTTTTGTGATCGAAAGCTCACAAAAGCCGGGTATTTTGATGAAAAGTAGTATGTTGGGAAAATTATCATAGCCGGGGTAATTAATCTCAGATTCAGTTGTCCTGCAAATAATTAATTTAAGGCAAATAGGATAATATATATATTAACCCTACCTAATTAGCATTCCTCGAAATTTTCTTCCACCATTAAAGTTGCAAGAAATTGCAGTCCAGCCGAAGAAATTATGGTGTTTTAGCGAAATGCAAGCGACCTATGTATGAAAAACACCAGTAGTAAGGCAAGCAAGAAGTGTATAATGTCTATTTTATGTGGGATTAAATTTTACTATGCTTAGGGGATCAAAAACTTATATTATATAGATAAAAGAACTCTGGCGATATCTGAATGCTAATGAAATTTTCATGCCAAAACGAAATGAGTAAGCTATACAGATCAGTCCACAGCTGGTGGCAAGTGCGGTTATAGGGGGCGATGGGGGCGATCGCCCCCCCTCCCCTAGAGCAAACGTCTGGATCCGCCCTTGTTTTGAAGTACCATGTATATCTGTATCCCGTAGTACTGGGCTCCGTTCTGGTTAGCTAAGGGCTGGTAGTAGCCTCTGCTTCGATTATAGAGCACAATTTCGATTTCTTGGAGTTTCAAGAAAGGACCCAATTCATTGCAACAAATATTCAACACTCTCACTACCAATACGAAATTTTTCATTAAATTCCTAACTTGCAGTTATTCCTCGACTTCGACATATCCTCACAAATACATCTTCGTAAAACTCGATGGAAAATAAACAAGAATTATTGCGAAAATGTCACAGTTACGGGTTATAATATAATTTTTAATCCTTCGTGAATGAATAACCTTGTCTGATTAAACACAGTTTTCTTATTAGGCTACCTTTACCCACGTAATTGATTTAATAAAAAAATTGTTTTTCGTTATTAGCACAGTACTAATAACACTGTGTTACAGCGAAAATATATTTTTGACGAGACATAATGTAGGTTGGAGGTCTAGTGGAACTAAAAGTAGTGGCATACTAGAAATTTCTCATACACCCTCAAAATCTAATTTTAGACCAAAAAAACCATTATTCGATAGATCCATCTATATAATAATTTATAACTCCACCATTTTTATAGTACATGAAAGAAGAGAGATAGGCCTTTCTAACAATATGTTCCTTATTTTGTTGCGATGAAAAGTCACGAAGTTACAGTCGAAAACATTTCGAATTTACCATTTTCTACACATTTTTTCAACTTTGACAACAATTTGATGGCTTATTTTGCTCTACAATATTTTTTTTCTGTTCATATCACTAATAGCGAATTCGATTCCGCGTCTAAAGAGCATTTGTTAACTAAAATCGATTGAAATTTGATTGAGTTATCGATTTTTTGCTCATTAAGCAGCTATATTTCCATATAATATTAAACTACAGAGAAAGTTGAAGAACCACTGGACTTTAACCGCGAAAACTGTGCTATATATCTGATGGCTTTCAACTTTCATATAGCACTAAATCTATCCGTAGAATAACTGGAAATTATAAAACAAGGAAATAAAACTTTGATGTCGATCACGGCAGTTCTAAGATCGCGTATTAGTGATCGTTTTATTCCCGCATCCATCATTAATTACCAAAACCATCCCCTTTTTGTTTGTCATGTACCGGATTGTAAAGTGTTTCAGGAAACATACAACAAAAGATTTCAAACGGCATTTCTACTGATGTGCTGATGTTGTGATGTTGAAGTTTTAAAATAATCAGCAGCTGATATATTGCGAGGCCTTCACATCAGTATAGGTAATGTTAAATGGAATTTAGCGAGAAGGAAGAGATTTTGCTACTTTATCATTAAAAAATAGAAGAAAAAAGCAAAATAAATGCAAATATTGTATGTGTGGTGTGTTATATATTAATATAGTCGTGATTTTTTTATGGAATTTACATCTGAAGAAAAACTAACTATCATTCATGATAAACGATAATGGCCAACTATCATTCATGATAAGTGATAAAATCTATAGAAAGCTCAACGCCTCCTGGAAGGTGAGTTATGTTCCGTGTATGGAGGAAAGAAGCCCATGTTAATGACGATTGTCAATTGCAAATTTAAGTTTCAAAAATTGATCGGAAGAAACGTTTCGTATTGGCAGAAACCTTAATACTCGTCAGTACGGATTATAATTTAATAAAAAATTCCACAAGAAAACATACCACCTTTTCCAATTTACCACGAAATTTCTCTCCGTTTTTCAACACTTTGCACTAATTTCGAAACAAAATTTCTTTCACTCATTTTTAATATTTTATAACCCGTCTTAATTAGTTTGAAAATAAAATATCGACTGATGTCAGTAAAAATCAGCAACATGCAAATCACATATTTATTATCAGCAGATCAGTATCACATCAGAACCTCTTACAATGTAGCGTACCTATGGTATGGCACTTACCTTACATGAGGTAATGTGGTTTTAGAAACAACAAAATTATTGTCAATATTCAGTTTATAAAAATTATTAAAAGATTTTCAATTTTCTATAGATTGTTTGCAAATAAAAGGTCAGGAGGAATATTTTCTTCATCGCTGAAGGTGTCATTCATCAAACATATCAATATTTTGTCGAATTTTTCTTTCAGAGGAATTTTGAACTGAATCAGTCAGGGTCTGATGAAATATTAGTAAAAAACACATCTGCAACTTCTTCTCACACATTCCCATATATTGCAAAATTTCATTTCATTGCCCCTAGAAAAAGTTAAGAATTTATCATACTGCGAATGCGAACGGTGATTTTGAGCTTGCCATATCGTTCAAGAAAGAATTAGCACAATATTTGCTCAATTAAGTTTTTCCACACACTATTCGCTCAATCTTTTATTCGACGACTAGAACCTAGTCAAATATTATGATAGGTTATAAAACATTAGTAGATTAGTTAGGTAACTTCGACCATTCCATAATATTTCATTACGCCATTATAATTCAAAACAACTACATACTGTCTTACTTCATATTCCATGTGAAACTGAAAAGCTGTTCACTCGCCCTACATTCCCTAATCCCAATTTTTTCATTGCACCACAGGGAAACACTATATAATAAAAGAAAAAAACAGATAAGACTAATAATAAAACAATGTTATTTTTCAAAAATATGAAAGTTCTAAATCTACCCTAGAACGTGCATAAAAAATAACTATGTACCCTCACTACCCCTTTTTAACAATGTAACGGCGCTATTTCATCCGCAATAAGAACCGTGTTAATTCCCTTTCTTACAAGCAAAACATAAGAAAACACTTGACAAATATTGTGATAAAGTTACATGAAAAGCTTTCACTTGAGAGGAAAATCTTTTCATGTAGTTTTCCCCTTCTGCAACGTTAATAATCCGTCTTAAGGTATGTATGTTTTTTTTTTTTCTTTTTTTGTATTTTATTTTGCACACGCTTATATCCTTTCCTTGTGCAGGGAGAAACACATCTATGGATATAAAATAAAGGGATGAGACAACATGGAGGGTACGGCGCCAGAGCAAGTCACTCTTCTACCCCAAAGCAGTGAAATCAATGAATTGAAGATGTTTTGCACATTGCTGAGCTACTTACCTGAAGCCCTGAAGGATCATCAACTCTCACTTCAGCTTGACACTCGTGGAAGACTGTTCAAGCTTGTTGACCCGGATATACATAATAAGTATAGGTAGGCCTTTTTAAGGTCTTTCTAGAGCGATTAAGAATTTCAATTTCGCACAAGATTTGGTTTTTTTTTTTTTTTTTGAACATCGCAATTCAGATCAAGAGCTTCTTTCGAATATTTGTCAATTGAGGTTCATTGATTCTGAGAGTTTAGATGAATTGTTAGAAGAGTACATTCACCTATTCCGTGGAGCTTGAAGAGAAATTCTGTTGAGGGAATTATAGAAATATAGAACAAGCTTTCAATAGTTTTTATTTTCTATTCGACCTTTTTAAACTTTTGCGGTAAAATGTCGATTTTTAAGGATATAATGATAAAGAGTGAATGCGAATACTGATTCTTACAAAATCCTTGTTTTTTAATTAAATACGAAATTATTATTATTATTTTTTAGTTAGTTTTGAATTGAAATTTTTATTATTAAAAAAAAAAACAACTATTCGAAAAACGATTTATTTTCGTGATGTGGTAACACTACAATTCTCTGTCATTTCCACTTTTCTAACGTTTTAATCAGATATATATGAGCATTGTAAAGTTGGTAGTGGTTACTTCATTAGAAAACGTAATTTCATTAGAAAAAGAAGCTTTTTTTAAAAAGAAGCGCCATGATGAGAAAAACACCCTGCAGTCAGTTCATGCAAATTGAAAATGATGTCTGCTGTCAAAAATTTAACTTTGGGGTACACATAAGTCGACGTGGGGACTGTTATTTTTTAGATTAACTTGCGAATAACAAGTTGCTGTGGCAAATAATTGAAACGCTCTGCATTAATATCGTCAGGTGTAAAAATTTTAGTTTTATGGAAATTCAAGAAATCGTTCTTTCTACGAAATACTTGGGTCGTCCCAAAAACAATGGGGTTTGTTGGAGCCCGAGTGCAAACTACATACTTTATATATATATATTATTTTATATTATTAAGCCAAGCTCAGTGAATACCCTATGATGCAAAGCACAGCATCGCAGGAAGGCGATAGAGGGAGCATTAGATGACATGAGGAAAGTGGCAGAGGTGCTGATGGTGGACTGTTCCACATTCGCGCAGTTGGGGATAAAAAAGCATTACGAAATTTTACTGTACGACCGAACGTGTTTTGAAGGGCGAAAGGATGTACACGTCTTGCAGCGCAAGTATTGCGTGCGAGAATTAATCTATAAGGGATCAGACTAGATAGTTCATCAGAACTTTGCCCATGCATGTAGAGATAAAGAATCGAAATGCATCCAACATTGTGGCAATGCTCGATTGAGCCGATATGACACGTTATTGCCTCATCGCCAATGAGCTTAAATGTTCTCCTTTGGACTCTTTTGGACAATGAAGCTAAAGCCCAGATGTGTTAATTGTATTCCATCTAGGTCTGTTATAGGACTCGTAGAGGAGCGCTAGATTTGATGGGTTGAAATATTTCTTACACCTTTACAGAAATCCAAGACATTTCGATGCTTCTTTTGCAACATACAAGATGTGGTCCGTTCAGCTTAACTTACTGGAAATTCCAAGAATGAAAGTATCAAATTCATCTTATCTTATTATTTCAATATTGGAATAATAACATTTCATAAAGCTAATATGAACTACTACCTGAGGAGCAGCCTTGATAACTCTAAGTGGCCATGGAATAACATCTAAGTTACTGGGGGATTGCAGTTCGTCTGTGGGTAATTTGTGTATTCACAACAAGGTGTGACTTTTGTGGGTTCCTTGCCACATAAGGATCATGGGGAATGAAAGGGTTGACCTTTCAGCTAGGGATGGGTCTGATTCTCCGCCATGGGCGTTGCCACCTCGAGTATCGGCTCTTTCATCAAAGTGGATATTCATAGAAAGCATCAGGAGAGAAGGGCCAAACTGAGTACGTGCGGGTGCACAAAACTGCTTCTTGATGTGCCCAATAGGAATATCTCTAATTTTCTCATGGGGCTCAGAAGGAAACAATTAGAGCTGTGGCTGACATCATCACCGGCCACAGCTCGCTTCACGCTCATCTAACAATTATGGAAGTTGTTAACTGCACTGAGTGTCTGCCCTGCCTAAAAGAAGTGTCTGAGACAACAGGGGCAGGCTGGATACTCTAGGATCTTCCCTTCCATCTTCATTAAGAGGCCAGGAAGGTTTTGGTGAATGGGCTTCTAGTAGGATAGTACAATGGCCCGCTATGGCCTCCGTGCTTGGGATGCGATTTCCTGTCCCCCTGCCTCAAGAAGAAAAAAGACCTACCTGAGGATAATGGTAATGCAGCCAATTAGATCTCTGACAGTCTCAGACGTCTGCATTAAAGATTAAATTGTAGTAAAAAATGACTGTGATGTGCAGTAGAACATTAGATAAAAACATAACCTAACTTATAATATAATATAATTTCAAACTTATTCATATATGGTTACTTTATCAACATCGCCATTTACACATATTCTTTTTTAAATTTGTTCAAGAAGGAATTTATTTGGATTCTCCGGTATATAGCAAAAGCTAAAAAATGTTTTTAATTTGTTATTACATCACACAACCCATTTTTTATTTTTGGTGACAAGTTTCAAGTCTTGGTTTTGACTCATCAACAGGTCCCAAATACCGAAATTCACTGACTTAAAAAACAAATAAAAAAATAGAATAAAGAAAAGAAATGAAAAAATGAAAAAAGAAATTTGAGAAAAATAGAAAAAAAATATTATTAAAAAAATTTAAGAAATTTAAAAAACCAGATTAATTCGAAACGAATCGAACCTGTATACGTCCGCAGTGGGATGAAAAAAGAAAAAGGAAGAAGAAGAACCGTTTCGTGTTAGGTAAAATATATTTCAAAACATTTTCCACAACCATTATTTTTTGTTGGTTCTAAACATGTTGTACTATTATAATTATATATACTTTCCGTTTCTAATTTAACATTAGCTTGTTTAAAAAAAAATCCCTTAGGGTGAAGAGCCAGCCGCCTGCGTGCACTTTTGTGAAAAAAGTAGGTGTTGTGTGAAACCACGAGAAATAAAAATTAGAGAAGAATGTAAACTGACGGAACAGCATAATAAATTATTAGAAACTTATCAAGCGCTATTGTCGCCCAGTGGGCTTTAAGGCTCAGATGGCATAATATGTATATAAGTAGTAGTTAATTATATCAGCTCAACAGGATCTCGATATTATTTTTCACATGAAAACAAATTGTTCTTTTTTAGAGGAAGTTCCGATAAAAACAAATGGCCCGCCCTATAATGTCAGACATGCCACAAAATATTTTATCATTTCATCTATAGGTCAGAGTGTATCATGTTTTTGTATTCATAATAATTAAATAAACCAACTTTACGTGAGCGAAATTGATTTAGTCGCCTTCAAATATTTTTGCATAATTTATATTATCCTCCAAGCTATGACATTTATAAAACAGGACTGAATACTCTTCAATTAAATTTAAAAATTGCCAGTCATTTCTGGGGGCTGATGTGTATGACTGGGGTCAATATTGGTAAATTTCTTGTCCGATCGTATTTTTTCCGTAATTGCAATACATTTTAAGCAATATAACTTATTTTATTATGAATGTAGCTAAAATAATTGCGATGTAACATAAAAGGTCTGTTCGATGAAATTTTCCCCCTACAATATGGCGGCTATTTACTCGGAGTTTAATGCACTCATCGAACATGTTTTTTGCTGTTCAGGATAAACCTTAGAATGTAGATAGTACTACAGGAAGGGTGATAAGCCAAATTTAGCGTAGTTTAATTCTGGTTTATTAGAATATGTTGCCACTATGTGAGACCACAGTACAGGCGTGTAGTAGATACAACATACAGAGAGCGGGATAGCCATATATCTTGGATGAAAATACTGTGATTGCTTCAACTGAAAATGCTCTTAGTCGTGCCCTCAGTCGCTGTCACTGCGCCAGAGTACCCAGCAGACACATACATGTCTCCAATTTCCCCTATTCATTTGAATAGGGGAAATTGGAGAAATACATATATTTATAAAAAGCCACGCTTATGTTGACGAATTTTATAGGTATCAACACTTTCTGTTCTCTATATATTCTAAGGGGTAAACCCAAGGTATATAGAAGACAAGGTATTCCCGACTCGAACCACGTTCCGCCATTTTTGTTAAAACTCTTTTTCCCTTTTTCTTCATTCACTGAAGTACGTCACAGGGCATCAGCTGTAATGTGTCAAAATTCTTTGCGCTTGTACTGCCACTGTCAGATTTCCATTTTCCTTTTTATTCATTCACTGAAGTACGTCACAGACTATCAGCTGTTTGATCAGCTGTGATATGTCAAAATTTTAATGGGCATACCTTGTTTCTTCTATATACCTTGGGATAAACCAAGAGCAATGACGTTTCTTTGACAGTTCTCCTGACCATAATTAAACTTCGAGTTTTTAGTGATTTGTGCAAATTTATATATAAAATGGATGAAAAAATTAAAAATTTGTTATAGTACTAAAAAAAAAAAAAAATATCGTAATGTCAAATAAGTTTATTTCTCACAATTTCTATATACCGAACTAACAAACTATTGCCTACCTATGTAGTGCAGTTTCTGAATATACCTAACTAATCCTATGCAGTGTAGTCCAAATTAATGCCATCATCTCTTAAGTTTACCGTCTTCTCTCTGGCATACAATCAACGAAGGTTCAAGAGTGAAATATATCAATAACTCTGCCACTCTCCTCATGTCCCTTAATGACGCATTAATATAGAAATAATAAAAATGTCCGAAAGTCCACAACGTCGTGGTTTGTGAGCAAATATATGAACTTTTCTTAATGGCCAGCGTCATTTACTCGATGTGAACCCTATAGAGAACATCTCAAACATCTAAAACAAGAATATATAATATGATTGAACTCATACCCCATGGTATTTTTCGTCTGTCTATTCTTTATTTGATACCAAAAAGCAAGATAAAAACATCAAAAATCAGCAGAGCAAGGGATGTTTTTATTGTTATTTTACAATATTCAGTAATATTGATATTACAACACTTAATTCTTTTTCTCCTTTTAGCCAAATCTAAACCGGCGACGGGTGGGACTTTATACGTTCCAGTCAATAAATTGTATATAAACTGAATAAGATTACATTGAATCTATTAACTTGTTACCTGAGCGTGTTGCAAAAGAGAACTTAACATTTGGCTTATTGTTAGATGTTTCCCTTTTAGCTCTCTTTATGTATGTTCCATTTTAAATAGCATATTTCGATCCAGTTCATTCATCAAAGAACACTCATCAACTTTACAGATGTCCGCTAAAGTTTGGTCTAATCTTGTATTGTGGATCAGTATATTCTTAATTATATTTTCTTTTAATAGCTTTTTTACATTAGTCCTAGATATTCCATCGCCTTTTCTGTAACACAAATTCGGAGAAAGGGCAATTGTTTCATCTGCGACCAGATATAGCTCCATAATTTCTGCATGAAACGGTTGTGCTGCACGATTTTCACTTTTATTTTCGGATGTGTTGTCACTAAATATAAAATTATAATATTTGAATGATTAAAATCTACAGAAATGATTTTCTCTATATCGTTGGCTGCTTCTCGAGTAACTACTAAAACCTTTTCTGACATCTCATTTAAGGACTTAGGCAATTTCTAATACCTACATATGTTATTTCCTTCAAATATATTTGCTTGGTAGCTGCAGGAATAACACGAAGTCTATAAAAATTGAATTAATAATAGTGAAGAAACATTTTAACGTTCAAATTTCTGCCTAGAAAGGTGATCTTAAGATTTCCTCCATGTTTTTCAACCTTATCCGCCTCCTCAAATATATCCTCATTATTTTCATTCAAATTTTCTATGTGAATATTATCAATGGGTATTTTATCATCCAATTTCTTATACAGGGTATTTCTTAATTGGTGCACATAACTCTAGGGCTTGATAGCTGAGGTGGAGGCAAGCGAAAAATTATACTATGCGGGGGAGGGCGTCGCAGCTTTACTGTCACTTTCCGTCCGAAGTTGTAGGACGTCAAAGACAAAAAATTTTTAAAAAATTCCTAATTTTTTCAAATTTTAACGATTTTCCCGCCAAAATGAATGGGAACTATACAGTTTTTTTACAAGACTTAGAAACCCCGGAATGTTATCTTTAATTTGAGGAGTACTTGCCTAAATGCAACCGTTTTTTAAATATTCTCCTTTCTATGATTCATTATTTCATTAATTCATTCCTTTTGATAGAAATCGCGCCTAATTCTATGCTATTCCACAAAAACTTAGCAAAATTAATGAAACTATGCATCTAAAAACAGGTTTATCTCAAAAACGAATAAATGTCCACAGTCAAATTAAAGGTAACGCTCCGCAGTTTCTAATTCTTATAAAAAAAACTGTATAGTTATCATTCATTTTGGCGGGAAAATCGTTAAAATTTGAAAAAATAATTTTTTTTTGAAATTTTTTCACTTTGACGTCCTACAACTTCCGACGGAAAGTGACAGATACAGGAAGGCTGACTGGGCATTCATTGGAAAGCTGAGTGGTTTTCTATCATGTGAGTTGAACCCCACCTTAATAGGGTGATTATTAAGAAAGTTACAGGGTGTAAATTTGAAAAGTACTAAAAATCTTAAGCCCCCCTACCGCCAAAATGACGCGCCTTATCTTCGCCCTTCATGGTATAATTTTTTGCTTTACTCCACCTCAACTATCCAGCCCTCGAGTTATGTGTACCAATTATGAAACACTTTTTGTATAATCTGAACTTGGTATGAGCTCCACGATTTTTTCACTTTTATATACCGCAATCACCGATCAAATTCCACGTTAAAATTCACAAATGTCAAGCATTTACCCCAAGAAATTTTTAGTGTAATTTCGTGGCACGAAATCATAAACACCGGATTTTTAACGAACGAGTTTATGTAACCCCATGTAAGCCCAATTTGTTCAAAAAACAGAATAGTGTAGTCCGGTGTAGCCCTTAGGTTTACCCAGGGTGTTCCAAACTGGAATCTATGTCTGGCAAAGAACAAATGATTAAATCAGTTAAACAAAAGATAATATAGTGCTCATATCTCATTTTGATGTTCCGATATTGTTCTGTTTGCACACCGAGTCTCAATTTTGGATTGGTTATCCGTCGGTATGTAAGAACGATCTATTCTTTAGCTGGCTTGTGCTTGTTGCATTTTTCTTGCCTTGTTATTTCACCTTGTCAATGCTTGATCCAGCTGTGGTTCTTCGATGTTTGTTTGTTTTGGTGCCGTGGCGTTAAATTTTAATACCTTTCAATATCTTTCGATTTGAGGTGACCTAAACTCGTTCAGCACATATATTTCCAAGTTACATCTGACGCTTCCAGTATATTGACATGATGAAGAACCTGAAAAAAGAAACCAGACGGACCACCAAGAATTCATCAAATCCCCCGAAGCAGATCAGAAATAAATATTTCTTGATATCAGCGAGATATCAAAAAGTATGTACATACAGGTGACAATTTCAGCAAATAAGAGGCACTAGAAAATTAAATGGAAACACGGTGTGTACTGGAATTAAACAGCAGCACCATGTCCAAGGAAGCATTTCTTAAGGCGTACACGCTACTACAATGCATAAGAGTTTACAGAAGGAAGATCAGGAAGATGAAACAAATCCAAAAGTTCCCAGTTTCGACCTGCAACACAAGCAGCAAACAAATACGTATCTAATTATCCTCAGTTATCATAAAAGGAGCCTCTGCGCAGCGAAATTAATGTGATGGCACGTCTGGGGACAACGACAGCAATTCGTGAGTGCTGCGTGCCAGATGTGTGTACGTCAGCTCAATGTACTGCTTTAAGAATGTACAAATTTTTGTTTTAAGTATACGAATTATATTCAACAAAAATTATTTAATTGCCATACGCCTTTGACTATCGTTTTTTGATGCCGTGCGCAACCTCTGGCTATATAAACAGCAATCTGACTTGATTCGATCTCTTTTGTGATTTGGCAGTGCAATGATTAACTTGGCAATTTATTCCTTAGTATTATTTCCTAGTGTTTTTTCGTAGTGTTTCATCTTATTAATAAATTAAATACTTTATTTAATTGTCAGCTAAAATAAAATATCCTTATTCTGGGTATCGACTGGATTAAGGGGTTTTTTTTAGATAGCGATTGAACTAAAGGTTTTTATTGTGGGTAGCGACTGCAATAAAAATATTACTAACAAACACTTTATTTCTGGTCTTGACGAAAATAAAGAATCTTGCTTCGGGTCTCGACTGAAGTTAAGATACTTACTAACATTCACTTTAAGCCGGGTCTCGACTGACTTAAAGAATATTATCTCGGGTCTCGACTGAGATAATATATTACTAAGAAATCACTTTATTGCGGGTCTCGACTGTAATAAAGTTTCTTATTGCGGGTATCGACTGTAATAAGAAATTTACTAACAAACCACTTTATTGCGGGTCTCGACTGTAATAAAGGTTCTTACTGCGGTTTTCAACTGTAGTAAGAAGATCACTAACACTAAACACTTTATTGCGGGTCTCGATTGTAATAAGACAATTACTAACAAATCCACTTTATTGCGGATATCGACTATATCCTAATGCCAAAACGCAATCAAATAAAAGGTCAAGTAAATCAGCTGCCATATTGATCAGGTGAGTACAAGTCAATTCCAACATTTTTATCAATCAAATTTATATCTTAATCATTTATTGAATATTGGTTTCAGCTTTTTATACTATAAAATATATATATAAGTCGTGTATTTCTTAAGTTATAATATTTATTGAGCTTCAAACATTTAGTGTGAATGTGAAGTGTAGACTCAGCGAATAAACGAATAAAACCACGAGCTTTATACAAGTGGCATAATTTTCACAAAACTCTTCATTTGTTACATGTACGCTCTAACTACGGGCAGTACACAGGGTTGTCAGCGAACAGACTTAAGTTTAATTTAGTATATTAGTAACGATATAGTATCTAGATATAGACTGCCAACATAAATATAATAACGTAAAACAATCTCGTTTTTCTTATTTATAGAAATTGTTGTATGCTTTAATTAGCCATTTTAACTGAAAAACTTTAGTGAGGCCAAAGCAACTGTGCCCATTTATTTTCATCGAAATGAAATCATATTCCTAAAAAACAAAAAGAACTGAAACAATGTACCAACAACAAAACTAAAATAAAAATTTCCGGCAATTTATATTGAGCTTCTTACAGGAACTATCTTCTAATAGAATCTATACAACTATACTAAGAACCTAAACTACATATAATAAAAATTAAAATTTAGTTAAAAATTCCTTGAAAGAATACCCGCAAAGTTAAATTGCCAAAAACAAAATAATTAGAGGATCCGAACATGTTCATGAAGCTTAAATCTTTTGCATACTTATAACCCACTTTCATAAGCATGACAGTTTTGGAGTAATAATTTTGCTGGAAATTACTCAGAACGAAGCTTTTCTTTAAGCAATAAATTATGACTCTGCAAGAGGTCGA
This sequence comes from Dioctria rufipes, assembly GCA_963924295.1. Taxonomy (NCBI): domain Eukaryota; kingdom Metazoa; phylum Arthropoda; class Insecta; order Diptera; family Asilidae; genus Dioctria; species Dioctria rufipes. The sequence goes on from OZ002742.1 coordinate 32,098,338, forward strand.
AAGTCTTAAGTACTCAGTCTTCTGTATTTTGTTTTTGTGTGTTTTTTTTTAGTTAAAAACAAAATCACAGTCATTACGAAATTACTTTTCACTTTCTATGATAGTCCTATGACATGCAATCGTATTCAAATTAGCCGCAAACGCTTTCAAATCCCCACATCAAAAGTACAATCACCTGAGTCTCTTGAAATTTACACGTTCGTTAGTGTGTACCTACCCATACCGAATAACTTTATTCAACCAAATATAGTCCTGGCGTATTATACTAGAAACGTAAAACAACCACTCTCTTGCTTTCCGCCTCCCCTCCTCCACACCGACATCCATCGAGCTGTACTTAATATTTGCTGAACACTAAATAAAGTACTCCCCTGACTCATAGCAATCTTCCTTCCACAAATTCATCCTACATATCTGCATTATAGTGGCAATTTTAAAAGGTCCCACAGGTCCTGCCTGACGAAGCCATCTCCTGCTGTAAATACGTTTCCACATCTAATCTTACCTCAGCAGTTGTTTTCTTAATTTTTGAAAATCTGCCTTTTATCTTTCTTAAAATTTTCAAGTGAATTACTTTTATGCTTACTCCGGCAAAACTCAGAGTCTGTCCTCTTACCAAAAACAGGACACTTCCTGTTTGAATTAATTATATGCAAGAGGGTGACGGAGAAGCGTAGGTGGGCTCTTTATACAGCCGGATTCTTATGGACAATCCCACGGTTATGTCTAACAGTTTGCTTCTGAGTCCAATTGTCGGCGACTGACAGTAATGGGGCCGGCATAAGACTGATGCCAGCTGGTATTTTTCTTCTCCACAATTTTGGGGCTTTTGTTTCCTTTTGAACGCTTAATTGATGGCACATCATCCGAAATTATGGTAATGAGGTCCTCGTGTACTACTCACCAACAGGGCCGTGGGGGTGCGGAGGAGACGAATAAAAGGTGTGCTGATGGTAGGGTATCCTTTTAATCCCTCGTGACAGTTAAAAGCTTTTCGAATTTGTTAAATGCATTTCAAAAGTCAGCAGATTTTAACCAACAAGGAAGGTCCAGCAGGAATATAAATTCCCTGAAGTCCGTAAATTAGTAATTTCGGGAAAAATTTCTTCTTGATGATTGCATTTTCACATAGCATACAAACACGCGAATATTAGTTTTTCTTAAAGCTGCTCTAATTTAGCATCGTACTTAAATGTAAAAAGTAAATCTCGTAATTAAGAAAGTTTTCTTCTTGCAATTTTGACGCCATGTTTAGAGTGAACAGAAACTTATTCAAGCAATTAGTTGCTTGACATTTTAGCTTCATTTCGTGTCGGTGTGAAGTTAAAATTTCAAAAGAGTTATTTCTTGCTGTTTGCTGTAGTTTGCAAACTTTTAATCTTTAGCGTGACTTTATAAACGGGGTATTGAAGAGGGAAAAGTTGTTACTTAATTCGATAATTTCTTCTTTTGTTTTGTTACTTTGTGAGACATTTCATGATCTGCTAACTATGAAATTGGTATTTTTCCTACATGTAATTTGTTTATTTATTCAGTTTCAGGTATAATTTGAACAAAACATGCTTTGACGGGTTCATTGTTATTCTCCTTAACACACTCGCGGAAGGTCTAAATTCACATGGGGCGTTAATATGATCACTTTTTTTCAACTTTTGTTGGGTAAAATTAGACAAATTGAAAATACAACGACGGATTGATAAGATGTTGAGCCCGCCGTGAGGAAGACTTTCGAACTTAGGCCACAGCAAGACCCATTATAGACTCGCTAGACCTATGGGCAATAGCTCATAGGTTCCAGCCGGATGCCCTAACAAAATTCAGAATTAGCCCCCAACCCTCCCTGCCTGCCTCATTCAGTTCCTTCAGGAGGTGTTAGCCAAGAAATCTGTAGCGCTTTCCGGAGAGAAACGGACAGTGACATAAGAAGTGCAAGTGAGTCACAGTTTCGGGTGCTTCTCCGCATCCTCTATATATAGGATCATCAACAATTCTCATCTTTTGCAGGTGAACCCTGAGAGAGAAAAGAGGGTCCAGTGAGGATTGTAACCAGTGTTCTCAGAGTGGGTTTGCTCAGTCCCAATATATTTTTCGTCAGATTTGGGTTAGGTTTACCCCACAGTCCCTTAGCAGTTCTACCCGTGGGATCATCCAACTAGATTCGACTATATTAGCAGTCAGTCCAGGCCGAAATTTTAGATACAAGAATGATATCGCTGTGACCTGGCACCCACGCAACGAGTACCCTGTTATACAGCGAGTGGGAGTTTAGGGTGGTTTTGCACTCCAGTATTAAATTGGAGGTTACAAAAGGTTTTGACAAGGCTTTTATATCTTCTTGGATATCCGAACAGATGAAAATCTCCTTGTTCGCCATATCCGCGTTAAAGAGGTACCTTTCCGCTTCAAGAGTAGTCTGGAAAAACGTGACATGGCTTCAAGGTGGAAGGCGTTTTCCATACGAGGCTCCTCACAGAAAATACCTGTTCCGGTATTTTCTTCAATTTTGAAGCCGTCTGTGTAAACAATAAGGTTTGTTAATTATTGAAGCAAGGAGTGCGATGCACAGTCTGACCTGGATGGAATTATTGATTTAAACTCGCTTTTCAGTATAGTCTCTAGAAGGAGGTCGCCAACCCTGCTAATGTCAAGCGCGATGGATTGCACGATTTCAAAGAGGGATGGAGATGCAACCTCAATGTTGCGATTGATGTCCCCTTTTTGATATGTATATGCACGGAGTGTATATTGAGGATAACCTCAAGAGCCCGAGTACTGGTTGACTTGAGAGCGCCGTTTACGCTAAGAAGGCACAGTCTCTGAATCTTTTCCAATATCTTACGATGATTGGCGCACACTTTTACTTTCCACCACACTACAGAACCGTAGGTTATCATGGGTCGGATGACGCTTGTGTAGAACCATAGGATCATCCTTGGTTAAAGTCCCCACTTTTTCCTTATGGCTCTACGGCACATTGCGAAGGCTCTAAGAGCCTTATTCTCGAGGTGTGGTTTCCAGTTTAGCTTCTTATCTAGTGTGATACCGAGGTATTTAACCCTATACTTTAGCTCCAAACGTGTACAGCCAATATAAGGGAGGCTCAGGTTGGGGATGTTCCTTTTCTTAGTGAAAAGGCATAGATCTGTTTTCAGTTGATTGATGGATAATCCAAAATCCGTAGCCCAGTCTATGACTAGTCGAATTGCGTTTTGCACCAGTGCACAGAGTACAGATTCATAACTACCAGTGATTAATACCACCCGGTCGTCTGCATAACAAACCATCTTATATCCCCTCCGGGTAAGTGTTGATAGGAGGTCATCTATAATGAGCACCCATAATAAAGGTGGCAGTCGGATTCTTGTATGTATGGTGAGAATAGATGTAAGAAGGGGAAATACCGGTCACTTAATGACAGACTCTTATATCACTTTTCTTTTTATTAATATGTTTAGTTATTTCAAGAAGAATAACAAAGTCAAACTATTTATGAAAAAACATACGAAACTTAAAACTGTTATAATCGGTATATTTAAAGTAGTAGGAACAATTAAAAAAAGAACATAGATTTGACCGCCATTCCATATGTATAGGGGTAATGCCAGTCAGGCACGGGGGTAGGTAATGGCGATCACATCTAATGAGATAAGTAACATAATCTGATGTTTCGGATTTATGGGGTAAATACTTGTCGCTCGAAATCCGGATTCACATTTACTTATGTTAGTGACCTGAACTGTGCATAAGATTTGTTAAAGAAAAACGCCACATCAAAGGGTGTAATTCTTGTCATCATATGCGATTTCATATCCTCCTATAGGCAATTTTTAAAGGCCCATACAAGGACACATCAATCGATTGTAGCATATGTTAGCTGTGTGGTAGAATGGACAACAGCACAATGTAGTTTTTCTTGAAACGGCTAATGGCAGTTACTTCACCGGTATTGCCCCAGGAGACCATTTTCAATTCAACATCAAATTTTATAATTATACAAAAATAAATGTAAAAAAAATTACAATAACATTAAATGCAACCTTTAACAATTACATAAATGAATATAAAAATTGAATTACTTTTAAATATTTAGTTCATACCTTTTAAAACATTTGGCCTAAAATTACATGAAAACGATGGAAAATAAACGAAGTCCGTTTCCCTTACACGCTGACAGAGAACTGCATGAATGCGTTAGAGTGGTCATTCACATCACCTTTCTACTCATTTACCACCGAAAATCGTGTATTCGAGTATAGTACTTTTCGAGATTTCCGACTGACCGTTATTGCCGCTTGACCGGCAGTACCCCCTCTTGCTCTACACTGCCAATTTTACCTATAAGTTTTTTCATCATTTTGAATATTCAAATTATAAAAAATAACAAGTAAAAACGCTAGAATTGGTCTAAGACCAATTCTTATGATACCCTAGACTAGATGAATGCCCGTATAAAATTTCGCATGGTTACCGATCTATGCAAGTTTGATTTTTGAAGTTGTTTTTCGCACATATTTCTAGAACGGTTCGCCGGACAGAAAATATGATTATAATCAATTTTATAAGGTTTCTTATTCTGAAGAAGTTTTTAGTACAATAAAAATGTCTAGGACTGATCGGTTTCACAGTATATGTAAAAATCCGCAATTTCTGTATTACAACACCAAGAAGTGGTTGCCTAGGGGTTGACCGATTGTCCATTTTTGAAATAAATTTTATTTATTATTACTATAAAAACACCGTATTTCAAATTTCATCCCTCTATGTCAACGCGTTCAGAGGCAGTGTACAAATAAATAAGGAAAACCGAAATTTTTTTATGGCAACCCCATGAAGGAGTTGCCCGATTTGTCGCATTTTCGAACTTACTTTTGCTTTTTTTTTAAGTCCGCGTACAAAATTTCATCTTTCTAAGTGTATGCGTTCTCGAGTTATTCGGCGCATGAACGGCCGGACGGACAGACGGACGGACAGACGGACGGACATGCAAAAATAAAAAAAACTTGTAATATTATGCGTGGGTGTCCAATCCATTTTGCTCTACCATCATTATTTCCAGGTGTTACAAACGAAATAACAAACTTAGTATACCCTTAAATTTCATCTAGGGTATAAAAATGGGATATGCAGTGGTGACCCACCACACCATCCGCGAACGTGTTAACCTGACGAGGTTAAACGATAGTAAAAAATGTAAATTAAATTCTGTTTATAATTTCCTCCATAACCTTTCAGTTGATGGGACTTCTATAAAATTAGTTCTCTTCTAACTGTTTCTGGGTATCGATTAAAAAAAAAGCTTCCTTTACAAAAATGTTTACCCACGTAATTGTGAGCCTTTAAAAGGTAAAAATTCATCCAAAGATTTGCAGTTTCCCCAACCTCGCCGCCTATTTTATTTATTATTTTTAATTCAGATGGGGTAAATTGCATGAAGATCAATCTGCTATATCATGTTTTGTTAATTCTATCGAAGTCTTCTATATTCTTAATGGTTTTTTTTAAGTGGTGAAGTCTGTTTTTTACGTCATCTTCTAGAAGAAGAACAAATCCAAAAACTTCCAACCTGCAACTAGTGAAGGCTATGGGCTTACACGCTGTAACCTGTAAGTTATCTGCGACATCCATTTTAAAAAGTTGAACATGAGACCTGCTGTAACCACTACTAAGGCCAACAGAAGTTTTGCATTGTCTCCAGTCGAGAAGAGAAAACGCAGGTCAGTAATTCAGAAAGAATCTTATCCACCGACATGAGCTTAAATTCGCCAAATATTTGTCCATGATTTCTAACAAATATCTTTTTTAGTGAAGGACACAAGAAGAAGTGGACATTCCCCTATTTCTTGACGACAATACCTGGTAACATAGTCTACACTAGTGTACTAATACGTCACATTACCGGATAAATAATGCCACGGCCCAAATCTATGGCTAGCATATTTTTTTTTGTTTTGACATCTGAATGTTTCACTGTACGATTGCGCCATTTTTAATTTGCTGGACTGAGCCAAAAGGGTACGTAGATTCAATAAAAAAGCTCATTGGATAAATTAACTTTTTATCAATTTTCAACCGATGAATGTGCTCATTATGGTAATGATACCTCTATTCATTAAAAATCATTAAAAATTTTGCTCAATGTAAAGTTCATTAATTCAATGAATCGAGCTAATTGTTTCTACGACTGTAGTAAAATATTTCATTTTATGAACTTTTTCATTCATCCCAAGTGCATTATATTCATTAGAGTAGTAAATTTTATACGTAGGTCTTACGACCAGCATTTATTGCTAAAATGTATCATGTACATCGATCCAACTTCATTAATTGATGTGATATACTAGTACATGTATTAGTCTTCTCGCCTGTCCTCATATTAATTATATCCCCTCATCTACTTCCTTTATATTTTATTATTTTTTATCTTAATATATATTTTACCCACATTAAAATATACAATTACTGACTTTATGCACTGGAAAAAAAGATTAGTTGCTTCACGCTAATGAATTTGTTTAATCAACAAATAATATCAGTTGATTTCCAGTTCAACTAATTTTTTAGTTGATCATAATAATAAAATGCTGTGAATTTAATTATTTTTATTATTTTTATATGATTTTATTATCATCCCGCTGTAGAAGAAAACGACGTTCCGTATGAGCAGAAACTCTATGTATACTCATCAAATACAACTGAGAGTTTCTACCTACTGTATACGCTAAGAAAATATTAATCAAACCCCATGTGAGATCTGAGCTCAAGCCGATGGTAAATTGATAACTCAGCCGTTTAAGTTCAAATATAAAAGATTTATCCAATATATTACTAAAAACAAATTCAAAGAAAACTTTTATAATCTTCTTAACCTTATCTATCTAAATTCAATAAAAATTCAACACACTTAACCTAACCTATCACAGCGAATTCAGTTTAAACTTATATCTACTAATACTATTTAAAATTTTCAATCTAATTCAAATAAAAAAAAATTGAAAAATATTTGAACCTGTCCCCCCCCCCAAGCGTTCTGATTAAATCTGAAATTAAGAAGAAGAATGTTTCTTTAATTCATACGATTTAAATTTTCATAAAGCAAACTTAAGCTTCGATATAAATAGAACGAAATTTTGATATATATGCGTGGAACACGGAATTGAAGTCGACTGCACCGTGTAGGCGGTACAAAACAGAAGGTTTTTGTCTTTGCTGCCCGTGTGAGCACGGGAGCAGTAGCAAAATTAGATTTGTGCTCAGATACAGAGCCAAAAATGAAGCAGAATTAAATTTCAGCAGCAGGAGTAAATTCCTGCTTAGATGGAGGATAAAGGTGCAGCAGAAGTAAATTCCTGCTTAGATGGAGGATAATGGTGAAACAGAAGTAATTTTCTGCATCAAGAGTAAATTTCTGCAACAGGAGTAAATTCCTACTTAGATGCAAGATAAAGGTGAAGTAGAAGTAAATTTCTGCAGCAGGAGTAAATTCCTGGTTAGATGCAGAATAAAGAGCAGAAGTAAATTCCCACTTAGATGGAGGATAAAGGTGAACCAGAAGTAAATTTCTGCAGCAGGAGTAAATTCCTACTTACGTGAAGGATGGAAGTGTAGCAGTAGCAGAAGTAAATTCCTGCAGTAGGAGTAAATTCCGACTTAGATGAAGGATAAGGTGAAGCAGAAGTAAATTTCTGCAGCAGGAGTAAATCCTGCTTAGATGCAGGATAAAGGCGAAGCAGAATTAAATTTCTGCAGCAGGAGTAAATTCCTGCTTAGATGGAGGATAAAGGTGAAGCAGAAGTAAATTTCTGCAGCAGGAGTAAATTCCCACTTAGATGCATGATAAAGATGAAGCAGAATGAAATTTCTGCAGCAGGAGTAAATTCCTGGTTAGATGCAGAATAAAGAGCAGAAGTAAATTCCCACTTAGATGGAGGATAAAGGTGAACCAGAAGTAAATTTCTGCAGTAGGAGTAAATCCCTACTTACGTGAAGTATGGAACTGTAGCAGTAGCAGTAAATTCCCACTTAGATGAAGGATAAGGTGAAGCAGAAGTAAATTTCTGCAGAAGGAGTAAATTCCTGCTTAGATATAGGATAAAGGATTCACGTAATTAAATTTCTACATATATAATGGAAGCAAAAATTAGATTTTTTTTTTTCAAAGGATAGGAAACAGATTAAATTCTGGTGGAGGATGAGTTCAGTGTAAATTCGTAAACAAGACGAATGTAATTCTGCTGTGGCTCGTCGCCTTTTTATAGCCGCCGTGAACCGCTACGTCTGCATGATAGGTTGCCCTGGAAACGCTCTATCTCAAAGCTGCAATCCATTGTAATGTAATTGCACAGAGGTACGTGTGTTTTTCGCTGAGTTTGTTTGTTTTTATATGTTTTCTTAAAAATTGTAATGAATTTTATCTATTTCAAGTGGTGAATTTAATTAGAAGGGGATTTGAATGTCCCTGGATTTGGAATCACTGGATAAATTTTTAGATAAGTGTTTTAATATCTTAATTTTTTAGATGGATACTTTGTGTGGTTTTCTTTTATGTATTTTTAGGAAATACGTTGTTGAAGAGGAAAAACATCGATGGATTATCTGGAAAACTCGGTGCGGCATAAACACCCATATATACACTCAGTATAAATTCTGAGTGTGAATTATATGAGATAATAGTTTCTGATTTGTTGATTCAGCGAATGTATAACCGAAATTATGAATTCAGTTTTAACATGTCCAAATGAAATTGAAAAAAGAATTGTCAAAGCAAAATTGCAGATTTGTCGGTTCAACAAATGAATTGGTTTGAATTAATGGTTTTACGAATAAATTTTTAGAGCAATGAAGCGACAGTAAAATTGGTTATAATTAATTTCGCAGGTTATTTCTCATTACATGACCTTTTTCCCAGTACATTTAAAATATTGTAATTTTTTAAGATTTATATCATTTTTGAAATTATATTTTGTATTTTGTCGATAATGCCATATATGGAGAAGGAAGAACTTTAAGAACTTTTATTTTTAATGATTCTAAATCAAATTTACAAATACAAGAAGAAAAAACAACCGCCTCGTCCGGGGTTTGAAACCGGGACCTTCCGCTTGTCGGGCGACTGCTCTTACCACTGAGCTAACGAGACGATTATTTTCCCTCTTGCATTTATCAATTTGTTACTTTTGTCACTAGCCGACTAAGCCACGTTTTGCTTTCAGCTGGCATTAACCAGTAACGAAAACGCACAAATAAATTGTAAATTCAATTTTTACTTATTTTTCTCGCGGACGGGAATCAAACCTACACTTGTTAGAATCGATCAATAATGGAGAAAGAAGAACTTTAAGAATTTTTATTTTTAATGACTCTAAATCAAATTTATAAATGTAAGAAGAAAAAACAACCGCTTCATCCGGGGTTTCATTAAAACAAAAAAAAAAAAGTTCTTAAAGTTCTTCTTTCTCCATCATTGACCGATTCTAACAAGTGTAGGTTCGTCCGCGGGAAAAATAAGTAATGCCATATATATAATTTTAAGTCTCTAAGTTAATGAGTTGTCGAAATATGATTAGTTAATTTATCATTAAATATTTCTTAATTGAACTAATTAAATTAGAAGCTGCAACTAAAGTATTTTCCAAAATAACTAAGTGAAAATCAACTTATTCTAATTAGAAATGACTACTAATTAGCACTTACAATTTTATTAATTCCTTAATTGTTTTTTCAAAACAATTTACAGGAATTACTAATGTACAATCAACTAATCGTGATTTGTCATTTTAACCAATAATTTTCTTTCAGACACAATGTTTTTCTCTGTTGTCTGTATTTCTTATAATTTACATAGTACTTTTAAGCCCTAAACACACAGCGCTCTTAATGAGGAAATAACTAACGAATCATTAGTCTATAATGATTCATTATAAACTGCAGACACACAGCCATTTTTTTAATTAAGTTGTACTGTTGTTCAAGATCCTCGTAAATGGAACTCATTAGCATCAGAACTGCAGCGCATGGGCTTCAGCAGGGTTTTTCTTAAACGTTTAAAATGAACCAATACTACCTAAATGCACATTCATCTTCTATCTATTTTTGAGCTACTAATTATGTAAATATAATTTTTTTTGTCTCTGTTCTATCTCATTTCTATTTTTTTTTGCGAATTTTCCTTAACTTTTTTTAAATATTAATTTTTTAATTTTAAATCAGTGAATAAAAGTATAGAGTAGACGTTATTTTTTTCCTTTCTTATTAGTTAGTAAGTTCAAAAGTAGTGTTCTGTATATTAATACGATTTTAAAAACCTTTTACATATGATATTGTTACGAGCGTGGCGTTTGTTCGTTATTTAAAACAGAATATTTCAGATATCATTAACAAGTTCTTCTTTTATTTAACTTCACTGTACACTTTTATAACATATACAAACAATTATCAAATCAACTCATTATAATTATCACTAGTATCGCAATCCAAATAGTTTACTTCGTTCACTTCACTTTCTGAAATAAGACTCGCCTCCTGAATATGAGAAGCGCCGTATTTATAATCTACAAATTATCCTAAAACCTTCCCGTAAATTCTATTCTCCGAACCCAAAGTTTACTAAGATGTCACTAACCTAAAGTTGTTTCCATTTCCAACAGATGTCAATGTCGCTTATGTCACTTAGAAAGCATTTCCTTTTAGACCCAATAAATGATCAAAAAGATAATAGGAAAGAGGAATTAACTAATTGGATACAATTGAAACCAATATCATTGCGACCAAATAATAATTATTTCACAACGTCAAAAAGCCAATTTTTTTGGCAATTTATATATTTGTTGAAAGACTTTCGATAACAAAGAATAACAAAAAAAAAATCAATTTCCATTGAAATAAATTTTTAATAAAAAATAATTTCATTATTTACAAAGTAACGGTATTACCGAAAGGTAAAAAAGAAAATACATTTTAATTTTAAAAGAGAATTAAACCTTGTATTATGCTGAGATAATTTCCATTTCTGGCATTTCCAGAATATCCAGTAGGAAAGCAATATAAATTGAAATAAAATTGAAATTAAAATTTAAAGATTCGCAGACACATAGCAGGCAATTAAATGAAGGCCATTCACATTTTTTATCAGGATATTAAAAATTAAGCTCCATTATGCACACAGGCTGTAATATATGAAAGCTCTCTTTGACAATAAAAGAAATTATAACTCTGTTTCAGGTGGTATAGGTATGGTCGTAGAGCATAGAGACATCGGAGAAAACACTTCTGTTATAGCCATTAATTAATGGAATAGTCTCAGTTTATTATCACAAAAGGAAACGCATTTCACAGCAAATAATAGCTTCACTCTCTACTAAGAAGATAATTATAGTAATTAGAGTAATAGGATATGGTTAGATGAAGCTCAGATAGGTAAAGGGCTTGGTACATAACAAGAGTATCTCATATGTGTATCAATTAGAATTTTTTTTTAGATAGTTATGATTAGAATGCAAAAGTAGTTAATTAAGGATGTGTGAAGTTCTAATTCTAAGCCTTATAATAGTTGTTGTAAATGAATGTATATTAAGGCAATTATGACATATGAATTTTTGAATATTATTATCTGTAAACATAAGCTTTATTCTTTACTGTATATTTTAGTTCTGTAATCTGACCCTATGTGGATACTTCTTCTCATATAAGAAGCGTTTCTAACAACAACAAGTTATATGGACCCAGGTACGAAAAATCCGAAAAAATCGTGAAAAGTATTAAAATTTCTTGGAAATCTATTTCACGTTGTGTGCTAAAAACAGCTTCGACTATTGGATTTTGAAATATCTGCATGAACATAGCAAAATCGAAATTAGAATGACAAGCTGTTTAGAGAAAATTATGACACATGGAAAATACATGTGGAAGCATTGCTGATTGAAAATGACTTGTGAGAGGGAGTACATCTCTGGAGAAAATAAGACACCTACAAGAAATAATAGTGACCTCAAGGAAGCTATAGTCTGGAGTGGATTAAACACGACAAGAAGGCGAAAGCTGATCTAATTCTATCCATTGGGTCATCAGTTTTACGTGAAGTGTGTGGCTGCAAAACTATTCCCGAAATTTTGGATGAAATTTCAAGATATTTTCAAATCCAAATGACAAAGAAGAAAGGCAAACTTTCTGAAACAGCTAATCTTGAAAAAATTGGCTCAAGGTGATGACATACACGCTCATATGTCTTCATTCTTCAATGTCGTCGACAAATTGATGAAGATGGGGCTAAAAATCAACGAAGATTTACTCTATATTCTACTCTTATATAGGGTGTCCTGTCGAGATGGTAAAAACTTTTAAGTGTCGAAAGTATAGCCTATTTGCGATCGAAATAGTTATATAACATTTTTTTTTCGAGTTCGCACTATTTGCGAAGTTATCGGCGATTTTCGATTTTTTTAAAATTTTGAACCTTAACCTTAAGGTTCAAAATTTCGAAAAACTTTAAACTCGCCTATAACTTCGAAAGTAGTGTCAACCCGAAGAAATGTTGTATTATATTTTCGATCACGAATAGGCAAGTCAAGAGGTGAGTTACCAAAGCCGGAAATTTTGAAAGTAAAACTTCTGGAGGAATGCGGTACACGTCAAAAGAGAGATCGTAAAATCAACTCAGGGGCTTTATTCGTTAAAACTCAAAATTCTTTTACACATAGAAACTGCAATCAGGAAAGCTAGTTCCAAAAGGATAGAGATTTGGAAAAATGATATTAAAATGTTTTCGTTGGAGAAAAGTAGGGCATAAAGCGACAGCATGTAAAACGAAATTCGAACAAATCGAGAAGGAGAAAACGTCAAGAGCAGAGAAAAAATTCTACATATCAAATGACATCTACATCCAATGACAGATGCTGTCTCGACAGTAGGGCAACGTCCCACATGTGTGGAAAGGAAACAAAATTCTGCGAGCTACAGTCAAGTTAATCCCGTGAGTTAAGCTACATAAGCTAGCGGAAATTCTATGATCCGGCAAAATATGTTTCTCGACGAAAAAGTACAAAGAGCGGGATGTAATAGTACTCACCTAGAAAAACAAAATTTTATGGCATTGGGTGGCCATATCGACCGTTTCGGAGTTACAGGGTGATTAAGAAATTATGCTAGGTTTTCACAAAACACCCTGTATCTTAAAGAGTATAAGGTGTACGGTCACCGTCTTAGGCTCATTGTATGTAAAGGTTCATGACCTTTATAATGACTGCCGAAACAGCCACATACCCCGTAGGGTTATGGTTGTCTAAACTAAAAATTTCGGATTTTCTTACCTTTTGTATTAATTTGACCTCTATTTTTTTTTGCAAAAAGGTCATTAACATAACGTTTTTTTATAAAAACTGTAGACTGTAGAGTCTGCCCTTTAATTTGACATAATACATCCTACGTGCTATCTTTAACCGTTAAAGTGTTATTACTTCGTAACCCCTTAACCTCTAATAAAAAGGTAAGAAAATCCGAAATCTTTAGTCCAGACCATACTAACTCCTGGAGGGGTTGAGCAGTCATTGCAAATGCCATGAAGTTCTGCATATAATCAGCTTAAGACGGTGACCAGGTGACCGTACACCCTGTATTTTTTGATATACAGCATAGTTTCATATTTACCCTGTAACTCCGAAACGGACGATATGGCCTCCCCATTCCTACACAATTTTTTTTTTTTGGTCTAGGTGAGTACTATCACTTCCCGCTCTATGGAACATCATGCAAGAAACATCCTGTATAGTTGCTCAAGGTAAGCAAATTTATAATTTATATTATATTTAATAGAACGTAAGCAATTGCATAATAGTGAAAAGCAAATTCGGAATACATAAACTATGCTAGGTCAAAAAGTATGCAGCAAGAGTGGCATGATCGATTAGCACATCCAAATTTCTACAAGTTGCATGACATGGTAAACAAAGAAAATTTAACACGTGGAATTTAAAAATGCAAACAACAAACAATAAAAACGAGATTACCTCTTCCTAAACGAGAGTCAGAAACGCGCAAAATTCCTTTGGAATTTGTTCATACGGATTTATGTAGTCAGTCCTATGAGAGTCAACGCAAACGGCGAATCTGTCAATTTTGCTACATTTATTGACGATGCCACGCGATGGTGTGAACTCTACTTTCTAAATAAAATAAGTGAAGTATTTATGAGATTTCAAGAATTCAAAGCGAAAATTGACAGACACACAGAAAAAAAAAGATCAAAATTTTAAAAACGGTACTGGAGCATATAATTTGAGAATTATTTACAAGAAAATTACATATAACATTAGTTATAGCTACATATTTTTAGATTTAATTAATATTTATATATGTCAAAAAAAAGAAAGTGTTATATAGTAAAAAAAAATAAAATTATTGGTCCTTCCAGCCGGATATAAAGTTAAATATCTAAAATAATTTACTTTTCTATAATAATCAAAAAGCGATATAAGAGAATATAAATTTGTTTTTATTACACAATAATGCTGGTAATATTATTTTAACTTCCTTTAACTACCCTATTCTTTATTATTGCACGTAAAGCGACACCCCCAATAAATGGATAACAGTGTTACATGAAGTAACAACATTCACCACACTAAAAACTTCTTATATAAATTTTTATGACTTAAAATTAAGCATGTGGTTTTTAGCTTCCCAAAATCTCATCATAATATTTCCTTTTTCCTCTTGTGTTGCGCATTATCCAAGTTAAGCCATTCCCTGAAGAGCATTTTTCAGAAATCGAATAAGAGACCTCTTTATGTCTATCTTTTATTATATACCATTAAGGCGAGATGTTGAAAGGGAAAACCATATTCTCTGAATGTGTGTTAGGTAACCAGGTTATGTCTCTTTATGTATGTGTGTATGTATGGTCGTTTATTATTTTTTATTTCAATGCCCATACTCAAGGGGTAGGTTTGTAGGTGGCGTGGGAAAATGAGGGTGAAATGAATGAAACGAAAGAAAAAGTTGAGCAAGTCAACCATCCTTGCTGGATTTTATATGCACAAGCATCAGGCACATTCTTTTATGTGCTATCACGAAATCCTCTTTCAACTCAACACACAAGAATAACATTTTCACGGCCTGTGGATATATGTCATATGTTTTTCGAACACAAAAGACACATTTTTTTTTTATTGAAATCAACCAACCGTATGCAAGCAGACAATATAATATAACAACAGGTAAATTTACATGCATAATAGAAATTTTCATTGTATCAAATTTTAATTTGCTTACATTTCCAATACACTTTTCAAGCAAGAGCGGATACAGCGGAGGCGATCGCCCCTCCTCCCTCCCAGAGTTGAATAAATCAAAATTTATACTCTAATCAAATGAAATAGAAAATATAAAAACAAAAAATATTTTTAAAAAAGACTGCTTCTAAGTCAGCCCTAAAAAATAGAAAATAATTTCTCCCTTCACTTGATAAGTACATTACAAAAGTTTCCTTTCATTCCTTTAATGATAATGGTTTTGACATTTTAGTTATCTTGAACTTCTCTAAGACCTTCGATAGTGTTGACCATAGCCTTCTACTTCATAAATTAGCAACCAATTACAAATTTAGTTAGGGCATTTATCAGTGGTCGTTCCCAACAGGTAAAAGTTGATATGTATTACCTGTGCTGTGTGGTGTTCCGTAAGGCTCTGTGATTGGCCTATTATGATTTAGCTTCTTTATTAATGCCCTACTTTTGGTAGTAGAGAATGTGAAGGTACACATGTATTCCGACGATGTCCCTAAGCAGGCCTATTGGTTTGTTTGAGGATTGCATTGAGTGTGTTAATTCTGACCTATGTCGAATATACAGGTGGTCGATTCTCAATGAACTTCAGCTTAATCCTGCACAAAATCATAGTGCATGGCTTTCTACAACAGCGATTTAATCGTCATCGATATACCTCTGGTGATTTTGCACGGTTTTTTTATCCAGGTGGCCAGAAAATTTACTAATTTGGGATTTGTTCTGAACTGTAACATAATGTAATGCGACAACGTTAGTATGATTCTCAATAAGGTGTATGCAGGGTTGAGAAAGTTATAGTCTCGGCGAGTATTCTGAGTACTAATATGAGGTTGAAATTAGTTATGCCATGTTTAACATTAGAAAGTTATAGTATTCCTAGGTTGAATAGTAACAGGATGGAGGTGGCTTTCAACAACTGCATGAGATATGACCATGTTTCCCCGTTTGTTACCACGTTATTTGGTTTGAGTACTTATCTTAAGCGGAGAACAATACTTCTCCTTCTAAGAAGAGCAACCAACTAGTATATCTCCGAGAATTATTCCAGTTCTCTTCTTCGCCAGGTACCTGCTCATAATAATATAATTCCGCGATGCAGTAAATTAGTTACGGAACGTTTTTTCCCTGTTCAGGCTGCCTATTTTTGGAATAGTCTACGTATTAGCATTCACAGCGCCCAAACTGTCAACATATATTTAAGATTCACATCTTACAACAATTTCCTCCCATTATTTCATATACATTTAATATCTCTTGAATGATTTTCTGTCGTGCGGTGAGTGCAATCTTGTAAGTTAATGTTTCTTAGTTTTTACTTTTGATTTGTTTTAATTTTTAGTTTTGAAGTTTTTAGTTTCTTTTTCATTTTGTTTAAATGTTAAGTAATCCATTAATTTCCTTTTTTTTTGTTTTTGTGTTTGGTGCTTAAGAGGGGTTACCACCGAAAAAAAAACTCACGATTTATGTTTTCAAAAGCGCACAAAAATATGCAATATTTTAACTGAAATAAACCACTTTAAGTATGTGCAAAGCTATATGATCCTGTGATATCCGTGTGCATTGTATACGCCTTTTATCATATAAAGCTATATAATTGCTTCAGACGGCAAAATACTTTCGGAGAATGTAGACTGCAACCCACAGAGCTTCCAAAAGTACATCTCTCCATCTGACGGTGATGAATTGAATTAAAAACGCCAAATTGTATGCAAAATATATAAAAACGAGAAATGCAGTTTGCACGGTTAACATTATTGACTTTATTTCCTTTATAATTTTACTAAACAATTTGGGTTTTTCAAAATAAATAGAAAAGTGTGTGATTCTTGCTACAAATTGAGCTTTCTTTGCAATAATATTATAATTTTGGTAGTTATTTCTCCATGAAAATAGCACTTTTCAAACGAAGTTATATTAGTAACCAAAACCTTTTTACTGGTTTTGTCTCCGCTACTTCCTCTTCCATCTCAAGACCTTCTATACTCAAGTACAAATTTACCTATTTGATGTACCATTATTAAGTTATTATGTACCAAACTCTGGAAATCTCATAAGTTGTAGATATTTCTAAAGCTACTTACATATACATAAAACCCGACATCTTTATTTTTGACACATCACTACCTAAGTTTATGCTTTTTCTCTAACTATGTGTAGTTTTGAGCACGATAATATGCACAGATTTGAAGCGAAGTTGTACTAACTTTTCGTGTTTCTTAAGATTTCAGTGGTAACCCCCCTTAATATAATTTCGAATTCGTACATTATTATAGTTGTCTAGTAAACGGTTGTAATCTTGTGTACATATACCACAGCTAAATATATTATATTAAATATGTTATTATTTTGCAATTAATTAAATTTTTAAATTACATTACATTTGTGTATTGTAAAATTTTCAAGGTACACAATAAAAAACAAAGTCTGGACAGTTCAAATTTTAATACTACAGTGAATAACAATTTGCACAATTGAAATTTGGAGCTCCTAATGTTTACCAAAATATTTAATTAAATCTCTTTGCTTTCATTGTGTACCTTGAGAATTTTAAATTTTATACACAAATTTAATATAATTTCAAAATTTAATTATTGTATTGATGAAAGGAAACTCTAGAGAACTTTTGTGATGTACTCATTAAGTGAAAAGAGAAATTATTTTCTATTTTTTAGTGCGGATTTGAAATAAAGTTTTCTTAAAAAGTTATTTTTTATATTTATTATTTGTTTTCTTTTTTAGGCTTAAATTATTCTCCAAAAATTTAAAAATATATTACTAAGGAATTTCTAGTACAAGAAAAAATGTTGTTCATTTTTTTGTGATCGAAAACCTTTAAAAACCGAGGGTGTATGGATGAAAATTAGTATGTTGGGAAAATCATCTTAGCCGAGGTTATTAATTCAGATTCAGTCTTCCCGAGAATATTTAATTTAAAGCAACTAGGGTTATACATATATTAACCCTACCTAATTAGCACTCCTCGAAAATTTCTTTAACAAAATGCCGATTTGCAAAGAATTATTGGAAAACAATTTAAAGCGTTGCCTTTAATTTTTGCAATAAATTGCAGCCCAATCCAAGAAATTATGGTGTTTGAACGAAATGCAAGCTATATGAAAAATACCAACAGTAAGATAAGGAAAGAAGTGTATAATGTCTATTTCATGTGTTAAAAGATTTTACTGTATCAAAAACTTATATTATATTAATAAAAGAACTCCGGCAGGCTGACAGTGAAAGCTATACAGGGCTGTCCACAACTTCAGGAGCTGATACAGGACGATGAGTTATGAAAGAGTAAAATGTGTCTTTTAAGAGGGAGAGAGTGTTTATGATTTTGGTATATTTCTCCTTAACATCATGTCACACTCTTACTGTTACACCCATAAAGGAATGATGCAAAATGATGACTCTCATCCATCGAAAACTGAGCATTTGCCAGTGTTATCAACAAAACATTGAATTTTTTATTCACTGTAAAAATACGTTAAAAATTCCCCAAAACTTATTTTATATTTCTAAACTTTCTTCACCCTCGAAAATTTGTTTTTTTATACTTATATCTGTCAAAAAGCCAATTCGTTCCTTTTAATAGTTAAATTTATTAAAGTAAAATAACAAAAAAAAATTTAATTCAGTGCCATAGTTATAGATTACATAAATAGCAGCTTTCACTATTTTTCTGTGTATTTCATAGTTTTCCTCAATATTTTAAATATAATGAAGGATTTAGTTGATAGGTGGGGGGAGGATTCTGTTCTATTCAAATTTGCATAAATAGCGAAAATTTTATGTGATTTGTGCAGGCTGAAGATCATGAACGACAAAATTATCTTCTGCAATACTTTGAAGAAATGCGTAAACAATAAATTTAATTGTGAAGAAAAGGTACAACGAGAACTTATTTCAAGTAATAAATTCCAATGCAAAGCAATAGCTGCAATCGAGAAAATTCCATTTTTTACACAAATTTTGCTATAGCCGCTTCTTAGCTCCAAGACCATATAGTTTATATTAGCTTGCTCTCGAAGACTATCAAAAAATAGCTGAATTTGCAGTTTTATATCTTTTATTGTCATTTTACATCAAAAAGAATCTGAAACATTGTTTTCGTTTGATGACTTTATCATAGATTATAAGTGTTGCAAGTTGGTAGATAACAAATTTTCGAAATTCACATTTTTTTTTCTATTTTAACTTTTATTGAAGGAATTTTTGAATACCAAAATTATTTAAATGTTAATACATGAGGCTTTAACTCGGCGCCAATAACGCTAGGTCATACAGACCCGAGCCAATGTAATACGGTGATATTTTTTGTTCACACTGACTGCACAATTTGTGTAGCTGGAGATACAGCCCCCCTCTACACGTACCGCCACTGTTCTATGTGCGGCGCCATCTGCGCAGCGAGATACCCATGCGTCAAATCAAAACAGGTAAATAATATGATCCAGCGTCTTAAAGTTAAAAGAGAAAAATATCAAAGTTATGTTTTCAAAATTGATTTTCCATGTGTTATTGAGCAAGTTTGATTTATAGAATACATTGGAATTATCATTATTTTACCAAATATGGAAAGAATGAAATTCTTATTAAAACTAAGTTAACTCTTTTAATTTTTGTGATAATTTTTCATTATAATACGGGTCATAATGACCCAGTGTCATCGTTCATGTAATTATTTTCACGTTATTTGGGCCAGGTTAAAAAAAACTCTATCCATGTACAACACTTCAAATCGATCGAATGATAGTAAACATAGCTTTAGAATGGGGTGACTAGTATAATATCAAAATGAGGGTTTCCTTATATAAAAACCTGAACTCGACTCCATTTTCATCTATAATAGTGCCATGAAGCTTGATAGTTCCAATTTTTATATACAACTTTTTTATCAATATTTTTTCAATATAAGTATTCCAGTGGAAAAATTAATATGGATTACCCTATAGATGCATACCTAAGCATATGGCAGACTGCAATATTGAAATAGTATTCACTCAGATAAACAAAAAAAAAATTAGGGAGGACCTGGGCTGATAAACATATTTTGATTATTTTATATTAAACTTATTAAACTCTTCAGACAAATGAAAACTTTTACGACAGAATGGAGTAAATCTAACGGTTTAGGATATGGAGATATATACTTTTCCACCTTTTCATATTGAACTTAGCAGTATGCCAACTACCCTTTAATATCTATTTACCCATTTATGACCAGTGTAGCTTTTGCGCAACGTTGGACAAAATGAAGACTACTCCCTTTGTAATGTATTTAAATTTCCGCCTGAGAATCTGCAATATATCTTGACACTCCTATGATATTCGCATCAAAGCTTTTTTTTTATTTGAGTTTCTTCTGCGCATGTGGCTCTGCTTTAGTTGGTTTTGATCTGGACTCGCAACAACACGAACTCTACTGATAAAAATTACTATGATCAAAATTTGTAATTTTACTGAAAAACTTAATGCCTTTGAAAAAATAAAAGATATCCCATGCTAATTTTCTTGCTTCTGTTAGTCTGTGGCGTAAACGCAGCACTGGATAAATAAAGCCGTTTTGTGAATTTTGTACTTTTTTTTTTATAAGAAATAAAAATTGACTCTGTCAGAGATTCTAGACGCTATTGACAATTTACCAGAGCATATTTCCTGCCCGGATGAAATTGTATTGGGTCCCCCACCCGTAAATTATCTTACTGATAAGAAGTCTGAGAGTGAAGAAGAAGAAAATCCAAGCCGTTTTTCGAGTAAGCAGTTATAAGCAGAATCTGAGGTTACTATCAACGACTTTGAAGACGACACTGAAATAGTTATTCCATGAACTACAAAGCCCAAACAGAAAATTGTTCAGCATTGGATTCGAGGAAATGAGCATGATTTGCCTTTGAGCTCTTTTTTATGGAAACAGTCCCCGCAAGAGTGGAATGAAACAAAAACTCCGCAACTACAGCTCTCTACTGAGTCAACGTCTCTGGATTCTTTCCTATAGTTTTTTGATGGGGAATTTGTGGAATCGATAGTTCGTGAAACTACGTCCTACGCCATCAAAAATAAAAACTCTTCTGTGTGCATAAACAGAAATAATTTCTATGTCCTTTGCGGAGCACTGATTTTATCGGGTTATGTTCAGTTACCAAGAAGAAGAATGTTCTGGGGACAAATGGAAGATTCCCATAATCTAATGGTTTCGAAATGGCTGTTCTGACATTTGCGAATACCATGAAAAAGACATTTCCCGAAGTTCACTTTGTATTTTATTTCGATAATTTTCTCACAAGGCCAAATTTAATGCACGACCTCAAAAAAATGAAATATAGCGCTACAGGTACTCTTCGTGAGAATCGTCTGAAAAATATAGCTATTTGTGAAAAGAGAAATTTCAATAAAAAGAAAAGAGGTGAATACCAAAATTTTATCGACAAAAAGAATGACCTTATCGTTACCCGTTGGAAGGATAATCAAGTGGTAACCTTACTGTCAAATGTTAATGGAGTACATCTTGGCTCAGTGAGGCAATATGTTCATACAGTACGAAAAAAAAAAATGCGATATAAAGCAACCAATATAGATCCTGCAGTAACAAATGCACGTTCTATTGCTAAAAATTTCGGTGCTAAACTTGATGGCCTAGAAATTAGGCGTCAACTAGCAGAGGCGCTTCTGACGAGATATGGAAAACTACCTACAAAATGGCAATTAACAAAACCTCCCTCGCATTTATCAAGTCGAGCTCATATTATAGTACCTACAGGAGGAAAAAAGACTTCGATGAAAAGAATGCAAAAGGCAAATTGTAACGTGGTGTAAAGTCTGCACGGTTGCTTTGAGAAATTCCACAGAAATTTGAAAAAAGTGATGCCATTTTTGAAATGTCATTTTGAAGTTTTTTGCTTTATTCTTGTTTTTTTTTTAACAGATAACACAAAACATATTGGAATCAAATAAAATTGAATTGTTGCACTTTTTAAGAAAAATCAAGTTTTGCTTTAAATTTCCCAGTGTTGCGTTTGCCCAACGCTTTACATTTTCACTGTTATTAACCATTTCTTTCTTTCTGTATTTGATGTAAAAATATCGTGAAACTTAAAGCAAAACCAACATTTTCGGGAAAAAAGTACTTTGGGCATAAATGGGTTGAAATACTGATAACGTCTTTCAATAGAAAATCCTTATCCCTTTCAAAGGAGCTAAAAAGTGCAACCGTATCCCATCTTAGCGCTTTAAACTTCGATTTTTTTATCAATTTAACCATTAGATAGGCACCTAATTTAATTGTGAAACATGTAATCAACTTTTTTTTTGTTTTTTTTTTGTTTTGCTAAAAATAAAAAGCCCAAATTTTTCCCTTTAATTTGACTGTATCTTATCGAAAATTCAGCAGCTTACGAGCTATTTGCAAATTTTACTGAATAAAATTTAAAACAAAAAATGGGTTAAGCATCTCAAGCTCCCATGGATTTCAAAATTAAATAATTTAAAACCTAAGCCGAATACATCCGCACCACTTTTTAGTATATCGATAGCTAAGATCTATAGGGGCTTGAAAATAAAATTATAAAGAAAAATCCGCAAGGAGGATAGATTTCAAAAATTATTTTATTATTAAAAAAAATTTCGTTCTACTTGGGCCAACAGCAATATTTTTTGGCGATACTTCATGGAACTAGCTTTAATATGAGAACAACAAAATATGTATTAAAAGAAGACATATGAGAGACCAAGGGCCTATTTCATAAAAATATAACAAGTGCTACAGGTGACAGATGACAAATTATAATCTGACAGCTCCACAATTGTCAAGTTTCTGTTCCGCAAAGATTTTGATAATTTTGTAAAATTGTCGGAAAAATTCAAGTAATTGTCAAATTTTCGAACCATAACAAATTGTCATGACCAATGAATTTTCCAACAATTGTCATTGATTTTCTGACAAATTTGTTATGGCAATATTTTTATGAAACAATAAAATTTTACAAATTAAAAATTTTTTAAAAATTTTGTGGTAAATTTTTACAGATGATTGAGCGTAGGTCGTGCATAAATAAATAAAAAGTGACAAGTCGGAATTAAATCTGTTTAGAAAATAAAATGCAGCATATTTTTGGTTCAAGTGAAAGTGATGATGATCTGCAATTTGCAGATAATCGTTTTAGATGTGTAAGACGTTTTAAAGATAGAATAAATAATGACTTCAATGCACTGACAAGTATGCAATTTAAAGAAAAAATTCGCCTTGGAAAAACAACCGCAGAACATATTTTATCAAGAATTGGTGAATATCTTAAGCATCCGACAAATAGAAATAAAGCTCTAGATCCTAAAAGTCAACTTCTTTGTGCATTGCATTGGTTTGGAAGTGGAGCTCAGTACCACGTCTAGCTGATGGGCCAGGTGGATCAAAAAGTACGATTCATCGTTGCGTAAGAAGTGTGTGCAATTCAATAGTAGAACACCTTTTAGGCGAAGAAATTCGCTGGCCTACGGAAAATTTTCTTTCTATACCGCAACAGTTTATGCGATATGCGAATTTTGCTTGTGCTAGTGGTATTGTAGATGGTTCATTACTTAAGATTGATGCGCCAATTGAAAATGAGTCAGCATTTGCAGATAGAAATGGCGATCACTCAATTAATGCTATATTTGTGTGCGGCCCAAATTTGGAATTCTTTTATGTTAGTGCACGTTGTTGGCCTGGATCCGTTCATGATTCAAGAGTTCCTCGAAACAGCTCATTAGCAAGAAAGTGGGACATCGGATGGTGGCCATTTCCAGATGCTTTAATTTTAGGTGACAGCGGATATGGACCAAGAAATTGGCTTAATCACACCCGTTATTCCACATCAAATCGAACAAACAGATACATTGCAAAGATTTTTGAGAGCTCACAAGAGCACAAGAAGGCTCGTAGAAAATTCATTGGGGATATTGAAGAAAAAGTTTCCTTGATTAAATTATTTAAGATTATCGCCGACCGTTGCGTGCAAAATTATTCTAACTTGCGCAATATTACACAATTTGGAAAAACGTCTAGGAAGCAGTACTTATGAATTGAGAGATGACGAAAATGGTAGGATCCAAAACTTGATAACATAATGACTTAAGTAAACCAAATAAATATTATGCAGGTGATGAAGACACTCTTGATTATAATGAAGGCCATGTATGTGAAGATAATGTGAATGAAGACAAACCAATTTCTGTTTTATGTACAGTTATATCCAAATTTTCGCAAGAGGTTGTACTATGAAGAAAAACAATTTAGATGTGGACATACATATGTAATTAAAAAAAAAAAGGCATAACTTCCTTATTACTAATTCTGTATCACAAATATTTTCATTTCCACTTCATTTTATAATTTAATATAACATTAAACACAATAACTTAAAATTCATTGGCAGTTTCGACATCTTCCGCAAAAAAAATTTAATAAAATTTATTGGTATAAATTGAAGGTGAAAGCTTAAGTTCTTGTTCCTTTTTAATAATTTCCAGTCTCTTTCAAGAATTTTTAATTTTCTTTGCAAAATTTTATTTTCAATTTCTTGTTTATTGTCATTTAGCTGTTCTAATCGATATCTTTTTTTCGGTATTTGTTTTTCCATTACACCTTCTTCTACTGCATTGTTTTCTACTGTTGCGGTATTGTCTCCTGAAGGCTCGGAAATTGGGAGGCCTTCTATTACCGATGAATCTTTTCCTAATATTTCTAAAATTATTTTATCACATTCATCCATCTTGCACTTCTTACCACCTCCAGAACCAGTTCTTTTTTAATTATCAATCTTTTCCTAAATTGTATATTATTATGTTTATATAGGTATATATAAATACATATATGTATATGCATGAATATGTCTTTTCTTTTATAATTAACTTTTAAAATTGTTCGCTTTCTCCAATTCTGCATACTTCCAGTCCTTGCTAGAGTCCATTCCGTTCAGCAAATGCATTTGTTGTGCAATTTCTTTCCATTTTTTAATTTTTATTTCATGTGCTAATGTTTCGGCGAACTTTCCAAATAAAATAGCAATTGCAAAACACTTATTTTAACATCACTCATGCTTTTATTGCACTTAAAATTCACCTGCGCCTGCTCAACTATGTCACAACAAATCTGTCAATTCTTGGCAATTGTCATTTTTCACAATAACATTGACAATTCTTCAAAATTTGACAACGACAAAATAGTTGTGATTCTTTTGACTTTTTTATCATTCCGTGCGTTCAGGTGTCACACACCGATGTGCTTTGAAGCGTTGTGATGTGCATGTCACGTGACTTGAAAAAGTAGGGATACACACCGCACACCGAATTATCAACTGAACGATTGGTGTGCACTTCGATCCGAAACGTCACTTTTGAAAGTTGTCAGTGTAATTTAAAATGAACATT
This sequence comes from Dioctria rufipes, assembly GCA_963924295.1. Lineage (NCBI taxonomy): Eukaryota > Metazoa > Arthropoda > Insecta > Diptera > Asilidae > Dioctria > Dioctria rufipes. The sequence continues at coordinate 32,124,017 of OZ002742.1, forward strand.
TTGTAAATAAAAAAGGGAGATGAACAACAAAGTTACATTACTCGGTGCAATTGAAACCTCAAATGAGTTTTGAAACTGATTGCCTCTTTTCTTGTATGGTAATAATTATGAACTCATTCATGTAAATAATAAATTTGTAAAATTACAAAGACAGCTGCTATTTAACTGGAGGACGATGATGATAATGATGTTATTATAAGAGCAGGAGAGCAGGAATTGATTTTTTACACAGAACTCAACCCAATAGTATAGAGATTGATTTGGATGAAAACGATTTTGTTATATGAAATAAATTATTTTATTAAAAAATTAATTTTTTACTAAATTAAGGAATTTTTACCATCATTCAAAACAGCAACCGTATTTTCCTTTTGTATAAAGGAATTATCTTCGTTTAAAACAAAATTATAAATTTTTTCCATTTTTAATTTTAATTTGCAATCAATGGAATTCAATTTTTAAATTCGCGCTAAATGTCAAACCTACTAAGCGCACCGAGACACGACGCTACCAGACCGTAGTGTAAAATGTGCACACCGATGTGCTGGGGAAATGACAACGCATCGATTGCCTGAACGACATGGTGTGTAAAAATGTGACATTATGTGATATTCTGCGTGCGGCTGAACCTTAGAATATAGAGACAACAGGAAGTGTTGATACCTGTAAAATTCGTATGCATGACCGTGGATTTTTTCATGGTCCCGTGAAGTAGGTCAGCATCAAGGTATATAGAAGACAAGGTATTCCCGACTCGAACCACGTTCCGCCATTTTTGTTAAAACTCTTTTTCCCTTTTTCTTCATTCACTGAAGTACGTCACAGGGCATCAGCTGTAATGTGTCAAAATTCTTTGCGCTTGTACTGCCACTATCAGATTTCCTTTTTCTTTTTTATTCATTCACTGAAGTACGTCACAGACTATCAGCTGTTTGATCAGCTGTGATATGTCAAAATTTTAATGGGCATACCTTGTTTCTTCTATATACCTTGGGTCAGCATTATATTGAAGAAAGAGACAAATATACTTACAGTTGTCAAACGAAATTTTATAATTTGCAACAATTTGAATTTAATTTAAAACTTGTGAAAAGTGAAAGATATTTTATTTAACATTGTGCTAAAGAAAGTAAAGAGTGTAAGTAATTATCTGTTGATATTATAGTGATAAATTTCTAAGTGAGGTTCAGGTATTTTCAGAATGAAGTGTTTGATAAAAAATTGTCACAACAACACCAAGGTACGACGTGAGAAATCACTTTTTAGGCAAGTATAGTTATAAAATATTATTTTGTGTACTTTGCACACATTTTTATATTAAATTAAATTCAAAATACATAACCAAAACGTTGAAATATCGAAAAATTCCTTCATCCACCGAGATTTGTTTATGTTTATGACAGCTGAGAAACTCTCAGGGTATATAGGTGTAGTGACAGGAACTAAGAACATTTTCGATGGGAGCAAGCGTAATATTTTCAACCATATATCTTGTTGCTCCGCTCTCTATATTGATTCTATTAGACGGCTGCACTGAGCATTCACTACAGCGGCAACAGATACTAACACAACCAGAATTTGACTACGCCAAATTTGGCTTATCACACTTCCTGTACTCTCTATGTTCTAAGGGCTGAACGCACGGATTATAATAAACTGACAATTACGTCACCTGTCAAACTTTTGTGTAATGTAGATTTGTCAGATAAGTGCAGCAAATTTGTAACATTGTCACTTGTCAATTTTTATTAAATAGGGCCCTGCATTGCAAGCCAGCTGCATGCGTATAGGTTTATTAGAATGCTCTTCGCTTTTATAATTCCTTCTTGCTTTCTGGCAGAGTTCGGTACATTTTAGGACATAATTTTTTAGTGATTTCGTCGTAGAAATTCCATTTTTAGGTGTTAAATGTTTTGTATTTATATTTTGTATTAGTGGATCATGGACATCTCTGGCATATATGTACTTTCCAGCCATTATTATTATTTTTGTTTTTAAATGCATACGCATAAAGAAAAATTCTACAATCCCAGAAAATCTCAAACAATATCCTCAGATCGTAAGACATCCTAGGTACATTTGCAGCGGAAATTTTACATTATGCGTGCGTTAACTGTACCCAGGCCATAACAGAGGGTGGGCCATGAGGGCCATTTGTCTCAGGCCCCGAGTTGTGAAAGGGCCTCTATTTATTTCCTAATTTGGTCACAGTCGGTGCGGAAAAATTAAGTTGAAATATTATTTTGAGTATTAATTTATTTTATTTTAACCAAAGATTTATAAAATATAACGATACAAAAGTTATAGTAAAAATTTCAAGTTATTGTTATATGTATGTATAAAACTTTTTTACGTAGTAGGCCAATTGCATAAAAAGGAATATGTTGAACTCTCAAAAATTCAAAAAATTTTAACGTAGTAGGCCAATTGCATAAAAAAGAATATTTAATTTTCAATTATTAAAAATTTAACTATATTTCCTATTCAGTACAGTTTTAATTTTCCTATTGAGTATAGCTTTTGGTTCCGTACTATAAATTTTAGTGATTATAAAATTAGTATAAGTATAATTAATTTTAGGAATATAATGAAAAGAACATATCCGAGTGGCGAAAGCAAGAGACGACAGAAAAAAGAACAAGAAAAAGCCAAGCAAAGTCTGCCACGATTATCGAAATTCTTTAATAAAAAAAACATCCCTCAACAGATTATCAATCAAACAGTCAATCCTGAAAATGTACTCATGCTATTTCACAAATGGCAAATGTTATTGCGGATGTTGATGCTCAAACTTCGGTGGTTGAAAATATAACTTCAGAACAAATAGAAGATTCTTTGTCACCATTACAGATAATTGTTGATGATGCAAACATGGAAGAAAATTATGTGTCATCTAATCTACCCAATATTCAAGGAATTGAAGCAACAACTTCAATATCTGTTTTCAACGATGACGTCGCCTTACTTAACAAGAAACATATAATGCAAATGGAAGATTTTTTGAAAATTGAACATTTTAAAATACCTGAAAACATCCCAAATGATGCTGAAAACAATAAATTTCCATATCGTCTGACGAAGAAGGTTTTAGCGAATGGAGAAATTTGCAACAGAGATTGGCTATGTTGGAGCAATTCAAAAAAGTCATTATTTTATTTTCCCTGCTTCCTACAGGATACGAAATTTGATGCATCAGTTCTCGGTAGCCAATCAGGATGGGATATTTTAAGAGGATGGAGGAAATTGAAAGATCGCGTACCCGCTCATGAAAATTCAATTATTCATAAAAAAAAATATGTCCATTGGAAATCAGCAAGTAGATCTGCATTATTAAAGTCCTCATTAGGATCATCTCTACTGAAACAACTAAACTGTGAGGCAAGTGATTGGCAGAAAGTTCTTCATAGAATTTTGGATGTTATATTTTTCCTAAGTGAGCGTGGTTTGGCATTATTTGGTTCTAATGAGAATATTGGAAATTCGCGGAATGGAAACTTCTTAGGTATCATAGAATTGCTCAGTAAGTATGATCCTGTTTTATACGAACATGTAAAATGTGTTCGTGAGTCACAAGACAAGCACAAACGTCTTCAAGTTCATTATTTATCATCAAGAATTCAAAATGAATTCATTCAGATTTGTGGAAAATTTGTGCAAAGAAAAATTATTGAAGAAATTCTTGATTCTAAATATTTTTCCATTATTGTGGATGCGACACCAGAATGCTCACACCAAGAACAAACGTGTCTTGTAATTCGTTATGTAAAAATAATAAATAATGCATCGTATTCAATTGAGGAAAGATTTATTACATTTGATTCATTTACACAAAAAAGAGGGATCGAAATCACTACGCGAATTATTGAAATTCTTGAAAATTTTGGCCTTGATTTTAATTTATGCTTTGGGCAAGCATATGATAATGGTGCTAATATGGCAGGACAGTATAACGGTGTGCAAGCAGTGCTGCTTGAGCGTAATCCGAATTGCATTTTTTCCAGTTGTGGAAATCATACTCTTAATCTTGTTGGAGTTGACTCTGCTGAATCATGTAAAGAACCAGTTACATATTTTGGGAGAATTCAACAGATGTATAATTTTTTTAGCAGCAGTCCCAGAAAGTGGGAGATTTTAAAGAAATATTTAGCTGTGTCACTTCATACAATATCAATGACAAGATGGCTTGCTCGAATTGATGCTGTTAAACCAATTTACAATAATCAGTCAAATATTCTGGCTGCTTTAGAGGAGTGTAAGTCACTAAACCTTCCACCGCACGCACGTACCGAACTTCAGTCAATTTTTCAATATTTGGATACATTCGAATGCATTGTGTTGACAACAATATGGCTTGAAATATTAACGTTATTGCAACAAACTAATTTAATTATTGAAGCACGCAATGCAACACTTGACGTCGAAATGGAAAATATTAACAATCTTATTGCAAGGATGAAGATAATGCGTGAAGAGTGGGGCAGATTACTCTTAAGTTCAAAAGAGATTGCCGTACTTTCCAAAATTTCAACTGATTTTCAATTAACTCGTCATATTAGGTCACAGTTTGATGCTGAAGAACATTATAGAGTTAATGTTTTTATATACATTATTGATTCGGTTATTTTAGGCTTGACACGTCGCTTTGAGTCTTTACGCAAAATTTGCCAGACTTTTGGATTCCTTTGGACTTTTCAAACTTCATCAGATGAGGAAATAAAATCGAGAGCAAAAAATATGCACTTAAAATATCCAAAGGAAATTTCAAATGAAATATGTGATGAAATGATATTTTTAAAAAATATTTTTGAAGTAAACTTTGATATAGAATCATCTCCAGCTAAGTTGCTGCTAAACATTTTAGAAAAAAACCTAATTGGATTGTTTCCAAATATATCAACAGCTTTAAGAATATTTTTAAGTCTACCTGCCTCCGTTGCTTCAGCGGAACGCAGTTTCAGTGTGTTGAAAAGGGTTAAAAATTTTAACAGATCTGCAATGAGCCAAGAACGGTTGAATGGGCTATCAATTTTACATATAAATTCAGATATTGCACGAAATATTGATTTTTCAACTATTATAAAAGATTTTGCTACAACTAAAGCTCGAAAAGCTTATTTGTAATTTAATTATTAATTTCATACTTTTTAAATAAATTAAAAATAATAAACGAACTATGTAAATTTGTTTTTTTTACTCAAACAAGAGGCCCCATATTTTTTATTGGCCTGGGCCCCCTCTCAGCTCTGCAAGGCCCTGACTGTACCTATTTTCGAACTACAGAAAATGCTATGGGAAAGGCATGAGATATTCCTGACTCCGGACATTCGTCACTTCCAGGGATATTCTAAGTTGTTAATTGGGACCGGACGGGATTTCCCATTAACATACACCATGAACACTTTCGTGCTATATGGTGTGGATTATTTAATATATATTAGGTTAGGTTAAGTACAAGCTCGTACTACCATCCACACTTAGACCACCTTATTGAGATACTACCTTGATAATATATTTCAGATTTAAGGATTGCACTGAAACCATCCAAAAGTGTAGAAGAACCTTACATTCAGGTCTCTCAACTCTTTGTCTGCATGATGTACGGTATTATAAGTTTTAAGCAAATTTAAATAATTTAAAAAACACTTGGCAATTTATGTTCCACTTTATAAATGTATTTGTCATTCAATTGAAAAAAAAAAAAATTAAGAACATTATCGAGGCTAAACGACTACTAATTATCAATTTTGATTGTGCTGGCTAGATGCTCTGAGAGCTAATTTTAACAATAACAGGGTCTAGCAGAGGGCTTCTGTTACTGAAATCAATTTGGTCATTAACTAGAAAAGTACCATTCTTCTGTTGCTTTCTGATTTCATAGATTTCGTACTTGTCTAATATTTTTCCACCTTTTAAGCAATGCACCAGTTCCATGTAGTTTAAATTAGCTGAATGTTTATGGTCGCGTAGATGTTTTGCAAAGCCAGAGTTCGGGTTATTAGATTTACTAGATTTTATATGTTCAGAAAATCTTGTTTTAAGAGATATTTTTGTCTTCCCTATATAAACAGCTTGGCAATTGTGGCAGTTCAGCTTATAGACTCCACTTTTATCCACTGTATCAAATTTAGGTTTTATCTTATTATTGGATAGCAAATTTTTAAGAGTATATCTATTGGAAAAGGCTGGTAATATATTAGCGTTTTTTAAAGTAGTCTTGAATTTATTAGGTAAACCTTCTATATGTGGAATTTTCTTGTATATGTCATCTAGACTATTACCTCGCACTGTAGGGTAAATGGAATCGACAACTTGATTGAACGATTTTTTCTTTAGAATAATTGTACTCTCTTTATATCCATTATTTATTACTATAGTCAAGATGGTGGACAATTCTTTATTAAAATAAGTTATACTAAGATGAACTTTTAATAATCTGTCAATCATACAGTGAAATGATGCCATTTTTGTATTCCAAGGATGACAAGATTTACTTGGAATTACAGTGTTAGAAAATGTTGGTTTTCTAAAAATATTTGTAACATAATTTGTTATTGTCTATTTTAAGCGTCAGATTTAAGAAACTGATTTTATTGTTGCCTACTTTTACAGTACTAAATAAAATATTTTTGTCTAATTTATCCCTTTAAGCCCTGACCCTCACGATCGTGCGGGTCAGCTATTAATATCTACATACTTCCTTCAATAACGTGTCATGGTTGGACACGAGTCAAAAAGTAATGATTGTTAAAGTTTCTAGGTGGACTGTAGTAACACATTTGACCACCAAAAACTAATTGTATTTAGTAATGTGTGTGTGTAGTTGTGAATTATTTTCCCTCGTTAGAAATTTGTATAAATCGTGTAAGATGAGGTATTGTCGTAACTTTTTTGTTATATGTTTATTAGTTATTGCAATATTTTAAATTATTGCGAAAAATACTAACATATAGTAAATTAGTGACATTATTGAATTTTTACCAACGATTCATACATGTATAGACTAAAACGTAACGACCCGCACGATTGTACGGGTTCGGTTTTATTTACAACAAAGATAAAATTTTCTTTCACAATTCAATTGGATTGTACAAAAATGATAATAAAATTTATGGCTGCAGAAGACATCAAAGAATTATTGGAAAAATAGGATAGGAATGCTAAATTTTTTTGAATATATGATTTTTACCTTACCACCTGAATAACCATTCAGTTCAGATCATCTTATTTAGTGTTTTGATGCATTGAAGTAAAATTGAGGGTAAGAGGAAAATTTTACAGGAATATTCAAATTAGCATTGCGAAACTAATTTCGGTATCTAATTCTTTTTTCATCTACTTGCCTATAACTCACACATGTAGAATTTCAAGGTGAGATATTGTCTTTTAATGGGCCATCCAACACGAGTATTTTTGATGCAGTATGCAAATAGCTTTTCTAGGGAAGGGGTAAAAGAAGCAAAGTAATATCTCTTAATTTTGGAGAAATATTTCCTTGCTTCTTTTACATCTTCCCTAGAAAACCGGTTTGCTTACTGTATCAAGATTACTCGTGTGAGATGGCCCAATGAGCCTTGTGATTGCAAGCGATTACTAATTTCACTTAAGTTTTAATCAAAATCGAATACGCTGTAGGTATCTAAAGAGAGTTCTAAAATTACTGCGTGTTCATTTGATTATTGGCAAAGTAAAAGAACAGTTTGAGAAAAGCATCGGAAAAGTCTTACGTTTATTAAAATATAAAATAGAACCATGTTAATTGTATATCCTTTCTTATTGTATGTATACCCTATTAATTATTCAACAAGAATGTACCACAACTTCCAGAAAATGAAATTATTATTATTATAAGTTAGCGGAGAACTTGGATTTGAGTGAACTGTCGGATGAAGAGGAAATTATTTATCCGACCATTTTACCATCTCTTTTGGGGGAATCTAGTTGTAATGATGATGATGACGATAGTACTGAGGAGTTTTTGCCAATTGACGCCGGAATCACAACATCAATAGACGCTATCTCATCTACATCGCGACATACTCCTTTTCAATTGACAAAAGCATCAGTAAAACCAACAAAACGAAAAAGACTACCAGCTATAGAGAGATCATGGAAGTTTAGATACATAGAATTCGCATGTCCATCTGCTGTTCGCAAATATAATCAATGTATGCGATCAATTAATAGAGTGCTACCGTACATGGTTCAAGACGTGAAAGTGGACATGGAAATGTATTCTTCATTTTCTTGATTTGGTAGTAGTAAATTCATGGATGCAATACAATCGAAATGTTAAAGACAACAAAATTCCAAATAAGGACCGATTGGATTTGCTGAAATTTAGGCTAGAGATTTCCGAGGCTATTATTGCTACTCGATGCCACAGAAGAAGAGCGATAGTGACGAGCAGTGACGAGGAAGCTCCAGCAGTAAAACACTCGAAATCTTATAATCCTTCTGCGAACAGTCCCAGCATTGTACAAAGATACGACATCTACGAACACTTTCCAGTTGCAGATATAATATTAAAAATCCTCATATGTAGAGAATGGGATTTCTGTTACAAGTCATTGTAAGGTGTGTTGTGAGAAATGTGACGTATAATTATGCGTTTTTAAATATAAGACCTCTTTCAAAGATTTTCACAAAAATACATATAATAATTAATTATAAGCTGTGTATTTAAAAAATAAAATAAAATTCACACCAATTATATAAAAAAAGGTATTATTTCTTTCTTGTAATTCATCCTGTTTTTAGTACAGATAAGGCGGATTTTGTATTCAATAAAACCGGACCCACACGATCGTGCGGGTGAGCTCAAAAGTCTCACAGAGCTCAACAATTTTTCTTACTAATTTTTCCATTCTTTTAGGCCCCCAATTATTACAAAAATTCTATTTTAATAACTTTTGCGACCAGAAATTTCTCCGATCTTAAAGGGTTATTTAGAGTTTTACTCAGAAAATTTTCAAGTTTTCGTTCGGTTCCCGTCCAGATGCATAAAATATCGTCTACATATCTTGTCCAAAATAAAATATTTTTGTATAATGGGAACACTAGAATTAAAAAGCTCATTTTCTAGATTACGCATGAAGAATTCTGATAGAAAAGGTGAAAAAACGGAACCCATAGCCAAAACCATCACTCTGAATGTAAAATTTCTGTTAAATTGGAAATAATTTTGATCAATGCACTAAACTAATCAATTGTAATGTTTTATTTTTGTATAAGATTTCGGTTTCAATTTTTTTGTATAAAACATTTTTTAATTTAGTTAGACGAATCGACGGAAACAAATTACTAACATCAAATGAAATAAATTTAGCGTTATTAGGTAGCGAATTTTTGATTGAAAATTTAGGTTCAAAGTTATTCAATGGCGGTAATATTTTATTTAAAAATTTACTGAATTCTTGTGCATGTGCATTATAAGCAGAAGAAACAGGACGAACTGGTGCACCGTTTTTATGAAGTTTGGGTAAACTTGTCTGCTAATTTCCCTAGATAATCTTTATTAATATCCTGCAGATATTTTTGTTTCGTTTTATTATTTCGTTTATAATTTCGACGTCCCGAGTTAAACCTACATTTACATTTATGATAAATTTACATAATGGGCAACTTATGAATTATTAATTTTTAAAACAAAATTAAAAAGAAAAATACTCAAAACAAGTGTAAATCTTGTGTATAAAACGAATAAATTTATTGAAGATTGGTTTACTCCTAATGAATTATTGAAAAATTTTAAAATCATCAATTTATTTTTAATAACAATTTTCCGCCCCCCCCCCCTCCACCACTTTCGACCCACGCACCTTTATTTATTATTCCTTCTTCACAATTTCAATTACTATCAACTTGCTCAGAATATTTCGATATCACTTAATAAAGCTTTCACGTAGGTAGGTACCTACTCTGCCCCAGTTTCAATTCAATTCCATAAAAAAAAAAGAGCCAAAAAAATATTTAATTTCTTCCTTTTCCATAAAATAAATCTACACCAATTCAATAAATTCCAACCCCCCCACCATTACAACTTGTTGAATTCATTGATTTCAATAACTATGTTGCGTATAGATCGTTAATTAATAAATTATTTTTATTGTTAATATTTGTATATATGTATGCAAATACATAGGTAACGGTACTTTGTATTGTATTTAAATTAAATTTATAGTTTCAATGGAAAATAAATCATAAAAATAGCGAAAACAAACCCCTTCAGACTAATCTGAATATATATATTCTTTTTTCAATTTGCTTTCACCTACAGTGAGGAGGGTATAGGAAAAAAAAACATTCTTTCTGTGTAGAAATTCATATCCAATTAACGGTCAATGCAATTTTAGTCGTCATCGCTTACATAACAACATGTCGTGCAAAATATTAAAAGTTTCCAAGCTAAATTAAATTTTAATTAGAAAATTTCAAAGTAATTACAGCAACACAGAATCTGGTGGGGATGAGAAGGACGAATTTTTAAAATTAGTATACCTAGATAGAGCACACATACATATAGATAGCTATAAGAAGAAGATACTCTTGCGAAATGATCTCGCTTTCTATATGACTAAATTGTAAAGTAAAGTAGGAAGGAAGGAAGGAAGGAAGCAGGGAAAAAGGAGCCACTAAATTTAATACTATAGTTGCCAGTATCATACAATTTTTTTTTGTTTTTTCTATTAAAATAAAAATCATAGATAGATAGAAGTGTAGGTTTGTTTTATTTAGGCACATTGAAGAATTTTACACGCCTCAAGCGCATATGTACATCCTTTTCTTGTGAAAAAAAAAACAAAAGAAAACCTACCCACACACTCCATAGGTAGCTCCTTTTGATGGTGCCTAGATCCTTCATAACAATAACAACTGTGTGTGTGTGCAGTAGGGGGTAGGTACTATACTGAAAAGGATTTCATACTATGTTACAAACGAAATACTCTACCTTGCGGTGGAATAAATGTGTCCTATAATCCAAAAAAAATCCCAGACTAGGTATATGGTGTGTGCTCTGTGTGTTGATATATGAAATAGCCTCACGTAGCCGCTTGTCAGCAAAGTTAATCCACTTTAGGTAAACAAATTGAAAACATCCATGACCCGAATAGGTGGCAAATATATTTTACTTACTCACAAACAAACAAACAAACAAAAAACACAAAATATTATTTATTTATTTATTTATTATTTTTTACTTTCAACATAAAGCACGTCACTATCAAAAGTGAGAAACCGTTAAGTGGATTTTATCTCTTTGCAGGTAGGTAGGATAGACTCTACCTATGTATATCAATTAAAATCACCACAATTCAACACTTGCACTTTATTTTAGATATGTAATTTTTATACACATTCACTTACATTTGCATTTTCATTTGCACTTATATTTCGTATACCTATTTGAGACCGGCATTAATCTACTTAGTTTTAACAAATTTATGCAACAACTGCGAACAACGTTATCGAACGAACTAACTAGCATTTGCCGATCCGAATCCGAGTACGGGAACGAAAGTATTCAAATAGATAAAAAGTTGGATAATATGGTAACAGTAGTGCTGCAAACATTCGCGGACAGAGCTCATTGCTAACTAAATATTCCAACGATGTTAAATTGTTTTTTATATCGGTTGAAGAGCTTTTTATTGAACTGCCATACCGACAAATTGTAAGCTTTTTCTCAAACGAATATTAAGTAAGTCACCTACTCTCTCTCTCTCTCATATTGAGAGGAAAGTTGATATATGATGGTAAAATAGAGAGCATTTCATTCATAATGCAAGAAACAAAAACAACAACAACACCAACAAAACACAAAATACACAACACCAACAATAACAACAACAAGAGCATAGACCATAGACAGTAACAAGTAGATATGTATAATGGAGAGAAAATACTGAAACATCGTGCGCTCCGTATTGTGCTAATTTTCATTTATAAAACCATTTTCCAACGGTCCGAAGGAGCTTTCATTTACAACACAACTGCTAAAAGGCATTTCCTTCGAAAATGGGGCGCACAACAGCCTCGCCATAATCTAATTAAATTTGTCTTGATTTCTGCCAAAAATACCGTTTTTGTTGTTATTGTTGTTGTTGTTTTTCTTGTTGTTATCATTGGCGTAGTCGTCCTCGTAGTCGTCCTCGTCATCGTCATCATCATTGTCCTCCTACTCCGTCCTGTTCCTCATCATCGTCATCATTGTCGTCGTTGTCGTATTCGTCGCTGATATTTTCCTTCACTTTTATGATGCTGTTTCCAGTTTTGTTCACGCCATTTATCTTATTCCCTAATATAAATCAGCGCGCAAAGGCAACCCAGAAAAACAACGTCAATTGAAGCACCCATCAAGGGCGCGATGACAAGTTTACGGAATTTAGCAAAGCTTTATGGTTTGATGATTTTCGTATGCAAATATTTACCCAGTATTGTTGATAATTTATTCACAATTTACTTTATCCCCACCCCTCTCACATTGTTTACTCCTCCAAACCAATATATACGAGAATCGTAACGAATGAATGCGAAGGGTTATGGTTGGTAGATGAATGGGTGCGGTTTTGTTGAAGTTATTTAATAATTATATCACTGGTGATACCGCGAATGTATTAATTAATTTTTAAAAATTGTTTAACGGGTTTTTATTTAAATATTTGACATATATATGTATATATGCCTATATAAATGTATGTGTGCCCTTTTATTGCTATTTGATATTCTTATTTTTTTTTTTTTTTATATTATTAAGCCAAGCTCAGGGGATACCCTATGATGCAAAGCACAGCATGGCAGGAAGGAGATAGGGAAAGGATTAGGGGATATGAGGAGAGTGGCGGAGGTGCCGATGTATGTCGCCCTTAAACTTCCGCAGATTGTACGCCGGAGGAAAAACAGAAGATGGTAAGCTGTTCCACATTCGCACTGTTCGGGATAAAAAAGCATCACGGAATTTTACTGTACGGCCGAAAGTAATTTGAAGGGTTAAAGGATGTGCGCGGTTTGCAGCGCGAGTATTGCGTGCAGGAATCATTCTACAAGGGATTAGACTAGATATTTCATCAGAACATTGACCATGCATATAGCGATAAAGGAGCGAAAGGCATCCTCAAGAATGCCACCCTATTTTTAGTCTGATAAGGTGGGTGGCATTTTATATGTAGACCAGACTGGTGTGATCTTAACCGCTGGAACAGAATGAACGGATCAATGCCGGATTAAATGTTAAGGAAATCTCACGTAAAATTTGAATCCATTTGAAATACCTACATATTAATTTGCACACAGTGAACGCAATTTCCACATTTGCTGCAAGAAAGTTGGTCAACTTTCAACTTTTACGCAAGTACCGAATTGAAAATTATTGACAGCTAAAGAAATTGTTTGTTTTAGCATAAAAAATGAGATTCGACGAAAAATTAATCAACGAGAGGCGGAAATATGAGATTTTGTATGCTAAAAAAAGTTTGGAATATAAAAATACTCTTGCAAAAATGCAGAAATGGCAGAAAATTGCAGAGGATCAATCGTCTCTACAGGTAATAATAAATTTCATTAAAATTTCATATTATTATTAATACGTTTGTACCACTGACATATATTTAAATGGACTGCTTGATCTCCTGTTTCATGTGGCACCAATTTTGATATCAGAAAGTATGCCAATGCTACCAACTGTCGTAACTGACGTTATATTTAAATTATTTCGGAATTTATTTATATGCATGTCAGTGGGATTTGCCGAATTTACCATAAAAGTATTTGCGACTATTTGTATCGTTAAATTTTAATTATGAGTAGAAGGAAATATCTTTTACAGGATTTTTATAAGCAATTTCTCGTTCCTAATCGTTACAGTTCAGTGGGAAAGTATGCTCTCACAGAAAGAGACAGGAATATGAAAGTGGTGCCATTTGCTTTCATGCATTTTTGGTTCAACAAGCAGTCCATTTATATACATGTCAGTGGTTTGTACTAATTAAAGCTGATAATAATAAAATTCACATAATATATTTATTAATACAATTATATTATTTTAAGCGGAGGATTGTCAGAGACGTTAGAGGTCGCTCCGGGACCGATATGTGAAGGAAACGAAGCTGAGAATTAAGCCCTCTGGAAGCTGAGCTCCAGATATATGCATGTGGGAACACTTTGAGCACTTAAGCTTCCTTAAAGATCACATATAAAACCTAGAAGGTTAATAGTTTACTTTGCATTACTTTGATTTTTTTATCAATATATAACTAATGTAATTCGAATTACTACAGCGAGGTCGTTTGAATAAAGCATGTCATCAGAGCATCCCATGCCGGAAAGAGGCTTCGCAGGTCCAGAATGTGAGTGTTCGAACCAAATCGCTTCGAATATATATTTTTTAACACATACCTTCTGAAAAGAAAACATCCTCAAAACAAAGCATCAAAACTTTTAGTAAAATTAAATCTAATCTGATTACTCTTAATCAAAAAACAAGTACACAACCCAACAAAGCCATGTATTTGTCATCTCCATAACACATTGCACAAATACAATACAACAGTATAGCCTCATTGAGCAGACAAATTAAAATTATTATCATACGTTTGAAGCAGGTAGATTCGCGTTAAAAACAATTCCTGAAAAGGGAACATATCCAAAAATAATATGCTAAAATTAAGTTCTGAAAAGAAAGATAATTACAATTTTCCCAAAAAAAAAAAATATGTAAAACATCTAACAAAAGCATGTGTTGTCACGTAATATACAATTCATGGCAGGAGTACCATCAGATCAAGCACATCAATTTGCAACTTTATCGTTATCCTCATTACAAGTACCATCGAACGGGAATTTCTTCTCTACGTGATAGAGATAACATTTTTGCAAATATAATTCAATTTAACACAGCAGCATGGGTTGCTCTAAAATTCTTGTTGCTAAGCATTTTCGTTCGTTGCTATGCATATCGTGCCGCTAGTATCATAAGATCACAGCTGCACTACCAATTCTTGTAATCATGCGCCTCTCCCAAGAAACAATTTTTTTTTATATAGTAGTAACGGTGAGGTTTTCATTACCAAATTATATAACTTGAGTTATATAGACTAGTACTCGAAACCTCTTTGTAACCACTATAAACCCCTTATAGAGCTTTAATGGAGGATTATATAAAGGTTACCGTGACTTGATTTAGGTAACGTTATATAACTAAAAGTTTTATAAAATGAGTAACCAAAATATTCTGGTTACCTTAATACAACTTCTTATAAAACCCTTATATAACCCAAGGTGCTCTCGATTAATTTATTTTGGTCATAGCAGTAGTTGCGGTAATGTTTCGGTTACCTTTATAAACTTTGTTTATAATGGTGATGGTAACGTTTCCACAACGCTTGGAATTCTCAGGCTGATTACTTTCAGTGATTGAAATGTTAGGGAAATTATTTTTCGTTACTTTTATAAAACAATAATATGCAAATATTTACGAAACCTATCTTGACATAGAATTTCGTTTTTTTTTTGTATTGCATTTTTATAAGTTTAATATTTTTACATTTAAGAAGTACAATTTTTCGGCATATATGTGGTGAAATTCAGCTGCAATTGAAATTTTACTGTGAATATCATCATAGATACTTCTAAAATATACAGACCCCTCCAAAAATAAGCAATTTTTAATAACTTTAATTAAATATGACAAAATTAAAAATTTTCACTTAGGTGATATTAATTCATAAAAATAACATAACATAATTTAGAAATGTTATATGCCTAAAAAGATGTATTTTCTTCATATAAAAATAAAACAGAAGCCATATACCTGCAATATAAAAAATTGACTAATCCGTCATTTTCTTTTTTATCTGCAATGCATAGATGAAAAAAATTGCGGCTTGTACTTAAATGAACTAATAACCATTATAAAACTTCAAGTTTTATGTAAACTCTGTCTCTATTATATAAACTGAATGACCCTTAAATTTTATATAAACTGAAGAAACTACCATACCTCTAAAATGATCCTTATATACCCTTTAGTCATAATATGTAACCTTTGGTAATGTTTTATATCTTATAGTGACAAAAATCAGATGTTCGTGATCTTATATACCCTTAGGTTATATTGTGTTACCTTTGGTAATATTATATATCTTATAGTAACGAAAATCAGTCTACTGTTCTTATATACCCTTTGGTTATATTGTGTTACCTTGGTAACGTTATATATCTTAAAGTAATACCGAAGGATGTGTCAAGTTATTCTTAAAATTGTTGGGCGCGCCGTGTAGTGTTATAATGGCTCCATTAGACATTAAAAGTAATTTGTTTTTATAACGATCACTGTAGTTACTAAAGGGCCACCAAAAAATTTTACGATATTTTATAGTGGGTATATGTATTACCGAAAGTTCCCAATTTTTATTAAAGTCACCGAAATTACTGAAAGTTGTCGAGCTATATAAGGGTAACCACGGATACCGCAATAAACCCTTATTACCAATAAGTTATATAACGTGGTGATCAAAACAATTACAAAACTTTTTTATATACCTTCTAGTAATGGTTAGTCTAAGTTATATAGACCGGTGATTGTAACATTTCCATCACCAAGTTATAAAACCGTTGGTAACCTACTTCCACGATAACCATTAGTAACCTTAAAAAACTCTAATATAACTACGTCACCAATTGGTAATATTATAAAACTCTTATATAACCACTGAAATTTTTACATAACCGAGTAACCATTATATACCCCTTATAAAACTACCCATCACCTTCAGTCACCAAAAATTGGGAAAATTGTTACTTGGGCTGCTACTCCATCAGTACAAATAGGAAAACGGCGCAAAACTCACTTGACTTGACTCTCGATCTCTTTTTGTATTTGGCATTGCTTCAGGTAAGTTGGCTGTTTAGGGACTAACATTTATTTTGGGTATCTACTGATATATCACTTTTTCACAACTAACAAATGAAATCATTTCTGGTCTTGACGGAAATACACACATCTTATTTTGGGTCTCGACTGAAGATAACATAGCACTTTAAGCCGGGTCTCGACTGCCTTAAAGAATATTATCTCGGGTCTCGACTGAGAGAGTATATTACTAACATTAATACTTTATTTCTGGTCTCGACGGGAATAAAAAATTGTTCTAACCAATGGTTAGAACGAAGGGTCTTAACATTAGCTTAAAACCAACCCTCAAGCGTCAAGTTGTAGATCGGTGAGTACCACTCACTTGTAACAAATTATTATTTATTCATATACATATCTAATTTATTATCTATTTACTCATATATATATTTACATATTATACATATATATTTATCAAATATCATAATTTAACTTTATTCTATATTAATTTTACATATATATGTTTATAAGTATTACACTCTTGACGATTTTATATTACAACTTTCTGCAAATATGTATTTTTAGTGTGATACAAAAATTCCCTGACCCAAAACTTATAGATATATTGAGTTTTATCCCAATATAACTATTTTTGATGTACGTAACTTTCTAAGTCTGTGTTTTCTAGTGTGTGTGGATCTCTGACCTAATAACTTATATACGTAATCTGATCTTAATATAATTAGTGGGCAATCTGAAGAAATAAATGTGATAGTTTGTTGAAAGTTAAAACGAAGTGAACAGTATTTGTTTTGATAAGAGAGTCGACCACTGACCTTGATCCAAATTTGCCAGTGCACCCATTTCAGTTTCACTAAGTTCAAATTTACGTGTACGTTCTACTAATGGCCAGTACAGTGAAGATTTTCTTCATAGCTCTATAGACACGTTGCATGAGCAGGTTGAAGTCACGGAGGACACATTCATGTCAGCACAGAAAGGAGCAGACGCAATAACAACAAAATTGCACCTTCATTGATTAAATACCTGATCAGCGTCTCTAGCAATTGAAAAGCGTTCCTTGAACTAATTTTAGATGATGGTAAGTCGTCGACCTTCTTCCTCCAATCACCAGGTTGCATATAACCGTCTTCATCTTCCCAATCAACATAGTTATATGGACAATATGTGGGTATTGACTCGTTCATTTTTATGAAGTTATGCAACGCTATCGTTTCGAATACTACTTTTTCCGCGTTTTCTGGGAAACAAATCATTGGCGAACGTAGCACTCTCCAGCGAGCGACAAGAATTCCAAACTCATTTTCAATAACAACACCTGCTCTTGAAAGCCGCTAATTGAATATACGTTTGTTATGCGTTAGCGATTTGGCTGGATATGGCCGCATAATGTGCTGCTTTAGTGGAAATGCAGGGTCCCCGATAAAATAGTATGGAAATTCAATCGTTGAATTAGGACGATGAGATGGCACTGGTAACGGCAATTTATTTCCTAGCAGTTATTTTCCAAACTCAGAATATGCAAAATATGTTTTCCTATAAAAGAACAATTAACATAAGCAATGTTATGAAACTGTAAATCTTTACCTCCATCGCTTTGACATCTATATGCTACCACATCCACAGCTGTAAAGCAATAGTTGGCATCGCAAGCTGCTAGCAAAACAATGCTGAAGTGGCTTTTATTGTTATAAAAAGAGGAACCGCTTTTGCAGGACGTTGTATACTAATGTGCTTCCCGTCTATCGCTCCAATGCAGTTCGGCATATCCCGCATTTTACAATTTGTTGGTAGTCCGTCAGATTCGGCTACAAAACATAAACAGGGTATAGGCGTTCCTAAAGACCATCACACGTTTAAAGAATTATTTTCCTTATAGATGACTTTCCCACTTTATAGCTCTATGCGATAAATTGATGAGAAACACCTTGTGATAAATATCTTAAATAATAAATTTTTTTTTAGAAATTTACTAAATAGTTTTCATTAGAATTTGTTGAAAATAACTCCATTCGGCCACTAAATGAATAAATAATTCTGCCGAAACATTTTCTGTAAATTTCTAAGAAGAAATGAATGCTTATTGCTTAAGTAGCGTCTATGCTCATAAAAATTATTAGCCGCATACAAATTCTGAAGAAAAAATATCCAATAAATTTTAAGGAAAAAATTGAGGCCTTCTCTACATCAGTTCGATTTTATATTGGAGCGAGGCATTGCTGTCGGTCTCAAATACCGCATACAAATTCTAAAGAAAATATTTTGTAGTAAATTTATATGAAAAAATTGACTGCTTCTCTACATCAGATACAGACAGGCTGTAGTCCTCATGAATAGTGGAGGCCGGGTACAATGAGAAGTTTTAATAATTTCTCAACAGAAGTGGAATCTCGGAGATTCCACATTATTTTTCACTGAGGCCAAACTTAACAATATGCTTACAATATCTTTGTATTATAGAATCTTTGGTTTTAACATTCTATCACCACAGAGAGGTACCCTCATTCATACAGTCCCTGTTCATCGAATTAGGACCACTCACAATTTATCTAATTTTTTCGATACTTCTACTTGCAGCACTACAAAAATGCTATTTTTCCCAAGTAAAATCCTTTTGTGTTTTTGGTGTTAGAGTAACAAAACTAAATACGAGGTATGCAGAAAATCCGGCTGCCTTACTCTTTTCCTGGAAAATGTTTTTACCTGCCGCTTCATATATCGAAACTTGGTAATGGTCACATGCACCGAAAAATGCAAAATTAGTCATGATTTGTCAGTTTTTTCATACGCAGTCATTTGTAAGATTGGTGATTATTGTGTTCAGTTATTTTTTGGGTATCGTGAGAGGTTTTATTTTGTAAAATTATATATATTAAATTTGAAATGAGCTGTGAGTTTTGTAAAAAAAAATTAAAACGACTCAAAATGGGAAAAAAGTGTAGGGACATTAATACTGAAAAGAAAATCCGCTATGGTTGCTTTGCTAAAAACAGGAACATTTTCCTTTCGTGAAATCGCTAGAAGAGAGAAGGTATCTTACTAAACGGTAATGAGAATATCGAAAACACCAAAAGAAAATCAGGAGCAAGCAACAAGCGTCAAAATTGTCGTGGTATAAGGAAAACAACACCACGAATAGACCGTAGAATAGTCGTAAGGGCTTGCACGTTTCACATTTCAAAGAAGGAATTCAAACATCGAGAATTACCTTAAGGAGACGCTTACAAGAGGTTAACCTTAAATCGAAGCAGCTAATAAAGAAGCCTAAGCTCACAAAGAAGTGCACACGGGCAAGAACTCATCGTAATAATTCAGTGAATGCCTGCAAAAAAGTATAATTAGCATTTCTTAAGCATATTCATCTATTTATCTTTACTTAGGGGTACAATACTAAAGTATACCATTTTTTTTTTTTTTCGTTCCATTTAGGTGATATTTAGCGCCGAGTGCAGACTTGAAGCTGTAACGGAGAGCCACCAATTTGTTTGAAGGCGATATAAATAAGATTGCATCGTGAGGACCAGCAAGCACCCACTAGCCGCAATTATGTGTGTATCTGCCGCAAGGGACCTGGAGCAATGAATAAGGATTAGTTCGAGCAAAAGACCCATAATATCCCGATTCTTCATTTGCCAGTCCAGTCTGGAATGTCTAAAGTCTCTTACAATCCCATGTTTAGTCCTCTCGATCCTCCAACACAAATCCTAAAAGGAAATATCAAAGTACGGCAAAATGCTAAATTAAAGAATTGATATGATGGTTTATAGAAAGTATGTCAGACAGGACGAAGGCAGTTATTAGTTCTAAGGGTGGCCACACAAAATATTGATATGTACAAGAAAAAAATAATTAGTATAAATTAATAAATAAGTAATCTAAAAATATTAATTTTCTTTATATTATATTTCTCATATTATCTGGTTTTCATAAAATAAAAACAATGCTTTGGTAAAATCTTAGTGGTCCTAATTCGATGAACAGGGCTTGTATAATTTGCAGGTAAATTAGTGCATGAGCACGAAAATGTGATGTTTCAACTCATCATATATGACCCATACTACACATAGTGTCGTATCCAAAACTCCTTAGTGAAATCTGTTTTATAGTTAATACCTGCGATGAAAGGGATCCATTCTAAGAAAGGGAGAGGTTTTATCGTCAATTTTTGCCTTTAAGCAACTTTAGTAAACTACGTTCTAAACAAAAACAAAGCAGTACTGTTGCTATCAAGTGTGCATTCCCAATCAGATGCATGTGATGATGCTGGAAAAACGCCAGTAATAATACACTTCTATAACGAACCGAAGTCAAGAATAGACACAATTCACCAGTTGATAAGAAAATACACCACCAATCATAGAACCAATAGATGGACGTTAGCATGTTTATTTTTCCAAATGATATGTATTGCATGTTTAGTAACTTTTATTATATAGTCGGAAAATTTGCCCACCTTAACGCAACGAACAGAAAACCGCCACTTATTCCTCAAGGACTTGAGAAAGAATTTGTCAAAAAGTCAAAAACTATTCTCTCATTATTATGTACGAAGCGAATAATTCTAGGAAAGAGGATTGCACCAACCTTTGTACAGGCACGAGCACCACAGAATACATCTAAGGACGCATTAGATAGGACTAAGCATACAGGTGTATGTGTATTATTAAAAAAAAAATTAAATAAATAATTAATTATTAATAATTTATTACGTTTCTTTTCATATGAAAATTACGCAGATACACATAACCCACACAGTACAAAAGTGTCCGTGGTATCATAATGATAAATCCTATAAGGATATATAAATTGTCCTTGGGAGATCCCATCCGGTCTCAATTAAAAACTTAGGATATGCCTGGAAGTGACGAATGTCCGGCATTCGATTGTCACCGGCACACCTCATACCCTTACCACAGGATTTCCTGTGGTTCTACGTAGGCAAAGTAATCGCATTCAATAATGTAAAATTACCACTGCAAGCATATCCAGGACATCTTGCGGATTATTCAAAAAATAATAATAATGGCTGAAAAGTACATGCCAGAGGTGTATGCACTCGAAAAACACATAAACGCCATATTAAAAAACCACGTTCTGAAATGTAACCAACAAACTTTGCCGAAATAAGAAGAAAGCCCACTTTCATACAATTTTAGACTTAATACCTCCAGCCATGGGAGATGTTTTAAACGACGCACTATGATCCTCTGAACATCTTTTTTATTAACAATGTTTATTTCAATTAAGCGGAGGAAAGCTTTGGCGATCGGATGCAGCTTCAGTGACTTTATTGGGTGAAAAATTTTACTTTTCTACTTCTCTCGTAATTGCGTGTGTTGTGAAAATGGCTTCCTATGGGAGAAATGTTCGCAACAGAGAACTAATCGCCATGAAACAAAGAAGTGTAAAACTGTATGCGAAATCTAGTAGCCGGGATGTATCTGACCCAAGTGCATGAAAATGGGCTCTCCGGCGGCATAAACGTCCCAAGAAAGGTTTCTGAATTGGGAAAATGTACAC
This sequence comes from Dioctria rufipes, assembly GCA_963924295.1. NCBI lineage: Eukaryota > Metazoa > Arthropoda > Insecta > Diptera > Asilidae > Dioctria > Dioctria rufipes. Next base: position 32,146,404 of record OZ002742.1, read on the forward strand.
CACCCAATAGTACTCGGCGAGATCTTTAATTTGATATTCAACCTGCCTTATTGGAACCAAGCGCGCTTCTTCTACCGGGGGTTGCTACCCACAACCTAAAAGAAGGCAGAGAAAAACTTTCTTCTACGAAGTGTAGCTGGTAATGCGCTGACACGAAACCCGTTTTCCGATCGGACATAACCCTACCTAGTTAGAATCAATCTAAAGTGCGAAAAATCTAGTACCTTAGTTCGAATAAAAAAGGGAAATACTAAGAAACTGAGTGGCTATAAATAGCTATTTCAGCCTACGAGTATAGAAGTGTAGGTACTCAAACTTCTTCTCAGTACCTAAGGAGCTCGATTCTGTAATAGATTTTCCAAAATATACTAGATCAAAATTTGAATATCATAATGTGTCGTTTAAAACATCTCTCATCTTTGTTGATGTCGGGCTTAAAATGGGCATTCCCCTTTCAGAAGTGAATAGAATTCTAATATATCTACACGCATGTAGCTGGCTAACTTGTACAACGCAGTTCCCATATGTCTTTTTTCAATACCTATTTTGTTACTCTGTTTATGGGCTCCCAAAACAATAGAAGAAAGCATACCAACCGACAAATTAGCGCGCTCACTAGAAAAGAACGCAACATACGAGAATCAGAGAACATACTGAAATAAATCTGGATGCGGGAAAAGCGACTTTCATAGAATTGTCTCAAAGTTGTCCTGCACATCCATCGTAGGTAGTTTTTTGTAAAATATTAAGAATGTTCCCATATAGAGTGGTTATGGGAAATCTCAGAAAATAAATTATGGAAAGTTTGTAATAACTCCTGGGAATTAAGTATACTGATCATTTGTTGTTTATCCCGGAAAAGAATGGGATATCCCTGGGTGATTTTGTGCTGTATGGGAAGGTATCGGGTACCTCAGCAATTCGTTTTATATCGAAAATATTCAATAAGCTATATGATAAAAATCACATATATTATTTTAAATATTGGGGGGAGGTCGAAAATTAGCGATGATACAAAAAATAGTATCATAAAATATTACACAAAAAAAGAATATTTGAAATAAAATAACACCACATTACGGAAGAAAAATTGTTATAACTACTGCGATAATAATGATGATAGAACTTATACTAAAAAATTCTCTCCGCAGTGTACAGCGCGACCCCAGTGTCAATAAATTTCCACAGCTCTGTAAGTATTCTGACCGTTATGCTTAATCTCCAATGAGCCAACCAATCAACCGAGATCTGACGTAAAATAGAATGATATTGCTGATTTATTTCCTAGAACTATAACAGAATATAAGGTAGTTTCAAAGAATTATTTTGATCTATATGAAAACCTTAGATAAATACATCGCTGTAGTGTCACGTTCAATAGATAAACGGTCAACAATACATGCATTTCATCACATAGTCGATGTTAGTATTAGTATGTCAAACTAAACATGAACCAAACACCGAATGAAATTACATGCAATGCAACATTGGGCTTAAGTTTATAATAAGCGCTCCGATTTTGTTTAAACTTTTTGTACTACTTGCAATTTACTCACAAATCACAAATATGCAATTTTTTTCAGCGGAAACTTATAGTTTCCGAAATATTTAATTTTAAAAGTCGCAAAATTTGCACTGCACTTCACAACACAATTTGACATTTTCACAATTAATTAACTCTTCTTCTTCTTTTTAGTAGCAAAAAGAAGCAATGGTAGGTATATACACACTAGGCTTCGGGCGTGTGAGTGTGTGTGCACCTGCCAACCTGCCTTTGTGGAATAATATAAATATAATAAATAATAATAAATAAATAATAATAAATAAATAATAATAAATATAATATAAATCACCAGGAAAAGATGGCATCATGCCTATTATGCTGCAGAAAGTACAAGATATTGTAATCCGGGCCTGGTGGTGATATATAGAAGCTGCCTATTCTACTCCCATGTCTCATGTATCTGGAAGCAAACTAAAGGGAGACTTCGAGATCACAGCATTCATACCTTAATAGTAAATTGGTTGAAACTACGTAATTGAAACCTTTGAGAAATCAATCGATAAAAAAGAATACACTATAGGTGCATTTCTGGATTCGAGGGAGCCTTTAACAATATTAGTATAAAGGCCATTTAGAACACCGGTTGGTCTAGGAGTAAAATCCTATATATGCAGGGGAATCAACCCAATGCACACTAATCACCTAGTATACGCAGAGCTTGGCAGCAATAATGTTTGCAAGAGGATATCCAGAGATACTCCACAAGGAGGAGTTCTCTCACCTATATTGGTGGTTATTGAAATTCTCGTCTCTTTACAGAGGAAGGAAATAAAAGCAGTAGCATATACTGTTGATCTAGTCATCCTGGTCTCAGGTAGTTTCCTATCGACGATCACCGAACTAACCCAAAGAGCATTGCAAAAGCTACCGAACTAGTCCTTTTTACACGAAATAGAGTTATTCCGTCTTTCGCATTCCTAAAACTGGGTAGCAATATCCTTGCATTTAGAACTGAAGCTAAATACCTAGGAGTGATACTAGATTCTAAGTTAAATTGGTGAAAAAATTTCAATAAGCGCATTAAAAAGGCAGCCATTGAACTGTATACCTACAAGAAAAGTTTTAACAAAAGATGGGGCACTCACCCTCTCATCGTGCGCTGAATGTACACCGCTATTGTGAGGCTCATCCCCACATATGAAATCATGGTGTGGTAAAACTCTTTAGAGAAAGCGATTTTCCTTAAAAGTACAGAAAGTATAGACAGCTGCCCATGTAGGTGTTACAGATGTTTTTCGTACATCATCAAAGGCAGCAATGAGATCATTCCCCGGTTCCTCTCTTTTGACATTCATGAGAAATATATAGCTGCAAAAAGTGCACTAAGCCTTAAAAAGTCAGGCTGCTGGATAACAGCAGACCTTGGTCACAGCAGGATACTGAAGCTCTGTCCTTGGGACTGTGTACGGGGAGCTACAGATTATATCGCCTCTACACTAGACTTTGAGACAAGATTCTCAACTAGTATTCCTCATAGAGAGGAATGGAATGCTAATCGCCCTTGTAAAAGACTCCTACCGGACTACAGTAGTGTGTTCCAGGCGAAGGTTCTTCCTATTAGTAAAGCAGCAAGGCTGCTGGCAACAATTTATGTTGTACCCAGTAATCGACTTATCAGGATAGGTATTGACAGTCAAACTGCGATAAAGGCCCTGAACTCGAACACCATTAGATCGCTCATTGTGCAACAGTGTTGCTGTGAGCTCGAGAAACTGGATGCTTACCGCAAGGTCTGCTGGGTGCCTGGTCACAGTGACACACTTGGTAAGGAGACAGCTGATGCTCTGGCGAGAAACGGCTCGGATATGATTACCTGTTTACCGGAGGAACCCATGGATCGGTATGTGGAATAAGAAAAGATGATTCTAGGCGTACAGGTATGTAGGCTGGAGAATCGCAGAGCCTTATCGCATTTATTACAGGGCATTGTCTCTTTGGTAAATATCCAGAGCGCATGAAAGCTCGATACCATGACTTCTGCAGAAGCTGTATAGATGAGGAAGAGGTTGAGAGCGTTCAAGACCTGCTATGTTAATGCCCTAATCTTGCCAGGCATAAGAGGAATGCGCTCGACAGCTACTTCTTCGGCGAATTGGGGGAGCTAGAAGACTTGGTAAGTTCATTAACTCTTGCGGCTGATTTCAGCGCACCCTGTAAATCTGAGGTATCTTTCCAGATAGATTTTATTAAAGTAATATCACAATATACTTCATATGGTCCACGTGAGGTTGATAGCAGGGGTTTGTGCAATGGTCGCTACTCTAACCTAACCTAACCTACAATTGCAGCAAATTCACAATTTCAAGAAATCCACAAAACTGTCTCATGCACATCTAGTATTGTGCCATATTCTGTCATCCATTTGATACCCCAGGTTATAATACGTTTGTCATTACGTTGTAACTCATAGAGATAAAGATGGTAGATTAAAATTGATTGGACACCCATGAATAATATTGAAATTTATTTTGATTTTTGCATGCTCATCTATTCACTCGTTCTTGTCTTCAAATAACAATAATGTCACCTTCGTTTTTATTGGAAGGTGATTTGTAATTAGTAATTGTTACACTACTATAAAACGACATTCATTAATCACAAATTTCTTGAATTAACCTTCTAGGGAGACTGTTCTAAATAAATCTAATATCCTCAAAGCACTTCCACTTGGTTTTATGAGAAGCAGCACTTCCTGATGGAGTCTGTTTGGTTTTCATTAATTTAACCCTAAAAGTATTCATGAAATACTTCCATCTTTCGTTTAATTTTTCGCCTGTGAAAAGAAATTATATGTAAAATATTAATAACATCAAATAAATTTTTATAGTTATGACAATAGAAGAAAAATTAAAATAAATAATATACTTACAAGGAATTCTAGTTTCATAACTTAGTTTGCTTCATATTTTTTTTTTTAATTTATTTTTATAATCTTTGTCGCTTTTTGGATACAAACATGGATTATCCCGTTCAAACTTCATTTTAAATAATTCTATTTTAATTGTCAAATTACTGCGGATGCCTTGATGGCGCTTTAAATATCCAACATAAACGATGTTGATGCCGATGTCGTTATTGGGGTTGACATCATTGTCATATAAAATTTTTGCTTTTGATATATGTAATCTTCAATGCCAATGCCGATACCACTATTAGGTTTTGACCTAAGCGAACTTAATGTTTTTGGTTGAAGTACTCTGATTTTGTAGCTAATCTTTTTTTAACTCCATTTAAAAACTTTATTTAACTTGTTTTTTTTTTTTAATTTTTATACTCAACTTTTTTATGTTATTAGTGAACAAATTTCTTTCAATTATCCTATACTTTTTATTTCATAAAATTGTTTAAATTTAAATTTGAACTTATAAATTCTTCTCCTTAATTGAATCTCTATGCTTTTAAATTCAAATTTTCAAATTCTGCGTGCAAGTTGGTTTGGTCTTACCTCAAGGGGAGTCAACAGAGTGTGATCTGTTCTAATGCGTCTTCTGGCTTCCTACTATTGCAGAGTGGAGTTCCTCAGGGCTCCATCTTGAAGCCCTTATTATTCCCTATCTTCATTAATGCTCTTCCACATGACTACCGCATGTATGCTGAGGATATTCAGCTTTACATCTCTAGGCCTCCAGGATTGCTGCAGGATGCTATATGATGTATGAACGAAGGTCTTGCTGATGTGCTTAATTGGGCTATTAATAATAGTTTTACCCTTAATGCCTTAAAATCTAATGCTATCATGTTCCACAAAAGTGAATTGGATACTTTCTGCTTTGCAAATATTATTCTGACTATTGCTTATATTAATATTGTAAGGAATCTTGGAATTATTTTTGATGGTACTTTGAACTGAACTTATTGTATAAACGAGCTTGTCTGCAAGGTTTATGAAACGCAACATAAACTTTCTGCCACTATTTATTTACTCCTGTTGACACACGGGTAATGTTAGTCATATCGTTAATTACCCCAATCCTGACCTATGGTTGTGAAGTTTTTCTTGGTTTTTATTTTAGCTTCATGGCGTAAGCTTAACGTGGCCTTTGATTCCACTGTGCGGTATGTGTTCGGCTTGAGGCGATACGAACATATCTCAAAATATTTAAATTCAATCGTGGGATGCACGTGAGAAACATTCTTTAAATATCGTTAAAATTTGTGATATCTGGGCAACCAGACTATCTGTATACTAAATTGAATTTTTCTCAATCGGTAAGAACTTATTCTCTAAACATTTCTCGTTCCACTTGTCGCCTAAGTGGTCGTCAGTTTTTTGTTTAATCTATAAGACTTTGGAACTCTCTTCCTCTTCAACTTATAAAGAGCAGGAATAGTCAAAGTTTTCTCAGTAATTTATTACTTAATTGTTTGTTTGAATAAATTTTCTTATGGGGCATATTAATATTAATACAAAATATCTTTTAGGATGTCTTGTTTTTTATAGTTTAAGCTTACGTTTATGTTTTCAGTTTTTATTTTTAAATATTTCTATTGTTCTCCTACACATAATTATAAGATCTTGTTTTACTTGTGTAACACCTTAATAAATACTATTTGAATTTGTGTTTCATTCACTTGGCCAAACATTACAGTCTTTTCTTCAAATCATTTAAAATTTTTGCATACCTACGCTTCAAGTGATTTATTTTCTACACATTTTAACATTAATATAATGAAATATCCTCCCCTTCTTCTCTTAAATAAAATTTCTCAAGATATATGTATGACGTCTATATAAACAAAATCCGTTTAATTTAAAATAATTATCATCACGAATATCTTCAATGTTGTTATAATGAAAAGAATTTCACAAAATTGAGAATTCACAAAATTTCAAATTCCCTTTTCTTTATCTCTGTCTATAAGCACAAAAGTTTAATTAAATCTGCCACACTGCTGAATACAAACAAAACATTTTCGAATAAAATAGTATTCCCCTTTTCCACGTTCAATATTATTGTCTCGCGTCTAATCATAGCTGAGGCACAATATGCCAATTAGCAAAGAAATTTATTCACGTCAAGAATTCCCAATAGGCAAATTAACGGGCGACTAACTCATTCAGACATAAAATTGAAAAATTCTCGAGCTTTATTCTGCCGCTTGTCTCTCTTTTCCTTATTCAACCAACCAACCAACCATATCCTTTCGTTGAACTCCTGCAAGGACGTGATATCATTGAAATAGAGGGATCACTCGGTGGAAAATAAGTTTTATCCCTTAAACCTATTAATATTCGTTTACGAAAATTCTATTATACCAAATCTCAAGTGCAGCATCTGAAAATCAGGGAAACCCGTTGTGTTGATAGTCTTCTGACTCGTCCTTTAACATCCGGAATTCAGCATACGGCATCAGAATCGTAGACAACAATTTCAATAAAAAAAAAACCCAAAAAAAATCGAAATCGGTTTATCTCGGATTAAGAGAACTCATTTCGCTTGGAGTTCTCGGAATATCTTAAATTCCTATTGATTTTAATTTTACAGAAAGATTTATTGCTTCCGCTTTTGTGTGTACTAAATTAGCTTACCATTGTGCATCTCTGGACTTCACGGATTAGTTCAGGCAGATAAAAGACATTTCCTTTTCGAGTTGCTGCTAAAATGGGAATATTTTGCATTCATTTTCATTATTGTACAATGTAATTTAATCTCTATCCAACTATAAAAGTATCTATTAAGTGTTAAATTATGGGAAATTTAACTGAAATGTTTTTCAGTATTCTGCGCAAATATTTATGTATTAAATGCACGTCCCTTATCACATCATTCATTGGTATCGCTTAGAAGATTCACGGAGTAAGAAAGTGGAATGCCCAGTTTTCAGACAACTTTATATCCGACACCTCCAGCCATGGGATATGTTTTAAGCGATGCATTATGATCGTCTGAACATATTTTATTAACAATGTTTATTTCAATTAAGCGGGGCAAAGCTTTGGCGAACGAATGTAGCTTCAGCGACTTTCTTGGGTGAGAAAGTGAAGTTATCTACTTCTCATGATTGCGCGGAATTGGTGCATCGGGAGGGAAAAATGACTTCCTATGACAAAAATATTCACAACAGAGCACTTCTGGCCATGGAAGAAGAAACTGCAAAAATATATTTGAAATTTAGTAGCTGGAGTGTATGTGACCCAAGTGCATGCAAATGGGTTTTGAAGCGGGAAAACCGTCCCAAAAAAGTTTTCTGAATCTGTGAAGGTACACCACCCGACAGTACTCGGCGAGACCTTTAATTTGATATGCAGCATGCCGTATTGGAACCACCCCCCCCCCATCCTCGCGATTCCAACACCCTCATCCTAAAAGTAAGCAGAGAAAAATTGTCCTCTACGAATTGTGAGGTGAACATTTTTCGATCAGACATAACCCTACTGAGTTAGAGCCGATGTAAGGTGCGAAAAATCCAGTATGTACCCCAGTTCGAATAAAAAGGGGGAAATACTAAAATAGTGAGTATGGGGATGCCTATTTAAGCCTCCGAGTATGGGAGTGTGGGTACTCAAACTTCTTCTAAGGAACTAAGGAATTCGATTTTGTATTAGATTTTTCAAAATGTACTAGATCAAACTTTGACCCTCTCCCAAGCTTTCCCCCGCTTAATTGAAATAAACATTATCAATCAAATATATTCAGAGTATCATAATACATCGTTTAGGCATCTCTCATATCTGGAAGTGTCGGACCTATATGGATTTCTGTTTTTCTCTGATGCTTATAACAGAATATTATCGTGAAAAATAATTATGACACGCAATATGAAATATGTGTCAATCCTATCCAAAAAAATATTTTTATGATACTGATATCACCTTTTACCAAGGAAAATCATTTCGCTTCAGTTATATATATACATATATGATGGAAAATAGAATACTACCAGTTCGTAACGAATTCCTCTAAATGAAAAACAAAGGAATAATATTCCCATTTGGGACCAAATCGATTATACCTTTTAGAATATGGTGATTTTGAAGCTGGCGGAATTTTATGCTTTGAACTGATATTTTGTAAAAGGAAAACGAATTTTTAATGAAGTCATATTTTTTCTCCTGATTCTGATGCAATGGCATGTAGATTTGTACCTGATGTTTTTGTAAACTTGCCCGTTGCTTTTAATGTTCGTCTTTTGTTTCATGATATGTTTAACTTCATCCACGTGGAATTCGTACTACGCATTCCACATATAGATTATACAAACTGGAATGCGATTAAATAATTCTGAATATTTCAATTGATGATATTTTATTAGCTCAGTCAGTCCGAACAAACCTCTTTATACAATTTGTTTCTGCCATGGTGGCCATAGGGCAGGAAGTGATAGTAGTCACCTTGAATATAAACTGTATGCCTAGGAGCGGGGGGGGGCATCTTTACCGTTTTGGAGTTATTAAAAAAATATGCTAGTGTTTTACAAAACATCTTGTACTAACTACTTGTAATACTCATTGTGTGAAGAACTCCGCGGCCTTACATATGACTGCCCAATCTGACCCGTACTTCCTTCTTCTTCGTAGTTAGAGCAGTCTAAAATAAAAGTTCCGGTTTTTCTTACCTTTTTTATTACTTTGACCTCATTTATTTACAAAAAGCTGATTATGATTTTTTTTTATAACAGCTTAAAACTGTTCACGGTTCAGTTAGCATATAGGAGGTGAAATAGGTCAAAATAAAGTCAACAGTTCTTATAAAAAAAAGTCATGTTAATCAGGTTTTTGTAAAAAAAAACACGATATCAAATTAAAAAGAAAAGGTAAGAAAATTCAAAACCTATAATTTAGATTGCCATAACTCTAAAGCTGGGAGGAGTACGGGGCTGGTTGAGAAACCGCTTGAAAGGCAATATAATATAATGAGTACGCTGACTGTACACTCCGTACTTCTTAACATATAAGGTATTTTGTAACTCTAAAATGGTTGTGATGCGCCCCCCCCCCCCTGCCCTGAATTTTCCTGTATAAAATTATGTAACTTGATACAATGAGGCCACTCACCAATAACACATTTATAATATTTAAAATCCCAACAAAAATCCTGCAGACCTAATCTATTTAAAACTCAGCTCCTTTCCTATTCCTGTTATCACTGACCTTTCATTTCATAAAAAAAAAACGTTTTTCTTTTATCTTGATAACATTTTGAAGAACTCCACACTGAAAACTGTTTTTAAAACCAACTCTACATTCTGCTCACTTCGGGTCACGATTTATAGAATTTTATCTTCTATTTAAAAATCGCACGCATTTTTTTTCCAATCGGAACCCAATTTCCATGTTACTTTCTAATCGGTTCAAACTCAGTAATATTGTTTGTTTGTTTGTTTTTTTTTTTCATTTTATTATTTTGTAAGGTGTCTCTTCCCTCCATTTAAATGTTTTCTCCTAAAAGTAATATTTGACAATTTTTCATATACTTGGCCTTTCGTTTTAATTTCAATGTTTTCTGACATGATTCCTTTATATAACGCGTACCTTAGAGTAAGGCGGGGGGGGGGGGGGGGGCTTTTATTTTGGTATTGAAGCTCTCTGAGAAATATGGTTCTTAGAGTCTTTAAGATTTTCTTAAACCCTAACCATCCTAGCGTGACGTTTTTTTCCGGTTAGAGAAGATGTTAAGTCCCAATATGGGCTTAGCATACAAAAAGGGGGAAGTGCCGGTTTAATAAATGATAAGACAGAAAAATTTTCAAATAACAAAACATTCAGTCGTTTATTATTCACAAAATATTACTTAACTGCTAGACAATTCAGGTACTTTAAACAAACTTGGCTTTACTCTAATTTATAACTACCCTAATAAAATTCACTAATTCAAAAATGTATCAATTCAACGATTACCTCTAATACTGAAAATATAATTCAAAGTGGTGAACCTCCCCTAGAGTTTTTACTCCGTGATCTGTGGATCAGAAGAAAAAGAGAATGATTATTAATTAAATTATTAAAAGTGGGGTTGGGGTGACAGACTGAGCGTCATAGACCTGCTCAGACTAATGGTAGCTGGGTTCAAAGACTCCCAGAATCAGGTGCTGAAATATTATTAATTTTGTAAAAAATGTTAGTAAAAATGGGGTCAGAAATACTTCCCTTGGTTTTTGTTAAGCAAGACTTAATATGGTGTCAGAGCTACCGATCTGTCTTGTTCCTTACTCAAGTCAAGTCAAGTCAAATGCTTTTGCGCTTTTAAATTTCTTCCTGGTCTTCCTTCTTTGGATTTTGTTTGATGATTTCTCACATCCTTCAGATTTGTCTGCTTTAGGGCGTTGGGGCCCTCTTTGGCCCTCATTTCGATTAGATGTTTTGCTTTTCCTTCTTGTTGATCTTTGGTTTGGTTTTATCACCTCTCGTGTTGTTGTTTGCTCTTTTCCTTACAGCTGTTGCGCCACATCAGCTGTTGTTAATGACTTTCTCGCAAGAGATCCCAAAACATATCCAATCCTCACTCTCTCCCAGTCCCTCCCAAATTTAACAACAAACTCTTGCGAGCAAGTGATTTTCTGGTCCCAGCAGCTCGCTATTTATAGGCAGAAATACAATAGGGATTGTGCCTGCTGGTGGCTTTAATAATGACGCCCGCGTCATTTTGTGAGACTTCATACATTTAGTCACTATATGACGTCATCGTAGACTAATGAGAATGATTTTCTATGTACTGAGAGCTGCCATTTTGGAAATGTCAAACGACTTGGTGGCAGCTGCTGATAAGTGTTTATATCTTAAATGATATTATTTATTTTTTTATTAATAATTTATTTTTTATTTATTTTTAGGTGGTGGCGAAATGACTGTGGCGCGGGATTCGGATTTATTTAATGTGTGAGTATTTGTCTCTTGGTAAAGTCTCAGATCGTTTAAAATTTTAAATGATCTCAGATTTTACCATATGTTGATTTTTTATAAATGCCAGTTTTTGTTTTACTTTTTAGATTTCGCTAGTTACTTCATGGGATATATTAATTCATCGTTAGAATTATTGTGAGTTCTTTATATTTCATTATGTAATTTTAATTTTAAAGATTGTTCACGACGGAACAAGAGAAAAACCCAAGGTAATTTTTTTATTAGAACTATGATTCAAAATTGTTTAACCTTCAAATAAGTTCTGTTTTTCTTACACTTCAAAACAAAAAAATATACTATCTATAATAAACTGATCTACTATCTAGCCTGGCGATGGTCTGGCAGAGTGTTTTACATTTTACAGTATATCCGTCAATACTCGCCAATGTGAAATGCGCCTAAGGTCTATGTAATACCGGTGCAAGACTTGCGGTTTCAATATTGCAGTTTGTACTAAATCGCAGGTGTATCTCTAAATATTGAAAAATAGCTCGGTATACACTCAGTATACACTTTGTATGTTGAATGTTGGAACTTAATATTAAAAATACAGAATTTATCTCAATATGACCCTAGTTATAAATCATCAATCATTTTAGAGTCAGATTTTATATTGCAATGTTGGCTGCAGCTTTTTCTGACATTTAATATTTCAAACTTGTCGAGTTGAAGTGACATACATATTTCGTTTTTATTTTCGATTTAAACAAGTAACCTTACTATATTTGTTCGCATTTTGTACAAACGCCAAGCTCAAGTCAAATGACAAATAAAATTTCCGTTCTCTAATTATATTCTCAATATAGTAAACCACAAGTGTTTCTCTGAAATTCTATATTTCAATATGAGATAATTACAATATCGATATTTCAATATCGATAGCGCAAGACTACCTAACTTAATATTAAAAATACAGAATTTATCTCAATATGACCCTAGTTATAAATCATCAATCATTTTAGAGTCAGATTTTATATTGCAATGTTGGCTGCAACTTTTTCTAACATTAAATATTTCAAACTTGACGAGTTGAAGTGACATACATATTTCGTTTTTATTTTCGATTTAAACAAGTAACCTTACAATATTTGTTCGCATTTTGTACGAACGCATAACTCAAGTCAAATGACAAATAAAATTTCAGTTCTCTAATTATATTCTCAATACAGTAAACCACAAGTGTGTCTCTGAAATTCTATATTTCAATATGAGATAATTACAATGATGCAATGACAATTTTGTTATCTTGGCTTTCTTTATATTACATTCAATCCATATTTCATTTCATTACGAATACAACTCAAGTTAGCAGTAACTCTCTCTGGAACTAATCAGCTAATTCTGAATATCAACTAGGTAATGAAACTCATGAAAATCTTTCGCACATAACTTAAATTAAAATGTATTTATTTCAATTTGTCTTCTTCATCACTGAATTATATGAATATGGCGCATCTGTCGTATCATGTTGAAATACAAGCAAAATACAAAATTTGAAAATTGGCAACTTTTCAGTAGTTTGTCTCCATTTCCGTGTTTTGCATTTTCAACATGAAGTTGGCAATGTTTCACTGCAAGTAATCTCTCTGTATAGTTGGCACATACTTAATTTGTTTTTCTAAAGTTTTGATTAACTTTCTTTCTATTACCAAACCATATATAATATTTTTGAAAGGACAGGGCAGGATACAATTACATCTGCATATATATCCAGTAGTAGAAGAATCTGTGGTTTCTATGCCGCATATATTTTACCCTTGCTAGTCCGATACAGTTATAACTAACAAAGTAGATATTGCCCGGAATATAGTGTGATTCCTCCATACACATATTGGATTCGTTATCTTGACGTCGGAGATTGCTTTTAAATTAAACAAGCGATCGGGATATATTCTGAATAGTGCAGGTACCAAAATAAACGAAACGGAGCCATAGTCAATATGTTTATTTTTTTTTTATTTTTTTTTTTTAGAATATAAAAGCTTCTATATACAAAAGAATAACAGATGGACAAAACACCGGTAAGTCCTGGTGTCCTGTTGTTTTTCCAGCAAATAATATATACGAATGTATGTCTATCCAACTTTTTACTTGCATTTCAGTAGAATTGAAATGTTGTTTACTTGAAACTTACGATTTCCGGGAAAGTGAAGCTTTTCAACCTTGCATCCTGTCAAATAACTTTGAGGAGGACTGAGGAAATTGTACTCTACAAATGCATGCAAAACAAAGCGGTTTGTGAAGGTTATATTATCTATTCTATATACATATACTACATACATACATACATACATACATATATGGGATTTCCATTCTATCGGATGTAGTGAAATGTAAATTGCTTGGAATTGCTAACAAACAGTCTCGAAAGTCTTTTGTACCTAGTAAACTATGTACAGGAAACTCTTATTGTCTGTAGCAGAAGAGATAAGGCGTTGGAGGTGCTTCTGCTGAGTGTTTAAGTGAATTAAAAAATAAACTTGTTGTGAACATTGTTAAAATTAAACCTCCAAGGATTCTTTGAATTGCTTAAAATATATATATGTATATATACATATAAATTCTTAACATCTCTCTGTAGTTTATTGTCACTTATAAATGGAATGAACTGTTAATGAGTTTTTAGTGTGGAACAAAACATTCAGCAGCAGAGTGGAAAATTTAATTTTAGCACAGAATTAGAATTACAAGCTGAAATTGTTGGATGAAACAAGCGAATAAAAATGTTCATTCTATTATTTTGGTTAGAATTGTAGGTTTTACTCAGGGGAGAGAATGTACATAGTTAAGTGCCCCACAAGTCTTTCACGCATATTCTATTCTATAGGAACTCATATCCTATACTACAACTACAGAAATGTTTTTATTTCAGGCATATAATATTGAAATATCACTGGAGTACTAATCTAACTGTGTGCGATGGAAATGGAAAGTCCTCTGGCCCGCATGCTAAGGATGCGACCAGAGTAGCTTCATTTTGGGCATCGGTTCTCTGAGAGTTTTTCTGAAAAGGAATCGTGAGCTGAGGGAGGTACCTTATCGAGCTTTCCCCGATCCGCTTAAAAAAATTTCACCGACGGTATTCTTGAACCGGAAATTGGGTTGGAGTAGTCACTTGGAAAGTACACCACTTTTTTTTCAAGTTGAAGTCTGCGCCATCACAATGGCAGCGAAGATAGTCCTTGATAAGGATATCAATGGAAAGGACATTGCTATCCTTTGGGAATAGTCAAGTAGCCTTGATGGCTCTGAGTAGCCCTCGGATAACATCTCAGTTACTGGGGGCACTGGCGTAACTAATGGCCCCACAGGCACCGCCACGCGGGTAGCTCACAGTTTCCAGTTGCCCATGAAAGCCTACAAAATTAATATTGTCATATAAAGTGATGAAACTTAAAACCACATAAAATAACAATGCTGTATTAATAAGCAGTTAGATGCACTCAATTAAAATTCGATTTCTGAATAAAAATGATATTAACTCTGTAATGATTTTATTATGTCAGTTCCATCTAAAGGTGTTCATACCATCATATAGGCCTTGAGAAGCTGCAAAATCGCTGGCTAGACAGAAGTGATGCTACAATAATAAAAAAGTCGAGCATTCTTCTATTTATTCTTTGTATTTAAACGGAGAAAACGGTACGCGTGAAACTGAAATACTGTAAATAATTTTCTGGGAAATATTCGGCTGACTTCTTTAGGTTAGGCGTACACGCTGCTAGCATGCATCAGAGTTCGTAGATGAGAGAAGAGTATTACTTTAACTTTTGAATATTAGATAAGTAAGCAATGAACGAAAATTAAAATATGTATAAGATCAAATTTTTTACGTAGAAAAATTTTCCAATTGGTTTTTTAACAGATTGATGAATGTAGAGCAACGAAGTAAATCTAAACATATAAGTTTGGCAATCCAGATCTTGGCAACACTGCTCGTAGCACCCATCAAACCTTTTTATTTTTTTACTCAATTCTGGCTTGGAGTGAGTGGAGTGAAGGCACTGTTGGGAGATCGTGGGAATTCTCCCATATTGTGGGAATTTCTGGCCTGAAAAAAACTTAAAAACATAGACGGCAATAATTTTGTATCCCCGTAAAAAATGATGGGAAACATTATACATCCGAAGTTCAGAAGATATTTCCTTACAATTGACACAAAAAATTTAATTTTCCTGCGCAAGTATATTAATTTGCGGGGGGGCCAAACATTATTAGTTACGCCACTGATTGGGGGACTGTATGTAGCCCGTGGATGAGATTTGTATTCATATTAGAGTGTCTCTTCAGTGAGTTTGCGGGCACATGTGGATCATAGGGAATGAAAGGGCTGACCTTCCTGCTAGGTCTAGATCTGTTTCTCTCTTCTCTGGACCATAACCCTCCGTTGTCGTTGCCACCTCCGTTATTGGGTCTTTCATCAAAACGGACGTTCGCATGAAACATCAGCAGTGATTGGCGAACCTGAGCACTTTTTCTTGATGCGCCCAATAGGAATTTCTCTGATTTCTCTGATTTTCTCTTGGGGAAGAAAACAATATATATAACTGTGATTGGCATCATCACCGTGCACAGCTCACTTCACAATCATCTAAGAATTATGAGAGCTGTTGACAGCCCTAAGTGTCTATTGTGCCTTGAAGGAGAGCCTGAGACAACCGAAAATTTTCTGTGTTCTTGGTCGGCCTTTGCCCGGAGCTGGCTGGATACGCTGCCCTCCAATCTGTAGATGAGCTGAATGATTTACCTCACCAAGACCTGCTCCGCTTCATTAACAGGACAGGATGGTTTTGGTGAAAAGGTTTAGCACAATGGGCCGCCCTGCAAAATAATATTTTTCTAAAATTAAGGGTAAGAGTTTCCATTATGTGAGTAACAAATCCAGTAGAACTTTACTAACGTATGTATAGAAATTATAAGGCGCCCGATATAGGGACTGAATAATAACGTATACCTATTAACAACAAAAGCGCACAAACATATATAATAATATGTAACTTTCCTATAACAATAGCCAGGCTTATTATATATGTGATTTCTTTGTATGCACATGAAAACTTGTTAGAGATACCTAATGTTGTACAGTCGTATATTAAATTATATTAAAGAAGAAATTAATTTTTATCTTACTAATACCTAGCAAAAACTTTTGACCTATACCATACAGATAACATGATAACGGATAATGAAATATTTTTAAACGAAAATGTCGAGTTCGAGCTCGCAATTTGTTTCTCTCTACCTCAAATTATACGCCACATTACCGTGTATAATATCATTCTTGCTATAAGCCTTACTAATGAAAAAGCTAGAATTGGTGTAAGACCAATTCTTATGATGATCTGCGCAAGTTTGATTTTTGAAGTACTTTTTGAATATATCTCTAGAACGGTTCGTCGAATAGTAAAAATGGTTATAACCGATTTTATAAGATTTCATATTCTGAAGAACTTTTCAGTAAATTAAAACCGTATAGGAGTGATCGTTTTCACAATATACGTAAAAATCCTAAATTTGTATATGGCAATACCAAGAAGGGGTTGCCCGATTTAGTCCATTTCTTAAATTATATTTACTATTTTTATGAAAAGACTATGTACAAAATTTCAACGCTTTACGTTGACGCGTTCTCAGGCAGTGTCCAAATATGTACTGAAAAACAATTTTTGTATGGCAACCCTACGTAGGAGTTACCCGGTTTGTCCCATTTTCAAACTTAAATTTACTTTTTTTTAAAGCCTGTATCCAAAATATCTGCTTTCTAAGTGAACGCATTCTTAAGTTATCCTGAGGACCGACGGATGGACGGACGGACGGACGAACGGATGGATGAACGGACGGGTGGATGGACGGACGGACAGATGGACGGGCGGACGAGCGGACGGGCGAATATGCAAACATCAAAATAACTTTTAATATTATGCATGGGTGTCCAATCCATTGTACTCTACTATCATTATTTCTAGGTGTTACAAACGGAATAACAAACTTAGTACTCAGATACCCTCTAGATTTCATCTAGGATATAATAAATCTCAATTTTGTTTACCACATTAAAATGTGCAGAATTTATCAGACTACAAATAGTTTACAGCTTTTCATTCTATATACCCGTGGCCTCTAAGTCATTCTATTATATGTTTCCAGAAGCTCAGACAAGAGGCTCCGCAAAATTGGTGGCAAAGTGTTCTAGATTTGTAGCGTATTATCAATGCGATGAAAACGGGGGAACAAATAAGACGTCTTGGAATTATTAACAGGCGTGCCAATATACAACCCTGAAAATCTCCAACTAACAAATCTCGTGGAAGAAAAAAAATTAACTTCAGATATCGACGAAGGTCGAAGAAAGATGAGAAGACAAGATTGTATACAAGAAGAAAATTGCAAATCCTACAACAAGAAAAGGATACGACCTCTATAGTACAACGTTAATCGAACTCTAATTTATAGTCTTTTTAAATTTGTAATTAAAAGCACCGATAATGAGCACATTAAATTTATTTTCTTATTACTCCCATGCCCCATACTAGACTGATCGCAAAAGCTTTTTGAACTAAAAAATATATACACACGCAAGGACCACCCGGGAAATTTAGTGGAGGCTGTAATTAAAAGAAAAAACAAAAATTTAACTTGTTAAGGGGTTGAACATGGTCTTTTTGCGATTTTCGGCGAAACGTTACATCCTAGTGGAAGATGTCCTTCATAAAGTTGTAGATAATAAAACAAAGGTATTTTTCAACATAACCTGAAATTATCCAAGAAAATGGCGGAAAACCGATTTTTCGGATTTTAATTTTTTTCTTCTGTAAAAATAATTTACATGAAATTTTGTAAAAGTATACCTTTTCATCTATTGAATAAGCATAATTTTTTATAAAATGATGAAAATACATATGTAGTTTCCGATAAATTTACATTTTCGGGGAAAAAACCAAAATCTTCCACGGAAAACTTTATTGACGTTTTTTTTTTCGATTTAAGTACTCTATCTGGGCTCACTGTAATATTTGAAATGTCTGCTTTAAGATGGTCTATATATGTTGATGGTTTACTTTTCATGAAACCGCTTAAATAGGAGAAAAACCACAAAAATGACTTTTCGAATCTCGAATTTTTCAATATTTTTATGATTTTCAAATTTTTTTATTACTTTTGTTAATAATGGATTAGATTGCAATAACAGAATTTTCCTCATTGTCATATTGCAAAAGTTTACTGAATTTAATAAAAAAAACAAAGTGGCGGATACCATCCTGAAATTTAAGTTTTTCATAGCAATGCACCGCACCGTACTGAAAGTTATAAGCATTTTTATTAATGTATATTTTACTATTTTTTCACTAAATAAATGGTATAACTATGAGTAATCTGCTTTAGCTATATTTAAATAAAATAATTTGAATACATAATTATTAAGTAGAACAATTCATTTATTGATATTTTTTATAAAAATAAAAAATTGTAAAATTCGAATGAAGTTTAGATTTTTTGTATTGTGGCTGTTCTTTTTCTTCATCAATAAAGCTTACATATTCCGAAGGATCTTTGCAGGCTCTTCATCAATAATCTCTTCCGAATCACTTACGTTTTCAAATATTTTTAGATTTTTATTTGAGTAGTTTTCATGATAATTACTGCATAAGTTGGTACATTTTAAGCCAGCCGTGTTTTGGCTACCACATCTTCATTTTTCACAACCACTTTCACAGCTACAGCTAATAGTTTTTAATAATTTTCGGGAATTAAGTGTGAACTGTCTGGAATAAGTTCGGGCACGAGTCTACCTAGATGCTAGTTCGTTATCTGGCTCGTTGTCGAGATAACCAAGCCAAGTTAAAAATTGGTAATAAACTCTATAGCAGAATTGTAAAGCTGCCCCTTCAGTTGGGGGTAGTTTTTCCAATTTGAAAGTAGATTGTACAGTTGGCAGTTGTGGATTTAATGACATATCTACTTATTTACTTTTGTAAATACCAGCTATAAGTTGAGATCCATTTTTTGCAATGGTTATTTGGTCTGCATCTTAAAAAAAAAAAATACTAGCTAGGCTTGATAAATTTTTGTTGCTCAATAATTATTTTTTTCCTTTTCAAGTACGTTTCGTGTTTGAAACAATTAGTTTTATCATCGCGTTTTGCTAATTTAACTGCAGAATTTATAATTTATGCATCGGCGTCTTCGGGAGCTAAAAAGGAATAGGAACTAACTTCAAATAATTTATTTGCCTTACTATTTTATGACAACAGCTGATTCTTGTTGATAATAAGTTTTTTTGTTATATTTTTAATTAAGATACTCAATCACCACGTGCTCTTCGAAAAGACGCTTTCCCAAATATTTCCACACAACTAGATGACTGAGTACTACTCCAAAATGAACTGGGCTGCTCTCTTGGCCAGCTTAACCTCCCCCACCCCCCAACCATCCGAACAACAATAAGCGGGCTTGCACCTTTTATAAGTACATATTCCAAATATAGACCATTTTAAAGTGGACATTTCAACGGTTAAAACGAGCCTACATAGAATATTTAAATCGAAGAAAACATCAATAAAGTTTTCCGTGTAAGATTTTGGTTTTTTTTTTATCGAAAAATTTCAATATCTTGGAAACTACTTATTTTCCTAATTTCAGAAATCTCAAGCATATTTAATACAAAAAAGGTATTCTTCTACAAAATTTCATGTAGATTTAAATTTTCTACGAGAGCAAAAAATTAAAAACCGAAAAAACTGTTTTCCGCCATTTTCTCGGAAAATTTGATATTAAGGAGTGGTCCAGAAAAAATTGACCCATTTATTTTTGTTTGCAGTAAAAACACTAATGGCAATTTTTTTATAAAATTTCTATATTTTGTTTCTTACAACTTAAACTTTAAAATAGAAAAGTTATTTCTAATACATTATTTGTTTTGGAAGAATGTTTTAACTTTGTTATTCAAGCCGCGCATTAGATTTAGAACAGTTATATTAGTAACATTTCTATATGCTCTTTTCCATTTATTTCTGAAATCAACATCATTTTTGGCAAATTTCTTTGTTGTTCTAAGCTCCTTTTTCATTAATGCCCAGTACCTCTATACTGGACGAAGTTGAGGGGAGTTTGCTGGATTGGCTTCCCTTGGCACGATATTGACCTCATTAGTTCTGTACCATTCCATCGTTGCTTTTGCGTAATGACTGGTGGCCAAATCTGGCCAGAAAATAACAGACCCTTGATGCTGTTGAATAAAAGGTAGAAGTCTTTTTTGAAGGTACTCTCTGATGTACACATCTGAGTTTATTGTTCCTTTGATGATAAATTCACTGCTTCGTAAACCGCAAGAACAAATCGCCTGCCAAATCATGTACTTCTTGGGAAATTTTGTCCTTCCTTTTGTTGAAAATTTTCTGGATACGCCGCTCCAACTTTTTGCAGTAAAATATTCGTCACTTGGTATCTGCGAAAAGTCAGCTTTGCAATAGGTTTCATCATCCATAGCGACACAATCGTACTTCGTCAGGTAGTTCTCATAAAGTTTTCTCGCTCTTCTTCTTGCTGTTTTCTCTTCTTCTTCCTTCCTCAGCGGCACTTTTTGAACCTTATAGCTCCTTAATCCACAGATTTTTTTATATTTGTGCACTGTAAACTTTGATGTTCCTGCCAATGTCCCAATATCTCTTTCCGAAGTTCCCGGTTTCCGAGAATAAGTACCCTTCATCTGTTTTATGACGTCTGGACGGGATGGCCCTGGTTTTCTACCTGACCCACATATCCTTTCTATTGACAAGCCTCGCCTATACTTGGCTATTGTCTTTTTTACCGTGGAATAACTTGTATTCAAGTCTTTTGAAATTTTTAACAATGAAATTGTGGCATTTTCCAAATATTTGGACAAAATCATTTCACGCATTTCTTTTTCGCTTCGAGACATTTTAACTATTTCACTTCCAATACACGAATAACTCATATAAACTCAGAGTTCAGTATTTATGGAATATTTTAACAAAAAAATCCAGACCTGGATTATTGTAATTTTGCAGGTATAAAAATAACTTAATGGGTCAATTTTTTCTGGACCACTCCTTATGTTGAAAAATGCCTTATATAATAGTTTTAGATCTTTGTATTATCTACAACTTTTGTGAAGGATATTTTCCGTTAGGAGGTAATGTTTCGCCCAAAAACCTAAAAAAAAAACACTTTCCAAGCCGAACACCCCCCATTTCTCAATTTCACTTTATCTCGTGTTTAATTTTTGTTTTTTCTCTCAATTATAACCTTCACTAAATTTTCCTGCTAGTCCTTGCTTGTGTATAATTTTCTTTCTTTTAGCCTTCACAATCCGCTTTAGCACTAGTCTATACATAATTTTTTTTTTTTTTTGTCAGATATAAAGTAAACTTGGGAAATCCATTATGAATAATTATACAACAAAATAATAGTGAATTTTACTTCGTACCTACGTCAAAATACTCAATTTAAAGGACATAGTAAAAGTAATCATTTTCTTTACCGAGTGTACTACACCGATATCGCTATTGACTTGTTAGTAATCGCTCGATTTTTAGAAAGATGGTCTGCTCTAGGCAGTGTTAATAAAAACCAATCAACATCAATACGAAAACATACTACCCCGGTAAGAATAATAAGATAGGTATTGCAAATGAATGAATGAATGAATACTGAAGAAAGATTTACTATTATTTCCATGAAAGATAATCGTTGCCTAAAGATTCGATACAGCACTCCAATTTTGGGTTGTATTTCAGAACTTTGCACGTCAAAACTTCATTTCAAAATTCGTTATGAGTGACGTGAAAAGCAAAAAAATCGTCGAATGCAATTTATCAGCAGGAAAGCCATTCCATATCGCAATATGTGTCACGGTTTGGTATGGACTTAGAACTGACAGTGTTTTTGAACCCTACTTTTTTTTAAGATAGCGCAGGTAATGCCGTAGCAGTTAATGGCGAAAGTTTTTATCACGATAATGTCACACTTTGTACAGCCAGACTAATAACGCAGCTTTTAAATGAAGTTTCTTATAGTTTTGTATAATTTCTAGAATTGGTGATTTAAATTGACATACACGATCCCCGGTTTTGACCCTACCAGATTTGTTTCTACGCGCAAAAAGTTTTAATTGCTTCAAGACCAATAATATTACACCCTAGATGTAAAGAAAAGTAAAATAAACTGAAAACCCAAACTTTTGTATGGCAACACCTTGTACAAAATATCAGCTCTTCACGTTGACGAGTTCTCAGGCACTTTATAAATATAAAGTGATAGACCAAATCTTTGTATGACAACACCAATAAAGATCCAGTTTTGAGATTTTATTTACTATTACTATGAGAACACGATTTACCACATTTCAGTTCCCTACGTTAACGCGTTCTCAGGCAGTGCCCAAATATATAGTGAAAAGTTAAATTTTTGTAGGGCAACTCCTTTGTAGGGTTGCCATACAAAACTTTCTCTTCTCAGCTATTACTTTCAAGAAACGATGAATTTATTTACGAGATAGCTAATAAGACATCTTCGAAAAAAGTATTGTTAAAATTAGAAAGGCTACTTCTGGAGTTAAAAAATATAAATAATAAATTTAGTCAATTACACTTTTGAATTATGCTTTTGATGCAAGGGATACTATATTATATCAATGTCCCTGAATACTTTACACTTAGACATTAAACTTAGAATTTAAGATAAGGTATGAAAAGAAAACTTAAGGTACAAGATAGTTCTGCATTTTATGAAAAATCTTATGAAAAAAGCTGTATAAATATAAATTTAAGGGAAACTAAGAACAAAGTTATCTGAAAGGAAGAGGGCAACCGATAAGGGTAAACAATTCTGGGTTTCATTTCTTTCCTAATCAGATCGCCATGTACTGCTGATCGAAACACACAGTAAACTCTCAGATTTTCTTTATGAAATGCTGATATGCGGCTTTAAACCAACAAACTGACAGTACCACGGTACTTGTCTTCTAATTCTCTGCTTGATGCAGTAGGTTAAAAAATTGCCTATAGTCTCTATACGGGTCTCGAAAGAGTAAAACTCAAATCACTTTTTATTATAGTAAACGGGAGTATTTCTGAAGAAATTAATGTTAATATTGGTGTTCCGCAAGGATCGATTCTGTGGACGACCTTATTTTTATTATATATCAAAATATGCGAAATATAGTATGCTTGTTCGTGGACAATACATTTATTATTATAAGAATGGTGATTGATGTAAGAATGGTAATTGATGATTTAAGTAAATTGCATAAATGGATGAGTTTGAATAAATTAAAATTTCAAGTTATTAGAACAAAAATTCTAGTAATAAATGATTAGAGGAATTGGGAAGTGAGAATGGAAGATGAAAAAATTGAGAAATTTGAGAAGCATTTCAGTTGTATTCCCAACCACACACACACAATGACAATGATTGGCATTATATGTAATGTGCCACGGTAAGGTGTAAACACTAAACATGTTATGGAACGGTGCCTTCACATTGGTGCAATGTCTGAATCAGCCTTAGTCTATTGGAAAGAAATTATCTGAATGCCATGAATGCATGGATTTTGCAATAACTAGAATATACATAAATATTTGTAGAAAACTGTAGATTATATTGTAATATGTGAATATTACTTTCAGCTATATATTTCAGTACGAATTTATGCTTATTCCCCATACTTAAGACCGATTGTGCAGATGTGTCTTCTAATGTTCTACTAGCAGCACATCATCCTTAATTACCGTCACAATCTTCAAATCTGTGTTTAAGCACGGCACATTTCGACTTCAAGAAATTTATAATTTATTCTTCCGACACAAGTTCTGGTGCATACCAAATAATTTTATCCTTTATTACACGCTAATAATCAACAGAATCTGCAGTTATTATACCTAAATTTCGGATATGAATTTATAACAAAAGTTATTTTTTAATGTCATCCATAAATTACACGAATAAATCAATATTTTACTTTTTAACCTCAATGTCCTATGAAAAATTCATAAGAGTGAAAAACATAAAATCACTCAGAAATTGTGGAATTAATAATTCACAAAAACGTTTTTTTATTTTCCTAATTAATTCAAATTTTGCAAGTGCTTATACCTGCACTACTAATCTTTTAAATTGAATAAATCATTTGTAAACCACAAACTACAACTGCAAATGATCAGCAACCAAATGATGGAAATTACGAAAGCTTTTAGCAAATCAACCGGAAAACGAAAATATAAGCCCTTGATGATTACCTTATGCTACCATTGCCACGTTTACTATCATGCAAGCAGGCAAGGCAGCAGGCAAACTTCTTGGTAGTTTTCCTTGTAACAATGTCATTAAAAATTAATTTCCCTTGATATTTCGTGATTTCACATGAAAACTTCTATTTGAGTTTTCCGGATTATTCCGAATAAACGTTCACAAATTTTCCACGCTTGTGCAGTCTTTTAATAACATCAGCTTGCTTCATCGTTCGTCGCGACATTTTCCATGGAGTAAATTAATATGTGATTTGTTGTTGCAAACACACGATAATATACAGTAGTGACGTTGGTGGGGGGGAAAATAAGTGTGTTTTTCTAATGTTTTCTTTTGTGTATCGCTATTTCGTATCATCAGTGTGGCATTTGCATAATACAGAAATCAATTATAGTTGAATTTTCTAGTGGTAATGATAATTTAGCTTTTATATGTTTCTAAATGGCTTGTACAATATATGTATGTACACATACAGTAAGTGATATTGAAAATAATTAAGTATGTATTGTGGTAGCAGATAACAAGATAAGACCAATAATATAAGGCGATTGGCTTATTTTTCAACAAATAATATTTATGTATTTTATTTTTATTTACTTTATAATATGTATACCACAAGGTTCGATTCTGAGACCCTCACTTTTTATCCTGATAATTAATGTTGCAACCACTAACATGAAAATAGTTGAGTATGTTCAACTATATTTATTTTGACCTGGAAATTTTTTAAGGATTGTAACTCTCGCCTTAATTTATATTTAATTTGAATTTACAAATTTCTTATCTGACGGAGATCAAGGAGTACCAAATTTGCAGTGCCTCAAGGTTCAGTTCTGAGATCTTCACTTTTCATTCTGATAATTAATGAATTTAAAAATCGTCAGTTACGATGCCAGTAAAAAACTTAAATCTAGTAAATCAAAATGTATCTACTTTTGTAATCTTAGTATTGATCTGTCTCTACTCCCTGCCTTCTCTAATTATGAGTTTCTATTGCTATATATAGTATAAATTTACAATTGAATCTCGGCTAATATATTACCACGTACGTAAGAATGAAGTTCGCAAATGATAGTAATAATAATAATTAGGCCTTCAAGAAAAAAAAATGTTCAGACTATATGAAGAAGTAGTAGGACCTTTAGAGCGCATTCTATGTAATTCCAATTGGCACGTTGAAAACTTACACATACCTCGCTTAAGAATTTCCATTTTTAAAACACTTCCCACATATACACAAATTGTAGCAATTAAGTACCGAATAATTAGGTTGTTCTTACATGAGTCACTAATTAGGCAGTCACTCTGATTGATGCGTTCACTTCAGATGACGAAAGAGGTATAATTGCATTTTAAAAACTGTAATTAATTTATAGTTACGTGAAGTTCAGACTAAGCAGTTGTTATGATAATTACAAAATATGAGGAATATTGGAATGACTTTTTTATTTTTATTGTATATAGGGAACCACAATGCATTGTTTAGAGAGATCTCTTAAGCACTTAAGTTTAGCAAGTAAGAGGTTTTAGCAGAATTAGTATTGTACATACATTTTTTTGAAGAAACTTTAATTTTAACAATTTAAGAGGCTTTGGAGAATCTGAACATTCACTTTTCAGTCATCCCAGCTATTAAGGATAATTCACTTTGCAAGAAGGAAGAAGAAGAAGAAATTTTTGGCGAGATAATGATGGCAATAGGGCGAACCCACACGTAGCTAGCACAAAGCACGCGCATTTGTTACACTTGTGCCCACACATATCATCACAATAATTTTGCTAAGCTGTATTTCCTTATATGTTTATCGAGGTTAATTGTGTACGTCTTTAATCAAGTTACAATTATTGATTATTGTATGATAAATTCACAGCACGTAATGATAATTCAATTATTATTTTATCACCTAAATCGCAGGTAAAGAATTCCACAGTAGTCATTAAGTCCAACAGGACGTTCATATAAAACTGCAGCAAAACCAGGGACGGATTTCCCTATAGGCCGAGTAGGCCCGGGCCTAGGGCGGCAGATTTAGGGGGCGGCGATTTTTTCTTGTAGTTGTGGGTATTTCATTACATTTTTATACTTTTTCGTTTTTTTAAATAAAATAATTCGTTGGAAAGTGTTATTTTTAATTCTACTCCATTTTTTTCAAATCTACTCCGATTTATGAGGCAGCCTACTCCGCTAATTCTAGCCTGGGGTCCCTTCACTGGATATAGATCATTCAATTTTTCGTGTTTTACAGGGAGTAGGGGGGCGGCAATCTTCCATAGGCCTAGGGCGGCCAAGTGATCAAATCCGCCCCTGAGCAAAACAATTAATTGTTGTCAACACTTTAGAGTTATGATACCATTGTCGAGTAATGTAGATTATCATAAGGCTATATCATTTCAATCACTTTAAAGCCAAAAAATTTTCACATTCTAAAATTCTTTATGAATACAGCCTCCAAAATAGCACACGGATCCAAGTCGTCACTCATGCTCCTCACAACTATCCTCTGTGCACGGCTCATATTGTATAATTATATTATATTTCACAAACTTTTACACCATTTATGTAATTTGTACGTATTATATAAATATGTTCTTACTTTACCAAATATTTATCCAAAATTACGGTATTAGAAACAAAACAATTTCTGCGACTATGACGATAAAGGCTTAAACTCAATTGCGACGACTATTGCAGTAATAGGAACAATTTTCTCCAGGAACGTTTTATGGAGCGTGTATTATATAGGAATCTCCATAAAAATGTTCCTAGAGAAAATTGTTCTTATTACTGCAATAGTCGTCGGTCGTCGCAATTGTTTTTAAGCCTTAAGAGATTTAAACGTATCCCGTTGAGGAGCTCTTATGTTAAGAAATATTTGACAGCTATTTTTGTTTGCTAGAATAGCAAATCTCTTAAAAAAATCTCCAAAAAACTTAACAGATCAGCTGACTGCTGACATCTCGTAACTCTATACGCAAAATACCAATTTCTGCTAATGGGCTTTGACAGCCCAGTTAATAGGTTAAAAGTACTCATCTCTTAAAAAAAATCAGGGGGATATTAGATATATTATTTGCTTGTATTAGATCCACACCTATATTCAAATAAATTATGTACTTACGATCAATCGGCGATGCCAGGCCAGTACAATATTCCTTTTTCGAATTGCTCACTGTCAGCAGAAATTTTATTTCTATGCGATTTTATACACTCGATTCGTTTGAATTGAGTCAAATTCAGTAATAAGCCCCCTGGTCTCATGCGGTTGCTCAAATCCCTTTTTCTAATAAACGCCCTAGCGAGTGGAATAACTCGAAAGTCGCCTCCAAAATAGCATTCTTATGGAAGTCTATGCGTCTGGATAATGCCAAAAATAAAAATCAATTTTACAAAATGTTTACACTATAGAATGGTTTTTTAATTTTGTTATTAAAATTAATCTACATCAATTCTGAAAAGCATCCTCCAATTCTAAAGTAATTATTTATTTAAAATTTTAAATACAAATGGTTGAACTGCATATAAAAAAAAAATAAAAAAAAATTCTTTACATACTTGTAGCGTGTAAACACGATTAGATATCTCTAAAACTTCCTACATTCACTAAATATTCCAACATAATATATACATAACACATATACATAAGGCCATCTGTACTTCCTCGAATCGTTTGAAATGTATCTGAAGTTAAAAACGTGTTCAATTTTCTCCAACATTTAAGGGATGAAATGTAGCCTCTTTTATCTTTTTCAAGACAGGCGCTTCTTGAATATTAAGTAAATCCCAATGGCATTGTGCGTTTTTATCACGACTTCATTGTTTTCACATTGTGCATGGAAAATATCTTTCTGAATTTTATTTTGTGTAGTGTGCAACGAGCAAAAACTCCTATGATTTTGTATACAGTTTTCTTGCATGTTTTGCATTCATATTCATTTAAAGAAAACACATGAAACAAACTTATAAATATTTAGTGAACGGAGGAACTCTGTGTGTTTGTTATGTGGTTGTCAGTTGGGTTATTAATATTTTCAAATGTTTGAATTTTTATGCATGAAAAAAACTGCTATAGTTATTCTAGGTCCCAGATTGCATCTAGCAAGACCATCTTGAACTAGACGATTTGTCAAAAACCATATAAAAATGAGAACAGGTGGGCTCTTGTATGATTCTGCTAACCCAGGTTTTCAGTAGGATTATTATTTGAAAAAAGAAAACAGTAGGTACGAATATAATCTGTCACCCATTTGCAAAATGATATTAATCTTACCTACATAATATAAGAACGGTCCTACGGAAACCATGAAAATAAATTGTCCGCATGGGTATTTTAAAAAGTTACAAAATTATTATGATTTGGTCATATCCTTGTAGTTTTTAATACCTTCCCCTGACCAACAAATATAATTGATTTCTTTCATTCTCAATGATTTACCTTTATCACGCTCCAAAAAAAAGTACAACTGTCTAGAAATCTGCTCCTCTTTAAACAATATTTCCAATTTTAATGCATATTTGCCATTCTTCAAATAGTAAAATAAATAATTCTAGTTATCGAGAATAAAAGTTTTGTTTAACCAAAACGAAATGTATCGAAAGAAAATTTCAGGATATTTTCAAAGGCCGATTCGCATCATGAGAGCAAACAAAAGGATAATGCTTCACTATCGAAACAAATGCATACCATTAATCTAAATCATGTAAAAATTCGAGGACGAAAAGAAAATAATTTAAACAAATCAAAAAGAAAATAATTTAAACAAATCAGAAAGAAAATAGACAACTAAAGCGTTCCAAGAAAAATATTACGGATTAAAAAATAAATAAAACAAAACCTGATAACCTCTTTTTTTTCAAATGGCATGGGAACGGAACTTTCAAGTTCGGAAGCTTAGGCGACCCAATGTGCTAACCTGATAAAAATCCTCTCACCAAAACCTTCCTGTCCTCTTAATGAAGTGCATGAGGTTTGGATGAGGAAAGTTTTTCAGCTCATTCACAGATAGGCGGTCAGACCCAAGCACACAGACAGTGTTCGGTTGTCTCAGGCTCTCCTTGCAAGCAGGACAGATGGATGGATGGATGGATGGATTAAAGAGAGGTTGAGTCCCCCCGGGGGGCCTAAAACTTAGGGTACGACAAGGCCCATTGTTCACCCTCCAGACCCATTAGCAATGTTCATAGGTCCCAACCAGATGCTCTTATAAACCATGAAATTAGCTACCAACCCTCCCTACCGGCCTCATGCAATTCATCCAGAAGGTGTGAGCCAAGGAATCTATAACGTTTTCCGGAGAGAGCCGGACAGTGACAAAGAAATCAAGTTACCATTTCAGATTCCTCTCCGCAACAAGTCCTAACCTATGTAGGTGACCCCTGAGAAAACAGTGTTCAGTAAGAATAGACACCAGAACTCTCAGGATAGTCTTGCTCAGTCCTAGCAGCTTTTTTGTGAAGAAAAGAACAGATACTCAGAGCTGTCCCATCCTAATTAGATAAGCGTGAAGCAAGCTATGGTGGGTGATTAGTCCTGCATTATTTTCCTCTTAGAGAAAATCAGAGAAATTCCTATTAGGCCCATCAAGAAAAAGTTTTGTACACCTGCATGTACTCAGGTTCGCCCATCACTGCTTATATTATACGAACAATCCGCTTTGATAAGAGTTCTGATCACCGAGGCGGCAACAACTACAGCGGGCTTCGGTTTAAGGAAGGGAAAACTAGAGCCATGCCTAGATAGAAGATCAACCATACCATTCCCCATGATTCGCATGTGACAAGGACCCCACTGAAGGGACATTTTGTTGTGATAACACAGCTTATCTACAGACGTTCTGCAGTCCCCCAGTAAATTAGATGTTATCCGTTGTTGGTTGCTGAAACTATCCCGATTTACCCAGCTGTACGTTGAACGTTTATTTAGTTACACCGTATCAAGACATGGAATTGATCAATGATGTAAGATACAAGGCTAACCGACCGCTCCATGCTCAGTGTTCACAGAAAAAGACTAAAGGAGGACACTAAATTCATTGACAAAGTGTTGAACAATTTTGGTCAACAGCCTAGACTCCCTAGTTTTTATGCAAACTGTGATTCTAAATCAGAAAAAAGCTGATTAAGGCCTTTAATTCGACTTCAATAATGTAAGTAATTCAAAATAGTTTTCTTGATTTACAATGAGTGAATGGGGTAAAATTTCTTACGTTTTGGGGGTTAAGGGGTCGGGTTGGTAACTAACACCCTTGGGGTTGTCCAATTTGGTTCATGTATGAAATGAGTAGAGATTCGATATTCGAGAAGAATTTATGACTAAAATGTAGAAAATTAAAAGAAAATTTTAAATAAATAAGTTTTGGAAATAAATTGCAGTAAAAAGTAAAAAATAATTTTTTTTTTCTCAGTGACATACACAAGAAAAGTTTCATTGCAAAATAAGAAATGCTACAACTCAGATTAAATCTTAAAAGTTTAAGCATGAGTTGCAGTTAGACAATTGTGATTATAGCCATGGATGCCCAAACTTTTAAGATTTAATCAGAGTTGTAGCATTTCTTATTTTGGAATGAAACTTTTCTTGTGTATATCACTGAGAAAGAAAAAAATTATTTTTTACTTTTTACTGCAATTTATTTAAAAAAGTTATTTATTTTAAAAGTTTGTTTTTTAATATAATTTATTTAGTTGAACAAATTGTGTCCATTTAATCGGCTTAAAATTTCAATTTCATTTTACCCAAATTCAGCTATGTTCAAACTTACCTAGGACAGACTTTATTTGCACAAATATACCAATTATATTCCATAACATAACTTCATATGCAAATAAAGAATTTTCCACATATTACCCGACAGAATCACTTTTGAATATTGTAATATTCACCCAGAGATTACACTTCATATATTCCTGAATGATGCTTATCGCAGCCTGTCCTGTTTCGTTGAACTCATGCCGAGGACCATAACAAAAGAACACCATTCCCCTCGCCTTTCCACTATACTCTTCGGGTGGGTAGGGAGAAAATGGGTTGGGCTGCCCTGCATATCTCCGAAGAGCTATGGAGGAGCCACCGTGTTGGAGGAGACCAGGCTGAGAGCAGTTTTTGAATGCAACCAACGTATAGTCTTTCAGATCATTTACATGGATTCGAATGTAAAATGAGAAGAAAATAATGCAAAACAGCACGTGCATACTTTATAGTATGCAATGGGGTGAGAGAATTCACCCTTTTTGCAATTGTTTTGCAGTTTTTGCCTTTTATAGAACGAGGCTCTGTATGCTTTTCATTCGGTACCTTCCTAGAGATTTTTTTTCCATGTGCACAAGATTATTTATTTTAGTGACCCGTTGTTTTGTTTTAAGTTTGCGTCTAGAAGATATAAAACACTAAATGTGCCCACTTTACTCCTACCTCCCTTAAGTTGCTTTTGCTACTTTTGTTTTGGATACAATTTGGATGGGGCCTTAAGATACTATTAGAAAGAGTTTCACAACTTCACACTTTACGGACATTAAAGTAAATAGGAAAGGTTCTCCCCACCAATATAGTAAATATAGTTCCATTGGACTATTATAGTGACTAGATTGAAATTCTACTACTACGTCTAGAACAGTGTTTCCCAAACTTTTTGTCTCGCAGGCGGCAAAACTTTCGACTTATTACACCAAAATGAAAATTGTTATTTCAGTAATTTCTCAGTGGGATCGGTATAATTAAATTATTGTCAATAATCGTTGGAAAAGTAATCACCCTGTGTAAATTAGCAATATACTAGTATCAGAATATATATAGGTATTAGAGAACAGTTGTCATGGAAATAGAATTACATTCGGATATTTTATTGAATTGAACGAGGTAAATCTAAATTAAAAAGTAAATTTCTGGTAGGAATACTATTTCAACCTAGACTGTAAATTATTCATGTAAACGGAAGTAAATGTGTGCATACATATCTATACCATGTTGCCTTTTTTTTTGGAATCTGCGATCGTAAGAAAAAACTACAATATTTGAGTTCTTTTTTATTTTAGTTTAGAGCTGGTCCGACGTTTCAACTCTGTGGTTTTGAGTCCTTTTCTATGATCTGCAAATTACATTAGTCATCAATGTGAAATTTAAAATATGAAAATATAAAAAAAAATTGTTTACCTCACATATCTATGACAAATAACGAAAAAACACTACATTTATGCAATAAATAAAAAGGCAGGGATAAATAAAAATTGAGATCACAAAAATTCCGGACTAAAAACGATAATAAGCAATCATCAGCTGTTTTTGATTATCCTGTCAGATATGGCGTATTATTTGTTGGTTTGTGTCTATGGTAAGTCAATGGAGACTAGAGGTGATGAGTTGTGAAGAGCTCTTATCAAGCCGATTAAAAATTTTAAAAAATTTTGTTGGTACACTAAACAGAGTTTGTTTTAATTGTAAGGTTTTCGTTTAAAAGTTATCCAAAACTCTGATTAAACCGGTTTTATTATTATTATTTTAGGATGTGTCGTTTCAGCGGTAGGGGGACTTTAAAAATTTTAGTACCTTTTCCGAAAATTAGTAGACAACTTACTAAGTAATTTAGAGTAGCTTACCAAATCGAACGATTTAGGAACATCACGTAGAATAAGGACACATACTTAATTCATCCTTATCCAACGAGCTGCGTATATTGGTTGTAACTTTTAAACGAGCTATGTCGCAATTATACGATTTGCGGATACCTGATTGGTATGACTTTAGCAAGTTATTAGTATCAAACTGTTGAACGATTCGCCAAGTCAATAACATTTCCATCAGTTTGGCTAGAAAACATAAGAGACTGATTGGCCGTCCGGAAGTCCCCAGGATCTTTGGCTTTATTGGTTTTAGCCCAACCGTTGTAATTTTTCAACCAAAAGGAAACTGAGAAGTAATGATTCAGTTATTGATAATATTAATAACAGAGTATTCAAGGTAGAAGAATTTTTATAAATTTAGAAGGAATGCCATCAGGGCCAGCTGTCTCCGACTTAATAGCTCAGACTGCAGCAATAACTTTCTTAGCTTCAAAACATCTAAAACAGAGAACTGATTAATCATTAGTATCACAAGTACCTAACATACGACCATATCGGTTAACCTGCTCCTGAGTTGGAAACAGTGCGGAAACTGCCTTCAACTCAGCTTGGGTTTCAACAAGTTCCCTCCATGTTGTATTCAACTCTTCTCTTAACTAAATCACGGACATAATACCTCTTATCACATATGTCTTCACTACGTTAATTGTTTCAGCTATTAGCTCCTCAAACTCAGAAAATTTATTCGAAAACTGGACAAACTTATCCACAATTAATTTTGTTAAATTTTTTCGATAGCTTTCGCTCCAGCAATTCAAAAGAGTCTGTGGAAATAACAGTGTTGGAACGGGTGTACCATACTCTTATCACCAGTTATCTTCAGCTTTGATCTGTTTCTCGTCTGTTTTGCAACTTCGGTAGGCATGATTGTATTGGTGCACTTTACCTTTACATTGGAAATTCCAGATATGCCAATAAAAGATAATAAATCTTGAGAAAATCCACACTGAGAAGTTCGAATTCCCTTAAACAAAAACGAATTCTGAAATTAAACAGCGAGCTATAGGTACAACTTATTTTAGATAATTACTTTGGAAAATGCACGGAAATAGCGAAAACGTAATAGTCCAATAAAACGTGACTACTCGATGCAGATAGTGAATCCTATTGCATTTCTCCCGATGAAATTTCACTAATTTCCAATGTCAGGTTGAATTACTAATGTAATTTTTTTTTTATTTCTATTTTATCTTCTTCTCCATTTTTTTCCCTACTGGAGTTAATCATATTTTGGATTTTCATTTTATTATTTTTGATTTTTCATTATGAACTTCTACTAGTTAAGTAGCATTAGTCAATAGCACAAGCTATAATTTGAATGAATAAAACGTTGAATGAAACCAAATATGTCATAGGTCTTATTGTTTTCTCATCCGGTACTTTCCTTTTCATTATTTCATCGTTATAGACTTTACACAATATTTAATCTAATAGTTTTATAGAAAAAATTGTTTGCCCCCCCCCCCCCCCATATAATTGTTCCGGAGTTATGCTAGATTTACACAAAACACCCTGTATCTTAAAATATTCAGGGTGTACCGACTAAAGCAGAACTTTATGGCCTTCGACCGACTGCTCCTTCAGCTCCGTACTCCTCTCCCTCAGGAGTTATTATTGTGGTCTAAACTAAAAATTTTAGATTTTCTTAACTTCCTTTTTTTTTAAAGGCAGGGGATCGAGAAGTCTCAAGCACGGAGGCCAGAGCGACCCATTGTGCTTTCGTGCTAGAAGCCCTATCACCAAAACCTTCCTGTCCTCTTAATGCAGCGCATCAGGTATCGGTAAGAAAGGCTTTTCAACTCCTCTACGGATAGGAGGGAAGAACCTTGCGTATCCAGCCTGCTCTGGGCAAAACCAAAAGTGTTCAGTTGTCTCAGGCTCTCCTTCCAGGCAGGACAGACACTCAGGGCGGTTGCTGTCAACAACTCCCATCCTTGTTAGATGAGAGTGAAACGAGCTGTGGCCAATGACGATGCCAACCACAGTTCTACATTATTTCCTTCCGAGCCCCATGAGAAAATCAGAGATATTCCTATTGGGCCCATCAAGAAACAGTTTTGTGCATACCTTTTTTTACTTTGACTTCTACTTTTTTTTTCCAAAAAGTCGTTTTTTTATAAAAATTATAAACGTTGGACTTTACTCTTTAATTTAACCTAGTACTCCCTGTGTGCTATCTGTAGCCGCCAAACAGTTATTGGCTCTTAACCTATTCTTAAACCTATTTTCAA
Organism: Dioctria rufipes; assembly: GCA_963924295.1. Lineage (NCBI taxonomy): Eukaryota > Metazoa > Arthropoda > Insecta > Diptera > Asilidae > Dioctria > Dioctria rufipes. Next base: position 32,181,920 of record OZ002742.1, read on the forward strand.
AGACAATTTGTTTCCCTACTGACTGAAAACACGTTATTTAAAAAAACAATAGGTCAAAATAAAAAAAAATGGTAAGAAAATCTAAATTTTTAAATTTAGACACACCTGAGCGGTGAGGAGTACGGAGCTGGTTGGGTAGTCATTGGAAAGGCCGTAAAGTTCTCCATGCAATCAGTTTTAGACTGTATACGCTGTACTTTTTAAGATACAGAGTGTTTTGTGAAAACCTAGCATAACTTCTTAATCACCCTGTAATTCCGAAACGGTTGATATAGGAGGGGTGGGGATACAATTTTTTAGTTTTCTATTTGAATACTATCACCTCCTGCTCTATGGACCACCATGGAGGAAACACCCCGTATAGGATAAGATGGAAACTTCATGTTGAAGCCCTATTTTTCACAATTGCTTAAATGTCGCGATGATGCCTTTACAAATGCCTTTTAAAATGATAAATATAAAATAAATTATAATAAAACCAATGGGTATGACACCAAACAAGCCATAATTTAAAATTTCCTCAACTCTATTAAGTAGATAATCCAAAGTAAAATGCCTTAAACATTCGCAAATTTACTTTATTAAGGACACACAAAAGAGTGCTCTTTCTGGTATTACAAAAGAATTTAAACGGAAAGGCAAAGAAAAAAATTAAGGATAACACAAAAGAACCCAAAAACAAAAATATTACTCCAAATGTCTTCTACAAATAATCAGACGCCGGTCTGTGCTAAGACAATCCCATTATGAGTATCATCATTAAAATGGGTCAGTTGTTGTCCTGTTTTATTTCAGCCGCGATGCGATATGGTGCAATCTTAATTGTAGGCGAGGTCAGTCTACCAGTTTAATAACCAGCGACGACGGTTAATAATGTTTGAAAAGGATTTCAGGATATTTTTCCATAAAGGTAGTAATTAAAAAAAAAGAAAAAAAAAAGGTCGAAACAGCTTATCTCTGGGATCTTTTTTGATGTACTTACAACATTTAATTTCAACCTTCTTCCTTGCGGGAGAGGAAGTTGAACGGGGAAATTTAGAAGGAAGCCACTAGCTTCTTTGTTGCTCTCACTCATTTCCACAGACTTTATGAGTTGAAATTAACTGACTTTTTCCTCAGCACTTTTAATTGTTCTATTACGATGCGAGGTAAATGTGCTCAACATCGTGAAATAATTTGTTTTTCTCCCCCATTGTAATTAAAAAACATTATTTTAGAAAAGAACGGGAAGAGGGGAGATTTCATAATGTTTCATTTAGACACTTAATTTTTGGGCTAATAATATTATGGGAATTCTATTTCCATTTAAGATTTAAATATAAAGTTAAAAATTGCACGTTAAATTTTAATTAGGTACCTTTTTTAATTTGTAACGGTTTTAAATTACTGCAACTATGCTAAATATATGAATTTGGCATTTTAAAGACTAATATCTATGTATATTTTGATTGATATCTAAAAAAAAAAAAAAAACAATTTACAAGACCTTGCTCCTCAATTAGACGTCTTATGATTTCTAACTAGTTTGTAGTCTTTTTCATATGGAGAATAGAAAAATTTTAAGAACTTTTATTTTTAACGATTCTAAATCAAATCATAAATACAAAAGGAAAAAAATGGCTTCGTCCAGGGCGTGAAGCCGGAACCTTCCGCTTCACAAGAAAAATATTTTGTATTTCTAAAGCAATAATGGGTGCATGTTAAAGAAGCGTACCTAAAACACTCTAGCTGTACTGAATTATACAGTAAAGCTGCAGCTCTAGCTAGAGTTACAAAATTTTTGTTTTCACTTTGCTATAAACTGGAGTAATACAGATATGTTCTCTATCTAGGAAAACTCTAACAGCTGTTTATATATCTAGAGCACAGGTAGAGCGATCTAGATTAAAAGAGCTTTGGATTGGATTGAAAAGAGGTTGAGTCCTCCGGGGGGAAGACTCTAGAACTTAGGCTACAGCAAGGCCCATTGTTCACCTTCTAGAATTATGACCAATAGCTCGTCCCAGCCGGATGCCTAACAATATTCAGAATTGGCCTCCAACCCTCACTGCCTGCCTCATGAAATTCCTCCAGGAGTGTGAGCCAAAGAATCTGTAGCGTTTACCGGAGAGTGCCGGACAGTGACATAAGAAGTGAGTTACCGTTTCGGGCTCTTCTCCGCATCCTTTACATATAGGATCATCAATATGTCTCATTTTGTGCAGGTGACCCCTGAGAAAAGAGTGCCCAGTTTAAAAGAGCTTTAGCTAGATCAAAAAATCTAGATGAAAATGACGAAAATGAATGGACTCGAAACGTTGAGCAATGAAATAGAAAATTAAATATTTTTCAACAAAACGATCTGTGTATTCTTCAAAATAACCTTCTACAAAATCCGTCATTTAAATAGCCTGATCAAAAACATAAGGCCAGCTGGAAACCTATCAGCTGTATATTCATCTATCATATCCAGGGAGAAATAGTAGATATATGGAAAATGGTAAAAATATTCAAAAATTCTCTTGTCATAATTGTAATTCTAAAAGATTTCGCATTTGCAATTTTCTGTTTCTCATTAATTCAAATTGAAAATTCAACTCATATTCTGATAAACAATCTACATCTTCACTATCACTATGATATTCCTGAATTCGTTACTTTCTTTCTTCTTCTGAATGTAAAAAGCTTTAAAAAGTTTCAAAATAGCTAAGTGCAAACCATGATTATAGCATAGTTGCTGATTTGCAATACACAACTTTCCAATTCAATTTCCTGCATAATGGTAGCACCATCACTTATTCTGGAGGTAACAGGTATCTTTCATACAATAGAAATACCAATGCCATCTAATTTTAATGTTATAGCAACCCAAGATTTGATGAATCTTAGAAATTTTTCATATATGATAACATCCATGTATCTTTTATTTTTGAAGCTAGTTAAGAGGAGGTACCACTGAAATATTAAGAAACACGAAAAACTTCGCGTCAAATCTGTGTATAATATCGTGCTCAAAACTACACATAGTTAGGGAAAATGCATAAACTTAGGTAATGGCGTGTCAATAATAAAGATATCGGGTTTTATGTATATGTAAGTAGCTTTAGAAATATCTACAACTTATGAGATTTCCAGAGTTTGGTACATAATAACGTAATAATGGTACATCAAATAGGTAAATTTGTCCTTGACTATATAAAGTTCAATTTGTAACAAGAATCACACACTTTTCTATTTATTTTGAAAAACCCAAATTGTTTAGTAAAATTATAAAAGAAATAAAGTCAATAATGTTAAGCATGTAAACGGCAAAAATTTCTCGTTTTTATATATTTTGCATACAATTTGGCGTTTTTAATTCATTTTATCACCGTCAGGTGGAGAGATATACTTTTCGAAGCTCTGCAGGTTTCAGTCTGTATTCTCAGAAAGTGTTTTGCCGTCTGAAAGCAATTATATAGCTTTATATGATAAAAGGCGTGTACAATGCACACGTATATCATAGGATCATATAGCTTTGCACATACTTAAAATGGTTTATTTCAGTTATAAAATTGCATATTTTTGTGCGTATTATATTTCACTGAGCTTTTGTAAACAATAATCGTGAGCTTTTTTTCGATGGTAACCCCTCTTAATATGTTAATAGATACACGACATTGTTTTCTTCATCTTTTAGTTTCATTATGATCTGGGATAACTTAACTCCTCCTTTTTACAGTACAATATATAATTTCATCATCAGTTGCATTATACTTCTGCAGAATTACGTTGCAGATTGAATAACTTTGTGTCTTTTAGTAATTTTACTAAACATTTGTATCTTAAAATTATTTTATCAGTAATAGGGACTTCTATATGTACGTTGTCTCAGTTTATACTATTCTTCTTAAAATGTGAGCTTATAATTTTCTGAGAATTGTGTGAGAATTGTCGGTAGGAAAAGTTCGTGCAGTATAAGTACGTTATATTTCTAATAATTGCTACTACAAGCCTGTACTGAGCTCTCAACACAGCGGTAACAGCTTCTAAAACAACTAGAAAAAAAAATTCAAGTGCTCACCGCACATTTCTTCCTGTTTTTGCTACTGTCGATTTTCGATTTAATTTGATACCTATTCCTATGATTTCTATATACTCTTGTCAACCACTGGCGGGATGGGACAATTAGGGAAAAAAACCCTCCAATATCTTGGTTACGACTTGAGTGTTGATGTGTTTCTCGAGAATAAACTATTTCCTGGCAAAATGAGGAAAAACAAATTATACTATTCTCTCGAGAAATTGTCGAGAAAAAACACTAAGTGTGAGTCAATTTGCCTTCCAAATGTATAAACATTAAGACTCAATCATGGCCGAAAACTGGAGTATGCTTTTTATTTGCACTGTAGGACCCCATTTTAAATCTTTTTCAAATACACTTTTTAAACACTGAGCGCACCTGATTCATTAATAAAAATTCAACATTTTATTTCCATTTAAAAACACACTCAAAAACCGCGTTCACCCTTAAAACTACCGCTAATTTAAAATATATTACACAATTAAAAAATAATAGGCTCGAAAATTATAAAAATCTTATTAAATTGAAAAAATTTCGGATCAAAGCCCAAAGAGAGCCAACTTAGCTAATCTATATTTTCGATTATGTGAACCTTGAATGAAACTCATTCCAATTTCAAAGAAGTGTTAACTAAAAATAAATCCTTGAGATCTCCCAAGGGGATTAGACCACAATTTAATGTTTACTATCATCCTGCAAAATACATGCCCCTAGTGACGAAACATTCTCTGTATGTATTATCTAGGCAATTTGAATTTGAATTTTATTAATCTTATTGATGCGGTATATTTCTCCTTCCTGCACAAAGCTACACAATATCTTAAATTAAATTTAGATTTGATTGGATACAGTATTCAAATCTATAAATGCTATCATCCTCTATTCCCCAGTCGAATGTTAAATAGACAATGGCCCAGAACACGTTTTCATTGCATATATAGGTAGGCAGTAGGTACGTGTGAATTCATATAGGAGCTAGTTTGCAATTGTAAGCGATAAATTTAATTATGAGCTCAAAATCAGACACTTCAAGTCTCGTAAATGCACTTCCACGTACAAAAACAAAACATCCTCCTCCATTGTGGCAGTAGACAGTAAATCTCACTCGCAACTCCCATTTAACATTAAATGAAGATCATATCTCAAGGGTTCCTGAAAACTGAGTTCATATAATTTAAGTTAGGTAGTCTGTATTACATAGGTGTACAGTTATAGTATAGCAGAATTTATATTGTTACTATGATATCAAAACATTAAATACAAACAAAGCTGAGGTACATACATATTACAGACATCACAGCATCCTGCACAGAATATATTGTTTGTACCTATGAAGGTGTGAGATACTCAAATTGTGAAGTACTAAACTTGGAAAACAATTTTCACGGCATATAAATCAATTGTGGTCATTGAGAACCACAATTATTGCTCTAAGTGTTGCAGTCATATGGTGGTCTTTCCCCGTTAATGTAGATCGCAGGCAAGTTATGAAGTAAAGTTACTGGTAAACTTGTGGTGGGTTTTCTAGCATTTAATGTTTTATATAGGTGTGTATAAAATTGCACAAACCATTATTCAGTTCCATACAAGGTACGTGAGTTAGTTAAAATTAACATGAGCCCTTAATGTCAGAAAAGGAATTTTAGTTTCGGGGAAATTTTGTCGGCTTACTGCTAATATAAGGATTCAAATTTTTTGTCAATTGAAAAGTCCATAGATACTTGTATTAATAGTCCTCAGAACATATTATGTACCTTATATTTATTTCCTGTAACCATTTTAGATTTAAGACATTATCATTCATAAATTTATCTGGCGCCTGATAATTATCATAACTATCTGAAAGCTCCTGATTGTTCTTATGAATCCAAAGGCTAAAAACGCAGTATTAATTTATTTTGCGATAACAAATCCAAAGGCCAAAGTGCTGTGTAGGATAAACAATGAAGGATTCAAAAGCTCATAACATACACATACATATATGAAATTGAGTGTCACCAAAAAATTAATGGATTGTGTGATGAAATAACAAATTAGAACATTTTTTTAGCTTTTGCTATATACCGGAGATACCCCAAAAAATTCTTTCTTGAAGAAAATATATGAAATTGAGTGAATCTAGCGATTTTCATATATGAGAAAACAATTCAGCTAGGCCTTCACTATGGTATAAACTTATTTACGAGGTGATAGGGGTATAGAAATAATTGAGCCGTTTATTTTGAAAGTGCCGTAAGTCCATTTATATTCGAATCGAGACATTGAAGAGTTTTACGTTGGATTAAATTTAAAAATATGAGTAATAAACAACATAGTAGAATAATGATTTTGAGTTTCTAAGGGTGTCAAATTTATCATCCCATTTAGCATAATTAATATTATTTAAGAAATAATATGTTTTTGATTGCTATAAATGGTCTTATGCCACTTTCAAAATCAATGAAATAACGCTTTCAATTCTTAAAAAAGAACAAGTCCATATAGCCCGAGAGCTAGCAACGTCACGAAAAAACAACTTTACTTCGGCTGATTCTTTGGTATCACCCCTCTTTCACTATCTCAATAGGCATGCGTTCCATCTGGCTGGCGCAACGCGTTGCGTTTATGTGCGCATTCAGTTTTACAGGTAAAAAAAGCAGTTTTCAAAATGATTTTAGTTCGATTTTTGTTTTTTTCATCTGTTTTCATAAGCATCGGACAATATAAATTCATTATTCCCAGACAATTACCTCGTTGGTAGCATCGTGCCAGACGTTTTTTTTTTTTTATTTATTTTTTTTTTTTTTCATTACAAAAAAATGTAATTTACGTAATGTATGTAATTACGAGATAGTTTAATTATCGAACCATATAAAATTAATTTTCCAGGCGATAATTCAGTTAATTATCAATAGTCAGGTCAGATCGATTCGACTGTGATAGGGAATGTGCCATCCCACACGACTATTCTTGATGCAGTATGCAAAGAAATATCTCTCCCGAGCAAACCTGCTTGCATGGGAGTAAATGTAGCGGCTATACATAATTATGTAATAAAATGTTAAACGGAAAATTTGGAAAAGCTTTAAAAGTAAATTGTATCTCAACTGAAAGAAACTGGCATTGATGTTTTACACCATCAATCAAAGAGAGTGAATGTATACGTCGAGATGAATCGGCTAGCGAGGTTTCAATATGATCAAATCAAATTCGTCCTCATAATTTCACTGCTCAACTGAAAAATGTTCGGTTCAAGGAAGTTACATTTTTCATCAACCACTGGCCGGCTGATGATATGGCGTCTTATATTGGTGATAAAATTATTCACTTAAAATTCAACGAATGCTTCTCTTATCGGGTTGAAAATAATAGAGTATGGAAGAGTCATTATCATGTGAAGAACATGAAGAAGCAGATTCGAGGATTATCTACCATATTTGTCAAATTTATATCGACGCTGAAGTTGTAATAAGATGCTTAGATTCTGATATTCTCATTATACTCCGTGGTAACATAGCTAATTTTAATGTTTCCTTAAAATTTTGGATCAACATGGGCGTGGATAATCATGAACGCTACATCCATCAATGAATTGTGCAAAACTCTGGATTCTTCCGTCAATATCTGGAGGATTCCAGGCCATAAAATGTTGTGATTACACTCCAGTATTTTTCGCAAAGGGAAATTGAGGCCTTTCAAATTACTAGAAGACGCGGAAGATTATTAGCTTGTATTTCAAAATATTGCCACCGATGATGAAAATATACTGAAAAGTACATTTGTCACCTTGGACAGATTTGTTTCTGCAGCTCCGCAGATTAACAACGGCAACGATGTCAGATTTCATTTATTTTCTAATACGTATCAGTCAAAAATTTCAGTGAAAGTTAAATGCAGAAGAAAGTTAAATATGCAGAAATCTCAATCCATCAAGCTTACCACCGTGCAGAGGTGAATTACTGCAGCATTTATTGAGAGTCCAATACGTGACTACATTTTGGAGAAATGCTCACTCTAAATCTCTTACATCTGCAGAAATCAATGTATTCAAGGTAAAACTTGTCATTTTTTATATTTCAAATAATTGCTTTTATTAATTTTTCCATGGAAATCTATCCAAGTTCTAATTCAATAGCGGATCTGTATAACAGTGGATTTTCTCTTCCAGTATTTTATCAAGAATATCCTCAAATCTGATCCAGATATAAATCAATTTTGCCCAGAAGCTTTTCTGTAGCTCTTGAAATTCTCTACAAAAAAAGAATAGGACAAAATTGTGCTATTTCGCTGAGTTCATGAAATATTCTCAAAGTATCATCGTGAGAAAAAAAACTAATTTACTATGCTCAAATTGGTGTGGTACCTAATTAGCAACCGAGTTATCGCCTGGAAAATTAATTTCATGTGCTTCGATAATTAAACTATCTCGTATGAAAATTACAGCCGTAATAAAATACATTTTTTTTTGTGAAAAAAAAAACGTCTGGCACGGTGCTAGCAACGAGGTAATTGTCTGGGAATAATGAATTTATATTGTCCGATGCTTATGAAAACAGATGAAAAAAACAAAAATCGAACTAAAATCATTTTGAAAACTGCTTTTTTTAACTGTAAAACTGTAAACGCAACGCGTCTCACCAGCCAGATGGGCCGCATGAGTACTGATATGCTGTAAGGCAAGGCATATCAAAAAACTGGGCGAACTAAAGTCATTTCTCGAAAACGTTGCTAGCTCTTATACTAAAAGGTAAAATAAAATTTCCTTACAAAAAAAAAATGTGTACTTAGACTTTTATGTTATAAAATCAAAAAAATATTCAACTTTTATTCTCTGTTAAATAATTTTTACATTAAAATTAGTATTGTTTTAGTAATCATTATTCAGTCTTCTCTAGTTTGTGAATGCGGAAGGGATTTGAAATAACTATGGTGTGCAGGTTTGTAATAAATTCATTAAGTCCTTGCATTTTAGGTTTCCGAGTGGTCATATTTTTCTTGTATAGTGATGCCAACTTGATATTATTAAAGTTCTGTTATCTTCCCCGTCCTCCGTCTCATCCAACATATTTTGAAATGAACTCCGCACGTTTCATTTTATTTAGAATGAACTTATTTTTTCGATAAATTTTTATAAATTCGTAAAATTCCTGAGAGATAAACAATAAATTGTTTTTCTTTTAATGCCATTTTTACAAGTCCGAAATCTTTATCATTAGATAAAAATGAATGCTCTATTAGCAGGAACTTATGGTCAATGATATATAGTATATTATTTTCGGTTGATTGGACAATCAATTTTTAACCATGGTTACAGCTATTTTAATATGTCTGTTGTGTCCTGAACACACATGACTGTAAGCTATAATATACCTTGCGTTTTTAAGAGTTTTTAAATGCTTCAGGATACATAATGCTAATTCCTGTGAACCTCTGGATGTGATGGTTTCATCCATACACATACATGTAAACATTATTTTCATAGATGTTGTGAAAGTTGTGAAAGCTCTACATTTGTGATAATAAATTTTTTATATATGAAGACACTTTCTATACGCAAAAGCATGGACTAGCTATGGGTAGCAGCCCATCGAGCATTTTTGTAGAGTTTGTATTGGACGACCTCTTGAACCAAATTATTGAAGATTTACCGCATATACCAGTATTTATTTAAAAATTCGTAGATGACCTTATCACAGTGTTGCGATTGACACTATAAAAATTTTCAATACTAAACATCCACGTATCAAATTCACCATGGAACAAGAGGATCATATCTCCAAAAGCATCCTTTTTCTAGATTTAAAACTCTTCAGGGATGATAATAAAATCATCACTGACTGGTAAATGAAACCAATAGCATCAGATCGTCTATTAAACTATTTCTCGGCTCATCCCTATAAGATGAAATTTAATGTGGGTCTTTCTTTTACAAAGAAGGTGATCACACTTAGTGCCCAACAATTCCATGAAGTGAACTATAACAGAATAAGCACTATACTGGCTTCAAATCATTACCCCACACATATAATATCTAAGATCATTAAAAATACCAAACATATCTTCAATAACAATAGAATAGAGAATCGAGACGACAATCAGCCCGCACAAGTCACTAGATACACAAAACTCACATACGTACCACCAATATTATCCCCTTTCTGAATAATAATAGCTCAAATATTTCTCTATGACTACAACAACAAAACAAACAGAGATAAATAATATACACAGATACTAAAACCAAGATTTAAAACCCTTTAATAGGTGCAATATATGAAATAAAATGCAACACCACTAATTGTAACAAGATCTACATCGAACAGACGGGGAGGGATATCAAAACACGCATACGGGAGCACAAAAACGATTTTAGCCGAGCAACTGAACTCACCATAAACAATTCTGAGGCACAAAGGTATGATCGCAATTATAACACAGCATGTTTAGCACATGCCATCAAGAATAAGCATAATTTTAACTATGACAACCCTACAATATTTTACAAAGAACAATCCTCGACAAAACGAAAAAACATAAAAGCTCCATATATTCACTCCAGAAAGCCTAACACCACGAACTTCAAAGTGGACACACAGTACATCAAATCTCATTATCTATTCTATTATTATATTCTACATCCAGCTCCTTGAGTATGGTCAAAATCCATGACCGAAATATATCGGATGAATAACACAATACGTGTTTAACTTATTCAACCCTTGGGAGTATATGACCCAAGAAACCTATGCATAAATCCAGATTTAATATGCACAAATTACGCTTGTAATATGTAACTGAAGTAGTTAGCTTTGGTTAGGGTACTGCTTTTTGTAAGTCGAAAGAATAACTGAAATAGTGACTAGAATAATGTAATGCCAAATTTTGATCATAATTTAGGGTTCCGTTCCCAAAGGGTAACAACAGGAACCCTATTACTAAGACTTCGTTGTCCGTCCATCACCAGGTTGTTTCTCATGAACCGTAATAGGCAGACAACTGAAATTTTCACAGACTGTGTTTTTCTATTGCCGCTATAACAAAATAATAAAAATAAAATTAAATTAAAAATTAGAGGGAATTACAAGAAACGTGATTTTTTCGGCGTTTTTTGTTCGATCTTAACAATCGTTGTATATCTTGAACCATAATAGGTAGACACATGAAATTTTCAAACAGTGAGTAATACTATAGCTGCTAAAATAACGAATAATAAAAATAAGAAAATAATAATTAAATAAAAAGTACATAGTATTAAATTTTGTACGATGGTACGGAACCCTTTGTGCGCGAGTCCGACTCGCACTTGTCCGGTTTTTTAATGATTCGATTGACAATTCTGCCTGTCTTAAATCAGCATCGTTTTTGTTTATAAGATTTGTCTTTCTTCGTCATTATTCGATGCCTTGATTTTAATATTTAAACGATCACATTTCCGCAGCTTATCGAAAGTGAAATTTGATATTAAATTGTTTATAAAAAATTCAATGCACATTGATAATTCAATTGCTACTTTGATAATTAAACATAAAGCTGTGATCTCATACAATTTTATTGCACAATATTTTGAATAACCATTTGAAACTTTCACAATGGGACTTACACCACTTTCAACATGAAGTTTTCGATCACTTCATTAATCCAGCAAATTTTCGTATTACAAAATTTTAATGATTTTAAATATCTTAGTAACAAGTTACTTCAGATTGGAAAGATTATGTAAAAATGTAACTAAAGGGTTTTCCAATAAAAGGTGTTATTTTGATATTCAAAGAAAAATGCCATTTTTTGAGATAAATGATCGGATCTTTATTTCATTATAAAGAGGAAGGTATGCCGTTAATAATGGAAAATAACATCAGCCAAATGACCACCACGACCACGCCTACAGGAATGCTTTTGTAAAATTATAATCTGATTGCTTTCCCTATCAACAGGTCCACGCTACGCTACCTTAGATAATATTTTCACTAAAGATTTACCTTTTGCAAGTCTCAACAAAGTTTCCTACATACCTTCTGAACTTAAGAATCTACAGTAACGGCCTAATTCGCGATCTGAACCTTCCAATTTCATCAATCTTCTAGAGCCAAAAGTAAACATCATATCATGTAGGGCCAGACATACGAATTTAAAATCATAATTGACCAAAGGACAATAAATTCGCCAATATACAAGATCTTATGACGGCTATAGATATTGATTACATACCAAAGCAGTGGCGAATGTTTATAGATTCAACCATTGCATTGTGTATCGTGATTATAAAACTTTACATAAAGATCGCCTTCTAGCGGAGTGTCAGGAATTGTCCTGGAGCAGCGTATACGAAACTAACTCTGTAGACGATAAAGTAGGCATCCTTTCGCATACTTTGACCGAACTGTTTAATAGACACGTACCTTTACGAACGAGCCGATTTCAGCCGCAGATATGCCCATGGATCACAGATGAAATACGGAACATATTATTGGAAAGAGATTACCTATTTGATAAATATAAACTTATCCGTTCAGCTGATGCGAAAAATAGATATAAACGAGTCCGCAATATGATAAGATCTGCGAAGCGTGCGTACTTTTGTAAGAAGCTAGATGTAAGCCAGCCCTCCAAGAAATTATGGAGAAATATTCGTGACTTAGGAGTTCATGGGCGAGAGATACCAGCTGTAAATCAAGACCCAAATCAATTATATAATTTTTTTTTTGACAGGTCTCTCGGGCTCATCTCTTTGGCCTGAAGGTTTTTCAGTTGATGATGTTGCTTTTCATTGCATTGATGAAGTTGAGGTTATGCTGACTCTATCTACTATTAAATCAGATGCGACAGGACCTGATGCACTGCAACCAAAATTTATAAAACTTATTGCGCCTATAATAGTGAAAATTCTAACGCACATATTCAACCATTGTATCACTACATCTCAAGTTCCTAATCAATGGAAACAAGCATTGGTGGTTCCAAGTCCACTGCATGTACTCCAAGTGACCAGCAAACCATGAACTACACGAAAAGAAACTGTTTACTGTCAACCAGGCAATCTGGGTTTCGTCCATATCAAAGCTGTGAAACCGCTGTGCTAAATGTAACATCGAATATTCACATGGCCCTTGATGAAGATCATTTAACTATTCTTGCGCTACTTGATTTTAGTAAAGCGTTCGACTCTATAGATCACTCGAAATTACTAGCTAAATTGAGTAATAAATTCCTCTTCTCTTCATCGGCATTACTCGTAGCCTTCATTAAAAGTTTTATAAGTGGGCGTAGTCAATTTGTAAAAACAAATAATGTTACCTCGAGAAGTATATCTCTCTCTTGTGGCATACCCCAGGGATCCATACTTGGTCCCCTGCTTTTTAGTCTATATATCAATGATCTCCCAGATGTTATTGTGGATGCCTCCGTTCATCTGTATGATGATGATGTGCAAATATACCTTAGTAGACCAATTAGCTTAGTGGAAGATTGTATAAGTCGGATAAATGAGGATCTCAAACTTGTATATGACTGGTCTGAGCAAAATAACTTAACTCTTAACCATAATAAATCGAACTGTATGGCGACCTATAGACGTGATATTGATGAGAATTCTTTACCACCGATTTATTTGAACGACAATAGACTAGTATATGTAAATTCTGTGAAGTGTTTAGGGTTTCACCTCAACTCAAAATTTTCATGTTGTGATCATGTCAATGTTACACTAAGGAAAATATATGGATGCCTGCGGCAGCTTTAGTTGAACTCCGATTACATAATGCATCACTTACGAGTAAGACTAGCTAAATCCCTTTTACTGCCCTGTTTCACATATGGCTGTACGATATTTCCAGTTCTCGATTCAGTCTGTCGTAGGAAACTCTTGGTTGCATTCAATGATGTAATCCGATTTATCTTTAAATTGTCACGATATAGTCACCCCTCTCCTTATGTAACGTCCTTGCTTGGCTGTCCGATAGAAAATTCCTTCATAGACTTATACACAGCGAGAAATCTTCATACCTATTTGAGAGATTGAATTTCCTGCAGTCATCCCGGCACATGAACATTTCGATCCCCCGTTGCAAATCACGCTATGGGGAGCGCTCTTACTTCGTCCAGGGCATTCATTTGTGGAATCGTTTGCCAGCTAACATACAGAGAACAGGATCCAACGGAATCTTTTACAAATCAATATTGCCACTAAACTTATCCTAAACATTGGGGGCACATTTTGGATACATATTGTTTTCTTTCTCTCTTTTATTTTCTAACTGATATACATGTTTTTTCTTTTCCTATTCCCCTCTCAGCTCTCTAAATTTACTCCATTTACTCATAATATGACTAATAAAAATAGAGTCTATTCTTAAATCTATAATTATTTGTTAGTTTAGTTTGGCTAAGCTTAGTTAGTTAAGTTAGTTTTTAGTAAATTAATGTATTTCCCCAAATTTAATGTGGCACTATTATTTTATTAATTATGTACAATTCCAATTAACTTTGTACGTTTAAGATCTTGTTATCTTTGTACTACTCAAGAAATATATTCTATTCTATTCTATTCTACTTTTTTGCAAGGACAATATTAAGGCTTTCAGTAGATTTAAGGAAAACTTATGAAAACATAAAAATGTGAGTGCGTGCTATATTCTCAGCATGAGTGACACATTTGTAGTGATTTAAAAATTATCTGCTTAATTCGCGGATATCAATTAGGTCACACTAATCATCCACATTTCTTATGTGAATGGGATTAAAAAAAAAATGGAATTATGCATTTAAAACCCTAGGTATAAGAAGATTCACTTTTGCACGACCAACTGGATTTTTCGCCGAAAACTTGGGAGCTATTTGAGATGAGCATGGAGAGCGATTTCACCAATCCATCAAAATAATTGAACGACGCTTCAAGGGAAAGTGTATGAGGAGTATGTTGGCAAATTACTGCTGGAACATATTTCGAGACGACCTGGAAGCAGAATAAGAAGTAAAATAAAAGTTAGTAGCATTTACAACAAGCGAAAAAGTTATAATTGGTGTCAGAACAATAATAAAGGGTTTTCCAATAACAGGTGTTATTTTGATATTCAAAGAAAAATGCCATTTTTTGAGATAAATGATCGAATCTTTATTTCATTATAAAGAGAAAGGTATGCCGTTAATAATGGAAAATAACATCAGCCAAATGACCACCAAGACCACGCCTACAGGACCATATCCTTTTCATGAAATTTTCCATAACCAAATCGCAAAGTGGCTGCCCCATATCCTCGATAGCCTCACGAATTCCATCTTTGTGGTCTTGAATCGACGCTGGGCTGTTGGCGTAGACCTTCTCTTTCACGTGACCCCAAAGGGAGAAGTCGCAAGGTGTTAAGTCAAAAGATCTCGGTGGCCAATTGTGATCACCTCTTCGAGAGATAACACGGTCCGGAAACTTTTCCCGTAAAAGATCAATGGTTTCGTTGCTTGTATGGCACGTAGCGCCCGTCTTGTTGAAAGTAAACGTTGTCCAGATCAAGACCATCCAATTCCGGCCATAAAATCATCTGTCGATAGCGCAATCCATTCACCGTAACTGTTGCTCCAGCCACTTTTTCGAAAAACTAAGGTCCAATGACCCCGCGGGACCATAAACCGCACCAAACAGTCACACGTTGAGGATAGAGAGGCTTTTCAATAATAACTCTTGGGTTTTCCGAGCCCTAAATGCGACAATTTTTCTTGTTGACGAAGCCATCGAGGTGGAAATGGGCCTCATCACTCAAGATGACTTTCCGATGGAATTCCGGATCATTTTCATGCATTTCAAGGACCCAATCAGCAAAGAATCGACGTTGTTGATGATCGGCTGGCTTGAGTTCTTGTGTTAACTGAACTTTATAAGCCTTAAGACCCAAATCTTTATGCAAAATCCGGTGTAATGACGTTTGTGGAATGCCTAATTCCAAAGAACGACGAGGAATGGACAAACCTGGGTTTTCTTCAACACTTTCGGCTACAGCAGCAATATTCTGGGCTGTTCTTGAGCGACGTGCACGGGTTTTATTCTTCACATCACTAACTTGTCCCGACAGCTCGAATTTTTCTACCAATTTCTGTATTGCGGTCCGACAAGGTGCTTCACGACGACCCAAAAATGTTCGAGTTTTACGAACCGTCTCTGCCACATTTTCACCATTTTTATAGTGAATTTTCATAATTTCAGTGCGTTGTTGAATCATGTATCGTTCCATTTTTATTAATGGCGTAGTTTCTGCTTGTCAAATGTCAAAAAATGACAGCTCCAAAAGTGACATCTACCGAAACAGCGGGCTAATTAAAATAACACCTCTTATTGGAAAACCCTTTATTATACCCTAGATGAAAATAAAAGTTAAATAAAGCGAAAACCAGATTGGGGTCATTTTTGACATTTTATTTACCAGTTTTATGAAAACGCCATGTACGAAATTTCAGCTCTACATCAGTGTCCAAATAAATAGATAAAAACGAAAGTTTTGTATGGCAACCCTACGAAGGAGTTTAAAAGGGCGTGTGCATAATATTTGCCCTCTATGTAAACGCGGTCTCAAGTTATCGAATTTAAACCCGAGACAACAAGAAGTCCGAAATCGCTATATTCTTATGACATAAAGCAAAAACTTGTGACATTTAGAGAAAAATTTAAGACCAGAATTGGGGTCAAAAACTCCGAATTACGAAATCTGGACAGGTCAGGTTCTTGCATTTTGGGGCTTGTCGAACAAAGCCGTTTAATGTGAAGTTGGCACTTGGAAGGTATGGAGATTTTGTATTATGCATGAAAAAAAAATGGATTTTCTCTTTTCGGAGTTTATTTTTATTTTCCATTTGTGGAAATAATTTCCAACTGTCAGAAGTCCCTGTTGTAGGTTAGTTTGGATTTTTGTTTTTTTTTTGTTTCTTTTTATCAGAATCAATGTGATCCCAAAGATTAATGGCTACTTCAGTTTTTACATTAAGAGGACCCCAATCATTCCATGGGCAGCGTCTTTTTTGTAAGATTTTAATTAATTTAATTTTAAACCAACAGATAAGCACTTTTTTTTAATACAACCAAGTTGGGCGATAAATTAATGATATATTCGTACAAATTTCAAAATGATAGGATTACTTTCACCACAAAATCTCTAGCAGTAAGAACCAATAAACCATTCACTTGTATTTTTGACAGAAAAAGACGAAATTTTCCGAAAAACCTCGTTACCTTAAAGCCGTCATTTATACACGACAAAGCGAATATTCTCCATATACAACCATAAAGAATATCCTGTTGAATACATACACATATTACGTAAGATCCAATAAAATGAACGATAACAGTGATAGAGCACCTCTCATCTCGATGGCAAATTCACAAAATAGCTCTCAAATATTTTACTATTGATGATAGATTTTATGCATGTAATACATCCTTTCGAGGTTATTCAAAAAATAAAAAAAATAAAACTTTACTGAAAATTTATTGGTCTTATGTCTCTGTCTGGGCACATATGACTCGAGCAGTCCTTAGAGACGTTATTGAAATATTTCGAGATGTGTCCTTTTGCCCAGTCTATTTGCAAGAATACTTGATAGAAATGATGGAAACTTTTCTACGTAACTCTTGTCGTATTCGAAAGTTACTACGTAAACACATACATATATGTATGCACATATACGAAATGAATGGTAAATATTTTTTAGAAAAAAATTTTTTGAAAGAAAGAAGAAAAAAAAAAGGGAAGAGAAAACTTGTTCAAATTAAATTTTCTCTGGACCGCAAATTTTCATTTGATACCCTTCCATTTTAACCAATGTCCTTATGGTCTGTCTTGTTTGCTATACTATGTTGCCCTCTTGTTGGGTAACGAACTTTCATGGATTATTCAACTCTACTCCTGTAAGCGTCTGACATGTTGTCCTTCGGGTGTCCGAAATATGTATGTAAAGCATAAAAACTTTATTTCATTCTACATATTTCCATAACAGATTTATGTCCTGGGAACTTGTGTCACCCCTTGTACATAGTAACTACCTACCAACTCCTTTTTTAGGATGAGAAATGAAATTCCTGTGTTAAGATTTTCAAGTTGAACTTGTCAATAAAATCTGCCTGCCCTGCCGTAAAAGAGGGCAGTATGGGTATGAAGGAGGGACACAAGGACGCGGGTGTATTTCATGTGAAACACCAGATTGGCGACAGTGAAAATAAGCCAAGGGGGCCTCTTTTACATGAAAATATATATAAAAAAAAAACGTGTACCCATTTATTCCTCGGCATATATCATGATGTTATCTCGTTTTTATCACATCTGTAAGTTTCAAATACGACGGTGGAATACAAAAATAACGCTTCAATGCCTCAAGTTTCCATTCGACCTGAACTGAACGACGAGTGAAGTGTATACACAATTTTACATGATAATATAGGAAATGTCTACATGTACAGAGAAGTCTCAATTGGAGACTTCTTAGATGGATATATCCTGATTCCTGAATTATCTCGGCTAGAAATGTAACGACCAATTGTGATAATTGTATTCTCACGTTTCAGAATTTCGCTTGGCCTCGAAAAGTTTTTCTTTTTTTACTGTTTCAGGTTTAGGTTTATATACTCCCCCCCCCCCTCCACACATTCCTTCAGCTCCTGGCCTAACATTCAAGCAACCTGGACCATATCTCATCCTTTATTCTGTATTTAGGTATAGCTATATGCATTTTCTTTTTCACTCGCCAATCCTGACCGTATCTCCTTCAGATAGCTTAGCCAACAGGCAATGTAAGCATCACTGAGAGAGTGAAAGATTATGTAATCAATCTGGGGGGCGGGAAAGAGCTGAGTCATGATAACTGATGTAGTGACTTGGCCCTTCTGCTGTTTTCATTTTGGGGGGGAATGAATTAGAGAAGAAAGAGTTGTTAGAGCTTGTGCCAAGAAATGATATGCATTTATCGGTGGAAGGTGGAAGTGTAATATATTTTTCATGAAAACGAGATTTCACACTGACGGATATACTCTGTTTCATATTTATCGATTAATCTTTGTCTGTTTTCTACAAATTGTATGGCTTGTGTAGCATTAACGACTTTCTCGCTTCCCAGCTGTGATCAATATACCCAGATACAAAATATTCATTTTATATAGCATCTTTAAAGAAGGTGATGAATGGCATGTAATATCTTGTGGAGTACAAAAGTGTGTTCTCCTTTTACGTCGTATCTATCTACCATGTCTCTATTGATTTATGGAAATTTCATTAAATCTTCTAACCTTTTTGTAAATTGCGATGAAAGAATAGCATAGAGAAATAATGGGTTTTGGTCATTTTGGTTTTAAAATTAATTTAGTTGTCATTTTATTATAAAGAATATGAATATTGAACAAAAGAAAAGTCACTATTAGAAAATGTTAACAATTTTTTAAAAAATTTATAACTAATGTGGGCCGCACACTGCACAATCACCGACTTTAGTCGATGACTAAAAAGTCAATTGACTTTGCTCGTTAAGGCCAAAACACAGTGAGAGCGACACAACAATGTTGGCAACTTAGTTGGCGATAATGTCGCATTTAAAACACAGTGAACGCGACTCCACAAATGTTTTTGACAGCTATCTCTCTTTAATTTATTGTAAAAGAAATGGCGAAAAGGTAAATCGCTAGTATAGCCTATGCGGCTTACTTAAAATTGCAAAGCATAAAGAAAAAACTAAAAAGAGCTAAGAAGAGATTTCTATACATGGGATGACGTTTATTGCACAACATAACTTTTTTCCTCATTTTCCATATTAATTCTTTTTCAAAACCCATAATTTGTCAAACTAATAAATGAAATCAATTTTATACAAGTTTTTAATAACTAGTTTATTAACTTGTTATTGGTCATATGGTGGAGGTCATAAAATAAAGAGCCACTGATACTGCCGCAATTTAATTTTTGCAGATAATTATACAGCATAGTCAATCTGGGGTTAGACGTCAATACGACGCACGACGAGGGGCCAAAGGCAAAGGAAGGAAAGGAAGCACATACTAGATATATGCGTTAAGGCCTAATGATCTGGACGTTTGGGGATTGACAAGGAAAATACGTACACACAGTATTACACTTACTAAATATAATATAAGCTAAATGTCCTTAGCAAGCTTAATTTTCTTAATTAGATGATAATTTCTTTGAGTTAGAATTATTTTTTTTTATAGCTCTTGTCCAACATTGTAATCTGTCAGTGTGGAGACCCTAGTAATTATGCGCCAGGTTTTATGTTATCACACATACACATAATAGGTCCGTCCAGACCCCTTCCAGGGAAGTTATGAATTTGTACTGATGTTAAAGTGAAGGACATACTATGGAGAAGTTTTCGAAGCAAAATAAATAGCAAGAAAAAAAATCTAAATCAAACCCTCAAAACGCATAGCAATTTTAAAGTAGTCATTATGAGATGTAAAATGGTATATACAATAGTAACATAAAACAGGAGGTTGAGTCTTAAACATTACCTAGGCGCTCAAAGCTCACCAAGGTGAGATTGAGACCTAAACAAAATGTACTCAAATTATATAACGTGAGGTTGAGACTTCAGCACTTATAGGCGTTCAAAAACTCACCGCAGTGAGATTAAGACCTAAGCATGAAAAATAAAACCCACAACTGGAAAAGACGATTAATTAAAATCCAATGACTGTACCATGCTATGACTGTACAAAAATTCGGCTGAGGGCCGACAGGCTAAGCAACGATCACTTCTTCAGTGTAGTTAAGGTAGCACAGAATTCAAGTGAAGAGCGCAGTATTTTTGTTTTTGGTTTAATTTTCTAACCTCGAGTTGTAGCATAAAATCGGATCTTGTTTGGAAGTGGATTGGACCGAATTTTTCTCTGGAAATCGGCCTGAGTGCGCATCTCCACACCACCAGATAACTGCTATTATTTATTTTCAATTGATTATATTATATGGGTAGATAATAGGGTCTTTTTTTTTTTGTAATATATATTAAGTGGTAGAACAGTAAATCACTGTTACCGAATTTTTGTGAAGGTTCTGGTGAAATGTGTTGTGAAGTATAATAGTAGTAAGTGAAATTTGAAACGCTGTTTTCTATATTTTCCTTTGAGTTTCGTAGTTTGACTCATTAAAAAAAAAAATTGTAAATTAAAAGAAAACTACGTGGCGCCCAAAATTTTCCCACCTCAGGAATACGTGTATAAGAGGACCTCGCCCTCACCTGTATGAGGCTAGCCACCCTACGCATCAGGGCTGCGTAACAAACTATTATCTTTTGGTTTACTATGTTTCATAAAAATATCCAAATCCACATAACATGAATGTCAATTATGTTGGCGACTAATTTAGAGATTTTCCCAAACTTTTTGTTGGCAACTTATCGCGTCGCCCTCATTATGTTGAGTATATGGGATTCGAATCTTTGACAGCAACCAATTTACGGCGACTTTGTTGTGTCGTCCTCACTGTGTTTTGGCCTTTACACCCAAAAGCGTTCGGTACCGCAAACTGCTTTATTATACGTCAACAGCAACTAAAAAATCAGAAGGGATTTGACGACTTGCAACTGACTGAATCTAACTGACTGCGATGTTGCCAATTTAGCCACTTTGTTGTTAAATTTAGCCACTTCTTAAAGCTTTTGGCCACATTTTCTTACTTTTAGCTATTAGCCACTTTTTTAGCCACTTATATTCTTTCCAAAGCTGTTTTTTCATCACAGGCATTTTTAAAAAACTTTTCCAATTTTCTACCCAGGACTTACAATTTTTAGAGAAATTCAAACAATATATTTGTATGCTATTGATGGACGGGATTAGAAGGTACCATTGTTGTTAAATATATACATGGGAAAAGTAGCGAAACCGTAAGCCTCCAACTAGAACGAAGCTTTTTTTGATTTTTGTACTGAAGAAAACATTCCATGCTTACTGTGTGTAGGAAAAATTTTATGAAATCGGTATCGTAAAGGATATTTTGTGTGTACCGCAAATTCTTCCACGAACGTCAAAGCTGGGTTGAGTTATTAAGTTGAAATAAATCAAGGAGCATAAAACTGGAAAAGAGCCACTTAAGATTTTAAAATTATGTGATACTCGTTGGCTATCGATTAAACCTGTCATATCCCGCATACATACTAGAGCAGTGGGATGAATTATCGTTACATTTTCAATTCAGTCATGAGAAAGAGAATTGTTGTATTTTACACTCAATGAACACGGACCCAACAAATCAACATTATTTAATTTACGTTAAAAGTGTTGTTTCTGAAGTACAATTATCTGTGAAATTAATCGAAGAGGATAACATCAATCCATCAAAACTTTTAACTTGCCTTTACGTCTTTAATTAAGTCGCTTTATGGAAAAATCCTGATTTCAACAATTTGCATCGGATTGACTTCCTCAGCCGTAAAATATCATATAGATCCGTCACCGTACCTGGGTTTTAGTTTTGAGTCTACTTTTCGAAAAACTAGTATAATAGCTGATGAAGAAAACATTGCACGCACCCGATATGCAAGAATTTTACATTGAAGTTAATAGACGAGTTGCAACAAAAGTTACTTACAAATATTGAAATATTGAAAAAAAATTACAGTATTAAATGTAATAGAATTTTTAAAAATTGTTAAAGGTAAAGAAATTATAGAATTGCGGAAGTTATGGGGACCAAAAACAAAATTATTGACAATACTTTAACTCAACTTAACTTTTTTTTAACAGACTATCAAAACCAGCTTAACACAATCTCGCTGCATGGACGGTCAACAATACATGCGTTTGTTTCATCACTTAGTCGGTGTTAGTATTAGTATGTTCTGCGTTAGCTATTTCACTGCTGAAGATAGCATTCAAATACAGAAGAAATCTAAACCCCGGAATAGAATGAATTTGAAGACACTTAATTCAATAATAAGAGTTAAGACTTCTTTAAAATTGTTGGGGAAAGAAGATGTCCTTAAGGTTATAGGTACACTTTTTAGCCAAAAATTCTTAAAATTTAGCTACTTCTAGTCACTTTTTATGTAGATTTTAGCCACAAATCTTAGCCAAGAGTGGGCAACTCGTCCGACTGTTGTGCTCAGTCTACATCAGCAACTTTAATATTTACGCGGTGAGATCTTATTGCTTTTCTGAAGAGAACATCCTGAAAATTAAAAGTGGAAAAAAATTCATATTATTTGTAAATTTCCTCGAAGCCACCAGCAATTTAGGAATGTAAGGTAGGCCGCACACTGCACAATCACCGACTGTAGTCAGTGACTAAAAAGTCAGTTGACTTTGATCGTTTGACGTCAACCAGCAATTAAAAAAATCAGAAGGGAGCTGACGTCTGGAAACTGACTGAGTCGAACCGAGACTGTTGCGGTCAGTATGCATCAGTAATTGATTTTTGCTGATCGCAAGAAAATGATTTTAACGAAAGAAAATTTACTTTCCTGAAGTTTGTGTTCTTTTCCGGCTCCGTACAACAAAATGAAAAAATGGAACCCTTATAAAATCGATCGTTTTTCTCGAAAACGACGTGACGTACTAATTTGAAATTGAGCAGAATGTTAGGTCTTCATGACGCCTCCATAGATATTTCGACAGTCAAAGATTATTAAATATTTTTTTTTTTTGTAATGGAGGTGGGTTGGACGCCAAAATAAAAATTATATACTTTTGTATCATTGTATGAAAGGGCTACTTTTGCCGAATTGGTTATAAAGATATAAGTATTCCAAAATGTACAAAACGTTCCCCCTGATCTTCTAGGTCTCTAAAGCTAAAATTTTTATATTATCAGAGTTACTAGGCATTAAGTCATAGACATAAAAAAAATTGCAGTATTTTTCGTCAGTCTCATAGTTGCTGAAAAACAAAAAACAATTTTTTTTTTGTTTTATTTTCTTATACAACTCTCACTAATAAAAGCAATTTTAATAAGATCACTCTTCCGTACGTCTGTTTGGATAATATTAAAATTTGACAATACAGTAGATAATGCGTAAAACATGTGAAATATAGAGCTAACTAACGGTAAACACATAACGGTTATTCTTATATAATATTAATGTTCCAGAACAATATGGTACACCTCATTCATTTGTCAGTTATCATAAGCAAATTTTGTGATAAAGTTCTGGTTCAGAACCCTGATTCCGCGAGACCCTCTCTCTTCTGATTGACTGGATTATTTTTATTCTCTCATTTTTTCACCTACAATCTTTACCAATTCATCAAAGCTTTCCTTAGATACTCAGTTATACATTTGAAGGACTGGATCTTCTAAATATTTAAGCACATTATAGCAATTCGATATCATCCTAATTGGATTCTTCCACGTCCTTTTTCTTGTAATGAATCTCTCTCAATCACCACAAAATTACTGCAGGGTTTATGTCTTTCATTGTATTTTTCAACTATTTACCTAGTTTTTAACAAAAATCGACCTTCGGTTTATTTTATTATAAAAATATTCATATATAAGTAATTATGTTTATGCTCGGGAATGATGGATGGATTTTTCCACATCCTTTTTCTTGAAATCCTTCTACTTCTTCTCCTTCTACTCAACCACTAGTAAATAACTACAGGGTTTATGTTTCTTATTGGTTACCTAGTGTTTAACAACACTATGAAATTTCAACGAAAATCGAAACACCACTCAAATTCAACGTTTTTGAGTCGATTACTAAACTTACAGATCACAATGCAATATGCGCACATACAACGATAGTCAATTAGCAACGGTTAAAAATTAATCAGTCGGTGACAAGTCCACAGACCAGTTGCTGACTGGTGGACTATTAATTAACTCGGTAGTGTGCTGTCTACCTAAAGCGCTGCAAAGTCTCTAGTTCGCGCAGATAGCAATAAATAAGGCGTTTCGTTGAGATTATATATGAGGTTTACTTAGAATTTTTCTTCTGGCGTTTACAGCATGCAAAAACTACCCGTACTGAAGAGTATTGGTCTCTGCTACTAATACGAAACGTCTTATTCATTGCAAAATGAATATTGACTATCATATTTATGTTTATGATAAAAAAAAATTACATAATTATTGCCATAAAGTATAACTCCGAATCCAATATAGGAGACTGTAGTAATATAATAATATGTGGTATATATTAGAACGGTCGCCATGTTGTATAATTGTCACACAGTAATAGATTAAAAACACAGTGGGAAGCTTAACAAGCAGATCTTACAGAGGGGAAGCTTTATAAAAGCAGGTCCCCGTTTTTATTGGGCAAGCTACAACTAACAGAATTAAAAGACGCAGTCTCAGAATACTAATTAATTTTTATTGGAGTATGGCTATACAAACGTTAATTTCCTAGCCTAAACTTAATTATGGTTAGTACATAATGATTTGTGTACATGCCCGTGATTTGGGGCATGTTAAGCCAAATTGCTTATTTGCACTTATGTGCTTAACTTCG
This sequence comes from Dioctria rufipes, assembly GCA_963924295.1. Lineage (NCBI taxonomy): Eukaryota > Metazoa > Arthropoda > Insecta > Diptera > Asilidae > Dioctria > Dioctria rufipes. Next base: position 32,207,367 of record OZ002742.1, read on the forward strand.
GATGTGACGCAAGTAGCTTGACTCGTATTACGCTGGTTGTAAAGCATGTAAACAAACGCATGTAAACAATTACATTCACTTCTTATGGTTGTGACATACATTTGGTTGAACTCATGTTTTGCTTACTTGCAATAATATCATCGATCGCATTTATTGTGATCGATTAATAGAGCAATGGGTTTCGTGTGAATTGAATAATGCAATAATGCAGAATATGCATTCTTGTATTTTCAATTGTTTTGTAATTTGTTGGTTTTTGTTTTATGTGTGCCAATTCACATCACACTACTCATTCCAAAACCGTGAATGTTGGTTCCCTCCGGAGTTTTCCTTAGGATATCTGGTGCCTTTAAATATTATTTAATATAATCTTAATTTCTCATTCTAAAAACAGTTAGAGAAAATATCTAATCAACACATAGGCTTTTAACTATAGTCTCACAAAGGGAAAGTTTATTCAAAGACGTTTGGAATTCTACTTCAATTTTAAAGGAGAACTTTGTTTGAGAAAAAACAATTATTCCGATTCAACAATTATTTTATTTTAAAAAAGAATAACAACCTACGCGTTTCGTCTGCTTAAGACATCATCAGGGTCTAAGAAAATATTCCACCAAGTATTAACATATAAATCGATAAATGTAATTTAAAGGAGAAGTTTACAGAATATTAAAAGCCCAATTAAATTTTCTGAATTCTGCTCACAAAAGATGTTGTGGTATGTCTTTCAAGAAGATTGAGTAAAGAAATACATTCTTTCCTTTGCCTATCACATCTTCCTCCAGGACTACTGTTTCTAACAACTATTTATACCCTAGATGATAATAGTTACGGCAAGTAACCCTATCATATGAGTTTCCTCAATAATAATTTCTCATAAATCCCTTTTTTTAAATATAAAACCTGCTAACTATTCAAATTCCAACGTAACATAATAATAACTTCCCGCAAATATTCTTCCCACATGAAACTTGCTTTATTATTCAGAAGAGTAATCATATTTCAATTCAACTAACATAAACGTCCCGTCAGCATTTTCCCAGCCGCGACAGATAAGTTTGGGTTTTTTCAAGAAAGAATCATAAAAAAGCTTTTTAAAGACAGTTTTCACTGAGGTTCCATCGCGGAAACTTTCGCTCTGCTTTTGTTTAATGACTATTTATGGAAAAGAGAGGAAAGTAAATAAATACCTGATAACAGTCCGCACCGTGTGTGTGGGTATAGGTTTAGGTACTAAGGTTTTCATTCCGTTTGTAACGCATAGAAATAATGATGGTAGCACAAAATGAATTGGACACCCACACGCATAATATTAAAAGTTATTTTAATTTATTCATGTCCGTCTGTCTGTCTGTCCTTACGATAACTCGAGAACGCATTCATTTAAAGAGATGATATTTTGCATACGGCATTTCGGAAAAATAAAAATTTTCAGATTTAAGTTCAAAAATTGGACCAATCGGGCAACTCCTTCTTATGGTTGCCATAAAAACATGTGATAAAGTGGACTTTTCTACTTCTCGTGGTTGCGCGGAATTGGTTCGTCGTGGAAAATGATGTTCTATGAGAAAAATGTTTACAACAAAGCACTAATGGCCTTGAAAGAAATAACTGCAAAAATATATGCGATATGTAATAGCTGGGGTGTATGTGACCCAAGTACATGATAATGGGTTTTCTGTGGCAAAAATCCTCCCGAAAAAAGGTTTCTGAATCTGGAAAAATATACAACACTCGATAGTACTCGACGAGACCTTTAATTCGATATTCAACATGCGATATTGGAACACACACCCCCCTCCGGGGGTTGCGACCCCCTACAGATTCAAATTTTCTTCTACGAATTGTTGCTGGTAATGACCTGAGGCGAGCAGTCAAACCATTTTTGCGATAGGACATAACCCTACCGCGTTAGAGCCGATCTAAGGTGCGAAAAATTTAGTACCCTCAGTTCGAATAAAAAAGAGTCAAATACTAAAAAAAATGAGTATTGGAATGGCTATAAATTGTGTGGGTAATCAAACTTCTTCTCAGGACATGAGAAATTCAGTACTGTATTAGATTTTACAAGACGTACTAGATCAAACTTTGAACACCCCCCCCCCCAGCTTTCCACCGCTAGATAAAAATAAATATTGTTAATAAAATATGTTCAGAGTATCATAATGCATCGTTTAAGACGTCTCCCATGTCTGGAGATGTCGAGTCAAAAATGGAGCATTACCCTTTAAACTGCATACTGCAACTGTATTAAACTAACCTGCACATACAAATAAATATAAAATTTGTTTTAAAATAATTAATTAATATTCTTTTCAAATTTTTTTTAAAAAGTCTCATTGGCCACAATCTATGTATATTTGAGGGCAACATATCTCATTTTGCGGCCCACCGAGACTTTTAAAAAAAAAAATTAAAAAATATTAATTAATTATTTTACAACAAATTTTATTTTTATTTGTATACAGTTTAGTTTAATACAGTCGCAGTATGCAGTTTAAATTTTACATTTCAATAATTTTTAATTTTGTGGTTGATAAAGAGAGATGCTTTCTTATCCCAAACTTTGCGAATGTCGAATAGTATCTTCTGTTATTCCTCGGGATTACAATCTACGAAAGTTCAAGAGTGACTTACTTCGGCACCTCCGCCACTTTCCTCATGTTCCCTAGTCCTTTCCCTATTTCCTTCCTGTCATGCTGTGCTTTGCATCATAGGGTATCCCTTGAGCTCGGCTTAAATAATATAAAAAATAATAATTTGGCATTCCTAATCCTAGGAACATATCGTCTTTTCCTATAATATCATGAGCGTGAACCTTGCCATACAAAACTGGATCCACAACCGAATGAATCAAATATAGACATCAATTGTAGACTCCAGACAAGCAAAACATTTCATCAAAGGATCGTAACCAAAGAATAGCCTGGATTTTTTAAAGCTACATATCTATGAATCAATTCAGAATAATTACAGGAGATTTAACCGGACACTGCAAATTTAACAAACGAAAGCATCAAATAGACATATCACCGAATTTTGTTTTTAGGTTATGTCTTGGAGATGATGAAATATCGGAGCACGTCTTATACCAATGCGATGAAATTGCACAATGTAGATTCCAGGCAGGGCCGGACTGGGTCTCCAAATCGGCCCGGGGTTATAATAACAAACCAGCCCCAAAGGGTCTTCACAAATGACATTTTTATAAAAAGGCAAACAACACAAATTATTAGGCTGATTTCCTACTGAACCGAGCATAAGGAGAGCCGGACAACATTTTCTTTGAATGTTGGATTCCATGCTAAATATTTAAGAAGAAAGAAAGAACAAATTTATATAGAGGAAATATGTATGCACAGAATATGTGTAAGAGCAGTTGACCGTTTAACACTTAAAATTGAAACTAAAACAGGGTTTCTCTTTGGAAACAGTATCCGAGAGACCAACAATTTTACTTACACAGCTGTAACAAGAGTAAGGCAAGCGAGGCAGTCATTGAAGTGGAGAGGCGCCGCCCATTGAAAAAAAAAATTATTGCGGACAAAAAAAATAATATTAACAACATTTGCCTTTGACAAATATAATTTATTTTTGATTGTTAACTGTTAAATAAGTTTTTTGTTCTCGATTTGAATTTACACGCTTGACAAGGTTGAGGTTGGTTCATGATCCTGACATGGAAGAAATTTTTACCAGTGCTACAAAACAAGAAAAAAGAAGCGACTCGAACTCGAGCTTTTTGAATCATAAAATGATGCCAATATTACCGCAAAACAAAAGCATCGTACACCAATTTTTGAATCGATTGATGTTCTTTTATTCTAACTGACGAGGCGGTATGATATGTTGAAACAAGTGTTAGACGATTTTGGAATCCTTTCTGACGATCTTCTTAGTAAAATAGACGCTGATAGTCTGAGAAAAGCCACTTTTGGATTTACTTTAATCAATTCACAACTAGAATCCAAGTATCCATCCAAGAATCCTATCTAAATGTTCAATAATAATATTTAAATATCTAAATCGCCCTCCGAGTTTTTCTGACAATGCCAATGATGATAGCTTTATATGAACGAAGTTTCAGCAAATTAAAGTTAATAAAAAATTACATCTAGAGTGCTTTTCTCTATTTTTTCTACGGAAGGAATAGAAGGAATAGAATGCTGATCACGTGGTACAAGAATATTCGGAATAGAATTAATAAGTAAACAGAAAAGATTAAAAATTTGACAGTTGTGCACAACGCAAAACGTCAATTTGATTTTGAAGAAGGATATGGCAAGCAACCAAATTCTAATTCCTCTGCTATCCAAGGCTGGAAGTATTTTTCGATAGTGAAAGTGATAGTGATGGATGTACAAGTGATCGTAGAAATATAGCAAGAAATTTCGGATTTTGGGAGAACACAGTGCCGCGGGGTTTGATGACAAGCAGTTTAAGAAACACTTTCGTCTTTCGTCAACAAGCTTTGAGGTACTTCTGAAAGGCCTTGATGCAACTAGTATCCACAGTACGGATTTGAAGCCAGGTCGACCACCTGCCGACTTTGAAAAAAAAGTGCTAATAACTTTATGGTATCTCGCAAATATGGAGTGTTTTAGGTAAATGTGATATATGTATTATTTAAAAAATTTTTAAGTAATGTTAACATTTTGATACACAGATCAGTGGCAGACAGATTTGGAGTGTCTATTAGAACTTGCTGGAATGCTGTACACATTATTTGCAAAAATATTCTTCAATCAAATAAAGAATACCAGTTCATAGCATGGCCCAATGAAGTGAGAGCAGAACAGATTGCAGATTACTACAAACGGAAGACAGGCTTTCCAGGTAAAACATTTCTACAAATATTAAATTTTCCGCTAACATAATTTGGTTTTCAGGTATTATTGGGTGTATAGACGGAACCCACATTCCTATACCAGCACCAAAAGAACACCCAAATTCCTACATAAATAGGAAAAACTTTCACTCAGTACTTCTGCAAGTGGCGTGCGACGAAAAAATGATGTTCACAGATTGTTACACCGGTGAAGTTGGATCAATATACGATTCATGTATGTTATTTCTAGAATTGTCTTCAACCCTTTCCACTTGCCGTTCCATTGTTCACCAGTGAACATTTTTCCTCTCATATTCCGCATCTCATTTGCTATCTCCTCCCATACTTTTTTTTTGGCATAAGTCTCCAACCGGATGATGTTCGCTTCATATATGTTTATTAAACATTTAATATCTCCTGGAGACCATCTAATGAAATTGTCAGCTCCTGAAAATAAAATATCCCGTTTTAATTACAAAACTAAATCAATTATTTTCTTACCTCTGCTGTTGCTGGCTTCCATTTTGTTGGATTGTTGTGTGCCATTTGACGTTTCTAAAATTGTATTCCATTTATTCCACCTAAGGAGGTAGTTTAAAAAGAATACGTTCAGAATACACCAGTGCGAATAAAGAAACACAGAATGGAATAAACGGAATATTCCGAATGGGTAAAGAAACACTTTTGGTGCGTTCTGAATGTTCGGAATGAATAAAGAAAAGCACTCCTAATCTATAATGGGTCAAGAAAGATTGTCGAATGTGGCTGTTTTGGCAGCCGAAAACAAAATGACAAGCATAATTTCGAGAATATAAACTTGTTCGTAGCGAAAAGTGTTCGAAAAGTCCATTTACAAAATCTTGCAAATATTTCTATCAAACTGATTCCCTTAAATGTTTTTAAACGTACTTTACTCGCGAAAAATTAATATCAACTAATAATTTTATGTGCAATGAATATAATTTACTATTCTTCTTATTATCAATTGTTGCTCAACTTGGTGTAGTCAGTTGATAGCCCACGTCAGAATAGTTAAAGTTAAATTAGGTTATGTTGAGAATTTTATGGATCAGGGGCGCAAATTTATACGTTTGCTTCAGGCGCCAAAACGAGTTGTTATCGCTCTGCATGAAGGAACTAAGGAAAGAAGTGAACTCTTAATCCTTTCCCCTTAATCTATATTTTTGGAATCTTCTTGCAACCGCTTAGAAACTCAATCGCTCTATCTCTTACTTATATGGCCCAATATAGTAACAAAAACAATGCCAATGCTTCACCAAATGTGGAAAAATTCAGACTGTTTCTAATATTTGAGTACTTTCTAACACTGGAAATTTGTCATTTAAGTACAAGCTGACTGTAATATACCACGACCCCATATGTATATGCTTTATTTCAAAATTGATTTACACGAAATAAAATTAATTTGTTTTTAAAGATTAGAAAATAAAAAATATAAATTTGATAACTGTTGTTTTTATATTTGTTCTTGAATTTCGAATTTGTTTTAAAAGTACACATAGGTATAGCAAACCTCTGAAAGCCTTGTTGAACCCTCCTGATAAAAAACACATTTTCCGTGCGTTCTTCGAATTAAAAATGATATCATGCAAAAAATAATATAAAATGCTTTACAAAAAAGTGAATGCTTTTGAAGCCACGAGAATGCTAAATTTGCCGTATCCGTATGCTATCTTGGCAACATCCACATGGCTCTGCGTCCTGTCAGTGCTTATAAGTTGTGGGCATAGCTCTCCTCTGCCCAGATTGCCTCATTGCCGTGGGCCAATTAGCTTTATTGTACATATTAGGCTTTTATGTTATGCAATAAAGTACTTTTTCAATTTCAATTCAATTTCATAGCTCTCCTCCCATCGCAGCCGCAACATTCATCCAGAGAACGTGGTAAATACGTGTGGTCGCATTAACATGGAGACCATCGGGCCAACGACCACCGGCCCATCGGGCTAGCGCCCGATCGCCCGTACTGCCAATCCGGCGCTGATTCCAGGCCTTTTACTTATATTTTCTGAAGACTGCCGACTTCGGGAAAATCTCATCTAAAAATATACAGCTCTTCTTAGAAATAATGGTTAGGATTATTGGATGTACTATACCTAAACGAAAGCGGAGCACAATGAGCAAATAAAATACTGCATTGTAAAGGCCACTCGCACCGCTAAAACTTAATTTTAATTTTAATCTTAATCACTGCCCATGATCAAATCAAATACCGAAAAGATACGTCGAACTCATCGAGTTCAATGTTTTAACCACTGGCATACATTTTATATGGATCGCTGCTTATCTTGTCAAATTTCATACATTTTAGATTGCATTCAGTAGTCACTCATTTTTCATTCTACCTACCCTACTCCGTTCCCTCGATAACCAATTCATGGCTAACATTCTAACTGACACTTTTCGAAATATTAATATGTCAATGTCAGAATCTAAGCAAATTTTTTAATACAATATTTGCAGCGTTTTAAAAATACAAGTAAAAATTTCTAGTTTATACTAAAACCATCATGTCTTTTATATTTTTGATATTTTCGCTAACGCCGAAGTTGAAATGAAAGGACGAGCAGGACCTTAAGAAGAGCGGACATTATGCAGGAAGAAGATCCTGAAAACAAACAACATGTCATTCGCTCAATTCCAGTTATATTGAAATTTTGTCAATGGGTATGATTGGATTTTAGAAAATAATTATCAAACTTTGATCTAATTCGATGCATCGCAATTTTCAGGTGCTCGGTATAATCTGCATCATTTTTATTACTACAATTTATTCGTGCAGTCGTCAACACATATTTTTTTTTACTATGGCAATCACGTTCACAGTTGGGAATACTTGTTTATTATTAACTTCCTTGTATACAGGAAAATCTATTATTAACTCGGAATATGTAAGTAAACAATTTTCAATAGATTTTAATATTATAGCTACAGCCAAGAGCAAACTAAAGTTGCTTGAGGTGAATCACATATACATACTACCTTCACAAGTAAAATAAGTTGAGCTAATTTTGTGTACAAAAGATTCAATTAAGACGTTATGCATAATATGGGTACTTAATTAGAGAAAAGAGTGCAAAAATGGGTTAGATGTTGTCCATGGGTGAATTTTCGGTAGATTATACCCCGCTATAAGAATTATTATTGTAAATGAACGGTCCATATATAAATCGTGGCGGAAATTAGTTTTGAAAATTATAAAAATTAAAAGACTGTATATACATGACAAAACTGGTTTCATTTGGACGTCCGAAAACTGATTAGAAACTAAATTCCTACCGATTCGCCAATCATGCCCGTTTTGACAGAATTTCAAAAAATCAAAAAAAAATTTGAATCTTAGTGCGAAACTTGGCAGGATGGCAAATTACATACTCAAAATTAATAGAAAAGTAATCTTACATCTCCAAAATCAGTCATTCCTTGAAAAAACAATTTCTGAACGTGATATACATGGCAGAAAATTATACTACTTCTCAGGGAAAACAACCATTTTTCTGCCAAATTAGACAATAGTAGAGCAAGATTCAGCAGGTACATAGACGGAAAGATAGCATTTAAATTCTATTTGAATTTACAAAAAAAAAATTCTTCCCTGGAGGATTGTTATAGATAGCACAACTCTCCAGGTTATGTCGCGCATAAGAGGTCCCGCGCGCGCGCAATTTGCAGGCAAATTTCATTCCTTCGATTATGCCACAAAATAATATTTCACATTCTCCACATCGAGACGAATGATTTAATCCTCCTAAAATTATCTATGGATATTAATTTTTACGAATTTTCCAATTACTTTTCAGTCACTCCAATGTAGTGAATCCATTCCTGTCCTTGTCGTTTTTCAATTCTTATAAATTTCAAAGAGACGCCCTCCAAAATTAATCTAGACCCTTCATTTATAAGATCAATTTTTATAGCCATAGATATCATCTACTCAGAAAAATCTTAATTCACCCATGGATAACACCTGACCGATTATTACACTCATCACTTTAATTACATCCAAAGTCATTATAATAAAGAGTAACAAGCTGGTGTGGGCTTCCTGAACTTACAAAATGGAGTCGGTGTCTTATAGTGGACAATTCGCTGGTTACAATTTCAATTCTACTCACCAAAATGCAAGGAGCATAATGTTCCAACTAAATCAATTGAAAATTTCTTTACCTTTAGCAAAGCTGAAGAAATTTAAATGGTTTTACTCCACCAGCGTTACTTTGGCAAACTTTACACTACACAATTAACCATGTCATTAAAGCACAGAAAAAATGGAAAACAAATTTTCCAGTAAAAAATATCTCCTTCATGATAATGAAAAAAAATTTTTTTTTGCATAATTATCATCCTTAAAGTGTGGGTAAATGGATATTTTCATATCTAAAGTATTTTAGAATTCACAGCCTGTAGAGAGTGGAACCGTCCGCCGCCCGGCTGGAAAACAGGTAGTTCAGGCGCTCGGAGCGCCGTTGCTGGGGAGACCTTTTCTCACTACCTGTGGTACCCTCATAAATTTCGGGGAACGGTTAGCCTTCAGATTCAGCACAATCACAGTATACGTAAAAAACCAAAATTTTTATATGGCCACACCAAGAAGAAGTTGCCCGATTTAGTGGATTTTTCAAATTTTATTTGCTAGTACAATGGAAACACCACGAACCAACTTTCAGCTCTCTAGATCAACGCGTTCTCAGGCAATGTCCAAATATATAGTGGAAAACGAAATTTTTGTATGGCAATCCCACGAAGGAGTTGCCCGATTTGTCTCATTTTCGAATTTAATTTCATTATTTTTTTAAAGTCCTTGTACCAAATTTCAGCTCTCTAAGTATACGCATTCTCGACTTATCGTGCGCACAAACGGACAGACGGACAGACGGACGGACAGACGGACAGACGCACAGACGGACAGACGAATGGACAGACATGCAAAAATCGAAATAACTTTTAATATTATGAATGGGTGTCCAATCCATTTTGCTCTACCATCATTATTTCGAGGTGTTACAAACGGAATGACAAACTTAGTATACCCTATAGATTTCATCTAGGGTATAAAAATGGCTTTGATGCTTTTGGGGAGGGCATACCTTGTTAAGCATTATATGAGAGGCAAGTATTAATGCGTGCCTCCGTATAATAGTGGAGAAAATGGAAATAGGAAATGGAAATAATTGCGAAAGTCATGTACCCTCGTCTATAAGGCAATGCAGGGTACTTAAGAGGGATTACTACCGATAAAAGGTCACGATTTCTGTTTTCAAAAGCTCAGTGGAACCATTGATTTTATATATAAAATAATATAAAATAAAATTGCATATTTTTGTGCGTTTTATGTTCCACTGACCTTCTGAAAAAAGAAATCCTGAGGTTTTTTTCTGTGGTAAACCATCCTTATTATTCAAAACTCTCAAGACATAAATGAAATAACAGCACTGGTGTAAAGTTTCTTTATTGGCTCCGGTTGATTCCTTCTCTGGGGTTTTCAAATGTTCCAATTCTTAGTAGAAGAAGCCAGACAGAAAGAAAGCAAATTTATATTAACGAGGAGATATAAGCGATAGAGCTTAACAGAGCTTCTATGTATATACTTGTATCTCGACCAAGTCAGAGCTGTAAAGCTCAAAATTTCATTTTAATATAAGTGAATCGATTTGCAAGAGCTGTAGGTAGCTCCACTTATCTTTCAAGCCTTCCACTTCGGAGCTAAAGGAGCTCGCTTAATGAATAGTCGCCAAGTGGAGTCGAAATAAACTTTGAAATTATTGAATATATTACAGGTTTTTTATACAATTGAAAAATCCATTACTTCACCCGTTTTGCATATAAAATGAATTTCGCAAGATCGATCAATGTACACAAAGCGTCGAGTAAGCTTTATATTGCTATCCTTTTTGTTTACCCATGATAAGTTCATTTATATAGCTATGACGCTTCGCGATATAAACAAGCTTTAATCGTAAATTGTTTTTCTTTATTTTTTGCTTGTTTACAATTTTCTTACTGTAATATAATTCATGCATTGTATGATTCACTCATGTGTAGTAAAACTCGCATATATTTATTTATTTATTTTTTTTGTTTAATGATTGCACATTGTATTCTTTTATGAATAATTTGTTGGGCGCATATATATGTGCTGTAGATCGATTAACTTGCGCTCTAGACTAGCAATCTCTATACCCTGTATAGAGTAAGTGGTGTGAAACCCGAAAGCTATGGATACGTCATACTTAAGCAAAAACTTGTATTGGGTATTGGTGGTGGGGGATAAATGCTAAAAGTTTCCGAGATAACGGGACTTAAATATATTTGGTTGTGTTTTCACCGTTCACCCTGTAACTTTTCTACGTTACACCTTATGATAATGATGAAAATCTCTACACTCTGTATCCAAGAAGTGAATGAATCTTTTCGCGTTTTTATTCACTTTTTAATAGCTTTCTATCAACTTACTGACTCAGAAAGTTTGTATCTGAGCGCCTGAGCGCCTGAAAATGCTGTCCGTGACGAAAGAGTTTTACGGTAGTAAACGTGGATGGATTTATGTGGGGTTTTTAGATTTAGAATGACTTAATATGGTGTTTTCCGATGGGGTAACATTTTCTTACGTGTTGGGGGTTTTTGGGTGGTTGTGGTACCTATCACCCATGGGGCTGTCTTATTTTTGCCGTGTGAGAGTCGATTTTCGAGAGTCGAATTTCGAGAATCGATTTTCCAGGGTCGAATTCCGAGAGTCGAGAATCGAGAGTATTACTAAAAACTAGAAAATAAAATATGCTATATTAAAAAACTTTTAAAATAAATGAGTTTTGTAAATAAAATGCACTAAAAAGTAAAAAATATTTTTTTTTCTCAGTTATAAAAGAAAAAAAGTTTAATGCAAAATAAGAAATGCTACAAGTCTGTATAAAAAATTTGTCTTGATAATGTGTTTTTGATAAAATTTGTAGTTAAATAAAAAAAAAAAACGAGTTAAAATTCCGAAATTATAAATTTGTTGAGCCATAACTTCAACACGAATGTGAGAAGGGCCGTTGGAAAGGTCCAGCGCTTGGCTATCTATGAAAGTTTAAATCATTATCATAGAATGTAACGTGGAGAAGTGATCTGTAAAAGCATGCCATTAGGATTTCCTCCCACCAACCATCTAAGTATGACCAATCCATATAGCCTTCGGCTTTCATATCATTAACAGGGTGTCCCGTATATATAGAGTCCGAGATGATTTATACCAGACCGCTAGCAGATTTCTCGCCTCAAGTTGTAAGTAAATCAGCCCATTTGAGAAAATTCTTTGAGTGCCCTATGCGTTTATACAAAGTAATAGAAACTAGGAAATAAAATCAAGTAAAATTCATGGTCATTTTTGTTCATTTCTTAATTCTCTATTATTTTATACACTTGCGGTATGAATAATGTCTCGGCTTTCATAATAAGGCTTCTGAATAAACCATCTACATATTCCGACATGCAAGCACATATGGCATATGGAGTATTTTAAGTCTTTCACGGCATTTGCAAAAACAGAGGGAATGTGTCCGATAATAAGCTTGAATGATGGCTCTCAAAATGAACCACAAAAGATATGAGAATAGTTTTATGGAAACCCTGGCGGAAGTGCCGAATTAAAATGCTCAGATACGCTACCACGAAAAAAGAAAACAAGTGCGAGCTTGAATATAAGTACAATAATTAGAAACTCATCATCGGTAGATTCAGTTTTGCAGTATCTCGAAAACAGAACAAAACAACTCCGAGAACCGTTAAAACCTTTTAACTGCTTCCCTGGTGTCGAACTTCGAACTCGAACAAACCGCTTTTCGCCGGCAGGGGAAAGTGGCGAGGCGTTCTCGCTTTTCTCCGCAGGATGGCTGCGAAACGGCGAAATTATAACTATTGGCGTGAGTGCCCTTTTCCACGCCATCTACATGGTAGTAGTTCGAAATTCCAGTTTGTAAGCTGTCGGATATGGCAGCGTAAAAATAAAATAAAACGCTGCCATTTCCGAAAGCTTACTTGAAGCTGCTTTGAAGGTTTCCTCTTTATAGAATAGATGGCACTATATTTTTATTAGGCATTTCAATTCACGATTCTCGATTTAAATAAATAAAAGTTTTCTATAAAATACAAAAGTCTCGGTCAGACTATTATTGAAAAATATAAAAGATAAAATTCTTATGAGACGACAAAATCATATATGTTACCTATTTTATTCGATATGAAAAAATTGCTGTACTGCTTTTAAATAACAAAATCAAAGCCAATTGAGATTTAAATATATACAAATTCTAGAAAAGACATGAAAACTACAGGGTGATCCACAACTGAAAGTCCAAATGTCAGAAACTGATAGTGGACCTTGAGTTATGACAAAATTTGTATGACCCCTTCGCCCGAACGGGACAGGTATGTTGGACCCCCCTCCCCCCACCGTCTGTCGTACAAGTTTTGTCATAACTCAAGGTTCTCTATCAGTTCTTGGTGTTTGAGCTCTCAGTCCTGGACCATCTTGAACAAAAATATATGTATGTGTATATATTCATATTACATATACAGAATGTGCCGTATGTGGTCTGGGACCCCAAGGCTATGGATAGGTCATGTTTAGACATGCAAAAAATTGCATGGGTGATGAGAGGAATCCTAACTGTTTCCGAAATAACAGGACTTAAAGATATTTGGGTATGTTTTTATAGATCACCCTGTTACTTCCGAACATTTCACCATATGATAATAATTTCAAATTTCTTTGATTGATAATCGTTGAACCTTTCCAATGGTCTATAAATTTGTCCCATCCCCTTTTCCGTTTCAAAGTTATGGCTAAACAAAAAAACAAATATAACTCGCTTATTCTTTAATGACCTACTATTTTTGTTTAAAAAAGTCATCACCTTGTAGGGCGATATGTTTGTCACCAATTCGTCATTCTTGAGTGAACTTTATTGAAGAAAAGATAACAGTTAAAATTCTAGCAGCTCCTGATTTGTGTTCGTGGCTTGATGTTTGACAGCATATTTAACAGTATATGGAGAAAAAGCTTTCATGTGTGACACACCAAATTAGACAACATGTTCGCCATGTATGGGCCGCTTACATTTTGGGAACAGAATGTGGTAGGTCATATAAAGCGAGGCTTTTGGGATACTCAAATCAATGTAATATGAAAAGTTCATGTTGATGCCATGTTTTTTGACAAAAATAGTAGTTAAATAAAAAAAAAACTTTTTAAAATTCCGAAATTTTAATTATTTCGATCTTCAAAACGGAGGAGAGCGGGGGAAAAATTTATAGGCCATTCTAAAAATTCTATGTATCTAACAAATCTTAAATCATCATCATAGAGTGGAAGGTTCAGAAGTAACAGGGTGATCTATAACCTGTAAGTTATAATAAACGTAGACTTGGTATATGTATACTAAATTGAAGGTAAGAAATCAATAATTAGCATAGCAATCGGGCTATTTAATTTGTTGTTTTAAGTGTCGCCGTTTGATATAAAATTGGTTGTAAATTATTTTTACCTAATTAAGTTTTTCTCAATTTTAAGCACATAATTAATATTTCAACTTAAAACTAAATATTATGTGCAAATGTAGTGTACTGTCCGTGTGCAGTTGTTGCTGGTTGGCTAGTTTCACTACGTTACAATTTAGACCTCTAATACATTTTTTTCCTTAAGTTGGTATACTGTTGGAATGTAATTTATTGATTTTGTTAATATTAGTATTCTTATGAAGCCTAAGCAGATACTTTTCATTTTTAAGAATATATAATATCTACTTAGTATATGTAAAACAAACTTTTAAAAAAACTCTTTAGAAGGACATAAATCGAATGCGAACTATTCTGCTAAGACTCGTCCTGGCTTAAGTTATTTGGGGGCTGAATAATATTTCACCATTTTACTTACAAATACGACCAAGGTGCGTGATTTTCACATATTGCACTGGAATAGTTATGTGGGTGTAGTAAATTTATACATATTATATGTTTTATTATTAATTTTATTATTTGTAAAATTCCTTGCGGTATTGCAATTTTAATACTGAAAGGGAATGCTATTTATTTAAATGTGTAATATTACACATTCTTGAAGATTACCATCAATTTTCTTTCATTTTACGCAAAAATCAAGTTTACCTAGAGTGTAATAGTTTATACATCTTTTAGAAAAGCATTTTTCAATATATATGTTCTTTTTCATATACATATGTTCTTTTTTAACCCTGATTAGATATTTCTGTTATACACATCCCACGACACATATATTACGCTTACAACAGAATCAGTTCATCTTACATATTTCGACATAGAATCATTTGTAAAATATAAGCTAATGTTTTTTATTGCTGACATAACTGACACGAAAATATGATATTAGTCTTACATATGTATAAATGGAAATTATATTTTATCTAAAATTAAAAAAACAAATATGCAAAAATAACAATAATTATTTCCATCAACAGGAGGTTTTTTACAACACGTTGGCAGCAATTTTATTATTTGCTGCATCCTTTTCACTTTTTCTGGTGTTATTTAAAATTGAAGTTAGTGAAGTTGGATGTGGATACCAAATATACAAATCTGGTCCAAGATGGCGGGACAATATGCATGTGGCTACATCGATTTTGGGTTTAACCAATGCTGCCCTGTATTGTTTGGATATTTTTGTTACATATCGAGAGTGCAGCTGATAATAACTTTATATTATTTATAATATAATAACCTTGGCTTTATATATATATATTCAGATCTATCAGTACAGATATTTTGATTTATTTAACTTTTATAACATCGTTTGATTTGATGTGTTTTTGTTTTGTGTTGCCATAGTCTAATTCTTGTACCGAAGTTACTATAAAAAAAAATTAATAAAGAGAGAAACCTTATTGTCCTAATTTTCAAAAAAACACTTTTGTGTTGGTCAAGTATTTTATTTGTGAATAGTATTATACTAAAATTTAAACAAATGGTTGCAACATAATCCTACCATTGAAAGACTATGCCCGAGGCAGAAAATTTGGTACCCTGTCGACACTATGATCCCATGATGTGGTAAAATGTGCAGTTTTGAATATTATAAAAATTAGAAAAACGTGATGTCCATGGCAGATATGTTTGTATTATTACATTTGGATGATCGAAAAATTACTGAACCAATTTTTTAACGATTCGGTCAATCATGGCAGTTTTGACAGCATTAAAAAAAAATAAGAATAAATAAAATAAATAAAAACATTGGAATTTTAATGCGAAACCTGTCAGGATAGTAATTTACAACTGAATAAAGAACAGTGTACGCCATTCAATGACAATTGGAATGGACTTGGTTTCACCATTGAATAAATAACTAATAAGGAAACGGCATATCGGGTGAAAACGTAAGCATCTCGGCGAAATGTATTATTGTGCTCTGTTTGTATTGGTTTCGTCATGGCAGTAATTAAATTCTGACATTCTGAAAGGGCACATTTTTCATAATCCAAATTCCTATGTAAAATAAACAAATTTGTAGCTCCCCCTTATTTTCAGATAATATTTCTTGGCGTTGCCTTTGTATGACTGGAATAATTTAGGCACCAACTGACAATTCAATTGTAAACAAATAAACCGGCATTGGTTAAATGTTAAATCTTTTACCATGGCTCTTTATTTTTATAGATATTTCACTTTTATTTTGTTTAAAACAATATAATTAATAAGTAAAGCTATTAAGCTTACTTGAAGAATGCTTTCCCACGACAATACCTCCGTTTGTTCCTGCAGCACAGCACAGCGCACTTCATTATGTTAATTTAGGACTCCGGAGTCTCTATTGCACAAAATGTCGTTCACAAAAGGAATATTCCGCACTTATTTCACACTACTATTCATAAAAATCACGTTTCATTAATTATTTATCCCAATATCGCGAATTGAAATCCGAAACTTATTTTGAAATGATATGAAATGTCAGAATGTTGAACTGACACAAAATAGGCAGTAGGCCCTCTTGTCATTTCTCCCCCCCCCCCCGACCGTAGGTCACACTGTCATTGAAATGCTTAAACACGTACACTGTATTCGCACGATACCCCGCTTCCTTATTAGTTATTTATTCAATGGGTTTCACTTGCTTTGACGTTTCTGAAAGTAAATATTTCAGAGTTCCGGGAGTTCTGTTAAATTGTTTTAATAAATATTAAATATTTTAAATTGTGTTATTTCGGAAGCGTGGAGTATATATTTTGATTGAGCTCAGTATTTTGTGAAACTCAAGCTCTTAAGCTATTAATTTGGAGTGATGAATTGTACGGTGCAATCAGTATTGTATCTATTGTGGAGCGGTGGGGGCGGTCCGCCCCGCGTGACACTTATTTTGGGGCGGCATTTTTTATATTTCTGTCCAAATTATTTAAAAATAAAAATTAATATCATGATAATGCTGTAATTGACAGAATCATTTATTATAATACAGGGTGGGCCAAAAGTCACCATGGGGTTTAAAAATAACTAACTTTTTCGTTTGTACATTGCTCCACACCCTGTTGACCGTTTCTCTTCATTCCTTTTTTACATGATAGCCAACTGTCTGTTCTTCATAGGTAAGCATGTTTCCCCACCCCACCTTACCCCTCCTTTTTTTCATCCTACCATATGTTACCAATTTAATTTTTAAACCCCATGGTGACTTTTGGCCCACCCTGTATTTATAATAAGTATTTAATTTAAGAAAAATGCCTGCTGACCCCGTCAGTCCTTATCGACGTTGAGATTTTTAAGCTTTATCACGTATGTAAACAACCATCAGTTGTTAATACTTCCTTTAGTGCCATTGTTGTTATTGTAAACAGAACCCCCCATCAGTCATGGACATCACCAATACCGAAGAGGACCGCATTTGTTATCTCATAGAGCAAAGTTAACTTAAGAACAAGGTAGAAAGTAAGAAGAGATTTCCTTAACGCTAGATTGCTATTAAAAAAAATTATGTCTATAATCATATAAGTTCTTAGAATTGAGAGACTTTGTATACATCATATAAATTCATTTATTTATAGTTGTATTTATCCCCCCCCCCCCCCCCACCGCTTTATTTGTGATATATGTATGTGTCATGCCTTGCCCAAAAATAGTCGTTTTGACTGCTTGGGTAATTTAAATTAATTAAATGAATTTTATTATTGAATTTCAAACAAATTTTATATGACTAGTCCACCGCTGTATTGCAATTTCATGAACGATGCGACGAGCAATAAACACTCATTTTTACTTAGGAATTTACAGAAAATATTTCGCAGATTTTTCATTTACTTTGGTGGTCGATTGGAGTTATTTTCAGTCAAATTTTCCAAAAACAAAATTTAATTTTGCAATATTTGATGACTTCTCTTTTTCAAAATTTCATGGTTTCTGGCTATGGTCAAGATGTTAAGCGCAATGTAGAAAATCATTGGAACACAAGAGGAAATGCAGTGAGTGTTGTAAAAAAACAGCTTTGGAAAAATTGACATCTGAGATCAGACTCTGGAATATTACTCATTTCAATGCAATTTTTTTCTTTTCTGTGCTACCTCCATTTATGAGAATTCGTCCTTTTGGGAATTAATGACGCGCGACAATAAGTGCAAACAAAGGGATTAAATATCTATCAATGTGATTTAAAACTGAATTCTTTACAAATGTATTTCATTGGACAAAGGGACACTCTAGTGCAAAAAGCAGTTACAACAGCCAAAAAAATATATGAAGAGTTGGAGATATCCACTGATCGTCGCGTTAGAAGGAAAAAAATTATGAGTAGTGAAATTTCACGAGGAGTGGGGCTATCTTTAGAAAAAGAAATACAAAGAGAAATGTTTTTGTCATTGGATAGAGTTATCCAGGAAATAAAAGTACGGTTTGTGCGACTACATGTCCTTGCAACGCCTAATACCATCTAATCTTTTAAATGAAAATTTTTGAATTTCCAGTAAATAACTATGACATTGACGAGGAACAGGTTTCATATTGAAAGGATAAGGATCCAGGAATTATGTCTCTACCTGTTCTACAAGAGCAAACCAAAGTTTGGAAAAACGGGGAAGGGCCTCTTGAACTTTTAATCTTTATCCAAAAATATAGGTTGGAAAGAAAAAGAACTGACAGCTTCGTCTGCTTTATGTATACTACTGCTATCAATTACCGATCTTTTTTGATGATTTTAGGATCCTGCTGGTGTTCTTGTTGCTTTTTACCTCTTGGCTCATAATTTGTACTTGTTGAATTTTTGAAACCATTTATCGATGTATCCGTTTTATAACGTAAATTGTTGTTGGCACTACTAGCCTCAAATTTGATTATAAAATCCTGTTGATAATGGTATCGATGATAGTCGAAATTGTGATTGAAAACTTACAGATTTTTCAGGCTCTCGATTTATTTGTGAAAAATACCGTGGCGAATTTTCTTTTGCTGTCATAGGTGTATTATTTGCAACGTTTACTCCGGGTAAATTTAATGGACCGATGTTTTGCCTCTCGAACTCAAAGGTATTTCAGTTAGAATTACCGAACACAATGTTTTTGTATTGCCTGTCCCTGTTTACCACAGCAAGTTCCCAAAAATTTTGCAATATAAATTTACAAGGATTATACCACCAATAATTTGTGGATGGATGTACATATAGCGCATCCCCTGTATGGCGTGAATAGGTCATTAATTAGAATGATAACTTCTTTTAAAATTACTATACTATTAAAACTTACGTGAATAATTATTTTCCAAACTTCGATGACGCGAAAATGAGCCGATGAAATTTTCCTGGACCGATCAGTACGCTGGACGATTTGCCAAAAAGACAGATGTAATCAGTCTTCTTCTTCTCCTTCGCATTTGCCTGTCATCTCGAGCTTGAGGAAATGCATCTCTCTCGGTCGCGGTGCGTTCAAGTTTTCTGCTTCAGCCGGCCTACACGCTTCAGTATGTCATGTAGCATATTGCTATATGCAATACGCTACGACCATAACATATTACATCAGCAAGCGTTAAAAAAAGTGCTTACGTTGGTGCCAACATTGAAAAAACCATTGGCGCGAAGTTGAAAATGTGAGTGCACAATTCAAAAAGTGAATTTTGTGAAACCTTTCCAATTTCTGCTGCATATCTGTTGCCTTTTCATCAGTAATAGAACTAATGATTAATTAAAAAACATATACATATATATGATCACTTATTTAATTGCCCTGTTTACAGTTCTCTCAGTTGGTACTTGATGCTTAGACCAAAGCAGACTGCTATATAAAAGTGAGCTCATTTTCTGTATTGCACTTCTATGAACGTAGTCAGTCCATATTGTATTGTTAGTGAAAAAATTTATATAGAATAGAAATAGATGGCAATGTAACATCTGAAATCTTTACTGTCCTTCATACGGATTTAAGACAATTGTGAATTATCTCTGATAACAAAACGGAAAAACGGAAAAGTAATTATATGCTAGTGGGAGAGCAAAGTAATTTCCAAATAGAAATGTTGTTTTTTGTTTAAGAACGATTGAGACGAACAGCTTGTGTCAATTGACCCTAAAGGAGGCAAGCAACCGATTGATAGATAATTCGGCCATACTTGCTAAACTTTGTATCATAGTAAAAACCTATAAAATTTATTATACCGTACTACATAAAAATATGAAAACTCTTTCAACAAATTAACTGGATTTTATTTTATGCAAACCTTTTTCCTCAAATACATCAAAAATTGGGAAAAGAAAATTCTTACGTGACTAAGAATATTAAAAAAATAATGGTATAAAATTAAAAGATAAAAAACATTATTTCTCTCCCTTAATAATGCATGAACAATGGAAAATTTATTAGTAATACAAAGATACTATAGCAGTTGTTGTTATCTTATCCCTATTGTAAAATCTGTAATATTTTTTAAATCCTTTTTTTCCATCCAGATGATATTGAATCAGATTCAGGGAATATTTGTTAACAGAAACCCTTTGATATCCCAAGCCATAAATGTAACCATCAACTTCACAAAAATTAAAATTACTATTAAAATCTTTACAACAAATCTCTTCGGTAAATTTGTTTGATCGAGTATCGAAGATATATCTCTTGTCGCGAGTAAAACAATAGATGCAAGAGCCAATCGAAACACAACGTACAAATTGGTAAGTATGTTGAAAGTCGCTGCAAAGAACCTTCCCCATTTCATTGTTCGAGGATCTAAAACTTCTACGTTATGAGTTAGGGCATACAATAGCTGCGTTTTTTTATCTCTCTGATCTGATCCGGTTCAATTTTATGTTCGTAAAACAACAACAATGGATAACGCATTGTTGTTGTTTTACGTACAAAAAATGAACCGGATCAGATTAGAGAGATAAAAAAACCCAGCTAATGATCCATTGACTCCAGTTAACCCAATAATGCAATTATAAGAAAGCATTTCTGGACCGTAATTCCATTCTCCTTTGCCAAAATCAAAAATTTCTACGATTTTGCTATCATATCCACCGCATGCATAGATTTTGTTATCAATGTATGAACACGCATGCAACTGCCTCTCTGTTTTCATAGATGGAAACTCTGTCCACTGCTTTGTACTTGGATCGAACAACTCACAAGAACTAGTAGTAATAGAGTCCTCTACTTGTCCTCCACATATTAATAATTTATTGTCGAATGTTGTATAACCAAAATCAGTTCGATAGTTGATTTTCTTTCCTATTATGATCTCTTCTCCAAGGCCAATCCGAATAACCGGTGAGGCGGTTTACTCAATTTTGCAATCTTTCGCAAAGGCTCCGCAGCATCTTTAAACTTTTGCTTAGTTAATTTAGAAATTTTCTTCAGCAATTGCACATTCGATAATACATCTTCATTCTCAAACATTTTTTGAAAAACAAATTCATTTTCCAATTTAGAGAAATGTATTAAATCGACGACTTCCGAAAATACTTCAGAGAACCTTTTGGTTTCAGACACTTTACCTTCAGTCCATTTCCAGATATGGTCAAAGATTTTTCTTTCGTCGCATTGTTGATGTAATCTGTTATCAGCAAGTAAACATTGCATCTGCTCTATAGTCAAGTCGTTCATTAATGAGCTCTTGAAAAGATAATCAGCTTTGCTAATGATATACGACAAACACTTCTCTTCCAAACTATAGACTAGATTGTTTCCAGCAAGTCGCCAATATTTCAGACAATTGTGATCATTGATAGATTCACTCAGGACTAGCGAACAGATTTCAACTAATTGCTCGAGCTGAAAAATTTCAGCATATTTTATAATGTTTTCTACATCTTCAATTTCTTCTTCGAATTCGCTGGTGTAGATGAACGTAATTATTTTTTCTAACACAGTTGCAGTTATATCTGGCATTAAAATAGACTCTTCGTATTTCTCTCTCATTGGAAGTGTTAATAAATCCTTGAAGTAATTACTTGCCGAAGACACAACGTTTTTGTGCACTTTAAACTCGAACCCATCTTCAGTTTTTAGAGTCAAATCACAAAACTCACTATCCTTCCGCAATTCATTCAGTTGCCTTAACTTAATCAAGTTAAAGGTCTCTAATAAAGATTTTTTCGATGCTCGTACTTTATCTCTTAACGATTTTTTCGATGATCCTGCTGTATTCATAATAAATTCAAAATCTGTTGAAAGAAAATAGTAAAAATTTAGGTAACTGGAAAATAGATTTAATTTTAGGTCTCTTTTTTACCTTTCTTTTATTGCAGACTATGATTTTCCAAACAAATATGGAATGCTCAAAATTCCTTAAAATAAATACTCGCCTTTAAGTAAATTGGCCGAACCGAATTATACAATTGATTGAAACAAAAAAATCAGCTTGCTGGAAATTTGCAATGTAACTTCGAAAAATTACAAATCGACATGTTGGTGTCACTGAGTGAAATTCGAACTTTGAAATTAACGTATCAAATCTTTATAGCAACGCAAAGTCAACAAACAAGCAACCAAATATCGTTGTCAAAATAATCAATTCGAAAAAGGAGACATCTGTTGCACAATCAACGTACTTTTTTTGGTCGGAAAAATCGGGTTAGAAATGAAAATGAACCGAGAAAGCCAAATTTTGGATATTACGTGGGGGGCGGCTAGAAAAGCTTAAGTTCAAATTGTCGACCAAAATAACCTCGTGCGTTTTCCGCCATCTTGAAAAAAGGGTTAAATTCGGTTTTTTGATCATAGCTCGGTTCCCCGTTGAGATACGAAAATTTTTATGCAATACTTTTTTGTTGCTCTTTGTACGATCTACAATTAAGGTCGTATACATTTTTCACGTATCGATCATCGTTATCGACATATCGATCAAAAAAACCACAAATTTGGGGAGAACAAATTGTTTTTCGCTATTTCCTTTTTTCTCGTGAAAGATATCGAAAAATGTCCAGTATGAAACTTGTAGAGCGTGTTCAGACCTACAAATTCGTTTTTTTATTTTTTATTTTCGAGAAAAATTACGACCTCTAGCGCGGCACAAAGTCAGTAATACTGTGCCCGGTTTTCATTTAGCCGCTCGCACGGTTGTATCCACACGTCAAAATGGATGAATGGTTGTTCAGGGAATTATTGCGATATGTCCGGAAAACGTGTTGGCGGACTGCGCTTTCCGTTGGTGGGAGTAGTGAAAGATTATTCACCTTATTTGTCGTCATTGATTTTGCAAAGCGGTGGAATCGCAAAATATCCATCGTTGTATTTCGGTGGTATTTCGAAAGCACACCACGCAATCACGTCCTTGTTTTTCGATTATGAGAATGTCGTCTCCATACTTCTCTTGCAAATGTTTTTTAACCGTTCTGATGTGAGGAACGAAATCTCCATTTATTTGGTTCATCAACTCGCTAATAGAAAATTAACATTCGTCGGAATTTTCTTTCAGAAAGGAGTAAATTGCCTCCATTGCCTCGTCTACTTTGTCCCCCGTAGGTCGTCCTTTCTTATTCCCCTCCTCAGGTAGTGCATGATATACATGAGAAATACATGTTCGATGGTATCGAGCTCCTACTGCGACGAGATCAGGTATACCATTATGAATACGCTCGATGATTGAAGTGGCAAATTCATCGTCACGTCCAGACAGGTATCCCATAACTTTTTCATTCATTGATATTTCTACCACGGAATGAATTCTTTTCCATCTATGCATTGGCAATTTTGATTCGTTGCAAAATATTTCTTCACAAAATAAACATCGATTTTTAAAATCAAAAGTGGGAATGACCTGCAGTTGTTCTTCGGGTTCTGGTTCTTGCGATGGAGACTCGCTTCGTCGAGAAGCAATTGACACTAGCCGTTGGTTTCCAAATTTTTTGTAGCACGAACTATGAACACTCACTGAGTTAATATTTTATAACATCTGTTGATGCTCCACACGTCCTCTTTTCACGCTCGCCGCTAAGAGAGTCTGAACAGCTCTTTTTTTAGCCACATAAACATCGTCATTCAAAGGTTTTTTGCAAATGAAACAATCACCCATTTTCACACAAATTTTCAAACACGTACGCTCGCTTCAAAAGACTCGAGATAACTGACTGGAATGCTACGAATAAGGAGCAGATGCTCCGGAACGAACACGAGAAAAGGGTCTTTTATACCTGACCCATGCCCAAACGGTCGCCGTATCTCGATAACGATGGTCGACAATTTGAACTTAAGCCTTTCTAGCCGCCCCCCACGTAATATTCAAAATTTGGCTTTCTCGGTTCATTTTCATTTCCAAATGTATATAATGACTGGACTAAAATGGCAGCGTGAAAAAAGAATAAAACCTACTTTCAAGCAGCTCCACGATACGTTACACTGAACAAAATAGACGTAGCCATATGCACTACTAAATACGTCCGAAAAAAAGGATGACAGTTGCCATTCTACGCTACTCTACTACACTCTGCATTGTGAATGCTCGAATATATAAAAAGAAAATAAATTTTAATTTGGTAAAAAATCTCCTTAAAAATGCTTGAATGTTGCGTTTCTCATCATTGGTTCAAAGTTCAAAACTACTGAAATTTGCCTGGTATGTTTTATTGCCTTAAAAGTACCGAATATACCCACAAAGCCTATAACATAGAAGATATGTAAAACTGATTCTTCTTTCCTGAAAGTGGGTGATTTTTTTATTTTTGGTAACGTTACTCATCTTGGTTTTACATATATAGTACAAATAGCTTCACTTACTTTTCTTCGAAAGCATTCTTCGCGGCTGCCGTCTCGAAAGAAAGTCGAAAACCTTTTTCCTACCATAAATTAGGCATTTCTGAGAGGTGAAAAGATGAAAACCCGAAGTCCAAGAGTTGCTTTTTGGAGTTGGCTGTGTGGGGGAAAAAAATCAATGTCGAGAATATCTTTATAGCCCGAAAGACAGGGGTCATAATATTTCGGGCCGAATTAACGATTTTGAATTTTTTCGCTACTGGTGAGGATGAAGGCACCACTGCCTTCTCGTCTCAAGGGCGTAGTGGTGTAAGGTCTTGTTTTAGTTAGAAAACCTGGAATGGCGCGGAACCGGATTATGCTCCTCACCTCGCACCTGACGTGATTCGGAATTGAAGCGCTCATTTCAACAAGGCACTATAACAACAGTTTTCAAGAGCTTGTCGTTGAAACGTATACTCCTGCATTCTGGACGTGCCTCGTATATCACATTAACGATAGTTATCGTTACCCTATATAGGGCCCTTTGACGATCTTCAACGAATAATTAAATAAAAAACCATTTCATATCTGAACTTTCACATACTTTTTAATAACACATTTTTCTCGAATTATTAAAAAAATTATTAAGTTGTATAAGGATTAAGTTACAGAATTTATATTTATTTAGATATATCTAGCATACTATCTCTTAATCTTTCTGCTCAGAATTGAACCTGGGTCCTCTGAGTTTTGAATCTGCCATTTTTCGACTATGATATCAGCTGCTTCACCTACTTTTCTTCGAAAATACATTTTTTCGAAACGACATTTCTTCGAAGAAAAGTTTGTTTTCAAAACCCAAACTTTTCTTCTGAAATGAACTTTTTTTTTAATTTATCTTAAATATAAAAAAAAATAAACCAGAAACAAAAAAACAAAAAACAAAAAAAAAACAAAAACATAAAAAGAAATGGGGCCAAAATTTCACTACGTCCTCGTCGTTGGCCTCGGATAGCGCTAAAGGTATAAGTAAACGAAATTTTCGAAAAAAAGTTTTTCGATGAAATGTTTTCGAAGAAAAGTTTGCGAAGAAAAGTAAGGATACCATGCAAATAATGCATTTAAAAGCACGACAGTAACAACTGTTGTCATACGTATTGTTAGTGTTTACCCCTGAATAATTTTTTCAGACTGACTACCCTTTTTACTTGGAGCTGGAAGGCCAATTTCAGCATGTGAGCGTCTATAATACACACATATTCGAAATTTATATTTAAAAGAATTTTTAGAAAAACTTAGTTTTTATTTTTAAATCAAATTATTAAATGCAAAAGGAAAAATAACCGCCTCGTCCGGTGTTTGAAGCCAGAACCTACCGCTTTCCGGGCGAGAGACATATCTTTATCTCGAATTTATTAATTTGTCTAACCAATTACGCCACATCCGCTACCAGCTGACATTAATCAGTAACGATAAAAGCGAACAAATAAATTTGTAATTTTTATTTATTTTTGATATTGTCTAATGGTGGGGACTCGAATTTGAAAATTTTGACCGCGGCAGATCCCGGCTTCAAAAACCGGACGAGGCGGTTGTTTTTGCTCTTGTATATAATTATTTGATTTGAATCGTAAAAAGTAAAGCTTTTCTAAAAATTCTTCTAATTCATCTGACCGATTCTAAAAATTTCAAGTTCAAGTGCACCATTGGATTTTATATTTAAGTATTGATAGCCTTCGAATACTACCTACTATTTGAAATTATCTTACTACATAAAATCTATGGCAGAGTCAATCGAATTTATTTAAATTTAAATTTTTATGCAAACAAAGAATAAAACAAACGCTCAATTATTTTAGATTTTTTTTTTAAATGTACAGTAAAAATATATAATATAATGCTCAAATTTTTTTTGAACTAACTGCATAAATTTTCTTACATGTAAAATATTGCTAAAAAGTGTTAAATGCACATACGTATCAATTTTGTATACATTCATTTTGTACACATTAATTTTATATACACAATAAATTCGAAAAAGATTTAAGAATTTGCACGGAATGCGATAATGCTGCTTATTAAGTAAAAAATACAATTTATCAATCCCAGAGCACCTCCTGTTATATTATAATCATGAACCTTAAAACCACTTTTATCTGCACTTAAAATTAGAATATCAATTGAACCACCTAGCAGGGCCAAAAATCCAAAAAGATGATAAATTCCTTCCTGTAAGAAAAAGATTTAAAAGAAATTATTGCTGAAACTGAGACTATACAGACACAGAAATGTTGGCATACGATGCGTAGTGAAATGAAAATTTACGAATTGTATCACCACAACTACGTTATAAGAAGTGCTGTAAGATTCAAGTATCATTAACATAACCAATACAAAGTATTTAGGAATTTAAAATTCCCAGTAGGTACTAACACTCCTATACAGGAATTAAATTTTTTATAGTACCATACCAAGATCGGAAATAATACTTAAAAAAAATTGATTCTATTACAAAAATAATGATAAATACCCAAAAATATTTAAAAAAAAGGATTTGTGCATTACTTTCAATTCTTTTCCAATACTTTCAAATACGTTTAATTAAAAGAAATCGTAAACCATGGTGATAAAAAATACAAAGTGTTATATTTCAAAGCAGTGTCATTTTTTTTTTATAAAAGTAAAAAGACAATTGATTAGTTCATTGCATTATTAAGCACAATATCATATTAAATAATGAAGTCTAATTGTAAGTATGGAAAAAGAATTGAAAGGTATTATACAGAAATGTCCAAGTTAAAGTAGTTTTGTAATGGGAATCAAATTTTCGTGAATTTAATTATTTTTTGGTATTTTAAAGTATTATTGCAATTCCTGGAATACTGTAAAAAATTAATTCCAATACAAGAGTATTAATACTGGAAATTGTCAATTCTTAAATACTTGGTATTGGTAATTGACAAGTATTAAATCCATAAAATACAGGAATATTTTACAGCTAAGCTCTGATTGTAAGTTAGTATGATTTATTAACAAAAAAAAAACCTACAAAAAATTGTGAAATATTGATTTTCTCTCCTTTATATTGATTGTCCAGACAAAAAAACAACAAATTTTTCAGTAGGTAGGTACTATATAACTTGGCCTGGTAAGGAAATTCTCTCTAATTATTTAAGACGTGCATTAAGTGGTTGTAATAACTATCATAATTTTTAAGAACACTATTTTCAACTACTATTACTTACTTAGAACGCAGAGAGTTCCTGGTAAATGCTTACCTTTGGCAAAGCCTTTTCTTTAACACTTATGCATTGATTTTTTGGTTATATTTCATATCTATAATTTACTGCTTACTCTTTTCTATACAGGATGTTTCCACCGTTTAGGAGTTATAGGGTGATTAAGTAAAAAAGCTAGTTTTCCAAAAAACACCCTATATCTTAATAAGTACAAAACATATAGTCACTGTCTAAAGTTTATTGTATCCAGAACTTCATGACCTTTCCAAAGGCTGCTCAGATTTTCTTATCTTTTTTTGCTTTGACATCCTCTTTAATTTCATCTACTACACCTATCTGCTATCTGTAGCCCCTAAGCAGTTATTATCTGTTAGCTTTATACCGTGACCGTACGGTCACATACGGGGTATTTTGTGAAAAACTAGCTTTTTTGCTTAATAACCCTGTAACTCCTAAACGGTTCATATGCCCCCCTCCTGCCATATGATTTTTTGGTTGCCTAGGTCTAGGTCTTTTGTCTTTTTTCGGGCTTACAATGCGAAGGTTTAAGAGTGACATACATCAGCTCCTCTGCCATTCTCCAAGTAGGCCCTAATTCTTTCTCTATCTCCTTCCTAAAATGCTGCGCTTTGCATCATAGAGGGTATCCCTTGAGCTTAGTTAAACACAAAAAATCATAAACCAATTTCAGCTACGTAGTTGACCGGAATCTTCATGTGTCACTATGGTAGCTATAATCATCACCTAATGCCCTGAAGTCGCATCGGCAGAAAGGCTAATCGCTCAATGATTATATGCATAGTTGTGTGTTTTTTGAACCACTAAAGTAGTATATTTAGCGGCAGTATCTTCTTACGACTACAGACAAAATATTAGCTGGTCTCAGTCGACTTGTGTAAAAAAGATATATTTGCTCCGACGTTTACAATGACAAAGTAACCAACTTTATAAGAGCTAGTTGGGAACTTTAAGGCAAAAGATGATCAGGTGGCACTTCAATTTGCGATACTCATAACATATGGGTAATGTACAATGCACAATGAATTTCAAAATTCACCTTCAACGCACTTTTAAAGACGGGACATTTACAATTGAGAAAATCTCTATTTTGCTAACCAAGATCAAAAGAATGTCTAATCTCTGGCCCTTATCCGTGATGTCATCTAATGCAGAAATTTCTGAATCAATGACTCCAGGATTGGTGAAATGCACATAGCTGTTCCAGAATCCCACTTTTAGCGACGTTTGTTCAAGGACTATTTTTACAATTTTAAGCGGAGATTTGCACGTGATACACTACTGTAGCTTAATTTGCTGTATTCGTATCCTTCTTGTAGCCAGTATACGAGATATACATATATACCGTAGGGAAGGCAAAATCCTTGTATCCTCGGTTATTTATCAAGTTTCTACCTTCAAATGTCCAATTGCGAAAATATTGCTCAGTGCTTTATACTTTTCGGCAATTTGCCAATGTGGGCAGAGATTTTCAGATTGATTTATACTTACATTTGAGGTACTTTTGATGTGACTAACTTAAATATTTCAATTATGACCACTTTCCCTATTGTAATTACCCGTATCAAGATTTTAAGTATACGTAACACGTCTGGGGGAACCTTTTGGTAGGAGTTATTATTAATAATTAATTTTATTAAACCTCTAACCTCGGGCAACGCGGACATCGCGTTTCACTTTTTCTATGCATTTCCGCGGGATACGCTAATGCCGCATTGTATATGATTTTTAAGATATTTGTGCGTGGAGAAACGCTACTCCCCCGTCGATTCAATTTTCTTTCATTTTCTAACATCAGGAGACGTTATTTCTCTGTTCTAATATCTTATTACGTTCGTAAGCAAACTGCTGTCCGTGTGAACATGTTATGAAATTTCTAATACATTATGCAAAGTTGTACTTCACAATTCATAATTAATTGAAGAACAGCGTTTGAGTCTTTTATGTTACTGTTACACTTGGCATGTGAATTGTTACCCCCAGTTTTTGAAATGTCGAAACATGCATTCTTCTGATACCGAGACCAGGAGCCCGCAGTAAATTTTTGGTTTGAAATATAACCAAAAAATGTATGCATACGTATTAAGTTAAAGGAAAGGCAATTTCAAAACCAGTCGTCTGGCAGGAAACCTCCGCGGCCTAAGTGAGTAATAGTATGTTGAAAACACCCTTTTTTCAATATTGAAATACTTATTATAACCACTTAATGCACGTCTTAAAAAACAGAGGTACTGAAAATTTCGGATTTTACAAAAAAAAATCATTCTAAGTGCTTTCTTCTTAAAACTAACGGCGATAATATGATTCGAGAACACGTTGAAGAGCTAAAAAGTTCTCAAGAAGAGGCAGATACTCGTATGATGTTGCATTTATCCTTTTTACAGAGAAACAGCTCAGTTGTCATTAAGTCTACGGATACGTAAGACTTACGAAATACTAATAATTTTAGGCTGCCACTGTATAGAGATAATTCATCACAGAATAGTTTAGTATATAAGGGCTTTCAAATATTCAATAAGTTACCTTTAGATGTAAAACTTGAAAATAATTTTAGGATATTTAAGAGAAATGTTCTTGAATTTGTTAAAATTACTTATTAAATTCGTAAACTAATGCAGAAGATAAGGAAAAGGAGGAAAGAGAGCTAGACTTATAGTATAATTATATGACTTTTGTAATGAATAGCAAAAAATGCTAAATAAATTCACTTACTTACTTACTTACTTACTTACTACAGATGTACTCATAATAGTGCTTTACAATCTGCCTAACCTTAAAAATAATATAAAAGTATGGATCGAAGTATGAACACTGTCTATTGATGTTAATTTAATTTACCAAGAATTGGTACAAACACTTTGAGCAGCTCTACCTGCATTTCACAGCTTTACAGGATGTGACTATACTCCACCTTTTTTCAAGAAAGGAAAAATAAAACCTTTTAAAATTTTGGAAAGTAGACCAGAATTGCAGTTGACGAAGTAGATCTTAATGAAGAAGATTATGCATTATTAAAAAATTCCGTCTATAGTATATACCGGACAAAAGCTGTGACGGTTGACGAAGCCCGCTATGAATTTTTTTACAAATCCTGCAAGCCTACATTAGAAAATAGCCGAAGTAAGTGATATGTTTTGCGGGCTCTTAGACTATGATTATGAACCT
Source organism: Dioctria rufipes (assembly GCA_963924295.1). NCBI lineage: Eukaryota > Metazoa > Arthropoda > Insecta > Diptera > Asilidae > Dioctria > Dioctria rufipes. The sequence continues at coordinate 32,238,785 of OZ002742.1, forward strand.
TCGTTGCTATAACCTGCAGTAATAAAAGTGCTATGGAATACAGTAATAGTGGGTCCAGTGACGGGATAGCATAAATTTAGGCAGTTAAAAAAAGTGGTTCTGAGAACAATTTTAGTGAGAGCGATGAAGAATCAGAAGCTGATTATAATAGTTTTGCAAGTTTCCGCGTATGGAATGAAATTGATATGGATAATATTCCTCCTGCTCCACCAGCTTACCATTTTACTGCAAAACCGGGAGTAAATATTGATGTAGATAAAAATGCAGCACCGCTCAAGTATTTTGAAATATTTTTTGATGATACTTGGATTCATCATTTTTGTAAGTGAAACCAATAAATATGCAAATCAGGAACTAGCCAAGTATAGTCTCGAAGAACTGCATGTTCAAAATCAAAGAAATGGACAGATGTAAGAAAAGAAGAAATGAGAACTTTTATAAAAGTTTTCTTATTACAAAGTGTTATCAGTTTACCTCAACAAGAATGGTACTGGTCAAAACGAGAATCAATTCATATTCCAATTTTTTCAAAGGTTATATCACGAAATAGATTTAGACTTATTATGAAATACTAGCACTTTTCTGATAACTCTATATTCAATCAAGATACACATCCATGTCCAAAGTTGCGAAAAATATACGAAGTCATTGAATATTTACGCCAAAAATTTAGCTTAGCATTAGTTCAAGAAAAAAATTTTAGTGTGGATGAAAGTTTGTTATTATTCAAAGGAAAAGACTGAGTTGAAAACAATACATTCCCTTGAAAAGATCCAGTTTTGGCATAAAATCATTTGTTTTATGTAAATCACCACTTAGGCGGATTTTCTTACTTTAAATTGGTAAAAGTACGCCATTCTACTAAAACTGTATTGCATCTAATGGATTTTTATTGGAAAAAGGCTATTGTGTAACCACTGACAACTTTTATACGTCTCTCCAACTTGCTGATAATTTGTTACAACATAGAAATGATATTTACGGAACTCTTCGAGCAAACAGAAATGATCTACCATCAACTTTTGGAAGTATAAAACCTAAGAAAGGAGAAGTCAGAGCTTATCAAAGGGGCGAACTGATGGTCCTAAAATGGCAAGATAAAAAACGGTTTGTGATTTGAACACAATTCACAACCCATTATCGACGATGGGCGGCGTTGACAGGGCTGACTTTCATATTACGAGACAACTCGAAAGCAACAAAAAGAAGTATTACAAGAAAGTGTTTCGTCATCTCTTGGATCTCATGCTCTATTCAACGCATCTGTTATTTTCAAAAAAGCTTTGAACACAAAAAAAAACTTTTTTGGAACTTAGAATGGAGATTTTTGAAAAATATTAACAAGCATCATCCCGACATATACAAGGGAATAATAACACAACAAAGTTGATTGCAAGGCACTTCATATCCCACATTCCTCCAAATCCAATAAAAAAAGGAACCACGCAGAAGATGCGCTGTATGCTGTTCTAAAAAAAAAATGATGGAAAGAAAATACGAAGAGACAAGAGCCTGGTGCGTGGATTGCAATGTTAGTTTATGTATGGAACCTTTCTTCAAAATATTCCATACTCAGAAATATTATTATTATTATATTATTTTTTTTTTTTTACTAATTTTCCTGTTGAACGAGAGAATAACGTTTCCTGCATTATGTACTTTAAAAGTCAATAAAATAACTTTTTGCTAAAAAATAATAAAAAAAATTTATTTTCCTTTAATATAATCCTTACAACTACACTCTGTTTCATATATATAAGACATCCCCAATTTTCGCCATTATTTCATTTTAAAAAGAGCGTTGTTGTATAAAATCTATCTATAATGTTTAAGTATTTGCATGTCGCAATAAAAACGCCAAAAATTCTTTTTAAACTTCCGTTACTTTTTCATAATTTTGAGATTTAAATTTTTAGCCCGTTTCATAATTATAAGACACTATTATTTTTTCTGATGAAAACAAAATGGAACCTAGATGGTCCCGATGGATTCAATTCATTCTGGCGCGATTTGAGGAAAGAACACCGATTTTTCTCGAAAAGAAACTTCGGTGGCGGTACATTGATGGTGTGAGGAGGATTTTCGTCGGCAGGATACTTGGACTTCCGATTTACGTCTTCAAGAATGAACAGTACTGAATACGTCCGAGTACTTCTGACGGAAAATAGCGAGATCGAGTGGACATTTCAGCAAGATAACGCTCGAATCCATACAAGTCGTGAGACAATATCTTGGTTTCATGATTTTGGGATTAAAGTGATGGACTGGCCAGCATAGAAAATATTTGGGCTATTCTTGAGCGCGGGTTTATAACGAAAATCGTCAGCTTGAATCAGTTGAAGAACTTCGAAGTGCGATTTTGGAGGAGTGGCAAAATCTCGACATTGATTTGCTTGAAAACCTAATAAATTCTATGAAAACCAGGATATTTGAATAAATTAAAGCCAATGGAATGGCTATTAATTACTGATTGACTAATTGTTATTTGTGTCTTAATACGTAAAATAAATCGTAATTTTTGTTAAAACATGCGAGTGTCTTATAATTATGAAACGGGCTAAAAATATAAATCTCAACATTATGAAAAAGTAACGGAAGTTTAAAAAGAATTTTTGGCGTTTTTATTGCGACATGCAAATACTTAAACATTATAGATAGATTTTATACAACAACGCTCTTTTTAAAATGAAATAATGGCGAAAATTGGGGGGTGTCTTATAAAGGGTTTTCCAATAAGAGGTGTTATTTTATTAGCCCGCTATTTCGGTAGATGTCACTTTTGGAGTTGTCATTTTTTGACATTTGACAAGTAGAAACTACGCCATTAATAAAAATGGAACGATACACGATTCAACAACGCATTGAAATTATTAAAATTCACTATAAAAGTGGTGAAAATGTGGCAGAGACGGTTCGTAAAACTCGAACATTTTTGGGTCGTCGTGAAGTACCTTGTCGGACCGCAATACAGAAATTGGTAGAAAAATTCGAGCTGTCGGGACAAGTTAGTGATGTGAAGAATAAAACCAGTGCAAGTCGCTCAAGAACAGCCGAGAATATTGCTGCTGTAGCCGAAAGTGTTGAAAAAAGCCAGGTTTGTCCATTCCTCGTCGTTCTTTGGAATTAGGCATCCCACAAACGTCATTACACCGTATTTTGTATAAAGATTTGGGTCTTAAGGCTTATAAAGTTCAGTTAACACAAGAACTCAAGCCGGGCGATCATCAACAACGTCGAGTCTTTGCTGATTGGGTCCTTGAAATGCATGAAAATGATCCGGAATTCCATCAAAAACTCATCATGAGTGATGAGGCCCATTTCCACCTCGATGGCTTCGTCAACAAGCAAAATTGTCGCATCTGGGGCTCGGAAAACCCAAGAGTTATTGTTGAAAACCCTCTCTATCCTCAATGTGTGACTGTTTGGTGCGGTTTATGGTCCCGCGGGGTCATTGGACCTTACTTTTTCGAAAATGAGGCTGGAACAACAGTTACGGTGAATGGATTGCGCTATCGACCGACAGACGATTAATGATTTTTTATGACAGGAATTGGATGGTATTGATCTGGACAACATTTACTTTCAACAAGACGGCGCTACGTGCCATACAAGCAACGAAACCATTGATCTTCTACGTGAAAGTTTCCGGACCGTGTTATCTCTCGAAGAGGTGATCACAATTGGCCACCGAGATCTTGTGACTTAAAACCTTGCGACTTCTTCCTTTGGGGCCACGTGAAAGAGAAGGTCTACGCCAACAGCCCAGCGTCGATTCAAGACCTCAAAGATGAAATTCGTGAGGCTATCGAGGACATAGGGCAGCCACTTTGCGATTTGGTTATGGAAAATTTCATGAAAAGGATATGGTCCTGTAGGCGTGGTCGTGGTAGTCATTTGGGTGATGTTATTTTCCATTATTAACGGCATACCTTCCTCTTTATAATAAAATAAAGATCCGATCATTTGTCTCAAAAAATGGCATTTTTCTTTGAATATCAAAATAACACCTCTTATTGGAGAACCCGTTATATATGAAACAGAGTTTATTATAAATAGCAATTTCAAATAGCCCGCGATTCTATACTGAAAAATAAAAGAAGCACTTGCGGCTGAAGGGTTAAGTTTGGCCGTAAAGCTAAGTTAACCAGAATTCCGTCTTAAAACTACAGTTTTCGCAAATAATTTAATCGAGTTATATTTCTGATCGCACAATTTGACGACTCTCGGTCTAATGAGAGATTACTTCATAATCAACTCACAGTATTTATTCAAAGTGGTGTATTTGATAGAAAAATAATATGGATTCCAAAAGCAGCAGAACGACAGCTATTATGTTCATTAATAAAGAACTCGATGCTGGTAATTATGTTATTGTAGAATTATTTGATATTTTAGAATCTAGATCATCATAATGTATTAATAGAAATATTAAGCGAATTATAAATTAGGGGACAGGCAAACTAGTTACTACGTAATATTTGCAAGCAAGATAGTGTTGTACGAAAATGAGAAATAGCTATAGTGAGAATGAAGTGATGAATACTATGGAGTCTCACAGGGATCAATTCTAGGTCCGCTCCTCTACTCGCTGTACATCTTAAATTTAATGGAAGCTGGATTGGCTGCGGAGTATTACATAGTATGCCGACGATAGCCTTCTTCTATATGCAATGGAAAGAATGGCCATGACTTACAAAGGGATACAAATAAGGACTTTATACGATACACAAAATAGCTATATGGATATACATAGTTTTTCAACATTCAACAGAAAGGCAAGCAAAAGTTGAATATTGAACAGCAAGTGGAAGAAGTTGACTCAATAAAACATCTGGGAATGATTATGGATGATAAACTGACATTGAACACTACAAATGTGAGGAAAAAATGGGAATAAATGAGGAGAAATAAATTTACTTCACATTGCCTCACACCAAAAAATCTGACATGTGCTGTATAAATTGACAAATTTCGTGAGCTTAAAAAACATTTTTTATGTGGAAAAAGCTAAGAAGAAATAAGTTGATAAATTCGTATATAAACTTAATAGATCATGGTGAAACAAATAACTACGGCATACGATACGCCAACATATACGTTCACCTTAAGCTAGAGCAGGCAGAAAACTAAAAAGAGTTTTAAACATACAGCTATACCCATGTACAATTACTATTATTATTATTATTACCAGAAAAAATAAAAAATACAGAGAAAATGCACAAGTTACATGAAACTGAAAATGTTGCAATAGAATGATGTGTAAACTGATTACGTAACAAAGATCTATAGTCAGTAAAAAAGGGGAAAATTGGAAAATAAAAGAAGTACTCTTCACTAATATCAGGCCCTGAAGGTGCCCAATTAGTTCATATAAGAAAATCGAATAGGTTGTAAGATATCATATTCATAGCTTATTTACATTGTTTACACAGTCCAAAACGTACCATATACCAATTAAAAAGCAAAGATATATGGGCAAAGGAATATGGTCTCTTCGAGTACGGTAAACCAAAATAAATCTAAAAATTTAGTTAATTTTAATTGTGTCCTATCAATGATAATGATATTATCATCCAAACATTATCACCCATTAGCATAAAAACTTCTATCGTATTCAGTTTCAACATTCTGTTAATTTTGGTACATTTACTCAATACTTACATAAAGGACGTCCATTCCAGATCCGAATACAATCGCAAATACTAATATAAATGTCCCAATGAGAAAGGCCAACTGAATATAAATAAAAGCTCCGCAATACTCATAATATAAAACGAATATTGAAGCTATAATTCCAAGGACCTGAAAAAAAAAGATAATTTATTTGAAAATACTCTGTGACATGATCGCAGCCTGTTAGCGTACATACCAATTGAATCAACTTCAATATCCCTTCAATGGTACCCAAATATCCAAAGTTAAAGTCCTTCATTATAAACTTTCACCGATTTAAAATTTTCCAAATAATCCTAATCCTACGACTGTAATAATAACAAATAGCAAATTGACAGAATTTTTTTTTTTTCGCTTACTTTGTTTATAAAATGCAAAGTATCTAATCTAGATTTATTTGTTGGAGCCACTGACATGTATGTATATAAATCACTGACATGTATATAAATGGACTGCTTGTTGAACCAAAAATGCATGAAAGCAAATGGCACCACTTTCATATTTCTGTCTCTTTCCGTGAGAGCATACTTTCCCACTGAACTGTAACGATTAGGAACGAGAAATTGCTTGTAAAAATCCTTGATAAAAACACTTTCTTCGACTCATAATTAAAATTTAACGATACAAATAGTCCCAAATACTTTTGTGGTAAATTCGGTAAATCCCACTGACATGCATATACGTAAATTCCCAAATAATTTAAATATAGCGGCAGTTTACGACAGTTGGTAGCATTGACAGTGAGAGCATACTTTCTGAAATCAAAACTGGTGCCACATGAAACAGGAGATCAAGCAGTCCATTTATATATATGTCAGTGATATAAATGGACTGACTGATCTCCTGTTTCATGTGGCACCAGTTTTGATTTTAGAAGGTATGCGCTCTCACTGTTAATGCTACCAACTGTCGTAAATTGGCGTCTTATTTAAATTATTTGGGAATTTACTTATATGCATGTCAGTGGGATTCAGCACAAAAGTATTTCGGACTATTTGTATTATTAAATTTTAATTATGAGCCAAATGAAGTGTTTTTCACAAGGATGTTTTGGTAGGAAAATTTTTATTACCAAGTTGCCAGTTCTGGAACTACCGCAGAACTTCAAGCAATTACTCATTCCCAATCGTTACAGTTCAGTGGGAAAGTATACTTTCACGGAAAGAGACAGGAATATGAAACTGGTGCCATTTGCTTTCATATGCATTTTTGGTTCAACGAACAGTCCACTTATATACATGTCAGTGGTAGGAGCACCTTCCAAAACTGCAACCATCTACACTGTTATGTAGCAATCATATATGAATTATTTTATGTATTTTTGTTTCATTCAGTTCTCATTCAATAAATCCCAATGCTTTCACTGTATTATAATATACATGTTATATGTATATGTGAGATCTTTTATTTTTAGGCAGACCAAACCGTTGGACGGTATCAGTTAATCCGTTGTGCCATATTATAATTCTTAGGTTATGATCCCACGACTGATATATACCTTTACGGATGTTTGTTTCTGATTTCCATAGAGCAACAAAGCTTAGTTTAGGACCGGCAATTCAACTATAAAAAAAATTTCATAATTTTATAACTGTTATTGGCATCATCACTGGCCAAAACCTGGTTCATACTTATCTAAAACGGCCCATATGCGGCGAACATGTTGTCCAACTTGGTTTTCCACACAAGAAAGCGTTTTCTCCGAACACTGTCAAACATGCTGTCCAACATTTGGACAGGAAGATATATTAGGAGCTGCTATAACTATTAATTGTTATCTTTTCTTCAATAGAGTTCATTCAAGAATAACGAATGCATAACAAACATCGCCCTACACGGTTCAATATGTTTTCAAACATATAGCCCCGCCAAAAAAACTCAAACTAATTTGATTTTCGTGAAACCGCTTGACACAGCGCAACCAGGCCCACAGACGGTCCAATCTGTATGACAACATCGATGTTCTACTCGAATTGGCCAACATGTGTGACCGTGTATGAGCCCCTTAACAAGGATCGAAGTTATTGACAACCCTGAGGGTCTATGCGATCACGCCACTTACCACGCCAAACGCCTTTACTTTTGCTTAAGTTTATTTTAGCTCCTGAACATCGCTCATACTTCTGGGTGACGGCATGTGCGACTGGAAAATGCCTCTACATCTGTTACAAATATATAATCAGGTCATCTGCATATTCTAACAAAAGAGATGTTATATTAGTAGATGGAAGATGAACCGAAAATTTCGGGAACATCCGATGGAGGTTGACAAACAATGGCTCTAGAGCAACACAATAAAGTATGCCTGACAAGGATCATCATTGTCTGATGCACTGACGAGACAAGACAGGAGAGGGGAGATGTCCCTGATGTTTTATGAGAATAGTAGAATCACTATGATAGCATTCTGATGATCCCAGCATATCTGGGTGTGGGCCCAAATGCATGGCAGACGCGGATCCAGGATTCTTGTGAGGGGATCGCAACTATGGTTTAAAATCGGTATAAGCTAGAATAGATCAAAAGGTCGAACACACTCGGTACCGCTCGCAAATATCAAATGCACAAAATATGTCATTTCAAAGATTCGGGTCGAACAGATAAGCTACCAGTCAAACGAGGTGTTAAGTTATTTATTTTGCTTTGATTTGTAAATGGTTGCAGTGCACAACTTCCACAGCATCTACTTTAGTTAGTAAAAATAGGGAAATACATTTTGTTCAAATTAACGAATTCATGATAATTGTAATTTTGCAAAATACATGAATTAAAGCGTTACGTGCTTTACCTCTAACTTTAACTAAGAAAGTTTTCCTTTTTCTATTATTATTAAGCCATGCTGAGGGGATACCCTATGATGCAAAGCACAGCATGGCAGCAAGGAATTAGGGAACGTGAGGAGAGTGGCAGAGGTTCTAATATATGTAACCCTCAAACTTTCACAGATTACATGCCGGAGTAAAAACAGAAGATGGTAGACTGTTCCACATTCGCACAGGGCGAGATAAAAAGCATCACGGAATTTTACTGTACGGCCGACAGTAATTTGAAGGGTAAAAGGATTTGGGCGGTTTCCAGCACGAGTATTGCGAGCAGGAATGATTCTACAATGGATTAGACTAGATATTTCATCAGAACATTGACCATGCATATAGCGACAAAGGAGTGAAAAGCATCCAATATTGCAGCGATGCTCGAGTGATTCGATATGACATTATTGTCACATCGCCAATGAACTTGAATGCTCTCTTTTGGACAATATTCAATTAAGCTAAAGCTGTGTGACCAGCCTCGGCCAAGATTTGGAAATTGTATTCCATTTTAGGTCTGATGTATGACTTATAGAGAAGCGCTAGATTCGATGGGCTGAAGTATTTCTTACACCTTTTCAGAAATCCAAGATATTTCGATGCTTCTTTGTCAACGGAGACGATATGATCTGTCCAGCTCAACTTCCTGGAAATATTAATGTCAAGAATGTATAAAGATAGTGTATCGTAAATCAATACTTCATCAAAAGAAACGGTAGTGGAAAAACTATGATCTTGTTTTAATGAGATGAGACGGCTTTGCCCCAAGCGAGGATATTATCAAGGTTATTATTAAATGTTTGCAATCTCATTTGACAAATGTGGCATTCCTTCTGGAATCCGCAAGAATGTAAAAATAGTAATCGAAATCAAGGGTGCTGTCATCGGAAAAACTAAGGATGGGATTAAAATAAGAGAAAGCAAATCATTGATGAAAATTAAAAAGAGAGATGGAGAAATAACGGAGCCCTTGGGCACACCGGTATTTATAGGTGGAGGTTCTGGTGAAACGGCATCTAGTACGACCCGTATTAGGCGGCCAGATAAAAAACTTTCAATCCATCATAGAAGAGGAGAAGAGACAGCAAGTGCTTTAAGTTTAGCTAAAAAGGCTGGATGCTAAAAGCCTTCGAATTATCGAGGACAACGATTTTGTACTCACCCAAAATTGTGAAGACAACATACGATTCCAATGTTGATGAGTTGTTTGGTTTCTAGATACTTCATTAATTTTGAGTTAATAATAGATTCAAAAACTTTTGAAAGAATCGAAGTGATTGCATTTGGTCGATAATTTGCGGGATCGCTACCCTCTCCTTTCTTGAGAATAGGCTGAACATGAGCTAATTTCCAAGCAGTTTGAAATTTCCTTATTGAAGAAGACAAATAGAATAGTTATCGCAGAGGTTTCGCTTTTAATTAACAGTGGTTACAAACCATCTCTTACGTATGTGTATGGGCTCTTGTATACATCCACACAGGATATGCAAAATAGGTGTCTATGAAGTAGATGGAAGACGAGAATTTGAAGCCAATCTAGCAATATTAGCTTTATCCACGGAGTCAACAACCACTTCATCATTGTTAAGTAAAGAAGGTATAGAGAAATTTGTGAAGTTGTTCCTGATGGTTTTGACCAGGGACAAGAAGCCTTTGCTATCCTTGAGGCTTGCCAAGATTCTTACGCTAACATTTTGGCCAAAAGGAATTTTTATCTATCCGGATAATGGAGTTGCAGGTGTTCTGAGCAGTCTTGTAGACTTGTTTCAATTCTGGACATGAATGCAATTGATGCGCGCGAAAAGCAGACTACTTTTATTTCTTGGTTGAATTTATCGTTATACCAAAAGCGATTTCGCTATTGTTGAGACCTGCTCTAGGAATAAAGAATATATTCATGTATGCCAAGGCTTAGAATGTCACTAAGTTCTAATGTGCATTCATCAACATCCATCGACGCAAAACAGACCGACCAATCAATTTCTCTTAGATACTGATTGAGAATTTCGCAATAGTAAAACTATTACATTTTACGAAATAATAAAACATTTGTTTCCATAATAAACTCATTATTTGTTTGGCGTTGTGTAGTTTCACTGAATTTCTCCAATTACGCGTTGTAATTGTTTCTTTAAATATTTACTTTTAACCGCCGATAATATTCTAACAAGCCGGTTTTTCATCGAAGACTCATCAACGACACTTTGGCAGCTATTTTCAATTAAAACAAACCTTCCATAGCTTTTAGCCAAATAAGCTCTGTCTCCCTTCAAATACCCCGAGAAAAACTACGCTCATGTACATGAATTTTACAGGTATCAGCACTACCTGTTTTCTCTAAAGAATCAAACAGCCACGAACTAAATTGAGCGAATGGTAAACCGCTAACTAACTGAACGCTTCCAGAAATTTTCATATTTTTTACAAAAATTGCAGTAGAATAGATTTACTGCGAAGTAAATCATTTTGTTGAGAAAAACTTACAAGATCTATTGGAATTTTTTTTTCATGTATTTTCCTTAAAATGAAGATATTTCTATATCTTCATATTCGTGCATGTATCTGCTACAACTAAAGGGTTTTTTTTTAATTAGCCCGCTATTTCGGTAGATGTCACTTTTGGAGCTATCATTTTTTGACATTTGACAAATAGAAACTACGCCATTAATAAAAATGGAACGATACACGATTCAACAACGCATTGAAATTATTAAAATTCACTATAAAAATGGTGAAAATGTGGCAGAGACGGTTCGTAAAACTCGAACATTTTTAGGTCGTCGTGAAGCACCTTGTCGGACCGCAATACAGAAATTGGTAGAAAAATTCGAGCTGTCGGGACAAGTTAGTGATGTGAAGAATAAAACCCGTGCACGTCGCTCAAGAACAGCCGAGAATATTGCTGCTGTAGCCGAAAGTGTTGAAGAAAACCCAGATTTGTCCATTCCTCGTCGTTCTTTGGAATTAGGCATTCCACAAACGTCATTACACCGTATTTTGCATAAAGATTTGGGTCTTAAGGCTTATAAAGTTCAGTTAACACAAGAACTCAAGCCGGCCGATCATCAACAACGTCGAGTCTTTGCTGATTGGGTCCTTGAAATGCATGAAAATGATCCGGAATTCCATCGAAAACTCATCTTGAGTGATGAGGCCCATTTCCACCTCGATGGCTTCGTCAACAAGCAAAATTGTCGCATCTGGGGCTCGGAAAACCCAAGAGTTATTGTTGAAAAGCCTCTCTATCCTCAACGTGTGACTGTTTGGTGCGGTTTATGGTCCCACGGGGTCATTGGACCTTACTTTTTCTAAAATGAGGCTGGAGCAACAGTTACGGTGAGTGGATTGCGCTATCGATAGATGGTTAATGATTTTTTATGGCCGGAATTGGATGGTATTGATCTGGATAACGTTTACTTTCAACAAGACGGCGCTACGTGCCATACAAGCAACGAAACCATTGATCTTTTACGGGAAAAGTTTCCGGACCGTACTATCTCTCGAAGAGGTGATGACAATTGGCCACCAAGATCTTGTGACTTAACACCTTGCGACTTCTTCCTTTAGGGCCACGTGAAAGAGAAGGTCTACGCCAATAACCCAGCGTCCTTTCAAGACCTCAAAGATGGAATTCGTGAGGCTATCGAGGACATAGGGCAGCCACTTTGCGATTTGGTTATGGACAATTTCATAAAAAGGATATGGTCCTGTAGCCGTGGTCGTGGTGGTCATTTGGCTGATGTTATTTTCCATTATTAACCGCATACCTTCCTCTTTATAATGAAATAAAGATCCGATCATTTATCTCAAAAAATGGCATTTTTCTTTGAATATCAAAATAACACCTCTTATTGGAAAACCCTGTATAAAGAGTACCAAGTCTCTTAGTTAATTTCTGACATATGATTGTGAATAAAAAGACCGCATTTTTTTTTTTTTTTAATTTTATTCTTGTTTTATTTGTTTCTCTTACATGACTAGCACTGAATATAATCGACATAGTAAAGCGCTTGTCAATAATAATAATTTCTGACAATAAATTGTAAAATTGCGCCTTAAAAAAGTTAAAATAAATACTCCGCAATCTACATTATGTTCTGTGTTAGAATAACTATAAAAATACAAATTTATAAAAGTTAATGTAAAAAATAGTTTTCAAAAATACACATAAAATCGTAAAACTATTATTTCGGTACGGTTACAGATACATTACGTAATAAGCTAAGTACTCTAAAATCTCTCTTATAATTAATTACAATAATTTTGGGAATACTATATTAAATGATTTTACACAAATATTTATATTCCTCGGTATGAACGCTGTGCAAAGATAGCACTTATACAGTAGAGGACAGTGTTTACAAGTCCCATTACAGATGCTGCCATATATGCATCGTACAGCGATGAATTGTATCTGTAGCCTGAATTGGATACTTCAATCAAAAGTGTCAAAGATGCAGCCAAAAGGAGAACTGTTGCAATTGAGTGATAAACAAGTTCCTGAAATGATAAGAATTTTTTAGCAATGAATATTTGGAATTTGTTTGCAAGTTTAGTTTTTTTTTACTTTAAATAATAACTAAATAACTATCTTTGCGACCGAAACAATAGATGGCACTTTTTCGTGCAATTCATATACATAATTTGCTATCTGGAATAATTAGGATCCGATTTCTCAAATCCAGGTTACCAGATAATCCGGATTCTAGTATGCGGATTTGAACTATTTGGATCCTGATTCGTACTACCCGCTTCTGAATCCGAAAAATCACGACTCGTTCCGAATTATCCCGATCCAGACTATGCAAAAAAAGGTTCAAAATTTCCACCAGATTGCATTATTTCATTGAGAAAATGGAAATTTATATTTTCCCAATGAAGGAATTAGAGCTGAAAGTACCCGGGTAATCAGCTATCCGGATTATCCGGAATAATTTTGATCCGATTTCTCAAATGCGGGTATCCGGATAACCCGATCCTAGTATCCGGATCAGGATCTAGATCGAGCTATGCGGATTTGGATCCGAACTATCCGGATCCAGACTAAGCAAAAAAGGCTGAAAATTTCCTCCAGATTGCATTGTTTCATTGGGAAAATGGAAATTTATATTTTCCCAATGAAGCAATACAATTTGAATGATATATTGAACCTCTTTTGCTTAGTCGGAAATTCTGGATCCGAATAGTTCTGATCCAAATCCGGATAGTTCAGATCCAGATCCAAATGGATTCCAGTAATCGGATAGTTTGCAGAACCGGGTATTCGGATATACAGACATTAGAAATTCAGCTCTACTAGAAACCCAACCATCTCCGATTTTCATGAAAGTTGGTATGGAATATGAAAATATGTAGTTCACCGTTATTTTTTTTATTTGCTGAAACTTCATTTTCAAAAAACCTGATATCTCGAGAATGGGGCAACCGATTTTTGTGATCCATATGTATGTAAAATAAAGCTAAATGCATACTTCATAATTTTCATAAAAAAATATACCAACACCAACGGACAGTTTTTTGTTTGCTAAATATAGTATATTTAATTTAATTACTATTATTTACTTTTACTGTTTATATTTTGAAGACATAAGCCTTATCTATCTATGTATGTATGTTTGTATGTATGTATGTATGTATGTATGTTTTGGATATATGAATTTTGAAATTCACCATAGTGTGGGAGCATTAAACTAAGCCGAATATTCATCCTCGAGTTTTTTGAAATTTTATAAAATTATCTAGTGTATCTATTTAGAAGGCCTCTAATCTAGCTGTAAATAATATGTGTAGATACATATGACTTCCTAATTCTTCCAGGAACGCCATATGAGTGAAATTGTTTTTTTAACATATCAAATTTCAAGTAATAATGAAATAAATGTCAGTGGTGGATCAAGTTTTGATTCCTGCAGATATTAATGTACAATGTTTGTATATAGTTAGTCTAAAGGTCATATATCTGGGATTTGGAGTTTGCCTGGACATTTTCGTAATGAATAATTGAACAATACAGTAATTCACAGTTTACTTGGTTTACCCAAACGAGCAAGATCAATTCAAAGTGAGAAATAAATAAGTAAAGCGATCTACGGTAGTCTCGTCATAATAACAACCCGCTTATTACGAAAACCACTTTTATTATCATACATATATTTTCGAAGACCGCAAAATTTTCCCAGTAATTCCGAAAACTTTTACTCTGTTAATAAGAACCCCGCCAATTGCCAATAACTCCTTTATAGCCATCAATAAAGCATCTTAACTTTTTCTATTTTCAATGTAAATTTTTCGCATATTGCACAGTTAGCTTCAATTTTTCCAAGCCATAACACAGAAATGTATATGTGTGCGCGCTAGTTCAATTCTCTAAAAAAATGTATGTTGATTCTTATGGAAAAGTGACAGCAGACATTGATTTTATAATGCCATAAAGTCTATACTACTATCCACAAAGGCAAATAGTCTCCAGTAATTTTAAGCTTGGCTTCTTACCTTTCCAAAGGCTACACTTAGTATATACCTCGCTTAACAAAATAATAAAATAGTTTTGATTAAAATGTAATCTTACCATTTTACGCTCAATAACTCTCAGCTGAGTAATAGCTGCAATAGTAGTGCGAATTTGTAGGCAGATATCTGCAAACAATTGGACGAAATTCAGCCTTAGCGAAATGAATTCGAAATACAGGATACACTCGTAGATCGAAACCTTTTCGATATTTTGTACATAAACGAAGTTTCAGTAGCATGCCATTATTTCCGAGAATTTGAATTAGATGCATCGCTCGAACTCGAAATTTTTTCGATTTTTTTGCTACATATGTATATACGAAATTACCCGATACAATTCATGTCAATTTCCGAGGAATTCGTTAAAGCAAATATTTTCTATTCATGAAATTGTTCTTCGCCGCCATCCTAGTTGAGATTTTATTGACTGAAGTGTAAAATGAAGTTTATTTATTTATACGATATCGTATTTACTTGATATTTGCATAACGCTGTGCAAGAGAAGGCGATACCAGTACCGAGATTCAGCTAATTTGAGAGTGATTCACTTCAGTCACTTCTTTCACTCACTTCATTCATTCACTTTTGAAAATAAAATGATTCCTTTAAAAAAGTGAAGTGAGTATTTTCGAATATTAACTTCGAATGTCATTTTCACAGCTTTTTGGCTTTTTTATGTGTGAAAATGAACACGGCTGCGAAATATTGTCCTCTAAACATTTTATGCAGATAGGTAATAAGGAAGAATATAATATAACATATTCTAAGAATTTAATTTTCAGCTCTTTTCTCCCGTGAATTGGGGTCCCTGTGCACTAACAAGCATCCCCTTTAATACATTATAACTTTATTGTAGTCCATCAATTAGAGCTTTCTAGTATGCAAATGGCGAGTTACAATTTATTAGTGGAAATAATTACTATACGTACTTACCATTTCTAAAATAAAGTCGCTGTTCGATGATTTCACCCCAACTCAAGCAGAATCAAATTTGCAGAAAAGTGACTCACTTCACTCACTTTTTGCCAATTTCGACATAGCTGAATCTCGGTACAGATCGTACTGTTAAGAAAAAAAAACTCAAATCCAAAACGAACTACCAAGGCATACAAGAACTTCGAAAGAAAATCGATCGAGCGAACCAATGTCGGGTCGTTAATATAATTCGATATCGTGTTCCGTTTTTTTCCTCCTGTAATTCGCAAGCACGTCGCAAGCGAATTCGATTTCGAAACTTAACTTCACCTAGTCGAACTGATTTACTTCGAATTCCATTCGATTTTCAACCACAATGTTTGCAGGGATTAGATTCGAATTCATTGCAGAAAGTGTGTTTGTTTGAGAAATCGTAGTTATTTGGTTAAAATAAATATTTTTAAATAATTTTGTTAGAAAACATATAAAAACATGATTACGATTGGGAAGGTAAGAAACTAAGCTTGATATTATCAGAAGACAATTTTACTGTAGGAATAGTATTTTAGGTCGGAAGAGCTCTTCAAATCAAACTTTTGTCAGTTTTACATAACAACGCACTAAATATTTTAGAATGTTAGGACTACGTATATATTAGGGCTGCTCTCATGTAGTAGTGACGGATTCTGTTTCATAGCTTGGGAAGTATTTTTTGAGGGTTTTGGCTCAACGCATTCGCATGAATATGTCCATATGTAAATGCATGTGTAGGTTGTATACCCTAATATAAAAGCTGAACTCATATTACCATGTCTTTTATCTAAAAGGTATCCAGCAGGAAATAGAGTGGTAGGATTTCCTACTTTTCTTAGCAGTTGTTCTTATGGAAAAATGCATTACTTTCAAGTTCAATTTTCGGCATAATGTAAATAAGCCTCCGTACGAAAACTTTGATTCAGGAATTTCGTTATTTAATTCCTTGTGCATTTACCAGCAGGGTTGGGCAAGTATCAAAGAAAAATACTTAAGTACCGAAGGCCTGAGTAGTTCAGCGTAAATACAAGTACCGTATGTATGAAAAGTACTTGTAACTAAGTACTAAGTCTATAAAAAATACTGAGTACTTTTTGAAGTACTTTTTAAAGTACTTTTTTAGAATCTTTATACGTTGGCAGTAATATAATGAAGTTTACCGAGTTCAGTTAATAGATATTAATAAATAAATACCTTTTGAAAACTATAATATATATAGTAATAAGTGGCTACTGTTTATAGTTTTTTATTGTTTTCAACGCTGCACGTAGATAAAACTTTCACCTTTCATTGATTGCTACACTCATAAAAACTATTAGAAATCTTTGCGTGCTTTAAAACTCAACAAAAAAATGAATTGCATTAGTGTGTTTGCTTTTCTACGTAGAGTTGGATATTTGTAGGTACTTAATAGACTCAGAAATACTTAAGTAAAAATCTTGGTACTTAAGTACAAAACTAAGTCTTAAATACAAGTAAATAGAAGTAAGTAGTTATATTGAGGTACTAAGTATGGCATTTGAAAAGTATTGAGTAATAAGTCTTAAGTAACGAAAATGTACTTTAAGTAGTACTTAAGTCTTTTTTTACTTAAGTATTGCCCAGTTCTGTTTACCAGTATAAAATCTAAGTACTTTCTTTAAAAAAATTGTTTTTATTTTTTCATCCAAACATACCTCTACACATAAAAATGACAAATGTGTTGAATTCTGTTACCTTCATACCACAAATCACACTAGAAAGCAATCAGAGCTTTGTGCTTGAATATTGCGTTACATGAAAAAAATGAATCTTTCAACGTTTAACACACAGTAATTTCTTAAGTATAAGAAGGATAAAAAAAACAATGTTAATCATTTTTTTATATTATCTCATAATGCTTCCATCAATTTAAAAATATTATCCACCTTCCATATTAAATAATCCAGTTTTTTCATTTCAAACATGACTCTATTATTTAATCAATGAATCGGCAGAGCCACACATTCAAGTCGCTTGCTCAAAGGTAATTCAAATATTAGCCTATTTTATAGGTAAATTTGTTGCCTTTATGGTAGTATAATTTATACATTAGGTTTTTATTTATTTTCAGAAGAAAAGCAGTTTCAAACAAAAGAAAGATCGTTTTTAAGAAATATTTGCTCCCACTTTGAAGTGAACTTTCATTTCCCTGTGATAAAACACACAGAGAAATGAAGGCTGGTATATATGAAGGCAATAGAATCCAACACATCTTCCCATTTTTTTATGCAGTGTTATGAAAATTCCTGAATCAAACTTTCAGTACGGAAGCTTGTTTACACTATGCAAAAAGTTGAAGTTGAAAGTAATGCATTTTTCCATAACAACAAATGCTAAGAGAAGTACGAAATTGTAGCAAAATCGTTTTGTGTCACGGCCTGGAACATAAAGACGGAAATAGTTCAGTTCAAAAAAGCAGGATTTACACGGTAAATAATAATGACATTATCAGTAATGTCATTACTTCCAAAGGTCTTCTTTCATTACTCTGTCATTGTGTTTCAACCTTACACTATCATTATAAATGAGAGTATTTGTTTCAGTATCTATCAATTCATCGAGCGAGAAGTTTACTTATCTTGTGTAAATTATTCAATGCATCCTCGCAGAAAAGCTTGCATTACTATAATTTTAACATTTTAACATTAAACACAATGAGAAGTGTTAAATGGCGATGATGGATGAAGAACTGGCTACAAAACAGTGAAAAGTATTCCGATGTTGTTCTGCTAAACGAAATTAGTTTTACGAAAGCAGGAAATTACAAAAACTAAACTAACTACTTTATGTTCGCATGAATGAAGGCACATTTAACAATACCGCCGTTGTTTAGTAGCCACCTCAGTAAATTTACCTACATAATTTAAGAAAAAACTAAAGAATCTTCGAGAATTATAATAAGGTTTAAATCCAATCACGCATAAAAACAATGTGCGCAAAGGTCGTGGAATGTCTAATTCTTCAACACAATGTTCACCAAATGTTAGAGGGCCTCCATTAGGATTATCCATCTTATACTTACTTAACTTAGAACGATATATAACAGTAACGGTATAACAGTATCCCAATTTAGTGCTATATATACTTACTTAGATTTGCTTAAAATATTTAAAATTTAAATCATTCAAAGTAGGTACAATGCAAACTTTAACCCCTAATTTTTAAAATCCTATGTAAAATTCATAATCTTTTTTTTTTTTTTTTAGTATACTTACATAAATAGTTTTCGATATAATTCCGCCAGTACTGAGAGAAACGAGACAGGATGCAAGTAAACAAAATGTTCCTATCATAAAAGTTACAGCCATTAATAAGAAGAAGAGATCAGGTGCTCCCTGCATTATGTGGTATCTTCTAAAATAATAGGCGACCACACCGACGCATGCTGCTCCCAAAAGCTAAAAATTGTTATATACGTATATATGTAAATTAGATACTTCATTTAATTAAATAAGCAATTAATTAAGTTAAATATTTTACCAATTGGAACAATTTTAAGAGTCCTGGAACTGTTTTTAAATATCCAGAATTCACCACTACAGTTGATGCATTCGTTGTAGTAGTTGTTGTCCTAATGGTAACTGAATGCGACATTTTGTTGTTCTTTTAAGACCTGCTGGAAGACCTATAAAAAGATTTTTTATAATTAACCACAGATAAGATTTACGAAGTATATGTATAAGCATAGACAGATTAGAGAAAAAACACAATTAATATATGTAGTAGCAATCAATGGTTCAGGAAATATAAGCAAAACAATTTCAAACTTGACCTCCCCCCCCCAAACAAACGAACACCCCCCACCCATAAAACGGACTTAACCAAAAGTTGTGGAATTGCGGGGACAACATTTCCAAAGATATACTAAAGATAGCCCGGCTTATGATGGGTAACTTTTATTATTAGCACTTTGAAGATAACTTTGCCCATTTTCGAAAAAAAATTGCTCAGCAGGAACCCGTTACGTGGGACACCCTGTATATAAAAAAAATATATATACATAAAATTAAAGAAATATAACTATTAAGTCATATATACATACTAAAAATTACAGAAACTATATAAACTAGACCATTTCGAAGACTGTAGCATTTTCAAGCAGTAGCAGTATAATTCTATGCCATTAACCTCCTAAACTCATCAGTTGAACACACATGTTGTGCATCAGCTGATAAACTTTTCCAAACACGAATAGCGCGAATAAAGTAAGAGTCCTCTATTATGGAATATTGAAACCTATAGATATCAATAAGTTAAAACGTCTGCCAGAATTTAAAAATTCTACTTGGTTAAATATCACAATAAATAATCACAACATTTCATACTAGAGTTGAGAAAAAACCCTAGGCTTCGCACACGATCAGTAAATAATAAAACTTCCCTTTTTAATACCCTAGATACACAGCACGATCTAATGAATCATTAGTAGGTAATAACTATTCATTAAAATGCCATGTGTCACATAGTATACGTCATTATGGCTCGAAAACCATATCATAAAGAAGTACACTAATGAAGCGTTTTTTGTTCCTTCATTATAGCTATAATGAGGAAAAATGTGCTAGATTTGGCATATAATATAAAAACTGGAAATTAGTAGATAACTTAACAAGGACTCATAATTCATCCCTATTTAGCAAATTGCGTATATCTCTATTAAAAGAGCCGTTTTGCAACCGACTGCAAGTTATTAGGTTTAAGATGTTAAAAGATTTACCATATTTTTCTATAACTCTAACTAAAAAGCATAACAGACTGATTACCCAAAAATGAAAGACGAAGTTCATGAATGGAAGAAGAAATCATTAACATGGAGTGTAATAGTTAATGTCGATATGAAAAACAATGAAGTCCTTGAAATTCAGCTTTTCAGTTTAAATCTTAAGCCTAGTACTAAGGTCCACGCTAAACTAAATTTTAGCGAGTCTCCAATATCGGGCCGTCAATAAATTTATCAAATCTCAGAATTCTGACAATAAATATTTTTAGCGCGCTAAAGAACGGCCCGGGCGGATAAATTCAAGCTAAATTTTTTTGTAGACTGACTGGTGGTGCCATCTCTAATCAAACCCCAAAAGCCAAATTTAGCTCGTTGACAAATATATTTGCACCTGTTAAACGAAATTTCCTAATTTGAAAGAATTTGAATCTGGTGAAAATATACGTGGGAAATCATGTTTTAGGCAAGTATAGTTATAAAACTCCCTGGGCATCTGGCGCAGTGACTAAGAGCACGACTAACGGCATTCTCGGTGGGAGAAACCGCAGTATTTTCAACCATATATCTTGTTGCCCCGCTCTCTATATTTATTCTACTACACGGCTGTGCTGGGCTTTCACTGCAGCGGCAACCAACGAGGTAAGAAAGGAGATGCAAATGAGAAAATATCGCTTTTATTTTCATATACTCAAAAGCATTTACTGAATTTGCAAACGTGAACGTAAAAAAGTTAATAATTAAGAAGAAAAGTTCAGTGGTAAAAAGTTGTGAGTAATATTTGCTTCGTGCCCCTACGGATATTTGACGGGTTTTCCTGCGTAAATGCACCAAGCCCAAAACCAACCAAACCTAAACATGGATTTGACAGCGAAGACGAAAAATGGCGTAGTGAAACATACACAAATGCAGGGCAATTTTGGGTACGCTATGTACACGGATCGTACATATGGTTGCATCTCCTTTAGTTATTACCTTGTTGGCGGCAACAGATACTAACACAACCAGAATTTGACTACGCTAAATTTGGCTAATCACACTTCCTGTATTCTCTATATTCTAAGGTTTAAGTAACACTAACATGTTAACACAAAAAACATTTCGGATTTTTTTCCCTAGAAGGTAAATAAAATATTTTGTTTAGTGTTGTTTATTTTATTAATAATATTTTTGTGAACTTAGGAACTTATTTTATGTTGGTCTCCTTTTATATTTACAAATATTTTTTTCTCGTTTTGATCACCAAACCCTATGTCGTAGACATTTGACGTATCTTGGCACTTTATGAAAAGTCTAGGCACTTCATAAAGTATAGGCAGATAACGCAACAGTTTGCGCTTAACGATTTTTTACACTAATTAGCTGAAATTTTTAGTCTCATCATGAAATGGTACGAGCTTTCAAACCTTTGTATGGCAGGAGTGGGGTCCATTTAAAAAAAAAAAATTGGTTATTCACAAAACAGCTTGTATCCGTTAAGAGCTTATTGTAGGCAGAACTTCATGGCCTTTCCAACTACTGCCTTTAGTGACTGAAAATACGTAATTTAAAAACAATCTCGTCTAATTTCGATATGACCTCCATAGGTTAAGAGCTAATAACTGTTGAACGGCTACAGATAGCACATAGGGTGTGGTAGGTCAAATTAAAGAGTTTTTATAAAAAAAAAAGCTATGTGAACTACCATTTTGTAAAAAAAAAACAAAAAGAATTCAAAGTAAAATAAAAAGATAAGAAAATCCGAAATTTTTAGGTTAGATCACCATAATTCCTGAGATGAAGAGTAAGGAGGCTAAATAGAAAGGTCATGCAGTTTTTCATACATTTGCATACAATGAGCTCTTAACGGTGACCGTACACCTTGTATTTTTAACACACAGAATATTTTGTGAAAAACTAGCTTTTTTTCTTAATCGCCGCGTAACTCCGAAACAGTTTATACAGAAACACTCCCCCCCCCCCTATAATACAATTTTTTGTTTGCCTAGGTGAATACTATCAACTCTTGCTCTATGGCCCACCTAGGTGGAAAGACCCTGTATTTATCATTTTATTATAAATAACTCTTTTCCCGAATAACTGTTATCACAAGAGCCGTGCCTAGCGGTGGGGCAAAGGGGCAGTTGACCCAGGCCCCCGTACGTTGAAGGCGTCCGGCGGACTCGCGTTTTTTTTTTGTTTTTTTTTTTGTAATAAAATAAAAACATTTTGAATCTAAATATATTGGACCAATCCAACAAAACCAAACCTAACGTATTTATGAGGTCTATCAAAACCCTCGGGAATACTTCACAAGCCATGAAACAGACTCCCTCCCTACCACATGCGAGGCCCTACGGAGTCCTTACATTCTAAAATATTTGCAGTCTTCTTATGTAATACTGACAAAAGTTTGATTTGAATAGCTCCTCTGACAGAAACCACAATTCATACCGAAAAATGGTGTTGTGATAATCTTAAGCTTGCTTTCTTATCTTCCGAACTATAATAAAATTTTCATACCTTTCCTAACAAAATTATTTAAAAAAATTTATCTTAACCAAATGACTACGATTCCTCAAACAAAAACTTTCAGCTGAATAATCATTGTATGTCGTGTGCCATCATGGCATGCCGTGGGCTGATGATATCGAATAGCTGCCTACAGAATGGGACTCCGGCAGCACATACACACATGCAATTATCATTCAGCTGATAAGTACTGAGGATAAAATGGTAAGGTTACTTGTAATCAAAACTATTTTATTATTTTGTTAAGTAAGGTATATAGGAAGTATAGCCTTTGGGAAGATAAGGAATCAAGCTGTAAATTACTAGAAGACTATTTTCCTGTATGGATAGTAGTTTAGGCTCTATGGCAATTATAAAGTCAATGTTTGGCACTTTTCCATAAGTATCAATATAGAACATTTTAGAAAACGGACTCACAACGCATACATATAGATGGCTGTTTCATGGCTTGGGAAGTATTCTCGAGGGTTTTGGGTCTATACGACGGTGATGATGTATGAGACTAATTATATGATTAGATGTATGCATTTATGTATATATACAAAACTATCGATATATTTGATAGCATTGATATGCCCAAACTAGCAGTGCTATCGCAAGATCTGTTCAAGCAGCAGGTCTCAATTAGAGATGGGTAACTCAGGTCTGAGCCAACACAAAGATCCGGATCTCTAAAGTGAGTTAGTCCTGCATTTTCTGAATATTGAAAATTCATAGGCCTTCTGTTCTTTTACTTCGATGAACCGTAGCATATAACGTTCCAGCTATATCAGCCATATCTCTCAACGACATGTTGCGATTTCGTTTAAAGTTGCCTACCACTTCTTTGGCCAATTTTTGATCTTTCGAACCTGATTTCCTTTCTGACCTGGATATTCTCTGGACACTAGAAGATTCTCGAAATTTACTGAGAACATTTTGAATGGTCATCTTCGAAATTTTCAACTTTTTAGCTAAGCCTCTTTGAAACATATTCGGGTTTTCTATATGGGTTGAAAGAATTAATTTGCGGCATTCTTTCTGGCTGACTTTCATTTTTACTGCATAAGAATTTTGCATTTAATGAAGTGCACACACCTTTTTATAATGCAGTTTTACCAGCGGTCCCAAATTTTGTTTACCTGGTGATGAGTAATAGAAGCGGGGATAGGTACCTAGTCGGTTTTTTTTTTCTGAAACAGTCCTTATTTCAAAACAATGTATACCGATTAAAATCAAGCTGGATTTAAAGATAAAGCAAAAGATATAAAATCTCTTTTAGTTTATCTTCCAGATGCAAATAGAAATTATTATCAAACAGTTTTAATACTCAAATATTGAGGAATGTTATTGAGTTATTGCGTATTTCATTTTGTTTCTGTTATTTTTTATTCTCCTTTTTTTTATTGACTTTACTGAATGAAGTGATATTTGTTCAAGTAGGCCTTTCTGGGAGTCTCCGGTACAAACGAAAAGCAAAAAAAGGATTTTTTTTATATATTTTAATATGCAAATATTCTATTTAGGGTGGCAAAATTTCACAGGAGAATTTTGTTTGCATTCTCCTATTTTCATTAATTTCTTTTTCGAGTCACTCAATTCTGTTATTTGGGACCTGTTAATGAGTCGAACCAAGGCTTGAAACTTTGCCACCCTAAATCAAAAGATTGTGTGTAATAGAATAAATAAAAAAATTCCTTCTTTTTTTTGCGTTTTTTTTTTATACTGGACAATACCAAAAAGGCCTACTTGAACAAATATAAACTTTACCCGATAAAAAAATCATAAAATTATATTCAAAATGTATTTTTGTTTAGAAAAACTAGAAAATATTCAAGACTAAATAAAAATGTTGAAGTAATAAAATATTTCTTTTAACTTTATTAGCAAATTCTTTTGCCCCATATCATACAAGCAATATATTGTTTGGAAATCTAGTTTTGCCCCATTATAACAATATAGGTTCAAGTTACTGAAATTTTAACGGAAATTTTCTTCTATTGAAACAAAAATATGTAATCCAACAAATAATAATAAACGGACAACAACTGAGTTTTTATGCAAATTTGAAGAACAATGTATCGAACAGTTTTTTTTTATAATAAAGGTTTCAACTTTATCTGTATTTATCTCAAAACTACATTTTTGCATATGTAGCAGAACAGTATTCAGGCGGACGTTTTGAAAAAAAAACGCTCCTCACATATTGTACAAGGAATTCTACAAGTATTGCATCATGGTACACAAATTTTCTACACTTGTTGAAAAACACTTGTAGTTTTGTGGTATGAAGCCCTGTCCAATCGATTTAATTTATTTATATTATACGCTATAGTCAGTGTATATTGTATTATAAGTATGTGTTAACATGTATATTCATATCCAGAAAAATCGCTCATATTTATATTCCAAACACATATAGGTATAAATCACAAACGTAAAACTTATCGAAAGGCAGATGTCTGACCTAAAGCTATATCATATTTGAATTATTATTTAATTTCATCTAGAATAAGATCTTTTCTGTCTATTCTCCCTCACTATGAACCTACAACTATTAGAATATTTTAACGTAGTTTATTAACTAAAGACACCTTTATAAAAAATATCGCGTAATTTTACGTGGTTTTTTTCCCCCTTGGAAAATTTATGTAGTTACTGAATAAATTTCCCATTTTAAAATCTATTTTTGTTTAATTTATACATTTTTATAAATAAATACCTACATATTACCTTAAGGTCAGGCAATAAATACTTAATTAATTTTAACTCCAATACCCAATGTATCTTCATAGAACTAGATTGCCTACAGCTTAGCTACCAGATTTTTATGTATACAAAAGTATATAATTGCTCTGTCTGGAAAAGAGCTTCAAAGCCATCATCAATAGATTCATTCTGTATTTATATGTATATATTTAAAACTCTACCACCATATGGATTTAATTTAAGTTAATTGGACGCACTTCACACACTCTTATAATCCAAATATATTCCTCTGATGATAAAATTAGAATTTCAATACGGGAAAAGTAGCAAATCACCTATACAAAATCCACAGCAACGCTATGACATCACTTCACAAAAATTAATCAAAAACGACCAATTTATATACGAAATAAAATCAACGGAAGAAAGAATGTAAACAATCGTAATAGGGAGGGGGTGTAGACGAAACCGAAGGCGGACAGCTAAATGATGAGACCCAAAGAATGACGTCGTATCCAATATCTCCTCAAAACACCTGGGCTTGGCTGGGGGACGGATTCATGGACTGACAAGTGAGTTAGAACGGTGGTGATCAATGATGACCATGACGTTGCTCACGGAAAACCAGTAAATAATGATAACGACCCTGTCTGTAGTCAAGATTAAAATGGGTCACGGATTAATTCTACTCCATACTGCCCAGCCAACCAACCAAGATCATTTAGCTAAAAACTGATATGACGCCATTCCTTGTTTTTCATGTAGGACTAGAAAACGAAAAGGAGCATGGCTATGTGTTTTCATATATAGTTTCTAAAAGGCACTCCTTATAACTTCCTTTTTGAGTCATAACACAACAGAAAGGATCTGTGTTTTTGTAATTAGTGTCACGCACTTGTTGAATTTTCCACCTTTATTTTTTGTGAGTTTTGAATAATATTTACATGTTGCACACGACAAATATAGATTCAATCAACCGCACCCACCTTTAAGTAATATTAAACTTGTTAAGAATGATGTTTATCCAAAAATAGATGCTTCGCTTCCGCCGACACACTGTTTCGAAACTTTTTATAAATTTTAACAAGAAAACAAATAAAGCAACGAGATTACTGTATATTACTTTGTCAGAGCTTGTTGGCGCTAGCGCGGTCGAAAGAAGACTGGTGAACCGGGTACTAAGAATCGTGAAGCAAAAGCGCTTAGGAAACTTTTATGCGAGCCAAACAGATCCGTGGTGCTTTGTTTTACCAGTAGCTAGTACCATTAGTACTATAAGAACTAGCAGCTATTTAGTATACTTTGCTATCTGATAAGCTTAAGAAAAATATATACACCCGCATCCCGCCCTAATATAACTTTGCCTGGTCTAATACTGGTATGGTAGTCATTCGGTAGGCATCGCATGAATGAATTTTGTATAGTGATTCTCTTTTGATTGTGTATGAATGGCGAGGGTGACTAATCTCAATGAAACAGTCTAGAGCTTATCGATTTTCATGCTATCACAAATCTTACTCCGTAGTTTCACTTTCATAGGAGAAGCTAAGATGAATAACCTACGATGATGACTATAGCAGCTTTAATAGCCTCTAGGTAGTACAGCTACTTAGGAGGAATGATATCATACTGTTAAGTGTTGTTTGTTGATGACATGTTATAGCTATGCAGTCATTGATAATATTGAAAAATGTAGTTTTCTTTTTCGCTGAACGATTTTATTTGATTTGATGCTTTAATAAATAAACGAATTTTATACCGTAGAACATAAAAGCGATGTAAAAATACGTGAAAGTGAAATAGGACATACCTAAATAATATGGTTAGCTGTATACATTCAATCCTGTTTCATTTACCAGCTTTTACTTTCTTCAGCTGATGCGACTTCTGTTCCTCCTCCTGGGTCTCATGTATATTATGTTTTCCTTGCGAGGTTTTTTGATGTTGCCAAAGATGAGGGGATACATAGGGTAGCATAGCCTTGACAGAAAAGGAAGAAGGAGTAGGGAATTGAGGATTATTGGGTTTAGCCAAGGAGGTGACTGTGTGGAAAACAGGATGACAAACTGACTCAGATTTGAAGGGTGTGAGCAGAGACAAGAAATATACAGATATCGACGGTAGTAAAAGGTTTTCCAATAAGAGGTGTTATTTTGATATTCAAAGAAAAATTAAATTTTTTGAGATAAATAATCGAATCTTTATTTCATTATAAAGAGAAAGGTATGCCGTAATGGAAAATAACATCAGCCAAATGACCACCACAACCACGCCTACAGGACCATATCCTTTTCATGAAATTTTCCATAACCAAATCGCAAAGTGGCTGCCGTATGTCCTCGATAGCCTCACGAATTCCATCTTTGAGGTCTTGAATCGACGCTGGGCTGTTGGCGTAGACCTTCTCTTTCACGTGGCCCCAAAGGAAGAAGTCGCAAGGTGTTAAGTCACAAGATCTCGGTGGCCAATTGTGATCACCTCTTCGAGAGATAACACGGTCCGGAAACTTTTCCCGTAAAAGATCAATGGTTTCGTTGCTTGTATGGCACGTAGCGCCGTATTGTTGAAAGTAAACGTTGTCCAGATCAATGCCATCCAATTCCGGCCATAAAAAATCATTAATCATCTGTCGATAGCGCAATCCATTCACCGTAACTGTTGCTCCAGCCTCATTTTCAAAAAAGTAAGGTCCAATGACCCCGCGGGACCATAAACCGCACCAAACAGTCACACGTTGAGGATAGAGAGGCTTTTCAACAATAACTCTTGGGTTTTCCAAGCCCCAGATGCGACAATTTTGCTTGTTGACGAAGCCATCGAGGTGGAAATGGGCCTCATCACTCAAGATGAGTTTTCGATGGAATTCCGGATCATTTTCATGCATTTCAAGGACCCAATCAGCAAAGACTCGACGTTGTCGATGATCGGCCGGCTTGAGTTCTTGTGTTAACTGAACTTTATAAGCCTTAAGACCCAAATCTTTATGCAAAATACGGTGTAATGACGTTTGTGGAATGCCTAATTCCAAAGAACGACGAAGAATTGACAAATCTTGGTTTTCTTCAACACTTTCGGCTACAGCAGCAATATTCTCGGCTGTTCTTGAGCGACGTGCACGGGTTTTATTTTTCACATCACTAACTTGTCCCGACAGCTCGAATTTTTCTACCAATTTCTGTATTGCGGTCCGACAAGGTGCTTCACGACGACACAAAAATGTTCGAGTTTTACGAACCGTCTCTGCCACATTTTCACCATTTTTATAGTGAATTTTAATAATTTCAATGCGTTGTTGAATCGTGTATCGTTCCATTTTTATTAATGGCGTAGTTTCTACTTGTCAAATGTCAAAAAAAGACAGCTCCAAAAGTGACATCTACCGAAATAGCGGGCTAATTAAAATAATACCTCTTAATGGAAAACCCTTTATTATGTGTTCCTTTCAAGTTTTTTCTCTTTTTTTTATGATGTTGCCAAAGATCAGGGGATACCCTATGATACCGTACCATAGCCTTGACAGAAAAGGAAGAAGG
This sequence comes from Dioctria rufipes, assembly GCA_963924295.1. Classification (NCBI taxonomy): domain Eukaryota; kingdom Metazoa; phylum Arthropoda; class Insecta; order Diptera; family Asilidae; genus Dioctria; species Dioctria rufipes. The sequence goes on from OZ002742.1 coordinate 32,268,196, forward strand.
AGTAGGGAATTGAGGATTATTGGGTTGACCAAGGGTGAAAAACAGGATGACAAACTGACTTTGATTTGAAGGGTGTGAGCAGAGACAAGAAATATACAGATATCGACGGTAGTACTAAGAAAGTGATATATGGAAAACCTCATAGCAAACCTCAATAACTCACTGATCTCGGCTAAATATATCATGGGTACGAACCAAAAATTTTTTCAATATAGGCAAAAATTCATTTCTTTCTTAGAATTTAAATCGACCAAATTTCTTTAGAATTCGTATGGTGGCTGCAGACGCTCCGAACAAATATTGTTTAAGGCTTGAGGAATGAGTTGTGTGAATGGGTAAAAATGAATGCAAGCTTTAGTTTTTTTAATAGTTGAATAAGCATACAAAATTACAAACTTTAGCCATAGACAAACTAATAACATACAAAGACTGGACACGTAGAACAAAAATATGCAACGCTTTTCTAGAATATAAAATTAACGATGCCTGGACTTTACACTTAATGACGTGCCCCAAGGGTAAGCCACCAATGCTTCGCTCCATACAAAATCACTGTTGCCTCGATCCGATGAAGAGAAGACAAAAGTTTTTCTTAGAAATTTACTGAAAAATTTTTCCTTGGAATGTTAATGCATTGGCTAAAGCCGAGAGGAGCAGTGCCTCGCTCAAATATAAAATCTAACAACGATGTACACACTGTACCTGAAAATAAGTCTAGTCGGCCACCAAAATGAATAAAACTTCTACCGAAACATTTTGTAAATTTCTAAAAAAACAAAAAATTGCTTATTGCTTGTCTAGCGTCTAAGCTCATAAAAATTGTTGTCGCCCTCCAAAAGTGCATCTGAATTCTAAGGAAAAATTTTCAGTAAATTTCTAAGAAAAACTTGCTGCCTTCCCTAGATCAGGTCGAGGCATCGTTGTTAAGACTGAACTACAATAGCAAAAAATAACTTTACGAAATTAAACGAGACTGAGGTTTACTTACGAAAAATTGTATTTTTAGCCTAAATCACATTCCCTAAGAGTTATTATCTTGATATTTAATGTTTTCAATTTTAAAAAGTGGTAAAAGTGAAAAAATTAACAAGTGGAAGTTGTTTTAATTGAAGATTTTTGCTTTCTATTAATTCACAGTACCATTTTTATTCCATTTTAAGTTTTACATTGCACTTTTAATCATTTAGTAATAAATTAATTGTTTGGACACATCAAGTTCTTACGGAATGAGCGATTTTTAGCGTACTATACTTACGGAAAAAAATTGGATATTTAAACTTAACGAAAGTTCCCCTCACACGGGCGCGTTCGCTTTACGTAAGTAAATGTACTTACGTATACTTCTATTGTAGTTCAGCCTTTAGATTTTATATTCGAGCGAGGCACTGCTCTCGGCCCTGCCAATGCATAAAAATTCGAAGGAAGAAATTTTCAGTAAATTTCTAAGAAAAAATTTTGTGGCCTTCTCTTCATCGGATCGAGGCAACAGTGATTTTGTATGGAGCGAGGCATTGTCCCACAAATCCCAGGTAGAGCGAATAAAATTACCTCACAACTTACTTTGTATTATAATAGCTCAAGACTCACTGCAAATGCATTCGTTTGAGACTGTGCTATTTCTGTAAACAGTAAGAATCCGCAGACCGACGAAAATTTAAATTATAAAGTTACGAAGATGTGAACCAACTGATTAAATATTTGCGATATTACTCTGATGATCTCAATCTAGAATGGTAGTACTTACCTATAATTGTTAAATTTTTGTTACTTGTATTAAAAGAGATTTACGGAATTTTCGCAATTAGCGCACATTGTGCTATTTCCCTCGACACTACTATAGTTAGATAGTTTGAAAAGAGTTTGGGACCCCAAGGGATCCCCTGAACGTTAGGCCAAAACAAGGCCCATTGTTCAGCCTCTGGGCCCATAAGCAATCGTTCATAGGTTCCAACCGGATGCTCTTACAAAACTAAGTATTGGGCCGCAGCCCTCCATGCCGGTTTCGTGCAGTTCGTCCAGGAGATGTGAGCCAAAGATTCTGTATCGCTTTCCTCAGAGTGCTGGACAGTGACAAAGAAAGTGAGTCACCATTTCCTCTCCGCAACCCCCGCATTTATGATCATCAACAAGTTTCATCCTGTAACGATAATCCCTGAGAAAAGAGTGCCCAGAATAGACACTAGAGCTCTCAGGGTTGGCGTATTAAGTCCCAAGAGCTTATTCGTTTGGTTTGACTATCAGAACCAGCTTAACACAAGCTCGCTGCAGTGTCACGTTCAATAAATAAACGGTCAACAATACATGCATTTCATCACGTAGTCGGTGTTAGTATTAGTATGTTAAACTAAACATAAATCAAACAACGGATGAAATTATATGCATGCTTATATAGAGCAAAAAAATTGAAAAAACATTAAATAGAATAAAAAAAGATTAAATATTATACAAACGTTTTTTTTTAAAACATACTTAGAAACGTTAACAACAAAATGCTCAGCCATGTTATTAAAAGTAATGCACATGTGATTAATAGGTTCGTACATGCTAAAGTTAGACCTCGAGGAGTTAACATACAACAAAGGTCGCCTTCTCAAACTGTGCCTAATATAATGAGAAGAGATTTTGTTAAGTAACAACGGAGAATAAATATAGTTTAAGAGTCCAAGCACAAAAGTTACATCGCCACACATGCGACGTTTCTCAAGCGATGCATATTTAAAAGCTTCAAGCGATCTTTATAGTGTAGAAGAATCAATGAATTATTCCAGGTAGGTGCCTGAGAGCAAATCGTAGGAAGTTCCGTTGAACAGACTCCATACGGTTGATGTGTGTACCAACCGTAAAATGGAGACCAGACCTGACTAGCGTATTCAAGTAGTGGTCTCACAAACAAGTGTACAAATGCGATGTAATGGTGGGATTCGAAAACTCTGAGACCAACGTTTTATAAAATCCAGCATAGAACTACTACTTTATATGGGAGTTAAAATTCAATCTGTGGTCACATTTGATTCCCAAATCACAGACAGAGTTCACACGGCGAATCGAGGAAACCGAGAGCTCATAATCATAAATGGTTCGTGTCTGATTCCTATGGAAAGTCATAACTTCACCTCGATATTGAGTACCAAATTATTGCTCTTGCACCAATTGTTAAATTTTTTAAGAGGTCACCCTGTACCTGTTCACAATCGTTAACAGATTTAATCTGAGCAAAAAGCATCGTCTGCATAAATCAACACCTTACAGTACCTCACAATAGAGACAATGTCATCAATAGACAGAATAAAGAACAACGGCCCCAAGTAAGTCCCTTGAGGTACACCAGACGAAGCCTTCAAGCCTTGTTTGCGATAATTTTGCTCCACAGCTCCTTTGTAGTTCTACCCGAAGGCGACTTTGTTGTCGATCAGCCCAAATAAAAATAATTGAGACAAGGTCTTTTTGTGCAATCCCGATTATAGAGCGAAACTGAATTCAGGGTGGTTTTCCACTCCAGTACTAATTTGGAGGTTGTAAAGGACTTAGATAAAACCTTAACAGCTTCTCGGCTATCTTAGCAGATGGTGATCTCCTTGTTCTCAGTGTCTGAGTTAAAAAGATGGCTTCCCTCTTCAAAAATGGTCTTGACTTCTGCCTGGAAAACCATGGCAAACCATGTCAATTTCCAGGTGAGGCTCCTTGCAGAAAACGCCTGCTCCGCTGTTTTCTTCGGACTTGGAGCCATCAGTGTAGATAATAATAGAATTGTGAATGGTTGAAGCACAGAATGTGATTCCCATTCTGCCCTGAATGGAATTCTAGATTCAATATTTCATTTCAGCATTGTCTCAAGGAGATGGTCGCTGACCCTGTCGCTGCCAGATGCTAACACCACTGTAAATTTAGTAATCTAGTGTCAACTTCAACATGCTTCGAAATAGTGATCAGCAAAGACTTCCAAATTTTAGAAACAGCAGCTTCTATTATTATATACTTTTTAAACAACCTTAATTCCTTTTGATCTCTTAAATATTGCGGCAGTTCATTAAACATTTGTAATCCTTTATACATTAACATATTTTGAGTATTCACGTATCTATACTTATTTAACCTAAATCTATCACTATTTCTTAAAGGATATGGTTGTGACTCATATACGTATCTAACACAGTCAACTAAATATTCCGGCAGTAAATTATTTCTAATTTTAAATACAGTTATAAACACATTTAAATACACTCTTTGCTTCACACTTAACCATTTCAATGACTCCAGCATAAGCCTCCTGGGCGTTGTTTTGTTGCATCGTAAAATTATCCTCATTGCTCTATTTTGCTGCATCTGCAGTCTATTCCAATCTTCTCTTGTGCTCATAAATATTATTGGCGCGCAGTATTCGAAATGCGCTTTTATTATAGTATTGTACACCTTTATTGCAGTTAAAGTGAATATATTATTACGAATTCTTCTGAAGAATGAGATCCTTTTTGCCACTTTCTTGGAAATATAGTTGATATGCTTATTAAATCTTAGTTTATCATCAATTAACACTCCTAAATATTTTATTTCACTGACAATTTCAATGATTTCATAAATACTCGACAATCCATATCAGAATTAATACGCATGCACTTAGTTTTAATCACATTTAACTTCATCTTATTCATTTTTAGCCATTCACTAAGACGTTCTAAGTCTTCATTTAATTGTCCAACACAATTCATAAAATTCTCTCCCGATATATATATATTAAAGCATCATCCGCGAATAGACGCAATTCAGTGTTTTTCAATACTTTGTCCATATCATTTATATACAATAGGAATAATAATGTTGCTAAAACTGTCCCTTGTGGAACACCCAATGTTGTCTCTTCTCATTCAGATAATATTCCATTTAGCTTCGTCTTTTGAGTTCTGTCAGACAAAAATGATAAGAACCACAATAGCTCATTATCTCTCACTCCATATCTAATAAGTTTATCAAGTAATATTGCACGATCCACCGTCTCAAATGTTCTTTTTAAATCCAGGAAAACAGCAACAACAACATTACCCTGATCAATTTTCTGTTTCCAATCCGTTATCACCCATGTTAAAGCAGTTTCGCATGAATGCTTCCCCCTAAATCCTGACTGGTACTTGACTAGCAGTTTGTTCGACTCCATATAATCTGACAATTGTATCTGAACAGTTTTTTTCTAATAATTTTTCACATGTGTGCAACATATTCACAGGTCTTAGGCCATTGTAAATTATATAAATTTATTTAAAATGAATTATGTCAATAGAAGTTAAAGCTAAATAAACAAATAATCTAATCTAATCCAGTTTCCCAGGAATTTTATGTTTACTATTTTTGACCATTCCAAACGCAACAGCTGAAGGAAGCTTTTCTAAATTAAAACTTGTTAAATATTATCATAGAATTTCTTTGGCACAAGAACGACTATCGGACTGTCTATGGAAAAAGCAGAGCTTGAGAAACTAAAATCTTCTTCCTTCAGACATGGATGATATAATAAATACATTCGCCGAAAAAAAGTCTAGAAAAGCACCTAGTTAACTACTAGAATATTTTTTTTATAGTTGAACTTTATAATATTGTTGTTTTTATTATTTTCAAATATGTAGGTATATTTTATACGATTGGTTTTTTTTTGTTTTTTTTTTTTTGTAAGAGGGCTACCCAAGACACTTTGATACTAGGGCACACTCAGGGTTAGATTCGCCACTGAGGTCATCAGTCCTATCTGTTCAAACTTGTTATCAATTGGAGTTTCCAACGAATTGCATGAAATCAGAAAATGTATTAAACAAAATTTATATCAATGCACTTCCAAGGAGAAATACCAGAGCCGCCAGTGAATAAATTAATTCGTATCCAAAAGACCAGTCAAGACGTAGAGATAGATAGTTTGGAAAAGTTCAAACAACTGGATCACTCATGAGATGAACTGAAGATGAATTCTGAAAATAGATTTTAATCTATTCACTAAATGAAAACAGACAGCAATGAACTTATATCTATTGCTGTTTGAGGTATATGAGAACATACGAAGACATTCATATTTATTTCTTCATTTAGATAATAAAATTATTATATAAATATACAAAAAAAAAATCTTAAATGCTTCTATGTTAGATTTTTTCCAAGGCTCTAAAAACAAAACAATTTTTATGCAATTTTCCTGTTTCTAACTGCTCGATTTATATAATATTCACACGATTTCTATTCACAGGAACTCACTCTTTCGCCACAAATGACCTCAGCATCGAAAGCTTCTCTTGTAATATTTCTGGAATTATACTTAAATATATACTTTCACTTTAATATATATATGTATATGTAGGTATAATTCTTGTGTGGGTCTATCAATTCGAGAACAGGGCAATCAACGACAGAAATTAAGTTACAAAAAATAGGGCAACGCCAACGAATGACGATGATTTAAAGATAAGAAATTAAAAATGCGGGACAAAGAAGTATTATTCCCGCACGCGACAAATAAAAATCACTCTAGACTTCTTTAGATATAAAGTTTTAGATAAAGAAAATCATAAAAGGGCTGAAACCAATCCAGATGAGTGATTGACGTGACAAGAATATTCTGCTATAATTAATTATATCCAAGTCGCAACGGGAAACCTAAATATTATTACCTCATTATAGGTACTTATGTAGGTTTTTGTAATAAGTAGTGCCCTTACGTCATTTCTAAGGAAAGTTATTTAGGTATAAGGTGATAAACATTGAATTGCTTTCAATAAAATTACAACTTTCAGTTCGCAGATATTGCTTAAGTATTAAAACTGAATTTTTCTGATAACAGTGTGGTCATAAAACTGGTTACGATTAAATTCCTCGAATTTTTTATATAAATTTTTAAAATTTTTAGAAAGATGTTATCTAGAAATATGGAAACACATATAAAATTTTACAATTGTATTTTAAACACAAGGCGGATAATTACTGGATCTCGTGAAATGCAATCACTACATCAAACTTACTTAAAGCCCATTGAAGATTGGGGCTGATTTATAGTTTTCGCTTTCGAAAAATTCAAATGTGAACGCCTATCCTAACAATAACTTCGTTTCGTGGTCTAAAACGAAAAATGATCCACGAGATTAGATATTAGGTACACAATAACCACCAGACTCATTATCTCACTATATTCCCCTGATATGGCTCGCCTAAAAAAGAATAAAAAACTGCCAAATTAAAATAAAAACTGCTTTTATTCTATAAATAATAGAAATAATATGAATCTGCCCAACTGCCCCCATTGAAGTTTTACTGGATCTGCTCAATCTATACACCTATACAAGTTAAGAAGAAAACGTTTAAACTAGAAACTACAAAACAGTAAATAATTGGGTACCTCATCCTCGGAGTCGGGTTACAAGCATATTTCCTCAGGTGTTCCGCTAGGCTCATTACTAGGTCCTCTTATATTTTTATTGTATATAAACCATTTACCGTAATATGTACATAACGCGAGTATTCAGATTTATGCAGATAAAGTTCAACTTTTCGTATTTACTCTCCTTGCTGTCTTATCAGATGTTATCTTCAGAATGAACGATGACCTGGTTAGGATCTCAAAATGGGCGCATGAAAACAAGCTCAGATTAACTGCAGCTAAAAAAGCCATGCAATATACGGCTGTCAGATCTGGTGTTCTTCAGACGGTATCAATTGGAGGAAGTTAAATGTAGCGTACAATTCATGTTCGTAATATATTTTTAATATAAATCGATTTAGACATATACATACATATGTGAATATATCTATCGCATCTTGGGCTGAACATTAGACAATTATTTCAAATATCAGATTGCCCTTATCCTTATCAAGATAATGCAAGAATTTTGTGCCACATTATTTACGTAGGAGAATATGTCAACTTCGATCAGCTCATAGCTTCAACTAGTTATACCGCAGAGTAACTGCATTCAAAGTATAAGATCTTTTTTCATTTACGGTGTCAAACTTTGGAACTCATTGCTTGCCTACTAATATTAATATTCAATTCATATTTTGATAAATAACCTTGAGCGCTTGAATCTTTCTGTATATTATTCGTCCCAAATAAAAGTGACACTCTTTAGCCAGAACAGTAGGAAAATTATTTTTATGCTATTTAAACGGTTCACGTTTTAACGTCATTTCTGCGGAGCAATCAAACAGCATTATGAAAAACTTTATCATAGATTAATTCGTTTTTTTTTTTTGAACATAAAGCAAATACTACAGGAAAAGCCTCAGAGGCCACACTAATATTCGATTGTATTGTATACAATTATGCTATTGACATTTGAATGTCCCTTCCACAATCCAATATTTCCCATCGGTCAAGATCTTCATAAAATCGTTTTTTGTCATTATAATTTGGTGATTATTTTCGAAAATACATTCAGTGCATGTAGACAAAAGGTGTGAAAGAGCTGCTAGTGCTAAGTTTGATAAGTGCACTTTAATACATACAATGTGACAATTTTGCGGAATCAATCCTTTGCTTTTCGCTTTTTTTAGCTCCATCTTGAGTATCGAGTGTGAGCTGAATAGGCGCTTAACTCTTAAGATATGACAATTCTTTTGGTTGCTATGGAAGTATTTTGCTGTAACCAGAAAAATTTTAATTTCATGAGGATAACAAATACCGCTAACAATCGACAGAATCACGTCCATTGCAGTCAATGTAATCCCAAGTTTTGCTGATGGCAGTATCCCAGATTCCATCTGCTGCTTTGACACTTTTGCATACACTACAGAAGAAACAGTTCATCAAGTGTTAACCAAGATGATTGAATACAACGTTACGCTTTGAATAAGACAAGTTTGTCTGCTTAAAAGATCGCCTAAAAACTAGAAACGACGCCAACGTGGCCAACCTTTGCGAAGAAAGTCACCAGAAAATGTATTCAGAGAGGTAAATACATACTATATTGACTATGAAGGTGTAGCTGCCTACACGTTATCACCGATTTCGTCCAAATTCATAGTACATGTTGGGTTTGACTAGAACTGAAAGTGACGCAAATAAGAACTACAGATGGCCAAGCGAAACCAAAATAATGCATGTAGGTGAACCCGGGGTTAAAATTAACATGTTTCGGAAAACTTTGATAATTACCATCCTGCGAGTATATTCGCAACATTTAAACCACTTTCTTTTCGTTACAATTATCTATAATCTGTTATCTTTCATATAGAGAAATCAGAAATCAGTTTCTGAGTGGTAACCCGTGGTGGGTTACTTATATATTATTATAAAAAAAAATTATTCCTCCAGGGGTGGAGGTATTTATATTATATTCTACCATCTGTGTAGAGTATTCGTACCCAATCTCATCAAAATCGGATGAAAACCTCAATGCCAAAAGTTCATTCATATACACGAATTTAGGTGTTCTGAGGGAGGTGGGGTAAATATTATCCGATTTGTAAAATTCCTTTTGCTAGTTTATTGTGATTTTTTTTTCTTGATTTTTTGAACATATTTTCCCTTCCCTTCTGATTGTTTCGAAATTTAATTTTTGACGGCCAAAATTCTGTTTGAAAAATTCATTTCAAAATGTTTTTCTACAACTTATCGATTAATCCATTTTTTTGTTTTTTTTTAGCATGCGCTTTTATTAAGACATTATCTGTAAAGGAAGATCGGATGTCATTTACCTATTTAAAAAAAAATTAAATCTATGAAAATTTGCATGCCCACTTTCGCCATCTGCCGGCGATCTTTGAAAACCAACGGAAATACCACTTACAGAATCGGTAATCTACATACCTCCTCAGTGGTTGACATTTTACCGGAATGAATTTGGCGCTTTCGTTCAAATTCTATTGCAATTTAACCGCTACAACTTCCTCGAAAATTTACAAATTTAAGCATTTGAGCCTACAAAACACCGGGCTCGCCTACATTATGCATTATTTCGGTTTCTTTTGGTCATCTGGAGTTCCCACTTGCGTCACTTTCATTTCTAGTCAAGCCCTACTTATACTGTGAATTTGGAAGAAATCGGTGATGACGAGTAAGGACCCTCTCCTTATAAGATCTTTTCTTCAAATTAGTCAGTTTTCGGCATCTGTATTTCGAAACTTAATGGTAGAGGCAGCAATTTGACTGATGAAAGGGATTTTGGGACACCTCAAACCCACCTGTTTGCTCAGGAACATGGAAATTTTCATCAATGTTAGAAAAACGTACTTCTTCAGTTTGCATTCGATCTATATATAATTTGAAAACATCTTTAATATTAATCATCCATTGCCAAAATCTGGGAAAACATCAAATACACGATAATTAGCCAAAAACCTCAAACCACGTAAACTACCTTTACGCCGATTATCAAATAACTCTAATGTTGCTGCCCATTTCGCGAAGCCACGCAGCAGTTCAACTAATAATAACCCTCAATTCATCATTCAACTTACGCATGTCTGATCCTTAAACAATCTCGTACTTTATAAAAGTTGAATGGCAACTGGAGCTAGAATTCTTTCAAAAACCAAGTTTCGAAAGTATTTCGTATTGATCTCCGCACTTCATGGAAGGATACATCAGTTTTCTCTAGTGTTGTTTACAATACTACAACTTCGCAAAATACTTGTATATTCCACCGCACCCTAAATAAAGTCCATAACCTGGTCCAAGCTCTTTAGAGCCCATCAACAGAATATACAACAGTAAGCCTAAGAACCCCAATTTCCTGTGGATAAAATTTCTTCACAACAAATGCAATACCAGATTACTTCAATGAACTTTCTAGGTCATCGTTAGGCTCCATCATAAAATTGTTAAAATAATTAGCTCACCTCGTATAAATGTTGACCTTTGGAGCATGAACAGTTAATAAATCCAGTAAGCATATTTCAACGAAGTACGAATACAATAATGATTTGAAAAGAAACAACTTAAATGGAGTTGAGGTAGAATTTTTAGGAAGCAGTATAATACCACGAGCTTCGAAGTCAGAAAACCTCATCTTCTCTAAAAATTTTAGTGTTGATCAATATTTAAGTATCACGAAATGGTGCAGCAGATAGAGCAACATGGAAAATACACGTGCGCGCTTCTTTTCTTAAGTCCTCTAACAATCTGACAGTTGAGAGCATGCAAGCAACGTCTATCTTTTGATTTATGTATACCAATTTTCAGTGCCTTTGGTTGGCAAATAGCTTGCTCGGTTATCTCAAGTAAACAACGAATGGGCCAAGATCGAGGAATGTCTTAAACTACTGCGGCAGATAAAATAAAATATGACCAACTTTAATCGTATGCTATTTAAACAGCAACAGATACTGCCGCAAAGCATATAGCACGAGGTATAAAATAATTGCTATAAATCAACAAACCATTCCTAGAATAAAGACCCCAAAAAGGATGAACGAAAGCCACTTCTTCGAGCTATACAAACCATTTTATATATTTAAACTATTCCTAATACAAATGCTTGAAAAATTAAAATGCGATAAGGAAAACGGTAATGCGCGCTAACATACTTAATCGAGACCATCATCTGAAAAATCTGGCTTAGGAGTTGGCTTAGGTGTTGTTGCATCGGTGTTACCTGTGCTCTGTCCGAAACCTGGGAAACCAGCAGCTCCAGGAAATCCAGCTCCTCCAGGAAAACCGCCCGCTCCAGGAAAACCAGCACCTGCTCCTGGAAAGCCTCCTGAGAAAAGATTTCCTGGAAAGCCTCCTGGGGCACTTCCGACAATATTCTGAACTCTAGACATTAGTTCAAGGAATTTTGGATTATTCTGGTATTTTGCTATATTTGCTGGATCTTGCATAATATCCTGCATTGCAGCTGCTATCTCAGGATCCTTAAGAGCGTCACCAACTTTATCATCCATGAGTATATCTTTTAAATCTGGCATTCGTCCTGCTCCTGCTCCGGCACCAGCTCCTCCAGAAGGTGGCTGCTGATGTTGTTGCGGTTCTGATGTCTTCTTTTTACCTAAATTCCTTGCAAATTCTTGCCTTTTATGTAATTCCTTTTCGGATTTTTTACGTTCTTGCTTAATTTTATGTTGTTCGATTTTCTTAGCATTTGGAGTGACTTCCCGTAGCCATTCATCTGCTTCTTCATCAAAATCTATTTTACAAGCTTGCCGTAAATCTTTGGCTGCCATTTCAAAGTTACCAAGCAAGCGATGTGCACGTCCTCGGAATTTATACGCCGCCGCCGAGTCACAGTTCAATTCTAATGCTTTATCACAATCCCTAATACAGGCATTCGGTTTTTGCAATTTCAAGTAAGTCTGGCCACGTTTTGCATGGAACAATGCATTGCCGGGATTCATTTCGATGACTTTTGTGTAAAGTTCTATAGCCTCCTCATATTTCTGTTCAGAGTAAGCAGCGGCTGCTTTTGAACGAAAATCGCTGGATTCGTCAATTTCTTCTTCTGTTGGTATTTTGCTTTCATCACCCATTGGTTGTGGTGGCTCTGTGTCACCTTCGATTACACCTAAAATAAAACAAAAATCGTCTCTTTAGTTAAATTGTGACAACTAAAATTCTTAAATATAAGCATTCAAAACTACGCATGTATGTATGTTACGTGATATTTTAAGCCAACGTTAAGATCAAATTGGTATTAATAACTGAAAAATTTCAGCAAGGTAAGAGGGTCGCACCTGGTTCTGTTTTTGCATTCCAGACCTGCTAGCATCGCACACACCAAATACGTGTCAATCTGCTCCCTAAAAATCTCTTTGAATGTAATCTGGGTGCAAATAATCTAATTACAACATTTATTTTAAAAAATATAAGTTTCTACATATAGAGCTCATGAGAAATATCTGTATTGAGTAGTATTAGCAGTTAATTAGTTAGCTTTAGCAAAAAAGTATCTTTTGAATAGAGTTCACTCCTATTATTGTTCTACTGAATTCCAACAAAAATCTGTATGTATGATGTTAGATGGAGGGAGAACGACATGGCAAAATGGCAGGCAAAAAGTTAGTGGCGTACAAACAAAACAGTCCAGTACTTAGTTAATGAACGTCCTCTCTGTTGGGTGAAGAATAGGAACCCCCATAATTTATGGTTTTTGTCATAAATGTTTTGTTGTTCTTATTTAAGCTACCTCCCACTATCATTCATGAATTCGCTTGAATTGTTTCCGTTTTTCGCAGTCTAAATAACACTACGATGTAAAATGATGGATTCGTTCCGCATTACATTGAAACCACATCGCTCGGGAAGATTTCATAACAACTGATCCCACTCCATACGCTATTTCGCAATCCAGAATATTACACGCTAACTTGTTACGAAAGCACATATCGATTGGAATTGCGTCCCACTAGGTAAAAATTTATAATTGTTTTAAGATTAATACTGCCGATGCTATTAGATCTCGCGTTTATTTCGATTGGTCGGATGTTAAAAGTGGTCAGAATTAATTTATGCTACAATGTGTGGTTAAACGATAAGCAAAGCTCAAATGAAGACTGATAAGAAAAAGAAACGCACTATTGGGCTAGCATTGGTAAATTTTACCTAATCCTTTAACAGTTTTTCTTAAATGTGCGGCGTCCGTGTGATCTCAAAAATTTATAATTTACCTCACTTCCCCGAGTTGTGTTCTTTTTATCGTCTTATTTTTTGTTCTTACCATTCGGATATTTCTTTATTCATTGTCTATGGCTTTGTGAGGTGATGGCAAGCAATGAATTTTGATATACGATTGATATAAGATTCAAGACAATATGCCTCCTTAGCATCAGCACCGTACTCAGGTCAACTAGTACTCTCAAGGTTATGCTTAAAATGCAACAAATGCAAATTCAAATAAAACAAAAAACCTCAATTGTAGCGCTAAAACTGCATCTCAATCAAAGCTGGATCATCTCCTTGAGACCATGCTAAAAGCCAGGCGGAAATCAAGGCCTCCTGGAAACGAGAAGGTATCTTCTCAACTCGAAGAACTACTAAGATCTGGTAAGAACAGGGATATATTGTCTTCTGCTCAGAAAGCTAAGCTTTGTCAAAGCTCTTTACAACCTCCAAACTGCCAGAAATAAGTAGTTAAAAGTTTATGGGCAATCCTAAACTTTGGGCCTAGTAGTGGCCTAAATTCTAGAGAATGATTAGGGCTCTGAACCTATTTTAAATCCACTCCGAAAAATCAAAATGCATTGCTTTCTCTTGCCCAATAACTGATTTTTCTCTTACCTGTAATAACATTGACTAACAACGCTATTATTCTTTATGAGAATAAAGTCCGTAATTTGGGTGTTGAATGTACTTAATTCAAAGATGTCTCGTTGCGATCAGATAAAAAATCTCTCTAAAATCTACGCAGGTTTCAGCGTCTATGGTTATCTCATAGTAAAGTTTTACATAAAATTCGTTGTTACGTAATAAGATCCATGCTACTGCAATTATTTCCTGAGGAGTTCCTAGTTTTCCCTAAACTTAACTCCTGATGCACCAGAAAGCTCAATGTCGTGTTTAATGACTGTTAACATTAGTAAGTGGATAAGGAATAAGCATTGCAAGGGACAGGGGGGCACTTGTGAAACTCTTTTGAAACCGAAAACATATCTAGCGCATGCCTTGAATGCACGGATTAATTTAGGAAACTTACCACTGGAGATGGGGAATAGGACTACAAAAGCGTAAAAAAAAGCGGTAGAATCAGGGCCAAGAAAAGCCTTGTACAGATGAGCAGATCAATATGCTGGGAAGCAGCGTAAAGCCAACGCAAACTATAATATATCCTAGAACAAATTCTATTTATCTGAGGCTCCCAAATGAAACCTGAATTAATGAGGAGACCGAGATTTAGGATCGGATTGGATAAGAGTGTAATAGCGTGGCCCCGAAGACGACTATTGGGAAGGTCAGAGGATAGGTTGGTGATGTTTCTGAGACGAATTGAACATACGATGGCTTGAGTCTTGGAGGGATTGAGAGACAGACAGTTATTAGCAGACGACCACTCCGCAATCCTGGCAGGAGTCATATTAATAGTATCCGCAGCCCCATTGATATTGTCCCCAGGAGCACTGGAGTAATTTTGGAGATCGTCTGCATAAATGTAGAAACGCACACTGTTCAGAACTGTAGTGACATCGTCTTTGAAGAACGTGAACAAGACTGAGGCCAACATCGGTCCTTGTGGCACCCCACAAGTCATTATAGCATTTTACCATGAACTGTCTTCTACTCAGATAACATTCGACCTATCCGCAAGCGGATGTTGAAAACGTAAAACGCGTACGGAGCTTGTCAATCAGCAGTGTGTGGGTTTCGAAAGCCTTACTGATGTCCAGCAACACATGAATCATAGTTACCTGTGTCGCAGAGATCACGGATGTCTCTGACAACCTCCAACACGGCGGTGCTGGTTGAATAACATCTCCAGAATTCAGATTGTCGGTCTGACAGTAAATTGTTAGCGTCCACGTGAGTGGAAATTTAGATATCAGCGGGGGAAATGGTTTTGGGGATAGTAGTGATCAGACCCACTTTCCAGTGGTATAGAAATTGTAACCAACGGTCTATCCATCAAGTATGTGATAATCGGCAGAATGAATGGAAAAATAATCTTATGGAATTAAAGAGGTACATCAATATATCCAGTAGCATTTGATTTAATCTTCCGAAACGCATTCACTATGACAACTTCCGAGACATTACTAAAGGTAAAAACATCGTTGGAGAGAATATGCTGTACATGCAAAATCTTGTAGCATTTAACCCAAATATAAAAATGAATGAATGAATTTAAGAAAATCTTATTTCCCGAAATGCAAACCCAGTTCGGAACTTCAGAGTAAAGGTTTTCTCTTTGCAACTCCTTTCTTATTATAATAAAGCATTCTTGAAGTATAGTGGCATTAAGGATCTGGTCCTTCTCCATCAGAATTTGTAATTGAACTAGTGTTTTCAGTTTCTAATCTTTATACCTAGTTCTAAATATGACCTAAAATCCTTGATTGTTCTTTTTCTCCCTTGATTAGTTTGCTAAATTGTACTTTCTATTAAGAAAGATTTAAGTTTGAAACTAAATGAAATATTGTGTTTCTGTATATAACCGTTAAAGCACCCTTTAAAACGTTTACTACATAAAAAACATGTAAAACTCAACCAATCAGATGAAATTTGACACCCGAAAATCGAATTAAATAAAAAAAAATATGTTTTCTTGTGTCCAAGTAATCTTTTAATCGCTTATAAAAAATTAAACTCATTCCGACTTTAATTTTCAATGGATATTTTTACCTGAATCCAGCGTATGGGCAAGAGAGACGAAGTAGGGTACACACTATCTTTACCTTATTCTTTCTGCGCTGATTGCATTTGCAGCCAACATAAAAACATCAAATGGCATAAGAAAACGTTCAGTAAGCAATATTTTGTGTTGGTAGTTCCAACTCTGACAGCGCGAAAGAGAAAACTGTAAAACATATGCCATGCTTTCCTATTGGAACACTCAGTCCATTGTTATAAGTCAGTGATCCTAACCCAGATACTTTACAACTTTGAATATATCGAAATGACAGTCACTTTCTGGCGTAAACACTATCTATCACTATGCTATAAGCTGAGCTAATCAGTTAGAGCTAAACTTCAATCTATTATGAAAGCTTTTAACTAAACAAACAGACAAATATATTGAGCTCAACTCGTAATTATTTGATTAACTTAGCGCGTAACTCTTGACCTCGAAATCGAAAGGACTAAATTCACTAGCTGTGTTACTTTTTGTACCTTGTTCTAGAGCTCCCATATACTAGAGAGAACAAACTTTTCTGTCGATTGAAGCGCACTATTTTTACTGTTCGCTTCATTTAAATCTTTCTATGAAAATGTATGAGGCGTCCTTTTGTGTTGCTGACACAAAAGAACACAGCTACTGTTATAAGTAGGCACAAAACTATCGGAATAAATATGTATGTATTTAAAAAATCATAAGTTGGGTACTCAAAGCAGACATTCTACATTAAAATATTCAGTCGCGTGTTAAACGTTCATTGTTTACAAGGAATTAAAATTGCATCCTTTATACGCTTCCTTAACCTAGAATGACAGCTTATATGCGTCGTGACCACATGTTATCATTAAAATATTTTATTAAAATCGATTTCAAAGCCAAAAATCTTCTGTGAAACTTGAAACATAATCATTCAATGAGGTAGACCAGCTGAATTCACGAAATATAGAAAAGTTACTGATAACAGGGAACGGTACTTACCAGACATATCCAATTCAATGTCTGATTCTTGATCTTCTTCCGATTCTACAGTCATCTTTTCATCCTGTTTCGAAGAGTCTGTCTGCTGTTGCTTTGGAACCCTTGAAAGGAATTTAAAATTTTAAAAACTATTGAATAGCAAAAAATTTCTCAACTTACCCTCCACTAGTCGGCATTTTGAATTCTCCGGCTGGCACCTTTCCGCCCAATTGTTCCACAAATGTTTTAAAGAATTGTAATTGTGGCATATTTAAAATTTCTGGCCTTGCAGAACATATTGTGACGAAAGCCTTTAATTTATTCAATTCTTCGGCTCCTAATGGACAACTCATCGTGAAATATTTCTTGCCTTATCGAACGGGAACAAAAGCACACGTTTAGAAACTGAAAAGAACGTTTTATTTTGCACGAAAAACAATTGGAAAATAACTTTTGTACAAATTTCTTAGCAATAAATCACGTTTATAGGATTTTAATCCAATTACACCGGTAATAGTCCTCGAAAGTTCTTTGCACCAATTTTCCCTACGCACCAACTCAAAAACAAAATCAACACCAATTTGAAGTTTGTTGCAATTTATTTTGTACTAAAAGTACTAAGCGGTTGCCATTTTTACCGTCTTAATTAAACCTAGGGTGCTTGTCTTCGATTCTTGGCGGGAAATTTTAATTTTTGACATTTTTCTACAGGATAGCCATTTGTGAATAATAAATAAAGATATACCTACGCTTAAATTATATAATTTATGTAATCTAAGGTTGTACGATACGATGTTGTTAAGTGAACTGTTTTTATAGTGCTCGAAATTATTTTAATTAAAAATGTTTGTAAATATATAGCAAAAATGAATGTATTACTTACTCAAAAGGTAAAGTAAGAATTACTCCTAAATATTTTATTTTATGTAATCCTGTGTTATTAATTTTAAATTATATATGTACTTAGTGGAGTGAAAAGATCAAATATCCTGGTGCGAGGTAAGTTGTATTGACCCGTAATTTGGTATATAACAGACTTTCACCAGCGATTTTATTTTTTTTAGTTGTTTGACCTATATTAAGTAAAACACGTTTTGAATTGTGCCGTATTAAATTGCAAAAGCAATACATATTTAATAAAAACACTTTGGGAAAAGTAATTAACTGCTAATAGAAAGTAATGAAATTTTCAATTAGAATATTGGGATATTGGTAAAAGCGATTGAAATTAAAACGAACAAATTTATCGTCAAATGGGCAGATGAATCGGACAGCAAATTAAATAAATTGATTCAAAATTAAACACAATCGGTTGCTTATATGACCATTATTATGGATAGCGAAGTAGTCAAATGCTTCCGTAACCAAGAAAAAGAAAAATAAGAACACTTTGAAAATGACACTCCTAACTAGTATAGACAATAGCTAGCAAATTCAAACATTTATAAATCGAGCTTTGTAGAATAAAATGTGCTGGAAAGTTATTGAAGAAATTTTAAATATAAATACAACTCTTGTAAGCAAGAATGCAAGATTCTTGATAAATTGTGAATCCCCGCGTTTAATATTTTTGATATTCTAGGGAATTGAGGTTGCACACGTATTTTGGTAGAGGTCTAGAAGAAATACTTGCTAGAGGAGGTGTGACGCAGTCGCAGGGGAGGAGTTCCGCAGTTTCGTGGACACCTTAGCAGCAGTATATTTTCTAAGCCAGCTCGATCTTGTTTAGATGATACCGTAAAGGCAGAAACACTTTTAGGCCTCGAGGTTTCCTCAAGGCGTTCGCGAAATTTCCAGCACGGGTTTTTAAATGAGGCCACACAAAACCAAGCCGAGTAGCTAACCTTAAAGCTAGCCGCAACCCCATTTCTATCAACAGATATTTTTTTATGTGAAAATCACAATGATATAGCACTGGAACTGGTGTTGTTATTTTGTTTTCAATTTGCTGAAGCAAGTTTTGAATTCAGCTGCTATGAAGCATGCTTGAATGAGTTTCTGATTTAAAGGGCAGTGCCCTAAGAAGAGCTCTATCCTCCTGAAAAGAAGAAGCAGTTTTGCTGGCGAAATCTTTGGAGCCTTTTTCAATAAAAAGATTTCTCTTTTTTCTTCCAGTTCTTGGCAATGCCGTAAGCAATTCAATGCCACTATAGCCCTCATGTCTTAAAAAAATGGATGATAAGGTCGATAATAATACCTGTCGCTCCTGTATGGAAGACGATGAAAACACTGAACATGTCCTGTGTGGCTGTGAAGATCTGTGCCGCAAAAGGCTACGACAACTAGGAAAGGTATTCCCACTGCCAGAAGATGGCCAAAAAATTTGCCCCCAGAACGTCATAGGCTTTATAACAGACATTAAGTTCGAATGGGCGCCCTAGGGAATTTAGGAGTAATGTCACAAAGGATCTTTTATAGGTTGCGGTGAGTAGATGAGAGACGGAAAGTCTGTCTACATCCCCAACTAATAATAATAAATAGCCCTCATGTCCCGGTACCCACATGAGAATAATTTTATCTCTCCTGTATAAAGTTTTAAGGGTTTGTAAACACTCCCAGACTATCCTTAACTTAATGGTGAAAGATTTCAGAGCATTGAAGGCGGGATGACTACCCGTGAAGATGTTAATTGTTAAGCCGTTTCTCGCTCTTTTAATGCAGGTGTTGACACATTCTTATTTGTCTGTACCAATAATCCTTGCTAGCAAGATAGTTTGCTGGAACGTCTTTGTTGTCGGTTTCTCAAAACTACATACATATAAATGACCAACCAAGTTACCTGGTTTGAATTTTTTGTGCCTTTGCAACCTAATAACACTGTAGAATGCTTCCTTTTGCACCTGCAAATGCAGAGTTAGAAGATTCTAGAAGATTTTCACAGCTGCCGTGTTAAGACAGATGCTAATGGTTAATCTTACACAAACAAGGCAGACACTGAAATTTTTCCAGCTAAGCCTTGGTTATTTTTTGATTAGCTTGTGGCCAGCATGTGAGGATCTTGAGAATAGGTCTAAAACTCATGGTACATTACCAATACATCTTTCTTGGTTTTCTTCTCCCACACCTGTAGAGATATCCTGCAGTGTGGATCGCAGATAAGAGTTTTTTTTTTTAAATAGTGATCCCTACAAATTGAACTTCCTCTGAAAAGGTTATTTCCGTATAATCGAGAACTGGAGCCGCTAGTGCTAGCTTCCTTCTTCTCGTAAACGGAACGAAAAACAATTTACTGAGGTTTGTTGTAAAGCCGTTCTTTGAACACCATATATGGACTTTGGAAAAGGCCTCTTGCAGAGGTCTGATGTAACCTGTTCGTGCTAGGAAAACTTATTCTGCTTCACTTAGAGATCAAGTAATCATAATATCATGTAAACTCACATTGACTTCAAGTATACTTGAGTCAAGTAAATCACAAAATTTTGTTCGATTTACTTGAAAAAATTCATGTAAACGCAACTTCAGTACTTGAAAATTTTTCATTTGTGCGAAATATGAAAACGGCAAAGAGGAACAAGAAGAAGATTTTGTTGATAATTCAGGCTGTGATTTTTAGCACTTTTCTCAAGATATTTATCTAAAAATCCGCAATTATGTATTGAACTTAATGCAAAGTTGTCAAAGGTAAATGTCTCCTCAATTAAATTTCAAGAAAATTTCAAGTCAAGTAATTGGAATTAATTCAACCAAAAACCCTACTTGAGTTTCAAGTGGATGTCAAGTCAAGTACTGAAGTATTCATGTAAACGTACTGACTGAATACTTCCTGTTTGTTCCGGGAAAGTTATGGGATCTGTGGGACAAGAATGGGATATCCCTGGGTAATTTTTTGCTTATGGCTGTGTATATCCATCATACCCCTTTGGGCTTTTAAGGCCCTAGTTAACGCCAAAGATTTTCTTACACATGTACCTCTGCATACTGCTCTTCTTAACAGTACGTCCTCTGAGCATGGGTTTATGTTCTTGCTGAGGAGCATGGAGTTTTTCCATAACATAGCTTCTTGTTAAATCCCACCCTCCTCAGATTCTGATAAATGATGTCCATCTTAACATTCTTGAAAGCGCCCTCGATTTCCAGCAAAGTTCGAAAGTACCCAGTCTACATTCTTTGCTCTCCACGGACTTTCCAATTACTAACACCACTATGTGCAGCGCATAATATATTGATTTATCTCTGATATAGGCATGTTGGCAATTCGAAGTAAAGTTACTATGCCAAATCCTTCTTACTTTCTAATACTTTTTGAAACTTTTAACACGAAAGAATAGAGGCTAATAGATCAGTAGTCCTTCACTTTTGCATGACCAATTCCACCAGCCTTAGAAATGAATATTACTTTCACTTTCTGCCAACCTTTAGAAATGTAAACAAGAGAAAAATAGCTTCTTTAATTCGACACCAGCCTTGATTATATATATCTATACCTGAATAAATTTAGAAGCATTATGGCTTTAGCCCATCCATCCCCGGATTCTTAAGGGACTTGACTGAATAGATCAACTATTTTGTTGTTTTATCGTTGACTATGGAGTTTATTAACTCCAAATCTTTGTAAACTAAATTCCGCTATAGAGAGCTCGCAGCATTATCTCAACGCTTGCAGGGCAATGGGTATCAAGAAGTGTACTTAATAACTCCTTATTTGTTGTTGCCTAGGCGCCGTTCCCTCCTCTTATAAAGATTGGGGTACAATGGTTCCTTCCTAGATAGAACCTTACGGAATCTGAACGATTTAGCAATGGATTCTAAAGACTCGCAGAAACTTCTTCATGAGGATGGTTTTGCCAGTCTAATCACAATATTGAAAGATTTAAGACCGTCCATATTTTTGAACTAGTCAGACTGATCCCTGCTTAATTTGGTCGCATGAAAATGTGAGTTTTCCGAAAAGCCTACCTAAATCACATTCCACCAGGGTATGACATCTAAGTAGAGAGCAATTCTATTTCAGCTCAACATTTTCTGTTGACTGTGGTATCCACTTTATTTAGTGTCAAGATGACAAAAAGATCATCAACATACTTTTGTTATTATTTTATTAACACATATATGGTAGCATTGTGTACAAAGCTTGTCCAGAAATTCTTCCTGTAAAATATCTGTAAATATATGAAATAGAAGACTTTCAATTGGCAACTCAAAGCACTGTTCAAAAAATCTCTCATCAAACGAGAAGTAATTTCAGTCTAAAATAATCCAAAAATTAAAAAACTTTTTATTAAAATTATTTTTATACATTAAATTTAAATTCATCTCCTTATCTAAAATTAATCAAATGAAAAATTATAAATAATTAAAAGGCATATTACAAAAGACGACGAAAACAACATTTGTAATGGGTAACAATAATATTAAAAAAATAAAAATGACTCACATTCGATAAAAGTCTTAAATCAGAAATAATCATAATTAAAAATTTGTATTTGGGTAAATTTTCCTTCTTTTTTTTTTTGTATGGATGGATGCAGTGAACTTGTGATTTTTCAATATTTTTTCTGTCTGGCACGTTTATATAGTCTCGTACCAGCATCATCGTTTAAGTCATTCAACAAACAAAACTTTTCTTCTAGATTGATTCTCTATGTAGGTAGGTAGGAGGATACTACTATTACTATATTATATGCTTGGTGCTAAAACAGTTATAATAGGGTGTTGTCATTCAAAATCGTCGATGCTTTTCCATAATATTATGATGAAATTTACTAGAAATAATCCAAGCGAACTGCACTCAACACGACCTCAGTTAGACTCTAGTCGTTAAATTGATTTTTTATTAACTAGATATAATATAAAAACCTACTTTCAGAATATTTTTCATTTTATTTATTTTTTTATTTTTTTGTAAATTCTTAGTGATGTTTGATTTTCTTAAAAATTCCTATAACATATTATTATATATGTAGACGACATACATGAATGCACATACGTCATTATAATGGACAATATAAAAAAAAGACTTCTTAAAGTTAACGTTCATCTTGCTTGCACTTTGTATCTCTCAACTTTTAAATAAATTATGATGAATTAAAATGTACTCTTGACTATTGTGTGGCTCCATTCTTGTGCTCCAGATATAAGAAATATGTTCCCGCTGCATAAGCTAGCGTATTGAATATACCAAATACGCCAGCAGCAATATTTGTACCGTATGCCCAGTGAAAATCAAGTGCTGACCACTTTATTAATTGTACAATGAATGCTATGAAGTAGAGAATTGTTGTGACGCTCGCATTTACGAGTTCCTGTAAAATGAGAAAAATAGTTAGATAATTTTTTTATAAAGTTCAAAATAGTTGTAATAGAATTATATAACATAATAAGTGATAAATATTATATATATGTATGTATCAAGATTACTATGATTTATTACCGGCTAAACTTTATACTTGTTCAAGAAGACTGTTTTAGATTCTCCAGCACAGCAGCAAAAGTGAAAACAAGAAATTTTTTTTGTTCATTTGTTTATCACACAACCCATTTGATTTTGGGTGGCAAGTTTCAAGTCTTGGTTTTGACTCATCAGTAGGTCCCAAATATAGTGAAAATTGAGTGGCTTGAAGAACAAATGAAAAATAGAACAAGTAAAAAAGCTAGAATTGATCTAACCTAGATGAATGCCTGATAAAATTTCGTATGGTCACCTTTCTGGGCAAGTTTGATTGTTGAAATCACATATATTTCTAAAACGGTTCGTCGGACAGTAAAAATTGTTATTACCAATTTCACAGGATTTCATATTCTGAAGAACTTCTCCGTACAATGAAAATGTCTAGAACTGATTGTTTTGAAAATATATGCAAGAAACTTAAATTTTTATATGGCAACACCAAGAAGGGGTTGCCCGATTTAGTTCATACTTGAAGTTTTATTTACTATTGCTATAAAACACCATATACCAAGTATCAGTTATTTACGTCGATGACTACTCAGACAGTGTTCAAATATATAGTTTCTCTCTAAAATGTTTGTATGGCAACCCTACGAAGGAGTTGCCCGATTGGCCCCATTTTCGAACATGAATTGACTTTTGTTTTTTAGTTATATTGTGTTGTTGTGCGGACACAGACCAACGGATATGCAAAAATCAAAATAACGTTTAATATTATTCTGTGCTCTCCATATTTCTGTCCGTTACAAACGGAATGATAAACTTAGTATCTTCCATACCCTGTGACATCTTGGGTATAAAAAAAAAAAGTTGAAAAATAAAACAGATTAATTTAAGAGAATTGTACCTGTGTAAGCACGCAGTGGGCTGAAAAACAATTAAATATATTAGAAAAACTTTTAAAATAAATGACTTTTGTAAATAAATTGAACTAAAAAGTAAAAAATAATCTTTTCTTTCTCAGTGAAGAAAAGTTTTATTGCAAAATAAAAAATGCTAGAACTCAGGTTAAATATTAAAAGTCTGGGCTCCATAACTATAATCACAATTGTCTAACTGCAACTCATGCCCAAACTTTTAAGATTTAATCTGAGTTCTAGCATTTTTCATTTTGCAATAAAACTTTTCTTGTGTATATCACTGAGAAACAAAAGATTATTTTTTACTTTTTAGTTCAATATATTTACAAAAGTTATTTATTCTAAAAGTTTTTTTAATATATTTAATTTTCTACTTTTTAGTCATAACTTCTATACACTTTCTCACTTCCACTCTCCACTCTCAACCTTCGATTCTCCACTCTACACTCTTTCCCTCTTCTCTCTCATCACAAAAAATCCATCCATGTTTACTATACCCTAAAACACTTTCATTACGAGCGGCTCTCTCAGGCCCTCATGCACAAAGTTTTTTAGTCAGGGGTTAGTGACTAGATAAAAGTTATTTAAAAAATAAAAAGAAAAATAAGCGTTTCGTATTAGCAGAAACCTTATATCTACGCGAAGCTGCTTAAATCCAACGTGAAAAATTGGTATTGATGCCATGTTTTTTTATAAAAATGGTATTTAAATAAAAAAAAGACCGGCCAAGGTCGAGTCAGACGCGCACACGAAGTGATCCGTATTATCGTACGATATTTAACACTATGCTACTTTTGGATCGTGCAAAAACAAAAGTTTATTGTATGAGGACCCCACTGACTTATAACAATGGACTGAGCGTATTGTCATTTTCCTATAGGAAAGCATGGCACAAGTTTTACAGTTCTCTCTTTCGCCCTATGGCAGAGTTGGAGCTACCAACAGAAAATATTGCATTCTGGAACATTTGCTTATGCCATTTGATGTTTTTATGTTGGCTACAGATGCAATCACCTCAGAAGGAATAAGGTAAAGATAGTGTTTACCATGCTCCGTCTCTCTTGCCCATAAGCAGGATTCAGTTAAGAATAACTTTTGAAAATTAAAGTCGAAATGAGTTTAATTCCTTATAAGTGATTAAAATATCACTTGGTTGAGTTTTACATGTTTTTTATGTAATCGTTTTAAAGGGTGCTCTAACGGTGATATACAGAAACACAATATATTTTGTGCCACATGAAATAGCAAATCGCTCAGTCCATTGTTATAAGTCAGTGGAGGACCCCCTTTAATCTTTAACTTTATTTATTTATTTGTTGTTATAGCAGCTATAGTATCACTCACTCTCTATTACGGTTCAAGAGATGCAGAAATTATTAAAAAACAACGCTGAAAAAATCACGTTTCTTGTACGGTCCCCCACCCCCTTCAATTTTTAATTAAATTTTTTTTTTTTTTATTTTCTGTTATAGCGGCAATAAAAATATACACTGTGAAATTTTCAACTGTCTACCTATTACGGTTCATGAGATACAGCCCGCTGACAGACAGACGGACGGACGGACGGATGGACAGCGGAGGCGACGTGCACGGAGCGACGTGCACGGGTTTTATTCTTCACATCACTAACTTGTCCCGACAGCTCGAATTTGTCTACCAATTTCTGTATTGCGGTGCTTCACGACGACCCAAAAATGTTCGAGTTTTACGAACCGTCTCTGCCACATTTTCACCATTTTTATAGTGAGTTTTAATAATTTCAATGCGTTGTTGATTCGTGTATCGTTCCATTTTTATTAATGGCGTAGTTTGTACTTGTCAAATGTCAAAAAATGACAGCTCCAAAAGTGACATCTACCAAAATAGCGGGCTAATTAAAATAACACCTCTTATTGGAAAACCCTTTACTAGGGTCCCTTTGGGTACGTAATCCTAAGAACCGAGTTAAAATTCGGAAATTTTACATTAAACTTCAAAACGGAAAGGAGGAGTAAGGGAAAATTGTATAGACCATTGGAAAGGCCCAACTATTATCTATACCTAACAAATTATCATCATAAGGTGTAACGTTAAGAAGTTACAGGGTGATCTATAAAAATATACCCCAAATATCTTTAAGTCCGCCTATCTCGGAAACGGAAACCATTGGGAATCGCCCTCCTCCCGCTTTCATCCACACAATTTTTTGCTTGTCTAAGGATGACCATATAGCCTTCGGGTGTAACACCATATACGGGATACCCTGTAGAGTAAGGAGAAAATTCGCTATCGGTTGAATTTATTGGATACTTGCTAAAACCGAGAACTTCCTATTCTCATCTGTCACCACCAAACGGTTTTAGTAATTTACACGCATAATTTCTGTATTTACATAAACCGTCAATCATGTTATAGGATACGTGAGAATACATATAGATATTTGTTTACAAGCAATTAAAAATATATTAAAAGCAGCAATTACATCTTCTCTCTTGCAACTGTCCGCATTATATAGGCACATTACGTCAATTATAGTCTTAATTAGCAAATTTCATATACTATTACATAGCTATACACTTACCGTTAAAATCCAATTGATGGGTATTGTGAGGACTTCACGTATGCCTAAAAGGTAAGCGAATGACCACAGTAACGAGGTAATAAATGATGTCACAGCCACAAACAGGAAGTAGTGTGAAGCTGAGGTGTATGCAGGTGATGCGCATGCCATGCAAAGTATACCTAACACCTGTGAAAGAAAGAAAATTATCATTTGATAGTCAACAACAAATCAAAACTAAGTAAGTAGAGGTAAAACTCAAATCATGTTTGATTAAAAGTTAAAAAAAAAAAAAAATACGATAGAGGAAAAGAAAACAAAGAATTCAGAAATTCTATTTGGAAAAAGCCGGTTCTTGAAAACCGTACGCGCACCTTTTGCCGTATACCTACTTGCCTGAAACTAAATACCTTACCTATCTATATACAGTATTGCGCAAGACACAGTGACGTAACTATGCCCACGGTTTGTTTTCTGTTTCAGCAGAGCGATGCAAATAAAAAAGTTTTTCAATTATATATATGTGTGTGTGTGTGCATATATGACCTTAAGATGGTTTACACCTACTCGATAAATGAGAAATATTTTTACCACACAAATGTGATATATCTGTGAGATTCTGTGCAAACATAATACCATAGGGAACCAGGCCTGCCTGAATCACGCCAGAGAGTTTTTACCCAGCTGCTGCTGAAGCGCGAAAATTCACAATGACAAAAGTAAAAACCACGCATTTTCCATACTTTGCTATTTCTAATAGTGTGGTTGAGGAGCTTTTTCTTAGAATTTTCTGTGACATTTGTAAGAGTGGGTTTTGGGTTTGGTGGAGTGGTTTAACTAGAGGAGTTGTATTACCTACTGATGTTGACATACTTTTGATTATACACAGAAACGTAGTAATGTGTCTCCCGTTTTGTTGCGGTTCAATATAATCGAAACCAACAGGAAATTCACACCCATTTATGGTTATTTGTGCATATTTTCAGATATGAAACTATAGTTGAGGTGAATTTTGTTTGTTTTCTTTTAATTTAGTTTCCATAGACTTACAAAAGAGAGCTTGAACGCAATCAATAGTTAAGTGACGAATAAAATATCGAAGAAATATTTTTCACACTGTTTTTTACTGATAAGTAAATGGACCTCGTTTTGGTGGTTAACAATGTCTGCTATGGCAATGTAATATTGATACTCATCTAACAGACAATTGGCAAGCCAAAAATGAATGCAAAAGAAATGCTTAAGTTCTGGACCCATTTACTTAGATGGTCTAGTAGGAGCTATCATCTATTTACATTTTCAGATCAATAACATCTAATTTATAGCATAAATTACAACAATGAGAGCCCTAGTGCATTTAAGGGTAATGTAATGTCAATTCTCCTTTTCATCATCAGCGAGTTAAACTCATTCGCAGCCTTCTAAATAGGCGCAGCCAAGTTATAAGAGTACATGACCAGCTCTCAGATATATAGCATTCCTATACCGCGGTGTTCCTCAAGGATCTATATTAGGTCCATTATTATTCAGTTTTTACATAAATGACCTTCTTCCTGATGCCGTCGTGGATGCATCTATTCATATATATGTTGATCATGTACAGATATACTTAACTAGATCCATAGGCTTAATGGAAGACTGTGTATGCCGATGATCTACAACGTATTTATAACTGGTTCTTGCGTAATAAATTAGACTTAAATCCTGAAAAATCTACATACTTGGAAGTTTATAGGAATAAGATCAATTCTCTCTCTTTAACAGTCATATTTCTCAATAAAACGAGACTTGTCAACGTTGATTCTGCAAAAAGTCTGTGCTACCTACCTTTTGTAAAATATATGGCTGCCTAAGGAGACGGTGGCTAGACTCAGAGCTCGAACACTCCATGTTCGGAAAACGCTTGTCAAATTCCTAATTCTTCTCTGTACTGTACTTATGGTTGTATAATATTTTCCTCGCTATACTCGGTCTGCCGGAGAAGGCTCTTTGTTGCCCATAATGATGTACTTCACTTTATCTGCAACCTATTTCGAGGTAGTCAAATCTCCCATACATAACTTTTTTGCTTGATTGCTCACACCAACATAACTTCTGAAGGGAAGAGGAGTATGGGGCTGATCGAGCAGGCGTTGGAAAGGCCATGAAGCTCTGCATACACTGAGCTCTATAAGTGACCGTACACTTTAAACTTTTTAAGATACAGGGTATTTTCTGAAAAACTTTCATATTTTTTTAGTCACCCTGTGATTCTGAAACAGTTAAGATGCTGCCGCGCACTTGTCATACAATTTTTTGTTTGACTAGGTGACTACTATCACCTCCTGTACTATGGACCACCATAGACGAAACACCCTGTATAAGAGGTAAAGGGTCTTCCAATAAGAGGTGTTATTTTGATATTCAAAGAAAAATGCAATTTTTTTGAGATAAATGATCGGATCTTTATTTCATTATAAAGAGGAAGGTATGCCGTTAATAATGGAAAATAACATCAGCCAAATGACCACCACGACCACGCCTACAGGACCATATCCTTTTCATAAAATTTTCCATAACAAAATCGCAAAGTGGCTGCCCTATGTCCTCGATAGCCTCACTAATTCCATCTTTGAGGTCTTGAATCGACGCTGGGCTGTTGGCGTAGACCTTCTCTTTCACGTGGCCCCAAAGGCAGAAGTCGCAAGGTGTTAAGTCAAAAGATCTCGGTGGCGAATTGTGATCACCTCTTCGAGAGATAACACGGTCCGGAAACTTTTCCTGTAAAAGATCAATGGTTTCGTTGCTTGTATGCCACGTAGCGCCGTCTTGTTGAAAGTAAACGTTGTCCAGATCAATACCATCCAATTCCGGCCATAAAAAATCATTAATCATCTGTCGATAGCGCAATCCATTCACCGAACTGTTGCTCCAGCCTCATTTTCGAAAAAGTAAGGTCCAATGACCCCGCCGGACTATAAACCGCACCAAACAGTCACACGTTGAGGATAGAGAGGCTTTTCAACAATAACTATTGGGTTTTCCGAGCCCCAGATGCGACAATTTTGCTTGTTGACGAAGCCATCGAGGTGGAAATAGGCCTCATCACTCAAGATGAGTTTTCGATGGAATTCCGGATCATTTTCATGCATTTCAAGGACCCAATCAGCAAAGACTCGACGTTGTTGATGATCGGCCGGCTTGAGTTCTTGTGTTAACTGAACTTTATAAGCCTTAAGACCCAAATCTTTATGCAATATACGGTGTAATGACGTTTGTGGAATGCCTAATTCCAAAGAACGACGAGGAATGAACAAATCTGGGTTTTCTTCAACACTTTCGGCTACAGCAGCAATATTATCGGCTGTTCTTGAGCGACGTGCACGGGTTTTATTCTTCACATCACTAAATTGTCCCGCCATCTCGAATTTTTCTACCAATTTCTGTATTGTGGTCCGACAAGGTGCTTCACGACGACCCAAAAATGTTCGAGTTTTACCAACCGTCTCTGCCACATTTTCACCATTTTTTTTAGTGAATTTTAATAATTTCAATGCGTTGTTGAATCGTGTATCGTTCCATTTTTAATACAAAAAATGTAGAGAACTTAGTTTTGTTCAAATTTGCATCAGGCATTTTTGTCATTAGGATCAACCGTTAGGGATTATGTATTTTGAAAAAAAAAAAAAATAACAATTTCAATTTTTCGTACCTTTAATTCAAAATGGAGGACCGCGGAAACACCCTCCAAAGGTGAAAACTTGAATTTTTCATCGGGGTTTAGAACTAAGTAACATATATAAAAATCACAGCTACCCAACCATTTGTAGAGCAAAAACCCCTACTGACTGGACTATAGTAGTTAGAAAGCAATTTTTGAATTAGTTATGCAAGAATATGATATTTAAGAGCTCTCTAAATTTACGACCCCAATGTAGGAATAGCGTAGTTGGAAAATTCTAGAAATTTTTTCAGGGAAAATTAAGAAAACCCAATAAGTAAGGTGAAGGAAAAGTTTACAATATTTTTCGCAATTTTTACACATTTGTAGTACCTAGTAGTATCTATACCAAAGGTGGTGTGGACACTTTTGACCAATTGTGTCACAAATATAGTGTATCAAGAAAGACACGTCGGTGGCCAATGTATGTATTTCATGACCTATTAAATGATGTAGAAATAAACTCGAATCTGGTGAAAAAAGACGCACTTTTTTAAAACAAATTTGGCGTTATGTCTTCTAAGACCATTTATTTATTTATTTCTACAAATTTCATCAAATAGCTGATACTACAAAATTAAAACAAAAAGAAAATGTACAACATAGAATGATCCCATTTAAATAATTTAAAAATAGGCACATATACAAAAAAAAAAAAAAAGCATTAGATTAAAGAGAACATAATACAAAAATACAGACTAGAAATAAAATTGAACAGAAAAAGAGAAACGAAAAAGAAGAGAAGGAAGAAAAAGAAAAAAGAAAAAAGCTACATTAGGTAAGCTGACCATTCAAGAGACGCTTTACTTGGGCTTTAGTTAGATGTAGGTCCAGTACGTGCCAATGAGCATTAAACAAACGAGACATCGACGTAGTAGACTCATTAAAACTGTAATTTGTATCACAAAACGGCAAACAAAAAAAGTCATGGTTTCTCAAGGAACGACAAGGAGCAGAGAAATGTAGGAGTCCAAGAAGCTCAGGGGAATTAATTGTACCATGCAAGCAATCAAAAATGAAAAGGATCCTAGAAATATCACGCCTCTTCTCAAGGGTGTCGATAGAGAGCAATTTGAGTCGGTCAGCATAAGGAGGCAAGGCTAAAGGATCGTTCCATGGAAGGCCACGAAGAGCAAATTTAATAAATCGGCGTTGGACTGCTTCAATCCGATTAATATGGACAGAATAAAATGGTGCCCAAACAAGACTGGCATACTCCAAGATCGGCCTAACAAAAGCGAAATAGAGGGTCTTGGTTACAAAAGGGTCATTAAGCTCCCGGGACCACCTCTTAACAAAGCCCAAAGCAGTGTTAGCCCTATTGACAATATTTGAAATATGGTTTTCAAATGAGAGCCCGGAATCAAAAATAACCCCCAGATCCTTGGTGCTGTGAAGTCTGGACAATAAACTTCCATTGATGAAGTAATTCAGATACAAAGGACTACGCTTACGATAATAAGACAAAACAAAACACTTATCAATATTCAAAGAAAGAAAATTCTTAGAACACCAAGAGTAGAAGGTGTTCAAGTCAGAGTTAATTAGAGCATAGTCATCGGCATTCGAGATAGTCCGGAAAAGCTTGACATCGTCAGCATAACAAAGAATTTTGGTATGAGGTAGTAACAAGTGTAAGTCATTAATATAAATGACAAACAAAAGAGGACCAAGATGGCTACCCTGGGGTACTCCAGAGGTATTAAGGATGTTCCTGGATCGAATACCACGAAAAGAGACTTGCTGGGTACGGTTAGACAGATAGGAGTTTAACCATAGAAGAAACCGACAAGGGAAACCCAGCAAAATAAGCTTATGTAAAAGTATCTTGTGGCTAATCCTGTCGAATGCTTTACTAAAGTCAGTATAGATGCAGTCAACTTGTTTTCCTGTATTAATGGCAGACATACGATGATTATAAAACTACAATAGGTTGGTAGTTGTTGAAACTACCTATGAACGGTTTAGAGTGGAAATAGAGAGTATCACAGACAATAGCCTCAAATATTTTGGGAATAGTTGAAAGATGAGCAATTGTTCTATAATTAGATATGTCAATTCTGTTCCCCTTTTTATGATGTGGGAAAATTAAGGAGTGTTTCCATAACTTAGGAAAGACGCCTGATCGACAGGACAACTTAAATAGGTGAGATAAGATGGGGATAAGCGGAATGCTGCATTTCTTCAACAAAGAAGATGGGATGCCATCAGGGACAGGCAAAAAGCTATCTGCCAAATTCGAAATATGTTTCGAAATTATGGCATCGTCAAAAACAAGATCCTTTAACTCAAAAGTAGTCGAAAGAAGCATCGTCAAGTGAGTAAAATCGCTACAACTAATATCATAGTTGGAATCACTAAAGGCAGATTCAAAAATATCAGCAAACAGATTGGCAATAATTGTGGAATCAGCACTTTCCAGCATCACCAAAAGATAAGGATGAGGGGAATCCATCAGACTTGCGTTTAGAATTAACAAAGGACCAGAACTGTTTAGGTCTATCGACCAAAAAAGTCTTCAATTTGGATATGTATAACTTATAAGAAGCCTCAGAAGCAGCCATGAACCTTCCGCGATGATACGAGTTTACCAGATAGTCCTCGTCGCTGCTTGAAAAACAAAATCTCTTCCATGCTTTAGTTTTCAAATTCTTAAAATGGCGTATTGAACCATTAAGCCATGGCTGATACAGACTTTTATTCCTAGATCTAGAAATTGGTATATTCTGAACAAAACAAAGAAATATAGAGTCGTAAAATAGCTTGATAGCATTATCGATATCTCGTTCGTCAAATATATTATTCCAGTCACGACTAGACAGCCAAAAGTCGATTCTAGTATAGTCAGCCTTAACAAAATTATAATAGTAATCGTCAGAGTAAGATACATTCAAAGATATTGGATCAAAACAAAATACAACATGAACTGCTGGATGGTGAATAGACTCTGGAAGCAAAGGCGTTAAACATCTCCTAGCCGTAGTACTATAACAATCCGAAGAGAACACCAAGTCAAGGAATCTCCCTGAGTAATTTGAAATGCCACTGCACTGGAAGAGCCCTGCAGAAACAATGCTGTCAATAAAGCGGGGAAAATGCTGAGGAGCAGACAGATAGGCTGGACGAAAGCTTTCCATATCAGAGTCGTATTGCCACGAGACAGTCGACATATTAAAGTCCCCGAAAACCAGAAGATCATCAGAAGGCAGCATAGTATCAGTAATCCTGTCGATAGATGAAGCCAACGAATCGTAAGTAGAAGGAGGTGAACCTGGAGGAATGTACACGATGACGACAAATACATTCTTAAGCCGAAGTCTCAGAACCACCACCAGAAGCTCAAGATCATCCACTCCGTCCAAATCTACCAGTGAACACGGAATACCTCGCTGAACTGCGCACAGAACACCCCCACCAACAGGAGCATTCAGCAGACCCAAGTGACGATCCCGACGAAAGACGTGAAACTCAGGACCAAAAATCTCAGCATCGACAATTTTTCCACATAGCCATGTTTCGGATAAGCACACAAATAGCTGGGTAGTCATATTTAGAGAAACGTGTTGAACGCAGCGCTTTGCCTTCTTGGATTGCCGGAATAATTGAAAAGGAAAGACATATTGAAGAATTGGAAGTTCCTTGTGGAAAGAGAGCAAGGTGCGCTTCCTGTCCACGATCAAAAGATAAAAAAATCAACTTGCAATGCGACAGCTATCAGCTATACATCTGCTCAATACATTATAAAAAATTGTGCTTTAACTGTTTTTATAAATAAAATAAAATGCATAATTAAATGGCATATATATGGACAATAATAATATTTCTAAATTATTAAATATTTCATACTTAAAAAAAACCTTTTAAATTTCCTAGTAAAATCAAAATCGCCTAATTCCACAGTGGGGTCTTTATCGACCAAGGTAGGAAAATCAGTGCTGAGACTATGGGTATATGGTTAAGAAAGTAATGAAAAATTCAAAAACACTGTCTTGACTGACTGCACAGGTTTTATACCGTCAACCATCTACCATCTCAATTCAATGACAGGTATTCAGAAATGCAGGAAAAAAAAAAGAAAAACGCTAAATCTGACCGGCCATAAAAGACCAGTCAAATGAGAACACCGCGTGCATATGTAAATTACTTAGGCATGCGCGCTTCACTAAATCCGATAGATAGAAGGGACACAGTTCTCTTGTTTTTTTTTTTTTTATACATAGCTTTCTCCACTATTTACGTTGCTCGCTGATGGGGCCCATGATTGTAGTGCTCCGTCAATTTTTCACGCTTTACACTCATTCTAAAAAAGAAGTTAATACTAGCAACTAGTAGCCCGTATGACCTCATTTTCCATTTCAGAATATAATTCATAGACAGCTGAAGCATTTTGGACGCATATTGCACTGCATTTTATCAGTCATTCACTCGATTCACACTTCTTTAATTTATGTAGTTGTAAATGCACAGCTATCTGCTTCATGTCCCCTACTACTTCCTCTCAATTGGAGCGTTGAAAAAAAATCATGTCTGGCGAGTGTATGTAATATATGACAACGCGCCAGCCGTCGCGTTGCTCGTCGGACGTGATCATTGCGGCATTAGTATGTGTGTGTCCAATAGCGCTGCATTTAAAAAAAAATCTACCTTTTCCACCTGACGATAACCTACATGTTTTCTCTGATTTTCTGGAAAATCGTTGTTTTTTTTTTTGCGTCCATGATCTTCAGATGAGAAAGTTATTCAACCAGTTGTTGTGTGCGACTTGACTGATTTTTCAACTTTTTTGAGCAGTTTTGCTTTCAGATGTTAATTTGAATTTTGTCACTTTTTCCGTTCCTCGCTTCTCCGTCAGACTTTCTTCGCCCAAAAAAAAAAAAATGAAAAAAAAAAACAATTTATATAAACGGACTGGACTGTATGCAATCAAAATTAAATGAAAGTTATTTCTTTTGAATAAAGTTCTAAGCCTCTAGGCCTGTATTCTAATTGACATTCTTTCGTCTAGTAAAGCCGGTTTTATTAGAATTCTAGAAACGACGATCATGGATCGATTTATGTTTGACACTAGGCATGTATTAGGTGAGGTTTCATCTGTCTGTCGTATCAAAATTTTTTGTAGATATATTAAATGATTCCAAGCTAATAAACATAAAATTGTGTAGAGAGCCAAGCAATAAATGTAGGAATTAAGTTAATTTGTCTTTGAGATATTGATTTGGAGTCGGAGTCAGAGCCATATATATCCACACATAGATGGGACGATACGATCGATAACAGATGAGATATGATTTTATAGAAATAAGGAATTCTCCTCTTATCTGTGGATTCTTAGAAATTTAATATTAAAATTGATCGAACGCTTTAATTATAGGCCTTAATTTAATTTGACTCATGAATGGTTTCTTGAAAATATTTTACATAATTATTTTGTAAAATTCGACATTTCAGAAATGCACGTTAATCTTAAAGAAGTAGATTTGCAGCACTATACGTGAATCGAAGGCTGTAGAATGTAGACGCTGTTTAATTTTAATTAAAACTATGCAAATGGATTACTGCGATATTGATACGATATTGATAGGATTAGTTTACCACTAAGCGACAGCCATAAAGAAATTCCTTGTCAGTTTCACACATTTTATTCTTTATTGTCGTGAAATAGGATTTATGACATGGGATTTAAGGAGCAAGGTAAAAATTTCCTACAGGAGGGAGCTACATTATTCACTGAAGACAGCATAACATTTTTTTAAGAATTTTTTTCTTCTAAATGAGTTTTCCATATGTATATTGTAAGTTCATGGCACTGACCATGGTAGAAGGAATATAAGATATGCTGGTATCTGAACGTCTTTTCGCCATTCAGATTTGCATACATATTTAAGCGAGTATTTTAAAGTGGACTATATCCTTACATACAAGTCGACTAAATCAAAATATCATAGATAATTTCTTTAGTTCCATAAGATCTAAAGGTGGTTTGAATGACCACCCTCTTCTACAGACTTTAAGTATACATAGATTAAGATCATACTTATTATTTATAGGATGCAATGAAAATATTCTATGTTCAGTGGGTATCCTTGAAGAAGTTGATCCTGAAAATCCAACATTCGATTGGTTTTCACAAAATGAAGATTTTGTTTCAAGAGTAGGTAGTCATTAAAAGCTGTAGATTAGAACAGGGCAATACTTGCAGGGATCCGATCTTGAAATTGGAGAAATAGATGATTTAAAATATGATGGCTTGGAGTACGTTACCGCATACGTTATGAAAAATATTTGTCCAAAAGAAGAAATACAGCAGATCCAAAATAAATATTCTTGAAAGAACTTATTTATACCTTTATAGGTTTTTTGAAGAAGAACATTAAATTAGCAGAACAAATAGAGACTTAAGAAGGAAGGCTAAATTACTTTCGTATTAAGCATTTAAATAGAAAGGAAGAATAAAATAAACGTGCAAGGAAAAGAAGTTAAATAAAATCATTATCTAAACAGAAAATGGTATTTAGTTCATTTTAAAAAGTGGCTCGTTATGAGGGCACAAAAAGCTTTAAAGAGCTTTCATTTCATACCAGCATACCGTATATTCTTTGTATCATGGCACTTACATATAATAAGAATGGACTGAGCCATCCTATCTAATTCCTATAGTCAAAAATGGCACAAATTTTTACTAAAATCTATTTGTCTCTTTCAAGCTCAAAATGTACACTGAACTGTAACTAATTTTGGAAACAGTATGATTGGAATGCATTGGAATTGACATAAAAATGGAGACAAATATATTATTTATATACGTCTATCTCTTGCAAGCTCAAGCACATTTGACATCAAATCTGCAGAGGAACACATTTTTCAGTAATATTAAAAATTAATTTTTGTGTTAATTAAAACGAGTTTAACTTCCTAAACAATATTCATTTAATGCAATACTATTTTACAACATCTTTAGTGTTTCCAATCTACAAATAATAACTAATAATAAATCGGTGTGCAATTGTACGAAATAAAGGGTTTTCACAGCCTGTTCATTAATTGTGCCATTTTTGAAGCAAGAACGCTCAGTCCGCTCTTATTATATGTCAGTGGTAGTACCCCATTGGAACGATTCTGAAAGGAGTATAATTTAAGCGTTTTTCTAGCCATCAATTGGCAGTTTGACAGCTCTTCAGAAGCATATTCACTAATCTATCAAAAAAATAAAAATAAGCAAAGGCTCAAGAAAGTATCTCAAGTGCTTCTAGAGCCATCACTTGGATGATTATTTGATGAGCTCCGTATTAACAAGGGGTGATTTCATCTAATTTTCCATGAATCTGTGGATTTTTTCACTATTGTACGCAGAAACGCATTTCTAACTTTCAATGTGAAGTTCAAAGTGGCTAGAACTATTGAAGTTTTGGTTAATAAAAGTGAGAATAAAGGGGAGAGAATATTTGCTTATTTAATCAACTTCATAAAATTTAATACCACAAATAATCACAAGCAAGCGCCAGCTTCTTACCACTATTTTCAGGAAGCAGTCTTAAAGGCCTCTTATGAGATTAAGGAAGAAGCACTGTGATGATTATCCAAAAAGCTCATTAAAACTTTCGAAAATACATATTCAAAAAACTTCTGCGGCCATCATTTAGATCTCTCCTAGAGCGCTTCTTAAGATCAGCATTGATGTGCTTGTCTCTGCAGACATGTCTATGTTACAGACCAATGAACTGGAATAGGGAAAAGAAGTGCTATACGATCTTCCAGTGAGACTGAATTCAACTCAGAACCCAAGTAGAAGACCGCATGAACCATGAGTAATGCGAAAATAGATATTGGCTGAAGTACAAAAGTAGCCTTTTAAATTCGATATTCTTTCTCCATCTATCTACATAGTGTAGGGCTGCCATTTGTAAAATCATTTACCTAGGACTACGAGTTCGAAAGCCTCGGACTTTTTAGTTTTAAACCTGGACATTCTTGGCAGATAATGTTTCTTATTTTGCTTACTAATAAAATAGGTTCAAATTTTTATACAGTGTCTTTCTTTATTATTATACCCTAGATAAAATCTAAAGGGTTTGTAACACCTAGAAATAATGATGGTAGAGCAAAATGGATTGGACACCTATGCATAAAATTAAAAGTTATTTTGATTTTTGCATATCCGTCTGTCCGTCCGTCCTCACGATAACTGGAGAACGCGTGTACTTAGAGAGATTTTGCACATGGGCTGTTAAAAAAAAAAGTAAAACTAATTTCGAAAATGGAACAAATCGGGTAACTGCTACGTAGGGTTGCCATACAAAAATTTTATTTTTCACTATTTATTTGGATACTGCCTGAGAATGCGTCAATGTAGAGCGTTGAAATTTTGTACATAGTCTTTTCATAAAAATATTGAATATAATTTCAGAAATGGGCTGAATGGGGCAACCCCTTCTTGGTATTGCCATATAAAAATTTGGGACTTTTACGTATCCTGTGAAAACGATCAGTCCTATACGGTTTTAATGTACTGAAAAGTTCTTCAGAATATGAAATCCTATAAAATCGGTTATAATAATTTTTACTGTTCGACGAACGGCTCTAGAGATATATTCAAAGACCACTTCAAACAAATCAAACTTGCCCAAATGTGTGACCATACAAAATTACAAGCGGCAATTCATCTAGGATATTATAAGAATTGGTCTGAGCCTAATTCTAGCTTTCCTACTTGCTTATTATAAAATTAGTTAGCATACAATAAACAAAAAAGTTGACATATGTCGTAGATAGACATTGGCCTTAAAGTCAGGGCTTCAGCCAATTATACCAAAACTGTTAATTCAAAACTTTATGTATTTCTTAGTATATACAGAAAAATCAAGAAGACTTCGTAGAAAATTGTTATAAATTTAAAAAATTGATAACAAAGGGATTGTTGCTAAAACTGCAACTGCAACTGATGAAAGTGCAAAAGGCATTTCGTATCAGCAAGAACTTAATACTCTTCAGTACGGCTGGTTCTTGCTTACCGTATATGCCTGGAAAAAGCCAAGTTGGCCTCACTTATATGCACTCAGTTAAAATTCTGAGCGTGAGTTATATGAGTCGAAATACTAAAAGTATTTATTTAGTTAACATGGACTGAATATCTACAGGCAGTACGCTGGTGTACTAACAGCTTGAGCAAAGTCTAAACAGCAAATGAATTATAAGACGTCTTTGCATACTATCAGAATATGACCTATGGATGAAGGTCAGGTCGAGATACGAAAGTATAGTCTCTGCTCCAGCCGTCCCAATGTAGACCTGGACAGGGACCAAATGTTGAATCCCTATGCGTCGGGAGTACACCCTGACAGGTGACAATCCTGGCTGACCAGCGATCTTCAGGAAGAGACTTCACGGAGTCGACCCAATGTCGCTACGGTTGTTTCGGCAGTGGAAGTCGAGTCTCGCTAACGTGTCAGGTATTGATTGAGCTAAATTCAAGATTCCACTGAAACAAAGTTTATCTTTTCTATGGGTGCATTAAATTAAAGATTCTTCTTGTATTGATCTTCTAGCTTTTATTTTATTGACACAGGCTAGATTGAGAAAAACTTGTTCTCTGGTTGACGTCTGACAATACAATAATTTTTCAATTTATTTCCCGCTTCGCTAACTAAGGCTTCCTACGTTCAGCAAGGTATTACTAACGATGAATTTCGACATGCGCTATACACTTGGAAGGACTTGAAAAGTTTGTTTCCCGGCTAACTAATTTTTCGCATTCAGTAGAAGATCAGAATTGACTTGGTGACCCACACAGTCTGTAAAAAAGTTGTAAATTGAAAAAAAAATCCTATCACATATAGAAAGGAAAGTAATATAAATATCAGACATTTCTGTATATAGTATGTAACTTGGAAGTTTAGATCTTTTTTACCTCAATATTAAGTTGTTCTCCACTTCTCAAAAATGAGTAATTTATCTTTTTATGGAAAGTGTTATCTTATGAAGAAGAAAACCGAAGTCAATTGAAGACATTCGCACGAAATTTTTGTATACATACTAACTCTCTTCTTCATTTCGAAACTCTCTCATTATGACCCTGACACTGAGCTCTATAGTACTAAAGTTCTTCTAGATCCGACCACGATAAACGCTATACTGGAAAATATTCTTGTTAAAACTTTTTATAATGAAGAGTTGCAGAGCTCTCTTGAAAAGTTGCTTTCAATAAAAATTGTTGTATCTGTAGAAAGTTTATTCGCTGATGTTTTCTTATACACACTGGTAAAGAAACTTTCAGTAAATTTACATGAAAAGTATACTTCAAATAGAGATCAAGTAATCAAAATATCATGTGGATTGACTTCAAGTATACTTGAGTCAAGTAAATTATAAAATTTTGTTCGATTTACTTGAAAAAATTCATGTAAACGCAACTTTAGTACTTGAAAATTTTTCATTTTGTGCGAGATATGAAAATAAAAGAAGATTATTGTTCATAATTCAGACTGTGATTTTTAGCACTTTTCTCAAAATATTTATCTAAAAATCCATATGTACACTGTAAAAAATAACCTGAAGACTCGTAAGTAAAAAATAATTTTTTGGGTATTTTTAAATAGCGTTGGAAAATTTTACAATACTTGCATGTAAAAATAAACCTGGTAACACTAAATTTACGAACAAAAATTGAAATTTACACCCAATTGGGTTAATTTTACATCTGAAATTGTATTTTCACAACCATTTATGGCAATTAGAAACTTTTCGCATAGTTAAATGTGAAATTGTGATATACGGATGCAAAGTACTTCGAATTAAACAAGTGATCGCACAATGGACCCATTAGAGGTCTAAGTGATGCAGACTAGTCATCTGGCGCACCCCCGTTACCTACCTATACAAGTAGAGTATAGAGGTGGAAAAATGAAATGTTAAGCTTGTGATTCTACATTTTCAAGGCTTCAAATTAAATTCAGTATCTTCATAGGAATCATGAGGATTCTAGTTTTCACTGTAAAAATAAAAATTGTACAAAATTATTTAAAATCATTAGACTTATTAAAAATATTGAAAAGGTATCCTAAGTACTGAAAACCTTTTTTTTTAATTTTGAAGTTCTCTAATTTTTGATGTTGTTTTTTTTACATAAAAAGGGTTTAATTTTTTCATTATTTTTTAATTTTATTGACGATAAATATGTGTATACTGAGATAATAATTCTTTTTATTTTTTTTAAATAAAATAATTAAACTCTATAAATGAAATGTTTTATTTTTTAATAAATTTGAATTCATACCAAAAAATGTGTTTTGAATTTGAGAGTCTTAATAAATTGGTTTTAGTGAATGTTCCAAATTTATTACGACTTTAGCTTTTAGTCTTTTTTAATCAAACTTATTTGTAGTTTTGTTGCTTTCTGTATTATTAAAACATTGTTCTATCTGTAATAAATAAATAATAATAATTCTGATAATTATAGGAGAAAGGTATATTCTGTTTAACTGAAAGATTTTATTTGACCCACCAATGTTTAATTCAACATAGATTGTATTTTTACAATTATTATTAAATTAACTTATCCACCTTCATTTAATTTAACAATAAATGTGGAATTAATTAGCACACCTTTGTTTAATTTC
Source organism: Dioctria rufipes (assembly GCA_963924295.1). Taxonomy (NCBI): domain Eukaryota; kingdom Metazoa; phylum Arthropoda; class Insecta; order Diptera; family Asilidae; genus Dioctria; species Dioctria rufipes. Next base: position 32,310,481 of record OZ002742.1, read on the forward strand.
ACAACAAGTGTGTAATTGAGCTTACATACTTTAATTTAATTTTACAACAACATGCAATTTTACAACATTTTTTACTGTGATATCTATTGTACCTAATGCAGAGTTGTGAAAGATAAAATGTCACTCAAGTAAATTTCAAAAAAATTTCATATCAAGTAATTGGAATTAATTCAACCAAAATTCCAACTTGAGTTTCAAGTGGATTTCAAGTCAAGTATACTCAAGTATTCATGTAAACGTACTGTTCGTTACTCCAAAAAACTTTCGCCAAGAAAACTTAAGTACCTTAAGTAATAGCGAATGGTATCCACACAAAAGCTTTCTTCAATGGTTGCACAAACCATGCTACATACATAAGTAATCTATATCAGTAAGAATTGCATATAAAATGCTTCAACTCGAAAAAATTCATAGATAAAATTATAACCAATAGCCAGCTAGTATAAAACGAATCAAGTTAGACTTGCCAAAGGCGAAATTAAAGGCCACCAACTATCACAAATTCATACATATTATTTTGTACAATATAACCGGCTCACATAATAGGTACAAAAACACTCGTCGAAAATAATTGAACTAAAGGTATTTAAGAATTTTTTGAAATGCATAATATTCTGAAGTAACACTATACAATTGTAACTCTAGCAGTTAATATAGCCAAACCAGTGTGGCACATAGCCAAATAGACAGGTTCTATGTCTGGGGAATTTATTTTTTTTTTTACTTTTTCAAAAATAAATGCCGAAATTATGTAGGTATTGCCCGTGTAGTTTTTTTCTTTTGAAAATGATCTCTAAAAATACCCACGGCTTTTTTTTTTGTGTGTGATTCCACTAAGAAAAGAGGAATTGTTTTTGTTCCAGAGGAAGTCACCAAATAACACAGACAGTACGTGTTAGAAGATGACACTTTGGTTTGACTTTATAGTGTCTTAACATTAGTGAAAACTTAAATTTATACTTTCCCCTAGTTTCTATTTCGATAAAGGAATGCTTGGTCACAAGAATAATACTACTTTTATCGTGCGCTTTGTTGTTGCATGACAGCATTATCGCTTTCCAAATTATTTTTGTGACCCAGTAAATTCTTATGAGACTCGCTTTGTTTTTGTCGGTGTGATACGTAGAAATAAGATAATTGGTTAATAGAAACCCGCTCAATGCACCTGAGCTGGCTTTCAAGACGGTTTCTTACGTGACTAGTTTAGATGACTATGGAACCGGTTTTATTAATTATTATTAGACTGGAGTTAGACCTGAGATACGCAGCACATTCCTTATAGGTATTTATCTGTCGAATGCATTTGAATTATTCTTATCCACATATTTGTACCTACCTAGTACCTACAATTTTCAATATCACATTTGATTGTGGTGGTCGGGAAAAATTTACCTACCTAGTGGGTAATGAATAAAAAATAAAAAATGCAAAAATTACTACAACTAGTTGGGTTAGAATTTTTTTTTATAGATTTACTTTAATGGTTTATGGTTTTTGCAAACTAATTATATTTTTTAAATGCTAGAATATTCTATAGCACAGATAAACAGAGTTTTTGCCGTTAGGTTAAGTTATTATATAATTTTTCTGAATGATCTAATTTTTTCTGAATTGATCTGTGTCAATAGTTAACAATACTTATAAGACGCCTGCTTGAAGCTTATGATGACATATTCAGTATTTATACTAGAGTTCAGCAGAGACCTGCATGAATTTATGGATTAATGAAAAAGTGGCGAACGAATTATCATCCAAACTATATTTCGAAAAAAAAACTTCTGTTAAGGAGAATCCCGACAGTGAACGGATAAATCCAGCAGAGCAAACTTCTAAGAGCACAGGCTTCAACTGGGTTAAGATGGCTGACAAAGGCTCCATAAATGTTAATAAATAGGTTTATTCGATGAAAACACCATATAAAGCACTGCGTAAATTTTCTCCTCCAATATTTACCCAGGGTTATGTGCACTCATCGAACAAGTTATTTGAATTTAAGGTAAACCCAATGTAATGACGTTTCTCTGACAGTTCTCCTGAGCATGATTAATTGTGAAAAGTTATTTATAAAATGGGTTAAGACAAATAAAAAGTGCTCTAGCTATTATTCTATTTCTTTTCTTCTCATTTTCGTTTAGTTTTGCTTAAGAAGTAATTTATATGCCCCAATCAGCAACAAATTTCCAGTGACAGTTTCCAAGTGACACATGTCGAACTATTACTCCAAGAAATTTTTAGTGTAAGTTCCGGATAGCTAGGATAAATGAAAGATAGTAGCTGTTAATGCAAATTCGAAATTTTCAGTTATTTATAATTTGTACACTATCTAACAGCTTCGATGTGTATCATTTTCAGATTTAATTAATTTAATTAAACCTTTTCCAAAAGAATTGAACCCCTTCCACAAATTATTAAACCTTCTCAATAAAGAATTAAACAAAATCCACAAACAATAAAACTAAATTCATAAACAATTAAACCAATGATTTTTTATTTATTTTGTTCAGTCCTTAGAGAGCTTATAAATAAAATTTCGTATGTAGAAGATGCATGGGTAATTTTGGATAATGCCGTTATACACAAGATAAATGATGTTCGAGAGGTTGTTGCCACCGGTAATAACCTACGACTTCAATTTCTTCCACCATATTCATCCTATAGAGCAAGCATTTTCAAATATTAAATGAGCTACGAGGAGAATTCTCTCTTTGCATACGACCTTAAAAAAAAAGAAAGTAAAATTAAGTTCGAAAATGGGCTAAATCGGGCAACCTCTTCTTGGTGTTGCCATATAAAAATTTTGGATTTTTACGTACGCCAATACACTCATTTTTCATAATTAATTTTATAAAAATGTTACTGTAAATTTTTTAGGCATAATAAATACGTTTTTGTTTTGATTACTTTAAAGCGTTTCTTAATTGTTCCTTTTATTTTATTCACTATAACGTTTGCAAGGAGTATTTGCCATTTTCAAAAAAGCTTCCCATGCTTGGGGTTATTTGACTATAACAATTTAATAAAGTAATAAGCATGCAAAAAAAAAAACAAAGTCTTAAAAAAAATCATTTATTACAAAATATATAAAATTCACCATTTTTGAAATAATCTATATGTGGTAATGGTTCAAAGTTCCTAAATACATACGTGCTACAAAGTGACACAAGCGACATCTGTTGTAAATGGAAACAACTTTAGGTTAGTGACATCCTAGTAAAATTTGGGTTCGGAGAATGGAATATTCAGGAAGATTCTAGGATAATTTGTAGAGTTTATATACGGCGCTACTCAGATCCAGGAGGCGAGTTTTATTTCAGACAGGAAAGTGAACGAAGTAAACTATTTGGATTGTGATAATTATTAGTATAGTACTAGCGATAACTAAAGAGTTGATTTGATAATTGTTTGTGAACTTGTTGAATAGTTGTTGAAATATTAAGGAACTAAGGCCACGCACGTAATACTACTATGTGTCGGATGAAAGCATATACATATTATTATTGCAGTCTATTTGGTGCATGATTATCCATATTCGCGTTAATGTCGAGGTTTTAGGTGGGATAGGTCTACGGCTGAACCAGATCCATTCGTATATAAGAAATTAAATTGGAATTATTAGCCCATTTGAGGTTAAATTGATGAATTATAAAATTTTGATGATATGGGTGATCTCAATGGATCTCCAAGAACTTAGAATTATTTAAGATATTTAGGTGGTGAGTCCTGATAATCTCCGAGAATTTTCATGCACTTAATAGTGAAAGGGTGGGTTTTATAAAAGTGTATTTTTATTGGACATTACTTCCCGGTAACCGCAATGTACAAAAGGTCTATAATATGCCTCGAGTTTATTAGTAATTGGGTAGTCTGGAAATGGGTTGTTAGGGGTGCTGCGGAGGCAGACAACTTTGGGTCTTTCCGAACGTTTCGCTCCAACCATGGAACTCTTCAGCGGTGTTCCTCTTTGCAAGCAGTTTCCATCACTACTTTAGATCTATTCGATCTTTCCGTTTTTCATTTGTAGGTCCTCATCCAACAGACAACCCAACATCATGAGCGTGTAAGTGATAAGACAACCTAAATATGAAATAAAATTTTTATTCATGTGCTTGTAATTTCGTTTCGATACCTCGACTGAATACACAGTCAAATTCATACAGCTTCGTTGTCGATGTTTGCTTAGTTAATCGCAATGAGTCTACATAGGCAACTAACCCCGGTCTACCTACTGTGAAAATGATCAGTCCTAGACATTTTTATTGTACCGAAAACTTATTCAGAGTATGAAATCCAATGAAATTGGTTATAATCATTTTTACTGTCCGACAAACCGTTCGAGAAATATTTGCGAAAAACTACTTCAACAAACAAACTTACAGTGATGGGTGACCATACGAAATTACATACGGGCATTCATCTAGGGTATCATAAGAATTGGTCTTAGACCGACATAATCATCAATCCGTATCCAACTACGATCAAATAAACAAATTCAAAGGGTTGGCACTTTTTGGGTTACATTCGGATTCAATTGTCGTAATATTTTGATATTTGCTTCAAATCAACATTCAGGTTGAATTTGAGGTGAATTTAAAATTCAAAGGAATTCGACATAAAAAACATATCCGTAATTGTTGATCTTTTAAGAAACCAAACAAAAACCATGTGGAATCTAGAATGAAACTTCTTTGAGAACGACGGACATTATGGTCTATTTAAATTTAAATTTAGACCAACGCCAAATTTATATCAAACAGCTGTGACCATAAAATTTCATAGGTTATCTCTACAAATTCACAACATGAAATAGAATAGAACTTAAGTAAAAGATATTTTTTGTAAGAATAACTACATTAGGTATATCGGTAGGTAAAATGTGAATAATTAAAGACAATACTTATATGTAGAAATTCATTTCAACTTAAACTATAGTGAACAAGAAGAAATTAGCCAAGCGGATGCGCACGTACTTTATTCTACTTCGCTTGGACGATTTTATTTGGCGTGAAGAAGCTTTTGTTGTTCTGTGATTTTGTTTTAAGCGGTTCCCTCTTTACTATAGATCGGAAGGGAATGAAAAAGTGGGTCAGTGTGACAATGCCATATACTATATATACTTTAATACCGTTACGCCTAGTAACCTGGAATTATTGTGCTTGAATACAATATTCAAGAAAAGAAACTTTAAATTTAAAAAAACACTTGCGCGCTTGTGCATAATTTCATTTAAGCCATCATTGCTGATGATTAGTGTATTCAAAATAGTTGACTTTCGCCTACTTTTCAAACGTTGTTATAGAGTTCATTACATAGGTACCTACGTATATATATATGAATCGCATAAAGTGAGTTCCGCTTACTGAAGCTGCGCTGTAAGACCGACGACGCGACGTTCAAGAATAGTATTTCTTGCTGATTTTTCAGTTATTTATTACATGCTGAAGCTAATTTAATAGATTTCTCACAGTCCATTGTTTTCCTCTTCAGTTATTTGCGCTGTTTCCAGCTGTTCGATTCATTCCCTTCCATCTATGATAGCAATTTTGTAATGCACAAATGGATTTTTTATGCAAACTTGTTTTACTGTGTGGACTATCGCTACCTATAGCGCTACTTTCATTCATAAAAGTGGTAGAATTTTACCCACTGAGCGTACCCTGAATAAAACCTGAAATTATGTACACAGGTATACAAGGTACTGTTTATAAATAGCCCATGTAACAATGGGCTGAGACCGTCTGCAATAACGAATTAATGTAATCAAGCTACGTCTTAGGGTAAAAGGATTTAAATTATATCATAATGTGAAATTATAATTATAGTTATAGAAATCAAGTGAACCCTTTTTTTTTACTGGAATTTAGTTTCATTTGATAGTAATAAGTAATCTGAAGAAGATTTAGTAGTGGAATCATCTGAGGGGCATATGCTTACCTGAATGCGTAAGTCTTACTGATTAAAGACTCCAGTGATGGCTGTGTAAATTCTGACATGATCACATTTCAGAGGTTTCTAAGATTACTAAAGAAAGCTTTCGTACGTTTTTTGTTACAAATCAGTGGGAATATATGGAAAAAGATAGGAGCATATACGATCCAATGCTGCTATATATTTATACATATTACATACGCTTTCCCGAATTTTGATGTCAAGCGATAAAGTGCTTCAAGGACAGGGATTACGCGACAATAGTAAAATACTATAAAAACCTGTGCAGTTATTCCATTAAAAACTACTTCCAGAAAGTTTTACTATTGCTATATTTGTTTATTAACATCTGCGAAACCTCTTGGAGCATGTCTAAGTTTAGTCTATGGCCTTAATGTAGCGTTCAATGGTAACTAACTTAAGGAAGATTTACATTATGATGGCATGCATTTTTTTTTCAGATATGATGAGGAATACAGAAATTTATCTATGAATGTCAATGCGTGTCCGGAAAACCTTATTGCCATAAAAAGTGCTCAAGCATACAAAGTTTTTATAGGTATTGGAACTAAAACATTGTTACTAACAACACTATTCTGTCAATTTTGACTACTGGCAACACGTTTTACTATAATTTTATAGCAAACATTTATTAAATTATCTGTCAAAATGAAAAAAAAAAAAATAAAAATACGTTTTTAATTTGTAATCAAATATTGTGAAATTGAAAGTTTTTTAATATTTTTTTATGGAAAGGATTCAAGTATTTCAGAGGTAGTCCCACAGCGCATCCACAGATTCGTTGCAGTGGTCCGTTTTTAAATTCATTTCAGGTGATTTGGAAATAGAGATAATCCATTTTGACAATTTGCCGTTTACTGTTTGCGATTTTTGCCATAAAATCTAATGGGTAGTGTACTTGCGGGGTATTGCTGAGATTTCTTTGGTAACATTTGAATATCAATAGGCTACCTCCCTTACAATATCTGGAAATAATACATGCCATAATAATGTAAATCCTCCTTTAGAGCCAAAAATAGTCCCAATAAATGAGAAATAATCTTATATGTATTGTACATAGGTATGTCGGCTTAACCGCCAGAATTTGTTTTTCAACTCTTGAATATAGCCAAAAGATTTTGACGTATAATTGTATCTTATAAGAGAGATGTTCTATTACTTACTATAAAAAATATAACGTCTCGTGTCGTTCGATTTCTTAATCTAATCCATTCTTTTATTATGGTTCCTATTGCAAATAGTTCTCTTCTATTACATGTTTTAATTCTAATAACGAAATTAATAAGAATTTTCGAAATTGAAATGACACAAGTGTGATATATACCAATTTAGAATAACGAGAGCTTTAGCTAGATCCATTCGAGCTATAGGAAAACCCTCGAGAAATACATTGAAGGCCATGAAACAGACTCTCCCCTAAAGGCCAAAACGCAATAGATGCAGCAAGCATCTTTGCAACAAATATCATGATGCTTAACTAAACTCCAAGGCGAAATGAAAGCATCAAATGCAGTATAGGAATCTTTGCAATGCTAACCACTTTTATAGTTGAAATTTGTTAACGTAAACAAAACCTCAACCTGGATGCAGAGTTTTGTTTTGTTTTTTCTAAAATTTTAATTTATTGAATTTTGTTTAAAAAAAACAAAATGCATCCGAAAGAAATGTGAGAGCTATTTTGTTTGCTATGTTGCGCATATTTGAACTTTTCCGAACCGAGTAGCAAGCATCAAGATGCTTCGAAAAATCCTTGCCCCATATGCTCGCCATTAACTAAAACATAGCCTCACAGCAGATGCTTACTGCGCCAATTGCATTTTGTCCTTAATACATGAGAACCCCAATTTAGTTCAAACATTCTAAAATATTATATACAGGAAAATGGTCATCTGGTAATCCTATAAGTTTGTTGGTGTAAGACAAATTCTTATGATACCCCAGATGAATACCCGTATGTAATTTCGTATGGTCACCCATCAGTTTAAGTTTGATCGTTGAGTTGAAATGGTTTTTCACATATATTTCTAGAACGGTTCGTCGGAAAGTAAAAATTTTTATAACCAATTTCATAGGATTTCACATTCTGAAGAACTTTTCAGTACAATAAAAACATCCAGCACTGATCGTTTTCACAATATACGTAAAAATCCTAAATTTTTATAGGGCAACACCAAAAAAAGATTACCCAATTTAGCCCATTTTTGAAATTATATTTACTATTTTTATGAAAACACTGTGTACGACCTTCCAGACCTTCCCAACGAAATGCTGGATTAATATAATTCTTTCTTAAACGGAAGTTATGGGCAAGATTCAAAAGGGTGGCCAACCCTGACGACCCTCCCATACTTATGCATATATACAGCAAATTTTCTCTGTAAAAAAGGGAAAATTTCAAAACCGTTATTTTAATATACGATTTTGGTGTCTCAAAGTAACTATCAAAGTAACTAAAATGTTGACTCGGTAAGCGTGAATGCATGCCGAGCCACTGTCGTCACCATGTATTTAAATCAGTACCCATACACGGGTTCGCACTGCGCGGTGGAGATGCAATATGTTTTCGGTATACAGCGTTCCGACATGACTTGTCAGTAGAGAAGCGGCATTTAGTGAATATTGTCGTGAAATTAACAAAATATCTGCTGATTTAGTCCATAGCAGGTCTAACCCTGAAGGAGCTCCGTGCGATATGACATCGACGGGATAGATGTCGTACCGATACTATGTCGCTACCGTATCGACCCGTCAGGGAAGGGCCACTCACGGGTCGGTATGACATCGACTCCGTAAACGTGCAGCATGTCACGCCACTGTCGCCACCTTGTATTTCTGCACTGCGCGTTGGAGATGCAATATGTTTTCGGTATGCAGCATTGCGACATGTCTCTTATTAGCTGATAAGCGGCATTTACCGAGTTGACTAGTGAATATTGTCGTGAAATTAACAAAATGTGATGATTTAGTCCATAGCATGTATCACCTTGAGGGAGCTCTATGCGATAAGACATCGGCGGGACAAATGTCATACCGATACTAGTCGCTACCGTACAGTATCGTACCGACCCGTCAGGGATGGGCCTGAGAGAGCTCCGTGCGGTATGACATCGACAAGATAAATATCGCGCTACCGTACCGACCCATGAGCGAGGTGCCTAATTATAATTTGGTGCTGTACTAAGACGGTTTGTTACATACCGTAAATACTGCCTTAGTCTTCTTTTTCGTCGTCGTCTTCGTCTTCATCTTGTTATAACAGCGACGAAGACGAAACTAACCTTACCGAATGCGTGTGTTTAGCTTAATATTTGACATTTTATTAAAAGTTTGTACTGCTTCAAATGATTTTTGTATTCCTTCCTCGTGCTTCAATCAACTTAAAAATTAGTTCTCATATCCTGAAATGCAAAATGTTTTAGGATTATATTCACAAAACAGCCATATAACTCTTGACCATCATAAAGGCAATCAAAATTCACCAAAAAACAATAGTGTACTACGAAAAAGTGCAACTACATTTATTTGTATTATAGTCATAGTTATGGCTGCTTTATGAAAATGAGCCTAATAATTTTGTTTTAAAAAGATTAAGACAGTAAAAAGCCTGGGTAATATTTATGCTTAACCTTTTCATCATGCTAACCTGTCCTAATTCATTTACTTATCTTGAGAGCTTTCGACAGCCAGTAAATAAACATAACCTCACAATACCTATGTTATCAATATCAATTCAATTCATTTATTAATCAATTAAGTACACAAGATGTAAATCTTAATTAGTACTTAGACAAGCTACTCCGAAATCAGTAAAAAAAAAACATAATTTTTAGAAAGTATATACTATAGCTAAAAAAAGGGAAATACAAGTAACAAATATGTATATTGAGGAAGTAAAAGAAAATTAAAACTAAATAAAATTATCTTAATAACAAATAATATAAATAAGAAATAAGAACATCTTGCACAGTCATACCCAACATCCCATAGCACTCAAAGGATACAATCATACAAATACCTTTTGAATTCGCTGACAGAAACCGCACACTGAGTATTGTGAAGAAAGGAATTCCATAGGACGAAGTAAGGTCCTTCATAAGTCAATGTACTAAAACGCGGTATCCGTAAGCTCATTCCTCTCCTAGAATGCAGAAATTCTATTTTTTCATAAAAATACATGGGCTTCCAAATCTGTATTAAATTGAATAGGAAGAATAATGCCTTTCGTTTTGAATAAGTTTGAATTGAGCATCCCAGTAGCGAGTACCTAGCAGGAGTAATGTGGGCAGATTTGCGCAGGTTAAAAATGAAAACAATCATTAAAAGCAACTTCCACCTTACGTTTGCACAGGGAGTCAAGCTTTTGGGTAAATTAGACTGCCGTAAGTAAAATGAGGCAACAAAAGGGTCTTAACAAATCTCAAAAGTGAATTTGTAGGTAAGTTATTAGCAAATACCCAAAGTCTTCGCAAACCACCATAAATTTTACCCAACATACCCTTAACATGATCACAACATTTCAGGCGACAGTTGAATTTCACTCCCAGATTAGATACCAAGTCAACAAAAGGTAACATGACGTTATTGAGAATGACTAAAGGTGTATCATTGAAATAAGGAGGTAAGCTGAACCACAACACCAACCACTGTGATTTATTAGGATTGAGAGAAAGCTTATTATCAATTGACCATCAGATCATCATTGATTCTGCAAATACAATCCTCAATCAACCCAAAAGGTCTGCTCAAGTTAAAATGAATATTATCGGCATATAGATGTAACTGTACATTATGTACGATATCATCAATATCATTAATGTATAGACTAAAGAAGAGAGGTCCTAATACAGATCCTTGCGGGACATCCTGAAACAAAGGTAAGAAGGAGGAGAGAATACCATTAACGTTTACTTCTTGAAAACGGTTTGTGAAGAAACTACTTATTAACTTGACCGCAGAAGAAGAAAAGCAATAGTTAACATATAATTTACAACTGTGCATTGCACGGTAACCAAATTTAAATAATTTATCAAATGTTTTAACTGTTATAGGTTAGTAGATGAACAAGAATGAACTAGACTTCGTACCAATTTATCTACAATCTCCAACGATTTTCAAAACCCGAAGAAACATAAATTCATTTTTTGTTCGTACAGAACTATGTTACAGTGAAAATAATAATAAATTTTTTTTCTTTTTTAAGAACACACTAAAAAGGTCATTAAATCGTAAACTAAAGTAATAGCAAAGTCATGCTGAATGCTAAGGTTAATTGTAACTGCAAACATCATAAAAAAAAAAATTAAAAAACTGTACCGCACCGCAATGACCAAACTCTGACCTCATTTAATCTTTAATGCTGACTGACAAATATAGTTATACTTTTTTCCCCAGCTCTCATGTTCAAATTGGTCAACTACTAGTGACTGAAAAAACGAAAAGTTTATTGACTTCATTAAAGCAACAACAAAAAACAACTTTGCTCAGTTCCCCACTAATTTATGATGCGAGATCACCATTGTTACTCATATTGAATTATCTTATCTTAATCGTAACAATATTTTATAATCTGAAGCACATTAGCTTTATCAAATCTCCAGATAGAAGTGAGAGTGATAATAATTGAAAATTGTGGACGTTAATTTTGTAAAATTAATTAGTCACTTCCTTTCGAGCACGAACTATGTTTTTATAGAATAACATGAATAGTTGGCCATTCAAAGAAGATAGATAACATTGATTTTTCTGTTTAACTATAAAAATTCTCTTAATTGTTGGAAATATTTAATGAAAACAGGAAAAAAATTATCAAATTTCCATGTTGTACTCTGCAGTTGAACTGCTGACTGCTTGTTGAGAAATTCTGTTTCAAATCGAAATCAAGTCCAATAGGTTGAATCTAAATTTAGAGTCTTGTAAAAATGAATTCATGTATATACAAATTTATGTAACCCTAAAGACCTCCATACTTCTAACTCAGAAGTGTTATCAAAAATTTTATACTCAATAAACTTTTTAATGAGATCAGGCATATGATTGAAGAGTTCGTCAGAAATGAGTTCATCGCATGATCAAGGCTTTAAAAATATAACCAGTCTATTTCCAACACAGTATAGAATCATCGTCTTCTATAAACTATCCGGCTATGTAAACTTAGATGATGTTATTTTTTTTTTATGTAATGAAATTTGAAAATGTTTATGTGTGTTTACAATTAAGAAAAATTTAAATTCAAACATTGAAAATATTAAAAGGAAATAAATTTAATATGAAATTTTCAACATCAAATCCGTAAACATTAATATTGATATGTGCAGCAGTTAATCGTCTCTTTGATTCTGCCCAAAAAATATTCAATCAATTCAATAATAATTTTGGTGCCTTGAAACATTTGAAAATTTTTCAGATTATCGCAGTAAATGCAGCCGAAATAACAACATGAAATAAATGAATGTGTGTACGCACATTCATAATGACATCGCCCACACTTTACACTCCAATATGTAAATTTGGAATATTCAGCTTGGGCGGCGAAAATTATTACGTGTTCTGAATTGCATCATAAAATTATTATTCGTTCCATTTCGACGCCTGGGTTATGGTCAATTTTTATTTTAATGTTTTTATTTATTTAAAGCAAGCGTCATCGAAACTATGTAATGAGTAATTTGTATGATGAATGAAGAGTTACTGCCAAATCTCATCAATACCTTTACTGTAAATTATACTCTACGGTATATATCAAAGACATGGAGGATGGTAAGGTAGCATTCATACCTAAGAGGGGAGGGCGGTCACTTGCACTACTCACGTCCTACCTTCCTATCAGTCTATCTTCATTTCTCCTTAAAACAATGGAGAAAGTGTTATACCACCATATTAGAAATGGTGTAATCAAGCTGCCATCGCTGCACCCACATCAACACTCTTACCAAGCAGAGAGGCCTACCACAACTGCTCTATATAATCTGGTCTTAGGACTAGAAGAGGTGGTGGAGGATAAAAAGACAGCCCTATACGCATTCCTAGAATATTTGCCAATACCTCCTTTGAAGTCGTTGAGAATGCCACTACCAAAAAAGGAATCGAACCTTCCTTGATAAAATGGACAAAAGCTATGCTTGAAAGCCGAAGAATCAGACCTAATCTGGAGAAGGACTCGATTATATTGGTGAACGCCAAGGGATATCCCCAAGGTGAGGTTTTGTCCCGTCTACTATGGTAGCTAGTTGTCGATGATTTCCTACAGAGGTTGACCAACTCCGGCTATGATAATCAGAGCTATGCAGATGACCTGGTCATGTCAATCAGGGGCAAACATGATCGGATAATCTCTCATCTAATGCAGGCAGCATGCCCTAAACATAGTTCGACACTAGTGCCAAACAATGGGACTTGGAGCCAATCCTGGTAAGACAATAATTGTTCCTTTCACGACAAAAATGAAGCTTTATTTACAAGCACCTTCTCTTGAGAGAATAGTAGTGGAATTCTCGAAGGAGGTCAAATATCTATGCAATACCCTAGATAGCAGACTAACCTAGAACTCGCTCTTCTTATTGCTCTTTGGCGTATGGGCTTGACCTGGAAAACCCTCTGTCCAGTATTCCATGAGATGTGAGGCGTCGCCTCTCTGTGAGTTATCCTGTAAGGGCATCGTGGACTGAGGGAAGTGCCTTATCGGGTCATCCCCGGTCCACTCTAAAAAAATTTTACGACGGCTCTCGCACTGACGAGGGAGCCGGGGCGGGCGTATACTTCTCTCTCGCCATCGCAATGGCAGGGAAGATAGCCCTTGATATTCAAATCAAGAGGAAGAACATTGCTATTCTTTTGGATAGTCAGGCAGCCTTGATTGGTCTGAGTGGCCCTCGGATAACATCTAAGTTACTGGGGGATTGCAGGTCGTCTGTGGCTAAGTTTTGTATCAACAACAAGGTATCCCTTCAGTGGGTCCTTGGTTACATGGGGAATCATGTGGAATGAAACGGCTGACCTTTCAGCTAGGACTAGCTCTGATTCCCCTTTCCTTGGACTGGAACCCGCCGAAGGCGTTGCCACCTCGCCTCGAGTATCGGGCCTCTCATCAAAGCGAATGTTCATAGGAAGCATCAGCAGAAATGGTAGAGCCTGAGTTTTAGGTGCACAAGACTGTTTGTTGATGGGCCCAATAGGAATATATCCGATTTTCTTATGGGGCTCGGAAGGAAACAATGTAGAGAACTGTGGTTGGCATCTTCACCGGCCACAGCTCACTTCACGCTCATCTAACAAGGATGGGAGTTGTCGACAGCTCTGAGTGTCTGTCCTGTCTAGAAGGAGAGCCCGGAACAGGCTGGATACTCTGGGATCTGCCCTTCTATCTAAAGTTGAGCTGAAAAACCTTCCTCAGCAAGAACTAATGCGCTTCTTTAAAAGGATAGGAAGGTTTTGGTGAAAGGGATTCTAGCGGGATAGCACAATGGGGCCACTCTGGCCTCCGTGTTTGGAATAGAATATCTTGTCCCACTGCTTAAAAAAAAAGTCCCATTTAAAAAGAGTACTGGAGAAAGCCACATTGACAACATGAACATGTTGAAGGCTTTTCGACAGAACTTGGGTCTTGACTCTGTGGTCATATTATAAGATGCATGGTCACATACGCTTCACGTGGCCATTTATGTATACGGCTGGTTGAGCAGTCGTTGAAAACGCCATTAAGTTCTGCAGACAATGAGCTCTTGATGGTGAACGCACACCCTATACTTTTACAGATACAGGTGAAAACCTAGCATGTTTTCTTAATGATCCTGTCTATAGCTCCAAAACGGTTGCCCCCCCCCCCTGCCATACAATTTTTTGTTTGGCTAGGTGAGTACTATCACCTCCCGCTCTATGGACCACCATGGAGAAAACACTGTATACATATACAGGGTCCCCATAGTAAATAATCTCCAAAGAGGGAAGGCTCCTATCTGGCCTATAACTTTTCATATTTTTTTCATTTTGGTAATATTGGAAAGGGTATCGAATGAAAAAAGCTGCACCGATTTAGCTTATGTATTTCGGGAGTTATAAGAACATAAGCAAGACTCTTCCCTTTTTGTAGGTTATGTCAGAAAAACCATTATACCTTTGTAAAGTGGAGGAGAGGAGCTTTCCTCTAGAATAGCGTTTGTTTGTGTCGTGTATTTAGGGACAGAAACTAATATACCAATGAAAAGTAAAAGTAAAAGTTAGACTATGATTTATTAGTTCAGCAATTAAGAAGACTTGGCTTTATTCTAGTGCACTATTCAGAAGCTGATAAAAGACTAACTGCTCTGGGGCAGAGTACTTTATCGTCCCATGTGTACAAACTCTCAGCTGGTTGCGGTTCTCGTTGTCGGATGCTGTTGTTGTGTTGAGTGATGGTGTAAGTACTCAACACTTTCCCCCTTGTTGAGAAAAAGTTACGTACGTTAAGCGCTCAGGTGCATGTCGTGTACGATATGAGCGTCGTAGGTCTGGCTAACTATCTGCCTGCTGCACCAGTGGTGCGTCGCTGTTCCTGGTAACTCTAGATTCGCCTTCGGCGGATATGTCATCTTGCGAAATGGGCTGTTCTCGAACATCCTTTGTTGTTGTACTCTCTTTAGGGCTTGTAGAAGGCTTTGGTAGGTCATTAGGTAGTAAAAGTCTTCTGTCAGTTCTGTCAATATGTCTATCATTAGTGTTATCGGCTAGAGTGTTTTTTGACGAATTTATATCTGAATATTTTTCAACTTCATTCACAGGATCACATCCCGTTTTACGTATTTGATCAACATGTCTAAAATGTGTTTGTTCATTTACCAAAATCTCGTAGTGGAGATCTCCCCTGCGAGCTAAAATTATACCGAATTTCCATTTATTCGCTGGATTATTATATACTCTTGTTTGTACTCGATCTCCAATTTCAAAAGTTGGAACCTTTTGCATGCTGGTGGGCGTCTGCGACTCAATCATGTCTTTTCTGAGATTTCTTTTTACTAAATCTATCTTGGTTCTCATCGGATGTTTTAATAATATTTCTGATGGGCTTATTCCTGTAACGCTGTTAGGAGTTTTTCTAGCTTGCATCACATATCTGCATATCTTTTCATTTAAATTGCCCGGCTCATCCTTCATCGCGCGTAGACTCTGTTTAACGGTTTGGACGAATCGTTCGGCTTGTCCGTTAGTTGCCGGGTGATAGGGTGCTGTCACTTTATGTGTAATTCCATTAGCCTTCATGAAATGTTCAAATTCGTATGATTTAAATTGAGGTCCATTGTCTGTTACTACTGTCATAGGTAGGCCAAATCGCGCAAATATTTCTCGTAATGCCTCTATAGTTTTACTGCTCGATGTGTTGTTCCGTGGAATTACTTCAATCCATTTGCTGTATGCGTCAACCACAATCAAAAGGTTCGTATTCATGAAGGGCCCAGCATAGTCCAGATGAGTGCGTTGCCAAGGTTCTCTAGGATATTCCCAAGGATGATCAGACACTTTCCTAGGATTTGTTTTTATTAGGGCGCAACTACGACACTGTTGACATAATGACTCTATGTCACGGTCAATATTTTTCCACCATACATAGCTACGTGCTAACGCCTTCATTCGTACAATTCCTGTGTGCGCTGTATGTAGCTCGTATAAGATTTGCTTCCGTAGATTTTTTGGGATCATTACCCTAATGCCTCTGAAAATACACTCTTCTTGTAATGAAAAATTTACAAGATCTTCACCTGAGGGTAATGGATGTCCGGATTGCAGGGCATTGTAATATTGTAGACACTCGGCATCTTTTTTTGTTTCCATCTGAATTTCTTTAAGTGTAACAGACAATGTATCTATTTGGTTTATGAGGAAAACTGTATCGCAGTCCATTTCAGAATCGTTCGCAGGTTTTTCAACTGGGAAACGTGACAAAAAGTCCGCATTGGCGTGCTGTTTCGTATTCCTGTATCGTATTTCGTAATCAAAACCAGACATAAAACTTGCGTAATGTAAAAGGCGAAGTGCCGACGTTGGAGGCAAATCCTTGCTTGGGTGTAATATTCGAGTCAAAGGCTTATGGTCTGTTAACAGAATGATTTTTCGTCCATAACAATATTGGAAGAATTTCCTAAGTCCCCAATAAATAGCAGTTGCTTCTTTGTCGAGTTGTGAATAGTTTGCTTCTGCTTTAGATACTGATCTTGATGCAAACGCAATTGGTCTTTCCTCACCCCCTGGCAAAATATGTGAAATAATTGCGCCAAGGGTGAAGCATCGGTTGCCAAAACTAAAGGTAAATCGGGTTCATACTTTACTAAAGTTGTCGGGCTAATAATTTCCTCCTTCAATTTTCTGTATGATTTCTCAGCATCCTTATTCCAAACATATTCTTCTCCTTTCCTCAGAAGTTTATTTAACGGAGCTAGCTTGCTTGCTAATTTCGGAAGAAATTTTTGGTAATAGTTTACCAATCCGAGAAATGTTTGTAGTTCTGAGACATTTGCTGGCCTTTTACTTTTTATAATAGCTTCTATTTTACATTGCATTGGTCTTATTCCTTTTCTATCAATAACATGTCCAAGATATGTAATTTCATTCAGAATCTACTACCCTGTGAAATATCAAACCATATGGGCGGACACAATATATATGTATTGATGTTCAGCTATATATAACTTTGCCATAGAAAGTGGAAATGTTCCTATATAGTTGCTTCATATATGGACCACCTAAGCATTTTGGAATTCTTACCAGTTATACTCAAATTTGTTCATACACCACATATGCGGAATTTTCTACCAGATCCACTGATAAATATGTATATGCAACTTGATCTCTGTATTCAATACTTGTGATCTCTATCTCACGCCATACTGATTCTGGTTTCAAAGATCAGTTTTCTTTCTTTTTCCCATATTTTCTGAAACAAACTAAACTGAATATGATGTAAAGCACAGCACAGCAAGGAATGAGATAGGAAAAGACATTAGGAACGTGAGAAGGGTGACGGATGTGTTGATGTATGTTACTCTTAAATTTTCACAGATTGTATGCCGGAGGGAAGACAAAAAAAGATAGTAGACTGTTCCACATTCGCATAGTTGGGGATAAAAAGCATCACGGATTTTTATTGTACAGCCAAAAGTAGTTTGTAGGGTAAAAGGATGTTCGCGGTTTGCAACGCGAGTATTGCGAGCAAAAATTATTTTACAATAGATCGTTCTCTTTTAACCAGCCCCAACACAGATATGGAAATTCTAGGTCTAATGTAGGACGTTTGGAGGAGCGCTAGATTCGATGTGCTGAAATATTTCTTTTATCTTTTTAGAATCTAATTGAAAATAATAAATTAAATCCTTAGGGACCTTAGTTTTTTTTTAAATTTGTATGCAACAAACGTGAAATCTCTTTACTTATGCATCATTAAGCTTAAAATATTTTAACGCATATCACATTTTTTTTTCTAAGCAAACAAATCGCCTTATAAAAGCATATATTCTTAACTATCTACGAAAAACAAAAAAAAAAAAAAAAACAGCAAAAAACTCTTTACTGCAAGCACCTCTTAAACGATTACCAACTCTTTCTTGTTTTTCAAGACAGATAATTTCCATGTATAAAAAGTGTAAAATATATTTAGGTACGTAGATTTACAATCCATAACGTTTGCTTGAAGCAAATCTTCAGTATAAAACTGTAACTAAATTAGCAGTAGCACAGGAAATGGCCGTAGAATTGATTTCGCGGTTTGTATGTATGTAAAGTAAATCACCTTCTTTAATCAGTAACTAGGCGCCCGTCACTTATATATGTAGATCTACAATAATGTACAAGGCTGCCAAGAGAGTAAGAACTCATTTCTAAAAACAGACCGATCATAGAGGCGATATATTTGTGTGTGTGTATGTGTATGTACGCATAGATCGCGTTAAATACCATATGAATATCTCCGTGGGATCCAACAGATCCAGGTGTGTTTTGAGTAAAATCTATATTGAAAGAAAGCGTTGTGTAATTTGATCGATTTAGTGGTCGAACGAACTATGCTTATTTTCAATGCAACCACACATTTATTGTTCAATTTATTGTTTTCTTTTTTTTTTGTTGTGTCAACTTGTGGATGATCTAATTAATACCAATAACTCGAGAAATCTTTAGTTGAAAGTGTTCCTGAACAAATGCCAATTTGTGGTTCAAGCTAGATCATAAAGCTGACAAGATTTATAAAATTTACTTACTTACTAGATGTGAATCACAAATGAATGACAAAATTTTTAAAGATAATTCTGCCGGCAAGGTTGATTATGTCTGTGCACGAATATTGTTCGTTTTTTTTACATAAAATATAAAATATAGCTCAATTCACGTTTTTTATTTTATTTAATATTCTTAAAATTTTATTTTTGTTTATTTGTTCTTTTTTTATGTCAGTTTTCAAAGATTTTCACGGCGGCATATTTTTGTAAACAGTCACTTGAGATTATTTTTAGTGGGTGTGTGCCAGATTCTTGTTGTCTTCTTTTCTAATTTTTAAGTAGGCGAACAATATTTTTTTTTTTTTGTCTTTTTATTTAGCTGCAAATAAATTAATTGTACAAAATACTGTCCGCGAAGTTATTATGCATAAAACATCTGTGTTAGATACCCTTGTAATTTACTTTGAACTTTTCTTAATGGTCACCCACTAGAGATGTACTTAAATTTTTCATATTCTGTATTAAATATGTATTTACAATATTATGATCAGCTTGTATACATCTAGAAAGATGGGAATACTTTTGGGATGATACTTGGAGTTTTCACAATGATTATTTTCAGTAGTGAAATACATCGACATAGTTTTTGTTTATGGTTTCCGTAACTGCAACTTTCAGTTGTTTGAAGAGTATGTTATTTTAGAATTATATTTGCCGTTTTCAAGGTTGCCTATTCATCAAACAGATAATGTATCGCATTAGTAAATTAGAACTTCCAAAATTGATTATTTATATCAGTAGAGCTGTACACCATGTAACTCGCTAAGTTGGAAGGAAGATATGCTTTAAAAATTTGTGCATTATCATTTTTATAGTGCAGCTAATAGGCTATATAAAGGGGAATTAGCATTTTAGGCCCTACGTGAACAGACATGATAGATGTCTTAAACAATGCATCTTGATACTCTGAACATATTTTATTAACCATGTTTATTACAATAAAGCCAGGAGAAAGCTTGGGGGGATGTTAAAGTTTGATCTAGTACATTTTGGTATTTAAATATAGTGCAGAATCGAGTTCCTTAGTTCCTGAGGAGAAGTTTGAGTACCCACACTCCTATATTCGGAGGCTTAAGTAGTGATCCCCATACTTACTCTCCTTTCTTAATATTTCCCTCTTTTTTTATACGAACTGAGGTACTAGATTTTTCGCACCTTAAATCGACTTTAGCTCGTTAGGGTTACGTTCGATCGGAAAATGGGTTTCACTGTTCGCCTCAGCTCATTACCAGCTAAAGTTCGCAAAAGAAATTTTTTCTTTGGATTCGTTAAGGGTGGAGGCTAGGTAGGAATCCCGGGGGGGTCTAATACGGCATGTTGCATATGAAATGAAAGGTCTCGCCGAGTACTATTGATCAGTGTATTTTTTCCCGATTCAGAAAACTTTCTCGGGATGTTTTGGCTGCCGGAAACCCATTTTCATGCACTTGGGTCACATACACCCCAGTTACTATATTTCGCATATATTTTTGCAGTTATTTCTTTTGCTGCCATTAGTCCTCTGTTTTGTACCCTTTTGGGAAATCATTTTCAATGACTCACCGATTCCGCACTATCACGAGAAGAAGAAAAGTTCACTTTTTCATCCAAGAAAGTCGCTCTAGATACATCCGATCGTCAAAGCTTTCCACCGCTTAATTGATATAAACATTGTTAATAAAATATGGTCAGATTATCATAATGCATCGTTTAAGACATCTCTCATGTCTGTTCATGTCCGGCCTACAGTTGTATGAAAAGTAGGCATTGCCCTTTTTAAAAGAGACGCAACAAACAGTCTAAAAGCTAGCTTAGATTTAATGGAGGGCTATTTTAATTAAAAGTGGCGAAACTCCCTACTAGCTATATTGGGATGGAGTGTAATTGTGTAAATATTTACTTTTTAGGTAGCAAGTATAGGTAATACTAAACATATAGTTCCGACTATACATACATGGCCGACTAGCACAGCAGTCATGTAATAATATATGTACGTCCTAGATAACGTTTCCAGAGAAAATTGTAACTGTAGAAGTCGGCTGGTATTCGCTCTATTTGTTTATCGCAACATTAAGATTGTACACATTTTTTTTTTTCAAACATATTTAACTGAAAATATTATGTGTGTGAAAAACCTAAGAGCAATGAAAATATTCAACCAGAAGTAGTCTGTCGATAATGGAAGGTTTGCTGTCGCTCTTGCTTTTCCGTATTTCCGCTTTCACGTGCTAGTATTAACAGTTCCTACGGCAACATAGGTAAGTTTTATCTTTACCCCCTTGGAGAAATTTTCTCCCCAGCGTTTTGTTTTTTTTTTTCAATATATATACTATGTTTTTCAAATTATTGAAATGTACCTATTTCTCTCACTAATATTTTCAAAGTTTCGAACCTTAAAATTCAAAATATTGAGCTCAAAAATTAATTTTGTTTTTACTTTAATCGCAATTATCTGGAAATTTTGACTTGTTTTATTACTTTTTGATATTTAGATTTCCACAAAGGAAATTCTGCTACACTAAATATACAAGCCTTGCCTTAATTCAATTATCACAAAACTGAAGGTTTTCGTCCGAAAAAAATTTACAAAAGTGTGTTCAACGGTCTGTCCCTAGTTTCAGACTATTCAAGCCCTCGAAATGCGGTACTCAAATGTGACTATACAAAAAAGAAAAGAATTTATCTACTTAAAATAATTTTAAGTGGGTCGGGCAATAATCCTTATGTACATAGAGATAAAGATGAAACATTTTTTAATTAAGATATATATTTGGTGGTTTGTTATTTGTTTTACTTTTATTAAGGTCAACAACCAAAAAATTAACTGGGTTAAATCAGTTTCTAACAACCATAAACAAAACCTTTATTTTATCTGGAGCTTTGATAACTTTAACTTTAGTCATTCATCATTCCCTTGGATAACTGATAAAAAGTGTTCCCAAAAATCAATATAAATGTTCGAGTATTTAATCTATGGAATTTTCGTAGTATGAGGGCACGTACATATCTGTTGAAAAATTTCGACAAAAATAAATCTGTTAAGTATAATTACTTCGTCATCTTAATTGTGAAATATGAAATGGGGGATATAAAATGGTGTCCTTCATTATTAATTACATATAATGGAAGAACCAGAAACGTCTTTTAATATACGAAACATTGACGTGTTCACACCAAATAAATATTTAAAAAACTAGGAAGAAAGCTAAAATTGGTCTATTCTTACCCTAGATGAATGTCAGTATGTAATTTCGTATGGCCACTCCTCTTTGCAACTTTGATTGTTAAAGTTATTTTTCACATTTATTTCTATATCGATTCATTGGACAGTAAAAATGATTATTCTCAAAACTATTTTCAAACCTATTCTCAAAAATAATTCACACGTAATTAAAAAAAATATTGTCTAATTTCGGTATAACCGGATTAGGTTATGAGCTAATAACTCCTTAACGGTTGCAGATACCACATAGGTCAAATTAAAGAAGAGAATCTATACAGTTTACAGTTTTTATATATATAAAAAAAAAGGTATGTTAATGACTTTTTTGTAAAAAAATAGAGGTCTAATTTAAAAAACAGGTAAGAAAATCCGAAATTTTTAGTTTAGGCCACAATAACTCTTGAGAGGAGAGGAGTACGGGGCTGGTTGAGAAGCCGTTGGAAAGGACATGAAGTTCAGCATACAACTAAATACATGCTGTACTTTTTAAAATACAGGATGCAATTTTTTGTTTGCCTAGTTGAGTTCTATCACCTCCTGCTCTATTGACCACCTAGGTGGAAACTCCCTGTATAACAAATTTTTGTATGATAACTTTACAAAGGAGTTACCTTGTTGTGAATATAAATCTTGATGCTGATCAATTGATTTTATCATAGAACGAAACAACCAATTGATCAGCACTTCCTCATTGAGTCATTGCTTTGCGAGTTACTAAGTAAGACCTTGCACAATAAATACAATGCATACAGGTCTTACTTAAGTGTGCCAACGGTAGCCCCATTAAAAGTTGCAATGTATCGCATTTCATAACAAACTGAGAATTATTTGGTTTGTTGTGAAAGCGCGTATAATAAACAACAAGTGGCTACCTGCTTAAAAATATTCTAATATGACGCAACATAGCAATGGCCCAGAAATTAAACGAATAAGTGAGGTGACATGGTGACTGACCGGAGAAAGCTCAAAAAGTTCTTTCTAATATTGCAAAGGGTCAAGTTGCAGAGACTCTAGTTCGTGCGGCTTTAAGTGAAATATACGCGATCGAAGAGAAGAAGTTTTGTTTTTAAATAAACATTTTTAAATTAAAGAAAAGTTTTTTGTGTGGTGAACTTCCCTAAACGATCCAAAATACAACATTTGGCGCAGCCGGTAGTGTTTGAATAGTGTGGGCAAGATATTCTACACCCTCAAACCTGCACTTGAATCTGATTGCGGGGCGCTATTCGACCTGCAGAATAACAAAAAAAAAGAAAAAGAAAGTAGGAAAGTGAAAAAAAGAGGAGATCTATTAAAAAAAAAAAGCAAAGAAAAGTGTGTGAATAATAGTACCTAACAACTCGCAACTGAACCGGATGCAGTACAAACATTCCAATTTTTGAAGCAGCAAATCTCCCAAGGAATTATAAACAAACAAACAAAAATTTTGTAAGATTTTTATATAATTTATTATTTTTTTAATTGTTGATAAATAGCAATTTAAGATGAAAATATATGTAAAAATTTTTTTTTTATACCTAAATTAAAATATATGAGAGAAATTGCATACATGTATATAAAGGAAGTCTTGTAAGCATATATATATACGAATATACTGAAGAATGCTTAAATTGCAATGACATAGTACCATGGAATCAAGTTTCTCTTTCCTGTAACTCTTTAACAGTTTGATTTTATTTTGTTTCTCTTATTTATTATTCCCATTCTTTCAACAAGCTTTCTTATGTAGGGGAGAATCTTTAAAAATGGTTTAAGTAAGCACACTTACAAGTGTTACCTGGAAGACAATGATAGAAATCTTAAATATACGTTAAAATAAGCTTCTCTAAAATATTTGCCTTGGAATAATTTTGGTAGTAACTAAGGCAAACTTATGAAAGACAAAATATGATATATTTACATATATTCCATTATCAAATATTACTCATCATAATTTTGTTGTGAATACCTTATTATGTTTTTTTTTATGATTAAACTTGGAACTTTTAAGTTAAAAAAACTATTGGTTAATTTTAACATCAATATATCTTAAACAAGAGCATTCTTCTGAAGGTTTCAACCTCTACCTTATTTTTGAACTTATATTGAAAAAAAAAAAGAAATGAAAAAAGAACTTTACGTAGGCGAATACAGTAAAAGTATATTAACAATTAGTTGGAATTTTTTTTGAAGAAACTTGTAAATCTTTTAGCATGTCTAAAATCTGCCAAATGGAGATAAATCTGCGAATCTGATATCACTTCTTACAACGCTAAATTCAGTGAGCGCCACACTTGTAAAGAATTTCATTTTATTTAGTCATGATATAATATGGTGCGGGGAGGAAAAATTGAAAAACATACAATTTGAGAGTTCCCTCAGTTTTAGTCCAATAATGCGAAATACACGCATAGGTGTATATCATGGTCAAAATTGCACTTTATTTTAGTGGTGTACAAGTGAGATAAAATTGAATTGTGTTCAGATAGTGAACCTTCCGAATTAATGTCACAGACAACGGATAATCCGACAGCAAATTCAACGCCAAAATCTGCCAATCCTGCCTATCCATTTTATGTGTTGAGTAAAGCTCAAAAGAGATTTTGGAAAAAAATTAATTCTTTTTCCTTTGAGAATACAAGCCCAAATTTAAGTGCAGATAGCACTGACCCCAGTACGAACAGCAACCCTGCAGAGAGCGGGGAAGCGTCTATGTTAAGGTCAGGAAAAGAATTCAGACGTCGATCAAAATCTTGTCCGCGATTATTTCAAGAAGACAGTATGGCAACCGTACAAGTTGACATAGCAAAAGTTAACCAACTGATTTTCAATAGTATTCCCATTTTGACGGGTGACATAGGAATAAACCTAGAGTCAGAAGTAAGCATATTTATAAACTGTTGTAAACATGTAATAAATTGCTTATCTGTCGAAGAAATTCCGATTTTTTTAACCCTCCTACCCACACGCTTTAGAGGTAGAGCAGCCACCTTGTTAGAGGGGACACAATTTAAAAATTTCAGCGAATTAGAGACCAAAATTCATAGCAAACTGGTTAACACAAAGAGCTACGTGACCTTGGTAAATGAACTCCGTGTGCTTTACCAGATGCCTGGAGAGACGTTGACAGATTTTGCACACAGAGTGAAAGTTTTATATAAAAATTGTGTCTCAAAAATTTCAGAGCGTCATAAGGGTGATGCTGCTAAAGCAGTAGGAACCGAGCTTATGGAAACGGCCATATATGTGTTTAAAACAGGGATAATCAACCCTAATCATAAAATCCATCTTATGCAAGATACAAGTCAGGACCTGTCTGTCGTAATCGAGAAGGCGGAAAAACTTGAGGAGATAGAAAGGCAAGCAATGTCGATGTACCATAACCCTTTGGGCATTCAATTAATGAACCCATCAATGGGAGACGGATATCTAGTTACGAATAATTTAATGGGGATCCAGCAAAATCCAAATTATTGCCAAGTACCTTCTCAGGAGAATAATTCTTACAGTGGACGAAGATATACGGCACATAATCGTCAAGAAAACGGTAGGCGAAATCCGCCTCCCATAAAATGTAGTTTCTGCAATAAGGCAAACCACACTTTCTCTGAATGTTTCCAGCGGAAAAAAGCAGGGTTCTGCAATAACTGTCAAAGTTATGGACATGTCGCCCAGAATTGCAGAAAGAGAACCACGAACCAAAAACCTCAGATAAATTCGTTGCAAACTAATGGAAGGCCAGTCCCGCATGCAGCATTTTTTACAAGGCCACTCCAACGATGTGAATTTTGTCAAAGAAAGGGACATACTATGACCAACTGTCGAGCTAAGCAAGAGTGGGACAGCAAGAGACCACAAAGTGCTCAAAAAACAAACAATTACTCGGAAAACTAGATGTAGGCTTGCGACGACACCGCGGAAGCCTGGAAAGCACCAATGAAAACCGGTGTCAGCCCTCCCAAGCCCCTAAGTGTTCAGTTAAATTACCGTTGGATATAGCAGCTACTTCCACGGTCGAGCTCTTAGTCGACACGGGAGCTGACGTTAGTTTAATAAAAAAGTCGGTATTACAAAATAATATTAAGATTAATCAAGGTAATAAAACAAACCTTAACGGCGCTTTTGGAGAAGGTCAGACAGTAGGAACATGCAAGGGGAACTTTCTACTTAAAACCCCACAAACATGTGAATTTCATGTAGTAAAGGACAACGAGAATGTACCTTGCGATGGAATACTAGGCTACAATTTCTTGTCAAAAGCATGTAATATTAAGGGTCCACAGAAAACCTTAGAGTTCCCAGTCTCAGAAGTAAATAATACAAACTTCGCTATACCACTAAACTCTCACATTGAAAAGAAGGGGTTGAACATAGAAAATAGTCCCTTCGAAACGTTGAAAAACAAAAAGTCGGTCCATTTTCCAAAATGGGAAATTGGTAAGCTGGAATCTGAACGTTGCTATAATCGAAGCGATAATAGGCAACGCCAACTGAATGGAGTAGATAATGGGAAGGTTCAGAGAAAAACCCACATTCCTGCCCGCTCAGAAAAAATTGTGAGAATTCCAGTGGAAAGTAATGGTGAATTTGTATGCATGTCAAAGGAGATAAGACCTGGTATATTTGTAGCAAACTGTTTAACAAAGGCAGTAAAAAAGGAAATCACAACTATAATACTTAATTCCAGTAACAATGATGAAACGCTAGACCATGTTGAATTAGAATTACAGCCGATTGAAGATTATCACATTACAAATTGGAATGAAATCAATAATACATCTAAGGTGGTTAAATCAAATGTAGGAAGTAAGAACTGCATATACTACATAGCCGACAAGAATAGGCGGAACAAGATACTGGATAAGGAAATCGTGTTGGATGAAAGTCTCAATAAAGAGGAACAGAAGGCATTGCGGGGGTTATGTCATGAGTATAATGACATTTTTTTATTACCAGAAGATATGCTATCATACACAAATTCTGTAAAGCATGAAATACATATTAAGCAAGATCATGCGCCAGTAAATCAGAAAATGTATAGGTTACCTGAGAGACAGAGATATGTTATCCAGGAGCAAGTGGAGGAAATGCTTAAAAATGATATTATTACACCGAGTATCAGTCCGTGGAACTCACCTCTTCTAGTAGTACCTAAACGGGATGGTCCGAATGGAGAAAAACAGTGGCGAGTCGTTGTTGACTTCCGAAAATTAAATGATATTACTATAGGTGATGCCTTTCCCTTACCAAGAATTGAGGACATATTCGATCAACTAGGCCACTCAAGATATTTCACAACATTAGATTTGGCCAGTGGTTACCATCAAGTGCTAGTTGACGAAAGAGATCAATCCAAGACAGCTTTTAGTACTCCACATGGACATTTTGAGTTCAAAAGAATGCCTTTTGGGCTAAAAAATGCTCCAGCAACATTCCAACGCTTAATGAATCACGTCTTAACCGGACTTCAAGGATTCAGATGTTTTGTATATTTAGACGATATTGTCATATATGGAAAGAACTTATCGGATCATAACGAGAAGTTAAGAGATGTATTTGAAAGATTGCGAAGGAATAATTTAAAGCTGAAAATTGAAAAATGTCATTTCTTACGAAAAGAGGTAGTATACTTAGGACACAAGTGTTCTAGTAAAGGAGCTTTACCAGACCCTTCAAAGGTAGTTTGCGTCCAAAACTTTCCACAGCCGAAAACTGTGCGACAAGTTCAGTCTTTTCTTGGTTTAGCAAATTATTATAGGAAATTCATCCCTAGTTTTTCTAAAATTTCCGAGCCCCTCAACAAACTTCTGCGGAAAAATACTAAATACAAGTGGTCAGACCAATGTGAAGAGGCGTTCAACAAACTCAAGGAATTGCTTACCTCACCGCCTTTACTAATATATCCCGACTTCGACAAACCCTTCATATTAACGACAGATGCCAGCGGAGAAGCATTGGGTGCGGTGTTAGCTCAGGGGAAGATCGGTGAAGAGCAACCCATTGCTTACGCAAGCAGAACCTTAAATAAAGCAGAACGAAACTACTCTGCCACCGAAAAAGAATTATTGGCAATAGTGTGGGCCACACGGAATTTCCGATGTTATTTATACGGCCGCAGGTTCACTATCTACACAGACCATAAACCCTTAAAAGGCATTTTCAATAGTAAAGACCCCTCCTCACGTTTACTTCGATTTCATCATAAACTTTCGGAATACGACTACAGTATAGAGTACAAACCAGGAAAATTTAATAAAAACGCTGACACACTCAGCAGAATTCCCTCTAACGAGAACAGTGACAATATGAATAAAGAGCGTGGAATTCAGATAACCACAACAGCACAAGTTCACCACGAGATGGATTCTGAAGCTGAAACGAATTTTTGTCACCCATCCTGTCATGTTTTAACCAGGGCACAAAGAAAAGTAAATGAGGAAGACCTCATGGAATTGGAAAATGGGAGCCCAAAACCCAAGGAGAACGGAAAGCCAGACGAGAAGGATCCCGATACTAGCTCAGTTAGTTCAGAGGAGTCCAACAACGATGAAAGAATAACAGTTCTGAGTAACCGGAATGACATTAATGTCATTCTACGAGATTACCATAACTCACCCCTCGGAGGGCACTTAGGAATCTATAAGACTTACAAACGCATAAGGAGAAACTACAAATGGAAAGGTATGCTAAAAGACATCCATAAGCATATTAGGAAGTGTGTTCCATGCAGCAAAAACAAACATGGAAAGAACATCAAAATGCCTATGGTAATTAGTAGTGTTGCCGAAAAGCCATTTGATAAAGTATATTTAGATATAGTCGGACCTCTGCCAGAAACCCGCAATGGTAATAAATATATCCTTACACTCTTGGATGACACAACCAGGGTGTTTGATTGCAAACCTTTAAAAAATGGCGAGGCAATCACAGTAGCTAACGGTTTTTACAAGCTAATGATGAAATATAAGATACCTAAAGCAGTAGTCACAGACCAAGGCGCAAACTTCACTAGCGCCCTTTTCAAACAACTATGCAAACTATTTAAAGTCAAGAAATTACAAACAACAGCTTACCACCCACAGGCAAATGGTGCTCTGGAAAGAACACATGGACCTTTAATTGACTACCTGAAGAACATTGTGGATGATAACATAACAGAATGGGATCAATGGCTCGAGGAAGCAGTACATGTTCGTAATCACTCACCTCATGTAGGAGGAAAACATACCCCTATGGAAGCATTGTGGGGATTTTACGATCCACCTCCTAATAACTTAAGAAAAGAACCTGAACCTATCTATAATTTTGATGATTATGTCAGCATAAGAAGAAGAAAAATGCAATTACTTCATAAAATGGTAAGAGAAGAATTGCTAAAAAGCAAACTAACATCCAAGGAAAACTACGACAGGAATGCACGAAGTGTCAAATTTCATGTAGGTGACCGAGTTCTTTTAAGAAACCCTACTAAAAAACATAAACTGGCACCCATTTGGAATGGACCGTATGAGATTAAAAAGGTTAACAATGATGTCAATTGCACTTTACAAATTGGACATAAGTTGCGAAGAGTTCATAACAATAGATTAAAAACATTTTAGATTTACGATTACCTCAAAGCCTATATTATCGCGACTATCACTAAATTCGATTTATTATCTACAGATTATGCTACTGTGGTTTTTTGCAATAATACCCTGGGTGGCACCCCAGGCAGATGTAATACCTCTAAATTCCACTGGCGTAATGTTCGAACAGATATCACCAGCATACATGTATGTGCACACATGGGTCATATATACGCAGATCCAGATGATGCAAGAAACCGAAGCACTAGGATTTATTGAAAAATGCGAGAAAACAATAGGACATCTGTGTACGCTACAGTTAAAGGATGAAGAAACCGAATCATGCAAAACATGGGAAACCGAGTTACGAAGGCAAGTAAACAAGGTAAAGGATAGGTTAAGAGATATAAATTTCTATTTGCAAGTTAGAAGTAAGCGAGGAATAGTTGATGGAATAGGTAGGGTGAGCAAATTTTTATTCGGTACTATGGATGACAGAGATGCCGAGCAAATATATACCAAATTAAATAACTTAGAAACTCAAGACTCTGAAAATGTGCACTTGATAGAAAAACAAATTAGCCTAGTCAAGTCAAAATTCAATGAAATAAATCAGGCTTTTAAGAACGTTACGGAATACCAACAAAACTTAGAAGATCGCTTTAATGGCTTGGTAGAAAATGTAATTAATTCCACCCGAATTCTCAAATCGGAAATAAGAACCGTAAATATTAAAGCAGATATTAATGAAATATTGATATATATTTTACATCAGCTTCAACAAATATATCAACGGTTAACAAATGAATTATTGGTGATAAATGCCTTACATCAGCATACCTTACACCCTCTGATTTTGACAGCCAACGATATATCACAAATATATACTGAAATCAGTAAAAGAGGCATGACAAACCTCTTGCTGGACTTCAAAGCTGTCAGTCAAATAATTCAAACTGATTCCATACAGTTAGATAACAAACATTTCATCCGTATCACGCTTCCATTGCCCGAAAATACAGTATATACACTTAATAAAGTATACTTATTGCCAACACCTATCTCACCCAAAAGCTCCGCTATTTTCAAAATTGAGGCAAATTACTTCCTGAACAGCACTCGAAACCAACAGTATTTAGAAATGACAGCACTAGACTTTAAAGAACACTGCAAAAGGTCTACTACTATGAGTGATATTATATATATTTGCTATCAAGCCCAACCTAGTACACTTATAGTTAATAAAGCCAATTGCATGGCGAACTTATTCAATAACCCGCTAAGAGGACCAGCTCCTTGCGAGCACAGAATAATAAATAATACTGTTAATACCCTAACAAAAATGGTCAGGCAAAATTCTTGGCTGTTCGTATTTTTCTCAGAGGCAACCCTTTTAACAAACTGTAGTAATCATTTTGGTCACTTAACCATCAACGGCACTGGAGTCCTCGTTTTAAAACAACCCTGTACGTATACGTTAGAAAACTATAGAATTCCTTTTGAAAACAGCTTTAGTTATTATCCCCCAATACACCAGCCTGAACTCTACAATGTTCCTAAAGTATCGTTCAAACAAGATCTTTATGACGAGCTACAAGGTAAATTTAATATTAACGAAAATCTAAAGGTAAATACTCATAGAAATCATAACTTCGCCCTCGTTAGTGAGAGTAAAGATTTAGATGATTTGGAAAGAGAAATAAATTCAGTAAAGTCAAGTAGGGAAATAAAAAGGCATCAAATTCAAACACATGCCAATACAGGAATAACTATAGCGTTAGTCGCTGGATTAATTTTGTGCCTGGCCTTAAAATATCTATTACGGAAAAGAAACCAAACTATTCAAGCAAAGGCAAAGCCCATAATCTCATACCCTACTCCTCGAAGATCCCAAGAGATCGTAAGTATACCTCCCCTCCCTTTAACCCCGATAGCAAATTCCGAAATACCCGCAAAACATCTCCCGGGAAAGGAAGAGCCGAACGCAATTCCTATTCCAGATAGCAACACTTCTAAAACGATTGTGTCACGGAAACTTGACCAAAAACCACCAAAACTACCCTTGAACACACCCCACATGAAGCCATATATATATGAAGTTTAAAGTCAAGTCATGAAGGGCTTGAGACAATGGTACGGTCAGAATTAAATATACATGTATGATTACAAGGAAATATTTTTATGGCTTAGTTATTTTTATATTACTATGTTTTTTTTATATATTAGTATCTTTTTGTGACTTAGCTAATAGAGAGGTAATAATTTTTAATAATAAAAAATTGTAAAGTTTTGAGTTAATGAAAATCAAAAAGTTTTCCGCTGTAGGTACTGTGTAGTTTATTTTAATTTAGATTATGTGTATGTAATTTCAAAAGATTGAAAAAAAAAAAAATTTATTCTGGGTAATCAACTTATTATTCTTTTGTAAAATGTATTGATTGTGTAGTCATAGCCATATCTAAGAAAATCAAAATAAATAATAATTTTAAATTTCTGTTCGACCAAACTGAAGATATATATTGAATGTGTCTATATATTACGTAAAAGTACACTTTCATCTGCAACATATCTCAATATTAAAAAAAAAAAAAAATTATGTTTATTCTATTATTAAATTATGTTTTTTCTATTATTCATAAAATTGATTTATTTATAATAAGTGCATTATATATTTTCGTATATGTGACAAATTCCAAAAAAAAAACAGAATTTCTATCATTAATTACTAGGTACACATATTATATATATTTTGCATTTGATACCTGTAAAAAAAAATATATATCTATAACTCTAAAATTTGTACTATATAAATTAACTGCCTACATTTGTCTAGAAGCCAACAGCAATTGTACTTATATTATATATATGAACCAGAGCGTAAGCGTAAGTAACTCAAAGCCAAACGAACAGAATAAATATAAAAAAAAAATATATATGTCGTATAAGCGCATTAAAAATAAAACGGGCTCTCTCCTGATCCATGGTTACCACGTCATCTCGATCCCCTCGATGCCGTTTTCATCACGGGGAAGGGATGTTGTGAATATAAATCTTGATGCTGATCAATTGATTTTATCATAGAACGAAACAACCAATTGATCAGCACTTCCTCATTGAGTCATTGCTTTGCGAGTTACTAAGTAAGACCTTGCACAATAAATACAATGCATACAGGTCTTACTTAAGTGTGCCAACGGTAGCCCCATTAAAAGTTGCAATGTATCGCATTTCATAACAAACTGAGAATTATTTGGTTTGTTGTGAAAGCGCGTATAATAAACAACAAGTGGCTACCTGCTTAAAAATATTCTAATATGACGCAACATAGCAATGGCCCAGAAATTAAACGAATAAGTGAGGTGACATGGTGACTGACCGGAGAAAGCTCAAAAAGTTCTTTCTAATATTGCAAAGGGTCAAGTTGCAGAGACTCTAGTTCGTGCGGCTTTAAGTGAAATATACGCGATCGAAGAGAAGAAGTTTTGTTTTTAAATAAACATTTTTAAATTAAAGAAAAGTTTTTTGTGTGGTGAACTTCCCTAAACGATCCAAAATACAACAACCTGAGCTATCCCATTTTTAACTTAAATCTACAATTTTTTAAAGAAACATAGTGTGCTTTATGAAATTTCATCTAGGGTATAAAAAGTTGACATAACGTTGTCCTGTAGGGTGATTCTGTGCTCTTTGTCGTTCTATTTAGTCGTGAATTTTGACATATTTTGTCGAACTTTTTCTTCAACACAGTTCATTTTGTGTCTTCACTATTATCTACCACAAAATGAACTATATTGAATTTTAGATGAACAAACGTCAAAAAACACGACTAAATAATCGACAAATTAGTCAACTACTCCCAGAGGTTGTGACAAAAATTTTAAACTGGTAAATGGAAATTCTACACCTAATTAGAGAATTACAAGTGCTTAAATTCGAAATATTATTTTGAATTTGTAATGTGAAGTGTCATTTTCAGTTCATTCTACGTCATGCAGAGTTGCTGACCTGAATAAAAACACGAAAAAATCAGTAGAAAAGTTCATTTCATTCAGTCGATTATTTTGACATTCAAGTACGACAAAAGATCAGAATCACCCTCCTGCAATTGTTCGTTTACTTATATATTTTTTAAATATTTTTCTTTAGTATTGTTTCAATGGTGCCACAATATGCTCGCGACGTTATCCCAATGTTCCTGTAATATGTATTGGAGGGTGATTCTGCTCTCTTTGTCGCAGCTTTACTAGGCGTATATTTTAGTTACATATTTTGACATTTTACCTCAAATTTGTCGTACTTTTATATTCACCATATTCATTTTGATTTATCCTTTTCATCAACCACAAAATAAACTAAAATGAATTTGCAATGAATTAATGTCAGACTAAACGCCTAAAAGTATGACAAATTAGTCAACTGCTTCGGAGGTTGTGACAAAAATTGCATATTGTGGTAAATGAATATTCTACACCTAATTAGATGAATACAAGTGCTTGAATTGTATTTTGAATTTGTCATGTGAACTGTCATTTTTAGTTCATTCTACGTAATAGAAGGCTTGCTGAGCTGAATAAAAACACACAAAAATCAGTACAAAAGTTCATTTCATTTATGCGTATATTTTGACATTAATGTAAGACAAAAGATCAGAATCATCCTCCTGTTCTCCAAATTCGTTGTTCTAAAGACTGAGTATATTATTAGCAGTAGGAAATAAGTCTTCAAATAAAACACTATTAAAAAAAAAGGTAGGTACGCAAAAGAAATTTGCGCAGCAATAATGTTCTCCAATTTAAGTTGGAAAGCATTCAAATGTCTCAGAAGTAGAGAAATTGCGTCCACATCAAGCCAACAACAATGTCAATATTTTAAAAACATTTGAGAGATTTTTCCATAGTTGAAAAAACATTGTCGTAAGACTATATCGACATTTTAATAATATTGTGCCAGTGTTGCTTTGGAATTACATATATGCAAAGCACAGCATGGTAGGAAGGAAAAAGGGAAACGAATTAAGGAGCACAAGGTGAGCTGCGGAGGTACTGATGTATGTCACTCTTAGAGGAGCGTTTGCAATGGTAGAATAGATTGGAGTCACCAGATTGCATTGTCTCAAGGTTGCACTCTAATATAAGTTCTTCGCGCTTCTCACCAGAGTGTATTTCACAGAGTAGTGTCAGATTTGAAAAATTTCTAATCCCACGTCGATGAAATGATGAGAGAAAATACAATCTGGTGACTCCACTCTACTCTGCCATTGTAAACACTCCTTAAA
Organism: Dioctria rufipes; assembly: GCA_963924295.1. NCBI lineage: Eukaryota > Metazoa > Arthropoda > Insecta > Diptera > Asilidae > Dioctria > Dioctria rufipes. Next base: position 32,345,686 of record OZ002742.1, read on the forward strand.
CCTTCTTAAACCTTGTATGCCGGCGGAAAGACAGATGATGGCAGACTGTTCCACATTCGAATAGTTTGGGATAAAAAACATCACGGAATTTTACTGTATTTCGCTGATATAACTATAATAATTGTCCCGAACTGTCAATTGGCAACTAAGTCACATGGTAGCAGATTTGTTCGTTTCAATTTCAATGCTTCTTACCAAAGTGAAAAAAGATTTTCTAATTGGAAATTTATTTTCTTTTGCATCAAAACTTAATTACTTTTCCCGAAGTGATTTACACGAAGAAATTTATGTTTTTATTAAATATTTAACTACATATTACTTAACAGTGCACAATTCACAATGTCACCATGAGTACGGCTATAAACTGGACAATTATCGTTCAAAATGACGAAAATGAATCTAAGAATTTCACGAGTCATTAATTTACTTATTTTTATAATTAAAAATTAAATGTGACTCTTTTCCCGAGAATTGAGATTACTCAATGTTTTCTTGATACCTTTATATTTTCAAATTCTAACAAATTCAAGTTTTATAGATTTTGTCAATGGAGAATTTAATCTCATATGGAATGCCAGCCATAATTTTCCGACGATAAAATATATACCTACTTATTTGCAACAAGTTATCAACAACTTTTTCCTAATGAATTTGGTGACTTTTACTTAATCAAGAATAAGCAAATTAAAATATTTTTTTTTATCTGTAATTAGAGATAAAAAAAGAAGCTTTGTTTGGCAAATTTTTAGATTGATTAACTTACCAAGTGAAAATTAATTAACAAGAAAATATAAATTTTCAGAGCAATTTAATGCACAAAGATTGGAAATACCTTCGAGCTAGTAGCTAAAATTTAAAGCGGAAATGAAATGAACAGTTTAAATTTTAAACTTGAGTCATTTATTTTATCATTTTATAGGCTAGGACCTAGGTATAGTGTGTATAAGTGATTAATTTTGGGTGTCTAACTTTTATTAGCATTATTTTTGATTGGGATAGTAATTTCGTTTTTTCCCAACAGAGAACTTATTTCTATTTTTTCATAGCCAACTTCACACTTGAGTCGCATTGTCAATTTTGACAGCAGATATAGCAAGGCTTGTTTGACTCTGATTAGATTAGATTTGTGGAGGGGTGTTCAGACGATAGCTTCGTTTTCAATGCGACCTGAAAGATCTATTGTGAGTCCTCATTCAATTTACTCCTTTTCTAGGTTTAGACTGTTAATGAAGATTTAAGTTACACTCGTAGTTTGGTGGTTCGAGGTGGAGTAATCTCCGCCTGGCCAATGCTTCGCAGATGCAGAGCAGGTGCTTCAAGGTCTCGAGAACATCCTGGCAGAAGCGGCAAGATAAAGTCTCAGCCAGGCCTATCTTGTTTAGATGATACCTCAATGGGCAATGGCCTGAGAAGTGCTCTGTAATCATTTTGAGCTCTGTTCTCCTAAGAAGTAGAAGTTCTTTTGTTTTTCCGCCAGAGATTTCCATAAAATTTTTGTCCTGACGAAATCCCTGTATCCAATAAAGAGACTTTCGATTATTCTTCCAGCTATTTAGGGTTGTTCTGAGGTAACATTTTGAAATGCCACAAAATGGCTCTGACCCGACAAAGTGGATTTCCACTCCTCTTTTAGCTATGCCGTCAGCAATTTCACCCACATAAGAATAACTTCGTTTCTCTTTGATAGATTCTTAAGGGTTTGAAGACATTCCTAGATAATCCTCAACTCGGTAGTGTAGGCTTTCAAGGCCTTGAGAGCGACTTGACTGTCCGAGAGGATATTAATGGTAGAGCTAAATTATGGCTCTTTCAATGCAGATATTAGCACATTCTTCTATAGCTAATACCTTGGCCTGGAAAACGATAGGGTAGAGCAAAGTGCCCTTGATATATGGCATCTGGGGCCATATACGCTCAGTCCGACTCTACTGTTCGTTTTGAAACCGTCTGTATGCCACACCATCGATTCTTGTTGGAAAGGCGATTTAGTGGAACGTCATTGTTGTCGGTCTCCCAAAACCTCGTCGAATGGTCTTACAAAATCCACCATGGGTGTGATTATATCAGATATTGCCCCTAGTTGCTTTAAGGGACCATTACCTTCAGATCCTTCCATCAACTAGATAATTCAGTGTTGTCCACCTTTTTCCACTTGCCTCCTCATCCCATAGTTTTTTTTTTATGGCATGATTTTTTCGTTATATGCAATACAAACGAATCAGATTGTGATCCAAACCTATTCCACAATCTCCGCATTGTAGCTTGCATGTCACTTTATGAGCTGCTGCCGACTAGTGCACGACTAGTTCACAACCCACTCGCACGACGTTTATCATGTTGTTTATGTTTATGTGTACAATATATGGTGATAGGCTGAGCACTCACTAAACAAAAATCAATAAGATTAAGGTTCCTTATAAGATGATGAGGATTTAGATTTGATACGTGATATAGATAGAAGTTTTTGCAAGGATTAAATGGTGGTCCTTGCATAAATCATATCCCATTCAATACATTGATGATAAAAAATCTCATTGTGTATTAGGAATACCGCTGATGAGCTCCGTGGGGGAGTGGAAACATTTCGGAATATCCATATAGATTCCTATACGGCCCTCATTTTTACTTGAAAGTTAGATCTTATCGGTTTCTCGCGAAATATTATATATCGATGTATGTATGTTACCTCTAATGGGTCGAGCAACTGCAGCTGCCCAGTATAAAATTCACCCGCGATGGTGGATAGTAGGCACCACCCTCTTGCACGACGTTTATCATGTTGTATATGTTTATGTATACAATATGGTGATAGGCTGAACACCCACTAAACAAAAATCGATGACACACATAACATAAGTATTACATGTATTGTGACCAATTATGCCCAACCAATCAGTTTCTTCAATTCAGCTTTCACTATGGCTGTATTATCTAATAATACAAGAATCTCCTAATAATATTTCGGAAACGCTCTTGTATTCATAGCTAAAACCTTTAATGGTGACATTTATTTTAATTTAAATAACATATTAACATTTTACTTTATTGTTTAAAACCGTCTCGCATGTAGGTACAAAGATCCTTTAGTAAGTTACTTATCAAAGTGGACAATTTCTCGTCTTAAGAATGATGAGACCTCTCTAATCGCTGCATTGAAAAGCACAATTTTTCTGTTACTAATTAAGTTATAGATACTTCAAATCGCGGATGATTCTATGGATATACACTATCATCATTCGACCCATGTTAACCTACGGTTCGGTGGTGTGGTGAAAACAATGGACTTCGCCAATCATCGCAAGATATTGGAGAAGATTCAAAGACTGTGCGTTCTCAGCGCAAGCGGCTCTTTCAAGTCAACTAGCACTCGGTCTCTGGAGGATATCCTCAACATAGACCCGGTGCAAATACATATTAAACAGAGAGCGTCGACTACAGTGCTAAGACTGCATCTCAATCTTGACTGGCTTCATACGGGATCAAGAGTTCCATTTACAAGTTTATGCAGTCTATCGCACCTGGCATCGACATGGACAGCGACCACCTTCTCGAGACCATGCTGAAAAGCAATTTTGAATCTAGAATCCCATCCAAAGCAGAATGGGCACATTCCATGCTTCAACAATTGACAAACCCAATTACAATTTATTCGGATGGCACCGGAGCGGGAGTTTTCTGCGAGGAGCCTGAGATTGAATTGGCCATGCACCTTGAAAGCCATGTCACGGTTTTCCAGGCAGAAGTCAAGGATATTCTTGAAGCGGGAAGGCATCTCCTTAACTCACACAGTCAGACAGCCAAGCATCTGTCAAAGCTTTGTCTAAACCCTTTATAACCTCCAAACAATTAATGGAGTGCAAAACCACCCTGAACTCCCTTTCTCAGAATAACAGGGTGATAGTGAAGTGGGTGCCGAGGCACACCAACATTAGCGGGAATGAAAGGGCGGACGAGCTTGCTCGTCTTAATGCAGTCTCGGATGAATATGCCGGGATTGCATCAAAACATCTTATCTCAATCATTTCAAGCTGGGCTGATCGCCAACACAGTCGCCTTTGGATAGAAGATCCCTCGAGTAGAACAACAAAGGAACTGTGGAATAAACACAGGATGAGACTTATTGATGATCCTACATGCAGGGATTGCGGAGAGGAGTTTGAAACCGTGACTCACTTTCTTTGTCACTGTCCGGTACTCTCAGGAATGCGTTACAGATTCCTTGGCTAACACCTCCTGGACGAGTTATACGACGCCGGCAAAGAGGACTGGGGGCCAATATTGAAATTTATAGGAGCGTCCGGTTGAGACCTATGAGCAATTGCTCGGGCTCTGGTTCAATCAATCAATCAAGTTATAGATACACAATTTAATCAGACAAAAAATAGTCTAAAAGTTACTCAATTTAAGTTAATTAAGTCATTACTAGATACAATTGTAAATGCCCTGACACTATCTAATTTTCTATCATAAATCATATTACACATATGTAATACAATTCTTCGATCTTAATTTCTCGTTTATTTTTCTTTAGTCAGGCCGTTACCCTTCTTTATCAAGTGGTCACCGAAAAAATCTTGACCAGCATCCCACAAATCACTAGTAATGCTGGTATATATATTGCTATTAGATTTCAATGTATGCCTGTTTGTATAGGCTTCTAACCATACAATTTATGTACTTCGTTTAGTAAATGAAATAAAAATGTCGCCCGATGAAGTAGAGTTTTTATGTTGACCATAAAATTAATGTATTTCATTATCATTCAATAAGAGGTTAAGTATAATCGCAGAGATAATCTCATTATTTTATTCTTTGCCACCGCTAAGTAGAATATTATCTCGACTTATTTCTAAATTTTGATTTTCACTTTATCCTAAAACTTTATTTTTTATGTTAATTACAAGAAGTTCATAAATTGTACAGAATATTTGATTTCGTTGATCTTATTGTTTGGCCCTTTATTATCACTTTCAAACCTTCAAATATTGAAAATAATCTATTTGTACAATTTAGTCTCACTTAAAGACAATTTAACTAATTTACACTAACCACTCTTCCACTACTCTCGTTTCTGTAATGACTGACTGCTGTGAACAGAAATACTTGGAGTGGTAATTTGAAATGTAATGTTTGCATAATGTAGACATAATTACTGTTCTTTAGATCAACAAATAATTAATTTCATTCCTAACATTTATCACCCATTTCAATATATTTTTTTTTTTTTAAGTTTAGAGAATTTAAGGACTTCATTTCAATGGAAAATAATCTGTACCTATATTAAAATGAGTAAATTTCTTAACAATATTAATGGCCGGATTTATGAGGAGGGCAACAAGAACTGAAGCCCCGGGCCCTCCACAAGAGAAGGGTCTTCACAATATGATTCGTTTGAATTTTTTCGGACGAAAAAAATTACACCCGTTCGGACAAAGGAAAAATGTTCATATTGACGGGGACTTTTTTTTAAAAACATTTCAAAGCACATTCCTGAAGAAATTAACGGAATACGCGAAACATGAAGAATTCTCTATAAAAAAATATGATATTATTTTTGGAATATCTATGTACCATATCACAAATTTAATGCGCAATGTTTTGCGTTAGCGTTGGGCATTTATGCTGACAGTATATGCTTTTATAATAATACAATTGTTGTTCGATATATAGAAAAATCCATGCCAAGAGAATGATTTCTGACCTTTTTACCCAACAGCGACCATGGTATGGTTAGACCATAGCTAATTTGTAGGCCATTCTCGATTATTGCGGGCAATCATACGATAATGCTGAAATTTTGAGTGGCAAATACAAATGGATGCAAACTATAATTCTAGAAAAAAATAATTTATCAGTGTTTGTACCATGTTGTGGTTATTCTATTAATTTGCTTGGAAAGACAGCTGCTAACTCTTGCATATCTACTGTTCAATTCTTCGATTTCGTTCAGATTTTATATGTATTTTTTACAGCAAGTGCATATTAGAGCAATATAGATTTTTGACCCAGAAATTATCAAAAAAGAAAAAGTAGTTTAACGTCTTGAAAAAGCTTAGCGATACTCGCTGATCTTGTTGAGTTGAATCCACGAAAGCCATTGTCGATGGCTATTCCGAAATTAGAGATGCTCTAATCATCATTTCTTCGAATCATGAGCAAAAAGGCATCGTGAGAAATGAAGCAAAAAATCATTTGGAGAAGTAGAGTAACCTAGAAACAGCTTTATTTGCCTTCTTTTGGAACGATATCCTGAACCGATTCTCAATGCTACAAACAAACAGGTGCAGGATCCGAAAAATATTCTTGAATGTGCACTGCGTACCTGTGTTGGGCGTAATCAACTACATTTGTAATCAGATTAATAATCATGATTAAATCAATCATGATTACATCAATCATGATTACCCATCAATTATTAATCATGATTACATCGAGTAATCTTAGGAAAATGTAACCGTAATCATGATTACATTTTTTTATATTACAAATGAAACTTTTCAAGAGATTTTAAAATTTCGTTCTAAGAAAACAAACAATCTGTGATCGTAAGAATTTTTATTGCAGAAAACTTCAAGACACTGTTGAATTATGCATTAATTGAAATCAGTGTAAAGAATGTAAATGCTTCTATTGATAGAGACTCCCACATATCTGATCATCAGTTTAAATTAGAGGATCTTGATTATATGTGAAAAAAGATAGCGAAAAAGCTTAGATTTCTGGGGCGTATAAGAAAGTCGTTGAGCATGGAAAATGCAATAATGCATTTTAACGCTTTGATTTTGCTACACTTTTCATATTGCTCCACATTGTTATATGCTAGTTCGAATGAATTCAAGGGCAGAATGCAGCTGCTGTAGAATAAGGTAATGCGAGTTATTCTGAAATGCAGCATATGTACACCAGTTAGAAGCATGCTCGAAACGCTGCAATGGTTAAATATTACTGACATGACAGCAAGAGTGAGGATGAAAGATTAGATTTACTAACTACTACCTAACAAAACGGTACAGTATTGTTTTTGATATCATAAAGAAGTATCTAACTCTAATAAAGAAACCGTAAATGAAATTTTCTCTTTCTTAATTGCTAAGAATACCGTTTAACAATCCACAGATATCAGATATTCAATTACCATCCCACTATAGATATGTGCTTACAAACATTAGTTTATATGTCACTACCGACTTCGGGATAGAAATACAACAATGTTTGTTTTTTTTTAACTACAATTTTAAACCTTTTGAGAATTTGTAATCAAAAAATGTAATCATGTAATCATGATTACGGTTACGATTGATCAATCATTAATCGTCATAAATGTTTACTTTTCTGATTATCAATCTGTAATCATGATTACAGATTACAGCTTGTAATCGTAATCATTAATCATCAATCAGATTGAATTTTGCCCAACACTGCTGCGTACATTTGAATCACTCAAATTTTATGTTGAATCGAAAAGCAACGAGTTTGATAAATACGAAGATGCAGGTCCAAAAATATCAAACATTGATGAATATATGTACAATCACGCAGTAAAACGAGAGATGTGAAACTGAATCCGCTCGATTATATGAAAGCACAAAACGCTAACCGATCATCAAAAGAAAAATTTGGAGTGTCAGATTTTATCCCGTTGGTCGATCAGCTATAGGCTGAACTACAATAGAAGTAAATAACTTTACGAAATTAAAGAGACTGAGGTTTACTTACGAAAAATTGATATTTTTAGCCTAAATATATGTAAGAGTTATTATCTTGATATTTAATGTTTTCAATTTTAAAAAGTGGTAAAAGTGAAAAATTTAACAAATGAAAGTTGATGTAACTGAAGATTTGTGCTTTCTATTAATTCACAGTACCATTTTTATTCCATTTTAATTTTTACATTGCACTTTTAATCATTTAGTAATAAATTAATTGTTTGGACACATCGCGTTCTTACGGAATGAGCGATTCTTAGCGTACTATACTTACGGAAAATTCTATATTTAAACTTAACGAAACTTCCCCTAACACGAGTTAAAGTTAATTTGTGTACGCCTGTTAAATTAAAGGCGCGTTCGCTCTACGTAAGTAAATGTACTTATGTATAGGTACTTCTATTGTAGTTCAGCCTTATATATTTCCCTGACTGAAATGGTAATGAGTTGGCCCATCTAAAGAACTCTTCTATTATCATATTCTTAAAAATCAAAATTTCAGAGCTACATTTCCAAATATTGAAATTACGTTGGAAATGTATACTTGGTGTTGATAGTGTCTGGAGAGTGTTCATTTTCGATAAAGAAAATTATAAAAAACAACGCTTCGAACTACAATGACACAGAGCCGCCTGTTAAAATTATCTCAACTTAGTATTGAAAGTGATTTGATTTATTCACTGACTTATAACAATGGACTGAGCGTATTGTTATTTTCCTATAGGAAAGAATGGCACAAGTTTTATAGTTTTCTATTTCGCGCTATGGCAGAGTTGAAGCTACCAACACAAAATATCGTTTACTGAACGTTTTCGTATGCCATTTGATGTTTTTATGTTGGCTGCAGATGCAATTACCGCAGAAAGAATAAGCTAAAGATAGTGTTTACCATGCTCTGTCTCTCTTGCCCATACGCAGGATTCAAGTAAAAATAACCTTTTGAAAATTAAAGTCGGAATGAGTTTAATTTCTTATAAGAGTGCTTATAAGCGATTAAAATATCACTTGAACACAAGAAAGATATTTTTTTAATTTATAATGCGATTTTCAAGTGTAAAATTTCATCTGATTGGTTTTTACATGTTTCTATGTAGTAAACGTTTTAAAGGATGCTCAAAGTCTGATATACAGAAACACAATATTTTTTGTGCCACATGAAATAGCAAATCGCTCAGTCCATTATTATAAGTCAGTGGATTTTCCCCGAGAGCTGGATTTCATCCAAATTATTGATGATTTTTCATCGAAAAAAGTTCAATTCGCCTAGTAATATTTTTTTTTTTGCTTGCAATAAATTATTGAAAAAGTGTGAAAAAGCTATTTTTTTCAGGTTTCAAAATTATTCGTTGCCACAGGGCCTCCAAATCTTTAAATACAGCCCATACATTATTGACAATAAAAATACTTCCAACCAGGCACGTATCGATGGATGAAGTTCCCCGCGAAGCACTTTATACTAGATAAAACGATTTTTCTTTGGGGAAGCAGTTCATTAAAAATAACGAAAATTAAAAGAAGCAGACGGAAAGAAATTCAAATGATAAATAAATGATTCTTCTGTAGTTTGAACTTTTCGTCTTTTTGTAAAAGTCTTCAAGGACTATGATAATCGTACTTAACGAATATCGAAATAAACAAAATATGATTGGAGACATATTCCAATTTCAAATTAACCTTACGATTTGATACCAAACGAGTAGGAACATTTTTTCACCATCCAATTAGGAAACAGCCTAAACGTTTTAGAATGATGCCGTATACTTGTACCTGCTATGAATATGTAATCATAATAATAATTCATAAATGCTTTTCTATTACCTCCTGTTGACAGTTACAACTCTCACAACCACAGGCCTCAACCCATAGTAAAAAGATTAACAAGTATGGCCTTCCTAAAACTATCAGTGACATAGTGAATTGTGTAGTATTAAGTTGCAAAAGTAAAACCCGGTTAAAGGTTTTCGTTTCTTTAGCTTTCCACAAAAAAATCGCAGTAATTACGTCGAGAAAAGTGTATAAATAGTTGCTGCGAAGAAATTTCCAATTAATTCGAAATTCAAACGAAGAAAATCAACACTATATGACTTGGCTCGCAATTGACAGTTCGAGAGGGCCATACTTGATATAACGTTTTTACCATAGCCTCAACTGAAAACTGTCACATTTCCGATGCATATTTCGTTAACAGTTGCTATGCTACCCAAAAAAATTTCTAAACATTCTTAAATTTCCAGTAACGCCCACAGGATTTGGTTTGGTGAGGGGAGGGGGCAAAAGGAGTTCGAACAATAGGGCTCTATAGTCGCTCCTAAGTACTTAAGAACTATTGTATATTTAAAGGTTTTATTTATTTATAATTTAATCAAACTTTTTAATAATATAAAAGATTACATTTTATTCATGATTTGTGAATTACGTTTAAAAAAAAAATTACCATCTGGGCCGCAGTTCCGTTCGCCCCCACCCCCCCATCCATTGCTGTAAATTTCGAATAAAAACAGACTATTCAAGTAGAACATAAGCATATGTTAGACAAAGAAAAGGTATGGAGCGTATAGAGTTGTTCCCTTTTACGAAATATTGGTTGCGTTTTACTAAACTCTCTTCTTTCACGGCCCGCTCCACTTCTTCCATAACATTTTGTTCGAGATAATTTTCAATTGCATTGTATTGTTATGAGTAATAAAAAAGCCCGTTAATTTGCTCTAAGTATAAATAAATGTAATTCTTATTAATAAAACAACATTATTGTGCTTTGCATATAGTTGTTATTTTAATATCTACAGACTGAAGAACAATGAATCTCGGACCCAGCAGTTCTTCGAAAGCGACCCCTTCAAATTCTAATTCAAAATAAAGGGAGAGTGTCCCACAGTATCACAAACACCTAATTAGATTTTTAGTAAGTTTTTAATTCATTGATATTTTTCCGACAATTATACCTACCAACTTTTAAATATTTTTCAAAAATATTCTCCTACAATCTACCTTTCCCACTATTTGAAAATTCGGAAAGTAATACCGAATCCCAAAAGGTCAGCCAGTTGAACTAATTATTTCCCTTTCTCCATTCTTTCTTGTCTCGATAACTTTGCTACAATTTACTGCATTTAACTTTTTAGATTCTTCTAAAAAAAACATTTAAAATAGTTAATCACAAGCTTTTGCTTACAGATTTTCATTTCTCCAACTCTACATTTACATTAATTTTGTCAATGTATAAACTTTTTTTTTAGTTTTACTCTGTTTTTTTTTTCTCTAACTTTGCATGACCGCTATTTTCACCTGTATAAAGACTTTATCCAACTAAACTTTTTCAGACCACTCGGGTTGTCATAAATACTTTTCACTTAAACCCTGCCAAAATTAACACAAACAAATCTAACCTGGATACTTTTTTCGACTTTGGAATTCCGTTTCACTTGATTTAGGCTGATGTCACTTTTTCCGTAATTATATTTATTTTTCTATTAACCGTCTTTCTGCATGTAGGTAGTTCTTCATCTTCATACATTTCTTTTCCCCTGTGAACTCGATTCTAATGGCTGACGAATAATTGTTGACCTTCCAAGTATGTATTCTAATCATTTTCATTTTCTTCGGCCCATTTTGACTGATATTGATTCTTGGTGTGTGATTAACCAAAGTTCGTCATTCATATATTGGAGTCTCGAAAATTGTTTTGTTATTACAGCTTAGATTTATGTTATTATTAATAGATTAATTGTTTGTAAAAATTAATTTGATTAAAAAACTCCTAAAGAGTATTCCCAAAATCGAGACCGACTAAATCGCTTTATCGTATCCAAAAATGGTAAAATTCACCATACTTCATTAAAATTCAATATCATCCTCTAATAACTTCCCAAATATCACCTCAATGAGTTTTTTACGCTAATTGCTACCAAAATATCCTCTAAATGATTTTTCCCAAAATCGGGACCTAACTAAATCGTTTTCTTGGTTCACTATCTTATATGGTATTAGTATGCCTATCATAAAATAATTTAGTATCGAGAGTAACTCCTAAGTCGTTTATTTCTGTGACACGTATTAAAGAAGTATTTAAAAACGTTAAGTAGCGGCATTTATTTATATATTTAATGAAAGCTTGTGTATATTATTTTGTAATATTATGCAATCATCAATAGAGCAAATGATTTTAAAGATTTTCATGTCTTCAGCATACAATAGACAGGGAGATTTTATTATTTATGCTAAATACTCCTAAATACTCCCTAAATTAATTTTCAATTACCACATAAAAACCCCCTAAAGGAGTTTTCCGAAAGTTATAATCTATCTAAATCGCTTTCTCACACCCGAAAATTGTAAATTCACTCCATTTAATCAGAATTACCTCGTAAACTCTTTTATTTCCTCCTCCACAAAGTGAGTTTTCCCAAAGTTTAAACCTACCTAGATGGCTACCCACGTATCCTATAAACTGTAGTTCACCCCCATTTCATCAAAATCTTTAGTCTCGTATTCAATATACAAAATTTAATTTATAGAAATAGAAAAGAATATTTTATATATCTACATACATAAGCGCAAATGTTTTTTTATTATTTGGTTTTTATCCACACTGTAAAAAATAATAGGACTATTCCCTAAATTTAAGAAACGTTTTTTCCTAAAAATAAATATAATTTTCTCTAATAGAAAGGGAAAATCAGTTTATCAGGGACTCAGGGTACGGAAAAGCTCTTTGTAAAATAGCTCTCGCTCGCGAGCCGAAGCCCAAAAATTTTTTACTTAAAAGCTCTCGCTCGCGAGCTGGAGCCAAAAAATTTTTCTTACAGGCCTCGCTCGTGAGTCCGAGCCGTTAAATAGCTCGGGCTCGCGAGCGAGCCATTGTACCGCTCCAGCTCTTCATCATTATATATACAAGTTTTGTGTTTGTGTTTTTTTCCTGTTAATATTCTATTACACTTCAAACATCTTGATTTATTTTCCTCTTCGTTGAACTCAATATATTTTCCTAAAACTGAACGCTTTTTCGGTGCCATTATTCACAAATTTACGAGGGGTGATCAAAAAGTAATGATAATGAGTATAATAAAACAACGCATTCTAGTTTAAATTTAATTTATTTTTCTACATAGTCTCCTAACAAGTCGATACATTTAGTCCAACGTTTCTCTAAACCTAAAATACCCTTTAAAAAAAAATCTTTATCTTGGCTATCCCAAAATGCCTCTACAGCAGCCATCACCTCGCTATTATCCTCAAATTTCTTGCCCCTGAGGTGTTCCTTGAGCCGAGGAAACAAATAAAAGTCGCTGGGGGCTAAATCTGGAGAATAGGGCGGGTGTTCGACCAGTTCGATGCCTGCTTCTCGAATGGCAGCCATCGCAACTTCGGCTTTGTGTGCAGGAGCGTTGTCCTGATGAAACAGGACTTTCGCTCGGAGTTTACCCCGTCTTTTTTCCTTTATGGCTTCTCGCAGTCGTCTTATTTGATCAGCGTAGTAGGAGACCGTTATAGTAGCTCCCTTTTCCAGGTAATCAACCATTATGATTCCCTCAGCATCCCAGAAAACGGACGCCATAACCTTGCCCGCCGAGCTCGAGACTTTGAACTTCTTCGGCGTCGGTGAGGATGGCCTTTTCCAAGTCATCGATTGTTGTTTTGTCTCAGGATCACCGTAGAATATGGAGGAGCAGAGTCCCCCAGTGTCTCCACCAAATCAGCGTGTATCTCTTTGGTAGACATTTTTTTCAAACAGAGGTACTTGATGACGCATCTCACTTCGTGTTTCTCCATTTTCGTGTTGTCGCTCCGACTGCTGGTATTCAAATGAATGTAGCTCCTCCAAATGACGTCCTATTTATACAATTTTTTAGCTGGGAAGTAGTGAAGAACCAAAGAAGCGAAAAAAATTTTTTTTGGATTTTTATCTTTATTAGAAATACCTGTTTATCATTACTTTTTGATCACCCACAACCTGATTAATTTTTAACTGAGACAGACTGCAGCAGAAAGCACAAACCACAATACTTTGGCTTAAATCTAGATACAGAAATCACAAATAAATAATATGTTGCTCCTGTATGCTATCGTTTGTTTTTTTTTCACCTCCCTTAAATACATATACAAAATACAGTTGATTTGGGTTATATTAAATTCTACCTATGTAGGTATAAATTTTTTTTTATTGTCCCAGTAGGTATCTCTATAGCAGGTTTCAGAGTTCCTTTTAATTGAATTAAATAATACGGAAATTCTAGGAAAATCAAGGTAGAACACTAGTTTTTATTTAGGTACAGGTATGCTTCTGTAATTTATATTTACTTTTTCCCTGTAGATATCCGTCGTAAAAAAACTAAAAACTACAATTTCGGTACAGTTTCCGTATTGCAATTTATATATTTTGAGCGTTTTAAATATATAAATTTATTTTATTGGGCAAATAAAATTTCTCCGAAGAATAAAATCATAATATACAGAGTTGGTATACTACGTACTTGTTTTGTTTTATCTCTTATGAACCCTAATATAAAAATAAAAAAAAAAATCGTCAAGAAAATTGTTCATGAACCAAGAAGAGCCAATAAAAGGAAGGTCGCAGCTCTTACTCGGGAGTGGGAGCCACTTGAAAAATAATGGCTCTGGCTCGCGAACATTTTAGGAGCTGCGAGCCGCATCAGGAGCAGCTCGCGAGTGAGCTTTTACATACCCTGGTTTAATTTCCCCAAATCAATGGAACATTCAATGAATTTAGGTATTTGGCACCAGAAAACCTATAAAGTACGTAAAATTCCCGAAATGTTAAGCTCTCTGGGATATAAGGAAGAGAACATTCAATAAATTAGATATTATGCTACATTTTTTATGGAAATATATTGTCGCTAATATGATTCATACATTGTTTTTGAAAACAAGTCATTTGTTGTTTTTCAATATTTTGTTTGAGTGTGCCCAGCGCACCAACTTAACTTCCGTACTACTTAGTAGTATGGGCCTCATTCTTATGTTTTTTAAAGGAGTGTTCTATCACCTAAGGTGGAGTGTGGTGCTATCACCTATGGTGGAGTGTTGTTCTATCTCCTCTATTCCCTACATTTAAAAAAATAGTTCCTGCATTTTAGGAAACAAAAAAAAATTTTTAAATTCCCTACATTTTTGTGAATATTTTAGGGGAAATTTTTATTTAAATTCCCTACATTTTACGGAATATTCCCTAAATTTTAGGGGGAAAAAACAAAAATTCCCTATACATTTGAGAGAGAAAACCTACCTACATTTTAGGGATAAAAACCTAATCTACGTTTTCCAAGGTGGAGCTTTCTCTAATCTTATCGGCAAATACCTAACCTTTGTGGCATAAATTGTTGTATATATATAGGCAGGGGGACGAGAGAATCCAAGCACGGAGGCTAAATTCCTAAAAACCTTACTGTTCTCTCCAAAGACCGGACAAGACAAGCACACAGAAAATGTTGGGTTATCTTAGGATCACCTTCTAGGCAGGACAGAAACTCAGGGCAGTCAACAACTCCCAATATTGTTTTCTTCCGAGCCCTAAGAAAAAGTAAGAAATATTCCTATTAGGTCCAACAAAAAAAATTCTGATCATATGTAAGTGCTCAGGTTTGCCCATCGTTGCTAATTTTTCATGCGAACATCCGTTTTGATGAGAGACCTGATCACCGAGGCGACATAACGCCTACAGCTGTTTTGGTCCAAGGAAGAGATAACCAAGGCCTGGCCGACCTAGCTAGAAGGAAGGAAAAGGAACCCACTGAAGGGACACCTTTTACTGAATACACAGCTTATTTACAGACGTCCTGCAGTCCCCCAGAACTTAATAAGGGCCACTCATAACCATCAAGACTGCGTAACTATCCAAGACGATAGCAATGACCTTTCTCTTGATTTATATATCAAATCAAGGGCTATTTTCATTGCCATTGCGATAGGGAAGACTTCAAACTAATTTTACTTAGTTTAGTTAGTTTTAGTAACTCTTTTTTCTCAAATTTTACTTTTGAAATCTTTGATTTTACCTGAACTACTAACTAAAATAGCTAATCTTAAATGTATAGGGTTCAAACAAAAATTATTTGAATTAGAGAAAATTTACGCCATAAGTGTTCAGTTGCACAGTCCCATGCACATAATACTAGAATATGCCTTATAACCATGGATAATTATTGGTTCATGATGTTTATTGGTTTTTTAAGTAAATTGCTATTGTTTAATAAATATGAATTAAAAAGAAGTTCATCTTCTCATTAATTATAAATAAACATACAGCTCTCCTATATTTGTAGGCTGGTCTTATTAGTAATTATGTACTTGACAATCGAGAAAAACAAATATGAATAGGCAGAGTCTGTATATTTGCATAAAATGAAGTTCTCTTATTAAAAGAATTTCTTTCATAAATTTTTCACTAAGAAATACATGCATATGTAAGAAAGAATCGAAACTGTTACGCAACTGATATGTGCCTATATAAAAGCTCATGAATAAGAATATGTTTATAATTCATAATCATAATAAAAAAAAAAAAAAGCCAACGCCCAAAGAAAATTGCCAGACAACACTGATCCAAAAAAGGAGTTATAAAAACTACACGCTTAAGAGTAGATTATTATGATTCATAGAAATAAATTTTAAATTTTAAATAAATCAAAAATGCATAAACTCTAATGTTGACTTTAACACAAAAATTAAGTCCGATGTTTACTATAAAAATTTGCTTAAACCAAAAAACAACAAAAATATCTATTCTAAGCACCATTTTAACTCAAACTTGTATAAACAAATAGCAAACAACATACAACAATATAAATTTAAATTTTTAATTCATGAAAGCCTATAGAGAGGAAAAGTAGGTAAAGCTTTAGCGCATCATAGGTAGTTTATCCGTTTGTTTAATAATTAACCAATATTTATGTTTACGCATACATATCTATGTTTCTTATCACCCAGCAGACGAAAAGCAAAAGTCATCATAAGAAACTATTGCGCCGCAAAATTCCTGATAAACAGCGGTAAATTGAATGATTTAACATCGCGCGTCCTTGAGGGTAGACACATTAATTTGCAAACTTAAGTAATAATACAAAACAGAATTACGTCATTCATTAAAAAAAAAATATGTAAATTTATGGACATGTCTAGTTCGACACATAAAAAAAGCTAAATTCTAAACAACGGCAAAGGCGCGAAACACGAAAAGATTTTTTCTTAAAAAAAAAACAAAAAAACAGTCTCCAAAAGTAAACAAGATTTTTTAAGAAAATTTGAAAAATTTTGAAAATTTTTAATTAATTAATTCTCACCAATTGAATGATTTTTATAATTCCTGGCAGCGTCTGAAAGTATCCAATATTAAATTTTAACCAGCTTAGTCCTCCGGAATTCTGTTGATTTGCATTAGCGGTTGGTTGTTTTGGTTGTCCGGATTGGGGATTTCGATTAGGATCGATAGTAACCACGGTTTCCGTCATTTTGGTTGTTTTACTTTTTTTTTTTTTTACCAAAATTCACTTTTTATAAAATTCCCTTTTTTAATCAGTTATCTTTTTTTTTTGTATCACAAAAGGGCTCTTTATAACGTCACAAAATCGAATTTTCAAGCGTGGAACACTTTCAAAAGAGTATGAAAAAATACACAATTCACACGGCTTAAGACCGACGACGACAGAATACGCTCTTCATATAACTCGAAACTGTTGTTATTCACTCGAACGCGCCTCAGCAACTGAATGAACTAACTGAGACCAGTGCACCTCAAAAGTAACGGTGAGCAGCAGTGACTATATATCGCTACTCTTTAACACATAAAAAAAAAATACATCGCTTCGACCACAACACAACACAAATAGATAGGAATAGAAACTTGTTGGATTGAAGAAAATCCTATATGGGAACCTTCGTCTGGAATGGATAGCACACGCACTATGGTATCATGCGCAACCAGATTAACTTAAATCAAATACTTGAATGGCTCGATTTTACCTGCCTACATATATCCCAATCCCAGCTTAAGCCTAGGACTTCAGAGTGTTTTGAAGAACTAGTAAAGTTCCTATCCAAAGCAGATTCGCGAATGCAGTAAGTACCTAGTTTAACAAAAATTCCAGAATGCAATAAAAACCGCTAGTTTCGTTTATCACTATAGACACACACAATAGGTGTGCACGTATGTAGCCGCTAGGTGATATTCATTAAAATATAGAAATAGCTTCTCAAAAAGCTTCCAAATTGCACGTACACCTGCTCGGTCTATAGAGGGCCCCGTTAGTACCCTGGCTGACTTTGGCTACCTGACTGTATTCAGATTTTCATAAGTGAAAAGCTTGTGATTTATTTATTTATTTATTTTATCGGTTAAGTTCTATAATTTGTTCACTCCAGGCGGAATTTTAATAGGACTGCAGTTGCTACCTTGAGCATGCTTAGTAATAGATTTCAATAAATAGTTTACAGACCTCTTCTAGATAATTTTGTATGATAATCATAACAGGTGTTCGCCTAAGCCAACTTGAATTTATATTCATCCCAATTAATCGAGTTAGTCGACAGTTAAGTCGAGTTTTAGTATAGACAGTCGTCAGTCGAATGTTTTGAAATTGTACTCTATTGTTAATGCAAATGGTAATTCTGTAGTTGAGGCTTCATTAACTAAAACCAATTAAATTTGATTAATCTTCAGGGATATAAATTTCTCAGACATTTGTTTACTTAATTTACGAAACAAATTTCATAATAAGAGCTGCTTACATGTGTGGGTTGGGCGATGTTGACCAATGTTAAAGGAATTTGATGATTTATTACAATCTAAGTAAATCTATATTTTTGTATTTTGTCTAATCTAATGTATATGGAGCAATTAAATTGAGGATTTTCATATCATAGATCAAGTTAGTCATTTCGTTTGGAATGCACTGAAATAATGATGGGTATGATGAAAAATAGATTGGACACCTATGAAAAGAATCCATAGGACACATCGTTGAGTTTTTTATTATTATAATAATTTATTATTAATGTATGTGCCGAAAAAGTAAAAAATAGTGATTTTACTTCATCCATTCAATTGATCTCGATTCATGTAATAACAAATAAAAAAGCTAGAATTGGTCTAACAAGAAGGGGGTCCCCCTACTCGTCATCAACGATTTTGTCCAATATATTGGGCTTACTTAGAAATGAAAGTCACGCAAGTGGAAGCTCCAGATAACCTAACGAAACCGAAATAATGCATAATTAGGGGAGTCCGAGGTTTTGTAGGCTTTTACCCCTAAGTAAGTGAAATTTCCGTGATGGATTGAACACCCATTCATAATATTAAAAGTTATTTTGATTTTTGCATGTCCGTCCGTCCGTCTGTCGGTCTGTGCGCACGATAACTCGAGAACGCGTATACTTAGAGAGCTGAAATTTTGTACACGGACTTTAAAAAAAAAGTAAAATTAAGTTCGAAAATTAGACAAATCGGGCAACTCCTTTGTGGGGTTGCCATATAAAAATTTCGTTTTCCGCTATATATTTGGACACTGCTTGAGAACGCATCGATGTAGAGAGCTGAAATTTCGTATATGATGTTTTTACTACATTAGCAAATAAAATGTCAAAAATGGACTAAATCGGGCAACTCCTTCTTGGTGTTGCCATATAAAAATTTAGGTTTTTTGCGTATACTTTGAAAAAGATCAGTCCAAGGCATTTTCATTGTACTAAAAACTTCTGCAGAATACGAAATACTATAAAATTGGTTATGATCATTTTTTTTGTGCGACAAACCGTTCTAGAAATATATGCGAAAAACAACTTCGAAATCAATACTTGAATAGATCGGTGACCATACGAAATTTAATACGGGCATTCATCTAGGGTATCATAGAATTGGTCTTAGACCAATTCTAGCTTTTTTACTTGTTTTTTTTTTTTTTAATAGTTATAAATGACATCCGATCTTCCTAAAATTTTGTACAGATAATCTTAGTAAAAGCGCATCCATAAAAAAAAATGGATTAATCGATAAATTGTAGACATACTTTTCGAAATGAATTTTTCAGACAGAATTTTGGTCGTCGAAAATTAAATTTCGCAACTTAATCAGAAGGGGAGGGTAAATATGTATGTATATGTTCAAAAAATCAAAAAAAAACTAACAAAAGAAATTTTGCAAACCAAATAATATTTACTCCACCTCCCTAGAACACCCGAATTCGGGAAATGATAAACTTTTTCCAATTGGTGTATATATGAATGACCTTTTGACATTGAATTTATCATCCGATTTTGATGAGATTGTGTACGAATATTCTACACAAATGGTAGAATATAAACTAAATACCCTCACCCCTGGAAAAATAATTTTTTTTTTTTATTATAATAATATATAAGTAACCCACAACGGGTTACCAATCTGTAACTTGCTGTCGTAAGAATCTCGTAATAGTTTCAAAAAAATCATAAAAAACAACTCACAATGAACTTAGCAAAAAGAATTTTAAAAGTCGGTTGGAATTTGGCCAAGAGATAAAGGTGGTAGCTTGTTTGGTCCTTCTCGATTTCACGAAAGCCTTCGATAGTATTGATCATATGATGCTTCCTAGCAAACTAAAGTGCTTCTTTGCTTTTGACTCGCCTACGCTGAAGTTAATTAATAGCTTTTTGGAGAATCGCTCGCAGCGAGTTAAAGTCAATGAAGTTACATCCACTAGATTTCGCTTGGCTGCCGGTGTACCACAAAGATCAATATTAGGACCTCTTCTTTTTAGTTTGTTTCTTAATGATTTGCCTACTGTCATCAAAAATAGTTCCGTCCATTTGAAGAAACACAAATTTATATGGAGAGTTGGTGAGGGCGATGTGCTCATAGAAATTTGTTCGACGTTCTGAAATTGAATCAAGATTGAAGGATGATTCAAATGTGGGAGGTACATACACTTACTGCTATATCAAGAAATTAATTTTTTTTTTATATATTTTAGCAAAAAAATCGTAATAATTGAAATAAAAATTCGGAACAATTGAAAGAAATTCGGAACAATTGGAACAAATTCAGAAAAATTGGAAAAACGTTCGGAACAATTGGAAAAAAATCCGGAAAAAGTAAAAAAAAATCGTAATAATTGAAAAACAAAAAAACGTCCGGAACAATTGCAAAAAAAATCCAGAAAATATGATTTTTTGGTGCAGAGTACGTGATTTTGATTTTGTGATTTTTTGGTGCACAGTACGAAGTCAGCACGTTTTCAGAAAAACATGAGAACGAAACGATGTACGATACAGATGGTGCACTATTACCCACCATCGCATTTAGTTTAGTCACGTTAATCACGGAGTGAACAGGTTGGTACTAAGGATTTCGCAAGTTATGGGTGAGAGTAGAACGAATCATGGTCATTCCATAAGAGTAACTCTACTCTTTGCATTGTAATTCTGTTCTTCTATCATAAATTGATAGTGACGGAGTCATTTCTGATTGAAATAATCCGAAGTTGGTGCTGTTAACTAAGTTTATTAGTGCTATTGTGATATTATCCGCTTCTTAAGAGTGGAAATTTTTTGAGGATGAATTATCTCCAAATGGATAATGGCAGAAACACATCCAGGCCTCGAGGCTTCCTCGAGGTGTTGTCAAAATTTCCAACACGGGTTTTTAAATGATGCAACACAAAACCAAGCCAGCAGCTAGCCTCAAGGCCTAGACGCAAAGCTCGCTTTGCTCAATGTTCGAAATTTTTCTCTCTCAGGCCTACTTCTGTCAACAGATGTTCTAACAAAATTAAAATGACAGCACCGAGCCACAGTATATTCTACGGAGCCCGGTGGTATCATTTTATTTTCATTTCTCTGAGGCAAGCCTTGAGGCGAGCTGCGAGGAAGCCTGAGAGAGGCCAGGCCTGAGGCTTGCTTGGATGTGTTTCTGCCTTTATGAACACAGCGAGAGTGAGTCCCGTGTATTAGATTTGTTTAACATGTTATAATATAGGTTGAGTACTTAAAAATGAGAGAGCCGTGGAGGCAGTTACAGGCTTTACTGAACGTTTCTCTTCAGCCACGGAGTTCATCAGCAGTTTTCCTATCACTGGAAGCATCTACGGTGTTTAGTTAAACACGAATTTTAAGATGTGAATTGATAAAAGTTAAGAGACTGTGTTTGGTAAGTATTATTCTATTTTTGTATTTTTTTAAAGTTAATGATTCCAAAAATTATGGTGTTTGTAAATAACATTTGAAGACTGTGAATCAGTGATGTTTGGAATTCTTTTGAGCTATCTCGTCCACACTGACTATTCTCCTCGATCTTCCACATAACCTTTCGTTCTCAAATTGGTTGTCATATTAAAATGATCCTGAGGAAGATTTATGGGGTGCTTCGCCGACTGTGGCTGTATGCTGATCGGCTGCCCACCAAACTGCGCATAAGGCTGGTCAGGACACTGGTATTGCCGCATCCAATGCATGGTTCCACCATCTGTTTTGAATGTCTCTTACTTTATTCAAACTATTCGCATTTGAAACGCTCTTCCAGATTCGATTCAGCGCGAGAGTTTGGCTTCTAGCTTTAAACTGTCAGTCTGGCAGCACACGTCATGTGGATAATGATATTCGGATCGATTGCAATCAATTGACTGCACCTGCACTAGGATCCTTCATCTTTTTTTCTTGTTTGCTACTGAATTTACGTATTTAGTTATCCTTATTTTCATTTTTGGTTTTTATTTTCATTTTTTTACTATTTTTTTTCGTCTTTCTTTTGTTTTCCTACTCTTGTTTGTTATTTTCTCTTATTTCTATTTTTTATGTGTGGTTATAGAATAATATTTTTTTTCCTTTTTACCACTTATGTATATCGATAGAAACTTTCATCGCTTTGATTAACTTTAGACTTAGTGTAATTTAGTAATACTTATAAAAGGCTTTTGTCTTATTGTACTTATGATGAATAAATGCTTACTTACTTACTTACTTTGCAGTATATGCTACTAATTAATGTAAGTTGAAAGTAATTTAGCAAACCGCGGAATCTTATTTTGCAAAATGCGCATAAACTAATTGGGTTAATGACTTATGGCTTTCTGTATATGAAAGATAACAGTTTATAAATAATTGTAACGAAAAAGTGGCTTAAATGTTGCGAATATACCCGCAAGATGGTAATTATCAAATTTTTCCGAAAAGTGTTAATTTTAACCTCGGGGTCACCTACATTTTATATTATTTCGGTTTCGCTTGGTCATCTGGAGTTCCTACTTGCATCACGTTTATTTCTAGTCAAGCCCAACATGTACCGTGAAATTGGATGAAATTGGTGATGACGAGAAGGAACCCTCTCCTTGTAAGACCAATTCTTATGATACCCTTGATTAATGCCCGTATGTAATTTTGAATGGTCGGTCACCCATCTGTGCGCAAGTTTGATTTTGAGGTTGCTTTTCGCCTATATTTCTAAAATGGTTTGTCTCACAGTAAAAATGATTTATAAGATTTCATATTCGAAAGAACTTTTCCGTATAATAAAAGCATCTAGGTCTGATGATTTTCACAGTATTACACAGAGTATTTCACAGAGTTCCCTGATTTAACACATTTCTTAAATTTTATTTACTATTTCCATGAAAATATCACGTACAAAATTTCAGCTCTGCATGTTGAAGCGTTCACAGGCAGTGTCCAAATATATAGTGAAATTTTTGTATGACAACCCCAGGAAGGAATTGCCCGATTTGTCTCATTTTTGAACTTAATTTTACGTGTTTTATCGTGCGCATAGATGGACGGACAGACGGCTATGCAAAAATCAAAATAACTTTTAATATTATGCGTGGGTGTTCAATTCAATTTACTCTAGCAGCATTATTTCTCTGCGCTTCAAACGGAATGACGAACATAGTATACCCTATGATTTCATCTTGGGTATAATAACCTGATGAACTCTGGGTCATCATCTAATCAATACTTGTCTTACCACATTCGAGTTTCCCTCGCTCTGGAAAAAGGCTAAGAAAAGATCCCTTGCCGATTTAAATGACTTCAGGCCGATTAGTCTATTAAGCTTCCTTTCTAAAGTTCTTGAAAAAAGCATTTCCCTTCAAATAATCGAATATCTTCAGAGTAATAATTACTTAACCAGCTGGCAATCGACTGATATTCGCAGGGATTTGGACGATAATAAATTGTGCATGTTGTCCTTGCTGTATTTCTCTAAGACTTTTGATAGTGTCAGCCATGCTAAATTGTTGTCTAAGTTGTCTGATACGTTTAATTTTTCTCCGTCTGCCGTTAGCTTAATTTATTCTTTTCTGTCGGATAGATCCTAACAGGTCAAGGTCGGCGGCTCTGTATCTAATGCGCTATCCCCCAGGGATCCATACTTGGCCCACTCTTGTTCTATACTTACATTAATGACCTCCTAGATGTTATTGAGGATTGCAGTATTTAGTTGTATGCGGATGATTTTCAGCTATATTTGACACGCCCAATAGGCCTCATGGACGATTGGTCAGACCGCATCAATTCAGATTTAGTTAGGGTTTCCACTTGGGCCGTGAAAAATCATTTGGTACTTAATCCTGATAAATTCCAATCGATGGCAATGTGTAGAGGGACTGTCGATGCTAATGATCCTCCTCTAGTCGTTTTAGATTCGAAAATCTTGCGATATACTGATTTCGTGCGGAGCCTGGGAATTCATTTCAATGCTTCGATGACGTGCTGTAGCCATATCAATTGTGTCGTTCGTCGTATTTATAATGGTCTCCGCAGACTCTGGCTATCGGCTAGTATCCTCTCAAGAACATTACGCTTGAAGCTTGTCAAAACACTACTCATGCCTTATTTTACCAGTGATAGCGTGATTTTCCACATCTAGAGGCAGTCTGTCGAAGAAAGATAAACGTTGCTTTCAACGACTGCGCGCTTTTTGTTTTCGAGCTCTTTGAATCTTCATCTGGTTCGCAAGGCTTTAATATTCCTTCATAAACTTATTTATTCAAAAAATCCCACCTACTTGTACAGTGAGCTTGTCTTCATGATATCTTCTAGAAATGTGACTAGAAACCGGTTTTAGGCCAAAATCTGGGCTACCCGTATAAACGGCACAAAGTGGACTAGGAAATTTGCACACACATTCAAATAAATCAGGCCTAGGCCCAATTCAATTGGGCGAAGTCAAAATTTCGGACTTGCACGTTTATACGGCATAAAAAATTCTGACTTGGCCTTCTCTAGGCCAAAGTCCCGACTTTGGTTATCGTATAAACGTAGTCATTCTGATACTTCGACACAGACATTCCATTCTGGAGAGCTCCTCTCCTTCGTCGTTCGAACAGTTCGTGTGTTGAACTAAATTCCTGCTGATTCGCAAGAAACTTATTCGTATGATTTCCTTAGGAAGCTTATTACTTAATATATCCCTTCCGACAATCTAACTTCATAAACCGCAATACTTTATATGTATGTAACTTTTCGTCCGATCTCGACTCTACAAGAATTTTCTCCGAATTTATAATGTTTTCACTTTATTTTATTTTCTTCTTTTTTCTTTTTCTTTTTTTTTCTCTCTTTCTGTTCTCTTAACTTTAATTTTGCATTAGCTATGAAATGTTTCCTTTTTGTTATATTTTTCTACTCTTATATTAGTATTAGTATTTAGTTTGTATTTTAGACTAAACTTCATAATTTCATAGTTCCATTGTTAGTATCTGCTTATTATGTTCACACTAGTTATTATTATTATCTTTCTTTCTTTCTCCGCAATATTGTTCGGTACAGGTAAAAGATTATTTCTATCTCATTGTACTATGACCTAAGATTAATAAATTGAAATTGAAATGTCGACGAAAAGAGCCGCGGATACTATTATTACTAGCGTGGCCTTAGTTCGTTATTCAAAACCCTATATTTCCCTATATAACTCACAAGTCCTTTTTATTACACTCACTGTTCACTTTTATAAAGTTCACAAACAATTACCAATCCACTCTACTCTGTATTTCAAACTGCCGGAATCCAATTAGAACACTTTCGCCTGTTATATACTTTCACTTGTTTAACACTACACTGTCTAAGAGAAGACTCTCCTTTGGTGGTAACGACAAGTCCTGTATTTATACTCTACAAATTCTGCAGAGCATTCCTGATGATTCCCATTCCAGAAATATCGATTCTTCGAGCCTTCAGTTGTTTACTCTCCGTATCTCATTACTCATCTTACATGAACTTTCCATTTCCAGTAGATGTCTCTTGCTCCCCTCTTTGTTGTACATAACACTGCCCCCTTCTTAAAATTGTTCGTCCCGAACAACAGGTGGTCCACGGATCTGATGCTCATGGTATTGACACAAGCGATCCTAATGAATGATTTTCCGTTTGCCCCTTGTACCGCGCTGAATCCTGTATACCACGTCATTAATTCTATCACCGAATACGGTCCCTCCCAATGTAGTTGTAATTTTGGAGAACGTCCTTTATGTCGTTTCGGTTTGTAAATCTAAACAAGATCACCTTCATTAAATCCTGCAGAATTAACAAGTAAGTCATAGCGGGTTTTCATCCGATCAGTATTTGCTGCTAGTTTCGCTCTCTTGGCCTCGTGCGCAACACCTAATCATTGTCTAAGCTCCGATACGTAATCATCTGTTAACTTTTGTTCTCCTTCGGGTGTACCAAACTTGTGGTAACTAGGTAAACACACCTCCCTTCCGAATATGACCTTAGCTGGGGTTTGTCCGGTAGTACTTGAACAGCTGATGGATATGCCATTAGGAATATAGGAAATGTCGATTCCAATCGCGTTGATGATGATTGTTCTGTTGAAACGCTCTACCATGCCATCACATTGTGGGTGTAGAGGGGTTGTTCTGGTTTTTCTTATTTGCAGCACTTTACACATCTCTTGGAGAGTTCGTGATTCGAAGTTCCGCCCTTGGTCCGAATGAAGTTCATGAGGCACACTAAACTTACTGACCCAATTCATTATTATTTGTTCCGCAACTATGGTTGCCTCTTGATTAGGGATTACACAAGGTTCAAACCATTTACTGAAATAGTCAATAGCAACTAATATATAACGGTTACCAGCATCCGTTTTTGAAAAAAGATCCAGCGATGTCTACAGCTACCCTTTCAAAGGGGCTCCGACATTATACTTATGCATTTCTCCTCTGCTTCTCTGTGGCGGCCCTTTGCAAGAAGCACAGACAGTGCATCTGCGGCACCACTCCTCCACATCTGTGTAGCCAATAAAACCTTTCTCGTATTTTGGAAATAGTTTTATACCCTAGATAGACTATCTCCGTAATTACTTAATTTTTAATTAAATGGAGTCAAATGTGTAGTGTATCAAACAAATGAAGTCCATGAAGGACTCATTTGCAACATTTCACTTCATTTTCAAATGGAGTAAATTTTTCTCCATTTAGTGAAATTGCAGTAAAATTGGCACTTACCCTCATTAAAATGAGTTGAATCTATTGGAAAGTAGAAGGATTTTCCAATAAAGTTAGCAGTGATAGCCATCAGCTGATCATGGAAGCAATTTCATTGCCCCATTCTTCTCTTTTTGGTCTCTTTCAACAACAAAAATTGTCTTCTGCTAAATGCTTTGAAACTGCAGTAAATACTCACAAATTTTCTTGATAGCATTTAATTAAATTATTGAACTCTTCCATGATCTTTACTCACATTGAGGAACTGTCAATGACATTCCAAACGAAATAATTTTCGTTCACAGTCTGTCACCTCTTCATTTCCATGAGATGACTGAATTTCAAGCTAAGTAATTATGGACATAGTCTACCTAGGGTATTACTCGCTCCCAAATGTTCTCCAAAAAGTCCTCTGTGAACTTCTTCTAGAACATCGTTGACCTTTTATGCTAGCACAACTATCTGCATCCGTAATGATTCACCGTATGTGCTTCCTACGTGCGTTTTAATGTACCGCATTCAAAATGAAGAGAGTTCCATTAAGCTCAGTAACTTTTCAGCTTTTCGCTCCGTTCCGAAATATCCTTCCATTATTGTTTTTCCATGTCTTCTTTCCAAGCAAGAATAGGCGATATGTACGGATCTTCTCGTTGTCCTCGCTGTCCCAACCTGTAGATGGTTCCAATGTCATCAGTTATGTATATAGTTGCTGTTGTTTCTTTTTCTTTCACCCGGACCAATGTTTGCATTCAAGTTTGCATGGATTTCGTGAAAGGGCGTTTGCGTTTCCGTGGATACGATCTTTCCGATGTTGGATTTCGAAATCATAAGCTTGGAGTCGCTCCATCCATCTCGCTATTCTCTTGAAATGTCAAAATATACGACAAAAGATCAGAGTCACCACCCAGGTGGTCACTCCGTAAAAATATTGATTGATGCAAAAGTCACGAGAATTTTTAAATTGCTGTACCAACCAAGCGTAAGCTAGCATCTACAAAGATAAATAAGTGGTCTAATTATTCAAGTAGACAGAAGTATCATACTCTCACAGTTTCCCTGTCAACCTGAATTAATTTTCTCTTCAACACTTGTTGCTATCACTGACATACATAATAAAACTGTGTGTGACTGTGTTCATTTCGTGGTACAACAAGGTATAACCGATTTGAGGGGAACTTGTTGCGTTAAACGTCATTTGGAGACTAGTGTCATTTCCAGCGAACATGTTTTGAGTGAGTTTTCAAGTTATATTGACTGAAAGAAGTATT
The DNA here is from genome assembly GCA_963924295.1 of Dioctria rufipes. Lineage (NCBI taxonomy): Eukaryota > Metazoa > Arthropoda > Insecta > Diptera > Asilidae > Dioctria > Dioctria rufipes. Next base: position 32,374,063 of record OZ002742.1, read on the forward strand.
GAATTGTGAATTGTTAAGTTGCAAAAGCAACATCCGGATAATATTAATATATTAATATTAATATATTAATTATATATTAATTTCTTCCTGTTAATCACTTCGGGAAAAATAATTAAGTTTTGGTGGGAAAGCAAATAAAATTCTAATTAGAAAATCTTTTTCAGTTTTATAAGAACGATTGAAATTGAGACGAACAAATTTGTGACATTAGTGTCCAAATGACGTCAGCATCCAATTGATATTATTTATCGTTGAATCATGAACTACGTGAATGGGCACTACAAAAAATAGACTGACTCTAATATAGCAATCTCTTGCGGTCTAAGCACTTTCCACTGAAATTTTATTTCCAATTTTGTATTTACTTCATTAGCATTTAAGAGGTACCAACTGAGAGGGAACTCAGATTTTTATGTAAACAAAACAGAAAAATGAATGATTTCGTCGAATTCGTCGAAATAAATGTTTTTAAACGCGCGCTCACTCTTTCAAATTCATGCTAACGTGTTTTTTTTTTTCAATGTTGACACCATCGAAAGCAATCCTTTTGGAGAACAAAATTGAACCCATTTGAAGTAGAATATCGAGCAGTCTAGATTAACATGTCAGTGGTTGCCATCAAGACTTATCAAACCCCAAAAATTATTTTATTTATAATTATTTAAATTAATTTCATTATCGACGACTACACGAGTCAGTAGAACTGACACTGACACAGCCTCGTGTAAACCCCCACTTATTAGTCTTTTTTACTGACTAGATTTCTGGCCAGTCAGTACTAGCCCGGGAGTTACACGAGAGAGTACAGCTTGTATGCAAGTCTCATTTCCAACCCAATTTTAAATTTGACAGCAAAAGGCAGTTCACTTGATCTTGCATACAAAGTTCTTTTAAAAATTTCATTGAGCCTTAAAGTCTTGTGTATGTCGGAAATGTTAGCAATAAAGGAAGAAGCAGAATCGGAAAAACAGACGGAAAAGAAAGAGGAAGGTGTTGGTAAATGATGTAATGCAAATGATCTCAGAAAATCTCATTTTTCCAGTATAAGTTTATCAATTTCTTTCAAGCATTTCTTTCCGCCATTTTGAAAAGTGTATAATGTCGAATTACTATCACATCAGCTGCCATGATTTTTCATCATGGAAGTTCGCTGAAAGCTGAGCTGCCAGCATGGCTTAGGGATTACACGTGGAAGAAGTATGGCAGTGCAAGTTGCATTCCAGCTGTAATATCTCGTGTAATCTCCGGGTAACTAGTCAGTAATTGAAACGTAAAATTAAAATGGCAGAAACTGAAAATAAAAGGTAGATGCTAGTGAAGATTTGTGTTTATATTTCTAATCTTCTCTCTTTTGTGTGGGAAATGACTGAAAAGGGTTTAATATACATTGTAATCTTTACTTTTAAGAGAAAAATGACAAATAAGGAAGAAATAATTAGAAATATATGCTCCAATTGACGACATTTTTATAACGAACTGACTAGTCAGTTGATTGAACACAACGCGTTTGTAGTTAGTAAAATTAACAATCGAATTCACTACTGACCGTCACTTCTACTGGCTTGTGTAATCACTGGCTAACCGATAGCACAGTATGTTGGATGTGATATGCCGGCAGTACAAAAATTTATACCGATATCCTATTTAAAAAAATCAAAAAATTCTTCTCTGATTTCGCGCAAATTTCTTTTTATTATTTTTGTATTGTGTTTTATTCAAAATAGTTTTCAACTTTCCACAATTGAATCTCGGAACTTTAATTAAAGAAATACATACCAATTTTTGTTAGTAATTGTACTTGTACTTGAGCCTTATATAATAAATGAATTCACCAGCCGATGTCGCTGCAATCTGTAAAGTTGAACACCATATTTCCTGAACAAATGCTACCAACCTTACGGCGAGCATCCTCTTTTTCGATACGTTCTTGTCGGTGTCATTTGTGACAGATTTTAATAAAATAAATCGGAGGTAATCATTGATCATCGTTATTTAATTTATATCTCAATTAAATCTGTGATGATTTATTTATATGTGCAGAATGAATTTCAGGAAATTTATCTGATCTATTCACTGAAATTGTGTTATTTTACTCGAATTGTGGTTATGAATTCGTTTGACAGATCCACAGAAGAGTACTATTTTAGCGCAATGTTTTTATAGTTTGTTGCAATTTGTGATTAACAATAATTTCTTGAGTTTTGCTGTTGATGAGAGATTGCAGTCTTTAGTTTTACTAGAATATCAAATTAAAATTATGAAAAGTGCCTTTGAAAAATCGGTGCTCGTTTGGTAGTTATCCGCCACCGGAATTTTACTTGTTTTTAATATTCTTATTAGAAGATTATTGTATAGAATTCTTTATTAGATCAACAAAATCTCTGTTCGGTCCTAATTATTTTGTTTATAAAAAATTAATTTTCTCCATTGAAACTAATTTTTTCCCATTCTTTTCTTTTTGCAGCCATGGTGCGTATGAACGTATTAGCGGATGCCCTTAAATGCATTAATAATGCTGAAAAGCGTGGAAAACGTCAAGTATTGCTTCGCCCCTGCTCAAAAGTAATCATCAAGTTCCTGACGGTGATGATGAAGCATGGATATATTGGAGAATTTGAAATTGTGGACGATCACAGATCTGGGAAGATTGTTGTAAATCTTACAGGAAGACTCAACAAATGTGGTGTGATTTCGCCTAGATTTGATGTGCCCATTAATGATATTGAAAAATGGACCAACAACTTGTTGCCCTCCAGACAGTTTGGATATGTTGTACTGACCACATCTGGCGGTATTATGGATCATGAAGAAGCTAGACGAAAACACCTGGGAGGAAAGATTTTAGGATTCTTCTTCTAAAACGATTTTATACATTTTAAGGAAATAATAAAAACAAAAAATGTAAGACAATTTTATTTCTTTTGTTTTTTGTAAATTTTATTGGATATTTATCTTTTAATTGAAAATGAATTAGGTATAAAGCTTGTACCAGAAGACATTTGGAAAGTCCAATATCACGAAACAAAATTGCTGATATCCTTAATGTGACATTTCAAACATCATCCCTACCAGTGTAACATTTTTCTAGGTGTGGCGCATCAGGAACAATACCACTTAGGGTGAGGTGAATAGGGTATTTAAAACGTTCTTTTCTGACATTCATTATGTACGTGATTGATGAAGATACCTGGTCGTAAAATTTAGTCCCACATAATATTAACAGAACGTGCGAGTACACTGTTACATGTTTGAAGTAGCAATGTTGTGAAATAAGCAACAATTAATTTATCTAAAACAGCACATGCCAGATCTAGAGGGGGTAAGCCTGATTTTATAAGCGAAAACGTCCAAACGTTTTTTATCCTTCACAAATCAGCAAATAATATTTACCTCTTGATCATGCCTTGAATTATAACCTTAGAAGATTTCCTTTCGTAACGGGCTAGAGCTTACATGATTAAAGAATCTCAATAAATCAAACACTTTATGTAATCTTACAAAAAATAACAAGAAAAAGGGAGCTCTTCGGGAGACATTGGAATTACATCCAGTTCTTCTTTTTTTCGATAAACAACAATTTCAAAAAAACTGCTATTTTGCATGATTTGGGTTAGTGAATACAGTGCGCACCTATTCAAGAAAGTTTTCTACTGTTGGGGATTAAAAAAATGCTGCAATTTTCAAGTTTTGAAAGTTTTACGCATTTCTAGCCACTCGAGCAGCACACCTAATATCAAATTCGTAATAACCATTTTCAAAAGACTGAAATCTTTTTCGAAACTCTAGCAGGAAATGTAAGCATACAGTCCAAGCTTGTTAGAAGAAACGTATGGTTGACCCATTGTTTTTATCATCACTGTAAGGAAAGCAGTATACTTCAAACAGTTTTTTGAATTCTGTTTCTTTTGAATACATGGTTATCAAGGTAAAATTTTCAGCTCTGACATAAAAAGGAGTAAAATCTTTAGAGCACGTACAAGACTTGTTTGTAAAAGGCTTTAATGCTTGGGTAACGGATGTGTAGCTCCATCAGGCATCCGTGAAACTGACCATAATGTGGTAATCGGCTACCTAAACAGATCGAACGTGGACTGGACTTAACTCGACAGGAATTCCTTAGAGGTCGAATCTCCAGACCAATCTATCCCCAATTATCATAATACATGGAACTTTGGTACTAACTTTCCAGATATCTTCAATAAGGCTTTGTTTCGCCTAATAAACCATGTATCGTGAAATGATTCAGCTACAAATCCAGCTAAGAGTGTATGAATGTCGACAGCCTTCGACTGTCTGTTATCTCTCAATTGGAGATTTTCTTTTGGAATTGCAACACAATGAAATTGAAACTCAATCGAATTCGAAGAGATATGAAGATTTGCCAATAAGAGTTTATAATTTATTCTCTTGCTTATTGTTTATATATATTTTTTTATATTATTATGCAAACCACAGCATGGCAGGAAGGTGATAGTGTAAAGATTAGGGGACATGAGAGAGTGGCGGAGGTGCTGATGAATGCCGTCCTTAAATTTTCGCAGATTGTTTACTGGAGGAAAGACAGGATGGTAGACTGTTCCACATTAGCAAAATTTCGGGATAAAAAAGCATCACGGAATTTTATGGTACGGCCGAAAGTAATTTGAAGGATAAAAGGATGTGCGCGGCTTACAGTCCGGGTATTGCGTGCAGGATTTATTGTATAATGGATCAGATTAGATAAATCATCTGAACATTGACCATGCATGTAGCGGTAAAGGAGCAAAGGTATCCAACATTGCGGTGGTGCTCGAGTGAGTCGATATGGCAAGTTATTAAAACATTGGCATTGAGCTTGAAGGCTCTCTTCTGGACAATATCTACTGAAGCTAAGGCTATGCGACCAGCTCCAGCCAATATGTGGGTATCGTATTCCATTCTAGGTCTGATGCAGAACTTGTGAGGAGCGCTAGATTTGACAGCCTGAAATATTTCTTACACCTATTCAGAAATCCAAGACAACAACTGAGAAGATGTGGACCAATTTTTGTAATTAGCCTCATACCAGCTACTTGCACTTTTCTCAATGCTGAAAAACAAAATTGTCGTTATATGGTGTATAGGCCGATTGAAGACGCATTACCATACTGCTTGAAATGATTAAAACAAGCAAAGTATTAATTACAACAATTTCTTTTCTACTTTACAAACCTGTTTTCGGGATAAAAACTCGATTGCCCTGAACTATTTAAGGCAATAACTGATATTTTGAGTCACTTACTTGTATATAAGTTTAAATCATCATTTAACCAGAGCATTCATTTCTTAAACCCTTCCTTTTTCTATACGGTAGAAGTAATGGAAATTTTTATTAATATCAAAGAACTTAACCAAAATAACAATTCTCATTTACGTACTTCTTTGACTGCTATGAAATTTAAATTTCATTATTTCTAATGAATTCTGTCTGCTAGCTTAAATATGTAAAAGGGTTCTGTGCATTTCAATTCAATTTGAAAATTATTGAAGTACTGTAGTCCGCTATACACCAAAAAATTTTGTGTGATGCTCTCATTCCATCTTCTTAACCATTGCCTTTTTTATTGCACGCCTTGGATAAACATGTCGTTCGAAAGCTTTTAGCATTGCGAATTAAAAGGAAACAAATACGTTTCATGTTTAAAAATTTATCCTGAATTAACCACGTTTCTGATGCCGATAGCTCTAACGACTATTTGTAGGTAAATTTGTTTCCTTTTAGGAAAGTGAATGTATTTGTGCGTACTCAAACAATGCTTCCGTGTTTTTCCAAATTCTACCCAATTCGCTGTGAAATAAGAGTACAGTTTTCGTTCAAGACAAAAATTCGTTTTATAAGCTTGAAGTCTCTTTCCCCTGAAAATCATAATCATTTTCCAATGACAAATTCAAATGCATAGTAATTAAATTTCTTTCAAGTGCATTTCATTTGCTTGTTAGACTTCATTAAAACATTATGTTCACTTTTTTTTAACTTCAAATTTGTCATTCTCTCTTGAAGTAAACGACTTTTTATTACCCAACCTCATTATGCATTTTTGATAACTTTGTCAAATGCAGTTCTGTAGATATGTGTAAAAAGTGCTGTAGCGATCGTAATAAATGAAAATCCGTTGGTGCAATGTTGGGCGAGTATTGTGTGTGAGGCAGTACCTCTCACCCCAATTTATAAATTTTTTCCTGGGTCCGTATTGCGCAGTGCGGTCTTGCATTATCGATTACAGATTGATTCACTTGATCCAACTGTTCACAGTTCACAAGGGCTGCATTCACAGTTTGTGCAGGTTTCAGCACTTAAAAAAAAACGATTCCACGAATACTCCACCAAACACAAAAGCTCCTTTTTCGTATGTAAACCTGGCTTAGCAGTACTTTCGTGGCGATTCATTAGCAAAGCCACTGTCTTTTGCATTTTGGATTATCATACAGGACCCATTTTCCAATGTAATTCAATTCAATTTTACATATGTAAATAAGATATTTAACGGCAGAATTTACAGTTTAATGTAGCAAATTTTACGGCGATTGAAAATTTACTGATTATATCACATAGGATAGCTAAAAAAATAATTAAAATTAGGAAAACTGCAGAAATATTTGTAAAATCTTAATCGTGATATTAATTTAATCCGTTCGGAATTGAAAAACAACTTTGAAATTGTTATCTCCTAGTAATGAAACTTTTCTGAGAGCTCGTAGACTTGTTTCTGATTTTTACCATGCTATACTAGGTTAATAGTACCTATATGCATTGTTCGTACGAAGCAACGATACATTTCTGTATAAATGCAAAATAAATTTGTTTGACTTTAATTTAGTTGCTTATAAAACCGTTTGGTCTTACTTAAATATATTTGATCTCAGTTAAAAACCGCTCTATTATTATTATTATTAATAACGGGGGATGCATACAGGATTCCCGCTTCTCATCTTCTCTCCGCGACCTTAAGATCTTTTGTGACATTACCCCTAAATGCCCTAGGGAGCCCATTCGAAATTAAGGTCTTTGATGAAGCCTACAACATTCTTGGGGGCCACTTTTTCTTCTTAAGATGGTATCTAAGTGGGCAATGCCCAGTAAGTAGGCCAGTTATGAGCCTAAGTTCCTTTTTGCCGAGTGTGAGGAATTCATTTGTCCTCTGTTGCAAATACTTTATAAACTTCTTCGTTTGTCTCAGTCCCGGGGTATTTTCCCAGTGTTCCTTCTTAGTTCTGTCCTCCCAAAGCCTGATCTGAGCTGAGAGGTGACTCTTTGGGTGTCCAAAGACAGGCTCAGGGCCAATAAACGGAGATTTGGCTCCTTTGCAAGGCGGTCCGCAATCTTGTTTCCCTTAATGCCTTCATGTCCTGGTACCCAGATCAGTGTCACCCTTTTTGTCTCGGTCAGTTGCTTCAGGACAGTAAGACAGTCGAAAACAAGCTTAGACTCAAAGGTAAACGAGTTTAACGCTTTATTTCTGCCTGAAAAATGGTTGGTGAGGCTCCCAGCGCCTTTGCGAGATGGTACCTTGGCCCATATATGCCCGCGCCTGCTTTACCTTCCATTTTGGAACCATCCGTGTACCAATTAAGAGATCCTTTTTCAAAGGGTAGGTCTCCAGTGTGCCATTGTTGACGGTCCACCAAGATCACCTTAAATGGTGTTTCGGCATAACGTCTGAAATTGGGTTAGCCATCGGGTCCTCTATGAAATCCTGGAGGACTTTCAGGTGGCCAACCAAATTATTTGTACTTTGGAGGTTTGCCTTTTGTAGCCTAATTGCACTAAGTATGGTCTGCTCCCTAAAATGTAAATGTAAGGGTAGCAGATCCAACATAGCCTCTAAGGCCGCAGTTGGGCAGGTACGCATGGCATCGGTTACTCCTAGACATGCAAGCCGTTGTAGTTTTTGAAAACTAGCTTGAGCTGTCTTTTTTTGTTTTTGGCCACCAAACGAGTGAGGCGTCACAGAGTCAGTTTTGGTTTAAGACCCCAATTTTGCCAAAAAGCCTGTGACATGTCCATGTTGCCACTGTAGCTTTATCTAGTACTCTTTTTAAGTGAGAGTTCCAGGTTAGTCTGTTATCTAAGGTAATACCTAGATATTTGACCTCCTTTTAGAATTCCACTACTGCTCCCTCAAGAGATGGTGCTTGTAAATAAAACTTCCTTTCTCTACTTTTATTCTAATAAAACTCAAAACTTATTTCAGCTGCTCTTTATACAACAAGTGATTTTACAAAAATTTGTTTCAGTTTCGATCTTACTTCAAAATTCCTAACGTTACAAATAACAATAGCGCTGAAAACAATGGAACTGATAAGAGCATCGATTTTGTGGAATGTTTTAATTTACGTACATGGTTAAATTCAAGTTTAACAATTAAGAGACATACTTAGTTGAACACAATTAGTTTTTATTAAATTGAAACATTGGAGAAATGAATATGAACACTGAGTGGAAAGCTTAACGTCGTCAACATGTCTTCAATAGATAGAATAAAGAACAACGGTCTCAAGTGTTTCCCTTGAAGTACGCCAGACAAAGCCTTCAAAACTCTAGAGATGGGATGTCGGAAATAGATTTGTTATGTTCTGTTATCTAAGTAAGACTCCGTCCATTTTAGAAATGTGGGAGGGGGGGGGGCATACTTTTCCATTTAAAAGCAGTGTCACAGAGTGAAATTACTTTTCGAACGCTTTACCAAAGTCTGTATAAATACAATCCGTCTGGTAGCCTTTTGCAAATCCGCCCGATGGTTTCCGAGACAAACTTCAACAAGTTAGTGGTTGTAGACCTGCCCCTAATAAGCCCGTGTTGGTTTGAAGAAAGCAAATTCTTGTAGGGAATTGATAGCTAAGAGTAAATGATAGATTCGAATAATTTGGGTATACAAGATAATTTTGCAATAGGCCTATAGTTAGTTTAAACGACCGTATTTCGGAAAAGGCAGGATCCCCCCACCCCCCACCAATGCAATGATTTGCTTGTCTAAGCTGGACCTATCCACAGCCCCTAGGTGTAACACCCAAACGGGTCACCCTGTATAAAGCTCTTTTCTAGTTGTTTCATGACTGAATTTAACTTAGCTATTACTTTTTACATTCAAGCTTATTTTTGTCGAATTCATTTGAATGAATTTCGAGCCGTGTTAAAGCATGACTAGTCCTTTAGAAAATCGCAAATTATCGGAAAAATTTTCAAATGCTTGTCATGGACTAATGTGAAAAGTTTTTCCTTCTCTATTTCCCGGAGCTCCCTTCGCTTGCTTTCTTTGGTTTTTTTTTCAGGTGGCATTAAAATTCTTCAGGTCCAGGAATAAATAGACTGTGCCCAGGATGTCCAGCCAATGACGACTATAATACCAGGTCGTCCTTCTCAACGATTAAGGTAAGTCTATTGACTCCCTTTCAATTCCTTTTCTTTTCCGCATCCTATTCCCATTACTAATCAGCCCTAAGCCCAATTTTTATACGGCATGATTTTTTTTTATTATGCATGCAGGAAGGTACTTAGTTAACCCACCACCGCGACGGGCACCTTAGTTTGTTAGTTTAATACAAGTTAAAGTATAATTCAGTCTTTTTATTTTTGTTGTTGTTAAGTGTCGCCATCAAAAGCAAAGAAAATGGAAAAATTCAAGAGATCAGTAACGAAGAATTTAAAGGTTACTTTTCTTTTCCTATTGAATAGTTTGCAGTGCATGATTTTATTCTTGAATCTGTTGATTGTTCATCTTCTTGATTTTTCCTATTCGTTACACGGGTTTTACACGCGTCAGCAGAACTGAATATCAGTATTGTCTTCGGATGACAATTTTACTGACTACACAAACGCGTTGCGTTCGTCAAACGATGAAAGCATTCCTCTTCTGTGTGCATTCCTAGTTTCTTCCTTATTCAAACTCCTTTCCGTCAGCTCTACAAAAATAAAGATTACAGTGTATATTAAACTTTTCTCAGTCATTTTTCTCGCAAAAGAGAGATGATTAGAAATATAAACACAAATTTCAACTAACATCTTATTTTCTTTACTTTCACTTTCCGCTATTTTAAGGCAGTAAAAACACGAGTCAATTTAATGTAGCTTAAACCGAAAAGTCAATCAGAAATAAGATTTTTGCTGTTCTTGCATACACAAATTTAATGATAATTTAGCGTATTTTTCCTGCAATTCACAAACAAATTGTACAAAATTTCATTAGCGTCTATCATAAAGCAGCAGCTTACTATTTCAAGTTTCCCGCTAAATGTTATAGTATTGGCCGCCATCTAAGTGTGAAAATCTGAACTGGAGGTGGATTGAGGTACTACTTTCTAATAGATGTCGCCAATTTCATATAATTACTAGTTTTATTAGTACCTGAGTTCCACGAAAGCTGTCAAACCGGTTTTTCTGCCGTGGAAAACAAGCGCTCATTACGTCAATTGAATTCAGTTACAATTGGTATGTGCTGTGCGATGGGAAGATTATCACTCGTTCGATTTGGTGATATTTAAGCATTGTTTACGCGTATGTCCGTTGAACTAATTACATGAAAATAATGCAATAAAAGCATTTCTGTGGAATGGAACGGTGTGATTTAGTGAAATTATTCGAAATTAAAGTGTTTCTAGTGCAATAAATTAGTGTTAAATTGGGCTGTGAAGAAAATTTCGCAAAATCCACAGGTGGTCGCGCTGCCAGTTATTATAAGAGCCGTGTCCAGTTTAGTTCGCCGCAATACCAACACCGAGCGCGCGACTAGTACCAACGTATTTTTTTTGATATCGCTAGGCAACTAAGTGTTCAAAACAAAGTGAAATCAGTAAAAAAATTACGAATATTTGTAAATTTCGTAAATTCCCACCAAATCCCTAACGAAAGGGTTGCAAATTGCAATTTTTGTGTAATTAAAATTGGAAATTGATATGACGTGCACGGTCGCGTGGAAGCAGCGGTGAGAGAGTGTGTGTGTGTTTAGAATTAAGTGAGCGAGCCCAAGTTTGTTGCCATCGACGGCTGGCGGCCTGCACGGCGATGCACCTTTGAAAAGGTTATACCTTACCTTCGCGTTGAGTGCTCGTATTCTAGTGTAGTGTGTGGTTCTACATTTATATAGTAGTAGTTCTGTGCGCCATCATAACCTGAGAAATTTAAGCCGACCATCGCCGTTCTTCGAATGTCGCGCGCGGATTTCTGCTGAGTTTTAGTGAATTTAATTGAATAATTTCGTTAGAATTCATTAAATGCAACATGGAAGAGCTTGAAAGGCGGCATTATTACACCAGGAACAGAGATTTTTGGATTATTTACAGTTTTCTTCTTATTGTTGGGACCTTGATCGACAGCTGCTTTTGTTCAGGTAAGTGTTGCCCTATCATGTACACATGCATGCATGCATGCATGCACACATTTATATCGTATCTGTGAGAATAGCGGGACTTTTGGTATTAAGTTGAGAGGGTTCAAGTTTTTAGGAAGAAAGGCGGTTTGCTTGTGGTCAGGTTAACCAAGGTGATGCAGCCAGGTGCATGGCAGATCCCATCCCAGGGGAAAATTTTATATTTATATGAAATTTTTTTTCACTTTGTGCGTGGTAGGTCTGTGATCTTCGATATTTCTGATTTTATTTTTATGGTTATGTTCCTACTTATGCATATATAACTGATAGGACTAGGAAGACTATCTTCTGTCTTACCGTTTTTATTTCTGTATTTATTTCTAACAAGGCATAGGTCTGACGTCAATCTCAGCATGCGAGATGATTCGCGAATCATATTCCGGCAAAGATATATTTTATCGCGGAAGATTATCATCTCTTACTGCGAACGTTACCTCCTTTGGAAGGAATGTGGATCGTCTCTTATTGCGAACGTCACCTCCTTTGGAAGGTATGTGAACAGAATGCAACGCTTCTCTATGAATTGCATTAGAATCATCTAGAGAACACGAAAGCAATACCTGTAGAAGATAGAAAAAAATATCGCTGAGAAATCACGTCAAAGTATCACATGAGCATTGCCTGGAAGAAAGGAAAGTGATTTTGCCAAAATGTCCTGAGAATGGTAATAGAAGAAATTGAATTATTTTTAAAAATAACTTTGTGAATTAGAGGAGTAAAGTATTTATGTAGGAAACTTCACTATAACTTACTCCGAACGCTTTGCACACTGAGCAGACCTCAGTTTTGAGGTAAAAATAAACATAATCGGTTTATATAATCCGAAGATGATTACTGGAACTTATCCTCCGCGCGGATGATTTTTCATCTCGATGTTTGTTGGGATCATATACACGTGCTGAATTTTGTATGAAAGTGCAGAACGGGTTTTGATAAAAGCAGCGTAATCCTGCATGACAAATGCAGCATGTATCGACTAACGATACGAGACCATTCCAAACCTATAACAAAGGAAATGTCGGTATGAAAAAACAGGTTAAACTGGAAGAGAAAATATTCTGTAGATATCGGCAGCAGCACGTGGACTAGGTAATTGTTATTATAATAAAAACAAGTAGAAAAGCTAGAATTGATCTAAGACCAATATTCTTATGGTACCCTAGATCAGGGGTGGGCACGCATGAGGTCAATGAGAACCGCATGCCGATTTTATATATATATTATGAAGAGCTACACCACCTACAAAAATTGAAATTAGACATTACGCAGCTTTGTTTAAGTGTGGATATTATGATATGTATGTGGTACGAGTTTTCAAAATTCAATTATAGAAATAGATTTGTGCTACATTTGCAATGCCTGATCTTATTTCATCTCGAATATCTCCATTTCCTGAAACAGCTTTAAAAAAAAAAAATTTTCAGATCGTTTTCAATTCTTCATTTTTTTCCTTATATTTATGTAACTTTTCGTCTTTTCTTCGTCTATATAGTGATTAACTAATTTACTCTCAAAATCAGACACACACACACCGCCGAAGTTATGCTTCAAAACTAATAACAATTTCTGACAAATCAATAATCATTTTTTCCGTTTAAATGGTAAGGAACATGAGGACAAGTTCCATTTCCAGTTTTTTTTTCCATTTTATTTTACAAATTCTGAAGTTCCACAAAATGTAAAAGGCAAACGTTGTAAAATGACTGTAAGGAGATATCACTGGGCCATTCACTGTGTCATAATTTAACCGTAACTATTCTAAAAAAAATCTTAAATTGCCGATGAGTTTTGGCATTTTAATTCATTAAATTTACAATCTGCAAAACAATCCTCACACATTTTCGTATTTTAGGTAAACTTCGCTAAGAGTTGATCGCGGTGAATTATGCAGTGAATAGATAGAAAGTGTGGAATTTCAGGATTGTTTCTTAAAATACCAACGAGATCCTGGTTCTACCTAACATTGTAGGGGCACCGCTAGTCGCGACTAGTCGTGGAACTTCCTGAATGTCTGTAGACGTCACGGGCTAAAAGCCTGAATGCTGTACAATTTTTCAAATCACAGATCAAAACAACCTATTCTCACAATTTCACTTATACAATGTTCTGTTGTACGGTGTGATATAGTTAGGAATCTGAGTGATCAACTAAATGATTATTTCACTATTAGGTGTGACAGTGAATCAAGACATACCGGAGGTGTTTTATTATACGTGAAAAAAAATGGCAATACGAAATAAAAAAAAAACTGAGGTGTTTGAGGGAGGTACCTGGGGATTGAATGTTAAAGTGACCTTGGAGAAATATATTGTAAATGTAGTAGTTATATATAAATCACCTAGGGTGCAAAATAGTCATTTTTGTGAGTATGTTGACACTTCTATTGAGGAAATAAGCGATTGTTTAAATGACTTCTTGGTGATCGGGGATATTAATATTAATTGGTACGATGATAATGATATTTACAAAAAAAGAATTGAAAATACGCTGATAATGAACTCATTTAAACAAATAGTGACAGAACTAACTAAGATAACCGCGAATTCTAAGACATTGATACACTTTGTTTTAACAAATAGCACTGCATTTGAGGCTAGAACAAATTGTAGTTTAAATATAATGGATCATGAGACGATTGTGATCTCTAGAGAAATCAATGTTTCGCATATGGAAAAGAGTAAGGGTAAGATAGAATTGCTCAAATATAATAAAGAAATGTTTGAAAATGAAATTAACGTAGAACATCTCACCGAGAAAGAATTGTGTGTGAACGAACTTGCTGAAGTGTTACAAGTAGAGATCGATCGAGTTATTAGAAAATTAATTGTTCTTAAGGATGAAAAATATCTTGGAAATGAATGGTTCAATGGAGAACTCATTAAAATGAAACATGAGAAAATAAAAAAAAGATCCAAAGCAATATTAACGAATAAGGACGAAGATTGGAGTAATTACCGTGTTTTGAGAAACGTATATAAACGGCGACTAGAACAGGCAAAAAACATTTACATACAGAATAAGATAAACTCGTGTACAGACCAGAAATCGATGTGGAGGGTATTAAAGACGATGGTTATGACAGTGAAAAAAGACAATATAAGTAATATATGCTTTAAGGGAACGGTAATAAAAGAGGATCAACAGCTTGCAGAAAAGTTTAATGACTATTTTATTGATAGCATAAAAAAGATAAATGATAACATTCAACTGGTACAGTACAGAAATTTAATTGAGAAGGTAGGATCCAGATTCAAGTTTCGAAGTATAGACTTAGCGGAGTTGGTCGATATATTAAATGGCATGAATAACAAAAAGGATTTCAAGCTAGTTAATAAAAAGATGATAATAGATGTGTTTCCAAAGATAAACCTGGTATTACTCCAAATAATTAATGATTCCATGAAAATCGGAAAGTTTCCTGAAATTTGGAAGGATTCAATGGTGAGGCCGATAAAAAAAGTAAAAAATTCAAAAAACTCCGAAGATTTCAGACCAATCAATGCATTGTTGCTTTGCGAAAAAATTCTGGAAAAAGTTGTTCATCAGCAATTAGAGACCTATTTGGAAAATATGAATATTATCGTTGAGAACCAATCGGGCTTCCGCAAAAATCATTCGTGTGAATCGGCTATTAATATGGTGCTAAATATATGGAAGGAACAACTATATCGACAGAAGAAGGTAGTTTGTGCCTTTTTAGATCTTAAAAGAGCCTTCGAAACGGTGGACCGGAGTATACTACTGAAAAAGTTGGTGAAATATGGAATTAGAGACGAAGAATTTACTTGGTGTAGGAACTATTTAACTAATCGAAGACAAAGAACTAACGTTAATCGGCATTGGTCAAGGTCGTTGCATTTGGATCTAGGTGTTCCTCATGGTTCTGTGTTGGGTACACTACTATTTATTTTATACATCGTGGTAGTACAAAACTGCACTCTGGCGCTGTTTGCAGATGCCGCTATATTATTTGTGGCAATTGATGACTTTAAAAAAGGGGAAAGAGCTATGCAGAGGATCTTGACAGAGTAGACTTGTGGATGAAAAGCAATAAATTGAAATTAAATGTGTCCAAAACGAAATGTATGTGCTTGGATGGTGAACTAAATATTAATCTAGTTGTGGATGGAAGTAGAATTGAGCAGGTTGAACAGATAAAATACTTAGGAATAATAATTGATTCAAAGCTTAAATTTGATAGTCTGTGACGTGTATATGCAAAAAAGTAAATAAGAAGGTTGGTTTCATGAAAAGGATTAGGAAAAGGTTAACACTCCAAACAGCGATCAATATGTACAATGTTATAATTAAACCACATTTCGAATATTGCAGTACATCTCTTATATTTAACTAGTCTGGAAAAGCACGATCAATTGCAAAAAATGCAAAATAAAGCAATGAGAGTGATATTGGAATGTGATAGATATATGTACTAGAATAGATTTTATGTTAAGTGAATTAAGATGGTTGAATATTAAACAAAGAATTACGATGAATGTACTAGTTTTCGTTTTTTAAATTAAGAATAACTTAGTTCCTGGCTATTTAAGTAAATATATAAATTATGGAAGGGATTGTCAACCATATAATATAAGAAATGGAGATAAATTTAGATTACCTAATTTTAGAGATGCTAGGGCGCAGAATTCACTAATTTATAAGGGACTTATGTTATTTAACGATTTGCCGCGAGAAATAAGAGCAATAGAGCACTTAAATTTATTTAAAAAAATGGTGATGGAGTTTGTTAAAGAAAACATAAATTAAGATAGCGAATTTATATTCTGAATTGTTAAGTAATAGCTGTATAGCTAAATAAATAAATTATTATTATTATTATTAATTTATACAGTTATGAACAAGAAATATGCCGAGCTATCAAAAAATTAGTTGACTCTGTCATCTGCGCGACTAAAAGACTTAAGTTTTTTTGTTCGTAATTTGGAATTTAGTTGATATTGAGTTTAAAATTGGGTATGACTTATACCGTTCACAGACGACCACAAATAATTTCCAATTATATAATTGAAAATTATTTCTAATTGCCAATTAAATATATGGTGACAGACGATTTTGAGATTTAAGTCAAATTTTGTTTGCAATAGCCAAAGTATTAGTAGACAGCAGCCAACTGGAATGATTTACTAGGAGATCTAACAGTTCTTTTAAATAGACGTAAGAAGGTAAAAAGACGAAAATTCAGAGCAAATAAAAGACGTGTGTTACTACTTGCAGCAGTGTGGAGGCAATATTCGGTTATAAAAAGGAGACAAATTTGGACTATAGAAAGTGTAATCCTAATTTAAGTTTTTTTTTTATACTTATATGTAATTTTTCAGGCCCGAAATAAAACATTCTGGAAAGTAGATGTTCCGCTTCAGGATAATAAAAAATTTAAGGAGAACTTTCATATGAGTAGAAGTCTATTTAAAGAGCTATGTTAAGGCTTGTAATCCTTGAGACAGGAGGACACTATTATGAGAGATGCAGTTCCAATAGAAAAACGTGTTGCGATAACACCGGGGTCATCTGCGAAATATCGAACAGTTTCCAATGTTTTCGAAGTTGGGAGGACTACAATCGGTGAAATAATTCGGAAACTTTGCGAGGAAATACTTATGCAACAAAATGGAAAAATAGTTTATTGTGGGATATCCTCCTAAGCAACAAAAAATTTAAGAAAACCTTATTGAATTTACCATTTGTTCAGAAACATGCAAATTTCTTTGCTTTTCGCAAGTTTACTAATTTGTCTGCCAATAAAGCAATAAGCTTATAAAGGGTTTTCCAATAAGGTGTTATTTTGATATTCAAAGAAAAATGCCATTTTTTGAGATAAATGATCGGATCTTTATTTCATTATAAAGAGGAAGGTATGCCGTTTATAATGGAAAATAACATCAGCCAAATGACCACCACGACCACGCCTACAGGACCATATCCTTTTCATGAAATTTTCCACAACCAAATCGCAAAGTGGCTGTCCTATGTCCTCGATAGCCTTACGAATTCCACCTTTGAGGTCTTGAATCGAAGCTGGGCTGTTGGCGTAGACCTTCTCTTTCACGTGCCCTCAAAGGAAGAAGTCGCAAGGTGTTAAGTCACAAGATCACGGTGGCCAATTGTGATCACCTCTTCGAGAGATAACACGGTCCGGAAACTTTTCCCGTAAAAGATCAATGGTTTCGTTGCTTGCATGGCACGTAGCGCCGTCTTGTTGAAAGTAAACGTTGTCCAGATCAATACCATCCAATTCCGGCCATAAAAAATCATTAATCATCTGTCGATAGCGCAATCCATTCACCGTAACTGTTGCTCCAGCCTCATTTTCGAAAAAGTAAGGTCCAATGACCCCGCGGGACCATAAACCGCACCAAACAGTCACACGTTGAGGATAGAGAGGCTTTTCAACAATAACTCTTGGGTTTTCCGAGCCCCAGATGCGACAATTTTGCCTGTTGACGAAGCCATCGAGGTGGAAATGGGCCTCATCACTCAAGATAAGTTTTCGATGGAATTCCGGATCATTTTCATGCATTTCAAGGACCCAATCAGCAAAGACTCGACGTTGTTGATGATCGGCCGGCTTGAGTTCTTGTGTTAACTGAACTTTATAAGCCTTAAGACCCAAATATTTATGCAAAATACGGTGTAATGACGTTTGTGGAATGCCTAATTCCAAAGAACGACGAAGAATGGACAAACCTGGGTTTTCTTCAACACTTTCGGCTACAGCAGCAATATTCTCGGCTGTTCTTGAGCGACGTGCACGGGTTTTATTCTTCACATCACTAACTTGTCCCGACAGCTAGAATTTTTCTACCAATTTCTGTATTGCGGTCCGACAAGGTGCTTCACGACGACCCAAAAATGTTCGAGTTTTACGAACCGTCTCTGCCACATTTTCACCATTTTTATAGTAAATTTTAATAATTTCAATGCGTTGTTGAATCGTGTATCGTTCAATTTTTATTACTGGCGTAGTTTCTACTTGTCAAATGTCAAAAAATGATAGCTCCAAAAGTGACATCTACCGAAATAGCGGGCTAATTAAAATAACACCTCTTATTGGAAAACCCTTTATATATACAGTTCATCCAAACACAACACTCTTTGCTTGTTCTTTTTTACTTTTTCCATAACATAACAAAAAGAAAAGTTTTCTCACCGTTTTCCTGTTCTTCAAAAAACTTGTTCTTAAACGTTGCAATTTGTCATAAACGCCACAAAACAGCTGCGTCTGAAAGCTGTCACTGTTAGTTTACAGAATCACTACTACGTGTTTTTAGTGGCGCTTTGGCGATAATCCACAAAAACGAAACTCAATTATGTCAATGTGGCGATTATGTAATTACTTTGTGGGATAAATAAAAGTTTAGGGGTGACAAACGACAGAGATTATCTTGTTAATGTAGGTAATTTAGAATTATGGCTATCGTCTGTCGAGGTTATTACTTCGTAATGTCGTTGTAGTGGCAATTGCGACTTTACAAATAAGACACACTGACGTCCCATTATTGTAAATAAAAGCTAATTTTTCGAACCAATTTATTTTGTAAAGGTTCTATTTTTTATTTTCTAGTTTGTATTTTCGTTTTGATGTTTTTTGAGGTTACGTTAATTAAAGAATTTAGTAAAATTTGTATCTAAAGTTTGATATTGAAACAAACAAATTAATAAATTTACGCCGCGGAAAAATTACACATCACAAGCTAAATTGTTTGATAAAAAAAGTCTACCAGATTTTTTGAAATAAGAAAAAAACACGAAATAAGGAAATTTAGCTGATAGAAAAACCACCAACAACAAAAAAGGATAAAGAAAAAAAAACTAAGGAAATTCAAAATAAAGTACAGTCAAACCCCTCTAAGTCGAAATCGCACTTGCCAGTGGAATCAATTCGAGTTAAGGAGGGTTTGCGGAATTTCGAGTTATTAATGTGTTGAAAAAATCGATAATTTTTGATTGTTTCTTCTGAGTATTTTTTTATTGAAAAAACATTCAATGTTGTTTAAGAACATTTGAATCTTATCAGGAACGGTATTTCGTCATCAGAATCTTCATCATTTGTGGATTCAAGAGCATCATCCTCAAGAAAAGGACTTGTTAACACGTCTTCATCAACTTCATGCTCATTCTGGATCAGTTGGGAATAAAAATATCAGACTGTCGTGGACAAGGATATGATAACCGGTGCCAATATGAGGAGAATATAATATCAAGAAGTACAAACAAATATATTACTTGTAAGTCCCAAAGCGTTTTACGTACAATGTGTTAGTCACAACTCGAATCACGATAATTGCAGCATCGACATCGCCTTGGGATGTTCTAAAAAAAGAAAAAGAAAAAGAAAACACGTTGAAAAAATTACACTTAAACAAACCATTATCAGAAACTAGGTGGGGGGAATGCCGCTTTGATAGTAGGTATAATCACCATTCGATCTCAAGTACGGCAATTTCGAAACGCCTTGATCGAAATTGGCAACAACGCATCTGGCAATGAATTTAAATTTATTGCCAGTTTTATCATTTGGTACGAAATATTATCAAAAATTAATATCGTCAGCAAAGTGGTTATGGTAGTACTATTGGACGTAAAGTCCATACTGTCAGCATTAGCTGACAGCTAGCTCACTCTCGTGATCAGCGATGACACAGCTAGCGTGCCGCCCTGTGACTAGTACGGGATAGTTATTATGAAATTATTCAGACTCTGTAGACGAGCTTATGGCCATTGGAGTCTCTTTTTCAAAAAATTTGTTCAAAGTTTGCTGAACAGCTTTTTTTCTGATGTTAAGGTAAAGTTTCTTGTAACAATTAATATCATTTGCTACCGCTCAAGAAATTTTTACACTTCTTTCGCTGTCAGGATCATTTTTTAAAAAAATCTCAATTGCTTCGTCTATTAGACTCATTGCTCTAGAAATTCGTTGTGAAGTTCAATTTCGACGTTCACATATATCTAGCGAGCTGTCTTCTTCGTTAGCGGTTTCCAAATCCCGTTGCACCAATTCCTCGTTAGAAATTTCTTTGTTATGAGAAGCTAGCAATTCATCTATGTCAGTCTTATCCATACCTTCAAAATTACATAGATTCTGTTGTGAAGTTAGCGATTTCATGACAAACAGTATGTGCTTCATCCTCATCAACTTCTAAAGAGGAACTGTCACCTTTTTTCTTGTGTACACATTCTGACCATATTTTGCGCCAAACACCGTTCATGCAAGATGGTTTTACCTCCTCCCAAGACTCTGAAATAATATCGATTGCTTTCAAAATATTAAATTTTTTTCCAGAATTGCTGTATTCTAGTCTTATCGGGTCCATCAGTTTCACTCAAAAGCAGCTTAAATGTTCGTCGGAGATAATAGCTTTTAAAATTCGAGATTACACCCTGATCCCCATCGGATGTATCAATGATGTGGTGTTCGGTGGTAAAAACACAAATTTAACATTTTCTGATAAATCATCAATATAAAACTGGGTGACCAGGGGCATTATCTACTAAAACTAAAGCTTTGAAGTTTAAGCTCTCTTTATTGCAATAAGATTTAATTTCAGGAATAGCACACGTGGAAACCCGCAGTCTTTAAATAATAATGACGTTATCCGTGCTTTTTTATTCGCTCGCCAGTGTACAGAAAGTCGATCTTTTGAACAACCCTTCAAAGACTTAGGATTTTCTGATTGGTAAACTCAAGTAACAGCTTAAACTTAAAATCACCATTTGCATTGCCACCTAGAAGTAGTAGGGTCAGTTTATTTTTACTAGCTTTAAATCCTGGTGCAGATTTGTCAGTTTTCGATATAAAAGTTTTTTTGTTTTTCGTAGACGTTTCCAAAATAAACCAGTTTCGTCAATATTGAAAACTTGTTTTGGGACATAACCACTCTCGTGAACTATTGTTTTTAATTCTGTAGGGAAACGGTCCGCAGCGACTGTGTCTGTGCTGGCTGCTTCGCCTTTGAGAGCAATGCTGTGTAGATTTGTGCCGTGACTAGTTTCAAAATGTTTTTCTTTATCAGTGGCACTACCACCTGCACCGTTCTTATACATAGATTTGCCTTTAATATCTTCGCAAATAAGCTTTTTACTTTTGCCTGAATTACCATTTTGCTTAATGGAATTTTCTTTGCAATTTGATTTAGAATCCAAATAGAAAGCAAGGACTCCACTTTTAGCGTCTAAAGATGTTACAGATTTAGCAGCCTCTTTTATTTTAATATGTGCTATCTCGAGTTTGAATAGTTCTGACAGTTGTTGCAGCCAGATCAAGAGCTTTTGCTATGTCTACAGCCTTTTTTCCATTATCAAAGCGTCGTAATATGTGCAATTTAATTTCCAAAGTTATAGTTTTTTTTTTTTTTTATAATTCTACCAACACTGCTTTTTCCACTCATGATTATTATGGTCTAAAAAGTTGAAATATATATTTAAAAAAAAAGCAGGGTTACAGCCTTTTAATATTTAAATTTTTTTTACTTTACCTAAAAAATTTATAAATCAAAAGGAAACCCTCCACTGCAACTATGATTTTTACAATAATTAACCAAAAAACCTTCTACTGCAATCAACAATCAACTAACAGTTGAATGTAAACTTTAATTTTGTGATTCTCCGAAAATCCAAAAAAATTTAATTTTACAAAACTCGAAACTACGTTTCAGAATAATTCTCAGAATAATAATAAAAAAAAACATTGCAATTCAAAAAATTGTTAGAGTAAGTAAACAAAAAATATATTTGTCTTTACACCAGTAAAATTTATTTCTTTAAACACATATAATGGGCTCTATTCTGTCGGTAAAATTTTATCATTTTATGTTATGTTATGCATTAAAATAAAATAATTCCCTAAAATCGTATTCTGTACCAGAAATTTTATTTTATTTTATGCATCGTAACAAAAAATGTTTCCTGTTATGGAGCAAAACATAAAAGAATCTAAGCAGCACATTTTAAAGGTATTTTGACACATTTTATGAAAATGACATACCTACTATACGTCAATTAACATTTGTTGTGCGAAAGTAGTTTTAATTAAAAACTAAAATGTCCACCGTTAGAAATTGTAGAAATTTGCACTTGGTGCGGTATGGTAAAATATAAAAAGTTGATTATATTTGTCTAGGTTTTAATTTTATGCAGAAGAGATCATAGGATACGATATCTTGCGATTTCTACGATCCATGTGAGTTTCCCAACCTTAGGCTTCAAAGGTCTTTCTGTCTTGATAATTAATAAATATCTTATATTGTGATTTGTAAACTAATTTTGCAAACTTACGAATAATTCTAATTTATACCCAAAATTTTTCGTTGTAACAAACACTTATGGAGTAACTAGAGCCTCATACCGGAAAGACATCCATTCCGTTCACTTTGAGTTAGGAATCTCCAAGTGAACAAAATGGATGCCTTTCTGCTGCTTTGCATTTCTACAGACATGGTTCGTATCAAACTCCAGTCAGGAGTTTTCATATTTTAGCACTTTTACCAAGTATCTCAACAGCTATTAAGAAAGCAACTGCTTTCATAGATGATTAATTAGTGGGTGATTTGATAGAGTATCACGCAAATTTCAATTGACCAGCTGTTCAAAAAGTATAATGTACTAAATATTTTATGTTACGTGTTCATAAAAGAATTCATAAATTAATTTTATGGAATTACGACAGAATACGAATTTTTAAAATATTTTATTTTCATTTTATGAAGAAGGGATTTTATCGCCACAAAATAACATAAAATAATGTTTTATGAAAAATTACAGAATAGGGCCCAATATATAGTTATATCACCTCAAGGCTGATCGTCTGTAAGAGAAAGAAAAGGGTTCTTGTGAGTAAGACATACTCAGTGGGTACAAATAAAATCTACAATATTCTATACATACTGAACTAACTCATTAATATACAATAAACTGGTAGCGGGACGCACCAATGCTAAAGAATCTTCCTCTTATGGGGCGGGCTGGAATCTCAACTAGAGATTAAACCGCACTCAAACACGGGACCTACCCATGTAATACACTCCGTGTGATGTTAACTTTGGACATACCTACGAGTCACCGAGTAAATGCTCACTTAATATTAATCACAATCTAATCTAATAATAATCTGCGTAATCACTCCCATTTAACGATAATGTTACAAACTCTCTAATGTAACCTAACTACAATCTACTTAGTCACATAATTATATTTAAATTTAACTAACACACCCACGTTTATTCTACTTGTCATGAATCTAGCACTAATTATTATTTTTCTCGGATATTTAATATTCAACTACGCGCACCAACAAACCACTTCCAATCAACTAGGCAGGTACAATAAAAGATCGCGTCAGAGATCCCTTCTTAACCAAATTCCTTTTTATTTTAGATTTCTTTATTACCTTATCCATGCAAGCGAGGCCGTCAGCATCCTTCAATAATGAGGGTTTAGTTTGCCTTGAAATTTCCGGTTAGTGCTAAATACCTAATTTCTAAGAATAATCTACTGTATTTTCCTAGCTACGTGAATGTATACCTTACTCCTGGTTTGTGCAGGGTTAAATCAGATGAACATTATTTGAGTTGTTTATCAAAATAATGAAAAAAAGCAACGCAATACGAAAAAACATCGATTCATAGCGAAAATGCGTCTTACTTCAGTAACGCAAAACCAAACGACGCAAAGTGAGGTCTAAAGCCTTAAGCCTGAAACACATTCAATGCAGTAACTTTGACTTCAACTTTGAATTCATCGACTTCACATGGTATCTTAATTGGTTGAACTTTAAGCTGCCACAATAAATGCAGTTGCAGCAGCAGTGAATGCGACTTCAACTTCGACTTTGAGAAATTTCAAAGTTGCTGCAATTTTTACAGTACTGACAACTTAAAGAATTGTAAAGTGCATTGCTGGAAAAGTAAGAAAAATAAAATGTTTTCAATCTGTGGTCATCTTTCTCTTTAAATACTTTGAAAATTGTATTAAAAATTCCTCGCAACTCTCGCTCTTCAGCAGTATTGATTTCTTGTGTCCAAATAGTTCGTGTATTAAATGCAAAATCAATCACCTTATTATAATTTTTTTAGATATTAAAATTTTTTTAAATTTTTATACTGCTCCGCAACAAACTTCAGAAAATGTCAAATTGGCTGTCAAAATGAAGGCGCTGCAGTTAATGTGGCACACATGTGCAGTGAAGTCGACTTTACTGCAACGGCTACTGCAAAGTCGAAGTTACTGCAGTGAATGTGTTTCAGGCTTGAACTATACAATGAGATGCAGTGCAGTGAAGTGCAATTTATAGCCTGTGTGATTAAACGTGGCAACCAACATTGACTGCACTGCATGAAGTTATGCTAATTTCTAAAACACTGCATCGCACAGCGCACTGCACCATTTGACATTTGTTGACAGAAGTGAATTGAAGTAGGCTGATTCTGACCAAAGTATAAAGTGTATAAATTTTTGTTTGGAAAAGTATTAAAAGATGGATACTGATGAAAGGTTAATAGAATTGGCGAGGGAAAAAAAATTTTTATATGAAAACTGTCACAAGGATTATAAAAAAAAAACGACAAGAAAGAAAAAGCTTGTACGGAAATTGGGAAGGAGTTAAATGTGACAAGTAATTTGAAAGTTACAAAACAATTGGCCTTATTTACATTTAAATTGCTAACTTAGGAGATGCTGTAAAAAAGAGGTGGAAAACAATAAAGGATCGATTTCTTCGACTGAAAGAAAAAGAGAACAAAGCCGTCTGGAAGTAGTGGTGGCAATAAATTAAAGAACTACAAATTTTATGACTTACCTACTATCATTTCTAAATGACTCCAGCAGTGTAAACAAGAAGTAAGTTGAAGTTTACATAAAATATAGCAATACAGGCTGAAAACTTTTATTTTTATAGCACACACTGCAGTTATGACGAACCGGCTCCTGAGGTGTCAATGTCGTTTGATAACATAATAGAAGAAAGTTATGAAGAAGAACTCTTCGTTGAAAAATCGTTGGTCAACATTACCCCTGAAACAGAAGGCACAAATACACCGACGCATTCGTCAAAGTCCCCAATCTGTGTTTTAGCCTTAAGTGTACTGCGTTTAGTATCCTTTAAAAGTAGATTCGAATTACCTATATGCAAATCACCAAAGTATTTTTGGTTTTCTATATATGAATGAGATTGGAAATTTAGATCGTTAAAGAACCAACACCACAACCAGCGCCTGCACTCCGTAAATTTATGAAATTTGAAAAAAAACTCCCAATGATTTTCCCTAATATGTATTATCATTTCCCTAAAATTTTCCCGGGAAGAAATTATTTCTCAAAATGGAGGGAAACCCCCCCAATTAGGCAACCATGTCCCCAACAACCCTATTGATATGACTTAAACCACAGACCATGCAAATAAATTTCGCCAAAGTGTGTAATTTTGTATGATTATTCAACTTAACCTCCCACCCACCCACCGCCCCCCACACCTAACTCATCACGCAAGACGACAGACACAACTTATTCGAATCGTTTTCAGCCACCAATAATGCACACGAATTCTGAAGAAATATTCTCGATTTAAATTCTAAGAAAAAATTCAATTTTTGTATACATTGAAAAAATTGTTTGGTTCGTGCCCATGATATATTTAGCCGAGATCAGTGAGTTATTGAGGTTTGCTATGAGCTCTCACTTTCTTCGTACTACCGTCGATATCTGCGTATTCCTTGTCTGTGCGTAAACTATCTCTATACTTATAACGGTGCGAGCTATAGGGACGGAATTATCTGTGGCGAAAATTTCTCACACGGCGCCACAGTGTGATATTTTCACAATCTAGAGGGACTTAATTATTGCAGCTAAATAGTTATTGATTTCGGTGGTTATTATGGAGTTACTACTAACGAAATTCCTAATTATTCACATAATTCTTATTTATTTGACATATTCAAGAAGGAAAGCACAATAATTATTATAATAATCAATAAATTTATTTGACTCGTCTGAATGATAAATTATACTTACATATATAAACAAGCTTTTGGAATTTTTTATTTGGTAAAAGTCTAGATTGTCATGGCAAGCAACTTTTTTAAAATGCATGGCTATTAAAAAAGCATAACCAAATTTATATAAAAATTAGAAAAAAGGAAACAAGAACAAAGATTTGTTAAAAATTTTTATCTAATCGGAATCAGAATATGCACCAAGATTATCATCTTTGCTAGTATTTAAATTCTGTGGTTCTTTCAACAATTCCAAAACTTCTGGAATTATTTGTTCTCGTTTAGTTTTGGGTGGAGCACGGAAACTGGCAACAAAAGGATCTAAGCTGATTAATAGTCTGTGTAGCAAATCAGTGTTGGTGTCAAGTCTTGAAGTCTTTCTTGTGAATAGTTCCCTATATCGCCTACTATGTTTATTCCTTGCCTCTTGCACTTCTTCAGAAAATTGTCCAATCGGAAGAACACAAGATATGAGAATATCCTTTCCATGGCAAGGAATCTTGTGCACGCCTTAAGGCATCGAGTACCAATGATATTCTTTCAAGTATAGTTCCAATGTCTGCTTTTCACAGTCAATTTGGAACCCAAAATTTAAGCATTCCAATATCACACGGAATCGCTTTATTAACTCCAAACTAACACCAGTTATTTCGGCAGACTTCTCATATCCGTGATAATAATTTCAGTGGGATAGCACAGCTTTTTAGCTTCCTTTATCTTATAATAAGGTGGATACAACTTATTATTAATGGAATTCACTTGTTGGCGTATAATATTATATTGATTAGTCATCAGGCATCAACTATTAGTGGGAGCACTTGGTCGGCAGATTGCGAGTTGGCTTCTGTTCAAAAGACTCGCGAGCCTTCTTAATCGTTCTGCCTCTCGTAGGAGAAGCAGCAGAGAGTTCCTTGACAATTGCAGCAGAATATCTTTTCCCTGCCTTCCGCAATTTAATTTCGGTGGCCAGAGACAATTCTTCTTGGCTTGATGACTCTAATAGGACTTTAACTTTACCTTTTTGAGTCTTATGACCACATTCTTCGAATGCTTTTTGAGGCCTACCAGGCTTGATACTTAAATCACCTTGTGAAGTACTTGGTAGAGCTTAACTACAGCATCAGGAAGATTAAGATTCCGTTGAAGCCACGATAAATTGGAACTTAGGAAACGTCCTTGAAGTCTGCCCGATTTATTCCATCTTTCCTCAATTTTTTGGCAAAAACTCCTAACAGTTACATTCAAATCACTTAAATGCTATCTGGCAATGCCGAAGTACCGATTTCTTCCAAAATATATGAAATTATAGCATTCATTCTTCTATGTTTCGAATTTTCGATCCATATGTTAAAAAAAGACTGTCGAGAAATTTGTATAGCCATTCTGAAATTGAGAAAAAAATTATTGAAATCGCAAACTTTCGCAAAACGTTTTTACAGTTTTTTTTAGCCCATGAATCAAACTTCGGCAAACATATAATAAGAACGTAGTATAATAGAGTATAATGTGTTGAAAACCTTCTTATAAGTTGCGCATAGCAGTTTCATTATATGTAAGTCATCAATAAATTCAAAAAATATTTTTCGGTCTAATGAAATAATATTTCAAAAAGAAAAAGAATGGGAACTTACCTTAATGAATAAAAGAGAAAAATAAGAGCAAAACAGAATCACTAAAGAGCACAGGTATAATTTACTTAACGACAGAACTCGAATGAACAAAAACACTTTTGTTGGTACATTTTATACCTGTGCAGGTAGCCAGAGTTTCGTTTCATTTTTGTAATTGTTCCGGTAATTTTCCAGGAAAAATGCACATACTTCAATAAAATATGGATATTCTGCAAATAAAATTTACAATGTTTCTAAGAATTTGGGTCATTGAAAAATTCAATTAAATCCCGCTAGATTGTGAAAATATCACACTGGCCGCTGATGTGTTTGAAATGCGAATCAAATTAAAAAAAATCATAATAAAAAAAATTAGTGATAAAATAATTTTATTAAGTCTTTTGTAGTTTTTTTTTTATTTAATAAAAATTTTTCCCTGTCAAATATTCCGCTGAGCATCCTGCCACATAGATGCTGCTCTAATGATGCTGGGGCTTGAAATTTGCTCAAAATCAGAATTCATAATCCTCTTCATATGTTTACTTAGTGTCGAACTCCATTAATGCGACATAAAATTCTCATTAGGTAAACTATGCCTACGTACATTTACCTATACCTATATAACTGCGTAGGGTGAAATATGTCATAACCAGTCGACAGATATTAAACAGATAAATTGTTGAAATGCGGGCAAATAACTTCCATGGGTATTCCAGGTGGTGGCTAAAATTGCCTGAATAATGGTTATAAACTGAAACTAAAAGTTGATTTCTGGGGTGGGGTACAGGTGTTGAGGGGTTCGTCAAGGGACTTTAACTTTGTCCAACTTATGCTAGTACCCACCTATGTACATATATATGCCGACTTGATGTTATTTTTTATTATTTACATTATGCTCACATGTAGGTATTTACCTAACGTGTGCAAATGAATACGTCCGCTCAATACTCGAGATAGGGAAGGTGAAGAAATTCGATCACACCTGACGTAATTCTCTGCCGTACGTCGCCGGCTGTTTACATGAATGAACACCAGACTTATTAGTTTGGTGGGGGTACGATGTCGTGTTTTACACACAATTCAATGAATTCCGATGTATGCATATTTTGTAATTTCGATGTTTTGAAATTCGATGTTGGCGTTACTTGAGCGGGAAGGGTTAGCTTAATTGGAACTTTGCTAATTCTAGTCATATATAAGAAACGTACCTACATACATACGGTTATATGTTCCTGCATCCATATGTAGGTATGTCTCAAAATTTAATGCATGCATTGAATTGAGGAATTGAATTCATTGAGGGGCAGTTAGCGTCATCGTAAGTTGTACGGGTTTTTTATTAGATGTGCAGTTTTATTGTTGTTGCAAGCAGTGGTGGACACATAGGATTCTGTCCTGGGGGGGGGGGGGATCTGTACGCACAGGGTGTCTCGTATGTGAAATATGGTATGGGTGGTGGACCCCCCCCCCGGCCTTTCGGTTTAAGATATTACTGGACTTAATTTAAGTATGTTTTTATAGATAACCTTGTAGCTTCTGAACGTTACACCCTATGATGATGGTTTCAAATTTGTTAGATAGACAATCGTTAAACCTTTCCAACGATCTATAAATTTCTCCCCTCCTCCTCACCGTTTTCAAGTTATAGTTTAACAAACAATTTCAGAATTTTATTTCGGTTTTCTTATTTAACTACTATTTTTATCAAAAATCACATCCTCAACCAACACCATATTTTTCATGTTGGATTTAAAAAGCCCAAAGGTTCGCTTTAAAATGATCTATCACAGATTTGTACTCAAAATGTAGCCCTTCAGCATTTTTTTACACTTTTTTCTTAACCCTTATCCTGTGTTCGAAAAAACTAACATATAACTTGTTTATGGGTCAAATTAGACCAATAGAATTTTATTCGTTTTTAATACATTTAATACATTTTATAGTTAGATTAGAATGTTGTGTGCGAATGAACGCACTACATTGATTGCATCTTTTGAAGTACATATTTCGCACTATTCTGTAATTGGACGCAAAGACAACAGCACGATTGTTTCAGGCTTTTCAGTGGATCCTCTCTTGAAACACTAGCTTGCATAGATTTCATTACTGATACTTCGCTTCGGATGTTCTGGAGCATGATTTTCGATGCATGATCTCCTCATTGATTAGAGAAAATCTTAGTTCTTCCAAGAAAAGTCTTCGCTTGAATCGCTTATTTAATTGCCATACTGGGTTTATGTCTGTCCAAATGATGAATGCATTACAGGCTGATATATCTAACATGTTCGAAAAGAGCGCCACGGGCCATCGGTTAGTCTTTCGCTTACATGTATCGAATTAGTTGGTCTAAAGTATCCACTCCTGATTTCGTTGAATTATAAAATGCTATGATATTTTGCCTTTTCTGCTGATCCGATGATATGAGCTTATCGTGGTGCAGAGTACCTACTTAGTAATAAAACGCAACGATTCTTTTTTTTTTAAATATAAGCTACTAAAGTAGTATTGTGTTGATATTCGAAGAAAAATTCACTGAAGTAGGTATATTGGTTTATTCTTGAGTTGTGCAATTTGAAGTGGAAGAAACGACTTATTTTTCCTAACTGTTCCGACCATTGTAAGCTTCGGATATAAAAGTTCAACTCATTAGTCATAGAAAGTGAAAAAGTTGTCGTAACAGAGCGGCCTTTGAGATCCTAAACGAGATCTAACTCAACTCGCTTTTCTTGGTTCTGATCAGGTTTGAAAATCCTTTCTTTCCCTGGATAGATTTGCAAATTCCAAGCATATTATTTTTTACTATCGCAATATTTAATTACAAATTAAAAGCTTACTTTTATTTTCTTCCACCTTTTAAATTTATTAAATTATTATTATTTTCTATAAAATAGTAACAACAACAATATGGCAGCATGAGTAGTCGAAATTGACAAATTATGGTTGCCAATAACAATGTTTTTGTTTCAGTAACTTTACAAACTTCAGGTCTTTTTATTATTCCGGATACGCGTACATTGCGAAATCGATGTCTGGAAAAATGCAGAACGCGTTTGCTTCTCTCGTCACTCATAAATAAATTTCCGTATATGATTTACTATCTCCGTAACGATTTCTGTAAAAAATGCATGCCATCATAATGTAAATCCTGCTTAAGTTGGAAGAATTTTTACGAGAATTTTTCCAAACAACTCCAGTAGCACGCAATACAAACAAAATAATACTCAGTGGGCGCGTTCACTGCCACCGAAATAGTGACTTTTTGTCGACTACGAGTCACTACCGAGCGTTCACTCCGCCAATTTTGACAGTAAACGACTACGCTTGACTACGACTATCGTTCACTCCGCACTTTGAATTACCAAATAGTCGACTACATTCGACTACGCTCAGGAGGATAGTCGATCGTAGTCGGTTTGACAGAACTACACTACGACAACGGGTACGCTACCGAAGTGGCAGTGAACGCGCCCAGTGATAAGTGTTTGGAATTCTATCAAAATATTCATTGGATTTGATTTACGTAAGTAATCATCATTAAAATCGACCTCGGCGACTTTGTGAGGATGTTCATTTGAAAAATTATTTGCTTGCGGGAATAATCAGCTACCACGGAACTTTTCAGCAGGGATCGCTCGCACATGGATGAAGGCTCAAAAAAAGGATCGTCCGAGATAGTTTCGGAAGATGAACTTGTTCATGCACATACATATGTGCATTTATGTAATAGATGAATAAATTTGTAATTGGTTTATTAACAGCCATGCTTTTTCGTTCTTTCAATCATTAGGACCTTTTCGCTCACACGAACGCACGCACTCTTTGATGTTAGGGAGAAAAAAACATAATGAAACTCTATAAAGAAAAATTTTCACAAAAATTAGTCCGCCTATTTTTGTCATTTGGAAAAAAAGTAAAGAGTGTGCTGAATTGTGCTGTGTTGTATCACAAATGAATCTGAAAAATTTAATTTGGTATGAAGAAGATAAGATTTTTTTTTTAATTAGCCCAATCATTGTGAAGGTTGTATCGCGTAGTACTCAACTTGTGCTGCATTGTACTATAAAAAAAAAAATGTGTCATAAAAAGTGTAATTTCCGAGATTTTTACTTTTTCCTTAGGGTAGAACGTAGTACAAGTTAAACACAACTCGGTATAACCTTGATTTTTGCAATGAAAAAAATGTCTAGACTAACTTTTTTTTCCAAAAATGCTCGTAAAAAGCGTAATTTTTGAAAGAAAAAAAATTCTTTGCGGCACAACATAGCAGAACTTGAGCCCAACTCGACATAACCTTTATATTTCCAAAAAAATAATGGCTGAACTAACTTTTTTTTAATAATTTTTATTTTCATCATAAAAAATTTAATTTTTGAAATTTTTTATTTTTCTTTGCGGCACAATGCAGAATAAAATCGAGCACAATCTAGCACACCCTTTATTTTTCAAAATTCCGAAAATGGCTGGGTTAATTTTTTTTTTTGAAAATTTTATTTTCCTCATAACAAGTTTAATTTGTGAAATTTTTTTTGTTTCTTTTCGACAAAGCTCAACACAATTCGAGCACAATTCAGCACAAGCTTTATTTTTAAAATTTTCAAAAAAGGCTGGGCTAACTTTATAGACATAATTTGTTACCCCTCCTCTGTGCAAGTTTAATTGTTAAAGTTGTTTTTCGCAACTATTTTAAAACGATTCGTTAGATAGTAAAAAAAAATTATAACCAATTTTATAGGATTTCATATTCTGAAGAAGTTTTTAGTATAATAAAAATGTCCTGGCTTGATCTTTTTCACAGTATACGCTAAAAACCTAAATTTTTATATGGAAACACCATGAAGGAGTTGCCCGATTTAGTCCATTTTTGAAATCTTATTTACTATTGTTATGAAAAGGCCATTTCAGTTCAGTATGTCAATTCGTTCTCAGGCAGTAGCCAAATATATAGTGAAAAACTATAAATTCTTGTATGGCAATCTTACGAAGGAATTACCCGATTGGTCCTATTTTCAAATATAAATTTTTATTTTTTTTTAATAGCCACATGCAAAATTTCAAGTCAATATCTTCAAAAATAACCAAACCAGAGATTTTTGATCAGAAACTGACCCATATATTCCATAGTGCGTCCCCCAATCCTCCCTCTCTCCTTGAATTTTTACCTAAATAACCGTAGCGCTAATAACAACTATTAAACTCATTATATTTATTATTATATTATTATAATTAATAATTAATAATTAATTAAGTTTGACTGATTTATTATTTCATATATTTTGCACACGACTGCACAACGTCGTAGTATACCTACAAAGAACACAAATTTGAACAGCATTTTATTTACTATAAATAATTTTTTCATACTATAAACTACTAAAAAAAAAAAAAACAAGAAAAATTCTTGCCAACTTCAGTGAAACAATAATTAAATTAGAAAGCCACCAATTGCAACCATAAAGCCGCAAGCGAATTTCTTCATTTCTGTTTGATTGATTCAAAAAGGATACACGGCACGGATGTTCAGTTCAGGCAAAAATTATTCATTCTCTGTGAATCCGCATCGTATCGTGTCACTGTGCAACAACGCATATCATCCTCAGTTATATACGTATATAAAGCTTATTCCCGTATCACACATGAAAACTCATTGAAATCCATCTCACGTACATCGTGTAGACATATGCCAAAGCCACACATTCGATTCTAGGGGTATACCCGACCGAAACAAGAAATAATAAAAAAAAAAAAAAACAAAATTTTAGAAGACGAAGAAGTAGAAGGCGACGTCTCTGTTAAAAATTTCTAAACACGTCTTCCGTGTGTAGCATTCACTATTCAGCGGCTATTTTTGAGCAAGTGCAGAACATAATGTTATCAGCCATAACCTCAACAAATTCACGTATTGCATGTGCGGGTGGATACCCTGCCGCCACCCGTGCCGCTCTTCAATGCACAGGAAAATACCACTCAATCTGATCCCTTTGGTGCTCTTGTCATGAATATTATTGACATTTGAATTTCTGTGGTTAACTACGGCTACCACTGAAGAACCTGGAAAAAAAAACAAAATCGTCTCACTATAGTATCTGCGTCGAGGTCTCTGCTTTGTAAGCCTTTTGCATCGCTTTTGCCTTAATGAAGAATTCTTTACCATAGCTATGTAACAGCCCCCCCCCCCCCACCATCTGAGTGAGGTCTTTGGTCTTGCCTTGAGAATATAAGAAGACAGGATGTACTTGAGGCCTCTTAGGAACATATCAAGACTCTTTAGAATAATGAAAAATTCAAATTAGTCTAAGCATGTCTATCATTTTTTTTTTTTATATACCTTTTTCACTTTTTATTTAGGTAAATGTCCATTTTCTCTGTCTTTCTCTTTCTTAAACTTAAGCCAGTCACTTTGTCAAACTGACAGTAGATAATGCCCGAGTTATTTGTGCGTGTCTAATGGATCTAATGTAGATTTCTATCGCAATAGCAGTACATCATAGCTTCAGTTTGTTTTGATTTTACTAAGTTAACTGATTGCGGATGGTGATGGAGTCATGTTGGAGCTTCGTTGGTATACCTAAGTGTCTGACAAGTCGTAAGTAATTAATGCCTCTCGAATGATTTATGAAGTCGCACTTGTTGCAATGCTATAGAAAATTACTTAGAGGCTTTGAATTCATACCATCAAGGAGGAGTATTATAATGGAGAGACTGGCTGACTGTATCCCTTTGGTTATTTTAACGTTTGATATCTGTTTTTTTTTTTTACATTTTCATAAAGTTTTTCCTTTTTTTTTTTGTTATTCTATAATGCATTATGATGATGCCAATGGTCATAGTATACCCTATAATTCCGATAGCATAGTCTGAGCAGGAAACGAAAAATGGTAAAGAAAAGATAAAAGTAAATTTAGCAAAAATATTAAACATTTTAGAGAAAAATAAATTAAAATAAAAAATTGACGCGACTGCAGTAAAAAACAAAAAAACATCACAAAGCTAGCTTGGAAATAAGACGCCTGAACAGGTTGCCATAGAACTTGCTATGAAAAAGAGTTTCACAATTTCCAGAGAATTATCAGTAATAACGGATTCTTCAAGTTGTTTTGCTTATGCTGTATTATGCTGACTATATAGCTGTATACATAATAAATTTTGTAATCGGCTACCAATTATAGGAGCACATGAAATTCGAAAGAAAAATTAAGTCAAACTTACAGTGAATGTAGTGCACATGGATTGATGGTTTCGTTACCATTTCTACTATAACAACAACAACATTAAAATAAATCAAGCTATGCATGCATATATTTTTCCATGCTAAGTTTTTATAAATATAAGAAATATTTGCTAATGCTTAGAAATCTACGGTAATTAAGGTAATTAAAAATATTTTGATGTACCGCCAGAGGTATCTGAATTAATCCAAGTCATCTTTTGGAGCAGTATCGCCCACCAATACTGAAGAAAAATATTCGAATAAATTCGTAAGAAATAAACATGGCATTTCGATCTCTTGGCTTCGTCCCTTTGCTTCGGCCACCTAAAAACATACACTTAAATTTATATATGAGCTTGGGGTTATACAGGATGTTCGGGAAACAAGAGAAATATGTAAGTAGGCTAAAGTAAGCCAATCGGCTTATTATTGGGTTGTTCTGATATCAATGGCTGTTTTTGTCCCCTTTCCCACCCCTCTTCCCTTTACTCGAGTAAATGAAGAGAGACTCGAGTAAAATTACTCCTACCTCGCTTGGCATTGTGGGCGCCCTTATGTATATGGAAATGTTCATAAATCGTTAACTTTTGAACTATTAATGCAGGAAAAAAAATCATGTCCTTGTTAATCCTCGTACAAAATTATTGCAAAAAATTCCATTCAAGTCTGAGGATTAATAAATCTGAAGTATTATGAATGGATGAGTGTAGGTATAATCTTCTAAAATTGATCTTGCGATATCTTTTATTAATTACATAAAAAAGAAATAGGTGCCGGAAGGATAACACCAAGCAAAGTTCAATATTTTTATTCAAAAATAAAATGAATTTTCCACTTTCAAATCTTAATGTTAACACAAAAAAAAAAAATAAATCAACTTAATACAATTAAAATTAAAATTATAAAGAATTCAGTCCGTTCTGTTATATCTCTAAGGGTTGAGCTGAAATTAGAAGAAGAAGAAGAAGAAAATTACTTTTAATACGAAGGAAAAAAATTGTGGGTAGTGAGATCACCTTTCTCAACTACCACACAGGAATAGCTTAAATTTATTTTATCCGTTTACACTACTAGTGAAATTCCCAAATCAATATTTGTGAGAACTTCACGGAAGTGTGGGAGACCTGATCAATGTTCAGGCCGTTATGGATTGGGGAAGTGTCCAGGTCAATATTCTGGTGGGTTTTGGAGGAAGGAACTAGAATTCGGCTTAAAGTGCTCGAATTCTGGGTAAAGTCTAGGTCAGAGTCCTAGACTTGTTTGTTGGATGGTCAGCGAAAAACTGACTGGTCTTCAGCTCGCGTTTTTATAGCACGAAAACTCAAAAGATCATTAAAGCACAGCTATGGATATCTGATTATCCAGATAGAGCCATGCGCGCCATCTTTCTAGTCAATATTTAGTTGGAGTGGTGACGAAAATAGTTTGTTTGGTAACCAAAAATCCTTTAAAAGATTTATGAACATGTTTCAAGTGTTTGCACCACCTATAAATTTTGGAAAAATTTCAAATGAGTATATATGGTGGTACAAGGAGGGGATCAGAATAAACGTTGATTCAATAGCACTGAGCTAACAATTTGTGCATAGTAGTTTGTAGGTTTGTCACACAAAATATTTCGTTACTTATTACCTATATCATTAAGACAGTGCTACAACTCCTTCACATTGAGCTAGAGAGCTGAAATTTTGTATATGGCATTACCATTTACTACAGATATAAATTTGAAAATTTACGAAATCCAATATTCCCTTCTTAAGGTGCTCCTAAACGGTCTGACAGAATGCCAGATATCTGTCAATTTTTGTGGATAGATACCTGTAATCACGGTGGTAAATGTTGACACATATCTTGCGACAACGTCTGTCACTCAAAAATTTCAAGACTACCAATCTGACCAGTAAATTTTTGAACTGAACAGAAATCTGTCCAGTATACCCGTTAAAAAAATTGTTTTGTGCACATAGTGATAGGAGTATAGAACAGACTGTAGGAGACAAGTTCATATAAGGTTTGTATTATATCATATACATAGTAATTATATATTATTATATCTACCAGATATATAACAGAATATAACAGAATTTTCCTATTTTGTAATTTTATATTTCTGGAAGGAGTTTGATATAAGCTCCTTCTATATTTCTTTTAGTTATCCACACTTTAATCCAAATTCGTCTCTTCTTTTTACTTTTATTACTATTTTCTTTCACTTGTACAAAATGCACTATGCACAATAAAAACATCCACGTACCTTTTTCTAGAAGTCATTTTTGAACAATAAACTTCACATTAGTTTGCGTTGTCTTTACTAGATAAAAGCAGTAACTATGTAGATTGATACCTTTGATATTTGTGAAGAGTTAACTTTGCTTTATTCATGCAACATAGTTTTATAAAAAAAATCCACAAATGATCTTCAATTGGCATAACACTGTTGCTGTTGGTCGGCCTTGTCTGATCCGAACTTCATTATCTCTGAAAGAGTTTTTACTCAATTCGATTCCTATCAAAGCTGTTCAACACATTAGAGTGAGTTTCTAATTTGGTTGGGTCAATAGATTAATTACGCCGACTTTAACCACATTATTTGAATTATAGTTAATACTGCATGTGGGTTGAAGTGATTGAATAATGTAATAAAATATTATAAACCTAAGTGCGTAAATAAGTTTAGTTCGAATTCAGCAGATTAGATTAACACGAAGGTACCATGTTAGCCGGAAATTGTTCTGTGATTGAAAGACATAAGAATGAGTTGACCCTAAAATAGAAAAGACGAAAGCGGATCAAAAGTTTGACAGGTTTAAAAGACAAACTATTGCAATTTTTTTTGAAAATATCTGTAATAGATGTTGAGTTACTTTTATTTGAGGTAGCTGGAAACATGAAGATTATCAGTGTAAAAATGAAAAACAACCCCATGAATAACAAGCACTCCAAACACCGTTGCATACATTGTGAACATGAATTTGGTTTCTTTTTAATAATTTGTCGCACTCTTCGTATGACAATATGACAAATCCATTGAATAACTAATAATAAATATTTATTTAATCCACAAATCACAACGAAAACAGACAAAACTGTCAGTTAGGAATTCTTCTTCTTACTTTTCCATAACTAAAACAACGGAGAATTTTAACAAGTGGAGTAGAGAATTTGGGAATTCTCAAAACAAATTCGCCGAGTTACAGAATTCCGAGTGGAGAATTAACTATCAAAACAACTCTCATTTCCCAAATTCCAAAATTCTCCGTGTTGCAGAATCCGGCCCCTGAGGACGTTCCGCATCGAAGACCGCAGACACGTTAGCAAGACACGACTGCCACTACCGAAACAACCGTAGCGACATTGGTTTGAATCCGTGAAATCTCTTCCTGAAAATCGCTGGTCAGCCAGGACTGTCACCTGTCAAGGTGCACTCCTGACGCATAAGAATTCAACATTTGGTCCCCATTCAGGTTGACATTGGGACAGCCTGGAGCAGAGACTATACTTCCGTTACACTTACTATTCGCACCACAAGTTTTTACAATATAAAAAAAAATCACAAGCACAACATTGAAAATATGATAATTGCATTGAATTGCCTTTTAACGTAATCACAGCAATTTCATTCTGGTCAACATTTTATTTTCTGCTATTTTTGACGATTAGCTGCGGAATATTGCGAAATTATATGCATTGCATTTTGTGCCAATAGTACCAGTCGAACCTTTGCTAGACCTACACAGCAACCATTTTTTTCTAGTTTTGACGCAACATTTATTTTTATATTTATTCGTTTATATTCAACATAGTGTTGCCACTAGAAATATTTCCAGGCCACTATGAATGCTTAGAAAACGAAACTAAATGGATGATACGTCACAGGAACACTAAAAGATATTAAGAAGGGTATGTTACAAGTCAGTGAGAATAAAAAACGGAAATTGTCTCGTGAAACGATTCAGAATAGACGAAGTGGTATACCCATAGGAAAAAATTTGTGGTTCGTTTGATTTAAGCACTGTGGAAAAGACGGATACTGTCCAACAAATGGTTATGTGGTAGAAAATGATAATAATGATGACTTGTACTGGCTACAATACGTCCCTTGCCATAATTTTTTTTTTTTTTTCATAAACTACCTTTAATTTTTTGCTAATTTATTTTTCTAATAAATTTTCTCAAATTACTAAACTACTACTTTGATTTATACTATTTTCTCGTAGTTTCACCTGATTTTATGTTTAAGTATTATGGGAACATCTTAATTTATACACCTGCCAAAGTCATCCCAAAAGCCGAAATAATTTTAGCAGGCCCTTTAAGGGTATTTTTCTCTAAAATTTTATACGATATAATTTTTTTATTTACTAGCTTATATAAACAAGATGTCAAGTGCTGTAAAAAATATATTAAATTTTTCGAAAGTTTATACGAAAAAATCGATGAAACCGTCAAAACCTGCCAATGTCGAAAGGGGTTTGAGAGAAAATTATAGAAAACTTTAAATCAAAAATAATTTACTTTTGTCAAAGGAAAATGTAGTTAATATTATTTTTTTCGTCTGCAATAATTTTTTTTAATGGACGGCGCATCTCCGCTTCAACAATGTCTGCTTCACTTGCTTCATTCACTCTTGTTACAGCTCTGCTTCACGAGTAAAATTGTTGATCTCTCGGATACTGGTTCCACAGAGATACTATTGTTTTAGTTTTAATTTTAAGGGTGAAAGAGTCAACGCCAACCGCTCTTACACATATATTGTGTTTTATGATTAATGGTTCGGAATTTATAATGGAATCTAACATTCATGGAAAAAGTTGTTTGTTCTCTTTGTGCTCAGCTTAGTAGGAAATCAGCCTAATAATTTTCGTTATTCTCCTATTATAAAAAAATCAGTTTTGAAGACCCTTAGGGGCTAGTTTTTTAGCATTTGAAGACCCAGGCCGGGCCTGACAACTATGGATAACCATAAAACTAAAAAAAAAAAAAAAATCCTTAAAAACAGGGTTCGAGGACATATATCAATGGATATACATATATCATGATATATATCCGATATATATCCGATATATATCCGATATATATCAAATGATTTTTTGTGATATATATTAATACAATACGACTCGCGGCAAATTATACCTCATTCCTATTAAAAAAAGGCATATCAACGTATATCAATGCATAGAGAATGAACAGACTAATCAGACGATAATA
Source organism: Dioctria rufipes (assembly GCA_963924295.1). Classification (NCBI taxonomy): domain Eukaryota; kingdom Metazoa; phylum Arthropoda; class Insecta; order Diptera; family Asilidae; genus Dioctria; species Dioctria rufipes. Next base: position 32,414,471 of record OZ002742.1, read on the forward strand.
ACTGTTCGTTTCCCGCCGATTTCGTCAATCAAAGTCAAGATCACGCGGGCTCCTGTGCGGAAAAACCGTATCAATGAACTTAGATGGCTGGTCGAACATACACAATGAACCGATTGCTTGTTATAGCATCACAACAGGTGAAGGAGATTCCGTTCTCGTCGATACTGTCGATACATCAGGAAATTCACATTCTGCCGAATATTTGACAACTGTTGCTAAGCAATCAATCAAAAAGGCTGAAGAAAATTTCGGAGTTAACGTACGCAGTTTTGTTACGGACAATACTGGAAATGTCACTAAGATGCGACGTGAGTTGGAAATGCAAGAATACATTGATATTATCCAATATGAATGTAGTGCACATATCATAAATCTACTTGCTGAAGATGTAGAAGTTAAAGGTGTCATTAACCACGTCATTAAAGTCGTTAAATATTTCAGGAATAAACATTTGTCAGCAGCGCGGTATAAAGAAGCCAAAGGTAAAAAATTGATCATGCCTATTGTCGTACGCTGAAACTCGATTTGTGATACAGTACGATCATTCGTTGAAAATCGCGGAGTAGTAGTGCAGATTTGCCAAAATCATCGAGAAGGAATTGAGAGTGACATTTACCAAATTGTCGACTACATTCAAGTTGCCAATAATTTTTTGGAATTTCTAACAAGGCTGGATTAAATCGCAAAAGCTTTAGATCGCTCCCAACGAGATGGCACGACGATTTCAATAGCTGTCGAAATTTAAAACAATCTAGAGAAAGACTTATCAACTCAACCGACTGAAGTGAAATCTGCTTTCAAAAAAAAAGGCGCGATATTGCGTTAGATGCACCATATTACTTGGCAAATACTCTTGATCAAAGATTGGCAGGCAAAAACTTGACCCCTGATCAACGGAACACAGTATTTGCTGAATTGGAAATAGACTTTATGTCAATGGTTACATTGATAATGACCCAATCATCAATTTTTCCGCAATATCTATTTGGGTATCAGTTTCAAACAACCCCACCAATGGATTGGTGGAATCTTTTAGACTGAACACCACAGATGTACAATGGCAGCAAAGGCAACACAAAAAAAAAAAAGTTTCTGAATATGTGTGAACAACTTCTGACTGCAGTTGCATCCACAGCGGATTTTGAAAGGATTTTTTTAAGTTTTGGTCTGGTGCAGTCAAAACTGAGAAACCGTTTGGGAATTGACGAGGCTAATAAATTGGTGTACTTGCTTAAACGCCTTAATAAGTCTTCAGGAAAGAAAAGGAACTTGGATTGGCTATCAGATCCAACACACGCTGAAGATGTTACTCAACCTGCTGATGTCGTAGAAGTAGATAATATGATTCAAAATGTCGTTGATGTCATAACCATCAGACCTGATTCAGAATCGAAAGATGACCTCTACCTTTACCTTCCTTGCAGTCAAAATGATGAACACGGCATTTTTTGATTATTTTATTTTATTTGATAATTCATAGTTTACCAAATGTACACCATGACTGATTTGATAACGAAAAGACTTATTTGATTTGTTTATAAATGTTGAGTTATGTTTCTAATGATTATTGTTTTCTTACCTAAAGTGTAGGTATTTATAATCATGAAAAAACTAATGAACCACTGATTGATCAGAATTTATAAGATTTTATATTTTTGAGTTTATTTTCCTGATGTAGGCATAAGAAGATTTTATGCTTTTTAGTTAATTTTTTCTAATTTATAAGAAGATTTTGCTTTTGAGTTGATTTTCAATTATTTTGTTCAATAAGTACCTAAATAAAATTATAAAATTATTTTAGTTTTTTTAATAATTTATTATGTTTCTAAAACACTGTTTGCATATGTGTATATGTACATAAATAATACAATAAAATAATGATATTGCTGTCATACAAAATCGATATAGGGTGACCCCTCCAGTGGTTGATACCCTTCCAGTAGTTGATCAAATTTTTGAAAAAAGCTCGCAATAAGCAAGCGTGAATTAGTTTTACACATGGCATTAGACATAATATTTTGTCTGAACGTTGTTCCAACTGTTTTTGCATTTATTTGGGTTGTTCGCTACAGAGCACGTCATTGTGAAATTTTATTGTGCTATAACTCGTGTGTTCGGAGTGTTACAATTAGTTGCTGGTAAGTACACCAAGGGAAAATAATCCACTTGCATCTTGCGTTTTAAAACTTATATTTTCAGTATTTTTACTGTTTGTCATAGCGCAAGGATGATAATTTGAGGAAATATTTTCAACTTTTCGGATTGTTTACTTTTAACGTGGCAAATCTGGCTGATCAACTACTAGGCCTATTAAATGTGTAAATTTTAAAAGTTGATCAGCTGTGATCAATTACTGGTTTCCAGAAATCCAGTTACTGATCAGTTAATTAACTATTAGCTCATAGTGCGTTGCCCTTATAGTTGATCTATAAAATTTTTCATTTCTATTTGCTCTCACCAAATCTTTGTTTATTGTCAGATTTGATTATGGCGCCTAAGAAAATGTTCTTTCAATACGCTGAGTTTGATCTTCGAGCGGCTATAGACGATGCCGAGAAAAAGGAATTTCCCTAAGGAAAGCTTCAAGAGACCATGGCATACCATTCGGAACATTACACAACAAGGTATACACCTGCCTACATAAATCACCACTCAATTTAATGAGATTCTATGACTTCCTTGTATGTTAATTGTATGTTAGATAAAAGGAAAATCACCGGATAGCAGACGGATGGGCCCGCCGACCTTCCTCAGCAAAGCAGAAGAACAGCTCCATGCTGAATGGATCAACGCGTAGGCCAAGAAGGGGTTTCCATTGACGAGGAGAACACTTTTTGAAACAGTAAAAAACATCATTGAAACGGATAAAAGGCCAAACCCTTTTACAAACTCAACCCCGGGGGAAAAATGGTTTAAAGGATTCCTGCGAAGGAATAGTTCCATTTCTGAGCGGAATGCAGAGGCTATCAACACAGCAAGAGCAACAGTGTCGGAGAACAACATACGTGAGTGGTTCCAAGAACTTCATAAGTATCTGGAAACTGAAGGATGCCTTGATATTCTAGAAGATGGCTCTAGAATTTATAATGCCGACGAGAGCGGATTTCAAACTTGTCCAAAAACAGGCAAAGTATTAGAACCTATTTCGTTCAAGAACCTGTATGAAATCAAGACTGGAAAAGAAAAGGAAGCCATTACGGTGATGGCTAACTTCAGTACAGCAGAGGAAGTTGTTCCTGGCATAATAGTTTTCCCATTGCAGAAGATTTCGTGTGAGATTGCGCAGAATGTACCAGATGATTGGGGGATTGGCAGATCCAAAAAGGGGTGGATGCGTGGTAGCACGTACTTTGAGTATCTGGCGAATGTTTTTTTTACCCTGGCTATAGAAGCAAAACATGAAGTTACCAGTTTTACTTTTGGTGGACGGCCACAAGAGCCATTTGACGCTTGAGATTGCTAAGTTGTGCGCCAAAAATAAAATCTTGCACTTTGCACTCTACCCAAATGCAACACATATACTTCAGCCAGCTGACGTTGCTGTTTTTAGACCACTTAAAGTACGCTGGCGGGATATCGTCTACAAATGGAAAAATAAATCTGGAAACAAGGTACTGACGAAAGCTGTATTCGGTCCATTAATTGCAATAGCGTTTCGTGAAGGAGCTACTTCTGATGTCATAAAAAATGGCTTCCTAAAATGTGGCATATTCCCTTTCAACCCAGATGCCGTAGATTACGAAAGATGTATCACCAGTGAACAACGACAGTGTCCGCCGGCAAACCCAGGTGAAAACCATGTAAGAGTAGATGAAAAATTTTAATGTCCAGACGCTTTTGTACATTGAATCCCTTTTCAAGAAAGGTAGAGCTCAGGAGTTCAAAAGCCACGAAGGGAGCGAATGGAAAGGTGATGCAGAGGCACTTGAATTGTTCGACTTCTGGAAGAAAATGCGGAACAAATGCCTTGAACCGACTCCAAACCGTACAAATCATATGGGTGAACCTCCAGTTGGTCATCCTGCAGCATCAATGGGTAATTTTTCATCAACAGTGGATGATTCTCCATCACCAGTGAATGATTCTCCATCAACAGTGGATGATTCTACAACACTAGTGGGTGATCTTCCATCACCATTGGCTGATTCTCTATCACCAGTGAATGATTCTGCAATACCAGTAAATGATCCTCCATCACCATTGGCTGATCCTGTAGCACCATTGGTAGGAAATGTCAGTTCAGCCTTTGCAGATCATATCCTATGGCCTCACGATTCGCCCGATAAAAAGAAGACAACAAAGACAAGGTTGCCCTATGCGACAACGTCAAGAGAATGGATAAAATCTTTTGAAGACAAAGAAGAAGAAAAGAAAAAAAAGAGGCCCGAAAGAAAGAAGTGTTTCAGAAAAGGGAAGAGAATAAGCAGTTAAGACAAAGCCTGAAGCAAGAGAAGGCTAAAATTCCGACTAAGCGGCTAAAACGACAGCTGAGCACGCCAGAAAGTTCTAATTCCTGTGCAGAGGTTTCCTCCGTAGAAAGTGTGTGGGCGGAATCCTCGAGAAACGAGGAAGAACCTTACAGTTGGCAGCCAGTGCAGAAGTATGTTAACGAGTACGTCGTCACCAAGTATGACGGCAAATATTTCCCAGGAGTAGTCCTTGACGTCGCACAAAATGAAGCGACCGTGTCATCCATGGCGTCATGTGAGCGTCTCTGGAAGTGGCCGGAAAAGCAAGACATACTTTTTTACAAGTGGGACTTGGTTGTTTTACACATTGCTAAACCGAAAAATGCAAGCAAAACCAGAAACATTTTCTCGGTTCCAGAGTTGGAGAACTTATCCTAATTACGAGATGTAACATTTTACTATTCATTCATTTCATTTTTTAATGCTAAGTGATTTTAGATTAAAAGTCTAATATTGAACTGTTTAATTTGTTCTATAAAGGGTCTATCGGACGATAGTGATATAGTGATCAACCACTGGAATCACTTTGATTAATATCAGGATTGGCCTGATCAAGTACTGAGAAAAACATAAATAAAAAAAAATTATTTTTGCTAATATTGTTGTTGTTTTATTTGAAGACGATTTAATTATTTCTCATGACAGTACAATCATCACGGATTGTTGTAAATAAGTTAGTTTAATTCTAAAACTTTAAAGAGAGGAGCTATAATAAAAATCAGTAGCACTGACTTTTATTTGATCAACAACTGGCGGTGTCACCCTATATTACATTTTTGATATATATCGGATATAATATCATAAATATCCGATATTTTCGATCCCTGCTTAAAAACTAAAAACTAAAGTGTTCTAAAAAACAATAATCATCATTTTTCATTAGCCCACACCACGCTAATATTTTTCAATTGAGAAAATGTTTTCTTATAAGATAATTTCCCAGTTGAACCTAAGGAGGTCGAACAGAAAATTAGTAGTAATCCAAGAATATAAACGAGATCAACAAAAATACTACAATTGTGTCCATCAAAATCAAATTACCGAAACAATTGCTCATAAAAAGCAACTTTTCAAAGTACTTAATTCAGCTTCTTCGCCCAGAAATGCATAATTTTTATAACTCGATTATCCGAGATGCGGAGATTGCCTCCTCCTTAAGTCAAAGTGTCAAGAGATAACTTTCTTCTTATGTGTACTCGGTCTGGTCGCAATATTGAATTAGGCGGAAATGAGACGCTAATGAACTTGGACTGACAACTTTAATTAGACTCCTCGCAACTGTTAAGCATGCAACAGATGTAGCCGTTTATCTACACATAGTGGATTCAATTCAACCGCCCCCCAAGATTGCCTGACGAGGAACCAAGATCTCTTGAGATGAGATGGCTAATTAACTCAATTAGAACAAATGTCCCTAACTTGAGATTGTCGAATCCCCATGATTTGACCTCTAGAATCTTGGCGGAGGAAGTAAATCTATCTGCACTGTCGGTCGGTTTTTCTTGCTTAACTACACAGTCCAGGGTAGCTGGTTGAAATCTGTAAGTTTAAAAGTGCTTTATCAAGTTCAGATGGTCTGTCTCCCTTGCTCTCTCTGTTAGGTAGGACTTATATGTACAACGTATGCTTTGGGCACGTTTCAATTGTGATATTTTTTTTTTTAGTTCATGTTTTTGACTACAAGAAATTCAGGTAAAATCACAGTTTACCATTAAAGGAATTTTAGTAGAAACGAGCAGGTGTTTTTCTATTCTTTTTTCACATAAAGGGAAATTGTTTCCAAGTATACTATAGAAAAGAAGAGAAGAGAAGGCATATAAAAGCTGAAACTTTGAGCACAGCAAATAACAGATGGCCACTGTAAAAATACCTGAGATAATATAAAGTGAATTTAGACCGTCCAAGAATGTGGAAGCAAGAAATATCAAATCAAAGAGGTTCATGGTAATTAAGAAGACTCTCTTCTATCACGTGATGCTTTTTGCTTTCTCATTACCTGCCAGGTATGCACGACCGAAAGTTATTTATGTACCGGCGCAATAGGTAGACGACGACGACGACGACGGTTGACGTTCGAAACTTTAAGTGCTCTGCAATACAATTCAATCCAAGGAAAATAAATGGAAGGTATACCCCTATAGAAAAGGAGGAGGATTGTTACAATATAAGAAACGTTAACAGAAAAGAGGAGGAAGGCCAACCAGTTGGATAGATGATGGTTACCTTTATACATATAGGCACTTAGTCTAGCTGTTGTGCATTTCTATACAATAATCTAGGTGCATTTATTCGTTGCGTTCGTACATTTGATGTTGTGAGAAAATGTTTTTGTGCACGACATCCACAGTCAGCCGCCGGACGATACTATTCCTTCGTTTATGCTATAGCAAATTTCAAAACGTATATACATAACTACATAGATAGATACGTTCTTTCTATACACATAAATAGCGGAAATGGGTAATGATAGTTGCTTTGCACCTGGTTCTAGAGAAGGATTAAACTAGACGTGATGTAAAATGATGGATGCGTTATTTGTTATCTTCTGGTTTTATCCGAAAATAAAAAAAAAAAAATAAAAATAACAAAAATAATAATTGCAGAACATTCAACGCTTGTGAATTGTGAGAAATCTTCTTGACAGACATCTTTTCTGTATTACACTGCAAAACGGTCAAGAAAAGAAACGTATACACGATCAGTTTGCCTCCTATAGTTTAAAACAGGTCCGCGTATATTATGTACCTATCATGGTAAACGGAATTTTTTTAGATGCCCTGTCAGAGGAGGTAATATATAGGTATATACAAGAAATCAGATGCCAAGATGTCGGAAAGAAGACTTTAACATATATGAGATTATTGACAGAAAATATGCGTATTTGAGTTCATAAAACGTATACAACGAAGTAATTAATAAAATTAAATTAAAGTGAATAAAATTATTGAAATATTTCACGATACCATGGGCTATAATATGCTACCAACTAATTACTTAATCACTAATTATTAATTAAGACATCAGGATGTTAGATAGTAATGACAATAACGACTGCCTAATGTCTGAAAAAAGATAATTATTTGTAGGGTAAATGTACAATTAACGTTTCATCTTACTTTTTTGCTCATGTTATTGCTATTAAGAATATCCAAAATATATTTTATATTTTTATTATTATTTAAGCTGTTTACATTTAACAAACAAAAAAATTTTAGGTCATTTAATTTTGTTATAGTTTTGAAGTTTTTAAAAAAAAACTTCGTTTTTAGTTAGTATTCGAACACCAACATTTAGTATTCGGACACTACAGTTTCAGTGTCCGGACATAGGCTTTTTAGAAGAAATTTATTACCCATTTTTTGTCAAAAATAAACACAAATAAGCTTTTTCATAAAACTATACAATGTGTATTTACGAAACTTGATCAAACGAAACGTGCGTATACTAGACACCGAGACAAACAAAAAATTGTATGGCAAGGGGGGGTACGCATCAACCGTTTGTGAGTTACAGGGTGATAAAGAAAAAAGCTAGATTTTCACGTAATACCCTGAATCTTAAAATTTACAGGGCGTAGGGACACAGTTAAAAGCTCATTTTATGCAGAACTTCATGACCTTTCCAAAGATTACTCAACCAGCCCCATACTACTCTCCCATCAACAATTATGGTTGTCTTATCTAAATATTTCGGATTTTCTTACCTTTTTTTTTTTAATTTCACCTCTATTATTTTTGCAAAAAGGCCATTAACATAACTTTTTTTTTAAAAAAACTGTAAACTGTAGACTCTCCTCTTTAATATGACCTATTACACCCTATGTACTGTAGGCGTTAACCCATAACCCATTCAGGTCACACCGAAATTAGACGATATTTTTTAAAATGACGTGGTAAGGGAGCAAATTATCGTTGAGAATAGGTTTGAGAATAGGTTAAGAGCTAATAACTCTTAAAGGGCTACACTCAGCACCCAGGATGTAATAGGTCAAATTAAAGAGGATAGTTATATTAACGAACTTTTTGCAAAAATAATAGAAGTCAAATTAAAAAAAAAAAGGTAAGAAAATCCTAAATTTTTACTTTAGACCCAACTCCTGAGACAAGTGGAGTACGGAGCTGGTTGAGCAGACGTTGGAAAGGCCATGAAGATCTACATACAATGAGGCGTTAATTGTGACCGTACTCTATGTACTTTTTAAGATACAGGGTGTTATGTGAAAATCTAGCTTTTTTTCTTAATCACCTTGTAACTCCCAGACGGTTGATTCTTGCTCCTCATTAATTAATTTTACATTACAAATTGCATTCAAAACAACCGTTTTCTTTACCGTTTTCTACGGTGCCTGCGTTGGATGTTGTAAGTTGGCCAACTTTCTTGTCGCGGCTATTGTAATACCGGAGACAGACTTATGGTTTCAATATTGTAGTTCGCACTAAACCGCAAGTTTGTCTCTATATACTGAGAAACAATTCTGTATATACTCGGTGTATACTCAGTATGTAGAACATTGGAACTCAATATTGAAATTACGATAAATTTCGCGGTATAGAGAGTTTATTCCAATCTGACGGCGTTTATAACGATAATAATTTAATAAATGAACCTTTTAGAGCCGAATTTTATACTGCAATGTTGGCTGCAACTTTTTCTGACATTTAATATTTGACACTTGTCAAGTTGAAGTGTCTATTTCGTTTTTATTTTCTATATAGACAAGTAATTTCACAATATTTACTCGCATTTTGTACATGCGCGGAACTTTCATAAGTCAATTGACAAATCCTATGTAAGTTCTTTAATTTATTTTCAGTATCGTAAACTGCAAGTGTATCTCTGAAATTATATTATTGCAATATGACACAATTGCAATATCAATATCTCAAGTCTTTTATCGCTATAACTGCGTTCACGGTGTGCAAACTATAATGTGTTTCAAATGCAATATACTTCTGCATGACAATTCTTTACGTTTGTATACGTTGCATTCTGTTCCAGTCATTACGATTTTGTATTGTATTATTGTTGTATTACATTGAACCGAAGCACCCTGTGTAATTGTTCTATTGCAATTGTTTTACTTATTTTACCTCTCTTTAAAACATTCGTATTTTAGTTCAGTATAGTCTCATAAAAATTATATAGTGAAAAACCGAAGAGCTGGACATCATGTGCTGATGTGAATTTTTTTTTATTATACCTACTTACGGAATGTGGGAAACATCTGCCAAATATTGCCGCTTCATATTTATAGTTTTACATTTTAAAGGTATTTTTAAAATAAGCTAACAAGCGAATCGAGAAAAAAAGCAAGAGTAACCTACCTACAATTATATATTCGTGAAGGCTATCTTGTTCTGTCAATTGCATGCTAGGAGGAGAGCTAGATTGTTTACTCCCCAAGATATTATCTTTTATGTACATATTATATAAGTTCTATGTATAGTGTAGCAAAAAAGAACTGAATATTTTTTTTTTTACATAGAATTAAGAAAAAACTTGATTGTGTTAACAACGGTGCTTTTACATAATGAAATTTCACCAGCTAAGTATACATATCAGGTATATGTGTTATCACAGTAAACAGTCATATCAGTGTATCTCTGTTATCACATAGCCAAGACTCAAGAAAGATAACATTGGCTAGTGAGATAAGTCCATTCTAAATGACTCCATTCAACAGTTTACAGAACTGTGTACCTATGTAGACCGTTCTAGTTAGGAAAAGGCAAAACCAAAATCAAAATAGAAACGAAGCACTAATCTGCTTCAATTCAATTTCATCTTTATGCATCAACATATGCACATACACACATACACACATCCATAGCAAGTTTAACTCACCTGTACAAAAGAATGAATCGCCATGATTGATTACGTGCCGGGTCAAGGCTGAGAAAAAAAATTATTAACAATTTTTCTCGTTAAACACGTAATTTACTACGGTTGGAGATTTAATCGCTTGCATTTTGCAGCAGATGACTGATTTATTGACTTTAGTTAAGAGTGAAAGAGAAATTCTCTATGGCAGCCATTGCAAGAAATTAAATCAATGAAGTTTATGAGAATAATTTGAAATTGAACACAAACTTTTAAGTCTTCTCGTAGCTTTCTGTCTAATTTACAGTTTACTTAGTTATACAAAAGGTGCGGCTTCATAATCAATATTTATTCAAACAATTATAACTGCGATTTTTTTCACATACATACATATAATGTTGCCCCATTGATTTCTCTTCCAAAAATATCACGTGCTTTACATACTAGATTCTTTTATGTTTGTTCGTCTGCACCTTATCGTGTAAAATTTATATTAAAATCATGAAGAGCCATTAATTTTTGAGTTTATCATGAAAAATCTGTAATAAAGGACAAAATCATTTCATTGTAATTTTTCACTGTCAGTTTCGTGGTCATTGTGAATATATTAAAAATTCTGCATAATCACTTTGTACGCGTTGATATTAAACATAACCACACAAATGATGATTTTTGAAACGATTATAAATACCTATTACTAACCATAATTTAAACGGGCTGGTTAGCTAGCATTATCACCTAGGTGTGAGTATCTGACACAACTCTTAGGGCACCAGTTCTTTAGATTAGAGCAAATAACTAAGGCGGTTTAACTAATGTAATTGTTTGGAGACTCAGTAATTAAATATTGACACATTCTTGGACATGAAAAAGCTAAGAGTGTTCATTCATCTGTAAAACAAGGGCGGAAATAATTACGTAAAATAATATATCATTTTCAGATTTAATTAAACCTTTTCTAGAAGGAATTAAACCCTTTTCAGGAAGAATTACACCTTTTTCTAGAAGGAATTAAACCCTTTCCAGAAAGAATTAAACCTTTTCTAAAAGGAATCAAACCCTTCCCAGAAAGAATTAAACCTTTTCCAAAATTGTTTATGAATTTTGTTTTATTGTTTGTGGAGAAGGTTTAATTCTTTCTGGAAAAGGTTTAATTAAATCTGAAAATGCTATATAGCAGGCTCTTCTCCATTGTTCTGGTAGCTTATTTATTCCCGTTGAATAATATTCCCGCTGTCTTTGACAAAAAATATTTCTTAAGTGCCTTAGACACCTCATCTACATATTACTAAATGTTTTTCCGTTAATAAAATTCTAGACAAATTGTAATAGATGCTAATCTAAGGCCGTAAGGTTAACAGAATTTTATGGAGTGTGGTCGAGAAAATTCCAATTCAATTCTATAAATCCCGAAGAGTCATATGTTGTCGAGCTCTTCAAGGAAGGTGCATAACGAATGATGACACGTTATAGTGATTACCATTTATGATACATATACCAGATTCAACCTAAAAATTTCAACACAATCCGAGAATGTATAACGCGATACTAAAATTAGTGTATATGCAAATAAAACTCATGTTACTAACTCCATTAATTGTCTCTCTGTCAGAATAGAGAATTTAGAAGGAAACGAAAATATCAAACGCGTTATAGCAACGCTTTACTGATTACCACAGATATTTTTCCCCTCTCTTCGTCTAACAACTCATTGGTAAGTTTGTGAAATCAAACTTATGTTATCATATTATTATAATTGGGAGTGGGGAGTGGAAACTCGCCCTCTAGGGACTGTAACCAAAAATATCTTTTGTGCTATGTCCACCATTTTGGGTCCAGTCTACCACTTTCGCTCTTTTTAGGAAGGTTATTCCCTCATTAGGATCAGTTTCTCAATCATCTGAAGGGGTCATGAATCCCTTACACAGTCATTAGATCCTTTGGCGATCAAGTCCTGCGCATTCGGAAAATATGTGCTCTGCATATTTTACATTTTCGTTATAGAATCGGCAATTATCATATTTTTTTGTCCAGTTTTCTTACCATGTATTTCAGTGGGCAATGTCCAGTCTATTAGGCCAATGAATAGCCTGATGAGTTCTTTAAAGTTTTTGTATGGGAAGTTAATGAACTAATTTACGTGTCTTAACCTAGGAAGACTTTTCCATTGTACTTTGAGCTTTTTACGTTTTGGACAAGCATAGGTATTCACCGCAGACTTAGAGTAGCTACCCTTCCCCTATCTTTCCCTACATGCAATGACTCAATGGTAAAGCGTAGTGAAAGAAATAGGTGAAAACTTGTGTGAAACATGGTGCAAAGCGAATCGTGTCCAATTGACTGCATTTAAGACCCAAAGCTGTTTCATCTCTTTAAAACAAGATCACAATTTAACGACTCCCATTTCATTTGATGGAGCTTTAATTCCAGATTCCCCCTTCATTAAGCATTCTTGGCATTAACATTTCCAGTAAATTAACCTGGACAGACCACATCTTCTTTGATTTCTGAAAAGGTGTAAAAAAAATTTCAGCCGATCAAATCTAGCGCTCCTCTACAAGTTCTACATTAGACCTAGAATGTAATACAATTCCCATATATGGCTTGAGGCTGGTCGTACAGCCTTAGCTTCATTAGATATTGTCCAGAAGAGACCCTTCAAGCTCATTGACGAAATGGCAATAGCTTGTCATATCGACTCGCTCGAGCACCACCGCAAAGTCGGATGCCGCTCGCTTCTTTATCGCTAGATGCATTGCTAATGTTCCGATGAAATATCTAGTCTGATCCCTTGTAGATTAATTTCTACAAGCCGCACTCATCCTCTCACTCTTCCAAATACTTTCTGCCGTACTGTAAAATTCAGTGATGCGTTCTTATCCCGAACTGTGCGAATGTGGAACAGTCTGCCATTTTCTGTTTTTCCTCGAGCTTACAATCTGCAAAGGTTCAAGACTGACATACATCGGTACCTCTGCCATTTTGCTCATGTCCCCTAATCCTTCCTGCCATGCTTTGCTTTGCATCATCAAAAAAAAAAAACAAAAAAAAACAAGATAAAAATACAGGGTCTTTCGGCCATGATGAGTCATGATGATGGTGATGGTGATATAGTGGTGGTAGTTCTCACTTATCCAAACAAAAATTTGTATAGCATGGGGGGCGGAATATCAATCATTTCAGAGTTACAGGATTAAAAAAAATATGTTAGTTTTTCACAAAACACCCTGTTTCTGAAAAAGTATAGGGTGTACGGTCACCGTCAAGAGCTCCTTGTATGCAGATATGGCCTCTCCGCTCAACGACCCCTTTTTATACTCTCGTCTCAGGAATTATGGTGGTACCTATAAACTAAAAATTTCCTATTTTCCTACCTTTTTACTTTGATCTCTTTTTTTTTACTAGATGTTGGTTAACATAACTGTTTTTTATAAGAATTGTAAGCTTTGGACTCTCTTCTTTAATTCCTTTTACTACTCTGATATTTATTTTGTATTTCAATGGTTTGTCCAGAAAAATTGTATGTCCCCCCGCCCCATTTTTCCTATTTTTTTCATACCTCCACATCCTTGTTCTATCTGTGGTCATTAAAGAGTAATTAGCTCATAACGGTAACCATACAGTCTGTACTTTATCAGAAATAAGGTGTTTTATGAAAAACTAGCAAATTTTCTTAATCACCTTGCAATTCCGAAATGGTTGATTTGGCTAGTCGGGGCACGGGTGCCATACAATTTTTTGTTTGTGAGTACTATCCCCACGTGCCCTGGGGACCACCATGGCGGAAACACCCTGTGTCTACACTGTATTGAAGAGTATGTATATATATCTGACAACTCGTTTCTTTAAAAAAATTCAAATCATCCTCATCAGCAAGAGACCATTAGTTCATCACAACTTTGATTTTTCAATCAAGTCTACAATTGGTGTAAGAAACAACAAACTTTTGTATGTACGATAAAAACGAGTTGTTTATGTACTCGTTCTAATGGGGCCCTAAAAATAGGTGTTGCAAGAGAATTATCCTACTATAATTTATTATTTCTAGAACTGTTTTCATAACGTATTTGCAGAGATGGGCAATACTTAAGTAAAAAAAAGACTTAAGTACTACTTAAAGTATATTTTCAATACTTAAGACTTATTACTCAATACTTTTGAAATGCCCCTACTTAGTACTTGAACATAAGTACTTGCTTCTATTTACTTGTACTTAAGACTTAGTTTTGTACTTAAGTACCAAGATTTTTACTTATCTAACTCTTTATTGAAAAGCAAACACAATCTCTAGCGGAACTCCTTTTTTGTTGAGTTTTAAAGCACGCAAAGAACTGTTAAAGAATGTGCCGCACTCATGCGTCAATGTTTTATTAAAATCACTTCCCGAGCTACGTGCTCACTTTATCAACTTCCCGCCAAAGATTTTTTCATTGTTGGCACCGACGTAAGAGCTCTTTTTGACACAAGCAATTGTGCCCACGTGAAATAGAAACGTAAGCAGTCGATATTATATACGTCAGTGGACATAACCAAGGGTAAGCAAGCAATGCCTCGCTCCAATATAAAATCAACGATGCCTCGATCTGATGTGGGGAAGGCCTCAATTTTTTCTTAGAAATTTACTGGAGGCGATAATGGGTGCTTGGGAGGACTTCTAATAGTTTTTGTGAGTGTAGCAATCAATGAAAGGTGAAAGTTTTACTCTACTTGCTGCACCGAAAACTATAAAAAACGATAAATAGTAGCCACTGGTTACTCATATTATAGTTTTCAAAAGGTATTGATTTATTAATATCTATGTATTAACTGAACTCGATAAACTTCATTATATTACTGCCAACGTACAAAGATTCTAAAAAAGTACTTCAAAAAGTACTCAGTACTTTTTATAGACTTAGCACTTAGTTACAAGTACTTTTCATACATGCGATACTTGTACTTACACTGATGTACTCAGGCCTTCGGTACTTGTACTTAAGTACTTTTTTTTGGTACTTGCCCGGCTCTGCGGATTTGAATGAAAATATTTTATCACACAAGAATAATTAAAGTCCAGAAATCCTGGAACTACAAATTCCTTAATATTACCCACAATTGCTGGTACCCACCCCATCAATCGTAATAGGATATGTAGTAGAGGATTCAAATAATTTACAAAATATGAATTACTTCCTTTCTTCTAAAGACCACGAACCCCCACTGCTTGCATTACATCTATCTTAAAAAATCAAGTCTTCCAATTTTATTTTCCACAACTATTACTGAAAAATCTTTCTGAAAATAGACGTCTGGTCGAAATCAAATTTATCTAACCAAGGATTTGCACGAACATCCCATGGCATTTAAAGTAATGCTGTACGTAACGAAGTGCATCAGCCTGTGAATGTCATTAAATATGCCCTTTTAGTTAACATTTCTCATGGGGAGCTTTAACAAAATAGCCGCAGTTCCGCATGATATGTATATATACATACATACATACATACACATATGTAAGTATGTATGTATATAAGCACACAAGTTAATTTAGATTATAGCTTCATTCCTTTAATATATTTGACTGCAAATTTACCGCACATAAATGTAATGTTATGTGACATACATCAGTTCTACATACATACATACCTAACTATATTGCAATAATGGACAGAAAACAAAATCCTTAAAAAACCGGAAGTTAATATTTTTTTTTCTTGATTCCAATGAAGAAAATTCCTTTTACAGTAATTACCCACAGCACAATACATTGGGGTGCAGTAATTTATCCATTCTTCCCCTGACGCAAATCACGCATAATGTACTGAAAAAATTGAAGACTTCAAGAAACAACACGTTGCGATTTTTCACTAAAAGTCAAATCACTCAAGAATAGTGCGCGATAAGTAGAAGACTTATTCGAGAAACCTTAAAAGGTTGGCTGTAAAATCCGTTGAGAAAGCAACTTAAATTGCATGTGTTTCCAACAACGGGTAGGTAGGTAGGTAGATAGGTAGGTATAGGTGAATGTACCGACAGAAATGCATTCAATTCATAGTGCATGTTTTCAAACTGATTTATGAATCCTTAAGAATTTCCGGGAGCCGCAATATGTAGGTATGTGTGTATGTATGCATGCATGTATTCCTGTATGTATTCCTTTTATTATTGCATTCTTGTGATTTAATATGCAGACAGGATGGGCTAAAATGGATTCAAAATTATCCCAATTGAATGGATAAAATGTAATTAAGTTTTTTCCTTGCAGAAGGTATAGGTACCTATTTGTGACAGCGCAGTTGCATAAAACTTAATTGTTTTATTAAAAAAAAAATTATTTATTTTTTCCCGGACGGGAATCGAACCTACACTTGTTAGAATCAGTCAATGATGGATAAAGAAGAATTTTAAGAACTTTTTATTTTTAACGATTCTAAATCAAATTAATAAATACAAGAAGAAAAAACAACCGCCTCGTCCGGGGTTTGAAACCGGAAAAGTTCTTAAAATTCTTCTTTATCCATCATTGACTGATTCTAACAAGTGTAGGTTCGATTCCCGTCCGGGAAAAAATAAATAAAAATTGAATTTACAATTTATTTGTGCGCTTTCATCGTTACTGGTTAATGCCAGCTGAAAGCAAATCGTGGCTTAGTAGGCAGTGACAAATTGATAAATGCAAGAGGGAAAATCATCTGTTTCGTTAGCTCAGTGGTAAGAGCAGTCGCCCGGCAAGCGGAAGGTCTCGGTTTCAAACCCCCGACGAGGCGGTTGTTTTTTCTTCTTGTATTTATTAATTTGATTTATGGCCGGTTTCACAGTCAAGGTTTAATAAATATTTCGGTTTCACAGTCAAGGCTTAGTGAAATCACTGGCTTAAGGCAAACTTAACTTAATCCCGTCATCTCGAAGTCTTAAGCCTCAGATTTTGCTGTGAAACACATAAGAAATTATTGCTAAATATATATTTTGCCTAAATCTTATAATTTTTGTTATTAAATGAACGTGCACATTTCAAAAGTTATATTTTAAAACTAAATTGAAATTTTCCAAGCGAAAAATAGTTATCTAATTAGCAGGTTTGAGTACTGTCTGGCAGCTAGTGTCATTTGAGGTTTTAAGAAGAAACCAAACAGTTTAGGACAAAATTGAGTTATTTATCTGATGCAGAGGATATAAGAAACCAAGAAATGTATAGTGTAATATCGCAAGGTGTGACCCGTGAAAAAATTATAAAAAGGCGCCCGCAACATTTCCAGAAATGGGATGACGTAGATTTTTATTCTCGGTTCCGGCTGTAGAAACATTCGGCTTTGATGGTTTACGTTGTCGAAACATTCTGCAACAATGATTTTAGATTTGATATCCTTCCAGATAAAAACCACAACAAACTGGTAAATGAAAAGTTCTTCTTCTTCTCGCTTAATTTTTAATCCAGAATGTCAATTTTCCTTTAAAAAAATTCACAATTACCGCAGTGCTGACAACTTAAAAATTTTCATCCGCGGCTTAACTAAGCGTCAGCTTACTGAGTAATGTGAAACCGAGTAGGCTTAAGTTCTGGGCTTAAGCCACACCCGTGGCTTAACTAAGCTTTGGCTTAAGCCTGGACTGTGAAACCGGCCATTAGAATCGTTAAAAATAAAAAGTTCTTAAAATTCTTCTTTATCCATTAAAAAAAAAAATTATTATTTTATTGAAAATGTTTTGCAGTGTGTTTGAAAAACTAAAACATACTCATTTGTGTCAGAAGACCTCTGATTTGGTAAAGGCATGGTGATCAGGATAAATTCAGTATGAACCAGGGGGCACCCACCAGCGGGAGGGCGGGAGGCGGAGACGAACGCGACCGGTCCCTCCAGAAAGTCAGTTTTTCTCAACGTATAAATTAAAAATCAGGAATAAAATGTAATCTGGGATGTGTTCAGTATTACAGCTAGGTACTTTACAAGAGAGCGGGGGTGATAATATTCACCAAGACGAAACAGAAATTTTATGTCGGCGGGGAGGGGGGGGGGGCAATATCAACTGTGATTTCGAAATAAAACTAGTTCTTCACAAAACACCCTGTATCTTAAAAACAACAGGGCGTACGGTCACATTTAAGAGCTCATTGTATGCAGAACTTCATGGCTTCCTCACTCCTCAAGAATTATAGTTGTCTAAACTAAAAATTTCGTATTTTCCTGTAAAGTACTTAAGTACATTGGTACTTAAGTACTAGTATCAGTACCAGTACCTGGACTTGTACTTGAAAAATTTTAAAGTACCATTACCGGGACTTATACTTGAAATGTTTTTAAGTACCAGTACCGGGACTTGTACTTAAAATATTTCAAGTCCAGGTACTGGTACTGTACTGGTACCTGTACTTAGAATTTTACAGGTCTGGTATTTTATTATCTTTTTTTCTTAATTTAACCTCTATTATTTTTGCAAAAAGGTTCATTAATATAACTTTTTTTTATAAAACCTGTAAACTCTAGACTCTCCTCTTTAATTTTACATATTACACTTTATGTGTTAATTGTCACCTTAATCACTTAATCACTCTGTAACTCAACTCCTAAACGGCTGATATTCCCCCCCCCCCTGCCTTACAATGTTTGGTGAGTACTATCACCCCCTGCCCTATTGACCTCCTACGGGGAAACACCCTGTATAGCGCAGTCGGGTTAGTACAAAAGAAGGCTTAAAAATTCACGTCAGAAATTTTATTGCTCTAACCTTTAGGGGGTTCACTGGTAGTCTAAATTCAAAATCGCGACCAAATTCAGCTGGTGCGTTAGCGGCTATCGTGAATTTAAGGGGAATTGTTTTTGCTCAATATCTCGGCCATTTTCAACTTTTCTACAAAATAATATGGACTTAAGTTGTTGTAAATTTGATTCTGTACAACTTTGGTGTTTACAATTTTTATCGTGCTATCGATATCTTTCGAATTAAGCTGGAAAAAGTGGTAAAGTTTAATTATCAAATTATCCCATTTATTATTAATTTTAGGACACAAATGTACAGGAACAAATTGTATAGAATTACATTTCCTACAATTTTGATCCCTACGACTTTTTTCCAAGAACCAATATTTAAGGTCCTACGGAATGAGCGATTCTTAGCTCACTATACTTACGGAAAATTGGATATTTAAACTTAACGAAAGTTCCTCTCCCTCATGATAGTTTAAATTAATTTGTATACGCCTGTTAAATTAAAGGGCGCCTTCGTTTACGTAAGTAAATGTACTTGGATAGGTACGTATATTTTCTATTGTAGTTCAGCCTACTGCCAGTGTATCAGTTCAGTTCTGATCCTATTCTTTCCGCTCTGTTCTGTGCTGTCAGCATCCCGCAATTTATTTTTAGAAATTTACTGGAAATTTTTTCTTGGAAATTTACTGTCAATTTTTTTGTAGATATTTTATACATTATTGGAGCCCAACAGCGGCACACTGACAGTATTGTATCTGAAAATATATTTGCAATGTAATACCCCTATTTTATAGTAAAATTTTTCCGTGAAATTTTGAAATTACATGAATGTGAAATTCTTCATCTTTTTTTTTTTTAAGAATATTTATAGAAACGAAAAATTTTTCATTAATAAAAAACTCGGTTTTTAGGATGCTAAAACCGATTAATTGGTTTCCTGAAATCGGCCGCTTAAGGGCCGATTAATCGGTTAATCGAGTAACCGATTTTGCAATCACTACCTGTATTAGAGAGCTCTAGTAGTACAGTCGCTATATTTGGAAAAAAAAATGGTTGTACTAGAATAAACTCATAGACATAAAGGAGCAATCTTATTTTTAGGGAGTAATATAGGTAAAGTTAGCCCAACCAGCTCTCATACAAGTCTTGGCGTTTTAAAATCTTTAAATATCTTTCATTTATGACATTCTTTTCTCTTTAAAGTAGCCCTTACCATAATAGCGTACATCATAAATCCAAAAAAGGAAGTTTGTATCTTCATAAATATGTAACTAAACAAAACAATTTCTATTTCACTACGAATAAAACTTTTTTAATTCCTGTACAAAACTGCAAGTTTTTATGACCAATGGTCGTTTAGTTTTAAATTACTACAATGATGTCGACATGCTATGGGATAATAAGGATCTTCTTGGTAAAAAAAAAAAAACAGGAAAAATTAACGACATGAAAAATTGCAGCCACTTTTACCACATCTATCTTTTAAGTGCGTCACGAAAACTTGAAACGTCGTCGTCGTCGTTGTCGGCAAACCTGTCTTCTTTCTATCATGGTTAACATAAATTTTCGTCTTTATAAGTGAAAAAGTAAAAATTGCGATTCTTGTACAGCACTTGGCTGCACTGGTATACCACCTGTACCCTAGTGTAGAGTACCTACCTATTATAATACCTTTAAACCGATATGGAAAAAGATGATAGCAAAAAAACCGGAAGGTTCTTCTTTGAAGTGCCCAAGTCTGGAAGGAACGATGGAGTTTGGAGTTTTTTGTATGGAGTCACTCTATACACTTTTCTCGTTTGAAATCCTACTAAACAAAACAAAAAATGAAAAACAAAAACTTCAGTTCTATTACATTGAGGTGAGGTTGTTGTTGTTATGATTATGACTATATAAAAGCTGGAGATGGCTAAATAAAGTCTGTGATGTTCTGGTAAGAATTTTCAAGACTTTGTACAGCCAAATTCCCTTCTATGGAAAGACAACAACATCAAGTAAAAATGTAGTGTGGATAGATTTCCTTCGACCAATGAAGTTTTGTTTTAATTTCTGGATAAAATCGAATCTTTTTTCTGCTTGTCTTCTTTTTTTTTTTGTACGTCGTTTAACCAGGGATAATAGAATTCTACTAGAGGTTGAACAATGGACAGTTGAATTGATTTCTTCCTACTAACTAGGTAGTTCACCTTCCCTTTATTTTTTTTTTCATAAAGCTAACAAAATTTCATTGACCTACGAGTGTGTGACTGCCTAGTGCCTTCCTTCCTTCCTGCAATGATTTGTCTCTGCAAATGGTTTGTGTGTTTTTTTTTTTACTGTTCCGTATTCTGCACACTTTATTTCAGGAACTTTTACAATTTATGGGAATTCTTAGGAGCTTGAGTGTGATTTCTGTATACAAATGCATATATACATTTGTCTATCCCTCGCCCTATAGTAGAAGTGCTACGAGGCCCCCTTATGTTCCCACATAAATTTCACGGTCAAAAAGAGTCATATTGCAGGCAGAAGCAAAACTGAGCACTGTCCTCAGTATCTCTAGCGTTGCATTGCAGATTTTAAACTATTTGTAGCTCCGGTTGTGAACCTTTGTTTGCCTACTTGCTTGCCTGTTTGCTTGCATGCATGCATGCAACAATTATTATTGTTATGACGCGGTTATATGACCATACATACATATGTAGATACATCTTGATATTTTCAAAGAATGTTAAGTGTACACAAGCGCCGATATAATCCTGGAATTATGCAAAGATAAAAACGAAAAAGTCATATATTTCCCATGCGAAAGAATTATGAAATTTTCCCCTTCCATTTTCCGGGAACACGGGTACACTGGGCGTAATCTTGCATTTAATGATTTTTACTTGTGCGTGTCTGGCATTTGTTTTCCGACAGGAATGTGAATTTTCTTTTTTTTTGTTCTTTTTGTTCTTTGAAATTAAAAACTTTTGATGTAACTAATTATTGCCATTAATAATTTTTTGTATTTCTTTCTTTTTATTTTTTTCAGGTAAGCAACAAAAACTATTAATTTCATGGTAAGTTTTTAAAGTAGGCACAGTTAGTTATTGTAGTTAGGTGCCCTAATTAATTTTTCTTTATGCCAGTTGGAAAATATGTGACATTACATATATACAGTAATAGCTCTGACGAATGAAATGAGTTCTACATAAATTATAGTATTTGTTCTTATATGGTAGGAAATTTTCATGGAGGGGTTTATGGAATACAATTTAGGTAAAGTATAGGAATATGAAATAATTTAACGATTCATCAGTACCTTTACATATAATGGCAAATTTATATTGTTAAAATTTATATTCAATAATTATAAAATCCATTAAATTTATACCTACATGGAATTACAAAAATTTAAGCAGTAGGGGAGATGGGGCGGGGGGGGGATAGTTACAACAAATTTACTATCTATGTTAATAACTCCGAAGTTTAGGTCATGAGAAAAAAAAATATTTAATTTTAGAAAAAGCTCAATATGTTGGGAAGTAATAAAAATTAAGAAACTTTAGATCTCATGTTTATTTTTTGCAAAATAGGACATTTTACTGAAGAACTTCCCATGTTGCAAAGTACCCCATGTTATCGGTCATTTGCAACATTAGATGGGGCATATTGCAACTATCAGGTGTAATGTTATGTAAATCGAGTCAAGTTAACTAAAAGTGGATTTTATAACTGAAATTTATTTATATTTATAGTCACAAGCTATGTAAACAGTTCTATAAGTTGGTTTGACTTACATTGTATTACCTTGAAGGTTAATAATATAAAAAAATTTATTCTTGGCCACATAATGTATGTAAGCACCTAACCATATTTATTTTTAATATACTCATACATGTATTACACAAAATAACAATAAACAAAACTTAACAATATTTCAACGAAAAAATAAAAAAAAAGATTAAAAACTAAATCACACTTTAATGTTTTAAGCAGTTTGTTATAACTTGCCTCACATTACACTCCAGAAAAAAGTACATTGCAAAGCAATGAAACACTGCATCCATACACTCTTTCGTAACATTAATCCATAAAATACATATTAGAGTGTAATAATGTGTACCAAGAACTTGCCAAGAAATAATGTATATTTACTTACAAAGATAACCTTAACGTTAGACAATTTTTAAAAAAATCATTCCAAAAACAAATTTTTCCGTACTGCTCATTTGCACGGAGTGTGAGAGACTGAATAAATAAGCACATTGAATGGAACACGTAAGAGAGATGCTTGACATGGGTGGGCGTACGACTTCTGGTTGAAATTATTTCCGTCGAGCTATAATTGCACTGTTTCAAGTGCCCCTGTTGCAACTATCCTCCATTTCCCCTAACCATAGAGTAAGCTAGCAATTCCTCGCTCCAATATAAAATCAAAAATGGGTCGACCTGATATGGAGAAGCACTCAATTTTTACAAAGAAATTTATTGGAAATTTTTTCTTTAGAATTTTCATGCATTTGTGAAGGCCGACAACGGCACACATGAAAGTATTGTACTTGAAAATAACTCCAGTTGGCCACCAAAGTGAACAAAGATACTGGCCGAAATATTTTCTGTAACTTTATAAGAAGAAATGCATGGCTAAAGGCCCAACAACCGTTTTTGCCTCCAACAATACATAAATATTCTAAGGAAAACATTTCCAGTAAAATAGAAAAAATTTAGGTCTTCCCTATCTCAGGTCGAAGCATCGTTGGTTTTATATTGGAGCGAGTCGTTTACTGGTTTTTATTCTACTTACCCAGTCTTGTTTGCAGTGTTGCTTACTTTTTTCCGTCAATAAAATTCATTAAAATAGTTTCTTAAAATAGAATTCATTAAACTACAGTAAAATATATATTTTATTGTATTTTTATAATTAAATTTAAATTAAACAAAAAGCAGCGTCACTTTCGGTGTTTTCGAGCTGTGATGTGGCCGTTATATTTGCAGGAGCTTTAGAGGTCGACGGATAACTATATGAATTGTTTTAAAAGTATTAATTATTTTATCTGTTTATAGTAGATTAGTGCGTATGCGAAGGAGATTTTTGTGGCGATAAAATATTAGTAGATTACGGAGGCAAGACTATACCGAAATACTCGAAGCAGAGGCAATTGAGGAGTGTCGGCTGAAAATGACGAAAATACCAATAATTTAAAGTAGCAGTAAAACAGAAAAATATGTTTAGTTTTTACAAGGAATACATACAGACGTAGATACCACTAAATTTGTGGCGGGGATTGTTTTATGTACATGCGACTTTATCAGGATTATCGGCGGTTGAACGTACCTACAGTATTTTGATCTGATACTCCTTAATTTTTAAAAAGATTCAATTCGGTTCAGCCATTAAGGCCACAATTGAATAAAAGTCTCATGATTTAGATGGAAATCCGTTTCGCTAAAAAATCCGTCATCCGTTAGAATACATTTTTCCTGTTTTACCTCGTATTAATCCGCTAGATCTGACGGGAAATCCGTTAAGTTTAACAACATTGTTTGTTTGTATGTTATTAGTTCGTCTAGAATTATGGTTTGACGCGCAGGTGCTTCGCATGCTATGACAGCTCTTTGCTTGCTTTAAAACTCAACAAAAAAGGAGCTGGACAAGAGATTGTGTTTGCTTTTCTACGAATAGTTAGATATATTTTTATATGTAGGAACTTAATACACTCAAAAATACTTAAGTAAAAATCTTAGTACTTAAGTACAAAACTAAGTCCTAAGTACAAGTAAATAGAGGCAAGTACTTTGGTTCAAGTACTAAGTAAGGCATTTCAAAAGTATTAAGTAATAAGTCTTAATTAAGAAAATGTACTTTAAGTAGTACTTAAGTCCTTTTTACTTAAGTATTGCCCAGCTCTGCTACATATTTTTATGAAAATGCTGTGTAAAAAATTAGCTCTCTACAGCGACACGATCTCTTGCTATGTCCCAAATATATATAGGGAAAAACCAAAGTTTTGTATGGCATTACCAAGAAATGATTGCCTGATTTGGTGCGTTTTTGAACACGTATTTGCAGTTTTTATGAAAACGGTTTGCACAAAAGATGAGCTTTCAACGTGTACGCGTTCTCAGGCAATTTCCAAATAATTTAGTGAAAAACCAAAGTTTTATATGGCAACACCAAGAAAGGGTTGCCCGATTTAGTTCCTTTTTAAAAATTATATTTCTACTCTTTTTATGAAACCGCTGTGTACAAGTTATGCGATTTGTCTCATTTTCGTGTGAACGGACGGACAGACGGATATGCAAATATCAAAATAAGCATTATAATGCTTGGCTATCCAACCTCTTTTCACTCTACAAATCTTATTTCTGTACATTACAAACGGAATGAGAAGTTTAGTATACCCTATGATTTCATCTAGGGTATACAATCGGACCTTTTACGCGGCGAATGTATCGAAAATCTGCGAGAATTGACATACATTATATTTGTAAGAAGAATACTGGGCAGAAATGGCAGATTAGATACTATAACACACGTCAACATACCTAAACAGTGTGACGGCAGACACTAAGGTACCTATCATCAGCCAATCATCAGCCGGGACTCTACTCCAGAGCCTTGATACTCGCACCTAAAATGGGAGTTCTATTCCGCTAACTCTGGACTGTGGCAACAAACAGTTCGTTAGATCGTAACGATTTGAACCTATTAAAAAGATAAGAAGGCAGTTTAGAGCTTAGTACTCTATGAGGAAGAGCAGCCCAGATATTGATCCACCAAGGCAGAAACGTGACCACGCGTATGTAATGAAAAAAAAAAGAACATAATTGTCGAATTAAAGTTAAGACGAAGCTTGCTCAAGCTTACTCCCAGGTAGTTAGAGAAGGCTTCACAACCATAAGTAAAGTATGGAATAATCAATGTCTGAGGAAGAAAGGGCATAACAGAATAGAGCTTACGAAGAACAAGATGTACCTTACTTCGGACGCTGCAAGTTAAGCATTCATCAAGTTTAATGCCCCAACTAGAAAGAGTTTCACGAAATGGAATGATAGCGCTCCAAAGTATAACTTCATCAAGCTAATCCGTTATAGAGTAGCGATAAAATGCAATACCCTGTGTTTTTGATGGATTTAATATTAATTGATTTCTGACTGATCACGCATAGATAGCAGGGAGGTCGAGATTTACGTGTAAGGCACAGGTTCCAAAGGAGGCCATGGTAGAAAAAAAAATATGATCTTTTCATTATTTGTAAACAAAGGAGCATGACCATGACTAACACAATTTGGAAGATCGTTTATAAACACAAACTAAAGAGTAGAGCACCAAGCACTGAGCCCTGCGGAATACCTTCAAATGTATCAAGAAAGGCAGATGTATTATTGTCAATAGCAACACACTGTCCGTATTCCAGAGAGATATGGGTATATCAAGTTACTAACAGGTTTTGGAGAATAGAAGAAGCACGTTCACAAATTACAGATTTATTAACGTTCCCTTAAAAATATTAGAGGGACGCGGATTCTTACTATTTCCCCGTATGAACTTCCTTTGGTATGAATTTCAATTCCATTTTCAACCATACGAGGATATTTCTTAAGTCGCTTTAACGTACCTATACTAAGCGGCCTCTTGTTTTTTACATGTAGCAAGTAACAGGAATACAGCAAGTCTTTATATATAAAATAAAGTACCTATAGACTGTCAAAAATGTGCTGGAGTTGTATATCTAAAAATGTATTCAAACATAAGCAAATATATATTTATAATATTTATGTTTAAGAAATAAAACAAGAAGAATAACCTCCTTGAGTAGGTCGCGTGTATTAGTGATGGTTCGGTCGCGAACGAATCGTTTGTTTTGACCGGGTCACTATACTGACTCAAAAGACCTGAGTCACCATTTTAAAATCATATTGGTCACAGTCACTTAGACTTAAGGAGAAAAAAAAACTGCTTTTCTTGACTTATTTGTTAAAGCCATACTTTGAACTGATCTTATACTTTTCATTTACTGGGCTAAACATTCAGCTAATATTTTTTCACATTGAAATAAAACTTTTGCATCTTTCACTTTGTATATGTAGTGGACACTTGATGTAACTAAGCACTTCCGAAAATTTTAGACACTTCATAAAGCAGATAGTAGCCGTGATTTTTTATGTACCTTTTTCTAGAACTCCCATATGCTGGAGAGAACAAATTGTTCTGTCGATTGAAGCGAACTATTCGTACTGTTCGCTTCATTTATAAATCTTCTATGAAAATGTATGAGGCGTTCTTTTAGGTATCTTGTGCTCTGCCCTGTTCTGCGGACACAAAATAACATATACCTAGTGTAACAGTTTGCTCTTAATCGGTGTGTATGTGTGGGCCTGTGTGTGAGAGTTGTGTGTGCGTGTATGGCTGTTTCGCAGGTCTGGGCAGGACCTCCCCCATCACTTATCTACCCCTCCTAGCATTTGGTTATATCGGTTGGTATTATACTATCGGCGTAATGGCTTATAGCATTTCATGAAGTGGCTAAAAATTTCAGACACATCAGTGTCTACAGCATATATGTATATTCCACCCACAGCTCTGTTTCGACAGCATTGGAAACATCAAAAAGATGCTACTAGGCATCCAGAAAGTATCCTTTCTGAAATAATTTTTATTGCTACTAGTCCCTGAACTGCCAGTCAATTTTGTGGTCAAATCGTAGTTTTGATGTTTATCTCCCTTCTGCACATGCACACAGGTGCAAGGGGTGCTAAACTAATGCAAGTATTTAAAAAACCTGATGGATAATGGAAATATACTTAGTTTACAATATTATTATATATTTTCTTTCTCTAGGTACCTGCAACGATCAACTTCGGTCATGCTGCACACATAGTTAAGATAAGATAAGATAATATTTATTGGCGTGATAACTATTAAGATAACATCTGATTCACAACATCCAAAATTGTTTTATAAGGTAGTCTGAAGTTGTCAGCATTCCTTAGGTTGTTCGGTTGATCCTCACTAACATATCTAAAATTATTTGCTAGATAGTTTGGCATAAGCTTGTACTTTATTTTAAAAACAGTAATCAACACAATATATGATATTCTCTGTCTAACATTCATAAATTTGTTTTATTGTGCAGCTATTGTAATCTGTCAATCATTTCACCAGTGCACATATATAAAATTGTTGCACAATAATCATAATGTGGTAGTATTATCGTGTTATCATATATACCGTTTTCAAACATTCCTTTGGCACGCTTCTTCTAATTCTGCTCATAAACCTTATTTTCTGCTCGATCTTTTTACACACTATAGATATATGGCTTTTAAAATTCAATTTACTGTCAGTAATTATACCTAAATATTTCACTTCATTAACATACTCAATAATTTCATTCATTAAACTTCAACTTGTTAACGTCCAACCACTCTATCAAGCGCTTAAGTTCCACGTTCATTATCCCTTCGAATTCACTAACATTTTCTTCTTTAATAAATATTAATGTGTCGTCAGCAAACAACATTAACTTAACACTATTAAGTACTGATTTCATGTTATTAATATAAATTATTAAATAGTAATGCATCTAGTATAGATCTTGCGGAACTCCTATAAGAACATCCTCAGGTTCTGAGTATGATTTGCGAAATTTCGTACGCTGTTTTCTATCTTTCAAATAGTTTATGAACCATTTCAGCTCTACGTTCTTAATTCCATAATTATTTAATTTTGCTACTAATATGTCCCTGTCGATTGTTTCAAAGGCTCGCTTAAAATCAAGAAATACCGCTTCCTTCATAAATAAAGCCAACTAATTTGGATTTGTGTTATAAATTTTTTAATTTTCATTTTCTTAGAATGGTTTTTCTTAAGGAAAACTTATTTCTATGACTAAAGAATGAAAAAAAATTGAAACAAAAACAAATTTCTGTAGTACTGAAAAGACTGATTTAATCATTCAGAGAATGGGTTGCCTTGCCATACCACATTTCAGCAGTTGAGCAGTTACAAAGGCAGAATTTTGATTGTGATTACTTAACACGCAATGATATGAGTCGTTCACATGCCAAATTGATTAACTCCATAAAAGAAAACGTAGGAAATATTGATAGATTTTTATAAATTTCTTGTGTTAAAAAAATAAAATATTTATTATTCAATGGCCATAAAAATTGTTGACATGGGAGACTAACATGAAAATTTTGTATGGCCGTTGAATAAAAAAAAATATTTTTTTTTTTCACAAGAAATTAATAAAATTCTATCAATGTTTCCTTCTACGTTTTCTTTTATAGAGTTAATCAATTTGGCAAGGGAGTGGCTATATCAGTCGCGAACGGCTGGAAAATTGATAAACTAAGCGCACTTTTAGTTTTGAGTGTTGCTCTGACATGAACGATTCGGTGAGTTAGGTACTTTTATGGTATTAGATGATTATGATCCAACTAACTCATATGACTCAAATGACCGGATCTTTTACATTATTCACTTATACCAAAAGATTCGTAAAACCTGAATCACCAAAATGACCGATTTTGCCCATCACTATGTGTGTTCAGGCCACACCGAACTTTCCTGATGATCCCTCGAGTTATTCCTTCCAAATGCATCTTCCTAAAAAGTAAAACATAGAGAACACAAAGTATCTATCTTAAAAATTCGAAATCACAAAAATAATACTTATCTGAAGGGATAACAAACTCCCCATCTGCAGACTATTTCACGCCTAGATCAAAACTTGAAGGCTTGAAGCCATGCTTTTCTGTAGCACACTTGCTCTAAAAAACAATTAAAATCATTATTAATAAATAAATAAAATATATAATTAACAAAAAACTTACAATTTCGCAAACAGCGTACACGTCCCTCCAATTATTTACGTTTATTATGTCATTCAAATGGCATTACATTACAGTCAGAGTTCAGTGAGTGAAATCCAACTTTAAGTTCGATAATGATCACACTATTACGTCACTTCGGGACGCCGCCGCCATCAAAGTTTAATCAAACGCAACTTTGAGAACGAGCGTTGCCAGGGCAACCCATCATAAAGCTGAAACGTAGCGGCTCACGGTGGCTATAAAAGGACGACAAGCCACAGCAGAGTCGCCATTCCCAATTGAGGCTTGAAACGCAATTGGAACCTTTCAGCCAGCTTTCTGCTAAAGCTGACTGAAAAAGCCGAATTGAACACAACTGGCGTTTTTGACATTTGCAATTTTAACTTCTTTATGTTGAGAATATTTATTAAGGAACGTCAGTTAATGCTTCCGATTTTCAAAAATTACGATAAATGCATACTTTTTGGATAGTTTTGAGATGTACCAATTATATGTAAAAATAATACCGAGTTTGTTTTTATGTTGAAATGGTAACTCACGGGAAATTTCATACCGCCGGTAGGGAAAACGAAGCTTACGATCCCGGTGCAAGATCTGGAGCTCTAGAGAAAGTGATCAGGTTAGGAAGCGGTTACTAAAATCAGCAGAAGCGTCAAAGAAATCGTATGACTTACGAAGAAGAGACTGTAGGTTTTATGTAAATGATCTCGTGTGGAAAAAAAATTATGTGCTTTCAGATGCGAGTAAATACTTCAACGCGAAATTAGCGCCAAAGTATACGGTTTCTTATACGGTGGGAAAGGTCATGTCCCCCTGGACATATGAGTTGAGAGACAGTTTAGGGAAGTATCAGGGTATATGGCACGCCAAGGATCTAAAACCTTATTCATCCCCGACACTCGAAGAAGAATAGGAGTACAGGGTAAATACTTACAGTAGCTCAAATGACATTTCAATAAGATAAGGTAACAGAACGGTGACGTACCAATCGATAATTTCTTTTCTGAGATTTCAAGGAAATCTCCCGAAAGAAGAGGAGGTATTTTACGGTCCTAAAGGAAATTTATTGTCGTCTGTATTGTTGTTGAGTGTTGACAACCGTATCAAAACTGTCGATACTGTAAGTTTCTTTTCCTTTAGGCAAGTTAACCGAGATCGTCGATCGTCCACCACACGTGAGGCTGGAAGGTGATCAAACCTGTCCGGCTGTCCATTCGCCTAGTCCCTTAAGATGAGCTGCATAATTGTCAGTCATCAATGGATTTTGGAAAAAAACAACCGACTATGATTACCGTAATTGGAGAAACTCCCCGAGCGATATCGGAAACGAAGCTACCTTCACAGTGTTCAATTTCACTGGCGCCCAACGTGGGGAAAGCTGGACAGGTTTGATCACTTTCCAGCCTCACGTGTGGTGGACGATCGACGATCTCGGTTAACTTGCCTAAAAGGAAAGAAACTTACAGTATCGACAGTTTTGATACGGGTGTCAACACTCAACAACAATACAGACAACAATAAATTTCCTTTGGGACCGTAACAATGTCCCACAGAAACTGCTTATCTTTTATTAACTCGATAAGTTTTCTTCCATTTTAACATTTTTGGTAGCTGTATGCTTCTTAAATGTGTCACAGAAGCCATTTCTCATCTAATATTCGACATTCGTACAGTTGGCAACATTAAAAATTCCCTCAAGTTGGCAGTCATTGGATTTGAAATTTGCAATCTGATCAAATCTCAAGCCATCTTGAAGCTGGCAAAAAAGTTAAAGCTCCAATTGTGTTCTTCTACATTGATTTACATTGTCAACAAATCTTAAGCTGGCTGAAAAGCTTCCATTGTGTTTCAGGCCTCAGAATTTAATCTGAACACATCAGAATTTACTCTGATTTTTTCTAATTATCCAAAATCCGATTTTGCTTCCATCTAAGTAGGAATTTACTCCTACTGCAGAAATTTATTTCTGCTATTTTCCATCCCACACCTAAGTAGGAATTTACTCCTACTGCAGAAATTTACTTCTGCTGCACTTCCACCCTACATCTAAGCAGGAACTTACTCCTGCTGCAGAACATACTTCTGCATAATTTCTATTACTGCCACAGTGCTTATACGTGCAGCACAGAAATTTTTATTTCATGTTTTCTTAATTAATTCATGAAGTTAATTGTGGATTTTCTTCTCCTTTTTTTTTTTTTTTACAGAATAAAAGGGAACCAATCAGAGTGGTGGTACTGGATCTATTAAATTTTAACTTGTTTCTTGAATTTTATTTTTTTTATTGAATTATTTCATATAGCTTTAAGATATTTTGTATTTTGTTCAAAACTGAATTTATGTGTGATATTAGTTTTATACCCTAGACACACAGCGCTCTTAACGAAGAAATAACTAACGACTCATTAGTCTATAATGATTCATTATAAACTGCAGACACACAGCCATTTCTTTAATTAAATTGTACATTCAAACTGGCTTCGATAAACTTATCACATTAAAAAAGCAATATGGATCGAATTAACGCGATAAACTTTGTTTTTATTAATTTTAATTTTTATTTATATTTATTTTATTTCATTTAACGATTGAGAAATGAAAAAAAAAAAACATTTTATTAAAAAATATTTTGACATAATTACTTTGTGCTTTGCATTTCTTCTTCTTATTTTTCAAATCAGCAGATGGACAGCGGAACTCCATACTTAAATTATATACTAAATCTAGCACATTTTTCCTCATTATAGCTATAATGAAGGAAGAAAACACTTCATTAGTGTACTTCATTATCATTTGCTTTTCGAGCCATAATGACGTATACTATGTGATACACGGCATTTTAATGAATAGTTAGTACTAATGATTCATTAGATCGTGCTGTGTGTCTAGGGTATTAAGCAGTATATTGAATAAAAGATTTTTATATTTGAATTTTAAAGGTTGAGTTATCCTTTTTAAAACCGGCACCCCCTTTCGCTTGAGCACAGATCTCACAATCTGCATCATATTTATATCTGAATCTGTAGATTTCATGTATGTATATGTGTCTTAGGTCACATCTTTACTTCACCAAAAAATTTTGGTATATATGAAAGAATTTGAATGTACCCCCTCCCCTCTTCGCCATCTCTTGAAATATTTGTTTTAAACATAATTTTCAAACTTTTAAAATGTTTAAAGGAGTCCATCCTTGAAACTGTCTCCAAAAAGGTCACAAAAACTGCTAAAAGAAAGTATTCTTCAGTAGTGTCCATTACGAGTAATTGGGTTTTTTTTTATTGTGCGAAGGGGTTTTGGTGGGTATCTCATTTTTATCAAATATTTCTGTTAATTTTTTATAATTTTTTTCGAAAAATAGCAACCTCTTCCTGCCAGGAATTAATTTCATCCTCAGCAGTTTTGACTAATTTCAACGTTTGTGCTAGTAGTAGTCGTACAGTAAATATTTTCCTTTTTGTTGTATTATTATACTTATAGTATATGTTTGGTTGGACTTCTCATGTTTATCTGTGTGTGTGTTGGGAGGGGGGGGGCTTAACTTCCCAAATCCTCTCTTGAAGCTGGACCTGGTAGCTGGTGCTTACATATCCTCAGACCTTAAAAGCATTGTACATTGCTCTGGTAAGATCTATAATTGAGTATGCTTTTGTGGTATGATATCCTTACACCAACCAACTTATCCATAGAATTGAGCAAATACAAAAGCGACTTCCCTCGCTATGCATTAAAAGATTGCACTGGCTGCGACATGTATGCTTTTGAGGTTACAGCTCCTGGATACTAGGAGAAGAATATCATCTATAATGTTTGTAAGATATATTCTGTGCTAAGAACTACAATAGATGCTTGTTACATGTACCTTACCACGGAACCTCTTAATGGTCAGCATGAAATCATTTCCTATTGCTCTCTTGTCGCTTGAACGAAATTTATGACAATGACGTTGAATTAGGTGTTGAATGTTCCACGTTTAAAGATATTTTTATTTCAAAGTGCTTGTAGTTTGCTTAAATGAATTTATTTTGAAAATATTTCTTTTTGAATTTGCTCTGTATTTAACAATTTGGTTACTAATAATTGTATATTGCATAGTTTGTAGGAGATTCACTTTGTAGACTAGAAACAATAATAATTAAATATGCATACAAATGGCATTTTGTATGGGATATCAAAGTAAACAAATCGGTGTTAATTTTAGGAAATATAAACATTAAGGAAGAGAATTAAGGTAGGAGTTTTAAGAATTTCTGTAAATAAAATTTTGTATAATTTTGTACTTTATACTTTTGGGGTACGTGTGTGTTGCATTTAATTCTCTTAATGCTTTGTGCAAAAGTTTTTGAATTTTATTCACTTATTAGTATACGCAGGGTGTTTCCCACTAAGAAGTCAGTGGAGCGGGAGGTGATAGTACGCACATAGACGAACTAAAAATTGTATGCCAGGGGAGGGGGGGGAGGCATATCAACCGTTTAGGATTTACAGGGTGATTAAGAAAAAAAAATCTAAATAACTGTTTAACAACTTAAAGAAGAGAGTCTACAGTTTCCAGTTTTTATAAAAAAACGTTATGTTAACGACCTTTTTGCAAAAATAATAGAGTTTAAGTTAAAAAAAAAGGTAACAAAATCCGAAACTTTGAGTTTAGACAAGAGAGGGCTATGGGGCTGATTGAGCAGTCGTTCGAAAGGCCATGGAGTTCTGCATACAATGAGCTCCTAACTGTGACCATGCACCCTGTAGTTTTTAAGATACAGTGTGTTTTGTAACTCCAACGGTTGATATGCGCCCCCCCCCCCCCTCCAGCCATACAATTTTTTGTTCATCTAGATGAGTACAATCACCTCTCGCTCTACTGACTTCCTAGTGGGAAACACCTTGTATGGTCGTACCACATTATGGAAAAAGACTTTCTTCACTTAACACTTATTTTTGTTATAAGAGAAAATCGATACCAAATTTAGGAAACAGAAATAGTATGTCGATTTTAAGTGTAACTATAGTCTGAGACCAATGACCATCTGTTTGAATATTATTCAGTTGTTATAAGCAAATTTTGATTAGATTCAAATATACTTGAATTCGGTTGATCGACTGTTCGTCGATAAAATTCTAATACTGAACTCTGATTGCGTAAGCTCGATTTGCTCTTAACGGAATAATTCAGACTTAGATTTAAAATTTTTGTGCAGAAGTCGCATACACCAAGTTTCATCTGTCTGAGCCAACAACAGACGAATCTAAAACATTGTCTTAATATTGTGTGTTATATATTTTGCCGTAGGTAGGGGAAGATTGGGCAAGACGGGGAATTGAGGTAAGTCGGGGTACCCCTTCTATACTTAAAACAAAACACTCTACAAAAATGCAACAAATACTCAACCCATCCGCTATCAATATTGAGAAAAAAAAACTGATTTGACGTATTTTTTCATTATTTTCGAACTCTGTCATCAAGTGACAAACGGATCAAATGATTTTGTCAACGCTACAAGCGTTACTTTCGTGAAATCTTTAAAAATTAAGGATTAAAAGTGAGAATGATTTCAAATATGTTTCTATTGTACATTTTTTTTTACAATTTTCTTTTTCTAATAACATCTAATGGGGCAACTTGGAGTACCTACACCGAAAGGAGCATGACGGGGTATGTACCCATCTTGCCTCACTCGTTTTCCTGAAAATAATTTTATTAAATTATATTTCAGAATGGTTCGGAATTACTGCCGCAAAACTGATAGATGGAGCTGGTCGGAAGAGCAAATGAAAAAAAAAAATGCAATTGCCGCTGTACTTGAAAATAGTATGGGGTATTATTCGGCGGCAAAAAATTTTGGGGTTCCGCAAAACCTAGAAAGGAAAGTTAATTTAATTCGTACTATCGTTGAAGGAATGAGAACAATAAAAGTTCCCTTGGGTCCTAAGTCCACTGTCTTCTCAGCACAAAAAAATAATAAATTACATAAATTTAATGCTGAATCTGAGAAGGCTGGGAAAGATTGGGTTTTGGGATTTATATGAACCGCCATCCACAAATTGCTATCAGAAAACCAGAGAGCATATCAGCTGCAAGAGCCGCAGATTTCAATAGAGTACCTGTTGATAGCTTTTTTCAAGCTATTAGGCGAAACACTCTATATAATGCTAACGAAACAGGTATCTCAATCGTTCCAAAAAGCAAATGCAAAATTATGGCCAAGAAGGGATCAAAGCAAGTGGGTGCCTTGTCTTCAGCGGAAAGGGGTGTTACAATAACAATCGAAGCTTGCTTTAGTGCAGTCGTCGCCACTACATGCCATTTATGACGATATTTCCTCGTTAACGTATGAAGCTGGAATTAATGGCTAATGCTTCTAAAGGTGCATGGGGAGTCTGGAGTGAAAGAGGCTGGATCACGACAGAACTGTTCTTACATAGTGGTTCAAGAAATTCATTGATTTTAGTGGAGCTACTAAAGAACGTTCTATATTATTACTCTTCGATAGCCTCAACAAACATTTTCTGGTCAATTGTACATACAATAGACCGTCCGTACTGAAATTGAAAAGTGGTCAAAATCAAAATTTGGTTAAATCGAACATCTTTTTGACGTCGACCTGTCGACAATGTACCACCTAAAACACGTCTTCAGACGGAAATAAGGTCGTCATATTAGCCACCAAAATGACCTCCAAAATTAAACTGAATGAGTACATTTTGGTTGCACAGAAGACGTCATTATAACACCTGAAATACGTATTCAGACGGAAATAAAGTCGTCATATTAGCCACAAATTATTAATACAAAATGACCTCTAGTTGGCACATCGAAAGACAAAAACGCTTAATGAAAAAACTCTTTTTTCCACCCTGGAACGACGAATATTTCCAATAGAACTTAAACTAAGTAGGGAAATTCTTATGTTTTTATTATTCGGAAGAAGTTATTAATTTTTTACGTTGTTTTATTGAGAAAAACATTTTTCAATGTTTTCATTGAATTTTCGTTCACAAAAACATTGAAATAAAACGATGAATCCAAAAAACTGAATATTATTTCGATTAAAAGCGCACAACTTCGTAAGTAGCGCATAGTACATTTTTGGAGATATGTACTTTTGACTAAACACCATAGAATTTTTGCTCGTACTGCTGCTTGAACAAGACTAATGCAAGTCTTGAATGCTCGTCCTTCCACGAAGCTACGAAAAATCGAGAAATGACATGAAAATGATGACAAACAACGCCACTTTCAAATGCAGTCAAAAACTGACGAGAAATAGACAACGCGTGCCTATACAATAGCACAAACTGACGACAAAACAAGTAAAAAAGCTAGAATTGGTCTAAGACCGATTCTTATGATACCCTAGATGAATGTCTGTATTAAATTTCGTATGGTCACCGATCTATTCAAGTATTGATTTTAAAGTTGTTTTTCGCATATATTTCTAGAACGGTCTGTCGCACAGAAAAAATGATTATAACAAATTTTATAGGATTTCGTATTCTGCAGAAGTTTTTAGTACAATAAAAATGTCTTGGACTGATCGTTTTCAAAGTATACGTAAAAAACCAAAAATTTTATATGGCAACACCAAGAAGGAGTTGCCCGATTTAGTCCATTTTTGAAATTTTATTTGCTAATGTAGTAAAAACATCATGTACGAAATATCAGTTCTCTACGTCGACGCGTTCTCAGGCAGTGTCCAAATATATAGCGGAAAACGAAATTTTTATATGGCAACCCCACGAAGGAGTTGCCCGATTTGTCTCATTTTCGAACTTAATTTCCGTGTACAAACTTTCAGGTGTACGCGTTCTCGAGTTATCGTGCGCACAGACGGACGGACGGACGGACATGCAAAAATCGAAATAACTTTTAATATTATGAATGGGTGTCCAATCCATTTTGCTCTACCATCATTATTTCGAGGTGTTACAAACGGAATGACAAACTTAGTATACCCCTATGATTTCATCTAGGGTATAAAAATGACAGGAAAGCGCTGTTATAACTAGGGTCTATATTAAGAGCGGATCCAGACGTTTGCTCTAGGGGAGGGGGGGGGGCGATCGCCCCCATCGCCCCTATAACCGCACTTGCCATCAGCTGTGGACTGATCTGTATAGCTTTCTCATTTCGTTTTGGCCTGAAAATTTCATTAGCATTCAGATATCGCCAGAGTTCTTTTATCTATATAATATAAGTTTTTGATTCCGTAAGCATAGTAAAATTTAACTGCAATTTCTTGCAACTTAAATGGTGGAAGAAATTTTCGAGGAATGCTAATTAGGCAAGGTTAATATATGTATAAAATTAAATTAAATATTTGCAGGACAAATAAATCTGAGATTAATTACCCCGGCTATGATAATTTTCCCAACATACTACTTTTCATCAAAATACCCGACTTTTGTGAGCTTTCGATCACAAAAAAGTGCAACAATGCTTGTACTGAAAATTCCTTAGTGATATAATTTTACATTTTTTGAGAATAATTTATGACTAAAAAGGAAAAAACAATAAATATATCAAATAACTATCTAGAGTTTTCCATTTAATCAAATTACATTTGTATACAAATTTTAAAATTTTCATGGTACACAAAGAAAGCATATTCAAAGGAAAGTAATTTAATTAAGTATTTTGATAAACATTAGGAGTTCCAAATTTAAATTTCGGGAAATTGTTATTCACTGTAGTGCAATTTGAGCTGTCCAGATCTTGTTTTCTCTGTATACCTTGAAAATTTTAAAATTCATATACAAATGTAATATAATTTAAAAATTTAATTAAATGCAAAATGAAGGGAAACTCTGGAGAACTGTTGCGATATATTCATTAAGTGAAGGGAGAGATTATTTTCTATTTTTTAACGCCGGTTTAGAAACGGTCTTTTTTAAAAAATTGTTTTTTTGTATTTTCTATTTCATTGGATTAGAATATAAATTTTGATTTATTATTATTAGAGCTCTAGGGGGAGCGATCGCCCCGATCGCCCCCCGCTGTATCCGCCACTGGGTCTATTATCAGTCATCAAATGACGAGAATAGATAGCACGTGTCTATGCAATAGCAAAAAAGACGACAAAAAGACGGCAAAAGTAAGATATCAAAAAGAGATTAAAAACTATATAAACCATATAAAAACTATACATACATCGTGTATTGCTTAGACGACATTTGTATCTAAATCCGTCCATTTTACTTCAGCCCTAACTCTTCGAATTTAAAAATGGCATTTTAAGCTGAAATATTTAGATCCTGTTTTCCAAAAACAAAAAAAAAAAAAACAAAAAAAAAACGAAGAAAAAAAGAAGAAAAAAAAACATTTTTAATTTCCCTAATCTGCCTAAATCCATTAAAAGATTTCATTCTTACCACTTGACGAGTCAAACAGAATGACTTATTGCCTTATTACATTGTAAACAGGCGTCATTAAGCTCTGCACCCCAATTCCGAGGCGCTAAATAGAATTTTCCGGGATGATTTATTTTGCCTTTGAGGCTTTGATTGAACCCCGGCCGGCTCCATTAAAAACACTTTATTGTGACATTTTGACGATAAATGAGCAACATTAAATATTTCGTGGTATAACAAGATTTTTAAAAAGTCAAAACCCATCTGGAAATGTCTAATTTCATTTCTTACTCCTAAAATTCCTCCATACAATTCTACGGGCGCGTATATATCATTTACAAATTCTTCCTTGCACCTTGTTTCCTTCTTCAAGATTTAGTATTCCCATTGAATTTAAATTGGAACTCCATTGGTGAGAGGTAACATCACTACTTACAAAACTAACAAGTTCTTCAGAGTTCAATTCATCCTTGCTACCACCCAAACCGGATTCTAATTAGCCTTCCTCCGTGCTATATATACCTAGTTGAAGTGAATTGAGCTCCCACAATTTTTCACTCAATCCCAAAGATGAGTCAATTTAATGACTTGAGTTAATCTTTGACCGTCGTCGTCGTTTGCCCATTCCAGTGCAAAAGAAAACCAGTTTTCACTAGCAGTTCAGCATTGAAGTTTGATGATATCCGTCCATCCGATCCCGCATTCATGGAGCCATAGAAATGAGATTTTATCTGGCTGCGTTCACCCCAAAAATAAACTTGTTACAGCAATGCCGGTGGTAACCTGGACGTGACCAGGGTGCAGGGTATTTCTCTGTGTGGTAGCTTTTAGCTGGTTAATGGTCAAAGCCTGGGTCAAAGCGAATTCCAGAGGATATAATATGTGTGTGTATGTACATATATCTATAAGTATACATTGGAATGCTATAGGGATACGGTATACTTACCTGCTGCAAGTTGCAGGTATGAAACGGAAATATCAATGACACATAAATGGTGGTGAGTAATCGTCCAACGATTTCGACCAAGCTCCTTCACTTTTTCTTAGAAGTTTTTACATTAGTTGGAAGTTGAGGGATCAAAAGACTCGAAGGTGACTAGACTTGGTGCTTTGGTAGCTACACCTAGTTACTGTGCTGAAAAGTTCTGCTGTAATTGCGGGATAATTTCAGTTTTTGTCGGTTAAGAATTTTTGTTTCTGGTGGCCAATTATTGCGGTGTAATCTGCTTGATATAACGGTTCATTTAGTTTTTATATAGTTGATTAGCTCAATCATTTAAGAGAATGCTGTGGAGAGCTGTATACAATTGCGATGTGTTTTGGATTATTTTCTTGGAAAGAACTATGTAGGTACCTACCTACAATTTTTTATTGTAATTTTTCGATTTGGTTGAGTTTTTGTTTTTTTTTTTGACAACTTTGAAAATAACTTTTGGGGTGACCTACATATTTTATAACTAATATATGCGTATGGAGGTAGATAAAGATTAGATAGGTCCCTGCACACATTACAGACCGAATTCAGAGTGGATTCGAAAGAGTTGTATCGAATTGGTGAAGTCTGAAGCCAAATTCGTAGCTAGGTTCACATTGAATTCTTAAAGTATAATTGAAAAAAAATTGGATATCGAGCTCGTATCGAAGTCACGTTTCAAATCCAGTTCCGCATTTTTATTTTCGAAGCCTTAGTTTTAGTTTTTCTTTTCATAAATTCGATCTAAAATTATTACTCAGATTCGGTTCAAAATAATGGCTCGAGTGCGATATGAATTTACTACAGGAAATGTTAGCTTTTAATAAAACTGACCTGCTCTCTGATTTTTCAGTATTTTAAAACCAATCTCTAAATTCTTTGGCAAAGCATAATTTCATTGTTAAATTTTTAATTCAGCACTTCTCTCTTAGTCACTCTTTTGTTTTGAAAGCTTGCTTAAAAATTTAATTTCGTTAATTTTTACATTCCGAATTATACTTTTCGGTATACAATAAAAATTTCTGAACCTCAGTTTTGCCCACGATATGTATGTAAAAAATCGTGATTTGCGTATGGCATGCCCGATTTTGTGCACTTTGAAAATTCCACCTGAAATTTTAATTTAATTGTTGCACTCATAATTGGGTTAGTACGTTCTCAACCAGTAAGTACCTATACTATATGTATGCATACGTACAAAATAAGAATTGTTTTTATGGCAACCTACACGAACTTGGATCCAAAATTTTGATAAAAGAACTGATAACAAGGTGATAACTAAAAATTTGTACTGAGAGTTTGTTTTGCGAGACAAAAGAAGCTCGAACATATTCCTGCCTGCATTGTTTAGTTCTTCAAAATAAGAAAATTTGTGGAAGCGGGTTATGCAATTTTTTGAAAAGATTGAAGAGTGCGGGAAAAGTTTACAGTTTATCATTTTGTGGCGGTGAAAATAAATTATAACTATTTATAATATTTTAAAAGAAAGGCCAGTAGAAAAAAAAACGTGGGTCCGGTCGAAATGTATTAATTATGAATTCTAAGCAACCAAAAATTGTGGAATCTATGTTCCTTAATAGAGACGGTGTTAACCAGCGAGATGCAGCCATCCATATATTTGCAAAACGCTTAAAAATTTAGGGCTCAAAGCTAGAAAAAATCAGAAATCACCAGAATATACCAGAAGAGGAAATAAACGAAGTAAAATCGGATTACAAGCGCATGTTTCGCCATTTTTCTAAAAAAAAAAAATTTGTTTTGGATGACGAAACCTATTTTTCGCTAAGCAAACTATAGATGCCAGGAAATGACGTTTTTTATTCAAGGCGTTCTTCTCTAACTTCCGCAAATGTAAAATATAAATTCAAGAAGAAATTCTAGCAAAAAAAGTGTTGATTTACAAAGAAGTTTCCAAGAAAGGAATTTCAAAACCTCTTCTAATTGATTCTGGGCTGACTGTCAGCCAGGACACGTGCATCAAAATCAATGTTTAAGGAAAATTTTGATTTTGATTATTTTGATTATTCCTTTCATCAAAGCAAACCATACTCAAGATGATTATATTTTTTGGCCTGATTATCATCTTCCACATTATGCCAAAAATATAACCGAATTGCTGAGAATATTTCCTAAAATGTACTTTTTCCCCCAAAATTTAGGGAATATTCTTTACATTTTAGGGAAAAATACCTAAGCTTTGTGGCAACAATTTGGGCAATTTTTACAATGTGTGATCTGAAACACCCTGTATATAAACGGAAATTGTATTCGTATACATACACTGTAAAAAATATTAGGACTATTCCCTAAAATGTAGAGAATACTCCCTAAACTTTAGGGAAGAAACCTACATTTTAGGGTATTTTCCCTAAAATGTAGAGAATATTCCCTACATTTTCATTAAAATATAGGGAATACTCCCTACATTTTAGGGAATATTCCTTACATTTTAGGGAATATTCCCTGATCTTATCGAAACATATCTAAGCTTTGTGGCAACAATTTGTGAATTTTTTACCGTGTGTGTTTAGATCTGAAACACCCTGTATATAAACGGAAAATGATATTCGTATACCTACACTGTAAAAAATGTTAGGATTATTCCCTAAAATGTAGAGAATACTCCCTAAACTGTAGGGAAAAACCCTACATTTTAGGGTATATATTTTAGGGAATATTCCCTACATTTTCATCAACATATAGGGAATAGTCCCTGCATTTTAGGGAACAGTCCTTACATTTTAAGGAACATGCCCCAATCTTATCGAAACATATCTAAGCTTTGTGGCAAAAATTTGTGTATTTTTTACAGTGTGTGCTTAGATCTGAAACACCCGGAAATTGTATTCGTATACCTACACTGTAAAAAATATTAGGACTATTCCTTAAAATGTAGAGAATACTCCCTAAACTTTAGGGAAAAAAACCTACATTTTAGGGTATTTTCCCTACCACATTTTCATTAAAATATAGGGAATACTCCCTACATTTTAGGGAATATTCCTTACATTTTAGGGAATATTCCCTGATCTTATCGAAACATATCTAAGCTTTGTGGCAACAATTTGTGAATTTTTTACAGTGTGTGTTTAGATCTGAAACACCCGGAAATTGTATTCGTATACCTACACTGTAAAAAATATTAGGACTATTCCTTAAAATGTAGAGAATACTCCCTAAACTGTAGGGAAAAACCCTCAATTTTAGGTTATATTCCCTAAAATTTAGGGAATATTCCCTACAATTTAGGGAATATTCCCTACATTTTCATCAACATATAGGGAATAGTCCCTACATTTTAGGGAATAGTCCGTAAATTTTAGGGAACATGCTCTAATCTTATCGAAACATATCTAAGCTTTGTGACAAAAATTTGTGTATTTTTTGCAGTGTGAAACACCCGGAAATTGTATTCGTACACCTACACTGTAAAAAATATTAGGACTATTCCTTAAAATGTAGAGAATACTCCCTAAACTTTAGGGAAAAACCCTACATTTTAGGGAATATTCCTTACATTTTAGGGAATATTCCCTGATCTTATCGAAACATATCTAAGCTTTGTGGCAACAATTTGTGAATTTTTTACAGTGTGTGTTTAGATCTGAAACACCCGGAAATTGTATTCGTATACCTACACTGTAAAAAATATTAGGACTATTCCTTAAAATGTAGAGAATACTCCCTAAACTGTAGGGAAAAACCCTCAATTTTAGGTTATATTCCCTAAAATTTAGGGAATATTCCCTACAATTTAGGGAATATTCCCTACATTTTCATCAACATATAGGGAATAGTCCCTACATTTTAGGGAATAGTCCTTAAATTTTAGGGAACATGCTCTAATCTTATCGAAACATATCTAAGCTTTGTGACAAAAATTTGTGTATTTTTTGCAGTGTGAAACACCCGGAAATTGTATTCGTACACCTACACTGTAAAAAATATTAGGACTATTCCTTAAAATGTAGAGAATACTCCCTAAACTTTAGGGAAAAACCCTACATTTTAGGGAATATTCCTTACATTTTAGGGAATATTCCCTGATCTTATCGAAACATATCTAAGCTTTGTGGCAACAATTTGTGAATTTTTTACAGTGTGTGTTTAGATCTGAAACACCCGGAAATTGTATTCGTATACCTACACTGTAAAAAATATTAGGACTATTCCTTAAAATGTAGAGAATACTCCCTAAACTTTAGGGAAAAAAACCTACATTTTAGGGAATATTCCTTACTTTTTAGAGAATATACCATAATCTTATCGAAACATATCTAAGTTTTATAACAAAAATTTGTGCAAATTTTTTATTGTGTACATAAAATAAAATGAGGCTATATCTCGATTAATTATCAATTTGCCCCTAAATTATTTTAATCCTTTT
Organism: Dioctria rufipes; assembly: GCA_963924295.1. Classification (NCBI taxonomy): domain Eukaryota; kingdom Metazoa; phylum Arthropoda; class Insecta; order Diptera; family Asilidae; genus Dioctria; species Dioctria rufipes. The sequence continues at coordinate 32,458,952 of OZ002742.1, forward strand.
TTTTAATTTTTGTATCTCTCTAACCGCAGTAAAGTAAAGTAAACGTATTAACGTTTGTGAAAGCAGCAACGCAACACTCCCAAACTCTTAACTTTATCAGTTAAACCTCAAACTGGACATACAGTGCAAAGTATGGCATCATAATATTAAAACAAAAAAATAAAAGAAGTTCAGAGATTAGCTACAGGGCAGAACAGTGTTTATGATAACCTCTTGACATATGAAGCGTAAGTTAACCACGTGCCCTTTTTGCCACAACCGGCACCATATCTTCATATCTTTGAATAGCTTAAAAGCTTCTTTAAATACCGCACCGAAGGAAAGTATAGTTAGGGGAAGTTTCCAGTTTAACAGATTAGCTAAAATGCAAACCCTCTGCATTTGTTACTTACTGTGTAACGCTTCACATCCACTTTGTTTGTAAATGTTCCTTTCATTTTGACGCGTACCTGTCGCCCACATATACCTACAACCGCAAAAGTCACAAATATGCACAAATTTTGCTTGAACTACTTACGCTCCTGTATACAAAGCTAAAAGCAAGCTAAGTGAGTGATTTAGCCTGAAGCCAGTAGAGGTGGCTTGGCTAATCCTTTTTAACAGATGAAATGAGTTTTGTGCTGTGTGCTCTTTGATACAGCTTGGATGCTTCTCTTTTTGAGGAGCTTTTCCTGTGAAAGGTAAGTTGATAAGTGCATTTCAGCAGAAGAAGAGGTGCACATAAACCAGAGCCTGTATAGCCGGAAGTCAGTTATGAATTTGATATTCATACCAAAAACTCCCTCTGGGAGGTCTAGTTACAACCCTAGAGTTGTAATTTTCCTCCGCGATGAAGTGGCTCTTCAATCTGCCCATACACATTGCTACTGTGGTAGATTTCAATAAGTTAGGAGACTGCTGTCAACTACCGAGAATCTCAACTCTTGAAAATTTTGCCGACGACGATGGATCAATCAGTTGTTTCCGTTGTGTTGTCTGCAGATGATTGCACTTTATATTACCTCTACATGAAAAAGACGGCTCAGAAAGATGCTGCAGGCAGGTTGTACTGATATGATATTGCCTGCTCTGGTATTAGCTACAAAATGTACCTACAACATTTTATGACTACTATTTGCACGCTAAAGTTTTCCGAAAGGGGGAGGATAACAGCAAGGGTGACTATAAGATGTTGTTTGAGGGGGGGATGCACAACAACAGCCATAAGTGTCGGTTTAACATTGCGATACTTTGGAAGAAATTTCAAAACACAAAAGTTTTTCGACAAAAACATCTGCTCCCATAAATTTTAAGTTTTGGGTAAACCATCTCATACCATATCGAAATTCTTGGGGTATTTTGTGTGTGAAATTCTTCTCTACAACTCTCTGGTGGATGAGTAAACATTTGCTAAAGGTATTTGGCTATTATAAGCGCTAGTTTTCAACAACTTTACGTCAACTATATTAACTCTTGATCGGCGAAGATTTATTTGGTGCACTCAGTAGAAAGGCACAATGGAGCACTAGTTTTGTCAGTTTTGGTCAATTAGATAAGAAAAGTTATATAAAATTATTGAAAATAACATATGTACCCAGCAGTCTTGCCAGAAGGGGGAAATTTTTGTTTGTCTTTTATCTTAAAAAAAAAAAAAAAAGAAGAAAAGCTCACATAAAAGTGGCAGAATAAGAACTTTACCGTCGACTGGCAAACAGGAAAAGTTTTGAGATTTTTTTTTCTGTTTTTGTTTTTTTGTTTTCTATACGATTTCATTTTTGATCTCCTTTTAGTATGAGGCAAAATGGGAGGATGTTTTTGTTGACTTTTCGTAGAGTTTTGTATAAACAAGCGTCTACATTTTAGTGCAAAGTTGAATTATTGATGTATGAAACATATCATTCATAAAAACTAAAACGAAAAACAACAATAAAGAATAACATTAGGTAGGTACTAAAATCAATGAGTTATTCCTTGTAATATTATAGGACGTTGTTAGTACTTTGTTGTGTTGTAGAGGCGCTATTACTCCAGAGCAATCGTAACCAATGCCTTGCTCCAATATAAAATCAGCGATGTCTGGACCTGATGTAGGGAAAGCCGCAATTTTTTCTTAGATATTTACTGGAAATTGTTTCCTTAGAATTGTTATACATTGGAGACCGAAAACGGCACAGATTGTATGATTGTATCTGAAAATAACCCCAGTCGGCCTCACCAGACTGAATAAAAATTCTGCCGAAACATTTTCTGTAAATTTCTAAGAAGGAATTGCGGCCTTCCCTAAATCAGGTCCAGCCATCGTAGATTTTATATTCTATCGATGTGTTGTCTACTTCCCAGCCTATGTATGTTTTTAGTTTGGCTATGCCCTTAAGGCTTATAGCCTAGTACTAAGGCCCGCGCTAAACTAAATTTTAGCGGGCCTCCAATATGAAGCCTTTCTTTAGCAGCTAAAATATGACAGCGGATACTCAGAGAAAAGATATGTTAAAAACAAGAAGAAGAAGAATTTTGCAATTTTTTTACGGAAATACAACGCGCGGTCATAAAATTTCTAAAAACAGGTACCTAGTTAATATTATTTGGAAATATTAAAAATATACAATAAAAAAAAAATTAACAATGATATTGAAAATACGGCTACGAGAAGAAATACAATTCGTTCGTACAAAACTACGTTAACTACAAAAATCTGGTCAATAAATTTATCAAATCTCAGAACTCTGACAATGAATATTTTTAGCGCGCTTAAGAACGGCCCGGACGGATAAATTCAATCAAAATTTTTTGGAGACTTACTATTGGTGCCATCTCTAATCAAAACCCAAAAGTAAAATTTAGCGCGTTAGCCTTAGCACCGCTCTCGCTAAAATTCAGGATAACTTTCGCCAATATCTTTTAGCTTGTTAAATTTTCATACAAAATTTAGCTTAGCATGCCATTTTTTTTTTTTGTGTAGGCAGGGGGACAGGTGACCCTGTCCTCTTAATGAAGCGCATCAGGTTTTGGTGAGGCAGGTTTTTCACCTCATCCACAGATAAAAGAGCAGACCCTAGAGTATCCAGCCTGCACCGGGCGAAGACCAGGACAGCACACAAAAAGTGTTTGGTTGTCTCGGGCTCTCTCTCCAGGCAGGACAGACACTCAGGGCTGTCAACAATTCCCATCCTTTATATATGAGCGTGAAGTGAGCTGTGGCCGGTAATGATGCCAATCACTGTTCTACATTATTTCCTTTCGAGGCTTAGAAATTCGGAGATATTCCCATTGGGCCCATCAAGCAACAGTTTTGTACACTTGCAAGTATTCAGGTTCGCCCATCTCTGCTGATGCTATCTACGAACATCCGCTTTAATGAGAGACCCGATACTCGACATGGCAACGCCTACGGCGGGTTCCGGTCCGAGGAACGGAGAAACAGGGTTAAAAACAAAAAAAAAAAAAACAAGGCATAACGCGACTTGGCGATGGGCAATTCCTTTTGCTCCTTTCGGCTGCATGTTGACACAAAATGTGTGCGGTTCTTCTTATTTTTCGACATATTTTTTTTTAATTTGATACATTATCATATTATTATTAACAACTAGATGGCGCTGCGTAAAGTAAGAGGGACCAATGATCAGGCTATACTCTGTAATTTTTGAGGGTATTGATATCTATCTATACACACTAATTTTCTAAATATTTTGAGTGTATTTGATGACATCCCAAGTAGCCATTTGTGAAATTTGTACGACAAATTATCGACAAATACTTGTCATTTGTCGACAGAATCATGTGACAAAAATGTCTGGCAAATGTGTTCAGGGTTTACAATTTCGTCTAACAAATGTCGCATTCATTACAACAAATTTGTCATACCTAATTTGTGGGTACTTTTGTCATAATTTGTTTCAATATTTTATGACAAAATTAAAAGACAAAATCGTCACAAAAATTGATCACAATTTTTTTGGCATTTTTAACCAAGAAATGTGTTATTTTTTGTCGTTAATTTGTGTGATTTTGGTGGAATTTATGTCAGCTTTTATTTTGTTTCGGGGATACCAAATTAAAATCATATTTCAGTTCAAAAGCTATATATTTATTATAAAATGTTTGTATAAAATTATGTTCTCAAATTTTTTATTAAAGTTCTCTAAACTTAAAAAAATCACTAGACGTTGACGGTATTTCTTCTCTGCCCCATATTTCTTCTCTGCCCCATAATTGATTTTTAACAGTTTTTGCATTATTTATTTTATATTTATATTGCCTGCTTAATATAGTTTTTTTTATTAATTTAATTTTACATTTTTTTAAACACAAACACCAAAAACACAACGAAAACAACTAACAACAACAACTTTCGCGTTCACTACAAAATATCCAAAGTATCCAAAATGGCGATAACCTGACAGCAACATTTTCATGTCGACAAAATATCATTCTCTTTCTGGTATAATTTGTGACCACCAATTCTTGTGACATTGCTCACACCAAATAGTAACCCAAAAATGCTGTCAGAGGAATGTCTAAAATTTGTGACATTTAATTGAAACAATATTGCTAATCATATTATATATAATAATTATGTGACAGAAAGTTCACATATTTATGTTGTCACATATTTTGGCTACTTGGGACATATGTTGTATAAACGGGGTATTCCGAATATCTAGATATCAATAAATAGCATAATGCTTATGACAGGCATGGGGTATCGATATCTAGATATCAAAGTACCCCTGACAGACATAAAAAGGGGCTTATGTGACAAATCGTACTTTGACATTTCAATTCAGTTGACAGATCTTTAAGCGAAATAAATTTGGAAATGGAAGTGACAAATATATTAGCTTTAATGTAGGCTAAACGGCAACAAGTAATTGTGAATATACCACAAATTCAAGATTTAGAACGAAAAAAGAAAAAAATGCGTTATTTTACAATAAGATCCTGGTTGAGGTGCAAAATGTATCGGCGGATGTGGTGTCTCAATTCACAATTTCGTGTGAAACGAAGAAAAGTGTGGTCGAAGGTTTGATAAAAAATAACATAATTATAATGGAATAATTTTAACTGAATTTTATTTTTAAGGTGGAAAATTCAGAGTTTTGACAAAATGGATTCCTCCATAAATTCTTTCCCTCGGTTACTTTTGTGTTGTCCGATAAATTCGTTCAATACTTCGAAATAGTCCCAGTCAGATGGTGCTCCATCAGATGCTCCTCTTTTTAGTACTTCTGACCTGTAAATTTGTTAAAAGTGTAGTGTAATAATATTCACTTCAACCACACAAACAGCACTACGAACCTGAATTTTTTTCGCGGTTTTTAATGCCCTCGACCGAGAGTTTTAGCCCGTACGTGTTATCCAGTTCCTCTTGCATGCAATTGTATACATGGCTATTTCGTTTGTTAGCCCGAAGATCGACGTCATGATTCCTTCACACTTCAATGATAAACATTGTTTCTGCGGAGTTTAATACTTGCCTTTTTATTTTGTTTTTTCCTGCTTTGAACTCCATGTTGACAAAAACCTTTGCTTCTTATTCTTCTTTTCCGCTTTCTTAGGGAAAGCACAAACATATTTTTGCTTAATTCGACACATTATCATATTATCAGTAACAACTAGATGGCGTTGCGAAACGTAAGAAGTGCCGATGATACTCCATTCATACCCAGTAATTTTTGAGGATATTGATATCTAGATATCGAGTCTATACCCACTAGTTTTTCTGGGTATATTGGGAGTATTTAATGACACACATGGTGTATAAACGGGATATTCCGTATATCTAGATATCGAAACCCCATGTCTGTCATAAGCATAAGATGAAAATGTCTTTGAATCTTCGAGTAAAATAGAGCGTCTATTGTAGTTTTTATGGAATTTTAAAAGTGAATGTTTTTTTTTATAAACATTATGATTGCTCCTAAAATTTTAAGTATAGTCATGTACCATTGGTTTTGTAGTGTCTAATCTGTTGTCATTAAAATGCCTCACTCATTGAATGTCGTCAATGCAGTTAGAACTCAGATTACATTAGGGAGGTATGCGATAATCTTTAGCATCCATTTTTCGAGTGAAATAGTAAGCTGCTATTAGAGCTTGATGTGAAGTTAACGCTTTCACTCTGCTTTTCTAATTAAATGAAGTATGTCAAGATTTTACTTTTTACCTTAAATATTACAAAAAAAAAACATTCTGAATTAATATCAAGTGATAGTCGGACAATAACTACCTACTAAGATCTCACTGAAGTCTAACTCCACGGAGTCAGTTAGGAAAGCAGCACTCCTTAATTTTCATGTATTAAGTTAAATTACTTGTAGCTAATCATCACATTCCGATCAAAACGTTAATGTCAGTTCTTTTTGCAAAGCATACATAAGTAGAATTAAAATCCGCAGAAAATTAATAAATTATTTATCTGCCGTTCTGCAGTAGCCCTACAGCTGCTTATATAGTGAAAACACGCCTAAACCAACCATGTGCTCGAAACATTTTAATCGGACCGCGATGAAATCATCAAAATATGGAAATGTCTACAAAATAACACAAAACAGCTTTAATGACTTAAACATGTTTTTTCAAACTGATGCTGATGCATTGATAAAATATGACAAAAAATAAAAAAAATAAAACCGTTTCCCCATCATGTGTCTGATGCATTTATTATCTGCATATATGAGAAAATCATGTCGACAGTGGGAGGAATGAAAATTTATTGATGATTATACATATGTCCCCATACATATGTACATATGTCCGACTAAAAGGCTATAAGTACATAGTTAAATATATAGAAATAAATGCATACTCTTAGGACACTTGTATTTCGGTACAGTGATTCATCTAAATTACTCGAATAATGAACCGATAGACAACATTCAAACATCAGTGCGCTATAGAAAATCTTCTTAAATGTCCTAAATTATTCGGCAACTACATAGTCCCCAACGAATGCCTAAATGGCATTTTCAGGTTTGCTGCGTTCCAAATAAGATTATCAGACGTGAGTCCATTAACACAAAACCAAAATCAGAGAGGAGTCTATAGGATTCGAATTTCCCATTCTATACGTATCAAAAAGTCAACCGAGTTGAACTGGAACCTACATATTTACGTGCATACATATCTACATGCATACCAATTTGACTAGATGGCGTTGGCTGCCATTGAACACAAAATTACCGCGGAACATTGGTAAAATTTGAAAGCTTGAAAACTTACGTAACAAAATTCACTGGACAAAGACCGTTTGTGGAGAAATTTCCGCCTTTTGGATGAGTTAGGTGTAATTTATTAATAAATTTCACTGAACAAATCGCATTACTCACCAATGACGAGGTGCCTCTAAAAACGTATCTGCTGAGATTCAACTCACCCAGCCTCTTCGGTTGAGTGACTACGCGAATAATCACTCACTCACGGCACGACCATTATGTGCAAAGGTAGCCATGAAAGGTGAAAAGTGCCGGTTAGTGTTGTGACCGCAATCTATCATGAAATGAAAAATTGTTTTCTATTGTGACCAGTCCATGTCCGCATATATAGCGTTATCATCGTCCTCAGGTTCGCGCAGTTAGGCCCTTGTACATTTTACATATTTTTATTTTGGCTACCTATGTGGAAATCATAATTATCGCTGAGGTGAGAAAACAAATAAAAGGTGTAGAAAACTTACCGAATGTGAGCGAATCTTGTTCCAAGTCACTTACCTCCGGTTCACGAGGCCGAGGCACAGCTGCTTGGTTTTTGTTTTTGTTTTTTGTTTTTTATTGTTTTGTTCTACATCACCTGGGCTTCACCTGGCTTTATCCCATTGACTCCATAAATATTTTCCTAGGTTTTTAAGTGACTTAAATGTCGGCAAGATTTTTTCGATTTTTCTGTTGTTCATTTTCTTCTTCACTTCTTTAATAATAATAATAATAATTTATGGAATAAGGTTTTTTGTGTGTGTGTGTGTTCGTATGCATTTGGTGGCAGCGGTGGTATTTTGACTGTGGGAAATTTCATTGTCGCGTAAATTGGATAAATTACTTATCCACTGAATGTTTTCGAAACAGGGGGAGACCATCATAAATACATGCGACCGGCTGTATAGTAGCAGGTATGTATGTATATGCTCCCCAATGTGGCGTAGTGTACATTTATTCTGGTTTAATGGGGCGATTACTATGGTCGTCGGGCATATAAACAAAGTTCTCAGTTTGGTGGTGGAATTATAAACCCTAAAGGGAAGTCGATTTAGATTTCGAATGGCAGCTGGCAGGCAGTTCATTTGCATTTGTAAGGAATTTTTGAATTAATTCGCACACAAAATCTAGCACATACCGCTGGCTGGTTTTAATCATTCTGAATGAAAATGAATGAAATTCATCTTGTTGGTTGGTGGTTGATTGTCTCACCTGTTGCACATAATGTTTTTGAAGATTTTATTTTAAATAAGAAAAAAAAGAGGATTTTTATTTTTGTTTTATATTATTCTATAGAATGATTTATGCTTTTGTACTAGATTGTTTGGAATTGGTGGCGTTAGGTAGTTAGGTATAATGTAATCAACTGTTTAGTGGTAAAATATTGAGTTATGAGTGGTAGACATGAAATTGGGATGATAAAGCATACTTATTAGGGGTACACATAAGTAAGGAATACAGGCGTTGTAATTGTTGACAATACAACGTAGCAGCAATAACTCTTTCTCCAGGTTTCAAAATTCAAATTAATTTAATTCAACAACTACACTAGTAAGATTTCGATCTTATGAGTAAGTTTAGGATAACTAATAATATACTTAATGTTAATAGTAACAATTAAACTTAATTTCAAAAATCAATGGAAAAAAAGAAAAATTAATTCATAATATGTACCTACAAGCACTTATACTAAATTAGACTAACAAAAACCCTAACCTCTCCTTACAAACTTATAAACTAAAAATTGTAGAAATAATAGCTTAGAAGTAGTTATAAATAGTAGAAAATAGAAAAAAAAGTACAAAGTGCAAATAAATCATTGCGAAAACTGCGACTGCTGATGCTCCTCCTTAGATGAATTGGAATAGAGCTCCACACCCTGGTGGACTGGACAAAGAATTGGCTCTCAATAGTGCGCGAGCAGAACAGTGGCATAGATAAACATGATGTTCTTGCAGATTGAGCAAAGGTCAATTTACTGTAAAGGTAATCTGGATGTTTGTTTACAATTAAATTGCGAAGAAACATTAAAGTTCGAATTTTAAAATAAGAGTCCAATTTACAACCCAGAATAGATATGGAATACGCAGTGATATGACTGAAACGTCCTAGACCAAACACACCACGTGTGGGTGTCAGAGTTGAATACTACATTAATCTTACGTAAGGAGTGGGAGGAATCCAATTAGCAAAACACCTCACAGCCGTAAGTTAATAAGGGTACTAGTAATGATTTAACTAACATTACACGGGTTTCAACAGGTGTAAAGGCCGCAGATTTGGATAATTTGCGTAGACCTCCACATACTTTGCCTATGACACTGTTAATGTGATCGAACCAGTTCAGAGTACTATTAAAAATTATCCCAAGATTCTTGTCACGTTTACTGTATGGAACGACAATATTGTTAAGCATTACGTTAGAAAAGGTGGAAGTATCTAACTGGATTTTGTATACAATTATAGTGTCAGTTTTGGCAGCGAATTATCAATAGCCCATTTTGAGACTCTTGCAAAATCCTCATTCATTCTGTGCACAGCAATCTCTATAAGCCTTAAATGTCTAGATAATTACAGTCACGCAGGATAAGTGGAAGGTCATTAATAATAACAGAAAATAATAATGGACCGAGAATAGACCCTTGAGGCACTCCACTTAGAACGGGTAGAAAATCAGAGGCAGTATACCTACAAAACATACTTTGTATTCGCCCGCTCAGGTATGACTCAATACGTTTGCAGGCAGGATAAAAGAAATTAAATATTGTACACAGTTTATTTAACAGAAGCCTGTGGTTAGCCTTATCAAAAGCTTTTGAAAAATCTAGAAGAACGACCAAGGTGAGTTTATCACTGTCCAGGGAAGTTCTGATATCATCGATGATCTATAACAATGCTGTGGTGCAGCTGCAGCTGCACTTTGATCTAAATCCCGATTGTAGGCTAGACAACAAATTTATGCTATTTAAGAAGCTGATCATGTGACTATGCAGGATTTTTTCAAAAACTTTAGACAAGAAGGGTAACTCGAAGTGAATTATGCCACTACAGTCCCACCAAAAATCCAGTAACCCCTTTCTCAGTGATGAGGTTGGTTTAGGGGTTGGTAGTGGGGTTTGATTTGCAGAGAGTCATTGCTTCGAACTCTTTATGTTATAGTAAAGGACCCATTTTTCATCTTGAGTAACGATGCTGCTAAGAAATGGATAGCAATAAAGTGCAAATAATTCGACGGCCATCTTTGTCGGCCTCAAATAATTGATCTACGGCCATCTTTGTCGGCCTCAGATAATTGATTCGGTACCTATATTCCCTGCCTATGTACCTACTAGAGATCTGTCGTTCCGAGGAATTTTCAGAACCGGATCCGGATTATTTACTTTGAGCCCGATTCCGGGGACCCATTCCATTGTTCCTTTCGTAATTCAATTCAAACAAAAGATGTTGTGAGTTCAGCTGTTTGTTTTTATTTTAGAATTTAGAACTAACAATATAGCTCCCAATAAAAAATACATATGTATATAAGCATATAAAATTGTCGTTCCTTTTATCAGTAAGTATGTGGATAAATTTTGGATAAAAACATTCGACATATGGCTGAAATTGCTGGTATATAAAAATCCTTATTTTTACCAATTGTAACAGAAATTAAACGTAAAAACATGGTGCCTCAGTTTCACCAACAAATAGAAAAAAAAAACAAAGGTAGTCGGCGGGATTTTCCGATTTGGTTTTACACAATTGAAAAAGGGTAGGGGAGGGGGATTAAAGCGGCGATGTGCACTTTTACGTTTGTGTTGGGCTTAAATTTGCTAGTGTAAAGCTATATTGCAGCCTCCAGGTATATACGCAGCTAGCAGAATGCATGAAGGAGTAGTAGATTTATTCTATAGGAGTGCAAATCTATCGACATTTTTACACGTTGCCATTCGTTCATCACTTACGTTTCCACTTGTTACTGTTTGTTTTTGCAAATTTTCCTCTGCATTTTGCGCCCTTCGTTTTTTGTTTTTTTATATATTATTAAGCCAAGCTCAGAGGATACCCTATGATACAAAGCACAGCATGGCAGTAAGGCGATAGGTAAGGAATTAGGGAATGCGAGGAGAGAGGCGGAGGTGCCGATGTATATCGCATTTAAACTTCCGTAAACTTTGACAGAAGATGGTAGACTGTTCCAAATTCGCATAGTTCGGGATAAAAAAAGCATCACGGCATTTTACTATACGGCCGAAGGTAATTTGAAGGGTAAAAAGATGTGCGCAGTTTGCAGCGCGATTATTGCGTGCAGGAATTATTCTACAAGGAATCAGACTAGCTATTTCAACGAAACATTGACCACCTACTACCTTTTGAGTCAAAAGAGGTAATTTTGGCATCACTCATATACTTACACAAATTTTATATGATACCCGTATTCCTATGATTTTTATATGCTCTAAGGAGTGTACGAGTAAAGTTAAACAAATTCCTACAAAATATTAAAATATGCAATGATAAAAGGCGAAGTGTAATGTGCTCAGATCAGTAAGTTCTTTTACATAAATTGGTTTAAACATACATAGGAACGAGCGAACGACAGCCGTACTAATTATGGACCCGTTCCGTTCATTCTTTGTATGGACCCGTTCAGAATGGACTCGTTCGTTCCGGACTGAAACATCTCTACTATGTACCTTTCCAATTTCGTGTAGGTGCCTTTATATAGTTGACCATGTGCACCCAAGACTTCTCGATAATTCTTGTATAATAAATCTTGAATCAGATTCCACTAGTGATTTTAAGGTGTCATTATCAAATTCAACTGGTCGTCCACTTTGAAGCCTGTTGTTATAAAGGTGAGGTCATAATCAGCTGCAGAATATCTCCTGAACTAACGTTTATACTTGTTGACCTTCAACGCATCTCCATAAATATCACAAATTTTTGTTGTTGTTACCGTTGTATCCAATCCATCATGAAAATTAGGAATTATGCAATGACGAATATGAACCTAGGAAAGTACAGGGCTGTACAAAACATTTATACTTTTTTAGAATATTTAGTATACACGCCGCTTTACCGAAAACTGTAAATGAATACATGTTTTTCTTTTCAACGATCCGATACGAAACTAAAGACAAGAAAATTCTTTCCAAATAATTGATTACTTATGGGTACCCACACCTAATATATAAATGGAGTGACAAAATTTTATGAATTTTAGGTAAATTTCGTGGGAAATCGCATAAAATCATATCTCAGGATTGACTGCTCACACGACGATTTAATTTTGCTCAAGTTATGAGAGGTTTGTTGCAGGCAAGTTTTTACTGTTACTCTGGCAATACTTAAGGTGGACTAATCATGTTGGACTTTTATAAAAGATAATAAATGAGGGAACCGGAACCGGATCATCTGTTGGCATGGTTACTTTTCGAGATTTATGACTTTGAAGACAAATGAATTTTCTGACGAAAAAAATGTTTTGGCAACAAATCGCCAATTTTTCCATTATGTGTGAACGTTTTTAAAATCGAGTTACACCGAATGAGAGCCTGTAATGTTACGAGTAAAACACGAGAAAAAGGGTCGTCGTGTGAGCAACCTGAACTGAGGTATGGTCAAAAATGTGACTTAAGGTTCAAAATTTCGAAAAAATCGAAAATCGCCTATAACTTCGAAAATAGTGCGAACTCGAAAAAATGTTATATAACATTTTCGATCGCAAATAGGCTGTACTTTCGACCCTTAAAATTTTTTATCATCTCGACGGGACACCCTGTATAGAGGTCAAAGTTAAACAAAGGTAAGCGAAATTTTTAGTTTAGACCACATTAACTCCTGAGATGAGTGGAGTACCGGGCTAGTTGATCTGCTGTTGGAACGGCCACGAAATTTTGATACAATAAGCTCTTCACTGTGACCGTACGAGCTATACTTTTTAAGATACAGGTGTTTTTTTTTAAAAATTAGCTTTTTTTTGGAATCAACCTTTAAACGGGAAGTTGAAAAAGTAAGCACGCAGTTCGGGGTATCTAATGAATACATTGTCTTTGATAAAACAGTTTTTGTCAGTAATAACCCTAAATGATTAATTTATAAACATTTATTTCGACGAATCCACTAATTTATTTGTTGTTTTCAGTTCTCTCTCAGTTCGTACTTGGTGCTTAGGCCGAAAGAGACAGCAATATAGAAGTAGGCCCACTTTTTGCAATCCATATTATACATGTCAGTGGTTATGTTATCAAACCGAGGCATCGTAGATTTTATATTCGTGCGAGACGTTACTGGTTTTTGTTCTACTTGCCCAGTCTTGTCTGTATGTTATGAGTTTGTCTAAGGTTCTGCCTTGACGCGTGAGTGCGGCACATTCTTTGACAGTTCTTTGCGTGCTTTAAAACTCAACTAAAATAAAGATTGTGTTTGCTTTTCTACGAAGACTTAGATATTTGTAGGTACTTAATAAACTCAGAAATACCTAAGTAAAAATCTTGGTACTTAAGTACAAAACTAAGTCTTAAGTACAAGTAAATAGAAGCAAGTACTTATGTTCAAGTACTAAGTAGGGGCATTTCAAAAGTATTGAATAATAAGTCTTAAGTAACGAAAATGTACTTTAAGTAGTTACTTAAGTCTTTTTTTACTTAAGTATTGGCCAGCTCTGTCTAGAGTGCTAATATGGTCTTATTCCATAATGTAACGCAATAAGAATATTATTGAAGTTTTTAATTGCGATATTTCTCCCTTATAACGATAATCAGACTTATTACTGAATCCTTATGATTAGAATCGAAAAACCTTAAAAAAGTCACAAAGTTTCACGAAATTTTCAAAATTTCATTGATATCAATTAAAATTTCCGAACAAAATTGTCAAAACTGTCAGAGGGATCAGAGCACTCAGATTAGTTTTTAAAAATTTTAAAAAGATTTTAATAGGTTTTCTTGAAGAAAAGAACTCGTTAAAGCTTTTTCGATTCCGATTCGAACGGATACAATTTAATTAGGCCTAAGATTATATTAACGTAATAATTTCCTTGGTCCGCATTATGGGGGCGCACCCTGGCCCCTATCTCTAGTTACGCCAATTTATATTACATAATGTAAGCAATGGTCCTATACTTGATAAATTTGAAATTTTCGAAATTGACGAGCTCTGGCTAATGGAAATGTATTAGTGAACGATCAAATAGATTTCTCAGACAGAAGTCCGCTACTTAAACTAGGCCTATTTTTATAAGTCATCAAATTTTGTTTTCAGTCAGTAGCCAGCCGCCCTTGATAATGCCTCAATAAGGCGAAAGGCGTAACGTAGTTTTAATTCTGTTAAAACTTATATTTGTGGAATATTTGCTAAACATGTGTTTTGCTTTAGCCCTAATTTAATAATGAGGGTTTTACATAATTCGAACATGTTCCACCAAGTGCCTAAAAATAGACAATTTGGTAAAGCAACCGAAAACAAGGTATTGAAAAAAAGGTGACTAATTGAACGATCGAACAAGTACCAAGTTAAGGAATGAATATTCACAGGAATATCCTGTATTTAATCAAAATTACTACCTCAATTCCTTAAGCTCATCTTGCCACACATTACTGACATTTTAAACACGACCTTAACGATATATCAATATTCTCAAATTCCTGGAAGAATACAATTGTTGTGGCGACTGGGCTAGCTGGAATAAAGGTTCGTTCATATCATTATGTGGCACGTAGCGTTTCCTGCATGGCAAATATTGTTTAGTACATTCTATATGTTAGTGTTCATATACAACAGAGCGTATGCATTCCAATAATGTCCATAATCGTCTGCCTCATTCTCACCGAGAATATTTTCCACAAGCAGTAAGTACGTGCTACTGATGGAACAAGAAGAAACATCTGTTTTGAATTCAGTGCAGATGGTGAACAGTGCGCATAATTTTTTAAATAATTTTTCAAAATATACATAAACAGTTAGTTGAGTTAATTCGAATAGTTTTTGGGATTGAGATAAGAAAAAATTTTCAAAAAAATTTTCTTCCACCTCGAAATAAGATCCAGTATTCTCCTCCTGTTTAGTAATTTGAAAGTAGTTTCTGTAAACCATAGAATTTTTTTTTTAAATTGCTTCATCTAGTCTATCAAATCTTTGCGTTCACAATTTTCGGTAGAAGTTACTTTTCATGATTCAGGAACATTTTCCTTATCGAAAGGTTGTAGATTGTATTTCTGGTAATGTAGCAAAATTATATTAGGCCACCACCCCGTAAATAATGTTTTTTTTATACTTCTTTTATTTAAGACAAACTATTTTTTTTTCTAATATAGGAAAATATTCTCCTTTATCTCTTTCAATGCATCTCTTCCAGAATTCTCTTGTCCATGTCAATAACCACCCACTCCAGTACGTTTTGACCTCGTTTAAATAATTCATATTTTTTTTTCCGCCCGCCCAAATAATTTTGAAGACTGTGGAATAAAGAATAATAAGATTGGGTGATGCCCTGTGAATATGGTGGTTCGAGCATAGTTTCCCATTGAAACTCTTCCATAGCCCTCGTACACCTACTGTCATCTCCTCCATTATCTTGATGAAAGAATATATTTCGTCTTGAAACCAGTGAAGCTCGTTTTGATTGATTGATTGATTTGATGATATTTTAAGTCGCTTAAGCAGCTCGGACTTTTTTTTTTTTGTTATCGTTTAGTTTCAGCTTTAAACTTTTGAAATAGTGAACTAAATTTTTCATATCCCACCAAATATATAAAAACATCTTATGAAGTGAAGACCTTCTAGCCTGGGATGCCTTTTTCTGACTATTGTCTTCGGCGTTTGAAATTTTTGTAGAGAACCCATTTTTCGTTACCAATCATTGCAAAACAAGTTCATTCCTGAGATGTGACAGCAAAGAGAAATACACATTCACTTTCTGAACACGATTAAGTTTGCTGACTTTTCCGATGGTATACAGGTGTTGGTGAATGGTGGAATGATCAAATCCAAGCTTCTCGGAGAATTTCTCAACAGTTACAATACGATTTTGTTCCATCAGGTCATCGACAGGTCATCCAGGACGACACAGGTGTTCTAAGCTGTAGGCATGGAATTTCTGATGGAATCACAGTTGACACTGGGTTACACGCTTATAATCCGATCCCCATATACTGCATGAATATTCCTTGCTCTTTTCGTTGGGTTGTTGCCTTTATTGAAGTCATAAATCAGAATAGCGAATATGCTCCTTTGTCACTTCCATGAAAACTGCTAAAATCGAATAAAAAAACAAGAGTTGTTATAATTGGCTTAAGACCAATAAGATTTTACACCCTAGATAAAAATAAAAGTTAATGAAGTGAAAACCAAAAGTTTTGTATGGCAACATCAATAAAGGGTTTCCCGATTTAGTCTGTTTTGAGATCGAATGGAAGAAGTACAAGGTGGCTAATAGTGCCATGACGGGCGTTCATGGTCATGTCCATTTGGATGTCACTTTTCGTGGTGAGATCAAGAACGTGCATTTTTACATGGTTACTGAGCTCACTCAAGTGATGGATCTGGGAATATCAATATCTGGGAATCTGGGACTTCTGGCATCTATTTAGTCTGGGTCCAAACACCCTAGGTGCAGTTGCAATTGCTATGAAAACAGCTTGTATAAAATTTCAGCTCTCAATGTTAATGCGTTCTCAGCCCGCGCGCAAATATATAGTGAAAAACGAAATTTTTGTATGGAAATCCTACAAAGGAATTACCCGATTGGTCCAATTTTTTAATTTAAGTTTACTTTTTTTTTTTCTAAAAAGCTCGTGTGTAAAATTTCAGCTCTCTAAGTGAACGCGTTCTCGAGTTATCGTGAGTCGGACTGGGTGTATATGGCCTCAGATACCGTATATCAAACGCCCTGGGTTCTACCCCTACCGTATGCCAGGCCGAGGTATTAGCAGTAGAAAAATGTGCCAATACCTGCTCTCAAGGCCTTTAAGTCCTACAAAATTAAATCAAGGATAGTCTAGCAGTGTGTGCAAACCCTTAAAAAGCTATAAACGAGTGGGTGCTTAGACATGAGAGCCATAAAAGCAATGAAATTGCTTACGGCCTAGCCAAAAGAGAAGCGAAAGCTCCCTTTTTCGCCCAACACCATTTTGTGGCATTTCAAAGTGTTACCTCGGAGCTACCCTAAATAGATGGTAGAACAAGAAAAATTCCGTTATTGGGAAAAGGCTACAAGGGCAAAAAGGTTTATCGGTACTTCTGATGGAAAAACAAAAGAGTTCAAAGAAGGTCAAAATGATTACAGATCTCTTCTCGGCCCATTGTGCCTTGAGGTATCACCTAAACAAGATGGGCTTTGATGAGACTTTATCCTACCGCTTTTGTCGGCATGCTCAAGAAATCTCAGAGCACCTGCTCTACAACTGCATAATATTGGTCAGGTCGACATTAATCCACATCGAACATGCTTTTCCTTCACCAAGAAACATGCTGAACCTTAAGTCCTAGAATGGTTCTTGACTTAATTAACAGTCTAAACCTAGAAACGGAGTAATTTGAACTCGGACTCACAATAGATTTTTCAGGTAGCAGTGAATGCTGGCCAAACGTTTGCACACCTATGCACAAATCTAATTTAATCTATATAGATGTGCGGGTCCCACTTCTTCCACACTTCTTGACTTTTAACTAATTTTCTGTTCTTCAAGGAAATTATTTGTGTCCATTTTAAAGAATAACTTTTTTCACTGCTGTAAACATCAGTGGAAATAAATCCACATAGGTTGCATATTACTAATAGAATACTGCTCCCAATTGCAGTTTGGCGTATAGCGACAGATACCAGTTGGTATTCACGTCATCTACACCTTTATCCTTGGTAGTTGAGTAACTTGTTTCCGGAATCCTATACGAATTGGTACATATCCAACAGGTATAGAAAACTGTATGTAGTGACGACAAGTGCGAAATGAAATTCCGTGTGCGGGCGGTTGTAAGCTCGTTTCTCATGTCTATAAATTTTCAAAACACTACTAAATATACAGGGTGATTCTGATCAAGATACGTTCCGGTATACCACGCGATTCCTTGAGGTAAGCCGATCAAAAAATTGTTCCACATACCCCCCCCCCCCCCCCCTAGAAACCATCCTTTAGGAGTTGTGGCCAGTTGAAGATTTCCCTTGAATCTGCCAATAAACCTCCAGTGCTAAAACTGATTCAGGTATTGGCATGCGTTTTTTTCCAGTGATAGAGGGTAGTAGGGGCATTAATTAGAAGCAATAAATTTGGGTTAGATGGAAGAAAGTTTTTGAAATAAATAACGGTATTTATGAAATTTGTGTGTAAAAAAAATCAAAATTTTGGAAATATTTGAGAATAATTTAAAGATGCTTAATTAACAAATGCAGAGGAATACACTTTTCAGCTACTATTCTGGGCTATTAAATAAGCCAACAATAACCAAAATCTATAGTGTGGTTCAAAAGTTATACTCATTTATTCCCATCAGGGTTCACGAATATTGGAGAAACTGGCCACAACTCCTAAAGGAAGGTTTCTAGAGGGGGGGGGGGTATGTGGAACAATTTTTTGATCGGCTTACCTCAAGGAATCGCGTGGTATACCGGAAGGTATCTTGATCAGAATCACCCTGTATATGCATATGTAATTGCTGATTTATGTTACATGTATTTAATTTACCAATTCGGCAAAGATCAAACGACCTTTATACCAAACACAATTAAAAAAAAAAGAAATACCCACAATTTTTTACCGTGTAACGCAAATGCAATTTCTTCTTGATCTAATTAGTCACGCCCGAGGAAGGAATAGGAACGGGTTCCACAATCAAAAGTCTATCCTCTATCCTCATCCTTAATTCAACCTCAAGGAACTACTTAAGTAAAGTCCTTGATTCCATTAATGGATTTCTTATCAGAAATACAAAGTGGTATCTAGAGCGATATCCTTTTTCGGGGGGTTTTTTTTTCTCTCCCAAATAAATAAGCAAATCGTAATTTCCCCCCTGAAATTAGATTAATTTTGTTGATATCTCCATCAGATCTGAATCCAGGTATATAGAAATATCCACTGACCTGTTTCCTTTCTCGTAACTTGAAAACTGATAAGGGATTTATCGTTATCCTTTCCATGGTTTAATGATTTTTCTGAAAAGGAATCCTTAAATGGGTCCTCATAGCGTAAAAACTCATCTAACTGTGGAACAAAAGTGGAGAAAAAGACAAGACAATCGATTGCTAAGAACCAAGCTAATTTGAAAATTTTCATTCCTTTAGTTCTATGTATGTATGTTAGCTACCTACATAACTCTACATATGTATTTAAGTCACGTAAATAGTGACAGTAGTTGTAAGATGGGTTTATATAGGGAGTCTGAAAAAGAGACTGACATTTCTGAAAGATTTATTCGCGTATATCTTGTTTATTTACTCGTTTTAGAATTAATTTTCTGTGAGGCGTGTTTGATGGTGTATCCATATCCACCTCATGTGTTGACAATTCCCAGCAACGGAAACGATGCTTGTCTTTCTTTCCGCTAAATATAGAAGATAGTAAATGCTGGGAATTAGTAATACTGAAATTGTCTCATTCTCGAGTTGTATGTACCGGAACGAGTATGAATGGGGGAATAAACAGAAAATATAGTACACGTTTTCAGAGAACATTATTTTTTCATGTCGATGATTGTAGAATTCCCGCACATCATCATTGTCGTCGTCGTCGTCTAGCAATTGGAATAACTATAAAATTCACGCTCAAATTGAAAATCCTCCAGTCTCAATTAAGTGAGAAAAATTTTAAATGCTAGCAGATGGTCAAACAAGTGATTTTGCACAGGCATCAGGATAACGTGGAACTGTAATTTCGAATTTTTAACTAAACAGAAGAAAGCAGAATACTGTTATTCCCCCAGGATGTACATATATATTTGTTATCACAGGAGCGTATATTAGGATTTTCAAATTAGGAATGAAAACATCGATGCTGAGAATGATAAAAAATTTCACTTGTTGAGCTTAACTAGGCGAGTCAGAAAGAAGTTTCTGGCGGAAAGATTTTGAAATTGGATTAAAATTTGTAGCGATAGCTAAATTTGCTCGTTAATTAATATTTTGAATGAATAAAAAATTTGGACAAATTAAATGAAGACAAGTTATCGCAATAATTTAACGAATTACATACTTAACGTTGGTTGAGTTAGAGGTATGCAGGCAAGATAAGTCTTAGTCTGCTTTACCTTTATCTATCATACTAAGAACATTCTTAGATCCACCATGATTATCTAAAGAAAATTAGGATGCATTTAAGCTCTATACTTCGCATCTCTTACAGATCCGAGAAGAAGTGACTACCCACCTGATTTGATGATCGTTAGCGTAGTACACTCGCAGAGTATATATTTCGATTTCCTCAGGAGATTTACAGCTTTGACAGACTTAATCTCTTAGCATGGTTAACTATGATCCAATGACCTAGTGCCAGCTCTGCTCCCAGTAAGGACCTCATTATTTTCCCCCTATTGTAAAGGGTTTTCCAATAAGAGATGTTATTTTGATATTCAAAGAAAAATGAAATGCCATGTTTTTAGATAAATGATCGGATCTTTAGTTCATTATAAAGAGGAAGGTATGCCGTTTATAATAGAAAATAACATCAGCCAAATGACCACCACGACCACGCCTACAGGACCATATCCTTTTCATGAAATTTTCCATAACCAAATCGCAAAGTGGCTGCCCTATGTCCTCGATAGCCTCACGAATTCCATCTTTGAGGTCTTGAACCGACACACTGGGCTGTTGGCGTAGACCTTCTCTTTCACGTGGCCCCAAAGGAAGAAGTCGTAAGGTGTTAAGTCACAAGATCTCGGTGGCCAACTGTGATCACCTCTTCGACAGATAACACGGTTTTATTAATGGCGTAGATTCTACTTGTCAATGTCAAAAAATGACAGCTCCAAAAGTGACATCTACCGAAATAGCGGGCTAATTAAAATAACACCTCTTATTGGAAAACCCTTTATATAAAGGCCATAATTGCCCTGCAATACCGCAGGTTAGCTGATTAGCCTTATGGTATAGTTGTTGTTGGTGATGTCGTTTTTAGAGTTCCGATCGGGGTTTTCACATTCCATGTTGCATCTAAGAACCATTTTTTGCTAACTCATTCGCTATCTTATTGCTCTCGATATTTCTATGACCAGGTATCCAGCATCTGTTCTAGTCTGTATTTGCATAACTGGACCAGTTTTTATTTTACGACAATTAGCATCGAACGCCTTAATGGCCGCCTGGCTGTCAGTTTATGTATACGCAGATGTCTAAATACCCCTCTGTATGCTCCTCTACCTGTATACTTGTCTTCGACCTATCTGTAAAAATAGAGACGTATGATACTACAGTTCTCTCATTCCCTTCCCAGTCACTTTTAGTGGGTATTAGTATGTTGAACTTTAAGGTGTTATACCTGAAAGTCTACTAAAATACAGGGAGCTGCTTGTTTTGGCATTACAAGAGCTCTTCGAACAACCACCAACGGCAGCAATGGAGATTATGCTTTGGCTTCTGCCCCTCGACTTAAGGACTTAAGGAGTTAGGCTGCTGGGTAACAGCAGACATTGGTCACAGCAGAATACTGAAGATATACATATATGGGGAGTGACGGATTATATTGTTCCAAGAGTAGACTTTGAGAAACCGTTCTCAACTATCATTCCTGGCAGAGAGAAATTCGATGGTAATCGGGTGGCAATTGACTCTGATATATGTATGTCTTCACGGACGGTTCAAAAATGGATGTGGGAGTGGGAGCCGGGGTATACTCAGCACTCCTTCAAATGCAGGAATCGTACCGCCTACCGAACAACAGTAGCGTGTTCCAGGCTGAGGTCCTGGCCATAGGAGCAATTCGAGTATCAGGATTTGTATGGACAGTCAAACTGCACTTAAAACTTTGGATTTGCTCCTAGTGCCACGGTGTCGTTATGAGTTCAGGAAACTCGGTGCTAACCACAGAGTTATTCGCTGCTGGGTGCCTGGTCATAGTGACATACCGGGAAGTGAGACGCCGGATGCCCTGGTCAGAAAGGTTGCAGCTATGAATATATGTCTAACCCGTAGGTCACCCCTAGAATCAGTAAAAAGGATTTGGCGATTTGGTGATAACTTGTCATATCGACTCACTCGAGCACCGCCGCAATATTGGATGTCTTTCGCGCCTTTATCGCTAAACGCATGGCCACTGTTCTGATGAAATATCTAGTCTGGGTATATCGCCAAAAACGTGTGCCGTGGCCGGCTAGCAACTGATTGCCATGTCCGGCTTGGTTGATTACTATCAATTGTTGCTGATGCTGTTCTTACTGCTATTTGATGGATGTTCTCAGTGGTTTATGAGCGCCTTGGTTAATTTTCAAGCAGTGATAGACAAAAACAAAAGACATCTACAAAGAAGAGCCTATAACATTCAGGGACGTACTGCACAACACATTGGGGGGGGGGGGGGGCAGTAGGTTGGTCTATTAGCAGTTTGCTATTTGAAGGAATCAGTAAATTTTGAGTGAAATAGATTGGTTTAATTGATTAACTGAGTTAAAAACTCTTTTACACCTGCAGCAGTCCAGCAACTGCAGCAAAGCGTGTTATTTCCTTGAGCACGCTGAACTCACAGGGCTCCAACAGGCTCTCCAGAGAACTGGCGCTTAGAATCGTGTGAAAGCCACTTTTGATAGAACTGAACTGGGTACAAACCAGAATGCTGTGCTCTATGAAATTTGGTGTATTACATGTATCGCAATTGACTAAGTCAGTTTTACCTATAATCTCAAAAAGTTTGGCGTCGTACCTGTGACCAGCATAGAGTCTGTTAATGAATCTGGTCTCTTTGGGAGTGAAGTCCCAGTCAAGCCAGGGGAGTTTTCGGGATAGAGGCAACATTTTTTTGTAGAAGCACCCAGAGGAGGCAGACATGCGAGTGAATTCTACCTCCCAGTGTTTGTGTGGAGCTGTTTATGGCTAGTAGGGCGTCCTCAAGGGAAATAGAGGTCTCAGAGACTTGATCTGACTCTGCAGCTTACTTAGCCTTTTTGTCCGCCAACTCATTAAGAGCCAGGCCTTTGTGGCCCGGAAGGCAGAGGATGTGAAAGGCTCGAGAATGGTTCTGAGCTATTAGGTCGAATATTGATTTCGCATAGTGGTTTGATGTTTCTTTAGTTAAGGCTAGGCATGCAGCCTTTGAATCCGTGATGATGAGAGATTTTGTTCGAGAAGATGAAGGTCCCAGCTCAACGGCCAGTCTGATAGCAAGTAGCTCACCTGACGTGGATGATCTTAGTACATTATATCTCTGTATGACGGTGTTTAGAGATGGAAATTCAACCGCGCATGCACCTGTGTCCGGTAGCTGGAATAGTGAACGTTGACAGCATGGAGGTACATTTGTGAAAGCTCTTCATCTGATATGGTGGACTTGGTCTTACCAGCCCTTGCAAGCCTGCCATGATCTATAGTTATGTTAACGGGTGGGGGGTCAGCGTGCTTCGGCCTATTTGAGAGAAAGTTTCATGATAAGCGTTTGCTATGAGTGCATAAGGCGATCGTTTGGTGTCTAGCGGACACCTGTCCTGACACGCTTGCCGAATTCCTTCGCAAGCATCTTCTGTGTTCTATAATTGGGTGGAAGCTCATTTGCCAGTCCATATAAGATGTGAGTAGAGGTGGTGGGTGGTACACCAAGAGAAGCTCTTAGACAGAAATTTGTGAGCGTTCTAAGCTTATTTTTGATGGACACGCCATTGTGGTGCTGGACAGCTCGATTTTCGGTCTAATTGCAGCCTGAAAGGTCTTGAGTTCTGACTTAGTGTGGATAGGGTGGCTTCTGGCAGTGATCAATCTGAGGATGTAAAAGTAATATGAGGAGGATTTTGATACCTGTTCAATCTGACAACCCAGAGTCAGGTTTGAAGAAAAATGTCTGCCTAGAAACTTCAGATGTTTTTGAGCTGGGACTTGTAAGCCTAGACAATTTAGTGATTACGACGAGAGCTTGTTACAGCGAATTGACATCATGACCAGCTTGTCTCTGTTTATTTGAAGGTTTAGACGAGACGCGGCCTCCGAGAAGTTTTGTAGCGCTGCACCTAGTTTTTCTAGGGCATCACAGAAGGTTTTTCCAGATGAGATCAGGAGAAAGTCATCATGAAATTACTTGCCTATATGAAAAATAAAAACGAAATATACACTTCAATTTGACAAGTGTCAAATATTAAATGTCAGAAAAAGTTGTAGCCAACATTGCAGTATTAAATTCGGTTCTTAAAAGGTTCGTGTATTAAATGATTATGGTTTATAACTAGGATCATATTGCAATAACCTCGTATACCACGTACGTTTTTCGCAATTTCGATATTGAGTTAAAATGTACTACATACTGAGTATACACGGAGCGTATACCGAGCTGTTTCTCAGTATTTAGAGACAGACTTGCAGTTGAGCGCAAAATGCAATATTTAAATTCCAAGTCTGCCTCCGCCATTATTTATTAACACAAAGATAACAAATTAAAAATTTAAATTATGTTAGAGATTAGTTTTTTATTTTTGCCGCTTTTTAATATGAATCTTCTCGGCTAAAACTAGTAAAATTTGAGGTTTCAAAAAAAAAAAAAAAAAAAAAAAAACTCATGGGTAGGAATTTTGGCAAACTGCCGTTCAGGTTGAAAAGATTTATCCGATTTTTTTACTCAGATTCAAAAGTCTTAACTCCGGCTAAAACGGCGAAATTTAGCTGACATAAAAATAATTTTCTGGTAGCTCTATGCTTGTGCCTACTCTCTAGTCTACATTAGAGGTAGGATTGATAAATGATGGGGAACATAGGGTTGCCAGCCAGATTTGTACAATTTTTGAATTCATTTCACATGATACAAAGGTACAGAGGCTTACAGACTTAAATTTAAGTATAAGCACAATTGAAAAAATATAAGCAAAGAAGCTTTTAGATTCCAGAAAGAAGACTGAAATATTAAGTATGGTCTGAAAATTTTTTTTTTCAATTCTTGTAATTAAATTTTTTCTAGCGCCCGGGGCAAGTACTCCGCGTGCCCCCCCCCCCCCCATAGACCCGGCCCCGGGAAAGAAGCAGCAAAATATCGTATTGAATGATTTGGGAGGCTTTTTGAAAATGAATTCTTCAGTTGCTTCTTTAGATCTCTTCTTTAAAGATTTTGCCTAATACTTAATTGCAAACTGATTGGTACATCTTGAATTCAATCAATGAAGTACCAGGCTATCATTTTTTGGTCCCTGAGCAATTGCCGTCATGGATGTAGTCATCCATGTCGATGAATCACTTGGTGATGAATTTAGAAATATATTCACTAAATATAGAATAAAAAATTATCTCTGAACCAATAAATTCATTCTTCACTTATTTTTGCTGAAATTTTACGCACAGAAATTCCGATATTCCAATTTTTCAAACAACAAGCAACCCCTTGGTTAGAGATATACCTACCTAGTGTCGCTATTCATTTTATTCCTAAATCCTTTTTTCTTTCTTCTTCTTTCTATTACTAAAATACTATAAAGTAAGAAAAATCTTAACCATTCAGCAGTAAAAAAAAATAAAAAGGGTCAATCTCTTTTAAAATTGATTTTCCTATCCTTTTCTCATCCGGAAATTGTTCGCAGATTTTCAATATTCGTAAATCGGTGCACCTGATTTGGTTAATATGGATATATCCATGGATTTCAAGAGGACCCCACACATCTGGTGCTCCTCTTACTAAAGTTTCAGTATGGATCAACGGAGCACACACACGCACACACATTTTGTTCTTCCTTTTGATTGACCTCACAAAGCCCCTATACTTTCTTCCATAAAGATACAGGTAGGTACATATAAAACTTCCTTTTGCTCTTTTGTAAATCCATTCAAGTATAAACTCCTTGAGCTAAATTTATTCCTTTGGTCAAATTTCTAATGGTGGGCTTCATATTGACCTATACCATATGTTCATATATGTATGTCCATTACTGAGTTATTATAACAAAAAACAAAAAAAAAAATGGAAAAGGAAATCTACACGCATACAATGCAATAATTTATCTCTCTCTTTCTCTAATAAGGTACAGATTTCTAGTAAATTCCCCCTGTGTTGCTATATTTTTGCTGTAAAGTAATCGAGGGTAAGGAATGTCATGGTTTATGTAATTTATGGTGCACACTGGTGGAGCTTCTGAGCCGGACTTTAATGCGGAAATCCCAGCACAATCGTTTCATTTTCTCATCTTGGCTTAAATTGTAATCGATCGATCGTCAAAAGAAAGAAAAAAAAAAAAAAGAATGAACGAAAAAAATAATAATATTGAAGGAAATAAAGAAAAACATCCTTGGACTGTTTTTGATGGGCCTCCAAGTCAGGGATTTCTTAGTTGGCCCAGAAGTCCTTTATTATAATGTGGGCGGTGGTATATAGTGAACTGTTTCGAATTATTTTCCAGTTCGCGTGACTTGTATTGGTAGGTAAGTAGGTAGGTAGGTAGGTATAAGTATACCTTTTTCTATACTAAGGCAATTATTGCAAATGATTGAATGTCGACTATAATAAGCGGAAATGAAAATTTTTATATTGTATAAAACAAGTTTGCTAGGCGATTTTTATCTAGAAATATCCTGCCAGGTGATTGGACAACTGTACAATTCTTAACTAGCATAGTTTAATGGTTTTGTTGCTCTGATTTATTGCCACTTTCCTTATGCCTCATTTTATACGTAAATTAAGTTGTTTTGCTTGAAATTTTCTCATTTGGGTACGAGTCCTGTCAATATTGTGTAATTAAATTTCTTTTCTGTTGACTTTTTATAAAACATTACAATGCCGAGACGATTTTTTCCCGTGTTGCTTTCGCTATATTTATACTAACGCCAACACTTAAAAGACAAGGATACATAGATTGATTCTCTCAGCAAACCTTAACCAGTATTTATCTACTAAAGGATCCTTCTCTTGACATACCAAACGTCTTCGGAAGCTCCATGAACGTGTAATTTGAGGTAATTTACCGGAAACCGAATTTTATGATCCTTAACTCTCCCTACTTCGACTGCTATCATTATTCATTGCTGTCTAGACGAACAACATTCTGGCTACGATATTTTTAGGTTGTACAATTACGTACATACATATATATGTATGTATATATGTATGTATGTACTTCTAGGCAAAGTCAGTCGCCTTCCTTTTAATGAAGTGTTAGCATACAATTCATTTTAACATTTTACTGTCGTGTCCCAGTTATATTTTAAGACTAAGTTATCCTGGACATTTATAAATATATATTTCGTCTTCTTTTGGAAATTATGTACATAGAACTACATACATAGATACATATGTATATATACATACATATGTATACAAAGGGAATCCCCCAAAAACGGAAGGAAAATGTACAAAACTTTGACAGCTGAGAAATATTTTCTCTGCAAGATACATATAGATACTCGAAGAGCTCACGTGCCATCTGCCTGGTGATGAATCCATTTCAACTTCCTATTTGTCTGTCTGGCTTAAGAACTTAAGCCGGTAATCTCCAGACATTATGCCTGGGATTGGCTGTTGTAAGGAAGAATTTATGCTATTAATCAACAGAAAGCTGTGAGAAGCTTATAAGGCATGATTTGTTAATCTTGGTCGAGGTGCTATACATTTTTCTGATGATGGTGAAAAAAGATTATGTATAGAAGGAAAAAGCTTGACCTTTTGGCAGATGATTGAAAATTGTTTTTATTGAAATAGATTTGACATTTTTAATTAACACAAAAGTGACAACATTTAATATATAATTAAGGATTTGTTACATTTATGTATAGCAGAAAGGTTTTGAACAGTCCTCGCACATAGGGCGTTATTTCAATTTAGTTTAAAGTTTATTTATTACAAACCCCGGCATATGCGCTACACAGAAAAGTGTTGGGTACAGCGACTTACAGTCCCTGAGCACTGTGATGACTGATGGAATCTGCACAAGCTAATTGAAAAATGCGTGACTCCATTTCTTAGCGATAAGGTTTTAGCCTTATATTCGATGAATTTTGCTCTAAATTTCTGCCAATATTATTAGCCTAACAAAATACTTATGCACGCCCCTATAGTTATAGATTAGAACATGGCCTGCTACTCATTGTTGGTCAACTTTCTGAAGATGCGGTTGAAGCTCGTGATGCCGTCAAGATTTCGCAAGGAAATTTTCAAGGACATCATGTAATAATAAATAATAGATTATTACTGAGCTCAGACCTGCGGCTCTCATGTTCTTGCTCAACAGTGCATAAAAAAAAAAGTAAACCATTTTCTAAAGATGATCTTCAATTTCTGTTACCAACAACGAACGGGGCGACTCGGCTTCCTGGACTTTACGGACATCGCGACCATAGTTGATCTATTGTCCCTTCCCTAAAGTGGTTAGGCAAAATCGAGTCTTTTAACGAGCTCGATTATAGCGGAAGCTGGAGTCTTCTGTCTAGTATCTGGCTGATTTCATTAATGGTTACCTTGTAACCTCTATCAAAAGTAAGTCTCTTGGCCATAGTATCTGTTGGAGCTTCTAGGTCGTTAATGCTGACCTGCTCGAAGATACTGAGATGACCTACCGTGGAGGAAGTACGCTCATCTGATCTTTCCTTTCGAAGCATACTAACCGCTGCTTTCCTCTGAATAAAGAGGTAGAGAGGCTGTAAACCAAGAAGGGCTTCAAGTGCACGTTGATGACACGATGTAAAGGAACATGCTATCATTTGCACCTGATCAAGGGTTGTCCTGGTGGTTGCCTGCTTTAGGCCACCACACATTTGCCCCATAAAAATGTATGGGTTTGACTATGCCCTGGAAGATCCATAAGGTAATTTTGGGGTTGAGACCCAACTTTTTCCCGAAACGCCTGTGAGACGAGCTGAATGCCCACATGGCTTTGTTGGCTTTCATTTCCAGGTGTGGGTGGATTCCAGGTAAGCTTGATGTCTAGGATTATTCCTAAATATTTTGCTTAATTTAGGAGATGGAATCTGAAGACTTCTTTTCCTACTAAAAGGACCTAGCACTGTTTTACCTGGATTTATTGATAGTCCCATGTTCTGGCACCATTTGGTAATGATGTTAAGAGCAGTTTGCATAAGCTCGGGTAGAACTGATTCAAACTTTCCTTTAACACAGATGACAATATCATTAGCGTACCCTTGTGCCTTAAAGCCAGCCTATCAATTTCCTCGCAAAAGTTTCTCCAGCTCTCTTTTTTGGATCTCCTTAGCTTTTTGTTGTATTCGGTTAGAGCGTTTTTATATGCCTTCCATTATTGAGTGGCCTTAGCTCTGTTGAATTGCTTTCTAAGACTTTTCCGTAATTTACCGAGCTGAGCCATTTAATTAATTCTTTTATTTTCAACCGACTTTACATTTACCTCATAAAAATAATAAAAAGTAATTCTTATCAGTGAAAATGCTTGAAATATTCATTACGCACCGATAAAATAAAAAAAAAAAATTTTTGGCCAGCTTTTTCATACAAATTCCCCGTCGGAACATATCGATAAGATTTTTCTGAGTTGTTGTCTTCCCATACTGTGTACCTACAATGAAAGTATACACAACCAACTCAATTTCAATAGCTTCACAAGATTTAAAAAGAAATACGTTATTGGAATTGATAGTATCCTTCAGTGAATATTGTTCAGGCGTTATCGACAGAAATGAATTACCGATTTTGGTGTCATTGGACTTCTTTAGAGCATTTAATTTAGTCAACCATGGACTCCTTTGTAAGAAGATTATAAATGATTGAGTTTATTTTCCCTATTCAATTGGCAAGGATGGTATTCCATTTCATATGGTACTATCTATATTTTTAGTGTTGTCAAGTGTTCCTCAAGGGTCAATTATTAATCCATTATTGTTTTCGGTATTCCGACAGATTTATTTCTTAAAATTTCGGTACTGAATTTTTTTTTTTATAATTTATACAGAATTTTTCGCTTCCTAGTCGATCTTTTAAGTGGTTGTTTTACGACTTGTCGTTTTTAAGCATTTTTAAGTCTTTCTTTTCATTCAAACGATTAGTTACCTTATTTATATGAATTAGGGAATATTGTTTATAATCTAGAGTAAAGAAACGTATTTGATTGGTAGTATGTACAAATTGGGGCTGTTGATTTTCGAAGCTTCGAAAGAATATATTCGAGCAACGAATCTTCGACGTTCGAACGGAAAAAATTCGAAGCTTCGAAGCTACCATGTGACCGTGATTCAAAATTTATATTGTAAATTTGAATTGCCTGGTGTTTATACTACAATGAACTCAGATGCCCAAACGTTAATGGTAAATCATATAAAAAATTTTTACAAAATCTAACTATGAAACATTTTAAGGAAAATGGGTTTTCTTCACAATTAAAAATTAATTAAATTGGGCTTTGAAATTTTAGAACTTAATTCAAAAGCATAATTTACATTTCTATTATACTCTGATTAAATCTGTTGGGTATTATGTGTTTGATTCAAAATTTGTAATCCGGGTGATGGGCTTCTTCCGGCCACTGGCTCGTAACTATTACTATTAAGTGAAGTTAAAATCAAAGAAGTTCCTACAATATAAACTGTAAGATTTCGACCACAAATTCGTTATTAGCGACCCGACCGTATTGGTTTTTTGTTATATAAAATTCTAGAAGTGTATTTTCATCTAAGATGTGTAAGTATGGCAAATTTTAGCTGAACACAAGGCAAGAAGAGTGTGAAATTAGGGTTGAAAGTGTTAAACCACGTTGCGTTTCAAATCATACATATAATAAAACATATTTATTTATGTATTTCTATCATAACCAAAAGACTTTTAATACGTCTATTCCACGAAAAACTCAGGCAGTCTCTAAACAGTACAAAAATTATTTCAAGTCATCTCGAATACTATATAATTTGACCGTAACACTGTAGAGCAGATATCACGAAAAGTTCATGATTCGAAGCTTCAAGAAGGCTGATTGGGCATTCATTGGAAAGCTTAGACGGTCTGTTATCATCTAAGATGAGTGCCACATTGATAGGATGTATGTATATCAAGTCAGTTACAGGGTGTAAAGTGAAAAGGGACTAAAAGTCTTAAACCACACTACCGAAGAAACGACGCCTCCCTCCCCCTCCGCCTTGTCATATAATTTATTGCTTGTCTCCACCTCAATTATAAAACCATTGAGTTATGCGGACCGCTAGTGAAACACCCTGTATAGAAATAGAAAATGCGAAACCGCTAAAAGGATGACATACAGGGTATTTCCCTGTAAAAGGTCAGGTCAATAGAGCAGGGGGTAATAGTATTCACCGAGGCGAACCAAAAATTATATGGCAGGAGGGAGGGGGGAGCGCAATATCAACCGTTTACGAGTTAGAGGGTGATTAAGGGGTAACGCCACTGTAACGGCTAAAGAAAAAAGGTTTTTTCACGAACTTTTTTCTCGCGAAATTAAATGTGTTTGAAAAAAACCTTTTAAGGGTATTATCGGGCATATATTGAACTTTATTGATAAATTTTTTGACAGCGAAAAAAAAAAACAAAATGGCGGCTTCACAGCCATCTTCCCGGAACGTGTTTTGCTTGCAGGGCTCCGCGGCACGCAGCACCACTGGTGCACATTTGAACTAGACCAAAACAAAAAAAAAAAAAAAACGATTAATCTAGTGGCTTATAGCTAGAGAATGCCGTACGGATTTTTAAAAATATTAATTTTTATAGATTTGGCGCGCGTTTGAAAAAAATGTTTGATTTTTGACGAAAAAAACGACAGGTTTTTTTTTTTAATAAAAAATCAACAAATAAAGTTATTGAAAATCCCGTACAGCATTCTCTAGATAATGTTAATGCTCACATTTGGTCAAAATTTCAAGTCCAAAATATGAAAATTGTTCGAGTTATGCTGCGTGCCATTTTGAAAAACCGTATTTCGAGAAAAACGCGCTTAAAGTTTTGAGAATAGTTTTTTATTGGAAAAAAAAAGAAGGTTAAAAATAAAATTTTTCCGATAAACAAGTTAAAGTTGCAAATGTCAAAAAGGTCAGTTGTGTTCAATTCGGCTTTTTCAGTCAGCTTTAGAAGAAAGCTGGCGATAAATCTGGCTGAAAAGCTCTAATTGTGTTTCAGGCTTCAGGTAGTCGTTTCGGAGCAAGTTTGACACGCTTGGTGGCGAATTGCATTTTCAAAGGAAAAAAAAAATTTTTTTTCTGGCACGGGACCTTTGTTTTTTTTATTCTAGAGGGTTTAAACTATTTTTTAAGCCAATAAAAACAAAATCGATTTTTCAAAAAATTTACAGTGGCGTTACCCCTTAAGAAAAAAAGCTAAGTTTTCACAAAACACCCTGTATCTTAAAAACTACAGGGCGTACGGTCAAATTCTATGCTCATTCTATGCATAACTTCATGTCCTTTCCAACGACTACTCAACCAACCCCGTACCCCTCTCCTCTCAAGAGTTATTGTGGTCTAAACTAAAAATTTCGGATTTTCTTTCCTTTTTTGTTAATTTGACCTCTATTATTTTTGCAAAAAGGTTGTTAAAAAACCTTTTTTTTTACAAAATCTATAAACTATAGACACCCAATGTGCTATGTGAAGCCCTTCAAGAGTTATTAGCTCTAAACCTATTCTCAAACCTATTTTCAAACCTATTCTCAACGATAATTTGTTCCCCTTAGCACGTCATTTTACAAAATATCGTCTAATTTCGGTGTGACTGGAATAGGTTATGAGTTTATAACTGTTTAATGGCTACAGTTGACACATAGGATGTACTAGGTCAATTTGAAGAGGAGAGTCTACAGTTTACACTTTTTGTAAAAAAAAAAAAATATATTAATGACCTTTTTGCAAAAATAATAGAGATCAAATTTAAAAAAAAAGGTAAGAAAATCCGTTCCATTTTTTTTAATGGCGTAGTTTCTACTTGTCAAATGTCAAAAAATGACAGCTCCAAAAGTGACATCTACCGAAATAGCAGGCTAATTAAAATAACACCTCTTATTGGAAAACCCTTTATTTAGTTTAGAAAACCATAATTCTTTAGGTTAGAGGGGTATGCGCTGGTTGAGTAGTTGTTGGAAAGGACATGAAATTCTACATAGAATGAGCTCTTAACTGTACGCCCTGTTAATTTTAGGGTCTTTTGTGTAAACCTAGCTTTTTTTTCTTAATCACCATGTAACTCCTAAACCATACAATTTTTGGTTCGTCTCGGTGAGTACTACTCTGTATATACATAACTAAGGTGGAGTTGAATTTTCTATACCCAAACCCGTATCTGATGTGGTCATATACGGCGACATTAACGACAAAGAGGATGAAACAATTTCAATCACAATAAATCTGAATACTTTGGCGTAATTTTATAATTTTGCATACCTGAGCTTGACACACATATTTTAATTATACATACTTTGAACCCGAGTTAAATTTCTTGTGCACTCAAAAGTTGACATTTTCATTAAATTTTCATAAATTTTCATCTTCTGCGAAACGAAAAGTCCGACGGCAAAAAGCGAATGTAAAATTCTGGTGGTGCTTTCCTGTTATGTAGTAGTGGTTTTTGGAGGTACGGAGCAAGTAAATGTGGGGTTGTGAAGTTCAGCGGAAAAATAAAAGATGAAATATTCCAGATATCTTGGAATAATGTTAGATTCTTTTAAAGGAAGAAGGTGTAGATGGAAATTAGAAAATAGTATTCAAGAAAGTTGAAATAAGTACCTACCTGCATATTTGTGACTTGTGCAGAGATGGTCATTACACAAACTGAGACTCAAATTGTGGTGGGAAAATGACAGCAACATTATTATTTGCTTTATGATAAAGATTCACAATTAGATAACTGTTTTCCTCTATCAGCATCTACGAAAAGGTAATGACTTTAACTTGGGAGGAAAGTGTGTTTAGAAAATCAGATAATATAAAAAAAATGACACTTCACCGCCATATTGATTTTCGAAAATGAAATGATTTTAATGATAATGACGTTGGCAGTCAATACTTTTCCAAATCGGTTCGGTGCAGTTTTGTTGGCATGTATTCTATGCTGAAAAGCAATTTTGAATCTAGAATTCCATCTAGGGTAGATGGGTAATCACATTCTGTGCTTCAAACATTGACAAACCTATTATTATCTACACTGACGGCTCCAAATCCGAAGTAGGCGTTTTCTGCGTAGAGCGTCACTTGGAAATTGCCATACACATTGAAAGCCATGCCACGGTTTTCCAGGAGGAAGTTAAGGCCATTCTTGAAGCGGAAGGCATATTCTTAACTCAGACACTGAGAAAAAGGAAATCGCCATCTGGTCAGATAGCCAAACAGCTGTCAAGGCTTTATCTAAACTCAATACAACCTCCAAACTAGTACTGGAGTATAAAACCACTCTGAATTCCCTCTGTCGGTTAACAGGGTACTTGCTCAGTGACTGCCAGGGCATAGCAACATCGGCGGATGAGCTTGCTCATCTTAGTGCAGCCTCCGAAAAATCTCATTTCATAATCGGGATTGCACCAAAACACCTTGCCTCAATTATTTCGATTTGGGCTGACCGCCAATATAGTCGCCTTTGGTTAGATGACCCTTCGGGTAAATCTGTAAAGGAACTGTAGGGTAAACCTAACCCAAATCAAACGAATAAAATCTTGGGACTTAACAAACCAACCGTGAAAACTCTAGTGTCTATTCTCACTGGGCACTCTTTTTTCAGGATGAGACTGGTTGATGATCCTATATGCAGGGGTCGCGGAGACGAATCCGAAACGGTGACTTACTTTCTTTGTCACTGTCCGGCAATCTCAGAGTCCTTGGCTCATACCTCCTGGACGAGCTGCATGAAGCCGGCAAGGAGGGCTGGGGCCGATACATAGCTTTGTCAGAGCGTTCGGTTGGGACCTATGACCGATTGCTCATGGGTCTTGAGGGTGAACAATGGACCTTTTTTTGGTGTACGTTCGGGGACCGCTTGGGGTTTCGATCTCTTTTCAAACTAAACTAAACTAAATTAAATGGTATTCAGTATGAATGGAGAATCAAGGCGATTTAAACGTAATTCCGATTGTGATGGCCGGCCATGTGCGAAATTAATCAAATGGCCTTTTGAAGGAATTATATTTGTATGGACTGACCCGACTCGACTTTATTGAATTAATGACGATCAATGTTTCGTCATCAGTAATACACTGAAAAGCAAAACCATCAGATTCAGATTGCAGAATATCACCATTGCAACTCCGATGAGTTCGTCAGCAACGAGCTCACAGCTCCGATCTTCCCTACCATGTATGCCTAGGCGCCTTAAGTTATTCCAAAATATTTTAGGAGGTAAATCAGAATTTCTCTGTTTGTGATCGTAATTTGAGAATAAACCAAAAGGCAATGCGAGATATTTAGAAGATAATAGATTTTCCAAATTTTAACCTAGTGGTGATTATACGTCGATCACTAGGAGACTAAACCTCAACTCTACTCGTTCTCTTATGTCTTTCGAAGCATTTGATAATGTGGATCATATTAAATCTATTAGGGTCTTGCCTTGAAATTGGTATTCACTAATTTAAAAAGATGCTTCCAGTTTTTGTGGTGACCCTCAGGGCTCAATTTCATATCCTATACTATTTATAATTTTCATTAATGTATAAAAAAAAATCGCT
Organism: Dioctria rufipes; assembly: GCA_963924295.1. Classification (NCBI taxonomy): domain Eukaryota; kingdom Metazoa; phylum Arthropoda; class Insecta; order Diptera; family Asilidae; genus Dioctria; species Dioctria rufipes. Next base: position 32,494,813 of record OZ002742.1, read on the forward strand.
ATTGCAGATGCCATTTATACGCGTATGACTTCTAGTTGTAGATTTAAAAGTCAACGGAATTAAATGTTAATTTATTACATGTGTAAGTATAATTATTACGCTTTAAGAGACAAATTTGCTCTGCTATATATTTGAATAATGAGAAAAAATCGTTACAGCACATCGTATTACTTTTTAATCAAACTTATGTGTATATGCAGCTGTTTGACAGCTCTTTTGTTTTTATCTGTAGGTTTTTAATCATTTTCCAACTAGTTACTTTGTTTCAGTATGTCAGAGTATGGAAGCTTCGCGCTTCTGAACTTAAAAGAATCAGTAGTAATTACGATTTAATTTCCTTAGAATAGTTTTCATTATCATGCATATAATGATACGTTTAAGGAAATATTTTTATAGTTCTTTATAAATTGTATAAAATTGAATTGAATTGAATCTTGTAGCTAGCTGGTCAAAGATATGTTTATATATATATATATTTTTTTTTAGTAAGTAATAAAGAGGAAAGGGCCAAGTATACTACTCTGAGGTACTCCAGAACTAACAAAAAGAGTAAAAAACTCCACAAAATCCTCCGAAATATTAACAATACTGGACAGTTTAGTATTAAATACTTTTAATATTTCAGTTAGTATGACAAAAAGTGGTGCTAAAGATGTTCACAAAAATGTTTGAATAAGGTAGGAGATTGCTGTATCCATACATGTAAAAAAATCAGAAATAGCTGCAAAAGTAATCAAATAAAATTGTGGAATTTTTAATCTATCTGGCCGTTAAAATAGCACCCACCAATTCGTCTCTTTTTATGGACGTCTCTGTTTATACCAAACGTTCTGTTATCGAAATTTTAGAAAAGTAGCTATACCAAGAATATTACTGTCCACATGTGTTAAGTGTTCATGAAATGGATGAGCAAATGATGAATTATGATCTGTATCAGATCTTTCTTCTCGTTTACAGTAGATTTCTTTTAGTAGACATTTTCTTCCCCTCTACACAATAATTCTACTTTACTTGTAGTTTTATTACCAGACCAGAAGAACATTTTAAAGCCAACAAAAATTAAACCTAAACCTCTATACGAATGCGTGTTTCCACCTAAATCCCTATAACCTAATAAATTCCGAACTTTTGCCACTTTTATCCTCTTAATTTCTTAAAAATGGCACAGCCCGTACAGCACAAAAGCAGAATTGCAATTTCCATGTTTGGTACCTTTTATTTATGCATTCAGTGCAACTTTTACAATATCCGAAAGTTGAGCAAATGAAAGTCCCACAAAAAAGGACTTCAGTGAAGTTTGGCAATTTACTCGTGACACCAGACCGCTTAACAAAAATTAATCGAGAACTTTTATTTGCACCTCATTGTTAACAGTGAAGGTGCTTAGAATCATTTACTAATTAAACCGATATTAACTAAAGTTCCAAGTAGTGTGTGCATCATATGTACACATACTCGTATATAGTTGTAAATTGTAATTTAACTTCTCCACCAGCACCAAGTGCTTTGAATATAGATTTAACGTGAACTTTTCTATATTCTTGCAAAATATGATTTAGGCGCTTACCATATGCTTAAGAAAACTTATACTGAAACGAAGTTCATTGGACCGAATCATTTCATGATGGGAGACTATTTCAAGAGTAATATTGCCTCAATTATGGCGCTTACAAAAGCTATTAAGAATAGAAAACGATTTAGATAAAACATAGAAACTTGACCGTTTTCCATTAGATGATAATTTGTGCTTGGCTGGAATAAGGGGCAAAGGTGAATTGCCTTCGTTATTAACAAATTTAAATCTTACGAGTACGAAGAATGTTCGTAATACTATGACTAATCAGTCACGATACCAAATGTACATATTCATCATCTGCCCCATATTTTTCAAGGTATGTTGGGGACGTTGCTTGCTTGCTCAGTAGCAAAAATGTCTGAATTGTATTGCCTATTTTCGGTGGAGGGGGCAACAGCTGATTGATTATTGTTTTATTGCTGACTCCTGATATAAATAGAAAATGATTACTGTAAAGCTTATAATAACTAATACTAATTGAGTGGTAGAACAGTTTAGAGCAGGATGACTTAGACTAAAATATACGTGTCAACTAGTTGTTTCCGTGATAACACACACACACACTTCTTTTTTCTGTTTTTTAATATTATAAAGTCCAGCTCAGGGGATACAATATGATGAATTGATGATGATTAATGGACATGAGGAATGGGGCGGAGGTGCTGATATATGTCACTCTTAAATTTTCGCAGATTGTATGCCCGAACATAAACAGAAGATGGTAGATTGTTCCACGTTCGCATAGTTCGGGATAAGAAAGTATTACGGAATTTTACTGTGCGGCCCAAAAGTATTTTGAAGGGTGAAGGAATATGCGCTGCTTCAGCGCGAGTATTGCGTGCAGGAATTATCTACAAGGGATCAGACTAGATATTTCATCGGAACATTGACGATAAATCTAACGATAGAGGAGCGAAAGACGTCCGACATTGTGGCAGTGGTCGAAAAAGTCGATAAGACGAGTTATTGCAACAGAAAAGATGTGATCTGTCCAGCTTAGCTTGCTGGAGATGTTAATACCCAGAATGCAAAGCTATGGATGCTACTGAAAGTAAGGGAAAGCAGATAATGAATGAGAATTAAAAAGAGAGTTGGAGAGATAACAGAGCCCTGGGGCACACCGGCATTTATGGGATGAGGTTCAGATGTAACGTCATCAAATACAACATGTGTTTGGCGACCAGATAGGAAACTTTCAATCCATAATAGAAGCGGAGGGAAGAGACCAAGTGCTTTAAGTTTAGCTAATACAGCAGGATGACAGACTTTATTAAAAGCCTTTTAAATATCCAGCGCAACTATTTCGAAATCACCAAAATTGTGGAGAGTACGGTTCCAACGTTCCGTAAGAAAAGTCAGCAAGTCTTCAGATGAACATCCAGTCGGGAAGCCATGGCGATCGTTGATGAGTTGGTTGGTTTCTAGATAAAGCCAGTAATTTCTAGTTAATGATAGATTCAAAAACCTTTGAAAGAATCGAAGTGATTACAATTCGACGATAATTGGAAGGATCGCTGCTCTCTCCTTTTTTTGGGAATAGGCACCCTTGGATACGTCGATCTCCTTAAAGACCTTGAACACATCTCTCGTACAGGTGTATATTGCCTCTTGTGCCCATCCACACGGGAGATGCAAAACAGGTATATGTGAAGTAGGTGCAAAGCAGAGAATTTGAAGCGAATCAAGCAGTCAGAATTTAGCTTTATCTTGGGAGTCAACTACGACTTCAGCATTGTTAAGTAGTGAAGGTATTGAGGAAGTGGCGAAGTTGTTCCTTATGGGTTTAAAGAGAGACCAGAAAGCTTTGCTATCTTTGCGGCTTGCATTCTTTATTTAATACTTTGATCAAAAAACTATTTCTCTATGTCTCACTTAGAATATTACTAAGCTCTAGAGTACATTTATTGACATCCCCCGAAGCAAAACAGACTGACCAATCAATCTCCCTGAGGTACTGATTGAGACTTACCCAATCACCAGAGGTAGGGCTGCACAAGTTAGAGGTGGTAAATTGAACCGTGATTAAGTAATGGTTTGAACTACCAAGGGGGAACCATATTAATTAGTCGGATCCGTTTTTCACGTACCGCTATATATTTTTATAAAGTACAGATATTCTTCCTTTCCCGATCAAATCAGCTCAACTTGGATTATTTGGATAGGACCTAGAGAGGACCTAGGATAGGAAATAGGAGGCGGTCTCTTGTGAAAGTCTAAGATGTTACGTTTTAACGAAAACGAACTACGATTTGTCGAGTAAGTTGTCGATTAAATGTTCCTTCAGGCCTTCATTTTGGACTTAAATTCACCTTTGTCTTGTTTTTTCGAAAATCATCAATTTGGTATGAAATTTTTTCGAAATTCGAAAAAAAATACCATCGTCCTATGGGAAATTGTAAGATGAATTCAGGTAAAAAATTTCATCCTTCTGTTAAAAGAACTACGGAATCTAGCTCGATTTTTCGGGATGATACCCTACACCCTATTTCCCCATTTTCCGGGCGTTTCGAAGAAATTGTATTTCTTAATTTTTGATATTTTATAGCCACGCCCATATAGGATTTCCAACAAATCTTGAAACATCCCGCTAGACCCTCAGGAAGTGAAGATATAAGGAGAAATGTAAAAATGTTCATCTGAAAACTTCAACTCCGTCAATTTCGAAATCTATTTGGATAGACCATCGAAAGATCTATATGGTGTAAAATGAATCACTCGATTTACAGTTAATATCGAAAATAGTGGTATTGGCGTTTTCTCCCCACCCAAAGGTCCAAATGAAATGAGACTTAAAAAAACGAATGTGGTATAAGAAGAGCTTTATTGCTATATTTAAAATTTCTTACCACTCAAACAAAAGTTATTCGAATTTCGAATATGTCCAACTTTAACCATCATAAAAGATATTTTCGAATTCCAATTTCGAGCCCAAAGGTGAATGAAGAAAAATTCAATATATGCTCTATAGGTATATGAAAATTGATTAACATCAGACGGTAATTCTGGGAGTTATAGTACCAAAGACATTTTATTGTTTTCATCAATCACTCGTTGTATTCTTGACTGTTGATTGTGATGAACTATTATAAAATGTTGGATTGCTTAGGGTTGAGGAATGTTAGAGATTGACATATTTAAGAACTATCATTTTGGATTTACTCAGGGTAATATTGATTCCCCATTGTTTGTAGAAATCATCGAGTTCGAGGATCATGATTAAGGATGATTTGACGTTATCTCGAGGTCAATGTAGAAAATCTGTAATGAAAGAAAACTATAAGTGACCCACCTAGAAGTAATCTGGTGAATGTACAGTGCCCTACTTGTATTAGACGGTTAAAAAGTAACTATGAATTATATCATGAAGAAAAATTATACTCCTATAAATTATCTAGCAATATTCTGATGGAAAAATGGTTTTTTACAAATTATCTTAGAAATTGGTTGTTTTCTTTCCGTGCCGTATATAGTTAACACGGATACCCCAGCTAGATGTATGCCCATAATAACTGGATTAAATCATTTCACCAGGTTTGTGTTTATGGTATTCATAGAAAATCTATTTGTATCGTAATTTGATGCATGCTTATCGCTTAAATACGCAAATCTTAAACATATGCTACTAAATTGATTTTTATGTTTGAAACAGCCCTCTTACCTTACAGTTCCCCTCTTCACTACCTATGCTAGCTTACATAGACACCTTGATATATTTCTATAATCATTTAATATTAATTTTGCGAGTGCGGTTATACTTCATCTAGGCCATTCGATTGTGGAATTCTTTACTGGTTGATATTCAAAATACTGCCACTACGGGTGTTCTTAGGAAGATCCATTATCGAAACTTTCTTAAAATTATTGAAATTTATTTACTTATGTTAAGACATACTTTCACAAATCAATTAATTCCTAATTACTATTGATTATAACAATCTTATAGCTTTTAACAATTATTATTAACAATTTTTACTTTTCTTTCTATTTCAGGTAAGGCTCTCGATAGGCTGCTAAAAAATCTTCACTATTCTAATAATTCACATATAATTTTGAAAGGTACCTAAGCATTTGGTTTGTGAGAATCAAGAATACAATTTTTGAAGAAGGTAAAAAGTTAAGCATCATATTTTTAATTTTACTCGAATTTTACTGTCAGAGCATCAGCAAATGTCGGATTATCGTGAAAACATTTTCTCATTACGATCTCATACGTTTTGGTCTTGATGGTATTTTATATGGCTCAGATAAATTTTCCTTTGTGACGGTTATATACAATTTGAATGAGTTTTTTAATTCAATGTAAAAGTATGCTTGATACCATTTAGTATGTAATATAACATCATTTAGATGACCGCCACGGCTTCGTTTCGTAGCATGGATTCTTTGGGCCCAATTTTCGATGACTCTCTCACATAAATCAGGCTGTATTTCAGCGACAAGACGTTCAATATTGTCTTACAAAGCATTAAGTGTTGTTTGCGGTTTGTTGTCATAACACATTGATCTTACATAACCCCATAAGAAGGAGTCCAGAGGTGGTAAGTCGCATGATCTTGTGGGCCAATTTTTCTTTAGCAAATTGATTGTTTCATTAGCTGTGTGACATGTGGCACCCTTTTGTTGAAACCACTTGTCATTTGCATCGATATCATCAATTTTTGGAAACAAAAATTGATTGAGCATTGCTCTATAACGAATTTCACTGACAGTACCTGTGGCCTTCAATCAGAAATGAGATTCGTCACTGAAGATGATGATCTTTTTGCCAAAATGAGGATCAATTTCAAGTTGCTCTAAAGCCCAATTAGCGAATCTGCGACGAATGCATGATCATTGGGCTCTAGTTCTTGATCCAATTGAATCTTGCATGGATGGATTCCCAAATCCGTACGCAAAATATGCCATGCTGATGTATAAGAAATGCCTAATTCCTGAGAACGACGAGGGATTGACAAATTAGAGTTCTCATGTACACTTTCGCTAACAACAGCAATATTGCCCGCACTACGTACATTTCTTTTCCTAGCTGGCACTTGGGTATCAGCAAAGAATATATAACTCGAAGATTTTTCATAAGATCTTTTGCATATCATATTTTCGCTATCTACATTCATGAAATGTTTAGCCCAAGCATACGAATCAATGCAACTGACAGTGATTGTGATTGGACTGCTTGTCGCCCACCAATTCCTTTTCCATCCGCTCATCTTTAGTATTCTCCCTATGTTCAGCTGCAATGCAATGTAAATGAAAATTCTCTCAAACAAATTATTCTTGATGAAACCGGTTTCTTAGGGAAGAGGTAAAAGAAGCAAAGAGAACCCGCAATGCAATGCATGGGCATGATGTGGAATTCAGGCTCTGGCCTCTGGCTCTGTTGCTGGTGCTTTGACTATGATGACCCGTCAGCTGACACTCACCACTGCTGACTGGCGGCGGGCCGTCTTTCAAAGCAGAGTTTTCGTAAAATATGTAAAAGCTGGTCGTAATATCACCACCGGTGAGTAGCCGATCGTTAACAAGCAGAGCGTTTTCATACAATTTGTGAGAGCGGGTCGCAATGGAACGACCCGGCATATACAACTTTTCAATATACGAGATGCGTAATCTTTCTGTTAGATGTTCTTTGGTAACAGTAACAATACCACTTGATTCAAATTTATTCACTAGACGACGAAATGTGCTTTCTGCAAGAGGATAGACCATAAAATTCACGAAGTGCACGTAATGTTCCACGCACCGACCGATTCATTATTTTGATAATAATTTTTAATAATTTGCACGCGTTCTTGAATTGTGTATCTATGCATGATGAAATGGTACAATTCACTGACAATAAATATCACAAAAATTTTTATGATAGATTTTTAGTATTGCCACAGCAAAATGTCAAAAATCGAGCGTCCCTACTGGAATAAAAAAAATTTTATTTTTAACGATACAAAATCAAAAAATAAATACAAGAGGAAAAAACATCCGCTTCGTCCGGGGTTTGAGGCCAGGACCTTCTACTTTCCGGGCGACTGCTCTTACCACTGAGCTAAGGAGACAGATGATTTTTACGGCTCCCCTACATTAGGTCGAGCCATCGTTGAGGGACGCGAAGGATTCATATTCATTGCCTAGACATACAGCCAATCCAACCAATCTATCCAATCTATATATCCATCCGTTCCGGCCATTCCAACAATATCAACAATAATTTATTCAGCTGAAAGCAAAAAACAAAATTTTCTTCGTATCTACGTCAGTTAATCTTGTCGGAATCACATTTGACTATGGCCCTTGCTTATCTGTTATTAGTTGTCTGTGTCCCTACTATGTTCATGTAGTACATTTTGGAAAATCTAGTACAGTATCGAGTTCCTTAGGTCATGCGAAGATGTTTGACTAATCAAGCTCCTATACTCGGAGGCTTAAATATAGCCATCCCCATACTCACTTTTTTAGTATTTCCCTCTTTTTTATTCGAACTGAGGTGTTATATTTTCCGCACCTTAGAACGCTTCTAATTCGGCAGGGTTATGTCTGATCGGAAAACTGTTTCCAGTGTTCGGCTCGGCTCATCACCAGCTATAATTCGTAGAAGTAAATTTTTCTTTGCATACTTTTAGGGGGTTAGGAGCCTCCGTAGGGGGGTGGGGTTGGTTGGTTCCAATACGGAATGTACTATCAGGTGGTGTACTTTTTTCACCGATTCAGAAAACTTTCTCGGGACGTTTTATCACCGGAAATCCCATTTTCATTCACTTGGGTCACATACACCCCAGTTACCATATTTCATATATATTTTTGTAGATCTTTCTTCCATGGATATTAGTGCTCTGTTCTAAAAATTTTTCTCAAAGGAAGTCATTTTCCACGACTCACCAATTCCGCATAATCACGAGAAGTAGAAAAGTCCACTTTTTCACTCAAGAAAGTCGCTCAAGTTACATTCGATCGTCAAAGCTTTGCCCCTTAATTGAAATAAACATTGTTAATAAAATATGTTCAGAGTATCATAATGCATCATTTAAGACATCTCTCATGTCTGAAAGAACAAACGTTGCTAGGGCAACACTAAAAGGCGACATGTATATAAATGGACTGCTTCTTGAATCAAAGATGCATGAAAATAAATGGCACCACTTTCATATTCCTGTCTCTTTCCCACTGAACTGTAACAATTGGGAACGAGAAATTGCTTAAGGTTCAACGGTATTTCCAACCAAAACAGCCCTGTAAAAAACACCTTCGACTCATAATTAAAATTTAACAATATAAATCGTCCCAAATACTTATGTGGTAAATTCGATAAATCCCACTGACATGCATATATAAGTAAATTCGCAAATAATTTAAATATAGTAAACACAGCGCCAGTTTACGACAGTTGGTAGCATTGACAGTGAGAGCATACTTTCTGAAATCGAAACTAATGCCACATCGAATAGGAGATCAGTCAGTCCATTTATATACATGTCAGTTGCGAGAGAGCTCATAACTGAATACGGCGGCTATATAAAGCCGATGAGCCGCAACAGAAAATCATATATAGAGCTCATATGATTTAGTGACTAATATAAATTCAAAAATAATATCCCAAGATTAATTCTATATTTCAGAGGCTTATCTGAAATTCCTATCATTTCCTACAATTAAGCAGAAGAATAATTCTGCGCAGAGATTAATCTGTAACACTTTTATCCTCTACAACATTTTGCTACCCTTGTGCCCTCACGTACGAGCAAAAGGCATTTTACTACCCTTGTGCTCTCACGCACTGGCAAAAAGCATTTTACTACCCTTGCGGCCTCACACATTAGCATTTATTACCCTGCTGTTCACAAGCAATAGCAGCATTAATATTTCTACCTTTATTCTGTTGATAGATAATAAATTCTGGTTTTCTTCAAACGTCATTGAATTTTGAATAAAATTTTATATTTGAATTGTTAAAACGACTAAATTGTCCTTTTAAAAGCCGGCACTCCCGCCCATGTCCGACACTAGATCTCACAATACCGTTCCATAGAAAAATTACCTAAACGCCACCAGTATAATATTTTACATCCCATTGACTAACATAGATTCTGTACATTTGGAAATGTTGATTTTTTGCACAATTTTCAAAATAATAATTTTAATTTTCGAAACTCAAAAATCGCCAACCAAAATGACAATGCATGCCCGATAGTAAGCTGAACTTGTACTGACTCTTAAACTCAAATAAAAAAAATTTCTCAAAAATTATAAGACATCCTAAGTGCCAACAAAAAACGTATGTAATTAAAGCATCCGCACTAAGTAGGTACACTATTCTAAGAACACTCAATTATATTCTAGAGTTTCCGATGCTATTAACTGAAGATAGGGGAATACATTAAGTTTCGTCAGAATCTTTATTATTTTCCTGGCCATCTGTTTAGCATCCATATATATACCTACTCTTATATTATAAAATTTTATTCAAATATACTGCTTAAAAACTATTATCACAAATTCATTTTTAAAAACTTAACCTATGAAAAATAGTTGAATGCTTAAAATTAACCTAGCCCACTATGATAATTCAAACAAAATTCAATACTACTACTAAACTAAAACAATTCAACAGATAAATGCAGTAGTTCCAAAAAATACTGCCACAGAGATTTGTTCTCCTTTTACTTCTGAAAGAAAAAGAAAAAATCCACTGTTAATTTAATGAAGTAACTTGACAATAGAAGTTTTTCCTGCACGTCTAAGCACGAGAGCAATGCAAAAATAATTATAATAAGACAGAAGTAGATTTCTGCAGCAGGAGTAGATTCCTGCTTAGACGTGGGATAAATTAAAGCAGAAGTAGATTTCTCCAGTAGGAGTAGATTCCTACACAGGTGGGAGACGCAAAAATGAGCAGAATTAGAGATCTGCAGTAGGAGTAAATTCCTACTCATGTGGGAGATAAAAAATAAGCAGAATTAAATTTCTGAAGTAGAAGTAATTTCCTACTTAGGTGTGGGATGGAATTAGCAGAATTAAATTTCTGCAGTAGGAGTAAATTCCTACTTAGATGGAAACAGAATTAGGTTTGGATGATTAGGAAAATCAGAGTAAATTCTGATGTTTTCAGATCAAATTCTAAATTGGGAATGCGTCATTCTGCTGCAGCTCGTCGCCTTTTTATAGCCGCCGCGAACCGCTACGTTTCGGCTTCATGATAGGTTGCCTTGGCAACGCTCGTTCTCAAAGTTGTTAAACTTTGATGGCGGTGTCCCGCAGTGACGTCATATGAGACCATTGAGTTGCACTGAACTCTTACTGCGGCGAAGGCGAGAACATCTGGTGTGATATGTTGACATTTTTGATATGTCAATTCGTAAATATACTGCGGTAGGAGTATGTTGTTAGTTTCTAACAGTTAATTACGATGATTTGTTGCGAAATGTTGACTGGAGTCCCTGGAGTCGCTCATTCGATGTTGTTTGGTGGACGGTCTCTGAATTGGACTGGTGGACTGATCGGAAGATCCATTATTTGTGGTAGTTTCAGTGTAGTACCTTGAAATGGCGGATTGTTTTTTTTTCTGTTGAAGATGTATTGTCTGTTGCTGCCTTAGGATCAGTTGTATTTTTTTTACAGGCTGCCTTTGAGCTTTTGGTAGGAATTTGGGGCATTGTCGGGATACGAGCTGCTGGGTTATTTTCCCTGGGCCTGGTTTTGAATTTAAAGTCATTCTTCGGTTTGACTTCCTTTTTCAGATGTTTGAGTTCTTCTGCCTCTGGCCTTGCTTCGAATGGCCGGAAAAGTTTCTTCACAGGCATGACCTCGTGAGGTGGCGGCCGTATAATGGCCGATTTGAATTGCCCTGCCTTCTTTGGCGTTGATGGCAATGGGCTCAATGGCCTGATTGGCTTAAAGGAAGTCAAAAGCTCTGGTGGTGTAGGTGACAAGCCTGCATCCATGGAATCCAGAGATTCTGGATTTAAAATTCCGTGCACTTTCTCCATTGTTAAAAATTGAATTCAAAAATAATATACAAGGAAAATTAAAACCAAAAAAAAAAAAAAAAAAAAAAAAAACGGAATCTAAAACCTGACCGCACTAATATACACTTGACAACTTTCGAAACTGATGTGAATTTTGGCGGATTTAAATATAACGGCAAATTTTGTTATTTAGTAATGCTAAAGAGAAGTGTTATTGGCGGGGATTTTGAAATTATACCTACTCTTAATCCATCAATGAATATGTATAATATGTAGCTCGAAAACGATTAATCTTCATCGCGCTCCTTTTTGTGTATCAGACTTTGTTAGATTGCATTACCTGTCCTAATTCTTCTTACTTCTAACAAAATGGTTTCTTTAAAGGTGGCTATGTGTCATCCTGTACGACGAAGCTCTTCCATATTCCAATCGAGTGTTTGTTTTACAATTTGTTGTTTTTTTATTATGGCGTGTGAACAATTCGATTCCCCCTTATTATTTCAATTATTACCACCACATTGACCCTGTTCTAATCTAAACAGCAAAGGTCTTCATTTGAGCTTAACGATTCAAGCGAATTGTTAAGATTCGGCATACTAACCCAACAACTACAGCAGTGGGCTTTGTTATTAATTGGGAAACTTTCTGTTTATCCATATTAAATGGAAATAACAGTAATAATACGCAATTTACAACTTCCAATCGATACAATTTGGAACAGGCCTATACTAGTAGAAATATATTATGCTTCCAAAAAAAATGTCGGTGCTCTTAAATAAATTTTCATTTCTTTAATGAAATGTATAAAAAACAGGAAATGAATCAACTGAATCCTTTCAATACCTACCTATGTACTTGAATTTTACAAGTGCGGTACTTAACGATCTGATCCCGGTGCAATTCTCTTCAATTCATATTCAGCCACCTCCTCTTGCCTGCTGTAGGTAGGTACTATAAGTAATTTTATTACTTTGGACAGTGAAAATGCTATCTATCTCCATTCAGCAGTCATTCAATCATGAATTCCTGGAAAATTTTTACTGAAGTAGGTACAAGTTAAAAAATCTGACAAATATCCTTGAAGTATAGGTATTCTACTTGAAACTCTGCTTTGTTAGCCTTTTTCCTTCTCCAATACGATACGGTACTCCTTTATTCAAAATTCAAAAGGGAATTCAACACCTCGATCTTTCGGTCCAAGAGCCCATCATCATCATCGTCGTCATCGTCATCGTCATCATCATAAAGCACTCCTCCAGTGAGAATTTATTCAATGGCTCTCAATTACATTGAGGGCGTGTGCCGAATGATTTGACATGATGAATTGAGTTAAGAACTGGCGAATGAATGTGAACGCAACGCAGGCGGCGGCGGCGGCGGCAGTAGGTATACATACAGCAGCGCAAAAATCACGACTTTTCCCAAGTTTGTTTCTGTTACCGTAGAAAACTTTTACCGTGGAAAATAAACTTTTTAAACTTTTCCATAAATTACTTGAATAAATACTAAGTTTATAAGGAGAGGAGAATATTAAGTGGAAATGCTGAATGGCTCACGGCTGTTGCTGATTAATTCTAAGTTTTGCCAAATCTCTAAGGACGACAAACGTATATAGTACACATACATATACACAAATTAAAAATTAATTAATTCCTGAAAAGATTTATACTGTGGCAATATTTAGGCTATTTGTGTATCCTTGGAATTCAAACATTAAATAAAAGTTATAGCTTTATCGGCATAGCAACCCCAAGGAGATGTTTGAGATAAATTAATTTGTACGCAGCTGAGTGTTATGTTTGATCAAAAGTAATGCAGTTAGAGTTATTAAATGAAAGCATAAAAAATTTAAAGAAAAAAAAAACCATTTATGTAACACCGATGGTTGTAAAGTTTGCAATTTTTTTTTATCATGATTTACGATAAAAAAAAACCACCAAACTTTGTACTAGGAGCTTTTTGATGTGATTATTATACAGGGTGTCCCGCCAGTGCTGTAAAACCCGAACGTTATTTATAGGTCATACTTAGGCGAACAAAAAATTCTACGGGGGGGGGGGGGGGGTTCTTAACAGTTTCCGAGATATTTGGGTATGTTTTCATAGATCACCCTGTAAGCTGTCCACGTTACACCATATGACAATGATTTAAACTTTGGTAGATAGGTAATTGTTGTGTCTTTCCAGCGGTCTCTAAATCCCCCCCCCCCTCCTCCTCCTCCTAGCTTTGAAATTATGGCACAACAAATTTAAAATTTCGGATTTTTTTTTTTTCCTTAAGGCTCCAGACCACTGTTCGTACGCCATACGAGGATGTATATTCCGTAATTATTTTCAAGCAAACGGTGAATGTAATTTTGTGTGTTAATACTTATAGTCAATATATACATATAGAAGACTGTATACGAAATTTTTGTACTCGATTCTAAAGTATAGTTTGCGGTGAACGCCGCTTCCAAGAGGACACTCCAACAAAATTGCTGCTCAGCGGTTTACAGCGAATGATTATCAGAAAAATAGATTAAAAATATATTTAGAAACTAGACATATATACATACTGGGTTTTCCAATAAGAGGTGTTATTTTAATTAGCCCGCTATTTCGGTAGATGTCATTTTTGGAGCTGTCATTTTTTGACATTTGACAAGTAGAAAGTACGCCATTAATAAAAAGCGGAACGATACACGATTCAACAACGCATTGAAATTATTAAAATTCACTATAAAAATGGTGAAAATGTGGCAGAGACGGTTCGTAAAATTCGAACATTTTTGGGTCGTCGTGAAGCACCTTGTCGGACCGCAATACAGAAATTGGTAGAAAAATTCGAGCTGTCGGGACAATTTAGTTATGTGCAGAATAAAACCCGTGCACGTCGCTCAAGAACAGCCGAGAATATTGCTGCTGTAGCCGAAAGTGTTGAAGAAAACCCAGGTTTGTCCATTCCTCGTCGTTCTTTGGAATTAGGCATTCCACAAACGTCATTACTCCGTATTTTGCATAAAGATTTGGGTCTTAAGGCTTATAAAGTTCAGTTAACACAAGAACTCAAGCCGGCCGATCATCAACAACGTCGAGTCTTTGCTGATTGGGTCCTTGAAATGCATGAAAATGATCCGGAATTCCATAGAAAACTCATCTTGAGTGATGAGGCCCATTTCCACCTCGATGGCTTCGTCAACAAGCAAAATTGTCGCACCTGGGGCTAGGAAAACCCAAGAGTTATTGTTGAAAAGCCTCTCTATCCTCAACGTGTGACTGTTTGGTGCGGTTTATGGTCCCGCGGGGCCATTGGACCTTACTTTTTCTTTTACGGGAAAAGTTTCCGGACCGTGTTATCTCTCGAAGAGGTGATCACAATTGGCTACCGAGATCTTGTGACTTAACACCTTGCGACTTCTTCCTTTGGGGCCACGTGAAAGAGAAGATCTACGCCAACAGCCCAGCGTCGATTCAAGTCCTCAAAGATGGAACTCGTGATGCTATCGAGGACATAGGGCAGCCACTTTGCGATTTGGTTATGGAAAATTTCATGAAAAGGATATGGTCTTGTAGGCGTGGTCGTGGTGGTCATTTGGCTGATGTTATTTTCCATTATTAACGGCATACCTTCCTCTTTATAATGAAATAAAGATCCGATCATTTATCTCAAAAAATGGCATTTTTCTTTGAATATCAAAATAACACCTCATATTGGAAAACCCTTTACAAGTCACATATACATCATCTAACAAAGAAGGGAGTTGTTGACAGCCCTGAATGTCTGTTCTGCCTAGAAGGAGAGCCTGAGATAACCGAACACTTTCTGTGTGCTTGTCCGAACTTCGCCCAGAGCTGGCTGGATTTTCTAGGGTCTGCCTTCCTATATGTGATGAACTGAAAAATCTAAGAGCCCAAGACAAATTTGAATTGTTCACACACTGTTGCTTGAAATGAGTTGAACCATGTACTTAGAAGATGTAACGGTATCTATAGAGCACTTTCAAAGTCAGTGTGGCCGGAAAGTTGCATTAGCAATGTCCTACAAAATAGCTGTCGCGAAAGTTTTTGGACGGTTAAGTACAAGTGAAATTTTGGAAGTGTTCAAAGACAAATATATTTCCAATGCAACGATGTATCGAGTTATAAAAGATTGTAAGGAATGCATACAACCAGAAAATAAGCCAAAAAGTGGTCGACCATAGAAATTGAATGCCAGAACACCGAAACAAGTGCTAGAAAATGCAAAAAAAAAAAAAACAAGGTCGGACACATTTTCGTGTCACAATTTGAGCGGTAACGATTTTTTTTATACCGATAATATTGAAAGAACACCCTATAATGTCAGAGATATGCTCCCAAAAAGAAGTACGATCCAAAGGTGTTGGTATAGATTGAAAGGAATAGAAGTGCCGTATATTCGACCAATTGGTGGCCCAGCAGTTGATTCTGATGTTTATATCAGCTAATGATTGCCGAAATTGGAAGAATTTATCGCAAAACATCACGCTCGAGACAAAATAATGCTCTGGCCGGACTTGGTATGGTGTCATTATTCGAAAAAAAAAATGATCTTCTGGTTAAATAAGCAAAAAGTTCCATTTGTGCCCAAGGATGACAACCCACCAAATGTTCCATAGACACGTCCAATCGAAAGATTTTGGGCTATTCTCAAACGGGCAGTCTACGATAGAGGCTGGGAACCCAAGTAACAAGTTTCCCAATTTTTGGTGACTGAAGGTGATGGGTAGTTTTATAAGGAGTATATAATGGTTACTTGGTTATATAAGAATTTGAGTGGTTATATAAGAGTTTTATAATATTACCAATTGGTGACGTAGTTATATTAGACTTTTTTAAGATTACTAATAGTTCTCGTGGAAGTAACCTTAAAGTAACCATTACTAGAAGTTATATAATAAAGTTATATAATTGTTTTTATCACCGCGTTATATAACTGATTGGTAATAAGTGTTTATTGCGGTATCCGTGGTTACCCTTATATAACTCGATAACGTTCAGTAGTTTAGGTGACTTTAATAAAAATTGGGAATTTTCGGTAATAAAATATCGTAACATTTTTTGGTGGCCTTGTAGTAACTAAACTATAAAAACAAATGACTTTTAGTGTCGAATGGAGCCATTATAAAACTATTTTAATTTATTTCTGGCGTTTTAGTAACGAAGGTTACTGTTATAAAAATTGGAAACTTTTTGTAACGTCAAATTTTTCGTATTTGTCCATTTCAATATGTCTTTACTTTCCCGAGCCGGTCGGACAATACACAAAGTAGATCTTCTTGGCCTACCTCTTTAATTTGCACGATTTTATATGACATTTTTGTTTTTCGTATCTAAAATTATTCACTTCACTATCGAGGAGCGTATAACAAAAATTATTATAAGAAGAACATGACACAGATATTTTGTCATTACTTTAAGATATATAAGATTACCAAAGGTAACATATTATGACTAAAGGGTATATATATGGTAGTTCCTTTAGTTTATATAATATTTCTAGAAGTTTTATAAGGGTAATTTAGTTTATATAAAAGATCCAGAGTTTATATAAAAGTAGTTGAAGTTTTATAATGGTAATTTATTCATTTAAGTACAAGCCGCCATTTTTTCATCTGTGCATTGCAGATAAAAAAGAAAATGTCGATTAAGCCAATTATTTAAGTTGCTGATATATGGCTTCCGTTTAAATTTTATATGAAGAAAATACATCATTTTAGATATATAATTTTTGTAAATTATGTAATGTTACTTTTATCAACTGATATTACATAAGTGAAAATTGTAAATTTTTTCATATTTAATTAAAATAATTAAATATTGCTTATTTCTGGAGCGGTCTGTATTTTTTAGAAGTATCTATAATGATATTCACAGTAAAATTGTAATTCTAAGATGTAAAAATATTAAACCCTTACATTATAAAAATGCAGTACAAAAAAATATCGAAATTCTATTTCAACCGAAACATTACCGCAACCACTGCCATGACCAAAGTAAATCAATCGAGAGTACCCCAGGTTATATAAGGGTTATATTAAGGTAACCAGAATATTTTTATTACTTATTTTATAAAACTTTTAGTTATATAACGTTACCTAAATCAAGTCACAGTAAGCTTTATATAGTCCTCCATTTAAGCTCTATAAGGGGTTTATAGTGGTTACGAAGAGGTTTCGAGTACTAGTCTATATAACCTAAATTATATAATTTGGTAATGGAAACCTTACGGTTACTACTATATAAAATAAATTGTTTCTTGGGAAGCTAAATCGGAACAACAATTAGTCGGTAGAATTAAGCGAAAATTGAAAGAAATTGACATTTCGGTTGTCCAAGCCTTGATGAAGCGTGTTTGTCACAAACTACGTAAAATCGAAGATCCCGAGCCATTAGCCATAGTATTAATTCTCAGTGTGATAGTTTCTGAATAAAAGTAAATTTTTTTTGGCAACTGCTTTCAAATATCTTGTTCCTATTCCAAATACCACACACGCCTTATTAGCCAAAATGTTAATTAAAACAAAAAGTGAATCCTTTAAGGGATATTATTTCATTTAAATATTAAAAAATAGGAAAGCGGTGGGTCCCGACTTCAAGACCCCGACGAATTGGTCCTTTTTTCTCTCGTTTTTAATAATTTAATGTAGAATTATTAAAATGAAAATTCTCAAAAATTCTTCTATTCCATTTTTAGTACATACACTTGTAATTGAAACCGTTCAGCGTGAATCTAAAGTAAAAATTGAAAATTCATATGAGATAGGTACCTACAGACAACGCATGTGCAATGCTTGGCATGCATAATGAGGTATTTAAAAGATTGAAGGAACTTTATCCGAAAATTGTGCTAATTTCATGTGTGTGCAAAATTCATTACAGTTTTGCGGTGTCAGCAGCCGCAGCACAAATTATTCCTGAAAAGATAGAGTAGCGTGTATTTAGTGAAACTTATAATTGGTTTACACATTCAGATGCTTGTCAGATTGCGTACTGCACACTTTTTAATATAATAATATACGATGCGGCGCAAAATCCTCTAAAAATAACACAACAATGTGCAACATGTTGGCTTTTAATTGAAGTTGCCGTAACGAGAATTTGTGGCTAGCATTAAGAACTAAGGGCACATTTCGATTTAGCAGCAAGAGATGATAAATGTTTTAATTTTTTTCGAATTGCAATGGTAATGAGATTAATTTAGCTTATTGTGGGACATTAAATGGAAAGGCAGTTAAATGAAGTTTATGTACAAATGATACATATAAAGAGTTTGGCTGATAGTTATAGCGTGCAATCAAGGATATTCTCCAGTGGCGTCAAAGGGTCAGTGGCTTTAAAAAAAAAATCGTTTTCCGTTAGTGGATTTGTTTATATGTACGTAGACATTCCATTGACAAATGTTTACTGAACATATAGTTAGTTAGTTAGACTTATATAATTTGCAGTTCGTTTTTGTTTATTTATGGTATTAATTAAATTAATTAATTAAAATGGGGATGTGAGGAGAATGGCAGAGGGATTGATGTAAGTCAATCTTTAACCTTCTCAGATTATAAGTACAAGGAAAGACAGAAGATGGTACACTGCTAGATTGCAAACCGTGTTTGGAGAGATATAAGTGCTTCTCCAATGATTTGAAAACTTAAAGCTGCAACCCTTGGACACTCACATATAAAATGCTTCAAAGTTTCATTTTCCTCTTCGCTTAATCGAGAAAGTTCGTTGTCGAATTTGCCTATCTTCTTCAAAAAATATCGAAAGCGGTCATGTCCGGTGACTGGGTTTGTTAAAAGGCCTGAGTCTGGAGAGGAAAGGGGTGAATAATTTCTTCGCCTGCTTCATACCGAGCGCGCTACGCCAGATAAGATCCATGCATGTTGCATTGCGGGAACGAAGGGCATCCGAGCAAAGTCGATATGACAAGTTATTGTCACATCAAAAATAAGCTTGAAGACTCCCTTTTGGTTAATATCTAACGAATCTAAGGTTGTGCGATCAGCTCCACTCCAGATATCGAATTATGTATGCTAGGTATAATATTGGACTTTCATGGCCGGTTTCACAGACTAGGCTTAACCCAGAGCTTAGCTAAGCCACGGATGTGGCTTAAGCCCAGAACTTAAGCCTACTCGGTTTCACAGTACAAGGTAGGCTGAGGCTTAGTTAAGCCGCAGATGAAAATTTTTAAGTTGTCAGCACTGCTGTAATTGTGAATTTTTGTAAAGGATAATTGCCATTGTGCATTAAAAACCAAGCGAAAAGAAGAAGAACTTTTTACTTACCAGTTTGTTGCTACGAGTAAGAAACTAAAGCAAAGGCCCATCAACAACAATTTTCGTGCCAAAATCAAAAATGTGTAAGTTTATGCAAATACTATAAAAAATTCGCATTGCAGGCGGTTGGAAAAAAAAGTTTATGCAAGGATTTTGGCGCTATTTTTGAACGTGTGAGCCAAAATTGTATATACTAGCAGCAGCATATTGAGCGCTAGTAATACAAAACAACTTTTTGACATTCCTGGTTCCCTAGTAAGCCTATTTCCATCTTCCGTTACCCAAAAACTTGCCTTAAAATTTCATTTTTGGTAAATCAATAATAAGAAAATGTATTAAAATTCTTTTACTTTTTCAAATATGCACGTTCGTTTAATAAAAGAAATTAAAATATTTAGACAAAATATATTTAGCAATAATTTCCTATGTGTTTCACAGTAACATCTAAGGCTTAAGCCTTCGAGATGACGGGCTTAAGTTAAGTTTGCCTTAACCCAGTGATATCACTTAAGCCTTGACTGTGAAATCGAAATAATTATTAAGCCTTGGATTAAGCCATCGCTGAGGCTTAAGCCTTGACTGTGAAACCGGCCATCAGAGGTACGAGATTAGCTGAAATATTTTTTGCATCTTTACAGAATTACAAGAAATTTGAATGTTTCTTTGAAAACAGTGAAGAAGTGTTCTGTCCATTTTAACTTACTGGAAATATCAATCTCAAAAATACTTAGTGACGGTGTATCGGAAATCATTGTACCATAAATAAAAAACAAAAAAGCGGGAGTGATAAAGATATGATCTTATTTTAAAGATATGAGACAACTTTGGGTCTTAGACGCATTGAATTCGGCGTGATTCGCTTTATTCCAAGCGAAGATATTGTCAAGATCGTTATTCAATGATCTAATCATTCGATACCGTTTGTGAAAATTAGTAAGAGAAGTCAAGGGCTTAGAATATACAGGGTGTTTCATAATTGGTCCGCATAACTTAAGGGTTTGATAGCTGAGGTGAAGACAATTGTTTTTAAATTGTAACGATTTTCTCCCCAAAATGAACATATAGTGACAATGATAGGGTGTATGTAAAGAAAATTACAGGGTGTAAAATGGAAAAAGTACTAAAAATCTTAACCCCTACCGCCGAAACGACGCGTCTTACGCCCCAATTTACCATAGAATTTTTTGCGTGTGTCCACTTCAGCTATCAAAATCTCGAGTTATGCGGACCGATAGTGAAACACTCTGTATAGCAAACAAGAATTTGATATTCGTGTAAAATTCGTATACATGATCGTAATTTTTCAAGAGAAGGGCATAATACATCGGAGTAAGTATGGCGGGCGAATCAAAACTGGAGTTTCATTGTAAAATTTGTTTATGGTTTTGAATCAGTTTAAGGGGAAGAGTATAAGTAGTGACAGAGTTGAAATAATTTTTTCTACGTCTGCTCAGAATTGGTATTTCAGATATTCTTTGGCATTTGCGCAACAGTGAGAATTTTGCTTTAAATGAAATTCATAAAAATAAAATTTTTCTTCTTGAATTAATTAAAATTAAAAACGTTTTTAATCGTTAAAAATTACTTTTTGCCCCTCTCCTGATTTATCAATTATGTAAGCCTGTACTGTACTGAGTTTTGAACCACAATAACATGACCATCAATACAACACGAATTTATTTCGCGATATTTGGCTTATCAGCATTCCTTTTTGCTATATATTTTAAGATCAAGGGTACTGTGACCTGCAAAACTATGGATGGAATTGAAGTAAGGAAAAACAGTTCATTGATGATAATTAAGGATGACTCTGAAAGTAACCGGCATTTATATGGTGAGATTCAGATGTAACGCCATCTAATACAACCTGTATTAACCGACCAATCCCATTTTTTTTAATAACTTTTTATCAACTTACAGACCCTTGACTCAGAAAGTTTGTGTCTGAGCGCCTGAGAGTGCCGTTCGTGACGAAAGAGTTTTAGGGTAGTAAACGTGGATGGATTTACATGGGGTTTTTTGATTTAGAATTGGTGAATGAGGAGGTTTCCGATAGGGTAAAATGTTCTTACGTGCTGGAGGTTTTAGGGTGGGGGTGGTAACTACCACCCCTTGACTGTGCCGTTCGTAACGAAAGAAAGAGTATTACGGTAGTAAACGTGGATGGATTTACATGGGGTTTTTTGATTTAGATGGAGTGAATATGGAGCTTTACGATGGGGTAAAATTTTCTTACCTTTTGGGAGTTTTGGGGTGGAGGTGGTAACTACCACCTTTGGGGCTGTCCAATTTGGGACGTGTGTGATATGAGTCCAGTTTCTAGAGTCGATTTTCGAGAACCGAGCTTCGAGATTCGAGAGTCGATTCTCGAGGGTCGTGTTTCGAGAGTCAAGTTTTGAAAGTTGATTTTCCAGAGTTGAATCCCTAGAGTCAAGTTTCGATAGTCGATTTTCAAGAGTAGATTTTCGAGAGTCGAATTTCGAGAATTGAGTTTCGAGAGTTGAGAGTCGAGTTCCGAGAGTATGACTAAAAAGTAGAAAACAAAATATATTAAAAAAATTTTTAAAATAAATAACTTTTGTAAATAAAATGCACTAAAAAGTAAAAAATAATTTTTTTCTTTCTCTTTAATGCAAAATAAGAAATGCTACAACTCAGATTAAATCTTAAAAGTTTGGGCATGAGTTGCAGTTAGACAATTGTGATTATAGTTATTGATGCCCTAACTTTTAAGATTTAATCTCAGTTGTAGCATTTCTCATTTTGCAATTAAACTTTTCTTGTTTATATTACTGAGAAAGAAAAAAATTATTTTTTACTTTTTAATGCATTTTATTTACAAAAGTTTATTTATTTTATTTATAATAAAAATGCAATTTATCGGTATATTTTGTTATGAATTTTGTTCGTATTTATTTGTGGGAATAAAAGACTTAATAAATATCTTCGTTATGCTAAATAGTCTTAATACGAATATTAAGTAGAATTTAACGAATTCTTTTTTGTGTTTACTTTTTTTTTTTTTTTTTTTCAAAAAATTGCTTCAGCTAAACTTTAAGCACATTCAAAGAAAAAATTGAAATTCGGCCTTTCGGATAAATCTGGCGAGATTGATATATTCTAGTCGATATACATATGCGCTGAAAATATGGTGCATTATAGCATAAGATGGCACAAGAACTAGATGTCGCATGCAGTACTAAAAAAAGTATACGAAATTTATATGGCTGGGTGGTCCATTCCGGAATGGAGCCCAACATTTGAAATGATGTATACGTCAAGTGATTCATATTTATTCGTATCTGAAGTGTTGAGGAAGTTGATCAAATGTACTACTATTATAAAAACATTTGCTTGCGGAACGCTCTAAAACATGTTATGGTTCATTCCAAAATTCACTACCCATTTCACAATTTGTATACTCTGCTCTTGTATGCCATGCGACATCTAGTTCTTGTGCCATATATGATTATAGTCATAATGAAAAAAATTAGTAA
The DNA here is from genome assembly GCA_963924295.1 of Dioctria rufipes. NCBI lineage: Eukaryota > Metazoa > Arthropoda > Insecta > Diptera > Asilidae > Dioctria > Dioctria rufipes. Next base: position 32,518,114 of record OZ002742.1, read on the forward strand.
TCTAGTTAAAGACAAAGAAAAGAAATGGTTCAAAATCTCCAAAGAATTAATACGTATTTAATTGCTCATAAAAGTCACCTTATGTCGTATCATTACATTCTGTTGTATGTTAAAGAAAGAAGCAAATGAGTTTAAGGTTGCGCTTAGAGAACTTTGTAATAACATAAATTGCTTCAAATTTATACCATGAACAGAAAATCTATGAAGTTATGAGTTTGTTTTCCTACAATTAAAATTTTATACATGGTTTTCAAAATTACACCAAAAAGCATATAATTACGTTTCACATCCTCCTCTCCAGCTCAGTTCCTCTTACTTAATTCTTACTGTTTTTTTTTTAAGTGATTCGTATGGCGGGAAACATAGATTAAAAAAATAAAAAAAGTTCAGCAATTAATTAATGTTTTAAATGATAAATATTTGCAACTTGATAAATATATTTTCTCATTTAATCCAAGGATGTATAAATGATGCCATATTTCTGCCGCGCCATAAGATGTAAAAAATAAGAGAACTTTGACTAAATTCTGCTGATGAGTAATTTTGACAAATTATTCCATATGGCAGCTCAACTCAAGAGCACGATAAAATTGTCGAAATGGGAGCAGAAGTGGTCTAAAATTATTATCAGAAAAACAACACAAGGAATCTTTTATAACTTTTTATCATCACATATTTTTGTGTGTTGTTGTTGTTGAATGAAGTTATGTAAATATTTCGCGACAGGCACCATATACATATGCAGCAACTGAATTGCCAAAATTCCTTTAAAAAACTTATATTTACGAGATAGTTAGAGTGCAGTTTTTGACAACTGGAATAAAATATGTTTTGTGCTGAAGTTGCAAATTTCTTTAGGTAACTCTATGATAGGAAGAAAACTTATAAATATACAGAAACCACATGTAATGCGAGAAGGTGTAGCGGGCGTAGACAATGTAGTTTGCTTGGGAACTGCTTATAATTATTCTGGATAATTTTTTTAACATCAAGAGCAGGGATTTTAACAATAATAATAATAATAACAATATTTTTTTCATTGCTGGACGATAAAGATAAAGATAAAGATTTATTGGGTCTATGCATAAGTTCGTAACGAAAATCGAGCAAATATCGAACGGGAAATTTTTAACTGCCATCTATTCACAAACTTCATTATCCCTCGTTTGTAGAAGTCCTGAGATTTTTGTGCAAAGAAAGAAGTTTTCCAAGTGGTTTTTGAGAACGCCAAGGAAACTGAAGGATTTATTATATAAACTGTTCTGTAGTGTACGGAATAATTGATAGTCTGAAGGTGCATGGTCCGGACTATAAGCTGCAATAAATTTTGTCGGGTCATCAAACGTGTAGTTTCCCGTTGTCCTGGAAGGACACAATGCTTTTTCTGTTCACCATTTCGGGCCGCTTCTGATCGATTGCTCGCTCTAATTTGAGCAGTTGTGAGCAATATTTGGTCGAATCAATTATTTGGTTGGATGGCTGCAGCTCATAATAGACTACTCCTTTCCAATCCTACCAGATGTTCTTTGGGTGTAATCCAGCCTTCGCGACCGTCTGAGTAGCTTCTCGTGCTTCGACCGTGATCTTTTTTGACTGACATTGTTGTAGACAATCCTCTTTTCATTGACATTGATCATTCGATTAAAAAATGGTTCATTTTTATGGCATTTAAGAGCAGCAAATCGCAAGCTGAAATTCGGTCTTTTCAATTCCTTCCACTCAGTTCGTGCGGCTTCCAAACATCAAGTGTTTCGAAATAGTCGACTCTGGTTAATGTTGAGGTTATTTCTGTAGTAGTAGTTCTGTAGTAGTAGTTCAATGTTAGTCTAGTCGGAGTCGATTAAAGCCTTGATTTCATCACAATCAGTAGTGACTGGTTGACCAGAGCGAAAATCATCTTGGAGATCAAAATCTCAGCAACAAAATTTTTTAAGCCTGTTCCGACACACAGTTTCATTTACGGCATCCTCTCCGTATAAGTCACATATTTTTTTGTGAGTTTGTGGCACATTTATGACTTTTCAGAAATAAAAAAGGGAAATGCACCGAAAATACACATTTTTTCCTTCCATGTTCAAAATATAATTAAATTTCATATAACGTCACTGATCACGATGAATATTTTCTTAAAATGTCGGCACAAATTGCAGCTCTCAGTTAATGTAGAACATCACATGTTGGACACATATACGAGCGGAAAAAAAAATACAAGCGACATCTCTCGGATTTATGCTATAGACTTACGCATAGACAAAATACATTTTATGTCTAAGCTAAATACTAAGTGAAAGGGTTCTAACAGAACTTGTACTTCATTTATTTAAATCAACCTGGTTATTTCAAGAGCACTCGTTACCGAAATTTACTATGACCAGAGCTGAAAACCAACCTATTACCCCCGACCATCACGAGGAAGACTTAGCAAAGCAAACTTTTTAATTCAAGCGGAGGGGAGACAGGGGAAAGCAGAATTAAATAAAAGATATAATCTCTCGCGGAAATAAGTTATCGTTCGATAGGAAAAAGGGCAGTGGCTGAAGTTATTAAAAAGGTTGCCAAGAGCTCTTCTAAAAGAAGTCTGAAAAAATGAAAGGGGTAACTACAGGAAAAAAATGAGTTTAGTATTGTATTAATCAGAGGAAGTCAGTAGACTTAGAACTCACTAAACATCAATATGCCTCTCTTCAAAGTGGCACAAAGAACGAAGAGCAAATATTTATCCAACATACGATGCTGTTGTTTTAAAGAAGAAAAAATGTTATCCTAACCAGTCTACCGTAAGGCAGGCCGGACACAAAGGTGGTATTTATAAAATGGCATAGCAATGACATATCAACTGCAAATGTTATTTAATAATTTAGTCGCAAACATACTTATATCAATGTTGTGAAATTAGTCTGATCAGTTTTTAAAATAAATGACTTCGTCTGATTCAGATGATGTGATTATCGCCGCGACCGCCTTAAAAAACTAAAGGAACAAGGAGGAAAAAAAACTCTTGCAATCGAAAATTTAAAAAAAAATTTCTATGCAAAAGCGGGCGTTTCGTAATAGCAGGAACCGTATTACTCATCAGTATGGCTTGGTTCCTGTCTGCCATAAACGCCACAGTGCACAGACCTCATATATGCACATAAAATAATTTTTAACTGTGAATTATATACGAGGCGAAATACTACGTAGTCACTTGAATGTCTTTAGTCCGACCGTCAGTTGCTCAAGTAACGGTGGGTGTGGGTGTGGTAGGCTGCGAAAGTGGTAAAAAGAATTTGTTTTTTAAGTAATAGTATGCCGGCTGAAATTTTTTTTATAAACAGTTGACATCATAGTGAGTTGAAAAACATTCGTCAGCTGTAAAAAACAAACACGTAAAATAAAATAATAGTAATAGCCTGAGAACGCGTCGACGTAGAGAGCTGAAATTTATTACATGGTTTTTTCATATCAATAGTAAATGACATTTCGAAAATGCACCCTTCTTTGTGTTGCCATATAAAAATTTCGGGTTTTTACACATACTGTAAAAAATGCGGTCCTAGATGTTTTTACTATACTAAAAAGTTCGTCAGAATATGAAATTCGATGAAATTGTTGATAATCATTTTTGCGGTCCGACGAACCGTTCTAGAAATATATGCGAAAAACCATTTCAAAAATCTTTCACAGAGCGGTGACCATACGAAATTACATACAGGCATTCATCTAGGCAGCTGACGATTGTTTTTCAACTCACTATGATATCAACTGTTTATAAACAAAAGTTTCAATCGGCATACCATTACTTAAAAAAATTTTTTTTTTGTTTTACAACTTTCGAAGCCTATCACACCCACACCCACCGCGGGTGCGTCAGATGACGCTTGCTTCACATAATAGTCATACCAGTTCTATCAAAACAGATAAGAATAGATCGGCATAAAAACACTACCTAAAATGCAACGCTACCTGCCGGACTACTAGTAAGATTAGCCCTATGTGGGACTAGCATTTCATAGAGAGTTTTGCCATGAAATAAATTCATAGCGAATTTAGTCAATATGAAATTGACTGAGTTTGCTGCCAAATCCGCAGCTCGAGAATTGAGTGGAAAAAAACTCTTGCAACAATCGAAAATTCTTTACAAAAAAAAAAAAAAAGAAATTTCTATGCAAAAGCGGGCGTTTTGTAATAGCAGGAACAGTATTACTCATCAGTACGGCTTCGTTTATTTCATGGCAAAATTCTCAACAAAAGAAACCTTAAGAAGAGATTCTGGATACATCCATATAGTTTAAAAAGCAATCCTTTTAGTTCATTTAACACAAGATAGACTTTCATAGCTAGAAAAATAGTAGAATGTACTTTTGGAATGTTTGTTTCTAAGTATCGAATATTTGAAGTGCCAATATCATGCCGTCCTGACCAAGTTGATATTAATGTGAAATCGGCGTGTGTTGTATATTCCATAGTTTTATTCGGCTAAAGATGAAATAAATTCATCTGGATCCCAAGGATTTGAATACAACAATCAAATTTGAAACAACTGATAGTCCTCTAAGAACATGTCGTCAAATAATGGAAGAAGGAAAATAGATCAGGCAATCATTGGTCTCTCCGCAATTATAATTTTTCCTAAAAAACTTGAATAAAAATATGTTTACTTGTTTAATTAAGTATTTCCGCTATTTCCTCCCACGCTTTTTTTTTTGTTGAATTTTAATTATAACATCCATTCCGCGTATAGTAATATAACACGACAAAGCTTTCTACAACTTGCACAATCGAATGTTATTTTCTTGATCGTTTTAAACTTTTTTACACTTCAAATAAACAGAATAGAAACTTAAGATACGTTTGACATGCGCAACAAAAGCTACACCTAGTGAGCTCCACATTACATGCTACAATGACAATCATGTGACTAATCTGGCATGTCTTTTGTCACGCCAGAATTGTGTGCGGCGCTGCGCACCATTAAAGAACACGCAACTAGCTTTTGATTTATATGCCACTGTCATGAAATGTGGCAAATGCCACTTGTGTGTGCGACTTACGGACACTCTGTGTGATGTCAAATTTACTAAGTTTATTGGATTTGACTTCTTAGCGACTTGAATTGATATAGAACATGAAGTTTTAAATCAAAACATTGAGCCAGGTGATTCCATGGAATATTTTTGCAAAATGGGGGTGCAGTGGAAGTGGAAGTCATACACGGTATAAGCAGCGATTTTTGAATAAAGACGATAGTAGTGATCCTTCCGATGATCTACACATATTACCAACATCAATTGTTCGACTACAATTAAATTTTGAGGCGGGAGTAAATAAAAAAAAAAAAATAAAAAAAAAACGTCTTTGGCAAAATTGAAAAACGTCTGCAACTCGATTTTGCTTCTTCGGTTCTGCTTCACCAAGGGAACCCCAGCAGCCTGATGTAGTTCGGACTTATCACATAATTTGTCGTTAATTTATCGTTAATTTGTCATGAAAACCATAAATTTGTCGTGTCCTTTTTCTAATGGATACTGGATGTGGTGTTGTCAAGTTACCACCACAACTCATTGGAAGTCGGCCAAACTTTATCGGAATGGAAAATTAAACATCTTGAAATTTGTCGTTAATTTGTCGTGAAACCATAAATTTGTTGTGTGCTTTGTTTTTACATAGGTAACTGGATATTAAGTTGACGTCAAGTTAGCACTACATCCAGTTTCCTTTAAAAGAAAGGGCATGACTAATTTATTGTTTTCATGAAAAATTAACCTCAAATTAACGACTAATTCCAAGATATATAATTTTCAAATCCGATCAGTTTTGGTCGAGTTCCAGTGAGTTGCGGTGCTCACTTGACGTCAACTTAGCAAAACATCCAGTTTCCATTAGAAAAAAAGACAAGACAAGTTTATGGTTTTCACGATAAATAAACGACAAATTAACGACAAATTATGATATAGTTCCGAACTATATTAGGCGAAGTTGCGGTGTTAACTTTACGCACGTAGCAAAAATTGTAAAAGAATTTGACCGTGTTGACACTGAAATATCTAAAATTCAACTAACAGAAATTTCTCTCAACGGAAATGACTTTTTTGTGAAACATTAACTCATGAAAACAATGGTGGACGGTATCGTATGTAATGCCGTTATGGGAAATGCATGCAGACCTTCTTCTAATGATATGAAGCATATATAGCTGCCGTTTTAAGAATTTAAGAATAGAATGTGGTAATACGTCTTTTAATTTTGGTCTTGCTACACTACATGCAATTTTATAGGCTCTTTGAGTGCCTTTTTCACATATCTTTTAGATTGGAAATAAAAAAATGGAAAATTCGAGGTTCTGAAGCAAGACAATAGTTAAACGAGAGGAAACAAATATATTCAGCAAATTCTAATACCATAGAGCTAGACAGCCTGTCTCAATAATGACTTAATTTTTAATTAAATGGAGTATCAAATGTGCAGTATATCACACAAATAAAGTCCATCAAGGACCCATTTGAAATATTTCACTGTCGTTAAAATGAACTGAATTTATTGAAAAGTGGAAAGTTTTGCCAATAAGTTAGCAGTGACAGCAATCAGCTGATCATGAAAGACTTTTTATGACCACTTTCTTCTCTTTTTGGTCTCTTTCAACAACAAAATTGTTTTCTACTATATGCTTTGCAACTATAGTAAATACTCGCAAATTTTCTTGATAGCATTTAATTAAATTATTGAATTCTGCCATGATTTTTGCTCACATTAAGGAACTGTCAATTACATTTTAAATAAAAAAATTTTCGTCCATAGTCTATCACCTCTGCATTTCTTTGAAATGACTGAATTTCAAATTAAGTCATAATGGACACAGTCTGTCTAGGGCAGGGCTTCTTAAACTATGGGTCGCGACCTCAAATGGGGTCGCTTAGCGGAGTTTAATAAATACAATTTTATAATTTTTTGTGCAATTTTTGATTTTATATTTTTTGTATGTTTTTAAACAAATTCTAAAACTATATTTTTTCATATGTATACAGGGTGTTTTTTCCATGGTGGTCAGTAGAGCAGGAGGTGATAGTACTCACATAGACAATACACCCTGTACTTTTAAAGATGCAGAGTGTTTTGTGAAAGATTAACTTTTTTTCTTAATCACCCTGTAACTCCGAAACGGTCGATATGCAATGAAATGATTATATATATTTATTTTATATTTTCTGGGATACGAAAAAATCACAATCATAAATGGAGTCGTGAATGAAAAAAGTTTTAGAAACCCTGGTTTAGGGTATAAGAGCAGGAATGGTGAGCCTTTTAGTTGATATTCCAAAACAAATAGGGAAGGTAAAATACAATTGATGGAAATACACCTAGAAAATTTTTTGATGGTCCTAATAAAGCTGCTTAACTTGTATTGACATTGATCTGATGACACAATTTGCCACGATATTAAGAGCTCTTTTTACAGGGTTAAAAATAAATGTAGAAAGGTTCAGATATTACTATGTAGATACAGGAAAATTGTTTATCAATTTATATAAATGGTTTTACATGCCTGCTAGTGTACACAAAATCCTTCTCTATAGTGCTGATGTGATATATAGTTTTATTCTCCCCATTGCATTGGACACCGCTATCCGAGGATGTAAAAGAGGCTAGACAGAAAAATTGGAAACAATATCCCGAACGACATTCTAGAAAAAACTCTGCTAGTTTTTATAACCTTCTAATTTTGTCAGACCCATTAATATCCAGTTTAAGAAAATTACCATAGAAACAAAGGGGGAACACTTTCCACAGGAAGTGCTATTACTTTTAGACCAATCAGAAATAGAAAATGAATAAAGATATTTGTTAAATTTATTTAGTTAGCGACCTAAAAATCGATCATTGTGCGCTGTGATGTTATCCTGTTCGAGGGCAGCTCTTATGTTAGAAGGGACTTTCAAGACAGCAGTTTCACAACTATGGCCAAGACGGAATACTGATTACCAACGACACGTCAACACAATTTATTTTCTTTAATTTTTTCCATTTGCAATCTTGAATAAATCTGATTATACTCAAATTTTATGGAACGATGAGAAAACTAATAAAATATGATTTTTATATTGAATCAAAAGCAATCGCAATAAGAGTAAAAAATTGTTAAACAAATAATTTACACGAGGTGTTCTCTTCAATCAGTACCATATCAAAAAACTGGAAAAGTGCAAAAGTGCACTCCATCTAAAAGTTGTTGACTGATGTAATTTACTAAAGTGCAAACGAATGACAGGCAATTGCTGGAGTTACATAAAAACTCTGCACTCGATAGACCTACACTGAGCAGCATTTTAACTGCAAGAATAAATCGCTGGATTCATTTAGTAAATTAGATTTGCACTTAAAGCTTTTTTTTGTTTTTTGTAACATTGACGTAAATTCTTTTTCTATACATGCATTACATACCTACGTATGCTTGTAGAGCTAATATTATAAGAATACCTATAGCAACACTCAAATGCTGGGAAATTTTATAAAATGTATCATTTATAATCCATCTCGGTCAAGTAAGTAAAATGACTACATACATACATACATAACTACATACATTCCACTACAAATTGTTCCTCGAGGAATAAATACGAAGCTGCATAACTCTGGCAAATTTAATATTCAAATGTTTCACCATATAACAGGTGTGGGCAGGTAATATTTATGCGACTATCCACGCACTTTTTACTCGACAAAACTGCAAAATCGATGGTGGAATAAAATGTGAAGGTTAGAATTATACAATATTCTAGTTGCCCCTGGTATATGATGGAGCTATAGAAGGGAAATACTGCATGAATGAAATATTTACAGACCATAGGCTAGCGTCGTACCACACAAGGAATTTCTCTGGTCATTATGTAAAATATTTACGTAGGTCGTTTGAAAATGGGTTTGCTTTAGCTCTGGTGGAATGGTTTGTGGAAAATATGCAGAGCAAACTCTGAATACCGCCAAATATTTCACGCCAGAATGACACTATGTGCAAATAAAAAAAACTTCTCTTGGTTTTTGATTACTGTTTAGTTTAGAGGGCAATAGCGATACGATAAAATTCACATTTGATTTGAAATTTAGGATTTTCAGAAAGAGAGAGAAGTGCATTTCTACGGGTGTAGCTTATATGGATTTGTTTTTTTTATTATACGTTTGCATAAATAAATGAAACTTGAGTTAAAATACGTGTGGTTTATCACATTTATTACCATTAGATGTCATTTGACTACATAAATATGATAAAATAAAAAGAAAAAAAAAATTGTACACGCTCCATTTTGCATTATATACAACTTATGACTGCGCAAGTAAATTTATGGAGAAGACGAACCATATATGACGCCCTTAAGGGACAAACAATAATGGGAATATTGTCGTCTTTCTACATGAGAACATTTGAACCACTCTACAAATTCCAAACTAAGATGACATTTTTTATCGTCGTTTAGACTGAAATTAATTGAAAAAAGTAATTTCAATGAATTTACCATATGAGATATGAGAGATCTTATCAGTATGGTTATCTTTGAACTAATCGTCTACCATACTTCTTGCTTAACCGTAATACACACAGAAAAATTTGGGAGTAAATTTTAATATTTTTCACATTATACAGGGTGATTCTGATCAAGATACCTTCCCGGTATACCACGTGATTTCTTGAAGTAAGACTATGAAAAAATTGTTCCACATACCCCCCCCCCCCCCCCCCCCCCCCCCCCTAGAAACCTTCTTTTAGGAGTTGTGGCCAGTTGAAGATATTCGTGAACCCTGATGGGAATAAATGAGTATAACTTTTGAACCACACTATAGATTTTGGTTATTGTTGGCTTATTAAATAGCCAAGAATAGTAGATATCGAAAAGTGTATTACTCTGTATTTTTTAATTAAGCATCTTTAAATTATTCTCAAACATTTCCAAAATTTTGATTTTTTTTACACACAAATTTCATAAATACCGTTATTTATTTCAAAAACTTTTGTCCGTAAAAAAATCAAAATTTTGCAAATATTTGAGAATAATTTAAAGATGCTTAATAAAAAAAACATACAGAGGAATACACTTTTCGACAGCTACTATTCTTGGCTATTTAATAAGCCAACAATAACCAAAATCTATAGTGTGGTTATACTCATTTATTCCCATCAGGGTTCACGAATATCTTCAACTGGCCACAACTCCTAAAGGAAGGTTTCTAAGGGGGGGTATGTGGAACAATTTTTTGATCGTCTTACCTCAAGAAATCACGTGGTATACCGGAAGGTATCTTGATCAGAATCACCTTGTATATATGACCAAATCTTTTTTCTATTAAAATTTAAGCATCCCTAAAAGTTAAAACTTTATGCCCGATGTTAATCCTGTTTAGTATTAAAAACTTTTAATATTTTTTGTATATAATTGTAATAAACCTTAAATTACTTTTCTAGTATGGAAAAGATTTAAAATTAATACACTATTTTATTAAAAGTTAATTACTTAATCATTAACTTCTAATACTTTAAATAATTAGTTCCTAATATGGGTTAAGATTAAATTCCAATCCTTTGTGTAAGATTCTTCATTACATAGTAATATCTCCAAACATTAAAATATAACCTGGGAACTTAAAATGCTATGGGAATTTATTTCAATAAAATAACTTTTCTGAAAATGTAAGGCATTTATTAGTGTTCTGGAAAAATTACAAAATTATATTCATTTTTTTTTCTTATAACGTACACTTTTTCCATTCTTTCGTGATATTCTGCGTTCAAAACTTTCAGTTATTTTTAAATCAGAGGAGTTAATGTTACCTAGTTTATTTAAATTATAAATTTCATATGAACTGTGAAATTTGTCATAAGTGTAATCGTATTTGATTTATTTCAAAAGATTTGTTAGTAAAATAAATAAATAAGCCGGGTTTATAAAAATAGGCTATTTTCACCCATTTTACACTAAAAAGTTTATTCTGTTCATTTATGTCATATTTCGATATATATTTTCAGTTAATTTTTTTCCCTATCAATAAGGGAAATTCTATGAAAGAATTTTGATTGAAATGGCTTTCTTGGTGATGAAAGACCATAGTTTTACAAATGTTTTTAAAATTGTTAGTTTGGCTGCAGATTGCCGTAAACACTTTATGTTTAGCTTCATATCGTATGGTGCTAAAATAAACAGGGGGGCCCCATTTTTCGTATTATTCCAGAGTAGTGCGTCAAAAAGTGATACTTTGCAATTAACTCTGCTTTAAAAAATTTCATTAAACTTTCTAAGTAGTTACTCAAAGTGACAATATCTTCGTTCCGAATTTCATAAGAGAAAACTATTTCCATTAAACTTAAAATAGCTTCAATACATTGCCATAAAATTATGTGATCTTTTAAGAAAATAAAATATTACCGAATAACAAAGGAAAATGAATCATTAAACACTTCAATTGGGAAGCATTTTGCACAATATTTGACGTTTCCAAGTTAATTGTAGAAGGTTGAATTGTACTTTTTAATATAGCAAAATTATAAAATTTTGTTCGAAAATTTATTTGCTCTAAGCTTAAAAATTTATGTTAAATGTAAAAAGAAAAACCCGCCTCAAAAGAAATGGTACAACACCTTCCAAAATGTCGCGCATTAGATCATTTAAAATACAATATTTGTTTAACCCTTTACTTAGTATATAGTCATTATTTCCTGTTTGTCTTAGGGCTACTTTGTTTATGATACTTTTATAGTTTTCTAAATTCCTCAGTTTGAAGAGAAAAGTTTTCCAACACTTCAAGAAATATATCTCCCGGAACTGTAAATCCTTCTTGATCCACAAAATGGGAAAATTCTTCCACAGGAAAATGAAACACGTTACTAGCTATAAAATGTGCTGTCTTACCTGATAAAACAAATTCGGAATATAATAGCCTGTTTTCCAATGCACTCACTTATATATATTTTTAAAATTTGCACTTTCCAGTTTAATATAAAAAACATTGGTACTTTTTAGATGCTTTTACTTAAAGTATCGGCAACGAATTGACGCTTCGAAAAATCCTACAATGTAGAAAGTAATTACGAAATCTAATCCTTAGAGGCATTAAAGTGTAGTTCCGACTTAGGTTAAACTGCAAGCTTTAATGCCGCTACGAATTATATTTTAATTCACACGTGGCGCCTGATTTAAATTCAATTCTAATGCTTAAGTTGCTTAAATTGTAATTCTGAACACTTGTTTCTAATTACAAAAGTGTAAATATTAATCTTCGTCCAAAACAAATTAGTTTAAAAGTATGTTAATATCCGAATGAAATTAAACTCTAATGCCAAAGTATATTTAAAAAAGTTGTAAGTTTTTCAGAGATTAAATTATTATGCCCAGATTTTTTTGTGTGTAGGTTTCCGAGGGTCAAATTGACCCAATTTTTGGTTTTCAAACTTGTGGTAGACCCACTTAATTGTGGAAATATACTATTTATCCGCCTGTGGTCTTATCGAGGCCTGGGAATCATCAGTGTTCGCCTAGCACTCGTTCAAAGTAGACCTTAAAACATTGTACGGTCTCAGTGACCCCGTGTGACCTACGTGTATTTTGAACTGAAAAATTATTATTTTTTTTTTTCGTGCTGCTAATTATTAAAATTAATTTTCTGTAACGTAAGTATAAAATTCCAAAGACCATATGAATGGCGGCGATGCAACTTCAAAAGATGAAGGTCATATCAATGTAGCTTATTATATTCCAGATCCATGATGTTGTTACGTGCAATAGAAACAGACAACTGGTGACATCTACTGGCAATGGAGAGTAAACAACTTCAGGTTTGGAGAATCGGTGAAGGAATCTTCGAGAATGTTCAGGAATAGAATGAATAGAATAGACAAGAAGGTTCTGGAATAGAACACTCCAGAATAATCTGGAGAGTTTCTAGGGTATAAATATAACAGATGTCACCGCCAGAGCAAGAGTCTTGTCTTAGACGTTGCAGTGTTAACAAGCGAAAGTAATAAACATGCGAAAGTGTTGTAATTATATTGCGATAATTGAAAGTACAGTATTAAGAGATAATTAAAGTTGAGTTGATTAATTGAAAGTTTGTGAATAATATACGATTAGAGTGAAATAAAGAACTTGTATTTCACATATTTAATATTGTGTTTTAAATAACGAACCAAAAGGCTACGCTCGCAACAATATGTAGGAAAAAAGACTTGAGGACCGATCTGAGTCAATCTTTGAATATTTTTTATCGGGAAGTAATTCCAATCCAAAACCAAAGTATGACGATTACATGCGATAACTGGTTCACATCTATTCCTGTCATTGGGCGTATGCGATATGAACCCATTAATACGACTATAACAGGAACTATTCGTAATAATAAGCGTGAAACCCCGCAGAAATGACTGTGTCCTGCTCAAATCTACCGGAAACAGAATTCTGTTTCTCATCCATTGCTGTCCTATAAAAAAAAAAATAAAATAGTTCTTTTGGCTTCCTCTTACTAGCATTCTACGAAGAGATTGTTGATGGAAAACTAGATATTATATTGCATTATAATGCGACTAAAGGGGTACAGATTGTTTCGACAAGCTGTGCAATTCTTTTACCACCTCTACAAAAACGAACCATTGCCGATGTGGATATATTATGATATGTTGGACCAGGCTGCTGTGAATGCGCGAATTCTTCTTCAATGCCAGAAACTGAGAGCTGGCCAAAATATAAAAGTAATCGCTTAGATATTTATCCGCTAATGGCGGAAGACAATATCTATCCAAACGCCAACGTTGTCAAATTTGTAAAAGAGCCAAAGAAAAAAAAAACAAGAAAAACAATATACTTTTGTTCATCTTGTAGGCGCTGCAAGGGGTAAGTGATGCGCATTGCTGCCAAGGGAGGATACAAGCAAAGGAATGGCCGTGTATATGCCGCTGTTTCGTGTGCTGAACAATTGCATACATATTCTGATTCCTGATGATAGTGCGTGTTCATAGTGAAGCCTGCAAGCATACGACCTAGTACGATTGCTTGGAATTAGTACTTTGGTAGCTCAAGACTACGGGCTGTAGTCTCAAGCCTCTCCTAACCTAAAGGACGGATCATAACTTTCTCGTAGTCCACTGCTGTCACTTATTTATAAGTGCTAATATGATTAAGCCCGAACGGAGTTACCAGTAGCGTTGAAGAATCTGCATGAAGGCTCACTGGGAGTACTCATGATCGTACGATCATGTTATACGAAGGCATACCAATTGGGTAGCCGACATTGCTAACTTGGTACTACGCGGTTGAGGAGCCCAGAATAGCGCTGCTTTTTGTAGCAATATTCGCCTCAACATGAGAAGGCCCCCTTGTGGGAGCATCGTAGTGGTTGTGGTTAGCCCATATGCGGGCATATCATAATTGCATACTGCGTCCGTGAATTTGAAGGATGGTCGCTTGGTAATGTATGATTAGAGGATTGGCTCTCGGCGTGGAGTTGCGCTAAATCAACCGGGTGCCGTGACCCACAGATCGGAAGAGATTTTAGATAGGTCTCGCTTCGACCAGTATGTCCAATGTCAAGCATACACTGGCATAAACTGATACTTCTGAGACAGAATATAAACTATATTCTGCCCCTCGAGGGCGCTGATTGTCGTTTGTCTTCTAATCCGTGCATTAAGACTGCCGTGAGATTAAGCCATAATGGCAGGTGCTCACGTAAATCCTGACAGCTTTCTGTTCATCGTGTAAACGGCCAATGTGCGTTGAGTGTGCGGGCGAAGATTGAAAAAAAAAAAATAATTTCTTCTCTACTTTTTATATTTCAATAATAAATTATCACAATAAAAACTATTTTTCTAAAAATTTCTGTGCGATAATTATTATTGCTCCATTTATATTGATTATGCATGCGACATAAAGACCATTTTTTTCGACATTTTTCGATCTTCAAAATAAATACACTTTTTGAAATGGACTACGTTGGAATGTTTTTTTTTTTTTTTTCTTTTTTATTAAAATATCATGTTTGAATGTATGAAGTACGAATGTTTTCTTCTTTCTCTTAACTTCACAGATATTTTACAATATTTAAACAATTAATTTTAATTAAAAATACTATAAGATCTCCTCCCGGGAACCTTAAAAAATACATTAACAGTTTTTTTTATAAGTTCAGAACTTATTGTTGAAGTTTGAGAGCACTTTTTGGAGCTGCGGTCACATTGACCCCGTGTGACCGTAATGCGAATCTACTGAAGTGTGACCTATGTATTATTAGGATTAATGATATATACATTAGGATGACCCAAAAAACAAAAATATTAAGCGGTCTAAATGCTCATTTATAGATTATTAGATAATGCAGTTTGAAACTTCTATGCAAAATGTCCATTTTAAGCCCGACAGCTCAGGAAATTATGATACTTTGAACATATTTTGTTAGCAACATTTATTTCAATTAAGCGGGGGAAGCTTGGGGGGGGGGGTCTCAAGGTTTCATCTAGTACATTTTGGAAAATCTTGTACAAAATCGAATTCCTTAGGTCCTGAGAAGAAGTTTGAGTACCCACACTCCTATACTCGGAGGCTTAAATATCTATTTATAGCCACTCAGTTTTTTTTTATTCGAACTAAGGTACTAGATTTTTCGCATTTTAGATCGGCTCTAACTTGGTAGGGATATGTCCGATTAGAAAATGGATTTAACTGTTCGCGTCAGCTCATTACCAGCTACACTTCGTCGCAGAAAATTTTTCTCTGGATACTATTAGGATGGCGATCGGTGCCCTCGGCTGGAGGAGTGGTTCCAATACCGGCTGCTGCATATCAAAGCGAATGTCTCGCTGAGTACTATTGTGCGGTGGTGTAGTTTTTACCGATTTAGAAAACTTTCTCGGGACATTTTTGCCGCCGGAAAACCCGTTGTCATGCACTTGGGGCACATACACCCCAGCTACTGCATTTCACGTATATTTTTGCAGTTCTTTCTTCCATAGCTATTAGTGCTCTGTTATGACCATTTTTCTGATAGGAAGTCATTTTCCACGACTCCCCAATTCCGCGCAATCATGATTAGTAGAAAAGTTCACTTTTTACCAAACAAAGTCGCCATCCGATCGCTAAAGCTTTCCCCCGCTTAATTGAAATAAACTTCGTTAATAAAATATGTTCAGAGTATCATAATGCATCTTTTAAGACATCTCTCAAGTCTGGAGGTGTCGGACCTAAAATTGTATGAAAAATAGGCATTCCCCTTTCATCAGGTGAAATTCATAAATATTGAGAGGTCACAAAAATTGAAAATAGTGTTTTTTTGGATTTTCAGGAAAACTGTTTCAACATTTTCTGTCATAACTTTTTAATTTAACAATATTTTTTTCTTGATTCTTTTTTTAAATTTAAGGGAACTTAGCTATAAACTCATTGCAGTGAAAGTCGTTTTAGAAAATTAAATTCTTCTATTTTTTATAAATGTTTCAAAACGAAAATTCGGAACCGGAACACCAACTTTTTATTCCATTGTTGTAGAAGCCTAGTGACAGGTAGTCAGATCATGCCAAAATAATATAGAGTCTCTACATTGTAGAATAAAAGGCTGCCGTTTTCTGATATCTATACTTACAAAACTTATGGTGAAACTACACAGCGAGAAACTTTGGCCTCTAGAGACCAAAAAATTGGAGCCGTGTATAAACTTCGGCGACATATAAAATCTCTAAAGAGACCTAGTCTCTAGAGAGTTTTAGTCTCTGGTCTCCCGTCGTGTATTTTAAAACAAACAGGTCTCCAGGTTCGGTCTCCGGTCTCTGAAGTTTGTTCATTTGTCGTCTTTAGGTCTCCGGAGACTATTTGTGTGTTCTGGTCAGTTAAGTGTAGGTCTACTCCGAAATGAAAATGAACGAATAAAATGGAGTTCCAGGCGGAAGCTCTGGCTATTACCAAAACAGCAAGACTGCAGACAACAACTTATGTTGTACTCAGTGATCGAGTTATCAGGATACGTATTGACAGTTAAGCTGCAATGAAGGCTCTGAACTCGAACACCATTAGATCGCGCGCCTTGTGCAACAGAGTCGCTGTAAGCTCAGGAAACTGGATGCTAACTACATGGCTATTCTCTGCTGGGTGTCTGGTCACAGTGACATACTTGGTAACGAGGCTGCTAATGCTCTGGCCAGAAAGGACTCCGCTATGACTACCTGTTAAACGGAGGAGCCCATAGATCGGCCCATAGAATCAGTGAAGAGGATTCTACACGAACAGGCATATAAGCTGGCCCATGGCAGATGGGAAGAATTGACCACATGCGCGATTTCAAGACAGCTGCGACCCGAAGTTTGTTCTGAGAGGACCGAATCTATGCTGAGGAGGAAGCGTAATGATGTCCGTAACCTTATCGCAGTTCTTACGGGGCACTGCCTCTTTGGTAAACATGTAGAGCTCATGTAAGCCCCATACAATGACTTCTGTAGAAGCTGTATGGTTGAGGAAGAGGTGGAGAGCGTTTAGTACTTGCTGCGTGAATGCCCTAACTTTGCTATGCGTAGGAAGAATGCGTTCGGCAGCTACTTCTTCGGCGAATTGGGGGAGCTGGCAGCAAGGAGCTGAGGGACCTGGTAAGGTTCATTAACTCTTGTGGCTGATTTCAGAGCACCTCCTAAATCTAAGGTATTTTTTCCAGGTAGGTTTCCATTTTGGTGGTATCACAGTGGACCGCAAATGCTCTAAGTGAGGCTGATCGCAGGGGTCGTGCGATGGCCGCCACTCTAACCTAACCTAACCTAACTTAACTAACCTAACCTAACTAACCTAACCTAAAATGGAGTAAGTTTGACAAATTTTTATAAAGAAATTATTGAAAAAATTAATAACTAAATATAATGGATTTAAGGCAGACATTTTGTTTCGTCAATAGAGTTCTGGTTATTTAAAAAAAAAAAAACATTTGCTGTATTTATCCCGTAAAATTTGTACACCAAGGATATATTTTTTTATAATAGTCTCCGAAGACCTAATTTTTTGGTCTCCCTCTCCAGAAACAAAAGTCTCCGTTTAAACATTTCGAAGATTTTAATCTCTGTAAACCGGAGACTGGAGACCAAAATTCTCTCAACATGTATCTTTGCCCTTATTATACTAATGACTAATACTAACATTACATTCACCTTATACATGGTGTTTCCCACTAGGAGGTCAATAGAGCGGGATGTGATAGCACTCACCTAGACGAACCAAAAATTGTATGGAAGGGTGGGGGGTGGCATATCAACCGTTTAGGAGTTACAGGGTGATTAAGAAAAAAATCTAGTTTTTCACAAAACACCCTGTATCTGAAAATCTACAGGGTGTACGGTCACAGTTAAGAGCTCCGTACTCCACTTGTCTCAGGAGTTATAGGGGTCTAAAGTAAAAATTCAGGATTTTCTTACCTTTTTTTTTTTAATTTGACTTCTATTATATTTGCCAAAAGTTCGTTAACATAACTATCCTCTTTAATTTGACCTATTACATCCTAGGTGCTGAGTGTAGCCCTTTAAGAGTTATTAGCTCCAAACCTATTCTCAAACCTATTTTTAAACCTATTTTCAACGATAATTTGTTCCCTTAGCACGTCATTTTAAAAAATAATCGTCTATTTCGATGTGACCGGAGTAGGTTATGAGTTAATAACTGTTTAACAGCTACAGTTAACACATAGGGTGTAATAGGTCATATTAAAGAGGAGAGTCGACAGTTTACAGTTTTTATAAAAAAAAGTTATGTTAACGACCTTGTTGCAAAAATAATACAGGTTAAATTAAAAAAAAAGGTAAGAAAATCCGAAATTTTTAGTTTAGACAACCATAATTGATGGGAGATGGGTATGGGGCTGATTGAGTAGTCGTTGGAAAGGCCATAAAGTTCTGCATACAATGAGCTCTTAACTGTGACCGTACGCCCTGTAGTTTACAGGCTGTTTTGTTTACAGGCTGTTTTGTGAAAAACTAGCTTTTTTTCTTAATCATCCTCTAACTCCTAAACGGTTGATATGCCCGCCCCCCCCCCCCCCAACCCCTGCCATTCAATTTTTGATTCGTCTAGGTGAATACTATCACCTCCCGCTCTATTGCCCTCCTAGTTGGGAAACAGCCTGTATAGAATAATTTTCCCGTACAAAATTCCGGCCTACATCTTTATGATTCTGTGTAATTGACCAAAATAAAAGGGTTAATTCTTTTTGGACAGTCCTTATAATAAATATTATGATAAAAGTGAAATTTATTTAAGAAGACTATACAAAAATTCAACCTCAATTTTCTATAAGGCAGAAGAGAATACAATCTGAAATATCTTTAAACAAATTAGTGTGTCTGAATAAAACTGCACCTAAGTTAGTTCGTCTTTAAAAAATATCCATCTTAAAAAAATCAATTTGAATTACCCCGAAATGCAGCTATGAAAGGCCACTCAGCAGAGCTGTATAGGAGGACACGCGACCTAACAGAAGAATTTGAATTAAAAAAAAAAAACACAATGGAATTTCTCTTAAAGATACCTATACATAACTACATAGATACATACATGTATGCTACGAAAACTTTTAAGTCCGAAATTCCTCAAAGATTTTATGTTTATATCTGTTCCGAAAGGCTTTTTTAAGTATAAAATCCATTAAAATTCTTAAAAGCATCTGATTTATTCATGTTGTCCAAAGCTCAACAAAAGGCGGTATATATGGCTATTAATCTCGTAATGTATACATAAGTAGGATCTGTTATGGCGGTGCACAATATTCAGTACATAAAATTCAGCAAGCGTTTTTCACGATTTCCACCACAAAAAGACATCTGCTAAATACAATAGAGAAACCCACAAATCACTCAGCAGCTAAGACTTGACAGCCTATTTACATCTGTTCCGTGAGAGTTTAGTTAAGTTAGAAAACGAATAGAACAGCAGCATACAGCAGTCGACTCGACTTGTAGTAGGCTAAAAATGCACTCGTTATTGACCATAAATTAGAGTAAAACGTTAAATGAACACGAACAAGAAACAGACTCCTACTGAGGAGGACTAAACCCTAGCTACTAGCTAGCTAGATAGATAGATAGAAAAGTAGATTTAGCTTTGTGTGTACTCAAAGAGTACGCGATATGTGTACCAGAACAGAACACAACAGACCACGAATAGTTAATAATTGTGTGAGCCTGGGATAAAGTTGTTCTCCACAAAAGAGTCGACATGCCCGCAGACCAGCTATCCATCCGCATTTACAAAAATAGTACAAATACAAAATTCAGTGTAATTCCGGAATAGTTAGTAGTGTAAACAAACAGCTGATTTCCTCATTGTTGGCAGCCCTAATTTTAGAAACGGTCGAGCGTTGAATAAGAATTAATCACGTATCGGCTTTAGCATTAGCATTCAGTGAAGGGGTGTTGTTGTTTTTTTTTTATTTTAATGCATCTCCGTTTGAATCTACTAATTGCTGCCCCTCTACCTCAGTCCTCCTTCAATTGCTACAAAATGCTGCTGAAGAAGAAACTCCAAAACGGAAATTTATGCTATTTTCATCCACATAAAGAAAGAACACCTGAAACGGAGTTCATTTATTATTTGTTCAGTTCAGATCGTCGTCGTCGTCGGAGTTTTCCTGTTGCTGATGTCATTAGTTTTCAACTTGAGTAAATAGTGGTGCCGCGGTGGTACTTTTCTATAAACTAACTTGGAATAACTGGAAAAAGGTCGGTCTGCTCTGATGGGATGCTGTGTTGAAATAAGTTGGAAAACAATAAGTCAATGCTGACAAGAAACTTTAATTTGACGTTACCGCAAGTTATGACACTCTTATGGGTGGTAAACAGAGTCGTAGTTCTTTGGTGTTTTCAACTTAGTAACTGAAAACGGGAGGGAAAAAAAAATGTGAATGTGATAATTTGGTGTTAAAATATCTCCTGACAGTTGTGTCAATAAGAATTAAATTTCTTGTTGCAAAGAGATGTTGACACAAATTGAAAATTTCTCTAGACTTTCATATATCACGTGGTTGGAAACGAACTGAAATTCTGGTATTTTTGTATTTTAGAAAGTAATCAGCTGATAAATACAACTTTAAGCCAATAAAGTCGTAAGATAATGGGAGGGGGTGGGGTGTTTGACACTGTTGGCCCATAACCTTTCTCCTGCTGAAACTTTATAATAAAAAAATTTTTTTTTTTTCATCTTCAGTCGATTATGTTGGTATTTTTTGATGAAAATCGTATTTCCAGCTGAAAATTGCAACATGGAATTTTCTTGAAATATCGATTTTTGTAATATTTCGACATTCTGATTTTGTTCGTTATTCTGACCTAAACTATGTTACAGCTACCTAAAGAAATATCTAAATATCCTGTCTTAGAATTCTGTATAGTACTGAAATTTATTTAGTATATATGGCGTGGTATACTTGGAATTTGAACTTAGAACAGAATGTCCAGATTATGGAGGTAGTAAATGAAAGCATGAAGAATGGTCAGGAATTAGTCAGACTCCTGCAAGCTGGGGTTGAGAATGTTCTTCAATGTAAAAGATGTTGTGTCTCAGTTTTCTGCCTTGCACTGGTGTTCAACGTGTGAGCTTCTAGATAACGTCTTATCTGTGGTGACTACAAGTCATTTTGGTGTTGGATTATGACACAAAAATTTCCAATTAAAGATTACTTTTGAATTTATGTTGTCTGTTGGCAGTTTCAAAAGTACGAACTGATGTAGAACATCCAAATTGTCGTTGGGAAATTCTTTAATTGTCGGGGATGTTTCTTGTGGTTGTCGACATATTATCAGATATATAGCGGTTGAAAAGAAGAGGATTACGAGGATGAAGGCCCGAATTACAGTTATGACTTCTCAGTCGACGTTGACTTGATTTTCAGTCGAAGTCGACGCTGAGGTGAAATTTCTAATTAAATTCCGACTTTGACTTTGCCGATTTCCTTCCACACTTTTTCTTTAATGTGGACATTTCTGTACGCCCGAACATGAACACTCAAGACCCCTAGACGGTTAACAGAGTCAGGGCCCCTTTTTTAATTAATTGAATAAAACAAAAATGTTACCGTTATTTTTCATTTATTTAACGTACATTGACCATAGAAAACAAGATAGTCACAGCAAATATACAACGTAGGTAATTCAGTAGCAAATATTAGTTAAACTTTTAAATTCTTTATCACTAAAAGATGACTATAAAAGCTATCACGGTAGGTCTCGTCTTATATATTCGAACGAACCGACGATCTGGATAGTGGTAACCTTTACGTATCTGAAGGAATAATTTTACGTAAGACAAATAAAAAAACTAGAATTGGTCTAAGACCAATTCTTGTGATACCCTCGATGTATGCCCGTATGAAATTTCGTATTGTCACCCTTCTGTGCAAGTTTGATTTTTGAAGTTGTTTTTCGCATATATTTCTAGAACAGTTTGTCGCACAGAAAAAATGATCATTACCAATTTTATAGGATTTCGTATTCTGAAGAAGTTTTTAGTACAATAAAAATGTCCTGGACTGACCGTTTTCACAGTATACGTAAAAAACCGAAATTTTTATATGGCAACACCAAGAAGGAGTTGCCCGATTTAGTCAATTTTTTAAACTTTATTTTTTAGTACAATGAAAACACCATGTACTAAATTTGAGCTCTCTATATTGATTTGTTCTCAGGCAGTGTTCAAATATATAGTGGAAAACGAAAGTTTTGTATGGCAACCCCACGAACGAGTTGCCCGATTTGTCTCATTTTCGAACTTAATTTTACTTTATTTTTTTAAAGTCCGTGTATAAAATTTCAGCTCTCTAAGTATGTATACGCGTTCTCGAGTTATCGTACGCACAGACGGACGGACGGACGGACATGCAAAAATCAAAAAAACTTTTAATATTATGCGTGGGTGTCCAATCCATTTTGCTCTACCATCATTATTTCGAGGTGTTACAAACGGAATGACAAACTTAGTATACCCTATAGATTTCATCTAGGGTATAATAAACAAGCAGACTAAGAAATATCACAAAAAAGTACGAAATTATATACAAAGAAAGTTGGTTGCGTGTAAGCAAACGTGACGAACTTTCTTTTCTGGAAAAGAAATAATCACCTCACTAATAGTACACAGAGTGCATTATTTCTGAGTCTATGTACGTACAGCACAGACAGTGAATTGAGTCTGATCTACTCTGTGGTGGATCTTAAATAGTTCTTCACAAGCAGCAGTTTGACCGTGGTGTGTACACATCAACATCATATTTGGATAAAAGTCCAAAAACCCTTTTTTTCCAGGATGTGCTTGTATAATTCCAGGATCGATATTCTTTTTCCCCGTATAATCACAGCGAGTGACAAATAAGCTCACAGGTGCAGACACTCGTTTCTCAAAGTCCCATCTCAATCTCTTAGACAATTTCTGTGCGCCCTCGCTGATATCTTGAGATTTCAAACTATGTAGCTTCATGAAAAAGTCAAACTTTTTACTCAAGTTTTCGTAAGGAGAGCCACGTCTTTGCAATTCTGCAATCAACCTGTCGATGATGACATTCAAAACGGTAATTGTGAACCCGTCCGTGCCGGATAGTGCGACTTTGATCCCCCCCCTGCAAGATTGGGTCCCTAGGCAACTGCCTATAGTTTGCCTAGGCAGAAGTTCACCTTTGCATTTCTGAACTGAGTTAGCCGCAGCCGACACTAACTTTGCACTTTGAGCAAAGTTCAGTTTTAGTGGAAGTCGTAGTCGTAGTCGAAATCAAAGTTGCTATTTAATTTTGCCACATGCATTTACCATTTGGGCAAAGTCGACTGATAAGTCGTCATTGTAATTGGGGCCTAACACCTGAAGTAGCTGGTTCGTTATTCAATTTGTTCCACTCCACGTTTATATTTCGTTGTCGAGTACTACGCGGAACATTCTGTTTAAGTTAATGAGAATGGTATCTATAAAATAAGCTAGTGTTTTAAGAGCATTAGTCGCTGCCTCCATTGATGATATCACAGATAAGAGTTACGTTGCTAAATGCTACAGAAAGCTTTAATCGATTTTCGAAACCACCTTCTATTAAGGTTAGTAACGTGAGCTTAGGCTGAGCGGTCTAAAGCCTGCTTCTTTAATTGAGGTGTTGCCAAAGTTATTGGACAGCACACTCTTTAAGGTTATTCTTTTGTTTTCTAGGTTTCAAGATCTCGATTACTTTCGTGATTTTTAATTCTGGAGGAAGCCCTTCACACTGGAAAACATCGGTATGTAGTCTATGCGAGTTGCGAGTAAATTGACGAGTCTGGAATATATCGTTTCAGTTCTACTATTACGTGTTAACGGTCTATGTTCCCTATTTTGTATAACTCTAGTTTACTAGCGTTCAGGCTTTCAGGCGTGTATTGAACTACACGTGTTCACAAATGCTCGAAATAGGCGTGTATTTACATAGTTCGTGTATTCATATTCATACTCATTTTGTTGTTGGTTGGTGCTGTCATGATTTAGAATGCTGTAGGGGAATAGGAGGGAAAGACTAGGGCGGGTAGTTATAATTCAGTTTGTTGGCTTAATTAAAGTCGAAAATCAAAATTTAATGAAACAATTTTGAGAGTGTACTGTGTGTTTCGATCAGCAGCTCAGAGCGATCTCATCAGGACAGCAATGAAACCCTGAACTGCCTGCTGTCTATACTACAATGAACTCATTTCTTCATGAAATTTTTATTTTCGGCTTTAAGTCAACAAACTGACAGCACCTGGATACCTTTATATTAATTCTCTGCTTAATGCAGTAGATTGAAAGTTGAATGTAGACTCCATATGGGTCTTGAAGCTCAAAGACTCGACGAACGATGCTAACGAGCACCAACGACTTTATTTTTTGATAATGTCATGGTATATACATATGTAGAGTTTAATCGAGAATCCACCCTACGACTAACTGCTGTCCTATATTCCACAACCTCATTCTCATCTACCTGCTCGCCACTCCCCAGCTCTAATTCAGTCATTCGTATGCTTACCTTACCTACAAGTATTTTCCCCCTCATCCACTACCAGCCTTCCTAATATCCAACAAGATCATCATTTCTGGAAAAACTTTTGTGGTGTAGTCATGTTTTGTACACGAATCATTAGCAACCGCTGATTTTTGTAAATATACGTGTAGTTTGAGTTCGTATATTTGGGTACATTTTTCTAAATATTTACATCAGTAGGCACCCGTGTATTAGCGCACCAGATTTACTACTTGATATTGGAAGACCGTTGACTTGGAGCTTGAGCCTGCTACAAATCTCTTTCCTATACATAATCTTTTGCAACTAACTTTTTCAATCGCGCTTGTATAATTATTTGACCTGTATCTAGTATTGGTCCCCCATTTGCAGGTCGCCATATTATCCAAGTATTCTCTGTAAAGTTGCTTGATATGTTCGCTTCAACCGGGAATCTATTCTTAGGATAATTTCTACATATGGTCATCCTCTACGTAAATTATATACTACTGCACCTATAAGACTTTAGTAGTTGTCTACTATTGAAGCAATTCATCAGACCACATGTTGCACTTTTTTAAATACTTTCGTTCTATTTCTGATTTTATACCTCAATAAGTACCAGCCATTTTTACTATTTGGGTAATCTTTAAAATTTTAGAATTTCGACAGCTGTCCGTCACTGTTAGTGGCAACAAAACTTTGGTCGGGACTATATTCATCTCTCTATCTCGTCAGGTCCATGCTTTTAGATTTTACCCACTGAGATAGTACAAAAAAATATACGAATATACAGGGTGTCCCATACTTACCGCATTTCCTTTATACCCCGGATTCCTTACTCAATTTCGAAAAATAAATTGTATGAGAAGAGAGCCGGAAAATGCAAGGTAAGCGCGGGGGGGGGGGGGGTGTTACGATTTTTAGTGCTGTTTCTACTTTACAACACCCTGTAAATCTCTTGATATACACCCCATCAAGGCTAGATTCATCTCACGTCATAGCTAAGCTTTTCAACGAATGCACAACCAGCCTTCCTGTCGTTTTCCATCGTCAGTTGTACGACGTCAAAGTTATAAGATAATTGGAAAAAATCCTAATTTTTTTAAATTTTAACGAGTTTCCCGCCAAAATGCATGATAACTATACAGTTTATTTACAATATTTAGAAACCCCGGAATGTTATCTTTAATTTAACTATACACATGTACCTACCTAAATGCCACCGTTTTTGAGATATTCCCGTTTTTATGATGCATGATTTCATTGATTTTGCTAATAACAATATAAATTGCGCCTAATTTTATGCAATTCCAAGCAAATTAGAAAAATTCATGAAATTACGCCTCATAAAAATGGGAATATCTCAAAACCGGTAGCATTTAGGTAGGTACATGATTAGGATCAAATGAAAGGTAACATTCGGAGGTCTCGAAATCTTGCAAGAAAGTGCTACCCTTATGTTGCCTTTTAGCGGGAAAATCGTTTAAATTGAAAAAGAAATAGCAAAATTTTCCAATTTTTTTACTTTAAGGTCCTATAACTGTCGACGGAAATGAGGTAGAGATAGGTGATTGTACATTTTCTGGAAACCGTAGAGGGTTTACTAATACCTGAGATGCAAGTCACCTTCATAAGGTGTATAATAAGAAAGTTACATGGTATTAGGATAAAAAGCACCCAAAATCACAAAACCCCCCTACCGCCCTCACCATGCATTTTCCAGCTCTCCTCCCATACAATTTATTTATCGAAATTGAGTGTGGGGTATAAAGGAAATGCGGTACATATGGGATACCCTGTATAAACATAAGAAATTCACATCCAGAGTTTACGTCGCTATTTCACTTTTCTAGGCTAGCAGTGCGGATTTTGCGTTCAATATTGAAGAATAATTTCCGGACACATTCTCAAGAAAAAAATTCAATTTATCTCTGCGTTGTTTTTGAACTGCTAACTGCGCGGGGCTATTAAATTCCAAGTAACACTTTTCAAGTATCAATATGAATCAATCCAACAAAGTCACTTCGTCAGGAAAATTTTCAAGAATAAATGAATATTTTTTAGTACCTCGGCAAGATGGATTACCACAGCTACTAAAGCTGTGTCATACTAGCTAAGTTCATTGTACAGACCTATCTACTCTAATCTCACGCATATCGTATGGATTGAATAAATCATATTCTCACTTAGGCTATCTTCCCCTGAAAATATAAGTCTTTTCCTTGTTGCCAGGTGAACTTTCCGGCTTGATGAACGTCCGCCTTCCTGCTCTCAACTGGCTCAAACAAATTAACCAAAAAATCTAATTCTAGAATTTCGGAAAAAAAAACTTTTTATCAAAAAAATTTTTGTTTTTTAACTTTAATAAAATTTCTGTTGAAATCTTCTCTGACCCAAATATATATTTATTATGTTATAATGAAGCAAGCTGTGTAGGTAGATAGTATAAGCATGTATAGATGTAGGTTCATATAACATAAGCATTGAAATTGCTATTGACGTTTTTGTACGGCATTTTCAATATTTACCACTTTTCCATTTTCATTTCCTTTATTGCTTTTCGTACTTCAATTCTTCCATAGGTAAAACTATGCAAATATCTATTATGTTGTGTAGAGTATGTGAAAAAAAACACACGTGAGCTGACAGAATACAGTCAATTCGATTTGCATTTAAAACTTGAAATTTGGATTAAATGTTCACTGTTTATCCATTGATTTGTTCGGTTTTTATTCATATTAGTAAATGCCAATTATTGAAATCATCAACGTTATATTACATGCATATGTAGTAGTAGCCCATTGGCGTATATGTAAATATCAAGATATGAAAGCTAGTAAAGTCGTATCGTAACTCAAAAAGTTCCATTACATGGATTCGTACTTGGATTGCAGATATTTTTCACAAAAATATTTTTCTTTAAAATTGTACACAGAATGAGGCTCGATTAGCATCAATTAGGCATTACTCAATTATTGTTGTTGGTCGTTCTTGCTATGTTGAAAAATTACTCGATTTATGATTTTTACCAGCTTTGAATATTTTTTTCCTTATCTATTTTTTTTATCGTACTTTTTTTTTTCAATTCATGCAAATGCGTCAAGGGATATTCTAACTGAGAAAAAAACATGCGGTTAGGCATCATCTGGTCTTTCAAATAAACTTTCGAATTACTTCAATTCTTCTTCTTCAGTCATTAAGCTGATCAGAGTTTTCTTACCTGTAGAGACAACAAGCAGTCAAAGTTCAAAACTCTATATCGAACTGTGAGTAGCCCCAAGGATCAATCCTAGGCTCTCTCTTATTCAGTCTCTATATCAATGATGTGAATATATGCTGATGATGTGCAGATTTACAAGAAGATTGTGTTGCTCGTGTAAATGAAGACTTTACGAGTATTTATAACTGGTCGATAGCTAATAAACTGGCTGCTGAATCCTAAATCTATAGAAATAACCTTGAGGCGTCAAAACTACCACGGGTTATTTTAAATAACTTTGCCCTTGCTGTTCTTAGCTTTATGTGTAGTCCTGAGCGCACAATTTACTTGCTGCAGTCATGTTACCAATATTGTAGGCAAAGTACATGTGCCTCCTTAAGGCAGTTGAGACTCAGTGGGTATTTATTATCTATAGATTCGTGGCTGAAATTTGTCCGTATATGTTGATTCTTCTTCACTTTATGTAGGGCAAAATAGTATTTCCCATGTTAGAATCACACTGCTGTCGTAAATTGACAGTTGAATTTAATGAGTGTAGGTACTAGATATATTTACATCTTAACACGTAGCGCTCACATCCCAATGCAAGTTCATTCAGCTCTTGGACACTGTCTTGTTACGCACATCTTACTCATCGTGAAGTGTTGTCACAAGAGGTAGGAATAAAAGTAGCAAAACTCAAGGGAAAAAGTAGCAAAGTAGCAAAAAGTAGCAATCTTAAAGAAAAAGAAGTATATAAATTAATTTAATTTAATTTTAAAAAAATACAATATCTCTTTCTGTTAACAATAAAAAAACAATTTTGACAATTCATACAAAATAAAACTGAATTAGTCGCAGAATTATAAAATACATGTAGAGTTTAGTTGAATAAAAAATATTGATTTTTTTTCTTAAATAAATTTATTCCATTTCACAGCACATAATAAAAAAGGTAGTACATACATATACATATTAAACGTTTTATGTCGATATTTATGACTATTAAACGCGATTTTAAGTTGCTTTATGTAATTACGGTCTCTGGATAATGTATTTTTTATTCCGACTTTCTACTTGCTTTGTTTTCGATATTTACTGAAAGCTTTATTTGTGAGTTCAAGAAATCATCTAAATTTTGAACGGTATCATTCGGGCGGACTTACAAGGAGAGGGCATTGAATAAATAACTAATAAGGAAGCGGGGTTTCAATGATAGTCAAGCCTATAGGGCGGGTGATCGCTATTTGAAAATTCTGCTTGATTTCTGACATTTTATTTTTACAAGTCCTTTAAATTATCACAGGCAACGCCAAGAAATATTATCTGAAAATAAGGGGCGCTAAAAATTTATTTATTTTACATAGTAATTTCGATTATAAAAAATGCCCCCCTTCAAAATTTCACGATTTCACTACAGCCATGTGAAACGACTATAAACACAGCATAATACATTTCGCCGAGTGGCTTAGGCTTTAATAAAATATGGTGTTTCCTTATTAGTTATTTATTCAATGGGAGAGGGTTCGTACTCGTCATCACCGAATTCGTCTAAATTCACAGAACATGTTGGTCTTGATTAGAAACGAAAGTGACGCAAGTGGGAACTCCAGATGGCCAAGTGAAACCGAAATTATGCGTAATGTATGTAAACCTGGGGTTAAAATGAACACTTTTCCGAAAACTTTGATAATTATCATCTTGCGAGTATATTCGCAACATTTAAGCCACTTCCTTTTCGTTAAAATTATCAATAATCTGTTATCTTTCAATTACAGAGAACCAGGAGTTATTACCCGAATTATTTTGAAGCATTTTCTCAAATAAGATTGCGAGGTTTGCTAAATTACTTTCAACTTACACTTTTATCTCTCGGCCAATTTTCAAAATTCTTTTTGCTAAGTTCATTTTGAGCTTTTTACGATTTTTTGAAATTATTACGAGATTCGTACGGCAGCGGGTTACAGAGTGGTAACCCATGGTGGGTTACTTATATATTATTATAAAAAAAAATAAAAAAAAAAATAAAAAAAAAATATTTTTCCATTGGTGAGGGTATTTATTTTATATTCTACCATCTGTGTAGAATATTCGTACACAATCTCATCAAAATGGGATGATAAATTCAATGTCAAAAGGTCATTCATATTACACTAATGGGCAAAAAGTTTATCTTTCCCGAATTCGGGTGTTCTAAGGGAGGTGGAGTAAATATTATCCGATTTGCAAAATACCTTTTGTTAGTTTTTTCTGATTTTTTTAACATATTTACCCCCCCCCCCCCCCCATTCTGATTAAGTTGCGAAATTTAATTTTCGACGACCAAAACTCTGTCTGAAAAATTCATTTCGAAATGTATCTCTACAATTTATCGATTAATCTAATTTTTAGTTTTTTTTTATGGATGCGCTTTTACTAAGAGATTATCTATACAAAATTTCAGGAATATCGGATGTCATTAACCTATTAAAAAAACAAGTTAAATCTAAAAAAACTTTTGCATACCCATTTTTTGCCATCTACCGGCGATCGTTGAAAACGTACGGAAATCCACTTACAAAATTGAAAGTCTACATATACCTCCTCTATGGTTTTCATTTAACCCAAATGAATTTAGCACTTTCGTTCAAATTCTGTTGCAATTTAACCGGGACAATTCCCGCGAAAATTTGCAAATTTGAGCATTTTCCAAAACCCCGGGTTGCCCTACATTATGCATTATTTCTGTTTCGTTTGGTCATCTGGAGCTTCCACTTGCGTCGCTTTCATTTCTAGTCAAGCCCTACTTATACTGTGAATTTGGACGAAATCGGTGATGACGAATAGGGACCTTCTCCATGTTAGTTTTAGGTTTGAAGTTCTGCTATTGTTCGGTGTTTATCTCAGGTGCGGAGCTACTGAGCGAAATGTCAGGTATCTGTCAAGTTTGAGATTATTTGCATACTCTACAGCTGGGCAAAGTGTCAAGTAGTTGATCGAAAACTTCCGGCAGCAATCCTTAAGTATAGAGCCACAATTCAACTATCAATTATTCGAATAAAATAGATTATTTAAATAAATCTTGTACTACGTTACAAAAAAAAAAACTAATGCAGTTAAGAAAAATTTAGGGCTGCATCTATGATCTGGGGTTGCCTAAAAATCGGGTGCGTTTAATTGTTGTTTATTAGTCATTGTACATGCAACAGATATCCGTATGCATTTTCTAAATGATATTACGCCAACTATGCTGCTGCCGGACTTACGGGTAAGTCGTTCTGTAACAATATTATTGTTGTTATTATTATGCCAGATTGAAACTTAAAACTGTAAACACCTTTCAGTTTTCAATTAAATTTTTTACCCCTTTCAGTATAGCTGAAAATTTTTCTGTGATCATCCAAAATTGTATTTCTTATGCGAAATAATGAGGGCTAATATAATTGTATTTTTGGAAATTTTCCTAGAATATGCATAATTCCAGATCATACCTACTTAATTAAGAAATATATCAAAAGTTTTTTTTTGAAAACTGAAAAGTCTCATAAAAATTTTTAACTATACTGAAAAAGATTGGAGTCATTAATATATCTGTCAACTATGGACCTCTAAATTTAGTCGTTACATTTTTTTTTTGTACTATACATTATCACATTAAAAAAGTACATTCTTCACTATAATTCTTCGTACCTAACTTCGTACCTATAAAAAAATTTTTCTCAAGCTAATAAAAATTAAATAAAACAACAAAAACTGCTTTTCGTTTATGGCAACTCTTAGAAATATTTTATATGCCCATTTCCCAGGCATAATGTGAAAAGATCTTCGCTTTAAGGTTGTTGGCAAGGCAAGTTAGTTTCATGATCATCTCCCAAAGTCTCAGACAGCACACATATACCTACGTAACTACATATATAACTATACACCAATATAAGTATAAAAAAGTTGTAAAATGTGATTAAGACAAAGGAGCCAAGAGATCAGCAAGCACCTAACCAAACCAGAAAGATCATTTCAAGAAACGATTAGGTAACTGGCCGGAAAGTAGATACACCGGGACAGGTTATATCTGAAGTGGAGATGCACAGATAAATGCTGACTTCTTTCTTGGCTGTTGTGATAGAAACAAAAAAAAAAAGAAAAACAAAGAATAAAAGATAAAAATTATTTTAGTGATAAAATAAAAACATAAAAAACTAATACGAACTGCAGGAAAGTATTACTGACATTAAATTCATCTAGGAAAAGAGAGTGAATTTTTGCTTCTTTAACTCTTCATGAAATGGAGAATAAAATAAAACTGCTGCAGCAATTCAACAGACCGGAGAGAAGTGGTATGCGATGCAGCTAGAGTAAAAGTTCATCGCACCAAAGAATGTCTGACGTAAGGTCATTACAAGAAATGCATATACATTGAATTGTGCAGCTTGCCAGCTCCATCTATAGTTTTTGCTGTATTATTACTGCATTTTCTTGCATCAACAAAATTCTTCATGTTGCTCATTTTATAAAGGTAGGTATAAAGTTTCGTGTCTGCTCCGCGCATGCCTGATCTGCTTGCTGCCATCAGTATAATATAGATAGATATACTTGTACGTACGTAAGTAAGTATGTAATTTACGTGCGCTTGCGTTGTCGCGGTCTCGCCCCGCCTCGCGTGCAATGAGATACACGAAATAGATCCCACTCTTGAGCATGGAATTGCATACATGTCGAATTGTCGATTTTCAAACATGAACGGGAAATCTACAAAGCGAAATAATCATGCGCACTCAAGTGTGCCTAATATTTGCCATTTTGATGGCTAATTGTGTACCAACGGTGGTCTTTCTTGGTCTTTCAAAGAGAAGGAATTCTTAGTGGTTCCGGATGTTGTAAACTATTTTTGTTGTAATTTTGTTTCTTCTATAATTAACACTCTCATTCATTATCAATCGTTTAATGGTCTTTTGATGTTTTGATGGTAGTTTGTGGTGGATGTTTTCATAACAGAATTCTGTAGGATGAATTGCAAAATTACATTTATTGAAAAATTTACATAAATCCGGAGAGGTTAAAGAATTAATTTTTCAAAGTTTATTTATATTTCCACATATTTCCATCCTTGTCAGCTGGGAAATTTAAATCGTCCGTTTGTTTTTCCTTTTTTATTTTGACTTTAGGTGTTGTGTATGTACCTAAGCCTTTTATACATATTTTTGGTAGGTACATCAAAGTGTGTGAAAATAAAAAAGCTTGGGTTCCAGGATAAGTAGGTAAGCACAAAAATTCATTATCCCAACGGTTAAATTTGGAATTCTTAGGCAAACAATAATATTTTTATTAACAGTTTCTTGTACGTTTTGTTCTCAAATGATTTTCCAGCGGCACGGTACCATATCGAGTAAAAAACTTTGGAAAAGAGTTTATTCAACGTCTAAGCATTTATCGAATTTACAATTTTTTTTTACTTTAACGGTGGAATGGTGGCCATATGGAACGCTTATTGAATTACGCGTTGATTACGAAGTTTTGTTTGTTTATATAAAATAAATAAAATATTAGAAACTATTACTGTTAGTATGTAAGGCCAGGTGGAGCGAGAGCGAAAAGGAAAGAGCATTGTTTGAATTCATAAGGTGTGTGACATTCGTAGAAGAGCACCCGGGATTTGAATTCAATCTTTGCTTAGGTTTCCTGCTGTCTGGCCATTACTCACTGAATGCATTCCAGCACTCAAAAGGTGTCTAAGTGATAGCCAAGAATGTAGTTGTGGTGATGATTGTGGGGACTGGGCGCATGTCCTATGCATAAGAGTTTCAGGGATCTAAATATTATGGGCGTACAAAGAGTTCAGAGTCGGTATGAATTCAGCAATATACTGAGTAGCAGAGAAAGGCATTAGTGCATTGCTGCATACGCAAAAGAAGTTTTTAAAAAGAGAAGGAGGAGATATGCTAGTCATGAAGTGCCTGGCTTGCACGAAGCCCAACTGAAGTGGTCTAGCCTGTGAAATAGCCTCTCTTCCATGCTGCCATTGGTGAGGCTATTCAGAGAGTAACGTGGCTGTTGTGGTTGTCCATATCGCGGCAGAGTGAATATCCTGTTGAGTGTGGGATGATTTAGCGATGATTCATGTAAGTGAATTATCGCTGACATCTTTTCGCTGAACTTGGGTAGGAGCTTGGCGTGCAGTTGCATTTAACCAACTGGGTGGTGTGACCTATAGATCGGCAGAGATGTTAGATAGATCTCGCTCGACTGATGGCGTCGACTGATACTTCAGAAGCAGAAATGCTTTTGGAGAGCGATTATTGACGTCACAAAATCAATTCGAATGCAAAGAACACCGTGGGATTAAGCCATTATGGCAGGTGCTCACATAAAACCATAAGGACTTTCTGTTGGTATGTAAGGCTGCTGAAGTTACACAGGTACTCTGAACTTCTGATTATTGTGCGTGTACATAAAATGGCCTGCACATACAGCCTAGTATAGTTATTGCATATATACTAGTATTTTGGTAGCTAAAAGATTACTGACTATAATCTCTAGCCTCTCCAAACTATGTAGAAGGACGGATCTTAACCATCTCGTGGTGCACTGTTGTCACCTTGTGTGCTAACAAGATTAAGCCCGGACGGAGTCAGCAGTCTCATCTTGAAATATTCTGCATGGCGAATCTACTGGGATTCCTTATAATATAATATAAGGTCATGGATAACGCAACCAAACCAATTGTGTAGCCAACATTCTCATTGCTAACATGGTATCACGTAGTTGAGGAGTCCTGGATATAATTTTTATTAATAAGGTTTCTTATATTAAAAAATTCCGAAAAAAACGACGACGACAATAAAGTGGAGTGGAGTGGAGTTGCGCCTGGTGTCGTGACCCACAGAACGCCAGAGATTTGTGATTTAGCATGCACTGACCAAACTGGGACTCATACGGAGAGGATATATTCTGTCTTATGAGGGCGCTGATTGTCGCTTTGTAGCTAATCCGTGAATTTAGAGTAACGTACGATTAGGACTTAATAGTCACGTAAAACCATTGGACTATCTGTTGGTATGTGTGTACATACATATATAGAATTGTTTGCCCTTTCCAATATTGGAATGTATTACGAAATATAAGAAACAGAAAACTACCTGCTTTTATTTTTGGGGTTTATAATTAAATGGCTATTAGCGATATTTGCGAAATTCACTGGACCTGCAGCAAGAAATATAATCGTCCTATTGAACTTACGTTTCGAAAGCATTTTGCGGCTGGTTCGCATGTTCGACAGCATTTCTAGTAACAGAATCCAATTCCAGCATTAACGACGAACATATTTGCTCTCGTCCGTATAGATTTCCGCTCCCTCCATTGGGTCTGCTTCCTATACAGTCTTCCTCAGACTATTTCTGTAAACTTTAAGTGTAACTTCATCGCAACTACAGTGGAGTTTATAGTTGTTAGCCTTCTCTAATGAGAGTAGGGATTCATCCGATAAGGCTCAATTTTCGGAATTCTTCACTCCTTGTAGAGTATCCCAGGTTTTAAGGTACTAAACACCTGGAGAAATGCCTATAGTTGCACAAATAATTCTAGTAAGTATCAAGACATTGAGAAATTTTCGATCTTGGTATCACCCGAAATTGTGGATTACTTCACAGATGTCCAAGGAGTATGCGTCAGTGCAATTTACTATTTTAAACTCCCGTATACTATCCTCGCATTGATATTGGGGTATCGGACCCATTAAACTTCTCAATAGGTGTTTTATCAGAATCTCTATGAGCTTTCGCTCAACCGAAAGTTGTCCGTGGATATTTTCTATGTCTTCTTGTCAGTGTAAATCACTCCTACCTTCAGTAGTTACTGAAATTTTTTGCTAGCTGTTGGGCTTTGATTTACGATCTGAAAAGGTGGTAGCTGATGTTTTTGGCTTACTCCTGACTTCTAAACTGAGGGGTTATAGAGGCAAATATGTTAAATGTTTTAGTTTTTCGTAATTTGAGCTCCTTTAAAGGATCACCGTAAGTTTGGATAATGAACTCTAGACCACCCTGCACTGGTATCTACATGAATGTTTAACGACTAGATCACAACGGTGCGGAATCATTTTATAACTTCTCAACGATATAACTACACCCCAATACATATTTTAATTTTAGATAGAGGATGGAGGTTTCAATTACCATTTTCTCACCTCTTGAAGAAAATTAAAACTATTTAATTTTTATTGAAGATCTGTCAGTGTATATTGAGGTGGTGTCAATATGCATTGTCACATGTAAGGGGTATGCTTCATAATATTTCGTCAGTCTTTGACAAGTCGTTGTCTGGAACAAAGTAAGACGAAAATGTCAAATGTTCAGAGCTATTCCATGTTACTAGAATTCACATAATTACGGCTAACCGACTAACCTCTCTCATCACCATTTTGCTTTTCTATTCGTAATGAAACCAAGGCAACTAAATTAAATTCTGAACCGGCTGTTCATTCAGAGCGTGTTCTCGGAATAGTTCCCCACTCCATGTCCATGATTCGAACGCTTTTATAACCAGCTCTTGACCTATCTTCTATTTTTCTTCTTCTTGAGTGCCACAGCACACGCAATTAGTAAAAAATTCTTAGGTCCGTCCTTATTCAAAAAAGATCATAACTGATCTTGTATTAGTCAATATTATTGAGTAGTGTGAGGAATAACCATTTTTTGTCATATATTGCTTTAATTGTATTGACCGTGTGAGGAAATTTGTTTTTGTGCTTTGTGCTATTTTTGCTAGATGAGAGGTGCAAAGATGATATTGTAAAATTTTGGATAGATTGTTTCAATCCAAAGGATTTGAGCTTCTTAAATTCGATACAAACAAATAGTGTGGGCAATGGTATCAGCAATAACTTTGAGTTCCCAAAGCAACCCTGAAGTGTCTAAACCCCGTGTTCCTTGCAATTTTTCGCCATTTAATTTTTCCCTAGTAAAGTCAGTAAATTTGATACCACGGGATGTGATAGTAAAATGCTCCTGCCTGATATTCTTTTCCCTCTTGCACACATTTGTAATACGTGTTTGTCGTTAGCTCGGTTTCTGAAACAGTGGAAGCTTTCAAAGGTCATATAACTGTTCCGAAAAATTCATCTAATACTATGCATATCATGATTTACTAAACGAGCAACATTCATGCTTTAAAACTGAGCATAGCTGAGCATAGCTGTATATTCTTAAAATACTCAATGATATACGTATTGCTATTGATATTGATGAATTCTCCATGTTAATGCTTTTGGATTTCTCTAAGGCATTTGATTCGCTGAATCATGGCAAGCTATTTAGAAAACTGATGAAATGCAGTTTAATTTCTCTACTCAGTCTGCAGTTATTTTAGTATTCTAAAAATATGCATTCCACTTTTCAACTTGTATCTTCAGGAGTACCGCAAGGATCTATCTTGGGTCCTCTGTTGTTCCCACTGTTCATCAATGATTTATTTCATTACGTGAAGTACAGTAAACTGAACCTTTATGTTAATGATGCTCAAATGTATATCTCAAGACCAATTGGATTAGCGGAAGATGGTGTTTCTTGGATAAATGATGAGCTCCATTCTAATTACTTCTGGACCATTGACAACGTGCTGCACTTGAACCCTACCAAGAATAAATGCTTAATTATATACTTACAAAACAATCTTAGATACTTTTTATATGTTTCTCGCCTGTCGTAAACAATGGAACACAAATTCTAATTGTCGATACCGTTTCTAACTTGGGAATTATCTTCAGTAGAAATCTTTCCTGGGACGATCATATTAATGCTCTATTAAGAAAAGTATACGGTGGGCTATTCCAGCGCAAACCAGTTTAAAGCTAGTTAGGACGCTTCTCGTCCCTCTTTTTACCTATGAAGGCGAAATATTTCTTGACTTTATTTTGATTAACTTGACTATCAGTCTATTCGAAAGCTACAGGTTCTTTCAAATTGAGTTTTCAAAAGTATGCGCCAGTGTAATGCACTTCAAACATAGACCGCAACCATATTATATGTCATTTTGACAGCTGAAGGTTTGCCATTTATAAAAATGGTGTCGTATACATTACAACCACGTATTGAGATTATTGAATTATTTTATGAAAATGGTCGTTCTGTGAGAAATGTATTTCGCAAATTACGCGAAGTTTATGGTCGCACAATCGTCCAACTGAGCAACAAATTGGTAATATTGTGCGTAAATTTCAGGAAACTGGTGCAGTACACGATTGAGAAAGACGTCAGTATGCTCGCGCCGGTTGTTCAGAAGAAAATATTGGTGCTGTGAGTGATAGTGTTGCAGCTGACAATTGGGACTATCTGCGTCAACTGTATGGCGTATTATGCACAAAGATTTAGCGTTGAAGGCCTACAAAGTTGAATTGACATAAGAATTGCTGCCACAAGGTCATTTCATGCGTTGGGACTTTGTCAATTGGACACTGGAACAAAACGACGATTTTAAAACAAAAATCATCTTTTCGGACGAAGCACATTTTGAGATTGGTGGCTACGTTAATAAACAAAACTGCATATTTTGGAGAGGAAACTTCTCGCATGATCCAAAAGAGGCGAATGCGTCCACAAGGAGTCACTTTTTGATGTGCATTGTGCTCTGGTGGTGTGATTGGTCCGTACTTTTTCGAAAATGATGCTGGAAGAGCCATAACCGTTAACTGTACCAGATAGTCGCGATATCTGATCAAAACTTTTTATGGCCAAAACTGGAAAATATTCATACTGAAGACATGTGGTTTCAACAAAGTGCTATTACTGCATACAAAGGCTCCAAACGATGTTATTTCTAGATTCGGTGACGTGAATTGGCCTTCAAGATCCTGTGGTTAGATTTCTTTCTCTGGGGTCATGTGATAGGGCAGGTCTACAAGGATAATCCTTGCAACGTTGAAGCATTGAAAGCAGAAATTATTCGAGTTATTGGTGCAAGGGATGGTCACATGGGAGATATCATTATTAGAGTATAAATGGCAGACATTGTATTTCAAAAATAATTAAAAAACTTTTCAGTTTCAATTCAAATTCTGTGTCATTTAATTATTTACTTTTGAAAACTCAATTTGAAAGACCCGTTAAATACTGCATTCAACGCTACTATAAGGTATGTTTTTGGTCTCTGTCGTTTTGACAATATCTCTTCTTACGTCAACTCTATCCTTGGTTGCAGCCTTATGATCTATTTCAAATATCGCGCTGTTCTTTTATTGGCTAGGACTCTTTTAAGTTTCGGAACCCCAGCTACTTGTGTAATATACTTCAGATTGCGAGATCAAGTCGAGTTACAACTTTAATAGTGCCTAGATATAATTGTCTAACATTTAGGCGTCAGTTCTTCGTCTAGTTCATTATTAATTGGAATTTATTTGCCAATAAATTTTAGATTGTTGTTTGAATCAGGTACGTTTAGTAATTTTTAGTGCAAAGTTCTCGAGCACCTAAAATCAGTCTAGTTTTTAGTTTTGCATTGCAAATAAATATAAGTTTCATTTTTTTCCCGTTTGTATGTTAATTCTAATTAATTAATTTCTTAATTTCTTATTAGTCTAATTGTTTTTAATATTAGTAATTGGATAATGTACCTAAAGATTACTCTTCTACTAAAATATGATTTTATTTCTTTTTGTACAATGCCTTTTATAAAAGAATAAATGAAATAAAAAAATAAAAAATAGAAAAGATAAAAACGAAACATAGATTTTGTTTAGCCCTAACTTAGAAACGGAGGGAGGGAGGCGAAATCAGAATAAAGCACAAATAATCATCTTAGGGTGCATCGTTCAGAACTAATAGGGTGATTCAGAAATTCACCTCCGCTAGTCATACCATTTTTTTTCACCTATCCATAACACCCTGTCGCCCTGTATTTATTCCTTCGTATTACATTTTTTGTACTTATTCAAGAAGGCTTTTTTGAATTCTCCGGTACAACAGCAAAATCGAATTTTCTTTTTATATTTGTTATTTCATCACACAACTTATTTGATTTTGGGTGGCAAGTTTCAAATCTTGATTTTGACACATCAACAAGTACCAAATAGCAAAATTGAGTGACTCGAAAAAACAAATGAAAAATAGAGGAAAAAAAATTTATATAAAAAAAAAACAGATTAATTCGAAACAATTGCACTTGCCCGCAGTGGGCTGCAAAAAGAAAAAAAGATAAGCGTTTCGTATTAGCAGAGAACCTTATACTCTTCGGTACGGTTTGGTTTCTGCCTACCGTAGACGCTTTTTTGGTGTATTTCTTCCCATACAAAGATTATAAACAATAGAATATTTTTAGATAATAGCACATGAATACCGCATAAAAAACAAGCATCTACGCTAACCCAAATCCCAAGAAATTACGTACCTCTCTATATGCTCAAGTTAAAAGTTACATAACACCAGAAAAGAGCTTCATAAACAGACCCAATTGGTCCAAAATTTATTTCATTTAACCATTTCAAATGGTTTTTATACAACTCTGCAGCTAAATTTGACCACTGCGAATAGAATGCCACCATTCAGATTTTCTGTTCAGATTAGATGTGCTGTCAATGTAAAGTTTTATATTCGTAATCCTAATACAGCCCCAAAAACGACTTGTTTATTGTGCCCCTAGAGTAGATATAAAGATCACTAATCGGAAGGCACTACATACATATATACATGCGGGCTCGGATGTAATGCTTTCTAATGAGCTTTTGTACAAATATAAACCCACACGAGCTGAAAGACAAATTAGAAGCCTTTTCAATGTTAACACTTAGTAGTTGCCATCAAATAAGAACCTTTTGCTGGTTTTTAGCTTATCAGCAGATGTAGAAAAGCTTTAGGAAGCGCCACGCGTAACGAAAACAGTTTTCCAGTGTATGGGGCCCGGCCCTTCAGTCATTGTTCCAGTTCCTCAGTCTCGGATATCCATCTAAATAAATGGCTACCAACTTTAGAAAGCTTTTTAAAGCAAACTCACTCGAGTATACTACAATTGCATTTGGGCCATGAACTTAATACATACCAACTACTGGGGTCTTGAGCTAGTTTCATCACTGCCCCCCAAACCACCCCGCTCTTTCACTGAATATGTGCAAATTATTCTCAGTTAAAGTGTTAGAGAATTACGACGGGCTCATATACTTCCACACAAACCAACTTTCTTCACCATTAATTGATTTTTCTTTTCTTTTATTTTTTTCAGGTAAGTGGGACATATATGAGCACCTGAAATATCCTCAGGAAAAACTTCATCTGGTATACTGAAAGTAATTTTACTTCCGAGAAAAGTGTAGCTTAAGAACGTCGTCAGTACAGGACAACTATATCATCAGAGGCTGTGAATAATTCAAAGTTTGTAATGAATAGGATTTTTGGCTTAAATAACAAAAATTATATGAAAATTCAAAACATTTGGACTTAAAGAATTATTCGAACAAAAGGTTTCCGTTACTAGAGAGAGCAATTGTGGTACTGGTCTCAACCCTCAAAAAGGGGAGATTAGGCGCCTGATAAGAGTCTTTACGGGGGTTATAAGAGAAGGAAAGCATTCAAGGTAAGCCATAGGCGGAACAGCACACAGACAGTTACTTTGTTTTAGTATATCTTTAATAGGGTGGAAGGTAGTAAAGATATCAAAATTAATGTTAGTCACTGACAGCTTATTCGGCAGCTGAATGTTTTTTTGATGACGTCATAAATCATTCAAAACACTTGCTACAGATGGTGAGATAAGTTCAAATATTTACGCCTTTTGGGGGTGATGCTTCTAATTATTTTCGAGTAAAGTCATGAAATGATGGATTATGCCGCAATGAAAGGAGTCTTGATTAAAGTTTAAAATTCCCATTACTGCACATAGTTTAGTTAAGTTCAAAACATCTTCTTTTGGGGGGGTTTAGCACTAATTTTACTTCATTTTCGAAAATGTTGTCGGATTAAAATTAATTCTGACATTAATATAGAAATTGCGAGTGTTTGTTGGTTTGGACGAAGTGCATTGAGGTTAGTGGAAATTACTCTAAAGAATATAACACGATATAAATCTAGACTTTCGTGTAAGTGTAAAGGTCGCCACACACGATCAAACAAATCTTGTGACTTGTGCATGGTCCAGTCGATTTGCATGATCGTGTGTAGCGAATGTCAGATCTTGAGTTAAGAGAGTGAAATCGGCCGAAACTATTGCGTACAAACAAAACTTATGACTTCTTAGATTTAGATTTGTGAAGGGGTGTATAGGCGTTAGCCTCGCTATCACTGCGACCTGAAAAATCTATTGTAAGTCCCTGTTACATTTACTCACTTTCTAGGTTCAGACTGTTAATAAAGTCTAAAACCATTCTGGGATTGAGGTTCCACACGTAGTTTGGTGGAGGAAAAGCATATTCGAGATGGAGTAGTCTCCGCCTAGCCAATACTTCGCATTTGCAGAGCAAGTGCTCCGAGGTTTCGTGAGCATCCTGACAGAAACGGCAAGATAAAGTCTCAGTCAAGCTCAGCTTGTTTAGGTGATACCTTAAGGGGCAATGGCCTGAGAAGAGCTCAGTAATCATGTTGAGCTCTATTCTTCTAAGGAGTAGGAGCTCTTTTGTTTTTCCGCCAGAGGTGTTGCCTGACGAAGTCTTTGTATACTTTCCCAGTACTGATATTTTTGTTTATTCTCCCAATTCTCCCAGTCGGTTAGGGCAGCTCTGAGGTAACACTTTGAAGTGCCACAAAATGGCTCTGGTCCGACAAACTTAGTTTCTGCTCTACTTTTTGCTAGGCCATCAGCAATTTCATTGCCTTTGTGGCAAATTTGGTATCACCAAATCGAAACGCCTTGAGGAGCTTAAAAATACTAAATAATTAAATAAATACCTTAGTTTTTTAGCATAGATGGAGCTCTGAAGATATGCCAGAAGCTATGCCAGAAGCCTACGTAAAAGAGATAGATTTAAGGAGCAACCAAGTAAATGATTATTATGTTGCGAAATATGATCAAAATTCCTTAAGCAGAAGACGATCTTGTGCAGTCGTTGAAAGCCACATTTAATTTTGAAGAATAGGAGGAGTGTTACACTCGCCCAATTACCGCAGCGAGCGGGGGCACACTTCTCGTATTTACTCTGGTAAATTAGAAAGAAAACACCTTTTTGTTTGGGTTTGATTATGAAAGAAACTATTTTATTATATTATTAAAATACGTTATAAATTTACAATGACGATCAAAATTTTAGGTTTGGAAACTTTGCAAATACACGCGTAAAATGCCGTCAACGTCTTTCCTGTTCGGTGGATTGAAGTGTACTCCAATTATGTAGACTCAATCCCAAGCCTCGGTACAGCACCGTTCTCACGCATAAAACCGCATAATCATCATGTTGAAGCAATAAAATAATATTTTTGACTCTACGTTAGTATAATCTGTTTACTTAACAAAAATTTTGGGGACGTTATCCACTTAAATAAACGATTGAGATGACGAGGGTTATTTTGGAAATATGTAAAAGAAATGTGATCGCATATCACAAGGCTGTTAACGTGCTGTACGAGGTCTTGAGTTTGCGTCATAACAGGAGCACAAGTGAGGGAAAAGGAGACTGCCATAGAAAAAGTACGGCAGACAAGGTTTCCGAAGACAACCACAGTCGACAAAGCCCACAATAAATCCTACCAATCATATCATTAACATGACCACAGTATTGCATACTAGAACTGAGAAAGATTCCAAGATTTTTTATACGATTCGAAAATGACAGAACTCTGCTATTTAAAAGTACAGGTGGAAGCGAAAATACCTCAATACTGCTCTGCGATAGAAATCAGCGTGCAATATTGCGCAAGTCGGAATTTATCCTATCAATGCAATCCTCCCCTATTGGTCGACTGAGTTGCCCATGATCGGCATGCAAGTGAATTTTGAAGTCTACAATAACATGGGTGATGTCATTTATATACAGGCTGAAGAGCAAAGGGCCAAGAATAGAGCCTTGAGGGACACCAAAATTTATAAGTAAAACACCGGAAACACAATCCTTTACCTTAACCTGCTGCAATCTATTGAAGAGAAAGCTGCGGATTAAGGACACAGAAGAGAGATGAAAATGGAAGTCTGAGGCCAACTTTTCAAACAAATTGCAATGACTGACCATGTTAAATGCTTTGGAGAAATCCAGCACGGCAAGAACACACAGATGATCCATTTCAAGCGAGCTGCGTATATCATTCATAACATTTAGAAGGGCTGTCTCACAACTGCGAGATTTATGAAAACCGGACTGGAACGGACATAATAAGTTTAGGTTTTCCAAGTGATAAATTATTTCTTGTACCATAAATTTTTCCAGGACCTTAGCAAAAAATCTTAACAGGCTAATCGGTCGAAAATCACCGGGAACCTCAGCTACATTGATCTTAGACATTGGCACAACTGTAGCGATTTT
Organism: Dioctria rufipes; assembly: GCA_963924295.1. Classification (NCBI taxonomy): domain Eukaryota; kingdom Metazoa; phylum Arthropoda; class Insecta; order Diptera; family Asilidae; genus Dioctria; species Dioctria rufipes. Next base: position 32,562,669 of record OZ002742.1, read on the forward strand.
CCCAGCGGAAGGAAATATCGACATGGTAAGGCAGGTGTTAAAAATATGTAAAAACTAAAAAAAAGGTGATCATTACTTGAGGGAAACACGAAACGATTTAAACCCAGCTGTTTAAAACTACGTGCGGAAAGGATAGGGAGAGAAGTGAAATGGGAATTAAGTAAGTCAGGATGCAAGTTACATACACATGCGCACGACTTTCAGTAGTCTTTAATCTAAGGTATCTGCAATATAAAAAATCCCGTTCAACAATAAGTGACTGGATCACTGCAAAAAACCCATGGACAACCATTTCCCTGATTCTGCGTAAGTGCGTTGGAGCATATTTATCGTGAAGACAATGTAGAAGTTCATAAAGCCCATTAATTTTCTCATCCACTGAGGTATGAAGGGCAGCAAGGCACACTCATCTCCCAATTGATATAGATCAATGACATCATATTTCCTGTATGATATATCCTTGTAATTTCTGCAGTTACCAATATCAATGCTTTCGTCAGATTTAATTCATGGCAGACTTCAGTCTCAACTCAAGAACCTAATTGCGCTATACGCGCTCATGCAAATCATATGACTGGGCCATGCACGCCTCAGTCGTATGATTTGCTTGAGCGTATGTAGCGTCCTTAAGGAAACAAGAAAGTTACAAATATTTCCCTTCGAAGGGCAAAAAGGTCATGTGTATAGTATTTACTATATATTAATTAATATTTGAATTTAATTTTCCATTGCAAGCACCCAGCATTTTCAAACACAACTATAACAATTTTTAATGTGCGAATAAATACAGAATTCAGTGAACTTTCCAAAAAATGCTCCATTGATTCACATTCCTCCCCGAATCGAAGTTACACTGCTTTAGGTAGAAAATTCCATAATTTTTATCATATAAAATTTTCCAGAGCATTTTCCGCGCACAACCAATATTTCAAATTTTTCGACCACTTTTTAGTGGCACTATAATTCACAAACGACACCTCAATTAAGAGTGCTTTTGAGCTGAAAATAATCGCTTTTATCTCATTCAAACCCGCCTACTACTACCCAAACTCCTCAATAAGTGTGAGTTTGGGGGGGGAGGGGGGAATAAAGGTTAATTAGGGAACCCCAAGGAATCGATGGGAATACACCATCATTACTCCGGGAGACTGTGACTGTGCTATCCCAGTCAGTGTGAGGAGCCATTATGCACACTATAATACTGAAATATCTTACTATAAAAAAAAATTTCAAATTTCTGTGGAGCCAATTCAATACTTTTTGGACCTTATTTTTATATCCTAGATGATGAAATCATAGAGTTAATAAGTTTGCCATTCCGTTTGTAACGCATAGAAATAACTATGGTAGAGCAAACTGGATTGGACAGCCATTCAAAGTTATTTTGATTACTACATCTCCGTCCGTCTGTCTGTCCGTCTGTCCTTCGTTGGGTTGCCATACAAAACTTTCGTTATTTATTATATAGACATAGAGAGCTGAACTTTTGTACCCAGCGTTTCCATAAAAATGGTAAATAAAATTTCTGAATGAAATAAATCGGGTAACCCTTTCTTGGTGTTGCCATCTAAAAGGCGAATGCCTGACACCTCTAAACATGAGGTGTGTTAAACGATGCATTATGATACTCTAAATATATTTTATTAACAATGTTTATTTCAATTAAGCGGAGGAAGCCCTGGGCGAGGTCAAAGTTCGATCTAGTACATTTTGGAAAATCTAGTACAGAATCGAATTCCTTAGGTCCTGAGAAGACGTTTAAGTACCCACACTCCTATACTCGGGGGCTTAAATAGCTATCTTCATACTCACTTTTTTAGTATTTTCCTCTCTTGTAGTCGAACTGAGGTACTAGATTTTTCGCACCTTAGAACCACTCTAACTCGGTAGGGTTATGTTCGATCGGAAAACGGATTTCTCTGTTCACCTTTGTTCATTACCAGCTACAATACGTATAAGAAAATTTTTTTCTGCATACTTTTAGGGTAGCGGTAGGAACCCCCTCTGGGGTGTGGAGGGGTATGGTTACAATACCGCATGTTGCATATCGAATTAAAGGACTTGCCGAGTACTATTGTATAATGTAGTTTTATTCCGATACAGAAATTTTTCTGGGACACTTCGCCCCTGGAAAGCCCGTTTTCATACACCTGGATCACATACACCCCAGCTATTCATGACCGACCGGCTCCTAAGTTTTGTTTCCTCTCAGATTTCACTATATGTATATTAAGGACATCAATTTTTAGAAATTTTTGTTGGGATACCTTTCTTTCCATCCTTAGGGAAGGTATACTATGATGAGATGTTTTCGAATCCGACCGAGCCTCCAACGACTTAATAGCTGTTAACATTTTTTTATATTCTAATTTAGGTCTCCAGCGACTAACGGAGTTCATTTGTGGGTTCACAGCCACATTAGCAGAGCTTATTTCGCTTTTAACAAGGTGGTGATTTGTACCGATCACTGGTCTTCTGAACCTCTGGATTTCTAATTTGAATATTTGCTATCTATCAATGAAGGTCCCACCAATAACTATACGTAACGGGAATTGCAGAATTCAATAAAGAGGTTGGAGTTACTGTTGATGATATTTCTCCAGCGATGTGCTCAAGGCCGGTGTTATTGATGCCTTTCTATGCGTTCATATCAATAAGATGATATTTCCTCGAAGGATGGAGTCGAACGCCTCGTTCAGTAATGCGTAAATATTTAATCGCTTATTTTATCATCTGCTTCTTCTTTGGTGAAAGCGTTACACTAAATGAATGTCATATTTCTAATGCTGACCCTGAATCAGTCAATTATATGTATAATCGCACGGCTTTAACTGAGAAGGAAGTAAGCTGTAAGCATGAAGAAAGACCTATTTAAAGCTGACGAAAACCAGAATCGCTACTATTTGTGTGTGAATATTTTTGTTTATAAAAATAAGAAGCCTTATATCCTTGCCCAGCCCATGATAGAAATTTTAGAGGTGCGCCCTTACCAGCTGGTTTATGGTCGACTCAGATTGGACGAAGATATACAAGAAAGTATTAGAAAACATGAAGTGAAAATAGTCATGTTACTGTACTTCGGTGAATCTAGGTAGTGAAAATGACCATCTGTAACTGATAAAATTATTTAACTGCGCTTTGTTTGCAGCATGGTCGAGTATGGAGTAAGATTATAGGTGACCAGGACATTTGGATCCTGGGGATACCACGACCAGAGTTGATATACTGTGGCTCTCCTAAAGTGGTGGAATTCCTTGGTTTGCGTAATACCAGGCGCGCTTCGCCAGAGGACATCCAGTTGCCTGTTTTCCCATTTTTGCATTTCCCCTAAATAGTGGCGGTATAGGCAAAGTATTGGGCGGGGGAATCAGTATACGAACTGTCGGCTCCGGATTGGTTACTTTGTTGTCGTTTCATCTATAAGTCTTGAGAGGACAGTGCCAGGCACGCAGCTTGACTCTCTGAGTAAAAGTAGATATTGAAGTTCGTGCAGGACCTTCTTAGGCTTTTCTGAGCTCCCACCTCTATAACGTAGACTTCCGTCTATTCTGGACCCATCACACCTGCGTCTGTCCTTCCTAGATCTATCAGTATATCAGACATGGGCCCCGTTGTGGGAACTGGAGCCAGTCTAATATTTGGTTTCTCTCGTCTACCTGATAACGACTTCCGAAAAAAAAACTGCCCGTAACATCCGTTGGAGCCTATAGGCCTTTAATGTGGGCTTGTTCGATTCTTCAACTCCCTACCGGTTCTTCCTTTCTTGCCAAGGCTGTGCTCGGCATCATAGGTATTCCCTGAGCTTTGGCAACATCATAAAATAAATAAAAAAATAAATGTTAAGATGTCCAGATCAAAAGAATTTTTTGATCATCTGACTATTCCTTCGAAGCATACTAGCCGCTGCTTCCCTCCGGATAGGTCAATCACAATATTTTAGGCCGATATTCATTCCGTACATAATGTCTGTATACGTATGAAAAATTTAAACTTTCCATTACAATAAGGTGTATTAAAAAAGTCCGTTCACTCATAAATTTAAATTTTTGTAAAGGTAGGGTAGACCGGGGCCCAGTAGATCCATTTTTCATAATTAATTTTATAAAAATGTTACTGTAAATTTTAGGCATATTAAATACGTTTTCGTTTTGATTACTTCAATACTTAATAGTTCCTTTTATTTCCCTGTAAGGTTTTCAAGTATTATTTGCCATTTTAAAAAAAGCTTCCCCGTGAGTCCATTTACCACATGCCTGGGGTAGATTGCCTCAGTGGACGGGGTTATTTGACTATATCAATTTAATAAAGTAATAAGCATGCAAAAAAACCCAAGTTTTAAAAAACAAATCATTTATTACGAAATATAGAAAATTCACCATTTTTTAAATATTCTGTATGTGGTACTGGTGCAAAGGTCCTAAATACATAATATATGTTTATTGTAGTCTATTAAGTACACGATTATCTATATCCGCGTTAATGCCGAGGTTTTAGGTGAGATGGGGCTACAGCTGAGCCAGACCCATCCGTACATAAGAAATTAAATTGGATTAATTAGCCCAATTGAGGTTAAATTGATGAATGATAAAATTTTGATAATATGGGTGATCGCAATGGATCTCCAAGAACTTAGAATTATTAAAGATACTAAGGGTTGTTTGGATGACATTTACTTATATATTTACTTCTATAGTGAAAGGGTGGGTTTTATAAAAGTGTAGTTTTATTGGACATTACTTCTCGGTCACCGCAATGTATGAAAGTAAAGCATATATAGCGGTCTATAATACTCCCGAGTTTATTAGTAATTGGAGAGTCTGGAGATGGGTTGTTTGGGGTGCTGTGAATGCAACTATGGACCTTTCTTGACGTTTCACTCCATCCACGGAGCTCTTCAGCGGTGTTCTTCACTTTAAGCTTTGTCATAAATAACCTCTTTGCATGCAGTTTCCATCACATCTTTATTTGTATTCGAATTTTTGCAATTTTTGTTTGTGCGTCCTCATCATTCTGAATGTAGGAAAATCATTAGTAGTCATCTGTAACTTAGATATTAGCAAAATAATAACGAATCATGGGGTTAATTGACTCATGAGTCATCTAACCCCGCTACACTGTGTGTCAATAAGCCCCAACCCGTCATTTTCTTTTTCAAATACTCACGACAAAAAGTTATTTCAATGACAGGAAATCAAGTTAATTAACCAATGCATATACTTTCAATTCAAACCACTAGACAACCCAACATCATGAGCGTGGAAGCTATAAGACAATTTAAATATGAAACAAAATGTTTACTCACATGCTTGTAATTTCGTTTCGATACCTCGACTAAATACATAGTCAAATTCATATAGCTTCTTTGTCAATGTTTGCTGAGTTAATCGCAATGAGTCTACATACCCCTATAGTGAACTAACCCCGGTCTACTCTCCTTCCGCTGTAATGAACTTATGTTAAAGGAATATGCATTGATAGAAATACTCGTTGGACAGGCTCATCATGAACTTTGTTGATTTTCGCGAGATTATGTGCACATCTATAAAATCCTAATCGGGATGATCATACTCAGTAAATAATTTAATAAAAAGTCATATGTACCTACTGGGATAAATCCGACGAATTGTGATTATCTGATTTTTGGGTTTTCACCACGCCTTCACTACCCTCCGTGAAACTTTTCATTCACTTCAACACAATTCATTTCTGCTTCATATCATCTGCCTGATAGATGTCATATAGCATTTGATATATATCCTGCCCGTTCTATCTAATTATCACCAAGAACTTCACGTTGCTTTTCTGCTTTTTTAGCAGATCGAGTTCCATTTTTAAAAAATTCTAACAATCAATGTTACGCCCGAATTTTAGATACATCAAAAAGAAAGGACAATAAATCTTCCTCGTCCGAGGTGAAACATGCGCTGAACGTTTAAAGTTCTAAATTCAAATATACTACCAGACCAGTGTTGCCAACATGTGGGCGGAAAAAATTAGAGTTTTTGAAAACAACTCTCATATCTTATCTTTACTGATAGTTAGGCAAGTGAATTGCAAATTTAACTGCAACTGCAAAGCCGATAGCTTGTTTGACAGTGTATATCCGTTAAAAATTTGTCGACCTTTGAACTTTATCAATTTAAATTTAAAATTTTATCTGGCAAGTGAGTTTTTCAGTGATTCTATCACACTAATGGCAATTAGAAGAAGATCAATAAACTTCCTATTTGTGAAATTAATTTCTCATATCATTCTTTAATTCCAATTAACTGTCAAAAGAAACTTACTTATTTGAAAAAAGGCCAAATATTGTCTATATATGAATCACCACCCCTATGACTTAAACAAAATTTCAAGCCACAAAAAAAAAATCGATTTACAAAACTCTCCCCTTTGCTTGCAGTTCAAATTTTTTTCCCGTAAAAACTATGGAAAATTATCACCCCGTAATCCCCCAATGGAAAACTTAGCTGCTGTAGTGTCCTATACGTAGAGCCAGTTTCATCGTTCAAAAAGTCCAGAATTTTCTAAGTTTACCGTTGTTATTTAGTGTCAGATATCGCCACCCCAATCTTCCTTTTCATATAGCAACGCGATTAACTTACCACCAGTTCGAGAGAAACGACTGACTGCATTTATTAAGACTCCAAATCGATGGAGAGCTTAGTGCAACTGTCTAAATGAAGGGAGGGTAGCTAAATGTCAAAAGTGTCAAGGGCGAAAAAGGCAAAGAGAAGGGTTACTGACACTCAGGCAGGCTATACTTGAAATCCCCTAAATCCAATTATCGTCAAGTAACTGTGCCTCCTACTGGTTGGGATATCCCGCCGCAACTTGAAAATTGTCGCCTTTCATTACAAAACGTAATTTCCTTATCTGAAATTACTCCGCCTAGGTACGATTGGTTGGGTTGAGCAAGCGAACATTTCGCGTACTTTAAATTAATTATTCGACTCGTTCCACCCACACTCAATTAAATTTAAATATGCGACTACACTGCTTGTGGGAAAAATATTATTTTTCTCCGGTGTGGAAATCTCTGGGAACGAACGGCTCAAGTTATTAAGTGTTATTTTATGGGTTCTTGCTCTATTTCTTGTGCTTTCTTGGGAAACGTAATGCACTTTATAATATCACGCAGGGAAAAGGATGATTGGAATTGCTCCTTTATTGATTGCTATATACTGTGTAAGCAATTTATGCAGGAGTTTTCTATGGAATAATAGTTTTTTTGTTTTTGGTTTTTTATTTTTATTTCCAGGGGGAGAACTTAAATATTGAGGCCTTTTTTGTACTTAAAATGTGATTCATTGCTCCTTAAAGGTTTTATGAGGAACACATAACTCTGGAAAGCGCGAAGTTAGCATTTTATGTCTTAATAGTTAAATGTTTCCAAGTTATATTGGAGGTTAAAAACTAGACTTAAGAATTGAACCTTATAGGCCACTCTCCTTTGAGGTCAATTAGGAAGGAAATATTACTTAAGAATTAGTCCTTCAAAGTAATCTTAACTTTGGAAAAATTTAAGTAATAATTCCATTTTAATTTACCTCATAGGAATGATTAAAAATAAGGAAATAAATAAGGAAAATTTCCTAGGGCTCAGGCAAATTTCTTTACTTTCTACCTGAATTTTACTTAAGTCAAGGTGGAATGCCCATATGAGGTCCGACACATACAGATATGAGAGATTTCTGAAACGATGCGTTATGATTCTCTGAACATATTTTTTTTTTAACATTGTTTATTTTAATCAAGCGGATGAAGCCTGGGGGTATCAACGTTTAATTTATTACATTTTGAAAAATCTAGTACAGAATCGAATTCCTTAGGTCCTGTCAAAAAGTTTGAGTACCCACACTCCTATACTCGGAGTGTATACTTAACTTTGTAGTATTTCCCTCTTTTTTATTCGAACTGAGGTACTGGATTTTTCGCACTTTAGATCGGCTCTAACTCAGTAGGGTTATGTCCGATCGCAAGAAAGATTTCACTATTCACCTCACATCATTACCAGCTACAATTAGTAGAAGATATTTTTTTGTCTGGATACTTTTAGGGTGGGGGTAGGACCCTCCGGAGTGGCGGTGGTTCCAATATCGCATGTTGCATATCAAATTAAAGGTCTCGTCGAGTACTATCGGGTGGTGCACTTGTTTTTTTTTTTATTAAGTACACTTGCTCATGATGTTTTTGTCGACGGAAAACCCATTTTCATGCACTTGGGTCACATAAACGCCAGCTACCACCCTAAAAGTATTCAGAGAAAAAAATTCTTTTACAAATTATATCTGATAATGAGCTGAGGTGAACAGTGAAATCGCGTTTTCTGATCGGACATAACTCGAAGGTGCAACAATTTTAGTTCCCCAGTTCGAATAGATTGAAGACTTAGTACGTTTTGAACCGAATTTTAGGTATGATACCATAGAGATATCTCAATAATAAAATTTACGTGGTAAGTAGCCAATGAAATGAGAAAGTTTTTATAAAAGTTTTGGATGAAAAAATCATGTGGCTTTTTTTTTAAAATCGCCCTCAAAAATTTTGGTATATTTTATTATTTTGAGCTCAATGGAATTTAAAATTTTTCTTTTGGCGCAATGGTATGAGCTATGGATTCAAATCTTTTTACATTGGATAGGCCTAACATTCAGCTCAATTGAAGAAAAAAAAATCAGCAATTTATCTCAATTATTCAAGTCACTATAACCAATGTGTTCGAATTAGTAGTTTGGTGAAAAATCACGAGAAAAAAGAAAACTTCAAAAAATCATAGAGCATACATGGGGGTGATTTGGGTTCCCCGAAGGGTGCTCTACATCCAGGCTTCCGATTATTACTATTTTTTGGGACACCCTGTATGTAATTTCATATTTAAGAGAACACCAGGTCTACAATCGTATATTAGTATCTACATACTTCTATAGATAAAGGAACTATTTGCATGTTACTCTATTAGACAAATAATATAAATGAATGAGGTGGTATGCAAAAGGGGAAAGAAATGAGTCATATTAATGCATTGAATAACCTATTGTATAAGAAATGAATTCGAAGTACAATTATAACCATAAAGAAAAAGAACAAAAAAAAAAAGGATGAGGCTTTAACAAAAGAATACTAAAAGTTTAAATTAATATTCAAAATTCTTGCAATCAAAGTGTCGTTAGATAATACTAAAATGGTTGGTTATGGTAAATTGTTTCATAAACGGATTGCTCGGACAAAATAAGAACTTTCATATAAAACTGTACGAAAGCGACAGAGCAAGAGGTTCACATTTCTAGATGAACATAATCTCTTTAGATTACGTTCTATCAAATAAGTTTAATAAATTCATTTCCAGGTATTCTTTAATTAAAAAGCAGCGCGGCAGTCGGGAACCTTGTGGAGAGATGTGGTGAAAGTGGATTCTAAAGCCCTGAATGCAATGAGCGCCACTCGTTTTTTACGCCCAACAAAATAACTTTGAATCAATGGTTTTCATATATAGCTTGATCCAATTTAAGCCACGTATACTTTTAATTCTGGAGAGTGTTGCCATACATGTAGCAGCTTTTCGATAAGTTGTCGCTTATTTGTAATAATTTCCTTGGGGTTGAGTCGTGCATAAATACGTACTCTTCATCATCAGGGAACCATTCAGCGACCTGAGGTAACAGGTGATTTTCAAGGACTCTCTTGTACTGGTCTTGCCTCATTGTCCCCTACATGATGTACCCCCATACCCTTCCCGGATATTACCGACCACACCATAACATTTGCTGGGCGTTTCACCTTCTTTGCAAGGCACTCAGGGTGGAATTTCTCTCCGAGGCGTCATCGCACAAACGAACTTTTATCATCCAAGATTTAGAAAGTTGACTCGTCGGAAAAGCTGACCTGTGAAATATTAACAAAATCATTAAAAAGTCATTTATTCAGAAATATTGCACAATAATAGATCATCCTTACTCGTCTCTAGTCCTCAACAGTCTTATTCCTGTGTGCTTGAGCCCATTCCAGTCTCTCTTTTTTTTTCATTACATCAGTCAGGCGTGGCTTTTTTGCTGGCCGATGACGATGATCAATAAGGTTCTCTTCAGCTCACCGCCTCTGAACTGTCCTCTTAGATACCTTAAATTCCTCATCGTTGATCATGGCGACTACACAAGCCACACTCTTTCTCCGACGCTCAACACCAAAGTCCCTGAGTTTACGGACATCACGATGTGTGGTGATCCGTTTTCTTCCACATTTTCCCTTACGGCTCGCCAGATTATCGTCGGATTTTTTCTTCATTCTGTTAACCACCGACTTCGAAACACCTGCAATTGATGCTATCTGCCCTTGCAAATGTCCGGTGTGCAGTAATAGTGCGCTTACTTTTGCACATTTTATCGGAGAAATGTCTTTATATTTTCCCATACTGAAAACACCAACAATGACAGTATCTACTAAGGCACAATTAAAAAAAAAAGTTAATATTGACTTAAAAATTAGCAAAAAAAATACAATATCAAACAAACTTACGTTTAGATAATTTTCCACTGTTAAAACTGTCGAAATTTGCTTTTAAAATTAAATTTGTAACTTAACTTGAGCACACGCTTTAACCAGAATGACGGTCGTATAGCAAAGTAATCTCAATTTTTGACAGATAAGGCACACTATAAGTGTTGCCAGTTTTAAAAGCATATTTATATATCTACCGGCAATAAGAAGAAGACAAGAAAACACACACGGGAACAAATGTATTTAAACATTAAATACATTTAAACGTAGAAAGTTCAGAAAAATTGAACTGTTCCTAATAATTTGGCAACCCTTTGTACTTCAGTTAAGTTCGAACTGTCAACTGTAAAAAAAAAACGCGAGGTTGTACAGATCTATCTAAGCAGACCTATTAGCTGATTTGAGTACTATATTGCTTACATTAATGACAACTTAGAAGGACACAAAATATATGACCAAAGCTAGCTGCTCTGAACCTTGATAAATCTCAATGTATTGTATTTCATAATGGCGCTTTCGACGCGCATGATTCACCTCTTATGCTCTTGTATGGTACAATTCTAGAGTTGATACCTAAAGTTAAAAAAATCTAGGTATTATTTTTAGCCAACATATAAAATGCTGCGACAACATAAAGCGCAATTTTAGATAAGGTTTTTGCTGTACTTCATAGGCTCTAGCTCTCCTCTAACTCATAATCTTTCAAAATTCACTCAAAACTAGTCAAAACCCTAATTAATTTTTGGCAGTTTCATTTACCGAAACACATTTTTCCAGCAAGATATAATCCACTTCCTATGACACAAATGACTCGTTAGCTGGTCTTCATGATTTATTCCCTGAAAAAGTAATTAGTCGCTGAGGGGACATAGTAAACTGGCCACCGAGGAGTCCAGATTTGACGCCTGCTAATTTCTTCCTATGAGGCTACTTAAAAAATAAAGCTTTCATTTTCAACCCTGTACCAACCAAATTGAATGTTTTAAAAGCAAAGAATCAGAGACGAAATCAACACTGTTCCAAGGACCAAGAATGTAATGCTCCAGCGAGGTGATTGGAAATTTCATTTCCAGGCTAAATAAAGAAGCGGATGGTGGTGCGCATTTACAAATGGTTCTTTTTCATAAATGAAAGTTAAAAAACTTGCTCTTTGATTTCACAGCAATTAAAATGAGTTTGAATTAATTCTGATATTTCATTTATACGAAAAACATTCTAGACACCCTTTATAACGTAACTTATCGAAAATAACGACCACAAAGGCACATATGTAAACACTCTCAATCACTGCTCTTCTTTCCCTTTAAAATAAAGCTCGTTTTATTAAATTTTTACATCGTGGTCTAAATTTCCATCAGAGGTTTATTACGTCTTTTGTTGTCCTTGTATATGTATATATACATTTACATATGAGTTGCCCTGTGTGCTTTTTTACATTTAAAAGGGGGTCAAGAGTAGTTCTCCTTTGCTCTCTTGACTCTTTGTCTCATGTTCCCAAGATAATTAATCCCCATAAAGCAAAAAATAAAAAAAATAAAAAAAAAACAAAAACTCAATAGAAGACTCCGACCCTATAAATAAACGCCGCTGTAAGCATTCTAAATGTAAATAAAAATTTTCATCCATGAAAACATTCACGTTTTATCAAAGATATTGGGACGGAAACAATTCGGAACAAGTCCAGCTTTTGAACCGTGCTTTAAACACAACTATAGTTGGCACTTCCACTTCTACAAACACCAAAGAGTTTCGTTTAATAGTTATACTACAAAACGAGGAACTGCAACGGGAAAGACAAAAACGAAAAATGGGGAGAATGGTAAACAAAAAAGTAGAAGAAGAAGAAGAAGGAAGGAGGTTATGAAACTTTTATAAACAGCCAAGTCAACACATTAAGAAGAGTTAATACCTTCAGAAGGCGGATAAACACCAGAACAGAGAGTACAGCAGACGGAGCTGGCGAATGGAATGCAGTTCATTTTTTTTTTTTTGTTCTTTAGACTTACAGTTATACACAAAAAACGGGCCTTCCAAACGGCAAAACTACCATCAGAGACAAGGGAAAACAATAAGAATAATCCAATCCATATTCACATATAGGAAAAAGGATGCCCCAGATGCCATCCATGTGTATCTTGTAGTACTTGTCTCAAATGCTGTCCAGTTTGGCATAAATAAAAGTAATTCCTTTGAAAACTATGGAAAGCTGCTAAGAGTTCACATCGGTGACCTCTCAGACTCACTAGCCTTTGCCTGCATTAAAAATCAACAAAACTTATAATAAACTACACACGGCCGAACTATAAACTTTTATGTTTGCTATAATTATAGAGCTAGAGTGGAATAGCAGACTCTATGGTTTGGGATTATATAGAAAAACGAGAGACACAACGAACAATGGCCGACTGCAGATTATCTTGGGTTTTATACAAAACAGCAGCAAAAATGTTGCGAATTGAAGAAGCAGTGTGGAGATTAGGTACTAGTAGGTGAGAGATCTCGTGCTGCCTGAAAATTTGACGCAACTTACTAGATTTCAGGGTATGGACATATACATATGTAAATGTAGAAACAACTACACATACACCGCCCAAATTAGATTAGCACGTGCTAAGTGCACCCTAGACTTAAATTTATGTCGTACTTATGTTTACCATATGCCTCATAGCTTATCAAGTGTCCAAGCCTAGACTCAACATCGACTGTTGTTTTTGTTGTTGTTGTTTGTTTGTCCAGGACCGAGATAATTAACAGTGTTTCAATGTGAGGCTCTTATATTTAGGCTATGCCGGAAAACAAATATTTATATACACGGAGTCTGTTGCACGAAGCTTATTAAAATTGGGTTAAGTCATATCTCATCGATGCCAGAATGATTTAAGTGTTTAGATTGGAATCATTTACTGATTGTTTTCTGAAAGGGGATGGGAATAGATTAACTTGAGTGGAATTAGGATGGTAAAAAGGATATATGTACACCTAACCCTGGATTTGAACGATTTCGGTTTAACACGACTGAAAAGATGGGGAAAAATTCTAATTATATTAAATACACTAATTTTCAGTTTACCACAGTCACAAAAAATTTTGAAAAAAAAATTTAATAGTTCTATAAAATTAAGCCGAATATGGGCATCAGGGGAAATAATTCGTGTAGTTTTGTAAATTGGTACAGTTATACCTCGCGGTATCCAGATGAACATACTAAAAGATGAGGGAAAATTCTATTTATATTAAATACACTAATTTTCAGTTTAGCACAGTCACAAAAAATTTTGAAAAAAAATTTAATAGTTCTATCAAATTAAGCCGAATATGGGCATCAGGGGAAATAATTCGTGTAGTTTTGTAAATTGGTACAGTTATACCTCGCGGTATCCAGATGAACATACTAAATGATGAGGGAAAATTCTATTTATATTAAATACACTAATTTTCAGTTTAGCACAGTCACAAAAAATTTTGAAAAAAAATTTAATAGTTCTATCAAATTAAGCCGAATATGGGCATCAGGGGAAATAATTCGTGTAGTTTTGTAAATTGGTACAGTTATACCTCGCGGTATCCAGATGAACATACTAAAAGATGAGGGAAAATTGTATTTATATTAAATACACTAATTTTCAGTTTAGCACAGTCACAAAAATTTTTGAAAAAAAAAATTTAATAGTTCTATCAAATTAAGCCGAATATGGGCATCAGGGGAAATAATTCGTGTAGTTTTGTAAATTGGTACAGTTATACCTCGCGGTATCCAGATGAACATACTAAAAGATGAGGGAAAATTCTATTTATATTAAATACACTAATTTTCAGTTTAGCACAGTCACAAAAACTTTTGAAAAAAAAATTTAATAGTTCTATAAAATTAAGCCGAATATGGGCATCAGGGGAAATAATTCGTGTAGTTTTGTAAATTGGTACAGTTATACCTCGCGGTATCCAGATGAACATACTAAAAGATGAGGGAAAATTCTATTTATATTAAATACACTAATTTACAGTTTAGCACAGTGACAAAAAATTTTGAAAAAAAAATTTAATAGTTCTATAAAATTAAGCCTAATATGGGCATCAGGGGAAATAATTCGTGTAGTTTTGTAAATTGGTACAGTTATACCTCGCGGTATCCAGATGAACATACTAAAAGATGAGGGAAAATTCTATTTATATTAAATACACTAATTTTCAGTTTAGCACAGTCACAAAAAATTTTGAAAAAAAAATTTAATAGTTCTATAAAATTAAGCCGAATATGGGCATCAGGGGAAATAATTCGTGTAGTTTTGTAAATTGGTACAGTTATACCTCGCGGTATCCAGATGAACATACTAAATGATGAGGGAAAATTCTATTTATATTAAATACACTAATTTTCAGTTTAGCACAGTCACAAAAAATTTTGAAAAAAAAATTTATTAGTTCTATAAAATTAAGCCGAATATGGGCATCAGGGGAAATAATTCGTGTAGTTTTGTAAATTGGTACAGTTATACCTCGCGGTATCCAGATGAACATACTAAAAGATGAGGGAAAATTCTATTTATATTAAATACACTAATTTTCAGTTTAGCACAGTCACAAAAAATTTTGAAAAAAAAATTTAATAGTTCTATAAAATTAAGCCGAATATGGGCATCAGGGGAAATAATTCGTGTAGTTTTGTAAATTGGTACAGTTATACCTCGCGGTATCCAGATGAACATACTAAAAGATGAGGGAAAATTCTATTTATATTAAATACACTAATTTTCAGTTTAGCACAGTCACAAAAAATTTTGAAAAAAAAATTTAATAGTTCTATAAAATTAAGCCGAATATGGGCATCAGGGGAAATAATTCGTGTAGTTTTGTAAATTGGTACAGTTATACCTCGCGGTATCCAGATGAACATACTAAAAGATGAGGGAAAATTCTATTTATATTAAATACACTAACTTTCAGTTTAGCACAGTCACAAAAACTTTTGAAAAAAAAATTTAATAGTTCTATAAAATTAAGCCGAATATGGGCATCAGGGGAAATAATTCGTGTAGTTTTGTAAATTGGTACAGTTATACCTCGCGGTATCCAGATGAACATACTAAAAGATGAGGGAAAATTCTATTTATATTAAATACACTAATTTTCAGTTTAGCACAGTCACAAAAAATTTTGAAAAAAAAATTTAATAGTTCTATAAAATTAAGCCGAATATGGGCATCAGGGGAAATAATTCGTGTAGCTTTGTAAATTGGTACAGTTATACCTCGCGGTATCCAGATGAACATACTAAAAGATGAGGGAAAATTCTATTTATATTAAATACACTAATTTTCAGTTTAGCACAGTCACAAAAAATTTTGAAAAAAAAATTTAATAGTTCTATCAAATTAAGCCGAATATGGGCATCAGGGGAAATAATTCGTGTAGTTTTGTAAATTGGTACACTTATACCTCGCGGTATCCAGATGAACATACTAAAAGTCATCAAGGGTTAGGGCTTTGCTGCGGATAGGGGGGTCAAAGGTACCTTTTTTCAGGTTTTTGCTCATATCTCGAATATCTGTACGAAAAGCATCCGAAGCATACTGAACTGAATGAAATACCGGATTTTCTACATCCGCATTTTCCAGTGCAACCAATTTTGCTGCGACAAAAAATTTAAGTCAGCACGGTGTCAGGAGCTGGAGGATCAGTGATGGTAATTGGCTGTAGGGTTCCATCAGCTCCTCACTTCCAACCCCACATTTCAGGAGGCATTTCGTTACGCAGCCAGTCTTGTACATGATGAATACTCGTCGTAATGCGTGATATTTTGCTGACCCTTTAGTAGGGGGGAGATCAGCTTTGGACTTGGTGCTGGATTTAACAAAAAGCGAGTATCGATGGATGTTAAGATCAACCTGAGTAGTGGGCGCACAATATATTGTGCAAAAACATCATTTCTCCTGATTTTGCTATGGCTTCCGATGTTGATGTTGCATCTTAGAAAATGGCTCCTCTATATTGATGATTTTGTTTTGTTTTTTTTTTTTTTTTCTTAACCAGCTTTACAATTGACAGTTTGCCTATCCTGTAAATTATTGAAGTTGTGACGCAGCCGCTTAAAGTATGTAGGAAAAGAATAGCACAACAAAATGAAAGTTTTTGGAGTTTTTGTAATGAAAATATCTTGGTGTCCACTTTCCCTCTTCATGGCTTGACAAGGAATATTTGCTTCTCTGGTGGTGATAGAGCCATTAGAAGAACTACTAAATCCACATCTTTCCCAAAAACAGCAACCACGGGATGGTTTGCGGCTTTCTCAAGGGCACTTCTTATAATTATACAGTTAGCATCACTAGGAGCCACTCGTGTTTCGATTCCCTCTGCCTGCATTTTTTCTGTCAGAAATTCAATGAGTCGGGACTTGTGAGAATGAGAAACGACGGTTTTAATTCAACCTCATAGTGGTAATGGTATACGGCTGTCCATGCCGCGCTGACGCCGTCGTTGCTAAGGACTTACGGTATCTCGCACGCTCGGCCCTTGTTTATATTAGCGCCTTTTTTGTTTAGAATTCTCAATAGATCGACATGGGGTTTTTTATGTTGGGTCGGCAGATAACTAAGCTTGCTTATTTTAAACTAAAAATGTAAGTGATAGTGGGAATTTTCTGGATTTTTATAATCCCGATTCCCGGAATTTCACCATTATAAAACCCGGTATTTAAAAAAAAAATGTACTTAAGTTTGTCATTTTAGATAAAATACCAAATGTTTCCATAGTGATTAGTAGAATCATAATTTAAAACATGCAAAAACGTTAAACCAATATTTTTTTACGTAGTAGGCGTAGGTACAGAAGTTTTTGCATATTTTTTAAGTATAGTTTATTTTGAGTTATTCATTTATTATTGTGAATTCATTTTGTGCAGTTTATTTTCTTTTGAAATAATAGCAATAAAATCGGTATTCATTAATTAATTAATTATATATTTATATTTAAAAGTTTTTTTATCAGACCATGTTTAAAAAGAATTCATCGGAAGTTTGGAACCATTTCAAAAGGGATGAAAGTTGTGAAAAGTCGGTTTGTAAATACTGCTCAGCAAATATCGGATGCAAAGGATCATCCACCAGTGGGTTAATTCGTTATCTTTCAGCTGTTCATCCATAAAAAGCAATAAAACGTAAAGTAAATGAAGCCAACTTGGAAGCAAGTCCAGCATCTTCGAAGATTTCTAAAATTCAACCTACAATCTTTAACTATATTAAACGACAATCTATGGCTGAAATAGTAGCTAGATTATGTGCTTTGAATGGATTTTCAATTTCTGGTGTTTGTAAAAGTTATAAGGGAAAGTTTGAATGCCCGTGGCTTTCAGTTGCCTCAGAACTCGTACACGATTATTATGAATCAGTAAAATTGGAAACTATAAAAAGAATAAGTTTGTACAAAAAAGAGAATTCATTGATGAATGGACATGGAAAGAAAAATTTTCTAAAACTCCAGTGAATAGAACATTATATTAAGTGAATAAGGAACGATTCTCGTCCACGTGAATTTGGGATCGATTCAATCCAATACGGCATAATTTTAAGAAAATCCAATTCACGATTTGTTTTCTCAAATCAAAACCGACTTTCTTGCTTTTGAGAAATTTTGGAATAAATTAAGAAATACTTTCTAGGCGAAAAGAAAATATTTCCTCATTTCAAGAACAGTCTACTTGTTTTTTCAAGAAAAAAGAGTTTGTATTAAGAATGAATTTCTCATTTTTTTCTTGCAATTAGAAAATATTTCTATTATTAAGTTGAGCTCACTCGAGTGACGTTGCTGAAATTGTTGACGGCATTCTAACCTTTTTAAAACCAGTATGATCTTCATCTCTGCTTCAGTCCAAAAGAAAATTATTTAGCCCTAAGGAAAGCTGTTTATATTCAATGAAGAAATAAATAAGTAAGCACTCGTAAATTTCTTCTTTAATTGTTTTTAATAATTCCACAAATTTATATTTTTTACATGAACATATTTTATTTGTATATTTACAGTTTTTTTTTATATCATAGATAGAAAAAGTTAATATTTTATGTATGTATGTATATCCTTATATGTATAAAAAATATGTAATTTAAAATTAAATTTTTATTCTCATAGTAATTCTTATTTTGATATACAGATGGTAATATCATTAAAAAAAAAGTGCTATATAATATACAGGGTGTCCCGCAACTGATGTTATACCGGATAACCATAAAGAGATCATGTCGATAGACGCAAAAGATGATAGACACAAGATGATTAAAAACAGAAAGATATAACAACTATATAAAAATTACCAATCTATTGCCGTACTGATTTTTGTACGAAGGCCGATTCTCCAAAATATTATGAAAGGTTAGTCCTGCTGTCGTAAAAGAGCGTATCCTTAGTTTAGAAGTATTCCTCCATTTAAATTCCACCGTCTCCCAAGGTTTTTCATACAGTCTTATCCATTCTTTACGAAATACGTAGTTTTTGTCGCTTGTCAACGTCTAAAATCACTAGATATTTGAAAGTAGAAATCCTAGAATGATATTTTGTAAACAAAAAGAAAAGTATAAAAATTAGTGCATGTTATTACCTTTCTCTCATTCGGAAATCTATCAACAATTTGCTCCGCTGTACGTACATGATCAGCGTCTTTCATAAAATAATTATTAGAAGTATAGGCTTTAACTATGTCGTCCACAAGTTTTTCCCTTACAAAGGGTGTCAAATTATGATGGTTTTCTTCCCAAGCTTTAAGAATTATTCGTCCGTCAGGTGTTGCTAAATAGTCAGAAAGTTTCTGTAAGCATATTAGTAATGTTTATCTATACAAATCTAATTATATTTGGTATTAACATACAAATCCAGAAAAAATAATTGCTGGAGAAGTAGTTGGTGAATTTGGTACTGGTGATGGAGAATGAGAACCAGAATCAGATAAGAAGGAATTTCTGCTTGCTGTAAAACTAATGCCAATATTTCTTCTCTTTAACCAATCATAGGTCGACAAATCGAGAATTTCACAACTCATTTATAGAATATTTAATTTTCACTCTGCACAATATAATAATCGACACACACTTGATGCACTAAAACTTCCCGCAAATCGAAACACGTTTAATGCGTACCACTCCACGAGTTACAATGAAATTTACCAAAATTCACACAGTTTAGAAAAGAGAATACCATTTCGCATAATGAGAAAGATTTTCTAGAATTAAGTGAACATAGCTTTAAAAGACTGCCAAAACAGTACTTCTAGTATCTATTTCTAAATTTAAGAAATTATTTTCTATATAATAAGAAATTAAGAAAACATTTTAAGAAATATTTTCTTGAATTAAGAATACCAAAACTGAATCAAATTTTCTTAAATCAAGAATATGTTTTTGCATGGAAGTTCATACAAAATCATATTTCTTCATATGATTTTTAAGTTCTCATATCAAGATAATCTAATGTTCTTGATTTGAGATTTGAAAAGTTAATATCAAGAATAAAGCACATGATTCAATCAGTTATGTAATGAAATAAGTGCTTTAATCTAACATTTCCCATTTTCTACAAACAAGAAAAGTATTTCTTGAAGTTTAGAAAATTTTTTCTTTCCGTGGACAAGTTTCAAAAATCGTCGTTATTTAAACATAAATGTACATTATTCGAACGGAAGCTACAATAATCTAGGTCTTATCAGAATTTATTGCAATTGTTCAGCTTAAGTTTTAAAAAATCTACTTCTGCAAAAACTTTCCAGTTTTAAAATTAACCTTAGTGATGTTTTGGCCGTAACAACCGATGGCGCATCTGTTATGAAAAAATTTGGGAAAGAATCATCATTTATGGTCCACCAATTATGCTTAAATCATGGCATTCAACTTGCAATTTGTGACATTATTTATAAAAAAATAGCAAAATCCAAAACAAGCGATTCCGATGATAATTTTGTAGAGTTTTCCTCCGCAAAAGAATCTGATTAAGATTTAGACTTAGAAAGCTATGATGATAACGAATCTATTGAAGTAGAAGAGGATGCTGATGCTGAATTACCTGAAAATACTGAAATTATTTTGGAAGAGCAGGGAGATTTTAAGATAGCTTTGAACAATGTCCGCAAAATTGTGAAGTTGTTTAAGAAATCAGCCGTAAAAAACTGTGTGCTTCAAAAATATATTAAAAACGAGCACATGTAAAAGAACTCAATCTCATGTTGGATTCTCAGACTAAGTGGAACAGTATTGCTCCAATGTTGGAACGATATCTATTGTTGAAATTCTGTATTAAAAAAGCGTTGATAAATCTAAACTCCCCGATTAAATTATACGAAAATGAGATTGCAAAGTTGGAGGAATTGTTAAGTGTCTTAAAACCAGTACAATTGGCATTTGAAGCACTTGGCACAAGAGGTTGTAATCTTGTTATTTCAGAGAGGGAATTATAAAGTTTCTCTTCAATTCTGTTCGAGATTTACCTGGCACATTAGCAACAAACTTGTTAGAAGCTCTGCAGACTGTCTGAAAGGCGTTCAAAAGATTTAATTTCGCTTGCAATGTTTCTCTAAAATCCAGAAAATTTAAAATCTGATACAAATAATTGTGACTTGAATAGTTATGGACAGTTTTTTGCTGTATCATCAATTTCCGCAGTATCTAAATTAGCAACCGATTTCGTAATCCAATATTTTTCTGATGATCGGGAGATTGCCATAGATAATGATTCAGATTTATGCGAGATAATTGATGTACCAACAACAAGCGATACTACTTTACCATCACAATCAACTACAGACGATTTGTTGAAGAAGTCTTTGGCAATAGCAATAAGTAAATCACAGAAAACTATGGAAGTAGTAAAACCTGACAAAACAACATCTATACAAAAGGAGATGAGATTATATGTGGCAACAGGAACAATGACACATAATCTTAAAAAAATTTATAATTCAGTAATGACGATCAAACCAACATCAACCGAACCGGAGCGAGTTTTTTTCAATTTCTGGAACAATTGTAAAAAAAAAAGCGAATGCGTTTGTCAGATCATTCAATTGATGTTTTATGTTTTTTAAAAACATATTTTAAAAAGCTCGAATAAGTTTAAATAATATACCAGACAAGGTGCATTAAACCTTTTTATTTTTATTATTGTATGTTTTTTGTAAATAAAAAATATTAATTATAGTACAAATGTAAAATTTTTAATATTAAACAAAATTCCCGGTTCCCGGGTAATCCCGGGATCTTATTTTTTTTTTCAATCTCGGATCCCGGGATTGAAAAAAAGTCCGGGAACAGCACCCACTAGTAAGTGATGATGAACAATGATGAAAAAACAACGTCGTTTTCTTAAATCGGCTATTTTTTATCTCTCTGTTAAAACTTACACACCCTGTAGCTCTTAAAGTATTGCTCGTAGAGTAAAAATAACTATGACCAAATTTGTAGGAAATTTTATGAAGAAACTTTTGCCGGAAATAAACATAATGCTATTCGTAAAGATATTCGAGATATGAGCAAAAAACTGAAAAAAAGGTACCTTTGACCCCCCCCCCCCCGTACCCTCAGCAAAGCCCCACCCATGAGGACTTTTAGTAAGTTCACTGGATACCGCGAGGTATAACTGTACCAATTTACAAAACTATACGAATTATTTCCCCTGATTTTATTAAATTTCTCGAACTATAAAACAAACGCGCAAATTCAGAATTAAAAAAACTAAAAAAACTTATCTCGCCTGCTCAGTTCAAATAGCATGCGTTATAATAAAATATTATGAGGTTGCGTGTGCGTTCATGCTTTCATTTGAATGACCTTGCAAATATTTACGCTTGAGCTCTGAGCTCTCAAAAGAGGAGAACAACACTCACGATTCAACAGAACAGAATGAAGCAATAAATAGGATAGAAGTTAAGGTCTAAACACAGTTGCGACAACACACAACAGATTATTGCATTAATAGGAACTATCTTCTCCAGGAGCGTTTTATGGAGCGGGTATTAGTGTATTACATAGGAATGGATTGGAGTTGGATTGAAACGAGGTTGGGATCCGAAAAGGGTCCCTGGAACCGAAACCACAACAAGGCCCATTGCAATTGCTCATAAGTCCCAAACGGACGCTCTTAACAAAATTCAAAATTGGCTCCCAGCCCTTCTTTCCGGCTTCATGCAGTTCTTCCAGGAGGTGTGAGCCAAAGAAACTGTAACGTTTTCCTGAGATGGCTGGACAGTGAAAGAATTTAGATTCAGATTTCAGATTCCTCTCCGCAGCTCCTGCATTCCGGATCTTCAACAAACCCCATCCTATGCGGGTCACCCCTGAGAAAAGAGTGCCCAGTGAGAATTAACACTAGAGTTTGCCAGTGTTATCTTGCTTAATTCCAGTAGCTTTTTCATTTCTCTTGGGTTGGGTAAGCCCCACAGCTCCTTGGTGGCTCCACCTGAAGGGTCATCTTTAACTGGCATCAAAACCACCAGTACCCCGCTGTTCCAAGAACTTGAGTTCATGGTGGTTTCACATTTCAATATAAGTTTGGAGGTTGTAGAAGGTTTTAACAAGGCTTTAACAGCTACCTGGTTGTCCGAGCAGATTGCAATCTCATTGTTCTTAGTATCTGAATTTAGGAGATACCTTCCTGCTTCATGTATGGCCATGACTTTCGGCTGGAAAACCGTTACATGGCTTTCAAGGTGTATGGCAGTTTCCATGTGAGGCTCCTCGCAGAAAACATCTTCTCCGGTTTTCTCTTCCGATTTGGAGCCGTCTGTATATATGATTGGGTTTATCAATGGTTGAAGCATAGAATGTGATTCTCATTCTGCCCTATCTGGAATTTTCGATTTAAAGTTGCTCTTCAGCATACATAGTCTGGTGGAGGAAGTGATCGCTGTCCCTGTTTTTGACAGGTACGATGAACTCCACGAATTCAAAAATGGATTGATATGGAACTCTTGTATCAGTGTGAATACCCATCTCCGATTAAGATGCAGCCTTAGCACAGCAATTGACGCCCCCTTCTTGATGTTTATATGTACTGGGTGTATGTTGAGGATAACCTCAAGAACCCTTGAGCTGGTTGACTTGAGAGCACCACATACACTAAGGAGACACAATCTTTGAATCTTCTCCAATATCTTGTGATGTTTGACGAGTTCAATTGCCTTCCTTAACATCACAGAACCGTAGGTTAGCATGCGTCGGATGACGCTAGTGTAGATCCAAAGGATCTTCCGTTGTTTAAATCGCACTTTTTCCCTATGGATCTGTGGCACATCGAGAAGCCTCGAAGAGCTTTATTCGCTCCATCCTCAAAGTCTGGTTTCCAGCTTAATTTTCTATCTAATAAAATGATATCTAGATATTTTATCCTGTTCTTCAGTTCCAAACGTTTGGAGCCGATAGAGGGCAAATTTAATCTGAGAGTCTACCTTTTCTCAGTTAAGAGACATAAATTTGTTTTCAATGGATTAACGTAAAATCAGACATCCGTAGCCCATTCCGTTTGGATCGCGATCTGCACCAGTCCAAAAAGTTCAGACTCGTAGCTACCGATGACCAAGATCACCAAGTCGTCGGCGTAACATACTGCCTTGTACTCCGTCCGGGTAAGTGTTAGAGTATTAGAGATTATCCATAATAAGCACCAACACCAAAGGTGATAAAATATCGATATCTAGACTCTTTTTGCTCTGCTTACCCCGCCCAGTTCGGCAATCTATTGTTCAACCTGTATGCGATCCACTGTTTTAGGGACCGATTCACTCCATGGTTTGTTATCGTTTCAATGAACTTATGTAGAAGAAAATTGTTAAAGGCACCATCTACATACATCAATAAAAACAGCCAACTTAAATTGGTTAAAGAGGAAACCCTTTTTCAATTGAGGGGATAACCTCTAACTTTTTTGAATTAATACAATTACGACGGCAAGAGGTGCAGACGGCCGACGGCACTGCAGACTCCTAAATAATACCAATTAATTTTTTGTTTTATCGATTTAATATGTATGCTCGTCTGAGTTTATGAAAAATTTCATACTTATAATTATAAAGAAATATGAAATATTGTTTTACTTTAGATGTCCTCTTTTTCAATACAAAACATGAATTTAATTGCACGATTTCAATATGCACGGTGAATGAATCGCCCGTGTAAATTTAGGCTCAGGTAGCAATTATTGATGGATATCCTAGCTCGATTTGCGTGATATTTTCTTAACTCCCATCTACTTTGATAAGCATAAGATTTTAAGGGAAAGAAATTATTGCCAATACTTGTGGTATATAATATTTTTTTTTTTTTCGAAAACGGACATCAGGTTAGGTTGAATCAGACTGGCGGCCACCTAGTTTCTCTTTATGATCAGTCACATTTAAACCTTGGAGCTGTCTTTTGTGATGATACCTCTTCAAACCCCTATGTAGTTTAGGGTTTTTATAAAATTTAAAAAATCATATAAATTGTTGGAGATAATTTTACCAGAATGGCGTTTTTTTTATCAGGGGGAGAGGAGTTCCCATCCCAAGCACGGAGGCCATGGCAGCCCATTGTACTGTCCTGCTGGAAGCCCATTCACCAAAACCTTCCTGTTCTGTTAATGAAGAGCGTCAGGTCTTGGTGGAGAAGATTTTTCAGCTCATCTACAAATAGAGGGGCAGACCTTAGAGTATCCATCCTGCTCCGGGAAAAGGCCGGACAATCACACAAAAAGTATTCGGTTGTTTCAGGCAGGATATACACTCAGGACTGTCAACAACTCCCATGCTTGTTAGATAAGCGTGAAGCGAGCTGTGGCCAACCACAGTTCTACATTGTTTCCTTATGACTCCCATGAGAAAATCAGAGATATTCCTATTAGGTCCATCAAGAAACAGTTTTGTGTACTTGCAAGTACTCAGGTTCGCCCATCTCTGTTGATGCTTTGATGAGATTCCCGATATTCGAGGTGGCAACGCCTACGGGCGGCGGCTTCCGGTCCGAGGAAACAGAAAATCAGAGTCAGCCCTAGTTAAAAGCTCAGAAAAGCTTAGTTTGATCTTAAAAATTCCCAAAACCCACACCGAATAGTTCAAAACTGAATTCCACATGATTATCACACAAAACTAATTACAACTCAAATTATGTCAGCTCATAAAAAATTCCAATGGCACCTTTTCGTCTGTCAACATTACTAAAATATTTATGACAGATTTCTCGTCAACACCTCTCTATCCTATTTATCACCACACATATGGCCTACCGCTATAATCATCAAAATATCGTCAACATAATTACATCATTCTTAAAAATTTATGATTTTTACGGCTCATTGACCACTTCCGTTCGGACCATATTGTTTTACGGAAAATTCATCGTGCATATGTGGATAGAAGTGATTTAGGATTTCCTCTATTCTCGTATGTATAAGGGGGAAGGCATCAATTTCACCCTGGCGTGATTTCAGGTTGACTTTGTTGACTTCACAATCTTGTCTCTACTTAACCTGAATAGTGTATAGACAATATCCATACATACGTACATACATCCGTACCTACATATCCATTCTTGTATCAACACTTTTCGGTTATCAATAATTCATCGAGACAAGGGAAATATTTACCTTATCCCAGAATTTGAGTGGTGACGAAAACGATTTTGCGGAATACATCAGGGTCACGACCAACCCTTTTTGGATTAAACCAATCTTCAGATCAGATTGTTGTGTTTGTGCAGCCTATTCGAGTGAACAGGAGGTGTATAGGAAGTTAAATTAGGGAATCATCATGAATAAGTTGTTAACAAATTTCGAAGATTTCCGGGGGAAACCGAACCTGACGGAATGATATGATGTGATTTTAAGGGTGCTTAAGTGTCTTGTTGTCTTGTAATTGAATTTGTTGTGTTGAGTGGAAAATTAGATTACTTGCATAATTTCGTAGAAAAATTACGGGCTAATTTATTTTTTATAGCAATTTTATTTTGGACTTTTTTTTTATGCTTTTTGAATTTAATATTATTTTAATTTTTATTTTATCTCACCACCGACTGTGTTTTATTTATTTATCGCCTACAAAGTATGTAAAATATTCACTTAGAGATTTCATACAATCTGTAGACTTCATCATATACATACATAAGTAGCATTAAATAAATTATCGAATTCGTCACAGGCTCTTGAATACGACGATTTTTTCGAAAGGTTGGTATAAATAATACAGTCCTAATACGCAAATAGCTTTTTTCTGGCATAGACGTTATTTATAAGTTCAAAAGGTCATGGCAATTTATACGATTATTGGAAATATCATGAATAGAATGAACATAGATGAGAAAATACTTTTTCTCATATCTATAGTATCTGGAGGCTGAGTAATTTGCATCTGTCATCATATCTTGGAAGCTTGTAACGTTATCTCAGTTCGCATTTATAGGTAGAGTTGCATATACACCAAAGAAGAAATGGGTCTCAGTTAAACGAAGGAAAACGAATGGAATTATCTGTGCCCTTAAGATCAGCGATGGCCGACTTAAGTTCACGGTTTGGGGTGACTGTAATAAGACCTCACCGATCAATGAGATGGGAGAGAAAAGAAATAATATACACTGGTCGTCAAAATAATAACTACATCCCTGCGTTTTTTGATAAACATCTGTTTTTTCAGTTGTCAATACCTTTTAAGTTAAGCCAGTCTATTGAAACAATACGTTGAAATACGTCAATTAAGTTGTGACCGCCATTTCATGGTAGAAAAGTTTTGAATACGTCAAAATTTAGGGCTCAATTAGGGCTAATTTAATGCCACTTCCCCGAATTTAATGCTCTAGTACTTTTTAAAAAAATCCATGGATAATCTAACTTTATTAAAAGTTAGGACCACCACTACTGAGAATAGGTTAAATAGTATTGTTACTGTAGTGTGCACTGCATAATATTTTAGGGCTTAATTAGGGCCAATTTAATGTCTTTTCGCCGAAAGTAAGAAATCAATTGAGGCCAAGAAACCATAAAAGTAAAAGTTTAAAAAACAAAATTCGCCATCGATGTTAACCTACACGCTACCAACATTTTAATAATACTGCGTTTTTCAGTCGGATTAAATCTGTGATGAACAATAATAGTGGTAAGGAGTTGAATACTCTAATCTTTTCCGAACTGATAAAGGTTAGTAAGGCGTTATCCACAGAAATGTAGAGAAAATATAATTTATTTGCCTGTTTTTCTATAGTATTGATTATGCCTAATCTCCAACCAACCAACTAAGAAACCACGAATCAGCGGTTAACTATTGCTGAGTGCAACAGCGAAATGTAAATGCTAAATTGGTGCCCAGCTTAGAAATTGACATGTAATGCCTTCAACACAAATAGAATTACACTACGCTAAATTTCGGTTAACTTCCCGTTTTCTCTACGAGTATTGTAACAATACCATTTAACCTATTCTCAGTAGTGGTGGTTCTAACTTTCAATAAAGTTGGATTATCCATGGATTTTTTTAAAAAGTACTAGAGTATTAAATTCGGGGAAGTGGCATTAAATTAGCCCTAATTGAGCCCTAAGTTTTGACGTATTCAAAACTTTTCTACCATGAAATGGCGGTCCCAACTTAATTGACGTCGTTGAAATGTGTGGAACATATTAGTAGGAAAAACAGCGTCTTATCTGTTAAGGGTTTTTTTTTTATATATATTCCGATTTGGATTCATTATCCTTCATAATTATAGAGTCCGTAATAAATGCAGTATGAGAAATATTATTGAAAAATAAAATTCTTTTCACGAGAAGTTTTCAGTTTTATTTTATTTTTTATTTTTTTATAATCTCAACTTCCTGCTATGTATAAAAATCCTAAGAATGTCTTCAGCTCGATAAAAGTTGTTTCTTTCATATGATACTGCTCTCTTCCTTCTTGACATGTCATCTGCATCGATCTGATAAGCCTATTAGTATGTATGAGTATATCATTCAAGATACTATCACTTAGGAAGAGATTCAATTTTTCTTTTTCAATTTCATTTATTTATTGACAACATCTACACACTTAAAGCCTGGCTTTCTACTTATGTGTAGGTAAACTTAACAAAAGTAATTTGCTGCACTATGAGCTGGAGTAAACTAAAGAATAGACAAGGAAAAAAACAATAAAATAAAATAAACTAAAAGCGCTAAAACTATATCTATACAATAATAATAAGATGCAAAAAAAAAAACTTATATGTATGTGTTAATCACTAAAATTGGAAAAAGAGTTAATTAAATAATTATCGATAAGAGAAATAATCTAGTATCTTGCCCCTGAAATCACCGCCACCACTCCTTCTGATCACCATAGGTAAAGTATTCCACATCCTGGTAGAATAACTAAACGATAACTAAACCTCGGCACATTCAACGCCACAGTTCTACTGGACCGAGAAAACAACAATTTTTCATGTAGATAGCTAAGCACCTTTTTTACAATTAAATTGTACAAAAATAGAATTACCCTGGAATCAAGATACGCTCTTAAGGTGCATCCAAAGACTGATTTTACATAGGGAGAAACATGGTCATATCGTCTCAGACCGTGCATGTAGCGAACAGCCGAATTGAACGCGACAGTGATTTTTCTTTCCGAGAAGGAATCTACATAGTTTGCAAAACAATTCACATCCGTAGGCATTCAATTTCTGATTTGGCGAGTGCAGCTGAACCCTTTACACCAGCATCATCAATAATTATATTTTCGGAGCGAATATGGATGTTTGTCCGAGGACAGGCTTTCAGCCATTTTGTTCCGTCTGAAATATATCGGTGATTGTCAGCGAATAAAATCTGAGTCCACCTCTGTATGTAAAGAAAAGTTTATTTTCTACTTTTTCATGCGGCTTGGCCTCAGTTTTGTTTGAAAACTCGCTTTTTACTTATTTTATTTTCTGCCTTTTTCACGTTAACTAAATTGTTATTACGTGCTGCATAGAGATATTTTAAAACAATTTTATGACGGCTGAAAAGACACTGATTTACCAGTTTTTCAAAAAATTTATTCGAGTATCAAATCGTTGAAGTACTTCAACGATTTTCTGAAATTCAAATTATGTTTTAAACAGCGCTTTTTAGCTGTATTCCAACTTGATCCCATATAACATGAATTTTCCCGATTTTCCATGTTTTCCACAGACTTTTCCTATTAGGTACTATGAATTTTTTTTAAAAATTTACATGAATTTTCCTCGATTTTTCATGCAAGTTTTCATGATTGTTGAAGATAAAGTATTGATTCCAGTAGGACGGGAAAAATATGATTCCGCATAGCTTATAAGACTTTTTTGTCGGAAAATTTTCCGGAAAAATCGGAAAATTGGAAAATTCTGCATTTTTCCTGAAACAGATTTATCACTAATCATATCGATGAAAATGAAAACTTTATACAACTCATTTCGCTCTACAACTTTGTCTTAGGTTGCAAAACGCTCAAACGCTTCCTTGGTCGGAAAAACTCCGGAAAAGCGTTTTACATGAATTTTCCTCGATTTTTTTTCTGCAAGTTTTCACCATTGTTGGAGAGAAAGTAATGATGCAGTTGATAGGGAACTTGGATCCTGCATAATTTAGAAAACTTTTTTACCGGAAAATTTTCCGGAAAAGTCGGAAAATTCCGGAAATTTTTTTCGGAAAAATCGGAAAACTCTGCATTTTTGCTGAAACGGATTTATCACTAATAAAATTTGTACCAAATTTTCAAATGATTTTTCCCGGAAATTTCCGGTTCAAATTTTGATAGATTCAATTGGCACGCGACATGAACCTGTGTGCCAAATTTCAGCTCGATGTGATGACGAAAAGTGGGTCTACGAGAGTGTCGAAAATAGTAAAAAAGAAATATATAAATAGACAGACAAATTCGTGTTAAAGGGAATGGCTGGCCTCAAAAACGATCCGGGTATCTCGGAAGAAACTGACGAAATTTTCTACATCCCAAAAGTCTTCTGGACTTACGACCTCCTCTTAATCACTTTTCTAGCTGCGCTGAGAACAATTATCACTCTCCACTAAACTTTCACTTCCCCACTTCATCTAAATTCTCGTCGGAAATCTCATCTAATAGAAGATCCTGAATATATCAGAGTTCATTGGCATTGGACATTTTATTACATTAACTGAAATATATTATTATAAAAAATAACCAAAAAAACATTGACCTAAAATATGTATAACCCAACTACGAGGTGGGGTATTACATACCCGGAACAGGTTTCCACGCGTATAGCTCCCGTCACAGTCAGCACAACGCTGATTCCACGAGGACGTTATCTTTCCGGCACACTGTGCTACAGCTACTGAGAGAGCCGTGCTCCAGAAACCATTCGTTTAATGCATAAAGTTTGTTTCTAATATGGGCTGGGTATATAATACCCGACCTCATTCGTACCGGGTTAACGATATGCTATTGGCGGTTCAAGATGCGAGTGTTCATCTCTATGCAGACGACGTTCAAATATATTTAAGCAGACCGATAGGTCTACTTGAAGACTGTATAGGTCGTGTAAATTCCGATTTGGATAGAATATATTTCATGGTCAAATAATAATGGGTTGCTGCTGAACCCCCATAAAATCCCAATTTATCGTCTTTTACAATGACGTACTCAATGACCTCGATGTCCCATCAGTATTTTTAAATGGTTTTCCAATATCTAGGTCAAGTAAAGTTAACAAACTTGGGATTGTTCTTAACCAACATATGAAATGTTGCGAAAATGTAAGTATGAAGCTTCGCAAAATCTATAGTGGGCTACGTAGATTGCGGCTTAAGGTACTAAGTCAAATTGCGTTTCGCAATCACTTTATAGGTCTATACACAAGGCTAATACTTATAATTTAATTTATTATATTTTTATATATACTTATATATATTTATTTCTTCAACTCTTGATGTAGCCTTGTCTCGCCTAGCCTCGCCTCGCCTCGCCTCGCCTTGCCTCGCCTCGCCTCGTTGCGCACGTACCCTTACTTACAGCTCTGCTTCACGAGTAAAATTGTTGGTCTCTGGGATAATGGTTCCACAAGAAAACTCTGTTTTAGTTTTAATTATATGAGTGAAATAGCCAATCGCTTTTACACATGTTTCCTGTATAAATGAGAATGCCTATTTTTGGCCCGACACCTCCAGACATGAGAGATATCTTAAACGATGCATTATCTATCATACTCAGAGCATTTTTTATTAACAATCTTTAGTTCTATCTAGCTGGGGAAGTGTGCGTGTTTGTGGGTGCGTGTGTGTGTGTGTGTGTGTGTGAGTGTGTGCGGATGTGTGTGTGTGTGTGTGTGTGTGTGTGTGTGTGTGTGTGTGTGTGTGTGTGTGTGTCAAAGTTTAATCCAGCACAATTTGGGAAATCTAGTACAGAATCGAATTCCTTAGGTTCTGAGAAGAAGTTTGAGTACCCACACTCCTATTCTTGGAGGCTTGAACAGCTATTGATAGCCATCCCAGTACTTACTTTTTAAGTATTTCCTTTTTTTTTATTCTAACTAAGGTACTAGATTTTTGGCACCTTAGATCGAAATTAACTTGGTAGGGTTATGTCCGATCGGAAAACGGGTTTCACTGTTCGCGTCACCTGATTACCAGCTACAAAACGTAGAAGAAAATTTTTCTTATCATTTTTTTAAGGTATGGGGTAGGAAACCCCGTGGGGGGGGGGCCAAGTTCCTATACCTCATATTGCATATCGAATTAAAGATCTCCCCGAGTACTATCGGGTGGTATATATTTTTCCCGATTCAGAAAACTTTCTCGAGACGTTTTTGCCCGCGGAAACCCCATTTTTCATGCACTTGGGTTACATACCCCCCAGTTAGTAAATTCGCATATATATTTTTACAGTTTTTTCTTAAATGCCCATTAGTTGTGAACATTTTTCTCATAAAATATATTCAGAGTATAATAATGCTTAATATTTAAGACATCTCTCATGTCTGGAGGTGTGTCGGGTCTAAAGTTGTATGAAAAGTGGGCACTCCCCTTTCTTGCTTCCTAATAATCCCATTTTATCTATCTTTTATAATTAGTGGCTCAGTATTTAGCATAGAATCTAACATTGATAGAAAATGTTGTCTTGCTCTCCTTGTGCTCGGTATAGTAGGAAGTCAGCCTAATAATTTGGATTGTTTGCCGCTTATAAAAAAGACAATTTTGAAGACCCTTAAGGGCTGCGGTATTTCGTCATTTACCCGAGCCGGTTTGTAGACCCAGTCCGGCCCTATGACTATATGTAAAGTCGATGCCCTGGCCGCAGGAGGACTTTATCCCTTTTTGATTTTTTCATACAGGCTTAATACATGGTTTATTTTTCAAAGGAATTTGTAATTTAACAAGTAAAATAGTTAGAATCGGTCTAAGACCAATTCTTATGATACCCTAGTGTGATTTTTGAAGTGGTTTTTCGCATTATAAAAAATGTCTTGGACATCGTTTTCAAAGTATACGTAAAAGACCTAAATTTTTATATGGCAACACCAAGAAGTATTTGTCCGATTTTAGTCCATTTTTGAAATTTTATTTGCTAGTACAATGAAAACACCATGCACCACAATTCAGCTATTTATATCGATAGGTTCTCAGGCAGTGTCTAAATATACAGAGGAAAACGAAAGTTTTGTATGGCAACCCCACGAAGGAGTTGCCCGATTTGTCTCATTTTCGAACTTAATTTTACTTTTTTTTTTAAAAGTCCGTGTACAAAATTTCGGCTCTCTAGGTGTACGCGTTCTCGAGTTATCGTGCGCACAGACGGACAGACGAACAGACAGACGGACAGACGAACAGACAGACGGGCAGACGGACGGACATGCAAAAATCAAAATAACTTTTAATATTATGCGTGGGTGCCCAATCCATTTTGCTCTACCATCATTATTTCGAGTATACCCTATAGATTTTATCTAGGGTATAAAAATACTATAAAATGTACATATTACAAAAACAATAGAGATCTCCGTTAAATATAATATTTTAAGGACACAAACTTTTTTCCTGTATTAACCCTGTGAGCCCGAAAATGGAAGATGCTATTTCTAAATAACACCACCAGAGACTGCTTCTTCGTCATAAGTGATTTGATTCAAAATTAACAAAAAAATATGAAAAATATATCTTGGCTCTGTGCTTTTAAAACAGCACTTGAGAAAATTGTCCCTATGTGTAAGTGGTGCAATGCATACTTACTTCCCATCAGCTGAAATTTGAACACCTCAAATCCATTAGACATTTTGTAGTTCCATGCAGTAGTTGTTGATATGTTTAGTGTCATATACTTACTACTGGGTGAGGTCCTTTACTGTTGAAACTTGATGCAATTACGAGATCAGGTGGCATATTGCAAAACCTTACCGCTATGCCAAAAGCGAAAACGTAATAACCGGAAATAGCAACACATACCACTGCTAAAATAATTCATTTCGCCCCAAAGGAAGTTTGGCTAACTCTTATCCTTAAATATGCGAACGAAGGATTTCAGAACAGTGTTGCAGAACGCTGAGCACACTTTAATTACATAACTCGGTTAGCTAGCTATATAACCACTTTCCTTAATAATTGTAAATGTAAGTCACCAAAGAAACTTGGGAAATACCAAGCACCATAAGATTATTCCCATATGTCACATAAACATATTTTCCTATATACTACGAGAGGCTGATTTGGGTAGCACCTGAAGAGCTTCTAGTCTAGTCTTGTGGTATTCATTGCACGGTTCCAGTATACGGTCACGTGAAATTGTGGAAATTTTGTTTTACCATATTTTATATGCATATATCAGCGCACTTCTACATATGGATATTGTAGTTGGTAGGTTTAGTATTGTCTCTTGTCTGGCATCTATGATCGTAGCGCGTCCTCTAGCACAAGAATCGATTGTACTTTCAACCCCTTTCTTGGGAAGTAATTTGTTTGTTGTTACTCACGTATTTATGCACTCCTAGTATTACCTCCCTTGGGGTAAGTGCCTTGTATAATGTGGAGTATAACACATTCGCTTGGATATATAACACATTGTAAGTACCGAAAAGAGCTACTTTTACACATTTATGGAAGACAGGGGAGACGACACTTAATTAAAACTGCATGAGCCTTGATAAAGACATAACAAGCCACAAGCACCTCGGAAAGATCCTTTCCCATGCCACAAATACTAATTTCCATTGAATTTATATACAGACATCATGAAGGCATTACAACACCATCATTACAACACCATCAAGCCTTGACTGTTATTTATGTTGGCATTGTCAGGAATCTCATATACGAGACTAAAACGGGTTTAGAATGAGTGTCTACTTTCGGTGGAACATCATCTCGAATTTCTCATTTCCTAAAGTTTTAATCTGTTATCAGCAGCCTCCTTATGGTGTCGGTAAGTGAGAAATCCGGATGGTCATAATACTGGATTATCAACTGCATAACAAAAGAGATTTTCACACACATCTGTATAGTAATTCTGGTCTGAAAGATAACATCGAATATAAGCCGACATATTTACCGGAACCTCATAAATTTCTAATCAGGAGAATCCAAACACCCTCGCCCCAGATGGTCTGAATTGTATTAAAAACGGATATGAGCCCTATCCTGTCACATCATCAGCGTTTTCTTGGTAGTTCCCACTCGAAGAATTTGATTTGTGCGCTCATGTGTCTTCCATATGTGAAATTTATAATTTATAGTTCCGCTCGAGCGGCCCGGAGGCCCGCTCAGATTCGATAGAAAATTCAAATGCCACAGATTTGATTTAAAATGGAAATTAGGAAACGTGTGCATATAAGAAACGCCTGATGGCGATATAATTTCAATATTGCGCGTGAGTTGAACAGAAAAAAAACAGCAGAGAGGAGAGCTCCTGCAGCACTCAATTTAGTTTGTACGTGGTCTCATTACTGTAGAGCGTCCTTAGAATCGACTACCCCATTATGAAAGGGGTGTTTGATGTTGTTATTTACGAAATGCAGGTCGTGAGCCATTTGGTACTTACTTTTTTCTATCCATCCTGAAGAGGTGGAGCTCTAGTTTTCTTTGAAGAACGAGATGCCGATATGCAAAAGTACTTTGTAAAAAGCGTTTTTCTTTATGGTTCTTAGTGGAATATGAAATTTGATGCTTTTATGTGACTTTTATGAGATTTTAGATAGTAGTCAAGTTTTTTTTTGAACGATATATGTAAATGAAGCTAAAGAAATTTTAAACATATTAACGTGAACTGGAGTGTATTCATGTAAATGACAAATGATATAACAAGCTGGCTCCAATAATTTTTTCGTTATCATTATTTATTTATTTATTTGTCTACAGAGGTATAAATCTTTCAGACATTTCATGAACTTAACTAAATTCTTAAAAGAAAATAAAAATAATAATAACAGTGTAAAAATAGAAAGGAAGAGAAAAATAAAACAGAAATTGAGTATTAAATTGAGAAATACAATTTGAGATTACTTCATAACTACCGTAATTAGTTCTGTGTTGTGATTCATAAAGCAAGTTCCTGGGACGTATAAATCTCTCTGGATAGTATGTAAAAATTAATTACAAAAGCTGGAGGCAGTTTATTTGATATGAGAGAATATCTTTTAATAGAAAGGGCACAGATTACTTGGCTTCTGAGTTCTAAAGTCGACATACCCAAAAGCAGGTATCTTTTACGATACTGGTGGAGTAGTATTAGTTCGAAAATAAGATTTAAATAAAGCAAATTTAGAAAATGATCTCTGAACAGACTTAATTCGGTCTATATGACTACCATAAAATGGTCACAAAATGGCGGATGCATACTCAAGTATAGAGTTGACTAACGAAAAATAAAGGACTTTCAAAGTCCCCAAATCACTAAATTCCTTAGAATTCCGTTTTAAGAAACCCAGCATTCTGTTTGCTCTAGAAACAATCGTTTCAATGCGAGGGACAAAAGATAATTTTCTATCAAATGTAACCTCCAAATCCTTCACCTCACTAACTCTCCGAAGAAAATTATTATTGATTTTATAATTAAATATGACTGGATTTAAGAAAGACACGATCTTACATTTTGAAATATTAAGGTCAAGTTTATTATTAGCACAACAAACAAAAATATTATCAATGTCACTTTGAAGCAGTATAAAATGATTTGTAGAAGTTATTCTACATAAAGTTTGAGATCATCAGCAAAAATTAGCAATTTACAAATAGTAAAGGGTCCAAATGGCTACCCTGAGGAACACCTGATTTAGATTTAGATTTAAGGTGACCAATTTTGACATATTGTTTTCGATCACGTAAATATGAGGAAATCCAGTCAAGCATAGATGAATGAAAACCAAGTAACTCAAATTTCTAATTATGGTCCAAATGCCCGTCAACACCAAAGTATCGGTATTTAAGTTCTCAGAGACATCTAGTGGAACTAGAGGTACTAAAATCAAGTTGATTGATACGAACGACGCTAGGAGTATTGGTGCTCTTTTAAACACAATTTAGATTTTAGATATCAAAGTGGCTTTGTGAGTGATTTGTTGCGTCGGCTGTACGTAGTCAGATCCAGAATTATTATTTCGATGGTGGTCTATTCGACAGGTAATATAGTTGTCTCATTAATTAGTTAATATTATATCTGCTCACATCTTTAAAAATTGTTTTATTATTTATTACCAAATTTTTTTAGAAATTGTACTTGGATTGCAATTTATGCGGACCATAGTTGTATTCCCACATTCCGTTTTTGTATTTACACGGAAAAATGTATTTTTCTAAAATTTTTCAACGGAAAGTTGGGGGAAGAGCGTATAAACAATATAGCGATGCAATAATGGAGCAATATCTACAAGAAATAGCCAGCAAAGTTTTGACGCAGCATGAGGCTGCAGAAAGATATAAGATAAAGTGTTTTCCAATAAGAGGTGTTATTTTAATTAGCCCGCTATTTCGGTAGATGTCACTTTTGGAGCTGTCATTTTTTGACATTTGACTAGTAGAAACTACGCCATTAATAAAAATGGAACGATACACGATTCAACAACGCATTGAAATTATGTGGCAGAGACGGTTCGTAAAACTCGAACATTTTTGGGTCGTCGTGAAGCACCTTGTCGGACCGCAATACAGAAATTGGTAGAAAAATTCGAGCTGTCGGGACAAGTTAGTGATGTGAAGAATAAAACCCGTGCACGTCGCTCAAGAACAGCCGAGAATATTGCTGCTGTAGCCGAAAGTGCTGAAGAAAACCCAGGTTTGTCCATTCCTCGTCGTTCTTTGGAATTAGGCATTCCACAAACGTCATTACACCGTATTTTGCATAAAGATTTGGGTCTTAAGGCTTATAAAGTTCAGTTAACACAAGAACTCAAGCCGGCCGATCATCAACAACGTCGAGTCTTTGCTGATTGGGTCCTTGAAATGCATAAAAATGATCCGGAATTCCATCGAAAACTCATCTTGAGTGATGAGGCCCATTTCCACCTCGATGGCTTCGTCAACAAGCAAATTTGTCGCATCTGGGGCTCGGAAAACCCAAGAGTTATTGTTGAAAACCCTCTCTATCCTCAACGTGTGACTGTTTGGTGCGGTTTATGGTCCCGCGGGGTCATTGGACCTCACTTTTTCGAAAATGAGGCTGGAGCAACAGTTACGGTGAATGGATTGCGCTATCGACAGATGATTAATGATATTTTATGGCCGGAATTGGATGGTATTGATCTGGACAACGTTCACTTTCAACAAGACGGCGCTACGTGCCACACAAGCAACGAAACCATTGATCTTTTACGGGAAAAGTTTCCGGACCGTGTTATCTCTCGAAGAGGTGATCACAAGGATATGGTCCTGTAGGCGTGGTCATGGTGGTCATTTGGCTGATGTTATTTTCCATTATTAACGGCATACCTTCGTCTTCATAATCAAATAAAGATCCGATCATTTATCTCAAAAAATGGCATTTTTCTTTGAATATCAGAATAACACCTCTTACTGGAAAACCCTTTATAATACTGAGACTAATAGCAAATCGTGAAGACAATATAAAACCAACCTTGTCGCCATTGTATCCTCCTGTCTACAGAAGAAAAAGCATTCGTTGACAATGTTGTTACTATGTTCAAATTTGGTTTCCCCCCGATAACTTTATTCGACCTAGAATATATCTACAAAATGTATTTGGACATCCAAGACCGCAAAGTAAAAGAATTTAATAACAACTTTCCTGGAAAGTGTTGGGCAGAAGGCTTCTTAGAACGTCATAGAAAAGAGCTCTCACAGAGATTTTGCAGCAACGTTAAACGGGTCAGGGCTGCCATAGATGAAGATAATTTTTTTTTCTTTAATTTTTAATTCGTTTTTTTTTTCTTTTTACATTTGGAGACTATGATAAGACCAATTTAGTTGACAGGAAAAGAATATTAACTAAACGTGGGTGCAAGTACCCCGAAGCTATAAAAAATTCAACCAAAGTGGCTGTTTGGCTGGTTTGTGGCAATGTAGCCGGAGAAGTTTTGGTGATAGCTTGTAGTGAGGAAAATCGCTATCACAGTTATTTGTCTGGATAGTCACCTCTTGAAGGTTAGGATGTCATGAAGTGTTGAGACTTCAAAGTTCGTGAGTAGCGTGGATGAGATGCATTTCTTTTGCTTCAATATGTCGTAACATGAACTCCGTGTTGCAAGACGATGTTGAAGCGAAGATAGGGCATCTGGTATCAACGCCACAAAAGGCGGTTCAGTGTAGGTGGTTCTTGATACCTTGACTTGACTTCGGGCAATTCAATGTTACCATTGGCTTGGGAACCTCTGGACACTGCTTCACGCCGGACACGACCCAGCGCAGTGATGTAGAGAGAAGACGAGGGTTTCTTTAGTTATGAAAAAAGTTAATTGAATCTGCTATAAGTATACGGCCTTGTGTTAGAAGTCCAATTTAGAACACTAAGGAGTGGTCTCTGCTTTCGGTTGTCTCTATGACAATCCGGGTAGGTCCTAATAGTCAACGGACTATACTATAGCGGACTTTGACCTTGTTAAATTGGCTGAGTCAACATCACGTCATTCCCGTATCCTCGGTGGCTGTAGTCGAATTGTTGCTGTTGTTAGCGTGTACGGTAGCCTCGACAGGGAATGCCCGTCCGTACTGTAAGACCTAGATTAGATTGTTGGCTGTAACAGAATTTATTTAATAGAAAAGAACATTAAAAAAAAGATGCATTGATGATAATCCACCGGGGCTCTATTGAGCTGATGGTATCCAGTTTAATTCTTTCTTTTTTTAATAATTATTTGCTATAAAAACTTGCTGAGTAATTAGGTCTGTTCGCGTACTTCTCGTGCAAAAACTTTCTGGGTAAAAACTTACTCGTGTGGTGGGGGAAGAATGTAAAATGCATGAAAAAGTAAACGAACGCTTTTCATGCAACTTCGTGAAAACAAGAAGAAGAAGTGTGGAATAACATTTGCGAATGAATATTGTTTTATTTATTTTTTAACTTGTTGCACTCTGGAAAAGTCCCATGAGAGTATTGAATACTCAAACTATCTTCATTTGACATTTTGATTGCGCTTTAAAAACTTTTCAGAAAATTCCAAAAATGAACTTTTCCTATGACAGCTGTCAATTTTCCTTGCAAGAATTATGCAGTAACTAAAAACTTCGGGTAAATTCATGCGAGAGGGAAAGCTGTGACGTATGCAAAACTCGTGTGATATTGTGTGCACGAGAAAGTAAACGAACGGAAAATGTGTAAGTTCGTGCAAATTCATTGCAATGCATTGTCACAAAACTGAGTACGCGAACAGACCTATTGTGTTCTTGTTGACATTCAAAACAATAACTTTTTCCGTTCAATTCTGACATCAGAATAATCTTCTCTGTTTTTTACAATTCAAAATAAAAATTTTTGCCTACCTAGCTAAACTCCTTTGGGTCGTGTAGCAAGGTATCTCAAGGTATTCAAATACAGCGCGGTGCTTGTGATTTATTGAATGTACAGCTCAGAACAAAAGCGTCGCCACAAAGTGTTTCAGTATATGTCAATTATAAGGCTGAAAAAATGTGGGATATGTAAACAGAAGACATGTGTCCCCCCAACTGCTTGATATAACCGATACGAAATCTGGCTGGTTCCATAGCTGCAGTTTTGAGGATTGTTTTTTTCTACCGTGTTAGTCTTAAAAAATAAAAATGAGAAGAAAGTTCTAATCGGCGATAATTTGAACTTACACGTTAGTAAAAATCTGAATTTGTATATGGCATCCCTACGAAGCTACGAAGGGGTTGCCTGATTTAGTTCGTTTTAAAAATTGCATCTGAAATTCTAATGTAATTAAAAACAATAGACATAAGACCAATTCTTATGATATGCCCATATAAAATTTTGTAGAGTCACCCATTTGAGCAATTTTGATTTTTGCAGTGGTTTTTCGCATATACTTCTAGAGCGGTTCGTCGGACAGAAAAAATGATTATAACACCAATTTTATAGGATTACAATAAAAATGTTTAGAACTGATCGTTTTCATAGTATACGTAAAAAACCTAAATTTTTATATGGTAACACCAAGAAGGGGTTGCCCGATTTAGTCCATTTTTGAAATCTTATTTGCTAGTACAATGAAAACACCATGTACCAAATTTCAGCTCTCTGTGTCAACGCGTTCTCAGGCAGTGTCCAAATTTATAGTGGAAAACGAAATTTTTGTATGGAAACCCCACGAAGGAGTTGCCCGCTTTGTCTTATTTTCGAACTTAGCTTTACTTTTATTTTTCAGGTCCGTGAATAAACATTCAGCTCTCTGTGTCGACGTATTCTCGAGTTATCGTGCGCACAGACGGACAGACGGACGGACGGACATGCAAAAATCAAAATAACTTTTAATATTATGCGTGGGTGTCCAATCCATTTTGCTCTACCATCATTATTTCGAGGTGTTACAAACGGATTGATAAACTTAGGGCGGATCCGAGTCCAAGTCTTCGTCTTCGTCTTGTTAGTACAGCTAGTGACGTAACATCGAGTCAAGCTCTATCCGAATCCATGTCTATGCCACCGAGCTTTGCTACTTTGTATAACAGTTTAGACATTTGGTTAGACAAAATATTTTGAGGTTTTATTTATTCGCTAGCTATCGAGATCAAGCAAGCTAAGCAAACGGATTCGGACAGGTTAGCTTCGTATTGAGCTTGATTGCATTTATTTTGACATTATGGCGGACGTGGGAAAAGTGAAGTGTAAATATTGTGCATTTTTTACTGTTTTCTTTCAATTCTTCTGTGCAAAATAAGCAGATATATATGTACCAATTAGAGATAATTGTAACACATTTTATTTCAAATTTAATTTAATTTTAAATCATAAATAATAATATTATAATTAATTACATTTATTAATTATAACAAACAGTAGGAACTGGGTCTAAACGTCAAATATCAAGCTAAGCACACGAATTCGGACAGGTTAGCTTCGTCTTCGTCTAACTATTATAATAGCTGACCTTGTTGTATTACGTCACTAGCTGTACTAATAAGACGAAGACGAAGACTTGGATTCGGATCCGCTCTCAGCCCTTTAGATTTCATCTAGGGTATAAAAATACTCCGAACAGGTTAACTTCGCCTTGGTCTAAGTAAGACTTATGCTAGGTGAGTTGCTCGGTGAATGATTGAACAAGATACAGCCCTAAAATAAAGTTCGCTAAAATTAATGAAGGGAAAAATTTGTCACTTGAAATTCGAAATAATATTTCATCAAACAACAATCTTTTAATAGATACCTAAAGACCCTTTTTTTTTTACTTTCCTTTATGGAAAAAGAAAAAAAAATTTACTTTAAATTCTTCCGGTTAAATTCTCCTTGATTAATTTGGTCACAAGCATAACGCAACGGGAAAATGTTGCCAGTGAAAATGCCACCAAAGGGATTCATTCGCTCTTTATCGCTTATTAACCATATTGAGGGCGGGCGTCTGTTCACATAAACGTTAACTTGATTCTTTCAATTGGAAAATTGCTCTCATTAAATTGTTGAGTCGCGTGGCAGTGATTTTTGTTTGTTATGGGTGCGGCTCGCTTTATATACGTATAAAAAAAAAAATAAAATAAAAGCCGCACAAGGCAGAAAATATATAAAACAGGTTGATAATCGAAAAAGGGCGCTTTTCCAGCAACATGAATTTATTAAAACGTCAAGGCAAGAAAACGTTGTTCCAATTTTAAACGCGATTTTATGTCACTTTTGTATGGCGTATTTACAAAAGGCTAAAACCACATGTTCCGTAAATCAAAGAAAATTCACTTCCTTTCCCTTAAATTACCCAGATTACCCATGCTGGATTAGTGTGGCGCGAGCGCACTAGGTGAAGCACATGTGCACTTAAGCATAAACATTCATGGTTTTTTTTTTTTCTATACATACATTTTGACATGCGCCCCATTTGGTATTTCTAGCACAATTTCTATTCTGCGGCTGTTTATGGAACTCTGGCATTTAGATTATGCGCACTATGAAGAAGGAGGGCGGGCATATGTTGCAGATGAATGCATCAAGAATGTCTATAAGCTTCTTGGGTATGACTATGTATATCACACTATAGTTAATTCATCATCGGATGAAGTAAGCCGCAAGATGGTGGTATGTAATCTGAGCAGATTTGTCTTTGATCGTGTAATACTTTCTATGAATCCGACCATGTGCCAAAGTGTTTTTATGCTAATGCTGAAGGGCTGACGCACAGCCAAAGTAAGTAGACAATGAAAACAGGAAGATCTTGTGCAGAATATAGTTAGGAGATATAAGAGGAATTTTTTTCTGATGAGAACTTGATAGGGTCTGCCAGATGTGTTATAGTAAATATAGGGGAGCCCCAATCAATAGAGAATCTGATAGGATCAGATTTCATTGTGTCAGTTTAAACTTGTTTTCCACTTTACTCGCTGGTTGCCCTAAAATTTCAAGGATGGGTAGGAAGCAATTGTTTTGAGATTTATTAATGACAATTGTAGTAGGTGAGAAATTAATTGATTTCATAATCTGCTGTGTGTGGAAAATGTAAAGAAGTCGACTTCCATTCTTATTAAGATTTTCACCAGGGTCCCATCTATCACTGATGCTCAGCTCATTAGAACATCCATTTTCGATGAAATTAC
Organism: Dioctria rufipes; assembly: GCA_963924295.1. Classification (NCBI taxonomy): domain Eukaryota; kingdom Metazoa; phylum Arthropoda; class Insecta; order Diptera; family Asilidae; genus Dioctria; species Dioctria rufipes. The sequence continues at coordinate 32,606,270 of OZ002742.1, forward strand.
GACCTATTTAAGCTTATATAAATAACATCCTGTTAATTAAATAGCCGGGCTCTTTGGAATATATTTTGCATATTACGATGAAGAAATAGTAACTAATTACAAACAGAATAATAAGTAATTGACACAGTTCCTAGTATGCAAATCATTATTATTCAGAAGTCTAAAAAAAAAAAATAATTATAGTAAAAACTAAAACAATCAAATAAGAAAGGAGACAAATTAAGATCTAATAGAAATGAAACATAAGTATAATTAATTAGAAATAAAGACGAATTAGGATGTGCACTAATTAGATGAAAGAAACTTTAATCGCTTAAGAAATTCTTTGCTAAAGCCCACTGCTCTTAGGTCAGACGGCACTAGATTCCACTTACATAGGATTTGAACAAAATCAGAGCTTTCGTTATAATGTGAGTTACATCGAAGAAGAAGAAAAAAACCAACTTCTGTATGAATGCATAAATCTTAATTTCTTATTAAATATGTAGTAATTTATGCAGAAAGAACAGATCACGATGTTCAAGGTGAGTATCTGGTGAGTGACCAAGAACAGAACTTGAAAGCATTGAGGTATGAGCACTACGCGGTAGTTTATAGACAAATCAAATAGAGTCATTTAATGCTACTGTAAGTCTTCTACGGCAGACTGAATCTAACTTTGGAAATAATATGGAACCGTACATGAAATGAGTTGAAAGAAGATATCCATGGACCCATAACTGGCGCAAGAACCCATAAACACCGCAAATAATATTGGTAATATGATTACAGCAGGAAAGTTGAGCATTCAATTTAACTCCTAGATTTCTGACTGAGTTTTGATACGGTAAGATAACATTATTAAGTAGAACAGGAGGCATATCTGATGTATCAAGAGCATTTCCTGATAGATAGGCATACAACTCAACTTATTGGCATTTAAGATCAACCCATTTTCAACTGACCACTCAGATTAACGATGCAAATCCTCATTTATACGAACAGTGCAGTCCTCTTGTAACCCAATTGGTTTGCTGAGGTTAATCTGCACATCATCAGCATATCGATGAATAGATACGTCCAGGACAAACATTGGGAAGATCACTTAAAAATAAACTGAATAAAAAAGGACCAAGAATCGAGCCTTAAGGAACACCACATTCAGTAGAGCGAAGCTACGATATTATGTTACGCACTTTAACGGCTTGTTGTCTATATGAAAGGGACCTTCCCATGAAGTTAACAGCAGATGAAGAAAAATTTAAATTGCTTGCTAGCTTATAAAGAAGGCGAGTATGATCGACAGAGTCAAACGCTTTATTAAAGTCGAGAGGAACAAGTATCGTTAGGAAATCCTGATCAAGGGCTTCTGTAATATTAGATCTTACTTTTAACAGAACTGTTTCACAACTGTGCATTTTACGGAATCCTGATTGCTAAGGCGACAACAACTTGTTCCGGTCAATAAACTTAACAGCTTTGTTATACATTATTTTCTCGAACATCTTACTGAAATAGCAGACTATACTGATTGGTCGGTAGTCTTTCTTAGAAGAGGAGATAGATTTTTAGGGATGGAGATAATAAGAGCTCTTTTCCAAATAGTAGGGAATTGCGATGTGGTAAGGCAAACATTAAAGATGTGAACTAATGTACTAACAATAAAGGGAGCAATCAACTTGATGAATTTAGGAGGAATTAAATCATAGCCAGTTGCAGTGGATTTCACTGCCATTAAGGTAGAAAATACATAAAAATTATCAATGCAGCGGAATACAAACCCTTTATAGTGACTTATAGCCAGTTTTTGATTTCGGCCCTGACCAACAGACTGATTAATCAGAGACGAAATGTGAAATGTTTATTCAAGCAATCAGCGTTGATCGAGCATATGTTCTCATACTTACTTACCTGCCATCCCCATAAAGCGTATATTTCTCCACAGGTTTTTTGAAGGTAAACTAGGGTTTAATTTGGAGGCAAAATAGGATTTTTTTTTGGCTTGCCTGAGTTTTAGTGTGATGAGACACTTTTATATCGTCCCATGCAACTTTATAGCGATGCACGTGGAAATCTCTTTCAGCAAGAAGAGTGTGAATTTCTTGTATTATCCATGGACAGCGTTGTGAAAAGATTTTCTTTTTAATCAGAGGAATATGTCGATAGTATAGAGTTGTAAAATTAAGTTCGATCTTTTCATCAACTGAATCCAGTAAGAGTACATCAGACCACGGTATTGCGGAGCAGTCAGCATGGAACATGTCAAAATTAATTTTATTATAATCACGATAACAAAATGAGTCAGCACATAAAGAAGGATCAAAATCCAGCTGGTATGACAAACATAAGAAATTGTGATCAAAGTTATTAGTTACAGAGAAATAATCCAATTGGAATAGATTGCTAGTATGCCAAGATTAACAATTGTTAAGTTTTAAGTTTTCATGAGGTATAATACGTCTCTAGACTGATTGTGACTCCTTAGCCTATCAACAATAAAGTCACCACCAACAATAATATTCGAGTAACTACAAGAGAGGTGGGAAATATAAATTCAATAAATGCATCCTCTTTAAAACCATTAGGGGGGCAATATACGGCAACCAGAATACACTTATCAACGCCAGTATTAACTTCTACATATACAAAATCAAATGTTGCACCTGGTGAGGAGCAGAAGTTTTGAGGGATGATTGTACAAAAAGGGCTACACCACCGCCGCCGATCCTATCCACGCGATCATTCCTGTAGATTGAAAACCCAGGAATAGATAAAGCATTGTTGAGTATATGAAACTTGAGCCAAATTTTACTAGTCAGAAGCGCATATTAGTATCAAAAATGTCATTAAGAAGATCAATTTTATTATTTAAACTGCGCGCATTAAATGCGCAAATTTTGAAGCCCTTAAATTGTAATTAGAAGAAAAACCCGCTTGCAGATCTGCCATGTGTTTTAGCAATTTGAAGAATTTTTTACGCTCCAGTGGACAAGATAGACGTAAAACAATGGGTGGGCAAGCAGGCCTGTTACCATTAGATGACGTAGTGGCAGCATTATGTCGATTTGATTAGAGACAAGCAAATAGTGACAGTTGATGTTTAATTACGATATCAATTGTATGTTTTGCCCAGATGTTACTGGAATGCGTCTGACTATAATATCAGCAGAGGGCTTACATCGTTTCAGGTCTTCGTTTTCACTTTGGAGTTTATTGCAGGCTAATTTGAGGTCATTGATGATCAGTCGTGGACGAATGATCAGTCGTTGACGACATCTTTATCCCCAGAATGAATCAGAAATACTGCACATACGTCATGCATATATATAATATTCAATTCCACCATATTTCGTTTGCAAACTTTGTAGCTGTTTCAAGGATTTGTTAGTTATTTAAAAATGGTTGACGGCGTTTAAATTGTGAAGACATGGGGAAAGAGAATTACGAGCCAGATTTTTCAATTTCCATTTAGTTTTCTAGAAATAGTAGTTTGAAAATGAAGCTTTGGACAATTTTCGTAAAATATATCTGGGTTTACTTACACCAACCACATAAATCACCAACCATCAATAAAATCACACGATTTTTTGCAATCATTTGATTCAAACTATTAACGGGAACAACGAAGATTGAAATTCAAACTCATTAATAAAAAAAACTATATTTCACATGTAAATATTGTTTTTTTTTTGTATTTTATTTAGACAGTAAGAAGGCGCGAAAGGATTCTTATATCCTGTACAACTTAGCAAAAAGCAGCTTTATTTATGGTTAAAGCTATAAATATCGCCAATAATAACCCGGTAGCGACTTAGTTTTTAGTCGATTAATCCTTTTGTTGTCTTTCTTAATTTTGGAGTTGGGCAACTTAAAGCATCTTCATGGCTTCATATCGTTGTACAAAGAATTACAAAGATGATTAAAGTCACTTAAACCCAAATAAAAATAGCACTGTTCCATGATCTGATACAGAAATTTTCAAAGCTACATAACATGGACATTATTGTCTATACAAGTAGGTTAGGTAAGGTTAGGTTGGATAGGAGGGATGCCGCTATAAGTACCTAGCCTGCATAACTTAAGCCACCAGTGGGTCCATTGTGCCCATAAACCTACCCTAAAACTTCCTCCAGATCAATCCTGTTTCCCTTAGGAAACTCAAGATGCATCTGAACTCTTTGTTTTGCAACTCGACAGACTTGAAAAGCCCTGACCTAACCTGGTAGATATTACAATGGCCCAGGATACTTCAGACTCTCATCAGAATGAGCTACAGGCTTGCAAAGCTACAAAAGAGTCTGTAGGTGTCGTCAATAGAGGAATAACAACAGGAAACCCTAATGCACACCCTTTACTAGGTTCATCGCAGCGGAAAAAGATTAAGACTAATAAAGACTTAGGCAGTACGTACAGGAGTTTTCTAATTTGAAAAAACAAAAAGTTCAGGTGGAAATGGAGGAAAGCAGAGCGGTAACAGAAATGTTAAAAGCGAAAACTGTAGATTATTATAAGAAAACAGAACTAGCAGATTTGCAAATACAACAAATTAAAAATAATTTATAATATGCTTAAAATTCGTGTAAAATATTAAAAAATGATTTAAAAAAAAATTCTCAATAACTGAATTACGCACAGAAAAATCGGTCTGAGTATCCTTTATATTCATTTAAGGTTGCTGTAGGTTGTCAAATTCAATTTCGATTGGTGGAATTTTCCTATCTCTTAAAAGATTGTTTAAAACAGCGGTCGCAACAATTACTATTACCGCTGTTGTGGGCGCTACTAACATTTCTAAAAAAAAAAATCAAATCAAAAGAAAATCACGAATGATTTCGACTGACGACATGTTGAACGAAAAATGCATGAAAGCAAATGGCACCACTTTTATATTCTTGTCTCTTTCTGTGAGAGCAGTATTTCCCACTGAACTGTAACGATTGGTACCGACAGTTGGTAGCATTGACAGTAAGAGTATACTTTCTGAAATAAAAACTGGTGCCACACGTGATGAAATAGTCCATTTATATAAATGTCAGTGATGATTTCATTTACTAGTCCCGATGACTAGAAATCTTCTTTTGTAAATTCCTATAGCACGCTCTACAATTTTTCGTGTAGATTGTAGATATAAAGGCTTTGTTAAAGCTCTTCTCATAATCACTCCTTGGATTACTAAGCGGACTCATCAAATAAGACTTATACGCATAGTCTGATATTAAGTAACTACAACTAAACTCCCCTACTTCGAGTCTGGCTCTAATGTATTGAGAGTACAAATGGAAAACCGCCGTTGTCTAATAGATGGCACCAACAGTAAATGCTGCTCGCAAGTGGCGGATAAGAAATATTACACGGTAAAGTCTGGCATCTGTCAACAACTTTTCGTCATTAGATTTGTGAACTTTTATCGGCGTCATAACGTTTTTTGTGCGTGAATATGTCGAAGTTTCAGCCAAACAAGCGTCATTTGCGGGAAGTTTTGCTTTTTGCTTTCAATTAAAAAAAAAAATATGCATCTGGGGCACGTCGAATGATTGTAGAAATTTATGGTTAAGCTGCTATTAGGGAAAGGACGTGTCGCGAATAGTTTCAACGCTGCAAAATGGGTGATTTCGGCGTGGAAGGAAGTCCCGGACAGGTGAAAAAGTTTGAAGATGCAGAATCGGAGGCATTACTAGATGAAGATTCATGTCAAACGTAACAAGAACTTGCACATTCGTTGGGCGTGACTCAACAATCCACTTCACATCGTTTGAAAGCCTTGGGCGAAACTATCAAAGGAGCTCGGCTACATGTTGCTCAGGTTGCGAAAACCTACCTGGACGTCCTGCCCCACCCGTCGTATTCGCCAAACATCGCTCCTTCCGACTACCACCTATTCCGATCGGCCCGGCTGAGCAGCACTTTCGTTTTTAGGAAGAAGCGAAAAATTGGATCGATTCATGGATAGACTCAAAATACAAGCAGTTTTTTCGATGCGGAATCCATATGTGCCAGAAAGTTGGGAAAAAGTTGTGTTTAGCACAATAAAAATTCAGCTCAAATTTAAGAAAAAAACGGTGGTTTTCCATTTGTACTCCAATAGAAGAAATTGAATACAGTCTGGTCAAGACAAGACCCATGCCATCTAGAACAAAATCCATTTATGTCTATAATACGCATATTCGCATCACAAATAATTTGTGTGTTTATTGCAAACCCAGCAAATATTACGATACAATACCAAATCTAACACGATTCGTTAAGGTGAACTAACCCAGCAAACATTTTTTTGGGTTTTCGCATTTGCGAAAAATTCTCGAAGAGGATAATTTTTCGGTTGTACGAATTTTTCTCGACATATGGCCTTCAGGTTCATAGAACTTGCAGTATAATACGAGAATTTTTCGTTTTTACGAATCTGCTCGAAAAATTACGAAGTCTTCCAAAAGAATTATCAATACAAGATTTTTCAGATTGTCCTTGACAATGCAAGCGTGCCAACAGCATTCTTTTCAAGTATTCGGCTAAAAAAAAGTGAAATAAGTGCTGAGATATTACAATTTGCATTTAGTAAATGTTTCTCATAGTTTGGTTATTTATTTTCAATTGAATATCGAGAAGTTCTCACAAAGCATAGTTTAATCGTTTATCCAATTCGAAATCGAATAGTTTTTTCTAAAGAAATCTCGAATACATATGACCCTTATATATAGCACCAATACACGAAAAATCTTCGAAATGGTCTCGAAAAGACGAAACGATATCGAGTCGTTATTTCAATTAGAATTAACGCGTTCCTTTTCCTTCATTTTCGGCTCGAGATCGAATCGAGAACGACTCGACGATTGAGCGGGTCGGTTCCGATTCGATCTCCAATCGTAATGTTTGCTGGGAAGACTTCGATCTCGAAGTCGTTTTCTATTCGATCTCCAATCGTAATGTTTGCTGGGAAGACTTCGATCTCGAAGTCGTTTTCGATTCGATATCGACCCGAAAAAGGAAAAAAGGAACGCTATATCGAATCGTAAAATACGGTTCGATTCCGAGTCGTTTTATCGAAATTATCTCGAACTTTTTAAATGTATTTTGGTTGCATATAATAGCTTTATATACTCAAGTTATCTTTGAGAAAATATATCGATATCGAAACCTCTGAAAAAAAGTACCACTATCGTCGAGAGTCAGTCAGAAATAAAAGGATTTTCTGAAATGCGTTTGAATTTTGCAACGGAATAAATTCTCAAAACTTACAGTTTCTACTTAGCTCTTCAGAGTAGGTAAAACTTCGCGTGTATTTAGTTAAAATGAAAAATTATTGAAAAATCAGATCCCCCAAATTGTTTTAAGTCAAAACTTCGAGTTTATCGTGAAAAATCGAAGTATTCTCAAATGATAAATTTTATTTACTTCCGAAACTATTTCTTTCCTACTCTTTACTTCTTCGAAAATCTTTCGCAAAAGCAAAACTTCGAGAAATCGTTTTCTGGGTAGCCTTTACGACTCCTAAATCTTTCTGCATTTTCTCCCCCTGGAGATTGTATAGGGATTTGTGTACCTTCAAGTATAAAAAAAAATCATATTTACAAAGCAATATTTATGTAGTAGATACTACTAACCATGCATAACACCAATAATGGTTGGGTATACCGTAGATGGCATAAAATTTAGCTTTGATCTTTCTTAATTCTTCTTTGGTTTCAGGCATACAAATATATTCGTCTGCCAACGATGAAATGGTTTTTGACACCCTTAGAATTATTCTGCTTATGGTAGGTTGAGAACGGCCAAATAAATCTCCATTAATTTATTTGGAAACTTCCTGTTGCATAATACCTAAGGACAATAAGTATTTGGTCTTTCACAGAAACAGGATTATTTCATTTCAACTGAAACTCCAGTTTTCCTTTCAATTTTTCCACCATTTTCATGACAAGACTTTTGCGTAGTCTGAATGTACGCTTCATTATCGTCTCTCGATGTGGATGGTCTTATTTCTTCCATAGCAGTAATTAAGATTGAATTTATTTCTATTCACTTTTTAATGCACTTGAAACTATCTATTTACTGATATCGTAATATATCTAGACAGTTAAATTCTCGCTTCTTTAATTTTTTAACAGCGCTTTTAAAAATATGAAATTTTGCTGCATGACACTTCAATCAGCTGATATCAAAATTAAATTAATTTAAGAGGGGGTAAGGCCTCACTGAAAATCAAATTTTCATTAATTCGTCTCGGTAAGTGTGTCGTTGGTGAATAGCTTTAATTGAAAATTTATTTAATTTTGCTTGGTGAATCGTCGTGAATTGTCGTACAAACATTCCACTTCAATATACTTATTCAACATTAATTTTAAGGATGTAATCCTGTTGCATTTTAATATCGTCCACTTAGCTCTATTCTGCCCATCATTTCTTTAGTTCCCAGAAAATGTTAAACCTTGTTGAAAAAAGATATTCATCTCATCAACTAGAAATTGTTTATAATAAATTCAGGCAAGTCTATGGATTCGTTGATGACATTTAGACTTTATGGATATAAGTTCAAATTAAATCTTTGAATCTGTTGTAAACAGGGGTTGAATTGTAACCGAAATTAACTAAAGTGGAAAATTTCATTCAATTTTTTGTTCGTCTGATAAAGTTCTCAAGAAAACTTTATTTTTGTTTTTTCGTGAACTTTTTGTTTTTAAGATTAAAGTTCGTTCCATGGACAAACTTTATTTTACCTCCGAAAGGGATTTCATACTCAGAAGAATAGAATTTTTTTTTGTTTTTGTTTTTTATTTTAAAATTTGTTAACTTAATTTTACTTCGTCGAGTTGAAGGACAGTTTGTGATTGTTTGAATAGGTATTTTCGATTAGTAGAATTTGGATAGTTGGTTTTTTTTTCGGAATTCGAAATTTGATTGAAATGAATGAATAATTCAATGTTGAATAGAATTTACTTGAAATTCTCTACTATCGTGCTTGTTTAAAAATTAAATATTTTTTTTTTAATTTGTTCAAAGAAGGGAAATTCTTCTATATGTCGGTAGAAGGGAAATTTATACATTTTTGTATAAAATACATACATACATATATATATATCCCACACAGCACAAATGTGGCTTTGAAATACCGTCCAGTCTGAATTACCAACTTAGGATATCCCTGGGAGTGACGAAAGTTCGGCGATGGGATGTCTCTAGTAGATCCCATGCTCTTCCCACAGGATTTCCTGTGGTTGTACTTAGGCATAGTTAACGCATTCAATATTGTAAAATTCCTGCTTCAAGCGTACCTAGGACGTCTTACGGATCTCATTATTATTATTATTTTGCAGGAGAATATCTGAGGATATTAGCTAGCCATACGTGATGGGATTTGGTTGCGAGCAATCATTTTTCCTGTCGGTGTAGAAACGATTGCGTGCTCATGTGTGGTTATGATAGCATTCCATGTTACGCGTGAGCAATCATCTCATTTTCCCTCCAAGTTTATCCCTCTGAGTGTCACACACTTCCCACACAGCACAAATGTGTCCATGGTATGTTACTGGGAAATCCTGTTAAGATATATAAATTGTCTGTGGGAAATCCCGTCCGGTCCCAGTTAATAACTTAGGACATCCCTGGGAGTGACGAATATCCGGGGTTGGGGTGTCCCTGCTAGATCCCATAACCTTCCCACAGGATTTCCTGTGGTTATACTTATGAACAGTTCACACATTCAATAATGTAAAATTCCCGCTACAATAGTACCTAGGACGTCTCACGGAAATCCTAATTTGCTAGCAAAATGTACGGGAAACTATCTAAGGTATTTTCTGGGATTGTAAATTTGTTTCTTTTTTGATAGAAATTTTTACAAAAATAAAAATAAATTCTGGCTGGAAAGTATATGCCAGAGATGGATGCACTTGCACAAAACATAAATCCAATAATGTTAGCACAGGAAAAGTGAATTCCTATGACAAAGTTACTAAAAAACCAAGTTCTGAAATGTACAACTACAAAACTTTACCAAAACAATAAGAAATTTTCATAAGCGAATAGATTTCTAGTATAGCTTCACGCGTGTAACTAGTTTCAACAACTCAGTTTCCAAATGGTTTCTTTCAATACGTACTTTTTTATCATATTTTTGTACACCAAGCAACAAATTAGTGCTTTCATCAGAGAGCCACGCAAACCATCAGAATCAGAGAACAAGCCGAAATAAATTCTGGAAGGGGAAAAACGAATTTCCCATGCTTGTCCCAAAATTGTCCTGCACATCCCGTATGTATTTGTCTGCAACATACTGAGAATATTCCAATAGAGAGTAGTTGTGGGATATCCCAGGGAATAACTTATGGGAAATTTTTAATAACTCCTAGAAATAAGGTCCCAAGTACATACTGAATACTTCCTGTTTATCCCGGGAAAGCTATGGGATCTGTGGGATAAGAATGGGATATCCCTGGATAAATTTGTGCTGTATGGGCTCCGATGATTGCGTGTGCGAGTATTCCCTGCGGCAGACAGCGTTGTTAGACGGACGATACTTCTCGCATATGTACGCGAATTTCTACTCAGGTACGGTGTACAAGGCAAAATTTATTCTCCTACGCGAAACTACGATAATTTCGGTGTCAAATATTTTCCAACCAGAATTTTCACAATGTGGAAATATTTCAAACAAAGAGCAGTTGTAAAAGCTAATTTAAGGCAAATAAGCAGAACCGTTGTCCCCGGAATATACAAGCCATGAAGTAAGACTTGGGGCCCAAATTAAATACATTTTGCCTTGTGTAGGAGTTTTGCATATAAAGGTAACTTGGATTTCGTTCAAATACCATAATTTCCATAAATTTGTTCTGCATGCATTTTTTTTTAACATATTTGGAAAGAAAACAGGTTGCAATTTGTTATAGCAGCTGAAGTTTATTGTCAAAAGGGTATATGAGTGTCGTCTCGAACGTTGAAATTTCCGAGAGGACAACCAGTCACTAAAGATGATACAAGGTTATAAGAAGAATGTTCAGTTCACATGAAAGCTCCAAGTCTACTGGTTTTCCATTCGGAAAAATTGTACCGTGTGTTACGAACGAGCTTTTTAGCATACGCCACGTAATCGTGCGAGTTTTCCGAAAGGAATCTTGGGCTAGATTGCTCGCACGAAAATCCCTATTGTTTGAGATTTTCTGGGATTGTAGAATTTTTTTAATGGGTAGGCATTTTTATAAAAAAAATAAAAAAAAAAAATAATGGCTGGAAAGTATATTGAGTTCCTATGGCAAAATTACTAAAGAAAAGCGCGTTCTGAAATGTACAAGTAACAAAGTTTGCTCGAGTAAGAAGAAATTGCAGAAGCGAATAGAATTCTAATATAGCTTCACGCATGTAGCTGGCTTAAACAACGCAGTTCTCATATGGATTATTTCAATACTTACATATTTTGTTGTTCGGTTTTTGTTCTCTAAAAACGACACACGGAAACACACCAAGCAACAAATTAGTGCTTTCACCAGAGTATACCACACGAATTACAGAACATATACCGAAATAAATTCTGGCGGCTGGAAAAACGACTTTCCCATATTTGTCCTAGAATTGTCCTGTACATCCTGTATATATTTCTCTGTAAAATTCTGTGAATGCTTCTGTGAAAAATAGTAGTTGTGAGATATTCCAGGGAATAACTTATGGGAAATTTTTAATAACTCCTAGAAATAAGTTCCTAAGTACATACTGAATACTCTCTGTTTATTTCGGGAAATCTATAAGATCTGTGGGACAAGAATGGGATGTCTCTGGGTGATTTTATGGTGTATGGGTTCTATATATGAGCCGCTCACTTTCCAAATCGATTAACTCCATTGTTTAGTTCACCTACAATCATAATTCCCCGATGACTTGATGTTAATACTCATTAATGGTTCTCTGACACATCTCTCCAAGCCATTGATCCCTTGAAGTAACCTGTTTCTAAATATGTAAAAAAATAGGAACCACAAAGTAACAAGTTTTAGAACCATCACAGAATACTTATCTAAAAATCTCTATCTGACATGTTCACATTTCAGAATTCCGGAATGTTTGTTGGAATTTCTGTTATAAATCCACCCGGGGCATTCTATATTTCCAAACTGCAACTGCCGCCTATTCACCACAACTCGGTTTCTAAAACATAAATAAAAATTCATCAATAAAATAAAACAAATTATATAAAAAATGCACCAAAACTTACCATTTCCCACGTATATTTACAATTCATAATGACATATAATGTCATTACGTCAGACAGCCATTTTCGCTGTAGTCAGAAGCATAGTTATTAGTTATGTATTCAATGGTCAGGGGCTGGATTCCGCAACTATGAGTTTTCGCGTGTACACAAACTTTTGTGTACACCACTTTGTTCCGATTCCGCAAAAGTGGAAATGAGTTTTGCTATCAAAATTGTGTACACTTTAATTAATATTTTCTCATGGCCATTTTGGTCGTGAATTTTGAATAGGTACCTGTGAGTTTTTGTCAAACGGTATTTTCAAAATTATTTGTTATGTCATTTATTTTATTTTACCATTCTCTAAGACGTAGTCGCCTTAATACTAGTGAATTCATGTAACTCATTTCTTATAACTAAACTTAACTTCTTCAAACAGACTATTTTCTCACTCAAACAACATTCAGCACGAAAATTTTCATTCAGCACTTAAGTGTACACAGATCCTTACGGAATCGCTTGAAATTCAAAAGTGTGCACTTGCGCTCACGTGAGCCTTTCAAATCGTATACACTTGCAAATTCTTCACAGTTGCGGAATCCAACCCCAGAAGTCAAGCAAATGCATCGAGCATTGCTAGGGCAACAACAAAAGGCGAGAACTCATAACTGGATACAGCGGCTTTATAAAGCCGACGAGTCACATCAGAAAATCATTCTTGTCTCAGAGTTCATCTGATTCGGAGACTAATCCCAGAATTCAAGGATAATATTCCTAACCTCTATTATAGAAGATTAATTCTATATTTCAGAGATTAATCTGAAGATTCCTATCATTTCCTACACTCCTGCTTACATCTAAGCAGAAGAATAATTCGGCCGAAGAGATTAATCTGCTACTCGCCTGCCTACACTTAAACAGAAGAATAATTCTGGTGCACAGACTAATCTGCTACTCGCCTGCATACACCTGAGCAAAAAAATAACTCTGTTGGAGAGACTAATGTGCTACACTCCTGCCTACACCTAAACAGAAGAATAGTTCTGCGGCAAATATTAATCTGCTACTCGCCTGTCCACACCTAAGCAGAAGAATCCGCTGCACAATTTTATCTGCAATACTCCTGCCTACACGTAAGCAGATGAATAATTCTGCTGCAGATATTAATCTGCTACTCTCCTGCCCACACCTAAGCAGAAGAATAATTCCGCTGCACAAATTTATCTGCAATACTCCTGCCTACACCTAAGCAGATGAATAATTCTGCTGCAGAGATTAATCTGCTACACTCCTGCCTACATCTAAGCAGAAGAATAATTCTGTCGTAGAGATTAATCTGCTACTCTCCTGCCCACACCAAAGCAGAAGAATAATTCTGCTGTAGAGATTAATCTGCTACACTCCTGCCTGCATCTAAGCAGAAGAATATTTCTGCGGCAAAGATTAATCTGCTACTCGTCTGTCCACACCTAAGCAGTAGAATCCGCTGCACAAATTTATCTGCAATACTCCTGCCTACACCTAAGCAGATGAATAATTCTGCCGCAGAGACTAATCTGCTACTCTCCTGCCCACACCTAAGCAGAAATTTAATTCTGCGCAGAGATTAATCTGCAATACTCCTGCCCACACTTAAGCAGAAGTTTAATTCTGCGCAGAGATTAATCTGCTACTATCCTGCCCACACCTAAACAGAAGAACAATTCTGCTGCAGAGACTAATCTGCTACTCGCCTGCATACACCTGAGCAGAAAAATAATTCTGTTGCAGAGACTAATGTGCTACACTCCTGCCTACACCTAAACAGAAGAATAATTCCGCCGCAGACATTAATCTGCTACTTGCCCATCTGCCTGCCCATACCTTGGCAGAAGAATAATTCTGCTGCAGAGATTCATCTGCAATACTCCTGCCTACACCTAAGCAGAAGAATAATTCTGCTGCAGAGATTAATGTGCTACACTCCTGCCTACACCTTAACAGAAGAATAATTCCGCCGCAGAGATTAATCTGCTACTTGCCTGCCCACACCTAAGCAGACGAGTAATTCTGATCAGAAATAATCTGAAAATATTTATAGTTTGCTTGTGTATACACCACACGCTGCAGCACGCTGCTACACATCAGATAATTTCACAGAGACTTATTCTGGAGTAGGATTAAACTGAATTTTTAATTTGTTTTTTATTTTTATTTTATTTGTTGGAATGTTTTATATTGAATTTATTGTGATATTAGGTTAACAAAATTAAATTATACATTTTATTGAATAAAAACTTTATATTTGAACTTAGAAAGACTGAGTTGTCCTTTTAAAAACCGCCACTCCTTTCCACGTTTGAGACTAAATCTCACATCCATAAAAGAAAAGGTAGAAAATATTTATAAATTTTCATAAATTTTTTGTGTTTTCATGCAGTCTCTCATGACAGCAATTTGTATGGCCATTTAAATTATAAAAACGTTTCATGCTCCCAGTTTTAAACCCTGATCTGGAGTCTTTTCAATTTGATTAGTGCATTCTTTCTCCACTTGAGAATGAGATTGTCCAAACTTTTCACTTCCTCATAGAATTTCCTAGTCACAATAAATTTCAGCTTTCTATCTCTTTGATAAGTGTGAAAAAAAAACATGAAGTATTTTATATACATCCTTAATTAGCCATTTAATTTTGTAGATGAAATGCCTCAAATACGATCCTTCCCATTGAAAAAATTCAAAAATACAAGAAAGCTACTATAAGCTATAGCTATACTTAACGAAGACCTCCATAAAATTCATTATCGATCCATGAAGGCATATAAGAACGAAGGTACGCAAAAAACATTTTTTTCTAACGCTCGTTAACGGTCTGTGAAGGCATTATATGTAGCTCAACAATGTCAGGCAACGATCTATACGCAAAGTAATTTTTGACAGACAGCAATTTAATTAGAAAGGGTAAAATTAAGAACCGCGCGTTGCAATACTTTGAAAGTTAAAAGTAACGTGAAAATTTATCGCAATGTAATGCTCCAAATATAGGTCACCGCTAATTTGCTCCACTCGTGGAAACTGGAGTACCATCCACACTAAATGATAAGCCGATAGACGTGAAATTAATTGCGTTTTATTTGAAAAATGTTGCGTAGAAAGTTTTTTTTTTCCAAGATGAATATAAAATCCATTAACTAGTTTACAACTTTGCAAACTTTATAAGGCGTTCGTACTAGCGTTTTAGCATCTTTTAGTAGATTCTTATGGTTACCAAATTCGATTAGAATTTTTAGCAATTTTCATTAATTTATTCACAGACTGCTCGCCCACTCTGCTAAATTGATTTGAAGTTCAATTGCTTTATTGAGTGGCTGCTAAAAATAAATGGCAATATAGCAAAAACTGTAATTATTTTAAATTTATGTGGAAAACTTACAATGCAAGTATTATATTATCTTGAACACTTTTAGCTGATTTAATATGCACATTTTCGTCCCAGCTAATTAATGAGATAATTTGCTGAATCTGATGAAGTTTCTTCGGAACTGAGTGGTGGTGTGACAACATATCACAAAACAATTTAATTTAATTTAATTTTTAAGCAAACATCTTTTTCCTTTTAAATTAATCTTTTTGTTCGATTTAAGTTTATTATCGAATTTAGTGTAGCCATACATCGTACTCTCTTAACATCGTTCATAACTTATTCGGAAGTCTGCTTGGCTTTCAGTGGTGGAGTCCTCTACGCGATGGCCTCGAAGGCCTAAAATAAGCCGGTTAACTTACGTGATTTCAAAAAGGTTGATTTTTTGTGTGGCATCAGAGAATTATATTTTATGATCAATGCTAAAAATGGCAGACACATTGCATGATAGGAAAGTAATGGCAGACGGCAACAAAGACGCGGAAATATGTGTACATATAACTAACGTCATACTACGATAACTCGAGAATGCTTTTACGTAGAGTACTGAAATTTTGCACACGGGATTTTGTTTGGAAAACCCTTCGTAGGATTGCCATACAAAACTTTCGTTTTTCACTATATATTAGGGGACTGCCTAAGAACGCGTTAACATAGAGTGCTGAAATTTGGTACAAAATGGTTTCATAGTAACAGTAAATATTAATTCAAAAATAGACTAAATCGGGCAACCCTTTCCTAGTGCTGCCATATAAAAATTTCGTTTCTCACTATATACTTGACCACTGCCTGAGAATGCGTCGAAGTACAGTACTGAAATCTTGCACACGGCGTTTTCATAAAAATTGCAAATACAAATTCAAAAGTGGCCCACTAAATCAGAAATCCTTTCTTGGTTTTATATGGCAACACCAAGAATGGGTTGCCCGATTTAATTTTTGAATTTGTTTTTACTATTTTTTTGAGAACCCTGTGTGCAAAATTTCAGCGCTGTACGTTGACGACTTTTCAGGCAGAGTTCAAAAATATAGTGAAAAACGAAATTTTTAAATGGTAGCACCTAGAACGGGTTGCCTGATTTAGTCTATTTTTAAACATGTATTTACACGAACCACGAACCAAATTTCAGCTCTCTGCGTTAACGCGTTCTCAGGCAGTCTTCAAATATATATTGAATAACCAAATTTTTGCATGGCAACCCTAGAAGGAGTTGCCCGATTGGTTCCATTTTCGAAATTAAATTTATTTTTTCCTAAAAAGCCCGTGTGTAAAATTTCAGCACTCTAAGCGTTCTCGAGTTATCCTAGTATGTGACGTTAGTTATATGTACACATTTTTCCGCGTCTTTGTTGCCGTCTGCCACCACTTTCCCACCATTCAATCTATCTGCCATTTTTACCAATGATCATGATATATATATACAACTTAATAATATTTTTAATAATTCGAGAAAAATGTGTAATTAAAAAATATGTGAAAGTTCAGATATGAAATAAATTAAAAGAAAGAATTGTTTTTTATTTAATTTAATGTTTCCATGATTTTTCGTTGAAGATCGTTAAAGGGCTCTATATAGGGTAACGATAACTATCATTAATATGATATACGAGGTATGTCCAGAATGCAGGAGTGTTCGGTTCAACGACAAGCTTTTGATGAAAACTGTTGTTATAGTTCCTTGTTGAAATGAACACTTCGATTCCGAATCACGTCAGCTGCGAGGTGAGGAGCGTAATCCCGTACCGCGCCATTGCAGGTTTTTAACTAAAACAAGACCCTACACCACTAAACTCTTGAGACGACAAGGCAGTGATGCCTTCCTGCTCACCAGTAGCGAAAAAATTCAAAATCGTTAATTCGGCCCGAAATATTATGGCCCCTGTCTTTCAGGTCATAGGGGTATTCTCGACATTGATTTTTTTCCTACGTTCCCACACAGCCAACTCCAAAAACAACTCTTGGACTTCGGGTTCTCATCTTTTCACCTCTCAGAAATACCTAATTTATGGTAGGAAAAAAGTTTTCGACCGACGATTAGGTCCAGAGTGCCGCCAAACAATGGGCCAAAGTGGTGGCGGGAGACATTTCTGACGAAGGTATAAGAAAGCTCGTCCCTCCGTTCACAAACTACATTGAAAAGGAAGGAGACGAATTGTAAGTCGAATAAGAGTGTTTATAAATTTCGAAATTTTTCAAAAATATATTGATTTGATTTACTTTCTGGACGTGCCTCCTATAAAGGTATCGAGTTAAATATCAATATGTATATTTTAATTTAATATTCAACGAATAAAAAGAGATTACTCTTTTGGACTTTTTACCGGGTTAAACTTAATTTTCTTCAAGAAAGAATTTTTTGGGATATCTCCGGTATATAGCAAAAGCTAAAAAATGTTCTAATTTGTTATTTCATCACACAACCCATTAATTTTTGATGACAAGTTTCAAGTCTTGGTTTGACTCATCAACAGGTCCCAAATAGCGAAATTGGGTGATTAGAAAAACAAATGAAAAAATGAAAACAGAAGAAAGAAATGAAAAGTTTAAGAAAAATAGAAAAAAACCATTTTTTTTATTTATTAAAAAAAAAAAAATTTAAAAAAATTTAAAAAAAAAAAAAAAAAAAAAAAAAAAAAAAAAAAAAAAAACAGATTCATTCGAAGCGAATCGAACCTGTATACGCCACGCAGTGGGCTGAAAAATGAAGAAGAAAAAGGAAGAAGAAGAAGCGTTTCGTGTCAGCAGAAAACCTTCCACTCATCGGTGCAGCTTGGTTTTCTGCCTGCTGCAGACGCTTGAAAATAGATCAAACCGATCTCTTCTCATATAAACTCAGAATAAATTCTGGGTGTGAATTATATGAGGAAAAAAAATTAGAACATTTTTTAGCTTTTGCTATATACCGGAGATATCCCAAAAAATTCTTTCTTGAAGAAAATTAATATTCAACGTTAAATATCGTGGTCAGATTTGATGTCGATTTTTATCAAAACCCGTGATAATTTCATATAGGAATTCTTATAGCTCAAGCCACATGCAAATCATAGTTCTTTATAGCAACCAATAACGTGTGATTGCACGGATAATTACCATAGGAATATGAACAAAAATCTATCCAGCCGTGTAACCATCAGTGAAGCAATAAGATTTTGTGAGCGAATAGATGAACAGAGTCTTTTTTCCTTTTTTCCATGAACTCGTTCCGCAAATTTAAGTAAATGTTTATGCAAAAGCCTAAGGACGTTTTAAAAATATACAAAGATTAAGCTATTGTAAAAGTATTAAGCGTATATTCTTTGTTGCCAATCCTTTATCTGTCAAAACTACTTCACATCCGCCGGAGCAATGATTCCATTATCTTCTTAGTAAAACTTTCAAAATGGTTAAAATCTCATAGGCACACTGAACTGATTCAATTCTAGCAAGATCGTAATCGCAGTTCATCTCTTATTTATTATTTATCGGTTGCCATTTCAGAAAAGCCCGTTGGACATCTTCCATCATTGCCCGAAGAAACACTCAACAAAGTATTCTTTTCAAATTCAAAAAATCAAGTTTTTACAATTTAATCGCAATATAGTGGAGATCAGGTCAAAGTTAGATATTTAACCTTTATTAGGATGTAGCTTCACCAAATATGTATTATTAGAAAAGTGTTTCAATCAACTAAATTGGTTATCGTAGCCTACTTGTTAGCGATCTCTAGATCAGCTAGAAAATGAAAAATATTGCTAATGTCGTGTAGCCTTCTCTCCGCCCTAGGGGCAAATGAAATGAAGTAGAATACATTTAAAGCAAATGATTTAGGTAATTTATTGGAATGGCATGAAATATGAACATAGCATAAACATAAAGATCATACATGACAAAAAATAGCATATTTCTTTTTTCAAACAACAGCTCATATAGTAGCTGTTAAACTTCGATTTGAGTTTGGATTACTTAAGTTAAGGCAAAATTTCAGGTTCAAACTGTACGCTGTCACGTAAACTATATAAGTATCTCAACGTTTATGCCCTCGCGAACTGACTTCGTGCCGACTGAAATTCAATTGCAACTGCTATGTATATCACGATGCTCCCAGAATGGGTACTAACCCATCTTGCCCCAGAGCCCCACTTTGTGCCGATTTCCCCTACTTATAAAATAACTATCCACGGCACGGCAATAATCACTTTTAAATCCAAAAGTGAATTATTGTCAGTTTGAAAGCTCATGCCACGTTTATAGTGGTCAAAGCTTGATCCGAAAATTGCCGATATTGTGATATCAGTTGAATTTTGATCCATGCATTCAACATTGGAGACAAATTTCGAACCCCTTAGCTCCTAGTAGCTGGATATATAAGCGCTCAGTCTTCTTTTTCTCCAATAAACGTATCTCACCGAGTACCATTTCCTCTTGTGAAGTAGTATGTATACTATAAAATGTAGCTTATGCCCCAAAAATATTAGCTAAAGGCTCATTCAGACTCGGCAAGTTACTTGCAAAAGTAGAGACTCTGTTCACTTCCGTATGCCTCTCGTAGGTCCAAAGGCTTACTTGCGACAAGTTGGAAATCTTATTCCGCTCTTTTCTAGTTTCTAGAGCAAGTCCACACTTTTAACTTCAATTTTATGTGAATTCTAAGCATGGCGGATGGTGTAAATTGTCAGAAGAACTAGATTGTGTTCCACTTTAGTTGCATTTCAGCCAAATTCCTGCAAAAGTTGTTCCACTTCAGGCAAATTCCCGCAAAAGTGCTTGACGAATGTGAACATGAACTTGCTCATATGTAGCAATCTAATTATGCAAGTAACTTTCCGAATCTGAATGGTCCATAATGGATCACCTATTCCCCTTAAAGAGGAATAGGACAACGAAAATCATTACCTGTAATATTTCTAGGAATAATTGATTTTTTACAATATTCACTTTTACGTTAAGAATTATTCTAGAATAATTATTAAGTAAAAAATTAATCCTAAAAAATAAATAAATATTCTAAATTTTCAAAATTCTTTCTCATTGCAGGTAAATCTACATTTGCGCGGAGAAATATGCTTCTTTAATTTAACTAGTGTGGAGTGGTAAGTCAGCTGCCCGTTTTTACATGTAGATAAAGCTCTTCAGGTGCTACAACAATGTAATATTTGAAAAGGAGTATATCAAAAACCTAACGATCCAGATGTTTAGAATATATAGAGTGTAGCGATTATTGCGAGAGATGACGACATCAGCGAGAGGGAGCTTTATGATTTGAACGAAACTGAGATTTATTTACGATTTTTTTACATTTGTGCCCTAATTAGACATCAGATTCCATCAGGGCTATGTCCCCAATTTTAAAAAGTGGTAAGAGGTAAAAAATTAACAAATGGAAGTTGATTTAATTGAAGGTTTGTGTCTTTTATAGACATTGTATAAAAAATTTAAGAAGAATCTGAAGGATAATCGGCAGCACTTCCAAAAGCAAAATCGCGCTTTCTTAGCTCCTTTCCAAACTTTTGTCTCAAGGGACTACCTCCTTTCACATTCTTCTTCTATAATAACACTAGGGAGAGCTCGTTGGCGTTACCTGGCGATAATATAGATACTTAAATGGGTGGAGGTAGGGTGGGAGTAGGGTGGGGTGGTTAGAGATAAATAATATCTAAGGTATTATCTGACTCGATCGTGCGATTCCGTACAAGATTTCACTCTGTGTCTGTGTGTGTGTGTGTGTGTGTGCCTCCGTATATGAGTGTGCGTGCATACATTCATGTGTGTGAGAGAGAGTAGCTCTCTACGTCGACGCGATGCAGTGCCCAAATATATAGTAAAACTAGGAATTTTGATATGGCAGCCCTACGAACGAGTTACCCGATTGGTCCCATTTTCGATCTGTATTTGGAATTTTTGTGAAAACGCCGTGTACAAAATATGAGTTCTCCACATTGAAGCCTTCTCAGGCAGCTAGCAAGTATATAGTGAAAAACAAAAGTTTTGTATGGCATCACTAAGATTGTATAACCCAATTTAGTCCATTTTTGAAATTTTATTTACCATTGCTATGAAAACACCACGTAGAAAATTTTTTGTATGGCAACCCTACGAAGGAGTTGCCAGATTGGCCCCATTTTTGAACTTAATTTAAAATTTTTTTTAAGGTAGTCACGTGTACAAAATTTCAACTATCTTCTTTGACACGTGAGGTAATGTCCACATATATAGTGAAAACCTAAAGTTTTGTATTGCAACATCAAAAAGTGTTCGCCCGATTTCGTCCATTTTTGAACTTGTATTTACAATTTTCATGAGCTCCCGACGTCGACGCGTTCTCGGACAGTTTCCAAATATAAGTGAAAAACTATAGTTTTGTGTGGCAATATCAAGAAGAAGCTGCCCGATTCAGACAATTTTTGTAATTTTATTTACTATTGCGATCAAAAACCTTGTACAAAATTTCAGCTGCCTACGTGTACTTGTTGTCTGGCAGTATCCAAATACTAAAAATCGAAATATTTGTATCACAACCTTACTAAGGAGTTGCCCGATTTAAACTATTTTTGAACTTGTATTTACAATTTGTATGAAAACGCCGTGTACAAAATTTCAGCTTTCCTAGTCGAAGCGTTTTCAGTCAGTTTTCTGGGCCTCTACAACAGCGCCATCTATTGTGTCCAAAACTATTCTATCTTTCAAGTTGGTTACATTTTCTTGTGCTTCTTTCGTCCTTAATCGATAAAGATGCAATTGATCGACATCAGAACGAAAGTTCTTCTGGTCGGACTCAAATGAGATTTGATTTAGTTTTACGATTTTCGTCTTTTCGGTCTCAGTATTTTCACTTCTTGGCGTCGTAACAAAGTTTTTTATTTATAATATTAATTAAACGTTCGCCAGTACCTGCTCTTACCTGTTATAAAAAGTTTATTTCATCCAAATTCTCCACTGTATCGGACGTTCAATCAGATAAGACAGAATGGCGTCCACGCGAAATGGCGATTTTAGAGGTCACTCACGAGCATCAGCAAACGTTCGGGTGAAGTAACGTTGGTATGTTTTTCGGTATTTTCTGTTCTTCGCTCGGGAGCAAATAGTACACCTACCAAATGGCTTCCGCCGCACATCCTGATTCGACGTTTTTCCTCCTACTTCTGAAACTGCAAAATACGTTTATGTAAATTTATCCGTCGATTTTTCAGTCTTTCTCCAAATGGCAAGTTTTATAAGTTCTTTTCTAAGATTCAACAACCAGTGGATTTTTTGTAGTTCATAGAAAGAAACTGTTCAACGAAGCAATATCCAAACATTTGTGGAACAATGCAAATGGCCTTCTATTGCTGGTCCTTTTTACTGTATACTCATTGATCATCTTATCCATGGTATCAAGAGTTCACTTAGTGTGATTATAATGTAGAATTATCCCGGTTTGAGTTTGTTTGTTTCATCGCTCACAGCAATATCATGTTCGGTACTTACTACCAATCAATGTTTCTTGGCATTTGGTACAAACGAAATCATCGTTATGTATTTACTGAATGTAAAAATTGAAGATCGTTCTTGTCTATTTTTGGTGGATCATAGCGCCTTTGGTATATCTTGTTTATTTTTTCGAAGAGTGCCACAAAGTGTTAGTCCAAGATCATACAAACTTCTCTGCTCCTCCTCAGATTTATCTCCCTCTTTACCAGTATAAACTTGGAGATGCTTTGCATACGTTGTATCTACTATATATCCACAAGTGCCCATATTTTTATGTCATATCTGACTGGCTTTGATTTCATGTATACAATCTAAATGGACACCTCCCACTGAAGGGTACACGTAGTTCATTAATTGTAATGCCTAATCTACAATGCATGGTAAAACCACGTCGTCAAAACGATATCGTTTGCTAAAGAATGCATATAAATACACGAAATATGTAAATAGTGTTAAGCTGCCAAATCAAACAGCTGTTGACCTGTCAATTATCATAAATGTAATTGCTTTCTCGATTTCATTACAGAATTATATCAAAAGAAATATTTTGTCTCAATAATTTATACTGTATACAGCTTACAGCTGTTTTGTTCTAAATTCTCCTACATGGTTCTAAATTATGCTGAATATATCTTAGGTATTACTACATCGTTTTTGCTGTGTTCATGTCGTCAAATGAATGAAAGAGAAGAAACATTTTTGCAAGCATGAATTTTCAAATGAAAGAGTGTGAAGCAAACACAAAAATCCATTTCGTTTTGACGACGTAGTTTTACCATGCATTGTAGATTACGCATAAGGTGTCACCCAGGGTTATAGTTAATAACACAGTTTCCAACAAATATCTCAAATGATTCCCTGATTACTGGTATTTTTTCCTCCGGTGGGTTTTTCCTGAGGGCTGTATCATGCCATTTTCCTAAATTATATTTTATTACTTTATTGCGGCGCATACTGTGTCAAGTGACCTATAAAGTTGACCATAAATCAAAAAATGAAATAGCAATACGCGATCGTATTTATTATTTTCGTCTACCTAGCGTACGGTCGTCAACGCAATTCGCTTCCTCTCCTGTTTTTACCTGTTTTTATGCATTTATTGTGAGTTCAATTTCTGAAATATTCCACTCTTTCGTTATGGAACCATCAAGTTCAGGTATGTAATATCGTTTTAGTAACCATTACTTGCAAAAATACATACACTGAGTTTTAAATAATTGCTGTAACATAAAATGGCCGTTACCTCCATTTCTTTACCCAAATTAATAGTAATTCAATCCCTAGTAATTAATACTCATATTTATAATATAACTTTAATCACTTTAAATTACTCTCAGAAACACATAAATTATTACTTTTGTGTGTGCGCCCCCCCCCCCCGATCAGATTTTGATTCCTTCGTTTTTCTAATGAACATTAATTGTATATTTCATAACCCCGATTTTACTACCTCAGTATTTGAGCTTTTTCAAAGACAGTGAATATTGATAAAAATTAAATATTCCATCATTACTTTTAGGAATGAGTCCGCTAAAAAAATTTTTGATGTTATGAGAAGGTCAGGGCAAAATGAATTTGAGGACCAAATAATGCTTTTCAGAGAATAGATTAACATCAAAACAAAATCAAATCAAATCGGCCTTTAAATCTCATCTAAGGCTCAGTATACAAGATGTTGATATTGAATGACAATCAATAATATCTGCTGGTTATTATTTGACGAAGAAAAACACGGTTAAAAAAATAAAAACAATTAAATTTTCGAAAAATACCAGTTTTCTTTAAACGAAATTTCGAATTTTGGAAATTTTCGAACATGAAAATTTTCGGATTTCGAAAATGCATAAACACACCAAATTTCATCATACTACAGCTGAAGGTGTAAAAGTTATTGAGTAAATACGAAATATGTTTATAATTTCCCCTTTATTTCCCCTCCAAAAGAAACACACTTAGGATTATAAGTAAATTGTGTATCATTTGAAATCATAAAATTCAAAATTGGATTAAATTTCGATTACCGAATTCGCTTAAACTTTCGAAAATATTCGAAATCGAATTCGAATATACCTTTAATAACACCCATGCAAAGAAATATTCAACTTAGGAATTCATTCATTATGCCTGTGATTTATGGCCAACTTTGATTGGCCGTTGCTCCACTGTGCGGCGGTATACTTGAGACGGCATTTCTCTGCACCTTTCTTGGTAAGATCCATTGATTTCTAGACTGCTTTATTACTAATTGCTTGTCTTGAATCGGTAACATCGATTTAGGATATTGGTATTCACATTTTAGACGAATTCCTTAGTCTGTCTCTTCACCGTATTATCCTTGCTTACTACCTGTACTGTTCGTTAATAGAACGTACACACAAATTTGATTAAGTGACTGAAATGAATGCACTGGTAAATTTGGATCAAGATCAGTGGTTTATTTCTTAACAACGAATCAACACTATTCACTTTATTTTAACTTTCAAGTAAATTCTGCACTGATTTTTTAAGACTGCCCACTAATTATATTAAGATCAGATTATGTATCAAGTTTTCAGGTCAACGATTCAAACGTTTAGGGAAACACACTTACAGGATTGTTTATAATAAATATATAAATAGATATTCAATATAGGGTTAATATAGAGCAAAGTTAAAATAACTTAACTTCGAAACACTGGCACACTTACTTAGCTTAAATAACTTGAGCAGTCGTATTAAGACAGGATTATATAAACTGTTGGGTCAGAGATCAACACACACCAGAAAACACACTAATTGACACCGATTAATGATATACGATTTTTAGAAATAGATATGTTGAGACAAAAGTCTATACATAAGTTTGGGTCTGAGATTTTTGTATCACACTGAAAACACTTATTAGCACCAAGTTGTCATATAAGATCGTAAAAAATGTAATAAAAATATTGTGTAAAATTTATGTGCACATGAGATGTATAATATAGATATATATAAGTTAAAATATAGTCAAATAGATATATGAATAAGTATTAAAATGTTACAAGTGACTGGTACTCACCGATCTCCACCTTGGCACTTGAGGAAATTGGCTTTCAGCTAATGTTAAGACCCTTTGTTCTAATGTTTTGTAAGAACAATTCTTTATTTCTGTCGAGACCAGAAATAAAGTGTTAATGTTAATAAGATTATCTTAACTTCAGTCGAGACCCGAAGCAAGATTCTTTATTTCCGTCGAGACCAGAAATAAAGTGTTTGGTTAGTAAAAGATTATCTCAGTCGAGACCCGAGATAATATTCTTTAAGTCAGTCGAGACCCGACTTAAAGTGAATGTTAGTAATTATCTTAACTTCAGTCGAGACCCGAAGCAAGATTCTTTATTTCCGTCGAGACCAGAAATAAGGTGTTTGGTTAGTAAAGGATTATCTCAGTCGAGACCCGAGATAATATTCTTTAAGTCAGTCGAGACCCGACTTAAAGTGAGTGTTAGTAAATATCTTAACTTTGTTAAATGTTTTACCTATTTTTAGGAAAATTGTAATTAGATTGAATTTATTTGATTTTCAGAATTCAATTTCAGCATGGTATTGTTGTAATATGTTCCCTTTTGAGGAATTGTTTTTTAATACGCATTTAAACATATGATCATGATTTTAATTTAATCTGCTCAATGAGGCTATACTTTTATATTGTATTTGTGCAATATGTTATATAGATGATAAATACCTGGCTTTGTATGGTTGTGTATTTATGTTCTGATTGAGTGATTAAATTAGATTTAATTTTATAAAAATTGTTATGCTTTGTTTTCAGGAATTTTTTCTCTTCAGAAGGTATTTGTTAAGAAAAAAATATATTCGAAGCGATTTGGTTCGAACACTACCATGTCCTGTGACATGTTCATTTCAGCCAATTAATTCAAAATATCTCTTGATATAAGGTTATGCATCCTACAAAATAGTGACTAAACTAAACATAAAATTACATGAATGTTCGAAAGTGATTCCAGGTATCAGACTCGTCCTACGTTGTATTCGTATGTGTATGCAGGATACTTCCGCTAATTAGGTACTATATGGGGTACAACACAGTGTACCCCAGCTACTATCTTCGCTTATAAAAGCAAATTTTTACATAAAAATAAGCAGGTGAATTGCTTAAAATATTTTCAGTTTTCCAAGAAATGCTTTCAGGAAGTTTCGTTTCATAATTATGAATTGTTTTATGAATATAACAAAAACTGTGTTTTTGGGTTACAAGATGTACCCCATGTCGTGCGAGAAAGGTTAAAACTTAAGCCACATCCGCCTCTTGAAGGTACACTTTCATATTTCGTAACTCGTACCGAAACGGTCTTGTTATACCATCTTTTTTTTTTTTTTTTAATATGTATATTTTGAACATTTTTCAGTAAGGAATTTTACAACGTTCCTTTATTTCATAAAACTGCTCTTTTTTTTTTAATCATCAGTTGTGGAATCAAAAACTACCTTACTTGCCAATATTTTGTAGGACAGCCGCAGAGAGAAGTATAGAAAAATTTAATCGCAAAAAGCGAAGGATATTTCGTGAATAACAATTTCCTATTCCATGAGATGCTTATGTGTATATGTTACATAGGAGGAAGGGGGGGGGGGGGGGTGGCAGACGATTATTGTGGATATAAGTACAAAAACTGCAAGTAGCGTATTTCATTTTTGAATTTTTCTTTATTACTGTATTACGGCAGGAGAAGGATGTATGTGTTTTCTCCTATTATTATGCTCGTACAAGTTAAATTAAGTCCTGCTAAATGAATGAGGATTAATTTGTTTTGTCGAGAATTAGGTACTCAACGTTTTCACCACATTCTACCTACGTTATCATAAAAATATTTCAAAATTCCGAGTCTAGTAAAGAACGTGAAAATCAGGAAGTATTTCGCCAAGTCCCCGATATCTTTTCATCCTATTTAGGTAAAACTATGATAAAACGGGTCTTTCGTATGAATGATATTTCGATAA
This sequence comes from Dioctria rufipes, assembly GCA_963924295.1. NCBI lineage: Eukaryota > Metazoa > Arthropoda > Insecta > Diptera > Asilidae > Dioctria > Dioctria rufipes. Next base: position 32,634,253 of record OZ002742.1, read on the forward strand.
TTATCCTAACATTCCCCAACGAATATGTTAATACAAAAACCTTATTGAAGTGAATGCTTGAATAGTTACTTGTGTTTTTTTTGTTTTAATTCTGAAATAACACAAACACATGAATATTGTTTGCACCCTTTTGTCAGAATTTTGTCTGTTATACATATAAATATTGAATTCAGTTTTGGGGACAACTTTTCATCATATCAATGAATTTTATTAATCCCGGAAACCATCATTAAGACCCATTTGCATACTTAATTCCTTTGGGAAAATAATGCTTTCATTATTAATGGTTTCCAAAATTGAAAGCTTTCGCAGTACTATAGTGTGTTTACTAAGGGACGGAAAACAATGGAAAGCTTTCCTGTATTTATTTCATTTCGCATGAACATAATTATTGTTAATATTCCGATTAAAATAAATGAAACAATCGTATTTTGTCATAAATGCAATGCAATTGTATCCTTCCTGCCAGCTCAGATTTATACTTTCACCACTACCTGTTGATGTTGCAATCATGATACATTTATCTTTTTTTTTACGATTCAAAGTTGAGGGACTTCTGTTTTAAAAATATTCATCAACATCAATATTGTTTAAAGCTTACTGTGATGCTAGATTTGTTTAAAAGAAATGGTCTCAATTAATCGCAAATTGCTAGCGCAAAGATTAGATAAATATGATTATCTTTAAGGATGCGACCACAATCTTGTGTAAAATGTCAAAAGAAGGAAGGATGAGGAGGATAAATCTTTCACCGATTTATCTTTACTTCGATTCTGATCAACCTTCGCCATCAATGGAAATGGCAAACATAGTGTGATTTTGTGAACGCTACCAAACTTGGAGTTGTTATTGCCGAAAAAGCATGGACTGAATAGTTTTTAGTAACAACTCATACATAAATGCGGACCTTTGTCAGACTCAGTCCTGCGAAGTTCTAGTATTAAAGAAGTCCTAGTCCTTACGAAGTCCTTACGAAACCCTAGTCCTAATGAAGCCCTTATCCTATCTCTCTCAACTAGTAATATCCAAACCCGATATTTGTGCACATACACGCGTGTCGCGAATATGGTTTCACAATCCGCCCACCAAAACCAGGGTGTATCCTCCATGGTGGTCAATAGAGCAGGGGCCGGATTCTGTAACTCGGAGAGCTTGGGAGGGAGTTTGGGAGATGAGAAATTTCTTTTTCCCCGATTAAAACTCCCGAACTGTCCATTGCGAATCTCTAACATACTTGGAGAGTTAGGGAAAACGTAAGAAGTATCGCAATATTGAAGGACGGCTAACTGTGTGTGTGAGGTTCGTAGAGCATTGGAGTTTTTTTTCCCTTCGGATTTAGGGTCTATAGTACAAAAATATAGATGAAAAATTTTTGGGGTAGGGACTTTTGCGGTGGGGGGTCGTACCACCCCTCATTGGGGATTGCCCAAAATACGTAATGTTTCGTATCAAATTAAAGAGGGAAAAGCGGGTAATCGAGTGGAGTAGTTTTTTTTATCATTTTAACTTCATAACCGACTCTATACCGCCGAAAGACGAATTTTTTTCCCTTGGGTCATATACACCCCAGTTCCTATGATTTCATATATTTCCTCAGTTCTTTATTTCACATCCAATAGTACTCTGTTGTGAACATTTTTCTCATGGAAAGTGAATTTCCACGACTTGCCAGTTCTTCATAATGATGCGTTGAAAACATGTCCATTTTCGTACCAAAAAACGCCCATTTTTTATCTTAAGAAGGACTGATTCACTTCTTTTGCAGTTGTCTCCAAAACTATTTACCGGACTCAAAAACTAATTACATATCTAATTAGTGAACAAAATGTAGATGGGATTTCATCCTACATACAACCTTTAACGTGCATATTTAAAATTTTTATAGCATCTCTTCTGTACTGGAAGACGACCAAATTAACCATTTTCGAGTGAATTACAATTTTTAGCGGGTACCTTGGACCACCAAAATCCTTATTTCTCTGTAAGTATTGCAAGGATTTCCATACCATAGCCAGGATATGCAGTGAATCCATAATTCAATTTGAAAATCCTAGGTACATTGGTACCTTCACAAAAGGCAATAAGAGCAGACAATACTGTCAGTTGAGAAATATTTTTCTTACTTCTCCATGACTAACACAGCCGAGAGTTTTGTCGAGTGGAATAGAGAGTTTGATAATTCTCAATACAAATTTCCCGAGTTACAAAATTTTCGAGTGGAGAGGTAAGTGTCAAAAGAACTATCATCTCCACAACTCTCCGAGTTAGTGAATCCGGCCCCAGGAGGGGATGGTACTCACCCATACAAACAAAAAATTGAATGCCCGGGGGGAGGCATATAATTCACTAAATACCTTGTATCTTAAAAAAATTACAATGCGTACGGCCACAGTTAAAGGCTCATTATACACACAACTTCATGGTCTTTCCAACGATTGCTCAACCACCCAAGTAACAATTTTCCCAATTTTTGGTGACTGAAGGTGATGGGTAGTTTTATAAGGGGTATATAATGGTTACTCGGTTATGAAAAATTTCAGTGGTTATATAAGAGTTTTATAATATTACCTATTGGTGACGTAGTTATATTAGAGTTTTTTAAAGATTACTAATGGTTATCGTGGAAGTAGGTTACTAAAGGTTTTATAACTTGGTGATGGAAATGTTACAATCACCGGTCTATATAACTTAGACTAACCATTACTAGAAGGTATATAAAAAAGTTTTGTAATTGTTTTGATCACCACGTTATATAACTTATTGGTAATAAGGGTTTATTGCGGTATCCGTGGTTACCCTTATATAACTCGACAACTTTCAGTAATTTCGGTGACTTTAATAAAAACTGGGAACTTTCGGTAATACATATACCCACTATAAAATATCGTAAAATTTTTTGGTGGCCCTTTAGTAACTACTGTGATCGTTATAAAAACAAATTACTTTTAGTGTCGAATGGAGCCATTATAACACTACACGGCGCGCCCAACAAAACTTATTTTAAGAATAACTTGACACATCCTTCGGTATTACTTTAAGATATATAAGGTAACACAATATAACCAAAGGGTATATAAGAACAGTAGACTGATTTTCGTTACTATAAGATATATAATATTACCAAAGGTAACACAATATAACCTAAGGGTATATAAGATCACGAACGTCTGATTTTTGTCACTATAAGATATAAAACATTACCAAAGGTTACATATTATGACTAAAGGGTATATAAGCATCATTTTCGAGGTATGGTAGTTTCTTCAGTTTATATAACATTTGTAGAAGTTTTATAAGGGTCATTCAGTTTATATAATAGAGACAGAGTTTATATAAAACTACTTGAAGTTTTATAATGGTAATTAGTTCATTTAAGTACAAGCCGCCAATTTTTTCATCTATGCATTGCAGATAAAAAAGAAAATGTCGGATTAGTCAATTTTTTATATTGCAGATATATGGCTTCAGTTTTATTTTTATATGAAGAAAATACATCTTTTTATGTATATAACATTTCTAAATTATGTTATGTTATTTTTATGAATTAATATCACCTAAGTGAAAATTTTTAATTTTGTCATATTTAATTAAAATTATTAAAAATTGCTTATTTTTGGAGGGGTCTGTATTTTTTAGAAGTATCTATGATGATATTCACAGTAAAATTTCAATTGCAGCTGAATTTCACCACATATATGCCGAAAAATTGTACTTCTGAAATGTAAAAATATTAAACCCTTCCATTATAAAAATGCAATACAAAAAAAAAATCGAAATTCTATGTCAAGATAGGTTTCGTAAATATTTGCATATTATTGTTTTATTAAGGTAACGAAAAATAATTTCCCTAACATTTCAATCACTTAAAGTAATCAGCCTGAGAATTACAAGCGTTGTGGAAACGTTACCATCACCATTATAAACAAAGTTTATAAAGGTAACCGAAACATTACCGCAACCACTGCTATAATCGAGAGCACCTTGGGTTATATAAGGTTTTTATAAGAAGTTATATTAAGGTAACCAGAATATTTTGGTTACTCATTTTATAAAACTTTTAGTTATATAACGTTACCTATATCAAGTCACGGTAACCTTTATATAATCCTCCATTTAAGCTCTATAAGGGGTTTATAGTGGTTACAAAGAGGTTTCGAGTACTAGTCTATATAACTCAAGTTATATAATTTGGTAATGGAAACCTCACCGTTACTACTATATAAAAAAAATTGTTTCTTGGGCAGCCCGGTACCCCTCACCTTCTCCTCAGCGGCTAAATGAATTGCATCGAATACTCCTTCTATGTCTGCAAATACACATAGGGCCACCTCTCTTTTTCTTCAAGAGCTTTTTGGAGGTCTTTGATTAATATGTGAATTGTAGTCTCAGCAGATTTGTCATCTTAATAAGCAAACTGCTCTTAGCCGAAGTGGCTTCATCAGCTCTTTGTATTGCTCCACTATCTGATAGTTTTCCTCCTTTTCGTTGGAGTTGTTTTTCGATAATTCTTGCAGCCGCTATGGAGTTATTAATTTACAACCTATTCAGATCATACCGAAATTAGCCGATTTTTTTTTTAATGACGTGTGAAAAATGCACTATAGTTGCATTACTTGACAAAAACAAAATTTCTTCTTCAGATGATGACATAATTTATATTCTCTCACTTCGCGATTTACGAAGAAACTGAACGCCTTGTTGTGAACACTACACCTCGAGGTGTATCTTCACCACGCCTCGCTTAAGTGCCTAGCCTCGCCTCGCCTCGCCCCGCCTCCCCTCGTTGTGTACGTACCCTTAGGTTTGAGAATAGCTTTGAGAATAAGTTAAAAGCTAATAACTCTAGCTCAAATTAAAGAGACGAGTCTACACTCTTTTTGCAAAAACAATGAGGTCAAAATAAAAAAAAAGGTAAAAAAGTCCGAAATTTTTAGTTTAGACCACGATAACTCCTGAGATAAGAAGGGTAGCGGGCTGGTTAAGCAGTCGTTGGCCATGTAGTTCTGCATACAACGAGTCTTTAACTGTGACCGTACGCCCTGTACATTTTAAGATACAGGGTATTTTGTGAAAAACTAGCTTTTTATCTTACTCACCATGTAACTCCGAAACGGTTGATATGCGCCCCCCCCCCCCTCCCCTGATATAAAATTTTGTGTGTGCCTAGGTGAGTACTATCACCTCTTGCTCTATTGGACCACCATGGAGGAAACATCCTGCATATGGTTAGTTTTGGAAATTACATCTGGTAACCAGATGATTTGCAGAAACCCGGAAATCGTAAATATCGAGAACAGACAGTGGTCTGATCGAGAGATCCTTTGAGCCCTTGTGCCCATTAGCACAGAATTTTAAGAGATTTCTATCAAATTCATCAAATCAACCTGAGCTCCTCTCGAACAGAGATGACGGAGGGGCAATTTTTTTTTCAGACTCTCTGGATATTCTACTTAACTGAACTTCCCTGTAAATTCTTAAAATGTTCATTCAACCCCACAAACTGGAATTTAACATTTCGTTATAGTCTTACGGCAGGAAAATAAGCCTTCATCACCATTGACAAGGTTAATTTGGCGATATGTTCATTAAAGCCTTTCAAGTCCTTGGGTAAAGACGAAATTTTTTCTGTCAATTTCAGATCTCCAGAGATTGCTAATTAGTAAAGTTTCATTTCTCTTCCAAGCCATGTAACCATAAAAATGGGCGCTACACATTGGAACTAAACAAGAAATCAAAAAGTATTTTATATTCCTATCTTGAAGGTCGATTTCTTTCCTTCTCAAAATTCTAGAATGCATTTGAGAATGGGAACTGAGAAACTCTATTCCAATAAGCAGGTCGTCACACCATCAGTATGCGTATTCAAAAGGAAAGTCCGTTGAGACGTAATTCCCTCTATTGAAAAAAGCTATCCTTACCTTGCGTAGATTCACAGAAGCAGCTAATAATGAACCAATTCTCTATTGCCTATGTATAAACATGTGAAATTAGATGAAACAGTAAAATATTTGAGAATTAATATTCTATAGAGATAAAACTGAGGTGGAATCCATAATATGAAGATAAGGCGAACATGGCTGGTAGAACCTTCACCATGTTTCGAAGTTCTAAGGACTCTGATGTTTCTATAGATAAACACAAATATCATCCGACTCAATGTCTGTGGTGTATTTAGATTTTTTGATACTTGGGATTTTGAGGCCATCCTCAACATACATCCCATACAAATCATAAGAGTTGAAATTAACCTGTAATAAGAATTCTGTGTATTTCTTAAATTTGTCCGTGCGTGCTTAATATGAACAGGGGTAATGATGACCTCGTTGAGGTCATCTAATCACTAAATTCTATAAAATAATGGCAATTAAACTCTGTGCTTCAACTTACCAACTTTTTACATATATTACGTATGGTTTCAAGTCGGTAGAAAATATTGGAGCAGACGTCTTTAATGCAACTATGGCTATTCATTCGGGGTTGTTTAGGCCGAAAGAAAATCATGCCGAAGGCATCTCCTCGATTCTGGTACATAAACCGATGAGATTGCCATCTTCTCGAATAGCGAAGATGTTCTCATAGTCTTGATCAAACCATTCTCAACATTCAAATTGGGAATGGTGTGTAAAGTAACACTCAACTCCCTATCAAGCTGTACTACCTGTGATACACATAGGGAAATTTATCTGAGCGCTTTTATTCCATATGCCTGATATAATTGAACATAGTGCTAGTCTATTAGATCTGTTTCTAACATCTCATCCTGAGAAGTACTCAAAGTCAGTGTCATCTTCTCTTGGCAGCTCGGATCATTGTCTCGTTTCGTCGGAATTCTCCATATCATCACTGAAACCCACCAGTCACCTTCGTAAAAAGCGACTGGTGTGGTACTATGATCAAGCTGATTGGGCTTTATTCAATAAATTCATTAGAGAGTTAGACTGGTCTGAGTGTTTTTCTTCGAGAGATGTTGAGTGTTGTTCTGAAAGCATTATCAACATCTTATGGTTCGGGATGCACAGCTTTATTCCGCACATTTAAAATATATTAAATCTAGCCATACAACTTGGATTAACAATGAATGGTATACAGCCATAAAATAAAGGAAGCTGCATTTTAGACATATAAGCTGTGCCATTCGGCGGAATTGAGACAAACCGTATTTTCGTAAAATGAATTGAAAGTTTTCTCTCCCGCCGTTCAATTCAAGTTATTTTGGACGGTGTTATTTCGGACTGTTTTATAATTCATGCCGGTGTACCGTAAGGTTCTGTGTTCTGTCCTACTCTCTTCCTCATTTTTATTAATAATCTGCTAGCTTCCACTTTTAATCCTATTCATAGACGACAGCACCCTTGATTTTGTGTACTCGTTCGACTCTATAGCTGATTCCCGTGGAAATGCTACAGTTGGCAAACGAAGCCACATGTTCAGTTCAATAAACCATGAACTTACAACAATACTCGCTTGACGCAGAGCGAATCGGGTCTTGTTTAATGTTTCCAAAACGCAATGTTGTCTGTTATCACTCAAACGTACTGCAACACCCAGTCAACCCATTTCCGTCGATAGAGAAGATATCTCAAACTCGCCATCCCTTAACAATCTTAGTTAGTCTGATAATATTTTTGGTATTACCTGGGCTTCTTGCAAAGATGCTAGAAATATTCTACTCCATCAGACTTAGCGCAAATCTACAAGTCTCATACTAGACCTAGATTAGAATATAATTTCCATATTTGGGCAGTAGTTGGACGTACTGCATTGTCCGCGTTAGAGAAAGTCCAAAAGAAGGCCTTCCGACTTATTGGCGATGACATATCAATAGCAACTTTTGATTCCCTAGAGCACCGCCGTAATATCGATTGTCTATCTTTCCTTTCCTACTTCTATACCAATTGCTCTGACGAAATATCTGATCCCTTGTAGAATTCTTGTTATCCACACCACACGAGCTGTAACCCTCACACCCTTGAAGTCAAATTTGGCCGTACCGTGAAAGTCTCCGATTCCTTCATAACAGTGGACCAGTTTACCATCATCTGTTTTCCCCTTTAGCTATGAGCGGCAAAAATTCAAGCGCAACGTACACCGTCACCTCTTTGACTCAACATAATAATTATTTCTTTCCTGCAAATGCTGTGCTATGGCATCATACCCTATGATCCTACGGCATTATACCCTATGATCCTGAGCTTTGGCATCATTAGAAAGAAAAAATGTGTCATCAAATCCTCTGAATATTCTGAAAATACCCCAAAAAACGAGCGAGTAATTGCGAAGTATTCTTTACAATTACACTGATAACAGCGCCAACTGGTAGTGACTAGAAATATAAAATTTGTGTATAAGTAAATATTAACAAATATTAACAAATATGGAAATGAAAAATGACAATTCGAAAATTATCATTTGCATCGCCCGAAAGTGATAAGTGAAATAAGACCCAGAAAGTTCCATATAAATTTGAACGTGTCAAATGTGAAATAATGTCCAAAATTTTTGGGTGTTATTTCACACTTTCGGGTTTTATTTCACTTATCGATTCGAGTAAAAACAGAAGATGGTAAATTGTTCCACATTCGCACAGTTCGGGATACAAAAGCATCACGAAATTTTACTGTACGGCCAAAAGTATTTTGAAGAGTGAGAGGATGTGCGCGGCTTGCAGCTCGAGTATTGGAATCATTCTATAAGGGATCAGACTAGATATTTCATCGAAACATTGGCCATGCTTGTAGCGATAAAGGAGCGAAATGCATCCAACATTTCGACGGTACTCGAGTGGGTCGATACGGCAAGTTATTGCTAAATTGCCAATAACCTTAAAGGCTCTATTTTGGATAATATCCAATGAAGCTAAGGCTGTACGGCCAGCCCCAGCTCAGATGTGAGAATTGTATTCTATTCTAGGTCTGATATAGGAATTGTAGAGGAGCGATAGATTTGATGGGCTAAAATATTTCTTACACCTTTTCAGAAAACCAAGACATTTCGATGTTTCTTGGGAATTGAGATGATATGATCTGTCCAGTTTAGCTTACTGGAAATATTAATGCCAAGAATGCATAATGACAGTGTATCGTAAATCAGTGCTACATCAAAAGAAACAGGAATGGAAAAATTATGATCTTGTTTTAAACAGATGATGGTCTTAGATGGATTGAATTCGACGCGATTCGCTTTGTCCCAAATGAGGATATTGGCAAAGTCGTTATTCAATGATCGAATCATGCAATCTCGGTTGACAGATGTGGCATTCCCTCTGGAGTCCGCAAGAGTGTCAAATGTGTAAGCGTAATCAACTTAATATTTTTTATTGTAATATTTGCCGACTATCAGTATAGTCGACTTCGGCTCGATTACTCCATAAACAAACCTCCGAAAGAACTGCAGGCGAAGTTCAATCCAAACTCAACGAAGGGACTTTTGTGGTTAAGTCATCCTTTAAAATACTGGAATCCAATCCTATCTCTCTCTCTCTCTCTCTCTCTCGCTATCTCTCTCTTTCTCTCTCTATATCTCTCTCTCTATCTCTCTCTCTCTCTCTCTCTCTATCGCTATCTCTCTCTTTTTCTCTCTCTATCTCTCTCTATCTCTCTCGTATATGTATAGGATAATAGGACAGAGCCTTATATAATTCATCCCCTCAATCCAAGTTATACGAAAATTTGTGGCCTTCTTAAATTCGAAACAACAATTTCGTTTTGATGAAGTTCGTAGTTAAATTTAAAGAAATTAGTGAAATTTTAGAAACATCGATTTGAAACCTCTACAACTCAGTAGTGGAGAGGAACATGAAGATGGTACCACTACATTTTTATTACGTACGAATGATATCCTTAGTTTAGTTGAGCTTTGCAGAAATGTTTCATAAAAACATTTACAAACAAAAGCTTCAACCTCTTTTCACTCGTAAAAGGAAAAGAGTTCACCTTCCCTCTATACAATTTTTGTTCCTTTCATCAATTCGTAACTATCATTCATTCATTGCACGGTTGGATAATTATGAAAAAAAAAAAAACATTAAAATACGTCAGTTAGGCACTAAACTGCTCACAAAATTTCCTGTAGACTTCACACAGGAAAATTCAGTCAAGTGAGTAATTTTTGTAGAAGTGTAGCATGACTTCTCTTTTAGAAATGTTTTTGACGAAACTTGCAACACACAAGACTCGTTAAGAAAAATTGTCGTGCGCTTAATTTACAACAGAAAAATATTTCATTCAAGTCTTTAATTCATCTCTAGTACTTGGTGGAATACTACTACAAAAAACATTCTTATCTATTTTTAGATATAAATTTCAACCCCTTTGAAGAACCCCTCAAATTACATATATTGCTGGCTCTTTGATTTACAGAGGTGCACATACATACATACATATGTAGGTACATATTTGGACTAGCTATCTTTAATAACAGCCTCTAATAACTATTTGGTTTATTTATGAACAATATCTGCGGTCTCCCAATAATAAATCTGTGAAACCATAAATTAGAAGCAGAAGATACATTTTCATGAAAGAGTAGGAAGGGAGGGGAGGGGACTACATTTATAAGGAAAATATTCATAAATTTTGTAATTACACCCCAGAGACCTCCAGCCATACGGTTTATATATAATAGCTTCCATACTCTACATATACCTCTGTGTAGTATACCACATTACCTGTGCCTTTCTGAATTGCTGATGTACATTAACCCAATTGATTAAAAGTCACCATTATTGCAGCTCACGGCTTGCGTGTACACATCAATTTGTAGACGACTACACTACATAGAATTATGTAGTATGTGGGGCCCTGTCCCAAATAGAATTTATTTATGGAAAACAATTGAATTGCGGCGTCCGATGCACAACCGATTTCACCATATATTAGTACGCGTATGCATTTAACACTGGCATACGGACATGGATGGTAGGTACTATGTATAATGGTACAAACATAAGTACTTAAGCGCCCCTCCGATAAGAGTTTGTCGCGCTTTTAATTATCCAAGTGCACTTGATACACCCGACCCGACGAGTGTTCGCGGCAGGGCAGGACAACAAATTGTGGCAGAAGCAGGTTTTCTGTGTTTTACATATGCCAAAAAAGAGGATCAACAAGAGAGGAATGGGCTTGATAGGATGAATAAAAACAAAATAAAAAATGTGTATCGGGAAAAAGCTGAATGGGCCCACTTTATTTTGAAGTGAACGATGACAGCTGCAAAAAATTGTATCAGTCTTTATAGTGTGGGGAAGATTAGACATCCTGTGCAGGTCCTGTAAAAATTTACGAAAAATGTAAACAATTGCGAGCAAATTGTCACTGATACGTACATAAATGGTGTATCAAAAGTGTATAGCTCAGGAAATCTGTTTTTTTTTTTTTTTTTTTTTTTTAACAACAAATATAAATAAATGTAAATAGAGCGAAATATTTAATATTTGTAGCACATACAGACAGACAGATTATACATAGTTAGTAGCCTTCAGCAATTCTAGATTTATCATTCTTTTCTCGAAGCCATGATTCATTTAGTCGCATGCATACCCATGTACTACTCCCATTCCGAAAATGTTGTGTAATTGGGAATTAATTAACACAGATGGATTCTCCAATTGGAACAAGTTCAGAGAATTTGTTTGGCAAGGTTTACTCGTCAGGGTAATTCCGATTTTATAAATAATTAATTTAATGTCCTAATGCGGATTTATGCGCTTATGTATGTGCGATATTTAATAGTCCACAATTTCTCGCTGGCTTATCGGTTGTGATGTTTGTTGCAGCCAACAGCAGCATAACCAACAGGAAATATGTGCAGTGCATGTACATATAAATGATGCCCGTGTAAAATGAGGCTAACCGCTTAATATCAATTAAATAGAGGTGGGTTGTCACGCCATTATAATTGTCAATGCGTAGTAAAATTTGAAAATCATCGAAACCAATTTTATTAATCTTATATTCAGGTTATTAAATCTTTCGTACCGCTACTGATTTAATACTTATATAAATTAATATTTTGATTGTATAAGTTTTTTTTTTTCATCGTGTTAAGTTAGGTCAGTATTTTTCAGTGGGACATGTTGTGTTCGGCCTCACTCCGGTTATTTTATATGTGTTCAAAATAATTGCATGTAGTTTATCAGGATTCTATTATGTGCATAATTTGAATCTACTATTTGGATCCGGATGCAAGCCTGAATTATCCAGGATTGTTTTATCTGGATTAGAAATCTTCGGCTACAGTACACCTGGGTGAAACGAACAGAAAAACTGTTTTTGTTATTTTCCTTTTCTTTGACGTTTTTATGTTTCAAAAGCTTTGATAGATGATGAAAAAAGAAAAAAAAGTAGCCTTTATATTTATCAAAGTGCAAAAGGTGTGTTTCGTATAAGCAAGAACTTCATACTCTTCAGTACGGCTTGTTCTTGCTTGACGTATACGCCTGGAAAAAAGTTATGTTGACCTCACATATATGCACTTATGCACTCATAAATTTACTTCTACTGAGTGCATATATGTGAGGTCAACTTAGCTTTTTTCTAGGTGTATACGGCAACCAAGAAGCAACCGTATTGAAGAGTATTAAGTTCTTGTTCATACGAAACGCCCTTTGCACTTTCATCAGTTGCAGTTGCGGTTTAGCAGTTTTAGCAACAATCTTTTTGTTATCAATCTTTTAAATTCATAACATTTTTCTATGAAAAGTCTTCTTGATTTTTCTGTATTTATTTTTATCCATGCTGTCAAAAAAGTCAATTCGTTACAAAATGGAATTAATAACCAAATATTTTCTGAAAATGATTTTTATGATTTTAAATAAAAACTAAAACGATTATTTAACGATAGATCACCATCCTTGGCTACTTTATAAAGATGATTCAATAACGTACGAATACTTCACTCAAAGTCGAGCCATGGCGAATACATCCTGCCTATGTCATCGTCACAAAAAAAAAAAAATCCTTTATTGACAAAGGCTACAAGGAGTTCGTCAGGCAGAAAAAACAAAAGAATTCCTACGCCTTAGGAGAATAGAGCTCAAAATGATTACAGAGCTCTTCTCAGGGCATTGTCTTTGCGGGCTTCGGTGAAACTCCATACCGCCGCTTCTGTCAGGATGCTCATGAAACCTCAGATCACCTGGATTGTTGTGAAACATTGGCCAAACGGAGATTACTTCACCTGGAACATGCTTTTTCTCCACCAAACTATGTGTGTGGAACCTAAATCCTAAAATGGTTCTAGACTTTATTAACAGTCTGAACCTAGAATGGTATTAAATTGAACGGGGACTCAAATTACTTCGATCTTTCGGGTCGCAGTGAATGTGAGACTAACCTCTACACGCTCCTCCGCAAATCTAATGCAATGTTATCGTTCCAGAAACTATCAAAGCTCTGCAGATCACGACACGATTATCCTGGTTGCATCTATTAAAATATTGAGTCTTCCCTTGATACATCCGTACTCAACTAAAAACAATCCTGGATGAATATCAGAAAGATTTATATTCGGTGGATACAACATAATTTATGACTTAGGTCAAAACAAAGGCGCGAGCAATTGTTCATAAATTTGGAGGGTGGGCAATGGGCCTTTTATTGCCTAATTTCGAGAGCTCCGCAAGGAGCCTCAATCTCAATTTTAAATCAATCAATCATATATATATACTATATAAAGTATGGGCAGTGCATCATATCTAAGTAATATTTCTATGCCGATTAGTTCTTACATATTCACGCTCCAATCTAATAGCCACGTACGGTGGGTAGCTAGATCGAGACAAAAAACAGAAGTTCCTTAGTGTGATTAGATTATCTTAGATTTGTAGAGGGGTGTACAGGCGTTGGCCTCGCATTCACTGCGACATGGAAGATCTATTGGGAGTCCCCGTTCAATTTATTCCCTTTTTAGGTTTAGATTATTAATGAAGTATAGGACCATTCTGGAACTTAGGTTCCACACTTAGTTTGGTGGAGGACAAGCATATTCAAGGTACAGTAATCTCCGTCTGGCCAATACTTCGCAGATGCAAAGCAGCTGCTCCGAGGTTTCCTGAGCATCCTCACAGAAGCGGCCGGATGTAGTCTCAACCAAGCCCATTTCGTGTAGCTGATACCTTAATGGCCAATAGCCTGAGAAGAGCTCTGTGATCATTTTGAGCTCTGTTCTCCTAAGAAATACGAGCTCTTTAGTTTTTCCATCAGAGGGTCGATAAATGTTTTTGCCTGACGAAGTCCCTGTAACTTTTCCCAATCGATGGATTTTTGATTGTTCTCCCACCTATTTTAGGTAACTCTGAGGTAGCTCTTTGAGGTGCCACAAAATGGCTCTGGTCCGACAAAGGGAGTTTCCGTTTCTCTTTTGGTTAGGCCATCAGTAATTTCATTGCCTTTATGACCCTCATATCCAGGTTGAGTACCTTGAGGATGACCTTGTCTCTCCTTGATAGATTTTTTGGGGTTTGCAGACATTTCCAGACAATACTTGACTTGATAGTGTAGGCCTTTAAGGCCTTAACAGCAGTTTGACTGTTCGAGAGGATATAGATAATTGAGCCGTTTAAGGCTCTCAAAATGCCGGTGTTGGCGCATTCTTCTATGGCTAATACCTCAGCCTGGAATACGGTGGGGATAGAGCTCAGAGCATTCATATATTCCTTAATATGTATGTAGTTTTATCTTTCATTAAAGTGATTTCACGTATACAGGGTGTCCCAGACTAATATGACTATATTTTGCCAACTGATTCGTCTCGTCCAGACAAGTAATATATCTTCTATTTTAAGACGGCATTGTATGCTTCTTGGGACTACTCAACCACCCTCGTACCACTCCCTACTCCAGAATGCTCTTCAAATTCAAAATTTTAATTTTTCCGCTTTTGTATTAAATACTTTACAAAATTTCGAAACCCCAGAGTCTCCTCTTTAATTTAACCTATCACACTTACTGTTCTATCTGTGATGGTTAAGGATTTATTAGTTCCTAAGCTTTTCAGGTCGCAGATAATTTGTTCCCTTATTAACTGAAAACACGTCATATAAAATAAATTTCGTTTAATTTCGGTATGGCCTCAATAGGTTGTGGGCTAATACCTCCTTAACCGTAACAGATAGAACAATAAGAGACTCTGGGGTTTCGAAATTTTGTAAAGTATTTAATACAAAAGCGGAAAAATTAAAAAAACCGAAATTTTGAATTTGAAACGCATAACTATGTAGTGGGGAGTGGTACGGGGGTGGTTGAGCAGTCGTTGTAAAGGCCATGAAGCTCTGCATACAATGCCGTCTTAAAATAGAAGATATAGGGTGTTTAATGAAAAAAGAACATATTTTAATAATCACCCTGTAAATCGATAGGGTGCCCCCCCCCCATGCAATGTTTTACTTATCTGGATGAGAGAAATCATTTGGCAAAATATAGGCATATTAGTCTGGGACACCCTGTATATCGTCGTATACAATATTTGGACATGAATGTTAGAAATACCAGGTATGTGATCCGGCTACTCCTAAGATAGCTGTACGTACGAACAGCAAAAAGTTTTCAAGTTTAACCCTGTAGTTTGTCGAGACTAAAGTAGAAGTAGACTGAGCAAGAGTGATAGGGTGGAATTGAACTCGAAATACTTATCCCAAAATAAACCTTTAATCATTATTTTTAGAAAAGTTTGGTCATATGAACCTAAAACCTCCTAAGCTATAAAAAAATTAAACAAGAATATGTTTTCCGCCCCAAATACCATCCAAAAGTGTTTCCTTCTTCAACAACAACATGAAGACAAAACAAGCATAAAGTAAATCTCCTTCTTGACCCCCTTGAACAAATAAATTTGATGCTTTTGATATGCGAATGTGTCATAGATGAACACAAGATCACATAAATTGTTTGTGTTTGTTTCGTTTTATTCGCAACAATTAAATTCCTCCTTTAATACACGACTGAATCTTATAATCACGACTGTTTCCCATAAACATTTTGTTTAAAGCGCCCATCCGACTGAGTTGCTACTCGGAAGGGATACAAACGCTCGCAATTTATTAGACTGCAGCATTAACCCGAATGCATTTAGCCTGGATTAAAACGGACTGAAAAAGACATTTTTTTCTGCAATTTACGCCGTCTGTCATGAAAAATTAGTTCAAGCATTTTCCAACAAGGTTCATTGAAGTCGACTTTTCATTCATCCCTTGTGAAGTTTATGTGAATGTTACGTAAACAAATTATGTATTAAAACGTAGACAAACCTGGATGGGATATCGATTGGGCGGTTCTAAATATTTCTCCATATAACCGTTATCAATTAAATTTAAAATTACTGCAGTATCGAACAATAGAGAAATGTTATTGTCTCTTATGTAGGATGCTTGCAGGCTGGCTGGCTAGCTTACTTGCTTGTGACCATCTAATATAAAATTTATGTCCCATTGGCACATTTGAATTTAAGTTGCGAGACTTAGAGAATTACGTGCTTATACGTTGCCTCCCATTGGACCAGTACAAAGGAGATTTATTGAGAACAAGGCGATTTTCCCAGAATGGAGAATAGTGAAACTCCTTTTTCTGGCAATTTTGAATAGTACGCTATCACCTAAGGCAATAAATTCGTTTGGTCGTGTACGTGAAAACTACACTGGAAAGCTGATTTTAAGTTAATTTCTGTGGAGATTTACACGTAATAATGTATGCGCAGAGGGTTCAATTTAAGTCGCTCGAAATTTCAGAATGTCCAGAGGGGTAGAAACCTTAAGACATGTGAGACAAAGAATTAACCGTTTGAATGCTGAACAATTTTCTTCGACTTATGGTAAAAATGCGGAGTACTTTATATCTCAGATATGGATGAAACTTTCACAGTTTGTATGAAATGCAAACATAGCTCACTCGTATTTTTTAGTTTTCCCTTACCACGCTCCAACCCCCCGGTAGGGGGCTTACGCTTTGCGTGATTTTACGGTGTAACGACATTTTCAAAAAATTATATCTCGAGAACAGTGCGACAGAGTTTTCTGATTCAAACGCCAAATGAAATGTGAAAAATATGTAGCAGCACCAAACGAAAAAAAAATGTTTGTTAATAATAGTATTTTTTTTTTCAAAAAAATAAAATTATTAACTATTGTAGAATTCTAGCAGTTTTTTTTGTATTTTTATTTTAAAGCTAGAAATCTTGTCTATCCTATATACAGCAAATTGTAATTGTGTTTGGCTTTGTTCTGCAGATATGAATTTTTAAACTCAGCGTATACCTAATGTAACGCACTATGGGAGCACTGAACTGAGGGGCATGTGTTTTTTTTCTACTGTGGAACTCTGGCACTGCCATTCCACACGAAAACGATACCTTTGGACTAATTTTGTACCAGACCATTTGCGATTTGGATGCAATTTGCAGAAATTGTATGGAGTACAAAAATAACTCAAACGTATTTGTTGTTTCCCCGTACGACGACCCCGCTAGGAGGTTTTAGATATTTCATTATTTGGAACAGCATTTTCAAAAAATTATATTTCTTAATTTTTCTGATTCAAATGTTTTATATTTTTCATAAAAAAAAAAAATACGGCAACAGCGAACGAAACTTTTTTTGTTAGTAAGATTTTTTTTTTTTTATATAATAGTACCTGTTATTTACTATTGTAATTGGGGATTTTTAAAACTCTTTTTTTTTTTTTGTATTTTTATTTTGGAACCAGAAGACTCTTCTATGCCTGTCCCAAAATTTGTGCTGGTGCTCGGCCGGGTTTTGACGATATAATTTTTTAAACTAACATAAAATAATACTCACACACTGAAAAAACAGTTTGTTTGGTTTAAATAAAATTTATTTGTATGGAATAAAATATATATTTAAATACGGCGAAATAAATATCGTACTTCTTTCAAAGAAATGATTTATTTCCACCAAATATAAGTCTAAGCCTGGATTCGGTAATACGAACGAAGGCAACACCGCTAGACTTTTTTTTTCAAAACTTAGAACTTTCTGCTCAAATCACAAAAATTGATTTAGATTTGATACAAAAAGCTTCATGATTGTGGTATTCAGTGGATTTGATATAGATGTATTAAAAAAACGTTTATTCACGCATGATACGGCCAGATAATTCGTCTTAAAGTATTGATGGTACAATATGCCCCCAACTTTACATAAGTATCTTATCCATGGACCAGAAATTATATCCTCTGCACTTTTGTCCATAGGACAATTGACCGGGGAAGCGCAAAAGGCTCGTAATAAGGACCTCAACAGGTACAGGGAAATTATTTTATTGAGTTCAATAGTAAAAAAAAAAAATTAAAACATCTGGTACGAGAAGCACTGGATTTGTTAAAAGCTCCACATCCGCCAAAGTATCTGATGATAAAGATAATGGGGATAATAGCAGTAACGATGACACCTGCGATGAAACATCTTAAAAAACTGATTAATTAATTAACAACTTACTATACAATCTATTTATAAGTTTTTATTTATACTACATATAATTCCAGAAATAAATATCTAATGCCAAATTTTTTTTAAGCTTAATTGTATTTATTGCCAGTTTTGAAGGTATCTTGTGCATCGTCCAGATCCTGGGGATATAACCCCGGAGATAAGGTTTGGGTCAGAAAACATACATTAAGCCGTACATCTAGTGGTTATACTACAAAGTTTGCTCCCAAAAAAGATGGTCCTTCCTTTGTAAGCAATTAATCCGTTTATTCAATGAAACTCGATTTGGTTTCTACATCAATTTATTTTTAACAAAACCTTCTATCTTTTCACAATCTGAAAATCTCTCAAAAAAAAAAAACCCCTAAAAACCTTCCTTCTTCTTTTATAATCTATTCAAGAGTCCCAACTGTCAGCCGCCCATTTTAGATTAGAGATGCCAAGTTACATAATTTATTAATCCACAAAAATTTACAAGTCACTCTACCATAATCAGCCATTTTCTGCTCTCAAATTGTTTACGCAATTCAACTCGACCGAACTGCACATTAAACATGGCATCCAAACCATCGATAATTTCTCGGAAAGACCAATTTATATGTATAGGTGACGAATAGAACCAAGCCAACGCCTTTAATTTTAATTTACTAATTACAAGCAGTTTCATTTCTGCATTATTTATTTCATAAATTTGTTGTAAATTTTCCACTTGTTTTTTTCCAAACAAAGAAATTATGGCCATCGAAAACGTTTATAATATCCGCCATGGATTGCATTGAAATTGTAATCAATTTGTCTGTTCTAGGAAAAACATTTTCCACACCTATATCAGTAAATATCCCACTTCTGACTTTGTAAGCAATTAGTCCGTTTATTCAATGAAACTCGATTTGCTTTCTAGTTCAATTTATTTTTAGCAAAATCTTTTTTCTTTTCACAATCTGAGAATCTCGTTCAAAAAAAAAACCTAAAAACCTTCCTTCTTCTTTCACAATCTATTCAAGAGTCCCGACCTGTCAGCCGTCCATAATTTATTAATCCACAAAAATTGACAAGTCACTCTACCATAATCAGCGACATCTGTCCTTAAAAAACAAAATTAATGATTTCCCTACACCTTACATAGTTTTAAATAAATGCGAAACTATCATGTACGAAATCGCTGCCACTGATGATCTAGCTACTGCAATATCATACATCAGCTATAGCCTAATACAAAGGATCTTCGGAGCACCTTCCGCCACCGGTAGTGTCTATTAGAAAACGAGGATGGCCCAAGAAAACTCAAACACTAGTGTGACGCCAGTAGGAGCTAGAGTGGGAGAATGTAGCATGCCACTGCTTTTTGCAGCACCATTTTATACAAGAGGCCGCTGTTTTTCCATATATTTCCCACCTCCAACAATACGATTAAACATGACCTTCCAGGCATGCTCTATATAAAGAACTGCACATCCAAAATTGATTCATTGTTATTTTGGTATCCAAACTAAAAAAGTTCATTCATTGTAAAATTTATAAAAATAAAGAATTATTTCGCAGAAGGACTATTATTACATTCAGGTCAATTTATCGTCACTACAGTTCGAATTTTTCCACTTCTTCAATCTACTTTTCATCAAATTTCTGTTACCCTTCGTAAATAAAAATAAAAAAAAAATGTAAAAAAAGAACTATATAATCTTCCAGTGTGAGGTTAAATTGTATTCGCCTGATTTTTTCGGCACGTACGGTGATAATCTAACCTCTTTATACAAAAAGCATACGTTCGATATTACCTGTCAACGGGCTTAAAATTTTCCCTCTTTATCCTTAATTCCGTAATAATTTTACATCAAGGACATCAACCACCGTGTATTATAGTCTTAGAAGATTTCTCCCACCAGTTTATACATTTTCCATAAACCAATTTCCAATATATTATTGATTTCCTCTTCTCTAAAGTTTTATAAGTATTCCATAAAATTAACGAACAACCAAAACATACAAATAGCCACAGAATTCTCTGGCCCCATTGAAGACCAACAAGCAAAGGGAGGAAATTTTTATTACCCCATGAATAGCAGAATGGATGACACCTAAAAAAACTTATCAAATATTCGCTGGTTGAAATGCGCTCTTAGTCTGATCCCATTCAGGACGTGAACAGAACTTGGGAACGAATGCATACACCCAGGAGAAATGATGCGGCACGTGTCGGGTATCAGTAAAAATAAAACAAACAAACAAAACCACTCCAGGAATCTTGTAGTTTTGCATAGTAAGTGGTGAAGGATCAACTGTGTTCCATACTACTAGTGCTGTAGTATACCATAGTACGAGTATATAGCCTGCATATATACACACGTTTGTACAATTGAGCATAGTTTGAAGGCCATACCACACAAAAGTGGGGTGAAAGTAGAGAAAGTAAACGTCATACTAACTACAACCGATAATTGTGTATTAAAAGCCAAAAATTAACGACTGCCAAGGGAAGGGGATTATGTATATCAATGGATGAGGGTTGCGTGCGTTCGATAAGACCTCTAACTCCCCCACATATTTACAGGCATTAAGCGGACATTGGTCTTTTTTTGAAGGAGTAATTTCGTTAATTTTTCGAACCCTCAGAGGCATACATTTTTTTTTTTTTTTGGTTACGGTTGATTTACTGTCAAACATCACATTTTCATTGGAAATTAAATTAATTAATGCTTGCGGTACAATATAACACACTCAATTTGATTAGATGAAGAAAATACGGTGTATTTATGTAGTTAGGCTCGGGTCATAAAACAGATGGATGAATTTGCCAAACCTTTTGAATATAACTAACAAATTGATTTAAATATATTTATATGTACGACATCCTTTCATACGACGGTGTGAGAATTTGCCAATCTAGAGGGACAAAATCATAAACAATATCGAATGAGTTTATATGCTGATAGTTTGACAAATTATGTATTTAGAATGATTAAGGATGAGAATAAATTGATTAACACGTCATCCGTATTAGGTAATAAAAAATGTACAGCAATTCCATACCATAACGATTAGAATTATCAATTTTCAGCCCCGATCTCCTGCGATTTCGTTGAAACTTTCAGAATTAGTTAAGTATTAAAAAATATTTGGACCAAATTTTCCTGTTTATCCTGGCGACCTGAGCTCTTGGATACAAGGTGACTCAAATTTTAATGTTTTCACTGTGGATGTGTTTTTTAATTTGCTGATTATTTGAGATCGGGTTAACCAATTCTTTTTTACGATATTTCAAATTAATGGTATTAAATAGGACTTTTCAAAGAAATTTAAAAAAAAAGTAAATTAAATAAAAAACATATTAAAAAAACACACTAGGGGTATTCACGCAATGTTGTATCAAAGAGTGTATCGTTGTAAAAGATATATTTGATTACAACCCAGTAAAGTCATACAAGGCTTATGCATATAAAATGCCATACAAGGGTCTTGTATTTTTACATTCACAAATTGGCAGTGTAAGCCGGGTTGTATAGTGGTACTAAGCAGCTGAGATTGAACGTCAAATGTCAGCGGATGCAGCTGCTGAGGGGAGTGTCCTAGGAAAATTTCCAGTGTGTCAAATGAAAGATCCCTTTGAGCACTATCGACTGGTGTACTCGTATTTTTTCTAGGTGGTACTCGGTTGATTTAGCAGGGTGTTCAATTTACATCTACCCACATCATGGTTTTCCTCCACAAAAAAAAGGTATTGCAAATTTGTGAGCCCAAAACATCAGTAATGGCGCATCAAAGAGCATGAAACGTTCTAGAAAACTTAATAAAACATCACCGAAAAACAAATTGGTGCAATCGATTTTCTTTTTCCGCTCTAAATTACTTAATAATAGTATTTGAAGTTCAGAAATTAGCTTTAATTATTTTCAAAATTTGAACCTTTCTTGCGGGATGAGGAGGGGACCGTTCAAGAAAGGAACTTAATATTCGTCTTTAGTTCGACAAGACGATTAAATTTATCGAAAAAAAAAGTTTCGAGTGGGGCTATTTTGGGGTGCGGGGTTGTTACCCCCACCCTACTCAAACCCCAAATATGACATGTGGGACGTGTATTTAAAGCCCCCGCTGAGCTCTATCGAATGGCGTTTTTAAATTTCAATCCGGTATGTTCCATAGTATATTTTTTCCACCCTCTAAAACTTGATTACGTTTTAACTGAAAACCACTTTTTTACTTTGTCGGACCCTGCTTTATAAAGAAAAAAATGTTGCATCTAAATTAAAGGTAATCAAATTTTCTATCTACATATTAGAAGGTTTTTATTTTCAATTCGAGATATTTCCACACTGAGCTTTTACTCCCGAAGTTCACCGTTTTTCCCCATATGCGTCCCATATACGCCATTACTACATATGAGTTATTTTTCTAATTTTTTTTCAATCATAGGCATAAGTGTTCGATTACGAAACTTTTTAATCTTTACAAAAACATTCCTCCGAACCACTGTTATTTCGTAAAGGTAAATTGTAAATTTTTACATTTTGTCTCGGCAAAAAGCGGCAAAGATTGCCGTAAAAGGAGGTTGTTCTACTATTATTAACATTTCTCCTAAACTATTAGCCCGAGCCGAAAATTAATTAGAAATAATCGTTCCCAACAAAACAGGCTTCATTTTATCAGCTGACACTATACTGAAGTAGTAATAGTAGAAATAACAATTGGGGAAACAACCCAAGAGGTTACAAAATTCTATGAAAAACCGGCATTTCCTTAATTTAAGCCGCTCTTTTCATAAATTTTGAGATACTTTAGTTTTTATCTCAGCTATTTTTAACCGGATTTTCACAATTCTTCTTTCTAGGATAACTATGATGAATCCTAGGAATTTTGAGGATTATCTCAATTTTTCCGGGGCCGGGGAGAGCTCCTACGGTCTGCCATTTTATCACCCTGTTCCCATAATTACATTTCGAAGTAAGCTAAAGGCTAAAGAGTGTGTTCACTCTTTGTTGTAAATTCTTGTTGTATATTTACATCGGCTACACTGATACATTAAAGAGTGAATACCCCTACTATTTTTATTATTTTGGGTTTTTGACCACCTCCGGAAAAGAAACACCCCCCTAAAAAATATTATTGTTGAAATGCTCTAACATTAATACATAGTTTAGCTTCTCTGCAATATCTCATATGAAAATTTTAGAATTTACTCCAAACAAATTTTTTCTATTGTTTTTAGATACTTAATGAAATATCTGCTTGAAAAAATATTATAATAATAGTTCTGTATAGTATGATTAACCAAAGACTGAAGTTTACACTCAGCAGATACTTCAGTAAGTTCTATTTCTGCCGGATAACATTTCTTCTTGTCCTGTTTAATTTGATCGTATGAAGGCAAGAGATTTTTGACTATTTTGTTGGCCTTTTGCCGAATAATATCGTATTAGTATGTAGATAAGTTGACATCAATTATCATGGCCAATGCCTCGTCAGAAGATATACCGGTAGATGTAGGCTCAGCCTTTAGTCTTTTACACAGCGTTTTTATATCAGTACCCGTATTAGATGAAGCTAGAGAGAGTTTCTTGACCAGTTTTGCTGAGTCTCTCTTCCCCGTTTTGTGAAGGTTCATCTGGTTAGCTATACCTTATTTCCTCGGGGCTTTTCGAAACTAAAAGGCTTTTTACCTTTCGCTTTTTAGTTTTTTCATTGCATTCTCCAAAAGGTTTTGATGGTCTTCCTTGTCTTTTCACTGTTCCTATGCTGCACAGCTTGATAAAATTGGTTGTTGTTGTCTCTCAGGCAAAACGAAATATTTATCTAGCCAAATTGAATTGGCAGATAAAAAGCAATCCCGATGCCTACTATTTTTTTTCCCCATTTTTCATCAATTTTGAAGCAAAAGTTAGTAATTGTAGCCCTCAGTTTTTTCAAAGCAGGGTTAGATAGATCTTGAATATCAAATTTTTGCGCAACTAATTCAAAAATCGCTTCCTTACGTCGGACTTTATCCGATTGCAACCAAACATAAAAAATTAATCCGTGCGTTAATTTAGAGTTCATTTTGAAAAGCAAAAAAAAATGTATGAGTGCCGCAAAAACGCGCCAGATATTTTTGGTTTTTCTGAAAGCCAACACGCCAAGGTTTAATGTCTGTGTTGTTTTAAACTGGAATTACATGGAATACCTAACTATATCACTAATTAAATAAAAAATATCTTTAAAGTGCTGCCTCTTTTCTACCTCAGACTTTATTTGTATTTCATACAATAATAAATAAATGCATTGCAATAAAAATATGTTAAACTTACCTGAAAGAAGTACTGTAAATAAACAAAACAAATAAACAAAACTCAATCACCGTTATTTAAAAATATTCGACCAACGAATTCACACGAGTAATATGACTTGAAACGCAGTCTCTTAACAATTATCACATCTACCTACTTTCAAGATCAATTATTTCGGATAGACGCCCAATATTAATAAATGGCGTCCAGGTTACAGTTAACGGTATTGTTAAAAGTAAAATAGAGAGCTATCAAGCATTTTATTTGAATTTGACATTTTTAATTAAATCCCGCTAGATTTTAAATTTCTCATAATGTGGTGGTAGGAAGTTATAGGCACACCATGCAATAGTGCGGTAGCCCATCTCTGTAGTATGAAAGAGAGAAATGTGTGATGACAAAACACATCTACCTACTTGTTGTCACTGACATTAAGAAATAAGATATGCTTTTAGAACGGTACTTGTGGTTGCATGGTCTCTAAAGGTGTCCCATACCATCAATGACCCGCCTCCAAAATTTCATATTTGAAAATACGGGGACTCCTTCCGCAGATCCCTCAAATATCCGTACAGATCATCTGGACGATCATTTCACCTTTAGGTAATTTATTCAGATGAAAACAAATTTGGCCTTAACGGTGGTCCAGTACGGATTTGGGAGCGATCTGCTGAAGAAAAAGTGCCGGAATTTTCAAATGAGAAATTTTTGAGGCCGGTTATTAATGTTATGCGACGATTTTTCCTGTCGTATAAATTGTCTTCCGAATCATGCGCCCTATTCTAATGATCATTTAATTTATGAACACGATAATACTAAGACTTACGGAACCAACTTCACAAAAGCAGGTTTTTCAGGCACAACTTTAACCTTCTCGGCTGGAGGATCGTTCTATTGATGGAAACCTTATACAGATATTCCACACGAAAACGATCAAAAAGTGCTTGTTTTGAACCCGACCATCTCCGATTTGAATGAAACTTTCACAGTTTGTAGTAAATACTAAAATAGCTCACCTATAAGTTTTTTTCCTTCCCCCTCCCCTCCCACTGCTAGGGGGTTAGAAATTTCGTGATTTTACGATAAACCGTCATTTTCAAAAAATCATATCTCGAGAACGGAGCAACCGATTTTTATGATTCAAATGCCATATGAAGCTTAATGCTTACAATTTTTGATAAAAAAATATAGCAGCACTACACGAAAAAATTTTTTTATATAATAATAGCATTTTTTTGAAAAAATAGTATTATTCACTAGAGAGGACTTCTGGCACTTTTTTTTATTTTTATTTTATGTACAAAAAATTGCGATGGCGTTCGTCTTCGTTTTTGAGATATGATTTTGTAAAGTCATCGTATACACAAAGTAACCTGCATGGAATCACCACTGCACTGAGGGGAATGCATTTTTTTTTACTGGGAACCTCTAGCACTTTTTTTTTTGTATCTTTATTTTTAACCACCACACAAACCAAGGATTAATATGCTTATACTAACATGTTGGTTCAAGAAATTCTCGAGAGGTGGCATCATTTAGTAAAAATATTAATTCATTACGGCAAAAATAACGGTTTTTAACGCCAAATCGACCGAAAAGTGGGGAGGAAAAAAAGTAACTAATTTTTTGTTGTACACCTACTCACTGAGACCTTTCCAAAAAGTATCCACATGTCGGGGTACGGAAGAAAGTAAAATTCGCGATTTTTTTATAGGCTTGGAATATGCTCAAATTTGCAAATTTTCACGGGAGTTGTCGCAGTTAAATTGGCACAGAATATGAACGAAAGCGCCAAATTCATTCAGATAAAATACCAACTACAGTGGATTGAGTTTTCCAACAGCATCGGTAGATGGCGGAAAGTAAAATTTTTATAGTATTTATTATTTTTAAAAAGATAAATGAAATCTGATGTTCCCAAAATTTCGTATAGAGATATTCTCCTAACAAGCATGCATCCATAAAAAAAAAAAAAATTTGATTTAAGTTTCGAAATGAATTACAGAAATTTTAGCCGTCGAAAATTAATTTTCGCAGCAATCATAGGAGGGGGGAGGGGGGTGGGGGGCGATTACGTTAAAAAATCGGAAAAATTACAAAAAAAAGTAGCAAAAGGAATGTTGCAAATCGAAAAATATTTAATCAGGCTACTTTGATTAAAAAAACAAAAATTATTTTATATAGTTTGCGGGAATCGATTATTAATAAAAATTTGTTATTAATTTTTGTGCAGTTCCATTCTTGTTAAATTAATTTAAGTCCATAATATTGCAACACTCCTTTTGCACATTACCACAAAATCTTTTTTTAGAGTAAACAATAACAAAAGTGGAAATTTGTTAAGCCATCACACATTTCTCTCTTTCTTACTACAGCCTTGGACTACTCCAATACTGCATGGTGCGTCTCTAAAACTTTTCGACACAGTATATGAACACAAAAAAATAATCAACCCAGTCCCCCACTCATAGATAATAATTCAAATGATAAAATTCAACCTAAACAAAAAATTCAAGGAATAGCAGGAATGAAAATAATTAAAACAAAAACAAAAAACACTAAGTACAATCAGCGAAAATAAAAAAGTAAAATATCTGCACTATACAGGGTGTCCCGTACGTACCGCATTTCCTTTATACCACGGATTCCTCACTCAATTTCGAGAAATAAATTGTATGGGAAGAGAGCCGGAAAATGCACGGTGTTGGCGGTAGGGGGGTTTTGTGATTTTGGGTGCTTTTTATCCTAATACCATGTAACTTTCTTGATATACACCCTATGAAGGTGATTTGGTGCATAATTTCATTAATTTTGCTAATAATAATAGAAATCGCGCCTAATTTTATGCAATTCCACGCAAATTAACAAAATTCATGAAATTATGCATCATAAAAACGGGAATATCTCAAAAACGGTAGCATTTAGGTAGGTACATGCCCATAGTCAAATTAAAGGTAACATTCCGGTGTCTTTAAATCTTGTCATAAAACTGTATAGTTATTATACATTTTGGCGGGAAAATCGTTGAAATTCAAAAAGAAATTGTAAAATTCTCCAATTTTTTGACTTTGGCATTTGTTGGAAACGGTAGAGGGTTTACTATCATCTGAGATGCAAATCACCTTCATAGGGTGTATAACAAGAAAGTTACATGGTATTAGGATAAAAAGCACCCAAAATCACAAAACCCCCCTACCGCCCACACCGTGCATTTTCCGTCTCTCCTCCCATACAATTTATTTCTCGAAATTGAGTGAGGAATCCGTGGTATAAAGGAAATGCGGTACTTACGGGACACCCTGTATAATCGAAAAGTGCTAAACATATTTAAACCATTTAACCATTTTCGAATAATCCTTAAAGTTAGGTCAGCATGCGTAGAAACGTGGTGAGTAGTTGTCATCTAGTATTACTTTAACGATTTAAAATTTTTAGATAAGAATTTAAATAGTAATATTTGGTCCATTAATGACTCTAGCTAGTATGGATAAAAAGAAAAACAAAAAAACATGAAAGTATTTTAGATCAACGAATTTGGTACATATATGAATATGTAAAACTATGCGCATAAGTTATATTCCCAAAGATTTGATAAAGAAGAAAAATATAAAAAAAATTGCTTTGATTGTATACGAGCGATGAAAATACCTAGTTAGGCAAAGTAGGTATTCAATCCTTAACATTGAGTGCCTAAGGGTAAACAATTAGATTACAACAACAACAATTGATGACAGG
Source organism: Dioctria rufipes (assembly GCA_963924295.1). Taxonomy (NCBI): domain Eukaryota; kingdom Metazoa; phylum Arthropoda; class Insecta; order Diptera; family Asilidae; genus Dioctria; species Dioctria rufipes. The sequence continues at coordinate 32,662,681 of OZ002742.1, forward strand.
ATTCATGGAAATTGAATTTATGTACAAACATCGATACTTAGATTTCAAGTAATATTTAGGTACGTACGTACAGAGCACTTATCCATAATCTTAAAATATTTGCTTCAGATACACCCAGCCTTTTGTATTCGTCAGTTTGCAATGTTGTTATTTTACATAAGTTTTGAAATTTTGCATTATGTATACACAAATCGTACTTAAGATTGAAATCATGATGGCAATTTCATGCAAGGATATAACTATTCACCCAAGAGCCCCCAAAGTATCATAAGTTTCTGTACAAACTTTGCGAAGGAGAATTACATATTGATAATAATTGCCAGTTTATATTTGTGGGTATGTATGTGTGTGTCTAATTGAAGATAATAGTTTCAGTCAATGCAGAAGACTCGAAAGAATATTAATTTTGGAAATGTTGTTTTAAGTTGAAATACTAAGCACAATGCCTTTTTTTAAGGTAAACGAATCAATGACTGGTTTTCAACAGTCTGCCTCCAATCCATATCAATATGCCTCACTCAAAAAAACTTGTTCTCCTGATTGCAGCAGGCACGTATCCAGTTTGAGGATTTCGAACTATACTGAGATATTATTTTAAATTCTGTCGATGCGTTTGTTAATAGAATACTGAGCAGTGAGTATCCTTGTACATAGTTATTTTAGAAACATTTTGCAAATTGCCGTATATAAGTTGAAACCTTTATCGAAGCGAGTACATCAAAAAGACGTCGCTATGTTAAATAATTTGGATTATTTTAACTTTACTATACATACAAGCTTTCGTTTTTAGGTAGAAAGTTTTTCCTTTTGCATCATTCTCTATGTAGATTTCTTATTTTCACCGCAATTATCACTTATAATTTATCATCTTACGAGTACTAGAGGTTCGAGCTAGTTCACTTGGTCTGGCCACATGCCCTTTTAGCCAAACTTCAAACTTTTTCCTCTCCTCTTCTAGTTTTTTATCTGGTTGCCTAATATGGCAATTACGTTATATCTGAACTAGACCTAAAAGTATCCGGATAATTTACTATCCGGATTATCCGGAATAATTTACCATCCGGATTATCCGGAATAATTTGCTATCCGGATTATCCGGAATAATTTACCATCTGGATTATCCGGAATAATTTGCTATCCGGATTATCCGGAATAATTTGCTATCCGGATTATCCGGAACACTTTGCTATCCGGTTTATTTGGAATAATTTGCTATCTGGAATTATTTGCTATTCGGATTATTCGGAATAATTAGGATCCGATTCCTCAAATGCGGGTATCCGGATAATTCGGATCCTAGTATCCGAATTCGAACAATCCGGATCCATACATAACAAAAAATCTTCAAAAATTCTCCTAGATTGCATTGTTTCATTGGAAAAATGGGAGCAACATAAAATTTATATTTTCCCAATGAAGCAATGCAATCTGGATGATATTTTGAACCTCCAGATTTATATAGTTCAGATCCAGATTCGGGTAGTTCGGATCTGGATCAAGATTCGCGTAGTTCGGATTCGGATACGGATTTCAGGAATCGGATAGTTTGCAGATCCGGTTGTCCGGATATCCGGATATTAGCAAATCTGGATCCAATTTTCAACTCTAATCTGAACATCACCCTATAAATGCTGGTGTTCTTAAGGATCCTATTACCTCTTCGTTTCTCGTCTTAATTTTGATCAATGATTTGCTTTCCTTTACTGTCAAACGAGATTACAGGTTTAAATTATTGAATAAAATCTTTCGAGATATCCATGCTTGTGAAGGGGCGGGAGCGCGGCTAGTCTAACTTCTTAGCTTCATTAAATATTATCTGAGTGCATTGTATTTACTATGTTTAATTTAATATCGTAAAAATAAAAATCACAAAAAAATTGGTGTATTCCGTCTATGACCGGTTCTAATAATTGTTCGAGTTCGAATCTCGTATGTGGCAAGATATGTAAATAAATTCCAAAAGAGAGACTTCAAGTAATAACTTGTCATTACGACTTGTCCGCGAGTATCGCAGCAATGTCGAATGCCCTTCGCTCCACAATGTTCTGATGAAATATCTTGGCTAATTAATTCGTGTTCGCAATATTCGCGCTATAAACTGCGCATATCCTTTCACCCTTCAAAATACTTTCGACTGTATACATTAAAATTCCGTGATGCTTTTTATCCCGAACTGTGCGAATATGGAATAGTCTACCATCTTCTGTCTTTTATCTTACTTATAATCTGTTAAGGTTCAAAGGTAACATACATCAGTATCTCCGCCATTCTCCTCATGTCACCTAATCCTTCCCCTGATAATCACCATCGCTGTCAGAAATGATGCAATAAGCGAGCATGCTGCCATAGGAATAATCCGGATATATTGATGCACAATATTATTAATTCTTATTAAGTACTACAATGTAGGTTAACGGTTTTCGGATTAAACAATTACCGCGAACTAGTACGTCCAAATTGCCTGGATTGAATGGTGTCAAAGCTCGTGAATTTGTGAATAATTTCTACTTGAGAGAGTACTGTACAATGCCCGTCACAATTTAATGAAGCATTGTGAAGATTTCTCACGGTCCACCGCACTGCGGAAGATATAATAAAGTGAAATGTCACGCAGTCTTTAGCATAAAGTTGATTGATTCTTTCTTTTCTTTGTTTTTTAACAAATAAATCGAGCAGCTCTTTTAACCTAACGATTGACTTTCTTTTTTTTTTAACTTTTTTTTAAAGTTATTCCAATATAGGATGTAATTCTTGTCGAGAGAAGAGACTTTTTAGACTTGTTTTAAAGACGTCACTTAAATCTTATCAAAATCTAAATCAATCGAAATCGTTGACGTATTAAGGCAACTATAGAAAATGATACCATATTACAGCTTTAGCCAATTTGGCATTCGTATGTTTTTTTCTTACATTGATTTGGTGAATCACGAATAAATAAATAAATAAATAATTAGAAGGAGGTAGAAATTTTATAAATTTGTTAGGTCAGGCATAAGGACCAGTGGCATTTGATTATATTAAAGTTTTCTATGGAACGGAAATCAAATTCATCTAACGTATGGGAATGCCAGCCAAAATGCACTAAAATCCTGTTTAGACAGAATAAAGAAAAGTTGTCAATGAAAATTATTTTTGACGGAGTTGATATTCGACTTAGTCAATCCTAATATAAGAAAAAGTTGAAAAAAAAATTTTTTAATTAAGCGCCGATACTATTTCTTCCCCCTCCCACCGAAAATCCATGATGTTTCATTTGTCCATATTAGAGAAGAGGACAAGCATCTAAACATCTTCTGGAGTGTGCAGAAAAAATGTATACAGAACACTCGCCAGGAAGAAGAAATAATTCATACGTCCTGGGCTAAAAAGAAAAAAAGAAATTTTTTTGCAATATTATCTGTTTCGTAAAATCCCAGCCATAATCGTACTAATGGATTCACTCATTAACGCTGAAATAGCTGGAAATCTCGGAGGACTTATTATAATAATTAAAATCTACTCTTCTTATAATTATTAATTTATTTACTAAACCGACGAAATATTTATTAGATCAATACTGTCTCTAATTATAATTAATATTAAATTTTCTAAAATTGTCCCTTGGCTTACTATCGTAGTTATAAACTCAATGGCTATAGCTACTTCGTTTATTTAAACCTTCCCGTGAACTTGCTAGGCAAAACAAAAATAAAAAAAAAGAATTCCATTTAAATAACCAGAAAATAACTACAAAACATAGTCAGTAGCTCATCTGCATTGCGCTTTATGTAAAAAAAGTTTTTATTTCTCTTTTCATAATCCTTAAAATATTCATAAGCTTTCATTGGTATTTCCCGTTTGCGAACTTACTTAAACGGGCATTCATAATCCGTGAACTCGCAAGTAGGTACCTATACTACATATACATACATATAGTATACCTGCAGCAGCGCAGTCAATGTACCTCTAATTAAAAGAAAAATTCGTTTAATCAAGCGTTCTTAATTGCTAATTACGAAAATCAAGTTGTGAAGAAAATTAACATGAACAAAGCTTGAAAAGTTTTCTCCTCCACACAGATTCAGTTCGGCTCTCCTCATACTGCATTAAGGGGGAATAAATTTTGGGGATAGCCCCCTTGTACTTACGATTTTAGTTTAGTTTTAACTTACTTCTTTGTAAGCATTTTATATATTATCTAATATCTTATTAATATTATTTCAATATTTTCAGATGGATCACAGTTGCAAGCGCCCAGATTTACAACACAACCATCCTCATCTGGGTCTATTGTTAGCGAAGGACGAACAAAAATTTTGCAGTGTCATGCTTTAGGTGAGTACATTTGGTAATTCTATATAGTGTGTATAGTATCCTGAATCTTTGTGTATTGCTTTTAAAATCGTGATTTATTCAAAAGTTTCCAAATTTAAACGGCCCGAATATACTAGAATTGAACTACACCCTTTCTATAGGGTAGCTGGAAAATAGCATTCAAAGGAAAATGTTCAGTAAACACATGAGTACCCCCCCCCCCCTACACACACACACACAGCTACATACATATGTGTATGTATATGCAGAGCATCTAGAAATTGTGAGAATTTTGTAGCCAGTTTTCTGTATGTTTTAATGGAAATTGCTGCTTGCCTATGTCAAGTGTTTTCCGACACCGCTCCAATAAGTGCCACCACCCCCAACAACCCTTTTCAAAGTTGCATGTAACACCAACGTGTACCTTTACAGTTTACACGTATCCATCCACTCATCTTTGAGGAAGTAACGTTCGTTTTGTGACTGCCACTGAAAAGGGACTTTGCTTGCTTTTACGTTTCTCTATAAGGTTTTGTGTCTGCCTATATGTCATTGCGTTGAAACCTAAAATTCTATACGACCCGCCATTACCATCACCACCACCATCACCACCACCATCACCACCCATCATCATTCCTGCGCTACTTAACAGGTATAGTCCTTCTTGATATTGCCACTCTATAGGCTTTTGTGCTTCAATAAGGAGTTGCTTCACTAAGTTGAAACTATTGAAGGCTCTTAATGAAGATATGCATAAAATATGACTTCGAAGCCTCCGACAAATGTGTTCATTTTTCGCTCTGAAAAGTTTTAATGCGGATCTCCAACGAATGTGACTGACTGTAACTGGTAGCTAGATAGCTAGCTAGCTAACTAGCTAGCTCTATATTGAGCTTCACTCTTGGACAGATTTAACTGATGCAACTTACATGCATACCGTACATATATATTATGAGCGCTTTTGAACAACTCACCTTAACATATCTCTGGTTGTGGCACATATGTTTGTACGTTGAAGAAGGGGAGCGCTAGGTCATGTTAATTTACCTTTTGATGGATGAGCCCCGTCTACAGAAGCCTTTATCTTAACGTTCTTCTCTACTCTGACACTTTTAGGGGGCGGTTGACAAACATACTACTTATACATATTATGTAGTGTGATGCCAAAGTTGAGAATTTTGACCTCAGTCTTTACGTGTATAGAGAAAGGTAGCACATTTGACTTAAACCAAATCAATTATACTCTGTTCACTGTTGGTTAGTATAATTATGAGGATACATTACGGTGGTGGATTAGTCTGACGAATAACAATGATTGATGACAGACTAAAACCAATTTCGTGATAGAAATTTTATGGAATTGGCTTAATGTGGCCACACATAAAGCACTCAATTATTTTGAGAAATTTCTTTTTCATCTACATGATTATGAAAGGCACAGGGGAGGAATGATCTAAGTCATATTTTAGGTATAATATGAACTGAAATTTCTCTCTAATGTGTGTGTGATTCCTGTAGCAAAATATAATTCTATTATTCCTTCACTGGAATTTTTCCTTTTTACTTCCTCATCACATTTTTATCAGGAAAAAGTAAAAAAAAAGCTGGAATTGGTCTAAGACCAATTTTGATGATACTTTGGGGCGCCTATTTATTTTATTTATTTATTATATTCCATTAGGCAGATAGTATAACGAAATAGTCCACTCTTATACTATGTACTTTTTCAAAAAACTAAGTAACCAAAAAAACTAAAAAAGAAATTCCAAACCGAAAAATCAGAGAAAAAAATTAATAATAATAAAGATACAAAAAAGGAAAAACGAAAAAAAACATAATAAAGATATTCCATGGGTTGGTGTTCGCCATACGCAGTTGGATTATTTGCTCGAATGGAGGTAAATATTGAATGCCATGGGTATAGAGCGTTATCTACTGTAGCTTCATTCTCAGAATGAAATAATTCCAAAAATATGCATAATAAGAAAATAGTATAGTATAAGTATATAAAATGAATTGTGCAGTAAATAATAAAGTCACGCAGCGATGAGATAATCTCGGCATCTCTCACATGAGAACTAAAACGAGGAGCATTATAAAATATTTCACTTGTGCCTTAAGGAGTACGACAAGAATTATGCAAGTGACGCAATTCACATCAAAGCGTATTTATAAAGACTACTAATAAAGTAAGCATAGATAATAACAAAACAGGGACTGAACCACCCCTTAAATTCGATAATACTATCTTGAAAAACTATTCAAACATATGTATACTTGAATTTGATTTGTGTATGGATGGTTTTCAGAGATGTTGAGCCCGAAAAGGAGCTCTCAGACTTAGATCTATTGTTAATCCTTATGATTTATAGGGTTCCGCTCACAAATCCCAACTGGCAATATTTGCCCCACCAACTTCTCACTGCGGTACGGTACCTATAGATACATATCATTCCTTCACATTTTCTTTCGAATTTGTTGAATTTATTTCCTAAAATGCCGTTCTGGAGAAAGAATTTTACAAATTCTTTCCACCTCGTCGATATCTTTCATTGAATACCTACATTCTACGCAAGCAGGCAATATGGAAGAGCGAAGGCGAATATACAAGAAACTGAATGCTTTTTCTACATACTCCTTTTTTTATATTTGCTCACGAAGGCATTTTTTTTTTGATTCTCCGGTATATAGCAAAAGCTAAAATTTTTTTTTTTATTTGATATTTCATCACACAACCCATTTGATTTTGGGTGACAAGTTTCAAGTCTTGGTTTTGACTCATCAACAGATTCCAAATAGCGAAATTGAGTGACTTGAAAAACAAAGAAAAGAAATGAAAAAATGATAAAAACCAAAAAATTGAGAAAAATAGAAACAAAACTTTTTTATTAAAAAAAAATTTAAAAAACCAGATTCATTCGAAACGAATCAAACCTGTATACGTCCGCAGTGAGCTGAAAAAAGAAAAAAGAAATAGGAAGAAGAAGAAGAAGCGTTTCGTGTTAGCAGAAAATCTTACACTCATCGGTACGGCTTAGTTTTCTGCCTGTCGTATACGCTTGAAACAGATCAAATTGATCTCATCTCATATAAACTCAGAATAAATTCTGACTGTGAATTATATGAGGCAAAAACTCCTATATTCCACCAAGGATAATAATAATAATAAAAATTTTCTTTTTTATTTTTCTCAATTTTTTGGTTTTTTTTTTCAATTTTTTCATTTCTTTTCTTTGTTCTATTTTTTCATTTGTTTTTCAAGCACTCAATTTCACTATTTGAGACCTGTTGATGAGTTAAAATCAAGACTTAAAATTTGTCACCCAAAATCAAATGGGTTTTTGCTATATACCGGAGAATCCAAAACAATGCCTTCTTGAACAAATACTCCTTTTTGTGAAATTGAATCTATACTTGATGAATTTGAACAACATTTTACAGAATAAATTAAACTCTTCTACAGTAATGTCTATTATTCTAATAAATTCCCTGCATAAATTCCTACTTAGTCTTACAAATATAGAGATATCCTGGACACCATGGTCTTCCTGGTAGTTGGACAACAAAAGTCTTTTGATAGGGCTTAGCATGAGTATCCTTAAATGCCATACTGTTCCAGCCAGGGGTTTCGATATCAACTAAACATCAAGGATAAGTTATAGCTCCTATTACGTTTCATCGGGATATGAGATAAAACTGTCCGCTGTCATGTTACTTCCAGTGCACATCTGCTACTGGTCAACTTTCAGTCAATTTTGGAGGAATATTCAGTTCACCTGCCATATGGATAATCAATCCTCATTATGTTCGGATAGGTAGATGACCTTTCAATTTTTGTGACAAGATATGAAGCTTTTCCCATCTTATTATAAGAGTCAGCTCTTATAGTATTGAAATTCTACTGAACATACATTGTACCAATACTTACCTAAAATATTTAGTATTTATTTTACACATTGCAGTATTAGTCTACATTCTAAGGGCTTTTTTTTTCTTCACTCTATTGGAAATATTCATTTGGATTGGAAGAATGATGTGGTCCTATGATAAACCACCCTTTTTCTCGTTCTTTCTATTTAGTATCTTTAATTTGATTTCAGTCTCGATTATATTTGCAAAATTTATTTTGAAAAATTGCAATTTTTTGGAACTTCCATTTCTCAGAATCAAAAATCAGGACTGGTTTAAAAAATGCTGTAGGATTCTCTAGACCTTTTGTCAAAATTGTTGTCCATGCATTCGATGTCCAAATGCTTATTCTATAGTTTATTTTATTTTGTTACTTATTTATTTATTTATTTATTTAATTATTCACTCTAAAAAATTCATGTTACAAACTTAATAGTAAATCTTACTAAATTTATTGTAGTTTAATTACATTTTGAATTGATAATTACACGTTTGAAGTGTAAATAAAAAAATTACTACAACAAATGTTGTAATTTTCTAACTTGGTTTAAATTTGCCCAAAAATGAATGCAGTAAATTTACTTCACAGTCATAATTTTACTCCTCTTAATAGAGTAAAATTCAACTTGTCTTAGCTTGCGTGGTTGCGCGTGCTCAGTATGCGTTGTACCCTACAGCCGAAAATGTTATATTTACTGTCAGTTTACATGTACAACAAACATTTATATTTTCATCGTGAAAAAATTTAACTCCAATTTTAATTGTCTTTGGCAGAAATATGAAAAATCGTTTTCCAGTTATAGTAATTATCGTGTTCACTGGCATAGATATAACTCCTTTACAAATGTTGAAAGGGATCAGTAATTTTCAGCACTGGTATACGAGTGTGGCGATATTAATTGTAAATATAAAAAGCCAATTTTAAACAAATTTGTAATCGTGTAGTTCGTTATCATAATTTTCAAAAAATAGTTACCTGCCTGGTGAAAACTGCTTCCAAGTCTTTAGTAATAAATTAACTTTTAAAACACATATATTTAAAAAATATAAAAATTCTAAGGACCCTTTCTCCTTTTATGTTATCGGAATTCCGAAAATATTATTAGTGATATCACAGAAAATCTGTCAGAATTTGTAGAGTAAAATGTTATCAAAACTCAATGTTGTAAAATTTACTACGTCTTAGAGTAAAAAAAAAAAAATTAAGAATGAGTAAAAATTTACATTTACTTTTTGATGTAAATTTACTACAATAATACGATGTAACTAATTTCCTATTATTTTATTAATAAAACTACTAGAGACCGAAAATAACTGGTATTTTGAAAATTTTAAACAAAAAAAGTTGCGATAAATCATGATCATAGAATTTAGTGGAATATACCAAAAGACGTCTCGTGAATCCCGTCTCGATTCCTGTAAAGCTTTTAAAAACTTAACTTTTTATGACTTTTTACGAAAAAAGCCAACTTTACCTGTTATTTCTGACCGATAATAATTTGAAGCTAAAAAAACCAAGCTGGAAAGGCTTTTTATTTTTTCGAGCTTGAAGTAACAGGTTTTGAAGCCGGAAGTATAAAAAACCAAGCTGGCTTCTTATGTTCAGGGGCCGAATCAGTTATGAATTTTTACGTAAAAAAAGCTTAATTTACTTGTTATTCCTGGCCGGTAATAGTTTTGAAGTTAGAAAATAAAAAATAAAAATAAAAAAAGCTGGCTTTATATTTTTGCCAGATAAAATAAAAAGCCTTTCCAGCTTGGTTTTTTTTAGCTTCAAGTTATTATCGGTCAGAAATAACAGGTAAAGTTGACATTTTTCGTAAAAAGTCATAACTGATTCGGTTCCTGAAAATTAGACTAAATTTTTTTAGAGTTTAGATATTAGAGGACCGATGTGCTCATAATTTAAAATCAAGATTATATAATTAAATATTTATAATACTTGCAATAAGAAGAAATTTTCAATTTATACTAATTAAATATACAAAAATGTCTTTTAAGACTGCCTTTTTGTTTTCCAAAGTTTAACCTTCCTATTTCATGCTGTCCAACATTTTAGAGCATGTATACATTACCTTTACCATCTCCCACTAGATTCAATTCTTTTAAATTTTCTTTCAAAATTCCGAGCTCATTCTTCGGAGATCAGCATTTAATTCAATTGACTTGTCCCAGTTCTTCACAATAATCTGCCTGGATATCGACCAACACCCACGCACCCAACATAATCTAATATTAACTTGTCTGTAAACTAAACAACATCTATTTCTTGTGCAACACACAATTATTATTCTGCCACTTAAGATCGACATTTATCTTTTGAACCAACCAATTTTCTTGCAAGGTCATGCCTTCTTCATAATATACATAGATAACATAAATACGTACCTACCTATACCAGCATCATTTAAATGGACGGAATGGACCAAATGAACCCGTTTATCACGAACTTTGACAGAAAGTTATTTTATCTAAAATACATCGCACCATTCAACATGCTCTCGCTATTCATTGCAAAAATGTGCGAAAAGAAAAACTAAAGTAAATTACCTTGGCGCGATTGCTCTAATCTAAGAAAATTGCAAGAAAAAAAATAAATAAAAATTCTCAGCATCAACAATGGTTTTACTGTTTAAGTTACAGGCTGATCTCAACTCATGAATCATTGTGAGGCGCTCACACAAATGGCCAATTGTGAGCACTTTTAATCTTGTGAATGCTCCTCTTGTTGGCTATATCTGGGGGCTACAAAGTGCTTGTCTTCAAGCACTCAGATTGTATATACTATACATACATATGTAAGTAGATTATATATTTTGCAGTAGATATGTATATACATATGTAAAATACAAATGCGAAAACAGGGCATTCAAAATGCATCCATAGATGAAGTCCTGCCTGAGGAGAGTACAGAGGCCGAGATTCATTTATGGCCCCGTTGAGATAACCCTTGCAGATGAACTTTTGATACCAATTACTCCTAGACAGTCTCTAGCGGGACGAAAGGCCGGCTATCTAAATCCGGGTAGTAAAAGTTGTTATTAGTTGAATATTGCAGTATACTGTCGTCAGAGGGGCCCGATGAGTTGCATTATTGATAGATTGGGGGTACCACGACTTCGATGCAGTCAAATGGGAACAGATATTAGCTAACAAGTGCTTTCTGCAAGAAATTATACGTTGCGTGATGGAATTTTCTATTGTTGAGAATGTTTCGTTGCTAACAGTATCGTGCCTGATGTAAGTTTTCATGAGTTTCTATAAAGTTTGTGTGTGGGAGGGTTAAGAAGTTTGATTTCGGGGCAATTTTCAATTTAGTGTGGATAGCATGCCTGAAACGATGCAAGTATGAAGCCGGTATTCTTAGTTTTTTTTTTTTTGGATAGGATAATTTATAGCATCTACAGAGTTGACTAGTTGACGTGTATTTAAAGAATGTTCTCTTCACCATTGCATAGGCTATGTATAGAGAACAAATTTCAATTTAAAATTTTAAGAATACAACTTTATTCAGATATCAGAGATGTTCGGGTTTAAAAAAAAAAATTTAATTTAGCGCAAAGCAGAAAAAAGTTATCATAATTTTGACAAGAAAAATTCTTGTCAATAAACAGATTAGGAATTGTGATTTTCGCTGGTAAGGGAGTGTGTGTGGGGGGGGGGGGTTAGAGAAGTAGGGGGTTTTCCAACGGGAGGGAGCCCCATTAAATAAAGGGTTGACGACGGGTCAAGGGAATTCTCATGGGGGGGCGTTCTTTCACGAAACTTAATAGATAGGTTCATCATGAGTTCTGAGTTCCTATTTCGTTTCCGCAAGTCCATTTTGGTGGGCCCGCATCGGGCGGGACAAGGGGACAAGGTTTGAAATTTAATTCCTTATAATTCCTTAAGGAAACGGTGTAGCGCAACGCTTGAGGATTTAAATAAAAGCTGCCGACATAGGCTATCACTGGTATATTCAGGTGCCATGGGGAAGGGGGGGAGGGTCGAAAACACGATTTTGCCCTCCATACATATGAAAAAAATTTTGATCCGTCTAGCTCTCAAAAAAAAAAAAAAGGCAACCCATCCGATTTCCCTGAAAACGGTTTCTGTTAAATTCAATCCTATGTACCATAGGTGCTACGTTTTTCGATCTGCGTGGTGGGGGGGAGGATAACAGCCATTATTGCGTTTACCCTGTAACTTAACCGTTTGACCTCGCAGCATAGGCATGTGGGTACTCAAACTTCATTAAAAAAACAAGCATATTCAAAAATGTACTACAATACTCGTATTGTACTAGAGCAAAATATGATTCCCCTCCCGCGTCGCCATGTATACTTCTGAATTTTTTTCAAACCGCCAAAAATCTCTATTTGCTCTTCTCTATTAATCCCCATATTTACTTTTTTTAGTACTACACTTTTGGAGTTTTTTACCATTGTAGAAGGTACTAGAGTATTTTCTATTATCGATCATAGCTCGGATAAATTAAGTCCAATCGACGAACCGATTTCACTGTTCGACTCAGCTTTCCAGTAGCTACAATTCGTAGAAGAATATATATGTTTTGAACATTTTCTATATAGACGACAAAATCTCTACCCGATGGAAAAACTAAGAACGGGCGGCTGTTTTTTTCCTCTTGTAATTTGATTTGAATCGTAAAAGTAAAAAGTTTTTCTAAAAATTCTTAGATTCCATCTGACCGATTCTAAAATAAATCTCAATTCAAGTTCGAGTCCACCATTGGGCAAGATAAAAAAAAAAAAATTCCATAATATATTTGTTTTGTCAAAGACGATAGTTCATAGCTATGCTAGGATCCTATAATTGCAACAGACCAGAAAAAATTGATAATATAATTTCTGCAGGGATACCAGATCCAACTATTGATCAAGAACTATTTGAAATTGTAACAGCAAATATAATCCATGGTCCATAGAAGACACATATTTTTTGAAATATGGAAAATGAAGTTGAAATACTTAGACAAAAAATAGGGGAAGTGCCATATTCGTCTTTGTTATCCAAAACATATAAAACTCACATAAATGTAGAGTTTTGAAGTTCTGCAAAATCAGTAAAATATATTTGCAAATGTGTTCATAAAGGCAGTGATATGGCAGTATATATGTAAGTATTTGTAGTTCAAAATGTAAATGAAAATTTCATAAAACCTTGTTTAATTTCCCGGAAAAAAAGTTTTTTTAAGCTCTTTCGCTTCTAATCCCAACGTATTCAGTAATAAGACTAATTATCTTTATAAGTAAAAAAATTCTCAAGTACAAGTCTCGATACTGGTACTTAATGCACTTACTACAAATACTGTCATAACGCGAAGTACTTCAAATTTTGTAAATTATTTAAATACGCCTTCTAATAATAGAGGTTATCTGCATCTCGACAGTGCCTCAAGAAATGTTACCGCTTTCAGTAAAATAGAAAAAAAAAATTAGCGCAATATATCAATAACTGTAGGACAGAAACTGACATGCTGAATCGATATCTTTTGTTGAGAAGGTTGGCAATCAAGTTCTACAATCCGCTCTCTTCCTCCGCTCAGCGTTGATTTCCACTTGCAGGTCTTGTAAATGCTACACAAAGGCAATCATTATTTGATGTGACTTTTGTTTTGCTAAAGGCAAACTCAAATGCTGTACGAACAACTTTCAAAATTATGTACAAATTAAAACAGGAAAAGCTTATACGATATTTTATGATATTTCGTAAATAGAAACCTCATCCAATTATTTAACTGGCTATAGATTTTTCAAAATTTCTTAACCTTTATAAGTACCAGTACCAGTACCTAGACTAGTACTTGAAAATTTTTAAGTACCAGTACCGGAACTTGTACATGTACTTATAAGATTTTAGGTATGGGTGCTAGTACTGGTACTTGGGATAAATACTAGGCATTGGGCAGGGCGTCACTGATTTATATTCCTTAATTGGTGGGAAAAGCTAAGGAGGGGATATGGAAAACAAAAGCCTCTGTTAATTAAACGACACCACTTTCTGTTATTTATCTTTTATAATCGTGGAAATTTTATTTTATTTTTCAAATCAACACTACTTCTTATGATTTAAAAAAAATTTAAATCGCGTTAGATGTTTGGAGTTGACTGTATGGAATAGATGAGTGTCGCTTGGGTTCATTGGGATTAAAGATAAGAATGCACTTTCACTCAATTCGCCAATTACATTATGTACTAATCTATTTTGACAATAATTTAAATATCCGACTAAAACCATTTCGTAAATACTCGACGCCGTTGGTCTCGATAAGCAATAAATATAGTCCGATTGCCATATGTTGACTGACTAGTTATCCAAAAATTGATTGAATGCTATAGATTTATACTAACTGATAACCGATGTAACCATGTTTTTCTCTCTTCGAGTACTCGATAGCATTCAACGAGAATTGTAATAAAGAATGGTAATGGGATCGCATCCTCGACAACGACTTATTTTTGAATTATGTATTTTTTTTATTTTTATGAGAATTATTTTATTTTTTGTGCGCAGCGGAAAATATGTTCTAGAATTTAGATTATAGCAGAACAAAAGCTATACAAAAGAACGCCTCATACATTTTCATCGAAGATTTATAACTGAAGCGAACAGAACAAATAGTTCGCTTCAATCGACAGAACAATTTGTTCTCTTCAGTATATGGGAGTTCTAGGACAAAGTACACAAAAAAACACCAGAAAAAAGTCCTAGTTACGCCAATAGCAACGAACCGCAGTAGAAAACCATTCTTGGCTCAGAGTTAATCTGATTCACAGTATAATCTGAAAATAAGAATCATATTTCCAACCACCATACAGAAGTTTAATTCTGTTTCAGAGTTTAATCTGAACAATATTTCCTATTAGAAGTTTATTATGAGTTTAATTTGAATAATATTTCCTTATCCACACAGAAGTTTAATCCATTTCAGAGTTAATCTGAATACACCTTTTGGGCGTACACGCTTCAGCACGTGGTAGACTTCGGCTGCTGAAGTACATACATTATGCTACTTATTTATCCTGCACGCTGCAGCACATTCATTGTGCTACTCTTTTTTCCGCATCACACGCTGCAGCATACTTCAAGAATTTCACAGAAATTTTATTCTGTACAGAAAACTAACTCTGAAGTAAAGAAACGGAACGGAACGGAACAAACAACGTCATTTGAATGAATTTATATTGAATTTTTGTATGAGTAGTTTTAAGTTTCTTTTATTTTGAATTGTGATATTAGTTTAAGCAATATATTTGTTGAATAAAATTATATATTTATATTGTTGAAAGGCTGAGCTATCTATTTTCACCAGCACACACACCCCCCACCCCCACCCCGCTCGTTCGAGACTAGATCTCACAGTTTTCAATCTACAATTTTTGAAATTACTTTAAAAAATAACAATTTTTATGTTCCATATTTAAATCTAGGATTTTATTTTCAAAATTCAATGTATACGAACTTTAAGTTTGAATTGTGATTGCCAATGTTCAATTTTAAACATCCAGCAGTTTATTTTTCTTGATCAAGTAAACTGCAATTTTCCGTGCTTCCATGCGCTAGATCATTTTTCCGGTCCCCTTATCCATCCTCCAATCGCTCCAATGACCTCTTCTGTCCAGACTTTAACAAACTAATCATGCTACCTACCAGAAAAAAACAGAACAACGTCTGCCGGGCCAGCTAGTATATTGGTTTCCTTTATATTAACTGCATAATTGTTGAGACCTCAAGGCCTTGTGAACATGATCTTAACGTGTCACAATAGCTCAAGTAAGGTCGCTTCTTATACAAGGGATTGAAATAAACATTTTATCATGTTGGTATATAAAAAATCTCTCCCCAATTAATTCAATTACACATTTAATTAAAAATAACATAGAAAAATTAAATGAAAATAATTGTTTCCACGAAACTTATGCAAATCACTCTATCCTTTCACTACAGAAAGTAAGTTGTGAGCAAATTTATTGAATAAAAGCCATTTAAAAGTCGTCTGACAACCAGCAAAGCAAAACGTTGAATAAAATAAATTATGGGAGCTGAAAATTGTAAAAGTAAAAATCAATTTTACTCTAAATTGTCGCAAGCCAACTACTTGAAACTTTGCAGAAAATGTTAAAACGAGAGAAGTTTTCTCGTCGCCTCCAACACTTACATTTCCATGTAGAGAATAGAAAATCTTCTTTCAGCACCACCAACATCAGCAGAAATTTCTGCGAGCCCAGTCGTATTCTTGTTTTAGAGAAACAAGAACTTTTACAAAAAATTCTTGTTTTGCAGCTGTGAATCAGTGTCGAAAGCTTGTTGTCTCCATATATTTACAAGAGCCAGAAATCTTTGAAGGGTTGTGTTAAGAAATTTATCTTTTCATCTTTGTAAATAAGTATAATCGCCGTAGCAATGTTTAAATTATATTTGGTGTGCTATAATCTTCTGAGAGCCGGGGGAGATAGAGAGATGTTTCGTTGATTCATGATAACATTAATACCTTTCATTAGAATACATGAAAACTCTCTGAAAAATTGTTACTTGTCTACTGGTTTCTGTTCTTTGTCAACTATTTAATTTATCTATTTCTTTTCGTAACTTTCCGAAATCTTTTCCTATTCTTCCTCATAAGAAAGGCAACAATTGCGATATTTCGAATTATTGACCTGTCGTTAATTTATGTTGTCTTGGTACGATTTGTCAGCCTTCTTGCTTTGTGATGTCCTTTAATTTTGAAAGTGCGTTTCGTATCAGCAGAACTTAATACTCTTCAGTACGGCTGGTTTTGCTTGCCGTATACGCTTGGAAAAAAGAATGGGTTGACTTTACATATATGCACTCAGTTAAAATTCTGAGTATAAGTTATTTGAGGCGAAATACTTAGTATTCATTTTTATACTCAGAAGTTTAGCGTCATATAACTCATACTCAGAATTTTAACTGAGTGCATATATGTGAGGTCAACTTAGCTTTCTTCCAGGCGTATACGACAAGCAAGAACCAGAGTATTAAGTTCTTGCTTATACGAAACGCCTTTTCCACTTTCATCAGTTGGAGTTACAGTTTTAGCAATATTTTTTTTTTATCAATTTTTGAAATTGATAGCATTTTTCTATGAAAGGTCTTCTTGATTTTTCTGTATGTCCTTTACTTTCGTTTTTAGGCTCTCTTCAGTATGGCTTTATAAAGAGAAATCCATCACTACTAATTTGCAGAAATTCTCCAATTTCGCAATTGAAGATGCAAAGTATAACGACTACATTTATAGGTACTTATTTCAGCAAGGCTTTCGATAGAACTGTTCTCATCTATAAGCTCTGTCCCTGGCCTTTGATGCCGTACGCAGTGTATTTTATTTGGAGGTGCACTTTTCATATTAATAATGACAATACCTCATGTGTCCCGCAGGGTGCTCGATAAAATTGATGATTATTTTGTTGCAGGTGCAAATAAATTTGACTCATCCTTGGGTTTAATTAAAAAATGGTAAAAGGAGTTAAGTGATCCATATATAACGAAACTTTAATATTAGACATTTGTTAGACCAATTCTAGAGTAAGCTAGTCCTATATCTGATCTTCTTTTTTTGCGGGTTATATTAACTGCGTTGAGCCTATCCCGCTAGAGTGGCCCTCTCCTTTGTATCTTGATCGACTTCAGCTTACTTTTTCGGAGTCTCTCGAGGCGTCTTCGGTCAGGAGCCTTCTTTGGAATTTGCCATACACCTCGAAAGCCATGTTACAGTCTTCCAGGCAGAGGTCAAAGCCATTCTTGAAGCTGAAAGGAACCTCCTTGACTCAAACACTGAGAATAAGGAGATCGCCATCAGCTCGGTCAGCCAAGCGGTTGTCAAGGCCTTGTCAAAGCCGTTCACAACGTCCAACTTAGTACTGGAGTGTACCCTGAAAACCATGATTCGAAGACGATTTGCCAATAAATCGCAATGTCTGGCTTAAACTTCGAAATTGAACTCGATATCGAACGGAAAACAGACTACCAGAGTAGCAAAAGGAACATGAGTCTCGACTTATCAACCTGAGATTCTTTCTCGATAGCGAATTACTTTAGATCGTAAGGCGAACCGAAATTGATGTTAAAACGAAGCTATGTGCACAATGTGTTTGTATTAGCGGTGTTATATATTTCTTGTATATTAAAAAAAAGCGAGCTATTCTCGTGTCGTAAGCGATTCGAGCAGAGCAAATTTTTATGGACACTTCTTCAAACGCCCCAGAGTTCATTGTACAACATTCGAAAAACTATAGAGAGTAGGGTTGATGAAACCACTACTAACCGAGAAAAGAATTGCTTTGGCATCCTGTATAACATAAAACCGAAGTTAGTACACTCCAAAACTATGTAGTAACGTTTCACAGTATTGGTGCTCACCTTTTTTCAAGCTAGATGTACTTATTAATTACGAATAAGAAAACGGATGTAACACGGTCTAGGTTTTGGTGGGACAGCAACTAGATGTCATCATCACAATCCAATTTATTTATACAGGGTGGCTGAGCCGAACTGTTACCAACTTCACACCGATCCAGCTGTCAAACCATTAATGACAGAGCGTTCAAATGTAAACCAATGACAGTTCATTCTATTGTTAACAAGCGTACAAAAGCATTTTCATCTAACGCGTCGAGAAAAAAAGTTATTCGTGATGGAATTCAAGCGCAATAGTGTGATTGCTTTATATTTGGCTGGAAAGTCCCAACCGGAGATTGCTCGTCAGTTAAAACATCTGCAAGTGAATAAAATGTTTGTACTTCGTACCATAAATCGTTACAACGGTACTGGCAGCGTAGCAAAACGACATGGTGGTGGTACGAAACGCACTGCAACATCGTCGGAAATGATTCGGAAGGTGAAGGCCAGAATTGAGCGAAATCCGCGCCGCAGTGGCAGAATGATGGCCCGTGAGCTGAACATATCGCGAGAACGGATGCAACACATACTGAAAAATGAGCTCAAGGTAAAGCCTTACAAGTTGGTAAAAGGGCAAGATCTTACACCGGCGAAGAAAAAAGTTAGACTCGAAAGAGCCAAGGAGCTGCTTCGCTTGCACGAAAGTGGCAGTTTGCCGAATTTGGTGTTCTCCGATGAGGCGCCATTTCCAATTGAGCAATATTTGAACACCCAAAACGACCGAATTTACTTGACAGAGAGGTCCGCCGAAAATTTGGATCTTCGGATGGTCGGCCGGACACAAGCGCCGGCCATGGTGATGGTGTGGGCCGCCGTAACGGCCGATGGTCGCTCTCCGCTGGTATTCATCGACCGTGGGGTCAAAATAAATGCGCAAAATTATCGCGAAATCGTTTTGGAAGGAGCGTTGATGCCTTGGGCACGCAAACATTTCGGCCGCAGACCGTGGACATATCAGCAGGACTCGGCACCATCGCGCACCATCGCACAAAGCGCGCGTCAACCAAGATTGGTTAAAAAACCATATTCCACACTTCATTTCCTCCGCACAATGGATGCCGTATTCGCCGGATGCAAATCCGTTGGACTTTTCCGTGTGGGGTATTTTGAAGAGCAAGGTTGGGCAAAAAAAAATACCAAAGCGTCGACCATTTAAAACAAGCGCTTCGCCGGGAATGGGCCAAAATACCCCAGTGCCACTTTCGTGCAGCGTGTGATGGCTTCGTCGGCCGATTGAAGGCCATAATTCAGGCAAAAGGCGGCCATTTCGAACAGAACAAATAAATTATTAAATATCAATGTATTGCGAACATTTTTTGGTTTGGATCAATAAATTTCATCAAAAAATAAAAATTTTATAGCGTTTTGAATTGGTAACACTTCGGCTCAGCCACCCTGTATATACCTAATTCATAAATCCCCATTGTATATGGCGCATATTATTGTCGAATGCATTCACTAGAACATAATTAATGGCAATAAGAAATAATAGCGGCGAAAGAATATATCCTTGTGGAACTCCAGAATTTATGCTAAAGCTGTCAAAATATCCTATACTAATGTGGAGAGGACGCTATACTGTATCAATTTAGTAGTCTTTTGGAAAATTCCAATACTTTTTAATAATTTATTAATTGCATACACATAGGTACACAGGCATAGGAGAAATCGAATTAATTTCCATGGACAAATGTATGAGCTCAGTGTTCAGTTAAACGTTTGAAAATTTTCCATGCAAATCGATATAAAAAAATGATTGTAAAATAAGTGCATTTTTTGCATTCAAATTTCAATCCCAGTTCTTATTATTCTACGTCTAGGGGAAGAAAAAAAGCTTCCTGTGATCATCTATAGCTAGAAAATAGAAAAAAAAAAATATTTAAATTTTAAGAGCTTTAAATCTATTCCATAGAAAATCTTTTCCACCAATTCTCCTTAGCATTGAACATATCTCAAAAATTGCACTCAACTGCATGGAAATTTCTCCAAAAAAGGAGCAAGCATTCATTATGCATGTAAATTTCCAGCGGAATTGATTTCGATCTTCGGGTTAATTTCCATAAAAGACAAACGAGGCGATTCATTTTTATGAAAAAAAAAAAAAATGGTGTCCTTTACTTCTTTTTCACAACTCACAACTGTCTGTTGTCGTCCCTTTGAAATATGGCAATGCAATCTTCAACGCATTCACTTCCTTGATTTATGTATGTCTAGGCCTCTGCCAAACTTTCTTTAGAATAACTTAAGAGGGAAAAAAAAAGTTAGGTAGAGTTGCACGAAACTACGTCTTTTGCTTGGCACTCGATCTTATGATTATTATAAGGGACAAGGAGTATAAAAGTCTCCTCTATAGTATAGGTAGGTATCATCTATCTTTCCTTACCCCCAAAAATTGCTGTTGTCGCATGATGAAGCAAAAATTTATTCTTTCCCCAGACTTTGCTGCACTGAGAGCGCTCACTTTTATAAAATGCGAGCCTCATAAAGTAATTCCGTCACACGCTAGCACGTCTTCTCATACCGAGAAAACATTATTTCAAATAATGGTTTCCCAAGAGGACGGGTGGGGGGAGTACATAGATCTGAAGTTTTGGACTTAACTTTTCAAGCATTTCTCCCTGTACGGGCAGTCAACCTGCCACTCAGAGTTGCATTTAGATGAGAGTATACACCCCCAGCCACCACCCATCATATGACTTATCCTTATTCGACTATGCGATTCTATATCTCCTCTGTTCCACCCCATCCCTTAAGTTGGGAATGTATACACCTATATACTCAGATAACAAACCGTTTTGTGAATTTGTAATATTTTTATACACAGCAGAGTCATCCTTAGCTAGTATAGCGGCAGTATGACATGCAAAGCAGATTCTTCCTTCTTTCAGTCAATTTATTCGATTCAAAAATGTTAAGGATTTTTAAATCTACCCAGAAGTGCGCTCCGTTCTTCTTCTCTTCTGGATGAGCTCCCGCAGTATTCTGAATTAAAAGGCAAAAGAGGAGCCTGTTGGAAGCGATTTCATACAAAATGGAATATATATAGAGGCACCAAAGCCTGCATAGTCTACTCCAAGGAGAAATAAACAGAAACATTAAATGTGTTAACTTGAAGAGATATACTTCTGGATGATGGATACAGATCCGGTTGGATATGCCTTCTGATCTTTTGTGGCAGATTTCCATGTATGTAATACCTACATATGAGACTTGGATGCGGGTGTAGAAGAAACAAAAGTGTTATGAATATACGATTCCCATTGGGACACACGGGCTCGATTCATCGTCAAACCCACTTTTTGTTTTGTCTCTATGGGAAATTTCTCAAAAGAATATTACTTCAGTTCGCAAAAGGCGGCAAGTTTTTTGTTCAGTGATCGGAACTGAATTTCTGATTCCCTTAATGTAGATTCGACGTCTAAATCGGCTATAAAAATTTCCAATTTAAAATAGGTAAGAAAACAAATGGCTAAAGTGTACATGTAATGTAAAAAAAAAAAAATAATCCATTGGTGGAATGTTAAGGAAAAACTCTGCCATCCGTCTTCTAAGAATCGATTTCATTTCGTATGGGAATGACAGCATTGAATCGCTGCCAAGGTATAAGAAGCTTAGTTCGACACTCTTGTTCCATATATACATATATTATATAGTATAGCAATGTGGGAGTGTTGATATAGTCCTCAAGGGAAGTAATTGCTCAATTCTTTGTCATATGAAAAAAAAAAAAGGAGAAGAATAAAGATAGCCGGAATCCTTAGGGTAGGTACCTACTCAATAAAATCAAGAGATATATGGGGACTAACCGGATTTCTTTCTATCGTTTCGTGTGACTTCCCTATTGTTCTTTTCAAAATGTTGTCAAGTGCTAAAGGAAATGGACTGACAAGAAAGAAAATGTCAAGGCGGTTTCTTTTTGTTTTGTTTTTATATTTCGTACATGGGCCTATTAAAAGGCTTTTAATAAATGAATTCGTTTTCTCTTAAAAAATCTTATCCATCAAGGATTTTTATTTATAATGTCTATCGACAATAGGCGGTTAAAAAATTCAAGGTTAAGTGAAGAAATTTAGGGAGACTATACTACGATTAGCAATATTATATTGAATGGAAAGTACACTAGAATTCAATTATGGATGAGAAGTATTAGTAGTCTGAATGGTTTAGGATCGTTACCATCTAAGCTCATGACTTTTTATGTTAAGAACGCTTATTGAGATTTGGTACCCTTGTTACATAGAAAAAAATATGTGGAAGGACCAATGATCAGTACTCAGTTCCAGAAGTAAAAGAATAATAAAAACTTTAAAAGCAAACATATTCATAGGGCGCATTTGGAGTTCATGGTACTTACATAATCCTTTACAAGATTTGTACGGAGTGTTTAACTCTCTTTATTCATATGCATCTTTCCGGGCCTGGTAGATTCTGTAAGGCGTTTAATATGTCTGAAGATTATGCAAAACAATTTACGGAAATTTGAAAATTTTGTTGGTGTAGAATACCGAGTGTGGCGTGTCTTTAAGGGCAGAATTCGAAATATATATTGTTACGATTTTTAGCAGCTTTACTGATTTGTTTGCGATATTCCCAGAATGGCCAGCTCAATGATCGGAGGCAACGATTAAACCTTCAAAAACAGCTTCCTTTTCATCGAATGGTTGAAACAATATGACTGAACCACATTTAGCTCCAAAGATAAGGCTATCCAAAGCATTTGCCGGCACAATGAAGTTCTTGGTGACATCGGTTTTACGACCTGCCCAGCTGGCCGAGCGGACTCCAGTTGAGTCAGGCCACTCACTTTTGCGGTCCTGAAGATTTAATCGCCAAACGAACTACCCAACGTTATACCAATCCCCAAATCTCCCAGGATAGCGTCATGAATAGTGATCAACGTCCTAGATCTAGGCCTTTGCTGGTTAAGGGAATTACAGGTCTTCCCTGTGGGTCTCCTGCAAAATTTACCTCTCACCAATAAAAAGTTTATGGTAAACTTCTTGGTCAATTTTTAATTTCTTAATTTTTGCTTGTTGATTATTTCAATGGATTTTAATTTGTTTTACATATACGGACTCTATCTACGTCAGTCTTTTAACACAGCCAGCCGTGCGTTCAGGTGCACGCAGTATGTCACATAATGTCACATTTTTACACACCATGTCGTTCAGCCGACCGAAGCGTTGTCATTTCGGCGTGCACATTGTACACTACGCACTGGTAGCGTCGTGTCTCGGTGCGCTTAGTAGGTTTGACGTTTAGCGTAGTTTTATTCTTAAAGAACTTTCAAAACTGACATTTCGAATCGAAGTGCACACCAACCGTTCAGGTGCTATCCCTACTTTTTTAATGATGTGATGTGATTTTCAGCACATTTCTAAAAAGTCGACACAATTAAAACTTCATCTTAATTATGTTTTTGATTTCTTATACTGATTTTCTGTTTCTGGTTTTTACCATTGATCAAAATTAGTTCCAATTATTTTATATTGCTAAACAATTCTTTGTTACTTCGCAACACATCGTCTGTCTCTACTTTTCCATATCTGCCAAAATTATAATTCTACTTTTAATAACTCAAAGCTTGTTAAAATTTTTTATTTTCCGTATGTCAAAATTATCATTTAACTTTAATTTTCTACAGCTGTCAAATTTTTTCGTTTTAGTTTCCTATATTTGTCAGAGTTTTTATTTGAATTCCAACTTTCTGTATTTGCTTTTAAATTCAATAATGGTTAGAGCAGCTGATAGACTTTTATTGTATACCTGCTTTTAAATTAGGAATGTCCTTCTCCATCTGGGACATGTAAAAAAAATCGTCTTTCTATTTATCTGTTAACATAGTTCATTGGGAAAATTATTGCGATGACATGTCTAAGCACAAGTCCAGCGAAATGTTCGGGCTTCGTGCTAGTACGTGTGGGTCGCCCTGTATTAATCAGCTTGCATAGTTCATTTGGGACGAGCTAGATGTCGCGCGGAATAGTACGAATGAATTTGGGGTTCCTTATAGTACAGTGTATACCTCTGACAAATCAGCTGACTGAAATGTCAAGAGTTTGGTTTGGTGTTGTTTACCTTACCGACAAGTCTCCCGCATTGAAGTGATCCTAGAAGTAGGAAAATCTTAGCAACAGCTAAAGGTGGAAATTCACCGGCTGCAGCACTTTTCGGTTTCATTACAGGGGTAATTCCGCATGGAATTGCAATGGCTATTTCTCGACAAACCTGTACTGAGCCAATTCAAATCATAAAAATCCGTCTTCTGAACGCTCTTTATTGGATGGCAAAAATGTAAAAGCACTAGCGGATTCGAATCATATTCTACCGCATGAAATTGCTGTAGATCAATTTTTTAAGGGGCTCGACAGACCTATGAAAAAGGTGAGCGATTTTGTAACAATATATAATTAAGTGGTAACATAATTATTATTTGACTCTAAGATAATGTGAAATAATGACTATCTACTACTATTTTGGCCTACCAGTAATATCCTTAATCTTAAGTAAAGGAAGTCTATGAAAAGCCGACGAAATTCGCTGGGTGAGCTCGCCATCTAAATACTGTCTGATAATCTGATGGTAAGACATTCCAAAATCAGTAATAGAGTAAGTCGCCACATGACAAATAAAATCTAAACTAGAAAGACGCAATTTAAGTTTTTCTTATAATCCAATCTTCTTGGGAGCATACAATTTCCATATAAGGACTGTCCCAGAAAGTTCTCCATGGTTTTGAAATTTTAATAACAAGCAAAATAAATAGTATTTTTTTTTATTTTTTTTTATTTTTACTTATTTAAATGAATAAAATTAAATTATATACTCTTATAGTATTTTTTACTCTTTTCTGACAAATTCTAGCATTTTCCGTTTTACCGACGCCATTAATTTTTGCGCAGTACTGTCCTCGACTTTTTTGCTGGTCGCTGTCCACGTTTTTGCAAAAGTTTTTAATTGAAGTGGCACTTTTACCTTCTTGTCGTAGAACATTTTTTTTACAAAAGCCCAATAACGTTCAATTGGACGAAGCTGTGGCACATTTGGTGGATTGGTCAATTTGTGAACAAAATTTATTTTGTTCTATTGATACCACGTTATTGTCCTTGTGGCATATTGATTTATGACAAAATCTGGCCAAAATAATATAGGCACATTGTGTGACTTAATAAAAGGCAGGATATCCAATTGGATTAGTTGTTTGACGACCCCCGTAGCGCAGCTTGATATCATTATAAGTTATAATTAGTTTCGTAGTACTCTACTCCTAGTGCGTTGTTCATCAACGCTGTTACGTGGACCGCATTCGACTTCGAGAATTCGTACAAATTCCGGATTTTAATATGGCCCAATTTACAAGTAAATTGATCTTATGACAAGCCAAAGATAACTCAATGGGACCCTACGTTCACACGGGACTGCCTTATTACTATTCAAAGGAAAAACGAGGGAAGCTAAGCCCCCTAGAATGCTTTCTGGGGAGGGTAAGAACTGCACACGGCTCAATTGCCGGAGATAAAACGGCCAATCCGTTGGGATTACTGTTCAGATCTAGTGAACCCTTACCTACTGCTAGAAAATTAATTATCTTAAGTGAATCAATTCAGACGCTCCTGTAGCGCAGGGTGACAAGGTATAATCACAACTGACATGTTAAAGCAAATTATATCCATATACACTTTTCTGATGTCTCGGTTCTTATGTAAGTTCAGGCGCTCCTTCCGAAGACATCGCAAAAGTAGAAAATAACTAATATTAACGGCTAATCACTTTTTTTCAGGTATTCCTTCAGCAGACGGCACATAGTTAGGTTCACGAAATATAATATATAATAAAAATTGTATTGGTAATCACTTCCTGACTGGATCCTTTATGAAAGTTCCACGAAAATATCCGTTACAAATTGCATCACTAATGTTCATGCCATCGGCGTCATTGAGAATGGGCCTTAGGTTCATTTGGTTTCGAGTCTGTAGCACCAACTTCGTTGCGGTGAACAATACGAACTATAATTTATGAACTCTTTCAGTTGTCAGGCGCTTCGTGGTGCACCAGGATGCTACGCTGACAATTATTCCTGTACTCTGAACTTCGTAGATTCGATGCAGCTACACTTATTTTTGAAGCAATGTACATCCAGGGAAATATATAAATATTTAGCTTATCACTTATCTGTATAAGTCCTATTTCATTGTTCTAGATACTCTCCTGTTTTCGGGATTTCATCACGTCGATATCTATTGAACTTCTTGGCATATTTACCACAGAATTGCTTTATTTTATTTTATTCGTTTCCGAATAACGATTTCAACTCAAAACTTCGATTACTTTTTCTTTTTTTGTTTGGTTTTTATTTTGCTCTCCTCAGGACTTCACACTCTTCCACCTCTTTTTTCACAATCATGCCTGGCTGACCTTCCTCCAGCATCGTCGTCGGCCCGATTCTTTTTCGTTCCCCCATGGTGCATGATGTTCGTCTGACAGCTCTGACAGGTAGATGTCAGCGTAATTTCATAGAGGTGGCATGCCATGCTTCCACGTTGCTATATTCGTGCTACCGCCGTGCCTCACCATAATGGAGTCATCCTTTTCTGGATTTTTATCTTTCATTTATCAGTCCATATCTGAAGCCCTGCATCAGTTTTTTGTATCATCTCCGTTCATTATGCAATGTGATTAGCCTGCAGTATGCATTTCAATAATGGTTCTGCCATCTGTTGTCTATTAGGAGAAGCGCATCGGCTCGAGAAAGCATTTAGTTCTTGTCATAAATGTTCTTTAGACAGACGCTTTTGTTCACAGTGACGACTGACAACTGACTAACCCTTTACACCCGAACTTTTTTTTTAGTATGGGTAATCATCTACTCGACAGCAGTTTTAATAAAAGAGCTAAAGTGGAGCAAAAATAAGGATCTTAAATTTTCGTACATTGTAAAAATGGGGGACCCTCTACCTCCCAAACCAGCCATCCAATTGGATTCATATTTCAAATGTCATTGATAATTAAAATTCCCGTTTCATATTCTATTTTTTATTTCGATCGAAGTGGAAGGGGGAAATTAGGAGAACCAGGGGTTTTTCAATTATAACTCAGTTATTTCACCTCGGATTATAGGGGTGTGGTACTCAAACTACTATTCGATTCTAGATTTTTCGCACCTTAGGTCGGCTCCAACTTGGTAGGGTTATGTCTAATCGGAAAACCGCTTTCACTATTCCCCTCACCTAAATACCATCTACAATTCATGGAAGAAATTTTTTTCACCGAGGGTACTTTTAGAGTGGAAGTTAGGAATCCCCGGCAGGGTGTGTTTCCTCCAATACAGCATGTTTCATACCAAATTAAAGGTCTCGCTAAGTACTATCCACTGATGTACTTTTTTTTCTCGATTCAACAGCATCCTGCAGCTGAATAACTTTATCAACAACAATCCTCACCGTACAGAACCACTTATCAGAGCCGTTGGCTGTACCCCTCCCCCTGCAACCTCCTAAAAAAAGGTGCCGGCTGAGCTTGTCAAATGTGTATGGGTGGAAGACTGAATACAAGTTGCGATGTGAATGAACTCTTGACCTCCTGATCCAATAACTCAACTCTATCATCACACTACCTGACTAGAACACTGGTAATTAGGAACCATTAATCGTGGTCCGAGGATTGAATGACTGCCCATCACACCAACGTACATTGTACGGAACTTAATTAGACATTAGTATTGGTTGTACTTGTCTATCCACTTCTTATCCTATGGCCTTCTTATTGTTGTGCGAATCGCAACGATAGTAAAAAATTTTTTTTTTTTAAGGAGTTTACGCCTGTTTTCTCGTACAAGCGAGATTCATTACTATCTTATACTACGCATGGTCCTTATTTCACAATTTTTTTGTTTCTGAATTTCCAGAAATGTGCATTTGTGGCCACTGTAGTAGGAGGAAAACACACTAATTCTTTCTTAAATTTTCTTAACTAGTCTCTCCTATACTAATATTCCTAGTGTCTTCGAGTGCATCTATATGGTAGTTCCAGTTATTCAACTTCTAATTGATCGGGCACCAGAACGTACTTCTAATTTGAATATCAGTTAGCTTAAGATTTCTCCCTTTTATTTTTTTCTCTTCTTGGCTCACCTTGGCGTATGACCTCCTCTTTAAGGCTCTTCCGAAAGTCAAAAATAAACAAGAAAAACAATTTTTTTTCTTACTATTTGGTTTACTGCCGTTCGTCACTAATTTCAGTCTCCTCCTGTTCTTTTAACTTTCCTTAGGTAGGTTCCTTGTCAGATTTTCTACCGATCTTAAGATCTTAACACACGCCACTTTAAGAGATAAAATTGCTATGATGCTTCTGTCGCAGCATCCCACGTCCATAAAGAACTACGATTTAAAAAAATTCGATTTGATTTCTCTTGTCACTTTACAGCTGTGCCCTCAACACCCTATTTTCGACTTTGTTACAACGCGCTGCCATTAAGTCATATAATAAATTTGCCTAGGAGTCACTAGATGGTTTTTCCCATTTCGGCCAGTCGATATGTCCCACTATAATTTTCTGACACGGTTATTCTTCTGCCGTTCTAGAATTCCAAATTAATATAGCTAAGTCAACCTGGACACTCCTCCTCTTCTTGGCTTGGGATTTTACACACAATCTATCATAACTTGATCCCCATTTTGGAAAAAGGAACATTCTCTCTACCCTGGTACAGAACCTACCGATTCCGAAATTTGGTGATCATGCTGGTTCCCATTTGACCCGTCTTTGTATGGGACCTAAGTTGACTTAACTATCGTTGGATAAGAATCGCGTATACGCTAATCTACGAGCTGAAGCTTACGGCATTTAAGGTTGTGGGTCATGATAATATCGCATAGTATTGACTAAAATTCAATTGCAATGACCCTGTTTAGATGGGTCAGTATGCTGCCTCTGCCTCACGAAAACTTGTATGTAAAAAGATGGTTGGGGGCAGGAATGAAGCCTGCCCTATCTAAACTGGCTCAATACTTTTTGCTTTTTCCATGGGTATACAATGTTTACAATCATAGTTCTTCAGGTGCATTGGGCCGGCGTACGTATATTTCTTGACGATTCGCGGTCGCCAGTTCGGTCTGTGAAAGAAAATTCCTAAAGCCCTACTAGTGTTTACTCAATCAATTTCTTGAGCTACCGTGTAACGAAGTTACATTCATTCCACCTAGACACCAACAAAAATGAATCGTCTAGCAGCAGCCGGAACAAAGTAAGCCAGTCGCCGAGAGGAGCGCACTACTGATCAGCATCTCAGTGGTGTCCCGTGTAGGTGGCGTGATAGTAGAAGCAAATATTCTACACCCGACTGCCTGTAAATATCCGGCCACCAGTTGGGAGATCACTTTGTTGATCACCGAGCGTCCGAAATCACAAGCACCTATCACGCAAAATATCCGACATCGAGAAGTTAATTCCAAAGTAATAAGAGTTAACCCCCACCAGTGGAATACCAGAAGACTGGCTATAAAAGTCAGTCAGCCTGATAGATTTGACAGTTGCCTCCCAGCAGCTCAAGCAGACACATCTCCCGTCCAGTCCTATCCGCAAGTCGTGTTGGCTAATTCAACGGCAAGCGAACATTAATCATGCTGGCTCAAAAATTAGCTAGCGCACTCATATATTCCTTTTGTACTCCCATGTTGGCTACTTTGACGAGCACGTTAACCGTGTTGGTGAGAATAGTAGGGAGCGCACGAATATATATTCCGTCCCCGTACCGTGTTGGCTACTCTGACGACGAAACGCACGTTAATCGTGTTGGTCAAAAGAGTAGTAAGCGCACACATATACTCCTTCCCCTTATCCCCCATGCTGGCTACTCCAAACGACAAGCGCTCCTTAATCGTGTTGGTCTAAGCAATAGTAAGCGCGCACTCCTACCCCGCACCTACGCCGCGTAGCTGTAAGCTATTATAAGTTAGTGAGTGAGTGTGTGTAGGCTAAGTAGTGTAAAGTACTTAAAATAAAAGACCGCCCGAGCCGCACAGCTAGAACAACGCTCTGAAACCTAGAAACGTTGGGAAAACGGCCCGCAAAAATCTCTTCACTGCCCGCACATCAACACCCGACGTTACACCAGTTACAACACCTAATCAAATTGAACTCGCACTCGGTTGACTTTACATATCTAGTCGATGCGTCAAAAATTCTCTTCGCTAATCCTGGTATCAGTGTGGTTGACTTACGGTATTGTCTAATTAAAAACAACCTTTGCTGGTGTGTATTCTCTTCACGGCATGTAGAAACAAGCTTACTTAGCCAAAGGTACATAAGATACCAATTCGATAAATCCTTGAAAAATCTAGTGCAATCCTCAGATTCACAGTGGGAGGAGAGTTGCAGAGTCATATGGTAGATAGACCGACGTAACAACATTTTCTTTAGTACCTACTTCATTGAAATTAATGTTATTTTGGTTGTCCCTATAGCTTAGGTATAGATGGAAATTAAAATATGTACAATACTATCGCAACAACATTTATTGTCGCAACTATGTTTGTACTTTGAATGAAGTATGTGTCCTTACTTGTCATACAAAATGTGAATCCAATGACTCTCACGAGACCAAAGAAGAGTTGGATCCACTCTTAGAAAACTGAACTTTATATGTTTTGTATGTCAATATGCCACGAGTACTGGAATCTTTAAGTTGTGACTGGAATAGGTATGACTCAATCTACCATAGTATGTTCTTCCTAAGGACCTTTTAATTATCCACTGAAGTTTTCATCCTCAGAGCTACACGTTAAGAATATTTCTTTAGTTAGTATAAATAGCTTGAATTAAATATTAAAAAAAAAAAAAAAAAACATGAAAACTCTGCACTGAATTGCAAAACTATTTAGTCATTGTGACCTACCAAAGCATTAAATTGGAACTCTATTTGCCTTCTTTTACTTCCTTATATGTATACCCATAAAACGGTAATATCCTCCGGATATTGACTCCTTTTTAAGCAATTTGCTTCAAAGGAATATTTAAGTTGACCAGAAGTAACCCAAAGCTCCTGCTGGGATTAGAAAACTTGCAATGAGCGTGTAATGAAGGTGTCCTCGAGCATATTTATTATGACTGGGGGTGGCTGACTACTCTCTTCATAAACATAACGAAGATCATCGTCCTGAGGCGACAAAAAGTTCAACAAGTTCCCAGTTCAGAAAAGCTTCAACGACTTCGTTCTGCACGGATGTCTATTACCGACCGTTTGAGGAGGAACTGCTCTCATTGATAAGAAATCTCTATGGCTGCAAACTTGAACACAACACCATAGACACACACACACACACACACACACACACACACACACACACACACACACACACACACACACACACACACACACACACACACACACACACACACACACACACACACACACACACACACACACACACACACACACACACATGCATACATATCCGTGCTTGTTCAATTAAGTCATGAAAGAATCTTATTTTCTACACAGTCCTTTCATTCTTGCCTATTGAACCATGATCTATGTATGTAAGCCTACTATACTAGAAAGAACTTGAATCTTTTGAAAGGGGCTCCCATCCCCCCCATCCTCATACAGTTCTTAAATGTCTTCCTTTTCGGAATTATATATTTATCGCTTCGACAAGATCTTGGGAAAAACTAAAGCATCCTGCTAGTTTGCGACATTGTCAGTGATGACGAGACAATTTCGACAGTATTTCCTCTGCGAATTGGAAACCTTCTGCGCTCTGCAGCCGATATAACCTCAATAATTTGTTTGCTGGGAAATCATTTCCGCCTACAAAGGGATTCGATTGGAAATCGAAATATTTGTGAAACTCGTTAAAACTTTTGCATTTGGGAAAACATTGAATAAACCGCGCGCTTTAGGTAAAGAGATGAGCAGCAACAGCAGATGTCTTTTAGCCTCTTAGTAAAGTTGTTAATGGTGGAAACACAAGAGTCCCCCGGGGATAGGGCGGCATACAGAGGAAGGAAGGCAGCTTCAAGTTTTCGCAAAATTGGTTCACTTATTGTGGGAAGAAGTTATTAAAGAGTTTTCTGTGCTATGTTTACTTCGCTTAATAGGTTAACGTGAGAACTTTGTGGAGTGTTTTTCATTTAACGGACGCTTTTGTAAATTTCTCAAATATCTGGTTTCCTTGCACAAGCGGGATTGGATGAAGCAAGAAAGGGTTGTTAAAAGAGCTGCAAAGCTATGTTTAGTTTTTTTTCAGATTTTTTTTTTTACATTAGTTTTCAAATTAAAGTAAAGATAATGGTTCCCTTCTGTGCGTTCCTGGTCACATGGGTATCATGGGGAATGAAAGAGCTGACATTTTAGCTAGGGCTGGCTCTGTTTCTTCGTTCCTCCGTTCCTCGGACCGGAACCCGCCGTAGGCGTTGCCACCTCGAGTATCGGGTCTCTCATCAAAGTGGATGTTCGTAGAAAGCATCAGCAGAGATGAGCGAATCTGAATATCTCCGATTTTCTCATGGGGGTCATAAGGAAACAAAGTAAAACTATGGTTGGTATCATCACCGGTCACAGCTCACTTCACGCTCATCTAACAAGGATGGTAATTGTTGGCAGCCCTGAGTGTCTGTCCTGCCTGGAGGGAGAGCCTGAGACAATCGAACACATTTTGTGTGCGTGTCCGGCCTTCGCCCGGTGCAGGCTGGATACTCTAGGGTTCGCCCTTCTATCTGTGGATGAGCTGAAAAACCTGCCTCACCAAGCCCTGATGCACTTCATAAACCCTTGGAGTAGTGAGTTAATTTTTTTAGCATACACGTCCCTGGAGTGAATTATTTTTGCATTTTTCGATAGATTTCGCAAATTGAACGAAGTGATCTTTTTTCTGGTGGGGGGAACGGTTTCTCTCAAAAATTAGTTTGCATGTTCGTCGCGACGCCGCGCATCTTTTGGTCAAGTCGGTTTTACGTGGGGTAGGGGTTAAAGGGGGAAGGGGGTAAAGTTTGGAATGTTTTGGTTATATCTCCTGAACAAAGAGTCGCAGACAGTTCATTGATGTCTTAAATGAGAGCTGTGATCCTAGGCTAAAGATAATATTAATCGGGTCACTGTGTGGGGAGGGGGGGCGGAGTGGGGGAAAATTAGAGGAATATTTAGTTTTTCAATAATAACTCAGCCGTTTGACCTCGGACCATAGGGGTGTAGGTGTTCAAACTTCTTCTCAGAAAAAAACATATTCGAATTTGTACTAAATTTTCCAAAACGTACCAGAACAAACTTTAACACCCCCCTCCCTGGAGGTGCAGTATATTTTTGATTTGTTTTTAAAACTACATCATTCTTTATTTTTGCCCTTTTTCCCTATACGCAATTTTTAGTACTTCCATTTTTTATATTCTAACTGAAGTACTAGATTTCTTGCACCTTAAATCGGCACTAACTCTGTAGGATTACCTCCAATCGCAAAACTGATTTATGCATGTACATTTCATTAGAATAAAAGAAAATGTGTTCCGAGTTTTGGAATCGTAATAATTCCAGGAAGGGGTTCGACGGCCGCACAAATACAGAGATGAATATTTTTCTCAGAATAATGTACAGCTCACCCATATCTTTCTCTCTCAGAAACGAAGCCGAACTTCATTGCAATTTTTTATACATAGATAGATAAGGCTTCTAACTTCAAAATAAAAATGTAAAAAAAAAGTGCTAGAAGTCCTCAATAGTAAATAATACTATTTTTTGACAAAAATACTATTATTAACAAAAATGAAAAATATAAAGCATTAAGCTTCATTTGGCATTTGAATCAGAAAAATCGGTTACTCCGTTCGCGAGATATGATTTTTTGAAAATAATATTTCATCGTAAAATCACGCAATTTCTTCCCCCATAGGTGGGGGGGGGGGGGTAGAGGAAAACAAAAAAATATGAAAAATAGTATACCTACAAACATCATTGTTAGAATTATATAAAAAAAAAAGATGGCTGGACGTACATGTACGGCAATACTCTATCTGGATCACCAAAGGCTGGCCGTACATACCGCTCAAAGGGTTAATTAAGAGGACAGGAGGGTTTTAGTGAATGGCCTTCTAGCAGAACAGCACAATTGGCCGCTTTGGCCTCCGTGCTTGGGATAGGGTCACCTGTCCCCCTGCCTTCAAATAAATAAAAAAAAAAAAAAAAAACAAAAAAAAAGATAATGGTGGAGGAGTCCTTCTTTCATAATTTCTTCAGAACTGAGTTAAATCTAGTCAATGGCATTTATGTAAAATGAAAACACAGACTCTAGATATTCCCTAATTATTTTTCGTTAGTTCTTTTCCACTCAAAACTTCATATCTAATTTTCACCAATTTCTGCAAACCCTTATGGAGCATGCTATGTAAACTTAATATAACGGCTCCATTTCAATCTGTTCCAAGCATTCGAATTCAATTTGTTCTGTTCATTTTTCGATATTCATAAAGATCCAAATTCTTATGGGGGTGATCAATTCAGTGATGATCTTCCTAGTTCCATTTAATGGTTTGGTGTGCAATGCAGGTATTGTTCTTCTTCGTCATATTCTGCAGTAAGGGATGTTTTTTTTTAACCTATCATTGACGTACAAAAATGTACAGAAAACCAAAAAGACCAATCAAAGTACCAAGAAACTCCTTATTGGTTCGGCCTAACTTCAATGAGAATCTGTTAAACCCTACAACTAGAAGTTTAAGCCAAGCGGTTTAATTTACTGAGATTAAGGCCTTTGTATCTTTGTCATCTCATATGCCAACGTTTACCACATGGGGAGTTCGGGCATCCCTTACTAAGGTAAGCAAGTGTTTAACCAACTTTTGGTATTTTCCAATTAGATGAGGTTCTGGACGTAAAGCTTGCATCTTATAATATCTTGAAACTTTTTACTAGTCGGAAGATATTGTAAAGGCTGAATTTGGTTCTTTTTCTGAGTTGATCAATTCAAAGTAGCTTCACATGGTACTAAAGTCAGTAATTGGATTTAATTGCATCATCGCTTTTGAAAAGAAAGTACATCTTTGATGCATTTGAAGGAGACGCTTTTCGATTAACAATTTAAAGGCATTTCCTTCAAATTTTTTGCCTTATCCTCTTCGAAGCACTCGTTGATACTGGAAAGGACGATCTACAGAATTTTTTGCTCCAATTGGCTGTTTCAACCATGTAAAAAATCGTTGACTTGTTGTTTGTTTGTTGTAGATTACTCATAGATCTCCCGTACTTAGGCAAAGTTTATCGCATATAGATAATTGCAATTGCAAAGCCGTCATCAAAGAAATTGGTTGCCGAAAACATGGATAGCATTAAATGTTCCGAAGAACTTGCAGATGTGCGAGAGTAATCATCTCAGAACTTTGGTCATAGTCATTAGTGGTAACGTGTATACTTCACGCTCCATTAATTTTTTTGTTTTTTTTTACAAATCAGTGCCATGATCATGACTATGGATAAAGGCGAGACTTTCAGTCTGGATAGTTGGAACTAACAATTCGGAATGATTTCAAGACTTAATTAACATTTCACGCTGTGTTAATATTCTGGAAGAATGGAAACTCTAAAAGTTAACTTGATGCATATAAATAATTCTTTTGTTGAACAATACACTTCGAATGGAACTATCAGTTCCTGATTTTCAGTCTCCTATAGACATGTCTCATTGATAACAATCTACTAACTATGTACTATATGTTGATTCAGCTAAAGCCCTTAGCTTTGAACTTAACTCAAAGTTCACCCGCTGTAAATATAAAGGGTTTTCCAATAAGAGATGTTATTTTAATTAGCCCGCTATTTCGGTAGATGTCCCTTTTGGAGCTGTCATTTTTTGACATTTGACAAGAAGAAACTACGCCATTAATAAAAATGGAACGATACACGATTCAACAACGGATTGAAATTATTAAAATTAGAATTAGGCCTTCCACAAACATCATTACACCGTATTGTGCATAAAGATTTAGGTTTTAAGGCTTATAAAGTTCAGTTAACACAAGAACTCAAGCCGGCCGATCATCAACAACGTCGAGTCTTTGCTGATTAATGATTTTTTATTGCCGGAATTGGATGGTATTGATCTGGACAACGTTTACTTTGAACAAGACGGCGCTACGTGCCATACAAATAACGAAACCATTAATCTTTTACGGGAAAAGTTTCCAGACCGGGTTATCTCTCGAAGTGGTGATCACAATTGGCCACCGAGATCTTGTGACTTAACACCTTGCGACTTCTTCCTTTGGGGCCACGTGAAAGAGAAGGTCTACGCCAACAGCTTAGCGTCGATTCAAGACCTCAAAGATGAAATTCGTGAGGCTATCGAGACATAGGGCAGCCACTTTGCGATTTGGTTATGGAAAATTTCATGAAAAGGATATGGTCCTGTAGGCGTGGTCGTGGTGGTCATCTGGCTGATGTTATTTTCCATTATTAACTTCCTCTTTATAATGAAATAAAGATCCGATCATATATCTAAAAAAATGGCAGTTTTCTTTGAATATCAAAATAACACCTCTTATTGGAAAACCCTTTATAAGAGTTACAATAGGAAAAATATATGGATGCCTGCTGCAGTTATAGCCAAGATATATGGATAGATGCTCGGGCTATCGGTCTCTGTTGTAGACAAAAAATCACAAGATTAGTGTCTAAATTTTTTATTTCAAAATGTCACAACGTTTCACGGACACTCCGCGTGTTCAGGTGGTCTTATATATAAGGTAACTAAATGTAGTAAGCCTTTGGTTGTAGGTCTAGTGGAACTAAAATTAGTAGCATACTAGAAATTTCTCATACACCCTCAAAAGTTGATTTTAGGTCCATGTATATAATAACTTATAACTCCGCCATTTTTTATTCGATTTAGATTTTTTTATGATATATAGTATGACAGAAGATAGATAGGCCTTTCAAACCATATGTTCCTAATTTCGTTGCGATGAAAAGTCACGAAGTTACAGTAAAAAAATTTCGAAATTCACCATTTTTTTTAACACATTTTTTTCAATTTTGATAACAATTTGATGGCTTATTTATCTCTACAATATTTTTTCTCTAGTCTTATCACTAATAGCGTATTCGATTCCGCGTCTAATGAGCATTTCTTAACAGAAATCGGTTGAAATATGACGAATTTTTGCTCATTAAGCAGCTGTGTATATTTCGGTATAATATTGAACTACAGAGAAAGTCGAAGAAGCACTGGATTTTACCCGCGCAAACTGTGAAAACATGAAAAATGCAACAAATAACAACAATTAGAACAAAAACAACTGCAACAAATATGGATATTGTAAATCTTGGTAAAGGCTTACTATAGTTACCTTATAGATAAGACCACCCTGAATACGCGGAGTGTTCACCTGTGAAACGTTGTGGCATATTTAAAATAAAAACTTTAGACACCAATCTTGTGTTTTTTTTTTTTGTGTACAACAGAGACCGATAGCCCGAGCATCCATCCATACATCTTAATCTAGACGGTCAAGACCTTACTCAACATGTTATGATTAAGCTTTATTTTTCTCTCTCTTCATATGCGGATGAAGTTAGTCAAGTCTTTAGTGGTCCTTCACTTCACATATAGTTGTATGGTATTCTGTGATCTGAACTTGAAGAAGAAGCTTGGTGGCATAATCACGATGAGGATTTACATTATGATGGCATGCATTTTTTACAGAAATCGTGACGGAGATAGTACATCGTATACGGAAATTTGTTTCAATGTTTATTTCAATTCAGCGGTAGAAAGCTTTGGCGATCTGATATAGTTTGAGCGACTTTTTTGGGTGAAAAAGTGAACTTTTCTACTTCTCGTGATTGTGCAGAATTGGTGTGTCGTGGATATATAAGAAATATAAGATATATAAGAAAAAAATGTTCACAACAGAGCATTAATTACCATAGAAGAAATAACTGTAAAAATTTATGCGAAATGTAGTAACTGGGGGGCTATGTGACCCAAGTGCATAAAAATGTGCTTTCCAGCGGCTAAAACGTCCCGAGAATTGGAAAAAATATATACCACCCGATAGTACTCGGCAGACCTTTAATTTGATGTGCAACATGCCGTATTGGAACCCCCCCCCCCCTCCCCCCTTGGGGGATCCTACCCCCTACCCTAAAAGTATGCAGAGAAATATTTTCTTCTATGGATTGTAGCTGGTAATGAGCTGAGGTAAAAATCGTTTTCCGATCGAACATAACCCTACTGAGTTAGAGCCGATCTAAGGTGCGAAAAATCTTATACCTCAGTTCGAATAAAAAAAAAGCGAGTATTGGGTATAAATATCTATTTAATGCTCCGAGTATAGGGGTGTGGGTACTCAAACTTCTTCTCATGGCATAAGGATTTTGATTCTGTACTAGATTTTGTACACACTTTGACGCCCTCCCCACCCCCAGCTTTCCCCTGCTGAATTGAACTAAACATTGTTAAGAGGAGTCAGTACCAAGATTTTCAAGTTTCATACATTTTTCAATGCGAATTTCTAGCAAACTATTTGTAGCAGAAAAATGATTTATATCTCAAATTAAAGGTCGAGAAAAATAAAAGAAAAATAAAAAATAAATTTTTCAAATCAAATTCCTGTTAGTAGGTATTCTCATTTCTTTAGATTGTGACTATTTTAGAAAGATAAAGCCTAAATCTAGCAAATAACGTCGAGTTTTTTTCATTTTTAGTGGCGCTTTTTTTAATTGTTTAACTCTAATTGTACTTGTTTTTTCTTTCAATATTTTACCGACTAGAAAATGCAATATTTCGTTGAAAGTTGTAGAAATATAAAGCAAAATAGTATATTTAACATTTATGTGCAAAATAGAATTTAGGAGAGTTAATTTTCGTTAAAAATTTCGTATTTCTTTTTACTGCAAATTTTCATTTTCGTCTTAAATTGTCGCATGTTGGGTTTCTGTCTTTTACGCTAGATGTCTCTAACATAGTCTTTGGTCTAGGTCTAAGCTAATTTTATACAAATTTTCATACTTTTAGGACACAAACCTACGTATAGTAAGTTTTATTACCTACAGGCTCGCTGGTATCTAAATTGAAATTTTTGCTGAGTACTGACTCCTCTTAATAAAATATGTTCGAAGTATCATAGTGCATCGTTTAAGACATCTCTGATGTCTGGAGGTGTCGGGCCTAAAATAGGTATTCCCCTTTCTTAGCTGGACTGAATATAAATATCGCGCAATTGTTTGGACGGCAATGCCGCGTTGAATGTTGTTTTTTTTTAAACTAATGAATTTTCAAATGTCAATGAACCAGCTAAGAACTCTGAAAGAATGCAAGACGCAACTACTGTTCACTTTGAAATATTGCATCTAAAATCTCTTAAGCGTATAGATTCAATGAAACTTACTATTATTTCTTAAACTGTCATTGATCTATTTGCTATTGTTACTAACGAAGTCAACGACATTTGTATACTTATCTCAAATTTATTTAAATTTTTCACAAGAAATAAATTTTATTATCAACTACACAACGAACACAAGAATACTTCACACCAGAACCGGAAACAATCTTCAAGAATTAAATTCTTTTAAAACATCTAAAACATGGCACGATGAAATTATAAGAGTGTGGTCGAATAATCCACCATTGATAGATATAAATACCTATTTCCACGAAAATGATAACTTAATACGAATATAAGCAAAATACAGACAAGAACAATTAAATGAAAATTGTTGAAAGGCAAGGCACTTTGATGTCTTTACGCCCTGCCATATTTTCTAATTGTCTTGATTAAGATCTTCCTAGTTACGATGCAAATTGGAAATTTATCTCTTTTATGTAGATGGAGTTTTCTGCTAAACTCACACGTTCAACTTTTATAGCTTGAATTAACTAGGTACATATATATCTACCATTCATTCATCACGGTCTTTTTATGTTCATTAACATTCTAACAGAAGAGAAGCTAATTTGGACTCAGGCATGCCAATTTCTTTCTCAATAGAATCATAATAATTCGCACGTTGTATGTACATACATATTTTGCTGATCTTTTCATTGGCTTGCTGCAACTATAGAATCAATCAATAAACAACATATATACGCTCCAGTTGCTTCGGTTTTCCATCGTTGGCGATATATATGGTCTCTAAAATCAGACTACACGTCGAGAGTAGAATTTAAAAAAAAAAAAATCCTCATAGCTGGATGCATTTTGTACGTTGCCAAGCTCAGAGATGGTGGCTAGAGACACGTACATACATACAATGTAGTTACAGGTAGTCACCAGATCCTGTAAAACAAATCTCCACGTGAACACATCACTAACCCGAATGACACTGTCATGCCCTGTTAACTTTGTATTCAATTGCATCCAAATGATTTATTTTCTTATAGCGCCTTAAAGGCTTTCAACATGAGTGAAAATGAAAAATGCAGAATTCTGCAAAAACTTACCGCGCTTCAGCCGCGGTAATGAATGAATTTTCACGATCGATGGAATTTGCCTTCCGGTTTGTTGAGTGCCGTACCGGGATTCGTTGTTCTCATATTTCAATCTTCACCTTTTGTCATCGCGTTCTATACCCATGTAAACATGGTATCACTTCCTATCCACGAATGAATCTATTCTGTATATATATAGGAGACCCTGTCGAAGTCTTTCCAGACCAATATATCTACTAATCATAATAGAAGACCATTATTTTTGGCTCTTATTCTCTTTTATATATTATGTATATCCATATTTCGAGACTTACGTAGATACATAGAGATAGCCACTAACAACAACAACAAGTCAACTAATGCCTGCTATTTTATTTTTATTTTTAAAGGTTACCCCCAGCCAATGTATCGATGGCTAAAAGATGGCATCCCTGTTGGAGACTACTCCAGCAGCCAATACTATAGGATACACAACACAAGAAGGGAGGACGCTGGAAGTTATCAGTGCATAGCAAAAAACGATGCTGGATCTATATTTAGCGAGAAAATTGATGTTGTGGTTGCATGTAAGTAATTTCTTGATTTATTGTGTAAATATTGAGCGAAAATGAACAAAGGCCGCGCAATTGGCGCGGAATGTGCTAAAAATAATTGCAAAAAATATATATATATGATTTTGCTATGCTTTTAGGAGCAAGTCTTTGCAAATGCTTCTTTTCATTGCAGAAGTCTGTATAATCCTATAGAATAGGTACACAAAGAAATACAATAAGTGATGAACTATAAAAATCTAAAGTGAATCATCTACTTGGTGTGAAGATGTAGTGGTCCCTACTTGTCGTTGGAAGAAGAATGGATGCAAAAGTCAAATAACCCCGAACCTTTGGAAATTCACAAGAAGGATAAATTCTGTCTGTTGATGCGTACATTTAAGATTTAGGTGTACTCTCTTAATAATAACTTGCGATATTCATAAGAGTAAACAAAGTCAAATTGGGTCTACAGGCTCTTAAAATGTAACGAAAGAAATTTAGAGCAACCCAAATGGGCTGCCAAAACGACTAGTTAAATTCCAGTTCCTACAAGGTAAGGTGTAGACAACCATCTTGTCACTAAAAAACAAAATTTTTACATCGAAAAATTTTTGTAAAACAAAAAAGAGGGTGTTTCATATTCACAGTAACCGTATACTCATCAGTACGGTTTGGATCCTGCTTGCCGTATACGCCAAAGTGAATAGCCAAGCTGCAATTAAAATAAATTTTAAGTGTGAATTGTATGAGGTGAAATACTACATACTTACTTGAATGCCTAGCAAGATAAGCTTTATGCGGGACTAGCATTTCATATAGACTTTTGCTATGATATAAATTCGTAGCGAATTTGGTCAATATGAAATTGACCTAGTTTGCTGCTAAATACACAGCTCGAGAATTGAGTGGAAAAAAAAAACTCTTCTTACATCGAAAATCTTTGAAAAAGAAAAGAGGGCGTTTCATATCGAGGGCGTTTCATATCGGCAGCAACCATATACTCATTAGTATGAATTTACTTCATAGCGAAACTCTCCATCTTGTCACTATCATCATTACTTGCAAACGTACTGTCCTCTGCCTTATAATCAATAAACCTTTGGGGGCTATTGAATATGCCGATCACCAATGCAGCAGAAGGTAATGTTACGGCGCTGCAAGCTTAGAGACGGATCCTGTTCTTGCTGTAGGTTTAATGTAGTTGACGACTCGGTGGTAGATGAGTTGCAGGAAGACGCCGAGCCATTTAGTAACTCGAGTGTGAGATGATTGTAGCTGCAGCGCTTTGATGTGATCAAGCTATGGAAGAGCTTTGGATGTACTTATAGCTATTGTGCTTCAAGAACAGTTTCCAGCGGAATTGCTGCTGGCGAGGAAAAATAGTTCAAGCAGTCTCAGCGAGCTTGTAGCTGTTGTAGTTCAAGAACTGTAAGTAAAATGGTCGTCAGACCCTTGATTTGATATCAAGGGGATTATTGCTGGTGAGGAAGAATAGTTCAAACTGTCCTTATGACTGCCGTAACCTTACCTTATGTCGACTTGATGACCGTAGTGAGACAGCTGGTATTGACAAGATTCTAGCAGATGGTTTCTTGATCATAGATACTAGATAAGGGCTTCGTGAGTCAGGCCTGTCCTTGTGAGCCACCAGACAGTAGCACTAGTGTCAAGCAACTGCTTCACGGCTGGGCAGGTGAGTGGAGCTATTCTCTTGAAAGAAATACTTGACGGTCCAGAATTTCTGTGAACGAAAGTTTATCTAATTTCTACAATTGGAAAAAAACATCGATTCTAGTTGGAACAAAGGTAGCCAGGAAAACTTTCAACCTTGCTTGGAATCTTCTTTATTTATTTCAATCCTATGCTATTATCTTCTTATTTTCAAAAAATCTCTGTGTGCGCTCTTTTATTATCAAAACCTCGTGATATTAATGAAAAACATTAAAATTAAAAACAATTTTTTTTTACAACACTTATGAGCTTGCCTAGCTAATTCCTTTTG
Source organism: Dioctria rufipes (assembly GCA_963924295.1). Taxonomy (NCBI): domain Eukaryota; kingdom Metazoa; phylum Arthropoda; class Insecta; order Diptera; family Asilidae; genus Dioctria; species Dioctria rufipes. Next base: position 32,706,255 of record OZ002742.1, read on the forward strand.
TAATCAGCAAGCGGTCGCGTCGTCGCCACAAACCAACCAATGAACGTACAATTGGACCATAAAAAAAACAACGATGCCACACTAATGTCTAAAGACGGTTGATAGTGGGTTCATTGAAGAGTAGGCATTACCTGTCCAAACTGTATAGTTCCTCCATCGTTCTAGGTTTCATGCAATCAGTAATATTAAACATCTGACAATTCCAGTCACCTTATTTGAAATCTATGGTTCGTTCAAGCTTCTTTCGTCGTAGCTGTTTATCTCGAAAACTTTACCAAGCCAAATCAGTCTTGCAAATTTTGTGATTTTTTATAATATGGGAGGCTTAAACAAAAGCAAAATCAAATCGCTTGAATATTTACGGTTCATAATTGGGAAGCAGAAGATGGTAAACCGTTCCATATTCGTATTATTCTGCTTATGAAGGATTCAGATAATTTCACGGTACGGACGAATTTGAATTTGAGGTGTGGCGGTAAGCTTGAGTTAAGCTCGTGTGATATGCATTGTGGTTTAACGTGGACATCCAGCTAAAATAGCTTTAATTCCACGGCAGTCTTAATGTATGTATTGGTATCAATGCAACGATCAACGCCCTCATGAGAGTATATCCTGTCGCAATGAGTACCAGTTTATGCCAGTGCCCTACCACACCCACCATGATGCTCCCATAAAGGTGTCTACTCCGTATTGAGGTGAATAGTTATACTATAGTAGAACTATCCATGGCTCCTGAGCCCCGTGGTACCAAATTAGCAATGTCGACTACCAAATTGGCAAGGTTTCGTAGTCTATGGCCATATGACCATAAGGTCATGAATATTCCCAGTGGTATGTTTGCATGTAGATATCCTTTATAAACGGAACTGGTTACTCCACACTCGTACACAAGGTGTCAGTGGGGACCACAAGGAGCTTAGTATACGCCCGGTTCATGTCTGGAGAGGCTAGATATTACGGAAATCACCCCAGTAATGCATGCCATGCATACTCGCCATGCGAGAACTACCATCATACATTCATTAACTCCTTCAATTATCCAACTCTCCACATCCTTCGCCCTCTGTGCAAAAGACTATGTTTGAGATTTTTCTTTATTCGACTCGCGTGAGCACATAAATTCTTTATATATAATGATCTCTTTGCCATTCATATGCTACTACATTACCCACAGAGTTAAAAATCTCTTATTTTATTTAACAATTGGAATTGGGCATGTGAGCACTTCAACTTCTTTGTATATAGCCTATTATAGAGTACCCACGTTGGGAGATCCAATGTCATCTTCAATACATCTACTCTTCTTTCTCTAGTTCAAGATAATTTTTGTCGTTAAACGTACATGATTCATTCTCATATGTCCTTCACCTTGGCAGCCTTGCCCCGTTTTCTGCCGCCATGCATAGGGAGAATTCTACCAGGAATTAGGCTATAAGTATCCTTAGAGCAACAGACATAGAAGTAGAGATCCGACGTTACATTGATGCTCCAGGAAATAAATAGTTGATATTGTTATGTCATCGTTAATAAGCCGAAAGTCCTTCTTTTCGACTTTGTCTAACGCGGGCAATGCAGTAAGTCTAGACTATGCCAAAATAGGGGAATTATGTATACAAAACCTAATCTTTACGCCAAATCTGATGGAATAAAATGTTTTTGCATCTTTTCAAGAGGTGAAGGCATTTCATAGCATTTTTAGTAATACCTTAAGGGAATTCTCGGTGAATTCAGGACCTTTAAAAAGTTGTCAAAGTTCAAGTTAACCACTACGATTTTAACCTAGAACTTCATACATGAGAGACCAGATGCTTAACTACTGAGTCATTTCGACATCGTTAAACCATCTTTTCACCATATAAAAGAGCATATATGATATAAGGGGGATGTGTGTGAATTTGATAACAGATGGCGCTCAAACCGCAAGAGTAATTATATTTTTGACAACTGTCATGTTTTTAAACATACAAATTCTCAACTAGAATTCCCGTTATCGTTCTAAAGTGGACAATTTTGTGTTTCTTTCTTTGCTTTATTCGAAGAAAGGCAACAATGCACGTCTCAATTGGTCATTGCCATATTTTTGGAATCGAGTTTTGAATTGCTAACAACATATTTTGCAAATTTGGTCCATACGACTTCTTTCTCTTTTCAAATATGAAGAACTGGCTTAGGTTGAAAAAGCTTGCATCGGTCGAGAGTTCATTCCTGAAACAAATACCAATTTGTTAGAGTTCCAGAAATCATGTGGAAGGCTTAAGCAAATGTAAAACCGTATCGATCGACTATGTCGAAACATATAAAAGAATCAAAGAATTCAAATTTTTACCGATAGAATTTTATACCTCCAGTCGTAAGTCGTATGCCCCAAAGGCCTATATCACATTAAAATAGGTATATCGAGCTTAATTAAAATTAAAATCATCTCCAAAAATTTCTACCATCGCATCGCTACGATCTGACACGTTTTTGGCTAAGGTTAGCTTCGGTATGAAAAATGTACTCAATGGCGACTATTTTAGAAAGATGATCATAAGGCATATACCAGTAGTGACTACATCTTTCCTCACCTCTCTTCTAGAATCTAAAACTAAAGCTCGTGAATTTTTTAAAAGAGTTCTATTTACCTACATGCTTTTAAGTTTATCAAACACTGTTAATGCTTCCTGCGAATATCCTTATTGAGAAAACATCCAATTAGTGAAGTAGCAAGACGGGCGATGTCAAGGGTTGTGCACCGAAAATCTCCGTTTTACTAGCGCGATGCTATGGGACCACATCGCCGATACCGAAATCAGGTAGATTCATTAAAGCCATTCTAACCTGCAGGGATGGTATCTTTCCTGCTCTCCATGTAAGAAGGGGCTATACACGCCGAGGCCATGACAAGAAATCAAAGTAGTCTTCATACCTAAAAAAAATTTGCCGACTGATGTAATATGGTATCAGACTAGACCAACTCGGCCACGGACCTTAGACTAAGCATTAATCCGCTAAAGACCGATCTCTGCCTTTTATGAAAAGAAATGTGTAAACTGCATGAGATGTCATTTAAAAACGTTTTTGAGGTAACCAGCGGCTCTTGAAGCACAGGAAATGCGTGATAACATTATTAACATCCTCACTGAGTGGTGAAACAAATTAATGAATCGAATAAATCTGTTCTATGAATGCACACACACCTTTAACTGTGTCCTTCCTTTAACTTACCCCAACATAGAAAACCAGCAATACACACAAGCTCAAACTCATAGCTTTATAAAAAAAGAGAAAAAATTATAATTGTTTTAAGTGTTGCTCTAAAGTGAAAACCTAAAGTTTTGTATGGCAACACCAGGAAGAGGTTGCCCGATTTAAATCATTTTCGTAATTTTATTTACTATTTTTATGAAAGCGCGTTTGACCAAATTTCAGTTCTCTACGTCGACGCGTTCTCAGGCAGTGCCCAAATATATAGTGAAAAACGAAATTTTTGTATGGCAACCCTAGGAGTTGACCCATTTTCGAACTCAAAAAAAAAAAAAGCGCGTGTGCAAAAGCCTAATGCCCACTTTTCATACAACTTTAGGCCCGACACCTCCAGAAATGAGAGATGTCTTAAACGATGCAAAAATATACTCTGAACATATTCTATTGACAATGTTTATTTCAATTCAGCGGGAGAAAGCGTTGGCGATCGGATCTAGCTTGAGCGACTTTCTTGGGTGAAAAAGTGAACTTTTCTGCTTCTCGTGGTTACGCGGGATTGGTGCGTCGTAGGAAATGACGTTCAATGAGAAAAAACAGAGGAGCACTAATGGCCATGGAAGAAAGAACTACAAAAATATATGTGAAATTTTAATAACTGGGTGGTATGTGACCCAAGTGCATGAAAATGGGTTTTCAGCCGGAAACAACGTCCTGAGAAAGTTTTCTGAATCGGAAAAAATAATTCACCACCCGATAGTACTCATGCAACCATCTTCCTCCCGCCGGGGGTTCCTACCCCCACTCTAAAAGTATGCAGAGAAAAATTTTCTTCTGCGAATTGTAGATGGTAATAATCTGAGACGAACACTGAAACCCGTTTTCCAATCGGACAAATCCCTACCAAGTTAGAGCCGATCTAAGATGCGAAAAATCTAGTACCTCAGTTCGAATAAAAATGAGGGAAGTACTAGAAAAGTGAGTAAGTGAGTAGGGATAGCTATTTAATGCTCCGCGTATAGGAGTGTGGGTACTCAAACTTCTTCTCAGAACCTAAGGAATTCGATTTTGTACTAGATTTTCCAAAATGTATTATACCAAACTTTGACCCCCAAGCCTTCCTCCCCCGCTTAATTGAAATAAACTTTGCTAATAAAATATGTTCAGAGTATTATAATTATAATGTGTCGTTTAAGATATCTCTCATGTCTGTTGATGTCAGTCCCAAAATCGGCATTACCCTTTCAGCACTATAAGTGGACGTATGCTGCAGTTATCGTGCGGACGGACAGATAGACAGACAGACTTTTAATATTATGCGTGGGTGTCCAATCCATTTTGCTCTACCATCAGTAGTTTTGTGCGTTGCAAACGGAATTTCAAACTTAGTATAGGTACCTTACAGATTTCATTTGGGGTGTAAAAGGGGTAAACTAAACGGTTCTATGCCTTTGATCTTTTGAGGTTTTTGTAAACAAAGCACGTGTACATGAACTTTTGTAACCGCCATGTACGTTGTATATTAAGTACACGTGAACTACACGTATCCCCCTGAAATTCTATGCTCTGATTCATGACTTAAGTATCGTCGCTATATCGAAATATGGTACAAATTCCTACTCGACCTAGATTTTTAAAAGCTTTCATCAACTACCTTGGTGCAAGTTGGTTAGTTTCCGCACTGATGGAAGATGTTTGCAGGTCTTCTTTAATTCCAGTATCCAGTTTGAAAAATGAGTCGCTGTGTGAACTTCATTACTTGAAGCGATGTTTATACAAACAAACGAATCACAAAGAACAAAAAGCCCTTCTCACCATATTTGTTCACCCGCATCGTGTCATCTGTTTAAATAAAATTTGTAATTTCTACAAAATTCATAACCATACATTATGAGGACTCCGAGGTCACAATTTAATTGATAATAAAATTCATCAAGCAGCTGAAAATAATCTGTTTAAAAAAAAAATAATTAAAATTTAATTTTCAACAATTACTGATAATTTATGAAATAATCATACAACTCGGCCATAATTTAAGACATTCGTGACTTTATCAGTCATTAAAATTTATGCAAAAGCAAAAAACCAATTACCACCTAAGCAAGATGGTTTCATAACCATCAATTTGAAAACAGTAATTTGACGGGTTACACAATTTTCCTTTGCTCTTGTTTTCCACTTTTAAACTGCACTCAATTGCTGCTGCTGTTCGCAATATCAATTAAAGAAAACGGGAAAAAAAAATTAAAGAAATCAGAAAATGCAAATGAAACAGTGAACTAATTTAAAACGAGTTAATTATGGAACGTCAATTGGTCGCCTATATGAAACGTCAATGCGAACCGACCAAGAGTTATTGAACTTTATGAGTCAAGAGATGCTGCATTATTGGGAACGACTTCATTCGTCCAAGAATCAATCAAAGGTCAGACGATTCATAAACACTTGGAACACATGTGAACTGCACGAAGAATTTTATTTCGCTATGCTATTAAAATTAATTGGCCGTTCTAATTCCCTCAGAAATAATACGCACTCAAATGCAAATTTAATTTTAATTTTAATATATTCTTTTATTTTTTCACAGACATGGGAATTTTTGAAGATCAAACAGAGCGTCGAATATCTGTGCCATCAGGACATCCAGCTATTTTTAATCTTCCGCCGATCGAATCTGTTCCACCACCGTCTGTGATATGGCAAACTGAGGAAGGACCTCTTAACTACGATATTAAGTATGCTAATACGAAGAGCAATCAATTAATTATTTTAAGCGCTGATGAGAGTGATAGAAAAGCATATCGAGCTAGAGCAATCAACACACAATTGGGTAAGGAGGAGAACAGTGCTTTCATCCATCTTAATGTGACTGGTGATGCTTATATGGAAGTCGCTCCGGAAATCATCATTCATCCAGAAAGTGTTAAACTGAAACGTGGAGAACATTTGGCTGAGCTACAGTGTATAGCTAATGCTCGGCCGTTACATGAGGTTGAAACTCTTTGGATGAAAGATGGAATTTTAATTGAAAATTCTGGGGTCGAGCATACTTTGCATGATCCCTGGAATAGAACTTTAGCATTGCTTTCGGTAAATTTAACACATTCGGGAGAATATACCTGTCAAGTTAGACTTAGAAGTGGAGGCTTTCCTACGGTAACATCAAGTGCTACAATTGTGGTCCAAGAACCACCATCGTTTTTTACACCATTGAGAGCTGAAACTCTTGGTGAATATGGAGTTCAAGTTGGTTTACCATGCGATATAATTGGAGAGCCACAACCCCATGTAACGTGGTTTCGAAATGCAGAAGCGATGGATTTGACTACTGGAAGGTTATTAAAAATTATTCTTATTTTTTTTTTTTTTTTTTATTTATAAATTAATCCCTAACAGATTAATGTTGCCAATGAAAAACTCTATGGATGACAAAATTTTTGATCATGGCAAACGGACTGATTAATTTTTGCTTGGAAGTATAGACTCCCACGAAATAGGTTCTGCTGAATCTCCTTTCTATACAACTCTTTCTACTTCCACTCAATTGTTTTTTCTACTTAAATTCTCAATGTGATCCTTCGATATCCAAACATTTGATTTTTTCATATTCAACTCGAATGCGTCACTGCTGGTCTCCTAACGGCGTAACTTATCTAATTTTTTACTTGCTGTTATTGATGCAAAGAACAGCATGGCAGGAAGGAAATAGGGAAGGGATTTTGGGACATGAGGAAAGTGGCGAAGGTGTTGATGTATGTCACTCTTGAGCCTTCGCAGATTGTAAGCCTGAGGAAAAACAGAAGATGGTAGACTGTTCCACAATCGTACAGCTCGGGAAAAAGAAAGCATCACGGAATTTTACTGTATGGCCAAAAGTATTTCGAAGGGTGAGAAGATGTGCGCGGCTTGCAAGCGCGGATATTGCGTGCAGAAATTATTCTACAAGGGATCCGCCTAGATATTTCATCGAAACATTGTCCATGCGTATAGCGATAAAGAAGCGAAACGCATCCAAGATTGCGACGGTGCCCGAATGAGTCGATATGACAAGTTATTGCCAAATCGCCAATGAGCTTAAAAGCTCCCTTTTGGATAATATTCAATGAAGCTAAGGCTGTACGGCCAGCCCCAGCTCGGATGTGAGAATTGTATTCCATTCTAGGTCTGATATAAGATTTGTAGAGGAGCGCTAGATTTGATGGGCTAAAATATTTCTTACTCCTTTTCAGAAATCCAAGACATTTTGATGCTTCTTTGGCAACAGAAAAAATGTGATCTGTCCAGTCTAGCTTACTGGAATAAATGCCAAAAATGCTTAGTGACGGTGAATCAGAAATTAATGGTTCATCAAATGAAATGGGGATGGTTAATTGGTGATCTTGTTTTAAAGAGATGAAACAGCTTTGCGTCTTAGATGCAATAAATTCGACGCGATTCGCCTTGCCCCAATCCAGGATAATATCAAGATCGTTATTCAATGATCTAGTCATGCCATCTCATGAGGAATTGCCTCTGGAGTCCGCAAAAGTATCAAAAGAGTAAGCGAAATCACGGGTACTGTCCTCGGCAAAGCGCTATGGATGGGATTGAAAGTAAAAGAAACCAGATCATTAATGAAAAGAGAGGGAGAGATAACAGCACCCTGGGGCACACCGGCATTTATAAAGTGAGGTTCAGATGTAACGTCATCTAATACAACACGAATTTGACGATCAGATAGAAAACTTTCAATCCATAATAGAAGAGGAGGGGAGAGACCTAGTGTTTTAAGTTTGGGCTAAAAGGGCAGGATGTCGGACTCTATCAAAGGCTTTTAAAATATCCAGCGCAACGTTCTAGGACTTATCATAATTGTGAAGACTACGGTTCAAACGTTCTGTAAGAAAGGTCAGCAAGTCTTCAGTCCAGTCCGGAAGCCATAGTGGCGATCGTTGATGAATTGATTGGTTTCTAGATACTTCATTAATTTGGAATTAATGATAGGCTCAAAAGAATCGAAGTGATAATTTAAAGGATCGCTGCCCTCTCCGTTTTTGGGAATAGGCTGAACGTGAACTAGTTTCCAAGGTGTTGGAAAGATTCCTGTCGAATAAGACAAAGAGAATAGTTTTCGCAGAGGTTTAGCCAAGGATGAGGCGCAGCTGTGAATTAACAGGGGCGAGAACCCATCAGGCTCCGTAGCTTTGCATACGTCGACCTCCTTAAGGACCTTGAAAACATCTCTCGTACGGATGTGTTTTCGGTTTTGTACAGGTATCTGGAAGTAGGTAGAAACCGAAAATTAGAAGCGCATCTAGCAGCCAAAATATTAGCCTTATCCAGGGAGTCAACTACGACTTCACCATTGTTAAGTACTGAAGTAGTTGGTTTTGTTCATTTTGGGTTTTTTGTAAATCAGTGTTTCGATAGAAAATAGGCGGGAAGGAGGGGGGAGGCAAGCTACCAAGAGTTTTTCGAAGAACGCGTCGCTCTAATTTTTCTAATCATGTCGTGTATATGTACTCTTACTCTTACTTACAGATGAGTTCTTGTAGTCCCTTGTGGATGATAAGACCACAATCTGATGTCCTAGCAGGCTGCTGTAATGCCAGATTTTAGCTCATTCCACATATGAACTAATCTACTTATTGACTCAGCGACCAAATCTACAGCATCCTTGTGAGCTCCAATTTCAATCTATTGATTGCTGGAGTGATGCAGGTACACATATTAATTATGGCTTTTACAGGGCGCTGACATAAATCCGCATTGAGGGCAAGGTCATCCCAACGAAAATTTATCCCAAATCAGCCTTGATGAGCTTCATGTCTTCCAGCTACATATAAAACAGCACCAACTTTACATTGACATTAAAATTAGCTCCAGATTTATACCTTCGTCCCATCAAGCAATACTGTTCCTCTTTTTTGATGCGTTGAGATGCACGCAGTTTTGTTATCGCTGTGCTTATTTTGCACACTGCACAGAGTCTTCAACATTTGAACTTAGTGAATTTTTCTATTGGAAGCGAGACGAATTGTTTTCGTAAGTCCTGTAAATACAATCTAGTGTCACTTTTGAAATCTTTCTTCGCCATTTTGAGTTTAACTCCCTACTTTCAATCTCCCAGGAAAGATGTTAGTATCCCAAGTTCGTCTGCCCAATGATACTAGTATTCTGCGAGATCTCGATATTTCTAGACCTGTATAGGACCTGATGGTATTTATTAAAAAGCTATACCTCCCGCTTGCCTAAGTTCCTACGGAAATTTTTCCATTTATTTATTTTATTCAAACGAAGATTTACCATGTACATATATGGCAACTAGCTATATTCGATCCTGCCAAGCGTTATAGATGCAATTATTAACAGCACATCAATAAAATACCTTGAAAGTAACAAAATTGTCAACGATTGCCAATACGGGCTCCGATTAACAAGTGACCTTATATCTTATCGAACATTTTTGTCACGGTATCCGATATTGCCCCATCTTCCCCTACAATTGATATGTCCAACTACGTTTAATAATATAAGTGTCGGTGTTCCTCAAGGCTCTATTATTTGTCCGAATGTGCATACATTATATCAATTCATGACCAACTGCCTCTTATTTCAAATTCTACAGAGCTTTGCAGACATCAGCATGCGTGATTTCACTTATTCGTTAGATTCCGCTGCAGACTACAGAGTTGCTGCTGTGGGCACCTCCTGAAACTTAACAAATTTGCATAAAATTAATTTATTCATTTGTTTTTTCATTTTATTTTTTGTACAAAACAATGATGTGCACTTTTGGCCTACGTACTTTTTATTAAGCGATAAATTTGTTCTTCAATTTTATGTAAATGTTTTCTTTTATAGGTACACAGTTAAAGATGATCACTCACTGGTGATAAAAAAGCTCACAATGGACGACTCTGCCATGTTTCAATGCTTAGCCTCCAATGAAGCTGGTGAAAAATCTTCGTATACTTGGTTGAAAGTTAAAAGTAAGTTTCTATTGTAAGATTTGTTTGTGTTGTACATTTTCTTCATTTTTATCTTTGTTTTTTTGTTTTTGTGGAACATTTATAAAATCTAACAACATTTATCTTATTTCTTGCATTTTTGTCAAAATAACATTGAACTATAGAAAAAGTATTTGATGCCAGTTGGCTTGCTACCTCTTCTGCTACTAGCCATAATTTCAATTCAACTAACAAAACATTTAGAAAAATGCTATTAAAACGGGTTAAAAGGTTCGCCCAACCAAGAATTATCCGGGTAAGAGCATCCCCCTCATCATCTGGTAAAAGGAAGGAATTACGCTTTAATTCAGGCAGTACGAACAAGGATTTGTATGACAATAGAAATTTTAGACACTTATTTTTTTGTTGTTGTTGTATTATTGTAGCACGTATAAATTATATATGTGTATGTAGTGAATAGTACAACGAATACACCCACAAGTTATTACGCTTTATATGTATAATCCTTTGTTGTTGTAGTTTTAGTTTTACTTTGGCTTCTAATTATGTTTTTTTTTAGAATATTCACACACACATTCACCGTAGGCTTTCACAATTTTTAGATGTTCAGAAATTTTCAACACATTACTTTTCTTAGTCCAAAAGTCTTAAAGTAAAGATAAAAATTCGTAAATTCAATTGCAAAAGAGTTCCATACCCAAGACGACTTGCTATCAAGTTTTCTATGAACTTGTGAAAACTTGAGAGCAAGTCGCAATATCCACGGTGCAGTTGTCAATTTAAAATGGTTTTGTTGCTGTTAGTTAGAAAAAGGTGGCCACCCTTTCGATTTCATAACTTTCGTTTAAGGAAGAATTTGATCAATCCAAACACATCCTTGGAAAGGTCTGGGAATACTTTTACTGAAAATTAATTGGGTGAAAAATGAAAAAAAAATATATAGGCATTAAAAAATAAGTGAAATTCTGTCAAGGTTGGCCAATCGCTGGAAATCGACAAAATATGCGCTGGAATGATTAAAAATGACCCGGAAAAATTAATTGAATAAAATAAAAAGCCGAATTTGTTGCATTTTTCTGTTCTTTATTCAATTTAGCAAAATTTGGACGGCACATTGTTCAGAATCGCATTTTCGGCAAATGTAATAACTCGACGTTATATTGGCACACTTCAAATACATTTCTCTCTTGCATTGTCCGAACAGAGCTTTACTACAATTTTCTGCGCGGACATCTCCCTTTAGCTGATGTTTTATTGACGGACTTCATTGGGATTGGTGCTGCACGTTTTGTGGGGATCTTCGATGCACACAATCACAGTGGGTCAATCCTGACCACACAAAGTGGCCAACCTTAACTACAAGCGCTATTGCCTATTGGGTTGTTTTCAACATGAACCAGACAACACATTCACAATGCCTATCTTGACGATTGGATATTTTCACCTCACTTTCTGGCCATATTCACCGATGCTAAAAAAAATGTTTTTTTTTTAATTTTAAGCTACACAACACACGCTTCGCGTTCACGCTCCAAATCTTTAATGTCATGAAAAGTTTACTGTCACTGAGAAAAGTTTTACCTCGCTCGCACATTGGTGGCGCTAGTTGTCAAAACTACAGAAATCGCGTTTGGCCGGCCGGCCTAGACGACAATCTAACCCTGACGACATTCTTCTATATATACGGTGTGTTTTCGCCATGGTGGTCCATAGGGCAGGTAAGGTAGTGATAGTACTCACCTAAATAAACAAAAAATGGTATGGCAGGGGAAGGAGGCATCTCAACAGTGTCGGGATTACAGGGTAATTAAGAAAATCTGTTAGTTGTTCACAAAGCAAATCAAAATCGGAGATGGTCACCTTCAAAACATGTGTCAATTTTCTGTGGAATGACCGCATAGTAAGAATCTCCACTTACTCCTCCTAAAGAATTTGTTGAATAATTTCGGAATACTCCAGTATTTACGTTAATAAATATTGGTACAAGACCTTGTGACTTTTCTAATGTATGAATTTTTTCATTTACTCGCTGAACAGACTTCCTCATAAATTGTGATGCCCGTGCTTCTAGATAAGTCTCTAAATTCAAATTGTAGATTTGTTATCTGTTTCACTGATAGAACTATCGGGTGACTATTTCGTGGAATATGCAGACATCGATGCAAGATTAATGTCTGAGAATGGCAAATTGTACAGCACGGTAACAATCGATTGCCTAAATCAATGATTTCGTCAAAAACATTTTATCTCTACTAACGTGATAAGAACATGAAAAGGATTACTTAAAATAAGTTCATGTTGATGTAGAATTGCAAGTAAGTATCAGTCCAATTCCTGGTTTCGTCAAATTCTTCTTCTAGCTCCATAATATACATGGTGTCAATTCGAAGGCTTAAATTCACCATGAACGTGAGATCCATTGAAATTGGTCTTAAGTTATCATATCGCCATGCAAACTGCTTATAATTTTTCCTTGAATGTTTAAAAGCTTCCACGACAGTTCGTTGTCGCTCGTTTGAATATCCCTTAAAGTCTTTAGGTATTGTGTCTGCATTTTTTTGACAATTTATTTAATATTTCATCAACATTAACGTCTATTTGTTTGCCATTTGTAAGTTGATCATTAACGTTCAATTTTGGTTCATCCAGAACATTCCATAATCGGACAAATTCAATTATATACATTTGTCACATAAAATCTTCGAAAACTAAACACTTTAGGTACACTGATGATTACAGTAATTTTTTTCTTACGAGGAAATTTTTATTTATAGACAGAATTACTCTAAAAAATTGACAGACTCGATGTCATAAATATTGATATGGCATATATCGACCATTTTAGAACATTGAATAAATAACTAATAAGGAAACGGCATATCGGGTGAAAACTTAAGCCACTCGGCGAAATGTATTAATCACACAGTTAGCTGTGTTTGTATTCGTTTCGTTATTGCAGTAATGAAATCCTGACATTTTGAAGGGGGACAGTTTTTATAATCCAAATTGCTATGACTGACATAATTTAGGCAGCAATTACAATTTCATAAAATATGAAATGCCACAAATTTTTAACTGAGACACATTATATGCAGTAGGCCCTCGTGTCATCCCCCCCCCCCCATTTGAACATAAATCATACTGTCATTGAATTGCTTAAACACGTACACTGTATTCACACGGTACTCCGCTTCATAATTAGTTATTTATTCAATATTTTAGAATCGGGAATTGTTGTTCATACTTTCCGTTCTATTATTTTCTATATTTTACATCAAAGCCTTCACAGAACAAAATATAAATTAAATTGATGTTCTCTATTAGGGGAAGATCGGGTAGCCCCGGACGGCGGGTAACCGCGGACATTTAAATTTCTAAGATACTAAGGACGTTGCGTTGGTAATGCTTCATTTTAAATGTGCGCCCTCTGGAGTGAAAATAAATCCAACTCAGTTGCGACCTGGGCGCCGAGTAAGTTACACGTGAGTATGTGTTTTGTTCTTGGCAAACAATTTTCGTCGCTCCTGTCAAACTTCATTGAAAGTTATCAAGTTCAGTAATTAAGTTTGCATATTTGTCTTTTGTTTAATATTGTGGGAAATTTTATATATTTTAAGGTCGTAATAATATTTATAGCATTTCTTGTACTATTTAAGAGCTATGTTAAAAAAATTTGCCTGTTAGCGATCGGGTAGCCCCGGACACAATAATGTCGGATACCTCCGGACGTGGTGTTAAGCTTTGTATTCCTCAATATTGTTTAACAAACTACAATTTGTTTTGTCAGTTTGCTTATTTATGGACACTAATTTGAAATGTTTTTACTATTAGCACAAAACGGGTTCAAATGCACAGGAATTTATCCTTTCAACCCTGAAATCTTCACTGAGATTGATTTTTTGCCATCAATGATGACAGACGTTGCGCAAGAAGCTTTTTCTAAAGACAATATGCCCAATCAGCCTTCAGCGGCCCATTCTTCATCGCCAATGCCCTCCACTTGCTTGCAACTGAACCAGTGGCTTCAACAAGTTCAATAGGTGTATTACAACAGTTGTCACCATTTCCTGATGCATAAAAAAAAAACGCTTGGTAACGCGGGCTCGAAAAACCCAAAGGAACGAGATTTTAACATCTTCACCATATAAAAAAGATTTGGAGGAAAGACAGAAAAATAAAAACACTAAAAAAGACGAAGCGAAGAAACAAAAAGGTAAAGGCGCTAAAAAGACGCTGAAAACAGCGAAAAATAATCAAAGCCTTTTCCAAGAAGATTAAGAAAAAGAGGCCGAATGCAACATATGTGGAGAAACATTTGAAGAGGACTGGATTCAGTGTCATGAATGCAAAGACTGGGCCCATGGAGATTGTCTTTATATAGATTCTTCAGATGTTCAGTATTATTGTGATGTTTGTAAGGCCAAAAAGCTATTGGGTCACCAGTGATTACTATGTCCGGGGCTACCCGCCTTTTTTCTGTCGCCAAAAAAATAAGACTAAAGTATTTTTTAAATATTTCTTGAAAGACAATGTATATTATAAATAGTTTTTAATTAATTTGATTGAAGAAGTTCTTGGTTTGTTTTAAGAGTAAAATGAAGTCAATAATTTTGTTTATTCGTACTTTTTGTTGCAATTCATTTAAGTGTCCGGGGCTACCCGATCTTCCCCTATATAACCAAAGATCTAATTGATTCAATCAAATACCCTGTATGAGTTACCATAATGCTTATGACAGAAATGGGGTATCGATATCTAGATATTTAGAATACACCGTTAATTCACCATGTGTGTCGTCAAACACTCCCAAAATATCCAGAAAACTAGTGGGTATAGACTAGTTATCAATATCCTCAAGAATTACTGGGTATAGCTTAACAATAAATAAAAAATTAAAAACCTTCTCTTCGTTTCACATAAAATTGTTAATTGAGACATCATATCCAGTTTGCACCTCAACCAAGGTCTTACTGCAAAATAATGCATTTTTTTTCTTTTCTTGAATTTGACGTTTTTTTACAATTAATTGTTGCCATTTAGCCTGATTTAAAGCTAAGATATTTGTCACTTACATTTCCAAATTGTTTGTGTTTAAAAATCTGTCAGCTGTTTGTCACATCAATGCACCCTTTTATATCTGTCAGGGGTCCTTTAATATCTAGATATTCGAAGTAAATATGAATATCTAGATATCGATACCCCATGTCTGTCATAAGCTTAACACTGCTATTTTAAGATTGTGCAACAGGTGGTGAAAAATGGAGGAATTAATTCAGGACTTTCATGTTAAGCCTAACCAGAATATACACAATTCAATGTATGGCAGCTTAAGCAAATAAGTAAGCAACTGTGATGCATATTCACAATCTAAAACAGAAATAGCCCCTTTCGTTTAGTTTAATTCCATTTCGTTGAGTTTTGTTTACGTATACACTTTGATATTCAGAACAAATCTGAGAGCGTTAAATATTATTATTTTTGCGACATCATATACTTATAGAATTTTCTACAGCTGTCAGTCATGCGAAAGCAAACATTCGACATTATTTGAGGCCTTGCCCGACTAATATTCGGTGCTAGATTTCGGGTGAAAGTCCAGAATAGCATTCGAGCGGGAAGCATAAGTACGAGGTAGTAGTAGTGCAGAAAATTCGTCATTGGTTATGAGTTGTCAAAAAACACAATGTACTCGATCTTATTCCATTTGTTGATATGATACATCTATGTCGTTTCAACAATACTTCATTAATTTATAGTCCTTAAAATTCTCATCCTCAACCTGAGGACCAAACATTTACTTTTCTACTTTCAGATTCAGTACTTACAATGGCAATCTATATCTGGAATAAATTTCCAATCCATATGTACCTTCTACGTACAACTTTAAGATAAGAGAATATTGCACTGACTCCATGCCTTGCATATAAGAACGCACAACTGTAACTATAGAAAAAGCTGATGAACTATTTAGTTATGTTTTTTCTTCCACACCCACTACCAGAATGGGTCCACTTTGGTTCACAATAAATGTACCAAAATCCATTATCCTGTCGACTATCCATCCCTTTTAGCAAACAAATTACATAGGTCAGTGGTCATAGAAAAACGTTATCCTTTTCAAGTGTACGAACGTGACTTTCTCGGTTCCAGGAACAATGGTGGATGCTGTGCCTCTCCAAGTCCTCTTGTAATCCTCTTTGCGTATATGAACAATACGTCTGCTGGATAAGATAATTCTATTAGCTGGAAACTTGTGTCCTTTATCTGAACTTTTTGGGCTTTTTCTCTAGTCTTTCACATGTGTGGGAGGTCGGTCGGCTGATTTGATCTAGTTTTTGCAATTATGTTTTCTCAATGCCTTGTCGTTGTGGTATAAGAGGTTTTAGTACAACAGGACGAAGGACGTTGTTCTAGTTAAGCTTTACAAGTGCATTGATTTAGTTTGTGGTATGTGTGTATGTATGCTCCACATTATAGATACATGTAAGTGTCGTGAAAAAAAAATATAATCGAAACTGGCGAACAGAGGGAGCTGATCTTTTCAATTACGATTATTTTCTAGTAATTATTAGTAATTAAGAAATAAAGTGTGTGTGTGTGTGGCAACCTAAGTTCACTGCATGATTTCATGACACATATGAGTTGCTTCATACAAATAAGGTACGCTTGCGTGCTGAATTACCGACTATAGAAAATTGAGTAATTAATTAAAAGGTCAGTAAGGCATATGATGAGAGCATCATCATTAATTAGTAGGGAGTAATCGTACCACCAAAACGGTTAATAACTAAGCGAAGCGGAATGAAGGGAATGTGCTTTGTTATACGTTCATATGTAAATTACGACTTGAGTTCAGTTCTTCGAATGAAATCTTTTGTTTCCCTATAGTAGAATGTTGTGCAATTGGTTTAAGCTATAAAGTTCGGATCTGTGTGAATTTTTACTTTCCCAGGTACTTAATTTTTTTTTTTTTATTTTCGTGTGAAGACGTTTGTATAAGTTCTTGAAACAATAAAAACAATGGGATGAGCCGTTTAAATAGATTCTGAAATCTAAACATTACCAAGTACATATAATGCAAAATAGTCGCGAGACTAGATGCGGCATTGTAGGTATATTGGAATGTAAATAAAGTTAATAGTTTGCGCAGCTATGTAGAAATGGCACTGTTCTTTTTTAGATTTAACATTTAAGGGAAGGTTGCCGTCGAGAGTTATGAGAAATGCATGAAATTTGGATTTTTTTTTTACTATTATTTTTCTTCTATCAAGTTTCCAACAAACAAAACCGTGCACGGCGTGTTTTGGTCTACGCAGGTGCTCCATAGCACCGAAACAAATAGAATTGAAAATGATTAAACTTGATAAAATTTGGGGGCATTATCGGTTTTCATTTTTAAAAAAAAAACAAAAAACCTCTGAATAATAAAATGCCAGCCGTTTGAAAAAGAAACCTATTTTTTTTTTCTGTTTTGCAGAGATTCATGTAAATCAGTTCATCCGGTGAAGCTGTAGAGCGCCTCGCGCGTTGTTCCCAAAAAAATTCATCTAAAGTTTAACGTTATACAAAATTGTTGACAACTTACTTCATCTATTCCTGCACCATACAGAAGCCCTTCTCCTTCCTCCAAGAACTGATTATGCTGAATCTGCAGGTTAATGGTTCCCTGTTTTGCAGCCGGCAAACGGTTCCGCTCTCAACACAGGCTGTGAATTCTAAAATACTTTAAATATGAAAATATCCTTTTACCCACGTGCTCTAAACACTTTAAGGATGAAAGTTATGTAAAAAAAATCGAGTTTTTCATCGTCATGAACGGTAGCCTTCCCCTAAATTTTATAATTTTTAGATCTTGCTTTTCCAGTGAAAAGTAGTATCTGATGTAGGAAAAGTTTGCGAAGATGGATGGTGCTATCTAATGTGAGGTAAATACTCCCATCAAAATTATACTATTGCCCTTACATTCGTAGAGGATATCCTACGATATTTTACTGTCTTCATACTCTACATACATAAGCATATTTACATGTAGATGTTATTCTTACATATGGTGGAGTTTACCATATCCAGCTAGATTAACTGTAATGTAACAATTAAGTTTCAATATCTCGGAAATTATCCCCACTACTTGTTACCTTCTGCTGATGTTCATAGCTAATCCATTTGGTTCCAGATTTAAAGGTAAAGCCTTGCGATATTATTAGTAATAGATCGTAGTTAATTCAGGATAAATTAAATTTTTAAACATGAAACGTGTTTGTTTTCCTATAATTCGTAATACTAATAGCTTTCAAACAACACGTTTCTCATCTCATACATATGTAAGTAAAGAAACGTCTTAACGCCCTGACCTTTAATAAAGAAGGCAGTGGGTCTAGTATATGATTCCATAATACATTGAATAACTTGGTAATTGGATGGAGTTTGTTATATGGGATTTGAAACAACAAAAATTTTCTTTCAATTATACATTGCACAAAATTTCATATAAATCTAACAAAAATGTGTGTGTAGACAAAGGCAAATTATTTTATCCTTTTTATATTGTTTTCGGTTCATGTTCATTTTTTTATACATCCTGATACTTCGTAGACAATACAGACTGCCGTTTATAAGAAATATTTCTTAATAGTAGTTTTCGTACAAGGAACGTTTCCAACTTGGACACGCCGATTTTGAAGAATCTGTGCAGAAATGTAGACGTTAAGAAGAGATTTTCAAAGCTGATTTAAAACAAACCCTGCTGACATCTTTCCTTCCAGGAAGATCAACCAAAAGTAATACATATTGGCCTTAAAGTGTATCTGTAATGCTTCTTCAATTCTTTTTACCGTATGCTGTATATCTTATATTTATTAAACGTTAGAGATCTGTATATCTTCCCACATCGAGATGTTGTTCATCTACTAGCATCTCTTAATTTTAAATGTTCCCTATTGTACCGTTTAATGAGCACTTACCAAGGATAAACAAATGCATCTGAAGGTTGTTTAGACTGTTTTGCTTGTAGTGTAAATTATTTACGGAGTCTTTATCAAATACTTAAAGCCATTAAATCAAGTCCAACTAGTATAGTCATATATACTCTCGGTTTAATACTAAAGAGTTTGAATGCATTTATGGTCGGAAACTGATGGCTAATCTAATTCTTTCCACCCTTTAATCAGGACGGAAATCTATAGTGTATTGATCTAGTCTATAAGACAAGACATAATAAGAGATTCTGAGGTCACCTTGTTCAGTGGTTATGGTCAAAAAGTCATACGTAAAGTACCAAACGCAGATAGAGATCTAGTATCTCCATTCTTCTGTATTCGAGAAGTGTTCTGCGTGTGATACTTTCTTATAAGCTATACACAAGCGATTAGCTACCCAAAAGAGGAATGCCTACTTTTCATACAACTATAGGCCCGACAACTCCAGACATGAGAGATGTCTTAAACGATGCATTATAATACTGTCAACATATTTTATTAATAATGTTTATTTCTATCTAGCGGGGGAAAGCTTTGGCGATCGGATGTAGCTTGAGCGACTTTCTTGGGTGTAACGTCGACTTTTCTATTCTCGTGATTGTGCGGAAGTGGTGCGTCGTAGAAAATGAATTCCTATGAAAAAAATGCTTGCAACAGAGCACTAATGGCCATGGAAGAAAGAACTGTGAAAATACGTATATACGAAATGTAGTAACTGGGGGGTATGTGACCTAAGTGCATGAAAATGGGGCGGCAAAAACGTCCCGAGAAAGTTTTCTCAATTGAGAAAAATATACACCACCCGATAGTAATCGGCGAGACTTATAATTTTATATGCAACATGAGGTATTAGAACCCCCCCCCCCCGCCAGGGGGTTCCTAACCCCTACCCTTAAGGAATGCAGAGAAAAATTTTCTTCTACGAACTGTAGCTGGAAATGAGCTAAGGCGAACAGTAAAAACCGTTTTCCAATCGGACTTAACCCTACCGAGTTAGAGCCGATTTAAGGTGCGAAAAATCTAGTACCTCAGTTCGAATAAAAAAGAGAGAAATAATAAAAGAGTCAGTATTGGTCTAGCTATGTGAGCCTCCTCCGAGTATAGGAATGTGGATACTCAAACTTCTTCTAAGGAGCTAAGGAATTCAATTCTGTACTAGATTTTCTAAAATGTACTAGATCAAACTTTTGCCCCCCCCCCAGCTCTCTCCCCTTAGATAGAAATAAACATTGTTAATAAAAAATGTTCAGAGTATCATAAGGCAACGTTTAAGACATCTCTCATACCTGTAGGTGTCGGGCCTAAAATGGGCATTCCCCTTTCAAGATGAATATCAGGTCTATTACTTATAGGACTATTGAGGCATATCAACTACATTCGTTTCTTTTGTCTCTATAACTCCTCACTTATCCATAGTCCACACTATCACACTGTATAACTTGGAAAGGTCCATTATTAAACTCCCTTGAGGTAGGCGCTTTCCTATGGCGACAACATGATAAACAACTTCTAGTTCTTGATCTCTGCCGTGGTACAGATATTCATCTGTATGTCGAAAATTCCCAAAATTATATATAATTGGTAGCCACCAAGGACGACCTACAATTTGAAGTGAAGAATTCAACATATGTATAACCAAAACTGCGATAGATGGAAATTGATTATTGTAAAGGAAAGATTTTCTCAATTTTTTTCCTTTATCTTGTTTACGTCTAGGGGCCGGACGAGAATCTCCACTTTTATGTTCTCTGCCCATAGACTCCCACTCCAGATGTAACAACCCATTTTGCATTTGGCGTAGCGCTAGAACTAACAAAGGCCCTTATTTGACTGAAATTACATATAATCAGTACTAATCGGAATGACAGTCATTGTCTGTTGTCTGAAGTTGATTACCAGATAAGCAGACATTTGGCTTAAGGCATTTGGATTAGAGCTGAAAATTTGATCCGGATTTGCTAATATCTAGATATCCAGATACCGGGATCTGCGAACTATCGAATTCCTGAAATCCAAATCCGAATCCAAACTATCTGGATCTGTACTATCCGTATCCGGATCCATATTAGCCAGATCCAATTTCAAACTAACCGGATCCAGACTAAGCAAGAAAGCTTCCAAATGCTTTCCATATTGCATTGTTGCATTGGGAAAATAGAAATGTCATGAAATTTAAAATTTTTCCAATGAAACAATGCAATCTGTAGGAAATTTTGAACTTTTTTTTTTTTGCTTTTTTTTGCTTTTCTGGATCCGGATAGTTCGGATCCGGACACCTAGATTTGAGAAATGGGATCCTAATTATTCCAGATAATCCGGATTGCAAATTATCTAGATACCTCTAATATGGATACGCATTAATTTTTATCTTTATACCTATAACCACCAAAATCAATTCAGATCCAAGTTTTTTCCACAATTAATAGCTTGTAGCAAAAGTTTTGGTATTACAAAAATTTGGTATTACACAACTTTTTGAAGATCATAATTTTGTTTAGAGATACTCAATGCCTGAACATTCACATCGTTTTAAACTCTTAGCACAAAAATTTTATATAAGCCCTTTATGCTACTGGTTGAACTCTCAAGCCTTATTCTTTGGAAGGTGTTAAAGATTCAATTCAATTCATAACACTGCCATAGACTGCCTATAAGCGCTAAGAGTACTTTCATTAGATATATAAGCAGTAAAAAATCTTTCAAATTATTTTTTAAATCTTCATAAGCCGCAAAAAATTAAAGAAGAAGGGACAATAATTTTGAATCCATATCGCCTCAGTTATCTCTTCGATTTTCATTTTTGTAATTTTCATATCACGAATTTTCCTTATCAAAAGTATAAAAACGAGCGGGAAAAAAACCTCTTAACTTTTTGAATATTAAAGGAGTCTCGCACGGCACGCTATTTCGATTATTGAGGACGAATAATTGTGTAAATGTTGTGCTCACGCAATGAGATCGATAAGACCTACAATTATGTGACATAGAAATCGTACTAAGGTAATAGTGCCGCAAACTTTCCAGCTGGACTATTTTAATTTGCATAAAACGCACGCATAAAACATTCGAACAACTGCTGCTGCTGCTCCTATACTCTCTAGATTAAACTATTTTTCTGCTATAATTGTATCAGCCTATATTTTTGCTATTATTATTATTCACAAAATTGCATGGCACCCTAACGCAAAGGATATTTTATTTCTCCGTAGTAATTATCTGCATGCTGCACCCTCCCCACCATTGAAAAATTCAAAGCATTACAAGCACGCACGCAGTAGCCACAATTGAGCCACTTTACAAGCATTTTGGTTAGTCACATGACCACAATCACTATATAACCATTACCATCACCACCATCATCATCATCATCATCATCATCAGCCAAGCATAACAAAAACACTTTGCATCTAGTGATTTCTAGCACTCGCGAATATGCATAAATTCTATCTATGTAGTTCCCGATTCTATATCCCCCTGCATTCCCACAAGGATTTATGTTGCCTTAATTGAAAGCGCCTATCTCTAGTGCGCTTAATTAACTCCTTCCACTTTTGCCTTTTTGCACTTGTATCATCATCAGCATCATGATTTACTCAGGACTCCAATTCCCATGGACAAGTGGGAAAGCTGCTGGCTTTTTGTTTTTTTTCTCGCACACTTACATAGATTCACTTTTCTATCACGGCTTTTTCACTTCGTTCTCATCATTTACTTGTGCACTTGTGAGTTAATAAATTGAATTTATTTGATAGCCTCCACTCCAATCATGGAACAGCCCCCACAGAATGTAACCGCCTTGGACGGAAAGGATGCCACCATCACCTGTAGAGCGGTAGGTGCACCTACACCCAATGTTACTTGGATATATAACGGTAAGTTACTTCTAACCATTTCCAATTTAGACTTTGATAACATTTCACTAGACGTGATTGCGCCTTCCTTACTATGTTTATGCAATTTGCTTGTTCATCCACAGATACCCAACCTGTTGAGGTCTCTAGCAGAATTCAGGTACTGGAATCCGGAGATCTGCTAATATCAAATGTTCGGGAAACCGATGCCGGCTGGTACTCTTGCATGCGTTCAAATGAAGCTGGCACCGTCTCTGGGAAAGCACTTCTCGCTGTTCTAGGTAAGCTTCCTGGAAATCCACTGGTAATTGGGAATTTTAACAGTTATATGCCATATTGATATATGTATAGTGTGCCGCATCGCTGAGAGTGATTAAAAGATTTCAGATAATTACGTTCGCGGGTTTGTCTATGTGTTAAGGTTTGCTTTTCGCGAGAATATCAATTTTCTGATATCCTCAGGAT
Organism: Dioctria rufipes; assembly: GCA_963924295.1. Taxonomy (NCBI): domain Eukaryota; kingdom Metazoa; phylum Arthropoda; class Insecta; order Diptera; family Asilidae; genus Dioctria; species Dioctria rufipes. The sequence goes on from OZ002742.1 coordinate 32,729,679, forward strand.
GCTGGGATTATCTCGTGATGCTTAAATATGAAATATCTTAAATTTACATTGAATTTTGCAGGAAACAGCTTAAAGTTTTAGCAAGAAGCTTGTACGTACGGACTCGTCTGTGGTTTTGTTTTGCTTTTGATTATGATTATAGATTTTTAACGAACACAAAACTTTTTTTTTATCTTAATAATATTTTTGTAGAAATTTTAAGGAAAATTTACTCCTGCAGAAATTTTTAAATAGTCGCAATTTAGTAACGGTGTGTCGTAAACAACGCATCAAAAGAACAATTTTTTTATTTCAAGTTGTTGGAAGTTCCTTTGATGTTTATTAATGACAGTTCTGAAAAATTAAAACCCCAATTAGAAACTTTATTATATTAATATCACCTTATTTTACAACGTGTTCCAATATTCGCGGATACCTATAGTTTGCTGTAGGGTTGAAAGTTCGTCCTGGAAAGTATTCCGATTACTTTCACTGTAAGGTGTTCTACTAGCTAGCAGGAAGGAGATAGGGAAAGGCATTAGGCAACGTGAAAGGACTGGCGGAGGTACTGATGTATGTTACTCTTAAACTTTCGTAGATTGTAAAGGGTTATCCAATAAGAGGTGTTATTTTAATTAGCCCGCTATTTCGGTAGATGTCACTTTTGGAGCTGTCATTTTTGACATTTGACAAGTAGAAACTACGCCATTAATAAAAATGGAACGATAAACGATTCAACAACGCATTGAAATTATTAAAATTCACTATAAAAATGGTGAAAATGTGGCAGAGACGGTTCGTAAAACTCGAACATTTTTGGGTCATCGTGAAGCACCTTGTCGGACCGCAATACAGAAATTGGTAGAAAAATTCGAGCTGTCGGGACAAGTTAGTGATGAGAAGAATAAAACCCGTGCACGTCGCTCAAGAACAGCCGAGAATATTGCTGCTGTAGCCGAAAGTGTTGCAGAAAACCCAGGTTTGTCCATTCCTCGTCGTTCTTTGGAATTAGGCATTCCACAAACGTCATTACACCGTATTTTGCATAAAGATTTGGGTCTTAAGGCTTATAAAGTTCAGTTACCACAAGAACTCAAGCCGGCCGATCATCAATAACGTCGAGTCTTTGTTGATTGAGTCCTTGAAACGCATGAAAATGATCCGGAATTCCATCGAAAACTCATCTTGAGTGATAAGGCCCATTTCCACCTCGATGGCTTCGTCAACAAGCAAAATTGTCGCATCTGGGGCTTGGAAAACCCAAGAGTTATTGTTGAAAAGCCTCTCTATCCTCAACGTGTGACTGTTTAGTGCGGTTTATGGTCCCGCGGGGTCATTGGACCTTACTTTTTCGAAAATGACGCTGGAGCAACAGTTACGGTGAATGGATTGCGCTATCGACAGATAATTAATGATTTTTTATGGCCGGAATTGGATGGTATTGATCTGGACAACGTTTACTTTCAACAAGACGGCGCTACGTGCCATACAAGCAACGAAACCATTGATCATTTACGGGAAAAGTTTCCGGACCGTGTTATCTCTCGAAGAGGTGATCACAATTGGCCACCGAGATCTTGTGACTTAACACCTTGCGACTTCTTCCTTTGGGGCCACGTGAAAGAGAAGATCTACGCCAACAGCCCAGCGTCGATTCAAGACCTCAAAGATGGAATTCGTGAGGCTATCGAGGACATAGGGCAGCCACTTTGCGATTTGGTTATGGAAAATTTCATGAAAAGCATATGGTCCTGTAGGCGTGGTCGTGGTGGTCATTTGGCTGATGTTATTTTCCGTTATTAACGGCATACCTTCCTCTTTATAATGAAATAAAGATCCGGTCATTTATCTCAAAAAATGGCATTTTTCTTTGAATATCAAAATAACACCTCTTATTGGGAAACCCTTTATTTCCCGGAGGAAAAACAGAAGATGGTTAATTGTTCCGCATTCGTACGGTTCGGGAGCATCACGGATTTTTACTGCACGACCGAAAGTACTTTGAAGGATAAAAGAATGTGTGCCATTTGCAGTGCTGAAATCAATCTACAAAGGATCAGACTAGATATTTTATCACATCATTGACCATGCATATGGAGGAAGGAAAAAAGATGGTAGACTGTTCCACATTCACACAGTTGGGGATTAAAAAGCATCACGGAATTATGTACGGCCGATAGTAATTTTAAAGGTAAAAGGATGTACTCAGTTTGTAGCACGAGTATTGCGTGCAGGATTTATTCTACAAGGGATCAGACTAGATATTTCATCGGAACATTGGCAACGCGTGTAGCGATAAAGGAGCTAAAGATGTCCAACATTGCCGTGCTCGAGTGAGCCTATATGACAAGTTATTGCCATATCACCAATTAGCTTGAAGGCTCTCTTCTGGACAATGTCCAATGAAACTAAAGCTGTGTGACCAGCTCAAGCCCAAATATGGGAATTATATTCTATTCTAAGTCTGATGTATGACATGTAGGAGCGCTAGATTCGATAGACTGAAGTATTTCTTACAGAATTTCAGAAACTCAAGACATTTCGATACTTATTTGGCAACAGAGAAGATGTGATTCGTCCAGCTTAACTTACTGGAAATATTAATGCCAAGAATGCATAAATACGATGTATCATAAGTCAGGCACCGTCAAATGAAATGGGAGTGGAGAAATTATGATCTTAATTTAAAGAGATAAGATAGCTTTGGGTTTTAGATGCATTGAACTCAACGCGATTCGCTTTGCCCCAAGCGAAGATATTGGCAAAATCATTAGTTTAGAATAAAGCTGATTACAGATAATATTCATTCGTCACTATGCCCATATGTACATGTCGTCCTCTATTCGCATCTTAAATTTTCGGCTTCGCGTTTTTATAACAGTTAATGTAATTACATCATACCATAAAATATATATAAAGCTAACCTATCACAATTTGTTTTCTTAGCTCTATATAGGTAAAGATACAGGATGAGAGACCTCTGGTTTACAGAAACTAAAATCTCCAAAATGTTTACAGGGCAAGAGACTTTTGTCAAAAAATTATGTCTCTGGAAACCATAAGAAAAAAGTCTCGAGAGACACGTCTCCGAAGTTTATACACGAAATTTCAAGTTTGTTCTCTAGAGATCTCGCAGAGATCTTTATTAATTGTCAAGCAAGACTTTGTTAAAAAGAATTATCTCAAAAGTTATTAATATTTTTATGTTATGTGAAAAGTGAAAAAGCTTCAAAAAATATATCCTTGGTGTACAAATTTTACGGGGTAAACACAACAAATTTACATGATTTTATTTTTTTTTTATTAACCAGAACTCTATTGACGAAACATATTTTCTGCTCTAATTCTATGATATTAATTATTAAATTTTTTATTAATTCCTTTGTAACAATTTATCAAACTCACTCCAGTTTATTCCTTTTCTTTTTCGAGTGAGTAGAAATACACATAACTGACCAGAACAGATTGTCTCTGGAGAGCTGGAGACGACAAATGAACAAACTTCGGAGACCGCACCTGGAGATCTATTTGTTTTAAAATACACGACAGGAAACCAGAGAGCAAAAATATCTCTAGAGACTATGTATCTTTAGAGATTTTTTGTGTTTTCGAAGTTTATGCACGGATCTCTGGAAGCCAAAGTCTCTCGGCTTATAGCTTCACGTTAAGAAAGTTTCGGATACCAGAGGCCGAACCTGGAAACCTGTTTGTTTTGAAATACACAACGGAAAACCGGAGAACTAAAAAGTCCCTTGAAATTTAGTCTCTTTGAAGACATTTTTGCGTATCCAAATTGTATACATGGGTCTCTAGGTCTCCAGAGACCACAAAATAGGTCTCTGGAGGCCAAAGTCTCTCGCCATGTAATTTCACCTTATTTATCCAATGCCACCCAACCAGTTAAGTTTATTGTTATTTATATTATCGAAACAATAGAATGGTTTAACTGTTATACTCGTGCAGAGATTTGGAAGATTTGTATCGTCATTAGGATACCAACAGCAAAATTAAGACATAGATGACGACTTAAATTAAAATAGGCGACAAGTCAACAATTCACTTGAGTTCACAGGATTGGTAACATGAAAATGAAAATTGTATGTAGCTCTGGCTACAAAGAAAGGATTTTTTCTTTTAATATCTATTAATATTTGATATAAACAGAAACACAGTTTTCATGCAATAACTGTGATAATTCATATCTAAATATTAAATTGTCTATGATCCAGCCAATATCTGTAATATCACAAACTGTCAACAAGATGAAAATGGTATTGACATGATACATATCTTACTACAAAATTAAATTATTTTTATACTTTTCACACAATTATAAACTAAAAAACAATAAAAATTTTCAATACTTACAGTTCGAACGCAGATAATTCAACCACCTGTCGATACTACAGTACTTTTGGGTTTAACTGCTTCTCTACAGTGCAAAGTATCAAGTGATCCTACAGTACCATACAATATCGATTGGTATCGTGACAGTCAATCTGCACCAATTATGAATTCCCAACGAATCAGTGTCCAAGGAGATGGAACATTAGAAATTCAAGCGGTTCGAGCCTCTGATGTCGGTACATATTCGTGTGTAGTAACATCTCCTGGAGGCAATGAAACACGATCGGCACGACTTAGCGTAATTGAATTGCCATTTGCACCGACAAATGTGAAAGCGAAACGTGTAGATGCCGAAAATAGACGTGCAATAAATGTATCATGGACACCGGGATTTGATGGAAATAGTCCCGTATTGAAATTTATTATACAGAAACGAGAAGTTTCGGAATTAGGTAAAATAAATTTTCATTTTTACTTTTGCATGATTTTGTTTTATAATTTTGATTTTTTTTTTCATACTCCTTAACCGCCTATTCTTTCCTTGTCAACGCTTTGTCAAACTGGTTAACCTATAGAAGAATTTTTAGGTCCGATTCCAGATCCTCTTCTTAATTGGGTCACTGAACTTAGCAATGTATCAGCCAAACATCGTTGGATTCTTTTGACGAACCTAAAAGCTGCAACTGTTTATCAATTTCGTGTCAGTGCTATAAATCGAGTCGGTGAAGGATCACCATCAGAACCTAGTAATGTTATCGAACTGCCACAAGAAGGTAAGTTGAATGCGAAATTTTTCTACTATTAGTAGGACAGAAAGTAGTGGGTGATTACAATAGAAGTTGTTTTTTTAATAATATTTGAATCAATGTAGATTTTCGGTAGCGCCAAACACAATTTTAAATTGAAACCAAAATTTTGGCAGTTAAATTTTCCAGGCTTATATGACTAATAATAGAGAAATTAATCTAGAGTTTGATTTTTAAATAAACAATATGTAAATGATAAGTACTTTCTACTAATTTCTTCTTTTTCTCCCAGTGTGTGTGTGTGTCATTGTATAGTTTTCTATTTAATTTATCCTAAAAATATCATCAGTTTCTCAAAAATCCAAATCCAAGAATAAATTTCTTTGTCATCGTGGTAGATATTTTTGTTTGCTTACGTTTCAGACAGAGGCTTGGGGCCTGGCACATAAGCTTTTTATAAAACGTTGATAAACTTAATTGTGTGATACGATTTCACCATTGAGATATCCCCTGGCGTCAATGCGAATGTGTATATTTACCTATATCTTGTCAGTTTATAAGAGATATAAGTACTATTGGCATTATGGCCTTGAAATACCAAAACAAAGCTATTGTCAATTCCATCATAATTCCTTTTGTTGGAATCAATTAAAATCTTCAAAGCAAGAAAACAGAATCAGACACAGAAACAAAATCCACAACAGAATTAGAAGCAGAATCAGAAACCGAATTAGGAAAAATCCAACGCAAAATTAGAAACAGAATTAGAAACAAAATTAGAAATAGATCAAAAAATAATTAGAAAGAGAAACAAATACTGACTTAACACAGAATTAGAAACAGAATCATAAACAGACTTAGGCCCTTTGCATACGGAGCTACTCAAAAAATACTATAAAGTGAAGAAAGATTATTTTAAGTTCCCAATTAGTAACTTGTGCGTCACTGCCTATGCATTTCAATGGAAGTCCGCTCTAACGGCACTACAAGTTGGTAATTAATTTGCAACGCATTTGTGATTAGTCACTTTTAACACGTCTGCTGATCTCTAGGCTATTAGTTACAAACAGGTTTCCTCAGCACTCACGCAATCTCTCATATTTGTATTCGTACTTTGAAGGCGAAGAGCAACGATTTGCACCAAATCAAGGTAAAACTTCTTGGGCATTCTATAGAATGCTAAAAACTTTGTATCTCTTTGACGCAATTCATTTATTGCAACAAATAGTCTATAGATTCTATTCCTTTCAATGTAGGAATGAATCCAAAATCTTCTTTACTTTCACATCTCCGGTATTGATAATAATAATAGAGGACAAAATTCTCTTCGGCACTTGTTTCACTCGATATTATATTAATTATAAATACTTCAAAAACTTGTGACTTGTCTTGCTACTGAAGCAAAGTGATTCGAGTTCCATCATTTATGTAGCTCCGTGTTCGAATCATCAGTTACTAATCAGGTTGCGAATTTGATTACCAACGAGTCCATCACAAATGAGTAGCTGCGTGTGCGAAGGTCCTAGACTCACTATTTGAAACAGAACCAACAACAGATTTAAGAATCGAATAAAAAACCGAATCACAAACAGAATTGCCACTACTTGAGTTACGGTCCTAGGAGTCAGGAGGAGAGTTAGTAAGACAATATAAAATAAAAAATTATTTATTCAAGGATTAGAGCTCATTAACACAACACAAATTAACTATTATCAAAGAACAGATATCTTAACAAGAAGCTGGCATCTGGCATCTAAAAATGCGCAAGTTATATGCTTATTTGTTGATGTGGTCGGGAGGAAACAAATGGGAAAAAATAAAGATTTGCGACTGAGAGAATATTTCTTTGCTCTCTCCGTCTCCGCCACCTAACAGCTGTACATGTACACACTGCGATGCCAGCCATGGACATAGTTTCATGCTTCACTTTGCTGCCTAACTGCTTGTCGGCCACCAATTCCTATCCCATCCACTCATCTTCTACTCACTCTCTTTTCTACTGCACTGCAATGCAATGTAAATGAAAATTCTCTCAAATAAAGTATTCTTGATGAAATCGGTTTCCTAGAGAAGAGGTAAAGAATTAAAGAGATGACCCGCCACTCGCTACCGTGGTGAGTGGCGGGTCGTGAAAAAGCAGAAATATTTTCGTACAATTTGTGAAAGCGGGTCGTAATATCAACACAGATGACTAGGTGGTGAGTGGCGGGTCATCAAAAAGCGGGTCGTGATAATATGACCCGCCATATATTCAATATGCCAGATGTGTATTCTTTCTGTTAGATGTTCTTTTCTATTACTTATAAAAATATTTGACTTAACACGATGATTGTCTGTTAGGTTGGCACAATATAGTTACATAATAATAATTCTTAACTTCAGCTTAATTCATCTATTATTAGTTTTCTATATATTAAGGGCACCGATAAACATTTACAAAAAAGTTCGTAGTTTTGACCGTTTAATATGTTGTAGAACTCGTCTTTGGACAGCAATTCCTTACCCAGGTATCTCTTTCTTGTTACTTTGAAAATTGGACAAATGGCAATAAAGCGGAATGTATTTTCTACTTCGTCTAGGTTACATATGGTGCATATTCCTGCATTGTTATCCTTGAAAGCTCTTGCGTTAATATCCAGTAGATCATCTAGTGCCTTGAATATTAAGCTAATGCAATTCGTTAAATATTTGTCATCAACATATTTGCGTATATTGGTGTAACTCAATTTACAATACTCGTCAAGGGAACGAGACATCCGTGCCCGGCGCACGTGTTCATCCAAGTCTGTCTGCATAAGTTTTTCTTAGATGTTTGCATGAATCTCCTTTCAGTTATTGTTTTGTGCAGAAAAGTCTAATTGTATCCCCACCTTAGGCAAAGGTTTAAGACATATCATGTCTCCCCTCCTTTATGCTTAAGGTTTTGGAGAGATTAATGCAGGTACACATAAGAAATGTATGGCAGGGCAGCAATGGTAGCCAGCATGCCTATACAAAAGGGAAATTGATAGAGTCGGCACTACATGCATTAGGAGTACACTCTAAGTGCTTTCCTGGGTATTGAGGGGGCTTTCAATAACCTTAAGACGGAGGTTATATATAATGGACGGAGAAGGGTGGAAGTGGATAAGGGTCTATGTGACTGGATCAACTCAATGCTTCTCAGCAGAAAATTAGTGTTAAAAAAATGAAACACTTGTTTCCGTTCCTCAAAATAATTTTTTAATTTTAATAATTAATTAAAGTTTTTGCGACGCGTTTCGTCCTATTTAGGCATCCTCAAGCTCTTGCAAGAATTGTGAGACTCCTGCTCAGGTGACGCTATTGTGAGAAGAGCAGTCTATAGAGGTACACCGCAGGGGGTTCTATCACCACTCCTCTGACTACTGGTAATGGATAAAATCCTCACCAAGTTAGAGAGGGAGGGCTTTAAGGCAGCTGCCTACGCGGATGATATATGCATCCTGATTAAGCTGAATAACTGGGTCAATGGTCAATAATAGTGGATTGAGGGTAAACCCCTCAAAGACGAAGCTGGTCCTTTTTACAAGAATGAGGCGAGTGCCAAGCTTCAGATTTCCAATGTTGGTTGGAGAGGATCTTATTCTCTCCAACGAAGCAAAGTATCTGGGAATCATACTCGATACCAAGATGAGCTGGAAGGCTAACTTGGAAGAACGTGTAAAGAAAGCTAGAGTGGCCTTCTACATGTGCAAGAGAATTTTTGGTGGTAGCTGGGCACTAAAACGCAGCTTGGTACAGTGCATCTACACAGCCATAGTTCGGCCGATCCTTTGCTACGGCTCCACGGTCTGGTGGACGACACTGACGAGGAAATGTAACCTGGATGTGCTGTCAAAAATCTAAAGGATTGCTTGCTTGCGAATAACGAAGTGTCTGCACACCACGCCCACGAAAGCACTGGAGATCATGGATTTACTGCCGCTGGATCACCACTGCAGTAGTGTAGTGGCAATAAGCAGTGTCAGGCTTAGAACGGGGGGTTGCTGGAACGGAGAGGGGTCTTGGGCATTCCAAAACACTTCAGAAGATAGACTGCAGTGATTTGTAGGAAAGAAACTGACTATCAAATATCTTTCCCAACTTTTCGTGGGGCTGTCAATGTATTGACGCCCACCAACGACACAAAGGAAAACGATTCCGCCCAGCTCTGCGAGTGCTCCGCTCTGATGAACAAAAGAGGTAAACTACTGAGTAGCTACTTCTTTTCAAGTCTAGGAGTGCTGCAAAAGAAAGTGTTCAGATGCATCCTGAGTTTCCTAATGGAAGCAGAATGGATCTAGGACGAGTTTTTAAGGTTATCCCATGAGGACAAGGGGTACAATGGATCCACTGGTGGTCTAAGTGAAGCAGGCTAGATAATGATGTATTAAATAAAATTGTTTCCTCCGCCAGTAATCTAGGGAGCCTGTTACGGGAGTATTTAAATATCCTCCGCAGATAATTGAAATGTAATGTTAAAGTCATGATGAAAAATCTATTGATACCTATCTCTAAGTGTAGCATGTAGTTGGGAGTATTGAATGGCAGATGCAACACTCTTTTAAGAAAGATTCGCAGCAGTTTCTTGACTTGCTCGTAAGGCTTGAAGCCCCAAACCTACGCACCATAACATAATACAGATCTTGAGTTAGCCTCGAAGATTTTAGGCTTGTTTGATATCTTTATATTTATATTTCTCATAAAAGACAGCCATGTGTAATTTATTATATTTTTTGTAGAAGTTAACATCTCATTCAGGTGCTTTGTGAATAAAAGATTGTATGTGAGATTTATCCCAAGTTGTTTGTATCAATTTACCTCTTCTATTTCATTATCACCCAGCCACCATACCTCCCCTGCTGGGCGCTTTGCTCCACTTCGATTAGGCAATAAATTTTGACTTCGATAAATTGACCAAAATGTCTTAAAATGTCGGCAGTACTACACCAACTTTTCGATCATAAACTGCAAAGTTTCAGGATTCTCTGACAAAATGACTATGTCATTAGCCTATAATAGGACTTTGACTACCAAACCAGTGCATTGTATCCCTCCCGGGAGGATATCATATATGTTGTTAACAAACAATGCTAAAAAGACAACTGTGCTTCAGTCCCTGTGACACTTTGAAGAAATCAGGGACACCTCCACCATCCCATACTGTAGCCTCCGTATGTCCGTAGAAGACTTTAACATATTTACTTAACATTTTGGTTGACATTCCATACGTTTTCAAATTATTTTTCAATCTCAGATGGACAATATTGGTCAAATTGAAGATATTGTCATTTGTAGAGTAGTGCTTATGAAATCCGAACTGGTATTTGCTTAATATGTTGTGATGTTCAACGCATATGCTTATTCAGTTAAACAGGATCGATATAAAGATTTTATACAAAGAATCGAGCAGTGATAGTCCTGTGGCATTATAATTGACTTGTTGATTGATGATGGTAATGTTTGTGTTTAAAATATTTCATTGAAAACTTGCAGCACACCACGAAGAAAACTATCGAAGGACATTCGATCAATACCAGGAGCCGTTCCATTTGTCGCCTTGTCCAGCACAAGCAGGAACTCAAAATATTCTAGTCGGGTAGCAAGAAAATGATCGACAGAATAAGGCTCTGTTGTTAAAATGGTAACAGGATCAGTATATTACTGAATAGTCCGATCCTCTTTGATGCCTTCTACAACAGAGGTTATATTAAGTAGCTTTTTTTTTTATTGGGCTAGTTAACTTTACTTATTTTGGTCTTATGTCAATCTCTGAGGCATCCGTTTTAGATTGCATATCGCTGCAGACATACATTTCAATAGTATGAATCCGATGGCACCCTATGAAGAGTTTTATCGAGGCTTTCGCCTCCCCATCCATTGGCCTTAGCGAAAATATGACTATCACGTTCAGTACTGTCCGAATCACTCTTGCAAACATCTTTTAATCATCAAGCATAAAATAAATTCCGCAGTTTACCAGTTGCACTAAATTCAAAAATCAGTAGTCTTAAAAACAATTTAAATTACTCCATTTCTTGTTCGAAACTGATGATAAATTTATTAGATTCCACCGCACTTTAAATCAGCACAACCTCTCTGTACATATTTAAAAACCACAGTAACAAATAGGACCACAAAGTATCTTGTTGATATCCTAATTTCAATATAAGTAGCACATTTGGTCTTAAAAATCTTCATTAAACTATAAAAAGTACGCTAATCTCTTGGTCTTTTAACAAAACTCTAATTAATTGACGTGGCTTAAGTAGCATTACCGCTTAAGAGAGGTATTTAAAACATGTTAAATTTTGGCCAGTTTCAAATAATCACATCGTACTTATCTCTCTCAGCTCCATCTGGACCGCCTGTTGGATTCGTAGGTTCAGCAAGATCATCATCGGAAATTATTACACAGTGGCAGCCGCCGCTGGAAGAGCATCGAAATGGCCAAATCTTAGGCTATATAATACGATACCGATTATATGGATACAACAATAGTCCTTGGACCTATCAAAATATTACAAATGAAGCGCAAAGAAATTATTTAATACAAGAATTAATTACATGGAAGGATTACATTGTTCAAATTGCTGCTTACAATAATATGGGCGTTGGTGTTTATACTGAGGGAGCAAAGATTAAAACGCGAGAAGGTGTACCTGAAGCGCCACCAACAGAAGTTAAAGTAGAACCATATAATTCCACCGCCATTAAAGTTTCTTGGAAGCCACCAAATCCTCAACAAATAAATGGAATTAATCAGGGATATAAAATCCAAGCGTGGAAATACGAAATAATTAATGGCGAAAAGCACGAAAATGAAGCTAAAATGATCACCGTACCGCCAAGCCTGGTTGATCCTCTTGCTGAACAAACAGCGATTATGGCTGGTCTAGAGAAATTCACTGAATACAATATTACCGTTCTATGCTTTACAGATCCCGGTGATGGAGTACGTAGTGAAATGGTTCCTGTAAAAACTAAAGAAGATGTTCCAGATGAAATTGGCTCACTGCAATTTGACGACGTTTCAGATCGAGCTGTTAAAGTAATTTGGTCACCCCCAAAGAATAAAAACGGTATCCTATTGGGATACCAAGTTCGTTATCAAATCAAGGAGAAACCAACAACTTTGAAAATTGTAAACCTAACCGCAGATGAGACCAGTCTTAATGTTAATCAACTTCAAGCCACTACACATTATTGGTTTGAAGTAACTGCATGGACTCAAGTTGGTCCTGGTCTTTCTAAAACTGCTACTATACAATCGGGTGTTGAGCCTGTTTTACCTCGTCCGCCCACCCAATTGGCTTTGTCCAATATCGAAGCATTTTCTGTTGTCCTGCAATTTACTCCAGGTTTTGATGGCAATTCATCTATAACAAAATGGACTGTTGAAGCGCAAACTGCTCGTAATCTAACATGGTTTACAGTGTATGATATTTTCGATCCAGATGCATCAACTTTAACTGTAGGAGGGTTAATGCCGTTCACACAATATCGTCTAAGATTGATTGCAACTAATGTAGTCGGCTCATCGGAACCATCTGAGCCTACGAAAGATTTTCAAACAATACAAGCCAGACCAATGCATCCACCTTTCAATGTGACTGTGAGAGCGATGAGCGCAACTGAATTAAGAGTTCGATGGATACCCCTGCAACAGACTGAATGGTTCGGTAATCCGAGAGGTTATAATATTTCATATAGACAGGTTGATAGCAGCCTCAAAATTTTATCGATGAGTGTTCTTATCGAAGATCATACTGCAAATTCACATGTGTTGGATGATTTAGAAGAATGGACTGTTTATGAAATTGTAATGAGTGCTTGTAATGATGTCGGTTCATCAAGGTAATTAAGATTACAATTGTTTTTTTCTTTTATTTTAATTTTCGCTCTCATCTTATTTACAGAGACAGTCCAAAGGCTATTGAACGAACTCGGGAAGCTGTTCCAACTTTTGGACCTTTAGAAGTACAAGCAAATTCAACTTCATCAACTACAATTGTTGTTCGATGGGGAGAAGTACCAAAAGCACATCGAAATGGCCAAATTGATGGCTACAAAGTGTACTATGCCGCGACCAGTCGTGGAGGGCAGGTACTACACAAAACAATTTCAAACAATGCTTCATTTACGACTACGTTGACTGAACTAAAAAAATATGTAGTCTATCATATTCAAGTATTGGCGTATACAAGATTAGGTGATGGTGCACTTAGCTCTCCGCCAATTAGAGTACAAACATTCGAAGATACACCTGGTGCTCCGTCAAATGTTTCTTTCCCGGATGTTTCCTTTTCTACGGCACGTATTATTTGGGATGTACCTGAAGAGCCAAATGGCGAAATTCTTGCGTATCAAGTCACTTATTCATTGAATGGAAGTGTTAATCTGAACTACAGCCGAGAATTTCCACCATCAGATCGAACTTTCCGAGCTACACAACTACTTTCTGAACGATATTATACGTTTAGTGTAACCGCACAAACGCGACTTGGTTGGGGGAAAACGGCCACTGCTCTTGTATATACGACAAATAATCGTGACCGACCTCAAGCACCTTCAACTCCACAAATTTCAAGAAGTCAAATACAGGCTCATCAAATTACATTCAGTTGGACACCAGGAAGAGATGGTTTCGCCCCCTTAAGATATTATACAGTTCAATTTCGTGAAAATGAAGGTCCATGGACATCTTTATCTGAACGAGTGGATCCTAGTGTTACCTCATATACTGCGACAAATTTAAAGCCACACACAACATATCAATTCCGTATTCAAGCTACAAATGACCTTGGTCCTTCTGCATTTAGTAAAGAAAGTATATCCGTGAGGACACTTCCAGCAGCTCCTGCTCAAGGAGTTACAGGCCTGAAAGTTGTTCCTATTACCACTACAAGTGTGCGTGTTCACTGGAATCCTCTCGAAAAATTCTTGTGGAATGGTGATTCTATAACCGGTGGATATCGCGTACTTTTTCAACCAATTTCAGATTTTCCCACTGCTTTACAGGCAACTCCAAAGCAAGATGTCATGGGAATAAGTTCAAATTCCGTTATACTAACTGATTTGACACAGGATCGAAATTATGAAATTGTTGTGCTGCCATTCAATTCACAAGGAACTGGACCTGCAACTCCTCCGATTGCTGTTTACGTCGGAGAAGCTGTTCCAACCGGTGAACCAAGAGCTGTTGATGCCGCCCCGATTTCAAGCACAGAAGTAAGACTGAAATGGAAACCACCAAAACAGAGTATGCAAAATGGTGATCTTCTTGGATACAAGATTTTCTACCTCGTCACGGACTCTCCACAAGAACTTGATGAAGGCCGCAAATACGAAGAAGAAATTGAAGTTGTGCCGGCATCCACAACGTCTTATAGTCTTGTCTTTTTGGACAAATTCACTGAATATCGGATACAAATTCTTGCATTTAACCCTGCAGGAGATGGGCCACGTTCCCCACCAATGACAGTAAAAACCCTCCAAGGTATTCCTGGTCCACCAGTTAACCTTCGCTTTGATGATATCACAATGCAAAGCTTAAAAGTATCTTGGGATCCCCCTAAAATGAGGAACGGAGAAATTCTTGGATACATTGTCACTTACGAGACAACAGAAGAGAATGAAAGTAAGCAATTCCCTTGAATTTTAAAGAAAATATTTTTTTTATTTTCACCTTTCTTTTACACAGAGTTTAGTAAACAAGTAAAACAAAAGGTGACCGGCACCAATCTCCTCGTACAGAATTTAGAGGAAGAAGTTACGTATACCTTCACCGTACGTGCACAAACTATCGATTATGGGCCAGCTATTAGTGGGAATGTAACAACCGGACCACAGGAGGGCTCCCCAATTGCTCCAAAAGACTTAATCCTCTCAAAGACTGTTTCGAGTGTTGAAATGCATTGGCTGAATGGCCCTTCAGGACGAGGCCCAATCCTTGGATACTACATTGAGTGCAAGAAACGAGGTAAGTTCAGACATATTTATTAAATCCGCCGAAAAGTTTTTGGTGTATAGTTCCTGTAGACAGGATTTTAGTTCATCGTTCTTTTTATTGTTTTCCATGCTGTCTGGACTTAGAGAGAGAAAACCCCTTTATCTGTAAGTATTGAACGATGTTATGGGGATGTTTATTATCCCGTTCGTTTGTTTGTTCGTGCATCCTTGCCAAGAAAGTGCTTGAGTTTTGCTGATCTAAACTAACTCGGCTTTTAATGTGTTTTGTGTTTCGTGTTTTGTCAAATTAACTATTTTCATTTATTTTCCGTTCATTACCTCGAAATCGGGACATCGATGTCCTCCTGTCATGTACTTTATCCTAGCTTTTAATTGGTCATAAAATTACTGATGGAATTTCTGATTTTCATAAATGTATTTCTTGAGAATATTTGAAGATCTAAATTGCAAACAGAACTGAAATTGTTGCTCCATCTTGTTGAAGGATATTTATTTTACTTAAAATTCGTATGGTGAAAAATACAATTTTGAGTATTTCATAAAAATGTACTGATTTCGATGGACCAGCATGATACGATTTGTTCTTAAGTATATTCACAAGGAAATTGTTGTTATTATTAAACCGATTTCAAGCGGAATGGACAGACAGATGGAAGGACATGCAAAAATCGAAATGTCTCATATGCTCTATGCACAACGCACATGTATCCGTTTCTTGTCCCAGCCGAACGCATGTATGTACATCCTGTGATTTCATTTTGGATAGAAACATACAAAGTATGCCAAAAGTTGAAACGACATTAATTGATGTTTTTTGTTAAGTTTTCCATTTCATGATAACGAGAACAGAAATTAAGGAAAATACACACAAGATGCTCCATTGGTATAGGACAATTTAATGTCATTCCTCCTGGAGATTAATTGTCCTGTTTAACAACCATATTGTTCCTTGTTGTATGGCTAGTAGCTGCATCTTATTGGAACCAGAAGCTCTCATTGTATTTTGACTGTTGACGTAACTTCGGTCCCAAAAAAGATTTCAATCAACATAATGGTCAAAATTTACGATCTAATCGGATAGTTTGAGCACTCTTTCTACTAGGTTAGGTTAGATTGACAGTCATCGTAAAGGAATATACGATCAGCCACACTTAGACCATCTATGGGCCATTGTGATGCCGTACCAGGTCTCCCAACTCCTTGTCTGCTAATTCCCTCAATTTCATCCTACGCTTAACAAGGTTAATGTATTCACACAGCAGGTGCTAAACGTTCTCAACCTTTTGCATGAGCTCTAAATGTTTATCAAAGAGACAGTGTCCCGTGATAGCAGCTCCTTAGACATTATGCCGGTTGCTCCTTAGCAGAGAGTAAATGTTCCCAGGACATAGCTCGGGCCACAGCTGCAATTTTCTCCAGTTTACAAGACTGTAAATCTAGAATCCTGTTCGCTGATTTTAGAGACTGACCTATGAATTCTTCCGTTAACAATATATTCATAATCCAGAACTTTGATTGCAGCTTAGCTATCAAATAAATCTTAGTAACTCGATCGCTAGGTACATCACATATTTTTTCCAACAGCCTTGGTGCTTTACTAATGACCAGAACCTCCGCTTGAAGCATACTACATTAGTGCGGTAGGCGGTATGATTCTTGTATTTGAGAGAACACTGAGTACACCCTGGCTCTCACTCCCAAATCCATTCTCAAACCATCTGTAAAGACACATATGTCATAGTGATTTGCCACACGATTATCATCCCACTCACCGCTTTATCTGCTTGGTGATTTCTCTTCCTTATTTTCTTTCACTTTTACAGATATCACAAATTATTAATATACCTCACTTAATGCAACTTTCACAAATTATTACTTCTTTAAGTAATCTAAGACTATTAACACAGATTATTGCTTTAGTTAATTAAATTCTGCTTTCGCAAATTATTACATTTATTGATTTTATGCTACTTGTCTCAAATTACTTCTTTTATTAGTATTTTTTTTTCTTCCTTTATATGACAAATTTTCATTTTCTGTTAGCTTTTAATTGCCTTCAGAAAAATTTCGCGTGGGAGTTTTTTTATTAAAATAAATTGGATTGAAAACCGAAACTTTTGTTTTTTCCAAGTCATTGTCGTTGAACCAATTTTCTTCATTTAGCAAGAAATAAGGCGTTTCGTATCAGCAGGAACCAATACTCATCAGTACAGTTAGTTCTTGCCAGAAGAAAAAGGCTTTGCAGTACATTAGTTATCAATTTTTTAAAATTGATAACATTTTCGTAAAAGTCTTCATGACTTTTACTCTTTATTCATTTATTTGGAAGAATAGCTGATCCTGTTTTCAGCAAGATTACCTTGTACAGGCTGTCCCGTATATGGTGTTACACCCGAAGGTTACGGATAGGTCACGCTTAGACAAGGAAAAAATTGTATGGGTGGTAGAGAGGAAATCCTACGGTTTCCGAGATAATGGGACTTAAAGATATTTGGGTATATTTTTATAGATCACTCTGTGACTTCTACATCCTTTAAAGATGATTCAAAATTTGTTAGATTGATACTTGTTGGACCTTTCAATAGTCTATAAACTATTCCTCTTCCATTTTTCGTTTTGAAGTTATTACTCATGAAAATTACGGAATTTTAACTCGGTTTTTTTTTTATTTTAATACTATTTTTATCCAAAAATACGTCATCAACACCAATTTTTCATATTGGATTTAAGAAGGCCAAAAGTTTTGCTTTAAAATGAACAAAAACGCTCTGTACCTAAAATGTAACCCATTCTGCGTTTCTTGCTCTTTTTTCTTATGAAGCTCATTCCCAAAATATAATTGCCTACTTTCTGGCACTAATTGAACTTTTTCGCAGGATATGCTTAAGAAAAAGTGCAAAAAAAGTTACATTTTGGGTGCACTTTAAAGGGAAACTTTTGGGCTACTTAAACCAAATATGAAAAAAATTTGTTTACAACGTGCTTTTTGATAAAATTAGTAGTTAAATAAAAAAACAACAGAGTTAAAGTTCCAAAATTGTAATTTTCATGAGCCATAAGTTCAAAACTGAGAAGAGAAGGGCATGCATATAGGACCATTAGGGTGTAACGTTAAAAAGTTACTGGGTGATTTATTAAAACATACTCAAATATCTTTAAGTTCCGCTATCCTGGAAATCGTTAGGATTTCCCCCTCCCACCATACAATTTTTTGCTTGTCTAAGCATGACTTATCCATAGTCTTCTGGTGTAACAGCACATACGTGACACCCTGTACGAAAATTTATTGAATATATATTTATTTTATATTACCCCTTCCTGGGGTTTTTAAGTAACAATCCTTCTCCCTGAGAAAAAGAGGATTATTCTTTAAAGAGCAATGATTCTCAGGGGAGTTGTTATTGGTGCTATTTCGACAATTCGGGAACTGGTCGGTTCAACTTAAAAAATTACTTTTGTTTGTTACCGATAGATTCCTTCCTTTGTTTACGTTTTTTTTTTTTTTATAACAACAATTTTGAATCTTTTTTCTTTAGTTGTGTAGAGCGCGTTCACTGCCGCTTTGGTGGCGTAGTCGTTGTCGTCAAATCGACGACTACGATCGACTACCCTTCTGAGCGTAGTCGGATCTAGTCGACTTTTTGGACTGTCAAAATTTGGCAGAGTGAACGCTTGGTTGTGACTCGTAGTCGACAAAAAGTCAATATTTTGGTGACAGTACGCGCCCAGTGTAATTTTTTTTATCTAAAAACTATTTATTTTCTATCCTAGTCTTAATTTGGTTAAGCTTTATTTTAGTTGCTATGCTGGATTGTTGCTTTTAATATTATTTATTGGTTTTATTTATTATTCCTATTGTTTTCTATGTATTAATTAATTTTAATTCAATTTTATTATTTAGTAGCCTGGTAAATGTTTTATGTGGTTTTACTATTTACTTATTGATCTATTATACACTTTTTTACTACGTGTTAGCTAAATTTAGTTTTATTATTTCTAGATTTATATAATATTACAGCAACTTTTATTTTAAATTTATACTATCCCTGATATGTATTATATTTATTTAACTGATTAATTAGCATATTACTGTATTTAAGAATATTATCCGGTTCGTTTTTTTCCTTCTTTTTATTATTTAGTGGCTTGTCACTTTTCTTTTCTAATACTATTTGTTTATACATTACTGCATTGTGTTCCCCACTTCTTTATTTCGTAGGCTTCTAAACTACATATTTGCTTTTATTTGCTTCTACTGTTATTAAGTATGTATATGTGCTACTTTATTTCCTATATATTCTATCCATACATGGTATAATATTCATTTATTTATACTATTTTATCTATGTACATATATTTATATTTAATTCTAATTCTTTTTTTACTTTTCGATTTTTTAACTTTCTGCCTGTTATACTTTTTGTTTATTAATTTTGTTACTTTTATTTATTTATAAATCTCCAGAACTACTTTGTTTTGTTAAAAAGATTCCAAATTGGTTGAGTGGAGCATGTCGACAGTTCGATGCTCTCACTTATAAACTATTTGTACTTACCTGGTCCTGAAAAAGGATCGAAATCGTTTTAAAGACGGTTATGGAAGCATTGATGCATTTTCCTCTAATGTTCCGGTTTATACCCGGGTTAAAGTGGAATCGGGTACCCAGGTACTCCATTCCAAGACTTTCGATTCCAAGTTTACTCGGATGCCTGGGTACCCGATTTCAGGTTACCCACCCGGATATAATCGATTCTCGATTCCGAATTTCCGGGGAAAATCGGTTCTTAATTTTTTAGTACTCCGGTACATTACTGAATTCGTGAATTCAGTCATAATACAAGAATTTAATTCTACTATCCGAATCGCGCTTTGCTTGATTTTCCATATTAATAAACCAAAGTCATTTTTCAATACCCGTTTCCAAAGAATCGATTCTTAACAGCCCGGGTAACTCGACTCTCACCCGTGAAACCGAAAAAGAAACAGGTACTCGAAAACCCAAGGTTTGAGGAATATTAATTTCCTCTAATGGGATATCCGGGTTACCTTGCGGTTTGGCCGACTACTGCCTCATCTTGGTGAAAACTGGGTGGTTACCGGATACTTCACAGTCACAACAATCATTATGGCCAGAATTAGTAGTTTCGTAAATAATATAGAAGTTGTTGACATGATATGAGATTGTCTGCTTGATACCTTGTCATTGTCCTGAATTATTTTGTTTTGGATTTCTTCTAATGAATATGTGCCCTTGTATATTGACTTATGAATTTTTGAACGTCGGGTTCAGTTAGAATCTCGGTTTGTAGCAAATTTTGGTTTCTGAAATCGGTAAAATTTCGGCCAGATTCAAGTTCAGTGAGGAGTGGTTTTATTTAGGAAACTGATTCGGTTGAATAATTTTGAGTGGATTTAGTTTAGTTTTACCTTCGGACTTGAGTACCTGTTTTCCTACTTGCATAGCTGAGTTACCACAATTATCCCTTGTCCTTCCAATTTTGAGATAGCAAAGTGAGTTAGACATATGACTGACATAGCACAACGTCAGCCTACATTTTCCAGGATTGAGAGGATTAAATAATAGTTGATTTACACTCTCATTGGAGGTCTTTGTTTTGATTATCAGTGTATTCAGTCGACCCATATACGTGTTTTCCTCTAAATTATGTGTAATCTGTTTGAAATTTTTTATATCCTCACTCTATAAAAGTAGGAATTTCAATGTATGTAAGCTATTTGTCGCACAAGAGGTAAATTCGGTATTACACGTACAATTTTGGAGAAGTCTGCAATGAATTTTCTATAATAATTCAAAAAAGGATTGACCTTACCTTACTGTTCTGGGAACAGAAAATGTTTGGACGAATGCCATTTTGCTTGGGTCTGGTAGTGCACCTTCACTAGAACATTTATATCCAAAATAAAGAGCTTGTCGTCTCAGAAATTGCCACTTTCCTGGCTTCAGTTTTATGTTGTTCTCTCTCAATTTGTCGAAGACTTTTCGTAGTTTATCATTGTGGTCATTTAAGTTTTTACCATAATTGACAATGTCGGCAAGATAACCGAAATATTCGAGGTCTTGTAGGCCTCTGAGGGCGAAATTTATGAGGCGTTTTAATGTAACTGGGGCTCCTTTGAGGCCGATTGCCATACGCTTGAACTCGTAGTGCCTATAGCTAGCGCTGAAAGCAGTTTTTTGTTGATCTTTTTTCTCGACAAGAATTTCATTATAGCCGCTGGCCAAACCGAGACTGGTGAAATACGTTACATGACTTAATTGGTCAAGTATATCCTCGATTCGAGGTAGCGGAAATGCATTGTCAACTGTCTTTTCGTTTAATTTACGAAAATCTACTACAGCCCGCCACCGTATGGGGTCCTTTTTAGGGACTACTAATAACGGTGAATTCCAAGAGTTCCAAGGGCTCTGGTTAGACTGGGCTATCCGGCTGTTCAACATGTTTTTTAGCTGCTAGTTACTTACTTCCCCTGAGTTTCAGGTAACGGGTACACTTTTGTATTGATTGGTGCTTGATCTTGTGCCAAGCTATGCCTTATCGCATTAGTATAGGTAAGTTTGTCACCTTTGAGAAAGAAGATGTCGTTATAGTATTCGCAGAGCTCTATTATCTAACCTTTTTCTTTTGCGTTTATGTTTTATGTCTTCCCGAATCCTCATAATCCGGGTATAAATACCTTGCATGTTATAAGATTACCATTTTTTCGGCTGTATTTGGTATTTTAGAGGCAAAGAGCTGATACGCTTCGCCTCGAAGTCCAATCGGCAAATTTTGTAGGAAAGTCGTTTATTCTTTTGTTGAAATGCATTGCTGCACCTGTTTGCAACATCCTAGGATTATCTGGCTCATTGTTGGGTGCTGTTCGCCAGAAAAAAAAAGAAGAACTAACTGTACGGTTAGTTTGGCTATTTTGGCGTAATCAGCCATACCGAGAGCAAGGATGTTAAAACTTAAATTTTATACTTCCCGAAACTAGTGTCTTGTAGGTAGTCGCCCAGTCAATTCAACAGGATTCACTCACGGTGAACTTACTGACACTGTCCTCGATGGCACTTTCACTTAGATTATTCTCCTTAAACTCTAAGGCGAGAAAGTGCGAGAACTCATCAAACTCTTTTAATTTCTGTTTAAACTTTTCAATGTTTTCTTTAAATTTAGCAAGCTGTGCGAGTCTCTGCTCATGAGAGCATACCAACTGTTTATAGATGTCGTCACACTGAAAAACAGGAAGTTTGGCGGATTCTCGGACCCTCTCTTTTATTAGTTTTAAAAAAGATTCTAAGTGTAATTTCCGGCTTTTATTGTTGGAAACCTACTAGGCTTGTTCCACTCCGAAGTGTAACTCGCTAGGATGATGAGCCTGGCTTATGGAGCTTGTTGGGGATGTTGATACTGCATTATTTGCTGCTGTGGATGTTGCTCCTGCGTTGCTTCTTATGAACCGGGCGACATTTCCTGTGCGTCGTCCAGCAAGGAAGTTTGTTGTGGAGATGTCATAAGTTGCTTGGTGGGACCTGATCTCGCTCATATACCACCTGATGTTTCATTTGCAGCCTGGCGGGGAACCTGCAGTCTTAATTCCATTGGATCTAATTGAGAGGAAGGACGCTTGTCGTCTTTGTATTCCCTCTCAATTTAGACCCGAGTATTGCTGTTAGTTTACCTTCTTTTGCTGCTGAGGGGGGCTCTTTCTCTTCTCTGGCTCATAAATGGATGGCGGCTGACTGGAATTGATGTCCCTTTGTGTAGTCTCAGTGAGACTTCTCTATTTTGGGCTCCACTATGGTACTGCACCATCACTTGTGTGCTTTGCTGAGGGGGTGTCTACTTGCTACCTAGTTGAGAGAAATTTGACCGAATAGGTCGTATCCGTTTAAACACCTTTTTGTTCGATGGCGGATATATATACTTTCTATTACTGTAGAACTTATTTCTAATTTTTCTTCGCTAAGCTATCGCTACCGAGTTAAAGACCGACTTGACTTGATTCGCCTTCTTAGGTGATCGAGTCCCCTAACTCAGGGTCGAAAAATGTTTAATTGGCATTTTCGACCGTGTCAAAGTTATTATCGTTGGACGTGTTTTGACGATAAAACATGATCGCGCTCGCCTTGCCGTGGATACATTGTTGCGTTTGCTAATGTCTTGATGTGTATGTTGCGCTTAGTTTTTCTATCAAAATTATTTGGATTGAAAATGGAAACTTTCGTTTTTCACCCCAAGTCGTTTTTTTATTTCTTTGTGTAACGAATTTGAAGAAATTGTTGATGCAATTTTCTTCATTTATTTAGAAGATAAGATGATCATGTTTTAGTCATGATGAGTATGAAAATTTATCGATTATATATTTATTTTATATTACCTACTGCTTTTTAGGGTTTTTAGATAAATAAAAGGATAGATATTACAATAGCGGTGTACATTCAGTGTACAATGCGATGGTGTGTGTATCCCATCCCAAGTTTTCTTGCATGCCTATAGTGCAATGGCTATCTTTTTGACGCGCTCATTCACATTTTTCCTCCAATTTAGTTTAGAGTCAAGCTTCAGTTTTAAAATCAAGATTCATGTTACCCAGTTTTTGAAGAGCAAAAGTCGGAATAACTCTTCTCCATGTAAAGAGGACTAGTTCAGTCTTTGAAGGGTTAAGCCCCCGACCCAAACTTATAGCCCAGTTAAGAATCTTTTGCAATGCTTTTTGGATTAGTTCGTCACTCTTTTTACTAACTAAGAAACCTTTCAACAACTTAGTAAATGTGCTGTTCTGCATTATGGCATCTGAATTCGATAAGATCCTATACTCTATCGATTCATAGCACTAAACAGTTTTTATGATTCTTTATTAGGTAGTAAAGCTGTGAAATTCCAGTATCCATGTCTTTGCAAATCGTCGAACTTGAAGCAGCCTGGTACAAAGGTATATCTAAGCGTAACTTGATGATTCAATCAAACTACATTGATATTAATCGTTAACAAATGGTACGACACAAGGTTATCTCGTTTGCTCGTACTCAATTTTCACATTAAAAGAAATCACAATTTTGTATGAAAACTTGCATCTTATTGCATGACTTTCAATCTTATACTATTCTACTAAGGTTTTATATAATATAAAAACAAATAAATTTTCTTTGAAGATAACTCGCGATGGGAAACAATTGCCCGAACGACAACGGGACCAATGCAGGAATTCACTGTCAGCTACCAAAGTTTATTACCATCTACAGCCTATACATTCCGTGTTATAGGTTATAATAAATATGGAATATCATATCCTGCATATTCAAAAGATTCAATACTTACTCCATCCAAATTGTATCTGGAATATGGTTATCTTCAGCATAAACCGTTCTATAGGCAAACATGGTTTATGGTAGCTCTTGCAGCTACATCGATTGTGATAATTATCATGGTAATCGCAGTGCTTTGTGTAAAGAGTAAAAGTTATAAATATAAACGTAAGTAACTAGTCCTAGTTATATGTATGCATATGTAGTACATATAAAATTTAAAGTGACTTGATAATTAAAATTGAGGATTCTTTAGAAGAGGCGCAAAAAACTTTAGAGGAATCGATGGCTATGTCGATTGATGAGAGGCAGGAACTCGCTCTTGAGCTATATAGATCAAGACATGGAGCAGGTACAGGTACATTAAATAGTGCTGGTACATTGAGTAGGCGAACCCTTGGTACTTTAGGGCGAAAATCTATGCATGGACCATCAGCAGCTATGGCACTAGGTAAGAGTCCACCAAGACCATCTCCAGCATCTGTTGCATATCACAGTGATGAAGAAAGTCTTAAGTGCTATGATGAAAATCCTGATGACAGTAGTGTAACAGAAAAACCATCAGAAGTAAGCTCATCAGATTCACAAGTAAGTCCAAAGTAGTTAATAATAATTTCTTTATATGACATATGATTATATGAAAACCATTTTCTCCGAACAGCATTCCGAAAGTGAGAATGAAAGTGTACGATCTGATCCTCATTCATTTGTTAATCATTATGCAAATGTAAATGATTCGCTGCGACAATCATGGAAGAAACAGAAACCCGTACGAAACTATTCGAGTTACACAGACTCGGAACCCGAAGGTAGTGCTGTGATGAGCCTGAACGGAGGCCAAATTATAGTAAATAACATGGCGAGATCTCGAGCCCCACTCCCTGGATTTTCATCATTTGTTTGACAATCAACGGAATTCTAATTTTTTTCCCCGTAGTGTGTTATCGTATCTTTACAATGTTTACACTTTACATCATCAAAAAGATTACAACAACAACAATAACATCATCATCATTGTGGACTTGTATTGTTACGACTTCTACACACTCTCTCATCTCTTTTATTTGTGATAAAAGACTTTTTTAGTAGCTTAAGTTAAGATTACTTTTTTATATAAGGATGTAGACTTTCCACTAAGAACCGCGGAATTGAGTTTTATTTTTATTAATTAATTATTAACTATTAATATTATTATTATTATATTTTTTTTGTTTTTTTTTTTTTTTTTGACAAAGAATGTCATCATATCATGGTTCTAAGCCCACAGACTCAAGAAGATTGATGAGTTGCGTTCTTAAAACCATTTAAGAAATTTCATTTGACCTTACTCGAGTTAAGATTCAAATTATATTGTAAATAGAAAATTTTATAATTCAGGGGTGTGCTGAAATGTGCGGCTTGACTGGACTCTTAGTTAAATTTTTTGTTTTTGAATTTTTTTGTTTTTTAATTTTTTTTTTTTTTTATGTATAGAAATTGTATAAAAATTCCGAAAGCCACTTATTTCACCGTACCCCGAAAAACACTTTCAGACGCTTACTATTATATTATATAATTTTTGATAGAATTAGGCCATATCGCAATTATTTTTCTAGAAATGACTGATTAATTCTTACATACATATTTCTTAAATTATTTTAATGTAGATTTCTTATTATTCTTAGAACTTGACTTTGTATAGGTTCGGACAAACTTTTCTATTGCATTTAACGAGTTTTTCTGAAATGAAAGTTTTTTTTTCTACTTAACTAGTACAGCTTTGGGACTAAAAAGCCTTCAGCCATGACAACATGGTTTTAATTTATTAAAAAAATATTAAAAAAAAAAAAAATTAAAATGAATTTAATAAGAGAATTGGAAATATTTATATTTGAATTGTTTGTTCAATAAAAGAATTAAGATAAAAATTAATCAGATTGGAAAATATATATAACTGCAATGTTTGATTGTTGAATAGATATGAAATTTTTCGTTGTTAGATAACTTTCAAACGTAATATTTTTCTAGATTCAGACAAATTTACATTCATCTGATAACAGATGTGTATTAAATTATAAAAATGGCGTAAGTCAATACGATGCTTTACTACAAGAATAGATTTTTTCCTTGAATTGAGTTGTATAACGTTTCTCTAAGAAAATGTTCTAACCCAAATTATTATTACACAAGCTTTCTTTTAAATGCTTTCATAGCTAGAATACTAAATGATACACCAACTAAGTATAAGCCTTCACGTTCTAATGTTCCTCCTTCTGCCAATTAATTCTATTTATCCCAATAGTGCTCTTTAGTATCATATCCACACATTTACTTGCATTCATGCATAAGGATATAGTGTGCATTTTCAATCACTCAATCTATAGTATCCTAGATGCGCACGCTATTTTCACCACTTAGCCCTAGGATACATCAAAAGATCATCAGTCCTAGAAAACACACTGATAGTGCTGTCTTATAACCAATACTAGTAGGGCCTTCCCTGGCTTCCTTCTAAATCATCTTACTGTTGCTACAGTTGGAAATGTTAAGCAACTCGATTTCTATATCTATGTTGTTCAAAAATGCTGTATATCGCCTCTAAGCTTAAAGCCTTAGACCACGTACAAACAGCAAGAAATGTAGCATAATGCTAAGCTTTTTGCTTGGTTTGCGTTTTATGAAACAACAAAAACTAGATAGTGATATGACTGTTTTGAATAAGTCCAAACTTAAACTATAAAAGAAATTATTGTTTACCTAAAATTCAGTTTGTTCATTTTTGCTAAAACGTTGGTTATTTACCACTAATTTAACCTTATGGCCATTAATTATTATTAATTAAATGTTTATTGATTTATTTTCCAATACTTAACCACTTTTAATCAATCAGTGGTGAACTTTTCAAAAAATTTTCTCAGATTGTATGCTGTGAAATCTATAATTTTGTTGACTACGGTTTTGCGAGTCATTTGGTATTTAGTGACTTATAAAAAAAGACTCGGTCAGTTGAATCATATGAGTCAATTGGGTAAAATATGTTCATTATTTTAATATTCTCGTTTGATCTCAAAGTAGTAGTACGTTTTCATTTATACGGTGACGGTCAACTAATTATCTTCATCCAATCAAACTGTACACATCATCAGCACTGGAAAAATTTACTAGATAGTTGAAATATTTTGTGGGGCTATACAGAATAACCAATCATCATTATTGAGATCCGCAACCATCACAGATAAATCAAACAGTGGTCATGTAGGGTTAAAAAGTTAGTCGGTTATGCACTGCAGATGTAATTTCGGTGAATCCTTTCGGAATGTTGTTTGCAACCTAGATACAAAATAACGTTATCCGGTGTTAGTTTAGATTTCGAGGATCCTTTCACTATACAAAAGTTATACAACTAAACCTGCCTTCTGTAATAAACAGCTTGATCGGCCACTTTTGGAAGTGCCATATTTTTCTGTCAGTCGAATGAAGACGAAATCATTGCATATTTCTCTTCTCTTGTGAGTTAAAAATATGCTTTAGCTTGCAATTTATGACCTCGTTTTGGATCCTTAAATCATTTCTCTTGATCTGGTTTTTATTTTTTTTATTTTTAAACTGCTTCGAACATTAACCCGATGTTGAATTAGTGATTAAATAAGTTTTTAAAGTACTTATTCTTAACGTGATTTCCCGAGGATACCTTTTTATTCTACATTCGGCAAAGTCTGTTAATCGACAGATCACACAAAAATATTGCCGTGAAGCTGTTCTGGATCAACAGTAATGATATTTCCAGAGGCCCAAATTTCTAAACGAAGCCAATAATAGTGTTTTCCTCTGAATTTTTCCGACAGACCTTATTTAACCCATTTGCGCAGAATAACGAGCTACACTCGTGATAAATTATTGAAGTTAAAATGCGTAGTAACGAGTCAGACTCGTGCAAGTGTCATTCGTGCTGTGTGTATAGCGATTGATTTTAAACGTTATTATCTTTCTATATAATTACAAAATAATTTATCTTGTGCCAAGTATGAATAAGCGAAAGATTATAAAATAAAATTACTCAACACATCTTTTCCGTAATACAAAATTAATGCCGCTCGAATGGGTTAATTATTCGGTTAAGTTTACTACGTGGTTTCTTCTAATTTTTCATAGTCCTAATAATACCACACTCCCTCATTACACTGTTTACCATACTTACCAGATTGTTTTGTTTTCTTAAATTCTTTGCTATTTTTTCAATTGGTACAAATTCGCCTGACTTAAGAATGAAAATAAGCGTCACATTATTATTGAAACAGTTGCTACTACGAGTGTTTTATTACATGACGTGTGTTATTACATGGCGTTTCTTCCTATCTAATATAAATGTAGATACCACAAGTCACAGAATTAAAAACAGTTCAGATTTCAAACTATTCACTATTCACTTGTTAAAAATGTTTAAAGTTTTCTTGTTGTCAGTTGTTTTGGCAGTTGTTATAGCTCACGATGGAAAATCCGAGATCGTGGGTGGAAGAAAAGTTATTAACAGTAGCGAATTTCCATTTATGGTTCAAATAAATCTAAAGCAATATGGAACAAAAAATCTCTATTTATGTGGCGCTTCCATCATTGCACCAGATATACTTTTAACAGCAGCCCATTGCATTGATGAAATATCACCAGAGGATTTAATTATTTTCGCAGGAAAAGTTAGAAAGTTGAGTCCTAGCACTCAAAAAAGATATGTGCAAAAAGTTGTTATACATGAAAACTTCACCATTGAAGATGATCAGTTTCTTAATGATATTGGAATGATATTTCTAACGAAGCCTTTTCAAATTACAAAGTTTGTTAGTCCAATAGAAGGTCCGGGGGCTTATGATTATGAAATAGGGTCAAAAGTCACAACAACTGGTTGGGGTGATATTGAAAATGGTAATATTCCACAGTGGCTGCAGAAAACAGATCTGTACTTAATTTCCAACACTGAGTGTCAGACATTTCATAAGATTTCGCAACAACTGACCGACGATGTTGTGTGCGCAATTAACCTTGCCAAAACAGCGATTTGCTCGGGGGATTCTGGCGGCCCTCTCATCTATAAAGATAAATTAATAGGAGTATCTTCATTTTCTTTTTATACACCGGATAATTTGACTGGAAAGATGATATGCAACACATATTTTCCTTCTGGATTTGTTAGGCTTTCTTATTATATTGAGTGGATTGATAAGATATGGCAAGAAAACGCATATATAGATAGAAAGAAATTCAACTAGAGGAAAACTTTTTACTTGAAAATTATAGACAAGTATTATACTACGAACTGCAAAATAAATTAAATTTTTAATTAAATTTGGCACACAACTAGTTAACGATAAATCCGGCAATCGAAAAATATTAATGAAAAAAATACATTTTTTAGCATTAGTTTCTACAAAAGTGTAATATTTTGTAAATTGAATGTGTGCATTCTTAAATTTAGTAATCAATAAGGCATTCCGCATAGAAGTCAATGCAGTTTATTGTCAGTTAAATATTTCATTTAAATCATTTTAATATATAAAAACTAAAAAGTCTGTCTGGCGAATAACTCCAGATCGATAATATGTTCAGAATTTTGGCTAAAATAAAGATTAATAGTTACAACATGCCAGCTTAAGCAGATATAAAAATGTGTGTCATATTCACACCCTAAATAAATATTTTTCATTAACTCTTGTTGTTGATTGCTTAAAATTAAAAATTCAATTAAAACTGGCTACAATAAAAATTGTTACACTCATATAAAATTGATAACCGCAAAGGATTCAGTAAAACTTCCAATTGATTTATTGATTGTATAAGGTATTTCAACATTCCTTCGTTAATTTGCTTAAGTCTGCATTAATTAACCAAACATTTTTGCAAATTTCTAACATAAAATTGCCAGTGAAAAAGTAAACCATTTCTTTTTTTGCGTACTTTCATACATTTAAGTCGGAAATATTAAATATTTCTATCCAAAACCTTTTGAATCTCTAATAAATTTATTTAATTGAAATAGTTTTTATATTTAGTAAGATAAATTGGAGCAAGATTAAAATTCCCGCTATACTGCACCCGTCGAATCCTGACATTAAAAGGAGCAGAAAAAACTAATAGAATACGTAGTTTTGTGTAGTCATTATAGGAAAACTGAGTGTCTTAAAACCAACACAGTTTACCCTCCGTGCTTCTCCCTTTGTGTAGTACCGGTTTTTATGTAGCGCGAATTCTTAAAGCGTTAATGAATGTGGAATTACAGAAGGACTGTTCTGTTACGGCAGCGCATAAATCGCTTTTCTTTGAAAGATTTTATAGACCCTCCCTTTCTCATGTGGTCCTTTTTAGTCGGTGCACGGTGCGCACCTTCGTGTTCGCGAGTTGCATTTGAACTTTCTAACGTTTTCTGCATGCCTACATTTTAGGCAAACGTTTCGTTTTACATCTGTATTAATTTAAATATCTTTTAATCATAAATATTCTTTTAACCAGATGAGGCCTACCTATTTGTTTCTTTTATAGTTTCCACAATAACGTTCTTACTCTCCATTATTTCTTTAAAAATAATAAATTCGTATAAATAAAAATATTAGTTATAAAATGTTTACCTGTTTTATTTGCTACGATCACTCTAAAGCACAAGAAAAAACTGAATTATTTACTGTTAAATCCTGCAGGTTGGGTTGAGTTACAGCAGAAAACTGAATGCAACTAGGGTAAGTGGACCAATGTCCGTACATGCATCAAAAGCCTATTCTTATGCATTCCCTCAACTGAATACCAGACCTTCTCTTAATTTATATGGAAGCAACTGAATATTGGAGCGTGATAGACGCAATTATAATTTTTCTGCACAACGCAGTGATAGCAATCTAGAAAAATTTGTAATCAACCTACGGAATAAAATTCGTATTGGATATTTATTGGTTTCTTGCGTAGAAATATGTATTACAATGTATGGTGAATATTTTTTTTCTTTAATTCCTTATAATTATTTTACTTCTTGTACCCTTATTCACAATGCAACAAATCAAATTTGCTGCACCGTAATTGCAATCTCTTTAACTTGGAAATAAATTATATCTTCGTCTTTCTATCAAAAAAAAAAAAATCTATTCGACTATTGAATCCACGCATTCCTGTTTTATTTTATAGACCCAAATTAGAATTTTTTTTTTTTTTAGAAGCTGCAGTATGTAAAAAACAAGACACAAAAGATGTCTTCGCAACGAATTCTCTATTTGTACTAATATTCTTAGTTAGTTAATGTTCTATAATATGATTTGAAACTAGTAATATTTTTTTCCCTATATTTATTCCAGTCTTTAAGACCTAATAAATAGATCATTTCATAATAAGCAGTCAATTCTATATCAAATTGCACTTCAATTTATAAACATAATATGAAGACTCCTTTAAAACATAAAACATAAATAACATTTAATTGCACGAGAACAATTGTGCAGGCTTGAAGTCATTCATATAATTAATTAATTAATTAATTAATTTCATTTATGTACATATGTACACGTATGACAAAAACGAAAAATGAAAATTTTGTGACAAGCACAAATAACGACTAGTTAAGAAATGAAATAATAAACTATGGCCATAAATAAACTTGTAAAAATTGTGTTACAAAATTAAAATATTACGACTGAATGTAGACCCACTTTGGATTTAAGTAGTAAAGACATCTAGAGATTTTTATTTTAGTTTTTCGTTCTTTTTATTTGTACTTAAAAGAAATTTCACTGCCAGTGTAACCATTTGATTTCAGTCTTATATATTTATACAATTGCATACCTACCCGCCTTGCTGTTAACATTTCAAAACTAAAAATAAATTTAAATTTAGTGTTTATTATCATAAATAACACTAATAATAACAATTTAGAGAAACAAAGTGGATTAACAGAAAATTAACATTAAAACAAAAATCTCAATAGGGACAAAACACAAAAATTGCCATTTTTACAAAATCATATAGGTTTTAACAAGGTTTATATAATATGGAATATGTTTAAAAATGCAAGTAAATTACATAATACGAATACACATTAATTACACACAGAACATGAAAATAACTGATTTGTAAATATACATGATAATTATAATATAGAGAGAGACCGTCGAAACTATGTAGAAGTAGTTGGACTGTAAGTTGATGATAATATTTTCTACTCCTACTAGAATATATTGTAAATATGAAAACCGAAGTTAAGGTAATTTTAAAGTTTAGATAAAAAATATATATATATATATAAATATATCGATTAAATAAAAATTGTTGTAATGCTAAGATAGAATATTTAAATTAAATTTATTTTATTTTTTTCGAACGAAACTTGTATTTTGTTCACTTTTTATTTTAAAACTGAAGAATGCTACAATTGTCAAATTTGAAATAAACACAAACACAAAAATTGAAATTAAAAAAGTTTTCCAGTTTTCTATTTTGAAAAGCTTTTTTTTTTAGAAAAATGAATAAAATAAGAATGCAGATAAGTTAAATTTAATTGACTCCATGAAAGTGTTTCGTCGGTGGTGTAACTTTCTGGCCGTAGTTAAAGCGAACACGCAATAAATAAACAAAGGGTAATAATATATATCCATGATTTATCCAAGGTTTGGTAAAATTGTTGCACCTTATTTGGTTTTGCCATTTGCTCACATCTTTAAGGTTTCATCATGTCAAGAGTGCCGCAAAACTGGAATTTCTTGAAAGTAATACCTGCGCCTCAAAAGTCTGGTCATGATTACTCCGATTTCCTTCCCATTGTAGTATTGTAAATGAATTAAATAATTGAATTATATGAATACAGAATCCACCTGTGGATATGTTTGAATAAATCATAATAATATTTTCCGGCGTGTATGTATTTAAATCCCAACTACATTCGTCAAGCGTCCTCACTCATGCTACTAAACAATATAACACCCATCAGCATTTTACCTTTATTATCTAAGGTCTTTGAAAAGTTAATGTTTTTGCAAATTTCTCATTACCTACGCATCAGTAGTCTCCTTCATGAGTTCCAATCTAGTTTTTGTCCCAGAGCATAGTTGCACCACTGCCATACTCAACGTAGTCAATGTAATCAGAGAAGCGATAGATTCTAACAGGGCGTTCTCAAATAGTGTTTTCAAATAGTAATTACTCTACCTTTCTTAGAATTATTTCTGGTATTCTGCAAGGCTCGGTTTTTGGTCCGCTGCTTTTTTGCATCCTTATTAATGACTTGTTCGATTGTCTTGCACACAGCGAAATGCAGCTGATGATGCTCTACTTTTTCTATTGAGATCTTAGGGACTTTGGAATTTGTTGTATCAATGAAGACCTAAATTCAATATATTGCTGGAGGTCGACAATGGTTTAATGCTGAACCCTGGAAAATAATGCCGTTTTACTTAATGACACTGTCATACCTTGAGTAGAGTCCGACCGTAATTTGGGTGTAATTATCAATAACACACTCACTTGAGGTGAAAACATCACATTAATAACACATAAAGTATAGGGTGGTCTTCACTCTTTATGGACTTCGAGCTATTTTACCACACTTCACGCGCATGTTTCTTGATCGTTCTCTGCTTAGTCCTGTGATAATGTACGGTTGTGAAGTATTTGGCAAACTTGATTAACTTAATTTTAATAAATTTCTGATTGCGTTTAACATCATTATTAGATATATAGTATATATCACCTCAGAAGATATGATCATGTGTCAGCCTATGCTAATTCTTTTCTGGGTTGTGATCTTTTAACATTCTTAAATTACTGATCGGTAATCCTTTTAGTTAAAATTATCAAATGCCACATTGTAATCTATCTATACATATATAGCATCCTTTGCGAGATCGACTAGATCAGTTTATTGCCCAGATTTGAATATTTTATTACTAAACGGTTGTTTTTCAGTTATGCCATAAAACTTTACATTTCCTTACCACTTCGCGTTAAAATATCGATTGTGTGGGGTTCTTTTGGTAGCATTAAAAAAAGAAAAAAAGTTTTTTGAAATCATGTTTTCAAGCAGCCATGTAGTAATAATGTAATTCTATTACTATTGTCGTCATGTATTGATAACTGCGGAGTCGTCAAGTTGTAATCAAATGTAAGTAGAATTATTAACGATGTGACGTTGTAATAAAATACTGTCCAGTGATCGTTAAGTGCGGAGCCAGCCGTTAGGCAGTAGGATGCTTCTTTTAGAGCAGAAATCCTAATCGAGGTAATGGGTGCAGCTACAATTAGCAGACAACTAGTG
This sequence comes from Dioctria rufipes, assembly GCA_963924295.1. Taxonomy (NCBI): domain Eukaryota; kingdom Metazoa; phylum Arthropoda; class Insecta; order Diptera; family Asilidae; genus Dioctria; species Dioctria rufipes. The sequence continues at coordinate 32,764,288 of OZ002742.1, forward strand.
AAACACAAGAACTCTGTTACTACTGTGCATATTAATTCTAATATTCCTAGCTTATTTATATAGATAAAAAAAATACAGTGAATGAATTTTAATAGCAGCAACTGCTGACGCTATATCCATTTGAAATTATCCGCCTGATAGCCTGATTCTTAGAGAGAGTCAGTATTAAGTTTGTGCAAGTTGTGACAGGTTAGTCGGGTTCCAGGATAGGAAGAGTGAGGTCGTGTTTACCATATCTGTGGGACATCACGGACCTCGAACAACGTGTTAATATTAAGTTTTGTTTTAAGTTACAAAAAAAGTGCCAAAGAAGCTCATAAATTGTTAAAATCAGTGTATGGCGATAAGCAAGATGGTGACTCTGAAGACTGTCTGCAAGTGATATGAGCGATTTAAAAGCGGAAATGAGTCGGTTGAAGACAAGTAATGGTTTGAACGCCTCTTGACCTCAAAAACACACAAAAATGTGCAAAAAGTGGTAAAACGGGTTAGTTCAAACTCTAAATTTAATTAAGGGTAGGTCTCAGGCATAAATTGGACAACTCGGGATACAATTTGCAAGATGGGACGGGGCGTCAAGATTTTAAAATAAATCGTAAATTGATTATTTAAATACCTCAGCCAACAAAATGACGTTTTCTAATATTTAAAATTGTCCCCCACATTTTATTGCAAATGATTTAAAAATAAAAAATAAATGATTTTTTTTTAATTTCTCTGGTTTGCGGAACGAGGCTACACAAATTTGAATCAAATTAAATAAATTTTTAACATAAGCTTTTTAAAGTTAATATAAAGAAAATAACGTTTTCCGATTTTTTAAATTCCACTTATTTTCACGAAAATTTGACGCAATAGATTATTTTACCCGCATTTTACCCATTACGAAAGCAATCTAGTATGTCAAATTGTCGTAAAAATAAGTGGAATTTTAAAAATCGGAAAAAGTTATTTGTGGCAGTCCCGTTCCGCAAACCAGAAGAATTAAAAAAAAATCATTATTTAATTTTCAATTAAAATTTTGGGGACAAATTTAAATATTAGAAAACGTCATTTTGTTGCCTGAGGTGTTTAAATAAATATTCCATTAATCAATTTGCGATTTATTCAAAAATCTTAATGTCCCGCCCACTGACATATATATAAATGGACTGCTTGCTCTCCTGTTTCATGTGGCACCCATTTTCATTTCAGAAAGTATATGCTCTCACTGTCAATGCTACCAACTGTCGTAAATTGGCGCTATATTTAAATTATTTGTGAATTTACTTATATGAATGTCAGTAGGATTTATCGAATATACCATAAAAATATTTGGGACTATTTGTATCGTTAAATTTTAATTAGGAATCGAAGAAAGTGTTTTCAAGTATTTTTACAAGCAATTTCTCATACCTAATCGTTACAGTTCAGTGGGAAAGAATGCTCTTACGGAAAGAGACAGAAATATGAAAGTGGTGCCATTTGCTTTGATGCATTTTTGGTTCAACGAGCAGTCAATTTATATACATGTCAGTGCACCAAGCTGTCCACTTTACGACAACGACCCAGGCTTAAGTACCTACAAATATCTAACTCCTGGTAGAAAAGCAAACACAATCTCTAGCGCAACTCATTTTTTTGTTGTATTTTAAAACAAGCAAAGAACTGTCAAATCATGTACCGCTCTCACGCGTCAAGGCAGAAACTTAGACAAACATATAAACAAGACTGATCAAGTAGAACAAAAACCAGTAACATCTCGCTCGAATATAAAAGCGACGATCCCTCGACTTGATAACATAACCAAGGGAAAGCAAGCAATGCCTCGCTCCAATATAAAATCAACGATGCCTCGACCTGATGTAGGGAAGGCCTCAACTTTTTCTTAGAAATTTACTGGAAATTTTTTCCTTAAAAATTTTATGCATTATTGGAGGCGACAATTGGTGCTTGGGCGGACCTCTAATAGTTTTTATCAGTGTAGCAATGAGAGGTGAAAGTACACGTACATCGTCGAAAACTATAAAAAACTATAAATAGTAGCCACTGATTACTATACATAGTTTTCAAAATATGTTTATTTATTAATATCTATATTAACTGAACTCTATAAACTTCATTATATTACTGCCAACGTACAAAGATTCTAAAAAAGTACTTTAAAAAGTACTTCAAAAATTACTCAGAACTTTTTATAGACTTAGTACTTAGTTACAAGTACTTTTCATACATGCGGTACTTGTACTTACGTTGAAGTACTCAGGCCTTCGGTACTTGTACTTGTACTTAAGTACTTGCCCACCTCTGATACTATACAAAAAGTTCCAAAATTCTAAAATGTCTACACGTAAATTTTGCCGTTTTACTGCATAAAACTCCCAGGAGATTGTTTATTTTATCTTTGAAGATGTATTCTTTGTTATTTGTAAATAATAAATAAGTAAATAAATAAATAAATAAAATTTATTTATGAAAACACAAAATAATACTGTGTTTTTGTTTTTAGAATTAAGCCAATTATTTAGGGAATTCTAAGGAATTTTTCTATCGAAACTCAAAATCCATCAAACAAGACTAGTACGGATATTCTCGCACTAGAACCCTCATGGAGAGGTAAGAGATTTTTCCAAGCATCTGGTTGGGATCACTGCTACGTAGGCCACTGAACTACAAAAAATTGTTAATTCTTTTTACTCAACTTTTTGTTAGTTAGACCACTACAATACTTAATACGAGGCAAGATATGACGTCAGTAGATAGTTTTATATACGACGAGTTTGAAAAAAATGCTACATTGAACAGGATGGTTCCACGTTAACCAATGACTGCTTATGGTTTGGGGCCACATGCACGATGAAACAAGAGACGAAGCATCCTCTTTGGTTACCATTAAAAAAAAAATTTCTATTTTCAGATTGTAAATCATCTCATTATTGCTTTCACACTGACCGCAACTAAAACTTACCTGATATTTTATATTGCCAAACAAATTCATTGAATTATGCTTATTTATTATTATTTTGTTTTGTTTTTTAATTTATTATCACATCACACGTCTATGTATATATGTAAATGTAACATTATTACTAATTTATGTCGTATAAAAAATATAAAATTAATAGCAATATTTTTACGAAGAAAAAAAAAATTTTTATTATCTATTTACACATTTTAGATTTTAAGTTGGACAATAAATTTAACCAGAATAACATTAATATTAGTAAAATGGATTTATTTAAAATTGGACTGTTAGCACAATTAAGACTTCTTCCTCGAATATCAGTTCCATACAAAATCCAATTTCTATAGAAGTAAACATCTGTTAAAAGATTTGGTTGTTCCGTTTCACATGTTTGTGCAGTCCATGAGAAGATTCCGACGAGTACACCACCACAAACCATTGGAGCTCCCGAATCTGCAGTACAAACACCTGAAATTTGTGACCATTTGATGCAAATTTGATCTTCTAAGCTGCTCGTTATGTATGGCATTTTTTTCCGACATATATTCTTATCGATAACACTGACATCAGCAATAAGAAGGACATCGGATGGATTCGTATCCTGTGTGAGAGTTGCAAGTAATATGAATTGTTAGAAAAGAAAAAAAAAAAGACAATTATGCTAAGGTTATTCAAAAGGGTTACTGGAATTTACATATTAATATTAACACAATCGTTTAATAAAAGCTTTCTCTTCGGCAAATATGTATAAAATGATTATTGAAAAAATAAGAAATATTGTTTAGTTGTTGTATTTATATCCTTTCTGCTATATTTTATCAATGTTGTCTACCAATTACATTAATTCAAATTCAAATTCAATAATTTATTTAATATATGCAAGTGAACCGAACAAGCTGATTTTTGGATATTGTTTAGGGGGGGGGGGGGGGGCTTAGAAAAGCTTAACTTGAAATTGTCGACCAAGATTTCCGATGAACTTTTTCCGCCATCTTGAAAAAGGGGTAAATTTGGGTTTTTTGAGATAATTATGTACTTTTTTGTTGATTTTTTTTTTTTTTTTTTTACGCTGTACAATTTAGGTGGTATGAATTTTTCACCTAACGTTGATATTTGTTGAGATATCGGACGAGAAAGTAAAAAATTGAGAGACTGTAACCACAGACAAGAAATGTACAGATATCGACGGTAGTACTAAGAAAGTGATGTCTGGAAGAGCTCATAGCAAACCTGAATAACTCACTAATCTCGGCTAAATACATCATGGGTACGAACCAAAAATGTTTTTCAATATAGGCAAAAATTCATTTCTTGCTTAGAATTGAAATCGACCAAATTCTGTCTACCGTCTTACTGGATGAGCTGATTGTGAGAGGTGGGTGGGTGGAGGTAAACAACGAAAGATTTACTTCTTTTAATAGTTGGATAATCATACAAAACTACAAAAGAAATTTTTTGGCATGGGTACAAATCGCACATCTACAGAAATAACTCCAAAGCGGCTGCTATGACTAATCGGCACAACCAAATTAGATTTTGCATTTTTTGGTTTCCGTATTTAAGAAAATTACAAATTTTAACAAAACATGGACTCGAAAGAAAGATATTGTTTCGCACATTACAAATGTTTTAAATATGATAAAATTGAGGTAAAAATTTCATTGAAATTGCATTAAAATTGCAAGTAGGGAAAATGTGCGGCATAGCAGTAGGAAGATTAGTAGGAAGTTAATGCAAATCGACGATAAGATGCGAGTGCACAGTGAAAGTTCAAGTTACTCCAATAAATTCAGTTCGTGGAATGCAAAGAACGACAGTTCGTATATACTTAAAGTCAAAGAACGAATAATTGCAAGAAATTTCAGTGGTTTTGGCTTCCCTGCCGGGAAATATGAAATAAATATCGGGACGGAATTCAAATTTTAAACTAATTGTAAGAGCAAAACGTTTGTTGTATTGTATATAGAATGCAAGATATTGAAAACATTAATGTATTAATCCCCCCCTCCCTCATGGAGGGACCAGGAAGCTGATATAAATAGGGTCCAGGAAGCCATCAAGCAGGAGGAAACCATCAGGCAAACTATTCCTCATCATATCCACCTAGCAGCTACATCAATTATGGGGTGTTTATGCATCGTAACTCTTACAATATTAGCAGGAATTTTGATTCACATTACAGGAACAGACAGACAATGAAGACCACCAGTTGACTGTCGAGATTGCCGACCATTCAGATATCTAAACCAGTTCGATGTATGCAAAATTAGTCATCGCTGGAAGAACCAGAACCGAACATTAGCATCGAGATCATCCCCACAACAGCCAATATACCTGCCACAACCCTGCCAAACGTCGTTAAAAAATAACTGGTACAGTTAGGGAGTAACCATTAAATATTATAATTAGATGTGGTAGAATAGTTATGTAACGTTTAGGGGCAACTCGTGCAGTTAGAAAGCAAGGTAAAGCGGGGCAAAGTCATAAAATTGTAATAATGGGAGAGAAAAATTTTGTTGTTATGGTTTAGATAGTATTTTTGTAAGTATTCGGGGTAATATAAATAATTGTAGAAGGAAGTAATTCTAACGGGATAATACTTGTAAATTAATTAAGGAATTATTTTCCAATAGGTAGGTAAAATTTGAATGTAATTCTTAGAACATATATCAAACAGGAATGCGGGCATCGTATAAAATTCGTGCACATGAATGAAGCTTTCTTCTCCTCATAATGATCTCGAAGGGGAAGGCAATAACAAAGGACGGAATACATTGGAGAAAGAGAAATATAATTTTTATCTGTCAAGTCAGTTTTGTGTTTCCGCGGAAGTAAATTATTTCTGTTAATTAATTGTGATTTCGTAGTGAAAACAAATAACAGTTTTTTGTTTTTTCAAAACTAATCAACTGCTTTAGTGATTTAATATTAACAATTTCGAAAGAATATTTAGTGCTAAAAAACTTGTGCATAAATACAATTTGAACAATGAAGTGCTCAGTAAACGGTTGCCGGGGTTATAGAGGAAAATCTGGCCCATGGAAAGAAATTTTGAGGCAAGTATATTCACAAATTATTTCCTATCTTTTTACTTTTAATTAATAACACTAAATATTGCTGAATTATCTTCAAGCAAATATAAAAACTGGATTTTTGTTGTGCATTTACTTGTAAGAAATATTTTTGTTTACGTGAAAAGACAACTGTCAAAGTCGAACGGCAATAAGTCAATGGCGGTGGGTTAAAAATATTTTTAGAGGACATTGGGAAAATTATCTGAATATTTTGATTTGAGTAGATAAATCAATTAAAAGGAAAATGTGAAATAGCTTATTTAAAAGTAATTTATTAATTTTTCCTTTCTGTGATAAATTTGTGTTTTTATTGTGATTGTGAAACTTTTGAAATTGTGATGAAGCAAAAGCTATAAGGACTGCTGGGGGCGTGTAAGAAGTTTGAGTTAGTATTATTTGTGTGTATACAATTTTCGGTAAATTGTATTGTTTATTAAACTTTTCACTTTTATTAGTCTTCTAACTTCAATAGAACAAATTTATTAATTGAAATTAGTAAGAATTGGATTTCTGAGATATTATGTTATCTAAGAACTTTACTTACACTCTAAGTGAATAGCGTCTGATGTACGTGACACTGAAATAAATTATAAACAATTTAAAAATCTAGGCTCTAATGGCTGAAACATATTGCCCAAAGTAACAGACAAGATACTTTTGTGAATTTCTGAAACTCCTACATTTTTACACCTACCCCACGTGCCGTAAGAAGTCATCTTGAGGTTCAGCAGAATATAGTTCTTACACGTGGCGTAAGAAGTACTCCCAGAGCGCAACCCATTTATAACAATTAATATTCAATTGTTTTTGAATACACAATAGATCGTGTATATTAATTTGAAATGTAAAGATTAAAACAACATTTCAAATTTTCCCACCACGAAAATTTAATGTGCTCCCAGTTATGAGTATGATATTTACCGTCTCCACTGCAGTACAACTACAAAGGAGACATACTCCAACTTATATAGGCTCGGCTTCACTAGACCGAACTTATCAGCATTCCTGTTTAATATATTTTCTAAGATGTAATAGAAATAAATAACTTATTACGATAAGTGGAGGAAGTTTTAAGGTAAAAGACATGTGACGTAAAAAATATATATACAGGGTGATTCAGATCAAGATACCTTCCGGTATACCACGCGATTCCTTGAGTTAAGCTGATCAAAAAATTGGTCCACATACGCCCCTAGAAACCTTCCTTTAGGAGTTGTGGCCAGTTGAAGATTTCGCCAATATTCATGAAGCCTGATGGGAATAAATGAGTATAACTTTTGAACCACACTATAGATTTTGGTTATTGTTGGCTTATTACATAGCCAACTGGCCACAATTCCTAAAGGAAGGTTTCTAGGAGGGAGGGGGGGGGGTATGTGGAACAATGTTTTGATCAGCTTACCTCAAGGAATCGCGTGGTATACCAGAAGGTATTTTGATCTGAATCACCCTGTATATATATAGAATAAAGAAATATAACAGAAAAATGTACAAAAAAAACACAAGTATGCAGTTATTCATATTGTTGTTAATTTGTAAAAAAAGAAAAACAAAAGAAAAACGATAAAGTAGCAGTAAATAAACTAAAAGACAAAATAGATATGTTGGAAGAACAGAATAAAAAAGAAATGAGATGAAAGTAAGAAAGAAATTAAATGTGAAAATGAAATATTGAACTTAAAGAAGAAGTTAAATGTAAAAGGAAATAAAGTGAGAAATAATGTAAAAAGATGTAAAAATGAAAAATGTAAAGAATCTGAACCGAACGAGAATCAAAATATTCTCAGTTGTTAATTAAGGCTGTGGCACTCTCCAGATCTAGTTTCCTGCGGAAACCAGTATTTCTAAGAGGGGAGGGATACTATGGCCCGATATACGGAAGATTCTTCCAGTAGCCAAGGCCATATTCTGTTAGAATAATCAACGATTGCTATACAATTGCCTCGCATGAAATTGTTCTGCAGCCGTCGGTTATTTTGCTGATTAGCCCAACAGCTGCCTACGATGAGCGCTTACTGGAGCAATCAACGATTACAATAATATTTAACCTCGCATGGTAATTATTATGTAAAGTGATTGTTAACTACAAAACGACTCAGGTGCTGCAACCGGTAGAGCAAACGACAAGGTTGTTGTCGTTTGTTTACATATCCGCGTTGTTAGTAAAGTTTACTTCCAAATATCGGGCATAAAAGACCTGGCGAGTGCCGTTTTGTTAGTTATCAGTCAGAGTGGAGTCAAGTTTCGGTTCCGATTAGATTGTTCGAATTGTTAAGATAGGTCAGTTTCGTTGTATAATAAAGAATTAATGTGTAAAGAAGCTCGAGAGTTTTATTCAGTTCGGTTCATAATTGATATTTTCTATGGTTACTTATTCGATTGCTTTTGGGTCACGACATGATTATAACTGCCTTTCAGAGCTGGGCAATACTTAAGTAAGAAAAGTCTTAAGTACGACTTAAAGTACTTAAGACTTATTACTCAGTACTTTTGAAATGTCCTACTTAGTACTTTAACATATGTAATACTTGCTTCTATTTACTCGTACTTAAGACTTAATTTTGTACTTAAGTACCAAGATTTTTACTTAAGTATTTCTGAGTCTATTAAGTACCTACAAATATCTAACTCTTCGTAGAAAAGCAAACACAATCTCTAGCGCAACTCCTTTTTTGTTGAGTTTTAAAGAACGCAAAGAGAACTGTCAAATCATGTGCCGCACTCACGCATCAAGGCAGAACCTTAGACAAACTAATAACATAAAAACAAGACTGGGCAAGTAGTAGAAAAACCAATAACGTCTCACTCGAATATAAAATCGACGATGCCTCGATTTGATGACATAACCAAAGCTAAGCAAGCAATGCCTCGCTCCAATATAAAATCAACAATGCCTCGACCTGATATAGGGAAAGCCAAAATTTTTCTTAGAATTTTTATGCATTATTGGAGGCGACAACGGGTGCTTGGGCGGACTTCTAATAGTTTTTATGAGAGGTGAAAGTTTTACTCTATGTGCAGCGCCGAAAACTATAAAAAATTATAAATAGTAGCCACTGGATACTAAACATATTATAATTTTCGAAAGGTATTTATCTATTAAGGGGGAAAACGCACCGAGAAATTTCGAAATTTTCGATATTTTTTTGTTTGACTTTTCTTCAAGCTTAACCTCTTAAGAATGTCTCGTGAAAGCCGCATGTAAAAATTCGAAAAAATAACGGAGTTATGACCGATCTAGTCAGTGCCGAGCGGCCGAACGAAATTCAGGTAGAAATACGCCGTCGTCCTCTATTGTAACATCGTCTGCGTAACCGGGCGTTATATCGAAAGTTTTCGTTTGGAATTAATATATTCGGTGAAAAATGAATAAAAAAAAAAGGTTCTCGAAAATCTCAGAACCATTTTAAGTATCGGTAGAAGTGGAGTGGATGATTCTATGTAAGTTGAAGAATTTTGCGTTTTATTCATTGCTCAACTTTCAAACGCGTATTTCTCGAAATCATGTTTTTGAAGTCGGTACGCAAGATATCTCGAAAACTAATGAACCGATTGCAATAATCTTTTTTTTCTGCTTATTCTACACATAATTATCTAGTCTTTGTCATATTTTTTTTTTTTAGTGGCTTAGTTTTTTTTAATCGGCGAAATAAGGTCGTACTTTTCTCTAAAAATCGCTATGTAAATTCAAATATCCGCCATTTTGTCAAAAATCGATATTTTCAAAATCGCATGTGATAAAGACTAGATTATACTGTCCAGTTTAAATCTTTTTGTTTGTTTTTTTTTATTTGGATGATTACAGATGAAGCAGCAGTGCGTACCGCGGAGGGCCTGTTTTTTGCGGTACTTTACGGACCAGAGGATTACTCGGCGAATATTTAATATTTTTCAATAAAAATTATTTTGATGTATTCTTAAAAATCTGTTTTATCATTTAAAAAAGAATTCGTTTGATTAGTGCTATAGAGTGCCTTCAAAAAAATCCAGAAAATTGCTTTTTTTCGCGCTTCTCGGTGCGTTTTCCCCCTTAATATCTATTAACTCAACTCTATAAACTTCATTATATTACTGCCAACGTACAAAGATTCTAAAAAAGTACTTTAAAAAGTACTCAGTACTTTTTATAGAAGTTACAAGTACTTTTCATACAAGCTGTACTTGTACTTACGCTGAAGTACTCAGACTTCGGTACTTGTACTTGTACTTAAGTACTTTTCTTTGGTACTTGCCCAGCTCTGCTACCTTTCAATATATGAAATGTTTCTGGAGAACATTCTACTTTGCAAAGTCTGAATGGGTCTTAGAAGGCTTTAGTTAGTAGTACTAATCAAGGTGAGGAATGTTATTATAATATGATGGACTATCTAGGAATATCTAGGATATTAGGATCGGTATACTTTCTCAATTCTGGTCAAAAATAATTGAATGAAAATACACAAAATAAGACTCAACACAATATTATTTGTCTGTGCCCTTAGCTGTTCAATCTACGATGACATCGCTTATGACACCAAGACACAAGACTCTGAAATAGCCCTGTAGATATTCGTTGTAAATTAAAATAATTTAAGCTTTGGCTACGTTCAGATATTCTTGTAGTTGGAAAGAAAACATATTTATTAGTATGCAAAAGAAAGAGAAAAAATATTGTCGGAACTTTCAAATCTCTGGAAAAGAGTAATCAACTTAAAACTAATATAAAAAGGAAATATTTAATATTCATCAAATACAGACCTCGTGCGTTCTGCTCCATCCAGATACTCTGCATATTCCACCAGCACTACTTTCCGAAAGTGTTACGGGTATAGGAGAAAAATAACGGCTAGTTTTTCCAATAGACGAGTCTAACTCCAGAACAGCTACATCACCAACAGGACTTTTTCCATTGAAATGTTTGTCATATCTATAACTTATGATGTTAAATTCGGAGGTACGTAAGCTCTTATAGTGACGATTTAGGGTTCCTATAACAACTTTAATATCTTTTGTGCGCAAAAATTTCGGATTACCACGAACTTTTCTGAAATTTTTATAATTTAAATGAATGGTAAATAAAAGCTAAAGGTCGCATACATCGCTGATTTTTTTTATTTAAACTTTTATGTAAAAATCGGACTAACACTAACTGCGTTTTTATTTTTCTTCGCTTTCTTTGTTCTCATACAAAATAGACCTGTTTAGTTTAAAAAATGACTACCGCACCTACTATTAGCTATCAAATTAATCGATCAAATTATAGAATATAAGGTTTGATGCGAGCAACCTGGTTTTCCAGATATTTGATATTTGATATATTAAAAAGTGATGGCGACTTCAATTTTTCCAAGGGGGGGCAGCTATACTGATTTTTTTTCTGTGTTGAATAACTTTGCCATTTGAAATCGTAGAATAGTCATGTGGGTATTTAAAATTAATGAAAAAAAAGCGTATTCTAAACTAGATTTCGTTTTTCAAATTGTACTAGATCGACTTTACATAATCATCTGCGGTTGCTCTGGGTGGGGGGGTACAATCTAATTTGAACATTCCAATTACAAAAGTAGCAAAATGTCTTAAAAAAGAACAAGTATGAAATTTTTTCGTATAAGGAAGGTAAAATCAACGCCGTGTCTAGCCCTTGGGGTACCTGTAGGGTGATTCTGTGCTCTTTGTCGTTCTATTTAGTCGTGAATTTTGACATATTTTGTCGAGTTTTTTCTTCAACACAGTTCATTTTGTGTCTTCACTATTATCTACCACAAAACGAACTATAATGAATTTTCGATGAACAAACGTCAAAAAACACGACTAAATAATCGACAAATTAGTCAACTGCTCCCAGAGGTTGTGACAAAAATTTTACACTGGTAAATGGAAATTCTACACCTAATTAGAGCATTACAAGTGCTTAAATTCCAAACATTATTTTGAATATGCAATGTGAAGTGTCATTTTCAGTTCATTCTACGTCATGCAAGGCTTGCTGAACTGAATAAAAACATGAAAAAATCAGTAGAAAAGTTCATTTTATTTAGTCGATTATTTTGACATTCAAGTTCGACAAAACCCACAGAATCACCCCACTGGAATAAGCCTAAGCGAACCCGCCTTTTCCGAATTTAAAAAAATTAACAAATAATTGATAGTGGACCCGGTGGTTCCACTCCGGTGGTGACTCCAAACCATTATAATTTTTCATTTGATCAAAAATATCCTTCATTCAAAATTTATTTTTTGTACTTTGACTTTTGCAAGGTCTTCAATAAGTTCCTGATAGTCTATGCGATCACATAATTAGCTTTCAATAAATATGGTGGCCAATTCTACTAATTGTCGATCGCAGATAATTTTTAAAAATTTTCAGTTTCGTGAAACTCCGCTCTCCTGACGCCACTGAAACAGGTAAACTTAACAATATCCGCAAGGCAATGACATCGTTGAGTACAATGGACAGAATATAATTTTTTACGATTAAATTCAAAGCTTCAATTGGGGATTGATCAGCAAGCAAGCTCGCAATCAGATTCATAATTTCGTCACACAGATCAATGCCATCAATATGCATGTTTTTCCCATCTGTTAATATTCTATGTAAATTGAAATTTGAAGTCATTGCTATGCGCCTATAGTTGTTAAAATCTCTCTTCCATTGATACTACTGCTGTATGAACGACATGGTAAAAGAATTCCATTTTAAATTATTCTTTCGGATCTGTTATACGTTCGTTTTGAGCTACGTATACGAATTTACGTTTCTTACGCTGCGCCGAACGCTGACGCTGAAGAAAAGCAACTGACCCAAGATCGAACCTTCTGGGTCGCCACAATTTATGGGCAAGAGGCTCTAAGACTGATTATTGCAAACTATCAACTGCTTTCGACTGGAAAGGTAAGATGCAACCAATTAATATGCAGTTTCCGTTTGTAAAAAGATAATATGCCCGCAATTGAGTATTCTGAGCAATTTTTTTGTTACTGACTGATTGACTTTATTTTTGCTAAAAGCTCTGATTACTACCTGTCGAAAAATGTATTGGCCATAAAACTGAGCACTATCTCAGTGTAACCGGCCAAAAAATTGTCAATTTTTGCGATTTTTTTTCGGATGGATATGAGGGGGGATCGGGATGCTTTTTTTTTTACGAATAAGACCACTCTTTAGCAATACAAAAATATTTTTTTCATTAGTTTTTATTTATTTTTACTTGTTGTTAATAATTATTTTAGAAAATGAGTTAAAAAATGGGGGCAATCGGTGTCCACGGTTGTGGCCGCAATTTGCATCAGAAAGAAGAAAGTCAAATTGATTATTAATCTGTAGGGAAGCCCCTATGTCCCTATGGAGTTTTTTTGTTTTTTTTTAAGTTTGACAAAATGGTGACGGCTTGAGGAAAAACTACGAAATTTAGCCCTATTTTTCAATAGTTTTTCGTGTGAAAAAATAGGAAGATTTGAAAAAGAGAAGAAAACTTCCATAGGGACATAAGGAATGAAGTAAAGAAAATTACGTAAAAATTTCAAGCCGATTAGCTTGAAAACTCTCCTCTGAGAGTTGACACCGTTTGTGAAAAGGGAATTTCGAGAAAAACGCGTTTAAAGTTTGAATGAGGGTTTTTTTTTACATAAATTATCTACTTACAATCAATCGGCCATCCCAGCTCCATACAAAATTCATTCTGAATAACAACACTTAACTGCCGAATTTGGCCACTCTATTTCGGTTATTGAAGAGCAGGTAAGAACCCTAGGTAGGGATGTGCAGTTAGGAATGGAGCAAAAGAAATGACGCGAATCGCCTTACGCTCTAATATCTTTTTCTAAGAAAGTTTATAGCGACCATAATAATGCGAATTTTAATTTAAAAATTTGATGAACACGCACACGAGACGAGACAAAAAAAAAATCGATTTTCAAAGATTTTACACTGAGATGGTCCCTTAAGAGCTTTCTTTGCTATTTTGATTGTATATCGGGATACTTTCCCACCATCCAATATGTCTGCAATTTTTACCATTCATCGTGAAATATAATTCTCTCCCACCACACCAAAAATAAGCTTTTCTGAAATAATCGGTACCAAACCAGATATGGATTTTTAGTCGAATCTGGCCATAATTGATAAAATTTGACTGCATTTAGGAGCCGTCCTTTTGATTTCTAAACTTCGATCACAAATTCGTTATTAGCGACCATATTGTTTTTCTGTTGTATAAAGTTCGAAGAGTGTTTTTCATCCAAAATGTGTAAATGTGGAAAATTTTAGCTGAAAAACCCCGAAATACTCAGACATTCTTTAAACTAATCAAAAATTATTTCAAGTCACCTCGAATATTATAATTTAACCTTAACAATGCAGAGCATATACCACTACCAAGATTCAGTTGAGTCGAAATTAGGAAAAAGTGAATGAAGTGAATCACTTCGGTAGAAATTTTGTGGTGAATGGACTAGAAAGTTCTAATTGATGGATTAAAGCAAAATTATGATGTATTACAGGGAAAATTTGCTAGTGTACAAGGACACCAATGCAAAAAAAAAATATGGGAAGAATTAACAGAAAAATTAAATTCTTGCGGTACCTATATTGTATTCCAACATAACATGTTTGGAGGATAATAATTCGCAGCCGCGTTCACATATAAAAAAGTCAAAAAGCTGTGAAATTGACGTTCGAAGTTAATTCAGTTCATTTTATAAAAAGAATCATTTTATTTTCAGAAATGAAATAAAGAAGCGAATGAAGTGAAACACTCACAAATTATCTGAAGCTCGGTACAGGAAAAGTTCATGTTTCGAAGTTTCGAAGCATTGGTATAACCACATTCATGCATCGAAGCTTCGAATCTTTCGGCAAAACGTTCATGCTTCGAAGGATTCAACTTGGAATCTTCGAACCGTCGGTTTCGAATTCTATCCAGAGCTCTGGTATAATATCTAGCAATAACCCATTTGAAAGTTATTTAGTCATCCACACTAACCTGAGTTGATGTGCTCCATCCGCTCATTCTACAACCAACTCCAATATCCTGCTCGGAATCTAATTTCATTTCTGGTAGAGGTATAGGTTTAATCAAACCCTCTTGACTTTTAACCAGGCCATTCAAAAATAAGATTCCAATGTCTCCCAAAACATCTTTTCCATTATATATTTTATCATATGAGTAAGCTTTCACGTCATATGCGGTGCCAGTTGTTTTGGTTACACGTTGAAGGTCACCAACGATAACTCGAATTTCACTTGCATGTAAAAACCTCGGTATGTTCTGTCTTGTCCTAAAACGGCACAATGAAAGCAAAAGAAGGATTGATTGGTACGTGTATATATGTAGTTAAGAGGTAAGACGTATACATCGCATAAAGTTTAGAATTTGTTTTTATTTCAAGGTTTGTAAAACAACCTCAATGGGATGAATTTATTCAATTGTGATAAAAAATAAATGATTGGCGTTGAAATAATTAAGTTTATCCTTTTGGATCTATTGAAATATAAATTTGGTGAGAGTTGAATTAGAATATGAGAATATGAGTGTAAAATTATGTTAGGAAAAATATAAAACTAGTTCTGGTGCTTAAAATTTGCAAGTGAAGGTACAATACAACAATATAGTTGAATTGTGATTGTCTGTTAGTGACATCTACCAAGCGTCTACTCAAACAAATTGCATGGCAAGAGGGGGGGGGGGGGCAGGGTGATTAAGAAAATTTGCTAGTCTTTCACAAAATACTCTGTATCTTAAAAAGTTGGATGATGTGTACGGTCACTTACAGAATTCTTTGTATGTAAAACTTAATGGCCTTCCAACGACTGCTCGACCAGCTCCGTACTCGTCTCACCTCAGGCGTTATGATGGTCTTAAAATAAGAATCCCGACTTTCTTACCTTTTTATTGCCTTTGACCTGTTTTTTTTTTACACAAAGTTGCTAACGTTATTTTTTTTATAAAAACTGTAAACTGTGGACTCTCCTCTCTAATATGACCTATAATACCCATGTGCTCACTGTAGCTGTTAAACAGTTATTAGCTCATAACCTATTCAGGGAAATTAGACGATATTTTTTTTTTAAATTACATATTTCCAGTCATTAAAGCCTCGGTTTCCAAGAGATTTTGCCAGCGTGAATGCGCTGACGCTAATGCGCCAGCGCAAGTGCGCTGTAATCCAACACGAATCAAATTATATCAATGGTTTCCAATGAAACGCCCGACGAACTTGCGCTCGCATCTGCGGACGCTAATGCGTCGGAATCAAAATGGTTTGATTCCGACGTATTAGCGTCGGCATTTTCAGTCGACGTTTGTACTTTACATCACACAGTTATGACGAAAAGAGTGAATTTTACAAAGGAGGATCATGAACTCGTTGATTTAGTAAAATCGCATCCTCCCCTTTATAATATAAAATTAAAAAGTTATAAAAACCTTGCAATTAAGGACAACATATGGCAAATAATTGCAAAAAAAATTAAATAAAAAGAGATTACTCTTTTGGACTTTTTACCGAGTTAAACTTAATTTTCTTCAAGAAAGAATTTTTTGGGATATCTCCGGTATATAGCAAAAGCTAAAAAATGTTCTAATTTGTTATTTCATCACACAACCCATTAATTTTTGGTGACAAGTTTCAAGTCTTATTTTGACTCATCAACAGGTCCCAAATAGCGAAATTGGGTGATTAGAAAAACAAATGAAAAAATGAAAAAAGAAGAAAGAAATGAAAAGTTTAAGAAAAATAGAAAAAAACAATTTTTTTATTTATTAAAAAAATTTAAAAAATTTTAAAGAAACAGATTCATTCGAAGCGAATCGAACCTGTACACGCCACGCAGTGGGCTGAAAAATGAAGAAGAAAAAGGAAGAAATTTTTTTAATAAATAAAAAAATTGTTTTTTTCTATTTTTCTTAAACTTTTCATTTCTTTCTTCTTTTTTCATTTTTTCATTTGTTTTTCTAATCACCCAATTTCGCTATTTGGGACCTGTTGATGAGTCAAACCAAGACTTGAAACTTGTCACCAAAAATTAATGGGTTGTGTGATGAAATAACAAATTAGAACATTTTTTAGCTTTTGCTATATACCGGAGATATCCCAAAAAATTCTTTCTTGAAAAAAAATTAAATAAAGGAGGTAAGTCTTTAAATTTTTCATATATTTAATATTATATTGAATTAACTTAACTCAATCTGGTAACATATTTATTTTCCCACGGTAAAGAACCTTTCCTACTAATAAAATGTCATGCATTTGTTTCGACACATAATTTGTTTGTCGATGTTGAGTTACCTTAAATGCTATTAGATTTTTTTCCGGTAGAGATGGTCTTGTTTTATTAAATATTTGTTCCCCGGTAAATGGAATTTTTGAATTCCTTTTCAAATTGTGAAGAATGCAAGCTGCAGTCACTAATTTATCAACCAGGTGCCAAAGTCTGTGGGGATATGGTTTCATCATAGTCTACGTTAAAGTAAACGCGTTATCTCTGACTAACATATAAGGCAATATAATCCGCATATCTGGAATAGCGGCGGGAGCAGGGACTGGAAATTCATTTTTTGATATAAGTTTCCCAAAATCAGATTTTGTAAAAATCCCAGCATAACTTTCACGACCATATGATCCAATATTAAAAGCGATAAATCGGTAATGCGCATCTGTAATTGCACGCAATACAATGGAAAAATATTCCTTATAGTTGAAAAATGAAACAGCGCTGGTAATAAACGGAAGTATTCTGTGAATTTTGTATGGTCATTTATTAAATGTCTTTTAATTAAAATTTCAAAGGCCCCTTCTGCTCTTCTTTTCTGAAATATTTTATTTACGAAATTTCTTTTAATTAGACTCAACAATAACAGATCTTCATCATCTATATCTTCCTCTTGCAGCAAAAAAATTTCACTTTCAAAGCTCATTCTTCTATTAAAATTTATATTTTTCATATTTTGGTTGTATTAACTTAAAATTTCACACACGACTGAAATATTATTTCTTTGGAAAGCACACGGGAGGGCGTTGAACGCCAACGCATTTGCGCTGGCGCGTTTGTGTTGCACGTTTGCGTCGGCGGAATCTCTTGGAAACCCAGGCTTAAGGGAACAAATTATCTTTAGTTTAGATCACTACAACTCCGCCTTGTACTTTTTAAGATACAAGGTATTTTGTGACTACCAAATTTTCTTAATCACCCTGTAACTCCGAAATGGTTGAGATGCTCCCCCCCCCCCTTGTTATAGAATTTTTTTTAACTAGGTGACTATGTATACTATCACCTTCTATTCTTTGGATTATCATGGACGAAACATCCTGGATAGGGGGTACTATACGTACTAAACTTTTTTGGGTGCATATTCATGTTTCCGCCGCTGTAATTCGTTACACATTAGACTTACAAAAAAAAGTGTTAATACAAAAAATGTAGGGAATTTAATCTTCTTCAAATTTGTATCAGCCATTTTTGTCGTAGGATCAATTGTTGAAGAATTATTTTGAAAAAAAAAGACAATTTTTTGTACCTTTAATCCAAGATGGCGGACTGCGCAGACCCTCTCCAAGGGTGTGTGAAAACTTGGATTTTTAATCGGGATCCGGAACTAAGTAACATATATAATCACAACTACCACACCTTTTGTAGGGCAAAAACCCCTATTGACTGGACTAACTCTCATATACTTGAGAGCAAAGCCATTCGGAGAAGGCCAATCATATGTCGCTCTTAGCAGAGTAAAAACACTCGATGCACTTCGAATTGAAGAACTCGATTGCATAAAAGTGACTGGAAAGAAGCCATTTAAATAATGACGATCTGGCAGAAATGGACAATGGAGCCTATTCTGTTGGTAAAATTTTATCATTTTATGTTATTTTATGCCTTAAAATAAAATAATTCCCTATAATCCTATTCTGTACAAGAAATTTTATTTTATGCATCGTAACATAATAATAATAATTTATTTATGGGATACGTACACAAGATTTACAATCTTTTGTTTGTACTATAAGATTATTTAACACTCAAAAATCAAGAATTCAATAATTAAAGATAAATCATAAATAATATAGAAAAATTATAATGATGCTAATAATAAATAAAATAAGATAAGACTAATAACTAAAGAAATAAAAGAATAAAAAGGATAAGAATATAAAATTATAAAATTAGTGATAAACAGAAAACAGATGAAATTCCTTAACTCACGAAAGCATTTTTATAAGCTTCTTAAATGCATTGACAGTCCAGCACTCTGAACATTTAATGGAAGACTGAGATGGCATTTTTCTTAGATAGTTTGAAATCTTAACTTTTTGAGTCATATTCCTTTATTCTAATGAATATAAAATTATGTAAATTTTGACCAGGACAACATTTTTCGAAATTTTAAAATGCTATAACTTACGAAATACGCATTATACAGGGTATTTCCGCCTAGGAGCAGTATTCACCGAGTCATTTATTGACACAATATGTAAAATAGAATATACATTCAAATGTATTTGGATGGATTTGTGTGTATTGAATTTTCGCGTGTCGCTATTTCACCGCAGCCGCACCTCACGTTCAAAACACTAATGTGTGACTCGGCCTTAGGTTTCTTTTTAAAATTTTGCGTGGATTGTAAATAAATAAATAAACGTGTTTCATTGTTCATAAAATTATGATTAATCTATTGAAGATAAAGAAAACAGACATGAACTATAAATGTGCAGATTATAGGAAATAAAACTTGAAATTTAATATCTTCAAAAGCAGAATTCTTAGGTGCTCAGGTGGACTTAGGACGTGCCTTTAGAGCCCCCTCCCCACCCAACCAAATATTGGGTGCGCTACTTTTCACATGATGTCAGAAGATTTGATTAGAATTACGAATGTGTGGCAAATGGACGCATCGTCTGAAGCCAACTTAATGCAAATCAAAAAGTAATTTCAATTGCATTTTTTATCTCTATGCGAAAAATCTGTATAACTTTAAATTTAAAATTTCATTCAAAGCGACAAGAACTAGGCAAGAACGTATGCATGATGATGTTTACATAAGTTGTAAAATGGTGTACCAACGTAGAGTTCTTTTTAAAAATTCGTTCATTTCTTCACTTTTAGCAGATAACTAACTAACAACATCATTAAAAACAAACACAAGATTAAAACAGAATTGTTTGCTGTATTTGTTCTATAGAAGTTTTATAAGTATGTTCAATTTAAATAATATATTAACATTGGGAAATTTTGTATCAAAAATTGATTTTTCTTTTTGTAAAGTGTTAAGCATTTAACTTGGTGGCATTTTTAATAAAACAAATCAAAATTAGTAATATGAATAGAGTATAAAATTCATTTATGTTTGTGAAAAATATTTCTGGATTTTTGGAAATAAATGCATCATAAAGAAAGCTTAGAGCCACAACAGTTTGTAATTACATGTGCAAAAAAAGTTGTATTAAACTGGAGGATAAGAAAGCTAAAAATGCCATCCTCTGAGTTCTCTCTGTGCGTGAATTTTGGGGCCGTATTCCAGAGTTTGATTCAATTAAGAATTTTGTCGATATCGCCTCGCCCCAGGCTCTTAAGCCCCAAGCTTGAGACAATGTTAGACACGCGACTTTGCGCAGCCGCAAAGTTTAATTAAACTCTGTGGCGGGCTTCATTTTATGATGGGAACAAATGAAATTATCGACTAGGTTGACACATTTATTGCACTTCACGTGCTTTAATTATTATAGTTCATTTTTTATTCAGTTAACACGTGAAAATTTCACAAAAATAATGAATACACCTCAGATAGTTCAAAATATTCAGAGTAAAAATGGGGCTTAGGCTATTAATGCAGCAAATTCGTTCAGTGGAACCAGGGCCCGTATACCACTTCTTGAATAGAAAGAAATTTTTATCGATAATGACCAATCGGTATTCCGTAACTCATACATATAGTAAACTCGTGTACATGAGCGTAAATTTTGTTTTCTATCTAATAAGTTTGTCTATGATATTGCTATCTTGGGTTCAAACATGAGTTCCATATCATAAAAGTTTTGTGGATTAATTTCAATGGTTTTTGTGGACATCCGAACTTTTACTGGGCAATTTTTCTGTATAATATTCATGGATTATAATAGTCCGCGCCAAGAAAAGTGAGCTATCAAAGTCACCAGGTCCTTTCAATAGGTTCTTGGGTACATGTGGATCATAAGGAATGAAAGGGCTGATTTTCTAGTCAGGTCTGGCTCTGGTTCTCTTTTCCTTGGACCAGAACCCGCTGTAACCGTTGCCGCCTCGATAATCAGCGATTGACGAACCTGAACGCTTGCAGGTGTACAAAACTTTTTCTTGATGAGCCTAATAGGAATTTCTCTTACTTTCTCTTGGGGTTCGGAAGAAAACAAATGCAGAACTGTGTTTGGCATCATCACTGGTCACAGCTTGTTTTACGCTCATCTAACAAGGATGGAAGTTGTTAACAGCTCTGAATGTCTGTCTGTCTGTACTGCCTTGAAGGAGAGCTTGAGACAAGCGAACACTTTCTGTGTGCTTGTCTGGCCTTTGCTCTGAGTAAGCTGAATATGCTTAGATCTGCCCTTATATTCGTAGATGACCTGATGCGCTTCATTAGGAGGACAAGAAGGTTTCGGCGAGAAGATTTTTATCAGGTTAGTACAACGGACCGCCTTGGCTTCCGTGGTTGGGATATTTCGTTCCCCTGCCTATAAAAAAAAAAAACAAAAAAAAAATGTCACCAGAGAGAATTTTGTAAGTTTGTACTATTGTGTATATTCCAAAAAGCTTTCGAGGGGGGCATTGCCAGTAAAAAATACATAAATTATTTCCAGATGTATTTCCAATTAACTAATTAAAATAGATAAATTCATTTGTAAATAAATTGATTTTAAAATTATTCATGCACCATTAGCAGCCACTAGATGGCACCTTCGCCAAAAGAAACAAAAAAGGTTTAGTAGTTTACATTTTCTTGGATGTAATCATGGTTTCAGTAAAGTTTGCAATCTTCCATAATTGAATATACATATTTTAACATATACAGGGTGTTCCGTAAATGTCTTTAATCCTTTAAGGGGATGAAAGTAGAGGTCAGTTGGGTAAAAAAAGTCTAGATACTTTTATATCGAACTCCACTTGCTTTTCGAGTAAATCGATAATATCGATTTTCGAGATTTTGCATACCTTTTCAGAGTAATTTCGTTATAAGTTCTATTGTAATTAATGGATTGTGACGTTCAAACCTTTATTTAAAAGAACACATATTGGCCCTTCCAAGAATGTATAACAAGTTATAATTGTGCCTTCAATTATAAAAAAAAAAAACAGTTTTCTCTAGAATTTTTTATTTCACCAAAATTTTTGTCGCGCTTCAGTGTACATTTATTCGAAATATCACCATTGTACGAACTTGGCAAAACTATGCAAAAATTTGCGCATTATATCCCCTTTCCAAAATGACCTCCCTAAGTTCTATCAACAATAACAATCAAAAGTTATAAGCAAACATTTGGAAGATGTGCCCATCGATGTAATCTTCAGTTTTTTCGTAGGAATCTATTTCCTCCTACAGTTTTTAACCTAAGACAACCATTTATATGTCATTGTACGGGAATCTGAACTGGCTATTATATAGGGTACTTTTCGATTTCGAATTTCGAAAATAGGGGGGGAGGGGTAATTTCGAAAAAACACTTTTTTACCAAACTTGATATTTACGTAGATTTCATTATTCCGCATCTTCATTTTTTCGGGAGGGGCAAGCTCTGGGAAGTGCGGGAGTTCAAAGTTTCAACTTTAAGCGGCTATATTTGAATAAAAACCACCAAAAATGTCTTTTCCATTTATGAATTTAGGACTTACTTGCTAGAACATTGCTTGGTTGAGAAAATATAGCCGCTTAAAGTTGAAACTTTGAACCCCCGCCCCTCCCAGAGCTTGTCCCTCCCGAAAAAATGAAGATGCGGAATAACGAAATCTACGTAAATATCAAGTTTGGTAAAAAAGTGTTTTTTCGAAATTACCCCTCCCCCCCTATTTTCGAAATTCGAAATCGAAAAGTACCCTATATAATAGCCAGTTCAGATTCCCGTACAATGACATATAAATGGTTGTCTTAGGTTAAAAACTGTAGGAGGAAATAGATTCCTACGAAAAAACTGAAGATTACATCGATGGGCCCATCTTCCAAATGTTTGCTTATAACTTTTGATTGTTATTGTTGATAGAACTTAGGGAGGTCATTTTGGAAAGGGGATATAATGCGCAAATTTTTGCATAGTTTTGCCAAGTTCGTACAATGGTGATATTTCGAATAAATGTACACTGAAGCGCGACAAAAATTTTGGTGAAATAAAAAATTCTAGAGAAAACTGTTTTTTTTTTTTATAATTGAAGGCACAATTATAACTTGTTATACATTCTTGGAAGGGCCAATATGTGTTCTTTTAAATAAAGGTTTGAACGTCACAATCCATTAATTACAATAGAACTTATAACGAAATTACTCTGAAAAGGTATGCAAAATCTCGAAAATCGATATTATCGATTTACTCGAAAAGCAAGTATAGTTCGATATAAAAGTATCCAGACTTTTTTGACCCAAATGACTTCTACTTTCATCCCCTTAAAAGATTAAAGACAATTACGGTACACCCTGTATATACATATAGCACTTTTTAATTTACTTTAATCTTCCGCCAAATATTTCTAATCCTTCTATATTTTATTGTCACCTCTAAGAGGAATAAACAATGCCTAACAGTAACAGAGATTCATGTAGACTATGATTTCTAAAAATCTTTCTGTAATGTAAGTATGTGTGTTAACAATGCAGGATTCCTCATTTATCCTTTTTAGATACTCCTAAGAAATTTTTAATATACACACATATAAATATAAATGCATGAAAAATACAGAAATGCTGAAACAAGATTGTTTTTAGAGTCAGACCATGGCTTAAAAATGCTATTCGCAGCCAAGTCGCACGAACTCTAGTAAAATCGAAAATATAAAACTAGAAGTGTGACTTGACTAATTTTATACAAATTGAGTAAAAACAAGAAAAATAACGAAACTAAACTGCAGAATATGAAAAATAATTAAATATACTTTAGAAAACCGATTTTTCAAATAAAAGAATTACTCAAAATTAAAACGGCAATAAAATTAGCTTTGAGAGAATTTTACAGATCATTTTTTGGAAACGTTTTAAATCGAATGCGATGTATACGCCTTTTTATAAAACTTTATTTAACACTTACGTCATGAGACAGTATGCAGCTGTGACAACAGTGTTCCAAGTAACTAAAGAACCTGAGCAATAGTGTCCTGAGCCATATTCTTCATCATCAGTCTTTTTAATTCTTAAAGACACTTGGTGTTTTGTTTCATCTAAAGTTGCTGGAAGTCCTTCCATTTTGCTTTCACCGGGGGGATCCTGAGCTAATTTTTGTGAAAGATTCAGTTATTGGGTTATTTGAATTTAAAAACTATCCGAAAAATGTATAACGAATTAGTTAGGGAAGAATGTCTTTTACATTTATGTACAGGCATACATATGTATATATACATAAAAGATCAGCCAAGACCCAAAAGCATATTGATGAAGACAAGTATTTTTTAAAAATTTTAAACAAATATAATTAAAAAAAAATTTGAATGACACGTTTTTTTTTTTAAATTGCTTCGCATTTGAAATTTCTAATCGATTTTTCATCAGCACCATTACATTATTCAATTAAAAAAATGTTAGTCTAAATTTTTTTAAAACGGTACCTAAGCTCTATCCATTTTGCTAATATTATTTTTTATGTTTTTCTATATCAAATATTAAAATTAATGGGTGAGGTCAAAAGAATCAAGTACATGCCATAAAACAAAATGAATCGAAAATAATTCGAAAGTAACTTGCCATGGGCAAGCATAACCTTCGAAATCGATATTTCCAAATGCTCGTTTCTAATTTAGGCGGCGGACTAAATGGACACAAGAAAGCAAGCTAAAACATTTATTTTATAAGTAATTCACCTTTTTCTTACCAAAAGCAAGTATACACAGGGTGATTCAGATCAAGATACCTTCCGGTATACCACGCGATTCCTTGAGGTAAGATGATAAAAAAATTGTTCCACATAAACCCCCTTAGAAACCTTCCTTTAGGAGTTGTGGCCAGTTAAAGATTTCGCCAATATTCGTGAGAATAAATGAGTATAAATTTTGAACCACCTTATGATCTTATACATATGAATTCCACTGAAAGGAGAATTATGTGGATATTAAATTAATGAAAATAGTATGATTTTTCATTCCAGTCTGTTCCCATCACTGTGTGAAGTTTCTGAACTCTCGTCGTATTAAGACAAGAACTTAAGCTTGTATACTTGCCTAATTCAGTTGAACATTTTGAGCAAAAATAGGATTTTCTTTTCAAAAAATGAAGTTTCAAGGCGACTTCTTAAGATGCGTGGATTGGTGAATCTGTTCGGTGAACGTATGTAATTCAACGAGTCGTACATCATGAATATATCTGCTCCGGCCTTTACAGACTCGCCTAGCCAAGTGCCGAAAGCCGGCAATTTTTCATAAAGGGCGAAAAGTCAAGAAATATTCGTTAAATTAAACACTACAGATATGTAAATAATTCCTATAAGCACAGCGTGCATACACACAAAAACACATCTCCGTTTTTTCAAATGTATTGACATACATATTATGGCGGAAAATTTATACGGTTGTATACAATTGAGGCAACTTTTGATACATATATTTAAATAAACTGAAGGCATAATTTTCGAGCATTTGATAAAACAAAAATACAAAAAACCGGATGTACATCATAATGAGATCTTCAAATTTGATCGACTGAGCAATGTCTAAGTCTTCATACACATAAAACCCGCTACATATTAGCTGTGTTCGTTTGTGTCCGCAGAACAGAGCAGAACAAAAGATTCACAAAAGAACGCCTCATATATTTTCATCGAAAGGTTTAAATGAAGCGAACAGTACTACAAATAATTCGTTTTAATCGACAGAACAATTTGTTCTCTCAAGTTTATGGGAGTTCTAGAAAAAGGTACACAAAAGAACAGCAATTATTCGCGCTTACTTTTACAAAAGCATTTCAAAATTTATTACTCACATAGAGCACAAAAACTTGAGAGTATAACCAAAAACCACAAGACGAAATACATTTGATAATTTTCACCTACACAGTACAATACTAAACAAAATTTTGAAATATACTTGTAAATTTAGAATAAAGGAAAATACTAAAATAAACAACAATAAACACGCACTTAAATTGTCACTTTACCGTAAATAACTAACTTTTTTCTGTCAAACTCAGACATTATTCGGATATGCCTACTAAGCCCTTTTCTTAGGATAGACTTATTGACATATCAGTGGATAGACCACATACGCTTATTTCATAAATGTAATACAGATTTCCATTAGTCACGTTTTTTAGCAGTAGTGTTGCTGTATGGAGTGATGATTGGATTGGACGTGAAGTCCAGACTGCCAACATGAGCCGACAGATCACTTGGTGGATAGAGAGTGTGGGGTGGGGGGAGTCCACGAAAACCTGCCGCTGTCACCTGACATATACAAAAAAGATATCGTGCCTATACCAAAACGAAGCAGCAACATCCGGTCCTGAGGGGATCCTTTACACCACTCACCATTACTTACGTGAAGCCGCAGATGTTCTGCCTTCACTGCCATTGCCCCAAACACCTACATATATGACACACTGAGGGCAGCAAATTTCCAGTGTCCCGATTGATAATGGCCTGAAAAAAATCTATCGGAGTAGCAGACCTAGTCAACCACCATCATTTCAAAGAGGGCTCCGGGAGAGTGAGAGGAGAAAACAATTAAATTCAGCACATCCTCATGACATTATAAAAACCTCATTTCATTTAACTTGGACCACTGTCCTTAAGTACTGACTTCACACAAAATTATCCTATGTCATGATCTTAACTACGGGCCAATATATATTCTCCTTCTAGGACCATATTAATACAATACAGAAGAAATGAAAATTACAGAGAGAAATCCCAGACAAAGCTATCTTTAGTTACCTTAGTATCCATTCTGCGATTTTGTCGGACGAAACATTCTCCTCCACAAAGACCTGTGACGATATCCCTGTAATTATAATAAAAAAACCGAAAAGGAATATAAACCAAAGTCAGGCTGCATACAGGATGCTACGACCATAACAGTGTTATACTTTTCTTGTAGTGTTACACCGAAATCAAATGACTCTGGTGCTACACCCGAAAAACGCATACATCTACATGAGAAATGTCACAAATGAATGGCTTTGAGATTCACATATCAATCTTCAACTATTACTCCACCAAATTCATCCGCAATCACACCAAAATCTTTTAAATTACAATTTTCATAATTTTTACGTTATTCGTGATGTTATTTTTCCCAGATAATTTTAATCTGACAAATTACACGGGCGGCAAAAGTGCACTTTTCTTAAAATATCAATGGAATTTGACATATGTATATGACAATATTTATGGATTATTCCATATTGTATTGCCATCTATTTCTATTCTGTATATTAATTTGGAAACAACTGAACTGAAACTGGTGGATTTTGTATAGAACTTATTATTTGTAGTTCAGCGGAATAAAGTAGTTAAACCAAAAAGAGACAACAATAGAAAAGTGATCGCATAATAATGTCAAATAATGTAAGCAATTTCACTAGTATCAGCAGTCCATTTTATACAGGGTGTCCCAGAAATCAACGTCAAGCCGGAATCGGGCAATAGACCAAGTCCAGAAAAATATGAAAAAAAGTCTTGGTCATGTACTTTTCAAATTATAAGGATTCAAAAATAAATCTTAAAAACTGACAATCTCTGATAATCTTCCAAGTCCTGTGACTGCAAATAATAACTTTTCGTCAGTTTTTTTTCTGTAATGTAACCATAAATAACCCTTCTGTAAATTACAGTTAAAAGTTAAAGCATAACTGCCTTAGTTTCAAATAAAAAGTTAGATTTTGCGAAACATTTTATTCAAAATAATTACATTGCCCAACTTTAACCGACTGTACTGTAAAAAAAAATGTGCTATACTACTTTGGCAAGTAACATTAAAAGATGGCGCGTTTAATAAGGATTCCAAAACGGTATGACACTTCTTAATTGAGGAAAACAAAAATTTTTAATGAAGTCGGATTTCATACAATTTTGATTGAGACGAAGAGTGACGTTATTTTGACTGGTTTGAGCGAGACAGAAAGGCTAATTTATTTAGTGTGAGCGAGATAGATAGTGACGCCACATTGACCAAAGGGTACCACTGGTTAAAAAAGTAATTTGTTAGTTTTATGTGCATTTGAAATGCCACTGAACATTTACGGCAGCATGTGGTATCAACAAGATGGCTGCCCAGCGCATTATGCTCTCACAGTACGAGAGTTTCTCAATCGAGAATATCCCGATAGGTGGATTGGACGGGGCGGTACAATTTCGTGGCCTGCCTGTTCACCCGATTTAAACCACATAGATTTCTTTTACTGGAGTACGATAAAGGAAAAGTGTACTCTAAACCTATTCAAGATTTATACGAGCTGCGCCAAAGAATTGCAGAAGGCGCTGAATACATCAACTCGAGAAGATACGCCCGTCTTATTACACGATCACTTTTAAAGAGATGTAGAGCTTGCATTGCAGCTGATGGTAAACAGTTCGAACATTTGTTATAAAACCTTGTCAATCTGATTTAATAAAAATCATAACTAAATCTAATCCAACAACTGAATTTTATATCAAATGCACCTAAGACTAACAAATTACTTTTTTAACCAGTGATACCCTTTGGTCCAGGTGGCGTCACTATCTATCTCGCTCACACTAAATAAAGTAGCGTCACCATCTTTCTAGCTCACACAAGTCAAAATACCGTCACTCTTCGTCTCAATCAAAATTGTATGAAATCCGACTTCATTAAAATTTTTTTTTCCTCAATTCAGAAATAGCAATTAGTAAGTGTCATACTATTTTGGAATCCTTATTAAACGCGCCATCTTTTAATGTTACGCCAAAATAGTGTAGTACATTTTTTTTTTACAGTACAGTCGATTAAAGTTGGGTAATGTAATTATTTTGAATAAAATGTTGGGCAAAATCTAATTTTCTATTTGAAACTAAGGCAGTTATGTCTGAACTTTTAACTGTAATTTACAGAAGGGTTATTCATGGTTACATTACAAAAAAAAAACTGACGAAAAGTTAATATTTGCAGTCATAGGACTTGAAAGATCATCAGAGGTTGTCAGTTTTTAAGATTTATTTTTGAATCCTTATAATTTGAAAAGTACATGACCAAGATTTTTTTTTCATTTTTCTGATAACTATTACGACCTGATCTATTGTCCGATTCCGGCTTGACGTTGATTTCTGGGACACCCTTTATATGTCAATGCACTGCCTTCTTTATTACCGGCGAGCGTACACTAAAAGAAAAATCCCTTGAACAGCAGTGATGCCAGATTATGCAATGGATTAACTGCCCAAATAAAGAAAAACAATCGCCCAAAAAGGCTCCGAAATGTTTGTTTTTAATAAGGGTGAATATTTCTGATAAAGGGGTTGTTATTTGATTAGTTTTTAATGATTTAATCGATTGTAGATTACATTATACTAGAAAAAGTATACCCGTGCGATACTTTTCTTTACAAAAAAAATGCCGCCAAATCAAAAAAAAAATGCCGCTCCGTCCGAAAATTCGTTTTAAAAAATTTATAAAAAATAGAAATACTCAGTTTTTTAAAACTGCTTTCACTGCAATAAGTTAATAACTAAACTTCCTTAAAATGAAAAAAAAACAATTGTCAATTTAAAAAGTTATGAAAGTAATATATAAACGGCTGTAGTGACAGTCCAGCCAACACCACACCAACAGCCAAAAAATCACTATTTTCGATTTGAGCGGCTGTAAGCGTTACTAAATCTCACTGAAATTTTGCATAGAACTTTGAAATTACAGTATCTAACAAATTCTAAATGAACATTTTAACTCTTTTGCAAATTCATACATTTTTGGGCTACCCTTACCTAATGCACGGTGGCCCAAAAGTTTCTCCCCACCTAGGTATTTAAGTGAATGCATTATTCATTACCTGTTGCCAAAATTTATCCCCTCTCAGTCTAGCAAAAATCTTAAGCGGAGATTAAATATCAACTCTTTAGCTATCTTAAATATCATTATAGTGCCTAGCTACGACAGCATACACATCAATTCAATAATAGCTGTGCAAATCGATGCATTTCCAGGAAAAAAAATTAAACAACGTCCCTATAGTCAGGTACAGAGACGTACCCTTTATAAAGCTAATTTGAGGTACCCGGGTATTTAAGGGTTTTTCTGCGAACCTACCTGTGAAATTTTATTGCTCCTGACCTCAAGGATCCTTTTTTATTGCCGTGTTTATCGTAAGTAGTGATTTTTCTTCGAACATTATAATACGCGCTACCTCTAAAATCATTATTTTTTTTAAGCCTATCCTAGAGGACTTTTGTACTTCTTCATTATGGCTTCGAATAGGATACAAACAAGGATTCAAATCCAAACTCTAGGCGAAATAGGAAAATCCGTTCCCGAAATATCAAGGACACTAGGCGTGGACAGGAAGACCGTACGATTATGGCTAGAAAGGAGGAAAGGCGATATACAGGACCAAAGACGTTCGGGTAGACCGACAACTCTTTCACCTACAAGAAAAATGAAAATAGGGAAGATGATGGAAAACAAGACAGGTATTGGAACAAGGACAGAGACCAAAAGGATAAATCAATCCGAAAATTACCAACAACGGCGAAAGACAACGTCTCGATCAACGGTTAAATGGTATACGTTAAATCGACGATTTGGGGAAGAGATGCCTACGTGAGACGAGTAAAGCCGCTTCTTACTGCAAAGAATGTTTACAGATAGACTTAACTTCTGTAGAAGGTTGCAAAGCGTAGGATTCTGTGAAGATAGTGCTCTTGGAAGATCTAAGAGAGCTAACGTGACTTTTATGGATGAATCCCCAATTGTTTTGCACCCAACGCTGA
This sequence comes from Dioctria rufipes, assembly GCA_963924295.1. Lineage (NCBI taxonomy): Eukaryota > Metazoa > Arthropoda > Insecta > Diptera > Asilidae > Dioctria > Dioctria rufipes. Next base: position 32,795,374 of record OZ002742.1, read on the forward strand.
ATAGGCAAAATATGAGAGTTAGAACAAGTGATCCAAGCACTATTCAATCCATACAAAAGCCGAAATTTGCCCTCAAGATAATGGTTGCAGGAGGAATCAGCTCACGTGGAAAGTCGAGACTTCATGTTGTTGAGGAAAACACAACCGTAGATGGATCCTATTACCGGTAATTACTGGTAATTCTTATGCAGGATGGGGCACGAGCGCATACAGCAAAGGCAACATTGGCATTGGCATAATCGATGTTTTCAACTATTTGGGAAGATTGGCCTGGAAATTCTCCTCAACCTTAACCTAATCGAACACGTTTGGGCTAGACTTTTTGAATTGTAAAAAAAAAATTATTTTGTTTGTGTCAGGAAATTAGATCATTCTTGGAGTAGACTCCAGAGGGCAAACAGCTTTTTAAGATCAAAGCTTTTAATTAATTTCTTTTTAATTTGTACTTTATCCTCATTCAATAATAAAGAAGTTCAATAACAATATTTGTTGACAGTTGCTCCATGTTAAGTGAATATGCAAAAATGCATTATTTTTATGAAGTTGCACAAGGTAACGGCCATGAAGCAGCACGACTGTATCGGGATCAACTTCGACGCCAAGTTAGTAACTGAGGTAAACGTGACCCAAGTGCATGAAAATGGGGTTTCCGATGGAAAACAAAGTCCAGAGAAAGTTTTTTGAATCAGAAAAAGAGTACACCACCCATTCGTGATATATTCTCATGCAGCCTGACTCAGAACGAACTAAAAATCAGTTTTCTGGCATGGCTATTGACTACATCCCTATAGGTGGTCGTACGTAGGAAAAAGCAACTGTTTCTTCAAATATGTCTCCTGCATTCATCTCCTTTATATAATTTTGCATCCCATCTAACCAATTTCGAATAACCTCTTCAGAAAACGGATCTCTGGCTTCGGTTAGGCCTTCGGGAATTCGATGTGCTAGCTTTGGATTGCATTTCAGAAATTTTGAAGGATGTATTCGTGCCATCATCGTCTTGCTAATTTTTCGGGTTTCGGATCCGTACTAAGCCTCCGCTGTCCGTCTGTCTGTCAGCGGGTTTTATCTCATGAACCGTAAGAGGTAGACAGTTGAAATTTTTACAGAGTGTGTATTGTTATTGCTGCGCTGCTATAGTAACAAATAACAAAAATTAAATTAAATTAAAAATTAAAGGGGGCCCCCATACAAAAATAAAAAACAATTATAATAAAATAAAAAGTACATAGTATTAAATCTTGTACGATGGTACGGAACCGTTCGTGTGCGAGCCCGACTCGCACTTGGCCGGTTTTTTTAAACTGTGCTTAAAACGCTATGAGGACTTAATGGAAGCCCACATTTGGCTAACGACTCAAATCACTTAACTAGTTTTTTTTTCGATTTCCGTTAAAATACTTCATGGTCAAACTTTTCTACGCCTTCAGGATATCTTTCAGACAACTTATCCTGTAATGTTTTTTAGAATATTTTATTTGATTGCCAACATATGGCTTTATTTTGAGTATAGAATCTCTTATTTCTTTTACTACCGCAGATGTTAAGTCTGAATCAATTGATGTGATCGAAGTGATAAATTCACCGGGGAATCGCAAAGCTTGGCCGAATAATAGTTGGGCTGGTTCTACACCTACATCTTCCATTCTGGATGATCTGATTCCCATAAGAATCCAGGGCAGGTTTCTATACCAATGTTTCGGGTCGTCGTAAGCTTTGATCGCTACTTTTAATTGTCTGTGGAATCGTTCCACTGAGCCGTTTGCTTGGGGGTGGTATATTGTTGTGCGAATTCGGTGACTTCCTAGAATTTTCGAAAGCTCTTTGAATAAAGCACACTCGAATTGCGTTCCTTGATCGGTTGTGATTGTGTGTGGTATACCATAACGTACAATCCACCCATGAAGGAAAGTATTTGCTATAACTAGAGCCATAATCTGTTTTATATGGAAAGCTTATAACCAATGGGAAAAACGATCTTTGACAGTTAAAAGGTGGGTGTAGCCATTAGAGGGTGGCAAAGGACCTACAATGTCCATATGTATGTGTTCGAACCGTCCGCTAGGAACAGCAAAGTTTCCAAATTGTGATGAAGTATGTCGATTAATCTTCGACTTTTGACAGGGTATACACGTTTTTGATCATGTGTTTACATCTGAATTCATGTGGGACCAAAAATATTTTGCTGCTATGAGCTTCCTAGTTACTCTGATGCTAAGATGCGAAAGGTTGTGTCTAATAGAAAATTTTCCTTGTCGAATGTCTGACAATACTTCATTTAGTATTGTAGCAGTATGTCCTTCCATATTTCTTTGTAAGCAATGCATTAAATCAGACTAATTAATGAAGAGTTGCTTGTAGGCCGCAATTTGGAGCAAGGTAAAAAAATGCAGCTCTAATTTGCGGCCACCAATACACGCGAACTGTCTCATGATACTAATCATTGATCCATTTCGCGGCCACTAAAATTAATGTGATTACTCCGGAAATTAACTTAAATTTCAAACAATGTTATATTTATTTGAAATATGACTAGTTAAAAAGCTTTCATATGAAATAAAAATGGCATAAAAAGCCCAGTCTCTTACATTTTAAACTCATAGCATTACGCCAAATAAAACATATTTTCTTGCATTTTCGCATTATTTACATGCCGACTCCTAATGAGATGAGCTCTGACGACTCAGATTTAACTCAACCATCCCTTTGCTCACTTTAGGGGTAGCAAACATACACACGAACACAAAGATATCGAAATATCTGCATTTTAAGGAAAATACGTCGTTTTATGGCATGTTAGAAAATGAAGTGAATGCGAATTGGGTAGTGGACGCGAATTGGTGCATTTACCGTATGTGACCAAATTGCATGAAAATGGATTTTCCGGCGGCTAAAATGTCCCGAGAAAGTTTTCTGAATTGGGGAAAAAGTACACCGCCCGATAGTACTCGGCGAGATCTTTTATTTGATATGCAACATGCAATATTGGAACCAAGCCCGCCCCCCATCGGGGGTTCTTACCCCCTACGTTAAAAGTCTCAAGAGAAAAAAACATCTTCTGCGGATTGTAGCTGATGATGAGTTGACATTAATAGTGAAACCCGTTTTATGATCGGACATAACCCTACCGAGTTAGAGCTGATCAAAGGTGTGAAAAATCTAGTTCCCCAGTTCGAATAGATTGAAGAGTTAGTACGGTTTTAACCGAATTTTAGGTATGATGCCATAAAGATATGTCAATAAAATTTACACGGTATATAGCCAATGAAATGAGGAGATTTGGGTGAAAAAAGTTGTGTGACGTTTTTGTAAATCACCCTCAAAAATGTTGGTACATTTTATTATTCTGAACTTAGTGGAATTTAAAATTTTAGGGTAATGGTATGAGCTACGGAATCAAATCTTTGCATTATATGGGCCTAACATTCAGCTAAATTGAAACAAGTAAAAAAGCTAGAATTGGTCTAAGACCAATTCTTAGGATACCCTAGATGAATGCCCGTATTAAATTTCGTATGGTCACCGATCTATTCAAGTATTGATTTTGAAGTTGTTTTTCGCATATATTTCTAGAACGGTTTGTCGCACAGACAAAATGATTATAACCAATTTTATAGGATTTCGTATTCTGCAGAAGTTTTTAGTACTATAAAAATGTCTTGGACTGATCGTTTTCAAAGTATACGTAAAAATCCGAAATTTTTATATGGCAACACCAAGAAAGAGTTGCCCGATTTAGTCCATTTTTGACATTTTATTTCCTAATGTAGTAAAAACATCATGTGCGAAATTTCAGCTCTCTACGTCGACGCGTTCTCAGGCAGTGACCAAATATATAGCGGAAAACGAAATTTTTATATGGCAACCCCACGAAGGAGTTGCCCGATTTGGCTCATTTTCGAACTTAATTTTACTTTTTTTACTTTTTTTTTTTAAAGTCTGTGTACAAAATTTCAGCTCTCTACGTGTTCGCGTTCTCAAGTTATCGTGCGCACAGACGGACGGACGGACGGACGGACGGACAGACGGACGGACGGACGGACATGCAAAAATCGAAATAACTTTTAATATTATGAATGGGTGTCCAATCCATTTTGCTCTACCATCATTATTTCGAGGTGTTACAAACGGAATGACAAACTTAGTATACCCCTATGATTTCATCTAGGGTATAAAAACAAAACATTAGCAATTTATCTCAATTATCCAAGACACTATGACCAAAAATATCTTCGAATTAGTAGTTTGGTGAAAAATCACGAAAGATTTTTTTCGTAACTCGAAAACTACGCAAAATCGCATAACATACATGGGGCGGTGAGTCGGATACCCCTCAATATGAGGTACCTAAATTTTACTCTTGGACGTCACTTTTCGGGTTACCCTGTACTATATGCATATACATATAAAACCTCGTTCCAGTACATTTAGTTAATGCTTACATACTTGACTTATGGCCGTTTTCACAGTCAAGGCTTAAGCCAAAGCGATAGCTTAAGCCAAGGCTTAATAAATATTTCAGTTTCACAGTCAAGGCTTAAGTAACATCCCTGGCTTAAGGCAAGCTTAATTTAAGCCCGTCATCTCGACGGCTTAAGCCTCAGATGTTGCTGTAAAACTCATAGGAAATTATTGCTAAATATATATTTTGCCTAAATATTATAATATTAAATTATTAAACGAACGTGCATATTTCAAAATTTATACTTTAAAACTAAATAAAAACAATTATCTAGTTAGCAGTTTTTTATACTATTTGGCAGCTAGTGTCACATTCAATTTGACGTTTTAGGAAGAAACCAAACAGTTTAAGACAAAATTGAGTTATTTATCTGAGATATAAGCGACGAAGAATTGTATAATATAATATCGCAAAGTGTGACCCGTAAAAAAATTATAAGAAGGTCCCCCGCAACATTTCAAGAAATGGGATAACGTTGATTCTTATTCTCGGTGCCAACTGTCAAAACATTCGGCTATGATGATTTTGGATCTGATAAACTCCCTCGACTGACTGGTAAAAACTGCGCACAATTTAAAGAACCTAGTGATAAAAATATTTTATTTTGATGTCCTCTTCTTCATCGGGACTCACAATGGCAATTTTCCTTTAAAAATTCAAAATTACCGCAGTGCTGACAATTTAAAATTTTTCATCTGCGGTTTAACTAAGCTTCTGCTTACTGAGTATTGCGAAACAGAGTAGGCTTAAGCCACACCCGTGGCTTAGCTAAGTTCTGGCTTAAGTCTGGACTGTGGAACCGGCCATTAGCGTTTTTTAAGTTCAAATACTCCCAATTCAAAGTTAGTGTTTTCTAACTTCTGGACACCGTCAAAATAAAATGCAACTAAAATTATTTCCATTGTTTCTATAATACTTTTTGCTTCTAATCAAGAATTCTATATCTCTGAAATTAGCAAAGATACAGCTTTTGTCATATATCACTTACCTCACCTTAAATTTTCACATAACTGCGAGTGGACTTTTGGGCTCTAATTTTTTTACTGATTTTAATAATAATTTTAACTAAAATAATTTTTGTGATTATATTAAAGTTAAGAAGAAGTTAAGTTAAGTTTGTAAAATGTAGTAACTGTGTTAATTTCAACAAAACCTACCACATATACCTACATATCTGCCAAAGAGAAAGAGGTAAAAATTAAGGTCAAGACTTATTCAGTGTCGCCTAGTTCATTCATAAACTAATATATTTATACATATTGCAAAAATACTAATTAAAGTAAAAACAAAAATATTATTTCTATATAGTAATTTAATTATTTACTTACTTTTGCTTTTCCCCATCCAGTAATTGAGCAATCCAAACCAGGCTCTGCTTGCTCATAAGTTACCTGAATAGGTTTTGCAGCTGGATTATTATCAGGAATATATCCGTGAAGGTATACTATAGAAATATCACCAATAACAGATTTTTCATCATAAGATCTGTCAAATTTATATTCTCTAACATCACGTGTGATTGTGGTCGGACTTTTTTTTAAGCGATTCAGCGTTCCCATCACAGCCATCATTTCGGTCGGCCGCAAAAATCTTGTTGTGCCATACTTTGTTCTGAAATAGTATTATTAAAACTAGATCAGTTATTTTCACTCATCACGATATATTACAGCAATTACAGTAGAAGGCAATGAGCTGCTGATACAACAGTATTCCAACCTATTAAAGCTCCGGAGCAATAATGTCCTGCACCGAAATCTGAATTATCCACGCTTTTTATTCTTAGAGATACATGGAAAAGGCTATCTTCGGTATTAACAGGATACCTATTCTTGACTATAATATAAAAAAATAATAATACATAAAATATAAAAAAATACATAATACAATATAAATATAAAAGAAAAAAAAACAAAAACGATTGAAAAAGTATTAGATATGATTTATTTTTTATAATTTCAGTATAAATACTGTGCAAGTATAAGTATATATGAAATTTTCTTAAATCTTAATATATAAAACTCGCGTGTCACTGTGTTCGTACACGCTAATCTCCAAAGCCGCCCAACCAATTTCAATGAAATTTTGTTTTGGTTCCAGCTTAGATAAAATAATTTTGGACACGATAGATGGCGCAGTTATCGAGATCTACAAAACTGCCTGAGAGCGCGTCAATATGAAAAGCTGTAATTTTGTACACGGAGTTTTTAAAAAAAATGTAAATTTAGGTTTAAAAATTTGATAAATCGGGTAACTCCCTCGTAGAGTTGCCATACAAAAATCTTTAGGTTTTAACTATATATATTTGGGCACTGCCTGAGAACGCGTCGACGTTGAGAACTAAAATTTGGTACATGGTATTTTCATAGCAATAGTAAATAAAATTACAAAAATTGGACAACCCCTTCTTGATGTTGCCATACAAAACTTTAGTATTTCACTATATTTGGAAACTTCCCGATAACACGTCAATTTGGAGAGCTCAAATTTTGTACACGGCGTTTTCATGTAAATTGCAAGCGTAAGTTCAAAAATGGACCAAATCGAGAGACCACTTTTTAGTGTTGCCATACAAAACTTTAAGTTTTCGCTATATATTTGGACACAGCCTCATGCGTCAACATAGAGAGCTGAAATTTTGTACGCGGGCTTTTTAAAAAAATGTAATTTAAGTTAAAAAATGGGACCATGCGAGCAACTCCTTCGTAGGGTTGCTCTACAAAAAAATTGGTACGTGGTGTTTTCATAGCAATGGTAATTAAAATTTCAAAAATGATTTAAATCGGGTTGCCCTTTCTTGGTATTTCCATACAAAACTTTTGTTTTTCACTATATATAGAGTCCGCCATCTAACGTTTTTTTTTTCAATTAGTACTTATTTCGTGAATGGTAACACTTAGCTCATGTCTGATTTGACAGATAATTAGTTTTATTCTTCCGCTGAACGAATATGGTTGTGTATACACTTGAACAACGCTGGGAAATATTGCCTGCGATCGACTTACAGAAGATGCCGATTTTGCCAAAAAAAATCATCTTTTCGGATGAAGCTCATTTTGATCTTGGCGGGTATGTAAACAAGCAAAATTGTCGCATTTGGGGCACAGAAAACCCGCACGCATACATTGAAAAGCCGATACACCCAAAACGAGTCACTGTTTGGTGCGGATTTTGGTCCAGAGGCATAATTGGGCCATTTTTCTCGAAAATGAGCAAGGAGTGGCCGTTACAGTCAATGGCAATCGTTATCGGGCCATGTTGAACGAATTTTTGTTCAGGAAAATTGAAGAGGAGGATATTGGCAACATTTGGTTTCAACAGGACACATCGACGTGGAGAGCTCAAATTTCAAATACAGTTTGAAAATGGGACCAATCAGTCAACTTCTTTGTAGGGTTGCCATTCAAAAATTTCGTACATATGGTGTTTTCATAGCAACAGTAAATAAAATTACAAAAATGGTCTGCATCGGACAACCCCTTCTGGGAACATGCCGACGTGGAGCTAAAATTTTGTACATGGCTTTTCATGAAAACTGCAAATACAGGTTCAAAATTAGACCGAATCGGGCGAGCCATTTTTGGTATTGCCATACGAAACTTTAGGTTTCCACTATATATTTGAATACTGCCTTACGCGGCGACGTAGAGAGCTGAAATTTTGTAGACGGGCCTTTTAAAAAAAAATGAAAGTAATTTCAGAAATGGGACAAATTGGGCAACTCCTTCGTATGGCTGCCATACAAAAAATTGGTTACGTGGCGTTTTTATTGCAATGGTAAATAAGATTTCAAAAATGAAAGCGGGTTACCCCTTCTTGGTGTTGCCATACAAAAACTTTTGTTTTTCACTATATACTTAATAGCTGCTTGAAAAGGGGTCGAGATGGAGAGCTCAAATTTGGTTCAGGGCGTTTTCATAAAAATTGGAAATACAGTTCGTGATCAATCGGGCAATTTCTTTATAGTACTGCCATTCAAAAATTTCGTATTTTACTCTATATGAGTACTGCCTGAGAATGCGTCGACGTAAAGAGCTACACTCTCCCACTCATATGAATGTATGCACGCACACTCATACACACATATAGACACAGAATGAAACCCTAGAATACGGAATCTCGCGATCGAGTCAGATTATAGCTTAGATATTATTCATTTCTAATCACCCCACCCCCACTCCCACCCATATAGGTATCTATATTATCGCCGGGCAGGGCCAACGGGCGCCCTCTAGTTAAATAAGCAGTATTACAACTTGATAAACTTGTATAAAATATACTACGAAATATTCCAAGCTGTGTCCTTTCAGCACAAATAAAATAACATGGCCCTGCAATTGAGGAATTTAAATTAATTAGTAAATGTGACATGGCGGTGCAAAATTCCATAATACAAGAGCGTATAGGGTGCAATTTTTCGAATTAATCTTAATTTTTACCACATTTACCACAATTGTATAAAAAAAAATTCTATGTTTTCAACAAAAGACTAGGTGTACATTAGAATGTTGACAATGCAAATTATATTTAAACCTAAGATGAGATTTAAAGATTAGTCGCAGCCGGAGTTCTAGTACTGGTAAAATTTTCAACTTGGGTTATAACTATTGTGCCAATTTTAATGCCGAATCAAACGATACGAATATGTAATACTTGCCGTGCTCTTTCTTGAAAAAATTTAGTTTATTTAAAAAAAAACAACCGTCAATAAACCAAATTTCTTCTGATGCTTCAACGGTGAGGTTGAGGGATAGCATTCAGTGGAGAGTTTTCGAATCCTACCATAACATTCCGTTTGTACACTTGTTTTGTGAGACCACTTCTTGAATATGCTAACCAGGTCTGGCCTCCATTTTACGGTACACTAATCGAGTCTGTTCAGCGGAACTTCTTACGATTTGCTCTCAGGCACCTACCCTGGAATAATTCATTAATTCTTCCACCCTATGAGGATCGCTTGAAGCTTTTAAATATGTACTCGCTTGAGAAACGTCGCATGGTTGCCGATGTCATTTTTGTGCATCAACTCTTAAACGGGAGTATTGATTCTCCATTATTACTTAACAAAATCTCTTTCCGTGATAGTACGCACAATTTTAGAAGGCTACCTTTGCATGTTAACTCTTCAAGGTCTAACTTTACCATGTATGATCGCATGTGTATTACTTTTAAGGCTGAGAATTTTGTTCTTGACGTTCCTAAGCATGTTTAAAAAAAACGTCTGCATAATATTAATCTTTTTTGTTTAATATTTTTGTGCATTGCATTTAATTTCATCCGGTGCTTGGTTTATGTTTAATTTAACATACTAATACTAACATCAACTAAATGATGAAACGCATGTATTATTGACCGTGTATTTATTAAACGTGTCCATGCAGCGAGATTGTGTTAAGCTGGTTCTGATAGTCAAAAAATTACTGGTACTGTCTACAATTGAATAAAGCTTTTATATTCGTAGGGTGAATAGTTCGTCGATCAATCGTCGATCATATCTAATATAAACGTACCAAAAGCATTACTGAGAACTTCTGAAAGCCCAAGTCAATTCTCAGGCAACAGAATTTATACAGTCGAGAAGCAACAATTATGTAGGTACAAATCGCTGTACTAAACTAGTTCGAGTAAAGCTGCCCTGTGAAGTAGAAAGTCCATACTCGACAGATACCATAGGTCAGAGAACTATTCAAAACGGCAAAATTCTCTGACAGCTGAAGAGAATACATAATGACTCTAACAGAATACAATGAAATACTAATAAGATCGAAATTAATAATAATGTCGAGGATTATCTGTGATGGAACAGACAAGCAGCTTGCAGCTACCAAGCTCCAGAAAGTGATCTCTAAGGATAATTCAAAGGACTAAAGTTTAATTAAAGAATAAGGTAGGAGTAATGCCGAAAATGGCGAAGAAACAGTTGGGCTCTTGATAGAAATACATTTTCCCGGGACTTTATCGATATCGACAACTACAGAGTCTTTGACATGAGCAAAAGCTTAGAAGAAAGAGTCTTTACTTCTAAAACGTTGGGATGAGGCACTGAAACATTCCAGCTTTTTAAGAAACACTCCTCCCACTATTAAAAATCCTTCGAGCTAGGAGAGTTGTAAGTTAAATGCTGGAGAGGTGTCACATTCAAAACCGGAAATAAGTATGTAGAATCCTAGCTTAATATTTCCGATCTCTCCTCTTTTGCTCCATTGAAAAATCCTTGACTTGCACACAGGGCCGGAACTATGGGGGGGTTGCACACGGGGCACTTGCTCCAGGCGCTAGTTTTAACGGTGCAGCAATACGGCGGACTTCTTAACTCATAGCTAAACTAGAAGAAATCTTATTACAAGAATTGGAAAAATTGTTCAGACCATATTTCAGTCTTCTTTTCGGAGTATAAAAGCTCCTTTACTGACATCATACTTTGAATTGTGCTTATACTTATACATGTAAGTGAACAACTCTCGTCTCTATAGACTGAAATTCATTGAAAATAATTTCAATAAATTTCTATAATGAAAATTCAGAAAAAAATCAAACTTTTCGACCCAGCGCTCAGAGCGGTCTCATCATATGGGGTATCTCTAATCACCTAAGAAATTTACTTATAAAGTTGGGAAGTCGATTAAAATAGTCATTCACACTTTTATTAACGATTTGGAAAAAAACAAACTTTATAGAGACAAAAAACCTTGCAAATATTGTAAATATAAAGTTAACCTTCAATAGCACTTACTTAAACGCAATTAACCTAGCTACTACTAAGACCTCCTCCACAATCAACTAGATTTTATATTTAAAAGGAGAAAGATAACCACAACACTAGTACTTAGTCAGACTGTAGTGAAAGTCTACAAAGAAAAGTCCTGTTTCTGCCCCTTTGTCAAATCTATAATTACTCTTACACCACAAGGATCTAATCTACATTGTGATAAGGCAAAAAAAAAAAGAAACAAGAACTGGTTGATCATCATTGAGAATATTTATCAATAAGGCGAAGATATTTTACAAATCCTACACATATTTTTGGCACCGGAGAAAATCATAGACACAATAAAATTGCTGATGGAGTACTAAAATAAGATCGAAATCTACTTTTGATGGTCCAAAGCATTCTGTGATATTTCCATATACCATATAGTTGAAAGGTATTTTAAAAGTCCCTCTATTGGGATGGGCTTTATACGGGATACTATTGAATAGCAATATATATATATAGCAAAAGCTAGACAAAAAATTGTTTCACTTCGAACATACATTTTCTCTTCAAAATCATATGTGGTACTTCAATTTCGCAAAAAATTCTAAATACATTTCATCAACAGATTTAACCAAAAAAGCGGAAATATCCTGAAAATACTTCACCAATCTAAGTCCACCTCCAAAATCATTTATCGAAGCAATTCGATTTTCGACTAATCGTGATATTTGAGTAGATTATCGGAATCAGAAATTTCATTTTTCCAATTAAAATGATTTTAAAACTGTCTAGGCAAATATTCAATAAAAAAACTGTTTTGAATGTGCATAAAGTTAGAAATATTTCCCTCTTTTCTTATATAGTACGTCGTCCGTCTCTTCGTCCTATCATATTCATAGATTTTTTAATTTAAAGAAATCAATTAAAAAATGGGTCGTTACTGAAAAAAAAAACTTAACTCTCCAGTTTTCAGACTGAACAGTGCCAATTTCCAGCAAGTCGCCTTAAAAATCCATTTGTTATCACAAATGTGGAAAAAAACAGATGACGACGTAAAAAGGCGATTTCAAATGTAACTTGTTATTTGAGAAGACATGCCTAGGATTGTAAAGCAATGGTCCCAAAAGTAAGATCGTTTTCAGCTCCTCATCTCCTATTGATATACCCTGCAATCTACTTGCACTAGTACAGAGACGAGATACACTCACTTCAACTTTTTATAGCGAAGTTAAACCAGAGAAATAGTCAAATTGTGTATATTTTCTACAATTGATTTTTTATATTTTTAATATCAGCTGGTGTGGAATTTGTGAATTATCATTAGTTTTGTTAAAAAAAAAACTTTTTACATCGAAAAATCTTTGAAAAAGAAAGTTTTTTGCAAAAGAAGCACTTTAGCGTATACGGCAGGCAGGAAACAAGCCGTACTGATGAATATACGGCTCCTGCTGATACGAAACGACCTCTTTTGCAAAGAAATTTCTTTTTCAAAGATTTTTCGATGTAAAAACAGTTTTTTTTTACTCAATTCTCGAGCTGTGGATTTAGCAGCAAACTCGCTATGAATTTATTTCTTAGCAAAACTCTCTACATTTGTTTTGGCTATGTTTTTTATTTGTACGGTAAGAAATTTCATAAACTTAAAGGATAATTATAAGTATAAAATAGTTTTCTTTAGCAATTAGTTTTCAATTAATCAAATGACGTCATAGATCAAAAAGTTTAATTGACGAAAATAAACTTAACTTGATTATTACACAGATTTCACTTTGCTAAAAAACATTGAAGTGCGTGGAACTCGTCTTAGTACTGGCGCTAGTAAACTGCATGGGTTAAAGAAGACGAGGAGTTGAGAATAAGGATACTTGGAACATAAACTTCGATTTCTCAAACCTCTGCTGGCAACCTTCGATGAAGGGGGAATGTCAATACTATCGTAATGTATAATGGTGATATTCGATATAAAATACATCCTTTCTCAGTTGAACTGATGAAAAATGTTTTGATTTATAATTCCGACGTGTATCACAACTTATAAAAAACAACTTATCGCCCACATTCTTATTAAAATCCATGTCAAAACTATCGGTAGTCAGAGTAACGATTTAATTCTTTGAATCCTTGAAGGATTATTGCACATATTGATATCATACACTTATCCTATAATATTGATTATCATTCAAATTTTAAATCCACAATATACGATGCCATATCAAGGTTATAAATTCTCCCACTCACTCACCTTGTGGGGCAGTTTCGCGGACAGTGGAGAGAGCTATCAAAATCCATACAACGGAATATCTTAAACGGAACATATGTAGATATACGAACACAACGAAACAGCACTATTTTAATTGAAATGTTATGTTACACTTGAAAATTTTGAAATATTTTGAAATACGGAAGGATATAACAATTAACAACGAACACAATACCTTGCTGAAACTGAAGTTTTTGAATACTGTCAAACTGACAGATGCAGTATCCGTTGCTGTGTACTGAGTTTTATTTAAATGAATTAAAAAAGTTAAGTTATCTGTATTCCAGAAAGTAAAGCAGTATATGTATCTAAAAAGAAACGCCACATATACGACATACAGCCTAAAAGTTTATTTATCTACCTGATTTCTTCCAAACTCGATGATCCAATTTTCCACAAACGGCGAATATATTAATAATTAATATTAATTTATCCCAATTAGCAATTTGTTTTGAGGCAATCAAAAGTGCTTTTAACGGAAAACGTAAGTATGTCCCTGCACGTCTAGAAGAGGAAGGTCGATAGAAACTGCCGCACATCTTACATCCGGTTGTGAGTATATTTGAAAAAATCCTAAAAAATAAGGAGGATTCAAGTTTTAAGATCAAAAATTGGAACCCCATTACTAAAAAGTTTCTAAAGTACTCAAAGCAGGGTTGGACTAGATATAGACAGAATTAAGGAGGCCTTTACTTTGTGCTTATATCTCTTCGTTATAGAATTGACAGTTTTCTTTGTCCATTTTCTTAAGTAGTTACGTAAGTGATCAATGGTCACAAATTCAGCCACTTAATAGCTTGATATTGCTCTTAACATAGTTGGTGAATTTTTTTATTTAAATATAGAAAGTTGATAAATTTTTTCGCGTGAGTTACGCATCTAGCCTAACAGGTCTAATATGTGGACATGCCTTACACCATATAAAATTTACTCAAGTAGAATTAGGTAAGGCAGTGGTAACCCAATGGTGCTTGGGGTCGATCCTCTAAAAGCATCGGGTCATTTAGGAATACTTTAAGGATAGAGTCTTATTACGATGAGGATATAATAATAATTGCATGCAGATTAAGTGAAACAGGTCAGCTATAGATATGCAAGCTGCTGTAGTTTTTGTAAACTAGCTTGTTATATATGACCTCAGGGTAATTTGTGGTTTAAGCCCCCAGATCATGCCAAAAAGTCTGCAGCATATTTATACCAGCGCTGTAGCCTTTTTTTTAAAAGAGGATTCCAAATTAGTTTACCATCCAATCCAGACTAATGCCTAGATATTTTACCTCCTACAAGAATTCCACCACTGACCACTGCTTGTAAAAATAAAGCTTTCTTTTTCTTGTGAATTGAGTAATTATTATTTTGTCAAGATTGGAACGAAGTCCCATCGCCTAAAATTCTGCATTATATCAGAGATTGTTCGATCATGTTTAACCCTAATTATTATGACCAGATCGTCAACATATCTCTGTCTGATTATCATACCCAGAGTTGGCTAACTCTTGTAAGAGATCACTGCTAGAGACCACAACAAAGAGGACCGCAATTTTTGAGTACTCTACTTCTGATGTGATTATCTAACACTTTCTCCATTATGTTTTAAGGAAGGACGGGGTAGGTTTATAGAACGGTGAGACTAGGTTTGTCCATGGGACCGCCCTCCACACTCAGGCATAAATATTACCTTCACATCTCTCACCATTTCTCACACTCTTGGTATATAATCCAGAGTATAGCTGGCTTTAAAGGTTTTGATTAGATTCTCGGCAGTAATTCTTCTAACCTCAGCAATTTGAATGGCTTGGATACGTTGACTTAAGATCTAAACATTTTTAAAAGTTGTTTTCATAGAAAAAGTAGATCTAAAAAATTTTGTACACTGCGTTCTTCGATCAATGTTCGAAAATCGGCGAAATCGAGCAGCTCCTTAGTAGAATTGCAATGTAACAGATGTCGCTTGTGCCACTTTGTTGCGCGTAACAATATTTTATTCTTTATTTTATTAAGTATTTTATTAAGTATAACAAAAATAATAATATTGCATAATCTTATAAATAAAAAATCTACCCGTAAAAACGAAGCTTTTCTCTATAAATCCTTTATATGCGAGGCGATTGATAGTGTTTTTCCCTACAATGTAATTTTTTTTTTTAGAAAAAACTTAATTAGGCGCGCGCGCGTTCGTGGCTGTATGTGTGCGTGTGTGTGTTTGGGGGTGAATGTGTGTGTGATGCCAAAGTGCATTGTCATCGATGACAAATCGATGTGGACAATTTCAGGTCGATTGGATACCTGGAAGTGGGTCAATTTTTACTTTCTAAACTTACGGACACGGCGGTGAAATTAATATAAAGGATATAAAAATGAAATGCTGTTCGTTGGTAATCACTTGAGAACGGTTGAACCGATTGCTAATTTTTTTTTTTAAATATTCATAATAGTCCGAATAAAGATTTTAGGGAAGGACAAATTGGAATCGGCAATCCTTTCTTGGTGTTGCCATTAAAACTTTGGTTTTTCACTATATACAGGGTCTTTCAAATTGAGCTTAGACATAGAATTTGAATTGAAACTGAAAAAGTTTTTATTTATTTTTGAAATACAATGTTTGCCATTTATACTCTAGAAATGATATCGTCATGTGACCACTTCTTGCGTCTCTACAGTACCTGATTCTTTTATCAAAATTTTCAATCACATTCTGGCGTAGTTCCGGCTCTATCTCACCAATAACTCGAATAATTTCTGTTTTCAATGCTTCTACGTTTCGAGGATTATCCTTGTAGACCTATGCTTTCATATGGCCTCAGAGAAAAAAGTCTAACGGTGTCAAATCACAGGATCTTGAAGGCCAATTCACGTCACCGAATCTGGAAATAACACGGCCTGGAAACTTTGTATGCAGTAATTGCAAAGTTTCTCTGGCTGTATGAGACGTAGCCCCATCTTGTTGAACCCACATGTCTTCAGTATCAATATTTTCCAGTTTTGGCCATAAAAGAGTTGTGATCATGTCGCGATATCTGGTACCGTTAACGGTTATGGCTCTTCCAGCATCATTTTCGAAAAAGTACGGACCAATCACACCACTAGACCACAATGCACACCAAACAGTGACTCTTTGTGGATGAGTTTGCCTCTCTTGGATCACGCGGAGGTCTCTCTCTCCCCAAATACGGCAGTTTTGTTTATTAACGTAGCCACCGATCTCGAAATGTGCTTCGTCCGCAAAAGATATTTTTTTTAAGTCATCGTTTTGTTCCAGTATGACGCATGGAATGATCTTGTGGCAGCAATTCTTGTGTCAATTGAACTTTGTTTCCCTTCAACGCTAAATCTTTGTGCATAATACGCCATACAGTTGGCTCAGAAAGTCCCAATTGTTGTGAACGTCGGGAAATTGACGTGTTGCAGTCATCTGCAACACTATCACTCACAGCACCAATATTTTCTTCTGAACGACTGGCACGAGCATACTGGTTTTTCTCGATCTTGTACTCCATTTCCGCACAACATTACCAATTTGTTGCTCAGTTGGACGATTGTGTCGACCATAAACATCGCGTAATTTGCGAAATACATTTCTCACAGAACGATCATTTTCATAAAACAATTCAATAATCTCAATACATTGTTGTAATGTATACGACTCCATTTTTATAAATGGCAATCCTTCAGCTGTCAAAATGACATATAATATAGGTGCGTTCGATGTTTGAAGTGTGTTACACAGGCGCGTACTTTTGAAAACTGAATTTGAAATACCAAGTATTTGCACACTGCCTGTGAACGTGACGACGCAGGTGGAAAGCTCAAAATTTGTACACGCGCTTCCATAAAAATTGCAAATACAAAAAATAGTCTAAATCGGGCTACCCCTTTTTGGTGTTCCCATACAAAACTTTGATTTTTCACTATATGTGTAATTCTTTTTTTATTTTGCTTTAAATAAATATATATCAGGTAGCTACCCATCACTTCTTCTGTGCATTCCAAGCTTGTTTTTTGAAGGAAAAATGGTCAAATATAGATTTATAAATTTGTAGATTTCAAAAAACCTCTCAATAAATTCAAAAAGTCTTCGTTTATCAGTCCACCCTGTATATACAAGTACGAAAGAAAAGTTTTTATATCGCGACTCAACGTAAGATGTTGTCCGATCTTGTCCAGTTTGGAAACGGAATCCATACTATGTAAATGCTGCGTCCAAAATCTCAACTTGCTTGTTCTGGTGCTTAAGAAATTAACTTAATATTATTAGTATTTCTACATTAGCCACAATAAAAGCATCTTGGACTCTAATATATGTGTTCGGGTATAGTTTTGTTTTATTTTCAGAAAAGAAAAATAATGTGGTTACATATCCGAACATACGTACATATGAATTATCTAAGAATTGGACTTATTTCTTAGTAGGTCTTTCAAGTTTGGCTGCATACAAATCATGTTGCCAGGCGGCTTGCATTTGATACCCACTTTTCCAACCCAGATCTCAATGAAATATTTTTTGAGGTATCTCTCACACTTGGAAATTGCTATGTACAACCAAACCTTAGAAAAACAATCTTTTTACATATTAATTCTTCTTTAAAACAGTATTTTTTTTTAATGTATAACATTTTTTTTAACTTACTTGGGCTTATAAGTGGACTAATTATAAATGCTCAAAAGCCATAACAACGCCGGGATACAGAACAAAACATATTTTTTGTTACAACAATTATTTAAACCAGTGGATGGTTTACGTATTTATTGTACAAAGATTTCATATCACATTTTCAGATTAAATTTTTGAATTTACTATTTAATAAAATTAAATATAAAATATTAAAAACTACAAACATTTCATACAAAATTCCTAATTTGAATGATGCTGCACCATTTGCCAATATCCAACTTCTAAAATGATTAACATCGGTAAAGACGCCAGGATGTCCCTGTTCTCCACATTTTACGCCCCATGAAACAATTCCAGCCACTTTACCATTGCAAACTAAAGGACCTCCGGAGTCTCCATTGCATGTAGCTTTATCTCCACCTCCAGCACAAATCATTCCACGGCGAAGTTCAGCTCCCCAAATAGGTTTATAAGCATTATCACATCGATCAAAATCTACCAAAGCCACATCGACGGCAAGCAAAGTTTTGGCTAAAGGTCCGTCCTACAATAAATGAAAGTAAATAGTTTAGTTTTTAGAATAAAAAAAAAGTATAATTATACTTTAGAGATTCTTCCCCAGCCACTAGCTCTACACGGTGTTCCTGCTGGTACTGCTACTGATGTCAATTGAATGGGTCGTATAAATGGATGATCTACTGGAACTTCTCCTTTCAAATAAAGCAATCCAACATCAAATCGAATAGTGGCTCTGTTGTACTTAGGATGATGATAAAATTCATCTAGATCAAATATGAGAGTATCTGGTGTCCTTGTCATTCGTTCGGCACTACCCATGACTACGTAAAGCTCATTCGGTTTTAGTAGCCGTTGTATCAATAGAATAAAGCCCCTAATATAAAATTGGATACATTGAATTATTAGAAACGAAAAACATGAAAGTCTTACCCGTATAAACAATGTGCAGCAGTAAGAACAGTTTTTTGCGATATTAAAGATCCTCCACATAGGTGACCAGCACCAAAAGGAGTATCTTTTTCTCTTAACCTTATAGAAACCTGATATGGAATAGCTCTTATATCCACAGCATCTCCGCGAAGAATTCTACTTTGTGCTTTTACTTTAAGAAAAAGAAAAGAGAATGGTGATTACTTTGTCTACTCATGATTGGCTAGATACGTATGTACAGGAAAAAACATTGGAACCGTAGTCTCTACAATTTTAGTGAATCCAAAATCTTTCCCCTCGATAGTTCAAAGGCCTTTGATACGAGTCTGGTATCCTGCCCTTTTAGTCAAACTTAAAGTACGTGGTCTCTTCTTCCTATTCCATTATGGATTGAAAGTTTTCTATTTTTTCATGTTGTATTAGATGGCGAAATATCTAAATCTCATTCTATAAATGCCGGTGTACCCCAGGGCTCTCTAATTATCATTAATGATCTGCATTCCTTTACTTTCAATTACATCCACAGTTTTACTGATAACAGAACCCTTGATTTCACTTACTTCTTTGACACTTTCACGGAATGGCCTGCATGTGTAAAACTAGCTTGCCTGACTAGATCATTGAATAACGATCTTGACAATATCCTCGCTTGGGGCAAAGCGAATCGCGTCGAATTCAATGCATCTAAAACTCAAAGCTGCTCTTCTCTCTAAAACAAGATCATAATTTTTCCACTCCCGTTTCATTTGATGGAGCGCTCACTAACTATACCCAGTTTTTATATATCTTGGCATTAATATTTCCAGTAAGTTAAGCTGGACTGATCACTTCTTTTCTGTTGCCAAAGAAGCATCGAAATGTCTTGGATTTCTGAAAAGGTTTAAGAGATATTTCAGCCTGTCAAATCTAGCACTCCTCTACAAGTCCTATATCAGATCTAGAATGAAATACAATTCTCATATCTGGGCCGGGGATGGTCATACAGCATTAGCTTAATTAGATATTGTCCAAAAGAGAGCCTTCAAGCTTATTGCCGATGTGACAATAACTTGTCATATCAACTCGCTCGAACACCATCGCAATGTTGGATGCGTTTCGCTCCTTTATCACTACATGTATAATTAATGTTCTGAAGAAATATCTAGTTTGATTACTTCTAGATTAATTCCTGTACGCAACACCCGCGCTGCACGCCGCGCATATCCTTTCACCCTTCGAAATACTTTTGGCCATACAGTAAAGTTCCGTGATGCTTTCTTATCCCGTACTGTGCGAATGTGGAATAGTTTACCATCTTCTGTTTTTCCTCGGACCTAAAATCTGCGAAGGTTCAAGAGTGACATACATTAGCACCTCCGGCACTTTCTTCATGTCCCATGACGTCGTTTCCCTATATCCTTCCCACCATGCTATGCTTTGCATCATAGGGTATCCCCTGACCTTAGCTTAATAGTTTGGAAAAAAAAAGGGATCGCTTTGTAATTATGCAAAGAGATCATCGTGACCTGCGTATTATCGAAGACATTTATAGAAAAATTTGTAAAGAAACTAGTTGTTAATCTCAAGTCATTCTTTTATAAGAACTGTCCCGAAAAGTTCTGCCATAAATTGAAGATGGTATAAAAAAAACTGGCTTTGGCGCAGCTTTTCTAATATTTTTTTATTTTTTGTTTGTAGTAGATAGAATGTAAATTTAGCACGATTCTACTTGATTAGTTTCTTACGATTACTTACAATTTTACTTAGAACAGTTTTCATTAAATTTCGCAATTTTAGTGAATTATAAAACACTACAATAGAAGTGGAAAGGTTGAAAACTTACTACATAGGATTGTAAAAAACCAACGATTTGAATGTTTGCAACGTAATTCCAGAAGCTTTGTATTTTCTTTTTTATCAAATGTCACCCAATAAGCAATTGCTACGTCGATAAAACAAAATATCGTGCGAGCAACAGAAAATGTTGCAAATTGGTACATGTTGCAAGGTAAGTTGCAGCAATAATTCCTCAACGAAAAGAGCAGACGAATTCTGGAATTAGAACACACAAAAGTTTTAACTTTGCCAAAGATTGTGTTTGAGGAAATATTTTAGTCATTTCGATTTCAATGGTGAGTAGCAGTCTGGCCAATTGAGCTGAAAATCGGCTAATTTGACCGATTTTCAACTTCATTAGCCGAAAAAATTGTACCTTAGCCGACAGCCGATTTTGATATTTCTTCAGCCGATTTAGGCATTGCCGCAAGGTTCACTTGGTTTGGAGTAGTGCTTTGGTTATCGGATGCATTTTGAGCGACTTTCTTGGATGAAAAGTGGATTTTTCCGCAGAGATTGTGCCAAATTGGTGCGTCGTGGAAAATGATTTTCTATTAGAAAATGTTGACAACAAAGCACTAATGTCCCTGAAGGAAAGACCGGAAATAATATATGCGAAATGTAGTAACTGAGTGAGACCACTTCTTTGCGCTCGTGATTGTTAGAAATTGGTGCGTCGTGAAAAATGACTTTCTATGAGAACAACAGAGTACTATATGGAAAATGTAGTAACCGGGGTGTATGTGACCCAAGTGTATGAAAATGGGCTTTCCCGTGACAAAAACGTCCTGAGAAAGTTTTCTGTATCATGAAAAGGGTACACCACTCGATAGTACTCGGCGAGACCACCTTTTCCCCTCGTGATTGTGCGAAATTGGTGCATCGCGTTGTAGAAAATGACTTTCTGTGAGAAAATTGTTCACAACAGAGCACTAATATTCCAGAAAGAAAGAGCACTAATATTCCAGAAAGAAAGAGCGGAAAAATTGTATGCGAAACGCAGTAACTAGGGTGTATGTAGCTCGAGTGCATGAAAATGGGGTTTCCGGCGACAAAAATGTCCCGAGAAAGTTTTCTGAATCACGAAAAGAGTGCACCACTCGATAGTACTCCCGGCGAGCTCATTTTTGCTGGTTTGGCATTTTTATTCATTCGAGTAGATTGCATTATTTTGCATAGAATAGATTTTACCGATTTTCTAGATACATTTGGCCGACTTTAAAAAGAAATTATTGGCAACACTGGTGAATGGGTCTAGTATGTTTATGGTGTTCAGTTTGATAGCGGCATAATGATAGATTTCATATTAGTTTTCGATAAATTTTGCATACCATGTCGAAAAAAGACTAATGTGTGTTGCGGAATAATGGCGAGTCTTGTGTGAGGCATAATGACTATTTTTTTACAGAGTATAATGACGAGCATTTTACGGGGCATAATCATTTTTCACATTCTGGTAGGCTCAACGAAAAGCGAATTCAGAACACATAATTTTACATTAGAAGAAAATTCTTTGTCAAGAAAAATGACATTTTGTAAAAAACAATATTTTTTTCGAGTTCTTTGAATACAAAAGAAATTTTGGAATGTCAACCTATTTATCCTAAAACTTTCGAAATCCAGGAATGGTTTTAAAGGTAAAATATCAGATGCTTTCAGTTTGCATTTTTCGGGGGCATATTAACAAACTGTTCATCACTCCAGTTAGGTTGGACGGTAATTATCTATATCACATTTTGTCAGTGATTACCTCTACTTGATATTAGTATATTTAAAGCTTCAAGAAATCGATTCAGAGATTTAAGAAAAATCTTCATTATGCCCCGGACTCCCCTACGATATTTTCAAACATAACACATTCTCTCGAAACTGATTTATGCTACAAACATAAAACCTTTAAATCGCTATGTCTCAAAAGATTAATTTTTCAGTTTCGTGGCCACTATGGCAATTAGGCGACGATATACATTTTTATATTTATAAAAATAAATAATAAACAAAACGATTCATTGCTTTAAAGTTGGTGCCTCACAGTGCACGTCATTTAGCCATTAACGTAACTTCCATGCAACCTGACGGGGATTTCCGTAAATTTAAATCAGAAATTAGCATTTTATGCCCCCTTTTACTCTCCCACACACCGGTCCGCAAATATTACCTAATGATGCACGCGATTAAGGTAAAATGACGTAGTTCAATTTATTTTTAAGTATAGTGACCAGGTAAGAACAGCTCTTTCGCTTCTATACAAAGAAAGAGTTTAAAAAAGCTAAGTAGAACTTGTAGCTCTTATATCAGCAGTAAATCGCACGTGACTAGTCCCGGTCCAATCCCACAATATTCCTTCATGTTGATATATTTTATGGCAACACATAACCAACAGCATATTTTGTCTGACTCATTGACTGACTAGTAGCAACTCGCTATTACGCTTGTAGGCGCGGAGTTGAAATTGTGTCAATCAAATCTTTTTCGATTGATTTCATATAAAATTCAAATTACTAACTAGATAGTAAGCTAGTTCTACTTACTTGCAACAGTTAGAGTAATTCACCCTAGTTCACACAAATTTCATTAAAATAGTCTAATCCCAGTACAATCGAGGAAAACCAAAAATATGCGTACAAAATGTAAACAAAACTTACCTTGCTGAGATTTTATCGTTACGGATAAAAATACTAAGAAAATTTGAAGAATTATTTTGGACATTTTGCAAATGTATAAAAGCCACTAAAGAAATTGCATTATAACTGCAAACAAAAGAAAATATGGAGAATTTCCTCCGTAAAATTTGGAACCGAGTCCCAAACAAACTAAGAAGTGGAAAATGTCAATGAAAACGCCAAGCCAAGCACGGCATGGCTAGCTCTTTGAGAAAAGCTCAAATAATTTTGCGAGCTAAATTGAAACTACTGAACTAAAATGTTCCGTTCTGTTCAGAGAAAATCTGCTGACTCTCGCATTTGTTTTGCGAGGGAGTGAGTAGGTCACCTTACCAACGAACAACGTTACAAACAATCGTTATTCGTTGACTTTACTAAGGTGTTGTGCTTGTATTGTAAGGTGAAGAGAAGAATGATGAGTGTAATTTGCATAAATCTCTTTAAAAGCTCGCTTAGAGCTTTTCGACCTAATTTCATTTTTAACATTGTGTAATAAATATTGAACGTTTTTTTTATTAGTGCTTCTTCCAAGATCAAAGGCAGTTTCGGTTCAAAACTAGTCGGCCCCTGATAGAAAGCTCTACAGAATTTTGTTGATGACAGCAACTCGGTTTCAACATTTCAGATTCATTTGTAGCGAAAAAATTACTTAGCAAACTTGTGTCTTGTGAGTTTTTGTGATACAAAGCGCTAATGTTTGCCATTTATCCACCCACCATACGACAGAAAAATGGCAAAGTATGACAAGAAATACTAAAATAGTGCTTTCTCTTTATTCCTTAACATTTTCTTATCATATTAAGAGTATTTCTTTTATCAATCCAAAATAAGATTGAAAAATTTCGGCACTTTGTGACATTTTGGATGGAATTAATAGAATGAGTTAAGAAAAAAAGAAATACTTTGGAACAATAGAGCCGGTGCGAACCTGGCGTAAGTTAATTTTGCATAGTTTAGAGTAAATTGATGTTTCGAACCCCGAACCCTAAAAAGAATGGATATCTTTTGTTGAAAATGACAATGATACACTGCCATTAGTAGCTGAACTGTAAATTTTGACTTACTTCATGATGATGCTTAGCAGGTGATGGTTAAAAAGTAAGATTTTGGTCTTGAAAATTATTGACGTACGCCACTATGATTCTCATAAGCTCAATTGTTACAACTGTTAATATTTTATTAAATAATATCGCCCTAATGGCCCTCTCCATCGCACTCTGAGTGTACTCTTATATGTAGGGGAAGGTGGGTAGATATGCACCACTTTTTTTCGAGAAGACATTTCAGCTGTAATATACCTCCGCCGATAGGATGAAATGCATGAAATTGAAGCCTATTCTTTTAAATTTGTATTGACATAAACATTTCTTAGTCTTAATGAGCGTATTCTACGTTATTGACAGAAATGCAAAACAATTGCTTTGGTTCATTTCTCCTCACATGTGTGGTGAAATGAACCAAGAAGGGGGATATATGAGCCAAGTGCAAATTTTAATAGAAAAATAGCAAATAAGTTAAAGTTAAACTTTTTTTATTATAAAATAAATAACAACAAAACATAACAATTCAGTTAATGAAATAAAAAAGGAAAATAGGAACGTTTCAATTAAATGGGTTAACGCATGTTAAAATGTGAGAAGGACACGGGCAGTTGATAGCGGCCTTGTTGCCGCCTTGTTGTTCCTAATGGAAGCGGTGGTGGTAACCCTCATTTGATGTCTCGTATCGGTACCAACGCCATATCAGGAACAGTCAACAATCAACTTCTGCTATCGCCCACAAGCAATGGTTCATTTCTACCCAGTAGCACTTTATTTATTCAAATATTTTTTTTTTAACAAAACTTTTAAATTTACTAAATTTGTTACTTTTATTTAAATAAGGGCTTCATGTTATTAACATTATGTTGGCATTATAAATAATTTGTTAGTTACCAGTCAGCTAAACACAAAGATATATGGAGCACTCAAAAATAGTTTCTACGTGGTAAACTTAACTCACTCAACTAACACGCCTGCGCTCGAGCACAGTTTGTGGACGACTGAAATAAATGGAGTAGTTGTAAGACTGCTTCCATTTTGTCTTTATTACATATCTCATTTTACCCCACGGTCCATTTCTACCCACCTTCCCCTATACATACGGTCTTTTTTTAATTCTTCTTTAAGAAACTGCTTACAGAAATCATTACATAATATTAAAACTTCAGGTTATGTTTGCGCTAATAATTTGAACATATAATTAGACAAAATTATAAAATTTTCTATTTATCATCTGTCTCCAATAAGTGTACAAAACGTTGTCTGCATTAAATTCATGTGAATTCCCTTCCGCATGACTAATCAAGATGACAGATACTCCTAAGATCCTTTATTTCAAAAATTCAAAACTTATTTGGGGTTTAAGGGAATCATTTTGAATTATGCACGCAGAAAAAAAGAATACGAAGGAATGATATTCCGGAATTAAAAAGACTAAAGCCCGGTATGTTAGAACCTAGAAATTTTTGTTCCTATAGCCTAGTATGGAGTTCGGGTATTGGTAAAATTTAACACGGTCTCCAAAAAATAGTAATTTAACGCTGATAAAAAGTTGACGTAAGTTTTTTGTGGAGAAATCGAAGTGACAGCTGTTAAAATCACAATTAATCGGAAATATTTTGAAAAATGATAAGTGATTATTATTTGCAAAGAATATAAATCATTATATCGACGACGAATTATGTGCTGCGGCAGGTCTAAGTGAGTATCGTCGTCAAGGAAATCCACGGGAGAAACTAAATAAACTCGCTTTGTGATTAATCGAAGAAATATCAAAGTTTTACCAACATTTTAATGCACCGCATATTGAAATAATCAGTAAAATGATTGAAGACTTACAAAACGCCATCTATCTTACAATAGAAAAATGGCACTTTTTACCAGTGAATTCCGTACTGCACTAGTAAAGACCTGAGTAAAATTTTTGCTTGGTATTTTATCAGCGGTAAAGTTTGTATATGGAAATGTCAAATTTTACCTGAACTCCGTACTGTTTTACTTGTTTTCCGTACTAGGCTTTACAACTAAAACTTGTTTATAATTATTTGTATAATAACGCTTTCACAATGCAGAGTGGAGTAGATTAGCGTTGAGTGTCAACTGGCATTCTTTTATTCGCACGCAATAGTGCATATGGGTATCTCTGTATGGCTCAGAGTACCGCAGAGTGGAGCTGCATGAAAATAGGTTCTATTCTAGTTTCACGCTGGCATTTCCGAAAGCTTACAAACTGGAATTTCGAGTTACTAGCATATAGATGGCGTGGACAAAGCTCCATAATTCTTTTTATTATAACTAACATGTTTTAATGTTATTTGCTGATGTAATATTTTTTATGAATGCTAATAAAAAATCAGAGGTATTTTTTGCTAACTTCGTGATTAAAAACCATAAAATTACGTTAACTTTTATCTAGTTTCGAAGTAATCTGATGGTACAGTGTCTCCTTTTTTGAATTTATTATTTTGACAATGACAGTTTTTTGCTTGTTTGTTGATTTGGCGTTGCTATGGCATTATGTTATATTAATTTCTTAGATTTGTTATATGATCTAATATTAATTTCAAAGTTCGTTGTTGATTTGGCGTTGTTATGACGATTTGTTACGTTTAATGTCGAAGTTCGAATTTCACTGTGCGGTGTATTGTGTACAACTTCGCTCTAAGCTCAAAGCTTACTCTGTTCCACTCTGCATTGTGAATGCGGCATTAAAATAAATAAAGATTAGTATAAATAGTAAATTTTCCGGTAATAATTGTTTTATACTGCCCTTAAATTCTAAAATAAAACTACGTTTTTTAACGCATTTTTCGTTCAGTTATAGACTTTCATTCATTATCTTCTATGTACATAAACACATTAAAATCAAAAATTAAAATTAATAATTAAGGACACAATATCAGATTTTGATCACTATTTTTATACCCTACCTAGATGAAATATGTAGGGTACATAAGTTTAGTTTGTCAAGCACAGAAATAATGACGGTAGAGCAAAATGAATTCATCGCACACGCATAATATTAAAAGTTATTTTGATTTTTGCAAGTCCGTCCGTCCGCGCGTACGATAAGGCGTGTACTCAGAGAGCTGGACTTTTGTACACGGATTAAAAAAAAAAAAAGGTAAATTTAAGTTCGAAAATGAGACAGATCGGGCAGCTCCTTCGTGGCGTTGCCATATAAAAATTACCACTATATATTTGGAATTTGGTACATGGTATTTTTATAGTAATAGGAAATAAAATTTCAAAAATAGAATAAATCGGGCAAACTCTTCTTGATAATGCCATACAAAACTTTGGTTTTTCACTGATTTAACCCAGTAGAAAGCCCCATGTACAAATGTACAATGTACATTCTATAAAGGAGTTATCCGATTGGTCCCATTTCCGAGCTTAAATTTACCTTTTTTTCTTAAAGTTCGTCTGTGAAATTTCGGCTCTATAAGTGAACGCGTTCTCGAGTTATCGTGCGAACGGAGGAACGGATAGACAGACGGACATGAAAAAATCAAAATAACTTTTAATATTATACGTGTTTGATGAATTCAGTTTGAACTACCATGATTATTTCTATGTAATACAAACGGAATGAGAAACTTAGTACCCTATAAATTTCATCTAGGGTATAAAAATTAATGGAAATAACAAGTTTAATTTGTGAATTAACTTTAATTTTGACTTAAGATCATAGTAAAACATTTTTGCTAGCTCATAATGAAAGGTTGTAATTACAATTTTCTCCATTTTGAGTTAAGAGTGGAATTGGCTTAGCTTAGCTTTAAAGTCCTCTTTACTTTATGACTGACCGATGTATACCTACATACACTGAAGAGTCTGTATTGTAAATATAATAAGGAATTAACAGCTGAAACATCCTTTTGATACCATTTTTGTAGATTCACACTTCTGACATTACGCTATTCAGGTATATATTTAATACGTGTGTGCATACAAACATAAATTATGGTATAAATTAATTTCCATGGTCAAGTACAGGAACTCAGTTTTCAGTACAACAGTTAAAAATGTCTTATGGAATTTAATACAAGCATTTAACACAATAATTGGCACGAATATCAAACAATGAAATGAATAAAACTTTGACAGTGAACTTTTTTATTCATTGCTCTACATTTGTCGAAATTATTTTTACCCCTTAATAGGCCTTGATTTCTTTGCCAGTGGGAATTTTGAAATTACAAATTTATGTTATTTTTTATTTTTAAATTCTTCAAGACCGTTTTTTTATTTTTAAATTCTTCAAGACCGTTATTATTTTTTTTTAAATAATGTATAAATTTTTATTTATTTTTTATATTGGAATGCTTTTAGGATGTGGGCAGAGCGAAGAAGGTGAATTTATAAATACTTGTGACTTTTTTTTTTATAATTTTCTTTATTACTTCACAACTAGTTTTGTAAACGTGCTCTCAACTTTGATCCTTTTTAATCATAATATTGTAGATGCAGCCACCCGAACCTAATTTGCGTTTTCTTGGCCTGTGGGAATTTCCTGGATATCTTGCGGCTAACTCTCTCAACCCCAATTCATATGTATATCGTCAGATTTTACTATGTTTATTATGTTAGGTTGGAATACCCAATATTTAATATGCAATATCTCTTGTCTCTTTGTTTGTTGGTGGCCAGTATACACATCTAATAAGATATGGAACACGCATTTCCAGCATATTTATCGATCGTCGAACTTGGCTCAGGGGAAAGTTTCAATATCCAATGCACTGTCGTATTATTTCTGGCCTTATTTCTATACATTTGATCGGCCCCATTTTGCTTTTTTGAGCTGATTTGAGCTATATCCATTGGGAAAGATTAATTGTAAGCTACAATTTCTATGATCAGTCTAATTTCTGCTAACGAAGATAATTCCTAACGAGTTAATTATCAAGTCGCCAAGTCTAACGCTAAGTGAGGTTAAGTGTTATTTTCTTGCTTTTATATAGGATCCATTCAACTATTCTTTCCAGATATGCAAGTTTTGCTATACGTGTATTTAGCAATATATTGTTAAAAGAAATCATTCTAGACAGCCAGATCTCTTGCTTTAATATTTTCGGTCTCGGAAGCGCTAGAAAGTTCTGAAGTTCTAGCTAAGTCACGCAACTTTACGTCAGTCGTTTGGAAAGTACACTAAAATTGTCGTTTGTGGTTCATGAAACCTTGATTCGTGAAAAATTGCCCGGTTTGTAACTGATAGGCTAGAGATCAGCATGACGTGTCAAAGGTGACTGATCACAAACTCGTTGCAAATTGATTACCAACTAGTAGCTCCGTGGACGGGCTTCCATTGCCGCGCATTGAAGGTCCTCATCCGACTGAGCAGTTTACGTACATATTGAGGCAGCAATTTTTTATCTGAAATGAACTGCATAAGGAATTTACTTTTTTTATATGTGTCTCTTCTATGTGAACCTCAATTTTCTAAAAAAATTAAAACTACTATTTTTTAGAGGTTTTTTGCTATTCTTTCGTAGCTCTTTAAAACAAAAAAAAATTTACAAAGATATTACTGAGGATTCCGGTTCAAATAGACCATATTTATATAAAGAAACTATATACCAAATTTCAAAATGATCGGTTGAAAACTTTTTAAGCTAGAGTGTATGCAAATTCGAAAAAGTATTTTCGAAAAAAACTCGTTTGAAAAAAATATGCTAGAAAAAAGGCAGCAGTGAATCAATTCAAACAATAATTTGCTAATCAGCGATTCCAGCACCATATAACAATTTTTCAGCTTTATATGCTTCGTTTTTGACTTGCACCATATCTCTTCGAGCTATTCGATCTTCCGTACTGTCCAAGAAATTGCATCGGTTTTGTCTCGTCGATTATCTACTTCTTGTGCGTAATTGAAGCTGCGGTTGCCAACAATAATATTCAGCTCGTTCATAACTAATAAAATTCTTGAACTTCCTTCATTGAAGCAAATATGCCGCGACCTCAACGATTTTCAAACCGGAAGTGTTTCGGAGCCAACCGCTAAACAGTCGAGTTGAAACTTTCATTCGCGCCTTGTGTATGACCGCCTAAGCATCTCTCTAGTAAATCATCTCTCGATAAGTCTTTATAATTGGAACATCAAGATGCAATGGATTCGGATGTGCTTGAGGCTCTGTTCCAAGAGCTTTAGCTTGTTTCCATTTACACCAGGTGCCTGGGCCCGCTTGACAATTGTCATGTTTTGGATTATCATCCGTTGATATCATATGGATATAAGTAGCCATTATTGTCTTTTTCGTGTTTTCGACGCTATCAACATTTCTTCTAATCTTCAAGCAGTAGATAGTACTTAATTTTTCAAAGATAACGAAACACAGTCATCAAGATGTTTAAAATCATGATAATAGACATTTTCTCAAAATTGTAGGTCAGGAAAAGCATATTGTGAGCTGATTTCGGAAAAGAATTTTATCGGGATCAGTGACTAAGAAGAGATATAAAAGCGACGGGTTAGGGCACTTATAATAAGTAGGTACACCATTCACAATATTTAGTTGCAAGGATTGAATTGCAGATAAAAAGTTATCAGTCATAGCATTTTGAAACAGGGGCCGATACACCGCACACAAAATACAGAGCTATCCTCCTTTCCACCACTCTCTCCATCTCTCTAGTCAGGCTATTCATTATTATTTTTTTTTTTTTCTTTTTCTTTGGGCATCTTCACAGACAGCCAAGGGCTGGTATTAGTGAAGAGCATTTCTCCTATTTTTCATCTTTTACCTTTTATTGACTAGTTATCTTTGTTACATAGTAATCAGTTTACACATCATACTATTGCAACATTTTCATGTGCATAATTCTTTATTAGTTTCTTGAACTTGTGCACTTGCTCTGTATTTTTTATTTCTTCTGGTAATCCATTGTAAATGGGTACAGCTGTATGTTTCAAACTCTTTAATTTTCTGTCTGTTCTAGCATAAGGTAAGCGTATATGTTGGCGTGATCGTGTGCCATGGTTATGTATTTCTCCATGCTCTATTAAGTTTATGTTCGACTTTATCATCTTATTTCGTATCTTATATATCATTTTAGCTTTTTCCACATAAATTAATTGTTTTAAGCTCAGGAACTTTGTCGATTCGTACAGTTCATGCGTTGGCGTAAGTCTATGTAAATTGAATATGGACTTTATGGCTTTGTTTAATACTCTATGCATGCATTTTAGTAAGTTATTGCTACATTGTGACCAATTAATTATATTGTAAGTAATTATTGGTAGTATAAATGCGTTGTAGATTAGAATTCTTGTGTGGTGATTAAAGAAGTCTCTTCTCCTCATGATTCCTATAAGAGGTGCCACTTTTTTCCTCACATATGTAGTGTGTTGATTCCAAGTCAGTTTATCATCCATTATCATTCCCAGATATTTTATTGAGTCAAC
Organism: Dioctria rufipes; assembly: GCA_963924295.1. Classification (NCBI taxonomy): domain Eukaryota; kingdom Metazoa; phylum Arthropoda; class Insecta; order Diptera; family Asilidae; genus Dioctria; species Dioctria rufipes. The sequence goes on from OZ002742.1 coordinate 32,827,276, forward strand.
TCGTTTAATAAGTTCTCCTTCCACTTGCAGTCCAATGTCCAACTTTTGCTTGCCTTTCTGTTGAAAAACCATATAGCTTGTTTTCGATGTATTTATTGTAAGTTTGTTCCCATGTAGCCATCTTGTGTATCGTATTAAGTCCTCATTTATTTCTCTCTGTAATTCATCTCCATTTTTTCCCTTGTACAGGAAAAGGGTATCATCAGCATATATATAATATTCCGCAGTCAGCCCAGCTTCCATTAAATTTTGGATGTACAGAGAGTAGAGGAGCGGACCTAAAATTGATCCCTGCGGGACTCCAGTACTCATCACTTCATTCGTACTATAGTTGTTTTCCACTTTTGTACAACACTGTCTTGCTCGCAGATAATTACTTAGTAATTGGCTTGCCTTTCCTCTAATCCCCAATTCGCATAATATTTCTATTAATACATTATGATCCACAGTGTCAAACGCCTTCTTCAAGTCAACAAATACTCCGACAACATAATTACCAGTATCGAGTTCTTTATTAATGAACTCCATTACATCAGTCATAATAGCTGTCGTGTTGCTTTGCTTTTGGAATCCATATTGTTTTTTATCAAATCCACCGCTACTTTGTATAAATGCTACTAGTTGATTATGAAGTAGTCTTTCGTATATTTTACTGAATACATTGAGGAGCGCTATAGGTCGGTAGTTATTTGGATCTCTTCTATCCCCTTCTTTGAAGATTGGCACTATGCATGTAGATTTCAGGCAGGCTGGAAATTCCGCATCCTCGATACAGTTATTTATTATTCTTGTTAATGGTTCTGTAATTATGTCATTGATATCCTTCACGTCCTTTGCTCTTATTCCATCTAACCCTGGTGCTGTGTCCACTTTCAACTGAGATAATACCTCTTCCACATCAGCACTGTTCACCGGCCTGATAAATATGCAGTTTGACCTTGTCACATTTTTAGTTGGTTGACAAGGGTTATTACACTTGTCATCCAATCTTTTTACAAGAGAGGGGCCAACATTCACAAAATGTTTGTTCATGTAGTTTGCAATTCGTTGTTTGTCTCTCAGGTTATTATCCTCAACTTTTAGTTCTTCTATACTGACGTTTCTACCTTTCGTATTACTATTTTGTATTGTCTCGTTGATTGTTGTCCACATCTTTTTTGAGTCGCTTCCTGCTCTTTGCATTTTTTGTTCCACATAAGACATTTTTGCTCTTCTTGTTTTCCAGATGATATCATTCTTAAGCCTCTTATAGTTTTGTATTAGTTGAGGATTATTTGAACCCCCTTTGATTTTTTTATATAATTTGTTTCTTTGTTTTATTTGGCTTATTATCTCTAATGTAATCCAGTTATTTTCTCGAGTTCTGATTAATCTGGTATCAGTTGCTTCCTGTTTTGCTTTTTGGATTATATCGATAAGTTTATCAAAGTTTAGATTTTCGCAAACATCAATAGCAGATCTTACCTTTGTTCTTAAAATTTCAGTATTTATTCTTATTATTTTCCTTTTAGACATTTTTGCTCTCCTCATTAAAGCCTTTCTAAGCGTAGTTATCATGATGCGATGATCCAGTTGAGGCCAGTCTTTGAGTTCCAATTCAAAGTGGTATTTTTCCATATTAAGAGTTGTTACTACGTGATCAATTATTGAGCAACTATGCTCCGAAATTCTGGTAGGGTATTTCATGTCAATTTTGTTCAGCACTGTTGCATTATTAGTAGATAGTAGTTCCAAATATTTCCTAGTGTCTTCATTCTCATTAAGCAGGTTTATGTTAGTATCCGATATTAACATACAATTTTTATATTTAGATAATATAGAGTCTAGTGCTTCTAGAAATTGCTCTCCGTTAGAATTAGGCGGCTTATAGTATGTGATAATTATTAGTTTCGGAATTGTATCTTCAATCATAATAGGTATCACATTGAATTGCTCGAATGACAATTCCGTGGTTTGCTCGGTTGCAAATTTTATATTATCTCTTATGTATATCGCTGTTCCTCCCCCCCTCGTAGTAGATTTACGACAGTTAAATATCGGAGTAAATCCTTGCAGATTGTAGTAATGTATTTCATCTTGCTTAATCCAGGTTTCCACTAGTATCACAATGTCCACGTGTCCCACTTCTGTTACCATTAGTTCGACCTCCTCTAACTTATTTCTTAAGCTTCTTGTGTTGGCATATAGTATTTTTAGATCCATATTCTGGGAGTTTATATTTTTAGAGTGTTTTTCTTTAGTTATTTAGCTTCTCGGAGCCATAATCAATTCTTTCCCTCATTCTACCAAGTAGGTCCAAATATTTTCCGCAGTTATAGCTCAATGCACTGTGGTTTATCTCCTTGTGGTACTTCCATGTAACACAATTTATACACCTGAGGATATTATAGGAACATACCTGCGTGTGGTGCTCACCTGCGCATTTCGCACAACAGATCTTGTTTGTACAGTTACTCGCTCTGTGGCCATACATCTGGCAATTGAAACATCTTATAATATTTATTTCTTCTTTTATAAAATGTGCCCTGTATCCCAAATGAATATACCGATTCACAATCTTGTTAAAGGTTTTTCCCGGAACTTCAACAATTAGAGACCACCTTTTTTCTCCCCTTACCTGGTATTCCCTCTTGTGAACAATTCTAAATTCATCCTCCTGATTGATGAAGTGGTTTAATCCCATTAGGTCGACTTTCAGTTCTTCTTCCTTATATTCCCTGTCTAGGTTCGATATGCGAATTGTTGGATGCCTTGTTTTTGGCGTTGAAACCTCATAAATTTCCTTGTTTAGCTTTTTTTCAGCCTCTCGTACAATTTTTTCCTGCGCCTCTTGATTTAAGGTCTTTATGAGTATTCCACCGTTGCTGATATTTTGAATATTTGTGATTGGTGCTTTTATTTTTACTATGTCGATCGCTTCCTTTAGTTGTCTCCTTGTGACTTCGTGACACTGCTGCGATTTTGGCTTTATAATTATGTTGTAGGAGCGAGTCACTACATTTCCGTTTAATATTTCATTGGGTTCTTTCCCATTAGCAATTTTAAGCACTTCTGCATACGATTGTTTGCACTGAGTTTGTGTATTGATAGTAGCAGTTTGAAGAGAGTCCATCTTTTTATTTATTTCCTCAATAGTATTTATTTTTTCTTTCATTTCCTGCATAGCTTCATTAGTTCTTTTCGATATTTCTAATGTTTCCAGCTGTACCCTTTCGCGATCATTGCGCTTTTTATCTTTATATTGAACCCACTTCTTGAAGTCCAACTTGCACACAGCACACATCCATATTGTTGTATCACCAAGATCTTCGATTTTTTTGTAGTTCTTAGTGGTAATTTTGAGGCATCCTATGTGGAACCATCTGGCACATCGGCCTTCGCAATTTAATGCTTGATCCTCATTTAGGACCATTTCCTTACATATTTTGCAAGATTCGCTGTAACTCTCATTAAAAATAGATTCATCCAAACTTTTGGTACTCCTATTCATGTTGTCGTTCTGGTAACTCTGCTTTTTTCCTATTTATTTATACTATTACCCAATAGATGTCCCGACGATACACTATTAGTTGCTGTCAAAGACTTCCCGCTAAAAACTTCGACAAAAATAACCAAACTTTAGCCGGTTCAAAAATAACAATAAATAAACAAATGGAATGACTAATAACTATTTCAACGCTGCAACAAAAAATATAAGAAAAGTTACAATTAGTAATTAAAAACACAGAATAAATGTTAGCACAGCCAAATTTAATTAAAAAAAAAATTCTAGAAGTAACAAGGTACTTCTTTCAGTCAGCGAAAAAACTTAAAAAATAAAGATAAAACTTTCCACACTTAGCTTTGGTAAGAATAATAGTTGATCTAGCCAGATTTATTCCTCTTTTCCTATTTCGATAGTAGATAACCAAATTTTCAAAAACAATATCACAGAAATTACTCAATTTTTCAGAGCTATAAAAATTTGCACTCATACATTTACTAGAGCCAAACTTGATGTCAATATTTAGGAATTCGATGTTACCATTCACTAAAGAATTCACAATTTTAGCCCTAAAAGTGTATTTTAAATAAATAGCAACCACACCATCGCTGTGTGAAGGGCGATCATTCCGAAAGAGTTTAAAGCCAGGAAACGAGACAAGTGATGAGGGTTTATGGCTCTGCAGCCATGTTTCACTCACAAGAATAGCATGAATATCTGCGTTGCAAGAAAATTTGATGCAGCTCATCAATTTTATTACGTAAATTTCTAGTATTCCACAAAAAATATTTAACATGGATCTTACTCTGTCCAGCTCGCGGAAACAGAACTCGTCATCATCATCATCCAGTAAACCACTGTCAACAATTAATATTATAAATATGCATACCATTACCAGCCGGCTAGAAATTCATATTGAAACTAGATAGAGTGTAGAAAAAATAACCATAAATAATACTAATAAACCCAATTTGGCTCAAACTTGTCACCTTAACAGGATGAGCATCTGGTTTGACTTTGACAAAAACAAAACCATTCCCAATTCTTGTCAGTGTTATTAATGATCACATGTTTAGTGATCTCTTTCACTGAAAGAATTTGTTCTACATAGTAAAATTGCGCTATGTTTGATGGGGTTTCAGCAGTTTTCGTTTCAATGTTTTTAATTTTCAATTCGGGCTTCGAGCAACCCTAAAATTTCAGGATAAATAGGGGAAGGTAGGGTAAGATGACGATAGTAAGCTTTGATCATTTTTAATATTATAGTTATTTATTTATAACAATAAATTGAAAATTTAGTATTGATTTTACCCTTTTTTGAGTAGCTGTCCAATTCGTCACCGCGATTGCGGATAAAATGACGCAGAACAAGATAAATGAAAAACAAAATCTATTTAAATATTTATTTGTATAAACACAAGTCGCACACATAAGTTTTACGTTTCGCTTCTCCCGGAGTGAGTCCAATACATACGGCATGTGCCCATTTATGTGAGATCGAGCAGAAATACTCATTTTTTGCAGTGTTATTATACAGATCACGAAAACTGACGGGGTATTGGCTACAATATGAGATGGTTCAACTACTTCAGTCTCCACAGAAGCTGAAATAACATTGACTAGATCACATGATGGTCCAGCTGCTTTAATGTTTATGGAAGCTGAAGTTGCATTGACTAGAGCATTTGATGGTCCAGTTTGTACCTCTGTGTTATCTACATCAATTTTAAGGTCACTGTATGGTCTTTCTGTTGTCATAGAAGGCGCAAAGTCTGAGTTACTGAATATTTGCGATTTCATTGGAACTATTCCAGTCACTTTGAAGACTTGGACAGCATTATTTATTGTTGCAACTTTAATATAAGCCACATTAAATAACCCAGCACTATCCTTTACAGTAATAGCTTGTCCTGGATATGACGTTAAATAGTCATTACATGCCTGGCTGTAAGCAGTTTTAAATGGGCCATAAAAAGTGACATCTAACAGTTGCATCCTGTAGCCAACGAGGTAAGAACTAAAGGAGATGCAAATGAGAAAATATCGCGTACCCAATTCTAACACAATGACACTGATATTGTTTGTACATAAGCGCCGTAAAATTTGTACACCACCTGTAAACAATTGTACAACCTATGTTATGGTCGTAGCATATTGCATATAGCAATATGTCACCACGGACTGAAGCGTGTATGCCCGGCTTGTTGTCGACTACAGCATGAAACCAAAACGCGCCCCGACCGAGAGAAATGCTTTCTCAAGCTCGGTGTCATGTTCAGTGACAGAAAGAAGAAGAAGACCATCGATATCGGTCTGTCATAGTTTGCTAGCAGGAAAGTAAGGTCGTTAAGATTAAAATCCCGCAAGATCAAATATTTCTCGCCGCAATCCGACGAAGAAAAAAAAAAACCCTCACGTAAGTTCGAAGAATACTTATAGTTATTAATAAATTTACATCCCCACCTGGTACATTATTCGCACAGTAACCAAAGATTAATCCGCCAACGGCACCCCATAAAACTTGGCGTCTCCCTCCGGAGCCCCATTTATGAAATAAGAAAAAGGATCTGTTGGAATTCGAATCTGGTGTGGCGTACGTCAGGAAAAACCTCGAAAAGGTAGTTAAAAGAACTAATTTATATTTCGTTTTGTGTTAAATAATATCTCTTATTAGAGAGACGTATGAAAAGCAAATGTTTGAGGGATATTTTCATAATAAGGCATATTATTTCCACTTGCTGGGCAAGTTCTAATTTGATAAAGTTTTGAGCTTGGTACCGGACCTGGTGCATTTACATTTTCTAAAAGAGGGAAAAGAAGTAGGAGGGCACATTCCTCCCATATTGGAGGCCCCCGAACTCGAGCTAACCTTCAACCCGCGCAGCAGGAGATTCATTCCTACGGCACGCAGAAAAAGCGGGGAAAATTTTATTGAAACAATATTAACTTCACCAGGATCCATCTGATCACCGAGAAATATGTTTTAGTATAAGGAAAAAAATTTTTCATATAACAAGCGACATAACCCTAGTACCATCCCCCAAAAAGTGTTCTGGCGATAGAGCAGGGTAATCAAATTATTAAAATTCCAGTTAATTCTTATCCAGGAGGCAATGCTGAAGCGCTTCATCGTGCCGAGGATTCACATGTGAGTAATTTTGAAATATTACACTTTGGTTTTTAACATACATATGTATTACACTTCGGTTCCGGCAGTGACTTGCACTGCAGAACCTTTTTGATATGGTTAGTTAATTTTTGCACGTTTTATATATATCTATCTTAAACTTAAGATTATAAGTACATACATATACGTATAGCATTGCAGAACCTTTTTGATATGGTTAGTTAATTTTTGCACGTTTTATATATATCTATCTTAAACTTAAGATTATAAGTACATACATATACGTATAGCATTGCAGAACCTTTTTGATATGGTCAAGTTTTGTGCGTTTTATATATATATATCTTGAACTTAAACTTATAATTACATACATATACGTCTAACTTCATGGGTACGCCTAGCTACTTATGTAATTTGGAATCCTGACTTGATTTTGTTAATTAGATTTAGGAGCATAGTTTTGAACTGTAAGATATGCATGTGCCTAGTAGATATGACCGACAAGTGCACTAACAATCCTCGATCTCGAAATTATCGCCAAGTAAGGCTGTCAGAGGAAAGTATTTATGGATTAAGTGTCAAATACTATGATTATTGTAGGATATAAGCCCGTATCTTAAGCATTCGAATTCTCCAACTTTCGGGAGACCTAAAATGCGCTTGTTCCGTAAAGGTGTCCTTCCTAGTCACGCCTTTAAGAGTACCTTCTGAAGACTGTTTTATTATTTCTATTCAAACTTATCAGCGCCACGAAAAGTCAAGTTCAATGTGTAGTGCCATTGAATTTTTGTCGTTAGGATCTTTTTTTAAAAATGTGACTTGGATATAGTGTCTGTAGTAAATAGACATGTAAGAAATCAATGCATCATAAACAATGATTTAGAATTATGTAACGACTGAAGCAGTCGGTTAAAGTATTCTTTTATTTTTCTATTCGGGGTTTGTCGCAACGTTCAGGTGTAGTAATAAATTCTTCTCATAATACTTTGAATTATAACAAAAAAAAAAAAAAAAAAAGAAAGAAAAACGGCAGTAAAGCTTTTAAAAAAACATTTATTTTCGGCAATGCAGGTATAAATATTATTATATAAAGAAAGAACAACCATTGAAAACCCGCGCATCTCCTTTGAGATGGCTCGCGTACATATATCAATACCATTTCATATACAAAACGAAAAGTAAGCCATAACTGAAAAGAAAAGAAAACATTATTTATATATTATATACTATTAATACCTCGGGATATATATCATTGAGCGTAGTAAGCCATACGGTGCATAAAAGGTTGTGTCCATAAAATCTACTATGTACATAAGGTCAGAAAATTTTTGTGAATTTAGAAAAGAAATAATCAAGTACTCTGTGGACGATCACTTTAGTAACCCAAAGTATGTACTTATGGAATTGAATTAATAATAGAGAATGTATCTATTTGTAGGTTGATAACAATGTTTATATATGAGCCTATTTTGATCATTATAACGTAAATATGGATTGAATATTTTCTTTCTTCCTTCACATCCTGGAGCCTTTTCAATTCGGGGTCGCATAGGTCCGCTCTAATTTCTTCCACAGGTCAGCCAAAGGGACTTTGCAGATAGTGCCGAGCAGAGTCATAGGGAGGATGGGGCAAGGCCATGAAGGCAGAACATCTGCGCCTTCCACAGTAAGTAGGTAAGTGACGTAAGGGTCCCTTCAGGACCGAGTGTGTGTCGGCTCTTTTGTATGCAGGCATGAAATTTTTTTTGATTATGGATGATGACAGCGGCAGGTATTTTCGGGAACTCCCCCACACTCTCCGCCACCCTTAGCCGAGGTGCTAGCATGCCGCCCTGTGCTATCGTTGTCATCAGGCGATCTGTCAGCCCATGCTGGCAGTTTGGACTTAACGTCCTGGTCAAGTCGCCTTCAACATACTTCCATAACAAAATGGCGCCCAACGTGGGGCCACCTCAGTTAGACTTCGGTGGTCTAAATATAAATTTTACTGGGGACTGAGACTTTGAGAGAGATGATCATCTGGTGTCTGCCAGTTGATTGACCTCAGGTCTCACATCCAGTAGAAGATATGGGTGGACCTGAGTCTAATTGGTTTTGTTGAAAATTTTTTTTGTAAAGTAACGTAATATTTTGAAAGTTTTATTGGAAGTCTTTGATATTTTGAATTTTTGGATTAAAGTAAAGTAACGTTTTTTGAATTTAATGAAAGTTTTTTGGAAGTTGAAATCCGGCTTTAGGTTTGACTTCGGTCAAGCCTCAAGCCTGAACAGTTGTTGATTTTTTTTGAAAGTTTTTGGAAATGTTTTTGGATGATCTTTCCCGCTGGCCTTCTGCCATGGAAATGGTAGGTGGCCTCACGAAATTTTCGTTTGAGCTCTTGTGGGGACATGTCTCTGTTGGGCAACTGGCTGGACAGAGTTATGAATCTGCGAGACAACTTCTTGGCTTCCAGCTAATTAGTTGACCAGACTCATGACTCTGCCCGGCTAGCGAACTAGCTGGACACGACGATTCGGTGAGGAGAAGAGAACGAGTTCTCGGAGGATGGGATTGATGCTGGAGATCTTCAGTGATCAGGAGTTGGCATACTGCTAACTGCCTGGCTGAAGAATCTCTGGCAGCATTCTCAGTCTTTGATACCTCCGACTTTACTCTTCCCAGATTTCTGCAAGAGCTCTGACTTTTTCAATGCACACACTCACGTCACTTGCCTGTATCCTGTTTTTGACCTTGGGGGAGAGAGAGCGACCTGACCTCTTATGTGGGAGTTAGCTTCGGGAGGTGAGGGAGAAATTGTATGATCTTTGTTGAAGGATTTTTTTTTGAAACGCTTGAACTGTTTTCGTGATCTGTTGGATCCTTAGTAATCTTCAGATTTTTTTAATATTTCTATTCGACGAGGCTGTTAACGCTTCCCGAAATTGGTTTTTGTCTTGGAATTCATTCTTTACACTATCTCGATTTGAGAAGCCTTAATTAACTTTTCGAATCCTTGTTTTTCTAATTTTTTTATTTCTTCGAACGTTTGGGAAAACTTTTGTCTGAATTTGAGTATCTCGCCCAAGGCCTTCGACTTTAAAATAGTATTTAGCCATCATCACATTGGAAGGAGCGTGTCTCTTCCAAACGTGCAACTTCTAGAATTTTTTTTGGGATAACCATCCTAAACCCTGATTTGACAATTTTTACCTGACTTACGTCTAAATTCATTATGGCTACAGTGAGGACACCACCTCCAGCGACAAACGGTATGACAATGCTGCCTGAACCATGTTCTATCTGCCGGGACGCAAGCTGGTCAGTAGATCGGAAGCCGGTCATGACTGTATGCGAGCACATTTTCCACCAGGCATGCCTGCAGCATTGGATAGGTGAACATTCTAGTTGTCCTAACTGCCGTCGTCACATTACGCAACAGGACTTCAGTGAATATTCTGGTGCAATCCCAAAGAGACCGAAGAAGGTGAAGCCCGCGAAATCGACAAGGCGCGACTCATTGCCAACCTTTGATTTGCCTAACTTTGACTTACCACCTTCGAATCGACGATCCTTGTCTCCAGGAATGCCTGACTTACATTCAAGGACTTTTGTAAACCCGAGTCCTCGACGTGATATTCCAGCGCGTACAGCTCAAGACCACAACACCTCAGCTGCTACGGATGCGCTGATAGCAGGCTTGAGCATAAAGATGGAAGACCTAATAAACCGAGGTCTCCAGCAGGGTTTAAATGTTTTGCGGTCTGAGTTAGGAAACGATATCAGACAACAAGTAGCAGCAGCAATGCCGCCAGCAGACTTCACACGACCTCCTTCGTCCAGAAGCAATCAGAGGCCGTCAAACGACTTTCCTACACGGGGAAGGCAATCATTTAGGAGACCATCACCACCGTCTGGTCAACCTTTTGGTCAACCTTTTGGTCAGCCTACAAATCAGTCCAGACCGAACTTTATACCACCTCAACCCCCTCCACCACCTATGCGTGTTCCTGCTAATGTAGGATACCGACGATCAGGCAGTCCAATCAGGAGATGGAACTTGACATATAACGGGAATAACTTGGACCTCTCTGTCGACGAGTTCATCTTCAGAGTCGAAGCGCTCACGCACTCCGCTCTTGAAGGAGATTTTGGATTACTAGTCAGAAATATGCTTACGCTATTGACAGGACCAGCGAAGGACTGGTATTGGTCAGTACTAAGGCAAAATCCATTTCCAACTTGGGACGTCATCAAGATGGGATTGTATAACGAATGGGGGACGCCTAAAGATGATCTGAAGACTAGACTCCAACTGATGTCTAGAAAACAAAAGCCTGGTGAACTGTTCGCAATGTACCACCACCATTTGGGGTTGCTGCGCGATCAGCTACAGAATGCTATGCCAGACCAAGAATTTCTGGAGATTGTCAAATCGAATCTCTTGCCGGAGATTCAAGAAAAAATATGTCTGCATCCTACTGATACGATAGGACAGCTGAGATCGCTGGTCACGCGTATTCAAGCTACGCAGACACGTATCGCAACAGCTGGTAGTTGGAACTTTCACCGGAACCAACGGGTGCACGAAGTTGACAATTTTCCAACCTTAGATCCGGAACTGGCAGCAGCAATAGGCAGTGACAACAGCCTAGGTGAGCTATCGAGTATGTCACACAAAAATGCTATTGTATGCTGGAATTGTGACCAGTCGGGTCACTTTTATCAAGAGTGTAGACAAGAAAGACAAGTTGTGTTCTGCTATGGATGCGGACGCAAGAATGTCTTCAAGCCTGATTGCCGCTATTGCAGACAGAAAAACGAGAGACGGGTCGGGAATACCACCACCTTTTTCCGACCAGCGTCGACGTCGCAAGCAGCAACGACAACGAACCCTCCAGTGCAAGCCTCGAGCAAGGAGGAAAGTCCGCTCCATTAGCAGACACTGACGAAAAACCTCTGATATCATTCAGTGATTCTGGTGATATTGGCGGGACACCGGATGGTACAAGTGCTTCATTATTAGGGGCAGAGAACTTAGTAGACTTCTCCGCAGATCTTCAAGCTCCCATTTCCATTTCTGGGGAGCCCATGACAATACTAGACACTTCCTTAGAAGAGTCTTTACTCTTCGATGTCCCGTTGACACCTATAGCACGTGTAGCTGACAAGGTTACTGAGCAGGAGATTTGGCCTCCTGTTACTTCTGTATTGAAACGGCCACCAAACTCTGTTATGACGAGCGGGCGTAAGCCAGTTTTACATCCGCTGACGCCGTATCATACGCGTCTGCAGAGATATAACACAGCAAAAGACCGAATTTTCTCCTCAGTAGCGGAGTTAGCGGAGATTATGTTTCCCGACCAGGATATGAGACCGAAAAGGAAAAGATCAACCGTTCGTTGGCGAGAATACTGTCGACGAATGAAACTGGAAAGGAAAAAACTAGCACAGATTTCCGTGTCGATGCCAGACGACATTCGACCGTACGCAGAAGTAAAGCTGCTCGGGCGAACTGAGACTGGATTACTTGATAGTGGTGCCACTGTCAGTATTCTAGGCCAGGGAGCTCTCGAGAAGCTTGCTGAAGCAGAGGTTGAATGGAAGAAGTATCGGACACAGGTCCAAGTAGCTAATGGTGCCATGACGACTGTTCATGGTCATGTGAACTTGGACGTCACTTTCCGTGATAAGACCCAAAACGTGCGTTTTTACGTGGTTCCTGGGCTCACACAGGCACTATATCTGGGAATAGACTTCTGGCGCCTCTTTGGGTTAGCTCCGGATGTCCTAGGTATAGTCGCAGAAGTGAATCCAAGTGGAATAGCTACCTCTGACACCGATGGGCATATCCTTTCTAGTTTAGAACACCAACGCTTAGAGAGCACAAAACAGCTTTTCCCCTCTTTCGCCTCTTTAGGCCTGGGAAAAACATCATTGGTCACTCACAAGATTGATACGAATGACGCCGCCCCGATAAAACAGCGCTTTTATCCGATTTCCCCGGCAGTGCAAAGTTTGATGGATGCAGAATTAGAGCGAATGCTATCACTGGGTGTGATAGAGGAGAGCCAGAGTCCTTGGAGCTCTCCAGTCGTTCTGGTAAGGAAGCCTGGAAAGGTCCGGCTTTGTTTTGACGCCAGGAAGGTCAACTCGGTTACGAAGAAGGACGCCTATCCGCTACCGCAGATAGACGCACTTCTGAGTCGACTTCCTCCGGCAAACTACATAACGAGCCTGGACCTGAAAGATGCATTCTGGCAGATCCCACTGGACACTGATTCCAGAGAGAAGACCGCTTTCACAGTACCTGGTCATCCTCTCTATCAGTACACAGTGATGCCATTCGGCCTATGCAACGCTCCCCAAACGATGTGCCGCCTCATGGATAAAGTCATTCCTTTCGATCTTCGTGAGAACGTTCTCGTCTATTTAGACGATTTATTAATTCTATCATCTGACTTTGACACTCATCTCATGCTGCTAGCCAGGGTAGCGGATTGTTTGAGGAAAGCTGGCCTTACTATAAACGTCGAGAAGAGCAAGTTTTGTATCAAGGAGACTAAATACCTGGGATTCATTGTAGGAAGGGGAGGTATGAGAACTGACCCTGACAAAATATCAGCCATAGTTGACTATCCGTCACCTAAAACTGTTCGGCAAGCCCGACGCCTACTAGGTATGGCAGGATGGTACAGACGGTTTATCCCGAACTATGCTGATTTGACTGCATCCATTACAGACACTTTGAAAAACCCGAGTCAGTTCAAATGGACATCTGAAGCCCAGACGTCTCTTGATCTACTCAAACAAAAACTTACTTCGGCTCCGTTGCTAGTGAGTCCAGACTTCACCAAACCGTTCGTCATTCAGTGCGATGCGAGCCAACAAGGTATTGGAGGAGTGTTGCTTCAGCTAGATGACGATGGCCACGAGAAGCCAATAGCCTACGTCTCGAAAAAGTTGAACTCCGCTCAACGAAATTACACCGTCACAGAGCAAGAATGCCTAGCTGCAGTCTTGAGCGTACAGAAGTTCCGGCCCTTCATAGAGCTTATGCCGTTCAAGATAGTGACGGATCACGCGAGCTTGAAATGGCTGATGTCTCAAAAGGACCTCAGCGGAAGACTTGCTCGGTGGAGTTTGAAGCTTCAGGGCTTCGACTTCACTATTGAACACAGGAAAGGAAGCCTGAACGTAGTCCCTGATGCGCTGTCACGCATTCATTGTGACAGCATGAACACAAACGAAGATCCTGGCCCGGAAGTTGACCTTAGTTCGCCATATTTCAATTCGTTGGAATATGAAGAACTGAGGCATAAGGTTAAAACGACTTCTGGCAAACTACCAGATCTTTGCGTCAGGGATGGCTTCGTTTATATTCGGACTGTTCCGAGAACAGGCGATCCGATCCAGGAGGAAGAAGCGTGGAAGCTTTGGATTCCACGTGGGCTTGTCACCGACGTCATTTCGAGAGCGCATGATCCGCCGCTAGCTTCACACGGAGGAATAGGGAAAACCCTAGAACGTCTGCGAAGACATCTGTACTGGCCACGAATGACAGTTGATGTCAGAAATTACGTAGCCGCCTGTGACGTGTGTAAAGAAACGAAGGCTCCTAATACTATTTTGCGACCACCGATGAAAGTCCAGTCTGTGATAGAACGACCATGGCAAAAGCTGTACGTCGATTTCTTAGGTCCATATCCTCGGTCAGTTAAAGGAAACGCCTGCATTCTGATAGTTCTTGACCACTTTTCTAAATTCCCACTTCTCAAACCTATGAGAAAAGCGTCTACGCTCAATGTATGCCAATTCATTGAGACTGAAGTGTTTCACGTGTTCGGAGTTCCGGAGACCATAGTCTCTGACAATGGAGTCCAGTTTTGCTCGGCTCAGTTCGCCAGACTACTGGAAAAGTATGGGGCAAAGCACATGCGAACGGCAGCTTACTCGCCGCAAGCAAACGCCTCAGAGCGAGTAAACCGGTCTCTGTTGTCAGGGATTAGGGCCTATATCCAGAAGGAACACACCAGATGGGATGAGAAACTGAGCCAAATAGCTAGTTCCCTCCGGAGCTCTTTCCATCAAGCTACTGGTTTCTCTCCCTATCGAACACTCTTCGGTCAACAAATGATAGAACATGGCAGCTCCTATTCCATCTTGAGGAGCATTGGAACTCTTAATGAGCCACTGAGAGTGGACGCAGAAGATAAAATGAGATTGATCCGTGCGAGAGTGCAGGAAAATTTACAACACGCATTCGAACAGGGTTCAAAAGCCTACAATCTCAGGGCAAAACCCGTCGAGTTCAAAGTTGGTCAGGAGGTATTTAGAAGGACTTTTGCCCAAAGCAATTTCCAACAGCAGACTAGTGCTAAACTGGGACGAAAATTTGTTAAATGTCGGGTTAGAGCCAAGAAAGGAAACTCACTATACGAACTTGAAGATCTGCGGGGAAAACTGTTAGGTGTCTATCACGCTAAAGACATCAAGCAGTGATCATCAGTATGAAAACATCGTCGATACTTATTGTCGTTTATTCCTGGTAGCCCTAAGAAGGCATCCAGCCAGCTTAACTGGTAAACTATAGGATATCACGAAGCCCTCCTATTGCCCCGTCAATGGTGGGTGATATACCTGTTGAAAGTCAATCTCATTATAGCACCCCTACCGCTTGTGAGTAGATAACCTTTTATAGTCCCTTCCGGATCGGCCTCATTAGGAGGAAAATTTTTCCTTGTCTGTCCAGCTGCAACATTTCGTTAATCGTCGGACATAGTAGTACTAGATCTATACCTGGTAGCCCTAAGAAGGCATCCAGCCAGCTTAACTGGTAAACTATAGGATATCACGAAGCCCTCCTATTGCCCCGTCAATGGTGGGTGATATACCTGTTGGAATCCATTCCCATATTCGGCTGTCAACATGTCACTACTTCGACGACGCCTTGGAGACACACCCTTGAACAATCGCAGTCTGAGATCAGGGTGAGAGGTTGCGCCGGGAAAGCTTAGCGATCAGTTCTTTAGGTTACTGATCGCGGGGCTTCCTCAGCATCTCGGTGAAGGAAGGCAGAGAGGCATCGACCGGCTGGATTTTTTGGGTTACCAGCTTGTCGATGTAGCTTTGGCTTCCCCACACGGAGAAGGATGTCGAAGTCTGATCGAAGACTGACGAGACTTCAAGGATGTGTCCTCGACGTGTCATCGGAAGTAGAGTCTGAGGATGAGGAAAACATAGGGTCGTGGGTCGTGACACACATTGAGCGCCCGCAGTGATGAGGCCTATGTGTAAGACCGGCTAGCTCAGTCGACCATTTTTCAGCGTCGTCTGAACCACGGGTGGCGCAGACCACTCTGCCCTGTTATGGTCGTAGCATATTGCATATAGCAATATGTCACCACGGACTGAAGCGTGTATGCCCGGCTTGTTGTCGACTACAGCATGAAACCAAAACGCGCCCCGACCGAGAGAAATGCTTTCTCAAGCTCGGTGTCATGTTCAGTGACAGAAAGAAGAAGAAGACCATCGATATCGGTCTGTCATAGTTTGCTAGCAGGAAAGTAAGGTCGTTAAGATTAAAATCCCGCAAGATCAAATATTTCTCGCCGCAATCCGACGAAGAAAAAAAAAAACCCTCACGTAAGTTCGAAGAATACTTATAGTTATTAATAAATTTACATCCCCACCTGGTACATTATTCGCACAGTAACCAAAGATTAATCCGCCAACGGCACCCCATAAAACTTGGCGTCTCCCTCCGGAGCCCCATTTATGAAATAAGAAAAAGGATCTGTTGGAATTCGAATCTGGTGTGGCGTACGTCAGGAAAAACCTCGAAAAGGTAGTTAAAAGAACTAATTTATATTTCGTTTTGTGTTAAATAATATCTCTTATTAGAGAGACGTATGAAAAGCAAATGTTTGAGGGATATTTTCATAATAAGGCATATTATTTCCACTTGCTGGGCAAGTTCTAATTTGATAAAGTTTTGAGCTTGGTACCGGACCTGGTGCATTTACATTTTCTAAAAGAGGGAAAAGAAGTAGGAGGGCACATTCCTCCCATATTGGAGGCCCCCGAACTCGAGCTAACCTTCAACCCGCGCAGCAGGAGATTCATTCCTACGGCACGCAGAAAAAGCGGGGAAAATTTTATTGAAACAATATTAACTTCACCAGGATCCATCTGATCACCGAGAAATATGTTTTAGTATAAGGAAAAAAATTTTTCATATAACAAGCGACATAACCCTAGTACCATCCCCCAAAAAGTGTTCTGGCGATAGAGCAGGGTAATCAAATTATTAAAATTCCAGTTAATTCTTATCCAGGAGGCAATGCTGAAGCGCTTCATCGTGCCGAGGATTCACATGTGAGTAATTTTGAAATATTACACTTTGGTTTTTAACATACATATGTATTACACTTCGGTTCCGGCAGTGACTTGCACTGCAGAACCTTTTTGATATGGTTAGTTAATTTTTGCACGTTTTATATATATCTATCTTAAACTTAAGATTATAAGTACATACATATACGTATAGCATTGCAGAACCTTTTTGATATGGTTAGTTAATTTTTGCACGTTTTATATATATCTATCTTAAACTTAAGATTATAAGTACATACATATACGTATAGCATTGCAGAACCTTTTTGATATGGTCAAGTTTTGTGCGTTTTATATATATATATCTTGAACTTAAACTTATAATTACATACATATACGTCTAACTTCATGGGTACGCCTAGCTACTTATGTAATTTGGAATCCTGACTTGATTTTGTTAATTAGATTTAGGAGCATAGTTTTGAACTGTAAGATATGCATGTGCCTAGTAGATATGACCGACAAGTGCACTAACAATCCTCGATCTCGAAATTATCGCCAAGTAAGGCTGTCAGAGGAAAGTATTTATGGATTAAGTGTCAAATACTATGATTATTGTAGGATATAAGCCCGTATCTTAAGCATTCGAATTCTCCAACTTTCGGGAGACCTAAAATGCGCTTGTTCCGTAAAGGTGTCCTTCCTAGTCACGCCTTTAAGAGTACCTTCTGAAGACTGTTTTATTATTTCTATTCAAACTTATCAGCGCCACGAAAAGTCAAGTTCAATGTGTAGTGCCATTGAATTTTTGTCGTTAGGATCTTTTTTTAAAAATGTGACTTGGATATAGTGTCTGTAGTAAATAGACATGTAAGAAATCAATGCATCATAAACAATGATTTAGAATTATGTAACGACTGAAGCAGTCGGTTAAAGTATTCTTTTATTTTTCTATTCGGGGTTTGTCGCAACGTTCAGGTGTAGTAATAAATTCTTCTCATAATACTTTGAATTATAACAAAAAAAAAAAAAAAAAAAGAAAGAAAAACGGCAGTAAAGCTTTTAAAAAAACATTTATTTTCGGCAATGCAGGTATAAATATTATTATATAAAGAAAGAACAACCATTGAAAACCCGCGCATCTCCTTTGAGATGGCTCGCGTACATATATCAATACCATTTCATATACAAAACGAAAAGTAAGCCATAACTGAAAAGAAAAGAAAACATTATTTATATATTATATACTATTAATACCTCGGGATATATATCATTGAGCGTAGTAAGCCATACGGTGCATAAAAGGTTGTGTCCATAAAATCTACTATGTACATAAGGTCAGAAAATTTTTGTGAATTTAGAAAAGAAATAATCAAGTACTCTGTGGACGATCACTTTAGTAACCCAAAGTATGTACTTATGGAATTGAATTAATAATAGAGAATGTATCTATTTGTAGGTTGATAACAATGTTTATATATGAGCCTATTTTGATCATTATAACGTAAATATGGATTGAATATTTTCTTTCTTCCTTCACATCCTGGAGCCTTTTCAATTCGGGGTCGCATAGGTCCGCTCTAATTTCTTCCACAGGTCAGCCAAAGGGACTTTGCAGATAGTGCCGAGCAGAGTCATAGGGAGGATGGGGCAAGGCCATGAAGGCAGAACATCTGCGCCTTCCACAGTAAGTAGGTAAGTGACGTAAGGGTCCCTTCAGGACCGAGTGTGTGTCGGCTCTTTTGTATGCAGGCATGAAATTTTTTTTGATTATGGATGATGACAGCGGCAGGTATTTTCGGGAACTCCCCCACACTCTCCGCCACCCTTAGCCGAGGTGCTAGCATGCCGCCCTGTGCTATCGTTGTCATCAGGCGATCTGTCAGCCCATGCTGGCAGTTTGGACTTAACGTCCTGGTCAAGTCGCCTTCAACATACTTCCATAACACCTATGCGCAATTTTAATCGCTTTTATTTTCATATACTCAAAAGTATTTACTGAATTTGCAAACGTGAACGTAAAAAAGTTAATAATTAAGAAGAAAAGTCAGTGGTATAAACTTTGTGAGTAATATTTGCTTCGTGCCCCTACGGTTATTTCACGGGTTTGCCTGCGTCAATGCACCAAGCCCAAAACCAACCAAACCTAAGTATGGATTTGACAACGAACACCAAAAATGGCGGAGTGAAACATACACAAATGCAGGGCAATTTTGGGTACACTCATGTATACGGATCGTACATATGTTTGCATCTCCTTTAGTTATTACCTCGTTGCCTGTAGCTTATATGTGGAGGAAAACCTACGACAGTTATGTGATTCTCTCGATACATATTGGCAGTTTGTAGGGAGATGTGTTATGAATGATTATCCATAAAAAAAAGAACGAAATTCTCTTTGCTAGGTCTAACATTTTTAATAAAATGCTCAAATCATTGGATGAAAAATTCTGCATTCATCCACCCCAACTCTTTACACACACCTGAAGATCTAGGTGGAGCATTGTTCATAAAATCCTGCTGCATCCGCATCCTGAATAAAATGCTGAATAGTGGGACGTACTGGCCAACAGCACGCTATGCTGATGTTCGCACCCTTTTTAGCAGACGATAGCTTGATGAGTCAGTGGCTTCCCTTTGGACTTAATACGTTAGGAGTCTTAGTAGGATCAATCGAGCAGTCCAATTCATCCATGTTATAGATCTGATGGGGTTCGAACTTTTTAGTAGATAAAATATTTTGATATAAATTAAAGAATTGTTGAACCTTTGTCTAATTGAAGGCAGCTAATCTGGCTGCAGAGGTAGCTTCTGGTTTTCTGAGAGAAATTTCGAAATTTATCATGAAGCTCTGTATGAAATCTTTACCCGCTTTCATTTTTTCCTTATTGAAGCGGTGAGGAATATTCAGCGTTCTAGCGTAATCTAATGCGGTTCTTGAAAATTGTTCTCTTGTTAAGCCGAACGCTCTTTTGTCCAACTCTTCTACATATTTCTCGAAATTTAGCAGCTGCTCTACGTTCAATGGATTTAAACGGTCCAGCACTTGTCGGTAAATTCTGAACAAAAAAAAAATGGTTTTGAAATCAAAGCTGCGTCTTATTTAACTAATGATAAATTCTACAATAAAAATATTGACCTTGATACCCCCGATAGCATTATGTAGAACCCATTAGCAATCTCGATTTTTATATCATACATATTTAAAAATAAATAAAAAGAGATTACTCTTTTGGACTTTTTACCGGGTTAAACTTAAACTTCTTCTTCTTCCTTTTTCTTCTTCATTTTTCAGCCCACTGCGTGGCGTATACAGGTTCGATTCGCTTCGAATGAATCTGTTTCTTTAAAAAATTTTAAATTTTTTTAATAAATAAAAAAAAATGTTTTTTTCTATTTTTCTTAAACTTTTCATTTCTTTCTTCTTTTTTCATTTTTTCATTTGTTTTTCTAATCACCCAATTTCGCTATTTGGGACCTGTTGATGAGTCAAACCAAGACTTGAAACTTGTCACCAAAAATTAATGGATTGTGTGATGAAATAACAAATTAGAACATTTTTTTAGCTTTTGCTATATACCGGAGATATCCCAAAAAATTCTTTCTTGAAGAAAATATTTAAAAATATACAACAAATAACACGACAGAGAATGTTATATCAAAGCCTCGAAAACACAGAAGATAGAAAACGATAGAATCCGATAGGAACCCTATCGTTTTGTATCGTTACCTATCTCGAACTCTTTACTAGGTATATAGGTACAGGTACCTTAGCTAGCATCCAGGATACTTACTTCTTTCGAGTATTTCTTGGCGTAACGTCGTATGGTAGTTTTTGGCAAATTGTATTTATTTGAAATTACATTCACCGCTACACCTTTATTCACTTCCTTCATGGATTCCGTCATCGAAACAGGGGACCATCCCTGCCTGTTTGTTTTTCTCTGGTATTATTTACCCATATTAATCACTACAAATTCAAAACATAAAAGTACAGCAAATTTTGTGAACGTTTCGGGTAAGCTGACGAGTTCGTCATCTTGCCCGCCTATTGAATTCGTCAAACTGGCCGAAACTTACTTTATTAATTAAAGTAACAAACAACATATAATTTACGAAAATACTTCGGTAAAAATTCAAAGACTTGCCAAATTTGAAGATAACAAAATTTTTTGGGACTTAATTTTACAACTGACTTACGCGTTAACACATGAGTCGCTATTGCTTGAATAACACATCCTCGCTCATGTCAGTTCTTCCTTCACTGTGCAAGCGGAGCCGACTTAATGCTGTACAAATCAAAGAATTAGTGTTATTGGTTGGCAATCTCACGTAATTAACGATTCGTCATCTTGCCCGACTCATCATTTTAGCCTCGTTTACATTATGTAAATGCAGGAAAATTCGTCAACTATCAATAAGATTTCTTTTCGACATAAAATTCAATATTTTCTGATTTCTCTTATCGGGTAAAGCAAAATATTAATCAGACGTTAATATCCTCTGGTGCAAAGCTACCATAAATTGGATTGATGATCATTGAAAAAAGACCGTGCTTTACCTGTTTAACTGTTAAAAAACATCAATCTGCCTTAAATATTCTTTTGGCGAAAAACGAATTTTTACAACAAATAGTAAAATTTAACAATGAGCTGAAGAGTGGGTTTCTTCAGATATTTCTAGCAGATATTAAAGGCACAAGTTTCTCGATATCCGAAAGTGATATTGGTGTTTAAGAATTATTGGAGCATAAATAAATAAATTAAAAATTTAAATAGATTGTCGTTCGCTGTCTTCAAATTTTACTATATAAATTAAAAATTTCAGATGCAACTTCAAGCCTAAGAATCAAAGGTGGAAGTCCAGCAAGCTTAGAGGATGCTAAATTTATGGTTTCCATACGCAAGAAATTCGCAGACTATCCTTTTGGTGAAGGTCATTTATGTGGAGGCTCATTGATTTCACTAAGAACAGTTCTTAGTGCTGCTCACTGCTTCTTTGTGTAAGATTTTACATCCAAATAATACCCCAAATTTAATACTGCCCTGCCTGATCACTAATTGATCTAGCATAAATCAATTTCTTATTTTGGGCCCGGCCATTATTGAGCATTTGCGGATAATCAATTTAGATAAAAAACTAAAGATCAGGGAGACTAACATGTTTTTTTTATAGGAAATTAGACAAATATATGAGACAAAGAAAGCCCAATGAATTACAGGTTGTTATGGGCACCATAAATCGATGTAAGAAAAATTATAAAACTACTTTAGTTTTCGATGTTACTATGTTTATGATTCATGAGTCTTATAAATCACCTTATCAACATGATGTTGCTGTATTGTCCTTTAATGGCAAGATTGAAGCCCATAATCCAGACGTTCAGCCCATAAAATTAACTGAAAATGTTAAGAAAATTCTGCAAATGTGCAAAATAATGGGATGGGGGGCAACTAAACACGTAAGCAAAGTACTTAAAATAGATATCAATTAATTATTTCAATATAAAATGTTTATATAGTCTGAAAAAGCACCCTGTTCCGCTGTTTTGTTGGTAACTGATGTCCAAATAAGGGATATTGATAATTGCAAATCTGTAAACCCATTTATTAAAGATGGGATGATATGCGCCGGGGTTTTCAGTGGAGCGAAAGATACTTGCCGGGGTGATTCCGGTGGACCACTGGTATGCGATAATGAGCAGACTGGAATTATATCTTGGGGAGTAAAATGCGGTAAAGAACTGTATCCCGGATTATATACAGATATAATGACATATCGATCCTGGATAAATCGTGCCCAAATGACTCTTGAGTCTAAAGGTCGTAATAATAATAATAATCTGGAGATGAATGTTTTTATACAAATCTTAGCTATAAGTTGTAAAATTTTATTTTAAAGTCATAAATATTGATAATATGCAAAATTATCAAATTTTCTTTCCTAATAGCACAAATAAGTAAATTTCCAAGCTTTGTAGATCGATGTTACTTTTCCCTCATTCAACAATGTCTGCTGTCAATGCAAATCACATTGGATGCTTTACTAGCAGAAATTTGTTGAGTGGTGGAAAATTGGTTTCACCGAAATACATTTATCACTAGACTATGGGTAATTAAGATTTACGTATCTGTGCTAAGGAGTTAAAATTAAGTGTTAAGTTAAAATTTTAATTCTTAAATTTTGGCAATTTTATTATAACAAATATAGAATTTTATTATGTGAATGTTCATAGTTTATTATTAAATGAAAGATCTGGGGGTGATTTGATCTTTTGTCGTACTTAAAGACTAACTAAATTAATTTATAGCAAATTATAAAAATTGTTATCGTCGTAGCGTGCTGTATGCAGCAGCATGCTATATGTACGATACCAACAGAAGTAGCGATATTGATATTTATACACATTGCGTAGGCTCCACCTGACCGGACGTTTTAACCCTGGATAGACGGAGGACAAAAAGAGTTAGCAGAAAAGAAGAAGAAGATTTTTTTTTACACAAGGTGGTGACAGTTTCTTATGATTAGGAAATAAAAATCAAAAATTTCGCAAATTTACGACCGAGATCGAAGTTGAGAAATAAAGAAAAAGGGGAAAAGGATCGTAAGCTAGGAAAAGATTTGAAGAAAAAAGGCTGAATGCAGATTGGATGGGAAGAGATAAAAACCAAACCTAACCTCGATTCTAGTCTGAATCAGTGTTCAGTAAATTATTGAATTATTTTAGTTGGCTCACTGAGACTGCACTTTCAGTGAACTGTCTCAGTTCCATATTAAGCTACAAAAATCGGACGCAACCACTGAGCAACTGAGACAAGTGAAACTGAATTTTCTTGTGTCAATTGACTCCATTGAATAAATAATATTTATTCAATGGTTGACTCGCGTTTCATTATTTTGTGATTTTAATTACAAATTAAAATTTGGTGAGCTATTTGAATAAACTAACAACACTTTCTTCAATTTATTACTATCCATCTTCTGTAGTCAAAATTATTTAAATGTCAAAATTGGCAAATTAGCTAATTGGTTTGAACCTTAGAATATAGAGATAACAGAAAGTGTTGATACCTGTAAAATTCGTGTGCATGAGCGTGGATTTTTTCAGGATATCGTGAAGTAGGTCAAAATTATATTGAAGAAAGGGACAAACATATTTTGAGCTGTCAAGCGAAGTTTCCAAATTTGCAACAATTTGAATCTAGTGAAAATATACGTGGGAAATAATTTTTTAGACAAGTATAGTTATAGAATATTATTTTGTGTACTTTACACAAATTTTTTTATTAAATTAAATTGAAATTTATTGAAGATTTCTTTACGTTTGAGATAGCTGAGAAACCCCCTGGGTATCTAGGCGCAGTGGCACCAACTCAGAGCACGACTAAGAGCATTTTCGGTGGGAGCAACTGCAGTATTTTCAACCATATATCTTGTTGCTCCGCTCTCTACGCCAAATTAGGCTTATCACACTTCCTGTACTCTCTATATTCTAAGGTTTGAACTGAGAAAACTGAAACTGTTGCCAAAATTTTGTCTCAGTTGTCTCACAGAGACGGTACTTTCCGAAAGCCCCTTTTATAACAACATATTCAATCAAAACTTAGAAGAAATAATTCTTCACTTACGCCGAGCGCATAATTTGTCTGTATTCTGATGGCACAGGTTCAGGTTCAGGTGAATACAAAGGCAAAGGAATACAAGAGAAAAGGAGTAATTAAAAGTAACCACAGTGCTTCTAGATAGGTCTAA
Source organism: Dioctria rufipes (assembly GCA_963924295.1). NCBI lineage: Eukaryota > Metazoa > Arthropoda > Insecta > Diptera > Asilidae > Dioctria > Dioctria rufipes. Next base: position 32,851,950 of record OZ002742.1, read on the forward strand.
TATTAACAAAATAATTACATTAGATAAATTTAAAAAAAAATGTAGTGTCAAGCGGATCATTCTCGGAGGCGCCTCTGCGTTGGACCCTTAACAGCCAAGGTTTGTAAGTTGTTGCCTCTTTTCTTGTAATCATTATATTTGTTTTTATAAATATTATATTTGTATACTCAAATTGAAAATTCTTACCGAGTAGTAACGATAAGCAAAATTTAATTTTTACCGGCTATTGTAAATAGATAGGTACAACTTTAACGATCGAAACATGAAGTTAAATAATTATTTATACCTTAGAGAACTGCCGACCTAGCGAAAAAATATATGCCGCTTTGGATAAGGCTTGAATTGCGATATAGGTACGATTTAGATCAATATTTATCAAAGTCAATTTAGTACGACTAGGTTAGAATAGTTATATGTCAAATTAATAAGAAAAGGGTATACTTATCACTCTGGTGATGCATATCCAGGCTGTAAACTTATGTATCATTGCATACAAGTTAGGGACCTATCAACGCATCCTTAGTTCAATAGAGAGTTTCCTTTTCTTCTCCTTCACTCTCCTATAGTCCTCTCTCTTGGCATTTATTTATTTATTTAGCAGAGCCAAGAGGACAAAATTCCACCTGACTATTACAATAGAAAAGAATAGAAAACAAAATAAAAAGTAAAAACAAAAAATTTAAAAAAAGAAAAAACAAAAGAAATTAAAAGTAGAATAATAAGTTATAAAACTAAAACAGCAACATATTTATAAGTATTTATTCGTAAAGCAGACCTTTCAACTTTGTCGAAGTTAAGTCAAAATCAATGAGGTCTGAGTGGTCATTAAAGGCTCTCAACATAACGCATATAGGCTCATTATAATCGTAGTTGATGCGATAATGAGGTAGGTACATGTAACAAGGAATACGAGTCATTCCTTAAAGTTCGTGAACGAATATTAAAGTCAATTTTAGATAAGAGCTCAAGAGCATCTACTGCACCAGTAATTATTTGAAACAAGAAGACTACTTTACCTTACTTATTCTGATAAGCGTAGGTAGTTTAAGAAGGTTTAAGCTCTGTTCATAAGGAGGAAGTGTGAGAGGATTATCCCATTGGAGACGTCTAAGTGCGAAGCGAATAAATTTCCTCTGTATAGATTTCAAGCGCCTTAGATGAGTATCATAAAAAGGACACCAAACAGGGATAGCATAATCAATAAGAGGTCGTAAAAAAGCTAGATACAAGGTCCTTAAAGTAAAAGGATTATTAAAATCAGGCGTCCATTTTTTTAAAAAGCCTAATGTGGCATTAGCCTTATTGATTGTCTTGTCAATATGCGGTAAAAAGCTAAGTTTGGTGTCTAAAAGTACACCAAGCTCTTTGACTTCATTGGTGTTGTCAAGAGCGATACCATTGATATAGTATGTAGTCAGAAGTGGACAATTTTTACGGGTAAAGCTAATGGCTTTACACTTGTCAATATTTAGGAACATAAACCTTTTATTACACCAAATGAAGAAACTGTTAATATCTGATTGCAAAGCCCCTTAACCAATAGAGCTATCGACCGTCTTAAAAATTTTGACATTATCAGCATATATCAGAATATCAGATAGATTAGTAACGTTTGGCATATCGTTAATATATAAGATGAAAAGAAGCGGACCAAGATAGCTACCTTGAGGAACTCCAGAAGGTATAGGTATTTCTCATTTAATTAAAAAAGTAGAAAATCCGAGGACACCAAACTTAAAGAAAAAGCTTGTTGGATATTTTATCGAAGGCCTTACTGAAGTCGGTGAAGATGCAGTCAATTTGGCTTCAATTTGCCATTGGGTTGAGACAAGCTTAGGTAAATTCAACCAGGTTAGTGAAAGTTGATCGCTTCTTCACAAAACCGTGCTGCCTTGTAGTTAATAAGTTTTTGCAGTGAAAGTAAACTGCATTACATACAATCGCCTCCAATAGTTTAGGAATAACAGAATGCTGCGCAATATTCCTATAATTAGCTATTTAATCTTTTCTGCCTTTTTTGTGTATATGAATAGCATAGGATAATTTCCATGGTAATGATAATATACCAATCCGCAGAGACCAGTTAAAAAGATGCGACAAGGGATTTACAAGATTATGCCCGCAATATTTTAAGAAGACAGAAGGGATTCCATCAGGGCCGGCATTGAACTTAGAATCTAGCTTGGCAATATGCTCGAGCAAAACATTTCAGATATCGTAAGATCACTAAGTCCAAGCACCACTCCTGAGGACGGAAGAATAGAACTAAAATAGGATTCATCAATTACCTTACTATAATGGGTAAAGCTAGCGCAAAAGAATTCAGCAAAAGGGGTTTCAGATAATGTTGGGATCGGAACTAGTGTGACATTTATAATTCAAATGGGATGGATATCCATCAGAGCTCCACCGCATGTTGATAAAAGAGCAAAACTTTCTAGGTTCAATCTTCATCTCTACTTGAACTTGATGTAAATAATTAAAAAATGTAACTTTAGTCAGTAACGCACCCAGGATATGGTTTTGGGGGGGGGGGGCATAGGTGTCCCAAGTCCTAACAAGTCAGAAAATTAGGGCTCTAAAGTCGCTTCCTGCACCCATCTGAGCATTTAAGGACTTCTATTGTAGATTAAAAGATGTTATTTTATTTTATCGGACTTTGTAATAATATACAGACCACATTTTATATGTAATTTGTATATTATGTTCAGAAAACTGACATTCTGGAGGGGGACCGGTCCCGTTCGTCCCCCCTATCGGTGGGCCCCTGACTTAAGTTAGTTCGGAGAATCTTCGTCACAGTCTAGCAAATTTATTGTACTCAGTCATATTTTTAAATAAATTATATCTCAACCACGCTTTCTTTCAAGTTACGCGTCCTCCTAATTAAATCATCATGCCTAGGAGGGGACCTAGGTCCATTTTTATTGCAAATATCTGGCTATATACAGGAACTACAGAAACGTCACTTCGACTGACATCAGTTTTACCGTCATCAGATGTGAATGCTAAGTCCAACAGGCTATTGGAAGAGTTCAGGATGCAGTTAATTTGCGTTGTCAGTTTCTAGATTTTGATGAGGTGGGATATAGATATTCACTAGAAATAGCTTCTTTCTATTTATCTGTATACACAAACAAATTATTTCCAGTTGGTTGGTATTTGGTGGAATCAACAAGTTGCAGTTAAATCAGCTGCAAATGGCGACAAGTACACCTCCACCAACGGTGGTAATATTAGGGTTGGAGAATCGGTCTTTTCTGAATACTTGAAAATCAGAATCAAAAGTTCTTCATCCGTTATCGTTGAACATAGCCAGGGGCTAGATTCTGATAAAATTAAAATGACAAAATGACTTCGAAGGAAGGACAATGTCATTATGCCATAATTTGGAATTCTGATTGTTGGGTGACATGACATGTGTCTTAAATTATAGCAATGACAATTTGACAATTGCGTAGTGATTGAATATATTCCGCACAACAAAGTAATGGCTGATTTACATTATTTCACACTCTTTTATAGCGAAGTGTCACTTGTGGCATTTCATCAATTTGTCAATTGCATAAATTAGTTGGACGTTTATGCTGAAGTTCAAAATCGGATTAAAAAAGGCACTATTTTCAAGAACAATACAGATACAGAATACAATACAGAATACAAAATATTCCCTTTAAAATTTTGCCACATTCCATATTTAAAAATTTTTTAAAAAAATTTATAATAACTATAAAATAATTTTTAATTTGCGTAACTCCACCTTACCACTAAGGCAACAATCCGAACTTTTGTGGGCTATTCAGGCGAAAAATTTTTCCTTCCAATTTCGTTAGAGCTATAAGGTACGTTTGTACTCTTTTGTACATTGCTCCACACCCTGTTGACCGTTTCTCTTCATTCCTTTTTTACATGATAGCCAACTGTCCCTTCTTCATAGGTAAGCATGTTTCCCCACCCCACCTTATCTCTCCTTTTTTTCACACTACCATATGTTACCAATTTACATTCCTCCACTCTTTTGTCCATTACTCCTCACCCTCTTGACCAATTTCCTTCATTCTTTTTTTATATGATAGCCATGATTCCATCTTCATATGACATTTTCTTTCTCATCCTTCCTCACCCCTCTCTTCCCTCCACCTACCTTCAAACTCAACTCTACCTATACTACATGATAAAAAATTGACTATTTCTTTGTCCATTCTTTTACCCATTACTCTTCACCCTCTTAACCGATTTTCCTAATTCAACTCTTATATGACAGCTAACTGTTTCTACCACCCCACCCCCAAACCATAGGCAAGCGTCTCTTCCACCCATCCAACCCCTAGGCGCAGCGTAGCCAGCTAATGTTCTGTGACTTTCTTCAAATATTTTTAATTTGTGGGCGTGTAAACAATTATATTCGTACCCGCTTGCAGTTATATGTATGAGTTGCTGCCATAATAGCAAAATTTACTGCCATAAAATATACTTCTGGCTAGAACTTTTTATCGGTAATTATGGCAGTAAAAATTTCCCCTTCGTCGGGGAATTTGACATTTTGGATTATCTTTTGTCCTTATCGTTCTAAAGTATTTTCAGATAAGGGGAAACTACTTACTCCGTTTGCAAAGGCGTATCCAAAGAAGGAGACAGTACGTAAAATAATTGCTGAAATGTTATAACGAAAGTAACGTGTCCGGTTGGGTGCTAGAAGCGTATTTTTTTGTTTTTAATAATACAATAATATATGTAGGATTCTCACCAAAACTAAAAACGACAAAACTAATCCTTGCATAAAACTTACCCAAAATACGTCCAGTTATAATCACTAGTACAGATCATGCTATGAAAAAAACACAAAAGAATACATGCCGACAAATTCCAGCGCTGATAACAGATCAATGCGATAGTGAAGATCACTTCCCGCTACGTAGTCATCGAGAGCAGATCGAATTTTATTAAGCAGAAACGAAACTTTATATTTGCATACTAGTTACCTAGTTTTAGAGACTTTTGTTGTTTAAATTAAACTAAATAAATTTCTAATAATAATATCTCGCGCTTTTTCCCTAAATAACCAAAATCCTACATATATAATAATATAATAAATTTATTATTTTTATACTTACTTGACATATTTTATATCACTTGTAACTATGACAATTGTATATATCACTTAAATATGACAAAAGTCACAGCGGCAAGGGCTAAGTGACTTCAGTTGCAAAAATTGTCATGAAAAAAATCATTTGTCATGTCACCCAGTTTGTTTTTTGAATATGCCTTTCGAAATTAAGTCACATTTTAACGCTAAATGTCACTTTTTATGGATGAAGTTATGTTGTAAGAATCGCATTTTCGGAAAAAAGTCACGATGTCATTGTCATTTGTCATTTTTTTCTGATCAAACTCCAGTCCCATGTTTTAGTAAGAGCTATCACGTCGAAAGTGCAATCCCATGACGGTGAAAACAGGAGTAATGTCTTGGCCCGTAATCCCCTTACGTTTTGGTAATAGAACGTAAGGATCTCGCTGGGTTTTTTGAGCCATTATGCGGTTGGCGGAACTGCGTAACCTCCTTAACAATCACATCATGGCATGGTTGACTAAGCTTCACTACTCCGCTCATTACAGGTCTACAAGTCAGCTATCTGGAACATTGTAAAATCTTGCTCACAATGTCGCAGGGTGGATGGGGCACGGTCTGAGGACGGGATCATCTATGTCTTCACGATAGGTAAGGGTAAGTGGTGTGAGGGCCCCTTCAGGCCTGGATGTGTGTCTTGTTTGATTAAGTCAGGCACGATTTTTTTTGTATTATGTTTCGTGACCAGCGGCTGGTTTTGGTTAACTCCCCCTATGTTGGGAGTTCAGGCCGCTCGTGCTCTTCGGTATTTTAATAGAGAAGCGGCCGCCGAAAGGAAATTAGGTTCACCTTAATTCCAATACCAATAAAAGTTAGGGTTCTTGCTTTTATATTTTAGAAAACAATAAAAAGCTTTTTATTTGTTTTTATTCTTTAATTTTTCACACAATTCTTTTAATGGAAAGTTTATTTGATGTATTCTTATCTTTTAACAATTTGTTTTTTTTTTTTTTTTTAACTCCCCTTTTGTTTCTCTTAATTTAATTTTTACAACATTTTTATTATATTGCTTCTTTCGGTTTTCAAGAAAAATCACTGTATCACCATCGAATACTTTCACTATTTTTTTGGTTCTATACACCGCGGATTTAAAAAAACGAACTCCCTGAGGTTTGGGCTTCATGGCTCCAGGTACCCACGATTAATTTAAAGCTTCGTGCTTTCTCACGACGTTGAAAAATCGTACGTGAGAAAATGTAGAAAAGTCTGGATGCAAGCTATATGCATCAATGCAAAACTGAAATCCGATATGCACTTGTGCGCCCGTCTTGAAATATTAATTTTAAGAGGGCGCGAATAATTGTGATAATTGTATGTACATACAATTAGATTGTAATAAATAAGTAATGTAGGTATGTACGCTGTACGGAGTATGCATATCGTATGAGTGGAATGTGTGTCTGATAACAAAATGCAATTTTTGCTGGGAAAATGAATTTGAATGCAATTTAAGTTTTGAATGAAATTGAAAGAAATAATTTCATAAATTCAGGGTCATCTTGTGGTACATCAATATATTGATGTATTGACCTTATGGTTGTGATTCGGGGCATTGGGCACCTGAGTCACAACACCTATAGCTCTCCCGCACTAGTCGAGTTGCTAGCTTGCCGCCCTGTGCTAGCGCTGATCACGGGAGTGAGCTGTCAGCTCATGCTAATAGATGGACTTAACATCCAAAAGGTACTCACTCGAAAGTATACTGCCATAACAAATATTTCCCGAATTCGGGGAGAATTACTTGCAAGTCAATTTAGATGGTAGCAGGGGTGTGTGCAGACATTCACACAATTGTAACTTAAGCAAAATACTTCGGATCTTGAAACAGTCTTTTGCATTTGATTCAGCTCTTGAATATAGATAGAACAGGAAGTGTTGATAGCTACAAAATTCGTGTACATGAGAATGGCTTTTATTTTGGGTCCTTGAATAGCGGAAATTGGAGAAATGTATGTTCAGCTGCCTACAATTGAAACAGCTGAGAAAATCCTTTGCACCTTGGCGTAGTGATAGCAACCAAGAGGATTTTCGGTGGGAGCAAACGCAATATTTTCTTGTTGCTCTGCTCTTTATGTTGATTCTACTAAACGGCTGTACTGGGCTCTTACTACAGCGGTAACAGATTCTAACACAACTAGAATTTGGCTACGCTAAATATGGCTTCTCACATTTCCTGTACTCTCTATATTCTAACATTTAGTTGTTGTTCTTGCCCTCTCCATTCACAAGTTATTCATGAAAAACTAAAAACAAAACTACCCTCCTTCAACCCTCTTTAATTACCGTTAGAAGTAGAAAGTTGAAAAAAACGGTGTGACACTCTTCTAGTCTCCAAAAAACTTTACGTCAATTTTCTACAATAACATTTACTACTCATTTTCCATGTATAACATTTTAACCCAATTTGATTTTTTTTTTCTGATGCAAACTACGGCCACAACCGTGGACACCGATTGCCTCCATTTTTTAACTCACTTTATAAAATAATTATTAACAACAAGTAAAAATAAATAAAATCTAATGAAAAAAATATTTTTGTATTGCTAAAGAGTGGTCTTATTCGTAAAAAAAAAATCATCCCGATCCCCCCTCCTAACCAACCGAAAAAAAATCGCGAAAATTGACAAATTTTTGACCGGTTACACTCAGATGGTCCCTTACACTTTCAATCTTAACCCTTTAAGCACACATATCCATAGATGTCCGGTGCTAAATGTATGTAGGCATATTTCGGTGAAACCCATTTTTAAAAGAAATATGCCACTCGATTGTACTTGTCGAGACCTTTAATTTGATATATAACATGCCATATTGGACGTAGCCCCTCTCGGGCGATCAAATTTCTACTAGCAACCGCCATGATTGGTATTGCCAGCAGATTTTGTTGAATGAAGAAAGTGAAACACGAACCTCAAAACTACATATTTACGTATTTATTTTGTAGCAGGTCAACAATATTACCTTAGCATAAAATATAAATAAAACTAATAACAAAGATTTGTATAAAAACGTTTTTCCCTATAGCATAAGTTTTGCATTTGAGATTAATTTCCTTTGCAAGATCTATCCAGGATCGATATGTCATGATATCTGTGTATACTCTGGGCAACATTGGCGTACCACAATTGATTCCCGAAGATACAATTCCAGTTAAATAATTATCGCATATCAATGGTCCACCGGAATCATCCAAACAAGCATCGTAGGCTCCACTCCAGGAGCCCGCGCATATCATGCCATTATCCTGAATACCATCGAATTGAGATTTACAGACAGTGAGATTCAATATATTGATATCAGCTACCAACAGGACATCGGAAAAGAATTTTGTTCGTGTCTATATGAAAATTGTATAGTAGAATAATTCAAAAACCATTATTACCTATATACTTACGTCTATAACATTTCCCCATCCCATTACTTTACAATTTTCGCCAGCTTCCTTAGCTTCAACAGTTAAACTTATAGGCTGAACTACTGGATTTTTGGCATCAATAATGCCTTTAAACGATAACATACCAATATCATTTTGCCTTTCGCCTGGAGTAAAAAACCTATGATAGGCGTACGTAATTTCATCGAAAACTAACGTAGATTCATCTCTCTTAAATCGATTCACGGAGCCCAATACAATACGTATTTCGTCATCCGGTATTACTACAACATCATCATCCTCGTCAAGTCTATAAAAAGACTAATTGGTTTCCCATAATTATTAATAGAGGTACCGTAAATGTTCTATTAGTGGTCGGAGGTATTATAAGAATTATGGTTTATTCCAGTTCTTATCGAGTTTATTAATACATACATAGATACCCGACTACTATCAGAACATTTGCGGTATAAGTACAATCTTACTCAAAGAAGCAGTAAGCAGAGGTAAGAGCTCTTGTTAATGAAATCAATATGCCTCCACAATAATGGCCTTCACCAAAAGGATAGTCTGCGAATTTCTTGCGTATGGAAACCATAAATTTAGCTTTCGCTAAACGAGCTGGCTTTCCTCCGAGTTTTTTTGGATTTACCCTTGCAAAATTTACGGTTTTAAAATATTTAACAGGAGCGCTTCTTGTATCATTCACTAAAACTGAAAATTATTATTATTAATTTATTTGTACATAACCTTAAGATTTGAAAAAAAATAAGACGAAGTCTATTTCGAATTTATAATTTAAGTCATGTACTCCGATAACTCTTTACGAACTATCACCTTTGTGTTCTTCAGATCTTTTTTAGGCTGAAACTGATAACTTAGGAAAATGAACAAATTCTTGCTTTGCAATGGTAATGCAAATTATATTCTAGTTAAAGGTGTCTTCAACTTCATGATGAAAATTCTGTTATCTAAACTTTTCACTCCAGAAAATTAGTTGAGGAAGATGAATATTGATTTACGAGATTGAGATAGAGAGGATCAATAGCAGTCAGGTACTTGCGGCAAATAAAGCTCGGAAGGCAGGGACCGAAAGAATTATAAGAAATATTTTAAAAGTCTGGTTTTAACACTTTTTTATTGATATTTTATATTTTATCTTCTAAAGAAATAGTTAAAAAGAGAATTTTATTTTCATCTGAGTAAATAACAATCTTATCTTAAGTTTTATATTTCTCTCTCGGTTTAACATTTAAAAATGAGTTTTATTTTTTTTTCTCTCAAAAAATAAAACTCATAATTTGAGTTATAAGACGAAGAATATATAAAACTCGAATTATGAGTTTTATTTTTTGAGAAAAAAAAATAAAATTCATTTTTAATTCTTATAATAGACGAAATATGTAAAACTCTGGCAAAGAGTTTTATATCGCTGTAAATTAATACAATAATTTTTTTTAACAGTTAAAATTGAAATATAAAAAATGTGTCTTACAATAACAGTAAAGATTGGATTTATATATTAAAATCGAAACTATCTTGATTTCAACGTAGGCAGCTAGTCTAAGTGCTGTACATAGACCCCTTTTGTACAACGCTACTTCCTACTCCCTGTCGGAAGATAATAATAAAAATTGCTACTAAAATGAATCGCAGCATTCTCATACTTTATGCACACATGCATTAAATCGACACGAACGACGTCAAAGATAACCTAATATTAAGAAGATAGCACACAGCCGAACAAAATTGGAAATTTTTCGTGTTTTTTAGACCGAAACAGGTAATCTCATATACATTCGTCTTTTGTATGAATGGGGGAAAAGAACTTGGCTATGCACTATCGTAGTGCAACTGAGGGAACGAGTTAAAAACAAAAATCGATAGAACGTAGGATTACCTGAACGACAAAATCTTATTAAATTTCCCTTAAAATCCTTTCAACCTATTCGTAATAATGTACATCAGGTCACACTACCTTAATTTTTTCAGAAAAAGATAAATTTCGCTTTGGCCAAGGTGCTGAAAATGTAACTACCTGAATGTAGCCGTTCTTGAGATAATCCCGTTTCTATGATTCATAGTTTCATTAATTTTGCTACTGACGATGATAATTGCGCCCTCGTCGGGAGCTTTCGTTTAAGCTATCAAACGTCTCCATACGATGTCTGTAGCCCACGCTATAAGCAGTCAAAGTTCGAAATTTCAAACCCCTGCCATGCCGAGAGTAAGCCCCCCCCCCCCGCGGAAACGGACTTGCGGAAATGAAATAGGAACTCAAGGCGCACCTCCCAACCAAGTTTTTTAAAAAAACGTTTCCCCCCTCACTCCCTCCAGAGGGGAATATCAAAAATCGGGCTTCGTCAGGCAATAACCCATTAAGTTACCGATGTAGCGCCCCCATCACCTTCCCCACCAATGGAGAAATACGCAGCTCGGCCTCGCTACGTAATATATAAAAAGTGAGAACTCTTTTTCAAACATTGATAACTACCATATGGTACAGAGACAATGGATTCTTTTTGGTACAGGTCGATCTGTAACATATTGAAGTTGACCCCATCTGTATACATGTGAGGGTCATGTCGGATTTTGTCGGACGAACTCGCATTGAGAGGGGAAAGGGGGTAAAGTTTTTTTTTTAAGTGATTCGAACGCGTTACAGACAGACAGACAGACATATCATAGGATCACAGCAAAGACATGCTTAACAACTTTGGTCACATTACTCAATATTTCAGGATTTGGGTTGGGCGGTTGAAGTTTCAAGCATTTCGAAACCTTGAAACTTTGAAAGCTTTAAGAAAACTCTGAGATAAATGTAAGTATAAAGAATGCACATACCAAAATGTAAACTTCATAAAATCTTCCTGCCATACATATGGATTTAAGGATACACCGATTTTAGATTGTATCAAATGTACGTTAGGCATGTTTTAGATATGTCACATCATCCAGATAAAGGGTGTACTGTTCAAGTATTAGAAAGAGCCGTCTAGAGAACGGGTATCTCTAGCTTCATATTTAGAACACAATGCGAAATTACCCACAATAGATATAGACGAGCTGAATTGAAAGCTCGACCACCTTCCAGATTTACAAATCAGGAGTTGATAGGAAACATTCAAAATTACGTAAATAAAGTAAAAGTTACTGTGAAAGAAATGTTTAGATACTCACACTTTTCACTCTGGAAACACACCTGAATCAATCCAATAATCAAAATGAATAAAATCTTGCCCATTATCTTCTTTCAAGAAACACAATTCAAATATATACCGGTCGAAATTTTATTATAAATAATAAAAAAAAAATATATTATATAATTAAATAAATATAATATGCGGATTAAATTTTATCCAAGCAAAGGCAGATTGTGAATATTATTCCGCATTTTTTGACAAATGATAAAAATGACAAACACTCCAAATGCCAAGCAAGTCCTAAACACAAGGCCTATTGTCTTGAGTATGCTTAAATTTCTTAAAGAATTTTAATACGTAATTACATTCAACATTTAGTCCATGGTATTAGGAACCTATAAGAGGATCGCAATTAATCTAAGAGCCCATGACATTAAAATCGCCGTAAAAATCCTAAAGGACAGTTGTTGAATTTGTGCTTCGTGCAGGAAAGTTTCTTATGTAAACTAATCCTGGTTTAACTCGAAAAGACAAAGGTTGTTGGTGAAATGTTGCCAGGTCCGGAAAAAAACGTTAGCTTCCGGCCACCCCAGAACATGATTGTTACTATTATGTTCAAAAGAAATGAATCTTTTTTTTTTAATTTTGAAGATCACTATTGAAAGCGCATACTTAGTGATGCCACCGACATCTGTGAGTGAAAGAAGAGAAGGCAGATAACGAAGACAAAAAATGGAAGGAGAACAGTTTTTTAGCTGTCAAAGTTTGCCAGAGGAATAAGAAAGGTGAAAACGGTTTGGGGGGGGGGGGGGGTCAATCGGAATAATCAAAGGGAATCAAGGAAAAATAGTACAGGAATAACTAAAAATAGGAATTAATAACAGCACGGCGTATCAATACCATATCGGATTAAAGGTATAAAGATAGATTAACAGAATATATATCACCGTATGGCGCTCTGAGAGGTCGGATCAAATACTGATAATAATATACCAGGAGACTGTCATCACTGGATCATCTCCTCATCGCAGTCCTTTTGACAATATCCAACGTGATTGATATAACTGGATATTCGCTACATCAGTGTTTTTATACCCTAAATAATGAAATCATAAAGTACCTATGCTGAGTTTGACATTCCGTTTAGAAACACCCACGCATCATATTAAAAGTTATTTTGATTTTTGCATGTCCGTCCATCTATCCCCGTCCATCCGTACGATAGCTCTAGAGGGCGTGTACCTACTTGGGGAGCTGAAATTTTGTACACGGCCGTTTAAAAAAAAAGAAAAGTGAATTCCTTCGTGGAGCTGCTATACACAAATTTCGCTTTTCATTGTATATTTGGACACTGGTTAAGAACGCTTCAACGTAGAGAGCTGAAATTTATATACGGCGTTTTCATAAAAATAGTAAATATAACTTTTAAAATGGTATAAATCGCGTAATCCTTTCTTGGTATTGCCATATAAAAATTTAGGTTTTTACGTATATTGTGAAAATGATCAGTCCTAGACGCCTTATTGTACTGAAAACTTCTTCAAAATATGAAATACTATGATATGGGTTATAGCAAAGATCATCTAACAGAAGAATACGCATCTCGTATACTGAAAAGTTTTATATGGCGTGTCGTCCCATTATGACCCGTTCTCACAAATTGTATGAAAACTCTCTGCTCGTTAACGATCTGCCACTCACCTGTGGTGGATATTACCACCCGCTTTCACAAATTTTACGAAAACTCTGCTTTGAATGACAGCCCGCCGCCAGTCACCAGTAGTCAGTAGCAGCTGGCGGGTCGTCGTCGTCAAAACTCCCGTACAGCACCAGAGCCAGAGCCAGAGCCTGCACTCTGCATCATGCTCATCCCATGCATTGCATTGCGTGTTCTCTTTGCTTCTTTTACCTCTTCTCTAAGAAACCGGTTTTATCAAGAACACTTTGTCTGAGAGAATTTACATTTACATTTCATTCAGCCGCTGACATATGTATAGAATATGGCCTGACTACGTTCATAGAAATACACTGCAATCAATCAATCAATCAATCAATCAGAGTTCTTCACACGCGATTTACGAAACGAAACGAATTTTGACTGTCTTAAACCGAACCGATATCCCGGGATATTTGATAAAATACACGTACAGGCTTTAATTTTAGCCTAGGTTTCACTTTTGTCTTTGATACACTTTCACTTCAATTGTTCGAAAATTATTAACTCTAAGTTACGCGATGTCGAAAATTATTTACAGCTTGTTGCGCGACAGCAAGCTGTGTTCTTGTCATTAAGGTAGAAATACACTGCAGAAAGTGCGCTCATTTATATATTGCTGACTCTTTCGATCTAAGTACCAACTGAGAGAGAACTGTAAACAACAAATAAATAAGTGGGTTCGTGGAAATAAATGTTTTTAAAATATTTATTTGGGTTAATTAGTTATAAAAAGTGTTTTACCAAAGACAATATATTCATTAGATACGCAGAAGAAATTCCAAAGGTTTTATTAAAATCATTTTTCCAGTTGCATGCTCACTTTTTCAACTTCCCGCCAATGATTTTTTCAATATTGGCACCGTCGTAAGAACTCTTTTTGACATAAGATTTTGTGCCAACGTGAAATAGAAAATTAAGCAGCCCATATTATATATGTCAGTGATAGCAGCAGAACAGAGGGAGAATAGTAAGATGAGCGGATGGGATAGGAATTGGTGGGCTAAATATCTTCATGAATGTAGGTCGCTAAAATATGCTGTGCAAAAGTTCTAAGTCCCATGACACACTATGATATACACTCGAGACTAGACACGACCTAAAACCGGTTTTTGTATCGAGTGTGTATCAGCCCATGGTACACGTTGTTTATACACGGTTGATATACGTTCTTGAAGCAGGAAAGAAAATTCATCTTTTCCATATGCTCTATATGCACACAAACCGACTACACGCATACATATGTAATAAAACACTAGTGTATCATCCGAGTCTAACCTTCTTAATTGAGCTATACACGAAAATGGTCTAAAATAGTGCTAAGAAAACCAATTTTTAGTACGTTGTAACGCGTGTGTATCATCGTATGTCACCGAACATAGTGAAACATAAAACTTGGCTGCTGGCATCGTCGGCGGTATAGCTGTGGGTGGGGTAGTGGAGAACAGAGAGAACAGAGCAATATTCTCTCAGTCTCAAATCTTTGCTTCTTGCCGTCTGTTACCTCCCGACGTCATCACCAAAAACCCATACCAATCTCAAATCTTTGCTTCTTCCCGTCTGTTACCACCTCCCGACATCATCACCAAAAACCCATACCACTTGAGCATTTTCTTATTAAAGTTATATGTTCTTTACTGTCCGACGAACCGTTCTAGAAATATATGCGAAAAACCACTCCATCTATGGTATCATAAGAATTGATCTTAAACCAATTCTAGCTTTTTTACTTGTTTTTTTGTGTATGTAAATTGTTGCTAAATTTATTTTGAATAAGATAAAAAGAATGACGTAAAATGAAAACAGATTTTTTTTTCTCCTTAGATAAGTTCGACTAAAATATACAGGGTGTTTCCATACGTAGGTAGTCCATAGAGCAGGAGGCGCTAGTGCTCACCTAACAAAACAAAAAATTGTATGGCACGACGGAGAGGTCCATATCAACCGTTTCGAAGTTACAAAATGATTAAGAAAAAAAACTTAGTTTTTCACAAAAATTAAAGAGGAGAGTCTGCGGGTAACATTTTTTATAAAAACCAGTTACGTTCATGACCTATTTGCAAAATAATGCAAGTAAGAAAATCCGAAACTTTTGTTTACCCCACAATAATTCCTGAGAGGAATGCTAGGTTGGTTGAGCAGTCATTGGAAAGGCCATGAAGCTCTACATAAAATCAGCTTTAGGTGATGACCGTACACCCTGTGTATGTTAAGATACAGGGTGTTTTGTGAAAAACAAAATTTTTTTCTTAATCACCCTTAATCACCGTTTATATGGACCCTCTCTCCCCCCCCCCCCATACAATTTTTTGTTAGGCTGGGTGAGTACTATCACCTCCTGCTCTATAGACCACCTAGGTGACAGCACCGTATATATATGATAACAAGTAGCTGCGAATCAACTTTGTACGGAGCTGGCGAGGGGTTTTGGTGGGTAGAGCCCGCCAACCTTTCGTGTTTCACCTTCTGAAAATTCTGATCTATAAAATAAAAAATGTTCATTGCTCTGCATAACGGTATCAATCGTTTTCGGGTGGGGGTTGGTATATTACCCCTTTCGGTAATACCAGGCAAAATTTCGCCGCCAGCCTTTATCTTTTCGGGTTAAACCTGGTTTGAATCGTGAACTGATTGTGATGAAGACTTCCAATGTAATGAGCTTGAGGATTGCATATTCACTAAAATTCTTTTATAACCTAAATTCAAACATTTTAAGAATCTATGTACTTCTGGGTTGAGAGCAGTACTATTTTACAAACAACAAACAACCGAATTTATCATAACTATCCTCTCCACATCATTTCCCCATCGTTCGAAGTATCATTCCGTATCCAGACATTCTGCTCACCAATCCTCTTACATGGATTTGTTTTATTTAGCAGACTCCAGACGACAATATTTTATATCTTTGGAATCACAGATAAGATTGAATAAAATAGCCGTCGTAAGATTGTTTATTTTAATTTTGATTAGTGGTTACTGAAAATAACAGGTAGGAACTATATAGACCCAGTCGAATTTTTGCAGTTATAAAATTTATTGCCGAATATCTTACAAACGTTTGCATTTTAATATTAATAGTCACCAGTGACTTTACTTTTCAGCTCTTCGATATTTAACTAAACAATTGCTATCAAATATATGTGCAATTAAAAATACTAATCCTAGCATTCTCCTTCAACACAAATTAGGTTTGCCTATTATCATATTTAAGTGTAATTCATATTATTATTCTTCATTTTGTAATTTGTCATTATATTTTCAACCTCCTGCTCGCCACAGGAAATTACAACTCCAGAGATTATAATGATTGAGATGAACTTTTCAAAGTAGCTGCATCGCCATATCACAGCTTGCCTTCTATATTTTTACAATCCCGCCTAAGAATTAGTTTTAATTCGAGAACCAAGATTACAATATAGCCGTATAGTTAAGATTGAGAAAGTACTATATTACCGCCCTTTAGCTGCGTCGAGAGCAGTCCTTAGAGTTTGGGGGTATATTCATCTCTCCACAATATCCACAAAATCACAGTCAATCCAAGCGAACTGTACTTGCTTATCAATAAATTTGCTACGTGTAGATTCATATAATAATAAGAAATTTATCATGTCTGTGGTGCAAGGTCCAAAGGACTCTCATTAACGTGAGTTAAGAAGTAGCAATTGACCACCGCTTCTGATTTCATCAGGATGGAATGGAGATGTTCGGAGTTTAGTTGAGCTATCCCAATTGCTACTTCAACAATATTTGAATCGATTCCGAAACCATCTGGAACCAGACTTTTTTCTGACTATACCGCACACCATCGCATCCAACGTCACAGATATATCCTTAAACCGAACCCAGATTTTATGTTTTTTCGTATCGCGGTACGTTAAAATAAAGGGGGCTACTGTAGTGTCTACTATTTATTAGTAGTTAGTCACCACAGCACAACCTTGAAACGCTAATAACTAGATTTCATTTTTATTTTTAGTATTGTCTTACTTCACCTTTAGCATTAGAAAATCTCTCTCTCTCGCTAACTATCTTTCACTCTCTCACTCTCTCAGTAACTATCTTTCACTCTCTCCCTCTATCTTTCACTCTCTCTCTCTCGCTCTCTCTCTCTCTCTATGTCTCCCTCACTCTCTCTGTCTATCTCTCTTTCATCCTCACCTTCTCTGTTAAGTCGGCATCGGAGGCTGAAAAAAAATAATCTATCTTCATTCATACACTTGGAAATATTAAAACTCAATAATTTACTTATACACCAAATATTATTAAATTTTATATTTCTCTCATTATTTAATTACTACCATTTAAACATTGGAATTTTAGACTACATTCCATACCATTTAGCACAGATATGTAATTCTTAATATCCATATAAATCCGGCATATCGCTGACATCCATTTTTAATTCCTATTAGTAACTGGTGTGATTTACATTGCCACTAGTGGCATGCATTATAGGTATACGAATCTAGGTATTTACCTATCTGTGCTATTTGGAAAGAAAATTAACAATTTGGCTGACTGCTACAATTTAAAAATAAAACACAAATAGAACTAATAGCAAAGACTTGTAAAAAGAAATTTTCTCTAGAACATAACTACCTTTAGAGTCAAGATCCATTTTCTTTACAGAATTTATCCAAGATCGATATGTCATGATATCTGTATATACTCCGGGGAGCATTGGCTTTCCACAGCTTATTCCCCAAGATACAATTCCAGTTAGTTGATTGGCGCATACTAATGGTCCACCGGAATCAGCCAAGCAAGCATCGTATGCTCCATTCCAATCTCCAGCGCATATCGAGTCATCTGCCATAAAATGTTTATATCGTAATTTACAGATAGTGGTATTCAATATATTGACATCAGCTACCAACAGAACATCGGATAAGCAGTTTTCGCTAATCTATATAACAATTGTATAGTATCAATTATTGTGAAAGCATTAATATCTACTTGCTTACGGCTACAACATTTCCCCATCCCATTACTTGACATTCTTCCCCAACTTCCCTAACCACATCAGTTAAATTTATGGGCTGAACGATTGGATTATTGGACTCAATAATGCCTTTAAAAGATATCATACCAATATCATACTTCTTAATGCCAAAATTATAAAACCCATGGTATACGTATTTATTAACATCGAACACTAATGTAGATTCATCTCTCTTAACTCGATTCAAGGTGCCCATAACAACCCGTAAGTATTTGGCTTGAACGGTCTCCCCGGAGGACCTACAAAAAAAAACTTGCTCATTTGAGGTTTCATTCACATATAGAGATACTGTAAATGTTCTATTAGTGGCCGGATTTACTATTAGAAGTGGTTTATTCCAGTTCTTTAAGTCACCCAGTGCTCCAAAAAAATATAGAATACCAGCTCTCTCTTAAGCTGGGCAAAGCTTAATTTACAATAAGAAGAAGAAGTTCTTAATACAATAATAAAACTACAATTAGAACATTTGCGGTATATAATCTTACATAAAAAAGCAGTGAGCGGCGGTAAGAATTCTTCTTCGTGAAATCAATATCCCTCCACAAAAATGGCCTTCACCGAAAGGTTTGTCGATGCTTGTCTTACGTAAGGAAACAGTAAATTTTGCTGCATCTAAGTTAGCTGGCCTTCCACCGATGATTTTTGGACCTACACTTTCATATTTTGTAGTTTTCGAAAATTTATCGGGAGCGCTTTTTGGATCATTCAATAAAACTGAAATTGTTAATTATTAATTAAAATATGAAAATATAAAATTCCAAATATGTAATTTACTTCATATGCTACAAAATATCTTTGGCAACAAACTTACTTTTCAGACTTAGGGACAACTTCATGCTTTCTTATATAACTAAAATGGGTGTCACACCAAGAGCGCCACGGGGGCACGGCGTTTTGAGGTTGCCGCTACGCGATTACTCTTGCAAAATAAAATCATTAAGTCACACCAGGGGCCGGATTCTGTAACAGGAGAGATGAGACTTTTCGTTTTCCCTGATTCAAACTCCCCAATTCTCCATTCGCGATTCTCTAACATACTTGGTGAGTAGGGAAAACGTGAGAAGTGTCGCAATATTGAAGGACGGCTAACTCTGTGTGGGAGGGTCGTAGAGCATTGGGGTGTTCTCACACGGATTTAGGATTTAGAGAAAAAAAATATAGCTGTACAATTTCTGGGGGAGGGGCTTTTGGGGATGAGGGGTCGTACTACCCCTCATTGGAGGTTGTCCAAAATAATCATGTTTGGTATCAAATTAAAGAGGGAAAGCGGGTAATCGAGTGGTGTAGTTTGTTTTTGATCATTTTAACGTCATAAATTATTTTTTACCGACAATTTTTTGCACTTGGGTCATATCAAAGAACATATAACTTAACAAGAAGCTTCATCTGGCTTCTAAAAATGCACAAGTTGTGTGGTGGGGTCGAGAGGTAACAGACTGGAAGATCCAAAGATTTGAGACTGAGAGAATATTGCTCTGTTCTCTCTGTTCTCCACCACCCCACAGCTATACACACGCCCACGCCATCAGATATGCACATATTTCACTATGCTGCCTAGCTGAAAAGGCGACCCGGTTTTTCTATTAATTTAGGTACTCGAAAATTTTTCATAAGAACTTTTACATAGCATACCTGGCTCTGGTACTGTGCTGGTGCTTTGACGATGATTCAAAGCAAAGTTTTCGTAAAATTAGTGAAAGCGGGTCGTAATATCACCACCGGTGAGTGGTGGATCGTTAACAATCAGAGAGTTTTCATACAATTTGTGAGAGCGGGTCGTAATGGAACAACCCGCCATATAAAACTTTTTTTATGTATAAAATGCGTATTCTTTCTGTTGGATGTTCTTAAGTCATATACGCCCCAGTTTCTATATTTTGAACCATTAGTGCTCTGTTGTGAACATTTTTCGAATGGAAAATAAATTTCCACGATATTTTCGTACCAAAAACCGGCCAGTTTTTCATCTTAAGAAGGACTGATTTACTTCTTTTGCAGTTATCTCTAAAACCATTTAGCGGGCTCAAAAACTAATAACATATCTAATTAGGGGACATACTGTAGCTGCGATTTCGTTCAACCTTAACGTGCATATTAAAAATTTTAATAGCATTTCTGCTGTATTGGAAGACGACCAAATTGACCGTTTTCGCATGATTTTACGTTTTTAGTGGGTATCGTGCAGTCACCAAATCCATATATGTATGGGCCATCCCACACGAGTATTCCTGATGCAGTATGCAAACAGGTTTTCTGGGGAAGCGGTGAGAAGAAACAAAGAGATATATTTTCAAAGTGTAGAGATATCTCTTTGCTTCTTCTAACCTCTTCCCTAGAAAACCGGTATGCACACTGCATTAAGAATACTCGTGTGGGATGGCCCTATTTCTGCAAGGATTGAATGGATATTCATAATTTCTTTTTTTTTTATATCCAGAATTTATGTGGCTAATTCATAATTTAATTTGAAAATTCCTAGGTACCTACCTAGGTACTTACCTAGGCACATGCACAAAACACAACAAAAACCAGACAATACTACTGTCAGTTAAAAATTAATCGTCTTTCTTTTCCACTTTCAAAACACCGGAGAATTAACAAGTGGAATAAAGATTCGGGAATTCTCAAAATAAATTCGCCGAGTTACAACTTTCCAAGTGAATTAACTGTCAAAACAACTCTCATTTCCCAAATTCCCCAATTCTTTGTATTTACAGAATACGGCCTCAGGCGCGGCATTGCAGCGCGTGGATTTAGAAGATTACTCAAAAATACAATTTTGCCGCTGACGATGGCGGAAAGATTTTGTATTCATTCGCAATAAGTCCGTGCAATTCGTAAATTTCGACTTTTGGCATTAAGTATTCGTAGAATCAATCCTTATCATTTTTCTCTGTTTTCCTTCAACCAGAGCTACTAATAACACAACTTCTTCATTGGATCTAGAATACATTTGGATAAAATCTGCCGCTCCCACAGCTAAAATTATGTGCGAATAAAGACAACGTTTCATCATTCTAAGATAATGATGTATTTATAATAATATTTATATTTTTACATCAATTGAAATCAATTGAAATGATACGCAGTCCCATACACCCACTCAAAATAAATATTACATCCCAACAACCCACTAGGGACATAGCATAAGAGCACTCAGAATTTACCAAGCACTCAGCGCTTCGAGCTTTGTCCTTGAACACACAGCACGATCTAATGAATCATTAGCACTTTTTATTCATTAAGAAATTGCCAATTTTTATCGAGAATTAATTCTTCTACATTTTTTTTTCACATAATTGGACAGAAATTGATTGGAAAAAATAAATTTTGATATCCGCCGGTAATCTGCAAAATATTTCCTATATCTTACTACGTCTGAGCCCGGTTCCAAAAAAAAATTTCTACGAAAGCGTATCTAGTTTCCGCATGAAAATCCGACAAACCAAGGTCCGATATGGCCGAACCTCACGCAGACATAATACGAAATTTTGGTTACGCTCATGACACACACGCAATTAGCAATGCCTACTCCTTTAGTTTCCTGCTCGAAGGACCAAACCAAGCCACAGCCACTCAATTGAAATGTCCAATAATCAGTGCAATAACTTTAAAGAGTTAAATGTTACCACAGTTCAACTATTATCTAGTTGGCAGTCCTGTAGTTGGTGATGAAATTAAAAATGTCACCTACCGCAATGATGAGCGAAAATGTAGTCATCGCCGGTAGTCACAGTGGTTTTCGATTGGATAGGAAAGTGAAAGTCTGGATTTTTTGACAGTGGTTGTTGCTTGTGGTTGTCGCCGGTCGTCATAATTGTGTTTAAGCCTATAAGATTCCGTGTGTCACATAAGGTGTGCTCTTTTGTATCTCGTACAATGGTGAAATTATACATTGGACAGTGTAAGCTACACTGTAGAGTGTGTTGTGGTGCAATATTGCACTACACTACGGAATATAGTTCTACCACTAAAAATCACTAGAGAAATCTTTGGTCGCTTTGACTTTGCATAAACGGGTCAGTATAAGGTGCACTTTGAGGTGCATGAAATGCCCTTCATGATTACATCAGTCAAGTTGCTGCTGTTGATTCCTTACAGTCGGTGGGACAAATAACACACACACACACACACTGCAATACTTAACACTAGATTGATCAAGTGATTCATAATAGCTAATAAAAAAATTCACTTTCTGAAACTTACCCTAAATTAACATTGTTTTTTTTTTATTTAATTTTAGCATAACTTTGCCTGTATTCATTCTCTTTCATAGAGCTCAAATAAAGTTTTTGGCATATGTGTGTGGAAGTTACGACGTTTTAAAAATAAAGTTTGTTGGTTTCACCAATGTTTTCTGGGGGCATAACAAAAGGGTCGTAAAACTAGCCATCATTTTTGATATGGCAGAGAAATTATTGAAATTGACTACTTCCTTAATTTTCAAAAGAGAATCTATCTGGAAACATTGCTTCTAGCTTTGATCTTATAGTCGAAGAGGAAACAAACAGAAGTACGAAAATGAAATAAAAGTACCTATGAAAGAAATGCTTAGATACTCACACTCTTCACTCTGGAAACACAGCTGTAGTATGCCAATAAGTAAAGTAAAGATACTTCTTCCCATTACCGTTCAATAAACACAATTCAAAAATAAAACAGTCAAAATGATATAAAAAATATAAACGGCTGAAATTGAATTTTTTGAAATTTTTTTACATCTATTGACAAATGATAAAATTGACAAATACGCCTCATGTCATGAATGCAAGGCCTATTTGCTTGAGTCCTTTTACTACTACTACTAGTTACTCTAAACGTCTCCAGATATTAGTATAGTCTACGAGCATGGATCATTTTCGAATTATCCTATTCCTTTAATAGAGCAAAGTACGAAATTGTGCATCTTGGCCCTTAAGATTAATTACGACTTTTTTGATAAATTAGGTGGATTTAAGAGTGAGTAGCACCATGTTGCCATATAGAAGTAGTTAGACTACATTTGAAAATCAAATTATCATAACAATTGACATATTGAAATTTCTGATGTAGCTATCCAACCATTGCATATTTCCTATGACGACGTCTGAATTGCAAGCCAAAGTCGACATACGATTTAGCGTAAGCCATCTCGAGGTCGAGCCTTAATTGTTTCCTTCTATCAGGCTTGTTTGCTTGATTCAATGATAAATAAGCTTTTCGGGATCAAAGGAAAACTTTATTGCTTCTACAGTGTACTTGAGAGAGAGGTGGGTTGTTATGACATTACATTTCAAAACCTTCATGCATTAAGGGTAAGTAAATGTTCAAACATTTTTAGTAGGGCGGGGGTGGGGGCGAGGAAGGTGTAATAGATCCACAAAACTATGTTTTTAGCAGACCTGTAAAGTAATTAAGTACATTGGTACTTAAGTACTAGTATCAGTACCAGTACCTGGACGTGTACTTGAAAAATTTTAAAGTACCAGTACCGGGACTTGTACTTGAAATGTTTTTAAGTACCAGTACCTGGATTTGTACTTAAAATTATTTCAAGTCCAGGTACTGGTATTGTACTGGTACTTGTACTTGGAATTTTACAGGTACAGACCTAATAACAGTACTAGTACCTGGACTTGTACTTGAATAATTTTAAAGTACCAGTACCGGGGCTTGTACTTGAAATGATTTCAAGTCCAGGTACTGACTGATATTGTACTGGTACTTATACTTGAAATTTTACACGTCTGGTTTTTAGTCTACTTTTGAGAATCTTAACTTAGTCCTAACATTCTAAAATATTTGGAGTGTTCTTATACAAAACTGACAAAAGTCTGATTTGAATAGCTCCTGTACTCTAAACTGCTATTTATACATAAAAATGGTCTTCTGATAATGTTAAGCTTTTTTTCTTATCTTCTCAATCCTAATCAAATTTTTATATAATTTCTTAATAAAACTATTTAAAAAGTTTTATCTTAAGCAAATTACTACGATTTCAAAAAAAAAAAAATAACTCCCAGCTGAGTAATAATTTTATATGCGGATGTGCCGTGGTCCGGTGAATTCGAATCAATCTGCTTACACATACACTATTGCAACTATTACTCAGCTGAGAGTTATACCTGTGATACACATATAGGGTAAATTTTAATGAGTACTTAAATTAGCATGCACACACGGAGTAAAATTGTGTCACCAAATAATTTCGGGGTAGTCTATATCCCCAAAAATTCCTGGGTAATTGCAATTACACGCCATCTAGTAGTCGCTAGGAATATAAAATATATGTGTATCATAAAATAATTTTCATAAAACTATTTTATTATATTGTTAAGTAAAGTATATAGTAAGTATAGCCTTTGAGAAGGTAAGAAGACAAGTTTAAAATTACTGGAAGGCTATTTTAATGTATGGATAGTAGTTTAGGTTTTATGGCATATATAAAATCAATGTCTAGTCACTTTTCCATAAGTATCAATATAGAACATTTTAAAGATTCGGACCAGCACGCACACATACATATGTATTTTTATTTCATGGCTTTGGAAGCATTTCGCGAGGGTTTTGTTTCCAACCATCAAATCGTTCCACAAGAGATCCTAATTCTCCTGGATCTAATTCCAAGTAAATATAAACGTGATGTCCTGGAGCATGTATTACAACATGAAGTGAGGGAGTACAAGAATCTAATTTTCAAGAATTGTTCTAAGTTTGGAATATTTCTCATATCGATAGACATTTCTATCATGGTCCACCTAGCGCTAATAAAATTCGTTTTGGATAAATTCTTTGGTATTTAGCGTCATCCACTGGATATCTGCTTAGAATTTTCCGATTGGATATTGGCAAAAATGTGGCATTTAAGTCTGTTTTTGAGTCAGTAAAAACATTGTGAGACATTTAGTCATAAAATTTATATTGATAATATTTTACGTCACAAAAACTCTTAGAAAATTTACACACAGAGCGATTTGTCTCAACTATGGACAAGAAACTAGGACAGGAAGGTTAAGCCTTTGCAATCCGAGAATTTTAATTGGCATTAGACTTTTATCAACTCCCATGAAGAATAGCCGAGCAAATATAAAAGTAAATCGATCTGTTGATTTAGCCATACTAAGCTGAGGCAGATTTTCATAAACTCGACACTATATTGTGAAAATTGGCAATGGCAAAATAAAGTGATGTCGAGTATGCAAATGCGAAACGTGCTCAAAAAATCGATCTCTGATATACCCTAAAGTGCGGTATGCTAGAGCCAAGGAATTCGGCCAAAGAATTTTTGTACTTATTTCTTGAAGAAAAATTGACATTAGGTCAGGAAATTTTTGACAATTTAGATTTGATAATTGCGTGATATCTCAGACAATAAAAAAGTAATAAATAAAGTGAAGAAATGGATAATTTCCAATGAAAAATGAAGATACACGTAAAACAATTTTTATTCATCCATTTGTCCGTTTAAAATTGATTCACCTCAATTTTTCAATTATTCCACCAACGTCAAAATTTCTTACATGGGCTTTTTTTAAACAAGAGTAAATTTAAGTTCGACAAATAAAAAGGCTAGAATTGGTCTAAGACCGATTCTCATCATACCCTAGATGAATGCCCGTATGTAATTTTTTATGTTCACCTCTATGTGAAAGTATGATCTTTGAGTAGTTTTTCGCATATATCTCTAAAATGGTTCGTCGAACTGTAGAAATGGTTATAACCAATTTCATAGGATTTCATATTCGGAAGAACTTTCCAGTACATTAAAACCGTATATGACTGATCGTTTTCACAGTATACTTAAAAAACGTATTTTTATATGGCAACACCAAGAAGGGGCTGCCCGATTATGTCCATTTTTTAAATGTTTTTTACTATTACTATGAAAACAAAATATACCAAATTTCAGCTCATTACGACAATGTGTTCTCAAGTAGTGCCCAAATATATAGTAAAGAACGCAATTTTTGTATGGCAACAATACGAAGGGCTTGCCCGATTCGACCTATTTTCGAACTTCGGACGGACGGACAGACAGACTGACAGACGAACGGACATGCAAAAATCAAAATAAGTTTTAATATAATACGTGGCTGTCCAATCCATTTTGCTCTACAATCATTATTTCTAGGTGTTACAAATGGAATGACAAACTTCGTATACCTATGGTAAAAATTGGCCAAATCGGGCAACTCCTTCTTAAGATTTCGACACAAAAATTTCTTTTTTCAATTTATACATATTTGGGTATTTCCAGAGAAGGCGTCGACATAGAGAGCTGAAATTTTGAACACACCGCTTTCATAAAAATAGTAAATAAAATTTCAAAAAAGAACTAAATTCGGCAACCTCTTCTTAGTGTTGCCATAAAAAACTTTGGGTTTTCATTTTATTTAACTTATAATATTATTGGTCTTACACCAATTATAACTTTTACTCTTTTTTTTCTGTTTTTGTGCAGCACTTTTTCGATATCTTCACTAGAAAAAATTAATACTGTAGACTGAAATTAGCCGCATTTTTTCATGGACAGTTTTAATATGGTCTTAGATTAGATTAGATTTGTGTAGAGGTGTTCAGGCGTTACTCTTGCATTCGCTGTGACCTGAAAGAGCTATTGTGAATCGCCGTTCTACTATGTACTCCATTTAGACTGTTAATAAAGCTCAGAAGCATTTTGGGATTGAGATCCCACATGTAGTTTGGTGGAGAAAAAGCATGTTCGAAGTAGAGTAATCTCCACCTGACCAATGCTTGCAGAGCAACTCCAAGGTTTCATGAACATCCTTACAGAAGCGGCAGGATGAAGTCTCAGACAAGTTGGTCTTATTTAGGTGATAACGCAAGAAGCAGTAGCCCGAGAAGAGATCAGTAAGCAATTTAACCTCTGCTCTCCTGAGGTGTAAGAGTTCTTTTATTTATCTGTTGATAAACTTTTTTACCTGACGTCCTTGTAGCCTTTTCCCAATAAAGGCATTTTTTTTTTGTTCTCCGAGCTATTTAGGGTAGCTCTGAGGCATGATACAAAGATTAACAAGTTATGGCGGACTTCTCTGTCAATTGTGTGCTTACGTCATGCGGGACTATTGTCAATCAGGATCTGTCATTGTCTCAAGTCAAGATTATTTTAGTGAGATACAATTTCAGCTTTGTATTTCCAGACAATTTCAAACAATTCCATGAAATCTATAATTCTATTAATGATCTAATTAAATCAGGGAATATGACCAATACTAATTTACATCATGTTGTTTCATTTTAAGATATTCTGTTTTTCGTTTTTATATCATTAATGTATGTATACAAATATATATATAAAAAAAAACAGTAGAATTGCAACCAAATTAGAACTTTAACTAAATCCCAGGATGACTATTAGTTGTTGTCTTTTAACGACTGCCCTTCTTCATCATAAATATATGAGTTTTAAGCTTCTCAAATCAAAACGTCTGATTCCATAAACTTCAGGAATTCTGTATCGAATTTATAGTGGTATCACAGGTCGTATACTAATTGATTCGCCCCTAAAAAACAATTTGTAAATACCAAAAAACACGTCTATAGCTGTCAAATGACATAAGTCTCATCATGACGTAGCAACACAAAGAGTTCCTCTCGAATCGACCATACCTTGTTATCTTTGAATCATGACTCTAAGGTACTTAACACTTTGAAGTGCCAAAAAATGGCTTTAGTCCGACAAAGCAGTTTCCGCTCTTCCTTTGCCTAGGCCGTCAGAAATTTCATTGCCTTTATGTCCCTCATGTTCTCACATGGTTAGAAATTTTGGTATAAATTTTATAAGTTTTCATACCCTATATAGGTCCATACGAAAATTCGTATAACTTTTATGTACTTAAATCCTATGAAAATTTATTCTAAATCTTTTATACGAATTATAATAAAATAGTATAGCGGAATGTATAAAATTTGACTGCATTCGTATATGAGAATATACGGGTGTCCCGTACGTACCGTATTTTCTTTATACCACGGATTCCTCACTCAATTTCGAGAAATAAATTGTATGGGAGGAGAGCCGGAAAATGCACGGTGTGGGCGGTAGGGGGGTTTTGTGATTTTTGGTGCTTTTTATCCTAATACCATGTAACTTTCTTGTTATACACCCTATGAAGGTAATAGTAAACCCTCTACCGTTTCCAACAAATGCTCAACCACCTCTCTACTTCCTTTCCGTCGGCAGTTATAGGATGTCAAAGTCAAAAAATTGGATAATTTTGCAATTTCTTTTTCAATTTCAACGATTTTCCCGCCAAAATGCATGATAACTATACAGTTTTATGACAAGATTTAAAGACCCCGGAATGTTACCTTTATTTTGACTATACACATGTACCTACCTAAATGCTACCGTTTTTTAGATATTCCCGTTTTTATGGTGCATAAATTCATTAATTTTGCTAATAATAATAGAAATCGCGCCTAATTTTATGCAATTCCACGCAAATTAACAAAATTAATGAAATTATGCACCATAAAAACGGGAATTTCTAAAAAACGGTAGCATTTAGGTAGGTACATGCGTATAGTCAAATTAAAGGTAACATTCCGGGGTCTTTAAATCTTGTCATAAAACTGTATAGTTATCATTCATTTTGGCGGGAAAATCGTTGAAATTGAAAAAGAAATTGCAAAATTATCCAATTTTTTGATTTTGACATCCTATAACTGCCGACGGAAAGGGAGTAGAGAGGTGGTTGGGCATTTGTTGGAAACGGTAGAGGGTTTACTATCACTTGAGATGCAAATCACCACCTTCATAGAGTGTATAACAAGAAAGTGACATGGTATTAGGATAAAAAGCACTCAAAATCACAAAACTCCCTACCGCCCACACAGTGCATTTTCCGGCTCTCCTCCCATACAATTTATTTCTCGAAATTGAGTGAGGAATCCGTGGTATAAAGAAAATGCGGTACGTACGGGACACCCTGTATATATATGCTTATAATTCTGGTCTATATATTTTATACAATCCTTGCATAAAAGTGAAAATAGAATATATAAATTTATTCAAAAAATGATCTACACTGAAGTGGAATCAAGGATAAAAGATAGGGTTCTGAACTAAAAAAATAGTATTAAATTTATTATTTTATATTATTTAAATTTATTTTAGTTATTATTTAGTTTTTAATTATTATTGCTTCCGCTTGCTGGAGGAGGTAGTAATTTTAATAAATTTATTACTGAAAGAGTTCTAGTTTGTGAGAAGAAAATTTAAAAATAGTCAGAGTGCGAAGAAGTTAACAAAAAAATTTTCTACACTTACCATTTTCTCGAACTTATTTTTGTCTTTTTTGCTCTCTTCTTTCTCCTTTTTGCTGATTCACATTGGAATCTGCGAAAATAATCGATCTTCAGTTTCCATTCTTGTCTGATTCTGCATACGCTTGGCAAGATCATCATTATCATTATTAGAAATCAACAGTTTATGCATATAACATCATTTTTTTATTTCTCTTATAATTCAATTACTAAAATTAAAACATTAAATTTTTAAATTACACAGATATATAAATCTCAATTAGATATCCGGCACATCGCTGGGATACATTTTTGACTTATCTATGCTAAGTAACCGGTGTGATTATAGGTATACAAATCTGCATATTTACCTATCTATGCTATTTGGAAAGAAATTTAACAATTTGGAGGATTGTTAGTATTTAAATTAATTAAAAATTAAATATAAATAAAACTAATATCAAGAATTTGAAAAAAGAATATTTTTCTAGAGCGTAACTACCGATGGAGTCAAGATCCATTCTCATTACAGATTTTACCCAAGACCGATATGTCATTATATCTGTATATACTCCGGGGAAAAGTGGCCTACCACAACTTATTCCCCAAGATATAATTCCAGTTAGTTGATTATCGCATATCAATGGTCCACCGGAATCAGCAAAACAAGCATCGTACCCTCCAAACCAACTCCCAGCACATATCGAGCCATCTTCAATCATACCTTCGTATTGCAATTTACATAAAGTGGGACTCAATATATTAATATCCGCTACCAACAGAACATCGGATAAGCATTTTTCGTTAATCTATATAAGAAGTGTATAGTATCAATAATTTTGAAAGCATTAATATCAACTTGCTTACGGCTATAACATTTCCCCATCCCATTACTTGACATTCTTCCCCAACATCCCTAACCACATCAGTTAAATTTATGGGCTGAACGATTGGATTATTGGACTCAATAATGCCTTTAAAAGACAACATACCAATATCATACTTCTTAATGCCCAAAGAATAAAACCCATGGTAGAAGTATTTATTAACATCAAACACTAATGTAGATTCGTTTCTCTTAAGTCGATTCAAGGTACCCATAACAACTTTTATGTTTTTGGAATCCACCTTATCCCCATGGGATCTACAATAAGATAAAATAAAGTTTCATTCACATACAAGGTACTGTAAAATGTTCTAATAATAACCAGGGTTATAGAATTTATAATACAAAGAACTACTAAATACTGGACTACTATTAGAACATTCGTGATATACGATCTTACGTAAAGAAGCAGTGAGCGGCGGTAAGAATTCTTCTTCTTGAAATCAATATCCCTCCACAAAAATGGCCCGCACCGAAAGGATAGTCCTGGTTTTTAGCTCGTATTGAAACCATAAATTTTGCTGCATCTAAGTTAACTGGCCTTCCTCCTATGATTTTTGGGCCTGCACTTTCATATTTTGAAGTCTTAGACTCAGGAGCGCTTGTTGCATCTTTCACTAAAACTGAAATTTTTAGTTTATTAATAAAAATATGAAAACAGTGTATTTTACTTCATATACTCCAAAAACTCTTTTGCAGCTATTAATTTTTCGGACTGATAAGTAACTAAAATTATGTGCTAATTAAGGATTAAAGTCTAATTTTGACTGTATAAATTATGGTGCAAGCTACGAATAGTTCTTTCTATGAAAAATTTTTTGCTGCTCCTCTTCCAATGTAATTATGTAAATATAATCAAATTTTTTCTAGCTTTGAAGTTATACTCAAAGTTAATATCTGAACCTCGAGCATTCGGAAAACTGGCAGAATTTCGTTTAGTTAAGCCCAAGGTAGATGATGTTAACAGTCAAACTGATCCCTGAAGTACCAAAAGAAATCATATGGAGTTAAGTCCTCTGATAGGAATAAATAGGAGGATACTGTAGCAAAATAATGCAGATTTTAACTACTACTGTTTGGCCATTACAATGTGTGTCCATCTAATCCAAAGAAATGAGACTGGTGATAAAAAAGAAGTTAAGCAGCACTAAATGCATTGTTGTTCTCATGTAGTAAAATCAAAATTAGTCAAAGAATTCAGACAAATTCTTAACACAACTTCGACAAAAAATACAAAACGTTGTTTTCGCTTGCTTGAGATGCACGTCCTCAATATCAACAATTCAACAAAAGATGAATTGGCGACTATTAATCAAGGAAATTTCTTAAATAATACTATGAACTAATATAGTTGAAAGTTTTTCTTCCTGGAAGAATGTGTTAGTGGAAAATGCGCTAAATAGAGCCCACCTAAATTGGCTAAGAATGAGTATAGCCGAACTTAATTCGTCAAAACGCGGACACATCCCAGATTTATAACTAAATAAACTACTTAGTTGATAGGAAACAAGCCGAAGTAACTACTACAATGAAACAAAAGTACCTATGAAAGAAATGCTTAGATACTCACACTCTTCACTCTGGACACACAGCTGAAGTATTCCAATAAGTAAACTAAAGATAGTCTTTCCCATTACCGTTATTCCTGAAATTGTCTACTACTAAGAGAAATCTTAGAACATTAATTCACATCCTTTGACAAATGACAAAATTGACAAAATCTGCTAATGCCAATCACGTCGAAATCAAGGCCTATTTGCTTTGTTGTTCCTAATCTCCTAGATCTATCAACAAATTCGGTAATAAAGCCTAGTATCAATTTCGGATAAAGCAAAATTTAACGCCGTCTCCAAATATTTCACATTAAAATCGCTGATAAAATTCTGACGTATGTTAATTTGGAGAAAACAAAGTGACAGATACATAAAAAATTCAAAACAATTAAAACTGTTAAAGCACAACTCCTAAGTAAGTACACCGTTGGACGTTCACTGAAAAACTCTCTTTATTTTACATTTTTCTTTCTATATTTATACAAAAGTAGTCTTATTAATACGCGGAAACTGTAACTTACTTCCGACCCAACGCTTTGTATACACAACGCATAATTATTACAAAGTGTTAGGTCATACGTACTTCATTCACCTCTATTTGTAAACAAATCGCGGCACTCGTCGCTTTTGTACATACATATCACATACATTTTGTTCCGACTATTACATTATGGCATTTGTTGTTACATACGTGTACATACATAAATATCGCATCAATCTTGCCAAACGCTAACAGCTTGTTGCTCTTTCATCTTGACATTCATGATTTACATACGTACCTACATAAATATTAATTTCATCATACACAAATCGTGAATCATCACCTGTGTTTAGAGAATACAATCCCGGGATCTCGAATCTCAGGATCCCGAGATCCAGGTGGTCCTGAAAATCCCGGGACTTTACTTGACTAATCTAGGGATTTTCGGGATTGCCAGAAACAGGTCTAGTTTGCATTCCGTAGTCCGTTGCCTTGATAATAACATTGCCTAGATCAGGGATTCCCAAACTATTATGGGCAAGAGACCCCTTTCCCAAAATGAACTGATACCTCAGACCTCCATAGCCAGATTACTTTAAAATTCCTATCTCTAGGTCTTTTGCCTATTGATACAAAATAAAGTGTTTTCCAATAAGAGGTGTTATTTTAATTAGCCCGCTATTTCAGTAGATGTCACTTTTGGAGCTGTCATTTTTTGACATTTGACAAGTAGAAACTATGCCATTAATAAAAATAGAACGATACATGATTCAACAACGCATTGAAATTATTAAAATTCACTATAAAAATGGTGAAAATGTGGCAGAGACGGTTCGTAAAACTCGAACATTTTTGGGTCGTCGTGAAGCACCTTGTCGGACCGCAATACAGAAATTGGTAGAAAAATTCGAGCTGTCGGGACAAGTTAGTGATGTGAAGAATAAAACCCGTGCACGTCGCTCAAGAACAGCCGAGAATATTGCTGCTGTAGTCGAAAGTGTTGAAGAAAACCCAGGTTTGTCCATTCCTCGTCGTTCTTTGGAATTAGGCATTCCACAAACGTCATTACACCGTATTTTGCATAAAGATTTGTTTCTTAAGGCTTATAAATTTCAGTTAACACAAGAACTCAAGCCGGCCGATCATCAACAACGTCGAGTCTTTGCTGATTGGGTCCTTGAAATGCATGAAAATGATCCGGAATTCCATCGAAAACTCATCTTGAGTGACGAGGCCCATTTCCACCTCGATGGCTTCGTCAACAAGCAAAATTGTCGCATCTGGGGCTCAGAAAACCCAAGAGTTATTGTTAAAAAGGATCTCTATCCTCAACGTGTGA
The DNA here is from genome assembly GCA_963924295.1 of Dioctria rufipes. Lineage (NCBI taxonomy): Eukaryota > Metazoa > Arthropoda > Insecta > Diptera > Asilidae > Dioctria > Dioctria rufipes. The sequence continues at coordinate 32,885,822 of OZ002742.1, forward strand.
CTGTTTGGTGCGGTTTATGGTCCCGCGGGGTCATTGGACCTTACTTTTTCGAAAATGAGGCTGGAGTAACAGTTACGGTGAATGGATTGCGCTATCGACAGATGATTAATGATTTTTTATGGCCGGAATTGGATGGTATTAATCTGGACAACGTTTGCTTTCAACAAAACGGCGCTACGTGCCATACAAGCAACGAAACCATTGATTTTTTACGGGAAAAGTTACCGGACCGTGTTATCTCTCGAAGAGGTGATCACAATTGGCCACCGAGATCTTGTGACTTAACACCTTGCGACTTCTTCCTTTGGGGCCACGTGAAAGAGAAGGTCTACGCCAACAGCCCAGCGTCGATTCAAGACCTCAAAGATGGAATTCGTGAGGCTATCGAGGACATAGGGCAGCCACTTTACGATTTGGTTATGGAAAATTTCATGAAAAGAATATGGTCCTGTAGGCGTGGTCGTGGTGGTCATTTGGCTGATGTTATTTGCCTTTATTAACGGCATACCTTCCTCTTTATAATGAAATAAAGATCCGATCATTTATCTCAAAAAGTGGCATTCTTCTTTGAATATCAAAATAACACCTCTTACTGGAAAACCCTTTACTTACCAATTTAAAAACTTGGCGGTTGGTTAAGTGAGTAAATTTGACATAATTTTCTCATCAAAATTTAACAAAATAAATAGACATAAAATTCAGTAAATATCAAGTGTAATGAATAATTATTAATACAAATTACGTAAACATAATTAAGTAGGTAATTATTTTTTGAAAAAAAAAAACATTAAAATCGCAAAGTAAAGATAAAAACAAATAAAAAATTCTGTGTGATTAATGAACCTGGTGACTTTCTACCAATCTAACTAAATCCGGTTCAATATTGGTGAGTTGCAGCCTTAAAACTCCGAGTTCTTTGTTTTGTAAAAATGTTTCTAACCACACTGAAGCCTTTTTCGACTAAGTATGATGATTGAAAAGCGATAAGGTATTTTTATATTTCAGCAATGTTCCACAATGCAGGATACTGTGCTTCAATGTTGCATTGCAACCAGAACTTCTGATAGCCTTGGTTGAACTTTTGCTTAAGCTCCTCGTCTGTACTGATGGTAATCAACTCTTCTTGAATTATCACATTGTCTTCTTCCATGGCTGTGATATTGTATGGATTTATTATCCATTGAGGAATTTGTAAATTTAACAGATCCTCAAACCTCTTAGTAAAATCCTTGTGTAATGCGTTCAAGTGAGTAACATATGATAAAATAGCATCGTCTTGAAGCATTTCTGGTAATTTTGATAAATGCGGAAACTGTGAATATTTCTGCTTTAATTTTGTTTATAAAGGATGAGTTTACCCATAAAGGCCGATATTATTGATTTTGTTTTAATCAAGTTGAGATCGTCACCCTGCAGCTGCAATATAACTTTGTTCAACATACCAAAGATATCAGTCAAGTAATAAATATCTGTTTTACAATTATTCAGTTTTTCTTTCAAATTCGGATCTTTTTTTTTTTTGTAAAAACTCCAACACAGATTCAAAAAGAGCTGAAAATCTTGCTAAGCAAGAACCTCTTGATAGCCTGCGAAATTCAGTGTGCAGTAATCGAGTAAAGACTTCGTCGTTTTCCTCACATAGCTGAGCAAATAACCGAGAGTTCAAACAATTGCTTCGAATCTTGTTGATAGCATTTATAACATATTGTAAAGACTGATACAATCTAGGACTCTGATTTTTTACTACTATATGCTTTCTGTGAATCACGCAGTAGTAGATGAGTGCATTATCATTCAAGCTCCAACGAATTTCAAAACGCAAATGAACTTTCAACTTAAGTGCAAGCTTGTTATTTAGTAAAATATCAGTAGCATTTTTGGACTTAAACTTGATCATGATTTCGTTAATGTTAAATCGGTGTATACGCGTCAAATACAGAGCAAGTCAAAACGTGCCTGAAAGACTTGTACGCTCGAACATATTATCATGCACGAACTTGTCCACGCTTATTGACTTGCCCAGTTTTTCATCTTGTACGAACTTGTGCACGCTTATAGAAACTACAACAATGATACTTCCTACTAAAATATTATTCATTCTTATAACAAGTTGGCAGACGTCACTCAACTCATACAGTATCTTGAAAGTTTCAAATAAGAGCTTGTGTTAATTAATAAGGGTCGATTTTTAGACCTCGTCGACCCCCAAAATCAGTTTTCGTTTATGTCGACCCCTGGGAAACCGATATCGACCACAAGGGGTCGATATTGACTACTTTAGGAATCCCTGGCTTAGATTATATTAATAGCATTTATTACATAGCGACAAAAAACAACCCTGAGATACGGAGTGAAAAATCAAATCTAAATCTCTTTTATTAGTTATCATGTAAACGAAAACATAAATAATCCAGTACTATATAAATTAAATAACAAAAAGTAACGAGCTTATTTATTTCGTTTAAAATCATACTAATTTTGATTTAATAGTTGGTACATAAAGTGTTTTCCAATAAGAGGTGTTATTTTAATTAGCCCGCTATTTCAGTAGATGTCACTTTTGGAGCTGTCATTTTTTGACATTTGACAAGTAGAAACTATGCCATTAATAAAAATAGAACGATACATGATTCAACAACGCATTGAAATTATTAAAATTCACTATAAAAATGGCGAAAATGTGGCAGAGACGGTTCGTAAAACTCGAACATTTTTGGGTCGTCGTGAAGCACCTTGTCGGACCGCAATACAGAAATTGGTAGAAAAATTCGAGCTGTCGGGACAAGTTAGTGATGTGAAGAATAAAACCCGTGCACGTCGCTCAAGAACAGCCGAGAATATTGCTGCTGTAGCCGAAAGTGTTGAAGAAAACCAGAAAACCCAGGTTTGTCCATTCCACGTCGTTCTTTAGAATTAGGCATTCCACAAACGTCATTACACCGTATTTTGCATGAAGATTTGGGTCTTAAGGCTTATAAAGTTCAGTTAACACAAGAACTCAAGCCGGCCGATCATCAACAACGTCGAGTCTTTGCTGATTGGGTCCTTGAAATGCATGAAAATGATATGGAATTCCATCGAAAACTCATCTTGAGTGATGAGGCCCATTTCCACCTCGATGGCTTCGTCAACAAGCAAAATTGTCGCATCTGGGGCTCGGAAAACCCAAGAGTTATTGTTGAAAAGCCTCTCTATCCTCAACGTGTTTGGTGCGGTTTATGGTCCCGCAGGGTCATTGGACCTTACTTTTTCGAAAATGAGGCTGGAGCAACAGTTACGGTGAATGGATTGCGCTATCGACAGATGATTAATGATTTTTTATGGCCGGAATTGGATGGTATTGATCTGGACAACGTTTCCTTTCAACAAGGCGGCGCTACGTGCAATAGATATTTAGATAAGTAAGCCAATTAATAAGTCAATAAATGAATCAATGGATTGAATGAATGAATAAAATATTTTAATCCTTCAATCAATTAAAAAACAATCAGAAATGTGTCATAGAAATGAAATCCTTCAATTAATCAAAAAAAAAATCTGAAAATTGTCATAGAAACAGGCAATGTCAAACTTTTACCAGCATTTTAATGCGCTGCGCATTATAATGTTTAGTAAAATAAGTGGAGACATACAAAGCGCCATCTATCTTTCAAATATTCACTTTTTACCAGTGAACTCCGTAGCATGATACAAATATTAACAAGAATGGCCGACTTTTCTGTCAATTGCATGCCTACGTCATGTGGCGACTATTGCCATTCAGTGAAATCTGTCGTTCTGTCAAGTTGATATAATAATTGTAATGTCGCAGTCTAATCCCGAAAAACGGCCAACAATCGGACAACTTCTTAATTTTGAGTTGACAATGGCACAATGTTCTGATCTGGTGGAGAATCATGACAGCAAGGGCCGCAGGAGAACAGCTTTAATTAAAATAAATGTGATGGCAGTGAACGATACAAAACTGGACTCAGGAATAATTACGGGCGTACAGGTGAGATGAAATTAATTTATATGAGCAACTATAAACACTAATCCTGTTCAACTTGCCGTCAATCTACGAGATGAGAAAGAACACAGATCCAGCAGCACTGCCTCTTTTCTGAATATCCAAATGGGTTGATTATACTGATAAGTATGGCCTTAGATAACAACTGCGTGACAAAGGGGGTACCATGTTCAATGATACTACAAAATTAATTGTGCCAAATGGCAAATGTTCACTTCATTTATAAAGATGGAAAGGAAACATACATGACAACCGTTTAATATCCTTCAGTATTGTACAAAAAAAAATGAAATTGCTATCGTATATAAAGCGTTGTAAGATTTATTATTTTGAATATAATAATTAATTATAGATGAGTTTCCAATTTAAAATGAAATCCTCTCACGTCTTTTCCTCGAATTATCGTTTTAACTACATGAGACGTACTTATTTTGCTTCCTGTTGCATGATCAACTGACATAATTCTTGTCGTTACGGCATCTAGAGGTAATGTTATTCCACCTGATATTCCTCCAGCAGATTCTCCGAAAATATCAATACTGAAAAGAGTAAGTTCAGTTTCAGTAACAATTGCCCAATGCAATTTCCTGAAATATTGTCTAAATATATCCTCTATAAACTCCCTTTTGTATTCCTTCAGTTTTATACGCAGTCCGCAATATTTCTGTTGAAGAAACACCCATTTTCGATTACAAGATTACAAGAGTTTGTCTTCTTTACTTGGAAATTTGACAATTTGAAAATTACTTTTGTCATTGGCAATCACATTTGTGTCAGCATGACGTAGTAACCCAAAAAGTTCCTCTCGAATCGGCCATACCTTGTTATCTTTGTATCATGCTCCGTACTGCACTAGTAAAGACCTCAGTAAAATTTTTGCTTGTGATTTTACCAGCGTCAACATTTTTACGAAAATGGACATAGAAAGCGCCATCTATCTTTCAAATATTCACTTTTTACCAGTGAACTCCGTACTGCACTAGTAAAATCATCAGTAAAATTTTTGCTTGCGATTTTACCAGCGCCAATATTTGTACGAAAATGTAATTTTTTACTCGAGCTCGATACTAGGCTTTAAGGTTTAATAGGAAATTCATCACCAGTAGAAATTCATTCTTTCAATGCTTTGCACTAGATGCGCACCCCAAGGTCGTTTTTTGGTCTTAGCATTAATGAATATGTAAACTTAAAATAATAAAATTAAAGTCTCTATTAGTGATTTATTGTACTACTCCCGCCAAACATGGTGTTTTAAAAAATTTCCCTGACATACAAAGCTAGGTTACATTTATTGCAAAACCTATAACTTGACAAAGATCTTACCTAGTCTGAGTTCCCTGGTAAACGATAAGTTGATCTAACCAATCAGATGTTTCACATAACAGACAAATATTAATATTAACTTTTGAACGGAAGAAGATATTGAATTAATTTTTTGTTTTGTTTTTTTATTTAAATACAGTCCTTTACAGGTCACATTTTAGAAGAAGAAAAAGATGTCCATTAGGGTGGCCCAAAAATGTATGGATTTGCAAACCATCTTTTTTCTTGAGTCTTTTTTTAAATTAAAGAGAACTTAGTTACGAACTTATTGCAGTAAAAGTTGTTTTAAAAAATTAAATTCTTCTATTTTTTATAAATTTTTCAAAACGAAAATTGGAACCGGAACTCCAATTTTTTGATTTAGCGTCAATTTTGTTGTAAGGAAAAGACGCACGCTGATGTACTTTTTCTACTACATATAATGGAATCTATAATCGATAATCTTCCAAACAACTACAACTTAAGGTGTTCATGTAGAATGTGAACTGTTTTCAAAATGCGATTTTCGAAGGTGAAGCATTTTGGAAAATTACAAACATGTGCCGATCTATAAATCAAACGAACTTGTATTAATGAAACCTTCTTTTCCAATTACTAGATTGGACACCCACGCATAATATTAAAAGTTATTTTGAATTTTGGTTGTCCGCCTGTCCGTTTTTTTGTCTGTCTGGCTGTCTGTCCATCTGCCCGTCCGTAAGGTAACTCGAGAGCACGTTCACTTAGAGTGCTGAAACTTTGGGTTTTCACTATATATTTGGACACGGCCTGAAAACGCGTCGTCCTGGAGAGATAAAATTTTGTAGGCCGCGTTTTCATAAAAATAGTAAATAAAATTTCAAAAATGAACTAAATCGGGCAACCCCATCTTGGTATTTCAATACAGAACTTTTGGTTTTCACTTTGTTTAACTTTTATGTTCATCTAGAATATAATATTATTGGTCTTAAGACCAATTGTAACATGTTCTCTTGTTTTTTGTATAATTCATTTTGATACAGTGCAAAAGTGTAATCTTAATACGTTTTTGAGTTAGTAATTCCTATTATTATTAAACGATGTAATTTACATAGCCCAATAGTTATTGCTAACTGAGGAAAGTGGCACGCATTAAGTATACAAATCTTGGAATTTACCTACTTGTGGTATTTGAAAAGAAAATTTAACAATTTGACAAATTGTTTGTATTTAAATTACTTAAAAATGAAATACAAATAAAACTAATAGCAAAGATTTGTAAAAAAACTTTTTTCCATGAGCATAACTAACTTCAGAGTCAAGATCCATTTTCTTTACAAAATCTATCCAGGATCGATATGTCATGACATCTGTGTATATTCCGGGAAAGTTTGGCTTACCACAACCTATTCCCCAAGATACAATTCCAGTTAGCTGATTATCGCATATCAGTGGCCCACCGGAATCAGCCAAGCAAGCATCGTATCCTCCATACCAATCTCCAGCACATATCATGCCATCTTTCAAACGACCTCCGTATTGCAATTTACATAAAGTGGGACTCAATATATTAATATCAGCTACCAATAGAATATCGGAATGGCATCTTTTTTTAGTCTATAAAAAAATTTTGTATTATAATAAATAACATCTAATTGAAATAGTATACTTACGTTAATAACATTTCCCCATCCCAATACTTCACAATATTGGCCAACTTTCTTAACCGCATTAGTTAAATTTATGGGCTGAACGATTGGATTATTGGCATCAACAATACCTTTAAATGATAACATAGCAATATCATACTTCCTATTGTGAATATTATAAAATCCATGGTAGAGGTATTTATTAACATCGAATACTAATGTAGATTCATATCCCTCAAATCGATTTAAGGTGCCCATAACAACCCGTAAGTCTTTGGCTTGAACGGTCTCCCCGGAGGACCTACAAAAAAAAAAAACTTGCTCATTTGAGGTTTCATTCACATAAAGATACTGTAAATGTTCTATTAGTGGCCGGATTTACTATTAGAAGTGGTTTATTCCAGTTCTTTAAGTCACCCAGTGCTCCAAAAAAATATAGAATATCAGCTCTCTCTTAAGCTGAGCAAAGCTTAATTTACAATAAGAAGAAGAAGTTCTTAATACAATAATAAAACTGCAATTAGAACATTTGCGGTATACGATCTTACTTAAAGAAGCAGTGAGCGGCGGTAAGAATTCTTCTTTGTGAAATCAATATCCCTCCACAAAAATGGCCCGCACCGAAAGGATTATCTGCTTTTTTAAGTCGCATGGAGACCATACATTTTGCTCCCTCTAATTTGGCTGGCCTTCCTCCAATGATTTTCGGGCCTACAATTGCATATTTTGTAGTTTTAGAATCGGGAGCGCTTGTGGCATCTTTCGCTAAAACTGAAATTTTTAATATTATTAATTAAAATATGAAAACAGGAAATTTCAAAAGTGTATTTTACTTCATATTCTTCAAAATCTGTTTGGTAAATATAATATCTATTTTTCGGATTGATAATTAACTAAAAATATGTTCTAATTAAGGGTTAAAGTCAAATTTTGACTGTATAAATGATGGTTCAAGCTTGGAATAGTTTCTTAATGATGATTAAAGAGACATGACTCGCTGAAGCACTTTGTTGCACTTGCTATATGCACGTGCAATCGATTGAAACCAATTCACAAATTTTTATTTTTAGATTTGCGATGATAATTATTTACGATATTCATAGATAGTATCTTCACTGGGAGTTGTCTGATCACGTCGGGGTCACCATTTATATGTGGGATGGGTTGTGTATGGAAGAACAACACATATCTCCACTATATAACTATTTTATTTAGACAACTTAATCTATTTACACTACTGAAAATATCGCTAAGTAATTATCGGCTCGGCAGCTGTGATGAGACTGGTGCGGACTCGACTCGGTTAAAAAACTGGAGACCATTACCGGATATTGGAGAATGGAGAACCGTACTAGTTCGTTTGCTATGGTGCTAGACTTTTTGGGAGAGTCTAGAAAGTCCGCTTGACCAGTACTTTTTGGGATGACAATTCTTGCCGCCACAAGGTGTTAAGGTCGATGATACTGTTTTGTAGTATTTAGTTAAAATCTGTAATCTAATTTCTTTCAACTTTTAAGTTGAATTCGAAGGTAATATCTGAGCTTCAAACATTTGAAGGACTGGCAGGATTCTGTGAAGCTATACCAAAGGTAGATGTTAACAGAAGTTAAGGCAAAGAAATCATACGAAGCTGAACCAGCTGATAGGGATACGCTCTACCGCAAGCCTCCCAATTGATATTCCAGTTGGGTCTGTGGGCTCTCCAAAATCTACATCTGAATCTATACGTAAGTGTATTAGCGTGATAACCTTACCCAGCTGGAAAATGAGTATAGGTAGTTAATGAAAGCAGTAATGAAGAACAATGACAGATAATGCGGTTATTCTGTCAGTCTGATTTAATTTACATTTCAATCAATTTTTATACCCTAGATGAAGGGTGTACTAAGCTTGCTATTCCGTTTGTAACGTATACAGAAATTTTCCTGGTAGAGCACAAATGGGTTGGACACCCACTCACAATATTAAAATTTATTCCGTCCGCCTGTTCATTCAGTCGTTCCGTCTGTCCGTCCTCGAAAACATGTTCACTTAGAGTACAGACATTTTGATACGAGCTTGTTAAAAAAAAAAAAAAGTTAATTTAAATACGAAAATGAGATCAATCGGGCAAAACCTTCGTGGGGTTGCGATACAAAAATTTCGTTTTCCCTGTAGATTTGGGCACTGCCCGAGAACGCGTTGACATAGAGAGCTGAAATTTGGTACAAAGTGTTTTCATAATAATAGCAAATAAAATTTCAAAAATGTACTAAATCGGCCAACCTCTTCTTGGTGTTGCCATTCAAAACTTTGATTTTTCACTATATATTTGGAAACTTCCTGGGAACGGCTCGATGTGTAGAACTGAAATTTTACTGGAACAACTTACTCGCTACTGTTAAAAATTTGATCCAGTCCCACTCAGTGAACATAACAAATAGTAAATAGCATTTTCAGGTATTAACGCATGACAGTTAAAACAAAAGTGGTGTCCTGATTACTTAGTCCATCTTTCTTCTTTTTTCTCTTGTTAATACTTTGTAATAAAATTGTTCTTTTATCACTTCTTTATACTTTAGTCATACATATTAGTTAATTTAATTATTTTAATTAGATACTTAGTTATGTTATTCCTTTTCTATTTATATTCTCCTTTTTATTGTATCTTTGTAATTAATCCTGGCTTTGTATATTAATAGGATATTATATCTTACATGCACAATTGTTGAAAATAAAATTGAATGTTATCTTTCAAGAAAGAGTATCGATCTTGTTATACATTACAGGGTATTGTAAAAAGTAATGTGTAATGTGTTCGAATTCAGCTCGATATGCAAAATTAGTTGTTATTTCATGTCGACCTGTTGTTGAATTGAGGTTATTGTTACTAATAAATTCCGTCATTCTGTTCTACAAATTGTATAATGTGAGTGCATTTGTAGAAGAAAAGTGATTCAGATATGAACAGTTCATATTTTTTAATTTATATACATTTTTTTCTAAAATAAAATCAGTTACTCACATCATAGTTGTTGTGTTTTTAAAATACGATCTAATATACAACCGAGTAGGGTTTGCAGCCCCGGAATCCCGGGATCTCGAAATCCCGGGATCTCGGTGTTTCGGCAAATTCCAAAATCCCGGGATTGAAAAAACTACTCCCGGGATTTAATTTTTGTCTGAATTATATTCGTAAATTTGTTTCTACTAACAACTCATGCAACTGGATCTTCTATTTCAAATAAGGTATACACTTGAAATTGATTCAGATGTTGATTTAATAGCTGAATTAATTTCTACACAAAAACCATTAAGTATAGCAGAATTATTGTTATGACTAAATAAGGGATATGTACCAATGCAGCCAATTAGATTTGAGATACTGTGATCAAAAATTCAAAAAGAAATGTCTCTTTTTGATAATGGAGGGAGACGAAAGAAAGAAAGAAAAAAAATCCTATTTAATGATGCTAAAGCCTACTAGTGTAGAGCCTAAACGAGCATTTTCTGCAGGAAAATTTGTAACAAAAACAAGTAAAAAGCTAGAATTGGTCTAAGAACAATACTTATGATACCCAAGATGAATGAATTTCGTATGGTCACTCATCTGTGTAATTTTGTTCGATCACATGGTTTTTCGCATAAAACGGTTCGTCGCACAGTAAAAATGATTATAGCCAATTTTATAGGATTTAATATTTTGACGAACTTTTCAGTACAATAAAAACGTCTAGGTCTGATCGTTTTCTTAATATTCGTAAACATTCTAATGTTTTATATGGTAACACCAAGAAGAGGTTGCCATACTTAGCCCAATTTTGACATTACATTTACTATTTTGATAAAAACACTGTACAAAATTATAGCTCTCTACGTTGACGCGCACTCAGACAGTGTCCAAATATATAGTGAAAAACGAAATTTGTGTATGGCAATCCCATTATCCCATTTTCGAACTTAATTGTTTTTTTTTTTTTTATAAAACCTCTAAGTACACGCGTTCTTGAGTTATCGTGATCACGGACAGACGAACGGTCATGCAAAAATGAAAATAACTTTTAATATCTTTCCTGGTTGTGGTTGCCCATCATTATTTATTTCTAGGTGTTACAAATGGAATGGCAAACTGAGTATAATCTATGCTTTCATCGAGGGTATAATTAGAAGCCGTTTAAACAATGAAACGCTAAACGAGCTGTGTTTTCTAAAGACTTGTTTACTGAAACACAAGAAATAAAGAAATATATTTTTTAATTTCATTATGTATTACTTTTTATTTGTTTTTTAAGATGAATTAAGTTTTGTTTCATTAAATTACAATTTTAAACCAATTATTTATATATGTTTTTAGTTTTATTATGTAATTTGAACCATTATAATGCCTACATATTTTTCATAAATAATCCAATCCAAATTCCGGTACCAATCCCGGGATCTCGGGATTTGTATAATTTAATCTTGAAGTGCCGGAAATGCAAACCCTACAACCGAGCCGAGGACTTATTGCACGATGGTGTTTTAGATTATAAAATAACAAATTTGGCAAGATATATTTTCGTTCAAGGAAATTTAACATTCTTTGAAAAACCATTACGTACTAAATTTTATAGCCCCGTTAATAAATTAAACACCATAATTAATGAATATAGTGGTTACACTTACTTAGATAAAATAATACATTATGTAATGTTAAAACTAACTCATAGCTTTAGCCCATTGGCCATTACTAACTTACTAACCTAGGACATGGCCAGACAATGTAATCTATAGTAATCATTACTTGTAGATATTATTGGTTAGCTTGTGAGTTGTGGGTTTTGCTTAGAATAAGTTGCTATCACTAGGCAAAGGTTTCCAATATAGGCAGCTGAACATACATTTCTCCAATTTTACCTATTCAAGGACCCCAAATAAAAGCCACGCTCATGAACATGAATTTTATAAGTATCAACACTTTCTGTTCTCTTTATATTCTAAAGCGGCCCATACACGGTGAACATGTTGTCCAACTTGGTGTGCCACACATGAAAGCTTTTTATTCACACAATGTCAAACATGTTGTCCAACATTAGGATAAAAACACATATCAGGAGCTGCTAGAACTATTATTTGTTATCATTTCTTCAATAAAGTTCACTCAAGAATGACGAATGTGTGACAAACATAGCCCTACATGGTTCAATATGTTGTCAAACACGTAGCCCCACTAATAAAAATCTAACTAATTTAATTTTCGTCCAACGGATTGAAATACTGCATGTCACACCACAAACAGGCTCACACACTTTCAAATTTGCGTGACAACCTCGTTGTCCTACACGAATTAGCCAACATGCCTGAACGTGTATGGACGCCTTAAGAGATTAAACTATAGGGTGATCCAATCTTCATAAAGGTAAATTACTTTTCTTGAAATTTTTACCTCCCATCCCATAGTTACATTATGCTAACATCAATTTGTGTCAAAATTTGGGATGAATTGGATAACTACTGTAACCCGTGCCGCACGCAGGCCAAAGATTTTAAAGAATGACGTAATTAACCCAACGCAAAAATTTATTGAAATAGCGCCACCACCAGACGCGCTTATGCAATTAAAATCCATTTAGCCCCTCTGTACTAATGCTATAATTACTTTTCTCGGAATATTTTGTGTGTATTCATATGTTAGCATGTATTGGTGCTTTTAAATTAAGGACTGGATATACTGGATATTTTTTGATACTTGGTAGGAGGATGGTGGGACTGTATGTCATACTCGGTCTTTTATTTGTCACTCGAAAATATGAAATGCAACAAGCTGTATAAAACACTAGGTACCGATGTTTATAGTTCCATTTATTCCTATATAAAGGAGATGTCCTGCGGCACGTGTTATAGCCGTAGTATGCGGCATGCAGCAGTATGCTACACGCTGAAGCTAGCAGCAATACGTACATCGGCCACACGTCGAATGTGCTGCCACTGGAATGGAACGGCGAACAAAAAACACCTTGGCGGGACAGAGTCGAGGGGCGACTGGGATAAAAAGAAGAGGAAGAGTTTTTTTTTTGCAGGCGAAAGAAAAGAGGAAAATTAAACGTGGACGAAGCCACCATTTTTCTGGAAGAGGTGTGTAGAGAGAAAATTAAAATTCGATTAGTGTTCCTTTAAAAAAAACAATTTTTTTACATTAAAAGGAAAGATAACCAGTCCTCCATTGGGTGGGCAAGACGAAAATCTGCACTGACATTAGCGTCTCAGAAATCTACCCCAGGGGAATTCAAAAGGGGGCCCCGTTTGCGCCTTTGCGCTACGGTTGCAATATCCCAACAAAGCGGATTACAAGATTGGAAGAACCAAAAAGTCAACTGGCCGTCTAAGTTCGTCCCACATTAAAGGGGCCGGCGGGCTGCGACAAAAAAGGAAAAATCGCAGCGTTCCATCAGGTATTGAGGACTAGAAGTACACCATAGCATCAGCGTTCAAAGAAGACCTTCCTGAGCACAGATGAATAGAGATTTACTCGGGATCGGGAGCAGACACCTAACACGACCATATGTTTCAACAGCATCCTCATGGACGTAGGCTAAAAATTAGTAAAACTCTCAGATAATAAAGCAATTTTTCCTCTAGAGTGTAGAATAGTATTCCTGTGTGGACTGTGTGATAGAAAAACATTTAAAAAGAAAGGAAAAAAAGGGCAGCATAACTTTAGTAAGTAGGGAGAAGGCCTAATTGTCCACATACTCCAAACAAACATTTCGTTCAGTTCACGCACCACGTAACAGACGCTTGCCCAATCAGTACCAACGGCTTATTACTTATTAGTTCAACTAATAAAAATGCTTTTTATAACGATACTATAACAAATCAGCAACAAATAAAGTTTTGCACTTGCGTTCGTTCGAGAAGCTAAACAAGGAAATTTATGAGGTTTCAACGCCAAAAACAAGGCATCCAACAATTCGCATATCGAACCTAGACAGGGAATATAAGGAAGAAGAACTGAAAGTCGACCTAATGGGATTAAACCACTTCATCAATCAGGAGGATGAATTTAGAATTGTTCACAAGAGGGAATACCAGGTAAGGGGAGAAAAAAGATGGTCTCTAATTGTTGAAGTTCCGGGAAAAACCTATAACAAGATTGTGAATCGGTGTATTCATTTGGGATACAGGGCACATTTTATAAACGAAGAAATAAATATTATATACATAAGAGATAATATAAAATTTGCAACCGAGCAAACCACGGAATTGTCATTCGGGCAATTCAATGTGATACCTATTATGATTGAAGATACAATTCCGAAACTAATAATTATCACATACTATAAGCCGCCTAATTCTAACGGAGAGCAATTTCTAGAAGCACTAGACTATATATTATCTAAATATAAAAATTGTATGTTAATATCGGATACTAACATAAACCTGCTTAATGAGAATGAAGACACTAGGAAATATTTGGAACTACTATCTACTAATAATGCAACAGTGCTGAACAAAATTGACATGAAATACCCTACCAGAATTTCGGAGCATAGTTGCTCAATAATTACTCTTAATATGGAAAAATACCACTTTGAATAGGAACTCAAAGACTGGCCTCAACTGGATCATCGCATCATGATAACTACGCTTAGAAAGGCTTTAATGAGGAGAGCAAAAATGTCTAAAAGGAAAATAATAAGAATAAATACTGAAATTTTAAGAACAAAGGTAAGATCTGCTATTGATGTTTGCGAAAATCTAAACTTTGATAAACTTATCGATATAATCCAAAAAGCAAAACAGGAAGCAACTGATACCAGATTAATCAGAACTCGAGAAAATAACTGGATTACATTAGAGATAATAAGCCAAATAAAACAAAGAAACAAATTATATAAAAAAATCAATGACTGATGTAATGGAGTTCATTAATAAAGAACTCGATACTGGTAATTATGTTGTCGGAGTATTTGTTGACTTGAAGAAGGCGTTTGACACTGTGGATCTTAATGTATTAATAGAAATATTATGCGAATTGGGGATTAGAGGAAAGGCAAGCCAATTACTAAGTAATTATCTGCGAGCAAGACAGTGTTGTACAAAAGTGGAAAACAACTATAGTACGAATGAAGTGATGAGTACTGGAGTCCCGCAGGGATCAATTTTAGGTCCGCTCCTCTACTCTCTGTACATCCAAAATTTAATGGAAGCTGGGCTGACTGCGGAATATTATATATATGCTGATGATACCCTTTTCCTGTACAAGGGAAAAAATGGAGATGAATTACAGAGAGAAATAAATGAGGACTTAATACGATACACAAGATGGCTACATGGGAACAAACTTACAATAAATACATCGAAAACAAGCTATATGGTTTTTCAACAGAAAGGCAAGCAAAAGTTGGACATTGGACTGCAAGTGGAAGGAGAACTTATTAAACGAGTTGACTCAATAAAATATCTGGGAATGATAATGGATGATAAACTGACTTGGAATCAACACACTACATATGTGAGGAAAAAAGTGGCACCTCTTATAGGAATCATGAGGAGAAGAGACTTCTTTAATCACCACACAAGAATTCTAATCTACAACGCATTTATACTACCAATAATTACTTACAATATAATTAATTGGTCACAATGTAGCAATAACTTACTAAAATGCATGCATAGAGTATTAAACAAAGCCATAAAGTCCATATTCAATTTACATAGACTTACGCCAACGCATGAACTGTACGAATCGACAAAGTTCCTGAGCTTAAAACAATTAATTTATGTGGAAAAAGCTAAAATGATATATAAGATACGAAATAAGATGATAAAGTCGAACATAAAACTAATAGAGCATGGAGAAATACATAACCATGGCACACGATCACGCCAACATATACGCTTACCTTATGCTAGAACAGACAGAAAATTAAAGAGTTTGAAACATACAGCTGTACCCATTTACAATGGATTACCAGAAGAAATAAAAAATACAGAGCAAGTGCACAAGTTCAAGAAACTAATAAAGAATTATGCACATGAAAATGTTGCAATAGTATGATGTGTAAACTGATTACTATGTAACAATGATAACTAGTGACTAAAAAAAAAAGAATTGTTGAATAGGAGAAGTGCTCTTCACTAATACCAGCCCTTGGCTGTCTGTGAAGATGCCCAAATATATAAGAAAAAAAAACAATTAGTCAGACTAGAGAGATGGAGAGAGTGGTGGAAAGGAGGATAGCTCTGTAAGTTTGCATTGTTTTGCATAGAATGGAATTTTTCGATTTTTAGCCGATTTTCTAGATAGTAGGTCTGTTCGCGTACTAGCTTGAAAGTACAAACTTATAAAAGTTTTTGCAAGTTTTTACTCGAAGGCGTTCGCGTACTCAAAAATTGAGAGAGAAATTGTTTACGTCACTTTTCCCCTCCGTGTAATTTATTACTTCATTTAGCTCGAGAAAAATCGTCGAGTAAAAACTTCGAAAGTGTCAGTTTTGACAGATCGTCGCCGGTTTTCAGTTATTTTTAAAGTTTTCAGTTATTTTTTAAGTTTTTAGTTTTAAGAAAATGGAAAAACCTGTTAGTCCTCCTCCAGTAGAAGTAGAATGTTCTCCAAAAACATTTCAACATATTCAAAGTTGTAAATTAAATTTGTTTATTGTACTATGTGCTAGGAAAATTTCACGTCGTTATTACAGCTCCCGAATATTTGCAAGTTTTTACTCGAAGCCGTTCGCGTACTTTGTGAGTGTCACTCTCAATTTCTCTCTTTATCATACATTTTGACGTTTTTCATGTTTTTACGCGAACAGACCTATAGTTAGCAGATTTTAGAAAAATTAATTGGCAACACTGAAAAGGAGGCACTGTGCCGCAAATCAGCTCGACCCAACACGCGCCGTAGAAAGCATATAGGAGCGCCGCGATACGACCAATCGTGAGCTCGTCCGTACTAAAGGCTTGGCACATGAAACTACGCACTGTGGGAAGCAAGCTTTAGAATCATTTCTAGAGGTTTGAAAGAAAACTTTTCGAATTCGAAAAATATGGACCACGTTATTGTGCAATAATATATTTTTAATCTTCGCAGTGCTACGAATATAAGGACACTATTAATAAGAACATCATCTATGTAGCCTGTTGATTTCATTTATTTGAGATGCACATCCCCACTCAGAAAAATTCAACAAAAGATGGATTGCCAATGATCAACCAAAGGAATTTCTCAAATATTACTATTGCGCGAACTAGTATAGCTGAGAGCTATTCCTTGAAGAATATGTTTTTGGGAAATTCGTTAAATAGAGTATACCCAAATGGGTACGAATGTGGGAATAACCGAACTCAATTTGAAACTCGAACACATCCCAGGTATATAAGCAGTAGTACAAAAGTGATGTAAAAGTACCGATTAAAGAAATGATTAGATACTCACACTCTTCGCTCTGGAAACACAGCTGAAGTAGGCCAATAAGCAAACTAAATGTTCTCTTTCCCATTACTATTCAAAAACACAGTTCAAGAATAAAACGGTCCAAGTGATATAATATTATATATACGGCCGAAATTTCCTCCTGCTGAAAAAAAAATTTTGAAAATTAGTTCACATCTTTTGACAAATGATAAAATTGGCAAAAGATCCTAATGTCAACCGCGTCGAAAGCAACGCCTATTTGCTTGGGTACTATATTCTAAGGGTACTACTACTACTAACTGACATTATTTGTATAAAGGCAAGCACACACCGACGCGGTGGCGGTGGCGGCGGTGAGATGTAACATATTTGGTGTGTTCAGCTCAGCTCAACTGTTGACACTAATCACAAAACATGTTGAGTATGCTGGAAGTCAACCGTTGAGTTTCATCTGAACGTTTTGCTGACTGTAATCAAAACATAACCAAAGACAAAATAACCAAAAACAGCAAACGTTTTGTTGCTGTCAAGTTTGGCTATATTGTTTTGAGCTTTTTGTTAGTAAAATGTCATTAAATAATGCTATAATAGCAGAATTATTGGAAGAGGATGCAATAGATATTAATGCAGTACTGAATGTAACAATACACGACCTTCTTTATCTGTAAGCACGGACCCGTTCTCCAAAACTAATTCGTAATTGTCTATATTTAATAACATTTCTAACGTATGATTGAAAGAAGTTTTGACAGCGCTTACAAATTAAGCGTAAATAATCGCCGCTGCCTACTACACTCAACAGTTGAGAGTCAGCGGAAGGACAGCGATTCGACTGAACGCCACCGCTTAGTCAGCAACTCAACAGTTGAGCTGAGCTGAACACACCCATTGAAATGTTTTCGAGCGTTCACACCAAACGCGGTGGCGGTGGCAGAAGCGGTGGCGGTGAGTTGCTGCATGTCGCATTCTCACCGCCACCGCGATGGAAAAATTCATTTCAAGTGAAACAGTGCTGTCTTCGCAATGAGTGAAGAACTAATTTCAAAAGTAAAATTAAACAAAATTTTGTATAACTTGTCACATCCAGAATACCGGGATATTAGAAAAAAAAAAAAAATATGGGACCAAATATGGATTACCTTAAAACAAAATGGTAAGTAGGCAATGCACAAATGTTTTTATTTATTTGAAAATTAAAATTATTTATTAAAATAATTGACAACTCTGTGGCGATGCGCATAGTTTGAACCTCTTTTTGCATAATTTGGCAAATCGTTTAAGGCGGTTGTTGTAGATTCTCGACCAGCAAGATTGCTATCTAACTGTGTAAGATCTCCGGGTTTTTTTGAAATCAAAAAATTATGCAAAATGCACGCAGCTTTCACAGTATTTATTGCAGTTTCAATTTTTACTTCCAACGGCCTATGAAATATCCTCCATTTTTGGGTTAAAATTCCAAATGAATTTTCAACAACACGTCCAGCTTTACATAAACCTTTATTAAATTTTTCTTTGGTGGAATCTTCACGTGCTTTTCTATAAGGAAATGGTCTTATTAAATATGGAGTCAATGCAAAGGCCTCATCTCCAATCAATACGCAAGGAGTAGGTTCGGTTTGATTTGGTAAAGGACTGTCTGAAGGTACATTAAACGTTCTGTTTGCAAATCTTTTTCCCATAGACGACTCTTCGAAAATACCACCATCACTATTTTTTCCATATCCACCTACATCAATGCAGAGAAATTGATACTTACGTCCAGCTATAGCCATTAGGAAAACGGAAAATTTATTTAAATAGCAGTAATAATTCGAACCGGTCTTTGCAGGACATTTCATAGTTACGTGCTTTCCATCTATGCTTCCAAGACAGTTTGGAAATTCCCACTTTTCTGCAAATCCATTTACAGCGCTTCCCATATTTCCTTAGTAGGTTCGGGCATATATATAGGTTGTAGTTGTTTTCAAATTGCGTCACAGACTTGTTCAACAATGCCACTACTGTAGAAAAGCCACATCTAAAACTGTGTCCAATAGTTTTGTGTAGCTAGAACTCTGAAATAAATATATTTTCAGGTGAGGATTTAAAATCAAAATGGAAAAATTTGCAAGACAATTATGCGAAACATCTACGGTCTCAAAAAAAGCATACTGGGCAAGCAGCAGTAGGGGTTCATCATTATAAATCATGGCCATGGGCCCAACAAATAAAAAAAAACCATATTTGAAATTCGCGCGCACACATTCAAATGTTTGTAATGATGATGAATCAGAAATTTCATTTTTGAAAATAGAGATCAGCTTTCACCGGATGATGAAAATACTTTACCAAATACGCAACAAACCAGGAAAACAATGCCTTCCACTTCTACTGAAGAAGGATTTCGCCAGCCTGAAGAATCTGTTTCAAACAAAACTTCTTCGTCTTATTGTAGAAAAAGGAAACAAACAGGAGCAGAACCCTCTCAACCTTCTTCAGTGGAAAAAGTCTTAGCATATTTGGGAAAAGAAGGCTACCAAACCGATTGATTGTTATGATGACATTGATCTCATTTGCTTGGGTTATGCCAAAACAATAAAAAAAGTTTCCCCTATACGGCAAGCAGAAACAAAATTCAAAATTGCTCGGATTTTAATGCAAGAAGAATTAAATCATCAATTGGAGGGAAATAATATAGCCCCTGAGGCCAGAGCCGCTTCTTCTTCGTCTTCAAACAATTCAATGGACTTTTCTTATTCTAATTCTCCAGCATATACAATAATATACGAATGACATTACAATGAATATAATGAAATTTTTTTGTTTAGCGTATTGTACCTCGTTGAAGAGATGAAATACTCTATTTTTTTATTTCTGATTAAAGGTATGATATGACACAATAATGCTTTTTTCTTACCTTAGTGTAATCGCCAAACGTTCATCTGGATCTATACTTTTCTGGTAATTTGTGTCTTGCTTTCTTATGTCTTCTTTTATCAACTCCAAAATCCTATCAAAATTATCAAACGTCATTCGAAAATACGTATAAAATCTTTCTTCATGTTGTCGTAAAATTGGGTACAAAGTATGAAATTCTCCTTCTTCTTCACGCACTTTATGTTTCCACATTTTTCGTTTTTTCCTAAAATATAGACAATATTATATAAAAAAAGACTGATATTTTTCTATTAATAATATAAATACCAAAGTGGCTGTTCTTCTTCCTCCACCAACGCTAACAGAAGCAACAGTTCTTCTTCAAACTGAACACTAATTTTTCTCAACAATTTTTTCAAAACTAATTTAAACTTGTATATGTTCCGTCAACCGCGCCACCGCGTCGGTGTGTGCTTACATTCACTGCACCGCCATCATTACCGCTACCGCTACCGCCACCGCGTCGGTGTGTGCTTGCCTTAATACTGCCTGATTTTATATTTCATATGCTTAGAATATAGAGAGTACAGGAAGTGTGATAAGCCAAATTTGACGTAACTAGGCTGTGTTCAACTTTTGGCTAGAGTCGGCTGGAGCTGGCTATAGCCAGAATGGCTGTAGCTAGGGCTCTTATTTGTGTGAGTAAATGTCAAACTTCCATAAATTGTTTAAATTTCATTGTAAGAATTATGTCGAGTAATAAAAGTAAATTAGTTGCAATAGCTATAATAAAAGATTGGATTAATTTCCTAAAAAATAAATGAAACCTATATTAATAAATAATTTAATCACAGCGCAAATGTTCAACATTACCATCCTTGTCTGTTAATAATTGCACATTATTTTCGTATATAATTTCACCTTTGGTATCCACACAATAATAAAATTTAGAAATTTTTTTTTTGTTTACTTGACATCAACAACTAAACAAACAAACGTCAAGCTACTTTGGCTTCACCTCCAGGACACTAACCAATTTAGCTATAGCCGGCTATAGCCAAAATTTTATTTATTTATTTATTTATATTGATTTAGTTAATAATATAGTACACAGACTAGTCCAATTAAGATACTACCTTAAGAGTTAATTAGATAAAATAAACTAAAATAAAAGAAGAGAAGCAAAAACAAGTTCAAACGAAACAATAAGTAAGAAGTAAGAAATAAAAAATATGCATTGCAAAAAATAAAAAAAAAATAACAAATAGAAAACAAATTCTAAATAAAAATAATAAGTAATAATAATAGTAAATTAAGCTAAGAAAATATTATTAGAGTGCTAGTTAGAACATTTATATTATAGGAAACCTAAAATACTAAAGTAGTTGGAAACTAAATATAAAAAAAAAATAAAGACACAAATTCAGGAAGTACAAAATTTAAATAGCAAAAACAAACAAAGAGTAAAAGATAAAAAATAAGGAAAATAAAATAAAAATAAAAAAATAGTGAAGATAAAAATGGTGAAAAATTAAAGAAAAAAGTTGAGAAAAAAGAAAAATGGGCAAAGCAAAGCAAAAAAAAAAAACGGAATGCAACAAGGAAAAAAAAATGAGCAAACCAATAAAAAAAAAACCAATAAATAAAATATAATAAAAAAAAGCTAATAAATCAAAAATAGTATAATTAACTTTATGATCAGTGTCCAATCTCGTTTAGGATTAATCTTTTAAATGTCAGAGGGCCCGAGCTGAAAATATCAATATTACTGAATCTGACATTGTAAGTCTTCTGAATTCGGTATAGCGGGGACTTTTCCCGTAGGTTAGTTCTAGAGAAGGGTAATCTGAAGGGAGTGTATTGTCTTGCGTATCTGGATGGAATATTAATGCCAATTTTGGAAAGCAAATCAGGACAGTGCACAACGCCATTCAGAATTTTGTGTAAGAAAACTGTATCAAGACAGAATGTTAAATCTAACTAATCTAGCATTGTACTCTAATTCACTATATTCGAGTTTATACTGTAGTATTCTTGTGAATTTTCTCTGGACAGATTCAAGTTGATTACTGTAACAAGAGTAAAAAGGTTTCCAAATTTGGCATGCGTACTCTAGAGTGCTTCTCACCAATGAAACATACAGACAAATAAAGGTAGAACTTGATTTAAATGATCTACATACTTTAGCAGCTTTAGCAGTAATAAGGTTTAAGTGAGTAGCAAAAAGAAGCTTGTCATCAAAAATAATACCCAAATCTTTAATTTCTTTGACATGAGTTAAAGGCAAATTGTTAATTTTTTACTGGAATGAGATAGCGTCACGCTTTCTTGAGAAAGTTATGCTCTTACATTTATTAATATTTAGCTCCAAATAATTATTTTTGCACCAGTTTTCGAGCCTTGCAATATCGTCTTGGAGGCTCTCGCAATCATGAATGTCCGAAATAACTCTGAAAATTTTAGCATCGTCAGCGTACAGTAAAGTGTCCGAAGTTATCTCACCTGGTAAATCATTGATGTATATCAGGAAGATAAAATGGCCAAGAATAGTACCCTGAGGAACACCCGATGTTTGTTCAAAAGAATTTGATTGAGAACCCGTCCTTTCTAATAAGTATGATTGAAAAAAAAAGAAGAGCGTCCATATCAAAACCAATTTCTGACATTTTTATAAGACATTGACTGTGGCGTATCTTATCGAAAGCATTGGCAAAGTCAGTGTATATGGAATCTACCTGTTTATTTTCATCAAGAGCAGAAGCAATGGTATCAGTAAAAACGGCCAAATTTGTAACCGTCGAGCGTACAGGGAGGAATCCATGTTGCGAATTTGATAGGAAAGGCATAGTTTGGTGGAGAAGCTGATTATACATAGCTCTTTCGAAAATTAAAGCTAGCGCATTGGAAATGGATATTGGACGATAGTTATTTACAAATCTAGGATCACCTTCTTTAAGGACTGGGGTGACGAAAACGCGTTTTAATGTTGGTGGAAAAACCTTTTTGACTATTGATAAATTAAATAAAGTACTTAACGGTTTCGCAAAGCTAGTAGAACATTTATAGTAAAAAAGGTTAGGTATGCCATCTGGTCCTGGTTTTTGTTGCAATTAAGCTCATCCAATATTTTAATTATGTCATCTGGAGAGATGAAACCCAAATTAATATTAGCGAAATTGTTGTCGCTCTGAAAGTCTGTAAAATCACGATTAGATTCTTCGCGAGAATATACCGATAAAAAGTATTCAGAAAAAAATTCGCAAATTTGTCTGGGAGTTGAATAGGCAATTTCTTTAAAGATCATCTCTTTGGGAGGAGTATTCGAATTTCTGAATTGTTTATTAAAGGCCCAGAAAGCTTTAGGATTATCTCGAAGAGAAAGTTTAGTTGCCTCTACGTATTTCTTAAAACATTGGCTAATTAAAAATTTAGACAACTTCCTAAGATATGAGAAAGTTTTGTAGTGTTACGGGTGCTGGTTGGCTTTATATATACGACGATATCTCTTTGAATTGAAGAACTTTGATAAGCTGATGACTGTACCAGGAAGGAAAATGTCTAATTTTCTTTTTAGTCAATGGTATATGTATATTCCCAAATACCAGTGTTAGCAATCTCATAAAAATTCTCAAACGACTGTAACGGATCGGAAGTAATAACTGTGGAAAAATCAATACCGCTAAGGTAATTATTCAAGCTAACATAATCCCCCAACTTAAAGTTCCTTTTTTTTTTTACGAATTCATTACGAGAAAGCTTAGGCAAAGAAATATTCAAGGTAATGTCTAATGATGAAGATCTATCCGTGAAAGTGGAGAAAGGGAAGACGATATGCAAATGTTATTCATATTGATATCAGTCCATACTAAATCAAGAATCCTGTCATTAAATTTTTTTACACAATTAAACTGGTTTAGGTGGCATAGAGATATATTGTTGTTCATTGAATGGGCTGCCTGACTAAAAACACCTGAAGGCATCATACAATTTTCAGTACCGTCTAAGAACCAGGAAATATAAGGGAGATTCAAAACCCCTAAGAATATAACGCGGGAGCTTTTGGGTAACTGTAGAATTCTGTTGAACAATAAATTCTGACAATAAATTCTGACAATTGAGCTCACATATACATATATGATTTTTCATCATTTATAGCTCTTATTTTTGGCTCAAAATTGGCTATAGCCAACAACTGAACGACCTCATTCTGGCTATAGCCAGCTCTAACACAGTCCTAGTAGTCAAATTCTGGGGCAAAATCATGTAATTCGACGCTCGATAATCGTACGCTCGATGAATGAAAACGACATCGTCAGTTCGACAGTACATTTTTGCTTCATGTAAAACGATTCATCGAATGTCGTTTGCTCTATCGAGCAACCGCTACATATACAATGCTAATTCTTCTGACGGCCTGTCATTTGCATTAAAATTTGTGCATAATTCTTGTTATTAGTGTAGTTATTCCACAATTTGTTCAAGTAAAATGCTTTTGTCACGTCAATTTCTACTTGACAACGATAGCGAAGATACAGAGTTTGTTAACCTTCGACGAAAACGAAAATCTTTGCGAGATGTATCAGACTCTTTAAGTTCGAACGAAGCAATTGATTTCTCTCTGTTAGAATATGAAGTAGCTTAGTCTGAAACTCCTTTTGATTTTTAATCTCTTCTCCTATTAATTTAACTTTTTCGTCTTCTTTTCTGTTCACTAATTTTGATCGTTGAACTCTATTTGTGGTACTGTTTCTGCGTGTTCCTGAAATTGTTGTCAGAAGAAACCAATCGGTGGTCGCTTCTCTACACTCGCTAGAACTTCTGGGTGGTTCTACTCGCTCGGTGGGAACATTTCCAGATTCGATAGAAGGTGGCACTTCATTTTCAAATTGAGCAACCATTTCTTCTATTTCTTCTGTAGGAGATAGAGGTGCGACAATAGCGGGGATTTGGTTTATGGTATGCATTGAATTCGGTGAGGGCATACTGTCGTCTTCAATTTCTGCACCAAATGATTTAACATTTGGTATGCCACTAACTTGAGGCTCTATAGGTGCTGCAGCTATTGCTCTCTCTTTAATCGCGGAAATTGGGATTATTTCACATGGACCTCCACCAGTTTTAAATATACTCTTCTTATTTTTAGCCAGAGAAGTTTGTCCGTATCTTTCGCAGTGTAAGTGAGGAGTTCTGTTGGGGTCTTGGTAGTTCCTTGTACGTTACTCTTGCAGAGAGAAATCAATTAGAAAATAAAAGAATCTCCATTATGGAAACGCAAGCAAGGGACGAAATCGAATACCGAAAGCTCAAGGTGAAGAAAATGGAATCAGAAATTGAAAAGCTAACAATGGAAATTAAATTACTGGATAACCAAAATTAATTCCAAAGATTGAATGGCCTGTAACAAATATGCGTTAAAAATATATTCCTCAAGTAAGAGGAAAGCTTTATGTGAAATAGGTAGTAAAAAATCTCCTTATAGATTTATATTTATTTATTGTTTTGAATAACTATTTGTTTTTGTTAAAGCTGTGAAAAAAAAAACCAGAGTACAAAATAGTGGAAAATGAAAACTAATAAGAAGTCAATTGTTTTTGTTATTTTAAAAATTTAATAAATGAATATTTACTTTCAATTCTATATATAATATCAATTTCTATCTACACAGTGATTCCTTAATTCTATTCCTTATTCTCTCAGCTTTTGCCCGAAGATTTCCGTCAGTTGAATTTACATTTAAAATATTTTCAGCTATGTGCTCCGTTAAAGATTCGTTTTCTACATATGGCACTTTGAAATGAACTTCAGTTGTAGGATACCAACAAAAAAACCGAGTTTCACAGCTTCCAATTCGCATAGAACTTTCAGAACCTCTCAAACCTCTCATTTTTTCCTCCCAGTTTTTCCACACTATTCAAAGTTAAGTGAATAAAATTACTTTTTATAACTCTTATTTAATAACTAGTCGACTTTGCACACAATGACGGAAACGTCAAGGTTTGTTCGGCGAATCATTTCGAAAAATATCATCCATTCCTGTATTTGACCGATCTATACACCATCCGTAATAGGAGTGATAAGCCAAGAAAGACGTGTACCCCTTTATTTTATAGAGGGAATGATGAATCAACATCAGTACCTTGCCATACGTAAAATCGATAGAGATAACCTTCTGAAAATAAACCAGATTCCCATTCTTCCGTGGCCTGGTAATTTATCTGAACTGAATGCCATAGAAAATGTTTGTCACTTATTAAAAAAATAAGTTTATGAACATCGGAATCCAACTAAAGAAATCCTTTAACAAGATATTAAGAAGTAAACAAAAACAAGGTTTAACAATTGTTTACATTTTTTTTTTATGTATAAATAATTTTAATTCCTTTATTTTCGAGAAAAAAACTGAAAATTCCTCATCAGTAGTTAATGTTTTAGTAAGGTACCTAAACCTACTTTATGTCATATACATATCATATACGCTTGGCAAGATTATTAATTTAAGATCAACGATTTATATAATATAAAATTTTATATTTCTGTCATAATTTAATTACTAAAATTTAGAATAAATAACATTTCGTAACCTTTAACACGACAGATTGAAATCCGGTGTAATTTTCATTGCCACTAGGCATTGTTAACCGAAGATAGTAGAACCCATTACAGGTCTAGAAATCTGGGTATTTGACCTATCTGTGCTATTTGGAAAGAAAATTTAACAATTCGACAGATTACTAGTACTTAAAATATAATAAATAAATAGAATAATAGCAAAGATTTCTAAAAAAAATATTTTTCCCAAGAGTGTAACTACCTTTAGAGTCAAGATTTATTTTCTTAGATTCTATCCAGGACCGATGTGCCATGATATCTGTGTACACTCCGGGCGACATTGGCTTACCACAATCTATTCCCCAAGATACAGTTCCAGTTAAATAATTATTGCATATCAGTGGTCCACCGGAATCCTTCAAACAAGCATCGTACCCTCCACTCCAATCTCCAGCGCATATTGAGCCATCTTGTAGATTCGTGTATACAGATTTACAGATAGTGAGATCCAATATACTGACAGCAGCTACCAACAGAACATCAGAAAGGCAGTCATATCGAGTCTACATATATAAAAAATTATATATTACAATAATTCTAAAAACATTAATATTTACTTAAAATTGTATACTTACATCGACAGTATTTCCCCATCCCATTACTTTACAACTTTCGCCAATTTCCATTGCCACATCAGTTAAATTTATGGGCTGAACGATTGGATTATTGGCATAGATAATACCTTTAAACGACAACATACCAATATCATGATACATAGTTGAATGATCATACAACTCATGATAGGCGTATTTATCAACATCGAAAACTAATGTAGATTCATTTCTTTCAAGTCGATTCAATGTACCCATAACAACTGTTATTTCTTCAACTTCTATATTTACGAGCTTACTAGTTTTGAACCTACCAAAATACTTCATGGTCTGAAATGTCATTTAAATAGAGATACCGTAAATGTTCTATTAGTGGCCGGAGCTAGTATCAGAATTAGTTTATTTTAGTTTTCTGTAAGTGACCCAGATAATACTCCAATAGAATTTACAATAACAGAACTTTCTTAAGTTGTGAAAAGTTTAATTTACAATAAAAAGTCTTAATACAATTATAAGGCTACTATTAGAACATTCGCGGTATACAATTTTACCTAAAAAAGCAGTGAGCGGCGGTAAGAACTCTTGTTCGTGAAATCAATGCTCCTCCACAAAAATGACCTGCACCAAAAGGATGATCTACGATTTTCTCACGTATGGAAACCATAAATTTTGCTGTATCTAATCTTGCTGGACTTCCACCGATGATTTTTGGGCCTGCACTTGCATATTTTGAAGATTTTGAATCGGATGAGCTTGTTGCATCTTTCACTAAAACTGAAATTTTTAATTTACTAATTAAAATATGAAAACAAATAAGTAAGAAAAAAGGACAACTTCATACTTTCAACGGTAGAGCGATATTCTAGGTAGAGGTCTACCAAGTGCTCTACAGAGTGTGTTATGGTCGTAGCTATTGCATATAGCAATATGCTACATGTAAAATGCTGATGCATGTAAGCTGGCCTTAAAGTAAAACGCAGAATGAACGAACCCATATCGAGAGTCGAAAGGGGACTGTGGAAAAAGGTGATCGGAAAAAGCAGAAGTAGTCTGGTGACGTGACAGAGGATAGGCGGACGATAATATAAATCGAAGTGTGAATGACAGGCTGAGCTGGAAAAACTGCAAGAATAAAGGTTTCTTGGTTACAGCGCGATAAATAAGAGTGGTGAAATCAATAAATATTCACGGCACAGGCCTGACAAAAAAAACCGGAAAATCATAGTAAAATCGAGCAGTAATCCAAAAATCAGGGAGATAATTATCCTCAAGCGTGGTTGAACAAGAACGCGAGTTCAAGTTCTTGTAGTTCAAGCCAGCAAAACATTAAAAGACTGTATCCCTCTGCTCAAAGCCTTGCGGAAAAAATGGACAAAAAAAAAAGGAAAAGGGTATATTGAATAAGTTGAATAAAGTTATTGAAACCCATTAGGAAATTTTATGCGTAGAAAAGCCCCGTAAGGAGTCATCAGCGGGTGGTATTATAGTTGAGGCAGGAGAATCAACGAAATCTTCTGAAAATCACACACCTTGGCAAAAGCGGGCGGCGAATCGGAGACGTCACCAATGTAAATTTTCCTGAATTACACCACTAGACCGAGAAGGAAAAGCCATCAGATAAGGAAAGCCAGGAATCCTAAGGTCAGAACGTTTTTTTTTACTAGTATAAGTCGTCTGCTTCGCATGGCAAGGGTCAACCGTGCCAGGATACCAACTGGATCAGGAGGCACACATTAAATTCCTTGTGGCATCAATCTCTTACAGCTGCGTCAGAAATCGTTGTAAATAAGCAACAACAAACTTGAGGGGAATTACTGGGCATATCAATGGGGCCTTTAGTATAGTACCAGCGCAACTGCAAAACAGAGGAGTCTATATAGGGGTGTACCTTAATTGATGCCTCAGCATACACAAACCCCCATAGACTAATATCACAAGACACTGGAAATCTATCGACGAAACTTATATTAGAATTTAAATGTAGCAGGCAACCAAAAATTCACATAGGCTGCGAATTTAAGTGCCAATTTAAGTCTTTTCCTTTCTTAATATAAGTTTATACACTGGGATCTGCAGCAATGCGCCCAGCATATTAACGATAGTAATGAATTACATATACATATATGAAGAATGATCTAATAGGCTAAAATATATGCTCCGCCTAAGGTAGCTCGCATTGAATAGTTAAGGTTTTTATTACTGTTTAAGGGATTTATGTTACCGGGCTCGAATTGAAAAATGCAGCTTATTTCTAGAAATTATTTCTTAAATTTTGACACAAAGGTATTCCACCTGAGAGTGGACGTATATTATGGAAATTTTATTTGATAGCCTTACTTAGTGTCGTGATTAAGTCTATTATGACGTGATAGTGAATTTACGATTTGTTTTCCTTCTTTTTTTTGGAGATCCACTCCTATCGGATCATGAATAATAGTGTTAGTGGTGCTGAACTAAAGCAGTTAAGAGAAATTTTTGTTAATAGCATTAAGTTATTTTAGCGTAGTTCTTCCGATTTCAGATGTCAATAGTAAACCCAATGCTACCCTTGATTCGGGGCATCCTTGGCAGCGATTTGTGAATGAATTAAACTTTGATTTCATCCATACAGGTACTCGCGACAACTGGAGCGCTTCAGCTTATCGGAGAGCCTTGAGCGTAAGTACTTTTAACTTGTAACATCTCCTGAATACTAGTATAACTACATTTCATTTTGAATTGCCTACGCCCATCAAGTCGAGCATGGGGGTTGCGTGAAGTGCGAGCCAACTATGGCCATAGTCGTATGCTCCTTATGAGCTTATACATTTGTATCATGAACCTGTTTAGAAGGTGATTTTGCACCATGGCTTGATTAATAGTAGCAGTTAAGAGATTTAAGAATTGATATTAAGATAAGAATTATGAAAACAAAAAGAAGGGAAATAATTGTTTTTTTGTGAATTACTTTTCCTTTTATTATGAAATGTTATGTGTACAGAATTACCCAGTTATATAATTAATAGCCAGGTTATAGCTTATTGTTTCACAACGCATTATACTGTACTACACTGGAAAAAGTTTAATAAAAGAGAAAATGTGTATTTATGAACAGTATCAAAGAGACACTATGTATTTCATTACGCATTAGAGTGTCACTTTCCTCTCACTCTCCTGGAGCCCTCTTGACATGAAGGTTGACTAGCTCCCCTCTCGTCTTTTTTCAGTTTCAGATCAAATAAGGACTTTGGACAATTGTGACACCCAAAGTCAATGGGAGGATGGGGCTTGGCAAGGAAGGCAGACCATCTGCGCCTTCATTGGAATGTAGGTAAGTGACGTAAAAGTCCCTTCAAGACTGAGTGAGTGCCAGGTTTTTGTATGTAGGTTTTTGTACTATGGTTGGTGACAGCGGCAGGTTTTTGTTGGGAACCCCCCCCCCCCCCACACTCTCCGCCACATAGCCGAGGTACTATCATGCCGCCCTGTATCAACGCTGTTCACCGAGTGATCTGTCAGCTCATGCTGGCAGTCTGGACTTCACGTCCGAAGTACATCACTCAACATAATACCATAACAAGCGTCTACAATACGTTCTCCCAGATTTATAATTTTTATAGAGTTTCTAAATGGATCAGAAATAAAAATATGAAGCTGGCTTGAAATGTGAATTTATTTCGTGGAGTAACATAGAAAAAATGTTATAAGCAAGCAAATAGAATAAAAAAATATAAGACAGTCTCATTTCAATCTAAAAATGATAAAATTAAGGCTTTTTAATACGCTTATTGGAGGAATTTAAAAGAAAAGATCCTGCTCCATTAATTCAATAGACAAATAAATAAACAAACAATTAAAATATCCTTTCTTAATTTACACAACTGAGATTAGGAACTCTTTAACAAGCGCATACTCTACTAGTAGATTGATATAATAATTGATAAAAAATCTTTGTTATATCTAAATAAGAAATAAAGTACAAAAAATCGAAATGAAACAAAATAATTCATATAAGAGCAAGTCAGGCTAGCGCAATCAGGGCTCCGTGCCAGAACTGTTCGTTGATAGAACAGTTGTTCGACTGCATTTAAGTAGATTTTTAAATCTTATCCAAATTTAGTTATGATAACAGACGGACGCAAGAGTAATTTTATAAAGTTTGGTCTTATTAATAAGACTTTTCTTATAACTTTACGTAAAAACGTTTTTTTTTTCAGCAACTACCCAGCAAATATTGCGAGGCCAATGCGAATCGCAAAAATATCAGAAAGTGCAACAAAAATTTCGCTGGTAAAATCAAATGAGATATGACAAGTCAAAAAGCTAGAATTGGTCTAAGACCAATTCTTATGATACCCTAGATGAATGCCCGTATTAAATTTCGTATGGTCACCGATCTATTCAAGTTTGATTTCGAAGTTGTTTTTCGCATAGATTTCTAGAACAGTTTGTCGCACAGAAAAAATGATTATAACCAATTTTATAGGATTTCGTATTCTGCAGAAGTTTTTAGTACAATAAAAATGTCTTGAACTGATCGTTTTCAAAGTATACGCAAAAGAACTAAATTTTTATATGGCAACACCAAGAAGGAGTTGCCCGATTTAGTCCATTTTTGACATTTTATTTGCTAATATAGTAAAAACATGTTCGAAATTTCAGCACTCTACGTCGACGCGTTCTCAGGCACTGTCCAAATATATAGCGGAAAACCAAATTTTTATATGAAAACCCCACGAAGGAGTTGCCCGATTTATCTCATTTTCGAACTTAACTTTACTTTTTTTTTTAAAGTCCGTGTACAAAATTTCAGCTCTCTAAGTATACGCGTTCTCGAGTTATCGTGCGCCTAGACAGACAGACGGACGGAGGGACGGACGGACATGCAAAAATCAAAATAACTTTTAATTTTATGCGTGGGTGTCCAATTCATTTTGCTCTACCATCATTATTTCGAGGTGTTACAAACGGAATGACAAACTTAGTATACCCCTATAGATTTCATCTAGGGTATAAAAATAAAACCTCGAGCGGGAGCAGATGTTGACAAAACATTGTATCACATTGGTGGTATTACTTCGGACACACTTTGCCTTTCTTTTTTGACAAAATGTGATAAATTTAAATGTATCCAAAGTGAACATTAATCTACTATAGTAGCGATAACTTTACCCTCAATTCACTGAAAGCAACACAAACACGACAAATTTTGTATCTGTTCACACTAAAATGCAAAATCAGAATGGAAAAATTTAACCGAAATTCTTGAAACCGTAAAATTCTCAGACGGGCTCAAAACAGTGCATATGCAAGTGTTTATGAAGGATAAATAAAAGAGAACAGAATTTATATTCGCTTTTATATCGATTCGACAACATAAATAATTTTTAAACCTGAAACAACTTACAACTAGATATGAAAATTTCCATATTAACCCGTATCACTTTTTGAAAGCTCTTTAACTTTTTATTCAACCAAAGAAAGCTATCATTACGAAGAATTTATGTGGCATACTACAGCGAGAGAGAGAGAGAGAATGTATAGAGCTTTCTATTAGAGGGCCATTCCCATTAGCTCGTTTTAGTTGGACCGCGATTTTGTGAGATTTTGCACATCTAGATGTAAGTTGTGACTCAAAACCTACAAACTAAATATCAAAATTTTAGCCAGCGGCCCACATAGGCGTGTATACAGGGGGAGGGTCACAGGGGTCATAACCCCACCAAAGCGACACCTAACCTTCGCGGTGAATTGAATGTTGAGCTGGACTGTAGAGCGAGTTGTAAAAGTTTAGCAAGATGATTTCGTATGGTACGGACACAATGTGTAGCTGACGCCGACGCTTAAAGCTGGTGATGTAACGCACTTTTCCCATATTTATTCCCTAGATGAAATCTAAAGGGTAGGTATACAAAGTTTGTCATTCCGTTTGTGACACCTCGAAATAATGATGGTAGAGCAAAATGGATTGGACACCCACGCATTATATAAAAAGTTATTTTGATTTTTGCATGTCCGTCTGTACGCACGATAACTCAAGCACGTGTTCACTTAGAAAGTTGAAATTTTGTACACGGACCTTAAAAAAAAGGAGTAAAATTAAGTTCGAAAATGAGACAAATAGGTCAATTCCTTCATGGGATTGCCATACAAAAATGTCGTTTTCTACTATATATTTGGACACTGCCTGAGAACGCGTGCACATAGAGAGCTAAAATTTAGTAGATAGTATTTTAATAGTAATAACAAATAAAATTTCAAAAATGGACTAAATCGGGCAACCCCTGCTTGGCGTTGCCATATAAAAAATTTAGGTTTTTTACATATACTGTGAAAACGATCAGTCCTAGACATTTTTATTGTACTAAAAACTTTTTATAATCATTTTTTCTGTCCGATGAACCGTTCTGGAAATATGTGCGATAAACCACTTCAGAAAAAAAAACTTGCATAGATCGGTGACCATACGAAATTATATACGGGCATTCATCTATGGTATCATAAGAATTGGTCTTAGACCAATTCTATCTTTTTTACTTGTTTAACATTAGCCTTGCTATGTCGATAGAAGCCCTAGATAAAATGAGA
This sequence comes from Dioctria rufipes, assembly GCA_963924295.1. NCBI lineage: Eukaryota > Metazoa > Arthropoda > Insecta > Diptera > Asilidae > Dioctria > Dioctria rufipes. The sequence continues at coordinate 32,919,719 of OZ002742.1, forward strand.
GCCACGGGTTTTTTTCACTTGGCAGTTCACACTATCTGAGGTGTGTTGATTATTTCTGTGAAATTATGAAGTGTTTAAAAATTAATAAAAAAAAATTAAGTATGATAATAATTAAAGCAGAATACTTGATAAAGGTTTATAAAAAAAACTATTACTAAAAAATGGAAATTTTTTATTTCAAACTTGTCAATAGAAAGAGACATCGCGGCACAAAGTTTATTCAAACTTTGTGGCCCCACAAAGTGGCGTGGCTTATATTTATTGGGTCAAGCTATACATATATATGTGTATGAAACTATTGGGCATTTGTTTGCCTTCTTATGAGTAGTAATAGTGGATTGGCTATAATAGTCCCTCGTTTTTCCTTTTACCTATCTGATTTTCCGACATAAAACCGATGAAAGGATAAATAAACTGAAGTACTAAATTTTGTTTTACGGTTCTTCCAGTAGAGCCTTAGTTCCATCAATCAACGTCTAGCCAACTGTTGATGTTAATTTTTCATAGCTCCACTGATTCAAGCCTGAGTTGGTCAAAATTTTTTCGATCTTAGGGAAGCATTAAATTTTTCTTAGAAATATGCATTAGTTGCAAATTGTTCTTAAAAATTTTAATGAATAACTATTTACCATCACAACGGTCCAAACGAATTGGTGGATTGATACTGGTGGTTCACACTTTCGGACAGAGGCACGAGCATTCAGCTTTCTTAGAAAGATTTGAAATTTTTCTTTAGATTCTTCATACACGGCGGACCATGGTTCCTGGTTCCAAAGAGTTATAATGATTCAGTTGCCTTGGTTGGTCTGGGTCGCTAAAGATATTTACGAGCGTTTGTAAGCATACATTTTGTTCTTAGAAATTTACTTGAACATTTTTCTTTCGAATTTTTACAAACTATTGGTGACTGAAAATGATCAGTTGGATTCATGCCACTAAAATTGATTCTACAATTTTTCTTTACAATTTTTATGGCAGGACTATAAACATAAAAACCATTCGCTTTCCTCTGCCTGCGATAGTTGCCGTTGCTTTGCTTGTGCTTTCCTATTAATTCAAGTAGGGTTGTTTAATTTAACTTAACGTTTTCTCATTGATAACTTTTTTCAGAAAAAAGGAAGATCGGTTAAGTTCCCAACAGTGATATATCACGCATTTCTATTCCTATTCCTTTGAATGGGACTCAACTCAAGGTGCAAGCTCTCACTCTCAATCATTTATTTCACCCGTGACAGAATCGATAGCGTCACATCCGCTTTAGAATCCTAGAATATCGGAGGATGGGACGGTATTTTTTCATATATTTTGGCCTATATCTTTATAGCCAACTCTTCAAAAATTTTGATTTTTTTTTTTTTTAAATCCTTGAGAGTAGCCCTTTCATATGATATCCCAGACAGATATATGGACGCACGAGCGATCTTATAAGAGTTCCGTTTTCTTCCTTTTGTTGTACGGAACCCTATCAACAACACAGGCAGACAGTTCTGGCAGATTCTGACTCCATAGATGAAAAAAATGAGAGAACTATATAGGAAAATATGACGCGGAAGCAGCAAAGAAACGTAAAATAATCCCTAAGGAGTTCGGTAAAATTATTATTGATAATAAAATCTTGCACCTAAAAATAAACATGCATTGAATGCCACATTGAGTTTCCTATGACCTGATCTGTTAATATTGCAATATACACAAGCTCCGTAATAATCCGGCATAATCATAGCCTAATTGAGCTGCTCGATTAGCAATCTAGGGGTATATTCTACATATCACCATAAACCCTTCAAGTCGCACCAATATAAATATGACTTTACCAGGACGAATTATTGTCAATAAATACACCAAAAATTTTAACAACGATCTTATATTATTGGTATGGCCAGTATCAATTTTTCAATATGAACATCATCCATCAACCAATGTCATGCATTCTGTTATCTTAAGCTAAACTTGAGCTAAATGTTGGGTATTTTATTGTTACAAAGCCGGAATTCCCACTCCTTCACAATCACTAAAACAATTATTAAATACGATTGCACTTTAAATAAAGGGATAGAAAGGACGAAGCGTCACGTAACTATGGTTGAAAAAAATTATGCTCTTTGTTTTTATGAAGTTCTTCCTATGAAGGAAGAAGCATTAATTTTAGATGACGACAGGAATAGTTGCACGTCATCAGTATATAATGAAGGAATTCCTAGGATCTGACAATTCATCATTAATATACAAAATAAAATAAAAAGCAAAGGAACTAGTATTGATCCTTGCGAGACACCCGGTATTTGAAGAGGCTGCAGTTTTCAAGGGGACGCATATATGATTGCGAATAGGACTATATAAGAAAGATTGCTGCACTTAAACTGTGTCACCAATTTTTCATAAAGAATAATTCAACAGGATCGGAAGCTTTGGAAAAATCAAGTGTAAGACGAGTGTGCTGTTGAGTCCACCATGCATACAAAAGTAGCCAGTTAAGATAATTGAGCATAGGCATTAAGATTTCTTTTAAGATTATATTTATGATCCTTAAAAGGCTTAAAGGTAGCAGCAAAAAATATGTAAAAAAAGTAGATAAAGTACAATAAGAAGGGAACAGATACGATATGTCATCGGATCCTATGTATACATCTAAGGAAATTTAGGTGAGGCAAAATAAAAAAAAAATATTGGAGTGTTTGAAATAAAAAGGGTTTAAGTGTGATATTAAAAAGATTTTTCTGTACACCAGCAAATTCCATTTAACAGATTAATTAAGATATGTATAATAAAGCAAAAGCAGAATTGTGCTTAAGTATAAATCCAAATTGCTGTTTTGCAACCGGACAAAATCCTTCTGTATAAATTCTAATCTGCTTATAGAGGCTATCAAGGCGGTGGAAGCATTCCAATATCTACATTTGCTCACACAACCAAGCTGCGCTTCTGACTCTGTCCTCTCAAGGCTAGTCTTGAGCTGCCACACATAACTCTAGCCGCTGTATATGGGCACAAAAACATAACATTGCTTTGGATGCCTGAGCGTGAAGAAGTAGTTAAAAAACAGACGATTTTTTTTATATATTATTATGCCAAGCTCAGGGGATACCCTCGGATTCAAAGCACAGCATGGCAGGAAGGGCATTGGGAAAAGATCAGAGAGGACAAGAGAAAAGTGTCGCAGGTGTTGATGTATGTCACTCTTGAGCCTTCGCAGATTGTAAGCCCTAGGAAAAACAGAAGATGGTAGACTGTTCCAAATTCGCACAGTTCGGGATAAGAAAACATTACGATAGTTTACGGTACGGCCAAAAGTATTTTGAAGGGTGAGAGGATGTGAGCGGCTTACAGCGCGAGTATTGCGTGCAGAAATTAATCTATAAGGGATCAGACTAGATATTTCATCGGAACATTGACCACGCATGTAGCGATAAAGCATCTGGTCAAGACAGGAGACGACAGTCCGTAGCCAACATTTTGCCAATCAAAACACCTTTTTAATGGGAACTTCAAAAATGAGCAAACCGACAACTGGCTTAGCGTGTCGGAAAATAGGTAAGTGAAAGAGTTCTTCGCCCTCTCTCCTTCACAGACACGCAAACTTATTGATCTTAGCAGACCATCGCTCAGGCTGTTTATTAATGCTGTCACTGGACATGACCCGTTTTGTTATTATCTGATAAAGTCAGGCAAATCCAAATGCGGAATGTGTCGACTGTGGGAACAAAATGACGAAACCTTTATGCGAGTGTCCTGCGTTTGTAGCTCTAAACTGCAAATCACTGGAGAAGCATTTATCATTCCAAAAAAAGGTTTGCAATCTTGACACGAAAAGGCAATAAACTAGCTCGTAAAAAAGCTAGGTTTAGCGTAACCAATTTAGGGCAAGACATAATAGATCAACTTTGGTCGCGGTATTCGCAGTGTCCTAGTGGGCTAGTCCTTTACTATTTACCTAGTTTAACATGTCTCTCAACTTGGTACTCAGAAGAGTAGTTAGATACGTGTGTATTCAGTTGTTTTTTTATCATAACCCCACTAAGAAAATGTGTTCTAAGGAAAAACAATTACATCTACTGAATTTCATTTTAAAAAACAAAAATATGTTATTCAACCTATTCGTGTACTTGAGAACTGCAAAGTCAGAAGTGGTATTTCCAAGCAGTAATTTACCAGGAGACAATTGCAAAACTGGTTTTTAAAGACAAGTGGGTATATTATATAATACTAAACAATTCACTTTGGCAAGTGATACGTTATCATTACTGAAATTTTTGCATTAATACCAAATCCAACCCATACAGATAAAAGCTGGTAAAAGTACAAATTACAGGATTTATAGAAGGAAAATAATAGTTTTAATGGGTATTGATCAGAATGTTCTGGAAATTTTCGTTTGATTCGTTTGTTATTAGTTTGCCAGAGGCGAACTCACTGGAACACATCCAAAAGGAATGTCGAAGAAACTTAAAAGGAAACTACTGAGCAAAGCGAAAACTTTGATGCTCTTCTATCAAAAGAAGCAAGAAAAGAATGCGAAGAATTTTATCAAAATTTCTCATATTGTGCAACAAGAGAACAGGCGAAAAAACAAAGCCTGCAATTGAAATTGAGAATAATAAATATAGTTGTATCGAAAAGGCGGAGTTTCCAGCCTGTTTGAAATCTACATGCATAGTACCAGTCTTCAAAGAAGGAGATAGAAGAGACCCAAACAACTACCGACCCATAGCGCTCCTCAATGTGTTTAGTAAAATATATGAGAGACTACTTCATAATCAGCTTACAGCATTTATTCAAAGTAATGGTGGATTTGATAAAAAGCAATATGGATTCCAAAAGCAAAGCAACACGACGGCTATTATGTCTGATGTAATGGAGTTCATTAATAAAGAACTCGATGAGGGTAATTATGTTATTGGAGTATTTGTCGACTTGAAGAAGGCATTTCATACTGTGGATCATACCGTATTAATAGAAATATTAGCCGAATTGGGAATTAGAGGAAAAGCAAACCAGTTACTAAGTAATTATCTGCAAGCAAGTCAGTGTTGTACGAAAGTGGGAAACAGCTTTAGCGAGAATGAAGCGATGAGTACTGGAGTCCCGCAAGGATCACTTCTAGGTCCGCTCCTTTACTCTCTGTACATCCAAAATTTAATGGAGGCTGGACTGGCCGCGGAATACTACATATATGCTGATGATACCCTGCTCCTGTATAGTGGGATGGATGGCGATGACTTAGAGAGGTTAATAAATGAGGACTTAATACGGTACACAAGATGGCTATATGGAAATAAACTTACAATAAATACATCGAAAACAAGCTTCATGGTTTTCAAACAGACTGGCAAGCAAAAGCTGGACATTGAACGAGAACCCATTAAAGGAGTCGACTCAATAAAATATCTGGGAATGATAATGGACGATAAACTGACTTGGAAACAACACACAACATATGTGAGGAAAAAAGTTGCACTACTTATAGGAATCATGAGGAGAAGAGACTTTTTTAATCGTCGTCAGACGAAAATCTTAATCTACAATGCATTTATACTACCAATAATTACTTACAATATAATTAACTGGTCACAATGTAGCAATCACTTATTAAACTGCATGCATAGGGTATTAAACAAAGCAATAAAGTCCATATTTAATTTACATAGACTGACACCCAACGCATGAGCTGTATGAATCGACAAATTTTCTGAGCTTAAAACAACTAATTTATGTGGAAAAAGCTAAAATGATATATAAGATAAGAAAAAGGAAGATAAAGTCGAACATAAACCTAATAGAGCACGGTGATACACATAACTACGGCACACGATTACGCCAACATCTGCGTCTATCGTACGCTAGAACAGACAGAAAACTCAAGAGTCTAAAACACACAGCTGTACCCATATACAATGAATTACCAGAGGGAATAAAAAATACAGAGCAAGTGCACATGAGAATGTTGCAATAGTATGATGTGTAAACTGATTACTATGTAACAATGATAACTAGTGACTAAAAAGAAAAGAATTGTTGAATAGGAGAAGTGCTCTTCACTAATACCAGCCAGGCGCGTACACAGGATGAAGCCATGGGGGGGGTTTCAGAAAACATATTTTGTATAAGTTTTTTCACGTAATAGGACTATGTACTAAATTATATTTTATTTTATTTCACTATAAAAACAATTGCTTATAGGTATATTTCAACTTTTTTATTGATAATTATAAAGAAACCTAAATAAGATTTTATTAAGAAATATGAATAATAATTATACATATAAGAAAAATTAATATATTAAAAATTATGTAAGAAAAAATAATAAAAAATTCAGCAAGAAAAATTAATAAAAATTATATAAGAAATTGTACATATGATGTACGTATAAGAAAAATTAATACATATATTAAAAATTATATAATTTTTTCTTATAAAATAGAATAAAAGGCAGATTCAGCGAAAGGACTATTTTCAGAAAAAATTAAAAAGCGATATGTTAAGAATGAAGTTCAAAGATTTTTTCTTTTCATAATTACATACTACAAGCGAATTTCTAATTTACGTGAACTTTTTGCTAGTTCATCTAGAACTGCATCTGCAGAAACCGCGACATTACGATGAATATTAAGTAACGCTAATCCATTTAGCCTATCTTCACTCGTTGTGTTGCGTAAATACGTTTTAAGTCGTCTCAATGTTGAAAAAGATCGTTCACTGCTTGATGTTGTAACCGGTAGTGTAGCAAATATTTGAAGTAATTTTCGAACAGTTGGGAAAATTGATTCGTCGCATGCTAAAAATGCATTATGAGCATTTTTTGGTGTATTCGAAGAATTGAAAACATGGCGCCACCACAGCTTCAGTTCACCAATGCCCTCAACTATGCTACAGTTCGTAATACTTTCATATTTTTCTAAGAGGATTTTTGCAGAGTTTTCGTGCTCTGATGAAAAGTTTTGTTCATTTGGCAAAAGACACATAAAACTTTGCAATATATTTTTATGTTTCAGAAACCGATCGTGAACTTGTATCTTTGTAGAATCTAGAAAAGGTATGAATATGGCAATACGATAGTACTCTTCAGGATTTTCAATTGCAATGTTGCAGCGATGAGCTTGTCTTCCGGTTAAACGAGGAATTCGTATTTCTACATTAAGCTCGTCACATATTTTCTTGATGTCTCTGAATATGGTATTAAATTGCTTTTCTGTTTCACGTCGTGTTTCATCTAGCACCTCTTCAACATTTTCTGCCAATCCGATTGCAGCGGCCAGATCCAGATTAATTGTTTGTAGTAATCGACTTAGCGGCAAGGTTATAGCAAAAACCTTGGCAAGAACATGAAGGGATACTTGAAATTCTGTACTCCTAATAACAGATAGAAGCTGAATTGCAGCAGAAGAAGTTGTTTTGTCATCCCAATCAGAAATAATTTCCATCGCAGAAATTGCAGCTTTTTGAAGCTCCAGAAATACTAGGACAGACTCGTGGCGTTGAATCCATCGTGTGGGACATATTTGTTTTAGTCGCGTTGCTGTTGATTCAGGTGCCATTTCATCTATACAATTTTTTAGCACGGCTTGGCGCTTTGGGGTGTTAAAGAAATTGTATACACTTCCGAGTGATCCTATACAATTTCGTATAAATGAAATTTCACAAGCATCAGAAATAGCGAGGTTTAAACTATGAGATGCACAGTGTACATATAAAGCTAGCTTGTTTTCATCGCTTACATATTTTTGTGCCCCATGAAATCGTCCACTCATTGCTGAGGCTCCATCATAACCCTGTCCAATCATGAATTTTGAATCTATTTCCAGATTACGCATAGTTTGCATTAAAACATTTGCAAGACCCTTACCAGTCATATCAGTAACAGGTACAAACTGTAAAAAATCTTCTCTGATGTTATACGAATCGGCATCTACATATCGAAAGCATAATGAAAATTGTTCAATACCAGCTATATCACTAGTCTCGTCAGCCAAAATCGAAAATGACTTCGCACTATTTATTTTGGCAACAATTGAACGAGCAACTATTATGTTGCATGCACTTATAATTTCGTTTTGAATTCTTGGACTCAAATAAGTTGCATTTTTTCCTGAGATCTCTAGATGATTTTTAAGTATTTCATCTCCACAATGGACTCTAAAACGTAAAAGCGCTCGAAAATTTCCATCATTTTCCTCTGGATTATCAAACGTTAAAGTACCAGAGTCTCTATGTCCTCTTAAAGACAAACCCTGACGACCGCAAAAAAGTATTGTCTCTATGATTGGAGTTAATCTGCAACGATTTTCTACTGTTTGTTTTTTTAGAGCGGAGTCCAATCCCAACACTACAGGTTCCATTATATGCTCGGAAATTGCTTTACGATTTTGTGCGTGAAGAACAGCTGTTTTATGGTACTCAGTTTCTTGATGTTTGTTGAAGTTTTCTATAGCATCTTTCCAGTTTGAGAAAGCAGTTTTGGCAAGTTTTCCTAGCGGCTGATGTCCAACACCACCATAATTTGCAGAAAATAATACACAAAACTTGCAAAAAGCACCATCAAAACGTTTTGAGTATACTAACCATTTCCACCTGCCAAACCAGCTGTATTGAAACTTCAAATTACGTTTTCCACTAAGTGGGAATACAAATTTGTCGTCAGGATACCAAACGTTTTTTAACAAAGATAATCTTTTTTTTATCGATGTATTGCTCTCCTCCAATAAAATTACTAACATCATTAATATTTATATCTGAATCTGATGGAGACTCACATCCAGATCCAATTACAAAAGCTGCAGCACTATCATTTGTACCAGGAACAGGAGCAATCTGATCAACACAGGCTGTACTTTCTAAATCACTTTTTTTAAATTTTTTAACAAAATAATTTGTTAAAGTAGAATTTTTTAATTTTCTCTTCTCGTTATTCATCTTCACAAAATATTATTTAGAATTAACAAATTATAAAATTAACACTGAACAAAAATTAAACTTTCTCAAGAGAAAACAAATTTTAAAATGAACAGTAGGAAACACAAATTAGACTTTCAAGTTGAAGAGTAAACAAAAAACAAAGTAGATTGAACAAAGCAAGCACGACTCCTGTGTATTTTTTTAAATTTTCGTTCGTTAGTCTAGTTCACTATAGACTTTTGAAAATGCAAGTGAACCGAGAAGGCTGATTTTTAGATATTATGTATGGGGGGGCTTAGAAAAGGGTAACTTGATATTGTCAACCAAGATTTCCTATGAGCTTTCTCCGTAATCTTGAAAATAGGGGTAAATTTTGTTTTTTTGCAATAACTCGGCTCTCCGTCATGATGCGAAAATTGCGATTATATACTTTTCTGTTGCTCTTTTCACGCTGTAAAATTTAGTTTATACGAGTACCACAGAAACCAAAACTTCCGAAAGAATCAGAAATTACGTTTGATGAAACTACAGCTCCAAAATTTAGAGAAGTTTCTTGCTAGAGACACAAACAAAGCTAAGTTTATATAAATTCTTCGCCGTTATTTTGCAAATCAAAGTTGAACAGGCCTTTGAGGATGCAGATACTGTTATCGTAAACACGGCAATTGAAGAAGCATCAATTTATAACTCTGTTGAAATCGTTGACGAAGCCATCTATTTTTTGGTTTTAATCAGTGTACTCACGCAGAACAAACAAACGTGTACTCGTAAAACCAGCGAAAGGAAATACACCCGCAAAACTCTACTCTCCGCCTAGTTTGAAGCATGATAAGTCCGTTCTCGACATCATAATTTTCCTTCATGCTTTTGAGGATGATTCGAGCATCGAAGAATTATCTCATGTGGTTAAGGAATCTTCACAATTCGTTGAGTATTCTGAGTAGGACGACTGCCAGGACCATCGAAATCACGAAAAATATAAATAGTAACAAGTAAAAAAGCCAGAATTGGTCTAAGACCAATTCTTATGATACCCTAGATGAATGCCCGTTTGAAATTTCATATGGTCACCCATCTGTGTAAGTTTAGTTTTTGAAGTGGTTTTTCGCACATATTTCTAGAACGGTTCGTCGGACAGAAAAAATTATTGTAAGAAATTTTATAGGATTTCGTATTCTAAAGAAGTTTTTAGTACAATAAAAATGTCTAGGACTGTTCGTTTTCACAGCATACGTAAAAACCCAAAATTTTTGTATGGGAACACCAAGAAGGGGTTGCCGATTTGTCTCATTTTCGAACTTAATTTTACTCGAGTTATCGTGAGCACAGACAGACGGACGGACGGACATGCAAAAATCGAAATACCTTTTAATATTATGCGTTGGTGTCCAATCCATTTTGCTCTACCATCATATTTCTGTGCATTGCAAACGGAATGACAAACTTAGCATACCCTATAGATTTCATCTAGGGTATAAAAACGGACCTAGATGGCAATGAATCTTCTACAACACAAAAACGTGTATTTGCTAATAAATTTCATGAGTGTGATTCATAATTTTTCTCTTTTATTTAAATATATAGTACTTTAATAAATTCCTCTACAGTCTCTAAATGTTTTGCTTTCTGACCCCCACATTATGTAGTGCTAAAAGTCGTAATTTTTATCTAAAAAAAATTACATTGCAGGTACTAACATGCTCTTCAAGTTTGATAATGGACATTTTTTCGATATGTATAACAACTTTCAGTCTCTTAATTTTTTAAAGTGCAAAAGGCATTTCGTAACAGCAAGAACTTAATACTCTTCAGTACGACTGGTTCTTGCTTGCCGTATATGCCTGGAAAAAGCCAATTTGACCTCACTTATATGCACTCAGTTAATATTCTGAGTGTGAATCATATGAAGCGAAATACTAAAAGTATTTACTTTGTACTCAGCAGTTTAGCTTTAAGCGGGACTAGACAAATTCATACAGAAAAATCAAGAAGACTTTTCACAGAAAATTGTACCAATTTAAAAAATTGATAACACACTCAAAATTTTAACTGAGTGCATATAAGTGAGGTCAACTTGGCTTTTTCCGGGCATATACGGCAAGCAAGAAGCAGCCGTACTGAAGAGTATTAAGTTCTTGCTGATACGAAATGCCTTATGCACTTTCATCAGTTGCAGTTGCAGTTTTAGCAACAATCTTTTTTGTTATCAATTTTTTAAATTGATAACAATTTTCTGCGAGAAGTCTTCTTGATTACTTAATTTTTTACTTTCTAGTCCGATATCTCAACAACGATCGACGCTAGGTGAAAAATCAATCTAAAAATCAGCTTTCTCGGTTCACGTGCATTTATGTGCCTTTTTTTCCGCCGTAATGACTGGACTATGTGCTGCACGAGCAAAAAGTTTAAAAAAAAAATTCACACGTTTGATAATTTAAAAACGCGACTGACTGGAATCATGGGGGGGGTTAAACCCCCACTAACCCCCCCCTGCGTACGCGCTTGATACCAGCCCTTGGCTGTCTGTGAAGATGCCCAAATATATAAGAAAAAAAAACAATTAGTCAGACTAGAGAGATGGATAGAGTGGTGGAAAGGAGGATAGCTCTGTATAATCAAATTTTAAACAACGACTGCTAAAAAAAACAGCTCTTCCCAACAAGGAGAATTCCGAAGAAATCTTGATCTGAACGTATGTTAAATAAATTAATATGCAAATATTTCACTTCGTATAATTTCTTGTTCTATTATCTGAATGACTTATGTCTGGTCAATAAATCAACATACAGTTCCCGTGACGATCAATAAAACGGTCTTCATGTTCTTGTGGTGCATCAATATTAAAAAGGGTACCATAAATGCAGTCAAGACCTACAGGTATCCTGTTTATTGGATGATATCTTATCACAACATCGTCGATATTTTTTGGCTATTTTATCACACCTCTGGAGCACACTGTGAATGGACTACAAATGGATATAGCCGAACTCAACACATTCCAGGCTTACAACCAATTAAATTGATGTGAAAGAGACAAAAATACGAGAAATAAGTAAAAGTACATATGAAAGAAATGCTCAGATACTCACACTCTTCGGTCTGTAGACATAGCTGAAGTATTCCAAAAATCATCATCATCATCATCTTGTCCATTATTGTTCTAAAACATAATTCAGAAAAAGAAACCGGCCGAAATGTTGTAATAAAAATAAATGGTTGAAATTTTCTCCTACTAACAGAAAATGTTTAAAAACATTTCATCCCTTTTCACAAATTATAAAATTGACAGAAGCGCCTAATGCCAAACGCATCGAAAGCAAGGCCTATTGGCTTGAATACTTAATCAAGTACTTGAGATCGATTAAGAAATTCAGTAATAAGTCGCATACAATTAGACCGCTGTTAACTAACTGTATACTCGTAAATAAGTCATCTTATAGGGTATCTTGACGATAATATCCCAAGTAACAATTTTTTTATATAGTATAGTAACCGTAAAGTTTCCATTACCAAATTATATAACTTTAGTTATATAGACCACTATAAGCCTCTTATAGAGCTTAAATGGAGGATTATTTAAGAGTTTCCGTGACTTACGTTTACGTAACTTACGTAATTTAGGTAACGTTATATAATATAAAGGTTTTATAAAATGACTAACAAAAATATCCTGGTTACATTAATATAACTTCTTATATAACCCAGGGTGTTGTCGACTAATTTATTTTGGTCATAGCAGTGGTTGCAGTAATGTTTCGATTAAATTTTGTTAACAACGCTTTGAATTTTCTCACATTGATTTCTTTTAGTGATTGAAATGTTGGGGCAAATACTTTTCGTTACCTTTATAAAACAATATAATGCAAATATTTACGAAACCTATCTTGACATAGAATTTCGATATTTTTTTGTATTGCATTTGTATAATGTACCTAATATTTTTACATATTAGAATTACAACTTTTCGGCATATAAGTGATGAAATTCAGTTGAAATTAGAATCTTACTGTGAACATCATCGTTGGTACTACTACAAAAGACACACGGTTCCAAAAATAAAAAATATTTAAGAATTTGAATTAAATATGACAAAATTTTAAAATTTCAATTAGGTGACATCAATTCATAAAAGTAGCAATAAATAATTTAGAAATGTTATATATACCTAAAATGATACATAACAATAAAAAACGGAAGCCATATATCAACAATTTAAAAAAAAAAACTGGCATAACCGACATTTTCTTTTTTAATTGAAATACACAGATGATAAAATGTCTGCTTGTACTTAAATGAACATATTACCATTATAAAAAGTCAAGTGATTTTATATAAACTCTGGCCAAGGTCGCATTTACCATAAGGCGCATTATGCGCAAGCTAAGATCATGGACGCTCATCTTTAATTTGACTTTTACACCCTATGTGTAATTTCTTAATCACCTCGTATCTCCCAAGCGGTTGATGTAGGTGCCCCCCCCCCCTCCTTGCCAACAATTTATTATCACCTTCTACTCTATGGACCACCTTGTCGGAAACACCCTGTATACTTACATATATTGTTCTTTCCTTAGAACGAATTATAATAAACAGAAATACGGGGGTATCGTACAAAATTCGTGTACATAAGCGAAGCCGAGAACCTCTAATAACATCTCGAAGGGGTAGTTCATAACGAAGAACAGAAAATACAGAAGAAAATAAGATGCAGTATAAAAACAAAACATAAAACCAGAAAAGGTTTCACTGGAAGCTATGACGATAGAGAAGTGAGTGGCAGCGTGTAGAAATGTCATTAAATTTACTCTCCTATTAGAAGTAATTAACTGTGACACTGCGCCTTCATGGGTTCTGCTAGCTTTTCATAACATTGTTATGGTAGTATGTTGAGTGATTGGCTTCGGACTTGAAGTCCAGACTGCCAGCATGAGCTGACAAATCACTCGGTGGACAGCGTTGACTGCAGGGCGGCACGCTGGCTCGCCTCGGCTATTGGCGGAGAGTGTGGGGAGGTTCCACGAAAAACCTGCCGCTGCCGCCTGCCATAATCAAAAAAAAAAAATCGTGCCTTTAACCAAAACGCCGGCACGCATTCAGTCCTGAAGGGACCTTTACTTCACTTACCTACATCCAAATCGAAGGCGCAGATGGTATGCCTTCATTGCACGCCCCAACCACCCAACTGACTCTGAGGGCAGATATTTTCAGAGTCCCTTGTAGACAGGGTGACCGTTTGGAAATTTCTTAGCGTAGCAAATTGGCGTAGCACTACCTTAAGATGCGTAGCACTCAGTAGCAAAACATTCTGAAAGTAGCAATAGCAAGGTTTCCATAGATGAGATTGTATTGGTCACATTTGTATTGCTATAGATATTACAATAGTAGACTGACATATTATATCGTCGGTGCAAATTCCAATTTTGAAGTTAATGATAATGTAGCTATGAAACTACAACTTTTTTTTTAAATCTTATGTCTAAAATCCAAAAATATGATATTTCTCGTCCTATCCTAGAGTTCAGTAGAAATAATTTAGTCATTGTAATCGAAAAAAAGAAGCTTAGTGTTTGCTGAAATTTGTATTTTGACTTTAACTTACGCGGTAGTGATATTAATAGTCTCGCGGTTGTGCAGTATCACCGACGATATGTAGGTATACTACGGGTTTATTATATAGTCGTTCAGAAATGGTGTAACTAAGCTCTACAATTAAAAAAGCGATTACTTGCTTTATTTGCAAACATACTATTACCAGCAGTGTTTTTTATTTTAATTATATATTCCCAAAGAGTTACAGAATGAATTCGGTTTCAGTTAGACAATTTAAATCTAATAAAAAGCGCATTTCAGAGAATATTGTCTCAATATTTTCTATTCGAAGCTTTTTAAACCGATCAGATAGAAAGGCTAAATCTGTTGTTAGTTCAGGGAAAGATTTATCTTTTAAATATTCTGGATCAAGAAGTTTCAATGCATTCAATACAGGATGATTAAAATTTATGCGCTTTTGGATTTGTACTGTTAAATCTATATAAAAGTTTTATACATTTTTCACAAACTTAAAGGCTTCTTCTCTGGTAATTTCTGAAATAAAGTTAGGGCATCAGCTCCAAAATAAATTTGTTTCGGTTTCTTAAAATGATTTTTATCTCTTGGATCAATCAGGTGTAAAGCAGAATTGCTAGCAACACTATCGGTTAAGATTTTTTTTAAAATAATACGAAAAGCACTTGCTACATCTCGTAACAGTATATGAGCCTTTGGCGATTCAGATTGAAAATTTAAGTTCAGATCGATAACTAATTAAAAAAAAAAAACACTCTATTTTGTTTATGAAACAAAGGCTAAAATAAAATAAATGAATATGGTAAGTAATAATGTCTTCCAAATTGAATTTTTCAGCGCTTGTACCTTGTATTGTACTGTACAATGAATTAAAACAGGTTCCAGTCAATGAAATTAGGAATAATCTTGATTGCCGAATGCCGGTGGCTAGCACAACAAAACTTAGGTTATGGTTTTTCTTGAATTTTTTGACAGAAATTCTCTGCTATATAGTTTTAGCAACACAAAACACTTATTTTATTTCGTAATTGAATTTTTCAGTGCTTGGCTTGTACGTGTACCTTGTATTGCACAATTTACAATCACTTAAAACACCTCTTCAAGAAAATCAAATTAGAGTTGTGATGAGTGAATTGTAAATGTAAATAATGTGTGTTAGACTCGAAACACGAACTTTATTAGATGTACAATGAAGTGAAGTAAGTGAAGCGAGTTACGTTCTGGAACGTAGGAGGGAGTGGGAGAACGGACGCTCACCACTCCCACCAAACGAAGTGCAGCCAAGAAGCCAACTCCGCCACGCCATATCGCCATACTTCTCTTGTCAAAGAAAATTGTTCTTAGCTAAAAACGAATGTGAAATTAAAAGATAAAATTAGAGAGTAGCAAAAATTTTTCAGGGGCGTAGCACAATTCAGAGGGTAGTGACATTGTACCCCAAACAAGCTGATTGTAGCATTTTGCTACCATCGTAGCACTTGCGGTCACCCTAATTGTAGACCTGTAAAGAGAGACTAGTAGACCTAGACGACCTTCATGTGAGAGGGCTCCAGGAAAGTGGAAGGAGAAATAAAAGCGTTCAGCACTTCATTTTTACGTTATAATTGAGAGTCCTAGACTACAATTCTCGCTCAAGACATTTTTGAAAAAATATACATACATAATCCTGGATACATCCTAAGCAAATAAATGTTAAATTAAAGTTAATTCTAATGAAATTGAGTGTATATTCTAATATTGAAAGAAAATCTTAAAAGTATATTCGAAATAAGGAAGTTCACAAAGGAAATAATAGTGCACAAAAAGGAAAAAATCCCTAAGGCGGAGATATACTAACTAAATCATGTGGTAAGAGAAAGTGATTTGCATACACCCTACCTATAATCGCTGAGTTATTTCATTAAACACCATCTACCACTATCCACATCAATTAATAAAGGAATGCTCAGCATAATTTCTCCTAGAATTTAAATGTTGTCTCTTCAAAACTATAAACTTGATCAAAATTACAAAATTATCTCTTAATTTAAACACTTTCGTCAAAATTTATGCTCTCCACAAAATTAACATGAACACAACCTTTAACATGATTGATCCATTGCACTGAACACTTTCCGATTTCAATAATACTTGCTAAGATCGGTATTTAATTAATTATTTTATGATTTCTTTACTAGTTTCTGTAATATTTCTCCTTTTTTATACTTAAAATGTTAAATTAAAATCTTAAACGATTCTACTGTGTGTATGATTACGCGATACTTTACTGGAAAGAAGGGAACCAAATGGATTACAAAAAAAAATTGATTTTCCTTTTTTTGGAGAAAATGCTCTAAGAATTGCCTAGTTTCTATGTTCTATTTGAAAATTATTACATAATTAAAATTTATTAGGCTTGAGTTGGTGATAAAATTATCATATGTATATAGGTAGAAATAAATTAAAAATCTTACAGCCTGCAGTGCATTAACAAGTGCACTAATATGCCAGGTCAACACTCTTGGTGCGGTGATTCCGTTTCACGACGTAATATCGAAAATTCTTCCTGAGTTTTATAGGCTCTCGGGCTTCTGGTTTGTCCCTTTCCTCATGCCATCTTCTTTATAATTCTGGCAAATCTCTAGCGGCGGACATCGAACAGCCACAAGAACGAGATCTCACTTTTGCTTATTACAACTTTTACATAAAGCGCACCTTTATGTAATTGTTCGTGTTGTAAAAATGTTGATTTCTCGCCAATATAATTTTTCACAGCATACATATAAGCGGCGACTTACTGCTGCTGGAATTTGGTTGCCTCCTTTTGCGAATTTTCTCCTGGTGCGGGGTTGATTCGTTGCCCGATGCCTTCAAAAAAGTTTCGATTCATTCGATTCGCCTTTTCACTTACTTCACGGGGTGTGAACGTTTGATAAGACAGAGATGATTGTCTTCTTCTTCTTCACCAGCAGGCAAAAATCCTTCGAGTCGGCTTGCGTGCGAGCGGTCGGTTTGCAGTCGACCGGCATACTTGCTTCAGTAATTCTCAGTGTAGCATACTGCTATATGCATATATACCTTTAACTGCTATATGATGCTACGACCATAACAACGTATAGGAGATGGAAACGTTTTCGTACAGCATATTGAGAGGTGAATATCGTAAACTTCGTATCCTTGCTAAATGGAAGAACGCTAAAGTTATTCGCGTGAAGAAATCGACCTCTGGGACTCCTCAGTATAAACCTATATATATCTATTTTATCATTTTTTCCAAGGTATTTAAGAAGATGTTACGTAGGCAAAACTCCAAGTACCTGGACGACGATAAGTTATTGAATTCTCTTTAGTCTGGCTTTAGATCTGGACATAATTGTACTACGGCTATACTTAAGGTTACCGAAGATATACGCATGGCAATTAATAATGATGGAGTTGTCACACTAGTATACTCTTGGACTTCTTAAAGGCTTTTGACAAAGTTAATCATATTTTGTTAATTAGTAAACTGAAAAACAATTTCGGTTTCTCCAGCCCTGTGTGTAAGCTGGTTGCATCTTACTTTTCCAGTCAAATGCTATTGGTAGTTTGCAATAAACAGTCTTAGAGTCTCTTGCCCATAAATTGCGGCGTCCCACAAAGTTCGATCTTGTGTCCATTCCTTTTCTCGATCTTCATCAACGATTTACAGAATGCAATAAGTTATTGTCAGTTTCATCTCTATGATGCTGATGATCTACAACTTTATATTTCCATGCCGCTGGGGCTTATTGAGAATGAGATTGATAAATTCAATGCAGACCGCAGTGGTTTCTGAATGGGTCAAGAAAAGTAAATTAATTAAATTAATACTTAACCCAGCAAAAAGTAATTCCATTGTAATATACAAATCTTCCGTGAAAAACTGCAATTCACGATTTAACCGCCGATTGAGAATACTGAGACATAAAATGCACGCTTATTTATCTCATCCGTATATTTTATAGCTTAATATGGAACTGTAACAGTTCACCGAAAGTGCTGTCTTAGTAAGCCAAGCGATAAAATATCATTTATCTTCCGAAGGCGGTTGTACTCATTGATTAAAATACTAGAAGGATTTTATTATAGACTAGATTGAGCAAAATTTAATTCGCAATAAAGGTAATAATAGCCACCCAAACTTTTACAATTCACGGTATAAAAACAAATACTTGACGCAGACAATTTTATTTTTACAGAAAAAAAAAATATGATATGTACCTATGTACATATTTCTTTTAAATAAAAATTAGTTTTTCATCCCTGTGCCCATTATCCGACAACGTTTACAGGGTATGAATCATACAAAACACAATTATAAAAATACTTTTGCTTAACGTAGGCATACTACTAGATTCAAGATGCATGGTATTAACAAAATTTATCCATGATCGGTATGCCGATATATTCGTATATACTCCAGGTTGATTTGGTTTGCCACACTCTGTACCCCAAGATACAATTCCAGCAAGGAGATTATCGCAAATTAATGGTCCACCTGAATCACCAGTACATGCATCTTTCTCTCCGCTCCAAGTTCCAGCACACATCATACCAGGAAACAATGTATCTCTGTAGGTACCTCTGCATCGCTTTTGATCTAATATATCGATAGAAGTCTCAAGCAACACTTGAGAGGATCCTCCAGTTAACTGTATAATTTTTTTTTATTAATATAACTCCCAAAAAGGATTGATGTTACCTGATATAATTAGCTTACGTAACCAGTATATCCCCATCCCATTACTCTGCATTCTTCACCAATTACAACATCACGATCAAGTAATTTTACAGGCTCAACTGTAGGGTGACTCATTCCAACGTATCCCTTGAAAACTATCATACCAATGTCATTCTCTACAGTACTGGGTTTGTAATTTCCATGATAAACATAGGTAGTAAGATCATATACGATGGCATGTTTTTCCCAGACAAATCGATTCAGGACTCCCATCACAACGAATATATCTTTCGCCATATATTTGCTATCTCCATCGGGGTGCCTAAAATAGTGAAACAGTGAGAAAAATTATATTATATTGCATCATTACCTAAAGAAGCAGTGCGCAGCCGTAAGAACTCGTGTTGAAGAAATCAATGCACCTCCACAATGATGTCCGCGTCCAAAAGGCAAGTCTTTTTCTCTTACACGTATCGAAACTATGAATTTCGCTGCTCCCGGCTCCGACACCCTTCCTCCGACAATTTTTCGACCAGCGCTTGCGAAAGTCGAAGTTTCATCACGTTCAGTATGAGTATTACGCTCAGCATTTATTAAAACTAAAAATTCATATTATAAACAAATAATAAACAATATTATCAAATCCTTATTACCTTTATCATTTTCAATAGACATCAGTAGCATTCCAATAACGAAGTAAAATCGAATTTTTTCCATTCTCCTTGAACAAACATAGTTTGCGGCCGATTTGAATTTTTCAATATAAAATGCCGAATAAATATTTACAATTTTTTTTTGTATTATTTTTACCCTAACAAAAATAACAAAAATGTTAGAAATGTCATATCGATGACACAGCCTATTCCGTTTTAAGTACTCGTCCTGAATGGATGAATGGATAATTGCCACACTCCTCACAGGATTGTCGAACTTATAGCGCGCTAGGCTCATTGCACATCCTCATAGATTCCGCTCATAAATTCCAGTCGGACGGTCTTATAAGATTAGGAAGAGACACCCATACTTTTTGCTTGTTTTGAGAAGAAATGTGAAACAAAACATTTGTATCGCTTAATGGAGAGTATCAAACCGTGAGAAAATAAAATTAGTCACTGTTTCTGTTTCCTTCTCGCCTCCTCTACGTTTAGAATTATTATCAATAGTCCCACATATATATACACATCCTGGGATAGAAACGTCCAGTGAAGACAAGAAAAAAGGGTTATTAAAGATAACTTAGTTATTTGCTTGGATAGACTCGTAGTCCTGGTCTTGTCATCCAAACAAATATAAAACTTTTATACCAAACAGGATTGGTGAAATTAAAAGTGTAATGAATTTCATATAAGATCTGTCGACAATCACTGCGATTGGAACTCCAGGGGCATTAAATCTTTCTCTTTGAGTTCTCATAAGAAGCTGTGATAGCGTGGTACGGACCTCAGTAACTCCCGAAAGGGATTTGGGGTTAAAATACTGAATTATGCAGCATTCATAATACAGAGTGGAGTAGAGTAGCATAGAGTGGCAACTGGCATCCTTTTTTCGCACGTAGTAGTGCATATGGCCATCTTTGTTTGGCTCTGATTAGCGCAGTAGAGCTGCATGAAAATAGGTTCTATTCTATTATTTATTTATTTATTTATTTTGACTTTAACTTATACTACTTAGCACTAACACTTAGCCTAAGCCTGTTACAACCTAATGTTCTTAGGCCCACGGCAACTTGGCCATCTGGGCAACTTAAGTCAAATTATAACTGATTTTAATTTTCGAAAATTGATTGTGTAGTCTGCTTTTTTTTTTATAATTCATTTTTCTAATTTTAATACAGTAATTTTTTTATTTTTTTTTTTATTTTAACTATTTAGAAAAATTTTCTAATATATATCACATAAAGATTACATTACAATTTGATTCATTGTCATACATTGTTTTGTTCACATTTGTAAAGGGTAGCATTATGGCAAAAGACTTAGCCTATTCTAGTATATTGTGTTAGTGTGTTAGTTTTAGAATCCTTAGGGATATATAATGATATATATATATATATATATATATATATATATATATATATAATAAAAGAAAAAAGACTATTGTTAAATTACAAAAACAAAATGAATCGCAATTTAAAATTATTTTTATTAACAGTTTATTTTATGCTAAAATAAAATAGCCTGGCTTATGGTGCTGCCTATACTTCACTGGTCGCCTGAAAGAGAAAGAAAAGTATCTGTGAGTACAACGACTCAGTGAGGATCCTAAATACCGAGGTTACGTTCACATTCACACATAATTCTCATAACCGGACGAACACGGACTAGAATATGATTGGGGTTCAGACTCTCGCCAATCTCTCCAGGCTTTGCTTGGAGATCCGCAATTTATTGGTGGACTTACCAACCGCTGCCAATTGCTGTGGTTTGGGTCGGACGGACACTGACCCCAGCTATTTCCCCACTTAATCATACATACATCACACTGTAACAACACATAATTCTACCATAACTACATATATATTCTATTAATTCTACGAGCTACATCCCACCTTTTAAAATATCTGGATATGGAGCGAATAAATAAAATTCACACTATTAATTAATTGCTCGCGCACTACTCAATAATTTCCGCCTGACACTGAACTGAACACTGAGCTCAAGAATTGATTCTTACCCAAGGGATACAGAATATTGCTTCGTGCCTTAGGCAGCATATCCTGCTTCTCTGTCGCTAGTTTTATGATAGGGTAGTTAAGCCGTTTCACGAAAAACGTCTGGCTTAAGGGTTTTTCTTTAATGTACCGCTCGGTTGCCAATTGCTTAATTACCCACAGATGTTACTTTTACTATATCCGAAGGTGTACCTTACATTTTCCTCTATCAGCTCGGCTATCCTGATAGAGCGGACGTCCTCGTTCGCTAATTACTCCAGTTCCTCATGCTGGTCATCATCTGTGTCTGATCTTCCTACTGGTGGGATCCATGCTTTAAGATGTTCGGAGGATTCCACATTTTCGAATGGCGCTCGACCGCTGCGTCTCGAACCTTGCATCTCCTTCACTACGTATCGGTCATCAGGTAACTTCTTCTTTACCGCGAATGAGCCTCTATATTTAGGCAAGAGTTTCTTGCTTTGCCCTTCATTATAATTCTTCCTCTGGATTAAAACCAAATCGCCTACACTATACTTCTTAGCTGGCAATCTCCTCTTGTCAAACCGTTCCTTTTGCCTCTTTTGACTTTCTACGATTCGTTCGTGGGCCTGTTGTCTTTTAGCTTTAATATCTGGTCTCTCGGCTGCTCCCACACTTATTTCGCTTGGCAAATGCGCATCGGCTGGGGCCCTTGGCTTGTAGCCAAATAATAATTCACTAGGTGTTTCCTTCGTAATGCTATGTATCGAATTGTTAACGGCGAACTGAATTTTCTTCAACTGTTTGTCCCATTTGGTATACTCTTCAGCCATGGTGGCAAGCGACGATAATAGGGTGGAGTTAAAGCGCTCCACCTGCCCATTTGCTCGGGGAGTGGATACGGCATTCTGAACACGAATTATTCCCTTCTGTCTGCAGTAGTCTCTAAAAGCCTTCGATGTATAACAGGTCCCTTTATCGCGACTCTCCGTGGTATCCCAAACTGATCGATAATTTGATCCATAAAACGCAATACAGGGAGTATTTTCGTGTCTTTTACTGCTTGTATCATAGTGTATTTCGTAAATGCATCTACGCACACTATAAGGAATTTCTTTCCACTTGTGCTTTTTACGAACGGTCCAAGATGATCCATATGGATCGTATCGAATGGAATTGTGATCTTTTCGATTGAATTAAGAAATCCCTGTTGTTTTCCTGCAGGCTGTTTGTGATAAAGATATCTGATACAACTTTTGATATATCGCTGGACGTAATTACGCATGTTAGGGAACCAATAGTTCTCACAAAGTTTTCTTAGGGTTTTTTCAAGAGCGAAATGTCCAAATTCGTCATGAGATGATCTCACAATCTCACTTCTCATTCCTTTTGGAACTAAACATTTGAGTCCATTATTAGTGATTCGATAAACTCGTCCATCCTCTAATTTATAGTTCTTATATATTTCCTTTTCATAATTTGTTGTTGGTTTCTTCTTCAAAATCTCATTTATAAGTTTTATTTTCTCATCACTCAGTTGGCCTGCTAAAACCCAATCAGCTACTTCGATGCGTAAGACTTCCTTTCCTTTATGGAGTGGTTCATTGGTGACAACATTTCTACTGAGCGCATCTATGTGAGCCATTTTTGTTCCGGGCCGATGCTCAATATTGAAAGTAAACTCCTGCAGAGTTAGCCACCATCTGGCAATACGGGGTATCATGTCCCTTTTCTTAGCTGCAGCTTTAATGGCGCTGCAATCCGTGTCCACTTTGAATGATATATTCAATAGATATACCCTGAAATTTTTTAAGGTCTCCACTACGGCAAGAGTTTCTAACTATAGGAGTGGTAGGCTTGTTCAGTGGGTGTGGTTTGTCGGCTATAATATGCCACGACACATTGCTTATTATTCATATTCCTTTGTATGTAGAAGCATTCCAGCTAGGACCATTTTGCTGGCATCAGTATGTACTTCGGTTTCCGCGTGTTGATCATAAATTGCCAATATGGGTCGTTCTACTAAACGTTTTTTTTAGTTTTTGATACGACTCTTCTTCCTGGTCTGACCACGACCATTTTTGATCCTTTTTTAAGAGATTAGTTAGTGGTCGAGTTACTTCCGCGTACTCTTTGATGAATTGCCTGAAGAATCCCATGAGACCTAAAAATTGCCTAATTTGGTGAATACTTTTTGGTATTGGAAAATTCTCTATGCATTTGGTTTTTTCTGTTCCTGGTTTTATCCCATCCCGATTTATTTCGAAGCCCAGATACGTTATAGTGGTTTCAAAAAAATTGCATTTTCGTCAGTTGGTTTTGGGAGAGTATTTCTAGTACTTTTTCTAATCGGTTCAAACCTTCATCAAAATTTATGGAGGGGATATGCTTTCGGATAGATTTAATATAGCTAAAGGAACGGCTTACAATGTTTTTATAAAAACAGTAAAAGCTATTTGTACCTTATTAAAAAATGAGATAAAGTGGCCTACAACATTACTTGAGCAGAAAATAATCCTGGAAGAATTTCAGATATGCAGGAAAGATCTGTTTCCTTATGTAATTGGTTGTATTGATGGGACGCATATCCGAATACCAGCTCCAAAAAAAGATCTCAGCACAGGTATATGAACGTCTATATATGTATTTACGATTTTATTAACCTTTAGTTTTTACAGGCTATATGCGATAGTAAATTCCGCCTCCTCGATATCTTTGTAGGCTATCCAGGCAGCTGCCACGATGCGAACGTGTGGCGAAATAGTCCAATAGGGAATGCCTTGTTTTCAGGGACATTGTGCTTAACGGAAAATGCACATCTTTTAGGGGACTCGTCATATCCTCTCGCCTCGTTTATGATGGTCCCTCACAGGGATAATGGTCATCTATCGACAGAACAAAGACGGTTTAATTATTATCTTAGTGCAACAAGAGTGTGCATTTAACAAGCCTTCGGCATATTGAAAAAAAAGTTCCAAATATTAGATCACATTGATGTGAAGAGTCTTTGAAGTGTAAAGTCAATAGTCGTGGCATGTTTTATACTGCATAATTTCATATTAAATAGAGAAGAAATTTCTCCAGACGTCCAGAACTGTACCATTCCTGCTAATATTGGAAATGTTGATGAAGATAACTATTCTGAAAGTAATACAACTGAAGCTGGAAGAAGAAAAAGAGACAACATCACGATGTTATTTGCAGCCTAAAGAACAATATAAATATTCTTTGTATATCATAAGAAAACAAAAACTTTATTAATCATGTAATATTTGTAACACAAAACAAAACAACACTTCATTTTAAAAACTAAAAAAAGATACTTAAATAACATTACAGCGATCATTATTCTGCCCGGAGTAACTCTTGAAGTAAAACTTTGATTTCACGCATTTCTTGAACGCGCTCTTTATCAACTTGTAGTCTTTCCTTTTCAAGTTGCATCAATTCACTGTGGCGGGTTTCGTCCTTTATGGCTTACTCTTTTAAGAATTGGAGTGTTTCGCTGCTCTCTGTTTTCCTTCTTTTGGGACGATTATTTATTTCAATATTTGAAATATTTCTTAGGACTGATGTATTACTCCCCTCTTCATTCGGTTGATATTCGGTAACAGTATCGCACGGTTGACTATCTGAAGATGTAGTACCTTTCACAGCAACCGAGGATATTAGGATTTCCATTCTTAAGTTATTATAATATTTTACATTATTTACAATTTACCTCTCCATTCTGTTGTTATTTATGCGACGCCGAAATGACAGTTGCATCACAACAAAAGCATCACCTCCTGCCATGATGCGCTCGTGATGCAAAAGTGAACTTTCGATACAGTGGCTGATTCTATTATGATGCATTTTTGAACTCATGATGATGCAGATGCGGCATCATAAGCGCATCACTGCATTTTTGAATTTACCCAATATTTTGTATTCTCTATTGTATTCTGTATCTCCATTATTCTTGAAAACAGTGCCTTTTTTTATCCGATTTTGAACTTCAGCATAAACGTCCAACTAATTTATGCAATTGACAAATTGATGAAATGCCACAAGTGACACTTCGCTATAAAAGAGTGGGAAATAATGCTTTGACAGTCGACCACCTCTTCCTTTTTTACTAATAGTGCAAAGTAATAAGACCCTCTCTCTCACTTTGCCAGTAAAATCGCATGTTCGAGTAATGTAAATCAGCAATAAGTCGAGTGATGTTTGAAAACACATAATAAAAACAAAATTTCTTGAGCATTGCAATTCGAAAGCGTTTAAATCATTTTTATACCCTAGATGAAATCATAGGGGTATACTAAGTTTGTCATTCCGTTTGTAACACCTCGAAATAATGATGGTAGAGCAAAATGGATTGGACACCCATTCATAATATTAAAAGTTATTTCGATTTTTGCATGTCCGTCCGTCCGTCCGTCTGTCCGTCCGTCCGTCCGTCCGTCTGTGCGCACGATAACTTGAGAACGCGAACACGTAGAGAGCTGAAATTTTGTACACAAACTTTAAAAAAAAAAAGTAAAATTAAGTTCGAAAATGAGCCAAATCGGGCAACTCCTTCGTGGGGTTGCCATATAAAAATTTCGTTTTCCGCTATATATTTGGTCACTGCCTGAGAACGCGTCGACGTAGAGAGCTGAAATTTCGCACATGATGTTTTTACTACATTAGGAAATAAAATGTCAAAAATGGACTAAATCGGGCAACTCTTTCTTGGTGTTGCCATATAAAAATTTCGGTTTTTTACGTATACTTTGAAAACGATCAGTCCAAGACATTTTTATGGTACTAAAAACTTCTGCAGAATACGAAATCCTATAAAATTGGTTATAATCATTTTGTCTGTGCGACAAACCGTTCTAGAAATATATGCGAAAAACAACTTCAAAATCAATACTTGAATAGATCGGTGACCATACGAAATTTAATACGGGCATTCATCTAGGGTATCCTAAGAATTGGTCTTAGACCAATTCTAGCTTTTTTACTTGTTATTTTTGTACGGTACTCGTGAAAATGGATTGGATTGGAGATTGACATCCCTTCCACTGTGTTTTTTTTTTTCTCAGCCAAGCCAATTCCCGTGTTCTGCATGAAATGACGACTTCTACATAAGCATCTCAAGCCGTAGATGCCTACAAGGATACAAAGTCCAACAACCAGAAGTAGAACGATTCCTGCAAATCCCGATTGCTGTCCCAGAGCAATTTCTGCTCTTGCGATGCTATTCGGTCTTTGCACAAATTTTTGTTCCAAATTTATGACCACGAACATAAGCGAATCCTTTACATTACTTGGGGTCGTCCTTTTATTCTTTCTAAAGTCGGATGTTCGTAATTTTTTTATAAACTTTTTCTACTTCTTACTATCCGATGACTTTTGATAACAACCTCACATCTTCGCCAAGAAAAACTTTTTCCCTGTCACCAAACATAGCTATGTGGAACCGCCCCTCTATGTCAATTAGGTCAAAATTAGGTTAGCTAAATCAGGTCCCACCGTCCACATAGGCAATAGCTTACATGTAGCAGGCTGTTGCTAGCTTCAGTGTAGCATAATGCTGCATACAGTATGCTACGACCATCACATTGAAATGTTTAATTTCCGGAGCACAATAAGGAACTTTTGCAAGATGTACACATATTTCTGCTCTGGAAATTTTAGTGAGCTGCCCCAGGTTACCAAAAAAAAAGGCGGCACAGACATCTTTGGTAGTCAGCTGATGTCAATTTCATATTTGGAATTTTGGGATTGGTGCTTTATTTAATCAACCCATAAACTACAACACTGCATAGCTTTTTTTTTTTGTTTTATCACTTAACTATACTCATCCTTATATACAATAAATTATATTATGTATATTTCATTAGGTCCAAAATATAATTTTAAATAACAAATATAAAATTTATATACACTCATTTATTTAGAACTAGTCCTTCAAATCATTCAGGTTATTTTTATACGCTTAATAAAACTAAAACTATTATCGAAGTAAAAAACACATTGGATTTCAATTTTGCTACTGACGATCGTTTGATCTGAGGTTTTGCGCCATTTATCCAGGTGGAATATGGTGCAACTTTTGTGTACAATCCTGGATAACCACTTGTACTACAGTCAAATCGACTTGTTGTTACGCCAAACGTCTTATTTACACCACACAAAATTGGTGCTCCAATATCAGCGACACATTGTCCAAATTCAGTAAATAGATCTTCGACACAAATTACATTCGAATAATATTTTTTCTCATATTTCGATTCACATGTTGCAGCATCACTCTCCTTTACTTTAGCCAATCGAAGATTTCCTGTTCCAACTCCACCCTAAAACAAAAAAAAATTATATATATTACGCTTTCATCCAAATCTTTCATATATTTTTATTGAAATTTACCCATGGATTAACTCCATAACCAAGAACAAAACAATCGCTGAATTCGTCTTCCATTGTTGAAAATCCAATAGGATGAACATTCGCATGAGTGGCCATTACTGGTTTTTCAAGAAAAAGTAAAGCAATGTCGTTGTGAAGAGTTTCTTTATCAAATTTCTCATGGATTGCGAAGTACTTAACGTCTCCCTCATATTTAGGTTGATCATTATAACGATTTAATATACCTATGACCACTTTTAACTCTTCTGGTTCTTTATTGTGCCTTAGATATAAAAAAATAATAATAATAATAATAATAGAGCTCGATATTTGAAATAATTTACAAGCATTGCGCTGAAGTTAGCACTTTGTCCTTTTGAATAAGCACGCCACCGCACACATGACCCGTTCCAGAAGAATCTTCCTCCTTATCCTTTCTGCGAATAGAAGCAAAATAACTTGCGTGCTCTTCAGTAGCAGGCTCACCTCTAACACTGTCGACATCTGCGGGATCTGGAAATAAATAATACGCAATAACAAATAATGAATCTCTGTGCTAATGCTACATATATATTCTCGGCAAAGTTAGCATAGGTTTGGACGGTTTTCACACTCTCTATATTCTAAGGTCGCCACTTTGTAAGTCTGGGAGAGCTGCAAAGTAAAAGTTCAGATGAGTTTCCTAACAGAAGCAGGATGGATCTGGGGCGGCTCGAAAGGTTAATCAATAAGGTCTAGGGGCACAATGGACCCACCAGAGGTCTAAGTGATGCAGGCTAGTGGCACCCCTCTTACCTAATCTAACCTAACCTAGCCTTGGCATCTCATTAATACCATTTACATTCTCACAAAAGAGTTTCGACGATATTCTTTTAGATCTACGAATCGAATATTTGTAATAACGTAGAGCGATCTGGTAAGCAGACCACTCGTTTGTGTAATAGAGTGGCATTCAAAGTGGTTTAACATGGATATTATATAAAAATAAAATTTTTCATAAATAAATGCATTTGGGGATTTGTATAAAATTAATTAAAGAACATGCTTTTTTATTCGTTTTTCCAAATACGGAGCAAAGTAATATTGTTATCGCCATAAATATTGTCTATATTTACAAAAACGAGTTAAAAAACAAGTTGGCAGGAATGGGGTTGTCAATGTCAAAACTGGACGAAATTTCAAATCAATCTACAACCAAAAGATTTACTATATGATTTTTTTATTAATAAATATCTGATTAGGTAGAATATATAATAATAGTGTTATTTGGCTATACCTACACAGAAACTATATATAACAAAAAATACACCGGTCAATAAATAAATAAATAAGCAAAGTAAACACATTCATAAAATAAAATCTATTTTTATATCCGCTAGTACTGGCACTTTTCGCAGCCATAATTCTTCCAGTGACCACAGCACTTATCCAATCATTAAAAAAAGAAATGTCTGTGAATAGAGCGGGAGCCTCAGGCCGCGCACAGTCTAATCCAAAAGAAATAAGACCCCTCAGGGTACCATTGCAATATAATGGTCCCCCATCATCGGCTTGACAAACATCTTTATTGTCATTGAGACCCGCAGCACAAATAATACCAAGAATCGTATATTTGATACCCAAAGCTCTTTCACACTCGTCCAACCTTAACAACTGGACGTTGGCAGTAAGGAAAACATCTGAATTAGAGGCACCCTGTAAATTAACTATGTGATCAATCGAGATTTAAAAAATTCGTTAATTTTTTTTTTTTTTTCATTACAAATGCAGAAACTCCCCATCCACCTATCTTGCAATTATCCTCAAATTGACTCCTTTCTATGGTCGGAATTTGTACAGAATCTTGTGGTGAAAACGGTCTTATCAAGGATAAAATTGCAATATTGTTAGCATATGTTAACGGTTCAAACAGCGGGTGAATCGTATAGTTACTGACGTCACGAACAAGTGTGTCATTTGTTTTGATGAAGCGATTCTTTGTACCCCCAACTACATAAAATTCACCAGCTGGTAAAAAAGTTGATAGATCGAATTCACTTGTGCTGAAATTATAAAATTATAAATATGGCAAAAATCGACCACCTAATCCCGAATGTATTCAATCTCTCTTACTCGATTAAGCAGTGTGCCGTTGTTAAGACTCTTGCGGGTGATAACAGAGCTCCTCCACACCTATGTCCGTTACCAAAAGGAATATCATCTACTTTTAACCGGATAGAGATATATGGATGTTTTATTCTTTTGTTCGCAATTGACTTTTCTATCTCTGGTTTAGATGTTGAAATTTCATTTCGTGTTGTGTTTTCAAAATCTCCTAAAAAACCCAAAATTATTAAGATCTGTACTAGAGAAAAGAGTCGAAGATTATAAATTATATACAATTCATTTAAGAAATACTCGTTAGAACTATTATAATACTAAAGATAAATAGCAGAGATACAAACAATGGATGCGATCTAATTGGTACCAAATTTTGAGGAACGAAAGCTACAAAACTAATCAAGTTAGTTCGGATATATTCAATGACGTACAGACGACACAGAACGCTTATAAAGTGCAAAAAGTTGGTTCTTCTGCTTGCATTTTTCGGAGCTGCATTGGGTATGTAATCATGCACTAGAAAATCTTACAATACAATCATGGAAATAGTTACATTAAAATATTCTCCGAATATTAAAAAAAAATTGTCTAAATAGTCCTGTTCCCCCTCTAGCAGCACTGAATACAAGTGGAAAGTTTTTGTATGAACCCCCCCCCCCCCCAATCTTCTAGAAACAAAAAATGTACATATACGTAAACATGTATATTCCTATGGGACGTCATACCATCCAACATATATCTAACCTTCAACTCGGCCAGCGTTGGCCAATACTTGGATGTACATGCTTTCGATTCAAACTTACTCTGACAGAGTCACACTAACACGGCAGACACACTGAAATATTTGCAAAGTCTATACCACCAACACTACATCCAACTTCCGATTCGGCTCCCCCAACAATCTACATATAATAGAGTGGTTTGGATTTAGCCGCTTTCATCTCAAACTTACTGTAACACAGTCATACCACAGAGACGCTGAAATTTTGGGAGCGTTTTTGCAACAAGAAAGTTTAACTCATTAATTCAAGAATTTGCGTATTTACATTGCTGCTATGATTGTGGCGGGGAGTGTATGTTATGAATGGATTAGATTTGTTCATAGGTTGAATGAAAGACATTAATTCCACGACTAAGACTTGAAATATCGATCCTACTTATTAGCTCCTAATTTGAAGTAAATGCTCCACACCGAACCATTACGCCATTTAAAAACAATCAAATAGTTCGGGTTACAGCTGCGAAACAGCACTCTTAGAAGTAACGTCGGATATACGCAGAGCATTGGATAATAACTACTTCACGGCTTTGGTATTGCTTGATTTTAGCAAGGCGTTTGACACAGTTAATCATGGCTTACTTCTTGCTAAACTTAAAAAAAATTATAATTTTTCATCGTCAGGAGGTCAGGATAGGAAATGAAAAATCCGCATGGAAAAGATTACATACTGGAGTCCCACAAGGGTTAATCATGGCAATTACTTGTTGCTTAATTAATCAGAGCTTTTCTGACTAGTCACTTTCAGCAGGTCAGGATAGGGAATCAAAAATCCGCATAGAAAGGAGTACTTTCTGGAGTCCCACAAGGGTCTATTCTTGGACATTTGCTATTTCGTCTGTTCATCAATGATCTACCGAACATACTTCATGATGTTAACATTCATCTTTACGCTGACGATGTTCAGATTTATTTGTCTCGACCAATAAGCTTAATAGAGGACTGCATTATGAAGCCAACACACACTACCAAAGAAAGGCAACTAAGGATGGACAGAGAAAGGTAATCAGAACCACAAGAAAAATATAGGGAAAATTTACACGTGAAAAGATAAAACGGAAAACCAAAAATCCAAAAAACATAGAAAACCTTGTAAACGCACAAACAAATCTGACATGACATGGTCAGAATTGTTGAATAGTGCAACAAAACGGGTATCAAACAAATTATCAAATAGGAATAAATGCATAGCATAGGATAATATAGCCTTTTAATATTCCATCATAGTAAGAGGGAATTTTTAAAATACCAAAGAGCCAACAATAAAAGAGTCCAGTATATTCATAAAAAAAATTATTATTACTTTTATGACGACAATGTGCAAAATTTCAACTCCACGTTGACGAGCTCTCAGGCAGTGTTCAAATACATATCTATATAGTGAAAAACGGGATTTAGTTATGACAACCCCACGAAGGAGTTATCCATTTTGTCCAATTTTCGAACTTAAATTTACTTTTTTTTTAATCCAGTGTGCAAAATATCAGCATGCATGCGTGTTCAATCCATTTTTGCTCTAACATTATTATTTCTATGCGTTACGGAATGACAAACTTAGTACAATATATCCTATGTTTTCAGCATCTAGGGTATATATAAAAACGTTGAAGGTAGTTAAATTTTAATGCTCAATTCCAGCCATCAATTTTCTTCAAACAAAAGCACGGTAAACATGCAAAAAATTAATGGAATTCCATGAAAATTGCATAACAGAAAGTTACAACTGAATCGAACATCAAATTAAATACTATAAGTAAAGAAATAAAATGGAGAATAGTAGTAAAATAAATAGATAAGAAAATGCAGACACAGCTTGGAATGAGATTTCATTTGAAAGCGAAACGAAAGATTTTCGAAGTTATAATAAGATGGATTAAAATTAAAGTAAAGTAAAAATAAATAAATAATCAAGGCCTAGAATTTATTTTAAAGTAAATTAAATACCAAAGAAAAACTGACAACCAATAAAGTCCTTCAGTGTTGGACGTAATCAACTACATTATTTTTAATCAGATTAATAATAATAATTAAATCAATCATGATTACCCACCAATTATTACATCGAGTAATCTTAGAAAAATGTAACCATAATCATGATTATATATTTTTTATTACAAATGAACTTTTCAAGAGATTTTAAAATTTAGTTCTGCAATCGTAAGACTCGCGCATATCTGATCATTAACTTAGATTCGAGGATCTTTTGATTATGTTCGTAAAACAATAGCGAAAAAGATTAGATCTCTGAGGCGTATAAGAAAGTCGTTGAGCACCGAAAATGAAATAATCTTTTTTAGCGGTTTCATTTTCCCACACTTTTCATATTGCCCCACATTGTTATATGCAAGTTGAAATGAATCCAAGGTGAGACTGAAACTTTTGCAGCCTAAGGGCATGGCCACAACAGCGCACCGCACAAGGCACCGCACATCGCATCGCCCTGAGCTTAGTGTGCGATGATATAATTTATCCCTTATCTCAAATAGAAATGGACACAGTGGCGCACCGCACCTTGCATCGCCCCCCGCACCAACCATTGCACTGCATACAGGAAATGAGTTATTTCTTTTGTGCGGTGCGTTGGTAACATTTATCCCGACTGGGGTGAATTTAATAGATTTAACGATATTTTAGTAAATTTTCTTCTGTGGAGTACCTTGGTAACATTTATATCGAGTAAATTCAGTAGATTTATATATGACAGTAAAATATGAATCCTCATTATCCTGCTGTCTTGGATGAGGAAAGAGAAAAACTGCAACACCTTACGTGAAAGGAAAATATTTTCAAGATGCGGATCGAAAAAGATATAAATGACAACATCACATTTTTTAATAGTCTGCTAACATGTTAAACATTAGCTTCTTGGCAAAAGATAAGACTTCGAAATAAGGTTATGCAACTTCCCGTGGAAGAATTTCATGATCACGATATGGAGCCTAGTAAGTGTAATCACCCGTGGATCTTGTCTTTCAGCCAAATGCCAAAAGTGCCGTGTGCAGAATACGCTCATGGGGATGATGGGAGGACTGCTGGACTGGCTCTTCTCATTACTCTCTGATGTATGGGCTAGACTTGGAAAACCCTCTGGCCAGTATCGTTTTGGGCGTCACTTATCTGTGAACTTTCCTGTAAGGGAATCGTGGACTGAGGGAAGTGCCTTATCGAGCCTTCCCAGATCCGCGCTAAACATTTTCACCGACGACTCTCTTACTAATGAGGGAGCTGGGGCAGGCGTCTACTTTCATGAACCTGACATTAGAATGAAGTACTCACTTTGTAGATACACCACTGTCTTCCAGGCTTACTTCTCTTACAGTTAATTTAAAAATTCCACTTACTAGCTTCACATAAAATGTCGTCCTCTTCAGAGGAACTGCAACTAGATTATTGAATTCTGTCTATACTCCTTAACGCTTTCGCAATATCTTAATTTACTTCAGAACTCAAATATTCGAGGTTGCTTTAGGCAATGTGCAGTGCTTCACTGTGGCCATTAATTCCGCGATGTGCAAGGGGCGATGTGCTAGGGAATGATTGGTCTTGTGCTGTGCTATGTGCGATGCTAGGTGCGGTGTGGCGTTGTGGCCATACACTAAGGCATTATGAAACTCAGCATACATATATACACTAATTTGAAGCATGCTCGAAGCGCTGCAATGATTAAATATTACTGACATGAAAAGATCATCTTCACTAACTACTATACCTAAACAAAACAGTTTTTAATATTATAAAGAAAATAACGAAAATAACCGTAATTGAAATTTTCTCTTTCTTAATTGCTAATAATACCGTTTACCAATCTACAGATATCAGTTATTCAATTACTATCAACTTATGTGCCATTACCAATTTCGGAATAGAAATACAACAATTTTTGTTTTCTTTAAACTACAATTTTAAAACTCTTGCAAATTTGTAATCATGATTGCTGTTACAATTGATCAATCATTAATCGCCAAAAATATCAATCATCGATCAGATTGTATTTTGCCCAACACTGCATAAGAGTGTGAGATCTATGGTAGGCTCGATTTTATTTGCTGGCTGTTGCTTATAACCACCTTTAATTCCATGATTAGGTATTTGTATAACCTTCGTAAATTTGATCATTGATTACATTTTGCTCAACACTGTTGTTCAGTTTTGTCACTACCTCTGGGAGCAGTTGACTAATTTGTCGCATATTTAGTAGTGTTTTTTGACGTTTGTTCACCGAAAATTCATTATAGTTCATTTTGTGGTAGATAATAGTGAAGACACAAAATGAGCTGTGTTAAAAGAAAAAGTGAGATAAAATATGTCAAAACTCACGACTAAATAGTACGACAAAAGATCGAGAATCACCCTCCAGATGGCTAATTTTTCCCTCACCAATACCCAATGTACCAACCGACAACAAACATCCATTTGCCATTATTGCTTTACTGAAGTTTTGTTGGGAAAGAATATTTAAAAAAAAAAACATTCTGTACCATTTTTGCAATTGATGACGATTTCAGTATGTACGAATTTCTTTTAAGAACACCACTTTGGAAATTAAGACGATCTAAAAGCGCAGAGTGACTTTGTATGTCCTGTTTATAAAACTTAAGAAACTGCAGCAGGTATCAGTATAAATACAATAAACTTTGCAGTTTATACAATACAATCAAAAAGAAACAGAAGAGAAAGAAAAAACAGCTGAAGGGCTGAAAATGTATACATAAATTATATTATAATTTTTTATGCTAGCCATAAGATAGGACTGCATTGACTGCATCATGTTATGGTCGTAGCGTATTGCATATAGAGCCGGCTGCGATCAAGCTTAAAAACTGAACGCGCCCCGACGAAGCAATGCTTCCTCAAGTTCAAAAGTGACATACGAATATGAAAGGAAGAAGAAGGCGAGCTCTGTCTTGTCAAATCGTTCGCGCAGTATAGAATCCAAGGAATAAGTCTATAAGATTTCCGAAGACATCAGGCTAAGAATTAACCATAAACGAAATAAATTAAGAGCAAATGCAGCTCGCTTTACAGCAGCGGCCTCATTTGTCTCCCCACAAATTGTTAAAAACAGCCAGTCAGGTGGAACAAGTTCATTTTATCCACATTGGGGATCCTAAAAGGATATTAAACATTAAGGAATGTCACAAGGGACATCCTGCGCAGAAAAGGGAAATGGCAAATCGTTCTGTACCGGCTTTAGTACATGAAGTCCAGCGTAAAGAAGGAGAAATCCCAGAACCGAGATCAATGAATCTGTTCAATTGCTATTTGAAGGGTTCAATGGCAAAGTAGACGTCCATAAAGAAAAAAACAAAAGAAAAAAAAACTTCCTGCATGATTAAACTCGAATCAGCACTATGATCTGGGGCGCTTTTGGTTCCTGACGTCAAACCGCATTAGTTTTCATGGAATTCCGGCCGTCAGATAAGATGGAAAAATAAATATCCATCCAGATATGTATGTATACCTATATATGGCTTCATTTTGTAGAAAGATTTTTATGTCATTTTACTAAAAAAAATTTATTGGTGTAAAATCAATACACACAGTCTTCGTCGTAAATCAGCAGAAATATAGAATAGGTTATGTTAAATTTTTTTGAGTTGTAATCAAGAAAATCTAAAAGGTCATGGAACCTTTGTTAGAGATATTTTAAGCTGTTCTATATAAAATAGACAAAATTATACGTAAAACACTTGCAGTATGTAGGTAGCATTACTGAATAATGATCTACAATATGTAACGGTGACGAACCACCAGTCTAAGTGCGGAAGCTCAGGAAAAATTTGAATTATTTTTGATCCAGGGGGGTTTCATTAGTTTAAGGAACAGGAGTAGATATGATTTGATTATGTCTTAGTATATCAACCAGTAAGCACAGCTTACAGGATGAACAAACCGTAGTAAAAAGAAAATGTTGCCAGCAGCAAGGGACAACCCCTAATTCTATAGGGACTTGATCCCGGTGAAAGACACCTTTGCAATATTGTTATATTTTGTTTCTTCTTTGAATATAGCCTAACATCCCCCCCCCCACACAAGGCATGCCTTCTGTCTATGAAAGAAATCATTAATCATTTTTTGTCTGGCCAGTCAAAATTGCCTCTATTGGTTCATGATAGTCAAATCGCTAATAGAAGAAGCAAAATGACGAATGAACACAAACGAACGAAAATCATTATTTAAGAAAAGTGATAATGACTTAATTTGAACTGCTGAGATAGACGTTACTTATAAATTCCTTTTTGCAATCATTATTTAAGAAAGGCGATATTGAATTAATATAACCTGCTGTATACCGGGTTCTAAGGGCCTAGAACTCTTTCAAACGTGTTTTATCTTTAACGAATTATTTTCTAACAATTTCAATATTATAACGTGAGCATGAGTTATTGAAAGTTTTTATTTCTTCCTGTCACTATCCCGGAGCCCTCTCATCCGAAGGTCGTGTAGGTCCGCTCTAATCTCTTTACAGGTCAACTAAGGGACTTTGGACGATTGTGCCACCCAAAGTCAATGGGAGGATGGGGCTTGGCAAGGAAGGCATGCAATCTGCGCCTTCAGTAGAATGTAGGTAAGTGACGTAAAGGTCCCTTCAGGACTGAGTGAGTGTTAGGCTTTTGTATGTAGGCATGAAGAACTTCTTTTTGATTATGGTTGGTGACAGCGGCAGGTATTTTTGGGAACCCCCCCCCCCCCACACTCTCCGCCACATAGCCGAGGTGCTAGCATGCCGCCCTGTGTCAACGCTGTTACCGAGTGATCTGTCAGCTCAGGCTGGCAGTTTGGACTTCACGTCCTGACCAATCACTCTATACATAGTTCCATAACAATCACACGAATCTCTTTCTTCGTTCCTATATTACTAATAAGACTAGGTAAAATAGTTCTCGATAACGTCAAAAAATGATCAGTACAATATTGAAAGAATTATAGTCACCGAAAAGATCACGCTCCATTGGTTTTAAATACAACTAGTACAACATTTCGATGGAATATAAAAATGATGTATTTTATTTAACCTATGCACTGTAGATAATTGTATTTTAATTGCTCTTTTAAATTCTGGTGATAGGTACGATTACTTTAACTAAAATACTAGACATTGAGTAGGTACTGTTATTTTTATCTTGGTACACGTTCCCGCCCTGGTTAGGAATTGTCCCACTATGCAATTCTCTGAAGTTCTAGTGTGATGTCTCAAAATATGATCCAAATTGATTTCTCCATTACCTATAGCTTTCGGGCAAATTCTTGATTCTAATAAAATGTGTTATTAAACACTTTATGCCGTTAAATTGGCAGTCCATCTTACAACCAGTCTCTTTTTGTGCTTTCAGGAAAAGACGTCATTGCAAAGAGCTCTAAATCTGAAATATATAAATTAAATTCATCCGGCTAAATGGATTTATATCCCTAGTACCTGCCACCAAATGCGCAATAACGAGTAGTAAAAATAAATAAAATTGGATACGTCACCAAACACTGGATTTTGAATAAGAAACCTGAGCTAATCACAATATCAGATTTTTAGTAATACGAGTGTCGTCGAGCGATAACAATTTTTTCAAGGCTGTTGGGTATTTCAAATACACACACATACACACACACACACCTTATTTCTGATTCTAGATCATTCACAGAATCAATATTTTTTCTTTTTTAAATAAATTTTCATTTAGGTATAAAATGATTATTTCACACACAGCTACATTCATCAATTTGCTGTGTAATGCAACCCAAATAACAAAACCATTAGCAAATACAAGTAATAAAATATGAAAACTTACGGACTTTTTGCGTATAAATTTGCGACACTAGGCAGATGAAATAAAACAGAATTACTCTAATCATCATTGTTAAGCAAAAATGAGATAACCACAAAATTTTTAATTCATAAATATAATAAAAATAAAGACTATCCTACTTGGTATTTTCAAATTTTTAATATAAATAAACAGACAGACCAGAATATGACAATGTTTTTTTTCCAAGCGGACTATGATTACGATAAAATAAACAAAGCGTATTCGATATCATAAACAAAGTAAAAAACAGCAGTTCCAGCACTTATGGTTTGTTATAGTTTTTAGTATAACGACCCCAACCATTAAGTGATGAGCCAAGTAAATGAAAATGGCACTGAATACTTTTGGGAAAGCCATAACTTCTTTTTCCTACGAAAATTTGTTTGGAGAAAAAATCGTTTTCCAAACATTCTGTACCTACTACTTCCGTCATGCATTTTGTATTGCAATTGCAACTTTCTGCCTTTCTTCTAAATTGAATTGCTTAATTCTGCGGCATGAATTTCCTTTTAATAATTTATTAAAATTTATTAAAAGTTATGCATGTTTTTTGCTCTGATATTAACAAGTAAAAAAACTAGAATTTGCCTAAGAGCTATATGTGCAACTTTGATCGTTGAAGTGGTATTTTGCATAATATTTCTAGAACGATTCGTCGGACAGTAAAAATGATTATAACCAATTTCATAGAATTTCATATTCTGAAGAACTTTTCAGTGCAATAAAAACGTCTAGAACTGATCGTCTTCACAATATACGTAAAAAACCAAAAATTTTTATATGGTAACACCAAGAAAAGATTGCCCGACTTAGGCCATTTTTAAAATTGTATTTACTATTTTGATGAAAATGCCGTGTACAAAATTTCGACTCTCAACGTCCTAAATTGTAACGGCTTCCGAGATAACGGGACTTAAAGATATTTGGGTATGTTTTTATAGATCACCCTGTAACTTCTGAACATTACATCCTATGATGATGGGTTTAAAGATAGATAATCATTGGACATCTCCAATGGTCTATAAATGTTCCCCTTCTCTTCTCCGTTTTGAATTTAATTAAAATTTCGAAATTTTAACTCTGGTTTTTTTTTTATTTAACTACTATTTTTATCAAAAAACATGTCATCAACATCGATTTATCATATTAGTTTTAAGAAGTCCGAGAGCTTAGTAGCTTTAAAATAACCTATTACACTCTGTATCATTATGTGTTTTTTGCACTTGGGTTAACAAATGGGAAGTTAAGTCAAATTAGACCTTCGATTAATAGCGCTGATGAATATTGCTAATATTCATGTCACAGACCTTCGAACAAAATCAAGCTAGCACTGCACCTGCTTACAAACGACAGTACGCCCAAGGGGAGGACGATATAAAATTTATTATTCAATTTTTCTTTATGTCTTAAGATTCAATTCAATCGATTACTCAACTCATCCTTTATCCGTTCTTCAAGAAGGCCTTCTGGAGCTGGATACGGGATCTCTGTAAATAAATTTGCTGAAAGTCTCCCATTTAGACTAGCTCATTGGGACGAAAAACCAGCCTGAAAGGAGCACAATTTAAGCGCTTCTCTAGCCATCATTTGGCAGCTCTTTAGAAGTATGTATATTCACTGATCTATCCAGAGAAATAAGCAAAGAGCGCAAGTAAGTAGCTCAAGTGCTTCTAAAGCCATCGCTTGGAAGCTCTATAGAAGATTATTTGATGAGCACCAGCAGAACAACAAGGGCTGATTTCATTTAATTTTTCACGAATTTAAACTATGAATTTTTCCACTATTGTGCGAAGGAACGCATTTCTCATTTTGCGTGTAGACTTCAGTGTGGAGTGAAGGTTTCCGTGCTGTCAAAATTTCTAGATTTAAATGTGTTTTTAAACTTAGCGGTAGCTTTCCAAAGCGTTGTTACTCTTTCTGTTTAATCCTGTAAATGTAACCCTTTCTGCGTTTTTTGTGAAAAAGTTCAATAAGTGCCAGAAAGTAGGCAATTATCTTTTGGAAATGACCTTTTTCAGCCATTTTCGCTGAAGATGCTTACATTTTGGGTACAGAGTTAGGTCATTTTAAAGCTAAGCTTTTGGGCTTTTTAAATTTAATATAAAAAATTGGTATTGACGAGTAACAATTCCGAAGTCTTAACTTTATTGAACCATAACTTCAAAACGGAAAAAAATGAGGGAAAAAAAAAAAAAAATTGGAAAGGTCCAACGATTATCTATCTACCATCATCTTCATAGGGTGTAACGTTCAGAGGTTACAGGGTGATCTATAAAAACATACCCAAATATCTTAAAGTCCCGTTATCTCGGAAACCGTTACGATTCAACCCCCCCCCCCTACCCATACAATTTTTTGTTTGTCTACGCATGACCTATCCATAGGCTTCGTGTGCCAGACCACATACGGGACACCCTGTATATTTTTCTATATATAGAGTCCATTTTAAAAACAGGACGTCACGGCACATCAGCTGCAATGTGTCAAAAATTTAGAGAGAATACCTTGGAACATACCTATGTTAAAAAGCAATGAACTGGGATAGGGAAAAGAAGCGCCTCCGGAGGGCTTTTAGAGCGCTCTTTTTCCCAGTGGGAGTTTACAATTTCAATACATTATTTTGTGTGAATTATGACAGGTTTCACAGTCCAGGCTTAAGCCAGAGCTTAGCTAAGCCACGGGTGTGGCTTAAGCCCAGAACTTAAGCCTACTCGGTAAGCTGAGGCTTAGTGAAGCCGCAAATGAAAATTTTTAAGTTGTCAGCACTGCTATAACTGTGAATTTTTGTAAAGGACAATCGCCATGGTGGATTAAAAACCAAGCGAAAGAAGAACTTTTTATTTACCAGTTTGTTGTGGTTTTTATCTGGAAGGAATTCAAACCCTAAAACCATTGTTGCAGAATGTTTCGACAACGTACACCATCATAGCCGAATGTGTCTACAGTCGGAACCGAAAATAAAAATCAACATCATCCCATTTCTCGAAATGTTACGGGTGCGTTCTTATAATTTTTTCACGGATCACACTTTGCGATATTATATTATACATTTGTTCGTTGCTTATATCCTCTGCATCAGATAAATAAGTCATTTTTGTCTTAAACTGTTTGGTTTCTTCCTAAAACGACAAATGGAATGCTGACACTAAGTGCCAGACAGTACTCAAAACTGCTAACTAGATAACTATTTTTCGCTTGGAAAATTTCAATTTAGTTTTAAAGTATAATTTTTGAAATATGCACATTCGTTTAATAATTTTATATTATAAAATTTAGGCAAAATATATATTTAGCAATAATTTCCGATGTGTTTCATAGCAACATCATATGCTATGTTGGAGACCGACAACGGGTGCTTGGGCCAATAACAATTTTCATGAGCGTAGATGCTTAGAAGAGAAATAAGCATTCATTTCTTTTTAGAAATTTACAGAAAATGTTTCGGCAGCATTTTTATTCAGTCTGGTGACCGACTGGAGTTATTTCAGATGCCATGTATGCCGTTGTCGACCTCCAATAATGCATAACAATTCTAAGGAATTTCCAGTAAATTTCTAAGAAAAAATTGCTGTCTTCCCTACATCAGGTCGAGGCATCGTTGAAGCATTGCTGGCTTACCCTTTGGTTACGTCTGCAGTAGTATCGCCTCTACAATACAACAAGGTACTAAGCCAAACTTCGTTTCGCAATCACTATATAATTCTATACCCAAGGGTACTACCACCCATGGGTGTGACAACTACAAAAATGACCAGCTGCCAGAATTCTAGGGCACCAGCGCACGTCAATAAAACTTCTTACTTATAATCGGCGAATATAGTATATATAAATTTATAAATTGAACCTTTTGTTTCATTAGGAAGGAATACTTCCCAGAGAAAATATCTCAACCTACAAAAAAACTGCACTTTCTTACTACAGTGCGCAAGGCGACTATTTATCACTCCGGTGGATGATTATGTGTACTTGTGGAGTCAAGCTAAAAATCACTGTTTCAATACATCTGTATTGTCTCACCCAGGGCCAGAGGATTATTTAAATTAGATAGAAAAATTCTTAACTTCCTCCAATGATAGTATTATAAATTTCAAAGCATTTAACTAAATGATTTTCGCCTAAAACTACACGCACTCTAGCCTATCAAATGTCGAAATTATAACTTTTTTTTTTATTTAACTACTATTTTTATCAAAAAACACGTCATCAAAACTAATATTTCATATTGAATTTACGAAGCCCAAGTGCTTGGCTTTAAAAGGACTTATCATGCTTTGTACTCAAAATATAACCTTTTCTGTATTGAAACAAATCCACCGAAAAGTTCAGTTTTACAGTTATTTGCAGTGAGCAGTTCAGAATTTTAAATATATAAACAAAATAATGACTCGAAAGGTACGCACCTTAAGAAAAGAAAAATTGTGTGTACCTAATTATACAGTTAAGAGAGGTAGACATGTTATATACCAAATTGAAGCTTAGTAATCAGGCATTCTCATATAAAAATTACAATGTATTCATTAATAACGGATTTTTTTTAAAGAAATGACTGTTTTCCCAAAAAATAAAACAAACGGGAAAGTTTTCAAATTCTCGAAAAGTACCAAATTGGAATGTATTATAGCACTTTTAAAAGGTAGTAACAATGCCTTTAAAATGATATCTATCTTGTTTGGATATGTCCTGTAATTCTTGAGATATAGCAAAAGGATTTTCAAACTTTGGAGGTCTTAGTAACTATAACGGTATATAGTAGGTTGTGAAATTAGTAAGAGTATCATCCTATAATAGTGGTTATTTAATTCGGCGAAACCTCGTTTCGGACGTTTAGCCGAAAATTCAATTACAGAAACTTTAATCGGTGCATTAAAGTCTTAATATTAAATATATTTAATACAATCGTCTGATGCCGTGACACTCAAGATGGCCAACCGTGGTTAATACTAGTCATACCTTGTGTCTGTATTACCCTGATTATTTCCACCTCGTCGCGCGCGATGCTAGCCTCGCGTCCAAGATTGCAATCTACCGCTACAGGTGTGTTCTGTCGCACGATTTACAAGTTTGCGAAATTTTTTTCCATATACTGCATCACCGTACATAGTAGTAATAAGCTGTTTTAGTCAATGTTGTCACTTCAATCGAAATTTAATAATAAATTCAAATCTAGAAAAGCGTCTAGGATGATACAGCGACATCTAGTTCCTGTTCATTCACTTAACAGGAAAAAAGGATGCTGGGATATTCTCCCGATGTCTTTTCAATCATAAGCCACCCTCCGTCTTTATGGTGAAGAAATCAGGAGAAAAAGCTTAATTTTCCATATACATATATATGTGTGTAGGGAACTCACGTTTATTAA
The DNA here is from genome assembly GCA_963924295.1 of Dioctria rufipes. NCBI lineage: Eukaryota > Metazoa > Arthropoda > Insecta > Diptera > Asilidae > Dioctria > Dioctria rufipes. The sequence continues at coordinate 32,963,903 of OZ002742.1, forward strand.
AAATTAAATATTTCAAAAAATATATATTTGCATTATTATATTTATATTAAAGATTCATTTGCACTTTATCAATAATACAATTATAGTAATAGGGTGTATGCAAGAATCAAAATATTAATTATTAAATCCAATCACAGCCAGTTATAAGTTAAATTTTCTCCTCGCTCTTCTATTAATCACTTGTGACTCCGCCTGACTACCATTTTCATGCTGTTTTTGCTTTAACTCTTCTAAAGATCGCTTGATACCTCTAATTTCCTCTTCATTATCATTTGGCGGTGTACATGAATCGCTATCCTCATATGTGACTCTACCAACCTGCGCCAATAGCTTTTGCTTTCTTTGAAGTTTCTCGATTTTCGCCTTCCTGAAGGAGAATATTAAAATTTCGTACAAAATACATCTATGTAAAACATACTTTAATCCTTTAGGACTCTTTAATAATTGATTGCTATTAGCAGCTCCTTCATATCTAGTAGTAGATGAACTTTTTCCAGTGCAACCGGTTATTTCTATCAGCTCTGAACAGTCTGCCTTTATACGATCAAAATTTACATCAGCATATTTAAGAAATTCGTCCGTCTTGATTTTTGGATATTCTATTTCAAAAGCTTCAACATCGAATGGTTCTGTTGCAACTTTATCTGGAAGAAAAAAAAATGGATTGTTTCAATTTTCTTTGTGATGATTTTGCAATAAATTACTTCTTTTCAGCACAGCTCCCTCCTGTTTATACTGATTTATCTCACAATCTTTTTTTCTAATAATTTCCTTTAGATCCTTATTCTGCTTCGAGAAGCAGCTTAAAGTCAGCAACAAAGGATGCGTAATGGAATGAAGAAACTAAATAAAAACCAAATTAACATTGATAGCTAAAAAAAATTGCTTTTCTATTCACCTCGTTTTGTCCACACAAATTGAGTTTCCATTTAAAATTGAAAGGTAAGCGTGATACGCTGTACTTAACTGTTACGAGTGTTACACTATCTGCAGCTCCTTCAAAATTATCGATATTTATTGACTCTGGGTGTGATTTAATTGTGTTGAGAACTGTTTCACGATCGTATTCAATTCTTTTGTTCATTTCCTATTTAAAAAAAAAAAATCCCGTAAACAAATCTGTTTAAGCAAAATTTGCAAATGTGGAAATTTTCATACAGAATTCCAGTTGAAAAATTGACTGCATTCCAACACACACTACTTTGTTTTTACACACATACAAGCCAAATTTTCAGCTCCTATATAACTCATCACTGCTGTAGCTACAAGGTACTATGATGAATTTTGTATTGGTACATGTTTTGAAATTCACTCCAGTTTATTTTGGTAAAAAATAGGAAAAGACTTGGATATTCTTAGAAATTCCTTAAAAAGATTGCACGGAATAGACCTGGAATTCTGTTAGATTTCCTGATCTTATTAAAACACACGAAAAGAGTATTGAAATTCTTAGGAATTCCATATAGAAATTCCATAGAAAAGTCCTGGAATTCCATGCGAAAATAATACAAAGAAAACATGGAAATCCGTTGGATTTCCACGCTCAATTCCAACGACCAATACTATCAAATACTTGAAAATTTGACGCAGTTCTCTTGGACCAAAAGCACGGAATTCTGTGCGTAAATCTTACAAATTTTCAAGTAAACTCGTCAAATAGAACATGGAAAACGTACTGAACTCCATGCGAAATGATGAATGGACACCTTCCCCAAATTAATGTAAGCTAGTTAGTATTCGCTACAGAGGTCAAAAATATTCCTCGCACTCAGCAGAAAAGAATTCGGGCTCATAACTGGCGTACTTACTGGCCATTGTCCAGTCAGATATTGTCTCAAGAAGATGGTAGGGTTCATAACGAGACCTGTAGCTTCTGTATGAAGACGAGAGTGCTGAGACTCTGAAGCTCTTGATCGCATAAGGCTAAAAACATCTAGAAAAGGCATTCACATTGCCATAGGATGCTGCAAAATGGCTCACAAAAACGTTATAGGTTTTGTAATTAGTCCTCATAGAAGGCTACAAAATTCAAAAACAATTGAATTTCGCATAGAATAAAGACCGCTAAATTTGGAAAGGAAGTAGAGCTGTTCAAAATTTGATTTCACCCAAGACATAAAGATTACACAACCAAGTACAGGCTCTTAATAAAACGTAACAATCTGAAGCAAATCCAATAGTCCATCCGTAAGCAGATGAGTTTTTCCGTTAGCTTTCCATTTAGAATGTTTAAAAACTAAACTACTGTAAAAGAAGAAAAAACAAATTTTGAAGGCTCACTCACCTTTACTCTTGTTAGCACGGCGTCCATGGAGCAAATTTCCGACCAAATTTGTTTTAAATCGCTTAAATAATACCTTACACTGTTGTCATCTATGGAACATTTAAAAAGCCAAGAATATCCTCCTATTTCTACAGGATTCCACATAATATCGTAGTACTTCTTAAGCAGTTTGCAGGAAAACAAGAACTAATGAAGCACAAATTGACAGTCCCTCGACATAAATGTCATCAATGTCAAAATTGGTAAAAGCTCTCGCCTGATCAGCTGTTTTGTAAAAGCTTCTTCATAGGGTGATCTAAAATGTTTTATATAAATATAAATTTAAGCAAAATCATTAAAACCGCGGCCGAAAGTCCCCGAGTAATCATGAGGCTATCAGAAACAAAATAACGCCAGTACAATCCTTATAAGCCATATTTATTTTTAAAAGTAGAGATAAATGTTACAGTTTACAAGGGGTAGCTGGGTTTTGTAAAGACTGATGAAATTAGTTAATCTAGTCATTAGTCGTACCTAGCCAAGGGCTGTATTTAGCTCGTAGATAACTCATAAGTGCACTCAAGTGCTAGCAGCTAGCTGCAAACCAGTAACCATATTTGGAGAATGGATAGTTTTTAGATCCGGCATTAGCTGGCAAGTAATCTTAATTAGAATAATTAGTCACTAATAATATATTTGCAATACTTAGTGCCTCACTCCACGGCTTTAAGGAATTGTATTCTTAAGCGGAGCTTGCTAACTGAATATGTGCCTTAAATGTACCTATAGTTCTGAACTGTATGATTGAATTTTGTATAATTTGATTTATACTTAATAGTGGTACTTACTATTTAAGTAGTACTGGCACTGCATACTATGGTTAATTGTCTCACTATTAAAGGCTTAATGATTTACTACTATTTACTGTTAACTACTTAATGATAATCTGCAACTGGCAGACTGACAACTATTTTATACCTAAGCGAATATCTTGTATTAGCGCAGATTAGACTCTATCTACACTAAATCTAACTAAATTCGAGTGTCCAAACATGTATGTTAACTCTGAACTATTTACTTACTTACTTTCTTCGTAACACTTTAAACTTACTTAATTTTCTGTAAGAAACTATGTATAATCTATGTTTTAATACTCTAATCACTTTACCCAACGTCAGTGACGTGGCGCTTATGCCGGGATATGTAATAAATAAACTTTGAATTTAGATGTAGGAACATAATATGCTAATGTGGCTGTCCACATTTCGGGTGAAACCCCGACAGCGCAGAAATTTAAACACAGGGCGACAAGTACAGGTTGAGGAACCATGTACTTCAGTGAAACTTGTACGGCGCTTCATCATATCGTGTGAAACAGCCATTAATATGGTGTTAACATCGTGGAAGGAGGAGTATTCACGGAAAAAGAAAATAGGATGTATCTTTTTGGATATGAGGCGAGCTTTTGAGACTGTAGATAGATCTATATTGCTAAATAAGCTTCTCACTTACGGAATAAAAGGAATAAAAGATAAAGAGTATGAATGGTTTAAATCTTATTTGTGCAATAGATGTCAACGAGTAAAAGTTAACGACAAACTTTCAGAAAGCATAGAAGTACTGCATGGAGTCCCGCAGGGATCAATACTGGGAACTCTATTGTTTCTTATATATATTAATGATATGAAAAGGGTCATAAAACACTCTAAACTTGCACTTTTCGCGGATGATGCTTTAATTTACATCGAAGGGGACAATATCAGTGAAGTTAGCTATATTTTACAAGAAGATATGAATCGTGTTAATCAGTGGCTTCAAATAAATAAGTTGAAATTAAATATAAAAAAAAACTAAATGTATGGTGATAAATAGCGAACTAGATATAAATATAAGTATTGAAGGTGAAAATATTGAACAAGTAAATGAAATAAAATATTTAGGTGTTATTATAGACCATAAATTGAAATTTAGTTCACATGTGGAATACACGACTAAAAAAATTGCAAAAAAAATCGCTTTTTTAAGTAGAATAAGAAGAAACATAACAATGATCAGTGCAATTAATATATATAACGTGATCGTTAAGCCACATTTTGAATATTGTTCCACTGTACTCTTCCTTGGAAACCAGCAAATGCTTGCGCAGTTACAGAAACTACAAAATAAGGCAATGAGATCAATCTTGAGATGTAACAGATATACACCCATTCAAAGAATGTTGGATGCTCTTAGATGGTTAAGTGTGAAACAAAGAATATATTTTAATGTATATGTTTTTGTATTTAAAATTAAAAATAAGTTGATGCCAGAATATTTAGTTAAGCATATTAGTTATGTAAGAGATGTACATGATTTTTATTTAAGAAATTGTAATGATTTTAGATTGCCCCGGAGAATGACCGTTTTTTCGCAAAATAGCCTAATATATAAGGGATTCAAAATATATAATGAATTGTCAAGGGATATTAAAAATATTAAAGGTTTAGATGAATTTAAAAGAAGAATATCGGAATATGTTAAAGTAAATATTAAGTAAGATAGGAAGTAAGTAATAATTTATTTTCACGTATCAAGTACCTAAATAAGGCTAAAAAGTATATATTGTACAATCTTGTATAGAAATGGCAAATCATGCTAATAAATATAATTATTATTATTATATCGCTCGTTCGAAACAAGGTTATCTTATCTTATCTGACGTAGTAGGAACAATTTCAAATTCTATATAAAAGAATACACTATAGATACATTTTTTGATATGGAGGGAGCCTTTAACAATGTTAGAATAGAGGCCATTTATGACGCCCTGGTTGGTCTAGGAGTTAAATCTTATTATATGCAGATGGATTAACTCAATGCTCAATAACCGCCTAGTATACGTAGAACTTGGCAGCAATAAAGATATCAAGAGGGTGTCCAGAGGTACTCCACAAGGAGGAAATCTTTCACCTAGGCAGTGGCTGGCTATTAGTGGTTACTATAATTCTCGTCTCTTTACAGAGGGAAAGAATAAAAGCGGTATCATATACTTATGATTTAAGCACCCTGATCTCGGGAAAGTTCCTTTTGACGAGCAGCGAACTAGCTCAAAGAGCATTGCAAATGCTGGGTTGTGATCTGGCGCTTAACTCCGCAAATACCGAACTAGTCCTCTTTACACGGAGGAGAGTAATTCCGTCTTTCACTCCCCCAAAACTGTAATATTACTCTTGAACTCAAAGCTGAAGCCAAATACCTAGGAGTGATACTAGACTCCTAAATTAAACTGCAAGATAAATGTAAATGAGCGTGTCAAAACGGCGGCCATTGCACTGAATGCCAACAAAAAAACTTTTGGGAAGATTAGATATACACCCCCGTTTCGTGCACTAGACGTACACCGCCATTGTAAGACCTATCCTTACATATGGGATCCTGGTGTGGTGGAATGCTCTAGAGACAGCAACACGTATATATATATATATTTGTCTTTACCGATGGTTCGCAAATGGATGTGGGAGCTATAAGTCACGTAAGTGCATCGTTTTCTGTAATAGCGCTCGACATCCCAGTCAGACTTTTTACCCAGAGGGAAATGGAATCACAACATCATTCATTCATGCCTGCCTTGGAACCAATTGGGACAAAAAACCAGCGATTCGCTAGGTATATTTTGGAAGTTCTTTAGAAGAATATTCACTGATATATCAATGCATTCTTCTTCATTGGGCACTTTATAGGACATTCGTACAGGTATGTCCTAGAGAGCAAGCAGTTCAAGCTTTTTTATGTGTCATTGGATATTTATGCATTTTGTTATATACGACTGGATTGGTGCATGAAATCAGCAGTTTAGGCAACTTTAGTAATTGAAATAGTTCGTAATCAACATAATCCTTACCTTTTGCTGAAACGTTCATTGATCAAATAATGGTACGCTACATAGCCTGAATTTGAAAAGGAAAGATTTGTTTTGTTTTTTTATATGAACACACGTTCGATCCTTTCGGTATAAAGGAGCATTTACAATGTCAGAGTAGAGTGGAGTCACCAGATTGCATTGTCTCTCCTTGTATCAAGCTTGCACTCTAATATAAGTTCTTCGCGCTTCCCATCAGAGTAGATTTCAGAGAGTAGCGTTAGATTTCAAAAATTCCTAATCTCACGTTGGTGAGATGATCAGAGCTAATGCATCTGGTGACTCCACTCTACTCTGCCATTGTAAACGTTCCTTAACCCGGGTAAGGTCGTCGATCTTGCTAGAGCAAATGTTCCGCCATTCATCATGAAAAGTTATGTAAAAGAACGCTGTAAAATAATAAAAGAAAAGTGAATAGAGAAAAGAAATTTTATAGTAATAAAGTAGACCGATTAGTAATAAACAGATACAAACAGGTAATAAAAGAAGAAAGTAAACAATAAAGTAGAAGGAAATATATAATAACAAGAAAAAATGATAAGTAATAAATATATAAACAAAAAAGTACATCAAAAAAAGATCAATAAACCCTTCGAGTGTTCGAACGGAGACTTCCACTTCTTCAACGATTACCCTTGCGTCTGTTTTGGCATCCTTCCTGGATCTGTCAGAATACCAGGCATGGATCTTGTGGGAACTGAAGTCCTCTGTCTAGTATTTGGCTTCTCTCGTTAATGGTTATCTGGTAACCTTTTTCGAATGAGGGATAACCCGCTCTAACTGAGCGAAAACATAAAAAAAAAAATTTAGAATAGATTAGGAGCTCTCATAGAGTTTCACATTTATAGCATGTCTATAACATAAAAAAAGTTCTTTAAAAACGCAAGAATTACCCAGGCTACCTCGTAAGACAGAAGAGGGTCAAATATAATGTTCACTTTGTACGTTTCCCATGTAAGATTGCATCACAAATAATGCATTTTGATGTTACATCAAAACAAATTGTCCAAACATTTCACTGTGCAACGCGTAAATTAAACTCCTCTCCAGGGCATTTAGATCGAAGTACATTGATAATAGAAACTAGTAATATACAAACTCCGCGGTGACGTTAACCTAAGAGATGGTATTGAATCGACATTTAAACAGGGGCACCTCATCTTAATAATTATTTTCAAAATTATATTTTGACTTGTGAAAATCAATGAGCTTCAAATTCATAAGAGTGAGAGAAGAAGGGAGACTTGGTTTGTATTACATGCAGAATATTTAATTTGGAATCTACTACCCCAAAAATTTAGCTACTTTTAGAAAAATTTAAATTTAAATTTAGTATATTCCGAGTGTCTTGTTAGAATGGTAGATTTGTGCCTATAAAACTTTTGGCTTCACTCAAGTGTATCCGCAGGAATGTGATTTTAAAAAATAGTCAGCTCACTTGGCTTGTGTGATAGTTTACAACAATATCGTTGACTTAGGGGGCGAGTGCCGGATTACTAAATAATTTTTCATACAGTTTTATTTTATTATACCCTAGATAATATCGTATGGTATAATTATTGTTTATATGTAGGTATATAAGCAATTTATTTGTGGTCCACATAAATTTTTCTCAATATAAATCTCCTCAAACATTGTTTTCATAAAAATAATCTCAAAGAAAAGGATAGCGATATCCTAATTTTATCAATGTTATTAAGATTTTTATGTTTACAAAGAATTTGGTACCACTTCTTTAACTTACTATTAGGCATCAATAGCACCAAGCTGAAGAGATTTCTTTCGTAGCAAATATAAGAATTAGATAAAGAATATTTCTGATTTTCCGAGGGAACTGCAATATATGTAGCACTGTAGCTGAGGTGCTCGTTTTCACCCATAACTACAGCAAAAAAAAAAGTAAGTGAACGTAAACATAAACAAATAAAAATGTCAAATGAGAATGCTTGATTTAAACAAAAATTGTTATGCAACGTAAATAAATTACGAAAAAAAGCACCCATGCCTGAAGTGATCGCTTAACCCAACATTATTGATATGAATCACTAAAAAATTTTGTAAACAAGTGCTGACTTAGCAGTAAAAATTCTGTGAGCATAATATTGCAATCTCAGCAATAATTATTCTCGAAAAATTTGTATAGTAATCAATATTCAAATTTTATATGACAGAATTTTATACAAAAAGCTTGTGCATAGATTAATAAATTCAGACTTAATCAGTTAATCAAAATGATTTATTCCCTTAGTTAGTATCAACATCGGCATACTCTGCCATTCCCATATAATCGGCATACTCTGCCATTATCTTTATACAGCGGCCTATAGAAGCCATAACGAATAATTCGACGCTTATACCTTGCCCAAAGGTATTCTAAAAAATTTAAAATGTCCAGCTGTATAGATTATCATCTGCAATTGGTATCAAAGCATTTTACAGTACCATTCCCTTGTGTAGTGCAGTATATTGAATAACCAAGAACGATGATAGGAATCTGTTCGAAGCAAATCTTAAAACTCTACACAAAAATTTCAGCGCCACCACACGTGCTAAAGGAACGTTATGTTACTTTCCGAGTTTGTATATATACTAGTTTCTATAATCAATGGTCTAATAATACTATGTCTGTTTAATGAGCTGCTCTAGATTACTCTAGAGCAGAAAAGAGCAGAAAATCGTGTTTAATGAATTCAGAGCACTGCTCTAAAGTACTCTAAAGTCAACTGAACTGTGTTTAATAATTTAGTCTACTCTAAAGTGAACTGGAGCACATTCATAAAGTAGGCTGCAGCCGGATATGGTAGTTGTAGATGTGGCTATCGTCGTTCGAAAATGCCAGTTGTTTTTTTACTTGGATAAATGACAGTCCCTGGCGTTCAGAAAATAGTAGTAGCCGGTCTCGTAGTCGACTGCAGCCGGTACCCACTGTGAGTACTACCCAGCATAGCTGACTAACACAAACGCATTATGTTTGACATTTTTGTTTGTTGCTATTTTTTATATTACAGAAAAGAAAAGAAATATTATTGTAATAATGACAAATGTAACCATTTATATGAATGAGCGTGGGGAGCAATTTATTTATTTAATAGACGAAGCAGGTAATTAATTGTTCTTTGTATATTTACATGAAATGTAACTCATACCCCAATTATGACATTTCTGAAGCTAGTAATGGTTAAAATCGTTCATAAAGTCAGGAGCAGCTACACGCAATTATGCCTGGCTTCGAGATAGCTAAACTGGCTGCGGCCATAGCTGCAGCCGACTTCATGAACGCGCTCCTGGAGTAACCGAAAGCAAGATTTTCTGAACTTAAAGCAGGCATTTGACAATTGTAAATTGTGTTGACAGTTCTGAAACAATTCAAATAATTCCGTTTTTTTGTGAAAACTATAAATTTCTGGAATAATGTGGAATAATTTAAATAATAATTGTGTTTTTGTGTGTTAAAAAAAGGTTTCTTTACATTAATCATGCACTAATTTAAGCAAGCTTTTGGTGACAGATCTCAGAAAATTTATTGTCGTTTTTGTTTGAACATCCAGGTTCGCTCTGGAGGCAACCCCGTTCAATCGAACGGTTTCAGAGTGCACCTGAAAAAGTTCGCTTATGTATGTATACTAACGTCAAAGTAGCTATGAACTTTTTGCGAAAACTGTTGGTAATTTGTTTGCGGAATAATTCTGAAGATAATATAATAATAGTAGAGTGGTCTTAATAATAATTGTTGACTTTAAAATTAATTAAATAATATCAAATCACAACTAGACTTTGTTTGTGTGAGTAAACTCATCGTGTACCCGAGTAAATTTTCAGAGTGAAACTGATGCTTTTTGGGTTGCCACCAGAGGCAACCCATGACGTCATTTTTGCTTCAAACGAACACTTTGACAGCACTTAGGTTGCCTCCAGAGCGAAACTAATGTTCAAACGAAAACGACATATGTTTCATGAGCTCCCTGCTCTCTTCTGTTCTACTTTTAATTTTACAGTTAACCTAAGTTGAGTTGCTCTGCTCTGTTCTAAGGTGCTATGAAGTTCATTAAACAGACCTATTTATTGTTGATAAGTAAATTGAGAAAAAACAAAAGACTTGCAAGTATTAAAAAAAACATAGTTTATTGTAGGGAATACAATGTCTTAAAAGTACGTCACAAAATTTATACAGTAAAATTTCCATTTTCATATACATAATTTAAAATATAAGAAATATAATGCACATTCAGGAGAAATAAACTTTCTTCGGAAACATACGAGATACGCAGCATCAATACTATTCTTAACTTTTAGTCTTATTCATTAACTATGTACAGAGTTGTCTTTATTTGAAATTTGATCAAGTAACGCCTTTGAAAGTCTAGTCTAATCTAGCCTCTAGAAATTTACACAATAACCATGCTAAGGCGGCAAAAGTATAATTCTATAATTGTAGTAAAAAAGTGTAAAATAAAAAAAATAAAAAAACCTTATAAAAATAATATGAACCAAATAAATAACTTAAATTTAACACTTATGAAAAAATGTGTGGGAGAATGCGTCTATGCAAAAACAAAAAAAAAAAAAAAACATTCTCTTTATTCAGATATGACAGTGATTAAAAATGCTTCAGGTGAGAATAGGGGAGTGGAAGTACTTAAAGTACATACTATAAACTAACTAAAATACTGCTTAACGCATACGGAATTAAGGAGAAAGCTGTGAAATTGGTTCCTTCAAGCAATATCCCTGCGTGTCGTGTCTTCTCTATTTGTTTATTTTAATTTGTGGTGGGCGTCGCATTCTCTTCATCTTAGCCAATGATCTCCTGTATCGGAACCTTTGGAATCTGAAACAAAAGAGAAATCATCACTGAAAACACATCATCGACATTTTCGTTTTTAATTTTTTGTTTTTCTTAATACATATAAAAACTACAGAAATTTTTCAATCTCATAATAAAATATGAAACCGATAGAAATATTTTGTGTTAATAAAGGAATTTTGTCGACAAACACAAAAGTGTTTTTCTTCACTTTTGTTATTTTTGTTAGTATTAGTTCTTTGCTAAGGCTACAGTAGAAGACGTAAAATATCGATTGTTTACCTCGTTCACTTTTTAACGGGTTCTTTTTTGGTTTTCGCCGCAGAATTTCCTAAATTTGTTGAAATGAATAATGTATAAATATAGAACGCTCAGTACGAATTGTTAATTTTGATTAAAATAAAAAAATAAAATAAAAATAAAATAAAAATCATAATTGTTTCGAAAAATAAAATATAAAAATTATTCCAATTTTGTCTGATTAAAATCAGCTAGAACTTTTGAGAACTCTCTGGTTAACACATACCTACGGCACTGTTTGGTCGTTTATCTGGCCAAAAGTCATGATATCTTGACAATATTGATGCCCCTCTAAAAAAAGACCCGCTAGCGGTTAGAGATAGTGCGCCACACAGGACATTCATCCGTTTCCTTACCTGTAGGGATGTTTAAGGCAACCGTAGGTTTCTCGATATCGGCCATATAATGTTCCATATGAGACTCCAAGTATTTGTGATGCTTTTTTCATTTCTAATTTTTTTGTTTTGATCGCTTCCATTACCTGCAAAAGAGATATAGATTGTTTTTCTTTTAAAATGTTATTTTAAGGAATTTTATGATTTTATTATTAACATTTTAATATTAAATATATATATAATAATATATAAGAATACTTCTTTATTAGCTAGCTTCACTTTAGTTTTATAAAAGTTATGTTAAGTTAAGTTAGAGTGGTGGACACCGAAAAGTTACAAGTACACCATCGATGGTCCATTATGATGCCATTTTATTGTGACCCTACCTGGAAAATATTGTTTTAATTCAGGAGGTGCGTTAAAAACCAGTCACAATAGTTAATGAACCTCAAAAGGTCTCCGAAGCAGATAAATACTTCCCCCAATTCACCAAAATGTTAGTGTCATGTTATAACTGCAATAAGATTCAGCACATCATTTGGTACGCATATACCCATACTAAGGGCAGAATCATCATATCAGCTATACAAACTACTAATACCGATTCCTATACCTATACCAAAACAAACACGTGTATATGTTCAACCTTCAACAACTTATCTGATGATAAGTCGACATCGAGATCGCTTTAGCTCTATAATCAAAGAGGAGCTACGAACATGTTTACATCAAACAAACGGTCAACTAATCTGCAAGTCAAGTCAAGTCAAGAGTTCTTCACACGCGATTTCCGATTTATAACGAATTTTGCCGAAATTTTAAACCGAACCGATATCCCGGGATATTTGAAAAAGTTTACGTACAGGCTTTAATTTTGGCCTAGATTTCACTTTTGTCTTTGATTCACTTTATACTTTAATTGTTCGAATAATTATTAACTACAGGTTACGCGATGTCGAAATTATTACAGCTTGTTGCGCGACGGCAAGCTGTGTTCTTGTCTAATTATTTAGTAATTTTGGGATGTGTGGATTTAGAGGAATAGGAAAGCTGGATGGGAGTGGGAGGTTGTGGAATGTTAGAGATTTCTCTAACTTGTTGTGAGTTGAAGACTGGCGTTTCTTCCGACATGATGACAGATATCCCGAAAGTCCAGAATGGTCCAGCGTTGATAAGTCCCACGATGATCGAGATGCCAGGATGGTGTCCTATCCACGATGGTGGCTTCCTTTACTAGTGAAGAAAGTAAATCTTTCGCCCATGTAATAAATGTTTCTCGTTTCCGAGTTGATAAGGTGGAGAGGTGATAAATAGTGGAAGCTTTCAACTTGAAGATGCGTTTAAATGTTGAGAGATCTTCTCAACTTGTTTGACCGCGATAGAAAGGAGATAGTCCTCGATTGGAGTGATGTTTGCACTGTCATACAAAAAGGTGTTGGGAAAGTAGTGTCCGTCATGTTTCCTGTACACTCCTGTACAGGCCCTTAGGATCTTTCTTTCGAGGGCGCTGATTTGCTTCATATAGGATGGCGAAATGGTGTGCCAGATGGGGAAGCAATAGCAGATGATTGGGCGGATGAGCTGTTTATATATAAGCAGCTTTGTATCTTTCGGGAGACCGTTTCTCCTTCTGATAATAGGGTTGAGTAGGGAGTAAGCGTAGTTGGCTTTCCGCATGGTTAGCTTGGCGTGATTGTTGAATTTTAACAGATTATTGAAAGAGACACCAAGGTATTTGGTGTTCTTTGAAGGCTGAAGCTTTTCGTTATTGGCTTCGATTTCGATGTTGTTGGCTCGTGTGGCTAGGTTGGGTCTTCCCCTTGTAGAGGGATTTCGGATGCAAATCATTTCAGATTTGTTAAGGTTTATTTTGATGCCCCACTTTCTGTAGAACTCGTCGATTTTGAGGACATGCCGCTCTACTTTGGTAGCAGCGAAATTGGATGACATGAAGTGGGCATACGTAAGGGAGTCATCAGCATAAAGTAGTGTGGTGGAGTTTGAGTCGTTGGCAGGCTGATCATAGGTGAAAAGATTGAAGAGAGTTGGTCCGAGGACCGAACCTTTGGGGACGGCAGCACTGACTGATGTTGCCTGAGATTTGACAGTCTCAATTTCTATGTAGAAATTCCGGGATGACAGAAAGCTATATATAATCCGGGTGAGATAAGGCGGGAACTCGAGGTTTATGATTTTGAATATTAGCCCCTTTGTCCAGACTGAGTCAAACGCTTTCTCTACATCAAGGAAGCAGTCCACTGTCTGCTCCCTTTTGTTGAGGGCGTTTGTAGAATCAGAGAGGAATTTGAGTAAATCGTGAAAAGTGGAGTCTTGGGGCTTGAAGCCGAATTGGGTATCCTGGCTGACATTTAGGTCGATGCAGGTATTTTCTATGTATTGGCGGACTATTTTTTTCGAAAAGTTTGCCCAGGTTGGACAGAAGAGAAATTGGCCGAAATTCGTTAAGGTTTTTCGAGTTTGGGGATTGGAACTATGCGCGCGGTTTTCCAGACATCAGGAAAGTATGAATTATTGAGGCAATTATTGAAGACAATTGACAGAAATTCTATGGCGACAGGTGATAACTTTGTTGGAAATGTTATCTGGGTAGACGGACTTTTTGCGCCTGATAGTCCTGATTAGGGCGAAAACGTGAGCAGGATTTTAAAAGATGCTTTAATCATCCGGATTTAAGGACGTGTTTGTGGAATTAAAGGTTGTAGTGGAGGATCCCACTGACTTGGTGTCCAAGGTGTTCCTAAAGTTAGCATCGCTTAGAGATGAGTTGTCTTTAAAGGTGGATTGAAAATATTCCGCGAAAGCGTGGCATTTCTCTTGGGGAAGATTGTAAGCGTTCGAGCCGCTTAAGATGGTTTTGGGGAGTTTTGCTTTCCTGTTGCAAATCCTGTTTCTGTCCTGAAAGCAGTGTGGACCGGGTGTTTCTTCCTAAACTCTTAATCGAGAAACATTTTCGTTTGTTCCTCAATAATTGTTGACAAGCAATTAATTTGCGATAACACGGTTCTGTAGGCTGAGTTGTGACTATTAAGGGTTCGGTGAAAAATACGGTTAAGTATTTTTCGAAGTTTCTGCCTAAATTTGTATAATTTTTGCAGTTGAGGCGGGAGATTTTTGTATTTGTAGTGTTTGCTCGGCACTACGCTGGAAAAGAAGGCGACATTTCCTTCAATGGCGTTGTTGAGGAAGTCAATGTGCAAGTCAATTTCCAAGTTCGTGAGGTTCCGTTGCGAGTCAGGGAGATTTCCTGCGAGGAATTGAGAGAGCCTGTCTTGAAATTGTTGCCAGTCAACGTCTTTGAGTAAAGTTGAGGCTAGAGGGTCAGAAGTAAAAATATTTAAGGGTGCGCTGGGGGTGATTGAGAGTTCAACTGCCAAGTGATCAGATTCAGCCATATGCGCTGTGCAGACGTAATTTGAGAATTGTGGTAGTAGATTAATTAGATTAGAGGTTACGATATAGAAGTCAAGAATTGACCCAGATCGCGGGAAAGTCGGAGTATCCTGCGAGACGACGACGAAATCATGGACAATTAAACGGTATAAAGAAACATCCTCTGTTAAGGATCGTAAGAGAAGTGGATGTCCACGCACTGCGCGTACTACGCGTACTACGCAACGCATTAAGATCGTAAGAAAGCAGATTCGCAGAGAAAAAAAGTCGTTCGGTGAGAAGAATAGAAATTGGGAATCTCAAAGTCTTCAGCACAATTAATACACACCAAGGATCTAGGAGCAAACCCTTACAAAAAACAGAAAATTCATTGAGTTTCAGCCTCATCCAAGTAAAAAAGAGCTGCAAGAGTTAAAACCATACTTACTTGGCACGGTGGTGATAGTTCGTGTTTTCCGATGAAAAACTATTCATTCTGGAGCAACCACACAATCCACAAAATGATTGTGTGTGGGCAGTGAGAAGACATTTCCGAAAATGAACTTTATGTACCCAAATATCAAAATTCATCCTCAGTCATGGTTTGGGGCGGTTTTTGTAGAAGAGGTAAAAGGTGTGAAGGTCAACGCTGAATATTACCGGAAGTTCTTGAAACAGTTGTACTTCCAAGCTGCAAAAAGTTATTTGGAGATGATTATTACTGCTTTCAACAGGACGGAGCACCTTCGCCTTCAGAGGTGGTGTGCTGATAAGTTTACCAACTTTTTACCGAAGGATGAATGGCCTCAAAGTAGCCCAGATTTAAATCCTATGAATTTCTTTGCTTGGGGCTATATGGTAGCGAAATTAAAGGACCGAAATATCAATCGTTTAGAGCAGTTCAAGCAAGTTATCTCCAAAATTTCGAGGAAATGTCCATGGAAAACGTTCGTGTCGTCTGTAACTCTTTCGAAAGGAGATTAATATTGGTAAAAAAGCAAAAGGAGGTATTATGACAAAAGATTTATTGTAGGCTTTTAACTATTCATGTACCATTAAATTTCTTTTTGTATTCAAATATATTGGACACCGTGTACATATATCATATACATTACCCCCATTCACCCATCTACCCTACCCATAATCACCCTCCAACGCCCCCCACCACACACCCTTCCTACACACCACCCGACCACCACCGTCCACCACACCGTTCCCTCTTCCATGTATATAATATCTTTTTTATGATGAGGAGCCGGAGCTGTATAATGGCCGTTAAATAGCTCCGGTTCTCGAGCGAGAGCATTTAAGAAAAAAATGTTGGCTCCGGCTCGCGAGCGAGAGCTATTTAACGGGTCGGGCTCGCGAGCGAGAACCACTTGGAAAAAACGGCTCTGGCGGAAGCGGAAGCAGTTGAGTCGATATCTCTAATGGCATATATAAATTTTTAAAATGATTATGTGATTACAGATAATCCACATATCACTCGGATAACGATATAGAGTGACAGTCGCGTCCCTCAAAATAAAATTTAAATTAATTCGATTGCGATAAGTATTTTTTAAATTGACCACAAAGAAATCGGTGCAAAAGTATTCGGAATCCGGACATTTGTTTATTAAGGAAGTGGACTGCCTACATTCTGTAATTGAGAGATTTATAAAAAAAGGTAAGATATACAGGGCTAAACTAAACACTAAAAATGTTGAATTGATTGTACTGTGAACATTGAATAAATAACTAATAAGGAAGCAAAATACCAAGTAAAAACTTAAGCCACTCGCGAAATGTATTAGTGTGCTGTGTTTGTATTGGTTTCGTCATGGCAGTAGTGAAATCGTGACAGTTTGAAGGGGAAAATTTATTTCTAATCCAAATTGCTGTGTAAAATAAACAAATCTTTAACGCTCCCTTTCTTTAGGTAAAAGCAATATAGGGTTGCCTTTGAAAAGAAAAAAATCTTCTAACATTTATCGAATAAACAAATCGCACATGATCTTAAACTTTCGTATATTTCTCTGTTTCTGTTATATATATTTAAAAACTTTTTCCAGGAATAATTATAAAACAAGATGATATCCTTTTTTAATATATTCACTTGGCTAAAAAACGATTTTTCGCCAGAATTTCAGCGATTGTTTTTGCAACATTGCACCGTACAATTATCACGTTAAATTAATAGCTTAGCAGCTTTGATTTCACAAAACACTGAACTCAATAAAGCTATACACTTCAGGCTTCCGAAACCTCACAATGTCTAATATTTATTAAAACCAATAAATTTTCTAAAGTTGCACTGAACTCCCGAAACCCTGAAATGCAGAAACGTCCAAGCAAGTTCATTCAAGTTCAGTCCGACTGTCAATGAGTGGCTCATTCAGTAAGACTGTAGTCGCACGATATCTCGCTTATTGCGAGCGTTACTAGTTGATGTCAAAGCCTGTAGTATTTGCTAAAAATCTAAAATAGACTGATACACCTTATTAGACATAGACGTGCTATACTACGCAAAATCGCAGCCGTTTATAAAGATTCAAAACATCAATATCTGAACAAGTTAAATTACCATAAATTTCTTAGAAATGAATTTCATACATTCAACGCTGCTGAGTGAAGTCACAATTCAGATACAGTGGAAATCGGTTAACGTAAAATCGTGGGGTTTTCGTGGTATTCTAATTTCTTATTAAGCGTTGTCTTATATACATATGCAAAAAAAAATTAAAAAAAAATTTGGGTATAAGAATTGCTTCCTCTTTTTTTTCGTCCTTATCTGAGTGAGTTTTCAGCTTTAGATGCATACGTTAATAATCTAATTATTTCCACGATTTGGAGTAGTATCAATATCGTCGTCCAGGTTCAAATAATCTTCGAGTGTAATATTCATGGCTGAACTAGTGAGGGAGGCATTACCAAAGAAAATCCAGCATGATTGAAACAATTTTTAATTGTTGTGGTTGTTACACATCGCCAGGCAGTAGATGTAAGGAGTCCAAAATTGTCATTCAATTAGTATCTTCCTTAGATCAACATTCGATACAAATTTCCTTAACTGAAACTTTCTGTAAGACGCTTTCAGGTTTTAAATGATGCCTGATCACAAGGTTGAAAAATGCTTGTGATGTTCGATGGTACAACATGAACATAAACATAAACAACCATTAATGCGTGGTAATAGAAAAATTTTCAGCAAAATAAGCAAGTAGGAATTTCAAATGTTTTCGTATTTGCGGTATTTCGTGTTATTCATCTTTCGATTTCAGAATTAATTCATATGAAAATTATTTTACGGAACTGTCACTAAGCGTTTGTTTCGCGTCATGCAATATTTCGTGTTAAATTGAAATTGAAGTGAACTCTACTGTATATAGAAACAAATTAGTTTAGAGACATCTGCATCAAAAATATGAAGCTAAACAAATAAGCCGGTTTAAAAAATTGAGGCAAATATCGAATTTTTGCCTTAAAATTGATTAAAAACAACTAAAATTTAGAATTTTTAAATGTTTCTTCATAGAAACGAAATATGCTCTTTATTTTATTGTTGAAAAATTGAAAAAATAAATATCTGAATTTCATAGCTATTTAAAACACACACAAAACAAGAAGAAAAAAAAATACAATAATTAAAACAAGTAAAAAAGTCTATGAAATTTCGTATCGTCTTTGAGCAAATTTTGATTTTTGCAGTGGTGTTTCGCATATATTTCTAGAACAGTTCGTGGGTAAGGTTTCTGGAAACTCGGATTTTTAGGACTAGGCAAGTACGAGTCAAAATTTTGAAAACTCGTCGAGTCCGGATCTAAATCTAAACTCAAATCAATCGCTCTTGATTTTTCTCCATATGTTGTTCGATGTACGCTGTACAACGATAGTATGTTTGAAAAGTGTGCGTCATCGTTCGTCGTTAAACAGTGAAGGAAGTAACAGTTGAAATTGAGTAAAGTAAACTGAAAGTAAAAAGCTCTAAATGGTTGACCTAAGAAGTTTTTCAAGAGAATTTCTGCGAACTAAATGACGAGTAATGTGTATGCTACAGCGACGTACATCGTTCGTTAAACAGCGCTATGTGAACGTCGTTTAGACTACGCAGTTCGACAAACGCTGAGTAATACGACGATAGTGTGTAGCGAGAAAGAATAATAAAAGTTGAAATTTAATAAGTTATTAAGTTCGGATAATTTAAATAAATTTGCACCAATTTGTTTAGCATTTTCATTTTTTAGTTTTATTTGTGTAAACTTTGACTTTAATCTGTAACAATGGAAAGTGAAGACGAGACTTTATTAATGTCCGTAGCAATGTTTATAATTAAAAAACATAAATAAATAAAACATAAATGAAGAAATTAATGAAAACATTCTTACATAGGTACCTTTTGAATTTACGGGTTTTTACTTAATTATAAAAACTTGGACTCGTCGAGTATTAGAGTCGGGTGCCGAATCCGTGTAACTACCCAAATACTCGACGAGTCCAAGTCGAGTCGAATCGAGTACAGAAACCCTATTCGTCGGACAGAAAAAAATTATTATAACCTATTTTATAGTATTTCATATTCTGAAGAAGTTTTTAAGTGCAATAAAAATGTCTAGAACTGATCGTTTTCACAGTATCCGTAAAAATTTTATTTGCTATTACTATGAAAACCCCATGTACCAAATATACAGTGGAAAACGAAATTTTTGTATGGCAACCCCACGAAGGAGTTGCCCGATTTCTCTCATTTTCGAACTTAATTTTACTTTTTTATTTTTAAAGTCCGCGTACAAAATTTCAGCTCTCTAAGTACACGTGTCCTCGAGTTATTGTGCGCACGGACGGACGGACATGTCAAAATCAAAATAACTTTTAATTTTATGCGTGGGTGTCCAATCCATTTTGCTCTACCATGATTATTTTTGTACGTCACAAACGGAGTGACAAACTTTCATCTATGGTATAAAAAGCCAAAGATAGGCTCTAGATACATCCTTTGGCTTTCTAAAACTATAATAATTCTTTAAGAAATAGATTAAAGTTCGCTTGTATCTTATCACTCATTGGTACTGTTGCCCCAATATGTCTGCATATAATTTGTTCAGAATTTTATTCTATCCGTTTATTACCGGAGTTGTTGTCAATCCTTAAGTTATATGTTATCCGGCGAAAGAACAGTTTTGCCAGATGGGCTTTCTTACATGGAGATTTCACAAGGAACTGCAACTTGCATGTACCCAGCACTGTCATACTTCTTGCAAGTGTAATCCATACTGCCTGTATGCAGTTCAACTTTCAGCGGACTTGCATGATGAAACATCATGGCAGCTCAGGTGACAGTAATTTGACATTATAGAGTTTTCAAGATGGCAGAAAGAAAATATTCGAGACCGGAGCCTTAGACAAACTTAATATACTATAGATGTCCAGTCGAATAGTTGAAAGTGGTCCTATGAAGCAGAAACAACGATTGCTTTGTTAAGAGAGCTCGAAAATAGTCTCTATTCTAAAAGTATGCAAAGGTAGTCGACAGGGGGTAGAGGCAGATCTATTTGTACGAACATGAACATCTACTCTGCTTATGAAAAGTGCGATTCAAAGGGAAGCGATCAAGTTTTCTCTTCGCTTACATAAAGAGCTTTACTTTAAACGTGTGATTTTGATTTTAGGTGGCACAGCATTTGGCGCAGTGACTGGACATCTAGTATATTAAGTTTGTCTAAGACGGATCCTTTTAAATTAATAAATTTATATAGGAAAGATGAGTATTTCTGGGATCATATACATAATTTACGCACACCTTCCTGCTTTTTTTCTTTTTCCGATTCTTCTACTGCCTTTATTTCTAAACAGCCGACATACACAAAACCTTACGTCTCAATGACATTTTTCTAAATGAAGTTGAATGCATCAAGCAAACTGTCTTCTGCAGTCAATTTTAAAAAAAATTGGAAGGGAGGTTTTCCATTAAATAAATAATTATTAGTTATTTATTCAATGAGGTTTGCATGCAAGCTGTACTTCCTCGTGCAATTCTCAGGTTGTGTTGATCTTTAAAAACGTAGATATAAACACATAATAAAATTTGATACACAAATAACGTCTCAAATTTAGACGAAAAATGATTATTATGGTCTAAAAGTAAAAGTTTTTTATCGAAGCTTTGGGATAAAACCGGATGAAGTATACCGAAGTGATAATAATATTCTGAGGAATGCCGGCAATTCCAGACTATACGAGACTCCGAATCAAGTAGTACGGCACACAATGTTGGTAAAACTTCACGATATGGAATAAAAATAGTACCTGCAATGGAGGCCCATTTCTGGTACCATTCTGGGAGAAGACTCTTACCACAAAGTTCGGGACTCAACAAGCTTACACCTGAAGAATTTAGCGAGGGGGAAGATAATACAGATATTATGTACACAGAGGAAATACAAGAAACCGCGGTAGTATACCGAAAAATCTGTATGGAAGAGAGTAGAACAATTTCTATCCACAACTATGCCTATCCCAGGTGATTTTCAAAATTCAGGGATATGGTAGTAAGTCGGTAAGAACAGAATTCAATCATAGAAGGAAGAAAATATTGGATCGGAACTTCAGTCGTGCGAAAAGTTCTATTACAACTGACATCTTATGGATCAGCTCTGGGTGAATATATTCTTAGTTTCCTTCTTCGCTCCTTTTAATTGAAATCATTCAAGCAATTCTTAAGCTCTCCATAATCATGCACTTAATTCTAAACTTATTTTCAAATAAATAGTGTAAAATAACATTGATTTTACTTGTTTTGAGGAACAGAAGATATTTCAACTTACCCTCTTTGTAAAGGGTTCTTCCCAAAATTGCGGTCTTCGCCCATTCGCCAGATATTCATCCATTTTTACAACATCTTTCCATTGTTCCAACTCTTGCTGCGTTAAAAGAACTGTTCCTGAACTGCTTTGATCACCTTTATCTTCTCCACCTTCTATTTCATCATTGGTATATTCCGGATCATAAAATGACTCTGGTTTTTGTTCAGGTAAAGGGTCGTACAATTCACTCGGATTTGGCTTTTCTTCTTTTTCAGATTCTGAGTCTCCGTTGTCAATATCATCATTATGAGAATTAATCCATTCGTCTTGTTGCGGTGCATCAGGTTCACTACAGTCTCTTATACTCGATATATCCTCGAGAGGTGGAGGTTCTATTGCAATTGAACTCTCTTCATTAAATGGAGCTACTGCACCTTCGACGTAAGCAATTTTTGGTCTAAAGAATAAGTTTCAGAATTCAATAAAATTTAGCGAAAATGTATAAAGTTTTTTTTTAATTGTTACGTGCTAAAGACATCATAGGAGTCATCTAATGGAGGTCGTCCACGCTTTCGTTTTGGTCCAGAATTTGAATTTTCTTGATGATTAGGAGAAGGAATTGGTGTTAGAAGTGGCATCCTTGGTATTCTTTGATCTTCGAACTTTTCCTGTATAGGTGTACTTTCAGTTCGTTTTAATGGTTCAGCTTCTGCCGTTGCATCGAATTCATCCTCCCGCCATGATACTTCTGCAAGTCCTTTAATTTTTAAGTCTTCTGCTGTTTTCAGTAAAGATGCCAAGTTAGCCTATAATTTATTTTATTTTTTTCTTTAGTTCGCTGTAATTAAAATAATTTTCACATTCTATGGATACTTACATGTTCAACATTTATTTCGCCTTTGTACATGAATTCGATTAAACACTTAACATCTGAGAATTTAGCATCTTTCATTATGATGATTGGATCCCTCTCTGCGGCGTAATTTGTTAGAATTGTATCAAAAAATGTACTGCACGCACACAGCACGACTCTGTGCGCTCGAATTAATTGGCCCTCACATGCTAAAGTAACATCACAAAAGCATCCTCGATCGAGGAGTTGTGAAAACATTGTCTGTAGATTGCTGTGATGGTACTTCCATCGTAAACAGTACTGTTGTGGCAACATTTTGATGATGGGAGTAGCTGTAAAGAAAAGAGATTCGATTAAATTTCGTATTCACATCAAACAAAATTAAGAAAAGATGACTTTTTGTTTGATTCAGTTAAAAAGTGCGTGTCAAATAAACCAATAAAATAAAAAGCGGATCATAGCCGTACAATAGTGTTAGCGAGCCATCAAAGAGGCGAATAAGGAAGGTCCAGGGAAAAATCGTCACTTTCAATATATCAGATTTTTTTTCATTCAATTCATATTTTTAGAGTCAGCATAAATATTTTTAGAGTCAGCATAAATTGTCACAAAAACATTAGTTAGAAAGTTTGGCTTTACTGGTGACACTATCCCTAAAGTGAACTTCTTGTTGGTAAGTTGACTGTTAACACATAAAAAGTATTACACTCTTTCAACCCAAAACATATAAGCTTCCTTGTTCTGCTCAAGAACTGAGCTTTCTCTATAGCTAAACTTATGCGTAAATTCCATGTACCCTAGTTGCAAATGCTGCATCCTTGTGATGCCTTAGCGCCATCCCACACGAGTATTCCTGATGCAGTATGCAAACAGGTTTTCCGGGGAAGAGGTGAGAAGAAGCAAAGAGATATCTATATCTCCTTGCTTCTTCTCACCTCTTCCCTAGAAAACCAATATGCATACTGCATCAAGAATACTCGTGTGGGATGGCCTTAAGAACCGATCAGTTGCCGCAAGATATTCTGAAGACGGACCGCTTCTGAGAATCCAATAGATGACCTAATTATATACATTTCTTACTGAGCGCCAGAGCCCCTTCCGTCCATAGATACGCCGAGTGGCAAATCTTGTCATGTAGAAAGCTCCTTTCTTTCTGTACGGGCCACTATAACCAACCACTACAGCACAGGCTAATGCATCGTTATCAGTTTTCCTATATTGACCAGCGAATTCAGAAGGTCTACGAAGTTTTTGACTAAGAAAGTACCTTGTCCAACCTTTGCAAGATATAATGAGCCTCCAAAAAAATATAATTGGTTTTTATGATTGTATTAAGTTATAAAGGAATATAAGATCTGTGCGTTTCAGATTAAGGAAGGTCATAAAAGAAGAAGAAAAAAATCAAACATGTCTGTAGTTCAATCCTTAAAAGCTACATATGCATTCTCCGATTTTATGTAGATATTATCTAGTTTTGCGATTACATTAACGTTCCATACTTAAAGAGTAATCCCTAGGCAAGATACATTAATAGCGTTCTTAATACTGATTGTGAGTACATTTTTTTAGGATTCCGTACAACAAAAGGAGATCGCTCGTGCGTCCGTCTGTCTGTCACAGATGTTTCTCTCAAAAACTACGTAATGTGGGAATTTGAATTTTGGCAGAATGTTAGATCTTTGTGACGCGCAAATATTTCGACAGTCAAAGACTATAAAATATTTTCTTTCAATTTTTAATGGGGTGGGTTGGGCTCCTAAAAAAAAACCCATTTACTGTGTGGGTTGCGACAAAGTAGGTCACGTCACCCTGGACAGGAAGTGTTACGCCTTCGCAAGGGAAAAGCCCATTGTGCAACTCCAGCTGGATAACCATATCACTCGCTGTGAGGCGAGGCGACAGTGGTATACGCCACATATGTACTATGGGTCTATGCGGGGTTCAATCCGAATTGAATGCGAGCGAGTTAGTGTTCATGGAAACGAGAACTAAGTTGAGTTTCGTTGAATCCATCCACGAAACCAGTCGAGTTGAGTTGGGTTTTGAGTAAGTATTTGTTTAGAAAAGTGCTGATGGGTGTTTCATTCAACACAAATCCATCTACTTTGTACGGAATATTTCAGCTGTCAACTCAACTCAGAAGCCATTCATGGAAACAGAATCGAGGCTTCTATTACCTATTTAACTGTTGAAGTGGGTTATTTTTGCTATTAAATCTCTTCAATCAAATGCTATTGGAATTTATATACATTTCGTCAAATCAGCTTCGGGACTGATCAAATAAAACACAAAATATCAATTATTCACCTAAATTTATTGAGTCTCCTTCAAAATAGGTTCCATTTAAAGCGACACACTACTTCCAACGAACAATTCAATCATCCATACACTTTTCAAGTCACTTTCCGGGATTGCCTTGAGTTCCTTCACCGAAATCGTCTTTATGTCTTCAATCGAGTTAAAACGGGTTCCTCAAAGCTGCAATTTAAGAGCTTCGGGAACAGGAAAAAGTCACTCGGAGCCAAATCTGGTGCAATACGGTGATTGTTCGATGATATTCGTGGCGTTTTTGTTCAAAAATTCGGTCAGAATGATGGCTTTGTGAGACGGTCGTTTGTCATAGTAAATATAGTTGAATTTTTCTTCCAAAGATCCGGTCTTTTTTACGAATGCTCTCTCTCAAACGTTTCATAACACCCAAGTAATATTGTTTACTCAGTGTTTGACCCTCCGGAAGGAATTCCAAGTGAACAATTCCTCGAATATCGAAAAAACAGTAAAAAGAACCTTAATTTTGGACCGACCTTGCCTCGGTTTTTTGGGTTTCGGCTCGTTTGGCAAACGCCATTCCGATGATTGCTTGTTGATTTGTATATCATATTCATCCAAGTCTCATCACCCGTAATGACGCGTCCGATGAATGTGGGGTCTAAATTCACTCGTTCTATCTAGCATGTCTTCACACACTTGATTACGATGCTCCATTTGAAGAAATGGTCTTTCTGAACAAGCCAGGCTGCGACGCGTCTCATGCCCAAAACATCAACCACAATAGTCCGAACCGATTCATAAGAGATGTTGAGTTTACGAGCTAGCTCTCTGAGACGGAAACGATGATTATCAAGCAGTAATTTCTTCATTTTATTGACGTTTCCCTCAGTATTTTATTAGGTTGAAGGCCGTCCAGAACGACAGAACGAGGCAAATCGTTAATGGCTTCACGACCCTCTTGGTACGCCGTTTTGTACCATTCAAATGCTCTTATTCTGAATATAACACACTCGCCAAAAACTTTCTCCAACATTTTCAATGCTTTAGAGCAGGGAATTTCGTTCGCAACACAAAATTTCAAGCAAGCTCGTTGATCGATATTTTTTTCCATAGTAAAAATCGCCAGACACTATTGAAACAACTTATGTTTGCGACTCTTGTCAACAAACTAAATGACAGATCGAGCTCAAATTCAGCGTCATAATACACTACAATGCTACCAACTTACGAAAAATAAAAAATTAACGCAGGCTATTTGAAAGATTCAGTCCTGAAACTCATTTTTTGACAGAATGTACATATATTTTACGTTTCTTAAACTAATTCATAATAAGATCGATATTACATAATTTTAACACTTCTATTACTATTTCTTGCTTCCTTTTTACAATAGAAAAGTTCTAAAGTAGGTATTTGCAATTAAAAGAAAAACCAGAACCGTCCAATCCGCAAGATTACGAGTCTGTTAGGGTTTTTCCTGTGTTATCCAAAATATTGGAGCGTCAAATTAAAATTTATTTTCAAACCCGATGTATGATTACTAAACAACAATCCGGTTTTAAATTTAAGCAATACACAAGTTCATCGCTCTTGTATCACAATCACATAATTAATTGCATCGTACTATCCTTACTTGACTTTGTTTTAGTCAATCATTGTATACTAACCTAGAAATTGATAAATCATTCTTTCCTATTGAATAAATCGTACTCACTCTGTATATGAATTTCGTAGTTGAACAGTACTAAGAGCTTATTTAGGAGTACCACAAAGATCAATGTTAGGTCCTTTTTTATTCGTGCCATATAGTTCTGATCGAAACACACTGCTCGATTATACTTAATGTTGATTACATGCAACTTTTTCGCTCAGCTCCTGTTTTTAAATTAAATAATCAAGACCTAGCGCAAATCAGTGCTTAGCAGGCAGCGAACTTTTGGTAAATCCTGACTGTGTGTATATCGTAATTTTGTTTGCTCAACTAAGAGAAAAGTCAATGTCGATGAATTTAATGCTTGCACGCAGTATATTTAGGGGAATCTCGTCAGGGTTGGCCTGTCGGCTACGTCGGCTAGTCTGTGATTTTTTTTACCACTAGCGTCACCAATGTTTGAGCGTGGAAAAACTTCTCTCAGTAACAGCGAACTTTTCGTGACATTACAGATTTGGAGCGTGAACGCAAAGCAGTACGGTTTAAAATTAAAAAAAAAAAAAAATTTTTTAGCAGCAGTGAATACAGCCAGAAAGTGAGGACAAAATATTCAATCGTCAAGGAAGCATTTTGAATTTGTTGCATGTAACATGTTTGGTTGTGGTGTCAAGTGATGCGGCAATGGCGCTTGTCTACAAGGCTGGAAACTTTGTTTAGTTAGGGTTGGGCCACTATGATTGTGTCCAGCACCAATCTCAACTAGGTCCCCTAATAAAACACCAGCTAAAGGAAGATACTCGCCCAAAAAAGCACAGAAAAAGCCCTTTTCGGACGATGCAAGGAGATAAGTACATTTATATTTACATTACAATTCCGAATAATGTGCCATTAAAATGTTGCTAAAATTTTGTTTTTAATTATTTTTTCCAGGTTATTTTCAATCATTTCAGCATATTTTTCGTCAGCTGGACAACCTTTACAGCATTCCACTTTTTTTTTTTAATTCCTATTTTTTTTTTCATTTTTCACCCAATCAATCTGTATCAGGAAAAGTGTTCCTTTTTCCCAGACCTTTCCAAGGATGTGGATTAGATTGACCAAATTATTCCTTAAACGGAAGTTTTGGGCAAAAGTCAAAAAGGTGGCCAACCCTGATGACATTCCCCTACAATATTCGATCAACAAAGGTATGATTATGAAACTGAGTTTCCTTGATTAGGTACATATTTCAATTTTAGGATTGCATAATAATGTATAAAAGTTTAATTAATTTGCTCCGAACTACCTCAGGGATTAGGTTGAATTTGTATCATCTCGTCGAACCCAATTACTACTAATACCAAGATTTTATACTCTACTTAGCACTCGCACCTTTTTTATTTATGGCGTCAGAGTTTGGAGTAGTTTTCCTTTGGGGGTTTTGTATAGCATAAAGCTTGAAGAATTTCAGAAGAGTGGCTTTATACGAGCAGAGTTTCTCAGCGCTGACAATAATTAAGGACTATTATATAATTCTTATAATATATGTACCTGTCCTCCTTTTCAATTTTTTGTTTCATATGTTATATTTTTATATTCGATATACATTTTATTACATAGTTTATTTTTGTTTTGTAGGTATCGACTCCCTGCTCAGCTATCGAGAAAAGCTCATAGCACAGTCACATGGAAACCTGAAATATATTCCTCCTCCTCCCATATATGTTTTTTGCCTAACTCATCCAGACCTAACACTGGACACGACAAATAAAATTATTATAAGTATAGTATAAGTATATTTGACTCTTAACCCCGTAATACATTTCCAGTTTGTTATTTTTCATGCAAAAAAAATTTTGTAATAAATATTTCGGAAAATTATGTATAATCCTGGTTATGTAAGCTATCCACCTGCCTAATTTAATGATTTTTCAAGTTTTTCTCCCATACTTCACACACAGAAAGTTCTTCGAAAACTTTGAAAGTATTTTGTAAAATTTCTATACCTATGTAAAACTAATATGTTTGTAAATTCTCAAAAATAATTAAATTTTAGCACAAGCTACTTGTATGTACTTAAATAGATTTTCTTAAAACCTTGGATACAAAAAAAATTTCAAAGCATGGATGATAAAAGTATCCACACCCTACCAAAACCCCCAATAACTATAAAAAAAATTTAATGCGCTCAAAAGGGTAAAGAAAATGAAACAAAACTAGTAAGGGTGGGGTGGGGTAAATTAAGAAGTTTCCTTCCTCCTACAATTTCAAGGCAAGTTATATACATGTTTCCCTTAAAAAAAATAATAATAATAAAAGAAAAAAAAAAGAACAAAATATTTTCCACGCATATTGGCCCTTTTTACAAACACGAAAGCATCGGAAAAATCGATAATGAAAAAAAGGAAAAATTTCACCACATAAAAATAGAAAAAGTGGAAAAAATAAAAAAGAGAAAAAGAGTGTGGCTCCGAGTAGAATTTTGCCTTGTTAGAGAGCCTGAGACTATATAAAAAAAAATGGGGGGTGAATGTGGCATGAATGAACTACCCACCACACAATATAAAATGGAGAAAAAACTTGGAAAATTTTCTTCTTTCGAGGAAAATCCAGGGCAATTTTTCGTCCTCTTTTTCGGAATTTCATTTTCGCAAAGTTCACTGCCATATTGCCATCACCCCTTCCTTCATCATGACGTAAATTGTGAGAGCTTAGAAATCGATAAATAAAATGAAAAAAAGAAAACGCAATTCCGATTTTTCCAATTTATTCCCTCTGCCGTCATCAAATTTGAATTTAAAATGCTTTTTTTGCTCAGGAAATATAATTTTGTGGTGAAATTTCTTGGCAAAGAATTTTCAGATTGTTTTTTTTTAGTTAGATTACATACATTTAAAAATACATAAAAAAAAATAAAAGATATTTGTGTGTTATGATGTTTACATTTTTCATTTTATGAGATTATTTTATTTATCAACTGAAAGAAGCGAACTGATTGAATATTTTAAAACAAACAATGCCTACGAGATTGGCAAACAAATTTGAGTTTCGAATGTATTCGAATAGCAAGAAAATTGGGATTTGACTAATTCAATTAAAACAGATTCTCCTGTTTTATTGGGTATGGGAATAAGTTTCCGCCCTATTCAAAAAATGTCTCGGTTAGTGATACCATTTTTGTGTTCGCTGAAGTACTATACTTGTGATTTGAAGGTGTATCTGTGAGGTCTCGAACGCAGTAGTTGACATTCGTTTCAAGTGTAAAAACCAATTTTTGTTTGGTGTCGAAAATGTCAACGTTCGTCCCGAAAAAGAAGACATTTAGAGAAAAACGTTTGGTAACGTGCGAAATGCTTCTTGAACTCAGAAAAGACAAGTAAAAAAGATAGAATTGGTCTAAGACCATAGATGAATGCAAGTATGTAATTTCGTATGGTCACCCATCTGTGCAAGTTTGATTTTTGAAGTGGTTTTTTGTATATACATATGTATTTCTAGAACGGTTCGTCGGACAGTAAAAATGATCATAATCAGTTTTATAGGATTTCATATTCTGAAGAACTTTTCAGTACAAAAAACGTCTAGGACTGATCGTTTTTACAGTAATATGCATACAAAATTTTATATGCCAACACCAAGAAGGGGTTACCCGATTTAGTCCATTTTGAAGCTTTACAAAATTTACAAATGTACAAAATTTCAGCCCTTTACGTCGACGCGTTCTCAGCCAGTGTTCAAATATATAGTGAAACACGAAATTTTTGTATGGCAGCCCTACGCAGTAGTTGCTCGATTTGCATTATTTTTAAAAAATCTGTGTACAAAATTTCACATCTCCATATTGGCGCGTTGTCAGGCACTCTCCAAATATATAGTAAAGAACGAAATTTGTGTATGGCAACCCTACAAAGGAGTTGCCCGATTCGTCCCATTTTCGAATTTAAATTTCCTTTTTTTTTTAAAAAGTCCGTGTGCAAAATTTTCAATCCCCTAAGTGTACGCGTTCTCGAGTTAGCGTGCGGACGGACAGACGGACATGCAAAAATCAAAATAACTGTTAATGTGGGTGTCCAATCCATTCATCATAATTTCTATGTGTTACAAATGGAATGACAAACTTAGTATACCCTATGATTTCATCTAGGGCAGGCGTGTCCAACCCGCGGCCCGCGGGCCGCATGTGGCCCAGCACGGCTTTTAATGCGGCTCAACAAATCTCATACTTAAATACTTTCTCAATTAATTTTATAAAACATTTTCTTTATCTATATACCATTTTCATGGGAGTAGTTACTTCTCGACATAATAAATGTACAATTGCGCAATATAGCCAAAGAAAGTTTTCAATGTGCAATTGTACTTAGTCAAATTAACACTGAAGACATTGGGGACATTATTTATTTTTCGGAAGTAAGATGATTAAGTCGGGGTAAAATGTTGAAAAGATTTTATGTTTTGCGAAATGAAATCAAGTCATTTATGGAATCAAGAATAAAATCTGTGCCAGAACTTGGTGATGATAACAGGCTCACAGATTTTGCCTTTTTTTAGTAGACTTGACAACTCATTTAAATGAGCTAAATTTGCGTCTTCAAAGTGAAATACAACTATGCCTCAAACTGTAACGGCTTTCGTAATGAAACTGAAACTATGGAAGCACCTACATTTGTGAGCAGATATTTTCTAAGATGAAGCACACAAAGAATAAAAATAGCAGCAAAATAACTTATGAGCACCTTGAGAACTCACTGAGAGTTGCATCAACTTCGATCGACAAATATCGAAGCATTATTGTCTCAAAAACAATGTCAAATATCACATCAATTTCATGTTGCTATTTCTTAAATTTTATAATAAAAAATTTATGAATTAATGAAGCTTAAATTACTTAAAATGGTTAGATAAGTATGTATGTATATTCCTCATTTTTGTTCATTAAATATCTTTAGGGTTCGTATAATATTTTATGTGTGGCCCAATATAACTCGTCTGCTTCCAATGCGGCCCAGGGAAGCTGAAAGGTTGGACACCCCTGATCTAGGGTATTATACTCTATGATTTCATCTAGGGTATAAAAACGGTTTTTTTGCATCGCATTGTCCAAGGTATTCTCATTAAAATTTTGACACTAGAGCTGTGACGTTTTTCGTCCTATACCGTATATAAATTTCCATTAAAAAGACAGAGAGAAAAGAGAGAGAATATTGTGTTCTCCGTACCGTACTTTCCTATACATTCGGACAAAAATGGCGAAACGTAGTTCGTAATGAGAATGCCTTGTATCTCTGTTCCGTAGCATTGTCACTAGCGATGAAAAATGGATATAAAACGATAACCCTAAGCTACGAAAAATATGAGTGTTGCCAGGTGAACCAGGTCCAACGACGACGAAACGGAATATTCTGAATTCAAAGGTTATGTTGTGCATTTGGTGGGATCAGAAGAGTGTTATATTTATCATGAACTCCTCAAACCGTCCGAAACCATCACTGGAGATTGTTACCGACTGCAGCTGATACGTTTGAATTGAGCTTTGGAGGAAAAACGGCTGGAATGAAGCAATAAACACGATAAATTCATTTTGCTGCATGACAACGCTAGACCACACGTTGCTCAACCGGTCAAGAAAAATTTGGAAGAAGTGAATTGGGAAATCTGGAGTGCGGTTTATTTCTTACGAAAATATCGAATAATGGCTTGATGAATGGATCGAGTCGACGAAAGAACCGGATTTTTTTCTTCGAAGAATCCGTTTACTACCTGAAAGATGGGGAAAAAGCTGTCGCTTCCGATAGTGCATATTTCACATAGAACAATTATTTCATAGTTTAAGCTGAGACAACTTAATTCTCGGATTTGTAAATTTTAATTCCAATAGCTTTTGATATAGCCATTTAAAACACCTTAAAATGTTTTTTATCTGGGTCATTCCGGTAGGACAACTTCACGAAAAATTTCAGTTACGTAGAGAAAGAAAATAAACAGGTACAGGTATGTACAGTAGGTGGCCATCGAATAAGAAGCTGTCGCAAATAACCTTATCATTACAATATACAAAGAACTTTTCTCAATTTTTTCAGATTCTAAGAATACTCTTTGTGCACTAGAATATCCTTCTTGTACCTGACTACATTAAGCTAAACATTTTTTTTTTCGAAGTTAAGAATATAGGTAAAAATATCCTTTCTTATGTCTCTTGCTTACAGTCATTTTATCGACTAAGTGGAACACTTGGTATTCATCAACTATTGAACTGTTTGTATCAAGTTGAACGTGTTTATTTGTATTTGGTTTCTTTTTGAATTATTTAATTTGAAAACAAATAATAAAAATTTAAAAATGAAAAAGTAGTGTTTTTCCGTTTAAACACCGTTTTTTTTATAATGGGTAGAAAAAAAAGACAATCAGTAAAAAAAGGTAATGATTTAACTTTTACTTAATCAACGAGAAATAACCCATATAATAGACTTTTCTTGTGCCACGGTGTCTAAGATATAAAAAAAATGTTGAGGAAAATATAGCTAAAAACATGAGCCATCAAGCAAATTGTCGAGGTAAAACGGTAAAACTGTCCCAAGAAGCCACCAAAAAATTATTTCAGCAGCTTTATTACATCAAAAGGTACAAAAACAAGTAAAAAAGTTGAATTGTTCTAAGACCTTTTGATTTTTGAAGTGCACTTCAATTTCTAGAATGGTTCGTTAGACAGCAAAAATGATTTAACAATTATCATACGTTTTCATATTCTGAAGAACTTTCCAGTACAATAAAAATGTCTAGGACTGATCGTTTTTACAGTATGCGTAAAAAACCGAAACTTTTATATGGCAACACCAAAAAGAAGTTGCCGGATTCATCGCATTTTTAAAATTTCATTTACTATTGCTTCATAGCATGTACCAAATTTGAGCTCTCTACGTCGACACATTCTCAAGCAGTATCCAAAATATATAGTAGAAAGAGAAATTCTTCTATGGCAACCCTACAAAGGTGATGCCCGATTTTTCTCTACTAGCATTATTTCTACGTGTTACAAACGGAATAACAAACTTAGTATACCCTATAGATTTCATCTAGGGTATTTTTTATACAACTCTCAATGAGCACGGAATCTGCTAGGACTCTTATACGAAGCAAACTAAAAATGCAGATGCCCGGCGAAAAATTTAAAATTGACACCAAAAATGAAAACACCACGATTTCAGGGCGTGAAGCAGCATAAGGACTTTGAAGTTGACGATCGGAAAATGGTAAGCTTATCAACTCTGTCGAGCAACAAGTTTTCGTAGCTTTTCAAAAACCTATTGAAAATTACAAAGTTTATTAAACTTTTAGGTGTGATGAATGGCGGCTAGAAACTGTATATCAGGAGAAGACCGTCAGAGAAATACGAGGAGAGCTGTTTAGTGAGAACAGTCAAATATTCACCAGGAATCATGATCTGGAGCTGCATATCAAGGAAGTGTTTCAGTTTTTTTTTTCGATTTTGTTACGAGAACAATGCGACAAGATCAGAACAAAGTAATTTTGGATACTGTTCTCCGACCTCCTTTTGAACGCCCAGGGAACATCATATAGTTTTATGCAAAATCGTGCAGCTTTTCATACTGCAAAAATCTATTAAAAAGTTACCTCGCAGAACGTGAAATTCCATTTCTTCCTTGATGTGGGAACTCAACTGATGAACTGTGCTAAAATCTATAGTTTCTAACTTTTCAAATTCATGGGTTGAAATATTGAAAAAGAGAGTCGAAGATATCTGGAAAATCGACAAGAATATTGAATTCATGATTCAAAAATGTATTGAAAATATACCCAATCGTATAAAAACAGTAGCAAGTTAAGGGGTACGTACATAGCTTTAAATAATACTTATACTAAAGTAGGTACTTATTTTTTATTGGAAAATTAATCAAAGTAAGTATTGCAATTTCAAAAAGTTTCAAATCGATGGCCACCTACAACAGTATATGTGTAACGGCATAACAATAACTACTTTCATGCTTAATAGAAAACAGGTAGAGTGTTGCTGTTTATCCAAGAAGCCTTCTCCAAGAGTTCTATGGATCCGATTTATTTTTACTATTTGGTATGTAACTCTTGAGTTTTGAAGGGCATTTGAATCTGTAAATCACAGTAATCTTGTTCTTTTATTTTGAATGATGTAATGATAAAAAGATCGATTTTAGGTCCCTTACATTGCAGTTCATATATTCAAACTGCCACTGTATGATAAGGTAACTAATCCTCTGATTGTTTTAAGCCAACATACAAAATGTTATGATAATGTAAATTTGTAAACAATTTCATGGCATCATGGTGTACAAATAGTAATACCATTGACAAACTAATAACATACAAATTCTGGATATGTAGAACAAAAAGCAGTAACGCCTCGTTCCAATATAAAATCAACGACGCCTCCACCTGATGTAGAGAAGCCCTGAATTTTTTCTTAGAAATTTACTGGACATTTTTGCTATAGAATTTTTTATGTATTATTTGAGTTCGACAACGGAACATAAAAGGGGATACACAAAAGAAACCGAACCTGTTTTTTTTTATTTATTTATATATTTAATTTTTTAACAAAAAAACCTTTAATACCCTTTAAAGTACTCTCCGCTGGTACTAATACACTTGTCTAATCTTTTAGTCCACTTTTCTTCTGTGATACCCGACAGCGCCTCCGTCGTTTTTTTCTTCACCTCAACAATGTCGGCAAAACGCTTTCTTTTCACGTGTCTTTTCATTCAGGGAAATAAAAAAAAAAAAATCCGCAGGGGGATGGGGGACAAGGGTTATGCTTTTTGGTCAAAATTTGGGGCACAGACAGGGCTGTGTGAACAGGAGCATTATCGTGGTGAAAAAACCAGTCTGCCACAAATAAGGGCATTTCCGCCGCAAACTGTTGCGCAATCTCTTCAAAACTTCCTAGTAGAAAACCTGGTTAACTCTCTCACCCTGTGGAACAAACTCTGAATGGACGATCCTCTGATATCACTTGGCGAGCTTTTTTGGGGTGAGGCAAACTTGAAGTCTCTTACTGGCTTGATTTTTGCTTCTTTTAAGAGTCGTAACCACGGCCCCATGTAATGATCTTGAAAAAAAAAGTTTCCTGTAATGATCTTGGAAAAAAAGTTTCGATCATTTCGGAACTCTTCTTTCAAAGCAAAGTATCCTTCCACGCGACCTTGTTTTTGTTCAGCAGTGAGCAATCGAAGCACGAATTTGGCCTTTTCATCTCCCAAGCCTTTCAGGATGATTTCATGAATTTTTTCCACATTTTCATAGGTTCGGCCCGTAGAAGGACAACCAGAGCGAGGTTTCTCATCAATTGACATTTCACCTCTTTTGAATCGGGAAAACCACTCAAACACTTCTGTTTTTCCAAGAGCATCATCCTTGTAGGCCATTTTTAACATCACAAGAGTTTCTGTGCCAATTTTTCCGAGCAAGAAACAAAATTTTACTGCAACGCGCTGTTCACTAGAATCAGTCATTGCAAAATAGAGGAGCACACAAAACAACGGTCACTAAAAAAAAGTAACACAAGCTTAATAGGACCTTCAGTAGCGACAACGTTTGGCTAGCTGACTCGGAAATCTTAGGGATAGAACGCGGTACTAAAACAACTCCGCCCACCAAAACATCAGTTCGGTTTGTTTTGGTTACCCCTCATATGAAAGTAGTTTATCTGAAAATATAACTCCAGTCATCAAAGTGAATCTAAATTCTGTCGAAACATTTTCTGTATACTTCTAAAAAAAATGCTTATTACTTTGCTGGCTTACGCTTTGGTTACGTCAACAAGTCGAGGCATGGTCGATTTTATATTCGGGCGAGGCATTACTGGTTTTCGATCAACATGTCTAATCTTTTATTGTTTTATTAAATGTACAAAGTGGTCCAATAGTATCCATATATGACTTTCTTTTACCACATTTGGTTGTATATAATCAATGAATCCAAAAACTGGCCTATAAATGAAAGAGTTTTATTTGTTGAAAACT
Source organism: Dioctria rufipes (assembly GCA_963924295.1). Classification (NCBI taxonomy): domain Eukaryota; kingdom Metazoa; phylum Arthropoda; class Insecta; order Diptera; family Asilidae; genus Dioctria; species Dioctria rufipes. The sequence goes on from OZ002742.1 coordinate 33,000,442, forward strand.
TTTTACAAGCTACTAATTATGACATCCTTTAAATGGCATCCATTGGCATCTTCACATAACATTGCCCTTTTGATGACATGTTCCATCGTTTCTGCCAAAATCTGTGGTGATATCGCTTTAATTTCATTAACAATGTTTGCTTTTAACTCAGCAATGGTGGCTGGGTTGTTAGTAAAAACTTTTCCCTTCAGGTAGCTCCATAAAAAGAAATCCGATGCTGTTAAGTCTGGGGATGCTTCTGGCCAATTGATGTCACCAAACTGGGAAATTAATCGATTTGGGAAAAGCTGTTATACCCTTTCATAACTGCCAAAAATTTTCAATTGAATGACGTAATTTTTTTTTTAAGAGTTCTTATTTATAGATCACAGTAGGCTTTGGTTTTATCACTTTAAAAAATCTATTAGAAGCACTGATAAAATGGACTGCTGACACTACTGAAATCGCTGACATTATTTGACATTATTATGAGATCACTTTTCTATAGTTGTCCCTTTTTGGTTTAACTACTTTATTCCGCTGAACTTCAAATAATAAGTTCTATACAAAATCCACCATAGCCCAGTTTCAGTTCAGAAGTTTCCAAATAAATGTATAGATTTTAGATGGCAATACAATATTTGTAATCCTTTCTCTGTCCCCCACACCTACTTTTAGGAACAGACAAACAAACATTGTTTAAATTAATTTCTTTAAAAATTAAGTTTAAAAAATATTTGATGTTATAAGAGATAATCTTCCAAAACTAGAAATAATTTCGAATGCATCTGTAATTTGTTGAACTTTTAATATGAATATTAAAGCGAAAAAAAAACTTTAAATTAAGATAATTGTCACATCCCTGCCAAAAAAAAGTTGTTCCATATGAAATAGAAAATCAAGCAGTCCATGTTATGCCTATATATGTTAGTGATTAGAAGCAAATACTGAATGAAAATAGATAAAAACATATTTTTGTCCCTTTCTTTTGTCACTTTGCAGGTAAAACAACTTCAAGAAAACATATGGCATATAGAGAATGAAAAAGCTAGCCCAGAAATATATGTCGTGCTCAGCAATAAAATCTTGATTAACAACAGAAATCAACACAAAATTCAATTCAAAATTAAAAACGAACAGAATTATCAAATCGCCCATCATGAAAATGGAAATTTGCATATTTTGCGCCGCACTTTTATTCAAACATTATTGAGATCCACCCAAAAAGCTCTCTCTTGCTAATTCAATGACTCATTCAGGAAAATATGGCATTTCAAAACCCTCGCTTAAAATTATGTATCCCATAGAAAATTTTTTAGGACTATCATCTTGGAAAATAAAAAAAAAAAATAAAAAATAAAGGGATCTACACCCCCTAATAGAATACAAAAAAAAAAAAATGCGTGTGTACAATAAGGCGCCATCAAAAAAGACTTTTGAAATATTTTTTTTTTTTAGCTCTCGTAAAATTTTTTATATTTCGCTTATCTAAAAAAAAAAATCTCGTTATAGAGGTTAACGCCTTGCGCTTCTTATCCTTCCCCCATTTACTGGGGTATAAAATTTCTCTTCACATTCTGAATTCCATTTTTCATTTTCCTTTCTTTTAGCAGCTATCGTATGAAATTTTCTGAGTGGATTTTTTTGCGTCACATTTTTTTGTTTTATTTGAGTTTTCTGTCTGCTAAAGCCCTTCCGTTTTTTTTTTCGTTCCACTTTTCCTGCTACAACCAATTGGAAAAGTACAAGAGGAGAGAACAACAAAAAAACCTCATCCTAACACTAGTATAGTATGCATTACATTTAGGTTATAAAAGTAGTAGTAGAATACTATTGGAACAAAAAATTTTCTCTTTTTCGACAAAATCTGAAAATCAATACTTTCCTTCATAAAAAGGTTATTCAGGACTCAGGAGCTGGAGCATCCATCTTTCTCTTTTGGAAACTTTTCATGTAGTATATATATACAGTCGGCGATAAAAATGTTTAGTGCTCCTAAAAAAAAAATATTCTTTGATACAAGTTTCAGCACTTTTTGTAGGATTTTAATAACCCCGTGGGGTTGTTTGTTATTATAATAGAAGAGTATAGTAAAAGCTGTTAATTTTTGTAGAAATTAGAACATCTTCAATTTGATTTTAATTAAGAAAATATTGGAGTTTTGTTTGATTTATGTGTTTTTTTGTTTTGTTTGTTTATTACATATTTTATAAACAAATACATTTCGGTTACATTTATTGATATTTTAGTTCTGTACATATGCATTTTTTCGTTGAATTTTAACATGCAAAGAAGTGTAAACAAGTAGTATAGTTCCTATTTCTAAAACAAACGTTTTCATAATAGTTTTAATTAATTTATTTAACAAACCAATAGGAATGCCCCCAGACTATAAAAAAAAATACGCCAATTAACTAGAACAGTAATTCAAGGGTTCATTCCATATAAAAAAAAGTGTAATATGAACATATACAGAGTAGTCACACCATGGAGCGAAGTGCGTTTGAAGTGCGTCAATATACCGACATTTTCCGGAAATGCGATTCCGAAGAACGTGCCATTCAAATTTTGGTAAAAAAAAAAAAAATAGAAAATGCAACAAACACGGCTTTTTATTTCATTCAATAAATTTTTCCAGGTCATTTTCAAATCATTTCAGCATTTATGTTCTAACTGCGACGGTTAAGGAGCGGGCGGGCGGGAGCCGTATTCACTAACTGGGAGATTTGTGGAGTTGTGGAGATGAGAGCTCTTTTGCCACTTAACTCTCCACTCGGAATTTCGTATGTAACTCGTGGAATTTGTATTGAGATTTACCAAGCTTTCGGCAAAACTCTCGGCTGTGTTAGTCATGGAGAAATAAGAAAAATATTTCTCAACTGGCAGTATTGTCTGCTGTTATTGTCCTTTGTGAAGGTACCAATGCATCTAGGATTTTCAAATTGAATTATGGATTCACTGCATATCCTGGCTATGTTTACAAAAACAAATTATGGACATCCTTGCAATATTTACAGAGAAATTAGGATTTTGGTGTCTCAAGGTACCCGCCAAAAATTTTAAATTACGCGAAAATGGCCAATCTTGTCGTCTTCCAGTACAGAAGAGATGTTATAAAAATTTTAAATATGCACTTTAAAGCTTGTATGTCTACATTTTGTCCCCTAATTAGATATGTAATTAGTTTTTGAGTCCGATAAATGGTTTTGAAGATAACTGCAAAAGAAATGAATCAGTCCATCATAAGATGAAAAAATGGGCGTTTTTTTGGTACAAAAATGGACATATTTTCAACTCATCTTTATGAAGAACTGGTAAGTCGTGGAAGCTCACTTTCCATGAGAAAAATGTTCACAACAGACTACTAATGAATGTGAAACAAAGAATGGAAGAAATATATGCAAAATATAGTAATTGGGGTATATATGACCCAAGTGCAAAAAATCCGTCTTTCGCCGGTAAAAAGTCAGTTATGGAGTTTAAATCATAAAACAACTACACCACTAGATTACCGGCTTCTCCCTCTTTAATTTGATACCAAACATGACGTATTTTGGATAACCTCCAATTGGGGGATGGTACGACCTGCCATCCCCAAAAGACCCTCCCCCAGAAATTGTTCACCTATATTTATGTACTCTAGACTCTAAATCCATAAAAAAAAACCCCAATGCTCTACGACCCTGCCAAACAGAGTTAGCCGTCTTCCAATATTTCGATACTTCTCACGTTTTCTTTAATCCCCCAAGTATGTTAGAGAATCTCGAATGGAGAGTTAGGGAGTTTTAATCGGGGAAAACGAAAATTCTTATCTCCTAAACTCTCCGGTCCCAGATCACAGATAATTTCTCCCCTTAGTAGCTTGAAACACGCAATTTAAAAAAATTTTCGTCTAATTTAAGTATTACCTGAATAGGTTAAGAGTTAATAAGTCCTTAAACGTCACAGAATTTTGTAACAAAAATAACGGAAAATAAATTTTAAAAAATTAAAAAACCAGAAATTTTGAATTTGAAGAGTCAAACTCTGGTATGGGAAGGAGTATGGAGGTCGTTGAACATTCATAGGAAGGACCTCAAGGTTCTGCAATACAATGCAAACTTAAAATAGACCGTGTACCCTGTACTTTTCAAGATATAGGGTGGTTAGTGAAAAGAGTATATTTTTCTAATCACCCTGTAAATTGGTAAGTAAAATGCCCCCCCCCCCCTCCCCCGCCATACAGTTTTTTAATTGTCTGGACGAAGAATTTTTTTTTCTTTGCGATTGTCGTCTAGGGTTGATATAAGAAAAAGAATCCAAAAACTTTGCGCCAGGGAGAAAATATTCCTTCCATAAGCCGAGGACTTAAGGTATCCAGAAATACAGTTCGGCTATGGTCAGAAAAACAAACAGGAGAAGTAACTGATTCTAAATAGAGTGAGAAACCACAAGTGCTTTCTTCCAAAGACAAAAGAAAAATTAGACTTCTTGTCGAGGAGAAAATAGGAGTAGGAGTTAGAACTGTAACAACAATTTTAAACTTCTAAATAGAATTCGTCAGTAGAGCTAGCACAGTTTGCAAATCAACTGTGAAAAATTATACATATAAGAAGTCACTTCAAAAAAATGTAAACGACCGAATAGCATTTTGTAAAAGAATGCAAAGAGAAGTTTTTTTGGATTTGAGCAAACGAAGAGGCAGAAGGCTCGCATCCCTTTTACTAACGAATCGCCAATCGAAATGTTTCGTGCTAAACAAAACTACAGATTTAGGAGAGCAGATCCAAGTACAACTGCACGCAGATAGAGGCCCAAACAAGTTTTGAAAGTCATGGTAGAGGGAGGAATAAGCACCAATGGAAGAATTCCTCTAATAATAACTGAAGAGAAGTCTACTGTAAATGGATTATTACAGGACAAAAATGATCGCGATTTATTATGGTGAGTCTGCAAGTATTAAGAGCCAATTTCCTGGAAAGATGTCACCAATACTTTCCAACAGTTTACGACGGATTGGACAGGAAATTCACAAGACCTCAACCCGATCGTATACGTTTGGGCTCGATTTAAAGACTCCGTTTTTCAAGAACCTAGACCAATTAATAGGCAAACACAGATCCAAAGAATTCTGTTTTGTAAATCGATTAAAAGAACAAAATACTAAATATTTTTTTTTATATAATGTACAAATAGGGTGTGTCCATTAAATAAATAACTTTCAAAATTTGCTCACGTCTTATTTTTAAATTACGAAATGTAAGTGAACAGAAACTATTTGCCCACCCTGTAGTTTCTCAAATGGATATGCACATTTTTCTCAATGAAGTTTTTCAAAATGTCATTGATTCGCAAAATAAAATGATTAGATTAAGGAAATCATACTGCCAAAGCATACTACACCATAAACTGAACCAAAGGATGAAATATGCGTTCGGGTAAAGATTTTATTGTCGGCAATTGTGGAAAAATCATTGTAGAAGTTATGATGCAGTCTCTAGTTGAATCACTTGAAATGTAACATCAATTCGCAGTGTACGGCATAGCCACGGGTTGACGAGTTCGAGATTTTCTTTACAGTGCTTTCATTACCTAAGTGTAAATATAAGTGAATTTAATATGCAATAGAAGGTATACTATATATATATATAGGTGAACAAAACAATATAAATGATGCAATTCTTGAGATTATTCGTCCCACATCAAAGTTGTACCACATAATCAATTAGTATCGTCTTAAATTATTAAATTATTTGGTTGCAAGTCTCGAGATTCCATGTCATCAAACCGACAGACGAATTAGGTATAGACTTAACTTATTCTTGAATTTCATTTGCGCTATATAAAAGAAACTTTTTAAAAAAATAGTGTGCTTCAAAATCTGCACTAAATAATAAAAAATAATTTTTCCGTTCACTTAATGAATACATTTCCCTTCATTTTGCATATTATATAATTTAAAAATTTAATTGAATGCAAAATGAAGGGAAAGTCTAGCTAGAGAACTTTTGTGATGAACGGAAAAATTATTTTCTATTTTAAGTGCAAATTTTGTGGCAGTCTTTTTTAAAAACTTTTCTTACATTTTTTTTATTTTCTCTTTCTTAATTTTAAATAATTCTGAAAAAATTTTAAGTTTTATCATTAAGGAATTATCAGTACAAGAAAAAATTTGTATTAAATTGAGTTCGCCCTTACAGACTCATATATACATACATACACAAAGTGAGTTGCAAGTCAGTAAGTTGAAGTGGAATTTTTAATAATAAAAAAAAAAAGCTAGAATTGGTCTAAGGCCAATTCTTATGATACCCTAGAAACAAGGCAACCCAACCTCAGGCCCGCGGGTCGATAACATATTTGAATTTGGCCGCCAACTCACAGAGTTCCGCTGCACCAATAGATCGCGAGTGCGATTGCCTAGCGGACAGTCGTCACTTTTAAATTTAAACGTAAACAAACAATGAAAGAGCGAGACAGAACAATACGTAAGTATTTTCTATCTCTTGGCCTGGGTCTCCGCCAAAGTTTCAACATGTCAATAATGTGGGTGAATGTACTTTCGCGTTGACAAACAAACCCAAAATTTGAAAATCATTTTTGTTTCGTTTCATATTATTTCTTTTACCTTTCTTTGAGTTCAGTTACCTATAAATTGGTGTAGTTGGTATATTAGCAGTCATCTCTTGAAGGACCTAATACTGAAATTTGTGAATGAAATTTTATTTGACTGATGGAACATTTTCATTGACAGGGAAAATCATTGGCTGTGTTGCTTTACTACAAAACTACTTGGGTCGGCAGTTCTATGCATACCAAGAAGCCTTGTGTGCTAAAGATATGAGGTTTGATCATGTTATTTAATACGCGCGAGAGATTTTCATCGAAGTTTTATTTGAAGACGAAATAAATGAAACATTTGTATTGCGCTGTCCAGTGTCTATCAAAGGTTAAAATTTTGAGAGTTCAGGTAATTTTTAGAAAAAAAGCACACAATACCTGCTGAGAGAGATCTACTTTAAAAAGAGTCTTGATTATGCAATCTTGCATTTTTAGTTAATATTACCAATTATCTCAACCTAAAGTTGCAGGTTAAGGACTGCTCGTTTCCAACAATGGTTGATTTGTTCAACGAATTCAGATCGAAATTTGTATTGTTTTCTACGAACTTACGACAAAAAAAATATCGAACATTTTCCTACGCTCGTGGATATGTCCTCTCATAGCAACAATATCCTTTGAGACCGTAAAATACAGGTCAAAAATAAAATCACTGTCTGAATCTTTTCAGAAAAGTTTTCAGGATCTTGAGTCCGACAAAAAAGTATATTGCTTCTTATAAACTCCTTTTGAATTAATTACTTTCAACGAAATAGTTGAGTACCCAGAAAATTTACAACTAGAACTAACTGAGATTCAAAACAGCACATCTCTGAAGCAGTGACTTCACAACCTATTTCAATCGTCGTCAAACGATTATGAAAACTTTTGGGAAATGGTATCAAAAGATAACTACCCAGAAATGCGTGACCTAATTTTGCAAATTTTATGTAGGCTTATCTCAACGTACGCATGTGAAAAAACATTTTCAACGCTTAAATACGTGAAAAATAAATACCGCAACTAAACTATTCAAAAATCGCATTAATTTTGTTATTTCCAATAAATACATATTTACAATATATCTACCTAATAGGTAATATACTTAGGGTAGGGCAGTTGCATAGTTTGAACGTGGCTAGATATCTTTAAAGTATGCTGAATGCCAGAAGATTTAAGAGAACTTACCTACCAACTACTTACGATGCTTAGGAATACAGTAGTGAGCTTGATTGTTGTAATTCTTATAGCTGGCCGTCAATCGGTAATAATGAATTGAAAATATGGCCCACATGGAAAAATAGTTTAGCGGCCTTGCCCTAGTAGATGAATATATGTATGTAATTTCGTATGATTACCCCTCTGTGCAAGTTTGATTATTAAAGCTGTTTTCCGTATCTATTTCTAGAACGGTTCGTCGGGCAGTGAAAACGCCTAGGACTGATCCTTTTAAATTTTTGTATAACAACACCAAGAACGAGTTGCATGAATTAGTCCATTTTTAAAATTGTGTTTACTATGTTTATGAAAACGCCGTGCACAAAATTTCACGCGTTCTCAGGCAATGCCAATTAAGTAGATAGTGAAAAATGAAATTTTTGTATGGTAACCCCATACCCGATTGGTGTCATTTTCAAACTTAATCCTACATTTTTTTTTAAAGGCCATGTACGAAATTTCAACTATCTAAATTTTTCTGGTACTGAAAATTCCTTAATGATATAATTTTAAATTTTTTTTAGATTAATTTACGACTAAAAAGAACAAAGAATAAATACAAAAAAAAAAAAAATAAAAAAAAATAAAAATTTCAAAACCAGCACAAAAAAATAGAAAATAATTTTCTCTGCACTTAATTGAGTACATCACAAAAGTTCTTTAGAGTTTCCTTCATTTTGCATTTAATTAAATTTTAAAATTTTCAAGGTACACAAAGAAAGCAAAGACTGGGCAGCAAACTCTAATTTAATTAAGAATTTTGATAAACATTAGGGGCTCCAAGATTTAAATTTCAGGAAATTGTTACTCACTGCAATGTTAAAATTTGAAATTCCCAGATCTTGCTTCCTTGGTGTACCTTGAAAATTTTAAAATTTTTACACAAATGTAATATAATTTTAAAATTTAATTAAATGTAAAATGAAGGGGAACTCTAGAGAACTTTTGTGTTGTAGGTACTCATTAAGTGAAGGAAGAAATAAATTTCGTTTTATTTTTTAATGCGGATTTTAAAGCAGTCTTTTTTAAAGATACATTTTTAATATTTTTTATTTAATTTAATTAGAGTATAAATTTTAATTTTTTTAGAGCTTATCTTTAGAGTTATCTTGATTTTTGCATGTCCATCCGTCTGTCCTCTCGATAACTCGAGAACGCGTTTACTTAAAGTACGGTTACACAATGCAACTTTTACTGCAGCGCAGCACAAAAAGCTACGCTGATCTAGGGTTGCAACGTGTAAACATCTCTGAAACCCAAAAAGTTGCGCCTGTAACTTGTCTGCTTGCATCTTTTTCTTGCTGACTCGGAAGTTGTAATGTGTAAACATGTAAATAGAAGATTGCACACGCAGTATAAAAATATTAGTGTTGAAACCAACATTAAAAGTCCACCTGAAGATAAAATCATTCAAAAGATTCTAATTCCAAGTATTTCTATTTATCGAAACTAGGTTGGGAACAAAACAATAATGCACACCTACCTACAAGCACGTCGATAAAGTAGTTTTTAGTGGAGATAACAATTGACACATTATGGCCACATTCCACACAAACAAAATCGGGACACAATCCAATTAAAGAAAATTAACTTGTCATCGATAAACTTTACGCAAATCAAATGTAATTAGATTAAGTCATCTTTTTCAAGTAAATGTATCTTTTAAAAGGTAGCAAATTAAGTAATATTGCAATAGGTAACCAATCTTTGTAGTCATAATAACTTTACCTAGGCAAGATCAAGAACGGCAACACACATCCTCAGAATTGTGGTTGCTACCCATAACTGCTAAGGTAAATGCAATATTGTTACTATGCGTAGTTAATAATTGTTAGATGGTGTTGCTATGCGCAGTGTAGAGTAATTTGTTGGTGCCGTGCGCAATTCAGAGGCAATATAAGTCGCAGGCTAACTTGAATCTTTCTCTTTTTGAATCCATTACTTATTGATACATACATCGGAATCGACTTTGCTAGTGGTAAAACTTAAAATTATTAATAAATTTACTTTATTCTGGGTAACGACTAGAATAAAGAGTACTAACATAATAACTTTATTTAGGTAAAGACTGAGATAAAGATATTTATTCCTGGTTTCGTAACCAATTCACTTTATCTTGGGTATCGACTAAGATAAAGATACATATTCTGGGTCTCGAATGGAATACCTACATCTTATACTAACAAACTCACGTTACCTTGGGTACCGACTGAGATAAAGGTATTTATTCTGGATATCGACTAGAATAACTCTTACTAGTCTCAAACCTTTATCTTGGGTCTCGACTGAGATAAAGATACTTATTCTGGGTAGCGACTAGAATAACACTTATTAATCTCAAACCTTCATCATGGGTCTCAATTGAGATAAAGATATTTATTCTGGGTACCGACCAGAATAAATACTACTAATACAAATTTGCTTTGGGTCTCGACTGAAATAAAGCATCTTGTTCCGGGGAACGACTAAAAAAAATCAATACTAACACACAAACTTTATTTTGGGTCTCAACTGAAACAAAGTATCTTGTTCCGCGGCAAGACTAGAACAAGATAGTAACCCCTAACTATCTATTTACCAACGCCATAAAGTCGATTCCACATTTTAGACTGGTGAGTATGTTTTTGATTAACCATTTATTACATATTTAATTTTATATATCACACTTATTAAGTATATTGATACACATCTACATATCTTGGTGCCATTCCTAAAAGGTGAACTCTCTAAGATATTATCTGAAATTAGCATAAGTTGTTTTAGTTAAGTTGAGACATACGTGAAATTTTATTAATTAAGTGACCTAGTTGAAAGTGTAATTATCTTAAGATAGATTAGTGATTGTGAAATTTGAAATAGTGTATTAAAATTAAACGCATTGAGAAAAAAGCCACTAACTTTGAATGTTCATTGGCGTTATCATTTATAGTCCCCAATCTTATATTTTTTTTTTTTGAGTATTCTCATTGGGCAAAACAATTAGTTTGGTTGAAACTTTTGCTGCGGTTGCGCATACAGTTTTTTAAGATAAGTGCTTAATTTTTTGTGGTAAGAATAAAAAAAAATGCCTTCTTGAACAAGTATAAAGCTTACCCGGTAATAATAGTAAAATTGTGGTAAGAAAGCAAATTTTAATTCCAAATTTATCAAAATCCATAGTTGCTGTGTTTATTATTATTTTAACGAATGGGTAAGATAAAATTAGAAAACATATAAAATAATGAATTATGTGAATAGTTCTATAAATATTTATTTATATAAATTTACCTTTTGCTAAAAATTTCAAAGTTACGGCTAACCATTGAACGGAAGATATTGCTTTCCTCATATACAGTGTTATGCGAAACAATAGCAACCGTTTTAAGAAAGAAAAAAATTTATGTTTCTTCCTCAATTTTAATTTAATTGACTTATAAAGAAAATAATATTGTGCTTTTATCCACTCATCAAACACCAATTAATTGCTCTTTCTTGAAACGGTTGCTATTGTTTTGCACAACATCGTAGGTATCTGTTCTCTTTATAAGAATTAGAATTTCTTCATAACTGTCAGGTGAAAAAGCGCAAGTAGTTTTTACAACAAATTTCATCTCCACTACGTAATCCTTTCATTAAATTAGTACACTTTATTAGCTATATATTTTTTCACCCAACACCTACCCTTTCAGGTTCTTATTGCAATTTTTTACCAAAATCAATGACAAGCAATTGGCCGCTTGAACTACTGGATCAGCGAAATGCATAATTTATTAGCACTCCCGAAATTTTGTCAACCAAACTCTTCAGAGTTTAACTAGAGACTGTTGACACCAAAAGCTGCGCGCAGCAAAACTTGCAGCTTGTGTAAACAGTTTTGCCACTTTTTTCGGAAGGTTACTGTTTCCGAGCTGTGCGCAGCAAAAACAGATTGCAGGTTGCTCGCAACTTTATTCCACTACGTGTAAACATCTTTTAAAGTTGCAGCTGCAAAATTTGCAATATGTAACCACACAAAGAGAGCTGAAATTTTGCAAATAGCCTTTTTAAAAAATTGTAGATTTAAGTTTGAAAATAGGACAAAATGGGGTAACTCCTTCGGAGGGTTGCCATAAAAAAAATAGTTTTTCACTATATATTTTGACAATTGCCTGCTGAGAACGTAGAGAGCTGAAATTTTCTACACGGAGTTTTCATAAAAATGGTAAGTATAATTTAAAAACAAAAAAAAAAATGGGTTACATCGGGCAACCCCTTCTTGGTATGTTTCCATATAAAACTTAGGCTTTTTACGTATATTGAAATCGGTCAGTCCTAGACGTTTTTATTGTACTGAAAAGTTCTGCAGAATATGAAATCCCATGAAATTGGTTAAAATCATTTTTACTGTCTGACGAACCGTTCTAGAAATATACGAGAAAAACCACTTCAACAACCAAGCTTGCACAGAGTGATGACCGACCATACACAATTGTATACGGGCATTCATCTATGGTATTATCATGAGAATTGGTCTTAGTTAGACCAATTATTCTAGCTTTTTTACTTGTCATTATCAATGTGAATGTGATTTTTAAACTTTCATGTTCCACATACTTAAAATAAATGTTCCGGCTTTTCTCTGTATCATTAACTTAATTTAGAAGAGTATTGGTTCCTGCTGATACGAAACGCCTTATACACATTGCTATTTGCCAAACTGTTTTGAAAAATATCACACGCTTTAAAATTATTAATAATTTGCTATTTATTATAACTTGTATTTATTTGTTTTAAGTATTTTGTAATATTAACTGCCTAAAATTATCTCAATATTATGTAAGATTATATACAGGGTGGGGCATAATGGAGGGGCGTTTTTAGAGCGGCTAGTACACGCGAACGGGTGGGGGTAGAGGGCCGCGATTGACATCGTTCGATTTAGACAAGCTTACCGTTTGTTAGTCACAATGGTTATCTGGATAAGAGAACATCGCGCGTTCGCAGTTGAGGAGTATTTAAAATCGGGCGAGTCCGTTATTGTTGTGCAGCGGCGCTTTCGTCGACGCTTCAATATTGGTCGTAACGGTTCAGTTCCTAAACGTGACACAATCAACAGATGGGTACAGAATTTTAGAGCGACGGCATCAGCAATTAATCCAAAACCTAAAGGCCGTCCCCGAAATGTAAGGGCACCAGCTGCCGTAGAAAGGGTGAGACAAGCAGTAGTTCAAAGTCCACAGCGTTCTGTCCGAAAACAAGCAAAACTGCCGATATTGGGCAGCAGAAAACCCCCGTGAACTGCATCAACGCCCACTTCACAGTGAAAAAGTCACTGTTTGGTGTGCCGTGAGCCGTCTTGGAGTAATCGGCCCTTATTTCTTCGAGGATGCACAAGGAACAACCGCAACTGTAAACTCCGAGCGGTATATTGCTTTGTTACAAAACTTTTTCATCCCAGAATTGCGACGACGAAGAATCGATACAAGAAATGTTTGGTTCCAACAAGACGGTGCCACGGCACATACAGCCAGAGTCTCGATGGAAGTTGTGCGTCGCATTTTCCCTGGACACGTAATCTCCAGCTTCGGTGATGTGCCATGGCCCCCTCGTTCCCCTGATCTCTCAGCTGCTGACTATTTTTTATGGGGATACCTAAAAGCAAAAGTTTATGCCGATAAGCCTCGAAATCTGCAAGAGTTAAAAGAAACAATCAGGGCAATTGACATCGACTAGTGCGCAAGGGTGATGAGGAATTTTGAGGAACAGCTACAGCAATGCATTGCCGAAAACGGCCGTCATCTGCCTGGCATTATTTTCAAAACATAATTTCACATTTTAGTTATTAAATGGTAATATGTAAACTTGAATTTTTTTTAAATTGGAAAACAGCGGAGTTATTGTTATTTTAAAAACGCACCTCCATTATGCCCCACCCTGTATAATGATTAATATGTAATAAATTAACTGATTTTACATGTCCAAGAAATTAAATGCGTTCCATGTGCAAAAGTGTTTCAAATAAATGTGTACACAAGGGTTAAATGGCGTAGGTAAAAATATAATAATAAAAAAGATTTTTATTACAAAAATTAATAAATTTATGATCTCTGTAGGACTCAGATTCCATTTTCCCATTTTGAATAACAATAACAATTATTATATTATTATTGTGTCTTATTTGATTTTGATATTTTAAATTTTACCTTACATTCGTATTAATAGTTTTTATTTTAACGTAATTCTATCAGTAAATTTCGCAGGTTTTTCTAGTCTACGAACTCTTTTCCATTGAAATTGAGTTAAGGAACAGACCTATTTTATTACAATTATAAGGATTTAAATGGATTTGAGAATTACCATTCACGACCATAAAAAATTAGATTTTTTTTGTACATAATTTTCATCCTTAAAATGTTTAGAACACGTGGGTAAAAGGATATTTTCATATTTAAAGTGCATATTTTAGAATTCACAGATAGCTGTGGTGCTCAGAACGCGCTTGCTGGGGAGACATTTTCTCGCTACCTGAAGTGCTTTCATCAGTTTAGTGAAACCGTTAAGCTTCATATTCAGCACAATCAGTTCTTGTAGGGGAAAAAGTGCCAGTGTATGATGCTGGAATAGCTGTAGTAAGTTGTCCAAGATTTTTTTATAATAATAAACTTAAAATGAGTTTTTTTTTTTAGAGCAACATTTTACAGCGCGCGGGGCGTTCTACAGCTTCAACGGATGAACCGATTCACATGAATCTCTGATCAATTCAATTTGCGGAGCCATCAGCAAGCGATTTTTGCTAAAAATTGATTTAGAATTTTTTTTGTCCGTTTAAAAAACAAAAAACGGCAAAAATTTTCAAACTACTGGCATTTCGTTATTCAGAGGTTTTTTTGAAACGAAAACTGAACCCCCCCCCCCCCCCAATTTCATCTAGTTAATAATTTTCAACCCTATTTGTTTCGGATGAAGTGACAAAGCTGTGGAGCGCCCCGTGCAGACTAAAACACGCTTGATGGGAGCTGGAGCCGCTACTTTGGATTTTTTTATAAATAAAATTGAAATTTACTCTCCTTTGATAGAAGAATAAAATACGTCAAAACCCATTTCCAAAAGTATTTATTTTATGTAAAAAAAAAATCCTAAAGTTCATGATTTTTTATTCCTCTCGACGGTAACTTCTTCCCTTAATGCAATTAATAAAGAAAATATTTCTTCAGTTATTTACACAAAATAGTCTAATATAAGCTGCTAAATTTGATTTTGTGTTTTTTACTAAAAGACCTAAGAGTATTTAAAGTATGTATGTACCTTATTGCTGTCTTAAACAATTAAAAAAAAGAAGTCGTCTTCATAGTCACTTTTTTTAAAATAAATGAAAATATATAATAATAATAATTCTAATTTTAGTCTTAAATCCCTATCAAAAGCTTCAAGATTCTCCTTTGTCACATCAATTCCACTATTCAAATTTAACCTCTCATGATTGTACTTTTTCATTTCTGTTTCTTTCGAAGCTCTAGCGTACCGCTGAACTCTACAAGTTCGATGATAAATAACAACTAAATAATTAATTCATCCCTTTTGAATAAGCCCATAGATAAAAATTATATACTTTTCTGCCCTTAACTATCTATGATTTAAAAACAGAAGTCATCTCAAATAGTCGTCCTCTCGATATCCAATTTCTTTCACTTTTCTCTTTCTATCTCAAAAGGAAATGTTAGAGAATTTTTGAATAATCGATTCAATACAGACTCGAAAAAATACAATATGCTTCGAGTTGAGACCGAATCACTGATCCTTCTAATTCGCTCGGCATAATGGACGTTGATTTACTTATATACACCCAACTAACCATAGAAAAAAAAATTACCATATACACATACATACATACATATAACATACCAGTAATATGCTGACTTACTATAATGGCCGTCACGCGACTTTGTAACTATATAATGAAAAAGTAAGAACCTTGTAAGCGCGAAAACTTAGAAAGGCTACATAAATGTAGTTTTGTGGTCAATAGGATGGACATATTGAAGAATGGTGTGCAATATATACATACATGAAGAAGCTGCCAATTCCTTAACGCTTTCTATATCCTCAATTTTAATATCAATCGTCTCACTGGAGAGCCGTCGGCTGGAGCTAAAACTTTTATGCTTTTCGGTATTCATGTGCCGGATCAAATTGTAAAGTGCGGCCGTAATATCTGTTTCGCAATATTTGCAGCGTACTTCAGTGTCAGTATTATCTTTTTTGACAACCCAGTCTTTCAATCGTTCATCAGAAAACCACACATCACGTAGTCTTTTCTTATAAATCTTTACAGCTTTGGACATCTGCAATTTAGTTTTTATTCAATTAAGCATAAAATTAAGTAATGTAAAAAAATTTACTTTCTACAAGAAGTTCGTTTCTTTGTATTCTGTAATTTAGATCTGTTCCCTTATTCGAGATTTCGATTAGAAATGTATTCGCAGAATTTTGTTTAAAGTCGTTTCCATACTCAAAATTGGAGTGGCAAAAATTACAACATCATTTCGCCTGTAGCCAGATTTTATTTTACGTGATGCGATCTCTGGCAAAGTCTGCAAGCTGTCAAAAGAGTTCATTTGGCAGTGAATAAAGTGCGACTTGATCTTAATTATAATTTATAAGAAATATACAACATGTAAAAGGGACAAAAAAATATATTTCACAGCTGCCCAAGTAAGGTTTGAAACATTTAGGGAATTTTTTTTTTTTTTTTGTTATAGTAAACACAATTCATTGTCCTTAAATTAAGTTTTAAAGATTAAGATTTCTATATTTAGGTTTAACTTTTATTTTATTTTTAGAATTAAACTAATCAAAAGATGTTAATAAATTGATGGTTAAATCTAGTCCCAAGGGGGCTGAATTGCACAAGTCATAAGGGGGAAAATTGAAGCTTTTATGGATCTTTATTCAAAAGCAGTGCGAATTATAAAACCAGGAAAAATCCTAAGAATTTTTGTTTTAACCCTAATCACATACAATATTAAAAATATTAATATTTGTAACTACTAAGTTAATACCGCCCAATTTTGAGGACTGACAGGACTGACGAAATCCCCACATATGATACATATATACATACGTATGCCGAAAAAACCTCCTAAAACCTTATTCTCGTGCTTTTTACTTTAATTCAAATAAAATTTATTTTTAAGCCTTTTAAAACAGTGTAGGATGATAGAAAGTAAAATTAGAATCAAATTTAGGTTATATAGGTTAATAATGAAAAAGGATGATGTTAAAGAAAAAAGAATATAAAAAATAAAATAAAACATCTTAAAATAATAAACAATTAAAGTTACAGTTATGTAAAATTAAAAACTAAGTCTAAACTAAAGACAATAACAGTATGTAGGTGTAGATATTACAAAAAAAATACCTAGATAGGTCAGGTCTCAGGTGATATACACATAATAGATCAAAAGATACCTTTAAAACTATTTCATAATGTGGTGTTTATGTGTCAATCTAATGAAGACAGCGATTTCAATATTTTCGAAAGGAGATGGTAAAATAATTGAACTAATTGAAATCAGGAGTGTGTAGATGAAATCATAGGAAAATAGTTGTAATGGAGAAAGAGTAAAAAATATTTTAAACCAGGTTAAGTATTTAGCATGATTTATATCATTAGCCGAAACCATATGTTTGTCGAAAATGCAGAGAATTGAATTTTTTTCTTTTGCCTAGATGAATCACAACGGTGTTTGCCATTTATTTGGTCATTATACAGGGTGTTTCCTTCATGGTGATCAGTAGAGCAGGAGGTGATAGTACTCACCAAGCCAAACAAAAAATTGTATGCGGAATATATCAACAGTTTCTGAGTTACAGGGTGATTAAAAAAAAGCTACTTTTTCACAAAACACCGTCTAAACTACAGGACGTACGATCGCAGTTAAAAGCTCATTGTATGCACAACTTCATAGCCTTTCCAACGACTGCTCAATCAGTCTCGTACCCCTATCCTCTCAGGAACTGTAAACTGCAGAACTTTTCTCTTTAATTTGATCTGTTACACCCATGTGCTATCTGCAACCGTTCAGGAGTTTTATGTTTAGGACGTTAAAATTATGTTATTTTTAAGGACTATTTCCATTATTTCAAACAAATATAAAGAGAAGACTATATGCTTTGTACAATGATTGTAGAACTACCCATGTAGAGGTGTCGGAGGGCCACCCAGTATATTATAAAAATTCTACACTCACTATTAACTCTTTGCGGAAGAATGTCGCCGCACTAGCGACATCACATTTCTGCGCTCACTCAAATTATAGGTACTCGTATTTTCTCTACTAATGTATGTATGTATGTATATGTATTCGAGACACGCAAGGTATCCTGGTTTAGCGACCAGCATATCCACCATGCTCCAAGAAGGCGTAAAAAGAGGGAACACTGGACAAGATAAATTGGTGTCAACTAACCTTTATCCTATGGTGGGAGCTGCCGATCCAATTCCAAAAACTGGACAAGATAAATTGGTGTCAACTAACCTTTATCCTATGGTGGGAGCTGCCGATCCAATTCCAAAAACCTCCATTTTGGACAAAGGATCGGTGATAGAGGTGTCTTAGCTCATACTTGGTTTGTGACCAGGTTATGCCAATACCAACATCTTATCTGACACTTTTCATTCATCATTAATCGTAAGTATTGGGAATTGATAACAAAAAAAAAAAAAAAACAATTTGATTATGAAAGACTATAATTAATTTGCAAAAATCATAAAAACGAGAAAAAAGAACCAGCATAAAATTTCTATTTGCTGAAAAACTTGTTAGCACTTGCCCTAAATCGACCTGGTGAAATTTTGAATCATACAATGAAAGGGTAGAAAGTTTCCTTACCCAATCAAATCAAATAAACACCCGTTTTCTTTTCACATAAAAACAACAGATAATAACACCGAAATTATAGGTATATGACTAGGAGACAGACTTGCGGCTTTAATATTGCAGTTTGCACTAAACCGCAAGTGTGTCTCTATATACTGAAAAACAACTCAGTATACACTTGGTGTACACTCAGTATGTAGAACATTCGAGCACAATATTGAAATTGAGAAAAATTTCGTTGTATAGAGTTTATTGCAGTCTGACCCTAGTTATAAACCACAATCATTTAATACATGAAGCGTTTAGAACCAAATTTGCTACTGCATTGTCGCCTGCAACTTTTTCTGACATTTAATATTTGACAGTTGTCAAGTTAAGTGTCTATTTCGTTGTTATTTTTCATATAGCAAAATAATTTCACAATATTTGCTCGATTTTTAATGTGAGCAGTGCTTTCTTAAGTCAAATGACAAATTAAATGTATAAGCTCTCTAATTAATACTCAGTATCGTAAGCAGCAAGTGTGTTTATGAAATTCTATTATTCCAATATTAATAACTCAATTTGAAACCGTAAGTCTGTCGGCGGTATAAGGCTGCTGTAGTTACATTGTGAGTGTTCGGGCGAATTTTTGTCACGAAACATCGCGAGAATAATTCACAGGTTTAAAGAATTATAATTATGGCTACAGTGCCGACGAAATCGTCTCGCGATGCCTCTTTTAGTCGCACGATTTCTCTAGATGAATTTTTCGAATTCAAGTCGATTTGAATTTCTCAAGAGTTATCGCGTGATCGTTTGTATGAAAATATGTATTGCGAAAAATTGATTTCGTGCGTACGTGTAAAATCGGCATAGTAGATTCAAAAATTAACCAGGTCATCATGATATTGGGCGTGTGGAATGACTCCGCCCTTTCCCAACAGATGTCGTTTTTAGAATTGGAAGCAGTATTGGCAGAGGATTCTTTCCAAACTCAATCAGAATTGGCTGCAACATTAAATGTTGAACGATCAACTGTTGCAAAGCTTTTAAAAGCAATGGGAATGGTTCAAAAAGTTGTTAATTGGGTTCCATATGAATTGAAAGAAAGAGACATCGAACGTCAAAAAACAATTTGTGAAATGCTATTTCAAACACAGCAAAGAATGGGAGTTTTGCATCGAATAGTCACAGGAGATGAAAACTGGATATATTATGAGAATCCTACACGTCAAAAAGCGTGAGTGAAGCCAGGTGAGGCCGGCCGAGCTAATGGCCGGCCGAGCTAATGGCCCTCTAATAGAACGCTCTATATATTCCCTCTCTCTGTCTTGCTGTATTATGCCACATAATTCTTCGCAATGATAGCTTTCTTTGGTTGAATAAAATCAAAATGTTAAAGTTCTAATTGTATGTTGTCTGTGGCCAAGATATGTTCTGCATTTGGTGGGATCAGAGAGGTGGTTTATATTATGAGTTGCTCGAACCCTCTCAAACTATTATTAAAGACGTTTACCGTTTACGACAACTAATGCGCTTGAAGCGAGCCATAGAAGAAAACCGACCAGAATGGGTGAATAGGCACAGTAAATTAATTCTTCAACATGACAATGTCAAACCGCATACCGCCCAAGTCGTGAAAATATATTTAGATCAAGGTACCTATATAGAATACACAAGGTATTCCCATTATGAACCATGTTCCCCTTCCCCACCATTAGGTGACGTACTATCGTGATTGTATAGGAAAGTACGGTACAGAAAATACAATACTCTCTCTGTCTTTCTTATAAAAATGTATATACATACATTAGTCACAGAATTACATCACAGGCTATCAGCTGCAATGTGCCAAACTTTTAATGGGAATACCTTGTCTTCTATATATCTTGATTTAGATGGACAGGACTGGGAAGTGCTATTCCGCCCGCCATATTCGCCAGACAGCTCCTTCGAATTATCACTTATTCCGAAAAATGCAGTCACATCTTACGGGAGAACGGTTCACTTCATACGAAAGTATCAAAATTTGGATTGATAATTGGATCAGCTCAAAAGACCAGGATTTCTTCAGGCAAAGGATACCTACGTAAATTACCTGAAATATGAGCAAAGGTTGTAGCTGCCGATGGACCCTACTTTAAATAAACTTCTCTTTAATTTGCTAAACAAGCAAATGTGTTCTATTTTAACAAAAAATTACGGAGTTATAATCACACACACAATATAACAAGCGATGACTTGGTCACCTGATGTCGTCTATTTTCGCGCGATGAAAGTTCGCTCGAAATCGCTCACAATGTAACCACAGCCTAAAATATATTTTTAAACTTTTTATAATCCAGCAAAATAAAATGTACGAAAACAAAACAAACTATTGACGAATATTTCTCATCTTCTCTACTAAGTTATGAAAAACAAAAACAAAATAAATAAAACAAACCTTTTAAAAACCCTTATAAACCTATACTCAACATTTAAAATATATCTTGCAAATAACTTAAAATTGTTTTAATTTTATCAACCGAAACGAACAAAATTTTTAAACACTGCGCTCCTAATTTCAAAATTGTTCAAATTAAAGCAACACAAGCCCTGGTAACACCGAATACACCATTCAAACAAAAGCCAGAAAAATTTTATTATTAAAAAAAAAAAAATCTCGGCCTTAAAATTGTGTGGTCCCTAATATTTTACAGTTTACAATATTATTTTTGAATAAACACAAAGAAATTGTTTTTTTTAATGGGCTAAAATAAATTAAAAATTTCTACAGCATAGATTCAAAGTAAATAGATGTGGGTACACTTACAAAAAAAAAAGAAAAAAACAGAAAAGTTAAATAAATTCCAAACGAGCGAATATTTTCTCAGTAAAGTGAGAAAAACAAAGAAAAGAAAAATCGAAAAGACTGAAAAAAAAATTGTTTTTCAAGATGAAAAAATTCTTTATGAACCTCAACACAATTTTTAAGACTTTTTTTGTACTGGGACGACTCGCTTGGGGCTTGCTGCTGCTGCTGTCTTCATTCGCTTTTGTCCCCGCCAAAATATTTCTTTGGTTGGCTTAGCTGGCATCGCGCATGGCATTTTATATATCTTCGTTTCGTTGGCATTTTCGTATCTTTCCGTTTTTGCCTTTAACAGTTTTTCGGTTTATAGACGACGGCGACTCGACTTACTTAATTTGTTTGAGAAGAGCGCGTCGTTTCGAGCTCTATGGATTGTTGCCGTGGTTTTGGTTAGACTTGGGAGCTTATTTCATCGAGTATTTTCGCCTTTTTGGTTAGTGTGGTTTTTTGTTATCGATGTTTTTTGAACTTTTGAATCTCATAAGCCTGCCATTTATACAAAGTATGAATTCAAGCAATGCTTGGCTGCTATCCGACTATTGAAATAAAAGACGCCAACCAAAGTGGAATTTGTTTTTTTTTTACAGCCACTGCGAGGTTGGATTGGATTTGAAAGTAAATTGAAAAGAAATCGAGGGGCAACGGACGTAAAAAAAAAATTATTTTGCGCGCATTATCGGCCGTCTGAAGTCTTCTGTACTCTAGCGAAAGAGTGGGAAAAACAAAAATCCTCACAAATATGTTTATAATATGCCTGCCTAGTAAAAAATTGAAAATGTAAGAGAAAATTCGGAAAAGAATACCTAATTAAATACAAAAAAAAAAAAAAAAAAACGATAAAGGTAATTGACCGATTTATGTACCAAAATATCATTATAATCGGGTGATAACCGAACACAATTTTTTTTTTTTTAAATATTTGTCAAAAAAAAAAAGATTAAATTAATTGAAGTAATAATACACTCCGCGACAAAAAGATACGACGGCACCCCTGAAATTTTCCGTTTCTCTGAATTAATGAGTCCATTGGCTTAGCTCACAAAATTACAAATTTGTAATATACGAATATCTATTTGGCAAAGCACAAATAACTATATTTCACAAATTTGTGATAAGAAGCAGAAAAATTGTAGAGAAATAACTTTGCTTGTCACAAATTTGTGTAGACAATTGATTTAAAAATAAAAAATTGAATTGAAGAAAATCAAGAGAGTCGAAAAGAAACAAGATGAAGATTAAGAACAAATAGGATTTTATTTTTAATATTATTTTTTGAATGTGTTGTTACTTTAATTAAACCCCCAATAAAAGACACGACCAAGGGTAGGACGAAAAGGTGTGAAGATAAATAAAATCCTTTCTTTAAAAAAAAACAACCACAAAATATAGCTTTAAATCTGGAGGCCATTTTGGAACTAGCTGAAATAGAAGACGAAAATCATTCCCCTGGCTGTGTAGGTGGTGATCATTTTTTAGTTTAGTGCATATTAAAAAAACAATCATTAAGAATAAGAGAAATTAATAATTTCGATCACATAACTCTTCATTATTTTCTTAATTTTTTATGAAATATGATTAAGAAAATAATTCAATGCAGTTCCATCTAAATTATTTGAATCCTCATCATCACATTCTTCCAAGTTTTCTTCCTCGTAGAGGTAATTCAAAATTACAGTATGGTGCTTGCCGTGAATTATTATATAAAACAACCACCAGCATTTAATTATATCTATTATTTACGTTTGCAACCTAAAATTATTCTAGACATGGAAATTTTTCCTTTGAAACTCCAATATTGTTTTTCATTAATATCCTATTGACTTAAATGTTCGATTATACCGATTACTGTCTCGAGTTTAGCCTCTTAAAAACTAGTTTAATTAATCATTTTTTTTAAAGGATATGCGATATCCCCAAGTAGTACCGAAAGAAGGAAAGTCGAAACAAATTTTGAACAAAAAGGAGACTTCGTAACCCGGGGATTACACGAGTCAGTAGAACTGACACCGACAGCAGTTGATATTTAAGGCTAAAACACAATACGATGCAGTGCACTGCACTGCATTGAAATTTAGAGCCCATGTAATAGCATGTGGCAAGTCACATGCACTGCAGTGAAGTGCACTGCACTGCAACTTTTAGGCTAATTTCTAAAACACTGCACACTGCATCAGTTGACGTTTGCTAAATATTAAAGAATAGAGGAATTGTTCAATTAAAAATGGATTAATTAATTTTAAAATGACATTGGAAGAAAAATGGGTAGAGTTATTCTCAAAATAATGAATCTAGAATGCAAAAAATTTAGATATTAAATCTTCAAAAAATGATTGTCAAAGCACTGCACTGCATTTATTGTGCTTTACAGTGCAGTGCACGGCTATAACACTGCAGTGCACTGCATCGTATTGTGTTTCAGGCTTAACACAGGCTCATGTAAGCCCCTACTGAGTACTTTTTTTTACTGATAACTAGTCTGTACTGACAAAATTTCTGACCATTCAGTACAGACTAGTCAATAAACTGTCAAATGTAAAATTAAGATGACGGAAATTAAACATAAAAAGTAGATGTTAGTGGAAATTTGTGTTTATATTTCTAATATTCTCTCTTTTGAGTGGAAAATGACTGAAAAGATTTTAATATACATTTTAATCTTTATTTTATAGAAATCGTTAAATATGCATGTACAGGGTGTTTCTTCCGTGGTGATCCATAGGAGCGGGAGGTAATAGTACTCACCTAGAAAACCAAAAAAATTGTATCGCAGGGGGGGGGGGGGGGCATATCAACCGTTTCGGAGTTACAGGATGATTAAGAAATTATGCTAGGTTTTCACAAAACACCCTGCATCTTAAAAAGTACACGCACAATCACTATATATAAAGCTAATTGTATTCAGAGCTTCATGGCTTTTCCAGCGACTACTCAACTAGCCCCGTACTCATCTCCGCTTAGGAGTTATTGTGGTCTAAACTCAAAATGACTTTCTTACTATATTTTTTTTTTACTTGACCTCTATGTTTTTTTGCAAACAGGTCATTAGCATAACTTTACAATAACTGTAAACTGTGGACTCTTCTCTTCAATTTGACCTATTACACCGTATTTGATATCTGTAGTCGTTAAAGAGTTATTAGCTCTTAGCCTATTCTCAAGGCCATTCTTAAACTTATTCTCGAAGAAGGGTGTTTTGTGAAAACTTTGCATAATTTCTTAATCACCCTGTAACTCCGAAACGGTTGATATGCCCCTCACCCCTTACCAAGCAATATAAATATGTATAGCAAACAGAAGGAAGTTTGCACAACAACACATTAGATGGAAAAAACGGTGGCGACAAATTAATTTCCAAAAAATTTATATGATTACCTTTTTGAATTTCTTTTAAACGTTTTTTATAATTTATAATAGATTTACGTATATTCTTTCTGAAATTTTATAATTTTTTTTTTTTTTAAATTCCCTTGAATTATGATATTTTGCTTTTATGTACATATATAGGTACATGTATATTATTTTATTGAATTAAATTCTAAATGGGCATTAGACGGAAATTAACAAGTAAAAAAGCTAGAATTGGTCTAAGACCAATTCTTATGATACCCTAGATGAATGCCCGTATTAAATTTCGTATGGTCACCGATCTATTCAAGTATTGATTTTGAAGTTGTTTTTCGCATATATTTCTAGAACAGTTTGTCGAACAGAAAAAATGGTTATAACCAATTTTATAGGATTTCGTATTCTGCAGAAGTTTTTAGTACAATAAAAATGTCTTGGACTGATCGTTTTCAAAGTATACGTAAAAACCGAAATTTTTATACAGCTACACCAAGAAGGAGTTGCCCGATTTAGTCCATTTTTAAAATTTTATTTGCTAATGTAGTAAAAACATCATGTACGAAATTTCAGCTCTCTACGTCGATGCGTTCTCAAGCAGTGTCCAAATATATAGCGGAAAACGAAATTTTTATATGGCAACCCTACGAAGGATGAATGCCCGTATTAAATTTCGTGTGGTCACCGATCTATTCAAGTATTGATTTTGAAGTTGTTTTTCGCATATATTTCTAGAACAGTTTGTCGCACAGAAAAAATGGTTATAACCAATTTTATAGGATTTCGTATTCTGCAGAAGTTTTTAGTACAATAAAAATGTCTTGGACTGATCGTTTTCAAAGTATATGTATGTAAAAAACCCAAGTTTTTATATGGTAACACCAAGGAGTTGCCCGATTTAGTCCATTTTTAACATTTTATTTGCTATGCAGTAAAAACATCATACGAAATTTCAGCTCTCTACGTCGACGCGTTCTCAAGCAGTGTCCAAATATGTAGCGGAAAACGAAATTTTTATATATACATATATATTGGATTTAAACAAGTTTAATGAATATGTCAATATTGATAAGGACGTGATAACCACCAAAAAGAATTATCTGACAATGATTTAATGAATAAACTGGAAAATTTCGAGTAGGCTGATGAAGAAATAGAAGACAATGAAGAAGAAGAAACTATGGTTACAACTGAAGAATCATTAAGATGCGTGTGACAACTACAACATTTTTCCAAAAAGATTTCACCGATGACAGTTTTTCGAATTGAATAAAATCCAACAAATGATACAAAATAAATAAGTACTAAAAAAAATAGACAAATTCAGACAAAAATACCACTTTTTTGAAAATTAAAGATATTGAATTTTATTTGGCTTTTGATTAAAAGGGCAAGTTTTGGCATAAGTAAGATTGTTTTTTTTTAATTTTTCCACGCATTTTTTTCCTGCAGGTTCTTATGAGATGGACACTTGGTTATAGTGAGCCAATTGCAATGGTCCCTGTAAGTCGATTATAAGCTGCTTATACTGTATTTTATAAATAAAGACTTGCTTTTACAAAAAAAAAAAAAACGGAACTTACTTTTCTCATTCTTAATACATAATAAGTTGATTCACTTATAGTAGGAATTCTTTAATTAATCATGCTACCACTTCCTGTACCAAACCATATCGCTAAAAATATGATTTTTCACAAAAATAAAAAAAAAAAAATTACTTCCTGTCACTTATAGATGGTGTCACTCTCGACGAATTATCATGCATACATACATACATACATACATATATATTCGTGTGTGCTTATAATTGCAGGGTCTACCTTTTTATAAAGGTTCGTTAAAATCGAGTTAACTCACTCGAAAAAAAAATATTTAACTTCTCCCATAAAAATATATATTAGACAAAATCAAAAAAAAATTATTTGCTTGGCTTGACCATGCATGAACCAAAAAAAAAACATTATTTTAAAATAATTAAATTTCCAATCTATTATTGCCATAAAGAAGCCTCACCCTTCTCAAGTTCTCAACGTAATAAACTGAATCCGAAGGGATAGACGTGAAAACAAAATTATCCCTCGTAAAAAAATCTCCCTCACCCTTCGAAAAGTGCCAAACTTGAAATTTGGGAACATTTCCAACTTTATGAGTATGTTCATGTATGTGCACATACAATACGGATATGGATCCCATGTAAACCAAAACCTAATACCACGCCAAATATAAAATGTTAACACATTCAAAACTTTTTTATTTTCAAGCTACATTTATGGAAAAATCGATTCTCAGAATAAGCTCTAGCCAAGCGGAGAGGGACCTATCAAAATGAAAAAAAAAAAAAACGAAAAAAAAGAACAAAAATAAAAAAATATATATAAAAAAAAAAAAGGTAAAAAAATGAACAAAGTTACCGATTTCAACGGCCTCAAAATGTTTTTCGACAGCCAAATCTGGAAATTTCTCTACACCGCGCCGAGCTCCGCATCAACCGTTTTTTGCTGCCGTAGAAATTTTGTTTGCTGTAAAAACTAAAAAGTAAAACGGGATTGATGGAAATTTCCGCACTTTAAAAACATTTCTGAATTATAATTCTTTTCTTGTGAACTTTAAAATGAAAATGTCCTCCAGCAAGAAGCCCTGATGCCTTCAATTTATAAAAAATTCAATATTTTGCGACAGGAAATTGGTAGACAGGGTATATAATATGCCACAAAAAAAAATGTTATCTTTCACTGTTTTCTGCGACTGGAAGACTTTATCTTTAGCGGAATAATCAAATTACGCTGAAAATTTCTGGCAAAAAAATTTTTTTTTTATCAGTTATTTATTTATTTTGCACTAACAAAACGTGAATAGCAAAATCAAAAAACTTCTCCATGGGGAATGAATTTCTTGGCCGTTTATTCATAGCTAAGTAAATGTCGCGATGAGTCACCGTATACATATACCCATTACGCCGCCACAAATACAATGCTGTTGCTATACTCAAGCTAACTACTACACTTTTTTTCATTTTTTCTCCGTCCACCCTCGTTCTTATAGTAAAAATTGAAAAATAATAGATTTGAATTCACACAATTTTTTTGTATGTACAGAGTAGGTACATGTAGCTTCCCCCTTTTTTTTTGCACAAATTGAATGAGTTATTTACGCTTCAAAAAAATATGTTTTTGTATAATTTGCGTGTTTTTTTTTCGTACAATTCGTTGTTTTGCAGATAAACTGTTTTCATACGTTCATACGAAACGCGTCAATCAAAAAGCTCAGAAAATTTTCTTACAACAGTGTAAAAAGCGAGTCTAGATTAGCTTAGGTACAGAACAAATTACATCCATTCAAGCTGAAGCTTGTAGGTGGCTCATTTTCAGTTTTAATTACAAATGAGATATTTTATGGATAATATACAAAAAAAAAAAAAAAAAAAAAAAAAATACATACACACATACATGCATAGCTATGTGCCCTTTGTTTATTTCGCCAATTTAGATTTGATAATTTTTTTTTGGTTTTAATTGGAATTTTTGTTTTGTCAATTGGACTCGAAAAGTGACGATGCTTTAAATAAATTGAATGCTGCTGACAATGCGAAAACACGTAATCATGACTCAATTTTTGGAGTGATATTTTTGATTCAGAATTAGGAATGTATATATATATACATATCTTATCTATACATAAGTAGTTATTTTTTTTTTTTTCATTTTTATTTATTTTTTAATTATTACCAACTTTTTCTTTGATTCGCGGCTTGCGAAATTCGGGTATATATTCGATTACCCGAATATCAACAACGTACTTAAATTCGAATAATATAATAGGATGTATTTGATTATATTTCATTACCCGAATATTAAAATATTAGAGTATCAAAATGAGAAAAAAAAAACCTTTCAGTTTTCGTACAAATAAATTTCCATATATGTATTAAGGCATAGGAATTGAAGTATTATAAAAGACCGACAAAATTAGAAGAACAGTGGACCGAAATTCCCAAGTGAATCACTCGTCACAGATGAATCTAAGAAGGCATTATGGGTATAAGAATCTATGGACCGTGAAATAAATAACACAAGGTCTTGGAATCATCCATATACCAAATTGTTTTTCAAGCAGAAATCCCTGCTATAGAAACTTGCATTAAAATCAATATATAAAAAGGCTATCGACACGGAAACATATACATATCTATATAACCTCTAACAGGCTAGCTGCGATTAAGGCACTAAACTTCAATGCACACTTCAAAGCTAGCTTGGGACTGTATATCTGAAGTTTGCCTCTTACCGACCGTGGCCATTTAATGCGGACAAGCTCGTGCCGAGCCGGCGTATTGGGTCGAGCTGACTAGCGGCACGATTACCTAGTTTTGATCAAACTGACAGTCCAAAATGCTGAGTCGCTTTTGTATTAAGAAATGAAACACTCGCTCGCGCCACGCCCTTTAAGTTACCGACTCAAAGTGCATCAGACGCAGTGTTGCCAGTTCCTTTAAAAAACCGGTTGGTAAGTCCAATTGAAAAAGAGTGGAAGAAAGGGGAAAAGCGAACCGCTTTTTAGAGATTTTATTATAATAACAAAAACAATAAGAAAAACAAACACTTCTTCCAAAAAGAGAAAACAAAACCACAAATTAAAAAAAAAAATATTCTAATATAATCAAAAACAAAATTAACAAAAATTCCAATTATATACATATAAAAATAAAAAACGGATCTTAGTAGGTAACTAAGCTTGCCTTACACAATCAGAACGTACATATTTACCACTGACATGTATATAAATGGACTGCTCGTTGAACCAAAAATGCATGAAAACAAATGGCACCGATTTTATGTTCCTGTCCTTTCCGTGAGAGCATACTTTCACACTGAACTGTAACGATTCAGCGGTATTTCCAACCAAAACAGCCTTGTAAAAAACACTTCCTTCGCGTTATAATTAAAATTTAACAATACAAATAGTCCCAAATACTTTTGTGGAAAATTCTGTAAATCCCATTGACATGCATATATAAATAAATTCCAAAATAATTTAAATACAGCAAAAGTCAGAGCATACAAACTAAAGCATTTGTCAAGTCTAATTAATTCTAAGGGCGGCTCAAAAATCGTTGTTCCTTCGTACATTCGTTTACAGAATAATATAATACTACCTACGGTTTTTTTTCATACTATTTTTTTTTTTTTTATTTCGTTTAAAGAGGAAAATATCATTTCAGCAGTAGCACTACTATGAGGTAAAGATGCAAAAATACATATATGGTATATTCGCTGAGTTCTTTGAACATGCATTCTTCGAATATATTTATATCTTTAGCCAAAATTTTCCAGATTTTTACTAAATCTCCTTCAAAATATTCTTGGATTTTATCCTTTGAAACAATTTATAAAGGCCTTCATTGATCGTTCAGTATATCCGAAGAGGCTTCATTAAATGGGCATGCTTCCAAAAGGGAAAGAATAGTAGGAAGTTCTTCTTTTTGGGCAACAGCCAATATCAATTCGTCCATTTAACTTGTCACACAGTTTAATTTTGCACTGAAGAAAATTCTGTTTAATTTTACCGACATCTAATTCATCTGGTTCCTCAAACTATAATCCAAAGAACATGGTAGGAGTCTTTGTAATTAATAGGATTTTCATATCGAATTATATTTTAAAATTTTTTCAAAAACCTGTATGAAATCGAAGAATATAGTAAATGAATTCCCCCACACAGAGATGCTTTATTATTTCCGAGACAATTATGTTTATGCTAACCAAAACAATCGGAAAAGAATAAAACATAAAATTCGCTGAAACTTTGTATATGCGTTGCGAACATAACAGAGGCAATCAACAAACATGTGTAATAAGTTTAAGACAAAAATTGTGGTAGATTTTCACCTTTGCGTGGAAGAGGTGGAAGAATAGAAATATTTGAAAACTTGTGGAAGAATGGCAACACTGATCGAACGAGCCATCGCAAAAGAGCTCACGCCACTTCGGACCAGACCCTTCCCACGGCACGTTAGTCCGTGCAGTCCGTATACCAAGGATAATAAGGTGGTAACCCTTAAATGGGAACCAAGACACGAAGGGCATGAAGTTAATGAAACTGCTGACTACTAAGCCAAAGATTACAATATCTGGGCGAGAGTTTTGTAACCCACCAAACGTCCGGAAAACTGACCCCAAAGAGGCCGAATTGCCTTCCTAAAAAGATCACACGTAGTCTAGACCTAACACAACAGGGGCGTAATATAAAAAATCTTTTAGATAGTATAGTAGAGCTCAGTGCCCCCCCCCCCCCTCACCACCACATCATATACTTATATACTTTTTTTTTATGTATGTAAATAAGACTCTTTAATAATACGTTATAAAATGACTCAAATTAAAAAAATGTAAAAAAAAAAATGGCTCTGAAAACAAAAGTTCTAACTAATTAAATCTAAAAGCGGACGTAAAAAACACAAAAGATTAAAATAATAAATGTAAAAATTTGCACAATAATTTTGAAAATAAAGTGCTAATGCCCAAAGTCGAGGTTATGCTAAAATTATATTTAAAAATTTAAAACGTATGCCTATATCCGTAAGTAAGGCAGTTCCAAGACGAGTTTCGCTTGTACAATTACCAAAATAGCTAACGAGAATTTTGTTAAAACGACTGAATAAGAAATTTAGGATTTTGAAACAGATGATTTTGTTATATGCCACTGATGCCATTATAGTGTCCCGCGGGAGCAGCTTGTAGTATCGTAAACCTCTAAAACTGCCTTCATAATTCCTCCGGGTCAAAATCTCTTAAGGTGAAAGCCCAATGAACGCGGCAGGCGTCGCGTTGCTTTGACAGTTCAATAGAATTTACGTGTTTAAGTTCGTACTGGCCAAATAGCAGCCGCGCTTGCCGGATTCGACGCGAAAATCCAGCAATGTTCTACTTTCAACGCGCGGCAAACGCTTCGACAGTTCTTTTGATTGATCTTAAACTATTTATATGCTTGGTAAGGAGCAAATGCAAGAGCTGCCACATCAAATTACTCTGATATTTCCACTATTTCACTTTTAAATAATAACTCAAGCTTTTCTATAACTTTTTCTTTTTATAAATAAATCCTAAGAGTACCACGCGACGCGTCCAAACACTCAAATCCTACACGCGTCTGCCACGGAGAACTGTCAAAACGACGCGACGCCTGCCGCGTTCATTGAGTTTTCACCTTTCACCTTTACGGAGTGTTTGCCTTCCCACAGCACTTGCAACCTTTCCAAAGCGAGGACAAGCTCCGTGGACTAGTGTTACAAATGCTGTGGTCTGTTTAAATGTGTCTGCAATTGTTGCAAGATATTCAAGACGTAAAGTTTTCTTCCATCTAGCAACGATTTGCCTTTTAAGTGCCTGTGTGTGGTTTTTTGGGACAGTGTTCTGATTTCCATCTTCGACTCTCATGTAGTACAAATGCGTTATAGATTCGGCCTGTGTCAATACAAACCTAATCAAACAATTCACCCGATTACAAACCTTTGGTCCCATAGAAACGATATTCTAGTAATGCCGAAATTCGGGTGGACAAACTGACACATATCACGCACGAGTTCCATTATAGAAACAGGGTGCCTTTAGAAACAGGGTGCCTAACTGATTAGGATGCAACAATTTGAATGCCACTTCAGCATCTTTGTAATTAGATGGATAACTCTAGACTACTCTGCAAGTTATCCCTCCCATCACGCCCATATTCACTCCGAAGTAATTTCGCCATTTATTTTATCCTGTAAAATCCGTTGGTCTTATGGGCATAAGCACATCACGGAGCAGAAGTTTTGTTAGTGTACTGAAAGGTGTGTGAGGTGGTTCAAAACGAAAGCATGTAATCCTACGAAAGGGTCGCCCAGTTTAATACGTTTTTTTGAAATTCCGCATGGAATTTTTATTTAATTGTTGTACATATTAAGATTTGAGGTCTCTGCGTTAATGCGTTCTAACCAGAGTACTCAAATATACGTCCAAAATGTTTATGTACCAGGTGTTCACCCACAATAGTCAAGAAGTGTCCAATAATTATAAATATTTAGCGTAGGTATCCGAATTCCGAATTAATCAATCTTTTATAAATAGTTTGTCCCATACGGGACTCGAGCTCACAATTTGTATTATCGATTTTAGCTGCAATAGAAGAATTTTTTTATTTTTACAATTCTAAATTAAATTATTAAATAAAGAGAAACAAGTAAAAAAGTTAGAATTGGTATAAAACCAATTCTTACGGTACCCTAGATGAATACCTGTATGTAATTTGGTATGATCACTAATTGGTTTTTCACATTTAATTCTAGAACGGTTCGTCTGACAGTAAAAATAATTATAATCAGTTGCATAGAATTTTATATTCTGAAGAACTTTTAAGTACAATAAAATCGTTTAGGATTGATGGTTTTCACATTTCTACTATTTTTATGAAAACGTCCCGTGCAAAATTACAGCTCTCATTTCGACGTGTTCTCAGTCAGTGTCCAAATATATAGTGAAAAACGAAATTTTTGCATGACAACCCTACGAAGGAGTTACCTACTGTGTTCCACTTCCAAACTTAAACCTACAATTTTTTATAAAAAAGGTCGTGTGCGCAATTTCAGCTATCTAAGTTAACATCTATCTTAAGTTAACATTTTGCATGGATGTCCAATCCATTTTAATCTATTTCTAGGCATTACAAACGAAATGACAAACTTAGTACCAGCATACCCTATGATTTCACATCTTGAGTATAAAAATTAAGAAACATTTTTATTGTTCCAGGAGGCCAAGGAACCGAATCAATCCAACTTGTTTGGGCCGTTTGTAGAAAGTCGGCCGAATAATTCAATCACCCAGTCCCTCCCGTCTTGCTATTCGACCACATTGTAACTAAAAATTCTCTCGACCAAAATGATATGCAAAAAGCGAGTTTTTTTTAATTATCATCATACATAATTTATTAAAGTGATTCTTTTGAACATTTTTATTTTCTACAATTACATAAAGAAAGTTATTTTTGGCTGATTTATTCATAGTATACTATAAATTTCTTCAGTTCAGCTGTGTTTATATTAATAAAAGGACAAAATTAATAAAAAAAAACAAAATAAACTTTTATTTATATTTTTAATAAAATTACAAACCAGTTTTGGTTCTATTTGCAGATTCTTCGATTCTTCTTGATTTTTCGGTTATTCAATTCCCATCCGAAAAATCAATTATGGTATTTAATATTAGGTAATTGAGGGTATGCACAGCATCGGATATGATATTTTTAACATTTATTATTATAAAACAACAACAATATTGTTGTTGTGCTCTTTGCGTCTAGTGTGGATGCGGACTCACAAAGCCTCTCGATATATTGAATATTAAAGCGCCAACTGCTGCAAAAGAAATGCCACGAAATTTGTGCGAAACTCATCGAATACGATACGAATTTGCTATTGTTAATAGTATTTTTAACTTTTAGTATTTGTGAGGGAGCATTTAGTCATTCTGTACTGGTACAAGACTTAGAACAAAAATAAAGAGGCCTAATAGAGAACACGTCGCAATCGTAAAAAAAATTACCCTGCTCAACAACGATTTTTTTTTAAATAATAAAAAAAAAAACAATCATAATTAGTCTAATTGGTCTAGAGCTATCATTAGGAAAGGTGATCAACCTACGCAACGATTGATGGCGCAACATTCATTTACGGTGGCTGGAGCGTTCGTTGTCAGCTTCACATGAGCAAAAGTAGAGGTCTCCTTTTTAAATTTGTGTGATCATAAATGAAGGCCTCAGTTTTTACTTGGAAATTATTATAAGTGCAGATCTCCATTTTACTTCAAAATGATCATAAATTGAGCTTTTCTTTATTATTATCCTAAAAAAATTACATCATTTCAGAGAAAATTCATGTTTGAAAATATTTCCACTTTGCATAAAGTATACTATGCGATATTTGGAACTATTAAACACACAATGGTCGGACTGGGAAATGTTATAATACGTTTATGACAAAAGTACACGAAGCACAGTCATCAGAGATATCACAGTTTAATTTGCGTTATATTTTGAGAATTCGGTTATTCTTGGATTATTTTTAGTAGTTAAAAATTTATAAACGTTATTTTTTTTATTTTTTTTTTTACTTCTTCGAAATTCAAATACGGGGCGGTTCGAAAATGCACCGCCGAGCTTTGTCAGAACCAAATAAAATATAATATAAAATATAAAATTTTACTTTTAGTTATCTTCATTCAAACGAAAGTGTTTAATAGTGAATAACAAAAATAAACAAAGTCTATGTAAAAAATGATTTCATGTCATATTGGTGAAAAAAGTTTAAAATAATAATAATAATTATTATTATTTCAATTTATCATGATATCATTTCACGCATTTGGCGTGCAAAGCGATCTCACAAGTTTAACATTTCGTTATTGTGTGACTATATGATATTGCTTACATCTCAGTCGCTTTTCTCACCTTATTAATGTTGCGAATCCCAGCCTTCAGTAGCAAATATGGGCTTGGAGTATGAAATCCTTGTGTAGAAGGTTCCCATAATTTTCTAAAAGGATTACCTTAACGACAAAATTGTAAGCCATCTAGTGTGCACCCATAGATTTTTATAAGCGTCCATGCATTAGTAACTCTCAAGTCGAACATCCACAAAACGATTGGCATATACCAGTTTTCCCCGAACACTTACTTAGAATGTGAGGAGAGCG
Organism: Dioctria rufipes; assembly: GCA_963924295.1. Classification (NCBI taxonomy): domain Eukaryota; kingdom Metazoa; phylum Arthropoda; class Insecta; order Diptera; family Asilidae; genus Dioctria; species Dioctria rufipes. The sequence goes on from OZ002742.1 coordinate 33,035,955, forward strand.
ACGGAGGTTCTGATGTATGTCACTGTTAAACTTTCGCAGATTGAATTCCGGAGGAAAGACACATGATGGTAGACTGTTCCACATTCACACAGTTCGGGATCAAAAAGGATCACGGAATTTTACTGTACGGCCGAGGGTAATTTTAAGGGTAAAAGGATTTACGCGGTTTGAAGCGCGAGTATTGCGTGCAAGAATCATTCTACAAGGGATCAGACTAGATATTTCATTGGAACATTGACCATGCATGTAACGATAAAGGAGCAAAAGACATCCAACATTGCGGCGGTGCTCGATTGAGTCGATATGACAAGTTATTACCAAATCGCCAATGAAATTGAAGGCTCTCTTTTGGACGATATCCAATGAAGCTAAGGCTGTGCGACCAGCCCCGGCCCAGATATGGGAATTGTATTGCATTCTAGGTCTTATAAAGGGTTTTCCAATAAGAGGTGTTATTTTGATATTCAAAGAAAAATGCCATTTTTTGAGATAAATGATCGGATCTTTATTTCATTATAAAGAGGAAGGTATGCCGTTAATAATGGAAAATAACATCAGCCAAATGACCAAATCGCAAAGTGGCTGCCCTATGTCCTCGATAGCCTCACGAATTCCATATTTGAGGTCGACGCTGGGCTGTTGGCGTAGACCTTCTCTTTCACGTGGCGCCAAAGAAAGAAGTCGCAAGGTGTTAAGTCACAAGATCTGGGTGGCCAGTTGTGATCACCTCTTCGAGAGATAACACCGTCCGGAAACTTTTTCCGTAAAAGATCAATGGTTTCGTTGCTTGTATGGCACGTAGCGCCGTCTTGTTGAAAGTAAACGTTGTCCAGATCAATACCATCCAATTCCGGCCATAAAAAATCATTAATCATCTGTCGATAGCGCAATCCATTCACCGTAACTGTTGCTCCAGCCTCATTTTCGAAAAAGTAAGGTCCAATGACCCCGCGGGACCATAAACCGCACCAAACAGTCACACGTTGAGGATAGAGAGGCTTTTCAACAATAACTCTTGGGTTTTCCGAGCCCCAGATGCGACAATTTTGCTTGTTGACGAAGCCATCGAAGTGGAAATGGGCCTCATCACTCAAGATGAGTTTTCTATGGAATTCCGGATCATTTTCATGCATTTCAAGGACCCAATCAGCAAAGACTCGACGTTGTTGATGATCGGCCGGCTTGAGTTCTTGTGTTAACTGAACTTTATAAGCCTTAAGACCCAAACCTTTATGCAAAATATGGTGTAATGACGTTTGTGGAATGCCTAATTCCAAAGAACGACGAGGAATGGACAAACCTGGGTTTTCTTCAACAACGTGCACGGGTTTTATTCTTCACATCACTAACTTGTCCCGACAACTAGAATTTTTCTCCCAATTTCTGCATTGCGGTCCGAAAAGGTGCTTCACGACGACCCAAAAATGTGCGAGTTTTACGAACCGTCTCTGCCACATTTTCACCATTTTTATAGTGAATTTTAATAATTTCAATGGGTTGTTGAATCGTGTATCGTTCCATTTTTATTAATGGCGTAGTTTCTACTTGTCAAATGTCAAAAAATGACAGCTCCAAAAGTGACATCTACCGAAATAGCGGGCTAATTAAAATAACACCTCTTATTGGAAAACCCTGTATAAGACTTGAAGAAGAGCGCTAGATTTGACGGGCTGAAATATTCTTACACCTTTTCAGAAATCCGAGACATTTCGATGCTTCTTTGGCAACAGAAAAGATGTGATCTGTCCAGCTTAACTTAGTGGAATTATTAATGGCAAGAATGCTTAGTCACGGTGAATCAGAAATTAATGCTCCATCAAAAGGCATGGGAGTAGTTAAGTGATGGTCTTGTTTTCATGAGATTAGACAGCTTTGGGTCTTAGATGCATTGAATTCGACGCGATTCGCTTTTCCCCAAGCGAGGATATTGACAAGATCGTTGTTATTCAATGATCTAATTATGCAATCTCGTTTAACACATGCGGCATTCCCTCTGGAGTCCGCAAAATCAAGGACCTTTGAAAAATCGAAGTGATTGCAATTGGTCGATAATTTGAGGGATCGTTACCCTCACCTTTCTTGGGAATAGGCTGAACGTGAGCAAGTTTCCAAGCAGTTGGAAATGTTCCTGTCGAATAAGACAAGTAGAATAGTTTGCGCAGAGGTTTAGCCAAGGATGAGGCGCAGCTTTTAATTAACAGGGGCCAAAAACCATCAGATCCTACGGCTTTGGAGACGTCAATGCCCTTAAGGACCTTGAGTACATCTCCCGCACGGATGTGTATTGGCTCTTGTACGCATCCACAGGGAAGAAGAAGGTGCCTGTGAAGTGGGTGGAAGACGAGAATTAAAAGCGAATCTACCAGCCAAAATTTTAGCTTTATCCAGGAAGTCCATAATCACTTCACCATTATTAAGTACTGAAGGTATAGAGGAACTGCTGTAGTTGTTCGTGATGGTCTTGACCAGAGACCAGAAACCTTTACTGCCTTTGTGGCTTGCCCAGATTCTTTGTCTGACATTCTGGTCAAAATGAAATTTTTTTCTCTGGATAATTGACTTATATGTTTCCGTGCAGTCTTGTAGACTTGTTTCAGTTCTGGACATGAATGCAGTTGATAGGCGCGAAAAGCAGACTCTTTCGCTTTTACTGCTTGGTTTCGATTTTGCTGTTGTTGAGATCTGCTGTAGGAATACAGAATGTATTCACGCATGTCAAGATTTCGAATGTTATTAAGTTTTATTGTTGCATTCATCAACATCCCTCGAAGCAAAACAGACCGACCAATCAATTTCTCTAAGACACTGATTGAGACTTTCACAATCAGCATTTTTATAGTGCTATAGAAACCTATTTAAAGGTGTGAAGTAGGGCGGCATAGGTTTATGGTGCAAAATTGAGCCGTGATTAGGCAGTGGTCTGAATTACTAAGAGAGGAACCGACTGAGATGGAATATTTGTCAAGGTGAGATGTCATGAACAGATCTAATAAATTAGCTCTCTATCTTCAATTGCATCAGAAATTCGCGTAGGTAAATCCACTAGCTGTTGCAAATTAAACGATTCAGTACATATCTTTTTACATGGCCTATAGGATTGACGCCAGAACTATTAGATAGCATACATAGTAACTACCCGAGATAAGTTCGTTGTCTCTGTCAACAAAGGATTCATGCATTTTTATCTTTCGCAAATTTCAACCGAGCAACTTTTGTTTTCTTCCAATTACGTTGCCTGTAAAAAAAACGCGTTCAGACAGATTATATTCGACTCCTCTTGTCCAGCTCTGATTTATTACTCCAAATTTCCTAACTGGTTGCTCCTCGTAACTGTCTATTACATCCCAAAGTAAGATCGTCGAATACGATTTCAGCTATCACTTGAAATTGTTTACAACTCATCCGCCTTGAATGGTCATTCTCCTCATCGCCGGAGTATTCATCTGTACAATAACTGACTACAGCAGGTGCAATTATTATCTCATCAGGACAAGGATCATTTTCTGTTAAATATTCAAGGACTTCACAAAATTTCCGCAACGGAAAACCTGCCTGTCCTGAAATCTTGATTTTAAAAATTAGAGTCCCAAAGTCCACTGGTGGATTTTCGTACCATCAATAGAAAACGGCTAAGAAAATCTAATGAAAATCCAATAATGATCACGGCGTTAAAAGTAAATATTCGGAGTCGTTCAGAAGTTACAGCGTTGAATAAACTAGATTATTGGAGCGCGAGCTAGAGCGCTCAATGAGCATCGGATCCCTTCTCTTGCGCTTCGATTTCTTAACTGAGCCCTTTTAATACAAACACAAGTATAAATGCACAATAGAGAACCCATTATATTCTTTGAACTCATTTCCTGTTTTGAATATAACGGTTAATTTAGTCTTGACTGAATACCCAAAGCGTTCGAATTTTATTAAATGTGTTTCACTCAAAACAGTATTTTTCAAACGATGGTGACCACGATATCTGCAAATGTAACGAACGAATTCCTTTGAAATTTGACTGACTTATTCAGTACTCATGTAGACATCTTGCAAACTAAGATAATTCTGGTTCATCTAGCCGTTTTTTTTTTATGTTGAAGAACTGAAAAAACACCAAAATTTACTTTTCAAAAATTTTTAATAATCCTAGAAGTGTAGTTCATACTTCACAGGTTAAAATGCCATTCGATTTTTTTGTTTCCGATAAGTTAGTAGAACGCCCGCAATCGTGATCACCGCAAAACACTTTTTTTGAAGATGAGTGGCGAAGTTTCCGTGTACTTCAGCAATGAGCCACCATTTCGGGCTGACAAAGTTGTAGACTGTGCTCAAAATATGAATAAATATGTGGTGAAAAGTTCGCAGTTGTATGTTTATTTAGTTCGCCAAAAAAAAAATTAAAAACAGAAAAAAGAGCCTTAAGTTAACCAATAAAGCCAATATTGCTGTTGTTTGCTACATTTTTTGTCAAATAGCATTTATAATTTTAGATATTTCTTCAAAACTAATAATAGTAAGAAAAAAAAATTCTTCGAATTTTTTAAGTCAGGCACCAACTACAGTGCTGTGAATAATTATAGATTCAGCAATATTTTTAGGTCTCTCATAAAAACAGGAAATTATTTAAAATAGTATGCCTTTAAGAAAATTTTGTACGGATAAAAGGATGATTATGGGTGGGTGCATTATCCTACTGGAAAATAATGTTTTAATCTTCCGCTAGTGTCACAAAAGGCAGTAGATGTTCCTCTAGTAACTTCTGATAACCGACAGGATTAATTCTACCATTCACGTAGGCTATTTCGCTCCTAGCATTATTTTTATTTTTTTTTAAGCTGCTCAAATCATCACAGATCCACCTCCTCCTGTACTCTTCTTGCCATGATTCTTCCTTCCTTCCGTAAATCGTGCCGGTAGTAATTAAATCCATCTGGTCCATCGAGATTGAATTTCTTCTCGTTGCTGAAGATCACATCATCCCAAATGGTTCGTTTTTGTATTGGCGAATTTAAGTCTAGCATCGATGTGACGTTCGACAATTTAGGTTTTTGCAAGCATCTTTGATATTTAAACATTTTGGAGGATGTAGCCCATTTTCTAACACAGCTAGGATCCATTGCAAGTTCAACCGTCTAACAATTTGCGATGATGAAGCCCCTGCGTTCGATAGTTCTCTTAAAACTGCACGTTTCACAATATGCGAATATTTTGGAGGATGTTTAGATGACTTTTTTTTCCATAATTCTCGATTCCAAACTTCAAAAAATTTCTTACTAAACTCTGCGATTTTTTAGTTTTACTCGTGATTTCTCTCCGAGTTTTTCCCCAGTTCCTTAAATCAATAATTCTATGTTTTCAGACATTTCAGGCGTCGAACAAATTTTTTTAACTCTCAAAAAACACACTTCCACGTATTCAAACTATTAAAATTCTACATAATAACTCAAATCCTTGTTAGAAACTCTCTTGGCAAACTACGAACAGCAACTGAGTCTATAATTCACCGCATTGTATGAATAATTGTCAAAAATGCCGAAGAATATTCATCAGAATAGTAAAGTAGTGTAGTCTGTTCTAGGTGCTAATGATCACCACTGATAACCATTCATTCCAGATTTATGGCTCACTCTCTAGTATCTCCACCAGAGTTATTCTTTTTTGAATTTTCTTATAGCAAACCGGAAATGTAAGCACAATATATTCTGTGCTCCTTTATTGCTTTCTGAAGCGGACAGTTTTTTTTTTTCGATGAAAAAAAAAACCTTCAAAAAACTTTTACCACAAGTGTTGAACAGGAAAGCAAAATACGTCAATACATAGTATTTATGTCATCTTTATAGTTAAAGGTGACTAAAGGGCTACCTTTCTGGAACTATACCAACATATCGTCATATTTGAGGTAAGGTTCAGCAAAGGTCTACATAATTTTTCAGAAACATGCAAAAAGGAGTGAGGGCGGAGATCCCAATCCAACGTAAGGGCCAATAATAATCATGAACCTGTCTCAAACAGATTTTTTCTTTTTAATAAGGGATTGCAGGAAATGGAAATATTTTGTTATTTAACATGAACAGAGAATTTTCTAATTCTTGCAGAAAATGAAGACAACCAAAATAGCCTAATATGAGCCTCAAACCGGTTGGAGGCAGCAGCGCAACCTCATCCAGTTCTTCTTGTATTGAAATTTTTTTAATGATAAAATTTTTTTGACAGTTTAAGACTAAACAAGAAAAAAATATATAAAAAAAAAAAAAACACTTCAAAATTCGTCCGCACAACAAAATATAAAATAATTTTTTCCTTCACTTAATGAGTTCATCACAAAAGTTCTCTAGAGTTTCCCTTAATTTTGTTTGTATTTAATTAAATTTTTATATATTACACAATTAATACAATTTCAAAATTTAATTAAATGCAAAATGAAGGGAAACTCTAGAGAACTTTTGCCAATGTACTCAACTCATTACAGAGCTTTTGTGGTACACTCATAATTTTTAAAGTTTTTCTGTATATTTCTTATACGCCATTATGTAAACATGTTAAATCACTATCAATCAACTAAACAGCCATGATGTTTCAGTAGAAGTGCATAGCTACATATATCATTATGATAGCGTGGGAGTAAGAAAAGAAAAACCTTGACATGACAACAGACAGAAAAGGTGCTGGTAAGAACCAAAATGAATGTACTGGCATAAATCTTCAGGATACTCGAGCAGCAGTGCGTTCCAGACATAAAATACATTGGCAAAAACAAAACATTTGTCAAACATATATAGGCAGTTAACAAATGTTTGATAAATATTTGTCATATATGTTTGTCAAATGTTTGTCAAACAATATGTCAAGCATCTGGAAGGATATTTGTGTGAGAAATGTTTTCCAAATGTTCAGTTTTAATAATGTATTCTCCGAGTAAAGAAACGTGTATTGCAGCATCTTTCGTAGAATCCAAATAATTCTATTAATTTTATTACATTTGTCTTGTCTCATTTTTCATTCATGATTAAGACTTTATTATACCTATTAAAAAATTCCAAAATGAACTTCAATATCTACAGCGGTTGAAAACTGACTGAAAGTACTGTACAAACTTTAACAAACATCTATAATGTTTTCCCTCTCATTTGAATTAAATCGGAACTTTTTGTAAGAATCCAAAACTATAAAATTTGCGTCCAAACCCAACAAACGTTCCACAAATGCTTGGCAAACGTTCGACAACTGTTTGTCAAACATTTGGGGAATGCTTGTTATCTACATATGTGTGGACCTGCCTTTAGACATATAATCATGCTCAGCACCAGTCTACGCTCGTAGAATAATAGCACAGATTTTGACCGGATGAAGGATCAGATCGAGACAGGTAGTAGCCATTTATCTCAAAGTGCAAAATTTTCATTCACACGAAACTTTTACTACAAGATCTTCCCCCAAGGATACAAGTTCGATATCGAACTTTCCAATAGAGCCTGATACACTTCATGGTTCGCATTTTCAAGCCAGAAACGCGCTGATTCTGTGTAGGGTATAATCGTTTACGAATTTGAATTTAACGAAAGGTTGTATATTGCGCATAAGGTACAAATAAGTGATGAGACTTCAAATATATTAACATGCACGTAACGATTGTAAGTACATAGTTTTATGAGGATCGGTGGAAAAAGTATACGACAAAGTACCTTAACATTAAATTGGTGACGATTGGTGATTTAAAGTGCAAATCAGCCGTCAATATCACCCAAAATCGATCACTAGCAACACCTTTTCCATACAATAATTAAAATCAGCGGCCATGAAAGGTATTTCGACTTCGTCCACTCCTAAAAATTTATTATAAAAGAACTTTAGGCAAAAACATATCCAAGCAAGCTTCCTATCACATACATGTCACATACAGGCTGTCTCGATAATGATTCAATTTGAAATTCAGTTATTTCAAGGAAATGAAGATGTGACGGACTGTGAAAGAAAATTATTTCATTTGAAATGTCATTGAAAGTTCCTCACTGTAAGTTAAGATCATGGCATAATTTAATTAAATGTTATCAAGAAAATTTGCGAGTACATATTTGCTGTACATAGTTGCAAAGCATTTAGCACAAGGTTTTTTTCTTTTTCTTTAAAAAGGCCAAAAAGAGAAGAAAAGCTGAAGAAAAAAGAAATTGCATGATCAGCTGATGAATATCAATGCCGACTTTATTGGAAAATCCTTCAACTTACCTATTAATTCAGTTCATTTTAATGACGGTAGGTGGCACCTTTACTGTAATTTCATTAAATGGATTGAAATTTGCTCCATCCGAAAATGAAGTGAAATGTTGCAAATCGGGCGTTAATGGACCTCATTTGCATGACACACCGCACATTTGACTTCATTTAATCAAAAATTAATTCATTATAAAGACAGTCTGCTCTATCATGCTTTCTCGAAGCTTCAAGGTTTGCCCTTCGAGGCGGGAACTAAAGGAGGCGACATGTGATGAAAAAAGCGTATCAACTATCGTTCTTCTTCTTGTTTTGTCGAGGTGCCAGAGGCGGCGTTAAAAATTGTTGATGTCTTAAATATCACAACAAATTAATGGCGCGAAATTTTAAAAACACATTTCTTAGAAACTCCGCACAATTTTCCGCACCACCCACTAACATGTATATAAATGGACTGACTGATCTCCTGTTTCATGTGGCACCAGTTTAGATTTCAGCAAGTATGCTCTCACTGACGATATATTTAAATTATTTGCGAATATACTTATATATGCATGTCAGTGGGATTTACAGAATTTACCACAAAAGTATTTTCCTCAACGCGGCTTGTTGTATCTAAATCTTCGAGCATGTATAACTGCTTTTTATATTACTATCACTTAGACCAATAGCCATTAACCATTTCCTATAAAAAATAAATTATCCCTTTTGTAGCTACGTCTCTACGCCAAACACACTTCGCGGCTCTTTGTTTACAAAAAAGTGACAGGTAAACACCCTGCCAAAATCAAGATGGCGAAAATTTTGACTACGCTGCTATACATATACTTTACTATGGGATGCCGTCTCCTTTAGTTCTCTCCTCAAATGGTTTGCCCCCCAAAGAATTGAAAACAAAATGTAGGCCTAAGAGAGCAAAATTTTCAACATTGAGCAAAGCGAGGCTAGCTGCTCCGCTTGGTTTTATGTTGCCTCATTTAAAAACCCGCGCTGACAACGTATCGAAACACATCTTAGCTACACCAACGATATAAGGTCCCATTTCATACAGCTTAGCAGAATTTACTGAGTAATATATGTAAGATCTGCCGTAACTTATAGGTTGGTCCTGCGGAGCGGACTGCAACGAAGACCAGCATTTAAAGCCTTATCGGTGAGTCCTACAATCTACAGTATTCATATGATAGATAAGATAGATAGATAGAGATGCATATATGTAATTATCGCAAAAGACCAAAGTGCGTGAGATAACCGAACACTTCCTGCCGGTTTTCCGGCACTTCGCCAAGTGTGGGATGTACAGTTTTGGATCTGTTCTTCTACTTTAAAGTGTATCTCAAGTCTTGACTTAATGCGTTTCATCAGGAAGTTGGGAGGCACGTAAAATTAAAAAAAAAAGTGCCGAACTAATGGCACGTAAATTAAATGAACTTCAAGAACTTGAAAGCTATATTAGAGAAACGATGTCTACGAACAATATGTACGATGAATATTCTAGTGAACATGCTTGGATAAGCAGTGATGAATTCAGTCAAGGATCCTAACAAAGTCATCTTCCAGAAAACTACTCAAACATCTGAAAGAACAAAATCATAGCAACGACAAATATGAACAAGGCTTGGCTTTAAGGGGGTAGGTCTACCTGCAACGCTAAAACAATGCGCTTTTCACGATGTTTTCTTTTTTTTTATGAAATGTATAATATTTTTCAAACTTTTTTTATAGATTTATTTATTGTTTGATGGAGTGCAAAAATCTAATTTTTGTGTATATATACATACATCGATTTTATGCCTATGATACCAACTTTTTGAAGTCAATGTTGTAAGAAAGCGACTTGCGCTGACAGCTCCTGACGACGAAAAATTATCTAAAATCAAACAATCCAACGGGATTCCATTAATTACACCTAAGAGCAGTTTTTAACCGCGAGTTTTGGGAAAAAAACCAGTTATTAACGACTCGGGATGGCTATAAATAGCTATTTAAGCCTCCAAGTACCTATGTGAGTGTGGGTACTCTAACTTCTTCTTAGGACCTAAGGAATTCGGTTCTGCACTAAATTTTTCAACATGTAGGTACGAGATCAAACTTTCGAACCCCTTCCCCCAGCTGCCCCCGCTGAATTGTAATAAACATTGTTAATAAAATATGTTCAGAGTATCACAATGCATCGTTTAAGGCATCTCTCATGTCTGCAGGTGTCTGCGCTAAAGTTGTATGAAAAGTGGGCATTCCCTTTGAATGCCGCAGTAATGGAAATTCGCCTTTATTTGTTTACATTTGAAACAGCTGAGACACTCCTGAGGTTTGATGTAGTGACAGCGACTAAGAGCATTTCGGTGGGCGCAAGCACAATATTTTCAAACATATATCTTGTTGCCCCGTTCTATATGTTGATTCATACTACACGTCTGCACCGAGCTTTCACTACAGCGGAAACAGATTCTAACACAACCAGAATTTGACTACACTATAAATTTGGCTTATCACACTTCCTGTTCTCTCAATATTCTAATGTCAATTTCCATTTATATTTTATGAAAAGTGCACGTCAATCAACGAAAAACGAGTTCAATGGAACAACTTTTAACGCGATGTGAATGTAATCTCTTATCCCTGTAATTTGGCAGAATGAAATTTTCTGGCAAAAACAACATCACGAATAACAGTGACATTTCTTATGTAGATGTGTGCGTTTTTCGGTGTAACACCGCAGATTTTTCGAGTGTAGCACCAGGATAATCTGACGAACACTTTTTCTAACAGTGCAGGTCAATGGAACAATCTCGGTTTAGCACAGCTAAAAAAGTGTGACACTTCTGTTAGAAAAGGTGATCAATGGAAATCAGTATAAGGCTTATTCACAGCTAAGTTTATGTTCCTGTTCATTATATGTATTATCTTCTGGTTAAAAGATCCTTAAGGATCAAGGACATGTCGGATGGAAGGAAGAATTCTTAAGAAATCAAAAACATTTTCAATGATGGAAATATTTAACTATATATATTTACCCTAGCATTTTCTATATTTTATTCAAAGTTCGCTCACGTAGGATTTACTAGGTATGTAAGAACTACTGAAATTATTTACATGCCGAAGTAGCAAATTTCTTTTAATCCTAGTGTTGTACTAGATAGGTAGGTAGGTAGGTAGGTTTGCCAGGTAGGTATAATGTTTGTTTGACTCACATAAATCCAATATATGACGATTTCATCCTGCATGCACCTTGGCGAAGATTACATTTTAAACTAAATATGATATTTGATTAAAATGAGACTAAAAATTATATGCAAAGTTCAGTTATATTAGAAAAACAGCTTTCAAGATAGAAATTCTATTGTATAATATTGATTTATTGCAAATAGTTTTTTGTTTTTAATATTGTCTAACACAATTTTGACTTTTTTAGTAGTAGTTATTTTTCTGTGCTGATCGGCAGATAAAATTCAATTTCATTGAATCTACTTATCAATAATTTCGAAACTATTGAATAATCCCTTTACCGCCTACAGGAATACTTGAAATTCTCGGTCGTCTAGACAAAATATTTTCTACTGCAATTTTTTATTCCTTTGATAAAGCTATTTTCCCTTTTTTTCTAATTTTACACAAAAATGTTTTATTTTCCTATTAAACCATAAAAATCCCCACATATACCTACACACTGCAGTGCACCATTTTTGGATTCTATCTAATTGTATGTAAAATACAAACTTGCGTCTGCGCGATAAAGAAAAATCTCAAAATTTTCATTTCGAAGTTGCTCGAAACCAAAGCTGCCTATACCTACTAATCATATTTTGATTGTGTGCAATCGCAAGTATACACCACACTACACTACACACATTCAAGTATAAAAAGCATATATAGTACAATGTAAATTTTTTTCATAATTTCTTCCGTTTAAAACAAAAGTCATAAAATATTAATTAAAATTTTCTAATAAGATTAAAAAAAAAATTACCCACAAATAATAACCAAAATTTCATTTAGATAAATAATATCAAATCTGGTAACACTGTCCAGTAGTAAACTTACCTTCCGGCTACCTTTTTCCAGGTATTTTTTTGTTTTGATTTGTTGTTTTTCTCCAAGTTTTTGCGTGATTTTCTTTTCGACCCGTCCTAGAAACTTTATAGCACAAACAAAAAGAGACACACAGAAACGCTAAAATTCCTCGTCAGACAAAAAATAAATTCCAAAAAACATTTCCAATTATATTATGGGGCGGCAAAAAAGTAATCACACACAAGTAGCGCAATCACTCCGCTATTTTAGTTTTCTACTTTTTACAAACTGGAAAAATGAGCAAAATCCCCATAAAGTAATTTTGTTTGTTGATTAGAAAGAAATTCTTAGAAATGTTTTGTCGTTTTTTTTTTATTGGAAATGGAAACTTTTGCAAAATTTAAGTCGATTGCAGAATGATTTTTTTCGTTTTTTATAAGATGATGGTGATGTTCACTGTCACTGCACTGTCTTCATCTATTATCAACAAGATTTATTACCAACACGATAAGTGGTATCAGCGGAAAATGTTTTTCCAGCCTCAGTCCAGCATGGATGCATTTAACTTGGTAGTTCTCTTCGAGAACTATATATTTTACTATGTATAAGCAAATAAAATGCACTCGCTTCACTTCAACATACTTTGTGCCTGCCTGGCCGACACAATCGCAAGGTGGTTGTATTGTATTTTTTTCTCGCGCGACTATAAGTAATAATTTATATTTTTATAAAGCTTCTACACTTCACGACGGTGGCTTTTTTTGTTGTTCTTTTTTTGTTTTTAATTGAGACAAATTAGCTGGCACCAGCGCACACTAAAAATTTTCAACCAAACACCGACGACGACAAAGCCGATTTTCGACGTTTGAAACCACTTGCTGAAGTTTCTCACTGGCTTGGCTTTCTGCTGTAGCTTTAATTCATAGCTAGCGTTACATTTGATAAAATTGATTTGTCGAAAACAAAAAATTCTGTTATACAAAAAAAAAACACTTTATGAAAATTTTCCTGAACAAAACTTTAAACCTACGTCAAAACTCAACGACGACAAGACAAGCCTTGACAGTAGAGGAAGAACGGAACAAAAACCTAACCAACAAGAAGCGGCGACGGTGGTCGTGTAATACACTTCATATACACTACTACAATTACAGTTCAATACAAAAATTTTCAATTTCCCCCTTCCAAGACGAAGCTACGCTCGCAATATGCTCGTCTCGTGGTCGTGTTTTAAATTTTTCGAAATTTCTGCGCCATCGCTGCCTGCCATTTCAATTTCTATACAATTTTGGGCAAGGGGAACTAACACAAACATAATTTGGGTAAGTAAGCTCTGAAGCGATAGCAATTAAAAAAAACTTTTTATATAGTAATATCACAAATCACATACACACTTTAAATTTCCGGCATGGAATTAAAATAATGAGCGAAGTATGTTACATAAATTAATTCTGTAGTTTAATTTCACAAATTTTCCTCTATAAAATCTCTGCAAAAATTTTAACACCACTCGTCGGATGATTCCTATTTTCGAAAATGGTTTCTATGGTTAAAAAGAAATTTTGCGCAAAATTTCAAATTTCTTGCGTCTCTTACCCCTCGAAAATTTTCAAATTACTCAACACAATCTCGCATCGCACACTTCTTATCAAACACAAACACGTATGTGTGTTAACATTTTTAGGTGCGGCACGGCGCGGTATTCAGTGTTGAATTCGGTTGCGGACGCATTTTTTTGCAAAATTTCCAAAAGTTGTTTTACACGTATAGAATCGTATTGCGTTACTATACGGTAGAGAATGCTGAAAAGAAAAAGTTCGCTCAATGGCGGCACGTAATGTAAGGAGAAAGAAAAATTGAAAAGCTCTGTAAGTAGGTGTTTGTAAAATTTTAAAGCTCGCAAAAGTTTCTTTTGCTACAAGGAAAAATTAGAATGAAAGACAATTTTTTTTATAAGTGATTTCAAATGCGTGTAAAAAGTAGAACTATTCATGTATGTACAAAAAAAAAAAATCGATATTAGGAAATGGTTCGCACACATAGTTGCATTTTTTTACTTCAACAAATAATAGAGCAAAAATATTTCTCAAAAATTATTTGTCCACCCAGCTTTATGAGTATGTTTAAATTATACAGGGTATTCCATATATGTTTATGTGATGTTACACTTGTTGGCAAAAAAATGTGTGTGGGGTGGGAGGGAATTCCTAACGGTCTCCGATATAACGGGACTTAGAAATATTTGGGTATATATTTTTTTAGATTACCCTGTAACTTCTGAACGTTACACCCTATGATGATGACTTAAACTTTATTAGGTTAAAACTTTCCACTGATCTATAGATTTTATCCCTTCTCCTGTCCGTTTTGAAGTTATGCCAAACAATTTAAAATTTTGGAATTTTAATTCGGCTTTTTTTTATTTAACTACTATTATTATCAAAAAACACGTCATCACCCCCAATTTTTCATATTGGATCTAATAAGCCTAAAAGTGTCGCTTTAAAATTACTCAAAATGTAATCCTTTCTTCGCTTTTTGCACTTTTTCATGAAAATCCAGCGAAAAAGTTCGATGAATGCCAGAAATCAGGCAAATTATCTTTTGGCAATGAGCGTTTTAAACCATTTTCGCTGGATATTTTTCAGAGAAAGTGCAAAAAGCGCAGAATGGCGTGATTTTAAATTTCGATTAGTTACGTTTGGGAAAAATAACTGCGTTTCATTTGTCTCACAGTCATATGGCAAAACAAAAAGGAAGGGGAAAACCCGTTTTCTTTTTTTACATAGGAAAAAGGAAAGTTATCAGAAAATATTTTGAAGCTGTTGATCCAGACGAAAAACTACAAGAGGAGTCTGTGGACATGGCAGAACAGAACCGTTTGGAAGATGTTATAGACAATTTAGTGCCTAAACTTGATGCACTGGTACCTACGCCGACTTGATAGTGGAAGAATGCAAGGTCAAAGAACTTTTGAATTTAAATACTGTAAAAAATCGAATTATTATATAAATAAATGAGTAAAAAAAAATGGTGTTACTATCCAGCCTAATATTAGATTATAGAAAAAAGTCTTAACAAACTTTTAAAATTCCAAAGCTCACGCATCAATTCGTTTATGTAAACCAAAAGTTGATCTCCGACACCCATCAACTGCTCAAATTCACCTTAAACCAGAGATTTGGATTTAAGGTTTCAACAGGCCTATAATTTTTATGATTTTTATTAAAGTGCGACTACACAAGAAATTATATGAAAGAAGAACTTTCTAAATAATTTTTATATATGCAAAAATGAAACTTCTTTTTAATATGTGTGGCTATCTATTCCATTTTGATTTCATTTTCCTTCCAAAGAAGCTATGAGGAAGCACAAGAAAAAGCTTGAATTGCTTCCTCCCAAGGATATAGCTACCCATAAAGTGTCCAATGAAGAGGAATGCTTCCTTGTTTGTCCCAAGGAAGCTAGGGAGAAGCACATGAAAATGCTTGAACTACTTCCTTCCTAGGACATACCTGTATGAAGTCCTATCAAGTGTCAAATATAGAAGAGGCATGAATGTTATTTTCTAAAGAAGGCATCCGATTTGTGATAGTATGATTCCATTTCCATCTGGGCAAAACCCTAGAGAAATACTTTCCAAGCGGACTCACTCACTACCACATGAGACAACAGAGTCCTTACATTCTAAAATATTTTCAGTGTTCTTATAGAAGCTCGACAAAAGTTTGATTTGAATAGGTCTTGCGTCTAAAACTACTATTCATAGAGAAAAATTGTCCTTTATATCTTACGAAACAAAATTATTTAAAAAAAAGTTATCTTAACCAAATGTCTACAATTCCCAAAACAAAAATTCTTCAATGAATAATAATTGCATATGGGAATATGCCGTGGTACGATGAATGCGAATCAATTTGCCACGGCCGCACATACACTAGTTGTGTTCTTTTGTGTAGTTCTAGAACTCCCATATACTGGAGAGAACAAATTGTTCTGTCGATTGAAGCGAACTTTTTGTACTATTCGCTTCATCTATACATGCGTTCTTTTGTGTATCCTTTGTTCTGCGGACACAAAAGAACACAGCTACTATTGCAACTATTACCCAGCTGAGATTTATTGGCGTAAAATGGTAAGGTTACTCTTTAATCAAAACTATTTTAATATCTTGTGAAGTAAGGTATATAGTAAATGTAGCCTTTGTGAAGGTAAGGAACCAAGCTTAAAATTAGCTTTATGGCATATATTAGGTCAATGTTTGGTACTTTTCCATAAGATTCAATATAAAATATTTTAAAGTATGGGACTAGCACACACATTTGAATTTCTGTTTCATGCCTTGGAAAATATTTCTCGATGGTTTTCACTGAGTAATAAAAGATCTAATATTAATACTGCCTCATTTAAAATCAGGTGATTGGAAAAACAAAAACAACTGCCAAGTAATATTTTGATGAGTTGACAATTTAGCAAAATGCTTTTTTGAAATGTAATTTGTTTATTAACTAGGATGAGCTGGTAGTGACTATAAATTATCTTGAAAGGAAACATTTCTAAAATGATTTTCAAGATTTTCCGTTTTTCTGCATTGGATAAAAGGAAAAGTATTCATTTTTAAATATTTGCGGTTGGTAAAATTTTCTTCTTTAGCGATTAGAGTCATTTTTATTTTTATTTATTTTTTTGTTACTGGTTCAATATAAAACCAGTCACAGATTTATTTTAGTTTCCTAAATTGTTTACTAACAACCAGCTTATTACATTAACTAATATAAGTTTTTATAAAAAAATTATTGTTAGTTTTGTCTCACATCACATGTAGTTATTTAATTGGTTATACTCAATGTTACAAAAGGGAATGCCAAAGCTTGTAACAGTTCACCGCATTGATTCTACACACAATACCATTTTTTTAATTCAATATTTTTAGATGATCAACTCTTAAAAAGCAAATATATCAACTTTCTTATTTGTTTTATAAGTCTGAGCAAACGGTTGAAAATAATCTATTAACTGTGATGTTATTGAATCAATTAATAATTTATTAAATTAAAATCTTTTGGCGATAGCCACAGTAATTTTTGCATATAATTCTACAAGGTTTGGTTGTCCATTTTTGTACAAGATCGCGTGTGGTCCTGTTGGTGTATGCTATAGTGCCTTGAGAAAATATAAAATGAAACACATCATAAAAATCAAATTTTGTGACTAGATTTTTTAAGTATATACATATTCTCTGGTATGATTTATATAAATGATTAGACTTTAAGAGATTTTTAGTAAGTAATTAAGTATGTGAATTTATTTAGCATTTTTTGCTATTCATTACAAAAGCCATATAATTATACTATAAGTCTAGCTCTCTTTTACTCCTTTTCCTTATCTTCTACATTAGATTACAAATTTAAAAAGTAATTTTAACAAATTCAAGAACTTTTCTCTTAAATATCCTAAAATTATTCTCAAGTTTTACATCTAAAGGTAACTTATTAAATATATGAATTATCTCTATACAGTGGCAGCCTAAAATCACTCAAGCATGGATAATTATATCAAATCCAGGAAACGAGATGCGATACAAATCAACAGCGTATCCAATTTAGATCCATTAACCGAACCTTATTGGGTATGTAAATACTAAAATTGGCAACTGGATTTCTAGGCAGCACCATTGGGTTTCTGGACAGTTCGCTATTTTTAGATGACATATCAGTGCAATATTTACTTTATATTGCAATTAGTATTTCAAAAATTAAATATAAGGAAGAAAATATGGAGCAACTTAAAGAAAAAGTCCGTTTCCATGGTGCAAAAACCGCTGATAAGAAACAGAAAGTGACGAAAATGGTATATACATAGGTCTCTTTGCAAATTACAACGATGGAAAAAACATAAACTGTCTCGGAGCCATACAATCCCGTTATTATACCTGCTCCTACCTGCAATCCATTCCCAGATGTACCATACAGGCCTTATTATATGTTTGAATAAGAACTTAATCAGCTGTTTTAATAACCATATTTATGGTAATATTATTATTATGTAAATCAATTTTATTTGAACTGGAACATTCACTATCATGGGTATTGTTTGCTTCTTGAGTACAGCTCTGCTAGAAAAATGAATCTTAAATATAAATCGTAAGAACAACTTTGAGACTTTGTCAACTTACTTTGATTCGTATTTTTAATACTGCTTCCTGTTTAAGTCGTCTAGATCGCTTTTCTTTTGCTGCTTTACTAGTGTTCTTTTTGCAAAGATATTGTAGCTTTATTAATGGTAAGTTTTTACGAATGTACAGCTGACTTAGATAAGAGTTTGAACTCTATTATGTAATGAAAATTGTATTACCTTTGATTACTTTAACCATAAATATAAGCTTTAACGTCGCTCTATGTAAAGTGCTCCTCACTGTAAACGCGAAATATCTTGTAGGGTTTCTTTTCTAATATTAACAAATCCATTAAGATTTAAGTTTTTCGTCCCTAGAAAATAGATGTAATTTGACGCACTTGTTTTTCAACAATTCATGACCATTTTTAAAAATCTTAATTTAACTAATTTAATTGGGATCACAAGCAAATAAATCTCATTCTCTTGCTTAAATCGGTGGCAATTCAAGCTGCTTCACATAATTTCCATCATTGAGAATCTCATTCTGTTCGTGGTATTCATGCTGAAATTTTTTTAAGACATCTCATAGAATTTGAAGCTGTAAATGAATAAATAAATAATTATAATATTTTATTAATGCCAAAAAGAGAGTTCGTTGAATTATATTAGCAGATAAAAGCAAAATTGGGGCAACTCGGTAATTTCAAAAGCTGCCTCCGGATTTACTCCCATTTACCAATAATTCGAGGATTTTATAAACTTTAAACCAAAAGAAAAACAGTTTTGTTATTGATAAAAGATTTTTTTTTAATTTTAAACTTCAAAAGAAAAGTATCTCTACATTTACAATAATTTACGCTTTCAAGCGGTAGGTGCATACTTCACGATTTACGAAAACAATTTAGAACTGTCAAATAAATAGCAGTACAAAACATAAATCTTCGAATTTAAACGGAAGAGCTTTTATGTTCTCCATCTTTATCTACCAATTTTTTGTATTAAGGTTTTTTTTTTAGCATGATAAGTGAATACACAGCAGACTCACACAAGCAGAACTAAAACTAATTCTCTCTTTTTGGGGTAATACTTCGGTGGAAGGTTCCTGCTCGAAGGGGTAAGAAAGTTAAGTGTTCAATTTCACGTAATTTTGAGGAATTTACTTCGAAATTATAGTGCGTTTTCACTGCAATAAAATTACGTTATTTCAATATGAGTTATAGTACGCTTTCACTATACCTCAAATTACGTAATTTCAAGCAAAAATTTTGAATGAGACCCTGTTTTCACTCGTAATTTCGTTATTTTCATGTTCTTAAACCAAAACACGAGCAGTCATCAAAGCTATGAACCACGGTCGGCAATTTTGAAACGAATAAAATGCCAATGTCCCAGAAATTTGGGATGCGTTCGTCACAAACTGCATAATTTCGATGGTAATTTTGTAGAAATTTCGTAATTTCGAAGGTAATTTTCTAAAAACTACGTTGAAATGAGCTGAAAAAAAATTTGTGGGAAATTGCATGTGATTTCGACGATTTCATCGAAATTAATTAATTTCGATCTAGTGTGAATGTCATATTATGTACTCTATTTGCTTATCACATATCATATTGATAACTTTCAAAACATTAAAAATTTGTAATTGTCATTTTAAATTCCGTAAATATTTAGAAGAAAACCATAACGTAACATGATGAACAAATATTTTTATAAATTACTGTAAGTACAGTTGAAATAAAAAGTTTTAAGTTTAGTTGAAAATATATATAAAAGACAAAATTTTTACATGGAATGAATGGAATTGATTGAATGTCAAAGTGACGGTGCCCCCGTTGTTTCGAAGCGAAAAGGTAAAAAGTTCAATTGCGGTGGGGTTCAAAAGTGCTTTAATTTTGTGCATAGTTCATAAAAAATAAAATTTTTTTCGTCCAAGTAAATTTCTAAAATTCCTTTTTCCAATAAATGTCATAGCAGAGCGAATCTAAGAAATCTCATCTAATTTCCTTCTACAACCCTCGGCTTCTTTTTTGTTTCTCTAGTTATTCATTTTCTTGATTTTTAGAAAATCAAGTTGAAAATGGTAAAATTATATTCGTTGTGTGTTTTCTACAAAGGACCAACCGAAGGTGTATTACTTAAAGGCACTTATGATCTACAATCGTTTTCATTTTTCCAAAGGGGTGCTGTACAGGAATTTATGGGGTATGTGAAGAGTATCTTTAAAGAGTGACATTCACTATTTTTTGTTGTTCCTTTTTTGTCTGATAACATTTTCTTTGGCTCTAGATTTGCAGCTAAAACGATAGTCGAACGAACTACACCAGCTTGTAGGCAATCTGTAAAACAAGATGCATACATGTGCCACGTTTATGTACGTGCTGATAATTTGGCAGCTGTTCTAATTGCAGATCATGAGTATCCACAGCGTGTGGCTCACACACTGTTGACTAAGGTGTTGGATGATTTTAGTGCAAAAATCCCAGCTGATCAGTGGGCCACAGGTACTGAATCTACAATTGCATTTACCCAGTTACCTGCGTTTCTTTCTAAATACCAAGACCCCAGTGAAGCTGATGCCCTAACTAAGATGCAAAATGATTTGGATGAAACGAAAATCATTCTTAAGAATACAATTGAAGCTGTTCTGGATCGGGGAGAAAAACTCGATGAAATGGTGATAAAATCTGAAAATCTTTCCATACAGAGTAAAGCGTTTTATAAGACAGCAAAAAAGACTAATGCTTGCTGCAGTTTTAGTTAAAAAGATTGGATAGAAAACGTTAAATATTAATTGTAAGCACAATGTAAGTATACTGCAACTCTAGAGCTAGACGATTTTTGATATTCAGTGCTTGACGCGGAAACGGAATTATCTGCATTGAATTTTTAAGAATGTTTCTGTCTATATCTGGTAACTGTGTTAAGTCTTGTTAGAAGATTCATGTTCATATTCGTAATTAAAGCCTTGTTAAAATTCAATCGTTATTACGTAACTCGTTGAAATTGGCTGAATTTAATGCAAGAATTTTTATTACAACAATTTTGCATTGCAAATTTGAGAGTAAGCTGGATACTTTCTCATAGTTTGAAAAAAAAAACAACTGCTGAGGCTTTACAAAAATTATAATAACAGCAAAACAGCAAGCACGCTTCATATACAGTGAAATTAAAACGTTCCCTTATTACCAGTTACAGACTATTTGTAAGTATATATATAATCTAATATTTGTTGAGACCTACGATATCCTTTATTTGTGAATAGCTCAAAAGAAATTTACCCGTTTCTAATGTGTAAAACAATAAGTAGAAGAGCTAAGCCTAGTTATGTGCTATTGAAAAACTTTCCCGTACGCGTTTTCGCTGGTTATTAACAAACGTGTGCAACCATATATTAATAAAATAAGTGTTTTTATAATAAAACGGAGTTTTGCTTACCTTCCTACACATAAAATATCGTTAAATTTGAGATACATAATTACTGAACGAATTTCATGATTATAGAATCGTCTTCAACACATAAATTCCAATCCATTGAGTAAATTATCAATGTACATACACGTACACATACCTATTGATTTTTAGCAAATAACCTTTCAAAATAGTGCTTCAGCCTTAGGTAGGTGTCACCCGGTTGTCCAAACACTGACTCATTCCACAGTTCTTGTATATTTAGATTCCCTTTATTGATGCCTGTATTATTTATTTTCGATATTCAACATTGAGTCTTCATTTAAATATTTTTCGCAATAAAAGTTATCAGCATACATGAATCTATCTTCAAATTCGTGCATAGACAGGAACAGTGACCACCTAATTGAGACTGATCAAAAGCAACTTTAAAACAAAACTTCCAGATAGGGCTTCCGTCCTTCAGTGATTGGCAAACCCTCTCATATATACAGACGGCTCCAAATCGGAAGAGAACACCGCAACAGGAGTTTTTTGCGAGGAGCCTCACATTTAAATTACCATACACCTTGAAAGCCATTTCACGGTTTTCCAGGCGGAAATCAAGGCTATCCTTGAAGCTGGAAGGTATCTCCTTAACTCAGACACTGAGAACAAGGAGATTACAATCTGCTTGGACAGCTGTCAAGCCCTTGTGAAAATCTTTTACATCCTTCAAACTTGTATTGAAATGTAAAACCACTCTGAATTCCCTTTCTCGGAACAACAGGGTAGTGGTGCTTTGACTGCCAGGTCACAACGACATCAGCGGGAATGGAAAGGCGGACGAACTTGCTTGGCTTGGTGTAACCTCGGAGGTATCCTCCTACACAATTGGGATAGCACCAAAACATCTTGTTATTTGTTGATCCATCGTTGATCATTGATCATCCTTTCGGTTACAGGCATAGTAGAATATTTTTACTTGATCTCTTGTCCATAAATCAATACGTTTTTTATGCTCTAGATTAAATATTAGGATATACTAAGAATGTCATTTCGTTTGTAACACACAGATATAATGCTGATAGAGCAAAATGGGTTGGGCACCAACGCATAATATTAAAAGTTATTTTGACTTTCTGTTTGTCCGTCTGTTCTCACGATAACTCGAGAACGCGTACACAGTGCTGAAATTGTGCACACTGGTTTTTAAAAAAAAGTAATTTTAATTCGATTTTCACTATATATTTGGGTACTGCCTGTAAGCGCGTCGACGTAGAGAGCTGATATTTGGTATACAGCGTTTTCATAAAAATAAAAAATAAAATTTCATAAATGAACTAAATTGGGTAATCCTTTCTTGGTGTTGCCCTACAACACAGTTTTTACCATATTTTACTTTTATTTTCATCTACGTTATAATATTATTGATCTTAGACCAATTGTAAGTTTTTCTCTTGTTGTGTTTGAGTTGTTAGTAGGAACTTTCGTCTTCTCTTCTGCAATCGAGCTCTTCAGCAAGGTCATTAAAGTCAACAACAACAACAGACTTGTCCAAAAAGTAAACCGAATTAGAAGAATACAGTATTTCAAACCCATGTCTATGAATTTACATAAATTTCGATTGAACACCTTTGAATTGAATGGCTTACTATATATTGAGTCAAGATCATTCTCGTAATCCACAAAGTAATTTGTAGATGAGATCGGAATTTCGTTAAATACACGAGAATAATTTTTAAGGTGGTAATTGATCGATGGAAGACTAATCGATCGTCTGGAAAGCAAACTCTTCATATTATCTTAATGGAATTTGCAGGTACATGAGACGAACTGAGTTTGGTTCGTGAGAATGGTACAATATATATGATAAGCTGGATTCATTTTGATTCCAAAATACAGTATCATGTATGAAATTAATTTTATAATTACTTCGTGGTTTCCCTCTTTCGAATTATTTTGTATAGAAAAAAGGGTATAGCAGTCGCTGATTCCTTTCTCTCTACCGCTGCTTTGTAAGACGAACTACATGTGTATGTAAGTAAATAGGTATGGCGATTATTGTGTTCTCTGAATCAACTTTAAGCCACTCTTCATTTGCTTATTTAGAAATGGTGACTTTGACCAGGTCTAGAGTCAAGCTAGTTCTGTCGTAGCTGTAAAGCTCCTAAAGGAATCGAATCAGTTCGACATTTATTCTGCTCTTGCGATCAAAAGAGATGGGCTATTTGTTACCTATGTACTTCTTCTCGTAGCTGGAGGAGCTACAAGGTGTAGAGTTTAGATGCATCCTGGGTTTCCTGCAACTATTACTCAGCTGAGAATTTTTGTTTGGGGAATCGTACCCATTTGGTTAAGATAAATTTTTTTAAATAATTTTATTAATAAAGTTATAAAAATTTTATTACGATTGGAAAGATAAGAAAGCAAGCTCAAGTTATCAGAAGACCCTTTTCCTGTATGAATAGTAGTTTAGGGCGCAGGATCTATTCAAATCAACCTCTTGTCAGTTTTCTTAGGACAAGTTAGGGCTGATCTACGCACGCACAAACTGAATAGGAGTACACGCGTGTATATGTAATAAAATACACTTTGTATCATTCGAATCGCAAGCTCTGCTCTAAATTGGGCTACACACGAAAGTGTTCTAAAAGAGTGCTAAGATAACCAGTTATTAGTACTGTGTATCTGGTATAGCCCAAACTGTGTTTCTCGTATATCACGAGATAGTGCTCAGTGCTGAGTTTACTGCTTCAGCAAATGCGTGTCAAAGATGGTGATATTGTCTTACTTTTTCTTATATATATTTATTTCAAAGTAAGCCCATGAGCGGAATTTTTAAGAAGTGGTGAAGGAAATTAAAGATTTTTTGTTATTTCAATATAAAAGATTTGTGATTTCTTTTTGGAAGGATTTCATAGATTTATATGGTCTACATCCTCAGTTATGGAATAAAAAGTGAAAATTGTAAAAACAGAAACTTTTCAACGTGAAGTATAGAAGATTTTAATGAACAAAATGCGATGATTTTTTCGGAAAGAATTGAAAAAAGACAGGTTAAATAAAAGTTTGGCAAGTTTATGGTATCACATATTTAGGATCTATTAATCCTAAAAAAAAAAAAAGGAAGCTGCCTGGGAAGGAAGGGAAGGTCCTACAATATATTCCAAAGATTAAGCAACTGCTGTGGATGAAACGGTAAGTAAAACATAATTTTGAATAGTTTTAAAGTTCATTATATTTATTATTATTTATTATATGAACAATAGCGTCTACGGTGATAGACAGAATTAGCTTCTAATGTGCTTTACGTATGTGTTAGAATCTAGAAAACTTGTTTCTTGAACGTTTATTAAGGGTTTTTCATCAGTCAGATCTCCGGATGACTTTGACTATATAGTTTCATTTAATTCTCCATCAATGGGAGCGCATCGCCTCCCATAAGCACCAAAGAATATTTATCTTGGAAGGATAGTAACTCTTCAGGTTAAAAAGAATATTCATAGTCAGTTCTTTGAGCTTTCTGAAGAATTTAGTACCAGAAAATATTTCTCTGTTGGAAACATGGCCATTATATCTAACCTCTACTACCATTAAAAATTCATAATCCACCATTGCCATTTTCTAATAAATGTAACACGACTCCAATCCTGGAGATTTACATATTCCGACGTTTTTTCAATTAATTGTCCCAAGGCAATTTGGAAAGTTCCACGACTTGTCCAATTCTAACGCAATTTTCTTCCGTTTTTTTTTGCATCTGAAATGCAATAAATAAATCTTTTTATTGTGAGATTTTTCAACAAAGGTAATGACAACAAACAATAGGGAAACAATAAAGAACAAGACGAAAAGTTATAAGTGGTTTAATTGTAAGATCAATAATACATAAATATTATACCCCAGATGAAAATAAAAGTTAAATAAAGTGAAAAAGCAAAGTTTGTATGACAACACCAAGACGGGGTTGCCCGATTTAGTTAATTTTTAAAACTTTATTTACTATTTTTATAAAAACGATGCGTACAAAATTTCAGCTCTCTACGTCGACAGTGCCCAAATATAAAGTGAAATAGGAAATTTTTGTATGGCAACGCTAAGAAGGAGTTACTCGATTTGAACCATTTTCGAACTTAAATCTATTTTTTTTTTAAAAGCCCATATGCAAAATTTCAGGATTCCATGTAATCACGTTACATGCAAAAATCAAAATAACTTTTAATATTATGCGTGGGTGTTCAATCCATTTTGCTGATGTTAAGATAAGTTGAAATTTGAATTTGCGGCGTTGAGGTTGCAGTATCAAAACGATTAAATGGGCCTATCGGGACGTTAAAAAACGAGCATAGGCCTATACCTTCGATTAGATTAGATTAGGGAGATTAAGCGTGGCGAGTGGCCTTTGCACTACAGCCATTCATTTGTTTATAGTTTCGCGTTTTCTTTATAGTTCCTCCCAACAATCCCACTTTTCCTAGGAAGAGCAGTATTTTTTTTGGGTGAAATTTCTTCGAAGTCGGCAGGCTTTAAGAAGTATGAGGCCCGGAGTCCACAATGTGAAATGGCCTTGCATTCGCATAAGACGTACTTCGATGTTTCATCCTCTTCGAGACATAGCCTACATACATTACATCAGTGGGTAATATACCCATCCGATGCATATGTTTGTTTAGTTTTCAGTGTCCGGTTAGGACTCCTGTAATGATTCTGAGTTGATTCCGAGACAGCTTAAAAAGATTCTGGCTCTTCTTTGGTGAGGGTCCTTTACTGGTCCTTTTGACTTGTCTGGAGCCTGTCATTGAAGTCCATCTCTGGTTCATTCTGTTTTGGATTCAGTTTTGCATGGTTAGTTTTACGGTGTTGTAAGAGATACCGCAAAATGATTCCGGTCCTATGAGGGGCATGGATGCGCTCTTTTGGCCAGTACGTCTGCGATATCATTCTCAATAATTTGTGAGTGTCCTGGCACCCAATGAAGTATTTGGTGACCTAAACCTTAATAGTGGTTTGGAGAAGAGTTCCAATGAAGCATTTATATGCGTTATGGATTTGCTTACATTCACTATCGCTACCTATAATTGTTTTTTTTTTATGTAGGTACATATGCTCTTTAATTAAAACGTTATAAAATGTAACTTCAAATGTTTCTTAAACAAAAGGTAAACGATTAAATAGGCAGTGGTGGACCTAGAGATTTTGGTAAAATGTAAGCGTGTTTATATATTTATTTTGTTTACTTTTTTATTAGAAAAGACTTGAATGACATTGTCAAAATGTATATCATCTCTTAGTTGCTTTTCTATGGAGAGTATCGCTAGATTTCGCAATCTTAAATCACTCAACGGAGAGAATTTTAAATTAATTTTAATTTTTCACTACTAGCTACCCTGATGGATATTGTTAACCAAATTCTTTACAATATTATTATGTTGGGAACAAAGACTTTCAACCTATGTTTTTACACCCTACATGAAATCATTGGGGGTATACTAAGTTTGTCATTCCGTTTTTAACACCTAGAAGTAATGATGGCAGAGCAAAATGGATTGGACATCCATGTATAATATTGAAAGTTATTTTGACTTTTGCATGTCCGTCCGTCCGTCCGTCTGTCTGTTATGTCTATCCTCACGATAACTCAAGAATGCGTGTACTTAGAGCTGAAATTTTGCAGATTGGCTTTTAAAAAAAAAATCTAAAATTAAGTTTGAATATGGGACAAATCCGGTAACTCCTTCATAGGGTTGCTATACAAAAATTTCGTTTTTCACTATATATTTGGACCAGGCCTGTAGCTGAAATCAAATTAAAGGTAGGGCATCAGAAATTTGAAGTAGGGCGCAAATTTTCGGTGCATTTGGGATACATCTGTTCAAATGAAGGGACATAATTTTGAAAAAGTAAGCTAGAACCCTCATTTTATTACTTTTTTTTTATACGTGACCTGTTAACTAAAACAGGTATCTACAATAACAAGAAATAAATGGACCAAACAAGAAACACAACATGGTAATAATATTCAATATAATTCCAGTCTTCGATTTACTATATTGTGGAATTGTCGTTGCACTTTGTCAATATCTTTTTTGTTTGTTCTTTTCCATTCAAATGCAAGAAACACCAAACCTACCATTGATTCGTAAACCATTGACATTCTCTGAGGCTTATTGATAGCAATTAATGTCGAAAAGGTAGATTCGCACGAAGCAGTATACTACATCCGTGTTGCGATTGATGCAAGTAGTTCATACGTATCTCTGAAGGATTCCCTTTGTCTGTATAGAACTTCTAATAACTCATTCAAGTACATTTGCACAATAGTAGCCTCTTCTTTGGAAGAAATTTTAATACCTGAAAAATAATTGCAATTACAGATTTGTTTTTGTTTTTTGCATTAATTTCCTCACAACAATTATATATTTAAATGTTGAACAGTTTTAAACTTTGTCCAACTCATCAAGACAAAAAATTGAATCTAGTAGATCCTCATTGTCTTCAAATCTTCTGTTCATCTCAGCTGTTATTATGTCTACAGTTTCATAATATTTCGCTTTAAATGGCGGATCTTAATGATGGAACATTAGCATTTAATCCTCCAAATGTCTTGCCTTTACTTGTGTCTTCTGTTCTGGGAACTATTTTGAGATTCTTTTCTACAATTTGGTATTCTCAACTTCTTCCAAAATTGTCTCATACATCTGTTGACCTCAATTTCTTCCTGGACACAATTTATTATTGATATGGCATCCTTAATTCCCGTGCTTCGATCCCACTTACATATATAATATGGACTGCTTAACCTTCTATTTCATGTGGGCTCAATTGCTTATGTCAAAAAAGTTCTTACGCCGCCCCGGTGCCAACATTGAAAAAAATTATTGGCGGGAAGTTGAAAAAATGAACCCGCAGCTCGAAAAGCGATTATAACCTTTCGAATTTCTGCTGCGAATCTAATAAATATATTGCCTTTGGTAAAAAAATTTTATCAGTAATAACCCTAAATAGTTAATTTAAAAACGTACCAACTTATTTATTTATTGCTTACAGTTTTCGCTCAATTGGTACTTGGTCCTTAGACTGAAAGAGTCAGCAATATAAATGTGAGCCCACTTTTTGCAGTGCATTTTTATGAGCGTAGTCAGTTCATATTATACATGTCATTGTTCGAGACTCTGTAAAGCCGCATCATCCGGTTGCATTTGGACACTGTCTGAGAACGCGATAGCGTAGAGTGCTGAATTTTCGTATATAAAAAAATGTGCTTTTGGGGTTGCCATATAAAAGATTAGGATTTTTACGTATATTGTGAATACGATCAGTCCTAGATGTTTTTATAAACTTTCCGAAATTACTTTTTTGCCTGGAAATAACAAAAATCTTGAAAAATCCAGCAACAGTGGGTCCAATCTCCCAAATACGAGGTTAAATTCATCGCGTTTACGATGAACGATGAAAAGGAGAAATTCGATTAATTTTTGCTTCACTAACGTCGCGTGCGGTTTTGTAATCTAACACTCCATTCACATTCGATATTAAATATCAACGCGCGCTACGCGGGTTACGCGTTTGAAATTTTTAATCTGACTCCTGTTTTAAAAAATATTTTCTTTATACCACAAAACGGCGTATCTTTATGTGGTTATCGTCAATTCCAAATTAACGGCACAATTATCATAATTATTTATTTTTGTTTTTATATAATTTAGACAGAAATATGAAAAATGCCGCCCCAAAATATGTGCCGCCTAGGTCGGACCGTGGGACATATAATAACTGCTATAAGATTACGCACATCATTACGGCTCTTCCCCAGCAGAGATTCAGTCCTTCTAGGACAAACCTAGTGCCACAGCTGTCTTGAAATCACACATCTGGTCAATTCTCCCCACCTGCGATTAGCCAGCTTCCAGATCTGTACGTCTAAAATCCTCTTCACTGATTCTTGGGGCAAACCTATGGGGCTCCTCTGCTAGACATATATTCATCGCTGAATCCTTTCTTGCCAGAGCATCCGCTGCCTCGTTTCCAGGTATGTCATTGTGGCCAGGCACCCAGCAGAGAATAATTCTATGATTAGCGCCCAGTTTCCCGAGTTCACAGCGACACCGTTGCACTTAGCGCGATCTAATGATGCTCGAATCCAGAGCTTTGATTACAGCTTGGCTGTCAATACAAATTCTAATGACCCGATCACTGGGTACAACGTGAGTTTTGCAAATGGCCAGGACCTCCGTCCTGGAGGTACTCATTAAGTGCAGGGAGAAATTATTTTATATTTGTTAGGTCGAATTTTGAAGCAGTATTTTATTAATATTTTTTATTTAATTTAATTAGAGTTTAAATTTTTTTATTTATCAGAGCTCTAGGGGGACAATTGCTCCGATCGCGGCCCTCCTCTCTGTATCCGTCCTTGACCTGTAGTACCAAAATTCTCCAAATTGTCCGGAACTAAGGCCAATGGAAAAATACTAGGCTAATATTAAAAAAAAAAAGACAAAAAACCCCCATCTAAGAGAAACACTTTTAAGAACGTGCGATACTTTCTCTGTATAAAATATAATGAAGAACATAAACATAAAAGTCCTCCAATTTTATAGACTTAGTATTTATATTGCGGACCTTTCAGTAATAATGTCATTACTTTATCAGAATGGAATTAGTAATGATCTTGTAAGATTTTCAGAAACTGTAATAATATTCAGTAATGATGTTATCCGGATATTCTGATATTCAGGCATCAATACTTGCACATAGTGCGGATACTGTTATTTATAATGACATTCACTTCATTATTCATTTCATTTCTAAGTTCGCTTCCAATTTTTGGAGAAGTGTGATAAAGGTAGAAAATGTCTAGTAATAGTCACAGCAGTAGTAGTAGTAGTAGTGATAGTACTCAATCTTCTACGGGGGAATGTACTGAGGATTAGTGCATTACAAAAGAGAGGGAACTTCTTCGGACCTTCATTGAGACCTTTGAAAGTCTAACGGAACTGTGGCATCCAAAAAATCCTTTTATGAAAACAAAATAAAGAGGAATTTGGCCTGCAAACAAACTGTTAACAATTTAGGTGAAAATGAGACCAAGCTCTAAACATGTTAAAAGGAAAATAAACACCATTCAGTCTAATTATTGAACATTTTTAGTTTAAATGATAGTAAACCGTCACTCCACATGCTCAAGGCGCTAATTATAGGGCTTGAAAGTAAAAAAATTGGAATAAAATTCCTAATTTATTATTTTTTTATTTTAATGTTTTTCCCGCCAAGATGCCTGATAACTGTTACATATTCATGTAAGATTTGGAAACATCAGAATAATAATTGTCACGGTTTTTGAGATAAACCTGTTTCATTAATTTTGC
This sequence comes from Dioctria rufipes, assembly GCA_963924295.1. NCBI lineage: Eukaryota > Metazoa > Arthropoda > Insecta > Diptera > Asilidae > Dioctria > Dioctria rufipes. Next base: position 33,067,037 of record OZ002742.1, read on the forward strand.
TACTAACGATAGGAATTACGTTTAATTTTATGCAATTCCATGAAAAATGATAGCGGAAAAGTTGTTAAAATTAAAAAAAAAAAAAAATCCAAATTTTTTTACTTTGTCATCCTATAACTATCATCTTGAGGGGAATGGAGTAATGGTTCCACATTGGAAAGCTTATACGGTTTACTATTATTTTGTGAAAAACTAACAAATTTTTTTAATATACGCAACACTTGAGATTGCTCTCCCCCACCGTGTGTTATACATTTTGTTTCTAACATCTCAACCTATCTCCTGTTTCATTTATGACCGTCAATTCAAAATCACTTTGCATATTCTCGCAGGACATACACTCCGAGACATTTGATTTGAAATTTGAAAATTTCCTGGCGTTTTATTTTGAATAGCCGACTCTAAATAACTTTGTTATCTTGGTTGACTCGTAGTCGTTGTGCTGGAACTTCTATTACATGTGAAGTAGATTTACTACACTTTAGAATTTTTTACTACACTACTGTATACGTACACCGCAGCGCATTGGCGTAGGCTTATTATTACGCACCAAATATAACATAGAATAGCATAGTGGTAGTCCACAAGTCACTCACAATCAAATAGAAATAGTCATCAGGCACAGAAAATATTTAGTACATGTGATATTAATAAAGAAAATACTCTAAATTTTCTTCCTCAGTCAAAAATCCCTTAATTTCAACAAATTTGAAAGTTTTGTCCCTCAACCGAACTTTCAAGGAAAGAACCTTTAAAAAAGCGTTTAATCCCTCAGATCTGGGAACATTGTCACTACAATTCATTTCTACTACACTTTTGATAATTATTGAAAATAAGCAATAAATATTTAATTAAATTACCAATTAAGAAATTTTTCGATATACAGGGTGATTCAGATCAAGATTCCTTCCGGTATACCATGCGATTCCTTGAGGTAAGCTGATCAAAAAATTATTCCACATAACCCCCCCTTAGAAACCTTCCTTTAGGAGTTGTGGCCAGTTGAAGATTTCGCCAATATTCGTGAGAATAAATGAGTATAAGTTTTGAACCACCCTATAGATTTTCGTTATTGTTAGCTTATTAAATAGCCAAGAATAGTAGCTATTGAAAATGGTATTACTCTGTATTTTTTAATTAAGCATCTTTAAATTATTCTCAAATATTTCCAAAACATTGATTTTTTTACATACAAATTTCATAAATACCGTTATTTATTTCAAAAACTTTTGTGTGTAAAAAAATCGAATCGAGCTACCATTCTTGGCTATTTAATAAGCCAACAATAACCAAAATCTATAGGGTGGTTCAAAAGTTATACTCATTTATTCTCACGAATATTGTCGAAATCTTCAACTGACCACAACTCTTAAAGAAAGGTTTCTAAGGGGGGGTATGTGGAACAATTTTTTGATCATCTTACCTCAAGGAATCGCATGGTATACCGGAAGGTATCTTGATCTGAATCACCCTGTATATGTTTCATAAAAAATTTCTTAGTTTTTCAAAATTTTGATAATTGATAATCATATGATTATCCTGAGTTTTTGTGGGAAAATATTTAAAATATTTGTTGAGATAATTGCATTTGAATTCGAAAAAATCATCAATTTTTTTACTCAAAATTTGGATTTTGAAGGCCTCTAATTCCGAAGACATTAACAACAGGAAAAATAATTTCACATATTCTTAATGGGCATTTGATTATCTATCCACTAGAAAAAGATTCATTCCGATATCTTACAAAACATAAAAGATATGGGGATTTATTTTGAAATACTTAAGCCCTCCATTCACTTACAGATTATTTACAGATCCGAACTGTAGATATATTTGAATTCCGCCACCCATTAACAGTTCAAATCGTACGATTTGATCTACAGTCTACAGGTAATATGCATGTGTATGTTGAAAATTTGTACGATTAGATTGTCAACCAGATCGGAAGTTCATGGACTGCAGACTATAGATCTGTAGATAAATACACCACACATGCAGTTCATCGTCATATAACAAGACTGCAGATTTGTAAACTGCATACAAAGTGTACAATTTCATTGTCAATCATTATTTTCAGATCACTTTGATATTTTCGTCAGATAATTGTAGTTTCTCATCATGCCCAACATTGTTAGAAGTACAACATTCAATGAATTCTGAAGTATACAGGAAACATGGAAAGTAAAATATGACAGAAAAAAAGAAAAAGAAAAACTTTATCAGGAATAAATAGAACGTTATAAAGTCACTACTAATTCTGATAGGAAAAAAATTTAATAACCTCATCTGTGAGATGCTTTGTGAAACAACCAATCTTTCACCCAGAAACGTTTTTACTCTTCTCTCGTACTTCTGATAAATGAATTATTAAAATCAGAGCAGCAATTTTCTTCTTTGACAAAATCATTTTAAAAATTCAACCGAATTATATGATAAACGTTAAAAAACAAATTACGATATGGACTGAAGACCCGAACTGTAGGTGTGTGTGCTTAATCGTCAGTTAATATTAAGTTTTCTATCTGTCAAATTTCAAACTTACGATCTGATCTGATACTAGTGGGTGGACGAAAACAGATTTGGACTGACAGATGCTATCTACAGTCTGAATCTGCAGATAATCTGTAAGTGAATGGGGACCTTTACTCAACACTGGAAAATATCTTCAAACCCATGTAGCACCCAGTGGAGGAGGGGAATTGAGATAGACCCCTTCTATATATTATTTTTCGTTTCTTATCGAGATCTATCACCTCCTTTCATGTGACCATCCTAATTCGGGACACTCTGTATATTCGTTACCAACGCATCATTTTAAGCACGATGTACGGGTGTTCCAGGAAAAGTATGCAATACTGAAACCCCTAAAAGATGAGGTGATTTGTAATCGAAAATGTCATATTAATTTTTTTCGAATTCGTGTTATTTTCGAAATTACAGCGGATTTTAGATTTTTTCGAAAATGAGGTCCTTGCAACAATTTTTTGGCTGTAACTCAGCTCGTTTTTCTTACTGAACCGCCATTTTGGTCTTGTTTTATTCGTATTACTACTGGCTTTCATTTGTAATAACTAGCTTTCAAAAAAATTTCTAGATAAGTAAAAAATTAACGATATTACTTCAAAAATGTTTTTCTTTTCGAAAAATTATCTTCTTTGAGGGTCGAAAATCTCCTAAAGTAACCATATTAGCATAATTTGTTACCTTTCAGACAAATACAACATTTTTAGCCTAGCTCAAGTACTCCCCGAGATACAGGATAAGATGTCTTGCAACATACCTCGCCCATACTTGAACGAAATTATTTTGAAATTCAAATTTTTTTTATAATGGTGGGATAATTTTAAAACATATCTTTAGAACTGTCGTTGCCAAATAAAATAATGTAAAGGAATATTGGTTTTTCCAAAACACGTGATGAAAATAAAAAATGTTATTATTTTAATGAAATTTACAATGCAGTTTCTAGCCTATAAGTATGATCTAAGTAATACTAATAACCACTAATTTAAAAATTGCTCAAATACTTGACCGTCGCACTGAATATATTATGCCTGCTCGTTGCATTTCTCGGCCTATACGGTTACCTGATGCGACTATTCGATTAACTAAATCGTCGCGAGATAAGATCTCCCTTTCGTCCTGATAAACAAGATTTTTTAGGTGACCCCAAAAATAAAAATCCAGAGGTGCTAAGTCCGGTGATCGAGGAGGCCAACGAATGTCGCTTCCACGTCCAATCCATTTGTTTGGAAACCGCTCATTTAAGTACTGCCGTACCCGTACCGCGTAGTGTGCTGGAGCACCGTCGTGTTGAAACCACATTCTGTGTGTGTGATGCTGAGAGGAAGGTCATCAATAATATTCTCCAAAGTTGTTTGGAGAAATTCTAAATAATTGTCGCTGTTTATATTGGAGGGAAATATTATAGGACCTACTAATCGAGTCCCAATTATTCCTGCCCAAACATTGACACTAAAGGACCCTTGAAATCTGGCTGCCTAATGTAGGAATTCATCATAAAAATTAAATACCAATATATTTTTACATGTGGAAAATTCTTTACCTGTGGAAAATTCTCTACCTGTGAAAAATTCCTTACCTATGCAAGATTATTTCTTCATCCGAAGATATGTGTAAGATTACGGCATTACACAAATACCATTACGTTTTGAGCCGCGATTGATCTATTTATGGTGTGATACCTGAACTTAAAAGGCGGTTTATTTGACTTCATTATGATAAGGACAGATTAAAATTAAGAGTGCAAAATATGTTATTAATAGTCCTAAACATATATGTAATTATAAAGTAAAGGGTTTTCCAATAAGAGGTGTTATTTTAATTAGCCCGCTATTTCGGTAGATGTCACTTTTGGAGCTGTCATTTTTTGACATTTGACAAGTAGAAACTACGCCATTAATAAAAATGGAACGATACACGATTCAACAACGCATTGAAATTATTAAAATTCACTATAAAAATGGTGAAAATGTGGCAGAGACGGTTCGTAAAACTCGAACATTTTTGAGTCGTCGTGAAGCACCTTGTCGGACCGCAATACAGAAATTGGTAGAAAAATTCGAGCTGTCGGGACAAGTTAGTGATGTGAAGAATAAAACCCGTGCACGTCGCTCAAGAACAGCCGAAAATATTGCTGCTGTAGCCGAAAGTGTTGAAGAAAACCCAGGTTTGTCCATTCCTCGTCGTTCTTTGAAATTAGGCATTCCACAAACGTCATTACACCGTATTTTGCATAAAGATTTGGATCTTAAGGCTTATAAAGTTCAGTTAACACAGAACTCAAGCTGGCCGATCATCAACAACGTCGAGTCTTTGCTGATTGGGTCCTTGAAATGCATGAAAATGATCCGGAATTCCATCGAAAACTCATCTTGAGTGATGAGGCCCATTTCCACCTCGATGGCTTCGTCAACAAGCAAAATTGTCGCATCTGGGGCTCGGAAAACCCAAGAGTTATTGTTGAAAAGCCTCTCTATCTTCAACGTGTGACTGTTTGGTGCGGTTTATGGTCCCGCGGGGTCATTTAACCTTACTTTTTCGAAAATCAGGCTGGAGCAACAGTTACGGTGAATGGATTGCGCTATCGACAGATGAGTAATGATTTTTTATGGCCGGAATTGGATGGTATTGATCTGGACAACGTTTACTTTCAACAAGACGGCGCTATGTGCCATACAAGCAACGAAACCATTGATCTTTTACGGGAAAAGTTTCCGGACCGTGTTATCTCTTGAAGAGGTGATCACAATTGGCCACCGAGATCTTGTGACTTAACACCTTGCGACTTCTTCCTTTGGGGCCACGTGAAAGAGAAGGTCTACGCCAACAGCCCAGCGTCGATTCAAGACCTCAAAGATGGAATTCGTGAGGCTATCGAGGACATAGGGCAGCCACTTTGCGATTTGGTTAAGGAAAATTTCATGAAAAGGATATGGTCCTGTAGGCGTGGTCGTGGTGGTCATTTGGCTGATGTTATTTTCCGTTATTAACGGCATACCTTCCTCTTTATAATGAAATAACGATTCGATCATTTATCTCAAAAAATGACATTTATCTTTGAATATCAAAATAACACCTCTTATTGGAAAACCCTGTAGGTTTCACTCGATTTTCTTGCTTCAGTGCTTAGTTTTCCCACCATTATAAAAAAAAATTTGAATTTCAAAATAATTTCGTTCAAGTATGGGCGAGATATGTTGCAAGACATCTTACCCTGTATCTCGGGGAGTACTTGAGCTAGGCTAAAAATGTTGTATTTGTCTGAAAGGTAACAAATTAGGGATGTTTTCTGTGGGCACGGAATAGTTTGCTAATATGGTTACTTTAGGAGATTTTCGACCCTCAAAGAAGATAATTTTTCGAACAGAAAAACATTTTTGAAGTAATATCGTTAATTTTTTACTTATCTAGAAATGTTTTTGAAAGCTAGTTATTACAAATGAAAGCCAGTAGTAATACAAAAAAAAACAAGACAAAAATGGTGGTTCAGTAAGCAAAACGAGCTGAGTTACAGCAAAAAAAAAGCGTTGCAAGGACCTCATTTTCGAAAAAATCTAAAATCCGCTGTAATTTCGAAAATAACACGAATTAATATGACATTTTCGATTACAAATCACCTCATCTTTTAGGGGTTTCAGTATTGCATACTTTTTCTGGAACACCCGTACATTGTAAGGAAAAATGTAAACATTGTCTAAGAGTTTATTACAATTTTAACATCCTGTGTAAAAAAGGCTCACCGGCAATACAACTAAGACCATAGGTATGAGGCTTTGTTATCGCTGAATTTATTGCTATGTAGATAGTACGTATCTAAAAGCTTTCAATTGTACAAAAAAAAACAAAAAAAAACAAACTAGATTCGGTGCTATTAAGTCTGCTGGAATGATACTCAAAATAATCCGACAGAACCGCAGCCACACTGGGGGCTATGACATGAAATCTGTTGTAAGTACTTTTTGTACTGTGTAAAGTTTAATTTTCAACTTCAATAGCCACGTCAGTGGAGCTTTACGAAATCTCGCGAAAGCACTTACAAATGCACGTAAAAAAAAAAAAAAAAAGAAGCAAAATTTTTACCAAATAATTGCGACTGGCATTAAAGAGATTTTGTTTTTTTTTTAAAGATTTACCTAATCTAAAAAGCCTACCGAATGCCCCTTTGTTGGATGCGGTGGAGCTTTTACACTAAAACTTGCAACTGCCTGCAGTATAAATGGGTACTTTTTGTACTGCAGTAGTATATATATTCTAAGGTGCTGCTAGTACTTGTGCACTTTTATAGTGAAAACTTTGCTTTCGGATAGTAGTCGTGGACGTGAATTTTCTTCTGACAGACACGCGCTTTTCTATACATAATTCACTACACTCTCTGGGGGAGTCTGGGATCTTAAATTGATTGGGATTTGGATTGAGATTTGGATGTTTTGACGATACGCTGTGATATGTGTGACTGTGAATTTGTTAAAGGAAGAGAATAATCAGTACACATCTTGTGTGTTTAGTGAAGTGAGAGCGAACGCGACTTGTATAGCTGTCTAGAGAATCTAAATTTAAACAAATTTTAGGGTAGGCAGACGACAGACCCGTAGATTACATTTTTGCCGCTTTCCCCGACATCATCCGAGAGAAAGATGTCTGATCCAAAAACGGTTTGAAGAACAACAAAAATCGGAGAAAAATATTTTCTTTTTCAAATTTTTTTTTATTTCTATAAACTATTATTTAATGCATTTTCCATAAGTTTTTCATTTTTTTTTTGCGCTCTGCATCATTGAGATCGTTAATTTTCGCGGGTTTTGCGTGAGTTCAATCGTGACAAGTTCTTGTGAAAAGGTCAAGTGAGTTGCATTTCGCTGGAAGTAGGGAAGTGAGTTTTACTTAAATTATTATTATTTTACTAGAAAAATTTATGGTATTCTAAAATGTTTTACTATTTAATTTAATTATTAATGCGTGATATTTTATAAGTATACAATTTTTGATTATTTAAAGAAATCGGCGAGATGGAAAGATAAAAGTGTCTTCGAATTCGATTCATAGCTTAGTTCCCCGCTAAGAGTTTTATTTTTGGAGTGTTTTGTATCCTCTTCGTGGTTTTGCTTGCTTGATTTGTTCTCAGGCAGAGTATTTACGGTATATCTTTAGAAGTGTAAGACTGAGATATGTATTCGTTGTCTGAGACTATAAGGGATGCTCTACCTGCTTATTATTTGTTAAGTAATTTGTTTTGTTTACTCGACAGAACACACATAGGTACATGATTTAGTAATAGATTAAATCAGTTATGAAAAATGCTGTCGAATTATGATGAAGTTATGTTTTTATTTGACTATTTTAAAATTTTTCGTTTGACAAAATGAATAGGATTTTCTTTTTTCAGCTTTATTTAGGTACTAATTACAAAATTTAGGAGCTTAAAAATCACAATAACAATTCTTTGTTATGTCCTCTAAACAAAAATATAATAATTTTTTCAAAAGGTTAAAATAATTAACAAAATTATAATTATTTATAAAAGGAACAATGAAAATTCATTTTTTCCATATCTAATGGGCAAAATGAAATACTGTGTGATTTAAATGCACAGCTCACAAACAAATATTTCGGTTCTGTTCAGTTTTTCGGCACAAGATGCTCAATGTCCATATGTTAAATCTTAGCCAACTTTCTACGGGCTTAGGGCGGAACTTTATTTTCATCCATGTTAGTGGTGGATGATAAAATTAAATTCTGTTGTCCCCTCTTAACTTTTCGTTTTCTTTGGCCAGTTATAAACTTTCCTTTTGGAACAGATAATAAAATATCCAATGGGACTATCAGTGGATGGACCAGTAGTTTCTGTGTGACAATTGTTAGCCTGTGTTTGTTGTGAAGTCGATATTGGTTCAATGATGTCCGTTCAAGGAGGTTCCGTCGATGGAACATTTACCAGTTCCTTATTTAATTCAGCTTCCATAGGGATGTTAGTTGTTTTAGCAGGTTCATATGGATGATCAGGGAAAACATTGAGGTTTATAGGCCAAATTTCCGTATTGTTGAATCCACTGTAGATTTTGAACAGTCATGCGCTTGACTGAGTAAAGAACCAATTTGATAATGTATCACCACAGGGTGAGCTTTCAGGCAGTGATAAATTTCCTAATAAAAATATGTATTCAATGGTCCGTAAAAACAAACATCTAAAGGGTGAATGCGATGAGTGCAACAGGGTGGTAGACAAAGTAGCACTATGTCATTTGCTTTGGTAAATTCTTCTAAGGATTCGAAGCCGTTGTGACTCGCATGACCGTCCACTACCAAAAGTACTTGAAGTGCTCTACAATTGCATTTACATGAGATTGCAAATGACCAAGCCATTTAAGGAGGACTTCGGCAGTCATCCAACTTGAGTCTTGGGCTATGCCAAACGTTCTGGTAGGTGCATCGTTCAGAAGCTCATTTTTCATATTTTTTGCGAGGGAATAGAAAATATGCAGGCACGAAGAATCCGGTAACATTGGAGCCTCTCTCGGTACTGGTAAGCACACCCACCCTTTTTTTTTCCAGTTGTAGCTATTATTTTTTGGGGTCTTTGTAAAGCGGATAGGCCAGACTTGTCAATATTGTAGATCCTACTTGGACGAATGTCATGCTTGTCTAAAGCTTCTTGATATACTTAGAAAAACCTTTCTATTTCGGACTTGTTAAATGCTTGCATTCGGGCTGCAGACGTTGATTCCGATTTCTGCAGTGATATAACTTTATGCCTTTTAATAAAACCAGTTAACCACTCTTGTCCAGCGCGTTCTTTATTCTTAATAATTGAATATGTAATACAGTTTTTTTTCTGTAAGTCTAAGAGCCAGTTATCGCATGTCACCGCAAGTTAGTTTACAGTTTTTATAAAAAAAAAGTTATGTTAATGACCTTTTTGTAAAAATAATAGAGGTTAAATTAAAAAAAAAAAGGTAAGAAACCCCGAAATTTTGAGTTTAGACAACCATAATTCTTGAGGGGAGAGGGCTCTAGGGCTGATTGAGCAGTCGTTCGAAGGACATGGAGTTTTGCATACAATGAGCTCCTAACTGTGACCATGCATCCTGTAGTTTTTAAGATACAGGGTGAAAAATTAGCTTTTTTTTTAATCACCCTGTAAATCCTAATTGGTTGATATGCCCCACCCCCCCTGCCCTACAATTTTTGGTTCGTCTATGTGAGTACTATCACCTCCCGCTCTACTGACTACCTAGTGGGAAACACCCTGTATTTAAAGTTTATACGTGTCTGCGCAAAGTAGCTGGGGGAACACTTTACTTTTTAAATGCAGTAGCCATCCCATTTTTGAGGTGACTAAAGCCTCTATAGTTTTTTTTTTCATACACAAAGGAAAGTCACTTTAAAAATTTGTCCCTACAATTAGACGACTATGGAAAAATGATATGCGTGTGTCATTTTGTCCAAATTACACCGAATTAATTTCATAAATTCAACACCGGTGTAAGCACAATCAAAAATTACAAAAACTATTTTATCAGACAATAATACAATATACAACAATCCAACAAATTATGACAAGGATACAAGAAACCCGTTACTTAATTTTACCTCATAAACGTAAGATTTATTAAATTTTAAATTTCTTGCGTAACCAAAAATATCGCACACGATGCTAGAATAATTTAGTGCTAGAGTTGCAACTTATTTAACATATACCTTTTATGCTTAGAACATATAACTAAAGGAAGCGCAATAAGCCCGAAAAATTGCGGCATTTCCCACTATATGGTGGAATTTTGTTTATGTAATCGTTATGTTCATGGAAGTAGTAAATCTGAAATATTTTTGAAGGGGGGTTTGGCGAAATTACTTAAAATAAAATAAAATTGTAAGCTGCCACTGACACATTAAGAAAAAAATAATTTAGAACATAAGAACGTAAACAAAGAAATATTTTGAGAGTATTTGCGGGAAAAAAGTTTAATTTCAGGACTTTAGCATGCCTGAGAGACTCCTTCCCGGGATTATTTCGGAAATTATTCCAACAGCACCGCACAATTCATTGTTGAAATATTCTCCCGTTTATTAACTTAGTTCAAGGCTTAATCACTAAATTATCAGTTCGAATGTTTTTATTTAAAATAAACACACTTAACGGAGCAATTTAACGTTTTTAATTAAATAACACGCAAAATACAAGACCACGAATCTGACGTTTCATGACAAAATTTACTAATGTCAAGTTCACTTGGTTAAAGCTTGATTAAACTTGGTTAAATTCTTCTTACATTTCCAACCCTTCGCCTAAAAACTGAGTTTCCCTCACACCGATAGGGTTTTTACACGATATTTTATTTTGTCCATATTTCCCCTATTTTCTTTGTTTTCGTACCACCATCAATATTGAAAGGGTATTTGTTATTTCTCAGACATGAGGCTTTTTGGTCCTTTATAGGTATTTATTTTTGGTACAATCTTTTAAAAATTTTCTTAAAAAGCTTGAATTTTTTTTAAATTCAAGCTTTTTAAGAAATTAATGTTTTCTAACCACCTGCATAGAGTGCATACTGTGTACTAGGACCGTTGAAATATATCATCAACTAGCGTGGACTTCTAATTGATGCATTTTATTGTCATAAACTAATTATAATATCCTAATAATCCTATAGATATCTTCATTAATTCATTTAAATTTACACCTCAGCTCTCTGGTCAGTGCACTGATGTTTCACGCTAATAAAACCGTTTCCATTTGATTCGGTCGCCCCCCAACAACAGGTAAATTTGTTCTCCCATATAGAATTATGCAATGATATGGAACTGTGCTCGAAGGCTCGAGTGCAGGTCAACGTCATCAACCCAGAAGAGTTTGATGTATGCAACCTACTCCTTTTATTTTGTAAATGCAATGCCTGTGTAGATATAGATTTTGAAAAGGCCGATGAATTATGATTCTCCTTTGGACTCAGGTCGTAGACCTAGGGACCTTCAAGGTCAAAAATCTGTAATATTGTCTGCTTAGGGTAATTTACTAGTAGTGTTGTCTTAAGGTATAAATGCGACGGACACTCTCTGGAGGCCCAATTTGGGGGCTATCAGCGAGTAATTAAAAATTTAAATTATGATAAAATGCACATTAGAGCGAGTAATGGATCACACTATGTTGCTAAAATGGCCCTGCTTACTACTCGTTTAATTCACTTAGTGAAATTAACTTTTTTGTACAACTTTCGTTTTGTAATCCTTTTAGATAACTCCAATGGTTTATTAAGGATAGCATTCGCTTAAGAAGAGTGATTCCGTTTCACTTTTAATGCAGATATTTTTCAATTTGCAAAGCGATAATATTTTTTGCTAGCCTGATTTTTAGGTTATAGTTGGGTCTATTTTTCTTAAGAACATTTTCGACTCTCTACAACCTTGTTTGGGTGCCTACCTATGTCTATTCGTTTAATAATTCTGATCTAATTAATATCGAATGTTTTCATAGACCAATAATATAATTAACACCACTTTTTTTGCTTCTTTGCCAGCGAAATTTTATCGTTAAAATCGCTTGTAACATTTCCGTAGTCATCCTATTTGTGGTTTTGTTTTTAATTAAGTTGACTTGGATAAACGCTCTTTGAACATTTTCGTTTGAATGTGATAAACACAACAATTTCAAGGTCAAGAGATAAATGTTTTCAAAAGAATTTGATCCGATCGAGTCTTTATAATTTTTGATTTCAATCCACAAATCTTCTGTTGGCTTAGATTGCCATTTTATATTTTTTAAGTTAAGCAGCGTTAAAACGGCGGTAAAATCTTTTGATTAGCACTAATTTAACGCGCAAGCGTTTTGCCAGCGATTTGTCCGCTAAAAATCATTCAAAAGCACTAAACTTAACGCTGAAAGCATTTGCCCATTGGGCCATCCCACGCGAGTATTCCTGATGTAGTATGCAAAATAGGTTTTCTGGAAAAGAAATGAGAAGAAGCAAAGAGATATTTCTCCAAACTGTAGAGATATCTCTTTGCTTCTTCTCACCCCTTCCCCAGAAAACCTGTTTGCATACTGCATCAGGAATACTTGTGTGGGATGGTCCATTGTCTGCAGAAAATGCACAGACAAAATGTTTACTCCTTTACGGATTCCATTCTATCTCTTATTCCTGAAGACTTATGCGATATAGTTGTCTCTCCAACTAACCGATCCAGTATCTGAATTATTTGTTATTTCGTTCTATAACTAAATATGTATAGACTAAAAAAAAAAAACTAATCAACAAAATTAGTTGAGGTAGTAGCTATTGCAATGGCAGCGAAGTTAGCCCTTGATATAGAAATCAACCGAAAGGATATTGCTATCTTTTCCGAGAGCCAGGCAACCTTGATGGTTCTGAGTGGTCCTTGCATAGTATCTAATCTGAAGGACTGCAGGACGTCTTTGGATTAGCTGAGGGAGGGGACTCGCTAGCCAGGTTCGGCTCTAGTTCTCCCTTTTTTTTCCACTAGAACCTGTTGTTGGTTGCCACCTCAATGATGGAGTCTTTCCTTAAAGCGGATGTTTGTGCGAAGCATCAGCAGGTGTACGAAACTGTCTTTAGATAGGCCAATTAAGAAGCTCACGAACGTTCTCTTCTGGGGCTCGGAAGGAAAGAGCACAGAGCCATGGTCGGTATCACCACTGGTCATAGCCTTTTTCACGCCCATCTACCAAAGATGGGAGTTCTTGGAAGTAAACTTTGAGATAATTGAACATTTTCTATGCGCTTGCCTATGTCCAACATAGATGAGCTGAAAAACTTACACTTTTCTCTCTAGCAGGCTAGCCGCCTTGGCCTCGGTGCTTGGAATCTTTCGTCCTCCTGCCTCCGAAAAAATACTAAAGTAACAGTACTAAAAAAAATTGCATTTCACTGGCTCTCCTGATACATATTTTAACGTAGTCCGTTTGCCATTTGAAACATTTTAATGTGAAAAGGGGAATGCGCATTTTAGGCCCGACATCAATAGACATGAAAGAAAGTGTTTATTTCAATTAAGCTTGCGAGGGAGGGTTAAAGTTTGATCTAGTACATTTTGTAAATTTGAGTACCCACACTCCTATACTCGGAGGCTTATATAGCCATCCCCATACTTACTTTTTTTAGTATTTCCATCTTTTATTCAAGCTGAGGTACTAAATTGTTCACACCTTAGATCGGCTCTAACTCAATAGGATTATGTCCGATCGGAAAATACATTTCACTGTTCGCCGCAGCCCATTGTTAGCTTCAATTTGTAGAAGAAAATTTTTCTCTGGATACCTTGGGTGATGGTAGGAACCCCCGGCAAGGGGGGGGGGTCGATTCCAAAACGGCATATTGCAAATAAAATTAAAGGTCTCGCCGAATACTATCGGGTGGTGTTCGTTTTTCCCGATCCAGAAAACTTTCTCGGGACGTTTTTGCTACCGGAAAATGGGTTTTTTCATACACTTGGGTCACACACACCCCAGTTACTACATTTCGCATATATTTTTGCAGTTATTTCTTCAATGTTCTCTAGTTCTCTGCTGTGAACATTTTTTTCAGTCAGGAAGTCATTTTACATGACGCAAGAATTCCGCTCAATAACGAGAAGTAGAAAAGTCCACTTTTTCACCCTAGAAAGTCGCTCAAGCTACATTTAATTGAGATAAACATTGTCAATAAAACATGTTCAGATAATCAAAATGCATCGTTTAAGGTATCTTTTATGTCTGTTGATGTCGGGCCTAAGGTTGTATGAAAAGTGGGCATTCCCCTTGTGAACATTTTGTCCGGAATTTCTGGTTTAATTCCTAGATTTGAATGCTTCCGCTTTGAACGCACCTGGTTAAGTAATGGCGGAGAAATTTTCTCTAGTCGTCGTGACATTCGATACAGAGGCAGACTTGTAAATGTTATTGATTTTGAAGACCTAGTACTTTTGTGTATGGCTGTCAGGCTTCTTAGAAGATTGTTTGCGTTACAACGATTTGTATTATCTGTGCTTACCATTTTGTGTTTTCGAACAGTTGGTGACATATGTATCTACATATGTAGCCAACCTTGCTGGTGTCATCCAATGAGTACCAATCTGTACCTCAAAGTTATCTTCTATTGTTATTTTCATGAGTCCTTAATTGTTAATTGATTATTTTCTTACTTATCTAATCTTACTCAGCATATTCCTTCTAACGAAGCCTTTTATGATTTTATTAAAACTCTTTCTGGTGTGCCATAAGGCAACGATTTTAGACTGGTGTTCTTTAACATTTATATCAATTCTGTATGTTTAGGTACTTCTGACTTAGATTTCAATTCTTTATTATACTAACGATTGTGAAATATTTCTTAATATTTCAATCGAATACCATTAAAGGACACAATCGTATTAGATTGAAATAATTAGATGTACCTCATAAATGTAATGTTAGTCACGTCCCTTTAAATTTTAATAGGATCATAACCATGTTTTTTTCTTGCAAAACGATTTCCTTGCGTCTTTCAATTTGATTACAGATTGGTGCTGTGCTGATTACATACTTCAGCGAAATAAATAAGTAATCAGGGTCTTTGATCAGACTTAAGTAAAACCGGGGCACTTTCTGGCCCACATCTTTGAATTTCCGAATTCATGTGCAGATCAGAATTTGATTATAACTTACTTTGACTACCCACATCGTGAGGAGGTCTGCACGTTTAAGGCCCTTCAGTTTTATTTAAGTCTGTTCTAAAGTTGTGCTGATTACTTATGCTGTTGATGTAGTGACCCAAAATTAATCCTGGCCTGTGACTCTAGAGGACGCCACTGCGCTTGATCCTGTGCGATTTCTTATCAGTAGACAGTGCCGATATCTCAGTAAGTCCCACTTTGTGACCCATAATTATTTTCTAGAAATTCATCTAATGTAAAATCTAACCGTTTTACTTCAAAGTTTTTTTTACCTATTTTATTCCTTACTGCAGTCATATTTATGGAGGCTCCGGGGATTCAATCACTTTTCACTTTTCAAACCATCCATTCATGTTATCGAATCCCTTACATCTTGGCGGACAGGTGGATCTAGGTTGAAACTAATTATTTAAGATTTGGGAGGTTTTTCCATCTTGAGATCTCTGCTTATTTGATGCGATATTGACAGCAAAGATGGGGTTAATTTTAGTTAAGATTTCAATTTATCTCTTGAATCAACCGAATCTAACGTAATATTTATTAAATTTTAAGAAAGGAAGCGATGTGTTTTTATTTTACAAAAGTATAGTTTTCTGTCAAAATTCCCTCCAAAACTATAATTAATTCTTTTCAGAAAACTGCACAAATTTTGTAATTAGAGTCACATAAGTAAAGCACAAACAAAACAGACAAAATGGATCCCGAGGCATTTCTGGACATGGCCAATCAGGTCATTAAGCTTAAGATGTTTCCATATTTTGACATCGCACACAGTTTGCTCTGTGCCTTAAGTGTACGTGAAGATCTAGGAGCTGGCGCCCAAGCATTCTCAAGGAAACATCCGCTTGCATGCTGGCTATCAACTATGTTGGTTATATTCGCTGGAGGAATGGTGGCTAATGGCCTACTAGGTGAACCAATTTTAGCTCCACTTAAAAACAGTCCACAACTAATAGTAGCGACTGTAGTTTGGTAAGTCGTTTAGAAATTTTACGTGGTATGAAGAGAAATACAGTTATTCTTTGCAGGTACATAGTATTTTACACACCTTTCGACATTGGATATAAGGTCGGAAAGTTTTTACCTATAAAAATTGTAGCTAGTGCTATGAAGGAGATTTATCGGGCTAAAAAGGTTTATGATGGAGTTTCTCATGCAGCCAAATTGTATCCGAATGCGTATATCATCATGATCATAATAGGCACACTAAAAGGTAATGGAGCCGGGTTTACGAAACTCTTTGAAAGACTAATTCGTGGAGCATGGACACCGACCGCAATGGAATTTATGCAGCCGAGCTTGTAAGATTATTGAAACTATTCTCAGGACTTTTTTTTGTGTATTTTGCAATTTAAAATTGTTGTTCTTTTACAGCTACACAAAAGCATCCCTGGTTGCTTCAATTATTTTCGTCTTAGATAAAAAGACGGATTGGATTTCAGCACCTCATGCCCTAGTCTACTTTGGTATTGTCATCTTTCTGGTTTACTTTAAACTTTCATCAATTCTGTTGGGCATTCATGATCCTTTTGTGCCCTTCGAAAACTTGTTCAGTGCTATTTTCTTCGGTGGTATTTGGGATAGCTTAGCTAAGATTTTGGGTCGTGGCCAAATCAAGGAGGGTGACTCAAAGGATGTTAAGAAGACGAACTAAAGTGATCAAATCTTTAGAATGTAATGACGATAAATGCAACTTTTAAGATACACACTTGCCTTAGACTTTTAAACAATTCAAAATTCATCGCTGCGAAAAACTGTGAAGAATCTCAGGCGCGAAATATCTCGACTATATACATTTACAATATTTTTTTTTTAATCAGATCCCACTTTATAGCGGATCCCTCTTTAAACTGGGTATTAAGTGGGTGGTATCCAATTTAGACAGGGATTCTTTGTTTAGGTTTTAATTTGGTAATTGTACGTTTTTGTTTTTGTTTTTTTTTTATATGATTTTATGATATTATGATAAGAGTCATTCAACTTAGAATGAGGTCGAAGATCACCGAAAACCTTGTGATCTCGTTTTGTACCGTACGAAGCTAATAAATTTTGAGATACGAATAAATGGAGTTTTTAATCGAATCATCATCATCATTGACTCGATTCATTCTATAAAATGTTTCTTAATTTCACATAGCAAGATGGATTTCTAGTTGCCGTCAATAACTACTTTCGCATAATCTAGTATCGAAAAATATTTTTCATCAGATGGAATATCCAAAGTGTAATTAATCCGACGCAGGAGGTTACTCCCCTATTTGGACAAATATTCACTTTCATAGTGATTATCATCTCTGCAACGATTTGTTGTTAAAGGAAACTTTCTTGCACAGATTGTTATTTTTCCATTGTCGTCGTCATTGGTCGCAAATATCACAGAATTCCACGATTCATTTCTTAAGATCACTACACACGCTCAAGCAAATCGTATGACTTGGCATGCACAAGCTAAGTCATACGATTTGCATGAACGTGTGAAAGTCGATGCTTGAGTTGAGATTAGATGTCTGACATAAATTAAATCAGCGGAAATTATTGCGTACAAGCAAACGTGACGACTTTGCTCTAGAATTGAACTAAAGTCTGCATAAAAGTCGTTGCGTGTGGAGGCAACAGTTAATATCCGATTTTGTGTAGTTCAATTTTATAGTAAAGTCATAAGTTTTGCTTGTACGTAATAGTTTCGGCCGATATCACCCATGCTCTCTCAAGCACAAAGTTAATACATAGTAAGACTTAAAATAGCAAGTAGTATGTTGCTTAAAGATAGTATCATTACATGGCAGTAAGACGTATATAAATATAGTAGCACGTTATGATATAAACTAGAATGAGGTATTATGACTAAATTAACAAAAGTAAGATACCTACTAAGAGTAGGTACTCAGAACTAAAGCTACCTGGCCACCTGGGTGCTAAAGCTAAAATTAGTAAAATTCAATTCAATTAAAATTAAACTTACTGCATGTTAGATATGTATTAAAGATATGTGACAAAAATAAGACACTGAGTACTAAAGCTTAATTAGCGAAATTAGCTATAATATAGAACAACCTCAGATTAACACGATGGTAAGACGTTAAAAACAATCATAGAAATAGGGATAAAAGTAGGTAAAACGCCACATTAAGTGGAAGTGCACCAGGCTGACAGTTTTCAGAGTCATAGAATATCTAGTATAGAATTTGAATTGAATGTGCATTGTAGACTCAGTATTAGATACTAATATGTTAAAACTAAATCACTAATACCGCGACTAGCGGACTATGTTTCCTTAGACTAGAACTGTGTACCTATAAATCAATCCATCCCTCCATTCATCTAGGAAATTAACAGCTTTTTATTAGATTAATGAGAATAAGTAGACAGTAGAACGAAAGTAAGATAGAAGGCTGATCTGAATAAGAGGTTAAGTTGATTTTTCATAATCAGGGAAATAAACGGGGATTAAAAACATGAATTACATTGGATAAGTATCCTTTTGAGAGATGGGTATGTAATTAGAGGTAAGTAAAGCTGCAGAACTGTTGCAGCTCGCAAGAAACAAGCTGATGAGTTAATTGCAGGAGTTAGAAGACTATTAAGTACAGTCTGCCGGCTCGCAAAAAAAAAGCTGATGAGTTAATTGCAGGAGTTAGAAGACTATTAAGTACAGTCTGGAGGTTGAAAATCAGAGACCTACACAATTAAGAAACCCATAATGCGCTACATGCACAGTTATGCTACAGAACAAGTCTTAAATTGGAATCAAATACTAATGACCGGTTTCACAGTCCAGGCTTAAGCCAGAGCTTAGCTAAGCGACGGGTGAGAGAGAAGAACTGTTTATTTACCAGTTTCTTGCGGTCATCCCATTTCTCGAAATGTTGTGAGCGCCTCTTATTATAATTTTTTCACGGGTCACACTTATTATACATTTGTTCGTCGCTTATATCCTCTGCATCAGATAACTTCTTAAACTGTTTGGTTTCTTCCAAAAACGACAAATGGAATGCTGACACTAGGTGCCAGACAGTACTCAAAACTGCTAATTAGATAATGCAACTAGATAATGCAATGTACAACCATACAACTTGCGAGGTGCAGAAGTAAATTATCGATTAGACAACAGAAGAAGTAATAGAGCACAAAATTCATTTTTGTATAAGGGACTACAACTATTTAACAACTTACCAATGGAACTAAAACGTGAAAATAGATTTACTAATTTAAAAAAAGGATGCTTGGAATATTTAAGGACAAATAATACATAATTTATATGAAATCTATATAATATTTGTCAATTTAAGGTTTATATGAACTAATAAATTATTATTATTATATATATTATTATTATTTTTCGCTTGGAAAATTTCAATTTAGTTTTAAAGTATAACTTTTGAAATATGCATGTTCGTTTAATAACAGAAAATATATATTTAGCCATAATTTCCTATGTGTTTCACAGCAACATCTGAGGCTTAAGCCTTCGAGATGACAAGCTTAAGTTAAGCTTGCCTGAAGCCACTGATGTCACTTAAGCCTTGACTCTGAAACCGAAAAATTTATTATGCCGTGGCTTAAGCCTTCACTGTGAAACCGGCCAAAAGAGTTAATATTTGAAGTTTTCTAGAGCAGTAAATACCTGTATTAGGGGATGAAACATATTTCAATGCCAGCCATTGTCCATAGATGCTACTGGATCCATAGTGAGTGCGAGTACAGTAGAAGTGTCCCAATGAATAATTTGCTTGCCTATATGCTGCTATCATGCTATACTTTTCGGATATTTTGAAATTTCTGATCGGACGCTATGGAATTACTTACCCGCGATTTAGGTGATAATATAATAATTCCATTTTAATTATGTGCTGTGAATATGTGATACAATTATTATTTATATCAATAACTGTAACTTGGTTGAACACGTACACAATGAAACTCGGTAATCATAAGAAACTACTATGGAGCAAAATTATTGTGATGACACTTTTTGGGACAAGTATAACAAAATTCTCGTTTTTTTTACTATCCTCATTTCCATCACTCTCTCCATCGCTCTAATCAGACTATTCGTTAATTTTTTTTTATATGATTTTTGGGCATCTTCACAGACAGCTAAGGGCTGGTGTTAGTGAAGAGTACTTCTCCTATTTTTCATCTTTTACCTTTTTTATTGACTCTTTGTTGTAATCAGTTTACACATCATACTATTGCAACATTTTCATGTGCTTAATTCTTTATTAGTTTCTTGAACTTGTGCACTTGTTCTGTATTTTTTATTTCTTGGTAACATGTTCGTACACTTAATGCGTTTGGGTTGGCCCTTAAACAATTCTATCTAAAGCTACCACACCGCCTCTTTACTTTCAACATAACAACCAGAAATGTTTTGACTTTTGACTTTTGTTTACATACCAGCTGATTAGTTAAATTGTCAAACCTCTGCAACTGCCCAACGGGAAGAAATACTTGCATTGAAATTTTCATTTCAGCGTTTTTCTTTATTATTTGCCAATAATTAGTAAATTTCTAACAACAGAATGGAAGAGGAATTTGAGGATGATGGCTGGATGGGAAGGCATAAGCCCGGAGATGATGAGGTAAGTATATTTTTGTGCTTTTAGTAAATTGCATTATTTCTAACCTTCATTCCTAGGAAAACAATGAAGAAATGCTTGAAAATCCCCAAGAAGTATTAAAAGAATGTCTAGATAAGTTTTCAACACCCGACTATATAATGGAACCAGGAATTTTCACTCAATTGAAGAAATACTTCCAAGCCGGTGGGACTCCTGAAAAAGTCATTAATCTTCTATCAGAGAACTACAAAGCTGTAGCCCAAATGGCAAATTTACTTGCCGAATGGCTTATTTTGGCTGGTGTAAAAGTCACAGATGTTCAAGCGATGGTTGAAAATCATTTAAAAGACATGATCCTTCGTACTTTTGATCCTAAAAAAGCTGATACAATTTTCACGGAAGAGGGCGAAACTCCAGACTGGCTCACGGAAATGATTGATCACCATACTTGGCGGTCACTGATTTATCGGCTTGCCGAAGAATATCCAGATTGTTTGATGTTAAATTTTACGATTAAGGTTTGTTTTTGAGTTATCATTACCTGAACAATTTTCCCTGACTGGATTGTGATTGTTTTAGTTAATTTCTGACGCTGGATTTCAAAGTGAAATTACTTCAATATCAACGGCAGCCCAGCAAATTGAAGTTTTCTCCAGAGTACTTAAGACTGCTATTACAAAATTTCTAAATAATCCCGAAGATATTCAGGGAGCGATTCAAGAATGTGCTCGAATGGTATGTCATGGACAGCATACTTATGTGTATTCCCAAGTACTGGTACAAGTGTTGTCCCAGGAACCTAAAGGAGGCTTTAACATGAAAAGACTATCTCAGGAAATAACAAAATACGCGTTAACAAAGTTGGTAATATAAATCCAATACAAGTATGAAAATTGAGTCCTTTCATTATTTACAGCAATCAGAATGTAACTCCTATTACGATGGCCTTAAATGGCTCCGCTGCATATCCACAGGCGTGTCAAGCCTTGACTTCAATGCTTTCCCGAAAAACTTTGAATCCGGCAGATATAACAGTACTTTTTAGAAATTATTCAGCATCAGATCCGCCACCAATTGATCTTATCCGTAACCCGCAATTTCTTGATCTCCTTGTGGACTCCTTGTTTAAGGCTGGTGTCAAAATTAATCCAGAACACAAATCAAAGTATATTTATCTCCTTGCTTATGCGGCTAGCGTGATTGATACACCAGGAAAGAAAGGATCACAAAACAAACGCACAATAAACAAGGATGAATTAAAGTCAACGATTCAAGCTATTGAAAAAGTGCACGCGATATGCAACGTTAACAAGGGATCAACTGATTTGATTGCAGAGCTCCAGACGATTTATAATTGCATCAGGTTTGATTTTTTTCGCTTCCGTTAAAATACAGAAATGAACCTTTCACTTATGCAGATTTCCAGTTGTCGGAGTAGGAGTTATTCGATGGATTGAAAATACGGTCACTGAACCATCTTACTTTAAGTTATCCACTGACAGTTGTCCTCCTCATTTGGCTATTTTAGATGAAGTTGCCTCTATACACTCTTCTTTGCATGGGAAAATTTTGAGCTTACTTGTAAGGCTCTTTGAGTCAAAACAGGATGAATTGGAGATTTTGGTGCAGGTAGGTCTAGTCGATGTTTCTTAATTTTTATTTTTGGGGAAATGCTAAATAATTGAGATTTTTAGTTAGAAATGAAGAAAATGTTACTGGATCGGATGGTGAATCTTCTTACAAGAGGTTGTGTGGTTCCAGTTGTAAAGTATATCAAGCAGTGCTGTCAGAAAGGGGACACGGATATTTCGCTTATTCGTTACTTTGTTACAGAAGTAAAATTGTGTTTTATGTTAATTAATTTTTGTTGGGTGCTTAGGTTTTCAATATTTTAGGTCTTGGAAACCATAACACATCCCTATTCCCCAGAATTTGTGCAGCTCTTTTTGCCTATGGTAGAAAACGAAGAGATAACGGGTTCAATGCGAGGAGAAGGTGATAATGATCCAGTATCCGAATTTATAGGTAAACAGATGGTTTGGATTTGATGTATTTAGGCACTAAATTTCCTTTTTATTTCTTTCTTGCAGTTCATTGTAAAGCACATTATACAACTATGTGAAAAGGAAAAATTTTATTATTAACATTTTTTACAGATCAGTAAAATTTTAAAGACAGAAGTTATATTTTTTTTTATAGAGTTAAGTACCAATGGGTATACGTATTTAAAAAAAAAAATTACATAATAGCTCGAACTGGGGCTATTTGAATGATTTATATATATATATATATTGAGTGCATTTCTTAATATTTCTACGGCTCAAGAACTGGAATCGATTCTGAACCCAGAGACGAATGTTGAAATTTAAAGATGAGAGCTGATTAGTAGCAAATCGTTAGAATTCTGTTTGGGTAGAAAAGACTCAGTTTCGCCAGTGCCGATGCCTCTGGAGAAACAGAGTCGATCGATTTTCGTCATTACCCTAGTAAATGTTCCAAGTAGTTTGCATAATTGTGGGGACCGAGAGGATTGGAATTTCGCAGCAACCACCATTTCATTGCAAGAGTTTGGAGCGACAGCATTGAGCTTGAAACTCCACTGAACATCGGGAGATATGCTACATTCTTGAGGCCTAAGCTTTATGCCATACCATCGCTATCTGACAATAGTCAGGCAGCCATTATAGTTATTCCATCTGCTGCAGCGATATTAAAACTTTCAAGTGACACGACTGAGTAAAATTCATAGAAAGACCTAACAAACGAAATAAAAATCGAAAACAGAGAGAAATGTGCGGTGACCTCTCGACTTTTGTCACTTGCTTTTTCTTATCGACAACTCTCACTAAATTCTCAGAAATGTTTCAGGTAAAATCTGTCTATTCTTCTTTCGTTGGAGTGAGGTGATAACCATAATAAGAGTGAATTGGTCCCCAGCTTTTTCCAAAACACTCCTCTGGAAATTTCCCTATACATGCTCCATCAACGGAAGGGAATGGGTTCGAATTCGAAATAAATTTACCTCTGCATAGCTATGGTTACGACGCAGCTAAAGGGCTATAATCAAACGTGTATCTGAGGAGCATAGCACAGCATCATTTGGAAGAATCATACGGCATTTCATGGAAATTATGTGGGTGGATGGAAAAGTATCTGAGGTAGACTATTAGGAACTGTCCGAATCCCAGGCACTACAAGCTCCAAGTTATGAAAGGCGAAAAGTCATACTGATTAGTTTGAAAACAAATCCGAAACATGCTACTGCATGCTCCCTTTTATTCAGGGTAGTTGCTGGAATTTGAGCATAGCGCGAAAGGTGGAGTATTGTGGTTTGAAGATAAATTGAGTGACCTGCCTGAAGCTTAAGTCGAGGCATGTATTCTCGATGTTGACGAAATGCTTTTTCAGTTTTTCGACTTTGGACAACAAAAATTGGTGGAAACTTTTTAAAATTTTTGGAGCTTCCCTCTTTGGGTGTTGGCACTACACCTGAGATCTTCCAGATATTGGGAAAATAAGAGTTTTTGAGACAGTTATTGAAGATAACTGTCAGAAATTCAATGGTTATAGCTGGAAGGCTTTTAATAACCATGTTTGAAATGCTATCTGGGCCAGAAGATTTTTTAAATTTAATTTTCCGAATAATGGCAAAAATATGTGCTTGATTCGAGAAGTAACTGAATCTTGTGGTGGGTTGGAGGAGAATTTTGAGTCGTTGAAGACCGTGAAACTGGTGCGTTCACTCTGGTTATGAAAGTAGTACATACTATAGTGGACATCTAAGTTAATAAAGAGAGGACCAAAATCATAATATTACTACAATGCAGGGATTCTGAACAAACGTAATAGGTATTATGATTTTGAGTTTTGACTGATCCTTTCCTTAGTGACAAAGTAAAAAGTTGAGAGCGGATAAGGTAATCCTCTACACCTGTCACCAGAAACATAATTATAAAATGTGAGGTTTTTTTTTTTATTTTTTTAAATTGTTATTTATTTATTAATATAAATAATTTTAAAGGGTAACCTTCCCTCCTTTTTTTCGAAAAGGATTACCATGGTTTGGCAGTCGTTATTGTGTAATTATTGATTTCAAGTTGCCCTGCTGGAATGGATTATCTATGGTATCTTGCCACTCCAGCTCGTCATGGCCCGATCAGTGGGTGATTAACATCAATTCGCTTCCCGTAATTTAAGATGGGTTAAAGTTTTTTTTTTTTTGGTCCGACGCGAAATGCCACGTACAAAATAAACAAATAAAAATGAAATAAAATTTTGCTTCCAAATTTTTTATAGCGTATCTCCTGAAAATATTTTATTTATTTATTTTATTTATATTTTTAAAAAAATTCATTTTTTTTTATTACAATTTTTTTTTTAATTTTCTTATTTTACCCGCCCGAGGTGTTGTCCCTTTTTGCCATTTTTATAATTTTTCTAGAGTGTACTTTGTTGGGGGTTGTAGTAAGGAGGGAAATTGTTGGATGAGTTGTAGTAAATAAAACACTGTCTTCTTATTACTATTAAGTATACTTTATTAAAAGGTAACAGGGAAAAAGCTAAAATTGGTATAAGTCCAATCGTAATGATACCCTAGATGAATGCCCGTATGTAATATCATGGTCATCCCTATGTGCCAATTTGATTGTTAACTGTTTCAGGCACAGATTTTTTGTAGCAATGTTAGATAAGTAAATTTTATTTTAAACTAGTCTTCGGGTCAAATATAAGCTATTTTAACATTTTTTTTTAATTTTTTGCTAGGGGGTTTATTTATGAGGGGGTTAGTTAAGATAACCACTGTGAAACAAATGTACACAAATTCATATAAAAGTTATTTTTATTTATTATCACAAAATTGAGATCAAAAACTTATGAAAAACTGCCACTTATTACAAATTTCCATGATGATCATTAAAACATGTTTTTCCTTCTCGGTAGCCAAGAGGTACCTTACATATTTTGCAGCTCCATACAGTACGCACCAGATTTTTTTTCGTGCTACATATACTGCAGCGGCTGGAAGTGCCACTTATAGGCTGATGGTTGGGTTTAGCAAGCCTTATTGCGGATGGTACTTCAGGTTGTGTCTCTTGATGGAAGCACGGGTAGGCCGAATTTTATTAAGCTTATCGTTATAAGGAAGGCTGGAGATGATTGTCATTTAGTTGTAAGTTACCAAGCATCCAAGAGAATCGAGTAAGTGGCATAAAGGATGATATGTACTCATCACGCAAATCAGGTGCAGATGACCAGTAGTCTCTGTAACTTGGACTCTTTTTTATTCCCGTAATCAAATTGAGCGCAATGAAGACCGACATCTCTTCTGTAGTAACTGATCTATAGACATTTCCTTTCTGTTGGTCATACGTGATGTGTTCCATAACATCATTTGTCCATAGAAGCTGAAAAATTCTAAGAGGGGTCAGTTGTTGGCGTGCCGCTAGACTAGATATATATCGCGTCAGGCAAATGAACTGTTTGTGTATACAGTCATCAGGAGCTAACATTGTATAGGCTTTCTTTCATTTTGTTATTAATACAAATTAAATATTTTTCCAAAATTTCGTTTACTGCGAAAGTTAGAGCTCTTTGAATAAAAACCCTTTTTAGCCCTTTCAATCTAATTTCAAAAATTCATATTTCTGTACTAAGCCGATTTTAATTATCTAAAACGCTTTGGAAGGAATATATTTAAGGTTTTCTAGGACAAATACGAGCAGTATAGGTCCTGAGGATCCAAGTAAAATGGATTGAAATCATCTAGAGAACGCTCAGTCCGTATCGAAGACAGCAAATCTCCAAGCAGGTTAACCAATTTGATATCTTGGAAATCAGCACGAGGTAAGTTACGGACTTCAACAAGCAGCAAGACAGGTGGTTATAATTTTAGACCATTTTAAGCAAGGAAGAAAGTGGTGAACAAATCAATCTTTTGCACCCAGAATTTGGTGACATCATTCCTATCATGCTACAGAAAGTTCAAGAAATTGTAAATCCGGGGCTCATGGTGATCTATAAAAGCTACTTATACCACTCAAATGTTCCACGTACATGGAAGCAAACCAAAGTGATCTTCATAACTAAGGAACTTAGACCTATTAGCCTCACATTGTTTCTATTGTAGACTTTTGAAAGGCTCAGAGACATCTATGGAAAATCTGGTCTAGGGAAGTGAGATTTATAGATCAGAACACGCATATTTAAAAGGTAAATCGGTTGAAACTGCGGCGCTATCCCTGCAAACAATTGGACGAAATTCCGCCGTATCGAAATGAATTCGAATTAGAGGAAACACTCGTAGCTTCAAAATCTCTTCTATTTTTTTTTTTTAGCATAAACGACGTTTTTAAGCATGCCGATATTTCCGAGAATTCGAAATAGATGCATCGCTTGTAGCTCGAATTTTCTTCGATTTGTTTGCTATATACAAAGTTACGATACGACTCATGTCAATTTTTTGCACTATCTTAGAATATTTTCGTATATAGCCCAATTTAGAGCAGAGGGTTAGACTCGTATAATACATGAGGGTTTTATTACATATGAATGCGTGTAGTCAGTTTGGTTGCGTATAGATCAGAGTTGTTAAAGAATGCAGCCTTTTTTGGTTTTAATTCAAAGGAATGAAGAATGCATATTTAGCATTCTTTCATTCCTCTTCAGTATTAGGAATTAGGATATACAATTCCACATTCCTCAAAAAATATTGCCGAATGCATTCTTTTCCTTTTAGAAAAAGAATGCATTACTTTGAGCTGCATTACTCTGGAATGCATTGCATTCATTGAAGCCTGTGTGAATTCACTTGCATTCACTTGCATCCAGCATTCACTTGAATTCAGTGAAATTGTTCCATGAAATTATTTTGTGATTAAGAATGAAAGAACAAATAAAGCACTTTTAAGCATTTTTTTTAAAAGAATTTCAAATCAAAAGTATTTATTCCAGAGACCGAAAATAATGATTATTTTTCATTTGTTATGTGAAAAAATCATTTAAGGAGGAGAAGCAGATGAATTAAATTATGCGAACAAAATACATCTACTTTCATAATGTGGTAGAATTCGACAAATTAATTAATATTTGAAATTCTGTAAAAAAAATGCTTAAAAGTGCTTTATTTGTTCTTTCATTCTTAATTACAAAATAATTTCATGGAATAATTTCACTGAATTCAAGTGAATGCTGAATGCAAGTGAATGCAAGTGAATTCACACAGACTTCTATGAATGCAATGCATTCCAAAGTAATGCAGCTCAAAGTAATGCATTATTTTTTGGGGAATAGAATTCATTTAATTCCATTCCAATTCTTTAAACATACTTTGACTGCAGCTGCCAATTCGTTTATTTGAATGAAAAAATGTATAGGAATGCAGCTCAGAAATAATGCATTCTTTAACAACCCTGGTATAGATCACGTGGAAATAATGAATTATCTTTCTTGCCTTAAGCGTGTATTAACCGTGTATAAACTACATGTACTACGGGTTGATACAAACTCGATACAAAACCCAGTTTTTACGTCGTGTCTAGTCTCGAGTGTGTATCATCGTGTGGCAGGGGACACAGGGGTTTTTGTATCGAATGTGTATCAGCCCATGGTACACGTAGTTTATTCCTAGTAGAGAGTTTCGTATCGTCTACCGGGCTACTGTAGTGTGTTCCTAGTGGAGGCTCCAGTTATTAGTAACGTAGTTGGCTGCTGAAAAGGACCTATATACATAGTACATAGTGGTCAGGGGCGCACCGACAGGTGGGGGCGAACGAGATCGGGCCCACGCTAGAAGGCCAGTTTTCAACGGTATTTAAAAATCAGGAATAAAATTTAATTTGTAATCTTATTGCAAAGTCCGATAAAATAAAATAAAACCTTTATATATAAAATATGAATATAATTAACAGTTATTATTGAGTGGGCTATAAAAGCGAGACATAGCTACTGCCACAGTATATTTCAAACAGTAGAAAAGCTTAGAATAAACTACTGAAAAGTTAATTTCAAAAATTAACTTAAAAGAGAAAATCCCATAAGAGGGAACTATTGAGTATGATATGGAAGGAAATTGTCGAAAAGTAGGTAAGAAGTTGCCGCATTTAGTAGTATTAGTTTCGTGTTAGTACGTCTCAAATTTTTATATTTAAATCAAGTATCTATTAGAACGTTTCAAATAATATTTTTTTTTTTCGTTCAAAGCATTACTTTCCGATTTTTGTTACACAGAATGGTCGAAAGATATAAAAGGTCTATTGTTTCATTCCTCCAAAAAAAGGCATAAAAAATTTCCTCGGAACTAATTGTATATTTCTTAACTTTTTACACATCACAATCTTTTATGTTTTTTATGTTATTTGACAAAAAGCACATTTACTTCCTTTAATTGTTTGATAAGCATACAACACTTAGCGAAATTTAGTGGCATGGTTACAAATCACACAATGTCTCACCAGGAGCTATCACTGATTGCCCAAACGACCAAATTAGATTTTGCTTTTTTTGCTTTCCGTTTTTAAGAAAAATTTGCAAATTTTAACAAGAAATGGACTCGAAAGATATTGTTTTCCACATCAGAAATATTTTAAATATAATAAAGTATTTATTGAGGAAAGAATTTCATTGAAACTGCATTAAAATTGCAAGTAAGGAAAATGTATACGGTGTACCGGTACGGTAGGAAGGTTATTTTGTAGATTTTTTATCAGTTTTAGACGTACAATACCCGTTGTATGTTTCAGGCATGGTTGTAAATGAACGGACTCATCGCTCAACTCAGGACTTTAGTTAGCTCAATCATTGAATCCGCTCAACATTTGAGCGGTGGTTTATCGCTCGAAACTTGAGCGGACTCACAACTTGAACGAACTCAGATTATGTTTTAACTAACATAAGGAAAATCTGATTTATGTTGGCTAAGATAATTACCAAACGATAAATTAATATAATGAATAACTTTTTGTGAGCTTTTCTTATTTGATTGAAATTTCAGTTTCAGTTTCAATTTTAATTCAATCAGATTCTCCTTATGTTATTTAAAACATGATTTGAGTCCGCTCAACTCAAATGATGAGTCCGCTCAAGACTTGAGTCCGCTCAAGTCCACTCAAGCAGTGAGTCTGTGGCGATAAATACAAAGAGATTTGCACCTGACGGGTCGTCAGAGAATTTGTAAGGTTTACTCCGAAATTGACGAAGGAGTTTTCGATTTGCAGAACAGTCTAGATAGTAGGCTTAGAATTAATTTGATGTAAAAAAATTGTGAAATTAGTGATACATACGTCTAGCATACGCAGAGCTGGACAATACTTAAGTAAAAAAAGACTTAAGTACTATTTAAAGTACATATTCGTTACTTAAGACTTATTACTCAATACTTTTGAAATGCCCCTACTTAGTACTTGAACATAAGTACTTGCTTCTATTTACTTGTACTTAAGACTTAGTTTTGTACTTAAGTACCAAGATTTTTACTCAGGTATTTCTGAGTCTATTAAGTACCTACAAATATTTAACTCTTCGTAGAAAAGTAAACACAATCTCTAGCGCAACTCCTTTTTTGTTGAGTTTTAAAGCACGCAAAGAACTGTCAAAGAATGTGTCGCACTCACGCATTATGGCAGAAGCTTAGACAAACTAATAACATACACACAAGACTGGGCAAGTAGGACAAAAACCAGAAACGTCTCGCTCGAATATAAAATCAACGATGCCTCGACTTGATGACATAATCACTGACATGTATAAAAACGAAGAAGGTTGCTCAACGTTCAAATTTTGCCACTCGCGAAAATTAAACGAGGTGTTAAATTATTTATTTTGTTCTGGTTTGTAAATAGTGGGAGTGTACGGCTTCTAAATCATCCATATTAATTAGTACAAATACATTTTGTTCAAATTCACGAATTCATCATAAATTGTAACATTGCAAAATACAGGAATTAAAACGCTGCCTACTTTACATCTATTTAAAATAGCAGTCACAGAACAGATACAATGGAGGTATATCACTTCGTGGAAAAGTTAAGATAATTTGACTAATATTCCAAGTTCAGAAGATACCATATGATGCAAAGCACAGCATAGTATCAAGAAAAAAGAGCAAAAGGCATCCAACATTGCGTCGGCGCTCGAGTGAGCCGATCTAACAAGTTATTGACAAATCGCCAATGAGATTGAAGGCTCTAAAAGCTAAAATTGTTCGATCAGCTTCGACCCAGATATGGGAATTGTATTCCATTCTAGGTCTGATGTACGACTTGTAGAGGAGCCATATAGATTCGATGTGCAGCGCTCCATCAAATGAAACGGGAGTGGAGGAATTGTGATCATGTTTTACAGAGTTGAGACAGCTTTGTAGTTAAGATGCATTGAATTCGACGCTTTTCGCTTTGCCCCAAGCGAGGATATTGTCAAGGTTATTGATCAATGATCTAATCTTGGAAACTCGATTGACAGATGTGACATTCCCTCTGGAGTCCGCAAGAGTGTCAAGGATACTATGATTGGCAAATGCTATGGATAGGATTAAAAGTAAGAGAAAGCAGATCATTAAAGAAAATTAAAACGAGGGAAGGAGAGATAATAGAGCCCTGGGCACTTCGGCATTTTTAGGTTGAGATTCTACTAAAACGCCATCTAGTACGATCGGTATTAGGCGATCAGATAAAATACTGTCAATCTATAATTGAAGAGGAGGGGATATATCAAGCATTAAATGGGCTGGACGCCAGACTTTATCAAAGACTTTTGAAATATTTAGGGCAATGATTTTGGGCGCACTAAAATTGTTAGGACTACGGTTCCAACGTTCCGTAAGAAAAGTCAGCAAATCTCCAGATAAGCGTACAGTCTGGAAGCCATATTGCCCATCATTGATTCGTTGTTTGCTTTCTAGATATTTCATTGACTTGGAGTTAATAATAGAATCGAAAACTTGAAAGAATCGAAGTGAATGAAGTTGGTCAATAATTTGAGGTATCGCTACCCTCTCCTTTTTGGGAATAGGCTGAACGTGAGCTAGCTTTCAACTAGTTGGAAATTTTCCAGTCGAATAAGACGAGTAGAATAGTTTGTGTAGAGGTTTATCAAAGGATGAGGCATAGCTTTTAATTAACAGGGGGTGAGAAACGCTGATTCCCAAAAAGACCTTGAACACATCTCTCCTATGGGTGTGTATTGGCTCTTGTATACATTCACACGAGATATGCAAAACAGATATCTGTGAAGTGAATGAAAAATGAGAATTTGAAGTGAATCTGCCAGCCAAAACACTAGCTTTATCCAGGGGTTCAACAACCACTTCACTATTGTCAGTGAATGTATAGAGAAATTGGTGAAGTTGTTCCTGATGGTTTTGTCCAGGGACCTGAAGTCTTTGCTATCCTTGAGGCTTGCCAAGATTCTTAGTCTAACATTCTGGTCAAAACGAAATTTCCTTATTCGGATATTGGACTTGCAGGTGCTCTGTGTAGTATTGTAGCCTTGTTTCAATTCCTGACATGAACGTAATTGATACTCGCGAAAAGCAGACTCTTTCGCTTTTATTACTTGCCTGTAATTATTGTTAAACCCAGAGCGATTTCGCTGTTGTTGAGACCTACTCTACGAATAAGCAATGCATTCATGCATGTCAAGACTAAGAATTTTACTAAGTTCTAATATGCATTCATCATCATCCCTTGAAGCAAAATAGACCGACCAATTAATTTCTCTAGGATACTGATTGAGATTTTCTCAATCAGCATTTGCATTTTGTTTTTATTTAATGGTTGAGCTAAGTATTCTAGTAAAACTTTTGCATGTTACGAAATAATAAAAAAAATATTCCAATATAAATCTTTTGCTTTAATAATAATAACTCACTGCATCAATATACAATGATTTGTTTGCCGTTGTGTAGTTTCGCTGAATTTCTCCAATTACTAGTTGTAATTGTTTCTTTAAATACATATATGCTTTCAACCGCCGATAATAATCTAACAAGCCGTCTTTACATCGAAGACTCATCAATTGGCAGCTGTTTGCATTTAAAACAAACCTTCAACAACTTTTACCCGAATAAGCTCTATCCTGCTTCAAATACCCTGAAAAAAGCCACGCTCATGTACATACATGAATTTGACAGGTATCAGCACTTCCCAAGGTATATAGAAGGCATGGTATTCCCATTAAAATTTTGATACATTTCAGCTGAAAGCCTGTGACGTAATTCTGTGACTAATGTATATACATTTTTAAACGAAAGACAGAGAGAGGAGAGGAGAGAGAGTATTGTGTTCTCTGTGTCTGTACCTACTTTCCTATAAATTTTCACAATATTTCGTAACTAATGGCTAAACGTGGTTCGTAATGGGAATACCTTGTATTCTATATACCTTGAGCACTTCCTGTTTCCTCTATAG
Source organism: Dioctria rufipes (assembly GCA_963924295.1). Taxonomy (NCBI): domain Eukaryota; kingdom Metazoa; phylum Arthropoda; class Insecta; order Diptera; family Asilidae; genus Dioctria; species Dioctria rufipes. The sequence goes on from OZ002742.1 coordinate 33,100,164, forward strand.
GATTTAACACCCACGACTTAAAGTGGAACGAAGGCTGAGCCGCTAGCTAAAAGGCTGCTTTTTTTACGTTTTGAACGCTTCCAAACATTTTTTATATTTTTTATAAAATGTGCGGTAGAATACAGTTTGTTAGGAGAACTTCAGAAGATCTATTGCATTTTTTTTTTCAGTGATCTTCAGAGAGGGGCGCGTGCCCAATGCGCCACCTAGCTGGATCCGCCACTGTGCTTAGATAAGCACAGGGCGCGCCTTTCGAACCTTCTTTATCCGACCTCTCTTTGGAATTGTAGCACTTATCCTTCCTCTCCTTCACAAGCCAAATCCTAGGTGCGCTATTGATACATCGTGATCGAGTTATCAGGATTTGCACTGACCGTCGATCAAAGCTCTGGACTCAAGCACTATTAGATAGCCCCTAGTTGTCTCAGTAGGAGCTCAGAAAACTTTGTGTTAACCAAGTGCCTACCTGGCACAGTGATATACCAGGAAATGAGGCAGCTGATGCTCTGGACTGAAAGGCTTCAGACATAAATATATGATTAATGGAAGAATCCATAGGTAGGTCCCTAGAATTAGTGGAGATAATTCTAGATTTACACAAGCCTGTAAGCTAACTAATCGCAGATGGAGGGAACTAACCACATGGACGATTTCAAGAGACAGTTTTGCCCAAGATATGTCCTTAAAAGATAGAAACTCTTTTAAGGAGGAATGATATGTGGAATCTTACTGCAGTTATTACAGGATACTATCTCTTTGGCAAACTTGCAGACCGCATCCAAGCTCTATATAATGGCGTCTGTAGAAGCTTTTTTTCAATTCAGGGAAGTAAGTGAGGAAAAATTGAAATCCATTTGCAAAAAAATCAATGAAAAAAAGGATTTTAATAAGTTTATCGCGAAGATGATCATAGATAATTGGTCGGCGTTAGGAAACACCTTGACTTATCTCGTGAATAAATTGATGTATGAGGGCAGGTGCCCAGCGATTTGGAAAGAATCACTGATAGTCCCAGTGCAGAGAGTCATTAAACCAAAAAAATGTCAGGATTACCGTCCAATAAATATGTTGCCGATATTTGAAAAGATATTAGAGTGTGTGGTTCAATAGCAGCTGGAGGTATACCTGGAAGAAAGCAACCAATTAATAATCAATGAACAGTTCGGGTTCAGGAAAAACTTTTTTGAATTTTATCATCGCACTTTGGAAAGAAGAAATGGATGCAGGCAAGAAGATAGCGACCATATTCTTGGACTTAAAAACAGCGTTTAAAACGATGGACTAAAACATTTTGATACAAAAATTGTCGAAGTATGAAATAAGAGGGAAGGAGTGGAAATGGTTCGAAAGTTATCTGCAGTATAGAACTCAAAGAACGAAGGTGAATGGGATTTACGAGAGACGAAACTGGGTGTTCCCCAAGGATCCGTATTGGGAACGCTGTTGTTTATTATATACGTGAATGATTTAAAGTTGAGTTTAGTGTACTCGAAGGTAAATTTATATGCGAACGATGCTTTAATATATTGCTCCGGGGACAGTGCTATAGAGATAAAATCAAAACTCGAATTTGATCTAGACAATTTGCATAAGTGGTTAAATAGAAACATATTAAAAATTAACATTATGAAAACGAATGGTATGTGGTTAAACACAAATGATAATCAACCTATAGAAATAGGAAATGAAAATATTGAGCTGCTAAATGAAGTAAAGAACTTAGGAGTGATATAGGATTGCAAATTAAATTTTAAAAGTCACGTAGACTATGTATGTAAGAAGTTAGGGAAGAAAATTGGGTATTTTAAAAGAATGAGAAAATCACTTTCATTATTTTGTGCAATAAGGATATACAATGTGATGATAAAACCGCATCTTGAATACTGCTCCACAATATTGTTTCTGTGCATAAAATAGGGAATTGAACGCCTCCAGAAAATGCGGAATAAAGCGATGCAAAGTGTACTGTTGTGTAGTAGATATTCTTCTGTTAAGTGGATGAAGGTACAACAACGAATTGAACTAAATGTACTCTTATTCATTTTTAAAATAAAGAGTGGGATATTACCAAAGTATCTTAAAGAAAAGATGACCTTCGTGGCGGATGTTCAACTCTACAATTTGAGGAATATGGATGTCAATGTGAGATTGGAGTCTTACAACAAAGCGAGGACGCAGAAGTCGTTAATATACAAGGGCTTCCAGTTGTACAACAAGTTACCTGAGGACATAAAAAGAGAGACGTCTGTTAATTGTTTTAAAAAGAAATGCATAGAATTTATAAATGTTACCGTTGTTGAAAGTATATTCTAAATACTAATTAAGATTATTCTATTCTATGAACGAGGAAGAGATTGAAAGAGTGCAACATAAGTACTTACATACATCAAATATACATACCTACCACTTCACTTGCCATACGCTAAAATCATGATGTATATGATACTCTGGAGGAGAAGCAGACTTATTAGTGCATAAGTTGTTATCCACTTCAACGCAGAAATTTTCGCTAATAATATAATAATAATATATATTTATTTACGGTTATTGTACACAAGAGTTCACATCTTTTCTTGTACGTTATATAAAGCGGTGCTAGAAAAGTAACTACTTAAAAAAAGATTTATAAATGTAAAGGAAGTTCAAGCAAATTCTTATTAATTAATGAGGAAGTTAAATTCAGTTAAAAAAATTGTACTACGAGACTACTAGATAATAAAGAAAATAATAGTGTTAAATTATGTGTGTATCAATGCATCTCTTAAACGCGCCGACAGTGCCAACACTCTGAACATTCAACGGAAGATTATTCCATAAACGAGCAGCTTGAACAAGATAAGAACCTTCCATGCAGAACTTATGAAATCGTGGAATCAATATGTTCCTGTTACGCTGTGACGTTGCAAATTGAAATAATTCGCGTAAGTACCCTGGTTTGTTCGAGCTAAGAAGAGAATATAAGAAAACCAAAGCTCGCCGCTTCAAATAAGTGGCCAAGGAGCATCCGAGCAAACGCGAAAGGAAAGGCGAAACGTGATCAAATCTTCGCAGCCCAAAAATAAACCGAATACAGTCGTTGAATGCTACTGTTACTTTCCTGGCACAGATGCTATCCAGCTTGGGAAACACATTTCTGCCATAGGTGAAGTGGGGCAAGATTAAAGCTTTAATTAATTGTAAGCACATGCTAACAGACAGCAGACCCGATGAAAGCCATAGACATCGGAGCCCTGCATAAACTTTGCTGACCATGGCTTTAATGTAATCACAACATTTCATGTGTTGATTCAAGACAACTCCAAGTGTTTTAACTTTATTTACAATAGGCAGCGAAACATTATTTAAAGTAGCTGGTGGGATTTCAATTAAACCGTTATTATAGAATTTAATGCAATGAGACTTTGCAGGATTCAGTATCAAGCGATTACATTTAGCCCAGGTGTTAATTCTTTCCAAATCATAATTTATACGTTCAATACAGTCTTCCAGAAGACCGATCGGTCGGCTTAAGTAGAGTTGTACATCATCGGCATATAAGTGAATCTGTACATCTTGAACTACATCAGGCAGATCATTGACAAATAAGCTGAATAACAAAGGTCCCAGAATTGAACCTTGAGGCACCCCACAAAGTAAAGGCAGTGCAGAAGATGAATTATTATCAATATGCACTCGTTGGCTGTGGTCTGCCAAGAAATCCTTTACCAGAGCGATGGCAGAATTACTAAAATTAAAAGAAGCGTCAAGTTTGTGGAGAAGGATACGATGGTCCACACTGTCGAAAGCTTTCGAGAAGTCCAGAAGTACCAAAATACTGAACTTGTCCTGATCCAAAGACTTCCTTAAATCAGAGGTCACCTTCAGAACTGCAGTCTCACAGCTGTGCAAGCGTCGGAAACCCGATTGACAATCCGCAAGTTAATTATTGGCCTCGACGAATTCGACTATCTGCTTATATAATAGCTTTTCTAAGACTTTGGATATGAAACATAATAAACTTATTGGGCGAAAGTCAGCTGGTGTTTCAGGAGAAGAATTCATTGCAATAGGAAGGACTGTTGCCATCTTCCAGGCAGCTGGAAAACAGGATGATGTAAAGCATGAGTTCACTATATGCAAAACGAATTTACCAATCATTGGAAATAAAAGCTTAATGAACCTAGGTGGAAGATTATCAGGCCCAGCTGCCTCAGACTTAATTGAATTCACAGCATCCACAAGCTCATTGTAGTCGACTCCACCAAAGTAGAAGAAGTTGGTATTGGTATTAGATGAGATATCTCTTATCGGATTACCAGCTGATGTATGAGAAGCAGCCAACTGATTGCCACTGTGGGCAGAGCTGATAGACGTGAAAAATATGTTTAAGTCTTCGGGATTTAAATCACAAGTAGTTTTGTTCCTTTTACCTCCACAGACACCTGCATGGCGTAGATTTCGCCACAAAACTTTAGGCATGAGATTCTGGTCAAATTTAGGGCTAAAATATTGTCGTTTTGTACAAGTCGCAGTTCTACTTCTCCAGCAAGAGCGTAATTTCATAAAATTTTCGAATTTCCATAAAGGGCAGCTACATTTCGCTATTAAAGCAATTATTCCGTTTGGTCTTCACATCACACATCACCACTATGTAATTATTAAGATACAAATGAAAGAACTATTCGACTTTATATCCGTCGATAAACACCTGTAATAATATCGTCTTATTTCCTATGGAATGTTTTTAATAAAAATGTTGCTTTTTTATATCTTGTTTCGTAATGAACGCCTACACGTATAATACTTATTCAAAAATATACAGCGACTCTCCGCAAAAGGCAAGACTCCTTTAGACTTTAAAATACCATTTACGGAAAATAGTTTTCTGGGTTACTTGTGCGCAAAAATCGACTTAAGTTTATAAAAGAAAAAAAATTTTTTTTAACAGGATTTGATTTAACTATGAGGATGACGCCAAAGCCAACCACATTCTTAATCTCTCATGGATTTGAATTAATCTTACACGAAATATGAATTTGGAAAATTTTGTTATTGTCGGCTTTTCCAAATGCGCCTTATCGTTCCTGCTTCCTAGATCCACTAATGAAATTACTGCCATTATCTATTTACTAATTGGTAATTTAACAACTTCTCTGGTTACGTTACAACTAACAACAACAAAGTGGCGATGTAAGCTAATCGACGTTTGTACAACAACGACGCTTTAAAGCTTGAACAAGTCTTTCAACTTAATTTGCAAAGCATCTTGAATATTATACAGAGGTCCGTTGTGAATTGGAATAACGTGGGGGATCAGCCAGCATCTGATGTACGATCTTCCGAGAACACGGTGGCTTTTGTTTAAGTACCGCGCAGATGATGTTTACGTTTTTTTTTTTTCTTATACATGCTGTGTACTACTGCCACCGCCGCCTCTCTTATTCAGGAAAACTTTATACAAAAAAAAAAAAAAAAACACAAAAAAGGTAGCTATACTCGCGATCGGTTAACAAGCTTAAGATCTTTGATCGCCCTCACAGTTGTTCTAAGTGGCTAGTTATACTCATAGGTGTCACTGAGTTTGCTTGGAGTCACCTGTCAATTTGCAATTTACGAAAGCGACATTTAAAAAAATTTATTTGCAAAAGTCCTAAATTTATTGTGTTCCATTTGAAAGTGAGTGTGAATTAAAGTTTTTGCAGCCACCCACCATATCATCCGACACCGTTAAGGATGTTTGTGTGTTATGAGCCATTTCCTCGGATCCAGTTTTAATTGAATATGCCGACAGTGAGTAGATAATTTTGTGATTTTGCGTTTTTCATTAAATTATGCTACATTAGAAGTGTAGTAGGCACCCATCTCATCTGGTGAATACATTTTCTAACAAGTGTTGTTCTTAGGTCTTAGAATGTCATTACCATTTTTTCTATCATGCAAAAGAACTAGTTTTGTGTGTGTGTGTGTAAAATAACGTAAAAGAAAATTCCATTTGCCGTTTGTTGGTGCGCAGAATCTTTGAGAATGATTTACACACAATTATTTGAATTAAATAATGCTACGGACGGAGCTGGAGTTCTTAGGGGATTTTTTTAGATACTGTCTATGTGTCATGAAAATGTTATATGAGTTGTTTTTATGTGATTAGCATATTTATGTAAATTTTTCTTATACTCGATGGATAAGGCATGTATTTTATTAAGAAAAATATAATCACATTACAAATTGCTTACAATTCTGTGTTCACCTTGGACAAAGTTCCGATTTTAATAATGACTTTTTTTGTTTGTGAGAACAATGGGATTAGGACAAAACTCCAAAAAATTTCCAAGAATTATCAAAATGTTATTAATCTTCCTTGTAAGTAGACAACAAGTTATGTTTACCACGGATGTTATGTGAGTGGGACAGAGTTTCATGCGCGTATAATATTCCAAGTTTTTTTTCGCATAGATTTATTAATATCTTACAGACACAATATAGATTACGAAGAACATGTGGAAATATGTTGCTAAAACTAGTGAAGAATTAAAGAATAAGTTAAGTATGTTTCCGTCGAAATTTCATTTCTATTTTATTAAATAAAAACACCATAAAAAAAAAACAATATTTAGCAACAAAAAAGCTCAATATTGGGGAGCGGGGAACTATAATCTACTAAATAACCTAATTTTATGATATTATTGCTATCTTAACTAGGTATCATTGCTTGTAGGATTTCTTATTGTATTTACATAACATACATATATGTTTATTTTACACATCTCATCAAAAAATCGTCAGAGTCAGAAGATTTGCAATTAGTTTCATTAATTTTCTTATGCGTGAAATAACAATGCAGGAGCTTTTTAGATCTATCAGAAGTAGGTACCTGAGTTTATTACGGAGATGTACAAATGATCAGTTTGAAAATAAGTACGCTATTTGAGGGGAAGAAGATGGAGTTTCACCTAGTTTGATAGCTATGTATGTTTATGGGCTAAACCAATTCAATTCAGCCATATTCAAAAAGAAAACGAGATATTTATTCCATTTTCATAGCGAGGTCCAGTTAGTCCAGTTTTCTTTCGAAAATGGTCCCAGTCGGTAATATCTGATGTATCCAAAACTTCAAATTTATTATCTTTACGCATTGCACGCAGTAAGCAAAAAATTGCTTGCCGACTTGTATATTATGCGGGTCTCGAAATACTCAACCCCCCCTTCTTTTCTATTTAGTTAGAATGAAATATCTAAGAATCATTTACTGTGAATAAAACCCATTTTCCTTTAAATTATTCATATTTAGATTTTTAAATAAATCTTTATCTATCCACCACAAACTTTTGTACATCTGAGTTCATTGTAGTGTACACAGCATAGACAGCAGGCAGTTCAGGACTTCATTGCTGTCCTGATGAGATCGCGTTACATTGATGATCGAAACATGTAGTATGCTCAAAATTTCTTTATGAAATTGTGATTTTCGGCTATAAAGCCAGTAACTGGCCAGTACTTCGATATTGTCTTTTAAACATTGCATAATTTATTTTCTCCTTTTGAACAGAAATCCGTCAATTTATAAATATTCAAAGCCATTTCTTTTCTATGTCTAAAGTTCATTGATACAAATCGGAAGTATTTATGGAACACCAAAGTTTAAAAAGTATCTGCTATTGAGCAGTTTGAATGGTTTGAATAAAAACGAAAATCTTGATGTTCGTTATGCTTCTGCTATCAAATCTTTTTACGTCCTGTGTAATTTTTTTTTAAATTTAGGATCTACAACTAGGAATCTCATATGTCGCAAAATATTCAAGAAACAAACGCATCACGATAAGAGCACCACCTTGCTTCACAAGGGCTGCTTATTCTGCATTCACTTCTCTCAACTAAAGATTTTTCATAGACCGAGTGCTTAAATTCTTTCAATACTTAAATTGTTCAAACTGTTATGTTAGTACAAATTAGTGAGTATTGGCTGGACGTTAAATGTGGACTATCAATCGAAGCTGATAGCTCACTCCGTAACGTGATAGTCGTTAATGCAGATCAGGAGGGTGATTCTGGAGGGTGATTCTGATCTTTTGTCGTACTATTTAGTCGTGAATTTTGACATATTTTGTCTACTTTCTTTTGTCGTACTTGAATGTCAGAATAATCGACTAAATGAAATGAACTTTTCTACTGATTTTTTTGTGTTTTTATTCAGTTCAGCAACCCTTGCATGACGTAGAATGAACTGAAAATGACACTTCACATTACAAGTTCAAGATAATATTTCGAATTTAAGCACTTTTGTAATGCTCTAATTAGGTGTAGAATTCCCATTTACCAGTGTAAAATTGTTGTCACAACCTCTGGGAGCAGTTGACTAATTTGTCGTACATATATTTAGTCGTGTTTTTTGACGTTTGTTCATCGAAAATTCATTATAGTTCATTTTGTGGTCGATAATAGTGAAGACACAAAATGAACTGTGTTAAAAAAAAATTAGACAAAATATGTCAAAATTCACGACTAAATAGTACGACAAAAGATCAGAATCACCTTCCAGCACACTAGCACGTATAGGTTAATGGTGGAGAGTGTGGGGGGACTGAAGGGACTGCTTCACATCACTTACCTGTAGACATAATGATATGTCCTCCGTTGTATTCTCCAGCCTCCCATATCACATTGTCGGCGTTGCAATGTCTGTATATACTATCTGAAAACGGAAGAGCGATCCTAAGTGATCTTTCTAATAGAGGAGTGAACCCCAGGAAGGAGAAGAAAAGATGCTATTACTCACTCATAATCGGATACATTTTTCTTTATTAAAATTTTTCTTTGGTACCTTATGTCGTTTGATTATCAGCTTCGCTCTTGAGGTAACCTAAGTGCTGTCAAAACGTTCGTTTGAAGCAAAAATTACGCCATAAGTTTTCACCCGAGGCAACCTAAAAAGCATCAGGTTCGCTCTGAAAATTTTCTCGGAACATTGTAAGTGAACTCTACACAAACAAAAACTATTAGTAATTTGGTATCAATTATACATACACAAGCAAATATGTTTCAGAGATACTCTGATTCCATTCGATTGAACGGGGTTTGCGTCTAGAGCTAAACTGATTGTTCAAACGAAAACGACATTAAATTCACTCCCGAGACAGTGGACTTTATCTAAGACAGCAAATTTGTGTTTATCCTGTTTTTTTCTTCCTTTATATTAAAACTTTTCTTAGTTACAACTCGGTAATATACGAGTGCACCCAATATGTATTTCTTACAATACTCTTGTTATCTCTTCAACTGAATGTTATGTACTCACTCAGGTTCCATCCCCTTTAGGGCCTTCCGGAGCTGAACGCAGGTTATCTGAAATTCAAAATTAACACGACTAAAGCAAGCCAATATGAGCGAATTTTTCAATCACAACTCCTTGATTAAAAAGTGACAATAATGAAGATTCTTACTCTACCGAGTCTGCTTATCTTGTATTGTGTTCAAGGAGTCTTACAGTATGAATTCATGATAAAGATCCTTATTCCTGTTGCACCAATTTTGGTGACCGCAGACTAAATGTAACAAGGAAAGATTATCTTATGAATTCAAAAATGTATGCTCAAGATTACAAAATAAATTGCTGCACATATCGTCTGAACCTGTGACAGAGGCAATTAGGTCAAGAGGGCCTCAGTCTCAAATGAGAAAAAATTTCACTATAATATGAAGAGCTCTTACTTAATCCATCGCGCCTAACGTAAATTTGTGTGCTCCAGTACGGCGAGTGTCTTTTATATTATGAGTTCGGAAGGATGCAATATTATGAAAAGCGAGCTTTTTTATCAAACATGGATCAACAAAAAAAAAAAAAAAACCTTCAAAATTTCTTAATCTAACCGCACCTGTTCTATGTCTAGTTGGTATACTGCATCAAAATATATCTAAGATGAATTCAATGAATAACCAATGAAAAATGTTATTTTTAATTAGTAACGATGTTATGGTATGTGCAGTTGGATTTTTCCTTTTTCAGATGGCCGTGATTCCCCCGACGCATGGTTACCGGCTCGTAAAATGGATGGCCGCCATTATTCCTGAGCAGCTGGTAACTCCCCTTCTGATTGCTATTACTTTTGTTGCTAACTTCCTATGCTTGGTCCGCGTCGGTATTTTAACATCACTTTAAACAATTTATGTATTTCTGTGGTCAGGAGTGGCGCTATTTTTTGTCGAGAGCACTTGTCAGTAAATAGGCTTGGAATTGAAGCACTCTCGGCGAGCCGGGGCCCAAGTCTGTTGAAGTTATTTTTAAAAAATTTTTAAAAAATTTATAAAAAATTTTTAAAAAATTTTAGAAAATTTTTAAAAAATTTAGTTTTAAAAAATTTTTAAAAAATTTTTAAAAAATTTAGTTTTAAAAAATTAGTAGTGCTGAGTGTCATGCCTTGCGCCTTTTGGTGTACACAACACTAGATATATCTAGGATGCATACATCTAAGGCCGATGGTTGGCGAAGCGATGTACAATAAGATGGTACACTAACTTCCACCATTGTATGGAGGTGTAGGCCGTGTAGGCTGCTTAATTGGCGTTACCGAAACGTTTTCTACTCTAGCCACAGAGCGTCATCAGCGGTTTTAAATAATTAGTGAGTGCGTAATCACTCTCTAGTTTGTGTTTAGTACACGAAATTTCATATATGTGCGTTGGTTAACAAATAATATATATAACTTACACACTCACCCACAGAATTCAAAATCACATCAACACTAAACGGGAAAAAAGTCACGCTCCTAATCATTAAGAACAGAAAGAGAGAAAAGAAATGCACTTAACTCACTGATCCTCATAACGCCAACAAACACAGGAATCAGAGTATGAACTAGAACAATCATTTGTAATAACAATAGTAGCTCTATACAAACAGCACAATATCCAAACAACACACAACATCCAAAGCGGATGGTGCAGAAAGAACATTAGTAAGATACTTAAGTACCACGGTGGGTAAACTACTTCCATACAATGGTGGAAGTTAGTGTACCATCTTATTGTACATCGCTTCGCCAACCATCGGCCTTAGATGTATGCATCCTAGATATATCTAGTGTTGTGTACACCAAAAGGCGCAAGGCATGACACTCAGCACTACTAATTTTTTAAAATTTTTTTAAAATTTTTTTAAAAATTTTCACTTTAAACAATTTATGTATTTCTGTGGTCAGGAGTGGCGCTATTTTTTGTCGAGAGCACTTGTCAGTAAATAGGCTTGGAATTGAAGCACTCTCGGCGAGGCGGGGCCCAAGTCTGTTGAAGTTATGAAAAATAGACTTTGGATAAACTTCACCTCTGGATATTTATTCTTTCCGTTAAGTTTCCTAAAAGGGATTTCACCTTTCGGTCTCAATTGCACTCGTAATCGTATGTAGATATTATTTTCGGTTTTAGGGGATTAATTCGAAGTCAAGAAAATCCGTACTTTTGTTCACTTAGTTCACTTTAACAAAATTTGCGTCCGTTATGTGCAATGTAGCAATCTTCTTCTTAATTCGTTTCTCGTTCTTTTCTCTCTCATTTTTTCAATATTGCCAAAACATCGATTTCGGTGTTCCTTCAACGTGGCACCTGTCATTCACAGCTGTCTAGAGTGTTTTATGACAAGTACATAGGCTCAAGGTATATAAAATACACCTACTATATACCTTGCATAGGGTATTTTCCAGTAATGGTGATTTCGAATGGGATATCTAGATTTGACCCTGCTGCGAGGCGTGCTTTTAACTCTACTCTAGATATGCCTCGTTTTCTGCTCTCCGCTCGGGGAAGATATAAATGTGATCGATTGTGATTGCATGCAGTCTTGAAGTCTAGATGTGCTTTGGTAAAAGAAGAAGATTGTTGCATAACGTATTTTGCTTTTACTCTGCAAAAATTGAAACTGAAGATATTGATGGTAAGCAATTAATACACAATTAGCAAAATAATTTGAACTATTACTTTTTAACCTAACACAATATCAGAGTCGTTATACATGGTGCCCCGGAAGTCGACGTCAATCCGGAATCGGGTGATGATGAGTCAGATATGGAGAAAGTAATTTTATGAAGTGTGAGCGAGACAGATAGTGACGTGAGTATTGGCACACACGCAATACGGATCAGTTCTTTACGCTCATTCGTTTATTACGCATCTTTTTGTATTCGTTGGTGTTATTTCATATTTATGATTTTAAACTTCGTATATTAGATTTGTTTGCTTGTGATTTGGATTTGGACAACTTCGATCTCTTTACGACGACCTTTGCTGCTTTCTCCTGGACTATCGTGTGATTGTGTAGTGCCACCACACACGAATATGCCAATATGCATTTCATTTATGTGGAATGCATCCAAATAATTGGTGTTTAATTTTAAACTTAAGGAAATTTTGTCCTAAATTTAACAAAAAGATATCATCTCTGACTCGAATGCGTTACTATCTGTCTCACTCACATTTCTTGGAATGAGTCTCCGTCTCACTCAAACTAGAATTTTAAAGTTATGGTCTTACGGCAAGCTTTAGGTACACTAGAATCATTTTTAGTAGTTAAAAAGATATTCTTTGAAACTGGGTTTCTTGAAGAAAAACAAATTTTTTTTCCGCAATCTAAGAAGTAATGTAGGAAGTGTTATACCGTTTTAGAATCTTTATTTAAATGCGTCAACTTTTAAAGTTATTTTGCCAAATTGGCGTAGTACATTTTTTTCTCAGTACAGTCAGTTAAAGTTGGGCGAAGTATTAATTTTCTGTTCTTGGTTCGGTAAAATGTGACATTTTCTTCCAAGTTGGAGTAGTTGGCTTAGAATTTAAAGGAACCGGTTACATAAGCATATAGATATAAACAGTGAGCTAAATTAGATTAAATAAAGCAAACATTTGCTATAAAATATAATAACATAGTATTATCACAGACAAGAAATACACAGATATCGACGGTTACCAAGAAAGTGATGTATGGAAGAGCTCATAGCAAACCTCAATAACTAACTGATATCGGCTAAATATATCATGGACACGAACCAAAAACGTTTTTCAATATAGGCAAAAATTCATTTCTTTCATAGAATTTAAATCGACTATATTTCTTCAGAATTCGTGTGAATTATTAGTGGCTGCTTAAAACGATTCGAATAAGTTGTGAGTTGTGTCTGGGCAGTCTCGCCTTCGTGGAAGTTGGATTGATTTGGTTGATATCTGCTGGACTTCTGAAAATGGTGTGTTTCTTCACTCTTTTCTCCTTTAACGTATATCTTCAATTCATCTATGTCTTCTGGATATTTTTTATTGATAAATGGAAAATTTCTTTTATTACACCTGTTTTCAAAAGTAGCTCAAAACATATGATAGACAATTATCGCCCTATTTCAAAGCTTCACCCAATTCCTAAGTTGTTAGAGTCTTTAGTTACTGAAAAAATTTACGAATCCGTAAAACTCGGGATTTGCGATGAACAACATGGTTTTGTTAAGGGAAAATCTACTAATACTAATTTAATAATCTTTTCTAATATGGTAATCAATGCTATTGGAGTCAGGTAAACAGGTTGATGTGTCTATACACATTTGACGAAAGCCTTTAATAAGATTAATCATACACTTTTGACTTTGATTTTTTATATTGAAGAATATTTTGCACTTATACACTAAATGAGCAATTCACATACTTTATTGAATTTTATCTGAAAGATAAACTTATTTTTCTTGAAGATATAAGTTAACATGCAATCTAATAACACTCGGCTTAAATGAAGTTTAAGTTAATAATAAACTACAAAAGTTATCTTCTGAGAAATTAACTTCTGGTCTATAGTACAAACAAAAAAATACTGGAATGACGAATCTAATTCAAAAAAATATTATAAAAAAATCGTAGAAATTGCATGTATCACATTTAAAAGTTCTCAATTATTTACAAGTATCTCTAGGTTATTATCATACTGTCCAATTGCTTTAATCGGTATAAACTGATACCTAAATAAATTGCTCCCGAAAACGTATAACCTTTAGAAAATCAACACCAGAACGAAACCTTAGCTGGTAAAATCTTGTCATTTCGAAATTATATGATTTTAAGATAAGTGTTCTGTGCGCAATTATTATTAGTTTATTACAATTGCTGAAATGTTGAGTTTGTTTATTCCAGGGACTATATATAGACGCGAGCTGATACCTTTCTAAGTGATATGGAGAGGAGATGATATTCAGAAAAAAAAAAAAACAATAAAGGCGCGTTTACCTATCTCACCGGAAAGTTCAACCTTCTTTATATTACGTCATCAAATTACTTCGATTTCATGTGTACTCACTCATTTTATATAGATATTCTTGCAATTTTTATTCTATTAGATATTTTTATTTAACGTTTATCTATATTTCCACATTGATTGATAACACCCGGCCGTGTCCGATAAGATTGATTCAATGGAAAAACTCACAAGAATATAGGAAGCAAGTGCGTTAACATATTAGTTAATTGAAGTGGTCTAAGTTGTCACTACTCTACTCAGGTCTGAACGGTAGAACGTAACAAAACGATTCCGCGGTGTGCTGTGTGATACAAAAGTGACTATATAAAGGTTTTTTTTCGAAATCATTTTGAAAAAATAAATATATTTAAAAAGAGTACTGAAGGTTAGGTGTGTGTTGAAGAGTTCAATATTGAAGATTTTTTATTTGTTATATAGAAGTTTTGTGTTAATCATGACAACAACGGTGAGTTAGGCTATAAATTTAAAATTTTTCACTTGAACCATTTTTCCAAAGAGTTCTGATAATTATTTACTTACATAGATTACGTCGAAAAGATATCAGAAAAATATTCTCATTATTCGCTTGAGTAATGTTGTCATTAAATTTTTGATAAATGACAGACATTAAAATTATAATGTATTTTTTTCTTTTTATTTTGTGTATATTTCGAAATTTGCTTACTGATATAAAATATTTAATTACAGCCTAACTATTTTTACTCACGTTTGTATCACATTTTAAGCTTTGATTGCAAATTCATGTTTTTATAAAAAAATTTTAACATCGATAAAAACAAAACATTTCATTTATGATATAATTTGTGTTTGTTGATATCAGAGAATGTATCAAAACAATAATTGAAAACATAAATCACAAAATGTAATGCATATCTGCAATAGCGTTTGTTTTTTTTAAAAGGGTAGATGCATTTAAATAAATATCTAAAACGGTAGTAAGTTACATTAATATTGTCGGGGGTAAAATCAGTTATTAGGAAATGTATTCACATTATGACTTCATTTAGTAAATCTTCAAATCATGATGTTTTTCCATAGTTTTGTTTAAATTTTTTGAAAATATTTGGGAAAATGTGAGAATTGAATTTCAGTAGAAAGAAAACTGAATAGGGTGGTCCAATTTTTTTAAGAGTGGAGAATTTGGTTATCCATAAATTTGCTCTTATTTCTAACATAAAGTTTTCGATAAATTGGTCAATATGTCAAGGTCATAATATTTTTATTTTTGTATTGGTAACGCAGAAAAAATGAATTACAAAAATATCCCTACAAACTTCAATTAACCTATTTGTGACAGAGGTTTGATTTTTAAAATTTTTCATTTTATTCTTATTAGGTTACCTTATACAGCGTCTTTCAAATTAAGTTTTCAAAAGTAAATAATAGAATAAAAGACATAGAATTTGAATTGAAACTGAAAAAGTTTTTATTTACTTTTGAAGTACAATGTTTGCCATTTATACTCTAAAAATGATATCTCCCATGTGACCACCTCTTGCGTCTCTACAGTACCTGATTCTTTTATCAAAATTTTCAATCACATTCTGGCATAGTTGCGACTGTATCTCACCAATAGCTCGAATAATTTCTACTTTCAATGCTTCAACAGTTCGAGGATTATCCTTGTAGACCTATACTTTCACATGGCCACAGAGAAAGAAGTCTAACGGTGTTAAATCACAGGATCTTGAAGGCCAATTCATGTCACCGAATCTGGAAATAACACGGTCTGGAAACTTTTACTGCGTTCCTTTTCTCGTTCTGAATGAATCTGTATGAATCGACAGAACGATGTCATAATTCAATTCTGTGCTCGTAGAAAAAGAACGAAACAGAACCATCTCAAGTGTTTGACATTTCTTCCATTTGATAAAAGCAAGTATAAATTCGTAAAAATTGTTGTTTATGAAAAATTAAGCTATTTTCCAACAAAGACAATTTAAACTCAACTAATACCACCTCCTCCAAATTGTAAACAACACATTCACGAATACAAATTAAAATCGTTCTGTTTGAATCCGGGAAAAACTCAGGTGCATTCAGAACGATTTGGAGTCCGAAAAAAACGATGACAGATTGAAACTAAATCGTTCAGTCCAAGAAAAAGAACGACATGAATTGAAAAAATTCATTCTGAACGAGAAAAGGAACGCAGCATTTGTATGCAGTAAGTGCAAAGTTTCTTTGGCTGTATGACACGTAGCCCCATCTTGTTGAACCCACATGTCTTCAGTATCAATATTTTCCAGTTTTGGCCATAAAAAAGTTGTGATCATGTCGTGATATCTGGTAGCGTTAACGGTTATGGCTCTTCCAGCATCATTTTTGAAAAACTACGGACCAATCCGAAGACCAGACCACAATGCACTCCTTGTGGATGCGTTCGCCTCTCTTGGATCGCGCGAGGATTTTCCTCTCCCCAAATACGGCAGTTTTATTTATTAACGTAGCCACCGATCTCGAAATGTGCTTCGTCCGAAAAGATAATTTTTTTTTAAATCGTCGTTTTGTTCCAGTATGACGCATGGAATGATCTTGTGGCAGCAATTCTTGTGTCAATTGAACTTTGTAGCGCTTCAACGCTAAATCTTTGTGCATAATACGTCATACAGTTGGCTCAGAAAGTCCCAATTGTTGTGAACGTCGGGAAATTGACGTGTTGCAGTCATCTGCAACACTATCACTCACAGCACCAATATTTTCTTCTGAACAACCGGCGCGAGCATACTGACGTCTTTCTCACCTGTTTCTTGAAATTTATGCACAATATTACCAATTTTTGCTCAGTTGGACGGTTGTGTCGATAAAGATAAAAAAAAAATAGATGTTTTGTTTATATTATTCAGAATGGTCGAGTTATGTGGTGGCTTGCAAACGCACCATTTGTCTAGTAACCAATTAATGCCTGTTGGGTATTTAAATACCCAAAAATACTAGGGTGTTTTAAAAAAAATTATATCTGGCGACGGGTAAGAGAAAAAGATAGAGCTATTAATAATTTTTACGAGCAAATCGAAATTTTTATATTTACTTGCCTTTTTCAGCGGTCCAATGCCGTGAATTTTCCACAAATAAGAAGTTGGCATAAAACTTCCTGTGAAAATTTTAATAATAGGAAAATTGTCCAAAACAGCAAAGCTTTGGGGCTAAGGCACGTGAAGAAGTTTAAAAAATTCATCAACTGTGGTAATCACCAGATCAGGCTATTTACTGACATAACAACTGGCCTTTGTCCACTTGGGTACTTGCTTAGGAAAATAGAGAAGACCACAAATGTTGACTGGGGATTCTGTAACGTAGAGGAAGAATCTGTAAAGCACGTGCTTTGCGAATGCGCAGAACGATTTGCTCGCTAAAGATTCCAATGTCTGGGTATGGGTTTTGTAACCTATATCAGAAGTCCGGAAAATTGACCCTGATGAGTATTAACGGTAAGGGTATGAAGGTATATAGACTGGCGCCAAAGCGGATTGTGACGACTAAAAAAAAAAAATTCTTAACAAGCAAGGACCAGCTGGAAAATTCAGTGAAGGTTATAATTAAAAAAACAAAAATTAAACACTAGATAAAGTGAAAGGGGGGGGGGGGGGCTATTTTCAATTTTTTTATTATTTCTGTTAATAATGGATTAAATTATTAAATTGCAATGACAGAATTACTGTAATGTAATATTATTAAAGTTGAATGAATTTAATTAAAGAAAGTGGCGGCAACCATCCTGAAAGTTTAAAAAAAATAATAAATTAATAAAAAATCTTTCAAGTTATACATATAAATGTAGAGGGATGGAAGGCCGGCCAAGAGGGCAGCCGAGATTCATTTAGGATTCGACCCTATTCAGTCATCTAGTTGTGTGGAAGTATTTGGAATTGTGTCTTCTATAAAATACCACGTGGTCATTGAGCATCTACTTCCATTTCGATGGGCATAAAATAAGCCGAACGTTCACGTCGTAAGAAATCTGCAAACATATCTACATGAGAATATCAAGCTATAAGTAACATAACGTTTTCGCAAGAGAAATCATATTCTAATCAAAGTAACAAAAACAACATAAGGGGGGTTACCACCAAAAAACAGCTCACTATTTCTGTTCTCAAAAACACAGTGAAACATAAACGCATAGAAGTATGCAATTTGAAAATTGAAACAAAAGCTATAATGATGCTGTAGTATTCGACTCAGAGCTGGGCAAGTACTAAAGAAAAAGTACTTAAGTACAAGTACAAGTACCGAAGGCCTGAGTACTTCAACGTAAGTACAAGTAGAGCATGTATAAAAAGTACTTGTAACTAAGTACTGAGTTTATAAAAAGTACTGAGTACTTTTTGAAGTACTTTTTAAAGTACTTTTTTAGAATCTTTGTTCATTGGCAGTATTATAATGAAGTTTATAGAATTCAGTTAAAAGATATTAATAAATCAATACCTTTTGAAAACTATATATAGTATGTATAGTAATCAGTGGCTACTATTTATAGTTTTTTATAGTTTTCGGCCCTATACGTAGAGTAAAACTGTCACTTCTCATTGCTATATTCATAAAAACTATTACAGATCCGCACAATGAGTGACATAGTCGCCTCAAATAATGCATAAAAATTCTAAGGAAAAAATTTCCAGTAAGTTTCTATGAAAAAATTTAGGCCTTCCCTACATCAGGTCGAGGTATCGTTGATTTGATACTGGAGCGAGGCATTGCTTGCTTAACCTTGATTTTTATTCTACTTGCCCAGTCTTGTTTGTATGGTATTAGGTTGTCTAAGGTTCTCGCTTGAGGAGTGTGTGCGGCACATGCTTTGATAGTTTTTTGTGTGCTTTAAAACTCAACAAAAAAGAAGTTGAGCTAGAGATTGTCTTTGCTTTTCTACGAAGAGTTAGTTATTTGTAGGTACTTAATAGACTCATTTTGGATTTCGGAAATGTTCAGACCTTATCAGTTTTACTATTTTATTAACTATGTAGATAACCAAAGAACTACATTCGAGAGATATATTTGAATTTACCAACAGAAATTCCAGGTCGAGTTATGTCTGGTAGAATTTCCAATTCAATTTCAATTTTAATTCCCCAATTTTGTTCGCCTAAAATTTTTCATTTTCAAGAAACATAATTCAACAAGATTAGCATAGTCGGACTTAATGTAACTGGAGTATTCTGAGGGTGATACATTATGTTTGTGTAAGCTTAGCAATAAAGCAAAGATAAGGGTGTACACCGATTTATCGTATGTCCACATCTAAAGTAGTGCTAGTAACAATAGAAACAATTAGTATGAAAAAACTGTTGATTATATAATTTCGCAAAGAATAACAAATTGAACATACTTAAAAGATAAATAAATAAATAAAAAAAAAGATATATCTAATGTCTATATTTAAACTCAGTTAAGTATTTGACTATTCTGTAGACAAATAATAATTTTCGTGCAATGAGCTCAATTGAAATATTTTGACTAAAATATATATTAAATCGTTAAAAAAGGATTAAAAAAATGTCATTGGTACAAAGTCGATATTTTCATGGATCGGGACAAATTCCTTGTAATTTAAAAAAATGCTTCACATTCGAAAATCGCATTTTGAGAACAATTTACATACAACATGACCCCTTACGTTATAGTCGCTAGAAAGATGATCGTCTAGATTGTAGATTACTATATATAGTAGAAAAAATATACCACTTTTTCTTACAAAAAAATTTACGCGAAGTCAAAAAGTTGGAGTTCCGGCTCCGAATTTTCGTTTTAAAAAACTTTATGAAAAATAGAAAAATTAAATTTTTTAAAATAGCTTTCACTTACATCTACTAAGCAAAATTTGCCACATTTTTGAAATCTCAAAAAACCGTATCTTGGTCATAAATGGATCGCAACAAAAAATTTCAATATTGCCAAAGTTCTTGTAAAATTCCATTAAAATGAAAGATAATCCATTCACAAATTTACGCAAAACTAATCGATTTTTTGTGTAACGACCTTGTAGGATTTATTTCCTTTTCATATACACAAATTTGAATACCTAGCAATATTTAGCTTTTTCTTCTTTATTCCATAATATTATTGGACCGAATTTTACTTACACGTCCCATGATTAAATAATAGTTACTCACAATTATAAACAAATAGATTATAAATAGAACTGCTAAAAGAAACTTTTATTTCCTTTATCATTGCACTACACAATTTGAGTTTTTCAAAATAAACAGAAAAAGGTTCGATATCTGTTACAAATTGAACTTACTTTGCAATAATATCATAATTTTGATAGTTATTCCTCTCTGCAAATAGCAACATTCAAACGAAAATATATTAATAACCAAAACTTTTTTACTAGTTTTCCCTCCGTCACTTCCTCTTCCACTTCAAGATCTTCCATACTCAAGTACAAATTTATCTACTTAATGTACCATTATTACGTTGTTTTGTACCAAACTTTGCAAATTTCATGAATTTGAGAGTTTTCTAAAGCTAATTACATACATATGAAACCCCGAAATCTTTATTTTTGTCACGTCATTACCTAAGTTTATGCTTTTTCTCAAACTATGTGCAATTTTGATCTTGATAATACGTACAAATTTGATGCAAAGTTGTATTAACTTTTCGCGTTTTTTTTTGTAACCCCCCTTAATACAAACTATATCAGATAAACTATAATCAAGAGATTTATGTGCAAGCAAGCTCCCGAAGAATTCGCTGCATTAATTATAAATATTGTAATTGAACTAACAAAACACGATGATAAAACTGTCGACGTCGTGGGTCAAGACTCAAGATATTGATTTACTTGCATCAACTAAATTCGTATGGTCTGAGTATTTGTTTCCACAATCCAGGCTTAGGCAATAAGAAGAACTCATTTTATATATATAATAGTTTCAAACACAAAACATACGCAGATACTCGTATAAGAGCATTTCTTCACTATTTTCCGGGTTGCCGGACAACTTTCAGTTTTAATCGAAAATGAGAAAAATAAACAATAGTAAAATTATTATTGAGTAACAAAACTTTATCAAGCCTAGCTAGTTTTTTTTTTTCTTTTAAAAAGATTACAATTGTGGTAATTTATAATTTATACTTTCATGTGTTCCGTCTTTCATTTTAACGCGTTTCTGCACCAATCCCTGTAAGGATTTTCAAATTACATTTTTACTCATTTTTCTCTTTGCTCTTAAATTATTTCATTTTCCATCTTTTATAAGCTTAAACATGTATTGAATCTAAAAAATTATATTTTTGTTAATTTATCACAGGGCCTGATGATGGGTCAAACCTGACCCGAAACGTTGCCTAACAAATAAAAATTATATGAAAACGAAATAATCGAACTTTTCATACCGGAGAATCCCAAAAAGAATCTTTGAACTACTTTTTAAAAAGATTCAGACCAAATAACCATTGCAAAAAATGGATCTCAACTTATAGCTGGCATTTACAAAAGTAAAGAAATGGATATGTCATTAAATCAAGTAAGATTTGAGCATTACAATTTGGCAACTGACAAATCTACTTTTAAATTGGAAAAACTTCCCGCAACTGAAGGAGCAGCTGCACACCACTTCTGTAGAGCTCATTATCAATTGCAAACTTAGCTTGGCTATTTGGACAACGAGCCCGATAACAAAAAAGCTATGCAATGGGGTTGGAACGAATATCTAGGTAGACTCGCACCAAAATTTATCCCAGACAGTTTAGAATTAATTTCCGAAAAATGTTTAAATAGTTTTAGCTGCAGCTTTGAAAATGTTTGCCGAACACACCTCTTAAAATATACCAATTTATGTAGTAATTGTCATGAAAACTGCCCAAATAAAGATAAAGAAATATTTGAAGTCGAAAGTGATTTGAAAGAGATTATTGATGAAGAGTTAGCAAAGATTTTTGATATTGAAATCGAATAGCTCAAAAACGTCGATAATCTCAAAGATTCTTCGGAATTTGAAAGTTTTATTGATGAAGAAGAAGGACAACCACTATGTAAAAGATCTAAAATTCATTAGAATTTTATAAATTACAAATTACAAAATATCAATAAATTAATTACTACTTATCCAAATTATTTTATTCAAATATACTTAAAAGAGATTACTCATCGTTATATGTATTATTTATTTAGTGACAAAATAGTAAAATATATGTTAAAAAAGGCACACTGGCTCAGCGAGTCTTTAACTCTAGCTTACAATTTTCAATACGGTGTGGTGCATTGCCATGAAAAACTTGAGTTTCAGGATAGTTTCCGTCACATTCATTCAAATTTAGTAACATTATACATTTCTGTAATATCGTCATTGCAAATTAATCCATTATAATAAAAAAATAATAAACATAATTGAAAATCATAAAATATATTGAAAAATTCGTGATTCTAAAAGTATTTTTTAATTATTTCTCCTTATTTTAAGCGGTTTTATGAACATTAAACCATCAACATGTATAAACAATTTTAAAGTAGACAATTCAACGGTTAAAATGAGCTCAGATAGATTATTTAAATAAAAAAAAAAACACAATTTATTTTTTTTTCGGAAAATGTAAATATCTCGGAAACTACATGTTTCCCAGTTTCCAAAAATTTTTTGCTTATTCAAGCAAAAATCACATAATATCGTGTAAATTGAGTTGTTTTTACGAGAGGAAAAAACCGTAAAATCGGTTTTCCGCCAGTTTCTCGGAAAATTTTTAGTTATATTGAATAATGTTTTAGATTTTCTTATTATCTACAACTTTTGTGAAGAACATTTTCCGCTAGGAGTTCACGTTTCGTCGAAAATCGGAAAATATCACTTCAAACCTAAAATATGTCATTGATGATCATTGGAATGAAGAACCAAATTTTGCGTATCGTATGCTTACCGCTATAGTGAACAATTAGTAAAGTGAAGAATCCAATAGAATGAATTGTAATTATGTTACACTAAAGATTCTGCAGATTTTCCCAGCCATTTCTTGAATCCTCGAGAAAGTGAACAGTTGGTAGGAAGATGCCGGAAGAAGGCGGAGGACAACAATTTTGATGGAAATGAAAATGAAAGCGACGTTATGGAACAGAATGAATAAAATTCCTCTCTAAATGAATGTGCAGCAGACAGTATTCGTCTATTGTGGTATTCTTTTTTTGCTTTGCTTGTTAAGTCCATTATTATTAAAGTTAACTAAAAATATTGGAGTAAGTAGTATTTTTCAAGAAGTCTGAATTTTCTGTGTGTCAGAATATGCTCTTAAGTTTTCTTTCCTTCTTCACATAGTCTGCAAATCTACTGACTGGAAAGTCTAATTACGTTTAGAAGCCTTAGCAAGATGACAAGTAGCTTACATGTTAGGCGTCGGATTTAAAAATTCAGAAGTTTTTTTCTTAGATTTTGTGATTCTTGTAATTTACAATTTTGAAATTCAATCCCTAAGTTTTCTGGAGAAGGCTTCTGCAGATCCAGTGTGATATCAAGATCTCCTCAGTAGTCAGTTTTGTGTGAGCATTCCAGTTTAGTTTCTTTCTTTAGATTTATTTTCTGTAGAGATTTTACTTTCTTGGAAAACTCAATTTTTTTCGCCAAAGATTTAACAGTTTACTACTATACATGTTCTTCGTAATTCAAATATTATGAGATTTTTGTAACCATTTATATGCAGTGGGCTTTTAGGCATGAACACATGGATTTTTTCAATGGTCTTTTGTAGAAAAATTCTATTAGTCTACTATTATATGATGGGTAGGCCCCCTTTCTCCTGGCAGAACCCCTCACAAGACTCTCTTTTATCTTTATATGGTAAAAAGTTTTTTTCTGAATATTTTGAAAATGCTTTTCGTACATTATATTTATTTGAAAGAGGTTAAAACGATTAAAAATTCCGAAATTTTAACTTTGTTGAGCTATATTTTCAAAACGGAGGAGCGAAAAAGTTTATAAAGTAATGGAAAGGTCCAACGATTATCTATCTACCAAAGTTTAAATCAACTTCATAGGGTGTAATGTTCAGAAGTTACAGGGTGATCTATAAAAATATACCCAAATATTTTTAAGTCCCGTTATCTCGGACCGTTAGGACCCCCCCCCCCCCCCCATAAATTTTTTGTTCGTCTAAGTATGACCTATCCATAGGTTTCGGGTGGTGTGCACTTACGGGACACACTATATATGAGGCCTACTTAGCATTTTCTTCTGGCGTCTTGCGGTAGGCAGGAATTGGCTGTACTGAAGAGTATTGGTTCTTGCTGATACGAAATACCATATACAGATTATTTACTTTTTATATTTTCTCTCCTTGAGATAATATTTTTTCTATTTTGTTCAGATCAGTAGGAATCATCTTGTTGCTTCCTACTCAGGCATTTAGGTTGCAAAATACTTTCAAATATATGTTTTCCAACTCTGGTTTTCGTTTTGACATGTTTGATTATGATATTAAAGTCTTGCACGAAATCAACTTGACAACTGATCAATAATTTTGCTTATGTCATTCCTGATAAATAACTTCTTCATTTTATGTGTAAAATTACTTAAATGAATATTATTTCAATACTGCTTTCGTATTAACTAATAATATGGAAATTTTGAGTACTGATATATCCGTTATTAAATACAGAACTTTACAATGATAAATTAAAGTTCTGTTTCAGTAGTGAAAAGGTGCCTAATATAAAAACTGTATCAGTACTGTTCTTGATATTTATGCATAACTTAATTCAGAAAATCTGCATTCAATAGATAGGTACTGGTCCAGCACGATTCCAGTAATGTTATATACTTATTAGGAATTAAAGTTTACATATTAAAACAATACCACCAGAATACGATTGTCGATTTTTAGAGTCGCGAGGGATTTATACAGGATTTTTGATTTTTTGTGACATCCGAAAATACGTTGTATGGGCAGGGATGACTATAGCGAGGCATTGATAGCTTTCCCTTTAGTTAAGTTATCAGGTGCAAGTCGAGGTATCGTCGAGGCACCGTCGATTTTAGATTCGAAACAAGCGCTGCATAGTTTTGATCTACGTGTCCAGTTTTTGTATGTTATTAGTTTGTCTATGGCTCTGATGTCGATTTAATTCGTACTTAAAATCATTAAAACTCGTGTGTCGTGGCATGGATATGGATGTAAACACAAAAAGAACCATCATCTATAAAAAAAAAACAAACAAAATCTAAAAGCGATACCAGGCAAAATTTAGCGTACCAACAACAAAATTTAAATAGCAGCTTTCGTGTTCGGTAAATATTTAGT
Source organism: Dioctria rufipes (assembly GCA_963924295.1). Taxonomy (NCBI): domain Eukaryota; kingdom Metazoa; phylum Arthropoda; class Insecta; order Diptera; family Asilidae; genus Dioctria; species Dioctria rufipes. The sequence goes on from OZ002742.1 coordinate 33,125,644, forward strand.
ACTTTCTGTGGTCTGCACCTCTCTCCACAGCTTCCTTTGAGATGCGATTTCAAGTTTTCGTACAATCATTGTAATTTAATTGAGTCGTTATACCAAAGCAATTTAATTAATTATATAAGTCACGCTGACCTACAGGTAATCGGAGGAATTATTTTTAAATCTACTTTGAATCACTTTTAAAGCATCATTAAGTCAATAATGAGGTAATAACTTCAGAGAAATAATGTCTTATAATTTTTTTTAATATTGGGCATTTAAATACTACCGAATCATCTAAATTACTCTTCCAACAGCTAAATAAATTATATTTTCACATTCATAAACAAATTAATTCTTTAGCTTTCTGAGCACTATAAAAAATATGTAAACAAAAATGTGCAAAAAAAATTTAAAGTTCGCTGAACTCTCTGCCATAAGAATTATGAAATTCTTTTCCATTACCATTAATTTCTCGTAAACAAATTAGTACTAGGTCACACCAGGAATTAAGACATCTCGCTCTGTCTTACCAACTTTTTATTGCATTGCAATAAATTTGACTCTTAAAGCTATTTTCCATTTTGTAATTAATTCCCACAACATATTGCTGTAATTACAAAAAAAAAAAAAAATAATAAAAATCAAGATATCTAATTTGCATAAAGTCAAGGCGAATAAACAAACAAAATATAATTTGCATGGTTCTCATAGTTTGAAGGTGGCTGCATAGTTTAATAAATCTAACACCAAAAAAACTTGTTCTATGTTTTGGCGCACTTCTGAAGAGAACTCGAGATCCGAAAGAAGCTTAAGACTCTAAAGCTTGAAACGTGATATCGAAATCGATCGAAGCTTAAAAGCTTCACCACTTTGAAGAAAAGATCTTTTCATTGAATTTGAGTTAAGCTAGGCCTTCGCTAGACTATTCTTAGTTCAATATATTCTGATGATTATAAAGTTTGTAGTTGAACGGTACTGCTTTGGGTGGACTCGTTCCGCTAAGAAAGCCAGCAAAACCGCGGCCGGTCACTTATCACGCGCTTCCCGTGTTTTCTTTTTTGGTTTTTGTTTTGAAACACCAAGCCCCACGCATGGTTACTGAACGGTGTGATAATTTCCTTTCTGATTTGTGTATACATGGCAAGTTTTAAGATTTTAGTGCCCATTAACAGGGCAGAAAATGTGTTAAGTAAAAGCTATTTTCGCACGGTTCTAATGATAAGGATCTATTGTTTGGCTGATGCTCAAATAGTGGAATGATCTTCGGATATAAGTTACTTGCAGATAATAGTGTTTATTTGTTGGCTGTGATTATTTGACTTTATGAAAAACGAGTGCGTTTTTTCAGGATTATCGAAGATAAAAACAAATGCCATCAAATGCGCGAAGAAATAAAGTGAAATATTTTTGCGAAATTAAAATTATTATAGAAAAAAAAAAGGGAAAATGTATTTCGGAAGTCGTCCGGATCATTTAGGGTATCGGCCTGTTACCGGTGCAATTCCATTGTGGATAAAACAGCAACCACCGTACTCTAGATCAGGATTCCATTTGAAAAAGGTAAACTATTAGGTTTATAGAATATGTTTTTTTTGGAATGTGTCTTTTTCGTATTTCGGTCGGTGTATTTTAGCTTGATTTAAAAATGATGTTTGATGAAAATGTTATATAGAAGCGCTTATATTTGTTACTTATACCATGGATGAAATCATCGGTGATATAAACGTTTGATTAGATATGTTGCTGAAACATTTAGTAAAATATCCAAAATTTCCATCCCTTAAAAAAAAACCCTGATGGCAGACTTAATTTGACAATTCATTCATTTTCTAAAAAAAAAAAATTTGTTGCAACCAATAGGTTATTTTAGTTATTTGCTTTCAAAGCTAACTTATGAATTACATAGTAAGTAATCTTGCAGTCTATGCTATATATTAGAATTACTACCTTCTACGGCTAGAATAGAAAGTGAAGATCGAGTAAGCAGAACTGAAATTCTATTGGTAAACTCTCAGATTTCTGTTTCACTTTTATTTAAATGAAGCTAAGTTAGCAATCTTTTTCTTGAACGACTTCGACATATGAAACTTATATATGCATTATATAGCAATTTATTTCTAAATCCCGGTTGAAGTATGTAATAAATCATCGCCATAGTCCACTATATATATGTACGTCTAGTTTGATCAACGAAACAATAGTGGAAATTTTCAATTGAAACCAATTTTCAATTGAATCCATTTTATTTTACCGCAAATTCGCGCCAATAAAACTATTAAAATTGTACAAAAAAAACTCGATTTGCATCGTTAATTGGTTCCATCTAAATAAATATATAAAGTGTATAAAACTTGTAAAAAGTATACGAAAAACATAATTATAAAATTGCAATAAAAATTTGTTTTTATTCCATAGTAAAAAATACTTCATTGAAAAAACAAAATAAATTGGATAGTAGTTTGTAAATAAATTTTGTTTTTATTCTTCTGAACTGAAGGACCCCGAATATTTTTCCATTGCCGTCAATTGGGACATCGTTAAAAATCTGCCTAAATTTTGTAGAGCTGACATTGTTGTTTTTTTTTTCCCAAATAAATTGGGTTCTTAGCAATTTATGGCGCCTTCAATAGTGTGTGCCATTTTAAAACTTCTATTGTGGTCAGGATATTAGGTACATACATATGTACATATATATAGGTATAGCCTCTGATGAGACTCTTTGTCGCAGAATAACATTACCTCATTGATATAATCCTTTTCCATGCATTCAAAATTAGCATATCTATACCTTTTCAGTTTCAATATGGGAATAGTAAACTTCAAAGTATAATAGTAAACTTCTACTTGGGAATAGTAAATTTCAATATGAGAATAGTAACAAGTGCCATCAAGAAATTCAATCAATGAGAATAGTAAATTTGTATTTGAGAATTTTATTTTTTAATTTAAAAAAAATAATTTAGTACAAAATGTTTTAGAAGCAGTTTATTAGTATTGCATATTTTCTAAGTTAAGAGCAGCAGGAACTTTTCATTGAATGCTTGCGATGCAATTGGCACATATTGTTGGTGTGACTGTCTGCAAACCTTCTTCCATGAGGCTTTCTAAGGCTCTTACTCTATATTATTTTATGATTAAATCGTTTCTGGTGTAAATAATACTTGATAACTTTTTTGATAATTCTCTTTTAACATAATCTTTCACCACAGACCACACATTTTCAATGGGGTTAAATATTGGACTATAGGGTCCAAGTCTCAGTATCTTGTTTTCATGGAAGGCAGGTTTTCATCTACGTTTTTGCATTTTCTTTTTTGAACGAACATCTTCTTATTTCATAATATATTAATCCAATTGTGGTTATGCATCCTATTACATGATTATTAGCATCTTTTGAACCGGTTGCTATAGTGGTGCATCTTGTTCCTTTTAATGATCTAACCTGCGTTCTTGAAATATGATTGTTTAAATTTGTTTCATCCCTAAACAAAATTGGTTTATTTTGGGACTGAAATTCCAAAAGACATTCAACAAACTCTTTTCGGTTTTGTTTGTTCTCAGCGCAGTTTCCCTTTTCGGGTTCATGCATTATTTATTTTGAAAGAGTTGTTTTTGAAATAGAAATGTTAAATTTTTCTCGAAATGCAACAATGAGTTCCGCCAATGTAATGGGACAATTTGTTTCAATCATTTCTACGAAATAATTTAAATGAATTTGCGTATTTTTTTCAAATCTTTTCCCTCCTCGTTTGTCTGAAGTTTCACTCTCTGACATCCAACGATATGCTGCTGACTGAAGAATATTAAGTTGGTGTGCAAGTTGTTTCCAGTCTCCATTCATATTTGACACAGCAAGTAATTGGGGTTTTTTTTAGAATCTTTTTCTAATTTTTTAATTCTTGTAGCCAATTTTGACGGCTATCAATTTTAATATAAAAACAAAATTGTAATTATTTTTTAAAATGTAAAGAATTTTTCGAAAACCATCGCAAGGATTACTATTTCTATTTAGATTTCAACATTGCCCATATTGAAATTTACTATTCTCGTATTGAAATTTACTATTCTCAAGTTGAAGTTTACTATTCCCATATTGAGGTTTATTATTCTCATTTTGAAACTGAAAAGGTATAGTCGATTACGTCTAGATCCATAATGTTGTAAAAACATTATAGCCATATTTTAGGCCAAATTCTATTCTGATGATTTTTATTTATTTGTACAAATCACTGACTTTTTTATAATTTTTGCGCAAATTTTCTCAATTAGTTGTTGATAATAAGCTGATTAAACGTGCAGTGACGAGGAAGTAGCAATGATTGATATTGATTGTACGGATGTCGTATTTGGAGGCTTAAAAAAAAATCAGGTTCTCTACATTCTAGAGAATTATCCACTAGTATGAAGGTTTTAAAATCAATTCTTAAAGCCTTCATTTCAGAGATTGCATACTTATTTACATATATCTAATCCTTGAATAGATCTGCAGTTAACACAACATTTTTATTTACATGAATGTTATTCGTATTTATTTGCTATGTGATTTTGACAGTGATAGATAAAAAAAAATTTTGAATTTGAAATCACCTTCAATGTTTTTTCCCTGGAGAAGTCATAGATGTTTAATTGTTTGTATCACACTTTCAAAATAAAATACAAGATGAGGTGTGCATAATTTATTTATTTATTATTAAAATGCCCTCAATATATAGCACAGGGATATCCTCCACGTTTTTTGTTTGTTTATTAGCATAGATTTGTAATTTCATGTACTCTCAGTGTAAAAAGTCCAGAGGAGTCGAATTCAATGATATTTGTGGCCTATTGAAATCATAATTTTGCGAACGAACAAAAACCATGAAATTTTTCTTTCAATGTATCGAAAGTTTGTTGAGAGGCATTAAGAGTTAGCGGACCTTCAAAGTTGGCATTAACGTATTTTATTCTTCTATCAATGGAGAGTAAATTCCATTTTTATTAAAAGAAAAAATATCCAAAATGGCGGCTCCAGCTGCAATCAAATAAAACCGTGCATGGCGTGTTTTGGTCTACGCGGGGCGTTCAACAGCTTTGCCAGTTCATCCGAAACAAATAGGATTGAAAATTATTAAACAAGATGAAGTTTGGGGGGCCTTACCGGTCTTCGTTTTTAAAAAAACCACTGAATAACGAAATGCCAGCCGTTTGAAAAAGAAACCCAGTTTTTGCCCTGTTTTTGTTTTTTTTTTGGTTCAACGGACGAAAAAACGTATTTCTAAATCAGTTTTTGACAAAAATCGCTTCCTGATGGCAAATTGAATTTCCTTTCAATTGCGCACAGATTCATGTGAATCGATTCAGCCGTTGAAGCTGTAGAGCGCCCCGCGAGCTAAAAAATGTTGTTCCCAGAAAAACTCATATAAAGTTTAACATTAGAAAAAATCTTTGACAGCTTACTTCAGATATTTCAGCACCATACAGTGGCCATTCTTCTTCCTCTAAGAACTGATTGTGCTGAATCTGAGGGTTAACAGTTTCCCGAAATGTACGAGTGTACATCAGGTAGCTAGAAAAGGTCATAAACTCATCGTATTTAGAATGTTTATTTAATTAATAGCTTTTGACATAGTTTTCCTTCAAAATCTGAAATGGAAGCAGCATCATCTTTGCTTTTGTCATCATCATCGTCTGTTGTCAACATCACCATCATGGTTATCGTAATTATCAATTTAGCCTAATTACATCCTTGGACGATTGACGATTTCATTAAGTTTAAAAGTTCTTTAGGCAGTTATAGGAGTTTATTTTTGGGTAGAAATAGCTTGCTTGTGTAGTAAGAGGATCGGAATTAAAAAAATAAATAAATAAATGAATTCGAATTGTCTTCATTAGTTTTCCCACGACTACATTTCTGTATGTAATGATCTCGTGCTTGGTTTTCTGCTACAATTTCCAGCCACTTTTTGAGTGGTATTTTTTTAGAGTAAGTAGAGGAAGCATACGTTTCCAGCTATTTAAGAAAAGCAACTCGAATTCCAAATTCTCTGTTTTTATATCTCTTTCAATCATTTTATCACATTGAATAAATGACTAATAAGGAAGCGGGGTACCGTGTGACTACAGTGTAGTATTTAAGCAATTCAATGACAGTGTGACCAATGATTCCGGGGGGGGGGGGTGACAAGAAGGCCTACGGCCTATTCTGCGTCAGTTAAACTTTCTGACATTTGATATTGTAATTGCTGCCTAAATTATGTCAGTCATACAATGGCAACGCCAAGAAATATTATCTGAAAATAAGGGAGCGCCAAAAATTTGGATTATAAAAAATGTCCCCCTACAAAACATCAGGATTTCATTACTGTAATGACGAAACGAATACAAACACAGCACACTAATACATTTCGCCGAGTGGCTTAGGTTTTCACCCGATATGCCGTTTCCTTATTAGATATTTATTCAATGTTTTATCATAACTGTACGAACCTCTTATTAGGTCGTCTTAAAAAAATTAATTAATTATTAAAAACACCAACAACAAACATCTGACACTAGAAACTTATAATATGTAGAACAACAAAACTTATATCTAACAACAATTCGGTTTGTTTGGTATTAATACTAACGCTTTAATGCTACAGTTTTCTGTCTGAAATTAAATAGAAAACGTAGTGGTTAGAATAATTGAAAGAAACATTATAGTCTGGTGATTTATGTATTTTAAGGCAATATATAAATTCAATATGAGAAGGGTTATAAATATTTGTGATTTATAACTCTTGAATTCAAAATATTCCAATTTATTGTATAATTGATTCTCAATAAATACTTTACAGGCACTGTAACCAGTTTAAAGCACTGGAGACAGTTTAAATCACCATACACAGTTTATTGGGTTTAAAAATGCTTATCATCTCTACACTTGAATGCGGTATACAACTGTTCCAACTATGAGGAATATCATAAACTTTAAAGCAGTCTATAGTTCTTGATAGCTATGATCATTCCAATTGTACAGTTTAAAGCACTATACAATTGGTGGACCGCTTAGCAGGTTGGTAATTTAGAACATTACCTAGGTCTGCTCAGGAAGGACTGCCAATGCTTTGAGCGCTTGTCCCCATTTATATAGTCAGTCTATTTGTTTCAAAGACTACTGAGGTGAAAAGATTGCTTTCGTAACCTTGGAAACGTTTTTATTAGTTGAGTTGATTTTTACTTGGTGTGCGACTATACACTTCAGTAGGCTTGGCAACGATTTATAAATTAGATGTATGTACGACTGTACAATAATAATTAAAATCTCTTGACGTTGCGCCACATATATGTACATATAGTATTGTTGTAGGTCTCGTATCTATAAGCGCATTATATACGTTGCCAAGTCTTGGGGCCCGTACCTGTCCTGTTGCTCTTAAAGCCATGTGTTTGGCGTACCAAGTTTAAAAAAAACAGATGTTGAAGTTGAGTCCTTTATTCCTTTTGTGTTTTGTTTTTTCGTTTCGTTCCAGAGAGCTTGTTTCAAAAAAAATTTCCCAGTTACAGCGTAACTGAAAAAAATAAATTGATCTATCTAGCAAAATTTTATTATTCTTCAGAAATCGTTTTCGAGATTGAAATCCAAATTTGAACTGCGATGATCTTTTGTTCAAATACTTAAGAATTTCTTCATGTTTTGATATTTTCTCTAAAAAAAAAAAACCAAATTATTTGGTATCCTGAGCTTCTGAGAATATATATCATAAAGTTCTTTTCGCGTCATAATCATTGTGTTGGGACTCATCCCTGAAAGTTAAGTTGAAATATTTGATATTTTAATAAAATTGACTCGAACTTCGAGGTAAAGTGCAAATATGTGCAGACAAAAAAGGCGATTAAAAAATGTACAATTAATATTATTAGAATTTACGTTCATCTAAAAATAATTTCAGACAATTAACATCTACGGCCATTTTATGATAAAAAAAATGATTTAAAACTAAATACACTTTCAAGTATAATAGGGTTACTAAAATTTTAATTCATACCTGAAGGTGCGAGTAGAATATTTTAGAAATTATACTCATAACAAGTGCGCAAAAAAAGGTTAAAATTGAACGATAATAACACACGTGTAATTTTCGTAAACAACTGGCTTCAATTGAGCCACCCTGGGCATGGTGGGCAACATAACTGAGTTGACGGACATACACTCTCGGATATGCAGGACGCAAGGGTTTACGAAAATAATAAAAGCGATCGTGAATGTGTCATTTCAATTTCATTTCAATTCATTTATTTCCTGGGTACTGATGCTACAAGATTTACAATCTTTTTTCAAACATCGAACAAAATGGCAAGAGAGCTAAATAAAACTAAGCCTAACTTAAATTAAGCTAATATTAAAATATCGAAAATAATAAAAGAATGAAAGATTAAAAAAGAAAAAAAGAAGAGAAGAAGAAGAGCTCCGCGTACAGATCAACGCAAGCCGATATCAACTATGCCAAGATAGGACTTTAGGAGTCGTTTGAAGTTGCCGAGCGACTTAGTTGTCTGGATATGAAGAGGCAGCGAGTTCCAGATTCTAGTCAATTGAACAATGCAATATCCGTCGAATATTGAGGTTACTTCAGCTTTAAAAAATATTATTCAAGTAAATAACATTCAGCTGAGCCCACTAAGAATAGCTTTTTCTAAAAAAAAAAAAAAAAAACTGGGTAAAATTTACGGATGACATGAAAAGTTTAACGAATAGAACTCGAGTCCAGCTATCAAAGAATGACAGGAGTGATATGAATGTTTTTCATGGTAGCTCTTTCCAAAAGAATCAGGTTTTATCGAAATTTAGAACTTGTTTAGCAGAATATCCATCCTCTTTAATAATCGAAAAGCTCAAACCAACATTTATTACCTTAAAATCTTTGTAATTTTGCTTCACTAGATGATGATGAATCTTTTTGAAGATCATGAAAAATAGTGTCATTTTTTTTTGAATTGTCATTTTGATCAATCAAACATGCGATACTCTGGCACCATTTCTGTATAAGGTATTGCTTACCAATTGACAAATTTTGTGAGATAATCATAAAAACTTAAGACTTGTATTCAGTGTCTGTCTCTTTCCGGAATTTTGTGCCTTCTGTGGAGCCCAATAAATATTTTATATAAACATGTTAAATATAATTCAAACAGCGATGTATTTGAACTTCATTAAACAAATAAATATAATCCATAATGGAGATTTGTATAGATGATATGTTTATTATTATGAACAAATTCTCCATAGAAGACAGAAATCTACGAGAATCCGTTAAAGACTTAAGGCACTAGTAACTTTTAACTCACGTTTTTCCTGAAATAATTTCATCCGAACGCACCACGAGAAATAGAGATAAAATGACAAAATCACCATAAATTCGTAATACATATACATACAACTACGAAGGTTCGACTTTCGATTTTGAGTTGATTTGGACCACAAACGGCAAAATTTATCTACTATCTTGTACCTATCATATTGATTTTATATATTATATATATATGTTTTTATAATCCAGTGCGGGGGGGGGGGCGAGAGATCCCAAATACAGAGGCCAGGACAGCCCATTGTGGTTAACCTGCTAGAAACCTTCCTGTCCTCTTAATGAAACGGATCAGGTCTTGGTGAGGTAAGCTTTCAGCTCATCCACAGATAGGAGGACAGACCCAAGAGTATCCACCCTGATCCGGGCAAAACCCGGACAAGCACATAGAAAGTGTTCGGTTGTTTCAGGCTCTCCTTCCAGGGATGAGCGTGAAGTTAGCTGTGGCCAGTGATGATGCCAGCAACAATTCTGCATTGTTTTTTTCGGACCCCCAAGAAAAAATCAAAGAAATTCCTATTAGACCCATCAAAGTGAACTTTTGTATATCTGCAAGTGCTTAGGTCTATCCATCTCAACTGATGCTTCATACGAACATCCGTTTTGATGAGGGACCCGATAACAGAGGTGGCAACGCCTAACGATGGGTTCCGGTCCAAGGAAAGGAGAGTTAGAGCGAACCTAGCTAGAAGATCAGCCCTTTCATTCTCCATGATCCCCATGTGACCAGGAACCCATTGAAGGGACACCTTGTTGTGGATAGACAGCTTATCCACAGACGATCTGTAGTTCCCCAGGAATTTAGATGTTATCCGAGGTCCACTCAGAGCCATTAAGGATTCCTAACTATCGGAAAGGATAGAAATGTTCTTTCCTTTGATCTCCATATCAAGGGCTATCTTCGCTGCCATTGTGATGGCGAAAACTTCAGCCGGGAAAACAGTGGTGTGTCTTCCAAGTGAGTACTCCAATCTAATGTGATGTCAAAGAAAGTTCATTATATTTATTTTTTATTTATTATTTCATATTATTTATTGTATATAAAAGTGCAATGTAAAATCTATAAGTGGGCCAAATTTTATCTCAATAGCTCAACGGAAAATGCGTGAAAATAGCGTTCCAAAAGTTGAACATCGGTTACATGGTAGTTCTTTAACCCATGAATCTCCTAGTCTTTGGCATTTGCCATTTTTTATACACTATTATGCTCTATTCATAGCCGGCTGGTTGTTAAATATGTATTTTGTCAAATATTCAGTAATTTACACGGATTTACATTATCAACTAAATTACATGCATGTAAGTATGTTAATAATGCTTTCATTATGCCAGCTTAGTAATGAGGCAGGCTGACATACTTAACTTAGTAGCATTACCCACTTAAGCGGAGAGAATTTTTTCAACTATTGTTTTGAATTAATTTAATACGAATTAAGAAATCATTAGCCGACACAATTAATTCCATTAAGCTTTAAGTACTTTAACTATAAAGAAATCACAGAATTCGTTTTTCCCTTTTTTTTTTTTTAGTATTCCAGTTCAATGGAAAGTAATAATTCTTAACGAAATATTTCAATTTATGACAGAAGTATGACCCTAAAATAGTCAGTGCAAGTGCAATTATTCGGATGTTAAATACTGACCTATTCATCATTATATTTTTATCTTTATTATTTTATTTGTATTTGTTCTCTTGCAACTATTCGTAATGATTTTAATTTAGGATTGCAGTAACTTAAACAATGGAGTGTCATTTACAGTGCTCAGAATAATTTATGGACTCACTATATCTATCATAAAATAATAAAAAAAAAATAGAAAAGTATTTATGTATTTTCATCGATAATCAGTTGAAGTCTCATTTACTTAAAACATTTATTTGCAGAAAAACAGTTAAGTGTTTGCCTTATAAATTATTTGCAATTTAATTGGGGTTCTGCACAAAATTAAGCATCAATCGGTCAAATAGTTTGTATATTTGTATATAGTCTGATACTGCTGCGATACAATATGAATTCCCTACTTAGGGAAAGATGTAGGTCTCAAGAAAAAATATAATTTGTATAGGGCGCCAGGTAGTTTAGGTTAAACTACGAAACCTATTAAATAGGATTCACGGCGGAATTGAATTAATTTAAATCATGTATATTCATTTTAAAAATTATAAAAAAAAAAAAGAACTTCCTACCGCAAGGCATTTTAAAAACAAAATTAGCAAATTAATGTGAGAAAAGTCGCAGTTGCCATTTGCCAACTAGCCGTGCATAGAACATAAATATTTAATTATGTAAAGAAAACAGTACTTAGCTTTTTTTATTAGGTTTTTGCCCTCTTGGCTGTGGCCTCCAATCAGCCTTCTTCGTGTCACAACCTTTTTTTAAGAGTCGAGAGATGACCACTATATTAATTTTTTCTTCTCGTCCAACTCTTGTTTCTCTTTTGTATAGGAAAGCAATACTAAAGCTTTTTTTTGGTCCACCTTACTGGCCCAATCTGATGTCTAATCGACCGCGCAAGTACAAAAAGAAGAGGAACTTTTGAGCTCAATGAACGATCTTCAGCCTCCTACCGCTGCGGATATCGAATTTCCAGTTAGAAACCTTTGCAAATCCGGATTCGCTGCACGGTTGCCAATATTTATATTTGGTTTTTGTACCAACTTATATTGTGATATTTCAGATTTTTGTTTATAAGGACAGGTGGGCTCCTGGAGTGCAAACTGCATTATAAAATTAATTTGAACGAGACAGAAGTTTTAAACAAGGACTATAGTTTAATTCGATTAGTATGACGAAAATTTATTGGTTTGGTTTAAAGAAAGAATGGGGCTAGTTCAGGGGTCGGCAACCTTTCAGGAGTTAGGAGCTATATTTTTCCCGATGTGATATATAATTTTTTTTAAAGAGCCAAATATAAGTATAAACATCGGTAATATGTATTACAAAAAATAATATAATCGTTATCTGCTGTGAAACATGTATTTATTGTGAAATGAAAACATTTTATTTTGCATAATAACAGAACATATAAGTCAACGTATTTAAGAAAATATCTAATATTAGTGAGATTTTTGGGATTGTGTTCAGGCATAAAAGTTTTTACAAATTTGATGAATATTCAGAAGTTTTTAATTTCATGCAATTTTCGAGGCTTTCGTCATTAAGCGAAGTTCCTAATTGCTTTTTAATAATCGTCATATTTGAAAATAATTGTTCACAGTAGTAAATAGATCCGAAAATTGTCAAGATGCCAAATGCATGTTTTCACTTGATCATAAAAATGAGGAAAGACAGTTTCATGTTCAAATATAATGTCTTCCTCCTTCCTACATTTTGAAAGATCCGTCCACGGGTGTCTGCAAAATTGTGAACTTTTTTCTCCATATATTTTTGTTTTTCAAATCTAACAACTGTAACTCAAATTAACCTCTATCAATAGTTGGGAATGGTGTAAAATTCAACTCGCACACCTTCACCACTAGTGGCTTAGAGTAGGGTTTCTTGCATTTTTACAATGGCGGTGACAAAAAATTCACTGCTAATATTACAACCTGAATACGACGCTACGATTAAGGAGATGGAACTGGGCTCTATTATTGAATCCGTTCGAGTAGAAGCAAAAAGAGCTCAAAAAATTGCCCTTGAATAAATTTTTTTTTAGAATTTACTTAAGATTCTCGCGAATCCGTTTTAGGCCCCTTTGATTTCAGTTAATTTTTTCGCACAAAATGTTAAAATAATTTGATTGGATTTTTTTATCGGATCATTTGAATCAGTTTGAACGAGAAAATTAATAGAAGTTAAAGCTAACTGAAATTAATTTGTTTCAAATTAAGGAATTTTATTAAGAAATTTTAACTTAAAAGGCGCTTTTTTAAGGTCTTTTTGATTCGTACAAATTGGAAGTGGTAGTAAACAAATATTTCGCTGAAATGCCCCGCATTGCATGATGGGTTTTTTCAGAAAATTTGTAAGGCTCACTACTTAAAGGCGCTGATTTTCAGTTCATTTTTCAATATTACCTATTAATATACTCAAGAGCCACAAGTACGATTCTATTGAGCCGTAGGTTGCCGACCCCTGGTCTAGTTGGTTGTGCGAGACAATAGGTATACTTGTATCTACTATGAACTTTCTAGTTCAATTTTTGAGAAATTCATACGTGTAGTAAATTTAATTTGAATTACATGCAAAATAAAAAAAAAACATGCTAAATTAACAATATAGAAAGCCCCAGATACTTAGCCCAGACGAAACCCACCATATTTGTTTTTAATGAAAAAAAAAAAAATCTTAAAAAACCCAGACTGTGTGTAATGAGTTCGTATGCCAGCATGCTTTTTTTTTCATCAAAATAACAACAACATGCAATATTTTAACTACCTAACTAAATAGATCTAGATTAAAGGAATAAATATATAAGAACAAGAAGTGGAAGTAGTTAAATGTGTGCAAGTATGAAAGCCATTGTTACTTCTATACACAATTCGAATTTTGCTTATCTAATTCGCGAAAATGCGGCATGAATTGTTTCATGAGAGTGTATGCAGCTACCTTCCTTATGATGGATGTTTCGGCTATTTATAACATTCGTAAAAACAATTTGGAAGATGGATAGATTTGAAAGATGGATAGATCTTAGGAGATCTAAGAAGATATGAAGTTGGTTCATTACAATAAGCTCGTTTCTGAGCCGCCAAAAGCGTTCAACCTTCAATACCTGACAGCGGAAGAATGAGAATGAGAATTCGTTATTTAATTGTTCTGTAAATAAAATATGTTAAGCGTTGTATCATAAATTACACCTCTTGGCATGCTTTTCCTCCACCAAACTACGTGTGGAATCTAAGTTCCAGAATAGTTCTAGACTTCATTCACAGTCTAAACCTAGAAAGGGAGTAAATTGAACAGAGACTCACAATAGATCCATGCATATGATTAAACAATCCAACAGAAAAGTGGCGGAGTAGTAAGATATTAACCATCTTGCTACCTGATTTAATGTCTTCAAAAATTTTATTTAATATTGTTATTCTCATATTCACATTCAATGATCGATTTAGAAACATTATTAATTAGCCTATTTAGAATAACATTTAAAAAGTTCTCATCTATAATACTGAATTTTATTGAAAATAATTTCAATAAATTTGCAAAATGCAGAGGCGCTAAAAAAAATTGAACTTTTCGACCCAGCGATCAGGGAAAACCATACTGATGAGACTTCTCTGATCACTAGGTCGAAAAGTTCAATTATTTTCTTAGAAAAAGTTCGTCCAAACAGCTATGCTTCTCCTGATCATAGGCTTTCCTCGCCATAATGTTCCACAAGCTCTCGATAAAATACGCCATGCGCTAAAAATTTCACAGCGTAATTTTTAATACAATTTTTGTAGAATCAAATATGCATTAATAAGATCCTAATCCTGCAGGAATATTTTTTAACTGATGTTTTTTCTCTATTCAACTTATATTTTTATTTAAAAAGCTTTCAAAATTCAACCCACCTTGCGTTTTTGGACTTCCTCTCTCCTAGCGAAAAAAAAATATATAAAGGAACAATTTCAAATTCCTCCTACTTTCCAAAAGACCTTATTCCCAGCCATTTTTAGCATATTGCCCATCGCTGTATCCTTTAGAAGGATATTTCCTGAAAGTTGGTGGTCTTTAGAAGGTGTAAGTTAAATAACTGAAATATAGGTATAGGTTTTGCAATTGCATCATATGTGCTCTGATTTTCATCATTTTTGAGAGACATACATAGTCCACATACATACATCGACAGTAGGTCTTTATTGATTTGAAAGTATTCCGTTAAAATTCAAGTTATAATTGTAAATTGATTCCTAGATGGTTTCAAAATATCCAGGGCTCCTGTTTACGAGGGTCATTTAATGAATCTTTTCGTTTGTCTGGAGCCAATGTCTGGTTCATCTGGTTATGGACCCAGTTTTGTAGGGTTAGTTTCATAGTATTATAGGGGATATTCCGTAAAATAGTTTCAGTACAAAAATGGGCATAGATAATCCTTGTTTGCCCAATATATTGCTTTTCATTTCCATCAATTCCTGAGTAGTCCTAGCACCCACAGAAGTGTTAGATGGTTCCTTGCACCAATGTCTGAATAGGAATAGCGTATACATTACTTTCGTCTTATAATAATTTTTGGTGCCGCTTGCTATATACATTATATGTATACAAATTCTTTAGGTACCATTCCCTAAACTTGAGTCTATTTCGATCGTAGAAACGTAATGTTTCCTCATCTTGTTTGACTTGTACCATCGTCTTGCTGAAAATAGACATCACACATATCAATATGATTCAATATTGGCCATAAAAAGTCACTCAAGATTGATTGGTATTGCACAGTAGCCGTATCCCAGCATATTGTTCGAAGAAAAATTGCCTAATCATTAAAATTGCCCAAAATGCATACCAAACAGTGATAACAAAATTATTTTCATTATGTCAGATACAACAATTTTATTTATTAACGAATCCATTCATTGTGAAATGACCTTCAACACTTAGCAGCAATTTTGTCGTTGTTCAGTAATCCAATTAGCACTGTTACGAGGTTGTAAAAGGTCTCTTTCTTCCAATTCTTGGTTTAATCGGGTGTAAATACAAATAGTTATGGAAAATCCTCGAAAAAAAGCCATAAATTATGCTTAATTATTGTGAAGGGCATGAAATTGATGTTGTCGTTTCATTTTTAAGATTTTCACTTGTATCTGCGTACACACACTTTTCGTCTTCCACTCTTTGACTTGCAATGGGTATTTGTCAAAGAACGCCTACTTTCATAATAATTTTAATAAATACCAGTGTATTGATGTAATATATATGTAGTTGGCTCTGGTGAAAATTCTACTACATTTTACTAAAATAAAATGCGTTCTTTCATTTCAAAATGACGTGAAAATAGTACTGATTTCTTTGCGTCACATTTCGATGAGTTTTTATTACAACAGTGGAAATAATACTTTGTCTTGATGATAGCTTCTGGTAGTACATTCAGTCCATACCAAGTACAACCAGTGAAATGGCTACTGACCATATATATATATAGGTAATATAAAACTAAAATTCAATTTCAAAAAAGCAACAAAACGGCAAGTTTTCTGTTGTCAATTGATTTTCTTATACCATTTGTTAGATTTAGTACGTTATTTATTGTGAATTGAAAAGTACTTTATCTTCGACTACCCATGATACATCGTTCAACAGAGAACCTTCTGCCTTTTTCTTAAAACTTTCAACCACCGTATTCATCATCATTTTGGAGTGGTAGTGCTTTAAATTTGAATTTCGGAATTTTCGCAGATACAGTTCGGAAAGTTCGTATCGCATTCGGTTGAAATGATTCCATCCTCTCGTTCAGAAATTGTGAACTTAATTGAAGAATTTGAGCATCTCGGACAAGCTGCAGATGTAATAGATTCAACTCGTTATTGTCCAGCCAGATCGACCTAAAATCTCGTTACTGCAAGTATTGTGGAGGACCATCACCAGTTTCGTCCCAGCCACGGGACTCATCAGAAATTTATTCTTGTAAACGTTTAGTTTGTTGTAATATGCATATCATGATGCTCAGTATGTCAATTCGAAAACGTCCGCAGCAGTTGGGTGAATCAACAGCCAGCAGGCACAGTATTTTGAGAAAAGATCTTGATCTAAAGGCTTATAAAATCAAGCTGATACAAAAATTGAAACTAGAAGATATGGATAACGCTGTGTGTTCATTGATTGGGTGTTGGAAATTAGATGACTCCAATTTTTATTATATTTTATTTTACGAAACGTATTTTAATCTCTCCTGAATATGTAAATAAGCACAACTGTTATATCTGGGGTTTTGAAAGCTCAAGAGTAATAGCCGAACAACCTCTCCGGAAACAACGAATGACAGTATTGTGTAGTTTTTGGGCTGGCGGTGTCATTGGAAAGTTTTTTTTTTTTTTTTTAATGAAGCTATTTCGACTTTTACAGTGAATAGTGTGCGTTATCGCATATTTTTGAATTGGATGCTTAGGATGTGGATGAACTTTATTTTCAACAGAATGGCACAAAATTTCCTGGGAGTGCAATTTCTCGTGTGACTTAACGCTTCTAATTTTTTCTCTTTGGAGGTACATCAAAGTTATCAAAGTCTATGCCAGTGCTCCAGCAATGAGTGAAATGCTGAAAGACTACATCAAAGCTATTGTTCGCGAAATCGAACCACAATAGTACGAACTTATGATGGAAAAGTTTCTTTTTGAAAGATATTCAAAGATCAAATAAGGTAAGTGAATACAATATGTCGACCCTAAGCGATTTTTTGTTAACAAGATAATGTTAAATAAGAAACGGCAGTTATATATCATGATAAAGTAGGTACAACATGTTTAGAACCAACAAAAAAATAATTGTCGCGGAAAATTGTTTTGAAATATTTTTTAAAAAATGTTTAAAAATGTGTCAATGGCCATATTGTCAACAAGATGGCAAGGTGGCAATACAGCCATATATAAAAAATCTTAAATTATAAAAAAAATGATCTCTTGCGTACAATCATAGATGGCACAAGAACTAGATGTCGCATAGCATACTAGAGCAGAGTATACAGATTGTGAAATGGGTAGTTTATTCTGAAATGGACCATAACATGTTTTAGAGTGTGACGAAAGCAAATGTTTTTATAATACCAGTTTTGTATACATTTGATCGACTTCCTCACCACTTCAGATACGAAAAAATATGAATCACTCGACATATACAACATTTCAAATGTTGTGGTCCATTCCGGAATGGACCACCCAGCCATATAAATTTTGTATACTTTTTTGGTACTGCATGCGACATCTAGCTCATTATTATAATTATTATTCGCATAATTAGCAAATAAAAATGTCCTTGTTTTCCTTGGCTAAACCAATACAATCATCATTCTCCAAATGCCCCTATTTTTCACTTTACCATTACCAGTCATAGTTGTTATAATTTACTTTAATAAATTGTATGAAAGTAGGGAGTTAACAAGACAATACAAACACGTGCTAGCCAGATGCCCATGTGCATATTGAAAACTCCGCATGGCTGACATTTTGCTGCACATGAAGTAAAAGATAAGTTAGGTTATGTTTTTATCTAATGCTTTACAGCAAATGAATCGCGTTTTACCACAATTTAAGCTTTAATACTGATGTATGGAATGCAATAGCACCTTTATTACATACTCTATAACAAAAAAACTTACCTCGCAAGTATTAGAAGTGCGTCTTAACGTCATTTACTAACTTGGTTTCCAGTTCAGATATTACAACGGCATAATTGGCAAGATGCGTATGACATGTGCTGTCATCTTTCATGCGCATATTGTATTTGCCTACATGCTCACTTATCTACATTCCCACTACTAATGGTCTTTTAGAAATAATTTATAGCCAGGAACCGAAGCGTAACTTTACGGTATTTCTTCAATCAGCCAATTTTTGAAGGTAAAGTGAAAGTTTGTGCATTCAAAAATTTGCAAGAGGAGCCGAGGTGATTATTTGGCAGTTATTGTGTTCCATTTTTAATCGCATAGTTAGTTTATACATTTGGGTAAAATAAAAGTATTATCACCTTATAACAAAAACGGTTTATCAATAAATCGAAATGAAGGCTTTTCTTAAAACACTCTAGAGCCACCTAGAGTAAAATAACAGCCCCCTTTTGGACTGAAATTGAGAGGCACAGAGTTCTCCCCTTTTCTGTGTTAGTATAAAACTTTTCTGAGAGAACGTCGCCAGTCCATACTTGTGCACTATTTGCAATTTTGTTAAGTAAAATTTTGCGAAAATTGTTAAAAAAAACGAATTCTTTACAAGCATTTCGTCACGCAATTTTCATAAAATTTGATTAAAATAATTTCAAATAACTGCAGAGTAACAAAATAATTCCTAAGGTGAGTGGCAACAGTTTGTGCCACAAAGGTGAGGTATTTGTCGATAAGATTAGGGAAAGCTCCACCTTGGAAAATGTAGATTAGGTTTTTATCCTTAAAATATTGTTAGGTTTTCTCCCTCAAATGTATGGAATTTTTGTTTCCCCCCCTAAAATTTAGGGAATATCCCTAAAATGTAGGGAGTTTTAAAATGTATGGAACATTCCCTAAAATGTTGGGAATTTTAAAATGTATTTTTTGTTTTCCCCCTAAAATATAGGGAGTATAGGTGTGATAGAACACCACCCCCCTTAAAAACCACAATAATGAGCTGAATAGCTCATTTCTTATGCCGTATACTAGTAAGTAGTACGGAAGTTATGTTGGTGCGCTTGTATCAGAGAAAATTATTATTTTTAGGAAAAAACGTGTCCTAAAAAGGACCACAAAACTAGATGTTCAGATTCTATCTTGGATCTCTCCTCTCCAGACGCTCAAACGGTCTTAGTAGATAATCAATGTACATCCTATTAATACAGTCACTGGACACATGGACCCTTCTAGTATTTTCTTAATAAGACGGGAAAATCCATCAGCAAACTGTCGATTGGGCGAAGAGGATGGAAATACCTCCAAGCATATCATAGTATCCTACGCTTGCTTCTTTAAAGTTACAAATCACTGGAAAAATAATTATCAGTCCAAATAAGATTTGCAAGCTAATCCCCAAGCAGAACTGGGCAAGTACCAAAGAAAAAGTACTTAAGTACATGTAAAAGTACCGAAGGCCTGAGTACTTCAGCGTAAGTACAAGTACCGCATGTATGAAAAGTACTTGTAACTAAGTACCAAGTCTAGAAAAAGTACTGAGTACTTTTTGAAGTACTTTTTAAAGTACTTTTTTAGAATCTTTGTACGTTGGCAGTAATAAGTCAATACCTTTTGAAAACTATAATATGTATATAGCAACCAGTGGCTACTATTTATAGTTTTTTATAAAAACTATTAGAGGTCCGCCCAAGCACTCATTATCGCCTCCAATAATGCATAATTATTCTAAGGAAAAAATGTCCAGTAAATTTCTAAGAAAGAATTGAGGCCTTCCCTACATCAGGTCGAGGCATCGTTGATTTTATATTGGAGCGAAGCATTGCTTGCTTACCCTTGGTTATGCCCACTGACGTATATAATATGGACTGCTTACTTTTCTATTTTATGTGGGCACAATTACTTGTGTCAAAAAGAGTTCTTACGTCGGTGCCAACAATGAAAAAATCATTAGCGGGAAGTTGAAAAAGTGATTTTAATAAAACATTTAGAAATTCTTCTGTGTATCTAATGAATACATTGTCTTTGATTAAACAGTTTTTGTTAGTAATAACCATAAATCATTAATTTAAAAACATTTATTACGACCAATCCACTAATTTATTTGTTGTTTTCAGTTCTCTCTCAGTTGGTACTTGGTGCTTAGGCCGAAAGAGTCAGCAATATAGAAGTAAACCCACTTTTTGCAATCCATATTATATATATCAGTGGTTATGTCATCAAGTCGAGGCATCGTCGATTTTATATTCGAGCGAGATGTTACTGGTTTTTATTTTACTTGCCCAGTCTTGTATGTATGTTAATAGTTTGTCTAAGGTTCTGCCTTGACGCGTGAGTGCGGCATATTCTTTGACAGTTCTTTGCGTGCTTTAAAACTCTACAAAAAAAGGAGTTGCGCTAGAGATTGTGTTTGCTTTTCTACGAAGAGTTAAATATTTGTAGGTACTTAATAGACTCAGAAATACCTAAGTAAAAATCTTGGTACTTAAGTACAAAACTAAGTCTTAAGTAGAAGTAAATAGAAGCAAGTATACTATGTTCAAGTAGTAGGGGCATTTCAAAAGTATTGAGTAAAAAGTCTTAAGTAACGAAAATGTACTTTAAGTAGTACTTAAGTCTTTTTTGACTTAAGTATTGCCCAGTTCTGTCCCCAAGGCAATATTCCAGCTCGTAAAAATGCTAGATTTTGCCGAACCACTTAAGTTGAAGACACAATAGATCAATTCTGTTCTCAGTGTCCGCAAGGTTTTAATGACCTAGTCTACCGAACTTTTAACCTTAACCTCAATCCATCTTGGAAGTTATAAGATATTCAATGAAAATTGTAAAATATGCTTATCTCCCTGTAAGTATGTCTGGAATGGTTAGAGCTGGTCAAATAATTTGTTGTTGGCATATATGTACATATGTATGTATGAGTACTACTCCTTGTTTCACAGTTGACATTAAAAGCTGAAACACCTTATATCCGTTAGTGAATAAGTTGGGTATAATAATAGTACGGCAAGAATACTGACATATGTATGTCATTAAAAATGCCAAATGTCAAATATTCGTTAAAAATTCCAGTCTTTTCGCTCCGTAATAGAGTTGCTATGCATATCTAGGATTTTTACAATTGGAAAAAGGAAAAATTTAATTGATTTAACTGAAGAAGCTAAAATTTAATAAAAACGAACAAAGTCTTACAAGAATCGAGTAAAAATGCATATTTGATGATGTGCGACCTCGCGACCGTAATTTGTAATGCGAAGGTCGCCATAGGGAAGATGAAATATTATATTAAAATTGTATGCATAGTTTGCGCACATTTATATGTAATACTTTTCTCTCAGTGTTTGCTGATGAAAGAATTCGAGGACGTATGAATACATCATGGAATATCTATAGGAATTCATTGAAAATTCCTGAAAAATTTATAAGAAAAAACAAGTGGTTTGCTGCAGAAATATCATATTTTTTTCTTTTGTATGATAGACAAACAGCTTTGTACTACGATGTCTGTTCCACCCATTTAAAGTCAAATTAAAGGGAAGATTTTGAGTTTCTTAAATTCGATACAAAAAACGGGTATATACCTACTATTAAAGATGTGCTTTTTTTTTTTTTTTTTTTTTTTAATTTATGGATAAATTTAAAAAATGATAAAATTTCAATTTAATGAATCATTCATTCACGGGCTTTTGAAAAATTAGAATCTTTAAATTAAGAAATCCGTTTTTCTTGCACACAGAAGGTACCATTACGAAAATTCCTCCAACGGGATAACCCTTCATTTAAGACAAAGACGTATCACCGTATCTTTCACCGTTTTCGAGGTAATTGAAATGTCAAGTTAAAATATCAGGTGTGTTTCTTCTTACTCCATGCAATGAGTTCTTAACGGAGAGTGTCACCTGTAATTTTTAAGATACTGCGTGTTTTGGGAAAAAACTGGTATACTTTCTTAATCACCCTGTAACTCCGAAACGGTTGTTGAGTTGCCCCCCCCCCCCCCCCCTCTGCCGCATTATAATTTGTTTGCTAGGTGGGTGGTATCTCTTCCTTCCTTATAGACTACAATGGCGGAAACACCCTCTAAACGAATGAGCATTTCAATTTTGAGTGTTTCGTGCAACAGGGACGAATGATATCAAGAACGGAGGACAAGGCGGCCTATTGTGTTAACTTCCTATATATTATGTAAAGGTCGGAAGGAAACTAGGTAGATGGAAAAAGCGAAAGATCGTATCGGGTTGAGACTCGTATTGGGGTGGGTCTCGTACCCTTGCTATGGTAGTCAGCGCGCCTACTAATTGAGCTACCGAGCCTACATTTCAATTATCTTAAAATGATTAGAGACAAGGTAATACATTTTGAGGGAAAAGTAGCTTCTTATGAGTTTTTAAATTCCCCTATTAAGTACACAATTAATGCTTCTAGTTAAAAAAAAAACAAAAACGTTTATTAAAGAAATCATCCAACAAATCAACTGTCTTCTAAACTTGCAGATACGTGGGCAGATGGGTATTTAATCAGTGCTTTAACTACCTTAATAGACGGCATAGTTAGCAATAAATAGGTATATGGCAAGAATTTTTTTTAGTTAGGTTATCTCAATAATATGAGTTAGATGTAAAAGTACTACTAAGATTTTTTCAAGCATATTAAATTAACATTAGGAATATCGACGTGGTAAGAAAATACGTATTTTCTGGGACACTTTGTACATATTTATAACAAACATGATTGTTTTGCGACGTAAATTTAATGAAGCGAAACTCATTTGATGGCGTAACAGCATAATGAAGTCTCCTGGTAATTCTGTTAAGCTTGAATTCTTCTGATCTTATAACTGATATCTAAACTCTTCTACATTGTGTAGCCAAAAATTTGTTTTGCCATCAAGTTCCGATTAGCCCCTTGACGTACGATTAAATTAAACAAATTTTCATATTGCTACCATTTAATTTCATTTAGTTTTTCATACATACAGTGATTAGACAAAAAAAAAAAAAACAAAACACTAAAAACTCATAAAGCCGTAGAATTATTACCTAATCTTCGCGAAATCAAGCATTTATACCGGGAGCTTCTATGAATAGCTTTATATATACGGAAAATTTGCGTTTTCTTTCTACATCCATTGTGGTAATGTGTCCCCTGAAGTTTAACTTGAAGGTTAACCGTCCGTTTTTACTTACTTGGTTGTAACTTATCACTTCCATCACTATCTGTATCAAGGTCCTTCTCACTTGAAGATACACTGCTATCTTCTTCATAATTCGCTTCCACGTCAACTGACAATAATATCTAGTAATCATAACTTTTTATCTTCTTTAGAGCATCCTTTTCAATCCTCAACATTCTCGCAATTGGCATCTAATCAATTAAAAGAAAAACCTGCCTGATCACATATTCTCCTTTTTCACCTAAACATTTCCAAGCAACATATCCCTCTTTTTCAGGTCGAACTTACGTCTATTCGACGTAAATTATGGCAGCCAATAATTGTTGAGATTACCTAATACTTATTTACGTCCTATTTGGGTAAGTGGAGAATGAGACGACTTTGTGTCGACGGAAATATTAGGGAAATTGCATAATATTAATCTATAGGGCACATTTCTTTGATTTGGTAAATTTAACGTAAATGTCACGTCGAATTTACGTAAATTTTTCTCAATCTTCACCTATTTTCTACCTAGTTTAACTCATGTTAACGTGTGTGTCAATGTAAATGGAATTTCATTTTATAAAAATTGTGTGTGTATATTTTTCCTAGTAGGTAAGGCAAGGCTAGATAATTCTAACTTGAATGTGTATGAGAAATACTGCTTTAACAAAATATATAGAAATTATGGGCTTATTCAAAACAAATTCTCTCAACTTCAAATCGGCTCAATTGAAAACGACAAAAAAATTTGTTGATAAGTATGGAAATAATTTTTTGAAAAACACCAGCGAGCTGTAAAAATGTTGTATATTTCAAAAAATAATAATTTTAAATTAAATTATTCTCTGGTTTACCATTTAGAAGCTTGGAAATAATTTAAATTATCTTTAACCGTTCTGAGAATAAGAAAATTGCAATTATTCGGGTGTTTTTTTTCAGTAATTATGGAAAAAATTAAATTAAGGCATCAAGCAATTTTTCTATTCATTTCTCTGATATATGGCGACTTTATTTTGTTAAATAAATATGACGCATGTAACATCTATCGACCTGAAAGTTAGTTTGATTAAAATTTTTTTCTTATACCAGGACTTTCCTGGATGGCAAGAAGAACTAACCAAAATTTCGACTATGAGGTAAAAAGTCCTGTTTAGGTAATTTTGTGTTCGAAGGTAATGATAATTTTTTCCTATAAAGAAACTTCGACATAAATTAGGTATTTCGCCCTAAATTATGAAATTTCGCCTTAATAAATAGACAAACGATATTTGAAAATTGAAAGAGAAGACGGTGAGAGTATCTCGATTTTACTAATTCTTGGGATTCAAAAATAGTAAACCATGTCATTAGCATCATCATTTTAATAAAAGATAGTGGCATTTTAACAAATGCGGGTAAATGCAAACGCAGTTGAACTTGGGTATATTCCGCATGGTTGGGAATCAAATAATCATGTGTATTGGCCAAATCAAATGTAGCATCCTTTAGAAAAAATGCAAATAGTATTTCAGAGCTTGAGTGCTTCCGATATAAATGTGTCGTAAACAAGAGCAACATGTATATCGCTAAGATTCGCGATTTTTTGGCAAAATTGGAACTGTCTTTTTTCACAATAAAACTCCATACCAGGACACGTTGAAAATATTGCTGACATATTTACCAATAATGAAATAAACTTCTTCTTTCAACTGTCATTGAAGGCAGAATTACGTAATTTCAACTATGAGGGAATTCGCTAAACATGCTCATTTAACTTTTTGGGAATTCGGACTTTGCGGGCGAACACAATCTAATAAGGAATTATTTAGGGAATATTTACGTTTTCTTACCTTGAATTTGGGAATAGATTCAACTACAAAGTCAATACATCTCCTTAAATTTGACTTTAAAGTTAAGTAAAATTTAGGTAAAAAGTTAGGAAATATATGCCTCAGATTTGGGAAATTTTCCCTTTCTATTTCCCTATTTTCTTCATTCCTATGAGGTAAATCAAAAAGGAATTGTTACGTTATTTTCCCCACTAATATTTAATTACAAAGATAAGATTACTTTGAAGGCCTGATTTAAGGAATTATTAAGTAATATTTCCTTCTTAATTTACCTCAAAGGAGAGTGGCCTTTAAGGTTAAATTCTTAAGTCTAGTTTACGTAATTTTAACCAGATCGGCCCTCGATATGGTAGGAAATTAAACCTTCAATGTTATTGGGTTATTATTTATGATAAGCCCTAAAATTTTTAGAAAGCAAGGCAGATGAGAATTTTTTGATTTTATGATTTTTCTGGGGTATCGGTTCCAGAACGACTTTTCCTGGTTTATTTTTCTGCACTCTCGGCTTTTCTTTCTAGTTTTGTAATCCTTAGGTACTAGCTCTGTACCTTATCGCTATAAACAAAATAAATTTGTGTAAGTTAAAACTTGTTAAGTAGCTCCGCAAATCGCATAACATCTTTGGCACGCATTGTACATTTTGGCATGTATAACGAATGACGTGTCAGAGGCATCATTTGATGCCAATGCTAATTATACATTCTAGGATCAATGTTCCCGCCATGGTATTTTCAATTGAAAAAGGTTTATGAAAGATAAGCAATTCACTTACATACCTATATATATTAATTACTAATACTAAGAAATTTATAGACTGTAGTTATTTAATTTAATAATTTTTCAAGTTAAAAGTACTGCCCTGGTAGACAAATCATCAATCAGCTTCTTATGAGTAATCAGATGAACGTCCTGCTGAAATTTATTCGCGTTTGAATCAAAACTGGAAAATAAATCATTTATTTACTTATTCACAGATAGTATGCATGAGATATTGCATCTTCTTCACTTATTTAGAAATGTATACTTGGCTTTTATTTTGTGAATTTTACAATATTAGATGAACATTTCTTATGTTATGAGTTAATAAATGAGAATCACGATTAGTTTAATTCAAATTCAAATTGCATTTATAGATAAACTCTACACTTGTAAGATAAATCTTATATTAAGGCTTAGGTGAAGAAAGTGTAGAAAAAAAAGAGGAAAAATTAGAGAAAAAGAACTAAAAAAATAAAAATAAAATAATAATAACAAAATTATAATTAAGAAATACTATTATAAATTATGGAAAAGTAAAAAAAAAATGAGATCAAAATAGGGTATACAAAATTAATCACATATATGTACATTAACTATGAAAAATTCACTAACAAACTTATATGAAAGTTGCGATTGCTTCTAATCCTTCTGAGCTCAGATGGATGAGAATTCCAGAGTCTAATGGATTGGACGAAAAATTGGCGCTCCCTCGGGAGAAAAATTAATCGTGGCATAATTAATGAACATGTTCTCCTAGATTGGGAGAATATAAGTTTACAGTACAAGTAGTATGGTTCCTTACTTATCATAAGGATCCTTAAAAAAAATATTATACGAAATTTAATATAATTGTCAAAAGTACATCTCAGAATCGATTTTGAATACACTGTAATGTGATCATATCTTCGCAAGGAAAACACATAATGTACTGCAGAATTGAATGCAACATTGAGTTTACGTGATAAAACAGAGTCGAATTTACAAAATACTTCGCACCCGTAAAATACCCACGGAATAATAAGTGTTTTTACAAGAATGATGCGAGTTTTCTGTGGTGTGAAGGATGCGGATAAAGACATAGTTTACGTATAGTACCATACACTTTGCCAACAAGATTATTAACATGACGAGACCAATTTAAAGTCGTATTAAATATCAAACCCAGATTTTTTATAGAATCTTTAAAATGTGGACGTATCTAATTTAGTTCTATAGATAATAATAGCATTAGTCTTGGATGCATTTAAAAGGAGGCCATTAACTTGAGCCCATTTAGATACGAGACTAAGATCTTCATTCATACGGCAGACAGCATCTTCAATAAGTCCGAGGGGTCTAGAAATATAAAGTTGGAAGTCGTCTGCATATAGATGATCGTTACAATTTCGCAGAACTAATGGAAGAACATTTATGAATACGGCAAAAATTAATGGACCAAGAATGGATCCTTGTGGAACTCCACTGTACACAGGAAGGAGATCGGATGTAGTTTGATTACAAACAACCATCTGAAAGCGACCACACAGGTATGACCAGATCAATCTACATGCAGTACTAGAAAATGAAAAAAATGAGTGAAGTTTTTGGATTAATAAGGTGTGGTTGACTCGATCGAAAGCCTTTGAATAATCTAAAAGGGTTAATACCGTAAAATTATCATCATCTAGAGAGATTCTAATGTCGTCTGTTATTTTCAATAATGCAGTAATGCAGCTACGCTTAGATCTGAAATCTGACTGTAAATTTGATAACAGATTATTATTCTCTAAGTAATTAGTAATTTGCTTATGCAAAATTTTTTCAAAAGCTTTAGCACAAAATGGAAGAATAGATATTGGGCGATATTCTGCTACACCGAGAGTTTACTATTTTTTCAGCTTATGTTTTCTAAAGCTCTAAAATCCTGTCAAAGAAGCTAGTACTAAGGAAAGGACAGAAAACCATTATTAGCAAAAAGAAAGGTCTAAATAAACAGGATAAACAATTCAGGGACGTTGAGGCGCAAGAATTTGGGCATAAGGTTCTGTTCAGCATATGGGCGGCAGTCTCTCCCGGAAGAACAAATTAAAAAATTAATTTAAAATCAACAAATCAATAAATTAATTCCAAATCTAACAAATTACAAAGATAAAAATTCAAAATCTCTTTCTCTTTCGATAATTAAAATTATTACACACTTTTGTTTTTTTTTTAACTAAATTCTTTTCATCCAAACTCATTAACAATTTCCGAAGAAATGCATTACTTGCAACCAAATCTGGACACGTGGAATAGACACCTGTGTTTTTTTATTAGAAATGTCATCACCGTGTCAATCCAAGTAACATTTTCATGATATCCAATGAACCCTTCCATGAGATTTACTTAATGCTCATCGGAAGAGACAAGGTAAAACTGCGGGCAATTTCTACCAGGGTGGTAACTAGGAATTTCTTATTGCGCTTGTAAAAATGCAAGTAGATGTGTGACCAATGAATTTGATGAATTTATGTTGACATGAAATATGCAACTTGCCGATTCATAGAGTGATAACTGCCATTGCACGTGGTACTCTAGTAATAATAAAAGTGTTAATAAAATTTGATTATTTTAAAATTTTATCTTTCTCACTTCAAAAAAAATTCTAGGAATATTCGAGTTTAAACAGAAATTCAGACAGCCACTCAAAAAAGTGATAAATTTCTTATCAATCTTTTGTTTCAACTGAAAAATTCCTACAATTGAGAAATGGAAATTTTATCATTGATTTAATCCTTATTATTCCTGGAAATTTTATCATTGATTTAATCCTTATTATTCCTGGAAATTTATTATGAAAATAAAATTTAAAGAAATTCAAGAATTGGAGTTAATCGATTCGGTTTGTGAATGGGACATAACACGACAATCTTGAATTCGAGAGTACAACGGCAAATTGAACAAAGCATTTGGGACTAGAAATTGAAAATGAAAGTTATAAAAAGCATACTAAGTTCTATCCACTAAAAAATTTGTTTAAAAATGTATGTATTGTATGTACATAATGTATATTTTGGTAATATGCATAAGCTTTAAGTAGATTTAATATAATATGCAAATTCAATGCTTGTAGAATTCTTGAAATGTATTTTTCATTTGTAGAAATCAAATTTAAAGTCATATGTCATATTTTAAAGATAGGTCATCTTTTGGCTTAGAAAAGATTTTAGAATTAAAAAAAAAAGTTATAAACTAACCGCATCTTTTTATAGTGTGTTGAAAAGTTTATTTTTTCTCAATAGGTAGTAGTTACAAAAATTTAGAGAAATTCAATGACATTGAGAAATAAAACCTCATCAGGTATCATTGATCACCCATTTTAGCAAATTCGATTTTCTTGTCTTTGTACTCTTCATTTTGAAAAATATCAACAGAAAATGTTAATAATGACGTCAGGACTACTTCAGAACTACCAGATTTTTGATTTTATAGAAGGAATTAACACTTTTAATCTTACTTCAAGGAATGGAGGGATATTATTCATTATTAAAAGAATGAAGGATTAAAAAATTAACAAGGATGTGCTAGTTAAAACCTTTAAGCCCCAACTTCGTTTCCACATCCCTATATCCGAAGACGTATAACTGGTTCCGGCAATATGTCGCTTCATTTGTATGATGTGTTTGCGGACGGAGTTGAAATATTACGCGATGTACTCGCTACAAATGGTGCATCTGCATATTCGTGTCATGTACTCGCTGGTGGTGTTACATGTGCTCCATAGGAACAGGATTCAAAGAGGCGTTTTTCTTTTCAGAATTTTCTGCGATATTTGGATTCTCAAGCGGACTACAGTCTGCTGAAACATATAATCGGAAAATGGGTTCGAATTAAAACGAGTCAAAGAAATCAACGTTCAAAGGTTGCATTATGTGCGTGCAGTGTGGAGAAAATGACAACATTGTAATGCCATTCACATTTCCGTATTTCAAAACGTCGATGCTCTTGTAGCTGGAATGTCCATCGACGAAAAGCATCATCTTTTTTTCAACGGAACAAGTAGTCCATTCCTTGAAATTCTGCATCCATTTCTAAAATAGCTCCCTGGTCGTCCAAACATTCTTTTGAACGAGGCCAAGTGTTCCGGTAGGAGCACTATCAAATCAATAAGCTTCTGCTTAAAATTTTCGCTCGCGTAAAACAAAGCTGGTGGAATAAAACTTATAGCTGAACTCATTCAGCATACCACTGAGATATGCTGAACCCTTTCGGCACTTGTTATAGCTCCTACTTGCTTTCGACCTTTTGTTTCTAGTATTTTTTGAGGCCTCTGAATTGTGTGCAGACGAGATTCATCCACTTTCCAGATCCTCGTTGAAGGAATTTTATCTTTTATCATAGTACGCTCCAGTTGGTCAAAAAACTTTTGCACTTGTGGCCAATTGAACCCCATAGCTGCTGATGTTGATTCAGGTTTTCTCAAACTTATATATTGATACCGGGCTCTAAATCTCTCAGTCAATCATTTCCAGCTACTTGGTCATCCGACACAAGACGAAATGAAACTAAATCTTGTATTTCTAACTGGAAAGCCAATTATTCTAGCATATAATTTCAGAGAGGCTCGTCTTCTTGATTTTCATATGTTCCTCGAGATCTATTTACATTTGTAAAAGTTGGCCGAAAATTTTTACATATAATGCGATGACGCTTTTTATACCCTAAATGAAATCTATGGGTATATTAAGTTTGTCATTCCGTTTGTAACGCACAGAAATAATGATGGTAGGGATTTTTGCATATCCATCTGTCTGTCTGTCTGGCTGTGCGCACAATAACTCGTGAGCGTGTATACTTAGAGACTTAAAGTTTTGTATACGAACTTTGAAAAAAAAAGTAAGATTAAGTTCGAAAATGAGACAAAACGGGCAGCTCCTTCGTGGGATTGCCATACAAAAATTTCGTTGACATAGAGAGCAAAAATTTGGTACATCTTAGTAATAACAAATAAAATTTCAAAAATGGACTAAATCGGGCAATCCCTTCTTTGTGTTGCCATATAAAAATTTAGGTTTTTTACCTATACTATGAAAACGATCAGTTCTAAACATTGTTATTGTATTAAAAATTTCTTTAGAATACGAAATCCTATAAAATTGGTTTTAATTATTTTTTCTGTCAGACGAACCGTTCTAGAAATATATATGCAAAAATCATTTCAAAAATCAAACTTGCATAGATTGGTGACCATAAGATATTTCATACGGGCATTCATCTAGAGTATCATAAGAATTGGTCTTAGACCAATTCTAGCGTTTTTACTTGTTTTCTTAAATATTCGACGTAACGTGAAACGTTGAAAGTCTTCGCAGATTTTAGCCAGTCCATCTCGAGAATTTGAATTGCATCGAAACTTTCTGCATGCTTTCCTCCGACCGCTCTTGTCTACTTATTTTTCTTTTATATTGCCCAACCACTAAAAATAACATAAATAAATTTTAGAATCCCTTTGGGTAAAATGATACATTATATGTCATTTTGCCTTTGACCAAAGTGATTGAATAAATAACTAATAAGGAAGCGGGGCTTCATGCGAATACCGTGTACGTGAGTAGGCAATTCAATGACAGTTACACCCATTCAGCGGGGGTAGAAATAACTATTTGAAAATTCTACTTGATTTCTGACATTTCATTGTGACAAGTCCGTTAAATTATCATAGGCAATACCAAGAAATATTATCTGAAAATAAATGTTGCTTATTTTACATAGTAATTTGGATTATAAAAAATGCCCCCCTTCAAAGTTTCACGGTTTCACTACTGCCATGACGAAACGAATACAAACACAACACACTAATACATTTCGTTGAGTGGCTTAGGTTTTCACCCGATATGCCGTTTCCTTATTAGTTATTTATTCAATGGGCCAAAGTATGCCATTTTACCAAAATAAAAAAATTATAGTAATAGATATTATTTTTCACACATCTGCGAATGGCAAATCAATTACTTTTTTAGGATTCCATACCTAAAGAGAGGGTCCCGCTATTACTAAGACTCAGCTGTTGGTCCGTATATCTGTCAGCGGGCTGTATCCCTTGAACCCATAATACAAAGATTAAGATTAAGGTATGGCCGAGCTATCTGTCATTTGGTTGCTTGCCTCATTTGACGACAATTGTCACAAACTTGTTCGTCTCAATTTTAATCGTCCTTATCAAAGTGAGAACAATTTTCTATCTAGAAGTTTCTTTTCTTACCCACTAGCACATAATTACTTTTCCCGAAATGATTTAAGCGAAGAAACTAATGTTTTATGAAATATTTTAATATATTCAAAACGTATTTCAGTCAGTAAAATACGAAAAACTCAAAACAAATTCGTTGGAAATGACGTTGTCACCTCATGACGTAGCAAAACAAAAATATTATCTCGAATCGACCATACCTTGTTATTTTTGTATCATGTCTTGAACCGTAATAAGTAGACACATGAAATTTTCAAACAGTGAATAATATTATGCACTTTTGGCAAGCACAATCTCAGTGAGACATGTGAGATATTTCCAGTTGGCTCACTGAGACTGCACTTTCGGTGAACTGTCTTAGTTACAAAAATCGAACGCAACCACTGAGACAAGTGAAACTGAATTCTCGTGTCTCAGTTGAATTAATTTCGTTACTTTGTGATTTTAATTACGAATTAAGCTTTAATGAGCTATTTGAATAAACTAACAACACTTTCCTCAATTTATTACTATTCATTTTCTGTGGTAAAAATTATTTAAATGTTAAAATTGGCAAATCAGCTGATTGGTTTGAACTGAGACCACTGAGACTATTGCTCAAAGTTTTGTCTCAATTGTCTCACTGAGACAGTGCTTGCCGTAAACCCCTATTATAGCTTCTATAACAACAAATAAAGGGGGTCCCCATACAATGAACTTTTGTTTTTGCTCGATCTAAAAGTACATATGGCTCGCATTTGGCCGGTTTTTTTATACCCTAGATGAAATCTATAGGGTATACTAAGTTTGTCATTCTCTTTGTAACACCTAGAAATAATAATGGTAAAGCAAAATGGATTAGACACCCATGCATAAAATTAATAGTTATTTTGATTTTTGCATGTCCGTCTGTCCTCACGAAAAAGAAAAAGTAAAGTCTAGTTCGAAAATGGAACAAATCGGGTAACTCCTTTGGTGGGTTGTCATTCAAGATTTCGTTTTCCACCATGATATAAATATTAACAAGGTATGGCCGACTTTTCTGTCAATTGCATGCTTACGTCACGTGGCGACTATTGCCATTCAGTGAAATCTGCCGTTGTGTCAAGTTGATATAATAATTGTAATGTCGCAGTCTAATCCCGAAAAAAGGCCAACAATCGGACAACTTCTTAATTTTGAATAGACAATGGCACAATGCTCTGATCTGTTGGAGAATCTTGAGAGCAAGGGCAGCAGGAGAACAATTTTAATTAAAATAAATGTAATGGTAGTGAACGATACAAAACTGGACTCAGGAATAATTACGGGTACAGGTGAGATGAAATTAATTTATATGAGCAACTATAAACACTAATCCTGTTCAACTTGCCGGCAATCTACGAGATGAGAAAGAACACAGATCCAGCAGCACTGCCTCTTTTCTGGATATCCAAATGGGTGATTATAGTGATAAGTACGGCCTTGCATAACAACTGCGTGATGAAGGAATGATTACCATGTTCAATGATACTACAAAATTAATTGTGCCAAATGGCAAAAATGTTCACTTCATTTATAAAGATGGAAAGGAAACATACATGACAACCGTTGAATACCCTTTACTATTGTAAAAAAAAAAAAATGAAATTGCTATCGTATATAAAGCGTTGTAAGATTTATTATTTTGAATATAATAATTATTTATAGATGAGTTTAGAATTTAAAATGAAATCCTCTCACGTCTTTTCCTCGAATTATCGTTTTAACTACATGAGACGTACTTATTTTGCTTCCTGTTGCACGATCAGCTGACATAATTCTTGTCGTTACGGCATTTAGAGGTATTGTTATTCCACCTGATATTCCTCAAGCAGATTCTCCGAAAATATCAATACTGAAAAGAGTAATTTCAGTTCCAGTAACCATTGTCCAATTCAATTTCCTAAAACATTTTCTAAATATATCCTCTATAAACTCTTTCGTATTCTTTCAGTTTTATACGCTGTCCATAATATTTCTGTTGAAGTAACACCCATTTTCGATTACAAGATTACAAGAGTTTGTCTTCTTTACTTGGAAATTTGACAATTTGAAAATTACTTTTGTCATTGGCAATGACATTTGTGTCCACATGACGTAGTAACCCAAAAAGTTCCTCTCGAATCGGCCATACTTTGTTATCTTTGTATCATAGTTTTCCACTATATATTTTGACACTACCTCAGAACGCGTCAATGTAGAGAGTTGAAATTTTGTAAATAGGGTTTTTATGAAAATAATAAAAACAGTTTCAAAAATGGTCTAAATCGGGCAATCCCTTTTTGGTGCTGCCATATAAAATTTTTAGGATTTTTACGTATACTGTGAAAACAATAAATCCTATACTATTTTAATAAATCCTATACTATTTTAATGTACAGAAAAATTCTTCAGAATATAAGAAGAACCATTATAGAAATATATGCGAAAAACCACTTCAAAAATCAAACTTGCACAAATAGGTGATCATACAAAATTTCATACGGGAATTCGTCTAGGGTATCTTAAGAAATGGTCTTAGACCATTTCTGTACTAAGAGCAATCTGGAAAAATTAGCATATCAAATAAAATGTTTAATAAAAAAAAGCAATACTAATTCCTATAAAAAAAGCTTCGCCTTACTAATTTTTTTTACTAATTCGCTCCAAAACAGTTTAGCGTAGGTACTCCAAGTTATGATGTTGGCTGGAAAACAAGTGAGGAACACAACCAATATGATTATGCAATGTGTCCTTTTTCCCGACTATGACAATATAGGCCACCTTCCTCTACATATTATTTGTTTACTAGAAATCAATTACATACATGTAATATCTTCTAGGTACAAAATTCAATATTACATTATATTAGTATGAAAATTTGTTAGTTCAACATAGCCTATATGTACATAAGTATCCTTTAAATAAAATATAAATGCTCCTAGATTTATGTAACATATGGAGATCTTGTTTCCACACATATTTATGGGGTAATAAACTAATATTTAGAAATTAATTTCAACCAGATGTTGTTTATTTGATTGTGAACAATTAAAATCCAAACAATAAATTTGAATGCCTCACTCAAGTCTCACAATTCTGACAGAGAAATCGCAGAGATATTATCTCATTACAAAAACACAAATCTTCTGGGAAAAAAAAATTTCGAAATAAAATCAAATTACGTGCGCGCGTGGATTTCAAGACTTCTTCGACTACAAGAAACTACAGGAGCTACATTATGTATGTAGCAGAGATCGAAACACTCGGAAATTTCTTGTCGTTTTCTTTTTGGAACGCCTTACGTCATTTTGATTGTGGCTGACTAGATCTGACCAAAAGTAAGATAACAGCAAGTCACCGCGCAACATTACTTCGCTATTACTGCTTGACCTTGATGCAATCATTCCAGCCGAGTTTCGGTATTAGCCTTGTAATATGCGAGCCATGAAGGTCAGAGTCAGATTTAAAATCAGAACAGAATATGCCGAGTTCGATCGACTACGACCAACTCCAATGCCAACAAGTTAGTTAAACACAATCGCGTGCCACTAACCGATGTTGTGGTAGCAATGATCGAAGTGCTCATTTAAGTTTTACATGACACCAGGTAGGTATACGCCTACATGTAAGTGTCGCAAAAAGTTACCCTCGATAAGTAATTAGCCCTTTGTTATCTTCTTGATAAGTGATAACGCAGCATTTTTATTTATTTTGGGGAATATGTAAAATGGCGGAATTTCGCTCCCCAGTTAATTTAACGTGGGTGTGCGCCTGCCTGCATATTATCTTGAAAGCTTTTCTTTGTATAGAATTGACCGACAAAACTCTGAAATGTTGCTTTTGATTTCAATTACGTATTACGTCAGGGTATCGTATAAATGCGCGGATTGATTAGATACAACAACCATGTAGAGGCATAAAATGGGAGGAAAATGATAAAAATTATATAAATTGCGGAATTAATTATGATCATGATTTTGTAATCGAACCGATTATTATGGTTTTGCTTATGATAGTTTGTGATCGTTGCAGTTTTCAAATTAAAGCTTAATACGGAATTTGAATTTTTGTACTGTAAGTTAGTAGGTATGTGTATTTAAATCGAATTAATTGTCGTATTTTTCCGTATTCCAGGATTATTGATTTTACTTTAGCTTGTGATGCAGTGTAGGCGCAGAATTGGTATCTACTGTTGTTTCTCCTTTCAATTGAGGTGAATTCTAAAACATTTCTTTAAGTAAGAAAACAAACAGCATCAAAATAAATATACTTTTAATTATCTGCATAATGTATAATTAAATAATCTTTAATTATATTAACATTTGTACTAAGAAAAATCCATTTTATGTATGGAGTATCTACAAGTAATTTTTTTTTATAGTAAAAGCTCCACTAGGTACGAAATCACTTGAATTTTGAAAGTTTTTGAAATGCTAATAAAATTAATTTTATTTCTATTTTTGTGTGAATTAATAATGGAATCAATGCAATTTTAAACTTATATTTGTATTAATTGCTGTCCTTAATATATATGTATATGAGGATATATGTATGCATATAATCATTTCCATAATTAAAAAAAATAAAATAAAATATTAAATCTACTTCCATAAGTAATAAGCTCAGCTTACTCCAGTACCCACTGACTTGGCATATTTTTTCAAAATTTTCTGTTCAGTAAAAATTACGTTAATGTC
Source organism: Dioctria rufipes (assembly GCA_963924295.1). Lineage (NCBI taxonomy): Eukaryota > Metazoa > Arthropoda > Insecta > Diptera > Asilidae > Dioctria > Dioctria rufipes. Next base: position 33,162,816 of record OZ002742.1, read on the forward strand.
CATTAAGTTAAATTTCGCCGGGGGCTGGGAATATTTTTAACGAATTAAATAAAAAAAACCTCGTTTTCAAAAAATTATATCTGGAGAACGGAACAAATGATTTTTCTGATTAAAATAATGCGAAATAAAGCCTATACCCCAGTAAAATAAGCATCCTAACCTCGAAATGGAAGCTAACTAGCTGTAAATTGGTATAAACCTTTATTTCAGCATTCTAAAGGCTGGGAAATAAGTCTCATATGATCTCATGTCTGCGTCACTAGATATTCAAGGTCAAAAGACGCGAATTTTTTTTTTCAATTATATAGTTTTCTATGTAAATACGTCACTCAAGGTTATTATGAAACTAGTAGATTATAAAGTGACCTACAATTTTCATTAGAAGCATTTTTTTGTATCTACAACCCTTTTCGAGGTACAGTGCGGAGAGAGCAAGCGCGCATCCGTATACAGGCGTATATAGCATATAACGCTATAATAATGCTAACGTTGGATCACATGCTTCAATGCCTCATCAATACCAAATGGTTCCGATGGAGACAGCCTGCATGAACTCCTCGAGCTTGGCGAAACAACTGTAACGGGTATCGAAGACGATGATGTCGACATTGACCTTGGCCAACCTCGTGACGAAGACGACGTCTTAATAATAAATAAATTAAAAATAAAATTCTTGGCCCGGCGTTTACTTACCTCCATGCTTGAAGCTATTTCCATCATGCGTCCAAAGCGCCGCTTTAAGTATGCAGCCGTTATGCAGTTTGTGTACGACAATGCGGATTTCAACATCAATACAATAGGTGTACAGGGTATTTCAGGAGGAAAAGTATGCAATACTAAAACCCCTAAAAGATGAGATGATTTGCAATCGAAAATGTCATATTAATTTTTTTCGAATTCGTGTTATTTTCGAAATTACAGCGGATTTTAGATTTTTTCGAAAATGAGGTCCTTGCAACGCTTTTTTGGCTGTAACTCAGCTCGTTTTGCTTATTGAACCGCCATTTTGATCTTGTTTTATTCGTATTACTATTGGCTTTCATTTATCATAACTAGCTTTCAAAAAAGTTTCTAGATAAGTAAAAAATTAACGATAAAACTTCAAAAATGTTTTTCTCTTCGAAAAATTATCTTCTTTGAGGGTCGAAAATCTCCTAAAGTAACCATATTAGCAAACTATTCCGTGTCCACAGAAAACATCCCTAATTTGTTATCTTTCAGACAAATACAACATTTTCAGCCTAGCTCAAGTACTCCCCGAGATACAGGGTAAGATGTCTTGCAATATATCTCGCCCATACTTGAACGAAATTACTTTGAAATTCAAATTTTTTTTATAATGGTGGGAAAACTAAGCACTGAAGCAAGAAAATCGAGTGAAACCTACTTTATAAATTTAAAATATATGTTTAGAACTGTCGTTGCCAAATAAAATAATGTAAAGGAATATTGGTTTTTCCAAAACACGTGATCAAAATAAAAAATGTTATTATTTTAATGAAATTTACAAAGCAGTATGATCTAATTATAATTTAATTTAATAAATAATTAAGTAATAAAAACAAAATTTAATGTCCTACTTACATTTACAACAGACTGACTTGTGCGTCTTGAAATTTCACGGATACTTATATTAGGATCGCTTCTTACCAAATGTAATATAGTATCGTCTTCACCTCTGGGTCTAGTAGATCTCAACTCGCGAAAAGACCCGCTCTCGCACAGTTGACGGTGAAGTCTAGAAAATAATCCGCGGTACGGGGCCCGTCTTTGAGGATACCGCCTATTATACTCCTCTACAGCTGCAGAATCATTTCCATATATAATATATACCATATATAAAGTGCATTTCAGCCAACTCCTGGTATGTAAAATTTGCAGGCATAACTTCGCTTAATTTTACTGACTCTCTTACTTAATTAAATGCTGAAATCTAACTACGAAGAAAGCACTAAAAATTTTTCACAAGTTTCATAAATGAAGAAATTTTGCCTACTGTAGGAATTCATCATAAAAATTAAATACAAATATATTTTTACATGTGGAAAATTCTTTACCTGTGGAAAAATCTTTACATGTGGAAAATTCTCTACCTGTGGAAAATTCCCTATCTATGCAAGATTATTTCTTCATCCGAAGATATGTGTAAGATTACGGCATTACACAAATACCATTATGTTTTGAGCCGCGATTGATCTATTTGTGGTGTGATACCTGAACTTAAAAGGCGGTTTATTTGACTTCATTATGATAACGACAGATTAAAATTAATAGTGCCAAATATGTTATTAATAGTCCTAAATATATATTTTAAAATTATAAAGTATGTTTTACTCGATTTTCTTGCTTCAGTGCTTAGTTTTCCCACCATTATAAAAAAAATTTGAATTTCAAAGTAATTTCGTTCAAGTATGGGCGAGATATATTGCAAGACATCTTACCCTGTATCTCGGGGAGTACTTGAGGTAGGCTAAAAATGTTGTATTTGTCTGAAAGATAACAAATTAGGGATGTTTTCTGTGAACACGGAATAGTTTGCTAATATGGTTACTTTAGGAGATTTTCGACCCTCAAAGAAGATAATTTTTCGAAGAGAAAAACATTTTTGAAGTTTTATCGTTAATTTTGTACTTATCTAAAAACGTTTTTGAAAGCTAGTTATAATAAATGAAAGCCAGTAGTAATACGAATAAAACAAGATCAAAATGGCGGTTCAGTAAGCAAAACGAGCTGAGTTACAGCAAAAAAAAAAAAGCGTTGCAAGGACGTCATTTTCGAAAAAATCTAAAATCCGCTGTAATTTCGAAAAAAACACGAATTCGAAAAAAATTACTACGACATTTTCGATTGCAAATCACCTCATCTCTTAGGGCTTTCAGTATTGCATACTTTTCCTGGAACACCCTGTACATGACACTTTTCATCGTATGGGAGGGATTCAGTGTATAACTCCATATTGGTTCTAGAAAAAAGGTCGTAGAGATAAAAATTGTTCTTATACATTTATGCTCTAAAGTTAATAATAAACGAGATAGTTCGATTCGCCAGAATTTGGTCTCCATTTTGAATTTAGACTACCAGGGATCCCCCTTAAAACAATAAAATTGAACCCGATAGGGCAATAAATATCAGTGAACTTATACTAAAAACTCATAGTAAAAGTGAAATATTTACATTTAATTAATAAATGTTTTTTGCTTTTAATTTAAATAATTTTAATTTATTTTTTTAAGGCTAATCGGGTCGAAGCAGTAGATGAAACGTTAACATTTAAAATTGGCGGAGACGAATCCAGCAAGAAGAAGAAATTCAACAAGAAGACAAACCGAATCAAATCAGCGAAGTATACACTGCTAACATTCCTGCCTCTAAATCTTCTTGAACAATTTCGTCGGATCGCAAACTTTTATTTTCTTGCCATGTGTATAATAAGTCTGTTGATTGGTAAGTTAATTTTCCTCTATATATTCGACTTAATATAAATTAATAGTTCATGTAGGTAAAATTGTTATGTAAATAAAATTGAATTGCTGATAAGATGTTGTGCAATCAAATTGCGGTAGTATTTCAGATACGGCAGTTTTATGATTGAATTAAAATAGCATTGCAGTAGGAAAATTACCCTAATTGCGCTGTTTACCTCCTTTGCATTTTCATGTTATGCTTGATTTTATTTCCTTTATTAAAATTGATCCAGGGATGATATGATAATTATTTTTGTTGATATTGAAACACAACGAGAAAAAAGGTTTATGATTTTTCTAAAATTAATCTATTTTTGGCGACATCCACCTATCCATAAATAAAACTATCATGTTGTGTTGAAAATTTGATCGAGCACTGAACGGATATACACAAATCAAAATGTCTTAACAAGCGTCGTTTTAATTTTATGTTGTTGTTACGAGGTACCACATTAATATTTATGAAGCATTTTATAATACACCTACTACTTTTAAATAGTATTTATATAAGCTGATAACTTTAAATACTTATGATTAAATAATACGGCAAATATATACTTATAATGCACAAGAAAATAGAGAAAATAAATAAAAACATTACAAAATACTTTAGTCCTTCAAATTATAAAGAATCGAAATAAATCTGTAATGGTGTTTGTAATCACTTAGAGCAAATTTTTTTTCACTGGACAGTTTTTCTTATATTGTATTCCAAGAATAATTTCATTGCGTATTTGTTGATATTTAGTTTTTTACACAAAGGTTTCACAAATCATAAATTTCAACTTATGATTCTTGTTTCACGAATTCTATCCAAGTTAATTTCTGCCTGATTCTTTGTGCTTGATTTTAAACAGTATGGGTAAAGTCCAACCCTGTGTTCTACGACCTTAGGAATACAGAGCTATAGGGGGAAGAAGATTATAGTGCTTACCTAGGCAAACAATAAATTATGCAGCATGCGGGCTATTTCAATTGATTCGGAGTAACAGAGTGATTAAGAAATATCCTGAATTTAAAAAAAATACAGATAAGGTCACATTTCTTTGCATATCGAACCCAACTAAAACACAGTAAAAATCTCTTCCCTAAAGTCAATGGCAACTAGACCGGAATACCTTGAATGTTGATTTTACATCAACACAATCTGTTGCTCTGAATTCTGCCACAGCTTCTGTAGATTTTGTTAGCGGAAATGCAGGTGAGGCTCAGACAGACGGTTTTAGTTTCCGTTGTGTTGATATCGAAGAAGTCGGTGAAGCTTTCCATTCAATAAAATCTGATGCAGTGGGTCCAGATAGAGTACCTCCTCAATTTCTCAAGATAGTTCTACCTTATATAATGCATTCTGTTGTGCATATCTTCAATGCTTGCTTGAAAACTTCTGAATTTCCTATTTGTTGGAAGGTCACGATTTTGCGCCCAGTAGCTAAAATTAGTAAACCAAGTAACTTAACTAACTATAAACCAATAAGCATATTATGCTATCTTTCAAAGGGCCCTTGACAAGATAATTTATTCCCAAATAATTGAACACTTGGAAAGCAAAAACTTCCTAAGTCGCTGGTAATCGGGCTCCCATGTTTTCCATAGTTGTGAGACCGCTTACTTAAAAGTCACCAGTGATATTCGTAAATTTTTATATAGAAATGACCTTGCAGTATTGACCTTACGAGATTTTTCAAAAGCTTTTGACAGTGTCAACCTTCCTAAATTACTGACAAAATTAGCTTCACGATTCAATTTTTCTACGTCGGCCATTTCTTTAATAGCTGATTTTTTGGCAAATAGATCCCAACAGGTGATTGCTGATGAACGTCTCTCAGAAGTACTACCTTTACATTGCGGAGTACCCTAAGGATCTATTCTTGGGCCACTATTGTTTAGTCTGTACATTAACAATTTTCCTAATCTCATCCAGGACTTTAATATCCATTTGTATGCAGACGATGTACAACTCTATCTGAATAGGCTGAGATTGGTCTAAAGAAAGACTGCGTGGATCGCTTTAACTCTGACTTGGAGCGACTATCACATGGGCGTCCAAAAATCAGCTTAATTAAATCCCACTAAATCCCAATCACTGGTCTTTTATAGACCACATCTTGCTATAAACGAGTTGCCTCCGGTCATTATTGATGGAACTACCCTGCCTTTTGTGAATAAAGTTAGAAATCTCGGCTTTATTTTGATTACCTCAATGAGTTGCTGAGATTATTTAAACGGAATAATTCGTATGGTCTATCGTGGCCCCCGGAGGCTGGGGTTATCAGCTAATATACTAACAAAGCCCTTACGTTTAAAACTAGTTAAAGCGTTGTTATTGCCATATTTTATTGGGTCTTGTCTAATTTACCCTCGTTTAGATTCTTCTTGTGCTAGGAAATTGTAGGTTGCTTTTAATGATTGCACGAGATTTGTCTTTGAGCTGAAACGATTTGATCACATTTCTCCGTTCTTTAAACACTTTTCATAGAATTATATATGAAAACCGTGTATCTTCTCACTTACATGACGAGTTAGTTTTCCTGAGTTAGAGTCTAGAAATCTTAATATTTTAATTCCGCGACACAGATATTCCACAATGGAGAATTCGTACTTTGTTCGAGTAATACGTTTGTGGAATTCACTTCCTGCAGCCAACATTCAAAGATCCAGTGCGTTGGAAGATTTCAGGAAACTTCTATACCAATCCTCACCTATTGACAACTTATGATCACAAAATTCATTTATTTTTGCACTCACTCAAAAGACAAAACACTGAATTGTCACTGTCAGAGATCTTAATTTCGTTAATTTTTTTCTTCTCTTTAATCAATGTTCCATTAATTTCTATTGTTGAGATTATATACTTACATTCTGAATTCTGTTATTATTCTTGTTCAATAGTTGAGAGGTGTCATAAATATTCTGGGAGTCCCAGGTGGTTGATATTATTGCTGGGAGTCTAAAAGCTACATCAGGAGTCATGGTAGTGTAGCGTCTCGACGGTTATCTTGATTACTAACTGATAGTATCATATCGGGAGTCGCGGCGGTTAAGTTTTCGTTGAAGACAACGACAAGGTCGGCTGGCCAAGTTGCTAACGTTTTCGATCAAAATCCCCATGACTGTGGTAGGGAACTCAAAAGGACGTCGACAATGCATTAGAAAGAAAATAAATAAAACAAGATTGTTTGCTTTTTAAAAAAAAAAACGTAGAAAAGTTAGTCGATTAGTGAAAATTCGAACGGACAGGCATGTCGACAATGTCCTTGCGCGGAATACAGCGTAGGGGCGCAGAAACGGGTTGGGAGAATTCAAAAAATTTCATTTTGAACTTTGACTTATTTTTGGTGTTTTTTCGGAAACAATTGCTAATTTTTATGTAAAATAAATTTATTTATAGAAGTTAAAGCTTTTGCTTTTCATATTTTTTCAACGAAATTTACAGGGCAGTTCATTTCTGATTGTCATTTGGAATTTGCTCCGATTTTTAACAATATTGGAAACGATAGAGCCGTCAAAATGTTACGCAGTTCTCAAGGTTAAGCACCCAGCAGAGATAGATGCGCAGTGCGCAAATTAAACTTATATGCAAATTGCTTAACAAGAATGCGTGTGTGTAAGATCTGCAACAAAAAACACCACACATTTCTACATTCGAATAGAGTCACACCTTCCAACAACAATAACAGTAGGATGTTTTTCGCAATTTGCTGATATTAAAATTTTAATGTGTGCATTTTAAAGAAAAAATATTTTTATCAAAGTTACCCTAGAGCCCAGGAAATGATCCTACGGCTGCAGCCAGCGATATTTAATCTTTCGTTCCATTTATGAATTAAATTTTGATCACAATTTTTTTTAAAGTAACTCAAGATCCATGCGGATATTATCTAGATTGATATTTTCTTTAGTTCCATTACATTACATTACAACTAGTTCATAAAGAAAGCCAACAAACAGTGGAGACCTTTAAAGATTTGTTTATTGGGCACATTTTAATCATAAAAAACGTTGCATTGTAATGCACGTAAATATTTGTTTAGTAAAGCGTAATTACTTATTTGAGTGCATACTTTTGAACCGCGTCACTTTGGTCGATATTTATACGATTGCCATGTAACAACATTTGATGGTGACATAAACAAAAATCAATTAGCGGCCGATCTACACTTTACAATAAAGCGCTAATTACAATCGGTCATCGGGGAACAGATTTGGTTTTATAAACATCACATTGTATGCTATGATTGTACTCGCCAATCGTTCTCTGTGCTAACTAATGGCTGTTTGCTCACCAGTCAACACTAATAACTTTGACATTGAGCTGAGCTCGCGAAATCGGCAATATTTTTAGTATCACACGTTTCGCAACGGAATCGCATCTATTTCGTATTTCAATTTAACTGGGACAGTGCAGAAATTCTTCCGTGAAATGCTCCTCTTATGTCTTCCAGTTGAGTGCCGTTGTCTTAATTAAATCGAAGCTGACCCCATAATTGACGATGATGATTACAGAAGTCAACCTAGAACTTGAGAGGGCAACATACCACAAATTAAAAAGAGCTTCGCGTTTCCCGCCGTCGTCTTCTGAAATTGAATCAAATTATTCGACGTAAGCTTTTCTTCATACTCTTGGTCTTACCGGGGGCTTATTCCTGAATGTTATGCAATATCGTTTGGAAATCTTGCAGGTTTTCTATATTGATTAATATTCTTGATTATTAGTTTTTTTTTTCATAATTGTGGGATGACATCAGATTAAATATGTATTTTGCTCATTGGTTTGTAACAACAGAAATGGTTCAACCATATTTAGCAAGCAGAATGCATATCGTCTCTCTACACAAATTGATTTTTTACAATTGAGAATCTTAGAAAAATTTACTGTCTTTTTGCATTTTTGTCTAATTTGAGCAACAAGAAACAAAATTTAGTAACAGGGTGTTTCATAAGAAATTATAAATCAATCAATCAAGCAATTTTTTGGTATATGATATTATCAAAGTCAAAGATGAAACATTTGATATGTTAGATTTGAGCTGAGAAGAATCTTATATGGTTGCTGCCACAAGTCCCCGATTCGGAAAATAGATTTTTTCTTCATACTTTATGAAACACCCTGTACCTTTTGGAATGATATACCGATGATGACGATTTAAGATTATTTAGATACGTAGATGTGCGAATCTGAAAAAACTCTGTTATTCGGTGAGATTATATCTATAGGAAATGAAGTGTTTATATCAATCGTGGATGGGTGGTGGAGGGTGATAGATTTGAAATTATAAAAATTTAAAAAACGCGATATTCATGGCAAAAATGGTTACATTACATTTAGTGATTGTATAAATCAATTTTTGCCAATTCGGTCTATTGTGGAAATTTTGACGAAATTTCAAAAAACAAAAAAGAAGAAATCCTAAAAGTTAATATCCATGGACGATATTAGGTTCAAATCATTCATTTCAAAGTCGAGAATGCGAAAATATCATCCTCTGTCAAAATCAATCTACTGAAAGTGATGACCTGGATAGGACTGGCTATGCAAATTTTACTGGGAAGCTTTGGAATATTGGCCCATTTTCTCTGAAAAAAAAGCACAAAAATTATAATAATGCAATACTTGTGTAAAATCACATTTTATTAATATTTTTTGTAAATTAAATATAATTTTTTTTTTTAGAAAATTCAGGACTACTCTTACATATTTCCTTAATTACTACCTTATTATTATACAAATAATCATTAACAAATCTTTGTTTCCTTTCATTATATTCAGTGCATCTACATTCTTAATATATTAAATGTAGGTACGTTTGTGTCACTGAAAATGTCAGCACAATTTTTATCATTTTAAAAACGTTTTGTAAGCCTCGCTATACATATATACATATTATATTCACACAATTCGTTAAAACAACATACTAAGCAATTTTTACATCGATTACATTCTCTCATTTTTTCCGATTCCGCTTCATAAATCTCGAAATCATAATGTGCAACATCTTTTTCAGACTGATTTTTCTTCAAATATTCCCATTTCTGCCCAAAGTATTCATATTGCACAAAAAAATCAGCCATTACGAAATTAGAATCTAGTTTTTCCGTTACGGCTCTTAGAGTTTTCAAATGTTCTGAACGAACATTTCTCACAAAAAAATTGGGTTGCAAATATTGAATCTCATTAAATAGCTCTGGTAGTTATATCAATGAGCTCCTCATGAGTAATCAGATGAACGTCCCGATGCAATTTATTCGCGTTTGAATCAAAACTGGAAAATAAATCATTTATTTACTTATTCACAGATAGTGTGCATGAGATATTGCATCTCCTTCACTTATTTAGAAATGTATACTTTGCTCCTCTTTTGTGCATTTTACAATATTCGATGAGCATTTGGATGAGTACATAATGAGTGTCACGATGAGTTTATTAATGAGCATATTAATGAGTGTCACGATGAGCTTATTAATGAACATGTTAATGAGTGTCACAATGAGCTTATTAATGCGCATATCAATGAGTGTCATGATGAATTCATAAAAAATTAGAATCGAATTTTACGATTCAATTCATATATTTTTCATAAATTCGAAGCTGAGGCATAAGGATTTGAGCATAACGTTTTATTCAGCATATGGGCGACAGTCTTTCCGCGCAAAAACAAAATTAAAAAATTAATTTAAAATAAATAATTTAAAAACTTAAATATATAAATTACAAAAACCAGTTCAAATTTTCCTTTTAGAAATGTTATCTAACACGGTGATGACAAGAATAAATATTTATTTATTGCTGGTTTAGTATATCAGGGAACAGTTCTATTGATATCCAATGAGCCCTTCGATGAGATTTAATGAATGTTCATCAGAAGGCTTATCGGGGCTTAAATTTTCTATATGTTTCTTCATGAATTGCAAACACACTTATACTATTTGATGAAGCCGACACGTCAGATAGCAGATCTTCCGCTACGATCGGCTAGTTAGGTAGAAAATTTGTTTTAATGAATTAGAGACTCAATAAAGAAAGAGAGTAGCAAAATTTTTCTGTAATGTACTGCACCTATATGTATCACATTTAGCAAATTTTTGTTACATCGTGGAGACACAAGATTAGTTTTCTGTTAATTTTGTATATGTAGTTTACCATTCAATTTAATTTTTTTTTGGTTTTCCACTTTTTGATTTTTTGAGATTCTTTCAAAACAGCCACGATAGAGCAAATTGGCAAAAGTTGGTTTGCAATCACTTTTTGAACCTACAAATATAATGTAATTATTATTGTCATGGACATAGCCTACTCACACCATTTACGGTTGATATTGATATGGACACTTTAGTTATAAGAATAATTTTTTGAGCGAAGTATAATCAACCAAAAGAAATTTAACTCACCCATGAGTAACACCAAATCCTTTATTGTGCTCACCTTTCTAACTATTATATTATATGTTTGTTCAGTTCCTTTTTCTGTTTCTTTGTTTTGATTTTGTAGCCTTATTAATTCTTCATATATTATATACATAAGAGAAATTATTATTAAGGGGGTATTCTAGTCTAGAAATTCGAAAAAATATATTTTTTTTTGTTTTCATATTTTCAAAGTTTAACTATTCAAGAATATGCCTACAAGAGGATTTTTCAAAATGGTGGCTTGTATCTTTTATATTTAGTGTTCAACTGCATCCAGCTGCTAACAGTTGAATTCTAACTTCTAAACCACTTGGACTTTAAGGGGTAACGCTACTGTAACGGCTAAAAAAAAAGGTTTTTTCACGAATTTTTTTCTCGCGAAATTAAAGGTGTTTGAAAAAAACCTTTTAAGGGTATTATCGGGCATACATTGAACTTTATTGATAAATTTTTGACAGCGAAAAAAAAAACAAAATGGCGGCTCCATAGCCATCTTCCCGGGACATGTTTCGGAGCAAGTTTAACGCGCTTGGTGGCGACCTCCATTTTCAAATAAAAAAAATTTTTTTCTCGCACGGGACCTTTTTTTTTCCTTATTCTAGAAGGTTTAAACTATTTTTTTAAGCCAATAAAAAAAAACCGATTTTTCAAAAAACTTACAGTGGCGTTACCCCTTAAACGCGTTTTTCTCGAAACTGCCTTTTTCAAGACGATGCCCACGATTTCTCAAGTTCTACTGGACCGATTTACTTGAAATTTTTTTGAAAGTCTTCTTTATAGACTTGTCTATGTCTGGAACTAGCCGCATCCCCAAATATCACTTTTTACTATTTTTAAAAAATTCGAAAAAGTCAAAAAAAGTGGTTCAAAAATTCCTTTTTTTTTCAGGCAGCGGCCATTTTGTGAAAAATTTTTTTTTCAACTTTTCCCTAGTTCCGGACATAACGACATTACTCTAGACTAATAATCTTTTTTATTTTTTTTTCGGATTGCTAGGCGGGTTGGAATCGTGGGCATGATCACGCGCCAATTTTTTGAGGCCCCCCACTTCATCAGCTGCTAATTTTTTTAATTTTCAACTTTTTTAATTTTTTAATTTTTTTCTGTATTCTTGTAATGTTAATAAATAACTCATAAAAAAATGGATAGAAAGATATTGATTGCCATTTTTTTACGGCACTTCAAAAATCACCTAAAATTCGGGCCTCTAGACTAGAATACCCCCTTAAGGTACCCCACAGAAAACTTAAGACTCGCCGCCCCTGTCAATAAACCCGTCTATTTTGGAATATTTTGATAAAGGCTTCTTTTAAAAAAAAAAGAAGTAAAAAGAGTGCAAAATACAAGAGCTAAAAAATCGGAAAGGTTTGGGAAACCGAGGAAATGGCCATAGCGGGTCTAGCTATGACAAAATATTATTTACAAGCAGGGTCCTTTATATTCAATACGTCACCAATGCCATAGGAGCACTGAATAACTATAGATGCACTTACTTTTTAACGTACAAACACCGCTCTAGAGAAAGATAATAATGAATTCAATTATATTATGTGAGAAAAAATTGAGAAACATTCACTTTATTTTTGTTTAAGTATTGCTTTTATTAGTGATACATAACACTCCCTGATAGCACAAAAGTACTGAAAAGGGAGGACTGAACCGAAGCCTTCCAGCTCCAGTGAAAAAGGATAGGCAGTCGGGAAAAAATTCAGGGGTAAACACTAACACATATGACCACTGTCGCGTTTTTAAATGATTTATTTGCGTATGTAAGAGCAGGACAGGTAGCGCTAACAAACCGAAAAATCCGCACTTTTAGGAGGGGGAAGCATCAGTTTTTCATTACTTTTATGCTGTAGTTATTGGGGGATGTATTCGGTACTTCTAAACCAATGAAGAGAAGCACAATATTCAGGAATTTTTCAGTAGTTTTGAACAAGTGAAAAGTCAGGCATATTTTAGTAGTTTGGAAATACCGCAGAGAACCACAACATTCAATCATATTCAGCCATATTTGAGTAGTTTTGAACTAATGAAGAGAATCACACCGTTCAAGCATAATTCAATAGATAGATTTTTTCCAAAATAAAAAAATCTGTTTTCTTTTAATATATTTAATATATATAATTTATTTATTTATTTATTTAATATATATAATACTTTACTAATTAAATTTAGTCTGTTGGGAATCCTGGTCACAACAGTACCTTTCCAGTTATAGCCTTTTCACCGAGTCAATGGCTATAAAATATATATATGTATATATGTATATATATGAGTCTTGTCAATTACTTTGGTGAACCTTTAAAACTATAGATTGCCTGTAATTGTAAAGCTTTTTTTATATTATAATTAAAAATCTGTTTCTCATCTTACCAATTTATTACTGATATGTGAAATGTGTCACTCAGACGCACTTCCAATGGATTTAATTGGAAATGAATTCTGAATTTCTTCATGCAATGTACTTCAAAACTACTTTACAAGCCCTGCAGAGATGTAAAATAATTAGAATGAGACAAATCTATCAATATACTTTATCACTCTATGAATACTGAACTAAACCGCTGCTGGGAGTACTGAAAAGATGCTAAAATAATGAGCGAGAGGGAATATATCTCGATTTTCGTTTTGTTTCATTTCATGCACAGAACTTCCGTAGTGTTTCAGTGCATTTTTACGCGCTGAAGTCAACGAGGTAAAAACTAAAAGAGATGCAAATGAGAAAATATCGCGTACCCAATTCTAACACAATGACACTGATATTGTTTGTACATAAGCGCCGTAAAATTTGTACACCTGTACACATTTGTACAACCTATACGCAATTTTAATCGCTTTTATTTTCATATACTCAAAAGTATTTACTGAATTTGCAAACGTGAACGTAAAAACGTTAATAATTAAGAAGAAAAGTTCAGTGGTAAAAAGTTTGTGAGTAATATTTGCTTCGTGCCCCTACGGTTATTTCACGGGTTTTCTTGCGTCAATGCACCAAACCCAGTGACAGCGAAATCTAAAAATGGCGGAGTGAAACATACACAAATGCAGGGTAATTTTGGGTACGCTCATGTACACGGATCGTATATATGATTGCATCTCCTTTAGTGATTACCTCGTTGGCTGAAGTACATGTAGTTTCACCGATAGAATAAAAGAATAATGATTGTAGTGGTGACCCCTGAAGTCGTGCTATCAGGGCTATAGACGGAAATTAAAAACTAACACAAAATGAAAAAAAATTAACGTCGAAGATATAGAAATTTGGAATCTAGTAATGAATAGGAACTTGTTCATGAATAAGCTCAAAAAAACGATGTGGAATGCTCTCTATTTAGGTTTTTAAAATATTTTAATATTTATTTAATGGACTCCCACCCTTCAATCAGTACACTTTTTAATTCCACCAAATAAATATGAAAAAATATAAATTCGTCGTGAAATAATGCCCGATATTTTCTATAGGGTTTTGGTGTTGGCAGTAGGCTGAAACATTGGTATTTTGTGCTTATAGCCACATGTGGCTATTGACCTCCGAATGGTTATCGTGTTGGAATATTCCATTCCTTGTTGCTATTTCTTCGTAATTGTAGAAGTAAATTAATCCTAAACAGTGCGCTATAATTCCCAAAATTCATGCAGGTGTTTGGGAAAGCGAACTCGAGCACACCGTCAAGGTAAAAATCTCCCAAAACCATTAGTGTATTGCCATGGACATTTTGTTTTATTTTTTATTAAAATACGGGGCTTTTTATGCAGATCCTCCAATATGAGTTAAATCCATCAGGACTGTCCAAATTAATTGAGTTTGAAGGAATCCAGGGTTGTTTTTTGCCGAAAATAGAGAGTTTCGTAGTATCTTATACAGTAAAAAAATTTCCACAATAGGGGAAAATTCCCTACATTTTAGGGAATATTCCCTACATTTTAGGGAATATTCCCTACATTTTAGGGAATATTCCCTACATTTTAGGGAATATTCCCTATTTTTTAGGGAAAAATACCTAAGCTCTGCGGCAACAATTTGTGCATTTTTTACAGTGTAGATATTTCTTTATAAAAAATTACGTAAAAGTTAAGTAGAACAGTTAAGAGACCAGTTTTTATGATACCCTGCGTAGATGAATGCCCATATGTAATTTCGTATGGTCACCCATCTGTGGAAGTTTGAGTTTTGAAGTGGTTTTTCGCATCTAGAACGGTTCATCGGATAGTAAAAATGATTATGACCAATTTCTTAGGATTTCACATTCTGAACTTTTCAGTAAAATAAAAACGTCAAGGACTCTCAGTTTTTACAGTAATATGTTAAAATCCTACAATTTTATATGACAACCATGAGAAGAGATTGACCGATGTCATCCATTTTTGAAATTATATTTACTATTTTTATGAAAACGCAGAGTATAAAATTTCAGCTCTCTCTACGTTGACTCACTCTCAGGCAGTGTCCAAATAAATAGTGAAAAAGGAAATTTCTGTATGGCAATCTTACGAAGGAGTTGCCCCCCATTTTTGAACTTAAATTTACTGTTTTTTTTTTTAAAGCCAGTGTGAAAAATTTCATCATTCTGAGTACATGCGCTTCTCGTGTTATCGTGTGGAGGGACAGACGAACAGATATTTTGCTCTAAAACCATAATTTCTGTGAGTTACCCGGGGGTTACACGGAATAGTACAGCTTGCATGCAAGCCGCACTGCCATACTTCTTGCACGTGTAACCTCTACTACCATGCTGGCAGTTCAGCTTTCAGTGAACTTGCATGATGAAATTATGCAGTTTTCAAGATGGCGGAAAAGAAATGTTTGAGAGAATTTGATAAATTTATTCTGGGAAAATGAGATTTTCTGGGATCATTTGCATTACATCATTTACCATCACCTTCCTCTTAACTTTTTCTTTGGTATTTATCATTCTACTACTTCCTTTATTGCTATAATTTTCCAATATACGCATGATTTTACGCCTCAATGCCATTTTTTAAATGAACATCCGAACTGCCTTCTTCTGTCAAGTTAAAAATCGCGTTGGAAGGGAGGCTTGCATGCAAGCTGTACTATTTCGTGTAATCCCCGGGTTACAAATGGAATGACAAACTTAGTAGGTATACCCTATGACATCTACGGTGTAACAAACCTATTCCTTAATCTTGTTTATTGGTTTAGCAACCGTCGCGCAAAATTATAGTATATAATAATAAATTTTATAAAACAAATTTAAGAGCAATTTAATGAATTTTAATTATACATGGTTTAATGAGAAAAGATAACTAGCAAGTTGCCGAACAATATTGATAATGTTGGCACAAGTAACAATGCAATTTGAATAACATCAATAAAAACTTATGCAACAAAACGTAAAAGATAGCCAAAGGTGTAATGCCATTATTGATTCGAAAATCCAATAAAAAATACTTATTCAACAATTAGCGCCATAAATAACAAAAAAGCTGTTTTTTGCTTATTTTTCCTTAGAATGGTTTGTCGGAAGGTAAAAACATCATAGGCAATTTCGGAATAGACACATTTAAACCACGTGAAAAATTGCGCTTGAGGGAGAAAAGCTCTAAAAACTCGATAATTTTCGCCAATTTCGTATTTCATTTCTACGTCGTTTTCCATCGTGAAGTCTTATGATATTTACTAACCGTTTTCCCTTTCATTTACTACAGTATGCTACAAAAATTTATAAAACAATCTTCATTACTTATTGGCAAATTGTTACCTATGAAGTTTTTCAATACTACCTATACAGGGTGATTCTGATCAAGATACCTTCCGGTATACCACGTGATTTCTTGAGGTAAGACGATCAAAAAATTGTTCCACATACCCCCCCCCCCCCCCCTAGAAACCTTCCTTTAGGAGTTGTGGCCAGTTTAAGATATTCGTGAACCCTGATGGGAATAAATGAGTACAAGTTTGGAACCACCCTATATATTTTGGTTATGGTAAGCTTATTAAATAGCCAAGAATAGTAGCTTTTGAAAAGTTTATTACTCTGTATTTTTTAATTAAGCTTCTTTAAATTATTCTCAAATATTTCTAAAATTTTGACTTTTTTACACACAGCAGTTTTTGAAATAAATAATGGTATTTATGAAATTTGTGTGTAAAAAAATCAATGTTTTGGAAATATTTGAGAATAATTTAAAGATGCTTAATTAAAAAATACAGAGTAATAAACTTTTCAAAAGCTACTATTCTTGACTATTTAATAAGCTTACAATAACCAAAATACATAGGGTGGTTCAAAACTTATACTCATTTATTCCCATCAGGGTTCACGAATATCTTCAACTGGCCACAACTCCTAAAGGAAGGTATGTGGAACAATTTTTTGATCGTCTTCTTACCTCAAGAAATCACGTGGTATACCGGAAGGTATCTTGATCAGAATCACCCTGTATATATGTATGTACAGTGTACACACATAAATATTATTTGTAATATTTTTTAGCCTATTGTTTATGAGGAGAGCAGCAATTTAGAAGAAGTTTAAAAGAACCTGTTCATTAATAATATTGTATTTGTTCAAGAAGGAATTTATTTTGATTCTCCGGTATATAGCAAAAGCAAAAAAATATTTTTAATTTATTATTTCATCACACAAGCCATTATATTTTTGGTGACATATTTCAAGTCTTCGTTTTGACTCATCAACAGGTCCCAAATAGCGAAATTGAGTGATTTGAAAAACAAATGAAAAAATAGAGCAAAGAAAATCCCACTGCGGGCGTATACAGGTTCGATTCGTTTCGAATGAATCTGGTTTTTTAAATTTTTTAAAATTTTTTGAATAAAATATTTTTTTTTTGTATTTTTCTCAATTTTTTCATTTTTTCATTTCTTTTCTTTGCTCTATTTTTTCATTTGTTTTTCAAGTCACTCAATTTCGCTATTTGGGACCTGTTGATGAGTCAAAACGAAGACTTGAAACATGTCACCAAAAATATAATGGCTTGTGTGATGAAATAATAAATTAAAAATATTTTTTTGCTTTTGCTATATACCGGAGAATCCAAATAAATTCCTTCTTGAACAAATACAAGTTTACCCCGGTAAAAAATCCTAAAGAGTAATCTCTATTTTTATTAATAATATTGTGGCCAAAATTGGTGATATAAGTGTTATGTCCAAATAAACGTGAATCTTTTGCCACAACATATTTTGAATTGTTACTACTTCTTTTTTGTAGGCATAATATCTGCAAAAATCATTGAATTTGGTCGTGCGCATAATCGGAGAGCTGTATTAAATTAAGAACTTAGAAAGTATTAGAAAAAAACTGTAAATTAATTTAAAGAAAAATAGAAGAATAAGAAAGAGTGCACTATATCACTATAAACTACTTCTATAGTAGTAGTAGTAATAAATAAACTGATTAACAAAAGTGCCAGTACAGAACCTAGTGGTACACCACTGCGAATAGAGAGGGGACTTGATGCAGAAGTTCCCACTATTACTAACTGCTGCCTTATTATTGAAGAGACTACTCAAAATCCAATCGCGGATCCAATTGTTCAAAGTGATAGAATAACTGAAGTTGGATACAGTCGATATCTTTTGGAAAATTTAGCATAGTTAATATATTTACGTAATCTTGATTCAATGAAGCATTAATCTCTGTAACAACACGGAACCGGGCTGAGAATTACTTAAGAGGTCCCTGCTTTCTATATGCGACTGAATTTGTAAAAAAAAAAAAACAATTTCCAGGATCTTAAAAAGAAAACAGGTTGATAGTCGTTAAGATCCCGGGGGAATTGGCTTATTATGTAGTAGGAATTTCAAGTGCAATCTTCCACAGTCGAGGGAAGCAGGCATATTTTTAAGAATTTACAAGATATATCCCCCAAAAGGCAAAAGAGTCAGATCGTATGGATCCTATGGTCTACTCAGCAGAACGATTGACATATTATTGGTCATATAAAGAAGTGTTGAAATGACGGGGAGGTCATTAACTATAAAAGCCTGTAACACAAGAATCCCTGTAACTGATTCTAATGATATTCTTATTGATCCCTCAGCTAAATCTCACATAGCTAATCCCTTCCGAGCAAGATCATTCGCCACTTCGTTTTGTAGTAAGATACTGTGGGCAGCCTATTGCAAGAAAAGAGTTTGAGAAATGTAAAGATTTTGTAGAAATTAGAAAAAGGTTCATTGTTCAACCTCAATCCCAGCTGGACGCTTTCACAAAATATAGGATTGGCTGCGTACCTTCCCTACTCGATTCATGAAGTTCATCTAAGTGGTGTGAGCCAAGTAATATGTAACGTCTATCAGAGAAGGCCGAATAGTCGAAGAGAAAGTGAGTCACCATCCGGATTCCTCTCCGAATCCTCTGCATATAGGGTTGTTACCAAGTTCCTTCCTGTATAGGTGACCCCTGAGAAATTATTGTCCAGTAATAATTCACACGAGGGTTCTCAGAATTGGCTTGTTAAGCTCCAGCAGTGTTTTCGTTAAATTTGATTTAAGTTTACCCCGTCAATTCCTTTGTAGTTCTATCCGCTGGGTTATATGACCAAAGACGGCTATGTTGGCAGTAGGCTTCAGGCGACATAGCCGAAATAGAAATATTAGAAGTGAGTTATTTTGGGGCAATCTAGATAGATTGTCGAGGGTAAACCTCGAAGGCTGCAACAAGGCGAGCGAAATCCTCCGCATTTTCATTGCTGACTATATTGCTGTGACATGGTACGCATTACACAAAGAAAGAGTATTCAGGGTGGTTTTCACTCTAGTACCAGTTTTGAGGTTGTAAAATGCTTTGATAAGGCTTTGAAAGCCGCTTTGATATCCAAGTAGATAGCCATCTCCTTATTCTCGATGGCTCAGTTGACGAAAGACCATTCCTCTTCAAGGATGGCCTTGATTTCTGTCTCGAAAACAGTGACGTGCATTCAAGGTATATGGCCATTTTCAAATGAGGACTCTCACAAAAACACCAGCTCTATTATTTTCTTCCGATTTGTAGCCTTCTGAGTAGATAACAGGGTGTGACAATGGACAGAGTGTGATTCTCGTTTAGCATAGTCTCAAGGAAATGATTGATATGCCTGATCTCAGGTACGACTGACTTCAAAGATTCAAAAATGGATTCGTGTGGACCTTTTGTACTAAGGTGGATCCAGCCTTAGTTGAGGTGCAGTCTTAACATAGTATTTTACCAATCACCTTCTTTTCAAAACTTAATATTTCCATTTCCGCCATCTTGAAGCAGCTGCTATTTGTTGTTGATATTTTACTGATTGAGAGCTGCTTTTTAGCAGCTAGTTATAAGCTGCTTACACCGGAATCAAGTCATCTTCGAGGCCACACCTTTAATTGAAACTTTGGAATTCGTTACTTTTAACATTGCTATTTTAATGAACATTTTTTTGCTTTAACTGTTTTGATTTAAAATAATTAAATTCTTTTAATACTTAAGTTATTATTATTAATTTACAGATAGTCCAGTGTTACCCATAACCTCTTTATTACCACTTGCATTTGTGATATCAGTAACAGCAACCAAGCAAGGATATGAGGATTATATGCGACACAAAACGGATAATATCGTAAATCGTTCGCCAGGTAAAGTATTATATCGAATAGTCTTCCAAAAAAAAAGGTCAAAATATTTTTACATAGGTCCCTTTTTACAGTTACTGTGATACGAAATGGAAAGGAAATGGATGTAAAGAGTGAACAAATAATGCAAGGTGATCTTGTTCAAGTGTCCAAAGATTGCGATATTCCCTGTGATTTGATTATATTGAAATCAGCAGATACACATGGTAAATGTTATGTAACAACAGCGAATTTGGACGGTGAGACAAACCTTAAGATATTACATATTCCACGGTCTTTGCCCCATTTACCGATGGATAAATTGCACACATTAGGAACAATTGAATGTGAAAAACCCACCTCGGATCTCTACTCATTTAATGGAAAGATCATATTGTCTCCAAATCTACAGAGATTTGTTCCTCTGAATAGTCTCAGCTCTACAGAATTTCACAATATATTGCCTTTATCTTCGGAGAATCTTCTGCTGCGTGGATCAAGACTAAAGAATACAGAGTGGGTGATTGGATGTGCTGTGTACATTGGTCAAAATACTAAGTTGGCTCTAAATAGTAAGATAACACGAAATAAGGTGGCATCTAGTGAGAAATATGTCAACAAATTTTTAATATTTTTACTAGTCATTTTGATTTGCTTAGTAACATTCTGCTATCTTTATAAAAGGTAATTATACTCATTCTATAGGCAGCACTGGCAGCCTTTAATTGAGAATATTTTTCATCTATATGATTTCCTTGTTGTTACAGGTATTATGAAATATTTGCTGTTGGCGAACATAGTTATTTGGGTCCTGCCACTGACCAAATCACGATCTCACAATTTCTGCAAGATTATTTATCTTTTCTTATGCTCTTCAATTATCTAATACCAATATCGCTGTATGTCACAATAGAAATGCACAAATTTTTAGGAGCATTATTCCTCGAATGGGATCATCAGCTTTATGATGATGTTACAAATCAGCCGTGTGTTGCAAACACTTCAGATCTTAATGATGATTTAGGACAGGTATATTGAAATCGTCGTAATTAAATTGAGTTTGAGTTTAGATTTGTGCCAGTTTCTTTGCAGGTGAACATACTTTTCTCCGATAAAACAGGAACATTAACTAAAAATGAAATGTCCCTTCAGAAGGTATCCATCAATGGAGAGAAGTATATCGTAAATGGCACAAAATTAATAGAAGAGAACAATGAATCTATATTTGACATAAACAAATTTCAGGTGTGTAAATATTTTACTGTTTACCGTTTACGTTAAAATTAATTATTTTAGTTACTGCTAAGATCTCTTCAATAACTTGTTTGTTTTAAAAATTAATTCAATAATTTAATTCTTTTTCGTTTTGACAGATTTAGTACTTCTTTTGACAGCCTAATAAATTTTCGAATGGGTCTGTTGACAGACTATATATTGCATAGTATTTATGACTTAGCCTAGAGTTTCAAAATGACTTTGGATTAGCACGCTTTCGGTTTGTTATGTAACATCCTCTAATTGTTGGCTTATTGGCTTTTTCTCGCTCACTCATATGCGTTGAGTTAATTTGTGTATCACAGTCAAGCTAGATCAAATTTGCCTTCAATTTATTACACTTTGACTCTGAGACTCAATTCATGTATCTTGTGCGTGTGTTTAGAGTGGCAATTTTTTCAATCGGTGTAAAAATGCTGTAGAAATTTAGGGAACTGGTGACGGTGTACATTGAGCTTAAAAGTTTGCGGCCCATAGCTAAGGGGGAGAATAGTTGATGGCAAACTGTTCCACATTCGTACTGTCCTGCTTATGAAGGATTCGCAGAATTTCACGGTACGGCTGGGGTTACGGCTCGTGCGGTGCACATAGGAAAAATTCTACAAGGGATCAGGCTAAAGATTTCGACAGAGCAATTACAGAAGTAGCGACAAAAGAGAGATAGACAATCGACATTACGCCGGTTCTCTACGGATTCAATAGTTGCTCTTGACATGTCATCGCAAATTAGCCGGAAAGCCTTCTTTTGAACTTTGTCTAATGCGGACAATGCAGTATGTCCAGCCTCTGCTCAAATATGGGAATTATATTCTAATCTAGAAGGCCTGATATGAGACTTGCAGTTTTGCGCCAGGTCTGATGGAGTAAAATATTTTTTGCATCTTTGCAAGAAGCCCAGGCATTTCATAGCGTTTTTGGCAATATACCAAAAATGTACTCGGACCAACTAAGATTATTGAATATTTGAATTCCTAAGATGTTAAGGGATGGCGAGTTCGGGATATCTTCAATATCGCAGGAAAACGGTTTGAGCGGGTGTTGCAGTGCGCTTGAGTGATACCAGACAACATTGTGTTTTGGAAGCTTTAAACAAAACCCGATTCGTTCTACCCCAAGCGAGTATTATTGTAAGGTCATGGTTTAGTGAACTGTGAACATGTCGCTTCGTTTGTCAACTGTAGCATTTCCACGGGAATCAGCTATAGAGTCGAACGAGTACATGAAATCAGGTGTGCTGTGGTCTGAAAAACTATGAATAAATAGGATTGAAAGTGAGAGCTAGCAGATCATTAAAAAAACTGAGGAAGAGAGTAGGAGAGTGCACAGAACCTTGCGGTATACCGGAATAAATTATAAAACGATCCGTAGTAAGTCCGTTCAATATAATTTGAATTGAACGGCGGGAGAGAAAACTTTCAATCTATTTTAAGCAAAGAGGGTCTAGACCTAATGCCTGAAGTTTAGCTAAAAAAGCAAGATGTCAGAGTCTATCGAAGGCCTTTAAGATATCTAATACGATGATTTCAGGTCACCAAAATTATGGATACATTGATTCCAATGCTCGGTAAGGAATGTTAGTAAATCTCCAGTAGAGCGGCCAGCACGAAAGTCGTATTGGCGGTCCCTAATTAGGTGATTAGCTTCTAGATATTTCATCAATTGGGTGTTAATGAGTATTTAGAAAGCCTTAGAAAGAATCGAAGTAAGGGCGATTGGTCTATAATTTAAGGGAATGCAAGCCTTTTTTTTTTGGGTATTGACTGAACATATGCAACTTTCCATGCGAAAGGACTCTTGTCAAGTAGGACAGATGAAATAGTCCGCGTAGGGGTTTAACTACAGAAGAAGCGTAGCACTTCAGTACCACGGGCAAAATACCATTAGGCCCAGCAGCCTTAGACACATTGAGACTTGCGAACACTTTAAAAACCTCCCTTGTACGGAAATGCAACGGTCTTTGACTTTGGTTGCCTGTAGCAAACTTAGCTGCAAATAAATTGGCTTTATCCAATGATTTCATGTACACATCCCCGTTGTGAATTAGGAGTGGTACCGAAGAACTGGTGAAGTTGCTCTTGACTATTTCAACAAGAGGCCAAAAACTCTTACTACCCTTTCGACTAGTAGAGATTTTTTGTCTAATGCTTTAGTCGAATTGGAACTTTGCTCGCTGAATAATGGATTTGTTACGTAGTTCCTTATAGAGCTGTCTCAATTCTGCTGAATGGCACAGCTTACATACCTGAAATGCAACTACCTTATTTTTTATAGGTGAATAGCAGTCATTGTTAAACAAAGATGTATGGTTAGGTATACTTTTGAATTTGCGCGGAATGAAGCTGCCCATCCCGAACCATAAGATGTTGATAATGGATTCAGAGCAGTACGCAACATCTCTTGAGGAGAAAAACTCGGACCAGTCTAACACTCTGATAAATTTATTGAATCAGCTTGATCATAGTGCCACACCAACCGCTTTTTACGAAGGTGACTGGCGGGTTTCAGTGATGATATGGAGAATTGGGCCGAAACGAGACAATGATTCGAGCTGCCAAGAGGAGATGACATTGACGTTGAGTACTTTTCTGGATGAAATTTTAGAAACAGACAAACGAGTTGGACTTTCAACTAACTGCTGCATGTTAAAGGACTCGCTAAATAGTTCAACATGTCTCCGTGAATTTGTGGTTGAAAAATATCTGAACTACTGCATGTAATGTAGATTAAAATTGCCAGCAATAACGATTTCGAAAGTATGGGATTTGGTTAAAATATTATCAATATTGCAGGATAAGGCATCAAACGAGCATATAGTGTCAGCATCAGACATATTGGGGATGCGGTATAAAAAACAAAAATAAATAAATAATTAAACTCAGGATTAGTTGAAGGGAATTCAGGGACAATAGAGAAGGGCACATCATTACGAATGTTCACAGCGATTGACCTCTGAGGAGAACAAATTGGCACTAAGTGATAACTCGGTATGCGAATCTGATGGATAACCTTGGTTTCATTTAGGGCCAATACAACCGGTTTAAAAGAAGACAAGTGGCAATACACCGAGAAATAATTACTTCGTAAGCCACGAATGTTGCAAAAATTTAAGCAGCATTTTTGCATTATCCCAAATGAGCAAACGCGCACAAAATTTCAATGAAAGGCACTTAGCCAACGAACTGACCAGGTTCGACAGGCGAATATGCTACGATATGCAAATATTTTTGTGTAATCAAAACAATTTTTGGTACACAAGTGGACAATATCTAACGATCAGTATAAAATTGCGAATTTCTGTCGTCCCTGATTTCTCATCAATTCGAACATATTTATGATAATTTACTTATGTGCAGATTTCAAAGTCAATCTAATTCAATTGGTGGGTGGATGGTTGACCTTTAAAGTGTTAACAGTTAACCTAGTTACTGATTCACTTCTAAACTTTTTCTCCTCTATTTGATGCTGGTATCCAATATGAAGTTTATTCTATTTCACAATTAGTTGAATGCAACAATCAAATTTGATCGCAGAGGTCTGATAAAAAAATTTTAAGAATTTTTTAATTACGCTATAAGTACCAGATTGAAGTCGGTTTTGTGTGTTATATTTCAAAAATAAAGTTGAGGATCTTGTTTGATATCTTGAAAATGATATTTTTATGGATCTGCTGTAAAAAAAGCACATTTCCAATAGGGCTGTGATAACGGTATAGATAACGACAATGTTGAATGGACTAGCGCATCAAGTACCGAAGAAAATGTAGAAATATAATAAAAATTGTTCTTTACAATTGCCAAATTACTAGTAGCAAAGTTGTTGAAGAACAAATTGGACGTTTTGAACACATAAAGCGATTTGGCAGCTTAAATTGTCATGAAAATTCTTAAATTTTCAACAAACACAAAAACGTAAAGAAACGGGTAACCAGACATGGGTTTATGGTTATGATAACGAGACAACACTTGCCTAAATGGAGAGTTCTTGAAATGTTAAGTTTGCAGTTTATTTTATTGTAACAGTCAGTAGCGTAGATAAGAATTCAGGGGCCCACTCGCGAAATTTTTAAGGTCTGTTTTTAAATATACATTCATAATTGAGAGCAAAAATTTGTGAAATATATACATATTTCAAGTTCAGTTTGGAGATATATATGTATTAATACATACATACATATAATATCTAATATATAATATATATATATAAATATATATATGGCAATCAGGCTTTCGAGCATTTCACAGTTGTGAAACAGTCCTATTAAAGATAAGATACAGAAGCTTGTTCGTCTTTTAAATTTGGCAGTTCAGCAGCGCACATGCTGGATAGCTTTCTAAGTGAGCGTCGCCAGCGGGTTAGGTTCGGCAATGCTTATTCTGATTTGTTGCCTCTGCAGTATGAAGTTCTCCAAGGATCGATCGATATTGGGTCCGTTGTTATTCAGCTTATTCATTAATGACTTACCGAAAGCAGTTCGTGATGTAGAATTACACCTCTATGCGGATGATGTTCAGGTTTATCTAAGCCGGCCCATAGGTTTTCTCGAGGATTGCTTATAACGCATTAATAGTGATCTGGATAAAGTTTATGCCTGGTCTATGGATAATGGTCTGCAACTTAATCCCGTAAAATCACTTTCTATAAGTTTTTATAATAATGCTTTCGATGTGTCTGACGTCCCACCAGTGATCCTGAACCATTCTCCACTACCCATGCTGAATAGGGTAACCAATATTGGGATAGAATTAAACAGCAGTATGAAGTGCTGTGATTATATTAAGGCGAGATTGTGTAAAATTTATGCTGGGCTACGTAGACTTTGGATCTCGGCCGATATATTGCCTCGTAACACTCGTCTGGTCCTAGTAAAGACGTTGATTCTGCCTCATATTTAAACTAAATTTGACCTAATTGATAAAATGCAGTAGATACTAATTTGTTTTCTTGTTTGCTTTTTGCTTTGAAATAACTTTTTTATGTATTTTTTTTTATTTTTTCTGAGTTTTGAGTTGGCAATGCAGATTAATTTTATTCCTAGCTCAGTTCTTATTTTTAACACTAATTTATCTAGCACCGACTTACTATTTCGTACTATAAAAGATTGTAAATCTTGTGTACATTTACTAGCAATACATTATTATTTATTTATTTATTATAAATTCTCTCGGGTGAAAAAATAAGTAAGGTGTAATATCTGATATTTACTATAAATTTTTTTCTAATATCCTATAGATAATAATATAAAGGATATGTGGTTTGAATTTTATCAAAATCGGTTAAACCAATTTTGAGATATCTTTTACCTCTTACATCAGTTTGAAAAACGTAGGAATTGTAAACAGAGAGGGATGTGTGCAGTGGCGTTGTTAATCCCTGAGAAGAAGGAGTCGTGTGGGCTCTGTTAAAAAATCCCAGGAAGCAATTTTCTGGTACAACACAAGCATGGTCATGCGATATCCTTATATGTTATATTATTTTTGGTAAAATATTGGAACTCTTTGAAAATTTTGGTTACCAGTTTGAGGCCCTTAAATTTCAAGGGAATCTTCGTCTGGCGGGGCTACGCGTACCTTATCTACGGTACTGGGTATAGTCCATTACGAATTATTTCCATAGGGTTGTATGGTTAATAAATTTTTATTTTGTTTACTAAAAAGTGACGACGACTTTGCGGGCCAGATGGTGTAGAGTGGTCTTTACCAATTATATACTGGTGGATGGCGAACTTAACAAAGGGTTGACGTTGGGTCAAGAGAATTATTTTGGGTGGAGGTATTTTTGGAGGGAGGGGGAAAAACAGAATTTCACCAAAATTGTTGAGGAGGGGCGCAGGCCCATTTTAGGGGGAGGGGTACGCATCCGGCGGGGGAAGGGGGCAAAGGTTCAACTTTGAATGGCCATAAATTCGAAAGTTATGTGCATATCGTGACGTTTGATGGCTTAAACGAAAGCCCACGACGAGGGTTATGCATGGTATAAATTTCGTATTTCCAGAGGGCAAGGGGGGAATCTACGGGTAGGTTGAAAGTAAGAAATTTTTTTTTTCATACAAATTGAAAAACCGTGTGTTGCATCTACTTCCCACAAAACGCAACCGATCCAAATTTCCTCAAACACTTGTCTCCTACTTTGATGCCGTGGGTGTAATAGGGTACTACGTTTTTTGATTTTCGTGGAGGGGGGAAATGCAGACCGTTTTTTTGATGGACTTGAATAAGTTCGCCATTTGACCCTGCAGCATAGTCATGTGGGTATTTAAAATTTTTATAAAAAAAAGAGTATTCTAAACTGCTTTCTGATTTCCAAATTGTACTAGATCGACTTTGGAAAATCACCTCCCTCTCCTCCCTGTAAGTATGTGGGATTATTTTTGACCCCCCTAAAAATCATTGCTAACTACCCGCCAACTATCATCATACTCACTTTTGCTCTACTACTTCATTTCAATATTTCACTATTGTAGTACTAGAGCAAAAACTTTTTCGGCCATAACTCGAGCAAATTTGGTCCGATCGAGGACGCCATTACGTAGTTCCCAACGTCTACTTGCCAGCTACAATTCGTAGTCTAACTTTTTTCCATTGGCGTTCAATTTTATAGAAATGGGGGAGGGGGGGGGGCACGAACAAATTTAGAGGTTAACAAGTCGCATATAAAATTAAAGCTCTCGCCGCCTACTATAGGACGGCATACTTGGTTTTTTGATTTACTCAATTTTAAGGTATTTTACGACACTTTTTATCAAGTCAGCGAAAAAGTTTTCGGACCTTTTGGTGTATTTGACCCAATTACTATATTTTCTGGACATTCTATCACAATCTTTAATCCTAGGATAATCATCTGCACTCTATTACCTTTCATCTGGAAAAAAAATTAGGTTAATATCTCAGATAGCATGCACCGCAACCAGTAGCGTAACTAAGGATGGATGGGCCCCCTTCGCAAATAAATGCCACTTGGCTCCTGTTCATTTTTCATTTCTTTTTTTTACATTGATAACTTTATGACTAATGAGTAAAACTTACATTCTTCACAACTTTCCGAGCGCCAATCTTTTGATGACCAGAATTCGTCCATGACTCTGTCAATATTAATATTTTGACTTTCTTCATTTTCGATGCTCAGTATGGATTGCAAAACTTATTTGTTTAGATACTTTGTGCTCTACATTCATAATTAAACCTGTTAAAAAAACCACCAGCATATGCTCATGAAAACACATTAAAAGAAATGCGCACATTAAAAGGAAAACCGATGAGTATCTGAGAGAAATGCTTAAGCAAGCCAAAGCGAAAGGGAAAACAGTGTCCCACATAAGTAGCCGGAAATATCTGATTCCTTTAAATAAGAGCCCGAGTCTGGGAGCTGGAGGGAATTTCAAAAGTTTTCAACGTGAAAAATGTGATCTTATAGATATTTTAATTTTTGCTCATTGCTTAGTTATCTAATATTCTAAAGTTAAAATAATACTCTTTTCTCATATACGATCACGCTAGCAGCGTGTACGCCTATCCTAAGGAAGTCAGCCAAATATTTCCCAGAAAATAATTTACAGTGTTTCAATTTCATGCGTACCTTTCTTTTCCGTTTAAATACAAAGAATAAATAGAGGAATTCTCGAATTTTTTATTGTTGTATGATCCTTACTATCTAGGCAGCGTATTTGCAGCTTCTCACAGCCTATTATAGTATGAACACGTTTAGATGGAATTGAAATAATGAAATCATTACAGAGTCAATATTTTTTTTTTTCAGAAACCCACTTTTAATTGAGTGAATCTAATTGGCTATTAAATCCAGCGTTCTTATTTTGTGTGGTTTTAAGATTCATTACTTCGAATGAAAATATTAATTTTGTAGGCTTTCGTGGAGCCACCGCGTGGCAGGGCCTGTGTGACCGTTAGTTATGCTAGTGACCCCAACAATGTACCAGTTCACACGTTACTACTTGTTTGTAAATTTTTGCTAAAAAGACGACACTCTTTCCTGTTCAGACGATTAGAGGATATAAAAATAAAATTTATTTGAAGATTAAAAAAAAACTTTAGAATAAGTGTGATATATTCCCTAGCAGCAATTTTGCGAATTGTAGAATTTGCTGATCTTGACTTCCTACAAAAGTTGCAGGAAATTCAGGAAATGTTATGCTCTATAAATTTTGTAATATCTATTTTTGACCTAGGTTGTGCCGGAGAGGAGAAAAACGAAAAACGAAAAACTGGTTTTTGGCACTATTTTTCCAATATGGCGGCACATTAATTAGGACACTCAACTGAACACATCTACCAAATTTTAACTCTGGTTCACCTTTTGTAAGTCAAAACCTAACAATTACCTGAACTATTTTCGTCCAAAAATAATATGGGAATTGGAACGAATGCTCAGTGGTTTAAAATACAT
Source organism: Dioctria rufipes (assembly GCA_963924295.1). Taxonomy (NCBI): domain Eukaryota; kingdom Metazoa; phylum Arthropoda; class Insecta; order Diptera; family Asilidae; genus Dioctria; species Dioctria rufipes. The sequence continues at coordinate 33,192,915 of OZ002742.1, forward strand.
AGAAAAGCTATAAAAAATAAATCAAAAGAAAAACTGTGTAAAAAAAAAAATTAAAAAAAAAATGATTACAAAAATAATTTCAATATCTCCAAGTAAAAATCTGCTGTCATGGAGCCAGTTACCAGATCACCTAGCTCTATGTTTGCAGATTTTTATTTGGAAATTTTAGACTCTTTGGGATTTTCGTGATGAGATTTTGGAGATTTTTATTTTGGAAATTTTGATTTGAATTTTTATTTTAGAAATCTTTTTCCAGACCGAAGTGCCGTTTTCAGAGCACGATCCACACGTCCTTAAATATATTAAAATTGTTTAAAACAATTTTTTTGCACATGATCGTCAGTATTTCCAAAAATTGTACTTAAATGATATGGAAAATTCGAATTCTTTGTTTAAACCTAATTTCGGGTAATATTTTTTCCAACAAAAATAGTTCAACAGAAGGCTTAAAGACAAAATGGGACTAAGTTTCATATCATTTGTACATGCGAAAAATATTTGATCTTGGAACATTAAAATTTTTCAATGCTACCAGGTATCTGCTTTATTCTTTATAGCAAATACTGCCATAGACTTATTTTCTGGTTCGAATTCTCTTTATTTACTCTGAAAAATAGTTTTATTATTATTTTCAGATTGTATCAAACAGTAATGAGTTTTGTTAAAATTGTTGTGCACCATATTTATTTTTTAAAACAAAATCAGAATTGATAATAAATTTAGAAATAAAATTCATGTGGTTGGCAGTTTTGGGGATTGAGACTAAAACATAAATCGTTTAATGGAGATTACACTAAAACTTACATCTAAGCTGAGTAATTTGTAATGATACTCACGGTAAACTGAGAGGTTATCGATACAACCAAGCAGTTATTGTAAAATAATATCATGCCAAAAGATAAAAGATAACCCAAATATTATTCATTTTCAAAATAAATGGCTCAATCATAGATCGTCTGGCTTATAAAGTTGTATAGCGAAGATGTTATATATAAATTGTATTGAGTTATTTGAATAAATTAAATTTGATTTTAATTTATATTTTACTCTTTTTAGGAACATCACTTGATATTCTTACAAGCTCTTGCATTATGTCACACAGTTCAAGTTCTACGAAATCCTGATGACGATGAGGGCATTGAACATGTTCAAAAAGTTTACGATTTCTATGACATTAAGGAGGAATCTCGCAACAATCAGACAAATCAAAATGAAGTCGAAAATGATGAAGTTGATTTTATTCATGTTGCAAAAACAGGCGATTTAAATACCGATAATAATCCTTTACTTATAAAATCAGCTACATCCATAAGTTCTGATGAAATAAAATTAAATTCAAAAGAAGTTAGACGACGAAGTCCTCCGGGTGGGCGAATGCATTCGGTAATGTCTCGAGAACTTTTGAAAAACAAAGTTCATCCATTGAATGAGTTACCGTCAACAGAGAGCATCGAAAGACCAGTAACATATCCTAGCGCTTTTCAACATTCACCAGATAGTCGTTCCTCAAATTTGTCATTTTATCGTTCTACATCTCATGTAGATATTCAAAATTCAAGCAGTACTACACAGACTCATAGAAGGACGCAATCTTATGGTGCACCGAGTACTTTTCAACGTCGTCAGGGAGGTAAGATAAAATTTGTTTTTTATTGTTTATTTTTTTTCAAAGAAATTTGAAATCAATATTTTAAATAGTAAAAATTTATTATAGTGTCTACAACCAATATGCGTTCGATTGCCAGTTCACTATCTACTAAGCAAGGATATGCGATGCCTTCATATACCAGAGAGACGTTGCTTACAAGGACCGAGAGCTTGCGGCGCAAAGAAGTAATAAAAAATGTCGTTGAGTACGTAATTTGAGTGAGTTATTAGCTTCTTTAGTTTTTAACTAGTATTCGGTTGCGGATTATAATTAAATTTTAAATTTAACTTAATATTGCCGTCATACTTATCATCTTTAGAGTACTTAGTACACAAGATATGTGTCTCCAAATACTAGGTATATACTAGCTTCAACATCTTCTCCTTCTATATTTCCCTGAAATCTAACATGCGGGATATGGAAAAAACTTGTCTGTTACTACACAAATCCTGACCTACAATTTTAGATTTATACCAAACCTCCGAGTCGTTTCGAATCAAAATGAGCCAGTGCTATCCTATTTTTACCATCAGCGCGATGCCTTAACCAGAATTCTTCAATTTAAGAATACTTATTATCAAAATTGAGATTGTTTACTAGAAAACACTGACATGAATACAGGGTGTCCCGTATGTGTTCTGGCCCCTGAAGGCTATGGATAGGTCTTATTTAGACGAGCAAAAATTGCATGGGTGGGTGAGGAAAATCTTAACGGTTTCCGAGATAACGGGAGTTAATGAAATTTAAGTATCTTTTTATAGATCAATCTGTAACTGCTGAATGTTACACCCTGTGATGATGATCTAAAACTGTGATCCTTTCTGGGTATTTTGCACTTTTTGTTGAACGTGGTTGAACATATCCAACGAAAATAGCTTAAAAAGCTCATTTCCAAAAGATAATTGCCTGCTTTCTGGCATTTATTAAATTTTTCGCTGGATATGCTTAAGAAGAAGTGCAGAAACGCAGAAAAAGTTACATTTTGGAACAAAGTGTGCCGAAATATTTTAAAGCGAAGCTTTTGGGCTTCTTAAATACAATATGAAAAATTGGTATTATTGACGTGTGTATTTTTTTTATAAATTTAGTAGTTACATAAAAAAAAACAAGACCGAGCTAAAATTCCGAAAGTTTAACTTTGTTGAGCATTAACTTCAAAACGGAGAGAATCAGGGGAAAGGTCGAACGATTATCTATCTAACAAATTTTAAATTACCATCACATTTTTAGATGTTTGTCTCTTTCCATGAGAGTATACTTTCACACTGAACTGTAACGATTGGTAACACGAAATTGCGATTAATATTCAGCGATATTTGCAGAACTCGCAATTTAGTAATTAAAATTTTCCTACCAAATCTGCCTTTTAAAAAACATTTCCTTCGACTTATAATTAAAATTTAAAAACAAAAATAGTCTCAAATTTGTGGTAAATTTGGTAAATCCCACTGACATATATACAGGGTGTTCCGGTAGAAATGCTTTCTGAGTAAACTGTTCTTTTAGACCATATGAAAATACTCCTTTAAGAGATATTCGAACTTTACTGTTTATTGCATTCTTTAAGTTAGACTTTGTAACTTTTGAAATATGTATTCGATTGGAATTTTTTTTTAATTTAGCCTTCAAAATAAAAAAATTCTTAGTAGATTATGTTAATACATGATTATCTACATATTGATACCTAACACTTATACCTTTGATTAAGAATACAACAGATGTTGTCGATAATTTCATGAACTTACCTCTTAAAAATGTCAAACGAGTAACTACTTCAAGAGTTACAACAGCTTCAGTCAAAGTTTAACTAATAGAATTCAATAAACAGTAAAGCATACATGGCACTGCCAGAAGGTAGTGCCATACTCTTTCCTAAAATCAGTCTTTGAACTTCTTTTTAAATAACTTTTATTAACTCACAAACCCCTGACTAAAAAACTTTGTGTCTGAGCGCCTGAGAGTGCCGTCCGTGACGAAAGAGTTTTAGGGTAGTAAACGTGAATGAGTGAACGGAGTAAAATTTTCTTCCGTTTTTGGCGGTTTTCGAGTAGGGGTGGTAATTACCACCGTTGGGGTTGTCCAACATGGGGCGTGTGTGATATGAAGGGAGATTCGAGAGTTGAGGGTCGAGAAATGAGATTCGAGAGTCAAGATTCGAGAGTTGAGAAAGGATTTTTAGTGTACTTTTTTAATTGCAAAAATTTGCCAAAAATAAAATGGTCCAGATCACCTGCAGTTCAGTCTTTTTTTTTTTAAATAACTTTTATCAACTCATATACCCCTGACTAAAAAGCTTTGTGTCTGAGTGCCTGAGCCCCTGAGCGCCTGAACTCCTGAACGCCTGAACGCCTGAGCGCCCTAGAGTGCCGTTCGTGACGAAAGAGTCTTATGGTAGTAAACGTGGATGGATTTATAGGTACATGGGGTTTTTGAATTTAGAATGAATGGGGAGCTTTTCGATAGGGTAAAATTTTCTTACGTTTTGGGGGTTTGCGGGAGGGGGTTTAGTGGGGAGCAGTTTCCCTGGTGGAAAACAGCCGCCACAGTCAGGGCTTGTTATAATCTCACTTGCAGGTATTGTTGAAGTAGTTTCGATGTCCTATCTTGTTGTAGCGGTTGCGATTGTGAAAACAGCTACAGCAGGTGAATAACTCCAGTGCAGGTAAGTTCTTATTGAAGGTTAGTGCTACCCTACCAACGATGAGTTGTTGACGAGAGGTCCGTGGAAGATGTCTGGATAGGATCCAGCACCACACTTGAAACATAGTACGGATGCGTCACGGATACAGTCTGTTACTGTATACGGTATATTTACAGCAGTACGCTGGTGTACCAACCGCTTGAATAAATGCCAAAATTATAAATGGCTAAGAAGACGTCTTGGGAATACCTATAAAAAAGTTTATTTGACGGCATAGGCATATGACCCATGAATAGAGGTCAGGTCGAGATATGAAAGTATAGTCTGGACTCAAGGTTATCCCAATGATAACCCGAGCGGGATCAAATGTTGAATCCCTATGCGTCGGGAGTGCACCAGATAGATGAGAATCCGGGCTGACCACTGATCTTCTATTAGGAACTTAACCGAGTTGACCCAGTGTCGCTACGGTTACTTCGGCGACGGTAGTCGTAACGACGTTCTTGTTAACGTGTCTACGGGCTTCGCTGCGGAACGTCCTCAGGTATAGAATGAATTAAATTCCAGGTTCCTCTGAATCAAAGATTATCTTTCCTAAAAGGATCATTAATTAAAAAATTCTTCCCGTGTTAATCTTCTGATTTCTTTATTGCGCACAGAAAAAGGCTAAGTAAAAAAACTGAGAAACTTGTGCTCTGACTGACATCTGAACAATAACTGATTTTTTTACATTCTTATTTTTTTACATTTTATTTCCAGCCTACCTAGCTACGGCTCTCTAGGTTCAGCAAGGTATCGCTAGCGATGAATTTTGTGATGAACCTAACTCGGTTTACACTGTGATTTGTCCAGAGTTTGGAAATGACAGTACTTACTCAGACGTATCACCTCAGGGGTTCTCCAATTTGGGCCGTTTGCGATATGAGTCCAGAGTGGTGAGTCGAGACTCGAGATTCGAGAATCGAGATTCGTGAGCACAGATAAGAGAGTTGAGAGTCGAGAGTCGAGTTAAAACATGTTAAAAAAGTTGAAAAAAGTTAAAAATTTAAAAATGGTTGAAAAAGTTAAAAAAAAGTTAAAAATACGAAAAACAGTTAAAGTTAAGTAACATCTCTATTCGAGAAAGGAGAGTACAGAGCCGAGAGTGGAGAGAGTGTAAAGAACTTATGACTAAAAAGTAGAAAATAAAATATATTAAAAAAACTTTTAAAATAAATAACTTTTGTAAATAAAATGACTAAAAAGTAGAAAATAATTTTTTTCTTTCTCAGTGATATAAATAAGAAAAGTTTAATGCAAAATAAGAAATGCTACAACTCAGATTAAATCTTAAAAGTTTGGGCATGAGTTGCAGTTAGACAATTGTGATTATAGTTATGGATGCTCAAACTTTTAAAATTTAATCTGAATTTTAGCATTTCTTATTTTACAATGAAACTTTTCTTCTGTATATCAGTGAGAAAGAAAAAAAAATTTTTAGTTTTCAGTGCATTTTATTTACAAAAGTTATTTATTTCGGAAGTTTTTTTTTTAATATAATTTATTCATTTGAATTTTCAGTGCATCGATTCAATACCAAACCGAACACCTCACACACCGGCCTCCACAGATTTTGAAGACATTTCCAGGAGAGATAAAGAATATAAAAATATTCCGTCCATACTTTTTTGTTTTCCTAGTTGGCTCGTGTCTGCTTTTATTCAGGGAATTCCCTGAGGTATCAAAGTAAAGTAAAGTACCAATTTATCTAATTTTGAAATTCATGCTAGCTTGAGATTTCACTACTGAGTTACTGCAACAGTTTCCTTAAATTTTCTATGATTGCACTTGTACCTTTCTATTCTAAGTATATAAGCAAGACGAAGTATTATATCCAAACTTCAATTGAAATTTATAACTTGCTAAAATTTCTTTTAAATTGAGAAGAAATTTCATTCAACATTTTGATGGCCGGAACAAACGTTTGCCGCTTCGCTATTGAGCCCGTGAATCTCAGAATAAATGGACGAGCAAATAATAGTTTATAAAAATAAAAGAGCAGTTTCTGACAAATTAATTACACAAAAATATTAAATCAAGAACAGATGATGTACTTATGTATGTATTTGCATGATCACGTGATCATAACTTTATAAACGACGACTGCCCAGAATTAAAAGCCTGATCTTTAAATTTGTTAGCGTACCGAAATAACTCAATTCGTAAAATGGTAGTAAATAATGAAGTAGAAAGCAAACGGGGACCTCTATATATTTAATAAACAACATTTATTCTAGGTTGAGGTTCTAGTAGCGAAAACATAAAGATATTTGACTGATGAGATATATGAAGCATTAAGGGTGTGCTAATAAGTCAACATTCAATAAGACCCAGATTCAAAGAGCAGCCAACCAATAGCATATAAATGAAATCGAGAAATAATAATTAGGTATATCAAACAAGATTGCAAGACTACACAGATGATCTAGTGGTCATCATACGGGGAATGCATGATCATGTAATATCCAAGACTCTTTCTATAGTGAACAACTGGTGCTTAAACAACTTTTCAAACGAGGCTAATATCTTTTGAGGATTGATCTAAACGTATCGAAATAATGTATGGGCTGTACACAGCGGTTGTTAGAACTATTTATGATAATCAAAAACCATTCTGGCTAGCCTACCTAGGTACAATTTATATCAGTTCTACTGTAGTGATGGAGGTCCTTCCACATATAAGACTGGCAGCACAAAGGGAGGCTATCATCAGTGGCATTAAGTTACAAAGCTGAAACGGTTTAAGCCAGGAGACTAGGAATCTCATCTTTGAATTTTCAGTTAAACATTTTTTTTTCATTCCTCACGCAAAATCAGGACGCCAGCGATGGTAGACTATTAAGACATAATTCAAGATTTTAATTCTCACGTATCAAATAACATCTATTTCCGGGATGCTATCAAATTATAGAATGAAAGTAAATAAAAATAAACTTAACTCTGCTGTCAGATACAATAACAATTTTTCGAATAGTCAAACTGATGACCCCCTTGGTAAAATTTGGTGTACTACATACCTACTTATCTTCTCCAAGGCATAGTAACCTGTTGAGAAAAATTTCCTGCAATTACGATTTTTCGAATCGAGCTACTACCCTCTTAATACAAGAATTCCTTCACACTTTGGGGCAAAATATTTCATCCACCTTACTCTTTTTATTTTGTGGGGTCCCACAGGACTCAGGTCTGGGACCTTTACTGTTCAGCCTTTACATCATTGATTTGACCGAGCATATTCGCAACATCAACATTCACATATATACCGATGACCTGCAAATATATCTAATTCGTCCTATAGGTTTTGATTGGGGATTGAGCTGCTTGCAAAAAATTTTCATCTGGTGCTTGGAAAACAAGCTCAGGCTGAATCCGAGTAAGTCGCATTGCATTGATTTTCACTGTGGGTTGTATTGACCTTACAACTCTTCCTATCATTTCATTGGACGGTTGTCCCTTTCCGAGGATCGAGCTCGAAATCTTGGCATGATTTTAAACTCTAGCATGCGATGTTGTGATCTCCTCAACTTAAACTTAACAAAAATATATGTTACTCTCCACCGTGTTTGGCTGTCTGCTAGTTTACTATCGACTAAGCTCCGCTGTCAGCTTGTTAGCTGTCCCTTATTCCCTTATTTTGCAACATTTTCCCTCTCTTGTCTTTCCCAAGCACGACTCGCACTGTTCAAGGAAAATGAGTGTTACTTTTAATAATTGTACTAGATTTATTTTTGGACTGAGGAGGATTTCACCTTAATTTCACTCTGCTGCTCGCTGAGAGCTTGGCATAGTTCATAGCTCACATTAGCTTGCGGTACGTGCAGCTGTTGCTTTTTTTTTTTTAATAAAATATGTAAATTTCCAATATTTGTCATTAAATAATATTAGCTTAATTTAAGTTAAGTTTAGTTTTATTTAGCTCTCTTGCCGCTTTATTTTGATGTTAAAAAAATATTGTAAATCTTTTAGTGTCCGTTCCCAGAAAATAAATGAATTGAATTGAATTACCTAACCCTTTAACCAGAAAACATAAAAACTTGTGATTATAAAAAGCAAATAAAAATCAATTTTGTTATTATCATAAAAACGACATTAATTTTCTTAGAGAAGAATGTTAAGTGAATTCACAGGGTTCAAAATGACCCAGTGGAAAAACTGGTGTTGAACCGTCACAACCATCGCTTTAATTATATTTTTATCTTTTGTTTCAAAGTATATTTAGGTATAAGATAGATACAACATTACTAGATAGATCTAGACTGTTTTTCATTTAATCAACAATTTTTATTTTTAGGAAACTCGATTATCAAGCTTCTAGTCCAGATGAAAAGGCATTGGTTGAGGCATGTGCCAATCTTGGTATTATTTATATGGGAGATGAGGATGAAATAATAAGTTTACAAGTCCTAGCACCGCACTTAAATACTCCTAGTTTCAACAACAATATCGTTAACAGGAAGTGGAATTTTAAACGATTAGAAGTGCTTGAGTTCTCATCGGAACGAAAAAGGATGAGTGTAATTGTAAAGGATAAGAATTCCGATATTTGGATTTATACAAAAGGTGCTGAAAGTTTCGTATTTCCCCTTTGTCGACGGAATTCCTCTGAATTGATAAATATAACTAATAATCATATTAATGATTTTGCCAAAGAAGGCTTGAGAACATTAGCAGTTGCTAGGCGAAGAGTAACATCTGAGGAATACAAAGAATTTCGTAATGGTAAGTTTCAACATAGGCCAGTAAATAATATAATTACGAGGAGTATAAATGTACTCTATATATGTATAGATTACAAATAGGACACGGTCTCGACCCAATGGCCCGCAAAAGCTCAGACTATCTTAGGACCTAATTATTATATCCCTATTCGCTGCATGTCCAGTAAAAAATGTTGTCGGCACGGTGAATTTAATTTATCTGGTATAGTTCCTTCCTACTCAGAATATATTGTTATTGTGCCATTCTTGTGGATAGCATATGTTGTCACCTCAAGATTATTGTTTTAGTTTCTGTTTTTAAACAAACTTGCAAGTCTGATACAAGCTAAGCTGCATTTGATATTACACACCTGCTCAACGCATGTATCTGTGTTTTCAATCTGTATTGATTCTATATATATGGAGTATACTTGTCTTAAGGGGTTATACCTTCCAAACGCTCTAAAAACAAGACCTTTTTAATTAGTTTTTTTAAGGACATTTGAGATTAATGTCATACAAAAAATATAACATTTGATTACGCAACTCTTGATGAGAAAGAATTGTTTATTGACAGTTTTTTACAAAATGACGGCTGTGCAGTGATTACCGTAAACCGCTATTTCAAAAAGGTCTTCCGCTTCGAGCAGTAGAAGTCTCGTCCAACACTAACTAGAAGAAAAACAACTGTTTTTTCATTATCTACATCAGTTTTGCTAGTGAAGTACGTATGATTATATTTTTAGAATTTTTTTTTCGCGAAATGGAGGTTGTTTTAACAAAGAAATCGTGTTTTCGACGAAAAAAATCGACTTAAATTGTTTATAAATTTTTCCTTGTTAATCAATCGCTAAAATCGTGTGTACTTCACTAGATAATCAAACGATGAAGCTACAGTTAAAATTTCAAGTCAATCGGATGTAAACTTTTTGAGTTCTACTGCTCGCCGATTTTGAAAACATGTTTTCGAGAAAAAACGCGTTTGAAGTTTCGACGAGAACGACTGATCCACTGAACACAGTGCAAGTGTGAGTAAACACGTGCTGTAAAGACGTTGTAACTGTCATAATTTGATGCAGCAACCTCAATAATTTAAATTTAAAACACGATATTGAACTTCAATTAATTTCCAAAGCAGCGAAATTAAAAAATGCGAGCATCGCTAAAATAAGCGAAAATCGTGATTTTGGAGCATCGAAGCTGTTTGGAAAAAATTGATTCAAAAACATTTCGTTGTAGATTTTGATTCGAAGGTGGTTTTGGCATGATTTAAGCCAATAAAAAAATTGAAAAAATTAAAAAAATTTTGGTATGAGAATGTTAAGAATTGCGTTGGGTTACCACAAAAGATTTATAACCTCATCAGGACGACTTTTGTCTGTATACATAACTGGTAGGGTATCGTACATTTCCAAAATGCTTTCAGGCCATCCTAACAGTCACGAAATCCGTAGATCGTTAAAGTATAGTTCATTTTCATAAATTCATAAATTATTTATTAAGTGGTACAACTGTACAAAAATTACAAAATCTTCTTGGCGTACAAAAAATAAGAAAAATCGAATAAAGCCTGAATCAAAATTGGAGCGTTTCTAGCAGCTTTATCGCCAGCTTTCTGCTAAACTGGACTGGAAAAGCCGAATTGAACACAATTGATGTTTTTGACATTTGCAACTTTAACTTGTTTTAGGTGGGAACTTTTATTCATAAGTGGCATTAAAGAAAGATAGAAATGCATCCGATTTTCCAAAACTACGATAAATTCATGCTTTTTTGGATAGTTTTCGAGATGTACCAGTTATATTCAAAAATAATACCGAGTTTTTTTTTATGTCCCATTTTTGGTAGCTGTTTACCTCTTAAATGTGTCAACAGAAGCCATTCTCATCCAATATTCGACATTCGCACAGTTGGCAACATTAAAAATTCCCTCAAGTTGGCAGTCATTGAGCTTGAAATTTGCAATTTGATCAAATGTCAAGCCAGCTTGAATCTGGCAAAAAAGCTAAAGCTCCAATTGTGTTCTTCTGCATTGATTTACATAGTCAACAAATCTCAAGCTGGCTGAAATGCTCCAATTGTGTTTCAGGCTTAAATAGTGCAAATAAGTAATAGGTACTACTAACTAGAAGAGTAGAAAAATAGAGAAAATACCATTACATCATTAATCAAATAACAAAGTAAAGTGAAAAATTAAACTAACAAAGAAACAAAAATTAAGAACTAAATTAAGAAAAGCCCCGCTGGAGCTTGTGTTTTGAAATCTTGTTGGCGGCAAATTCCATTTACGAGGGATTTGTACAAAGTAAGAACGTTCACCAAATTGAGACCTGCAACGTGGGAGAAGCAGATTCAGGTTTCTATGAGATCGTAAAAATTTCAGTTTGGTGTAAAGATATTCAGGGCATTTATTGTAGATTAACTTGTGAAGAAAATATAAGTCACGATGAGTAAGATGAATATCTATTGGGTGTCCCAGAATTGAGTTACGATACATAGACACATGTTCATTGCGGCGCAATTGGTATATAAAACGAACTGATTCATCGAAAGCGACATTGAGTTTTTGACAGCAGCTTGCCCATGATCATCTGACTAAGGGCAGCGACATACGATTAGGTTTTTCCCGTTCGGCTAGCCGTCTACGGGTTTTACCGTCGCCGTGATTACACGACATACGGGACGGTTATTCTCGATTATTTTGTGGATACAAGTTCAGTAATTTTTAGGGGTGCTATAAAATATAGCAAATATTAGTGATATTTAACTTGTAATTATTTTACTTTTAATTGAGGACAAAGAAGAAAAGAAAAAAACAATTGCAACGTAGATTTTCAGTGCATCCGCTAAATCAAATTAGACCATCGCGAGGACATGCAAATTTAAGGAATGATGAGGAAAAGTTTTTTTAGCTTTTATGGAATATTTTCTCGCTCTTTTGATATACATATATTACTTCACATAGTTAAAGAAAAAATTTCAAAATCAAATACTTTCAAGTCGATCTGCGCCAGGCACACCAGAAAAAAACCCCCAAAACTATCCTAAATATCGCACGCGCACTCCAAAAACAATCTTAAATTATTTAATTAAATGTACCTACATATCGTTTCGTTCGCTGCTTCTGTACTGCTGCACTGCATTAAATATCAACAAGCCGTCCGGGAAAAACCAAAACGTATGTCGCGTCACATTTCCATTGAATAAATAACTAATAAGGAAACGGCATATCGGGTGAAAACCTAAGCCACTCGGCGAAATGTGTTAGTGTGCTGTGTTTGTATTCGTTTCGTCATGGCAGTAGTGAAACCGTGAAATTTTGAAGGGGGACATTTTTTATAATCCAAATTGCTATGTAAAACAAGTAAAAAAGCTAGAATTGGTCTAAGACCAATTCTCATGATACCCTAGATGAATGCCCGTATTAAATTTCGTATGGTCACCGATCTATTCAAGTATTGATTTTGAAGTTGTTTTTCGCATATATTTCTAGAACAGTTTGTCGCACAGAAAAAATGGTAATAACCAATTTTATAGGATTTCATATTCTGCAGAAGTTCTTAGTACAATAAAAATGTCTTGGACTGATCGTTTTCAAAGTATACGTAAAAAACCGAAATTTTTATATGGCAACACCAAGAAGGAGTTGCCCGATTTAGTCCATTTTTGACATTTTATTTGCTAATGTAGTAAAAACATCACGTACGAAATTTCAGCTTTCTATGTCGATGCGTTCTCAGGCAGTGTCCAAATATATAGCGGAAAACGAAATTTTTATATGGCAACCCCACGAAGGAGTTGCCCGATTTGTCTCATTTTCGAACTTAATTTTACTTTTTTTTAAGTCCGTGTACAAAATTTCAGCTCTCGAGTTATTGTGCGCACAGACGGACGGACGGTCAGACGGACGGACGGACGGATGGACGGACGGACGGACGGACATGCAAAAATCGAAATAACTTTTAATATTACGAATGGGTGTCCAATCCATTTTGTTCTACCATCATTATTTCGAGGTGTTACAAACGGAATGACAAACTTAGTATACCCCTATGATTTCATCTAGGGTATAATAAACAAATTTTTGGGTTTAGAATTTCATTCGGCAGCAAACCGTATGTATCAGCCGTCATCAAACCGTTGCCAGCCACGGTTGCTTTCAGGTTTTGAAACCGGTCCGGTTTTAGCCTGATCGTATGTCGCTGCCAAGTTAATCACTTGGGATTCTTTTGGTACGGAAAAAACCTAATCGTATGTCGCTAACCCCAACTATTATGTGCCTATGGCTACCGAATATGCAGCTTGCGTTCCACTCACAAATGTTTCTATGATAATGCCCTCATCTCTTCAACCCATCCAAATAGTACTCGGCGTTTCTTCAAAATATAGTTGTTTACGAAGGTGATGTTACCTCGTTTGACATAAAGTGGGAAACAGAATGTGGAGCTGGCGCTTGTAGCTGGCGCTGTAGCGCAAACTGTCAAAATACAACATTACGATATTCGTATGATAGCAACACAATGCGTAACCGGCGCTGACGCTTGGTGCTGGCTCTGTAGCGCATTTTTGACAAATTTTGATTTTTGGCGCGCACCAAGATTGACATTTGTTAGTGCGGTTTGTGGGAATGAATCAAAATGGGAAATTTTGATTCAATAAAGCTCATCGAAATAAAGGAAAGAAAAGATATATTGTGGGATCCCTTATTGAAAAATTTAAAAAGAAAATCGGAAATATGGAATGAAATATAAAATATCAAATTAGTTTTGACAGAACTAAGCTGCAGCATTGTATTCATACCTAGCTACAAGGTAGCGGCCTCCAGAGCCAGCTTCAAGCGCCAGCACAACATTCTGTTCAAGCCTTAAATTTCTGTTCTCTGAGCGCAACTTTTAGCTTAGGGAACAAAATAAAAAGTCACTTGGGCTGCTAGATCTGGTGAGTAAGCAGGGTGGTCAAGCAGTTCAAACCATAATTCCTGAATTTTCGCCATAACAATCGCTCGGTGTGAGAACGTTTTTGGTTCAAAGTGAGCAAACGCGGCACTGAACGCGCGCACAGCTTTCTTATGTCAAAAATCTTGATGCAATATGTGACAAACACGTTCTTGGACAAGTTCATAGCCTCTTCTACCTCTCAACTTTGTCTAGGACCATTTGGTGAACTTCAGCGATGTTATCGTCAGTGTTTATAGTTTATGAACGCCCCGAATGTTCATCGTCATCCAAGCTGGTACGGGAACGTTTAAATTCAGCTGCCCAAAATTTCACAGTGGTAAATGATGGCGCAGAGTCCCCATACACAGCGTCCAACTCGTTTTTGATTCACATTGACTCACTCAAATTATTGTCAAACAACAAGTGCGCGGCGTCCAAAATGGCTGCAATTTTGGTGAGTATCTTTGAAAGTATGCGCGAGCAGATTGCCCAACTTTTGTGTACCACCTGTCCTGCCATTTTCATGATGAGGTCGAAAACTTTTCAGACAACCCTCGTATGCCCACTGTTACCAGGCATTGGATTATTTCAAACTTTTTGTAATTTTTAAAATTTATCCCACAGCTCCTTCAAACTGGAAGGAGATATCGTGATTTTCCCGTTGGTGGTCTTATACGAGTGCGTATGCTTAACTTCTGTATTTCAGCTCTGATTTCCCGCTACATGAGAGCATTTCATTGCGTTCTTGTATGCTACCGCATTGGTAGAAGATACCTGTTAACACACAATTTTTTCACGATCATACGATGTGCCAAACCTTGGATCTAAACAACCTTGGCTGGGTGTTTTCGAATGCGGTTGGCTGGGACAAATTGCCGCCGCTCCGTTTCTTTTCTAACATATTTTCGAATATCGTATGTTCAAACAAGCATACCTCTCCCCACAATGGCAACCATCTTCTCTGTTGCTTACATATAGCCGTGTGTGATCTACTATCTTTGGGGCTTTATCAAATACACAAGTAGACCAAAGAATAGGAAGAGAGAGGTAAAAGTGTATTCTTTTTATACCCTAAATGAAATCTATAGGGTATACTAAGTTTGTCATTCCGTTTGTAACACTTCGAAATAATGATGGTAGAGCAAAATGGATTGGACACCCACGCATAATATGAAAAGTTATTTTGATTTTTACATGTCCGTCTGTCTGTCCGTATAAATCGGGCAACTCCTTCTTGGTGTTGCCACATAAAAATTTACGTTTTTTACGTAATACTGTGAAAACGATCAGTCCAAGACAGTTTTATTGTACTAAAATCTTCTTCAGAATACGAAATCCTATAAAATTGGTTACAATAATTTTTTCTGCCCCCCCCCCCACCAGCGCCCCTAGCTGGATCCGCCCCTGGCCGAGTCTCTATTAAATGTGAAATCTTTGTAATTATTATTTTGATTTTACAGTTGGTTTTCTAATGCGATATTTGTATTTACAGAATTAATGGTAGCCAGCAGTGCCTTAAATAATCGGAAAGAGCTAGTTGAACAGTGCTATGAAAAAATGGAAAGAAGTAATGTATAGATATCTTCCTTGTAAAGTATGCCATCGTTATCACATTTTTCATCTGTATTTTTTAGATCTTGAACTAATAGGAGCAACTGCAGTTGAAGATGCCTTACAGGACAACGTTTGTGACACGTTTAAGGCGTTACAAGCAGCCGGAATTAAAATTTGGGTTTTGACAGGAGATAAGATTGAAACGGCCTATAATATCGCATTGTCTTGTGGCCATATTGCAGAAAACTTTGAGAAATACTTTATTACAGAATGTAAGAGTAAAGTTGAAGTAATGGAACATTTGAAGGCTCTTGGACATGAAATGTCTGCACTTCCAAACATAAAATTTGCACTATTAATTGATGGCAAAAGTTTGACAGTAGCTTTAAATGAATGTCGAGATGATTTCCGGAATATATCTGTAAAGTGTAGAGCTGTACTTTGTTGTCGTCTAAGTCCGCTTCAAAAGTGTGAAGTGGTACATCTGATCAAGCAGACCCGGAAATATATTACAGCCGCCATTGGAGATGGTGCAAATGATGTGTCCATGATTCAAGAGGCTCACATTGGTCTCGGTATTGTTGGAAAAGAAGGCAGACAGGCGGCAAGATGCGCTGATTATGCTTTTGCAAATTTTTGTATGCTCAAACGAATACTTCTTGTTCACGGGCACTACTTCTCTAAAAGACTGTCTATTTTAGTTCTTTATTTTTTTTACAAAAATGTCGTATTCATGAGCATGGAAGTTATATTCCAATTCGACACAATGTTTTCAACTACTCCAATTTTTGATACACTTTATTTGACACTTTACAATGTACTTTACACATCAGTCCCTATTCTTGTTTTATCACTTACGGAACAACCTTACAATCAAGCAACCTTATTAAGGTTTGTGTTGCATTTTGGATATTCTATGTGCATTGGGATCTATCAATTTGTTTATTTTTCATTTCAGAAAACCAGAGCTCTATTTGAACAACACCAGTTACAGACCTCTCCAATGGCAGTACTTTATTGGCTGGTTAACTTTAGCTATGTATCATGCAGTGGTTATATACTTCATCTCATACGGCGTTTGGATGTATAATAATGCTATTTTAATAACATCTCAACCAGCTGATTTGTCCTGTTTTGGAACCTTCCTCGTACATAACGTGGTGATTTTAGTGAATTTGAAGTTATTGATAGAGGCGAAGCATAGAACGTATTTATTAATTGCAACGATTCTTGGATCGATTGTGGCATTTGTGTTGACAACTTTAATTTATAATGCGATTACTATGTAAGTGCAAATCTGCCTTGTTTATGTTATTTTGGTTAACGATAATTTGCAGATTTTAGGTGCCTCAGCGGTGAATTTATTTTCACGTGTAGAGGAATTGGGTTTTTTTTCATAGATTTAGGGTGTAGAGTATAAAAATATAGGTGAAACATTTTTGTGGCGTGGGGTTTTTGGTAGTTGAGGGATCGTAACTCCTCCCATAGGAGTTGGCCAAAACACGTCATATTTGGTATCAAATTAAAGATGGATGGAGGATAATTGAATGGTGTAGCTTGTTTTTGATCCTTTAAACCTCATAACTGATTTACCGAAAAAAAAAGCTTCTTTGCACTTGGGTTATAATACACCCCAATTCCTATTTTTGTATAGATTTTTTCTAATGTGAACATTTTTCTCGTGAGAAGTGTGTCTAGACACAAAAATCCTTATATATCTGTAAGGATTGCATGAGCCTTCAAGTATTATTGGCATTAATATTATATTTCCAACAAATTAAGCTGGACAGATCACATCTCCTCAGTTGCTAAAGAAGCTTCGAAACGTCTTGGATTTCTGAAAGAATAATTTCAGCTCGTCAAACCTAGCGCTCCTCTACAAGTCCTACATCAGACCTAGAATGGAATACAATTTTCACATCTGGGCAAAATAGGAGGAAAAAGTTAATGCGGCTATGAGGATCTTTGCTTAATTCAGGAGGACCTTTGGCTGCTCTGGATATACACCTCGATTGTAAGACCCATGCTCACATATCGCCCTTGTGTATGGTGCCCGAGGACCTAAGTGGGGACTACGATCCGGAAACTGGTGGGCCTGTAAAGGTTTGCTTGTCTAGGAATTAGAGACTCCATGGGATCTGCGGCTACTGCTGTCCTTCAGGTCTTACTTAATCTGCCGCCCCTGGATTTTCTTATTCAGGTAGATGCCAAAAAGGCTGTGGGTAGATTGCGCTCATGAGGATTATGGGGGACTACAGCTGGACTGGCTCTTCCCATTGCTAATTGGCGCGTGGGCTGGAAAGGGAAAACCCTCTGGCCCACATGCCACAGGATGCGATGATAGCTGAGCTTCGTTTTGGGAGTCACTTATCTGTGAGCTTTCCTGTGAGGGGAAGGACATTGCTATCCTCTTGGATAGCGAGGCAGCCTTGATGGCTCTGAGTGGCCCTCGGATAACATCTAGGTTACTGGGGGATTGCAGGTCTTCTGTGGATAAGTTGTGTATCCGTAACAAGGTGTCCCTTCTGTGAATACATGGTCACATGGGGATAATGGGGAATGACAGGTCTGGAACTGGTTCTATGTTCCTTGGACTAGAACCCGTCGTAGGCGTTGCTACTTCGGTTATCAGGTCTCTCATCAAAGTGGATTTTCGTATGAAACATCAGCAGAGATGGGCGAACTTGAGCACTTGTAGGAACACAAAACTTTTACTTGATGGGCCAAATAGGAATTTCACTGACTTCCTCTTGGGGCTCGGAGCTGTTGGCCGGAAAAGCCTATAGAAAGTACCATCACCGGCCATAGCTTGCGTCATGTTCATCGAGCTAGGATGGGAGTTATTGACAGCCCTGAGTGTCTGTCCGGTCTATGAGGAAAGCCTGAGACAACCGAACACTTACTGTGTGCTTATCCGGCCTTTGCCCTGAGCAGGCTTGAAAAGCTTGGGTCTGTCATCCTATCTGTGAAAAACTTACGTCACCAAGACCTACTGCGCTTCATTAAGAAGACAGGAAGGTATTGGTGAAATGGTTTCTAGCAGGTTAGCACAATGGTCCACCTTCGCCTCCGTGTTTGGGATCTCTCGTCCGCTGCCAAAGAGAAATAAAAGTGTGACATAAAAACTTTCGGTATATTCTTCCATCCTACTAGAATCCCCTGCTTGAATCCCTTTCATCGAAACCTTCCTCTCCTTTTAATGAAGCATATCAGGTTTTAATGAGGAATGTTTTTCAGCTCATCTACAGATAGAAAGGCAGACCCTAGAGTATCCAGCCTCCTCCGGGCGAAGCCCGGACATGCACGCAAAAAGTGTTCGGTTGTTTCAGGCATTCCTTCTAGGCAGGACAGACACTGAGGGCTATCGATAACTCCCTTCCTTGTTAGATGAGCGCGAAACTAGCTGTGGCCAGTGATGATACTAACCACAGTTCTATATTGTTTCCTTTCGAGCCCTATAAGAAAATTGGAGATATTCCTATTGGGTCCATCAAGAAAGAATTTTGTGCAACTACAGGTATTCAGGTTCTACCATATCTGCTGATGCTTCCTGTGAACATCCGCCTTGATGAGAGACCCGATACATGAGGTGGCAACACCTACGGTGGGTTCCGTTCCGAGGAACGGCGAATCAGGGCCAGCCCTAGCTAAAAGGTCAGCCCTTTCATTCCCTATGATCCCAATGTGATCAGGAATCCACTGAAAGGACACCTTGCTGTGGATACACAACTTATCCACAGACGACATGCAATTCCCCAGTAACTTAGACTGATTTAACTTAATAATATAAAATAAAACGACTCTTGAGAATATTGTTTCCCAAGTTTCTATTTCTAGTTGCTTAGTACATGTCTGTAAACATTTACAACTCCACGCTCCATTACGTAAACGAAATGCTGAATTTTTTTTTGTTTTTCTGCATTACCTTTTCACCATTTTGTATTTACATATATGTCGAAAGAAGTATACTACCCCGATGTTAAGTACATGGCACTTAAAAGTTTCTAGATTTCTAATTTTGATTAGTGTTATTTTAGTTAAAAATAAATTTCTTATTATCTTTTATAGACTCTATGATACAACAATGTATTGGACCTACATCAATTTGCTGTCTTCCATTACGTTCTGGATCCTGTCAGTGTTGACAATTACCACCAGCTTAGTACCAGATATAATAAGCCTAATTCCAGAAGACAGGGCCAGGAATCTGTTGCAGCGTCGAGTTAAGATTAGTTCAAATAGTAATCGCAATGTGGAGTCAACTAATTTGTAAGAGTTAACTATTTTTTAAAAAAATTAGCTCGTTCCGGGCTGTGATTCTCTGTGCATTGCTTTGCTTTCTTGTTAACTAGTGATAAGCATAAGAATAATATTTTGTAAATTGTGTGTACAAATTATTTTAAAGTATATTTCGAAAGATTTTATAGAAAATAATTGCATCGATTTTTAATTTACGACTTTTGGTAACAATCTTGAATTATATTGTCGTTTTTGTCACGATTACCTATGTCTACATTCCATTGTTGTTTTTTTCTGCGTACTCAAGGACTATTGGATCACTGTCATTTGAAATCTTCAACAAAATCAGTAGTAAAAACAATTTTCTTATGGCATGAGATGGAAAAAGATAATAACGATGGTTGTAGGAGGATAGAAAAATAAAACTGATTCATAATATGCACCAGCTCTATTTGAGAGAAAAAAGTAAAAAAATAAAACCGATTGCAAATCCCAAAAAAGTGGTTTAGCAGTGGCATAACTTCACATTGGAAAAGCATAAAACTGACCATGAAAAAATGAAAAGACAAGAATCAATAGTTTATTTTTTCTCGGGATTAAGGAGTGCTTTCCCATAATTCATTTCCTTTTCTTTTATCCTCCAAAATCGACATTAACCTCTTCAGCCCGGTGTACGAAAACAAATTTTTGAAAAAAAAAAATGCAAGGCTGTTTCATTGAATAAATAACTAATAAGGAAACGGCATATCGGGTGAAAACCTAAGCCACTCGGCGAAATGTATTAGTGTGCCGTGTTTGTATTCCTTTCGTCATGGCAGTAATGAAATCCTGACATTCTGAAGGGGAACAGTTTTTATAATCCAAATTGCTATGTAAAATAAAAAATTTTTTAGCCCCCTCCTATTTTCAGATAATATTTCTTGGCGTTGCCTATGTACGACTGGCATAATTTAGCCACCAATGACAATTCAATTGTAAACAAACAAACCGGCATTGGTAAAATGTTAAATTTTTTGCCATGGCTGTTTATTTTTATAAATATTTCACTTTTATTTAGCTAGAAACACTACAATTAATAAGTAAAGCTATTAAGCTTACTTGAAGAATGCTTTCCCACGACAATAACTCTGTTCGTTCCTGCAGCGCATCACAGCGCACTTCATTATGTTAATTTAGGACTCCGAAGTCTCTATTGCACAAAATGTCGTTCACAAAAGAAATATTCCGCACTTATTTCACACTACTATTCATAAAAATCACGTTTAATTAATTATTTTTCCCAATATCGCGAATTGAAATCCGAAACTTATTTTCAAATAATATGAAATGTCAGAATGTTGAACTGACACAAAATAGCCACTAGGCCCTCTTGTCATTCCCCCCCCCCCCCGGCCATAGGTCACACTGTCATTGAAATGCTTAAACACGTACACTGTATTCGCACGATACCGACTTGGAGAGGGATTCAAGGATCATAAATGTGAAATATATTAGAAAACTATACACTGGCTCCTGAGGAGAAAACATCAAGCTAACCCTAAAAGTATGACTGATCAAGCATCAATATTTGCAGATTTCTCGGTACCAGCAGGTCCTTTCCGAAAATTATATGCCGCATCCTTTTAATTCTACGTCTCACATCGACAATGTTCTATGCTACCACTTCATGAAAATTTCGCAAGTTTAAGATGAAAGTTGTTGTAACGAATTTTAACGGGGATAACTGAAAAGACCCGGACGACTGGAAATACCATACCTACAAATTTTTTTTTTAAAGGACCAACTGGTTGTGGAGAAAGTTGTGAAAATCTCATCCTTAATTAATAACAAATTAACGTGCAGTGTATTGCTGCAAGCTGCAAGAAGTGGGTTCTTTTCGAAAATTTTATCCTAGTCCTTATCTTTTTACGTCCCACATCGCAGTGTTCTATCCCACCTCTCTCCGTAAAAGTTCGATCTTTTTTTTTCTAAATGGTATCAAAAGTTTCGCAAATTTGAGGTGAAATTTTTTCACGGAGGTTGGTTCAAAGAAGGCTGACTGGTTTAAGGATCATACCTACATAATTCTTTTTTCAAAAGCAGCCAATTGTGGACATGGGAAAAGCATAAAATAAATTCTAAAAATTATGACAAATCTTAATATATAAAAATCACGTATCACTGTGTTCGTACACGTTAATGTCCGAAATTGCCGCACCAATTTCAATAAAATCTTGTGAACGACGTTTTCATAAAAATTGCAAATACAGTTTGAAAATGGGACCAATCGGGCAAATTTTTCCGTAGGGTTGCCATACAAAAGTTTCGTGTTTTATAATATACTAGGGTGAGCCCGCCGGCGATGCCCGGCGAGAGGGTGGGGATGGGTGCGACGTTTTCCCATACGTAGGGGGAGGGGTTGGCTATCATTTGAGAGAAGAATGAAGAGAAACGCTCCAGAGGGTGAGGAGCAATGGACAAAAGAGTGGAGGCATGTCGGAAATTTTTTTTTAATGTAGACTGTAGATTGGCATGGTGTGCTTCGCGAGGGTGTGAGGGGAGGAACAGATGATTGCCTGTTTGTAGAGAGAGGGGTTGGCTACCATATGCAAAAAGAATGAAGAGAAACGGTAAGGAGGGTGAGGACCAATAGCCAAAAGAGTGGAGTCAATTCTGGTTTTTACTCCCACCCTCCCATCTTTTTCACTAAATTATATGGAGGGGGTCAAATATTTTTACATGTTCATAATACACTCATCGAGACCTTTCCAATGAATGGTCATACGTTAAGATTGGATGAAAAATAGTAAATTGATGTTTTACCACTTACATACATACATAATGTATGGAACCTACACCAATCCCCAATTAGATAGGGGCTTAAATACTTTGAATTTTGATATCTGCTGAACGCTAAAAGCTAAGTGAGTATAACTTTCTCCTATATTGGAAGTCTCGATATTTCAAGGGAGCGCCGTGCCGGTATAAGGCCATCTTCTCAAGTACATGAGCGTATCCCAAGGTATATAGAATTCATGTTATTCCCATTACGAACCATGTTCCACCATTAGATGATGCCATATCGTGAAATGTATAGGAAAGCACGGTACAGGGAACACAATACGCTCTCTAATCTCTCTGTCTTTTCTATAAACATGCAAGTACATTAGTCACACAATTACGTCACAGGCTATCAGCTTCAATGTGTCAAAATTCTAATGGGAATACTTGTCGTGTATCTACCTTCAGCGTAACCAAAATGCCGGCTTATCTGTGCGTGAAGTTCGGCCATATTAGAGCCTGACTGCCAAATTTCAAAGCGGGAACTTGGCACTTTGGTACTTTTGTTTATCTTGTTTGGAAACTGACGCATGAACGTAGTAAGATACAGGAAAAATAAAAATTTCCCAATTAACTGAGTTGAAATTTTGCACACTGGCTTTAAAAAAAAACAAAAAGTAAATTTAAGTTCGAAAATGGAATAATTCGGGTATCTCTTTCATAGGGCTTTCTTTAAAAATTTAGTTTTTCGCTATATATTTGAGAAATTTTGAGAATGCATCTACGTAGTGAGCTGAAATTTTGTATACGAATTTTTTTATAGGCATAGTTCACTTAGAGCGCTGAAAGTTAGCAGACGGCCTTTTTCATAAAAATAGTAAATAAAATCACAATAGACCAACTCTAATCAATATTACTATCAGTTGTAAAAGTGGACTTGGTTCACTTTAGCAATAAACCCGTCATATATAAAAAAAAATAAAAAAAATAAAATAAACAAAAAAAAACCTTGCCATTGTCAACAATCGAACCCATACCCGCCCTACTCGAACACTTTGACCTACCGCCCAACTGACTGAACCAAACTTCCTTAGTCAGTTTGGGCTATAAATGTATATTTAGACCGAATTGTGTTCGATCTCACGGGTGTATGCAGACGCGTAAAAATTAATCGTGAGATTTTATTTTTTTTTAATAGAAAACTAAAATCTAGGAATTAAAAATTCGAATAACCGTTATTTCATACAATAAAATTTTCAAATCACTTTTCAAGGTGGAAATTTGGCGCTCAAGAACTTCTGATTACGCCACGTTGTTCGTCGCAGGAGTTTGCAAATATGTTCAAAAAATCGGAAAAATTCACAATAACAGAAAATCGAAAAATTTCTGAAATAAGTGAATAATTGTAGGAGATACACGTGCTCAAACTGTACGCGTATTACAAATAATTCCTTTCTCCGCCTTCCTTTTCACTAAATTATATGGTGGGGGTAAAATGTTTTTGCATATTCAAAATGTACTCGCCAAGACCTTTCCAATGAGTGGTCAATCGCTAAGATAGGATGAAAATAGGAAATTGATGCTTTACCACTTTTCATACATACATACCTACATGCACCAAGGAATTCCCTAATTATATTGGGACTTGAATACTTTGAAATTCGATATCTCCTGAATGATAAGAGGTAATGACTTCAAATAAATTTTAAAAATTATAGGACATAAGTAGCTATAATGGCCTTCTGTATTGGAAGTCTGTGTAGTTCAAGGGGGCGCCGCTAGGAAGCGCAGACTGCAAAAATAACTGTTTTTTGTCCTAAATCACCCGAAAAATTGGAGGAGGGGGCAAATTTTTGTTATTTCTGTAATGTACTCATCGAGACCTTTCCAATAAGTCCTCACATGTGGGGGTAGGCTCAAAAAATTAAATCGTGATATTTTGAGATTTTTTGATGGGCAAACCCCTTACAAAATGCTTGATTTCGCAAATCTTGGCTGGACTTGTCGAAGTGAAATTCTTGTAGAATTTGAAGGAAGTAACCGAATTGGCTCAAATAAATTTTAAACGATAAAGCAGAAATGTCAAAAGCCACTTCTTGAAATAGTTGGTCCAGTTGCTTTCTGTGGCCCCCACCAGGAGTCGTCTAATGGACCTTACATTTCCAGGACATTTTAATTTTTTTAAATAGGAAAATAAAATCAGAGAATGCTAAAATTCGGTATAGACAATCCTTTTATGATCACAATTGTAGAAAAAAATTAAAAATTGGAATAATTGTTATTTCGTATAACGAAATTTCCAAATCAATTTTCAGGACGCTGATTTCGGGCGCCAAATATTCAGATTTTGTCACGTATGTCGGAGGAGTTTGAAAATATACTCGAAAAATCAGAAAAAAATCATAATAAAAACTAAGCTAAAAAAATTAGCATATTAATTAAAAAATACTGTGATTTTTAATTAATTCCTTAATATGAACATGCAAATTAAATGACATATGAAATCTATGTATGACAATATTTTAAAGAGTTAGTCAGATAGCGTTAAAAAAAAAATACAATAAATTAGGGACAGTAGTATATTACTTTTAAATTTATAACAGGACTTACATGATTGCGAAAAGTCCCGTTAAAATTAAAACATTTCAAACATACGTCAAATTCCCCATATATAAATGAGTAACGAATCTAATTAGAAACTAATTTAGCGAACCATGCAAACTTATTTGGTTAGTTATTGCTAAACGGCTTTGAAAAATGTCTTGTAGTTTATTTAAGATAAAAGCGAGTGGATTAGAGATAATGTTAAGAGAAAAAAAGTGGCTGAGTTGTTGGAGGATATACAAAAAAGATGGCGCTGAATGTAATGTAATGACCGATGAAAGATAGTATCATACAAAACTCATCGGCGAATCAGTAATTAGAATCGCATCGAGATTTAGTAAAAAGATTTATTTTTAGGACATAAAGTTAAATCTAATTAGTTTTCCGATCGGCCTAATAGTTTAAAAGAAAAATTAATAAGAGTAGAACAACCTCCTGCCGTGGAAATATGTAAATCAGCGTATATATACAGGTTATGTAATCATGGGTTATACGCAGATTATTAAAAGTTATTTTGAGTTTTGCATGTCTGTCCATCCGGGGGGAAAAATTTGCACATGGGCTTTTAAAAAAAAAAATTAAATTTGAATGTTACATTTCACATAATGATATGAAACCTACATAGCAATCTTCCAAATCGGTCTCATATATCATATTTTTCTTTATTTTTTTCCATATAGGTACTCTAATAATAAATAGGCCAACCTTGCTTTATGTTGAAAAAAATCCTCATAATAAGCATCAAGTCTCACTTTTACTGGTAAATTTATTTCCAATATAAGTACTGGTACATGTAATGAGTACCAATTTACTTGAATATCATACAGCTCTAAGTAGCCGTCAAGAAAAGGATAAACCAAAAGCTTGAAAAAGAGCTGTGCTTGGTTCACTTTAGCAATGAACCCGCCATATACATAAAAAATAAAATATTAAAAGAAATTCATGCTCAACACTCGAACCCACAATCCCTAAATTCTCTGACTTAGCGCCCTACTGGTTAAGCCAAACTATCTTACGTGGTTAGCGCTATAAATGCATATTTCAATAAAATTGTGTACTTCTTAGCTCATATACAAATGCTTACATACACAAGTGAAAATTAGTTCCGCATTATAATATATTGAGGGGGTGGGCAAGAACCCTATAACCCGGTACCCTACGAAATTCGTAATAGTCTTAAAAAATCAGAAAAAAATCACTAAGATGAATTTAGTAAAAAGAATTTTGAAAATCGGTTGGAATTTGGCCGAGATAAAAAGGGTGGTAGTTTTCAGTAGCACACCTATGTACGTATGTGTGTTCATCAAACTAATTTAGCTTGCCTCGCAATGTAATTATGGGAATGAAATTTTTTATTTTGGGAACAGGGTGATTAAATGGGCCCGTAGAAGCCCTGCACGGCACCGGAAAAAATTGAAAAAAATCCACAAGATTCCCAGGAGTCATAGTTATCATAGAAAAAAAGAACTATGAAATAAGCTAAAATAAAAACAAAAGTATCTCAACAAAACGGCTTAAATTAAGGAAATGCCGGTTTTTCATGGCGTTTTCTGACCGTTTTGGTCGTTTTCAAAGTTTTTATTTCTACTATTACTACTTAATTATACACTTTTTGAGTATAATGTCAGCGGATAAAATGAAGCCCGTTTTGTTGGGAACGTTTATTTCCAATTAGTTTTCCGGTCGGGCTGATAGTTTAGGAGAAAACTTAATAATAGTAGAACAACCTCCATTTACGACGGCTTTTTGCCGCTTTTTGCCGTGAGATGATGTAAAAATTTACAATTTCTCTTTACGGAATAACGGTGCTTCGGAGAAATTTTTTTGTAAAGATAAAAAAGTTTCGTAATCGAAAACTAATGCCTATGGTTGAAAAAAATTTGGAAAAATAACTCATATGTAGTAATGGGGTATATGGGACCCAGATGAGGAAAAACTTTGAACTTCGGGAGGAAAAACTCAGTGAGAAAATGTCTCAAATCACAAATGAAAACCTTCTAATGGATAGAGAATTTGGTTACCTTTAATTTGAATATAAAATTTTTTCTCTACGGGCATCCGTTATGATGCAGGGTCCGACAAAGTGAAAAAGTGGTTTTCAGGTAAAATGTAAGAGGTTGAAAAAAATATACTACGAAGTATACTCAATTGAAATTTGAAAAACGCCATTCGATAGAGCTCGGCGGGGGCTTTAATTAGACACCCCACATGCCAAATTTGGGGCTTGTGGGGGGTGGGGGTAACAACCCCCACCACAAAATCCCCCCACCGCAAATTTTTTTTTCATAACTTTAATCCCTTCATTGAATTAAAGACGAATCTGAAGTTAGTTTTTTGATCGGGCCCCCCTTCTCCCCGCAAAACAGGTTCGAATATTGAAAATAATTAAAGCAAATTTCTGAACTTCAAATACTATTATTAAGTAAACAAAGGCAGAAAAAGAAAATCGATCACACCAATTTGTTTTTCGCTGATGTTTTATTAAGTTTTCCAGAAAGTTTCATGCTCTTTGATGCGCTATTACTTATGTTTTGGGATCCCAAATTTGCAATAACTTTTTTTGTGGGGTAGCACCGTGATGCGGGTAGATGTAAATTGAACACCCTGTTGAATCAACCCAGTACCACCCTTAAGCGATATTAGTGCACAAATCGATAGTCCTCGAAGGGATCTTTCATTTAGCGCATTCGAAATTTTCCTCGGACACCCCCCTCCCCCGCTCCACCCCTTAACATTTTATGTTACGTTTTACCACCCTCCACCCACAAAGAAGGGTGGAGGGGGGTGAAATTTCAGATTCGTAAATTTTGAAGTGTTCTCTTTCCAACGATACCCCACTCGACCCATTGGAGTTGGAATTTCACTTGTTATAAGCCGGGCAAATGACCCTTACGTTTTTCGAAAATCATCAATTTTGTATGAAAATTTTTCGAAATTCGAAAAAAAAATACCATCATGCTATGGTAAATTTGAAGTGGAATTTAGGTGTAGAATTTCATCCCCATGTGATAAGAAGTACGGAATCTAGGATGATTTTCGTGATAGCACCCTTCACCCTATTTCCCCCTTTTCCGAGCGTTTCGAAAATACCGTTTTTCTAAATTTTTGATATTTTATAGCCACGCCCATAGGCTTTCCAACGAATCTTAAAACATCTCGCTAGACCCTCAGGAAGTGGAGAAATAAAGGAAAATCTGAAATGACGATTTGAAAATTTCAACTGCGTGAATTTCGAAACCTATTTCGAATTTCGAATATTTTCGAAAACCGAAAGATAGCTTATCAAAAGATCTATAAGGTGTATAAATTTCATCCCCCTACTGCTTAAATTACTCAAGTTAGAGTTAATATCAAAAATTCCCCCCACCCTATTTTTCTCCCCACTCAAAAGTCCAAATGAACTAAAACTTGAAAAAATTGGTTCAGAATAAAAAGATCTTTCAAAAAAGTGCTATAATTGAAAAATCGTACGATTCAAATAAAAGTTATTCGATTTCGAAAATGTCTAACTTTAACCATTATAATGTAAATGTTCGAAAATGAATTTCGAAAAAATAAAACCCTCCAGGACAAGAGCTAAATGTTTTCAATATAAATAAAAAAAATTCATAAAAATCGGTTAATTAATAAAAAAGTTTTCATTCAGAAACCTTAAGCATGTTTTTCACTCAATCACTTTTTACTTTATTGTAGACTTGGGCACTGTCTGAGAAAACGTCAACGTAGAGAGCTACACTCTCTCAAAAATATGAACACACACACACACACACACACACACACACACACACACACACACACACACACACACACACACAGAGGGTGCAACCATAGATTAATAAAGTATTTCATATGCATGAAAGAAAATGGCCCAACTTTCATATTCCTGTCTCTTTCCGTGAAAGCATACTTTCCCACTGAACTGTAACGATTAGGAACGAGAGATTGCTTGTAAAAATCCTTGTAAAGAACACTTCCTTCGAGTCATAATTAAAAATTAAAGATACAAATAGTCCCAAATACCTTTGTGGTAAATTCGGTAAATCCCACTGACATGCATATACGTAAATTCCCAATATAGTGGCAGTTTACGACAGTTGGTAGCATTGACAGTGAGAGCATACTTTCTGAAATCAAAACTGGTGCCACATGAAACAGGAGATCAAGCAGTCCATTTATATATATGTCAGTGGTCACTACACAACGCTATTGTGCGTTCGCTGTACACAGCAAATGACATATAGTCACTTCCTTTTACTTCCTCACGCGTTCACTGAGACGGTCAAGAAGACCCAAAGGTAGCGCGCAATATTTCAATACCTGTATTTAGGATAGTAAACTTGTGCGATAATAAATTTGTGTTGTCAAAGTGACATTTATATGGAAATGGAAGCAGATAATAGGTCTGTTCGCGTACTTCTCATGCAAAAACTTTCTGGGTAAAAACTTACTCGTGTGGTGGGGGAAGAATGTAAAATGCATGAAAAAGTACGGTAACGCTTTTCATGCAATTTCGTGAAAAACAAGAAGAAGAAATGTAAAATAACATTTGCGAATGAGTGTTGTTTTACTTTTTGTAGCTTGTTGCAGTCTTGAAAAGTCCCATGAGAGTATTGAATACTTGAATTATTTTCATTCGACATTTTGATTGCGCTTTAAAAACTTTCCAGAAGAAGAATTGCAAGAATTGTGCAGTAACTAAAAACTTCGGGTAAATTCATGCAAGAGGGGAAGCTGTGACGTATGCAAAACTCGTGTAATTTTGTGTGCAAGAGAAAGTACGGGAACGGAAATTGGGTAAGTTCATGCAAATTCATTGCAATGCATTGTCCCAAAGCTGAGTACGCGAACAGACCTAATATATCAATTTAGGTTGATGAGACCAATATGGCCTGTGTAATGGGCCAACATTTTTTTTTTATTATAAATCAATATCAATACATTGCTTTATTTCTTTGTAATGTCGAAAAAGTTCATTTCATAACGATAACGCTATTTGCAATTTGAGGCTCACATTTACTTTTAATTTGCTTATTTTTTGCAAACGTCAAAAATATTTGATTTGCTACGATATTCTCTTTTGCGTTCACTGCAATTTGGTTACACAAGAGTCACCACTGTGGTGACTAACTGTCAAAGTAATTCTTTTACCATTTGTTCACAACACAACGTTATCACAACGCTACAGGACGCTATCATGTCAGTGAACGCACCCACGGAATTCATTGAATAATCTGAGCATTTCCGACTTAGGCTCCCAACATATTCTTTGCAGTGTATCCTGGCACAACATAGAACAATAGCAGGATAATAATAGTAAATACAGTAATAATGAGTTCTTTGAGAATAGCCCACTTATAATTGTGCCAGACGATGTATCGAATTGATTTGATTGGATTTAAGAACCACATAAACGAAGCGTCTGGGCGACTGAAATAATCAAAACATTTTGATGAAATATAATCAAGACATTTTTGTAAATTCATCTTACTTTGGCTTTTCCAAAGGATCAGGTTCATTGCGTCCAAATCCAGCTGGATTTTGTTCTGCCTCCTCCTTTGTTAAAAGATGTAGCTCAGCTTCTACTTTTCCCGTCAATTCCATTTCATCGTTTTGCTTCTTGATAAAGAATGGCCACCAGCCACGTACACGTTTTTGCTTAAATATATTCACTGTGGGTACATTATCCGTTTTAAGCATATCAAGAGTACAGAGCTTTGATGATTTTGCTCCTCTTGGAAAGCGATTGAGATTGAGTGAAATTGCACCTTTGGAAAGATTTTTTTAAATTTACAGTTATTTAAGAAAAAAAAAAAAATTATCTTACCTAAAAAGTCATCAGCAGAAAAATGATCAGCGTCTCATACTTGTAGTTCTAATCTAACTGGAATTTTAACCTCTGTCTCATCCCAACTGAATAAGGATTCTCTTCTGGAAAGAACGATTCTCTCCTCTGCTGCCAGATAATCAAATGGAAAGATGAATCTATAATTGAAATTGCCTTCCCCAGTTAAGGATCTGTAGTGAATATCTGTGCATTGAATATCCTGTGGCCCCTTTAACCATCTGAAAAAAAAAAAATGAGTTGCTCAGTTACATAATTTTTGTTGTTGTATTATTGTCAATTCATGGCCAGTAGGTGGCATTTAGAAATTAAAGAAGTGTCGATGGGATTTTCTGATACTGCAAAAACAAAAAACAAAAAATGCAGATGGATGGATAGATCTATAAAGAGCTCCTTTGTGGTGACTACGGTAATCTTTTATTATCTGCAGTTTTTGCATAGTCGTAGAAAGAACAATGTAATATGTAAATAAAAACTATAATGAATAATAACAGCTACCGTAAAGCTTTAGTACAGTTTTGAAATTAAAAGAAGATGTGGTGTTGAGATGCGGAGACATGCAGATTTATTTTTAAAGTGCGGCCGATCATTATTTCTATATTGAATAGGATAATATTATTCAATATATTAAGGATAATACAATTTTTGAAAAGAGCCAGTAAAAGAATATCCCTTAATGGGATACTTTGTCCTGAGATCAGTTTTCTTCCTAAATTGTATGTATAAAGTTAGTTTGATCAATAAATCCCTGGCTAAACATTAATTGAACAGTATACAATTTTTTAAGAAGAAAATGATACTTTTCTCTTAATATTTTGTTATTAAATTGGCTTCCAAAACGAATACACAAGCAAGCTTTAGATGACAATTTAATTCGACAATTACGTGCTATTATAATAGAAAATAAATTAACAACAAGAATCGGAAATATTTGATTGAAAAATATGAAGTAACTTATTTTAAGATTTCGTTGAGTAGGTCATCGGATTATAAATATTAACTAGTTGATTACGAATTGGCATTAAAGAAGTTTTTCTCGCTCCGAAGCGACTTCGGTTGTTGTGTTTTTCAGGGAGATATTTTTTTTCTATTTCCTCTAAAGTCCTTATCAGCGGAAACTCGTACCATTTTCCTTTTGAGACGACTAGTCACCGCCGCCGCTGGGTCAAATGGTAAAATTCTGCATTTTTTCAAACCAGTAATGAGGTTAACGGAAACATTACTTTCATCCGATAACTTGTGTTCTAATGTATAGAAGAGCTATGGAAATGTCTCTTTAGTTAAAATTTTGAACTATTTCCTTCGTTTTGATTTCATTCATCCAATATTTTTTCAGCGGAGCATAGGATGCGACGTCTAATGGGTGAGCTATATGGCTGGAATTTGGAGGAATGCAAACAAATGCCATATTATTTGTAATTCAATAACTCGCGGCGTAAAATGGTTGGATAGATTATTACCGATTAGTACAATCTTCACAGTAAATTTTTGCGTTTCTCGTATGAATAGGTTAAAAAACCAATCGGTGAATATAATATAACCAAACCACCCACTTGTGTTCCTATTATACCGGAATTTTGGCGGTACACCTTCCATCTATATTTGTCAAAGATGAGTGGATTTATAAACCACATAAATTGGCAATAGCATTCCTGTAGCTGATCTTCCAGTACATAAACGATTGTAAACGATATTGAAGAGTCTTGAACTCGCTCTGCGTATTTTGCACCGTGTTTGAAAATACATTCTACAACACCAGGATCATCTACTAAACTGGTCTCGTTGTAATTATTTTAACCCGTTTCATGGCCATTATAAATGGAATTAGCTTATTAGCCACCACACCATTAATTCCAGTAAGGCTAGATCAGATTTCAGAACTAGAAAAAAAAGTAAAGTCTGATGAAGATGATAACTAAGCTGTTGCCTTACTGTTTTGAAGCAACTGGTGCCAGAAGATGAACACATTTAGGGCAAGGAGATTGTGGACCATCTTGCAAGTGAAGGGGCCAGATCTCTGTTTTATGGCCCTGAGCCCGTCTTTGAATACCCAAAGAGTTACCTCTCAGCTCAGATTGGGCCTTGGGAGGTCAGAATTAAAAAAGCACACTGGAAAAATATTCCCAGGCTGAGACAAGCGAAGAAGTTTGTAAAATTTTCGCAACAGAGGACAAAAGTATTCCTCACACTTAGCAGAAACGACCTACCTAAGGCTCATAACGGTCCTGCACCAGCTTAGATATCATCTTAAAAAGAAGGGTAAGGCCGCTAATGAGACCTGTTGCTTCTGTATGGATAAAACGATGAAACCCCTGAACATGTTCTGTGTGACTGTGAAGGTCTGTGCTGAATAAGGCTAAGATATCTAGGAAAGGCATTCCCACTGCCAGAAGATGTCAAAGAAATGGCCCCAAGAGTGTCATAGGCTTTATAAAAGACCTTAAGTTCGAATGGGCGCCCTAGGACATTTAGAGGTAACGTCACAAAAGATCTTATACTTCATGGTGCCTAGATGAGAGGCGGGAACTCTGTCCGCATCCCCCAACAAAAAATAATTTTATTTATTGGCTCTTTTAAAAACTCCTTAAAAATAGTTGGCAAAAGGCTCTATAAGGGGGTAAAAAACAGAAAAGACACTAGCTAACCTAAAAACATAACAGTCAAAAGGGACTACAAAAACAAACTAGACGCTAACAGGCAAAAGAACAAAATGAAGTTAACACTATGCTCTCAAAAGAGACTATATACAACGGATATCCAAATTTTGAAAAAGACCTAAGAGATAAAAAACCAAAAACTTGCGTCCTAATTTTGACAATTAGTGTAAGTGTCAGTTCCAAGAAGTTTCAATTTCCAAAATAATCTAATAAAAACTAATTTTCTAAACTAGCGAATTTTCAACATATAAATTTTAGCACTGAGAACGAAACCGAATTTAAAATGACAAATCCATCAATCGAAAAAGTTTACCTAATGCCGTTATAGAGTCCCACGAGAGCAGCCTGCAGTATCATGGACCTCTACAAACTGCCCTCATCATCCATCCAGCTGAGAATCTCTGACGGAGCGCTTGTTCTGCCCACAGGACTTGCAATGATTCCAAAGCGGGGACAAGCCACGGTGGACTAGTGTTGGAATTACTGTGGCCTATTATCTCCGCGTCGTCCTGCACCGACGTTAGTCGTTGCCATGTGCAGTTGAATGTATCTGCGTTCGTTGCCAGATATTCAAAACGTAAGCGTCTCTTCAATCTGTCAACGAAGAGGTGCTTAAGTGTTTGTGCGTGGTGTTGTGGGTCAGTGTTCTGATTCCCATCTTCGCCTCTCATGTAGTACAAGTGAAGTGTAGATTTTTGCAGTGTTAACACAAATCTAATCAAACAATTTACTCGACTACAAGCCTTTGGTCCCATAGAAACGATGTTCTAGTAATGCCGAAATTCGGGTGGATCAACTGACACATATCGCGCAAAAGTTCAATTAGATTTTCTAAAGCTGGCCAAGTGAAGAATCTGTGAAATAGGGTGCCTTCACCAGAAGGAATAGTGCAAATCCTCTGAACTGACTGTGATGCAATAATTTGAATGCTACATCAACATCTTTGTAATTATTAGAAGGATAACTACTCTGCAAGAGTACTATATAAGACTACTCTGCAAGTTATCCCTCCCATCACGCCTATATTCACCTCGAGGTATGTTCGCCATCTGTTGTATCCTGTGTACTCAGGAGGTCTTATTGACATAAGCACATCACGGAGCACACGTGTTGTAAGTGTGCTGAGAGGTGTATGAGGTGGTCTGTTCAGAACGAAAGCATCTTCCAACTTAGTGCCAGGGTCATTGGTTCCAAGTTGGCGAAATCTCTTCCGTGCAGAAGCAGCCAGGTTGTCTACTTGTGGAGTATCCGTGTTTATTCGTCAGTGGATGCGTATCAGCTTCAAAACCTCGAGCATTACTGAACATTGAATCGAATTGATTAGAGTTGCGTGTACCCTAGAGCATTCCACTTAAGTGAAATGCTGGCCTGATATTGCCCCAGGCCAGCATCGTTCACATGAGATCCTGTGGCCAGTCACGAGGATAAAGTGATCGTACAGAGAGCAGGTAGTAGCGTTCCTCTATGCCGATCCCTCACAGTACATTCATCCACAGTTGAGAAATCAAGTAGTAGTGAAAAATCAGCGTTATGCAATATCTTCTAGAAGCCCGTCAGTAATATTAACCATTCATGCAGTGGTCTGCAAGGTCTGTAATTTTAAGAAAATGAACAAATACCTTGTAGATGTCTAATTGCAATGGAAAATATAAAGCAGGCGCACGGTATAGTAAGCGAGTGCGAATAACCTCTTCATAGATGGCGCAACAGCAAGAATCAAACACCAATTGCAATCAGTCATTAATAACTATAACCGAATTAACATTCAGTTCAGTTTGTAACATGATCGAATAAGTTGCAAGTAACTAATTAAATTTAATTATTTTGTCTAGATTGATGACTGAGAAACTTTTTAACGGCCCAAATACAAGTTTACAAAGAAGAAATTGAAGAAGAACATGAATCGAGCCCAGAAAATATACTTTGCAACCAGTACAATGCAAGAAGAATTGAATCTTGCTATCGTTATCATCTGTTCTACTTTTTCTACTTTACCGTTTAAAGTTTCCAGATGGCTCATATAAGCGCAAAAATTTCTGAGCTGAGACTAAGCATTCAACATAAATACGGACTAAATTATAACACCATTACCAAAACTTGTGCATCTTACCCTTTGACATAAATATCGGACATTTTCTCTCCAGTAAAAAAGGCATCATCCTCTAGTACGACATCATCCGTATTCCAAATAATTACTCGAAGTTCATAAGATTTTGGTTTCCGTGGTGAAATATCTACAGGTGGACCCGGCAAAGGTGTGTCCATCGGAAACATGTCTACCCACATTTCTAGCTTTCCTTGTTCAATTCCTGGCTTATCAGGATTGTATAGAGGACGAGACTCAATATGTTCGGGTACAATCTAAAATTTAGGAAATCCAATAAAGTTAGAAAGGTGAAATAATTTCTATACCTTGCAACCAATCTTGGGAATCTCCTCCCAACGATGTAGAACAGCCAAAGCAAGATGTTCGTCTCGATTTTTACATGTTGTTGGACCATTCCAAGCAATCACTTCTTCATCAGAAAATGTCATGCAATATTTGCCAATTATCACTCTATCTTGAAAGTAATGTGGCATTTCCAGTTTGTTCTCTTTGCACAGACGAGATAGAATTTGTGTAGGTTTCATTGGATCTCGCCACCTGTTATAACCATAACTCTGGATTATAAAAATTAATTTATTTATTTTATCTTAAATGGATTGGGGAGACATATTCTTCATATTTAATTGATAGCCCACACGTTGCCCTGTGTTTACTATAAAAATGATTTTCAAGATCAATTCATGTTTCACCAATAAGATCATATGCTCCGACTAGATCCCAGTCCAAAATTTGAATTGATAACATTGAATCTTGTGGAAAGGTGGCCTCGACTTCGAAGTATTTCCCAAATATGGGATTCAATTGCTTACTAACGTAGTTTTCTTTATCCGAAATCCTTTTACTTCCTAAATTTCAATTCAATTCAATTTAATTTATTAAGCTGGATTGGTACACAAGATTTACAATCTTTTGTAAGCACTCGAAAATATAATTTTAGACAAAACAATGTTCAAATAGTTATTAATAGAGTTAATTTCATATGTTGATTAAAATAATAATGAAATCATAACCAAAACTAAATTTAGAAAAAAGAACAAAACTTATTATTTGATTAATTAATTAGCAGCACTCTTGAAACCATCAGACCTGTGTTTAAGATAGCAGCCTCTTAAATTCACCGACAGTAACCGCTCTCTGCAAGGTTGTAGGTAACAAGTTCCAAAGCCGTGGGATCTGAATGAAGAAGGAGCCTTCCTGAAACAAGCGACTATGACGTGGAATCAGAAGATCCCAACGTCGCTTAGATTGGAGAAACTGGATCTCATCCATTAAGTAGTCAGGGCGTTTAGTATGTATGAGCTTGAAGAGGAATAGAATTGCCTGGCGTCTCAGGTAATTATTCAGTGTGCAGCCCAGTATTCTGGGAATAAAATTAGAGACATGGTCAAATCTGCGTAAATTGAAAATAAAGCGAATACAATCATTATAGGCCACATTTATTCGACGAGAGAAATAGCTATCCAATTTAGGAAAAATCAAATTGCCGTAAGAAAATTAGGGCAGGATGAGAGTTTTCACCAATCTACATTTGATGTCCACACTTAATAATTTAGCAGAGAGCCAGAGTCGACGCAAACCTCCATACACCTTACTTAGCACTGCACGCACATGATCACAGCCATTCATTCTTCCATTAAGAACGACACCGAGACTCGTAGCTTCGCTTATCCTAGTCAATATTTCACCCCCAAACATGATCTGCGGAATATCAGTTTCCAAGCTGTTATTGGAAAAAATTATATATTTCGATTTATTGGCATTTAACATTAGAAAGTTACTTTGAGACCAATCGTAAATTCGCCGTAAGTCATCGTTAATCCTTACAATGGAATCTTCAATCAGCCCGAGAGGCGTGCTATTGTATATTTGTAAATCATCAGCATATAAATGGGCACTAACCTCTTGAATAATGTCAGGTAAATCATTGATGAATAAGAAAAAGAGCAGTGGACCTAAAATAAACCCTTGGGGAACGCCACAGAAAAGCGGCTGTAGGTCAGAAAGATGATCCCTGACTCGCACTATCTGATACCAATCGCCTAAGAAGCTCTGTATCAATTGGACGGCACTAAATGAAAACCGGAAAAATGTTAGAAGTTTGTTGAGGAGCATATAGTGATTTACACAGTCAAAAGCTTTTGTAAAGTCGAGTAAAACCAGTATTGCAATCTCGTCGTTATCCAGGCCTTTTCTTATGTCTGTAGTAACCTTTAGGACAGCCGATTGACAGCTATAACCTGGTCTGAAACCTGATTGATAGCGCGAAAGCATTCTGTTGTTATCTACAAACGATTAGATCTGAGTGTACATCACCTTTTCCAAAGCCTTCGCAAGGAAACACAAAATGCTGATGGGTCTAAAATCAGATTGGTTAATAGCAGATCTTACTTTACACAGTAGCAATTTTCCATCTAGAAGGAAAGGTAGATGATGTTAGGGAGGTATTAAAAATAAATAGTATATATAGCGAATAATGTGTGATTCATATTATGCGACACATAAAACCTG
This sequence comes from Dioctria rufipes, assembly GCA_963924295.1. Classification (NCBI taxonomy): domain Eukaryota; kingdom Metazoa; phylum Arthropoda; class Insecta; order Diptera; family Asilidae; genus Dioctria; species Dioctria rufipes. Next base: position 33,231,148 of record OZ002742.1, read on the forward strand.
TTCAGGTCATCAGGATTGAGTGAGGTTTCCTCTTTGGTGCTTCAACATACTCCAGCTTGCTTTGGATTTTCCATAGAATCTTGTTAGAAAGCATTGGGTTGAATCTTTGCTTGAGATACCTATATTTGGCCGACTTAATGGCTGAGGTTGCTTTATTCCGTGCTAAATGCAGAACAACATATGGATCAGCCTTGCCATTTAAATCCATTGGATGTAGATCGGTTGCTTTTATAATATATATTCTAACTAGAACATGAATTGGATCATTTGCTGGGAGTAAAGGTATGAATTGTGGCTCCAATCCTTTGGGTAGAGGAAATTTGTATACTTTGATTGCTCCTTTAAAAAAAACCCACGATTCGATTGTCATCTTCAGTTGAGTCGCCTGTCTTTTTGCCTCGATACAGCAGAAAAGAATGCAGCCACTTCTTGAAGTGTGTAGTTAGATTCAAACTGAGCTTTGAGTTCATTTCAATAGATCTGTATGATGAAGCGTGTTTTAAATTTTTTTAGATTGGAGATTGAGCCAAAAATATGGCCTGCAAGGCATTTCGAATTATAAACAAGTTCATAAGGTAAATACTACTTTAATTGTAATACCCGTAAATATTTCTGTAATTTTGAATGATATCTAAATTTCTCTGATCTTATAAAAGTTGAGGGAAAAGCAAGGTAATCCGAAACAAATTATTTTGCCAAATGTCAATCATTGTAGTTTTGACAGAATTTGAAAAATAAATAATTAAAAAAATAAAACACCCAACACCCATTAAAGCAATTATCTTTCTAACTATAAGTGAATGTTTCTTTTATAGTTTATAAAAAAGAAAAACAATTTTGAAAATGCATATTTTTTGTTAAGCTAAAATTTTGAATGCCAACTACTATAAGCAATTCGCAATTATTAGGAACATAGCATAGAGGTAACCAAGGACTTTTATATTTAACAATATTTTGGACTTAATACAGTAAATGAGCATTTAACATACTTTATTGAATTTTATCTGAAAGATAAACTTATTTTTCTTGAAGATATAAGTTTACATGCAAACTAATAACACCCGGCTTAAGTTTAAGTTAACAGTAAACTACAAAAATTATCTCCTGAAAAATTAACTTCTGGTCTATAAAAAAATAAAAAAATATTGGAGTGACGAATCTGATTCAAACACATATTATAAAAAATCGTAGAAACTGCATGTATTCATGTATCACATTTAAAATCTTATTTACAAATATCTCTAGGTTAGTATCATACTGCCCAATTGCTTTAAACGGTATAAACTAATTATTATTAGTTTATTACAATTGCTGAAATGCTGAGTTTGTTTATTCCAAGGACTATAAATAGACGCGAACTGATACCTTTCTAAGTGATATGGAGAGGAGAAGATATTCAGAAAAAAAAAAAAAAAAACAATAAAGGCGCGCTTACCTATCTCACCGGAAAGTTCAACCTTCTTTTATATTACGTTATCACATTATTTTGATTTCATGTGTACTCACTCATTTTATATAGATATTCTTGCAATTTTTATTCTATTAGATATTTTTATTTATCGTTTATCTATTTCCACATTGATTGATATCATCCGCCCGTGTCCGATAAGACTAATTCAATGGAAAAAATCGTATAAAGTTAGGAAGAAAGTGCGTTTACATATTAGTTAATTGGTCTAGTCTGAACGGTAGAACGTAACATTACGATTCCACGGAGTGTTGTGATAAAAAAGTGGCTATATAAAGGTTTTACGAAATAACTTCGAAAAAATAACTAAATATTTTAAAAGGGTACAGATGGTTAGGTGTGTGTGTTGAAGAGTTCAATATTGAAGATTATTTGTTTGTTTTAAGTTTTGTGTTAATCATGACAATAACGGTGAGTTAGGCTATAAATTTAAAATTTTTCACTTTAACAATTTTTCCAAATAGTTCTGATAATTATTTACTTACACAGATTACGTCGAAAAGACATCAGAAAAATATAGTCTTTATCCGATAATCTGATATCCAGATAAATTGTACATAATTATATATGTATACATGTGTTTATTTGTAATTTAACATACCTATTTATTTATATGAAGCAAATATTCTTTCATATATACAGTTCGCAATAAAGGTCATCGTATAGTACTTGTTTAAGGATGATAGATCCAAAAGAACAGATTAAATTTATTTATTATTCAGATTCAGGGTTCATTGCTGTCCTGATGAGATCGCCCTATTACTGCTGATCGAAACACTTTCCACACAGTACCTATACTCCCAAAAAAAAATTTTATGGAATTTTTTGTCTTCGGATTTAGGTCAGAAACTGACATTATCTCGGTACTTTTTTTTTAATTTTCTCTGCAGTAGGTTGAGAATTGCCTGTAGACTCATATATTGTACGGGTCTCGAAAGAGTAAAAAACTCAATACCACTTTTCACTTATAAATTTATTTATAAAATTTAATTCTAATTTGTACTATTATTAGTTTACTATAAAAATACTTTAAAAATTTTAATATTGTTTTGAAAAACAACAAAATCAGATTTCTCAAAAAAGTAGAAAAAAAATAATTAAATGCGCAAGGTAATTCGAAACAAAATTTTTTGCCAAATCTCAATCATGGTAGTTTTGACAGAATTTGAAAAAGTAAAACATAAAACACCCAACACCCATTATTTAACTTATCTTTCTAACTATAAGTGAATGTTTCTGTTTTAGTTTCTATAAAAAAAAAAACAGTTCTGAATAAGTATATATTTTGTTATTCCAAAATTTTGAATGCCAACGACTATAATCAATTCGCAATTATAAGGAACATAGAAAAGAAGTGCGAATGGCATTACAAAATAAATTTTAACGATAAGGAAGGTTTAAGCGAGAACCATAGCTGAACATGATTAATATTATGAAAATTTATTTTGTTGGTTTAAAACAAGAACGAGGCTATTTAATTGTGCGACTACAATATATGTATTCCCTAAGAGCATTTTAGTTCAATTTTTGAGAAATTCAACGTGTAGTAAATCTAATTTTAAATTACCTGCAAAAAAAATATGCCAAATTAACAATATTTAAATTTCAAAAGCTACCCTTACTAATATAGGTGAAGAAGAATATCTAGCTTAAGATTCTAACTACTTCAACATGCAATATACTAACTATCAACCTAAGTAGATTTGAATTAGAGCAATAAATATATGAGAACAAAAAGCAGAAATAGTTCAATATATGCGAGTATGAAAGCCATTGTTACATCTATAGACGATAAGAATTTCGCTTATCTACACTGTAAAAAATAAATTTAAGACACGTTTTTCCCTAAAAATAAATATAATTTTCCTGATATAAAGGGAAAATCAGTTTAATTTCTTCAAGTTAATGGAACCTTTAATTAATTTAGGTATTTGGCACCAGAAAACCTCTAAATTCACACATTGTACTACTTAGTAGTAAAAAAAACCTACATACATTTTACGGATAAAAACATAATTTACGTTTTCCAAACTAAAGATTTCCCTAATTTTATCGACAAATACCTAACTTTTGTGGCACAAATTGTTGCCACTTACTTAGGGAATTATTTTTTTACTGTGTAATTTGAAAGTGCGGCATGAATAGTTTCCATGAGTGTATGTAGCTGCTACCTTAATGATGGATGCTTTGACTATTTATTAAAAACGATTTGGAATCAGTCAAAGGCCGATGGATTAAGGGATTGGTTTCGTCTATCCTTCCACCGTAGGCAATGAAGTTGGTTCGTTACAACAAGCTCGTTGCTGAACCGCCAAAAGCATTCAACCTTCAATAACTGACAGCGCAAGAGTTATGATATTTCGGGATTTATTTGTTCGAGAAATAAGAAATTCAGTATCACAAATTATCACCAGTTATCACATATGCTACGAACAAAAGTAAAGGTTCATGCATAGGGATATCTGGGACAACAATTTACTGCATGCAGTAAAGAAAGCTATTGCAAAAAATGTAAGCAGTTTATATAAAACCTTAAGAGGAGTCAGTAAAAAGATTTGCAAGTTTCATACATTTTTCAATGCGAATTTCTGGCAAACTACTTGTAGCAGAATAATGATTTATACCTTAAATCAAAGATAATGAAGAGGTCTAGTGAATAATGTCGGGAAAAAAATGTATCTAAATGGAGATATTAGCTCGAAAACTTCTAGAAAATGATAAAAATTGAAGGTTTTCATTTAAATCAAATTCCTGTTAGTACATAGGTATTCTCATTTCTTTATATTGTGACTATTTTAGAAAGATCTAGTGACGTAAAGTTTTTTCAGTTTTAGTTGCGTTTTTTTTTAATTATTTAGCTCTAATAGTACTTGTTTTTTCTCCCGATATTTCACCGACGAGAAATTGTAATGTTTCATTGATAGTTGTTGAAATACAAAGTAGAATAGTATGTTTAACAATTATGTGAAAAACAAATGTAGGAAAGTTAATTCTCGTTAAAATTTTTTAATAATTTTGAACTCCAAATATTCAATTTTCGTCTAAAATTCTATAATTTTGTCGCATGTTATATATCTGTCTTTTACGCTAGAAGTCTCTAATGTGGTCTGTGGTCTAGGTTTAGGCTAATTTTATATGATTTTTTTCATTTTCAGGACACAAAGTTACGTATAGTAAATTTTATTGCCTACAGGCTCGCTGGTATATATATATTGAAACATATGCTGATTAGTGACTCCTCTTAAGGCAGTTTAGAAAAGTCTAGGTCTCAATGGCTGATTTCACAGTCAAGGCTTAAGCCACATAGATGGCTTAAGCCAAGGCCTAATAAATATTTCGGTTTCAAAGTCATATCACTGGCTTAAGGCAAGCTTTACGTAAGCCCGTCATTTCGAAGGCTTAAGCCTGAGATATGGTTGTGATTCACATAGGAAATTATTGCTTAATATACAGTGTGTTCCAGTGTATGTGATCCATAGAGAAGGAGGTAATAGTACTCAGCTAGACAAACAAAAAATTGTACGGTGGAGGGGGGTAAGACGCGTCGTTTCGGTGGTAGGGGGTTTAAGATTTTTAGTAATGTTTCCACTTTAAACCCTGTCAAATTTTTTCATATACACCCTATGAAGACGAGATTTACCTCAAATGACAGCAAACCGTCTAAGCTTTACAACGACTGCATACCAGCCCTACTGTCATCTTCTTAAGTTGTAGTACGTCAAAATCCAAAAATTTTGGAAAAAATCCCAATTTTTTCAAATTTTAACCATTTTCCCGCCAAAATCCATGATAACTATACAGCTTATTTACAAGATTTAAAAAACCTGGAATGTTTCCTTTAATTTGACTAGTAGCTACCTAAATACAACCGCTTTTGAGATATTCCCGTTTTTATGCTGCATAATTTCATTAATTTTGCTAATAACAATAGAAATCGCGCCTAATTTTATGCAATTCCAGACAAATTAGCAAAATCAGGGAAATTATGAATCACAAAAAGGGGAATATTTCAAAAACGGTTGCATTTAGGTTGGTATATGCGCATAAACAAATTAAAGGTAACATTCCGGAGTTTCGAAATCTTGTAAATAATCTGTATAGTTAGCATGCATTTTGGCGGAAAAATCGTTAAAATTTGAAAAAAATGGGATTTTTCCATTTTTTTACTTTGAAATCCTACAACTGACGATGGAAGACGACAGGAAGGCTATTCGTTACAAAGCGTAGATGGTTTGCTATCATTTGAGATGAATCTCACCTTGATTGGATGTATATCAAGAAATTTACAGCACTAAAAATCTTAAACCCAATTACCGCATAAACGACGCGTCTTACCCCTCCTTCACCGTACAATTTTTTGTTTGTCTAGGTGAGTACTATCATCTCCTTCTTTATAGATCACCTATACCGGAACATCCGGTATATTTTGGCTAAATATTATAATTTTTGTTATTAAACGAACGTAGACATTTCAAAAGTTATGTAAAACTGAATTGAAATTTTCCAAGCGAAAAATATTTATCTGGTTAGCAGTTTTGAGTACTCTCTGGTAGGTACTGTAAGTAAACTAAACAGTTTATGACAAAAAATAAGTTATTTATCTGATGCAGAGGATATAAGCCAAGAAGAAATGCACAATATTGTTACGGAGTTGCTAAAAGATAAATAAAAAATATTGTTTAGTACCATCATCAATATTGGTTAATGCATCATACTAGCATTATTGGCGACTTACTCTTTTAGAGAGGCTTCAATTCTGCCATGAATCTTTAGTTCTGGGTAATTGGGCAGAAAGCTGGTCAGCCATCATCAGTAGAAACAGTAAAAAAAGAAAATTGTGCCTAAAATGAAAAGTCATATGAAATTATAAAATTGTAATAACAATACTCTTGGAAAAAAAAATTGTTTAATTAAAATTAGAATTTATATTGAATTTTCTAAAATTGTTGAACCAAAATTTGTTTAGTTCAAGGAATCAACATTAGAAAGAAAATGTAACTAATTTAACGATCCTCAGAAAGTAACGATCGGGCCCACTGGAAAATTGTCTTTTCCGGGCATAGTTAGATTTTTCCCCACCTGACGGGGATATGAAAGAAAGGTCAAGAAAGATCGTTGCTCTCTGTCTGTTTAGAAAGTTAAAGTTGAGCGATTAGATAGTTGTCAGAAAAAAATAGTGCGAGTTATTGAATAAATACTATGCGAAAAGTTAATTTCTTTTCCTTTCCGTTCTCTGTGCGAGATAACCAAATCATTAATTCCGGTAAGTGTTTCCCAATTTTTATTTTCTTATTAAAAATTTAGCAAACACCGCGATTAGGACATTGCGGTTACAAAGGCTAAGGTCAGGAGGAAGCGATCGAGCCTTTGTTCTTTTCGATCATTTTCAATAACCAAGAACAAGGAAAAGGCGAAACGGAAATTATAATTTCAGGTAAAGAAGGGCCATTGCCTTCAAGGCCTAATTTAGCTTGAACTCAAGATCTGACGTGCAAATCTGATGTGCAAATTGGATTAAATTGATTCTGAATTGAATCAATCTCATTGGCAGAGAAATTGAGCTCGCTTGCTATTGGTGTTTTCCTAATTTCTCTCTCAACCTCCTCTCCTATCATAGTTTTAACCATTATCTGACAAGCGGGCATAATAAGGCTCTTAGCTATAAAGTATATGATTTTCTCTTCATTGCATGCAGTCATCTGGGCAGATACTTTTACCGATTTTAAAAATGTTTTCAATTGATTTTCTTTTTTACTTTTCTGAATTTAACAGTCTCTGAAAATACTCCGCACTTTTATTAGATAAATTTAAAATGGCGTTCTAATTTATTGGTAACCATTGATTCATTTGCTAGCTTTTCGTCACACACAACACAAATCTGTGTCATTTTGAAAGGTACATTTTGATGTTAGTAAAACAGCATCTACGGTTGCAGAATTACCTATATATACTGCATTTTTTTTCCATTTCTTAAATTTGAGACCAAAAATTTAACGGAAACTATCATTTTTTCTACTATTTCACTATTCATGATTAAGGAAATTATAATATTTTTTTTATAATTTTGCGACATAGTTAGAGCCCTTTTGGGAAACATTGATCTAGGGTATCGTAAGAATTGGTCTTATAGACCAATTAGCTTTTTCACTTGTTTTATTTGAAATTCAGTAAATATTTTTGTAATAAAATTTTATACTAATTACGTGAAATGTCATTTCACTAATAAACTGTTTTTGAATCTTCGGAAAATTCTGAAATTTGGAATACTCTTTTTCATACTGTGCTAAAATTTGGTTTGTGAATACAATAATAATTCCAAAGTGTTTTGACAGGTGTTTCAAAGTCAGAAATTTCCGTCGTATACCCAGAATAGCCACCTGGTTAGACCTTTACATTACTTTAAACCCTGATTATGGTTAGACGCCAGGTGTATCATGATCTATTGATACATGCTTGCTAAGTCGAACCATCAGTATAGTTTATGACGTACTAAGATACAATTCTGAGATTTTAATGTATTTCTCCGAGAGTTCCCTCGGGGGGCGGGGAGACTCTGGAACGTAGGACACATTAAGGCCCATAGCTCACCCTCCAAACTTATGGGCAATTGCTCATAGATCCCAGCCGGACGCTCTCACAAAACTCGGAATTGGCCCCAACCCTCCCTAGGAGATGTGAGCCAAGGAAGAGACTCCCGCCCGAGACCATCCGGCTGGAGTACCAGTTGTAACGGTCTTGGGCCGGTGTGAAGAGCCACTAGTTGAGGCGTGTGCACACGAAGGTCCAGCCACGATAGTTTGTGCAATTGCAAATGTACCCGTAATTCCGCTCTTCGGGTTACTAGCCCCTTTCCTTACATCACTGGGCTTTCCAAGTAGTGCCCAGTCGAATCCTTTTTTAGATATGGCGGCCACCTCATTTTCCATGGTCGGTTTAAGCAATTTTGCCTGCTCAAGCTTCCCTGGAGCCGATTTGTTCCCAACAGCTTTAGCTTCCACAGCAAGGAGTTCTGGCCTCTCCTTCCGCAATTTGCGTTCTTGAGCGACGGACCGCTTGAGGCGTTTAGCTGTGGTAGGCCATGTTACCCCTGATTGTTTGGGTATGTCTGTTGCAGCCTGTGCTGTTGGTCTCTCCTCCGCTATTGCAGACGTGTGGCCTACAGCGTTTGAGGCAGGGGTATTTTCAGCAATTAGTGCTGTACTGTCACCTGTTGTGACATTCGATGATTTTTTAAATAAAGAAGAAGTAGTTGAATTCATTTTGGTCTCACGAGTTTGGCGGGAAAAACGGCTCACTCCAGCAGAGCCCCCAATATCGGAGTAAGGCAATTTATAGAATGGGGTGCGCGCGGCAACCCAAGGAGCTCACTACTAGAGCTACCCATGCACCCCTCGGCACGATGACACTTACATCTTGCCTTGGTAAGCTTTTTGAAGGGGTTATGCTCCTCCCGGGTCAGGATGTGGGAAAGGAGGGAGGTAAGGTGTCAAAGGGAAGGCGATAGTTCACTATATTACAGTACATTGCCCGGGATGAACCGACATGATGGGATCGTCATGTGCACAGGGAGGTCGTCGCCACTCATCCAACCAAAAACCCATAGTAAAAGTGAAATATTTAGATTTAATACGTTTTGCAGTAAAAAGCTTTCTTTTTAAATTTAAATAATTTTTATTTATTTGTTTAAGACTAATCTGGTCGAAGAAGCAGATGAAACGTTAACATTTAAAATTGGCGGAGACGAATCCAGTAAGAAAAAGAAATTCAACAAGAAGACAAACCGAATCAAATCAGCGAAGTATACACTGCTAACATTCCTGCCTCTAAATCTTTATGAACAATTTCGTCGGATCGCAAACTTTTATTTTCTTGCATTGTGTGTAATAAATATGTTGATTGGTAAGTTACTTTTCCTCTATATATTCGGCTTAATATAATTTAAATTATGAGGTTATGTAAATACAATTGAATTGCTGATAAGATTACCTTAATTGCGTTGATTACCTTCTTTGCTATATTTTCATGTTGTGATTGATTTCCTTTATTACAAATGCTCCAGGGATGATTTGATAATTTTTTCCCTTGATATTGAAACACAACCCCACCTACCCATAAATAAAGTTACCAAGTTGTTTGTTCATTATGTGAAATGGACGGACATACACAAATCAAAATGTCTTACTTTTAACAACCGTCGTTTTAATTTTGTGGAATTGTTACGAGGTACGATATTAAAATTTCTGAAGCATTTTATTATTATACCTACTACTTTTGAATATTATTTATATAAGTTGTTGGCTTTAAATACTGATGTTTAAATAATACGACAGATATATACTCAAAATGCACAAAATATGAAGAAAAATACATAACAACAATGCAAAATACTTTAGTCCTTCAAATTATAAAGAAATTATAAATTTATTGTATAAGTCTCATAATGGCTCTATCACAGATCTGTTAATGTTGCATATTTTTGTATTTGATTTTGATAATATGCGGACATCCGGATTTCCGAATCTGCATACTATCAGACTCCTGTAATCCAAAATGAAATACCAAGATCTGCAATAGTAAAAGAAGATCTGTGATAGATCCATTTTCTATAACTATTATATCTGAAAGTCCCGATCAGACTGTTATCGAAAAATTGAAAAGATAAAAGTCTTATGAGACTTTCATCATATGACTTAAATAAATAAAAGTCTACGGTACAAGTTGTGACTGTCAAAGGAAAGAAATCCATTTAATAAATAACTATTATCTTATGATCGCCTAACTATGCTTACAAAGGTTATAGACTTTGGGATACCGCTCTGCTAGGAGCATTCTATGTATTGCGCAAGATTTAAAGAAGACTTAAAAATGCTGAACGGCATAAACTTTCCCAGGCATATATTTTCGCATCGAACACCAAGTTCTATGCAACTCCACATTTTTACTGATGCCTCGGAGAGAGTATATGGAGCAGCGGCTTACGTGCGTGCAATAGATAAGAACAACATAATCACAGTTCTACTGCTATGTGCTAAGTGTCAAATCGCTCCACTCAAGCAACAAACTTTACCACGGTTTGAACTTTATGCTGCAAAACTAGGAGCAGAATTAGCACAACAATTCAAGTTGGACCTCAAACTGAACGGAGAAGTCTTATATTTATGAACCGATTCCGAGGAAATGCTTGCTTGGATAAACTCAACATCATCATCACTACAAACATTCGTGGTAAATAGAGTTGCTTATATCCAACAAGTCTCGAGAACTAACTATTGGCACCATGTGGCCTTTAACAAAACCCTACCGACATTATGTATATCTCGAGGTATTCCTCGGGAGAAGCTGTCTGTTAGCAACTTATGATTTTACTGCCCAATGTTTCTGCTTGGTGCTAAACTAATTTGGACAGTTCTCTAGCGATAATAGTGCCAATTAAGAAATAACACTTTCTGGATGAAATCAATCACAAGGGTTCATTTTAAAAAGTCCGGGGGATCGTAGCCTACGTGTAGCGCTTAAGGAATTAGAAACGTTATTGAAAACAATAATTCGATACGTCCAGGAAAGATAATTTAACGATGATATGAAACATTTGAAATGATATGGTGAAGCTACAAGGAATAGCACTATAGTCTGTCCAACTTCATTTATAGACAAAGAAAATATCATAAGAATTGGAGGACGGTTACAAGCATCGCATCTATGATTCGAAGCATCCAATTCTGCTGCCTGTTTGAATCAACTAACGGGTAGCCTTCGTACATATCGAGTGAAGCAAATCAGACCATTTGTGAACTCAGGTGTCGACTGCACAGAACCGGTGTGGATGCACTTCAAAATTAGGGGAAAGCTACCCCGGAAGGCTTACACTGCTGTGGTTTGTTGCTCTGCCACGAAGGCAGTGTACTTCGAGTTGGTTAGCGACCATATAACAGAAGGATTCCTTGGCGCAGGCAAGTCGGGGACATTGTAAACACATTTTAAAAATAATTTATGAATGAACTCCAACGCTTCAATCAGCACTTTTAAATTCCATAACATTCCGGTACTCTGCTTATTTTCCATATAAAATTGACATAAAATAATGTCCAAGCTATTTGGTGTAGGGTTGTACTCCGAAGGGTTATCGTATTGGAATATCCATTGTTTGTCGCTATTTCTTCGTAGTTGCGGAAGTAAATTAATCCTGAACAGTGCGCTTTACTTCGCACAAATCATGCGCGTGTTTGGGAAAGCCAATTCAAGGATAATATAAATATGATAGAAATAGAGAATAAGTTGGGAGCAACTACTTCTAGTAGTAGTAGTAATAATAGTAGTAGTAATGAATAAATTGAATAATAAAAGCGTGTTATGGATCAATGTACAGAAAGTGAGGGCTGGAGGACGTGAAGTCCTATTGCCAGTGATAACTGATGACAGCTCACCCTGTGACAGCTTCGCAGGCTGGCACGCTAGCAAGGTATAAGTGCGGAGAGTGCGGGGTGGGTTCAACATACAGAAAATCCTGCCTGTCACTTGCCCATAAACAAAAAAGGTATCATGCCTAAAAAAACGGAATAAGAAAGTAGAACGAGATCTACTACTGGAGAAAGTATATAAAAACACCACAAACAGGTCCTGAAGGGACCTCATACATCACTCACCCGAAGAAATCCATGAGGACCAGATGGTATGATCCCAGTTTGCCGTCCCCGGCCGCCCATGACATCACAAATCTACCGCCAGTGGTGATTACCGAACAGATGGCACCACCAGTAATACTTCAAAAAATTTAGCTTGAATTCATCCGCCCGAGCCGTATTTTAGCGCGCTAAAAACATTTATTGTTCTGAGATTTGATAAATTTATTGACTAGATTTTTTAGGTAACGTAGTTTTGTACGTCTTTGTTGTAAATACGGATAAATTGGATTTCTTCTCGTTGCCGTAATTTCAATATCATTGTTATGTTTTTTTATTGTATACATTTGTAAAAGTAACAGTTGAGCATTTATGTTATTTTTCAATTGAAATAAATAAAACAACAATATACTTTGTCCTTAACATATTCGTAAGTATGTATATTTTCATATTTTTATTAATAATAAATTAAAAAATATATATAAAACAAAAAATTTATATGCACGAATTTACACGATTTAATGTGGAATAAAAGTTATTACCAGCGATTGCGACTAGAAAGAAAAGTGAGGCACGAAGTTCTTTCATGAAAACTAAAAAAAAAATGATTTTATTTATTTTATCTTAAGTACGTATTTATTCAGTGTACCTGTTTTTAAATTTTTTTTTGTAACAACTTGTAAGCTATATATGTTTTAAAAAGTACTTAAAACTAAACTTATAAATTTGACAACATACTTATAAACTATACTATATGATTTTCTTTTTTTCGAGATCAATATGAAATTGATTTGTTTTATTTGTAAGAAAACTTTGAAATTATTTTGTTTATTTTCTCTCATTTAAAGATTTACATAATTTACAACGGCGATATAATTTTAAATTGATTGTTTCTGCTACTTGGCATAAAACGTTCGCCACATAGAGTGGCTTGTACAGATATATACTAAAATGCTTGAAGCAAAGTAATCTTAATGAATGTTGTTGATCATAGTAATAACTGTGATAGTTTAAACGAAGAAAATGAGGTACTCCCCAAAGCTTAATTATATTCGGATAAAAAGAAACCGATAAAAGTTTCCAACAGTATTATGACTTTTTTTTTGTTTTGAGTGAATTAATTCGCTGGGAGTATCCAATTCTGCAATTTACGAAATCCATAGTAAATTTAAAAATGTTTTCAAGATATTTTTCAAATTCTTTTCAATGTTTTGTCAGGGAGTACTGAAGTAATTATGTTGCCTTTTTATTAAAAAAAGTACTTGTCAAAACTCTTAAATCTTTTCAATCAAAATATAGATGAGAAAGGCGATATGCAGTTCAAATTACTTTTGTTGAACCAGTAACAAAATTTTTGCAACTCGTTGGAATAAAAAATACATAAAAAAAGTTGTTGATGTACAAGTTCAATTCTATTTTCAGAACATTTCTATTATAAAAACTTTGGAATCACCAACATTTTAAAGAAATTTTTTTCGGAGCGAATCATCAATGTACCGCAGAAAGAATAGAGAATTTTTGCTTCAATATTTTTTTCAAGTAAACGAAAATGTTTTACTTATGCAATTGTTCTATGATTACTCTGAGAGTGTGAGTCCATTAGAAAGTAAAATATCTGTTCATAAAATAGGCGCTATTTGTGTCAGTATTCGAAATTTACTACTGAAATTCTTAACTGCATTAAATAATATTCACTGAATGTTACTCTTTTATGCCGAAGATGCGTAATGGACGGAATGTACAATAAAATATTAGAGCCTATAGTCAAAGATATTGCAACCTCCTTAGAAACTATAGTAGTAGGTATGTACATTGAAAGGCTCATTAATTTCAGTTGCGCATGATAATTTGGAAGGAAATACCCTTCTAGGCTTCCATAAGTGTTTTAGATCCAATAACTTCTCTCGTTTCTGCGTTTTCTCTAACGAAAAAACACAGCATCTTGCGATGCACTGTTGTATTGCTCAAATGGTAACTTAATTACTTCTTGATTCAATTAAATCACTTTGAAATTGAATATATAAATTTCTAATAGGAAAAAGGGACTAGTTTTTATCACACTTGTGTTTTTTACATACACACAAATTAAGTTGGATATATGAAATGAAGCTGGTGCGAAAATGATTTCTTCCACGTCTATTGAAATACACTTTGCGATTACTTTAAACAAAGAAAACAACTTTAGCAACACAACAGGATTGTGGCGTTCCCGCGCTTTCAAAACGACTTCGAGGAGAGAACTAAAGGAGGGGACATGTGATGAAAAAAGCGTAGCAACTTTCGTTCTTCTTCTTGTTTTTGTGAGGTGCCAGAGAAGGCGTTAAAAATTGTTGATGCCTTAAATATCACAACAAATTAATGGCGCGAAAATTCAAACACATTTCTTAGAAACTCGGCACAATCTTCCGCACCACCCACTGACATGTATATAAATTGACTGACTGATCTCCTGCTTCATGTGGCACCAGTTTTTTTTTTTTTAAAGTATGTTCTCACTGACAATATATCTAAATTATTTGCGAATTTACTTTATGCATGTGAGTGGAATTTACCGAATTTACGATAAAAGTATTTTTAAGGCATTTTCCTCAACACGGCTTGTTGTATCTAAATTTCGAGCACATATAACACCATTTTATATTACTATCACTTAGTCCAATAGTCATTAACCATTTCCTATAAAAAGTAAATTATACATTTGTAACTACGTCTCTGCGCCAAACGCACTTCGCGGCTCTTTGTTTATAGAAAAGTGACAGTGAAACACCCCGCCAAAGTCAAGATGGCGACAATTTTTGGCTACGCTGCCATACATATACTTTACAATGGGATGTCATGTCCTTTAGTTCTCTCCTCAAAGCAAAACGAGGACGAGAAAACACCAGAAAGGGAATCAACTGATAACTTGACTGTACAACTGACAAGTAGCAATACTCTTCTTCTTCTTCGCGTATGCTGAGTATGCTGATTACTGCTTCTTTGTTTGCGCGAGTACGTCCTACAGTAGGTTACGGTTACATGCATGACTCGGCTGTGCTGTGGCCTGCGTTCAGATTTCTTTCATTGGTTCAATTCGTAAATAACCGTACATTTTGCGTACGGTCAGAGATCATGGTCGTACATAGCACAAGAGCCAGAAAAACCATACAAATACGACCAAAACCGTACGCTTGGCAACGGTGACGAACGGGCTTCTGTATACATTCGTTTTGCTCTGAAGAGATTATGTGAGTGTAACTCGTGCTGGATTCTCTGAAATTTTTTTTTTGGAAAAATAAGAGTTTTAATTGACAGATATTTTCTTTCAGCATCTTGGCCAAAGCGAAATTTATCTTTTTCTTGAAAATATGATGTACGAAAACTTCATTAGTATGAATAGTGTGAACGGATTTTGAAGGATTTTTTCTTATTTGTTCTTTTAGTTCACGTTGATTTTTTTGGTCCGTGGTGCAGTTAATGAACTTCTTTCCCGGTTAGTAGTGCGGGGTCTCTCTGTTCCTTGGCTCGTAATGCAGGGTCTCTATGTTCCTTGGTTCGTAATGCAGGCTCGCCATGTAATGGTTGCACTTGTAATCGTCTTGTATACTTCAGGCGAGAAAGCTCAGCCGAATACCTTAACGTGGAGCAGGCGAGAATGCTCAGCCGATATTGTTAACTGAAGGCGTCAGAGACTGCCCTATCTTCTGGCGAGATTGCTCAGCCGAATATCTTCGTATAATGCAGGCGAGAATGCTCAGCCGATATAAATTGTGGAGTGCAGGCGAGAATTCTCAGCCGATATTAGCACTGTATGGCGTCAAAGACTGCCGAAGTTACTTTAGGAATTGACAATAAAAACACCTTTTTCCGTCTTCAAACGTTCTGAATCTCTTTATTCTAATCAACTTATTTATATCATTATTTGCTATCCCTACCTAACGTATAAATCTACTAAATAATCAATTTATTGCAATACATTGCAATATAGATTATTGACCTGGAGTAGCGCAATCAAAATTCGCAAATCCATCCAAGAATTTGTCGCAATGCACATTCCAAGCTTTTCAAGCATTCGGGTTCATTGAGGTCAGTGTAATACATGAATGGTGTGAAATGTTGTGTCAGCAAACTGACGTGTGTTGCACTGAAGTGCATTGCCCTTGCAAGTTCATTTCATTCACATTGCTCAATTTATGAACGAAAATCTGTGTGAATGAAATTATTGAACTTGAATGCTTGCTTAGCTTGTTTTTCTTTTTTTTGTGTACATATGTGCATCTATGAAATGTTTGATGCGCTACATATTTCTATCATTCGGGTACTTACTCCTACGTTCTCTCATTTTTTGTTTTTAACTCATTGTCTCAGTCGCACTGCAATAATAAATAGCCAAGTTCGTTTCCCCCCATTCATGCAAAAGAATTAACAATATACACGTATAGAAGTGCTTTTAGATTAATTCTTGCAAACTTCATTTTATTTAATTTATTTAATTATTTTTTTTTAGTATGCTTCAATTGGTTGGTGGGCTTTATTCCTCCCAATTTTATGCTTTATACTCTTTATTCTTCTCTACTTCCACATGCATTGGATGGATGGATTGAAAAGAGTTTGAGAAACGTCCTAAAGATTCTGTGGAACTTAGGACATGACTCATTGATAAGCCTAAATCCCAGTCGGACACTTTAACAAAATTTGGGATTGGCCCCCAACCTTCTGATTCATGCAGTTCATCTAGGAGGTATGAGCCAAGAAATCTGTAACGTCTACCAGAGATAACCAAATAGTGAAAGAGAAGGTGATTCACCGGATTTCTCACCGCATCCTCTGAATACAGAATTGTTAAGAAGTTCCATCCTATATAGGTGACCCCTGAGAAGTAATTGTCCAGTAAGAATTGTCCTGAGGGTTGTCAGGGTTGACTTGTTAAGCCTTTTTAACTTTTTCGTTAAATTTGGGTTAGGTTTAGGTGACATGTTTTCAAGGTGTATTATCATTTTCACATGAGGGCTCTCACAGAATACACTTGCTCTGTTGTTTCCCGTCTGTGTAGATAAGAGGGTGTGCCAACGGTTGAAATACCGAGTATGACGCCCTTTAAGCATACTCTCAAGGCGATGATCGCTGTGCCTGTAGAATATTAGGTACGACATACTTTACAGATTCAAAGATGGATTCGTGTGGACCTCTTGTTTTAAGGTAAATCCAGTTTTGGTTGAGATGCGGTCTTATCGAATTGTACTTTACCAATTGTCTTCTTGTCAAAACTTAATATTTCCGCCATTTTGAAGTAGTTGCTGGTTGTTGTTGATATTTTACTGATTGAAAGCTGCTTTTTAGCAGCTAGTTATAAGCTGCTGACGCCGGCATCAAGTCACCTTAGAGTCACACCTTTCATTGAAACTTCATTACTTTTAACACTGCTATTTTACTCAAAATATTTTCACTTTTGCTCCTATTTTTTAAATTCGTTATTAATAATAATTTTAATTTAATAATAATAATTAATTTACAGATAGTCCGGTGTTGCCCATAACCTCTTTATTCCCACTTGCATTGGTGATATCAGTAACAGCAACCAAACAAGGATATGAGGATTATATGCGACACAAAACGGATAATATCGTAAATCGTTCGCCAGGTAAAGTATTTTATCGAATAGTCTTCACAAAAAAAAAAGGTCAAAATATTTTTACATAGGTCCCTTTTTACAGTTACTGTGATACGAAATGGAAAGGAAATGGATGTAAAGAGTGAACAAATAATGCAAGGTGATCTTGTTCAAGTGTCCAAAGATTGCGATATTCCCTGTGATTTGATTATATTGAAATCAGCAGATTCGCATGGTAAATGTTATGTAACAACAGCGAATTTGGACGGTGAGACAAACCTTAAGATATTACATATTCCACGATCTTTGCCCCATTTACCGATGGATAAATTGCACACATTAGGAACAATTGAATGTGAAAAACCAACCTTGGATCTCTACTCATTTAATGGAAAGATCATATTGTCACCAAATCTACAGAGATTTGTTCCTCTGAATAGTCTCAGCTCTACAGAATTTCACAATATATTACCTTTATCTTCGGAGAATCTTCTGTTGCGTGGATCAAGACTAAAGAATACAGAGTGGGTGATTGGATGTGCTGTGTACATTGGTCAAAATACTAAGTTGGCTCTAAATAGTAAGATAACACGAAATAAGATGGCATCTAGTGAGAAATATGTGAACAAATTTATAATATTTTTATTAGTCATTTTAATTTGTTTAGTAACATTCTGCTATCTTTACAAAAGGTAATTATTCTATATAGGCACTGGTACCCTTTAATTGAGAGCATCTTTCATCTAGTTTCCATGTTACAGGTATTACGAAATATTTACTGTTGGCGAACATAGTTATTTGGGTCCTGCCACTGACGAAATCACGATCTCACAATTTCTGCAAGATTATTTATCGTTTGTTTTGCTGTTCAATTATCTAATACCAGTATCGTTGTATGTCACAATAGAATTGCACAAATTTTTAGGATCATTATTCCTTGAGTGGGATCATCAGCTTTATGATGATGTTACAAATCAGCCGTGTATTGCAAACACTTCTGATCTTAATGACGATTTAGGACAGGTATATTGAAATTGTCGTAATTAAATTGAGTTTGAGTTTAGATTTGTGCCAGTTTCTTTGCAGGTGAACATACTTTTCTCCGATAAAACAGGAACGTTAACTAAAAATGAAATGTCCCTTCAGAAGGTATCCATCAATGGAGAGAAGTATATCGTAAATGGCACAAAATTAATAGAAGAGAACAATGAATCTATATTTGATATAAATAAATTTCAGGTGCGTGAATATTTTACTGTTTACGGAAAAAGCTTGGCTATTTACAATTTTGCCAAATTCATCATTTTAGTTAGTTTACCACTCTAATGCTAAATTATTAAATTGTAGCTGGTATGGGAAATTAAAACAACTTTTCTTCTTTTCACCAACGTTTCCCGGTGTATTTCAACGCTTCTTCAGGGCTATAAATATACATGACAAAGAATTCATTTACAACAGTAATACATTAAAATTGTCTATCAATTACCTCAAGAAATTATATGTAAGAATTATAAAAATTATTGTTGAAATTACACATTAAAAAAAGATTATACAAATTGTAAGGAGCATCCAAAATATCTAAAAAAAAATTTTTTTTTTTTACGGCTGTCAGATAGCATCCTATGTATATAAAAATACAGCAAAACAGATAGTCTAGTACTGGTATAACAAAGTGGGAGTAAGACCTTTTCAAAACTACAATAACATCAATCTCTTTTTTTCCTAACTCATTAAAGTGTTTTTGTATGAGTTTAATAGTGTCCTATAGACTGGATTTAGGTTTAAAGTATCAGTCCGAAAATTAATGTTGTTGTCATTGAGTTGTATGTATATCATTTCACTAATATTCCGTTTGTACCAATTATTTTCATAGTCCACGATGTTTGTGTTGTCAAAATCAAAGACATGGTCTCTCTCTTCGAAATGATGCTTGGCTAGGGCTGTCATCTCTATTTTGTGACTGTTGGTAGTTCTGCAATCATACCCGTGTTGGTATAGTCTTTTCTTTACATGACTTGCAATTAATTTTATATACCACATTAGACTGTAATTCATGTGGATCTCGATCTTTAAGTCTGGTGAATAGATTATGAACTTTCTTCGTATTATAGAAAACTACCTGTATATTCTTAGAATACGAGGACATTAAGTTTTTTAATTTGTGAGATATCGGTGTCATAAACGGCAGTCTAATATATGTTTTATTTTGAATCGGTAGATTATTAGTTGTATCAACGTTATGGATGTTTGTATTCGTCGCATTATATTGATTAATTACTCTATTAATGAAAATTTTTGGGTAGTTGTTCATCAGTAGAATTGACTTAATTTTTATAATATTCTCTATTATATAATGTTGCGAGCATATATTATAAATCTTATTCAACATATTCCAAATCACGTTTCGTTTTTGATATAGAGGACAATCCGAGAGAAAATTCAATATTCTACCAGAGCTTGTGGGTTTCATATACCAATCAGTATCTAAGGAGCCATCTTCTTTCCTAATTAGCCACACATCTATTATCTGACTCTCTTTCAAATGTAAATTGCAGTTTCTCGTTAAAATCATTAAACTTGTTCACCACTATATCTACTTTATCTTTAGGTACTGCTAAAACGGAATCATCAACATATAGTTTGAAGAAAAGTATGGAAAAGTCCAGTTTCTTTAGGGTATATTTTATTAAGTAGTTCATGACTATGTTGGCAATACATGGGATAGCAGGATTACCCATAGCTGTTCCATCTAATTGTTGGTACACATTATTATTGAATTTGAAGTAGCTACTATTGAACAAAAAGTCGATTATTTCTAGGAGTATATCTAATTGTAAATCAGTATATTGAGATATCGTTGTCCACTTCTCTTTAACTATGTGTATAAAAAGATCCTTAGGGATGTTGGTAAATAATGATATCACGTCAAGAGAAATCAAAATATAATCAATGGGTAATATAAAGTCACGGATACTCTGTACTAATTGTATAGAATTGGTTACATTAAACTCAAAAGTCTTAATATAAGGAGTTAAGTTGTCATGAAGAAATATTGCCAAGTTGTAAGCTGGTGTGTTAATACAAGAGACTACCGGTCTCATAGCTAGTCCTGGTTTGTGAGTTTTTCTCATACCATACAATTTTGGTGGGACAGAATTTAATTTTTTCATTCTATTCCGTTGTTCTTGTGAAATATAATGATGTGTGTGTAATTTATTAATTAACACTATAGCTCTGTTCTGAAATTTAGATGTCGGATCTTTTTCAATTATTTTATATATATTGGTATCTTCTAAAATTGTGTTCATAGATGTGATATATTCTTGTTTATACATAATTACTGTAGAATTGCCTTTATCACTATTAAGTATATATATATCACCATTATTTTTTACTAAACTTTTTGTTCTATTGTAATCTTTTATCAAGTTATCATATTTGTCAAAACGATTGATATTGTTATAAAAATTGGTTATAATATTAACAGCTTTATTTCTCATGTTACCTTTATCTTGGAATGTATTATCTGTTATGAATATATTATATTCTATGTCTTTAATGATATTAGGTATAGACACTTCTTTTTTTGTACGAGGAATAGACATTTTTGGTCCCGCTGCTAGAATTCTCTTAGCTTCTATTGGTATTTCAATATATTTTAATATATGCTCGCAACATTATATAATAGAGAATATTATAAAAATTAAGTCAATTCTACTGATGAACAACTACCCAAAAATTTTCATTAATAGAGTAATTAATCAATATAATGCGACGAATACAAACATCCATAACGTTGATACAACTAATAATCTACCGATTCAAAATAAAACATATATTAGACTGCCGTTTATGACACCGATATCTCACAAATTAAAAAACTTAATGTCCTCGTATTCTAAGAATATACAGGTAGTTTTCTATAATACGAAGAAAGTTCATAATCTATTCACCAGACTTAAAGATCGAGATCCACATGAATTACAGTCTAATGTGGTATATAAAATTAATTGCAAGTCATGTAAAGAAAAGACTATACCAACACGGGTATGATTGCAGAACTACCAACAGTCACAAAATAGAGATGACAGCCCTAGCCAAGCATCATTTCGAAGAGAGAGACCATGTCTTTGATTTTGACAACACAAACATCGTGGACTATGAAAATAATTGGTACAAACGGAATATTAGTGAAATGATATACATACAACTCAATGACAACAACATTAATTTTCGGACTGATACTTTAAACCTAAATCCAGTCTATAGGACACTATTAAACTCATACAAAAACACTTTAATGAGTTAGGAAAAAAAGAGATTGATGTTATTGTAGTTTTGAAAAGGTCTTACTCCCACTTTGTTATACCAGTACTAGACTATCTGTTTTGCTGTATTTTTATATACATAGGATGCTATCTGACAGCCGTAAAAAAAAAAAAATTTTTTTTAGATATTTTGGATGCTCCTTACAATTTGTATAATCTTTTTTTAATGTGTAATTTCAACAATAATTTTTATAATTCTTACATATAATTTCTTGAGGTAATTGATAGACAATTTTAATGTATTACTGTTGTAAATGAATTCTTTGTATAACGGGAAACGTTGGTGAAAAGAAGAAAAGTTGTTTTAATTTCCCATACCAGTTACAATTTAATAATTAAACTTAGGGATACTATAATTCCTCATATCTAATGCTAAAACTTCTTCAATAACTTGTATGGAGCAAAATGAATGTTAAAGAACTTATGGCAATTGAAATGCTGTATCAAATATACCTTATTTAATTGTATGATATATGTGAGCTGTATCCAAGTTCTATGTTTAAAACAGAGTCTAGCTTTTGATGTACACTAGCACAGAACAAGACAGACAGTTTAAATAAAAGCCTGTAGTTATTATTAAGTTTTTATTTAATACTGTTCTAACGTAGTAACACCATATTCTGAGTTGTTATCTATAGGTTGAAGAGAATAGAGTAACAGCATCTCTCATACAAAACTAAGCAATAACAAAAGCATTACACGCTATTTTTCCATAGACAACAAATCATTGAAAATGTAGTAACTTTGAACAATATCGAGAGTTAATACAGAAGTCATCATTTTACGATCCGCATAAATGGCGTCAGCCTCTCCAGCTGTAAAACCCCGTGTGCTGCATGTAACTCGCTTAAAAATTTCCTTTAAGCGACATGTGCTTAAAAAGCAGAGGATTTTGACCCTATTAATGCAAATCAAGTCGAAGTTACTGTAAAAAGTAGATGTGTTTTCAATGGTGTAAATTATTTTGTTTTCATCGTAGAGATATGAGAACCAGATCATTCAACGCAGTTTTTTTTTTCTGATTCAAATGGTGTATATAACGTATTTTCGACATGTTGGTCGGTTACGACGTTTATGCTTTCCAGCGTCGATATATACGTAAAACTGGTTTTCGGTACAATTTTTCCAATATAGCGGTGCGAGCTCAAGGTCGCAAACTCGGAATATTAATTAGCACGCCGAAATGTATAAATATACCAAATTTATACTCTCCTTGGACTTTTGTAAGTAAGAATTTACCCACTAAATGGACTATTTTTATCCAAACATAGAATTTGGAAATTGGAACGCATGCCCACTGGTTTGAAATGTCATTGAAAGGCTATAAAAAAATAAATCAAAAGAAAAAATGTGGTAAAAAAACAAAACCAATATAAGAATGATTACAAAAATAACTTGAATATCTCCAAATAAAAATCAGCTGGCAAAGGGCCAGTTACCAGATCACCTAGCTGTCTATGCTTGCAGATTTATATTTGGAGATTTTTGATCCTTTCGGATTTTCGGTATGGAGATTTCAGAATTGATGCTTTTGCATTTGGATATTTTATTTTGGAAATCTTTATCGAGCTTTTGTTTTTAGAGTGCGATCCAAGCAATTTTATTTACATAATTTTGTACAAGTCAATATTTCCAAAAACTGTGATATTGAAAAGTAGAATTCTTTGTTTAAATCTTCATTCGTTTTTTTTGTAGGAATAAATTTCATTTCATTTGCACATGCAAAAAATCCTTAATCTTGGAACATTAAAATTTTTCAATGCTACCAGATATCTGATATCTTTATTCCGTATAACGAATACTGCCGTAGAATTATTTTCTGGGTCAAATTCCTTTTCTTTTCTCTGAAAAGACTTTTATTATTACTTTTAGATTGTACTAAAGAGTAATGAGTTTTGTTAAAATTGTTCTGCGCCATATTTATTTTATAAAACAAAATCAGAATTCGTAATAAATTTAGAAATAATATTCAAGTGGTTGATAGTTTTGGGGATTGAGACTAAAACATAAACTGTTTAATGGAGATTACACGAAAATTGGCTTCTAAGCTGAGTAATTTGTTATGACACCTACTGTGAACTATGAGGTTATCGATATAACAAAGCAGTTATTGTAAAATAATAACATACCAAAAGATAAAAGATAAACTAAATATTATTCATTTTCAAAATAAACGACTTAATCATAGATCGTCTGGCTTATAAAGTTGTATAGTGAAGATGTTATATATAAATTGTATAGAGTTATTTTAATAAACTAAATTTGATTTAAAATTATATTCTATTCTTTTTAGGAACATCACTTGATATTCTTACAAGCTCTTGCATTATGTCACACAGTTCAAGTTCTACGAAATCCTGATGATGATGAAGGCATTGAACATGTTCAAAAAGTTTACGATTTCTATGACATTAAGGAGGAATCTCGAAACAATCAGACAAATCGAAATGAAGTCGAAAATGATGAAGTTGATTTTATTCATGTTGCAAAAACAGGCGATTTAAATATCGATAATAACCCTTTTCTTATAAAATCAGCTACATCCATTAGTTCTGATGAAATAAAATTAAATTCAAAAGAAATTAGACAACGAAGTCCCCTAGATGAGCGAATGCCTTCGGTAATATCTCGAGAGCTTTTGAAAAACAAAGTCGATCCATTGAATGAGTTACCGTCAACAGAGAGCATGGAAAGATCAATAACGTATCCTAGCGCCTCTCAACATTCACCAGATAGTAGTTCTGCAAATTTTTCATTCTATCGTTCTACATCTCATGTAGATATTCAAAATTCATGCAGTACTACACAGACTCATAGAAGGACGCAATCTTATGGTGCACCGAGTACTTTTCAACGTCGTCAGGGAGGTAAGATAAAACTTGTTTTTTATTGTTTATTTTTTTCAAAGAAATTTGAAATCAATATTTTAAATAGTAAAAATTTATTATAGTGTCTACAACCAATATGCGTTCGATTGCCAGTTCACTATCTACTAAGCAAGGATATGCGATGCCTTCATATACCAGAGAGACATTGCTTACAAGGACCGAGAGCTTGCGGCGCAAAGAAGTAATAAAAAATGTCGTTGAGTACGTAATTTGAGTGATTTATTAGCTTTTTTAGTTTTTAAGTAGTATTCGGTTGCGGAATATAATCAAATTTTAAATTTAACTTAATGTTGCCGTCATACATATCATCTTTAGAGTACTTAGTACACAAGATATGTGTCTCCAAATACTAGGTATATACTAGTTTCTCTGAAGTCCATCATGCGCGATATGGAGAAAACTTTTTTGTTACTAAAGAAATGCTACATTCGTAAAAAATTACAAACTTCTTATCTTTAATCCCGTAAAATTTGTACACTACATATATATTTTTTTAAGCCATTTTACTTTTCGCATAACATAAAAATATTAATAACTTTTGACATAATTAATAAAAATAACAATAATTTTATTTCGGGGAAAGTGTACACAGGATTACAAAACTTTTAATTGTACCTAATTTATAGGGAAAGCATCTCAACAAAACAAAACAAACAGAAAATACAGCATAAAAAAATAAAAAAAAAAAACAAATTTAAAGTAATTCAGCCAACAGTTTTAGCATACATTAAAAATAACTTTGTTCAAGAAAGAATTGTTTTTGGGATTCTCCGGTATATAGCAAAAGCTAAAAAATGTTCTAATTTGTTATTTCATCACACAACCCATTAATTTTTAGTGAAAAGTTTCAAATCTTGGTTTGACTCATCAAGGTCCCAAATAGCGAAATTGGGTGATTTGAAAAACAAATGACAAAAAATGAAAAAAGAAGAAAGAAATGAAAAGTTTGAGAAAAATAGAAAAAAAAAAAACACAGTTGCAGTTAGACAATTATAGTTATGGATGCCCAATCTTTTAAGATTTAATCGGAGTTGTAGCATTTCTTATTTTGCATAAAACTTTTCTTGTTTATATCACTGAGAAAGAAAAAAATGATTTTTTACTTTTTAGTGCATTTTATTTACAAAAGTTATTTATTGTAAAAGTTTTTTAAATATATTTTATTTTCTATATTTTAGTCATACTCTCGAAACTCGATTCTCGAAAATTGACTGTCGAATCTCGACTCATGAAAATCGACTCGAAACTCGACTCTCGAAAATCTAATCACGAAACTTGACTTTCGAAACTCGACTCTCGAAAATCGACTTTCGAAAGTCGACTCTCGAAACTCGACTATCGAAACTCAACTCTCGAAACTCGAAAATCGACTCTCGAATCTCTACTCTCGACTCATATCACACACGGTTCAAATTTGGACAACCTCAAGGGTGGTAGTTACCACTCCCACCCAAAAACCTCTAACACGTAAGAAAATTTTATCCCATCGGAAAGCTCCCCATTCACCCATTCTAAGTCAAAAAAACGCCATGTAAATTCATCCACGTTTACTATCCTAAAACTTTCTCATCACAAATGGCACTCTCAGGGGTCTGTAAGTTGATAGAAAGTTATTAAAAAGGAGAAAAGAAATGTCGGTTTTATTTCCGCTCTGTGTAGAAGAAAAAAAAAGTTTATATTCAAAGTATTTAAGCCGTGATGGGGGTTTTTTTTTAAAAGCATTGATGGCGCCAACACATTAAGTACTTGATGGAAGCGACTTCCACAACCGTGCGACTTGAACCGGGAAAGAACTTTCCATTATCAATCTCCTAAAGGTTGAAATTATGACATTACGATTGCGGGGAGATAATAACGCTCGAAAAAACTCTCGAAGGTATTCTGGTTTGCCCCTGTGAAGCAAGTTGTATAAGAAAATAAGAGCTCTTTGCTTTAGATATGAGATTATTGAGATAATTCTTTCTAACAATCTCTTCCTCGAAAATTAACAAAGATCTCTGGAGATCTCTAGAGACCAAAACTCAAATTTCGGAGACATTTTTCTTATGGCCTCCGGAGAGCTAATTTTTTGACTTCTAGAGACGAAAGTCTCTTGCCGTGTAAACATTTTAGCGATTTTAGTCGCTGAAAACCGGAGATCAGAGACAGAAAGAGAGACCTTAAGAATAAACTTAACTGCCAGATGCTATAACATTATTTCAAATAGTAAAATGATGACCCATTTGCTAAAAGTTGATGTACTATCTATATACTTACCTAACTCCTAAAAAAAAAAAAACAAAAAGCATTAAATTTGCGATTATATGATTTGAAAAGCAAATAAAAAACGATATTATCATAAAAACGGCATTATTTTCTTGGAGAAAATTAATGTAAAATGAATTCACAGAGGTCGTAATAATCCATTGGAAAATCTTGTGTTAAATGTCTCCGCCGTCAACAGCAATCGCTCTAATCATATTTTTATCCTCTGTTTCATAGTATCGTATCTTTATGTATAAGATAAATACAAAATACTAGATAGATCTAGAATGTTTTGCATTTAATCAACAATTTTTATTTTTAGGAAACTCGATTATCAAGCTTCTAGTCCAGATGAAAAGGCATTGGTTGAGGCATGTGCCAATCTTGGTATTATTTATATGGGGAATGAGGATGACATAATAAGTTTACAAGTTCTAGCACCGCACTTAAATACTTCTAGTTTCAACAACAATATCGTTAACAGGAAGTGGAATTTCAAACGATTAGAGGTGCTCGAGTTCTCATCGGAACGAAAGAGGATGAGTGTAATCGTAAAGGATAAGAATTCCGATATTTGGATTTATACAAAAGGTGCTGAAAGTTTTGTATTTCCCCTCTGTCGACGGAATTGCTCTGAATTGATAAATGTAACAAATAATCATATTAATGATTTCGCCAAAGAAGGCTTGAGAACATTAGCAATTGCTAGACGAAGAGTAACATCTGAGGAATACAAAGAATTTCGTAATGGTAAGTTTCAACATGGGCCATTTAATGATATAATTACGAAGAGTATAAATTTACATGTATAGGTTAACAACTGGAAGAGGTCTTAATCCAAAGGTCTGCAAGAGCTTAGATTGTCTTAGGTCCTAATTATAATATCTCTATTCGCCGCATATGCAGTAAACAATGTTGGTGACACGGTGAATAGAATTTATCTGGTATGGTTCCTTCCTTCCTAATCAGAATAGATTTTATGGTGCCACTCTTGTATTCTAGCACATTTTGTCTCCTCGAAGATGTAGTATGTATGTACGTATGTATGTATTCTCAATTTATTGCCCATTTTAGATCCGACACATCCAGACATGAGGGATGTCTTATATGATGCATTATGATACTTTGACCACATTTTATCACCAATGTTTATTTCGATTAAGTTTGATCTAGTACATTTTGGAAAATCTAGAAAAGAATCGAATTAGGTCCCGAGAGTACCCACACTCTTATATTCGGAGGCTTAAATTGCTATTTATAGCCATCCCCATACTCACTTTTTTCTATTTCCTTCTTTTATTCGAACTGAGGTACTAGATCTTTCGCACTTAGATCAACTCTAACTCGGTAGGTTTATGTCCGATTAGAAGACGGGTTTAACTGCTCACCTCAGCTCATTGCCAGATTCTCCTCATACCTTACGGTAGGTGGTAGGGACCAGACGGCGGGGGAGGGATGGTTCTAATATAGCATGGTGCATATCAAATTAAAGGTCCCGCTGGGTGCTATGGGGTGGTTGTTTTTTCCCTATTCAGAAGACTTCCTCGGCACGTTTTTGCCCCACGAAAGTCCCTCAAGCTATATCCGATCGCCAAAGCTTTCCCCCGCTGAATTGAAATAAACATTGTTATTGAAATATGTTCAGAATATCATAATACAGTCAACTAGCACTCGGCCTCTGGAGGTTATCTTCAACATACACCCGGTGCAAATACATATTAAGTAGAGGTGGTCAACTATAGCGCTAAGACTGCATCTTAACCTTGGCTGGCTTCATACGGCAACAAGAGTTCTACATGAATCCATTTACAAGTTTGTGCAGTCTATCGCACCTGGCATCGACAGGGACAGCGACCACCTCCTCGAGACCATGCTGGACAGCAATTTTGAATCAAGAATTCCATCCAGGGCAGAATGGGTGCTTCAACCATTGACAAACCCTATTGTAATATATACTGATGGCTCTAAGTCCGATGAAGGCACCGGAGTGGTAATTTTCTGTGAGAAGCCTGAAATTGAACTCGCGCCATGGACCTTGAAAACCATGCTACGGTTTTCCAGACAGATGTAAACGTCAGTCTTGAAGCGGGAAGGCACCTCCTTAACTGAGACACTGAGAATAAGGAGATAGCCATCTGTTCAGACAGCCAAGCAGCTGTCAAAGCTTTGTGGAAGCCCTTTATAACCTCTAAACTATTAATGTAGTTCAAAACCACCCTGAACTCCTTTTCTCGGAATAACAGGATTATAGTGCAGTGGGTATCCGGGCCCAGCAACATAAGCCGGGAATGAAAGGGTGGACGAGCTTGCTCGTCTTGGTGCAGCCTCGGAGAAACCTGCCTCTAGAGTCGGGATTGCACCAAAACATATTGTCTTAATCATTTCAAGCCGCGCTGACCGCCAACACAGTCATCATTGGGTAGAAGATCCCTCGAGTAGAACAACAAAGGAACTGTGGGGGAAACCGAATGCAAATCAAACGAATAAGCTCCTAGGACTTAACAACCCAACCCTGAGAACTCTGGCGTTCATTCTCACTGGTTACTCTTCTCTCAGGGGCCACCTTCACATGATGTGACTTGTGGATGATCCCAAATGCAGGGGTTGCGGAGATGAGAACTAAACAGTGACCCAATTTCTATGTCACTGTCCGGCACTCTCAGGAATACGTTACAGAATTCTTGGCTCACACCTCCTGGACGAATTACACGATGCCGGCAAGGAGGGCTGGGGGCCAATACTGAAATTATAGGGGCGTTTGGTTGTGACCTATGAGCAATCGCTCATGGGTCTGGAGGATGAACAATGGGACTTGACTTGGCCTACGTTCGGGGGACCCCTCGGGGTCGCAACCTCTGTTTCAATCAATCAATCATAGTACATCGTATCCCAGCAAACAAAGCTTTCAGACAGTCCGACAAGTCGCACTGTTGTCGGAAAAGAAAAAAATTTAACGGAAATCGTGTAGAATAACTTTTCTTTCTTTTTATTGGAATATTAGATGACTTGTACGATTTATCCTACTGAAATCGTAGCTCTTTATACAAGAAATTTCTAACGAATTCTGAATTCCAATTTCGTTACGATTTCTAGCGGACTGCGGGAAATATATGATGGTCGCGTCGTTCATTTCAAATCTAGTGCTTGTACACTGCTCATTGTTTTGTTTGAGAGCGAAAATTGTGTTTAAAATAAACAGTGTTTTCCAGAGTTCTACAAAAATAAATATTCCTGTAATTTATTATTTAGTGCACCATACAAATTTTAAATTATGACTTTATTTGAATTGCAGGTCAAAACTTTTCACATACATAAGTTATTATTATACGCAAAAGAGTACAAAAATACGTAATTAACTTTAAAAGAGGCTGCTATAAATTCTACATCAATTGTTTATATCAGTTTATATCGTAGTTTGTTAGTGTTTCCGTAAAAGTTAATTATTCATTTTCATATTCTTTTATGTGGAATATGGGAAAATAAAAACTTATGTGGACATTTTCCACTTGAAATTCAAATTAAGTTATAATTAAAAATTTTTATTTTGCACTAATTTCGCAATGTTATCCAATGAGCTTTCAGAAAGAATGGGTAAAGCTTTCACAATTCCTAATTTTCTTCTAAAATTTGTAACAACAATTCTTTTCGATCTCTGGTCAACCGTTTCATATGGAATTATTTCAGAAATAGCGATAAGTTAATTTCCGAAATCGCACGAATTTCCACGATACTCGTTTTAATTTCGTAACGAAATATAAAAACTTTGTTTGCTGGATTAAGACATCTCTCATGTCCAGAGGTGCCGGGCCTAAAGTTGTTTGAAAAGTGGACATTTCCCTAATATTGAAATGTTACAATAAATACATATAATATCGATTTCTTATCATAAATATACCTACATTGAATTTGTTAGTTTAAAGGTTATTTCAGGGAAATCAGTTCGGATCAAAACAAAGTGCCACGAAAGTTTTATCGATATAAAATGCAAATAAGACTGAATTACCTCAAATTTGCACTCTTAATAATTATTTAAGATCTTTTCATTATTGCTATAGTGAAATTAGTTAGTGGCAATGATAATTTTCTCCAATAGAAAGCAAATTTGCAATGCATCATAACGAAGTGTAAAAAGTGGGGTTAGTGGCAAATTAAAATGTGGAATACAATTCTGATAATCTTCCTTCAATTTTTCTTTATGTTTAGAAAGTAAAATTGTACTTGTTTTAAGATTTTAAATGGATCCAGTAGAATAAATTTACATAAATATTAAACTTTATATTTTTCCCTTTTCAAGAAACGCATCATGCGAATCGACTAACACAGAAAATGGCGAATCAATGGTGCCGGATAGTCAAGTCATTCACCTTGTTAGTCTGTATACCGTAAAGAAGAGCAACCGGAAACGCCTCGCTAGAATATAAAATCAACGATGCCTCGACTTGATGCGGTAACAAGCCAGCAATGCTTCACGCCAATATAAAACTACCGATAACTCGACCTGGGGCCGGATTTTGTAACTCGGAGTTTTGGGAGATGAGGATTTTCATTTTCCCCGATTAAAACCCCCTAACTCTCCCGAGATTCTCTAAAATACTTGGGGAGTTAGGGAAAACGTAAGAACTATCGAAATATTGAAAGACGGCTAACTCTGTGTGGGAGGGTCGTAGAGCATTGGTGTTTCCTTTCTATGGATTTAGGGTCTAAAGTACAAAAAAAAAATATGAACATTTTTTGGGGATGGGGGGGTCGTACAATTCCTCATTGGGGGTTGTCCAAAATACGTCCTGTTTGGTATCAAATTAAAGAGGGAGAAGCGGGTAATATACATACACTCCGATTCCTATATTTTGCATATATTCCTTCCGTTCTTTATTTCACATCCATTAGTACTCTGTTGTGAACATTTTTCTCATCGAATGTGAATTTCCACGACTTACCAGTTCTTCATAATGATTAGTTGAAAACATATCAATTTTTGTACCACAAAGCGGCCATTTTTTCATCTTAAGAAGGACTGATTCACTACTTTTGTAGTTATCTCCAAAACTATTTACCGGACTCAAAAACTAATTACATATCTAATTAGGGAACAAAATGTAGATACGATTTCATCTTACATACAAGCTTTAACGTGTATATTTAAAATTTTTATAGCATCTCTTCTGTACTAGAAGACGACCAAATTGACAATTTTCGCGTAAATTACAATTTTTAGGAGGTATACCTTGAGACACCAATCCTAGGTGCATTGGTACCTTCTCAAAGGACAATAAAAGCAGACAGTACTGTCAGTTGAGTGATATTTTTCTTACTTCTCCACTTACTAGCACAGCCGAGAGTTTTGCCGAGTGCAATAGAGAGTTTGGTAAATCTCAATACAAATTCCACGAGTTATAGAATTGCGAGTTAAGTGCTAAAAAAGCTCTCATCACCACAACTCCACAACTCCCAGAGTTATTGAATCCGGCCCCTGGGGCTCCCTGGACCCCCCATCCCAAAAGCCCCTACCCAGAATTTGTTCACCTATATTTTTGTACTCTAGACGCTAAATCCGTTGGAAAAAATCTCAATGCTGTACGACCCTCCCACACAGAGTTAGGCGTCCTTCAATATAACTCCCAAGTATGTTACAAAATCGAGAATGAAGAGTTAGGGAGTTTTAATCGGGGAAAATGAAAATTCTAATCTCCCAAACTCCCCAACTCTCCATATTATAGAATCCGTGGCATTGCTGACTTATCCTTTGGTTACGTCTGGAGTAGTAGCGCCTCTACAATACAACAAGTTACTAAGTAAAACTTCGTTTCGCAATAACTAGATATCTATACATAAGGATATTACTTATGAGCATAGCGTAAGCATTTAGAACGGGGAAAAATAGGTTACCATAGCCTAAGAATTATTAATAAACAAGTTCAGTTATTTTGATCGCGCTCGAGACAAGAAGTTCTACTGAGTTTTTATTGAATACGAGTGAAACTTGTTAAGCTGCTCCTACACCGATCACTAATATTATCTCAGAGTTAGTGCTATTATTAGCCACTCCAATTGAGTAAAAGCCTCACGGCTGCTCCAATGGTTTTTTTTTTAGTCAACAAGTAATAGCAAGGCAGTACAGCAGCATCGTTTAACACAGAATATAATTCATAGCAACATGAAGTTTCTCACAAAGATTATTGCTAGCTCCACAGTAGAGTATGCTTTGTTTCTATTTCTAAACAAACTTCTAGGTCTGATACAAACTAAGCTGCACTTTTGTATTACGAACCTGTTCAGCTCATGTGTCTGTGTTTTCAATCTGTATATAGATTCCTTTGTAGTAGTTTTTATACGAATGAGTATTTGTATGCACGATAACTCAGTGGATCAAGGAGTTGCGTGATGTGTTTATGAGAGGAACACCAAAGAGCTTGCTATGATGATCGGAATGGATAATATGGAGTCTACTTGTCCTAAAAGAATGACAAGTTTAGTATGAGAATGCTAAGAATTGCATTGGGTTACCATAATAGCTTAATAATCAAACCAGAACGATTTTTCTGTGTATACATAATTGGTGGGGTAATTTTTCCAGAATGTATTTGGGCCATCCCAACAATCGCGAAATTTGTAGATCGTCAAGCCATAGTCCAATTTTCCCATGACTATCGTGACTAACTAGTATGTAGCTATGGCTACCGAATAATGATCGCCCTGTATTCGTATGCAGTTTACTCTGAGTGAAATGATCCTAAATTAAATTCCTGGTTGCACAACAATATTTTGATGGACGTCCTTATAGTAGCTTGCAGAGTTGCTATGAGTGATTTATGAAAATTTTCTGTAAGAGATTAGGAACTCTCTTCAGTTACGTTTCCAAGACATTAAAGGTGATTTTCTCATTGAGTAGTGGCCGCTGACTTTAACATTAAATTAGCTTCCGGATATGTGAACTATGCCCGATGTTCCATTTTATAACTGATGCAAGCAGATATCTTATGTTTGTTCTAGGTTAATCGATAGCATAGTAGCATGCTGCAGTCTGGAGAGCGCAACTGCGCGCAGTTTGTGTTCTCGTATCTCTAATAGATTTTTCTCCAAGAGCCCCATGATTGTTCATTAGGAGCTACTTGGCCTTGGATTCCTTGTAAATTCGTTAAATATTTTCAAAATTTCTATAATTCATATATTTTATTTAGCAGCTTCGTCAAGCTTGAAGGGGATATCGTTATTTTTCAGGTCGATGGTGGTTTTATTGTAACAGTTAGCGTAAGCGTAATTAGTCCAGTCAATAGGGACTAAATAAGGCCTTTGCCCTATAAAAGGTAGGGTAGCTATGATTTTTATATATATTATTCAGTTCCATACCGATGACAACTTCAAGTTTAGACCCTTCCCCAGGGGACTAAACTTGGATTTTTCATCGGTCCGAAAAACTTGGGGGGGGGGGGCATCTTGTACTAAAGGTACCAAAAATGTGTTTTCAAAAGAATTCCTCAACGGTTAAAGCATAAATTTTATGAAGACTTAATTTCATACATTTTTTTTAAAAACACACTTTTTTTCTAAGTTGATGTGTGTGTTACAGAATGTTACAGAATGCATGCACATAGTACCCATGATGGTCCATATAATAGAAGGTGATAGTAGTAACATAGTCAAGGGCGGATACAGCGGGGGGCGATCGGGGCGATCGCCCACCCTAGAGCTCTAATAAATCAAAATTTATGTATAATTAAATGAAATAGAAAATACAAATTTTTTTTTTTTTTAAAAAGGCTTTCTAAATCCGCATTTAAAAAATAGATAATTATTTCTCCCTTCACTTAATGAATGCATCACAATAGTACTCTAGAGTTTCCCTTCATTTTGCATTTAATTAAATTTTTAAATTATATTACATTTGTGTATAAATTTTAAAATTTTCAAGGTATACAAGGAAGGAAAGATCTGGGCAGTTCAAATTTAAACACTACAGTGAATAACAATTTCCCGAAAATCGAAATTGGGAACTCCTAATATTTATCAAAATACTTAATTAAATTACTTTGATTTGAATTTGCTTTCTTTGTGTACCATGAAAAATTTAAAATTTATATACAAATGTAATATAATTTTAATATTTAATTAATGGAAAATTCTAGTTAGTTTTTTATAAATTTATTTGTTATGTTTATTAATTTTTTCTTTTTTAGTCACAACTTATTCTCAAAAATTTTTCACTACAAACAAAATTGTTGAACTTTTTTGTAATAGATAGCTCACAAAAGCCGGGTATTTGGATGAAAAGTAGTATGTTTGGAAAATTATCATAGCCGGGGTAATTAATCTCAGATTTATTTGTCCTGCAAATATTTAATTTAATTTTATACATATATTAACCTTGCCTAATTAGCTTTTCTCGAAAATTCCTTTAACCATTTAAGTTGCAAGAAATTGCAGTCCAGCCCAGTAAATTATGATGTTTGAACGAAATCCAAGCGACCTTTATATGAAAAACACCAACAGTAAGACAAGCAAGAAGTGTATAATGTCTATTTTATGTGAGACTAAATTTTACTATTCTTACGGGATCAAAAATTTATATTACATAAATAAAAGAACTCTGGAGATATCTGAATGCTAATGAAATTTTCATGCTGAAACGAAACGAGAAAGCTATACAGAGTGGTCCACAACTGGTGGCAAGTACGGTTATAGGGGGCGAAGGGGGCGATCGCCCCCCCCTAGAGCAAATGTCTGGATCCGCCCTTGAACATAGTCATACAAAAAATTGTATGGCTAGGGGCGAGCAGCATCTTAACCGATTCGGAGTAACAGGGTGATTAAGAAAATTTGATATTGTATGCAGAACTTGATGGTCTTTCCAACGACTGCTCGACCAGCCCCGTACTCATCTCCCCTCAGGAGTTATAGTAAGTATTTCGGATTTTCTTACGTTTTTATTTCCTTTAACCTCTTTTTTTTACAAAAAGGTGCTTAAACTAATTTTGTTTTTATAAAAACTGTAAACTGTGGACTCTCCTCTTTAATTTGACCTATTATAAATATGTTCTTACTGTAGGCATTAAACAGTAATTACAACATAACCTATTCAGGTCATACTGAAATAAGACGATATTTTTTTAAAATGGTGTTTTCAGTCACTAAGGGTATTAACTATCCTTAGTTTAGACCTCCATAATTCCTGAGGGGAGAGGAGTACGAGGCTGGTCGAGCAGTCGCTGGAAAGGCCATGAAATTCTGTAGATAATGAGCTCTGTAAATGACCGTACACCTTGTACTCTTTAAGATACAGGGTATTTTGTGAAAGACTAGCATAATTTCTTAATCATCCTGTAATTCCGAAATGGTTGAGATGCTGCTCGCCCTTTGCTATACAATTTTTTGTTTGACTAGGTGACTACTATCATATCGTAGCCTATGGACCACCATGAATGAAACACCCTGTATAAATGGTACTATCACTCTTGATCGCTTTCGTTGTATTATACTTGCAAGCCTATGTACTATGTAAATACTCTTTATTGTCTAATAATGTGCATATATATATAACATTGTTGTGAAGGAACGAATCGTCCGGTTCTTGTCAGCTGATCTATTATAGATTTTGTCTTTTTATGTGTGCGTGATCGCTGATGGCGATCGATCGACTCATTCCTCATTGCTAACGAATGGGCTCTGTTAAGGTCTTCTAAATAAAGTGTTACTAGAGATCGGACGTGTTTTTATAATTTTCACAGTAAATTCTACAATACATTTTTTTGGAAAAATGTTCACGTTTCCGCCACTGTCTTTCACCATCTTCCATGTTGCTTTCATATCCCTGAGCCTGAGGTTACTATCTATGAGGCTTTATCAAGTACATCCAAGAATGCGAAGGTAGGCAGAGGTAAATGTGTTGTTATACCCTAGATGAAATCTATAGGGTATACTAAGTTTGTCATTCCATTTGTAATACCTCGAAATAATGATCGTCAAGCAGAATAGATTAGACACCCACGCATAATAATAAAACTTAGTTTGATTTTTGCATGTCCGTCCATCTGTCCGTCTGTGCGCACGATAACTCGAGAACGTGTATACTTAGTGAGCTGAAATTTTGTACACGGACTTTAAAAAAAAGGGAAAATTATGTTCGAAAATGAGATAAATTGGGCAACTCCTTCGTGGGGTTGCCATACAAAAATTCCGTTTTCCACTATATATTTGGACACCGCTTGAGAACGCATCGACATAGAGAGCTGACATTAGGTACATCGTGTTTTCATAATAATAGCAAATCAAATTCAAAAACGGAATAAATCGGGCAACTCCTTCTTAGTGTTGCCATATAAAAATTTAGGTTTTTTACATATACTGTGAGAACGATCAGTCCTAGACATTTTTATTGTACTAAAAACTTCTTCAGAATACGAAATCCTATAAAATTTGTTATAATCATTTTTTCTGTCCGACGAACCGTTCTAGAAATATGTGCGAAAAACCACTTCAAAAATCAAACTTGCATAGATCGGTGATCATACGAAATTTTATATGGGCATTCATCTAGGGTATCATAAGAATTGGTCGTAGACTAATTCGAGCTTTTTTACTTGTTTTTTTCATATTATTAAGCTAGTAGATATAGTATGGCAGGAAGGAGATAGGGAAAGGACTAGGGCACATAAGGAAAATGGCGGAAGTGCTGATGTATGTCACTTTTGAAGCCTTGCAGATTGTAAGCCCGAGGAATAACCGAAGATGGTAGACTGTTCCACATTCGCACAGTTCGGGATAAGAAAGCTTAAAATTTTTTACTGTTTGCCCGAAAGTACATTGAAGGGTGAAAGTATGTGCCGTGCATGTAGCTTTGACAACAATGAAGGCCATTATGAGTATTCAAGGTTCTTGGAGGATAAATAATTAAACCGGACTTATTCAGTCAATTAACAAGCACGTCGACATCACAAAGTTAAACCGAACTGGGGTATGCATATGATTTGGATTGATGGGTATGAAAGATATTATGTGGACTTACAGTTATTGCAGGATTTATGTGCAAATTGTGATACCTGCAATATATGCACTAGCCAGATACGGGGTTTAAGTAGATAGGTTAGGTTAGGTTATGTTAGAGTGGTAGCTACTGCTGGTGACAGCATCTATTCTGCCTCATAGATATCTTGAATCTAGATGGAACTGAATGGAGCTAGATGGTACTGGAATTAGTTGCTGTTGTTATTGGAAAAGAATGCCATGGCAGGATCACGGAAAAATTTTTTCAGGTGAATAATTCTGCGAACCCTCATCGTAAAATTGTGAAGTCCCAGCGAACAATATCGGTAGTATAGAATAGGTTGAAGGGAAAGGGGTTGGGGTTTGTTATAGTTTCTAGAAGATATCTCATTTACTTTAGTGAGATTGAATAGGTTTTAGTGTGTTTCAGTTTTTGTAAAATTAACGTTTGGGAATTCACTAGTTTCACTTTTTGTCCTATTTTTATCAAGTGGTGGAGCCGGATGCATCCGCGTTGCAGTGACTCCTCTTGTTAGTCTTTTGATTGATTATTATGGTTAAGGCTGATGTCTTTTTCATTATATTATTTGGTTACTTATTTTAGTGGTATATAGTGACTCCTATATTTCGCACCCGATAAAGATAATTCTATCACAAAAGTAAGCACCGTTCACCTAATTTGTGCTGTGAATTGCTTATCCCAGTTTTGTAATTTAGTCCTCGTAGTAAAATTGGTAGCAAACCAAATATCTGAGGGGTACAGTCGAGTCTTTATTACATTTGAAATCTTTGTATTTATTATTATGATTTGGTTTTCTAATGCGATATTTGTATTTACAGAATTAATGGTAGCCAGCAGTGCCTTAAATAATCGGAAAGAGCTAGTTGAACAGTGCTATGAAAACATGGAAAGAAGTAATGTATAGATATCTTCCTTGTAGAGTATGCCATCGTTATCACATTTTTCATCTGTATTTTTTAGATCTTGAACTAATAGGAGCAACTGCAGTTGAAGATGCCTTACAGGACAACGTTTGTGACACGTTTGAGGCGTTACAAGCAGCCGGAATTAAAATTTGGGTTTTGACAGGAGATAAGATTGAAACGGCCTATAATATCGCATTGTCTTGTGGCCATATTGCAGAAAACTTTGAGAAATACTTTATTACAGAATGTAAGAGTAAAGTTGAAGTAATGGAACATTTGAAGGCTCTTGGACATGAAATGTCTGCACTTCCAAACATAAAATTTGCACTATTAATTGACGGCAAAAGTTTGACAGTAGCTTTAAATGAATGTCGAGATGATTTCCGGAATATATCTGTAAAGTGTAGAGCTGTACTTTGTTGTCGTCTAAGTCCGCTTCAAAAGTGTGAAGTGGTACATCTGATCAAGCAGACCCGGAAATATATTACAGCTGCCATTGGAGATGGTGCAAATGATGTGTCCATGATTCAAGAGGCTCACATTGGTCTCGGTATTGTTGGAAAAGAAGGCAGACAGGCGGCAAGATGCGCTGATTATGCTTTTGCAAATTTTTGTATGCTCAAACGAATACTTCTTGTTCACGGGCACTACTTCTCTAAAAGACTGTCTATTTTAGTTCTTTATTTTTTGTACAAAAATGTCGTATTCATCAGCATCGGATTTATATTCCAATTCGACACAATGTTTTCAACTACTCCAATTTTTGATACACTTTATTTGACACTTTTCAATGCACTTTACACATCAGTCCCTATTCTTGTTTTATCACTTACGGAACAACCTTACAATCAAGCAACCTTATTAAGGTTTGTGTTGGATTTTAAATATTCTTTGTCCATTATGATCGATCAATTTAAGACTCGTTTATTTTTCATTTCAGAAAACCAGAGCTCTATTTGAACAACACCAGTTACAGACCTCTCCAATGGCAGTACTTTATTGGCTGGTTAACTTTAGCTATGTATCATGCAGTGGTTATATACTTCATCTCATACGGCGTTTGGATGTATAATAATGCTATTTTAATAACATCTCAACCAGCTGATTTGTCCTGTTTTGGAACCTTCCTCGTACATAACGTGGTGATTTTAGTGAATTTGAAGTTATTGATAGAGGCGAAGCATAGAACGTATTTATTAATTGCAACAATTCTTGGATCGATTGTGGCATTTGTGTTGACAACTTTAATTTATAATGCGATTACTATGTAAGTGCAGATCTGCTTGTATTATTTTATTTTATATATAAATCAACAGGCTCTATTGTATTTCGGTTAACAAAAATTTGCAGGACTTAGGTGCCTCGGCGGTGAATTTATTTTCGCGTGTGGAGGAATTGGGGTTTTTTCTGATAGATTTAAGGTGTAAAGTAAAAAAATATAAGTGAAACATTTTTGTGGCAGGGGTTTTTGGTGGTGAAGGGTCGTACCTCCTTCCATAGGGGTTGTCCAAAACACGTCATATTTGGTATCAAATTAAAGATGGATGGAGGATTGAATGATGTAGCTTGTTTTTTGATCCTTTAATCCTCATAACTGATTTACTGGCGAAAAACAGCTTCTTTGCACTGAGGTTATAAAAGCGTTTTGACAATAACTTGTCATATCGACTCGTTGGATGCCTTTTGGTCAAATATTGCTACATGCATGGGCAATGTTCCGATCTACTCATTTGTAGATTAATTCTTGCACGCAATACTTGCGCTCATCCTTACCCCCTTCAAAATGTTTTAACCGTAGAGTAAAATTCCGTGGCTTTTTTTTTTCCTGAACAGTCTCTCAGTGTGCTGGTAGAGAGAGGCTGTGCTCAAGGTTTCGTGCTCTCTCCAGTACTCTGGTGTACTTGGTTGATTCACTCATCACGGTGTTGAAAAATGAGGGATTCTCATGTCAAGCGTATGCGAATGATATCTAGCTAGTCATCCGCAGGCACAGCATGGCTGCTGCCTGTGCCTTCATGAAACGAGGTTTGAGTACTATTGGGGATTGATTCACCAGTCCTGATATAACAGTGAGTCTAACAAAGACCAGAGGAAAAGTTAATGCAGCTATGATGGTCTTCGCTCAATGCAGGAGGACCTTTCACTGCACATGGGGCATGAAACCGAGTATTGTTCACTGGATGTTCACCTCGATTGTAAGACAAATGCTCACATATGCCCCTTATGCGTATGGTGCCCGAGGACTGAAAGGGAATCGTGGGCTGAGAGAGATGCCTTATCGAGCTTTTCCCGGTCTGCTCTAAATTTTCACCAAGGTTCTCTCATTAATAAGAGAACGTGACAATGGCTTGGAGTACGTACTTGTAGGGTACACCACTGTTTTCCAGGCTGAAGTCTTCGCCATCATAATGGCAACAAAGGTAGCCCTTGATATAGAGACAAAGGGAAAGGACATTGCTATTCTTTCGGGTAGTCAGGCAGCCTTGATAGCTCTGAGTAGCCCTCGGATAACACTAAGTTACTGGGAGACTGCAGCTGTGTATTCACAACAAGATGTCCCTTCAGTGGGTTCCGGGTCACATGGGGATCATGGGGAATGAAAAGGCTCACCTTCTACTCTGGTCTGGATCTGGCTCTCCGTTCCTTGGACCAGAACTCGTCGTAAGCGTTGCCACCTCGGTTATCTGGTCCAAACAGGAATTTCACTAACTGCCTTTTGGGGCTCTTAGGGAAGCAATGTAGAACTTTTGGCTGGACAAGCATATACAAAGTACCAACACCGGCCTCAGCTCACTTCACGCTTATCGAACAAGGATGGGAATTGTTGATAGCCCTGAGTGAATAGGATGAGACGATCGAATACTTACTGTGTACTTATCCGGCCTTTGTCTGGAGCAGACTGGAAAAGCTTGGCTCTGTCACCTTATTTGTAGATAAGCTGAACAGCTTGCCTCACCAAGACCTGCTACGCTTCACTAAGAGGACTGGAAGGTATTGGTGAAATGGTTTCTAGCAGGTTAGCACAATGGGGGACCTTGTACTCCGTATTTCGGATCTCTCGTCCCCTGTCTAAGAGAAAAAATTATGACATATATCAGCATTTCCGCCACTCTCCTCACGTCCCTTAATCCTTTTCGTATATCCCTGCTGCCATGCTGTACTATGAATCGTAGGGTTATCCTCTAACTTTACTTAATGATATAAAATAAAACAACTGTTTAAAAAATTGTTTCCAGGCTTCTATTGGTAGTTGCTTAGCACATGGTGTAAACACTTACAATCCCCACGCTCTACTACATAAAAAAAATGCTGAAATTGTCTATGCTCTCTGCACTACGTTTACAGGATTTTTTATTTACATATTGTTCAGCAATGCACGAAGCTGAAAATAAAATAAAAAGGAGTTACTAAAAGCAAAGCAGATTTAAAATACTTAACGTAAGTATAAGCCAGGGAAATCGACTGGCATACATTCCTCCCACGAAGAAAGGGGTACTACAATAAAATACTTATAGATTAAGAAACACTACCAATTTGCGTGAAAACGACAGTGTCCAACTTCCCCATGCAAAATCCAAACATCAATTCATACATGCAAAAACAACAACAACACTGTGGGAAATGGAAAGTATGTCATAATTAGTTAAATATCAATGTTTCTCCCTTGAAATTTACACCAACTATGGAAAAAGGGTCATAGAACATATTAATTATAACAAAACACTTTCCTGCGAACATTTCGAGGAAAATTATATACTTAATACATAAACTTTCACCTTTGACATTTGTCACAAGGAAAAACCATTTACTCAAAAATCGAGTTTTCTTCAAAGGTTTTTATAACATAAAAACTCAACAAAATCGAAGTTTATGAGTTATTGAAAAAAATTTTCACATAAAAGCAACTTCCCGTAAAGATTTTCCGCGAAAAACAACAAATGAAAATCTCATCTGAAGACATATTAACACGACTAATGTCGTAAACAAACGAATTTTCTTATAAATTAAACACACACAAACACTAATTAATGCACAAAACACAATTTGCACAACTTTCCTGAGTCTGAGCAGCACACTTTTCCTGGAAAACGCACGGAAAACTTCGCGGTCGCGAAACCATTAAAACATACTTATACATGTCGCGAAACTGTCAGAATACATGTATT
Source organism: Dioctria rufipes (assembly GCA_963924295.1). Classification (NCBI taxonomy): domain Eukaryota; kingdom Metazoa; phylum Arthropoda; class Insecta; order Diptera; family Asilidae; genus Dioctria; species Dioctria rufipes. Next base: position 33,274,355 of record OZ002742.1, read on the forward strand.
GCTAACATATGGCACATGAGTTCGGGGTATTTTTAACGAGGAATCCGATGGTGGCGTTAAAAAAGTGCTAAAGTATCTCAACGTAAAGATATTTAATAATTTTTGATTTTTCATATAACTAATGAGAAGAATAGAGATAGCGAGTGAAAGCGAGATAGCTAAAAATTACATTCCACATCGAATTCTCTCAACATGGACGACAAGAATTTAATTGCGCCATGTTATAGCACAATTTGGAAGTTTAATTTTTATTCAATAAAATTTAATTAACGATGGAAAAAGAGAGATGTTAATATTCCTCATCGAATGAGATAAATTACACATGATGAAAAATAATACATCCTGAGAATTTTGAATTATGGTTGCCGGTCCCACAACAAAAGATGGCGGTTCAGACCCTATATAAGGCCGAGCATTTGCATGGATCTCTCTCTTAAATTTTTGGAGTTCACGTAGTCAATTCGTGGTATATATGTTACAGTCAAAACACGAAATTCATATACGTAATCAGCTATTTATACATATGGTATGTATACGCAATAGGTGAGGAGGGCTCACAGATTAGTGACACCCCTCACGAATAAACACACACACGCACTCACCACCCGTACACAGTAACAAACAAACGCATCATTTGTGGGAGGGGGGGGGGGGGTGTCACTGATGTACATCAGCTTATTATACAAGCATATGGTGTAACCTTTCCGTACATACTGTTTGTTTTAGTGTCTGTTTTAGTGCCAAGAACTAATTTCTGCACATTAAATTGTTTGGTGAACTTACAGGAACCAAACTATCTTGTACAACATCTCTGGAACATTTTTTGATAGTTCTATCAAGGAACCAAGTTACTACGTAAACACATATAGTATACTACCACGATGTTACATAGTACTTAAAAATTTCTAGATTTTTAATTTTGATTAATGTTATTTTAGTTAAAAATAATTTTCCTCTTATCTTTTATAGACTCAATGACACAACAATGTATTGGACATACATCAATTTGCTGTCTTCCATTACGTTTTGGATCCTGTCAGTGTTGACAATTACCACCAGCTTAGTACCAGATATAATAAGCTTAATTCCAGAAGACAGGGCCAGGAATCTGTTGCAGCGTCGAGTTAAGATTAGTTCAAATAGTAATCGCAATGTGGAGTCAACTAATTTGTAAGAGTTAACTATTTTTTAAAAAAATTAGCTCGTTCCGGGCTGTGATTCTCTGTGCATTGCTTTGCTTTCTTGTTAACTAGTGATAAGCATAAGAATAATATTTTGTAAATTGTGTGTACAAATTATTTTAAAGTATATTTCGAAAGATTTTATAGAAAATAATGGCTTCGATTTTTAATTTACGACTTTTCGTAACAATCTTGAATTATATTGTCGTTTTTGTCACGATTACTCACCAAAATCAGTAGTAACAACAATTTTCTTATGGCATGAGTTGGAAAAAGGTAATTACGATGGTTGTAGGAGGACAGAAAAATAAAACTGATTCATAAAATGCACCAGCTCTATTTGAGAGAAAAAAGTAAAAAAATAAATTCGATTGCAAATTCCAAAAAAGTGGTTTAGCAGTGGCATAACTTCACATTGGAAAAGCATAAAATTGACCATGAAAAAATGAAAAGACAAGAATCAATAGTTTACTTTTTCTCGGGAATAAGGAGTGCTTTCCCATAATTCGTTCATAATTCCTTTTCTTTTATCCTCCAAAATCGACATTAACCTCTTCAGCCCGATGTGTACGAAAACAATTTTTTGGAAAAAAATGCAAATTTTCAAAATTAGAGTTTAAAGTTTTTCGTATCGAATCTTGGCGAAGTAGGTTTCAATTCACGGATCATAAATACTAAATATATTAGAAAACTATAGGTACATTGGCTCCTGAGGAGAAAATATAAAGCTAACCCTAAAAGTATGACAGCTCAAGCATCAATATTTTGCAGATTTCTAGGTACCAGCAGGTCCTTTCCGAAAATTATATGCCGCATCCTTTTAGTTCTATGTCTCACATCGACAATGTTCTATCCACCCACTTCATGAAAATTTCGCAAGTTTAAAATGAAAGTTTTTCTAACGAATTTTAACGGGGATAACTGAAAAACGCGGACAAGTGGAAATACCATACCTACAAAAATTTTTTTAAAGGACCAACTGGTTGTGGAGAAAGTTGTGAATATATCATCCTTAATTAATAACAAATTAACGTGCAATGTCTTGCTTTTTTCTCGGCAAGCAGTGGGTTCTTTTCAATAATTTTATCCTAGTCCTTATTTTTTTTACGTCCCACATCGACAGTGTTCTATCCCACCTCTCTCCGTAAAAGTTCGATTTTTGTTTTTATAAATAAAATGGTATCAAAAGTTTGGCAAATTTGAGGTGAAATTTTTTCACGGAGGTTGGTTCAAAGAAGGCTGACTGGTTTAAGGATCATACCTACACAATTTTTTTTCAAAAGGAGCCAATTGTGGCCACGGGCAAAGCATAAAACAAATTATAAAAATTATGACAAATCTTAATACATAAAAATCACGTGGCACTGTATTCGTACGCGCTAATTTCCGAAATTGCCTCACCAATTTCAATGAAAACGTGAACGTGTTTGATGGGTTCCAGCTTGAAAGATTGGATAGTTTTGGACACAATAGATAGCGCTGTTGTTGAGATATAAAAAACTGCCTGAGAACGCCTCGACGAGGAAAGCTGAAATTTTGTACACGACGTTTTCATAAAAATTGCAAATACAAGTTCAAAAATGTACTAAATCGGGCAACTCATTCATAGGGGTCCCATACACTATATATTTGGAAACTGTCTGAGAGGTTTTCGCTGTATATTTGGATACTGCCTCACTCGACGTAGAGAGTTGAAATTTTGTACACGGGGCTTTTTAAAGAAAATGTAAATTAAGTTCAAAAATGGGACCAATCGGGCCACTCCTTCGTTGGGTTACCATACAAAAAATTTGGTACGTAGTGTTTTTGTGGCAATGGTAAATAAAAATTTCAAAAAAGGGGCTAAATCGGGTTACCTCTTCTTGGTGTTGCCATTCAAAACTTTTGTTTTTCAATATATACTTGGTGGCTGACTAACGTCGAGGTGAAGAGCTCATATTTTGTACTCGTCATTTTCATAAAAATTGCAATTGCACTTTGAAAATGGCACCAATCGGGCAACTCCTTCGTAGGGTTGCCATACAAAAATTACATATTTTGCTATATATTTGGGCACTGCCTGAGAATGCGTCAACTTAGAGAGCTACACTCTCCTACACATATGAATACGCACACGCTCACACACACACGCACACACACACACACACACACACACACACACACACACTAAGAGACAGAGTGAACCCTAGAGTACGAAATCGCGCGATCGAGTCAGATAACAGTATTATGCATCTCTGTACTACCCCATCCCCACCCATCTAGGTATCTATGTTATCGCCAGGCAACGCCGACGGGTTCTCCTTAGTCAAATATAAATATTTTGCAGTTTCACTGAAATAAACATTAATTTACAGACAGACGGAAAAATGGTTGGACTGGTTTCATTAACAGTGGGTAGGTCTCATATTGAAACAGCAACACTGTAATTTTCAAGAATTTATTCTAAAATATATTTAATATATAATTTTGATAACTATATTGAGCAGAATACATAGCGACATAGATAATAATTAACCAAGGGAATGTTTGTACATTTGATTTGTGTCACATTTTTGATATGACGGAATTTATTGAACAATCTGAGCATTTCCGACTTAGGCGCCCAACATCTTCTTTACGGTGTATCCTGGCACAGCATAGAAGAATAGTAGGATCATGATGGCTAATACAGTAATAATGAGTCCTTTGAGAATAGCCCACTTATAATTGTGCCAGACGATGTATCGAATTGATTTGATTGGATTCAAGAACCACATAAATGAAGCGTCTGGGCGACTGAAATAATTAAAATATTTTGATGAAATATAATCAAGACATTTTTGTAAATTCATCTTACTTTGGCTTTTCCAAAGGATCAGGTTCATTGCGTCCAAATCCAGCTGGATTTTGTTCTGCCTCCTCCTTTGTTAAAAGATGTAGCTCAGCTTCTACTTTTCCCGTCAATTCCATTTCATCGTTTTGCTTCTTGATAAAGAATGGCCACCAGCCACGTACACGTTTTTGCTTAAATATATTCACTGTGGGTACATTATCCGTTTTAAGCATATCAAGAGTACAGAGCTTTGATGATTTTGCTCCTCTTGGAAAGCGATTGAGATTGAGTGAAATTGCACCTTTGGAAAGATTTTTTTAAATTTACAGTTATTTAAGAAAAAAAAAAAAAAAATTATCTTACCTAAAAAGTCATCAGCAGAAAAATGATCAGCGTCCCATACTTGTAGTTCTAATCTAACTGGAATTTTAACCTCTGTCTCATCCCAACTGAATAAGGATTCTCTTCTGGAAAGAACGATTCTCTCCTCTGCTGCCAGATAATCAAATGGAAAGATGAATCTATAATTGAAATTGCCTTCCCCAGTTAAGGATCTGTAGTGAATATCTGTGCATTGAATATCCTGTGGCCCCTTTAACCATCTAAAAAAAAAGTTGCTCAGTTAGGTAATTTTTATTGTTGTATCATTGTCAATTCATGGACAACAATTTCTCAGCAAATGGGGATTATGTATAAAAATTGTCATTTGGCAGGTATTAGCTAGAGATTAAGAAGTGTATTGGATTTTCTGATCCTGTATAAAGAAACCATGCCGATGGATGGATACATCTATAAGTAGCTCCTTTGTGTTGACTCGGTAATAATTTATTATCTACTGTTTCTATGTAGTCGTTCAAGGAAAATTGTTATACGAGTATGTAAATAAAAACTATAATGAACAATAACAGCTAGTGGAAAGTATTTAGCAATTCAACCAGCTGCCTAACGTACATAAATAACTGAACCAGCCAGCGTAAGTAAAATTAAAAATTTGTTTATTACAAACTCTGGCATAAGCGGTAAGTAAATAAACATTGGGTAGAGCAATTGAAGTTGTCAGGTAAGTCTAAAAAGGTTAGAACAGGGAGCTGTTTGATTATCTAAAAAAAAAGCAAATATCGACGGTAAGTGCGCAAGTACCTAGAAGAAGCTTATTTATAAGAAAATTTCCTGACTACAATGTAAATATATTCTAAAAGAAATTTAAATGCTAGAAGTCATGAATTATAACGAATAGGGACAGAAAGAAGAAGAAATTAGCAAGGATCATCTTAATCTAACCCGTCTTATGACCATTATAAATGGAATAAGCTTATAAGCCATCACTCCATTAATTTCAGTAGGGCTACATTAGATTTCAGAGCTAGGAAAAAATAAAGTCTCATGAAGATGATGATTAAGCTGGTTTGGGACTATCTTACTGTCTTGAAGGAACTGGTTGAACCAAACAAAGTGACGTTGAGTTGGGTGCCAGAGCTTGAAGACATTCAGGCCAATGAGATTGTGGACTGCCTTGCAAGGGAAGGAGCCAGATCTATGTTTTACAGCCCTCAGTCCGTCTTTGGACACCCGAAAATGTACCTCTAAGCTTAGATCAGGCCTTGGGAGGACTGAATTAAAAAACATTGGGAAAATATCCCGGATCTGATACAAGCGAAGAAGTTTGCAAAGTACTCGCAACAGAGCACAAAAGCATTCCTCAAACTTAGCAGAAAGGACCTAGGGTTCATAACGGTCCTGTTAATAAAGATGGGTAAGGTCGATGATGAGACCTGTTGCTTTGGAAGACGATGATATCCCTGAACATGTTTTGTGTGACTGTGAAGCTCCGTGCTGAATGAGGATAAGATATCTATGAAAGGAATTCCCACTACTAGAAGAAGTTGTCCCCAAGAGCGTCATAGACTTTATAACAGAGCTTAAGTTCAAATGGGCATCCTAGGGCATTTAGGGATAATGTCACAAAACATTTTATAAGTCGCGGTGGCTAGATGAATATAATAATAAAATATGACGATCACGTTGTGAAAATTAAGAAAGGAACGAATTTTACCATCCCAGAACATGCTGTGCTGGTTAGAATTTCGAAATTTCGATACGAAAACCCGTTATCTTAGTAGGTTCTAATGGTCTGTTATGTTGGAATTAAATAACAAATAATACTATAATGTGGAGCGTAAGATTCGTAGATTTTTTCGAAAAATCTCAAGTATAGGACTTTGAATTTTCAAAATTCGAAAATCTAAAACGTTAAAAGTTGGCCACCAGAAATATGTATTAAAATTTTATTGAAATCGGTTTGTAATTACAGCAGTTGTGAGCATATCAAGCTTTTGGTACCTAACCAATTTGACACCTCCCATTCCCTTCTCCTTGAATGAAGTCAATAAAGATTTATATGGATTGATAGTATTTCGGAAGTTGTATTCGCGTTTTAAGTTTCATATCGAATTTTGACGAAAATACACGTGTTGGAAGAAAATGGTGAATTTTCACTGCCCACCTTAAAATAAAACCCCTCTAAAAAAATGTTTTTCTATGAATTGTAGACATCAATTAGATGAAGCGAATAAAAGAAAATGTTTCCCGATCGGACTACCGAGTTATGTTAAGCTGAAAAATTGAATATCTAGTACAACACTCAAAATGAAAAACTAAAAACATAAGTAAGCACATCGAATGATGTCAATGTAACAATTGTGGTGATATAATTTTTAAAAAATATACTGCGCCCTCGCGGGGATCAAAATTTGATCTAGCACATTTTGAAAATTCTAGTACACCATTAGATAGCTAATTTTTTTCAAAGAGGTTTGAGTACCCACAGCCTTATACTCCGATGTCAAATGGCTGAAATATAATTGACCGAATTTTAAGACCCTAATTCCTCCCCCCCCCCCCCCAACTCACCCGGTTGGAATAAAAAGTGCCTATGTGATGTAGAGCTCAATTGTCAATTGGAAAAAAAACTCCCTAACAAAATCGGCCGGTAATCTATGGAGGAGATAACGGTTATGTGTTTTCAAATGTATGCAGAATTTTCCTCTAATTTTTACGATATTCAGCCCCCTTTAATTCCCCCCGTTTTCACCCACGAACTTGAAAATCATCTACCTAACTCACCTGGTTAATATCTTTCATTTAAGACCTTAAACGGCCTTCTGAAATGCTTGGTTCAGAAAATATAGGTGTTAACGGGATCTACCTAAATATCAAGTTAGGTAAAAGAGTGTCTTTTGAAAATTATCCCCTCTATTTTCGAAATTCGAGTTCGAAACTATGCCTATGTATATAATACTTGGTTCGAATCAAATAAGTTGCAGGTAACTAACTTAATTCAATTATTTTATCCAGATTAACCGAGAAACTTTTTACCAGCCCAAATACAAGTTTACAAAGAAGAAACGTTCCATAAGAATCAAGTCTAGAAAATGTACTTTGCAACCAGTACAATGCAAGAAGAATTGAATCTTGCTATCATTATCATCTGTTCTACATTTTCTACTTTACCGCTTAAAGTTCCAAGATGGCTCATATAAGCGCAAAAATTTCTGAGCTGAGACTAAGCATTCAACATAAATACGGACTAAATTATAACACCATTACCTAAAACTAGTGCATCTTACCCTTTGACATAAATATCGGACATTTTCTCTCCAGTAAAAAAGGCATCATCCTCTAGTACGACATCATCCGTATTCCAAATAATTACTCGAAGTTCATAAGATTTTGGTTTCCGTGGTGAAATATCTACAGGTGGACCCGGCAAAGGTGTGTCCATCGGAAACATGTCTACCCACATTTCTAGCTTTCCTTGTTCAATTCCTGGCTTATCAGGATTGTATAGAGGACGAGACTCAATATGTTCGGGTACAATCTAAAATGTAGGAAATCCAATAAAGTTAGAAAGATGAAATAATTTCTATACCTTGCAACCAATCTTGGGAATCTCCTCCCAACGATGTAGAACAGCCAAAGCAAGATGTTCGTCTCGATTTTTACATGTTGTTGGACCATTCCAAGCAATCACTTCTTCATCAGAAAATGTCATGCAATATTTGCCAATTATCACTCTATCTTGAAAGTAATGTGGCATTTCTAGTTTGTTCTCTTTGCACAGACGAGATAGAATTTGTGTAGGTTTCATTGGATCTCGCCATCTGTTATAACCATAACTGTGGATTATAAAAATTAATTTATTTATTTTCTTTTAAATGGATTGGGGAGACATACTCTTCATATTTAATTGATAGCCCACACGTTGCCCTGTGTTTACTATAAAAACGATTTTCAAGATCAATTCTTGTTTCACCAATAAGATCATCTGCTCCGACTAGATCCCAATCCAAAATTTGAATTGATAACATTGAATCTTGTGGAAAGGTGGCCTCGACTTCGAAGCATTTTCCAAATATGGGATTCAATTGCTTACTAACGTAGTTTTCTTTATCCGAAATCCTTTTATTTCCTAAATGAAGAACAACATATGGATCAGCCTTGCCGTTTAAATCCATTGGATGTAGATCGGTTGCTTTTATAATATATATTCTAACTAGAACATGAATTGGATCATTTGCTGGGAGTGAAGGTATAAACTGTGGCTCCAATCCTTTGGGTAGAGGCAATTTGTATACTTTGATTGCTCCTTTAAAAAAACCCACGATTCGATTGTCATCTTCAGTTGAGTCGCCTGTCTTTTTGCCTCGATATAGCGGAAAAGAGTGCAGCCACTCCTTGAAGTAGTTAAATTCAAACTGTGCTTCCAGTTCATTTGGATAGATCTGTAAGAAGAATCGAGTTTTTATTTCTTTTAGATTGCGGATAGAGCGAAAACCATGGCTTTCAAGGCTTTCCGAATTTTAATAATTTTAGAACTTCATAAGTTACATACTAATTGTAAAATCTTTAAATATCTCTGTAATTTTAAATAGTATCTAAATGTCTCTGATATTATACAGTTTAAGGGAAGAGCTTTAATTTTTATGCCGCATTCACAATACGGAGTGGAGTAGAGTGAAGCACAGTGATCGTTGAGTGCAGGGCGGCATTATGGTTTTACTGCCATATTCATAATGCAGAACGGAGTAGAGTAGCGTATAGTGGCAACTGGCATCCTTTTTTCCGCTCACAAGAGTGCATATGGCTATCTCTGTTTGGCTGAAAGTAGCGCAGAGGGGAGCTACATGAAAATAGGTTCTATTCTAATTTCACGCCGGTATTTCTGAAAGCTTACAAATTGGAATTTCGAAATACTAGCATGTAGATGGCGTGGAAAAAGCTCCATATTTCTTTTTATCACAACAAACATTTTTTAATGTTATTCTCTGATTTAATATTTTTTATGAATGCTAATAAAAACAAGAGGTATTTTTTGCAAACTTCATGACTTAAAAACCAAAAAAATTACGTTAATTTTTATGTAGTTTCGAAAGAATCTGATGGTGGAACAGGTGTCTGCTTTTTCGAACTTATTATTTTGACATAAGCATGTTGATTTGGCGTTGTTATGGCAGTTTGTTACGTTTAATTTCAAACTTCGAATTTCATTCTGAGTTGTATTGTGAACAGCTTCGCTCTGCTCCACTCTATATTGAGAATGCGGCATAAAAGTGCACATGAATACACACTCGATGTTGAGTGCAATATGCGTCATTGCAGGTAGATCATGGATATAAGAGCTTCCCCACTGACTTATCTCAAATTAAAGCTTCAAGTCACAAAGCTTTAAGCAAAGTTATGATGAACGGTCAACAGCACACTACTATTGCATTCATGGGAGTATTTTTTTCTAAGAACGATTTATGGAACGTGTACTACATAGGAACTGCAGTGTTTATCGGCTATCGTTGGCTCTATTTGTAGCAATTGTGTTCAATGCACAGATGACGGCCATTGAACTAACTTTTGATGCAAGGGTGCTACCAAATGAGATATCAATGATGTCTACTGCTATTTCGAATCTAGCACGTAGTGCGTAAAGGTATTTAGAAAAGATGTTTTCTAGTTGGCAGGAAAAATGGGTTAAAATGACCGTTCAACAGCAAATATTTTCAAATTGAGTCAATTTTAATCATTTTTAGGGCACCGTACCCAAAGGGTAACAACGGGAACCCTATTACTAAGATTTCGCTGTTCGTCCGTCACCAGGTTGTATCTCATGAACCATAATAGGTCAGTTGAAATTTTCACAGACTGTGTTTTCTATTGTCTATATAACAACAAATAATAAAAATAAAATTAAATTAAAAATTAAAGTGGCCCCCATACAAGAAAAGTGATTTTGTCGGCGTTTTTTTCCTCGTTTTATTCTCATTCCTTATTATTATCATAAGTAGGTATTTCTTTTTTTCAAATGACAGCATTATTTTTTCCCATGTCACCTACTCTCTTTTGAAAAATAAATAAATAAAAAGTATGCATAGTGTTAAATTTAGTACGATGATACGGAACCCTGCGTGTGCGAATCCGACTCGCACTTGGCCGGTTTTTAATATTTTAATACTAATGAATTGTAGTTGACTTAGTCCTTCTAAAAGCCCATTTAGACTCGGAAAGTTACTTGCACAAGTAGAGACTATCTATGCCCCTACTAGGGCCAAATGCTTATTTGCGACAAGTTGGAAATCTTGTTCCACTCTTTTCTACTTTTTAGAGAAAACGCACCCTTTTAACTTCAATTTTACGTGAATTTTAAACATAGCGGATGGAATAAATTGTCAGATGAACTAGATTTGTGGAAGTTGTTAACCTGGCATCACATTAAAAAAAAAAAAAAAATTTGATTAGAGCTTGTATTCCTCAAAAGGAATGGAAAGAAGTTGATCCAAAAAAGGGCTGCGGGAAATAACGCCCAAAAGCGATAAGTTTAATAAGACCCAAAAAGTTTGGGTCTAATTTCCTAATGAAATAAGGACCGAAAACAGATATGAAATAAAATCCAAAGTATATGAAAAAGGGCAAAGCAAATGTGAACCAAAGCTCAAAATTCATATCAAGATAACAAGCGAATAAAATAAAGCCCATGATATTGATAATGATGTGTGTAATGGAAGAACGCGTCGCGCGGGAAGGGGAGGAGCGTTGGAACGGCGTTGGGGCGGCGTGTTTTCGCATTGATTTGATTTAACTCGTCGCACGGGGTGGGAGGGGGGCCGTCGGCTAGGGGACCCCCGCCCACCCAGTGCTACGCGTTTTTAAATCGAAAATCAATGCCCAGGCGCCAAGCAACTTTTGCCGCCGCCCCCTCCCCACTGCCCAGCGCGTCGGGTTCTTACTCTAAATCAAATATCAATGCGAAAAAACGCACCGCCCTTATACGAGAAAGCGCCGCTCCAACGGTCCTGCCATTCCCTCGCGACGCGTTCTTATTTTACACACATCGTTGGGAAATATTTCCTTCACTTCCTGGAATGATTTTTGGCCATTATTTCATCAGGATCAATTTTGTTTCTTGGGTTTTTTTTCATTTACGAATTTTGGATTTTATATCATTATGAAATAATACTCAAAACCGATAAGTGAAATAAAACCCAAAAGTGTGAAATAACCCCCAAAATTTTGGACATTATTTCAAATTTGACACGTTGAAATTTATATGGAACTTTTAGGTCTTATTTCATTTATCGCTTTCGGGCGTTATTTCATGGGCGGTTATTTTTCGGAGCCCCTAAACAGTATTATGGAAATATCTGAAGTGATGAAAGACAAAATTAAGGACACAATAAACGAAAGAGAAAATAAATTAAAGAACTAATTTTTGAACATAGGAAAGCGTATCGGAATCATTTACGGCTATCTCCGGAAAGTATGGCTGTTAATGTAATTTTAAAAGGAGTGACAGCAATCATCTGTTTTAAGTTAACGTTCCACTTTAGTTCGGCTTAAGGCAAATTCCTACAAAAGCAGTTGCACGTTAGGCAATTTACCGCAAAAGTACTTGACGAATTTGGATAAGTAATTGCTCATGTGTAGCAATCTAATTGTGCAAGTAACTTGCCGAGTCTGAATGGGCCTTAAGATGAGTCGAAAGGCTCACTGTATCCCGAAGGGGAGAAGTACAATTCAGCGATTAAGGAAACAAGCTAAAACATACACAGTCATCGCCGAGACCTTGGGGTGGTCCGAAAAATTTGTAATTGAGCTTGAAAGACTTTTAGAAAAGACAAAAAATCGGGGAAATGCAGCGATACCATGACTAGATTTCAATTCAAGGAAATCAGAGGATGGGAGCATGATATCCTACACCAGGGAAAACATGCCCCTAAGATTGCATTTCCAACAAGAAAACAATTCGGAGTACATATCAACTCTGGTAAAAGGCTAGCCTTGTGTTCAAAAAGTTTCTGTAATCTCCTTACCCAGTCAATCACCATATCTCAATCCAATTGAGAACTTCGGGGATACACTGAAACGAAAATTAGCGGATCAATATATTACAAATAGCGGCCAATTGTGGGAAGCAGTCCAGAATGACAGGTATTCCATATTTGTAATCACTGCTGCTGAGAGCTAAAACGGCGTATGAATTCAGTTTTGTTGCAGACTACAAGCGACACAAAGAGACTACCAATTCATTTGCTTTTAAACTGAATAGAATCTGAGATTATTTTTTCCATTCTCTGCAGTACTCATTGCAGGAGGCCATGCCATTCATTATGATGTCAGAATCGTCTTTATGTCGACATTCTAGGGCATTACTAACTTAACTATATATTTTAAAATCTCTTACATGACATAAAGCAGTTGTTGGTTGAGCTTCCTTTTTGGTATGCTTTGGACTCAATCTATTGGCAATTTTGGATCCTTTTGCTGTTAATTTCGGTTTTTCCTCCTTTGCGATGTGGTTTCCAACAATTTTAGGATTATTACCTCCCTTGTTGTCCTCAATAAGTTTCTCATACGACCAGAAATATTTTGTCCACCAATCTTTGCTATTTTCGTCATCGTTATCTTGTTCACACACAGGATCCGGAGGAGGTTGCTTCTTTCTTATCGTTTGACGCTTTACCCTGAAAATGAAAATACATAGCTATATTATCAATAAAAATATCTCCAGCATAGAGAATTACATTTTCGTAACACACACAGCTCCATAGAGTGTCAAATTTTCGCAAGATGAACTTTTACTGACGGCTTGATCACGATTACCATTTTGCATTTGATTTGCAGGTGAGTCCGGATTTCTGGAAGTTGCAGCCAGTATTATTTGACCACCTATTGTATGATAGTTTTTTAAATCATCCTTTGGTAATGGTTTATACATATAACGGTGGATTGAAGTTATCTGATGGGTTCCTACAAGAGTATATCGCCCAAATGATCTACAGTCTACACATCTAATTGTTATCGGAGGTGCATAAGTTTCTTCAACGGGAAGCTCTAAATCTATAGATTTTAACATACTAGGAAAGTTTGGATTTTTCTTAGCATTTTGAATAATATTTGAGCTTAGAATACGTCCAGAACATTCGACATCTATCCGAGGTTTATCAACTGACATGAAATGGATTCTTTTCAAATCACGCAATCCCCAAAATAGAACTTCTAATTTGAAGTGAGATAAATGTGGGCGAACTTCTCTGGGAACTGGAAGGATAGTTTCGGGCAACGTTAGAGACGCACGATCCTTTCTAATATCTACAGGCATAAATTTAGGTTCTGTTAATTTCGGCAAATCAGTAGAGCCGATTTCTAGCATTTCAAAAGCTGCCAACAGCTCTCCGGCATTATCACTTCCACGGAAAATATCAAACCATTCTAAAGCGGGCGTGTTATAAGCATTTTCTTTTAACTTAACTCTTGGTTTTGCTATAGCACGGCCTATAAACTCTGATTTACCAACTTTATCTTGGTCATATATTTCAATGATAATTGTCGGTGGATCTTTTTTGATTTCGTCTTTAGCTCCATACACTAGTACTTCATCAAAAACAAGAAGCTCATCCCATGTCGGACTCAAAGTCTCTTCTATCACTTGAGTTGTTTTCGCAAATTCGGTTATAAATACTGTGGCGTATGGATCACTAAGTCCTGATGCATCAGATCCAATCAATGAACGAGCTTGATAGAGGTGTGCCCTTAACTGAAATACCTTTAAATGTTGGAAATATAATTAATTGGCAACTTGATATGTATTTGTAGATTTAGCGTTACGTGTTTCTCTATATAGTGAATGTTGTTTGGAGCCAACGCTCGAGGTCGATCTGCATTACGTAGCTCTTGTGATGCATCATATCCATTTGGAAGCCCTTGGAAAAAATATTGCTTATGTTTTATTATCCCTAACCAAAAGTAAATGCTCAGTTTAGCTTGGACAAACCAGCCAGCTGGTCCCATAGCATGTTTTCCAGGCAACTGTGAAACTAGAGTTATAGTTTTTAGGAAGAGCATTCAGAAAATATCTTACTTTCAAGAAAAGTGTTTGAATCTTGCCACACTGTATACCGCTCTCTTCTTCGATTGTCGAATATATCAAATCCCGAGCTGATATCCTTTGGTAGGCATATCGTTTCCCATTGGCAATCAACCAAATGAATATTTCCGGAAGTGAGTGCTGTGGCTGAAAAAAAAAAATATTTAAAAAATTCAAATCAAAATTAACTTTAGATAGAAATTATAAAAAGAATTAAAGCTTTCTTAATTAGAAGAGGAGAGTGAGGGGGAGGGGGTTGAGTATTTCAAGGCCCATATAATATACAAGTCTACAAGCAATTTTTCAACTACTTCGTGCAATGTTTAAAAGACAAATACCGAGGTACTGGTTAGTTGATGGGATCGCCCTGCACTGCTGATCGAAACATGAAATATGCACTTAAAATTTCTCAATGCAATTTTAATTTTCGGCTACAAAGCCAGTAATTGACCAGTACCTCGGTACTTGTCTATTAAAAAAAAAACTTAATTGTTCCCAAAATTTTAAAATGACGATACCATGTAAGTAATCTAAATTATCGTAAAGCTATGTCATTTAAATCACTTTAAAAGCAAAAAATTTTGACAATCTAAAATTCTTTATCATTTAGCATTTTTATTCAAATGTCGGTCGGTATTCGTAATAAAACAATTTCTGGGACTATCACGATAACAGATTTAAGCGTACCTCGGTGAGGAGCTCTTATATTAAGAAATATTTGACAGCAGCTATTTTCGATAAAAATCTCCACAAAAGTTAAGAGATCAGCTGACGTCTGACATTTCTTAGCTGTTTAGGCAGAATACCCATTTTTGCTTGCAGACTTTGACAATCCAGTTAAGAGGATAAGAGCTCACATCTATTATGATTATGTATATTACGTAGAATCAGGGGGGGGGGGTAGTTGCAAGTTTTCATTTAAAAGCAAATATACTAAATTTTGTTTTGTTTTATGTCGAATCAATTTTGTGAATAAAGTACGTAAACCCTGCAATTGCGCGGTTTCGCAATTGCGCCGCCAAGCCTTTAATACCAAAATTTCGAACTGCGCGGTAAAAATTTTTTTGCAGTTTTTACCAAAAAAAATCATGTTAATTCAAATTGGTGAATCCCGTTAAACTACGAATACCGAAAATAGTGATTCACCGTATTTCGATGCACACATATACTTTTTACTTTTTATAGACAATTTCATATTTTTAGTTGTCGCGTTAGGATGTGGACGTAAAATTACATAATTTTTATTAACATAGAAATTTATATAACATACTCGTATGTATATACTAAATTTATGAAAATCGTATTCGTACGTAATAGTGTTTAAGGAATTCTTACTTCAATTAAAGAATGTTATAAACTAAGTATAAATAAAATTTTTGATTTTTGATTTAAAACTCATTTTGATTTAATAGATGTTTTAATAATTTTTACATCCTATATTTAATAATGGAAAAAGCTGGGAAAAGAAAAATTTTGACATTAGAGGCAAAGCTTGAAATTGTGAACCAATTAGAAAATGACGAAAAAATATCAGTTTTAGCTAAGAGACGCAATATGAACGAGTCCAGCATAACGAGGATTAAATTGAATGTAGAAAAAATTAAAAGTTCAGTAGTTTGTTCCACATCGTTAGTTGCAAAAAAAACCTCGAAATTAAATAATAGAAAAAACAGAAAAAGTGTTAAGCTTTTAGATAGAAGATCAAAATCAAAAGAGGATGCCACTTAGTGCTGCTGTTATTCAAATTCAAATTCAAATTTATTGAAATTAAAGAGCACAAGTGAGAACAATGCTCATTGATTTGCGCATACTCCTAATTAAAGATACAGGAAAATCGACATCGATTTTGAAGAAGTAAAATAAAAAAAAAACATTAAATAAAAATTAAAAATTAAAATTAAATTTACAATTAACAATAAAGTAAAGCATAATAGTAATTAATAAGTATTAAAAAGAACATAGAAATTGCTAAATTAAGAAAAAATAAAATAAAAAGAAAAGCAAATAAGCTGAGGTAAAATCATACTAGTAGATTCATAGAATTAGAATTACCAAATGATAGAAAATTTTTAAAGAAATGAAAATATTTGAATTGAAGAAAAAATTGAATAACATAAGGCAAAAAATAAAATAAAATATAATAAAAATAAGATAATAATTACATGCTAGAGAAATGTTGAAATGATAATCTCTTGAAGCTGTCAGGGCACTGAGTAGATCTTATTTCAATGGGCACATTAATCCAGAGTTGAACACCATAGACGAAAAATGAGCGACTACTGAAATGAGATCTGTGTTTCGGTATGAGCAGCAGTTTTGTGCGAGCGTATGCAAGGAGTTTTACATTACTATATAGGTAATTGGGGCACATCCGTTTAACTATGCGAAATATCATGAGACATATTTTAAATTTAATATAATTGTTCAGCGTACAATCTAAGATAGCTCTGGAAAACTTAGACACATGATCCCGTCGGCCAATGCCGTAAATATACCTAGCACATTTATTTTATCACGACATCTGCCACTTAAATTGCCGAGAACTTCACAGCCATATGTTATGATTGGTAACAAGAGCGCTTTTACCAATCGAGTCCTTGTTTCTCTGGGGGATAGGATGCATGACGCCACAGACCCTTTAAGCCACCATATATTTTACCTACTAGTGTTTGAGTGTTTTTTTTCCAGTTTAATGTAGTATCAAAAATTATACCAAGGTTGCGAGCTGATTCAACAAAAGGAATAGATATACCATTAAGTTTAACACAAGGTTGTTGGGACATATCAACGTGATTTTTAAAAATAACAATCACTTGCAACTTTGAAGGATTCAGCTTAAGACAGTTCAAACTAGCCCAGGATTCAATAGCTCCATATTAACTTTGTTTATGCTACTATGGAGATTTATTAAGTTTGAGGATAAGCACATTTGAACATTATCAGCATATAATTTGAAAGAGAATTGACAAGTAACCTCAGTTAGATCGTATATATATAAACAAAACAACAAAGGACCCAAGATAGACCCCTGTGGCACGGCGGAGAATAGAATTTTGCTATTCGAACATCCCTTATCCGTCGCTACAATCTGCTTCCTATCAGAAAGATAGGAACGTATAAGTTTGGTCGCCGAACTTGAGAAGTTATATTGGGATCTAAGTTTATTGCATAAGATATCAAAATTTACGGAATCAAATGGCTTTGTAAAATCGAGCAAGCACAAGACTGTAGCCTGATTATCTTCAATATTATTCCTGATATCCTCAACTAAGCTTAGCAATGCAGTAACTGTACTATGTCCATCGCGAAATCCCGACTGATACCAGCTTAAAAGACCGTGACCTTCTACATAATATAAAATTTACAGGCGAGGCTGCCAGTGCTGATACATTAGCTGCATCTTTATATCATTGATGGTGGTGGATATTTACCAAGCCAAGTTTTCAATGCTGATGAGACTGGCTTATTTTGGAAAAGGATGCCTAGCAGAACGGTTTTATCTAAAGAAGAGAAATCTGCTCCGGGGTTCAAGTTTTCCATAGACAGATTAACAGTTTTGTTTTGCGGTAATGCAGCTGGTGATTGTAAGAACAAACCACTAATAACTTATAAATCAGAAAATCCTCGTGCGTTTAAAGGAATATCAAAAAACTCACTCCCAGTTCATTGGGTATCAAACAAGAAAGCTTGGATGACTGCAAAGCTGTTTGAGTACTAGTTTTTAAATTGCTTTTGTGTTGAAGCTGAGACTTATTATTGTAGAGATAAAAACATTGCCTTTAAGATTCTTTTGATAGTTGACAATGCACCAAGTCATCCAGCACATTTGGCTGAATTGCACGCCAATGTTAAAGTAGTATTTCTGCCTACAAATACAACATCTTTAATTCAGCCGATGGACCAAGGCATAATTTCCGCATTTAAGTTGTATTATCTTTTGGACATTTAATTGAAGCTACTGATGGATCAGATAGTCTTTCAATTCGTGAGTATTGGAGACAGTATAACATTCTATCTTCGGTAAAAAATATTAAATTAGCATGGGATGAAGTTAAAAACTCAACAATGAATGCTGTTTGGAAAAAATTATGGCCAGAAAGTTGCATAAGAGAAGCTGTTGTGGAAATGCCACAAATTGTAGAAATTGTAACTTTAGGTAGAACAATTGATGGGGACGGATTTCAAAATTTTGAATCAGAAGATATCACGGAAGTCCTTGTAAGTAATGAAGAAAATGTAACTGTTGACGATATTTTGACACAGTTCGGCGATAATAATAATGATGAAAATGATGAAAGTGAAGAACATGTAGAGATTATAGGAGAGAAAAGATTTACTATTCAAAAACTATCAAATTTTTTAAAGTCAACTTGAACAGGAAGCTCTTGATATGGACCCTTATATGGAGGTTTCCTCAAAATTTCGGAGAAATCTGACAGCAGGTTTAGCCCCATATGCTGAAATTTATAAAGAAAAAAGAAAATCTCGTAAGCAACCAGTGTTAACAAGTTTTTTCAAAACCACATAGAACCAGAGTCATTAGAATCAAGCTCAACAGAACGAAGCAGTGGTTAAAACCGCGTGTTTAATTTTTGTTAATGTTTATATTAATTATGTATAAGTCGATGAATTAAGACTGTTTTCTATAATTTTATATGTTTATATTAATGTAAATATGTATATTAGTCGTTGAATAAAGATTTTTTATTATATTTTTGCAATTTTTTCTAATATGTATCTGGAACCTAACCCCATAATTACATATGTATAAAATCGGGTTCACAGTGCGTGGTTTCGGTTTGCGCGATGTTTATATAGAAGGAGGGTTTGCTTCAGTTCTCAGTGATGATCTGTCTCGAATCAGAGGTTTTGTGATTCGATAACAGAAATATTACATGGCATCCAGTATTCAGAATTTGATTCATCCCATCTCCTGAGATAGTGTAGCACGTACTGTGGAGCACCTAATAAATTTGGCGCCCAACGTAGGACGGGATAGATAGCAAATTCCAATTTAGATTTTTTCCAAAACAAGCACTCAACCAATTGCGATATGAAACCTGAAATACCGCCAAACGAATGGAGAATCCTTGTAAGCCTGTGCATTGATCAGCGAATTTACGAACCCTGTCCAAAACAATATCGGCGATTTCCTTTCCAATAATGTAATGACCTCGGGCATAATTACTTGCAACATCCTCTTTACCTGTGATCGATTGTCTATTTGGAAAGCTTCTTAACTGGCAGTCAGTCTTAAACTACTACTTCGGTTAAACTTAAACTACTACTTAATATCTATTGCAAAGCAGAGACCCTAGACTGGAACCTGAAAGTGATAAGTTGTATAAGTAGACTTAGAGTTTCTTGGACAACCATTTAAACGGGTTAGGGATAATGGATAAGTTATATACAATAGAGGTCCGATGGAAGGCTGTCTTTTCTGTCCTATATCCCTTGAGAGATGAAACGAGCAGGAAGTTATTTAAGTAAATAGCCCTTTTAAATTCCCTTCAATTTTTAAAATTCTGATTGAAGACTTCCTGGATCATTATGGACGAAGGCAGAAACTTTTCCATATGAAGTTCTTCAAGCACGTATAATTGAGGCCACTATTGACGAAAGAGCGCGACCCCACATTTACGAAATCATGAGAGTGGATATGACCATTTATATTTATGGATCATTGGAGTTGAGGAACAGGACGATTTCTTGATCTATATGATAGTGAATGATCCTAGTAGAAATCCAGTCAGTTCGTTAAAACTTCAAAAATGATTTGCTTCGGTCCTTCCGATGTTCTTGCTTGAGATAAACACCATACTGTTTTCAGACTGAGTTTTTCACTATTAAATAGTATTATGTATTATGAAAAAATATATTGCAATCGACTCAGATATCCTGAATACAAGGAATTTCAGAAAGGCATTAGAAAGTGTTTGTCTATATTTATGATGCACCATTTCTGCTGTGACTAAAGGAAACAAATGAATTATAGCGGGAATTCGGGTGGAGGTAAAGGCTTGCATATGAACAAAAATCTTCCATTGTAAACCAAAGAAAGGGTCTAAAGACAATGCAACGCTCTGGTCGATTATTATTTGTTTGTTGTAGGGGTTGAGAAGGCAGAACAATTTGAAAGCATTGGAAAGTACGTTATAGGCATATTTGAATTAGAAATTCTACTAAAGGATAACTTGAAACATCGGCAAGACTTAATGCACTTCATTAAGAGCACAGAAATATTTCAATGCATGCTGTAAAATTTTTCATTGCACCACCATAACATTCGTGCTAGCAGTAACGCACCCAGGATTTGGCTTTGGGGGGGGGGGGGACCATAGGTGTTCCAAGTCCTAACAAGTCAGAAAAATAGGGCTTTAAAGTCGCGTCCTGCACCCATCTGAGCACTTAAGGACTGCTATTGTAGATTAAAAGGTTTTATTTTATTTTATCGGACTTTGTAA
The DNA here is from genome assembly GCA_963924295.1 of Dioctria rufipes. Lineage (NCBI taxonomy): Eukaryota > Metazoa > Arthropoda > Insecta > Diptera > Asilidae > Dioctria > Dioctria rufipes. The sequence goes on from OZ002742.1 coordinate 33,295,223, forward strand.
TAATATACAGACCACATTTTATACGTAATTTGTAAATTATGTTCAGAAAACTGACATTCTGGAGGGAGACTGGTCCCGTTCGTCCCCCCTCTCGGCGCGCCCCTGCATGCTAGGGACTTTGGTCCTTTGCATTAAAAAAAAAAAAAAGCACCCCGAGGAGTGAAACACACAGGGTGAAACAGAGCTATTCTTATGGAAAGGTAATTAGGCAGAAACCGCATTAACTAAAAAGTTATCGAAAAGTTGTTCACAAAAGATCTACTCTTTGAGGAGTAATTAAACAAAATACAATTACCATATGGTAATTAGGTCCATTCTGTACTTACATCATCGATTAAGAATTTTAATTTTTGGAGGTAGTTCTGTGCCGTTTTGTATCTTTCTTTCATTGAACTCTTCGTCACTAAGGCGCGTAAATTTCTAGCCATATTTCCAAGCATTTCCTAAAATAAGAAAATAGAAAATATAAAAAAAAAGTTAAAATTGCAATTAACTTCGCATTCCTACAATTTCCCTTTGACACAATTTCATTCTTTCCTTGTCCAATTTCGTTTTTCCACTTCCTGGTCCCGTTAGATTACTTTTTGTTATTGTCAAATATCTTGAGCAAGCTATAGCTAATTCCTCCAATGTTGAACGCAATTTAACTTCAGCTTTAGGATCCTCTTCCTCTAGCATTACATATGTCTGAGATAGTCCATCTTCCTAAAATGAAAAAAAAAACTTTTTAAAAGTTGAAATCCTCCCCCTCCCTTACTTATTCAACTTGAGATAAATTAACGTGCCACAAGAAATTGCTGAAAATGTCCAACAAGATTTCGGAGCACGAAATTCTTTTAATTACCATTTTCTCTGTCATCTTTGATATCATGTTGCTGTTATACATTCGCCTCCTAAGGTCTGGAAGGGCACATCTTACATCCATGCAAGGCTTGTAATCCCAGTAGGGAAGGTAGTAATGTGACTTGTCGTGGCTAATTGGCTTACAAGCATTCGTTGTGCTACTGTAGGATGTCGTATCGACTGATTCCAATTCGCCGTCCTCATCATCATTCGATGTAACACTTTCGTTGTGCCCGTCTAAGGAATTTCCAGCATTTCCCATGCTCAGTTCAAAGAAAACTGTTTTGTCGTTGATTTTTTTATCCAACATGGATGCTTCAAGGATAGTAGAAAATAAAAAGAATTCTTCGTTTTTTGAGTATGATGATTCTGAAATTGGATAGGCTGGCTCTAATTCGACGTTCTTTTCGATACTTGTGTCAGCGTTATCAGCAATTTCTGTGCGTATTGCTATAAGTAATCTTGCTCTATAGCTAACTCCCTCCCCTAGACCAGTATTTAGGTTTGAATGCTGATCTACAAGAGTATAGTCTCTGATCGATCCGTAAAGGTGAATAAAGGATGGACCGAATGTAGGAAGGAATCCTTTTTCTCCGTCATTTGATACTTGCTTTAAATCGATGTAGTGTGTGCCGATTATTGAAGGTTTAACTGGATCTGCATCACGCAATTGAATCTGAAAGAATCAAATTGATTATGGGCAAAGTGATAAGAGTTTGAGACTTTTACCTTTATTCGCTGGCATAGTGGTGGAAACATTTCAGTGAATACTAGTTGTTCGTTCCATACAGGAGCATAGGCATTTTTCTTAACACTAGTTTTACCCTGTAAACAATAGCCAGTAAAATTATTTGTAAAAACTCTGAACAAAAACACTCTTACCATTAGACCAGCGAAAGAAACTTGAACATAAGGACTAACAAGATCTTTTGATTCTCCTGTAAAGGCTTTTTTCACGTTCGCCATAATTGAAGAGTTCATCCTTGGTAACCCATCTGCACGATATATTTTAACTAGAAAACGTGCTCGTTGTCTATCGATAGGAACTCCATCGGGCAATAGAAGATTTCTGTTAAAAATGGTTTGTTTGTCGATATAGATTTTTCAGATCTATTTTTTGTATTTTTGATACTAGATATGTGCGCTTACGCTTCAATGTCATCTGGATCCTTTTCGGATTTTTGAGGCACCTTAACTGTATCACCTTTACCAATGATACCAATATCACATTTTAAATATCCTTTTGGTCCACTATAGAAGTCATCTGGATCTGACAATAAAGCCCACTTATGATAGAATTGATGGTCTGTAATTGTAAATGTATATAGTTATAGGATTTTATACGTAGGTAGGTTCAAAGAAATGTTATTAAGCCGCCTTACTATTGAAGACGATACGTTCGATAAGTTCGAATTTGATTTTAATTTTTTTAAAGATAATTTCGTTTCGAATTCAATAATAGGCTCCAGACCCATTCCAATTGCTGTTGGAAGGCCATTCCGTTCGGGTCTCAAATCAATTTCAAATTAGGTTATTAATGATAATTTAAGCCGAGCTCAAGGAATAGGTCTGGCTAGTTGCATGAAAAATACATAAAATTTTCGTGCATCATGCTAAACTAGAATAAATTACAAGAAGCAATATTATGAAAGGCAGTGTGTATTTATAGCTAGATATTTTGGTGTTTATGATAGTTTTTGACAGTTTTATTTAAGCTTTATGTGAAAAGAATCAATTTCAGGCAATGCACAAGATTTTATGAGAATAAGTAAATGTATGATTTGCAAAATTTTACTTTTCATCTCGAGATTTCAGGCGATTTGTTTTGATTAATTTGATTAATTTTCTTTCCTGAAACATCATAAGTATAAAATGGATTTGTGTTTTAATTATGACTTGAGAGGATATTTGTCTATCAAAGAATTTTCCTAAAATATGAAAGCTCTGAATTGTTTGAAGCTATCCTTATAATTATTACTTTAGAGGCATAACATTCACAGATGTGTACAGATTATGTTTCCAAACGGATTAAATATCGGAGCTCATCCCCAGTGAATGCGAGAAAATTACACAATATAGATTACAGGTGATAATTGGTTTGCATTTCCTATAGCACAGCGAATTATACGAGAAGGTTTGATTATTTTACTTACATTTTTACTGCATGAAAAATTTAAGTCAAAAATGTATTATTCAGAAAAAATTTAAAGTTCATAGTATTGGTTTGCAAGAATTGAGTTAAAGCATAGATGACACAAGAGTTAGATGTTGCATGCAGTATTAAAAAAGTATACAAAATTTATATGGCTGGGTGGTCCATTCCGGAATGGACTACAACATTTGAAATGATGTATACACGTCGAGTGATTCATATTTTTTCGTACCTAAAGTGTTGACGAAGTCGATAAAATGTACACAAAACTGGTATTATAAAAACACTTGTTTTCGGCACGTTCTAAAACATGTTATGGTCCATTTCAGAATACACTACCCATTTAACAATCTGTATACTCTACTCTAGTATGCCATGCAACATCTAGTTCTTGTGTCATCTATGGTTAAAGTCACCATAAGAAAACCGAAGGATCAATAAAAGACGGGTTGAGAGGAAAACATTAGTTCTGATAATGCAATTGTATCGTACATATCAAGGGTGTTTTGGATCAAAGCATCTTAAAGCATGGATGTGTACCACGTTATTCCTCTTTATGAGGTGATGAAAAAATTGTATGAGAACTTTTCTAGGTGACATGACTTTGTTTCAGAGCTACACGGTATTAAACATATTTCCGACGTCTCCGGATTTAGGTAGTCAAAATCACTTACAACTTGTATACATTGCCTTCTTTATTACAGCCCATGGTGTTATAAAATGCGTATGTATGAGAAACGTGTCATTTGAAAGCTTTTAGTATTACACATTATGGAGAAACAAACATGTTTCATGTTAAAGAATTTATGTAAAATAAACAACGCTTCTGGTGACGATAATTCTAACGTCTATTTATATGTAAGTCAAAATGTTTATTTATATGAAAAAGAAAGTAATTGTGAGTATTTCAACAAAATTACGAGCTGTTTCCGCATTTTTCTAAACTATGCCCAATTTATTCTGAAATGATAGTACATCTTTCAAAACGAACGTTCTTTTTTAAGTTGAAGTCTTATTTCCCAGAAAATCATTATTTTCTAATGAATGAAAAATTCAAATACATAATATTTAAACTTATTACTTAAGTTGCATGATATTTGTTTGTTGGACTTCATATTTTAACTTTTTTTGGACTCCAATTTGTCATTCTCTAATTTTGAAAAGTTGTTTAGAAGCGAAAAGAGAAACAAAAATTTCGCTGCAACTCCTCGAATTGCTGTGTTTTATTTTTCAAAATTAGAAAATGTCAAATTGATGGTCAAAAACTTTAAATTAATGTTTTTATAAAATCTAACAAATAAATGAAATGTAATTGAAAGGAATTTAATTATTATATTGAATTCATAAGTATAATTATTATGCATTTGAATTTTTCATTCATTTGAAAATCATAGTCATGATTTGCAGGAGAAAGAGACTTCAAGCGTAAAAAAGCACTTTCGTCTTGAGTGAAAGATATACATCCATTTCGCAGCGAATTGGGTAGAGTTTGGGAAAATGCGGAAACATTTGTTTTTTTTTTAAATACTCAGAAGTACTTTCTTTTTCTTAAAAGCAAATATTCTGACCTATAAATAAGCGTTAGAATTATCGTCACAGCAAGCGTTGTTTATTTTATATAAATTTTTAAACATGAAATATGTTTTTCTTCCATAATGCGCAATGCTAAAAGCTATCAAACGACACGTTTCTCATACATATGGAAGTAAAGAAAAATATTGGAGCCACGGCCTGCAGTAAAGAAGGCAATATTGCGTAGTTTGTTGCTAACTGTTTTATTACAATAAAATTACTTAGGTTTAGAAAAACAAATATTGTGAAAATTGTTTTTGTTGAAAATTATTTTCACTACCAGCTGATGCAATTTTTTCATCAGCTTTCAAAGGGGATTCATTTAAGATACTTTCATTAGGAACACCTTGTATAATTAAAATATAATAAAAGGTTGTTTAAAATTAAAAAAAAAGTGTCTGAATTCGCTTTAAAAAATTGTATAACTAAAACTGACCATAAGTATCGAGTATCGAGCAAGATTAATCAGAGAAATAATTATTAAGCTCCTATGAATGTTGGCTGGAATACCTAAATAGATATTAATTAAAATGCTTAGGCATTTGCTGAAATGCGTCGTATATTAAATGGAATGCCTAGTCCACCTATTAATTGTCTACGTGAATTGACTAGGCATTAAATGACATGTTTAAGTATTTTATTGAACACTAGGCATTTAATGAAAATCAATTTTGTCATCTGAAATAAGATACCGTATTAAAAAAAAAAAAAAAAACAAAACAAAAAATGAATCCTGCAGGAATCGTTTGGATGTTAAGTGCCTGTTTAATCCAAAGGATCCGCTGTGCTGATGTCTGTTTTTCAATTGATTAGATGTTGTTTTTAGCAATTTTTCAATGCGACTTTTTCAAACTAAAGGCTGCATTCTAAGCCTACATAAAAGTGGAAAAAGTGGGGACTTAAACTACGGATGATCTTCTGGATCTACACTAGCATTATCCGACCCATGATAACCTACGGTTCTGTGGTGTGGTGGAAAGCAATGGATTTCGCCAATCATCAAAACATATTGGAAAAGATTCAGAGACTGTGCCTTGTTAGCGTAAGCGGCGCGCTCAAGTCAACCAGTACTCGGACTCTCGAGGTTATCCTCAATATACACCCCGTGCAGATACATATCAAGAAGGGGGCATCAATCGCAGCGCTGAGGACTGGATTCACGCTGGAGCAAGAGTTCCACACAAATCCATCTTTGAAATCGTGCAATCCATCGCTCCTGACATTATCAGGGGCAGCGACCTCCTTCTAGAGACTATACTGAAAAGCGAATTTAAATCAATAATTTTATCTAGGGCAGATTGGGCGTCGCACTCCGTGCTTTAACCATTAACAAACCCTCCAAAACTAAAGAAAATACCGGAGCACGTATTTTCTGTGAGGAGCCCCGTATGGAAATCGTCCTATCCCTTGAAAACCATGTGAAGTCAAGGCTACTCTTGAAGCAGGAAGGTATCGCTTTAACGTGGATACGGCGAACAAGGAGATTGCAATTTGCTCGGACAGCCAAGCAGCTGTAAAGGCCTTGTCAAAATCACCTTAAATTCTCTCTCGCTGTATAACAGGGTACTCGTTATGTGGGTGCCAGGTCACAACGATATCAGCGGGAACAAAAGGGCAGATGAGCTCGCTCGTTTTGGTACAACCTCAGAGGAATCTTCATATACAATCGGGATTGCACTAAACATTCTTGTATCCAAATTTCAGCCTGGGCTGACTGCCAACACAGTCGCCTCTGGCTGGATGATCCCACGGGCAGAACTACTAAGGAACTGTGGGGTAAACCTAACCCAAATCTAACGAAAAAGATATTGGGACTGAGCAACTCTGAGAACACTGATGTTAATTCTCACTGGGCACTATTTTCTCAGGTATCACCTGCACAAGATGAGACTTGTTGATGTTCTTATATGTAGAAGATGCGGAGAAGAACCCGAAACGGTGACTCACTTCTTATGTCACTGTCCGGTACTTTCCGGTAAGAGCTACAGATTCCTTGGCTTACATCTCCTGGAGTAACTGCATGAGGCAGGCAGGGAGAGTTGCAAGCTAATTCTGAATTTTTTTATGGCGTCTGGCTGGGACCTGTGAGTTATTGCTCATAGATCTAGAGGGTGAACAATGGGCCATGCTGTGGCCTAAGTTCCAGAGTCTTCCCCCCGAAGGACTCAACCTCTTTTCAATCCAATCCAATCTAAGCCTACATATATTCTTGTGATGATACAAAACTTACTTACTCTCACTGATTAAATCAAGATTGCACAACGATTTGGCTACCAATTCAGTGTGGAAATTTCTGAGAGCAATATTAGACTAAGAGCTGGCGACCAAAAAACTGGCGTCAATTTATAAACAAAATTTTCCATCATCATACTCTCTTAACATCGTGGATAAATTATTCGGAAGTCTGCCTGGCTTTCAGTAATGAAAGGCTCTATACGACGGCTCCGAAGGCTTAAAAAAATCATTTGATATCGCAAAGGCTGCTTTTTGATATGGCAGCAGATAATAATTTTTCATGTTCAATGGTAAAAATGGCAGACAATTTGATTGGCTGTCACGAAGGTGGTGGCAGACGGCAATAAAGACGCGCGAAAACGTGTATAACTTACGTCATATTACGATAACTCGGGAACACGTTCATTTATGCAGGCCACCCACCAAAGATGTAATTGTATTGCGCAGATACACTTCTCATATGCTGTATAAAAACCGCTCACCAAGAGAGCAATTGCATTGCATACTCCCAAGCAAAATGATTAAATTATAAAGGAATTGTTTTTATTCTATGAATATCTCATCCAAATATCGATGCTTTACGCAAAAGCTATACAAGTACTACGATAAGCTACAATGCAAAAAATAAAGATTAATTTTATTAGCCACAAACTATAATTGTTTTAATGAACGCTCTTATCCATTAATATTTTTGTTTTTAAAGGAATTAAAACAGCAAAATACCTGCGCATGCTTTATATTATCAGCGTTCGCCATTTTTCCATCAAGCTCAAGACGAAGCTAACCTGTTCGAAATCGTTTGCTTAACTTGATTTCGACAGCCAGCGAATAAACATAACCTCAAAATAAATATGTTGTCTATTTAAAATACTCAACTCGAATATTGGCTCGATGATGAAGCTAAGCAGATGTCTAAACTGTTATAAAAATTAGCAAAGCTCGGTGGTATAGACATAGATTCGGAAAGAGCTAGATTCGATGTTACGTCACTAGCTGTAATAACAATACGAAGATGAAAGCTTGGATTCGGAGCTGACGGATAGGCGCTTAGTATCGCCAGGGAATTTAGCCGCATTTGTGACATGGTATTACCAAAATAGATCTAACCCAGGGATTACACAAGATAGTACAGCTTGCATGCAAGCCTCCCTTCCAACGCGATTTTTAACTTGACAGCAGAAGGCAATTCGGTTGATATCTATTCATCTTGCATGCAAGTTAATTTAAAAAATGGCATTGAGGCGTAAAGTCATGGCTATATTGGAAAATTATAGCAATAAAGGAAGTAGCAGAATGATAAAAACCAAAGAAAAAGTTAAGAGGAAGGTGTTGGTAAATGATGTAATGCAAATGATCCCAGAAAATCTCATTTTTCCAGAATAAATTTATCAAATTCTCTCGGGCATTTCTTTTCTGCCATCTTGAAAACTGCATAATGTCAAATTACTATCACCTAAGCTGCCAGCCATTCCCTTTAACTCGTACACGAATTTGTCTATATATTTCTTTACTATTTTCGACACTCTCGTAGACCCACTTTTCGTCATCACAGCGAGCTGAAATTTGGTACACACGTTCATGTCGCGTGACAATTGAATCTGTCAAAATTTGAACCGGAAATTTCCATGGAAAACCCGGAAAATCGGGAAAAATCATTTGAAAATTTGGTACAAATTTGATTAGTGATAAATCCGTTTACCCGTTGTAAGCAATTTGAAAATACTAAAATTTACTTTAACAGCGGATACAGTTAATGTTTGGGAGTATTTGTATTGCCAAACTAAAGTGGTGGCAAAGGAGCTCACAATCACTACGTCTTCTGAGCGGATGCTGCCTGGTGTATAGATAATCGGTTTGGTTGGGACTGGACTCTTAGAGGTCTTGTGGAAAGAGTTCGCTTCAGTCTTGAGGAATTATACGCTTCTTCTGATTGAGAAATTGCTTTCTAGCATCCAGATTAAGACAGGACTAGTTCTTAAAGCCATTAATGGCCAGCGAATATACTATGAAACTGCCACAGTTACCTTCGTGGGTTGACATCTGAGGGCTTGATCTGAAATAATTTCTAGCAGCCAGATTAGGACTGTTACTAAAATGCTTTACAACGTCCAGATTAAGACTATAGTCTGTGATTGATTAGTGAACGGACTGGAGACCTTTGACGACTTGGTAGCTCGTTAGAGAACCTAGAATCTACCCACCCCATGTCGACTTGACGATTAAGTGAGAACAGCTACAATTCAGATGTAGAAAGACAGATATAATTCAGATATGGAGTCAAGCCGACCCTATGTCGACTTGATGGCCACCATGAGGATAGTTACAATCGAGGTTTTGTCAGCCGAACGCATTTTTTAAGCAACTGGTTGTCAGCCCGTCCATACCATACTAGGCAGGAGGAACTTCTATAATTAAAAACTTATACAGGTTTTGAGAAAATAACATCTGTTTTCTGATTGCCAGGTGGAACTCTTTTCAGATAATCCTTTCGTTATTTTAAATTTCGTGTTAAATGGATTACATACTTTTATATTTTCTTAAAATTTCTCTCTGCAGTCTCTATAAAATTTCAGTTAACGTTAAAAACTAAAAAACAATTCTTGTGTTTTTACTTTTATACAATTCCAGAGCATATCGAGCTCTTTCCAATTTGTCATCAGCAAGATATTTCAAAAAAACTTTTGCTAAAATTTATTTGCAGTGATTATACCGGTTTTTGAAAACTATCGAATGTACAGTCTGGAATGAAAGTGTCGTCAAAAATGTACCACCAACTGTTGAATCAAATTGATAACTCTTTCGAGGATAAATATATAGAGATGTAGCGTTCAAGGAAACTAATTAAATATAAGCTTTCAGGTGTGAAAAAAAAATCCAAATTCCAATACATCCGAGTTATATGAACTTATTGGCATATTGATCGTAACCCGATATTCTTATGTTCCAGCAAAAAGAATCAAAAGAAGTAGAACTATCTTCAGAACGAAATCAAATCATACATATACTATATAGTACACATCGTCGAAACATTCTTTACATTCTGGAATTTTATCGATTACAGTCTAGAGTAGCTCAGTGATCGTATTTTCAAATTTCGAGCTTAGATTTATGTACTAAAAGAATATTATGCAAAACATTTTCACCTGAAACAAGATTTATCGTAGGACGGAACAATAATACTGTATTTTTATCGCCGCAGCTTCGAAATATATCAAGGTCACAACCCGGTAGTGAGTCCAAAATTTGTCTACCAATATGGAAAAAATTTTATTCCATGATCGAAAAATTCGATGATTCTTTAAAAAAATTGTTATCATGGAACTGGAATGATTCGTACACATTTTATTCCGATAACCTGTCTGCTACCAGTAAAAAAGGACTATTTTGTGCACTATAATATGGATCGATCTGGTAATATTGGAATAAGAAATGGTTGAAAATAGGTGGACTATGGAAAAGTATCAGTTACAAATGTTTGTAAACAGTCTACGAATGTTCCTATTTTGTTTTTAGGTTGTTATGATTTTTTTGTCTTTTGGAGAATATAACAGACTTATGGGTGGCAGAGACTGTATGGACCAAAATGTAAGAACTTATAGAATGTTTGAGGAAAACGTTATGACGCTTCAGTTCAGAATATATAGGTTTTGCTTCATGGAGGTGAATTAGGAGTCCGGAAACGAGCTTTCTTACTTAAGCTTACTTAAGTTTAGATGACAATTTTTTTTAAAAGACCATAACAGATCGTTTTTATGCTTATTGATGTGAGTAGAAAATTTTACAAATTTTCAGAATAGGTAGGTATTGAGGTGTGCGGAAAATTGCTCGCCCACAATTTAATATTTGTAATAATAATGAAAGAGTGGTGAAACTAGATGGACATGTACAGTCACCATATATTTGCAGGTTAAAATCAAAGCAAAGGTCGGCAACCTTATTGCCACGGCTGGCGAAACACAAATTTATTGCCGACCTATGGTCAAAAGGGATCAGGGGATTAACTAACGATTTTCCAGAGCTGGGCAAGTACCAAAGAAAAAGTACTTAAGTACAAGTACAAGTACCGGAGGCCTGAGTACTTCAGCGTAAGTACAAGTACCGCATGTATGAAAAGTACTTGTAACTAAGTACTAAGTCTATAAAAAGTACTAACTACTTTTTGAAGTATTTTTTAAAGTACTTTTTTTGAATCATTGTACGTTGGCAGTAATATACTGAAGTTTGGCAAGTTCAGTTAATAGATATTAATAAATAAATACCTTTTGAAAACTATAACATGTATAGTAACCAGTGGCTACTATTTGTAGTTTTTTATAGTTTTCGACGCAGCAGGTAGAGTAAAACTTTCACCTCTCATTGCTACACTCATAAAAACTATTAGAGGTCCGCCCAAGCACACCCATTATCGCCTCCAATAATGCATAACAATTCTAAGAAAAAAAAATTCCAGGAAATTTCTAAGAAAATATTGAGGCCTTACCTACATCAGGTCGAGGCACCGTTGATTTTATATTGGAGCGAGGCATTGCTTACTTACCCTTGGTTGTGTCCACTGACGTCTATAAAATAGACTGCTTACTTTTCTATTTTACGTGGGCACAATTACTTGTGTCAAAACGAGTTCGTATCGTATTGTACACGCAGCTCGGAAGGTGAAGTTTTTATCAGTAGTAACCCTAAATGATTAATTTAAAATCATTTATTTCGACGAATCCACTATTTTATTTGTTTTCAGTTCTCTCTCAGTTGGTATTTGGTGCTTAGACCGAAAGAGTCAGCAATATAGAAGTAAGCCCACTTTTTGCAATCCATATTATTCATGTCAGTGGTTATGTCATCAAGGCGAGGCATCGTCGATTTTATATTCGAGCGAGACGTTACTGGCTTTTGTTCTACTTGCCCCGTTTTGTTTGTATGTTATTAGTTTGTCTAAGGTTCTGCCTTGATGCGTGAGTGCGGCACATGCTTTGACAGTTCTTTGCGTGCTTTAAAACTCAATAAAAAAGGAGTTGCGTTAGAGATTGTATTATCTTTTCTACGAAGAGTTAGATATTTGTAGGTACTTAATAGACTCAGAAATACTTAAGTAAAAATCTTGGTACTTAAGTACAAAACTAAGTCTTAAGTACAAATAAATAGACGCTAGTACTTATGTTCAAGTACTAAGTAGGGGCATTTCAAAAGTATTGAGTAATAAGTCTTAAGTAATGAAAATGTACTTTAAGTAGTACTTAAGTATTTTTTTACTTAAGTATTGCCCAGCTCTGCGATTTTCTAATGAAACGAAATCTACCCAGCGCGATAGTAATGGTCTATTTCTTTGTTTTTTTGAAAAGGACAATACGAAATGTAAGAAACGCGAAAGACTGTCTACCAGCAACTCCAAATACACTTTCCGAATTACAAATACCGGAATTTTATCAAAAAACATTGGAATGAGAACAGTTTTTATTGTTTGACAGTAACGATAGTAATAACAGAATATTAATTTTCTCTAGAAAAGACAATTTAAATTACTTGTCACGAACAGAAAACTGGTACGCAGATGGAACTTTCAAGACTGTGCCGTCTTTATTTCAACAATTATATACAATCCATGCAATTGTAATTAATAAATCTGTTCCAGCAGTATTTGCGCTTTTATCGAAAAAAACCGAAGAGGCATATACAAATTTTTTCGACGAGCTAAAACGTTTGGAACCCAATTTAGCACCAAAGTCATTTATGGTTGATTTTGAGCAAGCTGCGTTAAATGGTTTTAAAACTGTGTTTCCAGGAGCGTCCCTTAGAGGGTGTTTTTTTCATTTTACGCAGTGTTTTTATCGCTGCATTCAACAAAATGGTTTGCAAAAGCGATATCAAGAGGATAGTGACTTTGCGCTAAAAGTAAGAATGATACCCGCTTTAGCTTTCATTCCCGTTGTAAATGTAGAATGAAGTTTCGAAGAGTTATGCGAGAACGTTGAGTTTGAAGATAATTTGCAACCTGAATTGGATTATTTCAAGGACACGTGGATTGGTAGGCCAAATCGACGTTGTCGTTGCAATCCTCGGTTTCCTCTGGACTTGTCTAACTGTCATAGTGCCGTTCAAAATAGCTTGCCAAAAACCAACAATTCTTGTGAAGGTTGGCATCGTTCCTTCACTGAACTAATTGGTGCACAGCATGCAGGTATTTGGAAGTTTATTGCCGCATTAAAAACTGAACAAAGCATGAATTCCGGAAAAATAGAACAATATATAAGCGGCTGTGATCCTAATATGTCAAGAAAAATATATCGTGATTGTGCGAAAAGGATAGAAAGAATTGTAGGCGATTATCCAAATAGAACATTGATCGAATTTCTGGGCGGCATAGCTCAAAATTATAATTTTTGAATACTTATATTGTACATATTTCGCTCATATATTGAATTATTGTCACTTTACGAAAATAATGCTTTGGTTATTTAATTTTCTTTATTAATATTGTTTTATTTTTATTTTTGCAATAAATCTTAATCTTGATCCTTCTTACCTTCTTAATCTTCTTTATAAATACTTTTAGTTGACGACAATTGTTTGTGAATAATAATTGAAAATATATGTTTATGTTATGTAATAAACGTGTTTCTTAATCTATATTATCTGTATTCATGTAAATGCAGATGTGTTAGTTATATGCGAGCAACTTTCCTGGCGAGCAACTGTGTGGCGAGCAATTATGTGGCGAGCAACTTTCCTGGCGAGCGATTGTGTGGCGAGCAATTATGTGGCGAGCAACTTTCCTCGCGAGCAATTGTGGGCGAGGAATTGTGGGCGAGCAACTATGGGCGAGCAATTTTCCGGTAATCAGGTATTGATTGTAGACCAACAGAAGATTTTCTCGCGATCGAAATGCAATCGCTGTTAAAATGAATTACATAGTGAAGGCACTTAAGGACCTATAAGGAAGCATCTAACTAGCGACAATATCTAGGTATATTTCAAACTTGTGCCATTTGAATTGATGTTAAATTTTTTTTTTGTTTTAGTAAATAATGCTTGTTATTTTATTATCATCAAATATATCAAAATATCTAAAGCTTCAACATATCTCGCATCTACTTCGTCAAAGAATAATTATCAACATGCCGGCAGTTTACATATGTAAACCTTGTATTACACGATTTTCAATGTTTACACACAAAACACATATCATCAGTTTCCACATTCATATATCATCCACATATGTACACAACATTTATTCATTGTACGCTTATATTTCTCTATTTCTCTATTTATTTTTGTGCTCAATATACTTATATACATAAATTTACGTAGGAGCAACTCCACATCGAATAAATCTTCTATGTTCTATGGCAATCCTTAAGCTCTATATAAATAGCAAAATCAATTCAAACTTCTACTGCTACAGCTAAAGTATTAGCACGTTACCTTTTTGATTCCAAACAGTAGCAACATCCAACTTAAAAGTACCAATCAACTTATTAGGACGAAGGACACTTCTACTTTGCAACACCTTCGAGTATGTGGTAGACATGGTTATGAATTTAGGCAGAGTGTGTAGTAGTGCGACAAGTATTTTGACATGATAATTTGTGGGAAGATTGATGATGATATGAAGAAATGTTGTTTTTTTTTTTTTAAGATAGATGCGTAAAAGAGAAAAAGGGAAAAAAGTGAATTTTGTTTTATAACAGTTAATATAATAATTATAATTTAAAAGGAATTGAATTCTCTAGCAGTACATATGAATTACAAAAATTGATGAGGATTCAATTCTTTTCAAAGTTGTTGTTTTTTTTTAATTATTTTAGTGTAAATTTAGACAAAAAATTATAATAAATTAATTTTTAAGCTCAAATATACTTATAACTATACATATATATATATAACATATAACAGAATACTCTTGGAAGATTTAAAATAGACACTTATTATAACAACAGTCGAACAGTGTAGATGTATAAATTGTAGAACAGTTACAACATATTATGTGAACAAGTAAAAAAAGCATTTAAAGGAGAACACAAGCAAACAATACCCGCTGCATCGTAGACAGTCTTCAAATCAATCTTAAATGAACCGATTAATGTGCCCGGACGTAAAAACTTCCTCGAATGTATTACCTGGGCGGGACAAATCTAGTTAACAACAAAAACTCCTTCTAAAAACACGAAATCATAATAAAAATTTGCATGCATGTTTAATAATTAATGTTCCATGTTGGTTCCAAGTAAGAAATTTGGACTTGATGTTTATATTATGTAATTAATATCCTGTTTCAAAGGATCATCAGCTTACATTCATAATTTACTATCTAACAATTTATTATGCACAAAAAAAAAATGAGCGGAGTTGTTTACATGAAGCTTTTGTTTGAGATTTTGATCGTTATGCTCCCTAGAGAGAAGAGAGAAAACACAAAGGGGAACGTGTGGTAAAACAGGCCATTTAGGTAAATCGATACCAGTGCTGGAAAATTTCAAGAGTAGTACAATTTGCTGCCAAAGCGGAGTACTTTCGGAAAAACCGGATTACACGACTAACGAAATTTAATGAATTCAAATTAATTAGAATGGAATCCTGAAATCATATTAGTGTGAATAAAACCCATTTTAATTGAAATGATTCATATTTAGATTTTTAAATAAATCTTTATATGTCTAGTATTATTACATTATTTATATTTTTTTTTTATTTTATTTTTAAAAATTTCCCAAGAATTTTTTTCCCAGCAATAAGAATTTCTTAAGTTTAGTTGACAGCTGTTGATTTAAAAGATTCATTCATTAATTGCTGTGATTCATATAATCATACTTGCATGAAGTAAAAAAGTTCTGTCATGAAAATTTAGTTATTCCTGAGAAGAGCATAATTGCATCTTAGACAACTTACATCTAGATGTGAAAACCTCACAAAAAAGCGCTCGAATTAAAACGAGCTAATCACCCTCTAATAAAAAGCTTTATACACTCCTTCTCTCTCTTGCTGTATTATGCCACATAAATTCTTCGCAGTGATAGCTTTCTTTGGTCGAATAGATTTGAAAGAGCTACGCCTGAAAATGTAAACACAAAAATAGATGTCCAAAATGCAAAATCAAGACGAATACGAAAAATTGATGTTTTTGTCATTTTGTACCGGCCAATGCTCCCTTCCTATGGGATATATCAAGCTAAATTTTTTTGTACATTAAAGGTAAGAGTGTTTACATTATTTGCCTAGTATCTAACAAAACGATCAATAGTCCCGATTATATAGTAATTGTGACAAATTCATGTAAAGGTGAGGAAAATTTTTGGAAAAAAATTGATCAAAGCACTCGTAAAACACTATAAAATGTCATAATTAAAAAAACATAGTATGCTATGTGATAGTACTCGTCGAGACCTTTCATATGATATATGACATGGTTTCATGGTTCATATACCCCTCCGTAGGTACCTCCACCCCCTCGCTTGAAGCACTTCGGGAAAAAAATTTTGATGCAAAATTTTTGCTGCTATCAATTAACTCAGTAAAACTGCATACTCAGTTTTAGTGATTGTATACCCCAATTGGGAATTATAATAGAAAAACCCATATTTCCCCTCCCCCTCTGTTTAGGGCAACTATACTAAAAAACTGTAAATGCCAAAAAGTCAACCCTCATCGACTACCCTTATAAAATCTTTGAATCATTCAAATCGGTTCAGATCTGACAGAGTTATGGTGGTAAATGTGAGACCTCAAATTGATGGTCAAAATGCAAAATTCCATTTTTTCGCGAAATTTAAAAAAATTTGAAATTTTTGAATTTTCATTTTTTAACAGTCAGTATTCCGTTCCTATGGGAGATATCACCGTAAATTTTTTTCCAAATGAAAGTTTATAGTGTTGACATTATTTTCTTAGTATCCCGAAAAAACTGAGGCATTGGGATCATATACTAATTAAAAGAAATACACAACAAAGTCGGAAATTCGACCAGAAAAGTGTAATAAAACACTGTAAAACTGTGCAAAAAAAAAACAAAGTATGTCATGAAATTTCTTTAAAAAAGAGCTTTCATTTAAGATATAAATTGTGCCCCTCCTAAAAATTTTTTTCAACCCCCCCCCCCTAAAATCTTCAATTGAACGCCAATGGAAAAAAGTTGGACTATGAATTGTACCCCCCATTTAGATGAAGAGAACTGTATACTTAGTTTTTCGATTGGACTTAATTGTACAAAGTTATGGCGGTGTGAAAATTAAATCTAGTACTACAATACTAAAAAGTGCAAATGAAGTAGTAGAAGAAAAGTGAGTATGACGAAAATTGGCAAATAAAAAAAAAACTAATTTTGACCGATCAGAATTTTCCGATTCCACCTTAAAGTGCGTCATGTCAATGGATTTCCAAAGTCGATCTAGTACAATTTGAAAAGCGAAATCTAGTTTAGAATATGCTTTTTTTTTTATAAATTTTAAATATACACATATACACATGACTATTCCACGATTTCAAATGGAAAAGTTATTTAATAAAGAAAAAATTGAATATATCTGCCCCCCCCCTTGGAAAAATTGAAAAAACGTAGTACCCTATACCACCCGAATTAAAAAATAAGCCGACCCGTATCTGTCAGATTTTTGATCTGACAAAATTTGTAGGAGCTAGAGGGATCAAACGAAAACACCATTTATATGTACGAAAATTTGGTACTTTCAAGTATGAACTAACTTTATATGTATGGCAACCCTAAATGTTAATTTCATCTAAAAGTTAGCAGGCTATGAGGAGTTTCATTTAAGCTTTTAAAATTGAAAATTCCTCCGTAATGAACAAAGTTATTTAACTTAAAAAAAAACTTTACCCCTTTACCCCTCCCGATGCGAGCTCATCCGAAAAAATCTGACTTGACCAAACGATGTAGAACATTAATGCGCATGTCTCTATTAAATTTGGTGAAAAACAGTTTTTCCCCTCTCCAACAAAATCAAAGGGGGAAAAGGGAAATCCGGCCACGCTAAGCAGTAGCCAATCTTGTTTACGATTTAATACCATGTACCAAAAGTTGCCATCACCCACCAATTTGTCTGGTGAAATCGTGGCGTAAAAGTCGCCATCACTTTTTAAAAAGTGATCCGGGTTTATATGGAGATTTTTTTTTATCTAGTTGTATGTTATCTGTGCCTGCATAAAGCAAATTATTACAAGTGCGTCTACTAATAAAATACATAAATTTTATCATTAGTTTAATTAGTGAAAAATTTTGAATTTTCAAAATATTTGTAAGAAATTTTAATACAGTCACCATGCAAAATTGTATTGACAACTTCAGTCGCTTCAGTTTTTCTGCATTTCAAATCTTTTACGCGGACTCCAGGAGCTGTTTTTTGATGTTTCGGAACAAATAAGACTCACACGGGGTCAGGTATGGATTTTAGCAGGAATGCTTGAGTATTTAGAAGACACCCACCTTTTAAAGGCTGTATCGCAACTTTTCCCTTGTACACGGGCGCATTGTCATACAAAAGTGACACTTCTTTGCTTTATTTTCCTTTCGTTTCATTTTAAACTGCCTTGCATGGAGACATTATATCACTTACCTATTAGCATAGATTGTACAAGAACTAGATATCGCATGCAATACCAGAGCAGAGTATACAAATTTTATTTGGATGGGTAGTCAATTCCTGGACCACAACATTTGAAATGATGGATACGATACGTCAAGTGATTTATATTATCTCGCATCTGCCATATTGAGGAGTTAAATAAACATTTGCAATCGGCATATTCTAAAACATATTGTGGTCCATTCCGGAATGCATTATTCATTTCATAATCTGTATAATCTGCTCTATTTAGTTATTGTGCCATCATGTTATAAGTTATGATTTGCTCAGGTAAGAGCGCTCGTAAACCGCTGACATCTCCTCCAAAATAGTGTTTGACATAAATATTTTTCCTTATTTTGTTAAGAACGATATTCAATTTTCGTCTTGAGTCACATTTGTCTTACATTTGATTTGCACTTGGGCGATATCTTGTACGTTATTCAACCGATTGGATTGAAAGTTCGTATAAACTTATAATGAATTGGACAATGCAACTACTAGTTCCCATCCTCACCCGGATTAAACCTCTCCAATCCGCAACTTGTCCCCTTTGTATATGATTTATGTTTCGTATCATTTCCACGTTGTCCATATTTGGAAAATCATTTGATATTTCACAATCAACAAAAAATCTCACCAACAAAATATACTACCGTACTAAGCGGCGCCAAACTTTTGATTTTGAATTTTTGATTTAATTCGACTATGCCTAACTTCCTGTTATGAGATGCCATCTATTTTGTACCCAGTTTCCATAGAAAATGAAAGTTATAAAAGTCACATCTCTACAATATCTTTCATTTACTAAGTCATAAACAATGTGTCCTAACTTAAAAAGTCGTAAGTAGAAAATTTAGTGGCGTTTATGACTTTTTAACTTACTAAAAATCTGGTGCAAGTGTAAGCATACAACTAAGCTACAAACGTGAGAAGCGATGTGATGCAATTGTAAAAGACTGTATAAGAATGCAAAAAAAATCTCTACGTCTCCCTTACACTTCCGTCATATGTCAACCACAACCCTTGTCTTCCTCACTAAGTTCATAGGCTTAGTACACACCTAAGAGAGAAAGACAAGGATTATAGTTGACATATGACGGAAGTGTACGCGAGACGTAGAGATCTGGGTTTGATTCTTAGTTTGTTATGTGGAGATTGTATGGTACCCCATTACTTGTTAAAAATTAATTTAACGTGGAGTGTAAACCGGGTTTTCAAACGATACCCCATAAGATACAAAAAAAAATTTTTTTAGAATACCCCCCAAATATAAAGCTCTCTGGGATGGCGGTTTTGGACTAAAATTTAATTTATTTTTAGTGCAGTTACGGTTCAAGTTCGATTTTTAAAACTATTAGTGGATTGAATTTATTATATTAATACGATTTATTTTGTAACTTAGTTTTATCTTTCATCATCTGATTTCTAATACTTGTTACACTTCTATTTTTAACATTCTATAATATGTATAACCAGCAAGCAGATGTGGCATTCAGTTTATTTACATACATTGAGCAGTAAACATTTCGCTTCACTGGACACTGAATTCATCAGGCGTGTGCAAACGCACACTAAATAAAGTCAATACATAAACCGAATCGCTTTGCTTTAAGGCCAGATGGCGCAGTGAAGTTCAATTAGTTGCAGGCATTCCCGATGTCGTAAGTTTCAAGAAAAACTTATTGGAGGCGCCGCCCGCTAGTTTTTTTTTTTTGCTATAAAAGGCCTATAAAGCAAAGGGATTTGTATTTTAATACAGCTTGCCGTCACGCAACAAGCTATAAAATAAAGACATCGCGTATCTAATAGTTTGTTTTTATCTTTTTCGGACAGTTAAAGTGTTAGAGTAAAATAAAGTCATAAGTGAATTCACGGTCAAAATTAAAGCCTGTAGGAAAATGTTAAACAAATATCCCGGGATATCGGTTCTGTTAAAATCTTCTTAGTTGAAGTTAGTTTCGTTAAACGCGTAATACCTGGACTTCAACTTCTTCGGGATTTGCGTCAGATAATACCAATTCCGAAGAAGACATATTTCAAAAGCATCTCGGATTTCAGACCAATTACACTAATCTCCAAATTGGGAAAACTTCTGGAGAGATTAGTGAAACAACATATTGATGACACTTGCGTGGAGAAGGATATGGAGCAGCTTCAGCTATTTTGGATTCAAGGCTATGTACAATACTCTGCACCCGATATTAAAATTTCACACTACTGTGATCCAAGCCCTCGATAAATGTTTTCTTGATATTGAGAAGGCCTTCGACTTCATCTGGAGATAAGTCTAATCTCCAAACTTATAGGATTTCAGTTCCCACCCTACCTCATTCGGATGGTAAATAGCTTCTTCTCCCAGAGACAATTTTTTGTGGAAATAAAAAATTGTACACCTGCCTATAAGAACATAAAAGCGGGAATCCCGCAAGGCTCAGTACTTGGGCCTTTTCTCTTCAACCTGTTCACGTTTGACCAACCGCAGAATAGTTGAGGAGTCACAAACTTTCTCTACGCGGATGACTCATTGACATATGCGCACTCCAAATCTCCCAAATTAGCGACTAAGAAAGTGGGCGAACAAGCGTTACGAGTAATATCGTAAATGGGACATAAAGATCAACGTCTCTAAATCGAGAACTGCACGTTCACGCAGAGGCGTATGTCAAAACGCAAGAAACATCGAAATCACTATCAATAATGAAGTGATAAAACCCACCAAGAGCGCCAAGTACCTAAGTATAAATTTCAATGAATTTTTTAAGTTCAACCTTCATGCAAAGGCAGGTGTTAGGAAAGCAAACTTTGCACTCAGCACATGGTCAGTCCTTGAATGAGATATAGGAATGTTCTCACTCTGAACACCAAACTGCTGATGTATATGCAGCTCATTACTTATTTCTTATATGGCATACCATATCGCTAACATATATGGAGATCCTTCCGAAATTCGAGAGAAAACCACTCCGAATCTGCACCGCACTCTACCGGAGGCCCTATGGAAAACATTATTGCAAACTAGTCCTGTACGAGAAAGCTGGTATCTCTCGGATACACGGCTACCTGGTTGAGGTAATGAAGAAGCCGGTAACCAAAATCCCCAATCACCCAAATCCAATTGTCCAAGAAGTAATAAATTTTCCCCACTTACCCAATAACAAATATTTATCGCCTCTTTGTATGGTAAACTGTCATGGAAAATACTACCGCGAAGGAGTTTTTACCCTTTTCAAGGAAAAAGGAGACAGGTACTGCAGCTAGGAGAGGAATAAGGAAGGGGGATTGTAGCCTGCAGGACAGGATATACGAGAACTACCTAAAGAAAAGATCCGAATAAGTGAAACTTTAAGCAGCACTAGGATTGGAAAGCAGAGGCAACCTGAAGATTTTTACATAAGTTATGTAGCTAGTACTTAAGCTAGTTATGTAATAGATTTACTTAATATTTTTAGTTAATTATAACTAGGTAGCGCTAGCCGTAGTTTAGAAGTAGGTAAGTCATATGTTAGTTAGTAATTCATATATTTAGAAAGTAAGAAAATTCAGCTAGCTTAATTGAATACAGGGCCAAAGAAAAGCCCGTAGGAATTATAATCAGGGATTAAGTCTAGATAAGAAAATATTATTAGGTTAAGCGTAAAATTTTTTTTTAACGTAAATAAATAACTTGACCTTGAACTTGGGCTTTGTGACAGTCTCATCAAATTCTTTGCTTGCGACACATTAAATTGCAATCTTCCTACCAATCTTGGTCGTAACGCATTAACTTGCGACCTTAGTACGCAAAAAAAGCCTCGTCGTGACACATTACACCAAAATATATTTAAATTCAAATTATATTCACCAAAAAAATTAATCTTCTTTCTCTATCATTACAGTACATCCAACAAATTAATTTTTAAGTAGCCATAAGTGACGTATACATTTGTATCTATTTATTGTCTGCTAGGCTCTGGTTATTTGTCATCACTTGGCTGTGTAATAAACAATCTTTTTGTTGATTGTTTGATTGATCTGTTTTATTTATTGACCCGACACCCACTTTATTTATTGTTGAAAGCCAGGAGTTTGTACAAGGGTTATTATCTAATTAATCTTTTCGAAAAGCTTTAAGCTAAAAAATCTAGAAATCACACGTCCCTCACATGTGTGGAATATATGTGTAGAAACAACATAAAAAAGGCCTTACTGTGTTTACTTTACTGATTATACATATAGCGAAAGCTACTCCTTTAGCTGTGATTTTATTCTCGGAAATTATAAGTAGGTATCTATCCCAGTGGGATACTTAAGTTTTAAATTTCTAACTTGCTTTGATCATAAGCTACTTAAGAATACAAGGAGCAGTCCCTCTAAGGGAATCTTCAGAGCTGGTAATGATAAGGAGTTTTAAGTAAGTACAAACCCAAATAAATCTTAATCCCAAAGCACTCACAAAGTGAAAGAAAAATGAAGCTTTATTACTACGTGACTTAAATCACTATGAGAATTTTCATTTCCTGTAGATTTAAGATTATACACTGCGCTCATGTATGGCAAAATGGGATAAGCGGCAAAATGTAAACTTTACTGGAGAGTGATTTAAAGTTTAAAATTTGGTAAAAAAAAAAATTATTAAAAATGAGCAGATTTTTCAAAGTTGTACCTTTAGAAAGCCCTGAAATTCACCTGTAATTGATGGAATTGATATTTTTCTACACTATATGTATTAATATAGATGGCATTAGAACTAGATATCGCATGGATACCAAAGTAGACAGTACAGATTGTGGAATGTCGGAAATAGATCCCACAACATATTTTACAGTATATGCCGACAAAAAATATTGTTTTAACAGCAATTTTGTGTCTGTTTTATTGACTCAACACGACAGATGCGAGCAAATATAAATGACTCGACGTGTATCCATTATTTCCAATGTTGTGGTCCATTTCGGAATGTCCCACCAGCCATTAAGTCACAAAAACAGAACAAGTGAAAAACTCCTAACTAAATAAATGTTTTAAATATGTCAGATGGTAAACAAACGCAATTATCATATTTATTGCTTTTTATGTAAGGAAAAAGGGGCCAACGTTATTTTTGTCAACTTTTTAAAGAATAATCATAACCTACGTGAAATAATAAGTTCCATAAGATTCAAAGTAAACTGGCATAACCTTCATAATTACACACAACTGATGGAAGAAAAAGACTGGACTTAATAGTTTTGGATTTAACTAGTGCTAGTATTATTATTATTGTCTAAAATAGTCAACATTAAAAAAATTACTCTTCTACTAAAAAAATATAGTGATTTTAGGTACCCAAGAGGCTACGGTTGCAAAAATCTCTTCGACACAAACTGATAAATCTCTCATTGTAAAGACGCATTAAAAAAAGGAACAGTCTTCAGACCTTTTTATAAACTAATATAGTATAGGGTCCGCCAAATAACTTTTTTTTTTGAAACAGGGCGCAAAACATCGAGCTTCGGCTGTGTGGCACGTAGCGCCATCCTGTTGAAACCAAATGTTGCCAATATCCTCCTCTTCAATTTTCCTGAACAAAAATTCGTTCAACATGGCCCGATAACGATTGCCATTGACTGTAACGGCCACTCCTTGCTCATTTTCGAAGAAAAATGGCCCAATTATGCCTCTGGACCAAAATCCGCACCAAAAAGTGACTCGTTTTGGGTGTATCGGCTTTTTAATGTATGCGTGCGGGTTTTCTGTGCCCCAAATGCGACAATTTTGCTTGTTTACATACCCGCCAAGATCAAAATGAGCTTCATCCGAAAAGATGATTTTTTTGGCAAAATCGGCATCTTCCGTAAGTCGATCGCAGGCAATATTTCCCAGCGTTGTTCAAGCGTATACACAACCATATTCGTTCAGCGGAAGAATAAAACTAATTATCTGTCAAATCAGACATGAGCTAAGTGTTACCATTCACGAAATAAGCACTAGTTGAAAAAAAAAAACGTTAGATGGCGGACCCGATATAATATCAAAATTATTGACTCATTCAAAATCACTTCTATGTTTACATTTTTTTATTTTTCCCTGACGGGAATCGAACCCATACTTGTTACAATCTGTCAAAGATGGAGAGTAGAAGAATTTTAAGAACTTTTATTTTTAACGATTCTAAATCAAATCATAAATACAAGAGGAAAACACAACCGCCTCGTCCGGGATTTGGAACCGGGACATTCCGTTTCAAATACCGGACGAAGGAGGTTGTTTTTACCTCTTGTATTTATGATTTGATTTAGAATCATTCTCTCTCTGGAACTCTGTCTTTTAAGCTAGCAGCAGTATGGATGGTTATATATATTCTTTATGAAAAGCTGCTGGTATGACTTTGTCTTTGCAGATATCTTTCTCATGCAGCTAGAAGTTCACGTTCAAAACTCATTCGATAACTATTAAAATTACTATTTTGGTTGAATATGTTTGAGACCTCTCTCAAGACTGAAATATTGTTTCCTTGAAAACTATTGAACGATAACGCACTTGGCTGGCAGCCTTGTTACTATAACTAAATATTCACTGTTACACACTAAATTAATAAATATTAAAAATTATAAATTTAATTATTATATTACATTGCGTTCTTATTAAAGAATTCCTTTATTAGGTACTTGCTAAGGCATGTGTATTTGTGTATTTTTATTGCAAAATAATTATAAACTCATAATAATAATTAAAAAAAAAATTGAACTAAACTTAATAGTGGGTGCAGTCTCCTTTCTTTAAATAAAATTCAGTAATTTTTCTGAGCATTGAATTCATCAAAGATTAAGCGAATCAGACGAAATTTAGGCCCAAGACTTGATGAGCTTGTCACGGAATTCCGAAAGAGTACTAAATTGTTTTCCACCGATATTAACGTCGTGCACCGCGATGTTCTACAGACTTTTTACGGGGTTGAGTTCTAGACTTCTTGCCAGATACTAACATCGACATTATGTCGGAAAACATGGATTGGATAATTGCCTTTTGAAAGAGGCAGTTTTCAGTAGCAATTTTGTCTCTATACTCAAATAATCCAACTTTGGTAATTTATGGCAGGTCTGCAAATTAACACAAATCAATAGAAAGTAAGTCGTTGTTTTCCTTTTATATCCAAAAGCTGCCTAAACTATAAGTCCATCCCAATCTAAATTGCGACTGAGTCGGAACACATACGTCCCTCTAATAAAATTGACAGGCATTAGGATCGTCCAAATTAAACATTTCGATCAGCAGAACATGGCGATCTCATCAGGACAGCACTGAGGCAGTTCAGCTTTCTACACTACAGTGAACTCAGATGCCCAAATAATTAATGGTGGAATATATGAAGATTTTTTAAAAATCTAATATGAATAATTTTATGGAAAATGGGTTTTCTTCAGTGAAGACAGCAGGCAGTTCAGGGTTTCAGTCCTGTTGAGATCGTCTTATGTTACTGATCGCAACACTCAGTTATGAAATTATGAAATTTTGATTTTCGACCTTAAGCCAACAAACGCATAGTGCCACGATACTTGTCTTTTAATTCACTACTAATTGCAGTAGGTTTAAATATTGCCTGGATTTCGAAAGAGTAAAACTTAATCCCCCATTTTTATTAAACTTTCCTCGTCTATAAAAATTATCTTAACTTAGATTTAACTTTGCTTGCTCTCATGCCTTTCCTTACTGCTGCGTTTACAATACGTCATTTTTACTGTCCGTAATGGTAAATTTTCGACCAGATCTCTTTTTTTGTTCCGTACCCCATATTTTACAAATGTCTCTACAGCAGACGGTGATTTTTTATATTTGTTTTTTGCAAATTGACTACATAACACCTTTGCCTCCCTGTAGAATGTTCTTTTAGTTCTCTCCTCCATAGTTAAAGACCTACCAAGTGGTATTTTGTCAACACACGTCTCCCTTTAAATTTTTTCGACATATCATCGGTAACACTGCATAGCTGCGTAAGTTAAAGTCAAAATAAATTTTTTAGTAAAAACTAAACTTTTTTTTCGATTACAATGACAAAATTATTGCTAGTGAACACTAGGATAGCACGAAAAACATCATATTTTTGGATTTTAGACATGAGATTTACAAAGCAAGTTGTAGTTTCTTAGCTACGTCACATAAAATTCAAAATTGGAATTTGCTACTGAATTCAGTTACGCGGTTAAGAAATTGCTAATCTAGTCGTTATGCAGTATCACCGACGATATCTTGTTTTGTCTAGTATTTATTCACTAAATCTTACCAATCTCTGACGGACTAACTTATTTTAGTCGTTTCATCCTAAATTTTTTAAAATTAATATTGATATTCATATTGATCAAATGGGCTTTCTGTGTATATATTTTATTAAGTAAAAATAT
Organism: Dioctria rufipes; assembly: GCA_963924295.1. Taxonomy (NCBI): domain Eukaryota; kingdom Metazoa; phylum Arthropoda; class Insecta; order Diptera; family Asilidae; genus Dioctria; species Dioctria rufipes. The sequence continues at coordinate 33,321,952 of OZ002742.1, forward strand.
GACTGCTGTTAAAACAGTTATTTGTAAATGTGTATCTTATTCCGTATGGGACTGAAACTCACAATTTGTAGAATCGGTCATAAATGCAATAAAAGGTCTCCGCTTTGAAACCCGTATGAGGCGATTGCTTTTTCTCTTTTATTTAATAATTTAATTTAGAATCGTAAAAATGAAAATCACAGAAATTCTTCTATTCCATTTATTTGTAAATTTGATATAAGAATATAAAATAAAAATATCGTTGGAGTTCGAATGTCAAAATTTCAAATAAAATTTTAATAAGTATTATTACGTGTAATGTACAGATAGTATTTAGTTTGATGTTAAACGCATGAAGGAAATGGTAGAAACCATTATGATGGTAATGATACAAATTAAATCGGATAATGACTATGTAGACGTACATAATTGTTAGATTACGAATACAAAATATGTATATGTATGTCAAACAACACCTCATTTAATCCAAATTTTGTTTTTTTTTTTAAATACGATTTTTGTTATCTATTGAGTTTTGTTATGTTTGAAGAGCTGGACTGGACGGACGGGCATTGGACGATTAACTTAATCGGCTTGGCAGTGGTGGTCTGCGGATAATTCGCGGCCACATGTACATATTTACCATGAACACTGCGGCTGCGGTGGGAGGCGAGCAATGAGTCAAAAGTACTCAGAAATTGCCCACAGCCCATGTATAAACACTGACAGGGTACGAAGGTGAAGTAACTTATGAGTGTTGCCAAGATAGCATTAAGGGGTCCAAACAAGACGATCTTTTGTCAAACTATTTCTCTACACAGCACAAAAGTGTCCGTGGTATGTTAATGGGAAATCCTGGTAGGATATATAAATTGGCCCTGAGACATCCCGTCGAGTCCCATTAACAACTGAGGACATCCCTAAGAGTGACGAATATCCGGGGCTCGGATGTTTTTGGTAGATCCCATGTCCTTTCCACAGAATTTCCTCTGGATGTACTTAGGCACAGTTAACGCATTTAATAATGTACAGTTCATGCTTCAAGCGTACTTAGGACGTCTTACTAGGAGATCCAGTTTGTTTTTAGGATATGCGCAATGAATACTTAAAAATATATATAAAGGGTTTTCCAATAAGAGGTGTTATTTTGATATTCAAAGAAAAATGCCATTGTTTTAGACAAATGATCGGATCTTTATTTCATTATAAAGAGGAAGGTATGCCGTTAATAATAAGAAATAACATCAGCCAAATGACTACCACGACCACGCCTACAGGACCATATCGTTTTCATGAAATTTTCCATAACCAAATCGCAAAGTGGCTGCACTATGTCCGCGATAGCCTCACGAATTCCATCTTTGAGGTCTTGAATCGACGCTAGGCTGTTGGCGTAGACCTTCTCTTTCACGTGGCCCCAAAGGAAGAAGTCGCAAGGTGTTAAGTCACAAGATCTCGGTGGCCAATTGTGATCATCTCTTCGAGAGATAACACGCTCCGGAAACTTTTCCCGTAAAAGATCAATGGTTTCGTTGCTTGTATGGCACGTAGCGCCGTCTTGTTGAGAGTAAACGTTGTCCAGATCAATACCATTCAATTCCGGCCATAAAAAATCATTAATCATCTGTCGATAGCGCAATCCATTCACCGTAACTGTTGCTCCAGCCTCATTTTCGAAAAAGTAAGGTCCAATGACCCCGCGGGACCATAAACCGCACCAAACAGTCACACGTTGAGGATAGAGAGGCTTTTGAACAATAACTCTTGGGTTTTCCGAGCCCCAGATGCGACAATTTTGCTTGTTGACGAAGCCATCGAGGTGGAAATGGGCCTCATCACTCAAGATGAGTTTTCGATGGAATTCCGGATCATTTTCATGCATTTCAAGGACCCAATCAGCAAAGACTCGACGTTGTTGACGATCGGCCGGCTTGAGTTCTTGTGTTAACTGAACTTTATAAGCCTTAAGACCCAAATCTTTATGCAAAATACGGTGTAATGACGTTTGTGGAATGCCTAATTCCAAAGAACGACGAGGAATGGACAAACCTGGGTTTTCTTCAACACTTTCGGCTACAGCAGCAATATCCTCGGCTGTTCTTGAGCGACGTGCACGGGTTTTATTCTTTACATCACTAACTTGTCCCGACAGCTCGAATTTTTCTACCAATTTCTGTATTGCGGTCGGACAAGGTGCTTCACGACGACCCAAAAATGTTTGAGTTTTAAGAAACGTCTCTGCCACATTTTCACCACTTTTGTAGTGAATTTTAATAATTTCAATGCGTTGTTGAATCGTGTATTGTTCCATTTTTATTAATGGCGTAGTTTCTACTTGTCAAATGTTAAAAAATGACAGCTCCAAAGGTAACATCTACGGAAATAGCGGGCTAATTAAAGTAACACCTCTTATTAGAAAACCCATTATATATATATATACAAGGTGTTTCGGTGTAGGTGATCCATATAGAAGGAGGTGATAGTACTCACCTATGGTGAATGTGGAGGCGGGGGGGGGGGGCGGGTACGGTGCGTCGTTTCGGTGGTAGGGGCGATTAAGATTTTTAATGCTGTTTTCAGTTAACACCCTGTAAATTTCTTGATATACACCCTATCAAGGCTAGATTCATCTCAAATGATAACAAACCATCTAAGCTTTGCAATGAATGCACAACCAGCCTTCCTTTCGTTTTCTATCGTCAGTTGTGGGACGTCAAAGTCAGAAAATTGGGAAAAAAATCCTAATTTTTTAAAATTTTAACGATTTTCCCGCCAAAAATTCATGATAACTATACAGTTTATTTACAAAATTTAGAAACCCCGGAATTTTACCTTTAATTTGACTATGCACATGTACCTACCTAAATGCAACCGTTTTTGAGATATTACCGTTTCTATGATTCATAATTTCATTAATTTTGCTAATTTGCGTGGAATTGCATAAAATTAGGCGCGATTTCTATTGTTATTAGCAAAATTAATGAAATTATGCATCATAAAAACGGGAATATCTCAAAAACGGTTGTATTTAGATAGCTACTAGTCAAAATAAAGAGAACATTCCAGGTTTTTTAAACCTTGTAAACAAACTGTATAGTTATCATGCATTTTGGCGGGAAAATGGTTAAAATTTGAAAAAATTAGGATTTTTTCCCCAATTTTTGGACTTTGATGTACTAAAACTTCAGATTGAAGATGACAGTAGGGCTGGTAGTGCATTCGTTGTAAAGCTTATACGGTTTGCTGTCATTTGATATGAATCTCACCTTGATAGGGTGTATATGAAGAAATTTACAAGGTGTAAAGTGGAAACAGTACTAAAAATCTTCATCGCCCCTACCACCGAAACGACGCGTCTTACCCACCCTCACCATACAATTTTTTGTTTATCTAGGTGATTACTATCACCTTCTTCTCTATGGATTACCTACACCGGAACACCCTCTATATGGTATAATAATGGCTAGAAATTATATGCCAGAAGTTTATGCTCTTGCATAAAACATGAACACAAAACCTTTATCGCCTGCAAATGGAATTCCTAATACAAAATCACTAAAATATCTCACGTTCTGAAATGTAATGTACAACCAACAAACTTTACCAAAACACGAAGATATTGTAGAAGCGAAGAGAATTCCAATATAGCTACACGCATGCAGCTGGCTTAAGCGACGCAGTTCTCATTGCTCTTTTTAAGATAACAATTCTCTTTTTGGTCTCCAAAATGACCACAGAAGCATATCAAGCGAAAAATGAGCACTTTTACCATGAGAATCAGAGAATATACCGAAAGAAATTCTGGCAGGGCGAAAAGCGACCTTCCGATATTTGTCCCAAAATTGTCCTACACATCCCGTATGTGTTTGACTGCAAAATACTGAGAATGCTCAAGTAGAATAGTTGTGAGGATAAGTTATGGGAAATTTCTAATAACTCGTAGAAATAAAGTCCTAAGTACATACTGAACACTTCCTGTTTATCCCGGGAAAATTATGGGATCTGTACGAGAAGAATGGGATGTCCCTGAGTAATTTTGAGCTGCATGGGTCTGTCACATAAAACAGGCATTTCACCAACATGTTGTCTAATATAAATTAATTGATGAAATTTGAAGGAAAATGTCGGACGTATTGCTGAGTTTTTTGGTTATCGATACATTCAATTCTCGAAAGTAAAAGTGACTTAAGGGAGAGAAAAGAAGAAGAATTTAGACAAAGAAATGGTTGTAGAAAAGTGGAAAATATTCTCATATAAATTTATTGAAAGGATTTAAGGACGCGTCATTAGCAGATTTTAAAAATTTCCTGAGATACAGCGAGATATATTATTAGCTATTAAAATCTTTCATCGAAAATTCAAATACCTTCATGAGCGACGCTACTATTCTAAATTACTTAAAATTTCTCAAAGCTATAGCTCGTCATACTTCGTGAAAAATTATAATAAAATCTTTGCAAAAATCGTTATTTGAAATTCCCGCCATTTTAACTCATTTTTAAATTTCCTCGATTAGTCCTTACCGTAACAGAATTTACTCAGGACTGACGAATGTATGACACACATTATCACACACAGTAAAACTTGTTGTCGAGCATGTAACTATGCCCCCAAAAAACGAAACAATTTTGATTTTCCTCCAAACACGTGTCACACAGTGCGTCACATCATCTAACAAGCTCATACACGATCATATCTGCGTGAAACATTGTTATCCAACGTGTTGGACAACATGCTTGACCGTGTATGGTCCCTTTTATAGAGGGCATATCTGCCATTTTTTTGTTTTAAAACACGAACATATTTTTAGCATTATATCATATTTATTTCGAAAAACGTATAGAAAAAAGTTTTTTTTTATCAAATGGGTTTTACTAGGGTTTTCAACTGTTGCTATACCTATGTGTACTTCCTAGACTTGTAATGATATTTTATTATGCTATATATTTTATGGACTCATATACAGATACCGATGCGATACCGTGATTTATTTATTTTTTTCCCCTTAAAACAAATTGGAAAATTGAAAAACAAATATGCCTTAATACTTACGCACACAAAATGACAGCAAACAAAAGTTTTATTTGATCTAGTGTGAAAAGTAAAAGTAAAATAGGAACATTAATTAAAACCCACACTAACTACTGACACTTGTTGACTGAAAATCGCAACGATATCCACACGATACGATGTCAATCATGTTCAAGAAGAAAAGTGTATTTTTGTTTTGTTTGGCTCACTATGAAAGCACTGTGTGGTATTTTGTTTACCATTGGCAAACATATGAGCTTTGTTTTGGTCGGTTTAGTAGGAAAGGTTCCATTTGAACCGCACGTATAATGACAGTAAAAACGATTTGCAAACAAACAGAAAAAGCTCTTTCTTGCTCTGCTTATACTCGGTTTAGTGGGAAATAGCCTAATAATTTGGGTTATTTGCCTTAGAAAAAAGTAATTTAAAAAAAAAACCCCAAAGTGGCTGGTTTGGGGTCATTTGTCCTGTATGTTTGTAATTACATAGAATTTCAATTAAATCTAAGTATGCATATTTCTTGAATTTAAACTTTTCTTTAAAAACATGCATTTAAAAATTATTTTAGTGTGAGCTAAGTATTTAACACTACTCATCTCTCTTCATGACCCGATTTTAAGCGCTTCTAACTCTTAAAATTGGTTGATAATCCGATGGTGCAATGCACAGGGCAGAAAGGTACACAGGCTACATTAAAATGAACTGAAACTATATTAACAGACATAATTGTACAGTAGTGCGGTAGTGTAAAAAAATCTTACCTGGATTTCCTGAAAATATGTAGGTACCTGCCTCCCGATCAATATCGGGTGAAAACAAATTCATTCTAATATTTACATTCTTTGAGGGCGTAAATTAATTATTAACAATATACATATTTTTACGAGCGTCGTCTTAGTTCGTTATTTGAAGTACAAAATTTCTTTTTATTCCAGTTTACTTTTATAATATTCCCAAACAATTACCAATCAACTCTATTTTAATTATCGCTTGTACTGTTCAGAATTCACAAGAATTCTGATATCATTTAAATCAGCGAACTTGCATACCAACACACGTATATACTGAAAAACTAAAAAAAAAAAAAAAAAAGGTTGAGTATCACGTAGAAAATAGTAAAACAAGCCAGCTAACTGCACACGGGCACTACACTACAGTCTCACATGATGATATTTTTGTTAACCTAACCAGAAAATCCATCAGAAGTTTAAATTATCAACGGGACAGAAAAGTGAGCCAGCTAGAGACAACGGTAAACGGGAGTATACTGCGCGTCTGCATTTGGTAAGTGGACATGGACATTTTTTTTTTTATACAAAAAAAAATGTTTTTCTTCTCTTTTTTTTTATATATATGCGTTTGCATTTCAAAATGCAGCTGCTATGTCAATATTATTGCCATGCGGCTTTGACTACCGTTCTTTCGTGCCGTGTGCAAACTTTGGCTATATAAACAGAAGTTTGACTTGATTTGATCTCATTTGTCATTTGGCAGTGCAGTGACTAACTTGTCGATTTATTTTTCCTAGTATTCTTTGCCTAGTGTTTTCTCCAGTGTTTTACATTTTATTAACATATAACTGCTTTATTTAATTGACTGCTAGAATAAAGATTTTTAGTCTGGGTACCCACTGGATGAAAGATTTATTTTGGACTGCAATTAAACTAAAGGTTCTTATTGTGGGTATCGACTGCAATAAGAATAAATTACTAACACAAAACACTTTATTGCGGGTATCGACTGTAATAATGAGTCTTACTGTGGGTATCGACTGCAGTAAGACAATTACTAACAAAACACTTTATTGAGGGTCTCGACTGTAATAAGAAATTTACTAACAAACCACTTTATTGCGGGTATCGACTGTAATAAGACAATTACTAATACAAATATTTTATTGTGGGTATCGACTGGAATAAAATATATCCTAATCCCTTCCAACCTCAATCAAATCAAAGTTAAGTAAATCAGTTGCCATATATTGATCAGGTGAGTGCAAGTCAATTGTAACATTTTTATAAATCAAATTTATTTTTTAATCATTTAGTAAATATTGGTATCAGCCTTTTATATTATAAAATATATATATATCTTGTAGTTCGCAAGTTATAGTATTTATTGAACTTGAAACATCTAGTGCACTGAATAAACGAATAAAATCACTAGTTTTATACCAGTGGCATAATTTTCACCACACTCTTCATTTATCGCATGACGCTCTAACTACGGGCAGTACACGTACATTACTTCAAATTATCGCAATCTAAATAAAACAATTTCGCCTGTTTACTATGTTCGCTTCAATGTCTGGGACAAGACTCGCTCCTGGCGATTATGCAGTCTAAATAGAACACTTTCGCCTGTTTACTATGTTCGCTTCAATGTCTGGGACAAGACTCGCTCCTGGCGATGACAAAGTATTGTATTTATGCTCTACAAATTGTCCAGAGCTTTCTTCAGGATTCCATTCTAGAAACATCGATTCTCCGAACCGAAAGTTGTTTATGTCCGTACTTAATTAGTTATTTCACGTGAAGTATCCATTTAACGTTTTTTTTTTTATAACAAATATCATTATTTTCTTGTATGAAAATTTATATTTGGTAAAACTTAGATTAACACTAAAGTTTGTCGATAATGATTTCTTCATTTGCTGCTTCTAAACTATCTATCACTTTCGCAAGTCATCAGCTGCTTCCAAATTCTCATTATTCATACTCGGTCTATTTTCAATTATTTTTAATTTTCCAAATGTTTCTTCGCAAGTTATCTGCATCATTGGCAATGTTATAACAATAAAAACTTGTAAATTGTGAACAAATTTCGTCCTCTAACGTGTACATTTTATAAAATTGATTAGCCAACCAACATAAGGATTACATTTTTCAGTTTGGTAATTCTTGGTAGTTTCCTTTTCACTTGCAGAATATTCCTAATTTTTGCCTTAGAAATCTGCTTAGTTCATTATCATAAATGCTCTCCCAAAATTGTAAGGGGCTTTATCCACATAAAGCAATGCTTTCCCCAACTTTTGGCACTTTTTATTTTGTTGTTGTTTTAAACAAATAGTTTGACAGAAATATTTTTTGTTTTATTTTATAGCACAATATCATAATCCATAAAAAAGTTTGAAATTTTGTCAGAAAAGTTAATCCATTGGGATGGGTGGCCATTTCTGTTGACCATAATCATCGAAGAAAGCTTTTTTGGTGCCACGAAGTTTTCCTATTTTGTTGCAATCGATTTTGCTCAAATTTTGTACATTAGTTTACAACTATATTATTTAGTACCTACTTGTTGTAAGCATTTTTTCATATCTTGTAATTAAGAATATTTATTTTAATAACAATATCAAAAATTTTGGCTGAATATCGGTTTTTCAACTTTGAATAGCTACTATTTTCCCAGAAACTATTATTTCGAAAACGGCTACGACAAGTACTAAATAACATAGTTTTCAATCTATGTACAAAATTTGAGATAAATCAATTGAAAGAAAATATGAAAATTTCATGGTGCCGATTTTCAAAAACATGTTTTACATAAAGGCATTTAAAGTGACCTACAGTAAATATTAAAACAAATAAACTGAAGGATAATCTCAGGTGGGTAAAAACCGTTTTGAGGTATGTATAAATGCCTATAACTACGATATTCCTGCGAAAATAATAGTGTAACAGTATTAAGAACGATAGATAAACAAACTAATATACTAAAAAACTTAATCTAAACAAATAATGTAAAATGTATACATATGTAAAATATTTAAATAAAAATAAAAAATATATATAAAATTAAGGAAAAATCACAATTAAATCATAAACTAAAATTTCGGAAACTATATGAACTAGATCATTGCCAGGACCACCCTCTACAAAACTGAAGCATTTTTAAGCATTAACAGTGCAACTCTGTGCCACAGACCTCCAAAACCTATCAGTCGAGCCCACACTTTGAGCATCAGCTGGTAAACTATTTCAGGCACGAATAGCTCGAACGAAGTAAGAGTCCTCTATTGCAGAATGTCGAAAACTAGGTATAACTAAATAAAACGACATTGCCAGAGTTTAGAGATTCTAGTTAGTTAAAAAGATACCCAGACTTAGAGTGTATAATTATATGAAAGGTGCTATAAGTGCTCACTATACGCGTCACCTTAAGGCCAAAACACAGTGAGAGCGACACAACAAAGTCGCCTTAAATTGGTTGCTGCCAAAGATTCGAATATATGGAAGTCCCATACTTAATACAATGAGGGCGACGCGATAAGTTTGCGAACAAAAAGTTTGGGAAATTCTCTATATTAGTCGCCAACATAATTGACATTTCTGTGTGGACAGTGAATAATTGACATTCATGTTATGTGGATTTGGTTATTTTTATGAAACGGTAATAGTAAATAAACTAGTTATTAAAAACTTGTGGTATAAAATTAATTTCATTAATTAGTTGCAGAAATTATGCGTTTTGAGGAGGGATTAATAGAGAAAATGAGAGAAATGAGCGTCGTCCCATGTATAGCTATCTCTTCGTAGTCTTCTTTTTAGATTTTTCTTTATGCTGTTTAATTTAAAAAAAGCAGCATAAGCTATACTAAAGATTTTTCTTAAGTTTTTCCTTGTTGTGTTAGTGACCGCTGTCAAACAAACTTGTTGCGTCGCGATCACTGTGTTTTATGTAATAGAAATAAATTCTTGCTGAAGATAAAATTTTGTACATTTTTCTTATCGAAAGAATTAGATAACTTTCTAATAATGGATTCTCCCAATCAAGCGAAAGAGAGCGAGACCCAATAAATCTAGTTGGTGTAACTAGGAAAGTTCCAGGGTTTATCTAATTTTTCAAAAGGAAAGCAATCTAAAAAGGTCTCAGATCTATATAGAAGAAAATTAAGAAAAGTGAAGATAGTTTCTCTGTTTTCTAATAAAGTCAAAAGTAAGTGTTCAGCTTTGTTTTGAATTTGTGAAAAATACCAGTAAATAAAAGGTTATTAAAAGTGAGACTGGTGACCTTCTCATTAAAAGTAAGGTTGGAAGAAGCCTACGCCTTATATTTTTCTTCGGAGGACAACCAAGCCGATGCGGTGAAATTGATCAAATCTTTTTTAGATCAAACACGAACCTCGAGCAGTCATTGAATGCATCTATTAATTTCATCGAGCATACAGATTCCAAGCAAGGAAATAATGTACAGCTAGCTGTATGGTAGGCCAAAAGCAGAGACTTTACTAGCATTAAACGAATGTTCAAAGCTAAAATTGCAGAGAACAACCATAGCCGAAAAAGACAACCATAAACTTTTTCGAACATATGATCTGATCACAGCATTTCCTCCGGGAGTCGAAAAAAAACCAATACGTTTCGCACACGATCAGTAAATGATAGAACTTAATTATTAAAAAAATCAAACAGCCGTCGATAAAATGGTATGCATTGGAATTTTTGGGGTCTCAGTTGCAAACTACTATTAGGCACCCACCTCGAGACATTGCTCAAATCAGAATATAATCGATCGATGCAATCCTCCACTAGACCAATGGGACGACCAATAGATAACTGCACATAATCAGCATATATGTGGATTTTACAGTCCTCAATAATCTCAGGAAGTTTATTGATATACATATTGAAAGGCAAAGAAAGGGCCTAAAATAGATCCTTGAGGTACACTGCGAGTAAGAGGCAAAGTTTTAGGAAAACTGTTCCCTATTCTTATCCGATAAGGGAAACTGTAGTCGAATAAAACTGAGAATTAGTAGGAGTTTCAAGATGTTGAACGATTTGTCAGGTCAATAACTTTTCCATCATGCACTATGACTAGTAAGCATAACATATTTATTAGCCGAAAATCTCCAGGATCCCTAGCTTTATTGGTTTTAGCCGCAGGCACAACAGTAGGAATTTTCCAATCAGAAGGAAACTGAGAGGCAGTGATGTATGTATTGATAATATTAATAATATTTAGGTTAGAATATGTAAGGTAAAATAATTTTTATAAATTTAGGCGGATTACCATCAGGGCCAGCTGCCAGCGATTTAATAACTTCCACAGCTTCAAAGCATATAAAACAGAAAACTGATAGATCATAAGTATCACTAGTACCTAATACAGGATCTTGATGTGGGGAACCAATTGCAAAGAGGAGAGAAATTCTTATTTACCTAATACATTGGGATCAAGATTTGAATCGCACTTGTCTTTGCACTACTACGGACCATTTTATACCAATTGTGGATATTGATAGATCTTATTCTCCGACATGTATAATATAAGAAGTTACGATCGGCTAAAAGCATTCTGATTTCAGCCAAGAACTATAGAAACGCATTCTCTGTAAACCACCGTGTTCGAATGTACAGTTCTAGTTTCACTATGCAATATTGACACCCCTTAAAAATGAGGTGATGTGCAATCGAATATGTTATATTAAGTTTTTTTAGAATTCGTGTTATTTTCGAAATTACACGGGATTTCAGATTTTTTTTAGAAAATGTGGTCCTTGCATCACTTTTTTGGCTGTAACTCAGCTTGTTTTGCTAACTGAACCACCATTTTGGTCCTGTTTTATTTGTATTAGTACTGGCTTGCATTTTTAATAACTTTTTTTTTTTCAAGAGAGATCATAGATAAGTAAAAAATAAACGATATAACTTCAAAAATGTTTTTCTCTTCGAAAAATTATCGCCTTTGAGGGTCGAAAATCTCCTAAGTGTTCCATACCCACAAAAAACATCCCTAATCTGTTATGGTTTAGATAAATTGAACATTATTAGCCTAGATTATTTCTTTAGCCGGCGATTTGTGTAATATTAAGGATGACGCACTGTTCACCTCAGTTCATTACCAGTTACAATATTTAAAAGATTTTTTTTTCTATGTATACTTTTACTGGGATGTATGTAACCCAAGTGCATGAAAATAGGTTTTCTGTCCCTAGAAAGTTTCCTGAATCAGGAAAAAAGTACCGCAACCGATAGTAGGTACTCACGGAGACCTTTATTTTAACATGTAGCATGCCGTACTAGAATCAGCGTCCTCTACGCGATTCTTAGCCCCACCCTTAAAGTGTCCTGAGAAAAACAAATCTTCTACAAATTGTAGCTGGTAATAAGCTAAGGTGAACAGTGAAACCCGTTTTCTGATCGGACATAACCCGGCCGAGTTAGAGCCGATCTAAGGTGCGAAAAATGTAGTATCCCAGTTTGAATAGAAAGGTCCAAAAAATGTAGTATGCCAGTTCGAATAGATTAAGTACGTTTTGAACTGAATTTTAGGTCATAGAGATATCTCAATAAAATTTACACGGTAAATATTAAATGAAATGAGAGAGTTTTTAAAATAGGTTTGGGTGAAAAAGTTTTTGTTTTAAATCTCCCTCAAAGATTTTGGTACATTTTTTAAATTTGAACTTAATGGAATTTAAAAATTTCTTTTGGCTCAATGTTATGAGCAACGGAATCAAATCTTTTTGCATTGGATGTTGTAACTCAGGTGCTCAAGGACCCGAATCACAACCATAAGGTCAATGCAACAATATATTACCCTATGCAATATATTGATGCATTACAAGTGACCCTGAAAATGAAAAATTATTTCAATTGAAATTCCGTTTAAAATGCATTTAAAAATGCATTTCCATGTCATAACAAAATGCAATTTAGCATAAATTGCATTTTTGTTATCAGGCATGCATTTCATTCTCAAGATATGCACTGCATACTTACCTACGTACAGTATCTTCTTCTTTTCTCAGTTTGTACATACACTGTACACTGCACACACGTACATTATTCAATCTGTAATCTAATTGTATGTACATACATATGTACATACAATTATTACAATTATTCTCGCCCGCTTAAAATTAATATTTCAAGTCGGGCGCACAAGTGCATATCAGATTACGGTTTGGCATAGATGCATATATCTTGCATCAAGAGATTTTTACATTTTCTCACGCACGATTTTCAACGTCGACGTCGTGAGAAAAAAATAAAAGAAATAAAGAAAAGCTTTTAAAGTATTCATGGGTACCTGGGGCATTCAAGCCCAAACCTCGGGGAGTCGTTTTTTAATTCTCGCCTTGTGCAAATCCGCCGAAAAAGAAAAAATTTTACAAAAGAAAGAAAAATGTAATTTAAAAGTTTTTAAAAAAGAGGAGAAAATTTATACAAAAAGAAGAAAAGATTAATTTAAAAATTCAAAAAGGAAAAATTGTACAAAAATAAAAAAAGTGTATTTTAAAACAGATAGGTTGTTTTGTGAATAAATCGAATTTAAAAGGAAAGAGATCCGTTTTTTGTAATTGCAATAGGGCTGTGTGCCCTCCTTCCGAAGCACGGCACACGGACGACACAACATAAATGTGCCTAATATTCGTCTAAATCGAAAAAAGAAAAATCAGCAATTTATCTCAATTATTCAAGACACTATGACCAAAAATGTGCTCGAATTAGTAGTTTGGAGAAAAATAGCGAAAAAATCATAACGCGAAAACTACGCAAAATTACATAACAAACATGGGGGTGATTCGGATACTCCCTCAGTATGAGGCAGCTAAATTTTACCTTTGGATGTCACTTTTGAGACAAAAATAGCCGTGGAATTAATTTCATTATTAAAAGAAACAGCTCCTCAATCAACAGTAATGATAACATTTGGGTACCTATTTATGTATATGTCGTGTAAAGGTGTCCCTAAACTCCAATACGTTATCAAGTGAGAAATTATTTAGTCCTGCAACTGATAAGAAAAATTTCCTAAAACTCATTTTACGTTTTTATTTTTAGTTTTAGACCCAAAAATAACTTTCCGATTTAATCTTTTATACATACAAATTTCCATAAAAAAAGCTATGCTTATGTATACAATTGCTTATGATAATAAATTGATTTGAATGGAATTAAATTGTTCCGTCAATTTGATTTCAACTCTTTATAAATCGCTCCAGAAGTAAGGAGGAATGTACAATCGACCCCAGCAATTTGAATGCTTTTCAAATGCACGCGTGTGTTAATCCCATTAAAATACCAAAGCTCCTATTGAAAATGATAGTGTGTACGTGATTTGTGAATTTATTTCAAATCCATTCCGTTACCCTACCCTCCAAATTCATGTTATCACAAATCAGGAAGGCTGTTGCTGGATAATGCCATCCATGTCTGCCACAATTAAACTGATTGTTCATGAATAGGAAGCCGAACAACAACAAACCAAGAGCAATGTTCCAGTTTTATTCGATTTGCTCCTCTGGGTATTCTCGATTGCTTTTTCTACTTTGGTATTTCTACATCCCTTTGAACATTTGATCTGACCTTGCTGGGGTTGTAAAGCACTCTCGATGTTTTTTGAACTTGTTTAGTTTCTGATGGAATTTACAATGGTCAAGTTACTTAATATGGAACAATACATTTAAAGGTATTACATAAGGAAATACAATTAAATCAATCAATTTCCTACCATATTTAGGCAAATTGTAGCTATCTAAACTTTTTGTGGTAACCTCCAGTTCACGGCAGAATCTTCCGATTGCTCCTATCTTTTGCAGTATTGTTTTACGTTAAATCTTTTAAAGTTAAATTTACGCAAGTGGCATAATACATTATCGACACTACGGTCTAACGTTTTTCGTAGGGCAGACCGGGGCCAGTAGACCCAGTTTTCATAATTTATTTTATAAAAATATTACTGTAAAGGTTTTAGTTATAATAAATACCTTTTCGTTTTGATTACTTCAATGGGTTTCGTAATAGTTTCATTTATTTTATTCACTATAAGGTTTTCGAGAATTATTTGCCATTTTCAAAAAAGCTTCCCCATGAGACCATTTACCTCATGCCTGGGATTGATGGACTCGTCCACTAAGGAATGTATTTGACTATATTAATTTAATAAAGTAATAAGCAAAAAAAAACTAAGTTTTAAAATAATAATGATTTATTACGAAATAAAGAAAGTTCACAATTTTTAAAATACTTTATCTATAGGTGGTAATAGTGCAGAGGTCTAAAACATATACAATGTTTAAAAAAAAGCAAATATGATAATAGCGATCTATATGATGCACGATTATCCATATCCGCATTAATGTTGAGGTTTTAGATTTGATGGGGCTACGTCTGAACCAGACCCATTCGTACACAAGAAATTAAATTCGATTAATTACCCCATTTGAGATTAAATTGATGAATGATAAAATTTTGATGATATGGGTGATCTCAATGGATCTCCAAGATATTAGAATTATTAAAGATATTGAGGGTTGTGTGGATGATAGGTGGTGAGTCCTAATAATTTCCGAGAATGGAGAGAGAGTGGAGCACATATAGTTGAAGGCAACTATGGGCCTTACTGGACATTTCGCTCCAGCCACGGAACTCTTCAGCGGTGTTCCTCACTTTAAGTTTTAACCTCTCTTCAGGCAGTTTCCATTACATCTTTAGATGTATTCGATCTTTCTGTTTTTCTGAATATAAGAAAAGCATGTGATTAGCAGTTATCCGTAACTTAAAACGTAATCAAAATAAAAATGAAATATGGGGTTGGTTGATACATGAGTCGTCTAACCCCACTACGTTATGTGTCAATGTAGCCCAACCCGCCCTTTTCTTTTTGAAACACAAGCGACAAAACGTAATTCCAATCACAGGAAAATAAAGTTAAGGACACTATTACCCAATGCATACACTTTCATTTAAAACCACTAAACAAACCAACATCATGAGCGTGTAAGCAATAAGACATTTTAAATATCAAGCAAAAGGTTTACTCACGTGATTCATTTTTTTGTATAGCTTCGCGAACGACGCGCGTTAGCTTCGACAAGTATTGCTACACTAAGGCGGATACATCGAATGAATACACAGTCAAATTCAAATTCATACAGCTTCGTTGCCGATGTTTGCTGAGTTAATCGCAATGAGTTTATATACCCCTATAGTCAACTAACCCCGGTCTACCCTACTACAATTTCGACAAATTTACAGATTACATATTGTTATAGAATTTTGTGTTTTGTTTTTACGCTTTTTTAAAATAATGTTACCGGACCACCTGGTCCAGCGGTCTCCAGTGTGGATGAGATTTCGTTGCGAATTTTCTTTTGTGGTTCCCAATGAACCTTAATCATTTGTGGGGAATCAAGCTCAATACGAATTCCTCTGTCAACAATCTCAGTAAGAAAAGATGGATCTTCCAGGATAGCGTCGTAAACAGCGATCGACGTCCTAGATCTAGACCTCTTCTGTTTTTCTTGTGGGTTTCAACAAAATTATTCTCACCAATAAACACAAGACGTTTACCAGGAAATTTATATTTTTTATTTAATTTTCTTCTATTTTTTATTGTTTATTTTCATGGATTTTTCTTTTAATTCAAATCCTACTAGGCCGAGCACGAACTTCAGATGGACCATTCAAAAACTTAAAAAATGGCCGTTTACAATCTTTCCTAATGCTACTTAGCGACATCTATTTAAACAGGTATAAGTTAGTTAACCTTTGCCAAAATTAATTTCAATTATTTTTGGTTCTTTTATTATATTTTTTTCATTGGTCAATATTAATTCCAATTAGCTTTTGTTCTAATACAATTTTTATTCTCTTTTAGTTTTTACCATTTGTCAGAATTAACTTTAATTATTTTTTTTTTATTTCTAATACAGTTCTTCTCCATACCTGTCAAAACTTTCGTTTATTTCTAATTTTCCTGTGGATGCACAACGGCTGGATTAAAGTGCTCCGTTATTTATACCTGCTAATTGCAATGGTACCTGTGAATTCGCAAGGTCCACTACAAGACAGGGAGGAAGAGGAATAAATAGAGATTGTTCTCGAACAAACCTATGATGAAATGGAGAAAAAAGGCGATTACATCGAAGCTGATAAGCCAATCGCGATAACGTGAAAAATCTTTCTATTTGTGACGTTTCGGTCGGTTCTGAAGACGATGAACTTGCAATACCTCGTCCATCGTGGATAACGACGCGAAGGAGAATGTACTAAATTTCGCAATTAGTAAATTACGTGTGAGTTAAGCCTACTTGGAATATAAAAACAAAACGCGCCGCTTACTCTACCTCATGGTGGTATGGAAATGATTTTTTTTCCCGTAAATACGCGTGTTGCAGCAGACTTTCCGGCGTTCGTACGCTTTGAAACTATTAATTTTATAAAAAAAGAGCTTAGTACATAAATTATAGGAAATTTCCTTAAGTTTAATTTATCACATAACTATTTTCATCGTCAAATAAGTAAAAAAACTGAGGGGCGTTAGTTTTTCAATATGGCGGCGCAAGCGGCACAGATATGAGATAGAAAGGTAAAAATTTGAAAATGGACGTCAAAATCTAAAATCTACAAATTTTGAAAACTCCCCGTCTAGGTAAAACTACTAAATGACTGAACTAAAGCATTTGCAGATTTAATTAAAACTTTACCAGAATGAATTAAACCTTTTCCAAAAGAATATAGAGTAAGCATTTTTAAAGATTAAAGCAGCTGCGAGGAGAATTCTCGCATATGTGGCATTTTAAGATTAAATTAAACCTTTTGCAGAAGGAATTAAACCTTTTGCATAAAATTAAACTTTTCCACAAAGAATTAAACCTTTTCCATAAAGAATTAAACCTCCTCCATAAAGAATTAAACAAAATCCACAAATAATAAAACTAAATTTATAAACAATTTTAAACCAATAATTTTTTTATTTATTTTGTTCAGCTTATAGGTAAAATTTCGCATATAGATGCGTGGGAAATTTGGGATAACAAGACGAAAGCTGTCCGAGAGGTTGTTGCCACCTACGGACTTTTTCTTCCACCATATTCACCTATGCTCAATCCTATAGAGCCAGCATTTTCAAAGATTAAAGGAGTTGCCAGGAGAATTCTCGCAGATACCTACCTTACTTCGGTTATAGAAAGAAGCGTGAGGAAGATAAATGCTACAAGTGCTGTAAATTTCATTATGAATAGAATGATGAAAATTAGTTCTACATCGCGTGGCGAACCACGTCACTAACCAAAAACTATTTATAAAAGGATAAAACAAACAAAAAATCATTGGTTTAATTATTTATGATTTTAGTATAATTGTTTCTAGATTTTGTTTAATTCTTTATAGGGAAGGTTTAATTCTTTATGGAAAAGATTTAATTGTTTTTGGAGAAGTTTAATTTTTTGCAAAAGGTTTAATTTTTTGCAAAAGGTTTAATTTTTTGCAAAAGGTTTAATTTTTTGCAAAAGGTTTAATTCTATCTGCAAAAGGTTTATTAAATCTGCAAATGCTATATATGTGATAGTTCTTCTTGCACCTCCTTTAAGCCTTCAAAATGCTTGCTCTATAGGATTAAGCATAGGTGAATATGGCGGAAGAAATTGAAGTCCTAGGCAACAGCCTCTCGAACAGCCTTTGTCTTGTGTATCACGGAATTATTCAAAATTAACAATGCATCTTCTATATGCGAAATTTTACCTATAAGTTTTCTAAGGAATGAACAAAATAAATAAAAAAGGAATTTGTTTAATTCTTTTTGGAAAAGGTTTAATTCTTTTTGGAAAAGTTTAATTTTTTGAAAAAGGCTAAATTCTTTCTGCAAAAGGTTTAATAAATCTGAAATAGTATATATGTAAAAAAAAGGAATATAAAAATATAAGAAAAATGAGATGAACTAACTAGGAAAGAAATAAGAAATACAAAAGGAATAAGAAAAAAGAAGCAATTTTGTATAAAAAACAACCAACGTGCCTCAAAATTTATACATTCAACACGAATCAATATGCCTGCCAACCATGGACATTCAATGCACTTTCGACAGGACCCTCTTTGATAGAAGTATGAACACTGCCTTTAGTATCCTTTAGTGTAATTACAAAATAATGTCAGTATATTGGACTACATTTATCGATTTATGAGATAACACTTGGTGGAATATGCTCTTAGACATCTTTGTTTGAGGAAAAACACTTGCTCCGTTTCAATTATTTTATTTAAAAAAGTGAGTAACAACCTACGCGTTTCATCTGCTTAAGACATCATCAGGGCTTGCACTAAAACTAGATCTGGGTCAACTACGTTATGCTAATTACATACATACATACTACGCTAACCGAGCTACATACGCTCGCTAAGAGCTATGTAAGTGCATACAAACCGAGTCAAACAAGTTCCAAATTTACAAATACATTAACCGAGCTAAACACGAACATAAGATCATCGATGAGTTATATATATATAAAATTTGTTGACTAATGCTGAAACTTAATTAGGTTAGGATTTAAAAGGGGGCCCCTATTATAAAAATCAATCTGATCCTTCAACAAAGCATAACCGTCATTATCAGCCTTTCTGATTTCGAATATTTCATATCTATCCAGTACTGGTCCTCCATCAATATTATGTAAAAGCTCTGTATTTTGGGTAGTACATTTATGTCCAGTAGATCTTAGATGTTTGGTAAGACCTAAAGTTGGGTTATTTGAATTAGATGGATTTATGTGTTCTTTGAATCTAAGTTTTAAAGATCTTTTTGTTTTTCCTATGTAGAACCCCGAGCAATCGCTGCAGCTTATTTTATAGACTCCGCTCCTATCCATTGTGGCTTTCTTTAGCCCCAATTTATTATTGGTTAGTAAGTTTTTTGTGGTAAATTTATTAAAAAAGGCAGGGTTTATCTGCTTGTTAGCTAAAGGTTTTTTTAATTTTTCAGAAATATTGTGAAAATAAGGAATTTTTCTCCACTTCTTTGGACTAGGTTCATTAGTCATAGGTAAAGGGAAAATAGAATGCCGGATACCACTTTTTTGTTTTTTGCTAAGCATATTGTAAATTAATTTTGAGTCATATCCGTTTCTTATAGCGATGTCTTTAATAATATTTAATTCATTGTGAAAACTATTGTTGTTCATTGGAACAGAGAGAAGCCTATTTAAAAAAGAATGGAAAGCTGCCATTTTAGTAGTCCAAGGATAGCAAGAATGGCTTGGTATAACCGCGTCCGAGTAAGTAGCTTTACGATAGATGTCAAAAAGGTTATTAGTGTTAATAGTTATAGTTAAATCTAAAAAATTTAAACTCTTACAGGCGCGGATCTAGCATTAAAATTAGGGGGGGGGGGGGTCATCTTAAAAATTAAATCGAACAAAAAAAAAAACATCCAACGCCGGTTCGCATAGCCACCGTAGTTCCTACTGCAGTACTTGGAACTAGGAAATCCGCATTAAGCGGTGTGGATGATGTGTCATTTTTTAGTATACTTTTTTTTTTACAAAAACTAATTTTTTTAATAGAATAGGGTGCAAACTGCAGGAATCATTCAAGCCCAACTTTTCTCAGTTTTACACACTGGCATATATAATATGGACTGCTCGATATGCTATTTCATGCGGGTACAATTTTTTGTGTCAAAAATAGTTCAACGTCGGTGCCAACATTGAAAAATCCATTGGCGGAAAGTTGAAAAGTGAAACCTCTCGAATTTCTATTAACCCAAATAATTAATTTAAAAACATTTATTTCGACAAACCCACTTATTTATTTATTGTTTACAGCCCTTTCTCAGTTCGCACGTTACATAGAATAGTGACCCAACTCAAAAAATGCAACTTTTCAGGAGAGCGAAAAAACGAAAAGCTGTACATAGAATTAATTCTAGCTTAACGTAGTAATTGTTTGCTAAAAATAGTCTGAACTCTAAAGGGGGTATTCTAGTCTAGAGGCCCGAATTTTAGGTGATTTTTGAAGTGCCGTAAAAAAATGGCAATCAATATCTTTCTATCCATTTTTTTATAAGTTATTTATTAACATTACAAGAATACAGAAAAAAATTAAAAAATTAAAAAAGTTGAAAATTAAAAAAATTAGCAGCTGATGAAGTGGGGGGCCTCAAAAAATTGGCGCGTGATCATGCCCACGATTCCAACCCGCCTAGCAATCCGAAAAAAAAATAAAAAAGATTATTAGTCTAGAGTAATGTCGCTATGTCCGGAACTAGGGAAAAGTTGAAAAATTTTTTTTTTACAAAATGGCCGCTGCCTGAAAAAAAAAGCAATTTTTGTACCACTTTTTTTGACTTTTTCGATTTTTTTAAAAATAGTAAAAATTGATATTTGGGGATGCGGCTAGTTCCGGACATAGACAAGTCTATAAAGAAGACTTTCAAAAAAATTTCAAGTAAATCGGTCCAGTAGAACTTGAGAAATCGTGGGCATCGTCTTGAAAAAGGCAGTTTCGAGAAAAACGCGTTTAAGGGGTAACGCCACTGTAAGTTTTTTGAAAAATCGTTTTTTTTTATTGGCTTAAAAAATAGTTTAAACCTTCTAGAATAAGAAAAAAAAAGGTCCCGTGCGAGAAAATTTTTTTTTTAATTTGAAAATGGAGGTCGCCACCAAGCGCGTTAAACTTGCTCCGAAACATGTGCCGGGAAGATGGCTATGGAGTCGCCATTTTGTTTTTTTTTCGCTGTCAAAAATCTATCAATAAAGTTCAATGTATGCCCGATAATACCCTTAAAAGGTTTTTTTCAAACACCTTTAATTTCGCGAGAAAAAAATTCGTGAAAAAACCTTTTTTTTTAGCTGTTACAGTAGCGTTACCCCTTAAAGTCCAAGTGGTTTAGAAGTTAGAATTCAACTGTTAGCAGCTGGATGCAGTTGAACACTAAATATAAAAGATACAAGCCACCATTTTGAAAAATCCTCTTGTAGGCATATTCTTGAATAGTTAAACTTTGAAAATATGAAAACAAAAAAAAATATATTTTTTCGAATTTCTAGACTAGAATACCCCCTTAAATTTGTTAGTAAATATATTTCTGAAGATTTATATAAAAGAAATTTTAAGTTTTTGTTACCGCAGTTGGCGAGGTTAGCTGTTAATCCCGCATCCTCTTAAGTTGTGTCGCTTTTCTTTGTTGCGAAATAAATATTTTTACAAGTTTTTTTTAAGTGGCACAACTCAAATTACGATTTTTAAGAATTAAATTCCGTACATTGAACTTTGTGGTAAAATGTCATAACTCATAATATAATTTGTAAGAAATAATTGCTGTTTTGTAGAAAAGTGACACAATTTAAAATAATACTGTTAAAATGTCGAAAACATTTTTACGTTTTTTATGAAGATCGTCACAAGTCTAAAAGTGACACTGACACACTGTTCTATGAAGAATATCTCTGTTCGTAAGTAACAGAAAAGTGACACTATCGCTATCTAGCGGCAAAAACAATCAGATAGAAATATGCAAATTTCATGGTGTAATTAACTGAAAAACGATAAATTTTGAGTTAGGTCACATTTCTTTGTGACGTGCGAATTAGTAGTTGGTGCTTAGATCGAAAGAGAACGCTATATAGAAATGAGCTCACTGTCTGCAGTGTATTTATATGGACGTAGTCAGTCCATATTTTAAATGTCAGTGGTTTTACATAAGAACGCTGCAAATATTTTAGAATGTTAGGAGTGTTACATGCCAAAATTACCTGAAAAGGGGCTTATCTCTCTTTAAGGCGAAGAAATTGCCATCAGCAATTGATTCAAATTCCTCAGTTAAAAACAAAAAGTATTTCCCATAGAACGACTTGGGACAAATAAAAGTTTTAAATTTCAACCCAAGTCGTTTCAATAGAAAAAAGCCCCACGACAAATCTTACCTTCAGTAAGATTTGTCGAAAATAAAAATACGATATGTATGTACATATATACCTACATACATATCGGGCGCATAAAATTTACTAGGTGAAGACTTAAACGATCAAGTCTTCATCAAAAAGCCTCCTTTCAGCAAATTGTCGCGAGCGGCATACATTGTGGATGCAACAATTTATGCACGATAGCAAGACGATGGTTTAATATTTATGAAAATATCAAATTTCGTTTCAACCATCGTCCGCCGCGGTAGGCTGAACACTAATTGCAAACAGGTAAAGTAAATAGAAGTTGCGATAAGAAAAAAAATAAAAATAAACGTTTTGTGAAAATAACCATAAGAGGAAGTTTGTGAAAGAAAAAGTTTGTGAACAAAGCAAAAGTAAAAAAAAAATATATAAATAAAATAAAAGTGTGCGAGTTGTCTTAATCATAGCTTCCGGAAACGGCGTAGAGTGATTGCCTTCGACTAAGGTAAGTCCCGAAATATAACAGGAGTTAGGACTAAGTTAAGTTAGGGCTCTGATGTGGTAGCGAGGGAGCCTGTTTCGAGGCTTGGGAAGTGTTTCTCTGAGGTCCGAACCCAAATTCCGAGAAAAACCTATACACGTACATCACATCCATACAATAGCATTCATTGAAATAATTTTTATGTTTTTTTAAGTTTTGGAATAAAATTTTTTTTTAAGTTGAATTATATAAATAAAAAAGTATAAAATAAAAAATTTATTTTTTCAAATAACTCAATTAATGAAATATGACCCCCACGACCCGCCCCCCCCTTGGATCCGCCGCGGAACTCTTATTCCCTAATTCTACAGCAAATTTTATACTGTCCTCAATTTTATTTAAAAAGGTATTTAAAAAGCTCGTTAAATGCCTCTCTGTGCCAGTCTAAATACAAAATATGTCATCAACATATCGATACCAAGTCAATATATATTTAGCCAAATTATTATTACTCTACTAAATATCTTCTTTTCAAAGGAATCCATATAAAATTCGGCACAAAAAGGAGAAAAGGACGAACCCATAGCAAGTCCATCTTTTTGAGCATAAATTTTTTCATTGAACCCAAAATAATTTTGTCTAATGCATATGTTGATCAAATTCATAAGATGGAGAGAACGCTCAGGGTTTCGCACTTCACATAGAATTTTTTCATTTAAATTATCAATTAATTTTTCAATGGGAATGGTAGGAAATAAGCTACATACATCGAAAGAGACAAATTTCGCGTTCTTAGGTACTTTTAAATGCTTAATATTGTTTATTAAATCAATTGAGTAATTCACAGAATGTTTGGGTGTAAAATTGATAAGTTTTGGAACAATTTCGTTAAGTTCTTTATCCAAAAGTTGGGACGGAGCATTAAACGAAGACGAAACAGGTCGAACCGGGATATTGTTTTTATGTAGCTTAGGAAGACCATATAAAGTAGGTATGGAGGGATTACTATTCTTTAAAAAATATTTATCTTCAGAGTCAGGAATTAAATTCGAGTTATTTACTGCACTTATAACAAGATGATTACACTTTGATGTAGGATCGTTATCTAGCTCTTCTATGTTCATATTGGTTAAACAATCTTGCATTTTTTCTAAATAAACATCTCTATGTAAAATTGTTATAGAATTTCCTTTCTCAGCTTTGGTTAAAATCAAATTATTAACTTTCAGTTTTCAGCCCTGATGATGTCTTAAGCAGACGAAACGCGTAGGTTGTTACTCACTTTTTTAAATAAAATAATTGTGGAATCGGAGCAAGTGTTTTTCCTCAAACAAAGATATTGGACTATCCATAAACCCAAATAAGACTGCGATAGTCCCTTGCACCAGGAAAAGGAGCCTCCTTTATACGGGTTCTAGGTTAAATGGATTTAACCCTTTGAGTAGTGAGTTAATTTTTTTAGCATACACGTCCCTGGAGTGAGTTAGTTTTGCATTTTTCGATAGATTTCGCAAATTGAACGGAATGTTTATTTTTGAGGTGGGGTCAAGTCGGTTTTGCGTGGGGTATTTCTCTCCCGACGGGGGAAGGGGGTAAAGTTTGAAATGTTTTGGTTATATCTCCTGAAAAAAGAGTCGCAGACAGTTCATTAATGTCTTAAATGAGAGCTGCGGTCCTAGGCTAAAGATAATATTAATCGGGTCACTGTCTGGGGAGGGGGCGTGGGGAGGGCGTAGTGGGGGAAATTCGAGGGATATTTAGTTTTTCAATAATAACTCAGCCATTTGACCTCGGACCACAGGGATGTGGCTGTTCAAACTTCTTCTCAGAAAAAAACATATTTGAATTTGTACTAGATTTTCCAAAACCTACCAGAACAAACTTTGACACCCCCCTCCCTGCGGGTGCAGTATATTTTTGATTTGTTTTTAAAACGACATCATTCTTTATTTTTACCCTTTTTCCCTATACGCATCTTTTTAATACTTCCCTTTTTTATATTCTAACTGAAGTACTAGATTTTTTGCACCTTAGATCGGCATTAACTCTGTAGGATTACCTCCAATCGCAAAACTGATTTGTGCATGTGCATTTCATTAGAATAAAAGAAAATGTGTTCCATGTGTTCCGAGTTTCGGAATCGTAATAATTCCCAGGAAGGGTTTCGACGGTCGCACAAATGCAGAGATGAATATTTTTCTATGAATAATGTACAGCTCACCCATATTTTTCTCTCTCAAAAATGAAGCCGAACTTCATTGCAATTTTTTATACATAGATAGATAAGGCTTCTAACTTCACAATAAAAATGTAAAAAAAAAGTGCTAGAAGTCCTCAATAGTAAATAATACTATTTTTTTGACAAAAATACTATTATTAACAAACAAACAAAAATCGTTCGATGCTGCTACATTTTTTTATGAAAAATATAAAGCATTAAGCTTCATTTGGCATTTGAATCAGAAAAATCGGTTACTCCGTTCGCGAGCTATGATTTTTTGAAAATGATGTTTCATCGTAAAATCACGCAATTTCTTACCCACAATGGTTGCGGGGGGAGGGGGGCGTGGTAGAGGAAAACAAAAAAATATGAAATAATATACCTACAAACATCTTTGTTAGAATTATGTAAAAAAAAAGAAAAACCCACCGAAAATGGGCTGGACCATGGCTGGACGTACATGTACGGCGATACCCTATCTGGATCACCAGAGGCTGGCCGTACATGTACGGCGATACCGCTCAAAGGGTTAAACACTAGAAGAAGTTATCCTAGACAGCAAGCTTACTTGGAATCCCCAGCTCAAAATGATAATCAACAAAGCTATCTGAGCATTCGCCTTATACTCAAGGCATTTTTTTGCAAAGAGTGGGGTTTGAACCCTGAATGACCTTATGGATCTTTCAGGGTATAATCAGAGCTATACGTTCTTATGGGGGCAAACACCTGGTGAACAAGCACGATACAAACAAGAACCAAGAAAATCCTTGAAGGTGCAAAAGATGCCTCTTTGAATTGCTTCTATCATTTAATTCTTATACAGGGTGTCCAGGGGCGGATTTCCCTATAGGCCGAGTAGGCCCGGGCCTAGGGCGGCAGATTTAGGGGGCGGCGATTTTTTCTTGTAGTTGTGGGTATTTCATTACAGGGCGGCCAAGTGATCAAATCCGCCCCTGAGGGTGTCCCACGTAACGTGTTCCCTGAGCATTTTTCTCGAAAATGTGCGGAGATATCGAAAAAGTCCTAATAATAAAAGTTACGCATCGTTAGTCAAGGTATCCTCTGGTATAGCCAAAGTCCTTGAAAAAGGACTTGGGAAAGGATATATTTAAAAAATGTTCTTTTCGTCCTTATTAAGGATACATTTAGATTGCATTTTTGAATTCAGCAAATAAAACTAAAACAAAAATGTTATATTGAAAATTCCAGTTTAACCCTTTATTATCGAGATATAAGACCTCAAATTGTACTCTATTCACCGTTTTCCATTGCCATTTTTCTCGAAAATGCACACAGATATTATCGAAGTGCTAGTAACAAAAGTTACACATCATAAGCCGGGCTATCTTTGGTATGGTCAACATTTAAATACAAAAGCAACACAAAAAAGGATACGAAAAAAGGATATCTTCGGTTTGTCCTTTTCGTCCTTTCAGAGGATGCATTTTGGATACATTGAATAACTGCAAATCAAATTAGTTAAAAATTGGTATACCTATTAAGAATTCTTCAATGCAGCGAAAATACATCCTCAAAAAGGACGAAAAGGACCAAACCAAAGATATCCTTTTTTCGTGTGGCTTTTGTTTTTAAATGTTGACCATACCAAAAGTTAGCCCGGCTTATGATGGGTAGCTTTTGGTACTTTGGTACTAGCACTTCGATGATATCTGTGTGCATTTTCGAGAAAAATGGCAAAGGAACAGGGTGCATAGAGTACAATTTGAGGTCTTATATCTCGATAATAAAGGGTTAAACTGGAATTTTCACTATAACATTTTCGTTTTCTTTTTCTTTGCGGAATTCAAAAATGCAATCTGAATGTATCCTTAATAAGGAAATTTTTTAAATATATCCTTTCCCAAGTCCTTTTTCAACGACTTTGGCTATGCCAGAGGATACCTTGACTAACAGTGCGTAACTTTTATTATTAGGACTTTTTCGATATCTCCGCACATTTTCGAGAAAAATGCCCAGGGAACACGTTACGTGGGACACCCTGTATTTAACAAACAATAAACAAAATTACAAGGGCCTCAAGTGCCAAGCTGTTTTGCCTTCGGATATTAATTCATTCATCTGTCTTCATTAAGTATATGTGGTATATGACATACGAATTGTCTTAGCATTTCTATTCCCAATTACTGCAGTAGTTAAGTTTCCTTTCTCCACGTTAACCTTTTTTTTTATGACGAAATAATGCCTTTGTGTACAGGACAAATAGACCGTTCGATTAATAAATAATTTGCATATTCATTTCAAATAGAAAGAAAGAAAAGTCGTTAAAATCTCGATGTGTTCCTATAGCATATACATAAATTCCCAGCTGCCTACAAAACTGCATGCTTGACATTTATGTAAATATTCAAAAAACAGAATTATGAAAACTGCAATATTGTTAAACACAAATCGGGTTTTAATGGGAAACACATTAGTACAAAACTTTTTCAAATAGCGCCATCAATATCTAAAGGTCATCGCTTAAGTTCATGGAAACACCGACTAATATGTACCTAATTCATTGGTATGTGGTAATACGTCATTAATTAAGTCCTTATCAATTACAGTTCCACACTAATTTCGGTCTGCAAAGTAATTTATTTCTCTCAGGAGCACAACGAATAGCTTCACGTAAACAAAAGATCTACACAGCACCACAACACACTTTTATTATAATTAGTAGCTCCACTAATCCTCCACCCCCCACTACTAAATCTACTGCACACTGGAGACATATTTAATTCCACAATTTGTTGCAAAATGTCCCCCGTTGTTGTTTATTATTATTTTTGACGAAAAAACTAAAATATTCTGGATTACGACTTACCGAAAGAGTGATAATTTTGTCGAACAGCATTACAGGTGGCATATGAAAGTCGAACACAAAGTACTGAAAAGAAAGAAGAAGAAGAACAGATAAATTAGGTAGAAGAGGTGAAGGTCAGGTCAACAGGTTGCCTCTAGCTAAGTGAATGTGTGTGTATATGTATGTTAGTGGTTATATTGTGCTTTACCTCATTGAAATATGGGCAATTTGTGCTCTCCTTAACACTGGTGTACTTTTTCTGGTCACCAACTTGAATGCATACTACCGGGTCCATATTAAGACCCGGAAGCTGTCGTGCTTCTATGATTGTTATGCAAACCTGGAAATCCTGTGATTTAAGGTGGTCAGCTGTTCGTGTCATGGCTTTTATCCTAGAATGACAAAGAGACAATTTGAATGCAAAATAAATTCTGTTAAGCTTAACTAGCAGTAGGTAGGTACGTACATTTTTCCCTTATCATACTGGGTACTCTCGTCCACATCGCTAGATTGATTTGATTGTCCACTTTCTATCTGAGTTTTGGGTTCCTCTTCACCTTCTGTTGCAGATGTAATTCCTCCAGCATAGTCTGAATCAGTTATAAGTGGTGACCTTCAATTGAATTTACCTGAAGTGAAATAGTATAAAGAAAAATTCTATGTACTTACCGGACTTCATCTTCAGTGCTGCTGTCCCTTGAATGTGACTGCATCCTTTCCTTTCGTCCTAGTCTCATCATATTTCTAACTGTTCTTAATGTAACTCTCTTTTCTCTGGTGGGAGTTTGAGTTGGTGATTTTCCAACTTTGTCGAATTTTAATTCAGTTTTGTGGCTACTCTGCTGTCCTTGAGCTGATGCCATGACACGCTTCAATATATGTTTTTTTCTATTCGTATTCGATTCACCGTCTGCAAACGAAAGACCAACAGGTTATCATTTATGCACCCTCAATACTTCACACAGCCCTCCATCCTATATCCAAGCATACAAATGAAAACAATCTTTACCTCCTCTGTGCAGACTCCTTTCCAAGTTGGCGATGTTCTGTTCAATGTCGAGAAGCATCTGTTGATCATCTTCCAGACTGCTACTGTTGTGCTGCTGTTGGATTGAATTCACAAGGTTCGTTGGCTCGAAATTGCCGGCAGCATCATCTGGAGATATGTACCTTGCCTCGAAGACGACGATTGCCTTTTTGCGGGTGATGAGAAATAAAAGAAGAACAAATTGTGCTGATGAATACCTATGTTATGCTATGCGTTCATAGACGGGTTGTTTGATAATAGGAGAGCGCATGGCTTCCATATAGCTAGATAGGAATTAACTCTGTACAATGTGGGAAAGCTTTTGAATTTACCAAAGAAAAGTGTTCAGACCGTTTATTGCGTAAAAACGGCAAAGCAATTTCTTAGAAAAGCCTTTGGGTAAAAGTTCATTGTTGTATCCACACACACATACAGGGAGAAACTTTGCTCCTTGTTTGGTTTTTCAAGCAGAAACGTCGGGTGTTGATAGATGTCGAACTTTTGAAGGATCTCAACTGAATTGAAAATATTTTAGGGGAATACATAATTGTAGCATAATACATCTCGGATGTGGGGCAAAAGGAATTGTTATTCTTACAAGCCAAGGACTACTTTTGTATTTATCTATAGAGTATATGTATGAAGCTGCTCAGGTGCTTTTAGCGAAATTAATGGAATTTTTCTTACCATAAAGAGTTGCTGTGAATTTATGATCTTACAAAATTTATAAATTTCTTATTTTGTGAGGTAATTTATTATAAAGGGTTTTCCAATAAGAGGCGTTATTTTAATTAGCCCGCTATTTCGGTAGATGTCACTTTTGGAGCTGTCATTTTTTAACATTTGACAAGTAGAAACTACGCCATTAATAAAAATTGAACGATACACGATTCAATAAGGCATTGAAATTATTATTAGTATTACAAATGTCATAATTTTTCTCAATTTAGAGAAAAAACAACAATAATAATAACAGCATTTATTGTCATACATTTGTCGATATTACCGCTGAATATACTCATTGGGGAACGGACTGTCAGATTGTTGGTGACCAATTAAGGACAGAACAAGAAACCAAACTTATTTTTCGTAAATTTATTTTATTTAACTTTTTAGCAAAAAACTTCTAATCCCCTTCAAAGTACTCTCCACTGGTGCTAATACACTTACTTAACCTTTTATTCCATTATTCAAAACATTTTTTAAATTCGTCATCTGTCATACCCGACAGCGTCTCCGTCGTTTTTTTCTTCACCTCAGCAACGTCGGCAAAACGCGATATCCTTTCATTCAGGGTCGCAGGGCAAAGGTCTGAAGAACACGGGGATTGGGCACAGGGGTCATGGCATTTTTGGTCAAAAATTGGTGCACAGACAGAACACGAGCGTTCGCCCGACTGCCACAAATCAGGCATTTCATCGCCAAATCTTACGTTAAAGTTCACTGAACTGAATTTCAAGTCAGTTAAGACAGCTCCTCAACTTCTTCAATGGTTAGGTGTCGACCTTTTAGGATAATTTCATGAATTGTTTCAACATTTTCATTGGTTCGGTCCGTGGAAGGACGACCAGAACGAGGCTTGTCATCAATTAAAATTCAACTTCTTTTGAATCGTGTTTAGCATTTCAAGAATTTTTGTGCCAGTTTTTCCGAGCAACTTTACTTCAGCGCGCTGTTCACGAGAATCAGCCATTGCAAAAGAGGATGAGCGCACAAATCAACGGTGACTAAAAAATCAACACAAGCCGACCTTAACCTTCTTTTGTGACGACGATTGGCTAACTAACTCAGAAATGGTAGATCTATACACTCCTAGCAATAGAACGTGGTACTACAAAAACTCCCACAACAACATCAGTTGGGATCTGTCATGAATCCACATCACCTCCTCCACATTCATAACGCACATTCCAATAATTGCATTCTCTAATTATCCAAATGCATTATTCAATAGCCAAAAGGCAAGATCTACATACGTATATCATTTCCACATATCACAAAAACCTAAAAATAAACCTAACATACTATTCATGATATCATGACAAGATCATTTCCAACATACAAAAACCTTAACCCATTAACACACTCAGAAACAGGTGTCTTATTTCAACATTCCTCGGGGCACCCGCTAGACAATTAAATAAACACGTCACCGCGAAGTAGCTACCGTTCATAAGAACGAAAACATGATATACGATCCCTTCTGAGTACTGACCGTCGGTCTAGTGCTCTTATGTAATCTAAAATTTGTTTATCATTTTCCATATGCTACTGGTGACCCTGAAAATTGTCTCTGATTGTTTTTGTCATTCTTAATTGTTTTTGTGATATCCCAATTGTTGACCGATTTTTGAAATTCGAGCGTTTCCGTTCAAGACGAAAAGCCAATTTTTAATTATTTTTCTGATTTTTGTTATTTGAGCGTTTCCGTTTAAACAAAAATCAGAATTGTGATTTTCAATTGTTTATTCGATTTTTGTCATTTGAGCGTTTTCCGTTTGGACAAAAATCGAAACATGTGCATACATATGGAATTGTCTACCCGACAATTCCCACAAAATAGGAAAGTGCATAATCGACCAATTCTGATTGGTTAAAGAATTGGTTCGATTTTGAATAAAAAGGCTGTTGAAGCGAAGCCAACGGAGAGAAGTTTTTTAAAGTTCAACCTGGAGAGTCCCCCTACCCAAGGTAAGGCCTCCAGTGTTTCCCAGTGATCAATTAATTTTGAAGAGTTTTATTTTTATCTTAAAAGTTTTTACAAGTACAAATTCCAAAAAGTTTTACTAAGTGTATTTATTCTAAATAGTTTGCAAGTGTATTAAAGTCTGTTAATGCGAATTATTCTATACCGAATAAACGATAAACGTTATTAAAAAAAAACTAAAAAGGAGTTAAATTATTTGAAAAAGATTGTTGTACACCAAGTGGCGTGCAACAGATCCTTTTAGGCAAACCTCGTATATAAAGGGTTTTCCAATAAGAGGGTGTTATTTTAATTAGCCCCCTATTTCGGTAGATGTCACTTTTGGAGCTGTCATTTTTTGACATTTGACAAGTAGAAACTACGCCATTAATAAAAATGGAACGATACACGATTCAACAACCCATTGAAATTATTAAAATTCACTATAAAAATGGTGAAAATGTGGCAGAGACGGTTCGTAAAACTCGAACATTTTTGGGTCGTCCTGAAGCACCTTGTCGGACCGCAATACAGAAATTGGTAGAAAACTTCGAGCTGTCGGGACAAGTTAGTGATGTGAAGAATAAAACCCGTGCACGTCGCTCAAGAACAGCCGAGAATATTGCTGCTGTAGCCGAAAGTGTTGAAGAAAACCCAGGTTTGTCCATTCCTCGTCGTTCTTTGGAATTAGGCATTCCACAAACGTCATTACACCGCATTTTGCATAAAGATTTGGGTCCTAAAGCTTATAAGTAAAGTTCAGTTAACACAAGAACTCAAGCCGGCCGATCATCAACAACGTCGAGTCTTTGCTGATTGGGTCCTTGAAATGCATGAAAATGATCCGGAATTCCATCGAAAACTCATCTTGAGTGATGAGGCCCATTTCCACCTCGATGGCTCGGAAAACCCAAGAGTTATTGTTGAAAAGTCTTTCTATCCTCAACGTGTGACTGTTTGGTGCGGTTTATGGTCCCGCGGAGTCATTGGACCTTACTTTTTCGAAAATGAGGCTGGAGCAACAGTTACGGTGAATGGATTGCGCTATCGACAGATGATTAATGATTTTTTATGGCCGGAATTGGATGGTGTTGATCTGGACAACGTTTACTTTCAACAAGACGGCGCTACGTGCCATACAAGCAACGAAAACATTGATCTTTTACGGGAAAAGTTTCCGGACCGTGTCATCTCTTGAAGAGGTGATCACAATTGGCCACCAAGATCTTGTAACTTGACACCTTGCGACTTCTTCCTTTGAGGCCACGTGAAAGAGAAGGTCTACGCCAACAGCCCAGCGTCGATTCAAGACCTCAAAGATGGAATTCGTGAGGCTATCGAGGACATAGGGCAGCCACTTTGCGATTTGGTTATGGAAAATTTCATGAAAAGGATATGGTCCTGTAGGCGTGGTCGTGGTGGTCATTTGGCTGATGTCATTTTACATTATTAACGGCATATCTTCGTCTTTATAATGAAATAAAGATCCGATCATTTATCTAAAAAAATGGCATTTTTCTTTGAATATCAAAAGAATACCTCTTATTGGATAACCCTTTACATACAGGTCAACAAAATGAAAAAAAGTTTTCGAATCTTTATTTTAATGACTGTTTTCAAATGCTTTATATCGAAAAATAAGTAAAATGATCAATAAATATTAATGTTGATGTATGACCATTAGGGTGGCCCAAAAGTGTTAAAATGTCTGAATTTGTTAGTTAATGTAATTTTAAACTTGTATTCAAAATTTTAGTTAAATTCATTAATGTTTAGAGATCGCTCAAATCAAAAATAGTGTTTTTTTGGCTGTTTTGGACTTTCAGGGAAACTGTTTCAACATTTTTTGTCATAACTGTTTAATTTGACAATATTTTTTTTTGATTCTCTTTTTTTACATAAATTCAAGGTAACTTATTCCAGTGAAAGCCGTTTTAAAAAATTAAATTCTTCTATTTTTTATAAATTTTTCAAAACGAAAATTCGGATCCGGAACACCAATTTTTTTACTTCATTTCAATTTTCTTGTGCGGAAAAGTATCACGCGGGTGTACTTTTTCTACTATAATATAACATACAATTGATAATCTTCCAAACAACTACAACTTAAGGGGGTCATGTATAGTGTATGAACTCTTCTCAAAATGCAATTTTCGAAGGTGAGGCCTTTTTACAAATTACAAAGGATATGTGCCGGTCAGTAAAGGTATACACTTTTGCACTGTAACAAAATTATTTATAAAAAAAAATAAGAGAAGAATTGGTCTTAAGACCAATAATATTATATCCTAGATGAACATAAAAGTTAAACAAATTGAAAACCAAAAGTTCTGTATGGTAACACCAAGAAGGGGTTACCCGATTTAGTTCACTTTTGAAATTTTATTTACCATTATTATGGGAAACACTATGTACCAAATTTCAGCTCTCTACATGACCCCTTGAAGTTGTAGTTGTTTGGAAGATAATCGATTGTAGATTAGATTTTAGTGTAAAAAGTATACCCGCGTGCCACTTTTCCGTACGAGATAATTGACATGAAGTAAAGAAATTGGAGTCCCGGATCCGATTCGTCAGCATCCAGCTTGCTTGAATCGATGCTGATTCTGAGTTACAAAAGATTATTTGGAGTTAGGAAAGTGGAAACTCAAAACTGGTTACGAATTCATGTAGCTGTTGGAATCTTGTTTTTACTTCCTGGTTGATGCGATCATGTGAAGAGAGTATTTTGCGACATGGCTTATTTTTATAAGCAAGCCCAGCATCTTCGCAATTTTCTCCGGATATCTTCTTCTTTATCCGATTGTGACGTTGTCATCCTCCATACACTTATTTTCAGCAAAATCTGCACTGATTTGCGAAATGACTTCTCGACTTTCCGTCAGATAATTTTACAGTGCTTTTAGACTCTGAGTACAATTCTGCAAGTTCTGCGTTTGGATGCTATTCACTTTGACCAGAACTTATGCCCAAAATCCAATAAAACTGAGAAAAGAGAAAGATAGCATGATCACGAAAAGCGAAGCGGCCTTAGTATTTACGTTCTGGTTCCTTACTTAAAGCTACTTCAAAACGTCACAAATTTTTGAGAATTTCGTTTTGACCATGTTTTTACTGCATCTCCTCAGGCGATCCATCTCGTTTCAAATAGGCGCTTCAAGCTGGAACCAGTTTTGTTTATCAAAATATCGCAACCGTAAGCTGAAGAAGAAGAAAAAAAAAAACGTCGATAAAGTGTCACAAAGAAACTGATGCGAGTTGACTGCGGCTTTGACCGCATAAAGGCCAGCGAGGTTGAGTGAATGGTTCGTGCAAGCTACAACCATAGAGAAAACAGTATCAGAGTAGAAAACTGTATGTTGAGAATTTTGCCACAAAAGCTTTTGCTCAAATGCCCTTAATCTACTTCTAATAGCACATGTATGGCTAGACTGAAAGCAACACATCCAGAGCTCATTCGATGGTGTTATGCGATCAGTAGTCAGTACACAAATTATAATACCATCGGCCGGCCCACATTGAACTGCATAAATTCGGCCATCTTTTATGAACTTTTCTATTATCATTTTTAATAACTTTCTATCAACTTACAGACCCCTGACTTAGAAAGTTTGTGTCTGAGCGCCTGAACGATTTTCGATAGTCGATTTTTGAAAATCGAATTTCGAGAGTCGATTTTTGATAGTCGAGTTCCGAGAGTTGATTTTTGAGAGTCGAGTTTCGAGAATCAGTTTTTGTAAGTCGAGTCTCGAGCGTCTAGTTTCGAGAGTTTCGATTTCCGATTTTCGAGAGTATGACTAAAAAGTAGAAAATAAAATATATTAAAAAGATTTTTTAAAATAAATAACTTTTGTAAACAAAGTGAACTAAAAAGTAAAAAATAATTTTTTTCTTTCTCAGTGATATAAACAAGAGTTTCATTGCAAAATAAAAAATGCTACAACTCAGATTAAATCTTAAAAGTTTGGGCATCCATAATACGAATAATCACAATTGTCTACCTGTAAATCATGCCCAAACTTTTAAGATTTAATCTGAGTTGTAGCATTTCTTATTTTGTATTAAACTTTTCGTGTTTATATTACTGAGAAAGAAAAAAAAAACAATTTTTTACTTTTTTGTCCATTTTATTTACGAAAGTTATTTATTTTAAAAGTTTTTTTAATATATTTTATTTTGATGCCTCTGCAAGGCCGCATAGTGTCGATGAAATCAATAAATGATTCTTGACCTGAAACGGAAGATCCATCCAACAAGAACGTTGGATGTTTGGTCATTATGTGAGGCTTTCTGATGAAAATGGAAGGCATATATATAAATGTCCTTGTTACCTTTACTTATGGGACAGCAGAGCAGAGAAAAAGCATTACCAACAGCACTCATGTCCTAAGCGGATCGAATTTGAGATAGAAAAACAAAATATTAATTTGGACCCAATTGCGGAGGTTAAACACGTATTGATGCCTGCAGTGCACGTAAAATTAGGGCTTATGAAAGTATTCATTAAAGCTCTTCAGCAAGATTCTGAAGCTTATAAATTTTTTTCCTTAAGTTATCAGAAGACAAAGTAAAAGCCGGTATTTTCTTAGATACCAGAAAAATTTCATAAGTTTCCACCCTCTGTGATGTTGAAGAGCATTTCGATTGATAGAATTATTAACAAACTTTCCAACCCATCCTAAAAGCAGGATGTTCCCTTATCTAATTGAAATACATCAAAAATGCTATGAAGGCTCAATGAAAGCTGTCTCAATATACTGCTTGGTATAAAAACATATTCTCTGTAGTCCTTCTTTGTAGTTTTAGAACGAAGACTTAAGATTTATTAAAATATCAAATTCGAATCGAATTTTTATGCTGACGTATGTAAATATGTTTGTAACGGAAAAATTTAAATCTTCACAATGATTATAAGGCAGCCGAATATTGCCGGGTGATTCTGTTAAAATTATATCCGTAATGCCTGCATAATCAATGATAATTGTACCTTTAAATAAAAATCTTATAATAAATTTTTAATTTTGCTAATGATGTAGGTACTCTGTCTGTCTAGAGTTGTAATTGGATGAATAAATTTGTTTAACTTTCGCATAGCCTCATGTCTCAATTATATATTTTAAAAATTGAAAGAAATGAGAAAAGTCAGACAAAATTGTAATTCATTTTGCCAACTTCACCCTCATTGAAATTTACATAATTGGGAAAGATGCCTAACTTTTTATTAACTGTAAGAATTTAAGAAATACATAATGTATGTGCGGTATTTTCTGTATTTTACATATTTATAATGATGAAATCGGTTGATTTGTTTTGTGTAAGTGCAAAAAATTTATATCAATTCAATTGTTGTGAAATCTAATAAGACGCATAAAACTCGTGGATATTTAACAAAAAAAATGTTAAACGCAGAATCATTTAACTTGTTAGGGAAAATTCTGTATTCGCAAGCAAAAGTAATTTATGTGGACTTAAGCGAAACCTTCTGGTTACAACTTATCAAGAAAAATACTTTTAGCTCTTTCTATTTATCTAGTTTAGCATTTCTCTTCACGTAGTTGAACCACGTTTGTGTATTTGTTTTAGTCGTGGAAGTAGTAGAGTACAATACTTTCAGAATGGGCACATAATTTAGTATGGTTGAAACACAATATTTCTTGGCGTTACTTTTGTATGGCTGACATTATTTAACGGGAAGTAAACAAACAATGACAACATAATAGTAAACAAACAAACTGGTTTTGGAAAATATTACATTATTTTTTTTGCCATAGCTGTTTATTTCTATAAGACTTTTACTCATATTTTATTTAAAACATTATAATTTATTATTGAAACAGCTAAAGCCTAAACAAAATTACGATATGGCAGATGGAAGACTATTCCAAAAATAGAGAGTTATGCCCATTTTACAATGCATGGTAAAACCACGTCGTCAAAACGATATCGTTTGCTGAAGAATGCATATAAATACACGAAATATGCAAGTAGTGGTAAACTGCAAAATTAAACAGCTGTTGATCTGTCAATTAGCATAAATGTAATTGCTTTCTCGATTGCATTGCAGAATTTCTATCAAAGAAAATATTTGGTCTCAATAATTTATATTATATTATAGTAAACTAAGAAATTGTCAAATAATATAAAATATTACTTTAATGACTGAAAGTAGGTACAAGTCCCAGTTTACAGCTGTTTTGTTCTAAATTCCCCTACATGGTTCTAAATTAGCTGATTACAGCTGAGGTATTACTATATCGTTTTTGCTGATTAACTACTACACATAAGCTCGTGCTCATGTCGTCATATGAGTGAAAGAGAAGAGACATTTTTGCACGCATGAATTTTCAAAGGCAAGAGTGTGAAGAAAACACAAAAATCCATGTCGTTTTGAGGACGTGGTTTTACCCTACGAGTAAGAAACTAAAAGAGAGGCCATTACGTGTATATATATGTCATTTTTGCGTGCCGAACGTGATGGTTTTCCTCACTTTCTAACATATGGTTGTATCTCTGTCTACATGTACCTTAGGTGTCACTTTTGTATATGTTCGGTGATTAATAATAAAATGATTTAATAATTTCGTTTTTTTATGTGAATTCAGTGATATTTTAAGTCTGTGATAATTGTGGAAAATATATATAACAGGAACTATTACCTGCAGTGCTAACTTAAAAATTAAGCTAAATTTGAAAAATTAACAATGAAGTGTATAGTGCAATTCTGCAAAAATAAGAAGTTTACAAGGCGTCCCGGAATTTCTTTTCACAGGTAAGTGAAAGAAAAAAGTTCATGTGCACTAAAAATATTAAATTAAATAGAAAACTGATTTATTAAAATGAAAAACTTCCACTTATTACGCGAAGGTAGTTTTGTTTACATTTGCTTTGGCAGCCATATCTGTACTGTACCCTAAGACAAAAGGCGTAGGTAAGGTTAATTAAAATTTAAAGGGGGTTAAAAATAAATGTTTGTTATTTAAAAATATTTACATTCTTTTATGTGAAAATTTAGTAATATTTTATTTGTTTCTTTTTTGAAATATTGGTAAATGCTTATAATTTTGATAAAATTACTTAATTTTTAATACCTACATTTTATTGAAACAGATTTCCCAAAAATTAAATTTTAAGGCAGATTTGGTTGCAAGTTATTGGGCAACCGGATTTGAAACCAACATCAAACAATTTTATTTGTTCGGAGCATTTTTTGGCAAAGGACATATTTATATGCGACAGGAGGATTAAATTGAGTATTGATGCTGTGCCTAATCTCAAATAAAACCTTAAAAGTAACGATGATTTTGTGGTGAGCATTGTAATTAATTACAAGTTTGTTACTATAAACTTGGTATATTTGCAGCCACATACCCAAGAAAGTAACATTGCAGTTCTGGATGCTTCTAGTGAGAATGAAAGCTTTATAGAGTTGAATGCAACTAATTTTCAAGATGTAAGATAATTATTTTTGCTAGCAGCATTTGAGGATTTGTCTTATTTTTTTAAAATAGTTTTTAGATTGCCAACCTCTTCAACATTATTATTTATATATTATTATATTATTTAATTTATATAATATATTTTATTATATTAAATTTTCATAGCTTAAAAAATCGCGCCAAAGTCCCCCACATAAATGTTTTTTCCATCCGCCTGCAATGCGCATTTTTTATAGTGTGAGTATAAACTTACACAGCTTTAGGATTGGCACGAAAATTCTTGTTGATGGGCCTCTCCTTTAGTTTCTTACTCGTAGGTTTTACCACGCATTGTAGATTAGGCATTAAACCCTGGTCACACCGAGAGTGTCACGGTGTCACGCCGCAAAATAGAGTGTTCACACCGGGAGCGGCGGATTTTATCCAAATGTATTCTAGTTCTGATGAAGAAGTTCTGTTATTAGTAGCTCTAGTTAAAGTAAAACAGAGAAAAGTGATGAGGTTAGACTACGAATACTTTAGAATGCCAAAAGCCACATTTAACGAATTGCCGGGGACTTATTGCGAATGAATAAGAAATTTTGCCGCCAGCGGCAGTGGCAAAATTGTGTTATTGAGTAATGTCCAAAATCGCCGCGCGGTAACTATTTTGCCGCACCGCGCCGCTCACGGTGTGACTTATAGATTTACTTTGCGACTCTCCCGGTGTCAAACCCATTTTATGTACATAATCATTACTCTGGAGTTTTGAATTTATACTGCTGTAAAAACAACCGGCATTTTTTTCATAGGAAATCATTTTTCAAGCAAGCTTAAAGGACTGTCGTGTATGTCTACCATTATATTAAAACGACAGACAACAAAATCTAAATTCACGAACGCTTTAAGTTTGACGCAAAACCATTTTTCTTATCTGTCAGACATTCTTCCATCAACGCTGCTGCCGACAATAACTCAGCTTAAGTTCTCGTTAATAAGTATTGTTATAATTCCCTAGTATATCTGAATTATTGTTAAAACTAGTAATTAAAGTAGCTCTAAGTAGTGTTTAGTTGAAGTTTAATTGAATACATTATTATATGAATCAAACGGTTATTGTTTCAATAACTAAACTAACAGGCCTAAACACAATTTCGACAGCAGACTATAACAGTAATAGGAACAATTTTTCCAGGAACACTTTATGGAGGGTATATTACATAGGAATCTGCAGTTCAAATTCAAATTGTTTATTGGGATAAAATATCTCAGATGTTGAAATCTTTGATGATACAAACTTAGTTGGTATGTTTAAGGAAAATGCTAAATTAATATTAAGCTAGCAATAAATGAAAAAAGAAAAGATAGAAGAAAAGAAAAGAAAACATTAAAGCTATAAATAACAAAATAAAGAATAATGAGAAATTGAAATATAAGCAATGGAACATAAAACTGATAATAAACAAAAAAAAAACTTGAAACTTGAAAGTAAGCAATAGCAAGAACTAACAGCAGT
Organism: Dioctria rufipes; assembly: GCA_963924295.1. Taxonomy (NCBI): domain Eukaryota; kingdom Metazoa; phylum Arthropoda; class Insecta; order Diptera; family Asilidae; genus Dioctria; species Dioctria rufipes. The sequence continues at coordinate 33,362,725 of OZ002742.1, forward strand.
GCAGGGAATGAGAAAGCATACAAAAAAAAAAAAACAGGAAGCCATATGTAATGGAAAAGAAAACTGAATATAGAAATAAAAATAACCAGGAAATAATAATAAAAAGAAGAATAAAAGCGCATAGTTATTTCGGAGTGTGAGGGCAATGTCAGCTCGCATGACTTTCATCTGAAGCCAGATGACGAGTTAGCAGTACCTACCCTAAATGAACTGGCCGAGCTAGTAAGCCGCAATGCCGCCGGTAGACTGTTCCAAAGGCGAGAGCGTTCTAAAATTCTATGTTGATAGCGGGAAACACGCAGCATTAAGTGCCTATCAGAGTTTATAAAGCTGAGGTCGGAAAATAGATATCCAGGACGCCTGGTGTAGATGATCTTATGAAGAAAAATCAAATTTATCAATGCCAGATAAGCATCTAATGACATACCCAATAGAGAGTTACGAAACAGGGAAATGTGATCATATCTTCTCAATCCATGAATAAAACGAATGCAGTCATTGAAAGCGACATCGAGCTTTCTAGTACATATCGAATCCAAGTGAGGGAAGACAATGCATCTACTTGTGAAATCGAGTAAGAGAAGTGTCTTCACCAGCCTAGAGCGAAGAGCAGGAGACAGAATCCTTGCAGACAACCACAACCTTCCAAGTATGCCATAAATTTTACCCAAGGTATTTTTAATATGGTCGCAGCAATTCATTGCAGAATTGAGGATAATTCCCAGATTTCGAACAGAGGTAACGTAAGGTAAAGCTGTGCCATTCAGAGTATCAGTTGGAAATTGTGATACATCAAGCCTCTCACGATTCAAAATCATGTAATTTGATTTATTAGGATTTAAAAGTAAGTCGTGCCTCTTGTACCACTCAGAAATTCTGTTCAGATCTGTGTTAATTCTCTCGACACAATCCTCTATCAGGCCAGCCGGCCTATCCAGGTATATCTGGACGTCATCTGCATACAAGTGTATTTTGGAGTCGCTTATTACATTGGGCAGATCATTTATGTACATACTGAACAATAAAGGGCCTAAGGTTGAACCCTGAGGTACCCAACACGTGAGAGGCAAGCTTCTCGAAAGTAAATCATGGACTTTGACTTGCTGAGATCGTCGAATAAGAAAGCTACCGATAAGTGATGCCACAGATGAAGAAAATTCAAATTTGTTTAATAAGACGGTAGGGAGCTTGGAATGGTTGACGCTGTCGCAGGCTTTTGAAAAATCCAGGAGTGCCAGGACAGTCAGGTGATTCCTATCAAGAGCTCTACGAATGTCGGACGTTACCTTTGTGCCCAGTTCGAGATCCTGACTGCCACGGCGTGAGCAATTGATTTGATTCCAAGTAAAGTAAGATCTGTTCATGCATAAGCTTCTCCAGACAAAAAACATAACATGCTAATTGGACGAAAATCGCTTGGGCCATTAGGAGATGCAACTTTAGCAAGGGGCAGCACAATCGCACTTTTCCAAAGTCTAGGAAATTGCGAGGATGTCAAGCTCGTATTGAAAATGTGGAGGATAGGATAGACGAGCCAGGGCAAAATAAATTTTATAAAACGAGGCGATATTTGATCGGATCCCACTGCCTCAGACTTGACAGCATTAATGGCGGTAACTACTTGGACAACATCAACACAGTTAAAGCTGAAATCGCCTTCATATGCCAGATAATCAGGGACCCCAGAAGAAGTGGTAGGAGTAACATATGAATTAGATGGGGAAGGGATGTTATGAGAAGTAAAGTACTTATTAAGGCAATCAGGATCAGCATCACATTCTGAGACACCTTTGCCAAACACGCCATCGTTTCTGAGATTTTTCCACATTTTTCTTTGCAGTAGATTGGAATCGCATTTTGAGTGAAAGTACCGACGCTTAGTCGCTCGAATTTTAGTATTAGTAAAATTTCTAATGTGTTTGTAAACATCACGATTAACTTCGGTCCTCATACTCAGAAATTTACGGTGTAAAAAATCGCGTTCAATAAGCAATCCTTTAATTTCCGCGGAAAACCGTGGACAGCCTTTCGGATTCAGTGTACATGATCTAAAGGGAACATATTTATTAAAAAGGTAGGACAGATTTGAGTTTAAGAAGGCAATTTGAGTATAAACGGGGGGATAATAATTAACGGACATCCAAGGGATAGTTGCACATTCTGCAACCAGAGCAGGCATATTAATACTATTAAAATCTCTGAATGTAAAGGAATTTCTTAACTGAATTGGATTGATAGAAAAGTTATAAGTTAAAAACAGAAAGTCATGGTCGAAAGTCGATGGAGGACTTAATTGATTGTGAAACAGCACCGCATCCGTGTCGGAAGTAGCAAATATGTCCATCAGAGATGGATTGAGGTGCATGGACTGCAGAAGAAATATAAACTCATCAGACCTGGTGGCCTTGAAAAGCAAGTTTACATTGAAATCACCGCATATTATGACGTTGGAATATCTGTGAATAAGGTCAGTGAAAATATTTGCAAATTCCTCGGAATTTCCAACATTAAAAACTTCAGGTGGACAGTAAACTGAAGATAACATACCCTTGTCAAAACCATTGTCAACTTCAACACAAACAAATTCAATATTTTGTAAGCTCGAATAATTAATAAGTTTGGCCTTTAGACAATCTTTAACAAAAACAGCAACCCCTCCACCCATTCGATGTAATCTGTCATTTCGAAAAAGTTTATAACCGGGAATAGCTACAAGAGGTGAGGGGATGTTAGAGTTCAGCCAAGATTCACTGATCAAAATAGCATGGACATCAGAACCTGCAAAAATGTCTAACATTTCATCCATTTTAGATCTCAGACTGCGAGCATTCAAGCAGTTGCCGTTGTTCGTCGGCCTCTCTCGTTATTGTAATTAAATTGAGTGTTGAAAGATTTGATGATTTACTACTACATATTTTGAGACCTGTTATAATTTATCAAAATGTCAATGTGTATGCGATCATCAATTGAACCCGAAAAGAGCCTTGCTGTAACTCTATGATCTATAAACACTTTCATGGATATTTCTGCCCACATTTTTATCTTCAAATTTCTATCAGAGTATTCCTTCAAATTTTTATATACGTGTGGTCTCATTTGTACTTTCTGCGTTGATGCCTTCCTCTCATACTATATGGTTGCAGCAGCAGTCGTGCGGCAACATAATGTTACCAGTGCGTGCACAGTCATATATATGTGAAGGCGCGGTGATTGTTTCATCACCGAAACGTGATTGCTAACCAGAGGAACCAAAAAATCACATTGTTGTCACGGTGGTGACAAAACAGTTACGTGACAAAAAGTCTCCAGTGCGCGATAGGCCTTAACACACATTACGTTATTATTCCTTTTGATAACTGTTGAAAATAATTTCTGTTATTAGGCCCCATATTTACCAGCTTTGGGTCATTTGATTCTAGTCCTATTACCGAAAGTGAACTTCTATATCAGTTGAAGATCTTAAAAAACACTACAGCAGCGGGACAAGATGGGTACACGAGTGTTATGTTGAAAAAAGTTTCAGAATTTGTTGGGTCACCTCTTTGTTATATCTTCAATCTTGCTTTGTCTCAAGGAGTTTTTCCTGCTAGACTTAAGTATGCTGTGGTTATACCGGGGCACATGGCAGGAGGCCGAAGTAATTCTCACAACTATAGACCAATATCATTGTTATATAACATTGCACAACTGCTGGAGAAATGCATCATAAGTAGGTTGTTATGTTATCTAGAGAGCAATAACATTATTGCTAAGTATCAGTATGGATTTAAAAGTAAATGTAGTACGTCGGATGCGTTATATGATGTAACTAAATATATAAACTCTGCAATGGATGCTGGGGAAAAATATGTGCTGTTTTTCTTGATATTAAGAAGGCTTTTGATACCATCAACCACAAATTTTTATTGGGAAAACTATCCAATATAGGAATCACTGATGCGGCCCTATCCTTATTTGAATCCTATCTCCGAGGTAGAGTGCAATATGTCAGAATAGGGAATATAGTAAGTAATCCACTGATTCTTGGTTGTGGTGTACCACAGGGGTTTTCCAAAGATATTTGTAAATGCTACCGAAGCTGTTTTTTCAAATTTGTTAATATTTTTCATGTTATAATTAGTTTTATAATATTAAAATTGAAATCCCTGTAACTTTAATAAAATTTATTGCTATACGTTTACTTTAACATGAGAATGAAGTTCGAGATAATTTTATTCAGTAGCCCAAAAACCGGATAAATCCCGTAGTTTTTTTTTTATAAAAAGCAATTTGTAAACTTCTATCTTGATAAAAAGTGAATGATTTTTTCATTTCAATTCCCAAAAGCTTCTCGTGATGACGACACGATCCAGTAGTCCAAGCAAATTCTTGGTTTAGTTTATATGTATGTAATTTTGAATACCACTTTATAGGAATTATTGTTAAGCATTGGTAATGTGATTAGAACGAAAGCTCACTTTACATCGTCAAAATTTTGGAGGCTCGGAGCCGATAGCTTTATTGTCTGGCATTCAGCCTTAAAGGTTCCTTAAATGATGAGAATTATAAAATAATACTTAAGCAATTTGTTTTCAGCCATCCTGACACATTTAAGGATTATTTTTCATGAAACTTATAATATCAGCTTGCCATTATATTGAGTCAAAAATTTTAAACTGGTATTAGGTTACACTCAATCACTTAAACTATTAGATATTAAGTTCAACTTTGCTATTAAATGAAGTATAAATATATTGAATCTTGAACTAGCATTAAAAAACACTTAAACAATTAGTTATTAATTAAATAAATTTTTAACCTGTCACGCCACTTCACTTACAAGCAGTGGCGGATCCAGTATTCAGCTGAGGGTGGGGGCGAACTACGGTTTAAAAATGGTATATGCTGAAAACTAAACAAAAGTTTGAAGACACTCGCCACCACTCGCAAATGTCAAATGCACAAAATTTATCATTTAAAAGATACGAGTCGAACAGATTAGCAAGTGGCTACCACTCGCAACGAAGAAAGTTGCTCAAGGTTTCTTGCCACTCCGAAAAGTCAAATGGGATGTTAGATTATTCATTTTGTTTTGCTTTGTAAATGGTGGAAGTGTAAAACTTCCCAATCATCAATTTTAGTTAGTAAAACTAGGGAAACGCACTTTATTCAACTTCAGGAATCATCATAAATAGTATCTTTGTAAAATACAGTAATTAAAATTTTACATTTATTTAAAATAGCCGTCATAGAATAGATGCAATACATACCTTTTTTGTATATAACTTCGTCGGCAAGTTAAGAAAGTGTGACTTCTTTTGTTTTTATATTATTAAGCCAAGCTCAGGAGATATCCTATGAACTGTGATGCGAAGCGCAGCATGGCAAGAAGGTGATAAAGCAAGGAATTAGGGAACGTAAGGAGGGCGGCGAAGGTGCTGATATATGTCACCGTTAAACTTTCGCAGATTGCATGCCGTAGGAAAGACAAAAGATGGGAGACTGTTCCACGTTCGCACACAACCGAAAGTATTTTGAAGGATAAAAGGATGTGCGCGGCTTGCAGTGCGAGTATTACATGGAGGAATCCGGGATCAGACTAGAGATTTCATCAGAACATTTATCATGTATGTAGCAATATAGGAGCGCAAGGCAACCAACATAGCAGAGGTGCTCGTATAAGTCCATATGACAAGTTTTTGCCACATCGCCAATGAGCTGAAGGCTCTCTTTTTGACAATATTCACCCAAGCTAAGGCTATGCGACCAGCACCGGCCCCTACATATGGAAATTGTATTCCATTCTAGGTCTGATATAGGACTTGTAGATTAGCGCTAGAATCGATGGGGTGAAATGTTTCTTACACCTTTTCAGAAATCCAAGACATTTCGTTGCATATTTGGCAACAGAGAAGTTGTGATCTGTTCAGCTTAACATACTGCAAATATTAATATCAAGAATGCATAAAGACGGTGTATCGTCAAGAAGTGCTCCATCAAAAGAAACAGGAGTGGAAAAATGATGATCTTATTTTAAAGAGATGGGACAGCTTTGGAACTTAGATGTATGGAATTCGATGCGATTCGGTTTGCTCCAAGCGAGGATATTATCAAGCTGGTTATTCAAGGATTAAATCATGCAATCTAGTTTGACAGATATGACATTTCCTCTGTAGTCCCCAAGGGTGTCAAGGGAGTAAGCGAAACCAAGGGTACTGTCATCGACAAAACAATGGATGGGATTGAAAGTAAGGGAAAGCAGATCATTAATAAAAATTGAGAAAAGAGATGGAGAGATAGCAGAGCCCTGAGGCACCCCGGAATTTATTGGCTGAGATTGAGATGTAACGCCATCTAATGTAAAACACTTTACATTCATAATAGAAGAGGACGAGAGAGGCCAAGTGCTTTTAGTTTGGCTAAAAGGGCCGAACTCCAGACACTATTATAGGCTTTTGAAATATCTAGGGCAACAATTTTGGACTCACCAAAATTGTGAAAACTACGGTTCCAACTTTCCGTAAGAAAAGTCAGCAAGTCTCCAGATGAGCGTCCAGCTCGGAAGCCTTATTGGCGATCGTTGGTGAGATGATTAGTTACTAGATACTTCATGAATTTGGAGTTAATGATAGATTCAAAAAGCTTTTAAAGAATTGAAGTGATTGCAATTGGTCGATAATTTGAGGGATGGCTACCCTCACCTTTAATGGGAATGGGCTGAACGTGAGCTAGTTTCCAAGCAGTTGGAAATTTTCCTGTCGAATAAAACAAGAAGAATAGTTTTCGTAGAGCTTTAGCCAAGAATGAGGCATAGGTTTTATTTAACGAGGGCTTAAAACAATCAGGACCTGCAGCTGATGGAGACGTTGATCCTTAAGGACCTTGAACATATCTCTCGAATGGATGTGTATTGGCTCTTGTACACATCTACAAGGGAGATGTAAAGTGGGTGGAAAAGGAGAGTTTGAAGTGAATCTAACAGTCTAAATATTAGTCTTATTCAGGGAGTCAGCAGTCACTTCATTGTAAAGCAGTAAAGGTATAAAGGAATTGCTGAAGTAGCTCCTGATGGTTTTGACCAGGGACCAGAAATCTTTGCTGCCATTGCGTCTCGCCAAGATTCTAACATTCTGGTAAAAAAACAAAATTTTCTCTTTGGATAGTGTTTCAGTTCTGGATGCAATTGATAGGTGCGAAAGCAGACTGTTTCACTTTTATTGCTTGGTTGTACTTATCGTTAAACCAAGAGCAATTTTGTTAAGAACTGAAGTATAAATACTGAATGTATTTACGTATGACCAAGACTTAGAATTGTACTAAATTCAAATGTGCATTCATCAACATCCCTTGAAGCAAAACAGACCGACCAATCAAATTCTATAAGATACTCATTGAGGCTTTCCCAATCTGCAGATTTATTTTGCTTTTATTTAACGTTTGGGCTAAGTATTCTATAAAAGCTATTACGTTTTACGAAATAATAAGAAAAAAATATTTAAAAATTAATCTCTTGCTTTAAATGTAATAACACTCAATACAACAATGCACAATGACTTGTTCGCCGTTGTGTAATTTCGCTGAATTTCTCCAATTACGACTTATAATTGTTTCTTGAAATGTTTGTTTTGCAACACCATGCTGATAATTCTGTAAGAAGCTGACTTTACATGGATGGCTTATCAAAGACCCTCTGGCAGCTGTTTTCAATTAAAACAAATCTTCCATCGCGATAACATGAATAGGCTCTGTCTTACTTCAAACACCCCGAGCAAAGCGGCGCTCATGTACGGGTATCTGCGCTTCCTGTTTTCTGTATAGGTTTCAACAACCACGACCGAAGGCCAAGGTGCAAGCTAGGGCCTGCGTTTCTAAATGTATCATATTGAACGCTTCCTGAAATTGTTACGTTTTTTTACAAAAGCTGCAGTAGAATAGATGTGAATAATTTTGTTAGAAAAAAATCAGAAGATCTACGGCAATTTTTTTCAGTGGTCTTCAGGGGGGGGGGGGCGAGCCCCCGCGCGCCCTAGCTTGATCCACCCCTGCACACAAGCGCAGCTTATGTGAATTGCTGGCTAGTAAATTCTTGATATATGTAACTATCTTATGTAGTAAAATGAAGCTAATAATAATTATATCTTAAAGTGCCAAAATTCCCTATTCTTGAATAACCAAGGCAGATTCCGTATACGTATTCTTGAATCTGTATTTGTTATTTTTGTACACAAACTATGCGTTATATAACGTGTGGGGTTCATCCATTCGTTATTTACCGAATTCGTAATTCAAGAATAGGCCTCCAGGACCTCCACTTGGCTAAAACGGCCATGTCTGTTTCATGTCCGTCCTAATATATATATTTCTTTATAGTTTACACCTTCAATCAACTTTACTTGTATCCTTGAATTGAATGGAAATAGTGGTCATTACTTACTCATTACTTTATGGCAATCAAAATAGCCGAAATTACGTAATTTCGGTGAAATTGTTGAAATCTGCTCCAAATTATGCAATTTCCCATACATTTTTTCAGCTCGTTTCAACGTAATTTCTACAATATTACCATCAAAATTACGCACTTTGTGACGAACGTACCCCAAATTTCTGGTACATTGGCATTTTATTCGTTACAAAATTGCCGACCGTGGTTCATAGCTATGATGACTGCTCGTGTTTTGATTTAAGAACAAGGAAAATAACCGTTAACTGTGAACGAAATTACGAAAAACTTAGTGAAAACAGGGTCTCGTAATTTCGAAATTTTTGCTCGAAATTACGTAATTTGAGGCCTAGTAAAACCGTGTAGATAGTTTGCTTTTATTTAGCCCCATTTTGTACAAAACTGCCAGTAAATAAATTAAATTAAAATTTAAAAAAAAGATTATATGTATGAAGTACGACTACATTGGCAATTTACTTCGACTAAATACAAATATAACTGCGAAAGCATTGAAATCTCGTAAAGCGTACATTTTAAATTTTAATTAAATTCTTGCTTTTTGTATCAAATACTTGGCACATGGTGCAGACAGAGTTATGTATATTTTCGTTTCTTTGAGAAAAGTAATGCGTAATATTTTACATGACTTCCGCTCCTTTAAAGTCATAAATCAGTTTTATGAACAATTTAGGGAGGATATGAGGTGAATAAAGAAATGTGACCATAAAAACAACCTTCGTAATATGCAAATTGACACTGGAGAAAGTTTTTATAGCTGAACATGCTGCATACATTGTAAATTTTCCAACATCGGAAGAATATTTAATGTACGTTACTTGAAAGAAAAGTTACACATAAGGAGAGTTTCGAAACGTTTTTTTGCAGGTTATCAATATTATTGTTAAGAAGAAAAATTTATAATGATTGTGGTTGGCTAGTGGCTATTACATGGTTCATTGCACCAATATTATCCTCTCCATTTACAGCAATATTAAATAAGTAAGCAGATCGTTACAAAATATTGTAACCTCTTGCACCTAAAGATTAGGTAATCAATATTGATATTGTTGCATCTTCGAAAGGTAATACTATTTTCTATTGTTCTGCTGCCAATATGAATGGCGCGCAACAATTAAATAATATTCAATTCAAAGTCTGTATGCCGTCAAGGGTTGGTAATTTGATTTACATTCAGCCGACCTCCAGTACCACCGCTGAGGGAGCTACACACCGCTGGCTTATAAATAAGCTATCGCCAGTTGGAAATTTGTCAGTTGCCTCCCAGCAGCTCGACAAGACGCATCGTCCGAGTGCTAGCGCAAAGACGTATTCTCGCCTCGTGCGTGGTCTGACGCTGTACATTTCTTCCTATCCTTACCCTAGTGTTAACGCTACGACGTATTCTCGCTTCTTGCGTGGTCCGACGTTATACACATTCCTCCCGTGCTAACGCTATGACGTATTCTCGCTTCTTGCGTGGTCCGACGTTACACAACTTCCTCCCGTGCTAACGCTACGACGTATTCTCGCTTCTTGCGTGGTCCGACGTTACACAAATCTCTCTAGTGGTAGCGCTACGACGTATTCTCGCCTCGTGCGTGGTCCGACGCTACACTACTTCCCCTCGTGCTAACGCTACGACGTATTCTCGCTCTTCTTGCGTGGTCCGACGTTGCACAATCTCCTCTAGTGTTACGCTACGACGTAATCTCGCTGCTTGCGTGGTCCGACGTACACCTCCCCGTCCCCTCCGCATAAAGGTATATAAGTACGCTTCCCCAAAGACTCACAAATTAGTGTGTATTAATTAAGTCGTGTAGTGAATAAGTTATGAAATTAGAGTAGGTCAATATTAGTGTCCTTAGCTTAGGATAAAGACAATAAAAGCATTTGAATTCAAGGGAAACATACAGTGTTCTCATTTCAATTCTACCAACGTCGTGGGATTTTGATTTGACCCTGGGCATCCTCCTGACTACTCGTCGCAATACTTGACACGACGTTACAGAATAAAGAGCGCACTAAGAGCCATCCTGAAGCGCTTCTTTGGAAGCTCGTAGTGCTTCCTGTTTTGCCTATCCCAGTTCTAATGTCAAATTCTTTGCAACAAACTCTACACCGGTGCTGTGCAGCTTTACGTGTTTTTGTTTTTGTAATGCAACAACAAAAACACGTAAAGCTGCGCTGCACCGGTGTAGAACTCGTCGAAAAGAATTCAGCATAAATTTTGTCTTTTCGAAAGCTTTAATGAGCTTTTTGGATAATCATCGTAGTGGTTCTTCTTTAATCTCATAAGAGACCTTCCAGAGTGCTTCCTGAAAGCAGCATTGAAGCGCTTGCGCTTGCGTGTAATTATTTGTGGTAATAAATTTTATGAAGTTGATATCTATGTCGTAGGCAGTGTTGCCAGGAAGACAATGATAAAAATCTTTAATTTTCGCTAAAAGACTCTTCTTTTTCCCAAAGAAATCTGCCCTAGAATAAATTTGAGGAAATAGCCAAGGCGCACACTACCAACACAGCAAAACCTAAAAACCCTTCTCTTCCTGTTGATGCCGATGTTGTATATATGTGAAATATGAACAGTGTTGCCAGCATAGTTCGAAGGCAACGCAACGTGGGCTCTATCTTTATGTGAATTTGTTTTCTTGACTCGGTATTTTCTACCTAAATCTGATGGATTTTCATTGTATGTACATATATACTACCCACATAGGTGTTTCATTAATTTCTACGATATTTCTGATTTGGAAGGTTTGTTCTTTAAATCTCTTCTTTACAGGCAATCAGGTTGTACCATATTGTTTCCGATAAAGAAATCAAGTTAACCTTAAGGTCAGTTTCCGATTAGTAATATGAATTTCTTTAAGTTTATCTATTTAAATGTAGGCTTTTCTTGACTGATAGTGAATTGGGAAAGGCTTCTGTAATATGTATACCTAAGTGCCATAAAGAGTGAAAATATAAATAACATAATTAATAAAATTTTCATAGCATTCATAAAAGGTAACCATGCTAGGCCTGTTGTGTCTAATCGCCTCCAACCTTCTGGGTAGTTCAGCTATAGCTGCCTCTGCCTACTAGCAGTCAAACACCCCCACATCAAAGCACAACACTGCCAACGTGGGACAATAACGGGATTCCTCCCAGCCTAGGAATAATAGACGTCCATATTAACAGGGAAATTCTAATCCTACACGTGAACGAAGGAAGATTAGTCACAACAACAACAATCTTCAATCTGCGATCCGGAGCTGAAAAGGACTTCGAACCAAGCAATGAGCCCCTCTTTCAGCTTTTATCCAGGGGAATTTAAGAAGGCCAAGGACCCCCGGTAGCACAGAGCTTCAACTAACCAAAAGACGACAACAATCTTGACTTCGAAGAAGGTAAAAGCCCCCCTCTCAAATAAACCAAGGGAAGTAAGACGGCAGGAGTCCCCCTGGCTGCAAAACCTTAATCCGGTGATAATTGAGCGAAGAAGGCTCCCAACAAGAAACGCCGATAACTAACACATCAACTCCACAGAAATCTTCCTTGCTGTGCGACACATAGGAAGCTCTGCCCCGGAGGCAACGCAGGATCAAGATCCGCAACAGAGGTTGCTCAGCAAACACCCCCTACAGGCTGAACAAGTAAAGATGTTACACTTAGGAATGGGACAATCCTTACAGGTCCCCAACAAGTAAGAGATAAAAATTTAGATATAGAAAACTATTTAAAATTAATAGAAGAGAGGGTGGGAGAATCTGCCAAGCTTTCGATGCCTCAGTGTAACGAGATCGATAAATAGCTGGTCCGGTCTCGTGAGAAGAGACTCGCCCAGTTGGAACAATTTAAAGAAAACACAGAAAAATTAAAACTGAGTCTGAAAGAGTTTGGGGAGATCTCTCTCGAAGTAGAACTAGTTCAAGATAACAGTATCAACTTAAGAGAAAGTGCCAATATCGATAGTGTTAGAGATTTCATCGCGAATAACATCCTTTTAAATTGGCTGGGCGACTCCCTTTTGGAGATCAGCATAGAGGACACTAACTTCAGAAAAGTTTCTAGTCCAAAAGTCCCTGATCTCAACATGGCACGCTAAAATCACCAAACTAACTCCCCAGTTGGTTCCTCTACTCTCTGGAGAACAACATCCAAAATTAAGACTTGAGCTCCAAACATTTCTAGAATACTGTAAACAAGTTATACAGTGTATTTCAGTGGATGAGCTCACAGTTTTCCTAAAAATATTTTGAACCAGACTTCTAGGCGAAGTTTATCAGCTCTTTGCCTCAAATATGCCTACCACTTTTAAAGAACTGGAAGAAAGGCTATCTGTCCAGAAAAACTTACCAAGAACTGGTAAACACGTTAATAACTATCAGAAAGTATCTTCTAGAAAATCTCACAGCCTTCACGGAACGAGTAAAACAAATGTTGGCAATATGTAACGAAGTGACAGAATCCAAATACATTACCACAGCTGCATCAGCTGTCAAAAATGCATTAAAGGCAGACGTAAATGACCCCTACATGTGCCAATATCTGTTAACTATGGCAGACGGCACTGCGGATGACCTAGTACAAAAAGCACACACACTTAGCGACTTTCTTCCTATAAGTATACTATGCTTCCTAGGGAAAGTATTGGAGAGGGTAATGGACACGCAAATAATTAATTTTATCGATCGGAATGACATGCTTTTCAGATGGCAGTCTGGTTTCCGCCCTGGGCATAGCTGCGAGACTGCTTTACTGAAAGTCACTACAGATATTCGAGGCGTGCTAGACAATAATCATCTATCTATATTAGTTCTGCTTTATTTTACTAAAGCTTTCGACAGCGTTGACCACACACTTCTTCTACACAAGTTACATGACAAATTCTTTTTCTCCCGAACTGCAATTAGAATGATCAGCGAACTTTTATCCAATCGCTTCCAACAAGTCCTAGTTGATGGAGTTAAATCTAACTTCCTTCCCATCGATTCTTTAGTTGTACAGGGATCGATTATTGGTCCTCTACTCTTTTCATTGTTTATAAATGATCTTGCGCATGTGGCAGGAGGATTGCAGGAGGACTGTGTTGCTCGCATTAATGGCGATCTAAATCGAATATCCGCTTGGGCTGAGTTTAACCAGGTCTTGCTCAATCCGAAGAAGTCTTCTATAGTGGGGTACTAGACACAGAGTTATTGCCTCCCATACTGCTGAATAATGAGATAATATCTTTCTCCGAAAAGGTTACTAGCCTTCGAGTTTTGTTTAACAGCAAACTAACCTGCTGCGCTTAATTTTGTAGTATAGTCCGAAAAATCTATGATGGCCTCCGCAGGCTATGGTTTAGAGGGAGGTTATTATCAGTTGGTGTGCGACTCAAACTGGTCAAGGCTCTGCTTGTCCCTCATTTTGTTTACTGCAGCACTTTCTTCTCTTCCCTCGATGCAGCCTGTAATCGTAAGCTTAATGTAGCATTCAACGATTGTGTCCGTTTTGTTTATGGACTACGTCGCTTTGATCATGCATCACAATATACTCCCTCAGTTCTAGGGTGTTCGTTGAATGCTTATCGTGATGTCACTGCCCTAAGTTTCTTACATCGTCTAATAAACACACGTTCACCATTGTACTTATTCGAATACCTGGGTTTCTTGCAATCGCACCGCCACTTCAGCCTACTTATACCCCGATTCCGCACACTAGTTGGGTAACGCTGAAGTGGTTTGAGGTCGCGAATGCATGAGCTGGGTCTGCTCCTAAAACAACTGTAGGTTGATTTTTATCATATCTTCATCCTTCTATTCTTTTTCTTTTCTTTTTCTTTTCTTCCTCTTTATATATGTATTAGTTTGATAATTGTAAGCACATTTTATATCTCGTATGCATAATCAAAAGATATCTTGTTGTATACATTAAATAAATTATTGAATTATTGAATTAGTGAGAGTAGTGCGAAAATAGTTGCGCTTTGATTGTAATTCGTAAATAACATTAGGCAGCAGATATGTTCGAAGAAGGATAAATAAAAAGGATAGTTCGTTTTTTAAAAAGACTTTTATTGCTTTAATTTGTGTGCAGGGGCGGATTTGATCACTTGGCCGCCCTAGGCCTATGGAAGATTGCCGCCCCCCTACTCCCTGTAAAACACGAAAAATTGAATGATCTATATCCAGTGAAGGGACCCCAGGCTAGAATTAGTGGAGTAGGCTGCCTCATAAATCGGAGTAGATTTGAAAAAAATGGAGTAGAATTAAAAATAACACTTTCCAACGAATTATTTTATTTAAAAAAACGAAAAAGTATAAAAATGTAATGAAATACCCACAACTACAAGAAAAAATCGCCGCCCCCTAAATCTGCCGCCCTAGGCCCGGGCCTACTCGGCCTATAGGGAAATCCGCCCCTGTGTGTGTGGTGCTCCTTCTTTCATTCGATTTCGAAGAGATTTAAACAACAATTTTAAGTATTTTCTAGGAATAAAATTCCGAACTTCCTGAACAGAATTTTTCAATTCATTTATGTATGACAATTGCCTGTTTCCTTGATAAACTGTTCTTGCAAGTTCAGCCCAAGTATTTTCGATAATAATAAGATCTGGACACCTTGATGGCCATTGCGTTGTATCATTTTCTTGAAGATAATCTTTCACTCTCCTGACTGTTTGTACTTCAGCATTATTTTGTTGAGAAATGAAGTTTTATCCTGCTATCGAGTTTCCCTAGCTCCTTACTTCTTCGGCAATTAGTTGTATATAAAAACTGCTGTCCAGAAAATTCCTTCCCTTTGTAGAATATTCCTGTCGAAATCGTTATTCCTCCTCTTCCCATTTGTTGTCGTTAAAATAATACGACCACTCATCTGGTCCATCCAAATTAAACCTCTTTTCAACGGTAAAAAATTATTTTCCTCCATCTTTCCTTCCACCTGAGATGTTCACGAGAAAACTTTAAACGTTCTTCCTTGTGGCTTTCCATTCAGTTTTTTTCGTTGGATGTTTTCACTGTTTTTTTGCAAAATTCGCTGGACATTTCTTACGTTTTCTGACACAACAGCTCTGGTTGGAATTTCTCTAGCTGTAAACGTACTGTTTGACACCTCTCTCAGAATTGCTCGCTCCTCCCTTCAGGTTACACCACGAGGATGACCAGGAGTTTTTTTTTTTTAACCGTAATTTTCAGGATCTTTCAGAAAATTTGCAATCATTTGACGATTTCTCTTCAAAATTCTCGCGATATGAGAAAAACTTTGCTTTTCTTTCAAATTATTTTTCTTTCGGTCTCGTTTAATTGCTTTTCACTGCCCATTTTTACTGGTGATTACTTACTGACTTTCAAAAACCCACTGAGAATTCATTGCCTAACGAGTTTTCTATTTATATCATGTTTCCAGAGATGAGACGAGAAGTACTCTGTCGTTTTTATTTACCCTTCCCCGAACATAACTTCTACTTGGATCATCAATTTGTCGCGGAGTGTGGTTGGTACCTTTTCCATCTTCCATGCTTTCATCTTGTAAAATGATGCAGATAATATCATCGGTCCTTGCGGAGGAATAGAGTTTAAGCATGCACAAATCAGCACAATGGACACAATCTTAATTTCTTTTGCTTCCAGGTATGTATTACTTTAAATAAAAATTTCCCACGGGAGAGCTAGTTGATTAAGGATAACAGTTTGTGCAGAATTCCATGGATTTTTTTTTGTAATTTTTTAATTTCTTTAAACTTTCGAACTGATAAATCGCTGTGTAAATTGTTAAAACGTTCGCATCTTTTAGACCCCGTTCATCCCAGCACACAAAAATATTTGCATGTAGGATGAAATGTTGAAGTATACTAATTGATTCCTATTCCCACGCACTAATGAATCCCTTAAATCCATTATTCTTTTAATGAGAAAGCACGAATTTACATAGAATTCTAATGAACGGTATCTCAAACCGCAGCAACTTACATGTAACATGATACATAAGTGGTTGGCCAACTGCAACAATTGGAAGGATGAATTGTTGGTTAACTCTGTTAAATTAGGATAGCCTGCGGGGATCCATTAATAATAGTGATTCCTCCTTGTATTCTGCATAGAAGCGGTTTATGTTTGCCGCTTAATTAGGAAATTCAAAGTACTATTTCTGCTCTTTATAGAGAAGTTTACTCTGAATTTTCCTTCTGGGGATTTTGAGGCAATTTCATTGCCTTACCCCCGCTAAACCTTATAGTTTCGAGAAGAATTGATAGCTTACAGTGGTAATGCTATGGGCTACTGGCTGTTGGGTCATTTCTGCAATAGCTCCTTCCTAAGGGAATTTAATTGAAGGATAGGTGTCAATCGATATTTCATTCCTAAATTTATGGCTGGCAAACAAATATGAAATTTACAGGAAATGTTTATTTTTCAAAATGAACATATTATCTATGCAGCACATTTGTCATATTTCCGAAGGGATTAATGGATAATTAATTAAATTGGAATTGTGTCCTCTTTTTTATGTCCTCGCTAGAATTTAATTTATTTTATGGATTCAACACGTTGTCGATTAAATTTCAATTCAAATCCAATATATCAGGAAAGTATAAACAAAAAAAAAAGGCTAACATTTGTGAGGTATGCGACTTTTTCGACAGCATTCTCCATTGTAGAATTCAAATGAAATTGTGGGCGAGTTTTAGTACAGTTCAATATAAACAGACACACAAGATAAATTGGAGAATGCATTTTAGATGAATTTTGATGGAAATTACAAATAATGTACAATCATTTCTCGATATTCAGGCCCAGTAAGCATTATTTTGATAGAAAGTAAATATTTTTTTAAATTTGAGCATGACCCAAAAACCTTTGTTTAATTTTATGGGTCATATAGAGCTAAATTTGAGTTTTTACATTACAATTTTCATCACTAGCCAACTGCCGAAACAGTCAACTTGAAGTAAAATAACCCCAAAATTACTAGGACAAAAATCGCTGTGGCAAAAGCGCGATCCTATTTGAAACAATTCCAGGTATATTAGAGCTCCTTAAATACCTGGTACCTAGTTTCTCAATATCTGTGGTAGCTAATATCTATATTAAATTCAACTGTATAATCCTAAATACAGGCGATATGGAAAGGAGACTGAGTCAAAGATATCATTCTTTTCCTATTTTCAGGACTCTCTAAATATCTGTTTCTTCAACGCTTTGCACGAAGTAGGAAGAGAGTCGGGCGAGTCAATTTTTAAATACAATGGGAAATTTTTAAATAGATGCCTTTTTGTAATTAGAATAAGGAGCTAAAATGTCTATTAGTGGTCTCAGTTTGACACATTCAAATAATATAGATAATATCCAAAACAATTAAATTAAAGAAATGTTTTATATCTTTACAAACAGATAAGAAAAAAGTTCATACGTTCCTTGAAACGGTGCAGATTTGTTCCAAATGATTCACTTCGACACAAGGGCACGTTTTGAAAACCGATTAGTCTTACAGCAATCTTAAATTTTTTCGTTTTGTTATTTGGGTCTTATTCGGCGTTTTGAATTATACCTTGGCAGACATGGGGTATCGATATCGAGATATTCAGAATATCTAGATATTAAAGGACCCCTGAGAGACACAAAACGGGGCAGTGATATGACAAACTGTGCTTTGACATTTCAATTCAATTGACAGATTTTTAAGCATAAATAATTTGAAAATGGAAGTGACAAATATATAAGCCTTAATGCAGGCTAAATGGTAACAATTATTTGTAAATTAACATCAAAATGGAATGCCCACTTTTCATACAACTTAAATCCCGACACCTCCAGACATAAGATATGTCTTAAACGATGCGTTATAATACTGTGAGCATATTTTATTAACAGTGTTTATTTCAATTAAGTGGGGGAAATACATTGTAACAAAAGAGCGTGAGGTAGTCGGCCCTATCCATCTCTATTTTGGGCTAGAGATGAATAGGGCTGCAACCGTTACTTCATTGCTGCAAAGTTCATTTCGAGGATATGTGTGGGTGGCCGCACAGCATGTTGCCGCTAGCGATCAGCCAGCCGGGGTGGTTCATGACACCCACATCACCTCAGTGCAAGAAAGCTGTTCGAAACGAGGTAAAAGAAGGAGAGACCTGCTCATCCCAATAAGAACTGCAGACGGACGGACGGACGAAAAAAAAAACATCCACGTCTCATAATCCCTCGCCTTCACTGGTGCAACCTGAAAAATCCTGGAAATCTGAAAAACAAATGCTAGAAGAAGAGATGAGAAAAGAAACTGTCTCGACTGCATAGGACTGCATTTGCTTCTGAACGCTATTTCAACAAAATAGAAGAAATCAGGGCAACGTCGTACAATTAATCATGGAACCGGAGGATAATCAACGTCGCTGGGAGAAACTTCGAGAGAGATAGAGAGAGAAAGAGACAGAGCTGGTGGAGACTCCAGATTAAAGTTAACCTAACCTAACTTTGCTCCAGATGGTGATGAAGTCTCGGCTTCGACGCAATCGAACCCAACACCTCCCATCCACTCTGGTTGAGTGGTCAATTCCCATTGTTTCCTTATCGATTGGATGTAGCTTGAACGACTTTCTTGAGCGAAAAAGTGAACTTTTCTACTTCTCGTGATGGTGCCAAATTTGTGCATTGTGGAAAATTACTTCTTATGAGAAAAATGTTGAAAACAGAGCATTAATGGCGATGCTAGAAAGAACTGCAAAAACATATACGAAATGTAGTAGCTGGGGTGTATATAACCCGAACGCATGAAAATGAGTTTTCTGGCGGCAAAAACTTCCCGAGAAAGTATTCTGAATCGGGAAAAATATATACCACCCGATTGTACTCGACGAGAATTTCAATTCCATATGCAAGGTGTGGTATTGGAACCACCCCCGCCGGGGGTTCCCACCCCCTATCTAGAAGAATGCAGAGACAAATTTTCTTCTACGAAATGTAGCTAGTAATAATCTGAGGCGAACAATGAAACCCGTTTCCGATCGAACATAGCCCTACCGAGTTAAAAGCGATCTAAAGTTCGAACAATCTAGTACCTCAGTTCGAATAAAAAAGAGGAAAATACTAAAGAAGTGAGTATTTCGATGGCTATAAATAGCTACCTAAGCCTTCGAGTGTAGGCACTTAAACTTCTTCTCAAGAATTCGGTTCTGTACTAGATTTTGCAAAGCGTACGAGATCAAACTGACCCCCCCCCCCTCCAGCCTGCTTTCCTCCATTAGATACAAATAAACATTCCTAATACAAAATCTTCAGAGTATTATAATGCATCGTTTAAGACATTTCTTATGTCCGGAGGTGTCGGGCCTAAAATGGGCATTCCCCTTTAAGACTTGGAGCGAAAAAAAGGAAAAAAAAGTGCATTATTTTGCAATAAGATGTTGGTAGAGGGGCAAAATGTATCGGCAGATGTGGCGTCTCAATTCACAATTTTGTGTGAATCGAAGAAAAGTTTGGTTTTTTATTTTTTTCTTCATTATTTTTCCCGGGAAGTGATCATTTTGGTCCTTTATCATATTATTATTAACAGCTAGATGGCGTTGCGCACCGTAAGAAGTGTCGATCATCAGGGTATATCCAGTAACTTTTGGGGATTATGATATATAGATATCTAGTCTATACCGACTAGTTTTCTGGATATATGGAGATTATTTGATGATATACATCGTGTATAAACGGGCTATTTCAAATAACTAGATATATATAATTCCAATTCGTGGGTGAAATGATTTGCTCTTTTTTTTAATATACTTTTCCATCTTAAAGACGAGATTGTTGTGACTCAGGTGCCCAATGTCCCGAATCACAACCATAAGGTGAATACATCAATATATTGCCCTATGCAATATATTGATGTATCGCAGAAATGACCCTGAAAACGAAAAATCAATTTAATTTGAATTTCCATTTAAATAATTTAAATTTCCATTTAAATAATTTAAATTTCCATTTAAATAATTTAAATTTCTCATTTGCCTTCAAAAAGTTTCAAATGCATTTAAAAATGCATTTGCATGTCGTAACAAAATGCAATTTAGCATAAATTGCATTTCGTTATCAGACATGCACTCCACTCGCACGGTGTACCTACCTACATACCGTGTGATCGGATATCATTTTTTGGTCGCGCTAATTGAAGGCATTTGAGACAAATCGCATATTCTCACGTACGATCTTTCATCGTCGTGAGAAAGTAAAAAGAATAAAATAACAAAAAAAAAGCTTTTTGAAGCGATCGTGGGTACCTGGGGGCAATTTGCCCAAACCTTGGGGAGTGCTTTTTCAACCCGCCGGCGAGATAACACGCGAAATTTTTACTTTATTTTTGTGTCTACGAATAATTGTGGTAACTAAGTTTGCCTCAAATAAAAAAAAAATTATTATTATTGTGTTGAAATAAAAAAAAATAGTGAAAATATTCAAAACTTGTGAAAACCAAAAATTGTGTAAAAATTGAAAAAATTGGGTTAAAACCCTAAAATTGTAAAAAAAAAAACAAAAACCAAAAAATTGCCTTGAAATCAGCTAATTGTGTATAACTTCAAAAAAAAAATTGTGTTAGAACCTAGTACAGTTCCAATAAAGTAAATTTTATTTCTCACTAAAATCAGTATCGAGTGTAATTAATCGCCATAATCAATATCCTACTTCCCTCTCCGATCCCTTCTTCAAGGAAGCACGAGAGATCGGCCGCAACAATACAACATTTCTGGTGGCAGCGGTTATTTAAAATATAAAATCAGTGCCTATAAATTAAAATTAAATCAAATAAAACAAAAGTTTCCTAAAACTGTAATTTAACTGTAAAAAAAATAAACAAATAAATTAAAAAGAAACTAATAATAAAAATAAATAAAAAAGAATTAGCCCGGGTACCCAGGAGGTACTTAGAGGAGATAAAAGTTTAAGCGCCCAAGCGCTCACCGTGGGACCGAAGGAGGCTTCATCCCTGCCTCAACAAGACGTTTGGTAAAGAAGGTAGGACGACCAGAAGAAGACGTCGACCAGGACGACAGAACAACACTTCCAATTTTTGACAACCCAAAACAACAATATCTCATCATTAACCAACATTAATCAACACCAAGCAAACGATACGGGATAGGGTTAAAGGTACAGTTAAAGCCGTTTTTTTTATATATGAAATTCAGTTTTATACATATACCCTTACAAACACGTAAAGTTTTCTTTTTCTCTCAAATATTCTATTAATTAATTCGTTTAGGCTATAAAGCATACAGCACACATATATAAGTGAATACACAAGTGAGAGATTTTAATTCAAATAAGTGATCCCATAAATATTACTAAATTTTTTTTCTTAGATATTCATTCCAGCAACTTGCATAAACATTTAATTCAATAAATAAAGATTAAGATACCTTCTTCCTAGAAGCGACCTCTGCGGTAAGACCTCGTGAGCTTGCTGGCCAGAGGACTTCGAAAAAAATCAAATATCGATCCCCTGCGATAGAGCTCCATATACCTATCGATCAGGAGAAAGATTTTGGTTGGAAAGAGCGATTTCTTTTTCTTTACTTGCATTAAGATTTTATTACTTTTCTCGTTATAATTTATAAAAAAAAAAAAATATTAAAAACGCCTTTTTTTTCTCTCTTTCCCCCTTTACATCCAATTAAAATAAATTAACCCTCATATTATTGACAAATCAAACAAATTATCCACCTTCTTATTACTGTGTTTTTACACATATTACGGATTACTGAAACACTTTTACTTATAAATAATTATTTACGCATAACCAACTTATTAACAGCTGCTTACTGCTGTTGAGAAATTTAACTATTTGCGTTCTACGTGTCTGCCTTTTTTTTTTTTCTTTTTTTTTTTTGTTTGGTCCATAAAAATTTGCCGCGTCTTTTATAGTTCCCCAAATTTAAACAAATCTAAACCCAAAATTATTCCATAATAATTTCTCTTTATATTTCCACTTAACTCTCCGCCTTTTACTTCACGAACCTATCATAACAGAAGAAAACAAATCTTTCAATGAGCTTTGTTTGTCGCAAGTCCCAAAAACGGCAGAAATTAGACAAATTCTGGCCGATTATCATAGAGCCAATAAAAGCAAAAGGACTTCAGAATTTACTTCTGAAAAACTCCAAAAATTGGAAGACCTGTGGGCTTCATTCGAAAAAACCGAAACCCTGATTCAAGATCATGAAGATTTTGATGAAACTCATGATTATTTTAAGCAGTCATGCTATGACAAAACAGAGGACTGGTACAATCTTACAAAGGCAACTCTGTCTGATAGGTTGAAGTCCATATCAATCCACACAGAGCGCAAAAATAACCCGTTTTACATTCCACTTCCAAAAACTTCGCAAAAAACAACTGCAATAGATAATCAGGACAATACAGACCAAGACCGAGAAAATGCAGTACGATTTCGGTTGCAAGAAGATAGACGAAAAACATTATCCCATATTATTCAATCTATAGACAATAATTCACTTGCAACTGCAACCCAGGCATATCTAAACCAAAAACGTTTTTTTTTTATAAATATATACATTGTAGTTTTTTTTATATAAAGAAAAATAAATAACTATTAATGAAAAAAAAAAATAAAAAGATCTCTAAGTGTAAATTCAATAAATAATTAAATAGGATAAATAAGAGTAGCTGTAATACTACCATTTAGATCTAAATATTATTCGTTTTCTTCTATATTATCTTAAGCTTTAAATATAACAAATAAAAGGTGTTATAAGAAGTATCAAGAAAAAAAAGGTATACGAATATCCATCAATAAAAAAAGAAAGGAGGGAACACATATTATTGTGTACCACGTAAAATAAAAGAAATAAGTATAGTACCATAATTTAATAAAAGTCGGGGTTAGTTACTTAGCTACAAATAATAAAATATACATAAAATTATATACATATATACATAAATATATACATTTATTCCACCATTTTAACAAATTGAAACATGTTAATAAGATAACTAAGATAGAAATAAGTAATTAAAATTTACCATATACAAATATCTTATACAAAAAATAATTATCTAGAATACAAAAAAAAAACATTTAAATGTATACATCAATATAATATGTCGACACAAATTCCATGGACCCGTGTTCCTAAATTAAGTACGACCCCAGAATTCAAACCAAGTAAACAAAAAGAAAACTTTCAAACAATATCAGGACTAAATGCGACCTGCGATGCATATATATATGCACAAACACAATAAAGAACCCAAAGATTTTTTTTTCTTTCTCTCCTCTTCTCCCTCACTCTCCACAAAATAAACCAAGGTCGACAAGAATAAAATATTAACAAGAAAAGCAATTTAGGATGAAAATGGGGAAAATGGTAAAAAACAAATTAATTTTCTTTTACTAAAAACTTTTTTTTTTATTTCTTTTTATTTTTATTATATAAAAGGTTCATTCAATCCGTAAGGGGACATTTATAATAGTAGCAAAATGGAGAAAAGAATAGGAACAAAAATATAACACTAACCAAAGTTTACAATTAGAAAAAATTAAAAGGTTAGCGGCTATTCAGCCTTCGGGCCCACTAGTGGAGTGTGGCAGTCCACGGCATTCGGGGCAGGAAAATAGAAGGACCTCCCAACCAGCACAATATTGGCTCCTGCAAAATAAAAATAAAAAATTGTCTTACTAATGAGGCAAACGATAAATCACAAAAACTTACCTAGAGCTGCAAACGACATATTATAGTCGGGCCACAGCGAAAAGTCCACAGTATAATACCGGCCAGCGCGGGGTTCCGCCCCCCAAATGGGAATAGTATCTCTTCCCGGGCAAACGAAATTTAACCGAATAGGCCCTTTCCAGCGAGCCCAAATCGATTCCACATAGATTCCGGAAATAACCCTTTGGGGCCTCATAGGGCAGGCGCGAAACATACACGGCGAAAAACATCTTGCGAATGATCGACTCTAAATCTGCACAACTAAAACAGTATCGCGAAATTTGCACCGCAAACAATACTCACAAATAAAACAACAACAAGAAAACCCAAACTAACAAAAATCATTAAACAAATCCCCACAATACAATAAAATATAAACATTTCTCTTAAACACACACACGCAAACTCAACGTGGAACGAATCTTTCTTATCACGACAATTGGACAAGTTTTTTTTTTGGTTCTTCTCTATCCCTATACAATCCTAATCAAATCAACGTGGAATCATCAGCTAATTGATGCCCCTTACTCGCATTTCAAATTGTTTTTATTTACTCTACTTTACTCGTAAGATATACTAATTGCTGTATACAAAGAAAACAAAACAATAATAAGAAATACCTTATAAGAGATAAGATTATACAGAACTATATATACAAATATAACGTATGATATTTCTAGCACAACTCCCTCTATACATAAATATTTTTTTTTCTTCTCTTTCCCTATACCTAATAATTAACTAGTAATAACTAGCAATATACAAACAATCCATGTACATACTTTAACATAGTCCTACTATAAACTTAAGTTAAATTAGAAATCATTTCCAGTATGTACTAAAATTTGGCATAAGTATTTTTTTTGTTATAAAAGAAAGTTTTCTCCTCAGAAGAATAAAACTTTCTTTCCCCCAGGGGGGAGGGATGTTGTGACTCAGGTGCCCAATGTCCCGAATCACAACCATAAGGTGAATACATCAATATATTGCCCTATGCAATATATTGATGTATCGCAGAAATGACCCTGAAAACGAAAAATCAATTTAATTTGAATTTCCATTTAAATAATTTAAATTTCCATTTAAATAATTTAAATTTCCATTTAAATAATTTAAATTTCTCATTTGCCTTCAAAAAGTTTCAAATGCATTTAAAAATGCATTTGCATGTCGTAACAAAATGCAATTTAGCATAAATTGCATTTCGTTATCAGACATGCACTCCACTCGCACGGTGTACCTACCTACATACCGTGTGATCGGATATCATTTTTTGGTCGCGCTAATTGAAGGCATTTGAGACAAATCGCATATTCTCACGTACGATCTTTCATCGTCGTGAGAAAGTAAAAAGAATAAAATAACAAAAAAAAAGCTTTTTGAAGCGATCGTGGGTACCTGGGGCAATTTGCCCAAACCTTGGGGAGTGCTTTTTCAACCCGCCGGCGAGATAACACGCGAAATTTTTACTTTATTTTTGTGTCTACGAATAATTGTGGTAACTAAGTTTGCCTCAAATTAAAAAAAAATAATTATTATTGTGTTGAAATAAAAAAAAAATAGTGAAAATATTCAAAACTTGTGAAAACCAAAAATTGTGTAAAAATTGAAAAAATTGGGTTAAAACCCTAAAATTGTAAAAAAAAAAACAAAAACCAAAAAATTGCGTTGAAATCAGCTAATTGTGTAAAACTTCAAAAAAAAAATTGTGTTAGAACCTAGTACAGTTCCAATAAAGTAAATTTTATTTCTCACTAAAATCAGTATCGAGTGTAATTAATCGCCATAATCAATATCCTACTTCCCTCTCCGATCCCTTCTTCAAGGAAGCACGAGAGATCGGCCGCAACAATACAACAAGATCGGGTAGCATATACTCTTATATGAGTTATCTATTCCACACTTGAAAGGTTCGGATAATCGATAATAAAAAAAATAGAGTGTGTGATGATCTATTGTTGTGTTGGAGAGAAAAATTGATCCTCTTCGCTATTTTTCAGGAATTTGTTGAAATATATCTGACAAGTAAATTGCAGTGTATAACATTCAGTATTATTTGTACGACGATCTTACGTGGGATTATCGTAATATGACTCGCACATCCGAAGAATGAGGCTACAATTTTTTTATAAATGCTTCGAGCGCGATTTACTTTCGTTGCTTATTGTTGCCTCGAAGATCCACTGAAGTGTTTTTCGGTTGCTTTCTGTATCATAGCAGAAATGCTAATTTTCGTCGTCTGTCACAATGTCGAGCACTACTTTTGCCTTGGATTAATTTCATGAGAATCTTTTTTGGTCCGGTCAACTCCTTTTGGGCCTTAGTCGAATTGTATAGTATCCTCCCAGCACAAATTTTTTAATTCCGATCATGCACATTAGCCAGGACAAGATATCAAGTAGGCTTTGTGGGTCTATTTTACCATTTTATTCTGTTTTTCATATCTCAGCCCTTTAACTATTGAACTGTGCAATAATATCAGTGTAAATGTGTGAGTATTGGTCTATTTTTTCCGAAAGTCTGAGTCCCATAAAAGATGGAGCAAGAACAAGAACTCGGTTCAGTCAGAATTTGGTTACGCAGACGATCGTGAAAATTACCAATTATTTTTCTAAAAGTGAAAATTGTTTTTCTATCATGTAGGGGAGTGTAGTCAGGGTTGGACATTCTTGCCCATAACTTCTATTTAAGATAGAAATTGGTCTATACAAGCATATTTTTGGACAGGTCTGGGAAAAAGAAACACTTTTGTTGAACATTGCAAATTGATTGGGTGAAAAATGATAAAAATATAGAGATTAAAAGAAAAAGTGAAATGCTGTCTGTCAAGGTTGGCCAGTGTTGTCTACGTTGGCCAGTCGACGAAAAATGTGCTGAAATGACTGAAAATGACATGAATAAATTAATTGAATGAAACAAAAAGTTGAATTCGTAGCATTTTTCTGTTTTTTAGAAAAATCTGAATGGCACATTATTCGAAATCGCATTTCCGGGAAATGTCGCTATATTGACTTCGTTGGGATTGGTACTGCAGGTTTTTTGGACATCATCCAAGCATACAATCACAGTGGGCCAACCCTGAGTCCACAAAGTGGCCAAGCTTGACGTCAAGCTCCATTGCCGCATTACGTGAAACCCAACAACATGTTACAGGATTGAATTTTCTTCTTGGTTTATTTTCAAGCATGAGTCACACAACACATACGCAATACTTACCTTGATGATTGCTTATTTTTGTCGCATTTTCTGGCTGTATTCACTGCTGCTAAAACAAATGTTTTTAGAATTTCAAACCATTGAGTGTACAGCACATATTTTGCATTCACTCTCAAAATCTGCAATGTGACGAAAAGTTCGCTATCAATGAGAGAAATTTTTACACACTCGAACATTGGTGGCGTTAGTGGTAAAAACTAAAGAAATAGCAGATGGTCGATCTAGACGACCTGACGACATTCCCTTACATATATTATGCCCATGGAATATCTTGATATCTGTATACGTGCAACAGTTAACCTGAAGGAGCATACTCCGTACAGAAGTTTCTGGGACCACGACAGCGACAGACAGGACTTGTTTTTCGTGGCTCCTCTTTGAGCAAACTGCACCCGCATTGGAACCCATTAAACCATCTTTTTACAATTCTCGAGGATGGTAAGTACTTTATCATTAAATAAATATTTTTGGCGCGCACTTTTATCGAGTTAATCTGTGTTTAAAATCATAAAAAATCATAGACTCTATTTTTTAACGAAATTATTGTTTTTTGATCGTGTGGATAAAAGTACAGATATCCATTTCTTTGATCTGTAGAGCCTGTGAAAATGTGAAAGAATCAGAAAAAAGGATTAGGTTTCACCTAATAGGAATAGCCGATGAACCTAAGTAGGTAGCAACTTAGCCCAGTCACTTTAGATAATATATAGGCGTTCTTTCCAATTAAATCCCATCAAGCTATAATTTGGTGCACAGCCTCATTTTGACATAAGAAAAATATATACTAAAATCCAGAATCCATTCGTCATGCGGAAATTTTCAAAAGTACTGCCAAAAGGTGTGAAAAATAATTTTTTTCGAAATGACTCGGAATACGTGAATTATACGATAAATACAGTGCAGTTCGAAAATGATGGTAACCAAATTCTCAACTCACAAGAATTCTAGACACTCGAAGAGGCTATTAGGCTGGAGAATACGAAGGATCGATTGCATTTATCTTGAGTTCGTCTACGTCGCGCTTCCAACGTTGACTTAGAAATTCAGGTTCATGGCAAAGAAATGGTCCATAAAAATTATAATTTAATTAGATAAGAAAATAAAATTAAGTTTAAGTATTTCAGAAGCTCATAACACTTAACCCGTAGACATTTCACAACTCCATAGATAGATACCATACCAATCTTTGTTGCTTGAAGCTTTAAGAATTTCGTATGTCTGCTTTTCGTTTCAACTAAACAACAATAAAATCATTTCGGTGAGGGTTATCTGAATTTTTAAAACGAAGTACTTTTCGAAAATTTAATACCAAAGCACTTTGCGTAGATAAAATTATAAAAACTCATTTCTAACAAAAGTTCCCCTCAGGAGCATATTTATAATCCCTCGATGATGCAAGCAAAAAATAACTTGAGCCCATTAGGAGGATGTGAAAAAAGAAAAAAAAAAAAAAAGAAGTGGAAGAAAATAATAAAACTCACCTCAATAGGCTTATTTGTGCTTAAATCCACCAATCGATCTTCCACCTGTACACGTCCTTGAGAGATGAGTCCTGAAATTAAAAGGAATTTTCAGTTTTACAAACGCATTGAAAAATTTGTAAAGCTGGAAGGAAATTGAAAGAGTTAACCTCAACCCTAAATTTTGTACAGAATGTCTGGAATGAGAGTTGGGTCGGTTGTAATGTTAAGAAATGTTAGATGATTGGTGTAGCAGGAAGAACGTGCGGTTTTAGTACACATAAAATAAATTAGTAACCTTAATTTTAAGCTCTTTTCTGTAAAACGTGTAGGGAGTTTGCTTACATGATTTGCTTTAGATGTAGGTAAATCTAATGACCTATCTAAATCACTCTTGTCGTTCGGTCAAAAACATGGCAATAAAACAAAATTCCTATTCACCCATTTCAGTTGTCAGAACAAAAGCAGAGAATGATTTGACCCCATGATAACATGTTTTGGGGGCATATTGTATGCTTCATATTGAGGTCAACTTGTTTTTCTTTGTTTTGATCTATTTGTACAGATCTTGGTGTAATGGAAGAAGGGTCCTCAAGAACAGAGGAGTCTTATAAATTTTCTGTTTGTACTTGTAAAAGAACTCATTTGCAGCAAAGGTAATCATAATCAAAGATATTTTGCGAAATAATTGAAAACTAGGAGGTGCCTCTAAATTCAATTTCGCAAGGCTTAAAATAACTTCTGACGACTGGGAACATCTTTAATTTTATTCCTTACAGAATCCTAGAGGCTTCGCTGCCATATTTTTTATTTTTATATTCTTTAAGCTGAAGCAGGGGCGGATTTCCCTATAGGCCGAGTAGGCCCGGGCCTAGGGCGGCAGATTTAGGGGGCGGCAAAACTTGGTGGGAATATTTTTTTTTTAGTAGACGCGCCCTCTGTGAACCCACACGTCAACGTTTAAAAATTCAAAAATGTGTCCATAGCACCCAGCAAAAAAAATCATCATACTTTTTCGTTTTTTTAAATAAAATAATTCATTGGAAAGTGTTATTTTTAATTCTACTCCATTTTTTTCAAATCTACTCCGATTTATGAGGCAGCCTACTCCGCTAATTCTAGCCTGGGGTCCCTTCACTGGATATAGATCATTCAATTTTTCGTGTTTTACAGGGAGTAGGGGGGCGGCAATCTTCCATAGGCCTAGGGCGGCCAAGTGATCAAATCCGCCCCTGAGCTGAAGGGAATAATTTTTAAAAAGTTTGATCGTAGCAAATGGGGCCAGAATAGCATTATGAAGGATCTGATACAACCATAATCATTGCCTTAGTAAAACAGTGAGATTATCGAATTCGATTATGGTTGAAGTAGATTCGATGAGATTTCTTATTCTACAGATTATGTCAGTTGGAATTCTAGAGAAAAATCTGCAATTTTCTGAGTCATAAGTATTTTTGTAATGGTTAAATATTATTGGATTTAAATTTTTATGAATATTTTCTATTCGCTGATTTGTATAAGACTTATTCCCGAAAAATACCATCCCAGCGCGATTCGTATTAAAATGCGTCTTCTAAATAAGGGAGAAATTATAGAAGAGGCTTATTCCATATTTTTTAATATTTTTTTTTTTTTTAATTTAAGGACTCGATCGTATCTTATGGCTTTAAGCCTCTCAACATTAAGCTGACGATAAGAATAAAATAATGTCTGAGCTATGGTCTAAATAGCTACTCTGGAGTAGGTCCCTTGTGTGAAATATAGGCACAAATTGCAAACAAAGCATAGGCAGTGATATGTATATCTTGGATCTGAATTTAGCAATATTTTATCGAATTTTATCTGACCAATGAATTTAATGACGAACCATATTTTTGCACCAGAATATTGATAGAAAATTTATTTTTCAATATGTAATTCAGTAGGCTCAAAACAGGATACCACCAAATCCTGTTTGAGTAAGGGACGCAAAGCTATTACTCTTCCGTCCATTCTTGTTGACACTAAACTAATCATTTTACATTTATATTAAGGACGATTCACTAGCCAAGATTGGATTTAGTTCTAACTTTCTTAGACCAGAACCTGCCGTTGGTCTTACCACCTCAGTGATCGGGCTCTCATCAAAGCGGATGTTCGCATGAAGCTTCAGTAGTGATAGGAAAACCTGAGAGTTTGCAGGTGTTCGAAACTCTTCCTTGGTGGACCAAATGTGGAATTTATTACTGACTTTCTATTAGGGTTTCAAAGAAAACAATACAGAGCCGCGGTTGGCATCATCAATGGTGACAGACCGCTTTATGCTCATCTAACAAAGATGGGTGTTCTTGACGGCCCCGAGTGTCGGTCCTACCTGGAAAGAAAGCTTCAGACAACCGAACATTTTCTATGCGGTTGTCCGACCTTTGCCCGGCGCAAGCTGGATACTATTGGGTCTGCCTTGCTTAAGTATTTTCTGTTTATTGTTAGTAGTTTACACGTTTTACTTCCAGTTGAGAAAATCCTCCGACTAGCAGAGACGTCACATTGTATCCACTTGAAATTTTCTTGCTGTCAACTCCTATTTTGTGAAAATTTTAATTTACACTCAGCGTTTTTTTTAAGAAAAATCTCAGTTCGTCGAGAAGCATGAAGAAATTTTACAAATTTATAGTAAAAACGTGGAATTTCTTTTTCGTAGCGGTACTATGGCGGTTTCATGGTAATATAATCATAAGTTGTTTTGGTATAACGTAGATCAGCAAGGTTGATGTCAATGTTAACTTCGGCAAGACTATTCTGGAGCTTTTACCTGCCAAGGCCTGGGGACAACTACACTATTCAATAATTAGCAAAATATCAAAATCTGCACGTAAGACTCCGTAAGGCTAGTGCAGCGAAGCCTCCAAAAGTGAGATGGATGTTGGGGTTTGTAGTGAGGGACCACAGGACTGATTATGAGAAGGAATTCTAAAGTTATATGTCATACTGATCTCTGCCTATGAGAATTAAGAGATAGTAAAAAGAGTAGCATCTTCATCCTGTTCGACAATGAGGCAGCAATTTAAGTAAAAACTAGCGTACCAGTTACTTCCGGTTTTGACGAACCGAGTAGTTTGAGTCATATAGAGCAAATTTGTAGGTCGAATTGTAGACCACTGAATAAGAATTTCAGGAGCATCGCAATTCAAACCCATACCAAGCATTTCATGAGGTGTCTGTTAGTGGGTAGGGCAAGGGAGCTTCTGAGGATATGAGACTGGTATTCAATTTCATCACAGGTCACTGTCAAATAAAGAAGCACTCTGACACTATTGGCGTGGGTATTAATCCTATCTGCAGGATTATTTGGAGGAGGATGAAAGTACTTTACATGTATTGTGCAAATGCACAGTGACAGCTAGGACGGAAGCCTTCGGTAAACTACAGCTGAACTATAGTGAATGAGGCCCAAAGTGGTAGCCTGTATATATCATGGGATGCGCAAAATTAAGACGGTTTAACGCTGCTCTTTGATTTAGCATTGCGATTGGTTGATTAGTGGTAGATGATTCGACTCCGCAGCCATATCAAAAATTACTATTTGAAAGGATTTTGTTCTCGCCTTCCTATATAATTGATGCCGCACTGTTGTATTGTATGGAAAGTGTAATAAGATTATCAGTTCTGAGTTTCAGCCACTCTAAAAATTCAATCTTGGAGTTAGACGTTGATCTTACAAGATATTTTATTCACTGCATTTCCTCACTACATATTAAACCAGTGGTAATGGTGGGTCCATCACCTAAGCCTTATACATACTTTGCTAAGGAGACTTTAACACAGCACTCTTGCTAGTAATTCAGTTGCAGAGTATATTTAGCTCAAAATTTTCGTCAGTCTGATATGGATTCGTATTTATTCCATAGTTAGTACACTGTGTCGAAATCAAGTTGCTCCATTAGTATGTAAACTGCAGGAAGAATTTACGATAAGTGAACTCATATTAAAATGTGATACGATTAGCCTATCTGTTATTGGCCAATCTGGATGTAGCAAACTTCTATAAATCGTTCTCGTTCTCTTGGATTTTCTAAGTGGGCTAATTTAAATGCTATCGAAAATCGAGCTAAAAGAAAGTCGATGAAGATTATCTTGAAGGAAGAATTTGCTGCACCTAAAAGTCTAAAGGATTCACAATAACGCCTCTCTGTGTACGTCTTTTTTGATGACTGAAAAATTAATTGAGTTGAAAATGTCTACTTTAAGTTGTGGTGTGAGCTACTATATGCAAATCGGATAGCAGAACCCTTACATAGGTCTTACATATCGCAGAAATACTGTACTATAAATATAGAGCGTGTCCAATGCCCTGTAAAAACCAAATTTTATGCAATGGTTACTGGGAACCATATGTGAGACTTAGCAATCTGAGAGGATAGAGTTACCCTATTTCGTAAAACTCGTAATAACAGTAAGTTTCGCTACCATTATAATAACGAAAACTTCAACTGCATATGCCATCTAAGTGTCAGACTCGCCAAAACCGATACTTTTATCTGTGAGGGTAATCCATGAAGGAAAGCAGAATTGACGGAAGCGAGTTGAACAGTTGAAAGGCTTCTACGATTTTTTATCTAATAAATTTTAAATTCTTCGCCCAGGATATATCGTCCAGAAGTTATAGGGTGTTTCATAAATTCATTAACATCCATCTCCATCTTCTACTACAGAAACGACGCATTTGTCAACTAGACAAATATTTTTTTTCTTATCTGAACATTAGCTTTACGGGGTGATAGTTTGCCCATCCATAACGAGAAAACTGTACCACGAGTATATACGTATAAGAACGGTATATCAGTTGGTGGTTTGGGAACTATCTTAAATTGCAGGTTTGATTATAGCAGATGAAAGGATGGACTTATTAATCTAGCCTCATGATGCATAGACAATTTTCGTGAGGTTGACAGAAAGAAGCATCCTAACTGTCAACAGCCTTAGCTTTAGTATGCGTATCAGATCTACAGAAGGCAGGATGGGTAAAACAACAAGCGTGACCGCTAAATAGTTAAATATTCAAAGGGGAATACTAATTTTAAGCTCGACACCTCTAGACATGAGATATGTCTTAAACGATGCATTATGATACTCTGAACATATTTTATTAACAACGTTTATTTCAATTAACCGGTGGAAGGCTTGGGAGTGAGAAAAGGAGGAGGTCAATTTTTGATCTAGCACATTTTGAAAAATCTAGTACAGAATCGAATTTGTTAGGTCTTGAGATGAAGTTTGAGTACCCACACTCATATACTCGGAGGCTTAAATAGCTATTTATAGCCATCCCCATACTCACTTTTTTAGTATTTCCCTCTTTTTTATTCAAACTGAGGTACTGGATTGTTCGCAACTTAGATCGGCTCTAACTTTGTAAGGTTATATCCGATCGGAAACCGGTTTCACTGTTCGCCTCAGCTCATTACCAGGTATAATTCTTAGTCAAAATATTTTCTATACATACTTCTAGTGTCGGGGGGTAGGAGACCCCCCCGCACCCCGCGGGAAGTGGCTCTAATATCGCATGTTGCATAGCAAATTAAAGGTACCGCCGAGTACTGTCAGGTGGTGTATATTTTTCCCGAGTCAGAAAACAATCTTAGGACGCTTTTGCTGCCCGAAAACATATTTTCATGCACTTGGGTCACATACACCCCAGCTACTACATTTCGCATATATTTTTGCAGTTTTTTCTTCCAAGGTCAGTAGTAGTGGTTGTGAACGTATTTCTCATGGATGGTGAAATACGTTGCACCAATTCCGCGCAATCACGAGAAGTAAAAAGTCCACTTTTTCATCCAAAAAATTTGCTCAATCTACGCCCGATCGCCGAAGCCTTTCCCCGTTTAATTGAAATAAAAATTGTTAAAAAAATATGTTCAGAGTACCAAACATTCAAATTCGCCTATCCAGATCTACCTATTTTTGAAATGCTGTTTGTGACAGTCCACCGAAGTTACTTTCAGCTGTGTGCACAAGCTGTACTTGAAACTGGACTTAGTATATATCTAGCAATATCAGCCGGGCTAATGCGCCTCTGCGTAGAGATAAAGGTTTTTGCAACCCGTTTCTTTTAAATATCATATATGTTGCCTCGACGGCACCTCTCAATAAAGTCCTAATTGAATCGGTCATTTAGTAATAGCCTTCAAGTAGTAGCTTATTGTTAGAAATCTTAAAATCAAACTTCCTCCTAAATGTGCATAAATGAAAAAAAAAAAAAACTAAAAACTCAATTGGTCAGTGAGATACGTGCTATGAATTCCAAATTCATGGGAAAAACATTTTATAGGTGTTTTTATGAAATAAAATCCCCTACGCCATCTATACTGACTTACCCTGAATAAGCAAAAAGTGATATAAATGTACTACAAATATATCTATGTATGTCCGTCTGTACATACATATACAGGACTATCATAAAAATGTAATATAGAATAGAAAAAAAGTCCTTGTACGTGGCACTTACCTTGCATTAGTATCACATATTGCCCTATACACTTGGTGCTGCTGCTGATTGTTCCTTTTGATCCACCCATTGCTCCTGTGCTCCCACCGCTTCGGGATGTTGATGATGTAGCTAATCCAGTTTTGAGTAAGATTTTTGTGGTTTGTGAACGCAGCTCGACAATCACATTTTCCTCGGGGGTTGCAGGTCGTGCTAGTGGCCAAATGAAAGACTGCAAAGAAATAAACAAAC
Organism: Dioctria rufipes; assembly: GCA_963924295.1. Classification (NCBI taxonomy): domain Eukaryota; kingdom Metazoa; phylum Arthropoda; class Insecta; order Diptera; family Asilidae; genus Dioctria; species Dioctria rufipes. The sequence goes on from OZ002742.1 coordinate 33,398,214, forward strand.
GAGTCGTCATTATAGTTTCCTTTATAAATTCCAAGCTCTTTCGGACACGTTTATTTTTTTATTGTTGACAGGAAGCAATTGCTTCTAAAGGAATGTCTCTGATGTCAAGAACGGAAGAAAACACTTTGGACAAGTGGATGGTCATATTTATTTTTTTATTTTTTTTTTTTTTTGTTTGGAGTGGAATGACTAGAGAACATTGGGAGATATTTGTCAAGAATATTTCTTTGTTGACGAGTGAATCTCTGTAGTTGAAATTAATCAAAAACTGTTTGTTCTGCTGGCACGTAGTTTGTTGATGAAGTTTATGCATTTATCTTTTGTGTTTATATCATCGGAAAAATTTAATTGAACAGATTTGTTCTAAGAATGATTCTATTTTCTTTTATTTACGGGCATTTATGGGTTGTCTTTGACCAGTTTCAGAATACGCAAATGTCAAATGATAGATATGATTGCATGGATCTGGGCTCGTGTTGTGCACTAGTTGATATGCAAAATTAAAGAGCTTAACTTGATATTTCCGCATGAAATTTTGTAGGTGGAAGTATCAAATGGATATGTATACCTTAGTCAGGAGCATATATCTTGCGAATTTTGAATTTGAAAGCAGAGCTTGAATTGTGTTTGTTGGTTTCCTATACACACAGAAGGTGAGTTGGGTGTCTACTCTCCTAATCAGCACATCTAAAAAGGGAAGAGCACATTGTGTTCCATTTCACTTGTAAGTCTTATAGTAGGACACAACTCGTTTAATTTTTCCAAAGTAGTAGAGACTTCTGATTTCTTTATTATAGCGAAGATTTCATCTACATATCTTTTCCACACCTGTGGGAACCAATTCTCTTCTTTACATTGCATTTCCAAATGCCCCATGAAATATCTGATGATAAAAATGGTGCTAAAGCGTTTCCCATCGCCGTTCCGTCTTGTCCGTCTTGTTTGAAAAATTTTTTTTTACCTCTGAATGTGAAGTAATTATGGTTGATACAAAGCCTAGTCAGTTTCGAGAACATTATTTTTCTCTCTTCGTCGATGGATTGTCTATAGAATTATAATTAGTTTCACAGTGCTCAAATAATTTAAACAACAATAGGGGTATTCACTCTTTAATGTATCAGTGTAACCGATGTAAAAATACAACAAGAATTTACAACAAAGAGTGAACACACTCTTTAGCCTTTAGCTTAGTCTTCGAAATGTAATTATGGGAACAGGGTGATAAAGTGGCAGACCGTAGGAGCTCTCCCCGGCCCCGGAAAAATTGAAAAAATCCTCAAAATTCTTAGAGTTCATAGTTATCCTAGAAAGAAAGAATTGTGAAGATCCGGTTAAAAACAGCTGAGATAAAAACTAAAGTATCTCAACTGTTTTTGAAAATAACGGCTTAAATTAAGGAAATGCCGGTTTTTCATAGCGTTTTTTGACCGATTTGGTTGTTTTCCAAATTGTTATTTCTACTATTACTACTTAATTATACAGTATTTCAGTATAATGTCAGCGGATAAAATGAAGCCTGTTTTGTTGGGAACGGTTGTTTCTAATTAGTTTTCAGCTCAGGCTAATAGTTTATGAGAAATGTTAATAATAGTAGAACAACCTTCTCTTACGGCAATCTTTGCCGCTTTTTACAGTGACAAAATGTAAAAATTTACAATTTACCTTTACGAAATAACAGTGATTCGGAGGAATTTTTTTGTAAAGATGAAAAAGTTTCGTAATCGAACACCTATACATATGATCGAAAAAATTTGGAAAAATAACTCATATGTAGTAATGGGGTATATGGGACCAAGATGGGTAAAAAACAGTGAACTTCGGGAGTAAAAGCTCAGCGTGGAAATATCTCGAATTAAAAATAAAAACCTTCTAATAGATAGAAAATTTTATGACCTTTAATTTAGATGCAAAATTTTTTCTCTAGGGGCATCCCTTATGATGCAGGGTCCGACAAAGTAAAAAAGTGGTTTTCAGTTAAAACGTAATCAAGTTTTAGAGGATGGAAAAAATATACTATGGAGTATACCGGATTGAAATGTAAAAACGCCATTCGATAGAGCTCAGCGGGAGCTTTAAATAGACGCCCCACATGTCATATTTGCGGTTTGAGGAAGGTGGGGGTAACAACCCCGCACACCCAAACTTTTTTTTCGATATAAAGACGAATATCAAGTTCCTTTTTTGAACGGTCCCCTCCTCATCCCGCAAGAAAGGTTCAAATTTTGAAAATAATTAAAGCTAATTTCTGAACTTCAAATACTATTATCAAGTAATTTAGGGCGGAAAAAGAAAATCGATTGAACCAATTTGTTTTTCGGTGATGTCTCATTAAGTTTTCCAGAAAGTTTCATGCTCTTTGATGCGCCATTACTGATGTTTCGGGCTCACAAATTTGCAATACCTTTTTTTGTGGGGGAAAACCATGATGCGGGTAGATGTAAATTGAACACCCTGCTAAATCAACCGAGTACCACCTAGAAAAAATACGAGTGCACCAGCCAATAGTCCTCAAAAGGATCTTTCATTTGGCACACTGGAAATTTTCCTAGGATACTCCCCTCCCCAGCTGCACCCGCTGACATTTGACGTTCAATCTCAGCTCCTAAGTACAACTATACAACCCGGTTTACACTGCCAATTTGTAAATGTAAAAATACAAGACCCTTGTATTGCATTTTATATGCATAATCCTTGTATGACTTTACTGGGTTGTAATTGTAATCAAATACATCTCTTACAACGATACACTCTTTGATACAATATTGCGTGAATATCCCTAGTGTGTTTGTTTCTAATAAACCTTACTGTAGTTTATTTAACTTATATATGTGATTTCTGTATGTATTAATATAGCATACAAGTCGTTGGTGTGGTAAATCCTTTGGTTAGGACCAGATCGATCAGCTGTAATTTATTGTATCACGATATTGCTTCTTAGTGCAGTGGAAGGTCGCAAGTAAATGCGTTACGACCCAGGTGAGAGGATTGCAAGTTACTGTGTTGCTATCCAGTGATTAGACACGACTCAAAAAAATCCCTTTGCTTAACAGGCTTTTTATAGTAAAATTCTCAGCAAGTCATTGGGAATGCCTGCTCTGATTTTTTGAAGCAAAGTGATTTAATTCAGTTTAAAGTATTTAATTTTTGGTGTGCGTTTGCATACAAGAAGAGGCAAAAAAAAAAAAATAGCTGATGACTTTTTAGAAAATCTTTCTGGTTTCCAAAAAAATCAGTTAATTTTAATGGCTGTAGGTGGCACTTTGACTACAATCTCACTAATATGCAGTTAAATGTGCTCCATTTGAATTCGGCAAATAGGTCCTCGAGGCATTTAATTTTTGTGACACACTAAACATTTGACTTCATTTAATTAGAAATGAAGTCATTATGGAGACAAAAATAAATTTAATTTAGCGTACCTAATCACTTCATCAACGTCTACGATTAGGGAATAATCGGAAAATCAATATAGGAATATCGTCAGGGTTGGCGACATTTTTTACTTTTGCCCATAACTTCCATTTAATGAAGAATTTGGCAAATCCAAGTACATTCAATTTGGAAAGGTCTAGGACAAAGGAACACTTTTGCTGAACATTGCAGACTGATTGGGTAAAAAGTGAAAAAAATATCGGTAATTAAAAAAAGTGAAATGCTGGCAAGGTTGGCCAGTGCCATCTAGATTTGTCAGTAGTCGATGAAAGATGCTGAAATGATTGAATATGGCCTAAACAAATTAATTGAATTAATTAGCAAGCTGAATTTGTTGCATTGTTCTGTTTTTTAGCAAGATTTGAATGGCACATTATTCGAATTCTCATTTCCGGGAAATGACGTTATATTGACGCACTTCAGATTCACTTCTCTCTTGCATTATCCGAAGACGGCTTTCTATGCACTTTTTGGGCGGCTATCGCGTCCAAATTCTCTATTAACTAGTAGAAGTCCAGAAAGATTTTTATCAATTTTGTTGAATATTCATTCTTTTGTAGTAATTAATTTCATTTTCATATGGTATTAAAAAAATACATTTTTTTTTCTGAATAAATAATTTATTTGGAATCAAATTTGTGCGTTTTATTCAGACAAAAATGTCTCAATCTGAGTGGTTTAGAGAGTTAAAAAAAAAGAGGCCTTCTAAAAGTAAAAGTCTATCAATTTGGTACTTGTGACCATTTTTACCATCCTAAGGACCTTTTTCGAGAGGGAAAACAAAAAGTTTACCGATGGCTAGAAGTAGATATAGAAATTGCTTATTGGCTTTAGACCAATAATTATAATTTGCTTTCAAGTTTTTAAATCAATTGTTAACCTGAGCTGATCTTAGATTTCAGATTACAACAAGATAAAAAAAATTAGTGTCATTAAAAATGATGGAACAGTTGATGTCACATCATTAATTAGAATTACGTTGACATTAACAGGTAGAAGCCGTCCAATTATCAAAAATTTCCTCCCCACCCCCTCATCATACAGAAATATTGATTTTATCAATCCGTCGTGTCGCCGTCGTTCAATTAAATTTAATATCTTTGTGGCAAGACATTAATCTTGTCGTATACAACGCAGTTCTAGCAGTTCCATTTATTTTTTATTTTTGCAAATTTACCTGTTTTTTTTTCTTTAAATAATACGGCAAAAGGTAGTAAGTCCAGCCAACTTCCTCAACATTATCCGAGGACATTCTTTGACAGAATATGTATACTAAATGACGTGCTTAATTTTTTATGCCCATATTAATTATACAACAGATGAAAAATTTCCCATGTGAAAAAATTTAAGGGAGTCCATGCAAATAACGAGTAACCTACAAAAATATGACTACAACATGACAGAGGTTGTCGTACAAATTAAACGAATTTATTAATTAGCTCTGTTGGTGTGTCGACACCGAACCTAATTATAATCGCGGGTTTTCCACGGATTACATTCGTTGTTTATACATGAGCACACTGCTGCTTGTATTGATTAAAGGGAATGAAAGATGGGATTTACGCTTGAAGTATGCATGAGTGAGTATTAATTATTCTGATGAGGTCTCCCACTGTGACCAATTATTGGTTTCGACTTTATATAAGTTTGACGGAAAATTAATATGTAAAGAACAGCTGACACCCTTGGGTTTAGCATACATATAGCGTTGAGTATTTTTTAACTGTTGAAATTTGCTAATTTAAAAACAAATTTTAGCTTGTTGAAACTTTTTTGGCCTAATTATAAATTTATTGAGAGTTTTCTTACATGACTTAAAGTAATTATATGATAATTTGAGATTGGTTAAACTTTTCTATATTAAGATTTATACTTTACTTTTACTCAAAGAAGGTACTAGTAATTTTGATTTTATATTATTCATTTATTTTTATAATCAGCAACATTCATTATTCCATTTTTCCTTCCAGAATTGTTATACATGTAAGGGAATGTCATCAGGGTTGGCCTGTGTCATCTGCGATTTTTTTACTTTTGACCACTGTTCGAGCGCGGAAAAAGCACGTGTTGTGCATGCAGTAGTTTGAAATTCCAAAAATTTTTTTTTTTAGCAGCAGTGACTATAGCCAGAAAATGAGCAGAAAATATGCAATCATCAAGGTATGCATTGTGAATGTGTTTTGTGGCTCATGCTTGAAAACAAAGCAAGAAGAAAATTCAATTCCGTAACATGTTTGGTTGTGGTGTCAGGTGATGCGGCATTGGCGCTTGTCGTCAAGGTTAGCCACTTTGTGTAGCCAGGGTTGGCCCACTGTAATTGTGTACTGCAAAGACACCCAAAAAACGTCCAGCACCAATCCCAATGAAGTTCTCCAAGAAAACACCAGCTAAAGGTAGAAGCCTGCCCAAAAAGTGCTGAAAACGCCGTCTTTGAACAATGCAAGAGAGAAGTGCATTTGAAGTGAGTCATAATATAACGACATTTGCCGGAAATGCGATTTCGAATAATGTGCCATTCAAATGCTAAAAACAGAAAAATTCAAGAAATTCAGCTTTTTATTTCATTCAAATAATTTTTTTAGGTCATTTTCAATCACTTCGGCACATTTTTTGCCAACAAAAGTGGACCCATATGAAATATGAAAATCAGGCAATCCATGTTATGTATGTGTGTCAGTGAGCTGAACAAGACAAGAATATCTTTTAAGAGAAACAAAGAAAGATTTAACTTCCTTGATACAAACGTATATATGAATTCTATAAAAACCCTACGGAAATATAAGCATCTCCAGAAGTTCAAAACTATTTACTCCAAAATAAGAAATCAGAAGTAATACTTAATCTGCCTACATTTTGTTAAAAAGCTCACGATTTATGTTTTCAAAAGCTCAGTGGAACATAAAACGCACAAAAATATGCAATTTGAAAACTGAAATAAACCACTATATATATCTATGTGCAAAGCTATATAATGTTGTGATATTCGTGTGTATTGTACATGCCTTTTTATCATATAAAATTATATAATCACTCAAGACGACAAAACACTTTCTGAATATACAGCCCGCAGAGCTTAAAAAAGCACATCATTCCATCTGACGGTGATGAAATAAATTAAAAGCGCCAAATTGTATGCAAAATTTACAAAATTAAGAAATTTTTGTCGTTTTCATAGTTAATATTATTGATTTTATTTCCTTTATCATTATCCCAAATAATTTGAGTCTTTAAAAATTAAGAGAAAAGAAATGGTTTGATTTTTGTTACAAATTAAACTTTCTTTACAATAATATCATAATTTTGGTGTTCATTTCTCTACGAAAATAGCAGCTTTCAAACTGAAATATGTAAGTAATCAAAACTATTTTACTGGTTTTGTTTCCGTCACTTTCTCTTCTAAATGAAGATATTCCATCGCAAACACAAATTTATCTAGTTGATGTACAATTATTATCTTATTATGTACCAAACTCTGGAAATTTAGTGTATTGCAAAATTTTCTAAAGCTAATTATATACATACAAAACCGCGATATCTTTATTTTTGACACGTCATTACCTAAGTTCATGCATTTTCTCTAACTATGTATAGTTTTGAGCACGATAATATGCACAGATTTGACGCTGAGTTGTACTAAATTTTCTTGTTTTAATAAGTTTTATAGGGGGTTATTAATTGAATAATGGAATTTATTTCATTGTTTATTTGCCTTTACTTCTTCTATACAAACAGGTTTAAAAAAGAGGTAAAGTGCTTTACAGGAAATAACAAATAAGCTGTCTAATATGTTAAAAAAAATACTGCTTTTAATAAAAATTTTAAGTTGCTCCGATATTTTATTGCATATACTTCGATAAAGTATTCTTAAAATTGTTCAAGTCATTCATTTAAAAGGAAGATATACAGGGTGTCCCGTATGTGGTCTGGCACCCGAAGACTATGGATAGGTCATGCTTAGACAAGCAAAAAATTGATTGAGTGGGGGTGGTAATCGTAACGGTTTCCGAGATAACGGGACTTTAAGATATTTGGGTATGTTTGTTTAGATCACCCTGTAACTTCTGAACGTTACATCCTGTAGTGAACTTTGATAAGTCGATCGAGAGAAAACCATTTTGGCCATAACCTGACTCTAACCTTACCTCCATACTCCTTTTGGTCTCCAAACTGGAAAGGATCAAATTCGAAAAATGTGAAATTTTTACCTATTTTTCCAGTTTGAGGTTAAGATTTTAGGGAATTAATTAATTAATGACTGTACCATTTTTATACCCAATAAAGATTACCTGAAGTGTTGCCTTTCATTTGATATACCACACGTTGTACCTACCAGCTACCCATCTTGAAATAATCGACTTTTATTACACAACCTCAGTATGTTTTTGTGGCGATTTTGTCAGATGCAGTTGTTATGTACAGAGAGGGACATCGTAAGAATTAGGATAACGCCAAGTACATATTTATGAAAACTAACGTATTTAAGAAGATTTTTAATTAAAATGTTAAATAATTTATTTAATATTACATATACATATTAATTCCTTCATGCTATTTTAATAAATGTTTGTGACTGCTTGTTGTAAGAAAACCTTTGATCAGCTTGATGGCTGAAGATGTAAAATTGAAGCAATTCGAAAGTTTATAAAGGAGCAAATTGTGATCTACTAAGTCAAATCCAATAAGACAAGGATATTTAGATAGTCTAGATCTAAGGATTCAATAATATCCGTAGAAACTTTCAGAAGGGCAAGTTCGCAGCTGTGTCCACTTCGAAAGCCTGACTGGAAAAATAATAGAAGCTGATGCTGGTCAACCTGATTGTACATTACTTTTTCAAAGACATTGCTGAAGTAACACAGAAAGCTAATAGGCCTATAATCATTAATTCCATTAGGACGAGGTTTTTTGGGAGTAGGGACAATGGGGGCATTTTCCCATAATTACGGAAATTGAGAAGTTGCAAGACAATAATTATAAATATGTACTAGAATAACAGATATAGCTGGGGAAATTATCTTGATGAATCTCGCGGGGAGCAGATCATGCCCAAGCGCAGTAGATTTTACAGCAGACATTGCAAAGAGAACATCAGTATCATCAATGTAATTAAACGCAAAACCCTCGAAACGATTATCACCCACCAATAGATGGCTATTAGGGACTATAGGGGAAGAAGAAGCAAAATACTCACTTAGGGTCTCAGCATCAATATTGCATTGTGGAGTTTCTCTCCCAGCGACACCCAATGAGCGGATGTTGCTCCAAAGTGTTTTAATTGGAAGATCAGGATTTAATTTAGTGCTGCATTCAGCTCAACTCCTAGATTTCTGACTGAGTTTTGATACGGTAAAATAACATTATTAAGTAGAACAGAAGGCATATCTGATGTATCAAGAGCGATTCTATAAATCATTCAAAAATTGACTGCATAATAAAGGGACAAGAATCGAGCCTTGGGGAATACCATATTCAGTAGAGCGAAACTGCGATATTATGTTGTTGCTGTAGCGACAATAAAAAAGTTTTATTAAATATTTTATTTAAAATTGGGTTGATTTATCAACAAAATAACATTCTAAACTATTTCAACAATTCGATAAAATTTTCATCGATCATGCGAAAGTTATTCAATTTCGATTCAAGCAGGTACCTACCTACGTTTCAGTTAATTTCATTTAATGTAATTTATTTCATGAGAACGGACACTATAAGGATTAAATAAAACTAAAACTAACTTAAATTAAGCCAAGCCAATATAATATTATAAAATATTGACATATGCCTTAAGTAGGTATACCACAAAATCTTATGATTTTCACCATATTTTGGAATTGCGTCATACTACTTAAAATAAAGGATATCAAAGGATTGAGCAATTTAATTACCACGCAAAACTTGTATGTATGTATTTCAGATGTATGCCAGACTAATAAATTGCAGTTGTCTTTCTAATTACTTAGGGCTGTCATCATATCCAAAATGGTTGAAGAATTATAGAAAATGATATTCGGGTGGGATTTTCTTATCCAGACATGTTTTTAATATAAACAAAAGCCAAGGTTACGTGAATTGCTTTTAACTGAATTTCTGGCTGCTTCAGGAATTTCTACACAAAGGGTAAAACATGATTTCACCTCGTTGATCAGCCCAAAGAATTGCTGTGAAGTTGAAATGAATGCGCTCATGGAAAAACTGAAAAATTTATTAAAGTTTGCCAATTTTTCAAACATATTAAGCCAAACAGAGGAAGACTGCCTTATTACGCTTGAAATTGTCAGTAGAGATTAAGTAGCGTTTAAATTTAATCAAGTTGAAGTGTAGGGCTTATTGCTCGTCGTTTATCGCAGCTCATCATAAGTCTGTTTATTAGTGAGATAAAACACTGCTTCTAAGAGAATTGATACAAGTATATATGTACATATATGTGCTGGTTAATTGATGGCTTTCTTGTTTCCTTGGATTATCATCTATTATCCTTTCTTTATTTGGTTCATTTTGTAAAATTCAGTTCCCAACAAACATTTGGAGGGCAAAAGGATTACCAGTTAACCGCCTTTTGACCGAAAGCCCAAAACTGGTCAGAGTTTCTATGGCGCCGGTTCAATGTCTAAATGTCGACAATCTTCCACTTGCTAACCAACCAAAGGTAGTCGGTATCGACGCCAATTTGTGTATTTTATAGACGTCCCTATTAGCAATTAATGAAGGTAATTCAATGTCTTATTTTCAACAAGGACATCACCAAAATGTGGTCTGAAGCGGCGCCTTTGCGCACATATTAGACGTCTCTATTGGACATAAAAGACGCCAGTTTAACGTCTAATTTTCGAAAATTTAATGCTTTAGCACCAAAATTTGGTCATTACCGACGACATTTTGACGTCTGTAGTTAAAGTAAACAATGACATTATGTCGTCTTTTATACGCACTTTTTTTACCCAGAATCGAATCAGCTATTGAAGTCAAACCAGAATAAAATGACGTATGAATTCTCGTCTAAAAAAACATCATATCATCGTTTATTACTTAAACTTCAATCAAACCTTAAGAGTATCAAATAAAAGCTTTTTAAGGAATTTTGAAGCAAAAGTGACAGAAGTATGATTAGCTAACCTTATTCAAAATATTAGCTAACCATTTTGATGCACATTGTACAAAGCTCTGAAATTAGACTTGCGTAAAGCAGAAGTGAATATATCAGATTTTATCTACCAAGGTTAGGATTATGTTGTGTTAAATCAAGCAGCGAGGAAAGCATTAATCTGTTAAATAATAGAATAAAAAAAAAAATATTAACTACATTTAATAAAATACAACACTAATATTCAAAAAGCAATAAAAAATTTATTCATTTTTCAAATTAAACAAACTGTTCATGTTATAAAACTATTTATCTTGTTACGATTGAAGTGGGTTATTATGTAAATGTGCACATATTTGTATTACAAACATAAGACGACATACCGACGGACACAACCAGAGTTGTATAAAAGTTCTAAGAATGACGTTTTTAACATTTTCAAGCTACAATACTTTTGCTTCCTTAAAACTTTACTAATATTTAATACTATTTCACAATACTTGATATTGTAAATAATTTACACTTAAATTTTCCCAATCAAACCAATATCAACTACTTAAGAACTAAGAATATACCAGATCAGTAAATAAACTTGTTTCCACTCTTTATTTTTCATAGTTGCTTAAAATAAGGAAAATATTTATGTTGAGGTACTTAAGAGGAGTCAGTACTCAGCAAAAATTTCAATTTAGATGCCAGCGAGCCTATAGGCAATAAAACTTACTACACGTAGGTTTGTGTCCCGAAAGTATGAAAATACATATAAAATTAGCCTAGACCTAGACCACAAGTCAAATTATAGACATCTAGCGTAAAAGACAGAAACCCAACATGCGACAATTTAAGACGAAAATGGAAATTTGCAGCTCAAAGAAATTGAAAATTTTTAAAGAGAATTAACTCTCCTAAATTTTATTTTGCACATAATTGTTAAATATGCTATTTTGCTTTATATTTTTAAAACTTTCAACGAAATATTGCAATTTCTCGTCGGTGAAATATCGAGAGAAAAAACAAGTACTATTAGAGTTAAACAATTAAAAAAAGCGCCACTAAAAAGGAAAAAACTCGACGTTATTTGCTAGATCTAGGCTTTATCTCATTAAAATAGTCACAATATAAAGAAATGAGAATACCTACTAAGAGGAATTTGATTTGAAAAAAATCAATTTTTACCATTTTTTACAAGTTTCCGAGCTAATATCTCCATTCCAATGCTTTTTTTTTATTTTTCTCGACGTTATTTACTAGACTTCTTCATTACCTTTAATTTAAGATATAAATCGTTATTCTGCTACAAATAGTTCGCTAGAAATTTGCATTGAAAAATGTATGAAACTTGCAAATCTTGGTACTGACTCCTCTTAATAGTTCCCACAAATTTAACAAAAATATAAGCTGAAAACACTTTTACCAAGGTTTCTGAACTTTATCAGCAAGAAGAAACGTCGTACTTCCAGTACACTTGTTCATAACTAACTGTGATGTGATCAAATAAGATTTCTCATGTACGCAAATGAACATTTTTGTTTTTTTTCAAAATGGCGTATACGACTATGGAAGGAATTCAAGTTTAAGTGACTAATACAAGCTCAGATTTAATCTAATGTGCCTACAGTAGTAGTAGAATTCATTCAAAAGTAAGGAAAAGACGACAAACCGACGTATACAACCAGAGTCGTAAAAGAGTTCTAAGAATGACGCTTTTCAGACGGCGTATATGACTATGAAAGCCATCTTGTGACTAATACAAACTTTAATTTGAACAAGTGTATCTAGGCATATTGTATGTGGTTGTAGAATTCTATAAAATGTCGGCAAAAGGACGACAAACCGACGTCAACAGCAAGAGTCGTAAAAACGCTTTAAAAATGACGTTTTTCACATTTTGAAACTAGAATTACCTACTCAGGTACATTTTTTTCCATAAAGGCGTATGTATGACGTCCAAGTGGAATTGGCTCATGTGAGTCATAAATTGACTATATTTAGCTACAGTAGGCTTAAAATAATTTAAAAGTACATGAAAAAGACGAAAAGGAGGCGTATTCAGTCAGAGTCATAAAGACGTCGTATAAATGACGTCTAATTGATGAGCAAGATCGCAAATTGTTTGTTGGAGTTATATTTAAGCAGCAAATTGGGCTTAAAAATTTACTTGTAAATTTAATCAATAATGTAAACGACTTTAAAAAACTTCGAAATATTCACATTCGGGGATTTTTCTGTCATATGATTAGTTCCTTACATTGTGTGGTGTTTCCATTGGAAATAAATCTATCATAGATACCATCTATGATACTATTTAGGTATTGTTTTTAGGATTATATTAAAATGCTATAAAAATTATTGAAAGTACTAATTGTGAGACATATTCATTTTTGTTTAAAATGGACGTGTATGTTTCTTGTACTTTAATGGGTTAACACTAATTCTATGAATTTTTCCTGGCAAAAACAGTTTTCGTATTATCCTTGTGTATAGAAGAGTATAGTGATTGCAAGAATGCTTCCTCGTTATAATGTCAGACGACTCCACTTGTACCATTTTGAACAGTTTTGCTCACAATCAGTCGTTGACAGTTTTGCAACTATTAGACAAAGTCAAGGGATAAATCTAAGAGCATAGCCAAACAAAAAACATCTAAAGGGAAGTTGAAAAAACAGTAAAGCGTCGCTAGAATATAAAATCAATAATGGCTCGACTTAACGTCTTGACGCCGTAACAATCTAGCAATTCTTCGCTCCAACTAACAAATAGTTCGCTTCAATGGACAGAACAAATTTGCTTTTGTCGTGTCACTATCATGGACATATCGGTTGGATATGTCTCCTTGTCCGTTGTCATTGCCCTTCTTACTTACTTAATTCTATTCAATCTCATTATCTAAATTTCATTGCATTTCACTTTTCATCCTATCTCTTGTCACATCATCTTAGTTTATCTACTCTTTATTTTTGTACTGTATCTTATTTTATTTTGTTTTTTCTGCTTTTACTTTCTGGATCTCTGTATTTCGTTACGGTGAGCTTGTACTGATCTGATCTGATCTGGTCATTCCAGGTACTTGTGTGCTCTACTGTTCGCATGATGAACTGTACTATTGTGTGGTATTGATACTTTCACTTTGCCTACCACGGACCGTCATTTTCATTCGTAGTTTATTCTTTTATATCCCATTATATCTCTCTCTATCCTACATTTCGGAACTGGGACAGGCTCAGGCTGCATTGACGCATTGGGGATTGAGCCTTAGGGCGGTTGCTGATGTCGTTTTAGTCTGAGATTGTGTTAATTATTATAATTATTATTATATATTTGTTAGTAATGATACTAGGGTAATTTGACCACTAGTCTAACCACTACTCAGGGCTAATCTAATCTAATCTTAGTCTTAGTCTTAGTCCTTGTTAATGACTTAATATAACCAAATGTGTTCAAATGCAGTTGAACTGCCTTAATTAAGTTATAGAAGATAAGACTTTATATGACTGTTAATTCGCTAAACACATTAATCTATGTTACTCTGAACTAATTCTCGTTAATTTAATATTGTTTATTTTGCTATTGATTGATTGATTGTCTCAATCATTTATTTATGTAAACTGATTACCAGACTATGTATCCTCGTTAAGCCCAGCGTTATACGTTGCTTTAAGCAGGGGCTTTGAAATAAATATACTTTGATTTGATTTGATTTGATTTGATGTATGGGAGTTCTAGAACAACCCAGCGGGAAATGGAAGCACGCAAAAAGGAATGCAAGAGCGCTTTTTGGAGGCTCACAGCGCTTACCCACCGTATCCTTGTTCATATAGTTTTAACGTGAGCATGTCCGCAGAGGGAAGCGCTCAAGTGCAGATTTTTGGGAAGCTCTTTGGAAGCGTTTGTACAGTAGCTTTCTCGGAGCACTTGTAAGGTAGCACTCTTGGAGCGCTAATAGGAAATACAGAGGGAATCAAGATAAGGTCTTTATTAAAATTCAAAATTTCAGTTTTTTTTTTTTGTGAATACGCTCCGTTTAATTTTTAATTAAATTAATTTTCAATTAACCGCACTCTTCAGAGGAGTCAGTACCAAGATTTGCAAGTTTCATAAATTTTTCAATGCGAATTTCTAACAAACTATTTGTAGCAGAATAATGATTTATATCTTAAATTAAAGGTAACGAAAAGGTCTAGTAAATAACGTCGAGAAAAATAAAAAAAAAATGCATTGGAATGGAGATATTAGCTCGGAAACTTGTAAAAAATGGTAAAAATTGATTTTTTTCAAACCAAATACCTCTTAGTAAGTATTCTCATTTCTTTAGATTGTAACTATTTTAGAGAGATAAGGCCTAGATCTAGCAAATAACGTCGAGTTTTTTTCATTTTAGTGGCGCATTTTTTAATTGTTTAACTATAATAGTACTTGTTTTTTCTCTCAATATTTCACCGACGAGAAATTGCAATTCTTCGTTGAAAGTTTTAGAAATATAAAGCAAAATAGCATATTTAACAATTATATGCAAAATAAAATTTAGGAGAGTTAACTCTCTTTAAAAATTTTCAATTTCTTTGAACTGCAAATTTTCAATTTCGTCTTAAATTGTCGCATGTTGGGTTTCTGACTTTTACGATAGATGTCTCTAATGTGACTTGTGGTCTAGACTAATTTTATATGTATTTTCATACTTTCAGGACACAAACCTACGTATAGTAATTTTTATTGCCTACAGGCTCGCTGGCATCTAAATTGAAATTTTTGCTGAGTATTGACTCCTCTTCAATTGACTACTAAAGAATGACAATTCTGCTGCGTTGAGTCATCTTTTCACAACAAAAAACAGATAACTTATGAGAGAAGAGACCTGCTTCCGCAAAGCTTACTTTGCATATGGTAGAAGTCTTTAGAAACTATTGAAACTTCCGCTGCGGTTTCAGATGCATGATTTATCTTTTCACAACAAGAAACGAATAAGCCTAACTCAGGGATGAGATCTGCTTACGCAAAAATTCCTTCGGCTATGGTAAAGATATTTTCGGAAAGATATTTTCTGGCTATGTTGTGGAAACGATTCCCCTCGCAAGTGCTTGACATATTTCCCACTGGGAAGGTACACAAAAGAACACAGCTATAAAGTCAACGATGCCTGGATCTGAAGATGTAAGGAAAGCACCAAATTTTTCTTAGAAATTTACTGGACATTTCTTTAGAATTGTTATGCATAGTGGAGGCCGACAACAGGTTCTTGGGCCACTAACAATTTTGATGAGCGTAGACGCGTAGACGAGTAATAAGCATTCATTTCTTCTAGAAATTTTCAGAAAATATTTCGCCAGAATTTTTGTTCAATCTGGTGGCCGCCGACTGGATTTATTTTCAGATATCATGAGTGCCGTTGTCGCCCTCCAATAATGAATAAAAATACTCAGGAAAACGATTCCAGTAAATTTCTTAAAAAAAAAAAATTGCGGTCTTCCCTCCATCAGGGGCCGGATTCACTAACTCGGAGAGTTGTGAAGTTGTGAGTTCTTTTGACACTTAACTCTCCACTCGGAATTCTGTAACTCGGGGAATTTGTATTAAGTCCAGTGACACACGATGATACACACGCGATACACCGTACTAAAAAGTTGTTTTCTTAGCACTGTTTTAGGACATTTTGGTGTATACCTTAATTTAAAGCAGACGGTTAGATTCGGATGATACACGAGTGTTTTATTACATATGTATGCGTGTACTCGGTTTGTGCGCATATAGAACATATGGAAATGATGAATTTTGTTTGTTGCCTCAAGAACGTGTTTCAACCGTGAATAAGCTACGTGTACCATAGGCTGATACACACTCGATACAAAAACCGGTTTTACGTCGTGTTTAGTCTCGTGTGTTAGGGGACTAAGATATACCAAACTCTCTATTCCACTCGACAAAACTATCGTCTGTGTTAGTTGTGGAGAACTAAGAGGAATATTTCTCAACTGACAGTACTGCTATTGTTGGGTTTTGTGAAGGTACCTAGGTAACTAGGACTTTCAAATTAAATTATGGGCTCACCGCATATCCTGGCTATGTTTACAAAAAACAAATTATGGAAATCCTTGCAATACTTACAGAGAAATAAGGATTTTGGTGTCTCAAGGTACCCTCTAAAAATTTTAAATCAAGCGAAAGTGATCAATTTGGTCGTCTTCCAGTACAGAAGAGATGCTATAAAAATTTTAAATATGCACGTTAAAGCTTGTATGTAGAATTAAGTCGCATCTACATTTTGTTCCCTAATTAGATATGTAATTAGTTTGAGTCCAATAAATAGTTTTGCAGATAACTGCAAAAGAAGTGAATCAGTCCTTCTTAAGATGAAAAAATGGGCGTTTTTTGGTACAAAAATTGACATATTTTCAACTCATAATTATGAAGAACAGGTAAGTTGTGGAAATTCACTTTTTAGGAGAACAGAGTACTAATGAATGTGAAACAAAGAACGGAAGAAATATATGGAAAATATAGGAACTGGGGTGTATATGACCCAAGTTAATTTGATACCACACATGACGTATTTTGGATAACCACCAATGAGGGGTGGTACGACCCCCCATCACAAAACCCAATCTCCAAAAATTTTTTCATCTATATTTTTGTACTCTAGATCCTAAATCCGATCACCCCAATGCTCTACGACCCTCCTACACAGAGCATGTCGTATTTCAATATTTCGATACTTCTCACGTTTTCCCTTACTCCCAAGTATGTTAGAGAATCGCGAATGGAGAGTTAGGGAGTTTTAATCGGGGAAAACAAAAATTCTCATCTCCCAAACTCCCAAACTCTCTGAGTAAGAGAATCCGGCCCCTGGTCGAATCAAGGATTCTTTGATTTTATATTGGAGCGGGCCATTGCTGGCTTACCCTTTGGTTACGTCTACAGTAGTAGCGCCTCTGCACTACAACAAGTAACTAAGTCAAACTTCGTTCCGCAATCCCTAGATAGTTCTATACATAAAGGTATTATCTATATTATGTAAATTTACTTTGCCTATGTCAACTGAGCACTCATTTGTAGCTGTGCAAATTCTGTTAGTTATATTAAATTCAAGGTAAATATAAAATGAGATCTTCATAAGAATTCTGAGCTCAAGAAATTTAATCCTGATAAAATCAAGTTAGCAAAAAGATTCCATTTTTATTCTGATGAAGTTCCAAATTAATGTTCCCTGGCAGAGAATTCGGTAATTCTCAAAACAAATTTCTCGAGTTACAAAATTCTCAATAGAAAAATAATTATCAACAGAAATCTCATCTCCCCAACTCCAAAACTCTCCGTGCTCAGATCCGGCTCACACGAATTTGGCTGTGGTACGGAAGTTATAGCATGTCATATTTGTACGTTTAGAATGTGCGTACTCAACAATATGTCAATAACGTAGATCATATTGGTATATAAAATTTATAGTTAATTATTATTATTCTATTAGATATTACGGTAAAATTTAGCATGGCTTCAGATGCATTCGCCACCTTAGGTGCCATATAGTAGACATTGTGTACGAACTGGAAACTAAACTTATATTGCCCCTTCACAAGAACAATACTAACCTATTATGAATAGTGTCTCTGCCTTCTATTTGTTTTTCTAGTAATATACGAGGCCAGTTTAATAAGTCCGTAACTTTTTGAATTTCCCGCACTGTAGCTTTAAATGCAACACTTCTTCCGCCAACTGCCATCTATTAGTAGACTACTGTCAAACTTTGAGCAAGTTGCGTCATTTTGTTTGTGTTTGACAGCCATTGAAAGTAGGCAACCTCAAATTCAATGGTAAAGAAGTGGTTTACTGAGATCCGTTGTGATCGTACGATCCCAAGTGACGCCGAACGTTCAGGTCGTCACGCCAGAAATAGTCGATAAAATCCATGGAATGATATTGGACCATCGGAGAATGAAAGTGTGTGAGCTGGCTGAGGCTATAGGAATTTCAACTGAGTGGGTACATCACACTTTACATGAATATTTGCGCATGAAAAAGTTATCCGTGCGATGGGTGCCGCGACTGCGCATACTTGACCATAAGCGCAACCGTGTAACAACTTGGCGATGTTCAGCCGCAATCCGAATGAGTTTTTGCATCGTTTCGTAACCGTGGACGAAACATGGATCCACACACCAGAGATCAAAGAACAATCAAAATTATGGGTTTCACCGGCTGACGTGCACCAAAGAAGGCCAAGGTGGGTCTGTCGGCAAACAAGGTCATGGTCGCAGTTTTTTGGGATACACGCGGTGTCATTCACATTGATTACCTTGAAAAGGGTAAAACGATCACCGGCGAATATCATCCAGATTTTCTGGATAGATTCAATATTGATTTGAAGAAAAAACGACTGCATTTAGCGAGTGCTGTTCCATTAAGACAATGCACTGGTGCACATGTGTATGGTCACCATGGTAAAAATTGGGCTACGAACTGCCATCCCATTCAGCATATTCTCCAGATTTGGCCCCCTGCGACTATTTCCTGTTTCTCAGCCTATAGAAATGGCTGAGCCGTAAGAGATTTGGGTCTAACGGAGAGATTATCACTGAAACAACGCCTATTTGGAGGGACTTGAGAAAATCTATTATTTGGAAGGAATAAGAAAATTGGACAAACGCTGACCTAAATGTGTCCGACCTTAACGGAGACTATGTTGAGAAATAAAAAACTTTTTTGCCGAAAAAAATATCTTTTGTTCAAAAAGTCACTGACTTATTAAATTGCCCTCGAATATAAAAAAAAATAAGAAAAGAGCGCTCTGGTTTAGTAGGATTTTGTATTCCTAGAAACTCAGGCTATTGTTTGAAATAAATAGTTCGGAAGTTTTATCCGACTTAAAAACGAAAAAGGATTCAATATAAAAGTAAATATCAATTTTCTGACATTTAATATTATAGGTAATTGCTTAGCAAATTTCTCAGTTTTATTAAATTTTAAAACCACATACTAGAACTACATACATATAATTTAGATTATCTGGAATAATTGAGATCCGATTCTTTAAGTCCGGGTTTAATTGGCAAAATGGAAATATATATTTTCCCAATGAAGGAATACAATTTGAATGAAATTTTAGGCCTCTTTTGCTTAGTATGCATCCGGATAGTTCGGATTCAGATCCGGAAAGTTTAGATCCGGATTCGGATAACTCGGATCCGGGTTCGGGTAGTTCGAATTATATTGGAAGTGAAAATTCAACCCGGATTATCTAATATCCGGATATCCGGATACCCGATTATATAAACTATAGGTTCCTTAAATCTAGATCCGGGTTCGGATAGTTCTGATCTGGATTTCAGGAATCGGATAGTTTATACATTTAGGTATCCGGATATCGAGATATTACAAAATCCGGATACAATTTTCAGCTCTAATTATATTAGATTTTCAAATATCGATATCCGGATTCCCGAACGTGCAAACTATCCGATTCCTGGAATCCGGATCAGAACTATTCGAACCCGGATCTAGATTTAAGGAACCGATAGTCTACAGATTCGGGTATCCGGATGTACGGATATTAGAAAATCCGGGTTCAATTTTCAGTTCTAATATAATTCGAACTACCCGAACCCGGATCCGAGCTATCCGAACCCGGATCCGAGCTATCCGAATCCGGATCCAAACTATCCAAACACATTCGGGTTTACGGATATCCAGATATTAGAAAATCCGGGTCCAATTTTCAGCTCTAATATAATTACGCTACGTTTACTCATATCATTTTGAAGACATTATTTGAATTTTCAAAAACGGATCTAGCACTTTTTCTGTTTCGTGATCAAATATCGTACGAACAAAGCAATGCAATTAATGCTAATGTCTGTAGTTTCATATATAGATATGTAGGCACTCATTATTAACGAAAATTTAGTATTAGCTAAAATTAGCATTTTTGTTTCAAAAAAGTTTCGGGTTATTATACAAAAATCAAAATATCAGAAGCTTCCATTATTCTTCCATAAAGACGGAAATTTATTGAAAATAATTTCAATAAATTTGCAAGTTACATTAAAAATGCAAAAAATAAAAAAATTAACTGTTCAACCCAGCGAGGACAGAGATTTTGCAATGAGAAATCTTTCCACCATATAAATCATGGTCGTTTTTTGTAATTAGGTGACATCCATCATTGAACTTCTATGGTAGGTGATCAGAGATAACCATACTGATGAGATATCTCTGATCGCTAGGTCGAAAAGTTCAATTCCTTGCATTTTTAATTATTTTAATTACTAAAACTGATGTTTTTTTAGGCGCTTGGTAGAACACTTTGGTAATCATCTTTTTTAAAAAATTTTTCCAAAAAATATTCAAAATAAAAATAAAAACACATGTTGCTTGACAATGCCCTAAGAAGGCGAAACGCGTCGCGACTCAAATAAAATAAATTATTGTAGAACAGTATTACATGTGTTTTTATTTTTATTTTGAATATTTTTTGGAAAAAAATTTTTAAAAAAGATGATTATTTTAATTACATTACAACCCGGAGAAAGCTTTTTTAAAAAATGAAGGTACATGTCCTTTAGACCTAATTATACTCTAGTCTAGCCCTTTAAGCCCTGACCCTCACGATCGTGCGGGTCAGCTATTAACACATACTTCCTTCAATAACGTGTCATGGTTGGACACGAGTAAAAAAGTAATGATTGTTAAAGTTTCTAGGTGGACTGTAGTAACATATTTGACCACCAAAAACTAATTGTATTTAGTAATGTGTGTGTAGTTGTGAATTATTTTCATCGTTAGAAATTTGTATAGATCGTGTAAGATGAGGTATTGTCGCAACTTTTTTGTTATATGTTTATTAGTTATTGCAATATTTTAAATAATTGCGAAAAATACTAACATATAGTAAATTAGTGACATTATTGAATTTTTACCAACGATTCATACATGTATAGACTGAAACATAACGACCCGCACGATTGTGCGGGTTCGATTTTATTTACAACAAAGATAAAATTTTCTTTCACAATTCCATTGGATTGTACAAAAATGATAATAAAATTTATGGCTGCAGAAGACGTCAAAGAATTATTGGAAAAAGAGGATAGGAATGCTAAATTTTTTTGAATATATGATTTTTAACTTACCACCTGAATAACCATTCAGTTCAGATCATCTTATTTAGTGTTTTGATGCATTGAAGTAAAATTGAGGGTAAGAGGAAAATTTTACAGGAATATTCAAATTAGCATTGCGAAACTAATTTCGGTATCTAATTCTTTTTTTATCTACTTGCCTATAACTCACACAGGTAGAATTTCAAGGTGAGATATTGTCTTTTAATGAGCCATCCAATACGAGTATTTTTGATGCAGTATGCAAATAGCTTTTCTAGGGAAGGGGTAAAAGAAGCAAAGTAATATCTCTTAATTTTGGAGAAATATTTCCTTGCTTCTTTTACATCTTCCCTAGAAAACCGGTTTGCTTACTGTATCAAGATTACTCGTGTGAGATGGCCCAATGAGCCTTGTGATTGCAAGAGATTACTAATTTGACATAAGTTTTAATCAAAATCGAATACGCTGTAGGTATCTAAAGAGAGTTCTAAAATTACTGCATGTTCATTTGGTTATTGGCAAAGTAAAAGAACAGTTTGAGAAAAGCATCGGAAAAGTCTTACGTTTATTAAAATATAAAATAGAACCAAGTAATTGTATATCCTTTCTTAATTATTTAACAAGAATGAAACCACAACTTCCAGAAGATGAAATTATTATTATTATAAGTTAGCGGAGAACTTGGATTTGAGTGAACTGTCGGATGAAGAGGAAATTGTTTATCCGACCATTTTACCATCGTTGTAATGATGATGACGATAGTACCGAGGAGTTTTTGCCAATTAACGGCGGAATCACAACATCAATAGACGCTATCTCATCTACATCGCGACATACTCCTTTTCAATTGACAAAAGCATCAGTAAAACCAACAAAACGAAAAAGGCTACCAGTTATAGAGAGATCATGGATAGATAAGTAGTTTAGATACATAGAAGTCGCATGTCCATCTGCGGTTCGCAAATATAATCAATGTACGCGATCAATTAATAGAGTGCTACCGTACATGGTTCAAGACGCGAAAGTGGACATGGAAATGTATTCTTCATTTTCTTGATTTGGCAGTAGTAAACACATGGATGCAATAAAATCGAGATGTTAAAGCCAACAAAATTTCAAATAAGGACTGATTGAAACTGCTGAAATTTAGGCTAGAGCTTTCCGAGGCTATTATTGCTACTCGACGCCACAGAAGAAGAGTATTGAGCGATAGCGAAAACAGTGATGAGGAAGCTCCAGCAGTAAAACACTCGAAATTTTATAATCTTCCTGCTAACAGTCCCAGCATTGTAAAAAGATACGATGGCTACGAACACTTTCCAATTGTAGATAATATTAAAAATCCTCATATGTAGAGAATGAAGATCTGTACAAGTCGCACAAATACATGTAATAATTAATTATAAGCTGTATATTTAAAACAATAAAATAAAATTCACACCAATGATATAAAAAAGGTATTATTTCTTTCTTGTAATTCATCCTGTTTTTAGTACAGATAAGGCGGATTTTGTATTCAATAAAACCGGACCCACACGATCGTGCGGGTGAGCTCAAAAGTCTCACAGAGCTCAACAATTTTTCTTACTAATTTTTCCATTCTTTTAGGTCCCCAATTATTACAAAAATTCTATTTTAATAACTATTGCGACCAGAAATTTCTCCGGTCTTAAAGGGCTAGATGATGAAAGGCATACTAAGTTTGTCATTTCGTTTGTAATGCATAGAAATAATGCTGGTAAAGCAAAATAGATTGGACACCCAAGCGTAATATTACAAGTTCATTTGAATTTTGCATGTCCGTTCGTCTGTCCGTCTATCCGTCCGTCTGTCCGTCTATCTGTCTGTTCGTCTGTCCTTCTGTCCGTGTGTCCATCTGTCAGTCCATCCGTCTGTCCGTCTGTCCGTCTGTCCATCTGGCCGTCATCTCGTCTGTTTGCCCTTTTGATAATACGAGAACGCGATTATTTAGAAAGCTAAAAGTTCACACACAAGCTTTTTGAAAAACTTGTAGTTCGAAATGGGACAACTAGGGTAACTGCTTGGTAGGGTTGCCATACAAAAATTTCAGTTTTCAATATATATTTGGACATTGTCTGAGGACGCGTCAATATAGAGAGCTGAAATTTTGTACACGACGTTTTCATAGAAATAGTAAATATATTTTCAAAAATGGACTAAATCGGGTATCAACTTTTTGGTATTTTTCGTGTACTGTGAAAATGCCTCGCATTCTGGCTGACGTTAAACAGAGTTACATTCTCTGCTTGTAATGAATCCTACTACTAGCAATTGCATGGTGGTAACCACTTTTTGGTGGGTTTGACATAAGATTCATTAAAGGACCTTCACCAAAGAAGAGCCTGCATCTTTTAAGGCTATCTAGAAATCAACTTAGAATCATTACAACACATGCATCAGATAGGTTAATCACCCACTGATCTATGTATGTAGGCTATGTCTCGAAGAGGATGAAACATCGGAGCACGTCTTATACGAATGCGAGGCCATTGAACAATGTAGATTCCAGGTCTTTAGCTCATCCTTCTTAAAGCCTGATGCCGACTTTGAAGAAACTTCATCTCTTCCTAGGAATAATGGGATTGTTGATGAAATGTAAAGAAAGCGGTGCGCAATAAGCCAATGAATGGCTGGAGTGCAAAGGCCACTCATCCCGTTAAAATCTTCATCTTATCTAATATAATAATGAGAAAAGGATCAGTCTTAGATATTTTTGTTATACTGAAAAGTTCTTCAGAATATGAAATCTGTCCGATGAACTGTTCTAGAAATAGATACGAGAAACCACTTTACGCAGAGGTGACTATACGAATTTAAATACCGCCATTCAGGAGGGTATTGTAAGAATTGGTCCAATTCTAGCTTTTTTACTTGTTTTAAATTGTGTTCGACAAGAGCAAAACATTTCAATTCTGCCACCTTTGAACAACAATTGACATTTAAATGCCTGCCTGGCTCTTGTGTTATTTATTTTATGGTTTTCAGAATTTGTCGTGTTTGTTCAAATTCGTTTTGTTTTTACATAAAATTTTTACACATCGACCGAAATTCGGCCCATATACAAAACTTTCCTTTCACCCCAGTAAAGTGGTTCTCAACTGTGGGGTGTTTCTGTTTGTTTGTTTGAAACTTTTAAACATTATTTAAATTTGATGTCTCTTTATGTGATACAGTTAGAAAGGAAAGTAGTAGGTACGAAGTATTTTCCTCTATAAGTTTAGGCAATTTTAACTCAAAACAACGTTTGAAGAATATTTTGTAGTTTTAAATTTGTACACTTGCTGAAAACTTTGTTATTGTTAATTAAAAATTTTAAAGTATTTTTTTTCGATATCATAATCAAGAGAAAAGAGAAAAAGCTAAAAAAAAAATTCCGATCTCTAGATTTTCTCCGTTCTCGTTCGGTATCTCTACAATGATCCATAGTACGTGAAATAGTTATTTAATCTATCCAGGAAGTAGTGTCAAACTCGAAAGCTTTGGATAGGCCAT
Organism: Dioctria rufipes; assembly: GCA_963924295.1. Classification (NCBI taxonomy): domain Eukaryota; kingdom Metazoa; phylum Arthropoda; class Insecta; order Diptera; family Asilidae; genus Dioctria; species Dioctria rufipes. The sequence goes on from OZ002742.1 coordinate 33,423,327, forward strand.
GCTTAGATGAGCAAAAAGTTCATTCCCAAAAGATAATTGAACTCTTTTAGCCATTTTCGCTGGATATGCTTAAGAAAACGTGCAAAAAACGCAGAAACTGTTACATTTTGGGTACAAAGTGTGAGAGGTTATTTTAATCGGAAGCTTTTGGGATTGTTAAACCCATAATGAAATAAATATATCCCAGTTAAAATTCCGAAATTAATTTTAGATTTGTCGAGAAAAGGCGGGAAAAATATATAGACTGGAAAAGTCCAGGCTGATCTATGAAAACATACCCAAATATCTCGGAAACCGTTAGGATTCCCCCTACCCTATCCACGATTTTTTGGTCATCTAAGCATGACCTATTTATAGCCGTCGGATTTCACACCTTTTACAGGACACCCTGTAGAACGTCAAAAGGCAAGCAAAAATTATCATATCGCAATTTTCGTAACACGACAAGGAGCCAAATTATTATGAAAGAATGCGGTAAAATGCGAGTCAGGCTCGCGCAATCAGTTTTTGGTAGCAGAACTACATCAACGAAGAGTCGATCGACCACCTTTAAGTATATTTAATTTTATGTGCGCGGCTTTCACCGCTAGTATTGCATGCCGCAATCATTCTACAAGGGATTAGGCTTGATATGTCATCAGAACATTGGCCGTACATATAGCGATTTCAATGAGTTTAAAGGCTCCCTTTTTCACAATATCCAATGAAGCTAAGGCTATAGAAATGGCATTTCATTCTACGATATTGGAGTTATAGAGGAGCGCTAGATTTGATGGACTAAAGTATATCTTACACGTTTTAAGAAATCCAAGACATTTCGACATTTCTTCGAAGATGTGATCCATTCAGTTTAACTTACTCGAAATACTAATGCCAAGAATGTATAAATCAGTCCTCCATCAAAAGAAACGGGACTGGCAAACTATGATATTGTTTTAAAGAGATGAGACAGTTTTGGGTCTTAGATGCATTGATTTCGACGCGATTCACTTTATACAAAGCGAGGATATTGTCAAGGTCGTTCTCCAATATTCTAGTCATGCAATCTTGTTTGACACATGTGGCATTCCCTCCGGAGTGTCAAAGGAATAAGCCAAATCAAGGGCACTGTCATCGGCACAGCTATGGACTGGATTGAAAGTAAGCGAAAGCATTTCATTAATGAAAATTAGGAAGAGATATGGAGAGATAACAGAGCCCTGGGGCACAACCAGCATTTCTGAAGTAAGCCGTGTTAGGCAGCCAGATAGAAAACTTTCAATCCAGAATTGAAAAAGGGGGGATAGAACAAGTGTTAGAAGTTTCGCTAAAAGGGCAGGATGACAAACTCTATCAAGGGCCTTTGAAATATCTAGGGCAATGATTTTGAACTCAACAGAATTGTGAAGACTATAGTTTCAACGTTCCGTAACAAAAGTCAGCAAGTTTCCAAAAGAGTGTTCAGTCCGGGAGTTATATTAGCGATCGCTGATAAATTGGTTGATTTCTAGATACTTCATTAATTTGAAACAAATCATCTATTCAAAAACGTTTCAACGAATCGAAATGATTGCAATTGGTGGATAATTTGAGGGATCGCTACCCTCTCCTTTCTTGGGAATAGGTCGAATCTGAACTAGTTTCCAAGCAGTTGGAATTTTTTTATCGAATAAGACAAGTATAATAGTTTGGACAGAGGCTTTGGCAAGGATGAGGCGCAGCTTTAAATTAACAGGATCAAGAAACTATTAGGACCTGCAGCTTTTGAGACGTTGATCTCTTTAAGGACCTTGAACATATCTCTCGTACGGATGTGTTTTGGCTCTTGTACACATCCACACAGGAGATGTAAAACAGGTATCTGTGAAGTGGGTGGAAGACGAGAATTTAAGGCGAATCTAGCAGCCAAATTATTAGGTTTATCCAAGGAGTCAACAACCACTTCACCGTTGTTAAGCAGTGAAGGTATAGAGGAAGTTGCAAGAGCTTCGTAAGAATATATTTTCAGGATGGCAGGCGAATATGCAACTGCTCATATGTGCTCTCTTGCAAAGTGCTTTAAATACTTCCCACTGGGTAGTTGATGCGTTAAGGACTGCATAAAACATCTATGTGGGATTGGGATTTATCGAATAGGCCTATGAGAAAAATACCAAATTTCCAGCTCTTGAAATTTTAACTGTGCCTTGGGGATGGATATAAATATTAGCTTGGCACTTATACTGTTTTGTACGGTATTTGCGATGGCACATGAATTATAAAACCAGTGAAATCCAAAATTGAGAAAATTGGTACGTTTTTGAATTACCAATCTTCAATTGAAAGATTTTTATGTTACATATTATGGCAATACGAGATTTCGTTTACATTTTCTTAACGTTACTTTCAGACGTAAAGAGTTTCCTTCCCCCAGCAGAATTCTTTTCAAAAGATTGTATTTGCCCGACAATTTCGATGAATTTTTATTCTATTCATATTTTTAATCGATTGGGTATACATATACACGTACATATGTAGATTATATTGTACATGTTGATATTAGAAATAGATTAAACTCACATTTCCTTGATCATAAAAAAAAACAAAAAAAAAAGGAAATAAAGCCTTTATTCAAGCGAACACCTTCCAGTGTGTTGCATTCCTGGTTAGTTTAAAGTAGTGCAACTCATGCTAGAAATATTTTTTTTGTACACCCACTCGACCACCCATAATCAATATGTTTCCTTCACCTCTCCCTAGATATGTTTTCCATTTTTTACCTGCGGCTAGTTTATGGTTTTTAAAATAGTTTAACAAATTCTGCAATCATATTTGTGTTGCACAATAGTCAAACAGTTCTTTGTAAAATTTTCATTATTTATTTAAAATTGCCAACATATTTTATTCTGTTGCAATCTATTCTGTTACTGCAAAATAAATGATTTGAATTTCAATGAAAATTAATGTGGCATCATGCCTTGGAAAAAGCATCCCTCCATGCAAAAGTCACGTCTCTCTAGTTTCGTTTTGTGCACAGGTGAATCCTTAAAATGAATTGTTTTCAGCAATGGAAAGGACACTTCTGAAATTTTACAATGCAGACCTGCCATTGTTTTAAATTGGGTTGTAATACACATAAGAGTGAATGACATGCCTCAATAGACAAATACCACGGTTCTATTGAATTTTATTTTACTGTTTTCACCTGGTCCGTAATTTGGTAATTGGTTTTCTGGTTGTTTTTCGAATTCGGTTGTCATGTTGCCGTATCGTATCGAATTGCAAATTGAATTATGTATTTTCGTATAGGAGCTCTCTTCGAATGATTTGTTTTGTTTTAGACTTTAGACTTATAGGCTAGAGATGCTGACGGCTTTTCAAATTTAATTGGATCCTATCCAATCTGCTTCAGATACATTCTTACTGCCTGCCGGCAATTTCAATTATGCTTCGATGGTAAATCAATCTGTGCGTAAGCAAAATCTATACGCAATCTACTCATTCCATTCGCACTGATAAAACAAAATGGATAAATCTGGCTTTATTTTTTAAATGAAGGGATTTTATAAAAGCTCTAACAATTTGTAATGAATTAATTTATTAAATACTAAAATTACTGCTTGAATTTTTAGGTGTAGGTATAAGAAAAAATAAGAAAATAAATTGCTTTAACAATTTTTTATGCAGATCGTATATATTTCTTTATAAGATTTTCATTAAGTTAAGGATGATACCAAAAACAGCAGATACTATGTCCGAAAAAGAAGCGAAGAAATACAAATAAAGTAAGAAATGTGAATTTTATGTAAGATGTCGGATATGCGGGGGAGGGGGGGGGGGGATGAGAACAGCCTAACGTTGTACCATCGACCACGATTACCTATGCAATTTATAAATAAACATTTTTAAATCTTGTTTTTAGGGTTCCGTACTTCAAAAGGAAAAAAACATAAATTTTTCTCCAAAACTACGTGACGTAGAAGTTTGAAATTTGAAGGATATTAGATCTTTGTGACACGCACATATTTCGATCTTAGAATATATAGCAAACAGGAATGGTAATAAGCAAGTTTTCGCGTAATAAATTCTTATTGTGTCGGTGGTTCATGTTTTTGTTGCTGTGAGATACATAAATGATAAATCCGAAGAGGAGCAAAAATTAATTTTTAAACAATTACAAAAAGTTTTTAGTTTGGTGCACTACTTTTAATTAATTCTTTTATTTTTGTGAATTTCATTTAAAAAGAAAATTCTCACTCGAAAATATATCTGATATTTATTCCCGAGCAGACACGAGTATTCCGAGTATCCCGCTTAAACCTCTTCAAAGGCATAAACGAATTTGACAATGTGAAGATCCAATTTTGACAATTGAGCTCCCGCTTCATCTCACTTACTCCCATGCATAATTTCTTTCTCTTGAAAAATTACGCTCATGTACACGAATCACATACTTTTCGCCCATTCTTGTTTGCTATATATTCTAAGATTTCGACAGTCAAAGATTATGAAATGTTTCATTTTTTTTTCTTTTTCTGGAAGTGAGGTTGTCCCCTTCTTAATATTTTGTTTTATCGTGGTGATATCGCTTGAAAGTACTACTTTTTTCAACATTTTTGGTGTTTTATATATATGCAAAGATATGTATATGTTCCAAGGTTGATGTTGAAGGAATTTGCTCATCTTTACTTCTTAATTGCGCTAATTCTTTGTCTTGCGGTCTAACCAAGATTTTTAATTTATCTCTGAGTACTGGTCAATTTTTAGATGAATGGAAAGTTTCTTACATAACTCCAATACATAAGTCTGGACCTAAAAACCTGGTATCCAATTATCGGGGATTATCCATTATGAATAATATTCCGAAAGTGTTAGATTCCTTGGTTAATTCGAAATTATTCTTTTTAGTTAAGGAAATTATAGCGCCACAGCAACACGGTTTCGTTTCTGGCAGATCATGTACATCTAATTTAGCCATATTCTCGAATTACACTTTAAATGAAATGGAAGGTGGTAATCAGGTTGATGCAGTTTACACTGATTTTATCAAGGCATTTGACAGGGTTTGTTTATCGGTGTTGATTTTCAAATTTGGGTTGCTTGGTTTTCATTCATCTATGCTTGACTGGATTTCCTCATATTTAAGCGATCGGAAACAATATGTCAAAATTGGTCACCTTAAATCTAGAACAATCAATGTCAACTCAGGTATTCTTCAGGGTACCCATTTGAGCGCTTTACTATTTGTATTATTTATTAATGATGTAGTTAATCATATTCACTTTTCCAACTTGCTAATTTTTGCTGACGATCTTAAACTTTATACTAGAATAACGTCTACAAATGATTTTATACTGCTTCAAAGTGACATTGATAAATTTTTTGTTTGGTGTGCTAATAATAAACTTGACCTTAATATTTCAAAATGTAATGTAATCGTGTCTTTCCATCGGAGATTAAATCCAGACATATTTAATTATAAAATCAATAATAATCCTCTTCGGAGAGTAAGTGAGGTGAAGGATTTGGGGGTTACATTTGATAGAAAATTATCTTTTGTCCCTCACATTGAAACGATTGTTTCTAGAGCAAACAGAATCCTGGGTTTCTTAAAACGGAGTTCTAAGAAATTTAGTGATTTGGGTACTTTGAAAGTCCTTTATTTTTCGTTAGTGAACTCTATACTTGAGTATGCATCCGCCATTTTGTGTCCGTTTTATGGTAGTCATATAGATCGAATTGAGTCTGTTCAGAGATCATTTTCTAAATTTGCTTTATTTAGATCTCATTTTCGAACTAATACTACTCCTCAGTATCGTACAAGATGCCTGCTTTTGGGTATGTCGACTTTAGAACTTAGAAGACAAGTAAGCTGTGAACTTTTTATTAAAGATATTCTCTCATATAAAATAAAGTGCCCCCAGCTCTTGTCATTAATTTTTATATACTCTCCAGAGAGACTTATACGTCCGAAGAACTTGCTTTATGAATCACATCATAGAACTAATTATGGTATTTCTCAATTTAATTCCTTGTATCATCTTGTTGATTTGACAATGTCTAGTGCAACTATCAAAAAAGTCATCTATGAGTATTTTAACTCTTGAATTTTGTATGCATATTTTATACTCAATTTTTTTTCTCTTCCTTTTATTTTTACACTGTTATTATTATTTTTAAAGTATTTGTCACTTGCTAAGATTATAGTTAAGTACATAAAATGTCTGTAAGATTTATACCTCTGTAGACTAGAAATAAATAAATAAATAAATAAGATTAAAATGTGCTAAAAACACCACCCCTAACCTTCTAAAGGTTTCTAAATTTTGATATTATCAGAGTTAAAAGGAATTGCATCACAGACAACAGAAAAACTTCCGCTTTTTTCGTCAGTTTCATAGTTGCTAAAAGGAAAAGTTTTTGCGTTAACTTATAAGACAACTCTTACTAACAAAACCAACTCTTTTAGGATCACTCTTGCGTCCGCGTGTTTGAATATTATTGAAAAATGACAATACAATAGTGTTTAAAATATATTAAAGATAGAACTAACTAGATGAACAATAACCAAGAAATGTTCCATAAAAATGTGGAACAATTCAATAAATTTTCAGTTATCACAGGTAAATTTGGATTAAAATGATTTAAATTTGGTCGATCAACTATTCATTGATGAAGTTCTGCTACGGAACCCTGATTGAACGAGTCAGGCTCGCGCGTACAATATAATCTACATATGTACGTGTATATGTATACCCAATCATCGATAAAAAATATGAATAGAATAAAAATCCATCGACTTCAATTACTTTGTATGAAAAATGGAGCTCGTATTCAGAAAAGCTAAAAACGAAATTAGAAACTGTCGGGCAAATACAATCTTTTGAAAAGAATTCTGCTGGGGGAAGGAAACTCTTTACGTCTGAAAGTAACGTTAAGAAAATGTAAACGAAATCTCGTATTGCCATAATATGTAACATAAAAATCTTTCAATTGAAGATTGGTAATTCAAAAACGTACCAATTTTCTCAATTTGGGATTTCACTGGTTTTATAATTCATGTGCTATCGCAAATACCGTACAAAACAGTATAAGTGCCAAACTAATATTTATATCCATCCCCAAGGCACAGTTAAAATTTCAAGTGCTGGAATTTGGTATTTTTCCTATAGGCCTATTAAATAAATCCCGATTCATATTTAAGATCCCACATAGATGTTTTAGTAGTCCTTAACGCATTACCTACCCAGTGAATATTCGCACTGCAATCCTGAGAACATCCTTACGAAACACTTGCAATTTCCTCTATACCTTGAATGCTTAACAATGGTGAAATGCTTGTTGACTCCCTGGATAAAGCTAATAATTTGGATGCTAGATTCGCCTCAAATTCTCGTCTTCCACCCACTTCACAGATACCTGTTTTGCATCTCCTGTGTGGATGTGTACAAGAGCCAATATACATCCATATGAGAGATGTATTCAAGAGCTAATGAGATTAACTTCTTGAAAGACGCAGGTCCTAATAGTTTCTCGCCCCCTATTAATTAAAAGCTGCACCTCATCCTTGCCAAAGCCTCTCTGTCTTATTCGACACTAAAAATTTTAACTGCGTGGAAACTAGCTCACGGTCAGCCTATTTCAAAGAAAGCGGATGGTAGCGATTCCTCAAATTATCGACCAATTACAATCGCTTCGAATCTGTTCGAGGTTTTTGAATCTGTCCTTAACTCAAAATTAATAAAGTATCTAGAAACCATCAATGATCCCTAATATGGCTTCCGGACTGGACGCTCATCTGGAGACTTGCTGACTTTTCTTACGCAACGTTGAAACCATAGTCTCCACAATTTGGTTGAGTCCAAAATCGTTACTCTGGATATATCAAGGGCCTTTAATAGAGTCTGGTATCCTGCTCTTACAGCGCAACTTAGTACACGTGGTCTCTTCCCTCCTCTTTTATTGTGGATTGAAGTTTTTTATTCGGTCGGCAAATACGGGATGGAGTTTGATCAGAACCTCACCTTATAAATACCAGTGTGCCCCAGGGCTCTGTTATATCTCCATCTCTCTTCTTAATTTTCATTAATGATCTGCTTTAATCTGGACAGATTACATCTTCTCTGTTGCCAAAGAAGCATATTGGTTTGAATTTCTGAAAGGATACAATAAATATTTCAGCCCATCAAATCAAGCGATCCTCTGCAGAGCTTCAACCAGGCTAGTACCCCTCTCCCCTCAAGAATTATGGCCGTATAAAACTAAAAATTGCGTATTTTCTTACCTTTTTATTTAATTTACCTCTATTATTTTTGCAAAAAGGTCGTTAACATAACTTTTTTTTTATACAAATTGTAAACTGTAGACTCTCCTATTTAATTTGATCTATGTGCTATCTGTAGTCCTTTAGGAGTTATCAGTTCTAAACCTATTCTCAAACCTATTTTCCAACCTATTCTCAACAATAATTTATTTCCTTAGCACGTCATTAAAAAAAATATCATCTAATTTCGGTGTGACCTGAATATGTTATGAGTTAATAACTGTTTAACGGCTACAGTTAACACATAGGGCGTAATGGGTCAAATTAAATAGGAGAGTCTACAGTTTACAGTTTTTATAAAAAAAGTTATGTTAACGATCTTTTTGCAAATATAATAGAGGTAAATTAAATAAAAAGGTAAGAAAATACGAAATTTTTAGTTTACACAACCATAATTCTTGAGCGGAGAGGGTTAATGGGCTAATTGAGCAGTTCCTAGAAAATCATGAAGTTCTGCATGCACTTCATAGTTTTTAAAATACAGAATGTTTTGTCAAAAACAAGATTTTTTTCTTAATTACCCTGTAACTCCTAAACGGTTAATATTGCCCCGCCTCCCTCTGCCATACAATTTTTGTTTCGTCTATGTGAGCACTATCACCTCTTGCTTTACTGACCTCCTACGGAGTAACACCCTGTATAGTAAAAAATGAAATTTTTATATGGCAAACACCCTACGAAGGAGTTACTCGATTTTTGAAAAATTTCAGTTCCCTAACTGATCGCGTTCTCGAGTTATCGTGAGGACGGACAGGCGGATGGAGAGACGGATGGACGGACAGACTGACATGCAAAAATCAAAATAACTTTCAATATTATGCGTGGAAGTCCAACACATTTTTCTCTACTAGCAATATTTCTGTGCGTTACAAACGGAATGACAAACTTAGTACAGGTACCCTACAGATTTCATCTAGGGTATAATTATCAAAATTTAATTTTTTTTAATGGCAACGCCCTCTGAAAGATCTTTTTTACCATTGAGAAAATACACAATGGTGCAAGCTTATAAATTTCGCTCTGGTGACCTTGATAGCTCAGTTTTTTTGGCGCGGACTATAGTAAGTAGAAAACGCTATCGTGCGCTCACTGTACATGACGAAAAATGACACTGAGTCGGCTGAGAGTGACTTGTCACGCGATTCCTTTCATTAGCGCATTTCGGTATTTCGGATAGTGAAAATAAGCGAAGTGAAGCGTTATGGTGAAAACCCAATGAACGCAGCTTTGACAGGTCTCCGCGGCAGACGCGTTTAGGATTTGAGCAAGGCCCAATGGACTCTTAAGCTTAGTATCGAGTTCGAGTAAAATGTGACATTTCCATACAAATTTTAGCGCTGGTAAAATGGCAAGCAAAAATTTTACTGATGATTTTACTAGTGCAGTACGGAGTTCACTGGTAAAAAGTGAATATTTCTCTATTTTAAGGTAGATGGCACTTTGCATGTCTCCACTTATTTTACTGAACATTTTAATGCGCGTAGCATTAAAATGCTGGTAAAATTATGACATTTCCTGTTTCTATGACAACTTTCAGATTGTTTATTTGAACTTATTGAAGAATTTAATTTTAATTGAAAATGTTCAGCCTTTTTTCTTAATTTATTGAAGGATTTAAGTTCTTTTAACAATTTTCAGATTAATTAAGTCAATTTTTAATCGTAAATTGTAGAAACATTTATCTAAACTTTATAAACAATTTGAGGTTTTTCAGCGATAAAATTTTTAGACATCTGTCACTTTGTTTTCTCCAAATTAAAATACGTCAAAATTTTACCAGCGATTTTAATGTGAAAAATTTGGAGACCGCGTTAAATTTTATTTTGCCCTAACTCGATACTAGGCTTTAAGATTTATTTATAAAAAGAAAGAAAAAGTGATAGAAAAGCCTGAGTTATTATTTAAGAGTGAAATAGTGGAGATATCAGAGTTATTACATGTGGCAATTCTTGCATTTACAGCTTACCGCGCATATAAACAGTTTAAAAACAATCAAAAGAATTGTCAAAGCGTCTGCCGCGCGTTAAAAGTAGAACATTGCTCTACTTTCGCGTCGAATCCCGCAAGCGCGGCAGCCATTTGGCCAGCACGAACTTAAACACGTATATTCTATTGAACTGTCAAAGCGACGCGACGCCTGCCGCGTTCATTGGGTTTTCACCTTTACTATTGATACGGAAGGAAGTATAGCGATAGCATCGTAACTTTTTTAGGTTAGGTCACTGTTTCCCATATTGGAAAATTTTAAGAAAATATCCAATAATAAAGACTGAAATAGCGAACACGAACTCAGCTGACGTTCGACAGTTCCTGTAGAATACCTACATGAGAAGGAGTTGGGCAAGGTCCAATGTTAGTCAGCTGCGCGCACTGCGCTGAGGTAGATCTAGTTTCTATTCCATCGCAGCTTTTGACATTTAGTAACATGATTTCCGTTGTTTTACTGCCAGCAGCTGATTTGTTTTTAGTGAATTCAGAAATGTCATCTCAAGAATAGTTGATTAGTTTAGTGCGAAATGTGGAGTCAATTTATAACTTAAAATACCGGATATATAGAAACCTAGAGAAAAATAGATACAAATTAGGCAATAAAAGTTATCAACACTCACATTGTGTTAGACTAAAGTTCACTACGCCGAAGTTATCAAACGTCGGCTGAGTCGACGTCGGATAAGCTCTCACTGTGTTTCGACATTAAATATTCTAGGACCAGTATATTGAATTTATTAGTTTTAAATTTTTATCCATGCACTTGCGAATATATTTTATTAGTACAATCTATCTACGAACCCACGCTCCAGCATTAATGGATGAAGTGACGTGTATAAAAAAGGATGGTAGACAGAATGCAATACTCTCTCAAGTCTCTCTGCCTTTTCTATATATTGAATTGACGAATTGATGTTAGCTGTAATGTGTCAAAATTTAATGAAAATACCATGTAGACGAGAAATTCCTAGAAGTAGTGGGAAAATCTACCCTTTTTATACCCTGGATGAAATCTATAGGATATACTAAGTCATTCCGTTTGTAACACCTCGAAATAATGATGGTAGAGCAAAATGGATTGGACACCCACGCATAATATTAAGAGTTATTTTGATTTTTGCATGTCCGTCTGTCCGTCTGTCCGTCCGTCTGTGCGCACGATAACTCGAGAACGCGTATACTTACAGAGCTGAAACTTTGTACACGTACTTTAAAAAAAAAAGTTCAAAAATGAGACAAATCGGGCAATTCCTTCGTGGAGTTTCCATACAAAACTTTCATTTTCCACTATATATTTGGACACTGACTGAGAACGCGTTAACGTAGAGAGCTGAAATTTGGTACATAGGGTTTTTATGAAAATGGTAAATACAATTTCAAAAATGGACTAAATCCGGGAATCCCTTCTTAGTGTTGCCATATAAAAATTTAGGGTTTTTACGTATACTGTCCAAGACATTTTTATTGTACTAAAAACTTCTTCAGAATACGAAATGCTATAAAATTAATTATAATCTTTTTTTCTGTCCTACAAACCATTCTAGAAATATATGCGAAAAACCACTTCAAAAATCAAACTTGCACAGAAGTGAGACAATAGGAATTTTCATAGACCAATTCTAGCTTTTTTACTTGTTTCATTTTATTTTTATAAAGATCAATGATGTTCGAAAAATGGTCATAGTAGTTCATCAGCGAAAAGAGGAGTGTTACTTTCTTTATATGCCATTCTACCAAATGAAAGGCCCCAGATCTTTCGAATCACTAACAAGAGCGAAATATTTATGCTTTCATAAATATACATTAGCTTATAGAGTTTATAATCTGATGCAGGATTACAAGCATATTGGAGTTGCATATCTACATGTACATATATTACTACAGTTCCTTTCAATTTTCGCTACATAATTTGTACAGTAAGAGGTAAATGTGAGCAAATCCTTGTAACCCCTATGTAAATAAGCAAAATTTTCAAGCTTCTCCAATAACTAGATACGTGTGTATCCTCAGGTGTTTTATATGAAAACTCAAAGAAAATAATATTTCCGCAGATAATATCTTGTACATATGTGCATTCCCTACATATACACCTTTATATCGTGCAGGTATAAAAAATCAATCGATTTTGGAGCATTCAACAATTTATTTGGTTTCATGACCAAAGTTTATGAGCAGCTGTTTCCTTTCTGTGGACAAACTAAATTCACACAATATATTCCATCTAAGACAGCTAAATATGGGATAAAGGTATGTGGATATGCGATGCTGAGAACTTTTATCCACTTATTGGTAAAATTTATGTTCGAAAAAGTTCAGCTGCTCAAGAAACTAATCAAGAAGAACGCGTTGTCATAGATCTGGCAGTTTGTTATGAACTGTCCGCATGAAACATATCCATGGACAACTTTTTTTTTACCACGCTGTCATTATCCAAGCATTAATTATCTTGGACATAGTAATCTTTGGTACTGTAAAGAAAAATAAAGGTTATATGTATACCTGGTGAAATCCTGTTAGCGAATTCACGTGATATATGTATATTCCATATGTTTTGGATTTCATGTACCTACATATGTAACAATTGTGTCAGGTTGGTACTGCAACCAGATATTATACAATTTTATAATAAAACTAAAGCGTCCCACACACTTATAAATCTGTGTTCAAATTGAAGTTGGCATAATGGTTGATCAATTTGGCTACATCCCCACACAGTTTTCAATTTCACTTTAACATAGACCTCAAATCAGTTGCTGTTGAATCTTTATAAAGTTGCCATCGCGATTAATTAAGAAAAAAAAAAACTGATTATTATTCTAGCAAGTGCTGTTTTCAGTTTGAATTAAAAAAAGAACTTGGCCTAAAAAGTGGTTACTGAATCGTGTTAAATATTCTGAAATGATTTGCTAAAGCAGTTGAGAGAAAATATGAGCCCGATGATTTCAAAAATTGTTTACGTACCTATGGATCGGATAGTCAAACATTTGGTCATTTACTGACACTACTGAAACCGTTAATTACCAGAAAAGATACGAGACGCTATTAGCGCGGAAGAGAGATTAGGGGTAACTCTGCGCTTTCTGCTAGTGGCAAGAAGCTATGAGGTTATAAAATTTAATGCGGCTTTTTCATCACAAGCTCTCGGACAAATTGTCCCAAAAACCTGCTGAGTATTACAAGGAATTAAAGGAGGATCAATTAATGTGCATATTCCACTTCTTCCAGTTTCTTCTATAAACTTTAATAGCTCGAAATACCAAAGCATAGGAATGTAAACATCATCTAGAGAGCTTGTAACGGCCATAATCTGTTGAATTATGTCGAAAGCAATTGCTCAAGATCTGACCAATTCCCTAATTGCATATACTATCAAATTTCAAAACTATACCAAATATTGGCGAGGTCTCCTTCAATTTTTCAACTAGGTAAAAAGGACGCTTTACAAAAGAATTCACGTTTACGAGTGAAACAAATAACAATCATCGAAAAGCTACTGCCAATTTGAACCTAACGCAATAGGGGCCGTCAAATCAACAAAGTCTATATTTGATCCAGTCAGAAGAGATGTAGTTTTTTTCCTTCGTCTCAATTTACCAAGCCATTCCATTACCATTGGGCTCTCCTTCTTTAGATATCCGCACGGTTCAGCTTTTAATGCTTTAAAATATCCAATAGTTCCCTTTACAAATTTTCTCTTTGATACATATCTATCATAGTAGCGAAAATATCGGAGTAAACATGTACCTTTCAGGCTGAATTGTGCTCTTAAGGTCAATGGCGGCAACTGCACGAGCAATTAGTAATGAAGCAGGCACGTCGAAATAATTTAAAAGTGTTTTCATCGTTTCTGACGGAGGTTCATTCCACGTTGAAAGTGGATCTTTAGCAAATATTGTGGTTACATCCCAGCATCGATCAGTTCCATATGTTGCGTGAATCTCTGCTTCACTTAAAAATGCACTGCCGTGGCTTGCCAATTCAACATATACCCTTTAGGATCTATTTTCAAAACATTACCTCTGTTAACATCAAAGATCAGCCCCCTTTGTATGAAATCTACATCTTCCGCTATAGATATATATACCTATATATATATATATATACGTATGTTGTTCAACAAAGGAAAAAAAAATGTGCTCTACAATTGGACTCTAATGGTATCGTCTCTTTGAGATTAAATCTCAATATCGGTAATCCAAATCAAAGCCAATAAAATCGTAGTCATCAAAAGAGAAACCTTCTCCCCGCAGAATTCTAGTCTTAGTTGGACTTACAGAATAATGATAATATGAGTTCGTTCCGCAAGGTGCTTTAGTGTATTAGAAATGTTATATAACTGACCAGAAGTTGGAATTTGTCTTATGATATGAAATAGTGCAGTACCAAGCATTGTATGACTGCTTATCTATATCGACTAGAATGTATCTTAGGAAACAACATGACAAAAGCGTTTTGGCTATCCAAAACATATATACAAAAATTTTGTAATTTAAAATCCTAAGAAGAGAGAACGAAAAGCAAACCAATTAGACAGCAAGAAAACACTTTCAAACATATATACATATGCACGAATGCCACGGGCGGCAGACAGGGCAGAATTTTGCGGTATTCTCTAAATACGTCATAAATGCAGGCAATAGTCGGAATTTTTGTTCGATGGGCTAGACAGTGAGTCGGTAGCCAGGAAAAGATTACAAAAAATGACCCTGTCGGCAACAAAAAAAAAAAAAAAAAAAAAAGAACACAAAAACAACAAAAAAAAAATCTTTTTGACTATGGTAACTGATAATAATAATAACAGAAACGGATTCCACTCAACTAGGTGATCAGAGTGAGGCGACCATTTGTACAGTGATCGTGGATGGGCAAAGTTGTCCAGAAATCATAAGCATAGTAGGAATAGAATAGTCGTTTGCATATAATTATATGATCACATAATTCCTTAGTGGGTGCGCGGAAAACGCAAAAAGTGAAAAAAAAAAAGAAAATTTAAATAAATCTCTAAGGTAAACGGTGGTTTTAGGCGATCAAAAGAATGTTATTCAGCCTGGTGTCTCTGTTTTAGATTAATTGGTGTTGAAGTGGGCGTCCACAAAAGTTTATTGTGAGAAAAGTCAGCATACAGTACCAACAGGTGACGTAAAACGAGGCATTCCAGAATACAGGTAATCATATCTGCAATATTTGACCATACGAGTGGCTTTATGAGGTACCGTATGCTTCCACAGGCGTTCTCGGATATTCCCTTGGCTTGATTTAGTGATTTGCGTTCTGGTGCCTGAAAGTTATCGTGGAGCACATCACAGCCTGGCCAAGTCAAGGCTACTCGAATTTCGGTCCACACCAACCTGATAAAGCTAAAGCTCCCCAGGAAGCGGAGGAAAAAAGCAAAAGAAAGTCAAAAGGGACCTCAAGTCAAGAACTTATTTAGGGTCAGGTGCCAACGTTCGAAACGGGAAATTTAACCGCGGCTACCTAGACTCCCCGTTCATTTGACCACCATGTTATGCGGAGCAGCTGGGACTTCAGTACTATTTTGTGCGCGTTTAATTTAGGTTTTACTGGGAGAATAGAAAAAAAAATTTTTTTTTAGAGAAGGACAAGATCGCGAAAAGAAAAAAAAAACTAAAAACACTAAAAAGGAAATAAGAAGAGAAAGAAAACATTTTTGTTGAATCGACACGGTTGGATACAGATGCAAGTAATTTCGTTTCTAGGGTTTCACTACTAACCTTACCTTTCAGCGCTTGACCCACGGATGAAGCTTCAACCATCGGGGAAGGCATATACGTAAGTGAACACTCTTATCTTATTATTATTATATATCTATTATATGCAATTTTTCGAAAACTAAATAACTTCCATCGTTTCCAACCGCGGACCTGAATATAGATAAAATAATTTAAAAAGAACATATACATACACATAGGTGTATACACATATACATAGAAATAAGCAAGCACGTACATACGTCTAGGTCAGTAAGGTCGGCTATGTTAAGCACACGACGGGGCGGTTGGATTTAAGAACCTGCTAAATTTCTAGGAAAAAAAAATAAATAAATAATACTCATTATAGGGCGTTATAAATCGTTACTTGAACTAACTTGAGATCTTCTGTGCGCGTGCCTATCGTAAAACGGAATGACAAATCATATATCTTTTAAGGAGAGTTAATTTGTTTTTTTTGTAGTCAAAACTGAATTAATAGTATCTTAGACAATAAGGAAAACAAAAATAAATTTTTTTTAGGAATATATCTATGTTGATGGATTAAGTGAACATAGCTTGTTAAACCGTAGATTATAGGTTTGCTAGGCTTCTTAAGTTAGTCTACGCTCGCATTTCTAATTTTACCTTTTTTTTGAATTTTCGTTTGTTAGCTTAACTGAATTGTTCATTTAATTCGATCGGAAGGAAATCGGATTAATTATACTAGACTAACTGAACTGTCCATAGGTTAAGATAAGGTGCTAAATACGAAGATACGGAATACATTTAATATTGGTTTTCCATCATTGTCTAGTTATGTACTATGTAAATTTTTAGCTATGCATTAGATAATCTACCATGAATAATTAGTTTCACTTTCGTGTTGGTTGCCCTGATCCTCTCCCACCTTAGTTTGAAACGGGGATGTTGAGCAAATGCACCCAGTTCATGAGGGCTGGTTCAAAAGCACTCCAAGCTGGTTAAGAGTGGCAGAGCTGAGCAGGACATGGTCATCTTTGTCCCCAAGTAAGGGTGAGGCGCTCTATCGGGATCCGTCCCATCATCATTAGCTCGAGCATAGCATCTAAGGTGCTGAGGTCTGGACAAGATCCCCCCCAAACCCTGAGCTCAAGCCGGCATCAGTCTATGCTCGGTCCAGCGAATACTCCGCACCTTCCGGGTTATATTCGGAACCCTTGCCAGTCTTGATGAGGTCCAAGGACCTCCAGACTGAGTTACAAGCTACCAATAGTCTGGGATTCTTTTACCTTTCTTAATTCTCATCTAAATACCGTTTGTAGTAATGCGTTTCTATATAACACTTTTATCAGTCTGGGTGTTAATTTCTCGGCATTTTTCGATTATATGCTAATTCCTGCAATTTTTTTTTGCTAAATTCCCCACTTTTCGTATTTCATAAATATGGGAAACTTTTCTATAATTCTATGAATGATTTTCCTTTATTGAAACCATCCAAACCTAGTTCCAATAAATATAAAGGTATATCTAGATCTATAATTAGAATTAAATTACAAAATACTCTTACAAAAGTTTTAAAATTTCAAAGCTCAACGGTCAACTTATCCTCCAAAAGCTTCGAATATAATGAAATCATACCAACGTTGTTCAACATGGCCACATACGCATCAACCCGTTTATGCCAACCGCAAGTTGATGTCCGACACCCATCAACAACTCAACTTCATTATTAACCGGCAATTGAGGGTGCAACCTCAACCTTAAGTTGAGGTAAAGTTAAGCAATAAATTGTTAAGTGTATGGGCTACTTAAGTCTGGTGTAGATGTCACGGACTAATGGGTAAGGTCAAAACCCTCGAGAAATACTTGGTAACGTCTTATCTATATTTTCCTACAATCCAGGAGAAATCCCAACTGTAATGAAACAATTTAACAGCAGATCGGGAATAGAGAGCATCTTGAAAGGGTCAGTAATTATTGATAATTCCGTAACTCTTCTCTGTTGTTCCGCTTCGCTACCACGAGACCAAAAAGTGTGGAAGAAGGTTTTTGGGTTATGTTACATCTGCAAAAAAATTCCCAATAGATGGCGCAGGGGAACTAGAAGGGTTTGTCCTAAATGCACTCAAAAAATATATGTAAATGTAATGAAGGTCCTAAAAACTAATAATTTATTTGATATTGCCATAAACTTTTGTAACAAATAAAACTAGTCTGATTTGAAAATAATATATAATTGTTTCATATGACGTCTCCTGTTAATATGTACATGCATTGTCTTACAGTAACCCCGGACGTTAGACTTTAGATATGTCTAACGACCGGGGTTACTGCAAGACAAGGCATGTGCATATTAACAGGAGACGTCACGTGAAACACTTAATGTCTGAGGTGATAGCACCAAAAAATCACGGAGTCCTTAGCAGCAGAAGCAGACCAACCCGCAAGATCATTCTTGACTAGCTTTATATTGTGCTGAATATATTTAAGAATTGGATCAGCATCAGATGGTGAAAGAAGCGCGTTGCAATTGTTCAGCGTGGCGCGAAGATCAACAACAGTGAATGGCAAATATCCAAGGCAAATAGAGAGAGCATGCGACTTACCAATTAAGAGGCATGAGTTTAAACTGAGCGCCTCCAAAAAATTAAGAAGCTTGTCGAGGTTTGAATTGAAGGTATTAAGGTCTTCGGCGGAGTAAGTATTGAGGTACGACCAGTTAGCAGATGTGTGCTAACCAGACCTGTAAAATTCCAAGTACAAGTACCAGTACAGTACCAGTACCTGGACTTGAAATATTTCCAGTACAAGTCCAGATACTGTTACTGTTACTAGTACTTAAGTACCAATGTACTTAAGTACTTTACATGTCTGTACCTATTAAATTCCAAGTACAAGCACCAGTACAGTACCAGTACCTGGAATTGAAATATTTTAAGTACAAGTGCAAGTCCCGGTACTGGAACTTTAAAATTTTTCAAGTACAAGCCCAGGTACTGATACTGATTCTAGTACTTAAGTACCAATGTACTTAAGTACTTTACAGGTCTGGTGCTAACACTATCCGCAAAAGGGATTGGTTGCTTGAGAATGAATCAAAGATATCTTTGCTAAGTTGTACAACATGACACGGTTTAATCGCTAAGCACTCGCCACAAGTTGTAACAGAAATAGGAGAACGGTGAATGACGTTTGTATGGGTCTTAATTTCATATAGAAAGTGGTATAATTGGGGTTAATAACTCGGTGTTCCAGCGGGTTTCAAAGAAAACTCATGCGGTTTTTAATGCATATTTTATTTCCTCGAAAATCCAATATTTCGGCCTCGGGTGTAGACCATTATTAAGGCTAAAAAAAAAGGGAAAGCCATAAATCAAAATTAATCTTGCACACCACAGAAATCAATATATAACCAATGTGATTTTTTACCTTAGAATTTGGTATGTCAAAAAAACGGAAAACATAAACGGATTGTTGAAAATCCTCGTCAAAACAATTAAAATATAAAAAAATCCTTAAGGTGTAACGCCACTGTAAATTTTTTGAAAAATCGATTTTGTTTTTATTGACTTGAAAAATAGTTTAAACCCTCTAGAATAAGAAAAACAAAAGGTCCCGTGCCAGAAAATTTTTTTTTTCCTTCGAAAATGGAGGTCGCCACCAAGCGCGTCAAACTTGTTTCGAAACGACTACCTGAAGCCTGAAACACCAAGCAGCTTTATCGCCAGCTTTCTTCTAAAACTGACTGAAAAAGCCGAATTGAACAAAACTGACTTTTTTGACATTTGCAACTTTTACTTATTTTTCGGAAAACTTTTATTTTTTACCTTACTTTTTTTTATTTTTTCCAATAAAAAACTATTCTCAAAACTTTAAACGCGTTTATCTCGAATCACGGTTTTCCAAATTGGCACGCAGCATAACTCAAACAATTTTCATATTTTTGACTTGAAATTTTGACCAGATGTGAACATTAACATTATCTAGAGAACGCCGTACGGGATTTTCAATAACTTTATTGGTTGATTTTTTATTAACAAAAAACCTGTCGTGTTTTTCGTCAAAAATCAAACTTTTTTTTCAAACGCGCGCCAAATCTACAAAAATTAATATTTTTAAAAATCCATACGGGACTCTCTAGCTATAAGCCACTAGTTTAATGGTTTTTTTAATGTTTTGGTCTAGATTCAAATTGCACCAGTGGTGCTGCGTGATGCGGAGCCCTGCAAGCAAAACATGTCCCGGGAAGATGGCTGTGGAGCCGCCATTTTTTTTTTCGCTGTCAAAAGTTTATCAATAAAGTTCAATGTATGCCCGATAATACCCTTAAAAGGTTTTTTTCAAACACCTTTAATTTCGCGAGAAAAAAAGTCGTGAAAAAACATTTTTTTTAGCCGTTACAGTGGCGTTACCCCTTAAGAGATTTGAAAACAAAGCACAATAAATAAATAAAAACTGACTAGAAAATATAATAAAAATAATCACAGTAAAAGATTAAATAAACAAACAGTGAGACTAATTAAATAATTAGATAATTAACGAAATAAAAACTTGAAAACACGGAGCTAAAGCGACTAAGAGACATGTGGAGAAATATGTTAAGTGTATCCCGCTAATGGAGCCAAAATTCAGATTGCGCATGCGTTAATTAAGTTTTTATATTGTGCATGAATACACTGCGTATCAACCTTAAAATTTGTTGCGTTAGGCTTCTTTGACTGAATGTAAAGAGCCTCTATGTTTTCGCCCTTCCTCCAATTCAGCTCTTTATGTAGGATGGTGGGGTCTTCGAAATCAAAAATGTGTGCGTTTTTTATTGCATGCGATAGACAGCCTATAACGTTCATCTTTTCGTTGGTGACTGTCATTCCACGTGAGTTTAGATATTCTATTATAATCATTCATGTGTTCACGCATGCGTATCCTTATGTCTCTTTCTGTTTCTCCAATGTAGATCTTGCTGCAGTTATTCGTTTGGCATTTCACTTCATATATACGCCCTTTATTGGTTTTGCAATTTTCGATTTTGTGTCTGTATAAAGAGATGGGCTTAATTTGTTTTGGGACTGAAGTCCCAGTCTAATGTTTATTTTATTAGGCCGGAATGATTTTATTGCTAATGTGTGGTATGTATGTGAATTTTTTGTATATAGGAAATTGTGTATTTTGGCTGCGTATGATGTCGGTTTTTATGTTATTGTTGGAATGAGCGTGCTTAATATGTTTAATGATTTTGTTTATAATGCTGTTAGGGTAGTTGTTTGAGGACAAAACCCGATTAATCCGGTTATAATTGTTATTATGGAACTTGGCATTGCTCAGAGCAATTACTGTTTTTGCAAAATAAAGCGCCACATTATATTTCATTTTGTGAGGTTGTGCTGACAGGAAATTTAATAGTAGCCCCGATGCTATGGGTTTGCTGTACCAATCCGTCAAGATTCCATTTTTTGTTCTGTATAGTCTCATATACAGGAAAAGAATGCTGTACGAGGCAGAGCTGGGCAAGTACCAAAAAAAAGTACTTACGTACAAGTACCGAATGTCTGAGTACTTCAGCGTAAGTACAAGTACGGCATGTATGAAAAGTACTTGTAACTAAGTACTAAGTCTATAAAATGTACTGAGTACTTTTTAAAGTACTTTTTTAGAATCTTTGTACGTTGGCAGTAATATATGTATTAAGTTTATTGAGTTCAGTTAATAGATATTAATAAATCAATACCTTTTGAAAACTATAGTACCTATGTATAGTAACCAGTGGCTACTATTTATAGTTTTCGGTGCTGCAAGTAGAGTAAAACTTTCACCCCTCCTTGCTACACTCACAAAAACTATTAGAGGTCCGCCCAAGCACCCATTATCGCCTCCAATAATTCATAATAATTCTAAGGAAAAAATTTACAGTAAATTTCTAAGAAAAAATTGAGGCCTTCCCTACATCAGGTCGAGGCATTGTTGATTTTATATTGGAGCGAGGCATTGCTTGCTTACCCTTGGTTATGTCCACTGAAGTAGTTGGACTGCTTAAGTTTCTATTTCACGTGGGCACTATTACTTGTGTCAAAAAGAGTTCTTACGTCGGTGCCAACATTGAAAAAATCATTGGCGGGAAGTTGAAAAAGTGAGCCGCAGCTCGGGAAGTGATCTTAACAAAATATTTAGAAAAAAACAGTTTTTAAAACAGTTTTTCTCAGAAATAAACCTAAATGATTAATTTAAAAACATTTATTTCGACGAATCCACTAATTTATTTGCTGTTTTTAGTTTTAGTTTTAGACAGCAAGCCCACTTTTTGCAATCCATACCCTACATGTCAATGGTTATGTCATGAAGTGGAGGCATCGTCGATTTTATATTCGAGCGAGATGTTACTGGTTTTTGCTTTGCTTGCCCAGTCTTGTGTGTATGTTATTAGTTTGTCAAAGGCTCTGCCCTGACGCGTGAGTGTGGCACATTGTTTGACAGTTCTTTGCGGGCTTTAAAACTCAACAAAAAAGGAGTCGCGCTAGAGATTGTGTTTGCTTTTCTATGAAGAGTTAGATATTTGTAGGTCTTAATAGACTCAGATATACCTAACCAAAAATCTTGGTACTTAAGTACAAAACTAAGTCTTAAGTACAAGTAGAGTCTTAAGTACCGAAAATGTACTTTAAGTGATACTTGAGTCTTTTTTTACTTAAGTATTGCCCAGCTCTGGTTCGAGGTGACATTTTCCTTTTCAACAGTGAATTGTATGCGAAGGTGCTTGCTATTGAAAATTCGTAGTGTCTCATCTATGGTATATTGTTATGATGTCATCCACATATTTGTTGATGAATGACGGTTTGTTAGGCAGGTCGGATATGATGTCGTCAAGTAGATCATTCAAGACGAATTCTGTTAAAACACCTGATAGGCTACTGCCCATGGTAGGACCATGCTTTTGTTTGTAGAGCGCTCCCTGGTACATGAAAATATTATTTTCCAAAACGCAGAATTTCGAAGCTTTAATAAACATTCGGAGATACGGATAACCTTTTTTTATCATGGACCATCTCACACACTCTTGATCGCCTGATCATGCGGGATGTTTGTGTAAAGTTGTGTTACATCAAACGAGATTAGGCGATCGTTAGGTGAGATATCTTTATTGTTAATAAATTCCTTGAAAGTGTGTAGGAGTTTGGTACATTATATTTCGTAGTGTCATGAATTTTTGGCAGTATGGTGTTAATGAATGTTGACAGAGCGTAAGTCGGTGTATCTCGTGTGGTAACAATGGGTCGGATTGGGTGGTTCTGTTTATGTGCTTTTATTGTTCCATAAATTCGTGGCGGGATAGCATGTGATCCCTGCAAACATTTCGGTTCAAAATCGAATCGAATTCGAAGTAAATTAATTCGATTAGGTGAAGTTTATCTGCGAAAACGAATTTACTTCGACGTGCTTGCGAAATGCAGAAGAAAAAAACGGAACACGACATTGAATCGTATTGACGATCCGGTAGTGGTTCGCTAGGTCGACTTTCTTTCGAAGTTCTTGAATGTGTTGATAGTTCGATTTTTTTTTAACAGTACGATCTGGTATCGACTTCTTCTTTTGCAAATAGCAAGTAAATACGATATCGAATAAATAAATAAAAAATACTCACCGCAGTAAAACTTCAGTTAGCACTTCACTCACTAAAATCTCAACTTAGAATGGCAGCGAAGAACAATTTCATGAATAGAAAATATTTCGCTTTAACGAATTCCTCGGAAATTGACATGACTCGTATCGTAAGTTTGTATATAGCAAACAAATCGAAGAAAATTCGAACTAGAAGCGATGCAGCTATTTCGAATTCTCGGAAATATCGGCATGCTTAAAAACGTCGTTTATGGTAAGAAAATTGAAGAGATTTCAAGCTACGAGCGATTCATCTATTTCGATTTCTCGGACATTTGGACACGCTGCTGAAACTTCGTTTATGTTAAAAAAAAAAAAAAAAAAAAATAGAAGAGATTTTGAGCTACGAGCGCTTCCTCTAATTCGAATTCATTTCGTCAAATTGTTTGCAGGGATATTGTAAGTTTTGTGAAGTCAGGTTTAGTTATGTATTTTTTGGTGTATAGTTCCAATATTATTGTATTATTTCCATGTATGAGTTGTTTAATTAGGTCCGCGTTATTGTGATGGTGGATGACTTCATATGTGTTTGTATCACTTAGATGTTCACTCATTTTTTGCTCATATTGCTATAGCTTTCTATAGTGATTGTACAGCTGCCCTTGTCACTATTAATAATTAGTACATTCCTATTGTCTCACAGAACTCCTTAAAAGACGTCACAGGCAAGAACAATGAAAGGTTTTGCCACAAATTCCGTTACATGTGGCATGATTACAGAATGTAAGTTGTTAGCAGAAGAGTAACAGTGATTTAGACGTTATTCAAATGGTTCAAAATAACATCTCGGAATGGACGGTTTCGAACCACCGAAATCTAACTCTGCACGTTTATGGAACGCCCTTTTTCTATCACTGGATCTAGGTTTTCTTTACATATAAAGCAACAGTTTTTGAAATGAAATATTGGTAATATTGGCGATAGTAATTGAGATACGTCGGTATGTCGTCTATGTGCTTCCGCTAGTTTTTTGTTCGCGTAACTCTTTGGCATGCTGGGTGCATGATAGCGCTGTCAACAGTTTTGAGCATATGCTTGTGTTCGTCATCACCGCGAATAGTGCTTGCTGATAAAATTGACTGTACACCACATTTTTTCACTGCAATTTTCACTGTATTCTTTTCGCTTGTAGCTTCTCCACACCAAAATCAATTCTACATTTTGCTTGAAATACGTCTACTCCGTAGAGCATCGGTCGACAAACTGAGCCGTTTCAGGCTCGAAGGGATGCTGCAGGTTCACTCTTGCTCCTTGACCACCTGCTGATGACGTCAACGTCTAGGGTACGCTAGTTGCTTGAGACCCATAAGACTTGTCATAGGCGTAGGACCTTAGATATTAGTTCTAGAAAAAAAGTCGTAGAAATCAAAATTGTAGGAAATGTAATTCTATACAACTTTGTTCTTGTACATTTATGTCCTAAAGTTAATAATAATCGAGATAATTCGATAATTATACTTTACCACTTTTTCCCGCTTAATTAAAAAAATATGGATCGTAATAATGGTGACGACCAAAGTTGTAGAGAATAAAATTAACACCGACTTAAGTCCTTACCATTTTCGTTGAAAATGGCTTGAGATATTGAGCAAAAGCCATTCCCCCTTAAATTTAAGATGACGCCTAACGCACCGACGATATTTGGTCGCCCATTTTGAAATTAGACTGTCAGTGACCCCCTAAAAGTTAGAGCAATAAAATTGCTGACAGGAATTTTGCCACAGTTAAGCCTTTTTTTTTATTAACCCAACTGGGGTAATTGATATTTCATTTTATTAACAAACTGCAGGAACAAACTGCTGATGCTATAAAGGCGGTGACTTTAAGAAATTAATTAAGTTAGAAGTTTCCAATTCTCTGTGGCAAAGTTATTATTTAACAAGAAACTTAAAGAGTTCAGAAGTTTGCATAAAACAAAATATTTCAAAATTCAATAATAATTCCTCATGTGATAATTTCTGGAAAGTTATGCAGGTATTCCTTAGTCCTTAATTATTTTACGTTAACAAAGTTAATTTTCCTGTAATCGGGCAACAGGTGTTGATGGTGGCTAAATGTTCAAAAATAAATTGAAATTAAATCAGTGTCATTCTCATTAGAATAATTAAGTGCCCTCCAGCTCCGTAACAAAATAATTCTGCGACTCTTTATGTTTTTGCCGAGGGAGTTAAATATTGGGAGTTGCGAATGGAAATTCATTATTTACATTTTAATTTAAACTCTTCTATTAACTTCGTGAATATTTTGTGGGAAAAGTAAGTTTTCATATTTAGTTAACAGTTTGCGTAAAAGGTGAATAGATTGTGCAGGTAGAGATTTTCCAAAATGACACAATTGCATTTTGTTCTTGTAGAAGTATTCATGGCATTTGAGGGATTGAGAGCTTGTGCACTGTATAAAATTATTCGCTCAGTTGGTTTTTATTCGAAAAGTTCTATAGAGTCACCTACCTGATTTACATCGATAACATCTGAAGTTGAGTTCAGTTCCGAGGTTGTATGTGCCACACCTGTAAAATAGAAAAGTTATTTTAAAAGAAACTTTTTAATTAAAGTTAGTTTCTACAAATGAAATGAATAGCAGCAAAATAATTCTCAGAGTTACATTTGTAGAAGAAAAAAAAAAGTTAAAAATGAAACTATTTACTTTGTTGATTTTTTACACATTCTAAAGTTTGAAAGTGATTTA
Organism: Dioctria rufipes; assembly: GCA_963924295.1. Classification (NCBI taxonomy): domain Eukaryota; kingdom Metazoa; phylum Arthropoda; class Insecta; order Diptera; family Asilidae; genus Dioctria; species Dioctria rufipes. The sequence continues at coordinate 33,449,625 of OZ002742.1, forward strand.
ATTTTTGAAAAAATATGCTAACATCAAGGGATACGTTTCCATTAAAGTAGAGAACTAAAAGGAAATGCTCTATACTGGAAACTTTCAGATCTTTTCTTGTGTGGTGAATCGGTGTTAATACTTGTGCTCTGATATATTTGGACTTTGCGAGTAAGAAATAGGAAAATTTTCGATTGTAAACAAACTATTGCAGCTTCACCAATATTAATTGATTCTTTTATCAATTTTTTGCAAATACTTTCCAAGAAAATATTTAATAATTTCTTCTTATCATTATTAAATCTCTTTATGATTTTATGCCCATAATCAGTCAATTATTTCCACAATATCACACCACAAATTTCACCTGGAAAATGTACAAAAATAGCATCCCTGAAAAGAATCATGATTCAAAAAGGATTTGGGAGTAAATCGGCATAAATTTCGAGAACGAACTCTATACTGAACGGAAAACTGATTACCAGCGTAGTAAAAGGAACATGATTCGTGAATCGTGAGTTATCAACTCGAGATACTCTTTCGATATCGAACGTGTTTCTCTATTAGTGGTGTTATCTGAATATATAAAAATCCAGTGTCACTGTGTTTGTACACGCTAATCTCCGAAACCGCTCAACCGATTTCTATGAAATTTTGTGAATGTGTTTGGTTGGTTCCAGGTTCCAGCTTGAGATAGTTTTGGACACGATAGATGACGTTGTTGTCGAAGGGTAAAAACTGCCTGACAACGCTTAGATGTGGAAAGCTGAAATTTTTTACACGGCATTTTCATAAAAATTGAACATACATGTTCAAAAATGTACTAAATTGGGCAACTCCTTCGTAGGGTTGCCATAAAAAGATTTCGTTTTTTAATATATATTTGGACACTGTCTGACAACGAGTGCACGTAGAGAGCAGAAATTTGGTATGCGGTGTTTCCATAGTAATAGCAAATAAAATAATAATAATAAATAATAATAATAAAATAAAAAGCAGACTAAATCGGGCAACCTCTTCTCGGTGTTGCCATACAAAATTTTGGTTTTTCACTATAAATTTGAAAGCTGCCTGAGAATGCGTCAAGGTGAAGAGCTCATATTTTGTACACGACGTTTTCATAAAAACTGCAAATTCAGGTTCAAAAGTGGAGCAAATCGGGCAACCCTCCGCGTCGACGTAGAGAGCTGAAATGTTGTACATAGGCAATTTAAAAAAAAAAGGGAAATTTAAGTTCGAAAATGGGAGTAATCGGGCAACTCTCGAAGGGTTGCTATACAAAAATTTCAGCACAAAATTACCCAGGGACATCCCATTCTTCTCGCACAGACTCCATAGCTTTCCCGGGATAAACAGGAAGTATTCAGTACGTACTTAGGACCTTATTTCGAGGAGTTATTAAAAATTTCCCAAGAGTTTGTTTTGGCAAAGTTTTTTAGTTGTACATTTCAAAACTTAATTTTTTAGTAATTTTGTCATAGGAAGTCAATTTGCCTGTGTTAACAATATTGGATTTATGTTTCGTGCAAGTGCAACCACCACTGGCATATACTTTCCAGCCAGTATTTATTTTTATTTTTTGTAAAAATTCTTACCCATAAAAAAAAAATTTTACAATCTCTGAAAATATATCCAATATCCTCAGATATTCCCCCGTACATCTTGCTAGTAAATCAGGATTTCCGTAAGACGTCCTAGGTACGCTTGTAGCGGGAATTTTACATTATTGAATGTGTGAACTGTTCCTAAGTACAACCACAGGAAATCCTGTGGGAAGGGCATGGGATCTACCAAGGACATCCCAACTCCGGACATTCGTCAGTCCCAGGGATGTCCTAAGTTATTAACTGGGACCGAATGGGATTTCCCACGGACAATTTAAATATCTTAACAGGATTTCCCAGTAACATACTACGGACACATTTGTGCTGTGTGGGCAACGTCAACGTAGAGAGCATCACTTTCCCACTCATATGAATGTATGCACGCACACTCATACATGCACACACACATACACACACACACACAGATTGAACTCTAGAGTATGGAATCGCGCGATCGACTCAGATAATAGCTTACATATTATGCATCTATAACCACCCCTCCCCGACCATCTCCAATCCAGGTATCTATATTATCGCCGGGCAATGAAGACGGGCTGCTTCTAGTTTCTTATGTATTATGAGAAGCGAGCTATTCTCGTGTCGTAAGCGATTCACTCTTTTTGAATAAAAATTATGTTTGTGGACATTGATGTCTTCATCACTTCATTGCCCCTTTAATTATATCACTTTTTCGCAGATAAACACTATAGATGTCAGCACATGCCGCTAAATAGATCAACTATTGTTGTTTTGAGTATTATCAGTACGTGATGAGTCTACCTACTGTCTCATTTAATTGGAATTGCGAAATCAGAGAAATGGAGAAGTCTCGGACAAAAAGCGGAATTGCCTTATTCGTAACAGAATTATAGAAATGAAGGGGTCAATTGCAAAATCTTTAACACCTTTCGCTTAGTAGGCAATTCTTTAAATAAATCAATTGTATTGAGCAATTGATTTTTGGAAAGTCAAAATTATCGATGTTAGTATAAGTCATAGATCGATATAGTATAAGAACACTATTAAGCCTCGTAGCCTATCCTGTCCAAGTTGTTATCTCGCGCCCCCGCCAGTGGTAAGAGCAAGTAATATACCTAATACCTACTCAAACCAGTTCACTCATCAACCATTAAATTACTCAGAGATTTTTGGTTGGTTTAGTAAATCTACTACATATCACAATTTCAGGTAATACCTGGAACTTAAATCTGATTCGCATTCACATATGCAAATTTTAGCTGTATACTCAGGTAGGGAATATGTTTCTATACGTGAAAAATTGCAGTGTGAGATTTGATATTAAACAAGTAAAAAAGCTAGAATTGGTCTAAGACCAATTCTTATGATACCCTAGATGAATGGCCGTATTAAATTTCGTATGGTCACCGATCTATTCAAGTATTGATTTTGAAGTTGTTTTTCGCATATATTTCTAGAACAGTTTGTCGCACAGAAAAATGGTAATAACCAATTTTATAGGATTTCGTATTCTGCGTATTCTTGGACTGATCGTTTTCAAAGTATACGTAAAAAACCGAAATTTTTATATGGCAACACCAAGAAGGAGTTGCCTGATTTAGTCCATTTTGACATTTTATTTGCTAATGTAGTAAAAACATCATGTACGAAATTTCAGCTCTCTACGTCGATGCATTCTCAGGCAGTGTCCAAATATATAGCGGAAAACGAAATTTTTATATGGCAACCCCACGAAGGAGTTGCCCGATTTGTCTCATTTTCGAACTTAATTTTACTTTTTTTTTAAAGTCCGTGTACAAAATTTCAGCTCTTTAAGTATACGCGTTCTCGAGTTATCGTGCGCACAGACGGACGGACGGACGGACGGACGGACAGACGGACGGACGGACATGCAAAAATCGAAATAACTTTTAATATTATGAATGGATGTCCAATCCACTTTGCTCTACCATCATTATTTCGAAGTGTTACAAACGGAATGACAAACTTAGTATACCCCTATGATTTCATCTAGGATATAAAAACGACAAAGAAATCAGTTTTGATTTGTTAATTTTAAATATGAAATTAAGTAGTTGAATATGTTTAATGCGAAGAATTTATAACAAAAATATAGGAGATAACGTTGACGCCGTTTATAGGAGTTATTTTGTAATGCAATGTTGAGTACAAAATTTTTGTTGCTCGATTTGCTCAACAATTTTGCTGCAGTAGTTAAAAATCGAACGTAGAAGCGTGCTATGTATTTTCAATTCAAATGATACGGCGCGATTCAATGGATCACATCTGTTATGTTCAGTATTTGTAAGAATTCTGACCTGTACAAAACCAAAAAAAAAAATTGTCTGTAAATAAAATGTACAAGAAACCAAAATTGGAACAACGTTGTAGTGAACCGAGTCAGCCAGCAACAACTGCAGAGAGGCAGCACACTACATTCACATATAGTAATTCCTTTTAAGTTAGAAAATTATTACTGTGCATAAAATATTCAAAATTTATTATTTATTCTAAATTTAGGATGAAACTGAGTAGCCAAAAAATTTGTAATTAAACCAGAAATAATTTACAAACAATTTTATATCAAACGGTAACACTTAAAACGACAAATAGTGAAGTGCTTGGGTGCCGTACACAAATCATGAGTTATATATAAACCACAGCCTGACTTCTCTCAATCTAGAGAGTTTTGCCATGAAATAAATTCATAGCGAATTTAGTCAATATGAAATTGACATTGCTGCCAAATCCGCAGCTCGAGAATTGAGTGGAAAATACTATTACAATCGAAAAATCTTTTAAAAAATGAAATTTGTATGGCAAAAGCGGGCGTTTCGTAAACCATATTACTCATCAGCACGGTTTGGTTCCTGCCTGCTATACACGCCACAGTGAACAGCCAAGCTAGGCATTCAAGTAAATTCGTAGTATTTTGCCTCATATATAATTCACATTTAAAAATTATTTTAAGTGCATATATATGAGGTCAGCTTGACTGTGCATTGTGACGTATACGGCAGGCAGGAACCAAGCTGTACTCATGAGTAATACGATTCCTGCTATTGCGAAACGCCTTCTTCTCATAGAAATTTCTTTTTTTAAACTATTTGTCTATTGCAAGATTTTTTTTCCACTTGTCTTGATCTCTTTCAAATGTGGGCTTAATATAAATGTCCACAAATCGGAGCTAATTAGCATTTGAAAATCATCGATCTGAAGTAACTGACATGCGCCTAAAATCATAGAAGCCATCTATGTTCAACCTGAAAATAAATCAAATGCACACAAATTGCCAAACACCTAGGTATAAATTTTCATGACGTCTTAAGATTCAATTACCACACGAAAGCGGTCATAAACAAAGCACATTTTGCTTACAGCATGCTCAGCCAAATAAGTAACGTCAGAACAAAACTTCTGATATACAAGCAATTTATAAGACGTGTCATTTCTTACTGCTTTTGTTATATGACACTAAATTTCTTCTAATTATATGGAACGCTCTAGCAAACTTGAAAGGAAGATTCTTAGAGCTTGCATAGGACTCTATAGAAGAGCTAACGAAAAATAATTTCACAACGAAGTAGTTTACGAAGTAGCCAATATCACTCACGTCAAGAAATATCTATTCGAGATTGACGAAAAACAAATTGCAAACATCTCTAATCACCCCAATCCAATTATAAATAACTTGCCGGATCTTCTTATCTAAATAAATATCACTCCTACTCTTAGGAAAGCCGGAGTCTAGAAAAATCTACATCTTGGCTGGTAGAATAATTTTCTAGGACCACACAGATGATTACTACCGAGGATAAGCGTATTTAAGGCAATAATTTAGAGAGTGTTTCTGAACTAAACGAATTCTTTAGGAGCCATTGATTCCTAAGCTTTCTCAAAATCCACAAGCTATCCTTTCGTATCTCCTTCCCCCGTCCTCCCACTAACAACTAACTCCAAAAGAAATTTATTATGTCCGAAAAGGCGCACCATTTGTAAACGAATACGCGGACACCGAAACGGAAAGTTTCAAAGTGGACCAAAGGACAATTATCAACAATAGGAGATAAGAGTTCGTGGAATCAAACTGAATGGCCGAAGAGAACCCCCGATTGATGAAAGATGACGAAATTATCAAGGAAATTGATAGACAATTTGATCGCGTGCCAAATATTGAGCTGGTGTGAGTAGATTAGATTAGATTAGCACTAAGCGGGGCGAGTGGCCTTTGTACTTTAGCCATACATTGGCTTTCTTTACAGTGCATCCAACAGCTGAACTCTTTCTAGCAAGAGCAGTACTTTTGTCTTTCTGATAAGGTTTCCTCAAAGTAGGTCGGTTTTAAGAAATATGATTAAAAGGCCTGGAACCTATATTGTATAATGGTCTTGCACTCGCATAGGACGTGCTCCGATGTTTGATCTTTTTCGGGACACAACCTACATACATCAGTGTGTGATATGACTATCCGATGCATGTGTTTGTTTAGTTTGCTAGGTCCGGTTAGGACTCCTGTTGTGATTCTGAGTTTATTCCTAGATAGCCTCAAGGGACTCTGTCTCTTCTTTAGGGATAGTTCTTTAATGAATCTTTTGGCTTGTCAAGAGCCTATCATTGATGTCCGTAGTTGGTCCATTTGGCTCTGGCTCCAGTTTTGGAAGATATTGTAAGAAATTCCGCAAAATGTGTGTGCTCCTTTTTTGGCCAGTAAGTATGTCTTATCATCCGCATTAATTCCCTAGTGTCCTGGTATCTACTGAAGTGTTAAGTGGGTTTTTGTTCCAAGATTTGTTAAGTTTGAATGCACTTCCGTCGTTTTAACCTTAGGTGATGAGATGGCTTTCAATGTCGGTTGACTATCTGTATAGATATAACTATTTTTTAGTAATAAAGGATCGACTGAGGTTTTCGTATGCACATCTAGTGATGTCATATATATCTGCCTGGAATATTGAGCCATATTTTGCAAGGCTCTTGGCTTTACACCATATGTTCCTGTCAATACTACTCGTTTTTAGAACTGTCGGTGTATCAGACTAGGGTTTGGAGTGAGTACTACATTGATTATAACTTGTTTACAAACATAGGAAAAGTCCAGCCGTTATCTGCAACACATTCGAATCCTAGAATGCTTAAAAATAATAATAATGAAAATAAAAATAAAAATAATAATATAAAAATATGTAAAGGGTGATTCAGATCAAGATACCTTCCGGTATACCACGCGATGCCTTGAAGTAAGCTGATCAAAAAATTGTTCCACGTATCCCCCCCTAGAAACCTTCCTTTAGGAGCTGTGGCCAGTTGAAGATTTCGACAATATTTGTGAACCCTGATGGGATTAAATGAGTATAATTTTGAACCTCCCTATAGATTTTCGTTATTGTTAGCTTATTAAATAGCCAAGAACATTAGCTGTCGAAAAGTGTATTACTCTGTATTTTTTAATTAAGCATCTTTAAATTATTCTCAAATATTTCCAAAATTTAGATTTTTTTACACACAAATTTCATGTGGAACAATTTTTTTATCAGCTTACCTCAAGGAATGGCGTGGTATACCGGAAGGTATCTTGATCTGAATCACCCTATAAGAGAGAATCGTAACTAATTTTCATATATTATACTCTTTCGCCATGAAGAGCAGATCATGCAGGAATTTGCAGGTAACATTGTGAATTCTGTTAAATTTTGTAATCATTTGGATTGTCAGACTTATAAGAGAGACAAGAAAAAAACAATTACGAATGCATGTTTCCTCATGTACTAAATTTAAACCATTAAAAAATATACAGAAATTTACGATGGGGCGGCGTGTGAAATAAGTGGAAATTTTTAAATTCCCCTTAAAAAGTATTAACGCTTGTGCAATTATTAATTTATTAACTAAGCTGATAGATAATCACTGAGTATTTTTCGAAATTACTGTTCATTGTATTACTTGGTTGCAAGAATCGTAAATGCATTCAGGACAGCTGTTTTACTTAGAGTACCGTGACAAAATAAAAGTTGAATGCAAAACTATTTACCTTTGCGTGCTGTGACTTGTTTGGTCTGTGCGGTTTACATCAGGCATATCTGGGTCTATTATTAGAGGCTGTTACTGATACTTAACATTCGGAACATATATTTATATAATTTTTCCTTAAATCTGTACTTTTTTTTACAAGTATACAATTATTATAAAAATGACTCGAATTATTGTAATGTTTTTGAAAAATAATAAAAATTGTATATCATTGTCAAGTATAGAAATAATATTAATTTTTAATTTCACTTAGCGGATAATATATAAAAGTAGCTTAAAAAGCAAATCCAAATCGCTTAGCGAAAATAGAATTTTTCGGATTTATTTATCAAAGATTTTCACGCATAATTGAATTCTATACCTACTCTAAGCACATCGGCTTTTTGCAGCTTTACAAGATGGATGAAGTAAGAACTTCTCCTTCAGGGTCAGAGAAAACCTATAATTCATGACTAATTGTAAGACCTCCACCATTATATGCTCGAGATTCTAATTTTTCCAAAATTTTTCTTAATCGCTTTCGGCAAAAGTATCAAGACCGAATGGTCTTCATCACTGTCACTATCGCTAAAGTTTTGGAAAAAAATTATGTCCAAAAAAATCATCAAATTTATTAACGAGCAGAGGACTTGGACAATGTGGCTGTCTGGTTATCGACATGGGCATAGTTGTGAGACTGCACTTTTGAAGGTATCCGCAGATATTTTCGAAGCTCTTGGTAAGGACCAAATGACAGTACTACTTTATCTTGATTTTAGCAGAGCATTTGATTCCGTAAATAACCCAAGACTCCTTTCAAAGGTGAAATATCAATTGGGCTCTTCATCGTCTGCCATTGAGCTTGCTACTGATTATTTACGCAATCGATAACAGATGGTAAAAGTAAAAGATCTTCGCTCTGGTGTTCCACAAGGCTCCATTATTGGCCCTCTACTTTTCACCCTATATTTAAATGATGTACAGAGTGTTATTACTAATTCCTCCATTCACTTTTACGCATATGATGTCCAGATCTATTTGAGTAGACCAATAGGTTTGATGGAGGATTGTATTTGTCGCATTAATGAAGATTTTCGTAGCATATATGACTGGTCACTGCTGAATCAACTTTCGTTAAATCCAACTAAGTCGCACTGTCTAGCTATATATAGGAGCCGGATTGATAAATCGGAGCTCCCTCCGGTTTTATTAAATAATTCCGTTATTGAGTACGCTGACTGTGTCCGGAATCTTGGAGTTTATTTTAGTGCTGATTTGAAATGCTGCAGTCACATTTCAAATTTAATAAAGAAAATCTATGGCACTTTACGGCAACTCTGAATAACGACTGCTTGCCTCTCTGTGGACACTCGTTTGAAGTTGGCTAAAACGCTAATTATTCAAATGTTTGTTTATTGTAGTACCATCTTTAGTAAACTTGATGCTCGGTGCCAGAGAAAGTTAGAAAGCATCGCGTAGGAAGAAGAACGCTGTAACAGCTGGCTCTAATTAGGTACAGCATTGCGTAGATCTTCAAACTGTATCTGAAGAAATTTTCGAAAAGGATCACCGTTTTCCCGACAAAATGGCAGAAGACGATCCTTGAATTTTTAGTTAATTATACTATCGCCATTTTGCGTTTCTTTCGAAAACAGTGAGAGTCCTTTTGGAATTTATTTTACATTTATGATCCTTGAATTCTTCAGCTTTTTTTGAGCCATCTCCCGTCAAAATTTATTAAAAAATTTAGCTAATTTTTTTTTAAATATGTATGTAGGTAGTTAGTTTAGAAAATCTTGTTTGGAAAGTAAGGTACTGATTTGCAAATTTCGGGACAACTGTTATATTGTTTTCAACACAAACCCTTGAGTGACAATCCGCTGACACACTTTAGGAGCTGCAACTTTTCTTGTATCGTTTTTGTCAAACAAACTAGATTTTCTATACCTAACCTTGTTTTTCTCTTGATTAGAGAGAATACGCTTGTAACCGGGCAATACATACAGAACCGTTGATCTGGGTATTTTCAATCAACAATTTTGCTATGCTTACTTGAACTAAGTTCGATTTTCCAAGTATCCTTCAAAATAGCAAGATTCAACACTCGACTAAGCTGCTGAGATTTTATTTATATTACATACAATATCTCGTAGATTCCAGTTACAAAAGACTGAGCTAAGCACCTGTTTTATTTCGAAAGATAATGATATTGAAGACTGCCAACTTTTTACTGAAACATTCTTTAAATTTAAAAATCGTCCCACTTTGACCCACTCTCCCCTATTTTAATAGCCAGTAAAAAAGTCTTGTGTACTCTTCTATTGTGTTTCGAGTAACTTAAGATTGAAGTACATCACCAATGTCTCTTCTAAAGCATCTCCATTGTGCAACCACCTCATACAGCATACTCGTATTCAGACCTTTTCCTGACGAACTCAGGGCTTTTTTTTTTCAAAAATGCGAATTATGATCTCCAAAGGAATACCCTCCAAATGTAAGAAGTTGTTTCTGTTGCTTTACGGCACCAATATTGAATTCACAAAAGTAAAGCTCACCGTATTTATTTTTACGGTGCACCATTAAATTTAAGATACGCTCGTAATCGCATAAAATTACCCATAATTATGAAAAACAATAAAACTTTCAACTGCTAACTGCAACATTCGGGTAAATTGTAAAAAAATAAAAAACTTGTCCATAAACTTAGTGATTAGATAATATTTCAGAACTTTTTGCTTTTACCTAAACCTAATACATAGATAATTAGCACAAATAAAAAGTAAAACGTTACCACGCTAGTTATAAGTAATGCGATAAAATAATTTTCTTCTAGAATTTTCATCGGAAATTTGTACTGGAGTACAACAACTTAAATTTTTCTTCCCATGGTTTTCTATACTTTAATTTTGACGTAATTTTCATTTTGGTCCAGGGCAATGACATCCCGGAAGGGCGTGGTATAGATCTGATAGGGATCTGTTTAATAATTTATTATTTCGACATGAAATTGTGCTACAAAGTGTTGTAAAGTTTCCACAAGGGAAACCAATGTAGTACGGTGTGAAGCTTATATTATGGTGTTATACCTTTGTGGGCTGCTGGAGTAAAATAGAAAAGCATTGTGTTAAATGTGGGGAAAATTCTCCTAAGTACTCTTCTTGACTTTTTCAGTTTTATATGTTTCAGGCTTGTTCTTCCTTACGACTACACTGTGGATAAAACTTGGTACGTTTCATTCTCCCATTACCAAAAGGTTCACTTAAGTATTTAGGAAAGGTTTTATGAACTGTTTCAATTATGAAAAAGGTGAAAGAAATTTTCACTCCATTATTTTCAGGAATTTTTATTTTGAATATATCCGGTTTGTAGCTTTATTTATTTAGCGGTAAATTTTCAGAAAGTTCTATAGTTTATTAGTTTGTAAAATTCGTTTGAGGGAGTTTTTGATTTTTAGGAATTAAGTTTATAAAAATGTTCAGGCCAATCGCAAAATAACAAATTATGTGTAGGTTTCGAACCATCATAGATTAGATTTTTCACCTTCGAAGACAACTGAGAAATTTGTTGTTTACCTATTTATTAGGTCAACAGGTATTAAATAAATAAGTAAAAAAATAAGCAGAATGAAATTGTGGGTACACAACCCCTTTGTTGAGGTCTAAGTTAGACTGTTAGAGTCCTATCTTACATCCCACATACCAGAAGTTGATGCGATATTTGCGTAGCTTGAATACTGGATAGGGGTAAAAGCACTAACTATCTCGTTTTCAGAAACTAAGCCCTTATAAATGTTTGAGGAGTTGCTTTATTTTGAGCATACTTTATTTTATTAATTCTTATAGGTGTTTTTTTTTAAATTACCATGGTTTATTATAGTATTGTTAAAAAACAAATGAGTAAAAAACGATTTTTCAAACAAAACTGAGGCCAAGTCGCATGAAAAAGTAGAAAATAAACTTTTCTTCGCACATAGAGGTGGACTCAGATTTTTTGATTGGGACATTTCTCCTGAATATTCTTTCTCTTCATGAATTAAATCACTTTTTACCTCTGATTGATCTTACTGAAATATATCGTTGATTGTCAGCGAATAAAATCTGAGTCCACCTCTGTGTGTGAAGAAAAGTTTATTTTCTACTTTTTCATGCAGCTTGGCCTCAGTTTTGTTTGAAAACTCATTTTTTACTTATTTTATTTTCTGCCTTTTTCACGTCAACTAAATTGTTATTACGTGCTGCATGGAGATATTTTAAAACAATATTATGACGGCTGAAAAGACTGATTTACCAGTTTTTCAAAAAATTTATTCGAGTATCAAATCTTTGAAGTACTGCAAAGGTTTTCTGAAATTCAAATTAAGTTTCAAACAGCGCTTTTTAGCTGTATTCCAACTTGATCCCATATAACATGAATTTTCCCGATTCTCTATGTTTTCCACAGACTTTTCCTATTATAATGATTTTTTTTTTTTAAATTTACATGAATTTTCCTCGACTTTTCATGCAAGTTTTCATGATTGTTGAAGAGAAAGTAGTTATTGATGCCAGTAGGACGAAAAAAACTGATTCCGCATAACTTATAAAACTTTTTTGACGGAAAATTTTCCGGAAAAGTTGGAAAATTCCGGAAATTTTCGGAAAATTTTAAAGAGAAATTGGAAAATTCTGAATTTTTCCTGAAACAGATTTATCACTAATCATATCGATAAACATTCTTTCGATGATTTTCCCGCTTTTCCGGGTTTTCCATGGAGTTTTCCACAAAAGCACCTTTATGCAACTCATTTCGCTCTACAACTTTGTCTTACATTGCAAAAAGCTCAAACGCTTCCTCGGTGGGAAAAACTCCGGAAAAGCGTTTTACATGAATTTTTCTCGATTTTTTCCGCAAGTTTTCATCATTGTCGGAGAGAAAGTAATCATACCAGTTAATAGGGAACTTGATCCTGCATAATTTAGAAAACTTTTTTACCGGAAAATTCTGGAAAATTTTTTCGGAAAATCGGAAAACTCTACATTTTTCCTGAAACGGATTTATCACTAATCAAATTTGTACCAAGTTTTCAAATGATTTTTCCCGATTTTCCGGGTTTTCCATGGAAATTTCCGGTTCAAATTTTGACGGATTCGATTGTCACGCGGCATGAACCTGTGTACCAAATTTCAGCTCGCTGTGATGACGAAAAGTGGGTCTACGAGAGTGTCGAAAATAGTAAAAAAGAAATATACAGACAGACAAATTCGTGTACGAGTTCAAGGGAATGGCTGGCCTAATGCGAAATATAAAAAATGGCTTTTCACCATTTAGCGGCCAGGCAGGCACTTTTCCCAGATCAGTTGGAAATACTTTCCAGATTACATTAATAACAAAGTGAAAATTACGAATAAAGCAATTGTTAAAGAGACACGCTCATCACATTAGAATGGATAATTAGCAGCTCCATCTAAGCTAGACAAATTTATAAAGTTGAGTTGGTCAATCTCAATAGTCACAGCGTTTATTTTTTTGTTATAGCTACTATTCTTAAGTTCATCACTTCGCATTTGGAACATATGACTGTTTTCCACTTTGTTTTAAACATTTTATATTTTTTATTTTTCATATATTTCATTCTTTCCACTTTACATTTAGCTATAGCCTCCAACTTTTCGCTTTGTCGTATATAAGCCCATGACCTTGACGACCTGGCCTTTACGAAGAGTTCGTAGTGATTTATCAGGCGCACTATTGGAATGTATATGCAGATAATCCGTATGACATATCTGCATATACACTGATAGCCATGTAGCGATTAAGGCGCTGGTTAAATCAAAATTGTTGCAGTTTTGCAAGACTTGACTTGAGGAATTGGCTAACAAAATAACAATAACAATAATTATTTATTGAAGTACCGAAATTTCAATATTTTATTGTATACAAAGTGAATTGGAAAAAAACAATTATGAAAAGAAAAAGTATAAAATGAAAATAAAATTAAGATTAAAAGGAAAAACCAAAAATTTAGTTAGTTTCCAAAGAAAAAAAAATTAAAACAAGCAAGAATAAAACTAAAATATATTACACTAAACTAATACAATAAAAAATAGAAGAGAGAGTAATATTGTACAGGGAGGAGATAGAAGATAGATAAAAAAGATATAGACTATGAACTGGGAAACACTCAAACGGCAAATGATTTTTAACAAATATTTGATGATTTTATAAGTCTGCAAAAGTTCTGCCAACATTCATACATTGAACAACATATGATAAAATATTCCACTTGCGAATGCTTTGGAAAAAGTTTCCATACCTACCGCGACCTGCAACGAGGGATCAAAGACTTCTTACATATGTCTAATCGATTACAAGAAGTTCAGTTTCTCGAAAATATACGATGGCTTCCGATTGTATATCAGTTTATATAGAACTTTTAATCTGCGTTTGGTTAAGTAATTTTCTGGAGGGCAACTAAGTAAAGTCAATATATAGAGCGATATGTGACTGCTCCGAGGCAGGTTGAATACATAGCGTAACGCTTCATTGTATCCAATCAAGAGTCTTCTACGACACACTTAGTCCAGAGATGAGAATATTATCCAGCCATAAGAAAAATGAGGTATCACCAGAGCTTTGACCAGTTTTTCTTTTTCGCATATGAAGAGAAAGTAAACTAGAAGTCATAAATTTTTCCAATTGTAGGACTGATATGGTTGCAACAGGAGAACTTAGAATTAAGCTCAAAACCTAGGATCTTTGCATATAGGGAAGTTTGGTGTTATTTATAATTACTGGCGGTAAATTATTATACACTCGCTGGAGATCTTCATTCAGTCAACATACTCATTCCTCCGTTAAGCCAGTTGCTCTGCTGAGATACATCTCCACGTCGTCGGCATACAGATGTATTACAGCGTCATGGATTACGTCTGTCAGGTCATTTATGTAAAGATTGAACAAGAGTGGGTAAAGTATTGATCCCTGAGGGACACCACAATATAAATTCACCGAGTCAGAGAGGATGCTCTGTACTTTTACAAGTTGGCTATGTCCGCTTATGAAAGTCTTGAAGAGCTGAACAGCAGATGAAGAGAAAAAGAACCCTTCAGATTGCTTTTTCAGCAGCTTATGATGATTTAATAAAATCAAATGCTTTGCTGAAATTGAGCAATACGAGAATTGTAAGATGGCCATTATCTAAAGTTTCGGGAACATCCGACGGCATAGCAGTTTCACAGCTATGATGTGGATGAAATCCAGATCGCCAGATAGTCAGGTAGCCGTTTTTATTTATGAAGTCGATAGTCTGCTTATACATAATTTTCTCCAATACCTTTGCAAAAAAGCAAAGAAGAAGCAGAAGACTTTTTCGGGATAGATATTATAATTGCTTGCTTCCACTTAGTGGAAAACTTAGATGTCGTTAAACTGTGGTTATATATATGGGTTAAAACTTCGATTATTTCCGGTGAAATCGCTTGAGTGAAACGAGAATGCATCTCATCTGGCCCTGCTGCATCAGATTTAATTCCACATGTAGCCATTTCGTCAACATTCCGCAAGGCAAAACCATCAACTGGAAAGTTTTCCGTAGCAGCACTGCAATCAGATTCCAGAGACGCTGACACGGAATTCGTGACAACAAATTCATTAAGAATCTTGGGGTCTCCACTTACCTTAGAAGGATCGCTTCCATATGCACGCATATTGTGTATGTTTCGCCACAACTTCTTCGGAGGTAAGTTTACGTGTAGCTTACCGTCAAAGAAGGCATGCTTACAAGACTTGATCATGCAATTGGTCCTATTACGAACGAGCTTATATCGTCTGTGTATCTCAGCTGACTGTGTGCCTCTATATCGCCTATATAAGTAATCGCGTTCAGCCATTATGGTACGTATTTATCGTGTTTGTCACAGACATCCCTTAGCCCTTGTACACCGCATCAGGAGTGGTACAGTACTGTCATACGGCTGGCTGCACACTTGTAAAAACATCAACTTTATCATCCAAAGAGTTAGATGAATAGCCATTACGCCAAGATATCTGTCGACACTCTGTTAATAATCGGTCATAACTAATATTTTTAAAATCTTGGTATGTGTGAATAACTTCATTGGGAAACGATTCCAGCTTAAGGTCATAAGACAGAAACAAAAAGTCGTGGTCAAAGTCACTTGGTGGAGTATGATTTTGAAATAAGACCTTGCCGATATTTGTCGTAAGAACGTGATCAATTTGAGATGGATTATTGCTATTAAAATAAGTGCGTAAGTTATTAACCATATCTAAGCTCAAGGTTTTGTATAAATAACGCAATTTTTCCACATTGAAGTTGGAACAGAGGTTGGTGACATTCATATCATCACTCATAACAACGTTATAATGTTTAGATACTTGTGGCAGCACTGTTTCCTTAAATTGTAAAGCCGTATCGTTATTGAAAGTATTCGGTGGGGAAGAAGTACTTATCAAAATACATCTGTCAATTCCAGAGTCAACCTCAACACTGACAAATTCTAGTTTTAGGCACAAGATGACTCTATGCTGTGTCTCTGGCTACAGGGATATCGCAGGCAACGAGATGGCTGATGAGTTGAACACAAAGGCCTCTGAACTGGATACCTCCGCAGTGATAGCTTATGTAAGGATTCCGATCGGAACTTTAAAAGAGAATATCATCAGGAGCGCCTATTTCAAAGGTAAGCCTATGGATCAACAGGGAAACCTCCCGTATAGCGGCACAATGAACCTACTGGAAAGGACATCTAAATGATACAGGCTAGGCACTACCAGCGAAACCCCTCTTCCATAACCTAACCTACCTATTACTTTGATTAAAGTGGGTTTGTTGACAGCACTGCTGAATATAAAATACACGTTTTTGATGTTGAAGTTTGAGACTTTCATAATCTCTTATAGAAATGGTGATAGATCAATGATAAGTATGCTGTTAGTGGATCAAACTTATGGAGAAAGAAGCATTTTTAAGAACTTCTATTTTTAATGATTCTAAATCAAATTCATAAATACAAGAAAGTTTGAAACCGCAAGCTTCCGCTTGCTGGGCGACTGCTCTTACCACTTCTAACAAGTGTAGGATCGATTCCCGTCTGGGAAAAAATAAATAAAAATTGAATTTACAATTTATTTGTGCGCTTTCATCGTTACTGGTTAATGCCAGCTGAAAGAAAACGCGGCTTATTAGGCTAGTGACAAATTGATAAATGCACAAGAGGGAAAATCATCTGTCTTGTTTGCTCAGTAGTAAGAGCAGTCGCCCAGCAAACGGAAGGTCCCGGTTTCAAACTCCGGACGAGGCGATTGTTTTTTCGTCTGGTATTTATAAATTTGATTTAGAATCGTTAAAAATAAAAGTTCTTAAAAATTCTTCCTTCTCAATAATTGACCGATTCAAACAAGTGTAGGTTTGATTCCCGTCCAAGAAAAAATAAACAAATAATTTAGATGACAAGGAAGGCTTTTTTGGATTATAGTTTTCAACATTCAGAGAAATAACTCTAGTCATTTTTTAATTTCGTTGAGATTGAACTTCAGCTGTGTGAGTGAGACATATGCGTCATACTCTAATATTGATAGCGCGTTGGTAGTTTGCAGAATGTCCAAATTTTCAAATTCAAAATCGTAGACATCCGGCTCCAAGCTACAAAAATTATCGGTAATATTTTGGTCTATAATACTGGGAAATAATAATCAAATGTCACGCATCATTACTCATAAAATGTGTCGTTTGTTTGTTGAGCGAATGTATTTGGTATAATCACCAACATCAGGATTAAGAGATTTACGTATTTCCTGAAATCACTGCGAATACTCCGGCAGCGTTTGCATTTTCACAACGCTGTTTCCAATAATGAGCAAACTTTGTTCCATTTTTCATGTTTCCTGTGGCTCTTGGCAATTTTCAGTTTTCAGTTCCTTAAACACGCATAATGAGAGTTGTGTTCGGTGGTAGTTCATGTAAAGTAATGTCATTATTATGGCAGTTTTCAATCAATTAGAGGGGGTGAAGTGAAACTAATGCATTCGCATTCGAATCCTTAAAACCAGGTAGAGGAAGTACCTTTAAGAAACGCTCTTGGCGGGTGAACATATGAAAAACCATAAAAGGAGTCAAAAACACGTCGTAGAACACGAACTGAAGCCTGTATCATCGGCGTTGAGGATATTTTAACATATTCTCGGCATTTATTTTTTTAAATAAACCACAAATTCAGTGAACCCGGATCTGATGCGTTCATCTGTGACAGCGGTTTTCCTTTTTCCCATTGCTTCTAGAACTCGTTCAACAATTTCAGGATGCCGTAAAAATTATTTTAGCTATGTTTTACTTGGTTGTTGTTAAAAGATGTTCCACGACCATCTATGTATATTAACGATTTTTAAAACGGTGATACAGAGGAACCTTCGGTAAATAGGAAAACTGGATTTAGATAAGTTTGAACATCATCATCTTGTAAGGTCAAATTATGATATCTCAATTAAGGACGATACAATAGCCGTTAATTCAGTATTCATACAAAGGATACACTAGTTACAATCCACCAAATTCTAGTATACGTATTTCAAAATAAAATTCAAAAATTTCATTTTATAATAAACCTTTGGTAAAAATAAAAGGTTACTAAATGTGTTTTAAGACGGCAGGCATATTTTTTATATTTGGACAAAAAAAAAATTATGAGAAACATGTTTGGGACGGATTACATATTTTGTAATTAGTTTCAACTCTTCGGATGTCTTTCGCACCTCTATTGATATATGCATGGTCAATATTCTGATGAAAAATCTAGTCTAATCCTTTGTAGATTAATTCTTGCACACAATAGCCGCGCTGCATGCTGTGCTCAGCCTTTAATTCGCCAAAATACTTCCGGTCGTGCAGTAAAATTGTGTGATGCTTCTTTATTCGGAACAGGGCGAATGTGGAAAAGTTTACCATCTTCTATCTTTCCTCCGGCTACAATCTGTGAAGCTTTAAGAGCAATATACATCAGCATTTCCGCCATTCTTCTCACTTTACTTAACCTTTCCCTATCTGCTTCCTACCATGCTGTGCTTTGCATCATAGGGTATGGTTGATTTAATTATAATATACAAAAAAAAAAACTAATGCAAGGTTATGAAAATCCGGCCACTATTGGATAGTTATTTGTAAATGTATAAAATATTCCAATATAATAACCGGCCGACTGAGTGTTTGTTATCTAAAATGAAGTTCTTTTTTGTCATAGTTTATAACTATTGAAACTTCCCATGAATATAGTACACAAATAAAAATCGAACTCCCACGAACTTTAAGATCAGACTTGAAATGAATTGTGAACTTAGGTTTCCATGGATGCTGTTCTGCCCAATGAGAGCATTCAAGAAAAATATAAGTAAGCATGGAGACTGCAAATGATAACGCCAATGAATATATAAAGTTAGTGGTTTATTTCACAATACGTCGAGGTTAATACACTATTCCAAATTCAAAGGGAAATATATTTCAGAGATTACACATTCACGAATATAACTTAAAATTGTTATAATGTCGATTATGTCACTCAATAACTAAAAGCTCACTTATGTAACTTAAATAAAAAAAATTATGATAACGTGAAAAGGAATTCATATATATAGGGTGTCCCGTAAGTCGACGTCAAGCCGGAACCGGGTGATAGACCAAATCGTAACAGTTACCAGAAAAATATAAAAAAAAAATCGCCAGTCTGGCAAGTAACTTTAAAAGTTGACGCATTTAATAAGGATTCTAAAATGGTACAACACTTGCTACATTATTTCTTAGATTACGGAAAAACAATTTTTTTTCTTCAAGAAACCCTTAAGAAACCCTTAAGACCGAAACTTTAAGATTCTAGCTTGAGTGAGACGGAGAGTCATTCCATGAAGTGTGAGTGAGACAGATAGTGACTTAGTGATAGTGCTTATGTAACCTGTTGCTTTAAATTCTAAGCGAAGCTCACCGAAATTACAAACCCTGCTACCTCGGGATTATCAACCTTGGGTAGCGTTTTGCCAAACGATGCTACAAAGACAACGGAAAGATCCGCAATTCTTCGAGAAAATTTTGTGGTCGGATGAATCGACATTTAAAAAAGACGGTTACATGAACCTACACAACTTACACGAGTGGCACGTAGAGAATCCGAATTTAATGAGACAAAATATATCTCAATATCGTTTTAAAATAAACGTCTGAACCGGAATTTTAAACGGAAAAGTCATAGGACCTTTTGAGTTGCCAGAGGTCTTTAATGCTGAAGTTTATTTAGATTTTTTGCAAAACCATTTACCTAATTTACTGCCAGACCACTGCCCAGCGCACTATGCCCTTTCAGTTAGAGAATATCTCAATGAAGAATATCCGGACATATGGATATGGCGGTCTGGTAGGATCTCGTGGCCAGCCCGTTCAACTGATCTAAATCCATTAGATTTCATTTACTGGGGAGAAGTGAAAGAGAAAGTTTATAAGAAGTCAATTGAAAATTTAGCTGAGCTTCGGCAAAGAATTACGGAAGCAGTTGAATTTGTCAACAATGGAAGATTTGCCCGTCTGATAACCCGATCTTTTTTAAGAAGATGTCGAGCTTGTATCGCAGCTTAAGGAAGGCAGTTTGAACATCTTTTGTAAATAATTAATCTTAGCATCCAAATAAATGGTGTTTAATTTTAAAATTAAGGAAAATTTGTCCAAAATTCAACGAAAAGTTAGGATCTCTAACTTGAAGGCGTCACTATCTGTCTCACTCACCTCTCCGTCTCACTCAAACTAGAATCTTAAAGTTACGCTCTTAAGGCAAGCTTTGAGTACACTAGAATCAATTTTAGTAGGTGAAAAGGAATTTTTCGAAACTGGGTTTCTTGAAGAAAAATTTTTTTTTCCGTAATCTAAGAAATAATGTAGCAAGTGTTGTACCATTTTAGAATCCTTTTTAAATGCGTCAACTTTTAAAGTTACTTGCCAGACTGGCGATTTTTTTTTATATTTTTCTGGTAACTGTTACGATTTGGTCTATCACCCGGTTCCGGCTTGACGTCGACTTACGGGACATCCTGTATATATATATGTATAAATATAATTACTAAATATGATTCGATATGTATTAAATGATTAATCAAAATGTACTCATCAATATAAAATGTGGAATCGACTTTGTGGCGTTGGTAAATAGAGAGTTAGTGTTTATCTTGTTCTAGTCGTGCCCCGGAACAAGATACTTTGCTTCAGTTGAGACCCAAAGCAAAGTTGTATTACTACTGTTTATTCTAGTCGGTACCCAGAATAAATATCTTTATCTCAGTCATTACCCAAGATAAAGTTATTATGTTAGTATTCTTTATTCTAGTCGTTACCCAGAATAAAGTAAATCTGTTAATAATTCTATGTTGTAACCACTAGCCAAGACCATTCCAAATGATGCACAATCTATGCGAGCTGGATGCGAAAACAGAGCGATTCAAGTTGGCCTGCGACTTATATTGCCTCTGAATTGCGTACGGCACCAACAAATTATTTTACATTGACCCTAGCAACCAAAGTACGTTGACCTTAGCAGCTGTGCGTAGGTAGTAACAGAAAAGTCCATTGACCTTGCAGCTGTGCATAGCAACTGGAATTCTGTTTGTGTTGACGTTCCTGATTTTGCCTAGGTAAAGTTAAAAGGATACCTAATACTATATTGCTAATTTGCTACTTTAAAAGATACATTTAACTGCACAGATGACTTAATTTAATTCCATTTGATTTGCATAATGTTAATCGAAGACAAGTTACTTTCCTCTCATTGGATTGTGTGCCGGATTTGTTTATGTGAAATGTAGCCATAATGTGCCGATTATTGACTCCACGAAAAACTGCCTTATTGATGTGCTTGTAGGTAGGTATACATAGTTTCGTTCTCAACCTAGTTTCAATAATTAGAAATACTTGGAATTAGAATCCTTTGAACCATTTTACTTTCAGGCGGCTTTTTAATAATGGTTTCAACTGATGCACTCCACGCTTTATATGTTGAAACAAACTTAAGCGCATTATGTAATATTCAAAAGCATTTTCAATTCAATTCAATTACCACTCAACTCAACAATTATAAATCAACTCTACTTTAATTATCGCTAGTACTGTACTCCTGGCGCTGAAAAAAAGTTTGTATTTATATTCTGTAAATTTAAGCTGAAAATTTTTCGTCCATTTGAGATTCAAATTCACTGAAAATAATTTCAATGTCTAAGCACCGAAAATGCACCGAAGGACAATTCAACAAAAATGATAAATATAAATCCGACCAAAGCAAAACCTTTTAGACCCTTTTAAAAAATTTCATATTTTATGGCTCTTCCGGCAATTTCTTAAAATGTTCAAAGCGCGCCGCCTTGTTTCTTGGAACAAAGGTTGAAGTAATTAGGTAAATAGATTGTTCAGGGGACGACATGTTCGACTGAAGCAAAAATGAGCAGTTTCGATGTGCATTTCAGAGAAACCGGGCTGGTTAATTTTCGAATCAATATTTCTCATAAGAGTTTGTATTATTTAAATAAAAACCTTAAACAAATTTTTGTAAACAGACTTTTGTGAGATTGTAAATGAATTTACAAAGTGCATTAAGATGCAGACAAAATATCGAACTTTTCGACCCAGCGATTAGAGAGGTCTCATCAGTGTGGTTATCTGTGATTGCCTACCGCAGAATATTCGCCCATCATTGAATATTTTACAAATTGTGCACAACCTTCTTGAAGATTCCATTCCAGAAATATCGATTCTTTGAACATAAATTTGTTTACTCTCCGAACTAATAGATGTCGCTTGTCCTTTTCTGTTGCACGTAACAATATATTTTAAAACAGATAATCGATGATGGCTGGCAATAGGTGCATTTACCCTACTTAACTACAGATATACGTAGACTAAGTAGACGGGTTCTCAGAAGGAAAAAAATATATACTCCGATACGACTGTTACGCTAAGAAAGTGCTTTGTCACAAAGGAATCAATTAATTTCAAGTGCAACCAATAACCTCTTTTCAGCTCAGTAACGTATGAGAAGATTTAATCCGTTCTCCGTTTCAGAGCTAACAGGTTTATTTCTTACCCATTTTAGTCCGCGGATTGTAGCTCAACCCAATGATACTAGAGCTGAAGATTGGATCCGGATTCACTTATATCCGGAAAGCTGATTTTTGCGGATCTGCAAACTATCCGATTCCTGATATACAGATCCGAACTATTCGGATCTGCATCCAGACTAAGCAAAAGAGGGTCAAAATTTTATCCAGATTGCAATGCTTCTTTGGGAAAATATAACTTTCATGATATTTGCATGATATATGGAAGAAATTTTGAAACTTTTTTGCTTAGTCTGAATCTGGATAGTTCGAATCCGGATACGAGAATTGAGGAATCGGATCCTAATTATTCCCGACAATCCGGATAGCAAATTATCCGGCTACTTTCAGCTCTGATGATACCAGATTGTTAAGCAAGAAACTTTTAATGCGGTCTACCTTAAGAAAATCGATTAATAGATATAAAGGCAAGAGTGCATGAAAGGGAGCAACAAATTAATACTCAAAGAGGCCAGTAATGAAAAATAAACCTCTGTACCTGGATCGGCGGTAGCATGTTTCATGCAAATGCATATATTAATTTGTTTGTATATATAAAAACAAAAAACATTAATAAGGCATTGCCAAATAGAAAAAGTTCCCTTAACGAGAAACAAATTCCCTTAAAGATAATTTATGCAGATTTTATAATTCTTTATAAAGTTTATCTTTAAAGCAAGAATAATTTCACTTATTAGAATAAACAACCACTTGTTTTTGTTTAATTATTACAAACAATCTCTTTGGTAAAATGCGAGATCTGGCAATGCTCTATTAACATTATGACATAAATATAAATGGATATTAAATTTTCGTAAATTTAAGTTAATTTTAATGGAATTTCCGCAGACAGATGTATAAACTGAGAGCACGGCAAAATTAAATATATTATGTATGGGTGCAATCTATTTTGCCCTACCATGCTTATTTGTATGCTATGCTATAGCTACGAAAGAGACAAAATACTGTAAGCCTTTGAAAAGTTCCGAACATTATTTTTACGTACGTTATTCAGAAGTTATGGGGCTATTCATCAAATATGTGGTGACAATCTTTTACCTTACTTTCCCTCTACTAACCACCATCACTACAATGCGCTCGAAGCAAGTTTTTTCCTTTTCTTGAACACCTTGTAAAATATCTACAACTCGGGTGTACATAAATAATATGGGGTATATACATGTGTACGTTGTTCTACAAGTGTATGAGAGCCGGTCGAGGAATGAAAGTAATTTTAGAAGGGACATTAAATAAAGGGGGAACTCTGTTCTACTGTGAATAAGCTTTTCCGACCATTTCGCTGAATGAATTGGAAAAGATGTAAAAACACAATAAGCGGTGAACGGAATATAGGTAATAGTCATTTTAAGCTGAAGATTTGAATTGACAGAAATTAAAGGATAATTCACAAAAAAGGATGAAAACAGTGGAACTCATCAGATTGTTACAATTTACCTCCTATCCTTCTATCATTCAATTTTTTTGCCCCGTCTCGACTAGACCTATTCGTAGCTGCCCGGGTGTCAATTATTCGGAGAACACCCTGTATAGTGATTACATACCAAGCACTTTCAACACCAATACCCTCCGACATTGTTACGACTTACAGGGATGATAAGGTATATAAAAATATTCGATCCATTGTTTTTTGATTTGCCGCTTGATCACTTCCCGCCAACATTAGCTATTTATGTAAAAAAATATTGCGGATATATTCGACAAAGATTTTGAGTTATATTCTTTTCGAATTTTATGGGAGGCTTAAAGACTAAATCAAATTCTTTAAATAAGATTTCCCATTTATGTTGTAATAAAATAAGTAAAAAACGAGTTTTCAAACAAAACTGAGGCCAAGCCGCATGAAAAAGTAGAAAATAAACTTTTCTTCACACACAGAAGTGGACTCAGATTTTTTGATTGGGACATTTCCCTTGAATATTCTTTCTCTTCATAAATCAAATCACTTATTACCTCTGATTGATCATACTAAAATATATCGGTGATTGTCAGCGAATTGATTTGATTCATGAAGAGAAAGATATTCAAGAGAAATGTCCCAATCAAAAAATCTGAGTCCACCTCTGTGTGTGAAGAAAAGTTTATTTTCTACTTTTTCATGCGGCTTGGCCTCAGTTTTGTTTGAAAACTCGTTTTTTACTTATTTTATTTTCTGCCTTTTGTTCGAGTAAAAACTATTTTTATTTACAGAACTTTTGCGTCAAAATATCACTAAAGAACAAAAGCTTATAATTGAAAATTTTTCTTGCTAAATACACCAACGAAAATTAAATTTTAGTTGTTGCCTGAGTTTTTTTAAGGCTGCGAACAGCGCATTTTAGATGTATTCCAACTTGATCCCATATAACATGAATTTTCCCGATTTTCCATGTTTTCCACAGACTTTTCCTATTACTATGAAGTTTTTTTTTTTAAAATTCACATGAATTTTCCTCGATTTTTCATGCAAGTTTTCATGATTGTTGAAGAGAAAGTATTGATGCCAGTAGGACGGAAAAAAAATGATTCCGCATAGCTTATAAAACTTTTTTGTTGGAAAATTTTCGGAAAATTTTCCAGAAAAAATTGGAAAATTCTGCATTTTTCCTGAAACAGATTTATCACTAATCATATCGGTGAAAATTTTTCCGATGATTTTCCCGGTTTTCCGGCTTTTCCGTGGAGTTTTCCACAAAAGCAACTTTATGCAACTCATTTCGCTCTACAACTTTGTCTTACGTTGCAAAACGCTCAAACGCTTCCTTGGTCGGAAAAACTCAGGAAAAGCGTTTTACATGAATTTTCCTTGATTTTTTCTGCAAGTTTTCACCATTGTCGGAGAGAAAGTAATGATGCCAGTTGATAGGGAACTTGATCCTAAATAATTTAGAAGACTTTTTACCGGAAAATTTTCTGGAAAAGTCGGAAAATTCCGGAAATTTTTTTCGGAAAAATTGGAAAACTCTGCATTTTTCCTGAAACGGATTTATCACTAATCAAATTTGTAATAAATTTTCAAATGATTGTTCCCGATTTTCCGGGATTTCCATAGAAATTTGACAGATTTGACAGATTCAATTGTCACCCGACATGAACCTGTGTGCCACATTTCAGCTCGCTGTGATGACGTAAAGTGGGTCTACGAGAGTGTCGAAAATAGTGAAAAAGAAATATATAAATATACAGACAGACAAATTCGTGTACGAATTAAAGGGACGGGCTGGCAAAAATAGGGGCAATTCCAATTTTGCAAATTAAATTTCTTACTATTTCAGGGGGGGGGGGAGTAAGCAGGTCATTAAAGTCGTAAAGTCGTTAATCGAACCTTCAGTTTAATACTCCAGATGAAGAACTCATATGGTATATTAAGTTAGTAATTTCATTTGTAACGCGTAGAAATAATGTTGGTAGAGTAAAATGGATTGGACACCCACGCATAACATTAAAAGTTATTTTAATTTTTGCATGCCCCTCAATCTACCCGTACTGGTGATAAGTAGGAAATTATTTGGAGAACTGAAGTTTGGTAAACGGTCTAAAGAATTCTTAGATTTAAGATCGAAAATGAGACAAATTTGGTAATCCTCTGTAGGGTTGCCATTCGAAAATGTCGATTTTCACTATATATTTGGACTCTGCGTAACCGTGCGTCGTCCTAGAAGATTTATGTACGTAATTTTCATAGAAATAGTAGATTCAACTTCAAAAATAGATTAAATCGGGTAACCCCGTCTTGGTCATTACCAAACAACAATTGTTGGTTTTTACGTATACCGTGAAAATGATCAGTCCTAGACGTTTTTATTTTATTGTATTGAAAATTTTTTCAACATGTAAAATCCTATGAAATTTGTTATAATAATTTTTACTGTCCGACGAACCGTTCTAGAAAGTTTCTGCCTGCCGTCAATTTGGCTATTCACTTTGGCGTATACGGCAGGTTCAGGTAGGAACCAAGCCATACTGATGAGTATACGATTCCTGCCGATACGAAATGTCCTCTTTTGCAAGGAAATCTGTTTTTCAAAGATTTTTCTATGTAAAAAGAGTTTTTTTCACTCAATTCTCGAGCTGTGGATTTAGCAGCAAACTCGGTCAATTACATATTTATCAAATTCGCTATTAATTTATTTCATAGCAAAACTCTCTATGAAATGCTAGTCCTGCATAGAGCTAGGCATTCAAGTACGTACGTAGTATTTCGCCTCATATAATTTACAGTTAAAAATTATTTTAAGTCCATATAAGTGGTCAGTTCACTATGACGTTTACGGCAGGCAGGAACTGAGCCGTACTGATGAGTATACAGTTCCTGCCGACACGAAACGCTATATTTTTTTCCTTCAGAATTGGTGTGAAAGTGTGAAAGAGCCAGTATAACGTAAAGAAGAATATTTCGATAAAAGAAATAAAAAAGTAGAAAATAATTCCGAAGTTTTCTTTGTAAGTCTCATTTAAGTAAGTAGTCGTCACCTTCTTTATTACCCTTAGTTGCTCCTAGAGATCCGAAGATGATTCAGCACTATACACATTTAGCACGTTTCTAGTTTTCTGTGTCCCAGATTGTGTGTTTTCGTACAGAAATTATAACAATATTGATCATAGTAGTCTTTGAGGGGAATGCCTGAACTTTAGTATTTGTTCGCTAATCCACCCCAATTGATGATCGTCTGGCAATATTTGAAAGATCTGTGAAATATATTTTGGATAAATATACAGCTGTGAGCTGTGGTCCGCTAGAGATATTCATTCTTTGATAGAGGAGAGGGAATATTTTTATCATATATATATATATATATATATATATAAGAGATCACGTGACACATTTATGCGGGACATGTATCGAAGGGCATAAAATAGGGTAATGTTTGCTAGTTGCAAGGAAGCGTGAATACTACCATTCGAGACTTGATACCAACTTAGGTTTAAGGCTTCCGTGGGGTAACTTAAAAAGTACGGGCTTTGCATTAGAAGGCTTGCTGCAATATTCATCCAGATAAGCTAAATGAATATTTTACTTCTAGTGTTCCTGCGAGGCCACAATCAGTGGTAGGGTTCACAGTTGAAACTTCGGTACATTAGCAAACTCTATAGTACGAGAGTCACTAAACTTGTTTGCATTGAGGTGCGTTGATTGTGATCAGTTGTCCAAGGCCATTCTTTCTATAAGGTCAGATGTTGTTGAAGCAGACAACTTACCTCCACGCTTTCTTAAAAGTATTTTTCTTGGATCCAAACTGCGATCTTGCTCCTATTCAATGCTTAGAACTTACAACTTACAACTTCTACCTTTTCATCCTAATGGAAAGTGGCCACTGTCATCCCAATCGCCAAAAATAAATCACCTACCAGACAACCGGCCGATAAGTGTCTTATGCTTTCTAGTGAAATCCCTTGAAAAGTTTATGTACTTGCAAGTGAATACTTTTTTTAGAGGAAAATCGTATAATATCACCCTGGCAGTCGGATATTTACTCCCACTACAGTTACGAAACTGTTTTATTATAGGTTACCTCCGATTTTCGAGCAGCACTTGACAATGATGAGTTTTCAGAATTGATATTGTTGGATTAAGGTCTTCGATAATCCATTTCAAATAAAAAAAACATTTTCAATTTTTCTAATTCATCCTGTAAGCTTGTGAGGAGCTTACTATTAAATGAAAGGCGCCGAATGAAGGTGGATAGTCAGTTTTCTAGCATATTATCACACAATAGAGGTGTTCCATAAGGTCCTATTCTGGGACCTGTTATCTTTTCTAAGTATGTATATAAATGATCTGCCACAGAAAATCCGATTTGCTAAAGTTCTTTGTATGCGGATGACGGCCAGATTTACTTCAATAGTTCTATCGGCCTGTTTGCACTGCACCAACGACGATCGAGTAAACTTATCTAAGTAGGTTTGCATTAATGATATAAGGTTAAGCTGACCTTTTGACCCTGCTCAGCTTCAATAAGATTATATTGACTCTGTAACCCTGCCGTATGTAGATAAAGCTTCTTATAGTCTTGGATTTATGATCAATTCCAATTTAAAGTGCACAGATTATATCAGCGCGCAATTGCGGAAAATTTATTATGATTTGCGTATGTCATAGTTTTCAGTTATTATACTACCACTCAGCATTCGCGAAAAACTTGCCTCACTTCTATCTCGGAAACTTATCTATCGATTGTACATAACATTATAGTAGCAAAAGTGCCGAAAAAAGCATTATTTTTGATTTGAGCGACTTTAAACATTAATGAATTTCACTGAAATTTTGCATAGAAGTTTAAAATTATATTAGCTCTAAAATTCTGATTGAGCATGACATTTTAAAACTTTTGCAAATCCGGCTCAGCAAAATCAAAATTTCGGAATTTTAAATCGATTTTGTTATTAAACTACTATCAAAAAATTCGTCATCAATATTAACTTTTCATACTGCATTTCAGAAGCCCAAAAAACTTCGCTTTAAAACAACTTACACTGTACCCAAAATTTCACCGTTTCTGCATTTTTTGCACTTTTTTTAAGCATATCCAGAGAAAATGGCTCCAAAAGCTCATTCATAAAAAAATAATTGCCTACTTTCTGGCACTAATTGAACTTTTTTTTACCTATTTTCGCTGGATATGCTCAAGAAAAAGTGTAAAAAACGCAAAAAGGGTTACATTTTTTGATAGACCATTTTAAAGTTAAGCTTTTGACCTTCTTAAACACAATATGAAAAATTGATATTGATGACGTAGTTTTTGATAAAAATAGTAGTTAAATAAAAAAAACACGAGTAAAAATTCCGAAATTTTGAATTTTGTTGAGCCATAACTTAAAAATGGAAATGAGTAGGAAACATATTTATAGACCGTTGAGAAAGTCCAAGGATTATCTATCTAACAAATTTTAAATGATCATCATAGGGTGTAACTTTCAGAAGTTACAGTGCGTTCAATAAAAACATACCCAAATATCTTCTAGAAACATTTTCTCGGAAACTGTTAGATCTCCCCCCCCCCCTAAACCATAATTTTTTTGCTCGTCGAAGTATGACCTATCCATTATCTTCGGGTGTAACACCACTTACGGGACACCCTGTATATTACTTTCAATTCTGTCTTTGCTGAGATTATTTCTTCTTTTTCAATGTTTCTCTATCTCCTCCCGTTTTACTTATTTTTGTTTTGAATTAAATTTATTATTATTTAAATTGTTGGTTGTTGTATAAATAGTTTATAAGAATGTACTTTAATAAAATGAATATGTTGTGTACAATTTTCAAATAAATATGAAGCATGATTTCCCAGAGATCATGTGGTAACCTAGATTATCCCTATTTTGATTAGACATTAAATTTTATGATTTACATTCAGTTGTTGAAATATCTTCGCTCCCTGCTTGTACTAAAGGTCACCATAAAGGTTCATGTTATTCAACACGCACCATAAATAGAAAGTACTCTATATATACATAGCTATTTTTACATGCAATACCAGATGACAGAGTCCTTTCCTTTATTACTTTTAAGGTAGATCATGACAAAATCATGTATTTTAAACTCCGTGTCTAGTTTTAAAGTGAAATCCAAATTACCCGTGACTACACGTAAATCTCCCATTTATAGATAGTTTATAGAATTATATTTAAAGCAGTTACCGCTGTAGAATACCTTCAACTCATGTCAGGTGAAACAACGGACGTAATCGCATCAAAATTACAGCCAGGAGCTAATAAACCATAAGAACTAAGGAGCATGTCGCTATACAGGATTGCGTGTTTAAAGAGGGGAGCCGTGTGCGGGTAGCATCCCTGGATTACGGAAATCTTGAAAGACTCCACCGAACCGTTTCGCCTTATTTGCTTTTATGACGCATCATAACTGTTGCATAAACTCGATTCCATTGTAAAGTTGGGAATTTATGTTACCTACAGCTTTAGACAACAAATATGTGCCCTTTTCCCTGTATAGCCCTGTAATGTAACTATGAGAAAATAAATCCCCCATTTATTTTTGTTCCTATTATCTACCTCCGGCAAGACTACATCTTCCCGATAAACTGGGGCGTGGGGCTGCTTATACGAACTTTAAAGTGTATGAGGAAAACATTTTTTTTTTCCTGAAGTAGGTAAACAGGAGCATGAAATCTGCGAGTAAATGTCCCACATCACGTGTGAATATTTTTTTATTTTTATTTTTTTAATATGCTTGTAAGGTGGGAGTGTAGTTCATACAAGGGAAATATATGAGTCCCATTGGAAGCGGGAAAATATTTGCCATTAGCACGATAGCTGCTACAAATAGGCTGAGCTCATAAGTTTTACACTCGGAATTAATTACTTCGATGCAGTATACAAATGTAAACTCTGTTCTGTAACTGAAAAATGAAAAAAAAAAAACCTGCAGGCTACCGAAAGGGAGTTTTGAATGAAAAGTTAATGAGAATTGCGATAAATTCATCCCTGGTATATGGAACTGTGGAGGTGAGTGCAGGTGAGCAATCGTTATTTTTCGAATGGTCAGATGAATTGACCTAGTTATTTTCATATTTAAATCATACATCCTTGCGTAGTTCTGTTTTTCTTTTTGTTCGTGTGCAATACAACATTTGGGATTTGGAAAAAACTTTGAATTATATTACGCACATACATGTACACTCATTTTCACCGACTTTGTGACTAAGAAAATCTAAGAAATCAACCCCAAAACACCTTTAGCTGGGTTTATTATAGTAAAAAATACAGATAAGCGAACAAATAATTTCCTCAAGATGGATTTTTCTCTCTGAATTTTGTATTCTTTTCTATTTTTCAAAATAGAGAGAACGAAAACTAATTTTTTTTTAAAAACTTGATTCATGAAACGTTGAAATGTCTGCGCGGCATTCCTTAATCCAAATAGCATACGTCTAAATTCGAAAATATCAGAAGGTTCGTTGGTCATTAGTGTCTGATGATATGCTCTAACTGAATGAATTTTGGAAAACATTAAACAATCACATAAATTTAACGAAAAATTCTAATGTGTGGAATCGGGTATCGATGAACGCGGGTTAGTGATTGTGTTTAGAGTAAGTTCGGGTAATGTGGAATAGGCGGGTAATGTGGAATGGTGCCCTAATTCCGTTGTCATTTAAGAAAATGACAAAATTCTGCCATTTTATTCCAGTTTTTACAAGATCTATATCACAACAAAGAAACATCGGTACGAACGCACGCTTCATTGTCTTCAATTCTTAGAAATGTTTTTCTGTGTTCAAGTGAATTTTTGTTTCCGTCAAAAGAATTCTCGATAACTACTGATGTGTTCATAGTTTCTCAGTCCAGTCTTAGCAATTGCATAGCGTGCACGGTGCTTTAGCTATTCTACAGTGAGTGTTGGTGTTCTATTTAAAGAGTTGCGAATTATACATAACTAGAATTTCCAGCTTAGCAGTGTTCGGGTAATTTGGAATACTACAATGCGGCTAATGTGGATCACTATACCACATTACCCGCAAGGCTCAGCATTACAATGTTTTTATTTTGTTTCCAGATTGTATATTTTACGATGCCAAAAAGAGGTACGAAAGTGCGGAAATGGGAAGCTGACCATATGGAAAACGCGATTAAGGCTGTGAGGAATGGTGACATGGGCATTTTATTAGCAGCAAAGAATTTTAATGTACCCCGGACAACCTTGCAACGAATGGCCAGAAGTAGTAAAAGTATTAAGGAGCTTTTGTCTACTTGACCTAGTGCTTTACGTATTTCAAAAAAGACACCGAAATGTAATATCGTTTCGAACGGCAACCGGAACATCCTTGGACAGAGCAAATGGCTTCAATAGAGAAAATGTTGGAAAATTTTTAGATCTCCTCGAACAAGCATACACCCAACATCAGTTTCTTCTTGGAAGAGTTTATAACGTAGACGAAACAGGCCTTTCGATTGTGCAAACCACGCAGCCTAAGGTAGTTGGTAGGAAAGGAAAACGGCAAATAGGAATGATGACATACGCAGAACGTGGTTCACTAGTGACTGTGGTATATTGCATGAGCGCTGGTGGAAATTTTGTGCCGCCATTTTTAATTTTCCCAAGGAAGAAGCCAAACCCCGTTCTTTTAAAAAATGCGCCACCCGGGTCAAAGGCAGCGTACCACATATCTGGATGGATCCAGCTTCCAATTTTTACAAAATGGTTCCTTCATTTTCTGGCCATCACAAAACCTACAAAAGACGATCCCATTCTTCTTATTTTGGACGGCCACTACAGTCATACAAGGAATATTGAGGTCATTGATCTGGCGCGGAAAAATTGTGTAACAATTATCTCCTTACCACCACACTCGACCCATAAATTGCAACTTTTGGATAAAACCTTTATGGGTAAGCTTAAGGGAGATTACAATGAGGAAATCAGAAAACTTATAAAAGCAAATGGGCGAAAAGTTACCCAATATGACATATCGGAGCTTTTTGCAAAGGCTTACCTAAAGGTTCAAATAGGCCAAATTGCTGTAAATGGTTTTAAGTGCACTGGCATTTACCCTTTTGATCGAAATATTTTCGACGATATTGATTTTATTGCTACAGCAGATGAAAAAACAATTAAACAAGTTTATACTCCAACTGGAGAAATTCAGCATGATATATCGATGAGGCCGACACTACCACCACCTGTACATTCACCCAGAAATCGAGAAAATCAAACTGAGATTACGGAAGCTCACCCCCATACTGCTTTGTCGCAACCGCCAGAACCAACACCTGGAACAAGCAAAATGATGTTTACTCCCTGGCAACTAGTCCCATCACCAGCATTAAAAAACGCTGACACTAAAAGAAATCCACGAAAGTCAGAAGCAACCGTCTTGACTGGATCACCTTACAAACGATCCCTGGAGGAAAGTCTTGCTGCTATTCAAAAATGTTCAAGAGGAATGAAAACATCACTTAAAAAACCCAAGTCAGGTCCTGTTCGGAAGCTTTGTGAGATACATATTGTCCCCGAAAGACCACAGAGAGTAATCAAGCCTATCAGAAAAAAGAAACCAGCGCACAGATGTGACAGTTTTAGCAGCGATTCTTCGTGCAGTCTTAAGTTTGTGGATACTGAAGATGACATTGTCGATGATATTCCTCCGTCTCCAGACAACATTTGTGTTTTTTGCAATTTTTCCTGGGGCAATGACAACCTACAAAGGAAGTGGATACAATGCATTCAGTGCGATATAACCTGGGCTCATCTTGTGTGCACCCCTGATAAAGGGGGAGTTTTTGTTTGCGAATCTTGCCAAAATATATTCATTTAAATTCTTACTTTTTTGTGTAGATATGTAGAAAATTTCAAATATTATAGATAGCAAGTATTTTTGTTTTTGTTTTGAGACGGATTCATTTCTTTTTCTTTTATAAAAATTTTTTGCATTTTTAATAAATCTTGTGAATGTGTACTTTACAATTTGGTTTATTTCTGAATACAAAAAACGAAATCGTTATTCGATGAAATCTGGTCGGGCAGTCTGGAATAGTATTCCACATTTACCTCCATAGATATTCCACATTACCCGCCTAAAATTTTTTCCTGACATTTTAACACAATTTCTGTTTTCTTCAATGTCGCTTTTATACATACATATAATTTTGTGTTATGCTTTGTTATGACACATAGACCCTTCAAAGAAATATTATTAAGAAAATATAGCTTTACCATACGAATGAAATAAGAGCTAAAAGAATCATTGGTATTCCACAATACCTAATCAATACTCTAATCATCTATAATCGGTGTAAGATCGCCAATCTATAGAATTTCTTTTGGATACAATATAGGCTAAACTTCTGAAATGGGGTTTCGCCCAATTAAATAACGACTATTATAGGAATGATATGCTAAGTAATTCCACAACATACAATATAGGTCATGTCATTATATGCGGAAATGCTATTTAAGGACGAAAAGGACTTCCAAATTTTTGAAAATCTCTTTGCAATATCTCAAGAATTACAGGACATGTCCAAGCAAGATTGGTATCATTTCAAAAGAATGTTACTACCTTTTAAAAGAGTTATAATTACATTCCAACTTGTATGGCACTCTTCGAGATATAATATCTGGTGGGAAAACAAAAGTACTCCTACTACTTAAGAGAGGAGAGTTTAAAATGTTCACAGAGCTTTTCTCAGGTCACTGCTCCTTGTGGTATCACCTAAACCAGAAATATGGGCTTAGCTAAGATTTCATCCAGCCACTTCTGTCAGAATGCTCATGAAATTTCAGAGTACCTGCTTTCCTGCATAGATACCACCTCGAACATGCTTCACCTCCATCAAACCACGTGTGGAATACCAATCCCAGAATGGTTGTGGTCTTTATTAACAGTCTAAATCTAGAAAGGGAGCAAATAGAACGCAGACTCACAATAGCTCTTTGAGGTCGTACTGAATATTAGGCTAATGCCTGCACATCCTATTAGGTGCTCTACAGTGCATAGAAAGCTGGCTCAGGAGACAGGGTGTTTTTTAATAATAATTTATGTAGAAAGTTGAGCGCCACGTGATTATTTTCCTTTTTAACGGGTGTGTCACGAAACTGGTTTTGGTATAACCAGATTCTATTACCGAATAACCGAACTCAAACTTCACACACAAGAAAAATTATCAAAAAAAGTAATATATTACGAATAATTCAGTAATGTTTAATAGTTTTTTGTTTGTTTTCGAATTCAATCTTATGCTAGGTATAAATTTAAAATATATAAGACCAAAACCAACACTAGAAATTAATGAATCAATGCATATTTTAATTTAAACAATGCCAGTCAGCCAGTACCAATAACACTGTTACAAAAAATAAAAATAAACTCGATCTATTTTTGATGAGACAAAGAAAAAGATTGAAGATTGTAGGTCTAGT
Organism: Dioctria rufipes; assembly: GCA_963924295.1. Taxonomy (NCBI): domain Eukaryota; kingdom Metazoa; phylum Arthropoda; class Insecta; order Diptera; family Asilidae; genus Dioctria; species Dioctria rufipes. Next base: position 33,485,181 of record OZ002742.1, read on the forward strand.
GGAGCTAGAAGTAGTGGCATACTAGAAATTTCTCATACACCCTCAAAATCTCAATTTAGAGCAAAAAACCGATTATTTGCTAGGTACATGTACATAATAATTTATTACTCCGCCATTTTTAATTTCATGTCGAATTTTTATATGGTATAGAAAAGAAGAGAGATAGGCCTTTGTAACCATATGTTGCGATGAAAAGTCACGAAGTTACAGTCAAAAAAATTTCCAAGTTTACCATTTTTTACACATTTTTTCAACTTTGACAACAATTTGATAGCTTATTTTGCTCTACAATATTTTTCTTTCTGTTCATATCAATAGTAGCGAATTCGACTCCGCGTCTAATGAGCATTTGTTAACTAAAATCGATTGAAGTTTTACTAATTAAGCAGCTAAATTGGCGTAAAATATTAATTACAGCAACAGTTGAAGAAGTACTGGGTTTTAATAGTGAAAACTGTGAATTCACGAAAAATGCAACAAATAACAGCAAATAACAAAAACAAGACGACCAAATTCAACAACACCAATTTAGAATTACGTTTCATGACGCATGCCTTTGCATATGATACAGCAGTTTCAATTCTTTTACGTTGGAACTGCGTTTGAAAACATTCTTGTAAACCGTTAAAAATGAACGTGTTTATTTTCAATTATATCGCGTTTAATACGACCTGAAATTGGTGAAAAGTGTGGTATCTTTCGGAGATGAAAATAATAAAACAGCACTGCGGTATACTAACTTTAATTTCAATTACCGCATATCTACATTATTACTGAACTAGAAACTAGGTATGATATAAATATTACTTTGGAGTGACGATCTGGACTCGTTGGCGGCCGACTGCAGAGAGAGCCTTCAATGTCATCAGGGTCAAGTTCATGACGGCAACCGCCAGGCTGAGTATCCGATTTCTGACAGCACTGCCAGATATATCAAAAAGCACTTATTTTTCTCGGTTGCGTTTAAAAAAAAGAAGCATTTTGACTGCAAGTTGATGAAAATATATTAAATAAAATGTGCGACAATTGCAATAAGTTTTGCTACATCTGTGGTTTGTTTGTAGATAGAAAACACGGGTTAAAATTCAAAAACGATTTCTTCAATTGTGTATATACTGCCAGACGCTGGTATGAACCAGAATACGTTTGTGTAGTGTGCTCAACAAAATTGAAGTTTCGGAAATCAAAAACTTGTAATAAGATGCTAATGTCTTTTTCTGTTCCGATGATATGGCATCGTCAAACTTATCATAAAATAGGCGATTGTTCTTTTTGTCAAACAGACGTCAAACGTAATCATTATTCAACGCGCAAGTGCATTTAGTATGCTGATGTTACGACTACAACGAAACTAGTACCCCTCGATGTTACAGTTGAGCTAACTGAAGGTGAAGCATAAAAAAAAAAATTTATAACGGTGTTCAAACTGGTTTCGTTATTGAAAATAAGGATGTAAGGTTTCTTCCATCAGGATCACATTTAATGCAGTATTAAATGCAGAATATCAGGATCTTGTACGCGATCTCCGACTGTCACGAAGACAAACTGAAATGCTCGCTTCTCGATTGAAGCACGGTTTCCAAGAATGTTTTTAAATGCAACTCCAACGTAAAAAAAATTAAAACGCTGTATCATACGCGAAAGCACGCGTCATGAAACATAATTCTAAATTGGGGTTGTTGAATTTGGTCTTGTTGTTGTTGTTTTAGTTATTTAGCGTTATTTGTTGCATTTTTCACGATTTCACAGTTTTCAATGTTAAAACCCAGTACTTCTTCAACTGTTGCTGTAATTAACATTTTACGCGAATTTAGCTGCTTAATTATTAAAAGTTCAATCGATTTTTGTTAACAAATGCTCATTTGATGCGGAATCGAATTCACTATTATTGATATGAACAAAATAAGCCATCAAATTTTTGTTAAAGTTGAAAAAATGTGTAAAAAATGGTAAACTTCGAAATATTTTCGACTGTAACTACCACATAAAAATTCGACATCGAATTAAAAATGGCGCAGTAATAAATTATTATGTACATGTACCTACCAAATACCCGGTTTTTTGCTCTAAATTGAGATTATGAGGTTGTACGAGAAATTTCTAGTATGCCACTGCTTCTAGACCTACAATCTTCACTATTGGTCCATTCGTTTGCATGCTTGGTGTAGTCCGGAACTACACTCAACTACACCAAACCATTCGTTTGTAAGGTGTACACTAGATTGAATTACAAGCCATTCGTTTGCTTGTCAAAATGCGGTGAAGTGTACACTGAGTGTAATTTTTCTGCACCATCGAAATTATGGATGTAAGCAGTGTAGAAGAGATGATTTGACAATTGTCATTTGCTTAGACTATAAGGTAATTTTTTAGCAACCATAATAACTGAAGTTAATAAATTGATTTAGGTAAAAAACAAGTGCGCTTAGTAATCTATTTAATTAAATTGATTTGAGTAAAAACAAGTTCGTTCAGTGATGTAAATAATTAAATTGATTTGTGGTAAAACAACCAAATAAGTCTACTTAAACAATTAAATAGAATTTTGACAAATATAATAAGTATTTTTAAACAATAAAAAATGAATACCGTGACATTAGTTGACCTGGTGGGCGGCTCTGCGAACCAAAATATTTATGTCTACACATTTTACCACCACTTCATTCGTTTGCGAGGACCGCACTGAAAAAAAAACTGATTTCTGGTGCTGGTGTAGAAATACACTTGACAGTTCTCAGTTACACTTGCACCGAAGCAAATGAATGGACCTTAGATCTCGTCAAATTTCGCTGTAACACAGTGTAATTTAACGCAACGGTTTTTTTTAACTTAAAACTAAACTTAACTTTTAAATTTTATTTTATTCCTGCCTTTTTAAATTAAATTCTGTAGATTTCAAAACTATGCACAGGTATAGTGCCCCTTTCCCCTTTCTTTTCTACGTTCAAGTTCTCCTTTCCTTTTGTTTTTTTTTTCTTTAAATTTAGTAATTTTTATATCGGACTTTTTTAGAAAATATACTTTTATTTTAACTTTGCGTACTTTTAATTTATTTCGATTTTATTTTTTTTTTAAAGCACATCTGCCGTATTCATTAGCTCGAGAGAAGAGAGCTGAAAACTTTTCTTTATCCCGAACTTAGAATATAGAGACAACAGAAAGTGTTGATACCTGTAAAATTCGTGTGCATGAGAGTGGATTTTTTCAGGGTCCCGTGAAGTAGGTCAGCATTATATTGAAGAAAGAGACAAATATATTTTCAGCTGTCAAACGAAATTTTCTAATTTGCAACTATTTGTATCTAATTTAAAACTTGTGAAAAGTGAAGGGTCTTTTATTCAAAAGTAGTGCTAAATAAAGTAAGTAGTGTAAGGAATTATCTGTTGATATTATAGTGATAAATTTCTAAGTTATGTTCATGTTTTTTCATAATGAAGTGTTCGGTGAAAAATTGCCACAACAACACCAAGGTACGACGTGAGAAATCATTTTTTAGGCAAATATAGTTAGAAAATATTATTTTGTGTACTTTACACACCATTTTATATTAAATTAAAAATACATAACAAAAACGATGAAATATTGAAAAATTCCTTCATCCACCGAGATTTGTTTACGTTTATGACAGCTGATAAACTCCCAGGGTATGTTGGCGTAGTGACATCGCATAAGAACATTTTCGATGGGGCAAACGCAATATTTTCAACCATATATCTTGTTGCCCCGTTCTCTATATTGATTCAACTACATGGCTTGACTGAGCTTTCACTACAGCGGCAACAGATACTAACCCAACCAGAATTTGACTACGATAAATTTGGCTTATCACACTTCCTGTATTCTCTATATTCTAAGATCCCGAACATAGAGCTATCTGCCAGAGTTTTGATGTGAGTGCTACTTATAGTACTTTCGAGTTCGCTAATTTAATTGGTTAAAAAATTATTGCGGATTTTTTTTTATGGTTGCGTTCAGTAAATTTTAAATTTGTGTGTTTGTTCTTTTGTATTTTTGTTTTTTTCCTTAAAGGGTATCTGGACTGAGCGTTTATGTGAAACATGTCATTTGAACTACTAGAAATGTCGAGCAGTAAACAAAAAACAACAACAGAATCTTAATATATTGAACATGCGCGGCTGAATGACTTTGCAAGACTAGTAACTAACTGCCTTTAGCCATGAAATAGAGAAATGGGACTAAAAATTCATATTTGCAATTACACTTTAAAGATTTAACAATCTATAGATGCAAATTCAAGCTATATATTTTAAGATTGAGAATTCAGTACCTGCATGAACAAGAAAAAAAACTTAGTAAGATCGTACTACAGGAATTTGCTTATTGATTTTTAACTAAGAATACAAGTATTTAAAATTTTCGTTATACTATCCGAGTATATTAGGTAGCTTATTTTACACAATTTTATAATCTCTTAAGTAATTTTACAAAGGCCATCCAGTTGGTGGTACCAGTAACGTGTACTACCTCTGTGTGTGTGTGTGTGTTTTTTTTTTTTAATCAACTTCATATTCATTATCGTAGGTTTTTTTTATATTTTTATAACGCAATTAACAGATTTGCAAAGTTCCAGCGATATGCGATGACTTAGACTGATAATCGCTTAGATTTGTAAGGACAGGCGAATTAGAATGCAGCAATAAAAATGTTCCTTTATAATACGGAGGGTACCTACCAGATCCTCCCTATAATTTCGAGACTGTGACCAGTTGATATTACTGTAGTAAATTTCAAATATCAATCCGAGGATAGAGGAAATCATCGCATATATCCGCAGTAAACCAGTTTTACAAAAACACATAACAATGCTAGGATGGACTACATTCCTTACACTGAATACTCACATAAAGATGAACTTCCTTGAGGACCTTAACAAACCCTCCATAAATCTAATCTAATCTACCCTTAGCGTCTTTTTTGAGAAACTTAAGCTGTTCTGTACTATTTACCATTTTGAACGACTTGCGCAACATGGTTTTGTGTGATTGAAGATTTAGACTAACTTCGAATTTTTCTGGAAAATCGCTAAAACTGCAAAATTACAGAATTAAAAAAAAACAAAATTCATTATATTGGACATTTTCTGATGTAAAATTTGAAAGTCTTCCTTTTATAGAAATCCATTTTATAACAATTGTCTTTACCTCCTACATTTCTTCAGTGTTTCATATTTTTTATTAGTGCTTGGTATATATTCTAAGTGGTATAGACTAATTGTCTGTGTCAGGATACCTCTAGTCATAAATATAATATTCTTAAAGCCATTCACAGGATGTACTAAAGCTAACTACTAGGTTTTCCAATAAGAGGCGTTATTTTGATATTCAAAGAAACATGCCATTTTGTGAGATATGATCGGATCTTTATTTCATTATAAAGAGGAAGGTATGCCGTTAATAATGGAAAATAACATCAGCCAAATGACCACCACGACCACGCCTACAGGACCATATCCTTTTCATGAAATTTTCCATAACCAAATCGCAAAGTGGCTGCCGTATGTCCTTGATAGCCTCACGAATTCCATCTTTGAGGTCTTGAATCGACGCTGGGCTGTTGGCGTAGACCTTCTCTTTCACGTGGCCCCAAAGGAAGAAGTCGCAAAAGATCTCGGTGGCTAATTGTGATCACCTCTTCGAGAGATAACACGGTCCGGAAACTTTTCTCGTAAAAGATCAATGGTTTCGTTGCTTGTATGGGACGCAGCGCCGTCTTGTTGAAAGTAAACGTTGTCCAGATCAATACCATCCAATTCCGGCCATTAAAATCATTAATCATCTGTCGATAGCGCAATCCATTCACCGTAACTGTTGCTCCAGCCTCATTTTCGAAAAAGTAAGGTCCAATGACCCCGCGGGACCATAAACCGCACCAAACAATCACACGTTGATGATAGAGAGGCTTTTCAACAATAACTCTTGGGTTTTCCGAGCCCCAGATGCGACAATTTTGCTTGTTGACGAAGCCATCGAGGTGGAAATGGGCCTCATCACTCAAGATGAGTTTTCGATGGAATTCCGGATCATTTTCATGCATTTCAAGTACCCAATCAGCAAAGACTCGACGTTGCTGATGATCGGCCGGCTTGAGTTCTTGTGTTAACTGAACTTTATAAGCCTTAAGACCCAAATCTTTAAGCAAAATACGGTGTAATGACGTTTGTGGAATGCCTAATTCCAAAGAACGACGAGGAATGGACAAACCTGGGTTTTCTTCAACACTTTCGGCTACAGCAGCAATATTCTCGGCTGTTCTTGAACGACGTGCACGGGTTTTATTCTTCACATCACTAACTTGTCCCGACAGCGCGAATTTTTCTACCAATTTCTGTATTGCGTTTGGACAAGGTGCTTCACGACGACCCAAAAATGTTCGAGTTTTACGAACCGTCTCTGCCACATTTTCACCATTTTTGTAGTGAATTTTAATAATTTCAATGCGTTGTTGAATCGTGTATCGTTCCATTTTTATTAATGGTGTAGTTTCTACTTGTCAAATGTCAAAAAATGACAGCTCCAAAAGTGACATCTACCGAAATAGCGGGCTAATTAAAATAACACCTCTTATTGGAAAACGCTTTATTTATGATGTTACAAGAGCGCATTTAAGGCTTCCTAATATGATCCTTAGGATATCCCACCTATAGACGTTGGTGTGATGCTCTATATATTATATTATATTAAGGCTCGCAGACGTGAATAAGAGTTCCTACTCTGATCCCTAGGAGACTTCTGAGGAAATTAAATAGATGTCCTCTAAATTTATTTAGTTTTTATTAGTGATAATTTGAATTATACTGTATTTATTATCAAAAATACTGTTAACCATATTGCTATCGATTTAAATGTTAGCTTTGTTGAATTTTCGAGCTCTTCCTCTAACGCTATTGACCAAAACAAATTGTCTTATTTTTATGATTTTAGGAAAGCCAATTATGCTGCTATCAATGTAGCCTTAAGTGCGCACAATTGGGAATCTTTGTTTTCCATGAATACTGTATTTGCTGCTAATTCTTATTTTCTGGAAGTTCTTTACAGCTTGTTTGTTTTGTATGTTCCTCTCACTAGAAGGAGAAATAATTCTGCTTTTCCGTGGATGAACTATAGTTTGAAGAGACTGAGGAATGCACGGAATAAGGCTTATAAGAGATTCAAACTGTGTGGTGTGAATGAAGATCACATGCATTTTAAAAGGCTGCGGAAAGAATTTGATTTCTTAAATAAGTTTCTGTATAGTCAATATTTGGCATCGGTGGAGGCTAGTATAAAGATAAATCCAAAAGCTTTTTGGTCATTTCTAGACAGTAAGCGTAATTCGTATGGAATTTCTTCTTCTATTGGCTTTAAGAATAAAACTGCGGATAATATTTCAGATTCATGTGACCTTTTTGCGGAATACTTTGAGTCTGTATATGTGGAGGACTTAGGCTTTCCCATTGACACTGAGATTACCACACATATCTTCTCACGGGTCAACTTGGGTTCAATGTATGTGTCTACGGAGGATGTAAACTCAGCATTGGCCAATGCTAAGTGCAGCCACTCTTCTGGTCCTGACAACATTCCAGCGATATTTCTAAGTCAATCCCGTGATCCTATTTCGATGCCTCTTTCATATGTTTTTAATTTGTCGTTATCCTCGGGACTGTTCCTCAATGAGTGGAAAATTTCATACGTTCGTCCTATACATAAAGCGGGTGCTAAAAACTGTGCCAATAATTACCGTCCTATTTGTAAAATCTCTGCAATTCCGAAGCTATTTGAAAGTATTATCTCTGAAAAAATTTCTTTTCTAGTTAAGGAGTACATTTCTATTCACCAACATGGGTTTGTAAAAGGACGCTCTACAGCAACCAATTTAGTTTCCTATGTCAGCTTTTGCTTAAATGTCCTAGAACAAGGTAGTCAGGTTGTAACACTATATACTGATTTCGCTAAGGCATTTGATAAGGTCAATATTCGCCTGCTTTTATACAAACTTGAGGCGTTTGGATTCCATTCTGCTCTTCTTGCATGGTTCGCTTCCTACTTGACTAATCGTATACAAATTATCAAAATTAATGATGTGTACTCTCGACCGATTTTGGTACATTCCGGTGTGCCTCAGGGGAGCCATCTAGGGCCCCTTCTTTTTATTATATTTATCAACGATGTCTTTAACATCTTTGAATTTTCCTCTGTTCTAGGTTTTGCTGATGATCTAAAAATTTTCATGGAAATTGTTGATATGTCTCAAGTATCCAATTTCAAATCAGAAGTCGATAAATTTGCGACATGGTGTCATCTTAATCATTTGTTGATAAATTCTTCTATATGTAAACACTTTATGGCTACTAAAAACGTAACACCAATTAATTTTGAAGTGTCTATCGATGGGATTAATATTCCTAAATGTAGTATAGTTTCGGACCTTGGTGTTATTCTAGATAGTAAATTTACTTTCTCCTACCACATTGATTATGTAGTAAGTCAAGCTAATTCTCGGCTTGGTTTTGTTAAACGTCGGGCTAGTGAATTCTTTGATCCATACACGCTTAAGGCATTATTTTCAGCTTTCGTTAGGCCTATTTTGGAATATTGCACGGTTGTATGGGATCCGTACTAGGTAACGCATTCTAACAGAATTGAAAATGTGCAACGGAGATTTACCAGGTTTGCTCTTAGGAGACTTAACTGGACCGGTGAATTACCTCCTTATGATGCCAGATGCCAGTTGATTGGCTTACAGAAAGTGTCTCTCAGACGTAAAATTTATAATACTATGTTTATTAGAGATGTTATTGAAAACAGGATTATTTCTCCTGATATTTTAAAACTTATCCATTTATATGTGCCAACTAAGCAGATAAGACTGCGCCCCATTCTTTTTGCAACTTTCCATAGAACTAATTATGGCCTCAGTAGTCCATTAAGTCGTTGTATTCGGCAGTTTAATTTGTGTAGCAGCATAATTGACTTTAGTCAAGATAGAGTTTCTTTTAAAGCCTCTGTTTCGGACTTTCTAGAAAGCTTGCTATAACTATAAAATTACTTTTTGTTACATAGTAGGTTAGTTTTTAGTTGACGTTCTTACGAAAACATAATTTTAGTTTTAGTATATGCATGGTCTGTTGATTTTGGAATCTGTAGACTAAGAATAATAAATAAATAAATAAATTGCATTATATTATGTTACTATGCCCTGCAAAACACATCCAATGCTAGTATTTAGGATATACATACTTAAATACGTTTAAAAAATATGGCGAGAGTGGACATCTAGTTCTCGCTGATATTAAACTGATCAATTGCAATATTCCATGAGAATGTACCTGGAATAATTTATTGATGTCACAATGCTGCCTGAAAGGTAATTCAATTAACTTTACACCTATCTACAATTATCTTAAAGAAAAATTTTCCGTCATGTACATGTATCCACAGATGAAATGTGATTGGTGGTTGCAAATACCGTATAATCTTATTTTATATGTTTTCTTTACAACAAACATAAAATTTCATACAAATTATAAACTGTGCCAACACAACATCTGCTACCAAAAATCTGCCCAATCTGGTTTCAGAGAATTAAATCAGGACTGATGATGTTGAAATATCCTCACCCCATAATGCAAAATTATTCATAAATCACTTAACCACCGAAAAGAAATCCAAATCGTCCTGACGCTATGAATGCAGACAGGATGTCTGCAGATTGCGGTTTGCTTTCAGAATAGGAAGAATGGATACAATGTGTGCAGACCAGATGTAGCCAACTGCAATTTGATGAAATTCTCTGGAAAAACATTTGGAAATCTTTTCTCTCTGGGAAAAAGCACGAGGCGAGTGAATAAGTGATTTTGACCACCTTTTTTGGATTTGCTACTTGCTTTCTAAGCTCTCTCTGTGTAAGGAAATAAAACAACAAATAAGGAAAATTTATTATCGTTGCATGTACCATACAGAGATAAGGAGGCAGATGTGTCACCATGTTGTGCACTATAATAGTGTGTGGGAGTAAAATTACGCGAAAAGGGTTGGTTTGTAATTTGATTAATTGTTTCGACTTCCTTAAGTTATCGAATACTAGTTATATAGTGCATACTGCAAAATACTGCTATGAGCAAAACCTCAATTAAATTTGCATACGCTTGCATGGAAACGATACATTTTTTTCGAGGTTAGATTTCAAGCTTTTTGTCGTTAATTGATGTTGCTGCTGCTGGTGCTACTATTAATAATTCAGAATGGCCGTGAAAAGCTCGTCTAACTAATTATTGCTTTTGGACCAGAACCAGAACCAGCTCATATAGCACAAAAATAAAAAATTCTCTTTCAAATCCATGACCTTGGCTATAAATATTTCCTTTGACTGATATCAAATGAACCGAAATTTCTGTGCTTCCAATCTGAATATAATTTTCCTCTAAAGGTAACCAACGTTTGCAGTTTGGATGTATACTGCACTTATATAAATATGTACACAGACATATACATGTATAACTTTTGAAAGTTCCATAAAAAACAACACTTGAACTACAAAGAAGTTACAATCAGCAAATATTTTCATCAATCTTACCCTTCTATGTCAAAGGTATGCTTAGATATAATAGAATCCAGCTATTAGCAGAAACAGCTGTTAATTGGATGTTTTTCAACTGAGAGCATAATGACAATGGAGTGGGTTACAGTAGAGGGGACTATGTTGCAAAAGTATAGCTAGTGATCATTGCTAAAGTGCCCGGTAGAGTGAAAGTATGGCAACGACCTTCTACTTACATAAAACCGGTAGGTACTATGTAACTGAAATAAGAAGGAGGAAAGCATACGTGGAAATTGGGTCAAGCTTCCTTCCTACCCGAAATATCATGAAAGTGTAAAAACCTTCCTTTGAAGGAATTTCATTTACAGCTCCGTTTTTCAAATCTTAATTAAGTTGCTGTAAAAATTGCGAAGGACTGTTTCTACTACTTCAGCTCCTTGTAGGTCTAACAAAGTTAAATTTTAAATAAATGTGAAAAATTGCTTGTAGATTCTAAAGGGTTTTCCAATAAGAAGTGTTATTTTAATTAGCCCGCTATTTCGGTAGATGTCACTTTTGGAGCTGTCATTTTTTGACATTTGACAAGTAGAAACTACGCCATTAATAAAAATTGAACGATAAACGATTCAACAACGCAATGAAATTATTAAAATTCACTATAAAAATGGTGAAAATGTGGCAGAGACGGTTCGTAAAACTCGAACATTTTTGGATCGTCGTGAAGCACCTTGTCGGACCGCAATACAGAAATTGGTAGAAAAATTCGAGCTGTCGGGACAAGTTAGTGATGTGAAGAATAAAACCCGTGCACGTCGCTCAAGAACAGCCGAGAATATTGCTGCTGTAGCCGAAAATGTTGAAGAAAACCCAGGTTTGTCCATTCCTCGTCGTTCTTTGGAATTAGGCATTCCACAAACGTCATTACACCGTATTTTGCATAAAGATTTGGGTCTTAAGGCTTTTAAAGTTCAGTTAACACAAGAACTCAAGCCGGCCGATCATCAACAACGTCGAGTCTTTGCTGATTGGGTCCTTGAAATGCATGAAAATGATCCGGAATTCCATCGAAAACTCATCTTGAGTGATGAGGCCCATTTCCACCTCGATGGCTTCGTCAATAAGCAAAATTGTCGCATCTGGGGCTCGGAAAACCCAAGAGTTATTGTTGAAAAGCCTCTCTATCATCAACGTGTGACTGTTTGGTGCGGTTTATGGTCCCGCGGGGTCATTGGACCTTACTTTTTCGAAAATGAGGCTGGAGCAACAGTTACGGTGAATGGATTGCGCTATCGACAGATGATTAATGATTTTTTATGGCCGGAATTGGATGGTATTGATCTGGACAACGTTTACTTTCAACAAGACGTCGCTACGTGCCATACAAGCAACGAAACCATTGATCTTTTACGGAAAAAGTTTCCGGACCGTGTTATCTCTCGAAGAGGTGATCACAATTGGCCACCGAGATCTTGTGACTTAACACATTGCGACTTCTTCCTTTGGGGCCACGTGAAGGAGAAGGTCTACGCCAACAGCCCAGCGTCGATTCAAGACCTCAAAGATGGAATTCGTGAAGCTATCGAGGACATAGGGCAGCCACTTTGCGATTTGGTTATGGAAAATTTCATGAAAAGGATATGGTCCTGTAGGCGTGGTCGTGGTGGTCATTTGGCTGATGTTATTTTCCATTATTAACGGCATACCTTCCTCTTTATAATAAAATAAATATCCGATCATTTATAATAGAACATAAGAATAATGCTTGTCAAAAAACTAAGTTAACTAATGACGAGACAATTTACAAAATGACACGGAATAAATATAAAATACAAATTAGGTAGTCCTAAAAGGAATTATAAAAAAAGGATCGATGGAGTCAAAGATCAAAAGGAGATGTGATGTGTCATAAGAGAAACTGTATTAAAGAAATCAAAAGCAGACATATTTAAGATGGTGAAAGCACAAGCTGTAAGAACATGGCGGACAAATTCAATAAGCATTTCATAGAAAGTGTAGAGAAAATTAATAGTGCGATACCAAGAGAAAGCAGGTACAGATCTATGGAATCAGGTGAAAAAACAATTTCGTTTTATAATATTATCTGGTGAAGAAATATAAAAACTTTTTAGTGTAATAAACCAAAAAAGAGACTAGAACAATTTAAGTTCTAAAATGGTAATAGAGCAGTGACGAAATGGAAAGAAGAAATGGAGGAAGGTAACGCTATTCTAGCAATATTCTTAGATTTTAAGAGAGCGTTCAAGACTACAGACAAAAAAATTCTTTTATCAAATCTTGAAAAATATGGTATACAAGACAAGGAGTACAGTTTGTTTCGGAGCTATTGTGAATGATATGCTTTCCGAAACAGTTGAAATAAAATTGGGAGTACCGCAGGGATCAGTGCCAGTGGCGGATCCAACTAGGTGGCGCAGATGGTTCGCGCCCCTCTCTGAAAACCAAAGAAAAAAAATTGAAATAGATCTTCTGAAGTTTTCCTAACAAAATCTATTCTACTGACCTTTTTGTAAAAAATATAAAAATTTTTGGAAGCGTTCACTTTGATACGTTTAAGAACGCAGTCCTTATGGCAAGCGGCTTGACATTTGCTTCACTTCAGATCGTGGCTGTCTAAGCCTATTGAAAAAACAGGAAATGCTGATATCTTTAAAAATCTTGTACACGAGCGTGGCTTTTCTCGCGGTGTTTGAAACTGGACATAGCCTATTCGGGTAAAAGCGATAGGAGGTACCAAAGGGTCTTCGATATAAAGACAGCTTCTTAGAATATTATCGGTGGGTCAAAAAAGCGTTTCAATAAATAATTATAGCTCGTAATTGAAGAAATTTGGCGAATCTACACAACGGTAAACAAAATCATTGTATATTGGTGTAGTATGAGTTATTACATTTAAAGCAAACGATTTATATTGTTTTATTTCGTAAAATGTAATAGTTTTACTAGAATACTTAGTCCAAACGTTAAAGAAAAACAAAATATAAGTTCTGATTGGGAAACTCTCAATCAGTATCTTCATTGGTCCGTCTGTTTTGCTTCGAGGGATGTTGTTGAATATACATTAGAATTTAGTGATATTCTAAGTCTTGGCATGGATGAATACATTCTCTATTCCTACAGCAGGTCTCAACAATAGCAAAATCGCTTTTGGTTTAACGATAAATGCAACCAAGTAATAAGAGCGAAAGAGTCCATAATTCGCACCTATTAATTACATTCATACCCAGAATTGAAACACGTCTACAAGAGAAAATTTTTTTTTTTCGTCCAGAATGTTAAACTAAGAATCTTGGCAAGACTCAAGGATAGCAAAGGATTCTGGACCCTGCTCAAAACCATCAGGAACAGAACAGCTGTTCCGCATCCTTGGCCAAACCTAGACGTAAACTATATAATTTAACGCCTCGTTTGACTTTCGCGGATGGCAAAAGTATAACATTGAGTAACTTTCTTCGTTGAGAGTGGTAGCGTATCTGTTCGACCCGAATCTTTTAAATGATATGTTTTGCGCATTTGATATTTGCGAGTGATGGCGAGTGTCTTCGAATTTTTGATCTATTTCCACCTTATTTTTAAACCATAGTTTCACGCCCCCCCCCCCCCCCACATCCCTCTCACAAGAATCCTGGATCCGCCCCTGTTCAGTGCTGGGCGATATTATTGCTCTTGGTATATACTGGGTGGCACAAAAGTAATGACCCTATTTAGTTCAGCTGCAACTTCTTTTCTAAATTAGAAAACTAGAATTAGTTTTTTTATATTTATGAATATTCGTGCCATGAAATTTCGTCACATTAGGATTTGAAAATTATGAGTCTTAAATGGTGACCTCCAGAGTTGATGCACATTTCAACCTTATTTATGACATTTTCCATAACTTGCCGTAACACTTCCTGCGATATGTTCCTTATTTTTTGATGAATGTTTTCTTTTAGGGTTGCGAGAGTTTGTGGCTTGTTCACATACACCAGTGATTTCAAATAATCCCAAAGAAAGAAGTCTGGACATGTCAGATCGGGTGATCTTGTAGGCCAAGGCAAATCGCCAAAACGAGAGATAACATGGCCTGGAAAAGTGTCCCCTACTAAGTCCATCATGTCGCACGCTGAGTGTACTGTGGCGCCGTCTTGTTGGAACCAGATGTGCTCCAGCCCCAATTCATACTAACTTATCAAGAACTGACGTAATATGGGTTCTGTAGCGGTCGCCAGTGACAGTTATCGCATTTCCTGCAGCGTCTTCGAAGAAATATGGTCTGATCACTCTTTCATCCAGACGTCACCATAAAGTAACTTTTAGTGGGTGTTAAGGTGTTTCCTGAATAATGCGTGGTTTTTCAATTGTCCCAGAAGCGAGTATTCTGTTTATTGACATACCCCGAGAGATGGAAATGGGCTCGGCACTCATTACCAATTTTGATAAAAAAATCATCCTCTTCAAGGTTTAGGTTTATGACGCGCTGGCTGTACATTATATAAGCTCGGTGGTCAGTAGGCAGCAGCCGATAAGTCATCTGAGCTTTATACGGAAACATCTTCAAGTCTTTGACCAAAATACGCTGCAGAGTCACCTCGTTGATGTTTCTGGACACTCTTCTACATCTTCGCGTGCAGCATCGATATTTTCGGCTGAACGGCCAGACTTAAGTTTATCCAATATTTCGCCAGTTGCTTGCTTGTCGCATTATGCGACCATCCGGTGCCGGACGACGGGGAAATCGCCGACGAAATTCACGTTGTGTTTTTACCACTGATGAATAATTATTCTGTAAAAACATTGACACACGATTATTCCACGTTCTTGGGGAATATAACGGGTCGTGTTTATTTTCAGTAATTTTACGTTAGTTTACTACACAATTTTCAATATCAGAATGACAGGAGATGTCATATAAAAAAAAAATTTTAAGTAATTGCTATAGTTCCAGTACTTTTGCGGCACCCATTATAACGACATTAAGGGTGCATTGTGGCATTCAAAAATTAGACTTTTTGTTGATAATGCGTTGGTGTTTGTTACTGGTAAAGATGTAGAAGGAGGAATCATTAACGATTTAATAATGGATTTAAATAAATTAAGTGAATGGATTGAAAGAATAAATATTTAAAAAAAAAAAAATGAATTTATTGCCATAAGTAGTACCATAGATGGCACAAGAACTAGATGTCGCAAAGCATACCGCAGAAAAGTATACAGATTTTACATGGCTGGTCCATTCCGGAATAGACCACAACATGTTTCTGAGGCACCGAGAACAAATGTTGCTTTAACAGCAGTTTTGTATACATTTGGTCGACTGCCTCAACATGGTAGATGCGGGAAAATGATGTGCAGCACAACATATTCGGTGCGGTGGGTGGGGCGTATACGCATTCAGAGCGATCTTCATTCAATAGATGCAGATGTAGGCAATGCATCGGTTGCTGTGGCGACTGGAGATAAGCATAATCTGTGAATAGAGAAGTGAAGGAAGGGAACCGCAAAGTTTGTGTATGTGAATGAAGCCTTTTAATTGTATGCAAATGTATACAACACGTCAGCAAAAGACAGGGCCATAGACAAACTAATGCATACAAAGACTGGACTGGAAACAACGTAGAGAAAAAAAAACGGTTTTCTAGAATATAAAATTAACAATGCCGCGACGATGCCTCGACTTGGCACTTAATGACGTACCCAAAGAGTAAAGGCGGAATTACATTGGACGCAACGGAACGCAATTGAACGGAGAGAAATGTCAAATTTACGCAGTAAAACGGACGTCGAGGTTAGCTGCTTACAATGGACGCATGATTAATTGAAAGTGACAGTGACGTTTGACCCAAAATTTATAAACAAATATGGATAAAATCAAAAAACTCTTTTCATTCCATTTCCACTCTGCTTATTACACACTTACCGCAGCACAGTTTCGCTTGTCGGAACAAAATAAACAATACCAAAGCTAATTTGAGGTTATGTTTATCCGTTCAGTTGCGTTAATTTCAGATTTTATTAAACTTGCTGCGTACGACTGCGTTTTCGTCCGTCCACTGTGCGCAACTCCATTTGAAAAGCATACAAAGAAAACCGGTTTGACATTTCTCTCCGTTCAGTTGCGCTCCGTTGCGTCCATTGTAATTCCGCCTTAAGCCAGCAATGCCTCGCTCCATACAAAAACACCGTTGCCTCGACCCGATGAAGAAAATGCCACAATTGTTTCTAAGAAATTTACTGTAAATTTCTTCCTTCGAATTTTTATGCATTGGCCGAAGCGATGATCATTGCCTCGCTCCAATATAAAATCAACGTTGCTTCGACCTGATGTAGGGAAGGCCGCAATTTTTTCTTATAATTTATACGTACTTTTGGAGGGTGACAGTAATTTTTATGAGCGTAGACGCGTAGACACAAAATGTTTCGGTAGAATTTTTTTTCATTTTTCGCCCACGTGTTATTTTCAGGTAAAATATTTTCATAATGCGATGTAATTAACATACTAATAAAAAATACGAAATCTTTCAGGTAAAATGAACCCCACGTGAGTACGTGAGAGCTGAAAAATATGATGAAGTGGGTGGTGGTGGTGTAAGTAATTTTGGTATTCCATACAAACTGGGAAAGTTTCATCCAAGTCCATTAACAAAGAAAAAAACGAAAAAAACACATAAAATTAATTTCTTTCTTCGCACCTACCACCAGTGGTACATACCGCTCAATAGGACACTCCACCATACACATCCAGTAGTACATCCCGGCGGGAAAGCGTTAATGATGCTTTTTGATCGAAAAAATCACCTGACAAATTTTCAATCATAATCCCATCTTACTTTACCTTTTGCTTCCTTGGAAATTGTACACAAAATATTTTAAAACAAATTTCGTATTTTAAATAATAATTTTGAGTACAGATTGAAAATGTAATCTCAATTATCGTAAACTATAATGGGATACTACTAGCAGAAATTAATTCAAATAAGGATTTTATTAAGGTCCATTTATTTAGATACAAAGTCCTTAAATCCTAATAACTACACCAAAATAAAATGTATTTCTAAAAACGAGACAAGAGGAAGTAACGTTTACGCCCCACCCACGTTGTGCTGTGCATCATTCCTTTACTTTAATCAGTACAGCAACATGAAAAGAAAAATGATGAAAGTTACGTCGAGTGATTCATATTTTCCCGCATCTACCATGTTGAGGCAGTCGACCAAATGTATACAAAACTGCTGTTAAAGCAACATTTGTTCTCGGTGCCTCAGAAACATGTTGTGGTCTGTTCCGGAATGGACCAGCCATGTAAAATCTGTATACTTTTCTGTAGTATGCTATGCGGCATCTAGTTCTTATTCCATCTATGATTTATTTATTTATTTATTTATTTAGAACTTCATCAATGATCTGATTACTGAGTATACAAAAGTGAAATATAGCTATAAAATAACAAAAGCATACATAACCATAATAACGATAAAAAGTATACATAACAATAATAATGAAAAACAAGTAATATTAACTAAGCTGATCTCTTATTTGACTTTTTGAAAGATGAAAGTCAATGCAATCAAACTGGCGGTTAAAGAGATGAGACATTGATGAAACCGGCTCGTGCATGCCATAGTTTTTACTATGCTGAGGAACAACGAAGAAGTCACAGTTCCTCAAGGAGCGCACGGGAACCGATATATTGAAAGTATTTAAGAGCTCAAGGGAGTTTATCACTCCTTGTATACACTGAAATGCAAAGACAACCCTGGAAGTTTTACGTCTATTCTCAAGAGAATCTAATGGAAAGAGTTTAAGTCTGTCAACATATGGAGGCAGAATAATAGGGTTGTCCCAATGAAGTCCTCGCAGGGCAAATTGGATAAATCTCCGCTGGACAGCCTCTATGCGATTTATATATACAGAATAGAACGGAGACCAGACAGGACTGGCATACTCCAAAATAGGTCTAACGAATGTGCAGTAGAGGATCTTCGTTATGAATGGATCATTAAACTCTTTTGACCATCTCTTTATAAACCCCAGAGTAGCATTAGCCCTGGCCACGATTGAATTAATATGATGTTCGAAGGAAAGACGAGTATTAAGGAAGATACCCAAATCTTTGGTTTTGTCAAGTCTAGTTAATAAGCATCCATCTAAAGTATAATTAAACTCCAATGGCCTCCTTTTACGAGAAAAGGACATAGTAGTACATTTGCTAATATTAAGAGGAAGACAGTTAATAGCACACCATTTATGAAAGGTGTCTAAGTCCGAGTTTAAAATCCGCACTCGTTTTCATTAGAAACAATGCGGAAGATTTTGGCATCGTCGGCGTAGCTTAGAATTCTTGAATTAGCCAAAATCAGAGATACATCGTTGATGTAAATTATAAAAAGGAGTGGTCCAAGATGGCTACCTTGAGGTACGCCGGAAGTATTATTTATTTCGTCAGAAAGGGCTGAGCGGAATATGACTCGCTGCGTACGATCAGAAAAATAAGAACGAAGCCAATTAACAAAAACAGTATGAAAACCAAGAACAGTCAACTTGTGAATTAAAATTTTATGATTAATTCGGTCAAAAGCTTTACTGAAATCAGTGAAAATGCAATCCACTTGCTTACCGTTTTCAATAGCAGAAATGCAGAAATTAGTAAACTCCAATAAATTAGTCGTAGTAGATTTCCCCTTCATAAAACCATGCTGAAAAGAACACAGGAAGGGCTTGCAGTGGAAGTACAAAGCATCACAAACCAGGGCTTCAAATATCTTACCAATACAACTTAAATTAGCGACAGGTCTGTAGTTAGAAATGTCGCTCTTATTGCCCTTCTTGTGCAAAGGAATAATCAAAGAAAGCTTCCACTGTTTCGGAAAAATACCAGAAGTTAAAGATGAATTAAATAAATAACACAAAACAGGAACGATGGACGTAGCACAATGTTTTATGAGTGTGGAAGGAACGCCATCCGGACCGCCAGAAAAAATATCAGCTATGCTAGAAATGTACATAGAGACAGACGCTTCATCGAAAAACAGATCTTTAGGTTGAAGAGAAGTCAGCGGAAGCTTCGTCAAATGGGTAAAATCATTATAACTAATATCACAGTGGTTATCACAGAATGCAGTTTTAAAGAAGTCACCAAAAAGATTGGCAGTCTCTAACGGATCCACACTATCTAAGTTACCGAGTCGCAACGATGAAGGGTATCCGTCACAGTTGCGCTTAGAGTTAACAAACCTCCAAAATTGCTTTGGTTCAGCACGCAAAGCCGATCTCATTCTAAATACATAATCGTTGTACGAGTCAGTCAAACACGAAATTTACTGAGCACGCGAATTAGAATAAATAACGTAATCAGCATCACTCCTTGAGAAGCAGAACCTCCTCCAAGCTTTATTCTTTAAATTTTTAAGATGCTTCAAAGAGCCATTGAACCACGGTTGACAATTCGAATCAAGATTTGAACGAATAAGTGGTACACGGTGAGTAAAACAAAGAAATAATGTGTCATAAAACGAGTTAACAGCTTCATCAATGCCACGTTCACCCAGCACACTGGTCCAATCACAAGCGGATAACCATTCATTCATTTTATCAAAATCAGCTTTTTTAAAGTTATAACAGTAGTTACTAGAAGCATTAAATGATGAAGTTACAGGATCAAAAAACAAAACTACATCTAGTGCCGGATGATGACTTGTTTCAGGAACTATAGGAGTTAAACAACGCTTAACGAGAGTCCCATTGGAATCGGAGGAAAATACCAGGTCAAGAGATTTTCCCGAGTCATTAATAACGCCGCTAGACTGCATTAGGCCTGAAGAAATAATGTTGTCAATAAAAGATATGGCATGTTGAGGAGTCGCCGAGAAAGAAGGTAGCAAGCCCTCATCGTCCAGAGAATGTTCCCAGTTAACTTTAGGCAAGTTAAAGTCACCAAAAAGCAATAATTCATCGGCAGGCAGCAAAACTTCAGTAAGCCTATCAATACATGCAGCCAGCAAGTCAAATATCACAGCTGATGAGCATGGAGGGATGTAAACTGTTCCAATATATACATTTTTGTGTGAGAGCGTGAGAGCTACACATATAAACTCCAGATCGCCGGACTCAACAAAATCGATTAATGTGCATGGAAGGTTGCGACGAACGGCACAAAGCACTCCACCTCCAACAGGAGCATCCAGAGACAGATGATGGTGGTCACGGCAAAACACCAGGAACTCGGGACCAAAAAGCTCTGCATCTGCAATCTTTCCACATAGCCATGTTTCGGTCAAACAGACCACGTCAAAACATGAGTTCATCGAGCTTGTAAAAAGGCGAGTCATTTTGGACCGAAGACCAGTTACATTGGCGTAGTGGACGGAGATTTCGCCAACAAGTTTTTTGCCTTAGCAGAAGATCCAGAGCGCCCCCTTGGAATAAATTCACGCACAATAGAATTGTGGGGCCAAATCTCAGGAGAAAGGACCGCCTGAAACAGATTTTCCGGAACCAAAACTCTGAAGGACGCAGAAAATGAGCGTTTCTCACGATCATGTCGAGTAGTTAATATTTTGCAGGCAATCGAAGAGGTCGAAGTACCAACGCGTGATGAAATATGTCTGGTTATCTCATCCTCGGTAGTGTCAGGATGTACTCTGGATACGAAGACACACTTTGGTATCCTGGCTGGCCGCAGCGAAACAGCGTCCACAATTACAGTCGGAGTATCATTGGTGAAGGCAACATGATAGTATGTATAATGACGACTTATTGAGTTGATAGCGAAAGAATTTAGTACGTGAGTGAAATTAAGTATCTGGGAGTTATTAATGACAACAAATTAAGCTTTAATGGACATATTGACTTTATTTGTAAAAAAAAAAAAACTGGAAAAAAAGTCGCCTATTTTAGAAGAATTCGAAGAAATTTATCGACTTATAGTGGAATCAAAATATATAACATTTTGGGTATTGCTCTTTAATACTAGTAAGATGTAATAGATTCGCACCAATAAGAATGATGCTAGAAGCCTTAAAATGGTACTTCTTTTCATTTTTAAAATTAGAAAAGGTTGTCTACCGATTTATCTACAGAAGAGAATTAGGATGATATCAGATGTTTAGCTGCATAACTTGAGAGGAGCAGATGTACATAAATATTCGATTAGGCTTATTTAATAGAAATAGGACAAAAAATTCACTAACATATAAAGGAGTTAAAAAATTTTACGATTTACCATTAGAAATAAAAAGAGAAAGTAATTTTAAGATTTTTAAGAGAAAATGTGTTCAATATGTAAAGGGTAGAGCTGTTTAAGGAATTGATATGTAACTTAGGAACTAATAAATAATCATCTTATCTCATCTTATCTCTCTATTAAATGTGAAGCTCTCACGTCTTAAGTAAATTATTTAACGAACAATCACTAATAATAGCAAAATTTATTGTAAATATTTTTCAGTCCACTGAAACTTCCATTCACTTTGTGTTGTTTGCTCTGTAGGAAATATTCACTTCAAATTCATCACCATCAATAATGAACACATTCGCTATTTGAACACACTTCAATATTTACGGTCACTAATTTTGCAACACAAATCATGTATTAACTGTTAATAGGAGTGGATGGATTATAGCTATCGTTGCAGGTAATGCGATGACACTTTTGTATGAAGTAGGTACTCCTAGGTTGTAGAGTTTTTTCTAATGCAAACTAATCTCTATAGATGGCAGGTTATGCTAGTCCTAAGCATGGAGGTCGCTGTATTACATACACTCGATAGGAAATTTCTTTTTATATTTTAGTAAAAATGTCAAGTTAAAAAATCGTGCACATGGTGAAAACCGGATTAAGACAGACGAAATGCTGAGTCGTTTCACGCACTTCTTCCAGGCTATTGGATATTGTTATGGTGGCACTGTCTCAACTATAAAGCGCTAGTATACAGTCAGGACTATACCTAGCCCTTACGGCACTTTGGGCAAGCTGAAAGAACCCGTCTTTTCCGATACTTATTTAATAAAGCCAATTCCGATTAAATATTGTAATACAAAATTGAACCCAAATCAACAAATAATTGATAGTGGACGCGATGGTTCATCACTCCTAACGTATTTATTGACTGCATACCATTATAATTTTTATTTGATCAAAATTTATTTTTCATGCTTTTACTTTTCCAAATTCTCCAATAAGTTTCTGATAGTCGGTGCGATCACATAATTTGCTTTTAATAGTTATGATGGCCAAGTTTCTGGCTCATTGTTGATCGTAGATAATTTGTAATAATTTTCAGTACGAGAAACTCCACTCTCCTGACGCCACTGAAACGGGTAAACTCAGCAATATCTGCAATGCAATGACAAAATTGGATACAATCGACAGAATAACATTTGTTACGATTAAATTTAAAACTTCAATTGGAGATAGATCAGCAGGCAAGATCGCAACCAGATTTATAATTTCATCACACAGATAAATATCCATGTTCTCCTAATCTGTTAAGATTTTATGCAAATCTTTGTAGGTCTTCATTATTTCTTCTTTCGTTGAAGACTTGAGAGTTTGAATATCATACAGAAATTTGAAGTCTCTTATGTGCGCCTGTAGTTGTTGAAATCTCTCTTCCATTGGCTACTACAGCTGTATGAACGATGTGGTAAAAAAGTTCTGTTCTAAATTTTGCTTTCGGATCTGTTACACGTTCATTTCGAGTTTCGTATTTGAAATTGCGTTTCTTACGCCGAATGCGAAACGTGTTTTTAGGGGAAAATATCGGCTCTACCTCCACCTCAGATTCTAAGTCTTTCCTTTCGTTCAGTATTCTAGAAAAACTTTCTTCAGATCTGAGCATAAATCTACCATGAAAGGCTTTGATTAGTTGTCAAAAACATTTTCGAATTGGGGACAATGAAGAAAATTTCATATTTTTGACCGATTTTGTTCGGCAGCCGGACCACTGTGCATTTGTATGACTCGCGGAGTAATATATTACGTACAACTGGAAAAAAAATTGTATTTGAATTTAAAAATGACCAATTCATATTTGTGGCACTTAACATATTTTACATACTATAGATATTATTAATATTATATTCACTAAACCATGACCTTACAACAATACTCGCTTGGGGCAGAGAAGCGACTCGGATCTTGTTTAATGTTTCCACGACGCAATGCTGTCTGTTATCACACAACGCTGTCTGTTATCACTCAACGTACTGCAACACCCGCTCAACCCGTTTCCGTCGATGGGAAAGAGATCTCGAACTCGCCATCCCTTAACACCTTAGGAATTGAAATATTCAACAAAGTTGGTCTGATTACATTTTTAGTATTGCCAAAAACGCGATGAAATGCCTGGACTTCTTACAAAGATGCAAGAAATATTTTACTCCATCAGACTTGGCGCAAATCGATAAGTCTCATAATAGGCATTCTAGATTAGAATATAATTTCCTTATTTGGGCAGGGGCTGGACGTATTGCATGGTCCACGTTAGACAAAATCTAAAAGAAGGCCTTGCGGTTTATTGGCGATGACATATCAATAGCAACTATTGATTTCCTAGAACACCAGCGTAATGTCTGTTGCCTATCTCTCTTCTATCCCTACTTCTATGGCAATTGCTTTGACGAAATCCCTAGCCTAATCCCTTGTAGAATTCTTCCTATGCGCACCAAACAAGCTGTAACCCGAGCTCACACTCATACCCTTGAAGTCAGATTTGGCCGTATAGTGAAATTACGCGAATTCTTCTTAAGCAGGACAGTACGAATGTGGAACAGTTTGCCATCATTTGTTTTCCCCCTTAGCTATAGGCCGCAATCATTCAGGCGTAATATATACTGTCACCGCCTTGACTAAACCCAATAATCCGCAATTTTCTACCCTTATTTCTTTCCTGCCAAGATTATGCTGGCATCATAGAGTATCCCCTGAAATTTGGAATCATCATAAAATAAACATATGTTTATTAATATATATTTTTCCTGGGCGGAAATAGAACGTACACTTTTTAGATTCGGTGAAAGATGGAGAATAGACGAATTTCAGAACTTTTATTTTTAAAGATTGTAAATCAAATAATAAATACAAGAGTAAAAAACAATCGCCTCGTCCAGGGTTTGAAGCCGAGACCTTAGCGTTGCCATCTTTTTAATATTGAAAAGTCGTACGAAGACAACTTTCTAACCGTACAGGTAGCATTTTGGTAGTACAATCCTAACAATAAATTTAATTTTCAAAATTACACAGAGATGAATCAGTACACTCACATTAAAAGTAACAGTTGAGCATTTATGTTATTTTTCAATTAAAATAAATAAAACAACAAGTAGAAAAAATAAAAATTTCTGCTCATAACTTTGCAACTTTTAGATTTTGTATGAATTCCAAATATAATTTTCTGCACATACTGATAATTTTTTGAAGAAATGGCCTACATATGAAGCCAAAGTTTTTAACATTCTTAAAGAATCGGGAGCACACATACATGAATGCAAAGTATAATTATCACTAAATTAAAGTACATGAGCTATAGTTGCATGGATTTTTTTTTTTTTTTTATTTAATAAAATGGAATGAAAATACGTCGGTCGTCCTTGCTTTAATTAAATTATTACCAGCGACTGAAACTGGAAATAAAAGTGATTCGCGAAGTTCCTTCAAGAAAGAAAACTAAAAAACTAAAAATTATTTATTTTTTTTTTTATTTATTTATTTAATGGCCTGTTTTTTAAAAAATGTTCAGTGCATTTTACGTTATTCGTTTAATTAGCCTATTCAAACTAAGGCTTTACAAAAAAAAACAAAAATATATTTTCTTTTAACACTTTTAAAATAACTAACAAAAACTTTCATAAAAGACACTTTAATAAAAAATATTGGACAAAACCTGATGTGTCTTTAATTATTAAATTTGGATTTTAATATGTTTATAATTAATACTATTATTTTTAACTATACGAAAAATATATTGAACAGTGCAGCTTTATATTAAAACTTAAGGGCAGTATAAAACTAAATCTTACCAGAAAATTTTCTAGTCGTTACTAGTAGTTTCTCTGAAGCTTCAAGAGTTTCGTAGTAAGCTTTTTTGTGCATATAATCATAAACAAGTTTTAGTTTTAAACTTCATGAGTTTGTTGAAAATCCCTTTCAATTTCATAAGCTTTTTGCACAAAAGGTTTTGATTTTAAACAAAAAGGTTTCGAATTAAGACATTTGTTTTGTTTAATAACGAAACCTAATAGTTTTGTATTATTTGAAAATATATGTAATCTTTTTTTTTATTGGAACTAAGTATATAAAATCAATGCATCGATACAGTTTAAGAATTTATGTTTTATCAATAGTATTTGATTAGGTTATTATATTATAAAACAAAATGAAGCCTTATTTCAGCCAGAAGGCTGTTTAAAAAAAAAGTAACATTTCAATTAGTTTTAGGTAGGTATATAGGTATATTTTCTTAACAAATTGTCATCATTGCAGTGGTTCTATGTTTTTATCAACTGTAGCTTCAATTGAATACATACTTTTATTACATCGACCAATCATTTTTTTAGTCGGTGAAAAGTGGATACAACTTCCTGCTTTTCGGACACGTTGCTTGGCTGAAAGTACTTGAGATACACTATGAGTATTCAACCTGTTTCTTAGCTTGGTCTTTATTAAACTAACAGCACTAAATATCCTTTCGCATTCCGCATTCGAATGAGGCAAAGACAATAATATTTAAAACAAATCTGGATAAATTAGGAAAAAGAGAAACACCATCATCATTTTTTAAATTAAGTAGCTTATGCCAAAAAAATGTCTGCTTGGCTTTCATTAGAAGTGAGTTCGGGCAATTTACTTAAGAAGATATTTCTCCATACATCGTCTAAACTTTGAATTGGTATTGATCTTAAGCATCGTGAAATTAATTGGTTTAGTTTAATAAGAGAAGGAACATTGGTATGCGTTTACAAGTTTAATGTAAGTTTAGAATTGAGGTAATTCAGGTTAACCCATTAAGAGGACTGATCGCGTTTTGGTGAGCAACACCTCGATCCTCTTATATCTTAGTGTAATTTTTTTGGTTGGTTTAGCATACTGAGACGACTTTCATCGTGCGTATATGCTCATACTGATATCAGTTTGATTGTTTCGTACTATTCGTTTGACATTTATCATTATTTCAATTGAATTTTCAATGCAAGAAGTTGAAAATTGTTCTCCTAGAGGGTTAATCATAATTTCGTTTGAGAATTAATACCTTTTTCTTATTTCCAAACAAGATGCGTGCAAAAAAATTGCGGTAACTGTTTTTAAAATCAAAAATCATATCACTTAGTTGTTTCGGATTCATATGAATTTCACACTGTGGCTTTTTTATAATATCCTGAATTTCAGTCAAAACTTTTGATCCTAAATACATCTGATTGTCATTTAATTGAAACTTTGAGTTCAATGGGTCTGTATCTTCCAAGGCTGTTCTTTGTATGTATTCAATATTTAAGAATGATCTTAATATGCCTTCGTACATGGTGCGTATGAGTGCTAGTGATCACACAAGTGTCCGATTGAAAATGTGCAGTTATCGAATTAAAATTTGACAGAATCCAATCTAGAAATAAGTAAAGAACTTTAACTTTAGGATCGCTCAGATTTCGTAAAGCTTTCACAAAACTAGCAGTATTTCATTTTGAGAAAATTTCATATTAACAAAAAAAAGTCGAAGTGCACTCTATTGTTCTAACAACCGATTGGCTATACTGCGTGTAGCGAAAGCCAACGTGTTTGTGATGGGGCTAGCAATTTGTGAGACTTTACTTCCAAAAAATTTTGAAACTGTAAAAATATAGCTTTTCTTTTTGCACTTCTTTTAAAAAAAGCATAGATATCATGAGCTATTTCCTCATACCTTCCCGGTAATTTTTTGGCTGCTTCGCTTGCGCATAAATGCAAAGAACGGCAATTGCACCTCGAGATACTTATTCCGGGACAATACTGTTTAAAACGAGACAAAACCAAAACCGATTACATTAGATAACGGTACATTTTGCGATTTAAAAGACTGTAAAATTGATTCATATATTACCTTTGCTGTTGCCTGATAGATATTGTCTGACTAAGTCGTAAAAAGAGCTTAGTTTGATATATTTATTCCGCATTTCTTGACGGTAAAATATAATCCAACTATAATTATATTTGCTTTTGCAAAATTCTTTGCCGGTGCGAAAGTGATTTCTCCGTCCCACGTCTTGAAGTTGATATTATTACAATTTGCACTCTTGCAGCGATTGTTTTAAGCAAACAACAAAAAGATTATCACTTAGACTTAGCACTATCAGTTAGCCACACAAGCACAACAACAAGAAGTCCAAAAATCAGCATTGTGGTCGAGAAAACACTAGAAAAGTAATGAATTGAATTCTACTAAACTCTAATTACCATTTGACTCTACAACAAAACTGATAACACAACAAATCTAAATTGTTCTTCTTATTCTTCGCGTATGCTGATTATGCTGTGCTGTAGCTGGTGTTAACGATTCAACTGTGCTGTGGTGTGCGTTCAGATTTCTTCCAATGTTCAATTCGTAAGTTACCGTACATTTTGTGCGAAAAAATGAAATAACCGTACATTTTGCGTACGTTCAGAGGTCTTGGTCGTACACCGTACAAGGGCCAGAAAAATCGTACAAATACGACCAAAACCGTACGATTGGCAACGGTTCCGCTTTCTGCTTCACACCCCAGACGAGGTGGTTTTTTTTTCCTCTTGAATTTATGATTTAATTTAGAATCGTTAAAAGTAAAAGTTCTTTAAATTCTTCTATTCTGCACGTTTATTAATAATAACAAACTGAAAGAGTCGCTGAACTGCCGGAATTCGGAAATGTTTACTTTCAGAAATGTCAAAGCAAGTCCAACCAAGTTCAATCCGACTCTCAGTTAGTCGCTTATTCATGTACACTGAATTCCCTCGATATCCCGATTCCTTGTTAGTTAGTTATTCAATGTAGTACATATACCAGACAAAACAAAAACCGGCCAAGTGCGAGTTGGACTCGCACACGCAGGGTTCCGTACCATCGTACAAAATTTAAGACTATATATACGCCAAAAAACACGTTTCTTGTATGGAGACCCCTTCAATTTTTAATTTAATTTTATTTTTATTATTTGTTGTTATAGCGGCAATAGAAACACACAGTCTGTGAAAATTTCAACTGTCTACCTATTACGGTTCATTAGATACAGCCCGGTGATGGACGGACGGACATCGGAGGCTTAGCAATAGGATTTTTGGTTTTTACCCTTTGGGTACGGAACCCTAAAAACGAACGTTGTCCTTACCTGTCTGTTGGGTATTTTTCCTAAATATAATTTTGAATCCAGTCCTTATACTAATTTAATTATGTCATTAAGTAAAAAATAATAGTTAACATTTTCAAATACCCAAACTTCATAAGAACAGTGATGTCTAAAATGAGTACGGAAAAGGAAATTACAAAGCCAAAATCAATTGATACAAAACGAAAATATCAGCAAAATTTTATTCATGAAGGACATCGAAGTCATCATGACACTTTCCGAGAAAATTGTTGCATCGTCAATAATATTTTATAGCCACTCCATTAGGGAACGTGATGTCGAATTGTCTGTAAAACAAAATTTACTGGCAGTAAAGAGCATCTGAAAGACCTTGTTGATGATCATTGCGGAAAATTAGTTTGATTAAACGGGAAACGGCTGGCAAGCGACAGCCAGCACCAGCAGCATTCATCTGTAACAATTCATCTGACAATGTCGTCAGCAGGCAGAAGTACAGAGGTAGTAAATTGAATTTATTTATACAACATCCTGGTCGACAATGAACCTGCAGGCAGAGTCCTTTGAAAGTTTTCAATTTCAATATGGAGTGAAATATGTCGAGAAATAATTTGTGGTGAAATTTTGAAATATTCTCTCATATACCTACATAGAGGTACTCCATATTACTTATGCACACATTTAGAAGTAGTATTTATGCCATTTAAAGCGGATGTACACGAAGTACAGACGATGGAGAATAGGGAATGAGAAACCTAATTGCACATTTTTTTTTCGTGATTCATCCTGCCAACTTCATCATAAAACAATTTTATAATTACATTACTAAAACCTGCAAGGCTTTCTATTTCTGCGGGAACACAACAAATTTCATCAGGCATACAACGAAGCGGTAGCCTTCCCTAAAATTTAAAGGACGACTCGGTTTACCGCAGGCTGTAGTCACTAGAAACTATGAATTCAACTTAAAAGTTCAAGCAACAGCAGAAAAGCTTCCGTTATGGTCATTAATTTGTAATTTTCTCTAGACTGCATACGGCAGAAGTAATTAGAGTTTTTCTATACTATATACTTACATATGTAGTTAGTTACCTTGCGCTGTATGAGGCTCTTTCGAATAGCAGCTTTTGTGGAGAGGCACTCCCGATATGATTTACTAAATCTAAGTTATAACTCTACGTGGTAGGAGTGCACTGTAGCTGCTCAAAGCAAGTAAAATTCTTCTTAAAATTATTACAATTTCAAGACTTTAAAGGCTCCTGTAATGGACCTGAAAACGGTTTTGGCATTCTTCAGCTTAGTTTTCTTGTGGGTAGCAATTGTAGGGATTAAGTGATTACGTGTGCTATGAGAACATCCAAGTATATATGTATGACGTATGTATGTAGGAAATGATACCCATGTGGGTTGTGTTATGAATTTATATAGAAATGAGCCAACCCTGATGTCTAGTTGGGGCTTAATTATAATTAAAATTTCAGTTTTAAAATTCTTTTTTTTTTAATTTTTTTTTCCTAACGTAATTATGCTAATTGATGAATACTAATTTGGTCGAATTTATCCGTTGATCTGAGGAGTAGCTGTGCCAAATAATTCGTAAAGTTAAGCTCATGGTTTGTTTCTATGAGGATCAAAGCACTAGGCGATGGGCGGAAAGAAAATAAGGCAGAGGATTTGGCATCATGACTAGTTTAGCGGATGTGCTAAACTTTTGCAGAACGATGAACTGAGAAAGACCTAGAGTGGTTTCCACATTTACACTGTTGGAAGGCATTCAGAAGTTTTATGGTATTCTTAATATGAGGCTTGTGACATTAGTACAGAGAGTTGGGGGGGGGGGGGGGGGATAGTTTTACTACTTTGCTTTGTTATAATTTTCGAAATAAAAGAAGAAAAAAAAAGTTTCTTTAATTTAGTTATTATCTTGAATTAACAATTATGTAATGTTCAGGTTATTTCTTAAGGAATACTTCGATCTTTAACTACAGTGAAATATAAGACGACATACATAGTATCAAGTATAATTAAATTATTTACTTTTACTTTTGTTCTTGATATGATAAAACTAGTTTAACAAATATTATTGAAACATATTTCACAAAAATACACATTAAAAATATAGTAAAAACGTTAACTGAACACATAAATAAATAAATAATTAATTTAAACAAAAATAATAAGTAAAGATTATAAAAATACAAATAAAAATTTAAGCTAATGTTTACCACAGATGAGTGGTGTGCGAAGTTCTTTGTCATATTGTGATGTCAAGTTTCAGTTTTCTTAGTATGTGTTGTTAATTTTTATTTCAGTGGCGGATATAGCATTGAAATTAGGGGGGGGGGGTGATGGTACAAATTAAAAATTGAGCACAAAAAAAAGAACAACAAACATCCAGCACCGTACGCTTAGTTTAGCCACCGCAGTACTATAGTGAGTTGTGGATCATGTGTCATTTTTTAGTATACTGTTTTTACAAAAAGTCATTTTTTAATAGAATAGTAGTTGAGGGTGCACACTGCAGGAGTCATTTAAAACAAACTTTTCTCAGTTTTACACACTGGCATACATCCAACTCTTTTTCTACACGGTTATTTTTTACACGATTTTGAAATAACACGGACCAAAAAAAAAAAAATTTTTTTTTGCACGAATTATTTGTTCTAACACGTCAAAAAAAAATTGTTGTGTGTATACGCAGTGTTTACACAAAAATTTTTTTGGACATATTAGAAGATGTTAGAACAAAATTCGTTACACAGTTACAAAAATAAAATATAATTGGGGAAATTCCCGGAAGTTTTACGCAGTTGCAAAAAAAAAAAAAAATATATAATGGGGAACTTCCCGGAATTTTTATAGTCGCATTTTCTATTTTTCTATTTAAAATTGCGTTAAGACTTCATTAAGCAATTGTATTGAAAAGTGTTGGTCGAAGAAAAAAATATTTATTTTTAAAAGTTTTAGTGCCAATATAATTTCTGTTTGGATTTTCTTACAACGAAAAGGTACTATCATTGCAAAAATCTAGTATAGAAAATTGAAGTAATTTTTATTTAAATTTTGTTATAGCCTAAATAAGATGTCTGAAAAATCAAAAATTAACCGGAAAAGACAAGCGATTTTCTTAGAAACTAAAATTAAAATCTTACACTCTCTTGAGAGAGGTGAAGGTTCAACATCTGTTGGAAAAAATTTTGGTTTGAATGAAGCGACAGTCAGAACAATAAAAAAAAATGAAGATTCCATTCGACAATCAGTAATTTCTGGATAGAGTGTCAGTTCCAAAACATCATCATACAGTCGAAATACTATCTTAGAGAAAATGGAAAAACTTTTAGTGCTTTGGATAGAAAAAAATACCTATAGATTGAAAACTTATAGAAGAGAAGGGACTTAAAATATACGAACGACTTCAGAAATCGGAGCCATCAGCAAGTCTCCAAACAACCAGGAAATTGATATTTAATGCAAGTGAGGGATGACTGACAGGATTCCTAAAAAGACACGCATTTCACAATGTAAAAATAAAAGGTGAAGTAGCGTCAGACGACAAAAATGCTACAAAAAACTTTTCCGGGAAGCTAGTAAAAATAATTCAAGACGGGGGTTATACGCCTGATCAAATATTTAATGCTGACGAAACGGGATTATTTTAGAAAAAAATGCCTACCAGAACCTACATAAAAATCTTCTGGTTGTTTCAAAGCGGCTAAGGATCGCGTGACGTTCTTATTGTGCAGCAACGCATCTGGTGATAAGATTTTTAAGCCTCTGTTAATCAACCAATCACTCATGCCGCAAGCTTTGAAACGAAAAAACATTAAACAATTTCCAGTTCATTGGGCGGCGAATAATAAGGCATGGATGACGTCAGCTTTATTTAAAAAATGGTTCCACGAGTGTTTCGTTCCTGAAGTAAAAAAATATATGGAACAAAAGTGGCTTGAATTCAAAGTACTTTTGCTCGTTGATACTGCGCCCAGCCATCCTGTGATAGATCATCCGAATATTCAGTTGGTGTTTTTGATGATTCAGCCATTGGATCAGGGTATAATAGCAACATTTAAAATTTATTACATAAAACAAGCACAACTCTAAATACTTGTTGGAGAAAAAATTGGCTAAAATGCATCAAAAGTGGCAATTCTGTAACAGAAGCATCAATTGTGTGTTCTGAAATTATTAATTTATCACACGCAATTGGTGGTGAAGGTTTTGAAAACCTTGAATTTGCGGACATCGATGAATTGATGATTGATAAACCTTTGGATGAAGAGGATCTAATTGAAGCTATAACGGTTGATGCTATTAATAAGGACCATGATGATAAAGACGAAGTTGAAATTCATCAATTAACAGCTGATTTAATTCGCGAAAGCTTGAAATTTGCTGCAAGTATGGAATATCATTTTCTCACTTATGATCCCGAACTGGAACGTGCATTAAAATTTCAACGTAACCTGCAGATCTGTACGGCTGGGTATCAAGAACTGTATAAGCAACTTGACAAACCAAAAACACAGAAGCTGATAATGGATTTCCTAATTAAAAAAAAGCCAACATCAAAGAACGTTAATAATGAACCAGACTCTTCATTGGATTCAGACTCGTCAGATATGGGTGGCCAAACTTTTGAAGTGCGGGGTCTACATTATAATTTAGAATATCGTAGCGGTCTACCGTCAGCAACGGTTTTAAATAAAACGCAAAAAGTTTTCCTAAAAAAATCTGTACATGCTTCCGAATAGTCCAAACTATAATTCGTCCAACTATAATTTCTTCCTCTGTCAATGTTAATGCCTTCGTTAAAAGGGAACATTATGAAACTGATGACTTCTGGCCGAGCTCCAAAAACTTCTTTCGAACTTCTCGTGTAAATTCTCCAACTGCTCGGCGAAAATTTAGAATTCCCGAGGCAGGGAAATGCCGGCGATTTACAAAAGAATTTCCTTTTTATTTTTACGATACCAATGTCGCTGTTTTTAATTTTGTGCCTGGCTTCGTAAAACCGATTGCTGAGTGCAGATAAGCCAGTTTTTATCTCATGTTCTTCTATTTTTGTAGATTTTACTTCCAACCGGAAAGTCAGTGACGTATTTTGGTGTGTAGTTTTAAAAGCCTTTTTTTTTTTTGTGTAGTACTACACCTCCTGAGTTACAGATAGAACAAACACATTAATCCTTGAACATAAAAGTAAATAACTCCTCTGATAATGGTAACCTTTTTCCGCACTCGACAAACTTGCCCGCTGATTTTAGTCGCTATTATTATCACCACGTAACAAAACCATCGTCAGAGTTAAATACTCGTACTAGCTGAGTACATGAACTAAGAACACAAAGGCGCATTTTTTATTAATACAGGAGATAAAGAGAGAGAGATATCGAGAGAAATAAAGTGCGTGCGATGGGTAAGTGAGGCAAAGACTTGGCACCATGTTGGCGAGGGGTGGGTTATCCGTTACTCATGCCACGTGAAGCGGCGCAATTATCTGAAAATGGCAATTTATTGTAACATTTGTTCAATTGATTTTACTCTCGCGGGCTACCAAAAACGTCTACGCGATCGACCGGTAGACCGCGGTCGACGTCTTGGCCACCCTTGTTAGACATCTCTAGTGATGAAAGCGACTTTTGTCCAGTCGGTAATAAACGCTCGCTCTTATAATCAACGAGCGATGAATAGTCTAAATATGTAAAAATTTTATTTCTATTTTAATTTTGATTTTTTATAATTACATATGAAATAAAGTTTCTCTTTATTATGTAATTATTTTAAATATTTATTTGTTAATAATAATTTGTATGAATTCTATTTCGTTTTTGTTATTTATTTTATATTTTTTTAATAATAATAAATAATATATATTAATTAAATTTTATTTTTAATTATAATTTGTGTAGTTGTTGGTTTTTAATATTATATATACTTTTTCACACGGTTTTTCTTTCGTCTTACACGGTTTTTTAAAGTTTTGGAATACATCCTCAATTTTAATATGTGCAACATGTCTCTATTTACACTTTTTTTTTTTTGCACGGTTTTCGATGGAACGTATCTACCGTGTAAAAAAAGAGTTGTGTGTATATAATATGGACTGCTCGATATGCTATTTCATGCGGGTACAATATTTTGTGTCAAAAATAGTTCTTACGTCGGTGCCAACATTGAAAAAACCATTGGCGGGAAGTTGAAAAGTGATTTTAATAAAATCTTTCAAATTTCTGTTGCCTTTGGTAAAATACTTTTTATCAAAAATTTACACAAGTAATTAATTTAAAAACAATTATTTTGACGGACCCACTTATATATTAAATGTCTACAGCTCTCTCTCAGTTGGTACTTGGTACTTGGACCGAAAGAGAACACTATATAGAAGTGAGCCCACTTTCTGCAGTGTAATTCTATGAACGTAATCAGTCTATATTATACATGTCAGTGGTTTTACATAAAAACGCTGCACATATTTTAGAATGTCAGGAGTTAGGACTAAGTTAGGGCTATGATGTATTAGTGAGGGAGTCTGTTTCGTGGTTTGGGAAGTGTTTCTTGAGAGTTTTGAATACAGGATTTTTGAATACAGTCATCGAAGACCCTACGTACCTATGATCTGGCTTGAATGTGCCAATAAACCTCCAGTGCTGAAACTGATACAGGTATTGGCATGCGATTTTTTTTTTAGTGATAGAGAGTAGTAGAGGCATTAATAAAAAATGGTATTTATGAAATTTGTGTGTAAAAAACTTAATATTTTGGAAATATTTGAGAATAATTTGAAGACGATTAATTAAAAAATACAGAGTAATACAATATTTGACAGCTCCTATTCTTGGTTATATAATAAACCAACAATAACCAAAATCTATAGGGTCGTTCTAAAGTTATATTCATTTATTTACGTCAGG
This sequence comes from Dioctria rufipes, assembly GCA_963924295.1. Classification (NCBI taxonomy): domain Eukaryota; kingdom Metazoa; phylum Arthropoda; class Insecta; order Diptera; family Asilidae; genus Dioctria; species Dioctria rufipes. The sequence continues at coordinate 33,520,934 of OZ002742.1, forward strand.
GTTCACGAATATTAGCGAAATCTTCAACTAGCCCCAACTCCTAAAGGAAGGGGGGGGGGGAGGTATGTGGAACAATTTATCAGCTTACCTCAAGAAATCGCATGGTATACCGGAAGGTATCTTGATCTCAATCACCCTGTATAAATAAAAAAAGAAAACATAAAATAAAAAATATATTTATCATTATCTCGACAGTTCTGAATCTTTGCAAGAAAAACTATTTTCTGTCGTGATACGTTATGCACTATATCATCACAAGAAGATACACCGCACAACAATATTGCCTACTTCCTACTTTGAATCTCTCTACCGTGCATATATAGGTCCATCCATAAACGGCACTTGCATCATTCTAACCTGTAGTTTTACTAACCTCCACAATAAAATGCTAATGCTAGAATTGTGTTTCTCGTTCCAAACTTCCTCCATTCTGAATTTACTAAGTTGAAAACAAAAATTTTGTGGGTTAGAGACACTTTATCTACGATTTATGTACACAATTCTTTTATTACCAGATTTTCATTCCAAGGGATTATTCCTAAATCCTGAAAATGAAATCTAATAATAAAACAAAACGAGAAAATTATTTTCATGCTAAATAATCCAAAGACAGACCGGACCAACTGTGAAGAAAGATTAACACTTTATTATGGAAATAAAAGTGGCCTATAGCCAGAATGGTGTAACGTTGGAAGGCCTTCATTATGTAGATAGAAGTAACCGCTTGGATTTAATCCAAGTCCTTTTGCAGATATGCCGGTTTTTCATGAATGCCAATTCACAAGGCGTAACATGAGCAGATGGATATGACTTTTATATTGTCTAGGAAAAAGACTAATCGGCTTCCATCCGTTATTAGAACTGAGAATAATCTACGTCGGTTTTGTAGTGCTGCCTAATTTTATATGACTTCCACCTACAGCAGTAAACTCCAACCGCAATTTTAATAAGCAATCAAAATGTAAAGTTCGTTTATTGCCCGACTATGATGATGAAACTTGATTTCTCTCCTACCATTCCACCGGAGAAAATTATGAGATATTGCATCAGTACACGTCACCACTGTCACAATCTATGTGTATCTTCTTTATGATGAAGCCCAATTAATCATGGGTGGTACCAGAAAGCTCTGACATTATATTTCGTATGCGCTTATCTAATCTGAACTGTTGCAACGTGCTTATGATAAACCATTGCGGAACAAAATTAATTTGAATTACTAAATTGCTGTGATGGAGAGAAGTATGTAAGATGATAAAGTAGATTTGTGGTATTGTATCCTGAATGAGTTACAACAACGCAATAGTGCGGTTATGGAATACAAAAACAAATAGAACTAGTTAACTGCTATAATGGAGTGAAGTGATTTTATAAGATCCCGGAGCAAAACATACTAACTGCATGTTTGGACTTGAGCAAAAACATAACCTCACCATAAATCAATTTGTGGAACGTTTTCATATTATTTTCACACTCTGCTACCTCCTGAATTCGATAAAATAACGTAACAGTAATAGCGATTCGCCAGTTAAACAATGCACTTCGGTACATATAAATAATAATAGACTAACAGCTTGCATAATTTACTACAAAATAAAAGCGACTACTTTTCGCGTACCTACTATACAGCCATAAAAAATACAGATAAAAATTTGAGGAAATCCTGATGATGGAGATAATACAGAACTGCTTAATTCCTAATACGCTGCTTATCAAAAAGTGTTATTTGAAGTCATCGGTAATTATTCAAGATTATTCAATTTTGAAAACATAAAAAAAAAAAAATCCAGGACATAATATTTTTCTTAGTGTAAATGCTTTTGCAACGCATTTCCAAGAACATTTAAAGGATCTTTCCTTCTTCTCGTAAGTAAACAGTCGTGTAAACATTCCCTTAGGAAGCTTAGGCCAATTTCACTCATATTAACCATGGGAAAACTTTTTGAAACAGACGTCTTATAACAAGTGAGAAATACGCCAGGAGTCATAATTCAGTTTGGAGCCAAAGCACTTGACTCTCGCCCCACTGTTGAAATTCAGAACAGATGCCACCAGTATGCTTTAAATAGGAATGAATGAACTGTAAGCTGTTGTTTCCTTAACATTGATGAAGTATTCGCCTCAGTGTAGACAGCAGGACTCATTTTCAAGTTTACCCAATTCAGATTCCCTCAATCTCAATACTTCAATAGACCAATGGAATGGAACGACTCAATGAATTGTTTTGTAAGGTGTATAGAAGTAGAAAAGGTTTTGAAAGTATAGAGAAAGCAATCAAGGTGCCATGACATTAATTCTTAAACCTGTCAAACTTTGTCCCGAATTTGGTATCCTTACTTTTCTTCGCTACCTTTTTTTCGAAAACATTTCATCGACAAACTTTTCTTCGAAAAGCCTTTCTTCGAAAATTTCGTTTATTTGGTAACAACTTGTTCACTTTCAACTTTAGCGATATCCGAGTCCAACGACAAGGACGTAGTGAAATTCTGGACCCATTTCTTTTTATAATTCTTTTTGTTTTTTTTTTTTTTGGAGCTGGTATATGCATGGTTTTGAAAATAAACTTTTCTTTGAAACGACATTTCTTCGAAAACATATTTATTCGAGGTGGCCGCGAAGAAATATGTTTTCGAAGAAATATGTTTTCGAAGAAAAGTTTTTCGATGAAATGTATTTTTGAAGAAAAGTAGGTGAAGCCCCGAATTTATCAAGCTCTATTTTGACATTTTGCAAGGATGTAAGTCAGTCGTGGCACCTTAACTATTTTCTCTATACTTTCAAAACCTTTCCTACTTCTATGCGTCCTAAAAACCAATTCAATTTGTAATCTCCTGTATTCTGTAGAACATTGCACGGAGCCGAAAAAACACAGCTAATATGTCGGCGTTTTAGGATGGAAATTTCGTCGAGCTATCATGGGGTTTGTGAGAAGACCGAACGGCAAATACTCTGCGAACTCTATAAGCCAGCCAATATCATTCACTTCAAAAATTATCTCTTATCACGGCGGACTTCAAATGACGTTCATCCTTGCTGCTTAAAAAGACCGAGACTAGAAAAATTATTCACAGCGATGGTAGAATTAGGTTCTACGAGACCAAGAAGGAATACCACAGAGTAAACCCAAACGAACACGACAATTTTTCTCTGATAAGGCCATTCTCTTAGAAACTCTTCAATTCTAAAGCTTTGGTTTCCAAGAGAATGTGGCGGCGCAATTGCGGTAATTGTAGGAATCAACACTTAGGGAGACGACGAAATAAAGTAAATGCAATTTTTACGAACGCAATTGTAGGAACCCACACTAAAAGAGTACTTGTGCCTTGATCAGCGCAAACGTATTTCCACCGCGCAATTATGTCCCACAATCGTGCCTCACAATCGTGCCTCACAATCGCGCCGTCGCTTAAGGGCTAGTTCACGAGCGAGATGTATCGCATGCGACAGATCTCTACTTGTCTGCAGCAATGTGGTTTTCGCTGAACATGCTTACTCTTTCTACGTTTCGTACGATAAAAAAATTTATCGCAGCAATGCTCTTAGTTTGGTGCGATTTTCACCTTAACCTCAACATTTATGTTTGTTTATATTTGTAAACGGATGCTAAAGTTCCGCAGTGATGTCAAAATTTACTATAGTGTATGTAAATATCTTAATAAATATATAACAAGTAAAAAAGCTAGAATTGGTCTACAACGAATACTTATGATACCCTAGATGAATGCTCGTATGAAATATCGTATTGTCACCCTTCTGTGCAAGTTTGATTTTTGAAGTGGTTTTTCGCATATATTTCTAGAATGGTTTGTCGGACAGAAAAAATGATTATAACCAATTTTATAGGATTTCGTATTCTGAAGAAGTTTTTAGTACAATAAAAATGTCTTGGACTGATCGTTTTTCACAGTATACGTAAAAAACCTAAATTTTTATATGGCAACACCAAGAAGCAGTGGCCCGATTTAGTCCATTTTTGAAATTTTATTTCCTAGTATAATAAAAACACCATGTACCAAATTTCAGCTCTGTATACTGATGTGTTCTCAGGCAGTGTCCAAATATATAGTGGAAAACGAAAGTTTTGTATGGCAACTCCACGAAGGAGTTGCCCGATTTGTCTCATTTTCGAACTTAATTTTACTTTTTTTTTTAAAGTCCGTGTAAAAAATGTCAGCTCACTAAGTATACGCGTTCTCGAGTTATCGTGCGCACAGACGGACGGACATGCAAAAATCGAAATAACTTTTAATATTATGCTTGGGTGTCCAATCCATTTTGCTCTACCACCATTATTTCGAGGTGTTACAAACGAAATGACAAACTTAGTATACCCTATAGATTTCATCTAGGGTATAAAAATCCCGTGTTCGTTCAAGTGTTTGAATGGTTCCAGTTTGAAAGATAGGACAGTTTTGAACACGATAGATGACGCTGTTGTCGAAGTGTAGAAAACTGCTTGAGAACGCTTTGACCCAGAAAGGTGAAATCTTGTACACGGCGTTTTCATAAAAATTGCAAATACAAGTTCAAATATGGTTTAAAGCGGGCAACTCCTTAGTAGGGTTTTCATACAAATATCACGTTTTTTTGTATATATTTGGATACTGCCTGACAAAGAGTAGGGTAAGAAGGGGAAATACCAGCCACTAAATGACAAACACTTATAACTTTTTATTTTCTTCATATGTTTAATTATTTTAATTATTTTAAGAATAATAACAAAGTTAAGCTATTTATAAAAAAACATAGAACCTTAAAACTTTTATAATCGATATATTTAAAGTAGCAGGAGCTATTTAAAAAGAAAACATAGACTTGACCGCCATTGTCCATGTATGGTGGTAATCCCGGTCAGACGCGAGGGTAATGGCGATCACATCTAATGAGATAAATAAAATAATCAGATGTTGCTGAAAACTTTAGGATTTATGAGGTAAATTCCTGTCGCTCGAAATTCGGATTCATGTTTACTTTTGTTAGTGAGCTGGGCATAAGCTTTGTTAAATAAAAAAGCCACATCAAAGGGTGTCATTGTTGCCATCATATGGGATTCCATATCCATCTATAGGCAGTTTTTAAAGATCCCTAAAAGGACACATCAAATGGTTGTGGCCTATGGGAGCTATGTACTGGAATGGACAACATCAAAATGTAGTTTTCCTTGCAACAGGTAATGACGATCACTTGACCGGTATAGCCCCGGGAGCCCATTTTCAATTCAACATCAAATTTTATAAATATACAAAAAGAAATACAAATAAAGTTTACAATAACATTAAATAGAGCCTTGTACAATTACATAAATGAATATGAAACAAGAACTACTTTCAAATCTTTAGTTCATACCTTCTAAAATATTTCGCCCAAAATTACATGAAAGTGATGGAAAATAAACAAAGTCCGTTTCCCTTGTACGCTGACAGTGAATTGCGTGAATGCCTCCGAAAGGTCATTCATGTCACCTCCCTACTCATTTATTACTGGAAGTCTTGTATGTGGGTGTAGTACTTTTCGAGATTTCCGACCGACCGGTATTGTCCCTTGATCGGCATTACCCCTCTTACTCTACATGGTGTTTTCATAGAAATAGTAAATAAAATTTAAAAAATAGGCTAAATCGGTTCTTGGTGTTGCCATACAAAATTTTGGTTTTTCACTATATATTTGGAAACTGTCTGAGAACGCGTCGACGCATAGAGCTGAAATTCTATAAGCGACGTTTTCATGAGAATTTCAAATACAAGTTCAAAAACGGGCCAAATGGACTCCTTTTTGGTGTTGCCATACAAAACTTTAGTTTTTTACTATACATTTGGACGCTGCTTGAGAACGCGTCTACGTGGAGAACATTTTGTACACGACGTTTTCAAAAAAAATGTAAATTTAAGTTCAAAAATGGGACAAATCGGGCAGCTCCTTCGTAGGGTTGTCATATAAAAACTTCGTTTTTAAATATATATTTTGGCACTGCATGAGAAGGCGTCTACGTGGATGGAGAACTAAAATTTGGTAATTGGTGTAAAATTACAAAAATGGTCCGAATCGAGCAACCTCTTCTTGATGTTGCCATAAAACGTTGGTTTTTTACTACATATTTGGACACTGCCACACGCATCGACGTAGAGAGCTAAAATTTTGTACGCTGGACTTACTTAAAAAAAAAATTTAATTAAGTTCAAAAATGGGACCAAGCAGGCAACTCCTTCGTAAGGCTACCTTACAAAAAATTTGCTACGTCGTGTCTTCATAGCAATGGGAAATAAAGATTTCAAAAATGTACTAAATTGGGTTACCTTTTCTGAGTGATGCCATACCAAACATTTAATTTTCACAATATACTTGGTAGCTGCCTGAGAAGGCTTCAAGGTGGAATGCTCATATTTTGCACACGGCGTTTTCATAAAAATTGCAAATACAGTTCGAAAATGGGACCAATCGGGCAACCCCTTCGTAGGTTTGCCATACTAAAATTTCGGGTTTTACTGTATATTTGGACACTGCATGGGAATGCGTCGACGTAGAGAGCTACACTCTCCCACACATATGAATGTATGCACGTACACTCATACACGCACAGTCACACACATGCAGACACAGAGTGAAAACCTAGAGTACGGAATCGCGGAATAGCTTAGATATTATTAAAATAAATTTCGCACTAATATCTCCTTGCCACCGCAAAACTAAACAAATTAATTTGAGGCGGCTGTCAACCTTATGAACTTATCGCGCGATAAAAACTATTCGCAAGTAGAAATAGATCTATAGGATGAGCAGGACGTCACTAAAATTTCGCGCTCTTGAACAGGGGTTAAGCCTTTCCCTAATTAACGAACCAAGCCATTCCACCCCCCCCCCCATTAACTTTTCTCTAAAAAACTAACTCTAATAGAAATCCGAAGAAGAAAGCGGAAGGTCCCGGTTTCAAACCCCGGACGAGGCGGTTGTTTTTTCTTCTTGTATTTATGAATTTGATTTAGAATCGTTAAAAATAAAAATTCTTAAATTCTTCTTTATCCATCATTTACTGATTCTAACAAGTGTAGGTTCGATTCCCGTCCGGGAAAAAATAAATAAAATAAAACTTTAATGGTGCATGCCTGTTAAAGCTAGAATGGTGTAGCATCAGTTTCTTATGAAGAGGCCATCGAATGCTACGCTGAAGCTTGCGTTGAATGAACCATTAGCATCCTCTGCCTATTATATGGTAGTGTGATATTGACAGAGAGCAAAAACTAGTGGTCCAATAATTTTTGCGGAGGGCACAATGAACACGGATAAGTACCAGGAAATGACGCTACTACCATATTAAGCAGTCATATATAGCTTCAAACTTGTACATGCATAAAACAATTTATTTCCAATAAACCTATAATTAAAAACGTAGAAAATGGGTTTCATTATAATTCGCTCTAAATATGTTTTTCGACATAAACGACCATGTTCTAACTGCTTGTTTGTTTTTTAACTTCCTGAATCGTATTTCATTTGTGTGGAAATCCTACGTCACTCCTTACTTTTTTGTCCAATTGATCCAGATCACCCTGTATATTTTTGTGTGCCCCTGCACTAAGAAACATGCAGAGACACTAGCGGAATTCGCTTGAAGATTTACCATTATTATTTTGTGACCGTTTAAGAAATCCCTGGGATTTTTTTAAAAACTATAGTGGATGATAGTTACAAACACAGTTTTTTTTTTAAACTATAGTTGATTGTGCAAAGTTGTGTGTACATAATATATACATATGTATATACAGGGTGTCCCGTAAGTCGACGTCAAGCCGGAATCGGGTGATAGACCAAATCATAACAGTTATGAGAAAAATATAAAAAAAATCTAAGTCATGTATTTTTTAAATTATAGACATTTCTTTTGTTTTCGAAGAAATGTACACCCTGCGATGGTTTTTTAGCTCCTGTTGCTACAAATATTTACTTTTTTTCAATTTTATTTTTCTTATATAATCCCGAATAGTGCTTATGTAATCTATTGCTTTAAATTCTAAGCCAACTGCTCTAGCTTGGAAGAAAATGTCACATTTTGCCGAACCAAGAATAGAAAATTAACACTTCACCCAACTTTAACTGACTGTACTGAAAAAAAAAATAATGTACTACGCCAGTTTGGCAAATTAATCCAACTTCCACGAAGCCGAGATTGCCCAGACACAACTCATAACTTATTCGAATCGTCTTCAGCAGCCATCAATAATTCACACGAATTCTGAAGAAATAAGGTCGATTTAAATGCTAAGAAAGAAATGAATTTTGCGCCAATATTGAAAATCATTTTTGGTTCGTGCCCATGATATATTTAGCAGAGATCAGTGAGTTATTGAGGTTTGCTATGAGCTCTTCCATACATCACTTTTTTAGTACTACCGTCGATACCTGGGTATTTCTTGTCTGTGGTAATTTATCTTAATTTTCTTTTACAGTTACATTCAATAAATACACTATAGTATACTACTTAATACCTTGTTGCTTCTACTTTCAGTACACAAAAATTTTGGTTTTTCAAAAGATAAATTCGAAGGAAATAAGGAACGAACATTGACATATGAGTGAAACGGAACTCAAGAAAAACCTGTTCAAATAAATTCGAGTTACAAAATATATCACATCGTATTTCCGGTTGAAGCAAATAGAATTGCTTCGGTAAGGACTGAGCGAATTTTCTCATAAGGTTGAAATTGTATCTTTTATAAAATCTCTTTGATCTGAATTCAGGTAACATTCATCTCTGTTTGCAAATAAATTGCATTCACAATTTTTTAAAGTACCTACCCAAAAGAAGACGGTACGATGGATATTAACGAAATTCCTCCTTAGATATTCTCATACATTTCACGTCTTTCAGATGGTAAATTTCAGCAGAATAAATGTTAAGTTAAGGTGAAGTAAAAGGAGAAACCCATTACGTTGTCGTATACTAAAATATGTAGATATAACAAGTCTAATTTTCCTAGAATTTTATCTAAAGAAAAACTGTGAAGACAAAAGATGTAAAACAATTTCCACCCTGCAGAGATAAAGTAGGTTATTGCAAGTGATAGGAAAATTTCTCAATAATAAACAAAACTGACAAACTCATCACCGGATAGTGTATCCTGCCAACAGTGATCATCCCCAAAATATTCTGTAATACATTTCAATATTGTTCGAAAGTCATGAATGTGCAAGACATTTCCATAATTGAGTGAAAGACTTTTTCATATTTTGTATATGATGAACCCTAAATCAAGCTGTCGTCGTTATACAACGTCATCTTGATGAATGAAATTTATGAATAATAATTTCTTCGGAAAGTACGTAACAAATAAAAAAAAAAAAAAAACATGAAAATAACCAGTTTAAAGAACTTCATTAATTTTATGAAAGTCGTAAGCGTTATAAACAATAATTTTGTCCATAAAAGAAAATTCACTTCAAAGTTTCCTATGGTCAGGCTCTATTCTATAAAATGTAAGAAACCGAGCAGAATTTCCATATTCATTTGCCTGATACGAGGAAGTTTTTTTCAAAGTTTGTATACAAAAGCTGTGTAAGCGAAAGTTTACGTAAAAGTCCGTAGTTGTGCGAGTTTGATTAAAACAATTGAAGCATTAACTACATTTTGCAAGTACACGATGATTCTTACTTATGTAACTCACTTCAGACAATACAAAAGTATGCGTTATCGTAATTACTTTGCATATCAATGTAATGCTGAGATAGATGGATAGCAATGATTGACTACTTCTGGTTCTGGATTGGAATGAAAATGAAACATTTTTTACTCCACAGTTGCAATCGAAACTGCTGCCTGCACATACTTTTTGTTTGACCTAGTTTGCGTTTTTTATTGTTACAGGGAATATGATGTCCATTTATGATTTGCTGTTTATGATTCATTTAAAGATTTTTAATTTACGAAGATAAATAGGTCAAAAGGAAAAATAGAGGCTTGAAAAGAATTTTGAATGCCTGTAGATGAAAGATTATTTTTATTAATAAAGGATTAGCGGGTCAGGGAAGCAGTACCTAATAGCTTTTAGAAAACTCTTCCAACTAATGCAAATGATTTTAATAAAAAACTAAATAATTAAAAAAAAAATCCTTTTTATATCTTAAAAATTTAAAGAGAAATTCTCTGCACAAAATAAATTATCTCCCACTTAGTCTGAATCTTGCATTATTTTCTACTATACTCTCAGAATGCAAATCGGAACTACCGAAACTCACAAAAATGTTTGGTCCAAGAAGTCAGTTCTAGCTCTATGGAAGAAACATTGCGAATTTGTTTAACATTCCACAGAAAGTCAACAAATGTTCTGAATGGACCATCTCCAATTTTGATGAAATTTTAATAATTGGTTGGTTTTATTGTTATTAATTTGTTGCTGAAATTTTTTTCATTTTTGCGCATTTTTGACGGAGATACGGTATTTTGAAATTTGTAAAAAGTGGAAAATTTTGTTTGGGTACACTGTTAAAAATGTGCACAATTGTTTCCACAAAACTTAGGTATATTCCCTGCATTTCTGGGAATATTCCCTACATTTTAAGAAATATTTCCTACATTTTTGGGAAAAATACCTAAGCTTTGCGACAGTAATTGTGCAGATTTTTTACAGTGTAGATGTAACTTCAAAAATTAATATCTCCGGACGTAGACATCGCAAGCCCATGAAACAAACGCTATTTATTTAAGGAAGTTTTAGTGTTTTAGAGGTTATTTTTCTGAGAATTTGTTTTCAGGGATAAGTCCGTTATCCTTGGATATCTCAAAAAGCCCACTCTCAGTTTTTTTTATTTTTTTTTTCATTTTAATGAGGTTTTAAGAAGCTGTAGAAAATGGAACTCCTTGAAGTTTGGATGGAGTTATTTTTTAAGTACACTGTAAAAGTCACAAATTGTTGCCATAAAGTTTAGGGAAAAAATCCCTAGAAATGTAAGGAATATTCCCTAATATAGGAAGTTTTTTCATAAACTTGTGGCAACAAGTTGTGCCTTTTTACAGTGTATATGTAGTTAAGAAAATTTTGAACGAAAATTAATGACATCTACTGAGTTGTCAAATTATGTGCAATTTGTTCGGTAAATAATATAGATGAAGTATGACAATTGATTTTTTGATGTGTGTTGAGTATACTTTTGTTTAGTCTCTCATCCCTAAAATCACTTCTTCCCTCTTAAATTTTCATTTTTCGAAGAAAATGTGGTCATTTAAATGTTCATAAGTAATTTCATGGCAATTGTCGGATCAAACTTATATACTGGTTTCAAAGGGGACCTTTTATCCTTTATAACCAAATGTCTCAAATATCGAGCTTTAAATTTTAGTTTTTGAAAAAAAAAAATTCATGTCAAGGGCGTTATAGCTTTGAGTTAGTAAATTGAGCCGTGATTAAACAATGGTCTCTATTACCAACAGGGGAACCGACTGAGTTGGAATATTTATTGGGGTGAGATATTAGAAACAAATCTATTTGATTAGCTTTATCTCCAGCTGCATCAGGAGTTCGCGGTGGTGCATCCACTATCTGCTGCAAATTAAAAGATTCATAGAAAGGTTCCACGAATCGGCCCGGAGTCGTAGTAGACGAATGTTGTGGATATTACAATCGCCTGCTAGGATGACTTCGGAAGAGTGCTGGTAATAAATTTACTCCTATTAAAGTTGTTTCTGGAGTTCCACAAGGAAGTTATTTGGGGCCTATATTCTTTTCTGTCCTTAATCGTGGATAAATTTAAGTTATTGTCGTTATTTCGTGGTTCATTTGATATGGTACATTACATATTTAAAACGGATGTTTGATCGAAAAGGTTGACAAGATCTTAGATTTGGGTTTATTCTTGACGTCGTCTTGGTTTTATTATTTATTGGCCTGGACTTTCTGGCGTTTTAGACGCGCAAATTTATTTATTTCCCGTGAGACCTATTTTAAAGTACTATTCAATTATTTAGGATCCCAGCAAACAATTTCTCGAAGTTTTGCTTTTGCGTAGAATTCTCGAAGAAATAAAGAGTAGGAAAGAAATAATTTCGGAAGTAAATAAAATGCGTCATTTGAGAATACTTTGCTTTTCCAAAATGAGCTCAAAGTTTTGATCTAATACAATTTGTTGATCTGATTTTTCGATAATTTTTTATTTAAACTAAATACAGGGTGGGCCAAAAGTCACCATGGGGTTTAAAAATTTAATAACTTTTTCGTTTATATATTTTTTTTATTTTTTATTTTTTAGATTATAAAATATACAAAATGGAAATTGTTTTACGCTAAGTATGGAAAATAATGTCACTTAAATGACCGCCGTTATTAGCTTCGCAATGATGGGCTCTTTTTAGAGCATTTTCCATAACATCTTTCAACATTTGTGGCTGTAGCGCTCGAATTTCTGCAACAATGTTGGCCTTGAGTTCAAGGATTGTCTCGGGCTTGTTCACATATACTCGCTCCTTCAAATAACCCCAAAGAAAATAGTCGGGTGCTGACAAATCTGGCGAACGCGCTGGCCAATTAATTTCCGAATTTCTTGAAATTATTCGCTGTCCAAAAATTTGCCTTAAAAGTGCCATTGTGTCTCGGGCAGTGTGGGTAGTGGCTCCATCCTGCTGAAACCACATCTCAGGTCTGTTTTCAAGAGCAGGACGTAAAAAATTTTCTATCATAAACCGATACCGCTCTCCATTTACGGTTACAGCACTTCCATCTTCATTTTCGAAGAAGTAAGGCCCAATGATATTTTCAGATGTAATGCCACACCATACTGTACACCTAATGGGGTGCAATTGGCGTTGATGAATGGCTCTTGGATTTTCAGAACCCCAGAACCTACAGTTCTGCTTATTAACAAAGCCATTCAGATGAAAATGAGCTTCATCACTCATAATCAGATTTTCAATAAAGTTGATTTCATTTCTGGCCAACTGTTGAAATTTAACTGCAAAATTTAGACGTTGCCGATGATCTGCGGGTTTCAATTCTTACACCAATTACACCTTATATGGGAATAACAGTAAATCTTTTTTTAAAATGCGCCGTAGTGACGTACGAGACATCCCTAGCTGAGCAGAACGCCTTCTGGTAGATGTTTCTGGTGTTTCGTTAACACTTAAACCCCATGGTGACTTTTGGCCCACCCTGTACAATCGAAGTTTTACGTACTCTGAAGAGTCAAGTAGAAACTCTAAGTTCTGAGAATTTATTCCGTTGCGTAATTTATACGCATTTCAGAAAATTCTTTCATTTCTGTCTGACTCTCAACGATAGTGGTGCTTTTTGTTAGAGGTTAAATGATATTTTGTCAGCAAAAATCATTATGTCTCCATCAAAGACAACAACAATTTCTTTTAATTTTACTTCAAGAAAATTATAAATGAATTCATTATGAAGATATTCTATCTAAGGTGTGTTACAGGTAATAACGCGTTGACCCGTTTCGATATAGATTGATTTTTTCAAAGAAAACTCGAGTATATACATAAGTCAATTATATGCAACCAAAATACATTCATAAAGTTCGAGATAATTTCGATAAGACGACTTGGAATCGAATCGTTTTTACGATTCCACATAGCGTTCTTTTTTTTTCTTTTTCGGATCGATATCGCATCGAAAACGACTTCGAGATCGAAGTCTTTGTTCACCTTAACGAATCGTATGCGATTCGATATCGTATCGTAATATTTTCTGGGATCCTTCGAATTAAGTTTATATACATATTAACACAATTAAACGAGTCTATTTTATTTTTGCAAAATATGCAATTTCTAAATTGAATTGGAGTAATTCATTGCCGTTAGTATTAGGAAAAATTTATATATCTGAACGTAACTTAAGCTTTCGGAATTACAGACTACCATATCAAGGTATAACTACCCTTCTGTGGGTTCTTGGTCACATGGGGATCATGGGAAATGAAAGGGCTGACCTTTTAGCTAGGCCTGGATCTGATTCTCCATTCCTCAGACCGGAACCCGCCGTAGGCGTTGCCACCTGGAGTATCGGGTCTCTCATCAAAGCGGATGTTCATAGAAAGCATCAGCAGAAATGGGCCAACCTGAGTACCTGCAGGTGTACAAAACTGTTTCTTGATGGGTCCAATGGGAATATCTCCGATTTTCTCATGGGGCTCGGAAGGAAACAATGTACAACTGTGGTTGGTATCATCACCGGCCACAGCTCTCTTCACGCTCATCTAACAAGAATGGGAGTTGTTGATAGTCCTGGGTATCTGTCCTGCTTGAAGGGAGAGCCAGAGACAACCGAACATTTTTTGTGTGCGTGTCCGGCCTTCGCCCGGTGCAGGCTTGATACTCTACGGTCTGTCCTTCTATCTGTGGATAAGCTTAAAAGCCTGCCTCGCCAAGACCTGATACGCTTCATTAAGAGGACAAGAAGATTTTGATGAATGGCCTTCTAGCAGGACAGCACAATCGGCCTCTATGGCCTCCGTGCTTGGGATAGGGTCTCCTGTCCCCCTGCCTTTAAAATAAAAGAAAGGTATAACTTAACGGTTAGAAATGTTTATATTATATTTATAAAAAAACCTATCTGCATAGTTCAGTTTAAAAATGATCTAATATGGATTAATTATATAAATAGATCTTACATATGAATTCCATAACGGCATTGTTGATAATTTAGACGATCAAAAGTATAGAAAGTAATCGCTTTGTAGTATAGATATTATAAATCGAGAATAGATTTTATATTTATATGTTTTTTTATAATATTTGTAGCATATACGTACATATAAAAATATAAAGTAAGTGAGTTTAAGTAAAGTGAAATTTACTCGGGACCAGCAAATGCAAAAGACGAATAATTATCGGTAGTAAGATAATCTGCAAACAAACTTAGGGACACGGTAAGGTCAACGAATGTTTTATTCCCTATCAATCACCAGTAATCGATGGCATCATTCCTATCATGCTACAGAAAGTGCAAAAAATTGTAATTCCGGGGATGATGGTGATCCATAGAAAATAGCTACTTTACTCCTACAGGCATCTGGAAGCAAATCAAAGTGATCTTCATTCCTAAGGGAGGTCGTAGCGGACACGTGACTGCTATGGACTCTAGGCCCATTACATCGTTTTTTCTAAAGACTTTTGAGGGGTTTTTGGAGGTTTTTCTAGATCACAGGACGCTTACATAAAAGGTAAATCGGTTGAAAGTGCGCTACATGACGTAGTAGCAACCATTGAAAACTCAACTCAGGATGCTTTGACTGGTCTAGGAGTTGAATCCTATATATGTAGATGGATAAACGTCGATGGATAAACTGAATGCTCAGTAACCGCTTAATTAATGCAGAACTTAGAGGATTATATCTAGAGGTACTCCACAAGGAGAAGTACTTTCACGCCGTGGTTAATGGTATGCTCATCTCTTTATAAAGAGAGGGTATAAAACCGGTAGCATATCTTGATGACTTAATTATCCTGGTCTCGGGAAAATTTCAATCGACGATCAGTGAGCTAACTCAAAGAGCATTACAAAAGCTTCTTAACCGGACTATTAGTTGCGGTCTAGGGCTTAATCCCGCAAAGACATTTTTACACGGAGGAGAGTTATTCCTACTTTCACACTTTCGCGTCAACAAGGCGGTCATTAAACTATATGCTATCGCAAGACCTATCCTTACATATGGGGTTCTGGTATGGCGGAATGCTCTTGGGAAAGCGACGCACCTGAAAAGTCTTACTAAAATACAAAGAGCTACCTGTTTAGGCATTACAGGAGCTCTTCGAACAACACCAACAGCAGCAATGGAGATTATGCTCCAGCTCCTGCCCCTCGACATCCATGGAAAATATATAGCTGCACTGAAAAGTGCACTAAAACTTAAGGAGTCGAACTGCTAACCAACAGCAGAATACTGAAGATCTGTCCTGAGGACTGTATGCAGGGAGCTACATGGATCCAAGACTAGACTTACAGAAAGCGTTCTCAACTAGCCCTTCTAGTAGAGTAGAGTAGGATGGTAATCGCGTGGCAATTGACTCTGATATATATGTCTTTACGGACGGTTCGAAAATGGAGGTGAGACAGGGAGCCGGGATACACTCAGCGCCTACCGGATCGCTGTAGTGTATTTCAGGCGGAGGCTCTGGCCATTTGCAAAGCAGCAAGTCTACTGCGTACAACTTACGTTGTACCTAACGATCGAGTCATTAGGATTTGTATTGACAGTTAAGCTTCAATCAAAGCTTTCGAGTCGAGCTACATTAGAGCTTGACAAATTGGGCGCTATGAATATATGTATAGCAGAGGAGCCCATAGCTCGGCCGTTAGAATTAATAAAGAGGATTCTAGACGTACAGGCCTGGAAGCTGACTAATCGTAGATGGGCAGGATTGACCATATGTGCGATTTCAAGACAGCTGTTACCCTAGGTTTATCCTAGGAGGAGTGAGTCTCTGCTATGAGGAGGAACCGTAATGATGTGTGTAACTTTATCGCAGTTATTACGGGGCACTGCCTCTTTGGTATGAATTGCAATGAATTGTGCAGAAACTGTGGATGAGGAAGAGGTTGGCAGCATTCAGAACATGCTGCATTACTGCCCTAACTTTGCCAAGCGTAGAACAAACTCGCTTAGCAGCTACTTCTTCGGTGAATTGGGGGAGCTAGCAGACAAGCAGTTGGGGAATCTGGTAAGGTTCATTAACTCTTGTCGCTGGTTTCAACGCACCCCCTAAATCTGAGGTATCTTTCCCAATAAGGGTTTATGGAACATTTTGTAAATTCATAATATGTTAAAAAGGTAGCGCAATAAAGAGTAGTTGTAGTACGCTGATCTGCATCTTTCATCTTCATTACGATTTCATAAAAAAGTCTCTCAAAAGTTTTCTTAGAATTAGTTGTGAATTTTGTGCGTATCATCTTATACACAGATTTAAATTCACATGCTATTTACGCAAATTTCCACATAAAATGGCAGCAAATTTGAATTTTTAGAAAAAAATCTGTTTTTCATACTAACATAAATCTACTGCGCCGTAATTGTAAAAAGTATCAGAACTGGGTATTCACGAGAGGAAAGCGCATTATATTATGAAACTCGAAGGTCTACGAATTACCGAAAAACCTTCAGTTATGAATCACCTTATATCTGGAAAACAATTAAAATTGCCCTCCCCCAACTCCCGGCACAACAACTTCCAGTTTGTAATACTTAAATTCTATCACCAGTTTCATTTATGATTAACAATTACAAATCACCCTGTAAAATATATAAAAACATTATTTTTATCCATTCTACCCGTATAGCGACCACCAAATTTTTTTCATAGGTTTTCGCACCGTTGTTGCACATTTTCAACATTTTTTAACCTTAGCTTAGCATCTGCACACGCATCTCGTGTAATTCTACAAAGAAAATGTAATCATTTTGCCGTGGTAAGGTAGAACAGTTTCAACAAGAGTAAATCAACTTGACACGATAATTCGGGCCTTGACTTTGATGAAATTACGGAAATGTCTCAAAGTCTCTTGTAATCTGTGAGTGCTACTTGTACGTCTACGATGACCCAATTTTTATAGGTAGTTAACTTCTCTTGCTTATAATAAAATCCGGTTTCGTGTGTGATAGGAATATAAAATAGGCTCTTTGCCTAAGGTGATAAAATATTGCATGTCCAAGAAGTAATCATGTCAAAACTTAAGTCATGTTCGGATCATTATTTATAACGGCGGACAGGTGTTTTTTCATACTGATACCGAAGAAAGTTCTTGAAAGAAATCGCCTGAAGGTAAGTCACCTTGGAACAATTTTAACATATTCTTTTAAAATAGAATTGAATCATGACGCTAATCGCTTTCACCCACGTTAATGACATTTTCATATAATTAGTGTGATGCACAATACTTTCAGAAAGTTGCATCCATTTAAAATGCAATCTGTAAGTAGTTGAATTGTTGTTCAAAACAGCTGACAGGTGCTTTTCTTTTATGTTCGTTCAATTCTTTTAGTAATAATTCAAAAATTCAAAAGAAACAAAAATTTAACCCGAAAATTTATGGTGTGTCACTTCCTCACAAAAGTGCTCTAAGAGAATTCCTAAACTTATAATATGATCCCTAAGGAAATTAAACTTTTACTTCAATTCTATTTTTTCATCTACAAAAAAGTTGTAGAAGTTACAAACATAAAGGACGGTCTACTTAAATTGTAAGGACTAAGGAGTACTATGTATGTATGTATGTATGTAGGTATATTAGAAAAATTACTTACCTCTGAATTCCACTCGACCAATAAGATTAGATTTTGGCTTTGGCAGCCGAAACCGTTGTATCCTAATCGTGAGGGACATGATGGCTATAAGGTCGGTCCCTTATCTATCACAAGACTATAAGCAAATTGTAAGTGCAAGCTGTACGTATGAAGGACATTTTCTACATATATCCGTTAATATGTCCATCCTAACTGAAAGAAGTAGATTCTTGACTTCAACTATTACTCTTCATCCATTTCAATTATTTCAGCTCTCTTCCCTGGATGAGGGTGTCCTAGATGACGTTTACAGATAGCTTAGTCTGTTTTTTTTTTTTTTAGATGGATACCTGTAGGAAATAAAGAAAAAAAGGTATGTGAAATTTTTCAGTTGATAATGAGACACGAAAAACATTTTGATAATATGCCTCATGGCAAAGTGTGTTATTGTTGGGTATAATGGGCCTCGTCTCAAGAGGAAGTTTGTAATGTATGAAAATAGCTGGAGTATAATTATTCATAGTTAGAAATGTTTAATTTGATAGAGTACGGGCAGATTGTGTATTATGTACATGCCACCCCTACGCTAATGGATTTATCCTTTGATTTTATCATTTACATACCCTCTGTATGTAGAGCTTCAGGTTTGGAGGGTAATTATCTGCAAACCATCAACGAAAAGTAATATTTGATTGAATCTTTGACCCGAAACTACATACATGTGTAGAACATTTGAAAGCTATTAGATTAGAGGTATCCGCGCTTTGTTCTATTTAAAGAAATCATCGTAAAAGCTGTATACAACATAGAAAAGTAATACACGGTCTACTCATACAAAGTACAGGATCAGGTTGTATCGCTGTATTTATTTTTGGAAATTTTTAACTACTGGGAATCATATAAAAAATATCAGTAATTAATAGCCGCCTGTCTACTGGCAGGGAGATCGTTTCACAGACAGATGCTTTGGACAAGATAAAAGGTTTCCATTACAGCCTTATGAAAGCGAGGCAATACCAAATTTCTGTTTTGTTGGGAGGTAGTAAAATGGAAAAGTTCTCTAAGGTACTCTGGCTTATTAACTATTAGCAAATTGTACAAAGAAATCAAGCTTCCTCGTTTCAGGGTTTCAGGTATGAGCCAAAATAGCAACCAAACAAGCAAGTCTGGAGATGTGAGTGAGATCTGATCAAACCGACGCAAACCATAAATGAAGCTCACATAGTCGGTTAGGGCAACTTTCATCTTGCGTGTATAGATACTATCCAGTTTGGGCAAGACCAAACATCCAAAAGTGAAATAAGGCAAGAATCTTGGTTTTAATAACTTTAGATAAGAACGACTGGATAAATATATATTCGCTGAAAACTACAGCCGGTGAAGGCCCACGTAGATATTTCTGATCGCATTAATAATTTTATCACATCAGTTTATATTGGGGTTTAATACTATCTCAAGGTTGGTGACCTTATTTGGACAGTGAAAAGCCGTTCAACAGTATATGTGGTATGTCGAATTCATTGAGTGTGCTATTATAAAAGATAGTACAGAGTGACTTCCCAGGACTTAGTAGCAGCCGTTTATAGTTACACCAGGCGCAAATTCGGTCCAAATCAGAGTTAATTCGTGCAACACAATCCTCGAGGAGGTCTAAATCTACTATAGGTCTACTTAGTACATCATCAGCATATTGATGAATTTTCAAATCACGCACAACTCCCGGTTAATCGTTGAAGAATAAGCAAAAAAGCATAGGACCCAGAATGGATCCTTGGGGAACCCCGTGTACAATCGGCCCCTCAAGGGACAGAGAATATTTCACCTTGAATTCTTGACGACGGTAAGATAGAAACTGTTGATCAGGGAAACAGGTACTAAAATTAAAGGTGGATGACAGCTTCTGGAAAAGAATGCGATGGACTACGCAATCGAAGGCTTTCGAAATACTTAACTTGTCTCGGTCAAAGGCCATTCTTATATCTGAGGATACGTTTAAGAGTGCGGTTTCGCAGCTATGGGAACAGCGGAAGCCCGATGCCAAATTGCCTTTACTTGTACATAAGCTTTTCTAGTACTTTCGACAGAAAACATAGTAAATTTATTGGCCTGTAATTATTGTGAGATTGTGCGTGGGACGCGGTGATAAGCTGTCGGGGCCGATTGTATCAGACTTAATAGTACTGCCAGCCACAATAAGTTAACTTAAGTCAGTCTCACGGAAAGGGAATGTGTTAGAAGGATTATGGGTAGCATATTCTTCTATTAGATCATCAGGGAAGTTGGGTTGGATAGTTATCGTAGGTATGTTTCCAGCAGAAATGAAAAATTCATTTAGTTCGTCAGGATATTTAGACTCCAGTCATCACTTCTGTCTTTGTCATATACACCCGTTAGTTTTAAATTCCGCCATAGTGTTCGAGAAGGGGGACTAAGGTTGACCTTAGAAGAATTGTATTGACGGTTAGCATGTGAGATAGCCAAGTTAGCTTAATTGCGTGGAATCTTGTATAACCTGATTAGTAACAAACAAATTTATTGTAGACAATTGGTGGTTTACTTAGACAGAGTCAAATATCATGTCCCAACACAAAGATGTACATTCATCAATTAGAGCATTAGCGTCGATTTTATTGTAATCGCGACAGGAATAACAATAGTTATAGAAACTCGGATCTAGAGAGAGATTTCATAGCTCATAAATAAAAGATCATGGTACAAAGTGCTAGGTGGATCAATTTGGTCGTGCGATAAAACCGTGTCATAGTCGGCAACGAGAAGGAAATCGAGAATCGAAGAATTGGTGGCATTAAAGTACGTTGGAAATGACTTAACTATATGCAGGTGGACAGAAAGTAGAAGTTGACTAAATTATCCTGCTGTGTCAAATTGTATGCCGAGGACACAGCGTACTTTTCATTTGTAGAGCCTATCACGGTGCTAATGAACGCAATTGATTGTTCCTTGGAACAAGCAGTCATCTTAGATTTCAAAAAATCTCTAACAAAAATCGCAACCCCACCGACTGGTCGTTCTTTGTGGTCGTTACGAAACAACGTATAGCCTGGAATAGATACTAGTGTTGAAGCGATAATGTCGTTCAATCATGTTTCACATATAAAAATTACATGCACTTTTAAGTCAAAGAACATGTTAAGAAGTTCGTCAACTTTATTCCTGGTACTTCGCGCGCTTACCGCACAGGCATTCAAACCTACAGAACGATTACCCAAGATTCCGAGTAGTACTCTCACCTTATCCAAATATGAGTAACTACTATTCATTATCAAGCATACAACGGGGACCACCAACACCTTCATGCAGCTCGATCCGTAACAATGTATATAAAGGACAAAATAAAAAGATAAATCTCCGCAACATAAAAGCATATATGCCCGACCAAACAAGGATATTCGAAAAGATTAGCATCGCTAATTCCTGTAGGAATAAATTGTAATAAAATAAAGCAAGAAATTCAAGTAGTTTTATAGTTAGAGCAACAAATTCAGAAAATTGAAGGTTAGAATAAATGAACTTTTAAATCGACTAAGTAGTGAATCCTCAGCATCAGTGATAGACAACAACAATCATTGGCAATTCAGTTTGAACAATAATTATGTTGTTGCTCTTGGTTGATAATTTTCATCTCCCGGTCTTCCTGGCTTCACTTAATATATAGGAAGCCATTTCTCGTACGTACTGCAATAATTTTTCCCAATTTGCGGAGTTTGATAGCTTCCGGGAGATGAAATGAATAATTGGAGATTTTTTAATCTGTGGAAAGCTGACGAAAAAGCTTTTTATTCTGCTTGACAAGATAAACGTACCACGATCGGAGCACCGGTCCCCGTCAGCTGCGATGAGGATCAGTTCCCCTGGGGATAGAACCCTAGAACGTAGGCCACTACAAGACCCATTGTTCACGCTCAGTACCCCTGAATAAGTCCATAGGTCCTAACCAGACGCTCTTATAAACCATAATAATGGCTCCCAACCCTCCCTACCGGCTTCAAGCAATTCATCCAGGAGGTGTGAGCTAAGGAATCTATAAAATTTTCTGGAGAGAGCCGTACAGTGCCAAAAAAAGTGAGCCACCGTTTCGGATTCCTCTCCGAATCCTCTTCATGTCAGGTCATCAACCAGTCCTATCCTATGTAGGTGAACCCTGAGAGAACAGTATCCAGTGAGAATTGACAGCAGAATTTTCATGGTAGGTTTGCTCAGCCCTAGCAACTTTTCTGTGAAACTTGGGTTAGGTTTACCCCACAGTTCCTTTGTTGTTCTACCCGAATGCGGTCTCTGTTACAATTGTTCTCTTTCTAATACTTTTCCGTCTTCATGCTTGATGCGTTTCTTGCGAATTTCAATTAAATGCCTGCTTCGCAATGTTGTTACTGTTACGTCACAGCCTATATAGTCAATCCAATTTCAACTTCTTCGTTTTATTTCTTGATCAACTCTGAACTGGACCATGTAGACAGAAATTATATTATAGATCGAAGCCTGATTATACCAAAAGCTATATATGGAGACGATGAAAACACGAAAGCAATTGTAATATTCGACGAGACTTACATCTATATATTAACATAAAAGTATTAACTTTCTATTTCAGCGTCAGTCTAATAGCTTGCACAAGTATAAAAACCTCATAAATCTGTTCCTGATGGTCGCCACAGATGGATACATAATTGATGTAAAAGGACCATACGCTGCTACGAAGACAGATGCAAATATAATGAGTGGTTTTATAAATACTGGTGAAAATCTAATCCATTATTTGCTTCAATAAAACGACATATTTATTTTGGATCGGGTGTTCAAAGATAGCTTGAATGATACTGAAGCTTCTAGTTACGAATACCATACTCCTCCCTCAAAGGATAGACTGGATCCCAGTTGGTCACTATGTATCGCTGGAGTATTGGAGGTGGTTACCGGGAGATTCAAGCGTGACTTTAAACTATTGCGCCAAAAATATTTCAATAATGCGTTGCCACATATGTTTTCCGATTTTAGAATTTCTGCCGCTATCTTAAGCCACTTCCATGCACATATCACACAACGCTAATACGCAGAAGTCTTCGTTCACAAAATAAGGGAGAAGATAGATACACAAAATGCATTTTTTTGGATTCTCCGGTATATAGCAAAAGCTAAAAAAAATTTTTATTTGTTATTTCATCACACAACCCATTTGATTTAGGGTGACAAGTTTCAAGTCTTGGTTTTGACTCATCAACAGGTCCCAAATAGCGAAATTGAGTGACTTGAAAAACAAATGAAAAAATAGAGCAACGAAAAGAAATGAAATCAAAAACAAAAAATTGAGACAAATAGAAAGAAAATTAAAAAACCAAAGAGTAATCTCTAATTTTGTTTCTTCCTGAAGAGTATAAGGTTTCTGCCGATACGAAACGCTAATATATTTTTTTCATTTTCCTTATTCTTTTATTCATTTTTAAGCCAACTGCGGGCGTACACAGGTTCGATTCGTTTCGAATAAATCTGGTTTTTAAATTTGTTTTTTCTATTTTTCCCAATTTTTTTTTTTATTTGTTTTCTTTGTTATATTTTTTCATTTGTTTTTCAAGTGACTCAAAATCGCTGTTGATGAGTCAAATTAAAAATATTTTCTAGCTTTTGCTATATACCGGAGAATCAAAATAAATTCCTTCTTGAACAAATATAAGTTTGTCCCGGTAAAAAATCTTAAAGAGTAATTTTAGTATAGACAATCTGATTTTTTAAGGTTGGAAGCAAACGATTTGGATTTTCCAAGATTCACAGAAGAACAACCTATATTTTATTAGCTTTGGGAACATACCAAATGAAGCTGGCGAGGTCTTACTGCAGCGAACATTTACACAACGGAATACATACAAATAGAGGTATACCGAGAAAATGCAATGGAGGGTTTACTTGTATACGGCATTAATGAAGATGCTTGGCTCTTACGTGGTCGCATCCAGTCACGACATGTAAGATCTAGAAAGTATCATTGTTACTTATTAATTAATAATAATAACAATTACATAATTCAACATTATTGAACATTTCTAACCGGACTACATACATACATATGTATTGTTTGGTGGTACGCCAGGCATGCAGGATTTACATCCCCTGTCTTATTTCTAATCGATGTTATTTATAATAGACGATGAATGAAAAATGTTTTATTTTAATGAATAAATGACAAGCGAAAATATCTTATTATTGTGTTTTATTTATCATCACTAAAACAAAATCAATCTACAACGGAGCGTTATAACGTAAAAAAATCCATACTACTCGAGGCATATTACTCCGATTGGAATACGAATCAAGACAGGTTCGAACGACATTTTTGTTCCAAATGTTAATAGCTTTCCAATGATTAAGCACTTATTTCTATTGGCACGGATAGCAAAAGTTCATACATATATAGGTCGCATCCTTTATCTCTGAGAATACGTTAATGCGTTGGGTGGGTAGTGCATATAGCTTCTTTAAATACGAATTCAGAAAAGTTAATCTATGTTGTATGAAGACCATTTTTTTAAATGGAAATTATATTTAGAAATAGGTCTAGCCACGATAATAATATGGCTAAGGAGGTTTACGAAGAATTTCACCATTTTGATATTCTAGCATGAAAGGATTTTTGGTTTTTCAATGTGCTAGACTCGATTAGATCCAGCGTTCTAGAAAATTAGAAAATTATTAAGGTTTACAAATATGTAATAATACCTATCACAAGTTGTTTTTGTAATTAGAATTCAAGGAAACAACTAGGTATAGCTATTCTCCGTCTTGCCCCACCTTCCGCTATAACTAAGATTTTATAATTTTTGAAAAGCACAGTTTTAATTTTATATATATTTTATAGATAAGTAAACGTAAGATGGTGGAAATCGTTTTTGTTTTATGTTTTTTTTTTTAGTTACCACTCACAGATGGATGGAGCCCGATATCAGCCATTTACAAGAGCTAGGAACTTGGCGAGTAATCATGAAACTTCCATCACAACCTCATTAGCTGCACAAACTCCAGCCTTTCAACAATTAAATGCGTTACACACAAATGCAGAAAGCACTCAAACAGACGTATCAATTAGTGATAAGAAGAAAGTCCATATTTCAAGGCTTCACTGTTCACTTTTTTGCACTTAACTTTATTTACATCATTCATCTCCTTTGAAGATGCTCGGCACATTGATTAAATGTCGTCGAACTTTCGTATGCAAATAGTTTATAATGGGTATTGGGTGTTGATGGCTGAAGTACGTGCGTTCCATTTAAATTTCTTCAACTTGCTCTTTAACGAACTCCTTTGCATCCTTTTTAAAATAAAAACTTATCGGTCGACAGAATTTAACAGAGAAAGGTCCATACCCTAAATATAGGTAGATCCATTGCTATAGTTATAAATCAAAAAGGTACAAAGGAAGTTAGAAATAAATTGCTATCTATCATGCCGGTATCTTTTCGATCCAGTGTTTTTTTAATGATTTATTGTACAGAAAAAAAAGTGACTAAATTGATTTATAGTTTGTAATAGTGAAAGACTCTAGTGAAATTGTATTTTGTGGAAGAGATATTATATAATCGAGACTCCAAAGTTTTCAATTCATAGTGATGAAATGCGCTGTGCTGTGCTGTAAAAACAACCGGGCGTTATTTTTATAGGAAATCATGATTAAGCAAGCTTAATTGTTTCAATGATAAATTACAATGTTTTAAATAAAATATGAGTGAAAAGCCGTGGTAAAAAAATGTAACATTTTCCAATGTCGGTTTTTTTATTACAATTAAGTTGTCATTGATTGTTTACTTTCCCTTAAATTATGTCAGCCAATCAAAGGCAAGACCTAGAAATATTAAGTTTCAACCACTATGTGATGTGGCCCCCCTGAAAACCTTGCAAAACCTCGCCAAATCTGGATTCGATCTCAGATTGCTTTACACTTATACATAAATGGGCAATCTGGGCAACATCTCAGCAAAAAATTATAGTAAAATTATAACAACATATTGTGGAAATATTTAAAAAAAAGTTTGCCTTTACGTTTATGTATTACAAAATGTCAATCTAGATAGATAAAAAATAAGTTGAAATTGGTAAATTAAAAGTAATTTACTCAACTCTCGCAGTTGGTAAGAATATAAAAAATATATTAGTTTTTAGCTTGCATTCTTATGTCCATTTAGTCCGCCGCTCAAATCACAAACGAGCCTTTAGCAATATCGAGGGTTATGCTTACCCATGGCAAAGTTACTTTCGACTTATTTTCGATTCAATTTGCTTGCTGGGATCGTTTTTTTTTTTTGCACTTTGTATAATTCCGGAAGTCAGGAGAATTTTTAAGCCCTTATCGCGTATGGATTTCTCTCCTTTATAAATTTATTTTCCACAAACATAGAAACCATCTCATCTACTGAAAAAATTACGTGTGTAAAGTTAGCACCGCAACTTCGCCTGGTTTAGCTCGGAACTATTTCATAGTCGTTAATTTGTCGTTATTTTATCGTAAAAACCATGTCGTGTCCTTTAGAAAGCTAAAGGAAACTGGATGTGGTGCTAAGTTACCGTCTAGTTAGCAGCGCAGCTCTCTTTGACTTAAACAAACCTTATCGGATTGGAAAATTTTACATATTGAAGTTTGTCGTTAATTTGTCGTGAAAACCATAAATTTGTAGTGTCCTTTTTTCCCCAAACGAAACTGGATGTGATGCTAAATTGATACCAAGTTAGAACCGCAACTCACTGGAACTCGACCAAATCTTACCGTATTGGAAAATTTTACATCTTGGAATATGTCGCCTATTTCTCGCTAATTTGTCGTGAAAATCATAAATTTGTAGTATCCTTTTTTCTAAAGGAAACTAGATGTGATGCTAAATTGACGTAAAGCATTGTAAGGAGTGGTCCAGAAAAAATTGACCCATTAAGTTATTTTTATATCTGCAAAATTACAATAATCCAGTTCTGGTTTTTTTTGTTAAAATATTCCATAAATACTGAACTCTGAGTTTATATGAATCATTCGTGTATTGGAAGTGAAATAGTTAAAATGTCTCGAAGCGAATAATAAGTGCGTGAAATGATTTTGCCCAAATATTTGGAAAATCCCACAATTTCATTATTAAAAATTTCAAAAGACCTGAATACAAGTTATTCCACGGTAAAAAGGACAATAGCCAAGTATAGGCGAGGCTTGTCAATAGAAAGGATACGTGGGTCAGGTAGAAAACCAGGGCCATCCCGCCCAGACGTCATAAAACAGATGTAGGGTACTTATTCTCGGAAATCGGGAACTTAGGAAAGATATATGGCGACATTGGCAGGAACATCAAAGTCTACAGTGCACAGATATAAAAAAAAATTGTGGATTAAGGAGCTATAAGGTTCAAAAAGTGCCGCTGAGGAAGGAAGAAGAAGAGAAAACAGCAAGAAGAAGAGCGAGAAAACTTTATGAGAAGTACCTGACGAAATACGATTGTGTCGTCATGGGTGATGAAACCTATTGCAAAGCTGACTTTTCGCAGATAGCAGGTGACGAATATTTTACTGCAAAAAGTCGGAGCGGAGTATCCAGAAAATTTTCAACAAAAGGAATGACAAAATTTCCCAAGAAGTACATGATTTGGCAGGCGATCTGTTCTTGCGGTTTACGAAGCAGTGAATTTAACATCAAAAGAACAATAAACTCAGATGTGTACATCAAAGAGTGCCTTCAAAAAAGACTTCTACCTTTTATTGAACAGCATCAAGGGTCTGTTATTTTCTGGCCAGATTTGGCCACCAGTCATTACGCAAAAGCAACGATGGAATGGTACAGAACTAATGAGGTCAATATCGTGCCAAGGGAAACCAATCCAGCAAACTGCCTCCAACTTCATCCAGTAGAGAGGTACTGGGCATTAATGAAAAAGGAGCTTAAAACAACAAAGAAATTTGCCAAAAATGATGTTGATTTCAGAAATAAATGGAAAAGAGCATATAGAAATGTTACTAATATACCTGTTCTAAATCTAATGCGCGGCTTGAAGAACAAAGTTAAAACATTCCTCTAAAACAAAAAATGTATTAGAAATAACTTTTGTATTTTAAAGTTTAAGTTGTAAGAAACAAAATATAGAAATTTTATAAAAAAATTGCCATTAGAATTTTTACTGCAAACAAAAATAAATGGGTCAATTTTTTCTGGACCACTCCTTAATTCACTGGAACTCGACCAAACATTATAGGATTGGAAAATTTTACATCTTGGAATTTGTCGTTAAATTTTCGTAAAAACCAGAAATTTGTCGTGTCCTTTTTACTAAAGGAAACTGGATGAGGTGCTAAATTGCCGTCAAGTTAACACTACATCCAGTTATCTTTAGAAAAACGAACACTACAATCTTATGATTTTCACGACAAATTCCAAAATGTGATATTTTGCAATCCGATAAGGTTTGGCCGCGTTCTATTAAGTTGCGGTGCTATCTTGATGTCTGGTGATTTGGTTTGTGGTAATAACCTCAGAAGATTCTGTTTATCTCTCTATTGATTTTAGCATGGTTGTGCAGTGGAGGCAGTTGTTTTCTTTGTTGTCGCATTTTTTCTCACAAAAATGGCAATGTAAGATATTAAGAATAGGGCGAGGAGCACTTTCGTGTCCTGCTTGTATTGTGCGAGCATGTATGGTCTTCCGGCAAAATCTTGAACATTCCCGTAAAGGCCTTGCTTTAAGCGAAAATTTCCCCTTGAATAACTCTATTCGGGGTCTGTGGTCTTGAAAGTGGGAAGTTACTTCGTCTTTCAATTCTTCCCAAGTGGTAATTGATCGTTGTTTAAAAATATCTTAAGCGGCACCTGTTAATCGAGTTTTGAGAACATTGAGGAACATGCTGCAAACTGCGCCGCTTTTGCTTTGACAAAAAAAAGGTCGCTACAAGAAATACATTTATTCAGGTCCTCAGGACTCCCATTGAACTCGTGACTACGTTTCGAGCATCTGTTAGAGACATCTTAAGGTCAGATGACGATGGTGTTCTCGGGGCTGGGATTGTTTCCCGGCATTGTGGTAGTTTTTGGTTGTTTATGTAATGTATAGCTCGAGCCAAGCTAGATGAAGTGTGGGCGCGGCTATCGGCAGCACGGGCTAGATATTCCTTGGCCCTTGTTCTCACAATTTTGTATTGTTAATAATTGCGCACGCAAACAACAAATAACAATTTATAATAACAATATCATAATAATTTCACAATAAATTTCGATTATGGATCAGATTTTTTTTTTTTTATAGAAAACTTCGCAATCAGTCTTTTCTGGATAAGAAACTTCACAATCAGCGCCAAACGAACAAAACGAAGACGAGAAAAAATGCACAGGTTGTATGCTTATTTGTTGATGCGGTCGGGAGGTAACAGACGGGAATAAGCAAAGATTTGAGAATGACAGAATGTTGCTCTGTTCTCTTTATCTCGGCCACCTCTGTACATATACACTTGCGATGCAAGCCATGCACATAATTTCATGTTTCACTTTGCTGCCTGACTGCTTGTCTTACTATTCTTCCTCTTTTGTACTGCACTGCAATGCAATGAAAATGAA
This sequence comes from Dioctria rufipes, assembly GCA_963924295.1. Taxonomy (NCBI): domain Eukaryota; kingdom Metazoa; phylum Arthropoda; class Insecta; order Diptera; family Asilidae; genus Dioctria; species Dioctria rufipes. Next base: position 33,550,727 of record OZ002742.1, read on the forward strand.
ATCCTCTCAAACAAAATATTCTTTTCTTGATGAAACCGGTCTCCTAGAGAAGAGGTAAAATAATCAAGGAGAACACGGAATGCAATTCGTGGGCATGATGCGGAGTGGAGTACAGGCACTGGTTCTTGTGCCGGTGATTTGACGACCCGCCACTCGCCACCGTGATGAGTGGCGGGTGGTGAGTGGCGGGTCGTGAGAAAGTAAAGAATTTTCGTACATTTTGTGAGGTGAGAGCGGATCGTAATATCATCACGGCAAAGATAATCTAATAAGAAGATAGGACACAGTAGAACAAAATTGAAAATATTTCGTGTTTTTTAGACCGAAACAAGTAATTTCATATACTTTCGTCTTTTGCATGAATGGGAGAAAAGAACTTGACTATGCACTTTTGTAGTGCCACGGAGACAACGAGTTAAAACAAAAATGGAGAGAACGTAGGATTACTCGAACGACAAAATCTAATTGAATCCCTCAAAATCCTTATTCATAATAATGTACTTCGGGTCACACTACCTCACTTTTTTAAGATAAATATAAATTTCGCTTTGGCCAAGATGCTGAAACGAGATGTAAGATTCCTCTCATTTTTCCTGAAAATATCAGAGAATCCAGCATGAGTTTCTCCCACTTAATCCCTTCAGAGTAAAACGAATGTAAACAGAAGCACGTGCTGTTCAAATATCATAGAAATTACACTAACAAACATTGGTTATGCTATAAAAAACATTGGATATTTCTCACAATAGTTCAACGAAACCCTCATTTACCATTCTGTTTAGTTGCATGCAATCTGCGTTTTCAAGTTTTTTGTCTTTATTCGTAAAAATTTTAAAGAGAGTTCTATTTTTTTGTTATTTTTTTTTTCTTCTCTCTTTCTTTTCTTGCCGTGAACATTTTAAATGTAAAACAATCGGAAAACTCTTCTGTGTCATAATTTGTCATTAAGTTAACTTTGTTACAGGTGACTGGGTGGTAAGCGGTGGGTCGTGAAAAAGTGGAGAATTTTCCAGTAATTTGTAAGAACGGGTCATAATAGTACGACCCGTCATATGAAACTTTTCAATATACGAGATGCGTATTCGTTTTGTTAGATGTTTTTTGGTTTTACTCAATTTATTTCACAATCTCTAGAGTCTGTCTTGAAATTGGGTTGTCTTAGTCAACATTGCGTATCTTCTGATCGCCTGACTTAGGTTACCTTAACTTGGATGGTCTATTATATTCGAATGAATTTTTCTTTATTCTTCACTTTAAATTTTTAATCCACTATTAGGTGCTACTATTAGCGAACAGTAATTCTTATCTGTTACTCTTTAACTTTACTTAAAACACTAGGCCTTACCAATGGTCGGAGAACTCTCTTGTTCATTCTTAATTACAACTTGAGTTATTACACCACGCGCTAAATACCCTAATCCCCAGCCTTTTATTATTAATTGAATTAATTTGCGATGATAGGTAAGAACTTTTAAGGGGGAATAGTTTAATTATCAACAATGAATTTAAAGTAAGAGAAGAAAGCCAATCAGAGATCATTCCTAATTATTGTTGGCGAAAGTTGAAGGGGAAAAAAAAGAAGAGAGGAGGCCCCAATCAATGGTCATTTATTTTACGTGCGCCTATATGACGATCATTGTTTATTGAAAGGACAATGCAAGAAGCGCACGTCATGGTTTCTTGCAATATATCACACAGTATAGGGAAGAACGGTAATTCATTATTGTTTACATACCGGCCGTTGCTATGTTGACCAACCGAGCTGTAAAGCTGATTAAACAAACACTTTTAATCTCATGATTTCGAAATTGTTTATCTTCTGCGAAAAATCAATAAATTATCCGTAGCAATGCCATCAATTCTAAGCCTAGCAATTGCTTGAAGAATTTATTAATTAATTTAGGAAGTTTACTGAACGGTAGGAATTGCTGCAAAATGCATGAAATTCATTTTATAGGTCGTTACATGAACGCTAAGATAATATGGATGAGATTGGGAGTAATGTGGATTCATTACAATAGTTTCGAACTAAATCAAGCGAAGTTACGCTGCTAACTTCATGCACGTGATAATTTTGTATTACGTGACCGCCTAATGAGCACTGATTGATTCGTTTAGGAGATATTCATATCGATTTTTGATAGAATTTACAGTTCTTCACTTTTCACATATTCTTGAGGTATTTGATCCTCCGAAACTATTTTACGCTATTTCTCCAATTTTTCTCTACATTTTTTCATAATAATTGCAAAGCGATTCGTAATAAATGTGCAAAATGTGTGTGTGTGTGTGTGTGTGTGTGTGTGTGTGTGTGTGTGTGTGTGTGTGTGTGTGTGTGTGTGTGTTATTTCTGCGATTTTTTACTGCTAGAATAATTCGTAAAATTGCTAAAGAAATCAGCAAGAATTGCACAAAATGTGTGTGTGTGTGTGTGTGTGTGTATGGTCAAGTGGTTTTAGCTACTTCTGTGAGTTTTTTAAATGCTACATTTTTTCGTAAAATTAGCAGAGAAATTTGCAAGAATTGCCCAAAAAGTGAGTATGTGTGTGTGAGTGTGTGCGTGTTTAGTCGAGTGTGTTTTTCGTTATTTCTGCGATTTTTTTTAAATCCTAAAATTTATCATCTAAAGTGCAAAGGAATTCGCAAGAATTGCAAAAAATTTTGTTTGTGTGCATGTGGTCAAGTTTTTCGCTATTTTTAAGATTTTTTTTAAAATGCTACTAAAAAATACTACTAAAAATTTCAAAGAAATTCGTAAGAATTGCAGAAAACCTGTGTGTGCGTGTTTTGCAATTTTTACGATTTGTTGCAAGATTTATCAATTTTTCCATTTTTTTTCAACTCTTGCGGCTTATTTCCAATTTTCCCGCTTTGTTTCCAATTTTCCCGGTTTCTTTTCGATCTTTCCGAATTTTTCCCAATTTCCCCGATTATTTTCCAATTTGTCCAATTTTTTCCAATTTTTTCGATTTTTTTTCGAATTGTTCCGATTTTTTTCCAATCATTCCTAATTTTTTCCAATTGTTCCGATTTTTTTCAATTATTACGATTTTTTTCAAAAGTTTTTGGATTATTTTTCCAATTGTTCCGAATTTGTTCCAATTTTTCGAATTTTTTCCAATTGATCCGAATTTCTTTCAATTATTACGAGTTTTTTCGAATTGTTCCGTTTTTTCCAAATTTTCTGAATAATTTTTCCGATTTTTTTTCAATTATTGCGATTTTTTTTTCAATTTTCCGGATATTTCAAAGTTCTTCCGAATTTTTTTCAATTGTCCGAATTTGTTCCAATTGTTCCGATTTTTTTTTCAATTATTACGATTTTTTCGAACTTTTCCGAATGTTTTCCAATTTTTCCGAATTTTTTCCAAATTTTCCGAATAATAAAAAATAATTAATTTCTTTATACGGCAGTATGCATATATGTATGTACCTCCCCCGTGGACAGTTTCTACCTCCCACATTTGAATCATCCTTCAATCTTGATTCAATTTCGGAACGTCGAACAAATTGCTATCAAAATGAGCTTATAGCCCTCAGCAAAATGATTTAAACAGCACTTCTCAGCACCATTCACAAAATAACGGAGTAAAAATAGTTGAAATAGAAGAATTTGTCAATTATTACGACTTATTTGCGATGTGTATGATTTTTCCAATTATTCTGATTTTTTCTTAATTGTTTCAATTTTTTAAGATTTTTCCGAATTTTTTTCAATTATTACGATTTTTTTTTAAATATTTTCCTTTTTTAGAGAAATAATTTTATAGAAATTCTTATTTGAATTTGAAGGTATATATGGACTTGTAACGGGAGGAAAGGCAAAAAGGGACACAATATATTTTTACAGGAAACGTAATATTTCGAAAATCGTATTTATACATTTTTTTTTAAACTCAGAATATATATTACATTTCCAAAAAAAAGGTCGACGAATTTTGAAGTGTTTCAGATAACACAATTTCACTCTTTCATGTAATGTGCGTGATCTGTTAATACTTATACAGGAAAATTAAAAGTATATACCTACCACATTCGTGAACATCCATAACTCAAAAAAATTAAACAACTTTTCGTCAAAAACATCACAGAATAAATTCCCACATTACAAACTACATTCAATTATGATTTTAACTCTTCCCATCCCATCAACAAGATATTCAGTTTCTTCATTTTATTAATCCGATTCCCTACTTAAGAAAGATTTGATATCATGAAAAATGTATATGAAGAAAATCGCAAATTCTGTATACGTTGTTATACTTAATTAGAACGAATAAGATCTCAGAGAAAATAAACTCCCAAAGGCTTGTTAAAGTCATTCACATTACTTCGTTTTCCATAAAAACATCTCTGATGTGAGTCCTTTCAAAGCCCCGACACAGCAGTATCAGTCAGTTCATTTTGTTACGTAGAAATACAAAAATTACTTAAATCCAAGAAGTCAGCAGGGCTACAGTCTTTTCATAAAATATTAAATAAAAGGATCTCTTAATTCGGCATTCAGTAGACGTTAAAGTTCAAAGGAAATTAACAAGACATTTTTACCAATTTAATAAAGCCACGTTAGCAAGAAAAAAAAAGATACGCACCCATAAAAAAATGAGACAACGCAAACTGTTCTATAAATTTAAAGAGGTTCCAAAAAAAGATCAAGGACTTCATAAAAAAACGACGACAAACATTCTGGTCATGGTAATGTAATTCAAGAAAGTGAAAGAAGCTATTTTTTTTTTTTAGGTGCTAATCAAGAACGATGGTTTAGTAACCTTTTTGAGTGGCAAAAAAGTTTTGAATATTCCTTACAGGGCATTTGGAGCAAATTGTAAACAAAACATCTGGAAAATGTCTTTGGCTCTGATGAAGTGTTATCGCGGTTTGCCGTCTTAATTAAAGGACAATTACCATAAAAAATTGAAGGTGTTTGGTCGATTATGTTCAAGAGCAGATTATAGATTTACAGAGGAATGGGTAAGTACTAAATGGAGCAAAATGCTTGTGGTGTTATTTTATACATTAGAATGGGTGGCATGAGTGGGATATATTTTATCCGATTAAAGCTCTTTCGAAACCATAATTGATGAAAGGTCATCACATTTTAATCTTCTTAACGTAGAGATTATTTTGGAAGTAATTTTCAGTGAAGTGAAAATTAATACGCTTTAATAGTAAAATCGTCATCAGTATCACCAAGATAAAACACGGAAATTCATACAAAAAGTCAGAGACCCGGCAAACAGCAAAAAGTATTCTACAATGGGATATGCAATAAATAGCCAGGATGATTGATACACAAGTAGCTTACCAAGGACGAGAACTAGGGTTTTAGCATTAGCTGAATGTTGAGGTTGGTCATATCTGAGTTGGTAGGTCTGAAAATTTCTACTATCGCTTTTGTTCGGGTTCAATTCTTGCAAAAAATAATTTTATGAATATATACAGAAATGATACTCATTTATGACAAAATAGACACAGGACTATTGCTGTTGATCAATATCGGCGTTCTGTAAAAGTTACCTGTTAGTTTCGCCAACTCTGAATGGGTCTATCTTTATTTCTTTACTCTAGTTCTTTCCCGCTAAGCCATAATTTGCATCACAGGATGTTTGGCTGTATTAGAAAAATAATAACAGGACCGAAACCCGCCTGAAGGTGAACATTTCAGAGAAGCACTTGTGATCTAGTAATAAAACTCAAAGGAGGCAAAACAGAATCATTCGGTAGGCGTTAATATTCCCTCAAATGAATTCTTCTGTGGATATTCATAATTTGTGATATAGATAGGATAAAATTTCGATAAATTAATATAAGTAGATGCAGAAGAATAGTCCTTCCTACAAATTGTTAGTAGAGAAAGGGCTATGTAGGAAGATCGGTCATGTAACCTTAGGTCTATCTATTTTGGATGGTGCACGTGAGGACCTGCCAAGTATGGTTAATCCCACGGCATTCGTCATGCTCGGATTTTTATCGATAATCAACGTCCTCATGTGCGAAACAACGAGTTCCAGTGTGCCAATAGAGCATGACATGGCATGAACTTACTGGTAGAAGCGAGACCTATGCAATCTCTGCCGATCAAGGGTCACGGCACCCTTCACCACAGCCACTACAATGCTCCCATAAAGGGGCCATCCCAAGTTGAGGTGGATAAAGCCTTGTTACCCAGGGCTCCTCAAACTCCGTAGTACCAAGTTAGCCAATGTTGGGCCGCCCATTTCGTATAGCTTTCATAAAGCATGATCACCGGACAATGAATACTCCCAGTTTTAATCTTTCATGCAAGATATTCTTTTTTAAACGGTACTGGTAACTCCGTTTGGGCCTAGATCTTATTTGCAACGTCTAAAAGAATTGTACTTGGCCTATATAGGTAATACAACCCTTATGGGCGCTGTCAGGAGGGAACCACGTGAAGGTTAAGATATGCCCAATTCAGTCTGGTTAGATACACCATTTTGATCTTTTAGCTGGCCATGCATACTAACCATATAAGCACTACTAGCATACTTACCTGATTTCCGTCATTTATCAACTGATTCATCAACTGGGACATTCTTTCGCCCTCTGCCCAAGAAGCTACGTCTGGTTTTCTCCTTTCCCTATCAGTGTCTGAGATTTTATTATCCTGACTTACATGAGCACATAACTTCATTGCATCGTGAGCCATCTGCCTAGCATTACTACAGTACCCACACAGACAAAAATCTTAATTTTAATTTCACCAAGGTATAGTTACATCGCTGTGAGAAGTACCAATTCGTGCATATGGTATCTTTCACCCACACTACCTTACTGTACGTACTCTTGTGGGAGATGCCAAAGCGATCTTCAGTACAACTTAAAACACCTAAACAACAAACCAACTAATTTCTTCCATCAAGTATGCATGCTTTCCTCTTATACAGTTTTAACCTTGTTCAGCATTGCGCTTCACAGACTACTCTCCCCCCCCCCCCCCCAAGGACCGAACAGTGCAGTCGGGCTGGGCGTATACGGCTCCAAATTCCATACATTAAAGGCTCTGGGCTCTACGTTTACCGTATTCCAAGCCGAGTTATTCGTCATAGAAGAATGTGCCAATACCTACATTAAAAGAGCCATAAATACCTCAACCATTGATATCCTCTCGGACAGTCAAGCTGCCCTTAAAGCTTTGAAGTCGTACACAGTCAAGTCAGGGATAGTCTGGGAATGTCTACAAACCCTCAAAAACTTATCAAGGAGAAACATAATTATCCTCATGTGGGTACTTGGACATGAGGGTTACAAAGGCAATGAATTTCCTGATGACCTAGCCAAAAGAGGAGGGGAAACTCCATTTGCCGGACAAGAGCCATTCTGTGTTTCTTCAAAGTGTTACCTCAGAGCTGCCTTAAATAACTGGAAGAATAAACAAAAATCCATGTACTGGAAAAGTCTACAAGGACTTCGTCAGGCAAAAAAGTTAATCAACTCCTTAGAAGAACAGAGCTCAAAATGATTACTCAGCTCTTCTCAGGCCACTGCCCCCTGAGGTATCACCTAAATAAGGTGGGCTTGGCTGAGACTTCATCTTGCCGCTTCTGTCAGGATGCTAATGAAACCTCGGAGCACCTACTCTGCAACTGCGAAGCATTGGCGAGGCGGAAACTACTCCACCTCGAACATGATTTTCCTACACCAAACTATGTATGTGTAGAACCTCAATCCCAGAATGGTTCTAGAAATTATTAACAGTCTAAACCTAGAAAGGGAGTAAATTGAACTAGGACTCATAATAGATCTTTTAGGTCGCTAACATCTGCACATCCCGATAAGATTTGTATATAATCTACATAAATGTTCCACTAGTCCGTCTGACCTTACTATATGCAAAACCATTTATGCTGCGAGGATTTTGATCTTGTTAAAGAATCTATAGTCGCAAATGATACTGAATCATGGACTTTTACTGTATGCTTGAGAATGAAAGAGTAATAGAAAACGAATATCTAGCAAGACTCTTACTGTTCCAGCGCAGCTATCGGTATTACATTTATAATCCGTTTGAGTGATTTTCGAGAGCACAATGAAAAACCTGGAGTTGTGGCGGGCAGTTGATCTATATTGTCGCAAAACATTCACCACAAAGTTCTTCAATTAGATCGATGAAACTCAGCGTCAATGGTGTAATGGAAAACATAATAACTAATTATTCTATGGGTTCCGAACTCGAGCTTTACGGGCTCATGCCCGCAGGATGATGAGTAAACCGATTGTTGATGATAAAATTTGCGTGTAATATTGCACTCATTGGTTGAAAGCGCACTTAAAATTGGTTTAATTACAGAATTCGTCAATTATTATTGAAACCTAAATTTCTGAATCTGTTTTATGTCATAAAATGATTTTAAACATATTCAAGAAGGCTATTTTTTGGACTCTCCGGCACAACAACAAAAGCGAAAAAAAGACATTTATTTTTTATTTCATCACTGCCTATCGGATTTTGGGTGGGAAGTTAGAAGTCATCGTTTTGACTCATGAACAGGTCTCAAATAGTGAAATTGAGTGACTCGAAAAAACAAATGAGAAATGGAAAAATGGAAAGAAAAATGAAAAAATTGAAAAAAATATAAAAAAATAATATTTATTTAAAAAAATTTAAGAAATCAGATTACTTCGAAACGAATCGAACCTATGTAGGCCCGTAGTGAGCTGAAAAAAGAAGACGCAAAAAATATAAGCGTTTCGTATCGGAAGAAACTTTATACTCTTCAGTACGGTTTAGTTTCTGCCTGCCGTAGATGCTTGAAAAATATCAAGTTGATCTCATCTCATATACATAAACTCAGAATAACTTCTTGATGTGAATTATATGAAGCAATTCTCCTATATTCCACCAAATAGGAAGAAACAGCATTACGTATTATGATTTACCTGGTAATAAACTTTATACCTGTTCAAAACATCTATTTTTTGGATTCATTTATTTTTTCGAGACACTCAATTTCGCTATTTGGGACCTGTTCATGAGTCAAAACCAAGACTTTACAAGTCATGCCACTCAAAATTAAATGGCTTGTGTGATGGAATAACAAAGAAATTTTTTTTCGCTTTCGATGTTGTGCCAGAAAATCCAAAAATAAGCCTTCTTGAACAAGTATAAAGTTTACCCGGTAATAAATCATAAGTAATCTTGTTATGAATTTAAACGAAATAAAAACTCCTATTTATCGCACCGCGTACTTATAGTAAATTCGCCTGTGAGTGCCAGATCTGCTATAAATGTATGGAGGGACATAGTCATAGCAAACGAAACAAAATTAATTAAATTAGATTGACTACAGCCACACATTCCTTTTACCCAGTGTTTATAATGTTAAAAACAACACGTCCATTAGGGCTACATTTACAGGAAAAACAGGTGCAAAATGTATCCGTTTAGAGCGGCTCAGATACATGAATGCGGCGTTTGTGAATCAAAAATTCAGTTTTCATAATTATAATTTTCCGGAAGAATAAACCTTCGCTTTACAGCACGATTTCATTAATTATTGTGTGTCCGTTTTTCAACAGACCCACATTAATGCTTGCCTTAAGCACCCAGGCACTCATGCATTGATTTCATTTAAGCGCCTCATGTTTCCCACCTCGCATGTATGTATTCTCAAATGTACATACATTAATATATATATATGTATGCAAGGTTAGAGGAGAGGCAAACTGTGATTAAACTAAGCTTCCCACATCACGTTTCAAGCATTTGAAATCTAACCGTAATCCATACACTAACTGCTTCACTTCCTGTAGTTAATGTGCTTGGCTTTAACTATGGTCGCAACTCATTAACTTATGTTTTGAATGAAACTTTAACTCTGCGAAGCCTTGTGGTCGATATTGTATCTTTTGCACGGCTACTGAAGATACTTTCATTTGTGTAGCATGGTTGGAATATAATACACCCAAAGTTTCAGGATATTTTGTTCAAAGGTAATAGAAAATGTCCTTCTGGCATACTGTTTGGGGGCTATTAAATATTCATGTTCCTCGAGGCATTCTGGTAGGCGAACAGATTTATTCATAGAGAGAGTATTTGATTTGGTGCCAAATTGGATGGGGCAAGTTAACAGGTGGATTTGATAAGGGGTAGGTATACAATCTAGATACAAATAGAGAAAGTTTTGGTAAATTCTTAATTAAGAACGGTGCATTAAAATTTGAATAGAATTGCTGGCGGTAATGGATTTTATTTTGCTTTTGTTGTAACACGGAAAATTACTTGAAGTTAAACAAATGGGAGACGTGTGATGAATATATTCCATGAGCTGAAAAATTTTAAGATGGGATTAAGATTATTTTAAAATTTCAAAATCAGGACGAATAAATATCAATGTGTAGGGGAGACCGGGGACAAAAGTAATAAGCGTCATGAAAGTAACATGCCCCCTATTGAGATCCAGTGTTGTCAATTTAGCCACTTTGTGGCTAGATTTAGCTCCTTTTTAAAACATTTGGCCATATTTTTTTACTCTTAGTTACTAGCCAATTTTTTAACTATTTTCGGCAAATTTTAAGGAATTCATAGTCCTTTAATTCAGACAACATGCATTGCAGGACAAAATCAAATTAGTGGGATTCTTATCTCAAAATTATTTAACTTTCATCAAAGGAAGAACGAAATTGGTAATGATGTTGTTGAAATCCAGTCGATTTCCTATAGAATAATCATAAAGCACAAGAACGAAAACAAAATATTGGGCTTAATACAAAAAAAAAATAATTTTTTTTGTTTTTATTTAGATAAGCTCTATTTCGCTATTTGGCTCATTGGCTCTTTTTAAAAATTCCTTAAAAATGGGGTGGCAAAAGGCTCTACAAAGTGTAAACAAAAAGTCGCTAGCTAATCTAAAAGTTATAAAAGGTCAATAGGGACAATTAAACAATTAAAACAATTAAAATGAAAGCAAACAAGAAAAAAATTCTCAAAAGAGACTGTATAAACGGATACAAGAATTTGGAAAAGGATCTAAAAGTTGTACAAAAAATTTAAAGTCCCAATTTTGACAATTGGGTAAGTGGCAGTTCCAAGAAGTTCCAATTTCCAAAATAATCTAATAAAAATAATGACCTAAACGAACGAATTTTCAAAATAAAATTTTGAAATTTAGCCCCGAAATCGGAACCGAATTAAAACCTTAATAGCCGAACGAACGAAAAAAAAATAATAATAATAATAAAATGCCATCAAAAGTAAAAACAAAATAAAAATAATTTTCATTGAATATGTGTACACAACTTTTTTTGTTATGCTAATTAATTCATGGTCTTCCTCATGTCAGAATTCTTGCTGTTATATACTTAATATCTTTTGTGATAGAGTACCAGACCGGCAAACAAAATATAAAATAGAAAAATAGAGTGTGGGATGAAAAATTCAAACATCCACACACCGTTCCTGTAGTTGCCAGTTCAATCAATCAAAATCTTCATTACTTCCACAATTTCACGGGGTACTTATTTTGTGAATCGAAGTATTATCAAGGGAGAGCCACAAGATGATGATAACAAAATGGAAATTTAATAAAAAATGGCCAGAGGAGTGTAGTGTATTAGCATTTGTAAGTGTGCACAGGATAACATCCCTGTTATAATTTACCAAGCTGGATAATCGAGAACGTTATAATGTTCAGACAAGGAGTGAACATACTGTATCCGAAGATAGAAATAAAGAAATTCTGTATTAAATTTGTGTATTTTACAAGGAGCACTATCTCCATAACCATGAAGAGAAGCAAAGACGGTAAGAATGAAAACTACTTACAAAAGAAAAGGTCTTTAATACCAATTTTACTATTTTTTGATAGATAGATAGAAGCAATTCTAGAAGCCACTAGAATTCACTATAAACTAATACTAAAGCCTAGTACTAAGATCCGCGCTAAACTAAATTTTAGCGAGTCTCCAATATCGGGCCGTTCTTTAACAGCTAAAATATGACAACGGACACTCAGAGAAAAGATATAGTAAAAAGAAGAAGAAAAATCAGGTAGTTAAAATTATTTAAAAATATTAGAAATACAAAAATAATATGTATAATGTATACATTAAAAAACAAAAAAACAAAAAACAATGATACTACAGCCACGAGAAGAAATCCAATTTATCCGTACTTACACCAAAGACGTACAAAACTAATTTTAACTAAAAAAATCCAGTCAATAAATTTATCAAATCTCAGAACTCTGGCAACAAATTTTTTTAGCGCGCTAAAGAACGGCCCGGGCAGTTAAATTCAAGCTAAATTTTTTGAAGAATTACTGGTGGGGTGCCATCTCTAATCAAACCCCAAAAGCCAAATTTAGAACGTTGACCTTAGTACTGCTCTTGCTAAAATTCAGGATAAATTTTCGCCAATAAATTTTAGCGCCTTAAATTTTCATATAAAATTTATCTTAGCGCGGACCTTAGTACTAGGCTTGAATAATTACTAACTTAATCACTTTTTTTTTCTTCACAAACAGTTCCATTTCAATTAAAATATCTAAACTTCTTCATGTTCCTTGTTTAAAAAATTAACCAAAAAAATTTAGCAGCTGTCATAGCTCATTAGTTTCTTGAATATTACATGCCATTTTCCAGGCCTTTCTATCTTCTCATTAAGTTTTACGATACGCCATAAATAATCTAGTTTCCTGAACATTGAAAACCCCATTACCTACGCAATCATCTAACTCATTTTAATTGTTCTTAATTAGTTAAATAACATTCACTTAGATAAAAGATCACAATTCTATGGGTCTTTAAAAAAAATTATTTTAAGGAATAAACATTTTCCTACGATAGAAGCAGCTTTTCTAATAGAAAATTTATGTAAAACGAAAAGAGAAAATCTGATTTCCCTTTTTCAAAATATTTTCACAAGAATTCATATCACTTAAGGCCTAACCATATTTGTATAAGGATCCGTATGCAAAGCATTCAATATTTGACGAGCTTACGCTTATGCGTGAATAAAATGTTTTAAATTATTTGCATTACAAATGAAGCTTTTTACAATATAACTGGGCGCGGACTTTGTGAGGAAATTTCTTTGGGGCTTTCTTGTGATACCAGAAGAGCTGTTAAATGTCATGAGTTTATTAATTCACTGATTATTCTTGTTTATGTTCAGGAAGGGAGTCCTTTTATTCCAAATGGTTCCATATTCAAGAGAAAAGTTTTAAGATTTTTCTATCCCTGCTTTATTTACTTGAGTTAGCTTGAAGAATTCGATGTAATCGATGTTTATTAATTGATTGAAAATTACATAAAAGGTAAACTTAGGAAACAAGTTATGATGGAAAATGTTTAATTCTTATTACAAATAATTGTAATTGAAAATAAATTAATTAAATTAAAAGTGAATGTAATTGAATAAATTTTTAAATTATAATTACTTGCATTTAAAGCCTCTAATTACTTTCAATTCTATTATGATTTTATAATTGAAAAATATAATTAAACTAAAAGTAGTAGTTAACAAAGTTGTAATAAATACTTTTTATTAGTAATCATTAATCAAAAATGTATTTAATTGTTTTTCTTCTTTTGAAAGTCAAAGTTTTGAAAATAAATATGTGTGTGTCACATTGGGCGGCGCGTCACCGCATTTTTATGTTGCCGCTGCGCGATTGCTCTTGCAAAATTAAATCTATAAGTCACATCAGGACCGGCGCGGCTCGGCAAAATAGTTGCCGTATGGCGATTTTGGATTTTTGGGGCCTGTGCGGTGGGGGGGGGGGGGGGGTGAGGGGAGGGGTTTAAGATTTTGAGTACTTCTTCCACTTTACACCCTGTAACTCTCTTGATATACACCCTATAAAGGTGGGATTCATCTCAGATGATAGCAAACCGTCTAAGCTTTCCAATAAATGCCTTCCTGTCACCTTCTGTCGGAAGTAGTAGGACGTCAAAGTAAAAAAATTGGAAAAAAATTCCTAATTTTTTCAAATTTTAACGATTTTCCCGTCAAAATGCATGATAACTATACAGTTTTATTACAAGATATAGAAACCCAACCCTGGAATGTTACGTTTAATTTGACTAAGCACATATACCTGCCTAAATGCAACCGTTTTTTAGTTATTCCCGTTTCTATGATGCATTATTTCACCTTGATAGGGTGTATATCAAGATAGTTACGGGGTGTAAAGTGGAATAAGTACTAAAAATCTTAAACCCACCTACCGCCAAAACGACGCGACGCGTCTTATCCCCCCCTTCACCTTATAATTTTTTGCTTGTCTCCACCTCAGCTATTAAACCCTTGAGCTAGGTGCGCCAATTATAAAACACCCTAAATTGTCATAACTAATCTTTCTACTGGGTGACCTCAACTAATTTATATAGAAAAAAAAAGATCATAGTGGCTCAAATATATTGGAACTAAAGTGTTAAAAAAGCTGACAACTTTCTGATTATATATATGAAGAATTTCAACAGCTTTACATAGTATTTATATGAAATTGTGATTCAATCAAAACAAAGTACGTGCACCCATATTTTATTAATCAAAACTTTTAAAAAAACTTATCTTCTCAAATACGTTCTTTTTCCTTTGCTTCAACTTTTTGAATTTTGATTGCCAAAATGGCAAACTTCCGTTTGCAAAGAATATTTTCGACCGTCCTCACTTAACTTGACGAATGTAAGAAAATTTTCCATGAGAGAAGTTTATTCGCATTATGGTTGAGTGTAAAAATTTTATGCATTCGTACATGCACAAAAAACTAAATCAGAAAACTTTCCAGAGCATTATGAAAACCGATTTGTTTGCATACATTTCATGAAACCGATTCAAAGTAAATATACAGAAAGGGATGAATACCTACTTTTCAATTTATATACTGAATTTGTTTTATTAAAGTAGTCTGATCCTTCCTGAACTTATATTTGAACTATCGCGCAAAATTTTAAACGAACGTACCTTTCAGGTAAATACTTGTTCGTGTGTTGGAGGAAATATCTAAAAAGGATGAAAAAGTACGACAGCAATTTTCCTGAAACATCCGTAAAAAGTAAGAAAAAGTGTGAAATAACATTTGGAAATTGAGGTTATACCTATAAAGGGTTTATGGATGTGCATACTTGCGTTCTGTGCATATATTCTGGATCTATAAAATAAACAAGGACTTGCACATCCGAATCTGTTTTATTTGTTTATTTACCTACAATTTCACTTTATATTTTGAAATTAAGTTTCGAAAAAGTCAGTATTTCGAAATTGGAATAATTCGAATGCAAAAGACTCATTTAGAAAAGGAGTAATTAGGAGGCAGAGATTGGATTCATAAGGGATATTAAGAGTTGGAGACTACGATGGAGTTCCTTAAACGTAGGCCATAATAAGGGCCCTTCTTCACCCTCCAAACTTATAAGCAATCGCTCATATGACCCAACCGGATGCTCTAATAAAGCTCAACATTGGCGCCCAACCTTCCTTACACGCTTTATGTAGTTCTTCCAAGGGGTGTGAGCAGAACCAAGGAATCTGTAATGATTTCCTGAAAGTGATGCCGGACAGTAACAAAGAAAATGAGTCCTCGTTTCGGATTCATCTCCGCATCATCTGCCTTACCAAATCGTTAACGGTTCCCTGCAGGTGACGCCAGAGTATCGACACTAGTGCTCCAAGGATTGGCTTGTTAAGTCCCAATAGCTTTTTCGTTAAAATTGGATAAGCTTCGCACTAATACTCTAGGTGAAGACTGTTTATGAATTCTATAGCCTCTTTGAGATTCAGATTTCACACACAACTTTGGTCTGGTAAAGTCTGTTCAAAGTGAAGCAATCTCTACCCCAACATTGTTTCACAATCGGAAAGAAAGTGCTTCTAAGATGTCAGAGCCCCTGGTAGAAACAACAGGATGGAGTCTCTACCAAGCCTATATTTTGTTAAAAAGATACCGTAAAGAGCAGTAGTCTCAAATTATTCCGGTACATATTTGAAGATCTCGTTTTTTTCGTCCTACGCGCTGATGAAAACTTTTGCCTCACATCGCAATATAGAGATTTTGGTGTTTTCTCTCAAATATTTAAGGAAGCTTTAAGATGGCATTTGGAAATGCTACAAAATTACACTGTTCAAATAAAGGATGTTCCCGGTCATCTTTTGGCTAACCCAATAGCAATTTAATTGTGTCTATATTCCGTATGTTCTGGTGCTCACATGAGGATAAAATATCAATAATAATTTCACACCTCCTGGCAGCGCTTTGAAGGCTTGAGACTATCTTTGACTTAATGGTAAGAGACTTCAGAATGCTGAGAGAAGCTCGGTCATTTGACACAATACTGGGGATTTAACCATTTATAGCGGTTGTAATGCAGGTTTTGACGCTTGTATAGCTAATACTTCTATTCAGAACACAATTGGGATAGAGCTCATACAGTAAAAAAACATTCCCTAAAGTGAGTGGCAACAATTTGTGCCACTAAACTTACGTCTTTTTTGATAAGATTGCGGAAAGCTCCATCTTGGAAAAAGTGGAATAGGTTTTTATCCCTAAAATGTAGGTATAGGTACATACTTCGAAATGTAGAACAGTACCTAATTAATTGAATATTCTCTTCCTTTTATCCCAGAAAGCTTAACATTTCGGAAATTTTAAGTATTATATAAGTTTTCTGGTGACAAATATAAATAAATGTTCCATTGATTTGGGTAAATTCAACTTATTTTCCCTTTATATCATAGAAAATTACATTTATTTTTAGGAAAAAACTTTTCTTGTATTTAGGGAAATGTCCTACTTTTTATACAGCGAAGCGCTTTTAAGTCACCGTGTGGCTATAGAGTAATGTACCGGTTTATACCCGATTCAACTGGAATCAGGTACCCAGGTACTCGATTCCAAAATTTTCGGTTCCAAACTTATTCGGGCAGTCGGGTATCCGATTCCGGGTTACCCGGGTATCCGGATATAATTGATTCTCGATTCCAAATATCCAGATATCCGGTTAAAATCCATTTTTAATATTTTAGTACTCCTGTACATTACTGAATTCAGCTATAATAACAGAATTTAATTCTGCTACCCAAATCACGCTTTGATTGACTTTCCATATTAATTAACCAAATTAATTTTTCAAATACCTGATTCTAACGAATCAATTCCTCACTACCTGATTCCAAAAAGAGTCGATTCGTAATAACGCGAATCCAAAGAAACGGGTATCCGGGTTACTCGAATTTTACCCGTGAAACTCGGGTACCTGAATAATAACCGGGTATTCGAAAAGCCGGGGTTTAAGGAACAGTTCCAGGCTAATATGGCTATATTTTGCCAAATCATTCCTCTCATGCAGACAATTAAAAAATTGTATGGCAGGGGGAGGAGGGGCAAAATGTCAACCTACCGAGCTACGGGGTGATTAGTAAATTGTGCTCTTTTTTCATTAAACACCCTATATCTTGAAAAGAATAGGCATTGTATGTAGAAACTTAGGATCTTTTCGATGAATGTTAAACCACCCCTCTACCTCTCCCCACTCCAGAGTTGTTAAGGTTCAAATTCAAAATTTTGGTTTTTAAATCAAGTTTTGCGTTTATTTTTCTGTATTGCTTTTTTTTTTAAATACGCCCACTAACATACATCTTTGTTACAAAATTTCGAAAGCCCAGAGTGTAATAATATAATAACAATTTTTTTTTTATGTAAATATGTCTATTTTATTTTTGGCTCTTTGGCTCTTTTCAAAATCCTTAAAAATAGGTGGCAAAAGGTTCTACAATGTGTAAAAAAAAACAGACAATAACTAATCTGAAAATAATACAAAAAGGGACAACGAAAACAAACTAGACACTAACAATTAAATGAGAAGAAAAAAATGAAACATTAAATTCTCAAAAGTGACTGTATATAACGGATACTAAAAATTTTGGAAAAATTACTAAAAGATGAACAAACAAAAAATTTATTACTTGTCCCAATTTTGACAATTGGGTAAGTGGCAATTCCAAGATGTTCCAAATTTCCAAAACAATCTAATAAATAATGAATACCTAAAACGAGTGAATTTTCAACACAAAATTTTTCAATTTAGCACCAAGACCGATACCGAATTAAAAATTAGAGATCGAACGAACGACAAATTTACCCGATACCGTTATAGAGTCCCGCGAGAGCTGCCTGTAGTATCATAGACCTCTACAAACTGCTCTCATCATCCCTCCATCTTAGCAACTCTAACAGAGTGGACTTGTCCTTCCCACAGTACGTGCAACGATTCCTAAGCGGGGAGAAGCCCCGTGGACTATTGTTGCAAATGCTGTGGCCTGTTATCACCAGCGAAAGAATAGAGCTCCGCCCTGCACCGACGATAGCAGTTGCAATGTGAAGGTGAATGTGTCTGCGTTCGTTTCCAGATATTCGAGAAGGAAACGTCTGTTCAATCTGTCAATGAAGTGCCTGTGCGTGGTGTTGTGGGTCAGAGTTCTGATTCCCATCTTCGACTCTCATGTAGTACAGGTGAATTGTAGATTTGGCCAGTGTCAACACAAAGCTAATCAAACAATTTACCCAACTACAGACCTTTGGCCCCCATAGAAATGATGTCCTAGTAATGCCGAAATTCGGATGGATCAACTGGCACATATCGCGCACGAGTTCCATTAGATTCTGCAAGCTGGGCAAGTGAAGACCCTGTGAAATAGAGTGCCTTCACTAGCACAAACTGTGCAGATCCTCTTAACTCGGCGGTCAGTATGTGACAACTGATTAGGATGCACAAGACTGTGATGTAGCAATTTGAATGCTACATCAGCATCTTTGTAACTAGAAGGATAACTGTAGACTAGTCTGGAAGCTATCCCTCCCATCACTCCCATATTTACCCCGAGGTGTGTTCGCCATCTGTTGTATCCTGTATACTCAGGAGGTCTTATTGACATAAGCACGTCACAGAGCACATGTGTTGTAAGTGTGCTGAAAGGTGTGTGAGGCGGTCTGTTCAGAACGAAAGCATCCTCCAACTTAGTGTCAGGGTCACTGGTCCCAAGTTGGCGAAATCTCTCCCGCGCAGAAGCAGCCAGGTCGTGTAGTTGTGGACTGTTAGTGTTTATTCGACAGTTTCCAGAGATATCAATAATATCTCCGAGAATCGTCAGTATATGCGTGTCAGCTTCAAAACCCAGAGCATTACTGAACACTGAATCTATTAATTCAGGATTGAACCTGATTGGAATCGACGCGAATTGCGTGTACCTTAAAGCACTCCACTTAATGTGAAATGCTGGCCTGACTCTGCCCCAGGTCTAAAGTAGAATAGGTGCTAATGGCACCAGTAAATTTTAGACAAAGAGACCGTTGAATTTTTCGCAATATGGACTCGGTTTTCTATTTCGGTTCGGTTTTTGGTCACCATGTTAGGGTGCATAGGTGATCATACCTCTAACAACCGCAGCGTATTGTTAATATATCATTTTTGACTTCAAACACCATGTCCTAACTACAAATGAAGTGAAGACATGTGTAGATTGATCCTACACCTCCTTCCGAGGTGTAAATATTTGATCTCGTATTAAAATCCTAATTCTGTATTATCGAGAAATGGAGCCATTAGACCTAGGTTGTTTTTTCTCTCCTTACCGAGACGATTACCGTTTTTCTAGGTTACGCTCAGACACCGATTACCGATTACAATAAAATTGAGTTTGTATGAGCTTCGATATTACCTGGTCATGCTTGCCGTTTATTGTGACCAATAAACCATTAGCGTAGCCGAATACATTAGGCAAGATCTTATTAGTTTAATTAATTCACGGCTATTAGGACCGATCGCAAGGCCAGTGAGAGGGCTTCTCCTTATGGCTAATCCTTGACTTCGATAATCGTAACTGAGCAGTTACCTAGTACTTTGGCTACTTTCATATTTCTAAGCATGCAGTTGACCGTGAAAGTCTCAACGTTATTTTCCATATCATCTAGTGCAATTGCATCGAAGAAGGTGTTATCGAAAGCTGTCCTAAAACATATCTGTAAATGTTCTTAAGGTCAACTCATTTGCTTTTGGAGGTTTTATCAATTCTTTGAACAATTTGTAAATGGCACAGTCTCAGTTGACTGGACAAGCAAATTGTTTAACATGATTTGGTGATTCAGTTCAGATATCATCTCGAATGTGTAAGTATAGGATTTTCTCTATGGACTTCAGGAGGAAAAGGAAAGGTTGATGGATCGGAACGATATGTCCAAAAAACTAGACAATTTTTCGGATTTGGTTATGAAAATTACCCTGACGTTTATCCAGCATTGGGGGATGTTACCAAAAGCATAATTAGCTTGAAGAATTTTCAATAGTGGAAGGAGTCTTTCTTCAACACTGTGCTGTCATAAACCTGGCAAAACGCCACCACCTTCAGCAAATTCAAGGGTATGAATGTACCAATGTACCTTATTGGGAGTAAAGATATACCATCGGAACGCTTCTTCATTTAGGTCTTCTTAATTCATTGTTGTATTCTGTTTAAGCCCTTCCCAGCTGCCAGAGACTGAGGCCCTTTTGAATAGGTTTTTAACTTCTATTCTTTTAGCTTAGGACAGTCACTTATAGCTGCATAGTAAATAAGTCTAAATCTTTGGCCCTGTTAATGCTGTTGCCAGAGAATAGACTGAAAATTGTCTAATAACGTTTATAAAGGTTGGCTTATTATTTGATTGGGAATTTGTAAATTATTCAAAATGGTAGTCACCCTTGACGTTCGTACTCGCTCCTTCCCATATCAAGCTATGTGCATAAGCATCCTATCCAACATTTAGCTGTTTTCCTGTTCTATTTCAGGATGTTATACTAGATTTCGATTGAATCAAATGAACCTACAACTGTCTGTATAATAAAGCGATTTACTTCAATCTCAACTTTGGGAGAGCCATTTTAGAGGATAATTTGATGGTAATAGTGGACTTTGATGAAATCGGATGTATCTACCATTTTCGGATTTGAAAGCGATTCAACTAGATTTTGATAGCGAGAAAAACTCAGTTAGGTAATATTTAGGAAGTCATTAATGTGTAACACATTTCATCTTGTAAAGAGGCCTTAAGATTTTCATTAAATGGGATGAATTCAAGGCCGTATATATAGATCACGAGTGGGAGCGGGGTTTAACCTAATAGGCTAGCACTCTCTAGAGACGAAAAAATAACTGAGAATTAATGTGAACTCAATAATTCAAATTTTATATTTGTTCAAGAGGGCATTTTTTGAATTCTCCGGTATTTTATGTAATTTTAATATTAATTAATTTATTAATCATATAATTTATGATGACATTCCAATTGAATTCTCAATTAATGCTTCGTGGGTCTGCAGAGATTTAAAAAGTTGTGTTTGAAAACAACTCTTATTTACATTAAAAGAAAAAAAAAGAATTAAATTGAGTCTTTTCCTTCTTGCTGTGTAGTGGGAAAATACTTCATTCATTTTTTTTTTAACATTTCGATGAACGCTTAGCAGAGCGAGTCCTGTCAGTCGTCCTGTAGAATCACGGAACCATGATTTCAACCTCTTCAATATGAAAAATATTCTGTCTTAACCTGTCCCGTCTCAGCTGAGATTGGCTGAGTAGCTAGGAATCAAATTCAACGAAGGGCGATGGATAGCTTGTTTCAATCAAAAACAACTGCCACAGGGGTCTTTTATGTAGAGAAAATTTGTTCATTTTTTTTTCAGGGCCAAGAATCCAATTTAAATAAATAAATAAGAAAAAACTTTTCATTCTTTAGGGTATTTCAGAATGTAATTGTCTAAAATTAAATTTAAATAAAAAAGGCACTCAGGGAAAATATTAGTTACAACAAAAGTTGCTGTTTTAACGGCGAAAAACAAATTAGACTTAGATTTGCTATTCCCATTAAAATGTGAACAAAATTTAAAATACCACTGCGATTAAGCTGCGGTGTATCAAAGTAAGCTACCACATGTATGGAAAGCTGACTACGTTTATACGATAACCAAAGTCGGGAATTTTTTTTTGCCGTATAAACTTGCAAGTCCGAAATTTGGACTTGCCCCAATTGAATTGGGCCTAGGCCTGATTTATTGAATGTGTGTGCAAATTTCGTAATCTAATTTGTGCCGTTTATACGGGTAGCCCAGATTTTGGCCTACAACCGATTTCTAGTCCTCATTTGGGACTGTCGCATAAACGTACTCACTGTCTCTTTGGCAAATATATGGAACGCATGCAAGCTTTTTTCTGCAGGAGCTCTTTGACCTGTATATATCCGAATATTCAAGTGAGCAAGATTTACTTACCACTTAAAGATGGCGACTTTAAAATTTTCAAATAGGGAGTAACCGGAAATGCACTTCGTGTATGGATTTTGTAAAGGTAATGCTCCTAAAGCTGTTGCAGAATACCATAGTAAGTATCCATCACGTAGATTTTTTTCTAATTTGCACACGCGAGTTACATATCCAACACCGGAAACAATTCAGACACTGTCCTTCAGCAACATTTCCCACGAAACCATATAAATTCATTCCCATTAGCTCCATATCCACTTTTCTGGAAATACGAAACTTTTATTTTTTAACTCAACTCGAAACTTTTGTTTGTCTGAAAATATGATTAGTTGCATTTTTTTGCAAGAGTTAGCGCAAGTAGAATAATTTTATCATAAAAGTTTGTTCTCGGTAGAATATTGTAATGAAAAGTACGGAATAAAGTCTTTTTTTTTTATTTTATTAATTTTTAATTATCTTAACTCGCGCTTATGCGAAACAGGTAGTTTTCAAGGTCGGATGTCAGAGTCAAATATCTATAAGAACTGGAGTGCCCCATACAAAGGTAATACCTACCTACATAATAATAAATCATCTTAATATACATATAAAAATCACGTGTCACTGTGTTCATACACGCTAATCGCCGAAACAGCCCAAACGATTTCAATGAAATTTTGTAAATGTGTTTAGTTGATTCCAGCTTGAAAGATAGGATAGTTTTGGACACGATAGATGGCGCTGTTGTAAATATATAAAAAACTGTCTGACAAATGCGTCAACGTGGAAAGCTGAAATTTTGTACACGGCCCTTTCATAAAAATTGCAAATAAAAGTTCAAAAATGAACCAAATCGGGCGACCCCTTTTTGGTATTGCCATACAAAACTTTGGTTTTTCACTATATATTCTGAAACTGCCTGAGAGCACGTCGTCGTGCAGAACTCAAATTTTGTACAAGGCGTTTTTACAAAAAATGTAAATTTGAGTTCAAAAATGTGACAAATGCAACTCCTTCGTAGGGTTGCCATACAAAAATTTCGTTTTTAACTATATATTTGGGCACTGCCTGAGAGCGCGTAAAAGTGGTGAGCTACACTCACCCACACATATGAATGTATGCACACACACTCATACAGAGAGAAGCTAACAGTGACAGTGGGAGATTTCGACGTCGAGTCAAAGGAGAAAATAAGATACCTAGGCGTCATTCTTGATAACAGGCTGGACTTCAAGGCTCACGTGAAGTATGCATGCGAAAAGGCATCTAAAATACATACTGCTCTGGTTATGATGCTGGCCAACATGGGAGGACCTAGAAGCAGAGAGTAGTTACGTCATCGCAACTTTATGGCGCGCAGATCTGGACAGACGCCCTGCAGCTGCAAGAGTGCAGGAGAAGGATGCAGTCGGTGCACCGACGGACCGCTCTGAGGGTGGCCAGCGTATTTAGAACAGTGTCAGGGGATGCGGCGTGTGTCATAGCGGACACAATGCCAATTGATATAGTAGCGGATGAGACAAAACGCATATACGCCATTAAGCAGAGTGGAACTATCACGCAAAAAGGCAGACGAGGAGCACGGGCTGAGTGGATGGAAGTCTGGCAAAGAAGATAGGACTCATCTCAGAAAGGACGATGAACTCACAGGCTGATCCCGAACATTGAGAAATGGAGGGAAAGAAAGCACGGAGAGCTGAACTACCACCTGACGCAATTCATGACTGGCCACGCCGACTACAGAAGTTACCTGCACCGCTTTGGACACGACGATACACCGCTTTGTCCGACGTGCGGAGAAGATGAAGACGTAGAGCACGTGGTGTTCAAGTGCCTACGGTTCCGAGAGGAGCAAAATAATTTGACGATAGCAACAAACGCGACGGTTAGTGCAGAAAGTGACGAAATTCTGAAGACGGAGGAGAATTGGAACATCGTGTGTTCCACGGTCAGACGTATCAACGAGAAGGTGCGAGAGATAGAAAGGACCCGGAGAGACAACATGACGCAAGGGCTCTAAAGCCAAACCGTCCACCGAAGTAATACCTAACGGCACTCCGGGTGTACGAACGGCGAAGGTAGTTTTTAGTTAGTAAGAATCTGACAATACTGGTTGCAGGACACGCACAATATCCAGTGTCTTATGCAAGATTTTCCACCTTCCAAAAAATAAAAGCCACTCACACACACACGTGCAAACAGATAAAGAGTGAAACCCCAGACTACGGAATTGCGCCATAGGTTCAGATAATAGCTTAGATATTATCATAGATGGCACAAGAGCTAGATGTCGCATGGCATACTAGAGTAGAGAATACAGATTGTGAAATGGGTAGAGCATTCTGGAATGAACCATAACATAATTTAGTGCGTGCCGAAAGCAAATGTTTTTCTAATAGCACTTTTGCATACATTTAATCGACTTCCTCAGCACTTCAGATACGAAAATATATAAATCACTCGACGTATACATCATTTCAAATGTTGTGGTCCATTCCGGAATGGACCACCCAGCCACATAAATTTTGTATACTTTTTGGGTATTGCATGCGACATCTAGTTCTTGTGCCATCCACCCCACCCCCGTCCATAAAGGTATATATATTATAAGCGGGCAACGCCGATGGCTCTCCCTAGTAATTTCATAAATATGGAATAGCGCTTACTCTTGTAACTGATTTTATTCATTAGGTTCATCGAGAGCTTCGAAAAGAACGTTTGTATCAGTATCATTACCAGCATGTGCAAGCTCTACGTCTGAGGGAATTTGAACCTCGAATGCAATTTTCGCGGTGAATTTTACAGCACATGGCTTTAATAGCCAAAGTTTTATGGACAAACGAGACCACATGAATGGAGTGGTAAATTTTCAGAATGGTCATCACTGGTCATCATCTAATTTACATGCCAACAGGAGGAACCCATTTTCAGAGAAGATTTAAGGTGAACATCTAGGCCGACATAATAGGAAATGTATTGATTACACGCTTTGGTCTCCCAGCAAGATTATATTTGGAGAAATATTTATTGAGGAAAACCAATCAGATCTTCTAGATGAAGTACCCATCTCAGTGAGAAGAAGAATGTTGTTTCAACATGACGGCGCTGCCGCTCATTCAAGCAGACGAGTAAAAGAGTACTTGGATGAAACTTTTCCCGATCTGTGAATAGGTCGAGGTGGTCCGGTTTTCCTATTCCTAGGCCTGCTAGACACCGATTCTAACGCCTTTGGATTTTTATTTTTGCAGACCCATAAAGGCATTAGTATAAAAAAATGAAATAACTTTACACGAAATGCTATTAGAAATAATTTACCTTACTACACAAATTGTTAGAAGAGAACTGATGATAACAAAAAATAAAAATCTTTAATACGCGGAGGGCATAAATGTGTATCAATAAAAATGGAGAAAGTGTTGAACAGTTTTTAAAATAAATTCGAACGAAAAAATTTAATTTGTTTTGATTCTCTTCACAATGGTTGAGTTTTTACTTTCAATGTATTACCTGGATTTCTAAAATTCAAAAGAAGTTCCCTTTTATTACCGTTTTCAAATTTGCTTTATCATATTTTGGCTTCCACAGATAAGATCAACATTTTATTTATTTCGCTAAATGCTAGCTACAATGGTCCCAGGACACAATACTTAAATTAAGCTAAAGTACAGAGCAATTATTGAGGATTTTTCTTAATTGAGTCTTGTGTCCATAGTTGGTTCGATGAGAACACAAATAAATGAAGTCATTAGATCGCAACAAGTGTCGAGATCGTAAATTGAAATTAATTTTCTGAAGCATCAAAGGCATGTCGATGTCACCCTTCACAAGTTGAAATATAAAGCTAATGTCACAAATTTTTCTACGAGTCTCAAGAGTAGGAAGGTTTATTAAATTTAATCTTTCGTTATAAGGAGGAAGATGAAGTCTATCCCTCCATTCAAGACCTCTTAGAGTAAAAAGTAAGAATCTCCTCTGCACGCTCTCAATACGATCGGAGTGACTTTTGTAAGAGAGAGACCAGACAGGACTGGCATATTCCAAAATGGGTCTAACAAGAGTGGTAAAAAGAAGTTCAGTAATATAGATATCATCTAATTCTTTTGCCCAACGCTTTACAAAGCCTAACATTGAGTTTGCCCTATTAACGATGCGATCTATGTGAAAGTTAAAGGTGAGTTTCGAGTCAAACAATATCCCCAAGTCACATATTTTATCAGCCTTTGAAAGTAATAACCCATTCATAGCATAGACAACATTCGAAGGGACTCGCTTACGAGAGTAAATGGTTACCTTATATTTATCAACGTTTAAAATGAGGGAACTCTTTTCACACCATTCAACAAGTCTGTCCAGGTCATTCTGCAAATTGAGGCAGTCGCAATGCGAGTCGATAGATTTATATAGTTTTAGATCATCTGCGTATATTAGCAAATCAGATTTGATAACTACATAGGAAACATCATTTATGAATAATATGAAGAGAAGAGGGCCTAAGTGACTACCCTGTGGAACACCGGAGTAAGCCGTTATTTCTTCAGACAGGGCAGAACGGAACTGAATCCTAAGTTTGCGATCCTTAAGGTAGGATGATAACCAGTTCAACAGCCAAATCGGTAAACCTAAAGATCTCAGTTTAAATAACAAAACAGAGTGAGAAAGCTTGTCAAAAGCCTTGCTGAAGTCTGTATAAATACAGTGAGTTTCGCAACCACGCTCAAACGATTCGATACAGGTAGATGTAAACTGAAGCAAGTTTGTTGTTGTTGACCTTCCCTTCATAAAACCATGCTGATGAGCATTAAGAGCTCCGCTACAATGAAAATACAAAAATTCATATAAAGAAGATTCAAACAGTTTGGGAATACAAGACAGTTTAACAATAGGACGATAGTTGGTAACAAGCTCCCTTTTACCCGACTTAAAGATTGGGACAATAAACGACTCTTTCCATAACTTAGGAAATTTACCAAGCCGCAGTGATAAATTAAACAAAAATGTTAACGGGTAAGAAAGCATTCCACTGCAGTTCTTTAAGACAATAGGGGGTATCCCATCAGGCCCAGCAGAACAACCAGAGTCCAGCTTGGACATGGAATCTTCAACAGATTTCTGATCAATAGTGAAGAATGGGATATCAACTTTAGGAAGCGTCGTTAAGCAATTAAAATAAGCAAAATCTATTTGAGCGTCATATTTTAAAAATAAGTCACTAAAGTAATCAGCAAAGAGATTAAAAATTACAGACGGATCATGACTAGAATTATTATTAAATACTAACACAGGAGAAAAATTATTAGATTCCTTTTTGGTATTTACAAAACGCCAAAATTGCTTAGGATCAGATCTTATTACATTTCTCATCCTAAACAGGTACGTATCATAGGCATGCAGAAGAGCATTACGAAATTCGCTCCTCAAAAACAAAAATTGTGTTAAATCATCATTAAACTGAGAGAGGTGAAACTTTCGCCAAGCCTTATTTCTTAAGTTGCGCAAACGTTTAAGCTCAGCATCGTACCAAGGAGGACACGAAGAGCCATTCTTGATACAAGACAATGGAATACAGTCATTAAAACATGTTTAGCATTATAAAATTGTGCTGTAAGTTCATCTACATCATTATTGCTAAACAGAAAGGACCAGTTAGTAGAAGATAAATTAAAGTTAAGTAGATCAAAATTAGCTTTTTTATAATTAAAGGTGGGAGAGTTTTCAATCAACATGCTAATACCCTCGCAATCAATGCCCACTATCACGTCCAAAGTTGGATGGTATGAGTCAATCGGAACCAATGACATGTCACACGGACGAACCATACATTTCGAAGCATCCGAGGTAAAGACCAAATCCAAGCATTTATTACGGTTGTTCTTAATATCATTTACCTGAGAAAGACCCATTGCGGCAATAGGATCCAGGAAGATATGCGCATTTCCAGAAGATATACTGGGGACCAAGGAGTCCTCATCATCAGAAACCTGCTATTGAACAATAGGAAGATTGAAATCATTGCTTTTTGGCAAATACCGTCAAGTTTTAATGATGGAAAATAAATTTCCAACAATCTCAGAAATAAATTTTGTATATTGCAATTTAAGAATACGGAGAGTATCTTCCTCAGCTACATTGTTTCTTCCATCCTTAAAAGATTTCTTGCAATTCGAATTAATTTTGCTCAAGTCATGACCGGTATGTTGCAAGCAATTTTTCATTGTAACTCTGGCAACACCTAAGGTAGGCTAATTTTGTTGGACTTTTATAAAAGGTAATAAATGAAGGATGTTTTCTAAGAGAACCGGATTATCTATGACAACAGTTGTGTGAATGAACGTTTTCAAAACTGAATTTCACCGAATGAGAGCCTGTAATGATACGAATAAAACAAAAGAAAAGTGATCGCCCAGTGAACAGTCTGGACTGAGTTATAATCCAAAAGGTGACTTAAGGTTCAAAATTTCGAAAAAATCGAAATTGCCTATAATTTCGAAAATAGTACGAAAAAAATGTTATATAACATTTTCTATCTTCAAAATTTTTTAACATATCGATGGTAAACCCTACATGGCACAGGTTTTTTCCTAATGTTGCTTTACCTAAAATGGCCACGAAGGAAAGATATAAAATGACAAAAGAAATTTTTGTGGCCGATACATACCTATATAAAGAATTGTAGGCAATAATTTGGCTTATCAGGTTAAAGAAAGTATAGGCTCTACAACGGTCGGGTGGTCTTAAACCCCCAGAACCAACCCCATATATATGGCCTTGGATGAATCTACCGGAGAAACTGCGATCTAGCAAGGCCTCGACCTTTGGAAAACTTTTTTAGTGAGTTAAATAATCAGATTAATTTCTATGAACTAATATCATCTGTAGTGTGCCTCGACTAAGCCTTCGTGACCGAGCGATGCATGGTCTTCAAGATAATTATAGTTAGATTTTTTCCCAACATTTAGCTGTGACTGACTTAAACTGTACCTTAAAATTCAAGATTTGAGAATTAATTCTTATTTGAATTAATTTGTAGGAAACAAACCTTTTATCCTTTCTTAATAAAATAAAAGAAATTACGTTTTTTTTTCTTTTTTATATTTATATAAAACATTTTGTTCTTTCTAAAAGGGAAATATGAATTTATTTCATTAAATTACATTTTTTTAGAAGGGTTTCCTGAAAACAACCCTATTAATTATACATCAAAAACCTTTTCACATTTTAAGATCCTTAAAATTCTTTAAAAAAAAAAGGATAGCATACAAGCACAGTAATTTAATTCAATATGGGACCTTGGTATTTATATCTCAAAGAAATTTTATGAATTAAGGATGTACCGTTATGAAAATATTTTACTAAAAGCAAACATATCTCTATAAAAATATCCTTTTATATCTGCCATACATGACATAGCTTGAAACTAATATAGATATTTACTATTTGTGGGAGGGATGATACTATTCAGTGGATATAGCTGATACTAATACTTTGAGCAACAGTAACTTATCACATTTGTCACATTTTTGAGACCTTACAACCTCTACCGGTCACAACGAAAAGTAAGTATTTTAGTTGTAGACAAGCAGCTCTTCACTCACTCCTCAGAGCTTGAAAATTAGAAAATTAAGTTTTTTGGACTTAAAACCTATGACGCACAGCTAGTATAGGTACCATGATTCGAATACCATTGTTTTCTTTTTACCATGCTAAGTGACAGATTCCATAATAGTTTCATTTGACAGCTTTTAAAACTTGTTATGAAAAAGTTTGGAATATTTTTAGTGGGCAAAGTGGATATTTAAGCGTGCATCTCCTAAGTATAATCGTTTCCAATAATTTTAAAATCCAATATCTAAATAGTAAAAAAACGTAGATTTTCCTAAGATTAGCACTAAAGGCAAGAATCAGAAGTAGAAAATGCATTTTGGGGAAATAAAAGCACAAAAAATAGACATTTTTGGAAGTTGATGTGCCAGGTTTCTCCAGAGAGTAGTCATAGAAGGTTTTCAGAGTAAATAGAGAAACATTTGCGTACCTGATTGCTGAGTTAAGTCACTTGCGTAAATATGATAGAATTGGCAACTAACTATTCCTTCAGAAAAATAAAATGTGGCTGCTTACATGCATTAGCCTCATCTATCGAGTGTAGAACTGTAGCAAGCTTGTTTGAGATCAGAAGAACTACATTAGTGGAATTAGATCTGGAAATTTGCAAAGAATTATGTAGTAAAATATTACACAATGAAGCCTTTAATGCTCATCTCCCAACTCAAGACAAAATTGATGAGTTCGTGGAAAGTTTCAAAAGATTAAATTTTCCTCAATTACATGGTGCAGTTGGTGGATATCACATAGAAGTTAACATGCCAAAAGATGAAGCAACGGATTATCTCAACTTTATGGAGTGGCATTCTACAATATTATCCACTGCTGTCCACTTCCAGTAAAGATTTACAGAGGTATGTAATAATAGGAATACCAGGCCGAATAAACGATTCAACCATACTTGAATTTTCATTGCATACAGCAGTTAACATAACTAATGAAATCTTCAGAAAGAACGCAAAAATAATACCAGCTATTCAAGTACTAATACTTTTAGTATGCGATTCAGCATATAAATTTTTAATTTGAGTGTAGAAGGCTGATGGATAAAGGATTTTCAATAAAGACTGTCATCATGTTGGTGCAGTGGAGAATGCATTTGATCAACTTAAAGCCCAATTCAGGAAAAAAATGTTGTTGTATGCTGCCCCATAAGGATGACAAGATAAATAAATCCTACATTTACGAAACTGAAAATCAAAACAAATGTCAGCAGCTACAGAGAAGAAATTTAATTAGAAAAACAATTGTCAGACATTTCCCTAAGTACCTACCTACTTAAATATAAATTTTACTCTCTAAAACACAACATCTTGATTTCTTCGCTGTTTTATTTGTCATTTATTTATGTAATACCATTGTTAATGTTTTGTTGTTTTCCTCCAATATAGTTTAATGACTTTATAATTATTTTCGATGAACTTATTTAAATATTTTCCAAAAGTTTCTCTTCCTCTTTCTGGACAAGCTCCAGAAGACTTTCATTCAAATTATTTATTTTTTTATTTTTAGTTACCAGCCACAAGTGTTTACGTCGATGGCCTTGGTGCTGACATTGATAGTGCATCCGAAGATGTTTCTGGCAACAGTTAATAGAAAGTCATAAAAAGTCCAAAATTGTTTTGGCTCCGCACATAATGCTTCATAAATAAGGGAATTTTTTATTGTACCCATCAATTTCCCTACATTTTTTTCTTTACACATTTATCAACTTTCAATTTTAGATTTTCCCAAAATTTTCCACTTTTTAACAGCTTCAATTATTTTAAATTAACTCAGCATTGCTGAAAATTTCGCTCAGAATGACCGTGGTTATAAAAAAACAAAAAGATATCGATTTAGCGAATGTCATAAACTAGATAATTTTGACACTACCAGAAAATGGCGCTCAAATCATTTAAAAGGCCCGTATACCATTGAAAAAACCCTAGTATTTATACTAACCTTTTACCAGTTTGCTCAGCTTGTAGTCCCATTCTCAAAACAGGACTCTGAATGGAGAATTTACTGGATGTAACTTTTGCCTTATGACTTTTGATTACGAAGCCATACCATTAGGTAGACTATACTCGTATATTATGCCACCTCCACCCAGATTCTAACAAAAACAGTATAAAAACTCAGTATCGCCCCCATAATTTGGTTTTATAGGGGAGTGGAGCGGGGGGGGGGGGGGGGTTGCTATAAGTGTCCCAAGTAAAAAAAAAATATTGGAAAATAGAACTATAAGTCGCGTCCTAAGCACTCAAAAACTCATTTTTTGAAGATACTGAAATTCTAAAATCTCGATATACAGGGTGTTTCCCCTACTGATCACGAGCAGGAGGTGATAGTACTTACCTAGTCAAACAAATTCTTAGGCAGTGGGGGGGGGGCATATAAACCGTTTCGGAGTTGTAGGGTGATTAAGAAAAAAAGCTAGTTTTTCACAAAACACTCTGTATCTTTAAAAATACAATGCGAGTTGTCACAGATAAGTGCTCATTGTTTGCAGAACTTTCCAATGACTGCTCAATCAGCCCAGTACCCATCTCCCCTCAGTAGTTATGGGGTCTAAACTAAAAATTTCGAATTTTCTTATCTTTTCTTTTTTTTTAGTTTGACCTCTCTTTTTTTTAAGCTGTGGACTCTCCTCTTTAATTTTACCTATTACAGCCTATGTATTATCTGCAGTTGTTAAAGAGTTATTAGCTTATAACCTTTTTACAGATTATTTCGTTTAGAAAGTTCAATTTAGTTTCCGACAGAAGAACGAAGTTTGCCAAAATAAACATTGATAATTTATCGAAATTTCGATAGTCGACTAGTGACAAAACAATCTGTCGTCTCGAAATTTTCGACAAATTATCGAATATCGAAATTTTCGACAGATACAACATTTTTCCCGCGGTCTTCTTTAAAAATTCATACATATTTGGCTATTCACGCTAGAACAGTGACGTATGGCTCATTTGAAAGTTACGATTTCAAGCTATCTAAGAAGAATGCCATCTCAAAAATATATGGGAAAGCGATATCAAGGATAAAGACGATATCCGATATCCTTGAATATCCTGGAAGAAAGTTAATATATAATTATCTGTGAAAGTGGTGAGAGTAAAATAACTGACCCTCTGGGGGAGTGGGGGTGGCAGGAAGGATCCGGGGGGGGGGGGAAGGGCTGAGAAAGGACTGTAAACATAAAATAAATAAGTGTGGTTTGTCGAAATAAATGTTTTTAAATTAATTATTTGGGTTAATAGAAATTTTTCAATTTTTTCAAATTTCCGCCAATGGATTTTTCAATGTTGGCACCGACGTATGAACTATTTTTGATACAAAAAATTGTACACGCATGAAATAGCATATCGAGCAGTCCATATTATATATATGCCAGGGTATAAAACTGAGAAAAGTTTGGTTTGAAAATCCCGCAGTTTGCACCCTATTCTATAAAAAATTAATTTTTGTAAAAAAAAGTATATTATAAAATGACAGATCTTCCACACCGCTTAATGCGAATTTCCTAGTTTTAGTGTTTTTTGTTTTTGCTCGATTTAATATGTAAGATGACCCCCCCCCCCCCTAATTTTAATGCTGATGGGTCCCGCTCGTCTGCCCTTCCCGCGATGTGCTCCTACTTGCTAGTCTTTTTTATTGATAAAAATTGAAATACATATTAAAAAGTGTTTCATCAAGAATTTAAATTTTTAATCATTCGCCATTTACATTTGTCATTTAGTACCAACGCCATACTTGGTAGGTGTTAGTGGATTCCGAAAATGCCGCGTTACATTTTGGGAGATCCTTTCTTAATTGTAGGACGATGGAGGAATTTTAAAGCAAAATTCGCATCTTCATACCTATGAATACATAAAATCCAATTGAAGTGACCGACAATTACAGACCATAATTTTCGTCAAATTGATCTTAGAATTCGCAAATCTGGAGAGCAGAGAATTCACATATCAAGTGCATCTTCAAAAAGTGATAATTTGGAGTCCCATATTGGCAGAACAGAAGATCAGATCGTACGTGGTTTAGTTTGTTTAAAGTGATGATGGGCTGTGTTCAACTTTTGGCTAGAGCCGGCTAGAGCTGGCTATAGCCAGAATGAGGTTGTTCAGTTGTTGGCTATAGCCAATTTGCGTCAAAAATTAGAGCTATAAATGATGAAAAATCATATATGTATATGTGAGCTCAATTGTCAGAATTTTTTGTTCAACTCTTGGCTGTAGCCGGCTATAGCCAAATTGGTTAGTGCTCTGGAGGAGAAGCCAAAGTAGCTTGACGTTTGCTTGTTTAATTGTTGATGTCAAGTAAACAAAAAAAAATGTCTCAATTTTATTACTGTGTTGATACTAAAGGTGAAATTATATACGAAAATAATATGCCATTATTAACAGACAAGGACGGTAATGTTGAACAATTGCGCTGTGATTAAATTATTTATTAATATAGGTTTCACTAATTTTATTGGAAATTAATCCAATCTTTTATTGTAGTTGCTATAGCAACTCATTTACTTCTATTACTCGACATAATTCTTACAATGAAATTGAAATAATTTATGGAAGTTTGACAGTTACTCACACAAATAAGAGCCCTAGCTACAGCCATTCTGGCTATAGCCAGCTCTAGCCGGCTCTAGCCAAAAGTTGAACACAGCCATGGTGTCTCCATAACTGTCAATGACGTTTGCTACCATGGCAATTTTACAAAGTTGTTTTGACGGGAATTGGATGGAATGAACTTGAATGACATATTTTCAACGAAGATGGTGCAGCCTGCTGCACCGAACACGAAAAATGACGTTATTGCAAATAAAATTCCCAGGTCGTGTCATCTCTCGTATTGATGACAAAATCTGGTTGCCGAGAAATTGCGATTTAACCTATTTGGATTTCTTCCCTGAAGCTTTTTTTTTTTGTGAAAAGTAAGGTCTATGTGAATCATCCTGAGGTAATTTAAGAACTCAAGGAAAAAATCAATCGCCGAATTCATGAAATCTAGCCGGCTCGGCTCGACTGGAAAAGTTCTTCTAACATTTCTTCAAAATGGTGCATACCTGCGAACCATCTTAAGTGGATAACATACTCTACCATATGCAATAATGTTTGTAGATTGGACCAGCTGTTTATACTATTATTTCTTTCTTAAGACATAGGTAATGTTCCTTTTTTCATGCTTCTAAAACAACGTTTTAAATTCTTACCCGTACTTTAAAATGTATCAATTGGTCTAACTTTTCTATAAATTGGAAGTGTTTAATCTTGTTTGTTTGCAAATACTGCGGTGCTATTTCCAGTATAAATAAAACTTTGTTCGTCCCATTTTAGGAACAGAGGATCTATGTTTTTATCAGCTCTCCTTTTGCAACTCATGCTATAGACAGATTAGTTTATTACACAATTTGTCTCAAAATATGATGGATTTTTCCACACTTGTGAAATTTTCCTGACATTCTTCCCAGAAAAATTCATAATCTCGAAAAAAAACCTTTTTCGATTTATGTTCAACATTTCCTGCTCCTGATTTAAACTTTGGAAATTTATGAAATTCATTCTTCAACTTAAATTTACGAATAGAACCAAGAAAAGAAATTGCAAGCATTTCCTTTATTTAAATTTTTCCTGCCATTTAAATTGACAAAATATGGAATTGGAGCAAGAATAACTGGTAAAACTGTATACGAATAACGTTTCATGAAAGAAATTAATTGAAGACTTGGAATGGGCATACCCAAGTGAACAGCAATTAAAAAATATACAGTCGAGTACTGCACACAATGGAAATTCCTTAATTGCGTTGGTTCAATTGATTGGAAAAACTGTCTCGAAAAATACTTCTCCAGTAGTGGGTCCAGTTATTTTAATTATCTGAAGAATTTGTTCATTATTTTACCAAGAGTGGCCAACGATGCCAAATCAATTATTCTTATTGAAATAGGAGCTGCAGGAAAACAGAATGATGAAGGAAAACTTACATCGTTGTATCTAAATTCCTAAATTCCTTGAAAGGTAATCATTTAACTAATTCTACAACCTAAATGGAGGATTTGAGAACTCTGATTGAGGGTTTGGATATGGTTAATCCTTGAGAACGAAATATTAAGAAGATGTTAATTATTTTTATGAAATTTTGACATAAAACAAGGTCATCCTTTTTCAAATATAAATGGTTTCGAAATTTGAAAATATATTTAAATTAAGCAATATTTGAAATGTTACAGTTTTTTTTTTTGTCTTAAATGGACTTTTTATGAAATGTTCATTTATTGAGAATCTTTTCACGCTCATTTCAATTAGAGTTAGAGTGAATAAATATAAGTATAGTAATTATTATTATATATTTAAAATTACTTTAGTTATTTGATGGCCAAGCCCTGGACACTGTTTGAAGTATCATTGGAAAGATCGGTTTTATGAATTTCTCTCGACATATGGCCTTCAGGTTCAGCGAACTTGCAGACAATTTTTGTTGTTACGAATCTCTTTCAAAATATTACGAAATGTTTCATTTTGTGCCATGGAATTTCGTCGCAATAGGAATTGAAGATGATGTCTCTTAAATGGTGACCTCCAGAGTTGATGTACATTTAAGCCCTATTTACGACATTTTCCATAACTTTCCGTAACACTTCTTGCGATATGTTCTTTATTTTTTTATGAATGTTTTTTTTTTAGGGCTGCGAGAGTCTGTGGCTTGACTGATTTCAAATAACCCCAAAGAAAGAAGTTTGGACAGGTCAGATCGGGTGATCTTGCAGGCCAAGGCAAATCGCCAAAACGAGAGATAACAGGGCCTGGAAAAGTGTCCGCCACTAAGTCCATAGTGTCGCGCGCTGTGTGTGCCGAGGCGCCGTCTTGTTGGAAACAAATGTGCTCCAGCCCTAATTCATGCAAACTGAGTATCAAGAACTCACGTAACATGGTTCTGTAGCGTTCGCCAGTGACAGTTATCGCATTGCCTGCAGCGTCTTCGAAAAAATATGATCTGATCACTCTTTCATCACAGACGTCACATAACAAAGTAACTTTTAGTGGGTGTTAAGGTGTTTCTTGAATAATGCGCGGATTTCCAGTGCCCTAGAAACGAGTATTCTGCTTATTGACATGCCCCGAGAGATGGAAATGCGCTTCGTGACTTATAACCAATTTTGAAAAAAAAAATAATCCTCTTCAAGGTTGAGGCTTATGACGCGCTAGCTGTACTCGAGACGAGCTCGGTGATCAGTAGGAAACAGCTGATAAGTTATCTGAGTTTTATACGGAAACATATTCAAGTCTTTAACCAAAATACGCTGCAGCTTCCGCCTGGAAATGCCCAATTCGTGCCAAGTCGCCTCGTTGACGTTTCTGGACACTCTTCTACATCTTTCCGCGCAGCATCGATATTTTTGCCTGAACAGCCTATTCTTGGTCTGGCAGACTTAGGTCTATCTAATGTTGCGCAAGTTGCTTCGAGGTGTGTGGCAAAGCGTCGCATTGGGCGACCAACTGGTGCCGGACGACGGGGAAATCGTCGACGAAATTCACGTTCTGTTTTTATCCATGTTTATTTTTAGTAATTTTACATTTGTTTACTACACAATTTTCAATATCAGAATCACTGGAGATGTCATATAAAAAAAGTAATTTCTATAGCGCCAGTACTTTTGCCCCAGCATGTGTATAGCAACAATACACGAAAAATCTTCGAAAGAGTCTCTGGAAGATAAATCGATATCGAGTCGTCATTTCTACAAGAATTATCGTTCCTTTTCCTTCGTTTTCGATTCATGGTCGAGCCGAGAATGACTTCATGATCGAATTAAAACTGCGATTTGACCTCTAATCGTAATGTTTGCTAGGTTGTGGAAATAATTGGGTAATTTTAGCAAAATATGGAAAGGCATTAATGTAAAATTTTTGAATAGTGTAGAAAGAGATCACCTCGAATGTGTAAAATTATCAACGTTGTGCAAAAGCATTCAGAAAAATGTGTAAAGTGTTAAAAAATTCCAAGCAGCTCGTATTTCAATTCTTAATGGAACCACAGTGCATAAATTAAATACCAGAGAAGGAATTTTCAATATATTTTTTAGCGTGTATATCATCATCCTAAGATAACACCCTCGTGGGTGTAAGAGACTATAGTAGCTTAGATTAGATTTCTAAATGCGTGTGCAGGTGTAAGCCTCGCAATCACTGCGTCCTGAAAGATCTACTGTAAATCTCCGTTGAATTTACTCCCTTTCTAGGTTCAGACTGTTAATAAAGTTTAGAGCCATTCTGGGTTTGAGGTTCCACTCGTAGTTTGGTGGAGCAAAAGCATGTTCGAGGTAGAGCAGTCTCCGACTGGCCAATGCTGAGGTTCCGTGAACATCCTGACAGAAGTGGCAGGATGAAGTTTCAGCCAAGCCCATCTTGTTTAGGTGATACCTCAAGGGGAAGTGGCCTGAGAGGAGCTCAATAATCATTTTGAGCTCTGTTCTTCTAAAGATAAGGAGTTCTGTTTTCTTTTTCCGCCAGGTGTGTCGAAAAACTTTTGTGTCTGACGAAGTCCTTGTAGCCTTTCCCAATACAGCGATTTTAGTTTATTCTCCCAGTTATTTAGGGCAGCTCTGAGGTAACTCTTCGAAGTTCTCTGGTCTGGTCCGACAAACTGAGCTTCCGCTCCTCTTTCGTCTAGGCCATCACCAATTTCATTACCTTTGTGGTCCTCATGTACAGGTACCCACATGAGGATAACTTTGTTTCTCCTTGATGAGTTTTTGAGGATTTATAGACATTCCCAGACTATGCCTGACGTGACAGTGTACGACTTTAAAGCTTTAAGGGCAGCTTGACTGTCCGAGAGGATCTCAATGGATGAGCTATTTATGGCTGTTTTAATGCAAATATTGGCGCATTCTTCTATGGCCAATACCTCGACTTCTTATACGGTAGGGATAGAGCCCCGAGCCTTTGATATGTGGCCTTTGGGGTCGTATACGCCCAATCCGACTCCACTGTTCGTTTTTGAACCATCTGTATACCACACCATCGATCCTTATTGGAAGGACGGTTTAATGGAAAGTCATTGTTACCGGTCTCCCAGAACAACCAATTATATCAGATATTGTCATCATTTCCTCGAAACATATCTGTTTTAAGATACTTAAATGACCAACCAGATCCCCTGGCTTTAACTTTTTTTCCTTTTGCATTCTAATAGCACTGGAGATCGCTTCCTTTTACACCTACATATGTAGGGAGGAAGTTATAGTAAGGCTTCCATGGCTGCTGTAGGAAAGGTTCTCATGGCACCAGTTATTCATAGACAGGCAAGCTGCTGGGTTTTTTTTTCTTAAGCAAAGCCTCAGGCGTCTTTTGATAAGTCTTTGGCCACCATGCGAGGGCCGCATAGGTAACCATGGGTCTGACAACCGTGCTGTACATCCAGCACATCATTTTCGTCTTCAGAGCCTATGTTCTGCCAATGAAGCGACGACACGTGTAGAGAGATCGCTAGGCTTTATCCGTCACTCTGATCAGATGCGAATTCCAGGTAAATTTCTTATCTAGAGTTACACCCAGATATTTGACTTCTTCTGGAAATATCAGTTTCCTGGTATCAAAAAGAGGAGCCGTTAGTTAAAACTTCGATCTTCTCGTGAACGAAACGATAACCGTGTTGTGGGAGTTTATGCTGAGGCCTTTCTTTAAACACCACGCGCGGACTTTGAAGAGGGCATTTTACATGAGGTCGGATATGACTTGATCATTCTTGCCCCGTATTATGGCTACTAGATCATCCGCGTAGCCTTGGACATTGAAACCCTAACTGGTCAGTTTCTCTAGTAGATCATCAATCACGACCGACCACAGAAATGGAGACTGAACTCCTCCTTGTGGGCAGCATTTTGCTGTGGTAATCATGCCTGAACATTTCCCTAGAGTTGAGGTTATCCTCCTGCTTCTAAGTATGGAGTCTATCCAATTTACCGTGGAGGTATCAAAGCATTTGTCTCTGGCAGCTAATTTAATTGCATCGA
The DNA here is from genome assembly GCA_963924295.1 of Dioctria rufipes. Taxonomy (NCBI): domain Eukaryota; kingdom Metazoa; phylum Arthropoda; class Insecta; order Diptera; family Asilidae; genus Dioctria; species Dioctria rufipes. The sequence goes on from OZ002742.1 coordinate 33,590,553, forward strand.
AAGAGGTACTATCGAAGGCACCTTCTATGTCCGCAAATGGACATAAGGCCACCTCTTTTAGTTCGAGAGCTTTTTCGAGGTCTTTGACCAATATGTGAATGGCAGTCTCAGTTAACTTTCCAGCTTGATTTTTCCTGCTTGGGTATAAATACCACCTTGAAGTTTCCCCAACAATGGGGAACATCTAATAATTATCCTAAGTAAGAAGCTATATCTTATCGCAATCGAAGTTGTTGTCGACGGACGGTGAATAAGAGAAGTTCTTGATTTGAATCCGTAATTTGGCGGAGTAAGGGTGTTCGCATTAAAATAACACTGACTTCATATTTCTATTGTGATAATTTAATTAATACTGTAAAAAATCAACTTTTGGGTTGGGGTTTTTGGGGTAGAATTTGCTACATTCACTCTTCTCCAAACTCTCATATGACAAACATGCTCAATGAAAACTCTTCCTGCAATCTACAAAACAGATTAAGTTCATTTTTCAATCCATCATACATCGTACTACATTACTATCACCTTCAAAAGCTTTACGAAAGTTTACCTGAAATTCACTATTTCACAATAACATAATGTGTCTGTCTCAGGATAGAGCCCTTAGCATTAAATTAAATGTATCGGAATTCTAGGGTTAATTCCATGCTCACTTTCTCTATTCCATCTGATAAACTTCGTCGGTAACGTTTTACCCCCGAATTTCAATGTTTTTTCTCATATCGGTCACATGCCATTACATTATACTAAAATTAAATTACCTCCCAAACTTTTTTAATGTATCTCAAAATTAATTAGATATGCACTTTCCCAACAAAACAAGCTTCAATGTTTCTGTTGACAAAAATACTAAAATAAAATATATAAAAAAAAAAACAATTTTTAAATAAATAACTTTCGTAAATAAATTGCACTAAAAAGTAAAAAATATTTTTTTCTCTCTCAGTGATATATACAAGAAAAGTTTCGTTGTAATATAAGAAATGCTAGAACTCAGATTAAATCTTAAAAGTTTGGGTATGAGTTGCAGTTAGACAATTGTGATTATTCGTAGTATGGATGCCTAACTTTTAAGATTTAATCTCAGTTGTAGAATTTCTTATTTTGCAATTAAACTTTTCTTGTTTATAGCACTGAGCAAGAAAGAAATTATTTTTTCCTTTTTAGTGCATTTTATTGACAAAAGTTATTTATTTTAAAAGTTTTTTTTAATATATTTTATTTTCTACTTTTTAGTCATAAGTTCTATACACTCTCTCCACTCTCGGCACTCTACTCTTCACTCTTGAATCTCGCTTCTCGAATCAAGGTTTTATTTAACTTTAACTGTTTTTTTAATTTTTTAATTTTTCTACCTTTTTTAAATTTTTAGAGTTTTTTTAACTTTTTTAACATGTTTTAACTCGACTCTTGACTCTCAACTCTCTTATCTGAGCTCTCGAATTTCGACCTACCACTCTCGACTCATATCAGAAACGGCCCAAAATGGGGAACCACCTCCCCCAAACCCCCCAAAACGTAAGGAAATTTTACCCTATCGGAAAGCTCCCCATTCACTCATTCTAAATCCAAAAACTTCATGTAAATCCATCCACGTTTACTACCCTAAGACTCTTTCGTCACGAACGTCACTCTTGGGCGCTTAGACACAAAGTTTTTTAGTCAGGGGTTTGTGAGTTTATAAAAGTTATTTTAAACAAAAAAGACTGAAGGGCAGGATGATCTGGAGCATTTAATTTTTGGCAAATTTTTTCAATTAAAAATGTACACCTAAAGTCCTTTCTCAACTTAAGAAATGCACCAACTAATATGAAAAACTCACCAGTCATCGTTATCAATGTGCATGCGACTAAAATCTAAGATATAAAACTGACTCTAATACCGGCAAAAATGTTTACTAAAATCGACTCGTAAATCGCAAGAACTTTTTTTTTAATTTATTAATATCAAGTGAGCTAGATTGTTCGGCGGATACATCAAGTAAGACTTAAATAGTTCCATAAATGGTTTTAAGTGACATAGTGTACCCGACGACCTATCATTCATATATAACATCCCGGAGTGCTCTGGCTCTAGATAATTTGTGGTCACGAATTCTACCATATAATTTAGCATATCAATTCCCACCAATAGTCACGCTTGTTAAGCTTCCATCACTAGTAAGTGACACACATTCAAAATCATCTTTCACTAATTTTACCTAATTGAATAATGAAAAAGGACATCAAAATTGTTAACCGACTCTGTCATAAAATTTTGTAAACATCCCGCACTGCGAACCAGGAGCCACTTAATTGGATTATTTCAGCTCAATTGAATCTCCTGAATCGTTAATAATTACAATTGTGGAATTTCAGTTATAGGAGGACGCTGTGTCGCTATCCTCAGAGGGATAATTGGGTGGAATCGAAGGACTACATTGGTTCGAGGTGATTTCCTATAGAGGTTTATAGATACGGCTACAGGTGATTTAGCCGCTGCAGGACAGAAAAGAAGCAATTTCTGCCCTAAGGATTCTTTTTGTTCTTGTTTATTTCTAGTTCTGCCTTACCCTCCGCCTCACCCAAATCCTGGATATAAGCATCATTAAAAACGTAAACGAATTATGTGACAGAGGATCTTCTGGATTAGATTCGCAAGACCAACAAGAAATTGCGAGTGCTCTTATACAGATGAATAACAGATGAAGTGGAAGGGAAACGATGCTTGACATCTTAAGATATGTAAGGGGGAATTTCTGTTTTCTTTCATATTATTTATAAGGTGGTGTTGTGGACATGAAGTATCTTATGGTTTTCTTCAAGGGGGGATTAACGAGTATACAAAAACAAAAAGGCAAATTATAGTAGACAGGGTTTATCCTCTCAATACTGTTGTATGTATTTGTTTGTTTGTTTGTTTGTTTGTTTATTTGTTTATTTTTTCAGTAAGACGTGACTTTGGATTTTGTACAAATAGGAGAGCTACTAACGTGTAGGTAATGCTTATCTATTTTCCGTGTAGATACTACATACTTGGCTTGGCAGTAAGGTAAGAGTTTTATTGAATTTATATTAACAAATTTATCTCTTCAAAATGTTATTCTATTTTTACTCCGTTCTTGGAATATATTTTTATTTTAAATGATCTTTATATGAGATTTTTTTTTTTTTTTAGTTGCCAGATTTATGCTTGTTGATATTGATTGCAATATACATTTATCTACGCTGATTATAGCATCTCTTCCAAAAAATCTAGCACTTAAAAAAAACTATCTTCAAAGCAGGGACCGAAAGAATTATAAGAAATATTTTAAAAGTCTGGTTTTAACACTTTGCTATTGATATTTTATATTTTATCTTCTAATGAAATAGTTAAAAAAATAATTTTATTTTCTTCTGAGTAAATAACAGTCTGATCTTAAGTTTTGTATTTCTCTCTCGGTTTAACATTTAAAAATGAGTTTTATTTTTTTCCTCAAAAATAAACCTGTCCGAATAAGTTTCCAGGAAAATTGGAATCAGCAACCCCTTCTTGGTGTTACTATTCATAGCTTTGGTTTTTCACTGTAAACGGCGTTTTTAAAAAAAAAAATGTAAATTTAACTTCAAAAATAGGACCAACCGGGCAACTTCTGCGTACGGTTGCTATAAAAATATTTTTTGACAAATTTTATCTTGTAACAAATATATGACAACAAAAATAGAAAACGTCCATTAATAAGTTTTATTTCCTGAGTAAAATAAAAAACGCGAATTATGAGTTTTATTTTCTGAGGACAAAAATAAAACTCATTTTTAATTCTTATAATATACGAAATATGTAAAACTCTGGCAAAGAAATATAAAAAATATGTCTTACAATAACAGTTAGGATTGGATTTATATATTAAAATCGAAACTTTCTTAATTTCAAAGTAGACAACTAGTCTAAGTGCTGTACATAGACCCCCTTTATACTACGCTACTTCCTAGAAAACTTTATGAAAGAGTTTTTTCGCTTACAAAAAAATAATAACAGTTATTTACGGTCCATGGTTCAAAGTTCTTTTGAGGTCCAAATATTGTGTTACATTCCACATATAAAGCTTTAAAATGGTTAAGTTGGTTAACCCGGGAGTAACCAGGGGCGGATTTCCCTATAGGCCGAGTAGGCCCGGGCCTAGGGCGGCAGATTTAGGGGGCGGATATTTTTTCTTGTAGTTGTGGGTATTTCATTACATTTTTATACTTTTTCGTTTTTTTAAATAAAATAATTCGTTGGAAAGTGTTATTTTTAATTCTACTCCATTTTTTTCAAATCTACTCCGATTTATGAGGCAGCCTACTCCGCTAATTCTAGCCTGGGGTCCCTTCACTGGATATAGATCATTCAATTTTTCGTGTTTTACAGGGAGTAGGGGGGCGGCAATCTTCCATAGGCCTAGGGCGGCCAAGTGATCAAATCCGCCCCTGGGAGTAACGAACATAGTTCTTTAGTGATGATGAATTTTAAGCTGGTTGGTACCACAAACGAAAATGGGCCATCTGTCTGACTCTAAAGCCCTGCAGCCATTGACTCTGCTCCCTAAATTAAATTGGGCACTACAAAATGTTGCTACTTACAAAAACAATGTAATCGATATGTGCAATAATATGTGCTCGAATATTATTACTGATACAATCAATGACTTAGTTACTATTGTTAGAAATGCAGCTATTGTAAATGCTACAACCAGAACTACAATTAGATAAAAATGGTTTAACAATGATTGTCTACGAGCGAGAAAAGTCTCCTTTAGATGGCTCAATGTGTACCGGAGAACTAATACTGCATTAGCAAAACAGTATTACGTAGATGCCAGTATTCTTTTCATGAGAACCTTAAGGTGAAATTGATTCATGTAAAAGATCCCAAGACTTGGTGGGGCTTAGAAAAAGAAATATATGGTAAGAAATTTATAGTCTACCCTAACATTCAAATCAGTGCTTTAAAAAACCACCTTGCAACATTACTGAATCCAAGACTAAAGTACAAGCCCATACTTTATACTTCTCCATTAATTAATGACAGTTTTTTAGATACTTAATTTAACTTAAATGAACTTAATTTTGTCATAAATAAATCCAAAGACAACAAAGCACCTGGTATAGATGGAATACCTTATGAATTTTTTTTGGAATGCCAAGAAAGCTTTTTAAAAGAATTGCTAAATTATTTTAATTACATTTACAATAGATGTGACGCCCCAGAATCTTTCACGAGGTCAATTATCTTCCCTCTTCATAAAAAGGTGATGTAAGTAGAGTAGAAAACTATTGTGGTCTATCCTTTATGAACACATGTCTCAAGCTTTTTGTCGGTATGTTGGGAGGAGGCCCACAATATTTTGAATGAAAATCATTCAGACTTTAGCAACGGTTACTCCACGATAGATAACATTTTCAACCTAATAAATGCTATCAAACTCTCACATTGATTCAATATAAAAAAGATGTATGCTTTCTTTGTAGATTTTAAAGCAGCATTTGACACAATTGAAAGAGGAATACTTTTTTATAAAATGTACAATATCAAAATTTCTAGTAATTTTGTGGGCATGATGATAAAAATTTACGAAGTGACTAGCGCTCAAGTTTAGAATGAGGAACATCTCTCAGATAGTTTTGTAACAACATCTCGGGTAAAGCAAGGATGAATTTTGAGCCCGCTGTTATTTCAAACTTTTATTAACAACCTGACTTGAGACTTGAGGATATAAATTTAAAAGTCTTAAAATATGCTGATGACATCGTTATGTTATCTGACGATCCACATAAACTCCAGCGTATGATCAATAACTCTCAGGAATGCTGCCCTTTATGGAACCTGGTTGTCAACTTTGAAAAATCCAAAATTATGATTTTCTAGTGTGGGTGAGGACCTGGGAAGAATAATGAAAAATGACAATATTATAATGTGCAAGTAGAAGTTGTAAAGGAATACGCCTACCTCGGTGTTACCTTAACATTGAAACTATCATTCAATGCCCACCTTAAAAACCATCTACAATCTGCAAAAATAGCTATTAATACAACTTGGAACAGTGCTGGGCATTTTTCGAATAAATTTTCAATCAAATAACGATTTTTTTAAAAAATCAAATAACAAATTATTCGGATAAATTTTTATTTGAGTATCAATTTATTTTAAGTTATTCGCAAATAATTATTTGTTATTTGGTGCAAATTATTTTTGTTATTCGATCGTGGGTTATTTGATAATCAAATAATTTCATTATTTGATGAATTATTTGTGATTTCTTATTATTGTGATTTTCATTATTTGAATTTCAAACAATTATTTGTCATTCGATTATGGATATATGTTTTCTGGTGTCCATTAGTTCCAATTTTAAATAATTAATTCTTGGCACAAGCATTTCTTTCCGCAAGATGTCTCATTGCTTAATTTAATTTTAAGTTTAAGAGGAATTTTATAATTTTGTTCAATTAAGTATTTGTGAAGTTTTAGAAGTAAATTAATTGGGTTTGATTACTCAAAATAATCTTAGAATCAATTAAATAAAAAACAAGTTAGTTTGTGCTTAAGACAATACAATTGAAGTGAAAACTTTACTTCAAGCCAGAGTAAGAAAGTATACCTACTAATTATTTAATACTTTTCGCAAGCCACATTATTAAGCGAGTCTAAATATGGCTCTTTAATTGATGAGCATTTTGAACAGTGGATTTTATTAAAAGCAAACGCATATTATTAGTGCATATCAAAATTTAGTTAAAATGTTTTACAATCACAAATAAAAAAACTTATCATCGTCTAAAGAGGTTTCTTTTTCAAAATTCCTAAATATGAAATCTAGGTCTACTCAAGGGTCATAAGGATATAAACGTAAAATAACTGAATGACAAATAATTGTTAGAAATTCAAATATTGACCATCACAATGATAAGAAATCACAAATAATTCATCCAATAATGAAATAATTTAATTAACAAATAACCCACGATCGAATAACAAATAATTATTTGAGAATAATTCACCAAATAACGAATAATATTTGTAATTAAATAAATTTTTATTCGATTTTTTATTTTATTCGGTTTTTTATCTTTTATTTTTATTCGAATAAAAAATGCCCATCTCTGACTTGGAAAAGCTTTCTGGAAAAAGAAGGAATTAAGCATTCTGACAAATTTGTTCTGTACAACGCTGTCTCAAGGTCTGTTCTTTGTTACGGAGCACAGGTGTGGAGTTTTCAGCAATATGACCCTGTTGAAAAACTAAACCGCTACTTCGTTAAAAAAAATGCTTCGTTTGCCAACAACTACCCCCGAACCCAACTATATGACAAATTTAGAGTTTGGTCTCTCTAAATGTATATGACATTTACACATTGAAGTGTCATTTTGACTACATGTTGAAAATTCTGTTTCGTTTTTCTACCAATAGGCTCCCTCATAAGCTAGCCTTAAAAGTGGTTAGTACGGACATATTCTGGTATAGTAATTGGCAGGAATAAACCAGTTACCATAGTTTAGATGTGTCGGTCCAATAACCATATAAAAGCAATTCTAAATAATCTCGTCTACAGAGAGGAAGCACTACTTATTCAAAGAGCTACTGAAAAAGTTAGGAGTTCAGTAAGGGTATGATTTTTATGATAAGCTGCAACATTGTAATGAGTACAGACGAATTCTCAGCGATAAAAATTAATTTAATTACCAGGTGTAGGGGAGGGCTTATAAATTTGAACGCCAGTCCATTTATAAATTCCGGTCGAACACTTTGCTCGCTTTGTAGCGTAGAGGAGGATGAGAATTTGTTACATTTTATCGGAATTTGTCCTGTTCTTTCAGAATTCCGCATTAGAGCCTTTGGGAAAAACAAACTTGCTGAAGCTGAATTTATAGACATTTTAAATGGAAAGAACAATTTTAATGGTTTGTTTTTATATGCAACAACAGCTTGGAGATATCGTTCCTTTTTGGTGAATGAATTTAAGGGTTAACCAATTAATACTTGTTTGTTTTATGAATAATGAGTACAGTCGCAGTGTATTTATTTATTATTGAAAAAATTTCTGTATATTCTAATATATACATACTTCAAGTTTTTTTTTTATGTTTATTTTTAAATTTTTCTTAAGCATAATGTTATTCATTGTCCTTTATACTTTTATTGTTTCTATGAACTATATTTAATTTAATAGAATGAGAATATAAAAAAATTATGTTAGCTAATATTTGGAAATGAATAAACATTACTAACTTAGTTACTGTCCGACTCCATTACGATGATTGAAAACTTAGGTACACAGTAAAAAATAATTCCCTATAGTGAGTGGTAACAATTTGTGCCACAAAGGTTAGGTATTTGTAGATAAGATTAAGGAAAGCTCCATCTTGGAAAATGTAGATGAGGTCTTTATCCTTAAAATATAGTTAGGTTTTTCTCCCTCAAATGTAGGGAATTTTTTTGTCTTCCCCTCAAATTTAGGGAATATTCCCTAAAATGTAGGGAATTTTCAATTTTTTTTTTATTTTTTCCCTAAAATATAGGAAATAGGTGATAGCACCACACTCCACAATAGGTGATAGAATACCACCCTCTTTAAAAAAACATAAGAATTAAAGATATACGGGTAGTAATCATTCGGTACAAAAGTATTCGCTACTTCTCTAAAAACTGGGTACCGAATACACACCCAAATAATTATTTGTTACCTATACGAATACAGTGTAACGATGGAAATCAAATAACTACAAATCGTTCTACGTAGGTACCCGGTTAAAGTTTTCGTTAAAATTTCATGCCATTGTGTATTGTACCTATACGATTACCAAACAGGATTAATTACACTTTTTTTTCCAGTTTTTCACGTAAGTAGGTACCGAATCTTCTTCATCACTTGTATGACAGTGGCGGTGAGAAGTAAACAATAAACTGCGGTGATGGTGCTAAAGTTAACTTAATAAGAAATCAACCCTAGTATCGAGTTTGGACAAAGTAAAATTTAACGCGCGGTTTCCAAATATTTCACATTAAAATCGCTAGTAAAATTTTTATGTATGTTAATTTTCAGAAACCAGAGTAATTCATTTTTGGATTTTGACAAAACAATTTTAACAACAACAACAACAACAATTTACCAGTCACTTAATGCCTTCAGCCTAGTATCGAATTCGAGTAAAATATGACATTTTCATACAAATTCAGAAATTTTACTGAAGATTTTACTAGCGCAATACGGAGTTTACCGGTAAAATCTGAAGGTTTCCTTTTTATAAAATATAGGCATTATATATACTCCACACAATGTAAAAATGAATTATTTCGTTTTCTCCAAATTAACATTTACTAGCGATTTTAGTGTGAAATATTTGAAGAACCCGTTAAATTTTATTTTGCCTGAACTCGATAAGGTTTTAAAATTAAAATGCTTAGTAAAAAGTGTGGAGAATTTATAGTGCCATCTATTCGATTTTACATAGAGGGAACCTTTAGTTTTTACCTGAAAACTCTGTACTGCACTAGTAAAATCATCAGTAAAACTTTCTCTTGTGATTCTACTGGTGCTAAAATTGGTTTGGAAATGTCAGATTTTACCCGAACTGTATACTAGACTTTAGGAAACAGCCACACAAAACTGAAAAAATTCCTCGTTTGGAACTAAAAAAAGTAAAAATATGCAGGCGAATTTCGCATGAATGAAAGAACTTAACTATGTATTACCCTAGTGCTACTGAGAAAACGAGTTAAAAACAAAAATCGAGAGAACAAATCATTACCCGAATTGTAAATTTGAAATTATTCATAATAATGAACTTTTCGTACAACGGGTCATCGTACCTCAATTTTTTAAGAAAAACAAAAATTTCATATTGGCCAACCAAAGTGCCTGTAAGGAATACCTATATAATTTCTATAAAATAAATTTCTCACTTTTCCCAAAAGTATCAGAGAATCTAGCATTAGTTACATCTCTTTAGAGCAAAGTGCAATTACATCAAAATATTTGGGATCAGTTGCAAGCTCTGTTCCTATAAGAGATAGAAGGAATCGATTTTTTCCTGAAAATGTTGAGAAATTAATCTTCCTCCATGCTAATCAAAATATTTCTTAAAAACTATTAATTTACTTCTGAAAAATGTTGTTTTTTTTTCTCCTGAAATGTTTTGTTTTTTATTTTTCAATTCTTGATTGGGTAATTTTGTTTTCATATTTAATTAAATACTCCTTTTCACAAAAAGATTGTTTAATTAATAAGTACGAGTATGGTGCTTAAAGAGTATTTGAAAGTAACGAATTAGAAAGTAACGAATTAAAAGTAATGAATATTTTTCGTAGAGTAACGAATGAGTACCGTGTAACAAAAGTAACGAGATTGCACATGCGTAATAATAATGAGCTGAATAGCTCATTTCTTATGGCCCATATTACTAAGTAGTACGGAAGTTATGTTAGTGCGCTGGGCTGGACACGCTCAAACAAAATATTGAAAAACAATATATGACTTGTTTTCAAAAACAATGTGTGATCTATATAAACGAAAATACATTACCATAAAAAATGTAGCTTAATACCTAATTTATGGAATGTTCTCCTCCTTATATCCAAGAGAGCTTAACATTTCGGGAATTTCACGTACTTTATAGGTTTTCGTATTCCAAATGTACCTAAATTCATTGAATTTTCCATTGATTTGAGGGAATTAAACTGATTTTAGCTTTATATCAGAGAAAATTACATTTACTTTTAGGAAAAAGCGTATCTTTTAGGGAATAGTCCTATTATTTTTTACAGTGTATAAAAGATAAAAAAAAATCGATATAGTTCAGGTTATAAAGTTTTTGGAAATGAAAAATATCATAAAAAATAAACGAAGATACATAGACATGGTAAGCTCCATACTGTTCGCACTCGTAAGTGCTTACATTGCTCAAAGCAAAGTATACGTTGTCATGTACTGGCCTCTCTATATCTATATATGTCGTAGACACTTGATGTACTTAACACTTTATGAAAAGTATATCAACTTCATGAAATGTAGGCAGATAGTGTATCAGTTTCGCTCAATAAATTATTTACACTAAGTGTGGGAAATTCTTAATGTCTTCATGAAGCTCTACGAGCCTTTACGCTGATACTGTAATACCAACCGATATAACCAAATGCTAGGAGAGGAAGATGAGTGGTGAAGATGGAGGTCGCGCACAGATTTGCGACACACACCCACACACACGCGACTCAAAACATACACGATGTTCTCATATATTTCCAACGTTACGTCAGGGATTATAGCAGCGTTGCCAACTGCTATTTTTCTCTATTTTAAATTTTTACTACACCGTAAAAAATCATGAACTAACTTTGTGGAAAACTACTATGGTTAAAATAGTCACTACCGCTTAAAATGTATGTATGTACACATAATCATTAAGAAATTAAATACTTTTTAAGCAATCTTTCTACTTTTAATTGCAAAAATATGTAAAGTAAGTAATTTTTTAGATAATATATGTAATTTCAAATTTAATTACATAGACACTTTGTATCGTACTGAAAATATGCGTGAAATTCTACACAATACTGTAATTTGCAATGAATTCCTCATATTTGAAAAGGAAATTTCAATACAACATAACTAATGACGTTTTCATTTATTTCAATTCTTTCGTTCAATACTCTGCTCACGCTCGCACATTTATCAGGATGCGTTGCTATGAATTATTATACGGCAAATTTTATCAGAATGCGGTCACCGGTCAGTGTATAGTTTGATTTTGTGAAGTGTAGTCATAAAACATGTAAAAAAATGTTACTAGTTTCGATCTTAACAGTTACCTTAAAAACAGTTTTAAAAATCAAAAAATATATTTAGGTAAGCAGTATTTTTATAATTGAATTTCGCTCAAAAAACTCAATCATGGAAATACTGCATACCTACAAATATGTATTGATTTTTAAAATGATGATTTCTTACGTAGCTGTTTGCATCGAAACTAATATTACTTCTATTACCTGTATGTAATTTATTAATTTCCGTACTTTACATACGGAATTGAAGAATTCATAAATAATGTAAAATTACATTAAACTTATGTAAGTTAGTTCCACAGCATGATGTAAATTTACATCGGAAATTGAAAAATACGTAAACAGTGTAAAATTACATATAGTGTGAAATTGCTTTACATAAGGGTATGCAGTGCGCATAAAGTTGTGTAAATTTCCGCTACCATTGTTGGCAATTTGTTGCCTATTATAGTAGCGGAATTTTCAATAGAAATTTTTTACGGTGTATGTTGTCATTTAAAGGTTTTACTGAAAGTGTAATTGAATTAACGAATTACCGAACACCCTTAATACATCCCTGTATCTAACAGAAATATTTATATGTGGTAGTGTTCACCTCACCACACTGTGGTGTTGGTGGTGGCCGCCCTTAAGAAAATAGAGAGTACAGAAAGTGGGATAAGCCAAATTTAGCGTAGTTAAATTCTGGTTATGTTACAATCTGTTGCCGTTGTAATGAGAGCTCAGTACAGGCGTACAGTAGAATCAACAGAGAGCGGGGCAGCAAGATATATGGTTGAAAATATTGTGCTGGCACCCACCGAAAATGCCCTTAGTCGCTCTCAGCTGTTTCAAATGTAGGCAGTTGAACATATAATTCTCCAATTTATCCTATTAAAGACCCCAAAGGAAAGCCAAAAGCCACGATGATGTACACGAATTTTATAGGTATCAACACTTCCTGTTCTCTCTATATTCCAGGTGGATACCTGTTCGACGAGGCGTCTTCCACTTGGATGAAGATGGAAATATTATGGGATTATGCGTTCAGGTCTTATTTCATGTAGTATTTTTTTTTTTTTTGCAAAACGTCATGTTTTAATAAAGATATTGATATTGCTCAGTTTTTTTTCGCAGCTTCTCAGTTTGTTTCCCAGTTTTTCTGAAGGATTCAGTTGGCAGCGCTTGATTATAGCATTGGGCATTCTCCTGACTACTCGACCCCACGTTTCATGCTGCTACACACGTAAGTTTTATAATACGAAAGATCCATATTTATACTAAAATAATATTAAAATCCCAAAATATAGAGACTTTTTTATTAAATTTATATTATTATTTATAACTTGTAAAAAACCCCTGGAATGAAAATAATACATAAAGTTACAGTTTCCGCGCATACAACAAAAGTATAAATTTCATAAAGCAATTTTATACGGACTTTAAAAAAACAATTAAATTCAAAAATGGGAGAAATCGGGTAACTCCTTCGTGGAATTTCCATACAAAAATTTCGTTTTTCACTCTATATTTGGCGTTCACGTAGAGAACTGAAATTTATAACCGGCATTTTCATAGAAATAGGAAATATAATTTCAACAAGTAAAAAAGCTAGAATTGGTCTAAGACCAATTCTTATGATACCCTAGATGAATGCCCGTATTAAATTTCGTATGGTCACCGATCTATTCAAGTATTGATTTTGAAGTTGTTTTTCGCATATATTTCTAGAACGGTTTGTCGCACAGAAAAAATGATTATAACCAATTTTATAGGATTTCGTATTCTGCAGAAGTTCTTAGTACAATAAAAATGTCTTGGACTGATCGTTTTCAAAGTATACGTAAAAAACCCAAATTTTTATATGGCAACACCAAGAAGGAGTTGCCCGATTTAGTCCATTTTTGAAATTTTATTTGCTAATGTAGTATAAACATCATGTACGAAATTTCAGCTCTCTACGTCGATGCGTTCTCAGGCAGTGTCCAAATATATAGCGGAAAACCAAATTTTTATATGGCAACCCCACGAAGGAGTTGCCCGATTTGCCTCATTTTCAAACTTAATTTTACTTTTTTTTTTTAAATTCAGTGTACAAAATTTCAGACGGACGGACGGACGGACAGACGGACATGCAAAAATCGAAATAACTTTTAATATTATGAATGGGTGTCCAATCCATTTTGCTCTACCATCATTATTTCGAGGTGTTACAAACGGAATGACAAACTTAGTATACCCCTATGATTTCATCTAGGGTATAAAAATGGGCAAAGTCGGGCAACACCTTCTTGGTGTTGCCATATCAAAATTTAAACGATCAGTCTTAGACTTTTTTTTTTTTGTACTGCAAAGTTCGTCAAAATATGAAAATATGAAATTGGTTATAATAATTTTCACTGTACCGTGACGTACCATTCCAGAAATATATGCGAAAAACCACTTCCAAAATCAAACTTATATAGATCGGTGACCATACGAAATTACATACGCGTATTAATCTAGGGTATCATAAGAATTGGTCTTACAAGGCCAATTCTAGCTTTACGCAGGAGCCGGAATACATATACAAACATTAAAATCCCTTGTCATACTGCGAGCGGCATGGCGCGCCACGCGGTGTCACGTGTGTTCACACTGGGAGCGGCAGATTTTATCCAAATGTACTCCAAATTTCGATAAGGATGCTCTGTTAATAGTAGCTCTGGTTGAACAAAAACAGATAAAAGTATTAAGATTTAATTACGAATACTTTAGGATGCCGAAAGCCTCATTCAACGAATTGTGCGGAATTATTTCGTATGAAAACGAAGTGGCAGTGGCAAAACTGCGTTTTTGAGTAATCTCCAAAATCGCCGTGCGGTAACTATTTTGCCGCGCCGCACCGCTCCCTATGTGACTTATAGATTAACTTTGTAAGAGTAATCGCGTAGCGACAAGTTAAAAATGCCGCGCCGCTCCAGATGTGACACTCATTTTACCCCTCAATTCTATTAAAAGATTCCGAAGAATACTTTAGCCTCGTAAATCATCAAAAAGAGATTTTAGCAGAATTAGTATTCTACATAAATTTTTTTGAAAAAATTTTAACTTATGAACTGATTTGCCGATCTATCGAATTTTAAAGAAGTTTATTGTTTTCATTCTTTTTCGTTCCAAAGTATATGCCAAGCTGGGAAGACAGCGGAAAGATCTTACATGAGTATCCTGGGCACTTAAGGGCACTTAATAAGTAGTGATGGAAACGGCTTATAAGAACCCTCTATATATATAAAATAAAAATATATCTTGGGAATTTGTTGAAAAACTCGTCCGGGAGAAGGTGGATGATTTGTTATAAGATTGCAAAAAAACATATTTATCCTGATGGCTTTGATAAGTTGAATATCAAACTAGCTGCACAAGTACTTACTAAGTAGACAAGTTTCTATCGGAATTCTGTGCATTGAACTGCATAGAAATAAAATTTTATAACATTTAAAAACACGCCCAACCTTACACCTTAGAAATTTAAAGCCTGAAAACATCGATTTATATTCAAGCGCTTTCATTTTACCACGGATCAGCAAATTCAGAGGACAATTTAAACTATAACGATGTGTTGTCACAATAAAAATGAAATTACCTTCTTAGAAAAGATTTCCCCTACCAAAACATATAATCGAATTCTATAAAGTGCGTGATTTTTATTCCAATTCCCAAGAGATGTCCACCATTCGTATCAAAGTTTACTCCGTCCTTGAAAGGCCAATAACTTTCCGAAATCTTGTCATCAAACAATGAAAGTTTTCCTGGCTCTTCTGTATACACCTCTATTTATCTACAACATAAATGCCTATATTTTATTGGTGCGATTGTACACACATACATACATATATATAAAACCCTCAAAGAAGGCAAAAGATTTACCCACAAAGGTAACCGAAGCGAATGATATGGGTATTTTCTTCATGGATGAGAAAAGGTATAAAACCCTTAATAAGGACCATTGAGAAATGAAAGTGTTCGACGAGAATTGAGTAATTCTATACTTGTAAAGCATGGAAAGGAATGAATCACTTTTATATTAACACAGAAAAGCACTTACGCTCTCCTTTAAGAACTTATAATTGTTAGAAATGTTCCTTTGCACCTTTTTGATATTATACAATATTTTAATAAAAATTTCGAATTTAATTCATCTGGACACGAGAGTTATTGGAACTTTTAAAAATATTATCCCCGCAAGGAGTTTCCTTTTGATTTTAATTAAACCCAACCAACCTTTGATTAAATTTTACACGGAACCCATGAGTAAAATGGCAACGAACTTATGCCCTAAGGATAATTTAGGCTTCATTTTTCATAATTGAAAAAGACGACCTTTACGAAGTTCCTTCAATATCTTCAATGGTATTGTACCTACTGTGTAGATATGTATCTATGTATGTATGTTTGTCTATATATTTTCTGCTAACTAAAATAATTTAGGGAGGACCATCAAAAAGTTTGTTTATTAGCTTCTGTTGATGGTTGATTGTATTTTTTGGTACAAAAAAAAAAGGAAATTAATTTTAGATAGAATTTTAAGGATCACTGATTTCGAATAACAAGCTGCGGTAGAATTTATACATGGCGATAAATTATTTCCGCTCATTTTCTCCGGAAAATTTTGTCATCGTAAATGTCAATTTAAATAAGGTCCTAAATACACTTAAAGAAAATTTACTAAGAATTAATTCGCTTTATATCCGAGAAAAGAAAAAAAAATCAATTATTTTACAGATAACTGTATACAGGGTGTTTCCGCCTCAGACGTTCATAAGGACAAAGATCTCTTACTCAGGGGGATGCGGTTGTGAGAGAAGCGGTCTACACAGGTATGCTACAGAGGAAGGGGGGGGGGGGGGGTGCTATCTCCAAAGATAATCTAATAAAAAGATAGGACACAGCCGAACAAAATTGTAAAATTTCCGTGTTTTTTAGACCAAAACAGATAATTTCATATACTTTCGTCTTTCCCATGAATGGGGTAAAAGAACTTGGCAATGCAGTATTGCAGTGCAACTGAGATAATGGGTTAAACACAAAAGGCGAGAGAACGTAGGATTACCCGAATGACAAAATCTTATTGAATCGCTCAAAATTCTATCAAACTATTCATAATAATGTACATCAGGTCACACTACCTCACTTTTTTAAGCGAAAGGTAAATTTCGCTTTAGCCAAGATGCTGGTAGGAACACTAACTTATAACAATGGACTGAAAGTATTGCCATTTTCCTATAGGAAAGCATGGCACAAGTTTTACAGTTATCTCTTTCATCTTATGGCAGAGTTGGAGCTACCAAAACAAAATATTGCTTACTGAACGTTGACTTATGCCATTTGATGTTTTTATGTTGGCTGCAGATGCAATCACCGCAGAAATAATAAGGTAAAGATAGTGTTTACCATGCTCCATCTCTCTTGCCCATAAGCAGGATTCAGTTAAGAATAACTTTTGAAAATTAAAGTCAGAATTAGTTTAATTTCTTATAAGAGTGCTTATAAGCGATTAAAACATCACTTGGACAAAAGAACATAATTTTTTTTTAATCTAATTCGATTTACGGGTGTAAAATGTCATCTGATTGGTTGAGTTTTACATATTTTTATGTAGTTAACGTTTTAAAGGGTGGTCTATCGGTGATATACAGAAACACAATATTTTTTGTGCCACATGAAATAGAAAATCGATCAGTCCATTGTTATAAGTCAGTGGGTAGGAAATATAAAGTTCCTCTCAAATAAAATTCTCATTTTTCCCGAAAATATCAGAGAATGTAGCACGAGTTTCTCCCAGTTAATCTCTTCAGAGCATCAAAACGAATGTAAACAGAAGCACGTGCTGTTCAAATATCATAGAAATTACACCAACAAACATTGGAATTGTTATAAAAACCATTGGATAATTCTCTCAATATTTCAACAAAAAACAGGTTTTAACAAAAGTGCGGGAACATTTTATGAGAGAAAATTTTGAAAACTCTCCCACTTCTCATTTATTTACGAAAATGAATCATTTGCCATTCTGTTTCGTTGCATGCTGTTTTACCACAGCTGATGTATCAATTCCAATAATTGACACTACGAAAAGACTGCGTTCATAAAGCTCAGTTTAATGAAATTTGTCAATTCCTATAATTAACTTTCGAATAAACTGCAATCACAAACGAGAATTCAACGTATGATGAAATAAAATATTCTGGTGGAGTGTAGCGGGTAAATAAAAAGAGGAAATTTGTCACTCAATTGTTCACTTAACGTTTTTATTACAAGAAAATACTAATTTAGCAAACAAATGTTAATCTTATGCGAAAATTAATTACTTTGAACAAATTCACTTAATTCTCTCAATGTGTAAAATTTACTTCCACTAACTTACACGTGTACGCTTATAAACTTCACTTCTAGTTCAATGATTCAAAGTATGTTTATGTGTATTTAATAACTAAAAAAAACTTAAATATGCAACAAAAAATATGTTTTACTCGAATTTATCCTTTTCTTTCAATAATGACAAATTAGACAAATTATGCTACGTTAATATTTCCTTTCTGTTATTAATTACTAATGGCTGAAAGTAAATAATGATTAGAACTCAAGGTAGATCTAGTTTCCAATTATTATGTTGTGTAAAACTGACTTAATGGCATATTTTTTACACGATAAATAATTGTTTGAAATTTCGATTTACTTGAGTTAAATAGTTAAATGGCTGAAAGGAAGAAATTAGTTAAAGAGAATTCAATCGTTCTTGTTAATTTCATACATGTGTGTATGACCAACACCTGGCATGCAAACACAATGAAATTTAACGCAAATTGAGAAAAAAATGAATAATTCGCAAAGTTACCTTTAATTTGATTGAAAACTTTGTGACTGACTAAATTCCACCAAAAAAAAATGATTAAAACTTCCTTTCTGTTTTGTGAATTGCCTTGTAGAAAATTTTCTGTTTCTGAAATATTGCTGAAAATTCTATTTCCTTTTGCTGATGATGGCACTATTAAATTAAGAATGAACTCCCTTTTTATAGAGAATTTTGTTCCGATTTCGTATCCATAAAAATGAATTCGTCAATTTTCAGGCTTAATTTGACTACAATATATGATTTTGTGGTAGTCATTTGACGTCAAATTACAAATTGCATTTTTTAACATCTTTCCCATAGAAATTAGTTTTAATTTCGAGAAATTGTGATAAGTTTTTCTAAATCTTGCCATAACTTATCGTTTCGCCATCTTTGATGTCAATTTACAAAATTCCTCTCATAATTCATTTTGTTTATCTTCATCCTTGTCCCTTTCACACTCTTGTGTCTCTTTCGCACTCATTGGTGTAAAGGGAATTTCGAAAATTCGCGATTATTCCGTAATCCGTGGAAAATAGCGCGACGCGAACGCGCCCATTAGATTCTGCGTCTCTTTTTAACCCGGGGTGACATTTCAAACGTCGCGAGAAATTGAAGTTCGCCGGTTTATTTATATTCGTAATATCAGCCGCGCGCGAGTTTTGTTTGTTAGTTAATTTTTGTATTAAATTCAGTGTACCCCAGCTAATCATCGCGGAAATTACACATTTTAATACAGGTGAGTGCATAAATTTCTTAGTTTTTGTATTAAATTCAGTGTACCCCAGCTAATCATCGCGGAAATTACACATTTTAATACAGGTGAGTGCATAAATTTCTTAGTTTTATGTGAAGATCATATGTATGTAATTTCTGCCTTTCTTGTAAAAGGTAACTTGATTAGGTATACGTCCTGCCTGCATACAGAATTATTTGTTTAATTTTATGTTGTATAACATAAAGTTTTATTGAATTTGCATGGTGCCTACATGGTGCTATGTAAACAAAATTTTGTTGCTAGTATTCTGTTTATTTCTTTACTTCATGTATTGTTGTTTTGATCTTAAATTACGCTTAAATACATTTCCTTTAGAATGTTCTAATTAGTTTTGTTTATTTCAAGTCGTCGTGGGACATTTTGCATATGTGGAATCTCCAGATGCGGTAAGATTCTTTCTCTTAGTTTTTAGTCTAATTTTTACTTGATTTTTTTAGGTTGGTCGAACATATGCAATCTGCGCTAATTTTTATCATTATTCACAAAAGTTTTCTTCTTTCAATTTTTTGTTCTATCTAAGTATGCATGTTATTTCATCCGGTGTTTGATTTATGTTTAGTTTAACATACTAATACTAACACCGACTAAATGATGAAACGCATGTATTGTTGACCGTTTATTTATTAAACGTGTCCATGCAGCGAGCTTGTGTTAAGCTAGTTTTGGTAGTCATTAAAAAAAAACTCTGAGCATATAAGCCTGACGAGTCCGATCAAAATATCTAAATTAAACTAAATGGGCTTTTCTTTTTCAGTGTCTAGTTTATCTTTTCAATTATCAGTTCGCTACAGTTTTGTATGGAGCTTTCATATGCTCTGCATGTTTGCCAAAAATGCAGTGTTCCGAAATAACTGCACGCACATCCTTACGGTTCCTAATCAGCAGAGATTCAGTTCTTTTAGGAAAAACTTCGGGCCACAGCTCTCTTGAAATCGCGCGCATATCCTCTTCACTCATTCTAGGTGCCGATCTATGAGCTCTCTAGGCAAATACTCATAGCATGGTCTGGCCAAAGCATCAGTTGCCCCGTTTCCAGGTATGTCACTATGACCAGGCACCCATCAAAGAATAACCCTGTGGTTAGCACCCGGTTTCCTGAGCTCAAACAACATCATAGCACAAGGCGTTGTCTAATGGTGTTCGAGTTCAAGGCCTTGATTCCAAGTTGACTGTCAATTCAAATCCTGCTCAATCACTGGGTACAATATAAATTGTAGCCAGCAGCCTTGCTGCTTTGCTAATAGCCAGAACATGTACCTGGAATACAGTACAGTCGTCCAGTAGGCGGCACGATTCCATTTGAGGGAAAACTGAGTACACCCCGGCTCCCACTCCCACACTCGTTTTCGAACCGTCTGTAAAGACACATATATCAGAGTCTTTTATCACGCGATTATCATACCATTCCTCTCTTCTAGGAATGCTAGTTTAGAATGCTTTTTCAAAGTCTAGTCGAGGGAAGATATAATCCGCGGCTCCCCAAATACAGTCCTCAGGACAGAGCTTCAGTATTCTGCTGTGAACAAGGTCTTTTGTTATCCAGCAGCCTGACTCTCTAAGTCTTAATGCACTTTTTACAGCTATACATTTCTCATGGCTGTCAAAGGGGCAGAAGTCGAATTATGATCCCCATCCCATTGCTGCCGTTTGTGTTGTACGAAGAGCACCTGTAACACCTACAGGTGCTATTCGTACAACTAGGATTAAGAATAGCACAACATGTTTTGTTTTTGTTTTTTATTTTTTTCAAGAATTCAACTTTAAGGATCGATAACCAAAATATCTGGCCATAAATAGTAACATGCTGGATATCTTTTTAGAGGATGAAAATTCCATTTTGGAACACGATTGATTTTGCAAATTTTATCCTGCGATATCCTTCAAAGCATTTAAGTGAACACACTTCAAACGCAAATTTTAGGGGAAAAATCGATCTTAAGGGGGGAAGGTCTAGAACAAAAATATGATCAAGATACTCCAAGAAATCCATTAGCATACAACATTCTACTTATTTATTATGTTAGTTGCAATCCTGAAGAAAAATTAAAGAAATACAAATCCAAATTATTTTACTTTTCTTTTCTATTTCAGATTCTTTTTTTTTTCATTCAACCTGAAAAGTCACAGGTTGCGCCATGGGTTTTTTTTTATCTATTTGACGATTGGATCACTTTCGGAATCACTGGCAGCGTTACTAAACCAATATCCCATTCATCATTAGGAGGTAGTAGTGTTGTATGTACACAAATCTTTATCCCTTTCGATTGCCACTTGTTGGTATTTTTCATCTATAAGCTCCTCAAAATATTTGATGAGGACTTCAGTATCTCGAAAAGGCCTAAAGTAATTGGAAAAGTAAACAAGGATGAAATGTTTCCAAATCTGTTTATTCAATTTCATGGTAGATGACCTCCAATTATTTCAGTTTTATAGTCCCTTTATGTATATTTAAATATTTTGCCTGTTTTGGGACCTTTCCAAAGATCGGGTATTTAAATAAACGTGAAAATTTAGTACAATTTTAGGGGATACTTTTTTCAATAAAATAAAAAAATTTACTATGAAACGAAATTCCAAAATACCTAAACTAATGCAAGGAGAACGCCAAACGCACCTGATGCAACTTGACTGTTGCTACTGAATTGCAGCGATGGAAACAAATGCCCTTTTACACAAGCGACACCTAACGCGCGACTATAACATTACATTTACAGGTCGAAGTGTGCAACTATAAAAATTCGTTTTATTCACAATCAAAGATATGTCAAAATTTTACCAGCAGTTTAATGCTCCGCACATTAAACTGGTCAGTAAAATGAATGGCGACTTACAAAGCGCCATCTATCTTATAAGAAAAAAAAGTTCAGTTTTTACCAGTGAACTCCGCGCTGCACTAGTATAGAGCTTAGTATGGAGTTCGGGTATTGGTAAAATTTAACGCCGTCTCCAAATTAAACGCTGGTAAAAAGTTGACGTAAGTTTTATGTGGAGAAAACGAAGTGAGAGTAATTAAAGTCACATTTAAGCGGAAATATTTTTAAAAATGTTAAACGGTTATTATTTGTAATGGATATAAAGCGTCAAATCGATGACAAGATTGTCGCTGCGGCAGGACTAAGTGTGTATCGTCGTCAAAGAAATCCACGGGAAAAACTAAATAAACTCACTTTGTCAACAATCAAGGAAGTGTGAAAATTTTACCCGCATTTTAATACTCAGCACATTAAAATGGTCAGTAAAATTGGAGACTCACAAAAAGCCATCTATCTTATAATAGCGAAAATAGCACTTTATAATAGTGATCTCCGTGCTGGGATAGTAAAGACCCCAGTAAAATTTTTGCTTGAAGCCTAGAATCAAGTTCGAGCAAAGTAAAATTTAACGCGGTCTCCAGTTTTATCACATTAAAATCGCTGGTAAAATTTTGACGTTAATTTATTTGGACAAAAGAAAGCGACAGTTGTTAATAATCTTATCACTGAAACGAAGTTACATATATTCTAGCTAAGCACCAGTGAAAACGAATCGTCTAGCAGCAATTAGGCAACAAAGTAAGCCAGCCGCCGAGAGAAATTACAGTCAAGAAAAATATCCGACGGCGAGAAGACAACTTCAAAGTGAGAAGAGTTGACCACCACCAGTGGACTACCAGAAGACTGGCTATAAAAGTCAGTCGGCACCGACAGATTGGTCAGTTGCCTCCCAGAAGCTCGAAAAGACACATCTCCCGGCCAGTCCTTCCTGTCCGCAACTCATGCTGGCTAGTTCAACGGCAAGCGCGCGTTAATCGAGCTGGTCAGAAAAATAGTGAGCGCACGCATACCGTCCCGTACCTCCGTGTAGGCTACTCTGCCGATAAGCGCACGTTAATCGTATTGGTCAGAAGAGTAGCAAGCGCACACATATATTCCGAACCCGTACCTTGTTGGATATTCTGACGACAACCGCACGTAATCATGTTGGTCAGAAGAATAGTAAGCGCACGCTCCGCCCGTTATCCCCCGTGTTGGATACTTCAAACGACAAGCGCACGTTAATCGTGTTGGTCTAAGGAATAGTAAGTGCATGCTCCTACGCCGCGTATTTATAAGTTATTATAAGTAAGTGAGTGAGTGTAGTATATGTAAGTAGTGTGTATTACATAGAACTAGAGACCGCCCGAACCGCAGAGCTAGAACAGCGCTCTGAACCTAAACATAGCAACTTCGGAAAACGGCCCTGGATAATCTCCTGTCTACCCGCACACCAACAACCAACGTTACAATTGTTTACAAAGTTTAGATAAACGTTTTTACAATTTTAAGGATGGACATAATTAATCTGAAAAATGTTAAAAGAAATTTAATCCAATAATAAGAAAATAAAACAATCTAAAAATTTTCAATTAAAATTAAATTCTTCAATAAATTAAAAAAAAAAAACTGTGAAAATTATCATAGAAACAGAAAATGTCATAATTTTACCAGCATTTTAATGCACCTCGCATTAAAATGTTCGGTAAAATGGGTGGAGACATACAAGGCGCCATCTATCTTAAAATAGAGAAATATTCACTTTTTACCAGTGAACTCCGTACTGCACTAACAAAATTATCAGTAAAATTGTTACTTGCAATTTTACCAGCGGTAAAATTTATATGGAAATGTCACTTTTTACTTGAACTCTGTGCTAGGATTTAACATTCATATTAAATGCAGCGAAAAAGCAGAATATAGCAACATCATGCTTGTTTTATGTTTATTAGAGAAAACGAAATGCATACGTAACGCAGTATCTGCAATTGCCGTATTTTATTGCAAAGTAGATGGTTTATTGCTTACTTTGACAGGTAGGCAAATTATGTCAGGCATTTAATTTAAACAACAAAGTGCTATGCAAGATAGCAACTCTTTCTCTTTTCGCTGTATTGATATTGCAGAGTGTTATGAGTCCATATTATCTATTAAATCTAGTGCCACTGGTCCTGATAACATATCTCCTAAGTTCCTAAAATTATTGCTGCCTTACATTATTCGCTATATACTATTTATTTTTAATACCTCCCTAACATCATCTACCTTTCCTTCTAGATGGAAAATTGCTACTGTGCTACCTATCCCTAAAGTAAGATCTGCTGTTAACCCATCTGATTTTAGACCCATCAGCATTTTGTGTTTCCTTGCGAAGGCTTTGGAAAAGGTGATGTACACTCAGATCCAATCATTTGTAGATAACAACAGAATGCTTTCGCGCTGTCAATCAGGTTTCAGACCAGGTTATAGCTGTCAATCGGCTGTCCTAAAGGTTACTACAGACATAAGAAAAGGCCTGGATAACGACGAGATTGCAATACTGGTTTTACTCGACTTTACAAAAGCTTTTGACTGGGTAAATCACTCTATGCTCCTCAACAAACTTCTAATATTTTTCCGGTTTTCATTTAGTGCCGTCGAATTGATACAGAGCTTCTTAGGCGGTTGGTATCAGCAAGTGCGAGTCAGGGATCATCTTTCTGACCTACAGCCGCTTTTCTGTGGCGTTCCCCAAGGGTTTATTTTAGGTCCACTGCTCTTTTCCTTATTCATCAATGATTTACCTGACATTATTCAAGAGGTTAGTGCCCATTTATATGCTGATGATTTACAAATATACAATAGCACGCCTCTCGGGCTGATTGAAGATTCCATTGTAAGGATTAACGATGACTTACGGCGAATTTACGATTGGTCTCAAAGTAACCTTCTATTGTTAAATGCCAATAAATCGAAATATATAATTTTTTTCAATAACAGCTTGGAAACTGATATTCCGCAGATCATGTTTGGGTGTGAAATATTGACTAAGGTAAGCGAAGCTACGATTCTCGTTGTCGTTCTTAATGGAAGAATGAAATGCTGTGATCATGTGCGTGCAGTGCTAAGTAAGGTGTATGGAGGTTTGCGTCGACTCTGGCTCTCTGATAAATTATTAAGTGTGGACATCAAATGTAGATTGGTGAAAACTCTCATCCTGCCCTACTTTTCTTACGGTAATTTGATTTTTCCTAAATTGGATAGCTATTTCTCTCGTCGAATAAATGTGGCCTATAATGATTGTATTCGCTTTATTTTCAATTTACGCAGATTTGACCATGTCTCTAATTTTATTCCCAGAATACTGGGCTGCACACTGAATATTTACCTGAGACGACAGGCAATTCCATTCCTCTTCAAGCTCATACATACTAAACGCCCTGACTACTTAATGGATGAGATCCAGTTTCTCCAATCTCAGCGACGTTGGGATCTTCTGATTCCACGTCATAGTCGCTTAGTTCATGAAGGCTCCTTCTTCATTCAGATCCCACGGCTTTGGAACTTGTTACCTACAACCTTGTAGAGAGCGGTTACTGTCGGTGAATTTAAGAGGCTGCTATCTTCAACACAGCTCTGATGGTTTCAAGAGTGCTGCTAATTAATTAATCAAATAATAAGTTTTGTTCTTTTTTCTAATTTAGTTTTGGTTATGATTTCATTATTATTTTAATCAACATATGAAATTAACTCTATTAATAACTATTTGAACATTGTTTTCTCTAAAATTATATTTTCGAGTGCTTACAAAAGAAATTGAATTGAAATTTATTAAGTTTAAAAATATTGCTGAAACAGTTAGAATTACAATAAATTCTGGATAAATCCTTTTCTGGTAAAATTACACTTCTCGTATCATATTTGAGGATTTATTATGGGGGGATAGAAAATACTATAAAAAATTCTGTAGAATGTCAATTTCAAATTTTGAATATTTTCTTTCATTGGATATATTTAATAAAAAACGCAAAAAACGAAAAGGGATCACATTTTGGGTAGAGAGTGTGATAGGTCATTTTAAAGCAAGGATTTTATGCTTCTTAAATCTTATATGAAAAATTGATGACGTGCTTTTTTTTTATATAAAAATTGTAGTTAAATAAAAAAATGAGCTAAAATTCCAAAATTTTAGCATTGATGATCCATAACTTCAAAACGGAGGGGAGGAGGGGAAAAGTTTTTAGGCCATTGGAAAGTTCCAACGATTATCAATCTAAATTTTACATCATCATAATAGGGTCTAACGTTCAGAAGTTACAGTGAGTAGATGTACTTTGAATTATTATTTCTTTCCTGGATTTTTCTTTTCTTTAGTTTTAACATTTTCTTTAATAAAACAAAAATATTTCCACACTTTTGAATTTCTCCTTTTTTTTCCCCCTTTTTCTCCTTTTCCTTACAATTCTAATTTCATTTACATAGACGAGGCAACCAATGACAGCAACTATTAAGTACTAAAATTATTCCAAATAAATTACAAACGAGTGAGACTGAATGCGCAACCGCCTAGGAAAATGTCTCAGTCTCAGTTTACAAAAATTGGGTATTATAGGAAAAAATTAAGTTAATCAAATTCATAATAAAGATATTAGTTAGTCCAATGACTCGTTCGGGATGAAATTCCAAATTTACCAAATTGCATACATTCTCCCGGCTATTGAGTTTGGGTTTCAATGAACTTGGCAAAAAAATTTTAATGCATGTTTTTTTTTCGATAATTTATTTTCAACTCTAACTTAGGTTGCTATAGTATTATTGCAAAAAAATAAAATGTTAACCACACTTTTGGCATATTAATATGAACCCCATGGATTTCTATACGTACGAAAATAGAATAAAGCCTAAAACTAGTGGATGAGTTCATTACTTTAATTAGTATTTATGTGTAAAATGTGTATGTATTTATATAGATGACAAATTTTGGGCAAAAAAAACATACCGTAAGAAAGACTATAACTAACGTTCATTATTTTGTTGAGGATCTACCACAGCACAGATGCCTCCGAAAATATCCGCTTTGCTACAATTTTAAAAATTCAAAGCTGGTTTTGACCACAATTTAGTTATTGAATCAAACAAAACTGTTAAAAATATACTAATACTGAAACTTAACTAATGTCGAGTGACGACTCCAATTTACTAATACTGGATGTCACCATCGCAAAATAGAGTGACTGGATGTCACCTGTGTGGTGTCGTAACATAAATGAATATGCCAAACGTGACTGGATGTCACATTCAAATCAAAGTGAGTGGATGTCACCGATGCTTCGTAATAAACATAAAGATGCAAATTTATACAATGACTGGATATCTTAAATAAATCGGAGTGATGGGATGTCACATATAAAACATATGTGAATAAAAAAAATTAAAAATATTGATATTAGGATGAGGTGTGCCATACCAGCTAGAACTCGATTGGCAATTTATTTGCTATAGGTATATTGTTCTCAGAGAGTCATATCGATCATTAGAGTTCCTTGTACGGGTTTCAACAAAAACAATTAACGAATTCATGTTGGAAGTTCTCTCCTATGCATTCATAAGTATGACATTAACTTCGGTACTTTTGAATTATATGATACTTTTTCTATATACCGAAAATAGAAATTCAGTAGTTAAAATTAGCTGAAGATTTCAGTAATATTTAGCACTTTCTGAATACATTGGGAGCGATTGGCGAGAAATATATGAGAATGAAGTCTCCCCAGCAATCTAGATCGGCTTTTTCAACTATTAAGGATTTTTTTAAGTATTGTCCTATTAAATGTTGCTGCTTAAATCGAGCATTGTTTTGTTTTTCACATTCCATAGCTAACTCTAAATCTTCCAAGTCTTGATTGAATTTGAATGTATCATTTTTTATTATATAAATTTATTCAGTAAACATACATCTCGTGCTTTCTCAAACCTTAACAGCCTCATTCAGGAAATTAAATTTTTCATAATAAATAAAGGTTCGGTTGATACACACCACCCGCCACCCCCGATTTCCACTTTTTTCCTATCAAAAATGTACGCAACCCGGAGTGCTTTATTTTTTTTTTTTCCTTTATCGCTTCAATATCCACTCAAAATTCCTTGGCTATTTCTGACCAAGTTTTTTTCTTTTATAATACCACAGAATCTCTTTTCTTTTATAAATGTGTATCAATTTAATAATCTCACTCTGCGTTAGTCAACATTCCGTCATTTTGCACTCATTTTGTCGACTTTATTAAAGAAAAAATCTATGGAAGGAAATATTGCCTGTCATTTATGTTGCGTTTAATTAAATATTGCAAACTGCAGTGTCTGCTGCACTAGACATTATGTTGGCAATGAAGCTATTTTATAATATATGATAAATGCAGACATGAGGTAAAAATAAATATTCGCACCTGCACAACCATACAATAACATTCGTTTAAGGTAGTTAGAATAATAACTCAGTGTAGTTAAACTAAGAATCTTTAAGAGCTTCAAGACAAATCTGTTGTTAAAGTCAGCTTTTTTTCTGTTATCCTGTTAGAACTATCGTCACCAGAAGCGCTGTTTATTTTATATCAATTTTTTTATATGAAACGTGTTTGCTTTTTCATAATGCGCAATGCTAAAAGCTTTCAAACGCCACGTTTCTCATACATATGCATTTTATAATGTCATGGCCCAAAACCCTTTAGAATTTTCTCAAGTCATGAAATTGACTCTCTCACTAACACATGAGAGCCCCATAGAAGTCCTAACATTCTAAAATATTTGCAGTGCTCTTATGTAAAACGGACAAAAGTTTGATTTGAATAGCCTCTCCGCCCTAAATTAATATTCATACAGAAAAATTGTATTCTGATAATCTTAAGCTTGCTTTCTTATCTTCCGAACCGAAATAAAATTTTTATACCTTTCCTAACAAAATTATTTAAAAAAAAATTATTTAAACCAAATGATTACGATTCCTCAAACAAAAACTCTCAGCTGAGTAATCATCGTATGTATATGTGGTCGTGCCGTCATGGCATTGGCAGATGCAAAACCCTCGAGAATACTTCCCAAGGCATGAAACAGAAACCTATATGTGTGCGTTGGGAGTCCGTTCTCTAAAATGTTCTACATTGATACTTATGGAAAAGTGCCAAACATTGGCATTATATATGCTACAGAGCCTAAACTACTATCCATACAGGAAAATAGACTTCTAGTAATTTAGAGGTTGGTTCCTTACTTTCCAAAGGCTACACTTTCTATATACCTTACATAACAAAATAATAAAATAGCTTTGATTGCAAAGTAGTCTTACCATTTTACGCTCAGTAACTCTCCAGCTGAGTAATAATTGCATGCGTGTATGTGGAGCCGGAGTCCGAATTTGTAGGGAGCGACATTCGATATAATCAGCCGACTTCATGCAATGGCGGCATAGCGGCATATACAGTGATTACTCAGCTGAGAGTTTTTGATTAGAAATCGTAGTCAGTTTGGTTCAGATAAATTTTTTTAAATAATTTTGTTAGGAAAGGAGTAAAAATTTTATTTCGGTTTGGAAGATAAGAAAGCAAGCTTAAGATTATCAGACCACCATTTTTCTGTATGAATAGTAGTTTAGGACGGAGGAGCTATGCAAATCAAAATTTTGTCAGTTTTAAATAAGAGCACTGCAAATATTTTAGAATGTTAGGACTCCGTTGGGGCTCTCATGTGGTAGTGATGGGGTCTGTTTCATGGCTTATGAAATATTTTCGGAGGTTTTAGCAGATGATATCGAATGTTGCTGCCTACAGATTCGGACTCCGGTTGCACATACACACATGCAATTACTTAGCTTAGAGTTAGTGAACGTAAAATGGTAAGGTTACTTTGTAATAAAAACTATTTTATTATTTTGTTATGTAAGGTATATAGAAAGTGTAGCCTTTGGAAAGGTAAGCAACCAAGCTGTAAATTACTAGAAGATTATTTTCTTATATGGATAGTAGTTTAGGCTTTATAGCTTATATAAAGTCAATGCTTGGCACTTTTCCACAAGTATAAATATAGTATATTGTAGAGAACGAACTCCGAACGCACACATATAGATTTATGTTTCATGCCCTGGGAAGTATTCTCGAGGGTTTTGTCTGTAGTAAAAAAGACAATGATTGATACCATGCGTTAATATTAATGTTTTGATCCTCAATTATCCACAGAATTTTTTTCCATCTACTGAATAGAAAATTTTTGGAAGGAAATGCACTAAAGCGGAAATGATCTATCAAAATCAATTCTGCCTAATTTCTGTTTTCGGAAATGTCGACCATGCCATAACTAGCGCATACAAATTAAGTGGAAAAATTTTGATAAAAATTCCTAGGAAAAACTGATCTATGCTCATAAAAATATTTAATGGCCCAGAGATCCGAATCAATCAAACTTTTTTTTTGGTGCTATACTTGCCAAAATTTCTAAAGAAAAATTTTCAAGAAAATTCGGAGGAAAAAAATTATTTTAAATAAGCGAGAACTATATGAGTCACATCTTTGCGATCACTTTCTCTTACATAAAGTGGATGCAATCTTTTGGGACAGGAAAACTAAAAACGGTGAAATTTCGTTATAATGTTTACTACCTTATCATTTTTGTTAATTTGAAAATCAGAGATTCAGTATTATTTATGCTTCCACTCGTATAATCTGAATTGCGTTGGTATGAAGACGCCACATTTTGATGATGTGACCCAAAAGGAGCGATCCCTCCCCCTCCTCCACCTGGACAGGCTTCTGCTTATTTGACTGGGCTTTTAGGAGCGTGTATCTTTTTCGCTCTGTAGATCGAATTGATGTTTTTAAATAACAATAATAAATTTAATAAAAATAAATATCGGGTGAAGGAAAGGAAGAAAATTAATAAAATCAGGGCAAATATACGTGTAGTTTTGTAAATTGGTACAGTTATACCTTGCGGTATCCAGATGAGCATACTAAAAGCCCTCATGGGTGGGGGGAGGGGTGTGCTGAGGGTGTAGGGAGAGGTTTAAGGTACCTTTTTTCAGGTTTTTGCTCATATCTCGAGTATCTGTACGAATAGCATTATGTTTACTTCTAACAAAAGTTTTTAAATAAAATTTCTTACAAATTTAGTCATATTTATTTTTGCTCTACGATCACTACTTTAGGAACTACAGGATGTGTAAGGTTTAACAGAGAGATAAAAAATAGACTATTTAAGAAATAAAAACGAAATCGGTTTTAAAATTTTATTTTAAAATATAAATAGCAAATAAGGTCGTCTTTATTATGTTACTCGTCGTCTTCTACATCGAAATCTTCGCTTTCTTCTTCTTCTATGACATCTACCGGTACACCGTTTGTACATCAACCCAAGCATCCGGCTTTTCGATATCCGCATTTTCCAGTGCAACCACTTTTGTAGCGACAAAATATTGAAGTTAGCACGGTGTCAGGAAATGGAGGGTCAATGGTGGTAATTGACTCGAGCGTTTCATCAGCTCCTCACTTCCAACCCCACATTTCAGGAGGCATTTCGTTACCCAGTCACTCTTGTACTTGGTGGAATTCTCGTAATGAGTGACATTTTGTTGACCCTTCAGTAGGGGGGAAAGAGCAAAGCTTTGGACTTGGTGCTGGATTTAACAAAAAGCAAATATCTATGGCTGTTAAGATCAAGCTGAGTAGTGGGTGCACGATATATCGTCAAAAACATCGTTTCTCCTGATTTTGCTATGGCTTCCGATGTTGATGTTGGGTCATAGAAAATGGCTGCTATATCCTTGATTAATGGTTTTTTTTTCAACACCTTTACAATTGACAGTTTGCCTATCCTGTAAATTGCTGAGGTTGTGTCGCACCCGCTAAAACTATGTAGGTAGGAAAAGAATAGCACAACAAAATAAGAGTTTTTGGAGCTCTTGTGACGAAAATATCTTGGTTTCCACTTTCCCTCTTTCTGGCTTGACAAGGAATGTTTGCTCTTCTAGTGGTGATAGAGCCATTAGAATAACTACTAAATCCACATCTTCCCCAACAAGCGTAACCACGGGATGGTTTGCGGCATTTGATAGGAAATGCTCTTGTTGAACAGTAAACTTCATAGCAAGATTAAAATTTATGTCAACAGACGTTTTCGTTGCTTGTCTTCTTTCTTTATTCTGATGCTTTTGTACTGTTTTTTGAGTCATCGTAGCCATCAATACGACAATACAATTGGGTTCGTATTGATTTTTTATGTACTTTACGTAGGTGACATATGTCAGAATAAGTAGAGCCAAATTGCCACTTGGTTCGGTGCAGAAGAAACCCACCATCGATGATCATGACACTAGTTTTATAACCGATAGTAGTGTCGGTTTTGGTGAGAATGTCATACATAGCTGCTTTTTGAGTTTTCCTCATGCTGCTTTCATTAAATAGAGACAAAGGATAGGATTCTAATTCATACTCGAAGAGCGATACCAGATGTTCATCGTCTTTTCTGGCAATCGCAATCCTTTGGAACAAAAGCAATCGATCGACGCACTACATTGATCTTGATGGCACCACTCACGACCTCCAACGATACAACTTTGTCCTTACGATGAAGTTTCATGTCAGCAAAATTGTTTCCCAACATTTTAGCCATTACCTGTCTACCAACCTCTTCTACTTGGTGACAATTTATTTGAGTGCCTCCAACAATTCCCGTTGATAAGGATAAAAGTTTTTCAGTCCTTAGAAAAGGATGGTGATCTATGAACTAAACATATAGCTTCTTTCTGTCCTCTTGAGAAACACTTCATTCGATATTCGAAAAAAGGCCGTGATGAGCGTAAGCGGGATGTTAAATCGGAAGACGTCGATGATGTTGCTTCTCTGAGATCTGTCATGATGGAACAAGTGCGTGTGTATCTTTTTCTGCAAGTGGAATAGACGACAACACTTTGAACACCTCTGAGCAGATTTCTGTCATTTTGAGAAAAACTTCATTCGATATTCGAAAAAAGGCCACGATGAGCGTTAGCTGGCCTTTATCAACCCTTGAGTTCCTTTCTTGGTACTTCTACCCTATCACTAACCACGTCTTTATCACAAATTGTACATTTATCAGTCATACTTAATGCTTGCATTTTAGAACAGATGCAACAATCAAATTATAAAAACTGCATGATACGATGCCAAACAATAACAACGTGGATGCAAGGTAAGCGTTGTAAGCATACTAAATGAGCCCGTGGTGGGACGGAAGGGCGGGGCAGTCAGTGAGAACAATAAACGTCAGTTTTAATTCAACCTCAGTGGTAGTGCTATGCGGCGGATCGCGCCGCGCTGACTCCCATCGTTAATAAGGACTCACGGTATCTCACATGTTCGACCCTTGTTTATATTATCGCCATTTTGTTTGGAATTCTCAATAGATCGACTAATCTAAAAATGTAAGTGATGATGAACAATGACGATAAACTGACGCCGTTTTCTTAAACGATCTACTTTTTATCTCTCTTAAAACTTACACACCCTATAGCTCCCAAAGTATTGGACATAGAGAAAAAACAAATATGATCAAATTTGTAGGAAATTTTATTTTGTCAGAAATAAACATAATTCTATTCGTACAGATATTCGAGATATGAGCAAAATTCTGAAAAAAAAAGTTCCTTAAATCCCTCCTTACACCCTCAGCACATCCTTACACCCTCAGCACATCCTTACACCCTCAGCACATTCCTCCCCCCCCCCATCACACCCCATGACTATGTACATTTGGATCCTGCAAGGTATAATGTACCAATTTACAAAACCACATGAATTATTTCCCCTGATTGCGCATATTCGGCTTAATTTGATCGTGCAAGGAATTTGAATAAAAGTATTCACATTTTCAATAGAATTTTTTGACGCTCTTTTGGTATTACTGACGGATTCTCAGAGGTCTACCTACGATTTCTTAGAGCACTCTGAGCAATAATAAAGGAGCGTTTATAATAGCAGAGTGGAGTGGAGTCAATAGATTGCATTGTCCCTTCTTGTCTCAAGCTTGCACTCTAATATATGTTCTTCGCGCTTCTCACCAGAGTGGATTTTACAGAGTAGCATCAGATTTGAAAAATTTTCTAATCTCACGTTGGTGAGATTATAAGAGAAAGTGTAATCTAGTGAATCCAGTCTACTCAGCCATTGTAAACACTCCTTAAAGATACACGTTCAGAATACTCAGAGTACTCTGAAAGTGAATAAAATGACAAGAAATCGGTGTTCGGAGCGCTCGGAGTGCTCTGAGAAGAATAAAAATACACGCTCAAAACCTCTCAAACGTCAAACAAAATAGAGTTGACTAGAAAATACTCTCTTTCCTCGCGTTAACTTTGACTACTTCTTGGCAAAAGCTTACTTATGTACCAAAAACATTGATCATTTATTTCTAGATGTGTCCAGAATCATTGAAGTCTTAGAAAGAAGATGCCGCTACTGGTCTTTTGTTTGTTATTTCCAACTTTAACAATTTTAATAAAAGAATTTTCAATGGCTGGATATTTTATTAGGATTTTAGTCATTTTTACTTTATATGCTGGAAAAATTTTATTTGTACCATTTAATAAAAGTTTCTATCACATATTTTACAAGTATTTTAGAAATGTTTGAACACATATTGGGATATAATAGGCGCTTTCGGCAAGCACATTCTCAGTGAGGCAAGTGAGATATTCTTAGTTGGCTCACTGAGATTGCACTTTCGATGAACTGTCTTAGTTCCATATTGAACTACGAAAATCGAACGCAACCACAGAGCAACTGAGACAAGTGAAACTGAATTTTCTTGTCTCAGTTGACTCAGTTTCGTTATTTTGTGATTTTAATTACTAATTAAAGTTTAGTGAGCTGTTTGAATAAACTAACAACACTTTCCTCAATTTATTACTATCCATTTTATGTGTTCAAAATTATTTAAATGTCAAAATTGGCAAATCAGCTGATTGGTTTGAACTGAGACAACTGAGACCATTGCTCAAAGTTTTGTCTCAGTTTTCTCACTGAGACAGTGTTTGCCGAAAGCCCCTATTGTCTAAAGGATTTCTCAAAATATTATATTCCGAGTCCAGCAACTAGGATATTGCATATGTGTAAGTAAATGTAGATTTTAATTTGAAGTTTTGTTGAATTTAATAGCATAGTGCAATATCTTATCCGACGTTGGTCCTGCCATCTATCGGTTAATAGGGAAAGCACGCCGTATTTAGGAAAGCATTTGGTGGTTGTCTTAGATGATTTACTTGGTTGGATAAAAGCCCTACAAATGTTTAAAACTCAGCAAATATTTCCTTGTTTCGCTTTATCATTGAAGTGCTGGAAGAGATGGGTAAGGAAATTTTTGCTGGATTATATGCAATATGGAAGAGGCCAAGCTAAAGTTATAAAAGCTGAAAGGAAACTAGATAGGAGCAGATGAGCAAGACCGTGTCGATTTGATCAAGGCTATTTATTAACCATTTACTATACTCTAATTAAAAAAGTTTAATTTTTCAAATTAATTCATAAATTAAATGAAAAGTAAAAAATAGTTTTGATTGTAAATAGAAATAATTAAATCTTATTATGGGTAATTTAGACAGAGTAGAGCTGGTCACTTATTTATAGAATCTATCGTTAAAGCTATCCTCACACAGAATTCTTTAAGTCTTTAATGTATGTAATGTATGTACATAAAAAAAAATATTAACACAAAATATTTACATTCATCGGAGCAAGGGAACATAAAAAATTAACAAGCCCACATAAAAATACAAACGAATTCCAAAAACGTCCATAACCTGCCTACCTCTATTACGGAATTTCACTTTTATTTTCTTGTTAAATTTTCAATAAAACACTTCCAATTTCATATTCAAATTGAATTTCTATTGATTACTTAAGCCCACAATAAGATTCCATCAAAGGATAAAGTTCACTGGGAAATGTTACCTGAGATAGACATAAAAACTTCGGTCTTATAAATACTGGAAAAACAAAGGGAAAAGTTTATTAGAGGGGAAAAATTCTTTTTCTCCATGACAGAGTTTGAAGTGATGATGAATAATGGCAGTAAAGTTTTGGGTGCAGAAAGTGGAAATGTTACTAAAAACAATACAACATCACACCACACCGTTCTTTTGTTGAAAATAAACAGAGCCTCCCTTTCGAACGTTAAATATCAAAATTTCCGCTTTGCTTAAGTTCTGACAAGCAGAAGTATTTTAAAGGATTCCCCCTGAAGGCAGTCGTCCTGCTGATTATGAAATTCCTCGATTTTTCGAAAACCTTTCGCATTTTGTTTGTTTTCCATTAGATCATCGGTTTGTGTATGGTTTACCAGATTAAGGTTGGGAGAAATCTTCCAAAAAATTACTTCAAAAGCAAAATTCTCACTTGCTTTCTCATCAACATCTGAATGTTGTCATTCCTTCTGCACACAAAAGTTGAACATAATCAGGATTCCTTTGAAATGTAATCAAAATAAATTTCTCTCCGTCGTTGTACGCTGGGAATATTGTGTGCTTACGTTTTGGTATAAGAAAGGAATTCCTAAAAGAGAAAGTGATAAAGATCATGACTGCTATCAGTACATACAAAAGTATAATCTTCAACGGTAGGTAAAAGTTGAATGTTAAATATAATTGGGGATTCCATGGTTTCCCTTTTTTTTTCCTTGCACCAGCCTTCTACTTGAAAGAACCTAAAGAATTAGGAGAAACGAACCGAAAAGGCGTCATTTGTCATTTTGTAAATGCTTACAAAAGGAGAATGCTAATGTGAAGGGTGGTTTTAATTGAGTTTACCCGGAAATATGCAAAGTCAACAGAATTTCACTGAGTTCTTGTACAACTTAGTTTAAATGGAGAGCTTTTTTTGTGTGGAGAAAAAAGGTTTAAATTTACAAATTCAACTTTGGTCTAACTATAGAATAACTGTATATTTAGGTTTTGAATTTTTATAATGTTGTGAGGTAGCAAGGTGTGAAATACTGTCAACATTACTCATTGTGTAACACTATCGCCAACAGAGAGATGAAACTCGTTTTAAATGGTTACTCAAAACCCAAAGCGACTTGAGGCAGATAAGGAGGACATTAAATATGTTTTTTCAACTAAAACGAAAAAAAAGAAAAATACTTTAATTTCCACTAATAAGGTTTAAAAGACAATAAAAAGTTCAGAATTATTGATAAAAAGAAAAATGGTGATTGCCTCCTGACAGATCTTTAAGATAAAATACATGGAAGTAATCTTCAATGCGGATTTCTACAGTGGGTGGTATGGCAAGCGAAAATCATGGCTATGTGGAAATAGCATAGCTCCTTATCCCTCCTTCCTATCAATTGAAAATAAATATGATATGAGTCAATGAAACAAGCTGCATGTTTTGTCTTGAGTTGACATTCATGAGAGAAAAGTGATGGAGACGATAAAAATAAAATACTAATTCTTCCCCCAACTATCCTGACAGCATTCCAATAATAAATGAAATTATCATGCAAGTCTCTTTAGAAATTATGTGGTGAATTTTTTCCATGAATTCTGAACTGACTTTACATCCCATAAGAGCACTGTTAAATGGATCCAATCAGTGATGTCAGACCGGCATTTTTTATGCTATATTAGCACATTTCTCCTACGATTAGCACAATATCAAAAGAAAATTATGCCGGCATTTTATTGGCATATTTAATTATAAATGACACAATTTTAGCACATTTTCCTTTCCTTTTGGTTTTGTATCCATCCCATTTCAGTGAACTTCTTATTGAATTAATATTTTCAAATTCCATAGCCTTATGGCCGATTTCACAGTGAAGGCTTAAGGCACAGCGATGGCTTAATCCAAGGCTTAATAAATATTTCGGTTTCACAGTCGAGGCTTAAGGTGATATCACTGGCTTAAGTCAAGCTTAATTTAAGCCCGTCATCTCAAAATCTTAAACCTCAGATGTTGCTGTGAAACACATAGGAAATTATTGCTAAATATAGATTTTGTCTAGATGTTATAATTTCTGTTATTAAACGAACGTGCATATTTCAGAGAGTCTGAATGGGCCTTAAATCATGGAAATATCTGTAGAATGAGTTTCTACAAGTCCAGGCGAGTCTTGCCAATATAGACACACTAGCACCGTGGGAAGAGAGATTTAACCTGTATCAGTAGATTTAAGACTATCACCAATAATATCAGAACAAGTTGAGATCACGGGAGATGAACTACTTGCACTGCACTATATTCCAGTTTTTTAGATACTTTGATGGAAGATATTGAGGTAACCTCATCATTAGTCAACAATATGCGCCCGGGAAAATATTACCCTCCATAAATAATTATCACAAAATCACCAATTACATATCTGTCATCACTCTGATGTTAGTTTGCTGTAGGATCTACATGGTTAAAAAAATCACTTGAAATACTGGAAAACTCGTTGGAGTCCGAATAGTCTTGAAGGGAGAACAGATCACATTCTATTGAAGAGATGCTGGAGTTACTGTTCGAAAAGATCTTCTTTATGGCACGACTTTTGCCGTTTTTTGCTTTTCTATTCTTTAATTTGGACTCTCTCATATGCCTTTTTCCAATTTTACTTTGTTTTAATTCCTCAATACGAGATTTTCCGTTTTCTCTTCCCTTACGAAAATTTTTCTAGGGCCAGTTTTCGGATGTGGCCTGATCATAGCAAAGGTAGTAATATTGGTGGTTCAGGTTGAAAGTTGATCACCTATAACTTGTACATGTGAGGAAGGAGGAGGACATCTAGAGGCATAACATCATTGTTCTTGGTAATTGGAAATTCATCATCTTGGACAATTGAAATGGCAAGAGGGCTGTCAGTAATATCAGTTGGTAAGAATTCGTGAGCACGAAAAATATTTGCATTAATAGGGAACATCTATAAAAAAGCCTTGCACTATATTTGACGGCGTAAAAGCTAAGAAAAAATCTTTCCCAATTAAGTCGCTGACATCATAAATGGTAACAGGTTTACCGATATATCCTGGAGTGATAATAAGTTCCTTCATCGCAATGATTGCATTTTCTAGCTAGTATGTGAGTGGAACATGACTAAAATCACACCATTTTCTTTTGTCATATCGATTAGAGGAATAAAGCAGTGATTTTCATGATTGTCGAACATTACGATACGAGGAGATTCCTTCTATGGTTTGGCGTTTTGTAAGAAATTCTTGAAAAAAAAAAATATTGATTTTACCATCCAGAAGGATTTGTTACACCAATTGTACCTGCAGGAGTCTTATGTTGCATAAAATCTTTAAAATAAACCCGCAAAAATATTTACATTGGTGGTATTAAGCCACCATAAGCCTTAATTGCTGTTATCATCGCAGTATTTGTGGCTTTTCTGAACTTGTCATAAACCCAAACCTCTGGAAACTCTAGGGACTAGAATTTTTGATGGAATACACACAGTTTCTATACTGATTTCATCGACGTTCCATACAGAGCCGGACTGGCAGTACGGGCGATCGGGCGGTAGCCCGATGGGCCGGTGATCTTTGGGCCGGTAGGCTCCACATTAACGCAACCACACGTAAAAGTGCTTTATTGCATAATCTAAAAACCTAATACAATAAAGCTAATTAGCTCACGGCAACGAGGCCATCTGGGCAGAGGAGAGTTATGAGTTAAAAATACCCAGAAATGTCCCACAACTTATAAACACTGTCAGGACGCGGAAGCAAGTGGGTTTTTCCGAGATAGCATTATATTTGGCAAATCTGGCTTTTTCGTGGCTTTAAGAGTATTCACTTTTTTGTAAAGCGGTTTACATTATGTTTTGCATCATATCATTTTTATTTCGAAAAACGCACGGAAAATGTGTTTTTTATCAGAAGGGTTCAACAAGGCCTTTAAAGGTTTGCTATTGCTATGTGTATTTTTAAAACAAATTCGAAAGAAATTGAAGAGCAAATATAAAACAGTTTTTACTTATGACAAATTTCCAGTGTTAGAATGTACCCAATTATTAGAAACAGCCTGAATGTTTCCACATTTGGTGAAGCAGTGGCATTGTTTTTGTTCCTATATTGGGTCATATAAGTAAGTGAAGGAGCGATTTAATTTCGAAATGCGGTTACAAAATGATTCCAAAACCAAAGAGTAGTTCCTTCACGCAGAGCCGCAACAACTCGTTTTGGCGCTTGAGGCAAACGTATAAATTTACACCCTTGATCCATAAAATTCTCAACAAACCTTACTTAGCTATACTATTTTGATGTGGTCTGTCAACTAAATGTACTTAGTTGAACAACAGTTGGTCATGAGAAGAATAGTAAATAATATTTATTGCACATAAAATTATTAGTTGATGTTACTTTTTTGCGAGTAAAGTACATTTAAAAACATCGAGGTGAATCAATTTGATAGAAATATTTGGAAGATTTTATAGATGAACTTTTCTAGCTCTTTTCGCCACGAATTAGTTTATAATTTTCTCAAAATGACAAGCTGTCCTGTCATTTCTTTTTCGGTTTACAAAACAGCTACATTTGATAATCTTTCTTGACCCATTGTAGATCACAGGAAATTTTTTATTAGCTTCAATTTTTTTTCGTTCACATGAAGCTATCGTCATTGGCAATGTTACAAAAACTCTGAATGCGATTTCGACATTTAGATAGGACTCTTGGTGGCTATAGTCGTGAATTTATTAAAGTAAATCCAAAACCGGTTTTTCACAGACTATCAGCGTACATTTTGCTAATAACATCACCAGAAAGGAATCTAAAATCTTCTGAAACTTGTTCCAACATTTCATACCTCCTCGTCAGTTGCCAGCATCCTGATGAAATGGTAGATAAACTTAATAAATATTTTATTTAAAGTGTCCAGATCATAAAAGAATCCATACCTCATAGAGCATATTCGGATATGATTACAGAAGTAGACTATGACTTTGTTTTTAAAAGAGTGGAGTATAATGAAGTGAAAGATATCTGTAAAAGTATGAATAAAAAACGGGACTTTAATTCAATTAGTATAGGCATGATATTAGACAACTGGAATAATTGGGGTGTTACTTTAGTTGACATAATAAATAAATCTTTGATGAGTAGAGAATTCCCTAATATATGGAAAGAATCAATTATTATCCCTGTTCAGAAAGTCAAGAACACAAAAAAAAAGCAGAAGAATTCAGACCTATAAATACATTGCTTATATATGAAAAGGTTTTAGAAAAAGTGGTTCAAAAACAGTTAGAAAGTTACTTGGAAACAAATAATTTGATTATATTGGAACAATCTGGATTTAGGAGACAACATTCCTGTGAAACGGCGATTAATTGGGTAGTGTGCCAATGGAAGGAAGAAACAGATGCCTCAAATAGTGTTGTGGCTGTGTTTTTAGACCTAAGAAAAGCATTTGAAACAGTCGACCGGGACATATTATTAAAAAAATTAGCAAAATATGGAATTCGTCGAAAGGAATTTCAATGGTTTCATAGCTACCTGTATGGAAGAAATCAAAGTACCAAAATAAATAATACAATTTCCGATAAAATTGAAGTATCGATGGGTGTTCCACAAGGATCAGTGCTTGGAACTATTTTGTTTATTATATACGTGAATGACATTAAATCAGTGTTGAAATTCTCGAAGATAGTACTTTTTGCGGACGATGCGTTGTTGTATATAGCAGGGAAAGACCCCAGTGAATTGAAAATAAAAATTGAGCGAGATTTAGAATTATTGTGTGAATGGTTACAGATGAATAAATTGAAACTGAATATAAGTAAAACAAAAACTATGACGATAAATAATAATACGGATGTGTGTGTTGAAATGAATGGTGAGCTAATAGATTGTGTGAATGAATATAAATACTTAGGAGTGGTTTTTGATAAGAAGTTAAATTTTAGATTACATATAAACTATATTTCTAAAAAAATTGGTAAAAAGATTGGATTTTTGAAGAGACTTAGAAAGAAAGTTACGATGGCTACCGCGATAAATATATATAACAGTATTATAAAACCACAATTTGAATACTGCTCTACAATATTGTTTATATGTAATCAAGGTGATTTGAACAGGTTACAAAAATTACAAAATAAGGCAATGCGTGTAATTCTACGTTGTAAACCCATTAGTAGTATGTTAAATTCTTTATTATGGCTTGATATTAAGCAAAGAATTGAGCTAAATGTATTGCTTTTTATATTCAAAATGAAAAATGGGTTGGTTCCGGAATATCTTTTAAATATGATCACGTGGGTAGCAGAGGCGCAACCATATAATCTAAGAGGAGCATCGGAGAACTTCAGACTACAATTTTACAATAGATCGAGTACACAGAATTCGCTGGTATATAAGAGTTTCAAGAAATTTAATGAACTTCCGACTGAATTAAAAAGTGAACAAAATTTTAAGTGTTTTAAAAAAGGTTGTGTGCAATATATTAAAAATAGTGCAATATTGTAAAT
This sequence comes from Dioctria rufipes, assembly GCA_963924295.1. Classification (NCBI taxonomy): domain Eukaryota; kingdom Metazoa; phylum Arthropoda; class Insecta; order Diptera; family Asilidae; genus Dioctria; species Dioctria rufipes. Next base: position 33,633,199 of record OZ002742.1, read on the forward strand.
TTTAAAGAAGCATATTTGTAAAAGATAGGTGGTGGTATTGTATAGCGATAATATTGCTAATAAATAAATTATTATTATTAATAAAAGAGCATCAATCGATTCAAAAATTTATGTACGAAGTTCTTGTTTTGTGGCAATATTGAGATCACTCATCATTTTGTGATTCAAAACGTTCGAGTCGCTTTTTTTTCTTGTTTCTTTAGAGTTTGCTCGTATAACAATATCTCTAGTAAATTTTGGCAAAAATTTCTTCCATGTCAGGATCACGAACCAAACTCAGCCTTGTTAAGCGGGTAAATTCAAATCGAGAGCAAAACATTTATTTAACAGTCAAAACTCAAAAATAATTATATTTGTCAAAGGCAAATGTTATTAATGTTATTTTTTCGCCCGCAATAATTTTTTTTCAAGGGCGATACCCGTCCGGCTCAACGTCTGCTTCACTTGCTTTAGTCTTGTTACAGCTGTGTAAGTAAAATTGTTGGTTTCTCGGATCCTGATTCCACAGAGAAACCCTGTTTTATTATACCCTAGATGAAATCCAAAGGGTATAATAAGTTTGTCATTCCGTTTGTAACACCTCGAAATAATGATGGCAGAGCAAAATGGATTGGACACCCACGCATAAAATTAAAAGTTATTTTGATTTTTACACGTCCGTCCGTCTGTCCGTCCGTCTGTCCGTCTATACGCCCGATAACTAGAGAACGCGTGTACTTAGAGAGCTGAAATTTTGTACACGGACTTTAAAAAAAAAAGTAAAATTAAGTTCGAAAATGAGACAAATCGGGTAAGTCCTTCGTGGGGTTGCCATATAAAACTTTCGTTTTCCACTATTTATTTGGACACTGCCTGAGAACGCATTGACATAGAGAGCTGAAATTTGGTACATGGTATTTTCATAATAATAGCAAATAAAATTTCAAAAATGGAATAAATCGGGCAACCCGTTCTAGGTGTTGCCATACAAAAACTTAGGTTTTTTTACATATACTGTGAAAACGATCATGCTAGACATTTTTAATGTACTAAAAACTTCTTCAGAATACAAAATCCTATAAATTTGTTATAATCATTTTTTCTGTCCTACGAACCGTTCTAGAAATATATGCGAAAAATCACTTCAAAAATCAAACTTTCATAGATGGGTGACCATCCGAAATTTTACACGGGCATTCATCTAGGGTATCATAAGAATTGGTCGTAGACCAATTCTAGCTTTTTTACTTGTTTAGTTTTAATTTGAAGTGTTAAACGGCCAACCGCTCTTACACATATTAATATTTCCTGTATAAATTTCTTCTTTCTTTCTTCTTATTTAGCATCGAATTAAATATTTATAGAAAACATTGTCTTGTTCTCTTTGTGCTCGGTTCAGTAGGAAATCAGCGTAATAATTTGGGTTGTTTGCCTCTTATAAAAAAGTCATTTTTGAAGTCCCTTGGGGGCTGGCTTGTCATTATTTGCCCGGGCCGATTTGATGACCCAGTTCGGCCCTGGTTCCATACATTTACAGCCAATATGTTGGGTAAGCATTTTTCTAATGCTGTTTTGATGTTAGAAAATGTTTTTACAACATTAATTATATTAAAAGCTGTTGACCATGCAAGACTTGAAGCTTTTGACTTACGTAGTGATACTTCTTACATGAACTTTTTTCTAAATAAACGGTGCCAAAATTCACCAGCCGTTTTTTCTTATCACATGATGGCGGGTAAATTTTACAATTTTGTTAATAAATTGATAAGCTAATTCCCTTATATTTGTAAAGTTTAAATCATATTGTATTGAAACAGCTTCTTTTATCTAGTTAAGTAGAAGTGTGAACACTTTCTTACTGGAATTAATTTCGCGCATTTCGTTCCCAGTCTTAAGATGTGATCTCGGTGCCTCCTAAGTCTGGGTATTCCACTATGTTTTGACACACCCAGCAGAGTTGCCATATCATTTTTTAATAATGGAAGAGCTTTTATCAATTTCTCATTATTTATTGGTACCCTCTTAACTCCACTCTTGCTACGCGCCATATTTTCAGCTATAAAGTATAACGTTATATGTAAAGATAGTAATAAAATAATGAGTACACACGTTGTACCTTGGATATCTCGCTCCACCGTTAACATGTCCGAGATACCACATACTTTTATTTAATAATAATTTAATAATGACATTACATTTATAGTTTAAGTTTATAACAGTGTTGGCTACTGGTTGCAAAAAATAAAATAATAAAAGACTTAGATATTTTTGCAATTTAGTTAATTGTAACATATTACAGATAATTAAGGCAATACATGCTTGAACAAATTTTTGGAGTGAAAAAATTTTAAACACGACTAACACATGTCAAGAAATACTTGCAGTTAACGATCACGTGATCGTGTGATCACCTGCCAGTAGACGCATTGAAAACACGCTCGGTTTTTTGAAAATTCAGACGCTGGAACATTTAAAAGCAGCCTACTAACCGAGATACAAACACATAAAACAAAATTGAAAATAATTGGAACATATTCAGAAATATTTCCTCAGAAACAGTAGCGAAGGAGCCTTGCAAGCAATCATCTCCTCGGAAGTCTTTTATTTTAATTAAATGTTAATTAATGCACTTCAAAATGGAATAAAAAGAAAACTTCGTTAAACTCAAAATTGCAGACGAATAAATATGCAAAGAACTCATATTCACGTCGAATAAGTTAGTTTTAAGCGCATCTCAGGGCAAAAAGCAATTTTCTGTCTCAAGTTAAATATCAGATAAGTTTGTGAAAATTAAGAAACGGAAAAGGAAGGAACACAGTGTCACGACATAAATAGCATTTTCTCTTCTTAACTTTGATGAAAAGATCTTTTAAAATAAATCTTTCTTCCAGAACTACGAATAAAAAGGACGACGCGACGCAACATTCAGAAAACTACACAAAGTGAAAGATATCAACACCGGAGAAAATGACTTTGAAATATGATTGCAATAGGAGAATGGGAGCATCTTTGAGAAAAGAAATTCAATTTAACTCATACGAAAAATCTTATAGAGATACAAAATAGTTTTCTATGGTAATATTTAACTGGGCGGAAATATATTGTACAGACGACACTACTAAAAAAAAATCTTTGTTGTTAGTATTCTTAGTAAACCGTAGGTGTTTTTAGAGTATGCAAATTGAAATTAAACCATTTTTTATTTTTTCGGAACAGATATGCATAGAAATGTAGATTATGCTCTTGAATTAATAGGACCTGCTATGTTTCGGGAAAGTAAGAATGAGATTGAAGCAATATTTTTCTGTAAATAGGTTTGAATACTTTTATGTGGTTATTATTTTCAATTTCAATTCTCATCGCGAGCTTGTAAGCGAAAAATAAATCCAGTATTTCGTATGGTAATAGAGCAGTCTTATATTTTCTTATCAATAAATTTGTGAAATGACTTCTTATCTGTGTATCGGTGTCCCATACTTACCGCATTTCCTTTATACACCGGATTCCTCACTCAATTTCGATAAATAAATTGTATGGGAGGAGAGCCGGAAAAGAAAATGCACGGTGTTGGCGGTAGGGGGTTTTGTGATTTTGGGTGCTCTTTATCCTAATACCATTAAATTTTCTTGTTATACACCCTATGAAGGTGACTTGCATCTCAGGTTATAATAAACCCTCTACGATTTTCAACAAATATTCAACGACCTCTATACCCCCTTTCTGTCGGTAGTTATAGGACGTCAAAGTAAAAAAAAATGGAAAATTTTGCAATTTCTTTTTCAATTTTAACGATTTTCCACTTTTTGCAAGATTTCGAGACCTTCCAATGTTACCTTTCATTTGATCCAATAGAAATCGCGCCTAACTTTATGCAATTCCGCGCAAATTTGCAAAATTCATGAAATTATGCATCATAAAAACGGGAATATCTCAAAAACGGTAGCACTTAGGTAGGTACATGTGCGGATCAAATTAAAGGTAACATTCGAAGGTCTCGAAATCTTGCAAGAAAGTGCCTTTTTGCGGGAAAATCTTTAAAATTGAAAAATAAATTGCAAAATTTTCCAATTTTTTTTTTTTTACTTTGACGTCCTATAACTGCCGACGAAAAGCTGGTAGAGAGGGATTGAGCATTTGTTGTAAGCCGTAGAGGGTTTACTATCATCTGAGATATAAGTCACTTTCATAGGGTCTATAACAAGAGAGTTACATGGTATTAGGATAAAAAGCATCCAAAATCACAAAATGCCCCCTACCGACCACACCGTGCTTTTCTGGGCTCTCATCCCATACAATTTATTTCTCGAAATTGAGTGAGGAATTCGGGGTATAAAAGAAATGCTAAAATATAAATACTAAAATATAGCGTTCCATAAAATGTCCTTTAATAAGGTTTTCTAAACTAGCAAACCCCCATCAGTTTCAGACCATTATCCCTTTCATTAGCGAGTTTTTTTTTTCTTTGACGTCCCAGGAGTGAGTTATGTTTGAATTTGTAGATAGATTTTGCAAATTGACAATAACTTTTAAACCCATTTACCGATTTTAATAAAAAATTGAATATAGATTTCTAACAATATTTCATAACTACCTAATTACCAAAATATTTTTTCATGCAAGGGTTGTCAATTTCTTACGCACAAAAGTAGCTAAAACGTTGAAAATTCACAAAACATATTTTCGTATTTTAGGTTATACCTACAATGAAATTCTAAAAATATGAACAGGGTTTCCAACCTCTATCAGCCTTTTCACACAAAACCAATCACTTTGGAACCCCATCATCTCCGCCTTGGATAAAATTTTCACAGGTTGTAGGAAATACCAAAATAGCTCACCCATATTTCCTGTTTCCCGTCCTACTCCCCACCCCCGCTTGGGGGAGGTTAGAAATTTCCTAATTTTACGTGATGGAACATCATTTTCAAAAAATCATATATCGATAACGGAGAAACCGATTTTTCTGATTCAAATGCGAAATGGAGCTCAATGAGAACGCGTCGACGTAGAGTGCTACACTGCCCCAACATATAATTGTATGCTTACACACTCATCCACGAACACATACACGCACACACACACACACACACACACACACACACTCACACACCGGCACAAGGTGAGACCCTACAGTACGGAATCGCGCAATTGAGTCAAATAATAGCTTAGATATTACTTATCTCTAAACAACCGACCACACCCCACCGAATATATATTATCACCGGGAAACTCCGACTGGCTCCCCCTAGTTATACATATATAAAAATCACGCGTCACTGTGTTTGTACACGCTAATCTTCGAAACCGCCTAACCGATTTCAATAAAATTTTGTGAACGTATTTGGTTGGTTCCAGCTTAAAAGATAGGATAGTTTTGGACACGAACATGGCGCTGTTGTCGAGGTCTAAAACACTGCCTGAGAACGCATCGAGGTGGAGAGCTCAAAGTTTGTGCATGACATTTTCATGAAAATTCCAACTACAAGTTCAAAAATAGACCCAATCGGGCGACCTATTTTTAGTGTTGCCATGCAGCACTTTTTCTCTATATATTTGCACACTGTCTCATACGTCGACGGAGAGAGCTGAAATTTTATACACCGGCCTTTTGTGAAAAAATGTAAATTAAGTTCAAAAATTGTAACAATCGGGCAACTCCTTCGTAGGGTTACCATACACAAAATTTGGTACGTGGTGTTTTCATAACAATGGCAAATAAAATTTCAAAAATGGACTAAATCGGGTTACCCCTTCTTGGTGTTTACCATACAGCCATTGTTATAAATCGATAAACATCAGGTTCACCATACTAATTCTTCTTCCCTTTCTTCGAAAAACACATCGAAAAATGCAGAAGAAAAAACCAATTTTTTGAAAGTGTCGCACTAGTAGTGTCCCTTAAATTTGACTGAAAAAGAAGTATGCTGGTCCTTGAAATATCTAGGCCAACGAATTAAACTCACCAAATTTGTTAAGGCTACGGTTCTAACGTTCCAAAATAAAAATTAGAAAATCTGCAGATTAGGGTCAAGTCTGGAATCTATATTGGCGATTGTTGATGAGCTGATTGCTTTCTAGATACTTCATTAATTTCGAATTAATGATAGCTTCAAAAACTCTTTGAAGAATTAAAGTGCAATTGGTCGATAATTTTAAATTAAGAAGAATTTTTTTTATTTGGTTGTTTTTTTTTATTTGTTTTGGTGTTAGATGCAAAAATAGGGAGAAGAAAAAATATATGCGAAGAAGAAAAGTGAGGGAGGAGGGAAGAGAAGAAGTTTGGCTAGAGTAGTGGTGGCTACATCGGGATCCTATACCTATAAATTATTGTTTAATTTAGGGAGCGCGTTAAGATTAACCACAAGAGCAAATGAGCCTCAAAGGTCTCCAAACTCCTTATCTGGTATTTACCCTTATTCGCGAAAAAAAAACTACCAAGCGGCGTATTCCTCCTACGTTTGAGAAGGATTGGTATTCACACAGCAGGATGTTTAACGCTCTCAATCTCTTTTTCATCCATACAGATTCTGCAGAAGTCATTATGTAGAGCATTCTGCATGTGTGTCGCAAATGTAGTGACCCGTCATAACTGCAGTGAGAATCTGCGGCAACGTTGAAATAGCTGTGATCTAATGGTCTAATGGAACTTTGATTATAGGTTGGATTTCAATATACACTGTAAAAAGCCACAAATTGTTGCCACTAAGTTTAGGAAAAAAATCCCTATAAATGTAGGGATTATTCCCTTAAACGTAGGAAATATTCCCTACATTTTATGAAATGTTCCCTACATTTTAGGGAATATTCCCTACATTCTTGGCAATATTCCCTACATTTCTAGAGAACTGCTTAAGTGTGAAAACAGGCAACTAGATCTCCTTTGGAGTAGAGCGCCCAATATGAAAGATATTTTTCAACCACTCTCATCTCCAGAAGTGCTAACTTATTGGGCTTAGCAGACAGTCACTGAAACTATTTGCTAACGCAGTCACTGGTCATGGCCCCTTCCGTCACTTCCTCAATAAGATAGGCAAATCCAGCAGTGAACTGTGCCGACTGTGCGAAGAGGAAGATGAAACCTCGATGCATGTTGCAGGTCTAAGGCTGCAAATCACTGGAGTTGCACTTGTCTCTCCGGTTAATGTCTGCAATCTAACGCCAAAAGCAATAATCGAGCTCGTTAAGAGGCTCGACTTTGCCTAACCACTCTAGAGGAAGGCACAATAGATTAACTATGGTCGCGGTGTCCACAAGGTCCTGAAGGCCTAGTCGCCCCTACTCTTAACATTAACATCTTCTTAACACTCATTAGCGTGATGATTAAAACCCCAACTCTTATAACATTGCTTAATACTCATAAGCGGGGCACCTATTTCAACCAACACTGACTTTATTCGTTGTTTTAATATTTTATGGAAATCCTCAGTACACTTCCTTGGGATGTCGCTTATGGTCTTCATAAATTTTAATAAATTAAACTTCTCTATGTTTTGTTTCTTTATTGCTTCTATAATCTCTTTACCTTCAATTTTTCCCTTAGACCACATATAATAAAATTTTAGGACTTCCAAGTCCAGAGTCTTAACTGCATATTTATCGCCTAACTTTTCTTTAACTTCTTTTTCCAAAATTTCCACCGATGTTTTATTATCGCAGTTTCTTAACGATTAATTGCTTCTTTAATAGCCATTTTTGTCGTTTTGCAATCCTGTTTAACTAAAACGGGTACTGTGAGCCTCGTTTCTTTAACTCTGTTCAGCATAGCTTGAGGGTGAGTTCTTTATTTTCATTTTAACTTTCTCTACAACTGACACAATATTGGCTTTTTCCTCACTAATATCTTGTATATGTTTTGATAAGTTCTTAATCGCCGCATTCTGTACGATGAAGTAGACGAAGAAGATCCGATGAAACCAAATACCTTCGAGTGATACTAGACTCCAAATTAAATTCGAAAATAAATGTGAATGAGCAGGTCAAAAAGGTACCTACTGCTCTTTACGTGAACAATTTCTCGTGTACAAGACACCGAAATTCACTGAAAATAATTTCAATGAATTTCTAAAATGCATTGACAATACAGAAAAAAATCGAACTTTTCCATCTAAAATGTTACTTGGTTTATCCAGTGCCGTGTGACGATAAGGGGAATAATAACTCAATTTGAAAATTGCAATGAGAAATTTGCTACCGTATAAGTCATGTACTTGCTTTTGATAAAAAGTATTTATATGGGCAATTGGCTGACCTCTGTTATAGAAATTGGTCTTAATGCATACAATAAAACTTTTGCCAAGAGATGGGGTACCTACCCACGTATCGTGCAATAGATTTACATCGCTATTGTAACACCTATCCTCACCTGTTCAATCTTGGTGCGGTGGAGTGTTCTTACCAAAATATATACATGGAGCTGCCTATCTACATAGGTATAACAGGAGCTCTTCGAACAACACCAATGGAAGCAATGCAGATTTTTCTCCAGGACATTAATGGTAAATGCTAGACTTTGATAAAGGTTTTTCTGTAAGAATTCTTAGCAGAAAGGAGTTGGAGGATAATCAACGTGGCATACGACTCTAATATATGTGTCTTTACAGTTAGTTTGATAATAGATGTAGGAGTGGGAGCCGCAGTATATGTAGCATCCATTCAAATATAAGAATCGTACTGCTTGCTAGACTATTGTAATGTCTTCCAAGCGGAGGTTTTATCCATAAAATGTATCTCGTAATCGAGATATCAGAATTTACAATGTAAAAATTATTAGGACTATTCACTAAAATGTAGGGAATACTCCCTAAAACTTAGGCAAAAAAACATACATTTTAGAGTATATTCCGTAAAATGTATATTCCTTACATTTCAGGGAAGATTCCCTAATCTTATCGAAAAATACCTAAGCTTTGTGGCAACAATTTATGTAAATTTTTTACTGCGTATCTACCACTGACATGTATGTATATAAATGGACTGACTGATCTCCTGTTTCATGTGGCACCAGTTTTGATTTCAAAAAGTATGCTCTGACTGGTGTGTGTGTGTGATTTTTTTGCTGTTTGGTTTTTCAGTGCCCTATTTTTGACAGCTCAAGCGTGATTCGTGACATGTGTCAAAGTCAAAGTTGTTCAGTTTGCATTGCTATTTCATCATGTAAAGACTTTCACCCGAACAACGCTTACAAATTATTGAATTTTATTATCAAAATTCGTGCTCTGTGAAAAATGTGTTTAGGCTACTTCGACCATTTTTTGGTCGTCATAGTCGCCCTACTGAGCAGGCTATTCAAGCCATAGTGACCAAATTTCGCACCAATTTTACTTTATTGGACATCAAGCCACAAAAGAAAATATTGCTGCTGTAGCCGCCAGTGTTGGTGAAGATCGTGATGTCTCCATTCGTCACCGTTCGCTGCAACTGGGATTGTGTTATTCCACTACATGGAAGATTTTACGCAAGGATATTGGTTTGAAGGCATATAAACCACAGCTCGTTCACGAACTGAAGCCGGGCGATCTGCCACAGCGTCGTGTTTTCGGTGAATGGGTTTTGGAAAAGCTGGAGGAAGATCCGCTTTTTTACCAAAAAATTGTCTTCAGCGATGAAGCACATTTCTGGTTGAACAGATACGTAAAGAAGCAAAATTGCTGTATTTGATCCGATGAGCAGCCACAAGCAATACAAGAGCTGCAAATGCATCCTGAAAAATGCACTGTGAGCTGGTGGAATCATTGGTCCGTACTTTTTCAAATGTGACAATGAAAAGAACAATACTGTCAGTGCTCGCTATCGTGCAATGATTTCCAACTTTTTATTGCCCAAAATACACGAGCTGAATCTGTTTGACATATGATTTCAACAAGTCGGTGCCACATACCACACAGCACTCGCAACGATGTATTGCGAAATGAATTTGGTGAACAATTCATCTGTCGTTTTGCACTACTTAGATCGTGCGACTTGACACCGTTGGACTACATTTTATGGCGGTACGTCAAATCTCTTGTTTATGTTGATAAACCAGGATCGATTCAAGCACTAGAAGACAAATCATATGTGTTATTTATTTATTTATTTATTTGAAAAATTAATGCGATAGCAAACAGATATACAGCCACTTACTTACTACCGCTAAGCAACTAAAGTAAAAAAGTAAATAAAAAAGAAAAAAGAAAGAAAAAGGAAGATCTACAAATGCTTAGGAAAAGTTAAAGCTACATAATATCCAAGTAAATACAAAGAAAAATTTCAAAAAGCATAATATGACTGAAACAAACTATAACTATATAATATATAGTAGACTTAATAAGAATAGCTATAAATACATAGGAGTAATTAAAGCTAATATGTAAGTAGTACAAAACAAAATTTCAAGAAGCATAATAGGAATGAAACAAACTTAAAACGATATAATACATAGTAACTGAAGTCATAAGAAGAAATCCATAGAATTCAGGGACAAATAAGTCTATTTATTAATGAGAAAGTTAACTTAAGTACTAAAAGAAAAAAGAAAAAAAAACAATGGGAAAAAAAATGATAACAAAGAATAACAAATAGGCATGAGGGTGAGGCAAGTTGAATATGTAAGGAATAGGAGAAATGAAGCAGAAAGAATAAGAGTGAGACAAATCACTTTAATTTAAAATTGCAAAATTGTTCAATTGATTTATTACAATCAAGAGGTTGCGTTTAAAACTCGAAAAACTATCTCCAAATATGTCCAAATCATTATATAAGACATTGTGAGCCTTTTGAATCCGAACGCAGGGGGATTTAAAGCGCAAGTTGGTGCGGGGAGCATCAATAAAAAACGTGAGTGTGTGGCGAGTGAGGCGATTAGGAGAGCAGATTTTTAATAGGGATAATAAGTGGGCTGAATCAATAGACCCATGCAAGATTTTAAACAGGAACATTTCGTCAAGATAGGAGCGACGCGCTTCTAAGGATATCATAGAGTATTTGGACAATCGGGCTTCGTATTGCACGTATGAACCAGTAAGTTTGAAGAGCAAGTGCCGAGTGAATCTGCTTCCAAATTGTGGAAGCGTACTCAAGTATAGATCTTACCAAGGTGTTATACATAGTTATATGCGAGGAAAGCTGCTTAAATGGCCTAGCACACCTTAAGATAAATCCCAAGGTCTTAAACGCTTTGTTGGTGATATGATTAGCATGAGAGTCAAAGAGAAGCTTGCTATCAAATTGCACTCCTAGATCATTGATTTTAGATACACGCATGGCAGATACGGTGCCCAACTTATAATCCCAATAGAATGTGGTTTGCTTTCTTGAAAAGGTCATTAAATAAATTTCCAGAATACGAGGATAATTGTAATCTCTAAAATGAAAAATTTCCCCAATGAACAAAAAAGAAATTTATCCGCTCTGGGATCGAACTCTCATGACATAGGTCTATTCGCCCTTTTTTCCACTGCACCAAATCACACTTTGGTAATAGGTTCTTTAAAAATGGATAAAAACGCACTTTTCCTTTAAACTTAATTTCACAAGCAATTTATTCTAAAACTAGTAATTATTGTTTACAATGTTCGAAAAATACTGTTTGAGTTCAATGTACTATAATTCAAGTAAAGAAAAAAATGCACAAGACGATTTAAAACACAAAAGCAACCGTTCTCGAGATTTCTATAAAGTTTTCGTTTTTAATATAAAGATTCCGACCGACGTGACTAGAGTTCAAAAATTTTGTGAGTAATCCTCGCTTTCAAAATGTAAGGTCAAACGGCTTTTTCATAAAGTAGGTACGGTAAAACCAATCATTTTGAAAAGATGAGTTTCATTGGTTATTAACAAATCATATAAGTGTTAAAGTCAATTACCATACATTAAACATCATTTCCCCTTTGCAACATGCTATCTCTATCATGAATTATTCGTGTTCGTTCAATGATCATTGTTAACGAAACTATCACACAATTCGATATTTTGGTTGATTCTTTTTTCGGAGATCGCATACTATGATAATAGAATAACATCGCACCTATGATAGCCACTCGACATGACAAGTCAATTGCCACTGACGTTGTTGACAGCGACGGATAATGGATTTTTGAAAGCGAGGTATGTAATTTAGAATTTATTTCTATTATTTATCTTTGATTGATATGGTTTGATTTGGTTCTCATTGTATTTCGTTTTGTGTGCAATCGTCTTGTTTATTTTAAGTGTTATGTGTTATGAATATGTGCCAGATTGGTTAAGGTATCTTTAATCTTTTAATAGTTAATTGGAATTAAAGTAATTAATAAATTTTATCTAATTTTTTTCTTTTTTTAGCAATTTAAAACTAGTATATAGAAGCTAAAACAACTCCATGTGAAGGATGAATGAGGAACTAAATTTCAATGCTCAGATAAGTGTTGACTTTGTTGTTTTAAAACCAATTTTCTTTGTGTGTTCTTTGCAGGTTCTTCTTCGTGGTGCTCTTCACGGAACATACTCCCCGCCTTGGCATCGATGATTATAGAAGATGACAAGCATGATTTTTTGGACATGATGTGATGTGAATTAAGTACGTACCATTGCTGGATCTAGAAGAAAAAAAAGAAGGACAAATGGCCAAGACGGAATAGGGTTATAGCGCCCGTACTCGCTTTCTGGATTATAAGGAGAGGAAGGACACACTGAAGGAAGGACAGACTGTATAGATAGGATATTTCTCGAAGGGAATTTTTATGTGTAGTGAGGTGAGAATTAGTCTTTTGTTATTATGGTTTCGTGATATGTGTTTTGTTTACAATTATTCAGATAGACTCTACATTATGTAATTGTTCAATTAGTGTTTGATTCGTCAACGCGCGCGGAAATAGGCAATAGACAAATTTTTGTGATTGGCCTTTTTAGAATTGTATTCTTTGTTTTTAACGTAACGACACGAACGAGTCCATCTGGGCCTGGATGCGTCTCCATTATTCGACCTAGTATCCAACGGCATGGTGGTAAATTTTCATCCTTTAGTATGACTAAGTCTCCGATTTTAACATTTTCAGTTTTGTTTGTCCATTTTGGCCTTTGCTGTAACCTACAAAGGTATTCCGCATTCCACCTTTTCCAAAAATGTTGATGAATTCTTTGTAGAAGCTGCCATCTATCTAGTCTGTTAATATTGAGTTCCAATAGAGACGGTTCTGGTGGTGTTAGCATCAAATCTCCAATAAGAAAATGTGCAGGTGTCAGAGGATTTAGGTCCCGTGGATCGCTGCTCAACTCGCAAAGAGGTCTAGAGTTCAAAGAAGCCTCGATTTGAGTTAATATGGTTGTGAACTCTTCATAAGTCAGTACAATGTTCCCCAGAACTCGTTTCAGGTGGTATTTTGTTGATCGTACTCCCGATTCCCATAAACCCCCAAAATGAGGGGAAGCAGGAGGGATGAAGTGAAAGTTTATTCCTTCGTTTTCTAATATTGTCGCCATTTCGACATTTAATTGATCGACCATTTGTTTTTGTTGTTTTGTGAGAAGCCTATGTGCGCCCACAAAATTGGTTCCACAATCGCAGTAGATGTCTCTACATAAGCCACGTCGTGAGCAAAATCTTCTAAAGGCTGCAATGAATCCATCCGCGCTTAAATCTGTAACTAATTCCAAATGCAGAGCCTTGGTGGCCATACATACAAATAAGGCTATATATGCCTTGTACTTCTTTGGATTCCGTCCCTTATGGGTCTTGAGGTCGAAAGGACCACAATAATCGACACCGGTGGATGTAAATGGCCGAGAAATGCGAACTCTCGGTGTAGGAAGATCTCCCATGAGTTGAGTTTGCACAGATGCTTTCTGCCTATAGCATGGAATGCATTTATGTATATGGTGTCTAATTGTGTTTCGTGCGTTTATCAACCAATAATTCCTTGTCAGTACATTCATCATCAATTGTGGACCGCCATGAAGCGTATCTTTATGGGTTTTTTCTATCAGAAGCTTAGTAAAATTGCATTTGTCTGGTAAAATGATCGGGTGCCTCTCATTGTACGGTAAGTCCGAATATCGCAGTCGACCGCCGACTCTAAGTATTTCATTGGGATCAAGAAAAGGGTTCAATTTTAATAGACGGCTCCTACGATCAACTGATTGATTTCCTTTAAGTCGATGGATTTCTTCAATAAAATGCTGGTGTTGGATTGTTTTCAACCATATTTTTAATGCTTCCTGGATTTCCTTTGCCTTGAGATATTTAGCTTTCTCTCGTTTCTCTGGTGATTGCCTTGAATTATTGATAAAGCGTTTGCAATAAGCTGTTATGCGTAACAACCTTGATAATGATGAGAATCGGGTTTCAAGATTTTCAACTGCAATGCTCACATGATGGACGGAAACTTTCCTATGTTCTAAATTAGTACTGAATGCCTTTTTATTGTTTGGCCATTGCAATCTTGATTGCCATAACCAATCCGGTCCATTCCACCATAATTTATGTTCTCGCAGCTCTTCTGGGTAAATACCTCTCGACGCACAATCTGCCGGATTCTCCTTTGATGCGACGTGAGCCCACACACATTGGCCCAGTAGCTCGTGTATGTGAGATACACGATTAGCAACGAATGTGGCCCATCTTGTTGGATGTGATCTTAGCCATGCAAGCACAATTTCCGAGTCTGTCCATGCATAAATTGAGATTTGTTTTGTTATGTTTAACGCCTTTATGACAAATCGTAAAAGTTTTGCTACTAATACTGCTCCGCACAGTTCCAACCGAGGAAGAGACACTGCCTTTATTGGAGCAACTTTGCCTTTTGCTGTTACTAGTGTCACGTTTCTATCTCCCTTTGAGTTTGTGGTACAGATGTATACGACTGCTGCATACGCCTTTACAGACGCGTCCGAAAATCCATGTAATTCTATACTTGTGTCCGTTTCAGAAAAATGAGTCCATCTGTTTATGTGAATCGTGCTGATATGTATTATTTTTTCTCTATATTTGATCCACTCTCGTTCTAGATCTGAAGGAGTCTCTTCATCCCATTCCAATCCCGATAACCATAACTTTTGTATTAAGATTTTCGCCAGTATTAGCGAAGGTGCTAACCAGCCTAACGGATCGAATAGTCTGGCGATTTCCGATAAGATTATCCTTTTTGTCCAAATCGGTGGTTCCTCTTCCAACTGGATGGAATACAGGAATAAATCAGCTTGAGGATTCCAATATAAACCTAGAGTTCGAATGCTCTCTTCACCATTTATGTTTAATGACAAATTTCCTTCACGATGATCTTCGGGTATGGTTTCTAATAACTCATTATTATTCGACATCCATTTTCTAAGGGAAAAGCCTCCAGCTATCATAAGTTTCGAAAGTTGTTCTTGTGATTCTGAAGCCGACTTGACAGTGTCTGCACCGGAAAGCAGATCATCCACATAGAAGTCCGTGAAGGTTATCTTGGAGCCGATGGGATACCTCTCATGTTCGTCGAAAGCCAATTGTTTCAAGATTCGAGTTGCTAAATAGGGTGCGCTCTTTGTACCAAATGTGACTGTGAGAAGCTTATAATCTTGTATTGGAGAATCTGGAGATTCCCGCCACACTATTCTTTGATACTCCGTGTGCTTGTTTTTTACTCGAACTTGCCGATACATCTTCTCGATGTCCGCTGTGAAAGCTACCTGGTGTTTTCTCCATCTTATTAGAATTGATGCCAAATCATCCTGTATTACGGGTCCCTTTAAGAGTTTGTCATTCAAGGAGATCCCACTAGCTGTAGCCCTTGATGCATCAAACACGACACGACATTTTGTGGTGGTACTGCTTTCCTTGATAACTCCATGGTGGGGGAGATAACTGCATGAATATGTCGGAATTCCATCTAATTCAGTTTTATGATCATCCTCATTAGTGTAGACTTTCTCCATGTGGCCGAGTGTTACGTATTCTCCCAAGCATTTTACGTATTCCTCTCTCAGTTTCGGATTTTTAGAAAAGCGGGCCTCCATTTGATGCAAACGGGACAGGGCGATGTTTTTAGATTTTCCAAGATGATTGTATTTTGTGTCTTCCTTAAATGGTAACTCGACTTCATAGCGACCATCTGGTAGGCGTCTATGAGTCTTTGTGAATAGTTGTTCACACAGTTCTTCTTCTTCTGTGAATCTTTTCTCACCTTGAATCTCCTCGAGCTCCCAAAATCGCTTTAATTGATTATCTAGCTCTGCACATAAGTGAAAGGTGCTCACACTGACTGAGTTTTCAGGTGAGTCAACTATTTCTCCTGACAAAATCCACCCCAGAGCAGTTTGCTGGGCTATCGGACTACCAACTGAACCCTTAATAAGACCATCCATTATGAGTTCACTATAGACATCAGCTCCTAAAAGTAAATCTATTCTGCGAGGATTATAGAATTCTGGATCTGCTAAGTCTAGCCCTTCAATATGACTCCAATTTCGTTCGAAAATTATTCTTGATGGGAGAAGATTTGTAAGTTTTCGTAAGACTAGACTCGAGACTGATATTTCTGCTTCGCCCTTTAAGGGTTTTATTTTAAAATTTACTCTATAGTTTACATGACTTACATAGCTTTTTCCTACACCATGAATATTTGCATTTACAGCTTCTCTTTTCAATTTTAGACTTTGTACTACACATTCGGTGAGAAATGAGGCTTGTGAGCCCTGATCAATCAGTGCTCGAACTATTTGCTCTTGACCTGACGGAGCGACCATCTTTACCAACGCAGTGGCTAAAAGAACTTGGTCTTTATGAACCTTGCTTACCAGAAAGGAGCTCAAATTTGCTGAAGTGGACGGTTTGCTTCCAGGAACAAAGGGAGGAGCTGTGGCAGATATTACTTGAGCTGTTTCTACTTGCGCTGAATTGCTATCAATATGAATATTGTTATGATTGCTAGAATTTTTATGATTACTAGAATTAATAAATCCATTTGGATTTTTTTGATTGTCTGTCTCAATATGTTTTCTATGCAGGAGCGAATGATGACGTTGCTTGCAATGGTAACATTTATGTTGGCTCGGACAGTTAGCTATAACATGACCAGACCCTAAACAGTTTATACAAAGGCCTTTCATCTTAACAACTTCCATTCTTTTCAACGGATTCAACGAAGAAAATTTGTGACATTGTCTAATGCTGTGACCACCGAGACAGACAGGGCAGGCAGAATTACTAGCAATATGAAAGGATTGCGTTGATGGTTTCGATCTTTTAAAATTATTTTTATGATCCCTATAAATCGACATTTGCTTTGGAGAGATAGCCTCTAACGTTCGAAATCTAGATTCTAAAAATTCTTTTAATTGACTCCACTTTATTAAATCTCTGCTTTTACTAACATCCTGCTCCCATAATTGTCGGGTTTCTTGGGGTAGCCTTTGCACGGTTAGATACACGATCATTGGATCCCAACCTAATGTATTTACTTCTAAATTAGTTAACGCCTGAAGACATTCAGTTGTTGTATCTAACAATTCTTTAACCGCCTGTGCAGATTCACTTGAAATTGTACCTTGAGATAATAAGATCTTCAAGTGCGTATTAACCAAAACCCTTTTATTGTCGTAACGCTCCTTCAAAAGATTCCAAGCAGTTTTATAATTTGCATCAGTGATTTGAATATGACGAAGTAAGTGTTCTGGTTCTCCACTTAAATGTAATTTCAAATATTGCAACTTTTGACCGGGAGACAAAGCGAAGTTCGTATGAACTAACGTATTGAAAAGGTCATGGAATGTCGGCCAGGTCGTATAATCCCCACAAAATTTAACAAGGGAAATTTTCGGTAATTTAATCGAAGAACCATGAGACTCTTGCAATATACTTGTTTGTGTTAAATCCGTCTCTGCACTTACTGGTTCCGTAGGAGGGAATTCCTTTTTGAATCTGTCTTCTATAAGCGAATAATTGGAGAAAAAAAATTCTTCCATACTAAGATATATATCTTGTTCGAAATAGGCTAACTTCTTTTTAGCAAGCGTATCATCTGAATATTTAAGTGCTAGAATCTGCTTATGACGGAGGTTAAAATCATTCCAATGCTCCTGGAAGTCTTTGATTCTTTTTTCATAATAACTTTGAGTTCTTCTGTCTTTTCCATCTTTCTTATAATTTTCGACAAATCTCTCCATGATTTCCTTTTGTGCTAATTGCATGTAGATTAATGCCTCCATTTTATTTAAGCAATTTAAGCAATGTAATTGAATAAAGAAAAATTGGACTTACCGTTGATTCTGCTGTAGGGGCCCAGAGGACTAAAGCGATGTTCTGGAACAATCGAGTTCACACGCGAACCGTACCGAAACCGACTATCTTATAAAACAAAGAGTTTCTTGTTACAGTCTTCTTTGATCTTTATTGCGAGTCCAATTGTGAGAACAGTTGTACAGGAGCACTAATTCACTTTTGTTTTGTTTTAGGATTTCTACAATCCTCTTATCCGGCTCGAAGGACCAATAAATAAATTTCCAGAATACGAGGATAATTGTAATCTCTAAAATGAAAAATTTCCCCAATGAACAAAAAAGAAATTTATCCGCTCTGGGATCGAACTCTCATGACATAGGTCTATTCGCCCTTTTTTCCACTGCACCAAATCACACTTTGGTAATAGGTTCTTTAAAAATGGATAAAAACGCACTTTTCCTTTAAACTTAATTTCACAAGCAATTTATTCTAAAACTAGTAATTATTGTTTACAATGTTCGAAAAATACTGTTTGAGTTCAATGTACTATAATTCAAGTAAAGAAAAAAATGCACAAGACGATTTAAAACACAAAAGCAACCGTTCTCGAGATTTCTATAAAGTTTTCGTTTTTAATATAAAGATTCCGACCGACGTGACTAGAGTTCAAAAATTTTGTGAGTAATCCTCGCTTTCAAAATGTAAGGTCAAACGGCTTTTTCATAAAGTAGGTACGGTAAAACCAATCATTTTGAAAAGATGAGTTTCATTGGTTATTAACAAATCATATAAGTGTTAAAGTCAATTACCATACATTAAACATCATTTCCCCTTTGCAACATGCTATCTCTATCATGAATTATTCGTGTTCGTTCAATGATCATTGTTAACGAAACTATCACACAATTCGATATTTTGGTTGATTCTTTTTTCGGAGATCGCATACTATGATAATAGAATAACATCGCACCTATGATAGCCACTCGACATGACAAGTCAATTGCCACTGACGTTGTTGACAGCGACGGATAATGGATTTTTGAAAGCGAGGTATGTAATTTAGAATTTATTTCTATTATTTATCTTTGATTGATATGGTTTGATTTGGTTCTCATTGTATTTCGTTTTGTGTGCAATCGTCTTGTTTATTTTAAGTGTTATGTGTTATGAATATGTGCCAGATTGGTTAAGGTATCTTTAATCTTTTAATAGTTAATTGGAATTAAAGTAATTAATAAATTTTATCTAATTTTTTTCTTTTTTTAGCAATTTAAAACTAGTATATAGAAGCTAAAACAACTCCATGTGAAGGATGAATGAGGAACTAAATTTCAATGCTCAGATAAGTGTTGACTTTGTTGTTTTAAAACCAATTTTCTTTGTGTGTTCTTTGCAGGTTCTTCTTCGTGGTGCTCTTCACGGAACATACTCCCCGCCTTGGCATCGATGATTATAGAAGATGACAAGCATGATTTTTTGGACATGATGTGATGTGAATTAAGTACGTACCATTGCTGGATCTAGAAGAAAAAAAAGAAGGACAAATGGCCAAGACGGAATAGGGTTATAGCGCCCGTACTCGCTTTCTGGATTATAAGGAGAGGAAGGACACACTGAAGGAAGGACAGACTGTATAGATAGGATATTTCTCGAAGGGAATTTTTATGTGTAGTGAGGTGAGAATTAGTCTTTTGTTATTATGGTTTCGTGATATGTGTTTTGTTTACAATTATTCAGATAGACTCTACATTATGTAATTGTTCAATTAGTGTTTGATTCGTCAACGCGCGCGGAAATAGGCAATAGACAAATTTTTGTGATTGGCCTTTTTAGAATTGTATTCTTTGTTTTTAACGTAACGACACGAACGAGTCCATCTGGGCCTGGATGCGTCTCCATTATTCGACCTAGTATCCAACGGCATGGTGGTAAATTTTCATCCTTTAGTATGACTAAGTCTCCGATTTTAACATTTTCAGTTTTGTTTGTCCATTTTGGCCTTTGCTGTAACCTACAAAGGTATTCCGCATTCCACCTTTTCCAAAAATGTTGATGAATTCTTTGTAGAAGCTGCCATCTATCTAGTCTGTTAATATTGAGTTCCAATAGAGACGGTTCTGGTGGTGTTAGCATCAAATCTCCAATAAGAAAATGTGCAGGTGTCAGAGGATTTAGGTCCCGTGGATCGCTGCTCAACTCGCAAAGAGGTCTAGAGTTCAAAGAAGCCTCGATTTGAGTTAATATGGTTGTGAACTCTTCATAAGTCAGTACAATGTTCCCCAGAACTCGTTTCAGGTGGTATTTTGTTGATCGTACTCCCGATTCCCATAAACCCCCAAAATGAGGGGAAGCAGGAGGGATGAAGTGAAAGTTTATTCCTTCGTTTTCTAATATTGTCGCCATTTCGACATTTAATTGATCGACCATTTGTTTTTGTTGTTTTGTGAGAAGCCTATGTGCGCCCACAAAATTGGTTCCACAATCGCAGTAGATGTCTCTACATAAGCCACGTCGTGAGCAAAATCTTCTAAAGGCTGCAATGAATCCATCCGCGCTTAAATCTGTAACTAATTCCAAATGCAGAGCCTTGGTGGCCATACATACAAATAAGGCTATATATGCCTTGTACTTCTTTGGATTCCGTCCCTTATGGGTCTTGAGGTCGAAAGGACCACAATAATCGACACCGGTGGATGTAAATGGCCGAGAAATGCGAACTCTCGGTGTAGGAAGATCTCCCATGAGTTGAGTTTGCACAGATGCTTTCTGCCTATAGCATGGAATGCATTTATGTATATGGTGTCTAATTGTGTTTCGTGCGTTTATCAACCAATAATTCCTTGTCAGTACATTCATCATCAATTGTGGACCGCCATGAAGCGTATCTTTATGGGTTTTTTCTATCAGAAGCTTAGTAAAATTGCATTTGTCTGGTAAAATGATCGGGTGCCTCTCATTGTACGGTAAGTCCGAATATCGCAGTCGACCGCCGACTCTAAGTATTTCATTGGGATCAAGAAAAGGGTTCAATTTTAATAGACGGCTCCTACGATCAAATGATTGATTTCCTTTAAGTCGATGGATTTCTTCAATAAAATGCTGGTGTTGGATTGTTTTCAACCATATTTTTAATGCTTCCTGGATTTCCTTTGCCTTGAGATATTTAGCTTTCTCTCGTTTCTCTGGTGATTGCCTTGAATTATTGATAAAGCGTTTGCAATAAGCTGTTATGCGTAACAACCTTGATAATGATGAGAATCGGGTTTCAAGATTTTCAACTGCAATGCTCACATGATGGACGGAAACTTTCCTATGTTCTAAATTAGTACTGAATGCCTTTTTATTGTTTGGCCATTGCAATCTTGATTGCCATAACCAATCCGGTCCATTCCACCATAATTTATGTTCTCGCAGCTCTTCTGGGTAAATACCTCTCGACGCACAATCTGCCGGATTCTCCTTTGATGCGACGTGAGCCCACACACATTGGCCCAGTAGCTCGTGTATGTGAGATACACGATTAGCAACGAATGTGGCCCATCTTGTTGGATGTGATCTTAGCCATGCAAGCACAATTTCCGAGTCTGTCCATGCATAAATTGAGATTTGTTTTGTTATGTTTAACGCCTTTATGACAAATCGTAAAAGTTTTGCTACTAATACTGCTCCGCACAGTTCCAACCGAGGAAGAGACACTGCCTTTATTGGAGCAACTTTGCCTTTTGCTGTTACTAGTGTCACGTTTCTATCTCCCTTTGAGTTTGTGGTACAGATGTATACGACTGCTGCATACGCCTTTACAGACGCGTCCGAAAATCCATGTAATTCTATACTTGTGTCCGTTTCAGAAAAATGAGTCCATCTGTTTATGTGAATCGTGCTGATATGTATTATTTTTTCTCTATATTTGATCCACTCTCGTTCTAGATCTGAAGGAGTCTCTTCATCCCATTCCAATCCCGATAACCATAACTTTTGTATTAAGATTTTCGCCAGTATTAGCGAAGGTGCTAACCAGCCTAACGGATCGAATAGTCTGGCGATTTCCGATAAGATTATCCTTTTTGTCCAAATCGGTGGTTCCTCTTCCAACTGGATGGAATACAGGAATAAATCAGCTTGAGGATTCCAATATAAACCTAGAGTTCGAATGCTCTCTTCACCATTTATGTTTAATGACAAATTTCCTTCACGATGATCTTCGGGTATGGTTTCTAATAACTCATTATTATTCGACATCCATTTTCTAAGGGAAAAGCCTCCAGCTATCATAAGTTTCGAAAGTTGTTCTTGTGATTCTGAAGCCGACTTGACAGTGTCTGCACCGGAAAGCAGATCATCCACATAGAAGTCCGTGAAGGTTATCTTGGAGCCGATGGGATACCTCTCATGTTCGTCGAAAGCCAATTGTTTCAAGATTCGAGTTGCTAAATAGGGTGCGCTCTTTGTACCAAATGTGACTGTGAGAAGCTTATAATCTTGTATTGGAGAATCTGGAGATTCCCGCCACACTATTCTTTGATACTCCGTGTGCTTGTTTTTTACTCGAACTTGCCGATACATCTTCTCGATGTCCGCTGTGAAAGCTACCTGGTGTTTTCTCCATCTTATTAGAATTGATGCCAAATCATCCTGTATTACGGGTCCCTTTAAGAGTTTGTCATTCAAGGAGATCCCACTAGCTGTAGCCCTTGATGCATCAAACACGACACGACATTTTGTGGTGGTACTGCTTTCCTTGATAACTCCATGGTGGGGGAGATAACTGCATGAATATGTCGGAATTCCATCTAATTCAGTTTTATGATCATCCTCATTAGTGTAGACTTTCTCCATGTGGCCGAGTGTTACGTATTCTCCCAAGCATTTTACGTATTCCTCTCTCAGTTTCGGATTTTTAGAAAAGCGGGCCTCCATTTGATGCAAACGGGACAGGGCGATGTTTTTAGATTTTCCAAGATGATTGTATTTTGTGTCTTCCTTAAATGGTAACTCGACTTCATAGCGACCATCTGGTAGGCGTCTATGAGTCTTTGTGAATAGTTGTTCACACAGTTCTTCTTCTTCTGTGAATCTTTTCTCACCTTGAATCTCCTCGAGCTCCCAAAATCGCTTTAATTGATTATCTAGCTCTGCACATAAGTGAAAGGTGCTCACACTGACTGAGTTTTCAGGTGAGTCAACTATTTCTCCTGACAAAATCCACCCCAGAGCAGTTTGCTGGGCTATCGGACTACCAACTGAACCCTTAATAAGACCATCCATTATGAGTTCACTATAGACATCAGCTCCTAAAAGTAAATCTATTCTGCGAGGATTATAGAATTCTGGATCTGCTAAGTCTAGCCCTTCAATATGACTCCAATTTCGTTCGAAAATTATTCTTGATGGGAGAAGATTTGTAAGTTTTCGTAAGACTAGACTCGAGACTGATATTTCTGCTTCGCCCTTTAAGGGTTTTATTTTAAAATTTACTCTATAGTTTACATGACTTACATAGCTTTTTCCTACACCATGAATATTTGCATTTACAGCTTCTCTTTTCAATTTTAGACTTTGTACTACACATTCGGTGAGAAATGAGGCTTGTGAGCCCTGATCAATCAGTGCTCGAACTATTTGCTCTTGACCTGACGGAGCGACCATCTTTACCAACGCAGTGGCTAAAAGAACTTGGTCTTTATGAACCTTGCTTACCAGAAAGGAGCTCAAATTTGCTGAAGTGGACGGTTTGCTTCCAGGAACAAAGGGAGGAGCTGTGGCAGATATTACTTGAGCTGTTTCTACTTGCGCTGAATTGCTATCAATATGAATATTGTTATGATTGCTAGAATTTTTATGATTACTAGAATTAATAAATCCATTTGGATTTTTTTGATTGTCTGTCTCAATATGTTTTCTATGCAGGAGCGAATGATGACGTTGCTTGCAATGGTAACATTTATGTTGGCTCGGACAGTTAGCTATAACATGACCAGACCCTAAACAGTTTATACAAAGGCCTTTCATCTTAACAACTTCCATTCTTTTCAACGGATTCAACGAAGAAAATTTGTGACATTGTCTAATGCTGTGACCACCGAGACAGACAGGGCAGGCAGAATTACTAGCAATATGAAAGGATTGCGTTGATGGTTTCGATCTTTTAAAATTATTTTTATGATCCCTATAAATCGACATTTGCTTTGGAGAGATAGCCTCTAACGTTCGAAATCTAGATTCTAAAAATTCTTTTAATTGACTCCACTTTATTAAATCTCTGCTTTTACTAACATCCTCCTCCCATAATTGTCGGGTTTCTTGGGGTAGCCTTTGCACGGTTAGATACACGATCATTGGATCCCAACCTAATGTATTTACTTCTAAATTAGTTAACGCCTGAAGACATTCAGTTGTTGTATCTAACAATTCTTTAACCGCCTGTGCAGATTCACTTGAAATTGTACCTTGAGATAATAAGATCTTCAAGTGCGTATTAACCAAAACCCTTTTATTGTCGTAACGCTCCTTCAAAAGATTCCAAGCAGTTTTATAATTTGCATCAGTGATTTGAATATGACGAAGTAAGTGTTCTGGTTCTCCACTTAAATGTAATTTCAAATATTGCAACTTTTGACCGGGAGACAAAGCGAAGTTCGTATGAACTAACGTATTGAAAAGGTCATGGAATGTCGGCCAGGTCGTATAATCCCCACAAAATTTAACAAGGGAAATTTTCGGTAATTTAATCGAAGAACCATGAGACTCTTGCAATATACTTGTTTGTGTTAAATCCGTCTCTGCACTTACTGGTTCCGTAGGAGGGAATTCCTTTTTGAATCTGTCTTCTATAAGCGAATAATTGGAGAAAAAAAATTCTTCCATACTAAGATATATATCTTGTTCGAAATAGGCTAACTTCTTTTTAGCAAGCGTATCATCTGAATATTTAAGTGCTAGAATCTGCTTATGACGGAGGTTAAAATCATTCCAATGCTCCTGGAAGTCTTTGATTCTTTTTTCATAATAACTTTGAGTTCTTCTGTCTTTTCCATCTTTCTTATAATTTTCGACAAATCTCTCCATGATTTCCTTTTGTGCTAATTGCATGTAGATTAATGCCTCCATTTTATTTAAGCAATTTAAGCAATGTAATTGAATAAAGAAAAATTGGACTTACCGTTGATTCTGCTGTAGGGGCCCAGAGGACTAAAGCGATGTTCTGGAACAATCGAGTTCACACGCGAACCGTACCGAAACCGACTATCTTATAAAACAAAGAGTTTCTTGTTACAGTCTTCTTTGATCTTTATTGCGAGTCCAATTGTGAGAACAGTTGTACAGGAGCACTAATTCACTTTTGTTTTGTTTTAGGATTTCTACAATCCTCTTATCCGGCTCGAAGGACCAATAAATAAATTTCCAGAATACGAGGATAATTGTAATCTCTAAAATGAAAAATTTCCCCAATGAACAAAAAAGAAATTTATCCGCTCTGGGATCGAACTCTCATGACATAGGTCTATTCGCCCTTTTTTCCACTGCACCAAATCACACTTTGGTAATAGGTTCTTTAAAAATGGATAAAAACGCACTTTTCCTTTAAACTTAATTTCACAAGCAATTTATTCTAAAACTAGTAATTATTGTTTACAATGTTCGAAAAATACTGTTTGAGTTCAATGTACTATAATTCAAGTAAAGAAAAAAATGCACAAGACGATTTAAAACACAAAAGCAACCGTTCTCGAGATTTCTATAAAGTTTTCGTTTTTAATATAAAGATTCCGACCGACGTGACTAGAGTTCAAAAATTTTGTGAGTAATCCTCGCTTTCAAAATGTAAGGTCAAACGGCTTTTTCATAAAGTAGGTACGGTAAAACCAATCATTTTGAAAAGATGAGTTTCATTGGTTATTAACAAATCATATAAGTGTTAAAGTCAATTACCATACATTAAACATCATTTCCCCTTTGCAACATGCTATCTCTATCATGAATTATTCGTGTTCGTTCAATGATCATTGTTAACGAAACTATCACACAATTCGATATTTTGGTTGATTCTTTTTTCGGAGATCGCATACTATGATAATAGAATAACATCGCACCTATGATAGCCACTCGACATGACAAGTCAATTGCCACTGACGTTGTTGACAGCGACGGATAATGGATTTTTGAAAGCGAGGTATGTAATTTAGAATTTATTTCTATTATTTATCTTTGATTGATATGGTTTGATTTGGTTCTCATTGTATTTCGTTTTGTGTGCAATCGTCTTGTTTATTTTAAGTGTTATGTGTTATGAATATGTGCCAGATTGGTTAAGGTATCTTTAATCTTTTAATAGTTAATTGGAATTAAAGTAATTAATAAATTTTATCTAATTTTTTTCTTTTTTTAGCAATTTAAAACTAGTATATAGAAGCTAAAACAACTCCATGTGAAGGATGAATGAGGAACTAAATTTCAATGCTCAGATAAGTGTTGACTTTGTTGTTTTAAAACCAATTTTCTTTGTGTGTTCTTTGCAGGTTCTTCTTCGTGGTGCTCTTCACGGAACAGTCATGCATTTGCATTTGTCAACGTTTAAGGATAATTGATTTTTGTAGCACCAGGAGAGTAGCTTCTGGACGTCATTTTGCAGGGATTGGCAATCAGATAGGTCATTTATAATTCGATAAATTTTGGTGTCATCGGCATATATTAAGGTAGCAGAGGATAATTCATTGGGGAGATCATTGATATATAATAAGAAGAGAAGCGGGCCAAGAATCGATCCTTGGAGTACACCCGAAGTTTGCATGTATGAATTAGACGAATATCCGTTAACTACGACCCTTAGATGATGATTCAAGAGATATGACTCAAACCAGAGGGTACTATTAGAGTCAAAGCCCAATCTCTTTAGCTTGTTTATGACTACTTTGTGGTTTATTCTGTCAAAGGCCTTGGATATGTCCGCATAAAAAGCATCAACCTGTTTAGCTTCATCAAGGGCCAGAGCAATAGAGTCGGTGAATATCGAGAGATTGGTTAACGTAGAGCGGCCTGGTAGGAACCCGTGTTGCAGAGGACTGATGTAGGGCTTTAGTTGCGGTATTAGATTATTGTAAATAATTTTTTCAAGAATTAGGGCTAGGGCATTGGAAGCAGCTATAGGGCGATAATTTTTCACAAGCTTTTTATCCCCAGTTTTGTAAGTAGGATGAACGAAGTGATCCTTAAGAACATCGGGAACTGTATGGTTGGAAATGGATAAATTCATTAACACGGCTATGGGATGCGACAGGACGAGAGAGCAATATTTATAGAATATGTTGAGAATACCGTCAGGACCCGCATTTTTATTTTCGTCCAGCGATGCAAGAATGTTTCCAACATCACTTTGAAGAACCAGGGGGATATGTGCAGAGCAGTTATGATGGATTTCATCTGGTGTAGCAGAGATTGCTGAGGTCAGAGGAGCATTGAATGTAGTTTGAAAGTAAGCTGCAAATAAGTTGCAAATACTTTCAGGTTTATCAGCTAACACCCCATCATAATGCATTTCCTTAGGAAAGGAGCCAGAGAGTTTCATGTTTTTAGCATAAGACCAAAAGGCCTTAGGGTTGGAGGATATGCAGCTTTCAGTGTCAGAAACATATTTAATATAACGCTCTCTAATTTTGCCCTTAACATTACTGCGCAAATAACTAAAAGTTGTGTAGTCTTCAGGATGCTTGGATTTTAAATATTTCCGTCTATATTTTTCTTTAAGTTTAATAGCGTGAATTAAGTCACGAGAAAACCATACAGGATATTTGCTCCGATTCTTCGTTATCAAAGGAATAAAGTTTTCAATTGCTCTGTTTAGATGAGTATAAAACGTATAGAAGGCTAGGTTTACGTCAAGATGTTGTAACTGCGAAAAATCTGTGTTGGAGAGAAAGTTGTTAATTGTATCATAGTCAGCCCGCTTGAATAATCGCTTATTGATTTTTTCGGCAAGCCGAGGAACTTTCTTTATTTTCAATTGGATGAGAAGAGGAGGATGGTGACAGTCAATACGAGATGAGATACCAGCAGCTAGAACATAGTCGTGGTCATGGCCAAATTTACATAAAATAATCTTTAAAAAGTAAATGACAGGGATTCAGTTTTAATCTCCAATAACAATTTTATACCTTTTAAAAACCAAACGCTTAAAAAATCACCCATTATAGGCATGCCAGTGGGATTTACCGAATTTACCACAAAAGTATTTGGGACTATTTGTATTGTTAAATTTTAATTATAAGGCGAAGGAAGTGTTTTTTACAAGGCTGTTTTGGTTGGAAATACCGCTGAATCGTTACAGTTCAGTGGGAAAGTATGCTCTCACGGAAAGAGACAGGAACATGAAAGTGGTGCCATTTGCTTTCAGGCATTTTTGGTTCAACGAGCAGTCCATTATTATACATGTCAGTGCTATCTACAAACAAAAGAACTTCGTTTGTAGTTTTCAAGTTTAAAACCACCCCTTTGTAAAATCCTGCGCAGGGGCCAATGGCCACTAAACCAGAATACTTTGCACAACACTTGGCCGTTCCTCAAAAACATAAATTCATTTAAATAAATTTATTCAAATTTGAAAAACGTTTTCATTGCTTTCTTCCTGAAAAGTAATTTTTTCGTCTTAATCCTAAGTTAAGGGATTAAAAAAACTTTGACTTTAGTTGAATCGATAAGTATGGTACCCTCGATCATAAAGGACTAAAATAAGTAAGGCTGAATGGACCACGGTGACGATAGAAGTGCCGAATGCATCGAGAGATATTTGCGATAGGAGAGAGTTAAGTTTTCTTTAAAACAATATCGCAAAACCAAAAAGCATTTTACCCTCATTTTTAAGTTAAATACAGTTTGAATAAATTTATTTGTTGTGCTTTGTAATTCAGTTTTTTTTTCCAAACTTTCTTTGATCGTATCACAACGACAAAGCAATTCTAATTACAGAAAAATTTCAGTCACGATGTCCTCATAAATCTCATCTTAGTAAATGCAATAAAAGAAAGATAAAACAATAGAAAACTAGCAAACTTTGTAAAAGTAGAGATTTCTTACGTTTTAATTTCTTCAGTTGTGTTAAAAATCTCCTCAACGTGAGCTCAAGGTGGCATATAATTACTGAATTCATCGGTGTACTTCATAAAATGTAAAGATCCACTTAACTTTTTTATTTCAAACAATTAAACAGAAAGACCGTAGAGACTTTGTAAACACCTACATACAAGCTTTACCCGTATTACCTGCCCGCTGTTTTCACACCTCGTTCAGGATTATTTTTAGCTCGTGTTAATTTCATATTGCTTGGGATAACCGCGTGGTGTTCATTATATTCTCTGACCATCCACCCTTATTGCTTGGTCTATTTTCAGTGAAATCTCAGGAAAATCAGAGCTTATGAAGCTTTCAGCAGCCAACAAAAAAAAGTTTGAAAGTCAGACAAGTGACCATTGCGATTAGTCCCCTGACTGAGATTTAGGAGATAAGTTTTAAGAGTAGATCTACATATATACATATATCAACAGAATTTTCATTATACCTGGGCTAACATTCAAAGTAATGTCCAGCATGCATATGCAGTATTATTGTGGGACACATTTCGGTTATGATATGTTATATCCTATCGTAGCCAGGTGATTAATTAATTAGAAAAGAATATCTCATGGGGGTTTACAGTGAAATATTCCACTATTTTATGGTTAGATTTAAATTATAGTCTACAAAGCCTCACATGATAATTTTGAAAAGTTTGTAGATTGTTTTCTTTGTCACTTCTCCGGTGACAAAAAGTCCACACGGAAATTGTTGATATTGCATAAATACTCTACGTTTCGTATAAATCCCTATTCTAAATCCCATCTACTCTTAGTGTATATACAGTTGACGGACCCGAGCTACCAGCTATTTCTAATATGGACAAAAGCTCGGTTTACATTAAGAGAATATATAGTTCGAAAATAATAAAATTCAATTTCCGAAAAAAAAAACTTTCCTTATGCATATGGTATGGATATACCTTAAGCTCCTTTAGTTCAAAGTTAGCGCAGAAAACTATACTTGATACCCTTTGTTGCTATCATGATATGATGAAAAGTAAATTCAAAGGATGACATCCCGACAGATTTGAAGTATTCCTTCCTTTGGTATCTCTAAACTTTGCATTTATAATACTCCATAAATCCTTGAATTAGTTTCAGGTATGGTTTTCGTAATTCATATGGAAACGGAAGACTGAAATAACATGAACAAACTGAGTGGGGGGATGATCAAGTTCTGAGTGCTCTGAAATGAAAGTAAATTCCAAAGGATTTCACTTAATACTAAAATTAAAAAGTCGCCTTTAACTTCAACAGAATGAGATTATATACATAAGGTTCAAAAATTATGTGTTGCTGATTTTTTATTCCCTTCAAGAAAAGAAAGCTCCAAAGATCATCCATTTATCTGCCGATCAATATGGTTTCCTTCTTTCTTATGCTAATTAGAAATTGGATAATGTAACATAAATATTTGAGAAAAAAATTAAATGAAGGGAGAGGATACGGGGCTGGTATATGAGTCGTTGGAAAGGCCATGAAGATCTGCATACAATCATTTCTGTAAGGGACCGTACTATTTAAGTTACAGGGTTTTTTTATGAAAGACTAGCATATTTTCTTAATCACCCCTTGCCATAAAATTATTTGCTTGACTAGGTGACAACTGTCACCACCTGTCCTAAAGATACCATGGGCGAAACACCCTGTATAAAGGGGTATTATACATATACATTTTTTTTAAAGAATATTCACGTTTCCGCCGCTGTAACTAGTTATACATAAGACTTACAAAAAAAGTGTTTATGCAAAAAAATGTAGAGAATTCAGTCTTCTTCAAGTTTTTATCAGACTTTTTTGTCGTAGGACCAACCGTTGAGGAATTATTTTTAAAAAAAATTTTTGTACCATTAATCCAAGATGGCGGACCGCGGAGAACACACCCCCCCCCCCCTACCCCTAAGGGTGAAAAATTTTATTTTTCATCAGGGTCCGGAACTTAATAACATATATAAAATCAGAATTACCACACTTTTGCGTGATATATTGCATGCGCCAGACCTCAGATTGGCTGCAGCAATATGGCCGTCGCTAAACATGCTATTCTTTCAAAGTTTCGTGCACTTAGTTGGTGCGATTCACCTCAACAATTAATTTTGTTTATATTTATAATCGGGTGTTAAAGTCTCGTAGTGATGTCAAAATTTACTATAATATTTAAATAATGTTACGTGCCACAAAGTGACAGAAGTGACATCTGTTGGAAATGTAAACAACTTTAGGTTAGTGACATTCTAGTAAACTTTGGGGTCGGAGAACAGAATATTGAGAAAGATTCTAGGATAATTTGTAGAGTATAAATACGGCGCTACTCATATTCAGGAGGCAAGTCTTATTTCGGACAGTGAAATGAACGAAGTAAACTATTTGAATTGCGATAATTAGAAGTACAGTACTAGCGATAAGTATAAAGAGTTGATTTGATAATTGATATAAAAGTAAACAGTGAAGTTAAATAAAAGACGAGCTTGTTAATAATATCTGAAATATTGTGTTAATGAACTAAAGCCACGTGCGCAACAATATTAATATTCAAATATACCTTAATTTCACAATATATCTTTGTGCCACCACAAAACCAAAACGAATTAAGTTGTAGCTACTGGAAACCTTGCGCACGTATCACCAGTCGAAAATAGAGATAGATCAATAGAAAGAGTAGGACGTTATCAAAATATCGCACGGCATACTATCGCGATCATGAATAAGGGAAAATCACCTTTATAGATTGTATAACAAAGAAGCCACGAGATATTTCGTGCAATACTAGCATTTTTCTTGACATAGCTGTAATTCTTCATTGGGACATCTTGGGGGGGGGGGGGGGGGGAGGTCTGGTATGTGGAAAGATCATTTTATCAGTTCACCTCATACCGTGGTAGACCGGAAGGCACCTTGATTTGACACCCTGTAGAAATCTTCATTTTTTAAAATCAGATCAACTTGTAATGCAGTCACATAGCCATCCACTATCCCAGCCATATTCCGTCCTTACAGTACAAAAAACACCAGTGAACATACATATACCCTGATAAACGCTTCTTCACAGAGTATACCATCGGAGAGGACGTACATCACTCAGATGATTGCGCTTCCCGGCTTGCATTGCACATGATACCACAATCTACCGCGAATATGAAAATGGGACCGTCATTACAGCCAGTTATCGATCTTGAGCGATCCTGTCCTGCTTCTTCTTCCATGCTGGCTATACCTACGGTATCCGTGCGTTATCTGTATTGGCCCTGGTAATATCAAATATCATTCGCACGGTACTTCCTGTCCCGCTTTATTGGCCATACCTATGGCATCCGTACATTATCCGTAATGGTTCTGGTAATAGCATTCGCACTTATTTGCTGTCACGCTCCCTTTTTCTAGTTGGCTATATCTACGGCGTACGTACTTCGTACCGGCCCAGGCTACCATATACTCCTTCTCTTGTGCAACTCTTTGATCAATCCAAAAAATTTTCAATCTCGTAAAGAAGAATTTAGCTAAGAGTTCTTGAAACTAAGTGGAATATAAAATTAATTCGTAGAACTAATGGTTCAATATCAGTATTGGTGTACACTTTGGATAAAAAATATTATGCAAATTTTTATAGTCACATTTCATTTGTCTATTTGTATAATACTTCTACAGACTCTAGAGAAACCGATACGCGATCATTGAATATGTGAAATACTGTTGTTGAATAATGTAATTAAGATCATAGTCCGAACCGTAGCAAATTCTTCAAAATTCCGGAAGATTTCAAGCATTGATTATCAAAACGCAATGACTTAAATGCTTTGGAATTAAAATTTTCAAAACGTTTGGTGGTCGGATCACATCTTATCTATAACTTTGAGCAAACAACCAAAATACAAGGATTTCTGAAAAGATGGAAAAACACTCATTGAATATGCCGCTCCTGTGTAAGTATTCGCTGGTCACCTGTATAATCTTCAATAAAATGAAATGGAGGTCGAATCTTATACTCGACTGATCCCATCTCCAGAGAAGATACTGTCCTATTGATAGATTACATGAATGTCCAAATTACTTAAAGTACGACATCTTCATTGAATTCTGCGGCATTTCCCAGCTAGTTATTAATTAGAATTTCTTTGAATATAGGAGGATATACAAAATGACTTTGATATCACCGGATGGAAAAACTTAGAGTGGAGTATTACAAAAGCTATCATTTTACCATATTGAAGAATGGAGCTCCTAAAAAAATCAAGTCTGAAGGACATTGAAGAATACCATCAACTTCACTAACGATTTCAAAGGCACCATTAACTGCAAACATATACAGTGGATTTTAAAACGTTTTGAAGCGCAGTGTCTGGCATGTAAAGGAATGTAAACAGGTGATCTCGCAGATAAAGCAGTAACTATAGCTATCAGAAAATTGTCTTAAAACATTTTTTTTTTTTTTTTTTTTAGTAAGCTGTAATGAGCTAGAATGAATGGCTGCTATGAGGAAGAGTTCAGTAGGTGGAAAAGTTTGGTGACATTCTAAATTAGATTGGATATTACCGTATTAATGTAGTGATAAAGCAGTCCTCAATTAGCATGGCTTTAAAATGTATGCTGACCGGCATAGATTGTACGTTGGATATTGTGAGGCCTTTCGAGCGGAGTCCGTTTCTTCTCGTTACAAATAAGTTGGTCAGCATCAACATTAATGCTGGGTTATTGTGTCTGGAACAATAATTGGTCATGGGTCGTCCAGTGGAATTACAACAGACGATTTCGTTGGAAGCGGTTGAGATTTGGTTGGTCAACCAACCTGAAATAATCCCCAGTAACCAGAGTAAGACTGGCAACGAGAAGCTATACAATTAGTTTCAACTTATAAAGGGTTTTCCAATAAGAGGTGTTATTTTAATTAGCCCGCTATTTCGGTAGATGTCACTTTTGGAGCTGTCATTTTTTGACATTTGTAAGTACTACGCCATTAATAAAAACGGAACGATACACGATTCAACAACGCATTAAAATTATTAAAATTCACTATAAAAATGGTGAAAATGTGGCAGAGACGGTTCGTAAAACTCGAACATTTTTGGCTCGTCGTGAAGCACCTTGTCAGACCGCAATACAGAAATTGGTAGAAAAATTCGAGCTGTCGGGAGTAGTTAGTGTTGTGAAGAATAAAATCCGTGCACGTCGCTCAAGAACAGCCGAGAATATTGCTGATGTAGCCGAAAGTGTTGAAGAAACCCCAGGTTTGTCCATTCCTCGTCGTTCTTTGGAATTAGGCATTCCACAAACGTCATTACACCGTATTTTTCATAAAGATTTGGGTTTTAAGGCTTATAAAGTTCAGTTAACACAAGAACTCAAGCCGGCCGATCATCAACAACGTCGAGTCTTTGCTGATTGGGTCCTTGAAATGCATGAAAATGATCCGGAATTCCATCGAACTCATCTTGAGTGATGAGGCCCATTTCCACCTCGATGGCTTCGTCAACAAGCAAAATTGTCGCATATGGGGCTCGGAAAACCAAAGAGTTATTGTTGAAATGATTCTCTATCCTCAACGTGTGACTGTTTGGTGCGGTTTATGGTCCCGCGGGGTCATTGGACCTTACTTTTTCGAAAATGAGGTTGGAGCAACAGTTACGGTGAATGGATTGAATGGATCGACAGATGATTAATGATTTTTTATGGCCGGAATTGGATGGTATTGATCTGGACAACGTTTACTTTCAACAAGACGGCGCTACGTGCCATACAAGCAACGAAACCACTGATCTTTTACGGGAAAAGTTTCCGGACCGTGTTATCTCTCGAAGAGGTGATCATAATTGGCCACCGGGATCTTGTGACTTAACACCTTGCGACTTCTTCCTTTGAGGCCACGTGAAAGAGAAGGTCTACGCCAACAGCTCAGCGTCGATTCAAGACCTCAAAGATGGAATTCGTGAGGCTATCGAGGACATAGGGCAGCCACTTTGCGATTTGGTTATGGAAAATTTGATGAAAAGGATATGGTCCTGTAGGCGTGGTCGTGGTGGTCATTTGGCTGATGTTATTTTCCATTATTAACGGCATAGCTTCCTCTTTATAATGAAATAAAGATCCGATCATTTATCTCAAAAAATGGCATTTTTCTTTGAATATCAAAACAACACCTCTTATTGGAAAACCCTTTAGATGCAGTGATGTACTTTAAAATGGATTGCAGGTCTTGTACGATTTATAATGTAGATGTGTTCGTCTTTACGGGCTTGTTAGCTCACTGAACCTGGTATTGTAAAGTCGTGACTTTAAACGACTTGTACGTAATACGGCGATTATCTTTATGAGCTTGTTCATTCCTGCACCTGAGCTTTTCCTATTGACGCAGACCAGAGACTCAAGTCGACCCTATGTCGACTGAATTATTCTGAGAGTACGGCTATCAATCAATTGTAGAAGTGCAGCTATAATCTTGATATCGTTGCAATACAGTAGGTATGGGCTCAACTTGACACTATGGTAACTTATATGGAGAGAATCGCTAGAAGTAAGAATTTATATTTTGTCTCCAGTGAAATTCCTTTTACTAATTTAGATTATTTTATTTATTTTATTATTTTCTTCCCTTTATACTTAATTCCTTTTTCAAAATCTCTCTTACAAGTTCGAATACATTTATTTTGCCCTAACTAATCCCTATTGTCATCACCAATATATTGCAAGGTGCTTTTTCTAGAATTTATTTGCAGCGATTACAGCGGTTTTTGAAAACTATCCAATGTACAGTCTGGAACGAAAGTGTCGCCACCGGAGCATATAATCTAGAACAAAAACATAGTAAGAAGCTCTAAGAATTAGCACTCTAGCACCATCCATAACATAAATAATAATCGCTATAAAATGATTAGCTAATGGTAAAGCTGCAGGCAACAAATTTTAAAATATTAACATGTGCCCTCAAAATCAAAATCGGTGAAAGAACATGGAACACCTGTACCTTCTGAGACAATTGAACCGAAAGTAATCTAGTAAAAATTTCTAAGACGGCGGAGGGAAAACTCTTGTAAACTATGAACATGGAGAGGAATAGCTTTACTATACATTGTGGGAAAAATTCTAACTCACGTGATTCTTTAGAGAATTGAAGTAAAGCTGGGTACATAAATAAATAATTACATCGATATCTTGCGAATTTCCCAGCAGTATTCCCTTAGAGAGTATATAGGTTCCTCTTTAGTTTGCTTATGTAGAGTACGAAAAAACTTTCGGCTCAGTTGATATGATTTAATTATATTTCATGCTTGATTTGCTACATCGACGGAGATTTTCCCAACAGATTATTGAATTGATAGAGGGTCATTAGAGCAATTCAAAGTGCAGAACAGATGCTCCGTATTTTATTTAATGGGGATTGATTAATTGCTTAATCAATTTGGATTATGCTCATCACATCTGCTTATTACCATACCGATACCAAGACTTGAACAACATTTTTCGAAATATCACAGTGGCTTAACCGAGCCTTATTCCAGCGAAACACGTAAGTAAGTGATTTAGATATGAAAAGCTTCTGTTACCCCTGTACTTATCAGGATGTATAGAAGAGGATAACAATTTAAAAAAAAATCAGGGAGCGCTTTTTCACAATCTACATGAAATTGAACGAAAGACCAAAACTTCGAATATTTAATTTCAATCAGCGCTTTCGTCTGAAATTTTTTTGCATATATAGGTTTTTGTGTCATATCCCAAAAACTTCTTGGGAAGATCACATTTTTATTTAAAAGTTGTGAAGGTGTTCCAAACAGAACTGGATTGGTGACAAAATAAAAGAAGGAAAGTTAAATTAGATTGGACACGCACTTTGACAAAACAACAACAATATTGCGAAGCAGACTCCCGCGTGGAAAGGACATAAAAACCAATAAAATGATCTTCATAAAAGACGTATTAACTGCGGTTACTTGGAGAGATCTGAACGCCATCCCAGAAAACAGAGTCTTATGGAAAGATACTTAATGACTACTTAATGATGATCCGGACCTACTGATTTCCTTTCCTCTGTACTTAGGCTTCAGGGGCCAATTGTGCTTTCCCCATACGATAAAAATATCTGGCATTAAATCGTTCCAAGGGAAATTGGTTGTTGTTCCGAAAGCGAGAAATCTTTCGGTTTGGTAATGATAGCTTTCGTTAAAGAAATATTTATCCACACTAGCTGATGGACGGGTCGTATATCCCCATTATGGACGAGTCGTATCTCTCCATTGTTTGTTAATTCCGTTGAATTCCATTCAGCTCGCACTTGCTCGAAATGACATTTTTTAATAGTTTGTCAGTAGCTTCTTACTTATGGTTATCTCTACTTTTAGTAGAGAGACTTTTGGTTGTATTCTGTTTTGGTCAATGTTTCTATTATTGGACTCTAATGTATATAGTTCAAGTATTTTACACTTTTTTTTTTATTTAATTTTGTTGATATATCCGCTCTTTCATTTCCAATCATTTCACTATAAGTGGAACTGAACTGAATGTGATCGTATTCCAAATTTCACTGGCCAACGAATGCCAACGATAGTGTTGCATTGGTTCGGTGTTGACAGTTTAGCGTGCCCCAAGGAAGTTTTTTTGGTGACGACTTTATGAATTTGCGTCCAACAAACGATTCATCGAACCAACAAACGCATATCTTCATATCGGCTTGGCAATCTAAGTTTCATAAAATGTTAAAATGCAAAGTTGGGAAACAACTCTGTTAAAAATAACCTCTGATATAACTGAAGCCCTTGTTCAAGATTTTCTAACAATACTTGTTCTTCTTGACTTTAGTAAAGCGTTTGACTCTATCGATCATACTCGCCTTCTTTATACACCGGTAAGCAATTCTAATTTTTCCTCATCTGCTGTTAATCTCATTGGGGGACTTTCTACACACAAATAAACAACAAGCTGTTAAGGTGCGTAACATAATATCGCAGTTTTGCTCTACTGGATTTGGTGTTCCCCAAGGCTCTATTCATCTCTATGCCGAAGATGTGTAGGTTTACCTCAGTAGACTAATTTGGTTACAAGAGGACTGCATTGCTTTTATAAATGAGGATTTGCATCATATCTCTGAGTGGTCTATTGAAAATGGGTTGATCTTCTGTATGCCTATTTATAGAATTGCTCTTGATACATCAAATATGCCTTCTGTTCTACTTAATAATGTTATCTTACCGAATCAAAACTCAGTCAGAAATCTAGGAGTTGAGTTGAATACTAAACTTTCCTGCTATAGTCATATCACCAATATTATTTGCAGAGTGTATGGGACCTCTCTAGTAACCACAATTCCGATGTCCTCACATTTTCCAAACTATACTATAAAAATATTGAACAGAATTCCAATATTTATCCAAAAAAATTCCAACACAGAACGATGTCTTTACGTGCTCCGATGTTATACCCTGCTCTATTTTGCCATTTCTAGGAAAATCTTGTGAATTTCCGTAGAAATTTTATATGAGATAAGGACTGGAAAAACAATGGACAATTGTGGACAATATTTTAAACTGTTCTTTGATTTGTCAATTATTTTTCTGGAAAATTCCGTATATGAAAATATATGGAGAAAGTGTGGATATACTGCAGAAAAAGTAGAAATTGAAAAATTCACTTTGTCCAAAGAAATCTCCATACTCTTTCCTTCATTGAAAAAACAGCGGACAACTACTGGACAAAATTTTTGATAAATTTATCAACTTTTTTTTTTTTATTTGATGGAAAAGGGTGGATTAACAGTAGAATTGAAAATTCTGGACATGCTATGGAAATGCTATGGATATTCTTCAGAATGAGTCTGCACTGTATTCAGGCTTTATCTAATAAAATTTCAATGTTTTTATTGTTTCTATAACAAAAATTATTTAGGGTTTTGGTATGGAACTGAATGGTGTCGTGAGACGTGACATCATTTGTATTTAGTGTTGTGTAGGCTAAAAGAAATAAACATGAAAAGAGTAAAGTAAGATATAAATTTAGTAATTTTATTACTTTTAAGACTAATAACTTTTTCGTTCACAGAGAAACTGGAAGAAAAACACCCAGCATTGCATAAACTTAAGATTTTTTTTTCTTTCTTTTTACAACTGAATTGCTTTGTTTTGTTTTAATGAATTTCTAAAAAATAAATATTATTTTGTTAACACTAATATCTTTAAAATGCTTTTTATTTATTGTAGCAGGGAGCAATTCTAAAGAATTCCTGTAGAATAATTCTGCAGAATATCCAGAAAAACCTTCCATAGAGCATCCGTGAAATATATCCGTTAAATTTCCAAAGATATTATTCTTATGATTTCTGAAGTATTTCTGTAGAATAATTCTGCAGAATATCCAAATATCCGCTAAGTTTCCAAAGACATTGTCCTTATTATTTCTGAAGAAATTCCTTGGAATAATGACGGCATACTCTCCTCGGACAGCGTAACTTTTGCCCCGTGACAATCCCATAAAATTCTTTTGACATTCTTCGGAATATTCCACAGAACTGATTCTTCGGACAGGAAAATTTCCTATGAATATCTGTTAAACGTCCTAGGACTTGGTTACTATGGCTTGCACCAGTTATGGGTGCATGGGTATCTTCCTTCTGTCAACTCAGATGTTCACGAAATTAGTAAGAAATACGGTACCATATTATTTCCAAAGTTAGACGACGTATTTGTAGAAGACTTACAGTAGCTTTTAATGACTCTATTCGAGTTGTCTATAAACTACCGATTAGTGCTCATATCTAATTGCATTCATGTTCTGTTCTTGGTTACTCAGTAGATACTCACCTTGAACAACGTGACTTATTTTTTTGCATAAGCTACTAATTAATAACCGTCCCAAATATCTCTACAAGAAGTTACGATTTTTGTTTTCATCCAGAAGTATTAGTTTTCTTCTTCCTCGATGTAATTCACATTATTGGGAGCACTCTTATTTTGTTCAAATCCTACGTAAGTGAAATCTACTGCCCTTTAACCTACAGGCAGTGGACTCTAGCAGTGAATTTCTTATTTTCTAATTTTTCTTTATTATTCTTTATTAATTATACTTATGTTTTTATTTCTATTAGATCTTAATTTTTCCTCTATCTTATTAGATTGTTTAAATTTTTACTATTATTATATTTTTTTTCCTTTTCTTTTCTTTCATATACAGGGTGTTTCATAGCTGAGGTGGAGATAAGCAAAAAATTATAATGTGAAGGGGGAGGGGGTGGCAAGATGCGTCGTTTTAATGGTAGGGGGGTTTAAGATTTTTAGTACTTCTTCCATTTTACACCCTGTAACTTTCTTTATATACACAATATCAAGGTGGGATGAAATTATGAATCATAGAAACGGGAATATCTCAAAAACGGTTGCATTTAGGTAAGTACATGTGCATAGTAAAATTAAAGGTAACATTCCTTGGTTTGTAAATCT
Source organism: Dioctria rufipes (assembly GCA_963924295.1). NCBI lineage: Eukaryota > Metazoa > Arthropoda > Insecta > Diptera > Asilidae > Dioctria > Dioctria rufipes. Next base: position 33,673,854 of record OZ002742.1, read on the forward strand.
TGTAAAAAAATTGTATAGTTATCACGCATTTTGGCGGGAAAATCGTTAAAATTTGAAAAAATTCGAAATTTTTTTCAATTTTTTTAATTTGACGTCCTACTACTGGAATGGATGGAAGGTAACAGGAAGGATGATTGAGTATTCATTGAAAAGAGACAGTTTGATATCAACTGAGATAAATCCAACCTTGATAGGGTATAATATATCAAGAAAGTTACAGGGTGTAAAGTGGAATAAGTAGTAAAAATCTTAACCCCCCCCCCCTCACCTTATAATTTTTTGCTTGCCTTCACCTCAGCTATCAAACCCTTCAGTTATGTGCACCAATTATGAAACTCCCTGTATATATATGTACAAATATTATCTCTTTCCTATAATTAGCTTTACTCTGCTTGCTATTTGACCATTATATTTTCATTTTATTATTACGTATATATTTAGTCTCTAATGGTTATTCTGTATAGTTATATTCGACCTCCTATCGATATGTTAACAAGATTATATAATCTTTATACACTAGCCAACAACAATAGAGCATTATCTGCGAAAACCAACGAACGTGCAGTAACCAAAGGTCTAATCTCATTCGTTGTCCTTCGTTGGCTTTCGTTGATCCCGGTCGATAACTTAGTGTGGCTTTACTCTCTGAGAAAGAAATAATGGTTTTCCCACATACATATACATATATGGATTCCTTAGCATGAAATAAAATATAATATTAGCCTAGCTGATAAAAGTTTGTTGGTTTATTTGTTCGGCTAAACGAAATACGCTGTCGCTGGTAGATGCGAAATTCTGTCGGAAGCCATCATTATATGAAATGGAAGCTTGTAGCTATTTTATTCGGATGTGACTATTTATACGCACAGTATGTGTACACAATAGGTGGATGGAGGGGGAGCGCCGCACAGATCGTTGACACACCCGCACACACAGCCACACATCACCACACACGCACGCACTACCCGAACACACAGAACACACTCAAACGCAACGTGTATTCGGCTTAGGAAGTGTGCGTGTGGCGATGTGTGTGCGTATAAGGCTGTGTGTGTGCATCACTGATCTGCGCGCGAATCCCCCCTCCCCTTCACCTATTATGTATACATATTGTATGTCGGGGGAAAAAGTAGTCTGTGAAGCGCAATGCTGAACAAGGTGAAAGCTGTATTATGTATACATTATGCATACTTGATGGAAGAAATTTGTTGGTTTGTTGTTTAAGTGATTTAAGTTGTACTGAAGATCGCTTTGGCATCTCCAACAAATTGGTACTTCTCACGGCGAGGTAACTATACCTTAGTGAAATTGAAATTGAGATTTTTTTGGCTCTGTGGCTACTGTAGTAGGACAAGAGATCATTATGCAGAGAATTTATGTGCTCATGATAGTCAGAATAATAAAATCTCCGACATAGGAGAGAAATGGAGAAAGACAGGCTTAGCAACTTGGGCAGGAGGCGAAAAGATGTCTTCGTTGGTGAATAAGTTGATGAGTGACGGAAATCAGGTATGTATGTTAGTAGTGCTTATATGGTTAGTATGCAGATATAAGCTATAAGATCCAAATGGTGAATCTCGAAGCCACTCCCGCCTGAATACGGGCATATCTTGACCTCCACGTGGTCCCCTCTGACAACGCCCATAAGGATTATATTACCTGTATAGGACAAGTATAATTCTTTTAGACAATGCTAATAAGATCGAAGCCCGAACGGAGTTACCAGTACCGTTGCAAAAAGGAGATCTTGCATGAAGATTGACACTGGGAGTATTCATGGTCCGTTGATCATGCTTTACGAAAGCTATACCAAATGGGTGGCCCGACATTGGCTAACTTGGTACCACGGGGTTGAGGAGCCCTGGATAACAAGGATTATCCACCACAACTTCGGATGGACCCTTTATGGGAGCATCGTGGTGGCTGTAGTGAAGGGTGCCGTGAACCTAAATCGGCAGAGATTGCATAGGTCTCACTTCTACCAGTAAGTTGATGCCATGTCATGCTCTATTGGCACACTGGAACTCGTTGTTTCGTACATGAGGACGTTTATTGTCGATAACAATCCGAGCATGAAGAATGCCGTGAGATTAAGCCATATTTGGTAGGTGTTCACGTAAAACATAAGGAACTTTCTGTATGTATAAATAGCCACATCCATTTTATTCAGTGAATCAGTATTCGAAATCATTTTGTAAAACTGGTTATTTAATTCGGCTAAAATTTTTTAGAAACTTTTTCCGGTCCAAGATTATGTCCCATCCGTCAAATAAAGCAAAACTTAATTTGATTATGTTAACAATTTCAAAATTATAAAAACAATTAGATTTAATCCTACATTTTTAATGCCTACCTTAATTCGATCATCAGACGACATAGCGGAGATGGATAAATCTTCTGTTCCTGAACAATTAATTGGAATTAAAATTTTAGGTAAAGGAAATATTACTTGGTGAGCACCATTGGGACTCGAACCCATCCTACAGAATTATGCGACAATGTGTTTTCCATAGCCCAGCTTTAGTACACATAAATACTTCAAATTATCTGTGTTCTTTTGTGTACCTTGTTCTAGAACTCCCATATACTGCAGGGAACAAATTGTTCTGTCGATTGAAGCGAACTATTTGTATTGTTCGCTTCATTTATAAATCTTCTATGAAAATGTATGAGGCGTTCTTTTGTGTATCGTTTGTTCTGCTCTGTACTGCTGACACAAAAGAACACAGCTATTGTGATTCATAATATAATTTTACTCCGGTCAACGACATTAGAAATGGTCATTCTAACCATATTTTCACGTATAAATTTAGCATCGTGGCAAATTTCCTTTACTTCAAATACATATTTTCTTTAAACTGAATTACTTTCATGGTCTCAATGGTTCTCGATAAGAGTTTTGTCGATTTGAAAGCGCTTCAATTTTATGACAATTGAAAGATCACCCTTGATAATTTCCCATGATTGCTTTCTCCACATTATGCCCGAAATGATTTACTAGCTTGATAGAATTACCTTTTGTATGTATGTGTACATAGCTACGTTAAAATCTATGGAGAATGAAAATGTTTTATAGACAGATTATAACAAGTTTAGAACATCGTAAAAGGATACAAAAAATTCACCATGAGCTGTCTAGACTTTAATAACTCGAGTTGTTTGAAATTGCGATAGGATGGACATTTTATAGACATTTATGAGCAATTTCGTATTTTTGTGAAAAATTTAACACTGATTTGCCATATCTTTGGATAATAGAATTTTGTTTTCACTTTTTTGCTCTCGTTCTTTAGTGTATAGTCTTATAACCTGAAAATGATTTCTACTATCTTAAGCTCTTTATCTATTTTTATTTATATATCTACTGTTTTAGAAGGATTTGCGGTAGAGGCCAGTGTAGATATATACAGGAAGACTTTAAGGTTAAGGTGACTTATATACTTATGGAATCTTGGTGTGGTGGAGTGCTCTAGAGAGACCGACTGACCTGAAAAGTCTTTCCATAATACGAGAGCGTCCTGTTTAGATACTATTAGCTCTTGGAACAATACCAACGGCAGAAATGGAAACTATGCTCCAATGTTCATGGTAAATGACACTAAGAGGGTCAAGCTGCTGGATAATTCTAGACCTTAATCACAAGATCTGTCTTAAGAAATATAGAGGAGCTACGATTACATTATCCCTTGGCAGACTTGAAAAAAGGTTTCTCAATGAGCATTCTAACGAGAGAGGAGTAGGAGAATAATTATCGTGTGGCAAATTACTCTGATATATGTCCCCTTTTTACAGATGGTTCGAGAATAGATGTGGAAGTTGGAGCCCCGAGATATACTCCAAATGTAAGAAACGTATCACCTACTGGACTAAAGTGCATTCCGAGTGGAGACTCTAACTTTAAATAACGCACATCTAGTCCTACGTTATCGCAGTGAGCTCGGGAAACTTAGCAATAACCACAGGGGTGTTGTCTGCTGGATGCCTGGTCATAGACATTCGAGGCAGGAAAGGTTTTAGCTATGAATGTATGCTTAGTAGGAGAATATATAAGTAGGCCCTTAGAATAAATGAAGAGGATTCTAAATTTACAGACCTAATCACAGATGGAAAGAACAAACCACATGCAGGATTTCAAGACAGCTAAGCCCCAAGATATGTCCTAGGATGACGGAAGGTCTGTTTATGCAGAACTGTAATAACAGGATACTGCCTCTTTGGAAAACATACGAAATACATATAAGCTCCATAAAATGATTTTTACAGAAGCTGTATTCTGTATGAAGAAGAGGTTAAACCTGTTCAACACGTTTTTCATGTGAATGCCGCAACCATGATAAACGTATAGAAAGAAAAAGCTTGGTAACTACTTTTGTTTCGTGAATTGAGAGCAGATACAAATTTTTGAGAAATTTTCAGGTTTATTAATCATCATGTGGTTGGTTTTAATGCCTTCTAAATTAAATATCCATATCTAACCTAATATCAGCTGATTTATAGATCCACTATAAGTCATGCACTCATGTTTATATGTATAGAATTTTAAACAGGTGTTGTGCGTGAATTTTGTCCTCCAATTAAAATTAACACTAATCCGCTGAAGAATCTCTCCATTTCCGGCATTAGTGGCTAATCATTAACCACTATAAACACATCCAAACTATCCATTAACTTAATTTTCACTACAGTGTGATACTTTTAACATAACATATATTTAATTAGTGGGTATTGGTTGTGTCATGTTATCGATGGCATTGCCTTGTTTTGAAGTTTTTGTAACTCATCATTTCATTTCTACACATAAGCAATACTGTTGACTAATATTCAAAGTAAGGTTTAATCAATGTATTAGAAACACTAATAGCCATTAATAATGACAGTTAATTTCTAATACGAAAAATTTTTTTTGAAATTTTTTACACATAATAGTCTATATAACACTTAAAATTTAGACTATCATCTATTTTTTTCAGTCAGGGGACGAAGGATCCCAAGCATGGAGGCCAGACCGATCCATTATGCTTTCTTTCCTGCTAGAAGCTCTATCACCAAAACATTCCTGTACTGTTAATGAAGCGCGTCATGTCTTGGTGAGAAAGGTTTTTCAACTGCTCTACGGATAGGAAGACAAAACCTAGAGTATCCAGCATGCTCCGGGCGAAGGCCGAACAAGCACACAAAAAGTGTTCGGTTGTTTCAGGTTCTCCTTCCAAGCAGAACAGACACTCAGGGCTGACAACAACTCCCATCCTTGTTAGATGAGCGTGAAGCAATCTGTGCCAAGTGATGATGCCAACCACAGTTCTACATTGTTTCCTTCCGAGCCCCAGGAGAAAATCAGAGACATTCTTATTGAGCCCATCAAGAAACAGTTTTGTGCACCTGCAAGTACTCAGGCTCTCCCATCTCTGCTGATGCTTTTTAGGAAGATCAGCTTTGATGAGAGACCCCATACTTGAGGTATTAACGCCCACGGCGGGTTTCGATCCGAGGAACGGCGAATCAGAGCCAGCCTTAGCTAAAAGGTTGTAACGAAGTCACAAATTTGAAACCGACATAAATTATTTTTGCCCGCCACTGGGTTATTTAATTAAAACTTGAACTTAAGTTCAAGTAACCACGCCACTGGGGCATGCCAACAAGCTGCCATAGTCACAGGCTGCATGATCAGCACCCCAGCACATGTACTAGTCAAGTACAAGAAAAGCTTTTCAAAAGAGCTTGCAAGCTCTTTTATACTTACGCCAGTAGAAGCATCAGGCACTCAGCCACTGAGAAGCTCTGACTCCCGGCTATATAAAGCGCGCCATTCGCCCACAGAAATCAGTCTGGTCAGCGAGCTCGACGAGTTAGGTTATCAGACAATTTTACTGGGTGACTAGTGGAGCGCGAAATTCCCTCACTAGTAAACCCTAGCACGCCATGTGAGTAATCCCCGTACATTTTCTTAATAATTACTTGGTACGTCATGTGATTTTTCCCCGTACCATCCGTCGTCATCCGTTGTGTTAAGGTAACGTGAACTATCCCACCTTACCATTTCCCTGGTACGTCGTGTGATTATTCCCCGTACCATCCGTCCTCATCTGTTGTGTTAAGGTAGCGTGAACTATCCCACCTTAACATCTCCCTGGTACGTCGTGTGATTTTTTCCCCGTACCATCCGTTGTGTTAAGTTAGCGTGAACTATCCCGCCTTAACATTTCCCTGGTACATCGTGTGATTATTCCTCGTACCATCCGTAGTATTACCTTGATATGTCACCTCGTCTCCCTCTTAGGTTATCGTAGTGTTAAGTACAGAGTTATTACTATAATGGTAAGCCGTGTGAAGTTCCCCTTACCACTACATAGTCACTAGTATAGGCGGCGATAAATAGAACTAGATTAAGTTAGCTGTGTAACTGGTAGGCTATTTTGTTAAATAAAGAATTATTTTTCATTTGTATTGTAACTGAAGGAGTTTCATTTCTAGGAAACCCTGTTCCGACAAGCTATCCGCAGCCATCCCACCGAAACTCCGTTACAAGATTAACCCATGATCCCCATGTGACGAAATTATTATCTAATACAACACCAAGACCTTTACAAACTCTAAAAGCATTTTAAAGCGCAGATCATAAAGGATCACGTTAATAACAGTAAATATTTCGGATCTGACTTCCGGGATATTCCAAGGATCTAGTCTTGGTCCTTTATTTTTTAGCCGCTATAAAAATATTTGCCAACTGTAATTCGCTATATCAGCATTCACATTTTCGCAGGTCAAGTGCAAATATGTCTTTGTCACATTGACCTAGTTGACAATTACATAGCCCACATAAATAGCGATTTGAGAGACTATAGGTGGTCTGTGAAAAACAGTCTTAAATTGAAATTTAGCTTGACTTGTTGGTCAAAGTTGAATCTTGTAATCGATTTTCAAGCACTTTCTAATTAACTGTCTGTAATTTTAAGCATTATATTGTACGCCATCCTATATCTGACAGATAATAATCTTAGTAAAATAATACCATCATTTTATGTCCATGCATTTTACCATTGTACATTTTTATAATACGTGTCTTGGAGACACCATCCGGTCTACATAGCTCCGCATATAATTTCTCTCGCACCACAGGTGATACTGGATAATGTCTCTGCTTGATGGCCTGATGATCGCCAACATTGATGACATGTTCTATCAAATTGGTACGTCCTAGACCCTCCCTTATAAACGATGGCAAATCTGCGTTCACTACCTCCAATTGCTGTTTTTGGTCCTTTAAGGCCTTCCATGACGGGTCGGTACGACATCGGTACGGCATCTTTTTTAATCAATACTCACACATGGGTCTGTACTGCGCGGTTTAGATGCAACACGTTTTCGGTATGCAGCATTACGACATGCCTTGCCAGTGGAGAAGCGGCATTTACCAAGCATAAAAGTCTGTTGTCTGTTGATTTAGTCCATAGCATGTATGACCGTGAGAGAGGTCTATGAGGTAGGACATCGACGGGGTTAAATTCGTACCAATACTATTTCTCTACCGCACCGACCCTTCAGGGAAGGTCCTTACATAAAAATCTCGGTCCAGTACAACTGAAGTACTTGACTTGTTATGCAGTTCGTTAACACAAATCGATATTATATAAAATTCATTCTAAAAATCAATACCGAGAATTAGCTCTCGTTTCACGGTCGGAACAATGAAGAACCTACATAACTTTTGGCGATTATTATATGTTACATCTAGGACTACAAATCCAATTACTAGGTTCGTTGTACCTTCTGCGGTTTGAAATGTAGCATTAAGTTTACGGTGCGATATTTCAGATTGCCTTAGGAAGGCAATCAAGTCTTCACCTAGAATGTAGACCGAGGCGCCGCTATCTAATAAACCACGAGATTCTCTATCAAGCAGATTAACTAAAATGTACGGTCAACGATCCTCATTCGGAGTTATACACTGACATGTATAACATAGACCGCTGACACTACTGAAATCGCTTACATTATCATGGGATCACATTTATATAGTTGTCTCTTTTTGGTTTAAGTACTGTATTCCTCTGAACTTCAAATAATAAGTTCTATACGAAATCCACCATAGTTCAGTTTCAGTTATGTGGATTTTCCAAATGAATACATAGAATAAAAATAGATATTTTCTCTGTGCCCCATAACTACTTTTAGGCATAGGTTGACAAATATTGCTTAATTTTATTTCCTTAAAAATCAAGTTTAAGGAATTCTTAATGTTATAGGATATAAGCTTTCAATAAAAATAATAATTTTGAATATATTTGGAATTGTTGAGCTTATAAAGTAGACCCATATGAAATAGAAAATCATAAAGTCCATGTTAGTGGGGTTATTATTGAGGAGACTATAGATTTAAAAATTCTTCGACGTAATTTTAAATTGTTGATACTTCAGAGCTTCCGCCCACTCGCTTTATTCAACCTCTTCTTTTGCTGAGATTAGAGTTTTCGGCATTAGTATACGCCAGCTAATTCATTATGGAATATGACGTAGTTGTAAAATATTAGAAAACCATAGAAAACTAAAAAAAAAACGTTTTTTTTTAACTAAGCTTCAGTATTTCATCCATATCTTGTGTTATGGTCGTAGCGTATTGCATGTAGCAATATGCTACACTGAGCTAAGTACACGTCTACGCGACCCGTAGCAGCATGAGGTGTGTGCGGACTGTGTCCTATATGGATGAAGAGCTATACGCGCCGAACGCACCTAAAAAGTGAAAGAAGGTTGTGAGGTGTGAAACAAGAAGAAGAAAAAGTTTTTTTGGTTGGGAGGAGACCAAGTGAAAACGACGAAGCTAAGAAGATTGATGTTTGTTTTAAAATCAGAAAAAGGTATAAGCATCTGAATACAGATGAAAAATATTGAAAGACGTGAGGGCTCGCATTGTATTTATTGGCTCAGCCCACAACCTAAGAGGAATCAATTGGGCGATCCAGTTCTAATTTGAAAATGTGCGAGAACCAAGAATCAAGAAGGAGGATAACTGAATTCCCTGTGATTAACCTTCATGGAGATACTATTCTGCAACGGCAAATAAACTCCTGGAGCTGACATCCATACTTTTACTACCCCGGTTTAAATATCGCCAGCTCGATGTATCTATGTAAGTATGTATGATTCCCATTTGAATTGTTTTTGATAAGATCAGTTGACACTTTTCTAAGAAAAACCAATGGCAATCCTTCCAACTTTCTCAAAAAAAAAAAAACAAAAACAAAAAAAAAACTGAAATAGATTAATCACAGAAACTGGAAGCTTTCACAAAACCTGAGATAATCAAAACAAAGTAAAAATAAACCTTTCCTTTCGGAATTGCAAAAATCTTATTTTACGATTTCTCACAACTTGAGCAGGCAAACAGGTAGATAGTAAAAGGATACAAAAACAATTTGTCTAGCTCAAATCAGGAGTGACAAAAGTACCGGGAATCCATATGAAATATTCATGTTAGTCTCTAAAATTAATTCCATCACTCTTGTAAACATACATAAATTCCGAGATCTTGTCTACAGGTTATTGGAACATTAAGGCAATAACGTGAAATGAATTTCCGATTCGATATCTCCATTAGAACATAAATTTATGGATTTCGATTCTGACTATGAAAGCTTCCTTCTACATAGATGGATTTTCAATAAAGATTTCTTATCCTCTATGCTGCTGATGAAAGCAGCAATAATATTAAAAAAGTGAAACCAATAAGCATCCAAGTAGGGCACTAGTCAGGAAGCTCCATAAAAATGATTCTCCTTTCACTAAAAAGGCAGTTTATATTCGTTCATCTCACGATACCATCATAAACATATACAGGTAGTTATACCTATATTCGACTACTCATATATTATCAACTTCTAAATTTATCATCCTATCTACGCCGCGAACTTAGTTGGTAGGTATTCCACACACACACATACATATGTATGTTTGTGCATGCTTAGGTTGTACGGAAGGCAAGCATCGTTCCGTACTGCAAAAATTATGTTCTCTTTGAATAATAAATTTCCATTGAAAACTCAAAACCGTTTTGTTTTCACTTTGGTTCAGTTCGTGCTGTTCATGCTTTTTAGCTTTTATGAGATCCTTTAAAGAAAATTTTAACCAGGCGAGTTTCAGGAAAATTTTAATAAATTAATTCAGCTTATAACTGCTGCTCTTAATTTACCTGAGCATTTGTTGATTTTCTATTCAAGACTTTAATACAGAATGCAAAAAAAAAATTGCCTTATTACTATTTTTGGTCATTTTTCAAAAGGAATATGTTTTATGGTATTACTTACTTATGTAATACTTTAAATTTTAAAGCTGTATAAAACCAATAATCGTAGACAGCAAAACAAAATTTATGATAGGTTATCAAAAGTCTTTGTATTTAATTGAAAGTGGGATACCTCAAAGTTCTGTATTGTGTCCTTTCTTGTTTTTTCTTTGATAAGTGATCTCATCTGTTAGAACATATATATATATATAATTATAAAATAATTATAAAATAAAACCAGACACTTGTTGTTGTTATTTTTCGTTATTTGTTGCATTTTTTCACGATTTCACAGTTTTCTGCTGTAATTAATACAGTATGGGAATTTAACTGCTTAATTAGTAAAAATTCGATAACTCAGTCCACCGTAAATCATAGACTTCTTCACACGAATCTTATAAGGAATTTTAACTTTTCTTCTTATTCTGCAAAGTTAAATGACTACTTGAGCAACAAGCAGTTTTTTCAAATGGTTCTCAATCATCTTTTTTACCAGCGGTATCTGGTGTACCTCAGGGATCCATTCTTGGGCCCCTGTTATTTTCCATGTTTGTAAATGATATATTGGCTCACGTGACGATATTAGCTAGCAAATCCTCACTAAACGCGAAATGGAAATCGCTATTAACGATATGAACAGAAAAAAAAATATCAGAACCAGCTTAACACAAGCTCGCTGCATGGATACGTTTAATAAATAAACGGTCAACAATACATGCCTTTCATCATATAGTCAGTGTTAGTATTAGTATGTTGAACTAAATATAGCCCATACACCGAATGAGAGTACATGCAATGCGACATGGAAACAGAAAATTAAGTATTATATAGACGTTTTTTTAAAATATGCTTGAAAATGTCAACGACAAAATGCTCAGCTAACAATGCACATACGATTGATGGGTTCGTACGTGCTGAAGTTAGACCTTGAGGAGTTAACATGCAACAGAGGTAGCCTTCTGAATTTGTACCTAGTATCACGGACAGAGATTTTGTCATTTAACAACGGAGATGCACAAAAGTAACATCGGCAATCATTCGACGTTTTTCAAGCGAGCGCATATTTAAAATCTACAAGCGATCTTCATAGGGCGGAAGAATTAATGAATTATTTCAGAGTAGGTGCATGAGAGTAAATCGTAGGAATTTCCGTTGAACAGACTCGATGCAGTCAATGTGTGTACCGTAAAATGGAGACCAGACCTGGCTAGCATACTGAAGAAGTGGTGTCACAAAGCAAGTGTACAAACGCAATGTTATGACAGAATTCGAAAACTCTCGGGACCAAAGTTTTATTAAGCGCAGCATAGAACTACTCTTTGATACCATGTAGTTTATATATGGGAATCAAAATTCAATCTGTGATCGCATTTGACACCCAAGTCATAGACAGAATACACGCGGCGAATCGTGGAATCCGAGAACTCATTATGATAACTGATTGGTTTCAGATTCCTATAGAATGTCATAACCTCACATTTGTCGATATTGAGTACCAAATTATTGCTCTTGCACCAATTGTAAAAATTTTTAAGGTCACCCTGTACCTGTTCACAATAGTTAACAGATTTAATCTTAACATGGTCAGCATAAATCAAGATCTTACAGTATCTCACAACAGAGACAATGTCGTCAATAGACAGAATAAAGAACAACGGGCCCAAGTGACTCCCTTGAGGTACACCAGACGAAGCCTTCAATACGCTTGAAATGGAATGACGGAATAAGATTTGATATGTTCTGTTATCTAAAAAAGATTCCGTCCATTTTATAAATATGGGGGGAAACCCATACTTTTCCATTTTAAACAGTATCACCGAGTGAGATAACATGTCGTACGCCTTACTAGAGCCTGTATAAATACAACCTGTATGATAGAGTTTTGCAAACCCGCAAATGGTATCCGAGACAAATTCCAACAAGTTCCATAAAATTGTTGTCAAAGTTTAAAAAATGTGTAAAAAATGGTAAACTTCGAAATTTTTTCGACTGTGGACAGATTTTCATTGCAACGAAATAAGAAACATACGGTTAGATAGGCCTCTCTCTTCTTTCATATACCACAAACACATCGACATCGTATAAAAAATGGCGGAATTATAAATTATTATATACATATAACCTAGCGAATAACGGGTTTTTAGCCTAAAATGTTATTTTGACGATATATGTTAAATTTCTAAAATGTTTCTAACTGTAAAGCCCTAGATACAATGAGCGCCGCGCGTTTTTTACGCGCCGCAAAATGAGTTTGAATCAATGGTTTTCATATATAGCTAGAGCCAATGTAAGCCGCGCCACTTTGGGGCGCCGCAAAGTTTGATCAAACTTTAAACTTTACGGCGCATTGTTTTTTTCTACATTTGTTCCTCGTTTCATTTTAAGAGAACGAATGATATTACTGAAAAGTTTGAAATAAAAAATTTCACTTCTTTGGTAATAGTTTTTTAATAAGCCTTTAGGGCAAGAATACTTGCTTTAATTATCGTACTTAATTTTTTTTATTCATTTTTAAATAATTTTCACAATTTCACAGAAATAATCAACAAACCTTAGATAGTTTGAACTGTCAAGTGTAAAAAAACGCGCGGCTCTCATTGTATCATAAACACCACAAAGCGGCGCCATAAAAAAAACGCGCGGCGCTCATTGTATCTAGGGCTTAAAGGCCAAAACAGTGAGAGCGACACAACAATGTTGGCAACTGTTGGCGATAATGTCGCATTTAAAACACAGTGAACGCGACTCGACAAATGTTTTTGACAGCTATCTCTGTTTTATTTATTGTAAAAGAAATGGCAAAAAGGAAAAAATTAAGGAAAATCGTTAGTATAGCTTATGCGGCATACTTAAAATTGCAAAACTTAAAGAAAAAACTAAAAAGAATACTAAGAAGACATTTCTATACATGGGATGACGTTTATTGCACAACTTTACTTTTTCCCTCATTTTCTCTATTAATTCCTCCTCAAAACCCATAATTTGTCAAACTAATAAATGAAATTAATTTTATACAAGTTTTTAATAACTAGTTTATTTACTATTATCTTTTAATTTACTATGTTTCATTAAAATATCTAACTCCACATAACATGAATGTCAATTATTCACTATCCATACAGAAATGTCAATTATGTTGGCGACTAATTTAGAGATTTTCCCAAACATTTTGTTGGTAACTTATCGCGTCGTCCTCATTGTGTTAAGTATATGGGACTTCCATATATTCGAATCTTTGACAGCAACCAATTTACGACGACTTTGTTGTGTCGTCCTCACTGTGTTTTGGCCTTTAAGCGTTAAAAAGTTGTTTTGTTTTGTTTGTTCTTTTTTTCTTTTTCTTTTTTTAATTACGATTTTCAGTCACTAAGGGAACAAATTATTTTTGGAAGTAGATTTGAGAATAGCTTTGAGAATAGGTTAAGAGCTTATAACTCTTTATCGACTACAGCTAACACAGTTGTGCTAACTACCGTTTTGCTAAAAGAAAAATAGAGGTGAAAGTAAAAAATCCGAAATTAAACCACCAAAACTCCGAAGAGGAGAGGGGTACGGGGCTGAGTGAGCAGTCATTAGAAAGGTAATCAAGGTCGGCATACAATAAGTCCTTAATTGTGACCATACGCAATGTACTTTTTTAGATACAGGCTGTTTTGTGAAAGACTAGCATAATTACTCAATCACACTGTATCTCTCAAACGGTTGATGTGGACCCCCCCCCCCCCCCCCCTGTCATAAATTTTTTTCTTTTTCGTCTAAATGAGTATACTTTCACCTCCTACGCTATGGACCACTTAGACGGAAGCACCATGTATAATGGTTCTACATAGCCTATTTTTATTGTGAAAGCAAAAGCTGTCCAACAGTGAAAGTTTAATCGAAATCGGTGTAAAAAGTGGTTTTCGAGTTAATCTAGAACACACAGAGTTACACATTCACATGTGGCTGACAATTTTATATGATAGTATATACCTACAGGTGTACTGAGTGTTTGCTATAGCTAAATCTTTTATTTGTTCTAAGTTTTATATGTATGTAAAGACACGTCTTCAAAGTTTTTCATGATTAATTTCAAAACTTATTTAATTCCAACCTTGTGCGGATAGCATATGTATTTCGGAGACATAGTTAAGGTCATATAATCGCGACGTTCCCTTTACCTGTAGAATTATAAATTATTTTCACAGATTTTTTAGATTAAAGCTGATAAAGCTACTTTAAAATTACCTCGAATAGTAGATACTGCCAGAGATTTCTGCAGGTAGAAGAGCTTTGTTGCAGCAGCAGCCAATACAATGTAGAGAAAGAGCTAAAAATACGTCAGGTGATCAGGAGGGTTTCTGTCAGCTTCAATAAAATAGAAAGGAATACTTTGTAAATAATCAGCTTCCAGTAGGCAACACCACGGTGGTGAAAATAACCGCAACCCAATACAAATTTTGTACTAGAGCAGAATATAAATGTAGGTCAGTAAAAAAAATGTGATGTAGCACAAAAGGCTAGGAATAATTTTGTGGTTTCGAGTTAAATTCAATATAATCAGCTGGAATTTAGCTAAGTAAAATTGACACACACCTTGAAATTTTATAAGTTCATGCATTCTTATGGTGCTAATTTTTTTAGCAAAGAATTTTGTACCAATTAAGTACTAACTAACTACTAAAAACTAGTGATAAAAAATCTTTTTACATCGAAAAATCATTAAAAAAGAAATTTCTTTGCAAAAGATGGCGTTTCGTATCGGCAGAAACCGATTACTCATCAATACGGCTTGATTCCTGCCTGCCATATACGCCAAACGAACAAGTCACGTCAAGTGCTTTCGCGCTTTAAAAGTTTTTTCTTTGGTGTTCCTTCCTTGGATTTTATTAGATGATTTTTCACATCCTTCGGATTGTCTGGTTTAGGGCGTTGGGGTTCGATGTCTTCTCTTTTCTTCTTTTTGATCATTGGTTTGGTTATCGCTCACCTTTCGTGTTGTTGTTGGTTCTTTTTCTTACAGCTGCTGCGCCACATCAGCTGTAGTTAATGAATTTCTCGCAAGAGTTTGTTATTAAATTTGGAATGGACTGGGAGAGAGTAAGGATTGGATATGGTTTGGGACCATTAGGAAGTTAAGGACTGGGGAGTTCCTATATTGGCAGGTTTTATCAGAGACATTCCCTAGTTCTTGAGTGGGTTACTTCGGATTATCCCCTGTAGCAATCTTCTTTAGTAGCATAGAAACTTATTCTACCTTCGTTGAGGTAGATGTTTCTATCATCCGGTTGAGCCAAGAGCAAGGGTGACAGGTATTTGAAGTTTGCCGGTATTAGAAGATCTGGCAAGTTGTTTATGAGTGGGTTTGAATGGATAGGGATTTTCTCAACTTGCTTTTCGGTTTGACCGATCAGATACTCTTTGATAGGAGGTATATTGGCTGCCTCGTACAATACATCGTTGCGATAGTAGTAGTTCTGTGCAAGCTCTAAGGATCTATCTTTCGAGCTTGCTAAGGCGGTTCATATAAGTGAGGGAAATTATGTGCCATATGGGAAAGCAATAAGTGATGACAGGCCTGGCCTTATTAGTTGCTTGTACATGAGTAGTTTTGTCTGGGTAGTGAGTCCGTCCCTGACATTGATTATAGGGCTTATAAGGCTGTACGCGAAATTGGCTTTGCTAATGGTTGCTTTAGCATGGTTATTGAATCGTAGGAATTCATGGAAATTTACGCCTAGATATTTCGCTGTTTCGCCAAATGAACGAGCCAAGCTGACCTCATATACGCACTCAAAATAATTTTTAAGTATGAATTATATGAGGCGAAATACTACGTAGCAGCAAACTCGGTCAATTTCATATTGACCAAATTTGCTATGAATTTATTTCATAGCTGTACGGTCTAGTAGAAGTTCAGAAGGTACCGCGTGATTTATAAAAATATACCGAAATATCTCGGAAACCGTTAGTATTTCTCTCCCCCACCCAAACAATTTTTTACTTGTCTAAGCATGACCTATCCATAGCCATTGGTTGTAACAGCACACATACGTGTGTGTGTTTCATGTTTAACTTGAACTTTCTATGGACATATTCTGCACCTTTACCTTTCAAAGAGAGCTTACATAATCCATAAAAATTCTATCAATAAAGCAAGGATATCCAAATTTGGAATTGAAATTTATATATGCTTCATAAAATCACCTAAATACGACTATTTCAAAATTTCAAACAATAATTCTGAATTTATTTAGTAAGGAGACCTCTCAAACCACCACCAAATTAGAGATTAAATTTCTGCGTACAAATAATCCTACAAACAAACACTTCAAGTCTTATGAATTTGGCTAATCTAAAGATAACAAACTTATCTGGATTTTCTGGATCAGTAGGTACCTACCTACTACTTTAATTCTTATGTGCTAAGTGAAAAATTTCCCATAATGATTTCTCGGTTTTCATAGAACACATTTCACAACGAAAATTTGCATTCCGTCTGATTCCCATGTAATTCATCACAACCCACGCAATTTGTAAATCATTTATGTAAGAGGAAACGATTTTCTGAATGAAATTCATCACCTTTAAGAGGTTCTTCTTTGTTTTGTTTGCTCCAGAAATTTTTTTGATTTAGGGGAAGTTATATAAATGTCAGAATCTTAAATAGGAAAGACTTTCTTAAAGAAAATTCAGGTAATTACATGATGGGAACAGACAGGCATCATTACTGCGACCTTTCAGACCGTTTTTTTTCTCTCATTGAATAGAACCATTTACTTATCTGGAAATTTTCTAGATTGTCCCTTTCTTCCTCATTCGCTATCCAGAATCCCTTATTCATTATATCAATACCATACCTGTTAAGTCTATAGGCTTAATCATAAAATCAGGGAAGATGCCGGTAGAAATGATAGGACTGGAAAAATTTTCGTGAAATGTCAATACTTAATTTTATTTATCACAATTTTTGCCTGAAGGGACACCACTAATTTAACTGCCAACAAAAAAATGTGATTTTCGGGAATTTATTAAAGGAAAAGTATCGCATCGAATTCTTTGAAATTTCAAGGATATATTTGTGTATAAATTATGTATTAACAGAAATTTTTTTGAAGGAAAATATTCAATTTTTAGCGAGTTATGCTCCGTCACTTGACTCTAAAAAAAATTCTCTCACTGCTGCAGTGATTGCGGCCTGCAGATTTCCGGAAATCAAAAATTAGAAAAAAATCGTTAAAATAGAAGATATTGCCTGTGCAATGTGCAGGATTGTGAAAAACAATTAAAATCCAACAAAATTGTGGAGTTTTGAAGAAAAACGTTGCAAATTACGGTTAAAGATCTGATGGTTTTTTGCATGGCAAATTGACATTTTTTATCCAATGGAAAAACTGGAGTGTCATTGAAGGTATACAAGACTATCGAAAAATGCAAAAAAAAACTGTTTTTTGAAGGTGTCCCACTAGTGGTGCCCCTTACTTAACCTAATATAATTCACTAAGCCATTCAAATTTTTATATGTTAATTAATATTAATGTTAAGATTACGGGCGACTAGGCCTACATGACCATGCGGACACCTCGAACAGAGTTGATCTATTCTGTCCTCCCCTAAAGTGGTTGGGTTAAATCCATCTTTTTTACAAGCTCTATTATTGCTTTTGGGGTTAAATTGGAACTTGGAGAGACAAGTGCTTCACTATTGATTTGCAGCCTTAGCCCAGTGGCGTAACTACCGGGGGTTTTGGGTGTGCGAAAAACAAGGGCCATGGAATCCAATGGCCCACGCTCCAGAGAGAAAAAAAATTATTTACAGGAAAAGACTCCCAAGAATAGAATGAACCAAAATCGTTACATGTTCCTTGAATATTTATTTCAACTTTTTAATCTTAATATATAAAAATTCCATGTCACTGTGTTCGTACACGCTAATCTCCGAAACCGTCCACCCGATTTCAATGAAATTTTGTGAATGTATTTAGTTGGTTCCAGCTTGGAAAATAAGAAAGTTTCGGACACGATAGATGGCGCTGTTGTCGAGGTCTAAAAAAACTGTCCGAGAACTCTTCGAGCTGATAAGCTGAAATTTTGCACACGACGTTTTCACCCCCCTTTTTGGTGTTGCCATACAAAAATTTTGTCTTTCACTGTATATTTGGAAACTGCTGGAAAACACGTCTACGTGGAGAGCTCATATTTTGTGCACGGCGCATTTAAAAAAATGTAAATTTAAGTTCAAAAATGGGACAAATCGGGCAACTCTTTCGTATGGTTACCATACAAAAACTTAGTTTTTAACTATATATTTTGGCACTGCATGAGAAGTCGTCGACGTGCAGAACTAAAATTTGATACTTGGTGTTTTTATAGCATTTTTAAATAAAATTACAAAAATGGTCTGAATCGGGCAACTCTTCTTGATGTTGCCATTACAAAACTTTGGTTTTTCATTATACATTTGGAAACTCTCGAAGAATGCGTCGACGTGGAAAGCATAAATTTTGTACAGGGCGTTTTCATAAAAATTGCAAATACAGTTCGAAAACGGGAACGATCGGGCAACTCCTTCATAGAGTTGCCATACCAGAATTTCGTATTTTATTATATATTCGGGCACTTCATGATAGCGCGGCGACATAGAGAGCTACACTCTCCCACACATATGAATGTATGCATGCACACCCACACACGCACACACACATACAGGTACAGAGTAAAAACCTAGAGTACGGAATCACGTGATCGAGTCTTATAATATCTTAGATATTATTTATCTCCAACCAGCCAACCCCACCCCCACCCTTCTAGGTATTTATATTATCACCGGGCAACGCCGACGGGCTCCCATTAGTAACATATAAAGTAATTCATTCGTCATATTCGCTTATGAATTGATGAAAGATAAATACAGAAGAATGATCATTTTTCGTGAGAAAATGGTGGGCTTGATTAAATCAATGGCATTGATTTGGATAAGAAATGAATGATTTTGCTTAAACGATCTCTCGAGACGTTTGTTTTCTTCTCATATTACGTTAATCAGCGCTGACTGAAATTCTTAGTTTGGATGTTGAAAATGTAATTGCAATTAAAAATGTGAGTATAGTACATGGGTCCAGATTGAATAATTGCACACGGGCCGACAGAGACATAATTACGCCACTGCTTAGACCTGAAAGCGTTAGACACTTACATATTACATGCATTAAGGTTTTGTCTTCCTCTTCGCACAGTCGACACAGTTCAATGTCGGATTTGCCAATCTTTCTCAAGAAGTGATGAAAGGGGTCATGACCAGTGACTGCGTTAGAAAACAGTCTAAGCGACTGTCTGCTAAATTCAATAAGTTGGCACGTCTGGAGATGATAAGGGTTGAAGAATTTTTCGCCTGCCTCATACTGGGCGTGCTACTCCAAAGAAGATTCACTTGCCTGTTTTCCCACTTAGCCAGTTCCCCCCTAAACTCATCTCCGGTTTTAACTTCATATCCTACTTAATAATACTTCAAATTATAACTCATAAAAAGAAAATTCAATAAAATACAATAAAAGTACAAAAAAATCATCGATGAAATATGTCCACTCGGAGTTAACCTGGAAATATCCATATAAGAATCGTAATTAGAAACGATCTAACATTAACGATGAAAATATAATGAGCTACGCTTATCTGCTTATACGGGAGTTACACTAGGCGCAAGATCTAGTCTCGATCGTTAGGGAGGAGAGCCGGTATAAAGGACATTAATACTTCAAGTATTATATTATTCAAATGCTTAACCTAATATCATCAAAATTCAATTAAAAGAAACTAAAAACTTCTAACAATAATTCCAATAAAAATTCAAAAAAAAAAAAAAAACCTAATGCTGGCCACGCAGTCCATCACCCTTGTATTAATTGTTCTGAAATAAGTAGAAGAAGAACAGAATAAACTTCAATGGTACAAGTGACACTGCTACTACGTAAAATCAGAAGGGTAGCAAAATGCTTGGTGCTAGTGCGTGAGAGCAAAAAGGTAACGAAATGCTCTTTGCTATTGCGAAGGATAGCAAAATGCTTGTTTAGACAGAATAAGACACTCAGTTTATCGCTGACCAGAATTATCTTCTGTAAAAAAGGTAGGACACACGATTCTTTAAACTCAAATCAGCTCTGATACAGATCAACTCTGCCAAAAGAATGGTGACATCTACAATCAGATTATCTCCAACAAATAGAAAATACCTGCCTCGACCTAAATATCAGGCCATCCAATTCGGCTGCAAGCCCCAACACTCCACTTTTCACGCTTTGCTCAAATTGCTCTCCGATTCCACAAACGCCCTCAACAAAAGGGAGCAGATAGTATCCTGCTTCCTTGAATGTAGAGGAAACGTTTGACTTAATTTGGACAAACGGGTTGATTTTCAAAATTATAAACCACGAGTTCCTGCCTTATCTCACCCGGGTTATACATAGCTTTCTTTCATCTCGGAATTTCTATATAGAAATCGAAAATACCAAGTCTCAGGTAACATCAGTCAGTTCTAGTGTCCCCCAAGGTTCGGTCCTCGGACCAACTCTATTCAATGTTTTCACTTATGATCAGCCTTCCAACGACTCAAATTCCACCATACTGATGACTCACTTACCTACACCCACTCCATGTCAGCCAACTTGAGCCAAAGTTGAGCGGCTGGTTCTCAAACTCAATGAGTTCTACAGAAAGTGAGGCATCAAAATCAATCTGAACAAATCTGAAATGATGTGCATCCGAAACCCCTCCACAAGGGATAGACCCAATCTCGCCACACGATCCAACAACATCGAAATGGAAATCAATAACGAAAAGCTTCAGCCTTCAAAGAACACCAAATACCTTGGTGTTTCTTTTAATAATCTGTTAAAATTCAACAATCACGCCAAGCCAACCATGAGGAAAGCCAACTACGCTTACTCCTTACTCAATCCTATTATCAGAAGGAGAAACGGACTCCCGAAGATACAAAGCTGCTTATATATAAACAGCTCTTCCGCCCAATTATCTGCTATTGCTTCCTCATCTGGCACAATATTTCGCTATCTTATATGAAGCAAATCAGCGCCCTCGAAAGAAAGATCCTAAGGTCCTGTACAGGTGTGTACAGGAAACCTAACGGATACTACTTTCCCAACACCTTTTTGTACGACAGTGCAAACAACACTCCAATCTAGTACTACCTCCTAACTCTCGCGCTCAAATAACTTGAGAACATCTCTCAACATCCAAACCCCCTCATTAGTCACCTTTCAATGCATCTCCTAGTTGAAAACTTCCATTATTTATCACCTCTTCACCTTACCAACTCAGAAACGAAAAACATTTATTACCTTGGCGAAAGATTTACTTTCTTCATTAGTAAATGAAGCCACCATCGTGGATAGGACACCATCCTGGCATCTAGATTATCGTGGGATTTATCAACACTGGACCATTCTGGACTTTCGGGATATTTCTCATCATGTTGGAAGAAACGTCAGTCTTCAATCGACAACAAGCCAGAGAAATCTCTAACATTTCACAACCTCCCACTCCCTTCCAACTTCCATATTCCTTTAAATCCACACATCCCAAAATTGTTAAACAACAAACAAGAACACAACAAGCAGTAATAATATTTCGACATCGCGTAACCTAAAGGTAATAATTAATCGAACAATTAAAGTGTGAAGTGAATCAAAGGCAAAAGTGAAACCTAGGCCAAAATCAAAGCCAGTACATAAATATTTTCAAATATCCTGGGATATCATTTCGGTTTATTATTTCGCCATAATTCGTTTTGTTTCGTAAATCGCGTGTGAAGAACTCTGATTTGATTTTGCGACATCTGCTGAGTTTCTTCAGCTTTATATAGTCGCTGTAACCCGTTATGTCTGTTTCTCCTCGTGGTGTTGCCATAGCGACATTTGGTTGAATTTTATTTTATGCGAAAACAGCTGGCTGACGTAATGTCACTGACTGTCATTATGAATTGATAATGCATAGAAGTGAGACGTGTATAGGATTTGAGTAAGGCCCAATGGACGCGTCGCGTTAGTACCCTTAAGCCTAGTATGAAAATTTAGTAAGCCAAAAGATATTGGCGAAAATTTATCGAATTTTTGCGAGAGCGATACTAAGGTCAACGCCCTAAATTTGCCTTTGGGTTTTGATTAGAGATGGCACCACTAGTAAGTCTCGTAAGATTGAGCCAGGAGAGAAGAAACTCCAGCTCCCATTTAGTGGAGCCCACAGTTTCGACTCTGCAACCAAGAATAGAAGAATGTGAGTGATTGTGGAAGTTTCTTTTATAACTGCGTGATGTGGCAGATAATAACGACAGATTCGTCCCGTTACGTTTCGTTCAGTTACATTTTACCGTACCAATACCATTCCACGAATAAAAGAAAGACTTTAAGTTCTCTGTAAAAAATCAATGGAATACTTTGCGGCGACTTGAGGTCTACTACTTCCACCCCGGAAGAATTTAAAAAAAGAAAAAACAGAAAAATTACGAGGAGCAAAGAGGCATCCCCTAATGTCATTGAATATTCATGAAAATTGTTTTTAGGGCAATTTAAAGCACAATTGTGAATCTGTTTATTTTTTGTTTGTGTGCACTGAAATTACATTTAAGTATATGGAGTTAGGAAAGGACAACATGCTATTAAGAAAAATCATTATAAGAGAAAAGAAATATCCCCGAGACACAAAAATAAATTGTTTTGGGAAATGTATAAGAAACACTGAAAAGCTACGAATGAAATCATACCCTTGCTCGCATTCTTTTTAATAGAATAAATGAAATCCCCCCTGGGACTGATTTACAATTCCAGTTGTTTTCCATAATTTCAATCTTCTTCTATCAGTTCCTGTCCAAGACTGAGCCAATTAATTAATAGCGTCTTAGGCGAAAACATTTGTTTCTGTCTTTTATCCACGAGATATTTTATACCAATAGGCTTCGGAAATTAAGTATACCTACGATGAATGGGAAATGCCTTTATATATGAAGACAAAAGGGAACTAAATGAGATAATTACGTTAAAATTACAAAAGAACAAAACCCTCATTAAAAAACAACGAAAATATACTCTCTTTACACGCTCTTTTTGCATCTTTTATGGGTAGTTGAACATAGACTTCGATTGTTTATTACAACCGTAATCAATTTGAAAAGCAATTAATGTAGAATTACGTCACACTTAAGGCCACGTTCACTAAGCGAAATATTTAATTGAGAGGCGATAATTAAATGATTTTTAGTACCTTCAGAGAGTGTATTAAAGGATCACACTTAGTAGTGAAAAAATAACACAAATTTAGTTATATTTTGATTTTAAGTATTTAACTTAAATTATTTTTTAATAAGTGGCTTACTGAATACGGCATTTAATCTCTGCGGGCTATTAAAGTGGGGGTTGTTTGTGTACATCAGTGATTCAGAATTTGTAGTACTCGATAGTATACCACAATGTGGTATTTTTACAGATACTAATAAACATGGTCATCTTCCGACTTCCCCCAGTATTTCAGCAAGGATATACTAATGTGGTAGGGCCCATCTCAGCTGCACCAGAACCATTGAGGTATATGATTGTCATTAGTATTAATATCGGAGTTTGTATCCAAACCTTCAAAGACACACCTGACGGTATCATGCAATTGGTCTTTATCCTTAGAGGTTTCAAGATAAATATCTGATCGGAATATAGTAGAAAAAGTCATTTCTGCTAGCTGCAATCAGTTTATTGTTTTGAAGTGACCCCAAGTACAATTGTCGAACCAAAGTTCACTCATTAACTTTCTTTGACTCGTTTCTTTTTTCTTTCTGTCTTTCTTTCTTGCTTTCTTTCGTGGAACTACCCCACACTATTCCTTTTACCTGTTTACTTTACTTAGTAGACCTGATCCCGCAAAATATCTATCGTTTATACCTTAGATGTCAACGCTCATCAGTTTACAATTTTACATTTACATTTACACTTTTATCAACGCTCATCAGTTAAAAAAATTTTAGTACCGGTGCGGGCAGAGTCTTTTATGTTAACTAGCATAACTTTTAGTCTATCAGCTCATCAATAAATTGGCATGGATACTGATCTGTATGCCTGAGTGAAAGGGAGATAAACCAACCAATCATCATGAGCTCATTAGTGCATCATGATGATTGGGGTACCAGGGCCCTGGTGGACAACGTTCATGAGTTTACAAAATTTTAGTACCGGTGCAGGCGGGGGCTCTTATGTTAACTAACAAAAATTTTTAGCCAAGTACGACAATATGGATGTACATTAGTCTGGTAGCCGGCGCTAATCAGTTTACAAAATTTTAGTACCGTTGCGGGTACGGGATATTATGTTAACTAACATAACTTTTTAGTCAATGATTGTACGCTATCTAATTCTTTTACTGAGCTCCTCATCTATCAGCTGACCAATAAATTGGTATGGAAACTGATCTATGCGTCTTCAAAGTGCGGCATGAATTTTATGTTTCTTCTTCATTCCTTTGTGAAAAGCGAAGCGAGGAAAATGAAATGTAATTTATAGTGAAGTGTAATTGAGTCGTCCAGTTCCAATTAACTTTAAGTATTTTTAAATCATGGCTAAGTAATTTTCCATATTTTTATGGATAGTAATTGGATAGTATTGTAATAATAATATTTCTTTATGTTATGCAGGCATATGACATGCGTGATAATAACAAATCTGTTATTTTCTCAATTTAAAAACTATATCACCCCTGAGGTATTTGATTTACTCACCGATGAGAATCATCATAACACTCAGCGATGAGGGATTTGATTTATTCACAAGGTAAATCATTGAATTTCTCATCATATGAATGCGAAGTTAAATGAGTTTAGTCCCGGTGCAAGAACAAAATTCAGTATTAAATTCATCCAACCAATCATCATGAGCTCATCAGTCTAGTCATGATGATTGGGCTACCAGGGATCTTTGGTAGACAAATCATGATGTATTTACTTATTGATAGATACTGTGCATGAATATTCCATCTCTTTCATTTATTTAGAAACGTACACTGTGCTTCTCTTTTGTGCATTTTACAATATTACGAGTAGATGAGCATTTCGATGAGCATATAATGAGTGTCACGCTGAGCTTATTAATGAGAATGTCAATGATTGTCATGATGATTTCATAAATGAGAATTTGATCGCTTTCATATATTTTTCCGAATTCAAACTCCGGTTGCAATTCAAATCAAACTCTGATAAATTATAAAAATCAATTTACCTATGAAAATGTCATTCAGACGGTGATGACAAGAATAAATATTTATTTATTGGTAATTTAATAAGGAGTAATTTCATGATATCCAATGAGCCCTTCGATGAGATTTACTGAACGCTCATCGAAACGTTTATCTTGACTTAATTTTCTATGTTTCTTCATGAATTGCAAACACCTCAAATTAGTATTGGTTTACATATGTAAAAACTGCCCCTTGCGGTGCAAGAGACAAAATAAAGCTGTGAACAATTTCTACCAGGAATATATATGTTTCCATTTTGATATTCTGTGACATTTTGATGTAGATATATTTTAATCTTGAGGTACTTTCCACCTTTATTCCGCACCTGCGATGTGTTTAAATATATTTTTTTTAAATCCACATTATTAAGAATTTAAGATTTTAAAAAACCAGACATAATACTTTTACGCTATTTCACTCCTTTTTGCTTACTTTATCGAACCGCCTTTAAAATACGAAGAAAATAAGTTTAAAAGACTTTGCAGAGATATGGAAGCTACCCAGTAAAAGGTCCTGCACCAGTTCTTGTTTTCAAACTAGTTATACATAATATATATCAATAAGTCCATGAAGGTGTATTCGCAGAACGCCCATATAATCGGCCCAGCACATTGACCCACCCACTTAGAAAGAGTTGAAGATTTTTCTTAATATTTCATGAATCACTTTATAACTCTCGAATGATACACCCTATGAAGATGATTTGGAATTTGATCCTTCGAATTTTTCTATGGTCTACAGCTTTTTCTTCTCCTCCTTTAATTGAAGTTATGGCTTAACAAAATTAACACTTCTGAAATTTAACTCACTTTTTTTTGTAATTTACCCTACTATATTTATAAAAAAAACACGTCATCCATAATAGTTTTTCCTATAAGACGACATGTAAAGCTCGATGTCCAAAATGGAACCTTGTTTTTTGTGTTCTTTTGAGTTTTTTCAATTTTGGATAAAAATAAGAGCTAAATAAAAATATAAACTGAGCTAATATTCGGAAAACGGAAGGTAGGATGGCACCACGGATTATTTATTTGAAAAAAAAAAATCAACATCATTAGGTCTATTCACGTACTTTTATGTTTCAGTACAATCAAAATGTGACATTTTGTTCAAAGCTGGAGCAGTTGGCTTAGAATTTAAAGCAACAGGTTACATAAGCACTATATGTCACTATCTGTCTCACTCACACTTCATGGAATGACTCTCCGTCTCACTCAAGCTAGAATCTTAAAGTTACGCTCTTAAGGCAAGCTTTGGGTACACTAGAATCAATTTTAGTAGGTGAAAAGAAAATTTTCGAAACTGGGTTTCTTGAAGAAAAAAACTTTTTTTTCCGTAATCTAAGAAATAATGTAGCAAGTGTTGTACCATTTGAGAATCCTTATTAAATGCGTCAACTTTTAAAGGTACTTGCCAGACTGGCGTAGTACATTTTTTTTTTCAGTACAGTCAGTTAAAGTTCAACGAATTATTAATTTTATATTGTTGGTTCGGCAAAATGTGACATTTTCTTCCAAGTTGGAGCAGTTGGCTTAGAACTTAAAGCAACATGTTACATAAGCACTATTCGGGATTACATAAGAAAAATAAAATTGAAAAAAAGTAAAGATTTGTAGCAACAGGAGCTAAAAAACCATCACAAGGTGTACATTTTCTCGAAAACAAAAGAAATGCCTATAATTTGAAAAATACATGACTGAGATTTTTTTTTATATTTTTCTGATCACTGTTACGATTTGGTCTATCACCTGGTTCCGGCTTGTCGTCGACTTACGGGACACCCTGTATAAAAGAAATGATCCCATTCTAAGAACATGCAACTTTTAGCTAGTTTATTAATATTTTATTCTTTTACTTTACGCAGCCAAAATGACTTACATTCTAATTATGCTTCGAAATTATTATTCGAATTTCATATACTTTTCATACAATTTTTAGGATTACTTGCTTTTAAATTTTCCAATAGAACCCTTCGAAAAAGTATTTTCATGCTCCTTTTCATTTATCCTCCAGCAATGAGACTCACTCAGTCAATTGTTGTCTTCTTAAAATATTTCTTTTGAATTCCTTAATTTCTTGACATTTTCTATCCCAAGTACTCTAATTTAGTCTATATTTATATCCATCTATGAGTTCCAACCCCTTCATCATATTTGCCTTCTCTTTTTCACGGTCATAGTGTACAATATCCATGCATGCATCAACTGAACCATTCATATGAGTATTTATTCGAAGTACTCATTTCAAGGACAAGTAAGGTAAGCATGCAAGTGAAGAGCATAATTCTTAACGTCCCATTAGTATGACATCCTTTCTACTAATAACAATGTGGGAAATGTTGGATTAACATATTAAAAGTGGGTCCCAAAGGAGGTAACCCCCTCGCTTAAACTAATTTATTTAACATATTTATAGTATAAGTCCAACCTTAGTATTATGCATAATATTGTGTGAAAAAAAGATAGGGTAAGCTCGGGAAAATAATGTGAGAGTTTTTGTTTTTTTTTTTTTTTGATACAAGATACGTTTTATGACACCAACGAAAAACTGAAGAGCTTGAGATTTAGACCTAATGTGTCACCTTCAAAGTGGGATTATCTTTTCTTGTAGTATTATTACATCTTTATTGTAATATAAATAAAAATTTCCTTTATTATATCCTAAATGATTAAATCATAGAAAATATTAAGTTTGTCATTCCGTTTGTAAGTCGTAACCCTCGAACCCAGAATATACAAACCATGAAGCATTACTTGAATAAGAGGATACCGGACCGAATCTCCCTCTTGAAACGAGAAAAGTAAGATGAACAGGAGAAAATTTGTTTCACCTTCTCGAAGTGAGAAAAATAAGATAAACAGGATATAGTTCGATTCATCTTCTCGGAACGAGAACGAATGACAGCTTTCTTCATTCTCAAACCGAAAACCTTTTGGAATCGGTTTCACTGACGAAGTTTGTTTTCATCATTCTCGAATTATATACTTCGATTTCGTTTCGATTTCATCTCGAATTGTTTGCTGGGTATGCAACCATTGCGATAAAAACGTGCTTGTTTTGGACCCGACCATTGCCGTCTTTATGTTCCAGGACATGACACAAAGCAATCTTGCTTTTTTTTTACCTGCAAAAGTACAAAATCATACTGGTCTAATACATTCATAGAGCGATTTTGCTTTGCAAAAGTACACGTAATCGTACTACTCTAATACATTCACGGCCTGGAACAAAAGAAGATGGCAATGACCCTACCATCTCCGATTTGGATGAAACTTTCACAATTTGTAACGAATACCATAATATCTCACCATATCTGTTTGTTTTCCCCTACCACCTAACAAACCCTCCCCCGAAATGCTGAAACGTTAGTTTCAAAAACACATATCTCAAATGCCAAATTAAACTTAATACTTTATATTTTTTACAAAAAAATGCAGCAGTACCGAACGAATTTTTGTTGTTGTTAATAATAATTCTTTTTTTTTTACAAAAATAATTTATTCACTAGTGAAAACTTGTGGCACTTTCTTTTATTTTTTTATTTTGAAGCTAGAAAACTTATCTAGATATGTGTGTTCAAAAACTTGCGATAGTCTTCGGTTTCGTTTTTGAGATATGAAATTTCAAAGCAACTGTATACCCAAAGTAACCTATAGCACTGCAGTGGGAGAATGTATCGTTTTTTTTTCTACTGGGGACCTCTTTCACGTTTTTTTCGTATTTTGAATGTGAAGTTAGTGGCCTTATCTATCTACGTATAAAAAATTGCGATCGTTTTTCGATTCGTTTTTGCGATATTAATTTTTAAAGTCACTGTACACCCAAAGTAAGCAGTATGGGAGAAAACCACCCCCTAAAACAATCTCATCTAAATATTTTCCGATGCAAAAATTCTTTTTGCTACTTTTTTCAAAAATATTTATGTTTGAATCCATATTTTTGCTAACTGATATCACCTCTCGGGACTTTCTTGAACCACTTCCAACATGTTAATATAGGCATATTAATCCTTGGTTGGTTTCTCTACTATTTCAAAATAAGAATACAAAAAAGTGTTTTTTTTTTGTTTTTGAAAGAACATGCTATTATTAACAAAAAATCGTTCTATACTGCTACATTTTGTTATAACAAAAAAAAGCATTGCGCTTCATTTGGCATTGGAATCAGAAATTTTTTTTGAAAATGACGTTTCATTTTAAAATCACAAAATTTCTAACCCCCAAGCGAGGGGTTGGAGCATGGAAGGGTACAAACTGTGAAAGTTTCATCCAAATCCGAGATGATCGGGTTACAAGGTGATCGGTTTTGTGCGGAATGACTGATAAAGGTTGGAAACCCCTGACGATAAATGGTTCATATTTTTACAATTTCAATGTAATATAACCTAAAATATGAAAATATATTTTGTGAATTTACAACGTTTTAGCTACTTTTGTGCATAAGAAATCGACAACCCTTGCATGAAAAAATATTTTAGTTATTAGGTAATTGTGAAATATTGTTAGAAATCTATATTTCAGTTTTTATTAAAATCGGTAAATGGGTTTAAAAGTTATTTTCAATTTGCGAAAGCTATCTAAAAATTCAAAAATTACTCACTCCTGGGAGGTGTATGCTAAAATAAAAAATAGCTCACTAATGAATGGGTTAAGTGAAGGGAAAACTTATTTTCTGGTTTTTAGTGCGGATTTTGCAGCAGTCTTATTTAAAAAGAATTTCCTTTTAATTTTAGAGCATAAATTTTGATTTTATTAGACCTCTAGAGGAGGCGATCACCACCATCGGCCACGCTGAATTCGCCCTTCATACTACAATACAACTTATTGCCAATTAGGTATATGTATAACGTTGTAATGAAAATAATTATAAAGTTATAAAATTCTTATACATATACCTTTTAGTAATGGTTACTCTAAGTTATATAGACCGGTGATTGAAACATTTTCATCGCCAATTATAACACCATTAGTAACTTACTTCTATTATAACCATTAGTAACCCAAAAAAAACTCAAATATATCTACGTTACCAATTGGTATGTGGCAATGTATCCGCTGAATTGTACAGCCTTAGCAAAACTAGAACGTGCATTCAAGGCCTGCCTGCTCTATGCTTTCAGACTAAGACCCCGGTCTCATATAGCTTCAATCACTAATTTGTTACTGCCGGGACCAATGGACAAGGTGTACGAGCTCAATGCTCTGACTTTCATTTTCAGGAGCAGGCACGTCTCATTATCCAAATATATCCAAGAGAAAATGACTTGGAGTGGTCACGACAATTTCAGATTGGTCCTGCCCAAGTTTAGGACACACTTTGGAGGTAGACATATCTACCAAATTGGAGCAATCCTCTGGAATTCCCTGCCTAGACAGGTTAGATCAGGTGGCTCGATTGAGAGGTTCAAAGAGCTAGCGGTATAACACATTACTGACTAATTAATGAAAAAATAAACCAGATTATCCTATAAAAAAAAAATGTGAGATTGACTGCTGTAATGCCGGGTTGCATATCTCGGAGTCTTGGAGTCTATCCGAGCCATCAAACCTGCCCATTACTTTTTATTTTTATTCCAACAGACACGTTAAACAGAGTTATTGTTTTTGCTCTACAAGTTTGCCGTTTGTTTGTTCTTTGTTGTAATGCAATTTTTTTCTTCTTATACTCTAGTTATCAGTCACGCAGTTATCTTGGTGTAACACGCTTGATGCGTGGTTACTACTAGTCTAACATACCTAATATTTCACTTTTGCACATATTGTTTGGATTAATTACGCGTAATGTATCAGGGCATCTTTCGAGTTGAAAATGTTTTGGTAACTTTGTTACGTTACATATATCTCATATATTTTATACCAACATTAGTATTCTAGTCTAAGTCTTTAGAATCTATATTCAATGTATTTTTTGACACAACTAAAATCTTTTTCTATATTCTATCGTTTAATCATACCATTTGTTTTGTATTCAGTATAATTAAGAATTGTTAAATGTAAATCTTTGTAACATCGTAAAACCCATACACTAATTAGTTGATTGTACATTATTAATTTCTGTAAATTGATTTGGAAAACCAATTAAATAATTAATAAAATTGTAATTAGTAAAGTCAACATATAAAATTAATAATTTTTTCGCAGAAACAAAGAAACTGTTTGTTTGTTTTTAAGAATATGATTTTTTATATTAACGAATTTATGCAATTAATAAGTTCAACAAATAAATTAACAGATTTTTTAATATGATGTAACATTACAATTTTCTAAATTAACTAACGAATTACATTAGTTAATATGTATAATTTAATGCACCCATAAGTCTTACTGAGTTTATCATTTCGCTGATAACGCATATTGTTAATAAAGAAGAAATGAATGGACACCCACGCATAATATTTATGTATTAATGGTTATTTTGATTTTTTCCGTCTGTCGATAACTCGAGAAAGCTTTGACTTAAAGAGTTAAAATTCTGTATATGACATTTTCGAAAAATAATAAATATAATTTTAAAATCGGAATAAATCTTGAGACCCGTGGTGTTGTCATACAAAAATTACAATAAGTTAAGTGTACTGGGAAAATGTTTAGCGCCAATTTGCTCTTGTATTGAGAAATTACCTGCGAAATTAATTATAACCATTTTTACTGTCGCTTCATCGTTTTAGAAACTTATGCGTAAAACAATTAATTTAAACCATAAACACATTTGTTGAATCAACAAATCTGAACTTTTGCTTTGACATCTCTTTTTTCAATATCAATTTCGCTTGGACATTTTAAAACTCAATTTGTAATTTCGACTTATACATTCGTGAAATCAACAAATCAGAAAATTTTTCCTCATATAATTCATACTCAGAACTTATACTGAGTGTATATATAAGGTTTGCTTAATATTTTCTTCAGCATAAGCAACTTACCGGATATTCTAATACCGGCAAATTTCAAATACCTGTCACCCTTGCTCTTGGCTAAATCTGATGCTAGAAACATCTACCTCCACGAAGGTAGAATTAGTTTCTATGACACTAAAGGAGATTACTACAGGGGGTAATTGCAAATAACCTCAAGAACCCGGGAATGTCTCTGATGCAACCTGCCAGTATAGGAACTTTCCAGTCCTTAACTTCCTAAAGATTCCACAACATATCCAATCCTCACTTCCTCCCAGTCCCTCCCAAATTTAACAACAAACTCTTGCGAGAAAGTCATTAACTACAGCTGATGTGGTGCAGCAGCTGTAAGGAAAAGAACTAACAACAACACGAGAGGTGATAAAAACCAAACCAAGGATCAAAAAGAGGAAAAAGCAAAACATTTAATCTAACTGAGGGCCAAAAATAAGCCCCAACGCCCTAAAGAAGACAATCTGAAGGATGTGAAAAATCATCTAACAAAATCCAAAGAAGGAAGACAAGGAAGAAATTTAAAAGCGCAAAAGCACTTGACTTGACTTTACTTGACTTTTCTTCGCCGTCTACAGCAGGCAGAAGCTCTCGGTCGTACTGATGAGCAGGCCATAACAGAGGGTGGGCCATGAGGGCCATTTGGCTCAGGCCCCGAGTTGTGAAAGGGCCTCTATTTATTTCCTAATTTGGTCACAGTAGGTGCGGAAAAATTAAGTTGAAATATTATTTTGAGTATTAATTTATTTTATTTTAACCAAAGATTTATAAAATATAACGATACAAAAGTTATAGTAAAAATTTCAAGTTATTGTTATATGTATGTATAAAACTTTTTTTCGTAGTAGGCCAATTGCATAAAAAGGAATATGTTGAACTCTGAAAAATTCAAAAAATTTTAACGTAGTAGGCCAATTGCATAAAAAAGAATATTTAATTTTCAATTATTAAAAATTTAACTATATTTCCTATTCAGTACAGTTTTAATTTTCCTATTGAGTATAGCTTTTGGTTCCGTACTATAAATTTTAGTGATTATAAAATTAGTGTTTTTTTTATTGTTTAGTGATATTTGTAATCTGTAAGTTTAAATGGAGTTAATATTAAAAATAGTTCTATTTAATTCATAAGTAATTAATTTTAGGAATATAATGAAAAGAACATATCCGAGTGGCAAAAGCCAAGCAAAGTCTGCCACGATTAACGAAATTCTTTAATAAAAAAAAACATCCCTGAACAGATTATCAATCAAACAGTCAATCCTGAAAATGAAACTACTCATGCTATTTCACAAATGGCAAATGTTATTGCGGATGTTAATGCTCAAATTTCGGTGGTTGAAAATATAACTTCAGAACAAATAGAAGATTCTTTGTCACCATTATAGATAATTGTTGATGATGCAAACATGGAAGAAAATTACGTGTCATCTAATCTACCTAATATTCAAGGAATTGAAGCAACAACTTCAATATCTGTTTTCAACGATGACGTCGCCTTACTTAACAAGAAAAATATAATGCAAATGGAAGATTTTTTGAAAATTGAACATTTTAAAATACCTGAAAACATCCCAAATGATGCTGAAAACAATAAATTTCCATATCGTCTGACGAAGAAGGTTTTAGCGAATGGAGAAATTTGCAACAGAGATTGGCTATGTTGGAGCAATTCAAAAAAGTCATTATTTTGTTTTCCCTGCTTCCTACAGGATACGAAATTTGATGCATCAGTTCTCGGTAGCCAATCAGGATGGGATATTTTAAGAGGATGGAGGAAATTGAAAGATCGCGTACCCGCTCATGAAAATTCAATTATTCATAAAAAAAATTATGTCCATTGGAAATCGGCAAGTAGATCTGCATTATTAAAGTCCTCATTAGGATCATCTCTACTGAAACAACTAAACTGTGAGGCAAGTAATTGGCACAAAGTTCTTCATAGAATTTTGGATGTTATATATTTCCTAAGTGAGCGTGGTTTGGCATTATTTGGTTCTAATGAGAATATTGGAAATTCGCGGAATGGAAACTTCTTAGGTATCATAGAATTGCTCAGTAAGTATGATCCAGTTTTATACGAACATGTAAAAAGTGTTCGTGAGTCACAAGACAAGCACAAACATCTTCAAGTTCATTATTTATCATCAAGAATTCAAAATGAATTCATTCAGATTTGTGGAAAATTTGTGCAAAGAAAAATTATTGAAGAAATTCTTGCTTCTAAATATTTTTCCATTATTGTGGATGCGACACCAGACTGCTCACACCAAGAACAAACGTGTCTTGTAATTCGTTATGTAAAAATAATAAATAATGCATCGTATTCAATTGAGGAAAGATTTATTACATTTGATTCATTTACACAAAAAAGAGGAATCGAAATCGCTACGCGAATTATTGAAATTCTTGAAAATTTTGGCCTTGATTTTAATTTATGCTTTGGGCAAGCATATGATAATGGTGCTAATATGGCAGGACAGTATAACGGTGTGCAAGCAGTGCTGCTTGAGCGTAATCCGAATTGCATTTTTTCCAGTTGTGGAAAACATACTCTTAATCTTGTTGGAGTTGACTCTGCTGAATCATGTAAAGAAGCAGTTACATATTTTGGGAGAATTCAACAGATGTATAACTTTTTTAGCAGCAGTCCTAGAAAGTGGGAGATTTTAAAGAAATATTTAGCTGTGTCACTTCATACAATATCAAAGACAAGATGGTCTGCTCGAATTGATGCTGTTAAACCAATTTACAATAATCAGTCAAATATTCTGGCTGCTTTAGAGGAGTGTAAGTCACTAAACCTTCCACCGCACGCACGTACGGAACTTCAGTCAATATTTGGATACATTCGAATGCATTGTGTTGACAACAATATGGCTTGAAATATTAACGTTATTGCAACAAACTAATTTAATTATTGAAGCACGCAATGCAACACTTGACGTCGAAATGGAAAATATTAACAATTTTATTGCAAGGATGAAGATAATGCGTGAAGAGTGGGGCAGATTACTATTAAGTTCAAAAGAGATTGCCGTACTTTCCAAAATTTCAACTTATTTTCAATTAACTCGTCATATTAGGTCACAGTTTGATGCTGAAGAACATTATAGAGTTAATGTTTTTATATACATTATTGATTCGGTTATTTCAGGCTTGACACGTCGCTTTGAGTCTTTACGCAAAATTTGCCAGACTTTTGGATTCCTTTGGATTTTTCAAACTTCATCAGATGAGGAAATAAAATCGAGAGCAAAAAATATGCACTTAAAATATCCAAATTAAATTTCAAATGAAATATGTGATGAAATGATATTTTTAAAAAATATTTTTGAAGTAAACTTTGATATAGAATCATCTCCAGCTAAGTTGCTGCTAAACATTTTAGAAAAAAACCTAATTGGATTGTTTCCAAATATATCAACAGCTTTAAGAATATTTTTAAGTCTACCTGCCTCCGTTGCTTCAGCGGAACGCAGTTTCAGTGTGTTGAAAAGTGTTAAAAATTTTAACAGATCTGCAATGAGCCAAGAACGGTTGAATGGGCTATCAATTTTACATATAAATTCAGATATTGCACGAAATATTGATTTTTCAACTATTATAAAAGATTTTGCTACAACTAAAGCTCGAAAAGCTTATTTCTAATTTAATTATTAATTTCATACTTTTTAAATAAATTAAAAATAATAAAAGAACTATGTAAATTTGTTTTTTTTTACTCAAACAAGAGGCCCCATATTTTTTATTGGCCTGGGCCCCCTCTCAGCTCTGCAAGGCCCTGCTGATGAGTACCTTATATAGAGTTTCTGGCCATACTGAAAGCTTTTTAAAAATATTGTTAGCCTACTGCGGGCAGATAAATCATATAAAAATTAAAATAATTAAATTCATGGCATTTTATTATTATGATCAACTAAAACATTAGTTGAACTTTACAATTTTATTGTACCTATATTTTAACAAATTCGATTATTTGATTACTAATGTATTCAAACTAATCTTTCAGTTGTTTTAAATAATCCTATATTCAAAATCAACCAAACAATTAGTTAATTTTGGGAATTGAATTTGCTGAAAGAGCAATATTAATTAGTTGATTATTCTAATAGTTGCTTCTAAAAACTGGAAAAAACAACGACTTTTTTAGCTGATATTCCTATTTTTCGTAACTCATTATGTAAAAATTAGTTAATTCAACAAAAAGTTAGTTGAAAAAACAAAAGATTCTCGGATATGCAATTCTGAAAGATTATCAAAGCTAACGTAACAAATAGTTGAATTCACAAATGTTATGACTAAACAAGATTAGTTAAATCAACTAATGCCAATAAGTTTTCTTAACAAATATGATTCGTAAGCTGAAAATCAACTGATATTATTTTTCGATGAAACAAATTCATTGACGTAAAGCAACTAATCTTTTTTTTTTCAGTGCAACATCTTAGGACGTGACTAAATGGTCCGGGTGGAAAATAAACAACTTTTCTATTCTATTCTATTCTATATAACCACTCAAAAAACTTTAATATATCTACGTACCAATTGGTAATATTATAAAACTCTTATATAACCACTCAAATTCTTATATAACTGAATAACCACTATATAATGCTTATGAAACAACATCACCATAAATTTCATATACCAAAAATTGGAAAAATTGTTTCTGTCCGAAAATTAGTTTTTAATGTTCGAAAACTA
Source organism: Dioctria rufipes (assembly GCA_963924295.1). NCBI lineage: Eukaryota > Metazoa > Arthropoda > Insecta > Diptera > Asilidae > Dioctria > Dioctria rufipes. The sequence continues at coordinate 33,711,009 of OZ002742.1, forward strand.
ACTAAGTAGGTATACGTAATTACGATGAATTAATTAATGAATTAATTAATGAATTAATTATTAGTTTAATTATAAAAAATTCATAGTTTTAATATTTATCAAATAAAATGAAAATAATTAATTATCCCGAAACTAGCGCATTTTTTTCTTAAATCTTGTACTTGCAAAAATGAAATTTTTGCACCAAGGAAATAAGATTGTCATCTGTGTCTGTCCTTTCTACCATTTCATACAACTAATCTCATTAAAACTTTCTACTCTCCAATAGAACTTTTTAACACCTTGCAAAAATACTCCATAAGACTCCTGAAGTCAAATAAAGTTTTCGAAAATTCCAAGAAACACACGAATTTCATTATTTATTTAATATTCAAATCCTGCCATCAATGCCAAAAATGGCTGGACAGAAAATGTTTAATTTACAAATAAAATCTCTTAAATTTACTACTTCTGTTTTAAAGCAAGGAAAGGGGTTTTTTTTTTTGTAATTTTTTGCTAGATTGTTTTTTTCATACTATCTAACACTGGAGTCCTTGTAAAACAGTGTTACGTTTAAGCTTTTCAGCTCTTTTAAACTTTTCACAATAAATAAAGAAAAACAAAAAAGAAAACTTACAAAATAAAAACAAAGACATTCTGGAAACTTTTTTAACTCTAGAGAAACTAACGTTTTTTTCCAAATTCAGTTTAACTTTAAGAAATTTTTAGTTGCGTCTTTGAATCGGCGGAAAAATTGTTCTTGTTCTTGTTACGAAATTTCTTAAATCTAAAAAAAAAAACAAAAGCAAGCCATGCGAACTTCAACTGATGTTTAAAGAGAAATTTTCAAAAGTAGGGTAATTTAATTCTGACGTAAATCGTAGTCATTATAAATGCACACAAGACTAGTGGTTGGTACTCTGGGGAGTTATGGACGTAGGTACTTGCTGCATTAACTTCACTCAACCGATCCATGAGTGGGAGTTAAGTTTAGGACTAACCTATAGAGGTATGCCGACCCAGAAAAATTCCGACCATGACCTTCTCACTCCCACTGCCCAGGGATATGTTACAGTGAATCTCCAAACAAGCAAAACTGTAAAATAGACTTACCTCAATGTCTATCTGCTCGTCTGAACTCTCAAGTGTGATGCTATTACACAGAAGAAATCTCATACAGGTAAGTGTGGATTTAGGTTTTTGGTTTTCACTCTGTGAATTGGATAATTCTATGTACATTAACTAGTTGCACTTACACACAAGGAATAAACACGCCACAAATTTTACAGTGTTGATACTTTTGCGATTTAATATAAGTTTCACGGTTTCACACAACACAAAACAATAAAAAAATTTTTTTTTGTCAAAAACTTTCACAATTCATTTAAAAAAAAAAAACACCACGTCTCTAGGGAAATTTCGATTTACACCGTTAAATGGCCCGGCCACCACCTGCAACAGCAGCACTTATATACAAAACTTAACAGTGAAATTTCGTCTATTTCAAATTGTGCCCTTAAATTCCGCAAATTGAAACAAAACTACCCAAGAATTCACTTAAAACAAATACTTTCAAAAAGTTCATTAAAAAGTTGCACACTTTAAATCGTCCGCAGCTTAAGTACGAAACAGCCTCAACTTTACTGCACGTCTCATAAGCTCTTGACGAAATTGTGAGTACTTTTGAGGTTTGTCAAAAATATGCAAATTAGGTAAATGTGTTGTACCTAGGTAGGTAGGTAGGTAGGTAGGTAGGTAGTCTTTAAATGTTATTCAAATACCCTCGAAGGATAAAACCGAATTCCACGTCTAGTTCCCAGGAAATCAGGCTCAGAACTGTTTGAATTGAAGTCTGGGATGCATTCTGTCTCTGATCTAACTCTGCTCTATCATTCAAGAAAAAGAAAAATTCCAAAGCTCTTTTTTTTTAGAACTGAAAAAAGCTCTTCAGGAGAATTTGGTGGGAATTCATTGAAGAAGCTTTCAGACGTGTATCCTTGTAGAGGGTAGCGTGTGTATGTATGTACTTAGTACCTTAGTACTAAATGCAGAATCCTGCCGGAGGGGCATTTATTTTGTAAACAGATAGCACATGGTCAATATGGTGGTACTGAACTACTGAGCTAATGGGGTAATGGGGTTGCGTCCTGTTGATGATGCGTTCTCATGTAATTTGAAAGTTTATGGGGAATTCCCTTGTAATTAACTGATGTTCTTATGGTTTTGTTGTTGGACTTAATCGATAGAGTTTTTTCCTGTGTTTTTGTGCACCACAGAAGAACAAAAGAGTAAATTTGTGGATGCGGAAATTTATTGGATTTTACAAAGAAAATTTGTAGTCAATCAAAAATAATTTGGGTTTGATATTTTTTGTTTACGTTTATTTTGTAGTGTGAATGAGCACATTTTTTGAACTGAAGACTATGAAGAAGGACTCACTAGGACTAAAGAGGAGTCTCAAAAGACAAAACTTTCCAGGGTAATTTAAAAGTTTTATGAAAGTTGTATACAAGTGAGCAAGTACTTTTTACTCAATTTTTTAAGCATTTATATTCATTCGCATATGCATAGACTTTACTCAACTCAGGAGTTAAAATTGTGTTACGATATACAGTTATGGACAAAAACATAAATATCGGGTCCGCCATCTAACGTTTTTTTTTTCAACTAGTGCTTATTTCGTGAATGGTAACACTTAGGTCATGTCTGATTTGACAGATAATTAGTTTTATTCTTCCGCTGAACGAATATGGTTGTGTATACGCTTGAACAACGCTGGGAAATATTGCCTGCGATCGACTTACAGAAGATGCCGATTTTGCCAAAAAAAATCATCTTTTCGGATGAAGCTCATTTTGATCTTGGCGGGTATGTAAACAAGCAAAATTGTCGCATTTGGGGCACAGAAAAGCCGCACGCATACATTGAAAAGCCGATACACCCAAAACGAGTCACTGTTTAGTGCGGGTTTTGGTCCAGAGGCATAATTGGGCCATTTTTCTTTGAAAATGAGCAAGGAGTGGCCGTTACAGTCAATAACAATCATTATCGGGCCATGTTGAACGAAAATTGAAGAGGAGGATATTGGCAACATTTGGTTTCAACAGGACGGCGCTACGTGCCACACAGCCGAAGCTACACTCGATGTTTTGCGCCCTGTTTAAAAAAAAAAAAAAAGTTATTTGGCGGACCCTATACAAGCCTTTCTGAAAGAAAAATATTTATGTTTTTGGTTGAAATATTTTTCTGACTGTAACTCCATCTGGTGATTAGTACCGTCCTTTCATGGTAAACTTGCATCTCCCCATTTTGAAAATAACTGCGAACTGTTCGTAGTATTTCTTGACGTTTGTAAAATAAACGACATTCACTTGGCCATAAAAATAAATCCGCTTGTGAAAGTTGAGAATATTGGCAATCAAGTGATAAATTTCGTGATTTTATATTATGTGGAAGTGAAGTGAGTACAATATACAGGGTGTTTCCCCTTAGGAGGTCCATAGAGCGGGAGGTGATAGTACTCACCTAGACGAACCAAAAATTGTATGGCAGGGGGGGGGGGCAATATCAACCGTTTAGGAGTTACAGGGTGATTCATAAAAAAAGCTAGGTTTTCACAAAACACCCTGTATTTTAACAACTACAGGGCGTATGGTCACAGTTAAGGGCTCACTGTATGCAGAACTTCATGGCCTTTCCCACGACAGCTCAACCAGCCCCGTACCCCTCAGAAGTTATGAAGGTCTAAACTAAAAATTTCGGATTTTCTTTTCTTTTTTTTTACTTTGACCTCTATTATTTTTGCAAAAAGGTCATTAACATAACTTTTTTTTATAAAAACTGTAAACTGTGGAGCCTCATCTTTAATTGGACCTACTATACCCTATGTGCTATCTGTATCCGTTAAAGAGTTATTAGCTCTTAACCTATTCTAAAACCTATTATCAAACCTTCTCTCAACGATTATTTGTTTCCTTAGCACGTCATTTTACAAAATATCGTCTAATTTCCGTGTGACCTGAATAGGTTATGTGTTTTGTGAAAACCTAGCTTTTTTTATGAATCACCCTGTAACTCCTAAATGGTTGATATTGCCCCCCCCCCCTGCCATACAATTTTTGGTTCGTCTAGGTGAGTACTATCACCTCCCGCTCTATGGACCTCCTAAGGGGAAACACCCTGTATAAGAAAAAATATAATTATTTTATCAATCAACAATTTACCTTGTGAAAAACATGGGCCGCAGTAACCATTGTCCAATTGAGATGCGACAGTTGATCAAGAAGTTAAAAACTGATGGGAAATCCTATCGAAATATTTCTGCAATGGTCGGATGCTCTTTAGGTATGGTACAAAATGCGCTTAAACCGAGAAAATCAAGCGAAAATCGAAGGAGGCTACGAAAAGCTAAAAAAACAAAATGGATCACAGAATCGTCTTGAAATCTAAGAAGGAACCTTTTGCATGGTCTTCTAAGATTTTGACTGAATTTAAGGCAAATGTGAGTACACGAACCATAAGAAGAAGATTGGTAGAAAACAAGCTTCCTTCAAGATTACCCAGGAAATTCCTACTTCTTAGTAATAGAAACATCAAGCAAAGAAAAAGCTTCGCTATAGAACACCAAAATTGGTCCGGCGATGAGGGTATACAAAAATTGCGAAATATCCTCTGGAGCGACGAGTACAAATTTAATTTGTTCGGATCTGATTGGAAGCAGTATGTAAGACGTCCTCCTAACAAAGCATTTGATCCTCGGTATACGAAAAAAAAAACAGTTAAGCATGGCGGAGGCAGCATTATGGCTTGGGTATGTTTCTCTTGGTATGGTGTGGGTTTTATACACTTAATTGAAGGGATTATAACCAAGGAAACTTGCATCAAAATACTTGAAGATGTAATGCTGCCTCATTCTGATGACAATATGCCTTTGTGTTTTGCGTTGGACGTTTCAGCAAGACAACGATCCAAAACATACAACAAAAGTAACGCTGCGAAAAAAATTAGGATTTTGAATTGGCCAGTCCAATCTCCGGATCTAAATCGCATTAAAAACTTATGGAAAGAAGTTAAGCAAATTGTTGCTAGTAAGAGATCAGCAAATAAAAAAATAAAGGCCATGCAACGAAATATTAAGCTGAGGTAACAAAAAACAGAAATTAATGTATAAGAATTCCATATTTGATTAAATGGTTTTATAATACTCATTTGTGTATTTTTTTTTTTTTTCCAAATGGAATATGGTATTTTGATAATTTGTGAAGCCGAAATTCCTACATGGAACAGTTTTTTTTAGTGTGGATATTTACACCATTCCCGGAGCAAATAACAGTATCCCTCACCAAGTGCTGTCTTGGGAGAACAGAAGTAGTTTTTGAGATATAGGTTAATGAGCATACTAAAGCTGTATTTATTTTTTTTTTTGTCCACAATTGTAGATCTCAAGCTTGAGTGTTAGCCTACCGAGTCTGCTATTTTTATATCCTAGATAACGAAATCATAGGGTATACCTACTAAGTTTGTCAATCCGTTTGTAACGCATAGAAATAATGATAGTAGAACAAAATGGATTGGGCAACCGCGCATAATATTAAAAGTTATTTTGATTTTTGCAAGCCCGTCCGTCCGTCCGTCCGTCTGTCTATCTGTCCGTTGATCTGTTTGTTCGTCCATGCTCACAATGACTCGAGAATTTATATAGCTAAAATTTTGCACATTACCTTTTTAAAAAAAATTACATATACTTGAGCTCAAAAATGGGACAAATCGGGTAACTATATATTTGGACACTGCCTAAGAACGCGTCGACGTAAAGAGTTGAATTTTCATAAATAGGCTGAAAAATTTTTTGTCTAAAACACAGAAGTTTATTGAAAAAAAAAAATAATTTTTTCAATGATTTTGTAAATTGCATCAAAAGTGCAGAAAAATTGAACTTTTCGATCCGGCAATCAGAGAGGTCTCATCAGTATGGTTGTATCTGATAAACTACCAAATTAGGTGATTGTTCCCCATTCCTGAAAACTGCAATGAGAAATCTTGCTACCATATAATTCATATATGCTTTTTTTACAAACAAAATATTTATATGGTCGTATTATATGGTGGCAATTGCTGTAACTTCGACAATAGATTTCTTTGGTAGGCGATCAGAGTAAACCGTACTGATGAGACCTCTGCCCTCTGATCGCTGGGTCGAAAAGTTCAATTTCTCTTCATTTTCATAAATATAATGAAATTGGTTATAATCATTTTTACTGTCCGACGAACCGTTCTAGAAATATAAGCGAAAAACCACTTCAACGATCAAATTATCACAGATACATAGGTGACCATACGAAATTACATACGGGCATTCATCTAGGATATCATAAGAATTGATATTATACCAAATACAGCTTTTTTACTTGTTTGTTTAGTTAATGTTTCTATTTCTTCCAGCATTTTTTAATTTCAGAGAGAGCACTCTGTTTTGCTTAGGCAAAAGAAGGCTCAGAAGTTGCTCCAATTCAAATTCAACGGAATTATGTTTCCTGTTAATCACAGAATATTTAGAAACCATCTCAAAAGCTGTTTTAAAATCCAGGAAAACAACAACTTTACCTTGATTGATTTTCTGCTGCTTCCATTCATTTATCTCCCTTGTTAGAACTATTTCACATGAATGCTCTCGCCTAAATCCTGACTGATACTTGACGAGTCATTTGTTTCCAGATTCCTTGCAGAACTCAGGAAAGTTGGTTGATGAAAATCCACCGAAACGGGAACCAAAATTTCTATTCCGTCTTCGACTACTTTCGTACTTAACTTGTTCTAATCTCTTTTCGGATTAACGAAAGCAATGACCTTTAATAGTTCCTCTATACTTATTTATTTAAATTTTGAATTGAGTATTAACCTTATCTATTAAATCCACATATTTAATGTCCTTCATGGAGCTATTAATTTCATCAATATTTTCGATAAAATAGGCATTTAGTTTATTAGCTAATACTATTGTAAATTTGTCATAATAACTATCCTGAAATTCTATCGCACTTATTTTATCCCTGGATTCTTCAAGCGCCCACAACTTCAATGTTCTGCACATTGTTTTTTGATCACCCGCATTATCGATTTTCGTTTTGATAACATTATATTTTGCTTTCTTAATTTTAATACTCTATAGGTACATTACATACTGGTTTATATTTTTCACAATTGATTTCCACGCAATTTCACCTTCATATATAATTTTAATTCATACTCTCTCACTTTTTCCAACTCTGTATACCAGTCATTGTCCTCTCCTATTATCGTCTTTTTCGTAGTCATATCATCTGCTCTCTATTTTATTTGATAATCTATTTACTTCCTCTTTTAAATTACATAATTCACTTATTATACTAATATAATATTATTGTATTAAAGTGCATTTTAAAAATGTTTTGTATTATATTTTAATATATCTTTCTTTTCACTATTATTGTTTTGTCTTACACTATTGAAAACAGGCATTATATTTCCTATATTTTCATGATTGAAAATCTTAAGATTATTATTAATCCACGCTATAATATCAATGATATTAGTCACTACAAAGTCAATAAGTGTTCGGGAAATATATGTTATCCTATTGTGTTCATCAATGATTAATTCAATTATAATATATTACTACTTGTCTTATTTCATCTCTGTAAACCGTCATACCAAATTTAAATCGCCAACTAGTTTATTCTCCAGCATTTCACACAACTCTTCCATCCATAGATTAAATATTTCACTAGAAGATGGAGATCTACATACAGGTTTTTCACATTAAGAGGGTGAATTCCTTTTCCAAATCAGGTACTTTTAAAGATTTTAAAAACTCATCAAATATTGTTAATTACATAGTAAGAAATCAAAATTGCTCAGAAATGAAAAAAGAACAAGTAAAAAAGCTAGAATTAGTCTAAGACAAATTCTTATGATCGCCTAGATGAATGCCAGTATGCAAGTTTGATTTTTGATGTGGTTTTTTGCATGGATTTATTTCTATAACGGTTCGTCGGATACAGCGGCGGATCCAGGAGATCCTTGGGGGAGGTCATTGCCCCAAGCGCCCTCCCCTAACAAATTAAGGTAAACAAATTTTATTAATTGAATTATTTGAAAAAACATGTTTTTTATTTATATAATTCAACTTCAAAAAATTATACAAAATATTGTTATTCGAAAACTTAAAAAAAAAATAAAAATTTATTTCAATGAATATTATTGTATGCATATGATTTATGTATATAACTTTTTCACAGAATTTGAGTTTGGGACTCCAACTTTGGGTGATCCAAAACCCTCGAGAATGGGAAACAGACTCCCTCATTACCACGACAGAGCCCTAACTTAGTCCCAACTCCTAGCATTTTAAAATGTTTGCAGCATTCTTAAGTAAAATCACTGACATGTATAATATGGATTGACTACGTCCATAGAACTACACTGCAGAAAGTGGGGTATACAGCGTTCTCTTTCGGTCTAAGCACCAAGTACCAACTGAGAGAGAACTATAAACAACAAATAAATAAGTGGGTTCGTCGAAATAAATGTTTTTAAATTAATTATTTTGGTTAATTAGTGATATAAAGTGTTTTACCACCAAAGGATACTCAACAAAAATTCGAAAGGTTTTATTAAAATCCCTTTAAAACTTCCTGTCAATGGTTTTTTCAATGTTGGCACCTACATAAGAACTATTTTTAACACATAAAATTGTACCCGAATGAAATAGCATATCGAGCAGTCCATATTAGGTATATATGACAGCATGTAAAATTGATAAAAGATTGGTTTGAATGATGCCTGAAGTTTGCACCCTAAACTATTATTCTATTAAAAAATGACTTTTTGTGAAAAAACGCAATTAAAAAATGACACATCATCCACACCCCAACCTTCTTAGTACTTCACTACAGTACTGTGGTGGCTAAACTAAGCGACTTACGGCGCTGGACAAGTAGTGCCCCACTTAATTTTTTTTTCTTTGCTAAAAACTGTAATTGCAGATAACCCCCCCCCCCCCCTGAATTTCAATGCTTGATACTCCACTGGTCGGACAGAAAAATTTATTATAACCAATTTTATAGGATTTTGTATTCTGAAGAACAGTATAGTACAGTATATTAAAAATGTCTGGAACTGACCGTTTTCACAGTATACGTAAAAAACCTAAATCTTTATATGACAATACTAAGAAAGGGTTGCCCGATTTAGTCCACTTATGAAATTATATTTACTAATTTTATGAAAACACTATGTAGAAAATTTCAGCTCTATATGTTTAGGTGCTTTCAGGTAGTGTCCAAATATGTAGTTAAAACGAAACTTTAATATGGCAACCCTACGAAGTAGTTACCCGATTTGTCCCATTTTCGAACAGATCGATGGACGGATAGACGTAAGGATGGACATGCAAAAACATTTTGCTCTACTATCATTATTTCTAGGTTTTACAAACGGAATGACAAACTTATGATTTCATGTAGGGTATAACAATTTCTATACCCAATCATGGACATTATATTGATGACCAAGGAACATATTGAAGTAGAGAGGAAGCCAAAAAAGATTAAAGATACTATTTTGATAGGTTCAATTACATCACAGTTAGATCTACAAAAAAAGTGTGCGCGAATAAATAAAAAGTTATGTCAATTCACGCAAAACATCTTCTTTGTTTTGCGATCAAGCTCTTTTGCTTGCCCACGACTTCCTTGTGGCGGTATATTAAGGTACTCAACTTTAATAGGACTTATTCCTTAAGGTACTCAACCTGACGACGTATGTTGAGGTACTCAACATCAATAGAAATAGTTGTATTAAAGGTACTCAACGTTAATACGTTGTTGATGAAAAATTGCAAATAAAAACTCTCGAGTTCTGACGAACAACTAATAAATTTATTTTCACAACTTCACTTTTTTTATACAAAATTATCTACTAACTACACCTTACAAAATCAAGAAACATCAAAATCAGCAAAATTCTAAATTATTTCTTTCCCATGAAGTCACGTGAAATCAGATAATAATAAATAAATAATAAATATATATATTTCGGTATTGCGTACACAAGATTGTATAATCTTTTAGAGTACAATTAGGTATGGAGCTAGATAGTATTCTAAGCTAACATTAAAAATATATCTAAGATAAATCCAAAACCAAAAAAAGATAAGAGAAGAAAAAAAAAATAAGATGAGAAAAATACTATGATGTTGAAGAATTCTTAAATTATGATTATTCTGGAGCCTCAGTTGTGGAGGGAGAAACATAGTAAAATATTAAGAAAAAAAATATTAGATGAAAGAGTTAATTCGTGTGTGCCTTAATGAACCTTCTGAAATCCCTGACACTACCCGCCGTCTGAGCTCCATAAGGAAGAGCATTCCATAAACGGGTGATTTGAACAGGATAAGAATACTCCATTACTGACCTATTGAAACGAGGCATTATTAGATTTCGACCACTTTGGGACGCGGTCAATTGGAAAAATTCTCTAAGATAACGCGGCGTATTAGTCTGTAGTAAGACATATAGGAAAATTAAAGCTCTTTGTTTTAGGTAGCTGGAAAGAGAACAGCCCAACAGGTTAGTCCTGAAGATCGAAATATGGTCGAATCGCCTCAAGCCAAATATAAATCGTATACAATCGTTAAATGCAACCTCTAGCTTGCGAGCGCATACGCTATCCAGCTTAGGATAGATGATGCTGCCAAATGTGAAATGTGGTAAAATAAGTGCCTTTATAAGCTTAGATCGCATACTTCTCGATAAGATGTGGGCCGAAAGCCATAATCGCCGCAATCCTGCATATATCTTGCTAAGAATAAAACTGACATAATTGCATATCCTGGCAGAAGTTGCTCTATTGTCTGGTCTATGTAAATACTTAATCGACCTAGGTCACACTACATCAATTGACAATGTAAAACTGTTACGTAATTTATATGGAGGTAAAATTCTAGACAGGTATGAGATATTAGAAATTAAAAAAGAGAAAGATAAAGGCTCATTCTTGGTTAATGATCAGCTAGATTTCCGTAACAAGAGCCCTTTAATTAAAACAAATTTTATAACAAAATAAAAATTACGATACTTATACTGACTTAAAATGATATTGTAATACCACTTATGTATGTATATGTGTATAAACGATAACTGTCGGCTATAATTTTAATTTATACTGAGTCAGTCTCATAATTTTTGCAAGAGTTTGAGGATGCCTAAATAGGGCGAAACACGTCGCAAAAACTTTAATTAATTATTAAAATTAAAAAATTAATTATTTTGTGAAACGGAAACATGTGTTTAAATTTTTTTAACATGTTTAATACTACTAAGAAATGTGCTTCTCTGATTATGGGTTGGAATACTACGCATATGGCTAGGCTTGAACGGATCTCTTCCTTGGCAACTTCAAGGAACGATTTTGAAATATACAATTAAAAATAAAATTATACTTAAATTACAATTTATTTTTAATACCTTAATTTTGTTTACATTTTGTGTTTGCTTAAATCTTCCACAAGATTATTTGTTAACTGCGTCAAGTGCGCTAAAATTACGTGCTACATATTTTTTTTTTTTTTTTTTTGTCTTCATTTACATTTTCTGGAAAAAATTTTCTATGCATTCAAAAATTCTTTTCACATTTTAAGGCTCTGGGGAATTGAGCATGGTGTTGACGTACATGTCTACAAGAAAAATGAATATTAGCGGAATATGCCGTACATACTTATGTAGTACATACATTTGCTGGCATAAAATCTATAACTTTAACGAATATCAAAGATTTTTCAGTGGTTTTACGATATGAACTCTGTTGGGTTAGTGCTACAAGAAATTCTAATCATATGAGAACCAGTAGGGGTGGGTTATTGGCAAGGATTTTTTGATATTTCATATTTTATGCCCCTATGCATTCATATAAAAGAAGGAAAACCCGTTTGCCTCAGGAAATGTACCTACTATGTTGAAGATTGCAAAGCTGGTCCATGTATGCAACACCATGCATATAGAAGAAAATACTTAGGGAAATTAAAAGTGGACTCTCAAGAATTTCCTTTTAATTTATGAGGACGAGCTCTCATTATTTATGGTTAATGTCAGTTTTTAATTTACTTTATCTTTCGCATGTATGTACACATATAATAATCTTTACTTCATTCTTCTTAATAAAAAATAACAAACAAAATAGAAGCACTTAAACAATATAAGAAAATAAAGAAACTTTTTCAAAAATTCGTAATTTTTTAAAAATAAATTCATCTTTAGATATTTTAATTTTTGTGAAATTGTTTGAAAAAAGCAATTTCCAGTTTCTATTAACGCATAATGTTACTTTGTACTTTTCACATTGTATATATGTATAAGTAATCCTTTGAGCAATGATGCCAATTTCTGTTGTGGCAGCCCAATATTGCTGCATCTTCTGAAGCGGGTAACTGCTCTGAGCAGGGTGGTGACTCTGATCTTTTGTCGTACTTGAATGTCAGAATATACGACAAAATTAAATTAACTTTTCACCTGATTTGGTTGTGTTTTTATTCAGTTCAGCAAGAATTGCATTACGTAGAATGAACTGAAAGTGACACTTCATATGACAAATTCAAACTATTCTTTCGAATTTAAGCAATTCGTTTGCTCTAAGTTGGTATAGAATATACGGTTACCATAGTTTATAATTTTTGTCATAACCTTGGAAGCAGTTGACTAATTTATCGTACTTTTTGGCGTATATTTTGACATTTATTCATTGCAAATTTGTTTTAGTTTATTTTATGATTGATGGAAAGGGATAAATCAAAATGAATATGGAGAATATAAAAGTATGTACGACAAATTTGTGGTGAAATGTCAAAATATGTGACTAATAAAATATACGCCTGAGCTACGACAAAAAAAAATCTGATCCCCCCCCCCCCCACGTCATTATTTCCATCAACAACTTTTTCAAGTAATCTTATTATCCTCAGTTCACCATCTATCTCATCAATATTATCAAAAATCTCGTCTTCACTTCAATCCAGTCGATAAAACCAGGCTCAATGGGAGCTAACTCCCGGAACATAGAGCAGCAAACAATAACATACAGGGTGATTCAGATCAAGATACCTTCCGGCATACCACGCGATTCCTTGAGGTAAGCTGATCAAAAAAATGTTTCACATACCCCCCTAGAAACCTTCCTTTAGGAGTTGTGGTCAGTTGAAGATTTCGCCAATATTCATGAGAATAAATGATTATAACTTTTGAACCACCCTATAGATTTTGGTTATTGTTGACTTATTAAATAGCCAAGAATAGTAGCTGTCGAAAAGTGTATTACTCTGTATTTTTTAAGTAAGCATCTTTAAATTATTCTCAAATATTTCCAAAATTTTGATTATTTTACACACAAAAGTTTTTGAAATAAATAACGGTATTTATGAAAGGTGTGTGTAAAAAAATCAATGTTTTGGAAATATTTACGAATAATTTAAAGTAAAACATACAGAGCAATACACTCTTCGACAGCTACTATTCTTGGCTATTTAATAAGCTAACAATAACCAAAATCTATAGGATGGTTCAAAAGTTATAATCATTTATTCTCATGAATATTGGCGAAATCTTCAACTGGCCACAGCTCCTAAAAGAAGGTTTCTAGGGGGGGGGGGGTATGTGGAACAATTTTTTGATCAGCTTACCTCAAGGAATCGCGTGTTATACCGGAAGGTATCTTGATCTGAATCACCTTGTATATTATTGTTTGCTGTGTTGTGCGAACAAAAAGGCACATGTCCCTCAATTCGTGCAGTTTGTGCAGTCAAAAGGGCACATGATCATTGTGGAATAATTTCGAAAGTGCATTGATTTATACAGTTTTCTGTATTTTCTGTAAATGTTTAGGAATGAGGCATATGCCCTTTTGTTCGCCCACTCCTCAGTTGGCATCTTTGATTCGGGGCTTGGGTTGGGAGTTAACTCCAAAAAAAAAAAGAATATCTAGTGTGCATAAGGTTTAGAAGAAACAATATTCTATTTGCTTAAGCATAATACCGGCTTACATCAATAGTACGAAAATGGAATCTTTATATAATATAGTACTAGGATAATTCATAGGAGGCGAATTTTATGTAAATATTAGCTGCGTTTTTTTTTTTAATGTCTCTGATCTTATCCGGTTCAATTTTATGTACGTAAAACAATAACAATGGATCACGCATTATTGTTTAAAATTGATCCGGATCAGATGAGAGAGATAAAAAAACACAGCTATTATGTGCGAATCAATCTTCATATATCTTTAGGATTTGACCGCAATACTGACCCAAATTATAAAACATGAAGAGAGTGGTGGAGGTGCCGATATACATATGTTACCCTTGAACTTTCGTAGATTGTAAGCCACTGGAAAGCAAAAGATGGTATGCTGTTCAGTATTCACACAGTTCACGATAAAAAATCATCACGGAGTTTCACTGAAAAAATATACGTGGTATGCAACGCGAGTAGTGCGTCTAGGAATTAATCTGAATCAAACTTGATATTTCATTTGACCATTGACCACCCATATAGCGATAAATAAACCGAAGGTATCTAATATTGCGGTGGTGCTCGAACAGGTTGATATGAATGAAAGTTATTCCCACATCACTAGTAAGATAGAAGCACCTCTGTTGGATAGCGTCTAAAGAAGCTAAGGCTATGCGACAAGCCACGGCCAGCCAACCAAGTTATAACTTAGGATTTGTGAGATAGAACTTAGATTTTGGGACTTAGGACTTAGGTGTTCGGACTTAGGACTTAGGTGTTAGGTCTTAGGATCTAGTACTTATGTGCTGGGACTGAGGCTTTAGATGTTAGGACTTAGGATTTAGGCGTTTAGGTGTTAAGATTTAAGGGTCTTGACTTTACACTTTTAATTTAGGACTTAGGTGTTAGGACTTAGTTATTAAGACTTAGGGGTTAAGACTTCGGACCTTGGACTTAGAGCTTAAGACTTAGGTATTAGGACTTTGGACCCGGTGTTAGGACTTATGACTCAAGTGTTAGGACTTAGGTGTTAGGACGAGAATCTTGTGAAGATCGTTAATCAATAATCTAATCATGCAAGCTCAATTGACACACTTACATAGTTACATACCTGCGGTCTGCGTGGTGGCCAAGGTTATTGCTCCTTATCCTTTATGTGCAGCTGGGAAACTCCCTTTTTCTTGGTATGATCACCTACCTCGGGGGATTATACGGGTAAGTTTGGCTACATTAAACTCGTTTTTTCGTCATTTCTTTTCTTAATTATGTGTGAGTTCTAGACAACTTTTCTGCTTTTATGTGATTATACCTCTTTTCTATATCTATAGTCTCGTACTTTTAATTACAATTACCTAAGTAAAGTGGGTAGGGATGTAATTGTTATCCATACACAAATCAAATTTAACAAGCTCAAGGAAGTTCTATGCGTATAATTCACTCGCTCTACAAATTCACAACCTGGACAATATTTACAAATTTAATATTAAACAATCCTAAAGCGCCCGCCCTTCTTCCACAATAGTCTAAAAGCCCAAATCTAGTATGTTTTATCGATTTTGTTAGCGTAGTTCTATTTACAGATTAGGTTAGTATTCATTTAAATCGTTAATAGTTGTTACTTGTTATTTTTATTTTGAAGTTTCGCTTGATTGAGGAACCCTCGGAGAAATCCTGCAGTTCCCGGCAACTTATTTAAATAATCCAGATGCAAGACCTTCACCAGGCGTCTCAGAAATTCTGCTCTTAGTTCGTTCCTCTTTAGATAATCTACACCTCGGCATTACTTTTGAACGAAATCTGCGCCCAATTTCTCAATTTCATGAGGATGACTCACTACGTTTTCTGCCGTCTTCAGATCCGAAAAATTAAATCGCTTCTCCGTGTTGTGTTCCGTGTCAACCCACTTCCGTCATGAGAGAAAGAAATAAACGCAAGTAAAAGTCAAAGCCCAGGACAAGACAAACAAAAGCCCCGAGCTGTCGATGACGTCTCTCACTCGTCGCGCTGTTTCTGACATCTCCTTTTAGTTCAATGGCGTTTCCAGCATTTGCCGGCCAGTTCTTAAGCGCAGTTCGCATTTGGCGTTTTTGCCTTATTATGGTTTCGTTAAGTTCTGTTTTTGGTTTTGTTATGTTTGTTTAGTTATTTTTATTACCTTACACTTTTTTTGTTATTTATTTATTCATTTGATTTGTTAAGTTATGTTTTTTGCTTTGCAATTTTTTATTTAGTTTATGTTTGTTTAGTTATTTTTTTTTATTACTTCGGAATTGTTTTTTATTTATTCATTTAAAGGAATGATTTAATTTATTATTAATGTAGCCAGATTTATCTGAAGGTGTCATATTCCAAAGCTCAATTCTGCCAACCTTTCAGGGAACATAGGTATACAGCTTGACTACTTATGAAAATTATCTGAAGGTATTTCTGGTAATTAAATTGTTTTCAGTGGATCTGTACATTTAACCAATTAATCATTTGCGTTCACTGGATTATGCCAAAAATTCGTAATTTCTTCCGCGAATATACAACTAATGTCAGAAAGCTTTAAGAATATTCACATTATTAATTATCGGCACTTTGAAAATTTTAAGATAGTACTAAACAGAAAAAATCGTTTAGTGGAATGAACCAGAATTGTCTTACTTGGGTGCAACCAATCAGAATGCCCATTGTAAAAAAATCAAAATTTGAACATTTTTGGAACTAGAACTAGACTTTTTAAAAAAGATTAATAAAGTGATCCCCAAGTATATAATGTCACATTTAGTAAGAGTGTCACAGGTTCACCATTACTCATCTAGGGTAAAATAGCCGTATTCGAGCAGGCTCACTAAATCATCATGTTTTTAAGTTATAATGATTTCAAGAAGAACAAGATGTCTCAATAATTTTCATGGGTATTGAATTCATTTTACGATATCATAATTGGCGATACAAATGAAATGACACACTTAGTTCACCCTAAATATGATGTCATCTTGGGTATAATACCGACGGAGTTTTTTTTACCTTACCTCTAGGGAGTAAAAACTTGTGAACAAGAATTCGGTAGATAATTCTCTCAAAGGCTTTATTGAAATTATTAGAAACCCCATGAGTAAAATTACATTCCAACTTTCCTGTTAAATAGAAATTGGAAAATTCTAACCTTATTCTTTATCACTCAAATTTACTTAAAGCCAGGCTTAGAATTCAAGAACTATATAACCTCAATGGTTCAAAATTTTCTGAATATATTTAAAAAAACAAAAAACATTACAGTTACATCATGTGTGGTGTGAGTTACATTATATAAATACAGTGTCTTAAAAAACTGCTTAATTATGTCTAGTTTTAAGAACACGAACTTCGAAGAAAATAGCGTCATGGCGAAGAAAATTTCGGCTTTCGATAACCTTGTGTGGAATATGAATGTATTGGTTACTATGGTACTCCTCATTCCTCTTCTTGACTACTGTCGTCTTAATGTAATCTTGTGCTTCTGCTGGTTTTTCGCATTGATCACGAAGAATAATATCAGCTTGTAACTTACAAGGCCATTCTAAGAGAGAATCATATTCTCCAGGTACAACATTCAAACATGCTATTAAATTTCGACCTTTCCATGTTCCTAGGCCGTTTAAGTAAACATCTAACTGAAAAACAAATATATAAATAACATTAAAACGAAAATTGTGTTTTTTTATTATCTTAAGGTATTTGCTTACTCTTAGAGTGTATCCATACTGTTTATTACAGAACAAAGGACTTTGGACTGAAGTTTCATATTGTTTGGCTTGATGGAATTTAGACGAGTATCCCGCCAATTTCCATATTAAATGTCCTATGAAATATGTAAAAGAAATTATTAGTAAGACGTTGTTTTTGTCAGGGAATTATTTGGAAAAATTATAATTTTACAATATTATTTATTCAGTTTATTATTTCGGAGGATTTTGGGATCCAAATAAGTAGATAGCGCATAAAGTTTGGAGAGCTTTAAGTCGAACCGCACCCAAGTGATGAAGCTGGATTAAACAATAGAAACACTTAAGCCACAATTAACCAGAAAGTGTCTCTGAAGAAAGCAAGTTCTTTAGGAACCATCCACTCATAAAGTATTCTATAATTCACAACCTATCCTGTCCCATCTCCTTCCCCACCCACTCTCCCAATAAGGACCTACTCAAAAAAGAGACTGACATACAGTACGGCTGATATAGCGCATCAACCGTAAATGAACAGACGACAGCGAAACGAAAAGTTTCAAAGAAGATCAAAGGATAACTATTAGCACAGGAACAAGAGAGGATACAAAATCAAAATGAGGGCTAAAAATGAGCCCCAACGAACAAAACTGACCAAAAAACATGAAGAAATCAACGCCAATCTAAACAGGAAAACTAGCGCATATGTGACTTGTCTTACTTGTCATCCTAATATGGATCAAATTGGCTGACAGACCTTTAAGTATAAACGTTTGCATTCGTAAGAATGGGGATGGGGATGTCTTTTATAAGACGGTAGACTCAAAATCCTGAACTGTAATGTGAGATACCCCCCATGTAGGTAGTGAAATTCCTTGGTATTATCCATGTAGCCGTATCTTTATCTGAGGAAAGTCAAACTCTTCGCTCAAAACAAGGTAGACAGTTTCACCTTTTATAAATAAATTGACCGAAATGTAGACGCCATGCTCGAAAAACTTCAAGGAACTATAACTTAGCTGCTTGTACCAATTTACAGAAGCCACCGATATTATTTAAATGTCACTCTAGCTTGGTCAGAGATTCGAGAGATCTTCAATCAGTTTTAGCTTCTTAATCATGAGCTGCACGTTCGCAGTAATCGGTGGGATCTTCTACTGTTATGAGGTATGAGGGCCCTAATGTGAGAAAGCCGTATTTCCGACGGGATTAGCTTAATTCTGAAAAGCCAGCAGATATAGCTTCTGTTGGGATGCTTATGAGTCTTATAAATTCATCCAAAAAGGAACTTTGTAGGGATATATTCTATTATTAATGCTATTCTGATCTTATTAGATAGAGGTGGAAATGATGTGGTAGCCTACGCCGATGACATATTAATCTTCATTTCTGCGAAAGCTCCACATTTGGGGCAGTAGCTTTGGTGTAGGTAACCGACTAATATATAGTAGTTCTACTCGGGCAGAAAAATATGAGGACACACCTCCGCATTGTACATAGGATGTGCACCTCTATAGCTAAGTCTATCTTAACTTCTGTTATTATAATCTAGCCTAACTACCCCAACTTTGGTCACTAGTAATCTTATGTAAATCCATAACAACAAGGACTGCTCGAAGAATTAAAGAATTACATGAATCTTTCATTGCGGAGACGCCACGATACTTAGTTTAGAAATGACATCTCTACCGCATCTCTATTTATCTAATCAAAAAGAATTGAAAAAAATCGAGGGATCACCGAGTCAGAGCACTCAGTTTTCTTGGATAGGTCTTAAATGGATAAAGAAACATTGTAAATTACCGTAGTCTTTTTAAACTAAAGCGGAATGCCCATTTTAGGCCCGACACTTCCAGACATGAGAGATGTATTACACAATGCATTATGATACTCTGAACATAATTTATTAACAATGTTTATTTCAATTAAGCGGGAAAAGTACATTTTGGAACATTTAGTACAGAATCGAATTCCTTAGGTCCTAGAAAGAAGTTTGAGTACCCACACTCCTATACTCGGAGGCTTAACCCGATACTCACTTTTTTAGTATTTCCCTCTTTTTTATTCGAACTGAGGTACTAGATTTTTGACACCTTAGATAGGCTCTAATTCGGTAGGGTTATGTCCGAACGGAAAACGGGTTTCACTGTTCGCCTCAGCTCATCACCAGCTACAATTTGTAAAGAAAATTTTTCTCTGCATATTTTTAAGGTAGGGTCAAGAGCCCCGGTCACATACACTCCAGTTACTACATTTCGCATATCTATTACTTTATTTACTTTATTATTCTTTCTTCCATGGCCATTAGTGCTCTGTTGTGAAAATTTTGCTCATAGGATGCAAAAATTCCGCGCAATCACGAGAAGTAGGAAAGTCCACTTCCTTACCCAAGAAAGTCGCTCTAGCTATTACATCCGATCGCCATATGTTTCCGCCGCTAGATAAAAATAAACAACGTTAATAAAATATGCTCATGGCGGGAGGTGTACTGCCTAAAGTTCTATGAAAAGTGGGTATTCCCCTTTCTAACCATTAACAATATCGGGTAGCTGTCGCTCTCAACTGTACCAGTGGACAATGAAATAAATATTTGCATTGAAAAACAATAGGCTTAATTTGTGCACTGTTAAATCGTAGCTAGTTTAGGGAATGTCGAAATAATCTTTGAAAAGTTAGTGCTATGTACAAGACAATTTACAGATGGTGGTTGTCAATTTGTCAATGCACTTGCTGGAAAGGATTAAGTATAGACGCCTCGTGACTTGTTAGATGCTCGATGAATTCAAGTACGATGGAAAAGATTCAACGCTATTCAGCTTGTCAACCATAAATGGGGTAATTTGGTTATCTCGCGAATCTAATTGAAGCTACATATGTCCTAAATTAAGTCGCTGTTGTTCACAGCACACTGTCTCTTCGGCAGAAATGCAAGTACTTATGCCTCTCCTATAGTCCGGCTTTTAAGGAAGTTGTTTAGATGAAGGGCAGTGCAGAATATTCAGTATTTTTTGCTAAAGGTTACCCTCACAGAAGCAACAGAATAAGGGTTCCATTCTCATTTAAATGGACTGTAAAGGACCGAAGAGCCTTGTAATTATTTGTATTTCCTTTTGCCCAATTTGGTCTAGGTTAGGGTTAGGCAACTTCATAGATAAATATGTATACTAGTTTTATTTATTCCTATTACCATGTCTATGATTTTTATCGATTCACAATCTAATTGGATGAATTTTCACTTCTATGAATCGCCTGGTCCAATCTAGACTGGCACTATTGTTGGCTCTATGTTTTTGAGCATATAGGTACCCAAGCTTCAACTCCGGAATTTATATTACTTCCACGTTTAAACTCATCATTTTGTGATATTCTATAGGCAGGGGTTTTTTTTAATAATGGGTCAAGGTTGTGCCAAAAGATTTTGTAAAGCATTGTTATATTCCGAGAACAGATGTTGTGAATGTCTTTCACCAGATGGTAGAGCGCAATCTTAGATTTTGTAAGTCTGTAAGCTGCTCGGGTTCCTATTGAGAACACTGAAAAAAGTCTTCATCTACCTGTTGACAGTTGACAGTTTTATGATTATTTAGTACAACATTCAGTTGTCACCACGACATTTTGCATCACAGACGACATCTTCTACAAGCCCTGCAATTATTGTCTCAAAAATATGGTGCACATAACGGTGGGGAAAACCCAACACTAACCAAATGAATAAGCTCTTTGCACTTAAGAAGCCAACCCTGAGAACTCTACTGTCTATTCTCACTGCTCACTCTTCTTTCAGGGGTCACTTTTACAGGATGAGACTTGTTGATGATCCTACGTGCAGGGGTTACGGAGAGGAATCCGAAACGGTGACTCACTTTCTTTGTCATTGTCCGGCATTCTCAGAAAATCGATACAGATTCCTTGGCTCACACCTCCTGGACAAGTTTTGCGATATCGTCAAGGAGGGCTAAGGACCAATACTTAACTTTGTAAGAGCGTCCGGTTGGAACCTATGAGCAATTACTTATGGGTCTAGGGGGGGAACAATGGGCCTTGCTTTGCCCTTCGTTCAGGGGACTCCTCGAGATCCAAACCTCTTTTCAATCAATTAATCAACCAATCATGGTGCATTCGGTTACAGTTGTTTTAATGGCGAACTCCGCGGCTCGAATCGCTACTGAAGTTAATGATGCTACAATTGATCTCTCATCTTTTGGATTTGGATACAATCTAGAATATGATAAATATAAAATTCTCTTACCTCTAGTATTCTGTATAGGTTGAAGTTTATTTTGAAGCAAGAGATGAACTTCGAGGTCAGCAAGTCCTTGGTGTGTTTGATGAATGGCCTTATCCATGTCACTAACAATTCGTTCCAATTTATCACATTTTTCTTCTGTCTCGCATACGATGTTTTTCATACTTTTCACCTCATAGTCCAAGTTTACTTGTTTTGCATTTAGCTCAGTATGAGAAACAAATTTTCTTTGCAATTCACTATAAATCCCCTCCACTGCTTCTTCAAGATGCGTTAGTTTCATTCTGAAAAGAATGCATTGAAAGTACATATAGACTAGAAGAACTCTTTAGAATATAGCATAGAAAAAGGAAGGGATTGTGCCTGTAAAAACAAATATCAACTCAAAACTAGAAGACTTAATTCGCATTCTATTAAAAAAAAAAAACTCATACCTGAGTTTCATCTCCCGTTCATCAAATATTTGTTCTAGTCTTTTAGTTTCATTTTGGAAGCCATTTGGATTAGAATTCAGTTCATAGGAAATATCTACCATTTGCTGCTGGAGTTTTGATATATCAGCTTCTATAAAAAAAAATTAATTGTATACTACAGTAGGTAAATTCCTTAGAAGAGTTCTATGTGGTATGTACCGAGCTCAGCCATTGTTTGTGTAAAAAGTTCTTCCTTTTTTTGAACTGTCACAAAGAAGTCTTCTTTCCTGTTTTCGTCTTCAATGATACGATTATGAATTTGATCTAACCGCATAGCAACTGAAGATTTCCAGTCTTGAAATAACTAATATGGAATATGTAAATAAATAAAAATTGATAAAAGTTAAGTTATAAATAAAAATATAATTTTTCTGCCGATTAACCTCCATTGTAGAGGTACTGCTACCAGCGCACTTGAGCTTTAAGCAATAGGTTAGTAGAAGGAGCGAAGGTGAGAAATTATTTTTTCCTGGACGGGAATCGAACCCACACTTGTTAGAATCGGTCAAAAGATGGAGAATAGAAGAATTTAAAGAACTTATATTTTTAACGATTCTAAAACATTAAATATTATAGTTCTTAAAATTCTTCTATTCTCCATCGAAGGTGAGTAGGTGCGATCATTCCGATATCTTTCTGACATTAGATTGCATTGAACGATCACTGTCTGGCCAGGATTGGTACGAAGTCTCACCCGCGAGCTATGTTTAGGGCATTTTGCATTATATCACATATTACTCGATAATGTTTGTCCCTGATTTTTATGATCAGCTCGTCTACCTATCCCTGACTATCACAGCCGTAGTTGGTTAGCTTCTTTAGGAGATCATCGACAACCAGCGACCACAGTAGAGGGAACAGAGTCCCACCTTGGGAGCATCCTTTGGAGGCCACTACTGTAATCCAGTCTCCTCCCAAGTTTGCTGAGATCTTTCGGCTTCCAAACATAGCTTTTATCAATTTTCAAATGCTCCTTCTATTTCCAGGAATGCGTATAGGGCTGTCTCCGTATTCTTTACCGCCTTGTCTACTCTTAAACAAGACTATGTATGCTCGCTGTGAAGATCTCGATAATATTTGGCTATAATTATTCTAGCCCTTATTGAAGTAGGGCTGGAAAGATACAATCATCTCCAGACGATTTAAATAGCTTAAAGAATTGATGGCCCATTTAACTTTCTTTGGAGTGAAGATTCTGCCAGAGAGGATTTCCACTATATTTGGAAGCCTGCATTCAGGCTTACTTCTACGGGGTCCTGATCATTATCTTGTCATATTATTTATTCGGGAAACAACCTTACTGTTTCTTCTCGGCTGCTAGTGTAACCATCGACTTTCTGTAGACGTCCGATACCATTGGTTGATCCTTAGCGAAATATTTGCACATCCTGCGGTAGATCATCAATACCCTCGCCAAAAACTTCTCCAAGTTATCCTCTTGAAATTCCTAAGATCTTTGTTTTACTCAGTCAGGACATGCTTATATTCCCACCAAGCACCTACTTTTTTTTCCTTGTTGAAGAGCCTTCTAGAGTTGTTGCAAATTAAATCGATCATTGTAAAACCCGCAAATAGAACGCAAATGCGGTGAAAACTAGTCAAAAAATTTAACAGCAGAAGTACTTGATTTAATTGAAACACATGCAAAATGAGAACTTAGAATTACGCCAAAGAATATTCAGGGAAATTTATAACAAGAAAAAAATATCACAGAAAATGTTGCTTTGAACGTACAACGGCTTGGGATAAGAACGCGTAGAGTTGTACTTAAACAAGCGGGTGTCGGGACCCAAAAGACGACAGAGATATTAGACAGGTCTCGCTCTCTTTAGGGTGCCGATTGATGCAAACATACTAATCCCTGCGTGATGAGCGCTGCGGGATTAAGATATACACGGCAGGTGCCCACATAAAACCACCAGAAATCTCTGTCGTTGTATAGGGGTTGTGATGGGGGGGGGGGGGGGTGCGGGAAAAGCTCCCGCCCCTCATCTAGTCACCGTGACCTATAAGATTTTTCCTGACGTTACGCCTAAATGCCCCAGGCCGCCGATTCGAACTTAAGGTCTTTTATAATGTCTATGACATTCTTGGGCCCATTTCTCGACATCTTTTGGCAGTGAGAATTCCTTTCCTAGATGTCTTCGCCTTATACGGCACAGAGTTTCACAGTTACACAGGACCTGTTTAACGGTTTCCTCGTCTTCCATACAAAAGCGACAGGTCTATTCATCGACCTTACCCATCTTTTCAAGATGATATCTAAGTGGGCAATGTCGAGTAAATAGGACCGTTATGAGCCTTAACTCTTTTCTGCTGAGTGTGAGGATTGCTTTTGTTCTATGCTGCGAATACAGACTTCTTCGGTATCTTAATTCAGGGCTATTTTCCCAGTATGACTTTTTAATTTTGTCCTCCCAAAACCTGATTTGAGCTGAGAGGTGATTTCTCGTTGGGTCTGCAAAGACAGGCTCAGGGCCAATAAACAGAGATCTGGCTCCTTCCTTTACAAGGCAGTCCGCAATCATGTCCTGGCACCCAAATCATTGTGACCTGTTTTACTTCGGCCAGTTGCTTCAAGGTAGTAAGACAGTCCCAAACAAGCTTAGACTCAAAAGTAAATGAGTTTTTAATGCTTTGAGTGCTAGTTAGTTGTCTATATATTTTAGCTCTACGCATATTCTTCCGAATTATTTTCCGAACGCAGAGTTCTATGGCGTGTGTTTCTGCCTGAAAGATAATTTGTGAGGCCGTCAGTGTCTTCGCGGGATAGCATTTCGGCCCGTATATGCCCACGCTTGCTCTATCTTTCATTTTGGATCCATCCGTGTACTATTTAAGGGATCCGTTTTCGAAGGTTAGATCCCTAGTGTGCCTTAAGATCATCTTGAATGGTGATTCAAAATTATGGCGCTTCGGCATAACGTCTGAAATTGGGTTGGCCATCAAGTCCTCTAGGAATTCATGGAGGACTTTCAGGTGGCCTACCAAATTGTTTGTGCTCAGGAGACTTTCCCTCTGCAGTCCAATTGCACTGAAAATGGCCTCCTGCCCAACATGCAAATGTAGGTCCAGACCTCTAAGGCTGCAGTTGGGCAGATACGCATAGCACTAGGCAAGCCGTTGTAGTTTTTGCAAACTACCTTGAACTGCATTTGGTTTCATTTTTGGCCATCAAACGAGTGAAGCGTATGGGACCATGGGTGTTATACTTAATAGACGAAGAGTCATTTTTAGGTTATAACCCCAAGTTCTGCCAAAAATCCTTTCGCATTATAAAAAATTAATATTACCAATGTAATCAAGCAAATAGATAAACCGTTGCAGCAAAACTACTACTGCTATTATGTCATAAATATGGTTCTCCTAATTATATGTACAAGCTGCAGAACTTCAAAGCCTCCACAAATTCGCAAGGTAACTTAAATCAGATTATTTTAGAGCCATTATTCATAGATTTTATTAAAAACGTGTTTTCTGTCAACATTCAGGTGGTAAAGTCAAAAATACTTGGCTAAAACTACACCAGACTACAAACACTATATACATTTTAAAATATACTGTAAAATTAATTGCTCTTTTCAAAAATGCAATATACAATCAAATTAATTTAGACTTTTATCCCTTGCGGTTTCACTCTTTTTTTTTTTAATTAATTTTATTTGAAATTGGTTTGATTCGATGCGAAACAGATTTTGTTCAATTCGAAAATAGTTTTGGGCAAATCGAATATGGTTTCGTTCAATTCGAAAATGGGCTCATTTAATTCAAAAATTCTATACATGATTCCCATAGGTGAACAAGCTTTAAAAATTACAAAAATTTATATAAATTTTATAACATGAGTACGAGTACATGTCTAAAGAAATAATACCCCAGCAGCAATGTTTGACAAATTTTTGGCAAATGTTTGTCATATGTTTGTCAAACATTTGTCAAACATCTGATAGGATATTTGTGTCAAAAATATTTTCCAAATGAATGATTAGTTTTAATCATGTATTCACCGAGTGAAGTAACGTGCCTCGCAGCATCTTTCGTCGTATACTTGCCTCAACGTTTTAGCAAAATTTTCGAAAAATGAGATGGTGGAGCAGAAGATTTTTAGACAGTGGTCGTGATTTATTGAAATCTAATAATTCTATTAATTTTATTATACTTATCTTGTCCCATTGCTCATTCATGATTAAGACTTTTTTATTAAGAATTTTTCAAAATGAACTTTCATAAGCGACAGCTATTTAAAACTAACTGAAAGTACTGTACAAACCTTAACAAACATCTCATCTAATGTTTTCCATTTCATTTGAATTAAATTGGAACTTTTTTTAACATCCATTAATGTCAAATTTGCGTCCACACACATTAACCATTCTACAAATGTTTGACAAATGTTTGAAAGACTTTTAACAAATGTTTGTCAAACATTTGGGGAATGTTTGTTCTATGTGAACGTGACTTTATAGCAAATTGAATTTCGTTCTGTTTGCACTACGCATTTAGAGAAAAAAAAAGATAAATTTCAACAGAAATGGTTTCAAAAGAATTGCTTTTACTGGTCAACTTAAGTTTGGGGTACAAATGTATTTCGCTAGTGTACATTTGTTGCCCAAAATTCCTGAGTTTTGTTAAGAATTAGAATCCATATTTACATGGATGTCACAACTTTATGTATGTATAGATACGTCTTTATCGCCAGATCACTGCTTTTGAAGAAGGAATTATTGTTTTCAATTTTACTTCAAGGAATGGAGAATATTATTACATGAATGAAAGTCTTGTAGAAAACCAGGTTATACATAGGTTTTTTAAATATAAAATAAATAAGGACATTTTTTGTTTTATCGCTGGTTAAGGAAGTACAAAAGCAGATCCTATCAAGCAGTAGAAAGTCTGCATACATTTATTTAATTAAATTATTACTGAATGACAATACCCTCACATTTTTTGTTTTTTATAGACTCTTTTCTACATAACAGATTTTTGGTATAGGGCGGTATTCATCATATGTCATTATTAGAAACAGGGAACAATTTATGTAATTCATATTTTATGCCCTACTTTGAATTGATCACTCAGCAGAAATTCTGCTCCATATTGATTGATCTAATTATTTTTAAGGATGTGTACATACATATTCTAATAAATCCTTAACATTAACAATAACAACAATAACAATAATATTTATTCATGAGAAGTACGCAAGAATTACATCTTATATTGTACAAAAAAAAAGTTCGGTTGGTAAATTTACGAAACAAAAGTTAGCTATTACATAATTCATTATTGATTATTATAATTTAGTTCAATTTAATTTAATTCAATATAATTCAATTTAATTCAACTTATATACTAAGAAAAAAAAATAATGAAGTAACAAGAGAAGAAAAAGGGAAAAAAGTGAAATTTTTCAAGAAAATACGAAATCAAAATAAAAAGCAAAAAGAGAATTTAATTAGTGACTAGAAACATCATGAGAAAACCTTCTGAAAGCTGCCCCCACTCTGATCTCCCTAACGCTCGGAGGCAAAGTATTCCAAATACGTGGGATTTGAACGAAGAAAGAACCCTCAAGTATTGTTTTATTACAGTGCATTAATAGTAATTTATTATGTCTAGTTGATAGGAGAAATCGTATTCGACAGTACAGATATTCGGGCTCCTTTGTTTGCAGCAGGTCATAAAGAAAAACTACTGCCCTCCATTTTAAGTACAGATCAATTGGACATCCCAATAAGTTCCATTTGTACGAACTCACGTGATCAAAACGACGCAGTCCATAAATAAACCTAATGCAGTCGTTGAACGCAACTTCAATTCGTCTTGCGTAAAGTGAGTCAAGTTTTGGGAAAAGTATACTTCCATATGTAAAGTACGGTAATATAAGAACTTTGACTAGTTTTGAGCGAAGGTTAGGTGATAATATGCTAACGGAGAGCCAGAGCCTGCGCAGTCCAGCGTATACCTTACCAATTCAATCTTTGACATAACCGCAGCACTTAATTTGCCTGTCTAAGCGAACTCCCAGATTCTTAACTTAATTCATGAAAGGGAGGATGGTCCCATTTAGCGTTATGGGAGAGATATCCGCGAGGTCAAAAATAGTTTGGCTAAATAGTATACACTGAGATTTTAGCGGATTTAACATCAGATCATTGTTATAGGACCATTTTGTAATTCGGTCAATGTGACAATTCATACGCTCAACACAGTCTTCTATAAATCCGATCGGCCTGTTGCAGTAAAGTTGAACGTCATCCGCATACAGTTGAATTTCAACATCCTGCAGTACATCAGGAAGAACGTTAATATACATGCAGAAAAGGAGGGGTCCAAGAACTGACCCCTGAGGAACACCCCGGAAAAGAGGAAGAGTATCAGAAATCTCACTGTTGACTATCACTCTTTGCTCGCGGTTTAAAAGGAAATTATCAATTAAATTACTAGCCAATTTAGAGAAATGGTAAAAAGAAGCTAATTTTCTAGATAGTAAATCATGGCGGATGCTATCAAAAGCCTTAGAGAAATATAGGAGGACTAGAATGCTGACATCGCCATTATCAAGCGCTTCGCGAATGTCAGTTGTGACTCTTAGCAGTGTAGATTCACAACTGTGACGGGGACGAAAACCAGACTGCCAGCGAGATAGCAGCTTGTGGTCCGTGAGAAAGCTTTGTATTTGCCAGCACATTAATTTCTCCAACACCTTAGCCATGAAAAACAGGATGCTAATTTGGCGGAAATCACAAACACTTTCTGGTAATCTTACCTTCCCGATAGGAAGCACATTTGCTAGTTTCCAAGAGGCTGGATAATTCGAAGAAGTCAAACAAAAATTAGTAATGTGTAATGCATATGGATGAATAAGAGGAAATAAAATCTTTAGAAATCTGGGCGGTATATTGTCTGGGCCGATTGCATCCACAATGTCTAAAAAATTGAAACATTGATTTATTTTGGGAACTTAAGATTAGTTTATATATATAATCAAATCAATGAAAATCCTATTTTCAGTTACAAAATACAGTTCAAAGTAAACTTTTAGACCCCAAAAGAAATTTTGTGTGTGCTATTTTCACATTACTAGTCCGCTAATTTACTGAATTAGTAAACACTTACAGCAAAATGTAAACACTGACAAAATGAGAATTGACTCCCGTTTTCTAAATTAAACTGCAGTAAATTCTCACTTCTTCTCTTTGGTGTATTAAGCCAAATAACATTTGCTTTAAAGTATATTTTCAGAAAACTTTTACTACAAAAAAAATAGAAATTGCACACCAATTAAGCATTCCTCCTTTTTATTATATTTTTACCTTACATAGTTTATTGGGCACAAAACTTGGGCAGAATATGGTCAGTGCAACTGTTTTAACTGGTAAACAAAGAAAATGTTTTCAACCCCCCAGATCCTTATGATTCGCGCTAACACCCCACTTCAATTTAAGAAATTGCAGTCTTACCTGAAGGTAGATTTAATCATGACAATAAATAAGGCAAAATTGTAAACAGTAAAGCTGCTGGGAATATATTTTGAGAACCCGTCCTCCTTGCAAGGACTACACTACGTGGCCTGTTCATTGTTGTTCAACGCACAAAATCATCTTATACCACCCCGAAATGGGAAGATGGGTAGTACAGTGTACAACAGAATTTTACTATACTAGAAGCTATGATAGTACCGACTTTCATTAGTTCTAACGAAATGAGGTCCTTATAATATGATGTAGAGTACGAAAAACAAAATGAAAAGCTAATTCGACACGGGCGATACCATGGGTAAAAGCTGGTTATATTATAGCCCAGATAAAATTTAAATATTACAGATGACAACCGTCTCCTTTTTCACAGGTATTTTCAATATTAGATTAGATGGTGCAGAAACTATGCGAGATAAGCTGACTAGTGGCTGATTAGTCTTAAAGTGATTAATTAGATATGTTTTCACTTTTATTACATCACCAGCTTGGAGAAGAGGAAAGTATTTTATAAAAGAAAATTCCAACAATAAATCGGAGCTATTTTGTGGTTACGAAAAAAGTAAGGTTACTTCCAGTTCCATTTAAACTACAAGCCTTAGTATATTGAAACCCCCATTCCATTTTTTAAATAATTATTTATGTCGATGCACTGAACAATCCCCAATTAACATGGAAATTAATCGCCATAAATGGCAGTGATTTGGCTATATGTACTTAGAGGATGTACAAAACCTGCCCATTTGAGTGCCACCATATATTTGGTAGCTTAGCCATGGTAAAAGGACATCTCTAAATGCATACAATTTTATCGCACATAGAACGAGATGAAGGCGAAAGCCAAGAATAGCATAAGTTTAAGTCGTTGAAATCACAAAACTTAATCTAATACTTGATTGATTGATTGAAATTTGAGGTTGAGGCCCTGTACAGGTGCTCTGAACGTCGGCTAGGTAAGGTCCATTGTTCACCCTCCAGACTTGAAAGTTGAGGTTGAGGCCCTGTACAGGTGCTCTGAACGTCGGCTAGGTAAGGTTCATTGTTCACCCTCCAGACTTGAAAGTTGAGGTTGAGGCCCTGTACAGGTGCTCTGAACGTCGGCTAGGTAAGGTTCATTGTTCACCCTCCAGACTTGAAAGTTGAGGTTGAGGCCCTGTACAGGTGCTCTGAACGTCGGCTAGGTAAGGTCCATTGTTCACCCTCCAGACTTATAAGCAATTGCAACCAGACGCTCTTGCGAACTGAAGTATTGGCTTCCAGCCCTCCTTGCCGGCTTCGTGCAGCTCGTCCACGAGGATGGAGCCAAAGAATCTGTAACGCTTTCCTGAAAGAGCTGAAGTCACTGTCTCGGATTCCTCTCCGCATCCCCTACATATAGGGTCAGCAATAAGCCCTATCCTTAATTTAGTACTTATAGTATTGCTACTATAAGAAGTACTTCAGAAATTCTATCAACATAAAACGATAGCTAGATATTTTCCATAACCAACCAAAGAAGAAAACAAATTTATTTCTTCTACGAAGTTGGTTATTAGGGCTACAAAAATCCATCATTCTTATTCTCATCACTCTTATTCTTTACTGTAGATAAACTTAATTATTATAACGGCAACCTATTAATTGTTAACAAAGCGAAAGATTAAGACTTCGATTAGCATAAGTATTTCATTTTACCTATCCCAAGGAACATTATTAAGACTTCAAGTGCTAAAAATTTGGAATGTTTCCTAACTATATGGCTCCTATATAAATCTCGATCAACATTTAAGTTCTTACATAGATCTTGTAATTCTTAAAGGAATAACTGGAGTGTTATATCTACATTTGTTGTTTTATATGAGTCCAAGTAGTATAAGTCCTATATGAAGAATTTACAACTTGAATATAAGTGCTACATATAAACTAGAGTATATGGGACTATAATTCCCAGAGAATTGTAATCCTGTATAATACTCCTATATCAGTATTGGTGAATTTAAATATGGGAATACAGCTCTTGGGAAGTATGTTCATATATCAAGCTAAATATCAAAAATCAATCTCAAATCAACCCTTATATAAGGCTGCGAAGAATAAGTCATTTCAGTAAGAATTCGTTTTCGATATCAACACTCATATAAGCAACCAGTATTTTGTGAAGTTTTATATAGGATCAAGGTGATCACTAGGAAATTGTGTTCCTATACCAAAGCTCATAGGAGATGCTAAAGTGTCATGTTACGGCACGCAGGTAGTACAACGCCGAGGAAAAGTTTAATATATTACCCTCCTTTACGTGCGCAGTTGCTTAAGAACAATGAAATTAGAATTACAATAACGAATTTAATGGATGAGTGGAAAAAAATTAAAAATCCGGTACATTTCATAGGAAAGTAAGAAAAAATGTTCTAAAAATAATATCATCTACGCCGTTGACTTGCAATACATCATCTGCTATGAAGCCATTAATTTACAGGATATCAAAACTTCCACCAACGATTATTGCCCCAATGCCTCGCCTTTTTACCTTGTATATCCCGCTCTCGGTTGGAAATCACATCGTTTAATAGTTTTTGCAGCAACGTAACTCGTTTTACGGGAGGCCAGTGCAAATAGCATCTTTTTCCCATGCGGATGGTATCGCCGTTTTCCACGGTCTTCACAATTTTATATGGCATGTTTCTAAAAAATGCAGCTATAATTTAAAAAAAAAAACCAAAATAGCAAATCGACGAAAAAAAACTCAAACAAAATTCTACGAAATATGATAGCAAAAATCCACAAAATTAGTCGTCTGCTTTTGCTATTCGATTTCTTGGAATTTTGTTTCATTTTTCTTTCGTCTATATGGTTTTATGCCCTCAACTCAATTCTGATAGTCAGAGTTGAGTGGTCTAAATTAAAAATATTACCGTATGCCATGATACAAAGATAACATGGTCTGGCCGATTCGAGAGAATTTTTTTGTTTTGCTACGTTATGAGGTGCCTACTGTCATTTCCAGCGAATTTGTTTTGAGTTTTACGTATTTTATTGACTGAAATACGTTTTGAATATATATGGCTTGTCCCGTGATATATGGCTTGTCCCGTGATATAGGAATTCACATCACGAAATAGGAGCATAAGTGCTATATGAATGTTGTTATTTCGGTATTTTCTCTACTATGCTTATATAGCACTACAAATGCCATACCAAAATATCTATTCTCAACACAGGAATTTACATCTTTATATAGGAATTTGTTACCTAAATAAGCGTTTATTCCTGCCCTTGTAGGTGTTGAAGTCATGGTAGGAAATTTTGTGTGTTATATCAACATTTATAATCTTTACGGGAGAACTGAAGTCGTATATCATCTCTTTCTTATGTACCCCTACCCAGTAGCCATGTTTGCTGATTATTTGGACGGCCACATTTGGAATAAAAAAAAAGATGCATTTTTATTTAGGTATAAATTAGCTTAAAAATATAAAAATAATAACATATTAGTAAATTTATTGAAAACTAGATAAATTCATATTAGTTCTATTTATTTGGAGAACCAAATGAACATAACTGTTTTTAACCATAATTAATTAAACATTCTATTTATTTATTCATTTTGAGGCGCTTTGTTATTTTTCGATCTAGCGTGATAAATACTAACAGTAAAATTTAAATCGTTGGTAAATTCAAATATATACCAATGTGAAAAAATATATTTAATATTACTAAATATGTTCCTCAATCATATTTTATAATACCATCTTTTGCGTTAAGTGAAACCTTCCTATAGGACTCTAAGTCACGCATGCATAATAAGTTCTACATAAATAATAAATTTGTAGACTCAACTAGGATCTATTGTTTTTTAATGATTTTACATTAGGATCACTTTTCCTATATGGGATAATTTGTTCCCAAATAAGTTATTGCATGCGGATATATTTAATTCCTATATAAGTGAAGTAGACTAATTTAGGAAATCCTACAACAACGTTATAACACTAAATTTCTACAATAGCGTATATATAAAGTCTTGTATAAGCTCTGAGCATCAATACGAGACTATGATATAAGTACATTATAGGAATCATTATTCCTATATCAACACTAAATTTTATTCCCCGAGCATGATATGGGATTCTCCACTTTAGAGCTATAAGAGTCTAGTGCAATTCCCTGGCAACTCGGTGAGACAATAATCTGACTTCTTATAACACCTTAAGTTCGCAAGATTTACTCCCTAGCAGAGCTCTGAGCTTTATATAGGACAAAAATTGTTCGTTGGGATGGTTTTATCCAAAGAATAAAAATAAAAGAAAACAAGTAAAAAAGCTAGAATTGGTCTAAGACCAATTCTTATGATACCCTAGATTAGGGGTGGGGAACCTGCGGCCTTTTGAAATATTCTTTGCGGCCTTTTCACATAGTTTGTATTTTATTACAAATTACAATTGAAATTCTTTTAGTGAAATTTTTTGAAATAATTATTAATACTAATAATATTTTTCAAATATTTTTTCGGTTACTTTTCTATAAGATAAACACAGTAGGCCTCGTTTTGCGGGAAAACACAGTTGTCGAGCAACTGCAAATGATTTAGTTTAATTTCGTAATCGGTTGGAGTTAGTATTATTTATAGTTTAAATTTTCGCATTTACCGTGTATTTAACCATCAAGTAAGTACATTTAATTAATTTGTAATAATTATATCTAATTATAATTCTTTTTATTAACAACATATGTATGAATATCACTTTTTATTTTAAGTTATCAACTTACAAAACAATGTCAAAAAAACTTAAACGAAAACTGAATGAGGAAAACAGATCCTTTAATGAAGAATGGGAAATCCAATATTATCTTATTTCTATAAAAGATAAAATGTTTTGTTTACTATGCAATTCTGTACTAACAACATTAAAAAAATACAATGTAAATCAGCATTATTTATCTCACAAAGGCCACAAATATGTCCAACTAGAAGAAGAAGCTCGAAAATCTGCACTTCAAAAAATGAAAAAAGACAGGCAAGATCAAACACAAGCTTTCAGTGCTTTCAGTAAGCAAGGAACCACTGCAACTGATGTTACGTTCAAAATAGCGTATATACTTGGAAAAAGAGGAAAACCATTTAATGATGTGGAAATGCTAAAGAAGTGCATTGTTGAAGCAGTAGGATGCTTAGATCCTGAGAAAGTTGATAAATATAAACAACAGAACAGTTTCGCACAATAATTCAAAATAAGGAGGTATATTTTTCAATAGGGCTGGATGAATCCACTGATAAAACAGACTCGGCTCAAATATTATGTTTTATTCGTGCTATAACTGAAGATTTTCAGTATTATGAGGAACTACTAGCTTTGGGCACACGTACCGGAAGAACTCGCGAAATTGATATCCATGATAATTTCAAAGAAAAATATCGTGAAGCAGGACTAAATCTTGATAATCTGGTGAGTGTATGCACTGTTGGTGCACCTTCCATGAAAGGGAAAAGAGAAGGTTTCGTTTCATTATTATAAGAGGACAATACAAATTTAAAATCATTAATCTCATTTCATTGCATATTGCACCAGCAAAATCTTTGTGCTAAATCCACTTCTTTAAGCAATACTCTAGAAAAAATTATGGTCCGGAAAATTGATCGCCCGCAATTGATCGCCAGCAATTTACCGCCAGCAATTAATCGCTAGCAGTTTACCGCCGCGTCAGTTTATCGCGTAAACAATTTATAGCCTACAATTCATCGCTAGCATATTTTATCGCCTGGCCATACATATAATTTATATATATGTAGTAAATAATAATATAATTTAATAAATAATTTGCAACTAAAGTTTGTCTGTACGTGTTATTTAAGAATTAAGTGCAGCTCAAAATGCAAGTTTAGTCCTAGGTATAGGCAAAGATAACCTAATAATAAGGTGGGAAAAAACTCTTTAAAACTATTACGAATAAAGACCAAACATGTGAAATGTATTCAATTATTAATAAGATAAATTATGCGCTATACCTCTCAGATAATTGACAATATCATCGTAAATAAAATGTTCCCGCACTTGGTTCGAAATTTGTTACTGTAATCCTATGATATTTGAACACACGTGGTTCTGTATTGCTCTGAAGAGACTAAAAATGGGAGAAAGTCATGCTGGATTAGCGGATTCTCTGATATTTTGATATCTGCTTTCACTATCTTGGCCAAAGCAAAATTTATCTTTTCCTTAAAAAATTGAGGTAGTGTGATTGGACGCCCAACCAGACGATATCTTCGTCGATTACCAAAGTTTCCTCATGAAATATGGAAAGTACACCAGCTTGTTCTTGAACGATTACCAAGAACGAATAATTCTGTTGAAGGCTGGCATAGAGGAATTGAGGAACAATTCGCTGCTTCTCATCCCAATATTTGGAAATTTATCGAGTGTATTAAAAAAGAACAAAGTATTAACGAACTGCGCACATTGAACAATATCTAAGTGGAAGTGATACGGGCAACAACAAAAAGAAGTATCGCGACTATGAAGAACGAATTAAAAGGCTTGTTAGTGCATATGATGAGCGGGATGATATTGTTGGTTATCTCAGAGGTATAGCTCATAATCTATCTTATTAATAATTGAATACATTTCCCATATTTGGTCTTTATTCGAAAAGGTTTTAAAGAGTTTTTTCCTACCTTATTATTACGTTATCTTTGCCTATA
Source organism: Dioctria rufipes (assembly GCA_963924295.1). NCBI lineage: Eukaryota > Metazoa > Arthropoda > Insecta > Diptera > Asilidae > Dioctria > Dioctria rufipes. The sequence continues at coordinate 33,747,586 of OZ002742.1, forward strand.
CCTAGAATATAACTTGCATTTTTAGTTGCACTTAATTCTTAAATAACACGTACAGACAAGCCATAGTTGCAATTTATTTATTAAATTATATTATTATTTACTATATATAAATTATATGTATGGCCAGGCGATAAAATATGCTAGCGATCAATTGTAGGCTATAAATTGTTTACGCGATAAACTGACGCGGCGGTAAACTGACGCGGCGGTAAACTGCTAGCGATTAATTGCTGGCGGTAAATTGCTGGCGGTGAATTGCGGGCGATAAATTTTCCTAGACTCGAAAAAATTATTGTAATTGTCAATTTCATCAGAGCAAATGCAACACTATATCGCCAATTTCAAAACCTTCTTATGTCCGATGATGATACATACAGTGTAGATTTGCCGTATATCATTGCAAAGTTCGATGGTTATCAAGAGGACATATTTTAGTGAAAGTTTTATCATTGCGAGAAAAAATTAGAAGATTTCATAAGGAACAAAAACAACAATGCGAATTACTAAATGAAAATTTTTGCAGAAATACTACATTTTTGTGTGATATTATGGTAAAGCAGAATGATTTAAATAAAGGGTTTTCCAATAAGAGGTATTATTTTAATTAGCCCGCTTTTTCGGTAGATGTCACTTTTGGAGCTGTCACTTTTTGACATTTGACAAGTAGAAACTACGCCATTAATAAAAATGGAACGATACACGATTTAGCAATGCATTGAAATTATTAAAATTCACTATAAAAGTGGTGAAAATGTGGCAGACACGGTTCGTAAAACTCGAACATTTTTGGGTCGTCGTGAAGCACTTTGTCGGACCGCAATACAGAAATTGGTAGAAAAATTCGAGCTCTCGGGACAAGTTAGTGATGTGAAGAATAAAACCCGTGCACGTCGCTCAAGAACAGCCGAGAATATTGCTGCTGTAGCCGAAAGTGTTGAAGAAAACCCAAGTTTGTCCATTTCTCGTCGTTCTTTGGAATTAGGCATTCCACAAACGTCATTACACCGTATTTTGCATAAAGATTTGGGTCTTAAGGCTTATAAAGTTCAGTTAACACAAGAACTCAAGCCGGCCGATCATCAACAATGTCGAGTCTTTGCTGATTGGGTCCATGAAAAGCATGAAAATGATCCGGAATTCCATCGATAACTCATCTTGAGTGATGAGGCCCATTTCCACCTCAATGGCTTGGTCAACAAGCAAAATTGTCGCATCTGGGGATCGGAAAACCCAAGAGTTATTGTTGAAAGGCCTCTCTATCCTCAACATGTGACTGTTTGGTAATGTTTATGGTCCTGCGGGTTAATTGGACCTTACTTTTTCGAAAATGAGACTGGAGCAACAGTTACGGTGAATGGATTGCGCTATCGACAGATGAGTAATGATTTTTTATGGCCGGAATTGGATGGTATTGATCTGGACAACGTTTACTTTCAACTAGACGGCGCTACGTGCCATACAAGCAACGAAACCATTGATCTTTTACGGGAAAAGTTTCCGGAACGTGTTATCTCTCGAAGAGGTGATCATAATTGGCCACCGGGATCTTGTGACTTAACACCTTGCGACTTTTTCCTTTGGGGCCACGTGAAAGAGAAGGTCTACGCCAACAGCTCAGCGTCGATTCAAGACCTCAAAGATGGAATTCGTGAGGCTATCGAGGACATAGGGCAGCCACTTTGCGATTTGATTATGGAAAATTTCATGAAAAGGATATGGTCCTGTAGGCGTGGTCATGGTGATCATTTGGCTGATGTTATTTTCCATTATTAACGGCATAGCTTCCTCTCATAATGAAATAAAGATCCTATCATTTATCTCAAAAAATGGCATTTTTCTTTGAATATCAAAATAACACCTCTTATTGGAAAACCCGTTATTTCTTTGCAAGGTAAAACAAAACATATTTATGATATGTGGCAAAAAATTTAGTCGTTTCGAAAAAAGTTATTATTTTTCAAAACTATTTTCTCTCGATAGGAAATTTCTGAAGAGCATTTTCCGCAATTAGCAAAAGTATTAAATGAACAGAAATCTGGAAGTGCAACATTTCAAGATTATATTGCTGTTTTGGACTTATTAATTGAAGAATATACTGAACGGTTTTCTGACTTTGAAGAACATAGTACCACAATGAAATTAGCATTTGAACCACATCTATTTGATATCGCAAAGGCGCCTAGCGAACTACAGATGGAATTGTTTGAGTTATGTGAAGATAACATTATAAAATGCCTTTTTGATGCAAAGAAAGATAGTATTGAAATATGGAAATATCCTCGTCGAATGCTTTCTTGCTTTGGAACTACTTACTGTTGCGAATCAACTTTTTCATATCTAACACAAATTAAGACCGATTTAAGGACACAGATAAATGATGTTCATTTGGAAGACCAACTCAAATTACGTGTTACTAAGCTCGAACCTAATATCCAATTACTTTCAAATAAAAAATAGGCACAAAAGTCGCATTAAATTAGTTATCTTGGTCTTAATTTATTTTATTTTAATATCATATAATTTTTTAAAAGTGGTAATACATTTTAAAAATGGTAATAGCATAATTTTATTTTATATTGCAGAATATACATGTTTTTTTTTAACTGAATAATGAGTGAATTATAATATAATTTCATTTTTTGTACTAGTACTAGAATAAGGTGGTAATATATTTTACGGAAAAGAATAAGCTTATATGTATGCGGCCTGCTTACTATTTTCGAAATTTAAATTGGTCTTCCATGGTGAAAAGGTTCCCCATCCCTGCCCTAGATGAATGTCCGTATGAAATTTCATATGATCACCCATTTGAGCAATTTTGATTTTTGCAATGGTTTTTCGCATATATTTCTAGAACAGTTCGTCGGACAGAAAAAAAGTGGTTATAACCAACTTTATAGGATTTCATATTCTGAAGAAGTTTTTAGTACAATAAAAATGTCTAGGGCTGATCGTTTTCACAGTATCCATAAAAAACCTAAATTTTTATATGGCAACACTAAGAAGAAGTTGCCCGATTTATTCCATTTTTTTAATTTCATTTGCTATTACCATAAAAACACAGCGTATCAAATTTCAGCTCTCTATGTCAACGCGTTCTCAGGAAGTGTCCAAATATATAGTGGAAAACGAAATTTATGTATGGCAACCCCACAAAGGAGTTGCCCGATTTGACTCATTTCCGAACTTCATTTTACTTTTTTTTTAAAAAAGTCCGCGTATAAAATTTCGCTCTCGAGTTATTGTGCGCACATATGGACGGATGAACGGACAGACGGACATCCAAAAATCAAAATAACTTTTAATTTTATGCGTGGGTGTCCAATCCATTTTGTTCTACCATCATTATTTCGTGGTGTTACAAACGAAATGACAAACTTAGTATACCCTTTAGATTTCATCTAGGATATAAAAGCTATTTACCTTATACTGATGGAAAAGTATTGTGATGTCTTCATTGCACTTCCTCATATCTGTAGATCTGGAAGCAGTTTCTTCATTGACACACCTCTTTAAGGCTCCTAAAACATCGCCGACTTTCTGAATCCATTCATCAGAGATCTTAATAAAGGACGACAAGAAAAAATACTCAAAAAATTGGAGAACGATCACAAATTTTATAAACATTGTGAAATACTTTTTACCTGATTGTGCTTCCTTAGACTACCAACATCAGTAATAAGATGAAGCCGTTGTTTAATTTCTTCATTAAGAACAGATCTTAAAGCAGCTATATCCTGCTCCAAAACCATCATCCTATTCCCGTATTCCTGTAAATCACCAATTTGATCATCAATGCCCTCATTGCTCGTTGTAGTTTTTCTAACTTTCGGACAATCTTTAAGATGCGAACGCATTCTCTTTCGTTGGACATAGACGTTGCATGAATGTGGGCATTTTTCAAGAACTTGTCCACAATGGATGATATGCTCCTAATTGATTTTATTTTATTTTTTCAATACTTCTTCACGGTTAAATAACGTAAATGTTCTCACCTTAAACGTTTGTGATTCCAACCATTCATTACAAAAATAGCACGAGGTTTTTTCATATGTAATTTGTGCTACCGGTGGCGGTGATGACTTTTCTGATTCCATGCTGATGACATTACCTTATCAGGAAAATATTGTATGGCTTTTTTCACCTGCTCAGCTTTTGTTTTCAATACCTTATCGCACTAGTTTTGTGTATTTCCAAAACATTGGCAATCTAACCTAGTTCACACTTCATACATTTCACTGCACATAGCAATCACAATTTTATGCTAATTTTATTTAGTACCGGAAATTATTTGTTCTACTTGGATGGAATAGAAAGAAATTATTCGTTTTTCTGTAGTACGCCTCCTTTTGAACTAACGAAAACTTACATAGAATATTCAAGAGCAGACCATTTGGAATGTTATCAATTCGCACCTCCCCTGAGATTTGATAACGCTTGTTATCAGACTGTTATTATGTTGGATATAACCATAGAGAGCTTTTTCAGACGCTTAAATTGCATGACAAAATAACTGTGGTGTAGATTGTACCAATAATTTCCAAGAACTCACTATGTAGATGGAATTGTGAAATGTACTTATGATATGTACACGAAACGAAAGTTATGTCTAGTTCTAGGTGATTCATGTTGTTATCACCACTATCAGATTGCTTGCCGTAGGTATTTTTTGTATTAAGCTAAATCTCGAACAATAAAATTAATAAAAGCAGATAAATTTTTTTTGATTTTGGACCAGACCATTTCGGATATCTGGGATTATCTTAGAATGTGAATGAAACGTGATAATAACCCGAGTTTAGCTCTAGAAATTTCGTATTTTTATATAATTTCAAAATAAAATAATTAGAATTGAAGTAATCAGGATAAGACGATTTTGTGACTCATTTCTGAAATTATGCAAAAATCTTTATTGTTTTCATATAAAAGGCGGAATAGAAAAAGTTTATTTTGTATAATTTTTACACACTTTCTATTGTGCGTAATTGGGGCACCGACTAGCGTGAAAAGAGGGATGGGGACCTAAAGAGATATATGGGTGGCAAGTGATTTTGGAACTCCACGAACTCTGATTTGTATCGATACATATCTGCAAAATAGCGTTTCAATGCAGTGAAGTTTGCTCCCAACCTATCCTCGAAAAAAATATAGGCTAATCTTAAGAGGTGTTTTTGGCAGAGATGAGCCTCAATGTGATCTAAGTCCTGACTTATTAAAATCTCATTTTGGATCATTGAGTTCTGCTATTGTATTTAGTTTTTGACTACCAGTTATATACAGTTTCAGATATGTTGATGAGTTGGAGCTCATTATTAAATCGGCGGCTACTGAAACTGATGGGATTTCCCCACAGTTTACTAAGATTTTGTTGCCTTAGATAACCAAGCCACTCTTACATGTTTATAATAGTTGTTTCACATTATCACAATTTCCTTCGCAGTGGAAGTTGGCAGTGGTTTTGGCAGTGCCGAAAGTGAAAAGGTCGAAAGATCCTGACGACTATCGGTAAAGTATTCGAAAAATTAATGTCACAACAAATAACATATTAATTGGATAAATATAGTCCATTGACTCCTTTTCAGTCTGGATTCCGGAAGTTCAATGAGACTACTGTCATTGACGTCACGGCACATATTCGGAAATCCCTCGATATGAATCACGTAAGTATTCTAACGCTACTTGACTTTCCAAAAGCGTTCGACTCAGTTAATCATTCTAATTTTCTCTCGAATCTGGGATCACAATTCAACTTCCTATCTTCTTTTATAGCACTTATTGGTAGCTTCTTATCAGGCCGTCATCAATATATCAAAATAGGTAATACCAAATCTAGTGTTTTGCCACTTGACTGTGGTGTGCCCCAGGGCTCAATCCTTGGTCCACTGCTATTCAGCTTGTCCATCAATGATTTGCCCGATATTGTTGAGAATTGTAATGTACACTTATATGCTGTTGATGTACAGCTCTATCTTAGTCCCCCTATTGGCCTGTCTGAAGACTGGATTTTTTCTGCGTTGACCTTAATTTTCCATTTTGTGTAGTATCGGTTCAGTGATAGAAAAGCTGACTCTAAGGCATTTATTATTTGATTGGGGTCAGTTGAGGTTGATAAGATTGCAATGTCATCGGCATAAACCCCAAGTTGGCAGTGACTGGGTTTGGGTACATTGCTGGTAAACATGTTATAAAGTACAGGGCTGATGGATGATCCTTGTGGAACGTCCGCTTTGATGGCATAGGTTTTAGACAATTTTCTGTATATGCAAACATAGAAAGATCTGTCTCCAAGAAAGCTTTAAGTTATTTCGATCAGATATATTGGAAACTCCGTTGCGTGCATTTTGTGTAAAAGGCCCTCGTGCTACACTGAGTCGAATGCTTTTTCAATCTCCAACGCTATCATGACACATGAGTTTTTCTCGCGGAAACAAGTGTTGACTGTCTTGTCTATCCTAAGCACTTGGTGGCAGCTGGAGTGTGCTTCTCTGAATCCATACTGTTCGGCTGGTAATAATGTTTTTTCTTCGATAATTCTAGTCAGATAGTCTTTTATAATTTTTTCAAATAACTTGCTTGTAGAGCTGAGGAGACTTATATCGGTTAATATCTAATTTGTTTTTGTGTGGTTTGGATACAGGAACCATTAATGGAATTTTCCACTGGTTCGGATAGTATCCAATTTTAGACAATTAGTATAAATTTTTGCTAAGTATATTAGACATTTTTTTGGTAGATTTTTTAGCAGAGAATTTGTAATACCATCATGTCCCGGTAGATTTTTTGTTTTTATTACCTTAAGTGTTTTAGAAAGTTTGCTAGATTTAATTAGTAGGGTGATGAGGTGAGAATTACAGGCATTTGTAGTTTGCAAGCTGCTTCTCACTAAGTTTTAATCGTTGGACTTATCCAGTTTGCTGTAAGCTCGTGATTGGTTGAGAATGTTTTGGCAAGCACTTCGGTTTTTTCTAGATCAGTGAAAATCCTATCATTTCCAACCTTTCTGCCCACAGCTAAGCAGAAGATTAATTCTGTGCAGAGATTAATCTGCAATACTCCTGCCCACTCCTAAGCAGAAGAATAATTCTGCGCGAGATTAATCTGCAACATCTCCTGTCGACATCTAAGCACGAGGATAATTCTGCTGCAGAGCCTAATCTGCGCTTTTTCTGTATAGTAGAATATTGCTACACTTCTGCGCACGCGCAGAATATAGTCAGAGACTAATCTGACTCCTTTTACCGTTTACAGCACTTTATTACCCTTGTGCCCTTACGTGCGGCGCAAAGGTATTTTGGTGCCCTTGTGCCCTCACGCACCATAAAAAGGCTACTACTTTATTTAAACATATTGATACCACCTTGGGTACAATACATCAATATTCAGAGACTAGTCTGAATTCGTTTTGCTATAGAAGCATATTGCTGCCCTTGTGCCCTCACGCACTACGAGCATCAACATTTTCTTTTTTTTTCGTTCTGATGACAGATAATTAATTCTGGTCTTCTCTCTTTTTTCAGAACGAATAGATGATTGGTAGCGCCTGCAGCAGCAGCTCACTGAATTTTAATTTGTTTTTTTTTTTTTTTTTTTTTTTACTTGAAGTTTTTTTTTAATTGCATAGAAGTTTGTAGGTTAGTTTTATTTTTATTTTTTAATTTTCTTTTAATTGAATTTACTGTGATATTTAGTTTTAAGCTAATGAATTTAAATAACAATTTTGTATTTGAAATTTAAAAAAAAAACTGCGTTGTCCTTTACAAACCGGCACTCCCTCCCACGTCCGAGACTAGATCTCACAAGTACATCCAGAGTAGATAGAAGTCCTCTCATGGCGTTGGGGTAAAATGTCGGAGATGGCGGAAATAGAATGTTGCAATTATTTGTCAATAGTTTGCCTTGTAAAATTTTTCCCCAAGTATTGGCTCTTGCCCAATTCCAGTCGGAAGGTCTACAGTTGAGGTCCCCAGCAACTATAAAATTGTCTTGAATTTTGTTAAACACATCGAAATCGTGTTTGAAAAGATCACCTTTGGCTTGGTTATAATTACCTCCAGGGAAGTAAGCAGCAATTAAAGTGTATAGTCAAAGAGTCTGGAATTTTATTTGAGCGTAATGGTTTCACTGATTTTTGTGGGTAATGCGGGGAGCAGAGCGTGCACGATACCTTTTCTGATGAAAATAGCGAACCCACCGCCTCTCTGATTATTCCTGTCCAGTCTATAAATCGAATAGTCAGTAGAAGAGAGTTTGTCTCTTTCCCTTGGCCAGGTCTCTGAAATTAGTGCATCGTCAATATTCTCCTCTTTTAACACATCAAAAAACTCTTTGGATTTTAGTCTGATACTCTGTGCATTCCATAACATAATTTTTAGATTATCTCCCGCATACCAAGAGTTGTTAGTGCTTGACACTATGTATATATATGTACGTATTTAAGAGTAAGTTCTGTAATGATTGCAAACTGCTCCGCTTTGGTGGTGCAGCTGGATACTTTTGTTAATAGGTCGTTAGTGATGCTAATGATCTCATTATAAATGAAGAGTTCATTTGAGTTTTGATTAACACGTACTTGATATATATTTAGATGGTTGTTGGTGTGGATTTCCCCTCAGATATGGAAGAGGAGATCTGAGGAATGGCTGCCGGTCCATTTCTGTTCTGAAAGTGATGTAGGTTATTCTTATGTTTAAACCGTAGTTGAAGATAAGCAGTGCGAGCTGGACAGATTGCCGCGCCAGGACCATGATTATCCCATTAGATTTGTGGAACCCCGCACATCTGCTGCACTTTGTTAATAGGTGGCATCTGCTTGCGCCGTGGCCGTAAGTTTGGCAATTGAAGCAACAAGTAGGTTGTTTGGATTTGGTTTCGTAGTAGTCATATTTGACAATAGTGTTTAAAATGACTTTACCTTTAATTCTCAATTCATTCAGCTTGATGCTAGTTTTATGGAAACATAGCAGATATGTTGCATGATCACGATATCTTTGATATCCTTAACATCTAAGCAGTTTATACCGTGATTTTTGAGTTCCTTCAAAAGCATTGAACAGTCCATCTTATAGAGTCCGTACAATACTATTTTTTATTGATTGTTTTGGTAAAGAAAATTTGATTAGTACTAACCAGTAATTTATATAGCTTGTTATGGTCCTCGATGTTATAGCAGAATATCTTTATTCCAATACTAGTATTTTTTATATTGAATTCCGTGATTTCCAGAGAGGGTATAAGAGATCCGATAAGATTACTATTTTCAACAATCAGGGTGATTGGGGGAATGTGTACCTTTTTGGGAACTTCGATGTTATCTTCATCGATCTGTTGACTTAGTTAAGCGAACCTGTTAGAGTTACTGAATTCCTTACGCCTCGGCATTTTGACTGCGCTGGATGATATATGTATGTAGTTCATGATCCTCGAGAGCCGATTCGTGTCTAGTTTTGTTGTAGGTAGAAATTTTTTTTTTCTTTCAAAATAACTGAATTATGAAGATGAATGTAATGCACTGTCACTATTAGCGAGAGAAAGACATACGTTCACTCAAGATCAGACGAGCGATCACGAGAAAGGCTCGATGCGAACTTCTTCTTTGTCAGACATTTTGTAGGTACTAATCATTGTACATCCATAAATTTTATGCATCAACTAAAGGGAAGTACTGACAATGCAGAAATATGAAGCAAGATAAGCAAACGCTAAATTTTGTGAAAAAATTTTTCCCTCCACACGTTACTTGTACATGTGGTCTGAACATATGTATAATATTAGTAAGACACAGTTGCAATCAAATAAGCTATACATCAAAATAAGATTTCGTTTTGTCTTCTGAGATATAGCATATTTTATGTTTTTCGAGAATATTGAGTAGCTCGATGCCTATGTTTAGCAAAATCTCTGAATATTTGAAAAATAGCCTTCTGATTCGCACCACATTTTGATAGATGAAAGACTCGACTAGTAATGTTCGGAAAAAAAAAACAAAGATGTTTTTGGTAGAGAATTCAGTATACAGAATCCTACCTACATGTTTTTCTCTAGCTACATGTTTCTCCCTACCTACATACATGTGTTTCCCTTAACGGACTAAAAATATCCAAAGAGAGCTTTTCCTTACAAGTATGCTTCCACTATTCCCTTTCCAAAAATGAGGTATTTTCAGGGAAACATTCCTCCGTTTTCATTACATTTTATTCTGCGGGGTACTACACCACAAACTACACATCCATACATTTCTACATCGATAAACCCGAATTTTGTATAATTGGAATCATATTTCGTTCGTTTACTTTGACTTAATTTTGGTACAATTTTTTGCTTTACATTATGCTCACATGATCCACAGAAATATTTCTATCACTGCTTTCACATAATTATTTGGCATGAATTACCCAGCGCATTTATAATTAAAAAATTAAATAATGTTTTTTCTCTGCTCACTTTATATGTATGTGGGTAAGTTATTAGGAGCCCAATGGAAAATGAAAGCATAAAATCATGCAATATAGAAGCCTTCCTTGGAAGTTTTGGTTGCATGACTCTTGGTTTCCCACTTCATTTCTTTTTTATATGGGCATGTCCGCGGGCAGAAGCAATGCTTTCGGTATGCTGTTCTTGAGCATTGATGGCAGCAATTAGGAAGCATTGGTGCAGCAATAAAGAAGGTATGTTGATCTGCTAGTTTTGGAAGCAGTGAAGAAGGCAAGTTATTGTGCTCTTTTAGAAACAATAATGTGCCCTTGAAGCAATAAAGAAGGCACGGGTGTTCACGCCTTTCTATGCAATAAAGATGGTATGTTGGTTTGCTCTTTTGGCAGCAGTGAAGAAAGCATTTAAAAGAATTTAAAAGACAGATTTTTTTTTTCTAATTTAAAGTTCTTTTTATTTATTTTTTTACACAAAGTAATAATTATGAAAAAGTAAATAATGAAACTAACACAATAATTCAAATATTAAAAAAAAATTCAAATGATGCAGTTTATTTAAATCACCGTTTTTTTTTTTTATTTTACAAATATTTTTTTCGCAAGTCTAAATCCGTTTTTCATATCAATTTCAAATTATGAAAGCCATAGTCGTCTTTTTTGACAGCTTCTGCAAAAATAAATAAGCTTACTATATACACAATTAAATAATATTCAGAACAAGCAGTTCTCATCTTACCGAGCTGTCTCCATAGTTTTTAAATTCATCACCAAATCGTGATCAGGTATACTTTCGAGTTTTTTGTCGATATTTTCCAACACTTCTTGGTTTCTAATGGGAAATAAATAAATAAATAAAAAATAAAAATACTTTTGCAATTATTTTTTCCATTAAAATTGTCTGTCTGATCAAAATTTCTTGTTGTTTATTTATTTCCTCTGTTTGATTTTTCAGCATTTGTAAAATCAATGAATTGGTTTGCTCAATACTATAATTATCAATCTACCTGTGCGATAAGTGAAATAAATTTCATTTGACTTAGTCAGTTGCAGATTTCCAAAAGTGATTTCTCTGTAATAGTTTGTTCTGGGACAATATCCATATTTGTAATATTATGTTCTTTATCCTTAAAAGTATTTTGTATTTGCCCTAAAGTAGCATTAAATGTGGTGAGGATTCTTATTTTTCCTCAGATCTAAAAGTCTTGTTTAAAGAACTCATTTCGCTGAAAAATAAATAAGTATCATTTAAGTATAAATTAAATAATACTTGACATTTTCATACGTTAGGAAATACAATGATGTAGCATTGGTATAAATACAAAATCATTTTTGAAGGTAAACATACTACTTATATTGCAAGCTATATCCCTTATGTTGAATTTTTGTTCTTCTTCATCAAGATCGCTTACGTAATAAATACCCAAATTCGCCGGGATTCAAAATGTTCTTCGAAATAATTTTCAATAATATTAAACTTAAGTCCAATAATATACTCTTCCCCATCAGTTTCTTTAAGAAATCCCATTACTTTTATAAGTATCAATGGATGTATGTAACAGTAGTTATTAGGTTCAGAATCGCTTAAATAAAAACTGTGAAAGTCATGGCGTCTATATATAGGCGTGAAGCTAATAATGGACATTTTCTTTGATAATCTTGCTGAACCTGACTTTTTTATATCTTCTTTTATTCTACTCCTTTCAAAATTTCTATTATGTAGTTCTTCGAGAATTTTCCCTGGCTGTCGACAATCCTTTTTTAGGGTTTGCATGTAATTCTCGAACTTGTATGCTGAGAAGTTATCCACGTTACCATACATTTTTAAACATTCTGATAAGTGTAGCAAGTTATGGACATTATAACTTATTTTATCTTCGCCGTTACAAAAAAACGGAAAGTTATGAACAAGTTTCCAGCATTTCTTGGACGACATTTAAATTTTGTTGATAAATTTTTGGGCAAGAAATTAATCTATATGCCCCATGTAACATGAAAAACTGAGTGTATAAATAATTTTATATATATATTTAATACTATTTTAAATAATACAATACCAGTGTATAAAATAAACTGGCGGAACTCTGTCGTTTTCCATCTAGGAAACCCATCAAAGTTCCTCGGTTTTCTGTAAAATTCTCTAGGTATAAAAGCACCCATAGATTTAGCCTGACTATTTAAGTGTTGCTTTGGAAAATTGTTTAATTTAGTTGTATTATGTTTGTCTTTCCAGATAAAAGTAATAAGTTTTTTTGTTAACCTTAAGTCGAGCAAGTGCATTACGTCCAAAAGAAATTGCAATACCATATTTATATTTACTTCTTTTAAGCGATGGACATTTGGTTGAAAAAAAAAACCTATTGTAATATAACATATCTGTTCGGCTTTTAAAATTTGCATCCGTTCCTAAGGAAGCAATTGTTGTACTATAGACAAGGCGGTTATTGATTTTTCGGCCTTTTTGTGTGCATTTCGTACCACAGAACCAGTAATAAATGCTCTTGCAGGAGCATCACAGATAAATACTCTTACTTTCACGAATATTTTCTTTACCTAACTTCAAAACCGTCCTTTTAGAGTAGCTTAATTTCATCCACAAATTCAGCCATATATTCATTTGCGCTATTAGGTTTGGAATTGCCAAGATATGCCCCGATCAAAAATGGTTCTATAGTTGTACATTTCGAAATAGCTCCTAATATCGGCCATAAGGTTAGACTCGAACTTTTGAATAATGGTAGACCATCCATGCCAACATCAAATATGTATTACATCAATAGATTCTGCTAATATTAGATTCAATAACTTTAAACTTTTTTTAACCTGAAGTGGAAATTTTCTCCCGGAGAAACTATCCGTAATTGAATTTGATTATATTTTGATTCTAACAAAGTTTTTGCATTTTTGGGCACATTTAAACCTTCTTCAGCTAAAATTGTCAATAGATTATCACATGCGTTTCATTCTGTACTTTATAAACCCAGTCTGCTAAACGATCACGGATATTAATTTCACTAGCGGATGAAGTATTTAGAATAGCACATGAAGGATCAGAAATATTGTCATTCGTGCATTCATTAGCATAAATTTCAGGATCAGTGTTTTCTAACTGAAAGACCATTTTTTTCTGTAGTGAGTTCGTCGGCTTCATTTACTGTATTTTCATTAGTGATATTGATTTCTCTGATTTCTGTAGCCACTAACCGTCTTAGATGCTTCTCATTTTGTTTCACAATTACTTTAAATATTATGCACAGGTGCTCAATCCTTTTTGCACTAGCAGCATTATTTCTATACGTTATAAACGGAATGACAAACATAGTGTTTCATCTAGGTTATAACAAGACTAGTATTCTAGGTTTAAAGGGGTCTACTAAATGAAAGAATGAAAATATATTTCCTTACCCTTTAGTTAAATATTGAACTTACCATGAAAATATACAGGGTGTTTCCCACTAGAAGGTCAGTAGAGCGGGAGGTGATAGTACTCAGATAGATGAACAAAAACTTGTATGGCAGGGAGGGGGGGTGGGGGGGGTATCAACCGTTTAGGAGTTACAGGGTGATCAAGAAAAACAACTAGTTTTTCAGAAAACACCCTGTGTCTTAAAAACTACAGCGTGCATGGTCACAGTTAGCTCATTGGGCGCACAACTCAACTCCATGGTCTTTCGAACGACTGCTCAATCAGCCCCATAGCCCTCTCCCCTCACGAATTATGGTTGTTTAAACTCAAAATTTCGGATTTTCTTAGTTTTTTTTTTTAATTTAACTTCTATTATTTTTGCAAAAAGGTCATTAACATAACTTTTTTTTATAAACACTGTAAACTGTACACTCTCCTCTTTAATATGACCTATTACTCCCAATGTGTTATCTGAAGCACTTTAAGAGTTATTAGCTCTAAACCTATTCTCAACGATAATTTGTTCCCTTAGCACGTCATTTTACAAAATATCGTCTAATTTCGGTGCGACCTGAATAGGTTATGAGTTAATAACTGTTTGAAGGCTGGTGTTACCACAAAGGGTGTAGGTAATAGGTCAACTTAAAGAGGAGAGTCTACAGTTTGCAGCTTTTATAAAAAAAAAAAATTATGTTAACGACATTTTTGAAAAAATACTAGAAGTTAAATTAAAAAAAAGGTAAGAAAATCTGAAATTTTGAGTTTAGACAACCAAAATTCTTGTGGGAAGAGGGCTATGGGGCTGATTGAGCAGTCGTTCGAAAGGAAATGGAGTTCTGCACACAATGAGCTCCTAACTGTGATCATGCACCCTGTAGTTTTTAAGGTACAAGGTGCTTTCCGAAAACAACTTTTTCCTGATCACTCTGTAACTCCTAAACGGTTGATATGCCCCCCCCCCACCCCTGCCATACAATTTTTTGTTCATTTATCTGAGTACTATCACCTCCCGCTCTACTGACGTCCTAGCTGCAAAAATTCACTTTATTTCTAAAAGAAATATTTTGATCTTTTCCACTTTTCATCTTAACACTTCACAGTACTGAACATGAATTATAATTCTGTAGAAAAAATTTTAATTTTTATAACGGAATTTTACGAGAAATAACACATTAAAACTTGACTCAGTTGGCCCATTTCGTTCTATTGCTTCCGAAAAGCTTCTTGTCATTAATCTAACATGCATCGTTGACATTTTTCGACTGCATCTACATTGCTTCTCTGGGAAGATCTGACCAAATTTCCCACTGGGAACAAACAAACAAACTATTAATGGAAACTTTTGAAAAGTTTTTCAATACGTACTAAAAATTTTAAGTCGCATTCGTATCCTAAAAAAGAACTAAAAGAAGGGACAAAATTTATTCAGTCATCTTATACTTTCCAATGCAATAAACAAATTTTCCATTGCAGTAGTCTAAAATTTGTAAGGAAACATTTTTACAAAACATATTTGCTCCTGACTGCAATGTTATGATACAGTATGACCTCTCTACACCAACTTACCATTTTCCTATTGTTATCTTATCAAACTTAAGAGTTTCCCTTGGCGTCTTGAACAAAGATAAATACCCGCAACCGATATACTTCTTTCACGGACTCAAACTTTAAAGTTTAGTTCTTTATTCGTATATTAGTATCTCAGCGTTGTTTTAAAATTCGTCCACATCCATATTTCGTGCGATAAAATAAAATTTGTTGTTCTATTTATGAAAACAATTTTTTCTTTAAACTTAACTTATAAAACCCAAAAACAAACAAAATAGCTCTAAAATGTAGAGAATCCAATCAGCTGTTGCATCTTTGCAGATCTAATATCATGCATAATAGTTGGATCTTCTCTTTCTGATAGGAGGTACGAAATTTGAATTTCTTGTGTCAGTCGTACGTGAATAATGCGTCTCTGTTTTACACTGCAAAGCTGGCTCATCTAGGACATAAAAATATCATATATAGTTTTTATAACACTGCGATTAAACCTATTATCTTGTATACGTTTAAGTACAGGGCAAATTGTACCTCCACAAAGCAACTGTTCATAACGGAGTACCTCAGGGAGCCCTGTCTGTCAGCCTGTCTGTCAGCCTGTCCCTTCGTTCCCATTATAACTCGAGAGGCCGTTTACTTAGAGAGCTGAAATTATGCACACGGCATTTCCATGTAAATATTCGGAGACCGGAAAGTAATGTCGTTTTTGAGGCCAGCCCGTACCTTTAACTCGTACACGAATTTGTCTGTCTGTATATTTCTTTTTTAATATTTTCGACACTCTCGTAGACCCACTTTTCGTCATCATAGCGAGCTGAAATTTGGCACACAGGTTCACGTCGCGTGACAATTGAATCTATCAAAATTTAAACCGGAGATTTTCATGGAAAACCCGGAAAATCGGAAAAAATCATTTGAAAATTTGGTACAAATTTGATTAGTGATAAATCCGTTTCAGGAAAAATGCAGAGTTTTCCAATTTTTCCGGAATTTTCCGACTTTTCCGTAAAATTTTCCGGTAAAAAGTTTTCTGCATTATACAGGATCAAGTTCCCTATCAACTGGCACCATTACTTTCTCTCCGACTATACTGAAAACTTGCAGAAAAAATCGAGGAAAATTCATGTAAAACGTTTTTCCCGAGTTTTTTTCCGACCAAGGAAGCGTTTGAGTGTTTTGCAACCTAAGACAAAGTTGTAGAGCGAAATGAGTTGCATAAAGTTGCCTTTGTGGAAAACTCCATGGAAAACCCGGAAAAGCGGGAAAATCATCCGAAAAATTTTCATCGATATGATTAGTGATAAATCTGTTTCAGGAAAAATACACAACTCTCCAATTTTTCTGGAAAATTTTCCGAAAATTTCCGGAATTTTCCGAGTTTTCCGGAAAATTTTCCGACAAAAAACTTTTATAAGCTATGCGGAATAATTTTTTTTTTTCGTCCTACTGGCATCAATACTTTCTCTTCAACAATCATGAAAACTTGCATGAAAAATCGAGAAAATTCATGTAAATTTTTAAAAAAAATTCATAGTAATAGGAAAAGTCTGTGGAAAACATGAAAAATCGGGAAAATTCATATTATATGGGATCAAGTTGGAATACAGCTAAAAAGCGCTGTTTAAAACATAATTTGCCTTTCAGAAAACCGTTGCAGTACTTCAACGATTTGATACTCGAATAAATTTTTTGAAAAACTGGTAAATCAGTGTCATTTCAGCCGTCATGAAATTGTTTTAAAATATCTCCATGCAGCACGTAATAGCAATTTAGTTAACGTGAAAAAGTCAGAAAATAAAATGAGTAAAAATCGAGTTTTCAAACAAAACTGAGGCCAAGTCGCATGAAAAAGTAGAAAATAAACTTTCCTTCACACACAGAGGTGGACTCAGATTTTTTGATTGGGGACATTTCTCTTGAATATTCTTTCTCTTCATGAATCAAATCACTTTTTACCTCTGATTGATCTTACTGAAATATATCGGTAATTGTCAGCGAATAAAATCTGAGTCCACCTCTGTGTGTGAAGAAAAGTTTATTTTCTACTTTTTCATGCGGCTTGGCCTCAGTTTTGTTTGAAAACTCGTTGTTTACTTATTTTATTTACATTAAATTCAAACAATTATATTTTTAACAAGCTTTTATTTTTAATCACTGATGTAATCATCCTCGAAATCAGCAACCTCTTGCCATCCAGTGTGCAAATTTTCAATGACGGATCCATTGAAATCAATTGATTTTTGTGCGAAATAACTGCAGAGAGCTCATTTTGGATATCATCCAAATTTTCAAATTTTTTGTCACATAAAAAATTGTAGCGATCGGAATAAATGGAAATCCGATGGTGAAATGTCGAACGAGTATGGGGAGTTAGGCAGTACCTCCCACTCCAATTCATTAATTTTTTCCACCAACCTGCAATAGCAGTACTTCGTGGTGATTCATTCAGAGAGAGTCACTATCTTTTGGGTTTTGGATTATCATACAGCACCCATTTTTCATCTCAACCAATCAAAAAACGCTTCTGCATTGTGCTGTAGAAGCAATAATAAGTTACATGTGGTGGATCGATTAGTTTCCCTTTCTTCGGACAGATTATGCGGGACCCAAACACTTGCTCTGCTTACTTTACCAATCTGTCACCCTAATTGTAAATACAATTCTAAAAGTGAACTAAATTGTGTAACCAGACTTTCATGCCGAATCTTCTTTGAAATGTTGACGCATTTCGATGGTGTAGATTTTCCTTCCGGAGTCCAAGTGTATAGATTACCCAAGTAGCAATAAGCTGTTGTAGATTAGTTCGGGGAAACATTTTGGGGCCTCTTCTTACAGCTAGGTAGTTCCTTTGAGCCGCTCACAAATGGCCCCAACAAACATGCTCACAATCATTTGGGAAGCAAATTGGCGGTGATATCTGCATAGAATTCGACGCGATTCGCTTGGCCCCAAGCGAGGATAATATCAAAATCGTTTTTTGATGATCTAGTCATGCAATCTCGTGTGACACATGCGGCATTCCCTCTGGAGTCCGCAAGAGTATCAAAGCAGTAAGCGAAATCAAGGATACTGTCATCGGCAAAGCTATGGCTGGGATTGAATGTAAGAGAAAGCATATCATTAATGAAAATTAGGAGGATAGACGGAGAGATAACACAACCCTGAGACACACCGGCATTTAGAGGGTGAGGTTCAGATGTAACATCATCTAATACAACACAAATTAGGCGACCAGTTAGAAAACCTTCAATCCATAATAGAAGAGGTAATGAAACGGTCTTCGCGATTTGGTTTTTCCCATTCTGCATTCTTATAATTAAAAATTTTCTGTTCGACATATCCCAAAGTGTCATATTGAACAATGGTCATTACTAGAATCGTTTGCCTCTTTCTTGTGGTATACCCCAGAGATCTATTCTTGGCCCCTTATTATTCAGTTTATACATAAACGAACTTCCAGAAGTGACCCATGACGTGAAAGTCCACCTATATACAGATGATGTGCAGCTTTATTTGAGTCGTCACATTTTGTAAGCCGTACTAACTGTGACCTCCAGACAATTTACTGCTGGTCAATTGACAATGTTTTTAGTCTTAACCCTAGTAAATTTCAGAGCATTGCACTCTATCCACGACAAATTGATCTGTCTGCATTGCCAGAAATTTTAATGGGACCAATATCTCGAAATCTTGGAGTATCCTTAATTGCTGGATGAACTGCTGTGATCAAAGAAGTGCCATACTGTCTAAAATCTATGCAGGCCCTTGTCGTCTTTGGCTATTTGCTAGTATACTGCCACTACGCTTACGTATGATTCTGGTAAAATTACTCTTGCTCCCTCATTTCACTAATGGATGCCTTATTTTCCCAGTGTTAGATTCTGTGTGCTCTAGAAAACTTAGAGTGGCATTCAATAACTGCATTAAGTTTATTTACGGGCTGCGCAGATGTGATAATGCTTCCTATCACAGTCTCCCATTGCTGGGCTCTTCCATAGAGACGTATTTGAAACGTAGGAAGATGCTTTTTCTTTATATGGTATTGCAATTGGACTGCAGTTGATTTTCTGTAACCGTAGCGTTCCACCTATCAAGCTGCTGCTGGCGCGATGTACTCTCACTGGTTCTTATTTTGCTCAGATTATTCGTCTCTGGAACTATTTACCTGCTTGTAACAATCACGAGGCTCTTTTCTGAATCACCACAGCTATAACTAACAGCCACGCAGTTCTGTTTAGACTTCAGAGATTGTCATATTCTACCATGAATATGGTTTATAACTTGGGTCATATTGCAATAAACTCTTATACCGCGTACGTTTTTCGCAATATCAATATTGAGTTCCAGTGTACTACATACTGAGTGTACACCGAGCGTATACTGACCTGTTTCTCAGTATATAGAGACAGACTTGCGATTGAGCGCAAAATGCAATATTGAAATTGCAAGTCCGTCTCCGGTATTATTAACACAAATTTCATTATGTTAGAAATTAGTTTTTTTATTTTTACCGCTTTTCAATATGAATCTTCTCGGCTAAAACTACTAAAATTTGAGACGGCTTCAAAAAAACTGGTAAACTTCCGTTCAGGTGGAAAGGATTTATCCGATTTTTTACTCGGACTAAAAGACTCCGGCTAAAATGGCTAAATTTAACTGGTATAAAAATAATTTTCTGGTAACTCAGTGCTTGTGCCTACTGTCTTATGGGGAACATAGGGTTGCCAGCCACATTTGTACAATTGTTGAATTCATTTCATATGATACAAAGGTACAATTTGAGAATTTACCAGAATTTTTAGTTTAATTAATTTACAGAGGCTTACAGACTTAAATTTAATAGACAGTAAACTGTTGGACTGTATTAGTATAAGCCACAATTGAAAGTATGATATCAGCAAAGGAACTTTTAGATTCCAGAAAGAAGACTCAAGTGTTAAGTTTGGTCTGAAAAAAATTTCCAATTCTTGTAATTACATTTTTCCCCGTTTAGTTATGGGTTCAGAAGTCCGTCGTATTATCGCATCCTTAAAACTAGCGTCCGAGGCAAGTGCCCCCGCGTGCCCTCCATAGATCTGGCCCTGTTAATCAGGAAGATGAATTTAGAACTGTTAACAGAAGAGAATATAAGGCAAAGGGAGGAATAAGATCGACAGTCATTGTTGAAATACAGAAAAATACCGTTAACAAGATCGATTTACATTTAGTATGTACGACAGATTTTATAAAGGAAGAAATAAATATTATAATTGCCAGATGTATGGCCACAGATCAAGTAACGGCACCAACAAGTTCTGTTGTGCGTAATAAACTGGCAAACATCATACGCACGTAATTTAATGGGAAAAAATTATGTTCCAGATGGCTAATGCTTTGCAAATGCAGATGAAGTCTCAGCCAAGCTCATAGTTTGTAGGTGATATCTCAATGAGCTGTCGCTTAAGTAGAGCGCTGTGATGCTCTCACGGCACGTATGCATATCAAGGCACTGGATGCTGTGCTAGTAAAATCAAAATTGGTGCAGTTATGCAAGCCTAGCCTTGAGGTATTGGCTACAAGGCACAGGGTGACCCTATGCTGGGTACCTGGTCATAAGGATATCTCAGGCAACGAGATGGCTGATGAGAGTTGCCCAAAAAAAAGGCTCTGAATTGGATAGCTCCGCAGCGGTAACTTTTGAAAGGATCCCAATCGGAGCTATAAAAGAGGAAATCATCAGGAGCGCCTATCAAAAGGCAAGCCATCAGTAGACCAACAGGGATACCTGCCGTATTGCGAGGCAATTGTGACCTGCATACGACAGGAAAAGGACAAAGGAGCTGCTTGATGGCAGCAGAACAAACACCAGGAATCTAGTAGGGACCTTTACTGGTCAATGAGCCATAGGTGACCATGCTAGAAGACTAGGGTCTAGGGATAGCAGCGAACAATTTCTGCAGGAGCTGTAAAGATTCGGAGGAAATCGAATCCATCCAAGACGTGCTTTGCGAGTACCCCGCTCTGATGAATAAATGAAGTAGGCTCCTGGGTAGCTAGTTCTTTTCAAGTCTGGGGGAACTACAAAGCAAGGAATTTAGATATGTCCTGAGTTTTCTGAGAGAAGCAGGATAGATCTAGGTAAAGAGTCTTGGAGATATCTTGAGTTCCCTAAGGGAAGCAGAATTGATCTGAGGCGGCTTTAAAAGTTTATCCCATGGGGACTAGGGGCACAATGGACCCACTAGAGGTCTAAGTGATGCAGACTAATTGTCTTGCGGCACCCCTCTTACCTCACCTAACCTAACCTAGAGCGCTGTGGTCATTTTAAGATCTGTTCTCCTAAGCAGTAGGTTCTTTTGTTTTTCCGCCAGAATTGTCGATATAAACTTTTTTTCCTGACGAACTTTTTGTAGCCTTTCCCAATAAATGGTTTCTTGTTTGTTTTCTCAGCTGATTAGGACAGTTATGAGGCCACAATATTACTCTGGTTCGACAAAAGGAGTTTTCGCTCCTCTTTCCGCTAGGCCGTAAGCAATTTTATTGCCTTTATGGCCCTGATAAATTTTTATGGGTTTTCAAACTATCCCTGAGTTAATTAATAGTGTAAGACTTGAAGGCCTTGAGAGCAGGTTGACCATTCGACAGAATATTGATGGTTAAGCCATTTATGACACTTTTAATGCAGGTTGTTCAGGATTCATAAGAATCCTGATATTAGCAATATTAGCGAAATTACATGTCGACACGACACATGTATATACCGACCTAAAGAAACAAATATTTTAGGTCTAAATTGTAACAATTTCGCAGAGAGATGAGCCAGATAACTCTGTCCACGCATGGTAATTTTTTTTGTGTCGATCTAAAGCAAAATTGCGTCAGAAGTTCAAATTATCAACGCTGCAGTGAAGTCAGCCAGCCAGAAACAACTGTACATGGGTAGTACAATGCATTTGCACTTGGTAAGTTGAAAATAAACATCTATTTAGAAAAAATTCAGTAGGCAACGAATATTTCTGACTGAATAGAATTTACAAACAAGTTTTTTTTCCTTCTTCTTTTTTGCATTTTAAACAATAGAAAACGAAGTGCAGCTGCTATGCCAATTTGCCACGCGCCTTTGAATGCCGTTCTTTGGTGCCATGAGCAACCCATGGTTTTAAAAATCGGAATCTGACTTGACTTGGTCCCTTTTTAGGTTTGGCACTGATCAAGGTGGTAATCTATTTCCTAATATTCTTTCCAAGTTCTTTAAATTAACATAAATCACTTTATTACGGGTCTCGACTGTGATAAAGATTCTTATTGCGGGTCTCGACCGAATAAAAATTTACTAACAAAACCTGTATTCTGGGTAGCGACTGGGATAAAGAAGAGCTCAATTCCAAACCTCAATAAAATAGAGAACCATCCTGATCAAGTGCCTAATACTGAGCTGGTAAGTACATTGTCAGATACAACAAAATTTTCTAACAAAAAATTGATGTAATCTTAATTATTCTTTTACATATATTCAATATTGAATTTAGCTCTATATGTATACATTTATATTATAATTATGGTTTTGAAATAATATTACCAAATTATAGCATTTATTGAATTTCAAAAATCTAATTTGAGTGCGAGTTACAGTGTAGTGAACTTGGTGAACCAGAGAACAAAGCCACGAAATTATTGACTTTAAACCAGGGTTATAACTTCCATCACACTTCTTCATTATTTGCGTGTTCGTTCTGACTATGGACAGAACACAGGTATTGGCATATTCTTAATAGCTAATACCTCAGCTTGGAATACGGTACGGGTACTGCCCAGGGCCTCTGAGATATGGCATCTGAGGACATATATGTGCGCAATCCGATTCCACTGTTCGTTTTCAACCGACTATATTAGGGTTGGGAATCCCGGGATCCCGCAGTTTTTAACAATTTTAAAATCCCGGGATCGAGCACTTAATCCCGGGATTTTAATATTTAAGCTTAAATAAAAAATTGCTTACGGTTTCCTGAAAAAATCGTATTTGGTTGAACATTTTCAAATTTAAATCCTTGGAATTTTTTTTAATACAAATTCTTAAAATTTAAAAATTTTAAAATTTCAAGCTCTAGGCAGGGTTTGAAAGCAATAGCAGACAGCAAACGCAGCACATAAAATCATACTTATACTTGCTATGCTACCGCAAAAATTTATTTTGGAACTGCTATGCTTGCTGCTGTTATTCGAAATTTCACTGCTGGGTATGCTGTGCTATTTCAAGTTCATTTTGCCTTTGCTATTGCTACAGCATGCTGTGGAAGCGGTAATATCACTGCCGATTGCTGTTATACAACGAAACTCGAAATTTGAAAGCACCAACGGGTGCTTGGGTCGCTAACCATTTTTATTAGCGTAGACGCGTATATGCGCATTTATTTCTTCAGAAATTTACAGAAAATGTTTCGACAGAATTTTTAACACTTCAGTGGCCAACTGGAGTAGTTTTTAGATAGATTCTAAAGAAAAAATTTCCAGTAAATTTCTAGGAAAAATTGAGGCCATCCCTACATCAGGGTGAGGCATCGTGGATGTTTTATTTCGTTATATTACAGCAATCGGCAGTGCTATCATTGCTTTCCACAGCATACTGTAGCAACAAAAATGGCAAAATGAACTTGCAATAGCACACCATGCATGATGAAATTCTTCTAGGATTTTTTTTTTGCATTGAAATTCTTAAGATTTATACATTTTAAAATTCGAAATTCTTGGAATTTTGTTTCCAATATTGCAATTACATTCTGAAAATTTGTTGGCGCTCAGCCGCATTTAATCTAGTTTGCTTTTAATTTTTATCTCGAACAGACGTTATTTGTTTTTGGTTATTTTAAAGTGCTAATTTGAATTAAATTGTCATTCTTTCTGGAACTGAAAATTTTCTAAAAAGTAGGTATAATGGCTTCTTATTCTTACATGGACTATGACAAAAAAAGTAATTCTGTTGTTTGGAAATATTTCTTACGAGAAGAAAAAGGGCAGACAGCGATGTGTAAGTATACCGACTGCAAAAAGATTTTAAAAATTGGAGGTGGCTCAACGAAAGGTCTCCATACGCACCTACTTTCGGTCCATAAAATTAATGTCACAACACCTAGTACTTCGGCAATAACACCAGGACCAGATGAACCACCAACAAAAAAATTGAAAACGTTAACGAAGTATTTTCCTAAGCTGTAGCGAGAAGAAAAAACACTTCCTGCTACACTTGCACGATTAACAGCCCTTGATGGGATTTCATTCAACGTCATATGCCGTTCTTGTGATTTACGTGCAGGTCTTATGGCAACAGGATTCAAAAGTTTACCTACAATAGTTAACACAGTGCGCAAAATGGTTGTAGATTACAGCAAAAAAATAAGGAATTCTTTAATCACTGAAATAACTGACAGAAAGAACTCTGAATTCGGTATAGGACAAAGAAATTCCTTATCTTGTGATGAATGGACATCACTACGTAACCGTCGATACTTGAATATTAATTTGCATGCACAAAACTGTCAGTTCTGGAGCTTAGGCTTAGTTCGAATAACAGGATCAATGCCTGCAAGTACATGTATTGCGCTATTAGAACAAAAGCTTGGAGAATATGGACTTAATTTGCGAAAAGATATCGTCGGTATTATGACCGACGGAGCAAGTGTGATGAAAAAAGTTGGCAGATTATTAACTGTAAATCAACAGTTATGCTTTGCCCACGGTGTCCAACTGGCGGTAATTGAAGTACTATATGAAAAGCAGAATTTAGAAAGAGAAACAGATCAGCAATTCGAAGAAGATGAACAATCAGAAGCAGAAGACGATTTTTCAGAGAAAAACGAAGATGAGAATTTTTCTGGCAACAAAGAATTGGTAGACCTGGATTCTGGTCATAGGCATGGAGGAAACCAATGTGATGTTACTGAGGTCAATTGTGGTCCAGTGATCAAGAAGGTGCGAACATTGATAGTAATGTTCAGACGATCGCCAACAAAAAACGATGTCTTGCAGAAGTATCTTGCTGCTGAATTTGGGAAGCAAATAACTCTAATAAAAGACTGCAAGACTAGGTGAAACAGCCTTTTGTCAATGCTGGAACGCGTCTATTTATTACAAAATTGTATACAAAAGGCATTGATAGACATATGTCCACCTGAAGCTGAATCTTTTGCTTTATCCAATGATGAGATTAAAATGGTATCCGCCATCATTAGTGCTCTAGTCCCAGTAAAAGCAACAGTTGACGTCCTTTGCCGTCGGGATGCTAATCTGTTCACAGCCGATGTTGCCATAACTTTTATGTTAAAAAAACTTAGAGATGCTAACAACGTTATAAGTCAAAAATTGTATTCAGCTCTTATTCTTCGCATGCAACAAAGACGAACAGATATCAGTGGGGTACTTCAGTATCTGCACAATGGTAGAGCAAACGTTCAGTCCAAATCCGAAATAGAGTTCCTAACAGTTCCTTCTTCCATAAAATGCCGCAAATTAATAGTTGAGTTATTCGAAAGACTAGACGCTTCAAATCCAGCTATATCACTAACATTTCATGAGTCCGAAATTATACCTACTGTTTCAAATGAGGCACCTCTCGCAATTGTTTCAGATTCTTCTGAGCTTCCATCTGAATCTCTTTCTTGTTCTCTTGAAGAACCTTTAAGTATTTCAGACGAGCTCAATAAAGCTATAAAAAAAGCACATTTGCCGAGGATAGCAATTCGATGTGAGACGCTGTCAGTGAAAATTCAAAGAGAAATTCTCTTATTTGAGAATGGAGGGACACGTGGTGACTTTTTGCAAAGAGCATACGATTTTTTAATGACTATTAAACCAACCAGTGTAGAATCTGAACGTGCTTTTTCTGCGGCTGGATTTTTTGCAACTAAAATAAGAAGTCGCTTGGACGATGAAACTCTGGATGGTGCTGTGCTTCCTCAAAACGTATTTTAAAAATAATAAAATATAATTACGTATGAATGTTATATCTATAAAAACAATGAACTTTTTATAATTTAATTAAGAATGCATAATATCATAAAAACAATGAATTTCCTTATAATTTAATAAATTACTTTTTATTAACCTATTTTTGAATGTGTCATGTCATTAATTTTGTTGAAATAATATGTTAATATCTTTCAAGAACAAATATTGGAAAACCTCGGGACTAATCCCGGGATCCCGGGACTAAGTAAATGCAATCCCGAAATCCCGGGATTGAAAATATAGCACGGGATTGCCAACCCTACTATATACCACACCATGAATCCTTATTGGAAGGACGCTAATGTTGTCGGTTGCCCGAAATCACATCGAATTGTCTTACAAAATTCACCTTGGGTGTGATTATATCAAAAATTGTCGTCACTACTTGCTCGAAGCATAACTGTTTTATGATACTTAACTGACCAACCAGATAACTTGGCGTAGTTCAACTACACAAGTTCAAGAAACGAAAAAAGAATTTTACACATGAAATTGTTGCAATAGTATGATGTGTAAACTGATTACTATGTAACTATGTGACTAACTAGTAATTAATTGGGCAATAGAAGAAGTGCTCTTGACTAATACCAGACCTTTGCTCTCAATCAATTAGTTCGTATAAAAATGAATAGCCTGACTAGAGAGATGGAGAGATTGCTGAAAAATGAAGATATCTCTGTAAAATAAATGTCAAAATTTCAATAATCGAATTAATGGCTTAAGAAATCAACTTAAGCTCACAATAATTTTCAGTAAAACTGAAACACACAATTCTCAAAAATTAGAGTAGCATCATTTAATTTCGTTCAAATTGAATAACATTTTCTTTCTTTAACAATAAATTTACAGTAAATTTCCACAAAATAAATAACAAGCCTAGTATCGTTTAGGAAACATTTTTTTTTTTTTTTTAGAAAATTAACAATTACATTTTCTTTTATATGTCGTATTGTCAGCGATTTCCAATTGTTTAATATCAACTCCTCCATCACCAAATCTCTTAGGTAGTCCTCTTCGGCCAGGCAGTGTTGCTTTATTTACGGCTAATTCCATTCTTGCCATAACACGATCCAAAAGAGCATCTACAGCATGCCGAACATTTAATCCTGTACAAGCGCTTGTCTCGATATACGGTAGCTGATAGCGTTCGGCTAATTGTCGAGCCTGATAATCACTGACCACTCGTAAATGCTCTAAATCACACTTGTTACCACAAAGAACAACATCTGGATCTTCACAGTATGCATGCATTCGTAATTGTTCCATCCAATTTGTCACTTCCAAAAAAGATCTCTCATTTGTTAAATCAAAAATCAAAAGAAATCCCATAGCATCCCGATAAAAAGCTGTCGTCAAACTTCGAAAGCGTTCTTGTCCTGCTGTGTCCCAGAGTTGTAGATGAATTCGATGGTTTCTTCCGCGCGATGTGTATATCTTGGGAGAGAAAAAATATGTATATTTAGAAGGATAAGACATTTTTAGTACAATGGTTTTAGTACTTACTAGACGCTTTTCCCGAAAATCTATCCCAACCGTAGATATGAACCTCGAGTGGAAAATACCATCAGTGTATTGATATAAAAAGCTCGTCTTTCCCACCCCCGAGTCTCCAAGTGCAAGGAACTTTATTAGGTAGTCATAATCAAGTGATGCCATTTAGAAATTGCCTGTAATGATAACATGGTCTAGGATTAATTTTAATGAATTTCTGTGAATCGGTGAGCATTCAATAAAACAAATAATCACACTCTACTGAAGAAAACTAATTAAAGTTGGAGTTGGTATTGGGGAATTTATTGACAAAGTGGGTTTGAATCTAATAGAAGCTTCTCCCTGAATACTAATTAAGTGAAGTATTGATTCAAAGGATTATTATTGCTTAAAAGCGCGATAATGGCAATATGGAAATTAACAAGGACTTGCTAATTTCTATTATATAGCTACATAAATGGAATTAGAGTTTTGAAGAATAGTTCAAGCACTTTAAAGCTTCTATAGACAATTGTCTCATACTGCTGTGATTCGTTGACATGGATACACCAAAAATATTTTTTAATCTTTAATGAGAGCTTAAAATGAATTTAAAAAAATTTCTTTGAGATAACTGTGCAAAACTCTTTTCATTAAAAACTCCAAACATAAACTTCTGTCTGGGGGCTATTTTCTGCTCTTTGCCCCCTTGATGACAACACGTTCTTTCGGTCAACCTATTAAAATGTATCCAAAGTTGCTGACATTTTTATGGCAAACATTTCTATAAAAATAATCAAATTTTCAGCTCTATGGAGAAAAGTTTTCTGGGATGGCTAAAAAAACATGAAAGAGAACAAAAAAACAAATCCCACAAACACACAAAAATTATGTATTTGCGGGGAAAATTCTATGTTTGGGTCAGAAAGCTTCCTGTAATCCTCATCGCAACCGCCGCCGGGATTGTGATGGTACTTTGAATGAAAAAGTTATTCTTTCGAAAACATTTCCTAAGCCCTTCGGATAAATCCAACGTATGAAGTTAAGCCAAAGTGTGTCACATTAAGGTTTCCCATAGTAACATCGTCATATGGATGTTCTCTAAATTACTTGTATACTTCCGACTGTGTCCAAGAAATTATTTTGCAAGGAATTAAGTGCTGGTTTTGTGGCAAATGGAATTGAATGTAATTACTATTAATTGAAGTAGCTATACATATATATATGTATGTATATAATATAACGTAGCTACATAGTCATAGTGTACATAAAAACAAAGTCTTACAAACATAGTTGTCCTTTCGATGAAGAAGAAATTAATATACTTGTAATAAATTAAATTACGACTTTAATCATAGCTTCTAGTTTAATAGACTAGCAATATACGTCTGTGCCTTTTTAACTAGTCAATTGGAAAAGCATTCGTCCGACTAATAAAAGGTCCAGAGCTGCTCGCATCTTGAGTGAACCGATAGCTTTGTTATTCATTCTTATTCAAATCCTAATCAACAGATTCAGAATTGATCATTTGACATTAAAAATATTAAAAGAATTCTTACGATATATCTGGCATAATTTTTGCTAATATGGAATTGCCTTTGGTCAAGTATTTTTCTCTGTAAGTCCCCCAGTAGGAAAGGCGATCATCCTACCAGTAATCGAGGAGCTCTCTTTTGGGATGACAAAAGTGATTGTTATCAGCTCGATTTCACCTCCTCTTAATATAGACATGCTATTAGAGATAAGCACTCGTAAGCGCACGACCAAACGGCGAAATTTAATGAATAAAACCCATTTTCGTTAAAACTACTAATCTTTGGATTTTTAAATAAATCTATGTCTACTACCACCCGCTGGCAGTACCAAAGTTTCAATGCTATCCTGATGAGATCGCCCTCTATTGCTGATCGAAACAACACTATTTATACTCTCAAAATTTCTTAATAAAATTTTGAATTTTGGCTTTAAGCCAGTAAACTGACTGAGAAGTACCTTAGTACATCATGTCAAAAATCAGTTATGGTTTTGCAGCATATTTTTTTTTTTTGCTTTCGAAATTGCAATATTATCTTTATAATAAGTTATTTCAAATTATTCAGATATTCTTAAACAGTTCCAAAGATGCCACAATGCAAACATCCACAAGGTAAACTAAAATTGAGTACAAATTCTAGTAACCACAATTCCGATGTCCTCAAATTTTCCAAACTATACCTACTACAAAAATATTGGACAGAGTTCCAATATTTATCCAAAAAATTCCAACGCAGAACGATGTCTTTACCCTGCTCTATTTTGCCATTCCTAGAAAAATCTAGCGAATTTTCATAGAAATTTTTTATGAGATAAAAATTGGAAAAACAGTGGACAATTTTGGACAATATTAAAAACTGTTCTTTGATTTGTCCATTATTTTTCTGAAAAATTAATTCCGTATATGAAAACAGATGGAAAAACATACCTCAGAAAAAGTAGAAATCGAAATCTTCACTTTGTCCATAGAAAGCTCCATACTTTTTCCTTGAATCGAAAAACAGCCGCTCTTTTTATTTTATCAACTCTTTCCTTTTTATTTCTTGGAAAAAGTGTGGAGTAACAGTGGAACTGAACAATCTGGACATGCTATGAATATTCTCCAGAATAAATCTGCACTATATCCAGCTTTTATCCAATGAAATTCCAATGTTTTATTATTTCTAGGAAAAAGTGTTTAGGGTTTTGCTATGGAACTGAATGGTGTCGTGAAATCACATGTATTTAGTGTTGCGTTCTTGTTAGTAAAATGAGTTTTGTATTGGGATCAAATATGGCAAATAGGTAAAAACAAAGGTAAGAAAATTCATCTATATTTAATATTGAATATGTATAGTGATAAAATTTAATCTTGTAGCATTTTCTATAGGGTCCGCCAAATAACTTTTTTTTTTAAACAGGGCGCAAAACATCGAGAGTAGCTTCGGCTGTGTGGCACGTAGCGCCGTCCTGTTGAAACCAAATGTTGCCAATATCCTCCTCTTCAATTTTCCTGAACAAAAATTCGTTCAACATGGCCCGATAACGATTGCCATTGACTGTAACGGCCACTCCTTGCTCATTTTCGAAGAAAAATGGCCCAATTATGCCTCTGGACCAAAATCCGCACCAAACAGTGACTCGTTTTGGGTGTATCGGCTTTTCAATGTATGCGTGCGGGTTTTCTGTGCCCCAAATGCGACAATTTTGCTTGTTTACATACCCGCCAAGATCAAAATGAGCTTCATCCGAAAAGATGATTTTTTTGGCAAAATCGGCATCTTCTGTAAGTCGATCGCAGGCAATATTTCCCAGCGTTGTTCAAGCGTATACACAACCATATTCGTTCAGAGGAAGAATAAAACTAATTATCTGTCAAATCAGACATGAGTTAAGTGTTACCAGTCACGAAATAAGCACTAGTTGAAAAAAAAAAACGTTAAATGACGGACCCTATATATACTTTTAGAATTTTGCGTGGAGAGATTTGGTGTACAACAAATGATAGATGCGCAAGATATATTCACAAAACCCTATGTAAATTGAAAGACTCCGTAAGCAAAGAAGTAAACAGAAGATATAAATTTAATAATTTTATTACTTTTAAAACAAATAAGTTTTTTGTTCACAGAGAAACGAGGAAAACCACCCAGATTTTTTTTTTCTTTTTATAATTGCATTGTTTTTTTTTTAAATGCATTTCTTAAAAATAAATTTTATTTTGTTAACAATAATATATTTAAAATGCTTTTTATTTATTGTAGTAGAGAGAAATTTTGATGACACTGAAAATTCTGAAGAATTTCTGTGGAATAATTCTGTAGACTATCCAAACAAACCCTCCATAGAGTATCCGTGGAATATATCCGGTAAATTTCTAAATAAATTGTTCTTATAATTTCCGAAGAATTTCTGTGCAATAATTCTGCAGAATATTAAAACAAACTCTCCATAGAGTATCCGCGGAAAATATCAACTAAGTTTCCAAAGACATTGTTCATATTATTTCTGAAGAAATTCCTCAGAATAATAACGGCATACTTTCTTCGGACTCCGTAACTTTTGCCCTGTGACAATCCGATAAAAATCTTTTGACATTCTTAGGAATATTCCACGGAACTGATTCTTCGAACAGGAAAATTTCCTAAGAATATCTGTTGAACGTCTTCTAGGGCATGGTTACTAGAGATAAGAGGAGCTGATGTCTTAAAACTTTCACAAAGCTTTTATGAATTGCGTAATAAAGTCGCACAATATTACTTTTTGTTAACTTCATCAAAGAACCCATTCGAACCGTTACCGATCGGCGTAAAGGAAGAAAACCGAGAGCATATGCAGTTTTTTATCACATAAGATATCATCTTGGCAAATTAGAAAGGGTTTGGCAAACTATATTGCGGGGAATATTAAATATTGGCAAATAACATATTCAGAAAGTGTATAATAACCGTCATTTGGCTTCAGTTAGTTGATGTTCTACCTGAGAATCAAGGTGGAGACTTGCTGCATGGCAATACGCATCTTAATCAATTAACAAATGACTTTAATGTAAGAGAAAGAAATTATGGAGCCTGAACTTCAAGTAAAAAATTCGTATATTAGAGAGATATTTAATACAAAATTTAAAAATTTAGGATTCATACATATCACTGCTACATATGAACTGGATTTTATTTTTAGATTTTCCCACGAATTTTCTTTTCCAGCAATAAGATTTTCTTAAGTTTTAAATTTAACGTTGACAGCTGTTGATTTAAAGATCCATTAATTAATAGCTTTGATTCAGCTAATCATAAGTGCATGAAGTAAAAATGTGCTGTCATGAAAACCTATATTTTTTCATCAAGAAAATTAATAAAATAAATAAAATTAATAAAAATAATTAATAAAATACATAAATTCTATCTAAATTATTTTAATATTGAAAACTTTTGAATTTTCAAAATATTTCTAAGGTTTTTAATATAGTCATCATGCAAAATTGTATTTCTGCATTTCAAAATTTTTACAATAATAGAATCACCTGCAACATTTTTAAGTAAATCAACAAAAGAGCTCCTATTTAGGTAAAGGCAAGGTTCCTTAGAAGGCAATAATAGTCTTAATGTTTTTTTTTTTATATAATGAATTGAAATTCTTTAATTTTATCAGCATTATTTATTTCAGAGATTTCGAATCATGATACCTCCCAATATGAGACATATTATTGTACTGCCCGTAGTCAGAACGTACACGCAAATTTGAGTTAAGTGACACTGAAATGAATGCACTGATAATTTTGGATTTAAAGCAGTGGTTTATCCCTTCAACACTGTACACTTCCTTATAACTATCACTAAAATGATCACAATTATTTTCTACAATTTCCCAATGGTTGAAGTAGAAAGGAATTATACACAAGTGATTGGGTCAGAGATTTAAACACATTCGAAGACACACTTATTCACACAGATTTTTAATGCACGATTTCCAAGAATAGTTGTATTGGGACAAAACTCAACATATATATGTTCGGGTCAGAGAAAATACTTATTGGCAAACAATTGTTTATAAGATCGCTAAGAAAGCAATATATAAAATAAATATAGAGTTAGTTGAATCGTTTTAGTTGATAAATATGCACACGTAGTGTATAGCGGATAGATGTATATATATATATGAGTAAATTTATTATAGAATAGATATATAAATAAATAATAAAATGTTACAAGTGACTGGTACTCACCGACCCAAACTTGGCACTTAAGATGGTTGACTTCAAGCTAATGTTAAGACCCTTTGTTTTAATCGTTGATTAAAACAATTCTTTATTTCTGTTAAAGGCAGAAATAAAATGTTAATGTTAGTAATTATTATTTCAGTCAGCTCCCGAAATAATATTCTTTAAGTCAGTCAATGCCCGGCTTAAAGTGTTATCTTAACTTCAGTCAACTCCCGAAGTAAGAATTTTATTTTAGTCAACTCCCAAAATAAAATGTGTGTTAGTAATGATTATTTCAGTCAGCTCCCGAAATAATATTCTTTAAGTCAGTCAATACCCGGCTTAAAGTGTTATCTTAACTTCAGTCAACTCCCGAAGTAAGACTTTTATTTTAGTCAACTCCCAAAATAAAATGTATGTTAGTAATTATTATTTCAGTCAGCTCCCGAAATAATGTGATTAGTTAATAAGAATTGTCCCTACCTAGTCAACCTATCCCAAACGATGCCAAGTGCAAAAAGAGATCGAGATCAGTCAGCTTGTCGTTTTTATAGCCCTTGCTTGCACACGACACCACTGATGGAGTAGCAGAGGAGCATGATTGCAAGAATTGGCAATGCAGCTGTGATCTTACGGTACTAGCGATAAAATTTTCATAGCAACGCACAAAAATGCATAGCAACAAGAAATTTGAAGCAACCCATGCTGCTGTGTTAAATTGAATTATATTTGCAAAAAATATTCTCTTTATCACGTAGCGAAGATATTCCCGTTGGATGGTACTTGTAATAATAGTAATGATAGAGTTGCAAATTGATTTGCTTAATTTGATTGTATTTGTGCCGTGCATTGTATGCTACATGACAACACATGCTTTTGTTAGATGTTGTACCTATTTTTCGGAAAATTGTAATTAGATTGATTTTTATTTGATTTTCAGAATTAAATTTCAGCATGGTATTGTTGTAATATGTTCCCTTCTCAGGAATTGTTTTTTAGTATGAATCTAACGGTTAAAACATATAATAATGATTTGCTCGATGAGACTATATTTGTATCGTATTTGTGCAATGTGTTATTTAAAAGACAAATACATAGCCTTTTTGGGTTGTGTACCTGTTTTTTTATTAAGAGTTATCAGATTAGAGATAAGTTTACTAAAATTTGATGCTTTGTTTTCAGCATGCTTTCTTTTCAGAAGTTGTCTGTTTATAAAAATATATTCGAATCAATTTGGTTCGAACATACTGCCCCCCGTTGAAAGACTGTAAGTGTCTTTCAAGTAAAGATCCTTAAGCTACATCTCTTAGAAAGAAGTCAGTTTGAACTCACTGACTAAGCAATTAAGTAAAAAAAGAAGGTTTGGTGTTGTGTTGCTCGTATAAACTTGCTTCCTTTGCTCGGGATAAAACAGAATGCTTGCTTTACGAGAACTGGAATTAGATCGATGTGATGTTGTATTTATAACTATACGAAATGTTTATCTTTTAAAAGCACACAATTTTCCAGTAACCACCTAACGATTGAGAGTTGAAATGACAAAGTTAGAGGAGAACGGGAATGAGTAAATAAGGACCTATGGTGTAAGGAAAAAAAAAACATAATTCTTATTGAATAATTTTAAAGCCAAAAGTCTTATTTTAACTTTAGGACCATCTTTGATGGTGAATCGCTGATTTCTTTTCTTGAAGCGCTTTAATGCTGCCCAGGATACAGTGGATAAGTTATTTGTAGTATGTAACCTACGTGGTATGTTGATGCTACTAATATGATGTAATTCTGATTTGATTTCGTGCCACTGCTTAACAATGTGTGCCGGGATTAGTTTAACCCATGAACATCCTGCAAGCCATAAAGCTTGCATTAAGATTTTAGCAGTATTTATAATTGGAAATATCCAGCCAAGTGGATCGAGAAGCGTTGCAATTTCTGAAAGAACAGAACGCTTTGTAGAGAGGCAATCAAGTCTCTTTCTGTATTGTAGCGTGAAGTAATCAGATCCTGGATACCAATGAATACCTAAAGTTTTTATAGACTCATCGCTTGCTAATCGCAAAGGAAGTTGAACTTCTCTATCAGTTTCGGGAATCCTTGATAATAGATCCGAGGAATTGCTGACCCATTTTCTCAAATTAAACCCTCCTAAAGATAACAGATTGAGTAGTTGGTCTTGTATTTTGAAAGCTTCTTCCATTGTGTCTGATCCTGTAAGAAGGTCATCAACATAGAAGTCTCGCAACACTATTCTTGCAGCTTCAGGAAATTTGTCGGCTTCATCGAAGGCTAGCTGGTTGAGTGTTTTGATTGCGAGATATGGGGCTGGCGTGGTGCCAAAGGTTACGGTGGTTAATTTGTAATCTTGAATGGGCTCGTTGTGATTATTTCTCCAAACTATTCTTTGATAGTTTTGATCTGGAGCTTGAATCTTTATCATTCTATACATTTTTTCTATGTCAGCAAACATAGCGAATTTATACTTTCGCCATCTGAGAATGATTGAAAGGAGTTCAGACTGCAGCACTGTACCCGTATGTAGCTGTTCGTTTAGACTTTTTCGATTAGTCGTTTTAGCCGAAGCATCAAAGACGACGCGAACCTTTGTGGTGGTGCTATTTTTGATAACAGCATGGTGAGGAAGATAGTAGCTTTGTTCATTGCTTACTATCTTATTAGCCACTGTCATGTGACCTAATGACTTGTATTCGTTAATACAAGCTTTGTATTCCTGATAGAGTTCAGGATTTCGTTCTAATTGCCGTTCTAGGCTGTAGAACCTACGTAATGCCATACCACGAGAGTCACCTAGGCTGGGACTTTCCGCGATGAAAGGCAGGCGAACTTCGTAACGGCCATTTGCGTTACGAACATGAGTTTTTTGATAAAACTCTTCACATTCTTGATCTGCTTTAGACAGCTTTCTTCCTGGATTAACTTCTTCAGTTTCCCAAAACTGACGTAAAAGTTTATCCAGTGAAGTGTCGTCGTCGTAATGAGCTTTTGCTGTTAACGCAGATGCTGTTAAGAATGTGGATGTATTTTTTAGCTTTCCGAA
The DNA here is from genome assembly GCA_963924295.1 of Dioctria rufipes. Lineage (NCBI taxonomy): Eukaryota > Metazoa > Arthropoda > Insecta > Diptera > Asilidae > Dioctria > Dioctria rufipes. The sequence continues at coordinate 33,784,179 of OZ002742.1, forward strand.
AAGTATCCATCCGAGGGTACTGTTTTGGGCAGTTGGTGTTCCTGGAGGACCTTTCCGTAAACTTTCCAAGAGAATTTCGCTGTACACATCTGCTCCTAAAAGCAGGTCGATTTTTCCTGGTTTAAAGAAAAATGGATCGGCAAGTGGTAGCTCATGTATATGACTCCATTCTTTGTTTGGAATGGTTGAAGGGGGTAAAATGTCCGTAATTGTATCCACTATAAGGGCTGTAACCGTGGTTGCCGTAGTTGTGGTTGAATAAGGATATATGTTCAATACAGTTTGTTTTTGAACATTTGTAGTTTCAGTTTTTCCCAGGCCAGTGATTTGAATTTCCACGTTTGTAGTGGATGATTGCAGCTTACGTGCGGCGGCTTGAGTTACAAATGAAACTTGAGAGCCTGAATCTATTAAAGCTCTCAATACCAACATATTTCCCTTTTTTGTAGGAACGTTTAGCAATGCTGTGGCAAGCAGTGCTTGTTTGGTATGATGATTTTTTGCATGAAGGGTGTGAAGAGATTTATTGGATGTGCAAGGTGAATTACAAGGTTGAGCTTCTGATTGCTGCTCCCTTGGCTTGAATTGGGTCGAGGCCCTTGGAGTGGCATTATTCCTGTGAAGTAAAGAATGATGCCTCCTTCCACATCGCTGACATGAAAACTTACTTGTACAAGTTTTCGTAGTGTGCCCCTTTGATAGGCAGTTATTGCATAATTGATTTGATGTGACAATTTTGAATTTATTGTCTACATCGAGTTTTATGAATTTCGGACATTTAAATAGACGGTGCTGCTCTTTGCACAAGGGACATGCTTGGGTAGATGACATAAAATGGGTAGATGCTCTTGGGACTTGAGCATTTTTGATGGCTAGGGACGGTTTGGTATCGACTATGGCTTCTAAAATTCTAAATCTAGATTGTAAAAATATTTTTAAGGATTCGAAGGTGGGAAGTCCTTCTGCTGTATTGACCTCTTGTTCCCATGCACGGTGCGTTTCTGCTGGTAAACATTGTACCACCATATAGATGAGAATTGCATCCCATTGCTTAGTGGAAACTTGCAATGCCTCGAGTTCGAAGATACATTCGGAAGACTTATCTAGCAAGATTTTGATAGCTTTAGCTGATTCGTGGACTGCTTTAGGTAGATTAAAGAGTGCTTTCAATTGGGCATTTACCAAGACTCGTTTCTTATCATACGTTTCAAGCAATATTTTCCATGCGCTGTGATAACTCGAGTTGGTCATAGGAAATTGACGCAATAAGTGCTCTGCTTCTCCAGATACACTTGATTTCAAATAATGCAATTTCTGCACCGAAGATAACGCAGTATTTGTATGCACCAGGGAATTGAACAGATCGTGAAAAGGTCTCCAGGAATCATAAGAACCTGAGAATTTTGGGATTGTGATGCTAGGTAGTCTCAGAGACGATGAAGTTTCACATTCTAATTTTGGACTTGTTTCAACCTTTATTTCGAATGCATCTAATGCATCCCTAAGAATACCTCGAAAAGTAAAGTATTGACTTTCCACCTTTGAAAATTGATCTTTTGCGAAATAATCGTACTTTTGAAGTTCACTATCTTCCAAAGCCTGCGTGGCTTGAATAATTGTATAGTGATCTTTCTTGTACTCTGACCAAATTTCACTTAGAGCGGTTAATCGCTCAGAAATAAGACCTTTCGTTCGTTTTTCTACATCAGTTTTGGTGTAGTTATTAAACGACTTTTCGAAGATTATTGCAGAAGTGGCTTGGTTGCCCAAAAGTTTTTGAAGTGCAGACATACTTAAAAGATTGAGAAAATAAAACACTAGACCTTATATCCGGCTCGAAGGACCATAAAATGTACTGCCCGTAGTCAGAACGCACACGCAAATTTGAGTTAAGTGACACTGAAATGAATGCACTGATAATTTTGGATTTAAAGCAGTGGTTTATCCCTTCAACACTGTACACTTCCTTATAACTATCACTAAAATGATCACAATTATTTTCTACAATTTCCCAATGGTTGAAGTAGAAAGGAATTATACACAAGTGATTGGGTCAGAGATTTAAACACATTCGAAGACACACTTATTCACACAGATTTTTAATGCACGATTTCCAAGAATAGTTGTATTGGGACAAAACTCAACATATATATGTTCGGGTCAGAGAAAATACTTATTGGCAAACAATTGTTTATAAGATCGCTAAGAAAGCAATATATAAAATAAATATAGAGTTAGTTGAATCGTTTTAGTTGATAAATATGCACACGTAGTGTATAGCGGATAGATGTATATATATATATGAGTAAATTTATTATAGAATAGATATATAAATAAATAATAAAATGTTACAAGTGACTGGTACTCACCGACCCAAACTTGGCACTTAAGATGGTTGACTTCAAGCTAATGTTAAGACCCTTTGTTTTAATCGTTGATTAAAACAATTCTTTATTTCTGTTAAAGGCAGAAATAAAATGTTAATGTTAGTAATTATTATTTCAGTCAGCTCCCGAAATAATATTCTTTAAGTCAGTCAATGCCCGGCTTAAAGTGTTATCTTAACTTCAGTCAACTCCCGAAGTAAGAATTTTATTTTAGTCAACTCCCAAAATAAAATGTGTGTTAGTAATGATTATTTCAGTCAGCTCCCGAAATAATATTCTTTAAGTCAGTCAATACCCGGCTTAAAGTGTTATCTTAACTTCAGTCAACTCCCGAAGTAAGACTTTTATTTTAGTCAACTCCCAAAATAAAATGTATGTTAGTAATTATTATTTCAGTCAGCTCCCGAAATAATGTGATTAGTTAATAAGAATTGTCCCTACCTAGTCAACCTATCCCAAACGATGCCAAGTGCAAAAAGAGATCGAGATCAGTCAGCTTGTCGTTTTTATAGCCCTTGCTTGCACACGACACCACTGATGGAGTAGCAGAGGAGCATGATTGCAAGAATTGGCAATGCAGCTGTGATCTTACGGTACTAGCGATAAAATTTTCATAGCAACGCACAAAAATGCATAGCAACAAGAAATTTGAAGCAACCCATGCTGCTGTGTTAAATTGAATTATATTTGCAAAAAATATTCTCTTTATCACGTAGCGAAGATATTCCCGTTGGATGGTACTTGTAATAATAGTAATGATAGAGTTGCAAATTGATTTGCTTAATTTGATTGTATTTGTGCCGTGCATTGTATGCTACATGACAACACATGCTTTTGTTAGATGTTGTACCTATTTTTCGGAAAATTGTAATTAGATTGATTTTTATTTGATTTTCAGAATTAAATTTCAGCATGGTATTGTTGTAATATGTTCCCTTCTCAGGAATTGTTTTTTAGTATGAATCTAACGGTTAAAACATATAATAATGATTTGCTCGATGAGACTATATTTGTATCGTATTTGTGCAATGTGTTATTTAAAAGACAAATACATAGCCTTTTTGGGTTGTGTACCTGTTTTTTTATTAAGAGTTATCAGATTAGAGATAAGTTTACTAAAATTTGATGCTTTGTTTTCAGCATGCTTTCTTTTCAGAAGTTGTCTGTTTATAAAAATATATTCGAATCAATTTGGTTCGAACAATTATTATTAAAAATGATTGAACTTTTCGACCCAGCGATCAGAGAGGTCTCATCAGTATGGTTATCTCTGATCGCCTACCATAGAAATTTAATGTTGGAGGGCACACCAATTGCCCATATAAATACTTTTTATAAAAAGTAAGTTTGAATTATATGGTGGCGAGATTTCCCATTGCACTTTGAAATTGAGTGATTTTTCCCCCTTATTTGCCCGGAGGCATATGGATAAACCAAGTAGAAATAACATGAAGAACATTTCTCGTCTAACAGATTGAACTTTATTGAAAATAATTTCAATAAATTTACAAAATGCATTTTAAGTGCAAAAAAATGATTGAAATTTTCGACTCAGCGATCAGAGAGGTCTCATCAGTATGGTTTAACTCTGATCGCCCACCACAGAAGTTCAATGTTGGAGGTCACACCAATTGCCATGAGAAATCTTGCCACCATATAATTCACACTTACTTTTTATAAAAAGTATTTATATGGGCAATTGGTGTGACCTCCAACAATGAACTTCTATGGTAGACAATCAGAGATAACCATACTGATGAGACCTCTCTGATCGCTGGATCGTCAATATCAATCATTTTTTGCACTTAAAATGCATTTTGTAAATTTATTCAAATTATTTTCAATAAATTTCAGTCTGTTAGACGAGAAATCTCCTTCACATATTACTATACCCTAAATGAAATTATAGCGTACTAAGTTTGTCATTGGTCCAATTCTGATTTTATTAAATTGGTTTTGAATAAGCTTAAAACAAATTTTATAAAACCTTCTGTTGATTCTTTTTTCTATCTAATTATAAGTCTCCGTCCAAGAGTTTCCAAGAATATATATTTCTTGACGTGCCCAGTCGTAGTGCTCTAGATATGTCAAATATGTCATTACACTAGACTCTTTTTGTATATTATTTATGTTTGTTGAATTTTCTGGAAAGCTTCTAGATTTCCTTTGATCTTTGGATACATTTGTCATATTCATATTGCAAGTAGCATAACCACTACCACCATTTAGAAAGTTTAATAAGTATTTGCAATAATGTCAATATTGTTAGACGCCTTGACACTGACTACTCCAATAGCACAAAAGTGTTAATTTAAGTTTCCAACCTACCTAGGTCAGGGGTCGGCAATCTTTCTGGAGTTATGAGCCATTATTTTCCCGATGTGATAAATAATTTTTTTAAAGAGCCAAATATAAGTATATACACATCGGTAATATGTATTACAAAAATTAATGTAACCGTTATCTGCTGTGAAACATGTATTTATTGTGAAATCAAAACATTCTATTTTGCATACTAACAGAACATATAAGTCAACGTATTTAAGAAAATTGAAAAACTTTTTTTATAACTTAATTTCAGTAGGTTATACATATAACTTTGCTTAAAATACAAATTAAATGTAAAAAAAAAATAATATAAACGCAAATATTTAATATTAGTGATATTTTTGGGATTGTGTTCAGACACAAAGTTTTTCCAAATTTAATGAATATTCAGAAGTTTTTAATTTCATGAAACTTTCGAGGCTTTCGTCATTAAGCGAAGTTCTTAATTTATTTTTAATAATCGTCATATTTTAAAATAATTTTTCACAGTAGTAAGTAGATCCGAAAATTGTCAAAATGCCAAATGCTTGTTTTCACTTAATCATAAAAATGTTGTTCATATATAATGTCTTCCTCCTTCCTACAGTTTGAAAGATCCATCCACTGGTGTCTACAAATTTGTGAACTTTTCTGTCCATATATCTTTGTTTTTCAAATCTAACAACTGTAACTCAAATTGAGCTCTATCAATAGTTGGGAATGGTTTAAAATTCAACTCGCACACCTTCGCCACTAGTGGCTTAGAGTAGGGTTTCTTGCATTTTTACAATGGCGGTGACAAAAAATTCACTGCTATATTACAACCTGAATATGACGATACGATTAAGAAGATGGAACTGGCTCTATTATTGAATCCGTTCGAGTCGAAGCAAAAAGAGCTTAAAAAATCGCCCTTGAATACAATTTTTTTTTAGAAATTACCTAAGATTCTCGCGAATTCGATTTAGTCTCCTTTGATTTCAGTTAATTTGTTCGCACAAAATTGTTAAAATAATTCGATTGGATTCTTTTATAGGATCATTTGAATCAGTTTGAACGAGAAAATTAATAAAAGTTAAAGGTAACTGAAATTAATTTGTTTCAAATTAAGGAATCTTATTAAAAAATTTCAACTTAAAAAGCGTTTTTATACCCTAGATGAAATCATAGGGGTATACTAAGTTTGTCATTCCGTTTGTAACACCTCGAAATAATGATGGTAGAGCAAAATGGATTGGACACCCATTCATGATATTAAAAGTTATTTCGATTTTTGCATGTCCGTCCGTCCGTCTGTCCGTCCGTCCGTCCGTCCGTCCGTCCGTCTATTCGCACGATAACTCGAGAACGCGTATACTTAAAGAGCTGAAATTTTGTACACGGACTTTAAAAAAAAAAGTAAAATTAAGTTCGAAAATGAGACAAATCGGGCAACTCCTTCGTGGGGTTGCCATATAAAAATTTCGTTTTCCGCTATATATTTGGATACTGCCTGAGAACGCATAGACGTAGAGAGCTGAAATTTCGTACTTGATGTTTTTACTACATTAGCAAATAAAATGTCAAAAATGGACTAAATCGGGCAACTCCTTCTTGGTGTTGCCATATAAAAATTTCGGTTTTTTACGTATACTTTGAAAACGATCAGTCTAAGACATTTTTATTGTACTAAAAACTTCTGCAGAATACGAAATCCTATAAAATTGGTTATTACCATTTTTTCTGTGCGACAAACTATTCTAGAAATATATGCGAAAAACAACTTCAAAGTCAATACTTGAATAGATCGGTGACCATACGAAATTTAATACGGGCATTCATCTAGGGTATCATAAGAATTGGTCTTAGACCAATTCTAGCTTTTTTACTTGTTTTAAGGTCTTTTCGATTCGAACAAATTGGAAGTGGTAGTATACAAATATTTCGCTGAAATTCCCCGCATTGCATGATGGGTTTTTTCAGAAAATTTGTAAGGCTCACTACTAAAAGGTGCTGATTACCAAAGCCCACGAATGTTCTTCCAGTGTGCTGGTAACGCTTCTGTTTATATTCACTTTGGTTTTGAGTGTGGAGAGTAAGGTTAGCTAAATTGGGTTTACAAGCATGCGATCTGCCGCGCATTTTGATGTGTGAGCAGGATTATTATATTTGTTTGGCTATTGCAATATTTCAGTTCATTTTTCAATATTAACTGTTAAAATACTCAAGAGCCACAAGTATGATGCTACTGAGCCGCAGGTTGCCGACCCCTGACCTAGGTGAATAAAAACTTGTTAATTTTTTACTAACAACATGAACATATGAAGAAATGAAAAGCGGAGTACTTTTCTAAAAGGACTAGTAGCGGAGTACGCTACTTGTTTTCGGAGTACAAACGACAGCACTGACTGGAACTCTCGTTATAATCTAAATTAAATCTATACGGTACGGTATACTAAGTTTGTCATTACATTTGTAATGCATATAAAGTGTGATGGTAGAACAAAATGATTCTTACAGCCCGGTATAATATTAAAAGTTATTTGGATTTTTGCATATCCGTCTGTCATGTCCTCTCGACAACTCGAGAACACATTTACTGCAAAACCTGAAATTTTGCATACGGACTTTAAAAAAAAAAAAAAATAAATAAATATAAGTACTAACTCCTTCATAGGGTTGGCATACAAAATTGCATTTTCCACTATATAATATTGGACACTGCATGAGAACTCGACACAGTAGTCATTTTTTTGATTCTACATAGAGTGACAAAATAATTTAATTATATCATGTCCATATACAAAATATTTGTGGGCAGTTCGCGCAATATAGTACCATGGATATTAAAGCGACATAGCTAGGGAATAACTCTGGCGAACTTAAGGTGCCATAAGAAGCCAGATTATTGTCTCACCGACTATTCCCAGGGAATAGCCCTAGACTCTTACAGCGTTAAATTGGAGAATGCCATATCATGCGCGGGGAATGAAGTTTAATGTTGATATAGGAATAACAATTGCTGTAATAATATAATTAATCGCATATTGATGTTCAGAGCTTATCCCCTATTGTAGAGATTTAGTGTTATGAATATGACGTTGTCGTGGGATTTCCTAAATTGGTGTACTTCATTTATATAGGAATTAAATATATGTATACCTATGTGGTAGCTTATTTAAGAACAAATTATCCTATATAGGAAAAGTGATCCCATTCTAATGTAAAATCATTAAAAAACATTAGATCCTAGTTGAATCTACAAATTTATTATTCATGTGGAACTTATTATGCATGAGCGACTTAGAGTCCTATAGAAAGTTTTCACTTAAGGGATGTTACCGTTCATTACGATGAAAAATTCGATTTTTTTTACATAAGTATCATCCTTAAAGTGTTTAGAGCACGTGAGTAAAAGGCTGTTTTCATATCTAAAGTATTTTAGAATTCACAGGCTGTTGAGAGCGGAACCATCCGCCGCGCCGCCGGCTGGAAAACAGGTAACTCAGGCGCTCGGAGCGCGGTTGCTGGGGAGACCTTTTCTCACTACCTGAGGTACCCTCATAAATTTCGGGAAACCGTTAACCTTCAGATTCAGCACAATCATTTTTTGGAGGAAAAAGAAGGGCCTCTGTATGGTGTTGGAATAGCTGAAGCAAGCTTTCAAAGATTTTTTATAACGTTAATCTTTATTTGAGTGGGGGCGCAACTATGGTTTTAAAATGAAAGTCAAAGGAGATGTTAGATTATTCACTTTGTTTGTAAATAGTGGAAGTATAAAACTTCCCAATCATCCATTTTATTTAGTAAAATCGGGGAAATGTATTTTATTCAAATTCATGACTCATCATAAATTGCATTTTTGTAAAATACAGGAATTAAAAATTTACATTTATTTAAAATAGCAGTCACAGAACAGATGCATACCTTGGACGTAAATATATAACTTCCTCGACAAGTTAAGAAAGTGTGACTTCTTCTGTTTTTTATATTATTAATCCAAGCTCAGGGTATATCTTATGAACTTATGAATACAGCATGGCAAGAAGGTGATAAATAAAGCAATTAGGGAACGTGAGGAGTGGCAAAGGTGCTGATGTATGTCACCCTTAAACTTGCGCAGATTGCATGCCGGAGGAAAGACAGAAGATGGTAGACTGTTCGACGTTCGCATAGTTCGGGATAAAAAATCATCACGGAGTTTTAGTCTACGGCCGAAAGTATTTTGAAGGGTAAAGCGATGTGAGCGCTTTGCAGTGCGAGCTTTACATGCGGGAATCAGGGATCAGACTAGACATTTCATCAGAACATTGAGCATGCATATAGCAATATAGGAGCAAAAGGCAACCAACATTGAGGCGATGGTCATGCGAGTCCATATGACAAGTTTTTGCTGCATCGCCAATGAGCTGAAAGCCCTCTTTTGGACAGTATCAAATGAAGCTAAGGCTCTGCAACCAGCCCCGACCTACATATGGAAATTATATTCCATTCTAGGTCTGATGTAGGACATGTAGAGGAGCGCTAGAATCAATGGGCTCAAATATTTCTTACACTTTTTCAGAAGTCAAAGACATTTCGATGTTTCTTTGGCAACAGAGAATATGTGATCTCTTCAGCTTAAGTTACTGCAAATATTAATGGATGAGATTGAAAGTAAGGAAAAGCAGATCATTAATGAAAATTGAGAAGAGAGATGGAGAGATAATAGAGCCCTGAGGTACCCCGGCATTTATTGGCTGAGATTCAGATGTAATACCATTAACATAATCCGTATAAAGTGACCACATAAATCACCTTACATCCATAATAGAAGAGGACGGGTGAGGCCAAGTTCTTTAAGTTTGGCTAAAAGAGTTGAATGCCAGACACTATCAAAGGCCTTTGAAATATCTAGGGCCACTATTTTGGACTCACCAAAAGTGTGAATTCAACATTCCATAAGAAAAGTCAGAAAAAGAATAGCCATATTGCCGATTGTTGAGGGTTTGATTAGTTTCTAGATACTTCATTAATTTGGAGCTAATAATAGATTCAAAAACCTTTGAAAGAATTGAAGTGATTGCAATTGGTCGATAATTTGAGGGATCGCTACCTTTTCCTTTCTTTGGATTATAGACTGAACGTGAGCTAATTTCCAAGCAATTGGAAATTTTCCTGTCGAATAAGACAAATAGAAAAGTTTTCGCAGAGCTTTAGCCAAGAATGAGGTACAGCTTATATTTAACGGGGGCTTGAAACTATTAGGGTTTGCAGCTATGAAGACGTTGATCTCCTTAAGAAGCTTGATCATTTCTCTTGTACGGATGTGTATTGGCTTTTATACTGTAAAGCCATGACCACGGTGAAGAAATATAAACAGTAATCGAAACGAAAAATAATTAAAATCAAACAAAGTTTGCTCGACCTCAAGAAGAATTTGCAACGCAAACTGAGGTCATTACTTTACCATATTAATACATTATGAATCATTCAGAAATTGTGTGATCAAAATTGCTGACACTACAATTCTGATTGTTAATTTAATGTATTGCAATTCTGCAATAATCCCCCCTCTAAAATTGTTAAGAAAAACGGATTCATTCGTAATCAGTTTGTATAAATAAGATAAGACTAATTAATAAAAGTCAGAGTTAATTTCAACCTCAACAAGTGATTTTAATTTCTCACCAAACATCGGCATACTCTGCCCTAGGAGGAACTGTGGCATATTCTGCTATTTAATAGTACCATCATAATGACAGCGACTTCTTAGCCATCAAAAGTAAGTTCGACAGCCTTCTGCCTTTTCAATATAATCTTGGTACAAATTACAACAATAAATAATCATGGGCAATTTTACGTGTGACATCAGAGCAATCTTATTATACATCCACAAGAGAGATATGAAGTGGGTGGAAAAGGAGAATCTGAAGTCAAAATACTAGTTTTATTCAGGGAGTCAAAAATCACTTCATTGTAAAGTAGTGAAGGAATAGAGGAACTGCTGAAGTTGCTCCTGATGTTTTTGACCAGAGAGCAGGAACCTTGGCAGCCTTTGCATCTTTCCAATATTCTAACATTTCGGTCCAAAAGAAATTTTTCTCTTTGGATGGTGTTGCAGCTCTGAACATGGATGCAATTGATAGGTGCGAAAAACTGACTATTTCCCTTTTATTGCTTGGTTGCAATTATCGTGAAACCTAGAAGGATTTTGCTGTTGTTAAGATCATCAGTATAAATTCTGAATGTATTCACGCATGCAAAGACATAGAATTGTACTAAATTCAAATGTGCTTTCATCAACATCCCTTGAAGGAAAACAGACCGAGCAATCAAATTCTCTAGGATACTCATTGAGGCTTTCCCAATCTGGAGATTTATTTTGTTTTTATTTAACGTTTCGGCTAAGTATTCTATAAAAACTATTACATTTTACGAAATAATAAAAAAACTATTTAAAAATTAATCTCTTGCTTTAAATATAATAACACTCACTACAACAATGCACAATGACTTGTTCGCAGTTGTGTAGTTTCGCTGAATTTCTCCAATTACGAGTTATAATTGTTTCTTGAAATGTTTGTTTTGCAACGCCGCGCCGATAATATTATTTAAAAAAAAAACTCTTTACATGAAAGGCTTATCAAAGGCCCTTGGCAGCTATTTTCAATTAAAACAAACCTTCTATCGCGTTTACATAAATTGGCTCTGTCCTGCTTCAAACACCCCGAACAAAGCGACGCTCATGTACAGATATCCGCGCTTCTTATAGCCTTCGACAACCACGACCTAAATTGGAGCGAAGGCCAAGTTGCTGGCTAGGGCCTGCGTTCCTAAATGTATCAAATTGAACGCTTCCAGAAATTTTTTTTACGTTTTTTTTACAAAAGGTGCAGTAGAATAGATTTACTGCTCAGTGAATCATTTTGTTAGGAAAAATTCAGAAGATCTTTCTCAGAAGATATTTTTCAGAGGTCTTCAGGGGGGGCACCCCCGTGCCACTTAGCTGGATCCGATCCTGATGGCAGTATTAGTTCCCGAAAACCGAGGTGCGTCTTTATCTGCAAAGGAAAGTATTGACTCGTGCGAAATAATATTAAAGATCGCTGAAGAGAACGGATGTAGAAAAAGTCGGAAAAGATCTGTCTAACTTCAAGAGCGGGAATGATCTTTATAGTAAGAAGTTTATATATGTAGGATATGGCGGCAAAGGTTAGTCCTATTGCGGGGTGGGTGACTTTATTTATCAAAACTGATTTGGGAAAAGTGGTAGTGAAAGTTTTGTCAGTGCATTCAACATCAGCTATGGTGGAAAGATCATTTTCAACGTTTGCCAACATCCATACTAAAAAAAAAAACAGGAATAGACTGACTGCTAAAAGAGCATATATGTCTTAAAGGTCATAATTGGGAAATTGTCAATAGAAAACAAGAAAAAGGTAAATTTGCTCATGAGAGGCTTGAACATCTTCCACCAAGTGTATTCTGAAACTAATTTGGATAACGAACACACTCTTAGTAGCGCGGAAGCTACTCAAATTGATCAATTATTTTATATTTAATTTAAGAATATACAAACTTGATTTAATTTGTTTTTTTTTTTGTTTTTTTAGGTAGGTACTATATAAACAATTTTGATCTTACATTGAATAAAACTGAAAACTGAAAAGCAAATTCGTGATTCTGATCTCTAATTCCTTTTAACGCGAAAGTCACATAAAACAATTTTTATTTGTACCTTAAGTTTCCGAAAATATTCCCAATTGAGGAAATTTCCCAAGAATTTGTAATATTTTTCATTTTTATCAGGAATCACGTAACATTTAAAGATATGAGAAAGTAATAATAAGAAGTAATCTTGGTACTGACATTTAAACCCATAACTATAAATTTCCGTTAAATTCCTCAAATGTAAATATTCTCGGGGAACAAAACCAGCACATTTCCATTTCGAGAATATTTTCGGGAACGGCAGATCATTAGCCACAACCTCAAAATAATACAACCCAATTTGTTGAAAATAAAAGCCTATAGGAACACATCAGGATGACTCTATATCAAATCTATTCAATTTTATTATTATCATTATTAATAACTTTATTATTTCATTATTTCCTTATCAGTACAAAAGGAAGACGCAGTTCTAACGATTTAGTATCGCTGTGGGCAACATTTGTATAATTTTTGCCGTAAAATGTTTTTCCCTTTTACTACTCCCTTTGGCAGATTATATAAGAAACAACCATGAAAGGAAACCATAAGCCTGTCGTAATCATCTCTATGTTGCTATAAATTCATTTCTATATACAAAAGAAACTTGGGAAGAAAATATTTGATTGCCCCCAAATACAAGGATTTTCTCCCTCACGGAATTTATCAATATTTGTTTCATGTTCTTGCATATTTCTGCCGCATATACAAATATTTTGGAAAATTTTACCACTACGCTTATCGAAGTTCGTACTTTAAAATAACACTGTCATCACTTTTAAAGTAGTCTGGTTTGGTGGGTAAGTGCTGATATAGTACGTTGTCAAAGGTCTCGGCTAAATACAATATTTATAGGCATTCATCAGATTAGTTTTGGTTGAAAAAAAAAAATAATAAAATACAATATGAAACCTTACGTAAACATTTTCGCAGGACAATTCTAAAATTTAATAAAAAACAAAGTCATTTAAAAAGGAGGAGGAGAACAATAAAAGTGCTTCTGACCTTCAAGGGATTTTTTTTTTCTGTTAAAAAGGTTCAACTGTTCCTGAAATGAAAGGGGATCAAACAAGATGAGAATTGCTTTCTTGTATATACCAACAATAAGGATTATGAAAAGGTATTTAAAGGATATAGCTAAGTTAAGTTTTCCTTAGCTTCCCCTCACCCAACTTTCACTTAAGCTCTGCAAATATAAGTATTCTTTGAGGAATTGTGTAAAGTTATTTTGTTTTTGCCTAACAAACCTTCCGTTTATGAAAAGAAAAAAAATATTTTAAATTCATTTTTTACGAACTCAGGGTTACCTTTAAGTGTAAAGGTATTCTTACTGCCGTTTGGAGTTTATTAAATTCCTTGAATATGACTTTCATCTCTTTATAACCCAGAAACGCTCTTTCAGGATGTTAATGCTTTACAGAAAATTCCTAGATTTAATCGTATTCCTTAATTTGGAGCTTCTTGAACTCAATTTCCTTGCTCGCTTTCTGCGGACGTATAGAAGTTATGATGATATCTTTTCGCATTTTCATTCAATTTGGAAAAGTTTTTTCGTTTTGAATTTTTCTTTTCTGGTACATATGTGTAGTATGCTACCTGAGGCGATAGGATCTACTTCCTGTAACATATGAAATTGTTATTTTTGGATTTATTTTCCAGCAGAATCTTCACCAAATATGTAGGCACGTGTACTAAGTTTCTTGAGATAACACACGTGCATATATATATATATAAACGGAAATGTTACAGCACTTCAGGCTTAGTTATCCTGAAGGATATTAATTACTGCTTTTATAGTTGAGTTAATATTATATCTCGAAATTTAATTATGATATTCGTGGGTTGCTTTTTCTAGTACTTTTGTTATATTTTGAGCATATGTATGAATCTTCATTGAGTACACACACTAACTTAATAAGCGTGTTTTCTTTCAATTTTTTTTTATCTACTATCTTATACCTTAGATCAGCCATATTCTTCCTGCGGCACGCCAAGTTTTTATGTGCGGCCCTAAACATATCTTTTATCATGAACGGCTTTGACACACGGATAGTGATACCGAAGAGGATTGTCATTATGGTCCACATCAGGAGGGTGATTCAGATCTTTTGTGGTACTATTTAGTCGTGAATTTTGACATATTTTTTCATACTTTTTCTTATAACACAGTTCATTTTCTGTCTTCACTATTATCTACCACAAAATGAACTATAATGAATTTTCGGTGAACAAACGTTAAAAAACCGGACTAAATATACGACAAATTAATCAACTGCTCTCAGAAGTTGTGACAAAAATTTTACACTGGTAAATGGAACTTCTACACCTAATTAGAGCATTACAAGTGCTTAAGTTCGAAATATTATTTTGAATTTGTGATGTGAAGTGTCATTTTAAGTTCATTCTACGTCATGCAAGGGTTGCTGACCTGAATAAAAACACAAAAAAATCAGTAGAAAAGTTCATTTCATTTAGTCGTATATTTTGACATTCAAGTACGACAAAAGATCAAAATCACCCTCCAGATCTGCTATAAATGTGTTGCTATTGCACACGATAGATTTATTCCAAAAAAAAACAAATATTGTGGCAACACATAAATGTTTGACAGCTCGAAAGTTGAACGCGTGACAGTTGGCGCGTTCACCGACAGCAAAATATCGTGCAAAACGTGGCTATTTGTCATTACCAAACGCTATCTGCCGTGCATTCAGCCGCACGTAGAATTTCACATAATGTCACATTTTTACACACCATCTCATTCAGGCCACCGAAGCGTTGACACTTCGCCACCACATCGGTGTGCACATTTTTACGCTATAGTCTGTTAGCGTAGTGTCTCGGTGCGCTTAGTAGTTTTGACGTTTAGTGTAAAGAACTTTCAAAATTGACATTTCGAATTGAAGTGCACACCAACCGTTCAGTTGCTATCCCTACTTTTTCAATCTTGTAATGTGCACCCCGGTGTGCTTTCAGCACAGGTTAGGACTCCTATGATGATTCTAAGTTGATTCCTAGACAGCCTTAAAATATCAAGGCTCTTCTTTAGTGAAGGTCCTTTAATGAATCTTTTGGCTTGTCTGGAGCCTATCATTGAATCCACCATTGGTCCATTTGGTTCTGGATCCAGTTTTGGAAGGTAAACTTCACGGTGTTTTAAGAAATACCGCAAAATAGCTCCGATCCTATGAGGAGCAGTAAATCTACCTTATCATTCTCATTGAAGGTGGTTCTTTGTGCCAAAGTTTGTTACTGCATTTGCCTATCTCCTTCATAAAATAAAAGAAAGGGTCATGTCCAGTGACCAACATATCCATTAATTAACAAGCAAAGCTATTGTGAGCTAAGACCCACTAGCATGTCTTCCGACCCCCCCCCCCCCCCCCCACCCCCTCAAGGCACTATTTATACGTGAAATGTTGGATAGGGATCAATCTATGGACTGTCGGCTCCAGCTTTAGACAGTCAGTCTAGTTGTTCGTGTCCAGGGACCCAAAACAAGGTTACTTTGTTTTCCTTAGACAGCAACTAGATTTGCGTGTGACAGATCCAAACTAGTTTCGACTCAAAGTCTTGAGAGGATAGAGCCAGGATTGCAACTTGCCTTCCTGAGTAAATATAGATGTGTGAGTTCTTATAGAGCCCCTATTTAGGCTTTTCTGAGATTCAATCTTTATAACGTATGGAAGGTATAGCAGCAAACGAAAATGAGTGTTCCACTTCTCTACTTACCACTTTTACGCCTATTGTTTGTTAACCTTCTTTGATCCGTTAGTATTCCAGTCACAAGCACATTGTGGGAACTGGGACCCTTTATGAGTATGTGAATAGCATTATCCCACTGAAAAGAGCTTAATATATTTTTCTGAGTTTATTTCCACTGGAACCTATGCATTGTAAGTTTTTCCTTGAGCATGATACTTCCATTGCCAAAATTACGACTTATCTTGATTTACACTGAAAAGCAATTGACATACCAATAGAATTGGGATCCGTCCGAATTGTCCAGATTAAATGTCATTTGGTGAGAAAAAAAGATTTATATTATTCCGTCCGAAGGTCAAACGTAGAGAAAGTGATGGTCTTTTCTGCCCTTTTCTTTTGTTAGAATCTTCATTTAAAATTTATTTAATGAATTTTAAATTTTATTTATTTAAAATTTTATCAGAACAGAATTTATGTTCTTTAATCTCGTAGAAAATTAAATATACTTGTCTCTCGTAGTTAATATTTTATCTCTGATTGAATATAATATATATGATGGAACACTATGGTAAAATGACATAGCCATTTTACCGTCAAGCATGATATATCATTTTACCTTTTTAACCCATTGAACCCGAACGAGGCGCCTCTCACGTGCCATTCTTTCTTTACTTTACCTTGAACGGCGCTTGACAGGCGGCATCACTAATTATGGTCCTATATATCTTATATTGCGTACGCATTTCTAATTAAAATGGAAATATAAATACGATGAGAAAAATATTCACTACAAAGCACTAATGGCTATGACAGAAAAAACGGTTGAAATATATTCGAAATGTAATAACTGCAGGGTGCATGTGACCTAAGTGCGTGAAAATGGTGTTTTCGGTGGCAAAAACGTCTCGAGAAAATTTTTCTGAATCTGTGAATAATACTCAGCAAGACTTTTAAACTCAGCAATACCTTTAACTTGATATGCCACATGTCATATTGAAGCCACCCCGCGGAATGTTCCTAACCACCACTCTAAAAGTACCCCCGGTAAAAAAAAATTCTTCTATGAATTGTAGCTGGTAATTAGAGAAGTGAAAGTGGTTTTCCGATCAAACATAACTCTAAAGTAAGTAAGTACTAAAAAATTGTATATGGTGATCGACAGATCTCCAGGAATAAAGTACGATCTTACTTTTTTTAAATATTAGAATATATACTGCGCCCCCCCCCCCCCCCCCTCGCAGGGATTAAAACGTATCCAGTATATTATGAAAATCTAGTCCAGAATCTAATAGGCCAGATCCTGAGGAAGTTTGAGTACCCACACTACTATCCACGAACTTTAAATGGGTGAGTTATAATTGAAAACCCCCTGACCCCCACCCTAATTCTCCTTCACCCCGATTGAAATAAAAAATAGCCTATGAAACGCGAATTTTAGTTATCAATAAATATTTGAAATATGAATCAAATCGGATGGCTGGTTTGGGAGGTAAAGGATCCCCTGATTTTTGCAATATATGTAAAATTTAGAGCCTAGCACCTCTAGCTTTTTTTATTAAAGCTATTGTCGGATAGTTGATTACCCATACTGCAAAAATGTTAGGGTACAAAGCGTTAAATCGAGTTGAAATTTTTTGCAATAAAACAAAAGTAACAAATACCAAATAACTAAAATTAATACGCGCACACAAAATGTTACGTTCGTATATTTTTACTCAAGGGCGGATAAAGCGGGGGGCGATCGGAGCTATCCCCCCCCCCCTAGAGCTCTAATAAATCAAAATTTATATTCTAATCCAATGAAATAGAAAATACAAAAAAAAGGTTTTTTTTTTAAAAAAAAAAGACTTTCTAAACCCGCATTAAAAAAATAGAAAATAATTTCTTCCTTCACTTAATGAATACATACACAACAGTTCTCTAAATTTTCCCTTCATTTCGCATTTAATTAAATTTTTAAATTATATTACATTTGTACATAAATTTTAAAATTTTCAAGGCATACAGAGAAAGCAAGATCTGGACAGCTCAAATTTAAACACTACAGTGAATAACAATTTCCCGAAATTGAAATTTGGATCTCCTAATGTTTATCAAAATACTTAATTAAATTACTTTGCTTTGAATTTGCTTTCTTTGGGTACCATAAAATTTTAAAATTTATATACAAATCTAATTTAATTAAAAGGATAACTTTAGATAGTTATTCGTTATATTTATTATTTTTTTCCTCTCTAGTCATAAATTATTCTCAAGAAATTTAAAATTATATCAGTAAGGAATTTTCAGTACAAGCAAAATTGTTGCACTTTTTTCTGATCGAAAACTCACAAAATCCGGGTATTTTGATGAAAAGTAGGATGTTGGGAAAATTAACATAACAAGGGTAATTAATTTCAGATTTAGTTGTCCTGCAAATATTTAATTCAAGGCAAATAGGATTATATATATAATAACACTACCTAATTAGCATTCCTTAGAATTTTCTATAGACATTTAAATTGCAAGAAATTGCAGTCCAGCCCAGGAAATTATGGTGTTTGAACGAAATGCAAGCGACCGTTACATGAAAAACACCAACAGTAACACAAGCAAGAAGTGTATAATGTCTATTTTATGTGGGATTAAAGTTTGCTATACTTACGGGACCAAAAATTTATATTATATAGATAAAAGAACTCTGGCGATATCTGAATGGTAATGAAATTTTCATGCTAAAACGAAATGAGAAAGCTATACAGAGCGGTACACAACTGATAGCAAGTGTGGTTATAGGGGGCGATGGGGGCGATCGCCCCCCTAAAGCAAATATCTGGATCCGCCCTTGTTTTTACTGCAGTAACAATGTCCTCACAAATGGCTTTGATTTTTTCTAAAAACTCAACTTTTGTATATCCATTGGTTGTCACTGATATACTCTTCGAAGTATTGCTCTCACAGAAGTCACCCAAAATGACTGGAACCAAGGTATATAGAATACAAATATTCCTATTACGAACCACGTTCCGCCATTAGTGACGAAATATTGTGAAAATGTACAGAAAAGTATGGTACAGAGAACACAGTACTCTCTCTCCTCTCTCTGTCTTTCCTATAAAAATGTATATACATTAGTCACAGAATTACGTCACAGTCTATTAGCTGCAATGTGTCAAAATTTTTGTCTTCTATATACCATGGATTGGAACATTCTTCAGCTTTACTATACGATATGTGCTCAGTGGCGTGCTTAAAACAATTGCACTTAATTGAAAATTGGAAAAAATGTCACTGTTCTATTTTACCCTAGTATGTCATTTTAGGACAAGTTCCCCTATTATTTAAAATAGAAATTAATTTATATTTGCACACAAAATTGCAGTTAAATACAAATATTATATGTGTGGTACGTTAAGTCAGCGAAAATAAGGCATGTAATGTCAGTAAATAACTAAGGGTACGTGCACAATGAGGCGAGGCGAGGCTATATCAAGAGTTAAAGAAATGAAAGGATTGTACGCTGCACTATGAGATGATATACTTCGAGTTATCTTGGTCGAGAATAAAATATTTAATTTTTGCTCAAGGTGCAGCGAGCTTATTTTGATAGCTGGTATCTTGTTATACGATTTTTCTTTGATATAATTTAAGGGCTCTTTAGTCATTCTCATATACTGGAATAATCTATGAGGATCAGTATGTAAATCTTCATATATATGGATGATGGAGTTCCCCAAATTCTAATCGCTTGATATTATGACCGCATACACAAACAAAACTGCAGAAAGGGATGGACAAATAGAAAATGATTAAATTTTAGCGGTTTTTTTAATTTATATTAAAATCTTTTCTTAATATATTCGAAGGTTTATATACTCATTCTCATATAACGCCTTATTGTGAACACTACACCTCGAGATGTATTCTCACTTCTCCTATCTCTACTG
Organism: Dioctria rufipes; assembly: GCA_963924295.1. Classification (NCBI taxonomy): domain Eukaryota; kingdom Metazoa; phylum Arthropoda; class Insecta; order Diptera; family Asilidae; genus Dioctria; species Dioctria rufipes. The sequence goes on from OZ002742.1 coordinate 33,804,175, forward strand.
CCTATACCCTCGCCACTCTTCGTCTGGCCACGTTTTGCACGTACCCATAACTTGTGCCCCAAAGCCTCTGCTATAAGGAAAATGGTATTTAATTCCCTTCATAAACAGAACATTAATATCCACTGGAATTATAGATGCTTTTATGCGAATTGCCATCAAAGTATCTGACAGTCAACAAATATTCCATATAGTAGATAGCAAGGGCCGGGTAAATAGGCAGGCAATGTTCAGCCATATTAGTAACTACTTACGGACAGTGCCATCTTTACGAATGGGCCCACTGGGCCCGGACCACAGGCCACGTGATCCATAGAGCCCCATAGCCCTGCAATAGTAGACTAACCGATGACCAATTCTTCAACCGATAAGACACAACCGTGGAATTTATTCGAACTTCTATACATGGCAACAAATTTTCATAGAAAGATAATTATAGTGACTGAGTTTGCAGCCCCAGCATTTTTAAATTTCCGACATTTTTTCATGGTATACTTTCAGTAGCCAAACTCAATTTATTTGGTAATCAGCCAAATTCTTTATACTGTTGGTTCATGTTAGGCCTAACTCGCACTGGACACTTTTTGTCACACAACTTCTTGGTCACTGTCGCCGTGTATTAATTTAGTATGCACATAGTGAATAACTGTCACCAAAAAACTACTGTCAAGCAGCAGTGACAAAAATGTTACCAGTGCGTGCATATTCATATAAACGTGAAGGTGCGGTGATGGTTTCGTCACCCAAAACTTGCTAGCCGAAGGAATCAAAAAGTCACATTGCTGTTACGTCACTTCCTGCATACATTAACGTGAAGTTAACGATGATGACAAAAAGTCTCCAGTGCGCGATAGGTCTTAACATACTTTACGTAATTATTCCTGTTAATAACTCAAAGTATTTTGGAAAATAATTGTTAGGGGGCTCCCATATCCTAAAACGCCCAAGGCCCCCACGTGACTAAAGACAACCATGCTTACGGACATTCTTTCCTTCCCAAACTTACAAAAAAGTCCATCAAATTGCTTTTTCTTTCATCAAGGAAGAGTTTATTGCATTTTAAATCTCTTAAATTCACCCAAAAAGGATCGTAAGTTCAATCAGTGATTTTCCAACATATGCAGCATCCTCTTATTCAAGAAAGGACGGGGTAGAGCTGAACTTGACCTAGCAGATTATCTCATCCATTCTTTAAAAATTAGGCAGACACTATTGTAAAAAATTGCACCCATTTCCAATTTTTAGAATTTTGATTGATTATAAAAGTAGCCATACCTAAGTATATTAATACGAAATATTATTACGGTATTTCGCTAGTACCATGTACCACTTTCAAATTTTCTAATTGAGTTAAATTCTAAAGCTCAATCAAAACGACCTTGGTTTTATTATGATGCCATGCTTTATGCTCCGCTTCCAGCAGTAAAAGCAGCAAATAACAAACAAGAATTTCGTAGAACAGATTTATCTCAGAATCTTGTAAAAATATTTCCAGACTCCGTTGGGATTCCTTATGTTTTGTTTCTTGGAAACGGAATGTTAATTACCTAAGTAGGTAGAATAATTAATATGTAAGCATGTGTATAGGTGTAATTAATTGACTATTATATTCAAGCATGTAATATGTTTTATAAATAGGATAACATAACGTAGGTTACCGTAGAAGCAGCTCCGTAAGCAGTTCATATAACATTTGTTTTGTTATGGAAATATTATCACAGTATTACATATAGAGAGCTGATTTTTTGTATGTGTGGACAGTCTCGGTAGTTTAGATCTACCGAAATTAACTTCAACACAATATAGTATGCTCAATAGTTTCCCGAAGGTATTTCGTATTTCACACTCTAGAGTTGGAGCCAATTTTAGTGCTTTTCCTTGATTTTTAAAAACTTTGTACCCTCCAATATTAATTATGATATCCGTTATTCGTGTTTCTGTATATGTGGAAAAGAACTTTTGCATTTAGACGTTTCTTGATCATAGTTTAAATGTGTTTCCTTTTGTCTCCAGAAAATTGAACGGTGTTATGTACACTTTTTTATAACTAAACCCTATACACACATGTGAAATAAGCCAAGCATCTTAAAACAGGGATAAAAGTTGCAGCGGATATTATGGTCAAAAGATTTTTCTCTGAAAGATGTTATCAGGCAAACATTACCAGAAAAATACAGATATTAGACAAATTGCTCCAGTTTCCTGGTGGATCCATCCAAAACGGATAACAAAACTGGTGTGTCCGGAAGTGGAACTTTCCATTTCGTTTGATATCTTTACCTTCCATTTTTCAGACGGAAGTCTACTCTATAGAGGTTGGAACTCAGAAAAGCTTAAACAGAGGTTGCAAGTACTGTAACATCTACACTTGCTCAAATAAGCCAAGGTGCGCTTCTGGATCTATCCTCTCAAAATATTTAGTCGAAACTAGCCTAGAGCTGCAATACGAAACTCCATTAGCTGCCAAGGGACAACAAAGTAATCTTGTTTTGGGACAGAAATGAAAAAACAGACAATCTCACAGTGGTCCCAAACCCCGAAAAATTGGTCAAAAGTTGAAAAAAAAAATGTCTAGGGACTTTCAATGGTTGGAATAGTTGTAGTGGTACTCCTAATATGTATTATGACCGTTAAGAAAGTGGAAGCGTCCCTACCTGGCTTGGGTTTGGGAACGCATTCCGTTCGTGAGCGTTAGAGCAGCTGCATCGTTTACTCGTCGCGCATCGCAAATAAGATAAAGTTGAGGCATGTGTAGAATCGCGAAAGTGAACGGGTTTGGATTTTCCAAAATGGATTCTTCACCGAAAAGTAAGTACAATTTGAATGTGTTGCTCGAAGTTATTATTAACAATGTATGAAATAGTAAGTCATTAATAAAAGTAGTGGTATTTTGCTTGGTTATGTTCTGAAAAGTCGTGTTAGAAAAAGCAATAAGTCAAAACCCTCATCGAATCCTGCTCTGAAACTAAATGGAAACTGTTGCTTAGACATTTCTTCAAAACATATCCAAAAATTAGCTGCATCTGGCTGCGACTTCGATTTTGGGGATAATTTTCATGCGATGATGTGGTGTGCACTAGGGTGGTCCTTGTTTAGGACATGTTGTTTTTTCTTTTACAAATGGTGCTTAATCGATTTCAAATAAATAAGTAATAATTCATGCCAAATTTTAGTTCGTTATTTTAATTGTATCATTGCCAAGATTTTGTCGCCCAATTAAAATTGAATTCTTTCATGAAACTGCCAAAGCAACTAGGGCAGAGGTTGATTGTATCCAAGCGCAAGAGAGAAACCTCGTGCCCTTTCAAACTGTAATTGGCGACAAAAAAAATTAACATCTATTTCAAACTTGTGTTGACGATCATAGATGGTAAAGTTTGTAATTCTATCACAAATACATACATCATCAAGTATGAATTGTTACCATTGTGGTATTAGGTCCAAAGAATTTAATGATATTGTCAAGATCTTGCAAAGACCGATCAATAAAGATCACTTAGAATTCGGAATATCGTCGCTGCTTACATTTAGCTTACAAATTAGAAATAAAAAAGTGGCAAGGGCGCAAAGAGAATAAAGAAAATGTTGATAGAAGAAAAAACAAAAAATACAACAAGGTTTTCGTGAAAGATTATGGCTTCTTGTTGATCAACCAAATACACTCAAGATACTGCACGAAAATTTATCGAACTATATTCGTGGTACTTCATGCCAACAACAGTACACAAAATTCTTATTCACGGTCACGGAATCATGGAATCTTCGTTACTTCCGATCGGACAAATGTTTGAAAAAGCTCAGCATGTAACAAGTATATTAAAAGATTCCGAGAAGATTTTCCACGAAAATGTAACCGCATCAAAAACATGGAAGACATTTTTTGCAGATTTTTAGTAACGTCGGATCCAATAATATCCAGTTTGCGAAAAGTTCCTCCGAAGAAACTAAGATCGTTATCTCCAGACGCGGTTAAACTACTGATTCCACCTTCAGTTCCAGAATCAAGTCAGATTTTTTCAAATAACACGAGCGATATATCGGATGATGATGACAGTTCGCAGGACAGCGAATAATTGTAAGAAGTGTTCAAATTATATCGATTAAAAATAAAATAATGAAAGAAATATATTATAAATATTCATTGTCATTGCAATAATGATTAATTACTGTATTCCAATCCTCTTCTTCCCAAATTTTCAAATGTCAACTATCATTACATTTTCTATTTCATTTATTCTCAATCATAATTTCTAAAATTCCCGAGCACAGACATTTACCCGAATTGAATACGTTTTTGAAGAAATTTTCCGTCATATTGAATCCACCATTTTTTTTTTCTACATTTTGACTTCAAATTCGTAGCCAGCGACCCCGAAAACCCCCGAGTACAGACTTTTACCCGAATTGAATACGTTTTTGAAGAAATTTTCCGTCATATTGTATCCGCCATTTTGTTTTTCTACATTTTGACTTCAAATTCGTAATAAGCGACCCCGAAAACCCCCGAGTATAGACTTTTACCCGAATTGAATACGTTTTTGAAGAAATTTTCCGTCATATTGTATCCGCCATTTTGTTTTTCTACATTTTGACTTCAAATTCGTAATAAGCGACCCCGAAAACCCCCGAGTATAGACTTTCACCCGAATTGAATACGTTTTTGACTTTTGGCCAGCTTTTCGGGGTTTGGGACCACTATGAATCTGACTAAAACCCAAGACGACAGTTCACCTACCAAAAGACCACTTTACTTTGGCTGTTAATTAATGGATATGAGCGCTTCTGTTATTTGCTCAAGGACAAACACAACAGCGAATTTTGTGATGAAATTAAATCACATCTATATAGGATAACTGCAATGTTTCATCAGACCAGCACTCTCCGATTGTCTGACCCAATTAAGATTTCTAAGATAAGAAAAAATGCTGTTAAGAAATTATGATTAAAACTACCAAATATCCCAAAATGAAAAAACAAAAATGCTTTTAAAAATACATTCAAAGCTCGTGTCAATCTAAATGAAAGTGCAAAAGGCGTTTTGTATCAGCAAGAACTTAATACTCTTCAGTACGACTGGCTCTTGCTTGTCGTATACGCCTGAAAAAAAAACTAAGTTCACCTCACATATGTATATGTACACAATTAAAATTCTGAATATGAATTATATGAGGTGAAATACTAAGTATACGGTAAACAAGAACCAGTCGTACTGAAGAGTATTAAATTCTTGCTGATATGAAACGCCTTTTCCACTTTCATCAGTGGCAGTTGCAGTTTTAGCAACAATCTTTTTCGTTATCAATTTTTTAAATTGATAATATTTTTCTACGAAAAGTCCTCCTGATTTTTTTATATGAATTTGTCTCGCTTAGAGCTAAACAGCTGAATACAAAGTAAATACAACACGAAAAGGCAAACTGTATAGATAGTAAAATTAAAAAATGCTTTAGAAAAATTTTGCTGAATTAAATTTCATTTAAATAAAATGTCAGCGCAAGGATGTTAAGTAAGTAAAGAGAGGCTAACCTTTCTAGAATCCACGAATGCGAAGGCGTCGAATAAAGAAAAGGATTTATAAATATGACAAAGCCTGAATTCTTAGGAGTTTGCATAATATTTCGCTTTCAATGAATTCAAATTTATACCACAAGGGAAGAAAGAAAAACTGCGTGGATGACAAGAGAAACTCTTTGAAGACTGGTTACATAATTTTTTTGCCCTTAAGGTAATGCCTTGTGTTTAAATTTTTGTTTTTTTTTTTCCTTTACTGAAAGTCATCTTAATTTTAAGTAAGACAATTTTTGGTGAGTACATAATAATCCCCTAAGAAGAGTTTCCCTACTTCTAAACAATATACTTTATCTGCGTCATATAGAAATACATAAATGAGGATTGTGATTTTTTGATTAAAATCATTGTTGTACCCCAAGCTATACAGCACTGCTACAACCTATGGATCAACATGTCATACGTTTGACAAGGTTTTTTCTTTCAAAGAGATTCCTATTCTACATTTTTATTTCAATTTAGACGTGCCGCAGACATTTCAGAAAATATAAAACATTCCGTTTCCCTTTTGGATAACGCATAGGCGAAGAGGTTGATACAAGAGCAATACAAAATTGCTATCAAGATAAATATGGGGAGATCTTCTAAGGAGTGCGTATCTAAAACTGATTTGCCTTTGGCAGAAATTTCGAACAGAATTATGTTATAACATGATTTGAGACTTGAAAGATCCAATGTGATATATTTTTTAACAAATTTCCCTTGATTAAACCTGTTCGGATGTATGTAGATAGATATTGACAATTAGACTCTGGAAAAAAGATATCAAAATAAATTCTAAACAAAGTCATTATGGAAATATCGGTGAAGGAAGCCAGTGATGTAGAAAACTACCATTAAATACAGCTCCAATTCTGTATAGTTTAAAAGTTATGATGTTTTTCAATTTCTTTCATATGTACACAAACTGAGAATTTCATCACTGTGAATAAATAAATAAATTTCAGCTGCGAGGTATGTTCATTCTGATGATAGCGAACCTAACCAAACACCACTCATTCCACTATATCATTAAAATTACATATCTACTTGGAAAAAAAGGTTTTTACAGAATTTTTCGCAGTATTTAATTTCATTCATATATCACAAGCTAAATAAAAAATTATATCCATCATGTGGAAAACCCCCTTACTGTATGCATAATTCAAATTGATACACATAAAGGACTGTCCAGGTCAATTAAATAGATTCTGCCGCAAACATAAATGTAACTTTAATGTAACAAATGTCAAAAACATTGAATTTTTTACAATTTTGTCAAATCAATTGAAATAATATTATCTGACATAAAAGCAAGTCTTAATTCTCTGTCAGTTTCACACACGTTTGTTTACACTCTCTACTATTTCCATATGAAAAAACGATTGGATTTAAATCTGACGAAAGTGATGGGAATCTTATTAGTCCAGTACGACCATCGCACAGTGTGATATTTTCACAATCTAGCGGAATTTAATTGAATTTTTCAATGACCCAAATTCTTAGAAACATTGTAAATTTTATTTGCAGAATATTCATATTTTATTGAAGTATGTGCATTTTTCCTGGAAAATTACCGGAACAATTACAAAAATGAAACAAAACTCTGGCTACCTGTACAGGTATAAAATGTACCAACAAAAGTGTTTTTGTTCATTCGAGTTCTGTCGTTAAGTAAATTATACCTGTGCTCTTTAGTGATTCTGTTTTGCTCTTATTTTTCTCTTTTATTCATTAAGGTAAGTTTCCACTCCTTTACTTTTTGAAATATTATTTCATTAGACCGAAAAATATTTTTTGAATTTATTGATGACTTACATATAATGAAACTGCTATGCGCGACTTATAAGAAGGTTTTCAACACATTATACTGTATTATACTACGTTCTTATTATATGTTTGTCGAAGCTTGATTCATGGGCTAACAAAAAACTGTAAAAACGTTTTGCGAAAGTTTGCGATTTCAATAATTTTTTTCTCAATTTCAGAATGGCTATACAAATTTCTCGACAGTCTATTTTTAACATATGGTTCGAAAATTCGAAACATAGAAGAATGGATGCTAAAATTTCATATATTTTGGAAGAAATCGTTATTCGAAATTGCCAGATAGCATTTTACGTGATTTGAAAGTAACTGTTAGGAGTTTTTGCCAAAAAATTGAGGAAAGATGGAATAAATCGGGCAGACATCAAGGACGTTTCCTAAGTTCCAATTTATCGTGGCTTCAAGGGAATCTTAATCTTCCTGATGCTGTAGTTAAAGCTCTGACAAGTACTTCATAAGGTGAATTAAGTATCAGGCCTGGTAGGCCTCAAAAAGCATTCGAAGAATGTGGTCATAAGACTCAAAAACGTAAAGTTAAAGTCCTAGTAGAGTCATCAAGCCAACAAGAATTGTCTCTGGCCACCGAAATTAAATTGCGGAAGGCAGGGAAAATAGATTCTGCTTCAATTGTCAAGGAAATCTCTACTGCTTCTCCTACGAGAGGCAGTACGATTAAGAAGGCTCGTGAGTCTTTTGAACAGAAGCCCAACTCCCTATCTGCGGACCAAGCGCTCGCACTAATAGTTGATGCAAATCTTTCAACTAATCAATATAATATTATACACCAACAAGTGAATTCCATTAATAATAAGTTGTATCCACCTTAATATAAGATAAAGGAAGTTAAAAAGCTGTGCTATCCCACTGAAATTATTATCACGGAAATTTCAAGTGAAATACAACTTCAATCACTTATTGACAATACTCTGAAGCGGCTATGTCAAGTGCAAGAAGAGGTCTTACTGTCTATGAATTTCCCAACAAACAAAAGTTTAATTGTAATTATCAAATGGGGTTGTGATGGTGCAGAGCAAAATAGGTACAAACAAAAATTTTCTGAGGAACAAAATTCTGATGGAAGTTTATTCAGTTTTTCTATGGTACAAATACAGATTTTCTCCGGGACCAATGATTCTAAAACAGTTATCTGGCAAAACCCAGCACCTTCTTCGACAAGGCATTGTCGCCCAATCAAGTTTCTTTTTGCCAAAGAATCAGTAGAGCTTATAAAAACTGAAGTAAGAAGAGTTGACGACCAGGTTACAACACTCCTGCCTACAAAAATTCTTGTAAATAGTATGGAAGTTATTGTGAAGCCCATATTGATTTTTTGTATGGTAGATGGCCAAGTATGCAATGCTGTATCATCATGCTCTTCGATACAAACATGTTACTTGTGTGGAGCAAAACCCCGAGAAATGAACGACATGAATATTATTTCACAAAAGGTGGTAGACAAAAATTTTCTTTCATTTGGATTGTCACCTCTCCATTCGTGGATACGGTTTTTAGAATGTGTACTCCACATTTCATACCGATTAAATATTAAGACTTGGCAAGTTCGAGGTACGGCAAACGAAGTACCCCAAAAGAAGAAATATGTGCAAGATATGTTCAAGAGTGAATTCGGTTGGCTGATAGATATGCCCAAACAGCAAACAGGCAACACCAATGACGGAAATACGGCTCGCGCATTTTTTAGAAATGCGGAGAAATCTGCCGAAATAACTGGTGTTAGTTTGGAGTTAATAAAGCGATTCCGTGTTATATTGGAATGCTTAAATTACGGGTTCCAAATTGACTGTGAAAAATTTGATGTTTATACTAAGCAGACATTGGAACTATACTTGAAAGAATATCATTGGTACTCGATGCCTGTAAACGTGCACAAGATTGTTTGCCATGGAAAGGATATTCTCATATCTTGTATTCTTCCGATTGGACAATTTTCTGAAGAAGCGCAAGAGGCAAGGAATAAACATAGTAGACAATATAGGGAATTATTCATAAGAAAGACTTCAAGACTTGACACCAACACTGATTTGCTACACAGACTATTAATCAGCTCAGAACCTTTTATTGCCAGTTTACGTGCTCCTCCCAAAACTAAACGAGGACAAATAATTCCAGAAGTTTTGGAATTGTTGGAAGAACCACAGAATTTAAATACTAGCAAAGATGATAATTTTGGAGCATATTCTGATTCCGATTAGATAAAAATTTTGAATAAATCTTTGTTCTTGTTTCCTTTTTTTTTTTAATTTTTATATAAATTTGTTTTTGTTTTTTTTTTTATATTAGTCATGAATTTTAAAAAAGTTGCTTGGCATGATAATCTAGACTTTTACCAAATAAAAAATTCCAAAAAATTGTTTATATATGTAAGTATATTTTATCATTCAGACGAGTCAAATAAATTTATTGATTATTATTATAAATATTGTGTTTTCCTTCTTGAATATGTCAAATAAATAAGAATTATGTGAATAATTAGGAATTTAGTTAGTAATAACTCCATAATAACCAACGAAATCAATAATTATTTAGCTGCAATAATTAAGTCCCTCTAGATTGTGAAAATATCACACTCGGCTAGAATATACGCAGCTCGAATGCTGCCTATAACTAGTCATAGAAAATGATAAGATAATTTGTACCAATATGCGTATTCGCAAATCTAAATTTACGTTCTCTAACTGCAGCTGAAGATTGTGTGCCAAAAACATTTAAAACTTTCTCCCATTTAGTAATCTTTGAACGCTTAAAAATCGAAAAAAAATACAATACATAATCGGACCCCATATATCATGGTTCAAATTCTGGTATTAGAGTACTCTAGCACATTACATTGCGCTTTCCGCTATACATATATAGGAATGTTTTTTCGTCCTCACTCTCTTTGAAAACTAAGGCCACGTAATATATAATTCTATGGTATCGGTTCGAATCCGTGGCTCCCTTTTAGTTTCTTGAATCATCATTTGCGCTATATCAGGTGATTACTCCACAGTAACCATCTACTATTTATTAGGAAAAGCCCTTCATATGCATATACCCTCATTTCACAAACGTAATCACTTCCCAAATTTGTACAGTCCTCAACTGATTAAAGCCCTGCAAGAAAAAGAAAAGTTTAGACGCCTATACGAATCTAATCTACACCCTGAATTTTACAACAGTTTTTCCTACTTTAGAAGAGTATCTAAATCTGTTACATCGGAATGTTATAAGAGATACGTCAAAAGTAGAGTAGACTGGGGTTAATTGAAACATTTTTGAGAAAATCGCATACTGTTACTACATTTCAACTTCGATCAGTTTGGAAATGCGCTTCAAATGCAACCAAGTTACCTGGGTATAAAAGAGCAATGTTTTAGCTTTATATGCAGTACTCAAGTAGAAATGTTTCAACTGACTCCTATACCTGGGTCAATAGAAACAGTACCTGGGGTCAATTGAAACATCTGTAAATTAAAATACAATTAATTACTTATAATAATTTTATTCCTAATTCTTTGGAAATAAATCACAGAATTAATAAAAAATAGCTCTTCTACTTTAAAAACGAGAAAAGAAACCTAAAAATTTAAATAAAACAAATCAATCAGTTTCACAATTGTGACACAAATAAATGGCAATACCGGCTGTGTTAATTGTTTTTCCAGGATTACTCCGCATTCAAGCGTCACAACTGGAATTTATTGCTTTTTTTAATGGTCCATAGCAAGATCTGTCTACTGGCTGGATTTTATGGGAGCAATGTGGTGGGAACTACACAGTAACACAATGCCGTTTTATTTACAAAAGTCAAGGCAGTTAATATGGATATGTGACGAGGGGTTGCCCAGCACCAGCAATACTTTGGAACAGCCGAAGCATTGGTATGTTTTTTTTTTAAATGTGCTAAAAATAAGAGAAACCCTTTGTCTTGCATCCATCCTGAAGGGTTACTAGTGCCCACTACACCCACGGGTCCATTTGTTATGAAGTGATCCTGGAATCGGACAAGAGAAAATACAAACAAAGGAGCAAATGCATTCCTTATAGCATTTGCTGCAAAAGCCACTGTAACGAGAGTGCCCCGTTCTGCTGATGTTACTGAGCCAACTTGTGTTGTTCCCCATCTCGCCACAACTCTATCAGGCTTCTGGACCGTCGTTATGCCGGTTTCATTGACATTATAAATATCTCGGGGCTCAAAGTGGTGGCGATCCATAACTATTTGCAAGTTATCGTAAAATGCGTCCACATTTGTTCGGTTGAAACTAGTAGCTCTTGTTAAACTCCTAGATTGAGCAGCTCTCATAGACAACTCTGGGTTTCTCGCCATAAAAGCTCTGAACCAATCTTCACCAGCTAATGCATTTATTTCCCAGGGGCCTGGTCTTTTCAGGCCAATTCGTGTAATAATTTTCTTACCTCCTTTGTGGAAAATTCAAAGTAAATGTCAGCACATCTTATCAAGTATTGCGATAACGCTTTCTCCTGTGGTGCATTAAACACTCTGTTGTGGGGTGTATAGCCCATCTTCTTGTACCGATACAAAGATATGAAATTCAATCCATATTTTTCAGCTGCTGTCCTCAACGAAATGCTTTCTTTTATGGCTTCATATGCATCTTTGTACTGATCTAAGCCATACTCGCCACGATATGTCTTCTTTGAACGATTTCTTGGCATTTAGAAAGTATAGATGATAACGCGTTTCAACCGACCCCAGGGAAAACGTATCAAACATCCCTAGCACCTCTTCTAATTTGTTATTTCATCACACAACCCATTAATTTTTGGTGACAAGTTTCAAGTCTTGGTTTCACTCATCAACACAAATAGCGAAATTGGGTGATTTGAAAAACAAATGAAAAAAATTAAAGAAGAAGAAAGAAATGAAAAGTTTGAGAAAAATAGAAATAAACAATTTTTTTTATTTATTAAAAAAATTTAAAAAAATGTTAAAGAACCAGATTCATTCGAAGCGAATCAAACCTGTATGCGCCACGCAGTGGGCTGAAAAATAAAGAAGAAAACGAAGAAGAAGAAGCGTTTCGTGTCAGCAGAAAACCTTACACTCATCGGTGCAGCTTGGTTTTCTGCCTGCTGCAAACGCTTGAAAATAGATCAAACTGATCTCTTCTCATATAAACTCAGAATAAATTCTGGGTGTGAATTATATGAGGAAAAAACACTCCTATACATGCCCAGGAGGAAAAATAAACAGATTACGTTTGGACTTTTTACCGGGTTAAACTTAATTTTGTTCAAGAAAGAATTTCGCTATTTGTGACCTGTTGATGAGTCAAGCCAAGACTTGAAACTTGTCACCAAAAATTAATGGGTTGTGTGATGAAATAACAAATTAGAACATTTTTTAGCTTTTGCTATATACCGGATAATCCCAAAAAATTCTTTCTTGAACAAAATAAATTTCATTATGCAGCAAAAAAACTAAATGTCATAAGTAGCTAATAATCGTATCTCTCTGAACCTGAATATTAATAATATATAAAATAAATGGCATTCTAAACTACAATCGCGTATGTGCAATAATTTTTTATTAATACACAAAAGAATGCAAATTGAAATACTTACTTTTGGTGACGAAAAAGTAAAAGCTTCACATAAAAATGCGAGTCGTACTGGGAGCAGGGCCAAACTCTGAATGGCACGTTCCAACACGAAAACCGCTACCATTTCTCTTTGGGCTTTTGCCGCTGTCACTAACCGTTTCCAAGTTACTCGATTTGTTTCAATCGACCGCCGTTTCAATTGACCCCAGTCTACCCTACTGAGCGTTCACTAAGTGAATTTGAAAACATCAAATAATATACCCTAAAGAATAAGCGTTTAAACCTCGTCATCTCCTCTGCGTATATGATGATGTTTTCCAATCATTTCACTTCCGGTTTTTCTACCACATATCTACGACAATTTCCACAATTTGACGCAATTGATTGCTTTACCTGCATTTTACCCATTAAGAGATCTTAACGCCCCGCCCCACCTTTCGAATTGTGCACCAGCTGTCCTATTTAGGACAACGAATCCGTCTGTCCGTCCGTCCGCACGACAACTCGGTGATTTAGAGGGCTGAAATTTTGAATACGGGCTTTTTAAAAACACAAGTAAATTTAAGTTCGAAAATGGGCCGAATCGGGCAACTCCTTCATAGGGTTGCCATACAAAAAATTTCGTTTTTCACTGTATATTTGAGCACTGCCTGAGAGCGGGTCGACGTAGAGAGCTGAAATTTGGCACATGCTAATTTTATAGCAATAGTTAATTAAATTTAGAAAATGGACTAAATCGGGCAACCCCCGTCTTTGTGTTGCCATATAAAAATATGAGATTTTTACATATACTGTGAAAGCGATCAGTCTTAGACGGTTTTATTATACTGAACAGTTCTTCAGAATGTGAAATCCTATGAAATTGGTTATAACCATTTTTACTGTCCGACGAACCGCTTAAAAAATCATACTTGCACAGAGAGGTGACCATACAAAATTACATATGGATTTTAACCCAAGATATCATAAGAATCGGTCTTATAACAATTCTAGCTTTCTTACTTGTTTACTTTTATTTTTATGCGTGAAGAATTTATTTCGATCACCACAAACTTACAAATTGTAATTTACAATTGCTTCTTATCAAAAATTGTAGAAAAATTGATCGTTTTGGTTTCAAAAATTCTATGTGCTACAAAATTGTAATTGTATTCTACAATGCGAAATTTTGTATGAATTTTTTTTTTTTGTTTCACCAAGTTATTTGTAGTTGTAATTCACTATAGTGTGTTGGTGCTACCGGTATGTTGTGATATGCGCGAATTAAGTCTATCCTAGAGAACACAGAAGACCCTCGTAAATTCATTGAAAACTCTTGTATATGGGGAATCGGGTAGCGGTCTGGTTCCGTTATCACATTTAATCTACGGTAGTCCCCACAAGACCGCCAATCATTCGGATCCTTTTTCGGGACCATGTGCAGTGGAGAGCACGTTGATGATGCCCGATAGCCGGCAAATTCCCAACTGCAACATGTGCTGGAATTCTATATGTGCCGCCTTGTGTTTGGTTGCATCCAGTTTTCGCGGATATACAAAGGGTAAGCGACCTGTCATCGCAATGAAATGTTTCACACTGTATTTGACTGGGAGTGAGAAATCAGGAGGACAATTAAACGTTTCCTTTTCAGATCTACAAGAAGACCGAATTTATTCAAAAAATCTGCTGATGGATGCTAAAATATATGGGAAAACAAAAGAACGGGATATCCCCGAATCGAGTTTGAGCAGTTTCATTCCGAAAGTCTTGATTGGAGTGCCAAACTGTGAAGTGGGCGTCAATGAATGTGAGAGTATGGAGTTAGGTACAACTGACACATCTGCACCCGTGTCTACTAGAAATCGAAATTTAATAATTGGGCAATAGAGAAAAAGATGCCTCGAAGCATTTGACCGATTGCTAGCCATCATAGCTACCGGATGAATCAGTTTTCCGATTGATTGGAATTTCCTGATTTCGTATCAAAGGAACATGGTCGAGTGTACTTTTGAGCCTTTAAACTATGTTTTTTGTGATACCAACAGATTGATTTGGACTCTACGCTTTTCGAATTGATTTGTTTGAGACAAACACTTAGAGCAGATTATGGATTTCTAACTGCATTCTCTTTTTTTTTTTTAAGGATGTACTGCCCGTAGTCAGAGCGTACATACAAAAATGTAAGATGTGATAAAATTGATGCCACTGGTATAAAGTTAGTGGTTGTATTCGTTTATCTACAAATTCTACACTTCACTGTTAAACTAGAGCTTTAATACTCAATAAATCTTAGATACAAATAGTTTAATTTATCAATATTCAATAAATGAGAAATATAAAACATATAATAAATGTAGTAATTTTGTTGCAAATAACTTGTACTCACCTGATCTATGTTTGGCAGTTGATTAACTTGATTTTAATAATTTTTACTGAGGTTGGGATTGGGATATTCTTTATTCTGGTCGATACCCAGAATAAAGTGAGGTGAGTAATTCTTACTGCAGTCGAAACCCACAGAGAATCTTTATTGCAGTCGTTACCCACAATAAAGTGTTTTATTAGTAATTTTCTTGTTACAGTCGTTACCCGTAACAAGAATCTTTATTGTAGTCGTTACCCACAATAAAGTCTTTATTGTAGTCGTTACCCACAATAAAGTGTTTTATTAGTAATTTTCTTGTTACAGTCGTTACCCGTAACAAGAATCTTTATTGTAGTCGTTACCCACAATAAAGTGTTTAGTGTTAGTAAATTGCTTATTACAGCCGTTACCCGTAATAAGAATCCTTATTGTAGTCGTTACCCACAATAAAGTGTTTAGTGTTAGTAAATTTCTTATTACAGTCGTTACCCGTAATAAGAATCTTTATTGTAGTCGCTACCCACAATAAAGTCTTTATTGTAGTCGTTACCCACAATAAAGTGTTTTATTAGTAATTTTCTTGATACAGTCGTTACCCGTAACAAGAATCTTTATTGTAGTCGTTACCCACAATAAAGTGTTTTATTAGTAATTTTCTTGATACAGTCGTTACCCGTAACAAGAATCTTTATTGTAGTCGTTACCCACAATAAAGTGTTTTATTAGTAAAATTTCTTAGTACAGTCGTTACCCGTAATAAGAATCTTTGCTTTAGTCGCTATTCAAATAAATCTCCTAATCTAGTCGCAACCCAGAATAAGAAAAATTTATTTCAATCGTCAACCAAACAAAGTGTTAAACTGTTAATAAAAATTCACAACACTAGGAAATACCACTAAAAAATTATCAAGTTACTCACTGCACTGCCAAACTGAAAAAGAGATTGAGTCAAGTTAAATTGCTGTTTATATAGCCCTTGCTTGCACACGACACCAATGATGGAGTAGCAGAGGCGCATGATTACAAGAATTGGCCGTGCGTCCGTAATTTTACGGTACTAGAGATAAAATATGCATAGCAACGAACAAAAATGCATAGTAACAAGAAATTTAAAGCAACCCATGCTGCTGTGTTAAATTGAATTCTGTATATTTGCAAAAAATATTAGAGAAGAAATTCCCGTTCGATAGTACATATAATGATGATAGTGTTGAAAATTGATCTGCTTAATGAGGCTATATTGTTGTATTGTATTTGTGCAAAGTGTTATGTAGATGACAAATACATGGCTTTGTTAGGTTCTGTACCTGGTTTTTGATTAAGAGTAATCAAATTAGATTTAATTTTCCTAAAATTTTATGCTTTGTTTCAGGATGTTTTCCTTTTAAAAGTAATCGATAAAAACAAAAATATATTCGAACCGATTTGGTTCGAACAAAGGAAATCATTTTAACATTTTCACACCTTTCTACCCTCCTCTTTATTTTGTGTTGACAATCTCAAATCCCTCGAGAATACTTCCCAAGCCGTGAAATAGAAATCGATATGTGTGCGTGTGAGTCCGTTCTCTAAAATATTCTATATTCATACTTATGGAAAATTGCCAGACATGGATTTTATATATGCTATGGAGTCTAAACTGCTATTAATATAGGAAAGTAGTCGTCCAGTAATTTTAAGCTTCGCTCCTTACCGTCCCAAGGGATATACTTATTATATACCTACCTTACTTAACAAAATAATAAAATAGTTTTGATTGGAAAATAACCTTACAATTTTACGCTTACTAACTTTCAGTTGAGTGATAATTGCATGTGCGTATGTGTAGCCGGAGTCCGAATCTGTAGGCAGCTACATTCGATATCAATACAATGATTACTCAGCTGAGAGTTTTTGTTTTATGAATCGTAGTCATTTTGTTCAGATAAATTCTTTTTAATAATTTTGTTAGGAAAGGTATAAAAATTTTATTTCAGTACGGAAGATAAGAAAGTAAGCTTAAGATTATCAGAATACCATTTTTCTTTATGAATAGTAGTTTAAGCCGCAAGAGCTATTCAAATCAAACTTTTGTCAATCTTCCATAAGAACACTGTAAATATTTTAGTATGTTAGGACTCCGATGGGGATCTCATGTAGTAGTGAGGGAGTCTGTTTCATGGCTTGTGAAATATTCTCGAAGGCTTTGACCGTCTAGTTAAAAGAGCAATACATTTAAAAAATAATATTGAAAGTAAAAACATATCTTTCGTACTTTGTTTTTTTTTTTTCAAGGCAGGATTGACAAGTAAAAAAGAGTGGGAGATGTCTCCTAAATAATCCCCTGCACTGTTGCAGACTCCTTGCCAATAATATCAATAATAATGTTATCGAGGTCTATTAAAATACACTTAGTGCCATATGCTGAACCCGTTTACTTGGCAGTATTTACTTTTATCTAAATTTAATTAGTTAGCTATTATTATTAAAGAAAAAAACTTATTGTTCACCTCTTCATGTTTTGCCGCACAACATAACAAAGGTATTCCACATCTTTTTTTTTTTTAAATACCCTGACTGGTCAAGGGATTCAAAATATTTCTTCACTCGCTTATTTTTGCTTCGTGTGTTAAGGCGTTGGCAAATTTACAAAAGAAAATTATCCTTTTAATCTCTTATTAGAGAAGCAAGCACAATTTTATTTTGTTTGTTTATTTTATTTTTCAACTGCTCCTTTTGTTTTCACAAAAAAACACTTTGTAGTTGTTGAACTTGTATACAATATTGTGACAAATAAAGTCTTTTATTTACAATGTTTGTGCTTCTTATCACAAATTTGTAAAATAGTTATTTGTACTTTATGAAACAGACATTCATATTTCAAAGGATGATGCAAAGTATAATACATCGTTGGATAGCTCTTTTTGAGCTGAATAGAAATTGAAGGGTTGTAAGTCTGTGGGGTCTAAGTGCCAAAAAATCAAAAGTCAAGATTTTTACAAAAATTCCATCTAAGTGCAAAGCTTAATAATATCCAAATGGATTCAAATGCCTCTTTCTTTTAAAATTTTATCCACTCACAGGTGAAGTTGTGGCGGGGTCTAAGTGCCAATGAGTTTTCGCTCAAAAGGGTCTGTGCCTGTTTGCCTGCGGGATGAGTTCAAAGATAACCCAATAAAAAGATAGGAAGCAGCCGAACAAAATTGAAAATTTTTCGTATTTTTTAGAAAGAAACAAATAATGTCATATATTTTCGTCTTTTACACGAATGGAGGAATAGAACTTGGCTATACATTATTGTACTAAAATCCCTTCAGACTTTGTTAGAGAAAAAGAAGATTGGGGAAAATATTTATAAAGACAACCGTGGATCAGGAAACAAGCCGAGAAAATTTACTCTCGATGTAAAAAAATCTTGTAATAGAACATATAAAATCATTCCCATATCAGGAAAGTCATTTCATTTCATTTTCATTTCATTTATTATATAAGCAACTCTACACAAGTAGAATAAATTCTTTAAATTATGTGTAGGAAATACGATGTATAATTCATTATATATATATATACATTATAGGCTATAAACAATTGAAAAATTAGCATTATAAAAATATCGAAAATAAAGTATAATTCACTATATGTAAGTATTAGTTATCCAGGCTCTAAATAGGCAAAAAAGCATTTTATATAAGAAAAAAAAAGAACAATAGAAAGTATAATTCATTATATGGATGAGTTATCAAGGCTAAAGATAATGAAAATTAACATTATAAGAAATAATAAAACCATAAAAATACAGTACAATACTATGACTAGTTACAAACTACTATAATAATTGAAAATTTTAGTTTTGAAACTGTTGCACTCGTGCTGTCTGCGTATTTGAAGAGAAAGGGAATTCCATAGCCTGACAGCCTGCACAAAGAATGGCCTTTGAGAAGCTACAAATGAATGTCTCGGTACTAGTAGTATTAAGGATCGTTCAGATTGAGCAGTGGTGACTTTATCAAAAAGGTATCGAGGAGCTAATCCAATTAGTATCTTATTCAAAAAAATGACATGACGGTACAGAAAATAAAACTTAAATGGAAGACGCAACAATTGGTTTGAGTATGGAGAGACGTCATCGTAACGTCTAAGACCATTAACAAAGCGAGTGATGGAGTTTACAGCAACATTCAGTTTACGGGTTGAATAAGAATCAAGATGCCCATAAATCTCACAGCCATAGCCAATAATAGGAAAAAGTAGTACTTTAGCCAATCTGAGGCGGGTATTTAACGGCAAACAAGATGATGATATTACTAAGCGCCGTAGAGCTCCATATAATTTCCCAACAACGTTGTCAACATGACTAGACCAGGAAAAGTCTTTATTAAAAATTATACCCTGATTATTTACCTTATCACAAAATTGGATAGTAGTGTTATTCAGAGTGATATTTGGGAAACAAGATGTGTCAAGAGCATTTCTATATATAGCAATTGCTTTAGTTTTGTTAGGATTAAGAAGTAAACCATTATCAGTTACCCAAGAATTTATCATTCCAAGGTCGCTATTAATACAAAAAATTGCATCCTCCACTAAGCCCAACCTCCTAGATGTGTAAATTTGTAAATCATCTGCATAGAGATGAAAATTACAATGATTAATAACACTGGGTAAATCATTAATGAATAAGGAGAAAAGTACGGGACCAAGAATGGACCCCTGCGGTACACCAGCTTTTATTGGAAGAAATCTGGAGAAAGAGTTATCACATCGAACTTGTTGAAAGCGATCATATAAATAGGATGCAATTAAGTTACCTGCCGATACAGAAAAATAATAATAGGAAAGCAGTTTTATCAGTAAGAGCTGATGATTAACTAAATCAAATGCTTTAGTAAAATCAAGAAGAACTAAATATGTAACCTCATCCTCATTAATAGCAGCACGAATATAATCGCTTACCTTGAGCAAAGCAGTTGTACAACTATGTTTAGGTCTAAACCCTGACTGATAACAACAAAACAAGTTATTACGAAGTAAATATTCTCGTATTTGAAAATCAAGTAATTTCTCAAATATTTTTGATAAGTATGGCAATATGGAAATAGGCCTATAATCATTGATATTGGGACGTGTGCATTTGGGTATTGGAGTTACTGTGGCAAATTTCCAACACATGGGAAAACAGACTGCATTATTGCACTATTAAAGATTTGCGTAAGATGAGGCAAGACTGCTGGTCGAAGAAGTTTAATAAATTTTGGGTGAACATCACCAAAACCAGGAGCATTAGATTTCCAGTCGGCATGATGATGAAGCAATGAAAGCTGATTCAATAGAATCTCAGTGTCCTCTGGGATGAGTCATATGCGGGGAGAGGTGGTAACGAGGTCGGCTCTTCCATATTAAAGATACTAAACATGATGTCATCTAAAACTTTAAAAAATCATGCAGTTATTTGGAGTGATAACTGCATAGGACAGAACAAGAACAGAATGGTCCTCTTTGCCTTGATTTATTTAGTACCTAATGGCATTTATGATACTATTGATCATAAATACTTAGTCAGTGGTCACTTTTATATGCCCTGCGATCGAGATTTCGCTCAAATTGAAAAAAGAAAGAAAGTAATTAAATGTTTTGAACCAGAGGATGTGGAGAAATAATACGAGAATCTTGTCACAAAAATCCATTTGAAGTGGTTAATTTTTACTAAAATGATTTTAAAGACCTCAATAAGACTTTTTAAATACTACAAAATTAAAAATATCAACTATTTCTTGGATCCGCATAGACAAGGATAAGTTACTTCGTGCTGATTTAATGGAATCGCACAATGACTCAATACCGTGGGACAGTGTCAACATTTTCAAAAAAGGCAAGTCTCCAAACCAATTAAAAAACTACACTTTGTCAGCATTAGAAGCTCGAAATATTATATCAAAAGAAAAATTGAAAGATCTCAAGGACATGCTACCATATATACCCACCGAAAATAAGGCATTCTACGAACATTTGATTAATCAAACCGAAACCTGAGAACTTTTTTAATATCTGTTATAAAGGCACTTAGCCCATTTTCAATATTAATTCATAAGGCACTTAAGACATTCTTAAAAAATGAATGTTTATTTTGTATTACTTCCTTGGATTCCTATTCTTTTAGATTTTTAACGACTTCCTGTATTTATAAGATATCTATTTAATTGATTTAAGTAAAATTGAATGAATTGTTTATTTTATTACGTTTTTTTTTGTTATATCTCTAAATAATAAAATTGGCACTTAGACCCTTTAGACTTTCAATCCTTCAATTAGTATTGCACCTAATTCCAAATCCCAGTCAGTTCAGAGTTGCACTGTACTATACATGTCAGTTTTGGCAATAGCCAAATGACGTATTTTTTAGTTATTTTATAATCCACTCCCATTTTGTGCATGATTAGGAATGAGTTAGCGTCACATGCTACCCAGAAACTGGTCTTGAGTTCAATCCTTCCTCCCTCTTCTCCCTCCGCTATCGATTAGAGGCAGGCCATAACACTTCTAGGCTGGAAAGTCACAGTTCATTGTCTTCTATTGCAGAGCTATTGAGGTATCTGATCTTCTCCCTGTATTCTTACATAACACAGTTCTACCATTTTCGAATCGTGTAAAAAATCTTGGTATCTTCCTCAATTTCAGAATGCAATGCTGTAATCATGTTAATGATATAACTGGTAAGATTTATGGTGGGCTTTGTCGGCAGTGGTTGTCTTCGGCAATATTGCTTGCCGTACTTTCCTATGGCAGTCTCCTTTTCCCTCACTTGTGCTCCAAACTAAATGTGGACTTCAACGGCTGCACAAGATTCCTCGTCTGCTTAATTCGATCATATTTGTCAACATCGTACCCATCTACTTGGTCGCTCCTTAAATCTGTATATTTTACGTAGGCTTCTGGCCGCTCTTCATAAGCTCATTTATTTTAAAGAATCAAGATATTTTTTTAATAATTTAGCATTTCTAAACTCCTCAAAAAAGAAATTTGTATTCTTATAGTACTTTACCATAAATAAACTAATTCCATTCTATTCTATTGTATTTTTAGCAACTGTCCTAATCAGATCCGGCATATAATACCAGAAGTGGTAAGGATAAACACATTTTTTAAATACAAGCTGTACACTCTGAAGATGCTAGAATATGTCGAGAACACCTGGAGAGTAATAACTGAGCCGAACTACTTCAATTCTGCAATGTCACTCATGACTTCAATGCAGCCCAGCTCAATGATATTTGTGACTAATGGAGAGATACATTTTTGAGCCGGACGCAATTGCGATCACATCGATTCCATATTGGAGCAAACTCCCTCACTAAGTCAGAGATGTAAAAATCTAAGAAGTGCTTTAAGTATATTTTATTTATTTTTCCCGCGAACGAGAATCGAACCGACACTTGTTAGAATCGGTCAATGATGGAGAAAGAAGAACTTTAAGAACTTTTATTTTTAATGATTCTAAATCAAATTTATAAATGCAAGAAGAAAAAACAACCGCCTCGTCCGGGGTTTGAAACCGGGACCTTCCGCTTGCCGGGCGACTGCTCTTACCACTGAGCTAACGAGACAGATGATATTTCCTCCTGCATTCGGAAGGTCCCGGTTTCAAACCCCGGACGAGGCGGTTGTTTTTTCTTCTTGTATTTATAAATTTGATTTAGAATCATTAAAAATAAAAATTATTAAAGTTCTTCTTTCTCCATTAAGTATATTTCTCACAAAACTGCGAACTGCTGATTCCATCGCGGAGACTTGCGACATTGTTTAATAAACCTCAAGGCAAACCCTTGAGCGGTTGTTTGCTATAGCACGAAGATGTCTTATCAATGATTACGTTGCCATTGATGTAAGACTGATTTCTGTAAACAGAAATGATATTATCGATCGAAACCTGACCAAAAGAATGGTATGGAGACGATGAAACCACGAAAGCATTTGTAATATGCGATGGAACTTACATCTACTATATATACCTACATAAAAGTGCTGTTATTCCGACGATCGAAAATGCCATCGGAATTGTTGTTCCAAATGTTAATACCTTTGCAATGATAAATCATTTATTTCTATAGGAGCGGGTATCAGAGTCCATACATTTACTAGCATCTTCCTTTGTAATTGTGGTCTACAAGTACAAATTTGTAATTGTAATTTGTAATTTTGTGAAACAGGCCACAGCGCTAACATGTATCACAACGTACATTAAAATTTTCCTAAAAGTTGTGAGTACTGCTCAACAAAACTGAACAAAACTCGATAAAAGATAAGCTGCGCAACAGATTTTGTTTGCTTTCTTGAGAAAGGTCCAAAGTAGTAGTAGGCTTGCTTTTTATAATGGTTTGGATTTGGAAGTGTAACAAATTAGCTCTGTTTAGTTCTTATGTCTTTTTTAGTCTACCTGCAGCGCCGGTAGTTACAACATATATCATAGTTTTCAATAGGTATTTATCGTAATTTTATATTAATACTAACTAAACTATATAATCTTCATTTTAGTAATCTAATTACTTATTTACAAGTACTCAGTACTTAGTTACTGTTGAAATATTTATTAAAAAATTACAAAAATAAATCTACTAAAATATTATTTTGGCTAAAATATGTATGCAGTTTCACTTAAGCTGAACCCTAAGGTGCAATAAAACTAGCCGGGGAAATTTCACTTTGAAATTTTCCGTAAAGCAATAAAATAAAGGATTTCTTCTAAATAAAATAATAAAATAAGGGACAACGTATTTCTTTGTAAAGTATAGTTTACACAAGCGAAGTTACTGTCCCAAGTAACCTCGATTTCAGTCCCTCACCTCCTCTTGACATACCCTACAAGTTTACTTGCGCCAGTACGAAAACGAGTTCCACTCATTTCAACTTTTTAGCGAAGTGGAACCTGGGAAATAATCAAATTGAGTACATTTTCTGCAACTGGTACATTTTTTTACTTAAGTAGGCTTTTAGTAATATCAGCTGGTGTGGAACTTGTAAAATGTCAGTAAGATATGTAAATTTTAAAGATAATTACGTAAGCAAAAATATTATTCCTTAGCAATTAATATGCCAGGAACGTACTCACACTTTCTTTTTTCTTAGAATTTTTCCTCCGAAATTGCCCTTAATTAAATTGCTGCACAATTAATGACCTTTTCAATATGTAATTTTTCACTTGAAACCATTTTCTCTCAAAAATAAATATCTTCACATTTCACAAGTTCCACGCCAGATGATATTATAAATGACTACACGCATCAAAACGTGTACCAATTGCAGAAAATACACTCAATTTGAGGTTCCACTTCGCTAAAAAGTTGAAGCGAGTGGAACTCGTTTTCGTACTGGCGCAAGTAAACTGGAGGGTATGTCAAGAGGAGGTGAGGGACTGAAATCGAGGTTACTTGGGACAGTAAGTTCGCATGTGTAAACTATACTTAATATTTTGAAACATCTGCTAGCCGGTATAAGGCTGAACCACAATAGAAGTAAATAACTTTACGAAAGTAAACGAGACTGAGGCTTACTTACAAAAAAATTGATACTTTTAGCTTAAATATACAGGATGATTCAGATCAAGATACCTTCCAGTATACCACGTGATTCCTTGAGGTAAAATGATCAAAAAATTGTTCCACATACCCCCCCCCCCCCCCCCTTAGAAACCTTCCTTTAGGAGTTGTGGCCAGTTGAAGATTTCGCCAATATTCGTGAGAATAAATGAGTATAAGTTTTGACCAACCCTATAGATTTTGCTTATTGTTAGCTTATTAAATAGCCAAGAATAGTAGCTGTTGAAAAATGTATTACCCTGTATTTTTTAATTAAGCTTCTTTAAATTATTCTCAAATATTTCCAAAATTTTGATTTTTTTACACACAAAGCTTTTGAAATAAATAACGGTATTTATGAAATTTGTGTGTAAAAAAATCAATGTTTTGGAAATATTTGAAAATAATTCAAAGATGCTTAATTAAAAAATACAGAGTAATGCACTTTTCAACAGCTACTATTCTTGGCTATTTAATAAGCTAACAATAAGCAAAATCTATAGGGTTGGTCAAAACTTATACTCATTTTAGGGTTGGTCAAAACTTATACTCATTTATTCTCACGAATATTGGCGAAATCTTCAACTGGCCACAACTCCTAAAGGATGGTTTTGGGGGGGGGGGGTGTATGTGGAACAATTTTTTGATCATTTTACCTCAAGGAATCACGTGGTATACCGGAAGGTATCTCGATCTGAATCACCCTGTATATCACATTCCGTAAGAGTTATTATCTTGATATTTAACGTTTTCAATTTTAAAAGTGGTAAAAGAGAAAAAATTTACAAATGGAAGTTGATTTAATTGAAGATTTGTGCTTTCTATTAATTCACAGTACCATTTTTATTCCATTTTAATTTTTACATTGCACTTTTAATTATTTAGTAATAATTTAATTGTTTGGACACATCGCGTTCTTACGGAATGAGCGATTCTTAGCGTACTATACTTACTGAAAATTGGATATTGAAACTTAACGAAAATTTCCCTCACACGAGTTAAAGTTAATTTGTGTACGCCTGTTAAATTATAGGGCGCGTTCGTTTTACGTAAGTAAATGTACTTACGTATATTTTTATTGTGGTTCCGCCTATAGTTAGATAGGATAAATTTTAGTTTAAAATTATCATTCAGTTTCGTGTAGATTTTCAGAGAGAAGAAGTACGTGTCCGCCTTCATAGTGTCCAGTTGTGTTTTGAATATATTCATATAATATTTTTAAAGTAGAAAAGTTAATTTTGAATTTCAAGTAACCCTGCCCAATAGTTACAAGAAGTACTCAGGCCTTTGGTACTTATACTTGTACTTAAGTAGGACTTTTTCTTCTGAATTTGCCAAACTCTGTATTCTACTAGAATTATTTCTGTGCATTGCAAACGGAATGATAAACTCAGTATAGGCCTTATGATTTCATCTAGGATATAAAAATCAAAATTAACCAAAATTTAATTTAAAAAGTTTATCAAAATATTATTCAAAATGCAGAAAAATAAAAGACAAATCAAAAATATTCGAATCCTTTTAAACACAGAAGAAACTCTCCATACCTATACACAAAACTTATATTTGACAGGGGATCAAAAGATTAAATCTCCTTTCAACTTTTCCAAGAACATTTTGAAATTATTTAAGGCCAAAATATTTTTTATTTTTCCTTACAAATTAATTACACAAGACTTTATGAGTACATATACTTTATCAATCTAATAATAGGCCAACAGAAATACAATGTCTTCAATATAGAATCCTATGTATGTACAGTACATACATATATATGTAGGTTATTTGTACATATACCTAAGTAAATTAAAAAATCTCTGACGTACCATTCTATCAAAAGTACAAAGCAGAACAGGAAAGAAAATTACTACATCTGTCTTCTATTATTCCAGAAAGAATGAATCCCCTTAGACGCCCCAGGGCATGACAATCATTTGGAAAGTTTGTATGAACACAATTCTAGTACAAATTTCTGTTAAATATATTTTTGCATAGGATATAGAAAATTTAAAGCCACCCAGTCATTAATTAATGCACGATGCACAGCACTCCAAGCCCGCTAATTACATTAAGACAACAAATTCAATTTTGATGCCAAAACACAAAGGGTAAACAACGCTTATTAAATGTGAATATATTTAAAAAAAAACAAAAGCATTGTAATTACCTTGATAAATCATCAGCTCACCGTAGTACAAATATCACTTGTTGGTAATTGCTCTACTTTGGCTTTTGCAGCAGCAGAAATGCATTCTCACCATCGTCTCTTACAGCCAATCCCACTTATATAGACTCTAGTCTATAGATCCTTTGTTATTTCTCTTCTGGGTGTTGTACGATGCGCGCACAATTTTACAACTACTATACCTATATGGTATCACCTGAATAATATGAGTGTTCGTCACAATATGCGAAATAAGGGCGACTATGTATATGAAAACATTGAATGAGCAACGAAAATTCCCATAACTTTTTTATAGCCAAGGTAACCCTTCATAATGAAAGGATTTTATCGATTACATTCCTTTTCTAAGGCATTTGGTTTACATCAAAGCTGTAAACCTGTCCTTGATCCCGGTTTCCTATATTGTTGCTAAAGTTAAGCAGAAAAATATCTATATGTACTTGGTTCACTTCACTAACTGTTCTCGAGTATATGGACAATGTCTGGTCCGAAACTCATAAAACAATTTTCATTAAGTAGACTTTGTAGCCTATAAAGTCGTAAACCAAACACGGACCAGGGATGGGTTCATCACATTCGAACGGTTCCAATTTAATTAACAGCCACTCTTGTCTCTTCTTAACCTTCTAGCAAGTCCAGTATGTCCCGAGATAACAAATAACAATAAACTGACCGACTTTAATTGAGGACAACAAAATAACAGACCAAGGCCTACTATAAGTATGATATGAAGCCACAGTTAATCCTTATCCAAGGACCTCTACGTCCTTTCTTTCCCACGAAATACGTCTGGATATTTTAACACCTGTATCAACAGTTTTCCCACAGAATTTTTTTTTTTTTTTTGTAATTTACTGAAAGATATCTGTACAAGGAATACACACTTTTTTTTTCTTATAATTCCGTTATTCAGCTTAAATAGCACGAATGTTCGTTCACAAACATTTCTGATATTCTAATCTTTATAAGCACCAAGCACGATTCATCTAACCGACCGTCGCGACGTTTCCAAGAAAGTGAGCAACCTGTTGCAGAGCCCAATGCCAACTAAACTATGAGGACTGGGGCTTTTCTCGATTCTGCGAGCCAAAGCGTCTAGTCTACAATGACCCTGTTCGTTATCTATACATTACATATAAGCTACCTCCGAAAGCACGTTCGTTACTGATAGCCTGCTTCATAAGTTGATTGCACGTATACCATTAAGGAAGGGTACCTATATTTTGAAGAACATCATCCAGTTAGTAATGTACTCGAACGGAGCCATATAGAATTTTCAAACAGCATGCTCCAGGCTCCAGGACAACATTAGTGTAGGGTAGGAATTTGAAAAAGGACGTAGCTTTACAATAGAGCTTTCAAAGCACATTTCAACACAATATGATAACGAACGGTGAAAAATCTCAGAAAGTTGGATTTCCTGATTTCCCATGCTCTCTATCGTTGGGCACTTATTTTACAAGGCTACCTATGGTCCTTCATGGCATGTGTTGTGTTATGAACGGATGCTGTAGTAACCGTAGGTACACTTTATCTTCATTTTGAGTAAAATTCAACAGTTGTTAATGGAATGGAGGAGGCTCCTCCAAATGACGAGCACTTTTCCACCGGAAATCTATTGAAGTAGGAAAAAAAGGCGCTTTAAATTTCTAGACATGTGATATTGGTATTCTGCCAGTGTAAATATGCATTGGAAAATGAATAGGATATTTCCCGTAGGCTCAGAACTTGATATGGGTTCGAAATCCTGTTAGAGTTTTGATTAAAAATTCGATTTAAGATATTATTTCATTGAACAGAATCGTTTTCCTAGAATTGAAATCAAACATTTATCATCTATGGGTGGGGGGGGGGGGGTGGTATCTACATTACATAACATCACTGAACCAAAAAGGTACATAGGTAGGTAAATAGAATGGAAATGTACGTAAATTGTCGCTCGCAATGTATTTTTCAATATATTTCAATCGAAAAGTGTGTGTACATTGTGACAGTGAGATTGCTGTGCATTAAAAATAAATTTCCCGTGGAAAATTTTCCGAGAGTTTTGAAAATTGGTATTTTTAAATGTAGATTTCGATTTGTTCTTTTTGAATTTTCACTTTGTCATCTTTATACTTGTATCGGGTGGGCCAACTTGGACTGACTGATTTGAAATGCTTATAATTTTTTTATTTTTAAAGTTTTTTATTTTATTTTTTTTTTTTTAATGAAAGTATATAAATTATAAATTTTTTTAAGCTAAGTATGAAAAATGACATCCTTTAGATGACGTCCATTCTCCCGTTGGCAGTTAATGGCTATATTTAAGACAGTCAGTCCAAGTTGGCCCACCCTGTTCATCTTTGCCGCTCGCACCGCTATATTGGAAAAATGGCACCCACAAGTTTTTTTGACAATACCTCCTGAAAATGAAAATAGCTATGTAATAAATTGAACTAGAAAAAAATTCTTACAATTTACCTATGTTGTAAAATTTTTTTTTTTCTTTTTCATTTTTTTTAAATGAATAGTTCCATCGTACGAATGCCGCAAAGTCTACGGGAACATGCGTATTGGCGAAAAAACTCATTTCCACACCACTATGCCATAGACAAACTACATACAAAGGCTGGACAAGTAGACAAAAAATTGATATTCTCGAATATAAAATCAACAATGCCTCGACTGCCTCGACTATGCCTCGACTTGAACTTGATGACTGAGCGTTCTTGCTTCAAAAATGGCACAAATATTGAACAGGCTGTGAAAACCCTTTATTTCGTACAATTGCACACCGATTTATAATTAATTATTATTTGTCGATTGGAAACATTAAAGATGTTGTAAAACCGTATTGCATTAAATTAAAATTGTTTAGGAAGTTAAACTCGTTTTAATTAACACAAAACTTAATTTTTAATATTACTGAAAAATGTGTTCCTCTACAGATTTGATATCAAATATTATTGAGCTTGTAAGAGATAGACGTACATAAACAATATATTTGTCTCAATTTTTATATCAATTTTAATGCATTCCAATTAATACAGCCGTACTGTTTCCAAAATTAGTTACAGTTCAGTGTACATTTTGAGTTTGGAAGAGACAAAGAGATTTTAGTAAAAATTTGTGCTATTTTTGACTATAGGAATTAGATAGGATGGCTCTATGTCAGTGCTCCAATACACATTCAAATGGATTATTCTTTTCACACAGCAATGCCAAACGATTGTTTTTTTAATAATAGTATTTTTTTTTTTGTATTTTTATTTTGAAGCCCTATCTATCCGTAAGCCAGAAATTGCGGTGGTGCTCGGCTTCATTTTGTGGGGGTGATTATTTTTTGGACGCCACGTAGTTTTTCTTTGTTTCAGTTTCACCAAGAACAATAGATATTGGCACTTGGGTCTAATCACATTTTTGTCTGCTTTTTAAACAATTAAGAAAATCAATAAGAGAAAAAAAAATGTATACAGGGTGTTTCCTCCATGGTGGTCCATAGAGCAGGTAGGTGATGGTAATTATATGGCAGAGGCGGGGGTCCACACTAACCGTTCGGGCGATACAGGGTGATTAAGTAATTATTCTAGGTTTTCACAAAACACCCTGTATTTTAAAAAGTCTGAGTCTGAGTCAAACCAAGACTTGAAACTTGTCACCAAAAATTAATGGGTTGTGTGATGAAATAACAAATTAGAACATTTTTAGCTTTTGCTATATACCGGAGAATCCAAAAAAAAAAAAAAAAATCTTTCTTGAACAAAATTAAGTTTAACCCGGTAAAAAGTCCTAAAGAGTAATCTTTTTATTTATTGGTAATAATAGCTTAAATTTCTTAGATATTAACATTTTAATTACGGACAATTCCTTAAGTTTTGACATATATAGAAAGGATACATATTCTGATGCTGTGATACCTTTTAACTCCAATCATCCTTGGTCCACAAAAATGTCAGCCTTCCATAGTATGCTTAACAGACTTATGCAAGTTCCCTTAAGTCCAATCAATTTTAAAAAAGAGTTAAACATGATAATCGACATTGCTACAAATAACGGTTACACAAAGAAAATAGTCTACAAACTTTTATACCAAAAAAATAGAAATGCTGCATTAAATTTAATTTTTCCGATTGTCGATTGCAACAATAATTTTCAATGGCGAAAAGTCCCATATATCAAGGGTGCAACTAATAGTCTTAAAAATGTTTTACTTAAATACAACATTAAGCCAGCCTTTGTTAACAATAATAATTTAAAGAGAATTTTAGTTAACAATAAAATTAAAAATAAAGTTTCAAATTTAGAAAAAAACAGGTATATACAAAATTAAGTGTGACGACTGCTCCGCGGAATATATTGGCAAAACAAAACGAAAACTAAAAACTAAATTTTCTGAACATGTCGCTAAACACATGAAGCCTAAATCGGGTCTCTCAAAACATCTTGCTATAGAAAATCATAGTACAAACATCAACAACCTTACTCTATTACATAATTTAAGCAATGGTCCCATACTCGATAAATATGAAATTTTCGAAATTAGACGAGCTCTAGCTAATGGCAATGTATTAGTGAATGACCAAATAGATTTCTCAGACAGATGTCCGCTACTTAAACAAGACCTATTTTTATAAATTTACCTAACTCTGTTTGCAGTCAGTAGCCAGCCCTTGATAATGCCCCAATAAGGCGAAACGCGTCGGGATTTTGTAATTATTTTTTTTTATATAACGTACTTTTAAAATCTGTTAAAACTTAAAGAAATATATATGTGGAATATTTGCACACAAGTGTTTTGCTTTCTTTTTTCCCTAATTTAATAATGAGGGTTTTACATAATTCGATCATGTTCCACGTGCCCAAATACTCCTCGATTGAATACATTGAAATATTTGTGTTTACGATATCTGCTAAAATATTAATTCAGATTCAAGTAAACGGTTTCGAAAAGTTTTATCTATTAAAGCTAAATTTGAAATGATTAAAGGTATAGAAAACAATGTAGATATAAGCAACCTTGCTAAAAAATACACTGTCGGATTATCAACTATTTATGATGTTAGCAAAAATAAAGATAGACTTTTACATTTATCTCAGAAAGTGTTTCTACGAAAGAAATGGAAAAGCGGAAACATTACGTGGTGCAGAAAATCCTCAATTAGATGCAACAATATTTAAGTGGTTCCGTCAACGGCGAAGTGAGGGAGCGCTTATATCCAGAAATATTTGAATGTAAAAGGCTAAAGATTTTCATAAGAAAATGTATCTTCAATCTAGATGTGAATATTGTCAATTCTAGTTACTCAAGTTTAAAAACAGCGCTCATCTACTCGTCCTGAAAAACGTTAAATAGCTTCCTGTTTTATATAAAGCGAATGAAGATTGGTTCAATAACCACTTTTTGCCAGAAACAATGGAACATTTAAGAAATATTAACCTTCCTGAAAACTGTAAAATTCCTTTATTGCCTTAATAATTGTCCTGCCCATCCAGATGATTCAAACTTCAAAAAGAAAAATGTGATTGTCAAATATTTGCCGCTCAATTTTACATTACTAATTTAACTATTCGACCAGTGTATTATATAAGGAGTTTTAAATGTCACTATAGAAAAGAAATAATGCGAAGTTTTATAAATATGGACAACAAAATCATTGGGCAATTTTAAAATGAATTCAACCTCAAAGAGTCGAATTAATTCAATTTCGTCAGAAGTTTTAGAGGTATGACAAAAAACCTTTGACTTCAGATCCAGCTTTCTAGCATAGTTATCTATGGCACAATGGGTCGTTAACATGCCTACTAGTTTCTTGGTGTCATCGCTATCCTAAGGAGCTCCATAGTACCTATCGTGAAATTTCTTAAGGAAGCCAAAAGGATCAGTACAACAAGGAGGATGGTTCCCGCGAAGTTACAGCGCTCTATAAAACCCACTCGGTGACCTAAGTGAGGCTGACGGGAGATATTGCAGCAGGTCTCTTATAACATAACCTAACTTAATTTACTTAGGATAATGCATTCCGTTTAAAATCAACTGAAGTCAAACTACCATTAAAATCTACATTAGCAAACTTTTTCTCATAACATGTTATGTCATATCATATCACAAAAGTATGAATAACTTGACAATAGGATTCTATCAACAAACCTGGAATGGAAGAAAGATCACGGTATACCTACAAAGAAAACAAAGTATGTCACTCTCCTGTGTAACATGTCTGTAGTCTTCTCTGTATACCATGCAGCAAGCATACCTGTCAGCGGTGATAAACTTTTACGTGATTTTATGTGAGATTTTCTCAATTTGATTTATGTCGCTGCTAATCACATGATACTCATCCTTACATACACATACTCACCGTAATAATAATTGTATCATACACATTCACACTTCCATTCATGCTATGAAATATTCAAAGAGCATCAATCAACATACCACATTTGACAGCTTCTCCCTGTTCCCGCAATCCTGCACGTATGAAAACTTTACTCGTGGTTTGTGGCTATCATTTTCAAACTTCAAAACTCCTCTTGATGCATGCCTCAAAATCACAGAAAATCTCATACACATTGCGGCCTTGCTCTTAATTGTGGTTTTACATGACAGAATATCACAGAGATGGGATGAATCTGATTGATTGAGGTAGTCATTTCAAATGCCTACCTATAATACCGGTATACACATTCCATGCTAAACAGCACGTACGATGCATCAGCCAGAACGTGTTTTTGAAAATTCGTAAAAATATCCAGGAAAATATTGATTTTATCTTGCTTTAAGGATCTTTCAGGATGAGCTTTTCATTGAAAATGAAAATTGGAATATCAACAGAGCGCACTATATGGATGGATGTCAATGTATTTCGTACGTACTCGTATTATGAAACATTGTATTGTATCCGTGTGGAAAGTTTGAAGGTAACGTAATGTCTATATCAGATGAAATTTATTCTTAGTACAGTTCACACGTGCGAAACCCCAACTGAAAGGGTTATTTAATCCCCAAGCACGACTGCCTTTGATGGAATTTTTATCATACCAGAAAATATTGTAAATCTTCAGTGAAAACATTTCTATGTAATTTATCAGAAGAAATTTTAGACTTTGTGACTTTTTTTATTTTGAAGCAATCATCATTAAAAATAGCTTTTTATAATTTAGATATTCATGGCTGTAACAGGTACCAGGGCGACTATTTAAACAAATTTTTTGGAGAAGTGATCAACTTATATGACAAATATCAAGCATTACTGCCCCTTCTGGTGCAAGATGTTATAACTTCGAAAGTTTCGACGTTTGAAAATTTATGGATAGTCGCGGTATGGTCAGTGCTGATATTCAAATTTTTTAACTACCGGTTCTCTTATCCAATTACGTATTTAACTCTTCAGTTAAACGGTGCGAAAATACTATTTCGAGTGTGATATTGATTTCCGATGTTTGTTTAATGCAATTTTAAAACATCTAATATTAATAACTAAGCATTTTAAAGTCAGGTAGCACGGAAACTGTAGCCAGCTTCATGGCCATATATTATGAGAGCATATTCGCGGACATCATTCGTCAAATTCACAGGGAAGAATACACCTTTCCAACCTTTTCAAACGTGGTATTTAGTTCAATGCTCAGATATTTAAATGACGATGATTCAAACTGCTGGTATCACTGACATATATATATAAATGGACTGCTTGATCTCCTGTTACATGTGACTCCAATTTTGATTTCAGAAAGTATGCTCTCACTGCCAATGCTACCAACTGGCGTTATATTTAAATTATTTCGGAATTTATTTATATGCATGTCATTGGGATTTGCCGAATTTACCACAAAAGTATTTGGGACTATTTGTATCTTTAAATTTTAATTATGAGTCGAACGAAATGTCTTTTACAGGATTTTTACAAGCAATTTCTCGTTCCTAATCGTTACAGTTCAGTGGGAAAGTATGCTCTCACGGAAAGAAACAGGAATATGAAAGTGGTGCCATTTGCTTTCATGCATTTTTGGTTCAACAAGCAGTCCATTTATATACATGTCAGTGGCTGGTATATTTTGATTATAGTAGACCAGCGTTTCTTACAGTTTTTTCACCGCGGCACCCTTTTGATTTCAAATTTTTGACGGAACCCTATTTACAAAAATCTTAGAATTTTAATATCGGGAATATTAATAAGAGCTATAGTATTACAGAAAATTATAGTATTTATTAAAAAAAAAATAATAATACAAAAAATAAAATAAATTCATTCGATGTTGATTAACAATATAAAAAAAATTAAACTTATGAATGTTATTAGTGTGAACAGTGTTGTTGTTTTTTATCCTTGCAAATCCTTGTTATATCTGGTTTTATTGTTGATAATTGGATGCGCATATCTACCGAGCAATTCAATCTATTACGATATTTCGTTTTCGTAGAAGTATAATAAGAAAATCCAGTTTCACACAAATACCGAGTGGAAAATGGTAAAAGCACCCGTATTGCACGTTCAGACAAAACTTATGTTCCGAAATTAGATTTCCCCAAAATTTTGCCAGGTGGACAGTGTTGAACATGTATTTTAATTGTTCGTCGGATTTTATTTCAATCAAGTTCTCATATTCCGAGATTGATAAACAATCAGGTTTTTCGTTAACGATAAAGGGATTTTCAACCCACATGAATTCATTATTGGATGCAGGAAAATATTTTTGCAGATTATCATATAATCCACGTAAATGTTGGACAATATCAAGACGTATATCTTCATCCAGAAGGCAATCATTTTCCATTAAAAAATCAGAAAGTGTTGAAAAGAAACTCACATTGTAAGTTTCAACACAATTGATCCAAAACTCTAATTTTTGTGACAATGCCGATATTTTATGTTTAACGCTAAATACTGTTACACTTTTCCCTTGTAGAGAAAAGCTCACTTCATTTAGCTTTGAAAAAATATCAGTGATATATGCAAGTCGCATCCGCCAGCAAGAGTTTGTCAATACAGCAAAACGTTCATGTTTTTGTTCTGATAAAAACATAGCAAGCTCTTGCCGTAGTTCAAAAACTCGAGATAAAACTTTGCCTTGCGACAACCACCTTACTTCTGCATGTAAAAGGAGAACGGTGTGTTGACTTCCCATGTCTTCACAAATAATTTTGAAGAGCCTCGACTGCAGTGGTCGCACTTTAATAAAATTAACAATTTGAACAGCTTCATCCAGAACAGTTTTCATGTCAATAGAAGTTTTCTTACATACAAGAGCGTGCCTATGAAGGACAGTTTTTCCAACCATTGATTTTGCTCCATCACTACAAACATCAATACATTTATGCCAATTAATATCATGTTTTTTCATAAAATTGTTAATGCTGTTGAAAATTTCTTCGTCAGTTGTAATTGTTTCTAACAAATTGCATAAAAGTAAATCTTCTTCTATTGACTTGCCAAAATTATAACGTACAAAAACAAGCAAAACGGCGAGCCCTGCTACGTCAGTTGATTCATCGAGTTGTAACGAATAAGCGTCACACAAATGCAGACGAGAAATAAGTTCTTTTTCAATATCATCTGCAAGATCCTGAATACGTCGGGCAACTGTATTGTTTGATAATGGCACCATATCAATTTTTTCTACAGATTTTTCATCTTCAAACATACACAATACAATATCTTTCACACAGGGCATAATAAGTGTTTCTGCTATAGTGTGTGGTTTACCAGCGAGGGCTATACGGTAGATTACTTTATACGAAGCTTCATTTGCTTTTTCATTGTTTGTTTTTACAATTTTCACCATGGATAACTTTGTTTTTTCCACGTTTAAAAAAATCTAATGGTTTATCTTTGTGGTCGTGATGATTCGTTACCAGATGTCTTTTAAGTTTAGTTGGTGCAAGAGAAGCGTTCGACAATATTTTATTGCAAATAACACACTGCGCTTTAGGTGTGTCTTTATTTCCTATACCTGTAAATCCGACGACGACAAATAACTGATGTCATATTTTCGTTTTTTTATACACAAGATTGACTTATTTGTTGGTCGTTTTAATTGAGAATGATCACTTTTTGTAGAAGTGCTAGGCTTCGGTTCTTTAGAAATATCTTCAGCAGTATTGTTGTCAGCAGTAGGTGCACTTATTGAAGTGTTTTTATTTTTTAAAGTCCCTTGTTTTAACCAACGTTCCATCATCTCAAAAATTTGGGTTAACTATTCACAAAATTTATCAATAATAAAAAAATACTCATACGATTACTTTCAAAAATTGAAAAATAACTTACCTTTTTATCAAATATTATTAAAACAAATTTTAAATTCGTATTTTTAATGCGTATTTTAAAACAATATAATTAAAAAAACTGTGGTTTCCCTTTTTTGTTTTATTGCCTTTAAAATCTATAACGGCAATAAAAAGATTGTTCTCGCAATGCAAATGTTGCCAGATCTAGTTTTATATAGTGAATGAAATGGAATTGGCACATATGAAATAGAATGGAAATGCATTTTTGAAGGCAATATCAATGGAATTGAAAAAGAATTTTAAATTGGATCGAATAAAATCGAGAATTATTTATTAATCTTTGTTTACAAATCTTTTTTTTTTTTTTAAATTATTTATTTAAAAAAAGTTCGCGGTACCCCTGCTATCAGTCCACGGAACCCACTTTGGGAAACGCTGTAGTAGACTATAGTAGATGCCTCCAGAATCATTTCTGTGTTATATAAGAAATGTCTCTACTTGTCCTTCACTTGTTATATCCATCTTTAAAAAATTTTCAATGACTGAATATTACCATAGATAGCATAAGAACTAGATATTGCATAGCATGCCATAGAAAAGTATACAGATTTTAAATGGCTGGTTCATTCCGGAATAGACCATAACATGTTTCTGAGAACAAATGTTGCTTTGACAGCAGTTTTGTATATATTTGGTCGACTGCCTCAACGTGATAGATGCGGGAAAATATGAATCACTCGACGTAACTCTCATCATTTTTCTTTTCATGTTGCTGTACTGGTTAAAGTAAAGGAATGATGCACAGCACAAAATATTCGGTGCGGTGCGGTGGGAGGAACTTAAACGTTACTTCTTAAAACAACTTTGCATCAACTAAATATTCTCCTATCGAACTTAACAATTTTCCTAGAAATTTACAATTCGCCCTTGTCTTTGACAAACTTACCATTATTACCATTACTACGGGAAGGCCACAATTTTTTTTTTAGATATTTACTGGAAATTTCTTTTTTCGAATTTTCATTCATTGGCCGAGGCCGAAAGCTCTAATATAAAATCAATCATGCCTTCCATCAGGGAAGGTCGCAATTTTTTCTTAGAAATTTAATGGAAAATTTTTCCTTTGAATTTATACGCACTTTTGGAGGGCAACAACAACTGCTATGAGCGTAGACGCATAGCCAAGCAATAAGCAAAAAATATTCTATTAAATTTCTACATCAGGTCGAGGCATTGTTAATTTTATATTGGAGCGAGGCACTGCTCTGTATGTTATTAGTTGGCTATGGCCCGGCCCTGTCCTTTGCCGATGCCTTGTATACATTTGCACCCGATCAAAATGCTTCATTCACGTACACAAACTTTGCGGTTCCCTTCCTTTACTTCTCTATTTGCAGATTATGCTCGTCTCCAGTCACCACAGCGACAAATGATCGCTGTAGTACGTTTACGCCCCACCCACCTCACCGAATTTGTTGTGCTGTACATCATTCCTTTAGTTTGATTAGTACAGCAACATGAAAAGAAAAATGATGATAGATACGTCGAGTGATTCATAAGGGGCTTTCGGCAAGCACGGCAAGCACTGTCTCAGTGAGACAACTGAGACAAAACTTTGAGCAATCGTCTCAGTTGTCTCAGTTCAAACAAATCAGCTGATTTGCCAATTTTCACATTTAAATAATTTTGAACACAGTAATAAATTGAGGAAAGTGTTGTTAGTTTATTCAAACAGCTCACTAAACTTTTATTTCTAATTAAAATCACGAAATAACGAAACTGAGTCAATTGAGACTTCAGTTTCACTTGTCTCAGTTGCTCAGTGGTTGCGTTCGAGATTGGTAGCTCAATATGGAACTGAGACAGTTCCCCGAAAGTGCAGTCTCAGTGAGCCAACTGAGAATATCTCACTTGTCTCACTGAGAATGTGCATCTATCACGTTGAGGGAGTTGACCAAATGTATACGAAACTGCTGTTAAAGGAACATTTGTTCTCAGCATCTCTAAAGCATGTTGTGATCTATTCCGGAATGGACCAGCGATTTAAAATTGGTATACTTTTCTCTGGTACTGTATGCGACATCTAGTTCTTATGTCGTCTATGAAAAATTTGAGTTGCACCATTCAATAACAGTTTTTATCACAATTTTGACAACTAGCGACTTCTCCTGTATAACACAGAAATGATTCTAGAGATATCTACATAGGTATTCCCGTCAATAATCAAAGTTCTGTATTAACATAGATGGTATAAGAACTAGATGTCGCATACAGTACCCGAGAAAAGTATACATATTTTAAATGGCTGGTCCATTCCGGAATAGACCACAACATGTTTCTAAGGCACCGAGAACAAATGTTCCTTTAACATCAGTTTTGTATACATTTGGTCGGCTCCCTCAACGTGAGAGATGCGGGAAAATATGAATCACTCGACGTAACTCTCATCATTTTTCTTTTCATGTCGCTGTACTGATTAAAGTAAGAGAATATGCATAGCACAACATTTTCGGTGCGGTGGGAGGGACGTAAATGTTATTTCTTTCTTGTCTCGTTTTTGGAAATACTTTTTATTTTGCTGTATTTATTAGAATTTGATTTGATTTAAAAGAAACAACAACTTTATTAAATTCATTTGCCCCTTAGAGTAATTTTTTGTAATAGTATTGTATGACGGTTTTGCACCAACTAAATATTTCCTATCGAACTTAACAATTTTCATAGAAATTTACAATTCGCTCTGTCTTTGACAAACTATATATGCAAAGTCTAGACACGTAGAACAAAAATATGCAACAATTTTCGTGCACAAAGGGTAAGCCAGCAATGCCTCGCTCCATACAATTTTTTTCGTTTTTTCATTTCTTTTCTTTGTTCTATTTTTTCATTTGTTTTTCAAATCACTCAATTTCGATATTTGGGACCTGTTGATGAGTCAAACCAAGACTTGAAACTTGTCACCAAAAATTAATGGGTTGTGTGATGAAATAACAAATTAAAAACATTTTTTAGCTTTTGCTATATACCGGAGAATCCAAAAAACAGTTCCTTTTTGAACAAAAAAATTAAAGATAATATAAAAGTTTAAAACCTTTCTTCCTAGTTTAATTTAATCATTTGCTCAAAAACGTGTTAAAACATACCCCAGGATGTGGTAAAATTAGCCCCAGGCAGGGGCACATTCTAACACTACTCGTCACTTTTTTAAATGAATATATCTCCGTTGTCTTTCTTACAAATATCTTTACGTACATTTCATATTACAGATTAAGCCCTAGGGTTTCATCGTAGAATTCATACGGACAAATAGTTTAGGAGATATTAAATCAAATGCAAAATGTGGTAGAACTATCCCCGGTCTCCCCTACTAAGAAAGCGAAACTGATATAGATGACGACGACTGTCCTTGCCTATATTGTCACGGGCAATACAGCAATTCCAAAAAAGGTGATGGCTGAATACAGTGCTGTACATGCAAGAAATGGCTTCACTGTCCGTCCGTCAGACAGTTGAAATTTTCACAGATTATGTATTTCTATTGGCGATATAACAACAGCTAATAAAAATAAAACAAAATTAAAGGTGGCCCCCATACATTAAGAAATGTGATTTTTTCGGCGTTTTTCATTCTTATTATTATCTGTCTGTCACCGGGCTGTATCTAATTAACCGTGACAGGAAGACAGTTGAAATTTTCACACAGCTTGTATTTCTACTGCCGCTCTAATAAAAAATAATAAAAATTAAATTAAATTAAAAATTAAAGGGGGCCTCCATACAAGAAATGTGATTTTTCGGCGTTTTTTTCCTCGTTTTATTCTCTTTCATTATTATTATCATAAGTAGGCATTATTTTTTTCAAATGATTTTGAAATGACAGCATTATTATTTTTTTTTTTTTTCAAATGACAGCATTATTTTTTCACATGACGCCGACTCTCATTTGAAAAAAAAAATTAAAAGTACATATGTAGTGTTAAATTTTGTACGATGGTACGGAACCCTTCGTCCGCGAGTCCGGCTCCCATTTGGCCAGTTATTTATGAATTCTAAGTATTTACTTTATTTCATTACATAAATTAAAAACATCTGTAAAATACATGCGCTTTTAATTGTTAATAAGTTTTTACTTTTATTTTAGATTCCATTTTACCCCTTGCAAAATTCCTTTTTCCCCACTAATGGGCAAAGCGGTTTTTTTTTTGCAGTTCTCTGCCGTGGCGTGAAACCTGACTGCCAGCGATTCTTGATTCAGAAAGAAAGTAATTTGAGAGTTCATTAATTTTTCAAGAACTTTAGGTACTGAGCAAGTTTAATATTAAAAACTAAATATTTTATTATAAAGTATATTGACAGGCGTATCAAATAAAAGTACACAAAATAAGTTATAATACAAGTAAAATGTATATTAAAATGAATACAGGGTGGGTTTTAATACGAGACAATATGTTAATATTTTTTCAGCTTTAATTTTCTTTTCTTTTTTTTTTCTTTTTTTTATATGTATAGACTTTATGTTCAACCGACCTTTTAAAACTGCATTAACAAAGTTGTTAATTTAAGGTATTTTTTCCAAGACGTTTTTGGACTGTTGGCGAGCTCGTTCAGCAGGAATGACTTATATCCTAGGCAGACGGGCAAAATCAATGATCATTCGTTCGTAATTGAATTTTTCAAAAATCCATTTACATAAGAATTTTAATTTTAATTATCAAAAATGTGCTGTCAATTACATATAAAAATTGACAGGACTTTCGTTTTAATTCAGAAAACCTTGGGTAACCCGATTTTTGAAAAAGTTAATTACGAATGAATGATCATTGATTTTGTCCGTCTGCCTACGGTATTATCCATATTTTTTAATGCGATTACTTGAAAGAAAATGTGTTCTCTAATAAACCATAAACTTTAATTAATCTAAAATACAATACTTCCCCCGAAATTTAAACATTGACCGCACATAAATTAAGTAATGTGGTGAGAGCTTTATTAGGCTCTTAATGACAGTCACATAATATGCATCATTATTATATAATACTTGATATAACAGAGAAATTTTTGCACGTTATGGTTTAA
This sequence comes from Dioctria rufipes, assembly GCA_963924295.1. Classification (NCBI taxonomy): domain Eukaryota; kingdom Metazoa; phylum Arthropoda; class Insecta; order Diptera; family Asilidae; genus Dioctria; species Dioctria rufipes. The sequence continues at coordinate 33,846,473 of OZ002742.1, forward strand.
TAAAAAAAGGTTATTAAAAAAAAATTTTTTTTTTAGAATAGAATAAACTTTATTTCGGTAAAGTACACAAGATTGAAATCTTATAGAGTACAACTATTATAGTGGAGCTAGAATCATTTACATCGAAATTCAAAGAGTAAACAAAAAATAAAAATAAAAATAAAATAAAAATAAAATAAAAATAAGTATCATTAAGTAGGAGTTACAATTCAAGTATAACACTAAAGAAAAAAGAAAAAAAGAAAAAATAAAAAAAAAAAAAGAATGATTATGTATACTATGAAACTATCAACAAACTGGTATTCCCTTGCGGAGAGAAAGAAAAGAATGTGAAAAAGGAGCTATATTATGTGCATTTTAACGAGTTTCTTAAATGCATTGATGCTACCAGCCGCCTGTATACTGACAGGGAGATCATTCCACAGACGGATGCTTTGGACAAAATAAAAGCTTTCCATTACAGTCTTGTGAAAGCTAGGCAATGCCAAATTTCTATTTCGTTGGGAGGTAGTAAAATGGAAAAGTTCTCTTAGGTACTCTGGCTTATTAAATTTTAACAAATTGTACAAAGAAACCAAGTTTCTTCGTTTAAGGTAAGAGGCAAAAGAACATCCGAACAAGCAGCAAGACCGGAGATGAGAGACATGATCAAACCTACGCAACCCTTAAATGAACCTCACACAGTCATTTAGGGCAACTTCCATCTTTCGTGTACAAATACTATCCAGTTTAGGAAAGTAGTCCAGTCATTTTAGGGGTTTAACCTCGGAATTCAACATAATAAGCTGTAAGTTCGTAGAAACTTTTATTTTGACATCCTAAAAATTGTCTCAAAACCTACCGACTGTAGGGTGTCCGCAACTATAAAATCCTAGGGGTCAAAGGTCAAAAAATTGACTTTTTGCATGTTTTTCGCAAATATCTCGGTTCCTATCAGGTTTTTGCTATTTTTATCTATTATAAATATTGTAGAGGAATAAATTCTCTACAACTTTTGTTTTGAAACTTTTTCTGTACGTTGAACTGTTTTTCAGATAGAGGGCAGTGAGCGCGCAGTGTTTTTCTATGTCGAGTATTATTCAAGCTCAATCGGTAGTCTCGATCAAATATGTGTCCTTTAATGTTTAAAAATTGTTAATAAATATATAATTATAAATCATTTTTATTTTTTATTAACTTTTTCATTATATTTTATAACTTTTCTCATTAATTAAGTTTCTATTAATTTTATTACACTTACCTGCTGGTGTAAGTAAAAAATGATTGAGGGAAATAAACATATTCATTATATTTTAATTTTAGTCAAATTTATACTAATTACTTCCTAAATAACAAAAAGAACAAAAATTTATTTTTAATACCTGTTTTTATTTGAAAATATCGTTCTACACATTTAATTTACGATCGTTGAAGTTAAAGAAATAGATTGATCACGAGAGCTACAACTTCTAATTTTAATTTTCTTCATCTTCTTCTTCGTCTTCTGGTTGCTGTAAAATTTCGGATTCATCCTCATTTTCGTCTTCAATGACATTTGTTTCCAGGTCCTCCATAATTTCGGGATCAAATATACCATCTTCATTGACATCACTTTGATATGGTGAAGCATTGAGACAAGCTTGCCCATTACACTGGCCACAAGCTAGAGAGCACTGTAACCCCGCTTTCCTGCATCCACATCGCGAACCACAACCACTCTTACAGTTGCAAAAGATAGTGTTAAGCAATTCCTCTGGAGCTGGTGGTAAAATTGTGGTAATTGGCTCCAGGTATTCATTACGCATTACCCAGCCCCAGTCCTGAGGTTCCAAATCATGCCGCAACCAAGTACGAACTTGATAATAAACACGATTGAAGTGTTGGTGAGCTGCTCCACTTGTTGGTGGCAGATTTGATAACTGCACAGGTTTATTCTGCTTTGTAGACTTGACGAAATGTGCATAACGTAGACGGTCGATACTGTCTGCAAATTTTGGAGCGTTATAGATTGCCAACAAAACTTGTGTTCCACTCTCAAATAATCCTTGAACCGAACCGTTTTCTTCCTCAAAAGCTGCAGCAAGTTGATCCAAATTTGGAAGCTTCTCAAGTGTTCTTAAAAAAGTTTTTTTCCCTTTTTTAAAGAATGCAGAAGTTGTGTCACAGCCACTTACTGGAGGTGGATAATACTTGGTTTCAACTATGGATGATCGAATATCTTCTCTAATAATTGCTGCTGCAGCTTCTACAATTCTTAGCCTTTCTGCTTCGGGATCTAATTTTTTATTATCGTACCAAGCTTTAGATAGAATATTAGCGTGTGTATCACGGAAAGAAATGATTGTAAAAGGTCCTACTTTCTTTGTAATTATTATATTGGTTAAGTACTTTTGTTGCAGTCTAGTAATGATAGTTATATCATCTGGCACATACCCAGTCAAGACATCTTTGAGCTCTTTCAGTGTGAATTGTGAATCGTTATTATTTTCTATGTAATTAAAAATCTCCGTCATAGCTTCTGAAACTTGATTATCTTGACGAGGTTTCTGATGAGACGATGATGCTTTGTTGGAGAAATTCGTATAACAAATAGTGTGGTATTTTGCTTCAGCAGCAATCAAATCATATTGAAAAAGTATACGATTTTTCACCAGCTCTCCGAAATCATCATCACGTTCTTCTGATTTTTTAATAACATTGTCTTTGAATTCAAGAGTACTCACTTTACATATTTTACGTCTATACTTTTCTTTTTTCTTTTTTTCTGCGGCCTCATCAGCCGTTTCACCACAAAATAAACATTGCTTTTTAAAATCAAACACTTCACTACGTCTTTTATGGGATACACTGGGAGAAGCTGGAGTTTCGTCTTGCTCTAGTCGCCGTTTTTCTGCTACAATACAATGTTTACTGATGTAAACAGTTCGACACTTTTCATGCACTTTAACAGAGGTTACAGTTTTTAAATATTCAATATGACCGTCATTTCGTTCGATACTTGCATTTTTTAAAGTTTTTAAACCACGTACTACATTAACTAATGGTTCATATTCCGAACGAGATTTATTACATATAAAACAAAAATCAGCCATAACTTTTGTCGTACGTCCGTTGCTCACAAGATACGATGCTAAACAATAAATTAATTCTTAAAAAGATTTTATAATTCATGCTTTATAAAACTTTTTCCTTATTATAACAAAAAAAGAAAAAAAAAAGACTGATGATACTTATTGTCAAGAGTTATTTAATTACGGAGTTTGTTGAATATTGATTTTTAAAAAAAGTAATAATAATAAAGATCGTCTGAAAATTAAAAAAAAAATATTTTTTTCCAAGATTATAAATAATTACTTATAAAATGACAACAATTTTTAAACATTAAAGGACACATATTTGATCGAGACTACCGATTGAGCTTGAATAATACTCGACATAGAAAAACACTGCGCGCTCACTGCCCTCTATCTGAAAAACAGTTCAACGTACAGAAAAAGTTTCAAAACAAAAGTTGTAGAGAATTTATTCCTCTACAATATTTATAATAGATAAAAATAGCAAAAACCTGATAGGAACCGAGATATTTGCGAAAAACATGCAAAAAGTCAATTTTTTGACCTTTGACCCCTAGGATTTTATAGTTGCGGACACCCTACAGTCGGTAGGTTTTGAGACAATTTTTAGGATGTCAAAATAAAAGTTCTTACGAACTTACAGCTTATTATGTTGAATTCCGAGATTTTGCTTGTATTTTGGCTAAAATGACTGGACTAAAGACCAAACATCCAAAAGTGAAATAAGGCACGATTAGTGTTTTTACTAGCTTTAGGCGAGAACGACTGGATAATATATTCGCTGAAAGCCACAGTCTGCGTAAGCCCCCATAGATTTTTCTGATCGTATTATTAATATTATCACAGCACTTCATATTGGGGTTGGTGACCTTGTTTGACATAGGCAGTGAAACGCTGTTCAACAGTATAGGCGGTATGTCGGTTTCATTGAGTGTGCTATTGTAAAAGATAGCACAGAGTGACTTTCCCGGATTTAGTAGCACCCGATTATAGTTAGACCAGGTGCAAATTCGGTCCAAATCAGAGTTTATTCATGGCACGCAATCCTCGTTATCGCAAGAATTATTGCCCATCCTATACAGACTCATTTGCATACATATTAACATTTTAGTGAATTGCTCGCTTTCTCGAAATAATTTCGAAATGAGAGTTTCGAATTTCCCCCGAGATTACTTCGAGAATTATGTTCATTTTACTAAGTTGGTAATCTGGTTTCCCTTCGTTATCGATATTACAATTTACTCACAAATCATTTTCGAATCATGATGCTTGACGATGCCCAACTTTTTTGCTTTGCTGGAGGGCATATAGCAAAAGTTTATGCATACAATCAGATTTCTTCTTCGCTGTTTCGATTTAGACCGCAACTTTTGTACTAAAAATTGACTCATGTTAGTGAAAGCAGTTGAAAGTATAGTCACATTATGGAAGCATCCCACTCATTTCACAGATTTTACAGAGCTGCCTTGTATGAATATTTTATGACTTTTATTTTGAAAACATTAGCAATTCATGTAATGAACGGAAATGAATGAATGAGCCTTACGCTCCTTTTTATAAAAGTCGTATACTCGCATACATATTTCATAAAATTTTAAAAGTTTGATTTTGGAAATTTTAGTAATTTAACAACCGGTTCGGCCGAACCGGTGCGAATCGGTTGAATATCAGCACTGGGTATGTTGTAAACACTTTCGAAAAGCGATATTTTCGACAGAACATCACTTAGTTTTGTTGTGATAGTACAAGCGAAGATTATAAAATGTATGTAAAATTTAATAAATCAGTTATAAATGTTAAGCCTAGTACTAAAATATGACAGCGGAGACTCAGAGACAAGATATATTAAAAACAACAAGAAGAAGAATTTTGCAATTTTTTTACGGATATATTTATATAAGTTATATTGTTTTGAAAGTAGAAAGTCAATATATCGTAATATCGAATATTAAGGGAGCATAAATATGGAGTGTTGTTTAGCCAGCACAGAAACTATGATGCCATATTTTATGTGCAGGATATGAAAATTTAATACATATATTTGCGATTCCTGTAAAAAAAAAAGTAAAAAAAAATTCCTCAATTTCACAATTTTAAGGCAAAGTATTTATATTTATGTACTTTTTTTCCAAACTCAAAAATGAAAGTGATTGTTTTTGTTAATGTTTCTTTAGATTTTTATAATACCTACTTAAAGATATTTTTATTATCTTTCGAATAACTAAGGGTATAAAGTTTATTATAAAGCAAAATTTTTTTTTTTCAAAGACTGAATTTAAAGTAAAAATATTTGCAAAAAACAAAATGGTATTCCATATTTGTTTACTTTCCTTTACCTTTTTTTTAATTGATTCAATTTACATATAAATGGTTTTATATATTAATTATATACATAGATTCTTGAAACTTGAAGTTATAAAAAATGTAAGAATGCTTCTTGAAATCAAAATTTAATAAGACAGTAAATTTTGTTAGGCATATCATAACATTATGCCGCTATCAAAAATTTTCTTTTGTCCTGGTACTTAATTTTTTTCTTTGTCATTTTCGTTGCGCTTGAAAAATTCATAATTTTTAATTTCACTATATTAAAAAATGTTTTTAACAGCTAGAAAAACCATTTATAAATATTATAATTAATGTTATAACATACCGCGAGAGTAATATCTTCGCTTTGATAATAGCTTTCAATGCGAAGTTATAACATCTTGCCACTGAATGAAAAGTAAAACGTTTCTGCGAATGCCTAGTCTCTTCAGGTTAGCTAAGAATTGTACGTGTACCACCAGGGGGTGATTCTGATCTTTTGTCATACTTTAATGTCAAAAAATAAACGTCTAACTGAAATGAACTTTGCTACTGATTTTTTCGTGTTTTTATTCAGCTCAGCAAGCCTTGCATTACGTAGAATGAACTGAAAATGACACTTCACATTACAAATTCAAAATATTATTTCGAATATAAGCACTTTTAATACTCTAAGTTGATGTAGAATATCAATTTACCACAGTATAAAATTTTTGTCACAACCTCGGAAGCAGTTGACTAATTTGTGGTAGTTTTAAGCATATGTTCTGACATTAAATCATTTCAAATTCATTTCAGTTTATTTTGTGATTGATAAAAAGGATAAATCAAAATCAGTATGGTGATACAAATTTGAGGTGAAATGTCCAAGCATATGACTAAAATATACGCCTAAGCTACGACAAAGAGATCAGAATCACCCAGCAGGTTTCGACGCAAAGATGAGACAGATGAGAAAGGCCAGTTTTGAGGGTTCCGTACCCAAAGGGTAACAACGGGAACCCTATTACTAAAATGTCGCTGCCCGTCCGTCCGTCACCAGGTTGTCTCTCATTAACCGTAACAGGTAGACAGTTGAAATTTTCACAGAGTGTGTATTTCTATTGCCACTATAACAACAAATAATAAAAATTAAATTAAAGGGGGCCCCCACTGACATATATAACATGGACTGCCTGATTTTCTATTTCATATGGGTCAACTTTTTTTGGCAGGGTGTGACAATTATCTTAATTTCAAATTTTACTTTCGCTTTAATATTCATATTAAAAGTTCAAAAAATTACAGTTGCATTCGGAATTATTTCTATTCTTGGAAGCTTATCTTATGCAACATCAAATATATTTTAAACTTGATTTTTAAAGAAATAAAATTAAGCAATTTTTGTCTACCTGCCCCTAAAAGTAGCTATGGGGAACAGAGAAAGGATTACAAATATTGTATTGCCATCTATTTCTATTCTATATATTCGTTTGGAAAACTACTGAACTGAAACTGACACTAAACTATACGATACGAGAGCAATCTGACTGAAAGGCACCGCGGCTACCGGTTAAACGCAAGTCGGCCATCTCGTACAAGTTAATGTAAGAAATTAACATGGATGCGTCCCGCAGAGACAGGCGTGTCTGAATGTGTCTGACTGTTTGATAGATGCTGCATAAAGAAACAATGTAACATAAATATAAAGTTATTATAAGTAATTCATTCACCATTTAACAAAATTGATCTTCGCTTATGAATTAATGAAAGATAAATATAGAAGAATGATCACTTTTGATGAGAAAATGGTGGGTTTGATTGAATCAAATGAATGACTTTGCTTACCAAACGATCTTTTGGGACGTGTGTTTTTCCGCAAATCAGAATTTCTGCTTGTCATATTACGTGACTGAAATTCTTGGTTTATTTATTTAAAATGTAAATGCATTTAAAAATGTGGGTAAGTACACAGGTCCCAGATTGAATAATTGCACCCAACCTCACGGAGACAAGCTTCGACTTGCGCTACATACGCTCATGCAAATCTTGCGACTTATGCATGATCCAGTTGTTTAATCGGACGAAACCATTGCGACAAGCAAAACTTATGACGTTGCTATGGAATTGAACTAGACTAGACAAAATCAGGTGTTAACTTTTGCCTCCACTCGCAACAAATCTTATGCACACTTTAATTCATTTCTATAGCATAGGTTTACTTGTACACAATAGTTTCGTCAAATTTCATTCATGGCAGACTTCAGTCTCAACTCAAGCTCCGACTTGCGCTATATAGGCTCATTCTCCGGAAGTTTTTTATGTGCGTACTTAATTAGTCATTTCACGCAAATTATGTAGATATCGCTTATCCTTTTTCTATTGCACGTAACAATATATTAAAATATTTAACAAAACATTAGTTTCTTCGTTTAAATCACTTCGGAAAAATTAATTATGTGCTAGTGGGAAAGCAAAGGAATTTCTAAATAGACAATTTTTGTCACTTTGAGACGAGCAAATTAGTGACATTTGTCCCTAAATGAGGCAAGCAACCAATTGACAGATAATTTGGTCATAAGTAATTTGTTAACCTTTGTAATCATGCACTACGACAAAAGATCAGAATCACCCCCGAGACCCATGATTTGTTTTATGCCCATGACTATTCATACTATTTTAAATTAGTTGGTACATCAAAGCAACCACTGACTGTTTGACTGTCAGGGCAGGGACAGGACGATACAAAATTATGGTCATGTGCCAATGTTTTGTTTTTGTTTTAAAAATTTTGATATTTCACCGGCAGTATAATGTCAATTTTTAATAAAAACTCTATTCCTTGGGAGGGAGTTGCGAAAAAATATGGTTAAAGTGGACGTAGAATATTGGTAATTTTTCTTTATTTTATGAAATAAACTTCTCATATCATTTCTATTTTACAGCGGCTATTGTGATTTCGAGTCGCAATGCAAAGACATGGCAAAAATAATTCGCAAATATTCCCCACAGGCAGAGGTAATATGTCGTCGAGGTCGCAAGGGTTCCTTTGAGGTGTCAATCGACGAAGTTCTAGTCCATTCGATGCTTCAGACTTTAGCCTTTCCGGACTATAAGAGTGTAGCAAAAAATGTTTCAAATGCTGAAAAGGGCAAACCGCTTACCAAAATTAAAGAGCAAGAAATCAAAGACTGCTCGATAATGTAGGTACGAACTGCAAAAGTAGCTAATTGCCGATTTGAAAATTGAAATATATAATTATGGAAAATTGTAGCTAGGATAGCAGAAAATTCATTTTTAGTTAAAACATCTATTTGTACAAAATAATTTGATCTCTACACGAAATAAAATTATTTTCGTTTATATCTCCTTGTGATTGGCAGAGATATATACCGAACCGAATTTTCCCTTTGAATTCTTTGGCTATGGTTTTTAGAGGCTCAGCAGTTTTATTGCCAGTCTTTTGATCGATGCATATCATCTGGCAACGCATGCATGGACCTTGGAAAATAAAATCTGTTCGTCCAATTCTGATGCTCTTGATGTCGTTCTCTTCAAAAGGTTCTGTGGTCTCGATAACTAAATTAGCTCGAAATCTATCTACAATTCCTTCGAGATCCATGACTTCATCATCCCAATTATCCACTTTTGAAGCTAGCCATTTAACAGATGTTCTGTTGATTAATAAGAATTGAGATTGATTGGATAGATTAATGTTTTTTGCGAGTCCATCTCGATTTTTCCTCTCAAGTTCGTCGACCTGTTGTATTAAACGTAATCCTGGAGTACCTAGACAATCTTGAAGCCAACAGGCGACATCATCACCACAATCATATCCTTCTACTAAATCTCCACAAACCTTACTTTGACACAGAGAAGATAAAGTTTTTCTGATTGTTCTACTAGGTTCTAATGGAATGGAAATTGATTTCATATCTGAAAAGGTTAAATTCTAGTATTATCGCACTAAGTTTTTTTTTTGTATTACAATTTACCTGGAAAGTTGAGAATCATTAATTGCTTGTCTACAATAATCTGAGGCCTAACTAAGCAAAGACTTGTGTCTGTTTTCTGAGTAATAGCTACGCCATTGGAGTTTGTAATCATCCAACATCGATCATATTTTAAACCGCTTTCAGTCAGCTCCCAAGAATCTTTGATTTTAAAAGCTCCGCATGATTTTATAGGATAAATACAAATTTGTTTCAATTTTATGTTGCTCTTTTTTTTTAATCGTTCAGGTATATGATGAAGAGGATCAGGTATTTCAGAGTTTTGTAATATTTCTAGCCGCCGGTTTGATCCTCTTAAATAGCAATCTTTTATCATATAAAGTAAACGATCGACGTCTTCTATTTGTGACATGTAACCAAAAGATACCCGAACGGCTCCTGTTGGAACCCCATCCACTAAGTCATTATAATCTCCGCAGATGTGTCCTGCCTGGAAGCAAAATAAATAATATTCAAGGAACGAAATATAAATGCATTTTTTATGTTAAAAATTAGTCTTATGTAATAAAGAATTGAAGACTTTTTCACGGCATTATTAATAAAAATAAAAAAAAGACGTATCTGTGGTAATGCAATGGCACGGATAGGCTCTGCAAACCTCAATTGAGAAGAACTTTCATAGTGATCATACTACAATAAGATATATTCTCACTAATAATGGTATCAGACCTTATGCCAGAGATATCTAAAATTTCCTAACTGCAGTGAAAGACGTTCTGAGAGAAACTGTTCTTTATTAACTTCTTACTTTTTAGCCATACACTATATATAAAGTAAGTTCTATATGCGGGACAACTCCTGTTTTTTTATTAGTTCAAAACTCCTCTAAATAAGAGTTCACTCAATTTACTTGGGCAATACACAATAGTTTAAAATAAAAATTTGACTGACTGATAGCTACCAAATAAACTGCTGCGGTCAATTAAAACCAAACTATCTATTTCATATAGGAATTTGTTACGAAAATTACTAATTAACGAAAGTTTAATAGATCAATTCTTCGGAGAGTAAGCTTCGCACTCTCGAACAAAAATTTGGCAACATCAGTGCACGCACAAATGATCTATAAAGGAAAATGATTTCCTGAGACTTGATTCTGTATGGGATTCTGGTGTTAAAAGAACTAAAATCTGGAAAAGTTCTTTAGCAATCTTGTATGTAACTCTTAACTGTGGTATGGTGAAAAATTGTTTCTGTCTCAAAGCCAAAAATAGCACACTTAATACGAAGAACTTCTCGCACTAAGATTGTCATCAAACTCAAGAAGCAAACAAAGAAAATACTATACAAGCTCTGCTCATTTCAGGGTACATAAATCGCTTTGCTTATCTCTGTACCTAGTTATCACAACCATAAAACTTTTATAAAAGAAAGTCGAATAACTCACAAGAACATTTATTGAAATCGCAGCCCCAGTGTGAACTGGTTCAATGTATGCATGTGGATTGCGGCAGAGAATTCCATAGAGACGATATTGTCAAAACAAAATTTTAATTAATCTGGAAATATTTAAGTTACTTCATGGAAAACTTTGACTAATATCGTACTCGGGAAATAAGTTCAGCCTAACTTTGTTGATGAAACAAAGCCCTATTTCTTCATAAAGTTTAGAGAACGGCCTAGGTATGAAGAGCTCTAAAAGCAGCGAAACATAAGAGTGACGCCCAAGTTCATAAACATAACGCACATAGGCTTAAATTGCACGAGATACCTTAGCTATAATAAAGGATTGAAGAAAATATATAATGACAATATCTGTGGGGCTTATAATAAGAACTTTGACAAGTGCATATTTGACTGATAGCTGAAGATGATATATATGTAAGAAGTGGAATCTGTAATAAGTCCATTTGAGTTTGGTGTCCATTAGTAAGCCTGACCTGACACAGTCAATTCTCAGTTATGACAAAAACAATACTTTTGTTCACGAATTCTCCTACAATGCCACTGTATGTAACTGGTCTGAACTCCAAGATGATTCAGATTTTTGCTTGACCACAATTTGGCTGTGTGGAAAGATTACGAAGGCAAAGCGTTTGGATTCCGAGTGTTGGTTTTTCTCCGTTACCCCCATTCGCCGCGATCTTTTATATATATTGATCGATTTTGTTGAGTCTAGCAATGTCGATTTAATATGTGTGGTTCTCATGTTTCCACGGTGTATATTTTCACGGTAGATTTAGTGAAGTTTTGTTGCCTGTTAACGGATTACAGGTCTTTCGGAGATTTCAACTTTCCTATACTGCTAAAGGCGATGACACAATGAGAGCTTCGGCTTCAGATTTAAATCCGATGCTCGTCAAAATCAAATGTGAGCAGTGCTTCTTAACCCATGGTGGCTTCGATTCGATGCCGGATCCGATATAAAATGATATTTGATATTCGAAGCGGCATACATAAAGGTACCTGATATACTACTACAATCTTATTGATGACATTTTGATTATCAGTGCTGCATCGATACAAGCACGAGATACAATCAGTCCCAATACAAACATTGTCGGATTTCATATCAAAACAAAGCTCTATCTCTCCAAGAAGCTTTCTGCGATTATTTATTTGCACAGGAAAGGCAGCAATTGTAAAATTCTTAATAATATACTTAGTCCTCCTGTTCCTGTACTTCCACTACATACTTCTGTGTTCTTCTCAGCATGTTCTTATCTACTATGACTAATCTAATAGTGTTTACTAATTTTAACATTAAAGGCAGAAGACAAGTTGCACTTCTGATGTCCCTTAAGGCAACCATCTACGGTCGCTCATTTAATTTAATAATTTACATGGAAAAAATAGCTATGATACTGACGTAACTGAAAAATCCTGATGATGTGCAAAATGTTCGCGTTGTTTGTGTTGAATATCCTTTTCTCGTAAAAGGTAACTTCTTCCAGTTAGCTATACTTTATACGGATATTCATTATCTTGTGTGTCATACCTACATAAAACTTGGAATTTTCTTCCAGGATAATAATGTTGTTCTCGCTGATAGTGTTAACGCTATTTTGAGTTTTATAAACATGATCTCAGGGTTGCGCAGGCGAAACTGCATTACATCGCACTATTTGAACCGATTCTGGATTATTCCAGATTCGAGGCCTTCTCTTTTGCTACCATAATATAAAGACTGGTATAAACTCTTTCCATTAGATACTTCCGAAATAGACGACGAAATAATTCCAGAGTTGTATTCGCTTTTGACTGTATACAACCAGCAATAAATTCTCCTGAACATTTAAATACTTTCATGAATAAAGTAAATAAAGTTAGCATTAGCTTATCTAGAAGTACTCCAAAAGAAAGAGTACTTTCGCCTTTACTGTGTTTATTGGTGGTTAATGGCATTCCCATCTTCCTACAAAAGGAGGGAGTAAAAGCGGTAACGTATGCTGATGATTTAGTCATCCTTGCCTCGGGAAAGTTCTTATCAACGATCAGTGAATTAACCGAAGATGCATTGCAAAATCTTTTTAACTGGGACTGGGGAATAACCCCACAAAAAGTGAATAGTTTTCCTTACACGGAGTAGAGTTATTCTGTCTTTCGTTCCCCAAAACTAAATAATATTACCCTGAAATTGTAAACTGAAGCTAAATACCTAGGAGTGATACTAGATTCCAAATTGGAGGATAAATGTAAATGAGCACCTTATGCCTGCAAGAAAATAGCAAACAATGAGTCGCGGCACGTTTTGAGGTTCAATAAACTCTTGTGGTGGAATCATTTCCACCACAATGGACCATCGATGGTGTGACTGATGTAGGTATTTCAATGGTCTCCACTCTAATTCTATGATATCTACGCACATATGAGCCTATTTCATTAATGTTTCGTTTTTTAACTACCAGTTTGATTGGCTCAACTTAAATTTTCAAAAACTCATCTAGGTTAAGGTTAGTTTTTTTTCTTTAGGCTAAACAGTAGGCCATCCTGCCGTTGATGAGATACATAAGATGACAAACTTTATATCTTCGAAGCAGCTAATGCTCCTCCGATCAAAACAGCGGAAATACAATACTTACTTGCACAGGTATAACAAATTACAAAATTTTTCTATTAATTCTTATTGGCTTATATTGCTTCACTTTATTTATTTTAGTGGAAGTAGGCGAAATTAATGAAAATTTATCGGAAACGTCAACAAAAATATACAAAAGTTTTAAAAACTATCCTAAAATTTGGAATGTATATGGTAAATCCCAGTAAAAATCGACACATAATAAGTGAAGGGACAGTCCTCTTTTTTCTCTACATTTTTGGACTTTTGTTATGGTACTATGGCTGTGAAATAACTGATAAAAAGTTTTGGAAAGGTGAATTCAGAGGCAGCGGTAGAAGTAGGAATGCTACTGGCGCTGTTGGTGAGAATAGGACAGGCGGTGGTGGTACCAGAAGTGGACATGGTGATAAAGGTGGTGGTAGCGCAGGTGGACATGGTGATGATGGTGGTGGTAGCGGAGGTGGACATGGTCGTAACGGTGGTGGCGGGAGTGCTGTGAATGATGCAGCTAAGGGTAGCAAAGAAACCAAAAGTGGAAGTAGTAGTAGTGGCGGCAGTGGAGGCAGTAAAGTCAGTAGTAGTGCCGACCGCGGGGGCAGTAGTAGTGGTGGAAGAGGAGGCAGCAGCACTGCTGGCGGCGGGGGCATTAGTAGTGGCGGGCGTGGAGGCAATAGTAGTGGTGGCCCTGGGAGCAGTACTGTAGGGGGACGTGATGGCAGAATTTCAGTAAGTGGTGGAAAAGCAGGTGTAGGTGGTCTTGGATCTCCCAGAGCACATCACAAAGATAATAGCATTAAACCGAGAATCGGATAAGTATAAGAATATCTTACACATAAAAATTAGAAATAAAAATTTTGAAAACTATTCTTGTCCCCTTTTAATTTATTTACCATCTGTGTTTAACCTTATGATTACTGAAAAGTGTTGTGGATATTTTTTACATCACTCCATCGATGATTCTGATACTGCTATTCCTAAGCCGGAATCTGAACGTCATCACTGAATGATAAGCTGAGGAGATCCCTCCCTTTTAGCAAAACTCATTTTTTAAGTTAACATAGAAATCAATGGGCCGATGATGCACCACACTCAATGAATAGGATCATCGGCCGGAATTTTAATCAAAGCAAACAGTCTTTGCATGGACTTCGTTTAGAGGGTACTTTCATTGAAGTTGAATTATTATCAACTGGTTTGTACAAATCGAACTTCGTCGTTTTCTGCTCCTTAAAAGCAAAAAAAAAATCTTCTAAAGTTTAATGGAGTTAACATTACAAATTGATCTCAAAGAATTTGTTAAGTGTATTTTGGCACCGACTGGCTGTAATATACTCCAAATTGAATAATTCAATAATATTAAATTGAACACAACAAAATCCATGCGACGTACCAAATCTGCCGTTATAAAAATAAAAACTTATTGGAGGACTGAGTAAAGAAAATAATTGAAATTTACCATATGAAGGACTTCAGGAATTTTTTCCACAAGGTTACAAACTTAAGATAAATTAGTGTAATCGAAAATTGGAACGAGTAATTTGTATCAAACATTAAAGGCATGTACCAAGATGTTCGGTAGAGAATGACACGTTTTTTAAGATTGCTGCAATTGAACAATGAAGGTGTAAAAAACTATCCGACACCCAACATCCAGCAACCTAAGAAAACAAATGCGAGAGAATTCAAAAAGAATTTTCAGTGTATGAACTTGCAATTTTCTATAACTTGCGTTTTTGTGTTATTATTATTGTGATGGCATGAACCCTGGAATATATTTAACTGTGCGATATGCTAGGCGTAAGCATTATTTATGTATAAATAAGCTGCGAGTAATAATGAGAAACATAGTTGTTCAGTTTTATAAAGCCAGTTATATCCAGGTGACTAAAGGCATTTTTCTTTTAATTAGGAGTTCATGTTATATAGCTACTCCATCAGCACCAAAAAAGTTAAGCTTCCACAGCTACTCCAATTCAGCACGGAGCTATAGCTGCTCCCAATAATAGAATTAAGCTTTATCTCATTAACGGAGCTACAGTTACATTTAGCTGCTCCTATAAACATACAAGGGAGGATATCTCATAGTGATCATGACTGGTCATCGCACACGAATCAGAACCGTACATATTAGATGAAATGTTTGGATGGCCATAGAACCAAGTAAATACCTAATAATGCTTTAAGTAATAGAAGGACTATGTAGACCATGATACTAGCCAATAAAAGTATTATATTTGTTTGTCGCTCAGATTTATCTGCGCATTTTTAATCAATATAATTTTATCAAAGTTGTTTTGGTTCAGGCGACAGCAACTACCAGCTTCGGTACTTCGATCCCGGAAATAAGAGATCTACTACTGCCCAGATCCTAGCTTTTAGTCAAATTACGCAGAAATATTGGTCGTACAATATCATGGATTTTAATCAGGCGTACAGAGTTTTCGATTGTATGAACAAAATGGGACGCGACGTCCTCTTGATTATTTAATTTTATTTGACTTGGGACTTATTCGTCAAAGGTTATAGTTTATACTCAAGGGTGGAGAGCGGAGAAGAGTTAATTACTTTCGACCATACCGCTCAAGGTGATTCTAGAAAATTACCAATTATAACACCGACGATCTACTCTTTAAAATAACATTTCTAAAATAATATGGGGATATATCCAAAATCAAAAGTTAAGGAGTCGTAGGCACATTCGGGCTGAACTATATCCACTCAATACTATCAACAACGAATCATCCCTGAAAACAAGGGTTTCAGTTTACGGAAAGAAAATAAAACTAAAAGAAATTCTTAAAGAATGATTTTTCTGTGACGTCTTATTTTCCTCAAACGTACACTCTTACAGCACTTACATAGGTTGTATTTACGGTGCACCTGAAGTTCAAGCGAATTCGATGACGAATGCGATAATAATGTCGATTCAGATGCGCCCCAGATTCAACCTAGGTGGTAACTGGAAAATGCTTTTGATAGAACAGCGAAGCACCGTCCTCAAGCAGCTAATACAATGGAAGGTCGGCAATCGTTTCACCAACCTGATTGAGTCTTTTCTCACATACAGGAGGATCAAGGTCATTGCAGGAGGTCACTTCTCCTCTACCTACGCCTTAGAAAAGGCCTGCCGCAAGGGTCCCAGCTCTCAGTGCACCTTTTTCAGCGTACTTGCATTCCCTGTTAACTCAACTTAGCTCAGTGCATGACCTTTTCTACCATATCTATACAGACAACATAATATGCTACACATCTGACAGCCCACCATTCGTGAATTCAATTCTCACTCAGACACTGAGGAAAATCTCAGCCTGGTCCGAAATTAATGCTAAAAGCGAACTCCCTGGCTAAACGCACAGCTATGACAGAGGAGGAATTAATCCTCCTCCAGCTTTTAAAACAGACGACTGCGTGGTGAATTGGATCTTCTGGCACAACAGATGTCCTGACATGTCCGACCTAACAAGAAGGGCTATGATAGAGATGGATAGAGTCGGGCTGGGGTACTTTCTGGCAATTCAAAGAACACCCTTTTAGAAATCAGACGTGGCAAAAGTGCAGCTTCTGCGCAGCACATCTTTTTCGAGTGCGGGGAACTACCTAGACTACTAAGCGAACAAGGCATTACGACAGAACCAACTGAACTTCTCAAATACACCACAGAGAACACACTAACGCACTACTCCCTGCACTCAAACAATACCTAAGAACTAACGGGCTGGCTACTGGACTATAACGAACGAACACGGAAAAGCTAGTAAGTGAACCAAATAGCAAAGACTGCCATACGCCAGGAAAAGGAATTCCAAATCCAACACTAGGCAACTAAATATATTAAATTTGTACATATTATTAGAAACCACATCATTGTAGAGACATATTTAGTTTTAGAGTTAGAATTATGTATTGTATTGGATTTTTGTAGAACTAGCAGTGTTAATTATGTGTTAATTATATCTTGAACTATCATTTTCTTCCTAGATTTACAACTGGATTGAATTTTTGAATTATGTTTGGACTTATAGTTGAATTTAGAACTACAATTAGTAGTATTAATAGTATTATGAATAGAACTACTTTAAATTATGAATAGAACAACTTTAAAATAACGACTTTTGTATTACACATAGCCAGTACTTTAATTAGTATTAAAATCGTGCGCATGAATTAAAATTATTAGAATAAGAGTTGACAGACTCCGAATGGACTTGACGCCGCGCCGTGGGCCAAAGACTTTATTGTATTAGGCTTAAGTTAGGGTTAAGGTTATTCAATAAAGCATTTTTTGAATTTGAATTTGAAATCCATCATACAAACCTGATAGTGTTTCATAACTTCATCATTTTTTAATCCCAATAAAACCTGACATGCACCAGGATTACAAAAACAGCCAGTTCTTAAGATTATATTGTAGACGCTAGCAAGGCAAGCCACCTGAAATTAAATTCGAAAACATATAGACAAATTCAGTATTCAAGTTTAAGTGATAAATTAAAATACTTCAGCAAATCCCACGTAATCTCCATCTTCATGTAGTAAATTGAATGTAACAATACCTCCTTGCCTGGCCGAAGAAGAAAAGTCTGTGTGAGTATAGAATTTTACTAAGCACTGACCATTTTCATATTTTAAGTCTTTCAGCGAACTGTAACAGTACTTAGCTAAATTGAAAACATGTTTCGATATTCGTTGAATTGATGATTTACTTTCGGTGGATGGAATAAGTCTTTCAATTGTTTTAAATCCTAACAGTAATGATGCTATAGAAAGAAATGAAATTGTTCCATCTTCAAATTTTTCATGAAAACAATCACGTTTTTCATGAAAATCTATTGTGCTCATTGCTATTTTAACAGTTCCTCCACCAAAGTATTTCTTCTTTAATAATCTTTGTCCCCTTTTGCTCACCAGTAATGCTCCAAGACCTGTAGGATATCTATAAATGAGATAAGCAAATATAGGTAATTGCAATTTTTATAATTTTAAAACTAAGTTTAAGTTACCCAAATATTTTGTAAAATGAAATACAAACAAAATCGGGCTTGTATAGACTGAGATTGAGGAAATTCGTTGAAGCAAAACAAGCGGCATCTAGGCATACGTAATAATTATTCGTTCCATATGGATCTGCATTTTGTTTACATCCACGTAATCGCAAACCCGGCTCCGTCAAGCCATACTCTTGGATTCTCTGGATCACTTCAAGTGGATACTTGAATCCAGTAAAATTGCACTTTGCCGAAAAAGTAATCAAATTATTTCCCGCTGCGTCATTAATTTGGCATCGCTCTCTATTATTTTTTTCTAAATTTTTCAATAGCTCATCTCTAGTGAGAACATCAATGTTTTCCGTATTAACTACATCGCGCATTCCAAGCACAGAAGTGTGATTTTCTTGAACATATGCAAACCTTCCAGTGGAATTAAAATCAAAACATTCTGCAACCAGTTTCAGTGCAGCTGTGGCTCCAGCGGTAAAAACAATACTGAAATCATTTATATCCGTGGCAAAATGTCGTAAAACTCTGAAATACAGTAAACTAAAGATCTTTATTTATACTTGGTACCTCAGTGCTCAACTCACCTGTAACGAACCTGATCAACCAAATCTTCAGTATCTTTACTTGTATGTGGACTGCTAAACAAGTTTGATTTTAGCAAGTCGCTTACAGAATCTATCTGCTTTTCTGAGTAAAGAGTTGCTGCAGCATGATCAAGGTAACACTTACCTGAAATTTTTGTTTGTTTGTTTTTATTTAGATGAAATAAGAGAGAGTCCTTTGACCCCTCTTCCATTCACTCCTACCTTTGATTCTATGAAATTCTTCTGAAATCAACTGGAGCTCTTTGGCAGAATACTCATTCGTCCGTATCGTACTAGAGCTCATTTTTTTACTATGATCTATCAGTGACAGAATCTGTTCACTTTAAAAAAGCTACCAGAAGAGCTTGAGAAATTTGTTTCTTCTTAATATGAAGCAAGTTGGCCAACTACTGAGGTGAGGCTATGAAGTGAAGCACAATGAAGCTCGAGCCCCACCATTTCAGTCATGTAAGCATTCATGACTGTGTCACATCAAAATTTTCCTTAATACTGATTACGGGGAGGTTCCCTCGGAATGTCGGATATTATTATTTGCGATGATAAACAAAAATTACATTGGTATCGTTGTAGAGCTCTGTGTAAATGATAATAATGTGAAATTTTACAGGGTTAGCACAGTGTGCGTTTATTTGGTAAAGATATGTTTCCATAAAATCTAAGGAAAATCTCCGAAGCACTCGCATTTTCAATTTTGATGTAAAATATTGCATAACAATACTTTATGACGTCACAATAAATCTCCGAAAATGTAGCTTTAAGCTTCTATATGAGTAACGAAATGATGTTTTTGAACAGATATAAAATTATCATTTATGATGAGTGTAATGACGATCCTAAATTATAGATTAGATAGGAATCACCCACCGTAACCTCGAATCTCACATTTTGGATGATGCGGCCGATTTTAACTTCCGTATATAAATAAGCTTCGTAGTCAATTTAGCTTTTCTTCGTCGATATTGTGTTGTGCTATGGTTTCTGCTTAGTAAACATACTAGATGCCCAGTCAAATAGCACCAAAAGTGTGCCTATATGAAACAGAAACAACGATTCCAAGAGAGAAAACTTTTAAGCATGTTTTGTTCTCATCATTTTATTTTAGTTCAAGATGTGGAACAATATAGTTTTTCTGTTTAGCTCTTCATGAAATGATAAATTTTTTTTCATGGAAGTTTGCTTTCATGTCACTTTTTCACACATAGTCATTTCATTTTCATTTAGCTCATATCAAATAGGTTTACCGGAAATTCATTCAAATCCAACTTTCGGTTAAACTGAAAAACCACTTCAAAAATCAAACTTCCACAGATTGGTCACACCACACGAAATTACATACGGGCATTCCTTTAGGGCAGTGATTCCCAACGGGGGAAGCAGATTAGGGTTATCAGGGGGGGGCAATAAATAAGTGGTGAGAGATTTGGGGGCGATGAGTATTCAAAGGGGGAAAAACTCAAATAGCACTGTCCAGTAGAAGTTGCCGGGTAGCACGAGTCACTGGCTATTCTCAGTTGGCAAGTTCACTGCACTCACCCCTCTCCACAGTCCGCACTAGTTTTTGCTCAGAGCAGCTGACTGGTGACTAAACCCCCAAAGAGCAACCGATCTTGAAAAAAGTCCTCTCGCTTCTTACGAGGTTCCTTTATTTATCGCTAAATGTGGTAAGCCTCATACAATTGGCGAAACTCTTGTTTTACCGGCTACCAAAAAAACTTATTGATGAAATCATGCTAGGCAAGGGCCCTAGTAATAATATAAGTCAATTGGTTCCTTTGAGAAACAATACTGTTTCCAGCCGAATTGACGAAATCGGACGTTGAATTCAAACTCACCAATTTGTTAACAAAACTTTGCAGATTGATGAATCAACTGTGCTCCTGCCATGTCAGGTCGTCATGCTGGGTTTCTAGCCCGCCTTAAAAAAGAAGTGCCAGAGGTCATCACTATTTACTGTGTCATTCATTGTCAACACGTAGCTACGAAAAAATTGAGTAGTGTCCTGCATGAAACCCTACAACTGGTTATTACTGGTGTCAACAAGATCAATGCTAATTCCCTCAATGACCGTCTGTTCCGATAACTTTGCCATGAAAATGATGAGAAACTCGAACGCTTGCTTCTACATACGGCCATGATGTGGCTTTCCAAAGGAAACTGTTTGCGCCGTTTCTTCGAATTATTTGACACGCAGTACGTTTACATGAATACTTGAGTACTTGACTTGAAATCCACTTGAAGTTCAGGTAGGGCGGTTGATTGAATTAATTCCAATTACTTGACTTGAATTTTTCTTAAGTTTAATTTTCCAATTACTTATACTCTATGAATTGGTACAAGTCACGGAGTTATATATTTCTTAGAGCTTTATATAGCATAATCGATGTGATCCCATTCATTCTTGGCAATTTATAAGGAACAAAGCTTTTAATGGACCATTCTACCTCTTACTGAGTGACAACTGACCTAATATAGTTCATCAAGCCCAATCCAATATAATTAAAAATCAATTTTTTCCCATCACTCGACCAATAAATCATAAAACTGATTTCACGTTATTATAATTGCATTCATAGAAATTTCTTAATAGGCCAATGTTATCTACATGGAATTACTTTGCTTTAATTTTTGTAATTTATCTTATCACAAATGAAATAAATGGTTTAGCTCAATCTGGAAAAGGTTTAATTTATTACAGAAAATATTATAACTTAAGCTGGAAATGCGAAGGAACCATACTATAACAAATATATATATCCGCTCTTTATTTAATTTTTTTCTTATTAAATTTCATTTTCTGCTTTTAATTTAGCAATTCTCTGCAGTGACTTAACAGCTGCGGTATGTATTTTAGGATCAAGTTTATCTAAAATTAAAAAGTTGTCGTTAAAATTATTGAAATCGTTAATAATAAGATATTCATACAAATTTTATGCATCCCCTTCACTGGAAATCGAATTGGAAGCTCCTGAGGATCCGTACAAATTAATACAAACGGACTTTCTGATTCACCTTCAGGATACACTTTTCTATACTCTTCTTGAGGTAAGCACTCCTGAAATTTAATTAAGTTAAATAATTTTCTTACGTAATATTAAGTATTAAACAAACCTACCTGTACAGATACACATCCAAGGAGACATCCTGAAGGATATTGTGTTGGAAATTTTATGTTATCATCTGAAATTAAATGGCAAAATATATTTGGGAAAGTTTCCAATGACAATTTATTTTGTTACCATTATAGATGACTCTGTAGAAATGTTCCATACGTTTAACTTCTTCCATATCGACAGGTTTTGCTGTTGAGGCAATCCACAAACGTCCTCGATGTGATGTATACCAAGATCTGCCTTCATGCCTGTAATGAAATTTTAAAGATTATATTGAGCTCCGAAATTTAGAAAAAAAAAATTACCTTTTTATTCCAAGTACCAACAATGAAGCCCACGGTTGATGCATAGATAGACAATGTCGCATATCTTGAATTTCAAGAAGCTCTTTATCCTGAACACGATTATACACACCATCAAATTCATTTGAGTCAGGATTACGTTTAGATGTCCAAGTATTTAGTGGCACATAAACTGGAGGTGGACCTTCAATACCTGGATGAATGTCATCGGAGATATCTTGATTTTTATTTTTCCCCTTCTTTGTGGTATTAGCGTAAGGATCATATGAGCATGATTTAGCAATTTCTTTCAAAATTTTATCCTCATATTCTACAGTGATTTGAGGCTCCTGAATTATTTCTCGTCCAGCGAAATCTATTGTTACCTTGCGACTTAAACGACTTGCATGCTTTCTTTCTCGCATCTCTTCTTCTATTCGATCAAGTTTTTTACGTTCGCTATCCGATAGCCAAACTGAATTTGTCTAGAAATGGAAATTAGTGAAATATCTTTACTTTATAATACTTTTTTGTTTTGTTTTAAATGTAGTAACATATGTAAACTGAAGGAGAATGGGGATATGTTGGCTTCATATCTCCAAATTTCGCAGTAAGAAAAGTGTGGCCACAACGAACAAAATTTACTCGATATTCAGATCAATTGCAGTAATATATGTATATGTATGTATAAATAAATCTACACTTTCTATTTTATTTATGTTATTAAATCTTTTATTAGCTTACTGCCAAAGTGGTTAATCTGACAAAAAATGGAAGCTCCCATATAGCACCAAAAGTCGAAGTCTTGACCTACTGTGCATTCAATTGGTAGCAGACTTTCAAAAGACTTTTCTTTATATCAAGCCCAAATGAAAGCGTGAAGGTATGTATCCACTGAAGATTGCACTCAAAAACTCAGAAACTTTCCGATGAATACATACCTTGTATCACATAAACAAGTTCGAAGCCGTGTATGTATATTACAGCTGCAAATACAACAAATGCTTAAAATTTACTTTTCAAATCACCTTGCCACATCGATTCCAACACCCTTTAACAGTTTCGGCACTTAAACAAAATCTGTTGATCATTTTTTTTTTGAATCCTCCCCCGCGCTGTTGCAAAGTAAATGGTTAACAATTTCAAGATTGCAATTGTTGGATTTTACTACTGAATGTTTGGCTGCATTATTGTTTTTTTTTTTCGAAGTAGAATTCCATTTTGGATAACGTGCGAGCTTATCTTAAATTAAACTTCTCACCTGAATTTGAAAAGATCCAATACATCTTTGTCTGTTGAGACCATATCACTTTCTAGGTGGATTTTATATAAAGCCTAGCCAAAATTGTGTCCTTTTTGCAGCATATAATTTGCGCGCTATATGTCGTAACTTTGACATTCCAGAAAATATGCAGTGGATTATTCCAATAAAGTTTGGAGATATATTTTACGCTCAGTCGAACCCTAAATTTGTCTGAAGACTGCTTTAATCGAATGGGTTTTTCCGTGAATGTGACAGTCAAATTTGTTCGTAAGAAGCGAAGCTTCATCAAAGTACGAGGATAAGCAGAGCTGCATAACATCTATACTCACTGGAAGATCATTATTCTTCACTCCTACCGAGTATGTTGAAAATCTTATTCACTGCCACAATGAAACTTCTAACAACTACAAAAATACTAAAAAAAATTTTTTAAATGTGTCAAAAGCAAAAATTCTCTCTTCTGCTAAATTTCGTAGTGACCGAACCAGTTATTAAACAGGGGGCTGCCAAGAAGCTGCTGCACAACACTCCTATAGAGTTTATTACCAATTGCAAACTTGGTTATTCGGACAACGAGCCCAATAACAAAAAAGCTAAGTAATGCGCCTGGAACTAACATTTAGGTAGACTCGTGCCCAAATTTATCCCAGGTAGTTCAGACTTAATTTCCGAAAAATTATTAAAAAGTATTAGTTGCAGGTATATTTGAATACATAATTATTAGGTAGAACAATTGATTTATTGATATTGTTTTGTTATTTTTTTTTATAAAAATCAAAAAATATAAAGAATTATAAAATTCTAATGAATTTTAGAACTTTTGCATTTGGTTTGTTCATCAACAAAACTTTCAAATTCCGAAGGATCTTCGAGATTATCGAGGTCTTCGAGCTCTACAATTTGAATATCAAGCCGGTTTTCTGGCTCTTCTTCATTAATCTCTTCCGGATCAGTTAAGTCTTCAAATATTTCTTTATCTCTATTTAAGCAGTTTTCATGGCAATTACTGCATAAATTTTTATATTTTGCGCCGTATTTTCGACAACCACATCTTTGTTTATTACAACCACTTTCACAGCGGCAGCTAAAACTTTTTAATAATTTTTCGGAAATCAAGTCTAAGCTGTCTGGGATAAATTCTAGCACGAGTCAGCATAGATGCTAGTTCCAGGCCTATTGCTTAGCTTTTTTGTTATCGGGCTCGTTGTCCAAATAATAA
The DNA here is from genome assembly GCA_963924295.1 of Dioctria rufipes. Taxonomy (NCBI): domain Eukaryota; kingdom Metazoa; phylum Arthropoda; class Insecta; order Diptera; family Asilidae; genus Dioctria; species Dioctria rufipes. The sequence continues at coordinate 33,871,301 of OZ002742.1, forward strand.
CCAAGTTTGCAATTGGTAATAAACTCTATAGGAGTATTGTGCAGCTGCCTTATTGATTCACTTTATCTCGTGTTTAATTTTTGTTTTTTCTCTTAATTATACTTCCCTAAATTTTCCGGCTTGTCCTTGGCTGTTTAGATTTTTTTTTTTTTTTTTCAAAAAGCTATTGGCACCAGTCTAGAAGCAATCTTTATGTTTTGTTTTGAGCTAAGTAATTTACTTGATATTGTTGGAATGAAAGGAATGGATGAGTGTATATATTGGATGTTAGAAATTTACAGAAAATATTTAGGTAGAATTTTTATTCACTCTTGGTGGCCGACAGGAGTTATTTTCAGATTTACGCGTCTACGCTCATAAAAAATGGTAGCAGTCCAAAAACCCGTTGTTGACCTCCAATAATGCTAAAAATTCTAAAAAAACAAATTTTCATTGCAAATTTGTAAGAAAAAATTGCAGGCTTTCCTACATCAGGTCAAGGCAAAGTTCATTTTATTTGGAGCAATACTATTTTTTCATTCCATAGCAAAGACAGAACTTCTAAGGGCAAACGACATTAAAAAGCTTTTTGTATATTTCTTCTTGAATACTGCAGAGAATCACTTTCGCCCAAAGGCGCTGGATATCTGTTATTACTTGTTTATGGTAATACTAGGAATATGAAATTGCATCTTCTGTATAGCTGCTAACTTCGCGTAGTACACTAACTGAAAACATAATTTGCAAACATTTGTAAATAATTGCAAAAATACTATACATACTAAAAGTAGGGGGAAGGATAGTGGCAAATGTAGAACGAAAGAAATTATTAGGATTTATTTGAAGAACACAAATAATTTATTTTATTTTTTCCCGGACCGGACTCCGGACGAGGCGGTTGTTTTTTCTTCTTGTATTTATTAATTTGATTTAGAATCGTTAAAAATAAAAGTTCTTAAAAATTCTTCTTTATCCAACAAATAATTTAGTTGAATACGATCAAAATATTTGTAGTAGTCAAGCAAATGGGACCAAATAAGCAGCCAGTATGAAAGAGTGTCCACCCTATATTTTCAGCGGTGAAAAACAATCTACATTCCAAAATCTGGCTCTTAAGCATATGGTTCTTTTCATTAGAAGTGTCACAAAAATTGAACTCCAGATCTCACAGTATGAAAACAAGAAAACTCTTCTGTTAATCTCTAAAGTTACATAGACAAATGAACGTTGCATTGATAAATTTTGCATGAAATGAAAGACCACTAACTGGAGGTCGAATGACAACTGGAGCTTCCGAATTGTACGATAATTAACTGGAACTTTCTAAATAAAAAATAAATACCTCAAAAATCTTACATTAAAATAATCCAATTCATCGTCGATCACAGTTGTCCTCTTCTCACTCGTTTTGTCATACTCTAAAAGTCGATTACGTTGTGCAAGAGCTTCTTCCCATCCTCTAGGTCTATTCTGTTCCATAAGACTTTTTTTAAGATTATCACCCTTCTTAGTTGACGACTTTATAACTTTTATCTCTTCTTCAGAACAAACAAGATTTCCACAAAATAGACAAGGACCACTACCTTCTTGTTCGCAAACGATTCGACCACATCGCATGCAATTGTTAATAAGTTTGTGCTTTGCAGCTTGACATTCACAACGATGACGGCCTTTAAGAATGATCGTGTCATTGAATTGTCCGTCTTGAGTATATAAGTTTACATACTTCGGTTTCTTCCTTGTTGTTGGCTGATTATTTGTAGATTGAGGTAATTTCGACTCGTCTTGCTGTAATTTCAAAACAAAACAAAATTAAAAACAGATTCGTAGTAAAGAGTTTTAGTCGAATGCAAACCTTTTCCAATTTTTTATTTCCTATTTGGATTGGAGCTTTTTGGGATTTTTTGTTGTTATTTTTGCTTCCAAATAATTTTTGCTTGAAGTCATTTATAAACAAACGATGCTCTGGTAGCTCATAAACGAGAAGACTCTGAAAGTAGTCGTCAACTTCCTCTGAGGATTTCATTGATAGGATGAAGCTAATAAGTACATAAAAAAAATTACTAAGATGTTTTTTATATATTAAAAATTAAATTAAACTATTAATGAATGAAAATACAAGTTAAGAATCCATTGAGAAGAGTTTCATCCCATTCTTCGAGGTAAAAACAACACTTGGCAGCAGACTTTAAATAAAGTTCTTCTTTCCATCCATTTAGAGTTCGAAATGTCTTGCGTGCAGTTTCTCAAAATTGAATTCCTTTAGTTGAGCAATCCTCGAAAGTTTTGGAAAGTTTTAAATAACGATATACTAAATAAGGATGGACTAACTAGGTAAACTTACACTCGATATAGCTAGTCATTTGAATAAACATTTCAATGAAATTGGATCTAATTTAAAGAACAAAATCTTACAACCCACGGACACAGCAAAAGTACAACACATCATTAGGAATTTAAAAAAGAACATCACATCACGGCGAAAAACATAAATATCCTTGTGGAAGTGATAAGTGAATCTGTGTTCTCCCTTATCAATGGAGCGTTCCTGAAAAGTGAATACCAAGATTGTTTAAAGGAGATTTTGGTTATCCCAATATACAAAGGAGGTTACACACCAAACTTAGATAACTATCGCCCAATCTATTAGATACAATATTAACAAAATATATCGCTGCCAGTGGGGGATTTGATAAAAACCAATATGGATTCCAAGAGAAATGTAGTACACATGATAAATGAATACTTAGACGTGGGTATGTATATGGGCGTTGTGTTTATCGACTTACGAAAAGCCTTCAATACAGTTGATCACAAGATATTTCTGGAGATCCTGGACGAAACAGGACTACGAGCTAAAACTAATGATCTCATCATAGGCAAAACTAAAATATTTGCAACACTCAGAACTTCCTTACCATTTCGCACGTGTGTACCTCAACTTCAAGGTTATATAATAGATTCAACACTATACTTATATATAATAAACATATCATCTGCCGGTCTCAAGGGTAAGTACCACATATTTGCGGATGATAAAAATTTGATTTATTACGCAGCAAATGAGTAAGAGTTGGAAAACACTATAATAGGATATGGTAAAATTAACAAATTAGAAAAATATGGCAACAAACTGTCTCTCAATGAGGATAAAACAAAATACATGTTGCTGAAACAACGAAACAAGGCTGAGATCTATCCAATATTAAGTAGTAACAACAAGCTAATAGAAAGGGAAATTAAGGTGAAATATCTAGGTATAAATATTGATGAGAAACTCAACTGGACCAGGTATGTCGATTAAATAGGTCCAAAATCAACCCAATATTAGGTGTATTTTGAAGGGCCCTAGATTAAATAATAATACAGCTCTTACATAATGCACATATAGCGTCGCATATTAGATATGGATTACTAGCGTGGAATGAGTGCGTTCAACCCGGAAAAATTAGGGTTAAGACGAATAGAGCCCTAAAAATTCTATTCAGTATGCCTTGGAGAACACCTTCGACGGAATTACACGCATATACGGAAACTCTATGGATTAATTAAATGATTTATTTTGAAAAAGCTAAATTCAAATAGCCTCATCGTTGTTTTTTAGAATAAAACGGAAACATGAAATGAAGGATTTCTACTTACTATTTTCTTACTATTTTATTAAACACTGTTTATATGTAACTATAAGAATAAGATAAACTTTACATAATTTTAATATTATTTTAATAAGAAAAATTCAAAACACGTTAAAAATAAATGGAAATTAAAATAGCCTCACTTGGAAAAAACATACATAAAATTACATAAAACAATAAATCTTTTCAAGTTAATATTTGGTACTTCCCCCATTATTTTTGACGACCTGAAATAATCTATTGGGCATCGAGTCAACTAAAATTTTTAAAGTTTCTGATGTTAATTCCATCCATACATCCCGAATTCTGTTTTTCAGTTCAGAAATTGATTCGAACTGCTTCCTATTTTCGTACACTCTGCGGGAAATAGTTCCCCAGAGATTTTCAATGGAATTGAGGTCTGGGCTAAAGGCTGGCCAATCCAAAACTTGGATATTTCCCTCTCTCTGCACCTGTTTTGTCTGGTTGGTACGGTTTATCGACGCATTGCTATGTTAAAAAATGGGGTTTTATCCCATTTAAGTTTCTCCATGTTCAATTAAACTAATCTCCAGTATTTGGACGTAGTCTGTAGATGACATTTTTGTAGAAATACAGGCTAACGGCACTTTCCCGCAACAGGAGAATGCTCCCCAAACCGTAAGAGTTCCGCCACCAAAGTTACACTTTGAAAATATCTCTAGATCCAACCTAAGATCGTGCCAAAAAGATCTGGCCCATCTAAATTAAACTTCTTTTCATAGTTGAAAAGAACATTTTGTCATTCTTCTGTCCAGGAAAAGTATTTACGGGCAAAAGACAAACGAGCTTCTTTATGCTTGACGGTTAACTTTGGCTTAGCTAACCTTTTTGTCCACTTAAGCGACGGTTCACTTTTTAAAATTTGCCTCACACGTCAAGCAGTTACGAGTAATTCCAATTCAGCCCGAATTTTAGAAGCACACATTTTTTCCTGAACTGCAAATCGAAAAAGACACGCTTAAACCGTTTTGTAATCTTCCCTTTATGTGTTATTGTAATTTTTCCCGTCGTTGTCCTTCAATTTAAAGTAGTTATTAATTACTTTCGGTGATCTATTCATTTTTTTAGCAATAGCGCGATTTGAACGTCCGGAGTCCTTGTATGCCGAAATTGCGCTTATCTCATCTTTCCTTAACTTCTTTCCTCGGCCAATTTTTTAGCAACTATTCAAATCTAAAAAAGTATTAAATTTTTTGTTCCATTAGGCTAAGATGTACTGACTGATAAATTATTTACAAGATACAATGTGAGCAGTGCAACCAAAACTCACTATCACTGAGGCTAATTATGTTTCCCCTTCAAAAACGGACAACTGGCTAAAATCGCTTAAAATGAAGAATTATATTCAAACCGCTTACAGGCAAACTCGTAATGCGCAACATTCGTCACTCATTTCATAGAAATGCAAAAATGTGTACCGTTATTGGCTGCTAAGAACCCCATTCTTGGAAAAATTCTCATGAGACCATTTGAATATCCTCAGTGTATACACAACGACCAAAATCTATGACGAGCTTCCTGAAGTAATTAAGGGAAGCTTAAGCTTTAATTGATTCAGTTCTAAAGGCTGAACTACAATAGAAGTAAATAACTTTACGAAATTAAACGAGACTGAGGTTTACTTACAAAAAATTGATACTTTTAGCCTAAATATGTATCACATTCCGTAAGAGTTATTATCTTGATATTTAATGTTTTCAATTTTGAAAAGTGGTAAAAGTGAAAAAATTATCAAATGGAAGTTGATTTAATTGAAGATTTGTGCTTTCTATTAATTCACAGTACCATTTTTATTCCATTTTAATTTTTACATTGGACTTTTAATCATTTAGTAATAATTTAATTGTTTGGACACATCGCGTTCTTACGGAATGTGCGATTCTTACCGCACTATACTTACTGAAAATTGGATATTTAAACTTAACGAAAGTTCACCTCACACGAGTTAAAGTTAATTTGTGTACGCTTGTTAAATTAAATGGCGCGTTCGCTTTACGTAAGTAAATGTACTTACGTATATTTCTATTGTAGTTCAGCCTTAAGACTGAGATTGATTGAATGAGCTTCACATACATATGCAACCTGTATTTGAATAATGGATATCATCGATCGATCGAGTGCGTTTTGTCGGCATATTTAGAAATTTTCATTTTAGTTAATCTTAGTATTTTTTTTTCTTGTTTATTTTTATTGTTCTGCCACTCATTTTGTTTGCTGTAGTAACATGTTTTTATACAATGGGCCTAAAGGCCTAGTTGTATATCATAATAAATAAAATAAAATAAAATAAATAATGAATAATATGAATAATCGGAAATTGAAAAGCGCATACAAGTATTAAAACTGGAACATACGACTTCTATATAAAATAATAAGAAAACTCTAAAATAAAGTCAATATAATAATAATCATTGAACTTATAAATCCTAAAGTCCTTCGACAATATAATAACGGGCTTTGTTCTTTTATCCGTCAAGATTCCATATATTATGTTGTAGACAAAGGTAAGAACAACAAATCATTTTCTCTTTAATTTTAAAAATAAAAATCATTGCATTTACACACACCCTTTGCTTCACATTTAACCAGTTTTGAATTTCCAACATATCTTTCATAGGGATGCACATGGCTTTGTTTTGTAATTTCTGCAGTCTGTCGTTTATCTCCTTAGAGGTCGTGTATGAAAGCATTTCGCAATATGTGAAATGTGGTCGAACAAGCGCGTTTGATTGGCACACCATCATGTCCAAAAGTATTAGATTCACTAAAGAATAGCATATATAATACTGCATCCTCGCTAAAAAAAATCCAAGAGAAGAACCAAAAACATCAGACTCAGAATGAGCATTTAAAGATTCAAATTCAAATTCAAAGTATATTTTTTTTGAACTCCTGCTTAAAGCAACGTATAGACTTATAAACAGTATTGAAATTAGATATACAGAAAAACCGTGCATACAATTATACAGTCTTATAGAGTTAAATACATTAATGAAACTAGATATTAGACATCAGGAAAAACTCGAACAGATAGGTCACACCGTTATATAGAATCATATATAGTATTGGAGTTCGATATGAAGAAAAAGAAAACCAGAAAACTGGGTAAATGAGTGTAATCTGACATTGAATGAGACAAATCCATAAAATACCCTCCCAACATCTTGGACCGTAATTAAATGCGGTGGAAAGAGCGTGCTTATAGCTATAAGCCCAAAAACATACCAAGTGTGTTTGTTGAAATTTGCGAAACATGATTGGATTGGTTACTAAAATTTTGATGCTAAAAATTTTTGACAATAAAGACTAAAAACATCATTGGAGTTAATTGATTAAATTTGATGAAACATGAATGGATTAATTAAATAAAGTTCAGATCACAACAGAGAAGGTCAAATGGGTAGGCGAATGAGTTGCCCATTAAGAGAGCATACGGCTTTATTTGATAACTCCTTGGGGAAACTAATTTCCCTCGGGAATCCATTCCATCCCGTGACACCATTAAGAATATATTCCTACTTCCAAACTGTGTATGTACGCGTGGATATATCAATCGTCTGTTGCCGCTACTACTGCAAGAAAAAGCTCCGCATATAGCCCGGCAGAAGGCCCAGTCTAGCCCTATGTATAAACGATTGAGCCTTCAGCTCGTGCATGCATCGCAGCAACCCTGGTATGAGAATGACCAGCAGCGGACTAACATGTGCCCTGTCGAAGAATGAAAACATATCTGGCTCATTCCGAGTGCGCGTAATAGCTTAGTTATACCAGACTGAGAAATTGGGTATATGACGATATCAGCGTAAAGTAAATGAGGCAAAATACAGGCAGTGAATAGCCTCCGTCGTGTGATGTCGTCCAAGTGGGGAGAGGATGCATAGAGAGATCGTGGTCCACGATAATAATACACACGTGAACACATCAGGTTTATATGCGCATTCCACGTAAGATTAATATTGATCATTAGATGATAAAAGAGGTGAACCAAGAGAGGCTAATGTGGAAGATCAAATCAAATCAAATGAACAAGGAATAGATATAATCACTAAATTCGCCCGAGCCCACATTAGACTTTGCCTATGCCCTAGAACAAATACCTTGGTCTTTAATTTTTTTCTATTTGATCTATCAAAGTTGAACAAACTTTCTAGTTTTCGCTCTGATAAGATAATTAGCTCAAAAAGTCGGCGAGAATCTTATATTATAAAGTTAAAATTTTATACTGTTTGCAATCGCTAAGCACTTATTTTTCTATAAATTAAGAATCAATGTACACTCTTGTAATATCGAGACCACCAACGTTCTAGGATGTGGCCCTCTGGCCGGGGTTGAAACTTAAATGAGTTTTCTATTCTATTATGTCAGGTGTTTTGAAGCTCTTCCAACATCCTATAAGCAATGTCCCGGCTTTTAGTAACTGATTATTTCAAATAGAGAATAAACTTTTTTGATGTACACGGCTTCTAGATTATTTATTTTTGTTACCAAAAACTAAACTAAATATCACTAATTTTACCTTATCATTTCATCAGGAATGGGAAAATCTAAACAAAGAGATAATCGATCTCGCACCCAGTTTTCCATTTCTAAATTTTTATTCTTAACGCGATTACAAGACCTTCACAAATTCTTAAGTTCACATTGATCGAACCTCGGAAAATCCAAAATTTATTTCTCTTTTTGACAACTGAAAATGATTACTAAACAGCTGACAGTTGGCGTGTGGCTGTCAAAACTCAAAGTGTTCAGAACATTGAATAAATAACTACTTATTTATTCAATGGTTCAGAAATTCTTAAACTGAAAGTACTATGCAAGTTGTATAACATTGCTAGGGAACGACGATGCAGCATGATTCACTTTTCGTTGAGAGACCAAAGTATATAATACAATTAATTCCCATTAAAATTTTGGCAAATGTTCTCTGATGTAATTTCGTGACTAATGTATAAACATTTCTATAGGAAAGACAGAAGGGGCGCAGAGAGTATTGTGCTCTCTGTCCGGGGCCAACCTACACGCTTCAGCACGAGCAGCGGGACGATTTTGCTGGCTTTGTGCCTAGACATGCCATCACAAAAATTTTTCTCCACGATAATTTCTTATATATAATTACCGAGTTTAGTTGTGTACGTGTTCAATTAAGTTACAGTTATTGATATAATAATAACTGTATCACAAATCCACAGCACGTAATGACAATTAAATTATTATATTATACTGCAACGGACAGTTGTGCGTCCGATCAGCAATTTCACAACTTCAAAATGACCGAAACTGTTTGTTTGTAGTAGCACTGGTTACTAGCGTTGCGGCTCGAAACGAAATGTGTTTTTATATATAATTTTAATTTGAAAAATGTATAAAATGTAAAAATTTTTAAAAATTACAGCGGCTCCAAACTAAACACATAATGCTAATGCCATCTATTGATAATACCGATAAGGTACAACATGTCAGAAAAACTTTCTATCAAGCCGCGATGTGTCAAAAATTCACGAAACAAAACGAGAAAAAGGTTTCGTCGTGTTGTACATTACCGAGCTTGTCGTGTTAAATTTTATTATCGGGCTTTGTAATTTTTAAAATATATAAAATAAAACAACTGAAATGACTATTTAGCATTAAATTAAACGATTCAAAATCATTCCGGATTGACGAATTACCGACAAGTGTTTAATGCAATTTTTTTCTTTCATTTCTAATTTGATACTAGTTGTGCCAAAAAGTATAATAAAATCACGTAAACGGAAGAAATTCCATAAATTGCCTTAAAATGCTGCCAACGTACACACGGGTGACACCACCGCGAAAATCTTTTCATACACGGGAAAAATGTTTAATCGGTTTGGTTCTTATTACATTGTGTCTGCTTTGTTTCGGTGGAATCTTCTTGCTTCCAGACAATTTCGGTAGTGAACGTGTCTTAAAGGTATACAAGCAATTTCAAAAGGCTGGACCAGAGATTTTCATCCCAGCACCTCCTATTGCGCCCCATGGGCTGAATAGTAAAGAAGACGATCCACATATTATTGATGATAGAGAAAAGCTTCAAGCTAAAATTAAAGAAGAATTGGGTGATATCCTGGATCGTCCTGAAACTGCTAGAAATGAAGCTGAACAGCAGCCACCTATTGCAGGACCACCACTCAAAAGTCCTGCAACAGAAGCGGAGGAGAAAGAAATTTTACTTCAGTATAAGCCAAGCGGACAGGATTCAGATCCTGATATACAAGAGAAAAGAAATAAAATAAAGGAGGTAAGTAAAATTTAATCGTTTTTATTGAATAGAATAGAATAGAAAAATCATTTATTAAAGAACCTCAGCTTACGCTACATTAAAACGTTAGGTACATCGAGTACGTAGAACAAAGGTGCTGCTTAATTAGCTCTCTCAGCTGAGGTGGCAATAGTTTTTAAAATTCCAGTGAACAAATTTTTGTTTGTATTTTCACAGCTGTTTCTCGTGTAAAATATATGAAAATTAATTTAACTGATTTCTTCTTCTTTTATCTGCTGAACTGAATCCTCATTCTATGTGACCTGTAATAAAGTATATGAGGATCGGGCCCGTGTTAAGTCTGCTGAGCAATCATATAGGGGTATATGCATCAAAAATGACTGTATGTTCAACATTGACCTTACTTTACTTAAACTTTGAGTTTACATAATTTAGCTTTTATCTCGTCAATTTTGCGTGATGTTGTGCTGACTTTTTTATATTTTCTTTTATCGTTTCTCTTAAAATAGAATAAAGTTTTCAGAGCACAAATATCATGTAGAAAAATTACGCTCGAATTACGCGATATGACCTCATGCTCCACTTACGGTTGTGGTCTCTTGATAATTTCATCAGCTTATACGTGAAATTTACCATTTGTATGAAAACTTTATTGTAGCCAAATCCGGTTCAGATACTTTTTCCAAAAAACATTAAGCGGTCGACAACATTCGCCTGTCAAGGGTGGTGTTCAGGAAGAGCTTTGACTTGATAGTAATGCAGCGCACCGAGTCTGTTGTATCTTCAATGAATATGTATTTAATGATTCCCATCACGTGATTGGCGAATTATTACTTTATTTTATTTTATAGTTTTACAAAAAACTTTAGGTTAATGCAGATATAGTAGTTTGCAAACTTTAAAAAGTTCTTGGCTTGGCAATGTACGAGCCCCAAAGAAACACTATACTTATCTGTCGTTAACATGTATTCCATAAAGAAAAGAAAAGTCCCACACGGGCGGTCGTATACATTATTTTATTGTAATTGTGGGCGGTTTTGGTAACCACAAAGTATTAAATCGAAAAATGTCAAATATAGTGACATGGATGGTTCCATTCAACAAGATATCATCGTTCGAGGGATATGCATAATTCGACAGTGCTCCGTACTTTTGTTTACATAATGTTGGCCATTCGTTGGTATTAGGCGGTAGGTGGCAGTGAGTCGTATTTGTAGTACTTAAATCTATTAAAGCTGTGCGGAAGTCGGAAATGAGTTTTTTTGCTCAAGATATTAGTTATGTAAAAAATTGTCCTCAGAATTTAGTCTACTACGAAATTTCGTTACAATGGATAATTGTTTGACGACTAATACTAATGCTACCAATCTTAATCGATCCCAATACTCTTGTTAATGCCCTAGGAAGCCCATTTAAGAAAAGCTCAACCGGCATAACATACCGGGTTGTCTACAGTCCAAGCTTTAGGAGCAGATAGAGAACATCAAGTTATTCGAAAAGTGGTAGGTGGGATGGGGGTGGAGTGTATTTCTTCGCCCTTCTAATCTATGACGAGTGTATTTTTAGAATATTTGTAGTGAATTAAAATGAAATGCTTGTTTTATTACAAATAATTAGAAACTGGTGGAACAGATGTATAATAACATCTTTGCTGCTTTTGATTAGAAGTGTTGTCGACTATTACTCAGAAAACCGAAATATTTGATATCTCGGAAAATAAAATCCTGTAATAACAAATATTTTTTTTTCTATTTTTTGGAAAAAGCGGGAAAAGAGGTTGAGTCCCTCGAGGGTGGACTCTGGAACGTGCGCCATTTCCGTCGGACTAAATTCTTACAACATACGTTTTGCCAATCAGTAGTGGCAAAATGATGTTGTAGGATTTTCGTCCAACGATCGTTTTCGAACATGAATTTCGTTAATCCCATTTATTATTATTTTATATCTTATATACTCCTTCCTTTGTCTTAGAAGCAGAAAACTCTTAATAGAAAAAATGAAATAATGGTGCCACATTGCATTGGTGAGGTTGGGAGATTAATTACTTTCAAATTTTAACTATTTTCCAGCCAAAATGAATGATAACTATACAGTTTTTTTTTTTACAAGATTTAGAAGTCCCGGAAAGTTACCTTAAATTGATTATGCGCATTCCTAAATGCAATCGTTTTTGAGATAAACTTGTTTTTATGATGCATAATTTTATTAATTTTGTTACTGGCGATATAAATTACTCCTAATTTTATGGAATTATACGCAAAATTAACAAAATGATGAAAATTAATGAAATATGCATCATAAAAACAAGTTTACCTCAAGAACGGTTGCATTTAGGTAGGTACATAATAATAATTTTTTTTTATGTGTATAATGCCTCTTTTATTGTTGGCTCTTTTTAAAAATTCCTTAAAAATATGTGGCAAAAGGCTCTACAAAGTGTGAAAAAAGGCGCTACCTAAACTAAAGTTATAAAAGTCAATAGGGACAAGGAAAACAATTAAACTAAACAAATGACACAAAACTAAAACAAAGTGACACAAAAAGTAAAACAAATTCAAACAAAATGCTCAAAAGAGTCTAAAAACGGTCACGAGAATTTTGAAAAAAATCTAAATTATAACCAAAAATTTAAAACCAGTCCTAATTTTGACAATTAGGTAAGTGACAGTTCCAAGTAGCTCCAAGTAGTTCAAAAACTCCAAAATGATCTAATAAAAATAATGACCTAAATGAGCGAATTATAACAAAAAATTTTGCAATTTAGCACCGAGACCGAAACCGAATTAAAAACTAAATAGCCGAACGAACGAAAAAATTTACCCGAACCGCGAGAGCAGCCTGTGGTATCATAGACCTCTACAAACTGCCCTCATCTTCCCTCCAGCTGAGCATCTCTAACGGAGCGCTTGTCCTTCCCACAGCACTTGCAACGGTTCCAAAGCGAGGAGAAGCCTTGTGGACTAGTGTTGTAAATGCTGTGGCCTGCTATCACCAGCGAAAGACAAGAGCTCTGTCCTGCACCGACGATAGTGGCTGCCATGTGCAGTTGAATGTGTCTGCGTTCGTTGCCAGATATTCAAGACGTAAACGTCTCTTCAATCTATCAACGAAGTGGCGCTTAAGTGCTTGTGCGTGGTGTTGTGGGTCAGTATTCTGGTTCCCATCTTCGACTTTCATGTAGTACAAGTGAATTGTAGATTTGGTCAGTGTCAACACAAAGCTAATCAAACAATTCACCCGATTACAAACCTTTGGTCCCCATAGAAACGATGTCCTAGTAATGCCGAAATTTGGGTGGATCAACTGACACATATCGCGCACCAGTTCCATTAGGCTCTGCAAAGCTGGACAAATGAAAAACCTGTGAAACAAGGTGCCCTCACCAGAGCAAACTGCGCAGATCCTCTGAACCCGCCGGTCGATATGTGACAACTGATTAGGATGCATAAGACTGTGATGCAGCAATTTGAATGCTACATCAGCATCTTTGTAACTAGAAGGATAACTGTAGACTACTCTGCAAGTTATCCCTCCCATCACGCCCATATTCACCCCGAGGTGTGTTCGCCATCTGTTGTATCCTGTATACTCCGGAGGTCTTGTTGACATAAGCACGTAACTGTGCTGAAAGGTGTGTGTGGTGGTCTGTCCAGAAGGAAAAATCTTCCAACTTAGTGCCAGGGTCACTGGTCCCAAGTTTGCGAAATCTCTCCCGCGCAGAATCAGCCAGGTCGTGTAGTTGTGCAGCGTTAGTGTTTATTCGACAGTTTCCAGAGATATCAATAATATCTCCGAGAACCGTTAGTGTATGAGTGTCAGCTTCAAAACCTCGAGCATTACTGAACACTGAATCTATTAATTCAGGATTAAACCTGATTGGAATCGACGCGAATTGCGTGTACCGCAAAGCATTCCACTTAATAATAATAATAATTTATTAGCACTAAACGTACTTTTCACAAAAACAATACAATTATTTATACTACCTTTTAACAAATTTCTATGACATAGCTCGAATATATTCCATACAAAGTCTTACAAATACATTTACATTTCTTTCTTCCTTTATCACTAGTGGCAAATTATTATACAATTGAAACCCCTTATATATTAATGAATTCTATGTATCTGATCTATTGCAGCTAAGTAATCTTATATTTGGATCTGCATTCCTTAGATTATATGGCTGCATATCTATCATCAGTGTTATTTTCTCTCTTAAATATGGTGGCAGATCCCCGTTCTTGATCCTAAATATAAATTTCAACACATTAAGATCAATTCTCTGCGTCACATTCATCCACTTAAGAGCTGAGAGCATCCACCTAAATGATGTGTATCTACTACATTGCAAGATTATCCTCATTGCCCTATTTTGATGCTTATGTAGTCTATCCTTCGCTGTACGTGTGCATAGAAAAAGTACCGTTGTACCATAGTCAAATTAAAGGTAACAATCCGGGGTTTGTAAATCTTGTAAAAAAACTGTATAGTTATCATGCATTTAGGCGGGAAAATAATTTTAAAAAATTAGGAATATTTTTCCAATGTTTTTACTTTGACGTTCTGCCAACCTCCGACGGAAGGTGACAGACAGGCTGATTGGGCATTTATTGGTAAGCTTAGACGGTTTGCTATCATCTGAATTGAATCTCACCCTGATAGGGTGTATATCAAGTGCTAAAAATTTTAACTCGGGTACCACCGAAACGACGCGTCTTACCCTCTTCTTCATCATATAATTTTTTGCTTGTCTCCACCTCAGCTATCAAACTCTTGAGTTATGCGGACCAATTATAAAACACCCTGTATACATCTTTAAGCCTCACTACCTCATTTTGTTTTATCTGTTCGTAACCAACGCTTTGCTTCAGCACACGTAGGTTGTTTGTTGGCCCAGATGTTTTCGGGCTGACGTCTTTGTTTACGATAAAATTTACAAACATTTTCTATCTTACAAAGAGTCCATTGCAGTTGCTGTTGATAGAGCTGGAGAGGATAATAGGAGTGTGGATAGATAATGGAAAATTCTAGGAGACTAGCTAGGAAAAAGCGTAGATGAAAGTCGAGCTGGGATGGGACTACGAGCCATCAGGTAGTAAATCATTACGCTTACCAATGCGCCATCGAGCCCACTGTACCATTGTATTAGGTGCGATAATCAATCTTATCTTCTATATTTAATATTTAAATAAATTAAATTGGAGTATAGTCTTCTTAAGCTGAGTGCCGTTGTCCAGACATAGATTTCTAAACATTTTTATTTATATTCGAAATACAAAAATAGGCCCTCGATATTTTTGTATTGATATTTTTTCTTAAAAACTTGTGTAAGCTTAATGAAAAATACTGTAAGCATTTCACCCAGACCGCCCTCTAATGTTTATAGGTTCAAAAACCACAAGCTGGTATTGAAAAGTATTGAAAGCACATCATTAAATAAAAAAAAAATCGATCATGGCTATATTGTAGTCCGTAAATAAAAATGTTTATGGTTTAAATCAATGATGAGCTTATTCTGAAATTGATAAATTCCTTTGAGGATATCCTGAGCACACATACTTTTTTCAAGCAGAAAAAGTGTAAAAACTAAGGAAAACAATGTCTTGCTCTCTAACGTAGTGCTGATAAATTTTTTTTTTTCATTTGGTATCTTTGTTAAGAAACAAATAAACTCACCATAATCTATTTGCTTGTAAGTGCCTCCATGCAAATTAGAGAAATATTTTGCTATTTTAATTCCTTTCTGCTCTCACGTTACTTAAAATCGTATGAAAAACTGTCCGAAAAAACTAAAGCATGGAATTTTTCGGGAATAATAACCTCATCGATAGATTTTATTTATTCAACAAACGCTTCAATGAGGAAGGAAGTAGCCATGAAAAAGTAAATTTTAATCAATAACATCTCTGAGATATTTTAACAATATCCAACTGTAAATAAAAAAAATCAACCCCCAATTCCATAATAATGTTGTTGCGTGTTAGTAGAAGTCCCAAATTAAGTAAATGCAGTCAACTATGAAATTGAACACTCCTATGTACATAGAAATAAGCCTTAGGTGCAAAGCAATATTATTAATGGGAATATTAACGTGTGATTGGTTAGGTTGGAAGGATGTTTAATCTCAGGTCAGGCAGATCATGATCCCCAAAAGAATTTATTACATTTGACACGATATCGAGACTAATAGAGTTGATTTAAAATAGAAATTCGTTCCATAGCAATCAAAAGCTTTAAAGTGTACAATCTTATTACTGCGTTAGCAAAGCAAAAATTTAATGATTGTGAAAAATATAAAAACTGCTGTCAGCATACACAGCTCAAAATCAGTTTTTAAGTATATTTACCAACTGTTTACATGTTGGTCAATAGTAATTGTTAAGATATTTGATATATTCTTCGTATTCAGAAATTATCATCAAAAGAATTTATGAGTCACTGTTTACACACAGTTAACCCCTTTCAAAAGATAAAATTTGGACCCGTAGCACAAACGTAACCTCATCAGAGAGAAACCCACCAGCTAATCAGTATCATCTGAGAGAATGCAAAAAAGTAAAAGTGCTATTGACTATAAACATCTCCAAACCAGTTCGGTTAATGCTGAATTTTTTTTGCATTTCGAAAGTGTTTTTAGGGGCATCCAAGATCATTCACTTCTCCTAGACGAAGTTTCGTGGCACTATATAGTGTGTGTGTGTGTGTGTTTGTGCGAATATTCGACTTGAATTTTAAATGAAATCATTGTCTGGAAAATTTATCTTTTACTAAAATGTAAATTTGGTTCTATAATCCAGTACCGGTCGATCACCAGTCAACCTGGTCTGAATAAAACGGAATTCTAGTCAGACATAGTTACTCTCCTTCTACTCTTTGATGATTTCTAATCAGCAACTTTTGATTTGAACTCATTTGCATTTATAGTTACAAGAAGTCGTCCAGCTAGCCGAGCTATCTTAAGAACTAATCTGAAGACAGTGAAAGCGATTAACGGAGAACATTAAGTAAGATTATAACGACCGTTCTATTTGGGTCACGAGTTGATTGCAATTAATTAGTTAGGATAAAAAAAAAAACAATGAAAATTTTGTTCTTCTAACAATTGCAACATTGTGTGCAGTCTAATTGCCGCATGAATTATGGAATTACGTCCAATCCATATAACTTTGAAGGAACTTTTCTTATTTGTGTTAATGATGCCGTAGATAAGATGATTGTCGTAACCAGCGGTATTTTATTAAGTATTATATATAATTTTAACTTTTTTTTGTGCACTAAAATCTAGCAGGATCATGCTGTTGTTATTACTGGCTTTAGGTCTACTCACCTTCTTCCTTTATACCAATATTTCCTATGATATCCATTTCGAGCACATTTCCGGAAATCAACATGAACATGCAGCATCTGAATATTTTTTTCACGTCATTCAGCCATTACATTTGAGGCATACTGCGTGTCTTGGAATTTTCAGCATTTCCCTCGAGGACCAGTTTGATGAATGTTGTATGATAATCAGTTGTGCTTTTTTCAATGCCAGATTGCGCATTGAGCTGTCTCTGACCTTTAGTTATTATGTAGATACTTCTCTGATTTTATTACGTTGTACCGGATTTCTCGGCTGTCGTAGGTCTGTTCAAAATCAGCGAATTTTTTGAGATGTTTAACAATAATTCAGCAAAGATAATCCTCCATAATTTTTGCGTACATTCCTATAACCCCTTTAGCCTGGTGGAAAGCATTTCAACTATCGGCCCTACCCCTAAATTACTTCACTGATATTACTGGTGGCTTCATAATTTATGTTGTTTCTTCTTCAGTTACGCAGAGTCCTTCTATATCCAATTGTACTTTGGCTAATGTACGGTTCCGGGTTATGTGTGTCGGTAGCTGAGAAACTGTTCAAAAACTTTATAAAGTGTACCTACTGTCTACTCTTGGAAAATGTCTTCATATATCTAGTAAACTCACCACTTTTGTTTCTCAGATTAAATTCCTATTCATATCTATCCATTGTAAAAAAAAAGTAGGTACTCGTGGAGTCCTGCTTTTTCTTAAAATTTTATTCAACTAATCATCCAATATTTTTTTCTCCTTGTATCGGCCTTTAGAGCTCTGCGCAACTATAACTGGTCGTATCGTGTAGATATTGTAAGTTAATTCATGTGGATCTCATTTCTCTTTTCCATTATAATTCGAAACTCTTACCGCTTAAAATTAGGTGTTTCGGCTTGCTCTTCCCGTGTATCCAGTAGTCTAAGTATTCACGGTCATTGCACCTTACTTTAATCCAGCATATCTAAGTTGGTTAATGTTTATCAATTCCCCACTGCGCGAAGATAAAATCAAGATTACATTAGGATATCCATGACATTTGAAAAACGTACATAATAGCCGGAGTATATGGGATACTAACATGGATTAGTTTGAGTATATCCTCCGCTGGTATTTTTCACAGCCATGTGCATTGAAATCATCCAGAATGCTTTTGATATAATAGCTAGGAATATCATTGTACTCACTTCTTCTGGGTCCTCTATTTGTCCATACATCCGTCACTCTTTTCCTCTGTGGGTCCGCACATGTTAATAAAGGCAATGCTAAACAACCTGCCCCTGTTGCACAATAGGCGTCCACCTGTTGTTAACAGCAGGAACTACAACCCGTGCCTACTATCTTTTGGCAATAAGTTCCTCTATTGGCCGCTTTTAGCATTGTTGTCGATTCATAAAAGTCCTCTTCAATCTCAAGTTCACTCTCAGATGATTTCGATTTAAGTGTCTCGACTAGTGGAATATATTCCTGTTCTTCATCAGAAGCAACAAATGCTTCTTCCGCACTTTCAGCTTGATTCAAAATTGCTCAAATTTCTTTAGTTTAGGAAGAACGATTTGAATTTTCTCCTGAATCAACCACGTCGTTTTTATTCATAAAATAAATAAATTATCAAAGATGTTTTTTCTTTTGATTATTTTATAAAAATATTTGATAGCTTTATTTTATTTTATTTTTTTACAGCACGAGGCTTTGTTTGAGGAATTCGGGTTTATGTTTTCAGCACATAAGAATGCTCCAAACATCCGCTTTTCGTTAGTATTTACATATATACTTTGCAAAACGATATTTGTTTCTACACTGTGCCTATGTTATGTACATGGTGATATTTTGCCTGCGTTTCTTCCCGATTATAAATATGTATACTTACATATAACATAATATGTATGTATGATATACAACAGTGAGGATAGAAGCTGAACAGCTTGGAAGGAACCCTTTCCGGTAGCTATTGATATATAAGTAACTACTGATGTACATACCTGTCTATTACCACCTATGGGTTCTGTAACACTATGCAACAAGTAGACGGAGTGAAATTCCATAGAATGGAATTCTTTTGGAATTTCAATTGCGCACATGTACCCATAAAACGCCATAACAAATTCCAAGAATAGAAGACGAACTTTTTAACTTTTTTCATACAATGATAATGTTGGTATTCATCGCCCCGATTGAGGTGTTTTATTTGTTGACCACATAAAAGTTAAAAATCCTACAGCCTTCAATTTAAAATAATCTATTACACTCTGTACCCAAAATGCCATTCTTCTGAGAATAAAACTGGAAAAAATCGTTATTACTCTGTATGTAAGGTGTTAGCAGGGTCGTCTATAAGAAACTGATATGACAACTTAGGATATGGGGGCAGTCGAATATAAATTATTTTCTAAATTACCTTGGGTTATCAACAGGATTAATAACGTAAAATACAACCGCAAACACAATACAAGAAACACCGATTCCAAGTTCAAACGCGAATATGTAATCTGATTTTCAGTCAAAAAGTTAACGTAAAGTGGGCTAAAGGGAATTTATGTCCGAATGTTGCATTTAAAGTATGTAAAGGGAAGTCATAATAGTGGGAGTCGCTTTAGTTGTTTTGTAATCAAATAATAAAAAATAAAACTTTTCTCTGATTACCATGGAAAAAGGCGGAATATTTAAAACATACTGGGGCTGTAAATACTGACTCTATACAGATTCTGACAGGGTTTAACGTGGACACCTAGCTCGAGGCTTAAATTCTACGGCAGTCTTAGTGCACGGATTAGTATCAATTCGACAATCAGCACCCCCATGAGACAGTATATCCTGTCCCAAAGAGTACCAGTTTATGTCAGTGTATGCTTGACATTGAACTTACTGGTCGAAGCCAGACCCATCTGAAATTTCTGCCGATCTGTGGGTCACGACGCCCGGCTAACTGACACAGTACAATAACAATTACGATTTTTTTTTGTATGCTATATTTAATTTGTATGAAATTTTTTTCGAAACTCTGTATAAATCCCATGGTCTACTTTCAGTAGCCAAACTCTAACAGTTAACTAACTTACAATAGGTTGTCTTACTGGATGAAAAATTGATCATTGGTCGGTCCGTTATCGCATGGGCTATGGGCTATGGATCGCGGGGCCCAAGTCCAAAAGTCCATGCGTAAAGGTGGCACTGGGTGTTAGAGTTAACAGATCGGCATGTTGCCATGTCTTTCTATATATTACATCTTTTTTAGACTAATTTTAAATCGATTGCATCAAAATGTTTGCTGGGAATCAGGACATTTCGGAAAATATTATATTCTACTTTTTTTGATTGCTATACAAATTTTGATGTCATCTTGTTCGAATCTATTAATTCAAGTTTGTTGTCTCATCGGCTCATTGTACATTGTTCATCTAATTGAAACGGTCCAATGGGCGTTTCTTGGATTTGCCCTTTGTGGACTTTCGAGAGTTGCTATTTAATTTTTTTGGTTGCAAGATGTGACTTTTGGAAAGGTATTTTCTATTTATTTGACTTTTAGAAAATCTTTCCGGTGAAAAAAAAGTCAATTCGTCAAATAATGGAATTAACATGCCAAAATTTTTGAGCTACAATTTTTTATATTTTAAAGATGGACTGATTTGCCAACATAACAGTGCTCCAACGTAGTCGTAGCTTGCTTAAGGACGAGCTTCGATAAGAACGTCCTGACGCTATTGTCGTCCCAGAAACTATCGATCTGTATGGAATATGCTGCTTGAGTATATCCGGTGCATCTACAGGGATTTCGAGTTGTCGCTGGTCATATCAAAATCGGAATAAAACAATCCTGAATGAACATCTGACCGGCAGAAAGATTTGTGCTCAGTTAGTATCACACAATTTCTATGAGTTGACTTGAGAAAAAAAACACAAAAATGATCAAGAAACCCGAATCAGACGACCAGGCAAAAGCAGTGTTCGACATTATGACAGGTGACAAAACTCTCATTTCTTACATCGCTTTCCATCTTGGAACCGTCAGTGAACAGAACTCTGTTGACATTTTTAGACAGGTCATTGTCATTCTATTCACTCCTGGTCGATATTTAAACAAACATAGCCCTTGTTGTTTGGGTGTAGTGCAATCAGTAGTGATTTCAATCGTCATCCTTGGCAAGAGTTAGTGTTCCAACAGACAGCTTCTTCAAGTGTTTTTGACTACACACGCAACAACTGGCATTTCATGTGGACATCGGGTGAAATTAGTAGATTAACAATCACATTTAGATTACTTGTGGGAGTTGATCCTATAGAGCATCTGTTGGGCCTATGTTGCTTGGACCCATACAATTTTGTTCAGTTGTAGCTTTTACGTAGGACTTCCCACCAAATCAAACCCACCATAGTTCAGAATCGAGGGCACCACCGCTTTGTAAATTTATAAAATAATCTTTAGTTTGAGATCCATTTCTTGTCGAAGGCTCTCTTGTATGGTTAGAAAGCTTTACAGGCATACTTAAAGCTGTTTTCGATGTTCTGTTTCCAGTTTAGCTTAGAGTCGAAGATTACAGCTAGATGTTTTTCGTTTGAAGATAAAGAGAGTATTTGATCCCTTAGTGTAGGCACCTATAGGCACACCATTGCGTATGACCATCTGTTGATTCTGCCCATGATAATCTCTAATCTCCATAAACTCGCTGATTGAGATGGAAACATCTCGAATATAATAATTACCACATCATATGTGTATGCAGCAATTTTTACCCTATCTTCGCCTATTTTTACCCTATCTCCACCTAATTTAACCAGGTTTATATTGATTTCTATTTGCTAGACTAGTGAAGAGACAACATCACCCTAATGCATTTCTCTGGAGATAAATTTGACTGTATGGCCCTAACTTAGTTAACACAGAACAACCCTTGTTCTTAACATTAATTAGTTAAGGCATACCTCAACTTCTAGTTTGGCAAGATATTACTGGATTGTCAAGATTGTGAAGAATACAACTCCTGACGAACTCGCAAAAGGCAGATATATTAAATGAAACTCGATTCAGTCAAATACTTTATCCTTTGACTGAAATTGAATTAATCGAGTTACTCTATGCCACATCCACCCCCGAAATTTCCAAAAGTTAATGTGTTGAAAGTGTGTGCGCAGTGAATAGATGTGATATACACGTTGTTCCAAAGTGGTTTTACTTTCTAAGCAATATTACACAGTCGATTCTTATTTAGTGTCAGTGAATCTGATTAAATAAATCATCGATTCATCCCAGCACTTAGCTCTAATCAATACTTCCAGCACCCTTCTATCCAGTTCATATTGTGATTTTATGAGAGAAAAGTATATGATAAGATGTATGTGTGAATATATACGAGTACATATAAGTAGCACTTATTGTAACAAGAAAATGTGTTATATAGCAACAGGTATTAAGTCTTTTATTTCGTGATGCATGAACACAATTTAAGAAACATATGGCACTTTTCATGCGGTTCAACAAGTAGTTATTAAATTATTAACGATGCATATTATTGTTAAATTTCCTATTATTTATTTAGATTCAGAGAATTGAACTATTTTTGGAATTTACGTAAAATTTCGTAGTAAAGTTTTAGCTCACTTAGCCTGTTATATTACAAAATAAGTATGTCTCTACCGGTAATTTTAATAATTCTGTAGAATATAAGAACTAAGTGTGGATATGGATAGATCTCTCTACTTTTGACTAATTCTAAGAAAGTACATAATTAACATTTGGACGGATCTTTGATAAGCTCAATTTGGACACTGCAATTGATGCAATCAAACCTGTGAACTTACCAGGCTGTTACGTCAGTGTCAGTGTCTTTGAAAAGAAAAATTTTTTCTACTTACAACAAAAGAACCCATATAAGAGAGCTTGTGTGTCCGTTCATCTGTTTGTGACAGACCTTTTTCTTGAAAGCGACGTGAAGTCGAACAGTTTTCTACTTCCCTACGTAGGTAACTCTGTGATTAAGATTATCGTTTTGAGATTATAGGCACATCCATATTGTATTATATATATGAAGTTGTGATTTTGTATATGTAAATAAGCTAACTAAAGTTGATGGTGTTTTTTTCTTTTTTCCTTAAAATACTCTTTTCAGAGAAACTAAATTGGGAGTCAAGCAAACTCGAGTTTGAAAAAGGAGCTGTGGTATGGTATACATAAGAGAAACGAGAGGGTAGGGGCTGGAGTATACAGTTCAAAAACCTAAAGTTAACACATATACCACCCTCGACGCAGCCAACACTATTTTTCAAGAAGAAATCCACGCCAAATGAGCTCTGCATTTTCAACATGAATAGACGATACAGGAACCACAGAATCAATATCTCTCTGACAGCAAAGCAGCAATATTGGCTGTTGGATCGAATGGTTTTGGAACAATGCTGGCATACGATTGGCTGCAAGCCCTAGTAAAACAAGCATACTCAAACATAGTTCACCTAATTTGGGTACCTGGGCATAGTAACATTACAGGCAATGACAAAACAGAGCATAGCTGACCAAGGTTAGGTTAGATTAAATTAGAGAGTGGTGGCCACCGCGCAAACTCCTGCGATCAGCCTCACTTAGACGATTTGTGGTCCATTGTGATACCACCTTATTTCGGCCCTGTCTGGGAAAGATACCTCAAACTTTTGGGATGCGCTGAAATCAGCCACAAGAGTTAATGAACCTTACCAGGTCCCCAACTTCTTGTCTGCTAGCTCCCCCAATTCGCCGAAGAAGTAGCTGCCGAGCGCATTCCTCTTATACTTGGCAAGGTTAGGGCATTCACACAGCAGATTCTGAACGCTCTCAACCTCTTCCTCATCCATATAGCTTCTGTAGAAGTCATTGTATGGAGCTTGCATGCGCTCTGCATGTTTACCAAATAGGCCAGGTGATCAGGCACTCAGAAGATAATAACTCTGTGATTAGCGACCAGTTTCTTCAGCTCACAGCGATACCGTTGCACGCGATCTAATACCTTTGACACACAGCTAGTACAGATATCATAGTACACGCATAAACTACCTATGTGTCGTTGCATACCAGCATAATACAAGCTAAGCAAACTGATACGAGGCTAGTATAAATACTTGGGTTTTTAATGATTTCAGCGCCGCTTACAAGTACTGACAAATTTATCTAGTAGGCCTTTTCGGGGATATTCACTAGTTTATGATATGCGACAAGTTGACACTAAAAATATTTCCGACGATTTCTTGAAAAGCAAAGCTTACTAAGTTTTAAAAGCTGTCAAATGAAACAATAATGCGATGTGTTACCTAGTATGGTACAGCGAATACAATGGTATCCGAACTATGGTACCTATACTCGCTGTGTATCAAAGGTATAATGGTACTCGAGTTCAAATCTTTTGATTGCAACTTGGCTGTCAACACAAATCCTAATGACTCGATCGTTAGGTACAATGTAAGCTGTACGTAACAGCCTACCTGCTTTGCAAATGGCCAAGACCTCCACCTGGAACACACTACAGTAGTCCGGTAGGCGGTACGGTTCCTGTATTCTATGAAGCATTGAGTATACCTCGGCACCCGCTCCCACCTCCAATCTCGAGCCGTCTGTAAAGACACATATATCAGAGTCAATTACAACGCGATTACCATCCCACTCTTCTCTACTAGGAATGCTAGTTGAGAACGCTTTCTCAAAGTCTAGTCTTGGGACAATGTAATTCGTAGCTCCCCGTACACAGTCTTCAGGACAGATTTTCACTATTCTGCTACGATGAATGCTCTGTTGTTGATCAGTAGATCGACTCCGTATGTCTTAGTGCTTTCTTTGCAGCTATACATTTTCCATGGATGTCGATGGGCAGGAGCCGGAGCATAAACTCCATTGCTATTGTTGGTGTTGTTCGAAGAGCTCCTATAATACCTAAACAGGCAGCTCTCTTACGATACCGGTGTACATCCAGTGCACGATACGAGGGTGTAACTCCCATCGCTTGCAAAAAGTTTTCTTGCAGGCATACAGTGCAATTGCCGCCATCTTGACGCGGTCATTCACATTTAACCTCCAATTTATTTTGGAGTCTAGTATCACTCCTAGGTATATTTGGCCTCAGTTTTAAAATTAACAGTAATATTACCCCGTTCTGGGGGTATGAAAGTCGAAATAACTCTCCTCCGTGTAAAGAGGACTAGTTCGGTGTTTGCTGTATTAAGCTAGACTGGCCAAAAAAGAATCAAAATTAAGCTTAAGCCGAACTGAAACTGCTGGAGAGAAATTAAGGTTTGTAAACAATTAAAGCTGTTCCTGGAAAACCACTCCAAAGGAAGAACTGCCAAACTTATACAATGGATCAAAACAGATCGTCAGCCTACTGACCAGGCACCGTCGGTTGAATAAAATCATCAAACTCTCTAGTGCTGTCTTCAGATTTTGCGAAAACGAAGTAGAAACTGTAGGGCACCTTCTTTTGCAACTGTGAATTATTAGCTTACAGAAGACTCAGACTTCTTGGACAATACTTCTTGACACCAGTAGTGTTCAGCTTATCGAAGAAAATATTGAAATTCGTCGAAATAACTCCACTCAATGAGCTTTAAAAATGAAGGAATCACATTAGGCCCATGGTAGCCATAGTGAATGGGTTGTAAAACCACTCTTACCACTCAAATCTAATCTAAATCTATTAGCAGTTTACTTTGCGCCACCCTATAATTTGTCGCTTGATGCAGATGGTCTTTTTGCTTCTATAAAAACACCGACCCCGACACCATTTTAAACAAGCGATCCTCTTTGATCTAACCGTGTTTACGAACGAAAGTGCTTTAAATGTAAAACCTCGTCTAACTTGTAACCAAATAACATTATTACATTATTGACGTAAAACCACATGCAATCATTGTTTAATTGGAGTGATGTAATGATATCTTATCGAATTTAGATAATCTGTTGTTCAGATTGCATAATAATTTCGTTAAGCATTACATGTGCTATTGAAATATAGCAACTTTGTTACCTTTATACGATTTATTAATTAATTTATTTAAAAATAAAATATTAACCAGAAAAAAAAACTCCAAAAACCGTTTCTCTTCATGTCTTTCCAACAAACAAAAATCAATAAAGTTTAAAAATTAAACATTCAAACCACCGAGAAAATCAATAGAAATTAAGCATTCGACTCCACCCGACAAAAGTTTAGATCCGAGGTAAACAAAGTTTCTTGTTTTTTTTCACTAAAAATGCATTAGGAGAGCTGTTTTGAAGGTAAAGCGTGCTCACAGCAGCAAGTAGCTAACTGAATCGAAGCGTAATTCTTGACCTTGTTGTTGTCAGTAGCTGCAAATCTACATAATTATTATATAGGACACAGAAAAAAAACAAAAAAAAAACGAATTGAAAACATAAAATTCTCTTCCGGACGTGAATTAAAAGTGACAAACAGAAAAAAAAAAAAAAAATTTGCGATTATGTAATTATAAGCGCGTGTGATATCAAAGGCTAATAACTGCCATTATCAATTGTAGTAAAATTTAAACATAGAAGTGATGAGTTTAAATTCTAGCAAGAGGTATTTTTTCTTTAGTATAATTATTAGTCGGACGCAATGAGAAGAATAGTTATTTTACCAAATTTTATTGTTATGTTGTCTGATGAAGCAAGGGTTGTTTTTTTTTCAAATGAGATAATTTTTAAATTGACTTTTTATCACTACTATATCACTTTTGATTTCATATATGCGTGAACGTACTGAGATATGAATATTTGTAAGAAAGATTATTTCGAACTATTATATCTGGGTTGATAACATCCCACCAATGTTTATTTCCACAATTATTTTCTATCCAATTAAGTATTTAGGTACGAGGCATATTTGGTTAAAAGGACAGACAACAATTTGTTAGCAAAAGTGTTGGCGTATATAAATACTTAGAATTAGCTGGAAATATAAATATGTACCATCGAATGCGGTTAATGAATATAAATAGATTTTATAAATTAACATCTTGCTATTCAGTTCAATTTTAGGTTCTGTCGAAATTTCATTAAGTATTGGTGTTCACTGCGAATGTTATGTTAGGTTAAGTTAGACCACTCGGCCACTCATCAACACCAGTTTTTCATATTGAATTTAAAAAGTCGCGAAGGTCTTCAGTCTTAAACCATCTGTCATACTTTACACAAACTCGCGACCCTTTTTATACCCTAGATGAAATCTATAGGGCATACTAAGTTTATCAATCCGTTTGTAACACCTAGAAATAATGATGGTAGAACAAAATGGATTAGACACCCATGCATAAAATTAAAAGTTATTTTGATTTTTACATGTCAGTCCGTCCGTCCGTCTGTCCTCACGATAACTCAAGAACGCGTGTACTTAGAAAATTGAAATTTTGCATACAGGCTTTTAAAAGAAAAAGTAAAGTCAAGTTCGAAAATACGACAAATCGGGTAACTCCTTCGTAGGGTTGCCATACAAAAATTTTGTTTTTCACTATATATTTTGAGACTATCTGAGAACGCGTCAACGTAGAGAGCTGAAATTTTGTACATAGGGTTTTTATGAAAATAGTAAATAAAATTTTAAAAATGGGCTAAAATCGGGCATTCCCTCTTGGTGTTGCCATATAAAAATTTAGGATTTTTACGCATACTGTGAAAACCATAAGTTGTATACTATTTATTTTAATGTACCGAAAAGTTCTTCAGAATTTAAAATCATATAAAATTGGTTATAATCATTTCTTCTGTCCGACGAACCGTTTAAGAAATATATGCCAAAAACCACTTCAAAAATGGCTTATTTACTTGTTTTACGTATTTTTGAATAATTTCTTAAGCAGTGAAGATGACTTGAAATGTCATTGCCAGAAAAAATTTTCATCCGTAGGCATTTATTGTATTGTTTTCTGGATATTTTCAAAAATAGCAGCAGAAAAAATACATTATCTTATATTGAACATTTTCGACTTTTTAAATTTGATATGAAAAACTGGATTGTTTCCTGACAATAAAAAAAGATATTTAAAAAAACAAAGTTTAATAGTCCGAGAGCTAGCAACGTCACGAAAAAAGAATTTTAGTTCGGCTGATTCTTTCATATCTCCCTTCTTTCTGTGCCCATTCCGTTCCACAGGTAAAAAAAAGAACATTGAGCATTCATTATTCCTAGAGAGTTTCTTTGCTGCTAGTACCAACTGTGCGAGACGCTTTTTTTTCGATAAAATAAAAAAAATTTAAAAATTTTTTTATTATGACTGTACTTTTTATACGAGCTAGTTAAGTTATCGACACACATAAAAATTAATTTGCCAGGCACAAATTCGGTTGATTATCAATAGCTAGATCGATTGGAGGATGATAGGGAATAAATGTGTAAGAAGAATACGGCCGACAAGACGTTGGCTTTTAAGGAACAAAAAACGTCTGGCACGGTGATAACAACGAAGAAACTGTCTGGGAATAGTGAATTTATATTGTACGATGTTTATGAAAAAAAATCGAGCTAAAGTCATTTTAAAAACTCCTTTTTTTCATCTGTGCAACGGAAAGGGCACAGGTAACTGCAACCCCTCTCACCAGCCAAACGGGCTGCACGACTATGACTATGAGATACTATAAGCAAAGGCATATCAAAAAACTAGCCGAACTAAAGTAACTTTTCGAAAACGTTGCTAGCTTTTTGGCTAAAGTTCCGAAAAGGGAGTTCCACTTTTCATACAACTTTAGGCCCGAAATGAACAGACATGAGAGATGTATTAAACGATGTAATATTATTCTTTGAAGTGAACATATTTTATTAACAATGTTTATTTTAATTAAACGAGGGAAAGCAACAATCGGATGTAGCTTGACCGACTTTCTTGGGTGATAAAGTGAACCTTTCTACTTCTCGTGATTATGCGGAATCAGTCTCGTCGTGGAAAATGACTTTTTATAAGAAAAATGTTCACAACAGTGCACTAATGGCCATGGAAAAAAGAACTGCAAAAATATATGCGAAATATAGTAGCTGGAGTGTGTGTGACCCAAGTTCATGAAAATGGGTTTTCACATAACTCTACCGAGTTAGAGCCGATCTAAAGTGCAAAAAATCTAGTAATTCAGATCGAACAAAAACTAAAAATGTGAATATGGGCATGGCTATTTAAACCTCCAAGTATAGGGGAATTGGTATTCAAACTTCCTCTCAGGACTTAATGAGTTCTATTCTGTGCTAGATTTTCAAACTTTGATACCTCTCACCCCCCCCCCCCCCCTCCACCAGGCCTTCCCCTGCTTAATTGAAATAAGCATTGTTAATTAAATACAGTATCATAATGCATCGTTTACATAAAATAAATACTTTTGGAAATGGGTTTTAACGTATATTATTCATCTATCAATGAAGAGTAAATTCTAATTTTATTTATAAAAGAAAAATCCAAAATGGCGGCTCCAGCACCCATCAAACAAAACCGTGCACGGCGTGTTTTGGTTTGCGCGGGGCGCTCCACAGCTCTGCCAATTTATTCGAAACAAATAAGAGTTGAAAATGGTTAAACGTGTTAAAATTTGGGGGCCTTTCCGGTTTTTGTTTTCAAAAAAAACTCTGAATAAAAACATGTTAGCCGTTTGAAGAAAAAAAACTTTTTTTGACGTTTTTTTTTTCCTTGAACGGACGAAAAAACTATTTGTAAATAAATTTTTGACAAAAAAATCGCTTTCTTGATGGCCCCGCAAATTGAATTTTCTTTCAATTGCGCAAATATTCATGTGAATCGGTTCATCCGTTGAAGCTGTAGAGCGCCCAGCGCGCTGAAAAATATTGTTACCAGAAAAACTCATATAAAGTTTTTGACAGCTTACTCCAGCTATTCCAGCACCATACAGTAGCCCTTCTTCTTCTCTCAAGAACTAATTATGCTGAATCTGAAGGTTAACGGCTTCCCGAATATGACGGAACCTCAGGTAGCGAAGAAAAGTTCTCCTCAGCAAGCGCGCTCCAAGCGCCTCAGCTACCTGTTTTCTAGTCGGCAGCGGAAGGTTCCGCACTCAACAGGCTGTGAATTCTAAAATACTATAGATATGAAAATATCCTTTTACCCACAAGTTCTAAACACTTTAAGGATGATAATTATGTAAAAACAAAAAAACGGAATTTTTATTGTCATGAACGGTAACCTCCCTTTAAACACAAAGGTTTTTTTTTTCTCAGAACAATACCATCAGGATATTCTCACTTGTTATTCCCGGAGACAAGAATGTAGGAATATCGACTGATATTAGTTATTTGTCTAGCTAGCGGGTTTTACCGGCTAATCTCGTTATACTATAGTTAAATACTTATTTGAACATTAAGTATGGAAAACGGTAAAGGCAGAATTTAAAAGAACCAAATATTGATTTTGCCTGAAATTATATGAAATAATTAAGCAGAATTTAGTCAGCACCATCGGTATAGGGCCGAGGTGTTTTCTCTGGGGAACATCAGAACATTATCGTGCTTAATTTCACCAGAAAGAGCTCATCTGAAAAAAATTCTTAGCGCTCACCAGAGTTGTCAGATTGTCGAACTCGAAACTCCCACAAAAATTGGAAAAGTCGGTCATTTTCCCCACATTTTTAATCTTAAATTCTCATCTAATTCCCATTCTATTAAAATAAAAAATAAATGAGTATAATAAAAACAAATCATCGTAATTCAAGGGAATTTAAAAAATGAAATATAAAATTTCGGAAAGAATACAATAAATATAATTAATAAAAATGTTAAAACGAAGATCAAAAAATTAATGATACAAATTTGTGGAATTGTTTAACTAGAAATGCTTTTTCGTTGGCACAAATTTCTCGCAACTAGTTTCGTCTGCTTGAAAACAACTGAAAATATTCTTTCTGATTCTGCAGTCGAATGCACAGCGTCTAATAAACTAAATTTAGTTAAAAAAGTTGAGTTACGATGTTTACTAATTAGGGCGACGATATACTGTTTAATTAAAGAGTGAAGAACCGAAAACAAAAATCTGAAGAGCTTCAAGGTTTTATGTACTTACTTTCAGCATGTATGCTTAAATACAGAGTTATTACATACATTTTGGTATTATGTAAAGTAACATAATTTCAAAATTCGAAAAAGAATTCAAAGGCCTCTAATATATTTGCATATCTTAGGGCTTAGTCTAAATTTGATAGTGAAATATGTAAGTAACATTTTTCACAGGTTATTCAACCAACAAAATAAATGTTCTTAGAAACTTTCCCACAGATGTACTACATCCAATATTAAATTTCGTTTTCCCTTTTCTGTAAAATTTGGTTGCAGAATTCCCATAAAATGGGAGAATTCCCACAATCTAGCAATGCTCTCAGTTCGATATAAAAGAACATAACATAACAAAAAGGCAGGAAACTGTGACTGTGATTCTATCGCATACCTTGGAAACACATGATAAGTTAGTAGCAAACTGTTAAGTTTATACATACTATATATAGTTCCTCTCGCCGTTTTTGAGTAATGGAAATACAAATAATTATAAATATCTTCCATGATTTTTGGAAGCCGCCTTTACGAATAAACAAGTTAAATAAAATACAGACAATGAACACAAGAGAGAAACTACACTTTTTGAATAGAGACGCAGGAGGACCATTAAAATCACCAGAGAAAATCTCCGTTAAAAATAGCTTGTCCATCAAGTACATACAAGGTTTCTTGTCTCAAAAGAAGAAACGGGAACTCTGTCAAATAATTAAAATTTCTAAAACTATTATCACAGTCAATGTCAGAAAAATCGGTACTTAAGTAATACACCAAATAGTTAATTAGATTGACACGACTGCAGCAGCAGTCATTTGCTGCCTTTGTATGCAACGTGGATATTTCTGTCATACCCAAGAAATGTCAATCTTCTGTTTGTTGCTTTTGTGTTGCTGTAATGCAATGTGATATATCCGACAGCCAAACTATTTTTGACTGTTGCTGTCAGTATTGTGCAATGTAATTATTGAATAAACAGGAAGCGGCCTTATCTATGAATAAAGTGTACGTGAATAAGCCACTTATGACATTCCTGAAAGTAAACATTTTAGAGTTCCGGTAGTTTATCAAACCTTTTTGGTTTTAATAAATATTGTAAATTTGAAATATTATTTCGAAAGCTTGAAGTGTATATTGTTATTAAATTTCAGTAGTTTGAGGAACTAATACATTTAAAGCTTCGCACTAACACATTTCGCGAGTGGCTTAACCCCCCTAGTAGAAATTCCTCACAGTTTTACCTTGTCTCTTGCTCCGCACGGAGCAGTTATTATGTAACCAATACTAATTTGATTGAAAAACATCAAGGTGTTTGCAATTCATGAAAAACATATACAAAATTAAGTCCCGATGAGCCTCCTGATGAGCATTCATTAAATCTCATCGAAGGGCTCATTGGATATCATGAAACTACTCTCTATATATACTAAACCAGCAATAAATAAATATTTATTCTTGTCATCACAGTGTCAGATGACATTCCTACTAGGAAAATTTGAATTGATTTTTGTGTTTTATTATCTTTAATTTATTTTAAATTAATTTTTTAATTTGTTTTTCCGCGGAAAGACTGTCGCTCATATGCTGAACAAAACGTTATGTCCATATCCTTACGCCTCAGCGTCGAATTCTGAAAAATATATGAAATCAATCGTAAAATCAGATTCTCATTTATGAATTCATCATGACACTCATTGACATACTCATTAATAAGCTCATCGTGACACTAATTCTGTACTCATCGAAGTGCTCACCTAATATTGTAAAATGCAGAGAAGCAAAGTATACATTTCTAAATAAGTGAAAGAGATGCAATATCTCATGCACACTATCTGTGAATAAGTAAATAAATGATTTTTTCCCGGTTTTGATTCAAACGCGAATAAATTTCATTAGGACGTTCATCTGATTACTCGTGAGGATCTCATTCATGAGTTCATCATGATTTGTCTACCAGAGCCATTGGGAAAAAGAGTGATCTAAGAAAGTTCCTGAAGCGCTTTCCTGGAAGCTCGCAGCTCTTCTTTTCTCTATCCCAGTTCATTGCTTTTTTACATAGGCATGTCCGGGGAGGCAAGTGCTTCACTGCTGTTCTTAAGAAGCGCTCTAGAATGTATGCTAAATCATGGGACACTTTCAAAAAACTTTATTGAACATTTTTGGATTGTCACATTGTGCTTCTTCCTTAATTTCATAAGAGGACTCAAGACTGCTTCCTGAGAGCAGTAGTCGGACGCTTGCCACTGTAAGCGTGGCTATGAAGCAAGGACCTGAGATGGAGAAAAGCAGCGACGCATACTTCCGAAACAGCATGTTGTATGAGTAGAAAACTAGGAAATTTGAAACAAAACATATAATAATATTAGCAAAACTTGGAAGTACATTTTTAATCACTCTGAACTTCACATTAAAGTTGAGAAATCCATAGTTTATATTCGTGGAAAATTGATGATGCACTTCTGCTGGAGGTCATCAATTAATCTTCTATAAAGCTTACTTCCAAGTGATGGCTATAAAAGCTCTTGAGTTACTTTCTTGCGCCTTTGTGTACTTTTTTGGATAGATCAGTGAATATTCTTCTAAAGAGCTTCCATACCTAGAGAAGCGATTAAATTGGGCTTCTCTTAGAAGCGCTGGTTTTTCGTCCCAACGGGAAATTTTCAGTCGATATTCCGATTTGTTTTTGTTTTATTCAATGAATCCGATTCAGCTTGTAGTAGGATCCTTGTTTTCATAATCCCTAAGACCTGGAATTGTTGCATATCCATCAACCTTGCTTTTCGAATTCGAAAATTTCCAGAGCTGATTATACTTACGTAAAGACAATTAAATAAAATTCAAACATCCAACTGTGCTTAGTAATCTTCAAGTCTGAAAATCTTGAAAAATTACACCTTTTTTGTAAAGTTATAGACATGGTATGTATAATAATTTTATGCATCAGATGCAGAATCATATGTATGTGTGCAGCATGATGATTTGATTCGGGAATGAGGAAAGCAATACATCTATTTACCTGATACCATGTTCAGTTAGTTGAGAGGACCAAGTCAAAGGCAAATGTCACATATTTCAAGATCATCCAAATCGGTGAGATATGTATAATATGTGGGGTATGTCCAATGTAACACGTGTGTTTTCACCTGATCGAGCCGTAACCTAGTGGCGGGGGGAGGGGACGAGGAGGTGATATTGTAATTATGTGTGCTACGGTAGCGAGCACTTCGACGTAGACGAATCTGTCTAAGTTTTACTGTACTTCCAAGTGGTCAGAATTGTGTTCTTCAAAAGCAACTACATATTCCGATAAGGCATGCTTCGGAAGCGAGATTTGTCCTGGTCAAGGATGACGTCACCACTTTGTCTACTTCTGACCCTGGTAGCAGCATGTTTTTGTCCCGCAACGTGTTTAGGTGGTTCCCCGTCGAATCAGAGATTTGGAAAAAAAAAACCTTATCTTTGGTTTCTCCTTGAGTTTTATACTCTTTAGGTAAGACTGGAGTCCTGAAGAGACATCGTGTGTTTCCGGGTTCCAGCGTGACTTTTAAACCACCGATAACTGTCCCGACTGGTGCTTCTGAGGTGGGGACGAGTGGGGCAGGACCCGGGTATTCTTGGGATACCTTCCTTGGCGCTGCGAATGGTCAAAGAGCACCTAATGGTGCGACTGATTTGATGGTTATATCCAATACAACAAACAAATATACGGTGGTTCGTTAATTTTTATTATAGTAATTGATCGACAGAGCAACTTGTTAGGGCGAGCAGAATCAAACTTACTTCTAATAAATTACAAAAACGGAATATCGTATGTATCCAGCCTTATTTTCAATGGAAATGATATGGGGATAAAATATGTAAATGTCGTCAGGATTGCCCACCTTTTTTACTTTTTCGCATAACTTCCGTTTAAGGAAGAATTTGGTCAATTCAAGCACATCTTAAGAAAGGTCTAGGAAAAAGGAACACTTTTTCTGAACATTGCAAATTGATTGGATGAAAAATGAAAAAAAAAAATTGACATTTAAAAAAGGTGAAATGCTGTCAAGGCCGGCCAGTGCTGTCTAGGTTGGCAAATTGACGAAATATGTATGCTGAAATGATTGAAAATGACCTGGAAAAATTAATTTATTGAAATAAAAAGCCGAATTTGTTGCATTTTTCTGTTTTTTTTAACAAAGTTTGAATGGCACATTATTATTATTATGCCGTCTGAATATTGGGTGAAAGATCGTTCCATATACGAATATGTAAGTTGGATGTGATAAGAACTTTCCATGAAAGATTTATGAAAAGCAGTGCCGCCGTTTGGAAATGTTTTCTGCTTTTCGGAAAAAACGGAGTACACGACTAACGAAATTAAAATCGATCATATTAAATTAAAATTTTATATTTGTTGTTAATGTAAGTATTTTTTAATTAAAATTTTATTAAAAGATATTCATCTTATTATCACTGGCGAGGCTATTTTGCCCTGAGAGTACCATGTAAAAAAATTTCTTGGTGCTTTTTTTTTCGGAAAATAAACAAAAGCACTTGCATAAACAAACTATGCTTGAAAGTCGCAAAAAACATAACAATACATATTAAGCTAAAAGTGTTAAAACTAAAAAAGAATTTTGATTGTGAAATACGGAGTTTTATTGCCGTTTTTCGTCGAACGTATTTAATCATCCATACCTGAAGAATATAATTTCTCAAGTTCTTCAAGAATCCAGTAAAAGTTATTACAATTATTTTTATCTCATTTTTAACCGACTTCAAAAAAATGGATAAGGCTCCACTCGACTGATTTCTTTTTATGGAGGTTCCCTCATATTTATGGTTTTTCTAAACCAATTCAATTTTAAAATTTGGTAAAGATCGGAAGAAAATCTTCGGACATGAAGAATGAACTCCACAACGGAGAACAATGTAGTTGAAACGTTGTGGAATTAACATTTTTTTACAAACAGCACAACGAACGTCTGCGAATACATTAACCCATTTCGCTCCAATGTTCTCATTTCAGACATTGTACTTTTCTTCAAGTATACATAAATGACAAATTTTGTACAATAAAAAAATTTTGGTTGGCAATACTATTTTTGCATGCTGCCCGCTACTTATTTCCTATTATTACGGACATCCCGTTATCAATATTTATTTGGGAATAAAAAGCAGTCGTTGTGGTGGAACGTTTTTCAACCCTAGAATATGAAATGCCAGTGGGCAAACTAACTTAGTCATTCCGTTTGTAACGCACAGAAATAAGGCTGGTAGAGCAAAATGGGTCAAATACTAATTCATAATATTGAAAATTATTTTTGTTTTTGTATTTCCCTCTATCCGTCAATCCGTCCGTCCATCTTTCTGTCTGTCTGTCCACCTTTCTGTCTGTCTGTCCTCATTGGAACTGCGTTCTCAAGTTATTTTCCACATGGTCTATTTAAAAAAAAAAAGGTTTAAGTTCGAAATTCGGCAAATCGGATAAGTCCTTCGTAGGGTTGCCATACAAAAATCTCGTTTTTCACTACATACATATATTTTGACACTGCCCGGGAATGTGTTAGTGGAGAGAGCTGAAATTTTGTACACGACGTTTTCATAAAAAGACTAAATACAACTTCATAAATATACTAGCTCGGGGAACCCCTGTTTGATCTTTCCATACGAATATTGTTGTTTTTTACATACATATACTGTGAAGACGTTTTTATCGTACTGAAAAGTTCTTCCGAATATAAAATCATATAAAATTGGTTAAACATAATCGTTTTTATTGCCCGACAAACTGTTTTAGAAATAGATGTGAAAAACACGTTAACAATCAAACTTGCATATTGTACGAAATTACACACATCTAAGATATCGTATAAGAATTGGTCTAAGACCAATTCTAGTTTTTGTCTTGATTTTTCTTATAATATAAATAACGATTTTTGATACAATCATTTCGGAATTTATAGTTTCTATGTCAAGAGAATTTTTGGTTTTAGTTTTAATAAGATTGACCGGCAAAAAAGTTCTTTCCTCACTTGCAGAGCATGTGGAAGGCACATAAGGCAGCTAATAAAATTTTCTGAATTGTTTTGATGTGGTATAATAGCTAAAAAATTATATCACAAAATCAGATTGAA
Source organism: Dioctria rufipes (assembly GCA_963924295.1). Taxonomy (NCBI): domain Eukaryota; kingdom Metazoa; phylum Arthropoda; class Insecta; order Diptera; family Asilidae; genus Dioctria; species Dioctria rufipes. Next base: position 33,908,619 of record OZ002742.1, read on the forward strand.
TGAAGCAAACGATACGAATATATCAAAGTCCTGCGCGTTAGATATGAATTCAAAGAACAACCCAGTAGTCGCTCTAGAAAACGCGGAACACGGTCATACCTCCGAAATCCGGAAATAAATAAAATATGCAAAGTATAGCAACAATTTTAAGCTACTTAGTAATTTTTATCTCTTTTTTTGACAATTCTTAAGAAATTTCTTATTCTTGGAATTATGAGGTTTTTTATGGAAAGAAAATTAACACTATCTAGTTATGGAGAATCGAAGTTGCTTACATACATACAATCTCATCTGAAACCGTATTGAAAAACAATTATTGAGAAGACTTCTGTTTGCTTGCATGATGATTTTATGTACATAAGTTTGTTTATCCCGGCTATATGTATGTAGTTGCGAAATTGGTGAACTTCCATTTGTTGAAAAATTAATTTGAGTATTGATAAAATTACTTTTGAAAGAAACGTTTAAATTCCCTCAAGGTGCAAGAACAATCCAATATTTTTAGATATAATTTTTACCAACTGACCCAATCATGAGGAACATAAATACATACATATGTATTACACAGTACATATTACATATCCCTATATCTCATCAAAAAATTTCAGAATAGTGTTTATACCGGTTTTATCTAACATTCTGCAAATATAAAGTACATATACATATGTATGTATGTATGTATGTATGCTCTGCTGTTTATATGAAACATTTGCAACTGTTTCAAAATCGTGACCAAGCTTCCGTGAGAGAGCCGAACTTAATTTCTTTGATGTTTTATTTACATTAAGCTGTAAGGTTTGCGGTTTGTTGGATAGCAGTAATTAGGCACTTAAATTGTTATGAAAAGGTGTCAGTTTGCTCACAAACTACAGAAATTTAATAATATAAAATGAGAAGTTGGTTAGATAGCAAGTAGTTTCCAAAGAATTGCGCTTAGTTTAGTAAATAATTTTCTTATGGAAAAAATTCCAGGAGACAATATTTAGAAACAGGATTTGCTATATACAGTTGCGATCAACTAATGAAGATTCCCTTTCCATAATGACTATATTCTTGTTTATGTTTACGATTTTTATTTTTATTTAGTCATGGAACTCTCCAAAAAGTGTTTCTTCTTCTTGAATTATTACTTGAGCAAAGCATGTGAGTTGTGAGTGTTATACGAAAAAAAATTTAATATTAAAACTTTATCTAATTTTACCAATTAATTAAGGCACTCAAAAAGTAATTAAACTTTTATTATTAGTTCACACTTTTGATTAACTATTTATATAAGGAATATACCTACTTAGTAAAATGGTATTGCGTTTCCATTATTTTTTATAGCCTCGGCACATCTTCGTGGCATACTCTGTCGATATGCTTGTTGCCAGTGTGCTAATGAAATGCGACTCGAGGCTTCTTAAATAATCTACCACAAATTATTGGAATTGCTTGGTTTTTATGATGCTATTGCTTTCTGTAATGTTCCCCATAGATTATCTATGAGGAGGATTTCGTGCAGGCAAATCTATTACATCAACAAAATTATCCCTAAGGCATTGCTATGTTTAGTATCATTTTAGTGCATATATTTTTATGTAAATGGCATATTATTGTTGGCATATCGTTGATGATATTGCATAACCGCGAGACTAACTAATGTCACTATGGCGTAAGTAAAAGTCAAAGTAAAATTTTCAGCAGACACTTAACTTTTTTTTTTTTTATTATATTCACAAAATTTTTGCTAGTATAGTATCACTCTAGGATATGATGAAAAATATCATATTTTTAGATTTTAGACATAAAATTGATAAAACATGTTGTAATTTCTTATCTACGTCATCATGAAATTGGATTTTACTACTCTATGCAGTTACGCGGTTATGATATTGCTAGTCTCATTATGCAATATCACCGACGATATGGTATGGTGTCGGTGCATTATGCCATTAATATTTATAATATGACTCAAAACACGAACTGACATAGCCCCTCAAATTATGATGGACTTGATCTTCAGTATCTGTAGTTTTTTGAGTTCTTAACTTTCTCTAAACATTCCTAATCCAGTCGCAAAAAAAAAAGAAAAATTAACTGGTAAAAGGCCATAAATTGGTGGAGACTTTAATTTTAGTATACTTTTGAAGATAGTAAAAGTCCTGACCTCTACGTCCAAGATTTCGCCAACTTGAAGAAAAAATGTGCTCCAAACCAGTTTTTTTTATCATATCTCGGTAATCGTTGATCCGACCACGATAAAAGTTATTATAAAAATTAAAGCTCATTAAATTCTGTTATACACTGTTGAATATAAATATATTTTTTGACTTAGGCTGTCATGAGAATCACACTCTCTGTTTAGAGCCTGTAAAAAAAAGATTATCAACAAAAATGATCAAATTTGTGCGTAATATTTCTCATACACATAAAAATTTGGCAACTCCTACTATTTAGTATTGTTGAATACACAGGGTTCAATAATATATGTAGACTGCTAGCAGCAGACCTTTCCCATATAATATTTTTGAAGCCAGCATAACTATGGGGGCAGAGGGGCAAAACAACCCAAATTACTATCATATACATATTTACGTCTCTCTCGTTTCAAATTTAAAACTACGCTTCATATGTAATTACAACTACAATGTGTAAAAATTTTGAATTTTATAAGAAAAGTAAGAATTTTAAAAATCTGGACCTATGTATATAAAAATCTCAAAAGTTTTTATGTTTCTTCACGAATTTCTTTTTCATGTTATTTCTTTTAAACTTGAAAAATAAATATTGCGAAAATTCTCTGTGTACTTTTTTTTTTTTTAATCAAATTAAGAGCTCCAACAATTTATGTGGTGGGCAACATTCTTTTGTGTAACGATATTGTCAACCTTTATCGATTATTATATCATTAGGTAGTCAGAAAAACGAAGGTAAGCGCAGAGGTAATGTAAGATTCTTAATTTTTCTTGGGGAGCAGCAGTTTTTGCATCATAAGAAATTAACGAATGAGTACCAGAATAGGTTTCTAAAATTGTCGACGACGAATGCTGGCTTCACTTTTTGCGAGCTGTCATCAGTCTATATATTGAAGTCTATGAGTGTATACGACCAGTAGCCTTTTCTATGAGGTTTTACTGAACTGGAGGTTGTGAATTTGCGGGGCTATCATCATCATCGATCACGAAAAAATCATCCCCGTCAAGCTCCCTCTCAACGGAACTCGCCTTTGCATCGTCAAAAGTAAAATTTAAGTTCAGATGTAGCGAGGCCTAAATTTTTTCTTAGAAATTCACAGTAAATTTCTTGCTTAGAATTTTTATTCATATTGGTGGCCGACAACGGGTTGAAACGTGTAATAACAGATTCAAGAGCACAGCGTATAGATAAAAATTGTTTCTGTGTTTACCGATGATACTAGTGAAGATATGAATAAAATGAATTTTACCTTTTTTATAGAGAATTTAATGAGCTTTAATTTTTATAATAACTTTCATCGCGATCGGATTAACGATTACCGAGATATGATGAAAACACTAGATTGGAGCACTTCTTTTTTCAAGATGGGGGATCGAGCCTACACTCAAGGTCTGGACTTTTACTATGCTGAAATTAAGGTCTCCATCAATTTATAGTTTTTTACCAATTAATTTTTCTATTTGCATAATTTTAATCTGGACTATTGCCGTTATATAATGCTTCTGTAAATGATTAAGTGCATTTTAAACAAAGCATCAGTTTCAATAATTTAGCTATTTTAGATACCGTTTTTTCTGATTTTTTAACATTTCTATCAAATTTCTTTCTTCAGCACTTCATTTAGGTCCTTTCGCCATTGTTTTCCTGACAAATATAGGCTGTATTTCTCTTGAATGTATTATGCAAAATATACCTTTTAGAAAATATTTTTTAATTATTTAAAATTGTTTTTAATACAAAAATATGCGACAGAAACTCTCTGAAACTACTACTGCCTTATTAGCTGACCCCAATTATCTAAATAGAATTTTCAGACTTTCCTAATCTTTTCTCTATCTCCCTCCTGCCATGCTGTGCTTTGTATCAAAAGGTATCCCCTAAGCTTGTCTTAATAATATATAATAAAAAAAAAAAAGATTTCAGCCGTATACGCGCCACAATAAAATTGTAAAATGTTAACTCACTCTTCAGAAATGGTGGAACTTCATGTACGTTTAGTGCACACATGTTTTTACAAAACATTCTGATTTAGAAAACGGCTGGACTAATTAGCTGGCCGCCACTGTATACCTAAAATGTTGAATTCGTCAGTTCAAATCAAGTCAAGTGCATTTGCGCCTTTCGAGCTCTTCGCTGTCTTCCTTCTTTGGATATAATTGATGATTTTTTACATCCTACGGATTGTCTTATTTAGGGCGTTGGGGCTTATCTTTGGCCCTCAGTTCGATTCGATGTCTTCTCTTTTCTTCTTTTAAATCCTTGGTTTGGGTGTTGTTCACTTCACGTGATGTTGTTGGTTACTCTTCTTCCTACAGCTGCTGCGCCACATAAACTGTAATAAAAATGATTTTCTCGCAAGAATTGGTTATTAGTTTGGAAAGGATTGGAAGGGAGTAAGGATTGCATATGTTTAGGGAGTTAAGGACTGGAAGGTTCCTATACTGGCAAGTTTTATCAGAGATATTCGCGGGCTCCCGAGGGGTTTATTTGGGATTACCCCCTGTAGTAATCCCCTTTAGTGTCATAGAAACTTATTCTACCTTGGAGGTATATATTTCTAGTATCAGGCTGTGCCAAAAGCAAGGGTGACAGGTATTTGAGATATTTGCCGGTATGAGAAGATCCACCAAGTAATTTATTAGTGGGTTTGGGGGATTTTCTCGACTTATTTTGATTTTTGCATGTCCATCTGTCTGTCCTCATGATAACTCGAGAACGCGTGTACTGAGAGAACTAAAATTTTGCAATTTGAACAAGAAGAAAAAAAAAAGGTAAATTTAAGTTCGAAAATGGACAAATCGGGTAACTCCTTCGTGGATGTGCTATACAAAATTTTCGGTTTTCACTATATATTTGAACACTGCCTGAGAACGCGTCAACGTAGAGAACTGAAGTTAATTTTGTACATGGCCATAAATATAAATGCAAAAACGTCCTAAATCGGGCAACCTCTTGGTGTTGGCACATAAATATTTAGGTTTTTTACATATACTGTGAAAGCGATCAGTCTTAGACGTTTTTATTGTACTGAAAAGTTCTTCGGAATATAAAATCCTATGAAATTGATTATAATCATTTTTACTGTCCGATGAACCGTTCTAGATATATATGCGAAAAACTATTTCAAACATCAAACTTGCACAACCATACGAAATTCTTTAGGGATTCATCTAGGGTATCATAAGAATTGGTCTTATACCAATTCTAACTGTTTTCCTTGTTCCTTTCTAAGGATTTTTTTTGTTTTACTTAACCATATTATTATTAATATGAAAAAAAAAGCTGACAATTACCCCAATTCCATGAGGTATAAAGATTCTACTATGAAGATTCGCTTGTAATTTGTTTGCTTCATTTTTTGACAATGCATTTGCCTCGTCAAATTTTCAACCTCGAAATAGCAACTTCAGTCATATGAACGATTCTTATAACGTTTCATTCACTATCCCTTTAATTACACAAGAGGATACATTTGATCATATTAATAGGCTTCCTAATGATTTCACAACGAGTCCTGATGGGATCCCTCCAGCCATTTTAAGTCTGGCAGCTCCGCTGAGAACTATTTTCCAAAAATTGCTCGATAGCAGTTGTTTGCCTCAGCTATATGGAAAAACTCTTATCATACCTATCCACAAAGAAGGTAGTAAAAGTGAAATTTCTAACTGTAGGCCTATTGCAAAATCATCTTGCATGCCAAAACTATTCGAATCTATCATATACTCTCAGCTATCAATTTCCTTCAAGAATTTGCTCTCCCCAAACCAATATGTGTTTATTTCGGGCAGGTCTACAACACTAACTTGTTGGAATTTGTCTCGGATACCATTGGATGGCTTGCAAAAGGCTACCAGACAGATTGTATTTATAACAGGCTTTAGTAAAGCCTTCGACAAGTTATCTCACTCCGTGATACTGTTTAAAATGTAAAAGTAGATAACAGAACATTCTAAATCTATTTCCGCCGTTCTATTTCTAGATTCTTGATAGTTTCGTCAGGCGTGCCTCAAGAGAGTCACCTGGGCCCGTTGTTTTTTATTTTATCTATTGACGGCATTATCTCTGTGACGACGTAAAGTTTTTCTCTCAGATTAAATCTGTTAACGATTGTGAACAAATACAGGGTTCTAATTTAGTACTCAACATAGATAAAATGTAAGGTTATGACCTTCCATAGGAATCAGAAACCAATCATTTATGATTATGCGTTCTCGAATTTCGCGATTCGTTGTGTGGGCTCTGTTTCTGACTCGGGTGTCAAATGTGACCAAGTATTGAATTTCATCTCCCAGATAAACTTCATGGTATCAAAGAGTAATTCTATGCTGGGCTTTTTAAAACCTTGGTCACGAGAGTCTCAAATCCTACTATAATATTGCGTTTGTACACATACTTTGTGAGGCCATTTCTTGAATACGGTAGCCAGGTCTGGTACACACATCAACCGTATTGAGTCTGTTCAGAGGAGCTTCCTACGTTTTGCTCTTAAGCATCTACCCTGAAATAATACATTAATTTTTCCCCTAAGAGGATCGCTTGAAGCTTTTAAATATGCACTCGCTTTAGAAACGTCGCATGGTTGCCGATGTAACTTTTGTGCATCAATATTCTTAAGTGGGAGTATTGATTCTCCGTTATTACTTAACAAAATCTCTTTCCGTGATAGTACGCACAATTTGAGGAGCCTACCTCTCTGGTCTAACTATAGCATGTACGAACTTATTGATCGCATGTGCATTACTGTTAATAATATGGTTGAGCATTTTTTTGTTGACGTTTCATGTTATTTTATCTGGTGTTTGGTTTATGTTTAGTGTAACATACTTTCACTAACACCTACTAAGTGATGAAATGCATGCATTGTTGACTGTTTATTTATTAAACGTGTCACTACAGCGAGCTTGTGTTAAGTTGGTTTTGATAGTCAAATTAAGAATAGAATAATCTAAAAGGTTAAGAAGAAACTAAACAAAAAATCAGAAAAACGTGTTTATCTTGAATAGTACTATCTTACTATCAAAAATAGCGGAACATGCGCACATTGGGGTTCCTCACACAAATGAAAATCGAAAATATATTATTTTATTTTTCCCGGACGGGAATCGAACCTAAACTTTTTAGAATCAGTCAATGATGGATAAAGAAGAATTTTAAGAACTTTTATTTTTAACAATTCTAAATCAATTAATAAATACAAGAAGAAAAAACAACCGCCTCGTCCGTGGTTTGAAACCGGGACCTTCCGCTTGCCAGGCGACTGCTCTTACCACTGAGCTAACGAGACAGATGATTTTTCCTCTTGCATTTATCAATTTGTTACTAGCCTACTAAGCCACGATTTGCTTTCAGCTGGCATTAACCAGTAACGATGAAAACGCACAAATAAATTGTAAATTCAATTTTTATTATTGAATTTTCCATTTTTATTGTTGAATTTACAATTTATTTATGCGCTTTCATCGTTACTGGTTAATGCCAGCTGAAAGCAAATCGTGGCTAGTAAGCTAGTAACAAATTGATAAATGCAAGAGGAAAAATTATCTGTCTCGTTAGCTCAGAAGTAAGAGCAGTCGCCCGGCAAGCGGAAGCTCCCGGTTTCAGACCCCGGACGAGGCGGTTGTTTTTTCTTCTTGTATTTATTAATTTGATTTAGAATCGTTAAAAATAAAAGTTCTTAAAACTCTTCTTTATCGAAAATATATTAGCCTACATTTCGAGAATCTAATGTTTGCCTATTTCCTCTATTTTCGAACGACATACAATACGTATGCAGTAAATTAAGCTTTAGATTGATCAGATATTATATTCACAGGATTTTAGCTGGATAGATTTAGTAGCCTAACGTCTACTTAAAATATGCATAAAATAATGATGAAAACTTTCATGGAAAAGGTTCATTATTTTATTTCAAAAATGACAAATTTACAAAACGTAAAAATTATTTAAAGTATGTGCCAAGATATATGTATGCCTAGAAGTCCAGGAATTTTTTTAGAAAATTTTCTACATTTTTCTGTACACACGCGACTCTCCATTAAAAATGAACTCGCTTAAGTATTTCGATATGCATAAAAGCACTCTTCTCCTCCTTATGTACTGTCTAGACTTATATCCTTTGTGCCCTTCACACTTATTCTTTGTGATGAGTGTCATTGGCATAGGCATTTTTCATATACGTATGTATATCAAAATATATATATATATACCTATATGAAATAGGAGTATTAATCCATCCAACGAAAATGGTTATCACGTCATAAAGTTCCGTGCGAACATTCATATATACGTAATATGTATGTACTTATGTAGTAACTCATTGATATGTGCATTTTAATTCTGCATCAAGGAAGCACTCTGGAAATGTAGGATGCCTGTCTATTCTACTTGACAATTTTGTAATGTAAATAAAATGTGCAAGAGATATGTACCTTAAAGACACCTTAAAGAAGATGAAAATGAATGTTTATCAAGGGACTTACATTTCTAATATCAATCCCTATTTTTTTTTTTTTTCATTTATACTATCTCCCTTTTCATCCTTCTCCTTTATTTTTTTAAATTCGCAATGATACTTTCTCCAGCGTTTTCTACACATATACATATATGTATGTATGTAAAAACCAAAGAGTCGTAAAACTTTATTTTGCAAAAGTTGGCAAAACTTCAAATATTCAAAACTAATTTAAGAGAATTCAGCTTAATGGAACTGCTGAATTAAGTACTTTTGAGGTGTATGAAAATTCCTTATCCAGTGGGAATTAGAATGAATGGCAAAGCGACCGTCGTAAATTTTTCCATAAATGGAAGTTTTGACTGATTTAGCCGCATGCATAACTTATGATTGACTTCATCATAAACGTTTTAGAGCCGTGAATAAATATTTTTCTCTTTTGAAAAGTTTACCTATTTATTTTTTATTAACTTAGCGACTTAATCTTGGTAGATATAATTATAAAGTTTTGCGGGCTACGATTTCGAAATTTTAAGTATTGAAGAAAAAATTATCCCCCTTACACCCTAGTCATAGAAATATTCTATATATATATTATAGGAGGAGGAGGAGAATCCCAGGTACAGCTGATTATACATATATAGGATGGTGTATCACTTTACAGTATCGCTGACCTATATTTTCTTGAAAATTTCCATAGTTATCGCATAAGTCTTAATAACAAAAGCTTTGTCGTTAGCTTATGGCTATCTTTTGCCGTAAGAAATGTCCTTGAAAAAAATACGTATTTACGTATTTTGTCTTCATTAAGGATATTTTTAAATTCTGTATTCAAAATTCTTCTCTTTACTTTAGATAAATAATAGAAAGATTCTGAATTCTGAGCGGTTTAAAGGCTTTTGAGTTATTTTTAATAAATATATTATTCTAAGTTATTTTTGTCGATACTCTATGGAAGTTTATTGTACCATTTGAAAGACTACCTCTTCGCTCATAATTCTGTACCCATTTTCACGTATATATTAAAAAGAACCAGGTTCGAAATTTCTTTTCTTTTTAATTTGAAGTTAAGTTTTAAGGAAATAACGTAATTACATATCATTTCCATAGACAATTATAGACTGAAAAAACATTCCAATTATTGGATTTTTGTCATTTTAAACTTGTAGATGAAAAGAGGGAGGTAAGGTTAGTTAAATTGTGCGAAAAGGGGATGTATTTCGAATGACATACTAAACTTTCATACAGGGTGTCTAGAAAAAATTATATATAAAGCGTTGTCCAATAAGAGGTGTTATTTTGATATTCAAAGAAAAATGCCATTTTTTTAGATAAGGAGTGGTCCAGAAAAAATTGACCCATTTATTTTTGTTTGCAGTAAAAACACTAATGGCAATTTTTTTATAAAATTTCTATATTTTGTTTCTTACAACTTAAACTTTAAAATAGAAAAGTTATTTCTAATACATTATTTGTTTTGGAAGAATGTTTTAACTTTGTTATTCAAGCCGCGCATTAGATTTAGAACAGTTATATTAGTAACATTTCTATATGCTCTTATCCATTTATTTCTGAAATCAACATCATTTTTGGCAAATTTCTTTGTTGTTCTAAGCTCCTTTTTCATTAATGCCCAGTACCTCTCTACTGGACGAAGTTGAGAGCAGTTTGCTGGATTGGCTTCCCTTGGTACGATATTGACCTCATTGGTTTTGTACAATTCCATCGTTGCTTTTGCGTAATGACTGGTGGCCAAATTTGGCCAGAAAATAACAGACCCTTGATGTTGTTGAATAAAAGGTAGAAGTCTTTTTTGAAGGCACTCTTTGATGTACACATTTGAGTTTATTGTTCTTTTGATGATAAATTCACTGCTTCGTAAACCGCAAGAACAAATCGCCTGCCAAATCATGTACTTCTTGGGAAATTTTGTCATTCCTTTTGTTGAAAATTTTCTGGATACTCCGCTCCGACTTTTTGCAGTAAAATATTCGTCACCTGGTATCTGCGAATAGTCAGCTTTGCAATAGGTTTCATCATCCATAGCGACACAATCGTATTTCGTCAGGTAGTTCTCATAAAGTTTTCTCGCTCTTCTTCTTGCTGTTTTCTCTTCTTCTTACTTCCTCAGCGGCACTTTTTGAACCTTATAGCTCCTTAATCCACAGATTTTTTTATATCTGTGCACCGTAGACTTTGATGTTCCTGCCAATGTCGCCATATCTCTTTCCGAAGTTCCCGGTTTCCGAGAATAAGTACCCTTCATCTGTTTTATGACATCTGGACGGGATGGCTCTGGTTTTCTACCTGACCCACGTATCCTTTCTATTGACAAGCCTGGCCTATACTTGGCTATTGTCCTTTTTACCGTGGAATAACTTGTATTCAGGTCTTTTGAAATTTTTAACAATGAAATTGTGGCATTTTCCAAATATTTGGACAAAATCATTTCACGCACTTCTTTTTCGCTTCGAGACATTTTAACTATTTCACTTCCAATACACGAATGATTCATATAAACTCAGAGTTCAGTATTTATGGAATATTTTAACAAAAAAATCCAGACCTGGATTATTGTAATTTTGCAGGTATAAAAAAAAACTTAATGGGTCAATTTTTTCTGGACCACTCCTTAAATGATGATCGGATCTTTATTTCATTATAAAGAGGAAGGTATGCCGTTAATAATGGAAAATAACATCAGCCAAATGACCACCACGACCACGCCTACAAGACCATATCCTTTTCATGAAGTTTTCCATAACCAAATCGCAAAGTGGCTGCCCTACGTCCTCGATAGCCTCACGAATTCCATCTTTGAGGTCTTGAATCGACGCTGGGCTGTTGGCGTAGACCTTCTCTTTCACGTGGCCCCAAAGGAAGAAGTCGTAAGGTGTTAAGTCACAAGATCTCGGTGGCCAATTGTGATCACCTCTTCGAGAGATAACACGGTCCGGAAACTTTTCCCGTAAAAGATCAATGGTTTCGTTGCTTGTATGGCACGTAGCGCCGTCTTGTTGAAAGTAAACGTTATCCAGATCAATACCATCCAATTCCGGCCATAAAAATCATTAATCATCTGTCGATAGCGCAATCCATTCACCGTAACTGTTGCTCCAGCCTCATTTTCGAAAAAGTAAGGTCCAATGACCCCGCGGGACCATAAACCACACCAAACAGTCACACGTTGAGGATAGAGAGGCTTTTCAACAATAACTCTTGGGTTTTCCGAGCCCCAGATGCGACAATTTTGCTTGTTGACGAAGCCATCGAGGTGGAAATGGGCCTCATCACTCAAGATGAGTTTTCGATGGAATTCCGGATCATTTTCATGCATCAAGGACCCAATCAGCAAAGACTCGACGTTGTTGATGATCGGCCGGCTTGAGTTGAGTTCTTGTGTTAACTGAACTTTATAAGCCTTAAGACCCAAATCTTTACTCAAAATACGGTGTAAAGACGTTTGTGGAATGCATAATTCTAAAGAACGACGAGGAATGGACAAACCTGGGTTTTCTTTAACACTTTCGGCTACAGCAGCAATATTCTCGGCTGTTCTTGAGCGACGTGCACGAATTTTATTCTTCACATCACTAACTTGTCCCGACAGCTCGCGTTTTTCTACCAATTTCTGTATTGCGGTGCGACAAGGTGCTTCACGACGACCCAAAAATGTTCGAGTTTTACGAACCGTCTCTGCCACATTTTCACCATGTTTATAGTGAATTTTAATAATTTCAATGCGTTGTTGAATCGTGTATCGTTCCATTTCTATTAATGGCGTAGTTTCTACTTGTCAAATGTCAAAAAATGACAGCTCCAAAAGTGACATCTACCGAAATAGCGGGCTAATTAAAATAACACCTCTTATTGGAAAACCCTTTATTATATTTTTGTTGGTTGGGAACGTACTGAAATAAAGGCCTTCAATTTTGGGTGCATTATTTACATAAATAATTGTAATATAGAGTTTTGCTAACCCTATTGTATGTTTTACAATTTTGTTTTAGTGGGCTTGGAATAATTTCAATAATGTAGTAAACCTTGATTTTTATTTACTTAGTCGGAAAATGATCAGTTCCACATATTTTTAATGTATTGAAGATAATTTTTACCGTTCGACAAACCGTTCTAAAAAGAAATTTATCGATCTAAAGAGAATATTTTTTAAACAAAAATAATTACGAGTATTCATATACCTACAAGATGGAAAAATATTGCTCTAATAGACCAGTTATAAGTTGTGTACTTTGTTCTTTAAATCAGTTTTACTAATCGGAATTTTGGTTCTCTGTAAAATTCTTCAAAGACCTTAGAAAATTGATTTAGCAGCGCAACTCCACGTCGAAAGCTAATCCTCTAAGCATACATTAATAACGGACCATTCTTCAAATCCTCGGACGCAGTATGTAATTATACAAAAGGACATACTCTTCTGTTCAAAGAAGAATGTCTGTCTAAGTCATGTAGACTCAGACACTCCCTGTCTGCCCACATATGGGCTATACCATAACCACAACGACTGTCCCATCAAGGGGGCCTTCTCCATGTTGAGGTGAATAACTCTACAATAGTAGAACTATCCAGGGCTCCTCAACCCCGTGCTTCCAAGTTAGCAATGTGGACTACCCAATTAGTATGGCCATAAGGCCATGGGTACTCCCAGTGGATCTTCATGCAGATCCTTAAACGAGACTGGTAACTCCGTTCGGGCTTAATCGTATTGGCACAAAAACACGACAGTGGACCACCTGTAGGTTTTGATCCACCCTTCAAGTTGGGAGATGATGGAGACTACAGCCAGTAATCTTAAAGCATACCAAAGCACTAGTTCCAAACGAGACTACTAGGTTGTATAGTGCAGACTTCACTATGAATGTTCCCATTCGTTAGGAATCAGAGTACCCGTGTTCCCTCAGCACGAAGCATGTATACAGCCTTTCTCTTGCTTATACCATCCCTTGGCTGTTTTGCGCATCCTCCTTTTGCAGCTGCCAGACTGGAAGACAGTAGTAAACTTTCCAAGTTATATTCCAACCCAATGTTAAGCTCGAGAAAATAAGCACCGGCATCGGCCCTCATCTATCGGTAAAAATTTGTTTAGAGCGGATCAAGGAAGGTCCGAAAAAACTCTCCCCTCAGACCACGACTGCCTATTAGGAAATATCAAAGAAAATCGAGCCAGAGGGTCTTCCGGTTCGAACTGACACACCAAAGACCAATGGGAAAAGCTCCAACCGTACTCCCAGCCTCCCCATGATCGCAATTTATACACAGTCCTTATGGCATCTGCCTGATTGACAAGATCCAGGAATGACAGGTTTCATAAGACCTCAAGAGCTGCTGCTGCATTGGATCACATGCAGTCTTTAATGCTTAAGCAAGCAAGCCTTTGCAGGCCCTTCAGTTTTCGATATGCTGTCCTCATACTTGCTCTATCGGCCATCAATATCATAAACAAGAGGCATACGAGTGCGTGAGTGTTACAATCGAGTTGTTATCCAGTGCACAACGTTCGGTTTCATACCCCATGTGCAATCAATGATTCTCTTGCATTGAGCTGAGACCCTCATAGCTGCGTTTAACTTTTCTTCAACACGCATCCTCCATGGAGAAAATTATTATTTTTCGTAAAGTACAAATTTTCGTTAAAAATCACAGTATTGAAAGAAATAATATTTCCCAGATATCTATTAACAGTTGTTTAGTTTCTTCCTTTTAAACCAATTTTTTTTTTTAAAGATTAAATTAAAACCAAATAAACCACATAAGATCCAGTTTCCAATAAAAACGAAACAAAAGCCGTATAACCCAAAAATGAACTGAATCCAATCTCAATTAAGTAAATACCATGAAAATACGACTTGGTCCGTACAGAATTTTGAACCATATTTATATAAAACAAAAGGAAAAGTTACAATCGGTATAAGCCCAATAATATTATACCCTAGATAAAAATAAAAGTTAAATAAAGTGAAAACCCAGAGTTATGTATGGCAACACCATGAAGGGGTTGCCCGATTTACTTCATTTTTAAAATATGATTCACTATTTTTATGAAAACGCTGTGTACAAGATTTCAGCTAGCTACGTCAATGTGTTCTTAAGCAGTGTCCAAATATGTAGTAAAAAACCAAAGTTTTGTATGGCAACAGCAAGTAAGGGTTGCCCGATTTAGTCCCTTTTTGAACTCATATTTACAATTTTTATAAAAATTACGTGTAAAAAATTTGAGCTTGCCACCTCTACGCGTTCTCAGGCAATGGTCACATATATATTGAAAAACAAAATTTGTGTATAGCAACAGCAATAAGGGGTTGCCCGATTTAATCTATTATTAAAATTTACTATTGTTATGGAAACACCGCGTACAAACTTTCAGCTTTCTACGTTGAAGCGTTTTCAGGCAGTGACCAAATATTTAGTGAAAAACAAAATTTTTCTTAAATTTAAATTTATGTACTTTTTTTTTTTTTTTTTTAAAAAAAAGCCCGTGTTCAAAATTTCATTCTTCTATGTAAACGAGTTCTCGAGTTATCGATTGGACAGCCGGACGGACTGACAGACAGACGGACTTACAACAATCGAAATAACTTCTAATATTATGCGTTCTAAAGGAATAACAAATTTGAAATACTCTATTATTGCATAATTTAGGGTATAAAAAGGTAGGATTAAGCTCAGGCGGAACTACAATAGACGTATACGCCCTTTAATTTAACAAGAGTACACAAATTAACTTTAACTCGTGTGATGGGAATTTTCGTTAAGTTTCAATATCCAATTTTCAGTAAGTATAGTGCGCTAAGAATCGCTCATTCCGTAAGAACGCGATGTGTCCAAACAATTAAATTATTACTAAATGATTAAAAGTGCAATGTAAAAATTAAAATGGAATAAAAATGGTACTGCGATTTAATAGAAAGCACAAATCTTCAATTAAATCAACTTCCACTTGTCAATTTTTTCACTTTTACCACTTTTTAAAATTGAAATATATTTAGGCTACAAATATCAATTTTTCGTAAGTAAACCTCAGTCTCGTTTAATTTCATAAAATTATTTACTTCTATTGTAGTTCAGCCTTTCATTGTCGGGGTTCGGATATTCGTTTAATTTGTCTGTCAAGTCATACTTTCAAATACTATTTAATTTCCAGGCTTTGATAAATGTTAAAACAAAAAAAAAAAAAAAAATCATTACCTCCAGTTTTTTCTTCTTCTCTCAATTCCCTATTTCAAAATGATTATCAGAATAAAATTGAAACGTCATTATAAATCAAGTTATTTAGAAATTTCATCACGCTTTAAATTAATTTCATAATCTGATGAGCTAAGACTTGCTTGCAATGCTCAACGCAAGTAGCATGCCAATGTAAATACCCTAATGTGAAATTATCATTCTTAGAAATTTCCTCGATAAGTTTTCATCAATATTATTTCCGGTTATAAGTGCTATTCTTTCGTATCAAGAACTTATGCAATAAAGATTATAGCTGGGAAAACACTGATGATGTGCAGAAGTATAACTGCATAGATGTGCATTTATTCAAAGTTTTGATATTATTAAGAATTTGCATATTCAAATAAAAAAAAAAGACGTAAGAGTTTATTCAGGAGGAACATTGTAAAATACATTTGTTTGCTGAAACTATTTTCAGGTTGTGAAGAAGAAAATCCATTACAAGTAAACATTAAACAAATAAGAATTTACTTCCAATCATATAAAACTCCTATATACATATGTAATATGAAAAATAATCATAATTGTTCCGTTAAAAATTTTTTCTCGTATTCGCACAAAATGACCAAAGTCGAATGTTTGTTCTCAATTTGTTATTTTTCTTTAAACTTTTTTTATAATTAGTTAAAATAAACGAATTCGGTTCTACATCTCCACGAGTGGAGAGATGTTCAATGTGTAGATGAGAAAGAATGAAGAGTTTCACATGTAGAGCTTAATCAATTTTGAAGTTATAAACAAACAGAAAACCTTCAACCCCATGTAACCCTTTTTTGCTTCTCACCTCAAGACCTATCAAACAATGTCCAATCAACTATCTTATACAAAACAGCTTGTATATATCTATTCCAGAAAGAATAGCATTGGTGAAAGTACTAACTCCTGCGGTACACCACTGCTGAGCAACGAAATATTGGATTCTTATGATCCACCTTAACGCTCCTTGCTCAATTCTTCCTGTATCCTTATCAGCTAGCACGCAGATCTTAAAAATATGAAACTATTCTCAATCAAGTCAAGCGTGTAGAATGAACAACAGTGTTGAAAGATTTTGGAGGAAAAGATTTAATGAAAATTTTTTTTTACTATTGTGCTTGAGCTTGTCCGTTCTTGTAAGAGTCATCTTGAATAATTTAAGTGCGTGCTCCGGTTGGGTTAGCACTTGTCCGAGAAAATAATAAATTTCTAATATATAAAAGGGCAGAAAGGCAGTAAGTGGGTTATCATAAAAGTAGAATTGGCTAGGGTTAGTAATTTTCATTTCAGGGACGGGTAGTATATTTTAATAGTTACCAGTATCGTCAATAAATGCTGCAACTAATTGTAAAAGGTGAGCAATTAAAATTACATTTAATTAACATTAATGGTAAAATGAGAGGCTACATTTATAGGAGATCGGATCAGATTGGTAGGTACCTACAAGTATAGATAAATAATTTCATTTGCGAATCGCTAAAATTATCGTTACCACAATAGATTTATATTCACTTTGGATACATTTTAATTAATCACATTTTGTCGAAAAATAAAGACAAAGTGAATCCGAAGTGATACCACCAATGTGATACAATGTTCTGTCAATATTTGCTCCCGCTTAAGGTATCGTTTTCATATCTCATTAGAATTCACTAGCAAAATTTATGTTTCACTTTGTGATATTTTTGTGATTCGCAACTTGCAAAGCCAGTTTTGCTGCTATATCGCTGTGATCTGTGAAATTGTGTTGCTAGTTTATCGCTATTGTTATAGCAGTCGTTATCGCGGCGGTGTGAATCTTTCTTTATAATTGTACATAAAATCAAAAACCCTCGATGTTGGCTCGTCTGTCTCTCTGTACGTTTGCCTGTTTGCACTAAAATTAGTGAACACTTTGACGTATCGAATTGAAATTTTAGTTATAGCTGTTTTGATTACAGCACAAGTAATACAAATTGTAATTATAAGATCAAAATTAAATAAATCGGGCAACCCGTTTGTACATATCTTTGCCGTACAAACATTTTATTTTGTCATGCTCATTGAGGAAACGGTCGGTTGAAGATTTCCTCAACGTATACTGAAAAATTTTCCACAACGTAAAAATTATCTATAAAATTATAGTCATTTTTGCCGTATGATCAATTATTTTCGATAAAATTGCAAAACCGATTTTACCAAGCTTTGAAGCAAATCTTCATACAAAGGCATACCTTTGTGTTGCGTGCAAGCATTCAATGTGCAAATTTTCATCTGGGTATTAACAATAATAATTGGCCTTTTCTAGTTTTTTTTTAATTCCATTCTATTTATAAAAAAAAATATTATGTGTATGTAATTGAAAGCATTGTATAATTGCCGTGCTGATTTCAATCAGACAGAAATTTGTTCTAGAGCTATCATTTGAAATTATTTTCAGTTCCTACGGATACCAGAATAGGGTGGCTACATGGAGATAATTAAACCATCGAAAGTATCAGAAAATACTGAAAAATTCTGAAAGTTCAAAATTCATGGAGACTTCGTTTGAAGATGATTTGTATTTTCGGGATTATGAACCCAAATCTAGTATGCATGTATAATTAAAAAGAATTTTGAGTAAATACTCAACACTAAAAAAAAAAAGCATTGAACCGCGATGATAGTTCCCAGATGGACGAAGATAGGCCCCATTTCCCATAATATTTGATTCATTTCCATCCTATTCGGGACACCCTTATAAGTATATCAAACTTAAGACAATTTTAGAAGTACCTAAACACAGTAGGAAATAAAGAGATTTTTCGTTTTTCAATATGTCATTATTTTTCAAAATATATTTCCTGAAATTCTATAGTTTTTTCCATTCTCTTAACTCAATCCTCAAAGCATTGTGACCATTTTTCTGATTGATCCTCCAAAACTAAGTTCATTATACGCGTCAAATGCTGCCTCAGGTGTAGAAAAACGTAGACCTCGATTTTGATTTTATAAAAGAGAAGGGAAAAGTAAGAAATCACTTTGCGAAAGGTCTAGTCTGAATAGTAGATAAGTCATTAATTCCAATTTTCCCATAAAAATACAGTTATTCTGTGTGTTGTATGTGATTTGGACGTGCATTATTATAATGCAGAAGTATCTAAGTTTTAGGACTATACTTTGCAAATAGGAAGCGGTTTATCATTCTTTCCTCATTTGGAAATGTTCATTCTGTCGACTGTCGCTTGTTCTTTGCCTAATTCCTGAAAGCAACTTTCGCCACATGACGATATCATATACCAGGCGCGTATACAGGGGGAGGGTCGCAGGAGGGGTCCAGTCTGTGGCGACAGCTTCGCTCGTAGCTCTTCGTCTTTGAAACCAGAACGATACAAACAGTTCGCGAACGATACAAACAGTTCGCTTCAATCAACAGAACAATTTGTTCTTCCAAGTATATGGAAGTTCTAGAACAAGGTACGCAAAAGAACACAGCTATTGTGTCGAAAAGTCATCTATCATTCCTATCACAATACTACATATTTATTTTAGTGTTTGATTGTTTAGGAAAAGGCACGCAATGCTTAGCAGCCCGGTTATTATGATGCTTTTATATTTTTGTTGCACCGATTACCACGCCTATACACTGTAAAAATGTGAACAATTGTTGCCACAAAAATTAGGTATTTTTCCCTAAAATGTAGTGAATATTCCATACCATTTTTGAAATACTCCCTACATTTTAAGGAATATTTCCTACATTTTTGGAAAAAATGCCTAAGCTTTGTGACAACAATTGTGCACATTTTTTACAGTAAGTATAGATGAAAAAGCACACAATTTCGAGATTTGAAAGTATTATTGTTTCCAAGAAATTTGTCAGCGATCATAAATTTTTTTTACCTATCTAATTTTCCGACAACGTATAGCGACCCGTTGGTTTTTCATAGCAACACTGATTCAAGCCCGAGTTGTTCAAAATTTTTACGTTCGTAGGGAAGCATTAATTTTTTCTTAGAAATATACTTGCAAATATTGTTCTTAAGAATTTTAATAAATAACTATTCACCGACAACGGTCCAAACGATATGGTGGATTGATTCTGGTGGTTCACTTTCTCGGTTCCAAAGAGTTATAATGATTCAGGTGCCTTGGCTGATCTTGGTCGTTAAAGATATTTATGAGCGTTGGCAATTATTCATTTTGTTCTTAGACATTTACTTGAAAATTTTATTTTTTTTTCGAATTTTTATACACTATTGGTGGCAGAAAACCATCAGCGGGATTGATTCGAGTGCCGCTAAAATTGATTCTACAATTTTTCTTCAGAATTTTTACCGCAAAACTACAAAAGTAAAATTCATTCACTTTCCTATGCGGTGATTGGCGTTGCTCTGCTTGTACTTTTGTATTAGTTCAAGTAGTGTTGTTTAATTTAACTTCACGATTACTTTTAATTTGTAACAGAAGGACAAACTTGCTATATTAGTTAGCGATGGAGGTAGAAATAGTAGTGAAAATGTAAAGCGGAATACTGATAAGACCATTGACAACTTTTTTTCAGAAGAAAGCAAGATCAGTTAAGTTCCCATCAGAAGAAATAGTTAATAGCACTCTTACTCCCATTCTTTTAAATGATTCACAAGCTGCACCCGTGACAGAATCGCTTGGATCAACATTTATTTCTACAATCTCTGCACGAGAAGGCGTATCTCGTTATGAGTCCTTAATGTCCATCCTGAAATCGACATTGATGTGGATAATATTATCGATAGCTTTTCCAAATCAAACTGAAAATTGGATTTTGTCGTAAAATGTAAATATGATTAAAAAATAATTTTAAAAGCGACTTATTCCGACTTTTTCCTCCCGCTCGAACATTTTAGTTGTGACCCACCCTAGGCAGCAGGTCTGCATACGCGCCAGTCATAAACTGTGTTTGAACTTCCTTGTTGAAATCTTTTAAACATTTCTCTGCATCTGCACCACCTAACACGAGCGTAATTTTGTTGGAGGGCTCTTCATGTACACAAAAACTTGCTGTATATAATCTAAATACACTCGCACGAGATGGAACCTCATTTCCAAATGCATTTTGCAATCGTTGCAGATGTTGCTACTGCTAATTCTACTTATAAATTTTAATTTTTTGATTTTTAACGTGGTATTTTTCACTTGAAATAAGCAAACTAATACAAATGTCAAGAATTTTTCTACGATACAAAGTTGCCAACAATCTAATCCATTGTTACACTCCTTGTAAAGATCTGGAGTACAATGTATCGTCTTTTAACAAGGAAAAGATATCAACTTTCTGTCTTCACTAAAATTGAAAATTTTTCTTTTAAAGGATATCACTAAGAGGATTGCCAGATTGCTGTCCATTCTTTAACACAACAACGAGTTGCTACTTCTTGACAGTTTTTTTCTAATCTACATCAGCAATTAGAGACTGAATTCGCTCAGTAAAAAGTTTTTACATTAATACGTAAAAAAGTTTTCAAAAAAAAAAAAAAATTAGTATCTCCACATCTCAAAAGTCAATACAGCCCTCGTATTTTGATGAAAACTAAAAAAAAAATCTTAATTTAACCAGAGTCCGAAAATAACCATTATTTTAAATTTTTCACACAAAAGCACATCGATATAATAGTCGGATCTTTAACTGAGTAGGAACAATCTTCTCACATTAAGTAAGTGAACCGTATTTCTGGCGTAATTAAAAAAGTATAACCAATAAAATAAAAATTACACCTTAATGGTAATTTTTTTTTACTATATTTTGGTTATCGGATAACCGTTATTTCACAATTTTTTGTTTTTGTTTATGAAATAAGTGCGTTATCGACAACTTTTTTAATTCTTCTTAATAAATAAGAATTATTTCTCAATTTATTTTTATTTGTTATACAATAATAGCATAGGTAAATGTCCAGAATAGACAAGAAAATTGCGAATTAGTTGAAACTTGACATAGACAAGTTGGGTTTCTGTCTTTTACGCTAGATGTCTCTAATGTGACTTGTGGTCTAGGTCTAGGATAATTTTATATGAATTTTCATACTTTCAGGACACAAACCTACGTATAGTAAGTTTTATTGCTTGCAGGTTCGCTAGTATCTAAATTGAAATTTTTGCTGAGTACTGACTTCTCTTAAGCCTATATAAATTAACCGAAACATTTTCCATTTTCTTCGCACCGTATACCATCAGAAAAAAGGGTTTCACCAGCCTCTCTCTTACTTCTGATGGGGATTGAATTTTCATCATTGAAAGTTCTCGCTATATAAGCATATTGAATTTCTTTTTGCAGGATTTTAAAAATTTTTAATTTTCCTTTCTAAAATATACAAGAAGTGGTATCACAACCACTGAATCCATTAGCTAGTAAGATGGTATTTTTCATACTTTCGTGTGATTTTTGGATTTCTGCCAACGAAAAATTTTCCTTTTAATTTTGCCCGTGCCTGGCTTTATGAAAAAGATATATTTATATGCTTGTGTTATTATAGTGATGAAGAGAATATGGAGATCAACGTCCTCGCCGATGTTCGTCCATTATTCGACATTTCTGTTGCTGTTTAACCAATAAATGCATCATCCACTTGTTTTACAACGAATTCTTTATTTTGGAGAAATTTCGTTAAAAATGAAAGCAATCCGATTTTGTTCTGATCATTTGACGAAAATTTATCTTGTCATATCCGTTATGCCGGTGGGGAACGCGAGGGTCTTTATACCTGTATTTAGGGTCGAACACACTATGTAATGGTGTGTATATTGTTGTATGAGTATGCAAAGACTTCGCAATACTCTTGAATATTTGACGAATTTCGGTGCAATTTTCCTATACTATAAGAGTTATGAATCAACTTTTATAAATAATTCTTCTAAAAGTTTTTTTTTTTGTTTTGCTTTTTATTTTAGTTATAAATTTTCTCAATTTGAATTTACTATTTCAGTTGATCCACAATAATTGGGTACACTGGTCGACACGATTTCTGTCATATAAATTGTATTAAGCTATTCTTATAAATTTTTGCATATTAAAAACGAATCCGATATTCGAATTCTCCTAACCCTTATTATTGAATTATAAAGGGCATCGATAATTTTTATTAGCTGTGTTCTTTTGTTTCCGCAGAACAACAGAGCAGAAAAACAAAAGATACACAAAAAAACGCCTCATACATTTTCATAGAAAGATTTAATTGAAGCAAACAGTACAAATGGTTCTCGATAGAACAATTTGTTCTCTCCAGTATATGGGAGTTCTAGAACAGGGTACACAAAAAAACACAGCTTATATTTCATAATCAAAAAGAAGATATTTTGAAATAATGGTAAAGGGTTAACAAAAAAAAAAAAAGTAAAAACAAGAAATAGTCGAAAGATAACTATTATTAGTGCAATTACGTTCCCTGAATTTAACAAATTTTCACTAATATTGAAACAACCCAACAACTTTATACGGCAACAACTATAAAAATATAGTTTTTATACCCGTTCGTAACACCTAGAAAATATTATGGTGTAGCGCAAAATGGATTGTACACTCATGCATAAAATTAAAAATTATTTTGATTTTTGCATATCCGTCCTCACTCGAAAACTCGGGTACTTGGAAAATTGAAATTTTGCATATGGCCTTTAAAAAAAAAAGTAAAATTATGTTCGAAAATAGGACAAATCGGGTAACTCCTTCGTAGGTTTGCCATACAAAAATTTCGATTGCACTACATATTTTGACACTACCTGAGATCGCGTCAACGTAGAGAGCTGAAATTTTGTTCATAGTGTTCTCATAAAAATAGTAAATATAATTTCAAAAATGGACTAAATCGGGCAAACCTTTCTTGGTATTTTCATATAAAAGTTTATGATTTTTACGTATACTGTGAAAACGTTAAGAGGAGTCAGTACCAAGATTTGCAAGTTTCATACATTTTTCAATGCGAATTTCTAGCAAACTATTTGTAGCAGAAAAATGATTTATATCTTAAATTAAAGGTAACGAAAAGATCTAGTAAATAACGTCGAGAAAAATAAAAAAAAATGTATTAGAATGGAGATATTAACTCGGAAACTTGTAAAAAATAGTAAAAATTGATTTTTTTCAAATCAAATTCCTCTTAGTAGGTATTCTCATTTCTTTATATTGTGACTATTTTAGAGAGATAAACCCTAGATCTAGCAAATAACGTCGAGTTTTTTCATTTTTAGTGGCGCATTTTTTAATGGTTTAACTCTAATAGTACTTGTTTTCTCTCTCGATATTTCACCGACAAGAAATTGCAATATTTCGTTGAAAGTTTTAGAAATATAAAGCAATATAGTATATTTAACAATTATTTGCAAAATAAAACTTAGGAGAGTTAAATCTCTTTAAAAATTTTCAATTTCTTTGAACTGCAAATTTTCATTTTTGTCTTAAATTTTCGCATATTGGGTTTCTGTCTTTTACCCTAGATGTCTCTAATGTGACTTGTGGTTTAGGTCTAGGCTAATTTTATATGCATTTTCTTAAGAGGAGTCAGTACTCAGCAAAAATTTCAATTTAGATGCCAGCCGAGCCTGTAGGCAATAAAACTTACTATACGTAGGTTTGTGAATACATATAAAATTATCCTAGACTTAGACCACAAGTCACATTAGAGACATCTAGCGTAAAAGACATAAGCCCAATATGCGACAATTTAAGACGAAAATGAAAATTTGCAGTTCAAAGAAATTGAAAATTTTTAAAGAGAATTAACTCTCCTAAATTTTATCTTGCATATAATTGTTAAATATACTATTTTGCTTTATATTTCTAAAACTTTCAACGAAATATTTCAATTTATCGTCGGTGAAATATCGAGAGAAAAAACAAGTACTATTAGAGTTAAACAATTATAAAATGCGCTACTAAAACTGAAAAAAACTCGACGTTATTTGCTAGATTTAGGCTTTATCTTTCTAAAATAGTCACAATATAAAGAAATGAGAATACCTACTAAGAGGAGTTTGATTTGGAAAAAATCAATTTTTACCATTTTTTACAAGTTTCCGAGCTAATATCTCCATTCCAATGCATTTTTTTTTATTTTTCTCGACGTTATTTACTAGACCTCTTCGTTACCTTTAATTTAACATATAAGTCATTATTCTGGTGCAAATAGTTTGCTAGAAATTCGCATTGAAAAATGTATAAAACGTGCAAATATTGGTACTGACTCGTCTTAAGTCCTATACAGTTTTATTGTACTGAAAAGTTCTTCAAAATATGAAATCCTATGAAATTGGTTATAATCATTTTTTCTGTCCAACGAATCGTTCCAGAAATATGTATATTCGAATAACCATTTCAAAAATCAAACTTGCACAGACGGGTGGGTTCCTACACAATTACATACGAGTATTCATCTAGGGTATCATAAGAATTGGTCTTACACAAATTCTATCTTTTTTACTTGTTTCTTTTATAAAAGAACTCTACTAGAAAATGTAAAGCTTCGTTATCTGAATGAAATACCCTTAAACATTACTTTTCCGATGTTTTATTTATTTCGACAACCTCCCTTCCATACGATTAGTGGATCCACCATATACACATACATATGAAGAACCTTAAAATTTATTTATTTCCTGGAATATGATCCTGTTACGCAATGAAGCGAAGCAACATTTATGTATATATCTTTCCATTCATATTATACCTCTAATGTTATTTTACAGAGGAGATTTATTACATAGTGTGCTGCGCTACATAGTATTGAGCTAACGAGAAAAACAAACTGAGATAATCGAATTTCACTATACTGTGTGCTACATATAAATTGAATTAATCTCAGTACATTTCTGCCCCCCAAAAAAATGGATATGCATTACTAGCCTGAGTCTGGCCAACTTTATGAATTTTTAATCAACCTAAAGTCTATTGACAGTAACACGGGCGTGGAAATTGCATTAGATGATAATTACATAGATCCCAAGTGAGTTAGTAGCCTCAATTTAAAATTCAGTTACTAACTTCTAATTCCTAATAATTTACGTCCTCGATGTTGGTTTGGTATAGTAGAAACCTTTAATTCTTTAAGCCTCCCCCGTCCTTCTCTTAATGGATTATTTACGTGCGTATCCTCAGCTCTTTATCATGTGGTTTTGGCACAAAAAGAGGAAACCAATTTTGTCCCTCAGTCAGTTTCATATTTCAAATTTAAACTTGTTCTTTTCCTTTTAAACCGCCCGGCCCAGCCCGGCCCGGGAAAGAGCTGCTGGCTCTTTATGTATCCAGTTGAAATTCTTTCCGCTTCTTAGTCTTACTAGGTAGGCTTTTTTTAACTCTCATTTATTATGATGTTTCGTAATTTTGTATAATTTGTAACGTTAAGAATTTTGCGACAGATAAGATCCGCAGTTGGGTTTTAATATCTAAAGGAATTTCCCAAAAGCTTTTTGAATTTTCATCTTCCGGCAGCGGCGGCAGCGTCGAGCGCGTGTATATACACGTAGTACTTCCTATTGATGCTACTTTATGTATATATTTTTGCTGCTCAGCTGAGGTTCCGTTTGGTAATGCATTAAGTACCCACAAAGCTTTAAAGCACTGCTGATTTTTACTCAAGTTCAACATTCGCTCGGTGTGTCAGTACCATTTGCCTGTAATATAGAAATTGAGTGAAAACATAAGCCGGGACAGGGTACCTACCTACTGTATATGCGGTTCTACATAGCTCGTGTTCAAGAATGGAGACAGTTGCTGACACAGTTCCTTGCTAGTTGCTGCGTGGAATGTTTAGCCAGAGCTCATGGCGGGATTTTCATCATTTCTTGGTTGCTGCGACACAGTAAAATTCGCGTGGTGTTATTAATTAATCATTTTAAATTTGTCGAAACGTTGCTAATAATATTTTACAAAAAAAAAAAAAAAAAAAAAAAATTATAAAATCGTATATATGTACATACCTCGAATATTAATAATAATTTTAAAGTGTCTCAATTTTCTGGGTTAGACGACAAGTGTGTGTGTCGAGTGTGTGCGCTTTTGTGTATATAGTTTGTGAATAAGAAATTAATTATTTTTTTTTTTTAAATGTGTGAAAAATATATGAAAATGCCAACACTGGCCATTGCCGGTATTGTGACTACAATTATTCTTGTTTTAATTACAGGAATCACTTTAGCTATAAAGCTAAATAATTCGAATATGATTAGATTAAATGAAAAAGTGGTTCGGACAAGTGTTTCAACAAGTACTGAAGAGAATATAATTTATGATGAATATACACGAAAACATCCGAAAAATATTTATCGCGATAATCCAAAATTGCCTCTTCTTCAACCAAAGGAAGAAGATGAAAACCACCAAGGAGTAGTAGTAGAAGAACAACAAGAAGAGGCTATTAGTAGTGAAAGGATAGAATATTCAACGGAAATTAATTTTAAATTGGAGCCTGTTATTCTTAAAAAGCCGGAAAAGCTTACGTTAAGTATTAGGGAACTCAATCCAAGTATGATAGATTTCGAAAAGAGAGAAACTGTTAAGCAGGTAAGAGTAATACCTACGACCTATGAGTGAATATAAATTTTTAGATTTTTGTATAGATAGAAATATTTGTGCGTTGATTCATGTTGGATTATGATTCATTATGAAGATTCATGATTCAGTGATGGTTTTTCCTCTTACACCTGTTGTAATGATACTAAATTAATTGTTTTGGTGGTAGATATACAGTTGGTGATAGTCACACTTTGAGTTTTTGTCAGTTTTATGGAATTTTAGGAAAGTACATAAATGAAAATTCCACATTTAATAAAATTACTACAAAGTAAAAAAGAATTGTTAAGTATTTTGTTGTTCCATCCTTGGCATTAAGTATTTCATTAATTCTATGTAGCAAACTCTCAATACAAAAATGTTAATAAGTTTTTTTAATATCCTCGTCGTTCTTCAATATTTCTTCAATGTTTTTTTTTTATACCCTGCCTAGATGAAATCATACACACAGAAATAATGGTGGTAGAACAAAATGAGTTGAACAACCACGCATATATTATTAAAAGTTATTTTTTATTTTTGCATATCCGTCTGTCTGACTGTCTGTTTGCCCGTTTTTATGTCGAGAACGCGTTCATTTAAAGTGGTAGAATTTTGCACACCACCTTTTTAAAAAAAATTAACTTTTAGTTCCAAAAATAAACCAATCGAGCATCTCCTTCTTAGTGTTGCCATACCAAAATTTCGTATTTCACTATATATTTGGGCGCTATCTGAGAACGCGTCAACCTTGAGAGCTGAAAATTGGTATATGGTGTTCTATTTATTTATTTCAAGTATACACAGAAAAGTAAACCACAAGTTTATTTAGGTCATTTTGAAGATGTAAACAATATATCAAATCTCTAATTGGTAAGACAAATTTCAGGTCATCAGCGTATAAAAGGCATTTAGCGCATCATTGATATAAATTATAAACAATAGTGGGTCAAAATAGCTGCCTTGATATACCCCCGATTTAACTAAAAGTTTATACGAGATTTAACAAAATCAATTTTTACACACTGCGAGCGTTTACTTAAGTACGAATTAATCGTTCTAAGAAAGGAGGAATGCAGATCAAGCAGATCAATATTAACCTGGTTAAAAGCCTTAACAAAGTCAGTATAGACGAAGTCAAGTTGCGCATTATTTTCAATTTCGTCAATACAAATTTTTTTTAATAATACCAAGTTGGTGTTGAAGACTTACCCTTCATGAAGCCGTGTTGCTGGGAGCATATCATTTCTTTTATGTGCATATGCATCCTGTTCATTCACGCAGTTAGGATTTCGTACCCATTGTAAGAAAAAATTACTGCATTGAAAGTATCGTCGCTGTTTTACGTAATTTTCCGGTAAATGAGTACGCATTTTACTATAAAACTAACACTATGAATATGGTAAAATATTAAGCGTTAAAATCGGAAATTTATCTATATTTAATTGTAAATCTGCTATTGTGTAAGTCATTTTACATTCTGTTATATTTTCACACAACTTTGACATTTAAAAATTTTATATTTTTGACTTCTGGCTTTTAATATTCCTACTCGCATATGAACATGCGTCACAAAAGAAGTTCATATTATAACGAAAACAAGACTCATTGTTTTATAATTCTGTGTGTACAAAACAGTAACATACAGCAATATTACACACTCGACGTTAAATTTACGTTAAGGGGTGGTTACCGTCGAGAGGCATGAAAAATGCATGAACTTTGGACATAAAATAAAAGTTTTTGGAATTTGGTTTTAACATATCTTATTCTTCTATCAAGAGTAAATTCCAATTTTATATATAACAAATTGGGTTGAAAATTAATGAACTAGTTTCCATTTTCAAAAAAAAAAATTGGAAAACAGAATGCCGGCCTTTTTAAAAAAAAAAATCTTTTATCGTTTTTTGCTTCCAACGGACGGAAAAACTATTTCTGATGGCCCCGAAAATTGAATTTTGTTTCACTTGCGCAGAGATTCATGTGAATCGGTTTATCCGTTGAGGCGGTACAGCGCCCCGCCCGCTGAAAATATTGCTCCCAAAAAACTCATATAAAGTTTAACGTTATAAAACAATCTTTGACAGCTATTCCAGCACCATACAGAGGCCCTTCTGCTTCCTCCAAGAGCTTATTGTGCTGAATCTGAAGATTAAAGGTTTCCTGAAATTTATGAGGGTATCTCAGGTAGCGAGAAAAGATCTCCCCAGCAATTGGACCTGGAATATTACGCTTACTTCACTACATCTCTACGTAAATTTACTAAAAAAAAATATATATATTTTTTTTAACTACAATTAAAATAGGAAATATCAACTTATTTTTCTCATGGTGCAGATCTTTATCAACGAACAGTCAATCGATCGAATTCAAGTACATATATTTAATTCTAATCCAAATTTGCCTAAAATAGCTTAATAATATTCAAACAGACGGACGAATAAGTAATTTTATAATAGTTTGTCTTATTAGTAAGAGTTGTCTTATAAGTTAACTCAACGAACATTTTTTTTTATCAGCAACTATGAGACTCACAAAAAAGGGGCAGTTTTCCTGTTATCATGACACAATATCTACTGATCTTGATAATATCAAAATTTAGCTTTAGAAACTTAGATTAGGAGGGACAGTATTTTTTCATATTTTGGGATATATAATTATAAACAATTAATCAAAGATTTTGATTTTTTTTTTAATCCTTGCAAGCATTTTTTTCAAATTATACCCCAGCCGATACAAAAAACCCACCCCCATTAAAAATAAAAAAAAAACAAAAAATATTATTTCATAATTTTTGATTGTCGAAATATGAGCGCGTCACATACATCTAACATTCTACCCAATTTCAAATAGCTTCATCACGTCGTATTCGAGAAAACGTCTGTGACAGACAGACAGACTCACGAGCGATCTGTTAAGAGTTCCTTTTTTTGTACGGAACCCAAAAAAAGAGGTCAAAGTAGAAAAGGTACAAAGATCCGAAACTTTTAGCCCGCTCTAACTCCGGAGAGCAGTCATTGGAAAGGCCAATGAGTTCTTAACGGTACAGGTACACAGGGTGTTCTGTGAAAAACTAACATATTTTCTTAATCACTCAGTATCTCCGAACTGGTTGAGGTGCGCCCCACCCCCCCCTCCATGCTATACAATTTTTTGTTTGCCTAAGTGAGTATACTAGTATGCTATTACCTCACCCCTATGCACCTCCGTGACGAAAACACCCTGTATAAATAATTCTAAGTAACTACTAATATCAACAAAACTCTTTAATCCCTCTGGCAAC
This sequence comes from Dioctria rufipes, assembly GCA_963924295.1. NCBI lineage: Eukaryota > Metazoa > Arthropoda > Insecta > Diptera > Asilidae > Dioctria > Dioctria rufipes. Next base: position 33,939,225 of record OZ002742.1, read on the forward strand.
GTGAATGGTATTTACTTCCTAATTCATTACTCCTTATAATATTTGTCTCGCCTCGAGTTTTTTGTGGGTACGAAACAATCCTTTTTCTGTAAGTACTACACTGAAGTACCGAATCTACGCCGGCAGCAAATATGACCACCACCTTTTTGATCTCTGGACGGATATTTATGCGCAAAGCCTTTGGTTTGTTTCTCATAATGAGTATCTAAGATTAGAAGCTTTTTAATAAATTTTGTTTTGTTTCTTTTATTCTGTATTTTTGCGCTATATTTATTAAATTCCTCACTTTTTTTTTTGTTTTAGAATATAGATAAATTTCCTCTTTTGAGATATTAAAAATTTTTATAATTTAAGGATGTCACTCTCCAAAATAACCATACTACTAACAACTACTAACCTATTGTACCACCTTTGATAACAGATAACTCAAGAATGCGTGTAAAATCCATGAACATCAATGTTTCGGTTGGATAGGAACTTGTGTGCGAACCTGTGTAAGTAAATAAATGTCCCCGACACTAGCGCGAATTTCGCTTACCTGCTCGCTCGTATTACATACTGGTTATCTGGTTATTTATCTGGTTAGCCTTTTAGTCCAGTCATTATATACCTTTGGAAATGAAAATGAACCGAGAAAGCCAAATTTTGGATATTACGTGGGGGGGCGGCTAGAAAAGCTTAAGTTCAAATTGTCGACCAAAATAACCTTGTGCGTTTTCCGCCATCTTGAAAAAAGGGTTAAATTCGGTTTTTTCATCATAACTCGGTTCCCCGTTGAGATACGAAAATTTTTTGCAATACTTTTTTGTTGCTCTTTGTACAATCTACAATTAAGGTCCTATACATTTTTCACGTATCGATCATCGTTATCGAGATACGGCGACCGTTAGAGGTTGGGCATGGGTCAGGTATAAAAGACCCTTTTCTCGTGTTCGTGCCGGAACATCTGCTCCTTATTCGTACATTCCAGTCAGTTGTCTCGAGTCTTTTGAAGCGAGCGTACGTGTTTGAAAATTTGTGTGAAAATGGGTGATTGTTGCATTTTCAAAAAACCTCTGATTGACGATGTTTATGTGGCTAAAAAGAGAGCTGTTCAGACTCTCTTAGCGGCGAGCGTGAAAAGAGGACGTGTGGAGCATAAACAGATATTACAAAATATTAACTCAGTGAGTGTTCATAGTTCGTGCTACAAAAAATTTGGAAACCAACGGCTAGCGTCAATTGCTTCTCGACGAAGCGAGTATCCATCGCAAGAACCAGAACCCGAAGAACAATTGCAGGTCATTCCCACTTTTGATTTTAAAAATCGATGTTTATTTTTTCATTCCATGGTAGAAATATCAATGAATGAAAAAGTTATGGGATACCTGTCTGGACGTGACGATGAATTTGCCACTTCAATCATCGAGCGTATTCATGGTATACCTGATCTCGTCGCAGTAGGAGCTCGATACCATCGAACATGTATTTCTCATGTATATCATGCACTACCTGAGGAGGGGAATAAGAAAGGACGACCTATGGGGGACAAAGTAGATGAGGCAATGGAGGCAATTTACTCCTTTCTGAAAGAAAATTCCGACGAATGTCAATTTTCTATTAGCGAGTTGATGAACCAAATAAATGGAGATTTCGTTCTTCACATCAGAACGGTTAAAAAACATTTGCAAGAGAAGTATGGAGACGACATTCTCATAATCGAAAAACAAGGACGTGATTGCGTGGTGTGCTTTCGAAAATAAAAAATAAAAAAACGAATTTGTAGGTCTGAACACGCTCTACAAGTTTCATACTGGACATTTTTCGATATCTTTCACGAGAAAAAAGGAAATAGCGAAAAACAATTTTTTCTCCCCAAATTTGTGGTTTTTTTGATCGATATCTCGATAACGATGATCGATACGTGAAAAATGTATAGGACCTTAATTGTAGATCGTACAAAGAGCAACAAAAAAGTATTGCATAAAAATTTTCGTATCTCAACGGGGAACCGGGTTATGATGAAAAAACCGAATTTAACCCTTTTTTCAAGATGGCGGAAAACGCACAAGGTTATTTTGGTCGACAATTTGAACGTAAGCTTTTCTAGCCGCCCCCCACATAATATCCAAAATTTGGCTTTCTCGGTTTATTTTCATTTCTAACCCGATTTTTCCGACGTAATGGCTGGACTATTTGTTAATGCCATTGCACACATCGTATGAAATTGCAGTAAATATCGAGTAATGGTAGTGCTAACCGGAAAATTAACCTGAATGTGAGAAAACATGCTCAAGATGCGCATAAGCGTTCATTTATATCTGTAGCCACCTCAGAGGAGAACTTCACAACTTCGGTATACATGCTTGAATCTTAGTATTGAAATATTTAAAATATATGAAATTTTATATATTGCTCCTATCAGAAAATATTTTCTTTTTTTCAATTTAATTTTACAGAGAATAGAAAGAAAATCGGATAAATTTGTAAAATTCAGTATATTTTAAAAATTTCAATAGCTGTGTTCTTTTGTGTACCTTGTTCTAGAATACCCATATACTGAAGAGAACAAATTGTTCTGTCGATTGAAGCCAACTATTTGTACTGTTGGCTTCATTTATAAATTTTCTATGAAAATGTATATAAGGCGTTCTTTTGTGTGTCTGTTGCTCCGCCCTGTTCTGCGGATACAAAAGAACACAGCTATTAGCACTTGAGTTTATCGGAACCGCGACGTGGTACACTTCATATCTGAGATACACATTTCAACTGGTTAATGGCTACTTAGCTAAGCAGTTAGTTGACCAAAATAATTAATCCGTAATGTGAACTGGAGGCTTACTGGTATATAACAACAATAGTATAGTTAATAGGAGCATGCAGGGCAGCGAAATTTGGGCTACTGAACATAATATCGGAGATGACTTGGGGTATATATATTGAGATATTGATATTGTAATTATGTCATATTGAAATATAGAATTTCAGAGACACACTTGCTGTTTACGATACTGAGCAATTAATTAAAGTACGGACATTCGATTCGTCATTTGACTTAAAAAAGTTTGACATTACGTACAAAATTCGAGCAAATATAGTGAAAATAAAAACAAAATACTTATATCACTTCAAACTTGACAAGTATGAAATATTAAATGTTAGAAAAAGTTACAGCCAACATTGCAATATAAAAGTCGACTCTAAAAAATTCGTGTGTTAAATTATTGATGGTTTATAACTTGGGTAATATTGCGATAAATTCTGTATACCACGAAATTTTTCGCAGTTTTAATATTGAGTTCCAATGTTCTACATACTGAGTGTATATCGAACTGATTTTTCAGTATATAGAGACATACCTGCGGTTTAGTACAAACTGTAATATTGAAACCGCAAGTCTGTCTCCGGTGATGGACAGTCAGACGCATGTATACATGAATAGATAGTAAATAGGTTAATTTATACCCAGCGTCGTATCTTTCTTAACCAGAAAACTAACCGGTAAGAATACTGGATAATTACCTAGTTAATTAATCTGTAGTATGTTTGCAGGGAGCAGATCTATTCTGAAATGGAAGGATCTCAGCAGGTTCAGTAGTTCGCAAGTAAACACAGAGGACAAAACAAATCACATGTTCTTTGGATATGGAGCGAAATACTGAATAACTGTAGTTTTCCTTGAATTTCCTGGTTTCACTTTTCTGTTTCACTTGTATGCTTCAAAATAAACACAAATATTCTGCAAAATTTTACTTTTATTGACATAAAAGCTTGGTGCATCCGTCCCTTTACAAGACACAAGCAAAGTGAGTTTGGTACATTTAAATGTCGATTCTAGCTTATGTTTTGTTTTAGTAGTCTAGCAGTTTTGGAAATCCCTTTGAACGGTATCTACCTTAGGTGGGAATAAATTTCATGTTAATACATTTGATGCTAAAAAAAATAGTTAGGAAATCTTGTTTTTTTTTTTTTTTTTAATTTTCTTTTTCCAGTTTGTGAGTGTTTTGGGCCACATAAAAAATTCCTGGATAAGAAGAGTTTCGGAAATAGACCCAATATTTTCGGTTTTTAGGGTTCCGTACCCAAAGGGTGCCAATGGAATCGTATTACTAAATTTCCGCTGTCCGTCCGTCTGTCTGTCTGTCTGTCTGTCGCATGAATCGTAAAAGGTAGACAGTTGAAATTTTCACAGAGTATGTTATTGTCACTACAACAACAAATAATAGAAATTAAATTAAATTAAGAATTGAAGGAGACCCCCCCCCCCCCCCCCATTACAAGAAACGTGATATTTTCGACGTTTTTTGCTCGACCTTAACAATTGCTGTATCTCTTGAACCGTAATAGATACGGCACATGACTTTTTCAAAGACTGAGTAATACTATAGCTGCTATAACAACAAATAATAAAAATAAAATAATGTTAAAAATTAAAGGAGGCCCGCATACAATAAAGTTTTGTTTGTGCTCAATCTAAAAAGTACATTGTGTTAAATATTGTACGATGGTACAGAACCCATCGTATGCAAGTCCGATTCGCACTTGGCCTGTTTTTATATTTTTAGGTTTCCTCAAATAAAAAAGATAATTGAAAAATTTCTAACGTGTGGCCATCAAATTGTTTATTATGGAAAAATTAATTTGACTAATCATTCGTCTCATAGCCATAAAGTTCTATGGAGCAATAAATTTAATTTATTTCGTATTTCCGTAGTAAACAAATTAGATTTCACGATTATCTTAAAAATGAGACTCAAGCTATTTAAGGTTATTGCACTTTTATAGTAATTTGATTGGGTCTACATTGATTTAAATGCTTTTTGTGTATTTGTACAAAAATTAGGTTGGTCTACATACATATATGTACCTACATGTTATGCTATCAAACCATTTGTGAATGCTTCTAAAAATAAACCATATAAAACTAAAAGCATTGTACAGAGTATCGTAAATCAGTTGTTTTTCTAGTTAAGAATATAATTAGAGAAAATGGAAATTATGTAGTTGGCTGATTTATTGATAGATTCAAGAATTATGCTTTTTTTTTTTTTGGTCATCTACTATACATAAAATAATTTGATATGAAGGTTCCAAATTAAATTAATTTACAAAAATATCTACATGAATTTCGGGGATATGTTTACAAAGTATTTTGAATTTTAGTTCATATTGGTTGTTTGGTCTTATTACAAGCGCAGAGTTAATTATAACTTAAGGTAGTATACCACCTTTGATGGCTGCTATTTTTTAATGATTTTTTTTTTCACAAAAAAAATTGGCAGAAACAAAATCGGTTTATTACTGTATCATTCATCTTGGTAAATAAAAATTTTAATGTTGAAAAATTTAAAAATAGCCTCTTGTAAGTGGCGTCAAAGAATGAGTCTTTTGAGAAGCACTTTCGGTCTACGTGTCAAAAAAATATCCTTGTAGGTGGCTCCTAGAACAAAAATAAAAATTTCATCTTATTATGAGCAATATATTTTATGTCTGTGCGTAGGGCTTTTTAGAAATTTTGATTTTTTTAAACATTACTGTCATTAAAAAAAAAAAAAAGTTGTTTTAAAAATCCTACGTACAGCCTTAGATTATACTATGGAGAAGAATTATGCAAATATTCAAGTCAATCCGATGAAAATTGAATGAGTAATTTGACACGCAGTTTTGAAAAACATCGTTTCGACAAAATCGCGCGTAAAGTTTTACATACAGGGTGTTCCCACTAGGAGGTAAATAGAGCAGGAGGTGATTGTACTCACCTAGACGAAACAAAAACTGTATGGCGGGGGGGGGGGGGGAGGCAATATCAACCGTTTAGGAATTACAGGGTGATTAAGAAAAAAAAGCTAGTTTTTCACAAAACACCCTGTATCTTAAAAACTACAGGGCGTACGGTCACAGTTAAGAGCTCATTGTATGCAGAACTTCATGGCCTTTCCAAAGCCAGCCCCATACCCCTCTCACATCAAGAAATATGGTTGTCTAAACTAAAAATTTCACATTAACACATACAGTGTAATAGGTCAACTTAAAGAGGAGAGTCTACAGTTTACAGTTTTTATAAAATAAAGTTATGTTAACGACCGTTTGCAAAAATAATAGAGGTTAAATAAAAAGAAATGGGTAAGAAAATCCGAAATGTTTAGTTTAGATTACCATAATTCTTGATAATAGGACAAAAAGGATAGCAGTTCGTAGGGCAATTAAAAAATTTTGGCTATTATAATTGCAGACATAACTCAAGTCAAGTTATGCTATGCGACTCACAGAAAGTTTTGATTATAACCTTTCCAAGCGATGAAACCGTTTTTGCATTCTTTGGATCATATTCGTCAGGAGAACTCCACTCTTTTGACTGCTCTTTATTTTTGAAATTTAATGATAGATCCATGTTTCATCAATGGTTAAACATGTTAATGATAAGAGTAAGGGCGACCTGGCCTCTAGGGGTCAAACATGTATTACACACTTCTTCAAATTGGTCGCACAATTCAGTTTTTAATCAACTGTGAGCAATCGCGGCATCTATCTTGGAATCATGTATACACCGCTGTAGAAGTCATGCACAATTCAAATGGATGTGGAGACGCTAATGCTGTTTACATAACAGCTGACATTTTGCAAGGATTCAAGTCATGGAAATTTCATTATTTTCTCTGTACTTTCAAAGCCTTTTAGGCTGGATTACATTAACGAAGTCGACGTCGATATTTTTCCTTTTCTTGATTGATATAGATTTTGCATATTGACAGCAACGGCAGCGATAAAATTAGGATTCAAGATGACGACGACGCCGACACATGAGCAATGTAATGCAATTCATACATGCAGTACTGTCTCTAAATATTTTTGACATAAAACGATAACCACGGGCGTCGGCATTGTTAAGGGGTTAGGCCTCTCTAGGATTTTAATTTTTTGTTGAAAAGGTAACTTCGTATCTATCTATATTGAATTATATTCCAAAAGATTAAGCGCGTGAAAAATCCCGAAGTTCTCGATTTGCGAATCCTAGCGCAACCCCTCTTGCTCCGCAGCGAGCTCCTTTTATGAGCGCATTAGTAGGCTGTAATTGGAGGGGGAGGGGGGGGGATGAGTAGGTATACGGCAGGGGATAATAAAGGCATCCGGTACCTGACTAGGCTAGAGTTCATTCATCGAATGTACATGTCACTTTCGACTCACGAGCATTCGAGGAGCATATGTTTCAGATTAAAGGTTAAAAGTTATTCATGTCCTGACTTTCTACAAATTTTAAACAACGCGTTTATCTCAAAACTATATTTTTCAAGTCGGCCGATCTCATAACTCAAACAAATTTCAACCGATTCATTTGAGATTTTAACAATACATTTAGAATTACGTTTTCTAACGCAGGATTTTTCCATTATATTGCACAGTTCCTTTTTTATAAACAATTTCCTGACGATTTTCTTATGGAATTTTATACTTTTAGAAATGCGCCATTTTCACAAAATATCTGTGTCAATTTTTCTTCTGCTTCTTGTTTTGCCTTTGAGCATGCAGAATTTTATTTTAGAATTCTGAAATATTCACAGATTAAGAGCAAATCGTTTTTCGGTGTACTGCCACATTAACTCTAAAAATCCGGCAATTCTTGCGCTAAGTGAAACCAGGGTAGTTTCTAATGCTCATATTTATCAGTATTACGTTCCTGATTACAGTTTGGTGCCTCTTTGCTCTCCACATAGGGGGATTGCAATATATATTCAGAATTATGTGTCCTTTACTATCTTTAAAGATTTTCCTTCCACCAAACCAGAGTTTAATTACATCTGGATTAGGTTCAACCTCCACAGGCATATCACCTACTTCTTTTTCTTTATCGCAGCCCAAATATGTCTGATGTCGACCCGGTATCCGCTTTGACAATATCTTCAACAATATTGCTCACTTGTCTCTCCCTCCTCCAAAATCGTCCTACCAGGCGATTTTAATGTCCATAACATACCGTGGCTCAGACATTAATCTACCACAATCCCTGTGGGTCAATTCGTCGAACTCTTCTGTGAATCGTTTAATTTGCAACAGCTTGTGTATTCACCCACGCGAATTTCTGATGCAGTTGGAGATAGAAATCTCTCCCCAACAAATATTCAATCTCTCTGTTAATTAAAAGCTCATCCTTGGCTAAGTCTCTGCGCAAACTATTCTACTTGTCTTATTCGACAACTGCTTGGAAACTAGCTCACGCTGAGGCTATTCTCAAGAAAGGTGTGGGTAGCGATCCCTCAAATTATCGACCAATTGCAATCACTTCGATTCTTTCAATGGTTTTTGAATCTATCATTAACTCCAAATTAATGAAGTATCTAGAAACTAATCATCTCATCAACGATCGACAAAATGACTTCCGAGCTGGACGCTCATCTGGAGACTTGCTGACTTTTCTTATGAAACGATGGAACCGTAGTCTTCACAATTTTGGTGAGTTCAAAATCGTTGCCCTAGATATCTCAAAGGCCTTTGATAGAGTTTGACATCCAGTCCTTTTAGCCAAAATTAAAGCATTTGGTCTCTCCCTCCTCTTCTATTATGGATTGAAAGTTTCACATACAAGTTGTACTAATAGATGGCGTTTCATCTGAACCTCACCCTATAAATGCCGGTTTGCCCCAGGGCTCTGTTATCTCTCCATCTCTCTTCTTAATTTTCATTAATGATCCGCTTTCCCTTACCTTCAATCCCTTCCATAGTTTCGCCGATGACAGTACCCTTGCTTTCGTTTACTCCTTTGACACTCTTGCGGACTCCAGAGGAAATACCGCCTGTGTTAAACGAGATTGTATGATTAGATTATTGAATAACAACGATCTCGCCAATATCCTTGCTTGGGGCAAAGCGAAATGCGTCGAATTCAATGCATATAAGTCCCAAAGATGTCTCATCTTATTAAAACAATATCATAACTTTTACACACCCATTTCCTTTGATGAAGCACTGATTTACGGTACACCGTCTTTATTCATTCTTGGCATTAATATTTCCTGTAAGTTAATCTAGACAGATCACATCTTCTCTATTGTCAAAGAAGCATCGAAATGTCTCGGATCTCTGAAAAGATGTAAAAAATATTTCAGCCCGTCAAATCTAGCACTCCTCTACAAGTCCTGCATCAGACCTAGAATGGAATAAAATTCTCATATTTGGGCTAGTGCTAGTCGAACAGCTTTAGCTTCATTGGATATTGTCCAAAAGATAGCCTTCAAGTTCATTGGCAATAACTTATCATATCGACTCACTCGAGCAGCACCGAAATGTTTGATGTCTTTCGCTTCTTTATCGCTACATGCATAGTTAATGTTCCGATGAAATATCTAGTCTGATTTCTTGTAGAATAATTTCTGCAGGCAATACTCGCGCAGCAAACTGTGCACATACTTTTATCCTTAAAATTACCTTCGGCCGTACAGTAAAATTCCGTTATGCTTTTTTATCACGAACTGTGCGAATGTGGAACAACCATCTTCTGTCTTTCCTCCGACATACAATCTGCGAAGGTTCAAGGGTGACTTACATCTGTACCTCGGCCGCTCTCTTCCTCTCCTCGCACTCCTTAATTCCTTTCCCTATCTCCTTCCTGCCATGCTGTGCTTTGCATCGTAGGGTATCCCCTGAGCTTGGCTTAAATAGCGCATGCCCTGAGTATGGCTTAATAAAAAAAAAAAAAAAAAAAAAAACCTACGCACTTCTGTATCTATTTTTATAGATATATAATCGAAAAAACTTTTGCGTCTCATCAAAACTCAAAAATTTATTGGTTCGGCGTTGACCTTCCAGAAATAAAAACGTTATCGGAAAAATGTTGCGCAGTCGCCATTTTGATGTATATTACCATAAAAAAAATAATTTTGTATTGCCAATTACATACATGCATATATAATAAAACACCATTTTTGTAAATCCTATTTATTTTATGGTGTCGCTAAAAAAAATCACGAAATATGCCCTGTAGAGTGGCCTCATCCCTTAATGTAATTCAGCCATTTCTACTTCTATGCATCCTACAAACGACAAAACATCATATATTTCCTTTCTTTCCAAAGGTATGCAATGGCATAACTGAAAAAAAAAAACAAAAAGGTTATAGTTAATACAAAATCTATTTGGCCTACTTAAACAAATATGTATATGTACGCCCATACATAACAACCGTCTGATTGGTAATCTCTTCTACAAAGAGAAGAGAAATACAGAAATACTGTGAACGTCTCCACTAATCAGCAACATTCAAAATCCAAAACTCCCTGAGCTGTCCTGCTTTACTAGCATTTCTCTATGCAGCCCACACTTTGAAATATTCCACAACTCACTCTTAATGGAAGCCAGGTGCTATACTATATGTCTGCGTTTTTCATTATTTTTTGTAAAATTTCACAAAGTTAACAAATGATCTAGAAAAAAGATGAGTATCTCTCTAATGGCAACCGTTGTGTTTTGTAATCAAAATCCCGAATTAAGGTCAAACGTAACAAGAATCCTAATGGCAATGTTACATCCTCTAATTATTTCTTTACATAGCCATTGGTGGAGTTAGGTACTATATAAACGAACGATATGTCGTCATCAAAGAGTTTATCTTAAATTAAATATGAATGAGATGAACACGATATGCCTAATTATGAATATCTGTCATATAATATATCAATTTCAAGTGGATGAATTAAAAGGGCGTAAACCTAATTTAGTTGCATATGAAAGCAAACCAGAAATAGGATATTTCGTTAGATATTTCGGTAGGTACAAATTAAGGTAATGGTAAAACAGGGAATGTAACCCGCGAATATTGGTATTTACGAAACATACTCATTTCTACACGTTGTATCCTAGCTGTTAAATCAAACCTAAATAATGTAGGATACATACTTGAAAAGTAATATTGCTAAAAATGTACTTTTAACAATTTTTTATTATTTGTTATTATTTATTTACAATCAATATTTACATAACTCATAATAAGATATTGACTAATCATAAAAATTTTTAATAAATAATTTGCTGACGTTAATGCGATGGCACACTCTCGGTGGCGCTTAATTCATACCTTGATATCGCTGAGTACAGGTGTCTGACCACCGGTGATTCTTTCACCGAAAATTGATGATCCTGAGCGCGGTGCTCCCAAGTTATTTCTGTGATGTTTAGTGTGCTACGAAAATAAATTTTCTTATGTTTTGGGGGCTTACTGATCTAACGATCACAACTGGCGAACAAGAAGTACAAACGATGGATTTGATGAAATATTTTGGGAGAAGTTTGACACTGATTTTGATGTATATTGTAAAGGGGCCCCATACAAGGTCACGCCTGTTGTCCAACCCGAGTAGGACAATGATGTTGTCATGCAGATTTGAACGTGTATGCCAAGCGGTTGAACGAAAATCAAGTTAGTTTGATTTTTATGGGGCGGGGCTACGTGATTGACAACATATTGTATCGTGCATTGCGACGTTTGTCACACATTCGCCATTCTTGGATGAGCTCTATTGAACTGAAGATAAAAAATAACGAGTGAAATAATATGGCGGAATTTGTAAACAATGGGTTTGGGAAAGAATTAAATATTTAGTTTGGAGTGTTAGCATCTATCATACAAAAGTATTTTGTTTTTTAATCAAAGGGGTTAATAGTTCTAGCAGATCCTGATATGTGTTCTGTCCATTCTAAGAAAAATTTCTAATTCACCTGGAGATGTTTCCTCTAATTCCCATATTAAATTTGTATGAGAATATTTATGTCTTTTTTGAAACCAGTCCTTCGTCCGAATTATCATTTCGCTTTTTTCGCTCTTCATATGCTTTCAATATCGAAAATTGTATGTATAACTAACTAGAACATTCAATAAGACGTCCGACATTTTACTTAAATTCTAAAAACTACCTAAAGCTGGCCATACACGGCCAACATGTTGTCCAACTTGGTGTGTCACATTTGAAAGCTTTTTCTCCACACATTTGTCAAACATTTTGTCCAACATCAACATGAACATATTTCAGGAGCTGCTAGACCTGTTAACTGCTATCTTTTCTTCAGTGGAGTTTACTCAAGAATGACGAATACGTGACAAATATTATCATACACAGTACAATTATGTTGTAAATCACGTAGTCCCGCACCTAAAAATCAAACTAACTTGATTTTCGTCCAACCGCCAATTTGCGGGACAACATCATTGTCGTACTCGAGTTGGCCAACATGCGTGACCGTGTATGGGCCCGTTAACTGATTTTGGACAACATGTTTGACAAGTGTGTGGAGAAAAAGCTTTCATGTGTGACACATCAAGTTGGAGAAGTTGGGCCCATACACGATTACGCATATTGGACAACGATGTTATCACACAGCTTTGACCGTGTTTTGGCCTGTTTGCGGTGTGACACGCAGTATATCAAGCAGTTGGACGAAAATCAAATTAGTTTGATTTTTAGGGGCGGGGCTATGTGTTTGACAAATATTGTACCGTGTAGGGCGATGTTTGTCACCCATTCATCATTCTTAAGTGAGCTCTATTGAAGTAACGATAACAGTTTAACAGTTCTAGCAGCACCTGATATGTGTTCATGTCCTGATATTGGACAAAATGTTTGACAAATGTGTGGAGAAAAAGCTTTCATGTGTGATACATCAAGTTGGACAACATGTTCGCCATGTATGGGCCGCTTTAGAAACTGATAGCAAGATCGGTGATGACATTTTTGTGCGTTGACCACTGTTGCCTGCCGATTCAATTGATGCCATACTGAACGAATGGAACGGAAATGATTTGAGCAATCTATCATTGTCGTAGCTCATTCGACTGCATTTGAACCACACAACAAATATACACTAGTAGTTCAAATCGTTTTTTTTTTCTCGAACCATTTATATTATGTGCATATTCCAAACGTATTATGTTTCGCTGTCCCACTTTACCCACACCTTTATTCTCTATTTTGGGGCGGATTGAATGGTATGTACTGGGTAAACGAACATTTACCTTTACACGTTATCAATTGTTCGTCTCTATATTATTGTTCACCCATTTGCCGAAATAAATTCTGCGTTCGAAACGAGTAGCATTATACACTAACGAAAAGAAGCAGTCAATAAATGCACGTAAACATAGTTCAGCGTGATCTAATTCAATCCATTTTTTAATATACGCAATCCTTAAAGATTTGTCTTGTTCAAAATCGTTTGTGTTCGATTGGAGCGAAAAATAGATTGACAAAGTGCTGAGTCGAACGTGCCTCCATTTTGTTCTAGTATAGTTTAGTTTAGTAGGCACTTTGATACCAATTTAAATTTTCACTAAACGAAAAATTTATAAATTTATTAAAATTTGGGAAAGAAAAAACTTCAACGGATTTGTGGGCAGTGGAAATTATTCCATAGAAATCACTATCTCACCGTCCGTCGTCTGTCTGTCAGCGGGGGCTGTATCCCACGAACCGTAATAGGTAGAAAGTTTAAATTTTCACAGAGTATGTATTTGTATTGTCGCTATAACAACAAATAATAAAAATAAAATTATACGTGGCCCTTATACAAGAAACGTGTATTTTTCGGTGTTTTTTGCTTATCAGTAAAACGAAATTTTCGATGGAAAAAATACAGGTTCATCAATAGAAAAAAAAAATGTATTCTTCTGCAACTCACAGCAGAACTCTGATTGTCCCCAAGTACGTTGGAAATAATGGCAAGGACGAGCGGTCACGACCTACAGTTTTCGATAAGAAGCCTAGTACCCATTTTGCACTGGTCTTTGCTATATGATTGCTTTTTTGAATCTTAATCATTTCGTAGGTATTTTGACTCTTTCATTAGTCATTGTTCTCACTACTAAGTTTTTGATTAAGGGGTTATATGCATTTCGTAGGTTAAGAAAAAGCATATTTCTTAATTTTTTTTTTATCTAATAGTACCTACAGTATGTCTAGAATTTTTTCTCGAAGTTTCAATTCAATCGGAGTAAAAGTCTATGAGAGAGAGGCTTTGGAAATTATTCTCATTAGGCTAGACCAACCGGGAGCGACGCTAGTATATTGAGGTACCTGCTGCTTGTATGTCTCTCTCACTCGCGTCTCTCCTTTTCTAAGTGCCACCTATTTTAAATATTTTATTTTAATACGCCCTGGACATTGCAGGTGCTGCATGATTTTGCTTTATAGAGCTGAAATCGACGATTCTATGAAGTTGAAAAAAAAAACTTTTTATTCCTACTTAAAATTTTAATCGGTTTTTTTCTAAAAATATTATTTTTGAACACGATGGACAAGATTTCTCAAAGACTAATGCACCGATCATATTAAAATTTTGTATACTTCTGCAAAATAGGATTGACTGAACGAAGGTTCTTTTTTTTTTTTTTGATTACAACTAATTTTACAAGACTATAATTGTACCAAAAATTGTACTTTTTTGTATACAACTCTGCCAAAAATTCAAATTTCAATTAAAATTAAATACTTCGTTCAGTCACAAGCTATACGAATCTACTAACCGGAAAAAAACGTTTTTTTAATTTGAAATAAGGCTATCTATCATGAGTTATCCTGACAACCACGAGGACACTTTTTTTTTTTTTGTGGAGTCTCCGGAAACCAGACCCCACCGGATGAATATTCGAAATTTTTGAATGAAATTATTATAAACTATTCATTAAATGTTGCTCTTTTATATGCTTAAAATTTTGAATAAAATAATTTATTATATTAGGTATAAAAAAACTAATGCTTTTTTTATCCTTCGAAACCCATGTAACACCTTAACTTCAGAAACATATTCCTCAGTAGACCAATCTTCATCGTAGTCACTATCTACTGCTTCCGTTTAAATTTTTGACCTTGGTCTTGCCTCGTATCCTCTTCTATCCTCCGTACCTATTTCAGTTTTGTTAGTTCCTTTTTATTATTCATCAAGTTTAAAATTGTTGGAAATCAAACTCGTCCATTTTCTGTACGTTGGCAATATCCCATTTATTCTCATAAAGTTGCACTTTGTTATCACAAAAAATCTACCAGCAGATATCAGAACACAGTAGCCCAGTTTTACGACATCCACACGTCTTTCCGTATTTTGTGTGATGCATTTTTCGTTATTTGTTATTTTTTTATGTGACTTTTTCTCCATCTGCACAACAGTTTCGTCTGAAACACGACAGACAACACGTCTTCAAGAATAACTACAACGAATTTTTAACATTCCTCATAAACATCTATTTATTTACAAAGTTTCACAGTCAGCTCTGTTATACTTTGGTTGCCCTGCCCTTCCACGTTTCACAACTCTGTAACATATTATCATTTTGACATTGGACTTGAAAATTAAGAAGGTTTGGTTTTAACAAAGATTTCGCTAGAGTTCAAAATAGTTTTGGAATAGTTGAGAGAAGAGACTCATCCACTGATTTTTAGAGCTATTCCATATTAAATACGATAGTTAAATTTTTAAGAACTTTTACAACTATGTGAAACATTTCGAAGTCTTTGCACAGTTAATTTCTAGTGGTTTTATAATTTCGCATTTCTAGTTCGTGTTTCTATGTAAATAGAACCAACTCCTACGTGAAATAAACTCAAAATAAACTTTACGTTCGAGTACCACTCGAATGAATTTCGCAAACAGTAAAAGGGCAAAGGGCGATAATGAAAAGGACTTTTGAAGAGGTTGTAAATTGCCCTTATACTGATAAGAGGTTATTAAATCCTTGATGCCATAATTAAAATAATGAAAACGAATTTACTTTTTTAGGAAAAAGTTCTGCAACAGGCCGTCCTTTAATTAAATATTTTTTATTTTCATTTTAAACGCACTAAAACCCATAAAATCCTTCATGCAGATGGAAAGTTTTTCAAATTATCAGTATTTTCTAGAACTCAGAGTTTTGAATTAATCTCTTTACTTTCTTATATATGTATGCGCGTACATATGTGAATGTGCGTTTCGTCCTCGACATAATTATTCAGTGCTTTCATACAAAACATTTTGAGGTGTTGAGCATTAATTATGAAAGGCGACAAGACTGTGCAAGAAAGCTGATGAAAGCTTAAAGGAAATCTTTTAAGCACTTATTCAAGGCGTCTTCAATTTTGTGTAATTAACTCACAAACAGTATACGTATGTATGTATGTATATATGTTTGTAGAACAATCTGTTTAATGTTTATTGCTATATAGGGTATAGTTTAGTTACTTACCTGTTTGCAGAAAATTATAATATGTTTTGAAAAGCGTTTCTAGTCATGAAATTCAAGTCCTTTCGAGATAAATTGCCGGATGAATAAAACTGAAGCTATATTACTCTAAAATTTGTCGTCAGATATTTTAATTGAAATTCTACGTATGTAGGTACTTTTGGGTTAAGCTTACAAGTCAAATTAACACTATTTTATTTAAAACAATACAAATTTAGTTCTTAGGACTAATAACAAAAGAAATATGTAAAAGCAATTCAATATTAACGGTTAAAACAATAAAAAGTTTCGTCTCCGCTTGCAAGTGACCCCTCTTTGACTTCTATAGGACGATCTGAAAAAAGGAGCAAAATACAAACTCTTAATTATTGTAGTCTAACGATGTTCCGCGGATAGTGAAATAATTTTTTTTGCTATCACGCAGAAGGGCCTTATTTCTACGTACTATTAATGAGATTCTCAAATTAGTGTTTGTGAAAACCCCACGGGACTGTAGGAGGCCTGATGTTAGAAGAAACGAAGATTGAAGTTCGGTTCAATGGGCTCGATATTCGGAATAGAGTGTAGAGAGTATCAGTATTAGATGGCCGGATATCTAACAAGTTATTTAATTTATAAATTAATTTATAAAATATATAAAATTATACTTTTTCGTGAAAGGACCCTAAATATTTTTTAACATAACATAATAGTTTATATTGTTTTATTTTGAATATATTTACAGTTGTATCATATTAAAACAAATGTTTATATTTTTAAATTGGCATTAAACTAAAACTATGCATATTGTTGGTGATACTGCCTAATCGCGAGACTAGTAATATCATAACCAGGTAAGGTAAATGTACCAGTCTTTGTCATCTTAAGCAGGTTTTGATAATCAGTTAATTGTGAAAACTGTATACTTGCTGTACAGGTATCTATGATTTGATATAATATTCATACCTAATCAGGTATCATAGTAATGTTGTTTAACTTTTTCTGCATTTAGCGCTTAATTTAAATTTTTAAGCAAATATTAGAAAGTACATATCGTAGCAGTATTCGTCAAGTAAAAAAATGCCTGTAGAAATATTCGTCAAGTTATGTACCAATATTGGGCAAAGAGCTTGTATGCATTAAAAACAACCATCTTACCCGTTAAAAGCTATAGTAAATATGGAATTAAATAATTAGAAAATTTTTAGGAAAAGCAATGTGGTTTTTTATGAGCCAAGGATGAAATACATTAGCGATGTACTCATAAAACGTTTTTTTCTAGTTATCCATCCGTTACCTGACCTCCATACACCCCAAGATGATGGAACCGATTTGGCAAATATTTTTAGAACCCTTTTCAAATTTATTACTACCATAGGCGGTGCTAGCTCTCCGGCTGCATTTCCCATAATTAACGTGGTTATACATTCCTTTTCATCTGAATTAATGATGTTATGGACAATCTTTTGTCCTTTCCAAACAATAACTGTATTGTTTGACGGACTTAAGGCCTTAGGCCACCCTAGAGGCCGAAAAAAATAGGCTTTTTTTGGATTTTTTTTCAGAAATATTACGTAATAAATCGAGTTTACAGAAATGGGACTTTATTGTACATATCATTAACTGCATACAATATTTTTTTTTAGACAATTTATTTCAAAATGGCGGCGGTACAGCGTTTTTGCGACGACGTCTTTTTTTTTTCTATGCTCCACGGCCGGAATAACAGCTCCTGTAATTTAATGAATCATGATTAGGGCCTGAATTTTTTCGATTATATATAGTATAAGCTAGAGAAGTACGTAGGATTTTTTCTATATATTGATTTTTGACAAAATGGCGCACTTCTAAAGTGGAAAGTGAGAAATTTGCCTAAAAAATCGTCAATTCTAAACTCGCCAGACTAGTCAGGAAATAAATATTTTCAATAACATCTGCCGGACCTTCTCGCTAGCGCTCGATAACGGAGTACTTAAAGATTGCTCTCGGCTATAATCTTTTGGGACATCATTTTTGAGGCATTAAGGGACCCTTTAAAACAAAAAACAAAATGGATTTTTCGAAAATTCTAGGGTGGCCTAACCCCTTAAAAAGAATGCTGTTTCATCGCAGATAAATATTCTATTTGGCGAGTTTTCAATTATGTCCAGTAAACCATTTTCTGCGTAATATTTTTTTTATTTCACTAAACCAATTTCTTATATTTCCTTCGCTAACTCCAGTCCGCGTTCTAGTTAAATTTTGGGAAAGCACGTACAGATAAGTTAGGGTGGCGTTTTAAAAACGCTTCACACCAGTGCCTCCCAGGCTTTCCTTGTATATAAAAGGATTCGGTATTTGAAGCCGTTTTAGTAATATTTGCATACTTTCAAATAGTTAATCCTTACTTACGGGGAATCCCATGTCTCCTAAATGTAAAATCCATTTTGCTTAGTGTGCTTCTTCATCTTCGGGTTAGTAGAAGATGTGGCCCCATTTTTCTGATGATTGGTGTTTTTCCTTTGCATTTATCAGAAAGTGTCATCCGAGGAACATTAAATGTTTTTGCTGCTGAGTTAATACTCATTCCATTTTTAACAGCATTTATCGCACTTAACACTTCGCTTTCTGCGTACTGAAACCGAGTCATCTGCGAAAAAAGAAATTTTCTAGTTATCGTCACTATATAATGTACCGGATGTTCGTCAGGCTGAAAGGGAGACCAATATCTTAGATTGAATTACCAAACGCTGATGACGATTACTGGTCAATTAATTCTAACATCTATATTTAAACTAACTAACTATAACTCTCTGAATACAAGAGAAAATAGCATCATATATTAATATGATAGCAATGCACCAGTATTCGTCAAACATGACGTCAATGCCAAAATTTTAAGAAATTATGTTAACATAATAATTTTAACAATTTGTTACTACTATTTAACCTATTACCAGATAATCAGAGTAAGCAATATACCTTATTTACGAAGAACACCTATGCCTCTTAGCTTAAGGAAGTTAATGTAATTTTTAATCAAACTGTTAAGAAAAACTGCACTTGGCGCACTTTGAATATACCACAACTGTTGGAAGATCGTTTCACAATGATTACATGTGCTTACAACGGATGTGCTGCTGAACTAATTCTATGAAATTTTAACGGTTCTTTTGTTATAACTGCGTATTCTTCTTCTAGATGTAAACTCTTTATATTTTGTGTATTGTGATACTGGTGACGAATACTAGGTCAATGACGAACATTGGTACATTTACCTTAACTGTATAGAGTAGCAAAATTCAAATTCCGCGTTAAAGGTAACGTAGCTAAAAAACCTACAACTTGTTTTGTCAATTTCATGTTTAAAATACAAAAATATAATATTTCTCGTCCTATCCTAGAGCTCAGTAGCAATAATTTTCTCATTATAAAAAAAGTAGTCTCGTGGTTATGCATGTATCACCAACGTGTGACGTACGTTTTGCTCAGCGTCCCGAATACTTCACAGGGTGGTAGCTCTTGTCCAGACAAACAATAAATTGTACTGTAACGGGGTTTAAAAATGTTTCGTTTTGTCCAATAGGGGGTCATTTATGCTTTTAGGTGTTTTCTTCACTTAATACCGTGTATCTTTTTTACTACGTACCCTGTATGGTAAAATTTCACTTTATTCGATAGAAAACTTTTCTGTTCGTCCCTTCAAATTTCAATTGCCCTCCTATCCTCTTAAAAAACAGTATGCAGCTTCTAAGTTCAAGTTAATAAAGCATTTTCGCTGGTAAATAGTATCGAAATGTGAAAAACACTATAAATTTTAGAAAATTTTAAACTTTGTATTGGAGGGGGTAAAAGGCTAGTTGAAGATTGTATGGAACAGCAGAAAAGATATTTATCGAATGTGTAACTTCACCTTACAGGGTACGGAGTCAAAAATCTACAGGGTATTTTAAGTGATGAAAACATAAATGACTCTCTAACGACCAAACAAAGCATTTTCGATCCCGCACTCTACCATATAAGCTATTTCCTGTCGTTACGAGATCTACCACCTTGTGAAATATTCGGGACGGAGAACCGCACATCCTGTATAAAAAACGATTAAAACATACCAACCTTTTTCCGTTTCTAAAATTCACGAACGACAAAAATTGCGCACTACTAGGGAGAGCGGTTGCTCAAATCCCTCGAGAAATACTTCCCAAACCATGAAACAGAAATGCATGTGTACGTGCTAGTCCGCTCTCTATTTATATTGATTGACTAAAATAAATCATGGTCAAAGCACGGAGGTGCTGCTCAGACGGTCGTAAATTCTGGATTACACCCAAAGAAGGGCATGCTCAGCATCTGGTGTGATTGAAAAGGAATAGTCTATTATGAGCTGCTGCCACCTAACCGAACAATTAATTCAGCCCAATACTGCTCACAGCTGTCTAAATTAAAGCGAGCAATCGATCGGAAACGGGCCGAATTGGTGAACAGAAAGGGCGTTGTGTTCACCAGGACAACGCTAGGCCACACGTTTCTTTGATGACCCGACAAAATTTATTGCAGCTTGGGAGTTGTTCCGTGCGCTAGAGAGCATTTTGAATAATAATTCCTACAGTTCCCTGGACGTTCTCAAAAACCACTTGGAAGACTTCTTTGCATAAAAATCTCAGGACTTCTACAAACGAGGGATAATGAAGCTTGTAGATAGATGACGAAAGTCATTAATGGAACATATACTTATATAATTGATTAAAATCGCTTTATTAGTTAATTTTCGTTTGAAATTTACTCGATTTTCGCTACGGACTTATGCACAGAGAGACCCAAATACTATCCACACAGGAAAATGGTCTTTCAGTAATTTTAAGCTTTGCTCCTTACTTAACAAAATAATAAAATTGTTTTGATTAAAACGTAATATTACCATTTACCCTCAATATCTCTCAGCTGAAGTTCTAGTCCGAGTCTGTAAGCAGATTTATCGAATTCATCGGACCACGGCACATCCGCGTATGCAATTATTACTCAGTTGAGAGTTTTTCTTTGGCGAATTGTAGTAATTTGGTTAAGATATTAGGGCGGAAGAGCTATTCAAATCAAACTTTTGTCAGTTTTATATAAGAACACTGCAAATATTTTAGAATGTTAGGACTAAGTTAGGGCTCTTATGTATTAGTGAGGGATTCTGTTTCATGGCTTGTGAAATATTTTCCGAGGGTTTTAGGTTGATCCATTTTTTTTTTTTTAAGAAATATACATTTATTCCCCTAAAGCCCCGGCTGTATCCTCTAACACGGTTCGATTGTATTTGTGTTAATTTTCAATTTAGTGCAGTTAAAGATTAAATATATAAAATAAATATAGAAAAAAAGTTATTTTTCACTGTTTAGTACCTTTTTTTGTTTTTCTTCTTTTTAATTCGTCGTTCCCTTCCAAACAACATTTAAAAGCCTTTACTCGGAGCTTTAAAAAATAGATATTTTCTTTATATTTCAACACTGAACTTTTTTTTTTCTCAAAAATATACAAATTTTCTTAACAAAGTATTTAAAGAAAAAAGAAGGGACGAGTGAATGAAAATACGGGTTAGATTGATAGGCATTGTAAGCTTCGTAAAACCTTGCAAATGAGTTTTTCCTACCTGCGCACAGTTCTGAAAAATAATAAAAATATATGGTGGACGTACATAAGTGTATGTCATTAATATCAATTGTTGTATTGAATTTAAGAAAGCTGTATCATTTCGGGAAATAATACAACCCTTTGATAGTCCTCACCCTCTTCATTCTTTTTTCTTGATATAACTGTGGCAAAAAACGATGAACACCAACAGAATTCATAATTATTCGAGCATGAGAAGATAAATTGTTCTGTCAAAGCACATCATATGTAAATATTCTTGCATGCTCAAAGTATTAAAATGAAACATTGTTTCTGTGCAGCTGAGGAAGATTATGAACTCAGTTTGACGAGGCTTACCCACTTACATCCAAATATGGAAATACCCACTCGCCACCACTGTTTACTTTTACTATAAATATACAAGGATTATATGTACATACTAAAAAAAAATATCTAGAATCTGAAATCTTGGTAACCCAAGAGTAGAGAGGCTGAAATGTAACGCTCAAATATGATTTTGCTATATTGTCGAGATCACAAAGCTTCTAACAAGAAAATCTAGATTTAGTAAAAGTATTAGACAATTTTGTATCGATAAGTTTGAACGAAAATTTTTGGTGTGGCAAAAATCATCGCAACGAGTCTTTCTTCTGTGAAAACAGCATTCGGAATTATATTACAGCATATGCCTTCAGACGAAGCTACTTTATTACTGCAATTATTCTGGCCAGATTTACCCAATTTACATTTTACAAATATAACTATTAATTGGCTCCGCTAAGTGCTCCGCAAATGCTGGGGAATGAAATTTTTTATACAGATAATTGTAGTAAAGCGCCACCAAGTGTAAAATATAAATTTAAGAAGAAATTTGAAGAAAAAGTAATGTACCACCTTAATGAAAAAGTTTCAGCAATTTATTTAGAAAATTAAAAATACAAGTTTATTCACCAAAGTTTATTTTGTCTCAGTCCTTCAAAGTATTCTCCATCAACTGCAACGCACTTATCCCAGCGCTTAATCCAATCCTCAAAACATTTTTTATATTCGATTTTCGGTATGGACATCAGAGCAGTTTTCGATTTTTTCATTATGTCCTCTCGGCTGCTAAAACGCGTTCCCCGGAGCGGTTTCTTGAGTTGGTCGAAAAGAAGAAGTAGCAGTAGCCAAATCAGGTGAATTCGGTGGCTGCTGGATGACGGTGCGTTATCGTGGTGGCAAAATCCAAGAGTTGTTTGCCCATGATTCTGGTCTTTTTTGGTGAATGGCTTCACGCAAATGTCTCTTAATGCCCAAAATAACGTGGCTTTTTCGGCCTTGGCTCATACTGTGTATGCCATTCACTTGCTTGATGTCTGGATTGTGTGTCTTACTCATAAATCCACGTCTCGTCTCCAGTAATGATGCGTTTGATAAAAGTTAGGTCAAATTCAGACTCGAAAATCATGTCCATCGCGATATCAACGCGGTCCCTTTTTTTTTCATGAAAGTCAGGTCTTTTGGCACCAGATTTGTAGCGACACGTCTCAAGCCCAAATCATTAACCAAAATTTCTTGAACGGAACAAGTTCTCTACCAGTTCTCTGATGGTTAATTTGTGGTTTTCTGCAAACATTTCTTGGATGTTTTCGTCAGTTTTTGATGTTGACGGCCTGCCGCTGTGATCATCATCCTCGACAGACTCACGCCCACTTCTGAAGCGTTCGCGCCACACATAAATTTTTGTTTTTGATAGAATATCATTGCCGAAACACTTTTCTAACATTTCCATGGTCTTCGTACGGTTAAGTCCGTATTTAACACAAAATTTAATGCAAACACGTTGATTCGAAATTGATTCCATTTTTAAAATTGTAAAAAATCGAAAACACGTATTGAGGCAGATGTACTCAACACGGCGTAACTCTAACAATGGTCAAGCTATGATGCTGAAATTTTGGTGGGAATGTCAATGACATATGCGGCAACCTAACAAAAAAAATAACTCAAATCGGGTGACTGAGAGCGTCACACGGTTGTCATTCCTGAAACTTTTTTATCAATGTGGTATATCGCAGTTTCTGCTAAAGTTATTTCCGATCCATACTTCAAACCAGCTGGCTGGACTTGCCATAAACCAGGAAGTGTGTGAGAGGGAATGCTTAGTATCACCAGGAGAGCTGTGGAGTTGTGGAGATGAGAGTTCTTTTGCCACTTAACTCCCCATTCGGAATTCTGTATCTCGTGGAATTTGTATCGAGATTTACGAAACTCTCTATTGCACTCGGTAAAACTCTCGGCTGTGTTAGTTGTGGAGAAGTAAGAAAAATAATTCTCAACTGACAGTACTGTCTGCTTTTATTGTCCTTTGTGCAGATACCAAAGTACCTAGGATTTTCAAAATATGGAATTATGGATTTACTGCATATCCTGGATATGTTTACAAAGACAAATTATGGACATCCTTGCAATACTTACAGAGAAATAAGGATTTTGGTGTCGCAAGGTACCCGCTAAAAATTGTTATTCACGCGAAAATGGTCAATTTGGTCGTCTTGCAGTACAAAAGAGATGCTATAAAAATTTTAAATATGCACGTTAAAGCTTATATGTAAGATGAAATCGCATCTACATTTTGTCTCCTAATTAGATGTGTAATAAGTTTTCGAGTCCGGTAAATAGTTTTGGAGATAACTGCAAAAGAAGTGAATCGGTCCTTCTTAAGATGAAAAAATGGTCTTCAACTCATCACTATGAAGAACTGGTAAGTCATGGAAATTCACTTTTAATGAGAAAAATGTTCACAACAAAGTATTAATGGATGTGAAACAAAAAGCGGAAGAAATATATGCAAAATATAGGAACTGGGGTGTATATGACCCAAATGCATAAAACCCGTATTTTGGCGGTAAAAAGTCAGTTATGAAGTTAAAATGATCAAAACTCAAACTACACCACTCGATCACCCACTTCTCCTTCATTAATTTGATACCAAACATGACGTATTTTGGACAACCCCCAATGAGCGGTGGTACGACCCCCCATCCCCAAAGACCCCTATCCCAAATATTTTTCATCTATATTTTTGTACTCTAGAATCTAAACCCGAAGGAAAAACCCCAATGCTCTACGACCCTCCCACACAGAGTACCCAGCCGTCCTTCAATATTGCGATACTTCTCACGTTTTCCCTAACTCCCCATGTATTTTAGAGAATCGCGAAAGGATAGTTAGGGAGTTTTAATCGGGGAAAACGAAAACTCCCATCTCTTAAACTCCCCGAGTTACAGAATCCGGCCCCAGGAGGGAAATTACATATTTCGACCAGACAAAGCACCTGCACATTATGCGATGAAGACCTAACATTTTCTCCAACTCAAAAACATACCATTTGTACCGAAAGAAAAAAACCTAACAAATCTTCCACAGTACCGCCACATCGAGGATTTTTGTGGTAAACTCGGCGCACATGTATGTGTACAAAAATGGCTGGAGAATTAAAAACATCAAACAATTGAAGTCGCGTATAAGAAAATGTGTAAAAAACATGGACCGGAAAGATGTACAAAAGGGCTTGCGAGAATATTCCAAGAAAGTTGCGATATGTTGCCGAAAATGGCCCCTTTTGTGCAATTCATTAATTTTATACTAAAGTATTAAGTATGTTTATAAATATAACCAATAGTAAGTGGAAAATATAATTTCAGTATGTTTTTCAAATTTTTTCCCAATTTTTAGTTGCAACCCGTTATTCGAAAATTTCACTCATTATAATTAAAAATATTCTAAAGACAAACGAGAAAAACGATGACATTTAAAAACTTTAGAATACATTTAAAAATGTCAACGGTGATATAATAACAAATTGAAACTATACAAAATTTTATAAATTTACTTTAACTACGATGTCATAAGATATTTCCCAACGGTGTAAACTTTTAATAAATAAAATAAAATTGTCATTTTTCTTCATCTGATTTATTTGTCCTAGACAATTGAGAAAATCGTGCAAAACTTTCTGGCACAGTCCTTAATACACACATACATACATATCTATCTAAGTCAGACTACGACTAAAGATTTGTCTGACAATTTCGATGGTAAAATGTTGATTTCAGTTTTGCTGCTGTATCGAAGATAGGTTGGCTCCATCTCATCGTTCTTTGCACAAAATACCGACAATAACAACTACAAGGCGTTGCAGGATGTGAAATCTCTTTAAAAAGTGACCCAAATTGTAATCAGCTTAAAAATGTAGATTTGGCAAAAAAAAAACGTGATTTTTCATAGCATGGTCAATTTGTTTGCATCATTGAATTTTTCAAAAGCAAACTTCTGTTGTAAGATTCAAGTTTCAGTAAAGTCAATGGATCCTTTGACAATTGTGGTTTTGGGTTACTCTGTGAAAACTGTAACGTCCAATTGTCCGTAATTGGGGAATTTGTCACCACAACGGACATTGAAGTTGGAATGGTTTTTATTTTGTCTCTAGAAATGCTCTTAATAATTTTTTTTTTTTTTAGCATTTTATTAAAGTAAACTCCCGTAATTCTATGTGGACTGTTGAGTGCATATGCATTAACAAAGTGGATTTTACACCATCGTCCGCAAATGCACAAAACCTTTTGTTCATTGCAGTGAAATTCATAACCATAGTCCTCATTATTTTGAACTCAGAAGGAAAGCAATGCCAAATTCATGTCGCAACTCACAACACGAATAAATCACGATGTCGAAACGGATGTCAAGGGAACAATTTGCAGAGTACCCAGTAGCAGAGACTTCATGATAATGATAATTATTCTTTAGAGATACATATACATAAATACTTATATATATGCGATTTTCAGTCATCTGGTTGGCTTGAAGTCGGTTTTATTATTTCCGGAGGAGATTGTCTCTAATTCTCTGAATAGTATACTCTACTCAAATTCTCAACGCGCTTACAACCAATTCATCAGCGTTTCTGTCGGCGGCATTTAGCGTTCCTTAATCCTTATACAACTTCCCATTTTCTCTTTATGAATACGTCTCAAGAATTCTTGCAGTTGTTGCAGTTAGCCTTCTCCGTCTGAAATTCGACATCTTTTATAGGAAGTGGTCTATGAAATTTGTACATACATACATTTATACCATTTAATATGGATTATGAGGAATTCGCCTTATTTATTATTCAAAATCGGAATTTATCTGTCGCCACAACAAATATTAACAAAGATATCTCCCAATAAGGCATAAATACAATCAGTTTCATTATTAAGACATTAAAGCACACAGGATTGTAGGTATATTGAGAGATATTATGTACATGTACATGGCGCCGTAATTTAAATAATTTATTGAATTCAATTCACTAACAAGACATCTTCTAACCACAATGAATCGACTATGACTCATTTTAACTGCATTCAACCAACTATAAGAAAGAGTCTCGCCGGACGACGAAACAGTGCTAATAATTACTTATGCTTTTGACCTTTCTGCTTCACCTCGCACATTTTCTCTCAGATTTTCTCAATTACTAATTGAAATTATTTGAAACCACGATAGAAAATATTACTGATTGTAAGATGAGTGCAATATAATGATGGTTTTTTCTGCATAGAAAAAAAGATGAGTAATGAGATTTCTATGTGAAAATTTAATTACTTATTCATAAAACACAATACGGTTGTATATGGTGCTCAAATGTAATGAATTAATTGATTCCCCATGTTATGGAACCGGCAAGTAGAAATGTGATCAATAATGATTCAATTGAAGAGTAATTTACAGGTAGAAGTGAATATGTACATAAGGTGTAGAGATATCTAATGACAAAGGGGAATGTCCACTTGTCACACAACTTTAGGCCAGACATGGTGAAAAAGTGGACTTTTTTATTTCTCCTGATTGTGCGGAATTGTTGCGTCGTAGAAAATGACTTCAATGAGAAACGAAGTGCGAAAAAAAAATATATCGAAATGTAGTAGGATGATCAAAAAGGAATGATAAACAGGTATTTCTAATAAAGATAAAAATCCAAAAAAAAATTTTTTCGCTTCTTCGGTTCTTCACTACTTCCCAGCTAAAAAATTGTATAAATAGGACGTCATTTGGAGGAGCTACATTCATTTGAATACCAGCAGTCGGAGCGACAACACGAAAATGGAGAAACACGAAGTGAGATGCGTCATCAAGTACCTCTGTTTGAAAAAAATGTCTACCAAAGAGATACACGCTGGTTTGGTGGAGACACTGGGGGACTCTGCTCCTCCATATTCTACGGTGGTGCAAAGAGTTTAAGTTGGGTAGAACATCCACAGAAGATGAACATCGCGAGGGACGCCCAACCTCGTCCCTCACTGAGGAAAACGTGAAAAAATCGAAGATATCGTATTAGCAGACCGAAGAGTAACCATCAGACATTTAGCTGAGGTCACAGGGATCTCATATGGCAGCATCCAAAGCATTTTGACCAGCAAAATGAATATGAAGAAGGTCTCCGCGCGTTGGGTACCGAGAATGTTAACGGACGAACAAAAGAAAAAGCGAGTTGACACTTCAAGAGCCAATCTTGCAAAGTTCCAGGCTGACCAAAAATATATTTTGTCTCGATTTGTGACCATGGACGAGACATGGATCCATCATTTTGATCCTGAGACCAAACAACAATCGATGACTTGGAAAAGGCCATCCTCACCGACGCCGAAGAAGTTCAAAGTCTCGAGCTCGGCGGGCTAGGTTATGGCGTCCGTTTTCTGAGATGCTGAGGGAATCATAATGGTTGATTACCTGGAAAAGGGAGCCACTATAACGGGCTCCTACTACGCTCATCAAATAAGACGACTGCGAGAAGCCATAAAGGAAAAAAGACGGGGCAAACTCCGAGCGAAAGTCATGTTTCATCAGGACAACGCTTCTGCACACAAAGCCGAAGTTGCGATGGCTGCCATTCGAGAAGCAGGCTTCGAACTGGTCGAACACCCGCCCTATTCTCCAGATTTAGCCCCCAGGGATTTTTATTTGTTTCCTCGGCTCAAGGAACACCTCAGGGGCAAGAAATTTGAGGATAATAGCGAGGTGATGGCTGCTGTAGAGGCATTTTGGGATAGCCAAGATAAAGATTTTTTTTAAAGGGTATTTTAGGTTTAGAGAAACGTTGGACTAAATGTATCGACTTGTTAGGAGACTATGTAGAAAAATAAATTAAATTTAAACTAGAATGCGTTGTTTTATTATACTCATTATCATTACTTTTTGATCACCCCTCGTAGCTGGAGTGTAAAACGTACCAATTCGCGTCCATTTAAGGTAATGCCATCCTTACAAGAAGGGTTTTTAGTAGAATTTACTTAAGGTACAATATTAAATTGAATATTTGTCTTTTAATTTAAATTAAAAAAAACTCAAAACATTTATCTAGTCTGCATAATAATTGAAAATATCAATGTATGCGGAAATCACCAGTTTGCGTCCAGTCTAAGCCAGTTTGCGTCCAAGTTAAAAAAGTTATAAAAACTGCTTTTATATGGGCGTGATAAATAAATGTCGTTTTGTAAACTACGACTTTTAATACGTTTTCATTATTCCGGATTTGAAAAGCCATTAAAAAATTATAAGTTGTGATATAATTCACAGTAACATAACATTCTTCAGATTAGAGCTATGTAATTCAATTCAAACTGTGTTGTTTTACATAAAAGCATCTTTTAAATTTCATAAAACTAAACTGAACAAATCAAGAAGGAATTATATAACATAATGGAATTCAGCGTTTTATAAATTAGAATAATAAAGCAAAAGTTTTACCTTAAAGCTATATTTAGTTCAACATATTTTTTAGCCAAACTTGAAGCTCTTGGTCTCTCCTCTCCACTTTTATTATGGATTGGAAGTTTGTGATCTGTTTGATGTGTTACATCTGAAGTTCACCCTATAAATGCCGGTGTGCCCCAGGGCTCTATTATCTCTCCATTTTTCCTCTTAATTTTCAATGATCTGCTTTCCTTTACTTTCTATCCCATCCATTATTTTGTTGATGACAGTACTCTTGATTTCGCTTATTCCTTTGACACTGTTGCGGACTTCGAGATAATGTCACATGTGCTAAACGAGAATGAATGATTAGATTATTGAATAACGATCTTGACCATATCCTCGGTTGTACAAAGTGAACGCGTCGAATACCATGTGCCTAAGATCCAAAGTTAACTCATCTGTTTAAAACAAGATCATCACTTAACCACTCCCCGTTACTTTTGATGAAGCATTAGTTGAAAACATTAACATCTGCTCGTGTTAGCATATGTATTGTGATTCAATGTTTTTAAATTTATTCAGTAATTAACCATTAACCCCATTCACGATATATTCTCATGCAGCCTGGCTTAGAACGAACTAAAAATCAGTCTTCTGGCATGGCTATTGACTCCATCCCTAGGTGGTCGTACGTAGGAAAAAGCAAGCGTTTCTTCAAATATGTCTCCTGCATTCATCTCATTTATATAATTTTTCAGCCCATCTAACCAATTTCGAATAACTTCTTCAGAAAACGTATCCTTTGTCTTTGGTTAGGCCTTCGGGAACTCGATGTGCTAGCTCTGGATTGCATTTCAGAAAAAGGTCATACCAGCTTCGCCCTGGTCGCCCATTTTTGAAGGATGTATTCGTGCCATCGTCTTGCTCATTTTTTAGGTTTCGGACCCGTAATAAGCCTCCGCTGTCCGTCTGTCTGTCAGCGGGTTGTATCTCATGAACCGTAATAGATAGACAATTGGCATCAAATGTACGAAAGCTTATCGGATCATGTGAGACCTGCAAAGAAATTAAACCCATGAACTTCTCCCCTAGACCACCTTTGGGAAGGATGCGCTCTGCAGTTCTGACCTGCCATTTTAGGCCCGTATCCCCGCAGTCGGAACGGAAACAAGTACATTTTTATCACATTGAATCACCTCTCTAAATTCATGCTACTGAAAGCAATGCCTGAGACCACCGCATCGAGGGTCGCAAACTTGTTGGAACGCGAAGTTTTTCATATGTTCGTAGTGCCAGAACACTTATACTCAGACCATGGCAGTCAGCTCGCCTCTAGATTATTTCCTGCGCGAATTGCGGCCAAGATCGACTGGTTGACTCATTCGGACGCATTTGATTGGGGGGGAGTAACCCAATCAAATGCGTCCGCATGAGTCAACCAGTCGATCTTGGCCGCAATTCGCGCCTATATTTGAAACGAACATCGGAGCTGGGACGAGCACTTAAGGGGGGTTACCGTCGAGAGGCATGAAAAATGCATGAACTTTGGAAATTTCTTTTTACATAAAATGAATACTTTTGGAAATGGGTTTTAACGTATTTTATTCTTCTATCAATGGAGAGTGAACTCCAATTTTATTTATAAGAAAAAAAAATGGCGGATCCAGCTACCATCAAACAACGCCGTGTATGGCGTGTTTTGCGGGGCGCTCCACAGCTCTGCCAGTTCATCCGAAACAAATAGGGTTGAAAATGATTAAATCAGATAAAATTTGGGGGGGCCTTACCTGTTTTCAAAAAAAAAAACCTTTGAATAACAAAATGCCAGCCGTTTGAAAAAGAAACCCATTTTTTGCCCTGTTTGTTTGCTTTGCTTCAACGGACGGAAAAAAGTATTTCTAAATAAATTATTGACAAAAATCGCTTGCTGAAGGCCCCGCAAATAGAATTTCCTTTTAATTGCGCAAAGATTTATGTGAATCGGTTCATCCGTTAAAGATGTAGAACGCCCAGCGCGCTGAAAAATGTTGCTCTCAGAAAAACTCATATAAAAATTAACGTTATAAAAAATCTTTGAAAGCTTTTTTCCGCTATTCCAACACCATACAGAGGCCCTTCTTTTTCCTCCAAGAACTGATTGTGCTGAATCTGAAGGTTAACGGTTTCCCGAAATTTATAAGGGTACCTCAGGTAGTGAGAAAAGGTCTCCCCAGCAACCGCGCTCCGAGCGCCTGAGCTACCTGTTTTCCAGCCGGCGGACGGTTCCGCTCTCAACAGGCTGTGATTTCTAAAATACTTTAGATATGAAAATATCCTTTTATCCACGTGCTCTAAACCCTTTAAGGATGATAGTTATGTAAAAAAAAGTCGAATTTTTCATCGTCATGAACGGTAACCTCCCCTTAAGCGAAATCGCTTTCGCCAAATGAAACGTCGTTCAAAACTTTACCAAGTGCTCATTTATTTCCAAATATTCGGCCGGCACCCAGTTACACAAGGGGACTCCTACCAGCTCCTACGAGACCTAGCTTTTAGCAATGATGTTGCCCCGGAACTGGTCCCTATTAACCAAAGACTGCACCTAATACGCGATGAAGTGAAACTGCACTTGTTTGACGCATACAAGAGGTACGCTGCAGACTACAACCTATACGAACGCGCTTGCGATCCTTTCACCCCGGACAACATGTCTTCGTCCGTAATTACGTGCAAAGTAGTGCTGCGAATCACTTCGCGGCGAAACTCACTCCAAAATTTGTTAAGGCAATCGTTGTTGAACGCATTGGAAGAGTCTCATATCACTTGACTACTTCTGTGGGCCTGCTCCTGGCAATAAGGGTTTATGAATGGCACATGTAAACTTTGAAGACGTTGAAAATTAAAAGAGAGCTGGGAGTCATTGTACATCGACCGCCGATGGAAAATTTGGAAAAAATTGACGATATTGATCTTAGTAATAACTAAATTACTATAAGGGACACTGCTGGAAAAGTGGTGTCTTCTTCTATTGAACTCCAAACGACTTTAATTTAACTACTCAATTTGTTGGTCGTATTTCAACCATTGACATAAATTCCCTGAGTAAATTTGCCAAATTCGCTAAGATCTAAGTCGAACCTCTATTTGAGAAGTGGGATTTTCCGAACAGAACGCCAGTTTATGATGGAAAATAAAAATTTCCTAGTAAAATTGATTTTTTCATATTACTTAAACATTTATCCAGCATTTCAATAAACAATTTGACATCTATTTTACTTGAAACCTATTATTGAGAAAATGTTCAAATGTTTTTTTTTTCAATTCTCTACATGACGTTTGTACTACTCTCAATCCTTATATTTATGTCCAGCATTTCATGGTCCACTTTAACGAAAATTGGGTCACACACGTTAGAAGTTTTCATTTTTTAGAAGATTATTGACTGTTGAAAGTCATCAAACATTAAAGTGTTCTTTCTCTCCGATGAATAGTAACATGATATTGTTACAAAATACAATTCGACTTTCTGTATCAATACGCAACGTCTTCACCCGGAAAACATATCTCCTAATCGAATCTGATTTGCATTGCATTTTTTATTCGTCTAAAATTATATCTTGCAATATTAGATGAATCATAGTAGAACCAGAAAATCGCTTGTAGACACTTTGAAATTATGCCGCATAGAGGGTGTCTACGTGAATGATTATTTGATTTGATATGAACGTCATTCGATCCATTCGAAATTTTGAGACCTATGCCGGATGGCAACAGGCATCCCAAGTAATCTTAAATTTCTGAAATCTTAGATGAATGACCGTTAATAGGACTACATTATATGCTAATAAACAATTAAAGGCTATAAACGACTCAATATCTGGGGAATATAAAATGTTGGAGCAATTGTTTTGTGCAAAGGTGTTTGCAGGGAAAGAACTATTCGGATTGTCAGATACATAGCAATTGTCCAGGCTAGGTTAAGCCTATTCTTGAGTATATCAATATATCTTCTAAGCTAGTGCATAGAGTGGAGAAAGATATCTAAATAGGGTCTATCTAAATTCAAACGATTCGAGGAAGATTCACATTATGCAATATGAAATATGCATCCATGTAAATAAAAATTTAATAGTGAGACTCATTCTTAACTACATATATCACTTATGAGTGATGTCCTAACAAGCAAGTTGGAGTCTCGAAAATGGTGGGCTTTCGAGCTATCTATACCTTCGTTCTACGACTTCTGTCGAGGAACAATGCCACTTGATACTATTTCCCATTCAAAAAGTAAATAACATCATTGGACAGTTTTTCGTCTGCTTTGGAAATAAAGTTAATAGATAAATTGTTTTAATTTCTGTTACGAAAACGGAATAAATAGGAAATAGTATCTTTGTAATGCTTTCAATGTACATTCATTTGTTTGCATAGCATGCATTGCTGTAATAGCGGAGCTGCAATTTGGTGAGCTTTTCTGACAGGGAAATATTTCTAAGAGCATTAAATATGAAATTGAAGTACTCTAACATATCCAGGTCGCTGCTGTAATGCCTTCAGTGTACCTTGGTTAACCTCGTAGATTTTTAGAGAAACTATGTATTATCAAAACATTGCTTCTGCTATTTTATATACAGTTAATGAAATAGGAAAGCTAACCGCACTATCACACTATTTTTCTTCTATTGGTCCATCTCCATGCCATGCTGTAGGTCTTTTTACCTCAATGACTGGATCTCTCTTCACAGAGAATGCATACACATGAATTGTCTTGGGTGGAGTACCTAGAAAAGATGACTGAGCACCTCTAATATATTTTTCGCCATTTTCAGATCTTCAACTTTTTTTTTTAAATCGCTGAAATTCTTACGACCCAGAGCATTCTGCAAATAATCAAAAACTCCACTGAGTAGGTATACGAATAAAAATAATATACATACATTGGAACGCCTTAACCTGACCCTCCGTACAGAATACTTTCTTACTTATAGTTCAGATAATGAAATTAGAAGTTTTTGTTTTTCAACCGGTGTCGAACATAAACAAAGAATCGAGGTCACAATGAGAACGGGAAACTTGTTGCATATATCCAAGGCATTCACCAAAAATTTTAGTCATATTTTAGAACATTCTAACGAAGCTTTCCATTTATTTCACCGCATTTCTGTTTTTAATATTTAATTATTTATTCGTAAGAAATAAAAGTCATTTCCGAATGATTTTCTACAAAGAATTCATGAATTTTTATGAATAACTCTCAAAGGCGAAAACTTCTTATTCACCACTTAATTGGCATTCCATGCACGAAATAGAGTTTGAACATTTCGTAGAAGGATGTTTTGTACAGAAATAAACGCAACAACAAAAAATAAAGAAATAATAATCGCAAAGAAACCAACAACCTCGTCAATATTTAAAGCTGACATAATTTTCCATGACTAATTGCAGTACCTTACCTACCTCGTCTTCTTCTACAGAGAGGTCCGCATATTATAAAGAACTGCCTGCGATGTATACAATACATACTACAGTGTATGTAAGGCATCATCCCCATAGTGCAATGTCGATACGGCGGTGTACATTTGACACTGACCCACCTTGCTTTGCATTGCAAGTGAGGAGTTTTTCTCTGAATAGCTCGTTTCAAGGACACCAGGGGTAGACCTAGCTGCCCTAATTTTATATTCACAGAGACTGCATAAAAAATGGAGAAATTTCAAAGCTTCTGTTCTACTTGATACGAATAACGAGCTATCTAGGGCGGAACAACCAAAACAAATATTGCGACACTATTAAAGCTCCCCGAGCATAAAATGGGGGTATACAAAGTCGGCAGTTTGGAGCAACAGCAACAGAGACCGGGCCTGCAATGAAATGATAAATGGCCTTTGCATTGAAACTCGACACCGGTCAGCCATAGTATATCACACAATTTCAAGAATCTAACGACAGGGTTGACACTAATCCTATTTTGTTACCTCCAAGTGGTTTACAATGTCGTATATATACTGATGTGTCCTATGTACATATATACAAAGGTCTATGACTGCTAAATTATTATTGTGTGGCTAGGGGAGAGAAAACTTAATCGCATTGCTAAGTTGGTGGTAAACTTGTTGGTCGTTTAAATAATATGCATGCCATGCTTTCAACTTTCGAACTTACTTGAAGAGTAGTGATTCGTGCCAAGGGCTACAATCTCGAATTGCCGGTATAAGCCGGAAGGTGTAATTTCGTCGTACCACACTTGGCGACAATTAATTACTGCTCGATTTTCATTCGTTTTTGAATTTAATTGAAAATTGACGATAAATTTTCAGCTCTGGATGTCGTGTGTATGTATGTACTATATGTAGAGAAACATCCCTGGATTGTGTTTTGATTTTGAGATTCTCTCTGGATCTATAATAATTAATCGCTTTAGAATGGAAAACCATCACCTTGGAGCGATGATGGCATTAGAATTGTCAATTGCCACAAAATACATTCATTACAAATGTGCTGCATCATGTGCATCTTAATTAAGAGACGATTTCATTTATGGGAAGCCACAAATTTAGTTAAAATTTTCCTAGAAATCCAAAGCTTTGTGTAAATGTCTGTTAAATTACTTTTTTTTTTTAATCTATTTTAGTTCTGATTGTGAATGAATTGATGATTTTAGAAATAATCTAGTTTTGTATTTTTTTTTTAATTTTTTTATTTATATAACAAAGTCAGTATCCGAATGAGGTTGGTACAGAAAATTAATCAGCTTTAACTTGCAGAGATATCCATCCTACGATAGCGAGTAATGTACTTCCTATCTACGAGAATCGAATCAATTTTTTTAATGTTATTAGTGCACTATAGGTGCGCCGTGAAAATGGCACCAGTCAAAGTGGATGGCTGTAAGGGAAAAGAATTGATTAAATGCGTTTCCGTTTTTGCGGTTAACCTATTTTCTGAAAGATGTACATAAATAATTGAAAATGTTATTTTCTAATTCGTTGACTTTTTTCATGTTTTGACATCTTTAACAGATAAAAAAAAATGGTTTTCCTTGTTTATATTCGTGCGATAAAAAAAAATTAGAATTTCATTAGAAAATTTAATTAATATGCGAAAATTTTCGAACCATAATTTTTTTTTTTTTTTAATTAAAAAAATTACTGAACAACAGCGCTCAGAAAAAGCAAAAAGTAAGCAAATATCTTTGGCCGCTGCACAAATAAGTTCTAACATGGGTGCAGTTCGCTCATAAACCGACCCACGAAGAAGACGTCCTGTCACTGTCGTCGTCCCAGAAGAAATCGTCGAAACTGTTCAGAACATACTGCTTGAGGATAACGCATGCGCTTACTGGGATATGGAGGTACCCCTAGGCTAATCCGTTACCTGAATAAGTAATAAAACAATCCTACATGAACATCTAACTATTAGGAAGATTTGTGTTTAGTGTATATACTGTACAATTTGGCAAAAGGCAAAAAGGATGCGCGCGTTAATTGGAGTAGGCTTAGGTTAGGTAAGAGAGGTGCCGCTATAAGTACCTAGCCTGCTTCAGTTAGACCACCATTGAGTCCATTGTGCCCCTTGTCCTCATGGGATAACCTATGAAATTGCCCTAGATCCATGCTGCTTCTATTAGGAAACTCAGGATGAATCTGAACTATTTGTTTTGCAGCTCCCCCAGACTTGAAAAAAAGTCGCTACCCAATAGCCTACCTGTTTTATTCATTAGAGCGGGGTACTCTCAGAGTACGTGCTGATCGGATTCGATTTCCTCCGAGTTCTTAGAGCTCCTGCAGAAATTGTTCGCCATTATACCCAGCCTTTTAGCATGGTCACCTATGGCCCAATGACCCGTAATGACCTGGTACATGTTCTGCTGCCATTATGCAATTCTCTTGTTCTCTTCCTGTCATATGCAGGCCACTCAATTGCCTCGCAATATGGCAGGTTTCCCTATTGATCCACCGTAAACTTATCTTTTGACAGGCGTCCCTGATAATCTCTTCTTTTAAAGCTTTTAATAGTGGAGTAAAAAAATGCTCAAGACATTCAACCAAAACCGGCTAAAAGTAATGTTCGAGATTGTGTTAGGTGACGAAACTTTGATTCACTGATATAAGCCAAAAAGCAAGCGACAATCATAGCACAAATCTTTCTAGGCGACAAAAAAAAACAATTGGAATACTGCGCGTATTGAGCATTATAAAGAAAATGTTTGTCTCACTCTTCTCGGGTGTCATTTTACCACAATTTCACTCAAAGATCGTCGCACGGTATTTTTCAAAAATTTGGTGAAAACGACTACGAGGGTGAATTCTTTTCCATCACGATAATGCACCATTATACAAGGCATCTCGGATTATCGAGCTTTTGACCGCTTCAAAAGTGAAATTGATGACTCAGCCGCCCTATGGTTCGTTGTTATACTTTTTCATAAAGGAATAAAATGCGCGGTTTGTCACTCAGCAGCTCACAAGCAGTGATGAAAGCCTACGATGACTGTGGAACGATGGGCTCAATACTTAGATTACATATATATAGCAAACAGGAATAGTAATAAGCCAGCAGCTAGATTTCGCGTAATAAATTTTTGTTGTGTTGATAGTCCATGGTGCTCCCCCCCCCCCTTTCCCAAGCCTCATCTGAACTATATTATTTCAAATGTATATATGTATTTCATATAAACAAACCTATTTAAATATATCTAGAAATAAATAAGACAAATTGGAAGAAAGCATGGAACTCATCTGCAGCTCACATCTCGCAAAAACGTACAAAAATAAAGCTTCTTGATTAAAAAAAAAACTGTATCTGGAGAGGAGTAAAACATAATTATTAAACGATTAAAAAAAGTTTTTAGTATTGCTCTCCACTTTTATTTAATTCAATAAGAAAACTTTTATTTTTGTTCTT
Source organism: Dioctria rufipes (assembly GCA_963924295.1). Taxonomy (NCBI): domain Eukaryota; kingdom Metazoa; phylum Arthropoda; class Insecta; order Diptera; family Asilidae; genus Dioctria; species Dioctria rufipes. Next base: position 33,977,575 of record OZ002742.1, read on the forward strand.
ACTATTGAGAAAATACCCAATATGCTCTGATATCCAATCCACTGTATTACAGTACTTGATCATCGAATTATACATAATATGTTTTTTTCTGATAAATAATAAATGCAAAGCAATAATAGTTAAGGTATTTTATTTTTTTACAAACACACTGTTGCGTAAGCAGCCCTCGATCTCCTATTCTTCTTCCAGCTCATCTTTTCTTTCCATCTTCATCGAATCTCGGCCCCCCTCACTTTTTGTCCTAATATTTTCTTTCTTTATCATCTAACTTTTGTATCTTCATCCTATCTTCGTTTTTATCCCCACTCTCCTCGCACCCAATTCCCTCTCCCCGCACGCAATCCGTTCTTTTCCAACCAGTCTCCAATTCCCCAACCAGTTCCCTCTCCTCTCCAGAGCACCCAGATTTTCAATTTCCAGCACACCATTCCTTTTTCACTCCATCGGGCTCCCATTTACACTGCCGACTTGCACTCCTTTGTTCCCCTTCCCTTTCGAATGCACTCAAACTCTCCCCCTCTACATAACCCCCACCCACCGCATATATATATATATTTTTCATTTTTCATTGAATATAATTCGATGATTAAGTACTCTATATCCCCTTGAAAACTTGTGCTCATGTACACGAATTTTACACGTATAGCCACTTCTGTACTTATAGCAAGTAACAAACTCCGTTTTGAAATTCTTTTTATTCATTAGGACTACATACTTATATATGCATACTTGAATTGTTATCACCTGTACTAATGGTAGTTATTCATACACACTTTGACATTTCACCAGTTCATTTTGATTTATCATCTTCATTTACCAGAAAATGAGCTAATATGAACTTGCAGTGAATAAAATATGTACGACAAATTAGTTGTGACAAAAGTTTTGAAGTATGGTAAATTAATATTCAACACTTATTTACAGCATTGCAAGTAATATTTTTGGCACTTGGCTCATTTGAACCGCAGCAACTTATGCGGAATAACTCCTTTATGTGGCATAAGTTTGATAGTATAAACACGTACAGAACACAGATACATACTGATTCTGCATAACATGCTGGTCTAGTACCATATTAATGCTGCATCTGCTATGGAAAGTGTGGTTATAAACCAAATAAAAGCAAGAAACTGTTAAAGTAAAAGCCATAACCTCAAAACTCGCCATAAAAAGTTGTATGTGCAAAATAAAAATAACTTGTAAAATTATTATAAATTGCAGAAATTATGGGAATAATGGAAACTAAAAAAAAATCATCCTCGGCGGAATAGTTTTGCTCTTATAACCTTCAGTTAGTTGTGTTGCATTAACAAATGTTGGGTAAAATGTAATCTGATTGTTGATTAATCATTACGATTACAATCTATAGTCTGTAAAATCATGATTACTTATTAATAGTATTAATTAGAATAGTAATCATTTTTGGCAATTAATGATTAATCAAATGTAATCGAAATTATAATTACATGATTAAAATTTTAAATTACAAATGAAAATTTTATTTTCAAGACATTTTAAAATTGTAGTTAAAAGTAAACAAGAGCATTTTTGTATTTCTATTGCGTAATATTTTATTGCAATCACGGTAATGGAACATAAACTAATGTTTGTGAACACACATATCAAGTGGCCCTGCAAACATTGCGGCTCAAATTTGAATCGAATTCGAAGTAAATCAATTCGACTAGGTGAAGTTAAGCTTCGAAATCGAATTCGCTTGCGACGTGCTTGCGAATTGCAGAAGAAATAAAATATATAAAAAAAAAACTTTTAAAATAAATAACTTTTGTAAATAAAATGCACTAAAAAATAAAAAATAATTTTTTTTTCTCAGTAATATAAACAAGAAAAGTTGAATTGCAAAATAAGAAATGCTATAACTCAGATTAAATCTTAAAAAACTTTTAAAACTTAATCTGAGTTGTAGAATTTTTTGCAATTAAACTTTTCTTGTTTATATTACTGAGAAAGAAAAAAAAATTATTTTTTATTTTTTAGTGCATGTTATTTACAAAAGTTATTTATTTTAAAAGTTTTTTTTAATATATTTTATTTTCTACTTTTTAGTCATACTCTCGAAACTCGACTCTCGAGACTCAACTCTCGAAACTCGACTCTCGGTAGTTACTGTAATAGTTGGGATCTCCTTTGGTCTTCGATATATAATTATGTTGAGGTTCTGCTCTGATAATTCCTGCTCTTAATTTTCTCGGCACACTAGCATGCCATGCCAATGAACGAGAATAATGCACCTAAGGATGCAGAAGTTATGGAGCAGTAATTGCAGAGAGAATTCGGAGTGAATTTAAAAATGCAATCGTCTTCTACTGTCAACTCTATTCAACTGTGTCTTTTACAATTTTTTTAACCTATTTATACAATATTTCTTACTTAGAATCTAAAGAGTTCTCACTTACCTAGTTGTGATTATGTCTTACCAATTAATCAAAAGAATTGCAAAATCAATTGCAAACAACGAAAGAATTGCAAAGTCAATTGCAAACAAAAATACTTCCGAGCTTATTTCTTGCAGGACATGCATCATACCAATTTTGTTTACATCGTGCATTTGCGTCATTGACCCAGTCATTCTATTATCACTTTCTTTATTTTCCTTTATTCGATTTATCGATCATTGTGCAAATGACGATTTGTGCTGTGCTCTATGATGCAATTTTTAATGTTGTAAAAATGTTGATTTTGAATAAATGCAATTTTGTTTAGGCAACTGGTCAACTGGTTTGACCCAGAACTTTTAATGTGTAATTGATTTGTCATTTTAGCGATTTTTTTAATTTAATTAAATTTGGGTATGCATGCTCTACATTACCACCTCCACCCCAAAACCCCCCAACACGTAAGAAAATTTTACCCCATCGGAAAGCTCCCCATTCCCTCATTCTAAATTAAAAAAAAAGCATGTAAATCCATCCACTTTTACTACCCTAAAACTATTTCGCTCAGACACAAACTTTCTGAGTCAGGGGTCTCTAAGTTGATAGAAAGTTATTAAAAAAAACGGAACATGGTATCGATTCGTATTTCCGACCCGATAGTAGTTCGCTAGCCCTACTTTCTTTCGAAGTTCTTGTATGTGTTGGTAGTTCATTTTGGATTCAATTTTTTTTTAACAGTACGATCTGGGATCGAGTTCTCTTGCAAAGCGTTTCGCAAATATGTAGCAAGTAAATACGACATCTAATAAATAATCACCGTAGTAGAACTTCACTTTGCACTTCACTCAATAAAATCTCAACTTAGAATGCCGGCGAAGGGAGGGAATATTATCCGCTGTGCAAGCAACCTAGTACTGGACCAAAAAAGGCGCGCAATTAAACACAAGCTTCATTTCTGGCAGTGTTGAGCAATGAAACGCAAGCTTCGCTTCCGCTAGTGCTGAACAACGAAATGCGAGCTACGCTTCTGCTAGGTGCTGGACAGTAATAGATTCTGAGCTAATGTACCTCCGGAACTTTTGGATGCACCCAGCCACCCAGCCACCGGAGCTCTTGGGTGTACCTAAGTACCGGCGCTCTTCGGTTTTACCTACGTTCAAAATATCTTCGATTAACCTACGAATGGGATTATCTGGAAATAAGGTCATATATTTTTTAAGGGCACAAGACATCTGATTAAAAATACTGATCATCTACGGGTCTGTCTTTTTTTTTTTTCTTTAATGCGTCAGGAGACCTCCGTCCTTATTAGGATTGGAACTTGACAACAATTCTATTTTTTTCTTAAAACAGTATTACAATGAAAAGGATTCAGACTGGCTGAATCAACGATTGACAGGATAATAATTGACTTAAAATTTTTTGTTCTGAACATTAAAAGCAAGATCTACTTACATAACCCTTTCCAAATGTTCAGAGCAAAAAATTTAAGTCAATTATTATCCTGTCAATCGTTGATTCAGCCAGTCTGAATCGTTTTCATTGTAATACTGTTCCGAATTAGATTTAGGAAAACTCTATAAAAGTCAAGGTTGCCCAAGGCTGTTTACGACATGCAGATGGCTCTGTCAAGCCGGCCCATGTAATTTTTCTTTTCAATGTATGTATTTACAACGCTCTGATTTTTCAAGAAAATTCATTCACTAAAATCTTTTATTCTACCTCAATCTCTATGTTCGTTTTGGTTTTTGGCTTAAAAATTAATTGTAGTTGCCAAAACTCGAAAATCTTCATATTTTTTTTGTTTTTTAGTAATATTTCTAAATGCGCACGATCACCTTATGAATTGCCATTGAATAAAATGCAAATACATATGTATATCTTTTGCAATTAATACAGACACAATCTAATGTTAACCAATCCTAATCTAAGCGAATTGCACTTGTGTCCCTAACAAAATCAAATCACGTCCACCATATTTCTGGCATGTCGTTTAAAGAATTTGAATTGACGACGACGAATCATTCGTGAAAATTTCATATCATAGAACTAATGGTGATTGCATGCTACTTGGCTGGTGTTTTAGCACGATCACTAAAGATAAATAAATAGAGAAAAAAAAAACTTAAAAGAGCTAATTGCTTGGCGGTAACAACTTGCGTTGCTCTCATTCCTCTAATATTTTTCACGGTACATACCTGAACGAAATTTGAGAATGCGACACATGTTCGCGGTCTTTTAGCCAATTCTTGCTCGATTTTTATTATTAAAGCGAATTTCGTTGATTGTGCTGAACATAATTAAAACATTCCATAAATGAATTTTGACGAAGCAATTTGAAATATTAAATATTGAATGGCTGAGAGAAAGGTCGTTGTCTGTATTTTGAGGGGTTTTTTTTAGGGAGACTGCTATTTGAAGATGTTTTCTTTCATTCATTGCTTTCATGCGCAAAAGGAGGTGAAAATAATATATCGAAAAATATAGAAACGCGTTTGTTCATTATGATAACCTATGATGATTACATTTTATCTCCTGAACGAAATCATACCATAATAAATATTAAACTGCATTTTGATTTTTGTATATTATCAGTTTGTCTGATTCTCTGCTCAACTCGAGAACGCGTAGACAACTAAAATTTTACTTTTTAATAAAAATTGTAAATTCAATTTCGAAAATGTCCAACTCCTTCGAATTGTTACCATACGAAAATTTAGTCTTTTACGTATGTATTTTTGGATTGAGAAGGCGTGGAGGTTTACATCGAACTGAAATATGCATGGCGTTCCTGTAATAAGAAAATAAGTGAAAACTGGAACCAGTCTAGAAAGAATTGCGAAACTCACTTAATCCTTGTGTGACCACGAGAAAAATCGTATCTAAGTGACCACGAGAAAAATCGTATCTAAGTGACCGCGAATGGTACCCGGGTAATTCACGTAAATTACATGCATTTTGTCTGAAGTTATGTTATTTCTATACACTGTTCTGCATATAGTGTATTGTACTATAACGCGAAGAGCTAAATATTAATTTTTAATTATAATTAATATAAATAAAACTAGTATTTATTCACAATATCAAAAATTAACACTTAACTACTCGTCTTTTAACTTAAAAAACACGTTGGAAATGTCAATGCCGTCTTTACTCATATCCCGGTATACACACAAAAATCAGCACTTTATACGTAATTCAATTTTCTTATTAAAAAAATCTTAGTATTTCATTTGGATACGGGATTTGGCCAACGAGCGCGGATAATTTAGTATTGTTAAGTTATAATTATTACAGTGAGATTTTGGAGTAATACATATATTTTGTTCTTCGTTTTGGGAAAAAAGGTAATATGTACCTATTTAAATTTTAAAAAGTATATATTTAGCATAAACTTATATTTATTTAAATGGCTAATCACATTTCCAAAGTTGATTTTGATAAAATGTCTTATGAAGACCAAAATAAGTATTTAGAGCATTTAATTAATATTTCTGATGTAGATTCAAATAATGATTCTGATGGTGATTGCTCTGAAGAAAAATGGCTTCCACCTCCGCCAAAACGAACGATGATGGATTTCATATGAAGACAAATATAGATTATTAGAGATGCTGATGAATATTCAGATGTTGATGACATTTTGTGTGATGAAAGCATTAGGATTGAGTGGAGTGAGGAGGCTGAAAGTGATACGGAACCTGAAGATGGAGCTGGTGCTGAAGGTGAGTTAGAGCTTGAAAATAAAGCAGGGCCTGAAGATGCGGTTGCTTCTGCAACTGGGGTTCAAAGTATTCTAGTATCAAAGGATAATCAACCCTCCTGCACATTCTAGAACAAGCACTCATAACATCCTTCGCCAAAGAGCTTGTCCAACACAATCAACATAGTGTTTAACTATTCGAGACACCTTCAAATGCATTTTTAGTGAAGTTATGTGCGATATTATCATACGCGAAACGAATAGAAAAGCACGGAGTATTTTTGCAGCTGAAAATACCCGTGATCCAAGTAAGCCGTCTAAAGTATGGAAAAACTTAACTGCAGAAGAGTTCGACGCATATCTAGCGATACTAATTACAATAAGAACATTTGACAGAGTTGTGGAAGTCAGATTCGTATCTGTTAGATCGGGCTTCCATGGCGAAGAATCGGTTCAAAGCTATCTCTAGGTCTATAAGATTCGACAATACAAATAACCGCGAGGAACGTTTACAAACGGATAAAGCAGCACCCATTTCAGATATATTTACTCTTCTGAATACGAATTTATCTTCCCACTATGTGGCAACAGATTGTGTCACAATAGATGAGCAACTATTCGCATATAAGGGTAGAACAAGGTTCACCCAATACATTCCAACGAAACCTGCAAAATATGGTATCAACCTTTGGTGGGCGTGTAATGCCAGGACTTCCTATCCTTTAGAAGGACAGATTTATACTTTAAAGCAGAGTACAGATCGCGAGGTGAATCAGGGTGAGCGTGTCGTACGAGATTTAAGTTTGGAATTTAAGGGTTCTGGACGAAATATCGTAACCGATAATTTCTCTACCATCCTTTCACTTGCCCGATTTTTGAAGTCTTGGGATTTGTCAATCGTAGGGACAATAAAAAAGAACAAACCATATATCCCAAAACAGATGTTGTCTTCCAAATCCCGAGAAGTTTTTTCAACACTCTTTGGATACAATGATCATGTAACCCCATTTGTTCGTATGTTCCAAAACAAAATGAAGCAGTTGTGTTGTTGTCTACATTACATTACATTACACTAATGCAGTATCAACCAGTGCAAAAAAGGAACCTGAAATCATTGAATATTACAACAGTGCCACAGGCTGTTTAGACAATATGGACAAGATGGTTGGGTCATTTTCTGTAAAACAAAAAACATTGAGGTGGCCGGTTGCCATTTTTTACAACATTATCGACGTGGCAGCTTTGGCGGCATTCATTATTTTCAGAGAAAATAATCCTCAGCTTGGGAAAAAAACCGATTCTCGCAGAATCATTCTGAAGGACCTCGGAAGAGAATTAGTAATGCCCGCTATATTACTAGAGCAGCAATCCGTACTATTTATAGACATTTTGCTACCAAACTGGCAATGGAGTCAATGTTGGGCAGACCGATTTCATTTCCATCAGCAGAGCGAACAGTTGTTGTTCGAGATTCCACTGGACGTCTTCCAATTGTAGGCAACTGTTTTACCTGTTTGTTAGAAACTAATAGGAGAGACCGATTTGTGATGCTCATACAGTAACAACAATAAGAAAATGTTTTGGATGTAACTAAAATGTAATTTGTTCCAGTATACATTTCATTTTCAATTGTTGTTTTTTTTTTTTAAATTTATAGGTATCCCAAAGGCCATCTAATTATGCACATATATGTATATAAAAAATTTAAAATAAGTAACAAATATAAATAAAATAATATAAAGAAATTTGAAGCTGATGCACATACATACCGAAATTATTATATATGTATTTGAAGTGTTCTGGTAATTTTATTTGAATTAATGTTATTCCAATACATTCGCTTTTACCTTTAATCGATCTAAATTTTTATATAAAATATACGAGTTACCCAGGTACCACTCGAGGTCGGTTAGCTTATAGAAATGTTTAGGCCCAAAGATGTCATATAGCAGATATATTTAGAAAATATACCTTTTAGATTAACTAGAACAATACCCTTCAAAAATTACATTATCGCACAGAAAATGTAAAAAAAATTCGAAAAGTTACCCGGGTACCTTCGTGGTCACATAAGGGTTAAACACGATTTAATTTGTATATTTTCAAAATAGAGGAGTGGCTATATTTACAGGCATTCATCTGTTTTAATTCAAATCTTTTAGACCATTAATTGTAAATTACTGTCGTCTTCCTCCCATATGGCTCAGTCCTTTTATATATTTTCCTTATTCAGAAAAAAAAAAAAAACTCTTATCAGGTTAATTGACAAAAAATAGAACTGTTGTGACTTGTTTGTAGAAAATGGATGTGAATGGTTTTAGAACAGGATTCTAAGATTTTGAAATAAAGGCAAATTCAATTATACACATGCAAATGAAATTCGATTTTTATCTTTTGCCAACAATTATGTATAGCTACTTGCACGTTCTGCCTCTAACGTGGTTGCCACATTCCATATGTTTGGATAAGTAAAAGTATTTTTATTTTTGAGTTATTTTTTTAATTCGTATTGAGAGTATTTTATTTATTTATTCGTTTGCTGTAATATAACCTAACTTTTCTCATAACATAGCACCTGGCATTACCTTTTACATAGTATCTGACAAGACTTATCTACTTGCAGATATGCTCATAAACTTTCTTTACGCAGTGTTTTCTTGTCTCAGGTTAAAACTAGACAGTAGGCCTGAGTTCTGGTATATTTGGCGGATTGTCACTTTTCGCAATAACTGACACCATTTCCTTCAAACAATTTCAAGTTTTGAAAAGTGTAGTGTGATGCTGCAACATCTTACTAAAAAAACAGTAATCTTTTCTAATTCATTGTGTCTTCATAAAAAAAAATCTCATTTGTCGCAGTGACAAATTGCCTGCCAAATCAACTATTTTATCCCAACTTTTTCATGTGAATTAAGTTTTTCTGAATCCGGAATATTTCACTTGCCCAGACTATTATAAAAGTATAGGGGTCATCATCCTATTTGCTATTATTGCTTGTGGAGTAATTTTTGCTTTTTGTATGCTTTAATGGTATTATTGAACAATTTCAGTACTTTTTTCCCCATATTCCACACAAACATAGCATTGTTTTTGTTTATGCAATTTAGTAGTTTTCTTTCTAAATTTTCATCAGTTGGACCTTCTCTTTTTTATTTTTATTGTCTTGATCTGCAACATTTTAACACTCAATGACTCTTTTAACCGTTCCATTCAGCTTTCCCAAAAATGTTTGCTACATTGTTTGAAACCCTTCTAATTTCTTTCAATTTATTTTGCAAAATGATTCCAGAAATAGGAATATAGCTGACAGTTTTTGAAAATAGATAGAGACTTAAAAAAGCTAATACCTTCGAATAATAAAATTACGAGAAGAGACAAGAAAAATTTGCAACCATTTCCCTACAGTGCTGATGCCACATCAAATATAAAAGCTGTTTCTATCAAAGTCCAAACCCCCGGAAGCTTTTATTCTGTCGTGCTGATGTAAGTAAGTTCGGAGTAGTAGAAGACGCAAGGATTTGGTAATGGAATAGCTCTGCAATCAGTTCATATTCATTTTCATCTAGCGACAGAAACTTGTTTTCTGAGACAATATTCTTAGAAGTTAGATTTCTTGGGTAACGTAGAGGGACACGTAGGATATGAACGTACTGTTCTGATTGGTTATTACCTTAACTTTTCCAAAAGAGTTCGGAGTAACGCTTTCAGTAGTAAAATTCTGAGTACCTGTAGTTCTGTATATAGCAAACATATGCACATTGCACAAGATCTTCATAATAGTTTTGATTAGTACTTTGGTACGCTAAAACGAGATATATGACCTTTCCATTTGTCTATATATAAAATAATGTAAACTTTTCGCCTTATCAAACGCAAATATATCAGAAGTATTCAGATAGTGACCTATTAGATTGATTTCTGAGTAGGTGCTTGGTTGAATTTTGTACTCAAAATCTAAACCGAATGCAACCACAATTTTTTGCACATCGCTAGTCTAGTTTAGGTTTTCAAAATAACATTATAATAAAAAAAAATCCGCTAAAGATCTCTACTAAGCTAAAGACCGATAAATTTCAAAAAGTACTATTAATAACAAAAATTTCGTTCTATTTGGTACCATAGTAATAATTTTTGTTGTTTCTCTTTAATATGAGACGTCAATCATTAGAATTAGTGTAGAAAGTGCCAATATATGATTTTTTGAAAATGGCCGCTCCCACCAAATATACCCAAATTCACACACCATTGGCACCTCCTAAAAGGGGGGAAGAAGTCAAGCAACAAAACAAAAAAGATTAGTTAAATATTTTTATCTTCCCTGTAACTTTCATCAAAACCGTAGGGGGTCGGTGTGAAGGATTTTCGAATTGGTATGGAATCTCAGTATATACATATGTACCTACATAATATGAAATCTCTTCGAATAAATTGGTTAAAGCATATTGTGTTACTGGAGTAGTAAAACAGATGACAAGATTCAAAATCACCGAGGCCAGATTCTTTAGAAAATATCAACCTCGTTCCGTTTGCCCATGTACTAGGATCCCCCAGTGAATTAACAAAAAAATTATACAGGGTACTCTACGAATAGTTGACAACCGGCTATATTGAATAGTGATGGGTTTGGCTGTGACAAACTAAAAATTCCTTAGTATTGAGATGATGAACCGAGATCTTCTATGGATCACCCTATAACTTCTAAATTATACACATTATAAGTTTACACAACTCGATATAGACTCTTTCCAATCAGCAATTTACTCGATGACATTTAATTGATCGACAGTCATAAAACAGGCTCTGTTAAATGCTTTAAAAGCAAAATAATATAAGTGAGGTTTTTACCTTAATACAGTTAAAAATAAATGTAAAAATATTCTTAAACGCTTACAAATTATCAATTAATAAAATCTTTGGTCCAAAATTACGACTTAAAAGTACTATGAAAAAGTTATAATTTGTCTGCCCCAATAAACGGAAATGTCTTAAGGAAAAAAGTACACTTACAAATTGGTTGCGGTACAAATAAGCAGCTACCATTTTCACAGTTGGAGGATAATGTAATTGTAGATCGTTTACTATTGTAGTGCATCTTCTCTAAGCATAGAAACGAGTGTAGCAGATCCATGAATCTAAATATTTGACCATATTTAGTGGAAGACAATGGTTTGCCAAGTACTATTACCAGGCAACCTTCAGAATCACCCAGGCAGAATTAAGTTCAATATTGAATAGGTAACACTTATATGCACTCGATCTAGTCCAAGAATAACAAAATGAAATCAAATCGACAAATTCAATGCAATATCGAATCAAATTCTGGAATAAAGTCCCTGAGCAATGTCAACATTTTGAAATAACTCTGTTTTTCTCATTCAAATACTATTTTTCGCCATCAAAAACAATCTTTCATATTGAATCTTAAAAAAAAAAACAAAGCCTTCATTTTGAAATTATACTCCATACCCAAAATTCAACCCTTTTCGAGTTTTTCGCATCCAGCGAAAATACTAGTAAAGCACGATCTATATTTTTCACACTTAGTTGTATTTTTAATCTTAGCGATTTGGGTTCTATTTCTATTTTCCAGTAAACCACCTGAAGAAATTCGGAGGCAGATGTAAATAAGCCTTATCTTGACAATGGCTCAGATGCTGATAATATTAACATTGCACTCAGAATAGTTTTCTCTCCTCAGTTTTAACACTGAATGCCTAATTTTTCTACATGCGAGAGCTAGATTTACTCCATACTTCGACACGACAAATGTTGTTCAATTGATATGTTTGAGGCCAGGACCTCTTATTTAATAGCCTTGGTGGATAATTTACGAAGCAATCCTGATTTCTAAGAGGTCCAAGAAGGTCCAGTTCAATATCAATTGCTTTAATCAAATCTTCAAATCTTATTAATTATTAACATAACACCAATGATTTTCTATTCAGGTATTGGTCTGTTTGCTAATTAAGAGCTACTCAAGTCGCCAGTCGTAGCTTCAATTAAAAATACTTTTATTAAATTTATTTCGAATTACAACTATACATAGTACAAAAATACAGCAATAATTTTACTGATCAATTTTTCTCTCTAATTATTTTCAGATGATGATCCATGCCTGGGAGAATTACAAACTTTACGCTTGGGGTAAAAATGAACTTCGACCCTTAAGTCAACGAGCACATTCTGGTAGCATTTTTGGAGCATATGACTTAGGCGCAACAATTATTGACGGATTAGACACGCTCTACTTAATGGGTCTGAATAAAGAATTTGAAGAAGGCAAAGATTGGGTTGCAAGACGTTTCACCTTTGAAAATATGTCTGCAGATCTGTCAGTATTTGAAACAAACATTCGTTTTGTTGGAGGATTTCTTAGTTTGTATGCGTTCACTGGAGACAATTTATTCAAAGACAAAGCTCAATATGTGGCTGACAAATTACTTCCAGCATTCCAGACACCAACGGGTATTCCATACGCGTTAGTTAATACTAAATCTGGGGTAAGATTTTATTAACATAAAATATATTGAAAGTCATCGTTAATTTTTTTTTTTCTTTACAGCTTAGCAAAAATTACGGATGGGCCAGCGGCGGTAGTAGTATTTTATCAGAAATTGGAACACTCCATTTAGAATTCTCATACCTCAGTGATATAACCGGAAATCCTCTTTATAGAGAGAGAGTGCAAAATATTCGGCAAGTTTTAAAGGATATCGATAAACCGAAAGGACTATATCCTAATTACTTAAACCCTAAGACTGGAAAATGGGGCCAATGTAATAATCAATTAGATGCACGGAAATTCACATATGCTTAACATTTTTGTTTTCTTTATATAGATTACATGTCCCTTGGTGCACTTGGAGACAGCTTTTACGAATATCTTCTTAAAGCTTGGATCCAATCGGGACAAACAGATGAAGAGGCAAGAGAAATGTTCGATGATGCAATGGTAGCAATTATAGATAAAATGATTAGAACTAGTCCAGGTGGTTTAACTTATGTATCTGACTTAAAATATGAGAGACTGGAACATAAAATGGATCATCTAGCCTGTTTTGCAGGTAAATAATAGAATATCTGAAACTATTTCCGTAACTAATAAATTATTTTTTATAATTACAGGTGGTCTGTTTGCTCTTGGAGCGACAACTAGACAAAATGAACATTCAGATAAGTTCATGGAAATTGGTAGAGGATTAACACATACATGTCATGAAAGTTATGATAGAACACCAACAAAATTGGGCCCAGAAGCGTTTAGGTATTGATCTAATACTCTTAATATACGGAAAAAAAATTATAGGTTTTGTTTTCTATTAAATTTTCAGATTTTCTGATGCTGTTGAAGCTCGGGCCCTAAAAGCACATGAAAAATATTATATTCTCCGTCCAGAGACATTTGAAAGTTATTTTGTTTTATGGCGATTAACGCACGATCAAAAATATAGAGATTGGGGATGGGAAGCTGTACAAGCTCTTGAAAAGCATTGTAAAACATCACATGGATATTGTGGATTGAAAAATGTATACATAGAAGATCCACAAAAGGATGATGTACAACAAAGCTTTTTCCTAGCCGAAACATTGAAGGTAAGTAGTACTGTTCCAATTACTTATATATGAGAAGCGTGAAGCATATGAACAAATTCATCTGTTCATTGACAAATAATACGTTATAATTGGACCATTCATTGAATCGATAAGTCTTGAATGCTGCGTTGCTTTTCTCGTTCAGGATGAATCTGTTTCATCCGACTCATTTCCGCTTTTAAATCGCTCATACATTTTATAGACGGTCTTCAGAGTCACCACATTATCGCCATACACTAATTTTAATAATTCATGAGCTTCTTTGCCCCTTTTTCACAACTTAAAACAAGACTTAATATTAACAACTTCTTCGAAATCCATGATGTTCGACAGACACGGTAAACAGGACCTCACTGTTCCTATTCTGGAAGCCGACTAACAAGTTACAACTTGTTCAAACTTAACACTGACTTTCTCAAACAATCAGATTATCAGACGGATAACTTCTAACGGATATAGCGTCAGCAGTTGCTGCTATAAAAATTCATTCACCGTATTTTTTGATCACACTCGTATATTCATCAGACCAAGACATATTCCACAAACCCGTTAGTATTTGAGTGCTAAAAAGTATTGTATGATTACATGATCTTGCAGATTTGTCGACATCATTTATTTATTTCCAGGCTACTTCAAAAATTATTTTATTCGTCATATACTCATAATTAATTATTTTAATAAGAAAATATGTTTCGGGTGTTTACTTAGGCAGGCCGCCAAAGATGCAATTGTGTCGTGTGCATCATGCATATGCACTTCTCATATGCTGTATAGTAAGCCGCTCACCAAAAGAGCATACTCCCAAGTAAAATGCTTAAATTATAATATGAATTGCTGTTATCATGTCGTCGTCCTATGAATATCTCATCGAAATATCGATGCTTCATGCAATGCACAAACGAAAATGCTTGCAGCATGAGTATAGCAAATGTCTTTACACCAAGCAATTGCTGCATTGGTGAGCGGCGTGTCACGTAAAAGTATATGCGATGACATCACAGATAGAGGGGGGGGGCATGAGGGCTATATAGAGTGGCGCATAATTAGCTTCCCTGTTTCCAAATTCAATATTTTTTTTTTTTCATTTTTAATCAAAATTTGTATGTTGTGAAAGAATTTCATTAAAAAAATTGCGCCTAAAAGCCCATTAGTCTAAGCTGTGGAGTAGCATTATTCTTGCTGTTACTACATACAAAATTTCCCGTCTTTGATTCTTTGAAAAAAAAAAAAAAATTTGTATATTTAGACACATACGGACCACCCTTGCAACTGAATTTGATACCATTTCATACATTTTTTCATTCAATTTTTTTCAATAGCTTCGTTCTTATTTCATTGTCCACGTTACACAGTGAAATTATATAGTGAATTGCTTGCTTGAAAGTCTTGCACTCAAGTTTTCTAGTATGAGAGCATGTATAAACAGCTAGCCGAATTCATGAAGGAGCAGTCAAGTTATTCTAACAAGAGTGGAAGTCGTTTTGAATGCCTACGTGAAATCTGAAATTTATTTAAAATCTTATGGATGCTATGAATTGATTTTTATGAAGAAGATTTACCGAACCAATTTTAATTCAGGATTAACTCCAATAAATTTGCCACAGAGCATACTAGAAACAAATTTAATTTAATTGTTTCCAAATTTGTTTGTAGCACTAAGAATAATTTTGAGCGCTTCAGTTGCTTTGGCCGAAACGAGCTTTAGCGTTTTAAAAAGAGTAAAGAACTTCAATAGATCGACAATGTCTCAAGAAAGGTTAAACGGGTTATCAATGCTTCGGATTATAAAGGAATTATTAGAAAAAAAGACTCGAAAGGCATTTTTAAAATAATTTAATTCCTTTCACTCCTCACTCAGTCTAGTTATTGAGGTTATACAGCAACATATTTTTTTAAGATTTCACTTAATTAGAATTCATTAATGTTTACGAAAAACCTTTCGTATGTTTTATAATTTGGCTGACATATTTTTATGATTTTAAGACGGGGAGGGCCCATTTTTTTTTTACCCAGACCCTATGTATGCTTTTTTGAGGAGCATGATGCAAGTGCCTTATGCATGCTTCTCTGCATATCTTTGGCGTAAAAAAATAATATTTGTATTTATTTATAAATTTTCACAATAAATAATTGAGACTCTCAATTTAACAAATATTTTTTGTGTAAATCAAATAGTTTCAGTATATATATTAACAAACCGCTATTATCTGCTACTGTGTCTAGTTCTGCTAATGATATTCGCTCGTGATATTATCCCACTGATGATATCTGCTCGTGATATTCACTAATTTTGGTATAGTACCACCAAACCTAATTTCCCTTACTAATAAAGCCAATGGGAAGGAAATCGTACTATTGAAAGATATTCTCGATTTGAAACTTAATTTTTATTTAACTACACCGAAATTGTTCCATTCACTTACACTGTTAGAAAAGTGTACGTCAAAATGACCATTGGTGTTAAGCATGGCTTTCAGAAGCGAAATTACTGTCCTAAGTGACCTCGTTTTTAGCCCCTTATCTCCTCTTGACATATCTTACTACTTGCACTAGTACGGAGTACGGAATTTCTTGATTTTATCTAGCCTATTAAATATACAAGAAAAATATAAGAGAGAAAACATCTTCCTCGTTAGCTCATAGGTAAGAGCAGTCGCCCGGAAAGTGGAAAGACCCGGTTTCAAATCCCGGACAAAGCGTTATTTCTTCTTATATTTATGATTTAATTTAGTATCGTTAAAAATAAAAGTTCCTAAAGTTCTTCTATTCTCCATCTAGGCAGTGACTTTTTGAATTTCCGGCACTGTAACTTTAAATGCAACACTTCTCCCGCAATCTATTAATAGACTACTGTCAAATTTTGAGCAAGCTACGTCATTTTGTTTGTGTTTGAAAGTCATTGAAAGCAGACAACCTCGTGAATATGAACGAAAATGGAAAAAAGTGAATTTCGTGTGCTGATTAAACATTATTTTTTGCTTAAAAAAACCATCACCGAAACCAAGAAAAGGCTTGATAAATATTATGAGGACTCTGCACCATCAATTTCAATGGTAAAGATGTGGTTTACTGAGGTCCTCACGCAAGATATAATCGATAAAATCCATGAAATGATATCGGCGATCGGAGAATGAAAGAGCGTGAGCTGCCTGAGGCTGTAGGCATCTCAAGTGAGCGGCTATATCTCAATTTACATGAATATTTGGACAATAAAAAGCTATCCGCGCGTTTGGCGATGTTCCGCGGCAATTCGAACTAGTTTTTGCATCGTTTCGCAACTGTGGACGAAACATTGATCCATCATAACACACCAGAGACTAAAGAACAATCAAGTCAGTGGGTTTCACCGGGTGAACCTGCACCAAAGCAAGTGGGTCTATCGGTCAACAAGGTCATCATGGTCAGTTTTTTGGGATGCGCGCGCTGTAAAGGGCAAAACGATCACTGGCGAATATTATTCAGAGCTTTTGGACAGATTCGATATTATAGAAAAACGACTGAATTTGGCGAAGAAAAATATGCTGTTCCATCAAGACAGTGCACCGGTACGTGAGCTACGATTTTCAATTAATTGTTCACAAAAATAAAAAATTTTTAAAGAAAACAACATCAATTTGAATTGATATTTTATTTATCGGGAAAAGCAAAAAGATTAACATAACACTGAAAGTTTTCTATACACTTTTGCTAAAATGAAATGAAAACCTCAGAACGGTTTAGGAGAAAAATCTAAAAAACTACTGTAAGCTTAATTATCTGTCTGCATTCATTCTCTTAAAAACACAAAAGCTCTTAATTTTTATGTATTAACCAGGAATGCATGGGAACGGTTGCATTTCCTATGTTCTGCTAGTTAGGCAGAATTTTCGCGGTAAGTTCCGTTGACTAAGCAAAAATTGTCTGGGAACTTTTAGATGTTGTATAAATGAAAATTTTGTAGATGCTGTTCTGAGGTGTCATGTTCCGTAATGTCGGTTAAATTTGCCGACGTAACTCGTGTATAGTCACCATGGCAAAAATTCATAAATTGGGCTACGAACTGATACCCATCCAGCATACTCTCAAGATTTAGCCCCTGCGATTATTTCCTGTTTCCAAACCTGAGAAATGGCTGGGCGGTAAGAAAGTTGGTTCTAACAGAAGGTCGTCATTGAAACAAACGCCTATTTTGAGGGCCTTTAGAAAACCTATTAGTTGGAAGGAATAAAAAAATTGGAAAAACGCTGGACTAAATGAATCGACCTTAAAGAGACTATGTTAATGGTTGTTTTGCGTGTGGTATTACATAATTTACCGATATATATGTGTAAAGTAAGCTAGATTTAGGTAAAGAATATAGGATAAGGATACGATAGATGCTAAGCTCTGAATATACGTCGATTCTTTGTTTATGTAAATGGACCTTGTGATTTATTAACCCTGGAATAACTCAAAAGCAATCGAAGCTTACAAAGAAAACTCGTCCTTTTTATACAATAATATCGTCTTACATAACCATAGTACTATCTCAACTTCATCGCCTCCTACTAAAATACAGTTTATTTATTATCATCTTTTTTTTCTTACAGTACTTGTACCTGCTGTTTTCTGATGATTCCCTTCTGCCGCTTGATGAATGGGTTTTCAACACAGAGGCGCATCCACTGCCGATAAAAAGCGCCAACATACTCTATAGAATGGCAGCTGTGCCTTCCATGTCTCCCTAAGGCAATACACAATTATTTACGTTTCACAACTTTCTTTGTTTTTGTTTTTCTTGTTGTTTTCACTTTCTTTTTCTTACATTAGTTTAATATTGAAATTTTTTATTTTATTCTGTTGATGATACTTAGAGAAAAAGTGAGCATTTATGAAAAAAACGTTAACTAACTATTATTATATGGCATCTGAGCATGAGTGAACTGTATAAATTGGCGAAATACTGTACACTGTAGCAAACATTGTGAATTATTTATCTAATTAAAGTTAAAGATAAACGTTAAAAAAAAAATAAAAATATAACAAAAAAAAAACATTCTTAATCTAGAGTCTCCTGGATGAGACCTATTTTAAGGCTTTAGTAATTTAACGATGATATTTTTGTATTTTATGGAATTGTATGGCGCTTTCTGTGAATGAATGAGTGACGATCAGTTGCTGAGACCTTCTTCATTTAAGACTTTTACATCTTTTGTAATGATATTTATTTTGCCTACTGTGTAACGCGTTCTAGTACTGTATAAATGTAAGAATTGAGAGTTTCTTTTTTGTTTTTTGTTTTTGTTTTGTAAATACGTTTTAAATTTAGGTTAGGTAGTCAGAATGATGCGACTCTTGTAATTAAAAAAAAAAAAAAAAAAACATGAAAAAACAGAAGTTGAAAAAAATATTACAATTTCGAAAGAAAAATAAAAAAGAAATATTTCTTTGATTATAATTTTGAATTATTTCTTTTGGGGATTTTTTGCTCAAATGTGTTTAGAAAATTTTTAAATAAAACAGATGATTGAAGGTGGAAGAGATAATTTATACTGCCAAGGACACTCAATATACTGCTACTACTAACTCGTTGTATTCACCGCAGTAACTTCTGTTGCAGATTCAAAACTCTTTATCCTGCTCCTGACAAAAGCGACTAACCAAGAAGTTCTTGTCAGCTCAGTCATTTCTTCCAGCAAGACAAATGTTTTTTATTGTAGAATTTAAGGGCATGAAGCACAGGGCCAGTAATGACATCGACTACAGCCTTACTTTGTCTCCTCACGAGCGTCAAAACCACATCCGTAAACCTCTTCTTTGACTTGTAAAGAATGATTTGAATTCACCTACAGCTTTTAAGTGCTCCAAATGAAAGTGTTGCTTCCTGAAACAATCTTTATAAAGAGCCCGATCACTGAAGTGCCAACTTCCAAGATATGCTCTGGTACGTGCTAGTGTCAAACGTAGTTATCATTCACTTTATTTCCTGGTGCCCATGTACCCTTCGCAAAGATATCGTATTGTAAATACTCAATTTATCACAACAGCTCTCCATAAAGTAAGAGGTTATCCAAGTGCTACTTAAAACTATTAAAACACTACTGTATTTGCAGCGAGTACGTCATCATAATTATAAAATCTGCAAAGCTAGTATACATATCCCTGCAAGGAACACACATTAAGTTCCGATAGCACTGCATCGCACATGGTAGCATGTAGACCAAATGGCCTCAGGAAACAGTTCATCCTGCAAATAGTACGTGTCGTCTGCCTGAATACTAGATTTCCAGGTAAAATATCAATAGCAGCCAGCGAAAATTATAGCTAACAAAGCTGGCATTTTCAATTTTCCAGTCTTTGATTATAGACCAGAAGCATGGATATATATTGATCTTACTATCAAAGTGTGCATCCGATACACTACCCACGAATTCATACCACATGTGCAATAATGATACTTCTACACTGGGCGAAGGCATTCACAATTTCGCCACATACTAATTTTTATCTTTGCAGTTACCAGAGTATCAAAATTCTGGGATGAACAATGTGAGAATTGAAGATAAGAAGAGGACATCATTTGCATATTATGTTTTACATAAATATCGCTCATCTCTCAGCTATGTAAAAAAAGGAAGTACAATCGCACTCCAGAAAATTCTTTGTGCCCTTCGCCTCGAATAAAGAGATCAATCTTTAATAATCAGATGCCCGCGGAAAGACGAAGATAAAATTCAAGATTCATTTAATTACCATAACCATTTAATACAGCGTCATCTCTGTGATACGTTTCTTGCAGTACTGCATACTTCAAGCAGCTAAGAGGAGAGCTTTGGAAAGTTTTCCCTGACTTTTCAGCCACGGAAATTCTCATAACACGCAGAACATGGGGCGCGTATCTGAATTTTAGTGCCAAGCCAACTGAAACTCTATGTAACAGTGTTCTAAGAGAGAATATGCTTTCGAGATCCATTATTCCAGTAGCAGATGAGGAAAAACAGTGTTGTTCGTTGATCTTAAGAACTTAAGGTCGTTGCATTTGTATAGTAGGTACATGCTTTACAAATCAGTCTAACTCAACTCTTACACTCATATGCTAAGGAGGTAGAGGTACTGACTTCAAGACCCCAATTAATATCCGTTCCATTTATGTTCTATAACTGCAGCAACGGTGACATTTATGCCCATACTAAATAATAATGGCAAGAGAATACAGCACTGTTTTACACTAGGTGTGAGTCAAACTGATTTCCATTATGAAACATGCGACACTTTCAGCCTGCAATATTAGTCTGATCTTCGAAGAAGAGGCTCAGATTCTTAGGATCTTTAAAGCAAAGCTGATTAAGACGAAACTCCATAATATCTACCATTGCTGCGGTTGGAGTTCAATCATTGGCCAAGACAAGTGCGGAAAAAGATTACAATTGATTAGTAGCAAAGCGGTAAAAAAATATTGCTGTTGCTCGATTTTGCAGTTGTCTAACAAAAAACGAAACCGACTATCAGCTTCCACTTGAAACTACCCTTTGCTTATAATGGAATACTCACAATCTACTTGCCTTCCTACCGAAACCGTGCAATGTTGGTGTTTTTCCTTTTTCTCTTCTCATTGGACATTTCCATCTTGAATTCGGTCCAATTTTCCTACCGACGATAAGGTGTATTTACCTTTACCTTACATGTCCACAATTTAAATCAGGCATTTTCGATAGCTTCAGTCCTTTCTTCGACTCATCAACGAAACCGTTTGTATCTAAAATCTAAATTTGTTACGGACCGTTTTATAAATTGACAAGGATACCATTTTGAGGTATTTTACTAACATCGCTGATAACTGTTCTTGTTTTGGTTCTCCCCAATTTTATATTGAAATTTCTACGTCAAAACTATCTGACCTGACTGTCACCAAAGTTCTTCGTTTCAGCAGCGGTCACTCCAGCGAATCATACAGACTTACCGTAAGCAACTATTAAAAAAGGTTTACAGTTGGTGTGCTAACTATTGATTGGACGATCTTCCATATCTTGCAACTTAATAAACCAGATAAGTGAAGAATTGAAAAGTCACAGTTTTATTTTAACTGATATCTGACTGGAGTTGCCTGTTTGCTTGACTTGTTGATATGCAAATTTATGCCTATCTCTTCTATATCAACTTATGTGGTAGGATGGTATAAGTTATTTTTCTTTTGAGTTGGATTAGATTCTGCTGCGAGATTTTCTAACATTCTGTTGGACCGAATTACTACTAGTAGGCCAGTAAGAAGATATGTATCTAAGGTATGTACTAAGCTCATCAATCCATCCCATTGTATGTAGAGTACAGTGAGCAAGGACTATTAGAACTTGATACTTCGGTTTCATTATATTTAGGCAATTTGTGATGCGTCGATATAATGCTTTCAAAGCCTTTTCTTAATCATCCAAAGCCTGGTGTCATGGGTTTTATTCCACGATGGTCCGCAAAGTATTGATGTGATATACAGAGCAGAATTCTTATCTAAATCCACCCTGTTGCTTTCTGATTATTTTGTCAATTACATATTTATTTTTTCCAGAAGCATTGATAACATTGTTTTCTTGGTAGTGAACACTACGCAGATCCCTTTCAAGTTATTACAATTTGATCAGAAACTTTTACCTACCTGATACCTTCCATACAATCAGTAAGAATTGAATTGGTTGGTTGGTCGTCCGCTAATATGCTTAGATCCACGATGATAAAAATTTCTAAAGCTGTGCGTTTACCATCTGAGCTATGACAAGACTTGATTTGGCATCCAATATCTTAGTGAACGCAACGTTTAACTTCCGAAAATATTCACTATAGTTGACGCCCTTGTTAATTATTGATGGACATAATACGTCTGTTTAATGAACTGGTATAAGTTACTATAGAGCGGAAAAGAGCAGAAAAGGGCAGAGATGGTGTTTCATGAACCTAGAGCACTGCTCCAAAGTACTCTAATGTGAACTAAACTATGTTTCATGAGTCTGTTTTAAAGCGATGTAGACTGATCTAGAGCAACATTTTGTGTTCTAAGTTTTTCGAAGTAGCCGCTTACAACATGCAGTGTTAACAACTTTCAAAAATTAAGCTTGTTGACATTTTCTATAAATTACAATTCAATTATCTTAATGGGGCGATTCTTGACCAACATAGGATCAAGCTGAATTTTATAATTAAAGCCTATACAATCCACAAACATATGTGAACTGTTAAATTCTGCGAAGAAATCGCCGTTGCCATGAGTGCTTGGGCTCATATGCCTTCTTTCAAATTTGTTTAAGGCTGGGTCGCTGTCATAAATTCTTTTGAATAAATCGCAAATTAATTAAAGGAATATTTATTTAAACACCTAAGGCAACAAAATAACGTTTTCTAATTTTTAAATTTGTTCCCCAATTTTTATTGAAAATGATTAAAAATGAAATTTCAAAGATTTTTTTTTTAATTTCTCTAGTTTGCGGAGTGGGGCTGCCACAAATTTGAACTAAATTAAATAAATTTTTAACATAAGCTTTTTGAAGTTAATAAGCAGAAAATATTAAAATTCTACTTATTTTTACGAAAATTTGATGCAATAGATTGCTTTCTTAATGGGTAAAATGCAAATAAAGCAATCTATTGCGTCTATTGTTGCTTGCTATTCATTTGAGGTTACTGTAGCCACACCGTTCTATCGCATCTTCACTTTCTGTAGCACCAACATGTTTATAGGTCAAAATGTTTACTTTTAGGGAAAAAGTAAAGTAATTCTGAGTCTTTCAACAAAATTACGAAGAGTTTCTGCATTTTATTAAACTCTACCACAAATAAGAAAAATACAGACAACCATTCGTCGTACTTAAAACTGACGCCAATTATTGCGGGTAACAGACAACGTCTAACCGACAAACAAGTGCTTAAAGCTTATCTCTCACAAGCCATCTACCAAACTCTCATTTTTCAAGAGAGATGTAAAGATAAAATTGAAAGCAAAAGCGGAGGGCTTTGAGAGAGCTAAAAAACAATCAAGTTTGAACAGGCATCGCGCGGTGCAATGTTGCAGGCAGAAACATAACCATTGAGGCGCTGTATCGTAAGCGTAACCCCCGGAATAATCTCAAAGAGATATGTTTCTCGCATAGAATCTCTCGTAAAAGCTTCAAAGCTCTTTTTCGATACAATGTGCTTTCAATTTCTGTTGGTGACTGAACGTCACTGATCCCCATAAGGTCTGGACATCGGGGTTTATCTGTGACTCTACCATACAATTCTCTCTGAAATGAGAGTACAGCTTTCAGCTTTCACTCAAGACGAAAGTTCTTTTTTAAGCTTAAATAGGCGTTACAATTATCGTCACCAGAAGCGTTGTTTATTTTATATAAATGTTTAAACATGAAACTTGTATGTTTTTCCATAATGTGCAATGTTAAAAGCTTTCAAACGACACTTTTTTCATACATATGCATTCAATGATTTCCAATTCTACTACAGTTTCTATGATATTCGGTAGTCTTCCAACCAATCTTTCTACCCCTTGTGATCATTTCGAATATTTACTGTACATAAAATTATACATATAAATATAAAGTTAGTATAAATATTATATAAGATATTTGACGGCTGTAAATAATACTTAGACGAATTTAGATACAATTCGATTGTAAGATAGATTTAAAGTAGAACTAACTAGAAATGAATTAATAAATTTAAATAAATTAACATTAATATTATAATTACAAATATTATTGCACATGAGACCAATTCTAAAACAATGGAAACGCAATTAAAGCATAATATAAAAAGTCCGTTACTTTCTAATCGGTAATAAATGTTTTCTTTTACATTTTCCATATTCTCTTAAGAAATTCGAAGCGTGGTACTCAGACCGGCATTAGAGAAATATTACGGAAGTTAATAACAAGTTTTAACAAGTATTTAAAATTCGCAAAAAAAATTCTAAATAAATAATCCTTGATAATAAATTTGAAGGCAGGAATGTACTATATTTAAAATTACACCTTTAACGTGAAATGTAACAGTTGCATTTGGTTTCTTTCTTACTTGTAGAATATAGAATACTAAGGAAACTCAATGAATCGGAAAAGTCTTTGGATGAAGTAATTCAAATACTGTTTAAACATTTTTCGCACTTTTAAATGTTGTTGTGTTGGGCACAAGAGATAAGACGCAATGGTTGGGTGTGTGGTTTATTGACACAACAGTTGGATAGATGGATTGCAAAGAGGTCAAGAACTCAGAGACTTATAACAGCATAGGCTATAACAAGGCCCATTGTTCATCCTCCTGATTTATAAGTTATTTTTCATAAATTCCAAACCAATGCTCCGACGAAGTTTAGGACTCACTTCTCACTTCATGCAGTTCATTTAGGAGGTATGAGCCACGGAATCTGTATCGATTACCGGAAAGGACCGGACAGTGACAGAGAAAATGAATTACCGTTTCGGTTTCCTCTCCGCATTCTCTGCAAACAGAGCTGTCAAGAAGTCGCATCCTATGTAATTGACCCCCTGAGAATTGAAACGATCTCTTTCAGGGTTGGTTTGTTGAATCCCAGTAGCTTTTTCGTTGAACTTGAGTTAGGTTTCCTCCTCACTTTTTTGTACTTCGACCCGTGGGGTCATCAGAAACAATTGTATTAGCAGTCGGTCCAAGCTAAAATATTGGTGTAGTCTCGATTGTGGAGGGGGAAGCTGATCCAAGACACAATCGAGCGCCCTATCGTTTCCGCTTATATTGCTGTGGCCTTCTGTATATAGAACGAGGACCTCATTACACTGATAAACGGAACTCAGGGTAGTTCTACACTGTAGTACCAATTTGGAGGTTGTAAAGGGTTTTGACAGCCGATTCATTGTTCAAGCAGATAACAATCTCCTTGGTATTGGTATCTGAGTTTAGAGTATATCATTCTGCTTCCAGAATGGCCTTGATATCTGCTTGGAAGATAGTGGTATTATTATGCTATGAAGTTTATTGAACAGAGGCTTGATGTCAACTACCTTTACATGTTATCAGTTCTAATAATCCAAGCAAAATGTACAATTATTTCCATATGATCTGCAGTGAAAATGTTTTATATAATATCCAATATACAATGACCTGGTTTTCGAGGTGTATATCCATTTCCACACAATTCATCGCAGAAAACCCCTGCTCCAGTATTTTTCTTCGCTTTACAACCATCTGTGTACAAAATAGAGTTTGTCCAGAGAGTGTGATTCCGATTCTACCTACATTGGATTTTCGCATTGAAGCTCGCTTTTAGCATGGTCTCGAGGAGGTGATTGCTAGTCCTGTTGACATACATCCAACGAACCAGTGGCGATTGAAGTGCCCAATTTTTGATAAATGGGAGGTAATTATATTTACAGAAATTCAAAGATGGATCCGTGTGTAACTCTTGTTACGGGGTGAATTCAACTCTCTGGTTGAAATGCACTAGCTGCCTGGATGAGGGGATGGAAAAGTAGTAGTATAAATCGTAATTAAAAAATCAGTATATTTGATAGAAATTGTGATGGTTTGTCTAAATAAATAAATAAAATGCAGTGCAGAGCTGCAATTAACGCGTCGTTTTTTTATGTAATTTTACATGGGTTGTATATTAAGGTTAACCTAAAAGGATCGAGTACCTACTAGTTGACCTAAGTGCGCGGCATACGCTAAGCAGGCACATTATTTGAAACTTTTCCAAAATCTTACGATGATTGGCGAGATCCATTACTTTTCCACAGATCCATAGGTTAAAATCGATCTGAAGACGCAATCATGACTCCCAAGACTGCAGTCGAAGTAAATTGTCCTACTCCCTTTATTTTTTTTTTTGCTGGTAATTAATTGGCTTATGATAATTGGTCATTGAGCTTCCTTAGCGTTCTATATTTTATGGGTTTTGGTTGAAAAGTGAGAATAGTTCTCTTTTGTTTTTAGCGTTACACGATGCACATGTCAAATAAATTTTTATAGAGTAGAAAATAAATATATTTAGTAGCAAAATATTAAATGACTTTTATATTTAAGATTAAAGAAATTAAAAATAAATATATTCTTAAATCAGATTGACTTTATATTTGCGCATTTATTGCACAATTATAGAATAATCCATTTCTCCATTAATACTGGCTAAATCCAATATATAAGAGTAGTCTTAACCTCCCTACCTCTAGGCATCACTATCGATTGTGATTCCATAGGGAAGAACGCAGTATCTAGGCCATCTCACTCCAAGGGCAAACAGTGTACGGTTCCTCACCAAGCCACAACATAACAGGAAACCCTCGAGAAAAAGGTGTGTAATAACTCTGATGATCTCGAACGAAGAACATGAACTTTTTGAGGTCATTTCTCTGACGAATGAAGATACCATAACTGAGCACTCTTCATAGAAAAAGAAAAAGGAACAAAAAATATAAGAATAATACAAATGTATCTTCATAATAGTAAAGATGTGTCGTTTCGAGGAATTTTCGGAACCGGATCCGGATCATCTAATTTGGACCCGTTCCATCGTTCCTTTCGTAGATCAATTCAAAGAAAGATGTTGAGTTCAGCTTTTTTGTTTTTATAATAGAATTACGAACTAACAACATAGCTTCCAATTAAAAATATAAGCATATAAAATTGTCGATTCTTTTACCAGTAAGTACTTGGACAACCCTTGGGCAAAACTTTTCACGTGGGACTGAAGTTGATTATATACAAGCCTTGTTTTTACCAATTGTGATGGAATTAAACGTAAAAACAACTCACCTCCGTTTCACCAACAAATAAAAAAAAAAAACAATAAAGCCAGTCGGCGACCGGACCAATACTTGTGATCTGCGGGCAATCGTATTTGTGACAAAGGCAACTGCGTAATTCATGTGCTACTGGATTTCAGTAAGGCCTTTGACCTGTCCCTCACTCGTTACGGCTGGCTAGGCTCCATGCTCGTTTTGGTTTCTCCTCTTCGGCATGTAGATTGATTGATCGCTATTTAAGACACCGACACTTCATTATGAATTGTAATGGCTCTTACTTCTCGATGAAGCCAGTTGTTCAGGATGTGCCTCAGGGGGCTATGCTGTCATCGCTCCTGTTTACGCTCTTCATCGATGATATCACTGCAGTGTTAAGTAATGTCCACTTCCACATCTACGCGAACGATCTCCAGATTTATTGTGGTGCTCCTAGGAATAGCCTCAGTGATGCGGTGGTGATCATTAATAGGACTCTTGCAACGATCACTGATTGGTCAGCTAACAAGGTCTGTCCTTTAAACCCACCAAAACATAAACTATAGTCTTCTCCATTTGTCCCGTGAATGTTGCTCACTCTTCTTCTGACCTTCCTGATTTGCACTTATTGGGTCACAACATCGAGCTTTCCGCTAAGGCGGTATTAAACCTTGACCTTCTTGTGGTTTCTGGTCTCACCTGGAAGCCTTAAATTAACAAGATCTGCTCTAGAGTATATTATGGCCTGCGATCTCTCTACGCCGTCTCTCATCATTTTGATGTGATATTGTTCGCCATCTCCTTCGGTAATTTCTATATTCTATTGTTATAATGTATATTTCTTTAATTTACTATGCTATTCCGTCTATTATATAATTTTTTGTACTACTAGGGCTGCTCTTACTCGTTTA
The DNA here is from genome assembly GCA_963924295.1 of Dioctria rufipes. Taxonomy (NCBI): domain Eukaryota; kingdom Metazoa; phylum Arthropoda; class Insecta; order Diptera; family Asilidae; genus Dioctria; species Dioctria rufipes. Next base: position 34,005,866 of record OZ002742.1, read on the forward strand.
TGATTTGTTTTGCTATGATGTATGTCTACTATCCCGTCAAACATTTTGTGCACCTACAGCCAATAGGTGCACAGTGTGTATGCAATGTGCATTCACTAATATTGAAATTCACTGCAAAATTCAATGAAGGCTGACTTGAGGCGAGCATTTTTTCAGTTTTTAATAAAGTGAGAGAAGTTATTTCCATCCTAAAAACTAAAAGCAACTTTCACGTGCACAATACATGCGCATATGCATTGCTCGCTCAACCGAGAATTTTCAAGTAAGTTTATTCTCCATTCTAAATATCAAGCCCAAATTTCAGGTACACAAAACATGCACATATGCATTGCTCGTTCAACCGAGAATTTTCAAGTCGGTTTATTCTACTTCCTAAATATCAAGCCCAAATTTCAGGTACACAAAACATACACATATGCATTGCTCAATTTTCGAGTCGGTTTATTCTCCTTCCTAAATATCAAGCCCAAACAGTGAAGTGATCAATACATGCGCATATGCATTGGTCGTTCAACCGAGAATTTTCAAGTTAAGGGGGTGCAAATGCGGAATAAGTGTGTACGTACGATGTACGCAGCGGATTAAGCGAAAACGGTGAATGCATGTTACTCATGCATGATTTTATCGCACACACAAAAATGTTTGCGTGTGAGTAATATGTCATGTTCTCCTTCCTCTATATGCGGCGTGTCTATGTGTATTATCGATACAACCTGCAAGTTCAGCTGAACACTTGTTGTTAGTTTTGGAAGCCATTTTTGTAGAGAGCGTCATTGAGTGAAGTAGCAAGTAGTGAAGTGCGTGTTTTGTTCTACGTAGTTGGGTTATTAGAATATAAATATATTTTATATTTTTGCAATATATTTCAGAAAAGGTAAGCAAAACTTATTAAATTTAATTAATTGTTTTTTATGCAATTTTTTGTTCTCTCTTGTGCCTGCCGTGTGCATTTAAGGAGATTTTGTATATTTCTTCAAAGAACTGCAGTATGCATAATTTAATTTTCTAAAATTAATAAAATAATATTTATTTGAGAGAGCAGACTTTGGGCAATAAATTGTTTTGTTTTTTTAAAAATTATAAAATTTCAAGTTGTGCTAAGAAGTGTCCGCAATGCGCATTCATTGTGCATACATATTTGTATAGTGAAGAGAGTTATCGTTGCAGTATGCAAAATTTATTTTTCTAAAAATTAATAAAACAAATACTTACTTGTGAGAGCAGATTTTGGGCAATAAATTGTTTTGTTTTTTTAAAAATCATAAAATTTCAAGTTGTGCTAAGAAGTGTCCGCAATGCGCATTCATTGTGCATACATATTTGTATAGTGAAGAGAGTTATCGTTGCAGTAGTATTAGTGGAAGTGCCTGAAGTGTGTACTTAAAGTGTCCTTCATGATATTTCCTGCATTGCTAAATGCTTGTGATGTGTATTCAAAGTGCATACGAAATATTTTATTCGCATGAATGTGAATACATATCGCAATCGTTGCAGGAGTGTGTGTGGAAGTGCCTGAAGCGTGCATTTTAAGTGTTCTTCAAGTTATTTTCTCTAAACTGCAGTATGCAAAATTTATTTTTCTAAAAATTAATAAAACAAATACTTACTTGTGAGAGCAGATTTTGGGCAATAATTTATTTTGTTTTTTTAAAAATCATAAAATTTCAAGTTGTGCTAAGAAGTGTCCGCAATGCGCATTCATTGTGCATACATATTTGTATACTCATGAGAGGTATCGTTGCAGTATGCAAAATTTATTTTTCTAAAATTAATAAAATAAATACTTACTTGAGAGAGCAGATTTTGGGCAGTAATTTATTTTGTTTTTTTAAAAATCATAAAATTTCAAGTTGTTCTAAGAAGTGTCCGCAATGCGCATTCATTGTGCATACATATTTGTATAGTGAAGAGAGTTATCGTTGCAGTAGTATTTGTGGAAGTGCCTGAAGTGTGTACTTAAAGTGTCCTTCATGATATTTCCTGCATTTCTAAATGCTTGTGATGTGTATTCAAAGTGCATACGAAATATTTTATTCGCATGAATGTGAATACATATCGCAATCGTTGCAGGAGTGTGTGTGGAAGTGCCTGAAGCGTGCATTTTAAGTGTTCTTCAAGTTATTTTCTCTAAACTGCAGTATGCAAAATTTATTTTTCTAAAAATTAATAAAACAAATACTTACTTGTGAGAGCAGATTTTGGGCAATAATTTATTTTGTTTTTTTAAAAATCATAAAATTTCAAGTTGTGCTAAGAAGTGTCCGCAATGCGCATTCATTGTGCATACATATTTGTATACTCATGAGAGGTATCGTTGCAGTATGCAAAATTTATTTTTCTAAAATTAATAAAATAAATACTTACTTGAGAGAGCAGATTTTGGGCAATAATTTATTTTGTTTTTTTAAAAATCATAAAATTTCAAGTTGTTCTAAGAAGTGTCCGCAATGCGCATTCATTGTGCATACATATTTGTATAGTGAAGAGAGTTATCGTTGCAGTAGTATTTGTGGAAGTGCCTGAAGTGTGTACTTAAAGTGTCCTTCATGATATTTCCTGCATTTCTAAATGCTTGTGATGTGTATTCAAAGTGCATACGAAATATTTTATTCGCATGAATGTGAATACATATCGCAATCGTTGCAGGAGTGTGTGTGGAAGTGCCTGAAGCGTGCATTTTAAGTGTTCTTCAAGTTATTTTCTCTAAACTGCAGTATGCAAAATTTATTTTTCTAAAAATTAATAAAACAAATACTTACTTGTGAGAGCAGATTTTGGGCAATAATTTATTTTGTTTTTTTAAAAATCATAAAATTTCAAGTTGTGCTAAGAAGTGTCCGCAATGCGCATTCATTGTGCATACATATTTGTATAGTGAAGAGAGTTATCGTTGCAGTAGTATTAGTGGAAGTGCCTGAAGTGTGTACTTAAAGTGTCCTTCATGATATTTCCTGCATTGCTAAATGCTTGTGATGTGTATTCAAAGTGCATACGAAATATTTTATTCGCATGAATGTGAATACATATCGCAATCGTTGCAGGAGTGTGTGTGGAAGTGCCTGAAGCGTGCATTTTAAGTGTTCTTCAAGTTATTTTCTCTAAACTGCAGTATGCAAAATTTATTTTTCTAAAAATTAATAAAACAAATACTTACTTGTGAGAGCAGATTTTGGGCAATAATTTATTTTGTTTTTTTAAAAATCATAAAATTTCAAGTTGTGCTAAGAAGTGTCCGCAATGCGCATTCATTGTGCATACATATTTGTATACTCATGAGAGGTATCGTTGCAGTATGCAAAATTTATTTTTCTAAAATTAATAAAATAAATACTTACTTGAGAGAGCAGATTTTGGGCAATAATTTATTTTGTTTTTTTAAAAATCATAAAATTTCAAGTTGTTCTAAGAAGTGTCCGCAATGCGCATTCATTGTGCATACATATTTGTATAGTGAAGAGAGTTATCGTTGCAGTAGTATTTGTGGAAGTGCCTGAAGTGTGTACTTAAAGTGTCCTTCATGATATTTCCTGCATTGCTAAATGCTTGTGATGTGTATTCAAAGTGCATACGAAATATTTTATTCGCATGAATGTGAATACATATCGCAATCGTTGCAGGAGTGTGTGTGGAAGTGCCTGAAGCGTGCATTTTAAGTGTTCTTCAAGTTATTTTCTCTAAACTGCAGTATGCAAAATTTATTTTTCTAAAAATTAATAAAACAAATACTTACTTGTGAGAGCAGATTTTGGGCAATAATTTATTTTGTTTTTTTAAAAATCATAAAATTTCAAGTTGTGCTAAGAAGTGTCCGCAATGCGCATTCATTGTGCATACATATTTGTATACTCATGAGAGGTATCGTTGCAGTATGCAAAATTTATTTTTCTAAAATTAATAAAATAAATACTTACTTGAGAGAGCAGATTTTGGGCAATAATTTATTTTGTTTTTTTAAAAATCATAAAATTTCAAGTTGTTCTAAGAAGTGTCCGCAATGCGCATTCATTGTGCATACATATTTGTATAGTGAAGAGAGTTATCGTTGCAGTAGTATTTGTGGAAGTGCCTGAAGTGTGTACTTAAAGTGTCCTTCATGATATTTCCTGCATTTCTAAATGCTTGTGATGTGTATTCAAAGTGCATACGAAATATTTTATTCGCATGAATGTGAATACATATCGCAATCGTGTGGAAGTGCCTGAAGCGTGCATTTTAAGTGTTCTTCAAGGCATTTGTATAGGCTCGATTATTTTGGATAAATTAATTTTTTTTTAGAGTGTGGCGGTTATATAAGCAAATAGAAGCTCTTTTATATATATATTGTTTTTTTTTTGTAATTTTAATAAATTCATCGCAGTAAAATATTGCGAGTAAAAGAATGTTTTACGGCTGAAAGAGGGGGTTTTGTTTTCTTTTCTTTTTCAATTCGAAAATTTCGTCTCTGTGTGATTCATTTCAAATTTTTTTTAGCTTAATATATATGCTCTTCATTGAAATGCTTTTTACAGAGTTATTTTATTTTCCTCAAAAAACCTGTATAAGGTGAAATAAAAAGTTTTATATTTAATACATTAATTAATTTCTAAATGTTCACATTTCAGAAACTTCTGAGATGCCTAAATATAAAAGATCCTGCAATCTGTCAAAAAGATCCATAACTCGAATTTTTAAGCAAAGTCCACACTTGTCAAGCTTTTCCCAAAATTATTATACCCACAATTCTGGCATTTCAACTTTCCAAGAAGTGGAACAGGATGAAGGTGCAGGGGAATGCTATTATCTGTCCGATTTCACTGAAAGCGAAAGCGGCGAAAGTAAAGATGAAGACATCGCAAAATTTTTAAAGACATGGAAATTCAGTCACAATATTACAAACTGCGCGATAAATGATCTTTTGGTTTTTTTAAGAAATACTGGGTTTCAACTTTTGCCTAAAGATAGTAGAACACTGTTTAATACTCCAAAAGGTAGAGAAGTAATCAGCGTTCCGCCAGGGCAATATGTGCATATTGGTTTAAAAAATTCCTTGGATTCGTTACTTTCAGCTGTTGATTTATTTGAGGTAACAGAAATAATTATTGATTTCAACATTGATGGTGTACCCCTATCGAGAAGTAGTACCAGAGGATTCTGGCTTATTTTAGGAAAGCTGTACAATATTTCCAATGGAACAGTTTTTGTCATAGGAGTGTACCATGGCTTCAAAAAACCTGGAGAATTTTCTTCCTTTTTACGTCCATTTATCGATGAGCTAAAAGAATTGATGCAAAATGGATATATGTGTAAAGATAAATTTATAGATATTAATGTGCGGGCTTTTATATGTGACGCACCCGCTCGAGCTGCTGTAACCGGAACCAAAGGACATAATGCATATTTTGGCTGTTATAAATGCCAGCAAGAAGGTTGTTTTGTAAATAATCGAATGACTTATCCAGAAACACATTTCACTCTAAGAACTGACGACTCCTTTCGATCAAAAAGAGACGAAAATTTTCATAAAACATGCACTCCATTAGAAGAATTACATATCGATATGATTGCACAGTTTCCGCTGGACTACCTTCATACAGTTTGCCTAGGTGTAGTTAAAAAACTCCTTATGATTTGGAAATGTGGGAGAGCGCCATATCTCTTATCAAGTCAACAAATCAATGAAATTTCTGCTAGAATGGAAAAAGTCGCACAAACACAGCCAGATGAATTTCAAAGAAAAGTAAGAACCTTCTCTGACTTGGGTTACTTTAAGGGGACTGAGTTTAGAACGATTGTGTTGTATGCAGGACCATATATTTTTGAAAACATTTTACCACTTACTAAGTATAGACATTTTTTATTACTTCATGCAGCCATGCAAGTATTGTGCAATGAAACTGTTTTTGTTAGTAACAAAACATTCGCCAAAGCTGTTTTGAAAAAATTTATTGAAGAAGGAATTGAAATATATGGAGAAGACTTTGTAATATATAATGTACATTGCTTAATACATATGGTTGATGACGCTACGAAATATGGGGCTTTAGACACTTATAGCGCTTTTCCATTTGAGAGTTATATGTACAAAATTAAAAAATTATTAAAGAAAAATAATTCACCTTTGGCAGAAGTTTGTAATAGAATTGTGGAAATGAATGAAAGTAATTTTTCAAATAATTACGAACGAAACAAAAGTTTCCCACTTTTGAAAAAGAAACGAAAAGTAGTTAAAAATGAAAAAGAAAGCTTTATTTTTAAAGAAATTGTTTTTGAAAACTTCAAAATAAATGATACCTTAAATAATCAATGGCTTTGCACTACAGATAATGAAATTGTGAAATTTTCCTATGCGAAAAAGGCCTCTGAGGGTATACAAATAATTGGAAATAAAATAACGCAAAAAGAAAATCTTTATTCTGTGCCAATCGCTTCCAGTAAACTTGGCATATATAGATGTTGCAACTTAGCAGTAGTGGAAAAGTGCTGGTCAATTGATCGTATATCCAATAAACTTTTCGTAATGCAGTCTTCTGAAAATTGCTTCATATGTTTTCCCCTAATACACTCACGTACTTTGTAAGTCATCTTATATTAAAACTAAAACTATAAAATTTATATTTACCTTTACAGCTAGATTTGGCATTAATTAAAAATGTTTGTGGTCGTTGAGACTATCGAAAGCGGAGAAGTTCACGTCCAGGCTGTACCAAAATCTTTTTTTAAGCTAGTTGAAGGAAAGTCAACTTTATTTTGGCCTAGTAAGACCAGCAAAATTAATATAAAAAAAGCGATAAAGGAGCAATACAATCCAAATAGTACCGACTGGTATGAAGTAAAAAACTTCAAAATAATATCCAAAGAAGAATTTAGTATGTTTTTGTCTTTAAATTCTAGTAGATATAACTTCTCAAGATTTCTTGTCTTTTTAACAGAATCATATGAGCAAGCGTTAAGAAAGGAGATAAAGTTGTCACACTTTTCGAATACAGACTCGGAATTGGAGTACGAGAAAAGAAGGCAATTTAAAAGAAAACATCCACTCCCAGATGATAACGAACTGGACTTTAGCAAGTTGTTTACTGAGCCGTTTTCGGATACATCAGCGCCAATAAATATGTCTCCAAGCTCAAATAAAGATATTCCATCAACTCCAGGGAAAAATATTAAAGTTACACCACCACCAACACCGTCAAAACCATGTGTTCACGTTTCACCAAACGTCAACCTAAAAACACATAATATAACTGACGATAAAGACGACAAACCAAATTCCCCAAATACTGATGTTGATCTTGGATTAAGCTCATCAGTTCAAAGTGAAATACCGAAGCGAGTACCGAAGGCAAAAATTAAGAATGGGAGATTAAAATCGACACTAAAAGCAATTGAAGGTGCACTAGGGGCTGTTAATGATAGTCTAAAGAGCAATAAAAAGAAAATAAAAAGTCTCCAAGAAAACATGTATCAAGTCCAATCCTCAGTTGAGCGTTTAGAAAATACATTAAAAAATGCACTGAGCGACATTACATCACAAAATAAAGTTATATTAGACTTTACGGTACAAAACAGGTCAGGAAGCTACGAAAAGGAAAGCAATAATAATATTACATTGGAAAAGGACTTCAACGAGCCAAAGTGGCCTATATCGTCTGTTGAAGATCTGCTTTTATTGGACTGCAATTTAAAAGATAACCATTACCTTGATCAAATTGTAAGCAATTTCAAAATAAGACTTGACTTTTTATCAACTAAACATATTAATTTTTCAGGCGATTCGATTATCAAAAGTGCGGGGCTTAATTGACTCATCAAATATCCGGAAATCGATGAAACGGATCATCGAATACATTATTAATTATGAGGTTTTACTCAAATATTCCTGGTCAGGAAAGGCGAGCATTGAAGAAAAAGGTACGTAAAGTAATTGTTTCTTCATTGCAGTTTATTGTTGATTTTTAAGTGTATAATACCTAAAAGTTTATATTTGCTTTTATTTTACTTACAGAAAAGTCAAAATTAGAGTTTGTGTCATTGGACGGCATATTGCGACTACTAAGCAGCATATTTAAAAATGAAGATTATTTCGCTGTAGAGGGGGAGGTAAAAAATTTCTTAAAAAGGGTTCCCCAAAATTTTAAGAGGAAGGCTGCGCTTATACTTTAAGAGCAAGGTTAACTAATAATAAGGTCTAACATGTAAATATATTTTATAAAGAAATGACATGTAAAATATTTTATTTATTTATTCATTATATTAATTAACTTTTATAATAATTAAATATGCTCCTCACTATTCTCGAAGTACAGAGTTTTTATTTATCTATTACTTACTTTATATTACTTTATACTTCTCTTACTACTATCTAATCAAAGTAGCCTATAATGATTTAAAAAGTGTGGTCGACAGCTGACACACATATCGAAGTGGAGTGAACTGGGTTTCGTAAGTAGCCGTAGTCGATTTTGAAATCATGCGGATTTGCTCATGGAGTGGACGTAACATTAGTGCATTAAGAATGCATATGCACTTAAATAACACTTTATGTACACATGTACATTATGCAATAATTTGTGCGTTGTTGCCTAATTTGTACGGTGTTATATTACATGACAATTGCATTAGCTGTGCATTACGTGCACAGCTAATACAATTGTGCCTATTTTGTGCGCAGATACATTACATGCACCAGTGCATTAAATGTGTGTGCACATCTAATGCAAATGTGCCTATTTTGTGTGCAATACTTTGCATGCACAATTGCATTAGTTGTGTGTGCACATCCAATGCAAATGTGCCTATTTTGTGTGCAATACTTTACATGCACAATTGCATTAGTTGTGTGTGCACATCTAATGCAAATGTTCCTGTTTTGTGTACGATACTTTACATGCAGAATTGCATTAGCTGTGCATTACGTGCACAGCTAATACAATTGTGCCTATTTTGTGCGCAGATACATAACATGCAAAAGGGCATTGAATGTGTGTGCACATCTAATGCAAATATGCCTATTTTGTGTACGATACATCACATGCACAATTGCATTACCTGTGCCCATAATGCACAGTTAATGCAATTGTGCCTTTTTTGTGTGCAGATACATTACATGCACAAGTGCATTGAATGTGCATTCAAGGACACATTGTGCCTGGGCATTTGCTACACATTGCACGCTTTTTTGCATTCACGGTGTCCACAATGTGTTGTGCCTGTGTGGACACATTTGCTTCTTTTTTAATGCACAATTCCTTAAAATGTTTGACGGGTATGTAACTTTCTATGATCTGTCCAACGCTTTGCGTGGTTTGGGCTTAAATTTGCTAGTGTAAAAGTACATTGCAGCCTGCAGGTAAAACAGCTAGCAGAATTAATGAAGGAACAGTCGATTTATTCTAGGAGTACAAATCTATCAACATTTCTGCATGTTGCCATTCATTCATCACTTAAGTTTCCAATTGTTACTGGTTTTCTTTTTTTTTTTTTTTTGTATTCATCTAATTTTTCTCTGTATTTTGCGCTCTTCGTATGTAACAAAAACGTCTTTTGTAAACATGATCTTAAATCATGAATTAAGCAACGGACATAGCCTAAATCGGCTATCGGCAAAGGAGTGTTGAGAGGTGATGACCGTAGTGGAGCTTTGAGAAGAATGCTAGAAAAAGTCTTAAATTTGTTTTAAAATATCTCTGAAATAATAGAGTAAAAGTGAGCAATAGTTAAAAATAGTGTGATACACAAAAAAAAGGAAAACTTTCCTTGGACTAAAAAAAAGGTGATTTTGGTTCATGATTGAATTGTGAAGGATCAACAATCAAAAAAAAATGTAAAGCAAGCAAAATATTTGCTCTAAATTGTACATTAGTTGGTAGAAAATTGGAAATATAGTTCATCAGGAAAAGATAAAAGTTTACTGAAGTTTTTATACTAAATTAAAATTACGTATGGCCGAAAGAGATTACCGAGGGAATTTGATATTCCTGCAATTGGCACGAAATATTTAAATAAAATAATAATTTCAAGACTTTTTTTAATTTAAATTATAAATGGCTGAAAGAGATTGCAGAAATTTGATTTTGCTGAGATAAAAGGAAAATATAAAATAAAAACAATAATTAGAATTTTTGAAATAGAGATTTATATAATTATTGAACATGGAGTCAAGTTTTTTTTTATATGAATTCAGAGATTTTTGTTTTCTCTTTTGTGTATGCAAGCTAGATAACCTCAGGCAGCTAGCATTGTCTAGAGAAGCAAGGCTGGAGTTCGAGAGTAAGTTTATCTCTCCTACGATTCTTGTTTGTTTGTAAATCCTGTGATTAATATGATGAACCAGTAAATTTTAAGGAAGCGTGAAGTAGTGACAGTGGTCGCGAGTCTTTCCCTCCCTCCTCCCTCCCTGTTAGTGTCCGAAATGTGGCTTCTTTTTTATTCTTTTGTGATTGTCCATCCGTCTGTCAGAAGAAAGAAAGAATTAAAAGGTCAAATAAAACCAATTTTTTTTTGTTAAGCATGCAAATGATAGTTCTTGGTGGACTTTCACGTAACTGTCGCCTTAATAGAGTGTGTCACGTACACACCCCCAGGACGAGCTAGCAAGTGCACTCACTCTAATAATGAAAAACCTGAAACTCGCTTTTGTTTATTGTTTCTATTCCGTTATAAATTTCGAACATGTTCAGCTAAATAGATGGCAGCACCTTAGATATATTGATTTCGGTTTATTCCGTTAGACTTCAACAGTTTATTTGACGTCTAAAAATTACAGATTGGATGATGATGTCTGAATGTGATGTGATGTGATAGCAGACCTCTGATGTCGGAATCAGTTCGAGATTTGACAGGTGTCAAATTGAATTTGAAACAATTCAAATTTCAACTGGTAATGCGTTGGAGGGATGTCATTGTAGAGCCTTGGCATTATTCAATCTAACAGACAGCTAGACGTACTACCTTTTGCTCTAATCAGTCAGTTATTTTTGCATAACTATGGACCCGCATGGTTCGGATGACGCTAATATGGATCCAAAGGATCATCAGTGGCTTAAGTCCCCACTTTTTCCCTATGGATCTGCGGCACATCGCGATGGCTCGAAGAGCTTTATTCGCTCTGTCCTTTAAGGTGTGGTTTCGAGCTTAATTTTCTATATATGATACCTAAATATTTTACCTGCGCTTCAGTTCAGTGTGGAGCCGATAGAGCGCATGTTCAATTTGAAAGTGTCCTTTTCTTACTAAGGAGGGACAAATCTGTTTTCACTGGATTAATGCAAAGTCCGAAATCCTTAGCCCAGTCCATAACTATTCGTATCGCGTTCTACACCAGTCCGCAGAGTTCAGACTCGTAGCTACCAGGTCATCGGCGTAACATACTGCTTTGTACCCCATCCGGGTGAGTGCTCGCAAGAGATCATCCATAATGAGAACCCACAACAAAGGTGATAAAATACCGCCTTGTGGGATGCCTCTCTGGAATCTTTTTACTCTGCTTTCCCCACACAGTTCGGCAAAGACAGTTCTATTGTTCAACATGTTTGCGATCCAGTGTTTTAGGACCCGGCTCACTCCATGTTTTGTTAGCGTTTCAGTGAACTTATGTAGAAGAACATTGTTAAAGGCACTTTCTACATTGATAAAAATAGCCAGCGTAGAGTGGATAACCTCGTGAAGAGGTGCTTCAAAAAACTTACCCTTTAAATACGTGTGCTGGTGTTGTGATAATCTGCTACCAGGAATTTAGCACCTCAATTCCCACTCGCAGAAGCGCTCCAGTGTTTTGAGTAGGAAAGAAGTCAAGCTTATCGGTCTATATGCCTTGGCGGTTAAGTAATATTCCCGGAAAGCCTTCGAGATAAATCCAACACGGATTTCCTGCCACAGCTTCGGCGTGTAGCTCATTTTGATACAGGCCCTAGAAAGAAGGGCTAGATGGCTGAACAATAAGTCACCCGAGTTTCGAAATAGGGCAGGAAATATGCCGTATTTGCCCGGGGATTTAAAGGGTTTAAACCTCTACCGAAACCCTCTAGTTAAGAACATACGATATTAGATGACTGGTTGCGAGACTAGGGTCGAAGACCTCCTTACGGCTACGTGTTACAAAGGTCGATTCCTCGCCCTTATTAAGCACATGCATGTCAGTAGTTACAAAAATTGTAGTTGTGACTCACCTCTGGTATTACAATCGGTAAAAAAAATAAGTAAAAAACGAGTTTTCAGAACAAAACTGAGGCCAAGCCGCATGAAAAAGTAGAAAATAAACTTTTCTTCACACACAGAGGTGGACTCAGATTTTATTCGCTGACAATCACCGATATATTTCAGTATGATCAATCAGAGGTAATAAGTGATTTGATTCATGAAGAGAAAGAATATTCAAGAGAAATGTCCCAAGCAAAAAATCTGAGTCCACCTCTGTGTGTGAAGAAAAGTTTATCTTCTACTTTTTCATGCGGCTGGACTCAGTTTTGTTTGAAAACTCGTTTTTTACTTACTTTATTTTCTGCCTTTTTCACGTTAACTAAATTATTCTAATATCAATTTAACCGAACTTATTTTCCTTAATTCTAATTTAATTTTAGTTTCTACTTTCTTTTTAATTTTCCGTTTTTCTTTAATTTTTCTTATATTTATCCTTATATTTCTTTCTTTCTTCTTTATTTTGAGTCAATTTTTGAATATTCGCAATGAAATTTTTTTGCGTCCATACGACTCGAGAGTTTCCAATCGACTGACCGTACTTCGAACACTCGGACTACGGTTTACCGAGGTTTCGAAAAATTTGAAATTTTGAAGGCAATCACGATGAGATGATTGGAAGTCAGCACCGTGGTTGCCTGGAAGTTTTTGTTCAACTTATCATTACCGAAATTTTAAGTCATGTTTGGTGCCGATCCGAAAGCAAAAATTTTTTGAGTATCAAATCGTTGAAGTACTACAACGGTTTTCTGAAATTCAAATTATGTTTTAAACAGCGCTTTTTAGCTGTATTCCAACTTGATCCCATATAACATGAATTTTCCCAATTTTCCATGTTTTCCACAGACTTTTTCTATTACTATGAATTTTTTTAAAAAATTTACATGAATTTTCTTCGATTTTTCATGCAAGTTTTCATGATTGTTTACGAGAAAGTATTGATACCAGTAGGACGGAAAAAAATGATTCCGCATAGCTTATAAAACTTATTTGTCGGAAAATTTTCCGGAAAAGTCAGAAAATTCCGGAAAATTTTCCAGAAAAATTGGAAAATTCTGCATTTTTCCTGAAACAGATTTATCACTAATCATATCGATGAAAATTTTTCCAATGATTTTCCCGCTTTTCCATGGAGTTTTCCACAAAAGCAACTTTATCTTAGGTTGCAAAACGCTCCAACGCTTCCTTGGTCGGAAAAACTCCGGAAAAGCGTTTTACATGAATTTTCCTCGATTTTTTCTGCAAGCTTTCACCATTGTCGGAGAGAAAGTAATGATGCCAGTTGATAGGGAACTTGATCCTGCATAATTTAGGAAACTTTTTTACTGGAAATTTTTTTCGGAAAAATCGGAAAACTGCACTTTTCCTGAAACGGATTTATCACTAATCAAATTTGTATCAAATTTTCAAATGATTTTTCCCGATTTTCCGTAGAAATTTCCGGTTCAAATTTTGATAGATTCAATTGTCACGCGACATGAATCTGTGTGCGAAATTTCAGCTCGCTGTGATGACGAAAAGTGGGTCTACGAGAGTGTCAAAAATAGTGAAAAAGATATATATAAATACACAGACAGACAAATTCGTGTACGAGTTAAAGGGACGGGCTGGCCTCAAAAAAAATAAGCTGGAAAGGCCAGATTTGCTATATTTTTACCGAAAAAAAGTATCAAGCCGTTGCGCTTGCTTTTCTAGCTTCAAAACTATTACCGGCCAGGAATAACAAGTAAATTAAGCTTTTTTCGTAAAAATACATAACTGGTTCGGTCCCTGAAAATAAGAAGTCGGCTTGGTTTTTTATACTTCCGGCTGCAAATACTGTTACTTCCAGCTTGATTTTTATTTTTTCAAGCTGGAAGTAACAAGCTTACTTTTTATTTTTGCCAGAAAAAATAATAAGCCTTTCCAGCTTAGTTTTTTTTTAAAAAAAGTTTTCAAAAGCTTTACAGGAATCGAAACGGGTTTCACAAGACATCTTTTGGTATATTCCACTAAATTCCACGATAATAATTTATCTCAGCTTTTTTTGTTTAAAATTATTAGTTATATACCAGTTATTTTCGGTCCATGCTTCCTATACGCCAAAGCATGTCACATATATCTTTAAGATATATTAATTCTACAGTCTCACTTGGAGATCGACGAATAACGTAAATTCGTGGATGTTTGCTACTTTCCGATAGAAGGACGGATAAATATTAATCGGGAACTTGTGGAGGCCTATTCTTGAATAACGAAGGCAGATTCCGTATTCGTTATGCTGTCAAAACCATTCGGAATCAATACATGTGGTATTCTTGAAATCCGAATGCGTTATATACCGAACCCAAACCCTTCATTATTTAAAGAGGATTCAACCATTCGTTATGCCAAGCGAAGAGTGAATCAGCTAGTATTCTATGGTTGAAAAAGGGAGATGTAAGCGCAATGACAAATATATCAGTGTAATTTGTCTAAGATAAGATATACGCTACTATGGGATTTAGCATCACTGAATGAATTTGACTGTTAGCAATAATTGCTGACTGCTTTTATATTGGCAGCACAGAAAAGATAAAATATACCTACTTGTATAATTTCTTTAAGCATTTCGAAAATAAAAGAAACATAAATTTGACTGAAGAAGGAAAAAGTAATTATATCACTCGGACTTTTACTTTCTGATGGCTATATTCTAGCTGAGCTACTAGAGCGAACGAGACATCGCCTTTTTATTTTCTTTGTAGCTAATTCTAGATAAAAGCAAAATAATATACAAATTATACTTTAAAGTAATTTCATATAAATTTAATAAGACAAGAAAAACTTTTTTTTTTTACTTGACAAATCTTGTTTTGCCACACTCGTTATAGTGAAAAACTTTTTCACTACATCGACTTTATAGCGAAGGGCTTCAAGAATACATATAACATATGGGATATTCGATTCGTCATTTACCGAATTCGTAAAAACCATTCGTTATTCAAGAATAGGGCCCCGGATATGGTGATAGAGCAAAATCTTAAGCGAAGCATGAAGGTGGTCGGTGATATTACACCGATAGTGTTTTCTCTAAATGGATTTTAGCAATGCTTGCTCTCCATCGAATCGGCGAATCTTTGGAGCAATATTCTGGTACAGCTTTTATTAGTGGAGAACAGCACGTCGATTCGAGGAAATCTCGAATAGATAGAGATGACAGAGACGTGAAGCAGCTAGAAAATTGGCTTGCCTACAATGATACATTTCAGACTTCTAATGCGCCTGCTAGTGAGAGATCTTTAAACTGACATCGTTATCCCACCTTCAGAAAATTCGCATACAAGACTAAGCTAAATCTAACATTGTTACCCTCTACGGCTGCAGCCGTCCAGCAACACTCGTTTCATGTTTATAAGCAATACCAGAAATGACGAAGATATGAAAAATCTGGCGAACTGTGGGGTTGGAGGAAATGCGCAGCGATTTGTGGACATTGTCAAGGTATCGCGTGCTTGAATTCAAACAGAAATCTCGATATTGAAGACGAGAGTTCTATTGAGAAGGTGTTTGATGAGGAACCTTTCAACGCGCCTCACAGTCAACTTAAGTACGACGACTTCGTCGGTGCCAACCTCGCTGAACCACTTCCACCAGGCGATTGAGCTTCAGACAATGCTACACCTAGCACAAGTAGCATGCAACGATTTTAATTGGTAAGAATAGACAAACTTTTACATATCTAAGAAATACTAGCACAATTTTCAATGAATTTAATGATTTATCATTTATTCATAATCTTTATAAGCCATGAAGCTGCAAAACTAACACAATCTTATGCATGGGATTCGTATGACATTCAAATTAACGGTGTGTGGTTCATGTGTATGGAGCAGTCATACGTACATAGTCTATATTTAATACTGAAATTTAATGAGCACACAACAAAATTATAATTATTATTCTTTACTTCACATATGCGTATTCAATAATTCCTGCGTCGTAACACTAGTTTGCTATTGGCATAAAAATAAATAATGCTTCAGTATTGTTCTAACATTAATTAAACAAAAGAAAAATAAGTGTGACTTTCGATCTACGATTGGGTAAATTCCAGAAATACAAAAAAAAAAACAATTTCAAGGAAGCTTTAAATTTCATCATCCCCGTGGAGATGGGATAAAACTGCATTAATATCTTCGGCCTTAATGGAGTTGTTATGGAGCTCTGGATGATCACTTATTGGTGTTTGTGCTGAAGTACTACTAGAAACCCAATTGTCTTCAATTATGGGCATCGTTCCTGACCTAAAAAATGTAAAAAAGAAAAAGAAAAAAAAACATTAGATAAGAATACAAATAATTCGGTTAAGAACGAGTCGGGCTCGCGCAATCTGGGTCTGGGTTCCATACCCGAACTTTATCAACGAGCAGTCGATCAACCGCATTTAAGTAGATTTAAATCTAATCCAAAGGGGAATGCCCATTTTAGGCCCGACATCTCCAGACATGAGAGATGTCTTAAACGATGGATTATGATACTCTGAACATATTTTATTAATAATGTTTATTTCAATTAAGCGGGAAAAGGCTTGTGGTGGAGGGGGGCAAAGTTTGGTCTACCACATTTTGGAAAATCTAGTACAGAACCGAGTTCCCTAGGTCCTGAGAAGAAGTTTGAGTACCCACACTCCTATACTCGAATACTTAAATAGCTATTTATAGCCATCCCCATACTCACGTTTTTAGCATTTCCCTCGTTTTTATTCGAAATGAGGTACTAGATTTTTCGCACCTTAGATCGGCTCTAACTCGGTAGGGTTATGTCGGAAAACAGGTTTCACTGTTCACCTCAGCTCATTACCAGCTACAATTCATAGAAGAAAATTTTTCTCTACATAGTTTTAGTTGCATATCAAATGAAAAGTCATGCCAAGTACTATCGGATGGTGTTCTTTTTCCCAGATTCAGACAACTTTCTCGGGACCTTTTAGCCGCCAGTTACTACATTGTGCATATATTTTTACAATTCTTGCTTCCATGGCCATTAGTGCTCTGTTGTGAACATTTTGCTCATGATCATGCTCATTTTGCCCTCTGCAGATTATTGGGTTAAACGTTCCAACAATGTAAGATCCTTCAAGCACAATGGTGTAAAATTTGGCCAGTCGAAATTTATATCCCCTATTTGTATTCAAAGGCTGAATCATATTGCGCAAATAAGAAGGTTGAGAAGAAAATGTCAATTTGTAGAGAAACATTAATATTCGTCGTTCAAAGTAAGTCTTCAGCGAGCACCCTAGCAACGTAAAACTAAGATCAGAGACATGATCATACCTTTGTACTCGAAATATAAACCTAATGCAGTAATTATATGCTACATTTAATTTTCTAACCCGTTTAGAATAAAACTTAGAAAATATAAGTCAACCTTGACTGAAATGTGGCAAGACCAATTTGGGAGAAAGAGTTTTGCTGACAACCACAGACGACGCAAGGTAGCATAGATTTTTAGATAAAGTTGAATCAACATGGTCGCAACATTTCATATTAGAGTTTAAGATAACGCCCAAATTAGGGATCCTAGATTCATATGGAATAGTTGTGCCATTTAATTTGATAGGTGGTAAGGACAAAGAATCAATAGGAGCATGAAAGAAAGCGATGCACTGAGACTTGACATGGTTAAAATTGAGATTGTTATTTAATGACCATGTAATATACTTATTAAATTAATACGGTCGCTATGTAATATGCTTGGCAGAGATGTAATATATTAAAAGATGGTATGATCGCCATGTAATATACTTATCCTATTGATCGGATCGCCATGTAGTAATTAATAGTAATAAAAGAAGTGGAGGTAGCCACAACGCAGAGGTCTTAAGGAGAAGCTTCAGAAAAGCGCATCTTCTGTAGTGAAGGGTGCAGCTAATACTAGTAGACACCAGTTAGTTTTCAATAATATAATATCAAATGACTGTGTCAAACTGAATGCTTTATTCAGGTATTGTTACCTTATTTATCCACGCCCGAAGGTAAATCTAAAATTGCCATTTAAAGATTCTTCTCTTGGAATCCACAACTCAAATCATCTTCATAGAGCAAAACACCTTTAGGGCCGAATTCACCAAGTAACTTAAGTCAATTTAACTCGTAAGACTATCACAACACAAGATCGCTGTAGTGACACAATAAATGGTCAACAATACATGGTTGTCATCACTTAGTCGGTGTTAGTATTAGTAAAACATAAATCAAACATCGGATGAAATGACATGCGATGCGACATAGAAACAGAAAACTAATACCGATTTTCACTGATCACGTTTTTTAGCATAAGTGTTACACTTTTCTTGTAGTGCTACACCGAAATACGAGTACCATACGGTTTTTACACATTATTGAATAAGTACAGTTGTACATTATATTGAGGGGAAGAAGAAATGTTGGCTAAGAAAATTAGCAAAATCTAAATTAATATAATATAATGAATGACTTTTTTGTAAGATTTTCTTATTTGATTGAAATTTCAGTTTCAATTTTAATGAAATCAGATTCTCTTTATGTTATTTAAAACATGATTTGAGTCCGCTCAAATTTCGGGCGATGAACCACCGCTCAACTGGTGAGCGGACTCACTGCTTGAGTTGAGCGATGAGTTGAGTTAAAATTTGAGTCCTTTACATCCCTGCTTCAAGCGATCATCATAATGTGGAAGAATCAATGAATTATTCCAGAGTAGGTGACTAAGAGCGAAGCGCAGGAAGTTCCGCTGAACAGACTCCATGCCCTCGATGTGTGTACCAGACATAGCTAGCGTATTAAAGAGGTCTTACAAAGCAAGTATACAAACGCAATGTTATGGTGGGATTCGAAAACCCTCGGGACCAACGTTTTATAAAGCCCAGCATAGAACTACTCTTTGATACCATGTAGTTTATGTGGGAGATAAAATTCAATCTATGGTCACATTTGACACCCAAATCGTAGACAGAATCCACACGGAAAATCGAGGAATTCGCCGCGAACCCATAATCATAGATGATTGGTTTCTGATTCCTGTGAAAAGTCATAACCTCACATTTGTCTAAATTGAGTATCAAGTTATTGCTTTTACACCAATCGTAAAATCTGTGAAGGTCACTCTGTACCTGCTCACAATCGTTAAAAGTTTTAATCTGGGTGAAAAGTTTAATGTCGTCAGCATAAATGAAAGGTTTGCAGTGCCTCACACCAGAGACAATGTCGTCAACAGATAAAATAAAAATACATATGTATATATAAAAATTTAATCCTTTAAACAACTTACCTTTCAGAATGATTGCTCTTTGTGCAATCGCGAGCTCCAGATTTGCTTATTGATTTAGGTCCTCGACTTTGATATATAATCCGAAAGTTAGGTTGCAGCGGAGTTGAAGTATGACTGGGTTCATCACCATCTCTTGATTCTTCGGAATCAAGATCTCTATTATCAGGACTTTCTGATGTTCCTTTAGTAGAGCTTGCTTTCGTATATTTTTTAGAACTTGGTTCAATGTGTTCTTTTCTGTTTCGTTTTTTCGGTACATTTTTGATTAACTTTTCTTTTTGCGGACCTGAAGCGTTGTGAAAAAGTTCTATTTCATCGGTAACTCTAAGCACATGTGGTTTCCCGTCCAAGAAAATATTCATTACAGATGATAATATATTGTCACATAAATTGTGTGTTGGGTGAGAAGGTACATAATTATCTGGACCATCGTAAACAAACATCCTATACTGTTCCTTGTCATTTTCATTAATTGAGTCTAATTTACAGAGATCATATGGATCTTCATCTTCTTCTTCATCATCGTCTTCATGTTCAGATACCTGTTTTTGTTGTTGTCCCTTTTCTGCAGTATTTGACTTCACCACAGGATTTTTCTCTTTGCTCTGTGGCAATTCCGACAATTTCTTTGTAGCTTCTTCTACAGATGATCTTATTTCAGAAATTTGAATTGGTTGTGTATTAACTTTCCCTGTTTGTTGCTTGGAACGTCTGGTTTCTTTCTTCGTTGGTGTCGGCGTAATTGATAAGCTTTTCAATAAAATTTTTGGTTGTTTTATTAATTCAGGAGATATCTGTTCAGTAAATGGTTTTTGTGGTTTTTTTCCTTTTGGACTAGATTTCATACTACAAATAGTCGACTCAGGGCTATTCTTAGTTTTCTTATTTCTTGCTCGTAAAAGCATAGACGATGGTTCAAGTGTGCGCAATTTATTCTTCATGTCTTGGTTTTCCTGTTTTGAAGGGCGCCCTCTTTTTGGTTTGTGTATATTTTTAGGAATAGCTTGGGTAAATTTTGTCTTCTTATTTTGCATAGCAGTCAAAGCTAATGCAGCATTTGTGACTTTGACAGTTTCAGCTTCTTCCCGATCCGTTAAGTTTTCTTCTTCTTGGTATGGAAAGTCATCATTCATTATGGCATTGTCATTGGATTCTACAAATCGTGTCAAAATAGATTTTTGTGTTTCTTTTATAGAACTTTTAGTTGAAGTTCTTTTCGATAAATTAAGTGCTTTCAGCATATCCACTTGATTATCGGCTTTGTACGGAACATCTTTACTATTTTCACGACTTGACGGAGAGATTTTCTTAAACGAGACATGTTGCTGTCGGCTAGTTGTCATTTTTCTGGGCCTTGTAATTATTTTTCTCGTAACTATTGTTTTTTCTTTTTTTAAAATTTTTACCGTTTGCTTATTATTGTCGTTTTGAAATTGATCTTTTTTTAATTTTTCCTTCATTCGCAATCTTTTTTTTTCGAGGTCACTTAAACGCTTCGTTTGGCATTCATCAACGGTCTTAGTTTCTCTTGGCTTAACTGAACAAGAAACTCCAGATTCCGGTTGAATCTCAGATGTTGAACTGGTATCAGATTTCTTTGGCGTTATCCAACTTCTAACAGGATATCGTACTTCTCCATCTTCAGTAATAAGAAAGCTATCATTTAATTGCTCCGTTATAGACTCTTTTGACTGTTGTTTCCACTCTTCATCTTCTGAGCTCTCTATATTAGATAGAGATACACCTGATGAATTTGTTGTATTCGAATTACTAGAACTGCCCGATGATGAAGATGATACCGAAGAATTTGATGAATCCAAACTTGCCGACTCATGAGAGGGAAGTCCTTCAACAAATGTATAATGTGGCATTAAGTTCGGAGTTTCCTCTGAAAATGATTTAACTCTTTCTAAAACTGCTGGAACTGAAACGACTTTTATTTCTAACACTTTTTTAGGGCACTCCATTTGTGGCAATACATTAGTAGTAATGTCTTGAACTTTTTGTGCATTCTCAGTCATTTTTCTGTTCTGCCTTTCTGCGGTTAGTATTCGATCTAAGTCCTTATCTAAATCCTCGGATTCATCTGGCCTATAATAGGATCCCCCAGATGAATAATCAGTAGCATAACTACTGCGATGGCCGCTTTTTGGTGTTTCCTTTTCTTTGGGAGTTAAGGTAGAGCCTGGCGTTATAGCAAAACTTGGAGTTGGAACATCAAAATTTTTCGCTGCCGAAGCTTCTCGAATTGAGTTCATCATTTTAGTGATGGGAGTCTCATTGGATTCTGGTATAAGAAAGCGAGGAGTGAAAGGGCAACTAGAAGGATCATCAAGATCTTTATATGGAGTTTCTAAGAGATGGGCAATATTCGCGGTTCGTCTCTGTATTTCAGCATGTACAACTTCGCTTTGTTTGATTTTAGTTTCGTTTGTTGAACTTTGTCCAGCTTCGCTCCTTACTTTAATGAGTAATTCTTTCTCACTACCATCAGAAATGCGATCATTTCTTTCAGTTTGTCTGTCTAACACCTTTGAAACTCCCTGTTCTGGAATTATAATGTTTGGATCTTTTTTGCTTTTCATAAGGTTATCTTTGGAAGAGGTATCATTATTTCGTTTTTTACCACATTTTTTCTCGGGTTTATTGTCTTTAGACACCTTTTCAATTGTTTTTAAAAATTTTTCTTTCTTGTTGGTTTTCGGAGTAGAAATTTGAATATTTAATAATCTTTTAACTGGTGTTTTCTTTTTGGACACAACATTTTTTACCTTAGACGGTGATGATGGTTTCAACTTTTCTCCTTTATTTTCTAGGGTTTCAGTTATATTCGAAATAGGATTTTGTTCTGGTTTCTTTTTCACCTTAACTTTAGCTTCAATAGGCTCCGGGCAGGGACTTTCTTGGGCATCTACCTTAATTCTAATTCGACGTCTACGTTTTTTATTTGGATGGCGAGGCGCAGGAATAAAAGTCTTCGATACAATCTTTCTTATATGTTGATCGAAATTTTTAATACTGACATCTGCTCGCATTTTCTGCCACAGTTGCATTGGATCCAAGTTTTCTTCAGGAGTTTCATCTTCTTCTTCTTTACGTTCCACTATTTTCTTAAGATTTGATTTTTTTTGCGATTGTTTAACAGGCTTGGTAGTGTTGCTTTTCTTTTTTCCACTGTTTGTTGACACCGTTGTGCTTTTTTTCTGCAGATGATCCTCAATGCTATTTGATCGTGAAAGATTTCTTACACAAGTTTTGCTACTTGTTTTTCTCTTCGGAGTCTCTGAAATTTTTCTTATAACAGTTTCGTTGCTTTTATCGACAGCAAAATCTAAACTATTTGAATTGGAGCTTTCGGTGGCAACTGCGGCCATAATTGATGCTGCTGGCTTTACATTCAGAGACTCTTCCGAACGAATAAAATTTGTTGCTTCGTGTCCTCCCGTCTGCAAAATATTGTCTTCACTAATTTTTGCCGGGTTTGTATCAACAGATTTTCCATTTTTCGCATTGAAATCCTCTAAAGACGATTTTAGCGGACTTGAGAAATTCAGCACACGAACATGTGATGTCCTTCGCCTTGGAGTCGATAAGCTACGAAATATTTGAGGATTTATTTTACTTGTACTTGGTGTAGCTTTATCCAAAGCTACCCGTGAATCTAGCGAAGTAGGCAATGTATTGGCTTTGATGGGTTCACTTTTAGTTTGATTTTTCTGTGCTGAATTATTTGCTTTTTCTGACGAGACAACAGTTTCTGTGGATATAGGAAGCTGATCAGCCGGAATGAATACTTCTTCGACAACAGGTGTATGTAATGTGAAATTACATTGTTGCATTTCTTGTAGATTATTGTTGTTTATAATCGCAGATAAATCAAAACTGTTATTAGCCATAGAAATTGGTATGGACATATGTCCCGTTTCCATATCGATCACAACTTGATCACCGAAATTGCCGAAATCTTGTATATTGCTTAAGTTAGATGATGAAATAATATTCTCACCAGCCAATTGCCCTTCAAGACTTTCGTTAGGTTTAAATACGATAAATTTTGGAATCGATAAACTAGGATCAAGTAGAGAAATGTTCAGTGAATTATTTGCAATATTTCCTATAGACATTTGCGGAGAGCTTATTGTTGCTACTTCAGCCTGAACAGATGGTGCTGTAAGCTGAGATGGATTGGAAGCTTTACATATATTTGGTGGTAGTGTTGATGATATTTCCATGCTTGCAGAATTCGTACTCTGAAGCTTCTCTCCCACATTTTGTTCAGTTTCAAGGTTCTCAGGATTTTCATCATTAGATTTACTAGCTGCACATTCATTAGGTTTCTCTTGGTTAGTATTTTCTTTTTCAGTTCTTGGACTAACTTGGGTTGATCTGTTATTTGTTTGTAAGTTTCTTGAGTTGTTGTGAGCTGTTGTATCTGGAATATGGATAGAAAAAAAAACATGAATGCTATATTTACCCTGAAAAGTATTTGATTAACTTACAAACAACATCTTCAATAATTTCCTCAAATGTTGGATCTTTTTCAGTGACATCCATAATATTTTTGATCATTTCATCAAGTTCTCTATTTAATTCATCATCTTTGGTGTTACCAGACGGCAGTCCCGCAGCTTTAACAGGTGTTTGTTTTTTTGTAGAGTTTAGTAATTCTCTGTTTATATTTTCTGCTAATTTATTTTGAAACTGAGAATTCTCCAAAAGACTCTCGGAGATAGCCTACAATGGAATATTGGTAGTTCTTAATAGCTTGCTATTTTCAAGATTTCACTATAACAATATTATTCTTTTACTATATTTCCCCACTACCTAAGACTGTTCTTCAAATATAGCATCAATATAGTCGTATATAACCATTGAATGCATCTTTTAACGCCGTTATACAATTTTTGCGCTATCACGCCTTCTAAGAATCCTGAAACTAGACTATTCATTCTGCATCTATAAACCAATTAAATTTCTCACCTCCAAATTGAGATATCTTTTAATTCCAAAGTTTATTTTTGGGCCGCAGTTTTATTAGTGATGTTAAAAGAGGAATTCTGAAACTACCTCCCGCCCACCACTACCAGGTGAGTGTATTTTAAAAAATTTACTATTAATAAGGATTGGTGCACCAAACTCTTACTAGTTTCATCAAGTGTTCAATATTCCTCTTCGTGGTGACTGCCAAAAACCCATTTCTGGAGGTTATGTGAACTAGTTAAAGCGAGAACGAGAACATTTTTACTCTAGTAAGGAATCTTCTATTCTGGTAGAAAAATAAACAACATAGATAATATATTTGTAAAATCCTGACAAAGAAGATCCACTCACTATTATTAACTTGATCACCAGATTAATAAACTTGAATATACTATAATACTACACTTCAAATGAAGAAATTTCCCTGCTTCATACGCCACTTAACAAGGTGTTCAATCTCAATCCTAGACCGAAATATCGCCATCTTGATGGGTTAATCGAATGCTCCAATTGGCCCCGACTTCAAAAATGTTATTAAAAAGATGGATGATTTTGAACATATATTTCACGTAATTGTTAATAGGATGGAGAAACATTTTATTTAAGGACTTCGAAGTTATCAGAGGAGTGACCCTCACGTTTTTGTGATTACCGTATGGGTTGAGTGATGCCAGGTTAAGGGATTTTCACCCCAAAATGGGGGATTTTTGATTTTCACAGAGAGATTTTAGAGGGAAGGTTTATGTTATTTTTTTTTTTTTTTTTGTAAATTTATACCATAGAGTGAAAATGGGGGATTTTCATTTTCCGTACATCAAGCTACAAGTCATGTTAACCTCGAAATTACACAATCAGCACAAACTTTTACTCATTTTGTGGCGACATCGATGAACCATACGTCAGTGGAGCACTATTCAACACAGTATGTATTTAAAATAACGAACGCATTGCTTGTGGTACCATTTTGGAATGCTGCAGTAGAAAGAGCATTTTTAATTTCAGGATTAATTAAGGACAAACTTAGAGATAAAACGGTAGTAGAAACCGCCAACGCATTTATGAGAGTTCGATTTAACATGACAAAAAGAGGTTAAATCGATTTTATACCATCGCGGAACATGTTAATGAAAGAATACAGAACAAATGTAAAATACCGATACTGAGGATGAAAATATATAACAATGCTTTGCAGATATAAACACTGAACTAAATTAGAATAAATACAATAAACAAACATTTACTCAACATAAAATATAAACATAATATTATTATATTATTATAATAAAAAGGAATGTAAAAATATTTTCGCGAACAAATTTTTATTCATTTTCGCTCCAAACTATTATGGGGAATTTTTCAGACAAATTTAACATTTTAGGGATTTTTTGATAATTTTGTAGGAGGCGAAGATCTGCAACAATATGGTCGTCGTGCTTATTCTTTCTAGGTTTCGTGCGATAAAAAAATTTATCGTGCAGGTGCTCTTAGTTTGGTACGATTTTCATCTTAACCTCACCATTTATTTGTTTTCATTTTGTATTCGGGTGCTAAAATTCCGCAGTGATGTCGAAATTAACTATAATATGTAAATATGTATATAAATATGTATATGTAAATTTCACGCTAATATTCTTGCCACCACAAACTAAACAAACTAAGTTGTAGCCCCCGCTGTGAACCTTGTGAACGTATGGCAGGATATAAACCAGTCGGAAATAGAGATAGATCAATAGGAAGAGCAGGACGTCAACAAAATATCCTTGCGGTATTGTATCGCGTTCATGAGCCTTAAGGCTGCACTATCGCTGAAATAAGGAACATGATAACTGCAAAATATCTAAACTGAATGGTTTGCAAGACAGCGTCAATGATGCACGAAGAAGTAGATCTTCCGTGAAACAAAGTGGTTACTGGTCAACATAAATAGCACTGCTCAATTAGGTATATGATAGCAATCAAGTGATAACACACCTGACGTCAATTTTCGCAAAACATGACATACCAGAAAAATTGAAATCAATTTGTGAAGATTTGGATATTCAGCATGTAACTTCTAGCAAAGTGTTTGTCAACGTGGGGTCCAGGTGGCAATTCGAATTCATCCAGAGTTTATGTTATCCGTCTAGCGACTGTCAGTCGCTATCGAGCTAGGTAAACCTTCAGTATGTAAACCTCCTGTTATGCTTATGTATGCGGTGTGATAAATATATCGTATAAATTTATAAAATACTTGTCATCATCAGCACCAAAAACCAAGAAAAGGGAAATAGAAAACCAAACTACGTTCCCAGCTTCAGTACAAGAATTATCTGCCGACATGTTTTTTATAGCTCTTGAGTCTGGCTGGAGCTTAAATAAAATCCATTATGACGTTTCGCTCCTCTGTGATCAATGTATCTCACCAGAGCCACAAGTGAAATGACTCCAAATTAGTTACCTTCAAATAAAATGAAGAGTCGACTTAGTCAAAGTTTACCTAATAATAAGTTAAGAAGCTGGTGAGATATCCGAGTGTTTTACATTTAAAATGCACACGGCAAGAAAAGGAAGGAAGAAAGAAAAAAAATCGAAAAAAAATCACTCTTTAAAAATTTTATTAATAAAGATAAAAAATGTGAAAGCGCAAGTCGCATGCACCGAAACAGAATGGCAAATGTTTCATTTTCGTAAATAAATGAGAAGGGGCGGAGTTTTTACGTTTTACTCTCATAAAATGCTCCCACGCTTTTGTGAAAACCGGGTTTCATGAAATATTGATAATATTAGGACACATGTTGTTGTTGTAAAGGGACTAGAAGGACACATGTTGTTGCTGTAATCCTATGATATTTGAACAGCATGTGTTTCTGTTTACATTCGTTTTGCTATGAAGAGATTAAGTGGGAGAACTCATGCTGGATTCTCTGATATTTTCGGGAAAAATGAGAATTTCATTTGAGAGGAATTTTACATCTCCTTTCAGCATCTGGGCCAAAGCGAAATTTATCTTTTTCTTAAAAATGGGAGGTAGTGTGGCCCGAAGTACATTATTATGAATAGGTTGAAAGGATTTTGAGGGATTTAATAAGATTTTGTCGTTCGGGTAATCCTACGTTCTCTCGATTTTTGTTTTTAACTCGTTGTCTCAGTTGCATTACAGTAGTGCATAGACAAGCTCTTTTCCCCCATTCATGCAAAAGACGAAAGTATATGAAATTAGTTGTTTCATTCTAAAAAACACCAGAAATTTGCCCATTTTGCTCTACAGCTTCTTAACTTATTATTAGGTAAACTTTGACTTAGTGGCTCACTAATGAGAGCCGACTCTTTAAGTCAACTCAGCTCAGGAGTTTATTGAATTATGTCAGACATTTTTTACAACAAAAATTTTCAAAAGTTTCATTGGCTCCAAAAATATCAAGTGACACCTATACATGTTATTGTCGATCATCTAAATATTTTATCGGCTGATTTAAAAGAAAGATTTTCTGATTTGAAACAAATTGATTTCAAAACTTGGATGATGCAGCTTATGTTAGTGGATTTGTCTGATATTTCAAATATGCACTATCAAGAAAAACTATATTTAATACAAAAGGAACGATGGCATGGAATTATGAGGAAACCGAAATCAAATATAGAAATGCAACCAAATATGCTAGAGAACTATTGTTACCATTTCCGTCTTCATATTTAGCTGAATGCCGACTTAGTACCACCAATTATTTGCTGCTAAAAAAAAAATCGGCTGGATAGAACAAAACGAAGAGACTTGAGACTAAAGTTATCTTAATTGTAACTTGACATAAAATCTCTTTGCGGCAAACATCAAGCGCAAGCATCTATCTCACTATTAATTAAAATAATATAGAAAAAATTTTCATTAAAATTATTTTGTTCTTGAATTTAAGTTCTCCATTATATTTTTTGAAGACTTACTGTGTTCCTAGTGATTTCTTCCCAAAATCTATTATTCAGAGAAACTTGAATAATAGATTTTAGGAAGAAATTACTAAACATTTCAATTATTGAATATTAAAAATTATGTATATGTTACAAGGTGGGCATAAGAATTTTAGAAAATCTTAGGTGGGGCATAGCACAAAAAAGGGTGGGAAACACTGTTCTAGCCTATATTATTCGAGGCCCGCATGTCTTTTTTGAATTCAACTGACACAAACAAACTTATTTTATATAAATGTTTAGAAACTAAATCAGATCTTTCCATAGCTCTATTGCATTATGGAACAATCCCTAAGGGCAATCTTACTCACCATCACAATTATAGATACCAAGAAATTTAAGAACCAAAATACTCTAAATTAAGTTCTAAAATTATTTACAAAAAACTATATAAATAAAACTTGAGAGCATATAAAAACAAATGATAAAAAACGACATTAAGGATGCATTGAGGCAAAAATTATATTTTTTGCTGATAATGCGTTGGTGTTTGTGACTGGTAAAGATGTAGAAGGAGGGATCATTAACGATTTAATAATGAATTTAAATAAATTAAGTGAATAAGAAAGAATAAATATTAAAAAAAAACTAAATTTATCGCAATAATTAGTACGTATAATGACGACTAATTGAATTGATAGCGAAAGAGTTGAGTACGTGAGTGAAATTAAGTATCTAAGAGTTATTATTGACAGCAAATTAAGCTTTAATGGACATATATACTTTATTTGTAAAAAAATTGAAAAAAAGTCGCCTATTGTAGAAGACTTCGACGAAATTTATCGCCTTTGACTGCAATCAAAATATATGTTTTAACAAAACATTTTTATCTAATTTAATTTATGCGCATAATACTAAGGTGTAATAGATTCACACCAATAAGAATGATGCTAGAAGCCTTAAAATAGATGAGTTGCAAAAAGTACTACTTTTCATTTTTTAAATTAGAAAAGGCTATCTACAAGAGAAAATTAAGATGGTATGATATTCAGCCGTATAGTTGAGAGGGGCAAATGTAAATATTCGATTAGGCTTATTTAATAGAAATAGAACATAAAATTTATAAAGGATTTCAAAAATTTAACGAACTACCATTAGAAATAAAAAGTAACTTTAACAAGATTTTTAAGAGAAAATTGTGCAATATGTAAAGGATAGAACTGTTTAAGTAATTGGTATGTAATTTAGGAATTATGTTTATGAAAGTATTATCTGTACTAATAATACTTATCTTATCTGAACAATGCTACTGTAGCAGTAAAATATAGTTAATATAATGTCAAACAGTATGTAACTATGCACGTCCGCGCCTAATCTACTGCTTATTTTCCGATTGTATTTCTAAGTTTGTCTTTCATACAGGAACAAATACGATAACAATCCTGGGACTACCATTGAACCACATAAAACACCTTGCATATTACAAAATTTAAATTACATTTCATGTAGAATCGTCCAGTCTTGTGTTATATACATTACTCCACCGATGAATAGAAAAGCTTTTACTTAAAAAAATGCTGATCACCTTAAGGTGACTTGCGGGTGGTCTACTGACACCATAATTATTAAACATTAAAAATGATCAGCTCTCATAAGAATACACTACACAAAACAAAGCACTTACTGGTATTGAAGGAACTCGCGCCACTTCTCTGGGTGAATCCGACAGACTTGGTGGTGATTTGCTGTGTTCTCTTGAACTTATTACAGCATCAGATTCAGAAGATAAATCTGTTGGGGTTTGTTGTGCAACATCTAAATCGGTCGCTAAATTTTGGTAGCTTCCTTTGTTACTGTTAAGAAGTAAATAGGAACCTGACAAACGGCGTCTTTTACTAAAAACTGGACTGTAACCCGGTAAGTCTTGAATTCTTGTAGCTTCTAAATTGCAAAAATCTATAGAGTCTAAAGATCTTCGCCTGCAACACAAAATAATCGTCAGCTGAATTCGATGCATTTACATTAGTATCAAAATCTACTTACCTTTTAAGCCGGCTTGTCTCATTATCATGCTCTTCTCTTCCTACTCCTTTGTTAGCCACATCTAAGATCAATGATATTCTTTTCGACAAGGTATTGTGTTTAATAATCGTATTCCTAATACCCTGCGGGAGGGTTTCGCTGAATTGTGCAACTACCAATTATACGATATTTATTAAATACTAATTATTTTATTCCGAAAAAATCACGTACCTTTAGACTTTATTTCACAATATTCCTTTATAATATCCATCAGCTGTCCACTGCCCAAGCTTAGTAAACGGAAGCCTTTCTTCTGCAGAATATATTCATCATGTAGGTATGGACTAGTCTTACAGAAAATGTTGGCAACTTTTTCTAAATTTTGATCTTGCAAGTAGCCTAAAATCGAAATCATTAATAATATTCTTCAGATTGGATGGCAAATTATGTTCAAGAATTTGTTTATTTGTGAAATTCTTTTCTTTTGACAGTAGTGAAGGCTTACCTAGCACTAAACGAGCAATGTCTGCATTACGGATAATGTCCATTTTAAGGAGTTTAAGAAATCTAATTCTTTCACTATTTCACTCCTAATATAACATAATATATTTAAATAGCTTAGTGTGCGGTTATAAATTACTAAAAACAAACTTTTCTCCTAATTGTTTTCCTTTCTTCCTTGCTTAGTAGTAGTTGTATGTAGATAATTTGGCGGTAAGCGATACGCGATACGAAAGATAGCATTGGAAAACGACATAACTGTCAGCTGCCTCCTGCATAGATAAAAAAGAAATAAGTCCCTGTAAAGTTGAGGAATCACTATGCTACCAACGTGTAGAAACACGAAGAAGTCGGCGAACACCTTATCGCATATGGGCGCGTATTTTGCTACACTTTTGTACCCAGACGTGTTATCTATAATTTTGCAACGCTGTAGTTTCTTAAATGATTACCGAGGTTAATTATGTACGTGTTCAATTAACTTTCAAATTATGTGAGTAACTTTCAGAGTCCGAATGGGCCTCAACCGTATTCCTCGACACCCTCCCCCCACCGCCTGCCCTTCTGACTAGTCTTTTTTACTAACTAGATTTATGACCAGTCAGTACAGACTAGTCAGTCAAGTTTCAAAAGTAAAACTAAAAGGGCGTAAACAAAAAATATGTGGGAAAGCTTAGTAAATAAATAATTATTAAAAGAGCACAAGTATACATTTAATTTTTTTTTTTTAGAGAAAAATTACGGAATAAGGAAGAAATCATTCGAAATGCATATAAAAAAAGCATTTTTATAATGCTATGACTAGTAAGTTGATCGAACGCAAAGCATTTGTAGTCAGTAAAAATGACAGACGAATTCAGTACTGACCGTCAGTTATACTGACTCTTGTAATCGTGAGGTAAGCCAGTATTACTTTTCTATTTAATTTAATTACAAATAATAATCCTTGTTCAAGATGGTTTTACGTAGAATATTTATCTAAAGCTAGAATCAAATTCAACAGATAATATAGAACATGGTATATATATAGAAGACAAGTTATTCCCATTAAAATTTTGACACATTGCAGCTGATAGCCTGTGACGTAATTCTGTGACTAATGTATACACATTTTTAAAGGAAAGACAGAGAGGAGAGAGAGTATTAGGTTCTCTGTGCTGTACTTTTCTATACATTTTCACGATAATTTGTCAATAATGGCGGAACGTGGTTCGTAATGGGAATACTTGTATTCTATATGCCTTGGTATAGAATGTACGCTTTTGTATAGAGAGTTTTAGGACCAACCCAGACAAGAACTTTTTAGGGAAGGAAGGCATTTCCTTCTCTTAGCTTAGACGTGCCATAACAATAATGTTGCTTCGCGTAATTCCTTATATGATTACCGAAACTAATTTTGTGCTTGTTCCATTAAGTCACAGTTTTTGATATAAACAATTGCTGTATCACAATTTCACAACACATAATGATTAATAAATTATTATATTATCACCTCAAATCGCAAATAAAAAACTGTACAGCCGTCCGATGAGAAATTTCGCAATTTCAAAATGGCCGGTTTGCTGTAGTATTGGTATGCTGCCTGTACTCCCGATCACAACTTGGTAGCACGGACTTTTTCCTACCCCGAATACTTCTCACCCGTAAAAAGTGCCAATATCCTCCCATGTGTGGGCTATGGGTTAGATTACCACCACTGCACACACAAATCGGACGAATTTCTATTTTTTGTCGCGTACGCGTGCAATTTAACCTAACTATTGTGTAATTTTATATAAATGTGAGTTCATTTATAACAAAAAATTCAAAACAATTTTCTCGAAACTCAAATGTCAACGCGTTCAATGTGAGCAAATTTTTTTCAAATCGTCGCACGCCACGCTAGCCTTGCAGCGTAGCAAAATTATTGTGGTGGCATGTCTAGGCGCAAGGTCGCAAGTTGCGCATGCTACGTGATAGCTGAAAATAATAATACGTTTTATTATAATTTGTTATAATAATTTGATTTATTATCCTGACATGTCCGGTAGCACTGAAGTTCCGAGTAATAGGGCGTGTTGTTAAACTAAGAATTTTTCTGCATGTGAAGCAGCTGTCAACTGTACCATCTGAATGTGATTGAGACTGAGTTTTACAACACTTGACAGCTCATATCGTTTTGACAACTATGTAACTGTATAAACTTTTAAAATAAACCAGATATTAACATTTCTGAATTGTATTAAATTATTTTGGGTGAATCTAATATGAAAAAAATGAAAACACTTCTTTTAGACGAAAGTAGTTTTTCTGATTCTGCTGACGGTGAGATTGTATTACTGGTCAAACGACAAAGAATGGAAGATTGTTATACCATTTTATATCTCGTTCATATTAAATAAATCAACATATTAAAAAAAATTTCTTATATTTTTATTTAATATAAATAAAGAATGACATAGTACCAGTCTTGTACTTACCTCATACTTAGTTTAGTACTATATATTCATGTAATCTATTATACAGCCATCAGCTGATAGACATTGATGTACACACTTTGTATTGTCATCTTGTGCTATGAAGACATATCGTAGCTTGTTTAAATTCTATAAATAAAGATCTATGAACTAAAAGTTAATCTTATATTTACATGGTGCCGAAACCCGAATAAACTAATAAATAAACGTTAGCCAATCTAACGAAACAAATAGTTTAGTAATATCAGAAGGATATTTTTCATAAAAATGACGGAAAACGTTGGAGCCAATCTTCTTCGTCCGCCAAAACCACTCATAATTGAGCATAATAAGGACATGTCAAAGGAATGGAAACTATGGAAACAACAGTATGGTTATTTCGAAATTGCAACACAGATTACAACGAAGCCACAAAACATCCAAATAGCTACATTCATGACAGCAATAGGCAGCACAGCTATACAATTATACAACACGCTGCAACAGCCACTTCCAGTAACAGGTGAAGAGGTAACTTTAGAACAGGTAAAAAGTACTTTTGAAAATTTCTTTCAACCAAAAATAAACGTAACATTTGAGCGTTATAAATTTCACAAAATTTCTCAAAAAGACGGCGAATCCGTAAACGAGTTAATTGCGAGAATACGTTTACAATCACAGAATTGCGCATATGAGCATTTAACCGAAAACATTATGAGAGATCAGTTAATTCTAGGAGTAAAAAGCGAAGAACTTCGTACAAAATTGCTAGCCCAAGACATAACATTAACAAAGGCAATACAATTGTGTCAAGCTACCGAAATTTCTCAACAACAAGTAGAAGAAATCTCAAGAGAAAATGAACGTTCCATCGAATTGATTTATAAATCAAAGCGTAATAATCGCACATTTGACTGTAGTAAGTGTGGTACGCGACATGAAGTACGTAAATGTCCAGCATTTTAACACACCTGCAAAAAGTGCAGTGATAAAAATCATTTTGAATCAATGTGTAGAAACAGTCAAACAAACAAACAAAAAGGCAAACGGTTGACAAAAAATGTTAACATATTAGATGACAGCATCATACAAGTAGGTTTATTGTCAAATGGTACAGCGAAATCTGACAATTGGACAGAAAATATCACAATCGCAGATCATAAATTCGACATAAAATTAGATACAGGTGCCCAATGCAATGTACTACCGAAAAGTGTAATTGATGTTGTGAATGCTAAAATCGATAGGTGTAATGTCAAAACGCTTATGTCTTTCAGCAATCATCGTCTGAAAGTTCTGGGACAATCAGAAATAAAATGTCTCATTACAAATCAAATATGTAAAGTTATGTTTAAAGTCGTAGCTGAAAACATAAAACCAGTTCTAGGTGCCAATGCATGTGAACAATTAGGTCTCGTTCAAAGAGTTCACACAGTAAAGGACGATGATATTTTTGAAGGTCTTGGATGTTTAAAAGGATTTGTATATGACATGGACCTAATTCCGAATCCACAATTCAGGATCCATCCACCAAGACGAATTCCGTATAAAATCAGGGATGAAGTCAAAAAAGAGTTGGAAAAAATGATAGAAATGGACGTGATCGAACCAATAAAGGAGCCTACTCCTTCAGTTTCACCAATGGTAGTAGTGAAAAAACAGAACAAAATTCGAATCTGTATAGACCCAACGGACGTTAATGTCAATATTCTACGACGCCACTATCCAATGCGAACTATTGATGAAATCGCAGTGAGGTTACAAGGTTCAAAGTTTTACACGCTTCTCGATTGTAAACGAGGATTTTGGCAAGTACGTGTATCAGAAAAAACTAAAAAAATCTTAACATTTTCAACACCATGGGGAAGGTTTTGTTGTAAGAGGTTACCCTTTGGGATTTCATCAGCTCCAGAAGTCTTCCAGGAAACAATGCAATCATTATTTTCAAAGATCAAAAACGTAGAAGTATCAATAGATGATATATTAATCCACGCACGATCCATAGACGAGCTCAGACGAACGACAGAGGAAGTAATTAAAATCTTGCGAATCAACGGACTGAAATTAAATAAAAACAAATGTGTGTTTGAACAAGTTAAAGTTAAGTTCTTAGGACACATCATAAATAGAAATGGAATGACTGCAGATCCAGAAAAAACAGCCGCGATCTATCGTCTAAAGGCCCCTACAAATCGAAAAGAATTGCAGAGAATTTTGGGTAAGTTCACCTACCTCAGCAAATACATACAAAACTTTTCAGAATTAACAACGCCTTTAAGAACATTACTGTCAAAGTCAACGCCGTGGGTCTGGGATAGGTATCAACAAATTGCGTTTGATAAATTAAAGTCTACAATAGCCAAGCCACCTGTTCTTAAATTATATAACATAAATGAAGACATTAAACTCCAAGTAGATGCAAGTTCCACTGCACTAGGAGCAGTACTTCTCCAAAGAGAACAGCCCGTCGCATACGCATCAAAAGCCCTAACTGAATGTCAACAAAGATATTCACAGTTAGAAAAAGAAGCCTTAGCAGTGAAATTTGGATGTGAAAAATTCCATGAATATGTATGGGGTAAAAAGGTTATAGTCGAATCAGACCACAAACCTTTGGAAACAATTTCTCGAAAGCCTATACATTCTTCGCCTGCCAGACTTCAAAGAATCAGATTAAGTGTATTGACCTACAATCCACAAGTCATCTATAAACAAGGGATTAAGATGTACCTCGCAGATCCTTTAAGCAGAGACTGTGACAATCCAAGCCCAGATGACACCCACATGGATGAGGAATTAGAAGTACAAATGCTGCTTTCAATTTCTGATGAGGAATTAACAAGACTGACAAACTTGACAAAAAATGATGAAACATGTCAAATCCTTAAATCATTGATCCTAAAAGGATGGCCGGACAATATCAAATCCATACCGAATGTAGCACGTCCTTACTGGAACTTCAGGGATGAACTGTCTATATATGAAGGGATCATCTATAAATCGCATAAGGCATTCATTCCAGCCAAAATGAGAGCAGACTTGCTGAAATATATTCATAGCGGACATTTCAACTACGAAAAATGTGTTCGACGAGCCAAGGACTGTGTATTTTGGACAAAAATGAATAGAGACATATATGACTATATTCAAAGATGTGCATCATGTCAAGCAAACCAGAAAAGCAACATTAAAGAACCTCTTGGTCGAAAAGTTATACCGACATATCCATTCGAAATTGTAGCAACCGATCTATTCCATTTTAAAGGAAAAGATTATATCGTTATAACGGACAGCTACTCAGGATTCATTAAGTTTGAAAGTCTTGATGAAATAACTACAGGAAATATTATAAAATTCCTTAAAAACATATTCTCAATTCAAGGTATACCAAGAGTGTTAGAATCAGACAACGGTCCGCAATACTCATCACTTGAGTTTAAAAATTTTTCGAAAATGTGGAAATTTAATCATCAAACTAGCTCGCCATACCATCCAAGAGGAAATGGGCTAGCAGAAAAAGCAGTACAAACTTCAAAAAATATTTTGAAGAAATGTGCCTACGATAATTCAGATGTCCAATTAGGAATATTGAACTTCATGAATACACCTAGAGAGAACTTAGGAACACCAGCACAAAGACTTTATGCACGAAACCTACGTTCACCTATACCTACTACTACATTATCACTTCTACCAAATCAGCCTATAGTAGAAGACGTACCAGAAGCTTTGCGAGAAATACGTGAGCAACAAAAAAAGTACGCCGACAAGAGTTCCAGAGAAAGGGAGCAATTAAACAAAGGAGATGTGATAGTAACAAGGACAAACAATAAAGCTGAATGGAAACCGGCTATTATTGAAAGTCAAGTTCATCCGCGATCATACATGATTAGGGACAGAAAAGGAAAAACATACAGAAGAAACTCTTCATGCATTAAGCGAACTCAAGCGCAAATGGAGTATCATACAAGAACGGTTCCCGAGAACAACGAAGACGACTCACATATACAACTAGAGTCAACGTTACCTTTGGTAGACGAGTCATCAGAAAAACATATGTCAAATAATATGACTAAACCTGATCAGACACCGTCAATTAGCAATCACCGTCAAACAGTTATAGATACTAAACAGAACTTATCTGAAATAACCAGTACAAGGTCTGGAAGAATAATTAGACCACCGGAGCGCCTAAATCTATAGCTCTCATCATTCTGGAAAAAGGGGGATGCAAGGTAGTACCAGTCTTGTACTTACCTCATACTTAGTTTAGTACTATATATTCATGTAATCTATTATACAGCCATCAGCTGATAGACATTGATGTACACACTTTGTATTGTCATCTTGTGCTATGAAGACATATCGTAGCTTGTTTAAATTCTATAAATAAAGATCTATGAACTAAAAGTTAATCTTATATTTACAGCTTTTCGTTCCAGTTCTTCGCAACCTTCATGCTCACTATTATTTTTTGAGCTTTCCAGTCAATTGGGTACTTCTGGAACGCCGAACAGACTGCTGCAATAATTCGCCAATGAATTTCCACCTATTAAAACAATTTTACTAGTGTCATTTCAAATGTTTAAAAATGAAAACAGCAGTTTACCTTGCTCGTGCAGCATATCATATATATGTAGAGTCTTCTATTTCGGCAGTATAGCTTTTTCCATTTACTACCACCGTTAAATTCATTTTTGCATTTTTCACATAAAATTTTCTAAATAACAAAGTTTTTTAAACCACACGGTTCTAATGAAAGTAAACACAAAATCATGCTTCACGCACACATATATAAATCAAGATAATCAAGTGCGTTCGGATCGCACTGGATTGTCTTTAAAGAAAAATTCTTAAGGCTGAGTATAGCAACACGTGACGTTTAAGAAATTCTGACTTTTACAACACTTTTGTCTTGAAGATCTTAAAGATTCTTAGTTTAGCAACACGCCCATACATTGATTTGCTACTTAATGCTAAACCAACGCCTACCTTCTCTAACTTAAATTATCATAGTCTGTTGTTACTTAAATTATTACAGTAGATTAATCCAATCTAAGTAAAGTAACTTGTGGTCCAAAAGCAGTAATTAAATAACGTAATAATTGAATGCTATTAACTAAATGATAGTGAGACGCTAAGCTAAGCTAAGCTAAGCTTGATGTCGATTCCGTTGGGACTTCAGTGCAGGTGCTTACACGAGTATGGGTCAGTGTCAGTTCTACTAACATGAGTAATCCCCTGGTAAGCGGAATAATTTTTTTTTATAATAAGGGGTCATGTAAACAAGGTAAATTTATCAGCAAACCATTGTAGCAGTGCAAAACGATCAAAACAGTGCTTGTCCTTTATAAGCACAATCAGAAGAAGAAGAAGATTGACGTTTTGACAAATTTTAGACATGGGTGAGCAATGTTTTTCATATTAATATTTTGTATTTTGTTTTAATAAACTCAAAAATTATCATTTCAAGACGATGATGCAGAGGAGGTCGATTGGAAAGGTTGCTCTATGCAAGAGATTTACAGAAACCTTAACGAATGGGAGTTAAAGCATGTACCTCCAGTTCGGCCGTCGGATGATCACACAGTTCTTTATCATTTCCCCATACGAAAATATGATCAACCACCAAAACCTTTTGAAGGTGATAGCAGATGGGATGCATTTCATGTGCGACTACCTTGTTCACCTAAAAGCCAATATCCAGTTACTAAGGTGCTCTATTACTTTATTGACGAAGATAGGTTTTAGGCCTTTTTTATTATCGGTGTTCCATTTTAGAGCGATGGTTCTGTAGCAATTGAAAGTCGCTGGGAGATGATAGAAAAAGCCCTTTTGCGTCCAATAAAAAATAGTCAGGAACTGGAACTTGCTATTAAATCATATAATTCCAAATATGAAAATATTTGGAATTTTCATTCCTTACATAAGCTGTTTGAAGAGGTGCTGCTGCAGTTTCCAGCAGAATCTTTAAAACCTAACAAAAATTTTCTTTTAGGAATTGGATGACGATGAAACTAACTCA
Organism: Dioctria rufipes; assembly: GCA_963924295.1. Lineage (NCBI taxonomy): Eukaryota > Metazoa > Arthropoda > Insecta > Diptera > Asilidae > Dioctria > Dioctria rufipes. The sequence continues at coordinate 34,045,151 of OZ002742.1, forward strand.
TTTTTTGAAGATCTTTTACCCAAAATTATCCGTTTGGCTTTGAGATTGCCAGAATTAATTCATGAAGCTATACCACTTTTAAAGCAAGAAGAAAATAGGTAATTTATGCACGTGATGTATTACGACAAGCTAAATTAGTTATATATATTTTAAGATCTATTTCACTGAGTCAGCAACAGGTCGCTTCCCTACTAGCTAATGCCTTTCTCTGCACATATCCTAGGAGAAATACTATGAAAAAGAAATCTGAATACAGCACATTTCCAGACATTAATTTCAATAGGTACCAAATAAGAAAAAGAAAGAAAAAGAACAATTTTGAAAAGTGGACCAAGGAGACGAATTAGATATCTTTTTTATTTTTCTAGACTTTTTCAATCCACGGGTCACCAAATAATTGAAAAGATTAAGTGCATTTTCCATTATTTCAAACGTGTTTGCAACAATCGTAAGTTTGCTAGTGTAATAAATAAAAACTTTCTTCTATTATTTAATTATTTTGCAGCACCTCTTGGAGTGATCACTATGACTAGAAGATATTTATTTGGATCAGAAATGCCCAAGTGGTCAGAATGCAATGCTCCACTTGGTGTCACACCACTTCATATATCCTCTGCTGGCACAATTGAGGATCAGGGAAAGGGATTGCTGCAAGTAGATTTCGCAAATAAATATCTTGGAGGTGGTGTTCTAGGAAGTGGTTGTGTACAAGAAGAAATTCGCTTTGTTATATGTCCAGAACTGATTATAAGCAAATTATTTACGGAAGCCTTAAGACCAAATGAATGTCTCATCATGATTGGTTGTGAACAATTTAGTAAATATTCTGGTTATGCAGGCACATTCACATGGGATGGAAATTTTGTTGACAATACACCTTTTGATGATAGCCGAAGGCGTCAATGTCATATCGTAGCCATAGATGCTTTATATTTTGTGCAATCTTCGCATCAGTATAGAGAAGAATATATGCATCGCGAGTTGAATAAAGCGTATGTAGGGTTTTTTCATTCTCTTGAAACTCCAGCACCTGGAGTCGCATCAGGAAATTGGGGTTGTGGAGCATTTGGTGGCGAAGCGACTTTGAAAGCACTTCTTCAATTGATGGCGTGTACAGTTACGAAAAGGCCGCTCGTTTATTTTACTTTTGGAAATCATGAATTAAGAGATGCCATACATAATATCCACACCTTCTTTATAGAGAACAATGTGACCGTAAAACAGTTGTGGCGATATTTGAAAGAGTTTCGATCACATAAACTTTTGCCCAGTGATTTATACAGTTACATATGCCAGATTCATCGTGATTATAAGAAAGGACCAAATAATGTATATAAAACCATAGCGTTTATTAAGAATATGTTGAGAAAAATATATCATTTCAGAGTATACGAGAATGTTCATCCAGTAATCGACGTCTGAGAGGGCAAGTAAAAGATAAAACTGACCGCAAAGTAGCAAGTGTTGTAAGTATAGCTTTTATTTTTTGTTTTAAGTTCATTAAGTAGAAAGCTATTTTTGTTTTGTTTATTGGCATTAAATTTCTCTTCATTTCTGTAATTCATCGAGAGACGAAGTGGTCATAATATCACAAAATCGGACATGTTATTTGAACAAGCTAGTTTATTTCAGGATTTTTGCTTGCATTGCATTGCATTGCATTGAATATCTGCTTTTCAATGTTAGTTCATTGCACCATTTGGTCAGTAAAATTACTTATAGTATCACATCGATACAAAACTGTCCTCAGCACTTGATATTAGACCTGTTTTGATTATTCTACGTAATTGGCTGTTTTGATCCTTCAGACCTAGCTACGAATAGTGAGTAGGCTAGGTTAGGTTAGACTACGCTACTAGGACTATGTGGACACCGCGATCACAGTTGATCTATTGTATTTACTCTTAAAGTGGTTAGCGAATCTAATGTTTTAACGAGCTTGATTATTGCTCTTGGGGTTAGATTGTACACCTTATTTGGAGACATATGTGTGACTTCAGTGATTTACATTCTTAAAGCTGCAAGGGCGGGACACTCACATATAATATGCTTCGAAGTTTCATCTTCCTCTTCGCACAGTCGAGACAATTCGCTGTCGCATTTGCCTATCTTCTTCCGACTAATACAATATCTGTGTTTTTGTGACACCATTAACCTCCTTCCGGATTAGTTCTGTTTCAGATTGTGACGGTCTTATTTTTACATTTGGTCAGAGGTGACTCTCATCGTTTTTCTTTGCTATGATCACAACGTTAACCATTCTGGTTAGTTTGAGCAGGTGGTGATCTATGATCATTGAGTATCTGATCCGGTTGCACTCCTCTGGAGGCACCCTTTATTGTTAAAGATCGTTGTTTTACTCCCTAGCTGGTTACAATTGTTTACAGGTGAAAGATCTCGACTACTGATGGCTTTACTTTATAGAATCGTAGTAGAATTTGAAAGGTGCGAGCCATGCAAGTTTCTTAATTGGAATTCTACGTTAAATCCACGCTTGCTGGATATGTAAGTAAAAGTAGTTATGGTTCTTGCAGAAATAGGGTAAGAGCGCTATCATCTCCGCATAAACATGCTTTTTACAGAAATAAGCTAACAGCGATACCATCTCCGCATTAACAATTGCCCGGTTTGATTTCTTTAGTTGTCGCATTCTCTGCGCTGGGAATGAAGATTTCGGTTAAGAGGTCTTCATTGCCTTGTAGATTGTTGATCAATATATAGCAAAAGCTAAAAAATCTTTTTAATTTGTTATTTCATCACACAACCCATTATATTTTTGGTGACAAGTTTCAAGTTTTGATTTGACTCATCAACAGGTCCCAAATAGCAAAATTGAGTGACTTGAAAAACAAATGAAAAAATAGAACAAAGAAAAGAAATGAAAAATGAAAAAAATTGAGAAAAATAGAAAAAAAAATTTTATTAAAAAAAATTAAAATATTTTAAAAAACCAGATTCATTCGAAACGAATCGAACCTGTATTCACCCGCAGTGGACTGAAAAAGAAAAAATAAAAAGGAAGAAGAAGAAGCGTTTCGTGTTAGTAGAAAACCTTCCACTCATCGGTGCAGCTTGGTTTTCTGCCTGCTGCAGACGCTTGAAACAGATCAAATTGATCTCCTCTCATATAAACTCAGAATAAATTCTGGTTGTGAATTATATGAGGCAAAAACACTCCTATATTATACCAAGGAGGAAAAAATAGAGATTACTCTATAGGATTTTTTACCGGGTTAAACTTATATTTGTTCAAATAGCATTTTTTTTTTGATTCTCCGGTATATAGCAAAAGGTAAAAAATGTTTTTAATTTGTTATTTCATCACACAACCAATTATATTTTTGGTGACAAGTTTCAAGTTTTGATTTGACTCATCAACAGGTCCCAAATAGCGAAATTGAGTGACTTGAAAAACAAATGAAAAAATAGAACAAAGAAAAGAAATGAAAAATGAAAAAAATTCTATTTTTCTCAATTTTTTTCAGGTCCCAAATAGCAAAATTGAGTGACTTGAAAAACAAATGAAAAAATAGAACAAACAAAAGAAATGAAAGATGAAAAAAATTGAGAAAAATAGATTTTTTTTCATTTTTTATTTCTTTTCTTTGTTCTATTTTTTCATTTGTTTTTCAAGTCACTCAATTTCGCTATTTGGGACCTGTTGATGAGTCAAATCATAACTTGAAACTTGTCACCAAAAATATAATTGGTTGTGTGATGAAATAACAAATTAAAAACATTTTTTAGCTTTTGCTTCTTGAACATATATATGTACATATATTTGATATGTTAAACCAGGGAATTGGATCTGCTCAATCATTTCTATTTATGTTTATTTAAGCATTTGTGCTTACATAGTAGCAAGCAAATACTATTACAGTAAACCTGCGATAGTTGGTAATTAAGAGCGGGATTTTTAGGTATAGTTGAAGGTATTTTATCGCTAAAAAAATACAGGTTTTTCCATTCCTATGTTTCTATTGCATTCTGTCCAGCCAATATTGAACAGGAAAACCCAATCTCAGCAACGTCCTGCTCCACAAGGGTCGCGTCTACATAGCTAACCGTGGGTAACCTTGTGCCATTTATTTAATTTGCTATTTATTCTTCTCATTTTTAAAATTATTTAATTTAATTTATCATTTTGTTTCAGTTTAAACTATGACAAAAGATATCCGCTTATGGTACTTTCCAGCAGTTTAATTTCTTTCATTAAATATTTCTATCTTACTTACATATGTTATATTTTCCATTTTAGTGTAGTGAAGGATGTTCGTCTTCTTCTAATGGCCAGCTCCCTGACCCGGTTATGGAAATTCGAAGTGAGGCAGAATCAACAGAAAGTTCACCTAAAGATGAGGATGATAAACTCTGTGAGGAAGTTGAAAAAGAATTAAATTTGAGCGATGAAGATATATTTGCTAGCGTTTCAACTCCTGAAAGGAATGCGGAATATAAGGTTGCGGAATCAAAAATTAGAAATGATACCACGAAGGAGCCTCAAGGAGAGAAATATATCGATAAAAATAAGAAATCCCCCCAAGCAAATCAATTGAAAAAACCGGCAGAGACCAGACAACGTTCGCTTCTTGAGATGTTAGATGTTTTCTATACTGGAAGTCCAGCTAAACGCCATTGTGTTTCTGGAAAGCAAGATATTTAGTAGCTTTTTTATAATATGTAATTTAAAGATTATATCTAATAATATTTTTTATTAATTTTAAACTTAGCACGGAATTTTTATTAACAAGTTAAGGTCTTCTGGTTAGTATTTCTGTAATCATCATCATTATTTGCCGAAATCCTCAGGACGGGGCTTAGTTATCTTTACCTAATTTTCTATCCACCAATATGGTCAAATATTCTTGGAAATCAGCAGATGTAGATTTTTTCGTATTATCCAATCACCTCGAATGCAGCTTTCCAGGCTTTCTTAAACCAAGAGAGCACTTTTGGGGGAAACATGATCACTTCAGATTATAAGGGCTCCAAATCTAACCCATTATATTATATGTAATAAAATAAGATACGCTATATAAGTATGAAAAACTCACGCGTTTCTCTTTATGTAGTAGAACTGCGCCACTGAATTCGTTTTAGTCATGGAAGTAGTAAGAATACGATATTTTCAAAAGTACAAAGTGCACGGCCATTTACAGATTACATTGTGTGCAGAACTTCATGACCTTTCGAACGACTGCTCGATCAGCCCCATACTCCTCTCATCTTAGTAGTTATGGTGGGCTAAACTAACAATTTCGGATTTTCTTACCTTTTTTTTTGTTTACAAAAAGGTGGCTAACATAATTTTTTTTTATAAAAACTGTAAATTGTGGACTCTCCTCTTTAATTTGACCTATTATACCTATCAACTCACTGTAGCCTTTAAACAGTTATTAGATCAGAATGTTGTGACTCAGGTGCCCAATGCCCCGAATCACAACCATCAGGGCAATACATCAATATATTGTCCTATACAATATATTGATGTACCACATAAAAAACCCTGAAAATTAAAAAACTATTTCATTTTAAAATTTCAATATAAATTCAAAATGCATTTAGAAATGCATTCCCATATTATAACAAAATGCAATTTAGCATAAATTGCATTTTGTTAACAGACACACGTTCCACTTCCACTTCTTACTTTTTCTCCGTATGTATACTGTACATGCGTACATTACTTACTTCCTTCAATCTAATTGTATGCATACAATTATCACAATTATTCGCGTCCTCTTAAAATTAATATTTCAAGACGGGCGCACAAGTGCATATCGGATTACAGTTTTCATTGATGCATATAGGTCGCATCAAAACTTTTTGCATTTTCTCACGTACGTTTTTTCAACGTCGTGAGAAGACAACAAAAGAAATAAAAAAGCTTTTGAAGCAATCGTGGGTACCTGGGGCCATCAAGCCCAAAGCTCGAGGAGTTCTTTTCAAAAACGTCGAGCAGGGCAATCCGGGAGTTTTATTCGTTAGCTTTTTGGTTAAAACTTTAAAATTTTAGATAAAAGCTGTTGCAATAACTAAGACATTGTGAAGATAAAAGAATGTGAAATAAAAAAAGCTGTTGTAATAAATAAGATAAAAGCTACAAGATTATTAGAACTAAAATTGTGAAAATAAAAGATTCCAAACCAAAGTTTTTAGAAGGAAATTTTTTTTTTGTGATTTAAAATCCTGACTTGGTGACAACTTCCTAAAAGTATTCTAGGTTGAGTGCTCTCCGCCACGAGCACGGCAGTCGGACCTCAACAAGAAGCTATTAAGGTAATACCGAAATTAGACGATATATTTTTTTAAATTACGTGTTTTCAGTCACTAAGGAATACATTATCTTTGGCTTAGACCATCATAACTCCAGAGTTAAGAGGTGTACGGGGCTGTTCGAGCAGTCGTTGGAAAGGCCATTAAATTCTGCATACAGTAAGTTCTGTAAGTGACCGTACGCTCTGTACTTTTTAAAATACGGGGTATTTTGTGAAATACTATCTTTTTTTCTTAATCAGCCTGTGACTCCGAAACGGTTGAGATGCCGCGCGCCCCTTGCCATACAATTTTTCGTTTGACTAGGTGACTACTGTCATTTCCTGTTCTAAGGCCACCATGGACGAAAACAGGTGGTACTATTCGTATATATTTTTTTGGAAGAATGTTCACGTTTCCACAACTGTACCTTGTTACACATCGGACTTACAAAAAAAGTGTTTATATAGAAAATTTAACGAATTTAGCCTTCTTCAAATTTATATTTTTACATTTTTGTCGTAGGATCAACCGTTGAGCAGTTATTTTGAAAAAAACAATTTTTGGTCTAAACCTGGATTTTCATCGGGGCCCGGAACTGAATAACATACATATATAAAAATCACAACTACCCCACCTTTTGTAGGGCAAAGGCTTTATTTAGTCCCTATTGATTGGACAATAGCCTCGAGGAGGTGGTTGCAATCCCTGTTGATGTCAAGTGCGATAGACTGCACGAATTCCAAGATGGGGAACTCTTGTTCTAGAGTAAGTCCAGCTCTGATTAAGATGCAGTCTTAGCGCGCCAAATTAGGTCAAAAGGTTGGTACCTTATTATATTCCAGAATTCTATTTACTATTTTTTTCCCACTTCTAAGTAGTTAGCGATGCTCTTTTTTTTTTGTATTTTATGCAAGTATTTTAGGCAGTTTAGAATACCGCATTTTGGGTGCTCTGCTGTTAACTTATTTCTGTTACTTAAAATGCTTTTATATTTTTCTACACTTGAAATCTACGACTACTCTTTGGAACGTGACTACTGATATCCGTAAATACCTGAACAAAAACTGGTTGACTATCTTAATTCTATTGGAATTCTCAAAGGCTTTTGATAGTGTGGATCACGTAGTTGACCGTCAGTCTAGCTTACTTCCATTGGTACAGCATGGTTCCAAACTTAGCCCTCTTCTATCCAGCCTATCTTGTAATATCCTTTTTTACACCGAAATCTGATCGAAGATTGTGTCAACAGTATCAACTCGGATTTCCATAGAGGTGTAGGTGTAGGTGGGCAGAAGACAAACTCTTAGTATTAAATCTCAATAAATCACAGGCACTGGCAATATATAAGCTGATTGATTTGGTGGACACAACCGATATCCCCCTTTATTACCTTGAATTCTGTTAATTTTGGCATGTTAATACAGTGAAGAGCCTTGGAGCTTACTTTAACGTTTCGATGAGTTGCTCTGACTAAGTTAATAATGCAGTTTCTAAAAATTACACGAAACTGCGTCGACTGTGGTTGTCTGCTGATGTACTGCAGAGATCTATGAGTATGAAGCTTGTTAAAATCTTACTCCAACCTTATTTTAAAGAGGGATGTTTATTATTTCCGCATTAGGCATTTAAAATAGTAAATCTTCGAAATCGGTTGCATTCTTTGTTTTAACTGTTTCAGCAGATGCTCAGGACAAGTTATTAGATCGTTAATCTGGCCGTCTGGTGCTTTTACTAAATTATTTGTACCTTCTGGGCGCACCTAAAAATACATCTAAAATAAGCCACGTTATTCTAAAAAACTGAAGTCACTTTCCCTATACTATCAAAAGGTGGGAAGGGGGGGGGGGAATTCGAACACAAACTGCACATATCTACAAATCCTCTGTTGCAACTTGTTTTAATACCGTTGCTTTCACTGATGCCGAAATCTTGGACAATTCTTAACAAATTTTAGAAAAGATAGACATACTGATTCGAAAGTTCGTAGCGATGGCGTACTCCATGCATGTAAAAATCTTTTTAATTGCAGTCAAATTGAGGTTCCCAATTTTTTCAATACTCCTAACACTGAATTTATAGTTCTTAAGCTGTCTATCTTAAAACACGACTTATACATACTATATTATAATATTCCTCTAGACTTCATAAACATTGTTGATGACAAAGGTCAAAATATATATGACCTACACTCTTCAACAACTAATTTTATTCATGGTATGATGGAATCTCTTGACGAATTACTTCTTATTGGTGATTTTAACTTACTCAATATACGATGGGTACTAAATGAAGACGACGATGACTATCTTCCCCTTAATAACTTGTCAACAAGGGAATAATTATTCCTGGACACTATCTCATCTTTTGGTCTCAGCCAAATCATTAATGTAAAGAATGAACGATGGGTATAGGCAGTTGGACCTTATTTGCTCAACTGACGCGGGTAACTTATTAGTTGAACCTAGCACAGTTATAATGTATACTTTTGACAAATATCACCTCCCTCCTACTAATTCCATATTGCTTTGAAACCGAAATCATTTTTAAGTGTAACGAAACAAAATACTTCTCCAATTTTAGAAAGGCTAACTTTTCGGAACTTTCCTGCAGACTTACATACCTACCTCAATCGATTTTAACACATTACTGTCTGGCAATAGTGTTGACGAAGACGTTCTAAATTTTATGTAACTTTTTTTTTTTATTTAGAACGTCTTAATAATAGAAAGAATAAATTGTGGAAAACTTATATTATACGGGACAAAGACATTATAAGTGTTACAACAACTTCCTCACATCCTATAATGAGTTCAAAGAACTTTCCTCTTCACCTTATGATGCGTTTATTCAAAGCATGCGTGCGAAATTATTCAGTGATTCGCGTACCTTTTTTAAGTTTATTAATATGATAAAAAAAAAAAAACGGACAGGTACAAGGATTCTGCTAGTGATGATTCGTCTGAAATTTGTGATATGACAATGTATTTTCTTCGTCACATTTCCTTCCTCGAAATAACAACTTCAGTCATATGAACGATTCTTATATGACGTTTCATTCACTATACCTACAATTGCACAAGAGGATATACTTGATCATATTAATGGGCTTCATAATGATTTCATTATGGGCCCTGATGGAATCCCTCCAGCCTTCTTTAAGTCGTGCTGCCTCCGCTGAAGATTATTTTACAAAAAGCTATGGAAAAATTCCTTTCCATAAAAAAGGTAGTAAAAGTGAAATTTCTAACTATAGACCTATTGCAAAATTATTTTGTATCCCAAATTAGTTGACTAATTTTGCTTCAATTTAAAGTTGGTGCGATAAATTGAAACGTGTATGTGGCAGTTGAAGAAGTTGTGGTTGACATCAATTTATCACTTCGTGTGCGCGACGATTGAACAACCGTTAACGCAATTTCATTTTGTTACGAAATTGAAAGAGGTAAAGACGTAGCTCCGAGTGTTATTTAATCTTAATTTTATTTCACTCTTTAGAAACAACTGAAAGAACTGAAGAGTTGATGTCCAGTTGAGACGTGTATGTGCTAGTTGATAAGTTGATCAACTAATTGATCAATTTGACGTTTGTCGTTGATCAACTAATTGACGCGTGTATGGGCCGTTTTACTCTCAGCTATCAACTTTCTGTAAGACTTTTCTCTTTTCGAAAGAACATGGGTTTATTCCGGGTAGGTCTACAACCGCTAACTTGTTGGAATTTATCTTGGATACCATTGGTGGGTTTACAACAAAAGTCTACTAGACATCAGATTGTATTTGTGCAAACTATACTAAAGCCTTCGATAAGTTATCTCATTCCGTGATACTCTTTAAAATGGAAAAGTATGGGTTTCCTATAATATTTCTTAAATGGACGGAGTCTTTATTTAGATAACAGAACATATCAAATCTTATTTCGACATTCCATCTCTAGAGTCCGGCGTATCTCAAATGAGTCACTTGGGCCTACTGTTTTTTATTCTGTCTATTGACGACATTGTTTCTATTGTGAGGCACTGAAAAGTCTTGAAATTTTATATTTGGTGCAAAAACAATAATTTGGTTCTCAATATCGACAAATGTGCGGTTATGACTTTCCACAGGAATTAGAAACTAATCATTTATGATTATGGGTTCATACATTGTGTGGGTATTGTTTGTGACTTGGGTGTCAAATGTGACCATAGATTGAATTTCATCTCCCACTTAAACTACATGGTATCATGGGCTTTATAAAACGGTGGTCCCGAAAGTTCTTGAATTCCACCATTACACTGTGTTTGTACACTTGCTTTGCGAAATCACCTCTTGAATACGCTAGCCCGATCTGATCTGCTTTTTACAGTAGACACATCGACCGTATCGAGTCTGCTCAGCTGAACTTCCTACGCTTCGCTCTTAGGCACCTATTCTGGAATAATTCATTGATTCTTCCAGCTTAAGAGGAACGCTTGAAGCTTTTGAATATGCACTTGCTTGAAAAACGTCGCATTGTTGCTGATGTAACTTTTGTGCATCAGCTCTTAAACGCGAATGTTGATTCTTCGCTCCTACTTAACAAAATCTCTTTTCGTGATAGTAGGCACAATTTGCATGTTAACTCCACAAGGTCCAACTTTAGCATGGACGAATCGCATATGCATTACCGTTAATAATGCTATTATTTATAGCTATTGCTTAATTTTATTTCTGTAGCATAAGGAAGTGACTACTCCTTTTTATCTTGGTACAGAAAAAAATTGTATATTATCGTGCAACCTCTGAATAAAAATTAACTGAATTTAATTCAATTAAAATCGCTGTAGTAGATAGGTAATGACAAAATAAAAAACAAATACCTGTTAAGTGGAACATAAGTTAAATAAAACAACACTTTTGTACATATATAAACTCCATGTATATTTAATTTAACATTTATACAACAAGAATTGTTTTTCGTTTCCGGTAAAGTAGAATATTTTCAATTTTTTTTTTGTTTCAATATTTCTCTGCTTAAAGCAGAATTATTTCCGTCTTTTTTGGTTTATTTTTGTTGTTCTTATGGTTTGACATAAAATTGTTTTGTTAAAAATTTTCTTAGTCCTTTAAAATATGAAAAATAATTTTGCTTACAATTAACGGAATAAGAGTTTGGTCCTTGAACACAGTGAAAAAAATTCAAATCGCACAAGGTGGTGTCTACATATATTTATGTAACTATCATTGTGTTTGTAGTAACGTTGTTGATGTTGTAGATGTTAAGCGAGTAAAAATATTTTGTTTTTATTGCTTACTTTAAGTTATAATTTATTTTCATCTGCAAAATAGGAATATACATATTAAGTATGTATGTGTTTTATTTTACCTGAGCTTACTAACTGACATATTATTATGTAACTTTATTATTTAACACTTCTGTAGGTATTTTTAATTCAAAGGCAAGATAATATCTGAAAATTATAGGAATTGTTATCATAGTTGAATGACAAGGCTTAGAAGTGGTAACTTTATTGTAAATATATAATACATACATAATGTAGATCGATATATGATTATATGTTTCCTTATTAAAAAGGAAAGAAGAGCTATTTTTAAACATGAACATGTATCTCAGTATACTCCTGCAGGACAATGAATTGGGCTATTTATAGTTCTCAAATTCTTTGGGTATAAATGTTTTGATTGATTAGTCTCTATTACATATTCAATGCAAACAAAGATCTGTAAGGTATCTGAGACAATTTACATCTACATGTGAAAAACTCACAAAAAAAAGCGGTCGAATTAAAACGAGCTAATGACCCTCTAATAGAAATACATTCTCTCTCTCTCTTGCTGTATTAGGCCACATAAATTCTTCGGAATGATAGCTTTCTTTGGTTGAATAAAAAGTTAAGGAGCTTTGAAAAAGTGATCCAGGTTTATATGGAGATTTTCTTATCTAGTTGTATGTTGTCTCAGGATTTACCAAGGATAAAATTAAGGGATTGATGTAGCACGATTTACAACCTCAATATTTTTCATATGAGTTTCATGAGTTTCAATAGGCGAATACGCTATCGAACATTATGTCCAAAGGTCAGAATTCGGTCCTTTTCTCATATCTAAGTTATGCTTGAACTTGCAACTACTACCTGCTTTAAGGTTCTCGACGGTAGAAAAGGGACACGGGGCATTTCTTATGTTAAGATCAGAAACTGAAACTTCATTACATTATTCATGCGGGGTGAATAATAGAGCCTACTGTAATGTTATCACTAAGAGATCCAATATCCCAACACCTGGGAAAATTCATCACATATTAAGCTCAGATTTGTCGTACTACTCTCCAGGCATAGTGGTGGCGGCGGAAAGGAAATCTGTGACGTGTTGCCCAGGAGAACAGAGTGTAAGGGATGCATATGGACATGATGCTTCAAATTCATTTCTGATTGCTTATGAAAATGGATGTATCCAAAGAATGTCCACATGTACATATATAATGTAGTACTTTGGGCAGCTATAAGATTAAAGGCTTTAATCTCTAGTCTTTTTAGACTCAAAGGGCGGATCCCACCTTTTAATGGTCCCCACTGGAAGGCTGCCTATTTATCGATAGCACAACCAGGATTAAGCCCGAATGGAGTAAGCAGTCCCATTTTATGAAACATTTTGCAAGAGAGTTCTACTGGAAGTAACCATGGCCTTGGCCTTGTCTAATCTGGTAACACGGGGTTGGCTGCCTGTGGAAAACATATGCTTTCCACCTCGACAAGGTGAGGTCCCTTCTTGGGAGCAATGTGGTGGCTGATGGTGGCCCATATCGCGACAAGAGTGTGATATCGGAAGCGAGTATTACATAGGCAGACATCCTTCTGATCTCAGGAGGTATCATCTTGAACGTATAACAACTTTGGATTGGAAGGCCTAGTCGACTACATTATGCATGCTCAGATATCTGATCTCAGTGTGGAGTTGCGCTTAATCAACCGGGTACCAGGACTCAAAGAACGTTTCGAGATTAAGATAGGTTCCATTTCTACCATTAAGAACGCCAAGCATGCACTGGTCTGACTGGTACTCATTCAGGCAGTAATCTGTCATGAGGGCGATAATTGTCACTTACAAAATCAAATCCGTGCATGAAGATCGCCTTGGGATTAAGTCATACTTGGCAGATGCCAATACAAGGTCCTCTCCGGACGTAGTTTCGTAGTTTCATCCGGTATCCAGTTGCTGTTCTACTATACTCCAGATTGTTTTCTGGATGTGGCCTCGTTTTCAGTATTCCTTGAAAGACGAACATTATATCTCTTCCTGCTAGATCTGTATCTTTCGCTTAGTATTTCCAAATACCAATTTTTGTAGTGTTTATAAAAGGAAATCATACTATATAGTATGTATCTACATACAATCTGATAATCTATGATGGGTTTTAAGGAGTTGTTTTTTAATTTTCCGTTCTTTCTTTCTATGACAATATGAATATGAACTGAAGCTTGTAGGTTGTAGCGCTCATTGTAGGAGATTCCACTTCATAAGCTGAAATAGAGCTTTGCGTAGCTTGTATCTTGCAGCTCTTGATATACATTGGGCCTATCTCAGGGTATTATGCAGATGTTTCTGCCATGTATTCTACCATTTTGCATTTTACTGTCATGAAAACTTTCTGTCGATATAAACAGTCAAAAGAAATCATGAATGAAGTCATGCGATTTTTGGTAAAATTATGAAAAAATAATTCGAAACTTGTGTTACTCTCATTTAATAGTTTTGGAGGAATTTTCCCTGATCACTGATTTAATTTAATTATAAAGTTGGTTGTACTACAACCATACCTCATTTAAGGACGTCATTGATGAAACGGATAACATAGTGGTTCACTATCCAAGAGGGACTGGTTCGAACCTTAGAATATAGAGAGAATAGGTAGTGTCATAAGCCACATTTAGCGTATTTAAATTCTGGTTGTATTAGAATCTCTTGCCGCTGTAGTCAAAGCTCAGTACAAGCGTGTAGTATGAATCAACATAGAGAGGGCGGCAACAAAATATATGTTTGAAAATATTGCACTTGTTTCCACCGAAAATGCTTTTAGTCGCGGTCACTACGCCAAACACCACGAGTTTCTCAGCTGTTTCAAATATAAACAAATCAAGTAACTCAAGTCACTTCTTCAACCTCCCAAAATTTTCGGCGAAATCTGAACCGTATTCGTAGTTATGTGTTAATTCGATATTTTTTTCGGAATCAGTATTACTTTTATCGCCAATCATTCATCAATGAATAAAGAGTGAGTTATGAATCTAGACTCGCCGCTGAATCTTGATTTTAACTTGAGATTAATCTTTCTCATTGATGGCTCTAAAACTCTTCCTTCTGTAAATCGATAATAGAAATTTTGGAAAAATGTTTTTTTAATTCTAAATATTGGACGTAGCTTCTACGGCTGCGCGCACTAGTAGTCTTTTGTATGATGAAGCAAAGTGAATTAAATATTTTATTGGCACTAAAGTGGATTTACCATGTTTGGTTGTATCTTCTGCGACTTTGACAGTAACTCCAACTTCTTGCGTGATATGTAGCTCCGGATGCATAAATCAGTGTGTAATGTTTTTTGTTGCATGCTTTGTAGCAATATGCACAGTGCATCTACTCACCGAATAAAATAAGAGAAGACTACTACTCCAAACCACAGAAAATTTTCTACGTCTAAGTTGGAATTGTAAAGCAATACTCAAGAGTTCATCTTTTTGATGAGATCGCATTTCTTTGCACAGTACCATTTAAGGATTCCAGCTCATAAATCCTTTGTTGTATAGAATTCGATAATTCCTTCAACGTTGGATTTGCCTTCATTGTTGCTTCTATGTATTCTATAATCGCTCTATGTACTCTTTCAAATAAATTTCGTCAAATTAAATTGCAACCTTTCCAACGAACGCGATATCTTGAATATTTACATCGTTGGAATCTTAATATTTTTTTTTCCAAAATATTCTTCTATACTCTGATCGTTGATACAGTTATTCCATATGAAACCGATCACCTTGGAGCCCGACCTTTGTTCGCCTATCCCACTATGAGGGTCCGAAATTTCGCGATTTTACGATGAAATATAATTTTTACACAAATCATATCTGGAGAAAGTAGTAATCGATTTTTCTGATTCGAAAGACAAATGAAGTTAAATTTTTTTATATTTTTCATTAAGAAATACAGACAATTTGTACGAATTTTGTTTTTTTTCAAAAAATAGTATTATTTACTGTTAAGTATCTCTAGAACGTTTTTTGGGCTTTCATTTTGAACCCATAAGCTATACGTGCAAAAAATTGTGTCGGTAAACCGACTTCGTTTTGGAGATATGAATTTTTAAAATCACACTATATAGAAAGTAACGCAATATGCGACACTACTTTTTAGGAAAATGTAGTTTTTTTTTCTACTGGCTACTGTCCCCACTTTTTTTCTTATATTTTTATAGATAAGGTTTAGAGCTTTAAAATAAAATTATAAGACAAAAGTGCTAGTTGTCCCCAGTGGTGCAGCCATACTGCGTTACTTTTCGGTGTACAGTGACTATCAAAATTAATATCTGCGAAGCCGGCCATCTTCCCAGTTTTTGGCATATAGATAAATAATGCGTATATGGTTTCAAAATAAAAATATAAAAAAAAAATTGCTAGTTTTATTAACAAACCAATCTTCGTTCGGTTTTCCTGTATTTTGTTTTTTATGAAAAGTGAAAATATTTAGTTTCGTTTGACATATGGATCAGAACAATCCGTTGCTTCATTTCATTCTCGAATTTTTGAAAATGATGTTTCATTATAAAATCACGATTCACGAAATTTTTAGCTTTCTTAGGAGGGGAGAATGTGGAGCCATCTGTAAAAGTCTATAATCGCCAATAAAATGTGAACAGTGAATTTTTCACTGCGACGTGACATGCGTTGGTTTATGAAATTTATTGGAAGTGATGTGGAGACTTTAGACTTGCAGTTTTTTCACCATGAACTACGTACAATAAAATGAAAATTTCACTCAAGAAGAAGCATAATGAAATTCCATACAAATTCTGTATGGAATTTTATTTCACGTGAAAAACGTGCATATTTACTTGGCTTGGATTATACATATGTATAAATTAAGACTGGAATAGAAGAATTTGAGGGAACGTTTTATTTTTACGATTCTTAATTATATTAATAAATACAAGAGAAAAAAACAACCGCCTCATTCTGGGTTTGAAGTAGGGACCTTCCGCTTTCCGAGCGACTGATCTTACCTCTGAGCTAACGACACAGGTGACTTTTCCTATTGTATTTCTTAATTTTAACTAGCCTATTAAGCCACAGTTGCTTTCAACTGGCATTAACCAGTAACGATGAAACTATACAAATAAATTGTAAATTTTTACAATTTTATTTACATATATGCATTTATCTTGTGCTATTAGGGATTCGAACTCACAATTTTTAGATTCGTTCATAGATGGAGTAGAAGAATTTTAGGAAACTTTTTATTTTTACTATTCTAAATTATTTTTCTCTTGTGTTTTATTAATTTAATTTAGAATCATAAAAATAAAAAGTTTCCTAAAATTCTTCTATTCCATCTATGACAGATATTCTAAAAATTGTGAGTTCGAGTCCCTATACAAGATAAATATAAATAAAATTAAGATTGCCTAATTTTGGTATCAGATTTTTCTGTTGTCGCCAATAGCTGTTAGAATAATTAATAAAGGGTTTTATTAAGATAACACTTGACAATATCCCAATGCAAAAGCGAAATTACTGCAATTTTGCCAAGATGCCACCTCTAAGAATTGTCGATAGAAATTTGAAATAGTTTAAATTCAATCATGTTCTGAATTCATGATGAGCATTACTTACATTTTACTAAACTACATACCTACAAAGTACTTAGTAATATTCTTAAAATTGGCACTTTCTGTTTCTATAGAGAATGGCATAGAACTTAATGTAGCACCACCTTGCTTGATTTGATAAGAACATTATTAGCATCTATTGTTGCATAAATATGATTGCTTTGTGTGTGGGTTTTAATTCTTTACATACATATTCATGTATTTTATGTATACATATATGAAAATCATTTTAAAACGATTTTTGTTGTTGTAAAAAACACTTCTTAAAAATATTTCGTCTCCGTAAATATAGTAAAATATTCTGCAATTGAATATATTATAAATATTAGTAATTGTTGTTGGACTATTGCAATTTAAAATTTTATCCTGTTTAAAAATATCATCTTTTTATTTTTAAATTTATTTCTATTGTTTTGATTGATTTTGTAAAATTATTGTTTTGAGGACTGTTTTTTTTTTTTTTTATAATACTTTATGGATTTAATTTATACCATATTAATTATGTACGTAAAGAAAATAGAATGCGCTGCTGTTTTAAAATCTATAATAGTAAAAAGTAGATAAATACTTAAATTGGCTAAAATTATATTTAATATTTAAAAATTGTTGGTTTTTTTCTTTTTGTATTATTTTTCCTTTTGCATTTGGTACGGTTTTCAATGGCAGGCATCTTTTGTTTTATTTCCTTTAAATACATTTCCTTTTTGTTTTTCTTCTTCTATATTTTGTTTATAGAAGATAACTTTTGTGCAATGAAAATATTTTGAAAATTTTTAAATTTTTTTTTTAATTATATTGTTAATTTTAAAATTATTTAAATAAATAATTTATACTGCAGGTTTTATGGGTGATGTGTGAATGCTTTTGCATGTACATTAATTTTTGATTAAGGGTGAAGTGTAGTGAACCGAATTCAATGTTTAGTTATTAAGAACAAATTGTTATATTTTGCTGTCCTGTTAGATATTATATGTATGTACATAATACATATATTTGTCTGCTGATGAAGAGCTTTGCTCTTTTGTCGGGGTTTTTGTGGTAAATTGCCATCAGATGATCGTGCAAGAAAGATTAATTTTGCAGATTAATATAAGAATGATGAAGATAGGAAAAATATCAGAGGGTGAAATTTGGAATGTAAATTATTTTTAAATTTTACAGTTTTTATAACTTTATGCGTTTATGGTAACATACGAAAGTAAGTGTAACTTAGTACTTACGATGTGATGTTGCCAAATTATTACGATCATTTTCCGTACGAATTTCTATATTTTACGTGAAAACCCGAAAAATCTAACGAAATACAAACGATTAGAATTCTATTACTGATTTATATAGATATACGGTATTTTTGTTAATAAATTTGTAAATTTTCTAAGATGCTCTGAAAAGCAGCTTATATATCACACACAGATTAAACATTTTTTTCTTATCAGCTTTAAAAGTTAAGCAGATTGGTGTAATGATAATTATCGTAAAACTGTTTTCAGAGTATATAAAATGTATTCATGCTTGAAACTGAAGCAAATTTATATTCACCATAAAAGGCAAGCAACTATTTCAATTTTATTATACCATCAAACACAAGGTTTTTACTAGTCTCAGGAAAATAAAAGATTTTAGTCCTTTTTGAAAACTATATTTTTGAATGTCCGCACGTACGCCCAATAACTCGAGAACGCGTTCATTTAGATTGCTGAAATTTTGCACAGGGGCTTTTTTTTTAAAAAAAAAAAGTAAATTGAAGTTCAAAAATGGGCCGAATCGAGCAACTCCTTCGTAGGGTTGCCATACAAAAATTTCAAATTTCATTATATTTTTGGACACTGCCTGAGAACGCGTCAACGTAGCGATCTGAAATTTGGTACATCGTGTTTTTATAGCAATAGTAGATAAAATTTAGAAAATGGACTAAATCGGGCAACCCCTTGGTGTTGCCATATAAAAATTTATGATTTTTATTTATACTGTGAAAACGATCAATCCAAGACGGTTTTAATGTATACTGAAAATTCTTCAGAATGTGAAATCCTATGAAATTAGTTATAACCATTTTTACTGTCCGATTAACCGTTTTAGAAATATGTATATGCGAAAAACCACTTCAAAAATCATACTTGCACAGAGAGGTGACCATACAAAATTACATACGGGGATTCATCTAGGGTAGACCAATTCTAGCTTTCTTACTTGTTACCTCAAGAATTGGATTTTGTCCTACATTTTGTTCCTGATGCTCTAAATATTGGCTGAGTACGGCAGTATCCTTTTCGAAAATCCTAAGCTTGAATTAAATGTAATACAATTAGCAACTCACTGTTTCAAATCATCCACATACTATTTTGACTGAGCAACAAAGAGTGGGGAAAAATGCCTGTGATGGATCTAGGTGAAATATTAGTACGGTGGAAATTATTGTCATTACCGGATTTTATTGTACGAACATATGTAATTTGAATACAGCATCAATTAAAATTAATAGTTGTCGCGCTTTTCTTTCAACTCTCAAATTGTTCACAGGATCGGTGTCGAATAGGTAACAAAATGCAAATCTAGTTTTTTAGCTGTTGTCAGTATTAGATAATGATGAAGTACGGTCGGATTAGAAATATTATAATAATAATAGTATTGTATATTATGATAGTGTCATAGATTGAAATACAAGGGGCACGTATTCAGGAAGATAGTATTTGGCAGTTTATTATCGATCTTTAGTTGCTGCGAGTGGTTTGATATAAGATATCCCTGAGAATTGGGATTGAAGCTTATTGCAATTGATAAATAGTATTTTTTTTTTAGAGTTTGAGGTGAAAGCAGTTTTCTATATATATTTTTCACACTGTTTCTATAATTGTTGGATCACCATTTTTCTTCCACCCTAGTCGAAAAAAATATTTGATTTCTCCAATCTGGAAAAACTGCAATTAATTATGACAAGTCTGCAGCCGTAAAAATTTCAAGATTATCATAGTGTAAACCATCGATATAGTAATATTATCGTAATAATTTGGCAACACCACATATTTTGGAATTTTGTAAAGGCTTGAAGAAGTACACGTTTTCAATTTGACAGACACGAAGAGGAAATTCTCGTCACGGACATTAATTTTATTTGAGATGGGCAAACATCGAAAATATAAATCAAGGAGAATAATTATAATAAATTGATACATTCAAAAGCATTCATTTCAGTTTTTGTTTGTACTTTTTGTTAAAATTAAATAACTTCCGAAGTTCATCTAAGTTAATCATGCCTTGCAAAATTTTCAAAAAAATTAATCATCTACATAATATCAAGAGAGAGATAAAGAGATTTAGATAGTTTTAGAAAGAGAGAAATAGGAGTGATACAACACATACATTCACATCAATATTTTTTGTGTATTTATAATTTTTGTTTTTTCTTAAATTTTTTTTTTGTTTACTTAATTTTAAGAAATTTAATGTTTAATTTTGCAGTGCTATCAAAAATCTCTTATGCTTTTTGCTTGCTTAAAAAGACACGAAAGTGAAAGAGCATCGTCTTCTCATTATTATTTAAGTGAATTCCTTTACACAATTTTCATTTTTTTTTAATTGATTTTGATGAATGCCTAAAATTTTTTTCATTTTTTTTCTTATTATCTTTAAAAACACCGAGAAATTAGGTTAATTTATTTTTTGTATTTTTTTTTCTTTATCATTTTGTTTTTTCACACCGAAAGCTTAAATTTAAATTTTTCTTTGTATGTGTTTTTTTTTTTAATTTTGCCTAAAATTTACAATTTTTATACTCAAATTTATCCATTTTAGATTTAATTTCGGTTTTTTTTTCGTCTTAATTATAATATTAATTTTTTTTTTGTTTTTACACTTTTCACTTCCCTTTTTGTATTTTTTTTTAAATTAAGTAAAAGCCTTAAGTAAAATCAAAGGGTGCTTTGTGGAAATCTCATGTTTTTCGTTCTGAAATGAAATTTGATTTTGATGTTTTTTTTTTTTTGCTCTTTGATAGTAAGAAATTAAAAATGGAGTTTTTATTATGGTTGTTTTGCACTTTAAGATAAAATTTAACTTAAAAACTGTACAGTAAAAAGTTTTTGCTTATATATTTTTACAGTATATCACATTGTTACGTTTTAATTTTAGCACCTCACGGATTTCTTAACTTCTTTGGAACTACATTATGAGAGGGAGATTTGTTTAATATTTAGAGCCTGTTTCTTGCTGTTCATTAAGTTTTTTTTATTGTTTTTAATATTGGAATAAACAGCTTCTCTTTTTTTTTTTGAAATGTAAATCATTTTCGTTGTTAAATATTAAACATATGCAACCTTTCGATGTAGTTCCCCTACAAACCTTATATTTCCTAATCCTATCTAATCACAAAAATATTTCTTATCCTTTACCAGCTTTACTCACTCACACGATTACTTTCACAAATATCTTTCAATTTGCAAAATTTCGCATTGTTAAATTGTGAAAGTTTTGTTGATTTTATATATTAAGATATACACAATTATGAATTCGTCCTTATTTTATACTGATGATATAATGAAGAAATGAAAAAAGAAAGATAGTTTGGATATTGAAAGCCAGAAAGAAAAAAAAATTGAGTTTTTGCAATGGAGATAGTTATTCAGTTGAAATTTAATTTTTAATATTCTGGCGGTGGTGGAAAAAAGTACAATGCAGGGAAGCATGTAGACAAGGTTGCTGTCTGAAGGGTGTTTCATCTACTTATATGCTATAATATTTCACTGGATGAAGCAAAAACTGGTTCCCTTCCCAAGAAACCTCCACTTCCTACGAAGTAATAACACTTTAGTTTTATATGACCTTTAAAAATGCAAGGCTTTTGCTTAAGTGATTATAATTAAATGAGAGATTAGTTTTTATTTTACCCCGCACACTCCACGTTTTCCACTGCTATTAAAGACCTCTCATTGGAAAAGACTGCTTCTTCTGGGACGGGGAAATTACTGCTCTAATACATCTTAGTAAAATATGGTCTTTATTTGAGTAACAATAGCCGCGCTCTCTATGTACTGATCTGAACTGGTCCATTTATATTTACACATAAAATAACAACAACACGAACCTGGTTCCCATCCAGCTCTCGATAAATTTCATGTATTAGCTATTTATATAGATTTCCATTCTTATTTTTTTTTTTAATTTTATTTGCATTTAATGGAAATATAGTTAAATTTTCTTTAAGAATGAATTTAATTGAAAAGAAAATTCAATTTTGTTTTTATTATTTTTATTTTAAGTTTCCGGTATCAAAGTTTAATTGACGTTCCAATAATGATAAAACCATGAGAACTGGATCGTTCTGTTTATTAAATAAACTATAGGCGAATAAAGAACGAAATGTGAAAAATGAATTATAATTAAATCATCCTAGCGTTTATTACTAATTTGTTTTTTATATAAAAATTTTCTCTCACTAAGTGGTTGTTACTATCCCGAAAAATTAAATTGGTGAGAAGAAGTATTTTTTTAAAGAATAAAAGCCATGAAGACTTTAACGAAAATGTAAAAAAAAAAAAATATGTATATGTATTCTGGCGTCTACGGCAGACAGGAACTAGCCATACTGATGAGTATTGGTTCCTGTTTATATGAAACGCCGTATTTCTTGTATTTTTACTATTTCGAAAGAGAGGCCAGACAATAATTAACAGGGATTAATTGTCTAATACTATTTACCAAATGATCTTTTAAAATAACAAATGGATCTGCAGCAATCCACCATCTATTCCATGTATACTATTTTTGTACTAAATTTCTCAATTACAAATGAGTATAATCTAGTCAATCTATTGCGAATATATGAAATAATACACGTAGATATGTATATATATGTGCATAAGCTCTGCCATATTTCTTTTCATTTCCGAAGTTTTATAGATATAAAATATAAAAGAATATAAAAGAAATAAATTTTAATCGCATTAACTGATCACTAAAAATATATATATCCTGAAATATTAAAGAAAAAAAATATTTTTGACAAAGAAAGAAAGAGGAGTGTTTTTAAATAATTTTTACATTGAAGATCTTCACAATTTAACAACACGAAATCTGTCATATCAGAGATAATCCTCTGAAGACATATATGTATATAAATAAAATGTATTAGTTCTATTGTTTGCCAAAAGGGCAGGATACTATTATATTAATAAACTATATAAATTGTCAACTGCAATATTCTGTTAAAAATTTATAAAACAACAAAGGCCTGGTCTATTTCAGTATTACTATTACAATATAAAATTTACCAATAGTTAATGAGTCTATTTCACGTCAATTGTGTTCGTTTCTTTTTGTTGTTTTAACTATTACATTTATTCTTTGTATCTATTTTATAATTGTAAGTTTATTTCTTATTAATTCGTTTTATTTTTTATTTACTCTTTTTTTTTAGATAAAAATCAGTCTCTATGGCAAAATTTTACTTATTCATTACTGTGGTTTTTTAGTAGTAAGTAGTAGTAAAAAAAAAAATTCCACATATTACGTTGTTTTATTTTGTTGTTATGCTTATTCAGTTTTTTAAAAATTTCTTTTAGTTATTTTTTTTTTGCTTTTTCTTTGTATTAAACTGTTTTTATTTTATCGTGTGCACTAGAAAAATATCACATTCTGTCTTCGTTCGATCGAGAAATAACTAGTTTTTATTTTTACTTAATTCTAGAAATAAAATATTGTTTTTTTTTTATATTTCTTTAAAAAATAATTATTTTGTTAAAAGGTCGTTTTTGTGTGCATGTTGCCCTTAATATTTTTGCAAATGAAACATTTAATATGTTTTTCATTATACGTGTTGATTTCTATATTTACAAATTGTTTTCTTCTATTTTACCTTTTGTTCTTGTATTTCATATTCTCTGTTTTTTCCCGCTGGTTGATAGGCTATTGCCCCGAACTTATGTCAATTTTACGTGTTAAAATTTTTTTTTTGATTGAGGTCATTTTAGAATTATTGCTAATATTTTCAGTTTTATTCTTACCTACTTAAATAGATAGTTGATAAATTAAAAAAGAAAAACATTTTCTTAAATATTGATTGAAATAAGGATAAAATCCGAAAAGTTTTAATTTTGTTTTTCTTGACTACATAAAATATTTTTTTACCTTAAACATTTTTTTCATAGACATTAAAATTTTGACTTTACATAATTACCTTTTAGAATAATTTTTGTTTTTTTTTCTTCATTTTTAATTTTTCTTCACAACACCAAAGTGAATAATTATGTTTTACTTTTGAATTTCTTAATTTTTTGTTTAAGTTGTAATTTAATATTTTTTTTTAAGTACATTTAACACCGAAAGTATATAGAATTTTGGTTTTGCCTTAAATGTGTATTTAATATAAATTAATATATAATAATGAGTCGATCACGTTTTTTTCCTCTGTACAATTTGCATTAAAATTTTATGAATTTCTTAATTTTTTATTTATGGTTTAAATAATTTTTATAATGCTCTCAAATAGTGGGATTTAATACATAATCGATTTGTAAAAAGTTTTTCTATTTTTTTTAATTTTCATTTTCGTTTTTGAAACCTCTGGAAATTTAAATTTTTTTACTTCTCGTATTTGACGATCGTTTTAGTTTTTAAATATATTTTGTTTTTTATTAAAAAAGTAAGTTTAAATATACATGCATCATATTATCATAGACGTAAAACATGCTTGTTTTCTATTCGTTGATCGAAATTTTGTTTTCTTTGTTCATTGTTTCATTGCCTTAATAATTTATACATACATACATAATGTAGGTATTAAAAATTTTGATAATATGACTTTTTTTGTTTTAAATACCTCATCTTGTGAAAGTTTTACATACATATATAGAAAATTTATTTAACTACCAAGTCTATGTCCCTCCAGAATATATTCTTGATCTTTGTTTACATTATTGATAAAATATTTGAATAATCATTATACATATATACATACATACATGAGTTGTACATATATATGTATTAATGTTGTTTTTGACGATGTTATTATTTTTTATTATAATTAAAATATTCAATTTTTAGATACATATGACAGTGTTTAGTGATATCATTTATTTTTGCTGCTTTGTTTTGTTCTTTCTCAGATTTATTTTGATAAGTATAAATATATTTAAAATATAAAAAATTCAATATCATCGTCATAAATTAAAAAAAAAATATACATATTTTTCTTTTATTTTAGTTATGCTTTCAATTTAATTTAATTAGAACCAATTTTGAGTATGAATGTAATAAGGAAATTTATTTAATTATCTGCGAATTTTCGAAATAAATTGGTTGCTGTTCAAATCAAAATCGTGCTTTTCCAAAAATAGAAGAACTTATTATAAAATCTTTCTCTTTAGTTCAGGTAAAGGTTACCTGCAAATATTTTAGCGATTTCTCGATGTTATTTCGAAATGAGAATTTCGAATTTCTCACGAGATTCCTTCGCTTCTCTGATTCTCTGAGTATAAGTATTCCTAGTTGATAAGTCAAGAATTATGTTCCTTTTCCTACGCTTGTAATCAGTTTTCCTTTCGGTATCGAGTTCGTTCTCGAAGTTTTAGGCAGAGATTACGACTTATTCGCAAATCATTTTCGATTCATGATGTTTGCAAGGTTAGGTCTTTAGCTTATGGAATGCTAAAATTAAAGATTTTCCCATATTATAAGTTTTGAGTCTGTCTTAAAGTAGGTAGCAATGTCAATGACTTAATCAAAGTAGTATCTTTGAATACCACTTGACCTTGAAACGGAGTTTTGAGTTCGCACCTATTACTGTCATCTGGTATTCTGTCCACTTAATAACCTATATACTAGACACACAGCATCATCTAATGAATCATTAGTACTAATTATTCATTAAAATACCGTGTGTCATATAGTTCTCATAATTATGGCTTGAAAATCAGATCATAATGAAGTACACTAATTAAGTATTTTTTCCTTCATTAGAGCTCTAATGAGGAAAAATGTGCTAGAACTGAACGTATTTTTGCATATAATATAAATATGAAGCTCCGCTGTGCACCTGACCATTTGAAAAATAAGAAGAAGAAATGCAAAGCACAAGCTATATTATCAAAATGCTTTTGAATATAATGTTTTTTCATTCCTAAATCGTTATATTGAAAAATACAATAAATAAAAACGAGGTTTATAGTGTCAATCGCTACTTTACTGACATAAGTATGTCAAAACTAGTTTTACAGTATCTTCAACTTAATTAAGAAAATGGCTGTGTGTCTGCAGTTGCCTAATGAATCATTATGGTCTAATGAGTCATTAGTTAATTATTCATTAGAAGCGCTGTGTGCCTAGGGCATTAGTCACTTTAAGGTCAATTAGTCGGTTTGGTCAGTGAGTCGATTAGGACATCAGTAGCATTTCTTTCGCAGCCTCCACAACAAAATAAGAATATCACCAAAGAAAGGCGTAAGAACAAAGCAGCAGCTCAAAGAAAAAGAGGGTCGTATTGGAAAATCGTGGTAATTATCTCATATTGTGAGAATTTCTGACCGAAAAAAATTTAAAAAGGAGAAGGGAATAATTTCGTCTCTCCTTACAAAATTATGGGAAAACTCCTATATCCAAAGTTCAGAAAATATTCCTTTAAAATTAACATAAAATATTCAATTTAAATTAAATCAATTAAATTAATTGTGAATGACCGTGAAACTCAAATATTGAGCATTTTTCAAATAGAAACTTTGAGAACTTTGATGAGAATAAGAAAATATTTGTTTTTATGCATGGTATGTAGTTGAAATGAGGTTTGTATTTAATAACTGATATATGGAAGCACTAATAACTTTACTTTTCATTCGCGAATGTACTTTTATAGAGGTCTCCCTTTTAAAAGTTACGTGAACTTTTCTTTTTGGTATATTTCCTAGGGCCCTCCCACACGAGAAGTTTTTAGGGAAGGACAACTAGTCTTAAGACGTGTCAGCACAATAATGTTGCTCCGCGTAGGAAATTAATTGTGTGCGTGTTTAATTAAGTTACAGTTTTTGATATAAACAATAACTGTATTACAAATTCACAACACGTACCTAATGATTATTAAATAATTATATTATCACCTTAAATCGCAGGTAACAATCAGAAATTTCAGAAATTTTTAAATTCCGAAATGGGCGGAGCTAATTTGCTTGGAGTAGCATTAGTATGCTGCCCGTATTCCCGATCGAAACTTGGTAGCACGGAATTATTCCTACCCCCGAATACTTTTCACCCGTAAAAGCTGCATAAAAACTTCTGCGTGTGGGCTATGGCTTATACTTTTTGGTACTTGGAAAAAAGTTGTGGGAATTTACATAATACTTTGCTGGGAAAAGTTCCCCATAGATTAAGAAGACACGCGACTTCGCGATGCATTAATTACTTGTTCAATTTAACCAAAAATTTAGAACTGTCAAGCAAAAGGTAACAATCACTAAGGAGATTGGTCTGTTGCCATTTTTTTTTATTAATTCCAAAGGTAAAATTGGACTTTGATGATAAGTTGATTGAGGATGTGGAAAGATATGAACTACTGAATAAAATAAATTTGACACATCTCAAATGTTAACGCGTTCAATCTGACAGCATTATATTGTTCAACTCACGCGGTCGAAAACTCCAAACTAATTCCATCTTAATTGTTGTTATGGTGGGAAGTTAGTTTGGGGTTATATATAGTGCATGCACTGACTGTAAACCTGAATGTCAAAGTATTATACTAGTGCACTAGTTGCCTGTCTTTTTGAATAGTAAAGAGTAACTTTAAATAACGCATACTTTATCGAAAAAGGAAAAGAATAATTATTCCAAAGATGAATAATATAAGAATGCTCGTATATGGGTAAACAAAAGTGAGACATTATCAAACCTCTTGTGTGTCATATGACGTCGGTATAACTGTGCATTACGACAGATTTGTTATAAAGTTAAGTTTTATTATAGTCACAATTA
Source organism: Dioctria rufipes (assembly GCA_963924295.1). Taxonomy (NCBI): domain Eukaryota; kingdom Metazoa; phylum Arthropoda; class Insecta; order Diptera; family Asilidae; genus Dioctria; species Dioctria rufipes. Next base: position 34,073,217 of record OZ002742.1, read on the forward strand.
ATTAGTTTTATAAACATTGTAAATAAGTTTTTAAGTAGTGCAAATTAATTCAGCTATTAGAATAACGTTAACTAAACGACACTTCGTATTACAACAGTATTGCTGTCACAAAACAATTATAATAACTGTTTTACATTCCTAATATGATCGAAATAAGACAGCCATACGTACAACGGCCGGATATACGTCGGGTACTAGTTGGTTGTAGTGAAGTTTTAACGCGACTTGTTTAAGACTAATCGCTCGTATTTCGCACTAGTATACAGCTACTAATGGGGCTAAAAAAAAGTTCAAAGCAATAATTTTGCCAAATATTGCGTAAAATTAATAATTTTTTTTAAATCACAAGACAATATTGGTTGGGGTCTATTAGGCCCAAGAATGGAAAAAAAATGAAATAATACTTGATTTATCTGATTCTTGTTTGACTTTATTTACGTTCTGAAAAAATCAGATTAAGGGTTATAAATGAGCTCCAACAGCGTCTTATAACTGAAATACGATTCCTCATTTTAGTTATATGAACATATTTATAATGATTTAATCACGTCGTAAGAGTAAGTTGTTATGACCATGGTCAGTCATAAGAAAGTTATACAACTTTCTTATGACTCGGTTGTTCTACTTGGGATAATAATGGGCAGTAGATGAAATAAGGAGAAAGAAGTGTCTTGTTAAACTACATGCGTAGAGAATCTGAAAGAAGATGCTTTGACAGTCAAGGTATATGCAGGCGCATGTATAATTCATGTTTAAAATAGTCTGAAAGCATTTCATTATAACTATTTTAACTATTATTCATGCATATATCACAAAGTTACAGCTTTTAAAGTTGACAATATAATTCCAGTAAGTTATCAAATCGGATGTACATACATGTGCAGGGTTGTCGAGGTTTTCATTGTACGTAGACTCAAAAGGACCCATATAGTCTAGGTACTGAGCATCTTTTAAAATCAGTCATGATATAAAAGATCCATTTTTATTTTACTGAATAGAACATGCTATTCATATTCTAATATTCTAAAATAGTATAATATTTGTTTTCATGATAATTTTTTCTCAGATCTGGAGGTCTTCTGATACGACAAGGCATAACAATTGAAAATTTGCAAATTCTAGGTCTAAATCGGATGATTACCTCTCATCATTGAAAATAAAAGGTAATGCAGTAATGATCTTTTGAGCATTAGTAATTTTTTGGTAACTCTTTTAAAATTGTGTTTTAGGAAAATAGTTGTAATATTCATTTTACAGATTTCACACATTTGATAAGGGTGCTGTTAACATCTCTTGAAACTATAGAACTTAGCATAATACATATTTGACGATGGTAAGATCTTGGTGCATAAGTTAACTAGTAGTAGTTTCTAGATTACTTCTGGCTGGAATACCTTTTTGTGAAACATTGTTGCTCACCTTTTGTTTCTGTTCTTTTTTATTAATTTCAATTCTCTATTTGTTGTGGCTAAACTTAGTATTCTGGAAGCTTTCTATAATTATTATTAAAGCTGGAGACCCTTTACTGAAGTTTGGAAAGAAACTATATTTAAGAAATTATTGATAACAAACTGTTCTATATTACGAGTCCCTCTCTTTGCTTATCTTCCAATTTTTTTATTTACTCGCACAGAGTGTGTTTTGTTGTAGAGTGCTATGTGACATAATTAACATAATACTGTGAGGTGAAGGCTGTGGGTTATCAAACGTATCTAGGATAAGATTCGATCGATTCGTTAATTTAGTTAACAGTTCAGTGACGTTTTCAATAGCTTTTTTAAATATTTTCTGTATTCCTAGAGTTCATTTAAAGAGAGCTATTGGTATGGTATACACTTTGATGAATGTCAAGGATACGTGCGGATTCTTTGGCTCTGTAAATAGTATCGTGGGTAATGTAGCCTCCATGGCCAAGATTAATGGAATTTCTGGCATATTATGCATGACAACATTTGGTATTTTACTCCTACATGATCATTAGACAAAACAGAACTCTAAAGAAACAAAATAAGTAAACGAATTTTAGCAGAAACATGTTGCTCACCGGCTGCAATAGTGACAAAATTCAAAAGCCAGAGTTTCGAGATTATCCACAAAACAAGTTTTGATAATTTGAAGGAAACTAACTAGATAAGCTGAGTAATGAGCTCGGTTTTTTTTAGGTAATGACGATTGTTTGGGCTTAGTGATTTAAATTGTAATGATATGGTACGTTTTGACCATATTTATTAGATGGGGTGAAATTTTCCACCCTTTTTGAAATGTGCCATTACTGGTGAAACGAAATGCAATAGTTTCAATAAAAATATTTCAGAAAAGAAAAAAATGCATTATATCGGAATTTAAGGTCTCGTAGGAACATAGAGCATGAAATTTTAATTTAACCCTGCATTATACTAATCTTATAATATGTTGCATTCTTACTAACCATGGGTGTAATCCACCCACGACCTTATATTCACAAAAACCAGGAACCATGACATTAAAATTTCAGAATAAAGTAATTTTAAGTAAATACAACAAAACTGTTACAATATAAAAATAACAGAGAAATAAACCTACTATGATTATATATTCATATGAAGTCTGTTGAATTTGTTTGACAGTTTGATTTTAGAATATTATTTTAAATAGGGTCGATTACACCCATAGGTTAGTAATGCAGGGTTAAGTTCAGGTATTGGCACAAATTTTGCGAATTTTGAGTTGAGCCTCTATTACTGCCAGTAAGCGATGTGTTTTAAGTATAATATAATATTAATTACTTCGGGTTGGTGATTTTAGGTAGATTTGTCTAAATACGCGGGGTATATTGGGCAACTATAATATTAATTTCTCTAATTGGTTGTAAATTATCACGAATCGTTGGAATTGAAATTTGGAGTCTATACTCTTCTAATTATGTTTAAATAGTAGTACACAGGCAAAAAAAATAAATACTTTCTTTTTAAATATTTACCGGATTAAAGAAAGGAAAATTAGTTCTAAATACCAGAAAATTATTTGGTTTATTTTGATCGATGAGATATGGCCTCTAGTACATCTCTGTTCTTAATTGTTGTTTTTTAATTTATCAATTGTCCACCGTATACTTAAATCTTCAACTGTTTTGAGTATTAACAATTGACGGTAAATTTCAGTAAAATATTTTAATTACCATAAAAAAATGTGGTGTTACGAGTAAATTATATTGCTTCTGTCCTAATCATCAACACACAATACAAAAAAAAATAATGGTCGTCATTGCGCTGAGATCAATGGAACTTGTATCTTGGAAAAGTACGATTTTTATCATTACAGCAAAGTTTATATTCGAAATTATTAAATTAAAAAAAAAGCTACGTACAAAAAAATATTATTTAGGATTTTTTTTTCTAAACAAACAACCGCTTGCTTTATCTAAATAAAAAATTTTAAATAAACTCAAAGAATTTATCAAAAAATTCCACAAAATTAGGGATATTCCTTGCTTTCCATTCAATTTTATAGAGATTCTTCTTGGCATTTAATTATTTTTCTTAAAATTTTTCTACAATGAGGAAAGCTTAATTAAATGTGTGTTGCTTAAAAGTTGTGTTTTTGTTTTCTTACTTAAAAAGTAGACATCGAGAATAATATTAATAATATTTTTGTTTTTCATTTATATATAATATGTATATAGAGATTTATTGCTTTATTTTATTATTAATTAATTATTTTATCTAATTTTGTTTTTTTTTTCACTAATTGATTTAATTTTAAAATAATATTTTTGTACAATTACTTCTCCTAAAAATTATTGAATTGATTAATTCGTATTAATTTAACTTTGTTGTCTTTTTTTTTTTTTTTTTTAAGAGAAGTTTTTCATTTAAATTTTTTTATTTTAAAAATAGTAGCTACGTAATTTTCGTTTTCTTCTTTCCTTTGCGTTTTTTTTTTAAATTGACGGCAATATTCGGTTAAGACGGAAATTTGGTTAGAAGCTGGAGCCATGTTGCATTGAAAATAATATTAATAAAATTAAAATTAAATTTATTAAAAACGAATAATAATTATTCAAATATACACAGAATAATATTAAAACAAATTGTTGTTTTTGTCAAGTGTACAGTATTTATATTATGTAGTGAATAATTGATTTTGTTGTTGGCTTGTACTGCGATCGCTTACCAAACAACCGTGCATTTTCAGTTAGGAAGCAAGCTCTAAGTTGTAGCTAGAGCTTTATATAGATATATATTGAATTTTTGCTTATCCAGTACCCATTTTCCTTACACATGCTGCAATCTCTGATTGATATTGATTCACCTATTTTTGATAATTTTATCTTGTGCTGTCAAGTTACATGTTGGGGAAACCCAAAAATTTTTATCTTCAAAAATCACAAATTTGATGACAATTTAAAATTCAATTTATTCAAATTTATTCATTGCATTTACGCAAAGTCTTATTTTCTGAATAAATTTCTGAATTTGTTATGCCATATTCCCTCCAAATTAAAAAATGAAAGTTTATTTTATTATTAATATAAAATAAATAAAATAAATAATATTATGAGATTTTCTAAACTGGTTAATAAATTTTATCAAAGTGGAATGCTGCATGGGTCGTCGCCTTGTTATAAAGATTAGTTATATTACAGCTATTTTAAAAGCTAAGTTAAAATTGAAAATCAGATATAAATATAAAAGTATCCAAATTTGACATTCCAATTTATATTTGTTGTTCCACAATGCTCGAAACAATTTTCGATTGAAGAACGTGTACCTAGTTTTATGCTAAAAACCCGAAAACGTTAGTTCGTCAACATTCCAATAATTGAACATTGAAAAGTCCACTCTTCACAACATTTTAAGAAAGATCTTTATTAAAAAGCCTATAAGATTCTATTGACTCAAGAATTATAGTCCATCTCATTACTCAATACGTCATGCCTTTGTTAATCAGGCCTTACAAAAAAAGCGAGAAAATGATGCTTTTGCGAAATTGGTATCCGTACAATGAGGCTCATTTTGAACTTGGTAAATACATACGTAAATAAGTAGAACTCAACAATATGGGGTAAAGAAAATTCAGTAGAAATATTGTAGAAAAAGTTACGCTGTGGGGTACAGTTCTTAGGCTGGGTGGCATGAGTTGTCATTCTTATTTTGAGGATGAAGTCGGCTATGGGTTAACTATGAACAGATCTCGATACAGGACTATATTTACAAATTTTCTGTAGGATTCATTAGAAGAAGATATGGATGTCCATACAAATGCTATTGGTCGCATTGAATAGAATTTATTGGAAAATGTCATCGAAAATTTGGGAAAAAGGATCATGGCATTTCACGCGTATCAGTTCATATTTTACTTTTTTTTTTGTTTTTAATGAAATTTATTCAATTAACGAAATTCCTTTGTGTTATATTACTGAGTAAATAGAAATACATGGGAATGCAAAATGAATTTTTTATTATTATTTTATTAATTTTTTTTTTTGCTAAAATGAATTTAAATTGTCGCAATTCTCTTGATTAGCCCTTAGGTCTGTGCAGACTTTTTGGTTTTTCAAAGAAAAACAAAAAGTAAGAAATAATTAACGAAGCGACCTGAAACTTCATGATATTTACAATGGAAAACAAGTTGAAATTTTGAAATTCGCAAAAAATTGCAAGTAGGTGAGACTATCCAAAAGTGGGGTTACTCGTCTAATAGACGCAAACATTAGATCTTATATTTTGTAATGCAATTTGTACGGAAAATTGATTACTTCGAAATGAAGATGTTTTGTCGTTATTTTTGGGTCTTTGAGAAGTTTTAGAGAACGTGCTTACAGTATATGGTATGACAAATTTTCTACCTATAGTCTTCTTACTTGCTTAAATACACATTTTATAAGTAGGTCTATATAGACTTATTGGGTCTCTTAGAAGTTGTGCATAAGGATTAGTTTAATGTTTAAAATAAGAATCTAAACCGAAACAAGGCAATATTTATCCATGAAATTAAGTCAAAGACAGGAAGTTTTGAATGTTGTAACAAAAAGAAAACTAATATCGATTACCATCGTTTTTGCAATTTTTGGACTGAGCATGATGTTCCAGGGGACATATCTAAGAAAACTGTTTAACATTTTTTTTTATACTAATTTTCTATTGTAGTTTTACCAATACAAGCATAGTTCTTCATTTGAAATTTTGAATAAAATTAATGCGACAAAACCGAGATTTTTTTATGATAGTATATGCTAGTACTTCCAAAATATATAATATAAGGCAAAAGTAGCTTGGTTTATGACATACCAAAACATATCAAAACTTGACCACATGTAGTAAAAACCTCAAAGTTTTTGAGTTATATATATTTGGACTTTTTTTTAAATTTCACCATCTTCTGTTATTTTTTTTACTGCCGTCTCTACAAATTACCTCTGCTTGTATTTTTATCTACTTTTAAATATTCTGGAATAGTTGGCTCATCCAACGTAATCAATACTTTTCCAGAAAAAGACGTTTTTTTTCCAAACTTTTTAATCTACCAAAATTTCATCACTTTGTCCTTCTGTAGTAAAACAAAAAAATTGGCACGTTATTCTAAAAAGTTACCCATAAAAAAGGAAACAACTTTTAAATAGAACAGAATGTCACTACACAGCATTTTTGGAAATTTGTTTTACATATAAATCCTGCAGACCAACATTACATCAAGATTTGGAACTTAACTCATTTCGCATCCATATTGCACTTCTTTGGGTTATGTGTAATGTAAATATTTTGAGGATAATATAGTCAATACGGAAAGTCCATATGTGATAAGCTATTGATGATCCTTTCGATGAGTTAATTTTTTTTTTATTCTTATGAAAGTATCGATGACCATTCTGAGGAGCTATTAATGATCATTTCAAAGATATTTCGATTGAAATTGATTTCAAAGCTTTATTAGTGCTAGCATTTCATGAAATAGTTTATGAATTTGAATATTCATTAGTTTTTGATATTTAAGAAGGGATGAATTCATTGAATTTTCAATAAAACTTCTAATTGTTAAAACAAATCTTTTTTACATATGACGAGTGAATGAGTGAAGTGAGTGCTTATTTTTGTTTTATCGAGGACCCATTATAAAACTCATCGACTCTTCTTTTATTTAGAAAATCAACGAACAGTTTCGTGATAAAACTTTCATAAAGCAGGAAAGCGTTCAAGTTTTGAGACCTATACCTAAGCACTCACACACATTTGCATTGAACAGTGCATGCTTCATCTATAAGTTTAGTGTGCTTTTTAAGCCGCAGAGAAACGAATATAAATAGTTGTAAAATTTATGTCTTTCTTAAAGGAATTTCTCCAATTATCGCGGTTCACTATAGTTCTGTTTACTATTCAATACCACCCCAGGTATACAACTGGCAATAAAAAATTTACTAGCATGTTTTATAGAACCACTTACAAGGGTTAGTGGACACATTATGGTATAACATAAACATGTCATTCATTTGAATGTGGATATGGCTTTGTGAAGATTTAAGAGAACTGCTAATAGAGCGTTAAGTGTTTTATAAAACTGGGAGCTCTTCATTTAAATATTGAATAGATAAAAAAAACTGGCCAAACCAACTGATCAAGAACACGCATCGAGTTTCCTGGACCGGTAAGACGTAAAATTTGGTAGTGATTCAGATTCGGCAACTTAGTTTGTTGCTTTGCGTAACTTTTTTGGAAATAGCATGAAAGAACAACTGTGCAATTTGCATATGTACTAAAATCTCAAAATCTTGAGTTACGATAGTCTTCCTTGGGACACTCGATTTTATTTAAAAAATTTTCGTTTTGTTTTTTACTCTCATCTGTCTGATAACCCAACCCCATATCGGATTGTGTATGCTAACCGATATCACTGGGGTTTACATACAAAGTCCGAAATTTGTGTTTTGTTATTAAATGTTAGAAGCTGTGTGATATTACGATCAAGTAGTTAAAAAATGCATACAGGACTTAAGTTCGATGCACATTTACATGCACAGAATGAACCGGTATAGACAAGGATCGATCGGAACCGGCAGTTTTCGTGCACTTATGAAATAAAACAGAAAGTTAAGGCAGGTATAGCGAGAAAACTGCGAACCAATGTCAACTTCCCAACTACACCAGCAACCGACAAATGCCGGTTTGGTTTCTAGCCACCGATAGCGACTGGTAATGAAGTTTCCGTTTCGTGCCGATATCTACCAGTGCCACTTGATGTGAATTAGGTAAGTGTGCATCGAGATTTAGAGTGAATTAGTGTATTCACTTAATTTTTAGAGTTTCGAACATACTCCGTTATTTTGGGCATAGGTTATAAAATAAATAGATAGATAGTTCTGTAGAATTTAAAGTTGTTTTACACTAATACGATTACGGTACGGTTACAATTGCGATTGATCATGTCGTTGAATGGGTTTCATACTACTGTGATTAACGACCACAACAGTTCGGGGACTTTGATTGATTCAATATTAGTCAGTATGTATATAATTATCAACATCTTGAAAAATAATGTTTGATAATTTTGAAGAACATTTGCTATTAGTGATCGTATTACATGAAGGTTAAAAACCTAGGTACGTTAATCCTGAAAGGCAATCGTTTTCAGGCACGAAAAAATATGGTGGTGGGATTATTGCAATTACAATCACATGCCTAATCGTATTACTGTGAAAGAAACTACTAAATTAATATGATGTTTTCGATCGCAATTGTAACATTAAATACCTTTTTTGCTCAAAAGTCAGTTTTACTTAGATCTTTAATGTTTAAAAGTTTTATGTGGGTCTCTCTCTCTCTTTCTCATTAGATATATGTGTGGTAGTCCCAAAAGTCCAATTACCTTCATAAAACAATTATGAATGCTCGGAGATGGAGAGATTATTAATCTTATAACTTACAGTAGTATTAGTAGGTATTTCTAATACGCTGTACCAGAGATCTAATATCAAAACCAGTTATTCCATTTTCTAATATAATCAAATATATGCCGAGATGAATGTTTGCTTCAAATTTTAGTAGTATATCGGAAAAAATTGTCTGTTTTGACCAGAAGAAAGAAGGGATTTACACTAATCTAGCATTAACCTTACTCATTATGTAAAAAAATCATTGATTATAAAATTAACGACAATTTTCAAAAAATTCAATTCTGCTGCAGCTTCACAGATCTTCAAACGGTGGAGTGATTTTGATTGTAATTTTTTCTGCAGTTAATATTCTGTCGATCGACTTCATTGAAACGTTCAATTTGTAAGGGCGTGGCCTTGGTCAGGGTCTTTCAATAAAACATTTTTGTATTTTATTGAGCATTCCTTTTCAGATTCTTTTCGAAAACGGCAAAAATTAGACCGCTTCTTTGCAGTTTTGTGATCGCAATGGTTAAAGGTTTTTTTTTTTTAAATTATTGTAGGTGTAACACATTATTAATAGAAACATTTTCTCGCTGACCGATCTTCAACTTCCAAGATAATATTTTAAATTATCATAGCTATGTATGTACATAAGTAGCAATTACTCTGGTGCTACTTAACTAAGCATTATGAAAACTACAGAGATGTTTTAAATGTTACGATGAGTTAGGTTAAATGACACAATTAAAATTTTGACCATAATGTAACCGGGAAAACAATTGAGGGGCTCAAAGGCAAAGGAAGACAAGTAACATATTGTTAAAAATTGAGATAATTGCATAAATGCACACTAGATATACTCAATATATTAGTGGCAAAGAGATATAACTAAATCCCTATCCCGTGCTGTTTTATAGCAGCCCTAATTTTAACGAGACTTCTTACAGGGATTGCACGGAATTAAATTATTACCTTCTCACTAAACCAAAAACCACCGAAAATATTTTAACTACATATGTATATAAAAAAAATATTAAAATTTTTTATTATAATTACAAAAAAATTAAGACTTTAAACAGAATTTAGGACATCCCAAACTTTAAAGTATTATATCTCAAAAATGTGAAAAGTGTATTTGTACTCGTTTGCTTTTGAGCCCCTCAATTACTCTTAACTTTCCTCAGTATATGTAAACGGGCTCTTCAGAAAGACTTACGCTAAACCCATATTCGAGACTCTAAGCCAAACTTATAGTAAAATTTAAGTGAGCCTAGATCGATTTTTTTACTATTGACGGTAAAATTGTACTATTTTAACGGGCACTAAAGAGCGTCAAAACTATTCTAACTGTGGTGCCAAGTCGACTGAAATTATTATGCATATGTAGATTTTTACACACGTCGCGTCGAGTATATAGATGATTGTTTTTTTAACTTTTTTTAATATTGTTAAATTAGCATAACCAATGTTTTTATATATTTCTCTAATAAACAATGCTATCATTAGCATTCTCGGCATACATTTCGACTGCATACAATGGAGACTGTTAGAAAGTCTTAAGCATCTGGATTATGTTGATGATATCTGCTTATTGGTTCATCGACACCAACGTCTCATCTGAATATATCAATTTAAAAATTTACAGAGACAGCAGTCCAAATAGCCTAAGCTCTAGAGAGGGTAAAATGTAGTCTTACTATATAATTGTAACACGTGGAAGGTCACTCCAATCCATAATTCGTAAGTTGCACGAACTATGGAGACGCTCTGGTAATAAAAGATAAAAAATTCAAAAGAAGAAATTGGAATTGGTACGATCGCATACAACTATAACAAGGAAAAAACTGGAAGATCCTGGAGTGAATTGAAAGTTGTCGAGTAGAACAGATTTTATTTGAGAGTAACCATTTCCACGTATGTCCTTCTGGGAATGATAGTACCTAGATGTAATATAGTTGATTTCTGTCCTGGTGTAGATTAGAACATCAGTAACATAGCAATCGAATGGATCTAGACACACTTTATATTTCAAGTGGGAGGGCTGAGATTGGGATTCCATTATAAATAAATATTATAATTATTTGAATTGACGAATACACAACGCACAGTTTCCCAGGTTAGAATATTTTAGGAATTTTTTTAAGTTATCTTAAGAAATTTGGCATCCATTAAACTTGTAATATTAGGTAAGTAGCTTATTGGATCAAAATAACACGCCATTTCATAGTATTTAACATTTTTTGAATACATTCAAATTTAACTCTATTTAATAACCCTTCACCAAATTTAAGCTCTAGGTTTTTGGAAAAAGGTCTATGGATAATCCAGCTTGATCAAAAGTTAGAAAAAATAGATTAAATAGTATCCCTTATAATAATAATTTGATATAAGCTCAAAATGTAATCATGACCAAGAAAATATATAAAATAAAAAAAGTATAAAAACAATGTGTTCACAGAATTACACACTATTTCTCTGTTTTTAAATTGGATTAAAATTTGTGATCAACAAATACTTGATGCTGAAAAGGAATTTAATACTCAAAAACTTTCCGTCTTGATAGAGGGTGTTAAGGCTTTATTCAAGGCAATTTAAGGAAAATATTATTTATTCGAGTATTTTTCTACAGTGTTATATCTAATCTGCAACAAACTAGCCCACAAACCATGAAGCAACTAAGTAATTTTACATAATACTAAAATGATAGTTGTTAACATGGAACAACTGTTTTTGATTTGTTAATCGTTTCTGGGTCAGATATCGAAATTTGTGCAGTTTTGGTAGACACTAAATTGGTGCCCAGTTTAGGGATAGGAACGCAAAAACCCTAAAGTATCGAAACTATACTAATTATTAGTATCCTAAAAAAAGTATATCGACTAAAAAGAATTAATTCCATAATTAAGTATCGTGTTCATTTTCAAATTCATCGGAAATATAAAGAAACACTTCAGTATAGATATCATGCGTGTGATCTAAAACAATTGTCGACATAAATTGAGAATTGTCAAACTCAAAGTGTATTGGCTGTAGTAGAAGTTTTCTAGACCGGTTAGTATCTACATGCATGAACTGTACTGTACTGGCGACGAGAATAGGAATAGTCAAACTGCACTGGAGTCCTGCTGCGAACGGAAATAGAGAAAGTGCAGGAAGTACAGTACAGAAAGTAAGTACGATGAAAAGACCTATTCATTATTTATTTCCCCCGAACGCTGTGCGTCAAAGAGTACTATCAAGTAAAGTATCGATACCAGCTTAGAATCTAAATAACACAAATAGAATTTCATTACTAAATTTTGGTTACCATACTTCTTGTTTTCTTTATATTCTATTGTAAAGCTGAGCTGCGTTTTTGAACTCAGATAAGATTTTATGTTAAATTTATGTCGAGGGCAATTATAATTATTTTCTGCAATTTATTAAATTTTCCTAGCTTTACACAGTGGTCACTGTGGTCTTATATTCAAAAAGTTTAAAATTCTAATTATGGTGGAATATGCATGAAAACCTATGATTTTTGTACTCTAAAAAATCGTATTCTAATTTAATGTTGCAACCATTTTAACGAAAGCGGTTAACATTTCTTTTTCTACAGTAAAAACTTTACTTTACTACGACTTTACATTGCTTTCATATATATATAGCTTCGTACTTACACGCAACGTTGAACTTCAGGCTAGGCAAACTAGGCAGTTGCCCAGGAATCCAACCTTGTAGGCAGCCCCACAAGGAGCCGAAATGGTATACATGGTAGACATGCGACACCGGACATTAAAAATAATTTAATTCACTTCATTGTTCCTACATACAGGGGCGGACTTACCAATAGGCAGAGCAAGGCGGTAAATTCTCAATTGATGAAGTAAAAGAAAACGAGGTCGAAGTCGCACTATCCCGTAGGGACGCATTCCGAGTTTCCGTTTTCAACGTCATTATCGACAGGTTGATTACAGAACTACTGCTTACGAGAACTTGAATAAAAAGTTTGTCTTTCTCATGCAGCTACATAGCTTCGAATCTCAAGATATCCGCGAGGGCATACGGAACTTGCCAGCCTTTTATTTAAGAGATTTAGATGGGACTTTCAAAAACGGGTGTCTGCACCTGTGAGGTCATTTGTCGTCCACTGCAGCCTCATGATGTTACACGGGGAAAACAATTATCGGCAGAACGGTCGTTTTCCGAGCTAAAGCGAGTGAAAAACTATTTAAGATTGACCACAGAGGAGATCAGGCTCAATTTACTCTTTGTGCTGTACATAGAGTTAGAAATAATGCAGTAGTGAGGTAATCCGTTACTTTGCAAAGAAGAAAGCTTATCGCAAGTCAATCTAAGCGTGGGCTTATACTTTTTTCCCGATATTTCTAAGTCCGCGTGCTTATTTTCTAAGGTAACGGCAATATTTTTGGTTTATTCAATTAATTAAAAAATAGGCCCTGACTCTATTAACCGCCTAGGGGCGCTGAGTCTTCATATCCAGGACTGCTTACATGATTACTTTTTGAGCATACCTATATTTATGGACCTAATTATTATGCACTACACATTATTGTGGCAATACTATTTAACCTATTTTTCTGTATTGATGATCGTAACTTTCAAGCTAAATTTATTCATAGTTTTTTTTTAAAATGCTAGAGTATTAAATTCGGGAAAGAGGCATTATATTAGTTCTAATTGACCCTTAAATTTGGACGTATTCAAAACTTTCCTACTATGAAATGGCAGTCCCAGCTTAATTACCGTCAAAATATCAACTTCACACCTGTTAGTGCGAAAGTAAGGTGATTACATACTATAAGTGTATATGAATTTTATAAAAATTTACTGAAAAACATATTTTCGAATTGAGAATGATAGCAGCAATTTAGAAAGCACGTGAAACTTTTTCCATAAGAAGAAAATATTAAGCATCATAGGGAAAGGAATGTTCGCTCTTATGCTGAACTAATAACTCCATTCTTTTTCAAGATTCTAAAATGTACCTACATACATAATTTGTAAACACGCAGAATTGTTAGAGATTTCCAAAGTAATGCCACACGATTTTCATCGATTAATCACAATATTCGTTAACGAAATATTGTTTTTCGTAGTAAAGAATAATATAAAAAAAGAACAACTTGTTTCGTTTTTCGCTGGACAATTTCAGAATTTTTAATAAAATTTTCGTTGGAAATAGAGAACTGATGCGTTAAATTAGACTGTAGTGTAAAATAGAATGCAATTCACACAGTAGGATGTATTAATGAAAAAAAGTGATGATAAATTTCGTTTAAATTTAACCAATCACAAAAACCAAAACAAACAAAAGCACACAAATCAAAAAATCAAACACAAGATTCTAATAAAATGACAATAAAATAATTATATTATAAAACAAAATATTTATACAACATTTCACAGCTTCTTAATTTGAACTAAAAACTAAAGGAGAAAATAAAAACATCCCGCGATTTATACATAATTCTAAAGAAAAGACAAAACAAAACATAAGAAAAATATAATATAAATATAATTGAAGATGTATTTAGGTAGTATCTCTACCCGTTCACATATATTATGAGCCGTCATCTTCAAAAAGAATTTCTTATTCGCTTGTATTAAAAAGAAAAAAACATATCTCGGTACCCTAATGTAATAATAGTAGTTTACTTTGTGTTTTAAATTATTACGTAAATGTAAAATTGATTCCTTTTCTTTATAGTATAGTTACAATTCCATACATCGATTCGCGCTCTTTCTCTATAGTCACAATCCTTTTTTGTTGTGTATATATTAATAGCTATAATAATTCTGCTAATTAGATTATGAGGTACATATATTTTGGCACAGTGAAAGTTTTTTGTTCTTTATTCATATTTATTTACTTCTTTAAAATCTTCTTATTGTTTGTAATTTATTTTAAATTTATTAAAAATATTGGTACGGCGGTTTGTTTTTTGCGAATGTCAAAAACTTTCTTCATTTTGTTTGCGTGTATTTCGATGTTTTCGGTTTTGATTTTTTTTTTCTTTATTTTTCATATATTAATTGAAACTTTTTCGGCTTAGAAATTTTTTGAAAATATAATTGTTGATTTGAATGGTAAAGTAATAATAAAAAAAAAAGTATTAAATTTATTTAAAAATTGTGGCAAAAATGACAAATGTAAAAGAAAAGTATTTTTAATATTGTTTGCTGATGGACCTGTGTAATATACTAAATACTATAATAGCTGCATTATTTATTATTGATCTAAACTATTACTTGTACTAAGATACCTATAAACTTAAATATAAATTAAAAACTTTCAAGAATTTACATAAAAATAATAATAAAGTAACAGAATTCGAATGTGAAATCGAAATCATCGCTTCGTGTGACTGATTCGAGTAGACAATATGTACAATGCTTCCAAGGTCTATCTAATGTCGATTTAAAAGTCCGGTTAAAGTGAAACCACAAAGACTTCATGCAAATCAAATTGGTGGTCCTTTAATGTGACCCTAGTAAGATACTATATTTTTTTTCTTTGTAAATTTATCCAAAGAAGCTAAAAACTAGAAAATTTTTGATTTCTACATACGTACGCATATGAAACGCGTCAATCAAATTAAAAACAAAAAACTGTTACAATTTCAAGAGTCTATAAGTAAAATTGAGAACGAGTAACTTTATATCATTAAAAAAAAACATATAAATTTAAAAATGAAAAAGTTTTATTATTAATTTTTGTGTAAACTATGTCACTGAAATAAGCACACGAAACAGTAACCGATTTCAGTTTTCTATAAAAGAGATCAGAAATTTCTATTCCCGAAAAGGCATTAGACTCTGTAATTTTGAATTTTATAAGTACTAAAAAGGAATGGTTCCGATCTTGACTTTGAATCTAGTTTTATATAGTTCGAATATGGTATTTATTGGGGATATTTGGTTATATCTGACAATTCAGAGAATTGAAAGGAAAAACATTTGAGCATTATTGTAAACAAACGTTAATTAAATAGCGGCCAAATGTGACTCTGCCCAAAATTACTGGAATTAGAAGGCCACAAAATTAACAAATAATTTAAAGAGGTTTGAATCCAGACCTAATGTGTAAAGTTTGGTTATAAGAGCAGGACTTTGTGGAAGGTTTTGGAAATATGTAGTGCAAATATTTTAGACTCACCAAGAAGATATTAGTTCTAACGTTGGGTTAGTAATATTAGTAAATCTCAGGTTGATGGGAGCTATTTCCCCAATGATATGTTGAATAGCGTCTTGGAAGTCTTAGAAAGAATGAAACTAAGATTGGTCTATAATTTTAAGAATTGTTTAGTTCTTCTTTTTGTGTATTGGCAGTTTCCGCCCCGATGCTTTTATAGCAGTGCCGAATGAATAAATTGTACAAAAATTTTGTGATATACTTCACTCAAATTTACTTGAAGTCAATGCGCGTTTACATGTTATTTTGATTATTTGATCTCTGTAAAAGTACTACATGCTATGTTAATGTGGCTCGTGCGATATGAACCCGAACCTTTCTGTGGTCATTAAAAAAGCCAGTTTTAGCACAAGTAATGCTTTATGAACGCAGAGTTCAATCTTCATACTAGGAAAACATTCCAGGGCAAAAACAGGTGAAAACATCTGCAGCGCAGAATAGAAACTGGATAGAACTAAAGCTAATAATGAGCTATTTTTTATGAATCCCCTCCTCGAGGTATCACTAAAAAGATGGGTCAAATGGACAATGAAATTTTGTATTTGTACATGGAAGAGCTCGATTCTGGGAATAAAGCTCGTATATATAACACTTCAATTATTGCCAATAGCTCAGCAAATACCATCATTACATTTACTTTGTTCACATAAACTGGACTGGACCAGATTAATTGCCGCTATTTGAACACCAAATGGAGTGGAATAGCTTACACTAGTTTTTTTCCGGTATTGTATTGGAACCGATTTGGTTTCATATGAATACTTAAAGGAACGGAATGCAGAAACATCATATTTTCTATGATAGTCCTATATCCTATCCGATATACCGGCCGGACTCTTTTGAGGACCCTGGAATCGTCGCTTATTAGGACTACAGGTCTCCAATATACATACATGAATCGAAAATAAAAAAAATGATAAATAAAGTGATACGCCTCCTAGCTTTTTCCGGAAGGACATCATAGTAATTATCAGAGCCTACAAAGTCCTGTCAGTACCGATACTACTTGAAGGACAATGCCGGAGGTATGTCCTGCCAGCAGGTCAAGATCCCTTGTAAAAAGGTATTTCCGGAAGAGCTGCCTATAGGACAAGCGACTTTACGTTCTATCATTAATTCTTCTTTTCAAATCCTTGTGGGCGTTTATTCTATTTTTAAAAAAGTAGTAGTTCTTCCGTTATAATCTTTCAAGCCTTTAGCTTAGTATTGTGTATATTTAACGGCGAAATTATATATAGAAATTTAGCGGTGAAATTTAGTTGCCAAATTGACAAGTAGATAGCAGTAATATCCACAATCATATGTTTAAGGACAATAAATTAAAAAAGTAAGTATAAATATAATTTTCCTTATTATTTCAAGATTCAAGTTAATAATTTATAATGGCAGATGAAGAATGCCTATATTTTTGTGGAGTATTTGAATGAAGAGTAACTATATCGTTTAAACTGTCCAAGAGGTACATAAAGTATTAGAAAAAGAGAGCTCTATAAAAAAAACAAAGGAATTTACCAACTAGGTCTAACTGCACCTTCCTCCATTCCGAAAAATACGAAATAAAATCACAAATGCACGGCAGTTGATTGTCAAAAACAGTCACCTACAGTTCAAAACAATGACTCAGTTGTAAAAATATTAGCCGTGAAAGAGGGCCCTGTTCGATTGCTGCTAAACATTTTACCCGCAAAATGAACACAATACCAGGCTTTATATACAGAATAATATTTTCAAAATAATTTTTGAAATTTCTGAAAGATGGTCACTTCGATCGAATTATTTTAGCCGGATTTTATGCTGCGTTCCTTTTTTCGTTTTGAATGAACCTGTATGAATCGACACAGAATGATGTCAGAAAAGGAACGGAAAAGAACCATTTCAAATTTTTGACATTTCTTCCATTTGATAAAAGCAAGTTGAAAATCGTAAAAATTGTTGATTATGAAAAATAAAGCCATTTTCCAACAAAAGCAACTAAAACTCAACTATTACCACTTCGTACAAATTGTAAACAACACATTCACGAATACAAACTAAAATTGTTCTGTTTGATCCGGGAAAAACTCAGATGCATTCAGAATGATTCGGAGTCCGAAAAAAGCGATGACAGATTGAAACTAAATCGTTCAGCCCGAGAAAAAGAACGACATGGATTGAAAAAATTCATTCTGAACGAGAAAAGGAACACAGCATATGTGAGCATTTCCTATTTTAGTTCAGACCACTTCTCTTCTTGAGAAGTGGACATGATAATACGAGTATATATATTAAGCAAAGCAACAAATTTACAATGTACCTTTTTGATTGCCTTGCTCTATCAAAACTGTAAACCTAAGCAACGACGTCAGTTGATTTTTTAATAAGACAAATATTAAGAATAAGCATTGGATTTGAATAGGTCCTAAATATCCCGCTAAATTTAACATCTAAATATGAGCCAATTAACTGCCAACGACCAACAGTTCCATTGCAAAAGTTAGACAAAGTTTTAGTTAACATAGAATTTTAAACCATTTAATTAATTCAATTATGTCAGTTTAGCGTTAAAATCACTTGTAAAATTGACTTCTGGAAAAGCCCATTAATTCTGACTATAAATTACACAGCTGCCACATTTTTATGTATTAAATACAAAACATAAATAAGAAACAAAAATAACAATTTTTTTTTTTCAATTAATGTCTACAATGTCATTTTTGCCCTAATTTTTTTCGTGAATTTGTTAGATTTATCTTTATACTGTCTGATATAAAAATCACAGATGCATATAAAGTTTTTAGTTTTAAAAGAGTAGTAACAAGTAAATATACTATATATGTGTGTATATTAAGAAAAAAATATAAATGAAAAAATTTCAAATTCAGCTATAAAAAACAACGTATACACGGAAAACCTTTTTCTATTTCTTTTAAAGTTTGTGTTTCTGGTAAAAAATATATATTATGTTCTGTAACAATAAATTGCGATTTTAAAAAATTCACGATTTTGTTTTCATATTTTTTTTTGTCTATTTTAAATGCTAAATTTATTGTAACTATTTTTGTTTTTCTCTTTTCTTTTTCACTTTGTATTAAAATTGTGTAAATAGTTTAAATACATTTGTAAAAAATATAAGTAGAAATCACTTTGAGTAGAAAATAGTACTTGAAACCAAAATTATTACTATTTTTTTTTTACGTTATGCCTTAGTCTCTGTTTCTTATTTTTATTTTATTTTGTTGTTTCAATAACAATAATTATGGATTGAAGTGCTACGTTTTATCACTTAATCAAATTACTTCATATATTGCTTTTTTGCATTACAATTTCCTAGAAATTATGTTTCGTATTATTTGTTTTTCTGTATGTTTTTATTTTGTAATATCATTTACTACTCGCTCTTAGGGTAAGAAAAAAAAATTTTCATTATAACAAAGTAAAAAATGATTTAAGATTAGAAAGAAACTCTCAACTGAAACACACCTGAACTGGTAACATTAAGTCTTTTGTAAGGAACCTCTTTCGCGCTGTGTAGGTAGGTACACTCATTTTCAAAAATAAAAATAAAAAATTGTTAAAAAGTGTACGATAAAACGTATAGTAATGTGCCTTATCTTGATAATAACAGATTGGATTTAACCGAGTATATAGATAATATAAGAATAAAAATGTATTGAAAAACTTGTACTAGACTTTAAATCGATCAACTAAAAGATCTAACGAACAACCGAAAAATAGTTAACTTTAAGAATTGAAAAAATATTTGTAGGATTCCATGATACGGTCGGTGTTTTGATAGTTATATTATCTGCGGAGGAGTCGTCTCCTCCGCGCCTCATCTCAGCGTGGAGCATTATGAATATGAGTGGTAAGGTGCTTGGAGAGGTAGTCAGCGCGGGCGAAACATTTACCACAGGATTCACAATGGTATGGCCGTTCTCCGGTATGGATGCGCAAATGTCTTGTCAAATCAGATTTACCACCAAAGGCTCGTCCACAAAACAAACAGACAAATGGACGTTCACCAGTATGTTTACGTACATGGAGCTTAAGATTTTCTTTTGATCGTACACATTTTCCGCAAAACGGACAAGCAAATCTGGATGCAGGAGGCCTGCAATGGATGAACTTGAAAAGAGACTAAGAAAATTTAGAATATCTTACCTTTTATCCCGTTGTCTTTCTGCAGCATCTACACGAAGAAAATTTAAAATAGAAGCTTCCTGTGGATTTAATCCAAGCACTTGATCACTAGGAATACGTTCTGCGTTAATTAGAGAGTTAATTGAAGTTGCTGGATGCGATGATTCAGGTTCCATGGGCGAAATTATTCGGGGCTGGAAAAATGATTTTTTGATTTTTTTTTTCTTAAAAATGTACAAGTGTTTTTAATAGTAGTAGAGAAATTTTTTATATTAAGCAGTAGAACATAAGGAGGAAGAAACTAAAGAAGAAGCTCAAGTGCGGAACGTATTACAAAATGCATGGAAAGTAAGGGTTTTTATATCCTAGATGAAATCTATAGAGTAGACCGGCGTTAGTTGACTATAGGGGTATGTTGACTTATTACGATTAACTCAGCAAATATTGACAACGAAGCTGCATGAATTTGACTGTGTATTCAGTCCAGGAGTCCGCGTCAGTGTATCAATAGTCGTCGAAGTTAGCGCACGTCGTCCGAGGAATTATAGATAAAAACTAAATTATAAGCACGTTATTTAAATTGTCTTATAGCTTACATACATTGGTTAATGGTGTTCCTAACTTGATTTTCCTGTCATTGAAATAACTTTTTGCAGTGAGTATTTCAAAAAGAAAATGGCGGTTGGGGCTTATTGACACACAGCGTAGCGGGATTAGACAATTCATGAGTCAACTAACCCACTGTTTTGTTTTGATTTTGCTAACCTCTTAAGTTACAGATGACTACTAATGCTTTTCTTATATTCAGAACGATGAGGACAAACCAAAAACGGAAAGATCGAATACTTCTAAAGATGTGATGGAAACTGCTTGCAAAGAGGTTATTTATGACGAAGCTTAAAGGTAGAGCAAAATGGATTTGTCACCTTCGAATTTATAATAAAAGTTGTTTTGATTTTTGTATGTTATTCTGTTGGTCCGTCTGTCCATCAGTCGTCGCGATAAATCCAGAATATGTTCACTTAGAGGGCTGAAATTTGGCACATGGCCATTTTTTTTAAATGTATGAAATTACTTACGGATATTCATCTAGATTATCGTAAGAGGTGGTCTGAGACTAATGCTAGCTTTACTAATTAAGTAAATTTCTGTACGAGAAATTGAAGAATGTTTAAAACTGAGCTTTGATCAAGTCGCCTACTTTGGATTCTAACGTAGGATAGCGCACTTTGGAGTGGGAGTGAAAAGTAGTCCGAGAGAAAAATTATGATTAACGATAAAGGGTGATTAATAAATTGTATAAATGAAGGGAGATACTAGACAATAATATGCACACATCCATATATATACCATTATTTGATAAGAACTTACTCTCTTGTTTGTACTATGAATTCCCTCAGAACTTGTTATGTTTGGTTCACCACCAGAATTTGATTCAGAAAACAAGCCACCAGCTGAATCCACAGTGTTGTCCTGATCCTCATCATCTTTTTCTCTTTTGATACTTAATCGAAGCTCTGAACTATCATCAGCCAGAGTTTCATTTGAACTAGTCACAATATCTTGGCATTGGCTGTCCATATTTCTTCTCTCCTTCTTTCCATGTAACCTTTCGAGCGCATGATTAAGGCGATGCTTTTTAAATGACTTAAGATATCGAAATTGCATTCCACAAACATCACAAGTGAAGAGCTTATCAGCTGGCAATCGAGCTCTATGATTCTGTTCTTTATGTTTTGCATATGCCGATCGATATCGATAGGATTGCCCACATTGCTCACATATGAATGGCTTTTCTTCATTTGGTCCTAAGTTGGCATGTTGAAGAGCGGCATGCTGCTCAAGAAGCCAAACATTTGGAAAATTTGCATTACAAACAACACAGCGGGTTTCTTCTTCGATCGGTTCTGAAAACAAAACGGAATCTGAGACGGGTTTTATTAGTGGGGGCGGCGTAGACGAGGTAGATGATGAGGAACTTTTTTCTTTACTGCTGGACGTTTCTGTACTGGACAGAGGATTATAACGGAGACCATCCGCAAGTGACGAGCTTGATCTACGTCTAAGAAAATTACTTAGTGACTCCTTTGAGTTGCTTCCATTTTCTGTTAGTTCGATTTCTTCTTCTTCTTTTTGGACGGTTTCTTCGGACTTCTTTTTGAGCTCTTCTAAGAGGTTGTCTTTTTGGTATAGATTGGAATCTTGGTAATTGCTAGGTGCAGAATATCTGTGATTTTGTTTAAACAATGTCGTACGATTGCATATCATCTCTTGTTCCTTGGACAGGATATCACTAATTGAACTATAGCGGAGGTGATCTTTTGGTGAGAAGATAAGTCCTCGATATCTGAAAATATATCGAATCATTTTTTATATATAAATTGTGGTTGTTATAATTGTTGTAGTTACCTTAAGGCTTCTTCTGCTAAAAGAGTTTGATGGTGTAGCATACTCAGTATTCTGGACGGATCAGTATCAAATAAACTAAGACCGAGTGGAGAAAAAGGAAAGGCAAATGGTGTTTGACACCGTGCCGAAGGGTTGGTTGAAATCGATCTATTAAAATTGGGAATGAGGTGCTCTTCAATCTGAAAATAGAAAAACCAAATAAGGAATATATTAATGAACTTTGTAAAATGCAAGTGATGCCTTTTGTAACGAAGCTTTTTTTAATTTTAAAACTCTTGCTCAATTTAAGTAAGAAACATATAAAAATTGTTTCGATATAAAGTTATTGTAGGAGTTGCGTAGCACACAGAATATACATGTACGGGGTATTTTGGCATATATGCAGACAAATGTGTCTTATTTTGTGTAGTTTTAATGCCTGATTATATTTAATTTTATTTGCTATTTTTATTTTATATTTATTAAAGCACAATGTAATTCCAATTTTCTCTACACGATATCTGACTTCCTCTTACAGATTTCTTGTCATCAAAACTTCTCAATCAATCCATTCCATTGAATGATGATCATGGAATAGCGTTGATTTTAATGGATCTATAATTGTAAGGGAACAAATCTAAAGAATAATATAATTATTAATTTGAATTTTAAGTTAATTCCTTATTACTTCATCTGAAAAACTGTATTAGCATAAGCTCAATTTTGCATTTATTTAAAAATCAACGTTAAAAGAGAATATTAACGGAATTGCGAAAAAAACTGAGCCTAAAAGAAAATCTGTTGACAGACCGTTAAATTTAGATAACAACTAGATTTCGGGATATCTTATTTATATACTAAAAGAGCAGAAAAAGTATTTATAGAAAGGAAGTACACACTATTATTAAAAAGTGCATTCCTTTATAAGAAACGTTGCCATATTTTGTACTGATTGATCTGTGGAATCCGAATAGTTACCCAGCATTCGCGATTTCGCTCGAACTTGAATTTTTAATAAGAACATTTTGAAATTGATTTGAAATTACATTTAAAATTTGAAGTTTGAGAGTAGTGTCATCTATCGGATTTTGTTAAACATAATTTACATGTGTTATTTGTCATTGGGTCTCGTTATGAAAACAGGAAAAATGAGTACACAAACTCATATCGTCGGAGATACTGCATAACCGTGAGACTACTAATGTCACTACCGCTTACGTTAAAGTCAAAATTAAATTTTCAGCAAACTATTGAACTTTAGGATAGGACGAGAAACATTATATTTTTGGATTTTAGACATAAGATTTACAAAACAAGTTGTAGTTTCTTTACTATATTACTATTAACTTCAAAATTGGAATTTGCTACTCAATTCAGTTGCGTGGCTATGATGTTACTAGTTTTGCGCGCTTATGCAGTATCACCGACGAAATGTTTAAGTAGAAAAAATGTATATATCATTTTGTGCGCCATCTATTGTTTTATAGTAAAACTAAAATCATTATGTGAATAAAGATGGCTTTAAAAATTAATTTTAATTCAATGACAAAAAAACAATTTTTTACCAGAATAATACCTTAAATCTCATTTTATGTAATACCCAATACAAAAATGTATCCAAAGGAAGGAAATTTGCTTCTAGAAATTAAGACTTTTTAACAAATGTGTTAAAGTCTAGCGTGATTTTAATTAAAGCATAATATAAAGGACAAACTATTTACAACAGTTTACTGGTTGATACTTGGATCGCTCCAAATTTATTAATTTTCGAGCTATTTCTAATGATTTGAGAAGCATTAAAATTTAGCTTAACCTAGTTTTTACGAATTCTTCCATTTAAAATTTACTTCTAACTTCCTATCGAGAGAAGTTGTCTTCAAGGACAGCCTTCGCGTCAAATTTAATGCTATTTTGGTAATTTCACTTGATTTTTGTGTGCCCATCCGTCTGACTATTCTCACGGCAAGTCGAGAACTAGTTGACTTAGAGAGCTGACATTTTGCATACAATAATTTGATGAAAGAGCAAGATCAAATTTGTAAATGGCTAAGATTGGAAAACTTCTTAGAAGTCTTGCAATACAAATGTTTCGATTGTTACTATAATGGACATTGCTATGATGGAGTCGTCCTGATGAAGGCGTTGACCTAGAGCTAAAATTTTGTGCACCCTATTTTTTTTTAAAAATAAAATCGACACCGTTCTTGCATTATATTTCGAAAATATGCTAAATATGTTCTGTGCTTATTGTGATACTTTTTGAATGTAGTTTCTAACGACTATAAATCGAATATGTTTCAATTCGATTGAATTCAAACTCTGAATAGATATAGTTAGTTAACAGTGAAATTAATATATTTAGGCATAAAGCTTGCAATATTTATCTGTTCAGTATAGTCAGTCTGCACCTTTGTACAGGAATGTGTTTTATTTTGCTTTCTGTAGTATGTTTGGGTCCTGAGTTTCAGTTGAAGTTTGAATTAGGTGTTGTGGTTTGATGTATGTTCCCTAAACTTGAATTCTTCTTCAAATCAATTAATCAGGAAGGGGTTTCACCTCAGAACAGGTAGAGGTCGAACCAGAATTTAGTTAAAGAACAAACAGATCTTCACAGGAGACATCTCAGTTGATAGAGTGCTACAACATTTGGACTGCATTGTATAATTCATTGGTGAGGACAGCTTTATACAGAGGTTTAAACGTGAAACAATCCTCCTTTCTCAAATTTCTCCTTTACATTTTTAAGATGGTTTAGAGAGAGCTCCTCATACTGAGTCTACAATATTCTGGTGGCGACACTCAATGAGTTGTTAAAAATCTAGACAGTGATATGTCTAAGTGTCAGTGGTTGTCGACCCACCACGTCTACTCCTGCATTGGAAGTAGTGCTCGATCTGTTGCCAATAAACCTCTATTGTGGGGGTATAGCGGCTTCCAGCGCAGTCAGGCTAAAAGCTGGGTTGATGAAAAGAGAGACAGTGTGGACTTACTTCGGGTCATAGACTGCATGGCAATGGCAATGTAGTAACAGACTTTTGACCTTATCGTTAGTGGAGGATTAAATATATTGATACTCACTAGAAGCGAGGGGAATAAGGGATTTGTAACAGAAGACCTATCTATTTTTATAGATGGGTCGACGATAATTACAGGCAGAGGAGTGGAAGTATACTACAGAATCCGGCACTGGATCGAACCATACAGATTAACTCATAAATATAGTGTTTTTCAGGCAAAACTGGTGGCGATTCACCAAGCAATACTATTGGTATCTATGCCTAGGGAATCGGACTTAAACATCTGCATATATACAGATAGCCCAATGTCCATTAAGGCGTTGCATGCTATGGTGATAAAATTAAAGCTGGCGTAGCAATGCAAAAACAGTCCAGACGAGATTTACATAAGGCAGAAGGGAACTTTATGGTGACACCTGCGTACCTCGTCATAGAAATATCGCGGGAAATGTGATAAAGGATAGGCTATCAAAACGGATTCCAAAATGATTAGTTCAAACACAATATCGCATGTGAGAATCCCGTTCGGAACTCTAAAAGGTGACATCTCTATATACAGCTACGTTAAGGGTAATCATCGCTGGGTCAACCATGAAACCTATTGTATTGCGAGGCAAATAAGGCATTTGTACAATAGGAAGAGAACAATGGAGCTCCAGAACGAAGCAGGCACTAGGAAACTAGTCGGGGTGTTAACGGGCCATTGGGTGATATGTAACTACGCTAAAAGGCGAAGTCTAGAGTCAAACTATGAAGAGTTTGACAAGTGCTTTATAAGTGGCCTGGTTTAGCAACCAAAGGGTGGGCGGAGGGTGGGCGGAGGGTGGGTACTTGGTAGCTACTTTTTCTCGGAGCTAGGTAAAGAGCTTAGATGCATCCTGAGTTTCTTTAGGAAATCAGGCTGTATCTAGGGTAGTTCTTAGAAGGATATATTTCCATGAATCTATGTGACACAATGGATCCATTAGTGGTCTAAGTGAATCAGGTTAAGTTTTTCCTTGGCTGTACCCCTCTAACCCAAACTAACCTAAGTCTACAATTGGATTAATTTAGAAATAGTTTTGAGAAAATATCAAACTGCGTGTAGCGCGAATTCAAGTTAGAGGAAAGGCATATGTACATATATGTGTTTCTAAGCTTATTGTTGATTTTAGCTCTATTTGATTTTCTACTTTGTAATTTCCAAAAAAATGTACTAGTTTAAAAGTACGGACCTCCGTAGCTATCTAAGGAATTTTCTAATTTATGACAATCGATTGCCATGAATAACGTTTGAAAATTTTCTTAAAGCCATGAAAAAAGGGAATATATGTAAGTCGTAGATCCCTTGAAAGGGTTGAATTAATTTGTAATACATTTATAGGTACTTCTTTTTGTGAACTTAGGAAATAGAACTGAAATGAAATAGTCGTTTTTTTTTCTTAAATTATAAAGATATTAAATTATGATAATATGTGTCCCTGTCTTAAGCAAATATATATTTACTAAATATTTGAAATATTTGTGCAGAAATAAAACAAGAATAAATAAATGAAAGGAAAATAGCAAATATTCATTGTAGTTATACTTCACTTCTTCGTAACTACTATCGGCGTTCTTCGAATAGGTACTATCCGAATTCTCTGAAAACAATACATATAACTTCGGTACGCAGAAATTGTGTCGTAAATATAAGAAAAGCTACAGTTTCGTAGTAAAATATCGCTCATAACAAATACTTACTACATATAAATGTAACAAAGCAAGAAAGTAATAATTTTTAAAAATAATAATAAAACTAAAATAAAAATTGGGCCGATAGTATTTAAAATTATCAAAAAGTGTTTATGGTAACTATGTATATAAGGATATATTTAGAGTAAAAAAAAAAAACATTTTTACTTTTTATTTTTTTACTTTTTAAATTTTTTACAGCATTTTTTGTTTTCTTTATTTCGTCAAAATTGTATTTTTTTACAACTATGATATGCATTTATTTGTTTTGCTTTTAAATAATTTTCATCTTCAATTTTTCTTTTCATTTTATACAATATTACTTTTTTTTTGTTGTCTGAATAAACACAATTGACAGATTATTTTAATGAAATTATGAAAAATTTCATATGTTTCCTTTGATGGGTAGAAAAATATTCATCTTATCATGCCAACTGTTAACCCTTCTTTTCATGTTTAACATGCTTAATTATGTTTTTTTCTTCTTATATTTCTTACTCTCATTTACAAATTTTCTTCCAGAAGTCTCAAAGAAAAATATTATTTTAATATTAAATTCGTAACATAAATTTAATTCCAATATTCTGCAAAAAATGCTGCACACTTACTAAATACGTTGTTGAATTAAAGAAAAAAAAGAATATAACAAAATTCGCCATTTTTTATTATTTCAGACAGTATTTACATTTACTGCATGAATTGAATGTATTTTTAAATAAATAATTTAATTTTTGTTTATTTTTTTGCGGCTTTTTTTCTTATGAGTTCATTTTTTTTTGTTTTGTATAAATATTAGATGTGTTCTGATCGTATAAATACATCGCATTATTATGTATATTGTATATAATTGAAATATATATTTTTTTCTTTGAGTTTTCTTTGTTTAAATTAATATATTATAAATTACTTTTTTTTTATATATGTTTAACAAAAAAGACATACCGTTAAATATCTGCTTGTATATAATTATCCTGTTTTTTTTTTAACTAATTCTGTCTCAATAATTATATTTTAATCACTTATTTCCTTTATTTATTAAAAACTAAAATATTCGAACTTTGCTTAGTTGAATTAAATATTTTTATACGGTTTTTTTTTTCTTTTGTGTTTTTATATAAAATACAAATTATTTACTTATTCGGTCTATTTCATTATTTTATAACTGTAGGAACATATAACAATGACATATTGCATCTATTTCTTTTTGTAGTTCTGTAACATAATTTTTACAGATTGTTGTATTTTTAAGGATTTGACAGAATAGTGGGTATTGGGTTGTGTAGGTATAATAAATAGGGAAATTTTGTTGCTATTGAAGAATGAAAAAAAAAAAAACGAAAAAAACAAAAAATTCTAAAATGTCAAGAATTTCTGGAAGAGGCTTTTGTGCTTAAAGAAATTTTCTTGTTTGGTTTTTAGAAATAAGTATTTGAGCTAAGTAAGTGATATTTAAGTGAAAAGCTGATTTTTTAGAAGTGCAGAATACATGATTCAAGAAAACCGTTTATATGAACTTGTATTCATCATCAGCTCCCTTCAATTCCTGCGGGATATAGATCTGAATGAATTGATTCTTCTAATTTATGTTAGTTCTTGTAATTCATAACGTATATAATGAGTGTACCCAGTTGTCAGTAGACCACTGATATTTTTAACACTATATATAATGAATTTGAGATTTTTAATTTGATTAGCTATTAAATTTAGCTTGTTTAGTCGAATAGTACATTCTTTATAATAATATTTGAACATCTTGCAAATATAGCAGTTGTTTTGTTTTTTAATATATAATTGGATTATTTTCATTCAGAGATTTTAGCTTTAAGAATTACGTAATTATTTCTTGATATTGTATCTGAACATTCTTTTTTCTACGTATTATATTAAATATGTTTACAAATCCAATTGTAATAATGGGGGCTAAGAAAGTCTAAAAAGTAAAACTAATATATCACGCAGACAGACTATTTGTACAATTAAAACGACAATTTTATCCGCTTGTGAAAAGAGTTCTAGTTCGTATATCGGGATGGCAGAACTTGTATATATCTTAATCAAATTTAAAGAGGAATTTGAAAATGTTTATTTTACCTAAAAATATCTTATCATTTTTAATTAAATTAAATTAAATATTCTGAGCATAGCTAGCGAATACCATGAAATAGTAAGAAATTTTTTAATATTTAGAATATCTGGCAGGTCTTGGCAGGAAAAATTAACACCGACATTTTTGGAATAGAATAGTTGTCTGAAGTTTTTTATAATGCTTATCTACATGTAAAATTTCTTCAGATATGGTCACACTTGGTAGTACTTAGTAAGCCCTTGGGAATTTTAGGAATTTCAAAAAACGATGCAACAACTAGTGATGATGACGTGTTTATTGTGGAAAAAGATAATACAAATAAAATGAACGAACATTTCGAAATTTTAATTTTATTACTGTGCAATTAATTCAGGAGTTGGAAGGAACGAAGTTTTACACAATTAACATTTTATCCGTAAATTTGTTTCAAAACTGATTTTTTTCACAGGAGTAAAATATCATGCTTGGCAAAATCTCTGGGGAAACTAATTATCTTATTGGACACAAATGGTCGTAAATGGTTTTATTTTTAAGGAAAAAACAAGTAAAAAATCAAACAAAGAGTAGATCTGGGATATTTTCATTCTGTAGTCAAACCAATGAAAGAGTCAAAATGAATGAGGTGTAATGTAATTCGGGATCCTCAAGAGAGATATGAGATAAGATTTTCTGATTTCTAGTTTCCAAGCCTCTGAATTAAAGTTACGAAAATTATGTGTTTCCATTTTATAAGTTTGAAGAAATTGAAAGTTCTAAATTGGAAGATTCTAAATTTTGTATTCAGGGAACACTCGTTGAGATTAGCCTATCATCAGAAACAGCTGTAAAGTTCAAAGGATGGTGCGGTTTCTATTTTGTTATAACCATATATGGTAGATAGATTTTGAATGGGGTTAAACAATTTACTATAAGCAATCAATTTATTCTGAAGGTTCTTTAGCAGTTCGAAGTCGAGATAACTTACATAATGGTTAGCTTTTAAAGCTATAACTATCAAAAGAGCAGTTCTGGGTTTAAATCTTAGATGGGATGATCTACGAAAATATTTCTGTGTTCATCTAGCTCTCTTAAGTAGGTATCAGTCTAAAAATTTTGGAAACGTAAATAATAATTTTATAAAGTGTAATGTTAAGAATGTCGGCTGATTGTATAAAAATAAACGAAAATTGTCTTTATCTCAGATCAAGTACCTTAAAGGCAGGGAAAATTGGTTTTTATTTTAGGAGCTATAACATCATGTGGGTGTTATAGGTTATTCCATATTTCATTTTTACATGCATGCCAACTTATTCAGAAAATAATGATTTATAGCACGCAATCATGATTATCATTCATCTAGCCAATCGTACTGCCTCCATTCTAGAGTGTGACCTAGATTAGTTAGGTATAAATGCATTTGAATTTGAATCTTAAGATTTAGTTTGAATCATTGTTGGCTTGAGTAATAACTCAAGCTATTAAATTTTTCCAGCAGTTCTTGCAGTTTTTTACTATGCAGATTACACCAATTAATAGAGAGTCTTTCTATGAAATAAATTCATAGGGAATTTACTCAATATGAAAATGACCGAGTTTGCTGAAAATCCGGAGCTCGAGAATTGAGTGGAAAGAAACCCTTTTACAAACGAAAGATCTTTAAAAAAGAAATTTCTATGCAAAGCAGGCGTTTCGTATTAGTAGGAACCATATACTCATCAGTACGGCTTGGTTCCTGCCGCCATATACGCCAAAGTGAACAGCCAAACTGACCTCATATATGCACTTATAATTATTTTTAAGTGTAAATTATATACGAGGCAAAATACTAAGTATTTACTTGAATGCCTAACAAGATTTTCCCTATGCGAGAAACGCCTGCTTTTGCATAGAAATTTCTTTTTTAAAGATTTTTCGTATTTAAAAGAGTTTTTTTCTATACCAATTAACCCAGATAAGTTGTAGAAGTATGCTACCACCATTAATCCATCTATAGAAAATGCTCCTCTACAGATTTCCACTTGGGAAAAATATCTAATGAGAATTTATCAAACACACTTACTATATATATGTATAAGTATATTATGACAGAAAAATAGATTCATTCAACTTGAGTGTATATACAGGGTGACCCGTACTAATATGATTTGGCCAAGGATCATCATGTAGAAAACAAAAACTGAATGCATGGCGCACAAATTGATTAGTTGTTACAAATACTCTGTATTTTTAAAACCATATGATGTAGGGCTTTTACTATCTTACTATCATATTCATCATTCGAAAGAGTTAATTCTTCGTTCTTAGAATGAAAAATGGGATCAATTTAAAACAAGGTATTAGTGATATCCGTGCACCTTGTGGTTTTCAAAATGTACAATATTTTGTAAAAATAGTAACAATTTCTTAGTGAGCCTGTAACTAGATAAGGTAGTATTTGAATTATTCCGTACTTGTCCCGAGAAGAGGAATTGCTTCACAAATTATATCCATATTAACGTAGAACATCCTGCGCATAAAAGATATGCAAAATGGAATTCGTAGAAAAGGTTCAAACAATATCCGATCAGTAAAAACTTCCAACAAGCACACATCTATTATTGCTTCGATTTTCGAATCTTCGGATGACTGTTGCCTATGTAAAGAGTATATTTACAGCTTATTAAAGATATATGGTATTTTCATTCTAGTTTAATTCTAGTAAGATTTTGTCGATTCCGAACTGTAACTGAACATGTATATATTATTATATTTTGAAAGCATTTATAGATCCACTATTCCTGAAATTGTTTAGTTTGAATGGAACTTGCTTGCTATTTATCATTTTATTTTACAAAATGTTCAAAACTATAATGAAAAATGTACTATTAATAATAAGAAAAAAGTGTATAGCTCTTTCTCTTGAAATATCTCCAAATTGAATTAGAAGTATGTAGATAATGTATTATATACCAGTACCTATATCTATGTATAATATAGGTAAGTACTTTGTAATTGTCAATAAAACGAACTGTGATAACATTATTTTTTGCTTCTATCAAGAATCGAGTATTTTAGAATCCCAGTGCAATTTCTGATAAATACATTACTGAAATAAAATATATAAGACTTTTCACTTGCTCTCCGATGTTTTTTTTTTTTAACTTAAACGATATGAAATAAATATATGCTATACAATAAGTTTATCAAATAAAATAAAATAAAAAATAGTGTTACATCAAAAGTTGTCTATAAATAAAACATAATTCGTTACAAAACTTAAGGAGCCTCATAGGAAACTTAAAGGTTCAACCAGGTATTTAAAACTTTTCAAAAGGAACAATAATTACACCTATATAGAGCTAAAATATATATATAAAAAAAAAAAAAGGATTCATAACATAACGTCTGTATATTATAAAACTAAAATGTTAAATTATAATATTTATCTAACGGCACTACATAATTTTTACTAGAAAAAAACTTATCTTAGGAATTAACACTTCTTGGAAGGTTCGCTTTTACTTTCTTATAGAATATTCTAGCTTTCGCTCCATATCTCTTCTTTCCTTATTTCTCATGTGAGTTGTTTGTTCTTCATTGATGGGCTTTCTAACAAAGATTTTCCATTTTTTGTTTTTTAGAATGCATTTTCAAAGTATTTTTATTATTATTATTTTTTTTATTATTTTTTTCATTTTTTTTTCTTATCAAATCTGTCTTAGTCAGGGGATTAGGCACTACAGTGTATTTTTTTTTCTTATAATTGTTTTACTTACATTTTTACGATATATTTTGTTTACTTCCTTTAAATAATTTTCCGAATACGTATGATTTTTTGAAAGCGTGTTGAATAAAATTTTGTCATATATTTAACCAAATAAGAAAAGCAATTAAGTAAGTTTAAAATGGAAAAAATATACACATGTACGAGTATGTATATTTATATCTTGAATGTTTTTCAGGTATTAAACTAAAATGTTATTTTTTTTTTAATGAAAGTTTTATGAAATAATCTGGTAATTTTATAAATAAAGCTCAGCTTTCTCTCAACTGTTTGTTTTACTTTTAACGCTTATTTAATTACAAATACTTGTTGTCTTCTTTTTTTGTTTGTTAAATACACTTTTAAATATTTTATGTATTTTTATATAAAAATTACCTACAAAATTGGTTCTATATTTTTTTTCTTTTCATTTTTTTTTTTCATTATTTCTATTGTATTTACATATTGCATTATTTGTATTGCTGATAAATTTTTACAGCAATTTTATTATTTTTACATAATTATATATTTTAACGAATATTGTTTTGTTGATTTTCCTTTTAATCGAAAAAGTGTCATTTTTTTTTCTTGGGTTTGATTTTCATATTTTTCGAAATTCATAGAAATGGTTAAAAGTTTCGAATTTGAATGATGAAATTTATTATAAAAAGCTTTTGAATTTGTAGAAATTTGTTTATGAAGAGTAAATTTAAATGTTTCCAGGTATGTACTGTACTGCGTGGTAAGTTGGGCACCTGGCTCCGGAAGTATGCCGATCACAGGTACTTAAGGTTTAGCGTAGAGGTGAGTGTTTAATTGTGGGTGTCATAAAATAAAAGTCGATGTAGTGAAAGGTCCATAAGAGGTATCCTGCACTAAAAGAAGTCGTATGGGTTTTACGACCCCATTAAAGAAGGTAAAAGGTATGTATAAGACCTCAAACACAATTGGAGCTTTTCAGCCATCTTAAGATATGTTGACAATGTAAATCAGTGTAGAAGAACACAATTGGAGCTTTAGCTTTTTTGTCAGCTTCAGGCTGGCATGAGATTTGATTAAAATGCAAATTTCAAGTCTAAAGGTTGCCAACTTGAGGGAACTTTTAATATTGCTAATGTTAAATTTCAAATGTGAATAGCTTCTGTTGCCACATTTTTTGAGACTATTGAGAAGTAAACACCTACCAAAAATATTAAAATGAAAGCAAACTTATAGAGTTGGTGAAAGATAAGCAGTTCCTGTGGGACATGAAAAACAAACTCCTTAGTATTATTTTGACATATAATTGGTACATCTCGAAAACTATCTAAAAAGGCATGAAATTATCGTAATTTTGGAAAAATCTGATGCTCTTTTGTCTTTCCTTAATCTCACTGACCAATAAAAGTTCTCACCATAAACAAGTTTAAATTGCAACAAATGTCAAAAACGACAGTTGTGTTCATTTCGGCTTTTTCTGTAAGCTTTAGAAGAATGCTGGTGATAAAGCTGGCTGAAAAGCTTCAATTGTATTTCAAGCTTAAGACATTTAAGAGTTGAATAAGGAGTCAAGGCTCAGAGCGGAATGCGAAAGATTTAGTGGCCGAGTTATAGATGCGTCAGTGAGTTGATATAAATACAAAAATTCAATCAACTTTTATAATAGGTCTTATATTCATATAAAATGTACTAAGTAAAAAAATGTATCGAAGTTATCTTATTTAGAAAATATTGTGTTATTTAGAAAATATCTAATATGAGAAATTTTCAAAAATCACACGAAGCTCTCAATATCAAAACAGACAGAAATAGAAGTCACTAAAGATTTATGTATTAACTAATATCAGACGTAAGTATTAAGTTTGTCAATCTAGCTAGACCTTTCGGTTCATATGGTTATATCCGTAATAAATTTACTTAACATTTTTCAGAGTGTACAATGAGAACCAACATTGCTACACATTATCGAATTGTCATTATCCATATATCGCCTCTATTAAGTTTATTGTCCATCAGGACAAAATGGAATTGGCTATCAAAAGCTTTTTACGATAAATCGCCCCAAGCCATGAAACAGAAATATATATGTGTGCGTTGTGAGTCCGTTTTCTAAAATGTTTTATATTGATACTTATGGAAAAGTGCCAAACATTGACTTTATATATGCTATAGAGCCTAAACTACTATCCATACAGAAAAATAGTCTTCTAGTAATTTAAAGCTCGGTTCCTTACCTTCCCAAAGGCTATACTTCCTATAAACCTTACTTAACAAAAATAATAAAATAGTTTTTATTACAAAGTAACCTTACCATTTTACGCTCAATACCTCTCAGCTGAGTGAAAATTGCATGTGTGTATGCGTAGCCGGTGACCGAATCTGTAGGCAGCTACATTCGATATCATCAGCCTACGGCATCCCATGACGGCACAGCAACATTACAATATTTACTCAGCTGAGTATTTTTGTTTGAGGAATCGTAGTCATTTGGTTAAGATAAATTTTTTTAAAAAATTTTGTTAGGAGAGGTATGATAATTTTATTACGGTTCGGAAGATAAGGAATCAAGCTTAAGATTATAAGAAGACAATTTTTCTGTATTAATAGTAGTTTAGGGCGGAGGAGGCTTTACAAAAGACCTCAAGTTCGAATGGGCGCTCTAGAGTACTTAGGGATAATATCACAATAGATCTTAGAGATCACAGTGACTATTTGAGAAGCGAAACTTTGTTTGCATCCCCCATATTGATAATAATTATAAAAAGACCAACATTGATGAGTTAATGTGAACAAAGTTTTCATAAAAGCTCTTGTTAGCGGTAAAAATCAAATTGATGTTATAAGGTACTATGGTGTTTTGAGGTCCACTAAATTATATTATTTAAATCCTTACTGAACTGAACCCATCAGCAGGGAAACTGACCATAAGAAGGTAATAACGCTCCTAAAATGGACAAACGTGGAGTGGGCCTAACACGGTACAGGCATAGCATAAAAGATATTTTAGGTCCGCAGTGTTTAGACCCTAAGCATGTACATGAACACTGACATCTAAATCCAAACCGGATGCTCTGATTGATTAGAGATGTTTTCTGATAAGAGTCTACTTACATTTTCTTGAGGAAAAAATACTATAAAAATATTTATATTACTGAAAATCCGTACGACCAAGATTCGCGAAATATAGAAATTACCCGGGTGAACATAATAATAGAATCTTAGAATCCTAAATCTAAAATTTCAAATATCCGTTTTATGCTTTTCGTAATTCAGATAGTTCTAAATTTAGTTTTGATAAGTACCAGTTCCTAACGTGTAATTTAAGTACAAAAAGATTTAATTTGAAATTAGTTGATCAATTCTAAGTCTTTAATCAAAAAGTTTAATTTCTAATTATTTATTTTAAATGAAGCAATTATAAATTTTAATTATAGCATTAAAATTAAATATTATCCTTTTAACCATTTCATTGAATTTCTCTGAAAATAATATCGAAAGTTAATTAGTATGCGTCAAAATTCGGATAATATTTTTTGTATTTTGTTTGGTTTTTTTTTTAAACTTTTCATTTCATGTTTGTAGCTTGGCACTCAAATTATTTACTTAAACTTTTTTTGTTTTATTTCTTTATTGTAAAAATTCTGTAAAATATTCTATTGTTGCAATCGTTCCCTATCTGGAAAGCAGGGGCGCATTTTTATATAAATGTAATTTTATATTTGCGGTATTTAAAAAAAAAACTTAAAAACTTCTTGAGATCGATTGTATGTCGTCACTTTTAAACAGTTGTGGCATTTTTGTAAATATATTAACTATTTTCTTTGAATGTGTATTCCACTTATAGTTGTTTCTGTAAAAAAAAATGAATTCTTTCTATTTAGTATCTACTAGAGATAAATGAAACCAAAATATAAGCAGATATAGTTTCTGTGTGTGTGTGTGTGTGTTTGTTATCTAATAACAAAACACACAAAAAATTAGTCCTGTAAACTATATAATATAGTTGTTGTTGTGAAGCAACATTTCTGTCTATTGAAAAATTTCAATGTTTTTTTTTGTTTTATATATTATTATTTTACTGCAATAAATATTTTGTAAAAAACTCTATTTCTGTAAATAAAAATATAAACTTCTTTATGTTACTCAATTTTTTATGCTGCTTATATTTAATTTCAATTCATCATCTCAATTATTAACAGATATGAGCACTATTGTTTACCTTTTCTTTAATCAATTGTATTTATATACCACTGTATGTTTTTTAATATGAGAAATCGATAAAAATGCTTCCGTCAATTTTAAACAATCAAATTATATGTATTTTGCATTTATTTAAAAACTTTGAACTGTCTTGTGATTTTACTTGCTATTTTTAAAAAATTTAAATTTTCTTCTTATTTGTTTGTTTGTTAAAAAATTATCTATTTGTATTCTTCTTTTTTTTTTTCTTGTTTATTTACTGTATTTAATTTCATTAAATATGGTTCTATTGCATGTTTTGTTGTATATTGTATAATTGTGGAAGAATTTGAGTTGCCCTGAGCCATTGATTTTTATTTTACTTATATCATTGTTTTTTTTTTCACTATATATTTTTGTTGTTTGTGTATTGGATAAAATAATAATGCGAAAATAAATGTTGAAATAACGATCTGTAACAAAATACAATTTTGAATTTTTTTGTTTTTTTTTTAGGATTTGATGTTAATTTAAATATTTGTGCACTGTTATTTTTTTTATTTTGTTTTGTTTAAATGTTTATATGAAAAAAGCTGTGATTTTGGATTTTTATATATAAAT
Organism: Dioctria rufipes; assembly: GCA_963924295.1. Lineage (NCBI taxonomy): Eukaryota > Metazoa > Arthropoda > Insecta > Diptera > Asilidae > Dioctria > Dioctria rufipes. The sequence goes on from OZ002742.1 coordinate 34,111,083, forward strand.
TTCAAACATATTATATGTAGATATAATGATGAAGAGTATTTTTTTGTGGCTTTAAGAGCCCAGTTATTATAAAAATTACTAAAATCGCAATAAATGGAAACTACCAAAACTGTGAAATCTAATTAGTTCTTTCAGAAATTAATAAATCTAGACTGCATAAAAATGTTTTTAACATTGTTACCTAATTTCTGAATTTAAATTACAATAATATTGTCTGTAATATCCTTTTAATAAGTAGAATATTTTTCAGCTGCCACAATAGGTCTGTTCACGTACTCGAATTTGTGTGAATGCATTACAACATTTTCACCCAAAAGCACCAAAACTCTGTTCACGTACTCAGAAAATTAGGGAAAATATGTAGACGTCACACTTATCCCAAATCCACCCAAGAAAAAACTCGGGGTAAATATGTAAAAGCTGTCAAACACATTAAAATTTGAAATCGAGAATTGTCAGAAGTTTAAATTGACAAAAGAAAAATGGAAAAGGCGTCAGAATTTGCAAATGATGTGCACTGTTTGCACAGGTCTAGTAGTAAGTAAAATGAATAGATATGTCATGTTTGGCATTTTATTTTCAAATTAAAGTTGGTAGCTTGACAGTTTGTAGTTGTCACTTTCGCTTTCTGCCCAAGAACACACAAAAGCTGTTCATGTACTTTCCAGATTTGATAGCTTCCCCTCCTGCACATTTTCACATAAAAAAGCCCAAGAACGAAAACACCCGAGAAGTGCGTGAACAGACCTAATATAATGGTCATTGTGAAGTAAAATAGATTTTAATATCAACACATTCACTTTTTTAGGTGATTCTTCTATTTCCTTTCCTTTAGGGAAGTTTCCACGTACTACTGATGTATCAAGCGTACTATGCAATTCGTAAGTTTTCCTATGCATTAATATTTTCAATCAAGTAGTCAAAGAACATTTTTCATTAAGTTTTTCGAATTAAAGTTTGAAATTTCGATAATCAAAAGATGTGAAATAAAAATGTCAATCATTTGTAAAAATCCCATCCCAATCGGATTTGAATTGCTAAAGTTAAAAGGAAAGAAAGATCGAGTCAGGCTCACGCAAACACGGAACCTCGAATTTTGTTAATGAACAGGTGATGGCCCGAATTTAAGTACTATCAAAGCCGTAAATAGTATTTACGGCTCTGGTACTATATTTAAATGTTTATACAGGGTGATTCAGATCAAGATACCTTCCGGTATACCACGTGATTCCTTGAGGTAAGATGATCAAAAAATTGTTCCACATACCCCCCTTAGAAACCATCCTTTAGGAGTTGTGGCCAGTTGAAGATTTCGAAAATATTCGTGGGAATAAATGAGTATAAGTTTTGAACCACACTATAGATTTTGGTTATTGTTAGCTTATTAAATAGCCAAGAATAGTAGCTGTTGGAAAGTGTATTACTCTGTATTTTTTAATTAAGCATCTTTAAATTATTCTCAAATTTTTCCAAAACATTGATTTTTTTACATACAAATTTCATAAATACCGTTATTTATTTAAAAAACAAGGACGAATCGCGAGGCAATTATGACAGGAAGAGGACAAGGGAACTGCTTAATTGCAGCAGAACATATACCAGGAATCATGTAGGAGTCATTACGGGTCATTGGGCCATAGAAGACCATGCTAGAAGGCTGGGTATAGCGGCGAACGATTTCTTCACGACCTGTAACGACTCGGAGGAAATCGAATAATTTGTCCAGGACGTTCTTTTGAAACCTTGAAAGTAGCTTTTTAAACCCCACACGATATAACAAATTTTTTTATTAGGCAACTTATCCCTATTATAAATAAAAATATTTCATATTCTTTGTCTTACAAAATATGTGCACGTCACAAATTCCTAATTTTCTGTCAAATTTCATATTCCTACGTTATGTCGTTTTCGAGAAAAGCGTCTGTGACAGACAGACGGACGAACGCAAGAGCGACCTTAGAAGGATTTCGTTTATTCCTTTTGACGTACGGAAGCCTAAAAATGAAAAAAATAATGTTGATAAAATTTTCTCTCTTTTCCCATTGCTTGGCCGTGTATTCGAAATTGAAAACAAAAGGTGTTCTCATAACAAAATTGCTTTTAATTGAAGAACTACATAGACCTCGATTAATTTACCTTTAAATTTTATATCAGCATTTTCCAGAAATTGAGTTCAAAAATTCGAATTCAAATATCTAACTAGGCAAAGTTCTAATTGAAGGATCTGTGGTTTAAAATAAAATTTTATTATTTTATGATAATCAATTTTTATGAAGCGACATAAAAAGTCTTGACCTGGAGATTGTATACAGAGAAGATATTTCCATTCATGGGAGTTTTTTTCGAAAAACTTGTTTTGATGTTTTTTGAGAATCAAATATGATTTGCTTTTTCTCCCATTCTTCAGGGACATTCATAATGGTAAAAAATTTCAGAAGAATTTCAAAATTTAATGTAGTGAAGAAAGAATATCCGTTTGCTTCTAGTTATTTCAGAACCTATAATCGAAAGGTGCGACATGAAATCCAATTGCCTTGGTATAATGAGGAACTTAGATAAATGCAGCTATCAAATCATCGCAGATAACTGGGCCATCTATGTACATATACATAAGATCGCTACATTTCGAACTAATAAACTAGCAAATTTAGCTTTCGGGACAGAAATACATGATCCAGGATTAAAGCTATATTTAAATTGAAAGAATTTAAATATTCGAATATAATATATATAATATAATATTTTTTGGAATTGTGCAATTCTAAGCGCTTAAATAATTCGGATAATTGTACAAAGTTCCTTTCTAGACTAGTAATTTATAAAACTTAAATACCGTGAGTGGCTTCAAGACTTGCTGCGCAGTGCACATGCACCAGTACTAAATTTGTTTTATATTCTTAGCGCATTAGGATCAAGTGCAGAGCTTTGTAGCACAAATAAAATTATCTTTATTTTAAGGTGTTTTAACTATTTCAGTAGTGGAATGTTCTATATAATATTTATGTGATACTGTTAAAAGCCCTCATATTTAGTAATTTAGTATTTTGAAATATTTGCATTTAATGAAGAAGTTTGCTTCTTCCATTTTGATTTGCGATTTTTAGATGTCTTATCAATTTGAAGTTTTTCAATTGAACTGTTTCGAAACTATGGTGAAACTGTAGCACTTCGATACCAAAAGAAGAATGCTAAAGAAATGGAGACAAAAAATCACATTAATCTATTGTGTCCTCCCCTAAAGTCGTTAGGTAAAATCTAGTCATTCTACAATCTCGATTACCTCGGGTTAGATTGGAGAAATAAGTGTTTCTCCTGTAATTTGCAATCTTAAAACCTGGACACACACTTGACACCCACATATAATATGCTTCGAGATTTCATGTGTTTCTTCGAACAGTTGACAAGGTTCTCTGTAGGATCTGCTGAATCTTCTTCGAAAAATAACGAAGGGGTCATGTTCAGTGACTACGTTAGTAAACAGCCAGAGAGACTATCTGCTAACACCAATTAGATGCGCATCTGATGAGAAAAACGGGGTGAAGAATTCTTTTTCTTCGATGTAGGAGGAACGACTTTCAATAACGTTCGTATATAAGCCAGCCAGGATTTTTTTGCCTGAATTAGAAGTTGAGCATATCTTAGTCATTGGATTTTAACAATGCTTTCTTATGTTCCCAACTGTAATCAAATTTTTATACGTTTCTTAACAAAATTATTTAAAAAAATTATCTTAACCTCTCTCTGAGCAATAATTGCATAAATGTAAATGTGCTGATGAGCTCGAATGAATCTATCTTCAATTTCATACAACTACTATATTACTCAGCTGAGAATTCTTAAGCGTAAAATTTTAGAGATCCTTTTTAATCAAAACTATTTTCTATTATGTTAAGTACAAAAGGTAAATGTATAGAAAATTTTGCTTTTGGGAAGGCAAGATGCCAAGCTTAAAATTACTGGAAAACTATTTCCCTGTATGGATAGTAGTTTAGTCTCTATAGCATATATAAATTCAATCTTTAGTGACTTTTCCATAAGTATCAATCTAAAACATTTTAGAGAATCTGACCAGAACGCATACATATGGATTTCTTTTTCATGGTCTGGGAAGTATTTCTCGAAGGTTTTGGCTTGAAAATTCCTAAAATACTTGGTTCCCACTTGCAGTTAGTTAAAGCCTGGACCCTTATCTTGATTATGCTGTAAAAATAAGTACAGTACACTTAATTAAATTATAGAAATTTCAACGTTTAATGATCCAACAAAATGGATTTTGCGCCAAAAAGCAGCAGCATATCGTGTTCTGAAATCGTTACAGCATTCGCGGAAAAAAATGACACTTCTGCATGTTGCGTTAAGCTACAATAAGGTGTTATGCTATTGTTTTGCAATAATTTTATAATTTGTGATTATGTGCATTAAATATTTCCATTTCTTTAGCAAAATCAGACTCATAGCTTTAATTTAGTGGTAATTATTTTTGATAGATAGTTTTGGGTGCTATAGCAAGGTGTTATGATAAATTTTAGTGAAATTTTTCCAATTTACCATACAAAATATGCCGATGACAGGGGAGCTTAAGACCAAATTACCCCAATTTCGTCCGAGTTAGCTAGCTCTCTTTATGGATTGTAGATACTACAAAATTCTCAGTGTAATACACAAAATGATGAAGAGAGAATTCTGACTGAAAATCTATTTTAACAATTTTTCATTGTTTAACATTGTGACAAAGATGTGTATTCAATGACTCAGGATCTGCTTCGGATTTTTTGCACGATCTGTGTAACAAATATTAGTGCCGAACGGTCATGTTTATGCTCCGCCGTCCAAAAGTTTTGCTTAGGACAATTATTATCAAAACAAGATTGATTAGCTTGACACTGCTACATATTCATCATGATGTCGAAGAAAACTTTTAAGAAATTATCGAACTATTTGCAATGTTTGGATCGTATCGAATGGTTTTATAAATTGTTTTTTATTTTTACAATAAACTTTCTTAATTATTATGTAATTTTTGTAACCTATGAATAATACATATGAAGTATTTTATTTTTAATTAATGAAAAGTAATAATGCCATAAAGGTTGCCACTTATATGACTTTTGAATCTATAATAAGCCGAATAATTTTTGAAACTGATTTCACGTCCGAAAATGCACTCTTAGATACGCTATTGACGAGACACATTTTCATCTCTGTGGATTTGAAAATCCAAGAAAGTTTTACGAGAAGCAATGCATGCTTGAAAAGTGACGAAAACACTGAGCATGACAATGAAATTTTAGCTTGGTTACAATTTTGTCTTATAGATGATTATTGATTTCTACTTCACATAAAGTATTCATTTGAATCAATATTAAATTAAAAAAACATTTTTATGCATTTTTCAATAATTATGAATTTTGTTTCTTTTCCCCTTCTTGTGGTTTAGATACTTCAACTTACACCCGACTTCAAGGTGTCTCTAATATTATTCCGGTGATATGAAATTTCTGCACTTGACATGCTCCTAGCTAAAGTAAAAATTTACCGATAATATTTCATACTAATATCAAAGCAAAATATGTTTATGAAAGAAAATAAATTTAAATATAAATAAAAATCTAAGTATTTGTTCCAAAATCACAACTTTCTATCTTCTAAATGCTCAGATTTTCAAATTTATGCCCATAAACAAAAGAAATTAATTACCAGCCATAAGATTTTGCAATTCAGCAAAGTTTTTTGTTTTTTTTCAAAGTACATGGAAAGTATTTTGAATATGAATATTTGAATATGTAAATTTACCTTTGGTTGTGTGTTGACTTTTCCCCACTTTAAATTGTTCAAATTACAAATATAATGTGATTTTGCTTTTCAAAATTATCATTCCTCCTTTATTGAATTTATTTCAAGTGTATCTGTTCAAATCGTTATTTTGTTGCAATGCAAAATAAATTTTCGATTTTCGTACCATTGTTTCTTGTTATGCTTTGTATAATATACCTCATTACTATGTATGTATATATATGTATATATACTTTTTTATTCAAATATATATATTTTTGTGTTTATATTAAATTTAGTCTTATGTTTTTTTTTTGTTTCTATATCATTATTTTTTTTTATTAATAAATTTTAACTTTAAGAGGCACTCTAAGCTACAATTGATCGTAACGAGAAATTATTTCTTCTTTAAAACTGTGAAGGAAAATAATTTGTTCTTGTATTTTAAGAGAATGTTTTCAATATAAAATAATAAAAAAAAATTTATATATAAATACCTAAAATAAAAAATAAAGAATTTTTTTTTAATACTTTCTTAGAAAGTTCGATAGAAAATAATTTTTCGTTTCCGATCATTGCTGGGAAATATTTATATGCAAAATGTGTTCTCTTCACTTGTTTATATGTGTGTATATTATTGATATTAATATGTTGATCTTTTTTGTTTATTTAAAATAACATTTCTTGTGATTTTTTAAGTAAACTTGCCAGGTTCTTCTAGAATTTTGCATTATCCTAATGATATTGTGTGTATGTGTGTGTGGTTTTGTGAGTTCCTAAGTTCTAGAGCTTATTTTTTTTTTTCATTTTTTCTTCTTCCGATTTTTATTAAACAACTTAAATATGATGATTACAATTTCATTGAACTGATAAAATTGAAATTGGTCTTAAATTTCAAGGGAAAATTTTCTACGAAAAATAATTTCATTAAAACTTTTTTTTTTATATAATTTTTTGTATGTTTTGTTTTCCGAACAAATATATTTTTTTTTCTTTTTTGCAATACTGATATTAAATTTCACTATAGCAATTTAACTCACTAAAATTTCGTAAAATTTCCTAAATAGTTTTAAGTTACATATTTTTTTTTATCATTATATCTTAAGTAAATATTTCTAAATGACAAAAAAAAAGATATTAATTAATATTTTCCTTGAAACTGAAAACCAATAATATTAGTACTTTCCCAAAAATTCCGATTTTTTTTTTGGTAAATTTATCATGAAATGTGTTTTTTAATAAATTACTTATAGCCTATAAAAAATTCTTATTAAATGTAATTATTGCTATCAATCAATCCTCGCTCTAAAGACTACGTGTTGAATAATAATTAAAATAAAATAAAAATAATACAGCGTTCGAACTAGTAACCGAAAAGGAATAAAATATAGGAAAACTTAAAAATTAAAAAAAATAATTTTCTAACACAAATTTAACATTCCCATTTTTTTTCCGTTCTGTGTTTTTGAGACCTGCGTTAATAAGTCTACTCTGACTGAGATCTCATTTCTGCGACTGTGGAAAATCCTTTTACTTTAATATATTTATTATTGTATAATGGAACTTATTTGTTTTTTATATGTATGTATATATAATATGTATGTATAAGTGAAATGATGTTGGTTTTTTGATGGCGCAATGATTTTTTTTTATGCATTTTTTTGGTGAATCAAATTAGCAAAAAATAGTTAACAGAAAAGGAACATAAATATCATTTCAACGGAACTTTAGTAAGCATTTAATTAATATATAGGAACTAAAATTGTTAAAATTATTTTATTATACTTCTCGAAAGCTTTTTAATTGTCAAGTTTGTATTATTTTTGTAAGTATGTGAAGAACTTTAATATTTTGTTTTATCATAAGGCAAACTATCCAATTTTTAAATGTAATTTTATCTAACAGTAAGTCGTGAGACCTGTTATAAATGATAATATTATGAGCACCTTACACTTCTTATTGAAATATAATATGCAGTACCTAAACTGTCCATAGTTTTCAAATCAAGTAATAAAATATAAATAAATTGAAATATTAAAAAGAATTGAGACATTCTAGGTTCAAGTGTCTCAGGATTGTTATGATGCTGGGAGAAAGAGTGTGCTTTGAGTTTTATTATACAAATCAAAGCGAGTTTTTGCCAAAAAATCTGCGGTAAATTTGAACCCACTATAACTTCTATATGTCTAGATGTAGTATGATTGAGATTACGATTACAATCGTTGAATTAATGTGTCGTTTGTTTTTCAGATGGTAACTTAATTAATATTTTGATTGTCTTTTAGAACCATGAAAGGACGGCTAATGTGGGGTTGTAAGGGTATCAGCTATGCACGGTAGTTATACAACTAAACCCTATGAAGATACTCAAGTTCTGTCTTGATTGTATTACTCCATCTTACTCTAGAATAAAATAAGAGTAATTATTTTACAGGCTATTCCTAAAGTTGTGCGAATAATCAACGAAAAGAAACTCCAATCTACGATTTAGTTTAACCGAAATTATGATTTCTGAGGACTATTTATAAATAATGTAGGATTTCAGTATACTACAAAATTTTCTTTTCCTTTTTACTTTTGATGACTAGTCATGATGTTAGTCATTGTACTCATTTTGTTTATAAAGTTTTCCGCACATGCTTGCTCAGTACTCCTACCAGAAACTATTTTGGCAGTTAATAACTACAGACTTGACTACTGAATATCGTTCACTTTGCACTTTGAAGGTAACAAATAGTCGACTACATTTGACAACGGTTAGGAGGATAGTCGAGCATAGTTTATTTTGATGACTTTTGACAGAAACACAAGTTGTTGTTAAAAGATTTGATAAAATTTCTAAACTTGACGCTGTAACAATCGTGTACGTTCAGTATGTTAGTGTCGTGAAAATATTTTAATTTATTTCAGAAATTAGTGTATGGAGTTTATGGTATCTTTATGTATTAAGATTGAGAATTTAATTGAAAATAAAGTAAATTCCAATTATATGTTTGAAGAATGATAGTTTTTAAGCTTTCTGCCACTCAAGCGTATCTTACGGACTCTATAGAGATAAAGCAAGGAAAACCGGATCGTTTATTTTATATGCTGATCTCTATCAGCTTAAGTCAGTGAATTAATAATGCAGCTAATAGCATATAGTTAATAAAGTTTTAGACGTATATATACATAATATACCTTCAGTATAGCACTGCATAAACTACTATTTCAAAAAAGTTATAAAATCTAGGAAGACAGGCTACTATCCCTTCCCATTTGTCACTTAATAAATGCAAACATTCAATATTTGAATATTATATATTATGCCTCAATCAATACTAGCAGCCTTCAAAATTAATTTTCTAAATTTCTTATTAATTTTTTTTTTTTTGCATTGAAATCTGTATTACTTGACAAAAAAAAACAAAAACATGCCATGAATTGAACAAGCATTATGTAGCTGAAAAATTTCTTGTAAATGATGCATACTGTGCAATTTCATTTTAATATTACTGAATCTTGAAACTGACAATTTTCAACATTGGCATATATGTATAGACTGATTTAGAAAACAGTGAGCGATTCCATAAGCAGCTGAGAAAGTGAAATTCATATCATATTCTTGACGAACAAGCCTGCTGTGGCGCTAATTGTAGTACAAATTATTATACCCTAGATGAAATCATAGGGGTATACTAAGTTTGTCATTCCGTTTGTAACACCTCGAAATAATGATGGTAGAGCAAAATGGATTGGACACCCATTCATAATATTAAAAGTTATTTCGATTTTTGCATGTCCGTCCGTCCGTCCGTCTGTCCGTCCGTCCGTCCGTCCGTCTGTGCGCACGATAACTTGAGAACGCGAACACGTAGAGAGCTGAAATTTTGTACACAGACTTTAAAAAAAAAAAGTAAAATTAAGTTCGAAAATGAGCCAAATCGGGCAACTCCTTCGTGGGGTTGCCATATAAAAATTTCGTTTTCCGCTATATATTTGGTCACTGCCTGAGAACGCGTCGACGTAGAGAGCTGAAATTTCGCACATGATGTTTTTACTACATTAGGAAATAAAATGTCAAAAATGGACTAAATCGGGCAACTCTTTCTTGGTGTTGCCATATAAAAATTTCGGTTTTTTACGTATACTTTGAAAACGATCAGTCCAAGACATTTTTATGGTACTAAAAACTTCTGCAGAATACGAAATCCTATAAAATTGGTTATAATCATTTTGTCTCTGCGACAAACCGTTCTAGAAATATATGCGAAAAACAACTTCAAAATCAATACTTGAATAGATCGGTGACCATACGAAATTTAATACGGGCATTCATCTAGGGTATCCTAAGAATTGGTCTTAGACCAATTCTAGCTTTTTTACTTGTTTTTTATAAAATTTGAAATAACCTTAACATGTTTAATTTAAATGAACGAAATCAATTAAAAAAAAAAAACATCTATATCGAAACAGTTGAAATTCAAATTAAATTTCGGATAAATTTAGATGATTATGAATTTAAAAATTAAATTTTTGTATCACTAGCTAGTACATATGAGATGAATTATGCAGGATAAAATGAAAATATCTGTTATAAGACTTATTTAAGACACTCTTAATCCAAACATTCTTTGTTCTTCTTCAAACGATGCTGCATATTTGAACCTAAGTAATGCCAAAATACTTTAAAATCGGTTTAAACTTACAAAACAACAAACGAAAAGCTTGCCTTAGTTATAATGTTCTGGTCTTTTTATCTCACAAAATTTCATAAGTGTAACAAAAATATTTAACTATAATCTGTAAGCTTTCGAGAATATTTTACAAAAAACTATGCATAAGTACACATATAAATTAAACTAAAAGATCTTGATTTTAATAAAATACAAAAAGCTGATGAATTTAACAGAAAATATGAAATGCGAATGATTAGATGAACGTTTTTTCATGAATGAATAAAATTTATATTAAAAAAAAAAACAAACAAACATGCCAAAAATAATAAAATTCAGATACGAAAATATTTTTTTATTTTCATCTAAAATCATAAAGTTTTTTTTTTCTAAACATATTAAATTCATCAACATAATCACTTACAAAATATGAAAAAAAAATATATATATAATTCTTATTGTTTCAAAACACAAAATTTGCTTTAAGTCTAAAAAAATGTATAAGCTGAACTCTTATATCACTATAAATTTATCGTAGAAATTTTATACTTTCTCTTTAAAAAGTTATCAATTTTTATTTATTAAAACAAAACAAAAACATTATCTTATACCAAGGATCGACAACATTATAATTTTGTTCAACTAAAAGTTCTTAGTTCATTATTAAAACGTTGTTTTTATTCTTTTATTTATTTTTTAAGTATTCTCTCTAATGGAATGTCAAATTTATATATATATTCGTGAATTTTGACAAACATTTTTAAAATTTTTTAGTTGAACAAAGATTTTTAAATTTATTACAAAAACTAGTGCCTTTTATAAGGACAGAATTAATAATAGCGAAAACATTCATTTTTCAATTTTAATGTTTATATCTCCTAGAGACAATCCTAAAATCCATAAAAGGTAATAAAAAGACTTTTTATGTTTTATTAAATAAGTATAGAAAAATCACAATAACATTTTGATTTGAGATCCAATTTTTATCATTTTAATTAATTTAAAAAAATTTTGTTGACTAAATTATATTATTAAAAAAAAATATATATATTATATATATAGGTATATATTATTTAGTAAATATGTCACAACGCCAAATTAAGTCGCCAATTTTTTCTTGTCTAATTAGTACAAAAGGAAAAAGAAAGTATAATCACCACAAAAATATTGACAATTAATACTGATAATTTCTTCTTTAAAATATATACATATATATAAATTTAAAAAAAAACATACAACAAAAATGTTGTTAACTTTATTCTTTAATTTTCTTTTTAAAAGGAAAATGTTTTATTTTTTATAGCTATCACAGCCAATTTCGTATTAAGTTTTTGTTTTTCTTTTTAATTCGTACCAAAAGTCATCACCTCCCTAGTATATGTATGTATATAGACATACGTATATGTGGAGTCTCAGCGCTGCCTCTCGTACCGAAAATACTTTACCAATTATATATTATTAAGATATAATAATAGTAATTTTAATTTAGAATAGAATTTTATGTAAAAAATCACAAAATTTTGTTGTCATGACTAAAAAATGTCGCCATTTTAATTTTTAATATAAATTTTTGTTAATTTTTTTGTTTGTTTTAGCAAAACTGTCAAAAAATCTTTTGAAATTCCGTTGGCGACATGTCTACATATTTAATATATGTACTCACAGTTAAAATAACACATTATTACAATTCCAATATTTTTTTTTTTATCTTCTTAACATAACTTAACCATAAATTTAAATGAAATATTTTCGCTATTTGTTTTTTTTATAGTAATTCTTGATTAAGGTAGGGAAGTATTTGGATTTAGAAATTTCTTCAGAGTGATAAAAGTACCGAATTTTTGGAAGAAATGCCACTCAGTAGAAAGTGTATTATAAATTTAAGAAAAAGAGATTGTCATAATTGTCACATTGATAAAGGAAACTAATATCAATAATGTGCTTTACTGATGAAATGTTGAATATCAACAGTTAATGAGCGATATACGAGTATTATTATAAAATCTGTATCGCTTGATTTATTGTTACTTGTTTGATGTACATAGGTATGGTTAGTAGGCATATGGAAACTATTGTTTCAGTTTATTTCGCATGTTTAACACCGGAAAATATCAAAAAAACAATATAAAATTTCCCCTTTATGACTTTGTACACTGGAAGCATTCGGATACTTCATTATTGCTTCCATTTATCCGAAATCGCTTTTCATTCTGTTTATTTTCAGCTAAACGTCTTTTTATACTCAAATAAAATATTTTGTAGTAATTTCCATCTCCATGTATATAAACAAGGTTTTCTCAAGATCTTCAATCATTTTCTTAGCAGCTTTCGGCAGGGTTAGTTTTTAAAACTTGACTGCTCATGAAGCAGTTAAAAAGTGGCATTTTAACTATTGAATTGAATTAAAAATACTGTAATTTCGGGGATAATTTCCAAAATAAAATTCCTTCAAAGAATTTGGAAAGCTATAACAAAAATTTAAGAAATAAAGAAAAATGGAAAAAAAAAAAATTGTTTCTGTCAATCCTTGGTAAATGATTATGAATATAAAATTTACTAAACAAAAATATAGTTATGAAATAAAATACATATATTTTATGTAAATATGCAATTAATGATGAGAAAAAACATTTAACACGAAATAATTGTCTAATCTGATTTGAAAACGGATCTATAATTTTGATCGGGACGAAAGATTTTCTAAACAACTTAAACAATTCTGTACAAAATATGTATTTAAAAATAAAAAAAATAAAAAATAAAATAATTAAATAAAAATTTCTTCATGACAAAAACTATTTTCACCAACCTATATATCTAGTATAAGAAGGATTTCCCATATCTCAGACATTTTTTGCTGCTTACAATTTAAGTTTTTCTTTCATTGATAAGATAGATAAACTTTTGCCTTAATAAATTGTTTCAGGTCTATGTAATATAATATATTTTAATCAAAAGAAAAAAAAAATTTAAATAGTCAACTAGTTTAATTTTAAATATCGATAAGATCACAGATATCTATTTCCTCTTTTTTTTTTATTTATATTTATATTACTTTTTACACGCACTTTTTTTACTTTTTTCTTCTTTCTTTAATATTATTATTAATTTTTTGTTAATTCTTATTGTGGCTTTTCTTTGTTTCTGATATATACATATATATATATGTATATATATTACTTTCTTACGTGGTGTTTTGTTTTATTCTTTTCTTATTTTTTGTGTTGAATTAAATTCATTTAATAAACTCATTAATTAATAGATGTATGTGAGTGAAAATTAAACTATAGAAATTTGCTCTTTTCTAGGTAAAACTTATATTAGTTAATTTTAAATTTAGTTTTAAATTTAAAATAAAATAAAAAGTATCATTATGTTTTCTCTCAATTATAATTTTTAATATGTGTGTTGATATTTTATTGCTTTTACTTTACAAAAAAAACAAAAAAACAAGTATTTATCTAGAAAATATACAAATTTCTAATCATCAATAAAAATTAATAAAAAGTGTTTGTTTGTAAAATTGCAAACATAATGCATAACAAACTGAAAAATCCTGTTCAAATTATGAAGCAGTACGAACAAAACTTTTATTCTATTTCAAATAAAAAAAAAAAAAACATAATATATTATTTAGCACCAATCGAAGAATGGATTCTTCATATTCATATGGTTGTTTTTATTTTCTTTTAACTATTGTATTTAAATGGTTAGAAATAAGCTTAAAAATCTGAATAAAATTCAACAACTGAAGTGATCGCGTGAGACCTTCAAATTATTTATTATTGCTCTACGGTTCTTCTTTTTTATTTTCGTCAATGAACTTGACAGAATTATCGTCTATGTTCTCTTTGTTTGTTTGTTGTTATATATTATATTGGTTTTTTTTTTGTTTTTCTCAATTTTATGTATTTAATTTAATAATGGAAAACTTTTGGTCCTCTACGAAGACTTGTTATTATTTAAAAAAATATATTATATCATTAATTAAAATTATTGCCATCGTATCGGATTGGTTAATAAAACAGAAAAAAAAGCTATATTTCTCATTATAACTTCGATATAAGCTCTTAACTTAGTTTTTTTTTTTGCAATAACAATAAAGGAAAGAAACAAAACGAAAATATTTATGTTGATTAAAATAAAATGTAAAAAGAACAGTGTTTTATGATACGCGCAGGTATTATGTACGTGTGTGTATAATTGTCTTAAATTTTAAATTGTTTTTCTTTTTCATGATAAAATCCTATTATCTTTGTTTTATTCTAAAATTGTTTTCTTTTTGTGTGTTTTACTATTGCGGTAATTCGTCCTTCGTATCGACAGGACTTGGTGATAAAAACTTTCGAACATATTTTGGAAAATGCGTTTTCTCATGAGCTTTTAATATTGTCGAACGAGAAAATGTTTTCCCACACATACTACACCGAAATGGTCGTTCACCTGAAATAATTTAATGTTATTATTTTTGAATATAAATAAATTTATAGAAAATTAAATAAATAATTTTTGATTATATGATGGGAACAATTGTATTTTTGATTTATTGAATATTTAATACAAAAAAAAAAAATGTCACTTTGGATTTGAATATGTAAAAGAAAGTACGTAAGATATTAATAATAAATTTACTAAAAGTCAGTAAATTTGTTTTAAGAAATTAAAATGAAAATATCTCTGTTTTGCTATTATAGAGGTATTGGGTGAATATTGTTTTCACAACATATTTTTTTATAAAAATGTTATAGTGGATTTGAAAGAGTGCGGCCTTTTTGAACGCGAATAAGACTAGAAAAAAAAATTCAAAATGAATTTTGGAAAAATATCAACTTTTTTCTGAGTTGTCCTTATGAATGGGATAATGTTGAAAGAAGTATGTATGAATGAACTGAGTGGGCACTCTGTACATCGTTTCAAATTGGAAAGAAAAATTTTGAACATCCCAATGGTGCGACCCGAATATATCATCTTACAGCAACTGCATTTGAAGTTTGGTTACATGAAGCAGTTCCTGATCCCATTGGGTTGACGTTAATCGAAAAAATCAAGATATCTGTCAAAAATTTCAACCTTTCTCGCCCCGAGGTGGAACAGATTTTGTACATCAGAAATACAGTTTATATTATATTATAAAACAATTTATAATTATCTAACGAGTTTTTCTTATAAAACTTTAAATATTTTATGTAATTCAGCTGCACTTACATTTATGGAAAAATTTCCTTTTATAAGCAAAGAAAGTGGCTGGGTATTGGTATACTTTATACCCATATTATCATTTGCGTAATTATTTACATACACATAAGAATACAGAATAGGGCACGTCTGATACTTGGAATAACTTGCAAACTATCTTGGAATTATTTTTGTTTAGTTTAGTCACTCTAGTGATGCATTTTTAATGTGCAGTTATGTCGAAAAGTTGAGTCTTAAAGGGATAATTCTTTACAGTTGTTAAAAGATTATGACGAATAAATTATTCAAGATTTAGTGTTATCTAGTGTATCAGCTCAGAAGAAGAAGACTTTTTAATGGTTGATGAAATTGAAAGTGAAGACGAGTTGCAAATTTTTATATATATGAATTTTACATCTTACAAAAGTTTCCAAAATATCTTTAGCTTGTTACAATTGATGAAGTCGATAGCGGAAAAGAAGATGAATCACAAGGGGATCCACTATTATTTCAAAGAATATGAAAATATGGAAATTACTACTTCCGAAAAACATATTTCTGAATCAGAAAATGTATTGGAAGTCGTTGAGTGTTTCAAAAAGCTTATAGATTATAAAATAATGGCTCTTATTGTCAATTTTACAAATCAAAAAGCTGAAAAATGGCACAAAGAATTCAATAGAAAAGATCTAATAAAACAAAACAGAAAAAAAAAAACAATATGGATTCCAACAAATATAATAGAAATGTATGCTGTGTATGGTATTTTGATTATAATGGTTGCTCTCAAAACAAATCGAGTGCTTGTAGAATTTTTGCGGTTTAAATATAACAAAATGCACCGATTTGATGACTAGAATGGAGCGTAGAATTACTGATCAAACGGCAGAAATTAGAGAAGTACTTGAAATATTTGTTGGAAACTGTAATATTAAGTATAATTCTGACTTACACCTAACTATCGATAAACAGCTTGTATCCTTCAGAGGGAGGTGTTCACTTAGTAGAGTGTACATGAAATCAAAGCCAGCTAGTTGTGGTATCAAAATATGGGCACAACTGTGTTTACACCTAGGTGATCCATAGAGCAGAAGATGATAGTACTCATCTAGCCAAACAAAAATAAAAAAATTGTATGGAGGGGGTTCATATCAACCGTTTCGAAGTTACAGGGTGATTAATAAAAAAAATCGTTTTTCACAAAACACACTGTATCTTAACAATTACAAGGCGAACAGTCACTATCTAAAACTCTTTGTATGCAGAACTTCGACGCCTTCGTACGACTTCTCTACCAGCTCCATATAACTCTCTTCTAAGGAGTTAAGGGTCTCTAAATTAAAAATTTCGGATTTCCTTACCTTTTTTTTTTACTTTGATATCTTTTTTTTACAAAAAAAAAACAACAGTAAACTATCTCCTCTTTAATTTTACCTATTACACTTATGTGCTAGACTCTGTACTTTTTATGATACAGAGAGTTTTTGTGAAAGACTAGATTTTTTCTTAATCACACTGTAATTCTGAAACGGTTGATATGGACCCCCTGCCATACAATTTTTTGTTTTTCTAGGTGAGTACTATCACCGGATAAATGTTTTTGCTAGTATACTTTTGGCGAAAGGTTTGATATATTCTTGAATTAATATTTCGTGGTACACTTCGAATAAATAAACAAGATATTTCAAAGGCTTTGTTATCCATCAATAATAAATCAGAAGGATCTTAAATTTTGACATTCAATGCAAACATAACAATAATTTTGTATATATCAAAAGCTAAGAGACATGTGATTGTAGTAAGTATCGAACATCATGATAGTGATAAAACTAAGAAAAATCCACAGCTAAAAGAAAAAACTGGTTAACGAAGGAAGTTCTTGATGCATCTCTTATCAAAGAAAAATTGAAAAACTTATTTCAATTTATGTTAGAAGCAATGTCTGAAGAACGGTGGAAATCATTTGGAATGTGTGCTATTTTGCTTCCAAACGAAGGATGGAAAATACCGAAAAACATGCCAACGTTATTCAAAATTTAGGTTTGTGTCTTGATCTCAACATTACAAAAAAAAGTTACAGTTTGCGAGGCATGTTAGAATGAAGACAAAGAATTTTTTTTTTCTTAAATTATTTTTTACTTTAAATTTAAACTATATATATTTATTTTTTATATATTTTTTTATTTAACTTTCTAATGTCTTACTAACGCCGTGTTAATTTAGCAGTAAAAGTATAATAATATATTTTTATAGATTCATTACATTACAGTAACTCTGGGGTGAATTTTATGTCCCGATTGGTTGGTGGAAGTGAAAGTTTCAGACAAAACGTGCGAAAAAGATATTTATACGATTTTTTTGATACATTTATAATAAACGTTCAAAAATTGTGCTTAAGTTTAAAAATTTCATTGGAAAGAAGACGAAGATGGTGGGATTAGAGAATTTTACAACGTACGTAAAGCTAGCACCGCAACTTCGCCTGATATAGTTCGGAACTATCTCATAGTTAATTTGTCGTGAAAACCATAAAATTGTCGTGTTCTTTCTTCTGTAGGAAACTGGATGTGATGCTAAGTTGACGTCACGTTAGCACTGCAACTTACTGGAACTCGGCCAAAACTTATTGGATTTGAAAATTGTACATCTTGGAATTTGTCGTTAATTTGTCGTGAAAACCACAAATTTGTCGTGTCATTTTTTCTAAAGAAAACTGGTTGTGGTGCAAGTTGATGTCAAGTTAGCTCCACTTCCAGTATCCTTCAGAAAAAAGGACACGATAAATTAACGACATATTCCCAGGTGTGAAATTTTCCAATCCGATAAAGTTTGGCCCGAGTTCCAGTGAATTACGGTGATAAATTGACATCAACTTGGCACCATATCCAGTTTCCTTTAGATAAAAAGACACGATAAATTTATGGATTTTATGACAAATTAACGACAAATTCCAAGATGTGAAATTTTCCAATCCGATAAGGTTTGGTCAACTTCGAGTGAGTTGCGGTGCTAACTTGACGTCAACTTAGCACCACATTCCTTTAGAAAAAAGGACACGACAAATTTATGCTTTTCACGACAAATTAACGATAAATTAACGTCAAATTATGAGATAGTTCTGAACTACATATATAAGGCGAAGTTGCGGTGCTAACTTTACGTACGTAATTTTACAAATTATTAGACATATAAATTCAAGGATTCTTACATTTGAATATATCAGAAATTACGACTAGAAAAGCTGAAGTAATATTTCACTAGAAAATATTTTCGAATTTTTTATCATAGAAGTCAGATCTAGTGAAATTTGGAGACCTCTCGAATACAGAGACAATTAGAAGTGTTAAGGCTGATACGTAGAGAATTCTTTTATATGAGCCTAGATTTTTTGGATCTGTTTAAAGAAAGACACGAGTTTACATTTACAAGGGAGATCGATCATTTATTTTAATTGAGTATTTTTGACTGGGCCAAACAAACAATTAAAAAAGGAAATTAAATCATAATTGAAAAAAAAAAAACCCAGTGAAATTCTACAACTGCGAAACATGTCATTGTTTTGTTATTGATTTAAACTCAAATTGCAGTTAATTATTTTGACCTGTGTAAATTTTCTATTAATGCCCTCCTCTATTGATTTTCAGTCACAACGCAATAACTTAAAGTGTATCCAACACAAATAGAATGTGACTATTGGAAACTAGGTCAATGGTGGCCAAAGTTATCAACGAAGTTTGGTGAAATTATAAGACCTATTGTAGTTTTTAGGGGGACAGATGTATTTTTGTTCTTAAAGAAACTTTCGATGATTAATAATTTTTTGTTTCTAGAATTATTCAGGTAAAAAAATTGGCAAAATGGCAAAAAATGTGTCCTGGATATGAATCTGGAGAAGCTTTTTCATTTGTGTAGAATTGTCAGAATGTTTGGTATGACGAAAATAAAAATAGACGTTCAGGGTAAATTCGGCACCAACATACCATGGCGAAATTTCCATATCATGCTAATGGAGCATAAGTCGCACCAAGATATTAGGGGCTTTCGGCAAGCACTGTCTCAGTGAGACAACTGAGACAAAACTTTGAGCAATCGTCTCAGTTGTCTCAGTTCAAACCAATCAGCTGATTTGCCAATATTGACATTTAAATAATTTTGAACACATAAAATGGATAGTAATAAATTGAGGAAAGTGTTGTTAGTTTATTCAAATAGCTCACTAAACTTTAATTAGTAATTAAAATCACAAAATAATGAAACTGAGTCAACTGAGACAAGAAAATTCAGTTTCACTTGTCTCAGTTGCTCAGTGGTTGCGTTCGATTTTCGTAGCTCAATATGGAACTAAGACAGTTCACCGAAAATGCAGTCTCAGTGAGCCAACTGAGAATATCTCACTTGTCTTTGTCTCACTGAGAATGTGCTTGCCGAAAGCGCCTATTGAAGAAATGTCGAAATAAAGTCAATACTGGACGGCGGTTACTAATAGAGAAGGCCAACAACTTTGACTTGGAATTTTGGGGTATAACCAGTTTCTTGATAGCTGGTTGTCTCTTGTTGAATAACTTTCCAAAGAGAAGTGGCTACGACCATATTTGCTGTCAGATAATTTGCTATGAAGTTTAAATAATGTAACCGAAGAAAGGTATGGTTACGACTTGATTTGTTTATGAATGATTCGATAAGATTGCTATAACAAATAGGGAGTTTATAGCATTAGTTGTTCCTTGTTCCTGAATTTGTTTCTTGTCTTCTGTAATACTAGAACAGAACAAGAGGTCTGTAATTGTTGGTATTACATCACGACCCCTTTGTAGCGTGTCGGATATATCTGTGAACTCTAGAATATGATAATAAAAAAGGAAAGGCAAAATATTTTTTATATAAAAAAATAACAAAATAACCTCCGACTTTTAAAAAAAAAAAGAGTTGCATGTTTTATTTTCTCAAGATTTTTTAAAATATTACTATTATAATAAATTCGACTTTTTAATAGGTCTTTTAGCTCTAAAGGAAAAGGTCATCGCTATCCTCTCGGATAGTCAGGCAGCCTTGATGCCTCTCAGTAGTCCTCGGATAAAATCTAAGTTTTTGGTGGACTGCAGGACGACTGTGGATAAGCTTGTTATCCACAAAAAGGACGTCAATTAAGTTGGGACCGCCATTTCATGGTAGAAAACTTATTAAAAGTTAGGACCACCACTACTGAGGATAGGTTAAATAGTATTATTACAATAGTCTGCACTGCATGATATTTTAGGGCTCAATTAGGGCTAATTTGATGCCACTACCCCGAATTTAGTGCTCTAGTACTTTTTAAAAAAATTCGTTTTTAATTCAACTTTATTAAAAGTTAGTTAGTTAACTTTTAATAAAGTTGGATTATCTATGGATTTTTTTTTAAATTAGCCCTAATTGAGCCCTAAATTTTGACGTATTCAAAAGTTTTGCACCATGAAATGGCGGTCCCAACTTAATTGACGTACAAGAAGGTGTCCTTTGGTGAATTCCTGCACACATGGGCAATGAAAGGGCTGACCTTCTAGTCAGATTTGGCTCTGGTTCTCGTTTTCTTCGTCCGGAACCCGAGCACTTGCAGGTGCACAAAACTTTTTCTTGATGGGCCAAATAGGAATTTCTCTGACTTTCTCTTGGGGGCTCGGAAAGAAATAATGCAGAACTGTGGTTGGCATTATCACTGGCCACAACTCGCTTGACGCACATCTAACAAGGATGGAAGTTGTTGACAGCCCTGAATGTCTATCCTGCCTGGAAGGAGACAATCTGAGACAACCTGAGACAACAAGCAACACTTTCTGTATGCCTGCTCAACCCTTATCCGGAATAGGATGGATATGCTTGGGTCTGCCCTCCTATCTGTGGATGAGCTGGAAAACTTATCTCACCTAGACCTGATGCGCTTCATTAAGAGGACATGAAGGTTTTGATGAGAAGATGTTTAGTAGGTTAGTATACAATGGGCCGAATTGGCCTCGGTGCCTTAATAAAATGATTCGACTACAAAACCTCTAATTGTCTTTTAAAATCTATAAATTAATTTTTCCGCCTATCAAAGCTAATTCCGTTTTGTAATTAGCAAGATGCATATTTCAAACAATATGCAGTTACAGCGATTACAGGGGCTTGATTTTGGGAACCACAGAATCGCAGTTGACGAAAACGTGGCATTTAGAATGAAAGTGCGCCCCACATCATTGCTGAGTGTCTTCAGTTTCGAAAATTTTAATTTTGTTCGATGTGTGCCTCGATTATTGATGGACCAACAAAAGGAACTCTCGTGCTTTAGATTATTATCACAATGACGGAAATAAAGTTTTGGAGTGTAAATAGAAAATGAAATATAGTCCTTTTAAGAGGAGACAGACACATCTCCATTCTCCGCGTTTAAAAAGATACTGGACATTTTTCTATGTCTGAAAAGTGATGTTCGTTCGATCCCTTTTAAACAACTAGAAAAGATATTCCCAAAAATGTTATATCGTGTTTTTTTAATGTTAGTGCGCAATGACATTTTTACTTCGCTACTTAGCAGCGTACGCAGCACTCACTTTGTTTCCGTTGACATTTATTTTATCTGGATTGGGATCGATGTCTTATGAAGATAAAGGCTATTTTTTTTTTATGTCATATCATCTTTGTAAACAAGACATATTTTCTTGGAAGTGATGGAAGATGTTAGCCTCAAACGTTTTTTTTTCTAGCCCAATTGGCATACGGACATATTCGTAATTTCTGTTGTAGTAGTGTCTCTTTTGCTAAGTCTTCTTGTCAAGTTTTCGATAGTGGACTACCAGGTGTCCTTTTTCATTGCCACAGATATTATTCATTTTGAGCTCTGACCATGAAGAGATGATTGTTCGAATAATCCCTGATCCACTAAATTGTTTATTTATGGATTTCAGGTTATTTTTTTGATTTTGTATAGATGAAGGCATCATCTTTGGTTTAGATTTGGTACTTAATATAATCTATGCGGGAGGGCTTCTTTAGTTGTATATTTTCCTTCAGGAATACTTAGATATTAGATATTGATAGATATTGGTACTACCTGTTTTAATATCAACTAGCAGTTTAGAGATCATTTGTATAAGTGATGGGACTAAATACATTTTGAACGATGAAATTTGTTTCTGTAGTCAAGGTGGATTTGTAATCATATCATAATTAATATTCCGATAAGATCGTTGAAATAATTGTGAATAGGAGAAATTTCAATTTTATACATAATAAAAATTTGAGTTGTATGAAGACTTGCATATGTAGTCTTCTAGGAAGTTTGCATATGTGGTCTTCTTGGGGTCCCACTGGTGAGTTGAAAAATATTTTTGATAAAGTCATCCATTCAAAATAGAGCTCCATATCTGAAGATGTTGTTTTTGCTAATATTAGGATTACTTTCGATAAAGTTGAATCCTTAGCAACAATATTCTCTTCATTTCGTGTACAATGTGGAAATACTAGAATGTGTTCACCAAGTAAGCATTGGTTTTAAATTTTATTATTTAGCGACAAATTGGGAGTTCTGTTGGCCGATAAACTGCAGGATGTGTACGAAACATTGTTTGAAATTAATTCCGATTTTGATAATAATACTATTGATCCATGATGACTAATCAAGAACCGTTGAGCTTATGTAAATATCATATAACTGACTTAATTCAATGAAAGACATGGCACCTATGACAGATTAATACGAGTATTCCATGGCTCTTATTAGAAAAATCGCTATACATATGTATACAGGGTGTTCGGGAAATAAGTAGGATGAAATATATCAATTGGTTTTTTGAAGATCTATCTCAAGAACTATATACGGAGGACAACGGATTATACTGTCGCATGCGGCTGGATTTTGAAAAAGGGTTTTCGATTATCATCCCTAGTAGCGAATAGTGGGAAGATAATCGCTTGGAAAATTAGTCTCATATACGTAGGTGTTTTTACAGATGGTTTGAAGATGGATATGGGAATGGGAGCCGGGGTATACTCTGCATCCCTTCAAATGCAAGAATCGTACCGCATACCAGATTACTGTACAGTGTCTTCCAAGCTGAAGCTCTAGCTATAAGTAATGCAGTAAGGCTGCAGGAAATAATTTATAGCGCACCTAGGTAAGGTGATTGAGTTATCAACATTTGCATTCACAGAAAAGCTGCAATCAAAGCAGCGGACTCGAACACCATTAGATCGCCTTTAGTTCAGCGCTGTCGGAATGAGCTTAGGAGACTTGGTGCCAACCATAGAGTTATTTTCTGATGGATGTTGGGTTACGGCGATGTACCAGGGAATGAGACATCTGATCCTCTGACGAGGAAGTGTTCATCAATGAATATATGCTTAGCGGAAGAATCCATGAGAAGGACCCTACAATCAGCGAAGACGATTCTAGATTTATCAGTTTGTAAGCTGGTTAATTACAGATGCGCGATTTGAAAACAGCTACGGCCCAAGATATGTCTGCTAAGGAGGAACTGTAAGAATGTGCGAAATCTTACTGTAAGAAGAATAAGAATAAACTTTATTTCGGCAATGTACACAAGATTGAAATCTTATAGAGTACAACTTTAGTAGTGGAGCTAGAATCACAATCAAAAAAATTCAATAGGAAAAAAACAAAATTTAGATAAGAATTACAACTCAGAAGAAAGAAAAAGGAACAAAAAATAAAAGTATGAAAATATAAAATTCACTATGTATAGGTATACTATAAAAACAACTAACTAGCGTTCCTTTGCGGAGGAGAGGAAAAGAATGAATATAGAAGAGCTAGATTATGTGCATGTTAACGAGTTTTTTTAAATGCATAAATGGTACCAGCCGCCTGTATACTGACAGGGAGATCATTCCACAGACGGATGCTTTGGACAAGGTAAGAGCTTTCCATTACAGTCTTATTAAAACAAGGCAATACCAGATTTCTATTTCGTTGGGAGGTAGTGAAGTGGAAAAAATCTCTAAGGTACTCTGGCTTATTAAATTTTAACAAATTAAACAAAGAAACCAAGTTTCTTCGTGTAAGGTAAGAGGCAAAAGAGCAACCAAACAAACAAGACCGGATATGTGAGACATGGTCAAACCTGCGCAAACCGTAAATGTACCTCACACAGTTATTCAGGGCAGCTTCCATCTTCCGGGTGCAGATACTGTCCAGTTTTGGAAAGACAAAACATCCAAAAGAGAAATAAGGCAAGATTAGTGTTTTTACTAGCTTTAGACGAGAGCGACTAGATAATATATTCGCTGAAAGCCACAGTCTGCGGTAAGCCCCCATAAATTTTCGCGATCGTATTGTTAATGTTATCACAGCACTTCATATTTGGGTTCAAGACGATCCCAAGGTTAGTGAACATATTTAACATGGGCAGTGTAACTCCATTCAAAAGTATAGGTGGGATATCAATTTCATTGGGTGATGTATTATAGAATGTAGTGCAATGTGACTTCCTGGGATTTAGCAGCAAGCGATTATAATTGGTCCAGGCACAGATTCGGTCCGAATCAGAGTTAATTCGTGCAATGCAATCTTCGAGGAGAGCAATAGGTCTACTTAGATATAGCTGTACATCGTCAGCATATAGATTAATTTTCACATCACGCACAGCTTTCGGCAGATCGTTGATAAATAAGCAGAAGAGCAGAGGACCCAGAATCGATCCTTGAGGAACCCCTCGAACAAGCGGCCGCTCTGGGGAGAGGGAATCGTTTACTTTGACTTGTTGACGACGGCAAGATAGAAAGCTTTTGATCAGGAAAACTGCTGGAGAACTGAAATTAAAGGAAGATGATAGCTTCCAAAGAAGAATGCAATGGTCGACGCAATCAAAGGCTTTCGAAGCTACATGCGAAACGCATGCAAGCGTAAATTAAACTTATTCACTTTTCGCATAATATAAATACATATATTGACAACTTTAGAACGGAAGTAGATATTGAGGTGAATTCTCCTTTTGATTTAAAGCACTATTAGCGACCAGATTCGAGAAGAAAAAAAAACTTATATCCGTGGTGTAAAAATTTTACGGGATAAAAGATAACACAAAAAACATGTATGTAATTTTTTTTTTAAAGAATTTCACTTTAAGGGTTCATAACTGAAGCGTTTGACCATAAATCGCGTTGGATATCGTTATAAAGACTGAAAAATTCTCTTTAGAACAATTGTTCAAGTTTAGTCTTGCAATATCCTTGTAAGGACTTATGAGCATTTAAGTGACTACACTTGCCTTCAGAAACGAACAATTTCAAGCGTAACGTGAGAGGGAGGGGGGGGGGGTGGAGCTAGAACAAAAGTGTGAAGATTTTGTATATATATACGTACACACATATATATATTATATATGTATAATATCAGTCTTGTAAATTTCAAGAAGCTCTTCTTTTCCATCCCCAATCATCTTCCTATAAGATGCCGCAAACTTACCGCTCAAGTTGAGGTAAAAAGCAGTAATTGAAATTAAAAGTGAGAGCAGTGCTAACCAACCCATTTATTTGCAGGATTACAAAAGAATCAAGATCGATACACACTTACCGGCACAGACAGGCAAAAAATTTTTGTATGAAAACAAATTAGCTAATTCACATCGACCGGCATGACACGGAAACTTCATTGCCGATTGTCGGTTGCTGGTCTAGTTGCGAAATTAGCATGGCATTACTTCTCTATAGTTTTCTCGTGATGCTTGCTTTAACTGAAAGATTCCTTTTCGTTTTATGTCGTTATATGTGCATGAAAAATGCCGGTGCCGGTCGATGACTGTCTGTGCCGGTTCGTGCTGTACCGGTAAGTGTGCATCGACTTTAAGATTTCGAATTTCGAATAAAAAATTCCGTTGCAATTGTAATGCAAAGTTTTATTTATTGTAAAAAATCCATCAAAATTAATAAGATGGTAAACAAAAAAAATCAGACTATATAATTTATGATAAAATATTTTTAACCTCAAACTTATTGGTTGCATAAATGTCGATTATCTCTGGAAAATGCAACATTTAAAAAATCCGAATCCGTAAATATCTCCGCATCTTTCTTTTCTTCATGGTGGAAGAAAAATTTATAGCAGATGAGGTAGTGGTAGCGAACATGTGTTTTAATGGTAAAAGAGGAATGTTCACTTTTCATACAACTTTAGGCCCGACACCTCCAGACATGAGAGATGTCTTAAACGAATCATTATATATTTATTAACAATATTTATTTCAATTAAGCGGGGGAAAATTTTGGTGATGACTTGTAGCTTGAGCAACTTTCTTGGGTTAAAAAGTGGACTTTTCTACTTCTGTGAGTCGTTGAAAATGACTTCCTATGAGATAAATGTTCACAACATAGATCTAATAACCATGGAAGAAAGCACTGCAAAAATATATGCAAAATGTAGTAGCTGGGGTGTATGTGACCCGAGTGCATGAAAGTGGGTATTCCGGCGGCTAAAATGTCCCGAGAAAGTTTTCTGACACCACCCGATATTACTCGGCGAGACCTTTAATTTGATATGCAACATGCCGTATTGGAACCACCTTCATTGCGCCGGGGGTTCCTACCCGCTACCCCTAAAAGTAGGCAGAGGAAAGTTTTTTACACGAATTGTATCCGGTAATTAGCTGAGATGAACAGTGAATTCCGTTTTAATATCGGACATAATCCTACCAAGTAAGAGCCGATCTAATGTGCGAAAAATCTAATACCTCAGTTTGAATAAAAAAGGGAAATACTAAAAAGAGTGAGTATTGGGATGGCTATAAATAGCTATTTAAGCCTCCCCGTATATGAGTCTGGGTACTCAAATTTCTTCTCAGGAACTAAGGAATTCGATTCTGTACTAGATTTTCCAAAATGTGATAGATTAAACTTTGACTCCCTACACTTCCCCCGCTTAATTGAAATAAACATCGTTAATCAAATATGCTCAGAGTATCATAATGCATCCTTTATGACGTCCAAAATGGGAATTCCTCTTTAAGAGTACGTTCTGGGTTCTATATAGATCATTTTGCATGAGGGAGAGATGGATACTAAAAGGTTTAACATTTTTAAGTCTTCGGATTTTTAGTATTTGGTGCTGAAACTTTCTATTTTCTATCCCTGGGGACTTACAACTATCCATAGAGGATCTGTATACAGGTTATTACCTTTGGGCCGGAAAGTAGGAAAACAATAACTGGGAGGTGGTTTTCATAGTAGATAATTTTTGAGAAAACTTGAAACCAATTTTGTAACATACTTACAGATATATGAAATTTTAGTATTTTTATTTTATTGTTAACACTGAATTACAATATCGATTGAACCCATCATTTTAAACAATAATTAATTATTATCTTTTCCACCAAGGATATATATATATATATTTACTTACCTGTATGAACACGACAGTGATCCTTCATATGGTGTCGCAATTTAAAGGCTTTGCCACAAAACTCACATTTGAATGGTCGATCACCTGTATGTACCGGCAAATGTGTGATGAGGGAGGCAACATCGGGAAAACTTTTACCACAGAATTTACACAGTACAACGCTGTTTGGATCATTCACTGATGATCCGCCGCCAGATATGCCGGCGTTCACTGATATGCTACCCGTTAAATTACCGCCAACGCTACCACCAATATTAGCAGCGGCTGCAACAGCAGCCGCTGCAAATTCAATATCCATTGGACCACCATCGGGTGGCTCAAGTGGCTCCAGCGGTGGCGGTATTTGTCTATGAGAAAAATGTTGCGGTAACGGTGGCAAATCGTGCGGCAAAATATTTGCTAAGTGACCAGGATGCAAAAGATGGGCCGTTTCTCGGTATTTTAATGTTTCCAGTGAATGTGAAAGAATGTGCCTTGTCAGCTTGCTTTGATGAGGGAATGTGGCGCCACAATACATACAGGGATATAAGGGTCCCCCCTGTTCAAGTGGCGGTCCACTACTACTGCCACCACCGCCGCCGCCGCCGCCGCCGCCGCCACCACCGCCCAAACCATGTGGCGATTCGGACGTTTCCTGCAAACCAAACAAAAATCCACATCAACTTCTTTCTCATCATTTTTTTTTTGTTTGCACTATTTCTTGGGCTTTTTTGCTTTTAACTTTTTATTTTATTTTTGTTTTTAATATTTGTGACTTTTCTTTTAAGAAATTTTTCGCCTGGCATATTTAATTATGAAAGTTTTTTTTTGTTTTTTTTCTTTTCTTTTTATTTTTGTAAATCATTTTTATTCATTGAAGAAAACAAGCACAAAAAAAAATAATTAATTTTATATTTTTCCACAATTTTTTTGCTAAAATTTAATATTACGATGCCGAAACAAGAGGGGCAGAGCTTTCTTTCTTTTGCGTTTCTGATGTGCTTTAAACTTCTTTCAAATATCAAAGTAAAATAAACTCTTAAATATAAAAAAATTCAAACACTGTATGCATTTACACGTTTTCAAAGCACAACTGTCGTTTTGAAAAAACATGAGGCAAACTGTGTTCATTTTAAAAAAGTATTCAAAAGAAATAAAGTCGAGTTTTTATTACTTTTCTTTGTTTTTTTTTTATATTTTACAAATTAATCCTTTCCCATTTTTTATTGAAAAAATTTCAAGTGAGAACATTTTTTTTGTTCTTTCTGTTTATTTTGTTTCAAGAAGTTGAGGTTCGATTTTTGTTTGGGCGCTGGAAGTACGTCATTTTCTTTACTAACAACAATCATATCCGATAGAGTAGAGCTGTCGATTATAGGTACTATTTACTTAATTTAAATCCACTCATTTTTTGGCTTTGTTATTAACTTTTAAATCAATTAATTTATCAAAAAAAGGAAAAAAAATTGAAAAAAATAAATTTTGTATTTTTCGTTACTAAAAAAAAAAAATTTTAATTTTGATGAAAAAAGAGGATTTGTGAAAATTCATTTTGGGGAGAAACGTGTAAATTAATAAAATTTCTTAATTTGTTTAATTTAGTTGTTTTTTTTTTGTTTTTTGTTTTGCACCAAATATTTTCAAGAAGTTTTTCCACTTATTTTTGTATAGTTAAATAACAAATTTCGAGAACACTCTTTTTTCAGTATAATTTTTATAAGAATGGAATAAATATACGTTTTTTACGTGTCTTACAGTAGTTAAAAGAATCCAATTAATTTCATCTTATAATAGTAAGAAATTATAATTTATTATGATTTTGATTTTTAATTTTTATTTAATTATTTATAGATAAAATAAATATAATTAATATATAGCACAGCCATTTCCAAAAAACGTAGATCAACTTCTTGACAATAATTAAAATAATTAAATTTATAAGTAAATAGTTTTTTAAATAAAATATATAATAATGTATATTTATGAGTAAACTTATGAAAATTGTTTGCCATTTTTTTTTTGCTTTTCAATGGAACATTTTTATGGATATACAGTTCTTTGTGTTATTAGAAATATTACGCGTCTTTTGATAGATTTGTTATGTTTTTTGGTTTTTTGTTTTACCAAAGTTAATAGAACAAAATAAAATAAAGAAATGTTTGCAGAGATAGATGAAAATTTGTATACTAAATATTTTTATTAAGTTCGAGTACAACAAATATTTTCACAATTTCTAATACAAATGTTAGCTGGTTTGCATAAAGTTTACGTAGCAAGTTCTTTTTAGATTCCTAATATTTTACTGCTGTTCATTAAGATATTTTAAAATGCATTTAACTTTTGGTGTGTAGTCATTTAAGCTCTATGTAGATGAGAAGGGGCTTTAGGAATTCCAATATACTCCAAAAGATGCCTTTCTTAAACTTGGGTGGGGGTGTCAATGTTACGATGCCCGCAGAAGTAACTAGGATGGGACGCGCAGATGGTGGCAGTATCCGATATTTTTATTTGTTTATCTTATAGACTGCTGGACAAATGCAGTGTATTTTAGGCAGAACTTGCATTGATTTACCAGGCGGCACTAATGGCATCTATGTATAGAGAGTCCTAACAATACATCTGCATACACACTGATGACTAGGTACCCATTAAGGCTCTAGATTCTATACTGGTAAAATTGAAACTGGTGCAGCCTTAAGATATTAACTACATAGCACAAGGTGACCCTAGACCCTATGCTGGGTACCTGGTCATAGGAATATCGAAGGAAATGAGATGGCTGATGAGTTGGCCAAAAAAGGGCTCTGAAATGGATACTTCCGCAAAATTAGCTTATGTGAGAATTCTGAATTATGAACTTTAAAATAGAAGATTATCAGGGGCGCCTATCAAAAGGCAAGCCTCCGGTAGATCAACAAGGAAACCTGCCATATTGCGAGGCAATTGTTGAGGAGGACAAGAGAACTGCTTAATGGTAGCAGATTGATAGCAGGTATCTATAGTAGATGAGTCATTTAGCTAACTGGGCAATTGAAGACTATGCTAGTAGACTGGGAATAGTTTTTTTTAATCATGATGCCAAAAAAGCTCAGGGGATACCCTATTATGCCGTAGCATAGCCTTGGCAGGAAATGACGAAGGGGTAGAGAATTGGGGATTATTGGGCTGAGTCAAGAATGTTTGCGGCCCATAGCTAAGGAGAAAACAAATGATGGCAGAGTGTTCCACATTCGTACTGTTCTGCTTATGAAGAATTTGCTGAATTTCAGGGTACGGCCAAATTTGACTTTAAGGGTGTTAGGGTTAGATCGGGATATAGCTCGTGTGGTGCGCATAGGAAGAATTAAAAGATTTGGTCAGAGCCATAGAAGTTGCGATAGAAGAGTGATAGACAAATAGTTGCTATTGATATGTCATCGCCAAAAAGTCGGAAGGCCTTCTTTTGTACTTTGTCTAATGCGGACAATTCAGTACGTCCAGCCCCTACCCAAATAGGGGAATTCTATTCTAATCTAGGCCTGATATGAAACTTCTACATTTGCGCCAAATCTGATGGAGGAATAAAATATTTCTTGCATCTTTGCAAGAAGCCCAGGCATGTCATCATGTTTTTGCTAATACCAAAAATATGTTGTTGGATATTTCAGTGCCTAAGCTGTTAAGGGCTGGCGAGTTCGAGATATCTTCTGCATCGACGGAAATGGGTTGAGTGGGTGTTGTAGTACGTTTGAGTAATAACAGACAACAGCAATGAACGATTTCTATAGGAGCTGGAAGGATTCGAAAGAAATCGAATTCGTTCAATACATACTTTTCAAGTGCCCTGATTTGATGAATAAAAGAGGTAGGCAACTTGGTAGCTACCTCTGTTCAAATCTAGGGGAGCTGCAAATTAAAGAGCACAGATGTATCTCGAGATTACTTAGGGAAGCAGGATGAATCTAGAGCGATTGCAAAAAGGTTATCCTATTACCCCATGAGTTCAAGGGGTACAATGGACACGCTGGAGGTGAAGTAGACTGGATATTTTCGGCAGCACCTCTCTTACTTAACCGAACCTAGGAGATCGTGTAAGAGGCTGCCAAAAATCTGATGGATATATTTACTACCGAATATAATTAAAAAAAAAAGGGAAGTAAGGTATATATGTCTATGAAATATAGAAATCAGATACATACAATGGACTCTTGAAAGGAGATTCTGCAAATATGTTTGCTGTTAGGCATTCTAACAACTGAAATATCATATGCACAGAAAAACGGACTTCTATTTGTTTGCAGCTTTGTATTTCAATTTTTGCACAATTTTACACAGAAATTATTGAATTTCTCAGATGTAAAAACCAACAAAGGTTTTGAATTGAAACAAAAGTCTTAGGCTGACCAAACACCGCAGTTTTTTCTAATTGTATACTGAAAACATTTAAGCTGGAACAATCCCATTCTCACGAGCAACTGAGCCTGCATGGCCAGTTTTAGTGATATTTTATGAACATAATTTCTAGCAGCAAGGCATATTAAAATGTGTTCTGGACCATTTTCTCTCGACAAAATTCTGGTGTTCTGATTGAAAAATTACCCCCTTAATTTTTAATTCATT
The DNA here is from genome assembly GCA_963924295.1 of Dioctria rufipes. Lineage (NCBI taxonomy): Eukaryota > Metazoa > Arthropoda > Insecta > Diptera > Asilidae > Dioctria > Dioctria rufipes. The sequence goes on from OZ002742.1 coordinate 34,143,633, forward strand.
TTCTCACCCTCTTCTCTTATAAGAAAAATGTAATTCAGTATAAAGTCGTACAGCTTTGGTCCCTTGCTTCCTTTCATTGCAGAGATGTGATAAGTAATAGTTTATCGAAAAGTGTAATTTCCGTTCAACATAGTTTTGACTTGAATTTAACACCAGTATTTTAAAATAGTAATATAAGAGTCCTATTCTGTAGGAAAGACACTGCTCAAGAATGACATTCTGGTAGACGTTTGCAATTACATATAACGAATACGACTCTGATAGTCATAAGCTTATCAGCATTGATTGTTTGAAGAAGAAGATAGTTAACTTATCATAATTTATCTTCATGATCAAAATGTCCATGTCTAGAATTTTGGTAAAAACCAAGAAAATATCAAGGCGCACAGCAAACTCATATAAGGCGACGTATCAACACGTGCAACATATATCTTCAATTCTAATACAAAATTGTCGGTTCTACGCATGCTCACACTTAAATACAAAGTCCTATGACACTGGATACGAGCATAGATGGCACAAGAACTATAGATATCGCATGGTATACCAGCGCAGAGTGAAATGGGTAGTGCATTACGGAATGGACCACAACATGGTTTAGGACATGCTGAGAGCAAATGTAAGTTTTGTATACATTTGGTTGACATCCTCAACACCGCAGATGCGAGAAAATATGAATCACTCGACGAATCCAGCATTTAAATGTTTAGGTCCATTCCGGAATCCACCATCTAATCATATAAAATTGTATACTTTGCTCTGATATTGCATGCGACATCTAGATTTTATGCTATCTATGCTGCAAGTCACAAACAAAAAAATCTGTATTGGGATGGTGGTAAAATGGAAGATGTCGCATTGTGTTCCTGTTCGGCGAATTGTAAGAATACATGATAGAAAGAATTGTCTGCCAGTTGTGTGCGGTATGACTAATATTTAATTGTATACTGGCTATCTGGGATCACACTGCCGTTTGGTCAACTCGAATTCGCAATCTTGCAATTCAACAGAGTTTTGTGATTGTTTGCAGTGTATCCAATTGTGTCTAATTGGTTCACAAAATTGTATAAGTACTAAAATCTTATAATTACAAAATGCTGTATGGCAGTACCTGTTTTTTTTTTTATAGCATGGAGACGAAAAATTTCAAGCACGGATGCTAACATGGGCTTGTGGCGACGCGACATATTAGTTCGCCTGACGCCGTACAACCGCTGTAACCACAGTAAAGGAACTAGTAGAAAAAGTACGCGAAATACCTTGCTGTTGACATGAGGTTTTTAGCTAGGTAGGCTTTCTTAAATAGATGTAAAAAAAACACAAAAAAATATTAGACTAGTCTAGTCTTTCAGTTTGATTATCATGTTTTATGTTTTAATAAGCAACAATTAAAAATAAAAGAATTTCCTAGCAATAAACTTAATTAAATTTCATCGATGGCAATTCTCGATTTACTTCGACGAAATCATCTAAGAAGATCTCTGGCAGAACTCCCGAAAGTTGTTCTTTTAAATTGAAGTCATTTCTTTCAGGATTCCTCAAGATCCCCCTCCAGAGATTTCAATTTAGACACAGGCTTCTAACCTGAAGCAGAAGAAAGGTGGTGCCTGTGTTAACACCGCCGACTTCCCATGATCTATATCGGTGGGAGACCCGTCTGAGATCCTATACACCCGCACACAGGGTAGGATTATCACGCACTCAAGATTAGCAGAAGAAGTGACTTACCAAATTAATCAGGCTCCACTTCAATGTAAACTGGTACCGAGCTGAGCATATTATCTAACGCTTTCTGTGCACTGTTCGACATATAACAAGGACAACTGGACTGTCATTGGGACAGTCCTGTTTAACATATATATGCAGTCATTTCCAGTGTATTTTTCCAGCTTTTATTCCTTCTAGGGATACAGAGCCCTGTTCTTACTAAGGCAAGTACTATAAGAGTATTTGTCTATCCATTACTCATCAGTTTCAGAGCTCCCTTAAGAAGCCTCTCAAGTTGATCGTAAGAAGCCTCTCAAGTTGATCGTAAGAAGCCTATGATTTCAAGACCACATTATCTACACATTTTAACTCACTGTAGCAAGTTCAAGCATTGCTATAGGAACACAACAAGCCTTATATGGTCTTATCTTAAGACTGAACAACTACGCAAAACCTCATCATCTTGTGCAATTACGTCAGATCAACGGTTGACTCAACAACCTCCCAGATTGTTCATCCCGTTAAAATACGGCAACTGTAGAAGAATTTCTCGTTAAAAAATTGGTGGCATACCACTAAAGGCTCATTGTGCCTACACTGTAAAAAGGCACAAATTGTTGCCATAAAGTTTAGAGAAAAATCCCTATAAATGTAGATGAATATTTCCTACATTTCTAGAGTTTTGGTCCCTAAACTTTGTGGCAATAATTTGTGCCTTTTTACAGTGTACCTGCTAAGTAAGAAAAGCTATAAAAAACCGAAAGTAAGGTAAGTGGGACATACAGCGTGCGACTAAGCCACCGAGACCACCGGACGCTCTAACATAATTCAAAATTGTTCTCCAAACCTCCTTACCAACTTCATTTGTACCTTATTAAGCCTGTGTCCTTTTGATATTCTATTAAAAAAAAAAGCAACAGAATGTGAGTAGGATATGCTCATAAGAAAAAAAAATGGTCGGATGAGACATGGACAGATGCTATAATAATTCCTATAATGGCCCTTTTAGTTTTAGGTGGGCTTCCAATCATGGAATGATATATTACTCACGCATTATGGCAGCCAAATGACATGACGTTTACGAAAAATGAAAAATCTTTGTAGTTAGCAGAATGACTTTACTGTAAGTGATCGCGACCGATTTGACTCGAGTACAGACTCATCGAATCATATGTAATTTATTTACATCTCTGATCCTTTTGAATATGAGCCCATCGCAAAACTGATTTAATTTTAATTTAATTTAAATGCATTTATTTTTTATAAAGGGATGGATTGAGTTTTACTGTTTCGAGACCCATATAGAGTCTACAATCAATTTTTAACCTACTGAATTAAGTAGAGAAATAAAAGACAAGTACAGTAAGTTTGTTGGCTTATAACAGCAAATAAAAATTTCATGAAGAAATTCTAGGAGAATACTGTGTGTTTCGATCAGCAGTACAGGGTGATCTCATCAGGATAGCAATGAAACCTTGAACTGCCTGCTGTCTACACTGAATAGATGAATACATTTATTTTCTTTAAGGTAGGAATGGTGAAGTGACCACCCATAATGTAAGTAAAATTGCTTCCAAAGGGATCTACGAACTTGGCTTTCGAGTTCCTGAATTAAGCTAGACCTCTACAGTTATAGGTATTTAGTATAAATATTCAGGAATGACTAAATAACAACAACATTACCTGATTATTATGAACTTTCAGCACGATAATTCAGAGCGCAACAAAATTAACGTTTACGATAATGGGCAATACAATGTGAGAACGGATGGGGAAATGAATAATAATCCTGAAGTGAGCTAATACTACATCAAGGTTATGGGATCTGTCGAAACCTTATGAGCAGTCAAACAAACATTTTTCTTTCATCAGCTAATTGTTAATTTTGGAGATGATCATATCTGAAAACTGTCATTTTAGGTTGAGGAATATGAGAATTGTGCAATGCATGTTTCAACTACTAGAGATGAGTTTGTTTTTTTTCAATACCGTAGAAAGCAGGGTTCGATCTTATTTTAAACGATATATTTCTGGTTTCAGAGAATCTTGGTGCTTTTATCAGTTTATTGTGTGTTATATTTTCTTCAATCACAAAAGTATATATATATATTACTGTATTGCAAAATCCGATTAAAGATAGACTACCAGTCGGAGGAAAAATTTGAAATAGATGCAAACTTCATATGATAAGGTATAGGGGGCGACTATTAACTCATTGTGATTAAATGAAATGATTTAAGTTGATTGACTTCTGGGACAGTTCCATTGGTATTTATGAGGGAGTTTCGCCAAAATTCAGACTACTCACACGTTTCGCGTAAAGCATAGATTAAATCTTAAAGGTGATAAAAGAGGTCATAATAGTTATAACGGGAAGACAAAAAAATAGGACCACGTTGAAATGGCCGAGATAAATAATAAAAAAGTGACAAAACTCGAGCATACGACTACTTTTAAAAATAGCATTAATTTCAGCCTCAATTTCTAATGAAGCGAAGATTCTCGAACTGAATATCTTTATAGGGTAGTGAAACGTAGTAGCCAGCATTCAAAAACCAGAATGAATAATTACTGAAGACGAGCAGGACTATATACATAGATAGCAATTTGCTGTCCGTGGAAAGACTGCAGTCTACAACAAATTGTATGAAATCGGTTTAGAAAACGACACTCCTGTGATGATCTCCCATCAACAAATTAAGATTCATCGTAAGGATATGTACCGAATATACTTAGGCATATCTGGCTATAGGGTATATTGAAATAATCTGTAAATCAATTAAGATCACTAATAAGTGTAATCTCTTAAAAGGAATGGACTTGGTAAAGAGTGTCTATGCCAGCTAAAAATGTGAAATGCTTCACATAGATATGTAGACTGTGTGAATTTATTTTTCATCTTGTCCAATGGTGAACTCGAACTTGAAATTTTTAGAATCGGTCAGATGGAATAGAAAAATTTTTAGAAAAACTTTTTATTTTTACGATTCAAATCAAATTATTAAACGTAAACTGATCTCTCGAGCCAATCAAGTTAAGATAGGATCGACGTAAAAATGAGAAAAAATTAATTGAAATTGGAATTGGAATTCTTAGAGCCTTAACAAATTCATTGTACAGGGAGACACAAAGCCATTTTAAACTGTATAAACTAAGGGATCAGCATATGAATGAAGTCGAAGCATCCGGTGGTAATCTACCGAGTAAGTAAGTCAAGTTCTTTTATCCTTAGATATTCCTAATTCACACTTACGATTTGCAGTGACTCTTAATATTCGTAGTTGAAGTGTTGAACTGGTTTGTTCAAGGCTATCATTCCGTACATTTCTAAAGGAAAGCTACTTGTCTACGATCGGTACGTAAAAAACGGAAAGCTATTGATTGAACATGTGTTTAAGGAAAGTCACTAGTGGGAAGAACTAGTCTGCCTAGTGTGTTCCTATTAGTAATAATTAACGTAAGTTTTTAATAATCCATTTAACATCTGTAGTAGCGAATGAAGCAGTAAAACGCCAACTTGAAAAAAAAAACCAGAGCTTGTTATTCAGCTAGTCAGTCCATTGCATAACCTACAACAAGTTTTTTGTTCCTTTCGACCATAATGGCGCTCTACCGACCGAGAATTAAACAAATGACGTCACAAATTTCTGAAGTCAAACGTCTCTCAAATGTCTCAAACCATATGCAAACGTAATTTTAGGCTATAGACACGGCTGCGAAACTGAAGAATATACCGAAGCAGGTATTCTCTGTGCGCAGCCCTACACATTGACAACTATGTCACGGCTGAATTCAAGGCTATTCTTGAAGCGGGAAGGTACCTCCTCAACGCGGATAAGGCGAACAAGGACATTGCCATATGCTCGGACAGCCAAGCAGCTGTAAAGGCCTTGTCAAAACCTTATGTAATCTCCAAGTTAGTACTGGAGCGCAAAACCACCCTAAATTCCCTCTCGCTGTATAACAGGGTACTCGTTGTGTGGGTGCCAGGTCACAGCGATATTAGCGGGAACGAAAGGGCGGAAGAGCTCGTTCGTATTGGTGCAACCTAACCTCAGAAGAATCTTCCTGTACAATCGGAATTGCACCAAACATTCTTGTATTTAAAATTTCGGCCTGGGCTGACTGCTATCACAGTCACCACTGGCTGGATGGTCCCACGGGTAGAACTACACTACTAAGGAACTGTGGGGTAAACCTAACCCAAATCTGACGAAAAAGATATTGGGACTGAGCAAGCCAACTCTGAGAAAACTGGTGTCAATTCTCACTGGGCACTCTTTTCTCAGGGGTCACCTGCACAAGATGAGACTTGCTGATGATCCTATATATAGAGCATGCGGAGAAGAACCTGAAATGGTGGCTCACTTCTTATGTCACTGTCTGGCACTCTCCGGTAAGCGCTACAGATTCCTTGGCTTACACCTCCTGGAGGAACTGCATAAGGCAGGCAGGGAGAGTTGGGTCCCAATTCTGAATTTTGTTAGGGCATCCAGCTGCGACCTATGAGCTATTGCTCATAGTTCTGGAGGGTGAACAATGGGTCTTGCTGTGGCCTAAGTTCCAGAGTCTTCTCCCGCAGGACTCAACCTCTTTTCAATGCATCCAATTATAGGTTAATATCGTTATAATTTTGAAAATAAAAAGTTTGGTACTTTTCGACCATATTGGCACTTTTCGACCATATTGTGTGTGTAACACCCGATGGATATGGATATTTGGGTATGTTTTTATAAATCACCCTGTAACTTTTGAACGTTACAACCTGTGATGATGGTTTAAAATTTTATTCAAAGTGATCTGTCAAGCTCTGTATCCTAAATGTAACATTTTCTACGTTTTTTTTGGATATTTGCTCGAACATATCCAGCGAAAGTAGCTTAAAAACGTCATTCGCAAAAGATAATTGAATATTTTCTGGATTTTATTGAACTTTCTCGCTGGATATGCTTAAGAATGAATGCAAAAAACGCAGAAAGGGTTACATTTTGAGTACAGAGTAGATAGGTGATTTCGTAGTGAAGCTTTTGGGCTTCTTAAATCTGATATGAAAATTGGTCTAGATGGCGTGTTTTTAATAAAAGTTAAATAAAAAAGTCGAGCTGAAATTCTAAAATTTTTAATTTGTTGAGCTATAACTTCAAAATGGAAAAGTGAAGGGGAAAAATTTATAGACCATTTGAAAGGTCCAATAATTATCTATCTAACATTTTAAATCGTCATCATAGCGTGAAACGTCCAGAAGTTACAGGGTGATAAAAACATACCCAAACATCTTTAAGACACAGGATCTCGGAAATCGTTAGGACCCTCCTCCCTCCTTCCATCCATTCATACAATTTTTTGCTTGTCTAAGCATGACTTATCCAAAGCTTTCGGGTGTCACACTACAACCGGAATACCCTGTATAGTAGATATCTGTAGTTGCAGGGATTTGAAAATGAACTTCGAGAAAACTCATGAGCCTAGTAGAACACATGGAAAGTTTCAAATTAGATGGCTTTAAACCGATCTTTGGAGATTCCTAATTGTCGGAAATATACTTGAGACCGTAATTCATTTGGCATATAATGTGGTGAAAGCTGGTATTGTTGTGCAATAGCCAATTAGGATGCTGATATTTCAGCAGACTGTTTAGATTTTTCTTTAAGGCTGATAACAGACAGCCAGATGAAAATGATTTTCAATCTCAATGGCATCATAATATAATATTTTCAGAAAAATGTGCAGACCAAGCCTTTTCCTCAATTCCCTCAATACTGAGTGTGTAATTTTTTTCCAGAGTGAACTAAATGCCAACTTAGAACATAGAAGGAAATTTTTGAAAATTGAATCTATTTGAAATTGCCGAATTTCGAAGTGACCAATAACTACGAAGCCAACGTCCTAAAGTTCTTTGTCTGAATAATAATCGGAGGAGAGGTATGGGAACAGATGATTTAAATAGGGAAAATACATAGAAGAGATTTTTACCATTTTTCTGATCTACTGAAATCCATATGCTTAATGTAATTTTCAGTAATTATATGAAAGCGGATGTGCTCGACATTGCCTTATCTCAAATTTCAATAGGACTAAAAGGGGCCAATGTGGGTTAAATGCGCGGTGGGTTAGGGGCTTAACAGCTCCAACAATTTTGGAGTGTAAATAATATAAAATACCCGAGTTTTTTTTCTGCACTTGTTAGTGGTTATTAAGTGGTAATACTATAAGATATTCCTACTATAATTATATTATGTAAGCCGCTCTGTTTTTACCAATTCTAATATTGAATATTATGCAACGATCAAACCTAAACTACTTCCGTCATGGAGTCCTTAAATAAAGAGGAATTGACGGGATATTTGTTATTTACAAAAAGGAATTTATTGGTATTATGTCTGGATTTTGATATTAAAAATGTATTGGAACTGGGCTATTTGACATTACGCTTTGAAAACTTGGTATAAAAATTTGGTGTTGATGGTGGGTGTTTTTTTTTTGAAGAAAAAAATAAATCGTAATTAAAAGAAAGAAACTAAGTTTCGAAATCTCCTTATCTTAGCTTCCGAGTGAAGTGCATGACGGGAAAATACATTATGATGTATTGAAAATTTCCTAAGACTATCTATCTCATAAGTTTTAGATAATCAACATATGATTTCGCGCTCAAAAACTATAGGGTGATTCATAAAAATGAAGAATAGGTTTTTAGCTACAACACCAGTAGATCTCTCTAGTTGCGGGTAATGTGGGTATGGGTAATGATAGCGGCAAAATTTTTGGACACTCTGTAAATCGTCAGTATGGTGTGAATATTCTCTTATTCTAAGTTTTTTAAAAATCGACGTGGGTTGAATTATAATTTTCAAAATCCTTTTGCTAGTTATCAGTAGTACGTTGTTGAAAAACTCATAATTTCAAGTTAAGTGAGTACTTTAGTGTTGTACAATTTTTGTAAGATTTATATTTATTTTTTAAAAAAGTGTGGAGAGGTATTTAAAATCTGGATGTAGAAATTATTCAATTATTTTTAGTATGATTTTCGGTTAATCTTGAAAACAGTGTTCTAGCTTGTAAACCAATTTCTTCATTCTTTTGGAAAAATAAACGAGATCAAAACTATTCAGTAAATTTTGATCTATTTTTGTATATGAAAGTGATGTATCCTTTCTTGGTGTACGTATTTAATAATTTAATAAAAAAAAAAACAAACTCATAAATCTAGAAATGTATAGAGTATCTGCTAATCAAATTTTCAAGTATACTTAATTTCTCATCTCTGTTTTGTATTTAAATGTTTTTTTTTGTTTGTTTTCTTATATTTTATATAATTTATAAAAACACTGTATATCCACAAAAAATTTTAACTCATTTGACTTTCATTGAAAATTCTAATCAAAATTCACATCAACAAATACATATAGATAATCAATTAAAAAAAATACACATAGATAGTTAAAAAGTCCAAAGAAGAATTAATACCCATAAATATTCCTTATAATTTAAACAATAATAGAACAAAAAAGAATATTTCTATATATGTATAAAAAAAAAAAAATTAAAACATTTATGTAAGTTAAAAGCAATCCACAAAGAGCAAATTCAAAAAATTATTTTCTCAATGTTGATCCTTTTTCCAATAATTAATAATAATAATAATAATATAACAATAATTAATAATTAATAATAAATTAGACAAATTTTGCGTGGAGAAAGATGAAAGAAAATATAAAAACATCGAAAGCTCCATATGCGCGCGCATCTAAAAACGTCATTCGGTGAAAGTCTAAAATTTCCGAGGAGCGTTTTTTTTTTTTTATAACTCCATAAAATATACTTTTCCTCTACTCTTTTTCTTGAAAAGTTTTTCCAACAAACTTTACCCCTCTTGTTTTACGCATATTTTTTTTTTCACAAAATTTAAATAATATTTTTTTTTAATATATATAAAAATTGTTAAAAATTCTTAAAAAAACTTTTTTTTTTGCTTTTGTTTTGTTTAAATATTTTAAAATAACAAAAAAGCTTTTCTTTGATTGCATGGTGGAAAGGGTGAATTGGGAGCTAAATAAAATTTTATTGAAAAAATTGGGAAAGATAACAGCTCGATAATAAGTTAAAAAAAAAAGAAATAAATAAATAAAAAAATATTATGTATATTATGTTGAAAGAAAAATTAAGATAAAATATTGAAAGGGAATCTATAGATTACGTCAAGGTGTAAAAAAAGAAAATCCAAAAGGAATCTATTTTGCTAGTAACATATCCAAATTTTAGAGCAGGGGTAAGCTTTTCTTTGTCTCGTGGTTGTTTTTTTTTTGTTTTCTTTCGAAGGAGTTAATTAATAACAAAATGCACAAGCTTTCATGAAAATAAAAAAAAAACGTTCATAAATTTTACAAAATAATAGATATTCAATGCAGTCTTAAAGCCATTCTATAAAAGCTTTTGACTTTAGTTTTTAAAATGTTTTGTTGAAATGTTTTTGTTTTTGTTTTTAGAAGCATCAGAGGTTATGTTTTAGCGGTTATTGTAGAATGACGGATATAAAAGCTTGTTTTGAAGTTTTTTATTTATTTTATAATATAATATAAGTGTTAATACCTACACAAAAAATATGGTGAACATTTTGATAGTTGCATGTGAACGCTCTAACTATATGGAATAAGAACGAACTAGTGATTGGTGATTGGTAACTCTAATTACTTGAAATGTCTAAATAATGTTGAGGATTTAAGGGTTTTGTAATAATGAAGTGCGAAAATTTGTATGAATCTAGAAGTTTTCTTTTTGTACATTCGAGCAGTACTTATTATTGCTATATACACACATAATAGCGAAGATCTCAGCGTCAGTTAGGTAATGCACTACCCTGGTACACATATCATGATGAGCTCATCAATGAGCTCCTCATGAGCAATCAGATGAACGTACTGATGAAATTTATTCGTGTTTGAATCAAAAACTTATTTAAAAATGCATATACTTTGCTTCTCTTTCATGCATTATACAATATTAGATGAGCACTTCCATGAGTACATAATGAGTGTCACGATGAGCTTATTAATGAGCATAGCAATGAGTGTCACGATGAACTTATTAATGAGTATATCAATGAGTGTCATGATGAGTTCATAAATAAGAATCTGATATTACGATTAATTTCATATATTTCTCCGAATTCGACGCTGAGGCGTAAGTATATGGCCATAACGCCTTGCTCAGTATATGGGCGACGGTCTTTCCGCGGAAAAACAAATCAAAAAATTAATTTAAAATAAATATTTTAAAAATTTAAATAAATAAATCAGAAAAATTAATTCAAATTTTCCTCGTAGAAATGTCATCTGACACGGTGATGACAAGAATAAATATTTATTTATTGCTGGCTTAGTATATGGGGGGCAGTTTCATAATATCCAATAAGCCCTTGGATGAGATTTGATAAATGCTCATCAGGAGGCTCATCGGGACTTAATTTTCTATACGTTTCTTCAGGAATTGCAAACACCTTGATGCTTTTCAGTCAAATTAGTATTGGTTTACATAATAACTGCCCCTTGCGGGCAAGAGACAATGTAAAACTGTGAGCAATTTCTACTAGGGTACACTTCAAAATTCAGATTACTGAATTTAAGAAAACCGAAATATGCACAGTAAATCAAATGGGCCTAGCACAGTTCTCTGAAATTCAGTTTTTAAAGCACTGTAATTTATTAATGCTGTCATATTTTCCGATTTTCAAGATTTTGCTTGAATTGTCAGTGGCGTAGTTATCCAGGCCGAGTAGGTACAAGTTGAAAAGTTTTTGTAAAAATGTTCGAAATGGAGAAATTTATTGCGGGTATCGAGAAGAGTGCGTCGCGATATTAAGGACAAAGCTTGGGATGAAGTTGGTAAGGGAGTCATTGAAAGATGACATGATTTAAATTCCGATGAGAAACAAAAACAAAGTAAGCGAAGACCAATATTTTTTTGTTTTTTTATTGATATAATTATAAAGAGCAGTAGTTCTTGAGAATGTAAAATACTTTGACGGCATTCTACATTGATGGTTCCTCTTGTAAAATATTCTTTATTTACTTTGCATTCAATCCTATCAACTAAATCATTAAAACTGGAAAATTATTATTGAATGAATAATTGAAAAAAAAAATTTCTGAATGATTTTTCAATTTCGCTTAAAGTTTGTGAAATTCTCCATCTACATTTCGATTTAGGTTTAATGGATGTATCCAATATGTTTAATTTCTATACTTAATATTGTTGTCAACTAACATTTCGATACAAGCAAGCTCTTCTCATTTGTAAAATTTAATGTGTCAATTTTTATTAACAACATCAATAAATTTTACGACTAATAATACAAGCTGGGTTTCAAACCACAATGAAAATCTCTACGCCACTGGACAATTTAAAATTCAATTTTGAGATTCAGTAAAACTGTGTCATGTCATACTGAAATTGAAATTCAATAAACTGAAATTAAGGTAAATGTGATATCAGACATAAAGTGAGCCGATGTTACTTGAGCTATGTTGAATAAAAGGATGGTTCGAAAAATTTAGTATTTCATTTCAGGGATAACGAATATTTTTAAAACATTAAATGGAGAAAATGTGTACACCTTCTAAATGAGGACTTCTAGGGGAGGGTATGGGGGCAATTTTTGTCTATCTCAACTAAAACTGAAGGAGCACATTGGCATAGTTTATTGTATGTTAATCCTGGACTCTCTGTATGTATATAACAGACCGGATACTGGCTTAAAAAAAAAATATCGTATTGGAGGAACTATAAAAAAAGTGACACAAAATAGCAAATGGAGCTGCAAATTAGCTTGTTGAAAATCTAAATCTAATTCACAGCGCAAGTAAAAGAATGTGGTATTCGATGACAGCATACAATTTACAGATTATTTGTTTTATATACGTACATACAAAACTAATAATATTTTATCGATCATGTGGGTTGGCATGATTTCAGAATAGCGCAAAAATTTAAACGTTCCCGATTATATGCAGGCAGTTAGATACCTGGCATCAAAACAACTGCAAAATTATCTCTTCTAAAATATGTTTATAGAATTATGATGGAACACAAAAATATTCCGCATAGTCTGCACTAACCATCGAAATCATGAAATTAGATAATGCGGCATAATGGTACATCCATTTCGATATACGCGAAGCAACAATCACTTCATCTCGAATGGAATGGAAAAAAAAAAAAAAATAATAAATAAAATGGGAAACAAGCCCGACCGGGCACACTGAATAATATGCCACAATGCTAATAGAAGATATGAAACCACTGCAGGGATCCATTATGTAGATGAGAGTTGGCCTAAATTAAATCCATAAATCGACTGGAAGTTAGGGGTGGCGGCTCATAATGACCATCAGGATCAGGACATTTAGAATTGCACACGGGTGCATCATTTCTAACCCACTTTTCCCTGTCTACTATACATACTATATTGTATTGTACTGATATGTTTGTATGGTGGACGTATACAGTGCACTTCAAATCACATATTCATTTGCCATGCCAATGGATCCATCCAAATGCATGCAGGACAACTGCAGGCAATTCAAATTGCCAGGCTTTAACCTGTTTAATAGACTTCCATCCATAGTCAATAATGGGGTCAATCAGGAGGACAATGTTTGAAACTTAGCCACTAGAAGTATGGTTTTGTTGTAATCTTATTCTCATTCTGTGTATGAATTATTGAAATTACTACACACACACACACGCATAATGAGTAGCTTATTTTGCCTACGGAAATTTATGAAGTTGAAAGTGAAATTTGAGCTTGATGAATTTCAAAAGAAGAATTTGTTTTTTTTTTTTGCAATTTCGATCATCGAAATGATTTTAAGTATGGGAAGAGGCTCAGAAATAAAAACGTTGCAAAAAAACAACAACAATTTTTAAGCACTCATTTACCACAGCTGTCGGAGTGCATTAGAGCAGAGAGTTGTGTGGAGCTCGAAATTTAACCAAAGCGCCAAGGTTCACTGAACCCCCCATCTACCATAGTCGACTTGGGCCATCCGAAAACCCAGCTCCTTAATAATTCTGTCATCCGTAACAGACAAAGACAACCGAGGAGGCTCCTCACTATACTTTTCGTGTTGGTAGGAGTTATATGCGCCAGGTAATTGTAAGTAAGCGTGCAAGTAACATTGAAAGTCTAGCGCGGGATATTCTCTGGCAGCCGCCAAACAGGTGTGCACGTACCCATAGAAAAGGTAAATCGGACCCGAATTGAGGTATGGTTTGGGTTATAGTTGGGAGTAGTAGGAGGCTTATACTACAAAGCAAGTTAACAAGCTCTCTCTACTCTTGGTGTTTTGTATATGTTCTGCCCGAAAGCTCAAAAAAGCACACGATCAGATGGCAATGACGAAGTGGTTAGAGTACCCAGAAATCATCGTATGTATGTATGTACATACCTATATGGTAGGTATGCAATAAGCGATATACTCCCTGGTAAACGTTCGTACTTTGCTGCATCATGGACATGACAGTGTATATACTCCCTCCACTATATACATATATATATATAGACTAGGAGCCTCGACGTGTGATGGGCTAGTTTCGGGGGTGGTTCAGTTACGTTTTGCCGCTGCCGTACTGTTTAATGAAATAGCCGACTCTCCCGCCCCCCAGCCAACAACGTATAGTCATCAGAATTACGAAAGACGAGGCACCGAGGCGCACACAAAAAAAAAAGCGAAAAAAAAAACAGAAAGCGAAAGGTGCGGAAGAGGTGGTTTAATGCACACACAGCAGATGATTTTGAAGCTGCAAGAGGCACGTATAATGTCTGGTCTTCAATTTAAGGATAGTGTGTGCAGAGTTCTGTTTGTGTCCTTCGTCTTCTTGTTATTCTCCTACAGAGCTACTTGCATTTGGTTCTGTTGTTGTTTCTGTTCGATATTGAGAAAAGTTTGCAGGCGAGTGGTGCCTGAAGGTGGGAAGCCTGCCTCATCCTATTCCTGGAATAGTATATTCTGTAGACTGACTCGTCGTATGCGCTTGTAAATGTCCTAGTATCATGAATTCGGCCAGACAGGATCGATACTAACGGAATATACGACGTTCTGTTCACTTTCTGTGCTGCCTTTTGCAGCAAATACACAATATTCATTTAGAGAGGATGGATTAGGTGGAGGCCACCCGAGAGATCTAAATTGGACGGTTGATGAGTAATTTCGAATATTTTAGTATATAGACTTGGTCTTGGTCTGACATTAAAATCCTCTTCAGAATTCAACTTTAGTTAACTTTACGTTTCATCTACAAGGAGAACTGCCAACCAATATTTATGCCTTGAAGGATACAAAGTTGTATAGGTATTCTAAAACCGCTACCACCCCATCCAATTATACCGTAGGATAGGAACTAGTGCTACCCACACTACTTCCATTCATTACGATTCCACCCAACACTCTTCCGAACCTGGTGGAGATTTTTTTGAAATTTAAATTGGAAACTTATTTGCGAATATAACATAGATTCACTCCAACTCCACTCCATCTTTTCATCTATATTTGTCCATTCTGTCGTTACCGTGAACGTGCTTTGTTCTTTGCCATTAGATGTCCACTAGGGATTTGTGGAAATCAACTCTCACTACACTGCACTAGGACATGAGAGGAAAGTTTCGAATCATACATAGTATAGGTACTCGTACTATACATACGATTGCAGTATGCAACTGTCTCATCAACTCTCATACATTTTAGCTTGACATGACATTTAGATAGGAAAAAAAAAAAATTAACTCCAAATAGAAAATAAAAAATTCATGAAAATTCCAAAGCCGCGCGCCATTGGGGAAATTGTTAAGTTCGTTGATGATATAAAGTTTAACAGTGAAAGACCGAAATAAAAAGACGTCTCCCTTCTCTGTCTGTCCTGTCCGCAACTCAATGAATTGTTATACCGAGAGTTGAGCAAATGAAATACTTTATGCATGGTATGCATCTACCTGTCATGGATATTGCGATTTCGGTTCATAGTTCATTCTGGATATGGCACATCTATTGTGCTCCTAAAATAGTTTCCTCCATCATAAACTATTACATAGTAAATGTGTAGCTTTAGCTGGTTCTAATTTTTTGATGTGTACCAATTTTGAGTATCTGTCTGTACCTGCCTTTCTACATACATTTACTGAAGGACAAGAATAAAAATTGATAACAGGAATTCATGTGGAATTTTCAAATTCTATTAAACGTTCAAATAAACCTGATTTCAATATTGAAACTGAATTGAAAGCTGTCAGAATGAATGAGAGATTCCATTAGCGTTCTTCGAAACGAATGGAATAAATAGAGACTGATTGCAATAAAATTTTGGGCTTAAATAATTTTATTATTTGAAGTTTGAGTGGAGTCAGTCGGTCTTTAAGCTCCATTTAAAATAAAGTCAAGAGTTATAGTAAGTTAGTTTAGTAAGTGGTAGTGGGTTACATATCATCATCATAAAACCCTTGATGGGACATGTGGCGATTGTAGGTTTTCTTCTTCTTCTTATATCTAGAAAGGTCTAAATCTAAGGTAGAATCTATAAAAATTTCAAATTGGATCTGAACCGGTCCACATTATATTAGGGAGGAAAGTCTGAGAGAAATTGCTTGTTGTATGGGATGGGGACCAGGTGACAGGGTTGATAAGTATGAATTACTTGATCTCATTTGTTAATATCCAGATATCCGGATACCCGGATTTGCAAACTATCCGATACCTGAAATCCGGATCCGAAGTATTTGGATCCAAAATATCCGGATCTGGATCCAAAATATCCGGATCTGGATCCGAACTATCCGGATCTGGATCCGAACTATCCGGATCCCGACTAAGCAAAAAAAAATTTCATCCAATTGAAACGCTTCATTGGGAATGTATAAATTTCATGATATTTCCATGATATCTGTAATCTGAAGGAAATTTTGAAAGCTTTTTGCTTAGTATGGATCCGGATAGTTCGAAAACAGATCTGGATAGTTCGGAAACAGATCCGGACAGTTTGGAATCGGATCCTAATTATTCTGGATAATCCGGATAGAAAATTATACGGATACTTAAAGCTTTAGTCTGGAATTGCAATTGTTGCACTAACAAGTAGGGGGGGGGGCAAGACTTAAGTTTTAAAGTGGTAGTTTCTATTAGCAGTAGCAGTAGTACCTACTATTGCCTAACAAGTTTTTATTAATTTAAATGGAATAAATTTAAAGCTTTCACCAAAGTTCTTGTTTCTATGAAATTCTAAAATTTTCGAAAATTATACAGTTTTGTGTGGATCAATTTTATCGATATCCTTGACAAATGCTATTAATTATATCTACCGACCTGCCATTTTGACAATTTACTCTGCTCGACTGACCATTTTCCTAAGTATACAACAAAAAAAATGTTTTGTATGGAAATCCTACGAAAGGGTTACTCGATTTAGTAAATTTCTAAAATTTCATCTGAACTTGTAAATTTCAGGTCTCTCTCACATAAGTATGCTGCATGTAGGTGTAAAATCGATATTTTTGTACAGCAACCTTGCGAAGGATTCGCCGATTTTCAAACTAACAATTTTTACATATATATAGGACATACATGGTCTCAGGTCTCTAGATGAATGCGTCCCTTTAACTAATATTCGAATAGGAATAATAGAAAACTAAATTTATGTATGGAAATTTTATTTACATTATTGTAAAATATTTTGACAAACGATTAGACAAATCTTAGTGTTGGTATCTATTTAGGGCCGAAGTTATATGTATATGTATTCGAATTGAGTGGGAGTTTAAGGTAGACTTGAAAGTATCCTAATAATTTACTATCCGGATTATTTGGAATAATTAGGATCCGATTCCTCAAATCCTAGTATCCGGATTAGAACTATCCGGATCCAGAATCGAACTATCCGGATCCAGACTAAGCAAAATAAGTTCAAAATTTCCTCCAGATTGTATTGTTTCATTGGGAAAATATAAGTTTCATGACATTTCCATTTTCGCAATGAAACAATACAATTTGTAAGACATTTTGAAGTTTTTTTGCTTAGGCTGGACACAGTATATTTATGTAGTAGAATAGCTTAGTACAAAATGCTGAAAAGTGAATTTTAGAGTTTTAATTTAAAAAAAAAAACCTCAAAATTTCTCCCATAAGACGGAACTATTAAGTATGATACGCAAGTAAAATGGGCGAATAGTAGCTAGTTGCACAATCTCGGAAAAACTACAAAGCTACAAATTTATTGTTCCCTAAACTAAACAGCTGTTTGACCGTAAACTGGACAGTGTAATATGCAAAATTGCTGTAATTATGTCTATCACTCTTTGACATTTCTATCAAGTCGAATGATATGGTAAGTTGAACAGAAATAGTTTTGCTTGTCATTTTGCGCCTTTTACTTTAGTACAGGTTTATGCAAACTATAAGTTCTCTTTTTTACACTTTCGATTTACAAAGGAACATTTGTATTAAAAATTGGATTCGGATAGTTCGAATCCTGATATCAAGAATCGTATAGTTCGCAATTCCGGATATTTGGATATTAGCAAATCTGGATCCAATTTCCAACTTTAATTTAATGCTGAATGTTTTGAGCATACTCGTTGTTTAGTCACGAGACTTTCTTGACTCTATGTATACAATGCAAGGAGTTAACTCAACATATCCATGGTAAAACTACTTTTTACAAGTTCAGTATATAATTCAAGAATCAGATGGCTCCTAGTTCATTGAATTGACGATTCGAGAAAGAACATCGGTTTTTCTTTCTGATTTTTCCTTTACATTCGGTTAAATGAGTCCCGGTCTCAAGGTACAGATTTTAGTTTTGAATAAATTTAAATTCCCGAAACTCAAAGCACTAAACCAGCTAGCAGTGGTAAGCTGACAAGGCAAGATCAAGATTGATCTAGTACATTTTGGAAAATCTAGTACAGAATCGAATTCCTTAGATTCTGAGAAGAAGTTTGAGTAAGCAGACTTCTATATTCGGAGGTTTAAATGGCCATCCCCATACTAACTTTTTAGTATTTTCCTCTTTTTTATTCGAACTGAGGTACTAGGTTTTTCGCATCTTATATCGACTCTAACTCGGTAGGGTTATATCCGATCGGAAAACGGGTTTCACTGTTCGCCTCGGAATTTTCTATGAATACCTTAAGGGTGGGGGTAGGAACCCCCGGCGGGGGGGGGAGTGCTTTCAAGATCGCATGGTGCATATCAAATTAAAGGTTTCGTCAAGTACTATAGGGTGACCAATTCAGAAAACTTTCTCGGGACGTTTTTGCCGCCGGAAAACTCATTTTTAAGTACTTTAAGTACTACAATTCGAATAAATTTTTGCAGTTTTTTCTTCCATAGACATTACTGCTCTGCTATGAACATTTTCTCATATTAAGAAACATTGTGTTAACAGTAATAGTAAGCTTTTCATAGTATTTGGCAGATCTCGTAGGTGGTATACTTACTTTAATCACAATAACGTCTGTGAGTGGACCCAGAGTTACCGGATCAAAAATTGAAAAACGGACAGACGCTAAAGCTGTTGGTCGTACTTACATTTAGCATATTTATAAAAGGCCCTTTCGAGCTTCATAGAGGCAGACATTGAAACTATTGAAGCGTACTCAACGCCTTCCCAGCTGACTATAGTATGGATCATCCCTTTTACACAGGTTTTCTCATTATCTTTTTTTTTATTTTTCCATGCTTTAAAATCCCCTTTGGATTACATTCAAATGACTTACTTCGGGGTTTTCTTCGACTTTTCTAGGTTGGTACTAATTCTTGGTATGCAATTGACCAGAGATCTATTTATATTGATTTGCTAGAATTTATATCATGAACACTTGCTTATCCTACATAACTCTGCATGCGAATAGCAATGCATCATTAATGTAGTATGACCAGAAAAAGTACAGGTCTCTCTTATATGATACCGCGGCTTATAAGGCTCTTAATCGTAGAAAATGAAGAAGAAATTGTATTGAGTACAGCTAAATGCAACCTCAACAGAAAATCAATTACAGAAACCAAAATGGAAGATTACTTATGAAATTGGATAAATGTCTTATAATTGTGTCCAGAAAATATTCTCTAGTCACTTTGGGAACTCCGACACGTTAGGATTTCTTTAGTGGTAGGATCTGCAGAGTCTGAGAAAAGGAGATGTATCGATGGATTAAAAATGGCTTACCGCTCTATTAGGTCCATTATGCACTCTTAATAATTAACAAGTGATTAGCCTACAAAATGTGTTTCTAGTGTTTTCTGTTTCAACATGTAGTTCATTGAAATTGTATCTCTTAACAGAGATACTGAACAAGCAAGTGGCAGAGAAAGTCAGCTCCATCCTGTGTAGATGTTCTCTTAGAGAAAAATATCCAGTGACACAGTTCTTTTGTTGCTTTGCTTGGGTATCGAGCCAAAGTCAATTGTGCTGATTGTCAGTTTAAGCCAGAATGCTGAATGTTAGGTATCTTGAAGCAATTCTGATTGCAAAGGAAAAAGCCTCTAGTTTTGCTTCAAGTAGTGTGAGATTTTCTATATTGTTATGACCTGGCACTAATAAAACAAGACTGTGAGAAAGGACGATTTTATGGTTCATTACCAATTTCGAGGTGACACAAGGTTTTATTCTCTTATTTTTGATACTACTATAGAATTCTGGAGGTATTTATACCAAATCCGAGAAGAGGGATATCTTTCTGCTATTTTATCTATACCATAACATAACATAAAGAATAGCTTTGACTTTGAGTTTGGTGTTATTTTCAAGACGTACACCAAGGTCTTCATAACAGATGCACGATCCAGAGTTTTTTTTCCCAATTTAGAGTCGGCTATATCTGGTATGTTAAGAGCTGCAGTACAATATGTGATTTCTATTCTGCACAAGATGGAGTTGCTATCTTGAATAGTAACAAAGAGATTGTCACTGTCAGTGTCTGAGAATAATTTTTTAATGTAAGTCACTATTTAAGTTGGTAGCAGATCCCATTTTACAATAGTTGACTTGAAGCTACCTGTTACTAAGATTACCAGCATGTACCGTGCTTTCTCCGACTCTGCCACTGACATATGGCTGAAGGTAAAGCGGTCGTAGTTTATACGACAAAATTTGCTGCCCTGTGTGACCTGAATGAGTGTACGACACCTATTTGACGATAGCGCGTTCGACACTAGAAGGAAAGTGAAAGGACGAGCAATGCTTGCTACTTTTTGGGCGAGCTGTCAAGAAGAAAAGTGATTTTTTTTTTTAAGAAGAAAGAAAATTCAATCTTTTTTTTAGAGTTATCGGGAGTGTATCTGACAAAATTTGTCGATAAAGGGACATTGTACAAACTAGATGTCCACAATGTCATAGGAGATATGGCAGCAGAACACATTCCATCTAAGTCATCGTACTAACTACAAGGTAAGTGGTGTAAGGGTCCCTTTAGGACCGACTACGTGCGGTGCATTGTTGTCTAGGCATGATATTTTTTGGATATGTTGTGTGACAGCGGCAGGTAGCTGAGGAGAACTACCGTGCCGCACTGCATTCAACGCTGCTCACAACAGAGTGAGTAGTCTGGACTTTTTGTCCAAAGCCACACATATGCTACCAAGATGGCGGACTGATGTTCTACTAAGACCTGTCTCAGTCGAATTCATTGAAATATACTGCTTCAGTTTTATTTACAATAGCAACAACACGTGAACTTGTGATTGGTCTACTTGTTACTGACTTTTAATTTCATATCTCATATATAGATGTCACTTTTCTTATATTTTTGTAGTTTTTTTTTTTAATTAAATATCAGAAATTTTCTTGAATTATTAAGGTAACGAATTCAATTGAATTCAATTGAATATCAAATAAATTCCAATTATGTTGGGAAATAAGCATTAAGTCCTAGCGATATGTAACCAAAGATTAGCATCAATATTGGAAGACTTTTACTTACTTCACAAATAGATGTCGCCCTGGTGGGATTTTTTTCTCTTTCTTATGCATTTTATGCTGTCATTGAAAATGCTCTTCACACATGTTACCGCAGGAATTTTCTTCACTGAAGAAGTGAACACAGCAATTATAAGTGCTAGCGATGTCATTCTAGCTAAAGTTTCCAAATTAAATTGTACAAACCTTCTTTGTTTTAATGAAAATGGGGGTGTGGGGGTGGCTAGGCATACATTCACATACGTATGTACATTGTGTGTCAAAATTCAAGCTAATGAAATCAATCAGGAAAAGTAAGCAGCATCAATTCTCTCCAAACTAATATTTTCACTCAACTTTTTGAATGATGACTCTATCGTGTATCATAACTACCAATGCTTTTATTTCCTTTGATATTTGTACATATACATACATATGTACATAACTTATGTATACTAGAGGGAAAATATTTGTTGTTTTAAAAAAATATTTCTGTCAGGTAAAATCCATGTTTTGCTTCATTAAAAATTTCCTATTCACAAATTTCGAGATGAATTTAGTATTTTCGCTTAGACCTATTATGGTCGTTCATAACAGCGGAAACCCACGAAATCTGCATTTACGGCTTTTTATAGAAAAAAAAAATATTCCTTTTGATTCTGATGTCGACCAGGTGAAGCGCGCAAAGCATTATATATGCATTTGGTGTGTAGTTGGTAGGTTGGTTTATCCTCTTTGTCGAAATAGTCCGTTGAACCTGCCGTCACCTCCATCCTCCAACATCATATTTCCATTCAACCACTCAACCCGCCTACCCACGAACCCCATCATCCACCTTACGCACACTTCACGCTTTTACGACCTTCGATCAGAATTTATACCCAGAAGGAAATACGGCGACGACGATGGCAAAATCTTTTTTTTTTCCTCGACGTTTTTACTCTAGCCCAGGACGACTGCCAGGACGAGAGACAATAGCTCCTGTGCGAACTACAGTGCGAGTATGCGGCTGACATTTCTGCCAAATATACAAAAATTAAAAAATAAAAGATAGAAAATATAATGAACGCCGCAGATATTTATACGTAGAGATATAGTGGAATAGACGATGGGGTTGGTGCTGCTGCTGCTGCTGCTGCTGCATGGGTGGTTGCACCACGAAATTTGAGGATTGATGTAGTAGAAGGCCCGCGCGACTGTTGATGGGCTCATTTCAAAATAGAACCGTCGACACGAGAAAAAAAAAACGAAAAAAAACCGCGAAAAAAAACGCGAAGCTTTACCAAATGAAAAAAAGGCTTGCGAAAAACAAAATTTTTTTTTTTCATCTTTTTTGCTAGTCGGGTGCGTCGGTGGATTAATTAAAATATCACGAATTTGCACTCTGGTTTTAATTAGCAAGGGCGTACAGGAGGGGTCTGTGTCATTCCAGGCCCGGCCCGTTGCGACTTCCAGATCAGACTTGTGCTACTGGCGAAAAAGTGTGGCGACGACGGCAGCAGCAGCTCACATACATATACCATTCTCTTCCATTTTAGTTATTTTCTTCTACGTACCCTTCGCAGGATTCTATCCTGTTTTTTTCCCTCGCTTTTTTGTGTGTGCTGTTTTTTTTCTACTAGAACCTCGAAGAACGTAGTTTGATGGTTCATGTCTGGCTGGATGAACACAATCTCCAAAAAGGATGTCTGGAGTGGGCGGGTAGTGGGCAGGCTGTTGCCCGAATGAATGCCTGGTTGGCTGATTTCGTTTATTTAAGCACTTTCCGTATATTCCGATAGAACAAAACACAAGAAAAAAGAAGAAATTTGTATGCGATTATCTATATACGGTGAAAACAGTGAGACGAAAATATAGAGATGGTTCAAAGAACTTGTGCACTGCAATTTATTCAGGTTGTTGTAACAAAATGTGCTGGCATTAATGGAATCGGTAAGTATAGCGAGTATTTACCTTATAGACGAACTCAACTGACTATTTCTAGCAAATAATTGATCAAATGAATCGAACTTTTTCCAACCATTCATTCAACTGTGGAGAGAGTCCTTTTTTTTTTCTTCTTTGTTCTAATGAAGTTTTCTATTATTCAGAAGGAGTGAGATTGATGGGGAGAACTTTGTTGGTAGATCAAACAACGTTCTGAATATGCATCATCATGGACATAGGATAATTTTAATTTTACTTTTGAAATGAACAGAAATGTGTTATGATTTTAAAATTGAATTTAATTCGAAATTTTTATTTTTTTTTTAGTTTTATGCAATAAAAATAGAAAAAGGTTTGTTCTATGACTTGTTAATAGAGTTCGAGATAGAGTTCAAATTTTGTAATTCTATTTGCGAGCCATACTAACTCCAGGTCATAAAGGCGATGTAGTATGCCATGTAATTACACACACACACATACACACTAGATTTAATATTTACTGGAAAATATCCTGGTAGAAATTGCTCACAGTTTTATCTTTGCTCTTGCCACACATCCCTGAGAAAAAAATTGGACGAAATTCCGCCGTAGGAAAATGAATTCGAAATAGAGGAAACATTCGTAGCTCGAAATCTCTTCGATTTTTTTTTAACATAAATGAAGTTTTAGCAACATGTCCGAATTTGTGAGAATTCGAATAGATGAATCGCTTGTAGGTCGACATCTATTAAATTTTGTGACCATAAATAACGTTTTCAAGCATATGTCGAAATTTCCGAGGATTCGAAACAGTTGCATCGCTTTTGGTCGAAATTTCTTTCATTTGTTTGTTCTATACGAAGTTAGCTACGATTTGACTCATATGAATATCCGAGGAATTTGTTAAAACGCAAATATTCATGAAATTGTTCTTCGCCGGCATCCTAAGTTGAGATTTTATTGATTGAAGTGCAAAGTGAAGTTTTACTACGGTGAGTATTTATTATTTATCTATTCAATATGGATTTACTTGCTATTTGCAAAATGCTTTGCAAGAGAAGGCGATACCAGATCGTATTGTTAAAATACATCAAATCCAAAGCGAACACATACAAGAATTTCGAAAGCACGTCGCAAGCGAATTCGATTTCGAAGATTAACTTCACCTAGTCGAATTGATTTATTTCGAATTCAGTAGAGTACAATTGGTGTACATGCCGAGATAATGAATTATACCTAAATATATGACTCAAATAAAAACAATGCTGGATGAACATCTGACCAGAAAGAAGATAAGGTCTGGTAAAAATAGTGTCTGAAATTGTGACAGGTGATGAAATTTGGATATTATCCATAAGGTAAGCGACAATCAAAGCATGGATCCTCCCAAGTGAAGATAAATTAACCAGAGTAAAGTAGGTTGGTACGTAGGGACCATTGGTAAGAAATTCATTAGAGTTTTGCTATGTAAAAAAATTCATTTAGTCAATATGAAAATAGACCGAGTTTGCTGCCAAATTCGCAGCTCGAGAATTGAGTGAAAAAAAAAACTCTTTACAAACGAAAAATCTTTGAAAAAGAAATTTCTTTTGCAAAAGAGAGCGTTTCGTATTAGCAAGAACCGTATACTCATCAGTACGGCTTGGCTTCTCCCTGCCATATATTTCAAGTAAATACTTAATATTTCGCCTAAAATATAATTCACATTTAAAAATTATTTTAAGTGCATATATGATATCAGTTTGGCTGTTACTTTGGCGTATACGGCAGGCAGGAAACAAGCCGTACTGATGAGTATGCGGTTTCTGCCGATACGAAACGCCCTCTCTTGTAAAAGAAATTTCTTTTTCAAAGATTTTTCGTTTCTGAAGATTTTTTTTTTTCAAGAAAATCATTGCTTCATTCTTCGGATTTACAAATCTGACATGTTGCCACAGTTCTACCAGAAGATCATTGTAGGATTGATGCTAAATCGTACATTACAATTTATTTGTCAAATTTTTGTTTCTTGTTTTTTGTTGATCAAAACTGAGTCAAAACTAACAAGGGGAGTAAATTCTTTTGCATCATGACAATGAACCATACCACACAAGTTATTGAACTATTCAGTTTCTGACCACTGTGAGAGTGGAATTGATGGGACTTAGTACTTTGTGATTTGTTTTAATTCCATTTTACAAGAATTGGATATTGGAATCCTATGATTTTTGTTTTTTTTCCAAGGTGACTCAGGAACGATGACCTTAATACTTTTAGAATTGGTTAAAATGTCTGCAAAAATGTGTAAAAAGTACTTAAGGGTGAATATTTGGAAAAACAAAACAATTAAAAAAAAAAATAGAATAATTCGGAAATATTCTTTGCCACTTCGCAAAACTTAAGTGGAAACTTCCGAACAGAGAGATTGGAGATATATTCGTCAGGAATATAATTTCATAGTAGTACGTAAGATATTTGATATTTACGTATTATTTTAAAGGTTGAAACTTCGCCGTAATAATATACTTTTGCAAATATAATCTTCCAAATACTTTGTACCTTCAAGGTGAGAATTAACTAAAATTTTCCTCGATAAGTCTGAAATCGTAACAAAAAAAAAAAAAAAACACATTTTGTTGAGAATCCTATTAATGGAAAGTATCGCGAGAAAATTGGCATAAAAAATATATTAATTTTCATTAAAATTTTACTATAACTTTTTATATATGATTACGAGTAAGGTCTGCCTATGTAGACGTAACATTTTTCCAGAATTGGAAGTTTTTAAATTTCCTTTGCCCCTTTCCATAACTATCAAAATATTTCACCAAATTTCTCTTTTGGTTTTAAAAAACGCAATAACCACTTTAAACATTTCTCTGAGCTTCTACACAAATATCCTTGTAATACCTAATTAGAAAAAAAAAAAAAACAATTTTTTTTCTTTCGATTTGAAATGGTTTCATTAGCGTTATACATATTTAAAAAAAAATAGCATGCAACACTGAGGCATGCTGAAAAAATTGTAAAAAATCTTTCGCAGATCTAATTTAATTTAATGTCGTTGCTTAAAAATGGCGCTAGAAACGTAAGCGCCACTATATATCTCGCATTAAAGCATGCAACTTAATTCTAGGCAATAGGAGAAGTCACAAAAATTAAAAAAAAAAATTAAAAGCAAAAAATAACATCAAAAGCTTAGAAATACTTATTAGAAAAAAAAAATGGAAGCTTACCGAATCATGTGAATGGCGGTAGTCCATTGAGTCGCCTGCTGATTTTTCATCGTTCCGTTCCCAGTCAATTTCTTTTTTCAAAGACTAAAAAAAAAAAAGAAGAAGAAAAAATGAATAAAAATTTCTATTAGTATATAACAATAATTAATTAAAAACAAAATAAAATAAAATTTTACCAATGGCACTGATTGTACAGGCCCTAGTCCCGACGGTCCAGCCACCGGTTCTGATGACATTATTGGGCTAGAGATTCCACTACTCGTTGCCGTGTGCGTTATTGTAGTTGATAGACCGCCACCGCCTCTCGATGATGGTCTAGCGAGGTCTGAAGGTATTGAAGATGAACTAGATGAATTAGCAGGTGGAACAACAACAGATTGAGGCGCCGATTGTAAACTACCAACACCAACACCACCACCACTACCACCACATCCACCGATATTTCCTGTACCTAAACACGAAGGATTAAGGGTCATATTTAGGCCAATATCATTTGAAATAGTTATATCGTCCGCGGAATTGGGTCTTTCGCCCGGTGAATGTAATTCATCATTATTATTAATAGGTGTTCGAGCCGCATCTAAATCACGATTACTATTATTTAGACACCTTCGCTGGTACAAATCTAAAGGGGCTGGGGATGATTGTAGCAGTCTTTTTGGTGGTGATGGGCTGCATCGATCTGTCTCCCTTTTCAACGTTGAATTGGTATTTAACGTTGTTGTTGTTGAATTTGATGACTGTGACCCGATTGAGCCAGATGCACCGGTCGCTTCAAGTGGTGTTTCACATGAAGATGGCTTTGGCTGTGAATGAGGTCTTAACCTATCTGGCTCACGTTCTGGTTCCCGTAGAGCTGTACTTTGATTTGTCATTTCTGCTAATCCTTTTACCTGAAATAATGAAAGTTTTGTTTTTTTTTTATATTATAACATTAATATGGTAATATTATTCATAACATGTTTTTTTCTTATACTTTTTAATTCTTGATTTGAATGTTTTTTTTTTTTGTTTAGTCTGCGTATTAATTGCGAAATTTATTGGGGAACCAATATTTTTAGATAATTTATTTAGAATACAGTTTTTCTATAGAAAAAAAAAAATAAAATGTATTTTGTGATTTATTTTATTATGCAAAGGCCATTTTTCTTTTTGCCGGTTAGCGTTTAGGTAATTAAAAGAAAAAAAATCTTGGACGTTGTAAATTAATTTTTTATTTCACGTTAACGCTTCATTTATGGGCTGATGAAATGTTTTTTTCTAAACATACTTACACTCAGTGCAAGAGTGATTGTTAAATTAGTCCAGTCAATAGGGGTCTTTGCCCTACAAAAGTTGGGGTAGAAATAATTTTTATATATGTTATTTAGTTTCGGACCTTAATGAAAAATCCAAGTTTTCGACCTTAGCGGCGGTCAGCGTGTTCGCCATCTTGGATTAAAAGTACAAAGAATTACTTTTTTCAAAATAATTCCTCCTAAACGTTTCATCCTATGACAAAACTGTAAAAAGGAAGACGAAATTCTCTATATTTTTTGTATACAAACTTTTTTTCTAAGTCTGATGTGTAACAACAGCGACGAAAACGACTGTAATTTAGTTCAAGTAAACTCCCATTCTAATTTTAGATTTAGTATTTTTAAGTGTGAATTATTTTGTGATGTCAATGAAGTTTTAAGTCCCCTTTTTAGGTCTGATCTACACCATAAACCTATTACCATTAATATTAACTTCTATAATTTTGCGTATTCAAGTATAACTAACATTTTTGTTTCTTAAAGCTGATGATAAGAAATTAAATGAATTCTTTATGTAAATCCAATGGAATGATTTGTTAGATTTTGAACAAGTATACGATTTGAATGCATTGTACATACAATTTTTGAATGTGGTTCATACAGGCATTAACAGCTTTGTACGTATTTCTAAAAGATTAGAAAACAAGCATCCTCCATGGTTTAATCGGGGACTTCTAAGGTTAAAAAATGCAAAGAATAAGACATAAATTGTTTATAGCAAACAATACTTCAGAAAATGCATCTAATTTGAAACGTCTAAAGGAGGAATATGAATTTTTACATAGGTACCTTTTTAAGAAATACGTTTGGTCTGCTGAAAGAAATATCAAAGCTAACAGTAAAGCTTTTTAGACATTTATTAAAAATTAGAGATATACTTTTGGATTTCCTAATCAAATGCAACTTGATAATGTGATCTCAAACAATTTACAAGAAAGCTGTAACTTATTTGTGGACTGGTTCGAATTTGTTTATGTTTCACTTGGGATAACTCTGATGCTGTTATTGATCTTGGTTTCATGTCTTTGGATCTTAATGAAATAAAAAACTCACTCAACTCTTTAAACAATGATGTTTATTACGGCCATGATTTAGTTCCTAACATTTTACTTTGAAACTGCAGCGCTACACTTGTACCAGCTTTAACAATAATTTTCAATGTTTCACTTAGGCTAGGACTTTTTCTAGACCACTGGAAATTTTCTTTTATTACTACCATTTACCAAGCAGGTTCTTGAAATTCAATTAAAAACTACAAAGGAATTGCCAAACTTCTACCTATTCCTAAATATTTTGAAATCATAACAACGAACAGGATGTATTTTCACGTAAAAGAAATGATATGTTCCCAGAAACATGGCTTCGTCGACAACCAATTTGGTATTATTTAAAAATTTTTGTATTAACGAAATTGAAATTGGTGCGCAAGTAGACATTATCTATTGCTGACTATGTTAAGGCTTTTGACCGGATTAATATTGATCTGTTTGTAAGAAAACTGCATGCCTTCAGGTTTCATTCGTCCTTTCTTAAGTGGATTAATTCGTACACACTCGCAGTGTGTAAAAATTGATTTTGTTAAATCTCGCAAATTTATAGTTAAATCAGGGATGCCTCAAAGCAGTCATCTTGGGCCCCTGTTATTTAACAGGAGTACAAAGCTATTCGATCGAAAGCAATTTACAGAACTTACGTTCAGCTAGAAATGTCAATCTCCTGCTTCCTTATTTTCGCACAGTTGTATATGTACTTTGTCCAATCAATCCGTTTATGGAATAATTTACCAACTAACATACAAAACGCTGGTTTCCTGCGCATGTTCAAGAGCTTATTCAAGGAGCATTTCTCGGTTTCACCCTCCTTACAATGATATATCAGTGTGTTTTCTCACGACAGTTTATTGGCAACAATTTTGCATATTAATTCAAATTTTTAGTGTTTTTTTATGCTTTCATCCTTTTCTTTTGTAGATTTTTGGTTTTTATTTTTAGTTTTTTTTACGCTTTCATCCTTTTGTTTTGTTTTTTCTTTTTAGTTATAATTATACTTGGTATTCATTCCATCATGCACTTCATAATTCTATATTTTAATGCATGTATTATACTGTTTTATTTTCCCCCTTATTGAAAAACAATTGTAGTACAAGTATTTGGAGTTTTGTGGTATGGGGCCCAGACAGGTGTAACGTTCAGAAGTCCTATAAGGTGATTCATAGCATATAAAAGAAAAAAATCTTTAATCTCTATGTACACTCGAACCGTAACAAATTTATTTTTGGTAAGTGGAGACATCTTTTATATTACCCTAATCTAGACATATCTATCTATTAGTATACCATCTATAATCAATAATACAGTACGGTTGGTATAAGTGCAAATGAGGCTTAACAATTCTTGTAAGTTGTAACTGACAAAGGTGACAAAGTTGTCATTAGCATCTTCAAATATCAGTCACCTGAAAATATCGAAAATGCTGGAGCACGCTTTCTCGTTACTTTGTATAGTGCCAACAAGGAACAGGAAACCTTGGAAGAAGTCCGCTACCAACGTTTCTTCAATTCCTTCAAACTATTCAACGTTTCGTAATCATAGGTATAATTATAGTGTAGAATTAGCTATAAATATATGTTTGAAGATTTGTAATATTTAATATGAAAATTCTAATTTTTTTTCTTCATTTAAGAAAATTATTGCCAATTTAGCATCCAATTAGTTTCTAAAATCATCTGCAAGGCATACATTTGGTAGATGAAATAAATAAATAAATAATTAAATAAATAAATAATGAAATAAATAAATAAATAAATAATTAAATAAATAAATAAATAAATAATTAAATAAATAAATAAATAAATAAATAAATAAATAAATAAATAATTAAATAAATAAATAAATAAATAAATTAATTAATTAATAAATAATTAAATAAATAAATAAATAAATAATTAAATAATTAATAAATTATTAAATAAATAAATAAATAAATAAATAAATTAATAAATAATTAAATAAATAAATAAATAAATAATTAAATAAATAAATAAATAAATAAATAAATAAATAAATAAATAAATAAATAATTAAATAAATAAATAAATAAATAAATAATTAAATAAATAAATAAATAAATAATTAAATAAATAAATAAATAAATAAATAAATAAATAAATAATTAAATAAATAAATAAATAAATTAATTAATTAATTAATAAATAATTAAATAAATAAATAAATAAATAAATAAATTAATAAATAATTAAATAAATAAATAAATAAATAATTAAATAAATAAATAAATAAATAAATAAATAAATAAATAATTAAATAAATAAATAAATAAATTAATTAATTAATTAATAAATAATTAAATAAATAAATAAATAAATAATTAAATAAATAAATAAGTAGTTAAGTAATTAAATAAATAAATAAATAAATAAATAAATAAATAATTAAATAAATAAATAAGTAATTAAATAAATAAATAAATAAATAAACAATAGTCTCACGACGTGATCTACACTGCATTTGGTTAGTACTCTCGATATTCTGCACCAGCTACTAGAGAACTCCGTTTAAAAAATTTACCTAATTACAGTATTGAAAGCATTTTTAAAAACAGGTGTACAAACTTTTCGGAATGTAATAGGATTTGCATAAC
Organism: Dioctria rufipes; assembly: GCA_963924295.1. Classification (NCBI taxonomy): domain Eukaryota; kingdom Metazoa; phylum Arthropoda; class Insecta; order Diptera; family Asilidae; genus Dioctria; species Dioctria rufipes. The sequence continues at coordinate 34,175,353 of OZ002742.1, forward strand.
ATCAATTAATTCAATTATATAATAACTATAAGTGTAAATAAATGTTTTTTATTTTTTTTTTGTAAATTTTCTTACCTTTAACGATTCCGCCGTCTTTAACAAAGCAGACAACTGACAATATTGCACGTTCACCTCGCCTTTATACATGAATTCAACTAAAGTTTGCAGTTCAGAGAAACGGACGTCCTTTAATATCACAATTGGATGTCTTGAGGGGTGGTCCAGGAACAAGCTCTGGAAGTATGACGAACAGGCCGAGAGGACCACCTAGAAAAAAAAAAAATAAAAAATAAAAAAAAAGTAAGAAAAGCCAAGTATTAGTGTACGTTCAGAGAGAAAATAACTTATACAATATTCCTGGAGGCGAAATGATTCAATAAACAATTAGGAGAGTGTTAAAGCAGATTTATGATTTCAAAATTAATATTTACGAGAACTAGTTATAGCACTAGTTACAAGTGAGCAAGCGCGGCCCCTACGGCCATGACAAGTCTTCAGAAGTTGAAATTTTAACGAGTGATTTCTGGGTAGTAGATATTAAATGTAAACAGACCCGATAACATCTCAACGTAAATGTTATAAGTCATCTATTCCCATAAAAAGTTCATGTTGTTGTTGTTGCCTTTGAATGGGTTTCGGTGCATATGTAGTTGTATATGGTTAGTCGCTGGCTACTATATTTCTCTTGAAAACTCGTAAAAATAGGATAAAAATTGTCTATGAGATGAGGCATAGCAGTTATAGTTCAGTTCAATTCTGGACATGGTCCATTGCATCATTTCTGTCCCTTACACGTATGCGAGAAAAGAAAAGATTCCTGAGGCTGTCGAAGAGTCCTGTGTATAATGGACGGACATAAAATAAAGAAAAATTAAAAAAGAACAAAACTGCGCACACCCTCTAATAGTTTTGATGGACCGCTAACACAAGGAAACGATAAAATTTAAGATGAGCCTATAGGCTTGAATATGTAATCCTGCATATTTTTTTCTTTTTTGATTTTCTTTGCTTGCTGCATACTTACTACATATGGGGCGGCACGGACTAAGAAATTCATCTTAATTTGAAAAATGACAACCGCAAGCAGAGTAAGCAGAATAAGATAAATTAGATAATATAAAGCCGTGATTTATGATGAAATAATTAAGCAATTAGAAGTGCACAGTCCGGCACTGACCTAGCCACGTTAGGTGCTACCAACTAGTGTATGCGCATCGTTCATATGGTTTTAAAAATTTTCTCGGCAACTCACAAATAATTTCTAATCTCGAATGCGTGAGAGTTGTCTGAAGCCACATACTACATACATACATATATAAGCCACCTAAGGTTTTTAGTTAAACTCTAACTAAAAGATGATAAGTTTGCCCAACCGTTAACTTTAATCGATTTTTTTGTGGTTGTTGTTTTCCCTCTAGTTATATATGTATGAGTATGTTAAAATGCACACATTCCTCTATATTTCTACAGGCAGCGCCTAGCAGGGCTACCGTCGTCATCGTTGGTTTGGTTTTTTTTTTTTTTTTGTAAAACTCAATAACATTCGACAGGTACGACCGCACATAGCACTTTTTGTCGCATATACCATTAAATGATGGAATACATGCCAGGGACTATGGATGGTTTGTATGAAATGTTCCAAAGGCCTAGAAGCCTTGTGGGGAGTTATAGAGAAATTTCCCAACTAACAAGTTTCTTATGGCAGGCTGCGTTGAGTTATTAACGACACAAGAGCAGTTAATCACTTTTTGCCTTAAACCAATTTTAAAAGTAATTGCCGGGGAGCCATCAGCATATGCAGGTAATGCTAAACAATAAATTCATTTTAATAGGTGGCCATTTTTTCGAAAGAAAAAAAAATAAAAAAAAAAATATCCATTCGATGAATGCTCTTCCTTTATCTACCTGTATATGGCGAGGCTCATCGAAAAACTTCCTGTCAAGGATAACGAATTTATTAAAGATATTTTATAAAAAGTGTAGAATAGAAAATAAAGATTTCGGTCTCAATTTCAAATTAGAGCGGAAGAGTATTTTTCAATGGAGCATCAATTTCATCTACATATGTGTGACATCAGATAACGAATAAGAAAACAGAATTATTTTTATGTTGTCCAAACAATTAAGTGAAAATAAAATTGAACTTCTATGCAACATTCTGTTTGCCTAAGGATTTTAACCCTTTTTGCTTTTTGTTTATGTTTAAGTCAACATATAAATTGACCATTCCTTCCACTATCTTCTCTGTCTTCTGTCACAGTAATAAAAGTAAGTAAATTATCCTATTTCAAATTTTTGTCTCTCACTTCCTAATTATAACTTTTCCCTGTTTTCTAAAATGTGAGATCATTTCAAAGTTTGTCCATTATTTTCTATTTGAAAATATCACTACTTTTCAGCCCATGTTATAAATATCATTGAGAGTAGGTACCTACTACAACTCGTAATTTTTTCCTTTCTGTCGAGGTACTTGTCAATAAATATGTACAAAACGGATGTGTGCTAATGGTTGTTCCTTAGTTTTCGTCATCCATTCGTTTACTCATTGCTGAGCATGAATATCTATATCAACGTTATAGATGGTTACGATCTGAAAATGCTCAAATCCTGTTCAAAGTGGCTCGAAATAGAGTCACAATGGCTATTAGACGTACCAAACGTCAACATTTCACAGTGAAATTCGACTTAAATCTTCAACCCAAAACTTTGTGGTGGCGTTTATGGAAAAGTTGAGAGTGGATGTGATATTTCCCCTGATGAACTTAATACCTTTTTCGCTGCATCTAATAATTACTCAGTGACGCCAGGTCAGATTAGTGGACATGACGTGGTAGTTGAAAATCCATTCGATATTGAGGTAAGTCGTTTTTCCTTCTGTGGTATTGACCTGACCTGACCTGACTTCTTCAATGCATTCGATAAAGTCTAATGCCACTGGCCTAGACAATATCTCCCCTAAATTAATTAAATTATTATTTCCCTTAATTGCACGATATATCCTTCATATAGTAAATACATGCTTGATGTCGTCGTCCTTTCTCAGGGAATGGAGAAGTGCCACGGTCTTACCTTGAATCTTCCGTTGATTTCAGGCCTATAAGCATTTTATGTTTTCTAATCAAATTGTTGGAGAAAATTGTGTACAGGTAACTAGTTTACTATTTGGAGAGAAATGAACTACTGGCAATCAGGCTTCCGTAAATTTCATCATGGTTATGAATCGGCAGTGTTAAAAGTTTCTTCTGACATAAGAATTACTCTTGATCTGAATTATTTTAGTGCAATGGTACTTCTTGATTTTTCGAAGGCCTTCGACAGTTCATAATCTGCACATTTTCTGCAACCTTGACAGACCTGCATTAAACTTGATAAAATCCTTTCTTAATGAGCGATCAAAGCCAGTTAATGTGAACGGTACATTCTTTGATCTGGCTTTTGTTTCACGTGGAGTTCCACAAGGATCGGTGCTAGGACTATTACTATTTATCGTGTTTATTAATGATTTACCAAAAATGGTTAAAGATGTGAAAATGCACTTATATGCGGATGATGTCCAAATATATCTGAGCAGATCATTGGGCTTCTGAATGATTGTATGGCCCGCATTAAAGGAGATGTTGACAGGATTAGCTCTTGGTCTGCATGAAATGGTTTGCCACTCAATCCCAAGAAATCACAGTATATCTATTACTATAGTAGTAATCTGAATACAGCAGATAAACCACCAGTGAATCTAAACAAAGTCACTAATCTTGGAATAGTAGTTTTGAATAGTTGTGACAAAGTAAACGCTATGATGAGGAAAATTTACAGTGGTCTTTGCAAATTGTGGCTTTCAGCTAGCATTCTACCTGCTCGCTTAAGGTTAGTGAGGATACTAATAATTCCGCTCTTCACCTTTGGAAGTTTGATATTCCCAAGGCTGGATAAGGAATGTGCTCGTAGGGTTGAGGTAACTTTCCACAACTACACGACCTGGCTGCTTCTGCGCGGGAGAGATTTCGCCAACTTGGGACCAGTGATCCTGGCACTAAGTTGGAAGATGCTTTCGTTCTGAACAGACCATCTGACACACCTTCTAGCACATATACAACACGTGTGCTCCGTGACTTGCTTATGTCAATAAGACCTCCGGAGTATACAGGATACAACAGATGGCGAACACACCTCGGGGTGAATATGGGCGTGATGGGAGGGATAGCTTGCAGAGTAGTCTACAGTTATCCTTCTAGTTACAAAGATGCTGATGTAACATTCAAATTGTTGCATCACAGTCTTATGCATCCTAATGAGTTGTCACATATCGACCGGCGGGTTCAGAGGATCTGCACAGTTTGTTCTGGTGAAGGCACTTTGTTGCACAGGTTCTTCACTTGTCCAGCTTTTCAGAGTCTAATGGATGCTCGATCTGTGTTACTAGGACATCGTTTCTATGGGGACCAAAGGTTTGTAGTCGAGTGAATTGTTTCATAGCTTTGTGTTGACACTGCTAAAATCTACAATTCACTTGTACTACATGAGAGTCGAAGATGGGAACCAGAACACTGATCCAGAACACCACGCACAAGCACTTAATCGCCACTTTTTGACAGATAGAAGAGACGTTTACGTCTTGAATATCTGGCAACGAACGCAGACACATTCAACTGCACATGGCAACCACTATCGTCGGTGCAGGGCGGAGCTTTTGTCTTTCGCTGGTGATAGCAGACCACAGCATTTGCAACACTAGTCCACAGGGCCTCTCCCGCTTAGGAATCGTTGCAAGTGCTGTGGGAAGGATAAGTATCTGTTAGAGATGATAAGCTGGAGGGATGTTGAGGGCAGTTTGTAGAAGTCTATGATAATACAGGGTGCTCTCGCGGGACTCTATAACGGTATCGGGTATTTAGTTCTTAATTCAGTTTCGGTGCTAAATTTCAAAATTTTATGTTGAAAATTCGTTCGTTTAGGTAATTATTTTTATTAGATTATTTTGAAAATTTGGAACTGCCTCTTACCCAATTGTAAAATTTGGGACAAGTAATAATTTTTGTTTGTTTTTTCATCTTTTAGGCATTTTTCAAAATTTTTTGTATCCGTTATATACAGTCTCTTTTGAGAATTTAATGTTTCATGTTTTTGTTCTCGTTTAATTGTTAGTGTCTAGTTTGTTTTCGTTGTCCTTTTTGACCCATTTTGTGTTATTTTTAGAGTAGTTATTGTCTGATTTTTTTAGACATTGTAGAGCCTTTTGCCACTTATTTTAAGGATTTTTAAAAGAGCCAAAGAGACAAAAATAAAAGAGACATATTTACATAAAAAAAAAAAAATTATTATTACTCTACAAGGTACTCTATTTGCTGACAATCTATGGATAGTTCTTGGTGAGATCTGATAGGAGGACGATTTACCTGTCTGAAAGTTGCAAAAGCTTGAACATTTGTTTTTTTTATACAATTTTTCTTTTTATATTATTTTATATAGCTTCTGAATGATGCATCCTATGATGAGAGTTATTTTGTGTCAAATAACTAATTTTTGAACTTTTCCAATATCTAATAATAATTTTTCCCTTCCTCCTCTGCGTTTCGAAACTAGCTTTTTTTTCCACTACTTGTTTTTTTTTCAGTTTTTTTTTTAAGTCCTTTATTTTTCTTTAGTGAGATCTATACTTTAGTATGCAACCGCTATTTTTTGTCCGTTTTATGGTAGTCATATAGATCGAATTGAGTCTGTTCAGAGATCATTTTCTAAATTTGCTTTATTTAAATCTCATTTTCGAACTAATAAAACTCCGCAGTATCGTACAAGATGCCTGCTTTTGGGTATATCGACTTTAGAACTCAGAAGACAAGTAAGCTGTGCCCTCTTATATAAAATAAAGTGCCTCCAGCTCTTGTCATTTATTTTTATATACTCTCCAGAGAGACTTATACGTCCGAGGAGCATGCTTTATGAATCACATCATAGAACTAATTACCGTAGTTATGAAGTAATCTCAAATTGTATTTCTCAATTCAATTCGGTGTATTATCTTGTTGATTTGACAATGTCTAGTGCAACTTTCAAAAAAGTCATCTATGAGCATTATAACTCTTGAAGTATGTATGCATATTATTATACTCAATTTTTGTTTTTGTTTTTTTTCTCTTCCTTTTATTTTTACACCGTAATTTTATATTTTTAAAGTTTTTGCCACTTGCTAAGATTATAGTTAAGTACATGAAATGTTTGTAAGATTTATACCTCTGTAGACAATAAATAAATTCCATACACAAATACCGTATACGAAAAACAAACGAGTGCTGAAATGGAACTTATGCAGCGGTACAATTAGCAATCTGGTACGAGCTGATGTGAGAAAGATAACATTATTACGCAAATAATTACTATCGTTAACATCATATAGGCAATTCTAAATCGAATATAATTATCAAGCGAGCAACCCAATATACTTTTGGAGTATTCGGAAATATGTTCAGGTCGGCAAAACCCATAGATGTATCTTGCACATTCAAGTTGCCATGAACTTCACTACCATAAGTTATATTTGGTAGTAACAGAGCCCTGACAAGACGAATCTTTGTATCTCTAGGACTGTAGGATGCATGTCGCCATAAGCCCGTTAAACTACCATAAATTTTTCCAACCTGAATATTTGTGTGCTTTTTCCAATTAATATCCTCCGAGAGGTCAAAATGGAGACTTAGCAGGATTTAGAGTAAGATTATTTATTTTTGCCCAGCTAGAAATAAGTTTCAAATCAATATTGCTTTTGGTCACATTCAGATGGAGATTTCATTTTATTTATTCTTTTAGAGGTGGCATTGTACAAAAAGATGTAAAATCTTAGATTATTTATGTTTGTAGATAGGCACAACTGGACATCATCAGCATAATGTTTAATGGAACACTGCCTAGGAACTTTCACCAGGTTATTTATGTAAAGACAAAATAGTAGAGGACCCAAAATTGACCCTTGCGGTACCCCCAAGTATAACGTTTTATGCTGCGAACAATTCATTTAGTTTACAATCGCCTGTTGTCTGTCCGATAGATCTGAGTGAATAAGCTTTAGCGTGATGCTTGAAAGCTCGTATTCAGTTTTGAGTTTATTGCGCAAAATAAAATAAAATTTATCAAATCAAAAGCTTTACTGAAATCAAGCAGACATAGAATTGGTGGCATATTATTCTCTCTGTTATTCCTAATATCTTCTACTAAATTTAGCAAGGCTGAGACTGTACTGTGCTTGGCAGGAAATCCAGATTGGGCAGACTTTAAGAGTCTATACACTTGAATAACCTATAAGCTGGTCAAAAAAATCCGGCCAAAGATAAGCCAGAACTCCAACAGTAACCTCATTCTGATTACTATACGATTTACTACTGGAAAGCCAATGCATGTATGACATATTATTAAAAAACAAAAATGGTATTCATTTTCTTATGTACTATCTTATTCCAGTTATTATAAGGAGCTTCAAACAATATTCATTTGGTCCATATGGACAGATTGTTATCAAAAAAGAGCCACACACTCCTCTAATAAGTATCTAAAATGTCGAGAAACTTCTGTAGTATATCAGATTACTTCTATATTACACTTTTAGTTTGTTTTTCATTATTGAAGAACATGTAATGTGACAACAGAGATCATCTTTTGGACCGTAAATTGCTAGGAAAAACTTGTTCGCTTTTTTGTTTTTTTTTTTCACACTTCAAAATATTGAAGCTTACAAATTTTTCATTTATTTTAGTTATGACATTTTTTTTGTGAAATAATTATGAACTTACAGCTGATAGGTTTCCAGCTAGCCTTATGTTTTTGATCGGGCTACTTAAATGACGGATTTTTTTGGAAGGTTATTTTGAGGAATACGGCGATCGTTTTGTTGAAAAATATTTTCATTGCTCGACGTTTCGGGTTCAAGTGTGGCCCTTCTTCAAGAGGTTCTTATCTCTAAAAACTATTTATACGCCCTGCAGACAGAAAAAGAGCTCCTGAAGAAGGGCCACACTTGGACCTGAAACGTTGAGCAATGAAATAGAAAATTAAATATTTTTCAACAAAACGATCGGTGTATTCCTCAAAATAACCTTCCAAAAAATCCGTGAAATTGTTATATCAATTTATTGATGTTTGATGACTGGATAAAATCAAAATATGATTTTTGTTATAAATCAATTAAAATTAAGAAAAAAACATAAATGGTTCTTTTTCTTGATATGGTTTAAATTTTTTTGCACAACCTTATACCATATATATACATATACCATATACATACATATATCTATTCCTCTGGTCCCCATTTTGCGCGTAAACTCTAGTAGGTTTATGTAATTAGAAACTAGTTAATATCCACAAAAAGCAGCCGTGTAATTCAATACAGCCAAGTATTTAATTGTGTTAATTAATTACCAATTAATTCCCAATTAATTGCATTTAATGTATTCAATCCAGTCAAGAGAACTGCCTCCAATAAAGAATCATTGAATTATGATACCTGCAAGTTTCTTCTCAGGGATGACACAGAATACACTCGTCCTTTTGCTCTTTGCATATGTTAATTCAAAAATCGCTTTATTGTATAACCCTAAGCCTAACTTAAGCCTATTAAAGATTTTGGCCCGTGGCTTCGGGGCCATCCGATGCATGTGTTAAGCTGTCGTATTAAAAACATTATAATCATAAGTTGTCTTCAATCTGCCAACAACTTTTTCTAATTAGAAAAGGCTTAATTTATATTATGTTTCTTGTATACTTCGTACGTAAACTTTAAGCTATGTGTGTAAAATAAAATGCTGGGGGATTCCAATAAAAATTTGGAAACTTCAAGAATAAAGTGAGCCTTCGAATACGAAAAAAAAAAACAACTTTTATCGATTGGATCGTGTTATACGGGTAATATTTATGTGTGGATGTCAACTTAAGTTGAACTACTTACGCCACAAATCCTTAGTTATCTTTTATATATATATAATCGTGGGTGTGTCTGTTAGTGATCGTATAACTTCTGAACGACTTGACCGATTGAGGTTATATTCCCACAATTATTTGTTTTGACAAGACGATGGTTCATAGCTATGCTAGGATCTAATAGGTGGCGCTTAAACAACAAAATATTTACGGTCAATTCACAAAAACATTACTTCATACTGAAGTTTCAACATATTTTGCATGGTATAAAATATAAAAAAAAGGTAGCCACGGAAACGAGGTGTTACTGTTACTGCTAATAAAGGAAATTTTCTAGCAAATACATTACGCCGATTATACACTGTCATCCGAAACAACGTGAGTGCTTTTATTTATGATTGCTATTAAAAAATGTATGTGTACCAACGCCATATGAATATTTAAGAACAGTTCATTGTCAATTATACGATACAAATCTAGACGCTTGCAGAGAGAAGGTGACAATCATTGGGATACAACACTTGAAAATGCAGCACTTAGTTCTTCTCCACGTCAAGTTCGTCAGTTCTTCGCCATATTGTTGACAACATGTTTTCCAAAAAAAAAAACTAAATTGAATTATGGGTTAAAATATAAAGATGTAATGAGTAAAGATATACTGCAAAGGATTCGAACAACAAATCAACATGCCAATCTTCAATTCACACCAGAAATGTGTAATGAAATATTGGTTATGATCAAAGACATTTGCATAGTGATCTCGAATGAACCACTGATAAATTTGGGAATACCTTCACCTAATCGAGCAGCAAGCGACATGCAACGTGAACAACAATTTCATACTAAATATTTAGCTTCATTTGTTACGAGAAATGAACAATTGATGTCAAACAACAATATGCCCATATGTTTGCGATTGAAGCAAAAGAAGGAGGTTTTTTCTTTTTAGACGTACCAGATGTAACTGGTAAAATGTTTTTAATTTGGCACATCCTAGTCAAAGTTAGATCTCAAAGTAATATCGCATTAGCAATTGTTTCATCTGGTATTGCTGGAACTTTGTTGGATGGTGGAAGAGCAGCCCATTCGGTTCTAAAGCTACCATTAAAAATACAGACCAATGAAAATGCATTGTATAACATCAAAAAACACTCAGGCATGGCTAAACATGTGCAAAAATATCACATTATTATCTGTGATGAATGTACAATTATGAGCTCATAAACATTCACTGGAAGCATTAAATCGAATCCTACAGATTTAAATGGCAACAAAAGATTATTTGATGGCCCTCTAATTTTGTTGTCTAGTGGCTTTAGACCAACATTATCGGAATATCAGGGAATATTTAGTCCACGCTTCTACGCGCTTGATCATTGGTGCGGCCATTTTTCGGCCTACTTGCCTATCCTTCAATCCCACTAATGTCCTCTTCTGCCCAGACTTTTTAAAAGCTTAAAAATAATTACGACGGCCGACGGCAAACGATCAAAAAATTTTGCTGTAGAAGTTCTATAAGCACAGCGTCCAATGTGAATGCTCAAAATTACGATGGCCAACTGCCGGTGGCTGACGAACTCGCCGTCAGGATTGATCATATTCTGATTTGGTCGTTGGAAACCGTCGTAAACCGGTAACAGTTTTCCAAATTCCAGGAAAAGAAGACGACATTAAACATGTTGTCTTTAAAAGCTGAACACTGAAACTTTATGTCACTCGCGAAATTTCTATGATATTTGGTCAAAAGTGTATAACTCCAAAAATTTCAGTACTACCAACAAAATTAAACGAATGAAATTGCTTTCACATTTATTTTTGTCATTTTGAAGTTGCAGAATACCGCGGCAATTTCAAAAAAGTAAAAACTTGCATGTTGAGAAAAAATTGTGCGAAGACACAAAATAATTTATAACTTACAAGCAGACCTGTAAAGTACTTAAGTACATGGGTACTTAAGTACTAGGATCAGTACCAGTACCTGGACGTGTACTTAAAAAATTTTAAAGTACCAGTACTGGGACTTGTATTTGAAATGTTTCAAGTCCAGGTACTGGTACTGTACTGGTACTTGGAATTTTATAGATCTGCTTACAAGATGAGCAATATAGGCAAGTGGGTAAAAAAGACTTGATTTTGGATATTGTGAGGCGCTTAAATGCAAATGCTAAACTTGTGAAATTTTGCATTTAAAAATTTAGTTAATTTTTGGGCGATTCCGCTATAGACGATTCTCAACATTAATTTTTAAATCACAATATTTGTTACCTTTTTTGATATCAGTGCAAAGAAGAAGGTCAAAATTTAATAATAAAAAAAAAATGGATTTGGTATAAACTGCAAGATCATACCGGGCAACACTAGCGCGAAACAGCTGTTACCGACAGTTTGAGGTTATTTTTACCGTTAAACGTGTTAGTTACAATATTCATTTAATCTTATGTGTCAAAAGATGTAGTAAGTAGTTGTTGTTATTTGTTAAGCTTCATTGACTCTTAGAAGTCACTGTTGGCTTGTTGCACCCGCGATACAAAAGATATAAAAGTTTGTGTTTTTCATAGGAATAAAGAGCATTCCTGAAGCCTTCGAACTTTTTAAAGAAACTTATCCCGAAACATCTGTTGGCAAAACCGTTTTTTTAAACCGTTTTTTTTTTTTTTTTTATAAAGAGAGACCTGCTCACATTCTGCCTATCAAGGATACTTCTCATAATGTTTGCGTGCGTATACAACTTACTCAAATTACATAAATCTTCTTCTTGCTATTTCGAAACATGCGACAGATTTTCCGAAAACACATCAAGAGCTTTTGAAACAGGTATCATGTAGTGTGGATAATGAAGATTGCATGTGCAACAGTTGCGATGTATGCAAAGAATCCAACATTTGGGATATCACAATAGATACGAAGCTCACTATTAATTGAAGGCGCTGACGATAGCATTTCCGTAGCGCGAATCTCACTGTCTCATATCAAATGCCAGTAGTTTTGAAATCTCCGAAAACCACCATTGAAACAGATCTTGACGTGCTGCACTAGAGAGAGAGCAGAACCATTTATCATAACTCCAGGATAGTCTCTGATGTTGGAAATCGCGTTGTTAAGGACCATTTATCATAACTCCAGGATAGTCTCTGATGTTGGAAATCACGTTGTTATGAAGGACCATGTATTGAGACTTGCCCGGATTTAGCAAGAGTTGATTTCTCATTGACCAATGGTATATCATATTGAGGTCATCGTCAATGCGTGCTAGACAATCCTCCATCAGTCCAATTGGTCTACTGAGATAAAGCTGCACATCGTCAGCATACAAAAAAAAATACTGAATAATAGAGGTCCCAATATAGAACCTTGTGGAACCCCACACAGGACAGGTAGAAGACTTGAAAGAACATCATTCACTTTAACTTGCTTACATCTGTCCCGCAAAAAAACTACATAGCAATTCAGTAGCTGAAGACGAAAAAACAAAGTGAGCAGATAACTTAGACAACAGAATTTGATGATTTACGTTGTCAAAAGCCTTAGAAAAATCGAGTAATACCAGGACACCTATATTATTATTATCAAGAGCTAATCGGAGATCATTAGTAACCTTTAGTAGGGCAGTTTCACAGCTATGCTGGGAGCGAAAACCAGACTGCCATTTCGTGCGAGTAGTTTGTTTGCATCCAAATATTCAACCATTTGAGCATGCATTAACCTTTCCATAACTTTGGAAATGAAACAAAGGATACTAATGGGGCGGAAATCGCTAAATTCTTTAGGACACGATACTTTGGAAAGTGCGAGAATAGTTGCCACCTTCCAGACACGGGGGAAAAAAATTAGAATGGGTCAGACATGAATTTAAAATATAAACCAGATGACTAATAATCATGGGTAAAATTAATTTAATGAAACGAGGATGTATTTCATCAGGGCCTACCGCATCAGATTTTATAGAGAAGATAACCATAACTACTTCATCATATCTTAACGTAGGAAACAAATACCAGACTTTTTCGAGTTTTTTCATAACAAAAAATTATGCAATAAATCTTTGAATTGAATAGTTTTTAAATTTTGCCCCATCATGCGCAATGCCAATATCTTAAAAATTATAGAAAATATAAGCGGGAAACGAAAATGCTATCATTCAAATTCAGCCTTAAATAATAATACATATGTAGATACCTATATAAACAGCTCGGGTTTTCACAGAAACATACATTTATACATTTATTTAAGAAATTCCATAAGTAGAACATGTTGTCCCATTAGAGCACTATAAAACAGTAGCAACAAGACACACCTACAACCCTCTTTCATTCCATCAAGATCAAACCCCTTTGCAACGTTCATAAAGTCAGAAAGGAGCAGCAAGAGATAAATAAAAACGAAAATGAGAATTTTATCTTTGATCTAAGAATTTTTTATTTTTTGCTCTTTAAAATTTAAAATTAAAAAAAAAAAAAAAAAAACTCCACGATCTCGACTAAATAAGAATAAATTGTTTCCTGTTAATTAATTTCAGCATTGTTAGCTAAACTCCATCTTTCTTAAATGGTTCCTATACAGATTTAGGTATAGATTTATTTTTTTTTATGCGACAATTGACCCGTTGACAACCTCCTTCTTTTTGGTCAAAAAAGCACATTTTCTTAAGCAAACGCCACAACATGAATGACCAAAAGTCTCCTCTAACTTCCTCCAGTTTATTCTTTCTACTAAACAACAAAGTCTCACACAATTCGTTTTTACACTCATTTTACTTCCTTAATTGAATGCGGTCTGGGAACAGCATATACACGAGTACCTATTTATGTACATACCTACATAGGTGCGCATAAGGGCATGTAAAAAATCTGTAGCAACTATGCTATGAGTCCATGACGCTTCCGCCAGGTAAGAAAAAAAAACACAGGTAGAAAATTTACGCGCGCATAATAATTGCGGTCAGAATTGTCTGCAAAATGGATTGGTCTGCACAAGGCAGGATAAAAAAAAAATAAATAAATAAAGTACAAAAATCGCAAGACGGGGCCTCACATTTGACCTTCATAGTTGGAATTTTCGCAATAAAGTCCCACCACCACCACCATCATTCAGAAATTGTAAATTTCGACATTGTGGATTAAAGCGGCGTGCGCACTCAACATTAAAATGAGATTTCGAGGAGATTCGCGGGCGAGATATTCATTAATGTTGAAAAGAGATGGATGGAACAATGCCGGACGGGAATTACACAAGAAACCGCTCCTCCCGTCTACCAACAAAACAAAACTCTACTGCCCGATCTAGTTGAATGGGTTTTGGATTGGATTCGAAATAGTTAGCTAGCTAGATAGCTAGCCAGAAGAGGACGGACGGAAAATAGGTAGACTCAAGAGAGATTCTAAAATCGACAAATCTTATGGGGCACCATCAAGAGAATCTTTTGACCACAATTGGGCCGGCTTGGCGACTTCCATATCTTTTTTATATAAGTATTATGAAAGCAGAAGTCGGAGAACTACTTCAAGCGTTGATGTTGGTGACAGAATAACCATCCTCAAATCTAGCAACAGCAGCAGCACAACAATGTACCTGCCTACCGACATCGACGGTAAACTGCTGCAAATTTGGATTTGATGTGAAGCTAGCTCTTTTTTTTTTCGCGGATAATTCTCTTCTTTTTTTACCTTTTTTAAGCTTTTATACGCAGGCCATGTCAGACGCGTTTTTTTGTCCATTTGCCATCAGAATTTGGTTTTATTCAACTTTTGCGTGTCTGTCTAGCTCGAAAGCATGTACCTGCATAACATAAAAAAAAACATTTCAATGTCAGAAATTGGTCACAAAATCAACCGTGAATTTATATTATAAAAGTTGGATGAGCTCGGAGTTGAGGCAGCCAAGGTTTTTTGTTCAGAAAAATGAAAGCTAGAGATCATCATCTGGTGGATCTGAGCAGGATGCGTAGAAGTTTTAGTTTAGATCATAGGTTCCATTCCATTTGGCTAATATGACTAGAAGTTTTTGCGAACTTTTTAAAATGGGTAAAAGATTTTTTTTGCTATCTCTCGCATAAGGAACGTTTTTTATTGTTTTGTTTTTGACCTTGATTTCTAGTGATTTTACGGTATTTTTGTGTATTTTTTTTTAATTTTAGCAGGGGATAGATACTTAGTTAGCGTCTTAAAATCTTATACTTTTCGTAGAAATTTTTATACTTTCTAGAAAGAATTCAAATGCTCAGAAAAAATGTAATGGGAACCGTATTTAAGATTGCATTATTATAAAATCTTGTAACAACGAAATCTTGTAACAGGAAATCTTGCAATGCTAAAATCAATGCCATAAAATCCTTTAATAACAATGACGACTTGCAAAATTTTTCATACTGAGGAAATTGTTGTAATGGGGAGGTCCAGCAAAAATTTTACAAGACAAGGTAAAATGTATTATGATTAGGTATTAAATTTTTTTTTATGTAAACGCCCAATTTTATGCAGACACTAACTGGCCCGTCAGACGTTGTTCTGCCTTTTCCGGTAGGTGTCGAATGATTTTGATTTAGTTAAAGTCTCTTTATAAAGTTTTAACCATAATTGCGACGAACAGATAGGCCGACGGCTGACGGAAAGCCGCTGTCAAGACAAGCAGTTGAAAAAGTTGCATTCAAAATTGCAACGAACGGCGGCAAGCGGCGATTGTGCAGGTTAAGATTCTACAGCTCCCAGATTGCATGTAATCTTGCCGGCGATATTTTTTATAAATATCGCGGGGATTCGTCTATCTTTTTCTGCAGTTATCATCAACTCAAAATAAGGAAGGGTGATTCCATTATCGCGGGTGCAACTTTTAGACGCATCTAAAGTTTTTTAGTAATAAAATAAAAAAACATTTTTAATGAAATTATTCTTGGAAGAGCTACATTTTAACATGTTCACTTTTTATTAAATTGAATTGAATTTTATTGAAATAGTCAGGTGGGAGGTTCAAAGTGCTATCGCGGGTGCAACAAAGTTGACCCAAACTTTCTAGATCATAAGACGAAAACACAAAAGTCTATTAATTATGAAACATTTCTTATGTTAAGCCTTGATATTTCGTAAGGCGTTAAACTAATCAAGTAAATAAATAAAAAAATATATACAAAAAAAAATAAAAATAAGCAATTGCCGGTGCAACATCAAATTATCGCAGATGCAACTCGTCTAATTTAATATAAATATCAATAAAAACTTATAGAAGAACGAAATAGAATAATGTTTATTACTAATTAGCAAACTTCTTTGTCACTTATGTTAATTACTATTTCCTTTCAAATACGTCAATATTCGCTGAAAATTCTATGAACATATTATTTCCTTTTTTTTTTCTTTGGCGCTTCCAACTTCACGATAATGTCTTCAAATTACACATCTGCTATGTCATTCACGATTTCAGTGAAATGTTTGACATTAATCGTCATCAGAGATTGTACTCTAATTTCTACATCTTCATCCATATCGCTCTGACACACACCCACATAGCGATATTGAGTAATTTTTTGGCCGGACTTGCAGACGTACAAATCAGCGCAAATATCTTTTGATAAGACATCGGCGCAGACAGTACCAGTTTCAGGACATGCTTCTGTTGGTAATTTTGAGGGTTGAAAAGACGTTGTTGGAGATTCGTCATTTAAAAACTCGTCGTCCATATCACTGTAAACATCAGAAAGGCGCAATTTCATTTTAGGTACCATGAAAGATTTACTCTGATCCGATACTGAAGACGCAGATACATCAGGACACAGAATTTCTTATCCTATTTTGTAATTTGTAAGAGGTTCCAAACCGTTATGGTCCCAATCAATTTCTGTTTCAGTGGTGGTTTTCGGAGATTTCAAAACTACTGGCATTTGACCATATCAATCTCATCAGCTCTGGTTATCAGCGGATATCTTATCGAGAGATATGCGTACAAAACTTGTCAAAACATTTCTCCTTCCTAATTTTAATTTTGGTATCTTAATTTTTTCACCAAGCTCAATAGATCATACTCTTACAGGCTAAACGTTGCTTTTAACGACTGCATCCGTTTTTATTTTCGGACTTCGATGCTTTGATCACGTCCAACACTTGAGATCTCACCTGCTCGGATGCTCCCTAGATGATCATCGTGTGATGAAGATGTTGGTCTTTTTGTATATTCTGACGCACTCTAAACCCCACGTTATCTGTATGATCAATTGCAGCTTTTAAATATATCTCGAAATCATTATCTGCTCATTCCACGTTTTCATAGGACCATTCCAGAGCGCTCTTACTTCGTTCAGACTGCTTGCTCGTGGAATGACCAGCCTGCAGCCATTCTAGGTGCCGGTTCCGTCGATAAGTTTAAATCACGTTTAAAATACCGTTTCTCTGGTGATTATTAAATTAAATTAACTTAAATTAAATAAGGAATTAAATGTCATTTGGTTTCAGTTATGTTCGCCACGATATCTTCGACTTGGCAATGAATTGGACATTTTTTGTTTTTTTTTTCTTTCTTTTTATTTATACTTTAATTTTCAATTAATTTTTAAAATTATTACAGTTCTTTTTTTGTGTAAAATTTACAAAAAATTTGTTTAAACTTTAAATTTTATTTTCTTAGTTTATTCTTCTTCAGCTTGTTCGAAGTTTTAAAGTTTCTGTTTTTTTTTTCTGTCTTCGAGTATGTATGTTTATTTCTTTTGTTACTTTTATTGTATTATTTAGTTTTAAGTAATTCTTTTAGCATATAAACCTGCGTTTTTATTACTTTTGAAATAATTTATTTGGTGTTGTTAGTTGTTTAGTTATGAGTCGTTAGTTTTAGTTTTTGTTCTTTAAGATACAGTAGTTTATTTGGGAAGTAGATTTTTACTATATGTCATCTCTCTTCTCTCTTTTGATTAATTTTTACTTTTACCTTTTTATTAATATACTTATAACTTGTGTACATTCAATGAATAAATGCTAAATTGAATTTGAATTATGTATATAAAACTTTTTATGATTTTACGTACGTACATGTTCCTTAGTCATAATATAAAATTGAAAAATATTTATTGCTAAGTATTTATTTCAACTCTAGAATGAAGCCTGAATGATTTCATTCAAGAACTCAAAAATTATACTCTGTAGTTTATTTGATATAAATAAATCTGTGAAACTTTATCCAGATAAATAATGAGTCCATAAAATTCGTTTTATTTTTCAATTTAGTTCAGAAAAGCTCTTCGAGATGGCGATTGTCTTCTGAAATTTGATATAGAATCTGGTGTAGATGCTGGATATAGATATTTAGGAAGCTGTTCAGTTATATTCAGGGCGCGAATCAGTTATGACTTTTTACGAAAAAAGCTTACTTTACTTGTTATTCAAGACCGATAATAGTTTTGAAGCTAGAAAAGCAAGCGCAAGAGCTTGATACTCTTTTTCCATAAAAATTTATTTTTAATTTTTCTAGCGGAAAATAGCAAGTTTGAAGGCTAGCTATTTTTTTTCCAAGCTAATATGAGAAGTCAATTTGGCTTTTTACTTTATGAAATGTGGTTAGTAACTGGTTGAAAGAAGTCTTTTAAATTTTTTAGCCAATTGAGGAGTGTCATAAGAAACTGTTTGAAAAATAATGTTTTATTTATTTTTTTGATAAAGGATTTAGACGAACAAATAATATACATATTTCGCAAATTTTCTTCCCACAAATTGTATCAGAGATCATTCAAAATGATTTCTAGCGCTGACTTGTGTGTTGGGGGATGTCATGGACAATATGGGTCAAATTTCGTAGAACAGGAAACTAATACTTCTGGGATTCCCAGTACTTAAGAAGATCGGCATCGATATCGACACATGATGTCAACGCACAACTACAGGGAAACAATGAAGCCATTTGCATATCTGATGATTCACTTTATACCGTTGCCGCGTCGTAGTGCCGATGAAATGTTTGAAAAGCGAATATGGTTTCTATATCCGAATTATTTTTAATGGAAAAGAAATTTATTTTTTCTAGCCAAAATGTGCAACTCGGCTTGAAAAATAAGAAGCCAACTTGGCTTTTTATAATTCCTTAATAAAATAATCAGTTTCAAAACCTGTTATACCTCCAGTTTGAAAAAAATAATAATAATCCTTTCAGCTTAGTTTCTTTAACTGATAGAAATAACAGTTTTAGAAAACATTTTTTTTTAAAAACGTTAAGTTTTCAAAAGCTTCACAGGAATCGAAACGGGTCCCAAGAGAAATATTTTGGTATATTCCACTAAATTGCACGATCATAATTAATCCCAATTTTTTTTGTTTAAAATTTTCAAAATACCAGTTATTTTCGGTCCCTGGTTATGTTAGAAAAAAATGTGTGGAGTAATTCGATAGAAAGTTGTGGGAATATGCGAAATGAGTGTTTCATTATTATAGACGCACATAATTAATAAATTAAATGGTAGAACAACAAAGGAACTGTGGGGTAAACCTAACCCAAGTTTCACAAAAAAGCTGCTAGGGCTGAGCAAACCTACCATGAGAATTCTGGTGTATATTCTCACTGGACACTGTTCTCTCAGAGGTCACGTACATAGGATAGGACTGGTTCAAAACCCGCAAGCAGATGATGCGGAGAGGAATCCGAAACGGTGACTACCGTTCTTTGTCACTGTCCGGCTCTCTCCGGAAAATGTTATAGATTCCTTGGTTCACAGCTCCTGGATGAATTGTATGAAGCAGATAAGGAGGGTTGGGAGCCAATATTATGGTTTATAAGAGCGTCTGGTTGGGACCTTTGAACTTATTTAGGGGTCCTGAGGGTAAACAATGGGCCTTGTAGTGGCCTACTTTCTAGGGCTCTCCACCCAGGGGAACTCAACCTCCTGAAGACTTTCCGGTAAATTAATGGTATTCATACGATAGGAAGAGAAGACCAATTCTACGATTTGATGACCTCTAAAGGCGTTCCATGCCTGAAAAATTTATTTTTATTTGAAAATACCGGAGCTCTGTCCACATATTCCTCCAGTATCAGCACATACCATCTTTTGGTCTTTTCTTTTTTCATCCCTTAGATTTTATGATTTTTCCTTTTATTTTGTGGTGTTATTTATTCGCAAGTTTTTGTCATTTAATTTAAGTCCTCAGTTAGCTGTACTAACTTTGGTAACTGCCTTCCTTTATTTGAATTTTTTCCCTGTCATTGTTCGATAAGTTTAGTGGAGTTTTTACATATAAAATATCGCTTCTTATGCTCATATGAGTCACTAACAGAAAAGGGAATTCCCATTTTAGGCCCGACACCTCCAGACATTAGAAATGTCTCAAACGATGCATTATGATAGTCTGAACATATTTTATTAACAAGCTTTATTTCAATTACGCGGGAGAAGTCTTGGGGGTTCAAAGTTTGATCTATAGTACGTTTTTGGAAAATCTAGCAGAGTCGAATTCCTTAGGTCCTGAGAAGAAGATTGAGTACCCACACTCTTATACTTAGAGGCTCACTTTTTCAGTATTTCCCTTTTTTTTATGCGAACTGAGATAATAGATTTCTCGTACCTTAGATCGGTACTAACTCGGTAGGGTTATGTCCGATCGGAAAACGGGTTTCATTGTTCGCCTCAGCTCATTACCAGCTGCAATTAGTAGAAGAAAATTTTACTCTGCAATGTTTTAGGGTAGAGGAGGGGGGGGGGGAGAGCTGTTTCCAATACCGCATATTTCATATCAAATTAAACGTCTCGCCGAGTACATCGGGTGGTGTACTTTTTTCCGATTCAGAAAACTTTCTCGGTCCACCCGGACAATAACTCTTATTTTACCTAATGCTAGTTACCTTGTTAGTAGACGCCTGTTCTTCACTCAAGCTATCAAATTATGGAATTCTATGCCAGCTTCGTTGCGAAGATCGTTTATGTCAGGCACGTTGGCCACCTTCAATCACAATGCCTTAATTCACTACTCCTCTTAGAGTAATTCTTTATTATAATTTAGTTTTAAATTTTCCTTTTACGTAAATTAATTGTTTTCTTTCATCTTTCTTAGCTTTGTAGTTCTGTAAGTCTAGATATAAGTTTGAGTTACTATGTAGTATAAAAATCTTTTTTTTTTAGTTATTGTATTCTTTAACTTGTGCAACCCAAAAGAATTTTATATTTTCATTTGTACAATGCCCATTGCTGAATAAATTGAATTGAATTGAATTCTATATAATATTTTATATTAATTAAGTCATAGTATATTTATTGAATTCTGAAGATTTAGTTTGAGTGTGGGTTAGAGTTTAGTTGACTTGGTGAAAGGGAAAGAAAGCCTCTAAATAACTGACTTTAAGCCAGCATTATAATTTCTATCACCCTACATTCATTTATTGCATGTTCGTTCTAGCTACGACCAGAATATCGAAAATTATTTTTCTATTATCATGGCCTTAAATTTAGATCTGATCTGATCTTGAAGTGTAATCATCGAAGTTGTAAGAGAAGGTAAAAACTCAATTTGTATAGTTTTTGTACTTATATTGTTGCAAGCAAAGCTGGGCAAGTCGCCCATTGCAATAAATCGTCAAATTAATATTTTTGTGTGAAGAATGATGCGCGTAGTGCTTAAGTTGATTCCTCGAATTCGATTCTGCATGAAGTTTTAAAGTTCAGTGCAGGATTAGGAGCATTTTATGGCCACTTTTGACTTTGAAGGCAAAATGAAGTTAGATAAGCAAAATGGGTCTTCAAGGCAAAATTAGGGACTTAAATTTCTTGACTTTGTAGGCACATTTTCCAGAATAAGGTAATTATACCTCCAGGTTGAAATTAGGGATTTGAATTCTCTGACTTTGTAGACATTTTGACCTAAACAAGGGATTTGGACTTTATTCCTAAAATTTTAGGTCATATCAACCATAGTAAATATAAACATAACCTATAAGTTAGGAATAAAGGTATTTTTGACTTTAAAGTCGGACAAGATGGGCACGCCATAGTTTCAGATTTGAAAAGTTATATATCTAAAAAATCTTGATATTTTCATTTTAATTTTTCTCTGAAATTCTGCATAAAAATTCTAAGGAAAAAACTTCCAGTAAATTTCTAAGAAAAAATTGACGCCTTCCCTACATCAAGTCGAGGCATCGTCGATTTTATATTTGAGCGAGGCATTGCTTGCTTACCCTTGGTTATGTCATCAAGTCGTAGCATCGTCGATTTTATGTTCCAGCCAGACGTTACTCGTTTTTGTTCTACTTGCCCAGTCTTGTTTGTATGTTATTATTTTGTCTAAGATTTTGCCTTGCCGCGTGAGTGTGGCACATGCTTTGACAATTCTTTGCGTGCTTTAAAACTCAGCAAAAAAAGAGTTGCGTTAGAGATTGTGTTTGCTTTTCTACTTAGAGTTAGATATTTCTAGGTACTTAATAGACTCAAGAATACTTAAGTAAAAATCTTGCTACTTAAGTACAAACTAAGTTTTAAGTACAAGTAAATAGAAGCAAGTACTTATATTTAAGTACTAAGTAGGGCATTTCAAAATTATTGAGTAATAAGTCATAAGTAACGAAAATGTACTTTAAGTAGTACTTAAGTATTTTTTTACTTAATTATTTTCCAGCTTTGGTTGCAAGGACAGCAATTTCGAAAAATTCTAAAATCCCCCTGAAATTTTGAAAATAACATGAATTTGAAAAAAATTACTAGAACATTTTCAATTCCAAATCACCTCATCTTTAAGGGGTTTTAGTAATGCATACTCAAACTCGAACACTTTGTACAGTATGATGGCCAACATAAAAACAAAATACTTTTGTCGTCTACTCTATGCTCCATTTACGAAGATTATTTTATTTAAAAAAAATAAAAAATCTAAATCAATTGTAGGATAATCGAAAATCTACTTAATCGATTAGTAACGGTTAAATTAGGCGAATATTATTTTATTAGCGATTACGATTCAATCATTAAGAATTAGGCAATGAATCAATTACTGGATCGTTATGAACCAAATCAAAATGAATTGATTACATCTATTCGCAATGATTTCAAACAAAGCTTATTACATTCGTAATACATACATACATACATATGTATCTTGTATATATGTATGTCTATAAATGTGTTCATTTCCATGAGAAAAATCCATTTTTGCCCTTCAGTCAGAATTATAATTGGATCGAAACTTTTGCACAGAAAATAATCTCAAAAAATTGAACAGTGCAATTGAACGTTTTCAAATTTGATCGTTTAGTTGAATTGCATTAACTAGAACACTAGGCAAACGCATAATTACGCCTTCCTTAATTTACGTTTTAGTAACTGATCTAATTCGTGCCTCTAGAAATGAGAGAGCTGAAAAAGTGAAGTGCAAAATGTATTTATGATGCTTTCACTATATTCCCACCGTGTGTCGATTAATTGCATGTAATTTGTATGAACATCAACTGACGTTTTACACCTGTCTATCATTGGTTTGTATACCCACTACTGGAACCATCACTTTTCAGTTGGATTGTGAAACAAACTTCGTGTGCATGACATAAATAATTAGTTTTGCAGATTTTTTTTCTCGTGCTGATGAAGTGTTTTTTTTCCTGTTTTTTTTTTTTTTTTAATATCTGATCCGTTCCTTTGGTATTTCTACTATAGGTAAATATTAGAGAAAAAAAAATCTAAACTACAATATAACTACGAAACAAATATTCCGTAATTGATTTGATTAGAACCAGGAAAAAAAACAATCTCCAATCGCATTGATATCTCGTATCGCTGCGCTGCTGCACCGAGATCCTATATGTGCTATGCACTCGTGCAAGTGTATATCGTGCCATTTGTGACCTTCAGAGTGCGCGCAGCTTACGTATGCGTGAATATGCGCTAAACCAACTCGAACGTGGCGATGCATTTTATTTTACTTTTTTTTTTCTTCATTATTTTTTTTTTTTTTTTATATAATTTACACCTGAAAATGGTACCGCATTGTGCATTCATACTTCACACAGTATCACAATATGAATAATTGCGCATAGTGTGACGCCGTTGGAGATACGACACGAGAGTGTGTTTCTGAGACTTTTAGTGCTCGGTTAGATAAGCAACTATTTCCGTGCGGATAAAGAAATATTGTCCCGCGTCTCTACCCTTCTATGTATTATAACTTTTGTCCATACTTAAGTGTATTATATTGAGCCTCTCACTTTTAATGATCTCACTTGCATCACAACCAGCAGCGCTTGGATTGATGAACAATTAAGAGTGTCCAATCAAAAACATATTAATCACCCTGTGTGCATCCTTTTGGGTGTAAAAACTTAGTAATAAAGATATTTACGAGCTTGGTGTGTAAATGGAGAAAGGTTTCGGTATGATCGTGAATCTATAGTTTTTTTTGTTTTGTTTTTTTTTGTTTGATTTTATCTTGTTGGCATATAAACAAACATATGTACATACGTAGTACATATACATACATAGTATGTATGAGTCCCAGATAGATTTCACTGTACATCTATACAAACTTTACGTTGGCGGCCGCGGTAGGTATATGGTGGGTATAGAGATAGAGTCAAAAGAATCTTTAATTTAACAGGTAGATTATTTTTCTCCCTCTCTTCACGTTTAGAAAGAAGAATCTAGCTAAAGCCTAATTTGAAGCAAAGTGTGTCCGCGCGTTTAGTTTAATCGATTTCATGTCGAGTTCCAATTGCGGTGTATTCACCAACCAAAAGTAATTCTCTCTGTTTGTTTAGCACTTTTCCGTTGAAGAAGATGTTCAGTTCGTGAACCATTGGATACCGCAGGGAAAATTACACAGGAAGGCTCTGGACTTGTCACGACTGACCATAAATTTTCAGAGACCAAGAGACTATAGTCGAACTATAACCGAGGCTTGTCGGAACAATCCTCCTGAACGATTTACTATGGTCTCTCATATTGTGACGATGTCACAAGTTGGGGCCAATTGAAATTGATGTGGCATGCTCGATTATATGGTAATAAGCGGTCGGAAATGTCATGAAAAAATACATTCAAAGAGTATAGTGCTTTTTGTTTTTTTAATTATAATGTTTGTTTTTGTTTTTATACTCAAATAAAAAATTTCATAAATAATTTTAGTATGTCGTGCTTTTCATAATTTCTAGATATCGTAGCAAATTGCTATTGAGGACGGATTTAAGTACATAGTCAAGGTATAAAGGCGAAGAGCAATAAAATGAGATTTCATCCGGATGTTAATCTTACAGTCGTAAATTTTTATTATTTGTTTGCTTTAAAAATTAATTTTTAATAACTACATTAGTCTTTAGAAGAGAAATAATAATTAATGTAGAGTTTGTTGACATTGTTGATGAGTATTATTAATGAGTGTCGCGATGAGTTTATTAATGAGCAAATCAATGAGTATTACGATGAGTTTATAAACGAAAATATCAATGAGCGTGTTGATGAGTTCATATATGAGTATATTAATGAGTATTATGATGAGTTTATAAACGAATATATCAATGAGCATTTTCATAAGCTCATAAATGAGTTTATCAATGAGTGTAATGATTAGCTCATAAATGATAATCACGATTAGTTTACTACTGATTTTCAGAGAGGATTTGTATTGACAGCCAAGCTGGAATAAAAGCTTTGGATTCGAGCACCATTATATAGCGCGTAGTGCAACGGTATCGCTGTGAGCTCAGAACAATGGGTGCTTGCTAACTACAGTGTTATTTTCTGCTGAGTGTCTGGTTACAGTCATATAACTGGAAACGAGGAAGGAAGCGGGTGCCCTGGTCAGAAAGGGTTCAGCTATGAATATATGTCTATAGCAGAGCAACCCAAAGGTTGGTCCCTAAAATCAGTAAAGATGATTTGAGATGTACAGGCCTGCAAGCTAGAAAATCGCAGATGGAGAGAATTGACTTCAGCGAGATTTCAAGGCAGATTTGGTTTGAGATTTTTCCTGTGAATATTGAATTTCTGCTTAGGAGGAATCGGCATATTGTGCGTAATCATACTACACTTATTATGGGACACTGCCTCTTTGAAAAAAATGCAAAGCGCATGCAGAGTCTGTATGGACAAGAAAGAAGTTGAGAGCGCTCAGCAACTGCTGTGCGAATGCTCTAACCTTGCTAAGTTTAGGAGGAATACGCTTGGTAGCTACTTTTTTTTTTGGGAACTGGGAAAGTTCGGGGATCTGATTTTATCGCACCCATAGTTCTGATATATCTTTTTCAGGCAGCGTTCGAATTAAGTGGCATCAAAATATACCAAATATGGTCTAAGTGTGGCTGATCGTACATGCTTTTTACGATGATCGCCACTTTAACCTAACCTAACTTTACTAGCGATTTTACGAGTAATTTCATATATTTTCTGGGATTAAAACTCTAGTTTTCTACAATGAATCCAACAATGTGGTGGATTGTTCAGAATCCTGCAGAGTTGGTTCAACTTAGTGGCAGTAGACATATCCTCTGGAAGAGACTACTGTTAAGGGAAGAACAGAAAACCTTTACTATATTAAAAAGAGAGGTCGGTTTAAAAATACAATAAACGCTGTAGGGACGCTGAGGAGTATAAAGTCCTGTTCAGCAAATGGGCGCCAGTCTACCTACGGAAGAGTAAATTAAAAATTTATTTAAAATCAATCAATTGTAAAAAAAAATTCTTATTT
The DNA here is from genome assembly GCA_963924295.1 of Dioctria rufipes. Classification (NCBI taxonomy): domain Eukaryota; kingdom Metazoa; phylum Arthropoda; class Insecta; order Diptera; family Asilidae; genus Dioctria; species Dioctria rufipes. The sequence goes on from OZ002742.1 coordinate 34,201,878, forward strand.
TCTTAGTAGAAATGTCTTCAGCGAGTATATGCATAGTGAGAACTTTCTTGATATTTAATGAGAGCTTCGATGATGAGATTTATTGAATCCTCATCAGGTTTCTTCAGTAATGGTGGTTTTTAGTCAAAATGGTATTGGTTTGACATAAAATCTGCTATTTCTCGGTAGTTCAAAGGTATGAATAAGCTATGTATGCGGTACAAATTCATTTAAGTTTTAAAAGTAAAAAGTATGTATGGCAACACTAAAAAGGATTTGCACGACTTTTCTCATTACCGACATGAAGTTTAGTTTTTTCAACAGAATTTCGTACGCAAAATTGCAGCCGACTATATATGAAGACGTTCACAGTTCTTAGAAGAGGCATTCAAATCTAAAATTTGTTTATGGCAACACTACGAATGAAATGTTGGATAATGCACAAATTAATTGAAATTAGTTTCTTTATAATATTATCATTCACAAAATTTCACCTCACTAGGTCAATACGATTCAAACAGTTTTACAAGAAAGTATGACTAAATGAAATTTTCTTTATGGCAATACTATGAAGGAGTCTCCTGATGTTGTCCATATTCATAAAATATGGAAGGTATTTTTGGACAAGCTAAATTATTCATAAATGGAGAATAGAATAGAGAACGGTTAAGCTTGCGTCAAGTTTCAGTAACAAATCAGATAAAGGCGATGGAAATGGAAATGGGTAGGCCACATGACAAACTTAGAAGATCGGAATAAGAGAAATGACTCAATATTGAGCGAAGTTTAACTGCTGAAGATATCCTGGAGGAGTAGGATGTTAAGCATGGAAATATATAGTATGCTAATGGAAAATCTAGGATATAATGGGGCACAGATGAACAAAGTTTTTTCCCTACATAGGAAGTGAGGTAGAAGAAAAATTGTCTTTCAAAGATGTAAGCCGAAGACAGACGATACACACTTAGCACTTCGTTTATGTTTGATAATAAAAGACAAGGATAAGTTTTCTTCATTATGGTTGGTATGCGACTTGTCGAAAAGGGTTTGACTTTATTAATGAGAACTGACGTAAGTGGGTTCACAGTTTAGGTAATTTCGCTGAGTTATATGTACTTAATTTTGTCTGTATGGTCTAATTTTGAAGATAGGAAAACGGCTACAATCCCGTTCTAAAATGGTAATAATTTTGAGAGCATGGGTGGAATACCTCTTTTATACCCTAAACGAAATCTGTAGGGTATACAAAGCTTGTCATTCCATTTGTAATGCATAGAAATAATGCTGCTGATTTTTTTATGTCTGTGCGCATCACTGACAATGCATTTCTATGAACGTATTTAGTTCATATTATATATGGACAATAACGCGAAGAAAAGTAAATTTAATTTCTAAAATTGGACAAATTGGGCCACTCTGTCGTGGGGTTGCCATAAAAAAAAAACGGTCAGTCTTAGACGTTTTTATAGTAGGTACTGAAAACTTCTTCCACAGAGAAGTTATAACAGATAAGCAAGGCCCAAAGTTAGATCTCAGATCTGATGCCATTTAGATCATATTAACTCACAAGTCTTGGGTAACTTTAGTGAAGTTCCAAACAATGAAATGAACCAAAAAAAAACTTTTTCATTGACTTGCAATCATTTTTGTTTTACTCTTTTCATTTGTAAACTGACGTCGGTGCAAAGCATATTTTTTTTCAGCTGAGTAAGTTGTTGATATTGTTGTAATGAAAGGAACGGTTGGGGGGTGTATAGGATAGGATAGGTTTTATGTCTATGCAATTGATATGGATGCATCGGCCTGGGGCCAGATTCACTAACACGAAGAGTTGCGGAGTTGTGGAGATGAGAGTTCTTTTGACACTTAACTCTCAACTTGGAATTCTGTAATACGGGGAAATTGTATTGAGAATTACCAAACTTTCTATTCCACTTGACAAAACTCCCCCTTGGCTGTTTTCGTTGTGGAGAATTAAGAAGAATATCTCGCAACTGACAGTATTGTTTATTTTTGTTGTGAAAGTATCTGGGTACCTCGGAATTTTTAAATTAAATTATATTTTCACCGCATATCCTGGCTATAGTTACAAAAAAAAATTATAGAAATCCTTGAAATATTTAGAGAGAAATATGGATTTTGGTATCTCAAGGCACCTGCTAAAAATTTTATATCACGCGAAAATGATCAAATTGGTTGTCTTCCAGTACAGAGGAAATGCTATAAAAATATGCACATCAAACCTTGTATGTAGGATGAAATTGCATCTACATTTTTCCCCCTAATTTGATATGTAATTAGTTTTTGAGTCCGGCAAATGGTTAAGTCCTTCTTAAGATGAAAAAATGGCTGTTTTTTTGTACAAAAATGGACATATTTTCAACTCATCATTATGATGAACTAGCAAGTCGTGGAAATTCACTTTCCATAAGCAAAATGTTCGCAACAGAGTACTAATGGATGTGAAACAAACAATGGAAGAGATATATTCAAAATATAGGAACTGGGGTGTATATGACCCAAGTGAAAAAATACGTCTTTCGGCGGTAAAAAGTCAGTTATGACGACAAAATGATCGGAAACATACTACACCGCTTGATTACCCGCTCCACCCTCTTTAATTTGATACTAAACATGACGTATTTTGGACAAGCCTCTCACCCAGAATTGTTCACCTATATTTTTGTGCTCTAGACCCAAAATTAGTAGGAAAAAACCCCAATGCTCTACGACCCTCGCACACAGAGTTAGCCGTCCTTCAATATTGCGACACTTCTCACGGTTTCCCTAACTCCCCAAGTATGTTAAGGAATCGCTAATAGAAAGTTGGGGGGGTTTTAATCAGGGAAAACGAAAATTCTTATCTCCCGAACTCCCCAGCTCTCCGTGTTACAGAATTCGGCCCCTAATGTAGGGAAGGCCTAAATTTTTTATTAAAAATTTGCTGGAAATTTTTGTGCATAATTAGAGGCCGACTACTGTTGGGTGCTTGGGCTGCTAACAATTTATGTGAGCGTATTTGCCCCAAAAAAGGCGCTTATTTCTTCTTAGAAATTTACAGAAAATATTTGGATAGAATTAATGTTGACTTTGAAATTGGTTTCATTTATAGAAATATATGCCAAATACTAACTGACATATAATAAGAATGGACTGAGCCATTCTGTCCTTAGAATATAGAGAGTATAGGAAGTGTGATAAGTCAAATTTAGTGTAGTCAAATTTTGGTTGCGTTAGAATTTGTTGCAGCTGTCTGAGAGCTCAGCACAGGCGTATAGTAGAATCAACATAGAGAGCGGGACAACAAGATATATTGAGCTTGCTCCAACCGAAAATTCTTTTAGTCTTTTACGAAAAACACCTCAGGAAATTCTCAGCTGTTTCAAATGTAAACAAACAAATCAAGTAGCTAAACAACATTTTTCATAAGGTATCTCTTTCTTCAAAATATTCTGTCCTACTTCAAGCACCTCTAAGAAAAGCCACGCTTATGTAAACTAATTTTATCGGTATCAACACTTCTAATTCCTATTAGATCCTAATCCTAATTCCAATAGTCAAAAATGGCACAAACTTTGGTTAAAATCTGTTTGTCTCCTTCAAGCTCAAATTCTACGTTGAACTGTAACTAATTTTGAAAACAGTATGATTGTATTAAAGGGAATGTATTGGAATTGACACAAAAATTCAGACCCTTAGTTATATCTATCTCCTTCAATCTCAATTCTGTTGGACATCATATCTGCAGAGGAGTACATTTTTACTAATTTATGCCATTTTTAGTTTTTCTAATCGACAAATAACAACAAATTATGAAACGGGTGTGCAATTGTTCAAAATTGGTGCCATTTTTGAACCATGAACGCTCAGTCCATTCTTATTATATTTCAGTGGAAAAACCACAGTATAGGTATGTCAGTCACTAGAAATGAAAGTGACCCAAGTGGAAGCTCCAGAGATGGCCGAGACAAACTGAAATAATGAATAATGTAGAAGAGCCCTCTTTTAAAATTAACACTTTTCGGGTTACGAGGCTCGCTAAATTACTTTCAACTTACATTAATTAACTGCAAGTCACCACAGCTTATCTCGGCCAAATTTCAACCGATTTTAAAAATTCTTGTTGTTGTTAAACTCATTGCGATTTTTTTTTTACGATTTTTTCAGGCTATTACGAAATTTGGACGGCAGCGGGTTATAGAGTAGTAACCCACCACCATATATTAACATAAATAAATATAAAAAAAAAATCCAAAAAATATTTCTCGAGAGGGGGGGGGGGGGTATTTATTTTATATTCCACCATCTGTGCAGAATACTTGTACAAAATTTCATCAAAATGGGATGATAAATTCATACTACTAAAAATACATTGGGATCTTATTATTTTATTAATTGGTTTAGTCAAAAAACAGATAAATTTACTCCATCTAGCCTCTTATGGGTTCTAAGCACCATTAGAGGCGGCATTTGTATAATCAAAAGTCATTAGAGCAAGAAGAAAATGAAATCGCATGTTGGTAATAATTGGAAAACCCTTTTAATAATAATTAACCATATTTCAATTTTTATTTAATTAAATTAAAAAAAAAATTAATTATCAAAGCAGAAATATGTCAAAGTAAATATTGAAACCTTTAGTACCAATAGAACTACACTTTCAAAGGGTAGGTAAGCATTGTACACTTTGTTTGCCAGTCACATCAAATACACCCATCAATCTCATACATACATATACATATGTCACAAATGCCTTTTAATGTACCGAACTTCATACCACTAAAGGAGCAAGTGTGAGAGGACTTCATTCCTTTCACGTTAGCCTAGTCATGAGTGATAAAAAAAAAGCCACAAATTGTCTCTCTGTGTACCGCCGTAATAAAAACTTATTAAAAGCAGCAGTTTGACTTTGACAGAAACATTATGGAATAGCAAAAATTTCTACATATCTCTGCCCTACCTGATTCAGATTGATTATAGTAAAAGCTTTACCGTAATTGCTACTTTCTGTCAATGTACTTGATATGCGCACATATTTAGTAGTAGTAGTAGTAGTAGTATCATCTGGTCCAGTGACTGTCAGGATCTGGCAGTAGATAACAAAGCTCAACCTGCAGATTCAACTTTTACTATTTCCCCATTATGTCAGTCAGCAAAGAACACTCACCGAAAACAAAAGCCCACGATTTGCGTTCTAACATGTTACCCTCTCGCATAAGGGTAGCCATTCATTCCACCCAAGGGAGGATTGGCGTGTGTGTGATAACATCATCCACCAGACATGTCGGTATACTTGACAAGTGCCACTGTTTTTGATCAGGTTGCCAGTGTTCAATTACGCAAATTGAATCCATCAACTGGCTATGTAGAGAGAGAGTAGATAGGCTTCGGAGAAAAGCCCTTGTTACTGATGCCTACTACCATCGTTTTACCTGGAGGAGTTGGTTTTTTTTTTGTTTTTTTTTTTATAGTAAACGCATCACCGCTGCTGGCCAAGATCAAAAGTTCAAACCAAACTCGATTGTTGTTGTTATTGTTGCTGTTGTGATTTCCCTTTCAATTTTGCCTGTTCGTTTATTCACTGTCGTCGGTGCACCTCAAAACACCTGGGGGACATGAAGCTCTGGTAGCGATATCAAGAGGACGAGCCTTATGGACACAAACCAAATGACACACACGGTTACGATGGACAGAATGACCATAGAAAGTAAGTAGCTTTGTTTTTTGCTGCACATTTTTTTATTCCTTTCTTTCCTTTGAAGTTATTAAGTGGGAAATAGGTACATATACGGCTCAGATCAGTTCGAGTTCAACTCAAATTTTAAAACGAACACACGACAAAAGATTGCTCTTATGATCTTGGTTTTAAGAATTTTTTTCACTTATATCGAGGATTTTTTGATTTAATTTTAAACCGCATACGTAGATATGTTGATGGAAAATCTTGTAAGACAAGCTATTGTCAGGAGCAATCATATATAATTCCTTTGAATAGACACATGCAAACATAACCTGTGTGGAAGACCCCTATAAGATTATGATGCACTCGAAGTGCTTTGTAATACATTGAGAAAAAAAGTAAGAAAGCTAGAATTGGTCCTACTCGTCATCGCCCGTTTCGTCCAAACTCACAGTATATATGGGGTTTGACTACAAAAGAAAGTGATGCAAGTGGGAGCTCTAAATGTCCAAGCGAAACCGAAATAATGCATATTGTAGGGTACCCGGGGGTTTTGTAGGGAAAATGCTCAAATTAGCAAATTTTCGCGGGAGTTATCGCGAACGAAAGTCCCAAATTTATTCGGGTAAAATGTTAATTACAGAAAAGTTATGTAGATTACCGATTCTGTAAGTACAATTTCTGTGAGTTTTCACAGAGCGCCGATAGATGGCGAAAAGTGGATGGGCATGCAGAATTTTTATAGATTTAATTTATTTTTTTTTTAATAGGTAAATGATATCCGATCTTACTAAAATTTTGTAGAGATTATCTCTTGATAAAAGCGTATCAATAAAAAAATTAATTCATGGATAACTCGTAGAACAACATTTCGATATGAATTTTTCAGACAGAAATTATGGCCGTCGAAAATTAAATTTCTCAACTTAATCGGAAGGGGAGGGAAAATGTTTATGGAAGATTTGGTGGGTGACACTGGAGCTTGAATCCAGACTCTTTATTCACCCATATAAACTTGTTGTAACTATTATATTATCGACACTGACCGATACCAAATATTACATGTCTTTTGGGTATTTCGTTTTCATGAAGATGTATCGGTAATAATTTAAAGTAGGTATCAGAAAGTATGATTTAAGTGATCCATTAAGAACAAGAGCCACATAAGGAATTATAATTGAAGAACTATCGCAATATTGAAACCGAGCAGTCATGTACCTGATATATAACAAACGGGATGAATTATATCCTAAAAATTACCCAGATATTCTGTTACTGTATATAGCTTTCATCCTGCATATGAAATTGCTGCCCACCTCAGAACGGAAGTATTAGGAAGATGTACGTAAATCAAGGTCTACACTAGATCAAATATTCGAAACCCGGCAGATCTCAGAAAAATACTCTTATTAGGGTACTAGCTGATCTTGGTAGAACAATACAACTGTTCAGACCAATAAAGGCCCCCAATATGGATACTATAGTGTGTTGATTAGAGTTCAAAATGTCTTAACAGATACTTTAGCGGTTTGAAACAAACAGATGGGTTGGTCTCAATGCTGCTCAACTTAACCCTAAGAAAGACCCATTATTAGAAAACCGGAAGATCAAACTAATGGGACCTTGACAAATATATTTTTTATTTATTTAAGTTCATAAAAAAATTGATTACTAATTTACAAAGTGTGAAGGGTCAGAATACTATAAAAAAAATAAAAAAAATAAAATAAAACAACGAAGCGAAAAAAAAAACAGAAATTCTCATGGTACTCAACAATTCAAGCTCCTTGTAAAATATCAAAATCAAAAACAATTCATTTTTTTCGAGAGTTTCTAAGGAAAGCAGGTTGAGTCCCTTCAAATACCGCTGAAGCACCATATGATTATTCCAAGGAAGTCCACCAAAAATAAATTAAGAAAACTTCGTTGAACCGCCTCGATTCGGTTAACGTGAACAAAGTAGGCAGGAGCTGCCAGACATGACACGCATACTTTAATATTGATATAACCGAAGTATAATCTAGAGACTTGGTAGCATGCGGGTCATTAAATTCATGGAACCATCTTTTTACAATTCGCTATGTTACGATGAAGATTATATGATCCTCGAAAGGAAACTGAGCGTTGAAAACTACACCAAAATCTTTAGTTTTGTCAAGTGTAATTAATGAACTTCTATTTACTGAGTAATCGAAGTGGAATGATTACTTCTTTCGAGAAAAGAAATGGTAGTGTACTTGATTGAATTCAAAGGTAAATAGTTAAGTATTTGAGCAGCAAGTACGGAAAATGGCTAAGTCAGAATGTGTGCTCTCCTGTCCGGTTATGTCTCAGGAATGAGCTTTTCTTCAGCAGCACAATAGTGATTAGTGACGAGAAACGGTTTGTTAATAGAAATCTGAAGCGTCAAAGACAATGTTTACAGAAAGGGCAAACGCACAGCACTCCAGGCTAAACAAGCTCTACAAAAAGCGCAAGAACAATCTAAACAAAATAATATGCGCGGGAAAAAATATACGAGGTCAAATACTAGCATCGATATTAATAGGAAATTAAGAATATTTTAGCGAAATTAACAAAAATTATCTACAAGATCAACACAAGTAAGTACAGGGTGAAAAGGGCAATAAGTCAATCCTGACTTTGAGAAAAATAATAGAAGTCATTATCAAATTTAAGAGCTATCAAGCTAGAGAATTAGGATTGGGCGTAGTCAACTACATTTGTAATCAGATCATCATCAATCATGATTACATTGAGTAATCTTGGGAAAATATAATTGTAATCATGATTACATCGAGTAATCTTGGAAAAATATAATCGTAATCATGATTACATGATTACATTTTCAGATTACAAATGCAAATTTTCAAGAGATTTTAAAATTGTAGTTCGAAGAAAACAAACAATCTGTGATCGTCAGAATTTTTATCATAGAAAACTCCAAGATACTCTGTTGGATTATGTTTTAATTGGAGTCAGTATAAGGAATGTAAGTGCTTCTGTTGACAGAGACTCGCACATATCTGATTATGAATTTAAATTCGAGGATCTTACTGATAATGCCTATAAAAAGATAACAAAGAAAATTAGATTTAGCGTATTAGAAAGTCGTTGAGCATAGAAAATGGAATAATGGGTTTTAATATTAGTTCGAATAAATGTAAGGAGAGACTACAATTATTGCCGAATAAGGCAATGCAAATTATTCTGAAGTGCAGCATATATACATATGCTCGAAGCCCTGCAATGGTTAAATATTACTGACGTGACAGTAACAGTGAAGATGGAAGATCAAATTCACTAACTACTATCTAACAAAACAATGCTGTAATATTTTTGATACAATAAAGAAGATTCTAACTCTGCGATAGCGAAACTGTAAATGAAATTTTTCCTTTCTTAATTGATAATAATACCGTTTACCACTCCATAGATATCAGATATTCAATTACCATTCCAATACAGTTAAGTGTTTACAAACATTAGTTCATGAGCCAATACCGATTTCAATAATATATTTCGGAATAGAAATACACAAATATGCTTGTTTTCTTTTAACCAAAATTTTAAAACTCTCGCAAATTCGTAATCTAAAAATGTAATCATGTAATCATCATTTGATCAATCATTAATCGTCAAAAATGATTACTTTTCTAATTAATATTAATAATCTGTAGTCATGATTACAGATTATAGATTGGAATCATAATCCTTAATCATCAATCAAATTGCATTTTGCACAATACTATAGTAGAGATGCAGACAGATCCTCTCGGACTGTTGACAGAGTTTTAGATTTTCTCTTTCTCTGTATATCGCATACAAAATTGATGAAAAATTAACTAAGTATCCTTTCAAGGTTTGTGAATTAAATTGCGTCCATGATAAAAAAAAAATAGAGGGCTGCAACATGTCATCATGCCAGGGCAAGTCTCTTTCCCACAGGGGAGCTAATCTGTACATATGTATGTGTGTGCAGACAGTTATATGGCTGAAATGAGCAGAATGATGATGTTGATGTTAATTTATTTATGCTTAAACAAGAACTATAGATATATTTTTTATAAAAAAAAAAAACAACAATCTAAGCTAAGCCTCTCACACAGTAAAAAAAATTTCCCTAAAGTGAGTGGTAAATTAGAGTTTTCGCAAACAAAGCGTTTAAGAGTTTGTTTATAATTAACAATGTTCAAATTTAACTTAACCTGTGCTGGTACATATTTTATTAAACAATGCTTAACTGGTTTCGAGTAATGTAGAAGTACGGACTAGGAAAGTTGCAATATTCTTATACAGGGTGTCCCGTAAGTGGTGTAATTTTGGGAGGCTACATATAGGTGATTATAAAATTGTACAGGTTAGGGGAGGGGGGATCCTAACGGTTTCCGAGATAACGGGACCTTGAGACATTTTGGTATATTTTTATAGATCACCCTTCTGAACGTTACACCATATGATGATGATTTAAACTTTGGTAGATAGATAATCGTTGGACCTTTCAAATGGATTATTAAGTTTTTCCCTTCTCCTTTTCGTTATGGCTCAACAAAGTGAAAATTTCGGAATTTATTACTCGTTTTTTTTTTTGTAATTACTATTTTTATCAAAAATACGTCATCAATACCAATTTTTCGTATTGGATTAAAGAAACACAAAAGCTTAGCTTTGAAATGACCTATCACACTCTCTACCCAAAATGTAAGCCTTTCGACGGTTTTTGCTATTTTCTTCAGCATTTCTAGAGAAAATGGCTGAAAAAGTTCAATTAGGAAATGAAATTTTTGAGCCATTTTCGCTGGATATGGTTAAAAAAAGGTGCAAAAAATACCGAAAGGGTTACATTTTTGGTATAGAGTGTGATAAGTCATTTTAAAGCTAAGATTTTGGGTTTCTTAAAACCAGTATGAAAAATTAATGTTGATAACGGAATTTTTGATAAAAATAGTAATTAAATAAAAAAAAATCGATTTTGCTGACCAAACTGTCCACGTTGAGGATAGAGAGGCTTTTCAACAATAACTCTTGGGTTTTCCGAGCCCCAGATGCGACAGTTTTGCTTGTTGACGAAGCCATCGAGGTGGAAATGGGCCTCATCACTCAAGATGAGTTTTCGATGGAATTCCGGATCATTTTCATGCATTTCAAGCACCCAATCAGCAAAGACTCGTCGGTGTTGATGATCGGTCGGCTTGAGTTCTTGTGTTAACTGAACTTTATAAGCCTTAAGACCCAAATCTTTATGCAAAATACGGTGTAATGACGTTTGTGGAATGCCTAATTCCAAAGAACGACGAGGAATGGACAAACCTGGGTTTTCTTCAACACTTTCGGCTACAGCAGCAATATTCTCGGCTGTTCTTGAGCGACGTGTACGGGTTTTATTCTTCACATCACTAATTTGTCCCGACAGCTCGAATTTTTCTACCAATTTCTGTATTGCGGTCCGACAAGGTGCTTCACGACGACCCGAAAATTTTCGAGTTTTACGAACCGTCTCTGCCACATTTTCACCATGTTTATAGTGAATTTTAATAATTTCAATGCGTTGTTGAATCGTGTATCGTTCCAGTTTTATTAATGGCGTAGTTTCTATTTGTCAAATGTCAAAAAATGACAGCTTCAAAAGTGACATCTACAGAAATAGCGGGCTAATTAAAACAACACCTCTTATTGGAGAACCCTTTATATTGAATTTAAATTTCAATACGAATCTTAAAGTCCTTTTTTATACCCTAGATGAAATCTATAGGGTATACTAAGTTTGTCATTCCGTTTGTAACACCTCAAAATAATGATGGTAGAGCAAAATGGATTGGACTCCCATTCATAATATTAAAAGTTATTTTGATTTTTGCATGTCCGTCCGTCCGTCCGTCTGTCCGTCCGTCCGTCCGTCCGTCCGTCTGTGCGCACGATAACTCGAGAACGCGTATACTTAGATAGCTGAAATTTTGTACACGGACTTTAAAAAAAAAAAGTAAAATTAAGTTCGAAAATGAGACAATTCGGGCAACTCCTTCGTGGGGTTGCCATATAAAAGTTTCGTTTTCCGCTATATATTTGGACACTGCCTGAGAACGCATCGACGTAGAGAGCTGAAATTTCGTACATGATGTTTTTACTACATTAGCAAATAAAATGTCAAAAATGGACTAAATCGGGCAACTCCTTCTTGGTGTTGCCATATAAAAATTTAGGTTTTTTACGTACACTTTGAAAACGATCAGTCCAAGACATTTTCATTGTACTAAAAATTTCTGCAGAATACGAAATCCTATAAAATTGGTTATAATCATTTTTTCTGTGCGACAAACCGTTCTAGAAATATATGCGAAAAACAACTTCAAAATCAATACTTGAATAGATCGGTGACCATACGAAATTTAATACGGGCATTCATCTAGGGTATCCTAAGAATTGGTCTTAGACCAATTCTAGCTTTTTTACTTGTTCATTTCAAAAAGAGGCATCCGGCAAATGCATCGCCTTGCTGTCCTTATGTTTTACAAGGAATTAAAGGCACTTTTAAGGTAAAATGAGAGTATTAACTTTGTGTATTCTTTATAAGGACAAGCTTTTTTGCTCTTCACAGCTTCTTAATATCCCAAAATTGCAGTTTATTTGATTGGCCTTAAAATTCAGCTCATATGGGGGCAGATAAGACTATTTGTTTCTTGCGAGTATTACATGCAATGTACAATAAGTCTTCTCTCTTATGGCTTAAAAAAAAAAAAAAAAATCGGATACTTTTAAAGAGTAGTCAAATGGACAAATTCAGTAGATATGTCTAAAAAAAAACAAATTGTTGCCATTAAAATTTTTAATTTAAAATTGATAAATTAGTTTCCCTCTTCCTCAATGAAGTTAAGTATAAGTAAAATTCTTAAAGGTACTAAGCGAAGGTAAAGAGTAATATATTATATGTTGTTTTTTTTTTGTTAGAAATCCACAAACTAATTAAATTTTTCATATTTTATGTGGTTTTCCTGGTGGACCCAAAAAAAAAAAATGCTCGTTTTCTTGCGGAACGTTTCCTTTACATGCATGTAACTAATTGCCACGTCATCTTAATTGAACAATGGCTGCCAATGGTCAATACATTGTCAATAATGTTCGCTTAGAACTGCTGAAAGGCCATAAAATCATTACGAGCTAGGGTAAGTCTCATTATCTACTACATGGGCTGATCTAATAATAAAAGTGATGAAAGCTAGTGGAACAATTTTATAACGACGTGCGAAAGGTAGGTAGGTAGGAACATATATAGTTGGAAGAGCGCGGTGTTTTTTGTCTTCATGCGCATTTGAGTTTTATAGTGTTCGGCCTGAATGCGATCATAAAAATGACTAAAAAGGTCATTTGTTCGCCTTATTTCCTTGGTCTCTTTCACAGGGCTTCTCTATTCATGGAATCGGATTCTGACTGACTTTAAAAGCTGGACCATATCTACAGATATTGTATGTAGTTTAATGCTCTACAGAATTTTTCTTAATTCGTGAACACGGCTTGGATTGATCTCTCTCTCTCATCCTAACTACATACTTACACTGCATAGCTGAACTGTAAAAAAGAAAGCCAATCTTTGTTGAGGGACAAGGGCGTATCTAATTAGATCAAGGATGCCCCGTACTTAATCAATGATTCAAACCTGTAATATCAGAACAGAACATTTAAACTTTTAGCTAGGAATTGTAGTTTGTAGATGATGAAGGGGAAGTGTATAGTGTAGACTGAGTTAGGTTAAAAGTGCGCATGTCAATTATACTCAACAACATTGAGACTGAGTATTATTATATGTAGGTATGCATGTATAGTACAGCACATACCTGCGTCAATAAACCGCTGAAATCGATTTTTGTTGTTGAAATTGCTGCTCATAATATGTATACAGTAAACCTGCAAAGCAACCCGTTCGTCATAGTGTAGTTAATTACTAATTGCAGCAACAGTTAACACATTCGCTACACCAGAAATTGCAATAATATAGCTATGCGCATCTGGTTCTATGCCATACTAACTTGTGGTGCTGCTGCTGCGTCACATTATATAGGTTCATTGCATAGATTTTCGCAATTTCGCAGCCTTTATTCGGTTTTTAGCTTCACTCTAAGGTCTCCTGATTTGTTTCGGAATTGCATCACATTTTAGGAGTCTTCAGTTTTCTCATATACACACACATATATATATTTATTATTATATGTATGAATTGTGTGTTACTTACTATAAGCATTACTTTGCGGTGTACAGACTTTTGACACTAATTTCGATGCACTTGATTTTTCCCACGGTGGAATTTTTATTATGGTGTTAAGAGAACTGTGCAACGCCACGTATAGGTACACAACGTTCTTCGTAATTTTTGTAGTTAAATTTTCTTTATGTTTTTTAATAAATTTATTTTTTAATTTATTTCTATAATGAATACAGTTTTGTCATTATGTAGGGTATAGAAATAGTTTCAACACACATATTTACTTGTATGTGAAGAATTTAAGAAGAAAACTGGATTGATGAAATTTTTCCAACCACTTCTTTGAATTGTGCTACCACAAAAAGTAGTTCTCTTTCTATTTTGTCCTTTGTTAACTTCCTTATCGGTGTCCCATGTCCGATGAAGAAATATATCAGTTTATTGACAAATTCGTTAATTAGATCTACATTTTTAGATAAGCTCGCAATCACCAAGTTACAGAATTCAAATGGTCAATAAGTGACAGTGACCTTAATTTTCCTCATCCATTGATGGGTCCCGATTACACGATGGTGCCATATTTTCGTGGATTAGATGATAAAATTCATCAGTTTTTTTCAAACTTTTCATGTAGATATTCTTAAGAAAAGTAGTGTCGTTACAATGGCAGGGATTTCCCAATGGCTTCTGTATTGAACTTATTGGAAATTTCTGATTCTGATGCCGTGGATAGACAGAGTGCTATACATATGTTGCTGTTGGTAAGTCTTGAGTGAATATCTGCCACTTTAATGTTAGAAGTTTGATTTTAGACTTTGGTGAATTTAGGGAAACGTTCTCTAACAGCAATTTGGACCTTATTATGATTTCGGAATCTTGGCTTACTGTCTGCATCCTTGATCAATCGATGGATTTAGCTGGATATCAACTCTTTCGAAATGACCTCAGTTACTCGAGAGGTGATGATGTTGCCATATACGACCGTGATAAATTTCAGAGTAGAATAATTTCTCAGTCTGTCAATAATTTGGTAGGCCCTGAGAACATATATCTCTGGAGATAATCCTAGCGCCGCAAAAGTGTTTAGTGGTTTGTATATATAGGCTTCCAAGAGTGAATGACATTAGTGAGTTCTGTAATGCATTAATACAACTCTCAGGAGTATACCCAATTAATTTGATATATGGGGATTTTAATATTAATATGTTAAGTATGATACGCAAATAAGGCATGAATATGTGATGCAGTTGAGTAGAGTCGGTCTGCAGGTCATTAATAATAGACCTACGCGAGATATCATGATAGTGGTGGTAGCTTATTGGATCTGATTATTGTCAATATACCTAATCTCGTTAAAGAACAAATAGAGGTTGCTGTACCTGGAATTATTGATCATCATGCTGTAGTGGCATCCTTAGCACTTCCAGACTTTATCAGACCTCTCCAGCCTATCAATCTTGTATAGAAATCTCGACAGAGTTGGTATCCACACAATTAAATGAAGCAACGCTGAATGTAGATTGGGTTTCCATCTTGAACACTGCTAATGTTGACTTCCAGGTTGAATAGTTTAGTGAGGTTGTAGGTAATTTATATGAATTTGTGCCTGAATATTCATTAAAAACTTGTTTTCGGTCTACTTGGCTTATAAGAGCACTAATTATGGAGCGAAATATTGCTTACAATTGCTAGAAAAGGTACGTAGGTCCTGAGTTAAAAGCAAACTATAACAGACAAATCTGTTTCAACAATTCGAAATGCGAAATTATCCAACTTTTGTGCTAAACTCGATCCAAACCTATCAACTAAGATGATTTGGAGGAATACCTATCAAAGAGGTAGCCATTATTCCTAAGGCTGATAATTCATGTAGTTTCGATCCCGATGAATTGAATGTTTCCATTTAAAAATAGTGCAACAACCTTTGAACCAGATTTTTATGAGCAATCATATGATGGCAGTAATGATCGATTTGCATTTCGTAATGTGACAATTGATGAAATAGTGTTGGCGTTTAAATTTATTAAATCTTATGTTTTTGATCTTTATAACATAGGCATTTGCTTCCTTAGACTTATTTTCCCATATATAATTCGGCCTATTTTGCATATATTTAATATGGCAATTACCACATCCTCATTTCTAGCGTAGTGGAAGGTTACAAAAGTATACCCAACGAAGAAAAAAAAATCAAGCATCTACGGTTCAGGATTTTAGACCCATCAGTATTCTTCCTGTATATTATCGAAAGTATTGAAACGCTTGTTATATAGTCAAATTCGGGAATTAATTTATTGATCGTAATAATCTAATTTCCAATCAACAGTTTGGTTTTAGAGCTAAACGGTTCCATCTCACAGCTAAAACACAAGCTACTGTAGCTCAAAATCGAAATTCAGGTTTATTACCACAAATCGACTGTTCCACATTCGCACAGTTCCGGGTAAAAAAAAAAGGGATGAGACTAGATATTTCATCGGAACATTGACCATCCATGTAGCGATAAAGAAGCGAAAAAAATTTAAACAATTAGTAAGGAAATATTAACCACATGCTTTTTTTATAGTTTAAATAAAATCTGATGAAATATTTTTGGAATAAATTCAGTTACTATTCTTGTTATCTGTATATAGTTAATCAGCAGTTTGAGTTAACTGAAATTTTAAGCAGAATCTCATATTTTTCAAAATATTGAGCATTATAAAGTTTACAAATTTCGGGCACACACACACATTTGTCGTTTCTACAGCATCTTAGCAAACATTTGGATGAAATATTATCAGGGCGATATGTGAATATAGTACAAGCAAATTGCACCGAAAATCGTCAAAAAATATCCAAGAGAATTGCGAAGTATTTGTAACTTTGTATATACACATACAAAAATATATACTATTTCAGAATTTGATGAGTCCAGAGGAGAATTACATAGTTTGCTAGATCCTAAATCCAGGTATAAAAACCCACGCGCTCCCCGTAATCTGACTGGAGTATCAAAAAAAGCTGAGCAGCAACGACAGAACCTGAATAGCCAATGTGCAGAAATTATTTTTGATGAAAATATGACGGGGAAATGACAAGATAAATTTTCATCAAATAATCAGAACAAAATCAAATTGCTTTCATTGTTTAACGAAATTTCTCCAAAATAAAGAATTCGTTGTAAAACAAGCAGTGGATCATGGGGATGCACTTATTGTAAAAACACCAATAGAATTGTCGAACAATTAATGAACTGTAGTCTGTAGTCAGCGAGGATATTGATCTCCTTATTCTCTTGATACCTTTAACACAAGAAAATAAGGATATTTTTATCATAAAGCCAAGCAAAATTAATAGGAAATTTTTTTCTTAGGTGGAAATCCAAAAATCATATGCCCACATACCCCATGCCTTCAGTGGTTGTGATTAGAGCTGAAAGTATCCGGATAATTTGCTATTCGAAATAATTAGGATCCGATTCCTCAAATTCGGTTATCCGTATAATACGGATTGTAGTATCCGGAGCTGAGCTATCCGGATCTAGTTTAAGCAAAAAAAAATTTCCTCCAGATTGCATTATTTCATTGAAAGAAATGTAAATTTATATTTTCCCAATGAAGCAATACGATTTGAATGAAATTTTGAACCACTTTTGTTTTGTTTGGATCCAGATAGTTCGGATCCAATTTCGGATTCGGATAGCTTGCAGAACCGGGTATCCGAATATTAGAAAATCTGGAACCAGTTTTCAGCTCTAGTTGTGATACCACCAAGAAGGAATAATTAAAAAATTTCAAGCACATGTAAAAAAAAATCAATTGGTTAATATAGCGAGAACTTTCAATGACGAAAATCTAATCCTATCAGAAGTAAAAGAGGCTGATGCACACACAGAGGTGAACTCAGATTTTTTGATTGGGACATTTCTCTTGAATATTCTTTCTCTTCATGAATCAAATCACTTATTATTGATGATTGATCTTACTGAAATATATCGGTGATTGTCAGCGAGTAAAATCTGAGTCCACCTCTGTGTGTGACGAAAAGTTTATTTTCTACTTTTTCATGCGGCTTGGCCTCAGTTTTGTTTGAAAACTCGTTTTTTACTTATTTGATTTTCTGCCTTTTTCACGTTAACTAAATTGTTATTACGTTCTGCATGGAGATATTTTAAAACAATTTTATGACTGCTGAAAATACACTGATTTACCAGTTTTTCAAAAAATTTATTCGAGTATCAAATCGTTGAAGTACTGCAACGGTTTTCTGAAATTCAAATTATGTTTTTAACAGCGCATTTTAGCTGTATTCCAACTTGATCCCATATAATATGAATTTTTCGGATTTTCCATGTTTTCCACAGACTTTTCCTATTACTATGAACTTTTTTTAAAAATTTACATGAATTTTCCTCGATTTTTCATGCAAGTTTTCATGATTGCTGAAGAGAAAGTATTGATGCCAATAGGACGGAAAAAAAAATGATTCCGCATAGCTTACAAAACTTTTTTGTCGGAAAATTTTCCGGAAAAGTCGGAAAATTCCGGAAATTTTCGGAAAATTTCCAGAAAATTTGGAAAATTCTGCATTTTACATGAATTTTCCTCGATTTTTCATGCAAGTTTTCATGATTGCTGAAGAGAAAGTATTGATGCCAGTAGGACGAAAAAAAATGATTCTGCATAGCTTACAAAACTTTTTTGTCGGAAAATTTTCCGGAAAAGTCGGAAAATTCCGGAAATTTTCGGAAAATTTCCAGAAAAATTTGAAAATTCTGCATTTTTCCTGAAACAGATTTATTACTAATTATATCGATGAAAATTTTTCCGACGATTTTCCCGCTTTTCCGGGTTTTCCATGGAGCTTTCCACAAAAGCCATTTTATGCAACTCACCTCGTTCTACAACTTTGTCTTAGGTTGCAAAACGCTCAAACGCTTCCTTGGTCGGAAAAACTCCGGAAAAGTGTTTTACAGGAATTTTCCTCAATTTTTTCTGCAAGCTTTCACCATTGTCGGAGAGAAAGTAATGATGCCAGTTGATAGGGAACTTGTCTTAAGGCAGACTGCTGATGTGGTGTGTCTTAAGGCAGACTGCTGATGTGGTGATGGTGATGTTTTGAAATAAGCTGATATATTGCAAGGACATCAAATCAGTAGGAAATGCTACATCTGCAAACACTTAAAATGGAACTCAATCGAGTACGAAGAGCTTTTACTGCTATTATTGGGTGTATGGTGGCCTACATATTAATATAGTCGGTTTTTTTTTATGGCATTCACAACTGAAGGAAACTAACTAGGTATGATTCATGATCAATAATAAAATTGGGCCATCATTGATGATAAAGTCCAACTATTATTCATGATAGGATCCAGGAAACCCAACGCCTCCTGGAAGGTGAGTTATATTTCGTGTAAGGAGGAAGAAAGCAATGCAAATTTGAACTTCAAAAATTGATTGGAAGAAGCGTTTCATATTATTACTCGTCATTACGGAGTAATATTTAATAAAATATTCCTCAAGAGAACATGCCATATTTTCCAATTTACGACGAAATTTCTTACCAATATTTTTCAAATTTATCCCTTTTGCAGTAGTCTACACACGTTGATTCCAATAGGCACCTTGGTTTTTCAATACTTTGCATTAAATTTGAAACAAAATTTCGTTCACTAATTTTTAATATTTTAAACTAATCCGACTTAATTAGTTTGAAAATAAAATATCGACTGATGTCAGTAAAAATTAGCAACATTCAAGTCACTTGCTGATTATCAGTAGATCAGTATCACATCAGTACCTTTTACAAATGTGGAAATATTCTCTTGTCTAAATGAGTTTCTTAGCACCAATGTAATATTAATCTCAAATACAATTAAAAAAATAATACTAAATCATATTGACGAATCTAAACGATTTCTTGCTAAATATTTCCCAAACATAAACGAGGATCGAAAGTACAACTGGTTAAAAATGCCATTTGCTAAAACATTGATATATGATCATATTACTTGGGTGGCTGAAGAAGAATTGATTGATATTGGATCCGATAATTTTATTCAATTAGAATTTAATGAAAAAGTCTAACAGAATTTTGCATAAGGTAACAGCAAGAATATTCGTTTATCGCAAAAGAAGCATTGCTAATTTTAATGCCTTTTGCAACAACTTATCGTAAAACCTTCGAATTAGTGTTTCTGTAATTTCACCGGATATTGATAATGCATGGAAAAATATACAATCAAATCCCTCCCATTATATTCTTATTTTGGTCACAAATTTGAGATTATTTTGTTTAAATTTAGTTTTATATAATATTATTTTTGAAACAGTTTTTTTAGTTTTTTATTTTTTATTTGGAAAACTTGATTTAAAAGCATTTAAAAGCATTACTTGTAATAAAAATATTGCTAAACAATTAATGATTATTTTACTAACTAGTATCAGTTTTTTGGGAGGACTGAATTTTTTCTTCAGATTTAGGGAGCCGCAATATAAAAAAAGTTTGAGAAGAACTGGCGTATCCTCATTCGTTCCTTTCAAGGGTGTATCCTTCAGGATAACAGTTTCTCCCGTTCGAAATAATAAATAAATAAATAATAAATATATATATTTCGGTATTGCGTACACAAGATTGTATAATCTTTTAGAGTACAATTAGGTATGGAGCTAGATAGTATTCTAAGTTAACATTAAAAATATATCTAAGATAAAACCAAAACCAAAAAAAGATAAGAGAAGAAAATAAAAATAATAATAAGATGAGAAAAATACTATGATGTTGAAGATTTCTTAAATTATTATTATTCTGGAGCCTCAGTTGTGGAGGGAGAAACA
Organism: Dioctria rufipes; assembly: GCA_963924295.1. NCBI lineage: Eukaryota > Metazoa > Arthropoda > Insecta > Diptera > Asilidae > Dioctria > Dioctria rufipes. The sequence continues at coordinate 34,222,552 of OZ002742.1, forward strand.
TAGTAAAATATTAAGAAAAAAAAAAAAAAAATATTAGATGAAAGAGTTAATTCGTGTGTGCCTTAATGAACCTTCTGAAATCCCTGACACTACCCGCCGTCTGAGCTCCATGAGGAAGAGCATTCCATAAACGGGTGATTTGAACAGGATAAGAACACTCTCCATTACTGACCTATTGAAACGAGGCATTATTAGATTTCGACCTCTTTGGGACGCGGTCAATTGGAAAAATTCTCTAAGATAACGCGGCGTATTAGTCTGTAGTAAGACATATAGGAAAATTAAAGCTCTTTGTTTTAGGTAGCTGGAAAGAGAACAGCCCCACAGGTTAGTCCTGAAGATCGAAACATGGTCGAATCGCCTCAAGCCAAATATAAATCGTATGCAATCGTTAAATGCAACCTCTAGCTTGCGAGCGCATACGCTATCCAGCTTAGGATAGATGATGCTGCCAAATGTGAAATGTGGTAAAATAAGTGCCTTTATAAGCTTAGATCGCATACCTCTCGATAAGATGTGGGCCGAAAGCCATAATCGCCGCAATCCTGCATATATCTTGCTAAGAATAAAACTGACATAATTGCAGCACTTCATATCCTGGCTTAATACAATTCCTAGGTTTGTTACTTTGCTTGAAATAGGTAACGAGTACCCATTTAAGACCACGGGAGGGACTTCGGATAGTACTTCGATATTATCATAGAAAGTGATGCATTGCGATTTTTGAGGATTCAATAGCAGTCTGTTGTTTAAGGCCCAAGAGTGGATTCTTTCTAAGTCGTCGTTTAAGCGAGCTACGCAGTCCTCAATAAGTCCAATAGGCCGACATATGTACAGTTGTACATCATCTGCGCATATGTGGATGCTCACATCTTGCGTAACATTCGGCAAGTCGTTAATGTATAAGCTAAAGAGCAACGGACCTAAAATAGATCCTTTTGGTACTCCACACAGTAAGGGTAGACTATTAGATACTAAACTTTTGGTCCTCACACACTGACTGCGCCCCTTCAAATAGCTGTCAATCATCGCAATTGTAGATGCGCTGAAACTAAAAGAATTGCAAAGTTTGTGGAGGAGGATGTTATGGTCTACGCTGTCAAAAGCCTTCGAGAAATCTAGTAGAGCCAGAGCAACAAAATTATGCCTATCCATGGCGGTTCTGATGTACGAGGTTACTTTTAATACTGCGGACTCGCAGCTGTGGGACGCACGAAAACCAGATTGCCAACATGTCAGAAGATTATTGGTTTCCACGTGGTCAAGTATTTGCTTGTAGATAAGCTTCTCTAGTACCTTCGACAAAAAACATAATATGCTTATTGGCCGAAAATCAGATGGATTTTCTGGAGATGGTTTTTTTGGGAATAGGTAGGACTATGGCTGACTTCCAGTTACTCGGGAAAGAGGAGGACATAAGGCAGCAGTTGACGATGTGAAGAAGGTACTTACTGATAAAGGGTAATAATAATTTAAGAAAACGCGGTGGTACACTATCAGGACCAATACATTCTGATTTAATGGAAAAAATGGAGGAAACAAGTTCATCAGTTTCGACCCCACGGAAAGAAAATGTCCTGATGGAACGGTTTGGTATCCGTGCACTATCCGAATTGCTAGCGAGATTCGAGATCGGTGACTGTAAGTGAGACGAGGTTCTGTTGGTGGGGGTGAAGTGTGAGTTGAGTTCATCCGGGTCAAAATTGCAATCAGCTTTATCCTTGCCAAATACTCCGGTTTGGCGGATATTACGCCACAACTCCTTAGGCTGGAGCCTTACATTGAACTTAGAGCTATAGTATTGACGTTTGGCAGACCGGATGGCAGTATTGGCTCTGTTACGTGCAGCTGTATACAACATCCGAGATGCGTCAGATCTAAGGCGTCTATGTCGCTGGTACAAGAACTCTCGCTCTGCAATTAAAGACCGCACACTAGGCGAAAACCATGGGCACCTATTGGTGGATACGTTCACCGTTTTTAACGGAACATAGTTCTCATATAAATACATAATGAGAGAGCTTAGGATTGCAGCTTGAACATCTACAGAAGCACTATTAAATATAGTGTTCCATGGCAACTGCTGGCATAATGAATGGTTATGAATGGTTATGAATGCAAAACGAATTTGATTATCATCTGCGAGATATTTTATCGTTCAAGTAATAAGAAAGGAAATCTTCTCCGTTTCGAACATGGTTTTCTGAGATATTTAACATATTTCAAACTGAAGTCAAATATTTTTGAAATTTATTAGTATAAAAAAAAAATTGTGTTAACGAAAAAATGTACTTGTTTTTTTTTTTAATTACAAATTATTTTTAATTTACGTAAAACACAAATATTTTTGTGACATATTCTTTTCTCAATTGTTAAAAAAAACCAATTTAAAATCGTCTCAAATATCTTGTGAAATTTACAAACTTTAAATGCTAATTATTTTGTATAATATCAGTTTCCATTCTTTTCCTTTCTTCATAACTATTTGTGATTTTTAGAATGTATGTATAAAATCTCATTATAAGATATGTATATGAACTGCTTCTTAAGTCTACTTAAACCAAGTTCTATAAAAAGATAGAAAGATATTAAAATTCTTGTTGAAGGCATAAAACTGACATAAATTGTGAGGAATTCAGGTTTATAGTTATTAGCGCAGCTTATACAGAAAAATAACTGATTTGAATAATGAGCATAATAAATGTGCATCAATTGTGCAACGAAGAATTATAACTACCATGAAAACTTATCTAGGTATGGTAGAAGTATCTTAGTTTGAAATAAAATCCAATACAAAATATCACTTGAATCATTCAAGAACAATTAATTAAATAGAGTCCAGTGATGATTATTATTCATATGCTAACTATTCACCTTATTATATATATTTTGATATCAATTAATTAAAAAAATTTTCATTAATGTACTCACCTTATGGGCTCTGATGGAAGCGCCCTCAGAACAAGCTAATGTGACGTCCACCAGACTCTCGTCCTGTAATAATTGACTAAACACCCCTAACAGGTTGGATTGATGATTGTTCCACCTCAAGCAGTAGTGCTCACTGCCCATGTCGGTGACAGCTTACGCTGCTGCAATTATATAAAAAAAATAAAAATAAATAAAAATTAATAAATAAAACTATTAATTTAGTTTTAAGCTTTTAACTACTTAATTAGTACCTAAATAAAACTTAATAGGAATAATAACAATTAATAAAATTCATAAATTATTTAATAGGTCTCAGGGTCAGACCTACCATAAAAATCAATTTATTTTCTTCAGTCCAATAAACAAATCGACACCCCGAAATTAATATTCTGTGCGCAATACGATCGAAAAGTGCATGTGCCACTCACTCATCGTGTTATTACTCGTTATGTGGAACATTGCGCACGCGGTTTACATTTTACATAAATGCGCGCATGCGTTAATTAACGAAATTAGTATCCCACGCCTGATTTATGAATTAACGGACTGCAACTGCCGAGTATGTTGTACCCGGACACTTGGTGCATGCTAATGGGTGTAAGTACTCGACTATGTACATCAGTGTATACAATACCTGTATAGGTATAGGTACTAGTCAGGTAAAAGCCAAAGTCGGAAAGTAAATGTTCGTTTTATTTTTTATTTTTTTTATTATTATTGTTGTTGTTGCTGCTCTTTTTTGCGGTTCTTCTCCTTTTAGTTTTGTTTTTTTTTTTTTTTTTGAACACACCTACGTAAATCGAGTAAGATTCATCATCTTTTGCCATTTCTGCATACAAAGTTTAATTCAAGGTGCCAGAGAGCATGTAGTACATATATAGTTCCTTCAAGCTGTAGGAAGCTTATAGATGGACGGCTATGGTCTTTGATGATGCAGCCCCGAACCTGGATTACTATGGCAGGTTTCAGCACTTCGTCGTCGAAGTCGACCTAACGCACTTGCGACAGCTTGTGGAGGTGGTGGGACGAGTTTTTCGCACCGTTTTGTATTTGAATATTTAATGGCATAAATAAATAAACACAGTATGACTGCTCCTTTCTGTCTAAGTTCTCGATTTGTTACAGGATTATGTATTCCCTCCTTCTTCAGCTACCGGTTTGAGGTGGAGGAGCATAAGAGTGCGCCACATAGTGAACCACCACACCAAAGTCATACATACGGTAACCGCAAATCGTAGAGTGGCCGCATAGAAGGCCGCGTAAAGCCTTCACCTCGACTGATTTATGTTTTGTTTATCTGCTCAAGTTGAGGTTATGTAAATTGGGCTTTAAATCAATTTGAGTTGTTCGAGTATGCGCTGTGCGCACAATTTCTTGTGGCCGTTAGGTGAAAAGTGTTAATTTAACATATTTTTCCTATTTAAGGTTATGTACGTACCAGTGCGAAGTGCAGAACAGTTGACTGCTGCTGCTGCTGTTGCTGCAGTTCTTCTGGATGGATGCTGCCTTACTGGACACTAGGTGAATTGTGTATATTATGAGATTATGCTGGTCAGGAATTATAGTAGGCCGTTCGTTGGTGGTTCGCTTGATTTCACGGAAACGCCGATGTAATAATTGACTGGAACTCGACATTGTGGTGGGCAATGATAGAGCTAGCTGATCATATAGGCCTGTCAGGTTAGTGCTATTAATTATATCTACTCGTGTTCGATTGTGCTTGCTCTTCTCTTTTTCGCTCTCTTTCTGATCAAGTAGTATATACGTGCATGTACCATCATAATAATATCTACCACACTGTTCAGCATCCCACAAAATTACAATTTCGAAATAATCAATATTAATAACGTGTACCAAATGAAAGTATTAATTATGGAAGGAAATCCATTTAACTTAAATCTGATTTGAGTCGCTGTCGTTTTAAGATTAAGAAATTCATTTCGACCGACACATTTTACAATAATTATTATTATTCGCACTGTTGGTGTCGACAAAAAACCGACTCTCATTGTCTGATTAATGCATAAAATAATAAGAGAAAAGAGATCTAAAAAAAAAACAAAAAAAGCACACCCAATTGTAGCGGGAAATAAATCAAAACATCAAACGAGGCTTGTTTTTTTTTTGTTTTTTATATAAATTGCGGTAGCCCTGCAGGAATATTAATGCTCGCTCAAAAAGTTGCCACTTAAAAAAGTAACAAGAAAACTTTTATTAATCTTACGCTGTTACGTTGAGAGGAAGATGTTGTTGGTCAAGAGTTGTAAGGAGTTCGCGGACAATTCACAATTTGCAGCGCGAATTGTGATGTAACGAAAAAAAACAAAAAAAAAAACAAGGAGAACGAAGACGATGCAATGCGATGATCTTATGCGAAAGACGTGATCGTTTTCATTTTGTGTTACCCTTAAATAGTAGGTAGGTAGGCAACCCAGAGGCAGACGATAAAGACGGAATGATATAATGTATTGTATTGAAATCATAATGAACATTTATGACCTTCCTGTAAGACTCTTACAGGTACGACCGAGGAGGAAATAGTAGTAGACTTTTGCTATTTGTTTATTTAATTTTCTAATTAATTAAATAGATGTAGGAAGATGTTGGAATTTGTAGAAAACAAGTGTTGCTTAAACCGTGAGTTTTGTTCGATAAATTTTTATGATTTATCTCCATCATTCGCGAGACATTCAGTCTTTCTTGAAAAAGTTTTCTTTTCACAGCATGATATAGATCACCATTTTGAAGAAGGTGCTCTGAACGATTCTGTTGTTATAAGATCTGTTAGACTAGAGCAAGTCCTTGCATTATGATTTTTTATGATCTAAATGAAAGATTTTTTTTTATCATGGGGTATCTCCTGAGTCTCTATCATGGGGTATATCGTGAGACCCTATCATGGGGTATCTCCTGATACCCTATGATGCAAGGCACAGCATGGCAGGAAGGATATAAGGTAAGGAATTATGGAACGTGTGGAGAGTGTCGGAGGTGCCGACGTATGTCACTCTTAAGCCTTCGTAAATTATATGCCGGAGGAAAGACAGAAGATAGTCGACTGTTCCACATTCGCGGAATTCGGGAAAAAAAGGCATCACGGATTTTTAAAATAATTTGAAGGGTAAAAAGATGTGCACGGTTTGCAGTGCGTGTATTGTGTGCAGGAATCGTTCTACAAGGGATCAGACTAGATAATTCATCAGAACATTGACCATACGTGTAGCGATAAAGGAGTGAAAGGCATTCAACACTGCGGCGGTGTTCTAGTGAGTCGATATGACAAGTTATTGCCAAATCGCCAATGACCTTCAATGCTCTCTTTTCGACAAAATCCAAGGAAGCTAAAGGCAGAAAAACATACAAGCAAGCCTCAAGCCTGGTCTCTTTCAGGCTTCCTCGCAGCTCGCTTCAAGCTTGTCTCAGAAAATTGAAGTAAAATGACACCACTAGGCTCGGTGCTGTCATTGAAATTTTGATAGTATTTGCGACAATTCCTTTACATTTTGGGCAGAAATAATTTTTTATCGGTTTTCAAAAATGTTCTTATTTGCCAAATATCTCATTTGACAGAAGAAAATTAAAAAAAAAGGAATCTGTTCACAGAAATAGGCCTGAGAGAGAAAAATTTCCAACATTTAGCAAAGTGCGTCTTGCGGGTAGACCTTTAGGCTAGCTGCTAGGATTGGTTTTGTGTTGCCTGATTTAAAAACCTGTGTTGGAAATTTGGCAACGCCTCGAGGCTTCCTCGAATGTGAATGTGTTTCTGCTTTATGGTTGTACGTCTAGCGTAGAGAATTATATTCCATTCTAGGTCTGATATAAGACTTGTAGAGGAGCTCTATATTCGATGAGCTGAAATATTTCTTATACATTTTCAGAAATTCAGGATATTTCGATGCTTCTTTGGCAAGTGATAAGAAGATGATTTGTTCAGATTAACTTACTGGAAATATTAATACCAAGAATGCATAAAGATGGTACAATACACCGTCAGTGCTCCATAAAAAGAAACGAGAATGGAAAATATCTGGTTTTGTTTTAAAGAAATGAGACTGTTTTGGGTATTGGATGCATTGAATTCGACGCGATTCACTTTTCCTCAAGCGAGAATATTATGAGAGTCGTTATTCAATGATCTAATCATGCAATCTCGATTAACAGAAGTGGAATTCCCTCTGGAGTCCGTAATACCCTAGACAGACTGTGTCCATAATGACTTAATTAGAAATTCAGTTATTTCAAGGAAATGAAGAGGTAAAATTATGGCAGAATTCAATAATCTAATTAAATACTATCAAGAAAATTTGCTAGTATTTACTGTAGTTGCAAAGCATTCAGTAGAAGACAATTTTTGTTGTTCAAAGAGACAAAAAAAAAAAAATGAAAGTGACAAAGAAATTTCTTTCATGATCAGCTGATGACTGTCACTGCTAAATTTATTGGAAAAACTTTCCATTTTCCAATAAATTCCGCTCATTTTAATGACGGTAGATGGCACTTACTGCAATTTCACTAAATGTAATAAAATTTGTTCAATTTGAAAATGAAGCGAAGTGTTGTAAATGGGTCCTTGATGGACTTCATTTGTGTGACACACTGCACATTTGACTCTATTTAATTAAAAATTGAATTATTATGGAAACAGTATGTCTAGGGTATAAGAGTGTCAAAAGAGTAAACGAAATTAAGGGTACTGTCATCGACAAAACTATGGATGGAATTGAAAGTAAGGGAGAGTAAATCATTAATGAAAATTAAGAAGAGAGATGGACAGATAACAGAGCCCTGGGGCACACCGGAATTTATAATGTGGTTCAGATGAACGCCATCTAATAAAACCTGTATTTGGCGACTAGATGAAAAGTTTCAATTCATAATAGAATATGAGGGAGGGGAGAGACAAAGTTCTTTAAATAAATAGTTCAACCTTTAGTCTGTAGTATCTCATTATATATAGACATATAAAACTTTCAGCTGGAAGACACCTCATGTCCTAGTAACTGTTTCTTATAAGATCTTCGTGTGTCAAAATCAGAACGCCAACACATCCTTTACAGAATTACTCCCTATATAAATGCTATATTTCCCATAAAAGATGATTGCGCATAAGCAGACAACGTTCTTACCTTTCTAAAATGGACCTTTGAATATCAAACTTTATAACATTGGAAGTTTTAATGTGGATTTGATTTAGAGAGAAAGACTTTAATCAGTTTCAATCACACTTTGTTTCAATTTGTAGTTGAAATTGTCCAGATTTTGTGTCACAACATAACCTTGTGTAATTTTAACCAATACACTGATTTGGTATGGTCAGATCTTCCTCAATGTAACATTAGTGTTACAACATCTGAGTGTCCGCTTCCAAAAATTAAACCCACCATCCATCTTTAGACTTACTAATTTTAAATGGTTCATTATCGAAGTCTGCTCGAAATGAATTTACTAAGCAGAGAAATTTCTTTTTAGGTGATTATACTAGTCTAAATAATTACCTCAATTGTATTGATTTCTCCTCAGTCTGTACATCTGATGTTTCTAAATACTAAATTTAGGTATTCGTAATCATGTACCGGTAACAAAAAAGAAAAACAAACTTTTCCCATCAACTTATTAGAGTTCTAAATATGAAGGAAAAATATCGTCGGTTATATAGAGTTAATAGCAATCCGGAAATCTATAAAAGTTTTTTCTTATACATATTAAAAAATTATCTAAAACATTAATCTCAGAATGTTACAATAGGTATGTGGACTCGACTGAATTTTCGTTACAAGAAAACCCTAAAGCCTTCTGGGTCTTTAGCAAAAATTTGTAGAGCTCAAATACGGTCTCAAAAGAGATGGTATTTAACGATGTCACCTCATCTTCTCCTAAAAATAATAATAATTTATTTACCGAATACTTCATGTCGGTTTTTTCTGAGAGGGAATCTAACTTCCATTTGGTATCCTTTCAAAATTACAATAACTCACCTAATATTAGTGTGAACTTTGTCTCATCTGAAGAGGTGCATGATATACTAGATAAACTAAATTGTGATAAATATCTAAGCCCTGATGGAATTCCAAACATTGTATATAAGAGATGCTCTAATAGCTTAGCTAATCCTCTAAATACTCTATTTAATCTATCCATCATACATAAAATATTTTCGTTAGAGCTAAAACGCGGATTTGTTACTCCAATTTTTAAGTCATATGATCCGATATTAGTCACAAATTATCGTCCTATATTTATTTCAAATGCATTGGCTTTAATATTTGAAAGACTTGTCTACAATCAACTTTTTCATCAAACTTTACTTTACTTTATATATATCTGATCACCAATATGGTTTCCTTCCAGGACGTTCTACAATTATTAACTTAACTCTGTTTATCGACACCATCATCTCTATTTTTGATGAAAGCAAGCATGTGGACTCTATTCATACTGATTTTTCGAAGGCGTTTGATAGGATTCGTCACCAACAATGTCTTTTAAAGATGCTGAAAATTGGTTTTAACATCGACACTGTTCTTTGGTTTCTGTCCTATCTAGACGAGAGAAACAGTGTAGTAGTTTTTAATGGCTCCCAATCAGGCCCTTTCGAACAAACATTGGGCGTTCATCAGGGTACAATACTCGGACCTTTCATATTCCTACTTTATATAAATGACTTTGCAATTGCCTTCTTTGCTTTATGCTGACGACGCAAAATTTTTTAGGGTAATTTATGATACAAACGATTGTAAATGCCTTCAAGATGATATTGTTAATCTTGAAGATTGGTGTAGAGAAAATTATCTTGACCTCAATGAAACTATAACGTTTTCTAGAAAGCGTCATACAATCTACTTCAACTACAAAATTAATAATATCTCGATTTCACGTGTAAATTAAATAAAGGATTTAGGACTACTTTTCGCTTCCCATGTAAACCATATTACTAATAAAGCTTATCGCATGCTGGACTTCATTTTTCGCGTGTGTAGATCCTTCAAAGGCAGTTCTGCTTTCACCTGTCTTTTTACTTCATTGGTGAGAAGCACTCTTGAATATGCTTGTCCAATTTGGAGCCCCTTCTATTCATGCTACAATAGTCAAGTTGAATCTGTCCAGAGAAAGTTTACCAGGATCCTCTTGTTTAAATTAAACATCAACGAGACGGAGTATACTCAGAAGATTATCTCTTTTTAATCTGCCTTCTTTAGAACACCGTCGTATGTATCTAGACTGCTTATTTTTGTATAAACTTCTAAATGCCTACGTGCTATGTCCGGATTTACTTTTCAAGGTCTGCATAAATATCCCAACGAGATACTCAAGACTACATGCTCCGTTTTGAATTTTCTTCTGTAGAACCAACCTCCGAGTTAAGTCACCTTTGGTAAGAATGCAGAAAATTTTTAAATCTAATTTGAGCAATACTGATGTCTTTTGCTCGGACCTTCTGACATTTAAAAGATCAGTTATAACGGAGATAAAACAATTTCCAGATTCTTAGCATATTAATGGTTTTTCAAATTAATATTTGGCTTTCTTTGCTTGGCTTTCAATCTCTAATTTCATTTCCTTGCATAATTTGTATTATTTGATTATTAGTAGTTTTAAAATTTTAGTTCATCATTGTTTTTTTTTCACATTTATTTTTATTTTTTCGGATTTGCTTCTCTTTTTGTATATAGTTTATTTTTATATCAATTTTAATATTATTTTGTATTTTCCTTTTTAGTTTTTGCAAATCTAGTTTATTTTATTTCACTTTAATTTTTAATTTTTGTTTATTATATTATTTTTTGGCTTTGGTTCTCATTTTGTAGTCTTGGATTACTCTACTATTTTTGTTCTTTTTATTTATATTTTTTTATTATTATGATTTACTGTATTATTCTATTCTAAGGTATTGCGTTATTGGATTCTGTCTGTGTAATATCTACTTAGCTTTTCGAAATAAATAAATGAATAAAATAAATTTCTTTTAAGTATACATACAGGGTGATTCAGATCAAGATACCTTCCGGTATACCATACGATTCCTTGAGGTAAGATGATCAAAAAATTGTTCCACATAACACACACACCCCCCCCCCCCCCCCTCCCCTAGAAACCTTCCTTTAGGAGTTGTGGCCAGTTGAAGATTTCGCCAATATTCGTGAGAATAAATAAGTATAACTTTTGAACCACCCTATAGATTTTGGTTATTGTCAGCTTATTAAATAGCCAAGGATAGTAGCTGTCGAAAAGTGTATTCCTCTGTATTTTTTAAGTAAGCATCTTTAAATTATTCTCAAATATTTCCAGAATTTTGACTTATTTACACACAAAAGCTTTTGAAATAAAACGGTATTTATAAAATATATGTATAAAAAAATCAATTTTGTTCAAGAAAGAATTTTTTGGGATTCTCCGGTATATAGCAAAAGCTAAAAAATGTTCTAATTTGTTATTTCATCACACAACCCATTAATTTTTGGTGACAAGTTTCAAGTCTTGGTTTGACTCATCAACAGGTCACAAATAGCGAAATTGTGTGATTTGAAAAACAAATGAAAAAATGAAAAAAGAAGAAAGAAATGAAAAATTTGAGAAAAAAAGAAAAAAACAATTTTTTTATTTATTAAAAAGTGTAAAAATTTTTAAAGAAACAGATTCATTCGAAGCGAATCGAACCTGTATATGCCACGCAGTGGGCTGAAAAAATAAAAAAGAAAAGGAAGAATAAGAAGCGTTTCGTGTCAGCAGAAAACCTTACACTCATCGGTGCAGCTTGAAAATAGATCAAACTGATCTCCTCTCATATAAACTCAGAAATAAATTCTGGGTGTGAATTATATGAGGAAAAAACACTCCTATCATGCCCAGGAGGAAATATAAACAGATTACGTTTGGACTTTTTACCGGGTTTTTTAAATTTTTTAATAAATAAAAAAATTGTTTTTTTCTTTTTTTCTCAAATTTTTCATTTCTTTCTTCTTTTTTCATTTTTTCATTTGTTTTTCAAATCACACAATTTCGCTATTTGTGACCTGTTGATGAGTCAAACCAAGACTTGAAACTTGTCACCAAAAATTAATGGGTTGTGTGATGAAATAACAAATTAGAACATTTTTTAGCTTTTGCTATATACCGGAGAATCCCAAAAAATTCTTTCTTGAACAAAATTAAGTTTAACCCGGTAAAAAGTCCAAACGTAATCTGTTTAAAAAAATCAATGTTTTGGAAATATTTGAGAATAATTTCAAAATGCTTACTTAAAAAATACAGAGGAATACACTTTTCGACAGCTACTATTCTTGGCTATTTAATAAGCTGACAATAACCAAAATCTATAGGGCATTCCCGTTTATCTCATCAACTTTACATTTTATTACCACAAACCATTATGGTGTGCCATGTTCTACGAATTTACTCTACATCCCAGTTAAAGGAGCTTCTCGCTCTATAGTAGCTCTCACAAGAGACAAGCAATCATCATTAGAAGTAGGATACCGGGGACTATACAAGCCTCCTAGGTTAGCCCTGGAAGCTCCAATATTTTATCTCTTAAACATTGAAAAGAATTGCCATAGGTTCGAAATAGATTATCATGTATATGCTGAGAACTAATTTAAAATTGCGCTGTGCCCTGTAATTTTGTTTTATTTTACTTTTCTTGACATGACCTCTCACCTTTTTCCAGTTTTATTTATTTATTCTAAAATTAGCATCATTTTATCTTCGTCCGTGCATTCTGTATTTCCTTTACCTTAGTTTGTACCTATATCGTTAGACTGAAATGTTACCTACAGATTTATCGCACCCTGATAAGCCCACTATTTCTGCACAAACTATTGAAGGCGTAAAGTGAATCAGGAATGTCTTGAAATTCATGAGACTTCCGCCTTTGACTATATTCCTAATGAGTTGTCTAAGTTAAGAAGTATTTATCTGAGGTACAAAAGCGATACCAAGGAAGAAGAAAATTACGCAGAAACTTTTATCTTAATGAAAACTATTACTTAGGCTCTGGTAGTCTGTTATCGTATGCGCGCCTTCTCCAATTCGGCATTTTCATAGTACCACATTCAGCTATATATGTAGTAGGTAGGCACTTACCTTTCAGTGTCGCTTAGGCGGACAAACCTTCAGATTCTCACGGCGCCTGAACTCTTTTCCAATTGCTATAAAAGCTCTTTAACTGGTGTAATCATAGCCTTGCCAAGGAAGAAACAAATAGCGATATACATTCAGTATTCAGGTTAACAAATAAAGAAACGAAAAAAAAAAAAAAACCCAGTCTGTAGAGACGAACGCGGTAAGTTCATATCAATCGCCGAATGAATCTGGACAGAGACGCAGACTAATTCCGACACAATGAGACCTCACCTTAATTACTGTAATTTCGCGGGTGCACAAAGCGTTATTCGTCCAGTTACAAGCCGCCGAGTTGAATCATCACATCACAATATCTTGGCGCATTGGTGCAAGGTGGCGGTGCATCCCATTGGCAGTCAATGTTAAAACCTAAAGCTGCAGTTGCAGCGCTCACCATTGCAATGCAATTACTGTGAGACTCCAAATTGACCATTCGTTCGCTTTTGTTCAGTGCCTGGATGCATTGAGGAGTGCGCAATTAAGAAATCTCGTAATGAATTATGATTAAGACACCTCCGCCTTCCGTTGGCCCCCTCACCAACAGTCGTGAACAGTAATTTCAATCATCAACTAGCCATTATTTGATTCATGAAAATTGATTAGACCTGCAAGTGGTGTCGGTAATTGCCGGGCATGCTCAGGCTCACTGTCGTCGTCATTGGACTATAGGTACTCTGTGTATGTATGAATTATAGTGAGATGCGGTGACATACGTGGGACTGCGTACATACTACACCACAGCATACAGCTTATTACTGTCAGGGACACAATGAATTTGATAAGATAATGTCAAATCAGGTGAAATGCCGAGATGATTCAATATTCAGCTGCATCAGTAGCAATATAGCCTAGCCTGTCACTGAGACAAAGATTTTTACATGCAATATGGCCTCCAGAAAATTCCAAAGATTCATCTAATCAAAGTTATCATTGGAATTGAAAAAAAAAAAAAAACAAATTAAGAAATCATATAATTATTTTCTCCGCATGTATCAGGAAAATTAGTGTTGCCCAATTAAAATAGCATACGTGTTCAAATATCAGTCACGTTCGATGGGATTTGTTAACCACTGTGCGCACAACAATTGCAGCAATATACATATAAGTAACCGCTGAAATATTTTCGACTTGAACTTTTGCTTCAGCCTTGTGCGCTAGCGTGTGGCGATATCTAACAACAAGTGCGCACTGCACTTACCAATTTACCAATTGGAGGAAAAAAAGAGTTTTCATCAAACTTCTCGCAACAATGTTGTTCCACAATTCAACATGAATCTGAAAATAATAATAATTATACAAGCGCTTGGGAATTGCTAGGCTGTCAGAGATCACGTCATGTTGTGAAATTTTTCGACGTGCGAAAATCAGTGGCCAATAAATTCTCATTGCATGCCTGAGGCTGATGTTGAATGGCCTTTATTTTTCTGGAGTAATTATTGCATCTATATATGTATGTACGTACGTACTTAGCTATGTACTTATATAAAAATGCGTAGAAAATTGAATAGACATAAATTTTTAAAATGTTCAATTTTTTTGTGTGATTTTTCTACTGTCATTGAAAGTCAATGGAAATAAAGAATCTGTCACGTTTTTCTATAACTTATCTTAAAAAGCTATAAATATATTTTTAATATTTTTAAACAAAGTAAATTAGCAAACTGCTACAACTATAAAGATTAAAAAGAACTTTAAACAAAGATTTGCAACTTAAAATTCTCATCTAGGAGTGAGTGCTTTGTTGAAAAAATCTGACATAGGAGTCAATGAAATAAAATCATGGAATAATATGTTCGTGGAATAGTTAAAAACAGTGATTTAATTCAATTTAAGCAGATGTTAGTTAGTAAAATGGATTCAGAATCGAAACAGTCTAGAACTTTTATGAATTTTAAAAGTGGAGTGCCCATTTGAGGTCCTACATGAACAGACATGAGAGCAGAGCTGGGCAATACTTAAGTAAAAAAAGACTTAAGTACTACTTAAAGTACATTTTCGTTACATAAGATTTATTACTTAATACTCATTAAATGCCCCTACTTAGTACTTGAACATAAGTACTTGCTTCTATTTACTTGTACTTAAGACTTAGTTTTGTACTTAAGTACCAAGATTTTTACTTAGGAATTTCTGAGTCTATTAAGTACCTACAAATATCTAACTCTTCGTAGAAAAGCAAACACAATCTCTAGCGCAACTCCTTTTTTGTTGAGTTTTAAAGCACGCAAAGTACTGTCAAAGAATGTGCCGCACTCACGCGTCAAGGCAGAACCTTAGACAAACTAATAACACACAAGACTGGGCAAGTAGAACAAAAACCAGTAACGTCTCGCTCGAATATAAAATCGACGATGCCCTGACTTGATTACATAACCACTGACATGTATAATATGGATTGTAAAAAGTGGGCTTACTTCTATATTGGTAACTCTTTCGGCCTAAGCACCAAGCACCAACTGAGAGAGAACTGAAAACAACAAATAAATTAGTGGATTCGTCGAAATAAATGTTTTTAAATTAACTATTTAGGGTTATTACAAAAACTGTTTTATCAAAGACAGAAGAATTTCTAAATGTTTTATTAAAATCAATTCCCGAGCTGCGAGTACACTTTTTCAACTTCCCGCCAATGATTTTTTCAATGTTGGCACCGATGTAAGAACTCTTTTTGACATAAGCAATTGTGCCTACGTGAAATAGAAACGTAAGCAGTCCATATTATATACGTCAGTGGTCATAGCCGAGGGCATTGATTTTATACATGTATAAAATGTATATGTATATGTCTAAAATCAATGCCGAGGGTAAGCAAGCAATGCCTCGCTCCAATATAAAATCAACGATGCCTCGACCTGATGTAGAAAAGGCCTCAATTTTTTCTTAGAAATTTACTGGAAATTTTTTCCTTAGAATTGTTATGCATTATTGGAGGCGACAATGGGCGCTTGGGCGGACCTCTAATCGGGTTTATGAGTGTAGCAATGAGAGGTGAAAGTTTTACTCTACGTGCAGTGCAGAAAACTTTAAAAAAAACTATAAATAGTAGCCACTGGTTACTATACAATAGTTTTCAAATGGTATTTATTTATTAATATCTATTAACTGAACTCTATAAACTTCATTATATTACTGCCAACGTACAAAGATTCTGAAAAAGTACTTCAAAAAGTACTCAGTACTTTTTGTAGACTTAGTACTTAGTTACAAGTACTTTTCATACATGCGGTACTTGTACTTACGCTGAAGTACTCACGCCTTCGGTACTTGTACTTGTACTTAAGTACTTTTTCTTTGGTACTTGTCCAGCTCTGCATGAGAGATATCTTAAGCGATACATTATGATATTCTGAACATAATAGTATTTTATTAATAATGTTTATTTCAATTAGGCGGGGGAAAGCTTGGATGGGTTATAATTTGATCTAGTACATTTTAGGAAATCTACTACAGAATTGCATTTCTTAGGTCATGAGGAGAAGTTTGAGTACCCACACCCCTATACCTGGAGGCTTAAAACCGATCCCCATACTCACTTTTTTTGTATTTTGTTTTTTTTTTATTCGTACTGAGGTACTAGATTTTTAGCACCTTAGATCGGCTCTAACTCGTTAGAGTTATGTTCTATCAGAAAACTTGTTTCACTGTTCGCCTTACCTCATTACGAGCTACAATTCGTAGAAGAAAATTTGTCTCTGGATACTTTAAGGGTAGGGGTAGGAGCCTCCGGCGGAGTGAGGGACGGAGTTAGCTCCAATACGTCATGTTACATATCAAATGAAAGGTCTTGCCGAGTATACTATCGGATGGTGTACTTTTTTCTTGAAAACTTTCTCAGGGAGTTTTTACTGCCAGAATACTCATTTTCATGCACTTGGGTCATATACACCCCAGCTCGACAATAAACTGATATTGATCTAGGTACCTGAAATTATGATTTTGTTAAATCTGTTTAATAAAAAACGTGTCTCCTTGGTAAAATTCAGTATATTGGAGTAGCAGAAGCATTTTAAAATTTTCAGCATCATAGATCTTCCTACATAACCAGGTATCAATCAAATAGACTACGTCAGTTAATACAGAGACGAATCGTCTTGGAGTAAAGATCGAGATTTCATTGACTCTGGACAATTAGTTCGATTAAACAGAGCCTTAAACGAATTTTGTAATAAATTCACCAACAATTGGGTTATTAGATCATATTTTATAGGAGAAATGACTTCTTTGGAATATTTTCTCAGCAAAAAAAAGCTTTTAAAAAAGCAAAGCCGTAAAGAAGCACTGGCTTTGACTGTGCAGCAATTTAAACATTTTGCAAGCAATAACTAGACAGTAACTATAGACATAGTCTTCAGTTATATTTGCATCCATGAATCCTGTAAATAAAGTGCTAATCACCTCAATTGGATGTGAAGGTGTGGGGTCCTTGCATAGTTACAGACCCCATGCCATAGTTTAAATTTGTAGTGTTGGACGAGATATTATTTTCAAAATTTACAAATAGGAGCAGGAAGAAAGTAAGCAGCGGACGATTTTTCCACTGATCAACTACAGAGGTATTATGTTTTTTATTATTTGTTGAAAGTTCATTATATAGACCATATCATAGGAGGAGGTAAATTTTTTGCAGGCCATATTAGCAATATTGTCAATTAGGATCCTTTGGCAGTGTAAGGCCTCCTCCAGTTGTCAACAAAAGATGGCTATTTATAAACATCTCTTGATTTAAGACCTCTTATTATTTTATTATTAACAGATCTTAATAGAACTTTGAGAAATTTTACATTTCAGTAATGAGATACGTTTGATACCTTGTCCCTAACTGTAACCTGTCTGACACCGCTGAGTAAGAACGCTTTCAAAGAGTATGGTGAGAAATAATGAAAACCTTAGATTAGTATTCCTAAAATTTTTTTCACTTCTTATAATCGAGCAGATATCTTAGAATCTTCAGAGTAGATATTTGGGGGGCAAAAATATTCAAATTCAAATAAGCATGCTCCGAATACCCTCGTAGTCTTGCCAGAGAAACATTTTTATTTTTTACTATTTATTTTAAAAACTGTTTTTCTAATAATTTATTTGAAAGCATTTGGAAAAACTGAGTCTGGATAAATCCTGTTCAAGACTCAATTTTGTCTATACTTTAATCTAATGCTGGTCATAACTGTATCATATAGTTCTTCTTAAAATTACCAATGATATATAGATTTCTTTGATAGGGATTAATTCTCCATGTTACTAATCTTAGGCTTCTTTACGGTATTTTATTCGATCAATCATATGTAAAAAAAAAATTGACAAATAAATTTAATTTTTGTGCCTAGACTGCAAATATTGTCAACAGCTATTTGACGGAACGTTACCAATCCATATATAAGGTATTTTTATGGCCTCAATTATTATGACCATATCTAACCCTATATCTTGGCTGCAACCGTCTGAACTACCTCAAATTTCGGATAATTTTTTTATTGGTTATAGGTTTGCAGAATCTCAAATACTTGTTCTAATGAAATTTTTCACATTGCCATATCAAGATTAGACAATTATTCATTCTGATTTTTTTTTATTATTTGGAGTTCTCTGTCAATCAATATGAATATGCTGCTAGAATCTAGGTTTGTTAATGTTATATAAAATATAGTTCTACAGGTCTTCCTAAAATGTTGCAATATGAAAACAAAAAGTTCTTTAATTTCTGTTTGATCTGTTTGCTGATTATTTTGAATCTGTTTACAGTAATAACTTTTATCTTAATGTAATAGATTTTACGCCTCCGTCTACTTTTGACAACGGTGTAAGCTCTTTATTTACCACTACCAGTGAAGTACTGCAGTGTTTAAAGAACTTTATTTCTGGTATCAAGTCTGTACTTTTCTAATGAAAAATTGCGCTGACCCCTTTGTCACATACATTAACTTCAATTTTTAATTTATCTTTACAAATTGGGATGGTTTTTATTTTTAGCGTCCCTCTCAGGGTAGCCATTTAGCTCTTCTTGCTTTTTATTAATGATATAGGTAGTCAGAAGTTTTAACTTTAGTAAAAGTTTAATGTTTCCTGACGACTTGAAATTGGTTTTAAAAGTCAATTCTGTAGACGATTGCACTCTTCTACCTACAATGTGATCTTAATAGTCTTTTTGTTTGATAGATGTTCTGTGAACAATTTTCAGTTAAGCATTAGTAAATGTAAAACTATGACATTTAATTGTTTACCCCATTCAATAGTTTTTTATTATCTCATAGACAGCAGTACTATTCCTAGGCTTTTCGATTATAATGAATTGCGGGTTATGACCCATAATACTAAATTGAGTTATATTCCACATGTTGAGTTTATAGTTTGTGTAAGTGTAATTCTAAAGACTTTAGAGATGTTAGGAATCTTAAAGCTCTCCATTTTGTTCCGTTGAGGTGTATTTTAGTATATGTATGCGTCGTTTGGTGAACTTCATATGGATCGTCTTGAATCAATACAGAAAAGTTTCATTTGATTTGAGCTTTCTTTAGATATGCAACTTTACTATTGGGATATATAAATTGAATTCGAGATCGGAGGTTAACTGTGTGATACAAATATGTTAAAGATATTTTGGATAAACGTCAGCAAGATATTTCAAGGGTAGGGTGGAGTTTTGAGATAGAAAACTACAAACAAAATAATTCTGGTATATGCACATAGTTAAATAATTAATATCATGGTACCACTCAATAAAAAATTTGTACCAAGAATAAGATCAATACATATACAAATTCTTTTCTTCATTATTGTCTTAATAAATTGATACGCCAAGGTACAAGAAAAAAGTCATTTGGAATTGCATCGACTGCTATGCTTATGTCCCGATGTATGTTTTGAGTAGGTAATCCCTTGAAACGATCTTCTTCCATTCTGGACCTACAATACGTTTTGAGACAACGCAAAATGAAAACTGAACACCCATTCCGGAGTTGTGATAATAACAGGTAATAATGTTATATTTCTATACAAGTTTTGGACATTTGGGAATGTACCTACTCTTCGTACAGAGATCAAGAGCCTCGAGAAAATTGTTAATTGTTTTATCTGCAATTCGGCGCCACCGGATTTTAATTTCATTGATCTATACTTCAAATAAATTGTCAGGTAAAATTCAAGTGTAAGTTTCAAGAATTGACCACACGCTGCATCATTTGCTCCGGAAAAAAGACATGAGAAGTTTGACAAAATGCTGCGAAGTTTCAAAAACGAGTCATCTAGATGAGTAATGAACAAATGAGCAGATCATAATAATCTACAATTGTCTTAGTCATTCCATTCCGTTTGGTTTGAAGATATGCCAGCATCGGTTTGGCAAATAATTTTTAATTTTTAAAAAATCGTCCTGAAGCTCTCTGTCGCTATCTTTCCTCTATCTTAAGCTGGTCCTTTGCATCATCTGTCAGTGCCATAAAATTTAAAATATTGGTTACGAAGTCGAATGTCGTCATCACTTTCGAATTTATTGTACTTCAAAATTAGATTTCAAAAAGGCGAAGTCTAATTTTAACTATTTGTTTTGTATGTTTCATTACAATTATTAAATAATTTAACTTAAATCCTTACTTTCCGTAGCTAGGAGAGGCCATAGAAGAATTTCCAACTTATAAGCAGGACTTATATTATGATGGCATGCATTTTTTATAGAAATTGTGAGGAAGATAGTTTTATGAAATTTAAATGCTGCCGAAGCAATCACTGCAATATCAGTCCCCTCCAGTTTTTATGGTACAAATCGCAAACATTGTCAAGTTGTCAAATTGTAAATTGTAAATTTTTTAATCGTTTATACTAATAATTGTTGTTAAAAAATAGACGAAGTACTATGTGCGAAATAACTTGAATCTTTTTTATAAACAAATATGTAAAAACTCTCAATTTCGCAATTTTTAATTACAAATTAAAAACTTAGTTTTATTTCTTCCATCTTTGACAGATGTTTTAATAAATATTTTCGGTAAAAATGTAGTAACAGTGGCAGCACGAATGGTCGAAATTGACAAATTAGGGTTGCCAGTAACAATGTTACAGTTTTTAGTAACTATAAAAACTTACTATGCTGGAGGTCTTTTTATAGTTCCGGACACGCACACATTGATAAATCAAGGTCTGGAAAACTTGCAAAACCCGTTTGCTTCTCTTGTCACTCATAAATAAATATCCGCGTTGCTTTAAGAATTGTGAGGGAGATAGTACATTATATATGGAAATTTATTTATGAGTGACAAGAGAAGCAAAATCGTCCTGAATTTTTTCTGGACGTCAATTTGTCACTGTGTGCGTATCCGGAACCATAAAATGACCTCAAGCATAGGGAGTTTTTATAGTTACTGAAATTAAAACATTGTTATTGGCAACCATAATTTGTCAAATTCGACTGTTCGTGCTGCCATATTGATGTTGTTACTAGTTTTAAGTTTTGAGTTTGTAATTAAATATTGAGAAATTGAAAGTTATTAAATATTTCTTTATAGAAAATATTGAAGTTGTTTCTGAGGTAGCTTTCTGTCCACCAGCAGGGAGCAGAGCATCCACACATTCACTGCAGTGGTCCTTTTCCTTTATAATTTGCTAGAATTTTTCCGCTTTTGAAATAATCCGTCATGTGAACACGAACTGAACTGGAATTATCTTCCCGGCATTAGTTCGGTAGTGGAGTGGAAGTATTTTCATGTGGGTACTTGAAATTATGAAGTGGATTGACGTTTACATATTAGCAGATTATGTAGTTACTGAATTTTTTTTTTACTACGAAATAAATAAAAATTTCGTGGTCGTACAAAATGATGACTGTAGAACTGAATTACAGTACCACCTGACATTTTGCGAGACATTTTTTTTTTTATATAATGTCATCCTTTGCTTCGAGCTCCTTTATGCTTTCATGCAATATTTTAGAAATTGTAAAATTATATTTCTTTCCATGATCCGTCTTCGAAAATCTACGAAAAAACGATTAAAAACTTGACAATTTCCAATTAGACAGTTTGATAGTTTGCGATTTTTACCATAAAAACTAGAGGGGAGCATACGTGTGAGGTATTGCTTCCGTAGCATTTAAATTTCAATTAACTATCTCCCTCACAATTTCTGTAAAAAATGCATGCCATTATAATGTAATGTAATGTAAATCCTGCTTTATTCCGTATTCTGCGGCGACGTCACGTTATTAAAGTCGTCGAGGCAATTCTGTATGATCGGCAACACAGACCAGTCGGCCATGTTTGCGTTGCTTATCTCCCACCTCTTACTGCCTTGTGTAAGACGATTAGTCGACTACTTAAACAGCTCTGGTCAGGACATATAACTGTTACAAGAGTCGTAGATATATGAAAATTATTTTCTGTTTTTGAAAACTCCAGATAAATTAAAAAATGGACAATGGTGATAATGTTGTAAAAAGTGTTGACATTATAGGCATGGAAATTCGACTGGCAAAGATCGTAAAAAAAACTTGCTGGTGTGGCTTTACAGGGTCGAAGCACGGTATTGAAGGATGCCGTATCAATAATAAAATGCCTCCAGGAAGAAATTCAGAAAAAATGTATGAGACAATTTTGAAAGAAGATGAGAATATTGTAAAAAAACAATCTGAAAATATTTCCCAGAAGAGAAGAGACTAGTAAAAAGGCAAAACATCTGGAGGATTAAGTGCTGTATGGTCCATTACCTTCTCATTAAAACATTGCAGGCATAGTTTAAATTCTGCCATTTAAAGCGGAATATTATGAAAATGCTGAGATTAAAAGAAGATTTGCAGACAATAAAGATCTTACTAGATTTAATTTTGTTTCTTGTTGAGTTGGACAAAGTTTAAGTCTATGCAACATTTAAATATAAAATTATTGTAAAGAAATTAATGAAAAAAAAAACATCCATAATTGTAATTACTTAAAATTCTAAAACGTTCTAGTTATACTGACAAGGTGAAACTTTCAGACATGAATTGAGTACATCAGTCGCAACAATCGAATGTAGTACTGCTTCGTGCGAATTTATCTGTTCGACAATAATTCCTTCAAGTCCTCATTTACAGTGGGTGATCAAATTATTATAATCACTCTCCGAAATCATACAATTTTGAAACAATTTATGAAAATATGAACCTAAATTTTATTATTTATCGGTATTTATGGTTTTAATGCTGTGTAATGACTTTAAAAAGAGTTACCACATCTCTGCTAAATCGCATTACTATGAAGATAGTTGCATATTAGCACTTGAGGTCAACGCAATTCTCTTATTTTATTTTGCTTGGGCTGAGTCAACCATTGAGTATTAACAATTTTTGATTGTGATGTTTTTAAAAATTAATAATTTTTGATTTTGTTTTTAATTAAATATTTTTCCTTTTTGTTGAATATAAAATCATATATTTTTTTAATAATGACATATCATTTCATTTTGTCATGTTTTTTTTTGTTTTTTTATAAAAGCTGTGTACAAAATATGAGCGCCCCATGTTCTAAATATATAGTGAAAAACCAAGGTTTTGTATGACACCGCCAAGAAGGGATAATACGATTTAGTAAATAAAATTTTACCATTGCTATGAAAATACCATGTACCAAATTTTAGTGTTTTACGTCGACGTATTCTCAGGCAAGGCCCAAATATATTTACATAGTTACCAATGACATTTTTGTATGGCAATCGTACGAAGGGGTTGCCCGATTGGTCTCATTTTTGAACTTAAATTTACATTTTTTTTATGAACGCCGTGTATAAAATTTGAGCTCTCCACGACACCAAAAAGCGGTTGCCCCATTTAGAATATCTTTTTTTTTAGTATTTTCTTATGAAAATACCATCTACCAACTTTTAGTTCTCTATGTCGACGCGTCCTCAGGCAGTGCCCAAAACTATAGTAAAACACGAAATTTTTGTATGGCAATCCTACGAAGGAGTTGCCCGATTTGTGCGATTTTTGAACTGGATTTGCAATTTTTATGAAAATGCTGTGTACAAAATATGAGCACATCACATTGACCCGCTCTCAGGTAGTTTCCAAATATAATATAGTGTAAAACTTCAAAATTTCGTATGGCAACACCAAGAATGGGTTGCCCGATTTAGTTCATTTTTTAAATTTTATTTACTATTTCTATAAAAACACCATGTACCAAATTTCAGTTCTCTACGTGTACTCGTTGTCAGGTAGTGTCCAAATATATAGTGAAAAACGAAATATTTGTATGGCAACCCTACGAAGGAGTTGCCGGATTTAGTCAATTTTGAATTTGTATTTACAATTTTTATGAAAACGCTCCGCTTTCCACGTCGACGTATTCTCAGGCCGGTTTTTTTTATCTCGACAACAGCGCCATCTATCGAGTCTAAAACTATCCTTTCTTTCAAGATGGAACCAACCAAACACATTCAAAAAATTTCATTGAAATCGGTTGGGCGGTTTCGGAGATTAGCGTGTACGAATACAGTGACATGTGATTTTTATATACATATTTTTACATATTAAGATTTCGAACATTTCTTTGGTGGCATGCTTCTTTCTCCAGATATTTAAAAATTCCAGGTTAGTAAAATTACCTGGTATATAGTGTTATGTAGAATTTTACATTTATATACTCGTGTTATGATGGAAGTATATAAAATTATCAAATGGATGCGGATACATATTCGCTAATCTATATTAAGAAAGCTGAATTAAAATTGCAAAACAATTTGTTAAAATATTCAGTTCACTGTGAGTTTATCAAGTTTCTATACACATAACCATAAAAGTTGTGTTACCAGTTGTGTAAATTTCCATTGGAGCTGTAAAATGCATGTCGAATTTTATTCATAATTGAAAAAAAATAAATTAGTTAAAATGACTTAATTTATGTATTAAAAATACACCTTACGCATGAACTGTGTAATATTTCATCAGAAAAATTGAATTACTATCAAAATGAGACCATAGTGATAGTAGAGAATTCAATTAAATCCCTAAAGTTTACAAAATGTCAATTTTTGAGATCAGAAATTTTTCCTCTGAAGATTTCTTTTCTTACAATTTCGAAACAATTTCTACTCAAAATATTGCTAGAAAATTATTGCAAAACATAAAAATTATCAAGAAGCAAAAATTCAATTTGTCACACATTAAACCATTGATAAAAGTCGGCAAACAAAAGGTGTCCGACAATAATACTCGTATCAACCAGGTCTACTAGGATAGGACTGAATAGTTATAGCTGGGGCGGTAAGTGGTACCAATTTGTTGTTGTAATCCCATTCAGCTGGAAGAAAAACTTGTTGAAATTAAACTTGGCACAACGAAAATGATAAAATGATGCTGAGCTGCCTTATGTCCGTCCTCGCCAGAATATTATCCACTCGAGTGCGTCTATCTGTCCATCCGTCCATCCATTGCTACCTGTAATCTACAGTGTCCTATAATAGCCTATAGGTATATCTGTGTCTATGTAGTAAATATGACTATACTTCTTAAGAAATGGACTATAAGAAGACGCTTAGAAACTTACTTCGGTTCGTTCAATTACTTCTGCGGCAGCCTGGCACGGTTCATTTGCGTTTGAATTTTTTATTTCACGAATGGTCGTTCCGCTCTGCATATTCGAGCTAATGTGGTATCTCTAGTTGTTGGGGGCCCTGTTTCTATTCAATACCAATACCGACTTTTCTTTGTGGTGTGCTGCTCACTCATGAGTTTTGCATTACCAACAGTTCGCTTTAGCGCTATACTTATAATTCTTAATTTTGCAAAATTCGCTAAATTGACCCCAAATATTTTGCTATAGTTTTGCGATGGGTTTTATAGGAGCTGAAATCATTTGATATGCTTTGTAATTTGGAGATGTTCATTTATGAATTTCGCGGATCGAATGTTTTCCGTAATTATTCTTTTTACACTACAAAAATTATGCTGTAAATGAAAAATTGCACAGTTTCGAAATTAGGTGTATCTAAAATGCAGAAACCCCCCAATAAAATATAATAAAATTTGAAGATTTGATCAGTTTCTTTATAGCCGGTAACCTAATATTAATAACGTTCAAATTATTTCCGGCGTGGTGGGGGGTCTTTACATTTTTATAACCTAGATGAAATCAAGTTTGTCAATCCATTTGTAACGCATAGAAATAATGATGGTAGAGCAAAATGCATTAGACTCCCACGCATAATATTAAAAGTTATTTTGATTTTTGCATATTCGTCTGTCCATCTACACGATAACTAAAGTGCTGAAATTTTTCACGCAGGCTTTTTAAAAACAAAAAAAAATTTAAGTTCGAAAATGGCAACTTCTTCGTAGGGTTGCCATACAAAAATTTCGTTGTCACTATATAGTATATTTGTGCACTGTTTGAAAATGCATCGACGTACGGTGAGAAATTTGGCACGAAATGTTTTCATAGTAGAAGTAAAGTGGCCTAAATCGGGCAACCGCTTCTTGGTGTTGCCATATAAAACTTTCCTTTTTCACTATATATTTGGAAACTGCCTGAGAACGCGTCGACGTGGAGAGCTCAAATTTTGTACACGAATTATTCATGAAAGTTGCAAATACAAGTTCAAATATGAATTAAATCAGGTAACCCTTTCTTGGTGTTGCAATACGATACAAATCTATCCATCTGTCCGTCTGTCTGTTCTGACAATAACTCGAGGACGTGTGTTCTAAGTACACATTGAAATTTTAAAAGTTCGAAAATGGAATAAATCGGGTAACTCCTTCTAGGGGTTGTCATATAAAAATTTCGTTTTTCATGGGAATGTGTCGACATAGAGAGAGTTGAAATTTGTAAATAAAATAAATCAGTCTAGCTGGTCTGAACATAGAAAATTGTAAAATTATAATTTTAAAAATGGACTAAATCGGGCAACTCTTTCTTGATGTTGCCATATAAAAAATTTGATTTTTTACGTATACTTTGAAAACGACAAGTCCTAGACATTTTTATTGTAGAAAAAAGTTCTTCAGAATATAAGATCCAATGAAATTAGTTATAATAATTTTTAATGTCCGACAAACCATTTTAGAAATGTATACGAAAAACCACTTCAAAAATCAAACTTGAACTGATGGGTGACCATACGAAATTACATATAGGCAATCATCTAGGTATCAGAAGAGTATTGGCCTTAGACCAGCTTTTTTTCTTGTTTTGTATACAAAAAGGTGATTATCTCTATAAAAGTATACTAGATTAGATTAGATTCGTAGAGGGGTGTGTAGGCGTCAGCCTCGCAATCACCGCGACCTAAAAGATCTATTATGAGTCCCCGTTGAATTTATTCCCTTTCTAGGTTCAGACTGTTAATAAAGTCTAGGATCCTTCTGGGATTGAGGTTCCGTACGTAGTTAGGTGTAGGAAAAGCATGTTCGAGATGGAGTAGTCTCCGCCTGGTCAATGCTTCGCAGTTGCAGAGGAGGTGCTCCGAGGTTTCATGAGCATTCTGGCAAAAGCGGCAGGATGAAGTCTCAGCCAAGCCCATCTTGTTAAGGTGATACCTCAAGGGGCAATGGCCTGAGAAGAGTTCTGTAATTATTTTGAGCTCTGTTTTCTTGAGGAGTAATAGTTCTTTTGTTTTTCCTCCAGAGCTGTCGATAAACTTTTTTGCCTGACGAAGTCCTTGTAGCCTTTCCCAGTATAGGGATTTTTGTTTGTTCTCCCAGTTATTTAGG
Organism: Dioctria rufipes; assembly: GCA_963924295.1. NCBI lineage: Eukaryota > Metazoa > Arthropoda > Insecta > Diptera > Asilidae > Dioctria > Dioctria rufipes. Next base: position 34,250,276 of record OZ002742.1, read on the forward strand.
GCAGCTTTGAGGTAACACTTTGAGGTGCCACAGAATGGCTCCGGTCCGACAAAGGGAGTTTCCGCTCCTCTTTTGCCTAGGCCATCAGCAATTTCGTTGCCTTTATGGCCCTCATGTCCAGGTACCCACATGAGGATAACTTTGTTTCCTCTTGATAAATCTATAAAAGTATACTGCCTAAAAGAGAGACAATTTAATTTCTTGCTCTGCATATAAATAATTCCAAATTTATATTAATCAGTGAAAGAGAGATCGTTTAAGAGAGCTCAGAAGCTTACCAAGAACAGAGTTAGAGTATAGCGATATGTTAAAAAGGACGGAACGCGATTGGCTATCCAACTAGCACTGATTGATTAATTGATCGCATCTCTATCAGAAAATGCCATGACTATTTAGACAAGTTTGATTATGATTGTATTGAGTTGTAGACTTAATTGTAGGCATCCAAGAGAACAAATTGTCAGTTTGGGAATTAGGATTTCGCCTAGGTTATAATTGTGAATCTGCATTCCTAAATGTCACATACGATATCCAATAAGGCTCTTGACAATGATCATTTAGCAGTACTGGTCCTTCTCGATTTAAGTAAGGCGTTTGAATCGGTTAGTCACCCCAAGTTGATCTGCAAACTTGGCACTAAACATTCCTTCTCCTTATCGGTCGTTGGGTTAATTTCCACTTTTCTTTTCGAATCGGGCACAAATAGTAAAAGTACAAAATTCTATATCCGCTCTGGTATCCCTTTTTGCTGGTGTTCCTCAAGATTCGGTCTTAGGCCATATTCTCTTCTCGCTCTGTATAAATGACCTCCCTTCTCTTGTGAATAGCGCTTCTGTGCACTTGTATGCCTATGAAGTTCAGCTGTACGTTATCAGACCCATAGACCTTATCGAGGACTGTATTGCTGGAATCAATGATGACCTCTAGCACGTACACGGATGAGCAATGGATAAAGAGCTTGCAATTAATTCAAACAAGTCTTACTGCCTACCTGTATATAGAAGCGTTTTTCCAAATATCTGATTTATCATCAGTTTGGTTGAATAATTCCACGGTTGAATATTTTAAAATTAATGGTAATCTTCGTCAACTAAAGGGTTTTCCTATATGAGGTGTTATTTTAATTAGCCCGCTATTTCGGTAGATGTCACTTTTGGAGCTGTCATTTTCTGACATTTGACAAGTAGAAACTACGCCATTAATAAAAATGGAACGATACACGATTCAACAACGCATTGAAATTATTAAAATTCACTATAAAAATGGTGAAAATGTGGCAGAGACGGTTCGTAAAACTCGAAAATTTTTGGGTCGTCGTGAAGCACCTTGTCGGACCGCAATACAGAAATTGGACCTTACTTTTTCGAAAATGAGGCTGGACCAACAGTTACGGTGAATGGATTGCGCTATCGACAGATGATTAATGATTTTTTATGGCCGGAATTGGTTGGTATTGATCTGGACAACGTTTACTTTCAACAAGACGGCGCTACGTGCCATACAAGCAACGAAATCATTGATCTTTTACGGGAAAGGTTTCCGGAACGTGTTATCTCTAGAAGAGGTGATCACAATTGGCCACCGAGATCTTGTGACTTAACACCTTGCGACTTCTTCCTCCAGCTATCTGTCTGGGGATTTTCGCAGGAAATTGGCGATGACTCTTTTTGTCCCTTAATTTATTATTATTTTTAGCAAACTACGTTATATTTATAGTCTTCTTCGGAGCGCTCATGTCTCTGCTCTTGCTACGTCCCTATTGGAAAACCTTTTACAAGGCTTGTTTGATTCGTCGCAGGCTTATCTTCCATCCTGGGTTAATTTCAGTTTAGATTACTTCTATGCATATCGCATACAATTCTTGCACTCGAATTGAGGTCTTCAACTGCTTGTCCGACGAACGCTCTTACTTCGTCCAAGTTGTCCGAAAATGTAACTCTCTTCCAAATTTTATTCCGTGCACAATTTCCGGCCCTTTGTTAAACTAATCAAAGATTTTCCTAATTAGTATTGGATTCTGATTTGCATTGATTCTTAGACCATAAAATTCACGTAACACATTGCCTTAATTAATTTTTAATTTTATTTATTTTTTTGTGTTCCCTTTTATTTTTAATTTATTTTTCTCTTTCAGTTCTTTTTTCGCTCTTTATATTTAAGTTTCCTTTTAGATCTTTTGAATTTTGTTTTGTTATTTATGTTTTTTTCCACCTAATTGTACGTCATAAGATTGTGTAATCTTCTGTATATCGCCAAATAAATGTATTGTACTGCATCGTATACAAGCCCTTATTATATCACCAAGTGTCAATATTAAGAATATTTTTATTTAAGTCACACTTAGACCATCAATGGTGAATTATGAAGCAACCGCCATGGGGCGCCTATCAGTGAGTGAAGAGGATTGCTCAATTTAGGGTATATGGGGAAAGAGGGTGGGGGTGTGCTAAAATTAGCCAAAAGAATTATTAAACCATACTAGGTCCTTAGCCACCAAGCGTGTTCCGTTTACGTTTGGAAAGGTTGGCGTTTTTTTCTCTCTCAACCTCCTCCTTGTCCATACGACCCTCATACAGCTTATGCAAAAGTCATTGTATGGAGCTTGAATGCATTCCACATGTTTGCCAGATAGGCGATGTCCTAATATCACTGAAGTAAGATTCCACTTGTCATTCTAGTTCCTCTTTAGAGTTTTTGTTTTCGTAAGAACTATCTTGGGATTTAACAGTCTTAAAGTCGCGCATGTGGTTAATTTTCCCCATCTGCCGATTAGGCTGCTTATAGGCCTAAAAATCCAGAGTTCTCTTCGCTGATTATAGGGATTCTTCTGCCAAGCATATATTCATAGGTGAACAATTCTTTGCCAGAATATCAGCTGCGTTATTTCCTGCTAAGTTACTGTGACCAGGAACCCACTAGCTTCGCACCATAGTTACGAAATGCTCGACTAGGTATTATTTAATGTCGTTCAAATTCATAGTTTTGATTGCAGCCTAACTGTCAGTTAATTTTATAAGAGAGCGGAGTAGGTATTTGTTAAACCACAGGTGAGACTACTTAAATTAACGTTGGTTAAAAGCTTCGGACTATCCATGAAGTCTGTAACAATATATAAAATGAACACTACCATATGAATATAGTGAAGTTTGCTATTAAAATCTGGAGTAATCTAGAGTTGGTTACAATGACAAAAGTGGAACGATGTAATCGAAGAGGGATTAAGAATTCGGAAAGTGACGAGATCTGTGTTGTTAGTCCTGAGTGTGATTTCTAATTCTGATATCTCACGTGATCAAAACCAATAACGTTGACTCCCTGCATATTTAGATCCCAACTAACATCTAAAATTTCACTATAAATAAGTGCAACTAATAATGATATTAAAAAAAAAAACAACAGTGAATACATGCCACCATTTTTGACGTCAATTAAGTTTACGACCGCCATTTCATGGCAGAAAACTTTTGAATACGTCAAAATTTGGGGCTCAATTAGGGCTAATTTAATGCCACTACCCCGAATTTAATGCTCTAGTACTTTTAAAAAAATCCATGGATAATCCAACTTTATTAAAAGATAGGACCACCACTACTGAGAATATGTTAAATAGTATTATTACAGTAGTGCGCACTGCATAGTATTTTAGGGCTTAATTAGGGCCAATTTAATGTCTTTTCTCCGAAAGTGAGAAATAAATTGAGGCCAAGAAACCATAAAAGTAAAAGTTTATAAAACTAAATGCTTCATCGATGTTAACCTACACGCTACCAACATTTTAATAATACTATGTTTTTCAGTCGGATTAAATCTGTGATGAACAAATAATACTGGAAAGGAGTTGAATACTCTAATCTTTTCCGAACTGATAAAGGTTACTAAGGCGTTATCCACAGAAATGTAGAGAAAATATAATTTATTTGACTGTTTTCCTTTAGTATTTATTATGCCTAATCTCCAAGAAACCAACTAAGAAACCATGAATCAGCGGTTAACTATTGCTGAGTGCAACAGCGAAATGTAGATGCTAAATTGGTGCCCAGCTTAGAAATTGACATCCAATGCCTTCAACACAAATAGAATTTCACTACGCTAAATTTGGGTTACTACACTTCCTGTTATTTCTACGAGTATTGTAACAATATTATTTAACCTATTCTCAGTAGTGATGGTCCTAACTTTTAATAAAGTTGGATTATCCATGGATTTTTTTAAGAAGTACTAGAGCATTAAATTCGGGGAAGTGGCATTAAATTAGCCCTAATTGAACCCCAAATTTTGACGTATTCAAAACTTTTCTACCATGAAATGGCGGTCCCAACTTAATCGACATCCATTTTTGAAAGGAGGACGAATCGTGCAACACCAAAAAATTGCAGTGTAGATTCTATGGGGCGTCGTTTATAGTTTTTATCCAATCGAGAATTGGCTTTATAAAAAAATAGCACTCCATGAATAGGTATTTAATTTTTGAAAAAGCCTACTTGTCGAAATATGGCTATAAGAGTTTTTCCCCGAATGTTTGGTGAATATTGAACGGCTTGGATATAGGATCATCCAGCCGAAAAGTGAACCTGATAATTTTTATTATTTTCAAATGAAATAGCTGAAGGTCAATTTGCAAGGAACCAATAATCAAAATAAATTTAGTCGGTATTGTTTGATTTGGCAATCCACATAGGCTTCTACAATATCGTCCTTTCAACCTAAGAATCTAATCTGTACTAGTGGCTTCTACAGCAATTTAAATTTCGTTTTGCTGAATTATTTCAATCCTTTGAATTTGACAAGCAGTTGATATTTATTTTTTTAAGCCTAGTTGACATTATACTGATTGACCAGCGCTGATGAAAGTTAAACTCGTTTGACTTTCTCGATGCTAGTAAAATTAGCAAGTGCGATATGCTGATACTTTCAACATTGATGTTGACACTGTACTTATGATGCGCGGATTCCAGTTTGTGATGCACCAGCGATAGTCAATCAGCATAATGTCGACTAGGCTTTAGAGTGAATATATTTTTTATATGAATTCATTTTGACTATACGCGCACTTATTGAAATTTTAAAATAAGATTGGAAAAGGTTTTAAAGAATAAAAGCAGCTACCGATTTCTAAACAATATCAGTGGGCAACTGCGATTAATTCAATGAAACTGTCCGTGTTGTCATTAGAGAAACGTTAGTACAGGAGTTTGTGGAGTTTTAATAGTACTGCCCATTAACTCATCTACTAGAGAGTTTTGCTATGAAATAAATTCATAGCGAATTTAGTCAATATGAACATTTTTGAGTTGCAGATTTGGCGGCAAACTCGATTAATTTTCATATTAACTAAATTCGCTATGAATTTATTTCATAGCAAAATTCTCTATGAAATTCTAGTCTCTCATAGCGCTAATCTTGCTAGGCATTCAAGTAAATACTTAGTATTTCGACTAAAATATAATTAACACTTAAAAATTAGTCAGCTTGGCTGTTACTTTTGCGTATACGGCTCGCAGGAACTAAGCCGTACTGATGAGTATACGGTTCCTGCTTTTACGAAACGCCCTCTTTTGTAAAAGAAATTTCTTTTGCAAAGATTTTTCGTTTGTAATGAGTTTTTTTCTTGTTTTCAACTCATTTACTGTCTACTGTTTTGCATATTACTTGTCGACTTTGACGTCTCTACCATTTTTTTTATTATTTATTTTGAACAAAAGCTAAGACATGGAATCATTATGTAAACTTCATTTGGGAGAACGAACGTTTTTTGATAAGATTATTATTCTTTACTGAATCACTGTTGAAAGATCCAATTAACTGGATTTGTTGGAAATGGGAAACAACATAACAGAAATATATTTCAAATAGTTTGGGGTAAGATGATGATCTGTAAATCATTAAATGAGTGAGGGTCAGTTGGGAATACTGAAACTTCCCTATAATTTCTGAATGATGTATATTTATTATTACCTCCCCCCTCCAAATATACGTCAAAAATAGTTATTCCTATTGCATTTAAAATGCCCAATGTATGTCTCAGATTTAAAACGAGTTTTCATACTTTGTAGTCTGTAACTGAAAAGCAACTTTTTGCGATCTTTGCTGCCCATCTATCTGGACCAAAAATAAGACCATCACCGTTAATTATGTTAATGGTTAAAAACTCAAAGTTAATACAAGTCCTAAAATATTGTTGTAAAACTGGATGATGGCACACATATTAACTAGACATCCTTATTCTTGCAGATAGAGCCGGTGAAAAATTTTACGGTGGGTCTTTAGATTTTCAAGTGACTTTTTTTTTCAACAATTTCTAGGAAACTATCTGAACTCAATCAATTATAGATTTTCCAATATTGAGATTTGCATCGCAATGCATCGAAAGAATTGTTACAGTTACAAAAGTAATATTTCCAAAACAACTGTTACAAGAAATCCTTTCAAGTTTCTTAGTCTAGTCGCAAAGAAAATCGTACTCATCCCTCAATGCCATTCTTTATTACACTGCAAATATCAAGTAGTGAAGTGGTGAGGTCGTTCCGAGTTTCCCATCAATCACAGCATTATCCATAAACTGGTTTGAGTAATTAATTTATCACTTTACAACTAAATCAATTAATTAATTAATTACAAAAAAAAAAAAAAGTGCGAATAGATCCAAAAATCATTCACTCATTAAAGACGCCCAAATTGATGCCCTTTATCGTGTGTGAGGCTATTTCATTTCTTCAATTGAATCGGAAAATTTATGCAAGACAGGCGGCAATTGCTTGTAATCCAGTCCAGAGAGTACGCGAAATACATATTTTGTATGGCGGGGTAATAAATAAAAATTTATTTACATAGCTGCAGTGAAATAATCATGAATTGCGTATTAATTGCATGCTAGAGGTCACACATTCCGCCAGGCAGCACCGAGCCGAGGAGTAGCGGGATAGCAATGCAATGTTGCAGCCCAGCAGCGCGCCTACCCTGAAACAATGTGAAAGTCCCGGCCGGCCGCATATGCATATATTTATGTACGTGTGCAGCAGCAGCAGCAGCAGCAGCGATTATGCAACTCAATTGAAGCTCAATTAGCTGCAATCGCACTGGAAATCGCTGTAATTACAGACGCACACACGGCTCGACCCACAGCAGAACACCAGAGCACACACAAAACTCAACATCGACAATTGCCGCCGGAATCTGTTAAGAACACACTCGACAGCATCCAGATACAGATACTACTCTCGCGGTTTTTCTACAAGCAAAAGAATCTGATAAAATTCTCGGATATAAGAATCAACAACGGGTGAGCCCAAGGCCATCGCCGCATTGTACAACATACGCATATTGCTATGGTGAGTGCGGTGCGGTATTTGGTGCACACCCGCGGAACTCGTTATGATTGCATAACCTAACCACTGGTCAGCTGACGTCCATATAGAGCAGCGCGGGATACCTGTGAACAGGTATGAGGAAGGAGTTTGTGGGTCTTATAATAATATGTACATGACTTTTAGCAGAGAGATGTTAGCCTACCGTGGCATATAGAGAGCCTTATGTGCAACGCTGTATCCACCCACTCTATTCAAAGGGGATATTGCTGTAAAAATAGGGGAATAAAGACAAAAAAAAGGCTGCATGCATGCATTCGCGGCTGCGGGTGATAACGGGAAAATGTGAACACCGCTACTTAGGGCATTCCGCGACTGCTCTATACGATTTTGATGCCATTGTTCCATATGAGGTTTTTTCGTGCATTCCAACTTCTACAGTGCACCCGCTGATGCGCGCGCGACTGCGTACCGATTTCCCACATTTGATCGGCCTATAAATTTGTCCACGAAACGCGGACATATGTTAACAGTATATGTAGTAGCCGCAGTAGCTGGGCCAAGTATTAAATTGTGCTGTCGCACATACATCTTGCTCGTGTAAAATACAGGTGTTGTCAAGGTAAGAAGTGCTGCTACCTGGTTTGAATTGCTGCGAATTTTTTCCTTATCGACGAACCGAGCCAGGCAGTTGCAGGCAGTATGTGCATCAACTTAACAGATTTTTCTCTGATGCTGCTTCCAATCAAAGGAGGTACAGACATATACTGACTGCACTATGCGCTCTCAGGTATGCGATATATATATATGTATATAATATGACTGGAGATACTGTCCGAGGTGACAGGTAAAAAGTGGTAACGGCGTTGTTGGGATCACAATCACAGCTCATAAAAAGAGAAAAAAAAACAGGGGAACAAGCTCGAGTTGATAATGTGACACACGTATACGGTCAGGACAGGATTATTAACTTTCTGCTTGTTTTATTTTTTTTTTATTTTATTTTATTTTATTTTCAAGTGCAAGCTTTGTCAGCTGTGATATTTCGATTATGTAAACCTTTATCGGGTGTGTTTAATTTTGGCACGTTTTTTTTTAAAAAGATTTTTATGCACTTTTTACACTCCAATCTTTCTCTTATGACAAAGATCGTTTCACGAATGGTTCTGGATGTTGAATCTGTCGATGACTAATTGTGCAGTCATAATAAAAGTTAAGAATTCGATTGACGGATATCTCAAAATAGGCGTTTTGTTTCCTTTTAGATGCGTCCATTCTACATACATGCATACATACATATGTACACAATATGTTATTAGCTCCGATACTATAGAGACATAATAGCTTTCAAACTGACGCCATAATTTCACGCTTATTACACATTTACCGCATGTAAATTACACGTAATAAAATGACATTTTGTACACGTTACACCTGTCGTCTATAATTAGGGCATGGTTTTGAAACGCCTATTTTTCGCTCTTTTCAAAATTTTCTCCAAGAACAAGATCCGATCTCTTTTGCAAGTTCTTAGTAATTTATCGTCATAATTAATAGTAATAACCTTGCCCAGGAGCTATATGTAGGTACAAAGGATAGTTTTCTGCATGCTATACCAACCACCAATAGGTACCTACCCCATGTTTGGTAATTCTGTTTGTTTTTCCTTGATCTGATCATGATCACTAATCAACCAAACTTTGCATGTGCTTAAAGCTTTTTTTTATAACAAACACACAACCTTCCGATAATTACGTATTCGTTAGTTTATTTCATGTGAACAATTTTGTGGTTAATTTTGAGAGCTAGGCATATACATATATGTACGTTTGTTATATATAAATATATAGGTACATATCATATATGGATGGTTACATGCATGCAATCATAATAGAATTTATTTTTATTTCATATTCCCTTGAAATATGTATATTTTTCTAGAAATCCTACAAAAGTGCTTATTTTAGGCGTGCGTGCCTATTCAGTTCGCGCTACCACTTAATTTTATAAGTTTATTTTTAACAGTTCCTTGCGATGATGAACATGAATGAATAATAATTGTTAATTGGATTTATAATTGTTAGGAAGCAGGAAAGAAGGAATGAATTTCTTGGAAGAATATCCTTGAAAACTTGTAATAGGTATGCGCTGATTGTATTGGATCATATTGATAAGAATATTTTTACGTTATTTACTAAATGCTAGAGTTAAATTCTAATCTTATACATATGTATGTATATAAAAAGGGAGCGAAAACCAATTATAAGTGCTTTTTCCTGCCTCAAACCAGTATTTAGTGTGTCTATTCTTGCTATAGAGTGACAATAGAGAATCGTTTAATAGAATTTACTGTCATCTCTTTTTTTTTTTTTTTAATTATTATTTAAGTGTAATGGGTTCATGTTTGGCGTCACCCTTATTCTGTGTATTCTTGAAAACGATTCTGTTAAGTTCTTTCCTTTAAACAATAGTTCCACCAGAAAAGGGGTTTGTTCAATAAAAACACCGTGTAAATTCTCCTCTCCAATATTTACGTAGGGTGTTGTGCACTCATCGCACAAGTTATTTGAATTTAGGGTAAACCTAGTGTAATGACATTTCTCTGACAGTTCTCCTGAGTATAATTAATTGTGAAAACTTATTTATAAAATTGGTCAAGACAAATAAAATGTGCTTGAGCTATTTTTCTATTTATTTTCTTCTAATTTTTGTTTTGTTTTGCTTTAGAAGTAATTTATATGCCCCAATCAGCAACAAATTTCAACTGACAGTTCTCATAAGTGACAAATGTCAAAGTCTTACCCTAAGAAATTTTTAGTGAAAGTTCGATGTAGAGCTGGGTTTTTCAAAAAAATATTATAGTGTGGCCCTTTTATCGAACATATGTACCTAAGGAGATCGGTCATTGAGATGAAGGTTAATTGTGTATTATGTCGATTTCGATTGGACCATTTCAGTGTTGCACTTTTTCTGGCAGCTGAGAACTGGGGGCACTGAAGTACATCGAACATATTTCTGTCATATTCCTTGTATTTGTGGACACACGCATTATATACACGGAACTGTCAAACGTAATAAATGCTCTTTATGTATATATAGAAACAAATTTCTTCTTGACTTTATGCCAATTACCCAAATAAATTTTTTTAATTCATTTAACTCCAAAATTTCACAAATAATCCCGACAGTACACTTTGACAGAGCAGATGACAATTCAACTTGAATATGTATTTGTAACACTGACAAAATATCCAGTGCCAAGTAGGAGAAGTGAGCGCAAAACTCGTGTTGCACTTATGCTATAAAAATTGTCCCATCGAACATTTTCAGTGTTGCACTGCTGGAAAAAGTGCAATACTGGTGTTGCACTGAAGTTCCATCGAAATCGACATTAGTCTCCTGAAACTTCTACGAAAACTATTGGTTGTAATTATATACTCTGGTAGGAGGATTCATACCTAAATGTGTCCCAAAAGATAGTAGAATTCAGTAACAGAAATATAGGCCGAAGCCGATAGCATCTTTTATCCTAATGTTGAAATGTCACACATAGGACACGCGCAAGATTCTTCCAAATATCTCCATTTATGTATGTCTAAAAGCTTGAAACTTTTATTACTTTTTTCCAAAAGTCTCTAGAATACGAGTTATTATTAACTTTTATGCCATAAGAATTAAACAAAATTATAAGTAATAAGAGTTTTAAAATAATAAAAATTAGTAATTTTTATTATTGAGACTCCCAAAATAACCATTATTTTTAATTGTTATTTTTAACTGTTATACAAAACAAAAACGTTTTGATAGTATTTCGAGACTTTCATTTCATTAAAGTCTTTTTAAGAGTCTTTTGAGACTTTTATTTTATAAAAATCTTTTTAAAAGTCTTTCTTTATGCTTATTATTTAAATATTTACAGTATTTACGGTCTGATTTAAAATAAAAAAGCCTCTTCCGCTGTTTATGATAATGTTTCAATCGATTTTATCCATACGGATATTCATATAGGGTATCATAAGCATTGGTGTTTTAGACTAATTCTAGCCTTTTTACTTGTTTTTATTTTATTTAAGTTTTTTTTTTATTTTTATTTTTTTAAATTTCCTTCTAATTAAAAGAAAACCCATCCTGGAATTCGAACGCGTTACAGACAGACAGAGTCTGGACTTTTCTTAAGTTTATATGATATAAACAAATTATGTTATGTATATGGATCAAGTCGATTAAAATGCTATAAACAGCGGGAGAAGTTTTTTTTACATTAGACCGTAAATACTTTATATATTTAAATAAAAACATAAATAAAGACTTTTAAAAAGATTTCTATAAAATAAAAGTCTCAAACGACTTTAAAAATGACTTTTATAAAATAAAAGTCTCAAAAGACTTTTCAAAAAAATTTTTATAAAATAAAAGTCTCGAAATACTCTCAAAAAGTTTTTTTGTTAGATAAAGGTCTGAAAAGACTTAAAACTTTTATTTCGTACAATAAAAATTTACTCTTAACTTGTACTTTTAAAAATAAAAGTTAAAAGTATTATTAAAATTGATTTTTTAAATATAAAAGTTTCCAGTCGGACCTCACTTAAAAAACGACGCAATGGAGAGTTATTTTCAGGCTCTGGTCTAAATTCGTAATACTAACTTGTGAAAATATTTAAAAAATTATATTGAAGTAAATATAAAAGTAAAAGGAAAAGTAAACGGGAAACAAGTAGTACAGTGATGGTATTAGTGGTAGCTGATGTAGTAGCTTAAGAATATTTGTACTCTTGTGAAGTAATTTTTAGCCGCACACAATCCATAATTCACTCTTGTATAGCAACTTGGCCCTGCGTTTCTCTCTATCCTGTGAAATGGATTGTATATTAGTTTGAAAGGAAAATCCAGGGACCCTCAATTTCGTAATACAAAGGAAAGTGAAAAAATGAAGCTAACTAAAGGTTTAATCCATAATTTAAAACAACAAATAAAAGAGAAAAGTATCTAATATGTAATGAAAAACTTAAAGAAACAAAAAAATAATAAATATTCTAAAAAAAACAAAGAACGAAATTTGTAGCTAATACATTAAAACAAGACAAAAATTTATAATTGGTCTAAACCCAATAATATTATACTCTAGATGAGAATAAAAATTAAATAAACTGAAAATTCAAAGTTTTGTATGGCACTACCAAGAAGTGATTGCCAGATTTAATTCATTTTTGCATCTTTATTTACTATTTTCATGAAAACGCTGTGTACAATTTCACCTCACTACGTAGAAGCATTCACAGGCAGTGCCCAATATAATGAAAAACTAAAATTGTGTATTGCAACACCAAGAAAGGGTTGCCCGATTTGGTTCATATTTGAACTTTTATTTGCAAAATTTATGAATATACCGTGTACAAAAATTTGAGCTCTTCATGTCGACGCGTTCTTAGGCAGTTTCCAAATATATAGTGACAAACGTAATTTGTGTATGGCAACTATACGAAAAAGTTACCCGATTGATCCCATTTTTGAACTTATTTTTTTTTTTGTTTTTAAAAAGTCCGTGTGAAAAACTTCAGCACCCGAGTTATCTCGAGGATGGACAGCCAGACAGCCTGATGGATAGACGGACGGATGGACAGGCGGACGGACAGATGGACATGCAAAAATCAAAATTACAAACTAATTAACAAACTTAGTATAGATACCTTACAGATTTCAATCTGTGTAGTCAAAATGTAAAATAAAAATTATGTGCCGTTGGAATAATGTAACCGTTGAGTAACGTTTATGTCAACGGAAGTGCTAAAAACAAAAAACAAACCCCGTAAATAGCAAAAATTAACAAAGGATACAAATTTTTCAGGATAAATCTATGGAAAAGGGGAGCTCTGGACCAGTACATCTAGGATCTGGGCAAAATTATTAATCAGACTATGAAGTTGACATAAAATTTTTGAGTTTTGAGAGAATGGGAGTCGTGATTTATCCACACTTTATACAGGTGATATTTTGTGGATCACTCCATATCCTGAGTTAATCGTAACGCGCCAAGAGAGTACGTAACATAAGACGTTGAACAGGAAAATCCCCATATGGAAATTTTTAATTCTTATAAAAAGGGTGATACCAAAAATGGAGGATCTTTTTGAAAATCTCGTTGCGATAATGCTGGAGGACAACCTTCCTTTTGATGAGGAGGTTAAATTGACTTTACAGCGAGACAAAGAAAAGTACTCTGCAGAGTTGGTTGGAGGCGAAAATCTAATTAATATAGACTCGTAGTTCAGTCACTAGGGGTTTGTTTTTGCCCTACAAAAGGTGGTGTAGTTATGATTTTTATATATGTTATTTCGGGCTCCAATGAAAAATCCACGTTTCCACTCTTGTAGGAGGGGGTCTGCACAGTCCGCAATCTTGGATTAAAGGTAAAAAAAATTGGGTTTTTAAAATAATTCCTCAACGGTTGGTCCTACGTTAAAAATATAAAAAAATATAAATTTGAAGAAGACTAAATTCCCTACATTTTTCGTATAAACATTGTTTTTGTAAGACTGATGTGTAAGGAGTTACAGCGGCGGAAATGTGAACATTCTTCCAAAAAAATGCATTTGTATAGTACATCTTATACAGGGTGTTGCGACCATTGTGGTTTAGGACAGGAAGTGACAATAGTCATCCAGTCAAACAAAAAATAAGGGGAGAGGGGCATGTCAACCGTTTCGAAGTTACAGGGTGATTAAGAAATTTTGCTAGTCTTTCATAAAATATCCTGTATCTTAAAAAGTTCAAGATGAATGGTCACTTGCAGAACTCATTGTATGCAGAACTTAATGGCCTTTCCAACGATTGCACAAACAGCCCCTTTCCTCTCAAGAGTTATGGTTGTCTAAACTAAAGATAATTTGTTCCCGTCATTTAAAAAAAATTTTGCCTAATTTCGGTATGACCAGAATAGGTTATAAGCCAACAGTGAGCACATAGGGTATAATAGTTCAAATTAAGGAGGAGAATCTACACTTTACAGTTTTTATAAAAAAAAGTTATGTTAACCACATGCTACATTTATGACATATATTTTCTTGCAAGCATAAAAACTATGAACGCCTTTTTGGTGAGTGTATTTCATGTGAAAAGTACTGATTCGGTCCTTGATGGTTTGAGTCCATGTCCATAACTCAATTATTAGCTTCTCGAAACAAGAAAGACTAAGTAAAACTAAGTTCGAAAATGAGACAAATCGGGCAACTCCTTCATTTGTTGTCATACAAAAATTTGGTCTTTCACTATATATTTGGATACTGCCTAAGAATACGTCAACATACAGTGCTAAAATTTGGTACATGGTATTTTCATAGGAATAGTGAAAAAAATGGTCTAAATCGGGCAACCCTTTCTTGGTGTCGTGGAGAGCTGAAATTGTGTACACGTACTTTAAAAAAAAAAGTGAAACTAAGTTCGAAAATGCGACAAATCGGGCAACTCCTTCATTTGTTGCCATACAAAAATTTGGTCTTTCACTATATATTTGGATATTGCCTAAGAATACGTCAACGTAGAGTGCTGAAATTTAGTACATATATATAGTTTCGAAAATAAGATAAATCGGCTTGGTGTTGCCATATAAAAATTTTCGGGTTTTACGTATACTGTGAAAACGGTCAGTCTTAGACATTTTAATATTACTAAAAACTTCTTCCACAGACAAGTAATAACAGATAAGCAGGGTCCAAAGCTAGATCTCAAATGTGATGCAATTCAGATCATATTAACTGACAAGATTAACTTACAAGTCTTGGGTACCTTGAGCGAAGCTCCCAACAATGAAATGAACCAAAAAACTTTTTCATTGACTTGCAATCATTTTTCTTCTGCTCATTTTCATTTGTAAACTGACGTCGCGTCGGTAGAAAGCATTTTTTTTTTCATCTGAGTAAATTGTTGATACTGTTGTAATGAAAGGAACAGTTGGGGGGTGTATAGGATAGGATAGGTTTTATGTCTATGCAATTAATATGCGTGCCTCGACTTAATGTGGAGAAGGCCTCAATTTTTACTTAGAAATTTTCTGGAAATTTTTTCTTTAGAATTTTTCATAAAAATAATAAATATAATTTTTAAAATGGGCTAACTCGGTCAACCCCGCCTTGGTGTTGCCATATAAAGATTTAGGATTTTTACGTATATTGTGAAAACGATCAGTCTTGGACGTTTCTATTTTACTAAGAAACTTCTTCGAAATGTGAAATCCTATTCAAGTGGTTAAAATTATAAGCAAAAAAACCACTTCAAAAATGAAACTTGCACAGATGGGTGACCATACAAAATTACATACGGACAGTCATCTAGGGTATCATAAGGATTGAGCTTAGACCAATTTTAGCATTTTCTCTTTGTAGGGGGATGAGAATTGAGCATTGGTTTCTAATAGCCAAAGCAGAGTTGACAGCACTTCTCCTTGCACAATTGTTTTAACCTTTAAGCTTTGCTTGCGCAAGCATAAATGTCCCATTAACAAAAAAGCTTGCTCATAATTCCTTTTTTTATGTTGTAACCTCTATTAAAATCCAAAGGAAAGGTGGGCGTACAAAATAATATTTCCAGTAAATAGCAAAGCCGAAACCTCGAAAGATTAAGTTCCCTCTTGGTTTACTAAAAAAAAAAAACTAGAAATTTTCATGTTTATTGTAAATTTGCATGTGACAGATAGGAAATATTTGATAAATGCAGCGCAACAAAGATGACATTTTTATTTTTTTTTTATTTTTTTTTAGTTTTAAAGTTGGTACGGTGTTGTGAGAATTTTCTGTTAACTCAGAAATTGTGCGAGTTGCGTAATCATTGAAACTATGTACAAAAGACCGGGCTACACACTAGGTAGAGGTAGATAGGTATGTAAATATTCCCAGCAGCTATTACCCTGCAAGCCATTCCATCCATAGATTCCCATAGCTTCATCAGTCAGAGACAACAACACCCTCGTCTCGCGACCACCCTCTGTGATTGTGCATACAGAAGAGTTAACTGCTGATTGCAAAGTCGTCGCTGTTGCTGCGTTTTTCTTGCAGTTTTTTTCTCGCGTTTTACAGTCAAATGCCGACACCAACGCATCAGGTAACAAGCATCACGGAACAGGTACACGACAAGCCCTCAACAAACAGGAGGAGGCTAGAGCGGTAGGTATGTAGGTAACAAGTTATACACCAGAATCAGAAAAACATAGGCATTGGGGTCGGAGGGTTATACACAGAATTATAGTTCCATCGGATGGATGGGATGCAAGCTTGCAAGTACAAAAATCACCGTGACATGTGCATTCCATTGATTAAAATTGTTCACCCATTGTATAGTAGGTACCCCCGTAGGAGGGTTACGGGAGGACATTAATGGCTGGTAGAGTTGCTTTCCTTTAAGATCTAAGAGCTTCGCTATGCAATATATATATATGTATGTATTTATGTACATGTGGGTGGCAGTGAAAGTTACACAATAGGTTTCAAGGGCTGTTGGCAATAGCAGCGTAACGCAGCGCGGTTGCTCATGAAAGCAAACATATGAAGCATCATTTGACTGAGATTAATCTGAAAGAAGAATTCTTTAACGATTTTATGCATTACTCCTCAGGTAGGTACATACCACCACAGGACCGGAACTAAAGAATAGCGATCTACGGGAAAGCTGACAGGGATGACACTGAGCTTCTTTTATTTACTTTTTAATGCAGCGAAAGTTTTTTAAACGACACAAATCACATCGCATCCATTATCGTTTCTTACATACAGGCAAAATTCTTTAGATATGGTGGAGATAGTTTGTTGTGGTATGATCAAAGTCAAAGAGAACATCAACGAAATTATCTTTTCGGGACATTCTTGGGGTCATCTAAAAAATTTATGCAATGTTTAAATCTCATCAGCGCTATCAGCATCACCATCTGTATCAAATGTATCTTCTCTATCCTATCCCCTGTCCTATCCTATCTATCTAGAAAGTTATATCTAGGGCGATTGAAAACTCAATTTTTGGCGCGCTTTTAACTTTTATCTCTTGAACTTGGATATATTTCGGGAATTGACGCGCTGCTGTTTGCTAAGCCAATTTCATTCAAAGTGTAATTTTGAACTTGAACTTGAACGTTTCGCTCTGCTGAGACAAGAGGTAGGCCCCATTACAAAGTCGTCAGTTCGCATTAAGTTGAACTTGACGAGCTTTCACTGAGTGAGTCAAGGTTAATTCGATTTGGACGCAATCATTTACACACAGGTTGATGCGAATAACTAAACTAAATAGCAGAAAGTAAGCTTTAAGCTAATTCTCATAGATTTTAAGTCCGCGCTAATTAAATTAAATTTAAATGTTTGGAATGCAGATTACATGTACATTGCTATGTGGGTGTTTGATTTTTTTTTTTTTTGATTTATTTTAATTGAACTTAAATTGTAAATTAACTTGAAATCATTTAATAAATTTTAAAAGGAATTTTGTAATGTTCTCCGAATACTCGCATTTTAAAATTGAGACGTATTTAGTATGCACACACTAATGGTATTCAATTTAACTTATATGAAATAGCTAAATCCACAAAGAAGACATCAATCATTGTGGGGTAAGCATTGCTTCTTAGCTATAGCTACTGATCTCCATCAATCTGCAGTATGAAATTCCTGTTTTATAGAATTTTTCCATAAAGGTTTTGCAGTTTTTCTATACTGATCAGCAGTTATAATGAATAATGGTAGGTACACAGTCATTTAAATTAGCATATAGCGTGAATGTGGATAGGTGTTACTTTACTAATTTATTCATTTTATTCTTTTCTTATAAATATAATTGTATTTTATTCGTACCAACATTACAGCAGGGAAGTGCAAAAAAAAAAAAAGATAATCACTTGGTGGAAAGAACAAAATTAATCCAAGGTTTTGATTAATTAGGTGGAGTTAAGTCAAAATGATGGGAAAATGTGTTTTTACTCTGCAGGTTTTTATGTGTAATTGTTTACCAAATTGTAGCTTTGCTTATACTAATTAGTTAAACAGTTTAAAAAGTGGAAGGGATACTAAGGGATCCCCCGAACATAGGTGAAAACATGGCGCATTGATCACCCTCCAGACGCATTAGTAATCGCTCATAGGTCCCAACCGGACGCTATTACAAAGCTAAGTATTGGCCATCAGCCCTTCTTGCCGGCTTCGTGCAGCTCGTCCAATTACCGGATTCTGTTACTCGGAGAGTTTGGGAGTTTGAGAGATGAGAATTTTCGTTTTCCTCGATTAAAACTCCCAATCTCTCCAATTGCAATTCACTAAAATATTTGGGGAGTTGGTGAGAAGTATGACGCAATATTGAAGGACGGCTAACTCTGTGTGGGAGGATCGTAGAGCATTGGGGTTACTTTTTACGGGTTTAAGGTCTAGAGTATAAAAACCTGGATGAACAATTTTTGGGGGAAGGGCTTTTGCGAATGTGGGGGTCTTACCATCCGTCATTGGGGTTTGCCCAAAATACGTCATGTTTAGTATCAAATTAACAAGGAAGAAGCGTGTAATCGAAAGACGGATTTTTTGCACTTGGGTCATATACACCCCAATTCCAACATATTGCATATATTTCTTCCGTTCTTTATTTCACATCCATTAGTACTGAAAAGTGAATTTTCATGACTTACCAGTTCTTCATAGTGATGAGTTGAAAATATATCTATTTTTGTACTAAAAAACGACCATCATTTCATTTTAATAACGACTTATTCACTTATTTTGCAGTTATCTCCAAAACCATTTGCCGGACTCAAAAACTAATTACATATCTATTTAGGGGACAAAATGTAGATGCGACTTTATCCTACATATAAGCTTTATGTATAGCATCTCTTCTGTACTGGAATGCGACCAAATTGATCATTTTCGAATGATTTGCAATTTTTAGTGAGTACCTTGAGACACCAAAATCCATATTTCCCTGTAAGTATTGCAAGGATTTCTATAATATGTTTTTGAAAATATAGCCAGGATATGCGGTGAATAGGTACCTACGTACCACTACAAAGGACAATAAAAACAGACAATACTGTCAATTGAGAAATATTCTTCTTAGTTCTCCACAACTAACACAGTCGAGAGTTTTGTCGAGTGGAATAGAGACTTTGGTAATTCTCAATACAAATTCCTCGAGTTACAGAATTCCGAGCGGAAAGTGTCAAAAGAACTCTCATCTCCACAACTCTACGAGTTAGTGAATACGGCTTCAGGAGATGTGAGCCAAGCATTCTGTACCGCTTTCCTGAGATTGCCGGACAGTGACAAAGAAAGTGAATCACCGCTTCGGATTCTTCTCCGTAACCCTTGCATATAGGGTCATCAACAAATCTGATCCTATAAAGGTGACCCCTGAGAAACGAGTGACCATAGTGAAAATAAATACTAGAGTTCTCAGAGTTGGCTTGTTAAGTCCTAAGAGCTTATTTTTTTGATTTGGGTTAGATTTACGTCACAGTTCCTATGTAGTTCTACCCGCGGGGTCATCTAACCAAAGGCGATTGTGTTGGCGGACAGCCCAAATCGAAATAATTCGGGCAAGGTGTTGTGGTGCAATCCCGATTATGAAGAGATATTCCTCCGAGACTGCACCAAACTCATCCGCCCTTTCGTTCCCGCTGATGTTGCTATGCTCTGGCACCCACTAAACAAGTACCCCGTTATTCCTAGAGAGAGAGTTCCAGGTGGTTTTACACTCCAGCACTAGATTGAAGGTTGTAACGAGTTTAAATAAAGTCTTGACAGCTACTTGGCTGTCTGAGCAGATGGCGATCTCCTTGTTCTCAATGACTGAGTTAAAGAGATGCCTTCCCGCTTCAAGAATGGCTTTGACTTCCGCCAGGAAAATCATGGCATGGCTTTCTAGATGTCTGGCAATTTTCAGATGAGACTCCTCGCAGAAAACGCTTACTCCGGTGTTTTCTTCGGATTTGCAGCCGTCAGTATAGATGATAATAGGGTTATCAATGGTCAAAGCACTGAATGTGATTCCTATTTTGCCCTGGATGGAATTCTAGATTCAAAATTGCTTATCAGCATAGTCTTGAGGAAGTGGTAGCACAAATTCAAAGATGGATTCGTGTGAAATTCTTGTTCCCGTGTGAACCCAGCTCTGATTAGAATGTCAGTCTCAGCGCTGCAATTGACAGGATATATGTTGCTAATGCTAGCTGTATATGATGATTGAATATTTATTAATGTTTAATATTATGTTAGCGAATCAATCTTTGAGAATTTTAATTGACGATTGTAAATTTGAAAATATTTTTTATATCTTTCAAAAATATCTTCAAAATTTGTTCCAGATTTTTGTTGCGAATATTAATTATTGTTTTTTTCTTATAGACTAGCATAAAAAAAAACCTAGATATGCGACTATCCTGTCATGTAATTCAAATAAAATTATAGGTTTGGCTAGTTCGAACCTGACCAAATAGTTCATCTTATTAGATTTCCCCGGATTAAAAAGAAACAGTAGAAACAGTTGTTCTATGAATTCTAGTGTCGGAACAATGTTATCCCTAGTTCGCCTGATACAGTCTTCAGGACAGATTCTGTTGTAGTATTTTGTTGTAACCAAGGTCTGCTGAAATCGAACAGCTCGACTCTTTAAGTCTTTTTGCAGTCATTGCAAGTATACATTTCCCATAGATATCGAGAGGCAAGAGCCGGAGTAAAATCTCCAGTCCTGACGTTGGTGTTGTTCGAACAGCACCTGTAATACCTAAACAGACAGCTCTTAGTATCTTAGTAAGACTTTTCACTCCACCACACACCAAGATGCCATATGTGAGGATAGGCCTTATGATAGCGGTTTGCATCCCCATCTTGCAGATATACAGTGAGTACCTGCTTGATGCGCTCATTCGTATTTGTCATAAAATTTAATCTGGAATCTAGTATCGCTCGTGTAGTAAAAAACAGTTTTTATTAAAAGTGGTTAAGAGAAATTTGGCATGACATTATTGTTTTTAATAGAGATTTAGGCGACAAAGCTTCAAGTCTTGACTCAATTCATCAACAGGTCCCAAACAACAAAGTTGAGTGCTACGAAAAACAAATGAAAATAGGAAAATGGAAAATGCTGGTTTATAATCTGGATTTTTTCTATTGTTCTAAAATTTTTATATTTTTTATATTTTCTAGTCTTTTTATTTTTTCCAAATTTTTTCCAAATTTTTTCCATTGTCATATTTACATTTGTATTTCGAGTCATACAATCTTGTTGCTTGCGACCTGTTAATGAGTCGAACAAAAACTTGAAACTTTTTCGTCTTAAATCTCGTAACGCCAGCTAACGTGCGTTGCAAAAACGAATCTCTTGGACAATGTAAGACCCCTAAAAAACTGACAATCAAAAAGTTTTGGCATGCTGTACAACTTCAGACCTCTGGTAGAATGGAGACGCTCGACTAGATTAGGTAGATAAGCGGGACCGGAGGTTTTGTGCAGAATATTATGGAGAAATAATTGAACTCTAAGTTTTTATATATGTATAGGTTTCCGGTGAACATCTACGAAGTGAAGAACTAAGATGGGAGACGTGATCAATAATTAGTTCTAGTGATCCAGGTCTGAATCCTAGATTAAATCCGATGAAAATTGACGATGACATGAAATTTCGATGCGACAGAATGAATATAGTAGTATACTTCCGACTTCCGACCTCTCCCACCAGTTCAATTATCAAATGTAAGATATCAGGTGCCCTAGTTTAGGAAAAGACTCTCTGGAATGCCCATACTTGGCGAAACCCTTATTTGATAGCAACGAGAAGTTACATGACTGAAATTTAAACATGATGGGCAGCAACTTGCGTAAGTCTATTGAGTCTATCGATGCCTCAATATCTATTTATGCTTATTTCTGTCTTCATCATTAATCAGTCTATGCAGTAGTACTTGTCGCTAACCATTATGATATGTTTGATGGTATTAAAGTTTCGTTTCAAATGGGCACCTGGACTTCTATTTACTAGTCGGTAATAGCTTTTAAGTAATGTTTTAACTCTGAGTGACAGAAATATCTTCAAAGTTGTATTATAATTTCGATCGCATCGATAACGTTTCTCTTCACAATTATTAGACTTTCGATAGAGTCTGGTTTCCTTAGGTTTTATCCAAACTTACAAGCAATTGCTGTATCCACTCCTCTTCTAGTTGCGGTATAGAAAATCATTATTCGATCGTATTAGGTGTCAATACTTTTGAACTCCACCTTATAAATGCCTGTGTGCCTCAAGGCTCTACTTTTGCTCTGTTTTTATTTTTTTTCAGCAATGGTATAGTCCTTACGGCTTTTAATTACATCCATAGGCTTGATAATGACAGTACAGTACAGTTCGCTTACTCCTTTAATATATTTGCAGACTCCTGGATGAGTGCTGTGTAAGTGTTAATTGAGATGTGTGGCATGAAATTATTGCTTGAGACAAGTTGAATACAAGGAAAATAAGACAAAAAGATGTCCGATCTCTTTAAAAAAAACATCAGTATTTATTTAAGTGAATACACCCGTTTTTTTTCCGATAGAGCACTGGTTTCCGACATCGCCTAGCAAGTATCAAAATGTTTAGGAATCTTGAAAAGCAAAATATTTTAGTTTTCAAATTTGGTGTTTCTCTATATAGCCTTCCTCCTTAAACTTAGAAAGGTATGTACAACATGTGCAACATTAGATAATACCCAGAGAAAAGCCTTCAACGATGAATCATCGACTCATTAGAGCACCGCGGTGTACCGCCACAATGATGTCAAAGTACAAGTACATCGCTTGTACCGACGGCACTTCTGACATACTTCTCATACTTCCTGACACTCTGCCTTATATTTTTTGCACCTTGCAATGTTTGCATCGTAGGAAATTCCCTGAGCTTATAGGGTAGCTCAAAGTTAAGAGAATCTTTTCGAAATACCCTAGACAGGAAATTCACACAAGGGCAAGTTTTTACTGTGATCTCTATTTTTTTTTTTTTTTTTTTGTAAAAGGTCATTAACATAATTTTTTGCGGTAGTTGTGATTTTTATATATGGTACTTAGTTCCAGCTCCCAATGAATAAGCCAAGTTTTCACCCTTGGAGGGGGCTCTGCGCGGCTCGCCTTCTTTGATTAAAAGTACAAAAAATTGGATTTTTTCAAAATAATTTCTCAATGGTTGATCCTACGACAAAAATGGCTTATCCAAATTTGAAGAAGACTAAATTCCCTACATTTTTGCATAAACACCTTTTTTTTAAGCCTAATGTGTAACGAGTTATAGTGACTGAAACGTGAACATTCTTTAAAAAAAAAATTATACGTATAGTACCACTAATACAGGGTGTTTCGTCCATGGTGATCCATAGGACAGGAGGTGATAGTAGTCACCTAAACAAAAAATTGTATGGAAGGGGGGGGGGGGAATCTCACCCGTTCCGGAGTTACAACGTGATTAAGATAATATGCTAGTCTTTCACAAAATACCCTGTATCTTGCAAGGTACAGGACGTACGGTCACACTTAAGAGATAATTGTATGCAGAACTTCATAGCTTTTCCAACGACTGCTCAACCAGCCCCGTACCGTATGGGGTTTAAAATAAAAATTTCGGATTTTCCTAACTTTTTTTTACTTTTTGCAAAAAGGTCGTTGATACCATTTTTTTATAAAAACTGTAAACTGTAGACTCTCCTCTTTAATTTGACCTGTTACACCTTATGTGCTATCTATAGCCGTTAAAGAGTTATTAGATTTTAATCTATTCTCGAAGCTATTTTCAAACCTATTCTCAACGTTAATTTGTTGCTATAGTGACTAAAAACATGTCATTTTAAGGAAATATCATTTAATTTCGGTATGACCTGAATAGGTTATGAGCTAATAACTATATAACGGCTACATTTAGCACATAGGGTGTACTAGGTCAAATTAAGGAGGAGAGTCTACAGTTTACAGTTTTTATAAAAAAAGTTATGTTAACCACCGTTTTGTAAAAAAAAAATGTAAAGAAAATTCGCAATTTTTAGTTTAGATCAGAATAACTCCTTAGAGGAAAGGTGTACGGGGCTGATTGAGCAGTCGTTGGAAATTCCCTGAACTATTAACTTTACACGGCGATCATGCACACTGTACTTTTTAAGATACAGAGTGTTTTGTGAAAAGCTAGATTTTTTTTCTTAATCAGTCTGTAACTTCGAAACGGTTGACTGCCCCCCCTCCCCTAGCCATACAACTTTTTGTTTGTCTAAATGAGTACTATCACCTCTTGCTGTGTGAACCACCTATGTGGAAACACGCTGTATGTCTTGTTACGGAAATGTGCTGTAGAGATTGTTGTAAAGAATTTAACCTATACGTCCAGAGCCATCATTCATCTATTTTAGATGAATTGCTCCATTCCATTTTCGAACCAATTAAATTTTTAGACCTCACGGTCCGCAAGTATTATATCAAAATATCCCGAGCATGGAAAAAATATGTTTATCGTTAAGCACCCCACCATTTTCTTATTTTAGGTCTTTGTTCACTTACAGCTGAAGTACGCTGAGCACTTCTTTTCTCTTAACTCGAAAGTGCAATGGAAGTACATAACCAAGATATACATAAGAGAATCATAAGTAATAATTAGCTTAACTAATATCACAAATTTATGCAATACATAATTCTCCGATTATGTTTACAAGTCCTTCCAAAGAGCCTATGCTCCATCTGCATCCATCTTCAGTAACACCTTCTTGTGCCTATATAAGCTGAAAATTTCAAGTTGATATTCATATGCTATTCAGGATAACTCCCAGATACTAACCCTATTATAAAGATTAATAATTCCAGCCATACGGTGTTGTATCCTATATTTTATGAACACTATATGCTTGTCATTTTTGCTTAAATTCAGACATTATCTCGTGTTGACCACCTACGGTTATCAGCATTATCCGGTCCTATAAACTACTGATAGCTTCGGTTAACTTTTACTGCACGATATTTCACGTTTGCTTCAATTATGACCGGCATTGAATCTGCAAAAAAAAAAACAGGTCGAATGTCCTTGCAGAATTTATTTTTGTTTTTATACTCCGAGGATAAACTCTGGAGCTGTTATCTCGAAAAATATAACTACGATTACAAAGTTAGTTAAATGCATCAGAAATTCCGTGATATAAACTCACTCCTCCCCACTATTTTCTATATTTCGTGTTACAAAAAACAAAAACAAAAAAACAAAAAATTTGCAAAAAGCAAAGACAATCAGATAAAAGTGCCTCGAGATGTAACAAAGCAGTTCACTTTAATGTCAAAGGGTATATCTGCCCTCATAGTAACGAGTCTATTATCCAAACCCAACTCTTACAATCTACACCTATATACCTTACATATACATATAGACAGGGAGGACTAACTACGGCACTATAGTTTTCAACCCCCTCGCACTTTTTATTTGTTTACTTTCAGTATAAACTTTTATAGTTGTCGGGGTACACTGACTACATTCATTTTTTTTTTCATTGCTCTCTGTCATCGGAGGGACTCAACTCGCAGTGCATATATATATTGTAACTGCAACTGCAGTTCTTGCGATTCTGGTGGATACTCTAAACTCTGACTTCCGCCCCCAAGAATATATGTAAAGGGGTGGGTGCCGCAATGAGACGACAGAGGTGCGGCTGTAGAAACACCAGCAGTAGCAGTAGCAGTAGAAGCAGCAGAAAGCGGTGGGAATGAGCTTTCAAACATGCAGAAACACATGCATTCTGGCGGCTCGTATAGCACCGAAACAATTAGAAATGCAAATTTGCAACAAGTTGGTTGCATTTGAAGTTTTCTCTTTGACAGGGAATACAGGCGTATAAAATACTATAGTGCCGCCAGTACCATTGGATGCCGTTGATATTCCCAGCATGCAATCGCGCAAAAAAAAAAAAAAACAACAACAACATCGAACAAGTTAGAGAAAATCCGACCAACACCTTTCTTGTGTCGACCCCAAAAACTAACGTTAAGCGATTTATTCCTGTTGTTTTCTGCGGCATTTTATTATGAATTTCCCATAGGCATGCAATTTGGATTCGCGTTTACTAAATTCTTTAAATTAGAGTTGCATAAAAGTATTTTCATGTTTATGCGGCAGAAACGCCAATGTCAAATAGAATATGTTACGTATACGTGGAATCCGTTTCAAACAACCACCAATTTACAGTTAGATCAGCTATACCAAGTCGGATATGACCAGGTTTATATTTATATGTATACGTACTCAACTTCGTATATAAATCCAACTATAGCTTGGCTTTAGTTTTTCTATTAAAAATTGAAATTTAATCAAATTACGCAATGGAAATCGCTCTTAGAAGCTCATTGTATGAGGATGTCACATTCATAGCGGCACTGAATATTCCAAATGGAACGTGATCATGCTGAAGCCAGCCTGAAGGTCGCACAACACATCACCTTCCCCTAGATATATTCATGAAACTCTATTCTATGTGCGATGAATTTAGACTTTGATTAGGTCTCTTCGTTCAAATACACAACAAGTTACATATATAAATGCCTTCATTCATCCGGGGTCCATTCACTGATTACGTAAAAAAATTGATGAGCTTTTCTGCATTAAATTGCAAAAGTATTCACCCTGAAGCTGAAGAGATGATATACCTGTGATTTATTTATTTTTATTTTTTTACATACATACATACATACCTATATATACCGACCGATACCAACGTACACAATTACAATACGAATAATAATTGTAAACTTGCACGTGGGAAAATTCATCAGAGTTCGTTCATGCGTTCCATTCTTCAGCCGATTCAATCAAATACTGTGTGCGCTATAGCCAATTCTGGTAGCTCACCTTGAAGCAAGTCGTGGGATATTAGTAAACAATATAATTGACAATACTGGCGGAAATGAGGGACGTCGCAAAAAAAATAACTTTAAATATTTAATGAAGTTTTGGTGCTAATTAATCTCTGATTGCGTATTACAATTTGCAAAAAGGTTTGTAAGTCTTTTTATGAATGGAACATACATGTATGTATGTATATGTGTATGTATTTAGGAGTGTAAAAACAGTGAAATTTTTTGCTACATAGGTATGGAGTTTAATGTTCATTTACATACTGCGGATATATTATTATTTTTTCTGCACCGAGAGTTAGGTTGAGAATTAATAACAGATTTTATTCCAGGTAAAAGTACATAAGATTTATAATCTTTTTATCTATGTAAAATCTAATATATAAGTGAGTATATAAGTTAATAAGTACCTACTAAAGCACACACATGTTGAACAATAGAACTGGATTTGCTGATCTGGGCGGGGATAGGGGCGCACTCCTCAAGATGGTATCTTCTGACCTTTACTATGGGTTCTTATTATGGATAATCTCTTGCTAACACTTACCCGGATGGGTTACAAAGAGATATGCTGCTATGCAGATGACCTGGTGATTTTAATTACCGGTATTTATGAGACTCAGCTCTCCAGACTTCTGTAAACGGGGATCCAACTAGTTATAGATGAGACTACAGATTTTGGACTACGCATCAATCCACTGCCAACTGATCTCTACTTACTAAGAAAAGGAATATACCGTTTGGAATTAAAGGACACAGAATAAAATATCTAGAAGTTTGTCTAGATAAAAAGTTGAACTAAAAACTACACCTAGAAGAAATTAGAGCCTTTGCAATGTCTCGCAGAGTAATAGGAAAAAAGTGGGAACATAAACCGAGTATACGCTATCCGACCCATTCTAACAACCTATGGCCCTGTGGTATAGTTAAAAGCAATGAACATTGCCAATCATCGTAAAATATTGCACAAGGTTAAAAAACTTGTCTTCCTTAGTATAAGCACCACACTCAGCTCAACTAACACTCGGGCTTTTCTTAACATAAACGTCGTGCAAATTTACATCAAGGAGGAGACGTAAATTGCAGTGCTAAGACAATATCTGATTTAGAGCTGGATTCACTCCATCCATTTAATCTTCGAATTTGTGTAGTCAGTCAAATCTGACATCAAGACGGACAGCGAATGCCTTCTTTGAACCAACCAATACTAAAAGGCAGCTTCTACACAGACGGTTCCAACTCGGAAGATAACACTTGAGAAGGCGTTTTCTACGAAGAAAAAGAAGGTCAATACGCACGCACTTTCTGAATCGAAGAAAAAACTATATAGGATACAAATTTCTAATAAGACTAATATCGGAGACAGATATGCGGTTTCAATATTGCAGTTTACACTAAACCGCATGTGTGTCTCTATATACTGAGAAACAACTCTGTATATACTCGGTGTACACTCAGTATGTAGAACATTGGAACTCAATATTGAAATTGCGAAAAATTTCGCGGTATAGAGAGTTTATTGTAATCTGACCCTAGTTATAAACCATAATCATTTAATACACGAACCTTTTAGAACCGAATTTTATACTACAATGTTGGCTGCAACCAGCACTGGGGAAGTATCAAAGAAAAAGGACTTAAGTACAAGTACATGTACCGAAGGCCTGAGTACTTCAGCGTAAGTACAAGTACCGCATTTATGAAAAGTACTTGTAACTAAGTACTAAGTCTATAAAAAGCACTGAGTACTTTTTGAAGTACTTTTTAAAGTACTTTTTTAGAATCTTTGTACGTTGGCAATACTATAATGAAGTTTATAGAGTTCAGTAAATACATATTAATAAATCAATACCTTTTGAAAACTATAATTTGAATAGTAACCAGTAGCTGCTATTTCTAGTTTTTTATAGTTCTCGGCACTGGACGTATAGAGTAAAACTTTTACCTCTCATTGCAACACTCATTAAAACTATTAGAGGTCCGCTGATTGTCGAAAAACACTTCCAGTAAATTTCTAAGAAATAATTGACGCGTTCCCTATATCAAGTCGAGGCATCGTCGATTTCGTATTTGAACCAGGCATTGCTTGCTTACCCTTGGTTATGTCATCAAGTCGAGGCATCGTCGATTTAATGTTCCAGCCAGACTTTATTGGTTTTTATTCTACATGCTTGCCCAGTCTTGTGTGTATGTTATTAGTTTGTCTAAGATTCTGCCTTGACACGTGAGTGCGGTACATTCTTTGACAGTTCTTTGTGTGGTTTAAAACTCAACAAAAAAGGAGTTTCACTAGAGATTGTGTTTGCTTTTCTACGAAGAGTTACATATTTGTAGGTACTTAATAGACTCAGAAATATTTAAGTAAAAATCTTATTACCTAAGTACAAAACTAAGTGTTAAGTACAAGTAAATAGAAGCAAGTACTTATGTTCAAGTACTAAGTAGGGGCATTTCAAAAGTATTGAGTAATAAGTCTTAAGTAACAAAAATGTACTTTAAGTAGTACTTAAGTATTGCTCAGCTCTGGTTGCAACTTTTCCTGACATTCAATATTCGTCACTTGTTAAGTTGAAGTGTTTATTTTGTTTTTATTTTCCATATAGACGTGCGCGGAGCTTCCTTAAGTCAAGTGATAAATCAAATGTAAGTTCTCCAATTAGTTTTTAATATCGTAAATGGCAAGTGTGTTTATGAAATACTATTATTGCAATATGACATAATTGCAATATCAATATTCCAATTTGAAACCGCAAGTCTATCCCGGTATAAGTCTGGCATAAATGTGATGGCCGAATTGGGTAATGCGTTATATAACATACAAAGGCGTACGAACAGGTGACCACTCGATTCCTTCTATAATATTTTGGATATTGCAGATCTGGCATGGAGGGGAATAATATTTTTAAGAGAACATTTAATCAACCACGATATTTCCCACACGTTGTTAGGTAAAGAACTTTGTCTTCCTACAATCCTGGAGAAGTCCCAAAATGTGTCAGTAATGACACTAACATCACATCTGGAATAGAGAGCATCTTGAAAGGACCAGAAATTATTAATAAGCCCATAGTAGCTCTTCTCTGCAGTTCCACTTCGTTACTACAAGAACGAAAAGGGTGGAAGAGGGTTTTTAGATCATGTTACATGTGTCAAAACGCTCCCAATAGAAGGCGGAGGAAAACTAGGAAGGTTTGTTGTAAATGCAAAAAGTCAGTATGTGTTAAAAAAAATATATGTGAATGCACTGAAAGTCCCAAAAGCTTTATATTACCATAAACTTTTGTAACTTAATCAAATAAATTAGTCCTATTTGAAAGATATATATATGTCAGTGGCGTAGGGTGTACACAGGATTCTCCCTTAGAGGGGTTGTGTTTAATTACTTAATAATAATAAAATACAGAAGTTGTATTATTTGTTAATTTCTCCAAATGTCTTGTGGTATTAGCTAACTCGTCAAGCACTTCATCAGCTGATATGTGACTATATGTATAGCGGAGTCATATATCTCGGTAGCGGTTACCAGCTATTTATTTTTCATGGTAATTGACCTTCTTATTCAAATTTTCCTATTTGTAGTAGAATTATTAAAATAGAAAATTCGCTGTACACATTGTGAATGGCCAAGTTTAGATAAACTGGGTTTTGTGAAATAAGGCCGAATTCTGAAAGTCACAATTATTGCATTTTCATAAAGTGAAATAAGATCAAACTTCAACGTTCGGTCTTATCTCACTTACATAAAGTGAATTAAAGCCGAACTAAGTTGTGCAATAACACCAAACAATTATTCAATCGGAATTTGTTAGAAAAAACGGTTTTACCGAATGAAGTATTTGTTGCCGCACTCAATTGGGATTTGGTTTTTACCTTTAAATATTGTGAAATATTGTGAATATTACTGAAATTAAACAATTACATATGTATATTGTTTTTTTTTTTCCAGGTGCATACATCTGGCTTTTACAAAAAGTCACGAAAAAAGTTCTGTTTTTACGTTTCCGACTTTGTTGCTTGGAAAATTTTGAATTTAATTTCATTTCAAAATGGTAATATGGTCAAAATTTGTCAGTTCATATATTCTCCTTAATTTCCATGCGGAAGTGGAAATAAAGTCGATTTGGTGTTATTCTGTTCCACTTTATTTCAGGTAACCATAAATTTGCTTCTAAAATGTTTTTAGGTGCACAATTTGAAGCAGGAACAAGAACGACAAAGCGTAATTAGTAATTGGGCCGAATAGGCATTAATTAACTTTATGAAAGTGAGATAAAGTCGAAAGTAGAAATTTGGCCTTAAGCCGTTTTACACGGCACCGATAAACTGATTTAATCCGTATATGTCAACATCAACAGAGATATTCATCGTCTTTCGGTTATACTAAAAATATTGAAGATCATATACATTGTGACTGTCGTTACACGAAATTCTCTATTTGATAATAACAATAACCGCTTACTTACACATTTTATTATTTATTTTATTTTGGACAAGATATGTAGACGATATTCTATGCATATTGACTGAACGATAACTTGAAAATTTTGTGAGTAAAATTCTAAATAAATTAAATTAGACAAAAATATTTTATTTACTGTAGAAATAAGCAATGATAAAATCAATTGTTTAGAATTGACTCTTAAAATAGGCAATAATAAATTATTGTCCAAATATTTTTTTCTACATTTTCTGATACTATAGTCCATGTAACTTTTGCCACCCTTGGAATACAAAAATACTATATGATTGACATTCTATGAAAAGTTCCTCTTAGTTGTCGTTGATTTTAATAAGGAATTGTCCACCATTATGACCATAGCATTAAATAATGGATAGAAAGAAAAATCAAGCAGAAATTTTTCAATCAAGTTGTCTATTCCATTTACCCTACAGTGCGGGCCAATAGTCAAGATGCTAAATATAAGAAAGTTCCACATATGGAAGGCTTATCTAATAAATTTAAGATTACATTGAAAAACGCTAATATAGTACCAATATAATACATTTGCTAAACAATAATAATGTAAAACCTAAAATTGATACATTGCGGCATTTATAAGCTAAACTGGTTTATATAGGGAAGACCAAAAGATCACTTAAGACAAGATTTTCCGAATGCATAAGTTCTAGTAAATCCAATAAATCAAATTCAGGTTTTGAAAACATCTACGCGATAATAAACATTCCGCTATGATACGATATGGAACTGGTGCATTGCTGAAATTATGGAACACTATTCGACTTAGTATGGAATCTATGAAATCATAAAACAACATAAGAATTGTTACTTTTCTAGTTAATGACCAAATTGCTTTCAGTAGCAGAAGCCCATACTAGATCCTATTATAGTTAAAGTTAGTACTCAGAGCATCTAGCCTTGATAATATTCTAATCGAACGAAACGTGTCGGCTTTAATTTTTGTTATTAAACAAGTAAAAAAGCTAGAATTGGTCAAAGACTAATTCTTATGATACCCTCGCATTGTCACCCTTCTGTGCAAGTTTTAATTTTTGAAGTGGTTTTTTGCATATATTTCTAGAACGGTTTGTCGGACAGAAAAACTGGTTATAAACAATTTTAAAAGATTTCGTATTCTGCAGAAGTTTTTAGTGCAATAAAAATGTCTTGGACTGATCGTTTTCACAGTATACGTAAAAAACCTAAATTTTTATATGGCAACACCAAGAAGGAGTTGCCCGATTTAGTTCATTTATGAAATGTTATTTGCTAGTACAATGAAAACACCACGTACCAAATTTCAGCTCTCTACGTTGACGCGTTCTCAGGCAGTGTCCAAATATATAGTGGAAAACGAAATTTTTGTATGGCAACCCCAGGAAGGAGTAGCCCAATTTGTCTCATTTTCGAATTAATTTTACTTTTTTTTTATAGTCCATGTACAAAATTTCAGCTGCCTAACTAGGGTTAGAGATCTAATAAAATCAAAATGAATACACTCTAAAATTATTCGCTCCAATTTTAAGTTAAAAATATTTAAAAAAAAAAACTGCTTCAAAATCCGTACTGAAAAATAGAAAATAATTTTTCCCTTCATTTAATGAAATACATCACAAAAGTTCTATAGAGTTTCCCTTCAATTTGTATTTAATAAAATTTTGAAATTATATTAAATTTGTCTATAAATTTTAAAATTTTCAAGGTATACAAAGAAAGCCAGATCTGGGCACTTCAAATTTTAACAGTATAGTAAATAACAATTTCCCGAAATTGAAATTTGGAGCCTATGATATTTATCAAAATTCTTACAAAATTACAAATTAATCCCCAGAATTTCCTTTTTTTTTATGTAACTTTAAAATTTTAAAATTTAATTAAATGTGTAAAGTGAAGTGCAAATTATTTTCTATTTTTTGGTGCGAATTTTGAAGCAAAGTTTTTTAAAAGTTTTTTTTTTTGTTATAGCTATCAAGTATATTCTTTTTTAGCCTTAAATAATTCTCAAAAAATTTAAAATTATATCATTAAGGATTTTTCAGTACAAGAAAAATGTTTGCATTTTTTGTGATTGAAAGCTTACAAAAAACGGGGTATTTGATGCAAAGTAGTATGTTGGGAAAATCATCATAATGATTCAGTTTTTCTGCAAATATTTAATTTAAAGCAAATAGGGTTAGATAAATATTAACACTACCAAATTAGCAATCTGCGAAGTTTTCTCTAACAAAGTGTCGATTTGAAAAAAAAATATTGGAAAAAATTTTAAAACTTCAATTTGTAACAAATTGCATCTCAGCCCAATACGTTTTCTTTCTAATAGTAACTATTAAAAAAAAATAGCGTGTAAGGTAGAAAAAATTCATTGAAATTATGGGGTTTGAACGAAATCCAAACGGGCATTCATCTAGGCTAATATAAGAATTGGTCTTAGATCAATTCTAGCTTTTTTTTACTTGTTTCTGTTACTATTGTCGTACTATAGTACCTACACATTCCGAAAAATTTGTTGTATGGATAATTGAAATAAATTGAATTGAATTCCATTAAATTTCCTTATTGTTGCAGTTTCCCACCTGGATCTAATTTCTTATACGATAATGAAATTATCTACATTTACTTAACCTTCATGTCCACGGCAGAAAAATTCTTTAAATCCCCACGGCACTAGGTTTTTATTTTTATTTTTTTATTTTTATGTTAGCTCTATGCAGGATTATTATGAAATATCCTTTTTTTAAGTCAATTCAAAAGGTTTTGTGAAAGTTAACACTAGTTATATATGTAGGATTGTGAGCTTGAGCCTTTTTCTAAAAATTTTTTAGTGACAGATACAGTTCTGTGAAAAAGAAGTAATTTACATAGTGTCGGTTATTTTTGACGAAGAAAAATTTTGTAGAAGTGATTATGATGGCTGAAGAAGAAATATCACGCATTTGGTTTAAAATGTATTGTATTGTATTTGTTCGTTATAGGAATACATATGTCGTAATTTTTTCATTCATAGAATGTATTACAATCAACAAATAGTCTATTTGGACGAATTTTAGGAGAAATAAATAGTTCAGAAGATTTAATACAGAATAATATTGACGAAGAAAATGATTCTGAGGACGAATGGATTCATCACCTATAACTGAACAAACTTAGATTGAAGAGGAATCTGAAGTTGAAAATGTTCGTAGAGACAAATTTTCAAATAAACTGAAGATGAGAACATAACGGATAGTGATGAAAACTACAAAGATAATGATATATGTCCTGAAGAACAATTTGATCAATATATTTTTTGCGCTAAAGACAACACTATATGGTATAGCTATTTTTTTTTTTATGTGTGAAACTTTGTGTTACAATATCGTACGACAACGACCTAACCCAGCAAGTTCGATTCATACTCTTTCTGTACGTGACACTTTCAAATTCTTTTTCGATGATGTACTTTGTAACATAATTATAAAAGTAACAAACAGAAAAGCATATAGTACGTATATATTCTAATTGGAATTTCGAAAATCCTGGAAAACCTACAATGTGGAAACCGCTAACTCAAGAGGAGCTTGAAACATTTTTAGAAATAGTCATAACGGCCACCGTTCGACTTTCCAGTTCAGAACATGTGAAAGAAATGTGAAAATCAGATTCTTAATCACTCTATCGTGCAACAATGCCTATCAATAAATATTGATATTGTTTTTCTAAATCAGAATCTAAATAATTTTATCTACATGTATATTAGCCGTACAATCGGTGGCACAAATGTGGCATTATTTGTAACATTTCGCTCAATGTTTTCATTTTTGATATTTCCAAGATGTTCCAGAATAAAAAAAAAAAAAAAACTATAAAGAGCTAAAATCATGCATACAACCCAAAACCATAGAATTATTAGCTAATGTTTCATCAACAAAACCGTTGGCCAATATTTCTATGTTTCTGGGTTTGAGCCGGCCCTACCAATGATCTCGAGGTATTCTGCTGTAAATAGGAATTTTAATTTAGAAAACCTTCGGTATGTTCTAATGTGCAAAAGATTTCACTTAGTGGTAAGAAGCTCAGCTTCGAAAAGTAATTAATGTAAAATTAAATAAAAAAGAATATAGGTTAGAGCTTCTTACCTTGTGGAACACCAGAAAAATGAATAAATCAGTTTTTGAACAATAGAAAATGTTGCTATCCCCCTATGGCTTTTAAATCTTATTGCCAAACATTTTAATGGAGCCAGAATTATAACGATGTTGTGTAATATTTGTTTGATGCTCAGTTGATTTTAGGTTATATTAGCTGTGTTCTTTTGTGTACCTTGTTCTATAACTCCCATATACTGGAGAGAACAAATTGTTCTGTCGAACTATTTGTACTGTTCGCTTCATTTAAATCTTCTATAAAAATGTATGAGCCATTCTTTTCTGTATATTTTGTTCAACTCTGTTCTGCGAACACAAAAGAACACAGCTACTGTTGTCAAACTAAGATTCAAGCAAAAGAATTGTAAAACATTGAATTTTTTTTTAAACACTATATCTATTATAAGAAAATGAGTACAAAGATTTCAATAGACAGATGTCTTATAATTACTGAAGATTACTTAACTAATGCAAATGCAAATGAAGGAAGTGTATTCTATAGAAACTATCGGGCTTTGTATATATATTTATAGAAATGTATGAGTCGATGAGGTTCTTTACCCAATGCAGTTTAGTATCATAATTTTTTTTGTACGATTTATAGTATTTTACGAATCTTTTTTACCCTCTAGACTCACTCTTCGTCCTTTGACTATTTTTAATTAAAAACTTACGATTAGATCACAACTGATTCTGATTCAATATTATTCCGATAATTTTTTAATGTTCTCAAAGTGTAAATAAAAAGGAAAGTCTTTGGTATGCATGCGAGAGTATATCGTAATCTCCCAAGAACCAAAAGAACGTTTATGTAACTCTAATTATGTAGTCAGCTATCTAATTGTCTTATGAAAATCGCTTAATTTATAATTTTGTTGAGCTTTCACGTAATCTTATAAACACCAGAAAATTGAATTAAAATTGTAAATATAAATATTAATTTGTAAAAAGAAAAATGCGACTCTAAAATTAAATTGAAAACTGCAATCCACTGTAAAAACCACAAGATTCCTAAACAAAGACAAGCTGTCGCCAGCCAGAAAGTTGTTGAATGCTGATCTCATTTTGACTGTATTCAAAACATTTCAAAAAAAAAAAAAAAAATTCTTAAAATTATTTTGAAAAATATTCAAAAATTTTCTTCATTCATTCTTACCCTTGTCAGAAACGAACAGAATTAATGAAACAAAAAAAAAAAAAAAATCTGAAGAATATTCCAAAATCAGCTGATAGGTCACAAATACACGTACGTTTAGGACGCGCACAGTGACCGAGTTTTTCAACCGGCGGCGGCGGCGGCGGTGATTTCACACAACACGTGCAACAACGAATTACTATAAAATTAGTTCTTTCCTTTTATATTATAATTTAATTTATTTTTTTTTTAATTACTAATAATACAAAATCCGCGATTTTTTCGTTTCTTTCTTTTTTTTCACTTCTATGGTAATGAAAAAGGTCATCCGACCGTATTTGAGTGAAAGCTCCGACACCTTTCACTGCGTTTTATCGCGGACGGTGATGTGAAGCGTTTTGCACAAATTAAAATCAGCGAATTAATTTTAGCACTTAAAAGTTGTTTCGTATGCCATGAAAGCTTCGGTTTTAGAATAAAAAAAAAAAAAAAAACAAAATAAATAAATAAAATAAATAAAACAGGAACAGAAAAAAAAGAAACGTGTTGCACCTCCCTACACCCTCGAGCTACCTTTGCACGGTCCACTTGGGCCTCAACAACTAAAAACTTTACTAGTGAACACACTATCGTTGGTGCGGTGCTGTTCTGTGCTGTGCTATGCTGGTGATGTGCTCGAGAGGAGATTGTGGTGCATATGCGCGCATAGCTTAACTATCGTATCGCGCAATCAAGTTTTTCAGCGTCGCGTCGGCGTGTAATGAACAGCGATCGACCTTGACAGTGAATTTTTCGCGTTCCGCAATGTACACACTCTATTGCTGCTGCTGCACTTTGAAAATCTTGTAATAATATTGGTGCACCTATTTTTATACTAGTACCATAATAAAAAAAAATACATCCATTATGCATCGCGCGCGCGATAACCCCATGCAACGGATATAACTATAACTATAAGTACTGTGCGAATAGTGTTACAAGCATGCGTGCTCGCGTTTAATACTGAAACGCTCGATCAGGGTGGGCTGATGATCGTTCCTCAGTTAGTCAGTAGAAAGAAGCGTAGTCGTCCTAGAGCTTTTGATCGTCTCGATCATCGGCTTGGGACACTTCAGTTTAGTTTTTACTGTTGCCCATATGATTTTATTATTGCACACTCGAAACCCACCAAATCATCGACGTACCCCGCTGCAGTTTTCATACACATACGCATGCATAATCACATATTCATGTATAAGTACTTTACGCGATACTTTTGAGGCGCGTGATAATTAGTTCCAACTGCATTCGTGCTCAGTTCTTTCGCATAATACTTTTCAAATCACTTTTTTTGCGATTACGTAAAATGCTTCGAACGAGATGAAAATGTGTGTGTGTGTGACTGATACAGGATGCTGGATATTCTAGACCCGATACAAATCACGTAGGCAGAATTATGCTTGCATATTCACAAATCATTTGTTGCGTTAAGATCTGCGTAACCTAAACTTACGTTCTTATGGCTTATTTGACATTGAGAGAAATGAGTGAAGTTGAGTCGCACACCAATCATTTTTACGACACAGAGACTATGGGGAACCATCACTGCATTTTCTGTAGATTGATCAAAGAAATATTGCACAGCCATACTCGAGTAATGCCTACGCAATCTCAAATCATACTCAGCCTTCATTTACACTGTAAGTTCTTAGGTAGATTGAAATGCTAGGCAGGCTGGTAGATGTTGCCAAATCCGTTTCCATGTAATCTACTTTGACCTTGGTGTTTTGGTGAACGAACTGACGGGAAATTAATTTGATTGCTAAAATATGCGGAGATTTTTGCTTTATGTTTGTACTTTAATTTGTTAAAAATAAGATAACTTTTAGGGTTTATTAAATTTCATCTAAGTTCGCATTATATGGCATAAGTAGTTGGTCTGATTGATATGAACGGTAAACAAAGACACCATCCCTCTGTCTTTAAGATTAGATTTAGTTAAAGCGGCGGCAACTAAGTCACTTTTAGACAGCCAGACTTAAACCTTGGAAAGTTAATTTTTTTTTTTTTTTTTTTTTTTTGGTGCAACCTCGTCGGAAACCTATACCTTGTTCTGATTGATGGCACTTGGGACAAAATGATGAACTTTCCTAGATCATCCAACTTTTTGACTGTCAAGTCAATTTCCTAAATACATGGAAGGGTTACTACCAAATATTTTCTTTCTTTGCCGTGAGATTGAGGTATTCAAGAAATATATGTTAAATGCGCTCATGTTTCATGACTGAACCTCCTTCAAGAAATATTATGTGCTCCTCATGCCTGAAAAGAAGAAAGTGGTGTGCCGTATGATGGCTGGACAGTGACATTCCACACATCCGTTACGGCTCCTCCTTAGCAGAGTTTTAGGCCATAGCTAACTTAAGTAAAATGTGACAAGTTTTTATTTTCTTCGATCTAAAATTTTCCAGGTTAATACCATTTATCTCCTGTTTTATTTGCAACCTATTGTTAGATCTGGTCCATAGATGTTTATGCTTTATGGATAATATTTACAAATTTTGACCTTACGACAATTTTCCTGGTGGTACCACCAGGATCTACTTTACCCGCTGTTTGGAGAGTGATAACAATAGCCTTTATACTGGAGTGGTCATCCTTGGGCCATGGTATCCTGATAAGATGAAGTACTTTCCTTATCTTCCTCTACTACATCTCCATAAGGAGTTATCCCAATAAAAGCTTGAAGATATGATTATGATATTATTATATGGAGGCATTTTCTGATAACATATCCTTCGATAGGATTACCCGTTCTCTCAGAAGAGATCTGAATGATACAGTTCTTTCGTTAGGTAGAGAGTATGTAAGTAGGACCTGCTGCAAACGACTTTATAGAATAGAAGGTGGGGTTAGATTATGCAAAAGTACTGTCAGCTCCTTCAGTCTGCTCTCAGCGCAGGGCAATACCTTCTTTTTGTTTTGTGTGCCTTATGGTGGACGAATTCCTAATGCGCATTAAGATGGACAGGTAGTATATTTCCGTAAAACTACTCTACAAGTAAATCTGCTATACTGAAGACGTTTTTATCAAGGGATCCTAGCATTACCATTTTCGTGGCTACTTGATAACTTATATAAGTTTATGTGCCATGTGCTCCAAAACATATCACAGTAATCTTTATTTTCAAAGGAGATAAAAGTAGGCTAGTGTAGGTTAAATAGTAGATAATTAAATATGCTCTAGTGGCCGATTTCACAGTCTTGGCTGAAGCCAGAGTTCAGCCAAACTACGGGTGCAGCTTAAGCCTATTCTGTTTCATAGTACTCTGGAAACTAGGGCTTAGTTAAACTGCAGATGAAAAATTTTAAGTTGTCAGCACTGCGGTAATTGTGAATTTTTTAAAGGAAAATTGCCATTGTGGATTAAAAACTAAGCGAAAAGATGAAAAACTTTTTTTATTTACCAGTTTGTCGTGATTTTTATCTAGGAGGATACCAATTCTAAAATCATTGTTGCAGAATGTTTCGACAACCTAAACCGAGTATAAAAATGGAAATTAAATTTGTTTTGTTAATTTGCACAATTGAGTCGTATGACTCATTAATATTTGCATACTCTTGTACATAGGTTTTACAAAAATAATGCGAATAATGACATAGTAAAAAAAAAAAAAAACACTACTAAAACAGAAAGAAAAGTTAAAAATAAGAAATTAGAAAAAAAAAATTGAAAAATAAAATTACAAAACCAACAAAAAAAAAAACTCAAAATGTCAAGATGATATAAGGAAGTATAAGAACTAATAAAATAATAAGCTAAGTAAAAAAGAGTAAAAAATAAAAACCAACAAACAAAAAGGGCAATTTACGCGTTAAGTATTCATTCAAAGTTTATTAAAATAACTTAAGGCCTCCATCCTGATACCCCGCAGACTCCGAAGTGACCGAACATATATAGGGAGACTATTCCAGACTTTGCGAGAACTATATAGGAAGAAATGGCGAGGAACCCGCAATAATAGCGTACGTTGTGATGACAGAAATTCAATATTATCCTTAAGGAATTTGGCAGAATTATTATTGATTATATTGTGCATCATAACGCATAACAGGTAGTCCAAGTAGTGATCCAACTTACATCTAAAAATTTGCTTAGTTACAGGTGACACGTGATCATATCTGCTGAGGCCAAAAATATATTTAGCGCAAGCATTGAATGCCAAGTTTAGCTTCCTACGACCTGAGCTATCAATATTGCAGTATACACAAGCTCCGTAAGTAATAATAGGGACAATCAGAGCCTTAATGAGTCGTTCGCGTAGCAGTCTGGGGGTAAACTCTGCATGTCGCCACAAGCTTCTCAACCCGCAGTAAACCTTAGACACAGTAGCATTGATATGACTTTGCCAGGACAGATCGCTATCAATAAGCATACCTAAATTCTTAACCACGGTCTTATATTCAATAGGAGTGCGATTTAGATAAAGATATGGAAAGAATGAAACGACAAGTGGCTGATTGAAAAGAATTATGCTCTGAGTTTTATTAGGGTTCAAGGATAACTTGTTACTGAGTGACCAGTTATATATGTATAAGAGAAAGATCATCATTAAAGTGAGAGATATCGCTAGCAGCATTAGTTTTAGATGACGACAGGAATAATTGTACGTCATCAGCATATAGTATGATGGAAGAGTACAGAGGAACTATCACGATATCATAAATATACAACATAAATAAGAATGGACCCAGTATTGACCCTTGTGGAACACCTGATTGAAGAGATAACAGTTTTGATGAGGACGCATTCAAGAAAGTAGCTTGCTTACGTTGAGTTAAATATGACCATATAAAGTTCGCTGCAGACTGATTAAAATTGAACTGAGTCACCAATTTTTGATAAAGAATATGAAAATTGATAAGGGACGTCATACAATGCATCGAAATGTTGTGGGCACCTTCTTATAATTTTTTCTCTTCTGATACTTTGGGATATTAAATTGTTCATTTCCTCGTCACTCATGTTAACTGAAGCAGATAAATAGTCCAATTTATGTCACTTTCTTCTAAAAATCTTGGAATTAAAAACAAACTTGTTGCAATTGGTAGATGTCAATAATGACAATTGTGTAATGTCAACAACCGATAACTAGATAACTGAAGCTTAAGTGCCCAAGATACATGGCTTAAGTTAAACTTGGCTTAAGTCACGTAACTTAAGCCTTGACTGTGCAATACTAGACAAATTAAAACCTTGGCTTAAGCCTGGATTGTGAAACCGGCCATATGCAATACTGCTGCTTAAAAGTCATTGACGTTTGCTTATTAAAAACTTAAGGTCTCCGGATATTATTTCTGGATCAAAAGACTCTCAGCGATTTTTTATGATTATTTATCATGCAGGACCTATCAGATAGCACCTCGTTTTCTATAAGCTTCGTAAGAGTGATCATGGTCCTGGTTCTGGTAGTACAAAAAATTGTGATTAAAATCTCCATTGAACTTTAACCGAATCGTCGAAGGAAACCAATGCGATCTATGGAAGCTCGGTAAACCATACTTGCCTCTCCGATATCAACTCAACCATTCAGTCACCTAGAATGAACAACTCCTGTTCATATGGTACAATACGTATTCTATTATCTTCGAACACATTTAACTAGACATAGACACACTTCGATTGGCATAAGGTCCGACTCATATTTTTAGAAAAACTTTAAAAATACACGTGTTTATGTACTTTAATAAGTGCACGTGTGCACAAACTTTTCTAAATACACGAATATAGTTTAAAAATCTATTTACACAAAATTAACAGACGAGATAGGATTACTGCGGTCTTGTGTTGTTAGGTCGAGGCTCCCCGTAATAAAATCAACTCTCAGGTAGATTCTAATCAGGTGGTACCACAGTGGAGCATTCTGAAGTTTAAATTAGACTGACGGGTAGCTACCTCACTTCGGTGGTAGCCATTTTAAATGAATCCAATCTATGGTGGCTTCAAGGCTCGACTTCAATATCCGTTCAGTATAATGTGGGTATCCTGGAGAAATATTTAGCCCAACTCACTCTTGTTCGATTCTCCTTACAAACTTTCCAATTTATTTATTGGCCACAATACTATGGCTTAGCACCTCTTAATTATATCAATCGTAAAGCCTAGTACTAAGGTCCGCGCTAAGCTAAATTTTAGTGGGTCTCCAATATCGGGCCGTTCTTCAGCAGCTAAATTATAACAGCGGAGACTTAGAGAAAAGATATATTTAAAACAAGAAGAGGAAGAATTTTGCAATTTTTTTACGGAAGTACAACGCGCGGTGATAATATTTCTAAAAACAGGTCATTAAAATTATTTGGAAAAATTAAAAATATAAAAATAATATGAATACAATAAAAAAAAATAAAAATGATATTGAAAATATGGCCACGAAAAGAAATCTAATTCATCCGTACTTAAGCCTAGTACTAAGGTCCTCGCTAAGCTAAATTTTGTATGAAAATTTAGCAAGTTAAAAGATATTGGCGAAAATTTATCCTGAATTTTAGCGAGAGCGGTACTAAGGTCAACGCGCTAAGTTCGCCTTTGGGTTTTGATTAGAGATGGCACCACCAGTAAGTCTCCAAAAAATTTAGCTTGAATTTATCCACCCGGGCCGCTCTTTAGCGCGCTAAAAATATTTATTGTCAGAGTTCTGAGATTTGATAAATTTATTGACTGGATTTTTATAGCTGACGTAGTTTTGTACGGTCTTTGCTGTAAGTACGGCTGAATTAGTTTTCTTGTCGTGGCCGTATTTTCAATATCATTGTTTTTTTTTATTGTATACATTATTCCTATTATTTTTATATATTTTTAATATTTCCAAATAATTTTAATGACCTGTTTTTAGAAATATTATCACCGCGCGTTGTATTTCCGTAAAAAATTGCAAAATTCTTATTCTTCTTGTTTTTAATATATCTTTTCTCTGAGTCTCCGTTGTTATAATTTAGCTGCTAAAAAACGGCCCGATATTGGAGACTCGCTAAAATTTAGTTTAACGTCGACCTTAGTACTAGGCTTTACAGCAAAGACCATACAAAATTACGTTAACTACAAAAATCCGGTCAATAAATTTATCACATCTCAGAACTCTGACAATAAATATTTTTAGCACGATAAAAAACATCCCGGGCGGATAAATTCAATCTAAATTATTTTGGAGACTTACTGGTAGTGACATCTCTAATCAAAACCCAAAGGCAAATTTAGTGCGTTGACCTTAGTACCGCTCTCGCTAAAATTTAGGATAAATTTTCGCATAACTTTTGCTTGCTAAATTTTTATACAAAAGTGTGTGGACCTTAGTACCAGGCTTAAAGCTTTTAACAATAGAAATGACCTACATACATACATATATATGAGATTTGGGAAGAATATTTCTCATCAAAGCCGTACATAATTTTTTCATCGAAAGTAGGTATATACCAAAGTTAACACGTGAAGATTAAAAAAATGTGCAACGTATATTATAAAAATTTCGTATTCAAAAATATTCCACCAAATACTTAAGAGCCGGATTGTAGCAACTATAAAATGGTTCAACATAACCGCGTTGAGTTAATCCTTAAAAAAGTTCCATCGTAAATTCTAATCCAACCAGAAAACTTGTAACATCCACCGGCATAATCCTTGCATCCCCTATATGATGTACAACAATTCAGTCCTATCGACAGCCCTGCATATACTACATATAAACTAGAGCTCCTAAAAAATTGTTTTTTTTTTGCTCCGAGCTCTTCCAAAACTGTACCTACATATATACATATTCAGTACAAAAAATTTCCAAGATATTTTACAAGCCCAGAAGATAATCTACCGCACCACCTGGTCTAATTCAATCCTTGTTTTTTTTTCCTTCTTCCTTCTCTGCTTCCTCTATCCAAAAACTTTCTACCTGTGCAACCGCAACCAAATTTTCAGGTCGTCTTTCACATCGAAAATTTCGTAAAACTGCCAAAGGGCACATGATGCAATGCACCCTACTATCACTTTCCTCAGCCCGATGGCCTAATGTTGCGCTTTTCACCTTGGTATCCTCCGCCTGCCCGTCGTGCCCTATATGCTGTTCGCCGTAG
Organism: Dioctria rufipes; assembly: GCA_963924295.1. Classification (NCBI taxonomy): domain Eukaryota; kingdom Metazoa; phylum Arthropoda; class Insecta; order Diptera; family Asilidae; genus Dioctria; species Dioctria rufipes. Next base: position 34,295,254 of record OZ002742.1, read on the forward strand.
ATCGAAGGAGGGAATCCTTAATTTATGTGCACGGAGTACAAATTTGGTCAGGGCCTGGGCACTTCCGATTTTTTAAACTGCCACGAATGATGTAACCAAGGTCCCCTCATGATGAGGAACCAGAACCAGAGTTGGTGGAATGCAGTTCTCGGACTCTGGGATTCTGGCGCCTTTGTTGTTGATCTTTTTTTTTGTTTTTTTTTGCCCTTTCAGTTAGTGTATGCGACGTGGCGGATGCTGCTAACGATGTTTTGCACCAGTCGGTGCAGATATCGCGATACCTTATTTATGGCCGTGGATTTGCCGCACTTTTCCAATCGCACCCAATGCACCGAGTCGTTTGCGGCTGATAAATCAATGAGAGTATAGGCTTGAAGGCTTCGCCGCCGCCATCGCCGCTACTACCCGCCGCCACCACCGTTCCAGAAGATCGGGTCATGTTTAAATTTGTTTTGTTACCGAAATCCTGCTTTTGGCATCAGAAGTTGGAGAGTTTTTTTTTTTTTTGTTTTTCTGCAATTATTTCAAGCGCCGCGCCCGACTGAGTAATAGTACCGAAGACCCAGTTAACATTAGGTTTAGGGGCCCCCGGATATGTGATACACTCAAAGTAATTGCATCGGTGGCTATCGTGTGATTACTGTCATTTATTTAAAATGAATTAGGAGGAGAGAGAGCTAGCGCACAAACCGAGAAAAAATTAATATTTATGTCTCGGACGAGACTGGTACCGAAGTACCTATATACCTCAGTAGTATAATAAGTTCATGTACATAATGTATATATGAATATGCTAACAACTTGCTGCATTGTTTCGATAAATTTCATGAATATAACATTTTTTTTTAATTAGGGAAAAAAACATGTCTATGCGGCTAATCTTAAAATTAACAAATCTAATCTTTACTACTATAGAGCCAGTGTCTATCAAACAAGAAGTGCGTTCTATCTATACAAGGAAATTGCGTGAGTGAATTATCCGTTGCACGGAAAGCATGTTAAAAAATTCTGATTATTTTGCTTGCCCACGATCATCATAATTTGCTGTAAAGCTAACTATATGGAGCCCTGGGCGGCATTCATTCAGTCCATGGATTTAAAGATCACGCCGCAGCCGCGCTGCAGCACCGCTTCTAGATCGACTCCGGAATTTTTCTTTTCTTTGTGCGGACTCTCAACTTTTCACAAGTCATGAACCTTTTTTTGTATTTGTTGTTAGTCAAGATCGTTGCTCAACTGTCATTCCATTTTCATGGCCACAAACTGATTAGAAACGCAATTTCAAATCCACGCATGAAAAAAAATAATAAAATTACAATGGAACAGATTCTATGTATGTAGCAGACTCTATGGGTAGATGATGAGAAGTGCACTGTTGAACACCTCACGTTGCTGCACTTAATGCAATCACGCATGAGTCGTCTGCGCACGGCCAGCCCGGCACTAAACGCTCACGCAAATTGATCTTGCCGTAAAAGCGGTAAGATCGTTCTCGTCGCAAAGGGATGTTTTCTACTAAAATATTTTGTATTTTGCGTTCGAGTTGCGATTTTATATTTTGCTTGCTCGTATATAGTCGGAAAAATATAATAAATTACTCTGTCATGTGCGTGCGCAGATAATTTCTAGGCAGCCATATACTTTTAAGTCTCCAAGCCTTTGCACGATTCGCCTAGCAATAAGACAAAGCGCATTAGGAGAATAGTTACATATACATATATGTATGTATGTATATATAATGTCTGTACATACACTATATCTTGTAATATACCTATACCTGTGAAATCTGTGGTTTATGCAATTTCTTTCCATTTTTCGGTTAGTTATCTTTCACACAATTTCCAACAAGAACTTAAGAAGAATTCGCTGTTATCGAAGCTGAAGCTACAGCGCGATATGCCTTGAAATGATTGATGGGGCGTGAAGAAAATTACTTTGCCGTACGTAGACGAGATGAGAGAAAATTAGGCAGCACAATTGTTGGAGTAAAGTGGTCATGTTTGAAAAAAAAGATAATGATCCAAAAAATACGACGCGATATGAAGTTTCTAACTGTGATACTTGTGCGGATAAAGTGTTTCAGTTGCAGGTGGAGTACATAGATATAAGGAAAGTCTTTGGATTTAGGTATTAGTTCGATGAATCATATTATGAGCAATAATAGGAGAATGGTTGGATGGAAAACATAAAAAATTTAAGAAAAATAAATTTAATTTTGTGGACAGTAGTGTCACTTATGATGCGATATAGGATGATTTTTTTCAGAAAGAGCTTTCTAATTGGAGTTGGAGGTACTCTAGATTGTAATATTATAGAAAATGATGTGCTCTTGACACGGGAATATGAATACCAAGGTACTAGTGATGTGTCGATCGGGAACGATTCGATCATTTAGTCCGGGTCAGTACACTGACTCAAAAGACCTGAGTCACAGTTTCAAAATCATATCGGTCAGTCGGTCACTTATACCCTTGACAGAAGGGCAAAATTAATGATCATTCGTTCGCAATTGAGTTTTTCAGAAATCGCTTTATCTTTGGATTTGAACTTTAATTAATAAAAATGTGCTCTCAATTACATATAAAAATTGACAGGGCTTTCGTTTTAATTCACAAAATCTGGGGTAACTTAATTTTTGACAAAAATCAATTACGCATGAATTATCATTGATTTTGTCCGTCTGTCTAGGGTATTAGATTCGGGGAGAAAAAAAAACTGCTTTTCTTTACTTAAGCCTAATACTAAGGTCCGCGCTAAGCTAAATTTTAGCGGGTCTCCAATATTGGGCCGTTATTTAGCAGCTAAATTATAACAGCGGAAACTTAGAGAAAAGATATATTAAAAACAAGAAGAAGAAAAATATTGCAATTTTTTTGAAGGAAATACAACGCACGGTGATAATATTTCTAAAATCAAGTCATTAAAATTATTTGGAAATATTAAAAATATTAAAATAATATGCATAATGTATACAATAAAAAAAATAACAATAATATTGAAAATACGGCCACGACAAGAAAACTAATTCATCCGTACTTACAGCAAAGACCGTACAAAACTACGTTAATTAGAAAAATCCAGTCAATAAATTTATCAAATCTAAGAATTCTGACAATAAATATTTTTAGCGCGCTAAATAACGGCCCGGGTGTATAAATTCAAATAATTTTTTTGGAGACTTACTGGTGGTGCCATCTCTAATCAAAACCCAAAAGCAAATTTAGCGCGTTGACCTTAGTACCGCTCTCGCTAAAATTTAGGATCTTAGTACTAGGCTTTATTTGCTAAAGATTTTTTTTTCAATCGATCTTAAGGCAGAAACATATCCAAGCAAGCCTCAGGCCTGGCCTCTCTCAGGCTTCTTCGTAGCTCGCCTCAAGGCTTGCCTGAGAGAAATGAAAACAAAATGATACTGTCATTGTAATTTTGTTAGTATATCTGTTGACAGATGTAGGCCTGAGAGAGAAAAATTTCCAACATTGAGCAAAGCGAGCTGTGAGGCTAGCTGCTGGCTTGGTTTTATGTTGCATCATTTGAAAACCCGTGTTGGATATTTTGACAACACCTCGAGGAAGCCTGGGTGTGTTTCTGCCATTAAGCTTTTTATTTACAGGGCATGCTATGCATCCAGCTAGATCTTAAGTGAATATTTTTTCACATTGAAATAAAACTTTTGCATTTAGTTCACACTGTACGTACATATTCCATCCACAACTCTGTTTCAGCAGAGTAAGTAACAACAAAAAGCTACAACTAGACATCCAGTAGCCATAAAAAATAATTCAGAAAGGATACCTTCTTTTTAAATTAATTTTTAGTACCACTAGCTAAATCGTAGTTTTGGTAATTACCTCTCTTCTGCATATGTACAAGGGTGCAAAAGGGTGGCAATCCAATGCAGATATTTAAAAAAACATGATGGATAATCTTTATACAGGGTGTCCCGTAAGTGGTGTCATATCCAAAGGCTACAGATAGGTTATGCTTAGACAAGTAAATAATTGTATGGTGTGGGGGGAGGGGGGGGGGGGGGAATCCTAACGGTTTTCAAGATAATGAGCTTAAATATATTTGGGCATGTTTTTATAGATTATCCTGTAACTTCTGAACGTTACACCCTATTATGATGGTTTAATCTTTGCTAGATAGAAAATCGTTAGACCTTTCTAACTGTTCATAACTTTTTCTCATCCTCTTTTCCATTTTAGAGTTAAAGCTCAACAAAGTTAATATTTCGGAATTTGTACTAATTTTTTTTATTTAACTACTATTTTTATCAAAAAACACGTCATGAATACCAACTTTCATATTGTATTTAAGAAGCCCTAAATTTTAGCTTTAAAATTATACTTTGTACCAAAAATGTAACCCTTTCTATGTTTTTTACACTTTTTCTTAAGCATCTCAATACGTGCCAGAAAGTAGGCAATTCTCTTTTGGAAATGACCTTTTTCAGTCAGTCTAGGCTCCATTACTAGCCTTGTAAAACGGGGAAATATAACGTTCCTATTTCGAGGTAAATTTGTAAATTTGACCATTTCTCTGAGGTAATGTGGTTCGTTATTTTTTTGCAGGTGAAAGAAGAACACTAAGGCTCTTTTCTTGAGGTGAGTAGTAAGCAAGCACTCCACAAGAAGATCGCAATAAGGCGATTGCAAAGTGCAAAAATGAAGCGTATGCAGTCGTTAAATACGACCTCCATTCTACGGGTACAAATGCTATCAATTCGGTGGAAATTAAACTTCCATATGTGAAGTAAGGCATGATTTTAAGTGGGTTGCTTTTGGATAAATACTGCCTAAAAGCCAGAGCCTACAGAGTCCGGAGTAAATTTTACTAATTTTAAATTTTGAATTATCACAGCAGTTCATATATTGGTTAAACACGATACCCAGATTTTTCACTTTATTAGCAAGAGATAATGTTCGACCGTCCAGAATTACAGACAAATGTAGTGGACTGTTGTGAAAAATGATATATTAAGCCTTAGAGGGATTTAATCTCAATTCATTAATCTTAAACCATGCATTGATTATGCTCAAATCGTCTTTAATACGTGCGATACCATCTTCAATCAGGCTAACAGGTTGGTTTAGATATAGCTACACATCATCTGCGTATAACTTAATTCTGATATCACGTCCAACTAGAGGAAAGACATTAATAAATAAACTGAATAGCAACGGCCCCAAGATTGAACCCAGAGGTACACCAGTCGAGAGAGGAAGTGAATGCGACAACTTATTATCCACTTTTACCTGTTGATGGCGTTCTGTCAAGAAAGTCTCAATTAGAGCAGAAGCGGAAGCAGTAAAGCCAAGAAAATTAAATATCTTATGCAGTAACAAGCTGTGATAATACTATCGAATGCTGCTCTTTTATCCCTAGTTACTTTTAGTAGGGCAGTCTAGCAGCTGTGAGAACTGCGGAAACCAGACTGCCAACATGACAAGAGCTTATTACTTTCCAAGTGTCCAAAAATGTGGAAGATAATTGGTTTTTTCGGAACTTTAGATAAAAAACTTAAGACACTGATTGGTCTAAAATCTCCAGGAGATTTCGAAGACTATCAGTTCCAGTAGCATGAGATTTAATAGCATAAATAGAAGTAAGCAATTCCGTTCGGTCTACACCACGAAAATAAAACGAAGGGTTAATACATCTGATGTTACTAAGAGTAGGATAGGTTAGCAGACACAATAACAATAATCATTTATTTCCGTACAAAGATTACAAAATCTTATTGTACAAAGTGAATTGGAAAAAAAAAATTATAAAAAGGAAAAGTATAAAATGAAAAATAAAACTAAAATTATAATAAGATAAAAATCAAAAGCAAAAAGTTGGTTATTTACAAAAAAAAAAATAAGGAACAAGCAAAAACAAAATAAAATAAACTAAATTACACTAAACTAATACAATATGAAAAAGAAGAGAGATTAGATAGAAGATAGATAAAGGAGATATAGACTAAAAACTGAAAGACACTCAAACTGCCTATAATTGTTAACAAATATCCGCTGATTTAAAAAGATCTGCAAAAGTTCTGTCGACAGCCGTGCATCATTGAACATCACATGTTAAATTATTCCACTTGCGAATGCTTTGGAAAAAGTAAGAGCGCTGTCCATACGGCGACCTGCAACTAGGGATCAAGAGTTTCTTATGTCTAGTCGATTGCAAGAAATTCAGTTTCTCGAAAAGATACGATGGCTTCCGATTTTATATCAGTTTATGTAGAACTTTTAATCTGCGTTGGGTTAAGTAGACCTCTAGAGGGCAACCAAGCAAGGTCGATATATAAGGCGATATGTGACTGGTCCGAGGTAGCCTGAATACGTAGCGTAACGCGTCATTGTATGCAACCAGCAGTCTTCTACGACACACTGAGTCCAGTGATGAGAATATTACGCAACCATAGGTAAAATCAGGTATTACCAGGGCTTCAACCAGTTTTTTTCGCATATGAAGCGAAAGTAAGTTAGAAGTCAGCCACAGCTGTCGTAGACACCCATATATTTTTCCAATTGTAGCACTGATATGATTGCAACAGAAGAACCGCGAATTAAGCTCAAAACCCAGGCTCTTTGCAAGAATCCACATAGGGAAGTCTGGTGTTATTTATAATTACTGGTGGTAAAATATCAGTATCAATGTTTTTTCTATAGATCGCCAGACAATTTGATTTAACAGGATTTAGTTCTAAGCTATTTTGTACGGACCAATCATTCACACGCTGGAGATATTCATTCAGTCGGCATATGCAATCCTCTGTTAAGCCAATTGGCCTGCTGAGATACATCTGCACGTCGTCAGCATACAGATGTGTTACAGCGTCATGGATTACGTCGGTCAGGTCATTTATATTAAAACTGAACAAGAATGGGCCAAGTATTGATCCCTGGGGGACACCACTATATAAATTCGCCGAGTCAGAGAGGGAGCTTTGTACTTTTACAAGTTGGTTCCGTCCGCTTATGAAGCTCTTGAAGAGCCGAACAGCAGACGAAGGGAAAAAAAATCCTTGAGATAGCATTTTTAGCAGCTTATCATGATTAATAGAATCAAATGCTTTGCTGAAATCGAGCAATACGAGAATTGTAAGAAGGTCATTAGCTAGAGCTTCGTGAACATCCGACGAAATTTTATTTGTCGTAAGAACGTGATCAATTTGAGATTATTGCTATTAAAATAAGTCGGTAAGTTATTAATCATATCCTAGCATGCTCAACGCTCACTTGAGTAGTAGAAAATCTATTTAGCTTTTACTGGGATCCTCGCAGCTAGCTTTGACTTTTCCATATATACTTGTACTTTTCTTAGGTTCTGCCACAAAATTTTTGGCTGCAAATTACAGTTAAATTTAGTGGTAAAATATTGTCGTTTATTTTAGTGGACAGCCGTAGTGGCCCTAATTCGTGCAGCACGGTACATGTTTAACGCTTAATCTCTTCTAAGACGCCTGTAGCGCTGGAACAAGAATTCCATCTCATTACTAAAATTGAACTGTCTGCGGGTATCGTTTCCACATCTTGACGTTCCGTGACTATTTCACTTCTATCGACGAAATAACGTTACTTGGAACAAAATTTTCTTATTTATTTATTTTGAAAAATATGTTTTTTTAAAGTATTTTTATCGAAAATCGGCACACAAAAAAGTGCCCAAATTTTTCCCAGTATCCCCTACGTAGGCAGTTTTTCTTTTTTCTCTCTTTCGGGCGAGTAGTGAGTATCCATGTGCTAAATTATATCTAAACTCAAATTGTATTCATTTTGAAGGTAGGTTTCTTAAAAAAATTCAGTTTTTCAAAATGCTCGTAATACGACTGGAATATTCATCGTCGGCGATACGAGCTTTTGGCATGCGAGAAAATGTATCCAACTTGGATTTTATTTAGCACGATTCAACGATTTTCAGAGATGGTATTTACGTATTAAATAGTTTATATAAAATTGTGTGTAATTTTTATGGTTTTTATTTTATTTTTATTTTTTTTTTACGAACAAAAGTATACACTTACCACTTTGGACTAGAATTTTTATAGTGGCGAAAGTAAAGTTGCTATAATTGAGACAGCATATTACATAAAAATTTATGTGCGTACCTGAAAAAAATTAAGAAAATGCATTTTAGGCATTTAAAAAAAAATCTGATTGAAGTTTAGATTATAAAAAAAAAATTGTTTTTTTTTTTTAATTTGTAGAAACAAAAATCTCACTGGTTTAATTATGAACAGTCCACAAAACGAAAGCGCTATAAACAATATGAGAGACAATATTCAAATTTTTGGGCGCCATGTCGCACAGTACTGAAATATATTTTTTTTTTATATACGAGTTATGGAATTTTTGCATTTTGCTGGCTGTATGAGTTCAATAACAAAAATATTTTGTTTTTGTTTTGTTACATTTGTCCCTCATATATTCCGATATTGGTAGTCTTATTAGATGATTACTTTATTATACTAACCGTTGAAAAAGTTACACGTGTTTTGGTATGTTTGGAACAATGAACATTAAATTTAGTTGTAAGCATGAAATAAAGTACGGCACCATCTTCTATGAATAAGAGAAGCGTTTGCTTGCAAGTGATATAAAAGTTCCCAACAGTGCCGTGAACACGTTGAAGATGACGAGCACTATGGTGGATGCCCTCCAGAACATCAACAACCGTTTACAATTCGAAAAAAACTCTTGATAATTGACGTTTCTATATTAGCGAGGTTGTTGATGAAATTAGCATATCATTTGGTTCATTCCTAGCAATGCAATTTTGTCGGAGGTTTTGGACATAAGACGTATGTGAAACGAGGTCATAACTATGAAACATGTAACATTGGTGTATGAATATATAACGTCGAAATATTTTGCCAAAATTAAGTAGAAAGCGACAGAATCGCTGAAGGATCTAAACGCTTTACCGAAAATCGCGTTCCAGAAGAGCTTAAAATATTTGAAAAGGCGCTGGCACAAGTGTATTCTATCTGACGAGATCTACTTTGAAGGAAACAAATGAATAAAAAATGATTTTTTGATAAAAGTAAAAATTTCGCCATTTTTTTTTATGAAACCTCGTAGATATTATGAGCTTGATTTAAAATTTTTTCAAAACAATTTTATAGGGTTTTAAAAAAATATTTTTGTATTCCTTCTGGTTACTAATTTGAGTCAGGGCAAGTTATCAACATCATGAGATTTTACATTTTATTACGAAGAAAGGAGAAGAATATATGTATACAGTAGTTTTGAGACCATCGGACCAAAGATCATAATTGATTGATGGTTACTGATGAGAAATGATTTAGCTTAATAAAGCATTAAATAACAGTGAAATATACGTTAAAAGACACTATAAGAATTTCAAAAAATATCAAGCTGAACTAACTTTTAAGTAAGCGACCTCCAACGATTTTTATGAAATTTACAAGAATGATAAACAATGCAAAAATATTCGACCAATACATTTTTTTTCCTGCTTAACCCCCTCCTCCTTTTTAGGGTATATTTGGAGAGGAAAGCATACCCCTACTTAGTACTTGAACATAAGTATTTGCTTCTATTTACTTGTACTTAAGACTTAGTTTTGTACTTAAGCACCAAGATTTTTACTTAAGTATTTCTCGGTCAATTAAGTACCTATAAATATCGAACTCTTCGTAGAAAAGCAAACACAATCTGTAGCGCAACTCCCTTTTTGTTGAGTTTTAAAGCCCGGCACTCACGCGTCACGGCAGAACCTTTAACAAACTAATAACATACATAGAAGACTGGGCAAGTAGAACAAACACCAGTAACGTCTCACTCGAATATAAAATCGACGATGCCTCGACTTGATGACATAACCACTGACATGTATAATATATGGACTGACTACGTTCATAGAAATACACTGCAGAACTTGGGCTCACTTTTATATTGCTGACACTTTCGGTATTACCACCAAGTACCAATTGAGAGAGAACTGAAAACAACAAATGAATTAGTGGATTCGTCAAAATAAATGTTTTTAAATTAACTATTTAGGGTTATTACTGACAAAAACTTTTTTATCAAAGGCAATGTATTCGTTAGATATGCATAAGAAATTCTAAATGTTTTATTAAAATCACTTTTTAAACTTCCCGCCAATGATTTTTCCAATGTTGGCACCGACGTAAGAACTCTTTCATATTATATTCGTCAGTAGACATAACCAAGGTTAAGCAAACAATGTCTCGCTCCAATATAAAATCAACGATGCCTCGACCTGATGTATTTACTGTAAATTTTTTCCTTAGAATTGTTATGCATTATTGGAGGCGATAATGGGTGCTTGAGCGGACTTCTAATAGTTTTTGTGAGTGTAGCAAGGAGAGGTGAAAGTCTTACTCTACTTGCAGCACCGAAAACTATGAAAAACTATAAATAGTAGCCACTGGTTACTATACATACTATAGTTTTCAAAAGGTATTGATTTATTAATATCTATTAACTGAATTCGATAAACTTCATTATATTACTGCCAACGTAAAATGATTCTAAGAAAGTACTTTAAAAAGTACTTGAAGAAGTACTCAGTGCTTTTTGTAGACTTAGTACTTAGTTACAAGTACTTTTCATACATGCGGTACTTGTACTTACTTACTCAGGCCTTCGGTAATTGTACTTGTACTTAAGTACTTTTTCTTTTTTACTTGCCCAGCTCTGTCTATGTGCAACAAAGTGCGGATGCAGTTGATTTAGATTATGCAAAATGCATTAAAAATATAAATTTTCTTCAAGAAAACCCGGTAAAAAGTCCAAAAGAGTAATCTCTTTTTACTTAAAAATATAAAAAAAAAAATCGAACTTTTGCAATTTCATTGAAATTATTTTCAGTGAATTTCAGTCAATAATAGACAAAAAAATTGATCAGCTAGAAGTTTTACTTGGTCTAACTGAATGCCGTATGGCGACAATGGAAGTAATCACCTAATTTGAAAATTACAATGAGAAATCTCGATACGATATAATTCATATATATTTTTGATAAAAATTGAGTGACCTTTATCATCGAACTTTTGTGGTAGGCATCAGAGATAACCATACCTCCCTGATTGCTGGGTCGATTAAGAAAAAAGAAAACGCCGGGAAAAATTACGGCCGGAAATGTGATTCCATAAGGATAATGGTCCGGTTCATAAAAGGCAAGCTACGAGTACCAGATAAAGAAAGCCGCCTTTAAAATGTTTAACTCGCCAGACTTATCCATCATTCTAATTTAAAGGAGCACACGCGTGGACTAACATTTTTCGATAACGATGAGGTCATGTGTGTACGGTAGGAGTATATTTGTATGGTCAAAAAAAGGATTTTTTTTTACAAGGTATTCTTTCCCTTGAATAACGAGCATAATGTATGTAAACTTTAAAGCAGATTAGGTCAATAAATATTTCATCTAATTTCTAAAGACTTTTTGATACACCCACATTGTTGATCCACGGGTCAATGATATAATAATTATCATAAATATATTTTATGTAAATTTGGCAATTGTCCAGAACTTGCTTTCATAATCTATTCTAAATTCTTTAGTACCTACTACACTCCATTCATTTCTATACAAAAGTTATGCAAATCTTGCATGATCAATTTTTTGAATTTTTTTGGAGTTATTACCTTAGCAAATTCGTGTGTGATTCAATCAAATTTTTGTATTTCGCAAATGTTTTTTTTTAATATGTTTAAGAACCATTTTTTATAATTTCAGTAAAATAAAATTCTTGTAATAATTAAAACTCGAAAAATGTGTAGCTTTTACATTTACCCAGATTATATAGCCATTTTTATACCATAGATGATGTAATCATAGGCAATTTTGTTAGTTCGTTTGTAATGCATAGAAATAATTATGGTAAAGCAAAGTGAATTTGACACCCACGAATAATATTAAAATCTATTTTGATTTTTGCATGTTCGTCTGTTCGTCCGCCCATGTGTCTATTGTTCACGGCTTTTTTTTTAAAAAATTGTAAATATAAGTAAATTCGAAAATGGTGCAAAGTAAGTAACTCCTTCGCAGGGTTGCCGTACAAAAATTTCATTTTCACTATAAATTTTTAGACACTACCCGAGAAATCGTCTACGTAGAGAGCTGAAATTTGGTACATGGTGTTTTCATAGCAATAGTAAATACAATATCAAATATTGACTAAATCGGTCACCCCTTTCTTGGTGTTGCCATACAAAATTTTAGGTTTTTAATGAATACTGTAAAAACGATCAGTCCTAGGCGTTTTTATTGTACTAATGAAAAAGTTCTTCATAATATAAAATCCTATCAAATTGGTTATAGTCAATTTTACTGTCCGCCAAACCATTCTAGATATAGATGAGAAAAACCACTTTAATAATCAGACTGGCACATAGGGTGACTATTTAAATGTAGACCATTTTGTTCTGTGAGCTAAGATCATATTTGTTTTTCTCTAATTATTTCATATTAACAATAAGGCGTTCAATTCTTGGTTTTTTAAATTAATCAATTGCATTTCAAAAGTGAAAATTTCAATATTAAAAGGAGAAAAATTTTTTTTTTGCTAAAGTTGTTGTTTTGAAATAGCAAATACTCCGATCAATTACTGAATTACTTGCTTAGTGATGTTTCAACAGGATTGGAAAATGATTCAAAATTTCTCTTTCAAAATCTTGAACTAATAGGAATAATTTTTATTCGAATCAAATGACTTCCTCAAACATTAAAAAAAATTGTGTTTCCTTTTCCTTGTAGTTTAGTATTAAGCTCATTTGGATAGGGCCTAACATCTACCATGAAATAAAATTTATAGATTCATGGAAAAATGTTTTATAACTTCTGTTAATAAGGAAGCGAAACATTTTCAAATGTTTCTTCTTGACAGCCAACGTACCTTGTTATGCAGGAATAGATCTGTGTACTCATTTTCCATTTCAACTAAAAATTCTTTAAATTGGCGATGATTGACATTTTTAGCAACAATATGAAGTTGATAATCTTAAACACAAATTCCATAGTTTTGGAAACTTTAGGCCAGTCATCAACAGACATTAGAGATGGGTTAAATGAAGCATTATGATACTCTGAACATATTTTATTAACAATGTTTATTTCAATTAAACGGGGTCAAGATTTGGCGATCAGATGTAGCTTGAGCGAGTTTCTTGGCTGAAAAAGTAGACTTTTCTACTTCTAATGATTGCGCGGAATTAGTAGGTTGTGGAAAATGATTTCTTATGAGCAAAATTGTTCACAACAGAGGATTAATGGCGTTGGAAGAAAGTAGAGATATATGCAAAATGTAGTAGAGCTGGGGTGTATGTGACCCAAGTACATGAAAAAGTGTTTTCTGGCGGCAAAAATGTCCCAAGAAAGTTTCCGAATCGGAAAAAATGTACATCATCCGATAGTTTTCGGTGATACATTTAATTTGATATGTAACATGATGTATTGAAACCACCTCCCCTCCCCCCCCCCGCAGTCGAGGATTCAGCCAGAGAAAAATTTTCTTCCACGAATTGTAGCTGATAATGAGCTGAGGCGAACAGTGAACTCCGTTATCCGATAAGACATAACCCTACCAAGTTAGAGCCGATCTAACGTGCGAAAAATCTAGTACCTCAGTTCAAATCAAAAAACGGCCAAGTACGAGTCAGACTCGCACATGAAGGACTCCGTACCATTGTACAAAATTTAACACTATGTACTTTTTATTTATTTTGTTAAATGAGAGTAGGAGTCATTTGAAAAGATAATGCCTAATGCCTACTAAGGATAATAACGAATGAGAAGAAAACGAGCAAGAAAACGCCGAACAAATCATGTTTCTTGTGTGGGGGCCTCCTTTAATTTTTAATTTAATTTAATTTTATCATTTGTTGTTATAGTGGCACTAGAAATACACGCCCTGTGAAAATTTCAACTGTCTACCTATTACGGTTCATCAGATACAGCCCGGTGATAGACAGATGGACATCAGAGGCTTAGTAATAGGGTTCCCGTTTTTACCCACCCTTTGAGTGCGGAACCCTAAAAAGTGAGTATGGTGATTGCACTTTAAATAGCTATTTAAGCTTCCCAGTATGGAGTGTGGGTACTCAAACTTCTTCTCAAGACTTACAGAATTCAATTCTGTACTAGATTTTCCAAAATGTACTAGATCAACCTTTGCCCCCCCCCCCCCCCCACGCTTATTTAAAATAAATATTGTTAATAAAATATGTTCAGAGTATCATATTTCATCGTTAAAAATATCTGTCAGTTCTGGACGTGTCCCTTTCTTCTGAAAATGTCTGCGTACAAAGCGTTTCTTTTGGTGAATGAACAATTAGCTGGTGATTAATTTCTTCCTTCAAAATAAAATCAAAACCTTTCTCAAGCCGGTCATATACGTTTTGCTCTGTCTGTTGAAATAGAGAGAATTTTATCGAGTGCAATATGATGTTTGTCCATGTATTCAATGACAGCATTAATTGAAATATCCTCTCCACGTGTTTGGCAGTAGTAAAACCTTTTTTTCGAGGCTCTTTAGTTATATTAGAAGATATTTAGCATGCTCTATCTTTCACTGTGTTTGCAGAAAATGGTAATTTTAATTAATTTTTTCCAGAATCTATGGTTTATTTTTAAAATTTCGGAATAGGTCTTCGTTATGCATTTATAGAACCAATATTTATGTATTCGACGTTTGTGTATGGTTTTGCTCTCTTAGAAAACTTGTGACTAACAGAAACGCTTATAATATTAATATTGTTATTGTTATTAAATCCAAGGCATGTTACTCTTCTGGAGTTTTTCAATTGCTATATTCCTTGCATCATTAACAGGATATTTACTGCAAAATTACGCATATTAATTGAAAACTGTCTTTCCAAATTTTTATGCGTAAATTTTTCTTAGTTGTCAGGCCATATAAATTTTGAATAAACGTGAAAGTCTCGGTCCATTCAACTTTGCATCATGCTCTTCCGCTTCCCATACACCTAAAAATGTTTGAAACTAGTTGAAACTGGCTGAAACTGTATTTCTGAGATGGATCGAACCCGGAACTGAACTAGACTAGTAGACAACATCTTGGAAACTTTGAATGCAAATGAAGTTTACGCTTTGTTTTTTTTTCAAAACTAACTAACACTTTTAATTACAAATCGAACTACTAATATCGAAATTTAAAAAAAATAATGACCATTTGTCAAAATAGTAGGTAATGGGTCATTTCAACTAAGAATACAGTACGTCAATTTTATCGATGACATGCTAATACAGATGGTATGGCAATGTAAGCACATTTACTTTTTGTTTTTGTTTATTTCTGAGCGAAGCTGTCAAATTCTTAAGTCTGTAGTACCCAACGTTCATTTACGTGGTGCTTATGCCGGGGTTTATAATAAATAAATTTTAAATATGAATTAAAAAAGTCTATTGTGTGTAATTTTCGAATTCAATTTTAGTAGAGGATTTTAGGTTTTAAATGATTCCATCTGAACTAGATTTATGAAAATCATTCAATTCAAACAGAGTAAGATACCCGAACTTTTGCACCTCCAGTGCAAAATCACCACATCTCAAAATCATCAATTTTGAATTTTTTATTTCAATTTATTTTATAACTAAATTTTGTTCAAGAAAGACCTGTTGATGAGTCAAACCAAGACTTGAAACTTGTCACGAAAAATTAATGGATTGTATGATGAAATAACAAATTAGAACAAATTAGAGCATTTTTTAGCTTTTGCTATATACCGGAGAATCCCAAAAAATTCTTTCTTGAACAAAATTAAGTTTAACCCGGTAAAAAGTCCAAAAGAGTAATCTTTTTATTTATAACTAAAGTATTCTTGAATGAGAAGTTATACTATATATTTACAGGCTACTAACTAAAGATAGAACAACTGAAAATTTTCATTTATAGCGTAATTTGAAATGTTTAAATGACAATTACAAAATTTTGAGTTATGTTGGTGGTTTTGCATTGTAAATTGCTAATTCAGAGTGCAAATACTCAATTTAGAAGGTTAGGGAATTCTATTATTTTAAACATACTAGTTCGTGACTGAAATTAGTCATTATTCGTTCGTCAAAGAATTCTTCGATGGTTGATATCAAATAAAGTATTCGATCTCATAATGCAAACATATATTTGGAAGAATTCATAGATAGCTTAGTAATGTTCAAATGGAGTTTTACTTTCACCCTTTCATTTCCTCCAAAGAATTCATGGATATCGTAGTAAGGCTTAAATTGACACTTATTTTTGCTAGCACATTCACTTCAATGAATTAATCAAAGACTAAATTGTTAAAGAGTTATGTACGAATTTCCAATGATATCTCTGTGTTAAAATTCACTCGTGTTGGGAATATATATTATCATTAATGAAGTAATGAACAGATTTCATACTGGGAAACAGCGCACTAGCGGATATAAACATAAACATGTCTGCCGTATACAAATAAATTACCCGATAGGTGTTAGAAATTTTACGTTTCTTTAGATACAAATTTACTGACGAGAGGTTTTTCAAAATATTTTAAATAGTGCTTGGTTGGCGTTCCTCAGTTATACAGGGTGTTTTTCACTAGGAGGTCAATAGAACAGGGGGTGACAGTACTCACATAGATGATCCAAAAATTGGTTGGCAGGGGGGGGGCATATCAACCGTTTAGGAGTTACAGGGTGAGTAAGAAACAAATCTAGATTTTCACAAAACAACCTGTATCTTAAAAACTACAGGGCGTACGGTCACAGTTAAGAGCTCATTGTATGCAGAACTTCATGACCTTCCTAACGACTGCTCAATCAGCCCCATACTCCCATCCAGAATTATGGTTGCCTAACTAAAAATTTCGGATTTTCTTTCCTTTTTTTTAATTTAACCTCTATTATTTTTGCAACAACGTCGTTAACATAACATTTTTTTTTATAAAAACTGTAAACTGTAGACTCTCCTCTTTGATGTGACCTATTACACCCTATGTGTTAACTGGAGCCGTTAAACAGTTATTAACTCATAACCTATTCCGGTCACACCGAAATTAGACGATATTTTTTTAAATGACGTGCTAAGGCAACAAATTATCTATCATTGAGAATAAGTTTGAAAATAGGTTTGAGAATAGGTTTAGAGCTAAAAATTTTGTGTGTAAAAGGTCACATTAAAGAAGAGAGTCTACAGTTTACAGTTTTTATAAAAAAAAAGTTATGTTAACGACCTTGTTGTAAAAATAATAGAGGTTAAATTAAAAAAATGGTAAGAAAAATCCGAAATTTTTAGTTTAGACAACCATAATTCTGGATGGGAGAGGGGTATCGGGCTGGTTTAGCAGTCGTTGCCAGCGATGCTAGACGTACGATAATTCTCGTACATGTACGCGAATTTCTACTCTGGTACGATGTACGAGGCAAAATGTATTCTCTTACGCGAAAGTATGAGAATTTGAGCGTCAAATATTTTCCAATCAGAATTTACACACTGTGAAAAAACTACTAATAAAAGTGGAGTAAAAGATATTTTAAGAAAAGTATGCAGAACCGTAACCCTCGGAATATAAAATGGTTTGTATATTCCGGGGGTTACGGTTCTGCTTATTTTTTGTAAAGAGACTTGAAAAGAGCATAGCGGCCGATATGACATATTGGAAAACATATTGGCTGTAATTTGTTATAATATTATTTTTCTGTGGGAGCGATAGCTTTAGACTCAAGGGCTGATCTCAAGATACCGAAACGATACTATATTACTCATATTTTTATGTTGCCTGTATCCTATGGCAAAGCCAACGGACCCTAATATCCAGACAGACTATGCCCATAATGAAATAATTTGCAATTCAGTAATTTCAAGGAAATAAAGAGGTGACAGACTATAGACGAAAATTATTTCATTTGGAATATCAGTTCCGCAATGTGAGTATAAAGATCATGGGAGAGTTCAATAATTTTATTAAATGCTATAAAGAAAATTTGCGAGTATTTACTGTAGTTTCAAAGCATTTAGTAGAACAAAATTTTTGTTGTTGACAGAGACCAAAAAGAGAAGTAAGCGACAAAGAAATTTCTTTCATGATCAGATGATGGCTGTCACTCCTAACATTATTGGAAAAACTTTTGACTTTCGAATAAATTCAGTTCAGTTTAATGACGATAGGTGGCAGTTTTACTGCAATTTCACTAAATAGAGTAAAATTTAGTCCATTTGAAAACGCAGCGAAATGTTGTAAGTGGATCCTTGATGGACTTCATTTATGTGACACACTGCATATTTGACTCCAGAGACAGTCTGTCTAGGGTAAAGAAACTGCAGCAACTCGATGACGAGTGTCGACTTATTCCCTTGGACCAATTTCCTCCACACATCACCAAAGAATAGGAAGTTGACATATTTTGGCAGAAGCACTGTCGATGTAGACCACAAATATATAGTTCTACCTCAATTTACGCTATCCGTTTTAACTCTCTCTCTAGCAAGAACAACCTAACAAGAAGAAAATTAATAGGCTTTCATCAAAGACCTTGATAGGAGCCCTCCTTTCAGCTCAATGTGTAAAAACACAGTCGAAAGAAAACTACCACCCAAGTGATAAGTCGGCATCATATAATAGAATAAACTTGCTACTGCAGTGCGACCTGATGATGAAAATTTTGACCAAAATATTCAGTCAGACCCAGATAATCCTAGCCTAGTCTAGATGTCTTTTGTTTTAAGAACAGGACTATACACAATTTTAATACAAAAATCGGTTTAAAAAATTTATCAAATAAAACTTTTTTAAAGATGCCCATTATTTTTATTATAAAAAAAAAAATAATAAAATGAAATCTTACTAAATAATCCCGTTTTAATTAAGCCGCCATTTCTCATTAATTTCCCGATAAGCCTAGTGTACGAAAATTTTTCATGAAGTACGAGATTTTTTTAAAGTTGGTACGAGAATCCTTTTGTTGCAATCTAGCAACCCTGGTCGTTGCCATTAAGTCCTGCATACAATTAGCACTTAACTGTGATCGTACGTTCTAAAGTTTTTAAGATACAGGATATTTTGTGAAAAAACTATCTTTTTAACTCCTAAATGGTTGATATTGCCCCCCCCCCCCTCCCCCCCTGCCGCACAATTTTTGGATCGTCTATGTGAGTACTGTCACCCTCCTGCTCTATTGACCTCCTAGTCGGAAACACCCTGTATTTTTTATTTTTATTGCTTATTATTTATTCTGTATTTTGACAAATTTTCGTTATTTTAAAAATTATCGATATAGTTGTTCATAAGTAGGGGAAGACGGGGCATAATGAGCGCACTGGGCATAACGGGCTCTTCTCTTTTTAGCTGTTAGAGCAGTGCGCCATGTTTGAAAGTCCGCCATGTTTGAAAGTCCGCCATGTTTGAAAGAGTATTCCTACCACGGCTAGTGCTCCGTCCGTCAGTGCCTGCGAAGTGTAAATTCCTGGAAGGTGTTTTTTTTTTTAAATATTTTAATGTTATTTTGGCGCGTTGGTGAGAAGTTGATTATTTCAGTGCTACATACATACATATTGTGTACAGTTTATTTAAATTGATTTGGAATCGAGTTAAATAAACATCGAATTACGGTAAAGATATAATTTCCAATTTCCGATGTTATTCAATAATAATTTTGGACATGTGACTTTAAAAATTCTATATGGGGCAAAATGGGCGGGGCTGAATGGACAGATCAGAATGGGCGGGGCTAAATGGGCGGAACATAATGGGAATGGGTGCCCATTATTCTCCGTAATTTTGCAAACATATGAAGTGAATAAATGGCATAGATATCATCCCTGAAGCATGGTAACACATTACCAAGCAGGAGTGTTGTTTGGAAAATCCTATTTACGAGCGGTTACAATGTCGGTTGCAATAACTGGATTCCATAAAACGGGAACATAGCGGGTATAGATCCAAATGTATTCCAAGCTCACGATTTCTTGCCTGCCGAAACAATAGATATGGCTGTAGAAGAAAAGCATTGCTAATCAGCACTTCTGGCTCAAAGCGCAAATACAGAGCTACGAATACAAACGCCGTTCGGAAAAGCCTCTCTACCGAATCTATTGACATCATTGCCACATCAAACCATATCAATGCCAGTACATACGTATCATCGGGCAAGCCCATCTATACCAATTCTAGGTCTAAACAAGCCAATTCCAATTCCGTGTGCACCATCGATATCTTTTCAAAACTTGTAACGCACCTGTATATATAGCGAGACCAGTGTAGAACTAAAGGGTTTTCCAATAAGAGGTGTTATTTTAATTAGCTCGCTATTTCGGTAGATGTCACTTTTGGAGCTGTCATTTTTTGACATTTGACAAGTAGAAACTACGCCATTAATAAAAATGGAACGATACAGGATTCAACAATGCATTGAAATTATTAAAATTCACTATAAAAATGGTGAAAATGTGGCAGAGACGGTTCGTAAAACTCGAACATTTTTGGGTCGTCGTGAAGCACCTTGTCGGATCGCAATACAGAAATTGGTAGAAAAATTCGAGCTGTCGGGACAAGTTAGTGATGTGAAGAATAAAACCCGTACACGTCACTCAAGAACAGCCGAGAATATTGCTGCTGTAGCCGAAAGTGTTGAAGAAAACCCAGGTTTGTCCATTCATCGTCGTTCGTTGGAATTAGGCATTCCACAAACGTCATTACACCGTATTTTGCATATAGATTTGGGTCTTAAGGCTTATAAAGTTCAGTTAACACAAGAACTCAAGCCGGCCGATCATCAACAATGTCTAGTCTTTGCTGATTGGGTCCTTGAAATGCATGAAAATGATCCGGAATTCCATCTAAAACTCATCTTGAGTGATGAGGCCCATTTCCACCTCGATGGCTTCGTCAACAAGCAAAATTTTCATATCTGGGGCTCGGAAAACCCAAGAGTTATTGTTGAAAAGGCTCTCTATCCTCAACGTGTGACTGTTTGGTGCGGTTTATGGTCCCATGGGGTCATTGGACCTTACTTTTTCGAAAATGAGGCTGGAGCAACAGTTACGGTGAATGGATTGCGCTATCGACAGATGATTAATGATTTTTTATGGCCGGAATTGGATGGTATTGATCTGAACAACGTTTACTTTCAACAAGACGGCGCTACGTGCCATACAAGCAACGAAACCATTGATCTTTTACGGGAAAAGTTTCGGGACCGTGTTATCTCTCGAATTGGCCACCGAGATCTTGTGACTTAATACCTTGCGAGTTCTTCCTTTGGGGCCACGTGAAAGAGAAGGTCTACGCCAACAGCGCAGCTTCGATTCACGACCTCAAAGATGGAATTCGTGAGGCTATCGATTACATAGGGCAGCCACTTTGCGATTTGGTTATGGAAAATTTCATGAAAAGGATATGGTCCTGTAGGCGTGGTCGTTGTGGTCATTTGGCTGATGTTATTTTCCATTATTAACGGCATACCTTCCTCTTTATAATGAAATAAAGATCCGATCATTTATCTCAAAAAATGGCATTTTTCTTTGAATATCAAAATAACACCTGTTATTGGAAAACCCTTTATTAAAACGCTATTAAAATTAAATTTAAATAACTATCCGTCATTCGTCGAAGAGCCACTCTCAAGTAGCCAAAAAACAGCATTTTACGACTACTAATCTACGGTAGATATCGTAAAAATTGGTGGTCTTTTAGACAAATTCTAACTTTTTCCTTGACATTTTAGCTATCTCAAATTGTACACGTAAAATCAGCAGTCTATTTTCTTTTCGATTTTCAATTCTTTGTGATGTTGCTAGCCGTAAAGTCTACAAAACTAACACATAAAACGTATATTAGATAACCCAGGCCACATAAATCGCTCAAGTCGCGCTGACAAATAGAACGCATTCATGTAATAAAACATTCCGCTTTGATTCAGGTTATCAGAAAAGCTTATCGAAAAATGGAAAATTTTCGTAGAAATTATACTTTCTAGTCTACACACTAAATCCATTTCCAATGCGCTTTTTGTTTTTTTTTTTCAAAAGGGCAAAGTGCATCGAGGCCAGAGCGTCTGCCGGACTATGGTAATCGTAACACATAACTGCCGCCATCGCATTTTTGCTATCTATATATGTGTAGTGCAAATGCATATAGTAAGTGCATACACTATAAATAATTGCGTCCTTATCAAATACATTTATAGTAATTAACTCAGACACTTTCTCTAACGATGGCACAAATTGCGCTTGTTAATTTGTAAGTAGGCACAATATCGCAGAAATGTTCACAGTCAAAGAACTCCGCCCTTTCGTCTTACCGCACCAAACCAATCCTTTTTCCTCCTAATTCCTGAATTCATTTCGAAATGCAGTTTCTCCCTTCCGTTTTGTTTTTTTTTTAATTTTTTGTTTTATGCTTATTTTTTATGTTTTTATTTGTAAATTCAGATAAATGCAATTACAGTTGGAAAAAGCACGATTAAGCTTAGCTCTTCGATTCAAAGCTTATAAAGAGGCGTTGAACGTTGAATCACAAAAGTTTACAAAAACAAAATATAAAAAAAAAAAACAAGAAAGCTCCAGCAGAGTATGGGGGCAGTGGTGGTGTGTGGTGGTGTGTGATGGACGTTTAAGCTTGCGAAAAACTGTAAAAACAAAACAAAAATTGGCTTAAATCAAATGGTAGAACGCTATAACGCGGCTAGAACATTATAATGGAGTAGGTACAGCATTATGGCTTTTATGGTAGGTAGCACCAATACAGCTAGCGGATGCTAGAACAGACTTCTATAGCCAAAAGTTGTTTAGCTGGCTGGAAAACTCCTTTCACACTTCCCCACAAAAAGTTTTTCACTGTACGAAAAAGAAAAATCAACCAACAACAGGAGCAAAAACAACAAGAACAGCAACAACAAAAACACACTCACAACACCAAGGCGAAATGCAAAAAAGCACAAACTTAAGTTTATTCAGAGTTTGTTGCTATAATTTCCCTCGATTTTCCGTTGTTGTTGGTCGTTGTGTTTTTTTTTTTGTTTTTTGCAGTTTTTTTTTTTTTTTATATTTTTAGTTAAGGTTTCCACTAACAACACTGCCACTACCAAAAATTTTATGGAATAGACGAAGTAGTGGGGGACATTTCAGATTCAGTCAATTTTTTGCACTCCAACGTCGCATTACTTTGCGTGTGTTGTTTGGAACTATAACTTCAAAAAAAAAAAAAAAATTATAGGAGTGGGTGGTGAAGTGATTGAAAGTAGTACAGTTAGAAGGAGAGAGTAAGGGGTGTCGAATACAACAAATTCTGAGGTGAACACTCCTTGTTGAGCAGTAGAATCAGTCTCTCTCTCTCTCTCTCTCTCTCTCTCTCTCTCTCTCGGTCTATAGTTTTGGTCATGTTTAAATTTTCTAGTTTTTATAATTTTAATTTTACAGGCGACTTTTACCTCCCTAAACTAACTACCCTTTACCAATACTAATGTTCTTCTTTCGGTAGAAATGATGCCGAAAGTTTTTAACAAAAAACATTTTCAGAATTTGAACAATTTTTTTTTTTTTTTGTAAGTTTTTCCCTGAATAAGTATACTTGGAACCTTCGTGTACGTCGCTTAATTAACGTTTTTTTTTTTATAATAATAATTTTACTAGAAATCATAGCAAGTTGCCAGTTTTCATTCATTTAAGGAGATTTCTCCACCTTTAATATATACAGTGAGGTACAAAACTGAACGAATATTGTAAAGTTTCATTGAAATTTTAAAAATTTAGCTAATTTTAAGAAAGAATTGTTACGAAAAGAAATGCTTGACAATTATAGGTGCTCTCTGTGAATTGAATTTCCATTAGGCAGTATAAAAATCCTATTGAATCTATGGTGTTATTAGGTGAGCTGCCCAAGTTTGGTATACAGACGGTTTCAGGAAGGATGGCAACATAGACGCTAAGGTGGTTGGTCCAGAAGTGAAAATATTCATTCCGCTTTGTGCCTCACCGTCCAGTTTTCTGGCGGAAGTCTATGCTATATAGAGGTTGGAGCTCAGGAAAGTCTAATCAAGGGCTGGAGGAATTCCAACTTCTACATTTGTTCAAACAGCCAAGCTACGTTTCTAACTCTTTCCTCTCAAGTCTTTAGAGTCGGAATTCGTCTGGAGCTGCTACTCGAAACTTCAGCTACTATCAAGGGATAACCAAGTAACTTTGGTTTGGGTTCCTGGACACAATGCAGTGGACGGTAATGAAAAAGCGGCCGATCTGTTTAAAACCGGGCCTGAATGTTCGTATACTGGTCCCTAC
This sequence comes from Dioctria rufipes, assembly GCA_963924295.1. Classification (NCBI taxonomy): domain Eukaryota; kingdom Metazoa; phylum Arthropoda; class Insecta; order Diptera; family Asilidae; genus Dioctria; species Dioctria rufipes. The sequence continues at coordinate 34,319,501 of OZ002742.1, forward strand.
CTGACAATTGGCCTACCAAAAAGCTACTTTAGTTTGGAACTGCATAAGTGGGAAAATCGACAATTGGACCTCCTTTAGCGTATAGCACGCCCGGTATGAGGCAGGCGAGAAATTCTTCAATCCCTCTCTTCTTCAGATGCACCAACTAATTGGGCTTCGCAGACAGTTGATCAGACTGTATACTAACGCAGTCACTGATCATTACCCCCTTTCTGAAGAAGATTGGCAAATCGGACATTGAACTGTGTCGACTGTGCGAAGAGTGTCAAGTACTTGCAGGTCTAAGGCTGCAAATCACTGAAGAAACACACTTATACCTCCAAATAAAGTTTACAATCTAACCCCAAGAGCAATAATCGAGCTCGTTAAAAGACGCGTTTTTGCGTAACCACCTTAGGGCCAGCCACAATAGACCTACTCAAGTCGCGGTGTCCGCATGGTTCTAGAGGCCTATTAGCCCTTACTCTTAACATTAACATTATAGGTGGTCGGCCGAACCTATTGCCAGTGCAAGATAAAAGACCTCTGGTCAATAATATAATTGCGGCTGGTGAGATTTCAATCGTGACTTTAACTGTCAAGATTCTACAGGAACGGACAGAAACAAGGGTCAGTGACAGTGGACAAGTGGATGAACCCTTTTTAAAATGGAAGTGTATAGGTTATTAAAAAAAAAGTAGAAATCGGCTCTTTCGTCTGAGAAACCTATAATATTCGTCTCTGTATACAAATTCGGCAGTATGTGAACAACGGAAAACTATTGGTTGTACGTGTATCAAAAAGGAAGACTTTAGTTGGTACGTGTGGAACGGAAAGCCATCCCGTCATACCTCTCAGCTATATTTAGGCGGTCTAAACATTTACAATAATATTTAAACATTTTACATTTATAAAAGGAACGTAAGTAATAAAAGCAAGTAAATTGACTTCAAACGAGCTGTTGTCATTTAAACCCCTTACACCACTGAAACTACACAGAGGCAAATTTTGACGTTCTGCTGCTAACCGAAACCATTACATTAACACCGCAACATCGCCTGATGTAGTTCGGACCTATCTCATAATTTGTCGTTAATTTGTCGTTACTTTGTCGTGAAACTCCTCAAATTTTTCGAATCCTTTTTTCACCTATCACCAAAATTTGCTGAAAATCGAACTGCAAAAAAAATACATCATGGAATTTGTTATTTATTTGTCGTAAATTTTTTGAAAAACTATAAATTTGTCGTGTCGTGGATGAGGTGCTAGGTTATCCTGAAATTAACCAAATACTCGTTTTATTATTTTTCTTTTCATTTTACTAATATTTTAATATAAAAAATTAAGATAAATATTTATTATAAGATTCTTACATATAACATTCGCAGGCTTGTGATGTTTCAATATTAAAATTTGAATTCACCTGTTTTTGAATAAAAACCAGTAAAGCTGGAAGTATTTTAGTGATTTTTGAAACTTTCTGTTAATTATTTTTTATAAAGTAGCCAATAATGTCCTTGTTTGCAAAATGTCGTATAATGACCAACAAGAAATCGCAGTCACCCAAAGACCATAAATGCCACATCGAATATGACTGAATTTCTAAGCAAGAAATGCTCTCATAGTCGCATAATATCTCTTGTTTAAAAAGTTATAGGAGTAGGTAAATCCTAAACCGAGTACCATTGATCTTGTGGATTGTGCATGTAACATTGGCTTGCTAGCTAACTATTTCTTCCGTAAAACGTCAAGTTTTAAGGTATACTAACTATTTGCAAAAAAAAGTTTCCAGCCTCGATTGAAAAATTTAGCCACAACTATTTACATTTTCATGAATGAAATGCGTTCGAAAAGAATGTGACGCGACTGCAAATACGGATATTGCCGAAATAGGTAAGACGGCAGATCTTGTTGAAATACTAAATAGTATATTTTCAATTTTACATACACTGAGTATTTGTATATTAATTACATTTCTATTGCAGGCAAAATTGTCATATTTGAGGTTGCCCCAGGTGTGAATTTGATTTAATTCCAATTTCGTTTAAAGATCCAAAAACCAGCGAAATTTTTAGTATCCTGGGAGCAATAAATTTCATATCCTCCAATTTGAGAGAACCTTCATTATACGGCATCTTGCAAACACGGGATATTGTTGGCTGCTTATGATAATTTAAAAAATAATAAACAGAAAGTTTCAAAAATAACTAAAATGCGTCCAGCATTACTGGTTTATTCAAAAACAGGTGAATGTAAATAAATAAAAAATTCCATGATGTATTGTTTTTTGCAATCCGATTTCCAGCGAGTTTTGGTGATAGCTTGCATCCACTTAGCACTACGTCCAGTTTCCTTTAGAAAAAAAGGACACGACAAATTTATCGTTTTCACGACAAATTAACGACAAATTCCAGACGTAAAATTTTCCAATCCGATAAGGTTTCGTCGAGTTCCAGTGAGTTGCGGTGTTAGCTTGATGTCAACTTAGCACCACAACCAGTTTCCATTAGAAAAAAAGGACACGGGAAATTTATGGTTTGCACGACAAATTCCAAATGTAAAATTTTTCAATCCGATAAGGTTTCGTCGAGTTCCAGTGAGTTGCTGTGCTAGCTAGACGTCAACTTAGCACCACATTCAATTTCTTTTAGAAAAAAGGGCCTGATAACTTTATGGATTTCACCAAAAATTAACGACAAATTAACGACAAATTCCAAGATGTAAAATTTTCCAATCGGATAAGGTTTCGTCGAATTCCAGTGAGTTGCGGTGTTAACTTGGCGTCAACTTAGCACCACATCCAATTTATTTTAGAAAAAAAGAACACGGGGAATTTATGGTTTGCACGACAAATTAACGACAATTTTTGAGATAATTCCGAACTACATAAGGCGAAGTCACGTATGTGAAACCATTGGCACCCGAACAAAACCCTCCTCCGACCAAGCAAAGAAATATTTATTCGAAATTAAAGTGATTTCAAAATCTACCCAACAACTTCCCTTACATAAAATTAATTTAACAATATTAATGAATTTTATTCTTCAAGATAGAGACCTTGCATTGCTTAGAGTTCAAGGGCTAGGACTCCCGTCTCAATCACTTAAAAAAAATTAATCTGAATCGCACTATTTAAAGGACATTGAAAAATTCACAAGACATTCAGTTCTAATTCAGTTAAATATGTTCCTAGGGGAAAAATACAAGGACCTACCTCAATGTGACAAATAGGAATGTCGAAGGAATTCAGTTTGATCGTAAGAGAGAAAGAGAGATAGAAAATATTATTAGTGTCAGATATCAGACTCCATTGACCGCATTAATAGCAATTTAGACAATATTCGGCCACCTATGTATATAAGGACAAATATTAGACTAATAAATCTAAGTGAATTAGTATTCAAACCAGAAACCGATCAATCCATCGAGAAAGTAACTATTGATCATATTACATGGCTATCACATCAGAGTTATTAAGAAAACATGCAACAACAACAACAACAACGTTTATTGAACACCTCAACTGGACTATTCTGAACACTATTTAACATTAATTGAACACATGTTAATCAAACAAAAAACCGGTGATTTCAAATATGAGTTAAATTAACTAATATTAAATAAAAAATTAAACAAAAAAAATTTTTGAAAACACACCACCCTCAATATTATCACCACTAAGACCCCTACTAACATGCGTCATCCGCAAAAATTTTTTTCGCTGGGCGCGCGTCGTTTCAACGTAGACTTTCAGTTTTCACGCCACCACCGCTGTCAAGATTAAGTTCATGATCAACGTCCAACCTTAACTGATTAAGAAGACGATCTAGCTCTGCTAGTGAACTACTACAACTAGGTTTGCCTATTGCAAAAAGAAAAGCATTTTAGCAATAAAAAACTGCAAATATTCGTGGGGAGATATATTTAAGCCACGTGCATTCGACACATACACATGCACACACGCAATTAGAAGCTTTTAGAGACTGGTCGGACTATTTCTATCTTGATTTATTGGAGGCAAGAACAATTTAGATTTCGCGATGAAAATATGTATGTATGCATGTAGCTGGGAGGTAAGAAGAGCAAAACGAATATAAATTTTTTTAATGCCTATATGATGCCTACTAAAGCTAATTTTCTATATACGCAACGCGCAAGTGTACATAATTAATCTTCACGACAAAACTTTTACACAGATAGATCCGCAGTCAAGCTGATCGCAAGTTCATTAATAATATTTCTAACAGAAAAGCTTTGAAAAGAGCTTTAGCCACACTACCAACCCCCCCCACCCTTCGTTTCCGTTCTATTCCTAACGATTAGATTACTAAATTTTTACCGCTTATATTTTTAGAAATGCAATATACGGTACACACTTGCGCAATTGCGCAAAAAGCTTAAGTTTTTTATCGCACTATTCATGTAGGAGACACAAGGGGTTGTTGTGGGAGCTTAAATTGAACAGTACTTTTTCTATACTTACCTACTTTCGGATAATATTTTGTTGTTGTTCCACAATTTGTATATAGGTACATATGTATGTATTTGTGATTGTGTATAAAAATTATAAACGCGCTATCGTGAAATTTTTAATGCGCGAATATATAGCCTTGAATTAGTAGAACTCAACAGCAGCAGCAGAAGCAGCAGCAGCAACACCGCTGTCAATGTCAGTGTCACTGTCAAGTCAAGCTTAGAGTTATATATGTATGTATGTGTATACATGTATGGATATTGCTATCTAACTAAGTAATAGTATTAGCTAGTAAATATAACTAGGTTAGGTGGAGATTTATCGAGTAACCACACAAGTCACAACCGAGTCCGCAACAGCCGGGTTTCGTTTCATTTGACGGCTTTTTCTTCGATTCGGATTTTCGAAGGTTCATTTAAATGCGCTACTGTTGGTTTTCATGCGCTTGCCTGCAATCTTTATTTTTAGCTACACGCTTTCGGTAGATAACCGAGGAAATTAGAAATGCATTTTTTTTTTGTTCTGGGTAGATAGGCATATGTATGCAAGAGAAACTACTTACAGTAATAAAGTTCGTTCAAGAGAAATAGAACTTGTGCCAAGATACTAATTACTAAATTCTGTATGCAAAAAAATAACGAAAATCATTTTGAAAATTTCTGCATTCTTACAAAATATCGAGTTTTAGATTTTAATTAAAATTTTTGGATATTTTGTAATATGTAATTATAGTAATGGAAAAAATCTTGTTGTCATTGAAAGGAAGATAAATTAAAAAGAGACTCTGCACATTATGTAATGAAACCTGATTGACCTTGAAACAGCTGATGACGTTCACTATGACCATTCTTAATTATTACTTCTGTTGTTGGTTTTTTTCTTCCATGTCTGCTATGTTTTTGATGAGGCACAAATTATTCGAGGGAAGAGTCTGGAAATTTTGTTTTTGTAGAAGACAAACTGATAATCTTATGAAGCATTATTAATGTAATGGAGCACAGCTAAACAATGTTTATTCAACATGATACAAAATTGTTTTTTATTTGATCTCAAATAAATGGTTTAGTTCATAATACTTAAAATGGTTCGAAAAAATTGCTTTTGATACCCTAGATGAAATTTAGTATAGGTATACTAAGTTTTTTAATCCGTCGTTAGTAACACATAATAAAAATAGTAGCACTATTAAGTATATTGGACACCCAAGCATATGTATATAAAGGCAATTTTGTCTGTCTTGCTGTGTCTGCTGTTCATCCTTCCATGCATCAGTCGGTAAGTAGGATCAGTCGATGTGTGAATTTAATGATCATAACAATTTTTATAAGGCGCTGTCGTAAAAATTGAAGATCTAAATTCAAAAGTGAATGAAATCGGGCAACTCTTATGTAGGGTTGCTATATACGTATGTGGGAAGTGATTGAAAACGCGAAAGCGTAGAGAGCTGAGTTTTTTTTTTGTATGCTTTTTGTTAAAACCAACTTTTCTGTGTTTTATACTGTCCAAACGTTATATGCCTAAGTAGGCAGGTCTGACATATTCTATATCAATGTCCGGCTTGAGATCAGTCATTAATTGCTAAAATTTCCTATTATGTGATTGAATTTCCGTCCTCCGCTATTCCCTTTGCTTTGCTCGCATTCAAATCTTTCTGATGGATAATCCTCTTTTGCTCAGTTGCCTTTTTGCCTCTTTTTTTTTTTGTTTTTTTTTTTTGCTTTTCTTTTCATGCTCTCCATTATTATAATTTAATTTTTATTTTTTAGTAATTTTGATTGTTATTGCTTAAGGTATTTCATTTTTGTTTCTCTTTGTATCTTATTACTTGTAACATTATATACATATATTTTTTTTTTTTTCTGAATTTCTTTCGTCCACATATGTACTAATATCTCCTAATAATTTCCTTTCTTACCTTTAAATTTCTCCTGCTCTACTTATTTTTACTTTTTCAGTTTTGTATACTTTTCGTTATATAGCCTTAGTTGTAGTAGTATTATATAATTCTGTCTTCTCCAAACTTTCTTTTGTAGCCTAGTAGTTTAAATTTAAGGTAGTATATTATTAGAGTTAATCTCTGTTTACTACTCTTGTTAATTGCTTATTAAATAAATAAATATATGTTTGGAGTGTACAGAAGATGTAGCAGGGTAAAGTAAAGGGTTTTCCAATAAGAGGTGTTATTTTAATTAGCTCGCTATTTTGGTAGATGTCACTTTTGGAGCTGTCATTTTTTGACATTTGACAAGTAGAAACTACGCCATTTATAAAAATGACGATTCAATGACGCATTGAAATTATTAAAATTCACTATAAAAATGGTGAAAATGTGGCAGAGACGGTTCGTAAAACTCAAACATTTTTGGGTCGTCGTGAAGCACCTTGTCGGACCGCCAGGCCAGGCCACTCCCAGTTCCCGGCCATACACACTTAAAAAAAGTCCTATATCGTATAAGGACGCGTTTCTTATTTAGTTTATGTCCATCTATACCTTTCCTATATGTACACAAAATGGTTTCATCCAGGTGATGCTATGGTATGAAAAATCTTTATGTTCAATAGTTAGTGATCAAGCAAGCCCATCCTTAGCAGTTCTAGCATTTCTTAACTAGACGAAGTATTCTAATTTTTTCTATGTAGATTGTGTATAGGTACGCCATTTTTAATAATAGAAATTAAAAGTGTTGTCTCCCACACCTACTTGATAAAAATTAATTTACCGCAGAGTGTAGACCGGTTTCAACTCTTTGGCTATCTTCAGTACACTTCTTCAGTACTGAAGATAGCCAAATAGCTGAAACCGGTATACAATGACCGGTTAATTAATTTTTATCAATTAAGTGTGGGTGACAACATTTTTAATTTCCATTATTTATAAACGAAATATGGCAAATAGGTAAGTAATAATTGGTTTTAAGGACTTAGTCTTTTATAGTATTATTTTCTTGCCGTTATCAAATAGTATTCTAATATTAGGTAAACTTAGATCTTATCTTATATACCCTAGATGAAATCTATGGCGTATGCTAAATTTGTCATTCCGTTTGTAACGCACAGAAATATTGATGGTAGAGCAACATGGATTGGACACCCATTCATAATATTAAAAGTTATTTTGATTTTTACATGCCTGTCCGTCCGTTTGTGCGCACGATAAGTTCGAGAGCGCGTTTACTTAGAAAGCTGAAATTTTGTACACGGACTTTACAAAAAAAAAAATAATTAGGTTCGAAAATGAGACAACAACTCCTTCGTGGGGTTGCCATACACAAATTTCGTTTTACACTATATATTTGGACATTGCCTGAGAACGCGTCTACATAGAGAGCTGAAATTTGTTACATGATGTTTTTATAGTATATACAAAAAAAAATTAAAAATTTAATAAATCGGGCAACCCCTTCTTGGTGTTGCGATATAAAAGTTTAAGTTTTTACGTATACTGTGAAAACGATCAGTCCTAGACATTTTTATTATACTAAAAACTTCTTCAAAACACGAAATCCTATAAAATTGGTTATAATCATTTTTTCTGTGCGACAAACCGTTCTAGAAATATATGCGAAAAACCACTTCAAAAATTAAACTTGCATAGAAATTTTATACGGGCATTCATTTAGGGCATCATAAGAATTGGTTTTAGACCAATTCTAGCTATTACACTTGTTTTATATTAATTTATAGAAATTTTTGCCAATAATAATTTTTAGTAAAATTTGATTTATGGTCGGTCGTGGCCGTGAAATGGAAGCTCCGGTTCTTTTCGCGGCCAATTACTGAGATTTGTATAGTATTTCATAAATAGGAAATATGAAATTGTTTTTATCATTTATCTTAAGAATATCACATACATCGAAGAGCAGCTATAGATAGGAGGAAGCATATTAGAAGTTGATTCAGAAAAGTAAAGAAAAGAAAGTATATCAATAAGAAAATTCAGCCGGGAAATGCCCACTTTCATACAACTTTAATCCCGATACCTCCAGACATGAGAGATATCCATCATGATACTCTATTAAGAGTGATTATTTCTATCTAGCGGGGGAAAGCTTTGGCCATCGGATGTAGCTTGAGCGAAATTGTTGGATGAAAAGTGGATTTTTTTACTTCTCGTGATTGTGCGGAATTCAGGGTATTTTGTGAAAGACTAGAAAATTTTCTTAATCACCCTATAACTCCGAAATGGTTAAGACCCCCCCCCCCCCCTTGAACAATGTTTTGTTTACACTAGGTGGGTACTATCACCTCCTGTCATATGGACCACCATGGACGAAACACCCTGTATAAGGAATGCTATACGTATAAATTCTTTTGGAAGAATGTTCATGTTTCCGCCGCTGTAACTCGTTTACAAAAAAAAAGTGTTTATACAAAAAATGTAGGGAATTTAGTTTTCTGCTAATTTGTCTCAGCCCTATTTTGTCGTAGGATCAACCGTTGAGGAATTATTTTGAAAAACCAAGATCCAAGATTTTGAAAATCCAAGATGGTGTATCACATGACCCCCTAAAAGGGTGATAAACTTGGATATAAAAATCACAACTAACCTTTTGTAGGGTAAGAACCAATATTGACTGGACTAGAATGTTTATAATAAGTTAAATTAAGTAAAGCAGGAACAATATTTGTATTGAGCTCAAGTTTTTTAGTGTGAGAGCACAGTGCAGGTATAAAAAGCTAGAAGAATTCATGAAGGAGCAGGCAAGTTATTCATTACATTATTCTACATGCTGCCATTCATTTATCACTTAAGGTCCCACTTGTTATTTGTTTTTTCTTTTGTGCTTGCATCTCATTTGCTTTGTATTTTCTGTCCTTCGTTATCACTTACTCGAGATATTATGGGGTATTGGCTTCACTTTCAATTTTATACGATACCAGCATTCCTGTTTGTTATATGTTCTAACGTCGAGAGCCTCGTCTATATCAAGTGACGAATTGTATATATTCTGATTTCTATTATGTCCAATCTTTAACTGCGATAGTTTTACTAAATGTTAAGATTGACATTAGTAGTGATATTGTTATGGTCGTAGCATATTGCATGCAGCAGTATGCTACAATGAGGCTAGCTGCGTCATGTAAGCGCGGACTGCTGTCTGTATGGACGGAGCGGGGCTGTACGTACCGAATGCCACCTAATTTGAGAGGGCAGCGCTTCCAGATAGGAAAAAGAGTTAATACTGGAATTGCTGACATTCTCTACTAGGAGTGCTACATTCTTCTTTAAGAAACATAATGGGCTGAACAAAATTTTTTTTTCGCTTCGAGTCACGTCGATTTTGGGGATTTTATTAATCCTACAATTTGACACTCTATTCGGATCTGTGATTATGAGCCGCATTGCTGGTGACAGAAGAATTATTTGCGGGTGTATGACGTTTTGGAACACCTTTCTAAGATAATCTTCTATCAGTTATCGCGCTTATTCTGCTATGAGATACTACGATTCGAAGATTTTATTCATAATATAAGCAAATCCAACAACTGGATCTATGGTTTTGATGTTATTTGGAGCCTGCTGTACTTGCTGTGATTGCTTATTTTTGAAGAATTTGCTTCTCGGCTTAGAGATGAGTAGCTAAATTAATTTAGATTTATTACGTTTGTAAAGAATTTTGGTTAATTTACAATTTAGTTCACCAATTGCATTTGTGACTTTTAATTGCTTATACAATGACAGGCAGACATAATCGGAGGCACCTCTGCGGTGAATCCTCAACAAAACAAAAATGTAAGTTGTTGGCTTTTTTGTTCTCACTTTTGTCTAAATGTTACATAAGATCTAAATATATTGTTTTACTCGTAATTTTTTGAAGTGGATTAAAACCAAAAAAGTAAAGAATTTTTGTTGGATAGATTAGAATTTTCTCAGTACCACTTAGATGAGGAATCTAAATTAAATAAATGGATTGACTTTAATGAAGGAGTTATAATGCAAGAAACTCATTTATTACTGAGTATATCCACATACTATATAGGTACGTTACATATTGCCTAATTTAGTTTAATTTTTTTTTGATAATACAAACACGAGCTAACAAGAAATTATTATTGATAGAATTTTTTAAATCATGCATACAAGAACTTAATGTTCGCCTCATTAGAGAGTAGCTTTAAAAACTTTCTCCGCTCGCATTCTAGATTGTACTCACCTACTACTTCCTTGAAGGGGTTATTTTTATATACTCTATAGTATTTCCTAGCTTATATGTAATAATAATCTTTGTGAATTGAAGACTTTTCTTCATAAAATAATGGCACTATAAAACTTTTTATTTCTTCTCTGATTCCCCCCGAGCCCTTTTATTATGAAGGTCCGCTCTGTTCATTTTTCAGATCAACACGGACACTGAAAACAAATTGCTGTCCTCAGTGTCATATGGGCGGTTGGGGCAATGGCAGTGAAGGCAGAAAATCTGCGCCTTCAAATAAGTAAGTGGTAAGTAGTGTAAAGGTCCCTTCAGGACTGGATGTGTGCGACGACCTTTGTTTTGTGTCAGGCACGATTTTTTTTTTATATGGCTGGTGGCACAGCAGTAGGTTTTCGTAGAACCTCCCCACACTCTCCGCCAATAGCCGAGGCGAGCTAGCGTGCCGCCCTGCAGTCAACTCTGTCCACCGAGTGATCTGTCAGCTCATGCTGACAATCTGGACTTTACGTCCGAAGTCAATCACTCTACATACTACCATAACAATATTACTCAACATTAAATGGTTTAGTTTTGAAAAATCGAAGCCTAGCAATTGTAAATTTGAATTCCATAAAATTAGCGAAAAAGTATTGCAAACGGATGTTTATTTCTCATAGCAAAATCACGGGATGTCATCTGATTGGCACTTTGACTACAGGAAAATATTTACAAGTTCCTTCAAATAACTTTGCTTGACCTATTGGATATTCTTAAGCTTACTATCTATAATGATGGAGCAGCATAACGAAAAATGGATTCAGTGCGCTGGTTTCATTTTTTGCCTTCTTTAGGTCATAAGAGCTTATACCCCTTAAAGATAACATTAAGAATTTAGTATTTATACGCACGTTTATGAATTTAAGGATATATTTTAATACAACTTTATAGTATTAAGGTCATACGCAATACATAAAAAAATTGATTTTAATAAATTTGGCATACTAAAGTTTTCATCTATTTTTATTTTCTAATATTTTTAAATAAATTTTATATTAGGAAACATTACACTAAAGAATTTAATCTGGAATTGATATCAAAAAGTGACTTGATTAACGATGGAAGTGTAAAGTGTTGGGGTTTTTGTGAAAATGCGGTGTTTACCAGAAAATCAAATTGGTTAAAATTGTACTGCGATGAACGGAATGCAGAATATAACTGAGGAAGATGAATTTCTTTTAATTTCCTTCAATGCGTTTAATGAAATTTGTTTTTTAATTTTTATCTTAATACATAAATTATTTAATTCTAATCAATTTTGCTATTATGATCTTGTTATTTTAGTCAGACAAATTCACAATAAAATACAGAGACAATGCATCGATTAATCTGGATAATTTGCTCTAGCCGTTTTATCCTAATATAAAAAGTGTTTCATGTTTGTAGTAAAGTACAGAAAAAAAAAAAAAACAAAACCATGTAAAATATGAGAAAATATGTAAATATTTTCATGCCTTATTCTTTACTAATCTAAAAGTAGACTTTGCCTTATTTTTAATTATGGTAAAATAAACTGAAATTATTGTTGTAAGAACAAAGCTTTTTATTTTAAAACTAATTTACATTTATCCACGCATTCTTTATTGTTACTACTTTATGGAATATATTTTGGTGTACTTTGAGTTTATGCATTTATGAACTATTAAAAAAAGGAATAAAAGCTGCGCATTTTAATATTATTCTTATAGCAATGTTTTATATATTAAATTGTAGTACATTAATAACATTGTTTTTTGAATAGACTATTTAAAGTAAATAAATACAAATTACTTATTTTGGTTCAAATATTAAAAATTACTACAGTCAGCGAAATTCATTTGTACGCATTTAAAATTTCTGTTCATTTTCTATGTTTTCTCCACTACTATATAATATGTGTATCAATAAGTGATAAGAATAAAACCGTTATTATGAGGCAAACGTGTGTTCTGTGGCAGTTACAAAAGTATTAAAAGAGGCTTCTTTCTGGTTTGGTCAGAATTTTGTGCAAATCTAACGCGAAAATCATTTATACGCATACACTCAAAAAAATTTTCTAAGAAATTTACTACAAAATACGAAATTTCATGGCACAAATATACATATATATAAAAAACTAGTTGAAGCTGAACCAAATAGGGTCATTACTTTTGCGCCACCCAGTATTATTAAAAAGTTCAATTAAATAAAACAAAACCTTTAAATATACAATAGCAGTTCTTAAATGCTCAGATGGGCTCAGGAGTGACCTTAGAGCCCTATTTTTGCACCTCATTTTGGACTTGGGACACATATGGTGCCTTCAAAACCAATTCCTGGGCGCGTTACTATCATTGAATAAGCCATATAATAAGTCATATAATCCCCCCATTATTATTATTATTATTTTTTTTTTATTATATAAATAACACTGTGTTACAGTGAAAATACACTTTTGTCAAGACATTATGTAGGTTGTAGGTCTAGTGGAACTAAAAGTAGTTGCTTACTAGAAATTTCTCATACACCCTAAAAATCTCATTTTAGACAAACGTGTTATCCGGTAGGTCCATGTATATAATAATTAATAACTTCGCCATTTTTTATTCGATGTCGAATTTTTTTATGGTATATGAAAAAAGAGAGCTAGGCCTTTCTAATCATATGTTCCTTATTTCGTTGCGATAAAAAGTCACAAAGTTACAGTCGAAAGCATTTCGAAATATACCATTTTCTACACATTTTTTTCAAGTTTGACAACAATTAGATGGCTTATTTTGCTCTACAATATTTTTTTTTTTCAGTTCATATCACTAATAGAGAATTCGATTCCGCGTCTAATGAGCATTTGTTAACTAAAATCGGTTAAAATTTGACTAAGTTATCGAATTTTTGCTCATTAAGCAGCTATATTTCCGTATAATATTGAACTACAGAGAAAGTTGATGAAGCACTGGGATTTAACCGCAAAAACTGTGAAAACATGTTAAAGTTCAACAAATAACAACAACCTAAGATAACAACAATAAATACAACAACTACAATAACAAGAAATTCAAAAGCCCTTGTCAGCAACACGAACTTAGAATTAAATTCCATGACGCATGCCCAAACGTATGATACAGCAGTTTTAATGACAATTTTGTTTGGAATGTAAGGTGGTAATACCAAATATCCTTGTTACCATTGTGAGTACAAAAAAAAAACACAAAAATAAAACAGAACCCCCGGGATACTGCCCATACCATACGACTCATGTTATCTTCCCTATGCACATGTCTCAACTCTCCACTTTTTGAACACTCTGTATAAAAACTTCGATTCGTAGCTCCAAACTGACGCAGCCTTGAGGAATTGACTACACCGCCGCACAAGGTAACCCTATGCTAGGCAACTGACCACACGGATATCACAAACAACGAGATGACTGATGAGTTCGCCAGAAAGGGCTCTGCGGCAGCTTATGTGAGCATCCCAATGGAAGCTTCAAAAGAAGAGATCATCAGGGGTGCCTATCAAAAGCTAGGCCTCTGGTGGATCAACAAGGAAACCTGCCATATTTCGAGGCAATTGTGACCTGCACTGCATATGACAGGAAGAGGGCAAGAAAACTGCTTAATAGCAGTAGAAAAAATTCCAGGAATCTAGTAGGGGTCATTACGAGTCACTGGGCCATAGAAGACAATGCTAGAAGACTAGGAATAGCGGTGAACGATTTCTACAGGAACTATAAAGATTCAGAAGAAATCTAATCTGCCCAACACGTGCTTTGAGAGAATCCTGCTCTGATGAATAAACGAGGTACACTGTTAAGTAGCTACTTCTTTTCAAGTCTGGATGAGCTGCAAGGTAAAGAGTTCAGATATATCCTGAGATTCCTAATGGTAGCAGATTGGCTCTAGGGTGGTCTTGAAGGTAATTGCTCCCAAATGAAGATTGTCTGACTGTTATATCAATGAAATATTAAACTATGTCATACCATGCGTGTAGTTTCGAACATGTTTGTGTGGAATGACCCTACAAACTTACGCTAGCATACACCTTCTAGATTTTTTGAACAAAATCACTAAAAAATTACTGCACTGAACTATAAAAAAAAAATTAATGTCAAATCTCATCTTAGTTCCCCCCGGTTATGAGTTAAATGAAAATTTATTATCTTTTGCCAAGTTTTGTTTTGCTTTTCTTATATTTCAGGTATTAGTTTGCAGTACACACCTACACATCAGCACAGCTGCAAACTTTATCAGCTGGCAAAATTCGCATAAATCTCCGCTATACCCAGATACTTTTTTATTTTTAATATATTTTCTGACATTTGCAAAGATCAAGAACATCTGTTTGAACCACAAGTTCTAGATATTTTCGTGTGCATCCGTAGCAACGATAATTATAATTGTCATAAAATTTTACGCAATCCATTCGTTTCGTGCTCTTCCCAACAGCGCAGGCAGCAGCGGTTAAAAAGTAATATAAAAAAAAAATGCAAAAAAAAAACTGTTGTTAACCGAAAAAAAAATATTAAAATTCTTGTCAAAATCCGCGATAAGGAAATGATTGAACTAATTTCGCTATTTTACTCGCGTTTTTTTTTTCTTCTTCTCATTATTTTTAGACGTGGGAAGTATGTCAGGGTCATGCAGTTCGCAACGTTATACATCATATACATGTTAATACAATACATAAATTACATATGTTTATGCGCATGTATGTATGTCACTACCGGGTGGTAGAAATTGCGTAATTTTCACTGCGTACATTACGGACATAATCACGTAACGTAAAGTGTGCGTGTGCCTAGCTAAAAATAAACGCGCGAGTTATGAGAAGGCGCGTCGAATCGTTATGTTGAGAGAAAATATTGGTGTGTGTGTGTGCTGCCGAAGAAGAGAAGACTTAGTATTGTGTGTGAGGCGTGTTCTATTCGAAAATATTTCCGCGTTTTCTGAAGCGCATGCGCCCCACGATGACAGTTATTATATTAATGCCTTGATATTGCCTCCAAATTGAATGCAGAGCGGCACGGCAAATGAAATAAATTATAATCGCGTCGCAATGCTTGCGTATCGATGGATGATTAAATTTCTTCGATAATTGTACCTGAGCAGTTCTACAGTACAAAAATCTCGGATCGGGGGGCTAAGAGGGAGGTGTAATAAACACCTCTCAGTTGTTACCTACCTGGCGCTCCACAATTCACATGGCGATGGTAGCAGCAGTTTGGTACCGGCCGGCCGGCCCGGTCGAAAATGCCACGACGATTTTATGCATTTTATCATGAGTAGTGCCACCACCGCACAGATTTTGAGGAGCCGAAGCGAAGCGGAGCAGAGCTCCACCATGGCCGACCGACACGATACTCGATTCGACTCGACAGGGCGATCTGATCTAATCGCGGGCTGCACCACCGCATTCATTTTTGCTGCTTTTTTGTTGGTATGAAATTTATATAGCACGCAACTTCGTGTATATTTCAAAGAAAGCTCATCGCGAGTGGTGATTTAGAAGAGGGAGGCAATATGCCTACGAGCGACTGATTGGTGACATCGGGTGGGAAAAGGTGTAATTTTTCTACATGAAATGATAACGCGATTGCAATATTGCTTTATGCGTGTGTGAATCTGTTTTGTTTTTTCATATTTCAGTTTTTTTTCCGGGCCCTGTGCTGAACAGTGGTAAGGTCACGTCACATCTTTTGATCTTATCGTGGGCGGCTTAGTAGAGCACGCCACACACGCATGTTATCTGCTCTGCATACGTGAGTCGTGTACTTAAAAATATTGACTGCAACAACTGTGCTGTGCCATGTCGTGTCGTGTTTAGAGGATAGCACTTTTCTCCGGTTGCGTTGCAGGTTTTTTCTGCATTATTATTATTTTTTTTTTTGCTCTCATTCATTGGATATTACACAAAGCGCATTGAGTGAATTATAATTAGACCTTTGGCAATTGTTTGTCAACTCATTTTCATTTCCATTTGGTAGATGAGGTCGGTTTCCCATGGAAATTATTTTTTTTTTACATGTGTTGGTATGTATGTATGTATGTATAGGTTCATGTATTCCACCAATACAGAAATTATGCATAATGTGAATTGTAATTTGAAATTAGATGTAACCTTGAGAGTACAGATATCATGAGATAATTTCTGGTGAAATTTATAGATGTTATCAAAAGATTTTCTTTAGTAGGTTATACAGTTATTAAAATAGTCGGGATTTTTTGATGGCATTTACATCTGAAGGAAACCTATAATTATTAAACATGATAAATGATAAAATCCAAAAAGTCCAAAGTCTCCTTCCAGGAATAGGGTTATACTCCGTGTATGGAGGAAAAAAGATATGCTAATATGACGATTGTCAATTGCAAATTTTAACTTCAAAAATTGATTGGAAGAAGCGTTTCGTATTGACAGAAAACGTAATACTCTTCAGTATGGCTAAGTTTCTACCTCGCGTTGACGGTATAAACAAATATTGTGGAAAATCTGAGTTTTACCCTCCCGATACTGCCCTTCACAGACCATGTCTTGGTACGATAGGACATGTGGAGTGCATAAATTTTATTATTGATCATGATTACTGGTTAGCTTTTCTTCAGATGTAAAAGTTGTTATGTTCGTAGCGTACTGCATATAGCAGTATGCTACACTGAGACTCAATGTAGCATGTATGCCGGCCTGCTGTCAAACAGACAGCCCAAACGTACCCAGATCGAGAGAAGTGCGTTTCCTCTAATTTTGGTGTGGCTTGCTGTGAGTGAAAAAGGAAGAAGAAGCTTTTTCCGGGCTGACTGAGTTTGACTTGGAAGGGAGATTGTGGCAAAACCGCGAAATCAGTTCGTTTTCTTTTAATAATTAAATCGTGCAAAATCAAGAAATTTTGTATAAATCGCGACGTACGGAAAAATTGAATGTTCATCGGAGGAGCTTTTGAGGTTGGTGAATAAATACCAAAAAAAGTAACTTGACACGCAGGCACATGCGGCGACTGAAAATTCAACTAACAAGCGGATATTTATCGTGTGCCGGAAAATATAAATTTTCCTGCTGAAAAAGAGTTAATTTCATGAGGCGGCGTGTTCGCAGATAAGTTCTGCCCACTTGGAACTCCTTTGATTTGGAAGGAAAGAGAAGTCGAGCCTGCGACAAAATTCAGCAAACTCCCCGTGAAGTATAGAGGAGCTTTAGAGGAGCTACATGAAGCTGAAAATTACTGATTCGATGTACGAGGGGTCGTCGCTGCAGTCTTAGATGAATTAAATATTGGATATAAGTGCTTCAAGAATCAACCCGTCGCAAAAACATATTGGCGTTTTCTTCACATGTCTGATAAGTTGCAGACAATGTTCGACATTTTTGAGCTAAGTGTTAATTTACTAATCGCATTTTTTTACGTTGTATCAATAAGTCTTATTCAATTCCTCCATTTATAAATGAAGAACTTTCATATTAGGTATTGAGATATCTATATTTTCGTAAGGTGTCTGACAGATTACAAACCCATCAAAAAATCCCGACTATATTAATAGGTGTATATTTTAATATATGTATAACCAACACACACCACTTGCCCGGCTTTTGATACTACAGGCAGCTCTCGCAGGACTCTATAAGGGTATCGTGTAGTTTAATTTTTTCATTCGTTCGATTTCTCATTTTTAATTCGGTTTCCGTATCGGTGCTAAATTGCAAAATTTTATGTTGAAAATTCTTTTGGTTAGGAAATTATTGTTTATTAGATTATTTTGGGAAATTTAGAACTTCTTGGAACTGCCACTTATACCTAACTGTCAAAATTCGGACTGGGTTTATATTGTTGTCTATCCTTTAGATCTTTTTCAAAATTTTTGTATACGTTTTTGTTGATTATTCGTTGTTTTAATTGTTTTGAATTGTCTCTTTTGACTGTTTATAGCTTTTAGTTTAGCTAGTGTCTGTTTTTTTTTCCGTTTTTTGAGCATTTTGACAGGGACTGAGGAGAATAATAAAGAGGCATACAGGATTCAGGTATTATACCTATATGTACCATATACAGTGAAACCTCTTTAAAGCGGACAGGCATGGGACCAAGAAATATTGTCTGTTTAGCGGGATGTCCGTTATTGAGGGGGTAAAAATAAAAACATTAAGAATATATACCCATATGTGGTGTAAACATACATACTTATATATACTAAAATATATATTTTGATTGAACCGACTTAGAGTCAAATATATATATAAAGAAAGAATTATTGTTTAATATTTAATATAACACTTTTGCGCTTTTTATGAAGGAACATACTGGTCCAGTTATGTGTGTATGAAAATATTTATTTTAAAAAAATCATCAATTCCGCTTTGTTCTAGACTTATTCTAGAAGAGCTTCATTGTCCTACTATTTTTAGATTCGTTGTCATACTATTTTTAGAGTAAAATTCTGAAAGGACTAATATGCTTTCTGGGCCTTTTTGTGAAAACAGAAACCTATCATTTTCTGCTACAGTTTCAGCGTTCTCATTATAAATTTCAATATTGACTATCTCCTTCAGAACTGACTCTTGCTCAGTATATAACAATCCAATTTTTCAGTGCGTTAAGATTAATATCGCATGTGAAATATTGGATTGGAAGTTGTCGAAAATTGGTTATGTTTTGGGTCACATCCATAACAAAGGCTATAAAATTGTTTATATGAATATACCCTTAAGAGGAGTCAGCAAAAGATTCAATTTAGATATCAGCGAACCTGTAGGCAATAACAATTACTATATGTAGGTTTCAAGACACAAACCTGAAAGTGAGAAATTTCATATAAAATTAACATAGACCTAGATCACAGACCACATTAGAGACATCTAGCTTAAAAGACAGAAACCCAACATGTGACAATTTAAGACGAAGAGAATTAGCTCGCCTAAATTTTCTTTTGCACATAATTGCTAAATATATTATTTTGCTTTGTACTTCAACAACTTTCAATGAAATATTGCAATTTCTCATCGGTGAAATATCAGGAGAAAAAACAAGTAACTATTAGAATCAAATAATTATAAAAAGCGTCACTAAAAATGACGTTATTTGCTAAATCTAGGCTTTATCTTTCTAAAATAGTCACAATCTTAAGAAATTTGAATCCCTATTAACTGGAATTTGATTTAAGAAACTTAATTTTTACCATTGTTTTACAAGTTTAAATATCCAATATCTCCATTCCAATACATTTATTTATAATTTTTGCCGACGTTATTTACTAGTCTTTTTCGTTACCTTTAATTTAAGATGTAAATCATTATTCTGCTACAAAGTTTGTCAGAAATTCGTTAAATAAATATCGTTTTGAAAGATATGAATTTATTAATTTTTCCGTTATTCTCGATATAAAAAGCGATTAAAAAATAAAAGTTGTGATAAAATTCACACTAACATAACATTCTTCAGATTAAAACTAATTCAATTCAAATTGTGTTGATTTAGATAACGACATCTTTTAAATTTTATTAAATTAAAAGGAGATAATCAAGAACGAATGGAATAAAGCGTTTTTTAAATTAAAATAATAAAGCAAACTATTACCTTAAAGCTATATTTAGATCAACATACTTTTTAGCCAAAATTGAAGCACTTGGTCTCTCCCCACCTCTTCTATTAAGGATTGAAATCTTTTATCTGGTCGCGTAATATGAGTTGAATTAGATAGCGGTACATATGAACCTCACCCTATAAATGCCGGTGTACCACAGGGCTCTGTTATATCTTCGTCTTTCCTCTAAATTTTCATTAATGATCGGCTTTGCCTTTACTTTCAATTCCATCCATAATTTTGCGGCTGATAGAACTAAGATTTCGCTACTCCTTTGTGTCAAATGAGTATGCATAATTAGATGATTGAATATCCTGACAATATCCATGTTTGGGGCAAAGTGAATCTTGTCGAATTCAATACGCCTAAGATCTAAAAGTGTCTCAACTTTTTATAACAAGATAATCACTTAACCACTCTAGTTTCTTTTGATGGAGAATTAGTTGAAGACACTAACACATCCTGGTTGTAGCATATTTGTTGTGCTGGGTGGAAGTGCGTATAGAATTATCCCATTTGCGCTGAAGAACTCGCTTAGCTCCAATGTTAAATAGGACTTTGTGGCCGTGAACAAAACTGATCACATATTTTTGAATTTGTTCTATAATTTACCGCAATTACGATATATTCCTTTGCAGCTTGACTCAGAATGATCTCAAAACCAGTCTTCTGACATGGCTATTGACTGCATCCCTAGGTGATCGTACGTAGGGGAAGAAAACTGTTTCTTCAAATGTGTCTCCTGCATACATCTCCTTTATGTAATTTTGCTGCTACTCCATTTTCAAATAACGTCTTCAGAAACCGCATCTCTGACTGCAGTTAGGATTTCGGGAATTCTATGTCCAAGCTCTGGATTGCACTTCAGAAAAACGTCGCCCATTTTTAAAGGATGTAGTCGTGCGACTCACATCATTTAACTAGTTTTTTTCTTCGGTTTCTGTTAAAATACTTTGTGGTCCAGACTTTCCTACACCTTCAGGATGTCTTCCAGACAATTTATCCTACAATGATGTTTTTTAGAATATTTTATTTGATCCTAACTGCTCTAATAGAAAATATTCCTTGTCGAATGTCCGAAAATGCTTCATTTAGTGTTGTAGCAGTATATCCTTCCACATTTACTTCTATTCAGTGCATTAAATTAGACGGGACACTAAGTATATTATTGAAAACACCAAAACATTGATATTTCTTTTGTTTTAACCTTACACTTTAGGTTACATTTGAAAGTGCCACCAAATGGATCTAATTGAACAATGGCAGTTTCAGCTTATTTTCTAGCTAGGTCATCAGCAATTTCATTACTTCCGTGGTCTTCACATCACAGCACTGACCTGATGATATTATTTCTATTCATAAATATTTGGAAGGTTTGTGGATAATTCCAATCCTTTCTATCTCAATGTAAAAGGAGTTCAGAGTTTTGAAAGCATATTGACTATCCGAGAGGATAATAACGGTTGAGCTGTTGATAGCTCTATTGACACAGGTGGTTCTTAAAATCATGTCAAATGACCTTCCAAATTTCAGCTTAGACATGATTATATCAGATATTTATGTCATTTGATGGGCATCTACTTGATTTAAGATACTGACATGTGACTAAACATATCACCCGGCTTAAACTTTGTTACCTGAAGATGCAGAGGTGAAAGGTTTGGTAAGGTCCCGATGATAGCAGTAGTCCTACTATTACAAATCTGCTGCAAATATTTAATGCAGTTGGGTGGGAATCGGCTTGTTTTTATTGATTTTTAGTCATTATGCGACGATCGCTTAAATGTTCTAGGTTTTAACAGCTTTGATGGAGAGCTATACATAATTTTTGTTGTTGTTGCAGACCGCATGTTTTATCAATGAAACGACAATACAATGTAAAATGACTCCATATTCCTTTCTTCATAGTCCTTCCACTCTAGACAGATACGAATTCCAGATAAAATTAGTGTAACCTAGTGAAGAAAACTCGCTTTACATTCCAGCACTTTTTTACTGAGAATTTTATATATTTCTCGCCTTCCCAATCCAAAATACATTTTTCTTAATTGCATATTGACATTATCACAACATTTCATATTTCTGTTCAAGGTTATCCCTAAATTGGTGACCTTAGTAAGTATAGGTAGGGCAGGGCAGAGGATCGTTCTCCACTACTGGTGGAACATCAAGCAAATCAAATGTATTGTTTTAGAAGATTATACACTGTGACTTCCTAGGGTTTAATTGTAACTTATTATACTTAGACCAAGCGTCGATTCTGTCTAAATCAGATTTAATAAGTGCTATGCAATCATCAATAAGATGGCTCAAGTACAATTGTACATCATCTGCGATGAGTTGAATGCTCATGTTGCGAACCATTAATGACAAGTCATTAGACTAAACAACAATGGACCCATGATAGAACCTTGAGGTACTCCTCCCATATGGGGTAGCGTAGTGGAAATTTTATTATATAGCTTGACTTGTTGCGATCTGATAAAAAAACTACCGATCCTCGATACTGCTGTACTACTTAATTTAAAAGAGGCATAAAGCTTCTGCAAAAGATTGCCATGACCAATTGTATCAAAGGTTTTTGAAAAATCCAGAAGGACTCAGGTGGTAAATTTGTCCTGATCCACATACAGAGCCGGACTGGGAGGACGGGTGATCGGGATAGCTAATATATGTAACTCTCGTCATCACTGCGGTTGCAGTTAAAGGAGTGCTCTGAGTTAAAATTATTCAGAAATGTGCCAAATGATTGGACGTGAAGGCAAGGTGGATGCTGTCAACCTGTTATTATAACTGGCAAATCTCGTGGCTTCAAAAGTATTCACTTTTTTAACGCATTTGGGATTATTATTTATTTAGCATCATATGTACAAGTATAATTTTTATTTAGAAAAACGTATGGAAAAATGTGTTTTTAAGGTTTCTGTACAACAAAGGAAAAAACGGAAAACACTGACTTTTTCTACAAAACGTGGTGGGTTGGACCATCTAAAAATTTTTATTTCGTATCTTTTAGGGTATAGTTTGAAAGAGCTACTTCCAAGGATTCAAAAAAAAAATTTCCCAATTTTTAATGAATTGCTTATAAAGATATAACCCAAAATGTACGAAGAAATACCGCCTCGTCCCATATCTTCGGGTTACTAATAACATCAGCTCTTATACAATTATTTTAGCTGTCCATCTCTTTGAATATATTATTTAGTTATCATAAGCAAATTTGGATTAGATTTGGATATACTTGAATTCGGTTCATCGACTGTTCGTTGAGAGAATCTGCTACGGAATCGAAATTGCGCAAGCCAGACTCGCTCTCAACAGAATTATTATTTTTTATCAATAGGGTTTAACAAGGTTTCAAATCGTTACCATACCTATGTGTACTTTCTAGGTTTGTAATAATTCCTTATTATGCTAAATAATATATTTGATGTTTTGATGATATTTAAAATAAATTGTTTTTATTTTTAAATAAATCTTGAAGTATAATACTACACATGGTCAATGAGAAGAATTATTAAATCAGTCGTTACTTACGTAAAATTTCCCATGTTACTAATACAATAAGCGGCCACAAAAGTACAATTCTGATAAGCAGAAATCAAAATACTTTTAATTTTTTCATTAAAATTGGCACTGGCTCCGTCGTCCATCAGTATGTTAACAATACACGCGCTTAGCATATTTAAAGAAAGCATGAAAATATTAGGAAGTCTGAATTTTTCTATATTTAGTGAAGCAGTGTCATTGTTTTTGTTACTATATTGAGCCATATGAGTAAATGAAAGACAAATACAAAATTCTAAGCTGTTACAAAAAATTTACAAAAACAATGAGTGGTGGACAAAGAGTTCACTTCTTTCCTCAGTTCCTTTCTTCACGAGTAAAATTTTTGCTCACTTGAATACTGTTTTCACATATAAACCCTGTTTTAGTTGTACGTCATACCCCAGTTAACGTTGCCCCGAACAACGTTGTTTCGCTGCAACGTCGGTCAGCTATGATAACCATACCCCTCCACTGTAACGTCCTGTTGCTTCGATGTAACGTTTTTTTTAAACCGTTTTTTTTTTCTATACTAATGCTAAGCAGGCGGTGGTATTTCAAAATTTGTTTTTGTACATTAATTTTCATTTGTTTCCAATTGCTGAAGTTTGTTTTAATTATTGTTTGTGCAAGAATAATTTAGCTAGTTGTGTTTTGTGTCCTTCTTTTCATATTTAGTTGGACATATTTTGTTTAATTTTTATATATTTTACTGTAACTATTCACGTAAGTATATTTTATATATGTATGTAAGTAGTCACCACTACTCAGTTTCATATTTTATTGACAGTATATATCATGCCCAACAATAATATTGCTAGTGCGAAGAAAATGAAAAGAAATCATTTAACTTTAAAGGTTAAACTAGATCTCATCGAACGGGTTGAAACTGGTGAACGAGTAGTAGATATAGCAAAACATCTTGGTATTCCACCAACATCTATAAGAACCAATATTTAAGATAAGGACAAATACAAAAAATATGTCATAGATGCAGTACCCATTGAATCAAAATCGATAAAATCTAGAAGCACTATCATGGTAAACATGGAAAAACTTTTGTTGATATGGATTAAGTCAAATGTTAATTAAAGAAAAGGCTCTTCATATTTACGATGATTTAAAAAAAAAAATAATGGGGGACACTTGCGAAGGACAAACGTTCAGTTCAAGCCGTGGTTGGTTTGATAGATTCAAAAAAGGATCTGATATTCACAATGTTAAATTGTTAGGAGAAGCAGCTAGTGCTGACAAAGAAGCTGCATTCGAGTATCTGAACAGATTTAAATAGATAGTCGAAACAGGTGGTTACAGTCCCCAACAAGTATTTAATGTTGATGAAACTGGACTATTCTGGAAAAAAAATGCCAACCAGGTCCTTTATTGCGCAAGATGAAAAGGTAATTTCTGGACATAAGCCTGCAAAAGATAGGCTTACTTTACTGCTTGGAGGTAATGCCACAGGTGATTTTAAGCTTAAACCAATGCTGGTTTATCACTCCCTAAATCCTAGGGCTCTGAAAGGGTGTATTAAGAACAGATTACCAGTATTTTGGAAGGCAAATAAGAAGGCTTGGGTTACTAAATCAATTTTATCATTATCATTTCATTATTATCATAAGTTTTCATTTTCCCAAGCTCTAAATGCCACTGACAGTGACACGGGCATGAATCTCAAACAGTTTTGGAAAGAGTTTAATATATTAAAAGCAATCAATTTAATTGAACAAGCATGGAATGCAGTTTCGCTAAATTCCATGCATGGTTCTTGGAAAAATCTATGGCCAGAATGCGCTGATGATTTCAGAAGCTTTGTAGAAACTACTGCTGATATTCAGCAGGAAATTGTGTCACTGGGAAGACGTCTGGGTTTTACCGATTTGGATCAAAATGATATTGTGGAGCTAGTTAAATCTCATGATAATACTGAATTAACAAATGAAGAACTAATTGAATTGGAGAAAAGCAATTTGGAGGATAAAGAAAATGATACGGATGGAGCTGAGGCTAAAATTTCTAAAATGGAGGAACTTAAGGATGCATTAACATATCTTGAGAAAACTAAAGATATATTTGAAAGTTGTGATCCAATATTAGAACGATGCTCCAAAGTAAACAGAGAAATTGATAGTGCGGTAAGATCTAATAGAGAGTTGTACGATAACAAAAAGAAGCCTTCAGTACAGGTTACTTTATTTATTTATTTATTTATTTCATTCTTGTCTACCGATTACACTATCTTACAGACAAGCACTTAATCTATTAATTAATTCGAGAAGAGTTAACCAATTAAAATTATATCTTGGCATAGTAATATCTATAATGGACGAAAATTTATTAAAAATTGAGGAACAATTGGTAATAGGCTCGTGATTACCATAATTTGTTCTATGATGAGGAGTGTATAGCAAGCACCTAGATCGAATTGGCCTTTCCGGAGCATATATACTAATTAATGATAATAATTCGGGCGAGTTAATTCTGTAATGCAAAATATCTTTAATAAATATCGCACAGTTAACCTCCCGTCGCAGTTTGAGGTAAACCCAACAGTAAACATCTCATAGAATATGAAGGTAAATTATCATATCGGTAGTTGCATTTGTAAAGCGCAAATCGAGTGAAACTTTTCTGTATAGATTCTAGACGGTCCATATGAAGCTTGTAATAAGGAAACCAAACGACACATGCATATTCTAAAATAGACCTCACGAGAGTGAAGTAGAGCACTTTAAGAGTCTGAACATCTCTGAAGTCTTTAGAATTACGCTTAAGGAATCCTAGACATTTACGAGCTTTACAAACTATAAACTCAACGTGAGGAATGTAACTCAATTTAGTGTCATGTATAACTTCCAAGTCATTAATTTCAAAAACCCTAGGAAGAGTACTGCCATTTATAAGATAATCAAAAACTATTGGGTTGGATAAACGATAAAATGACATAGTTTTACATTTACCAATATTTAAGTGAAAGTTGTTTAAAAAGCACCAATCAGAAATACTATTAAGATCACGTTGAAGGAGTGCGCAATCATCAACAGAATTGACTTTTAAAAACATTAATGACAAGACATTAGGCTAAACAACAATGGATCCATGATAGAACCTTGAGGTACTCCTCGCATATGAGGTAGCATAGTGGAAGTTTTATCATTTAGCTTGACTTGTTGCCATCTGACAAAAAACTACCGATCCTCGATACTTCTGTACTACTTAATTTAAAAGAGGCATAAAGCTTCTTCAAAAGA
This sequence comes from Dioctria rufipes, assembly GCA_963924295.1. NCBI lineage: Eukaryota > Metazoa > Arthropoda > Insecta > Diptera > Asilidae > Dioctria > Dioctria rufipes. The sequence continues at coordinate 34,346,466 of OZ002742.1, forward strand.
TTGCCATGACCAATTGTATCAAAGGTTTTTGAAAAATCCAGAAGGACTCAGGTGGTAAATTTGTCCTGATCCACATACAGAGCCGGACTGGGAGGACGGGTGATCGGGATAGCTAATATATGTAACTCTCGTCATCACTGCGGTTGCAGTTAAAGGAGTGCTCTGAGTTAAAATTACTCAGTAATGTGCCAAATGATTGGACGTGAAGGCAAGGTGGATGCTGTCAACCTATTATTATAACTGGCAAATCTCGTGGCTTCAAAAGTATTCACTTTTTTAAAGCATTTGGGATTATTATTTATTTAGCATCATATGTACAAGTATAATTTTTATTTAGAAAAACGTATGGAAAAATGTGTTTTTAAGGTTTCTGTACAACAAAGGAAAAAACGGAAAACACTGACTTTTTCTACAAAACGTGGTGGGTTGGACCATCTAAAAATTTTTATTTCGTATCTTTTAGGGTATAGTTTGAAAGACCTACTTCCAAGGACTAAAAAAAAAATTTCCCAATTTTTAATGAATTGCTTATAAAGATATAACTCAAAATGTGCGAAGAAATACCGCCCCGTCCCATATCTTCGGGTTACTAATAACACCAGCTCTTATACAATTATTATTGATGTCTATCTGTTTGAATATATTATTCAGTTATCATAAGTAAATTTGGATTAGATTTGGATATACTTGAATTCGGTTCATCGACTGTTCGTTGAGAGAATCTGCTACGGAATCGAAATTGCGCAAGCCCGACTCGCTCTCAACAGAATTATTATTTTTTATCAATAGGGTTTAACAAGGTTTCAAAGCGTTACCATACCTATGTGTACTTTCTAGGTTTGTAATAATTCCTTATTATGCTAAATAATATATTTGATGTTTTGATGATATTTAAAATAAATTGTTTTTATTTTTAAATAAATCTTGAAGTAGAATACAACACATGGTCAATGAGAAGAATTATTAAATCAGCCTTTACTTACGCAAAATTTCCAATGTTACTAATACAATAAGCGGCCACAAAAGTACAATTCTGATAAGCAGAAATCAAAACACTTTTAATTTATTTTTTTCATTAAAATTGGCACTGGGTCCGTCGTTCATCAGTTAGTTAACAATACATTGATGTAAGTTACAGCCAGGGTGAACGCGCTTAGCATATTTAAAGAAAGTATGAAAATATTCTGAATTTTTCTATATTTGGTGAAGCAGTGTCATTGTTTTTGTTACTATATTTGGACATATGAGTAAATGAAAGAGAAATACAAAATTCTAAGCTGTTACAAAAAATTTACAAAAACAATGAGTGGTGGACAAAGAGTTCACTTCTTTCCTCAGTTCCTTTCTTCACGAGTAAAATTTTTGCTCACTTGAATACTGTTTACACATATAAACCCTGTTTTAGTTGTACGTCATACTCCAGTTAACGTTGCCCCGAACAACGTTGTTTCGCTGCAACGTCGGTCAGCTATGATAACCATACCCCACTGTAACGTCCTGTTGCTTCGATGTAACGTTTTTTTTTAAACCGTTTTTTCTATAGTAATGCTAAGCAGGCGGTGGTATTTGAAAATTTGTTTCCAATTGCTGAAGTTTGTTTTAATTATTGTTTGTGCAAGAATAATTTAGCTAGTTGTGTTTTGTGTCCTTCTTTTCATATTTAGTTGGACATATTTTGTTTAATTTTTATATATTTTACTGTAACTATTCACGTAAGTATATTTTATATATGTATGTAAGTAGTCACCACTACTCAGTTTCATATTTTATTGAAAGTATATATCATGCCCAACAATAATGTTGCTAGTGCGAAGAAAATGAAAAGAAATCAATTAACTTTAAAGGTTAAACTAGATGTCATCAAACGGGTTGAAACTGGTGAACGAGTAGTGGATATAGAAAAACATCTTGGTATTCCACCAACATCTATAAGAACCATTATTAAAGATAAGGACAAATACAAAAAATATGTCATAGATGCAGTACCCATTGAATCAAAATCGATAAAATCTAGAAGCACTATCATGGTAAACATGGAAAAACTTTTGTTGATATGGATTGAAGATCAGACTCAACGTAACATGCCTTTAAGTCAAATGTTAATTCAAGAAAAGGCTCTTCATATTTACGATGATTTAAAAAAAATAATGGGGGACACTTGCGAAGGACAAACGTTCAGTTCAAGCCGTGGTTGGTTTGATAGATTCAAAAAAAGATCTGGTATTCACAATGTTAAATTGTTAGGAGAAGCAGCTAGTGCTGACAAAGAAGCTGCATTCGAGTATCTGAACAGATTTAAATAGATAGTCGAAACAGGTGGTTACAGTCCCCAACAAGTATTTAATGTTGATGAAACTGGACTATTCTGGAAAAAAAAAATGCCAACCAGGTCCTTTATTGCGCAAGATGAAAAGGTAATTTCTGGACATAAGCCTGCAAAAGATAGGCTTACTTTACTGCTTGGAGGTAATGCCACAGGTGATTTTAAGCTTAAACCAATGCTGGTTTATCACTCCCTAAATGCTAGGGCTCTGAAAGGGTGTATTAAGAACAGATTACCAGTATTTTGGAAGGCAAATAAGAAGGCTTGGGTTACTAAATCAATTTTATCATTATCATTTCATTATTATCATAAGTTTTCATTTTCCCAAGCTCTAAATGCCACTGACAGTGACACGGGCATGAATCTCAAACAGTTTTGGAAAGAGTTTAATATATTAAAAGCAATCAATTTAATTGAACAAGCATGGAATGCAGTTTCGCTAAATTCCATGCATGGTTCTTGGAAAAATCTATGGCCAGAATGCGCTGATGATTTCAGAAGCTTTGTAGAAACTACTGCTGATATTCAGCAGGAAATTGTGTCACTGGGAAGACGTCTGGGTTTTACCGATTTGGATCAAAATGATATTGTGGAGCTAGTTAAATCTCATAATACTGAATTAACAAATGAAGAACTAATTAAATTGGACAAAAGCAATTTGGAGGATAAAGAAGATGATACGGATGGCTGAGGCTAAAATTTTTAAAATGGAGGAACTTAAAGATGCATTTACATATCTTGAGAAAGCTAAAGATATATTTGAAAGGTGTCATTCAATATTAGAACGATGCTCCAAAGTAAACAGAGAAATTGATAGTGCGGTAAGATCTAATAGAGAGTTGTACGATAACAAAAAGAAGCCTTCAGTACAGGTTACTTTATTTATTTATTTATTTATTTCATTCTTGTCTACCGATTACACTATCTTACAGACAAGCACTTAATCTATTAATTAATTCAAGAAGAGTTAACATTTCTATAATTGTCGAAAATACAGCATTTAAAATTATCTCGTGGCATAGTAATATCTATAATGGACGAAAATTTATTAAAAATTGAGGAACAATTGGTAATAGGCTCGTGATTACCATAATTTGTTCTATGATGAGGAGTGTATAGCAAGCACCTAGATCGAATTGGCCTTTCCGGAGCATATATACTAATTAATGATAATAATTCGGGCGAGTTAATTCTGTAATGCAAAATATCTTTAATAAATATCGCACAGTTAACCTCCCGTCGCAGTTTGAGGTAAACCCAACAGTAAACATCTCATAGAATATGAAGGTAAATTATCATATCGGTAGTTGCATTTGTAAAGCGCAAATCGAGTGAAACTTTTCTGTATAGATTCTAGACGGTCCATATGAACCTTGTAATAAGGACACCAAACGACACATGCATATTCTAAAATAGACCTCACGAGAGTGAAGTAGAGCACTTTAAGAGTCTGAACATCTCTGAAGTCTTTAGAATTACGCTTAAGGAATCCTAGACATTTACGAGCTTTACAAACTATAAACTCAACGTGAGGAATGTAACTCAATTTAGTGTCATGTATAACTCCCAAGTCATTAATTTCAAAAACCCTAGGAAGAGTACTGCCATTTATAAGATAATCACAAACTATTGGGTTGGATAAACGATAAAATGACATAGTTTTACATTTACCAATATTTAAGTGAAAGTTGTTTAAAAAGCACCAATCAGAAATACTATTAAGATCACGTTGAAGGAGTGCGCAATCATCAACAGAATTGACTTTTAAAAACAATTTCAAGTCGTCAGCAAACATCAAGCATTTACTAGATTTGAAACTTACGACTATATCATTAATAAAAAGCAAGAAGAGTAGAGGACCTAAATGGCTACCCTGCGGAACTCCGGAATTAGCGTTAATCTCTCTGGAGAGAATCCGACCAATTTTGACATATTGTTTACGATCAGTCAGATAGGATTCTATCCATTTAAAAAAAGATGAGTGAAATCCAAGTATACTAAGTTTATATAAAAGAACAGAAATATTAATCCTATCAAATGCTTTAGAGAAATCCGTGTAAATAACATCAACTTGAAATGACTCTTCCATAGCATTAATAGCATAATGTGAAAAGGAAGTTAAATTAGTTGCACATGATCGTCCAGAAATAAATCCATGCTGTTCAAATGCAATAATTTCTTTAGTTAAAAATGCAACTTTAGAGTTAATCAACGAATCAAGAATTTTAGGAATTGTCTTCATAACAGAGACACCTCTATAATTTTTTATGTCATCTTTTTGTCCCGATTTAAATATTGGTGTAATGAAGGAGACTTTCCAATTATCTAAAAAAATCCCTGATTGTAAGGATAAATTGAAAATTGAAGTTAAAGAATGTGCTAAGGTATCAGCGCATTTTTTCATTAGAGAAGTACATAAAAAATCAGTGTCACACTTTGTACTATAGGTTTCAAATTCCTTAAGCACTGCAATACTTCGCTGATAGAGAAAGAGATTGCACCGATGTCAAGAGAAGATGGAGGCGTAAAATCAGTAACATTAAGATTAGCAGAATCATTACTGTACACGGATTCGAAATAATCAGCAAACAGATCACAACTAGATTCTAAATTAAAGGAATTTTTGTTGTCATATTGCAACATTTTAGGAAGACCTATAGAATTACGTTTTGTATTTATAAATGACCAAAATGCCTTGCTATTGGATTTAATACTGCATTCCATAGACCAAACGTATTGGTTATACATAAATCTAAGTAAGAAGTTATATTCACGTCTAAGCTGACAGTATTTTATTCTATCGGAAAGATCACCAGACTTTTGTAAAGCTTTATGTGCCTTATTTTTTGCATTTTTAAGTTTTATAAGACTTTTATTAAACCATTTTGGATGTTTATTGGATGAAATTTTCTTAATAGGAACATGAATTTTGAGACCTTTATGAATAACTTCTAGGAACCTGCTATACATTTTATGTAAATCATCAGAGTGTATCAAATTCCACTCATAATTTGAAAAATAGTTATTAAGATTATGGTAATCTGCCTTATCAAAATTATACTCAAAGATGTCCACTTCGTTACAGTGAGAATGAAATTCGTAAACAGAGATGGAAAGATTAACAGCTTTATGATGAAAATCAATAGGCGTTAAAGGAGTACTTATTTCATTAACTTCAAATTTTAAATCATTACTTATAAATATTAGATCTAACAATTTACCAAATATATTTGTTACAAAATTCGATTGAATTAAATCTATCCCTACCAAATTATCTACCACGAAACATTTTATTTCAGATGTGACATCCTTTGGAATTAACATTGCATCAATATTTTAATAACGCGCCGAAGAACGTTGATCCAACGACTAGCCGTGGGTCATCCGCAATAACAATTTTTAGTTAATCATGCGAATCGTCTGAAGAGAGCATGTAAGCTCAATAAATGTTTTTTTTTATTACTTTTAATTAATTTAATAAAAATTTTTAGTTTTTGAATTTTATATTCTTATATATTTTCCCTATAATAATAGTAATCAAGTGTTTCTTCAAATGTATTTAATAATTTTTTAAGGTTGGAATGTACATACCTACTAGCAGTGTTGGGCGTAATCTGATTGCAGTGTAATTTAATTAATAATTCCATTACAGTTTAGTCAAATTACAAAGTAATCTAATTAAATTGTATTTGATTACATTTCAATCAGATTACTTTGAGAGAATATGTAATATATCAAATGTGTAATCTGTTACAATATAATTCGATTATTTTGTAATCTAATTACATTGTAACAGATTACTTTGTAGATTACTTAAAAGTAATTAATAATATAATGAAATGAATTGAAAGAAAATAGTATTGTTCTCGTACGAAATTAGTTTTAGGGAGTTTTATGAAGAATTAGAATACAAATATCTTAAATGTCTTAAATGTAATTAACATGTAGTGGGATTAACTTGTAATCGATTAATGTGTAATCAGATTAACTTGTAATTACATTACACGTTAATCGATTACATTATGTAATTATGGAAATGGATTATATTAGTAATCTGATACAAAGTAATCTGATTACAGATTACATGGTTAATTGTAATTGTTAATCATGAATCAGATTACATTTTGCCCAACACTGCCTACTAGTACATACTATATATTTTGTATTTTTATATTTAATTAAACAAAAAATTGCTTTTATTATAAAATCATTTTATTCTAATAAAGAATTAAAATCTAATTTTCACAATCTTTATTTTTTAAATCTCTAATAAATGCTCTAATATTTTTTAATTATGTAAATTGGTATATTAGCAGTATTTTTTCTATCAGGATATTTAATTTTCCCATATAACGTTGTTTCGGTTAACGTCGCATTTTCCTGGAACCATTTAACAACGTAAACCGGGGTATGACGTTTTTGTGCATAAATCTTGCAAATTGTAGAAAAAAGCCAATTTTATCTAATTATTAGTGGTTCAATATTAAGCATTGAACCTAGCATTCCTTTTTTGAAATTTACCATTATTCGTTTGTCACGCAACTTTTCTTCGATCGGCAAAGATTTTAACTTTGTTTTTTTTTTTCTGTTGAGTGAGAAAAATTCAATTTGAGCCACACGTATGTATGTACCTACTATATTGAGTGCAGAAACTATTTACAAACAGAAAACTCTATCTTGCTCTACTTGCGGCTCTCGGTTCTCAGTGGGACATTAATTTAATTATTTTGGTTATTTGCATTAGCAAAAAGTCAACTTTGAATGCCCATGGGGGCTGGTTTGAAGCCATTTGCCTGAGCCGGTTCGAATACCCAATCCGGCCGAGTCCATAAATCACTTCTATATGTCAGTGGATATCTTTAAGATAGCAGTTTCACAACTGTGGTTCGTCCTAAATTCAAATTGCTAGAAAGCATAGTATGCTAATTGGTCAAAAATTAGCTAGAGATTCATTCTGCAGAAGACTTCTTCGGAATTGGAAGAATATTAGAAACTTTTCAATCAGATTTTATTGAATTAAAGGCCACCGAAATAAGTTCATCCATGTTAATGCACCGGAAAGAAAATAAATTATTGGAACCATTATTTTTGGAGAAAATTCTACATCTACTGGAGGAGGAGTAGTACGTTTTTTCCACTTTTTTTTTCAAAGTAAATTAAAAACTTCAAAAATAATTAAAAACCGGCGGCGAGCTATCAAAACTGAAACTTTCGTTGACGAATTGAAGAAGAAAAGTGATGTCAAAAATTTCTCTCTCAATTTTCAAGTATGCGAACGCTTTCGGGTAAATAATAATAATAATAATAAATTTATTAACGGCCAATGTACAAAGATTACAATATCTTATATATGTACTTCTAATTTTATGCAATGGTCCCTGGTTCAAAATAAAAACTAACTAAAACACATTAAGGTAACGAAATAATTATTAATAAAAGTAAGAATAAGTAATAAACAAATAAATAAAATAATAAAATAAAATAAAATAATGTAAAACAAGTTGTAAAAAAATATACGAATATATACATAAAAACAAACCGAAACATACCACCATAAAAAAATAAATAAAAGCGAAAAAAAAAAAAAAAAATTTAATTAAAGTTAATGAAGATAAAAAAAAAAAAAAAAAATTAAACCTTATAAGAAATAAATAATAAAATAAATAAAACAAGAAAACTAACAACTATAAAAAGTAAGTGCCATTTACGCTCCCAAAAACCTAAATCTTTTAGTAATGAAGAAAAATTCTTGATAGAGCCCATTCTCTGCATATTGGCAGGAAGACAGTTCCACTTTCGTATTGCCTGAACAAAGTAAGAGCGCTCACCGTATTGAGAGGAAAACCGAGGGGCTAGAAGCTGACAACCCCTTTCCGAATGCAAGAAGTGCAATCGCTCATACAAATACTCCGGAAGCTTGCTATATATCAGTTTGTGCAGAAGAATGAGTTCACGGCGGCCTAAATACGTTTTTAGAGGAGTGCCCAGCAGTGGTAATGCGTACTGAGACACATAAGCATTCCAAGGAAGTCTATAAGCATAGCGTATTACATTATTGAAAGCAACATCTAACTTTCTCTGGCACCGAGCATCAAGTTTACTAAAGATGGTACTACAATAAACAAACATTGGAATAATTAGCGTTTTAGCCAACTTCAAACGAGTGTCCATAGAAAGACAAGCAGTCGTTATTCAAAGTTGTCGTAAAGTGCCATAGATTTTCTCTATTAAATTTGAAATGTGACTGCAGCATTTCAAATCAGCACTGAAATAAACTTCAAGATTCCTGACGCAGTCAACGTACTCAAGAACGGAATTATTTAATAAAATCGGAGGGAGCTCCGATTTATCAATCCGGTTCCTATATGTATATAGCTAGGCAGTGTGACTTAGTTGGATTTAACGAAAGTTGATTTAGCAGTGACCAGTGATATATGCTACTAAGATCTTCATTAATGCGACAAATACAATCCTCCATCAAACCTATTGGTCTACTCAAATATATCTGGACGTCATCCGCGTAAAGGTGAATAGAGGAATTAGTAACAACATTCGGTAAATCATTTAAATATAAGGTGAAAAGTAGAGGGCCAATAATGGAACCTTGTGGAACACCAGAGCGAAGATATATAAGATCAGAACAAAGTTCTTTTACTTTTACCATCTGTGATCGATTGCGTAAATAATCAGCAACAAGCTGAATGGCGGAGGATGAAAAGCCCAATTGATTTTTCAACTTCCAAAGCAGTCTTGGATGGTTTACAGAATCAAATGCCTTGGTAAAATCAAGAAGAACAAGTACTGTCATCTGGTCCTTATCGAGAGCTTCACAAATATCTGCAGATACCCTCAGAAGTGCAGTCTCGCAACTATGCCCATGTCGATAACCAGACTGCCACATTGTCCAAGTCTTCTGCTCGTTGATAAATTTGATTATTTGTTGGGACATAATTTTTTCTAAAACTTTAGCAAGGAAACTAAGCATGCTAATTGGTCTAAAGTCACTGGGATTGGATGCAGAGGGCATTTTAGGAATAGGTGTTACATGTGCTTTCTTCCACTGAGTTGGAAATTGGGACGTGGTTAAGCAAAAATTATAAATATGAACAAGTGGTATCAATATGTATGGAGCAAGCACTTTCACAAAATCAGGTGGAAGTGAGTCTGGACCAGGACCTGTGGATTTAATAGAGAATATCACCGAAAGAACCTCAGAGCCATCCATACATGCAAAGGCAAAATCTTCCACAGCATCGCCAATACTACCAATACTACTTACAAAAAGTTTTACAAGTTTGTACATTCAAGGTAACAAGCGAATAGACCTTTGTTATGGGGCAGCTATTTCAGTATGAGAACTACTGATCGAGGTAAAAATTCCATTCAATTCATCAGGTTAGAAACTACAGTCGTTCTTCTTCCTTACCATATATCCCGATTTGCCGACCACAACTTTTTTGAATCAATTATTCAATTATTATTAATTTTGGAACTATGTATAATACTATTGTTTCCTTTCATCAAGCGTTATTGTAATTTCGTTGGAGTATAAGTCCAAGTTCGTGGCAGTGAATTTTTCTGTAAGAAATTCATATTGTTTAGAGCTCAAGATGGTGAGTGTTTGGAGTAAGAATTGATTATACATAAATAAGTTTATAAAATACAAGGGTGATATGGACTGATTAAGGAGAGATTGAGCTTTAAGGACTTGTCGATCTTGGTCAACTAAATAGGTTCATTGGTGACGCTAAATTTATTAGACTCCAATACCTATACTCCCTTTATACAACGAAAATAATTATTTCATCAAACCATCAAATCTGGCGATCATTAATAATATAGAGTAGAATCTTGTTGAGTGAAAGGTTTCAACAACCTCAATATATTTCTGTGTGAATGTGTATAGAGCCTCATTTGTCAAAAAAAAAAAAAGAAGAAAAAAAAACAAAAACTGAGGTCAGATGTGCTCATAATAAGCAATACACGACAAATACACGAAAACGCATCCGGCATATAGATCAATTCCAAATTCGAATAATTTTATAGGTACCTACTTAAAGTCCAATCAATGAACTCTCTTTTCTAGGAAAGCAAAAAGCAAACTCTTATAGGTACTATGATCACATTCCAACAAGTCTTAAATACATACATAATCATATATTGTATATATGTATGTGCATACTTCATACATACTTATACAAAAAAAAAACAAAAAAAAAAAAGATACTCGAATTAGCCCACCTTCGCAAAAAAAAAAAAAAAATTTTATACATATTATCTCCGGACTCTGGCTGTAAATTGATTCGAAACAAGCTGCTAATAGCTTCGCTACTCTTTTAAAATTTGCACGCATTAAAATGAATTCGCAATTCTTTCATTTTTCACTCCCCGCTACCCTTCATTTTCGGTATATTAATCAAGAGATGTACACAATGCACGCGTAGCATTACATCACGCCTCTTGAATTTTAATGGAAGATTCTTCAATCGTGTTCCATTTCAAGAATACTAAGTGGCCAATATTTTTTGTTTTGCATATTTTTAACTGAGGGTGATACAATTTCTTGTTTGAAAATTTGTGTTCATTTTGCTCCAATATATACGAGACTCTTCTGGCCTGGGTATAAGTCTGAAAATGTTAAATGTTTTGAGTCACCCCTTGATTATGTTGTACACCACAATTTTATTTTTTAGTGAAAATAATAATTAAATGTAGAAAAAAAAAAGTAAGCTAAAAATTAAAAAGAAAAAGGTCATTATAGAAAGTGATGAATGTCTAGATTTATACGTTTTTCTTAATAAATCGTAATAAAAAATGTAAATATTTCTAGTGATTTCTTTGTATTAAAATGACGATTAATGGCGCGCCGAATAAATAAATTCGAGGATATTATTTTCCGCCTACACTCTACTACTATTTGTCTGTCTTTTATTCAAAACTATCTAAAAATGTCTGAATACATTTTATTTAACTGCCTGAAATAGGATGCTTCGAAAAACTGTAAAAAGCTTATATGAGAAAAAAAGAAAAAGTCAATATCTCTTGATGCTTACACAAAAGGTCAAAGCTAATAAAAAAAAAAAAAATAATAGAAATACAAAAAAAAAATAAAGCGAATAAAGTGGCTCGCAAACGCATAGAACAAAAAACAAAAAAAGCTCGTCTGGTCCAACTAAGACTTCTCGCCGAATATTATCATTTGAATTTGGTGGATTCACCTAGATCGTGAAACTTTTTCATTCAGACCGGTTAACAAAAAAGTTCGCGATCATAATTATTAGACGAAGAAGACGCCCGCTTCCCAGCCAGAAGACCAACAGCCGGCCGGGCTGGTTGTGTGAAGTCTCAGGAAAGAAGATGAAGGCGCTCCACCACTTCATGCAGGAAGTCTCAGTCTAAAAACTGCTGATCGCAAAAAGAGTTTCACACAAGTCGAAATTAGCAATTATACACGACGACGCATAATGCTCGCAGCAACAACAAAAAAAAAGAAGTTGTGCAGCGCAACAGCGCGCGTATTTCCCAGTTCTCTGCCAAAGACGAGTTTCTTAATTGTTTTTTTTTTTTTGGTTTTTGGTTTTTTTTTTCGATGCCCGCCAAATTGTTTTTTTTTTTTTCTTGTCAAAAGCTAACACAATCTCAAACGCACTGATGCTGGTTAGCTTGGACTGACTGACATAGAATGGCATGGACAGTTGGAACTTTGTGGTTTTAGTTTGGTTACAGTTGACGAGTTCTCTGTTCTTTTTGTACTTTTTGTTTTAGTTTTTTTTTATTTTTTACTTTTTTTTTGCTACTAATCAGTAAAAAGTTTCGTGCAGTGTTTTTTTTTATAAAGCGCTTTGAAAGTTTTTTTTTTTTTTTTTACAATTTTGAGATATTTGAAACTGCCTAGTTTTTAGATATTTTAAAGCTAAAATAACATGGGTCAACCGAAAGAAAGTGGTAGCAAGCTATCCAGAAAGTTGGCTTTGCGTACCTACTAAGCAAAATGAAATATGTATGTAGTTTCGAATTTGGCGATACCTATATCAGTCTCGAGTTAATGTGTAGGTATTAGACATTTTGTGAATACCAATGTCAAGATAAATGTATATTTGTGATAATAATTCTACTGATTGAGACATAATCCAAAAAGAATTGGACTGTTGTTTAGCTCTGTATATACATAGATATTTGCTTTATGAGGCGGTCTTATAATTTGAAATGTAATAATTTATACCTCTAATGCCCTTTGCAATTAAATAGATCTAAAGATCAATCTGATCTGTAAAAAAATTGCAAGATCTTGTACTATTTCCATCCTCTTGCCAGGCTGATCAATACTGATCTGTGGTAGATTAGTTTAAAGTTGCGGTTACCAGTGTAACGACCTGAAAGTTTCTCTTATAGACGTCAAAGTAATCACACTCATTAGACATTGCTTGAAGTAATTATTTATTATTTCTACCAAATATAAGTACTACGATTACTATTTTTTTTACGTCACAAAAAAGGAGTATACAGAGATATATATGGACACACAGGGTGTCTCAGTTAACTGTAACCATTTTGCAAAGGATGATTGTTTTTTTTTTTTTTATATATTATTAAAACAAACTCTGGGAATACGCTATGATGGAAAACATAGCATGGCAAGAAGGAAATAGTGAAAGGATTAGAGGATATGAGGAGTGTGACGGAGGTGCCGATATATGTCAACTTTTAAACTTCCGCAGATTGTATGGCGGAGGAAAGACAGAATATGGTAAGCTGATCCATATTTGCACAGTTCGGGATAAAAAAAAGCATTACGAAATTTTACTGTACTGCCGAAAGTAATTTGAAGGGTAAATGGATACGCGCGGTTTGTAGCGTGAGTATTATATGCAGGAATGATTCTATAAGAGATCTACTAGAGACAAGAGATTTCATCACAACATTGGCCTTGCATGTAGCGATAAAGGAGGAAAATGTATCCAATATTGTGGTATTCGAGTGAATCGATATGACAATTTATTGCTACAGTGCCAATGAGCTTGAAGGCTCTCTTCTGGATAATGTATAATGAAATTAAAGCTATGCGACCACCTATTGAAATGAACTTGTATTCCAATCTAGGTCTGATATAGGACTTGTAGAGGAGCGCTAGATTTGATGGGCTCAAATATTTCTTACAGCTTTTCAGAAATCCTGGACATTTCGATGCATCTTTGGCAACTGAGAAGATGTGATCAGTCCAGCTTAACTTACTGGAAATGTTAATGCCAAGAATGCATAAAGATGGTGTATCGCAGATCAGTGCTCCATCAAAAGAAACGGGAGTGGATAAATTATGATCTTCTTTTAATGAGATGGGACAACTTTGTGACTTAGATGTATGGAATTCGATGCGATTTGCTTTTCCCCAAGCGAGGATATTGGCAAGATCGTTGTTATTCAATGATCTAATCATGCAATCTCTTTGAACACATACGGCATTTCCCCTGGAGTCAGCAAGAGTGTCAAAGGAATAAGCGAAATCAACGATACTGTCATAAGCGAAATTATGAATAGGATTGCAAGTAAGGGAAATCAGATCATTAATGAGAATTAAAAAGAGAGTTGAGGAGATAACAGGTTCCTGGGTCACACCGGAATTTATGAGATGAGGTTCAGATGTAACGACATCTAATACAACACATATTTGGCGACTAGATAGGAAAGTTTCAATCCATAATAGTAGATAGAGGCCATGTGCTTTAAGTTTGACTAAAAGGGGCTGGATGCCAGACTCTATTAAAGGACTTTGAAATATTCAGGGCAATGATTTTAGACTCACCAAAATTCTGAAGACTACGGCTCCAACGTTCCGTAAGAAAAGTCGGCAAGTCTCCAGATAAGCATTCAGCTCGGAAACCATGTTGGCGATCGTTGATGATTCTAAATACTTCATTAATTTGGAATTAATGATAGATTCAAAATCCTTTAAGAGAATTGAAGTGATTTCAATTGGTCGATAATTTGAGGGTCTTGTCAGCTTTGGCCGAAGTGCCATTGTTTAACACCAGTCTCGACCTATGTTTTGGGCGTCCTGCATTAGATCAGAGACTGTAATAATGACCAGGTCAGATGCATAACCCTGATTATCATAGTCAAAGTTGATCAGGTTCTATAGGAGAGTATCGACAACCAGCATCCATAGTAGACGGGATAAAACTCCACCTATCTCCTATGGGGACATTTTTTGGCGACCACTACTGTAATCAAGTCCTCCCTCAGGTTAGTTGTGATTCTCCAGATTTCAAGTAAAGAGCGTTCGATTTCTGTTTTTGTAGCTACATCCTCAATAGCTTCAAATGAGGTGTTGTCATTGGGGTGTACTTTGGGGATAATTACAGGTAGGAGGATTTTGATGAAATAGGAAGAATTATAGTTTTTAAGTGCAAAAAAGTGATTCAGCTTGATCTCGATTTTGAAAAAACTCATTTATGGGGTTGAATTACCAAATTGATTTTAACAAAGTAATTTCCTGTGAACAAGTATTCATTCCTGAAATTGAAATTCATTGAAAACTATTTCTAGAAATTTACAAAATTCAAAAATAACAAGTAAAAAAGCTAGAATTGGTCTAAGACCAATTCTTATGATACCCTAGATGAATGCCCGTATTAAATTTCGTGTGGTCACCGATCTATTCAAGTATTGATTTTGAAGTTGTTTTTCGCATATATTTCTAGAACAGTTTGCCGCACAGAAAAAATGGTTATAACCAATTTTATAGGATTTCGTATTCTGCAGAAGTTTTTAGTACAATAAAAATGTCTTGGACTGATCGTTTTCAAAGTATACGTAAAAAACCGAATTTTTTATATGGCAACACCAAGAAGGATTTAGTCCATTTTTGACTTTTTATTTGATAATGTAGTAAAAACATCATGTACGAAATTTCAGCTCTCTACGTCGATGTGTTCTCAGGCAGTGTCCAAATATATAGCGGAAAACGAGATTTTTATATGGCAACCCCACGAGGGAGTTGCCCGATTTGTCTCATTTTTGAACTTAATTTTACTTTTTTTTTTTAAAGTCCGTGTACAAAATTTCAGCTCTCCAGGTATACGCGTTCTCGAGTTAACGTGCGCACAGACGGACGGACGAACGGACGGACAGACGGAGGGACGGACGGACGGACATGCAAAAATCGAAATAACTTTTAATATTATGAATGGGTGTCCAATCCACTTTGCTCTACCATCATTATTTCTAGGTGTTACAAACGGAATGACAAACTTAGTATACCCTTTAGATTTCATCTAGGGTATAAAAAGTCTACAGGGCATGTACATATATGTACTACTCAAGCAGCAATGTAATTTTCAAAACGGTATTAATTTACATAAAAAAATATTGATATTAATTTCATTATAGCATTACACAGTGAGATTATGCCTTTTGAAAACAAGCACCACAAGGTCTAAGTTAAGTATTAAGAACTTACAATTATTAAGACTCGCAAAAAAAAATCGGAGCAGTCTACTTTTCATTAGATACTTTGATTTATCAGTATTCAATTTGAGGTCATTAAATGTCGTCCAAAAAACTCAACATTTTTATATACAAATATTTATATGAAAAGTTCATCCACAGACAAACCAATTGTCCTTGAAATTATTAGCTATGCTTCGTTATAATTATTAATAACATTAAATAAAGTATATAGGAACAAGAAAAATAATATAGGACTTAGAGCTGAGCCCTGCGGGATGCCAACCAAAATGCATACACATATTCTACAGATTGGATTCTATAACTGAAAAAGTTTTACACATAAGCGACGATCATCATAGGCTTTAGAACGATCAAATAAAAGTAAAAACGTAATAAAATCCATGTCAATTGTTTCTCAAGTTATCCTTTGAAATTTTGAGTATGCTTAGCTCTAAATGCTAACTGACAGCAATTCATGCAGTTCAGTAATTTGTGTGGACATTATAATTTCGATAAGATACTTATTAGTATTACATGAATGAACTAATGATTAACTCTACTTCAGATATTAAAATTTAAATTACCATTAATAAATATCTATTCATAATTAAAAGAAATCGTTCATGTTTCATTTCATTAGTGCCAGTTTTTCATACTAATAGCTCGATTTTATTAAATTAATTTTAAATATTTTTATAAGCTTGAACTTATTCTGATCAACTCTATATGCACTACCTGTAAATATTTAGTTAATGGCCCCATCGGATAATAAATACACAACCAAGAAGGATTTCAATTAGTAGTGGAGCGATGGAGTTTTGGAAAGGGAAGAGATAGAGATGTAGGCCAATGTTGATTAATTTTGGAAATTGAACATTATAATCGTCAGCTCTTAATGACTTATTTAAGTTGGAATAAAAAATCAAATTTAATACCTGATAATAAAAATGAAAATTTATTAATAAGAAAATGTAAAGTCGTCGGCATTTCAGAGAGGATTCTGACTTATATCAGCAGGTAAAAATGATGCGCTACATGTATTACAAGGAGTTGTGAAAATCTTGCAGTTGACAGAATTCAATTTCTCAGTTATTATTTATTTGGTGCTTAGTAATGTCCTTGAAGAGTTAGAAAGACTAGTTCAAAGATTATTAAGACTAAAAACTTGTTGTTGACAATTTTCAAATGGAGGAAAGTTTGGAAATCATAAAATAACGACTAAAATATAGTTGTAAAATGTCAAATTGAGGCAAGTGTGAATTTACACAAAATTGGTAAATTATACAAACAAATTTACTCTATTCAAATGAATTAATTTCATGATAATTAACACCACGAATGTAACACTTTACATGCAGTGCTACACTGAAATTGTTCCAGTGAACTGAACTGTGAGAAAAAGTGTACGTCAAAATGACCCTGGTGCTACTACACTCGAAAAATCAGCGGATCAGGTCTTAGTGAGGCAGATTTTTCAGCTCATCCACACATAGAAGGACAGACCCTAGAGTATCCAGCCTGCACCGGGCGAAGGCCGGACACGCACACAAAAAGTGTTCGGTTATCTCGTACTCTCCCTCCATGCAGTACAGACACTCAGGGCTGACAACAACTCCCATCCTTGTTAGATGAGCGTGAAGTGAGCTGCGGCCGGCGATGATGCCAACCACAGTTCTACATTGTTTCCTTCCCAGCCCCATGAGAAAATTGGAGATATTCCTATTGGGCACATCAAGAAACAGTTTTGTACACATGCAAGTACTCAGGTTCGCCAATCTCTGCTGATGCTTCCTAGGAACATCCGTTTTGATGAGAGACCCGACACTCGAAGTGGCAACGTCTACGGCGGGTTCCGGTTCGAAGAACGGGGAATCAGAGCCAAATCTAGCTAAAAGGTCAGCCCTTTAATTCCCCATGATCCCCATGTGATCAGGAACCCACAGAAGGGACACCTTGTTGAGGATCCACAACTTATCTATAGTAACATAGATGTTATCCGAGAGCCATTCAGCGCCATCAAGGCTGCCTGACTATCCGAATGGATAGCAATTTTCTTCCCCTTGATTTGAATATCAAGGGCTAACTTCGCTACCATTTATATGGCGAAGAATTCAGCCTGAAAGACAGTGGTGTGTCTACCAAGTGAGTGAGTACTCCATTAAAATATCAGGCTCAGGAAAGTAGGCACTCGCCCAAGCTCCCTCATTAGTGAGAGAGCCGTCGGTGGAAATCGAGCGGACCAGAGAAGGCTCATTAAGGCACTTCCTTCAGTCTACGATTTCTTTCAGGAAAGCTCACAGAGAAACGACGGCCGAAATGAAGCTCAGGTACCATCGCATCAGGTGGCATACTGGCCAGAGGGTTTTCCAAGTCCGCCCCATTCGCCAGAGAGCAATGAGAAGAGCAAGTCCAGCCATCCTCACAACATCCTCATGAGCGCGATCTGCACACAGCCTTTATGGCATCTGCCTGAATGTCAAGATCCAGGGGTGGCAGATTAAGTAGGACCTCAAGAGCGAGCAGCAGTAGCCTAGCATGGAGCCCGTAGTCTCCAAGCAGGCAAGCCTTTGCAGGTCCACCAACTTCGGGATCGCAGTCCCCACAAGCGTCCTCGGCCGCCATACACAGGAGGCATATGTAAGAATGGGTTTAATGATCGAGGTGTACATCCAGTGCACAATCCTCGGTCTCATACCCCATGTGCAGCCAAAGGTTTTCCTCTACGTGCAATCTCCATGTCATCTTCGAGTCGAGGAAGACTCCAAGGTGCTTGACATGACGAGAGAGTTGCAGAGTGTGTCTAAAAAGCTTTGGAAGAACAAAGTACCCAAGCTTACTTTTGTCCTTACTAGAGTTACATTTCAGGTAAGTGCATTTAAGATAAGTACGCACATAATCTAACTAACGCAAGAATATTTTCTACCGCATTTAAATTGTTTTTTTTTTACAATATTTTGATAAAAAATGAATTTTGAAAAACATTGACTCAAGATAAATTATGTTCCCTCAGTCTCATGTGCATAGTAAGTGACAAAAACTACGCAGTTTATCATTTAATGATGTCATCAGTGACTTTGCTCTGGCAAAGGTAAGAAAGAAAATATTTTAATTTAATGTGTGCCTTTTAAAAGAATTTTTGATTCTTAACACCAGAGTTTGCATTTTTAAGTTTGTTATGAATAAAAATGATTTTAAGTTAAAAATTTATTATTTCAATATCTATAAATAAGTGGAGGAAATAGCTGTAAAGCCGTCAGAATTCGATATCAACCCTTTTAAAGAAAAATAAATTCCTGTGTCGTATAATAATTTTATATTTTAGTAATTTAATATATTTCCATTCAAAAATAAAAAAAAAATGCACCTTAATTATCAAGAAAAAGAAAAACAATAAAAATCAGTTCAGTTTTAAAAGAAATAGCCATTCTAATAATTAATTAATTAATAATTTATGTGTATCAGTCTGAATGTATTTTTTTTTTTTAGTTTAATAATTGGTACTGCCACCTTTGTTGAAAATGACTGCAAAAATGCGGTCCGGCATGGCATTTATCAATCCCTGAAGGGTTTCGATGGAAATGGCGCTCCAAGCTTCTTGAATTGCTGCTTTTAATTCTAAAACGTTGTTGAATTAACGATCCTCTGCTCGTAAGTCAGGACTGCAAGCAAGCCATTCCAAAACCTCAATGTTCCGATCCGTTAGCCAGTCTAAGGTGTGATGCGAACGATGGATTGGTGCATTATCCTGTTGGAAGATGAACTGTTCTTCCATAACGTCTTCGGAAAAGGTAATTAACACTTCATCCAGGAGATTAGTGTAGTTTTCGAAGTTCATCTTCGATGAAATGCTACAAATTAGGGTTTTCCCTTTATAACAAAATGCTGCTCACGTCATTACTGTACCGCCACCGAAATACCTACTTAAGCTAACTTCCTTATCTCGTCTCAAGTAAAACTGGAAGCCGTCTGGGCCGTCCAAATTAAATTTTTTTTCATCGCTAAAAGCTACATTACGCCATTCCACCTTCCATGACATGTACTTTCTTGCGAACATTAAACGTGCTTGCTTATGCCTCTCAGTTAGCCGCCTTGGTTTGGCCAATCTTTTTGCCCACTTAAGGAATTGTGAATCATGTATAATTTGACGAACTCGTCTATTGGTTACAGGCAAACCTAATTCACTTTTAATTTTCGACGCAACCAGTTTTTCCTTCGCCGCTTTTTGAACGATCACATTTTTTAACCTTTTAGTTATCTCAGGTTTTGGTCCTGGATGCTTTTTTTGCCCATATTGACTTCCCAATTTTTCGGTTTCACATTCCCAATTTGGACAGAACTTCAATTTTTGCAATTTCTTTTTCTGAAAGTTTCGGTCATTTAGGCATAATGGTTTTTGTTATTTTAAAACTTAGTAATTAACATGTTAAAACAATTTCTGTTACAATTTTACTCGCTAATCTAAAAACCCGGCACTGGCTTTATTACTATTTCCCTCGAATTACGACATTCAACTGAATTTTTCCTCCAATTTTTACAGTTTATTATAATGAGTATTATGACGCAGAAATGAGTGCAAATATGATTCAGAAACTGTGAACACGAAAATTCAGATTCGTAGAACGATTAAAATGATTTTTCGGAGTAAATATGTAGTTTGGTGGCTTTATAGTTATTTCCTCCACTGTACTATTATTAGGTAAGTATACATATCGTAACTACAAAAATATTGATGAACATCGTTTATTTGATGAATGCGTGCATTTGCCGTGGAATGAAATCTTTTGGTGCGAATCATTCGACGGTCAAGTAGAAACTTTCTCATCCCTTATTAACTACCTCTTCGAAAAATTTGTCCCAATAAAAAGAAAATATATACCCATTGATGGTTGTCCCTGGTTCTCGCCAAGAGTTCGATCTCTCATTGCCGAACGTGAATATTTATATCATCGCTATAGGCGGCTGCGGACTGATGAAGCACGATCTCTATACACAGCTGCTCGAAATAGGGCGACCGCGGAAGTTCGACGAGCAAAGCGCCAATATTTCAGCTCCAAATTTAACCTAAATCTTAGTCCAAAGACGCTGTGGCGAAATTTAAGACAAGCTGGGGCCGTCAAAGGCAGTGTAATTATAATTCTAAAATTGATCTCGACCCTGAAGAACTAAATATATTCTTTATGTACATCATTCAATACTAAGCCCACTGAGCTAAGTAATTCCACTCCCAGCATAGGTCATTCAACAAGATCTTTGTCTGTGTCCAATAATAATGGCAATACCTTTTCTTTTAGAGGAGTCGATTATAGCGAACTTCTCGCTGCTATATCCTCAATCAAATTTGAAGCTACTGGACCTGATAACTTACCACCACGGTTCACTAAGCTTTTGTTACCATTTATCGGAAAGTATATGCTACATATAATGAATTCGTGTTTGACGTCATCGTCTTTTCCCAGTGCTTGGAAGTTTGCAATCGTCACGCCCATTCCGAAAAAATCCTCACCGGAATCTGTAGCGGATTTTCGCCCAATCAGTATTTTGTGCTTTATATCCAAAGTATTTGAAAAGCTTATGTATAAACAGATATTTGAATATCTCGACCGGAGTGATTTTCTGACGCGTTGGGAATCGGGATTCCGGCGATTTCACAGCTGTGAGACAGCTGTGTTGAAAGTAACTTCTGACATAAGAAGCGCTCTAGACCGAGACCATTTTATGGTCCTAGTACTTCCAGATTTCTCTAAGGCTTTTGATAGCGTGAATCACGGTATCCTCCTCGATAAACTAGCTAACTCATTCAATTTTAGCAACTCAGCCGTTGCTTTAATTAACAACTTTCTGACCGATCGTAAACAGCGAGTCAAAGCCAACGAAGTATTGTCTACTACACTACCACTAATAAGTGGGGTCCCTCAAGGTTCTATATTGGGTCCTTTGCTCCTCACTCTGTTTGTAAATGACTTCGACAATGTCAGGTGCAGGATGTGAATATCCATTTATATGCTGACGATGTCCAGTTATATCTCAATAGACCTACTGGGCTCTTAGAGGACTGCATTGATCGAATGAACTGTGATCTTAACAGATTCAATGTCTGGTCGAGGAATAGTCAGTTGGTTTTAAATCCTATCAAGTCTCACTGTATTTATTTCTACAATCAAAAATTGAATCCTTCTGAAATACCACCTGTAGTTTTAAACAACGTTTCGCTGCCTATGCTAAATAAAGTCACTACTCTTGGTATTATTTTAAATAGCGAAATGAAGTGTTGCGACTACGTTAACAGCATTATCAGAAAAATTTATGCAGAACTGCGTAGTCTCTGGCTCTCAGCGAGTATCCTGTCTACTGAAAATCGCCTCAGATTAATTAAAACTTTAATTGTGCCTCACATCACTTATGGCAGTGTTATTTTTCCGAAACTGGATAGTTGCTGTGCTCATAAGATGGAAGTAGCTTTTAACGACTGCATCCGCTTTGTTTATAGACTTCGCAGGTTTGACCATGTCTCACCATTTAGATCTCGAGTTCTTGGCTGTCCGCTGTTTCCCTACTTGCATTACAGTATCACGGCGTAATAGGAATATATTGCTTCCATCTTTCTATAAATCTTACATGGAGGGTTCTTATCTTGTCCAAATTGCCCGTCTATAGAATAACCTTCTCTTGGATATCCAAACTGCAGACACTGTCGGAGTATTTAAGCGGCACATGGAAATACTTGTAGTATAATATTTATTACTCCTTTGCTATTATGAATTATACTCATGATCTCCACAGCAGAATTTACGGTAAATTTTTAAATTTAGCTCTGAAAGCCCTTATTATATTTAATTTTTTTTTTTTAACTTGTTTCATAATTTAGAAAAATTGTTTCTGAATATTTCTTTCTTCTGTTAACTTTGAAAACTCGATCTATAGCACCTTTAAATCTAATGTACGAAAAAAGATTATTAATTCTTGTGTACAGTATTCCTAAATAAATATTTCTATTTCTATTCTATTTCTATTACTTCTTAATTGTATTTCAGGTTTCATATTTGGCATTGACATATGATAGCTGGACTTATAAAGGGCCCCATATTTTAAAGAGCTTACAGCCTTTTCAAGTCTAAATGCGGCCCTGAGTAAAACGTTGGCTATTTTCCAAGCAGTGCTGGGAATTATTCGAAAAAATTTTCAATCAAATAACGATTTTTTTAAAAAATCAAATAAAAAATTATTCGGATAAATTTTTATTTGAGTATCAATTTATTTTAAGTTATTCGCAAATAATTATTTGTTATTTGGTACAAATTATTTGAGTTTCAAATAATTATTTTTTATTCGATCGTGCGTTATTTGATAATCAAATAATTTCATTATTTGATGAATTATTTGTGATTTCTTATTATTGTGATGGTTATTATTTGAATTTCAAACAATTATTTGTCATTCGATTATGGATATATGCTTTCTGGTGTCCATTAGTTCCAATTTCAAATAAATAATTCTTGGCACAATCATTTCTTTCAGCAAGATGTCTCGTTGCTTAATTTAATTTAAAGTTTAAGAGAAATTCAATAATTTTGCTCAATTAAGTATTTGTGAAGCTTTAGAAGTAAATTAATTGGGTTTGATTACTCAGAATAATCTTAGAGTCAATTAAATAAAAAACAAGTGATTGTGTGCTTAAGACAATACGATTAAAGATTAAACTGAAAAAGTTACTGCAAGCCAGAGTAAGAAAGTATGCATACTAATTATTTAATACTTGAGTTGTGACGTCACAACATCACAACGCTATTGAAGAATTCAAAAAAATTATTTGGTAATAGTATTGGCAAATTACAATAAATAATATTATAGTAAAAAATATCAATATTTTTGAAAATTTATGATGATCTGGCAGCTAAAGCCACGATATTAAGCGGGTCTAAATGTGGCTCTTTAATTGCTGAGCATTTTGAAGAGCGGATTTTATTAAAAGCAAACGCATATTATTAGTGAAGTGAATTTAGTTAAAATATATTACAATCAAAACTAAAAAAACTTATCATCGTCTAAAAAGGTTTCTTTTTCAAAATTCCTAAATATGAAATCTATGTCTACTCAAGGGTCATAAGGATATAAACGTTAAATAACTGAATGACAAATAATTATTTGAAACTCAAATAATTTGCACCAAATAACAAATAATTATTTGCGAATAATTCTTCAAATAACGAATAATATTTGTAATCAAATAAATTTTTATTCGATTTTTCATTTTATTCGGTTTTTTATCTTTTATTTTTATTCGAATAATAAATGCCCATCTCTGTTTCCAAGTCATTGGAAAAAATACGATGCTAGACACGCATTAAAAGCATGCTGAAGGGACCTTATAATTTGAGAAATTTCGGCGATACTTGATCAGGACAAGATGTATAAGATTGGACAGAAAAAAATCGCCTTTATCACCTTTTCGCCATTCATACAACGAAAACTGCATTATCAGAATCAATCAAATGACGAGGCAACTATGATTGAAGATTATCACTATCAGGTGAATGATGAACTACAATTAAGTTATTAACAGAATTGGAGTTAAATTCAACGCTTTGAGCATCACCCCAATGAAGATTCTCTGAGTTTGTGGAGATTCATCAGCAATATTCCTATTTGAAGTTTGGCACTTAAATAATTACTTAGATTGCGACCGAATCCTTATGCTCTATTATTCCGGATTCAGAAAATTGGGAGATTAGGAAAAAAGAATCCCACCCGGTTTGCATATCTAAAGCTCATAAAATCATCTAAAAAGAAAATAAGCGTTAATTTTGCTTGAATTGTCTTAATTCACTTAATCAACTCAAAGTTGCGAAGTAATATGCAAAAATTAACATTTATAAAACCATCTTTTCGGCATTTTTTTTCTTCTTCTTTTTTTTTTTTAGTATTGGATTGCTTTTATGTCTTTATTATGAAAATTATAGACAGAATTATATAAAAAAAAAAAACTAATAATAATTTCTGGCACCTGTCCATATCGAAATTATGAACAAATCGGTTTTGAACAATAAATTCGCAACGAAATCGGTGTCGATTTATTTCTCCGTAAATAATTTGTCCGCTCTAATTACGCATTTCGACAAGGAGATGATTTGACTGACCACCATTAAATTAATTGTTGCCCCCAAACAGAGTCATTCCAGTTTTTTTTTTTTTTTTTCTTCATATATACATCACACAGCGCAAACGAATTTTTAGATGAACGCAATTATTTTGTATTTGGGATGCAATAACCGGTCAAATCGGATGTTATTAAAATAATACAAAAAAAAAAAAAAAAAAAAAATTAGAAGAAAATGAGAACCACATTGAAAGCTCAACTAACAAATTTCATTGTTTTTTTTCGTTCTCTTTTTATTTAATTCAATCTGAAGCTTAGCGCAAATTTTTGCGTTATTTCAATCCTCTAATCCGTCCAAAGACGAGAAGAGATAAAAAAAATAAAATAAAAAACAGAACCAAACATTTTACAGAAACACAGAGGGCAAAAATTTTTGCATGAAAAAGACTGTTTCGTGCTCAAGGCCAAAGATCCATTTATTTCAGGGCGAGATAGAGCGGAAAGGAAAGCTCCTGCTGCTGCTGCTGCTGCTAATATTCATGATGCGTTACCATGCGTTAATAGTAGGTATATAGCTAAAATCTGCGAAATATCTACACTTCACAGAAAAAATTATCGTTGTCGTCATCATGGTCATCATCATGCATCGCGCGCTCACGTTGAGCTTTTTACAGCAGCACCTTATACTTGTAGGCCATACGAACGCAGTTTTTTGTTTTTTTTTTTTTTTTGTTTTTAGCTAAGATAAGTCGACCATAGCGTCCACCTCGGGCTTAATGTGAATGCGCACAGCATAGGCCGATTGTTTGTGACACAGCCATAGAATATACGTGCGCACGCAGATCTAAGCTTATAAAAATTATTTCTATACTAAGGCGCCGGTAGCCGTAATACCTCTATACAATGGGAGGAGCATACTTTTTATATTTTTTTTTTATATTATCAAAAATTTGCAAATCCCATGCTAAAAGAATACATCCGCGTTCAGGGTCCGTAAGCTGGCCGTGCCCGTGATTGATGTGATTTCATATGCGGGCCAGCACTGCAAAAGTTTGACATTCTGAAAAACGAACTTGATCGCGATGCGATCCATTTGCCATTGTGGATCGTGTTCATATGAGTGTTTCTCTAAATTTTATTTATTTGAGTTTATTTTTTATTTTTTAGTTTTTTTTTTTGTCTCCCCCACTGCGTTCCCGTAGTGCATATATAAAATGAAAAGAAACTTCTTGGATTTAAGAATTTGTCTTCTACACGAATTGATCAAGTAAACGAAGATGGTGAAGATCACGTCCATTATTATGAAAATGTGTACAAATGCGCGCATAGTTAAGTAATTCATCGAAATAACGAATTATGGAGAATTCTTTAGGGACGTGTTATAAACAAACGATTCCTTTCCAATCTGTTGCCATTTCCTCAAACTTGCTTTATTCAATTTCTATAAAGAGTTTTTAATGAAGACCACTCAAAAATTATAATCTACTTCATGTGATCGTTTATGGTGCGATCCTTCAAAAAATTTCTGGATAAAAATTATAATTTAAATAGAATTTTTTTAATAGTTAAATTTAAGGCAATATTTAGTAAAAATGGGAGAATCAATTTTATAACCAAATGTTAGTGTGTCTCTTAACTAAAATTTTAGCTCTTAGGTTTTACAACTTACCTTAAACTAGAACACTCGCCAGTCGGGCGTCACCCGTCCAGCAATCCATAAGACAAATATTTTTTTGGCCGTGCTGCCAGAATGTGGATGACACGGCGAAATAAGTCGGAATTTTGAAGTTTTGTTTTATTTTCTTTCGATTATTCTCCTTTTTTTTTTATCTTATTCTTTGTTATTAATTCACCCCGAAACCTTGAATAAATTTTATAATAGCAATTTTCTCTTTCTTTTTTTTTTTAATTTTATTCTTCTTTCCTTATTCTCTTCTTCTTCTTTTCTTTTTATATGCTTTGATATTTAGATTTATTTAATTTATTTATTTATTTATTTTTCTTTTTTTTTGAACACTTGAATTTTTCTTTTCTTTTTATTTTTTTATATTTTTCTTAAATCAAGATCACACGAAGGATTTCATTTGAAAATTTTTATTTGATTTTAGTTTGTCCAAATTTTATGTTGATTATACATAAACCACCACTAAAACACATTCCGATGATGATGATATCATCAGTTAGACATCCTTCGGATTTTTCAAACTTCTTTTTTTTTTTTTTTTAGAGCTTTCAAGGTGTTACACTATTATACAATATGTTATACACCAATTTATTATCACTGTATTAATTAAAACGCATCCAATATATAAGTGTAAATACATACTACGTATGCATGTATGAATTTCCTTGATGTGTTTGATTATGAAGTATTTCTGGAAATGATAAAAAGAAAAATTTGAATTAATTATGTCTATTTGGATTGATATTGTTTAAAAAAATGTTTAATTTATAAATGTAGTTATTATATATGTATATATGTATTAAGTATAAATATTTAATGTATAAATGAACAGTTAAAAGGGGTACAAATAAATTAGTCAGTGTGGTTGGCAAGATGAAGATTATAAATTAAAATTTATAAAATAAAAATAAATAAAAACAAAAAATAAATTAATAAATTCGTCAAAAGATAGGTGGCTTATCACAATATTTAACCAATTTAAACAAATATCTTCGGGTCAATTCTGAACCTAATTTTAATTACTATTTTTTTTTACAAATATTAATGATTTCGAAATCTTCTTTCTTTAGCTAAACCTCTACGCAAACTATATATCACCTATCCTATTCGGCAGGAGTCTTTACTTCAGCATGGAAACTGGCACATGTTCAGCCAATATCCTAAAAAAGGAGTGGCAAGCAATCACATTATTAGCTCTCGCCAATACAGTTTTCGAGCTGGCCACTCTACTGGAGATTTACTAAAATTCCTTAACGAGCATTGGAATAAATGTCTCCAAAAAATTTTGGTGAATCTGAAATCATCGCAATAGATATCTCGAAGGCCTTCGATAGCATCTGGCATACTGCTCTTTTAGCTAAACCTCAGGCTTTAGGTCTAGACCGACCCTCTTTTATTAAAATGGATTGAAATTTTACTCTTCCGCTGTTCATTTTAAGTTATATTGAATGGTATTACTTCTGGCCGTTTTATAATCAATGCCGGTGTACCACAAGGTTCTGTGCTCTGCCCTACTCTCTTTCTCATTTTTATTAATGATCTGCTAGCTCTCACTTTCAATCATATTCATAGTTTTCTAGACGACAGCACTCTTGATTTCGTGTACTTGTTCGACTCTATAGCAGATTTCCCTGGAAAGCCACTTATTTAATGCACTAAACCATGACTTTATAATAATACTCGATTGGGGCAGAGCGAATCGGGTCTTGTTTAAGACTTCCAAAACGCAATGTAGTCTATTATCAATCAAACATACTCCAACACCCGCTCGACCCATTTCCATTGAAGGGAAGATATCGTGAACTTGCCAACTCTTAATATCCAACGATCTTAGTTGGTCCGATCATATTTTTGGTATTGCCAAAAACCTGCTGAAATATCTGGGCTTCTTGCAAAGATGCAAGAAATATTTTACTCCATCAGACCTAGCGCAAACTTACAAGTCTAATATCAAGCCTAGATTAGAATATAACTCCATATTTCGACAGAGGCTGGACGCATCGCATTGTTCGCGTTAGACAAAGTCCAAACGAAGGCCTTCCGGCATATTACCGATGACATATTAATAGCAACTATTGATTCTCTAAAGCATCGGCATAATGTCGGATGTCTATCTGTTTTTTGTTGCTACTTCTATGGCTATTGCCCTGACGAGATCTCTAGCATCACACCTTGTAAATTATTCCTATGTGTACCACACGAACTGTAAACCCCAAGCTCACCTTCACATCTTGAAGTTAGACTTGACCGAACCGTGAAATTTTGCGAATCCTTCATAAGCGGAACAGTACGAGTGTGGAACAGTTTGCCATCCTCTGTTTTCCCCCTTTACTATGGGCTGGAAGCATTCAAACGCAAAGTACACCGTCACACTCTTGGCTCAATCCAATAATCCTCAATTCCTTACCCATTCTTCTTTATCTGTCAAGATTGGAAAGTATTTCAGAGGTTTGACCTCTGTTTACGAAGTTCCTTATGAAGTATGCATGCCTTTAAGCGGTATTAAATTAAAAGGTAAAAATAATATTTCGTTCAAAATTTGTTCGCATAGGCACGAACTCAAAAAGAAATGCAATCAGTCTTTGATTAGTGTAGGAAAACCTATGGCTGCACGTGGAACATGAAACCGAGTATGGTACACTGTATGTATACTTCAATAGTAGTATATGGTAATCGAAGACGCTGGTGGGGACTGCGAATCAAAAGCTGTCGTACCTGTAAGGGCTTGCATACATAGGTAATACAGGACCCGAGCGGTTCATAATCATATTCTCCCTTAATAAACCTGCTATCCCGGCATTTTTGCATTCAATGATATCCCATTGTTCATAGTCATGGGGGCTAGAACGGGAAAGCCCGCTGGCTTGCATTCCATTTGATACGATTAATAGGGATTTGTAAACTGTCTGGAGAGTGCTATCGAATTTTCTTTAGTCCGCTCTACAGAAATTCACTGATGAATTCGTCGTTACGATTTTTCCAAACGAAGTGGATGCGTAAATTGAAAGAACTAATTCTATCAAGGCAACCGGTATCGACGTAGTCTATCCAGAACTCATCAAACACTGTGGACCGAACACTAGAAAATGGCTGTATATAGGTTCTATATAATGACACCTGCATAACCGGTATACCAATTACATTGAGGCTAATTTTGAAGAAAACTAAAACCCGCAGCTATTATTGTGGACTTGTTGATTGCGGCCTATAACATTTTCTGATGGACTGAACTTATTTATAAACACCCGAAGTTGATTTAATGTAACAAGCTGCCGATAGTCGCCTACCACATGTTAAGTAACCATTTCTACCACGTCCTATACAACTGAAAAATGGCTTACCACAAGGCTCAATTCTAACTCCTCTTCTTTTGAATGTATAGAACCATAATATGCTCTGTCCAGATGATTTCAATTCCCAGAAAATCTATCAATATCTATCCAACAGCACCTTAATAATAGACTGACAAATGTCATTCTCAGCGGTGACTACACCTTTCAGAAATATGTCAGTGTCACATTGTACAAAACTCGGACTTCTTGAGAATAATGAGGTTAAATTTAAGAGAAGAAACAACCTCCTGCTTAAATTTGTTTGTGGATTGTATTGATCGGTACGTTTCTAGCAGCTGCTTCAGCTTTTGTATACTCCACAGAGCCCAATATTCTGTCCCGGTATATCTCAACCATGCCAACTTAAAGAAAATATTCACACTGTACGATTCCAACATGCGCTTAATCTATTAAATCCATCAATCAAATTCAGTCCGGTGGTTGTCTATATTATGCATAATTGCTTCCCCATAACTTAGACCATAGATGGCACAAGAACTAGATGTCGCAAGGCATACTAGAGCAGAGTGTACAGATTGTAAAATGGGTAGAACATTCTGGAATGAATCATAACATATTTTAGAGCATGCGAAAGAATTTTTTTTTTATAATAGCAGTTTTTATGCATTTGCTCGACTACCTTAATGCTTTAGATACGAAAGAATATGAAACACTCGACGTATAGATGATTT
This sequence comes from Dioctria rufipes, assembly GCA_963924295.1. NCBI lineage: Eukaryota > Metazoa > Arthropoda > Insecta > Diptera > Asilidae > Dioctria > Dioctria rufipes. Next base: position 34,377,037 of record OZ002742.1, read on the forward strand.
CAAATGTTGTGGTCCATTCCGGAATGGACCACCCAGACATATAAATTTTGTATACTTTTTGTGGTATTGCATGCGACATCTAGTTATTCTGCCATCTATGCTAAGACGCTCTAAGGTGGAAAAAACAAAGTCGTCAATTAGGGGTGAGTTTGGACCGTTTTTACCTCAGATACTCAGGTTAACAAACAGACCCCATCCTAGACTTCGACATATCTTGAAACTCAGGTACAAGCTGATTTCAGTAAGGATCAACCAACAGATGTTGTGCGAATTCGATATTTAGATGACAAACTTTGTAATCCAATATCTGCAACTACGGCGAGCCTCGGCAAACAATGGATTGTACCAACGAAATTTCCTGACGATGTAAATAAGCTCACAACTTGACACCCGGCTTCAATTTGTATATTAAGCTCCGTAAGATAAAACAACTATAGAATTATTTTTTTTTGCTCCATAGAAAGTTTCAATAAGAAAGCTGCGAAAATAAAATTTGGAACTACCATGTATTTAGGCCGCCCCCCTCACTTATACTTAGCTAAAGCTTAAATAAAAAATATCAATTAAAAAGAAGTGCTAAATTCATCGTCGTCGTCAAGATGAAGAGTTCTTGTACAAAATTTAGTCATTCCAGTTCAACATTTGAGTGAGTTCAGTTTTGTAGGAAAGGTAGAACTTGATTTGTTAAAATTTTCTGAATCTTAAAAAAACAAAAAGAATAGAGCGGCTTCCTTCTTAAAGTATAGTTTTGACTGAGACTTATGATCACCTCTTTCCTTAATGAATATGAACGATACCTGACGAGTACCTACGTGTTTACAAAGAAGTTGTTTTGAATTTCATAAAACATCAAAGCGTCATTCAACGCATTCATTCATATCTCTCTCAACGCTTATGCAAGGTCATACGTACGGTACGATACGTACCACCATATCATTACGTTAGGTCTGTCTTCCTTTCGGCTGGCTACAAGTTGACTTCTGAAATACTTGGCATTGTCTTAAGTTTCCTCTCGTGCTGGGAACATTTCAAGCTTGCTGCAGTAGGTACCTACGTAACTAATATGCATATATTCGCATTACTTAGAAGGGGGAAAAACAAAAGCCGACAGATCTGGAAGCTAATCAAACATTAGCCAGTTGCCTTTATCCTTTGAGTTGTATATTCCGCGCGAGGTTTTCGACGATATATGCATAGGTTGGTGGTATCTATCTACACACACACACACACACACATTCTCACAAACGATAGGACGACATGCGGAATGAGGAACAAACATATGCCGCCGCTCGCTTACTTTGTACAAGAACAAAAAAGCTTCCTACTTAAGCACGCATCTACTTGCACTCCAACTACTTTTGCCTGTGTTTTTTTTGTTTTTTTCTTTCCTGTAAAACTCTTTTGTTGCAGCTAGCAAAAAGCTCGCTTATAGGAGTCCGTATACAGAAACACACACATATACTTTAAAATTTTTGCAATTATTCAACTTCCTTATACTACCCGCGCGCCTTTTAGACCCATCCACAAAGGATCAGAAAATCTTCAAAGCAATTCCAAGTGGTATGTATAGGCTATAGGGCAGGAAGATGCTCCAAGCCCATAAGGATTATGAAATGACACAAAAGCCGAACTAATCACAGCTTTCTTGCGCGAGGACGAATATTATTGTATACATACTTACGTTGTACATAGATTATATGCACATAAATATAGGCTATCTATGTATATCAAAGTAGCGGCGGTATTTGCTGCTTAAAACCGGTAACAAGCGTTTATTTGGTAATTAGAAAAAAAAAAAAATTAACAAGAACAAAAAAAAAACGATCGAAAATCATTAGCATTTTCAAAAATGAGAAAAAACTATCGACGCGACTATTTTTGTTTTAATTGATGGCGATTGACTGGTTTGATTAAGTGTGCGTCACCTTTTCTAGCCAGTGCAGTTGCTAAGCGTAAATGTCTGGCGCCAGATAAAAGTTATGTTGCAAACTCGTCTCTATTAAAAAATTTTTAGATGCGATATAAAGTGGCGTGCTTCACGTGCACCTAGAATGCGAATCAAGATGCTATTTTAAATAAGAGCGTAGATATACAAAGCTGCGTGAACCGCTCAATCTATACTAAAATTAAGTGCGCATGCGTAGACAGATTATACACGTAATGGAAAAGCTAGCAAGCATTTAGAGATTGGCACTCAATATACATTTTTTTTTAGAGATCTTTTGTTATTGCAACATTTACCGACATTTTTTAGTATCTCTCTATTTTCCTTTGTGGTGGGAACATGATTTAGACTAGCTTTTAGGTTTCTGCCTAGCTTGCCTAGAATTGCTGTTTTTTTTTTGTTGACAGATGTTCTCCAGATCATGCGCGAACATCTAATTGTCAATAAAAATTATGATCCTTATATACAATGTGACCTATTCACTGGCATTTTCATCTTCGTCTCGTTTATCCTTTCTTGCAGAATTTTTGCAACAAGGTCCTTGTTGAAAATTGTCTTCTAAGAATGAATTTTCATAATGCATTGTAGACACTGTGCTATCACTTGTTCTTCAGATAAAAGCGTGAGTTAGAGTATCAAACATAGCAACATCATTGTTGATGTAAATCCCCTTCTACTCTTCTATTTGTGGTTACAGTATACATTCTAGATAGCAAAATTCATACAACATTTTTGTTTGCTGCTGTATACGGCTATCCAAATAAAAGTCTGGGTTTGTTGGAAACACGAGATAATTAAGATGGGAAGGATCGTCAAAGATATTCTATCTGATTCCACGATTGGGGGAGGGGGCTATCCATCCAGTACCTACGCCGTTTACTACATTATTTTACAAACAAAAAAGAGTTTAGGTAACAACATGCAGCCTTATCTCACTCCACTGAACACTTCGAATGATTCGATTAGCTTGCCGGTATCCAATATATGGTAGTTGTCACGAGCCATGGTAGGACTTCTAAGAAAATTCAGAACTATTTTGTATTTTTGGTATTATTTTTCTACTCATGTGATCACTGCCAGAAAAATCTTTCCAAAACACAGCTTAGTGATTATTTGATGATTGTTGTTTTTTTTTTTTTTTTATATACATATTTTTAGTCCAGCCTTTTATAAAACATACAATCAAGCTTGACCTATATGATCAATATCGTATCATTCAATAAATCTTTTTAGATCCTTTTCATATCATACCTATGAATTTATACAGCTTTATTTTATCTGGGCAGATTAACAACTCCGTGAGAGACATCATTTATGAACAAAATAAACAAAAGTGATCCCAAACGACTTCCCTGTGGTATACCAGAATTAAGTGTTATTTCGCCAGACTGTGCAGACAAAAATTGCACCACTACGGCACTACTTTGTGATCCTTTAGGTAGGAGGATAACTAGGTAAACAACTCTATTCAGGAAAGCCTATAGGATCCAAGATGACGAAAACTGGAGCGATTTCGGTATTATTGATGTTCCATTCATAAAGCCGTACAGTAAAAAAAGTACAAAAACTTACAGCTAACGGCCTAAAAAAAGTTTGGGTATACACGGAAACTTGAAATCACAAATTACAAATCAGGAAAATCCTATCTGAGATTAGTGAATAACTAGGTTCAAGACTAGACATAGAAACTTCGACAGTGTTCTGTTATTAATTTTAATAATACTTTTTATCTAATAATGTCCAATTTGATGTTTCTTTTTTAATTACTTAACTATGCTTCATAAAATTGATATTCTCAGATTGATCAGAACAGTGTCGAAGTCGCTATGTCTAGTCTTGAGCCTAGTTATTCAGTAAGCCCTGGTGGGATTCCGTCTATTATTTTACCCACACAGCACAAATGTGTTCGTAGTATGTTACTGGGGAGATCCTGTTAGGATATATCGATTGTCCGTGGGAAATCCCGTCCGGTCCCAGTTAACAACTTAGGACATCCCTGGAAGTGCCGAATGTCCGCGCTTCGGTTATCCCTAGGAGATCCCATCACCTTCCCACAGGTTTTCCTGAGGTTGTACTCAGGCATATCCAACAGAGCACAAATATATCCGTGGTATGTTAATGTGAAATCCTGTTAGGATATATCGATTATCCGTGGGAAATCCGGTCCCAATTAACAACTTAGGACATCCCTGGAAGTGCCGAATGTCCGCGCTTCGGATATCCCTGGGAGATCCCATCCCCATCCCACAGGATCTCCTGAGGTTGCACTTAGGCACAGTTAAGAAATTCAATTCACGCTACAAGCATACAGGACGTCTTACGGGTCTCCCAGTTTATTTTTGTGGATGCGCGTGTAAAACAGTGATGAAATTATCTTCCTGTTCTGTTGATATGATTTATAGTTCCATGGTGGGAATTTTCCAGATTTGTGATTGCTAAGTTCCCGTGTATAACCAAACTTTTAGTCAGCAAAAAAAATTGATATCACAGATGGGTCTTGACTATAACCGTTGTTATAAACTGGGTTAGGTGGAACGCAGTGATTTTTTTTTCTTCTTTCTAGAAATTGACGAACTACTTGAATTGTCATTCTGATTTCTATTTGAAATTAGTTTTTGTGGTGGAATTGATTACGGGAGAGCTTTTAAAAATAGCAATTAAATCATCAGCAGTAGTAGGTATTATTGGAAATATAAATTCTGACTTCGAAAATGCAATTGTTGCCTCAATAGAAATAGCATCACAAGATTGAAATGCATCGAGAGTCGCATGGATAAGCACCATGCTAAAAAATCGAAATATTACTGTTTCCGTAGGAGTGAGCACGAATATGCAGAACACAGAGTTGGGCTCTATCGGCTCTTTTGTGGTCAATGGTGCTTAACGAGTTCTTAGAAAATATATAGGAGAAGAAAACTTAACTAAAAAGCCACCCTCTTGCATGAAACGAACATACAGCTTCTTAAATTACCTCTTTAGCTTCTAGAAATTAACTTCGAAACGAAACTCACATGCAACCAACATTTGTGAAAGATTATACAGAAATCCATGCAGCTCTTTATACAGGGTGTACCAGACTAATATGACTACATTTTACCAAATGAATCCTGTCGTCCAGACAAGTAAAAAATTGTGCGGTAGGGAAAGGGGGTTGTGGCAAAATGTCATCCTACCGAGTTATTGGGTCATTGGTAAAATATGCTCTTTTTTTTAAAACCATTCATTAAACCTACATCTTGAAAAGTACAGTGTATAACGTCTATTTTAAGACAGCATTGTAGGCAGAGCCTTGGGGTCTATCCGATGATCGGTAAACCACACCCGTACCCCACTTGACTCAAGAGTTATAATGCTTCAGATTCCGAATTTGGTTTTACATTTTTTTTTGCTTATTTTCCCGTTATTTTTTTTTTTTAAATACCCCCATACACACATTTGTGTTACAAACTTTTCGAACTCACAGAGTCTCTCTTTAATTTAACTTATTACACTTATGTTCTATCTGTGATGGTTAAGGAGTTATTAGCTCATAACCTATTCAGGTCATACCGAAATTAGACGATATTTCTTTCAAATGATATGTTTTCAGTTACCAATGAAACAAATTATCTAGGTAGCGTGACATTTTGCACTCCCCCCTCGCCCTCCCACCAACTGCTGAAAAGAATAATCTCTAATTTTGTTTCTTCCTCATTGGTGGAATATACTATAGGAGTTTTTTTTTTAATTCACACCAAGCATTTATTCTGCGTCTATATGAGATGAGATCAATTTGATCTGTTTCTAGCGTCGACGATAGGCAGTAAACCAAGCCGTACCGATGAGTGTAAGATTTGCTGCTAACACGAAATGCTTGTTCTTCTTCCTTTTTCTTTTTTTATTTTTCAGCCCACTGCGGGCGTACACAGGTTCGATTCGTTTCGAATGAATTTGGGTTTTTCAATTTTTTTCAATAAGCAATTTTTCTCTCTATTTTTCTAATTTTTTTGTTTTTTTTTTAATTTTTTTTATTTCTTTTCTTTATTCCATTTTTTCATTTGTTTTTCAAATCACTCAATTGCGCTATTTGGGACCTATTGATGAGTCAAAACCAAAACTTGAAACTTGTCACCCGAAATCAAATGGGTTGTATGATGGAATACCAAATAAAATTTTTTTTTAGCTTTTGCTATATACCGGAATCCAAAAAAATGCCTTTTTGAAAATTATAAGTGTGCTCCGTAAAAAATCTTAAAGAGTAATCTCTAATTTTGCCAGATATTATGGTGGATCAAAACAAGTGAAAGAACAGAGCAAATAAGGTTACAAAAACTAAAAACAGACTTATCTCGCCGCTTCAGCTTTAGAAGAACCAAACCTGAATGAACAGTGAACCGGAATTTCCACGGAGATTATTTGTCTGGTACACATATGGATCTAAGAAAGAAAGTATGGTCGGGGGTCAATATGCACGTTACACAAGACCTTGCGATCTTATCCAACTGTTTTACAAGCATAAATCCACGGAATAGAAACATTTATTAGAATCAATATATACAAGGAGGCTATCGGCACACAAATATATGTATATATATAAACTCCGGCAGTCCAGCCATGGTAAAGGGACTAAATTCTAATGCCTTTACTTGAAAGTTGGTTTAGGACGGTAAGGATAATAAATAATATCAAAGAATAAAAAAGTAATCCTTAGATGGGTAACAAGACACGAGGCACATGAAGGTAGTGAGATGGCTGTCTATTTGCCTAGAAAAAAAACGCAATCTCCACTTATCAGATCCGAACCTTTCTGGGGCCTTATAAAAAGGCACCTAGTAGTAGGAGAAAGAATACTCAAAAGAAAAGGCCCACCACCTACAATGGCAGAGCCGCGAAGAAGTTCTTTCTTTAAAGAAGTTATGAACTGCGGTAAACACTAGATCAGGATATTCACTGGTATAATGATTGGCCACTTAACACTAGAATGCCCGATGGAGTAATTTTGACTTCTCGCGCATGTTCTTTTTCATGTTACTTCCTTTTTAATAGGTTTTGCGAAAATCCCTCTCGTGACTTTTATTCATTTTCGATGAATGAAAATGCTAAAATTAGTCGTCGTCAAATAATTAGGGCTAAATTATTCTAATTTACCTTTAATGGCCAAAGGAGTCATATTGACTTCTTGTTATTTTAGTACAAGATAGTAAATGAATTTACTTGCAAAATTATATTTAAAATTATATCGCTCCGCAGCTTAGGCCATGACTTTTTCATAGCAAAAACAAAAAAATTATCTTCTTTGCCCAACCACATACTAATATTAATAATACTTGTCTCGTTTCGATTCGTGATAAGCTAGACGTGTGTTACTCGGGAAAAAGTAATCTTGTTAGTTATTCAGGATAAAATTTTGTGCTGATTTCTGTTTGTAATCACTCATTGAAGGACGTATTTTGTGCTTAAAACATAAAGTGCGAGTACGGAAATTAGTTTTGAACATGGCTCAGGTTTGACGCCAGAATAAACTCTTGCAGCTTTGCAAGATATTCCCGAAGACGTGTCCGAGATTGGGAACGATGACGGGCATGAGTCTGATGAAGATTTTGTCATTGTACGTCCTGAGAATTATACCTCTTCCGATAGTAAAACCAGAAGAATGTATAAATATAGTTGGCACTTATTCTGCGGATTACTGTACAACATCTAATCGGAAACAGAGACATGGTAGACTTCTCTGTCGAGCTGCTCGTGGAACTAGACGCGGGAAGAAGCCAGGTGTCCGACATGCAAGCCTCGAACATTCCTCGCCTACTGTTCGAAAAAGAATGCGGATTGGAAACTCAGCATGTGCAATTTATGTTCCTAACCTACAGTGGCTGAACATGCTGTGCATACATCTGACAACGATGACAATTTGAATCTTGATATTGAAGTTAATACCGTAATGTTGGCTGGACTCGATGGTACGTAATGGACATTAGTTACGCCTGGAGAGGGTGCCCCAGGTAGACGTTCGCAGCCCAATGTACTCAGGGAAATACCCGGGCCCACAGGGCATGCAACGAGAAATGTTATCGCTGGTATCCCGGCAAGTGCATGGCGTTTTCAAATTTATACTAAAGGATTTTCCAATAAGAGGTGTTATTTTAATTAGCCCGCTATTTCGGTAGATGTCATTTTTGGAGCTGTCATTTTTTGACATTTGACAAATAGAAACTACACCATTAATAAAAATGGAACGATACACGATTTAGCAATGCATTGAAATTATTAAAATTCACTATAAAAGTGGTGAAAATGTGGCAGACACGGTTCGTAAAACTCGAACATTTTTGGGTCGTCGTGAAGCACTTTGTCGGACCGCAATACAGAAATTGGTAGAAAAATTCGAGCTGTCGGGACAAGTTAGTGATGTGAAGAATAAAACATTATATAGAAAATTGCACTATCACTGAAGCAAAGAGGCGGACTGAAAGCAAATATTTTACGCTTAGCGATGAAGATGAAGCATTTATTGGAATTATGTATGCCCGAGGATTTGAAGGTGCAAACGACCTACTTGTGCACACAGTTTAGAAACGAAAAGTTTTATTGAAAACTATATTGCATGCTATAAACTGGGAGCATTCATCAGTGTGGATGAGCAGTTATTTCCTAGTAAAGCTAGATATCCTTTTATGCAATTTATAGCCACCAAACCTGATAAGTACGATGAAAAGTACTGGTTAGCAGTAGACAAGGATTGTAAATATTTGGTAAATTGATTTTCTTATACTCTCGTTCAGCTGATGACCGTATATCTGACCATGTGGTAATGAAACTGATGGAACTTTTCTCAACAAAGGTAGAAACATAACTACCGATAACTATTTTTCGTCGGTTGTGCTAGCAAAAAAACTTAAAAGAAATGAAACCAGTCTTTCAGGAATTGCGAATAAAGCAAGAAGGGAGGTGCCTGCGCAAATAAAATCTATGAAGGAGCAGCTATATATCTCAAAAGTATATAAAAGTGATGATATCACTCTAACTGTCTATCAAAGAAAAATGTTGTTCTTCTGAGCACTCTTCACTCTGATATAAATATCAGGGATAATGCGAAGAAAACACCTGGAAGTGTTGAATCCTACAGTGATACTAAATACGGAGTTGATATTATAGATCAAATGACAAGAAAATAAACCGTCTAAACAATGCTATGATTGTACCAATCCATAAAGGCGATGCCAAGACTGAACCAACCAACTATAGACCTATTTCCCTGCTCTCAAATTTTTCGAAAATCTTCGAAAAATGTATTAAGGTTCGACTTATGGAATACCTTAAAAATAGGGACGTAATAGCGACTAATCAGTATGGCTTCAAGAACGGTTGCAGTACTAGTGATGCGATTTATGATGTAACGACTTTTATAAATTCCGCCTTAGATAAGAATGAAAAGCTAGTTGCTGTCTTCTTAGATATAAGAAAGGCTTTTGATATGGTGAATCACGAAATACTACTAAATAAACTTAACCAGGTTGGAATTAGGGGTACATCTCTCCATTTACTCAAATCATTCATAATGGGTAGAAGTCAAATAGTTAATATAGGAGGCGTACTTAGTTTACCAATGTCCATTAAATCTGGAGTTCCTCAAGGCTCAGTACTAGGTCCTATTTTGTTCTTAATATACATTAACGGTCTGTGTAAATTAGGAGCGGAAATAATAGGTCACGTAGTTACCTTCGCTGATGACACTGTCATCTTGTTCAAAGCCTCATCCTCAGTACTGGCAGCACGTCAAGCTAATGAAGGTCTACGTAAAATTCACAAATGGTTGAAATGTCACACACTCGCCTTAAATATTGCAAAAACTAAATATATGCAGTTTGGTGATGATATTCCTAACAGGATAGTAATCTACGATGACAGTATGAACGAAATGCACCAACTATCTCAAGTCTCACAGATTAAATACTTAGGAGTAATCTTTGATAATAAACTGAAGGGTGACAAGCACATCACGCATATCTGCAGCCGTTTGAGGAAGGTAGTTTATAAAATTCTTATGATTAGGAATATGATCCGGATGCCAACTATGAGAATGATTTATTTTGCAATTGTCCAATCTATTATTCAATACGGTATAATTGGCTGGGGATCAGCCTACACTAACATTATCAATCCGTTGCAAAATTTACAAAATAAAATAGTGAAGCTTTGCCTCAAAAAATCAAAATATTACTCCACTACTCAGGCGTTCATGAGGTTCAATGTGATGAATGTAAGACAATTATAATCTTTCGTGGCTTTAAAATTCGTTTACAAGAACCTAAGGAAGTTTCCACTTCATCGTTCACGTTATGCTACTCGAAATCAGTTATCAAACCCATTACATGAAATAAAATGTCATAAAACTTATACTCAAAGACATGCTAGCATCTTAGGTCCTAAAATGTTTAATAAATTACCACTAATACTTAAAAATGAGCTTACAGTCAGTAATTATAAATTAAAACTTAAAATTTTTCTATCTGAAAACAGAAATTATTATTCAGAATCTCTTCCAGAGTAGGGTAGGAATAATTACATAATTAGTATTACAAATATAAAAAAAAAAAATATGTATATATTTTTTCTCACAAGCAAGTAAATTTATAAACAATAGCTAAAGGCCGCTACGGATTTCCACGCTCAAGCGAAAGCTTATGTGGAGGTCAGATTTGAAGTGTAAATTAAATATTTGTATCATATCGTATAAATATTGATTAGTTCCTTTTATTATGTAATGTACAGGTTTAATTTAAAATTATAAATTCCGGAGCTATTCGAACCTATGTATTGAACTATGTATACATGTATTGATGAATAAAAATATTATATTATATAATATAAGTACAAGGCGATGGCCTATTAACTTATTTCAGAACACTTTTGATTTAGCTGTAATAAACTCGTGGATCATATATAAGGAAGTGACCTATGAAAAAATATCCCGCAAAGGAGCTTACGGACCGGAATATGAGGACTGAAAATGAATTTCGTACTCTGTAATCTACGATTTGACCAGGAACCTACAAAGTCGACTAAGTATTGTCAAATTAAGGCATACTGCAAAAAAAAAAAAAAAGCAGTGGGAGCATGCGCTACATGCAGAAAATCAATATGTGGAACTTGTACAACTACAATTAAACGACAATGCAAGATATGTGATGAAAACTAAGAGGATTCAAATAAAATTTACTATAATACTGTGTTTTTTTTTTTTTAATAAATATTATATTATGAGCATTATCATTTCTTAAAAGCATATATAAAACATTTAATGCGCTTGATATAGAAGTCAAAATGACTCCATTTGGGCATCTAAGGGGGTTTATAAGTGCCGGGCATTCTAGTGTTAAGTATATATGCTTAAGAAAATGGGCAAGACTACAGATGATAACTGATTCCATTCTGCAACAAAGAAGTAGAATATGCAGAGTACGTACTCTACAAATGCGCAGAACTTGCTCGCCAAAGACTTCAGCGCCTATAGGTAAGGGTTTTGTAACCCCATCAGATATCCGTAAAATTAATCCTAATAAGGTAGTAACCTTCTGAAAAAGGTCGAGCTTGGACTGGGCCTAATAATCTAATCTTTTCGGTCGTAGTTCCCCACTTACATATAATAGTAATATTTGTTGAAATATCCGTGCTTAAATAGCAAACATAAACACTAAAACTTGTTAAAAAAAATAAATAAATAAATAAATAAATAAAACCAAGAAACAACATTCACTCACTACTTTCAGAACTTAATCATTGTTAGTTATTCTCTAAAGGCAAAAATCTCTACGATCGGCGATTTTCTCTTGTGAAACGTGGAAAATTTTCGAAAATCACCCCACTCCAGTGAACTATTAAAAATTCTATTTGCAATAGAGTTAGACCATTCATATAAACTAAACTTCTTTAACTAACCTCGGACAATTGTTAAACAGCATAAAATACAGTGATTTGACCGGAAACAGATTAATTCGGAATTCAGGCAATTCACTGAAACTTTAATTCAAGCTCTAGGTATATTCACGATGCCAATTCAGTAAGTGAAACGTAAAATTTAACATCTCAGCATAGTTTCGCTCTAATGTTATACCTCTTTAATATCATACAATTCTCGAATCTTTTGTTATTGCTTTAAACGAAAAAAGTACTTTTTTTGTTGTTGTTTTTTTTTTTTTTTTTAGAACAAGTCGAATTCATATTTCCTACTTTTTTAAGACTCCTCTCACATATTGCAATTTCTATAAATGGAACAAGATAATCTATGTAGTTGATTCTAGTGACAAATTTGTTTCTATTATCACAGATCATCTGACTGTGGGTATTGCATAATCTATATTTAATCTATTTAGCATGCAATAGAGTCGTCTTCTCTGTCATATAAGAAATGTTTATCTACAAAAAATAAATAAATAAAAAAAATCGAGATACCTATATCTATTTAGGTACCTCTTCAATACATTTCACAGCTGTCATGAATAAGTCTGCTACATATGAAAAGTTCTAAAGTGGACTAAAACAAAAAACAAAATAAAAATAAATTAGAAATCAGTTTTTGGGAAAAATTTGTTCACATTCGACTTGCAAATGATTGTCCTAGGCCAAGTGAGATCTTCTCTCATATCGTCGTCTATAATCTTGCACTCAATTAGACTTGGTAATTATGTCGGTGTATACCTAGTAGGTACATACATATATAGTATATCCAGAAATGCTAGACAGCCTGACAACCATCAAAATTAATCACTCTTTAATGTTACCGGTCAATTAATGCATTAGGAATATATGGAGATATATATGGGTGGGTAGGTATGTAGTAGATTGCAACAATTTAGTCTGCATCCGATCTGCGGGTTTATTTTAAATTTTTTTGAATGTTAAATAAAAACAAATTTGGATGATCTGTCGTCAAGGACAGAAAATTATTTTATAAATCAATTTTAAAGTGAGCGCGTGGAGATGGAATGTACTTATACGTTTAGGTCATGGATGTAAAATATGTAGCTCCATTCATTTATATACTAATAATGCGATTTAATTATGCAATTATTATGTAGTTCTTATAATTATGTTAAGGAATGTAATATAGAAAGAAAAAAAATATGTAAAAAATAACATAAAAGTATTGAATAGTAAAATATAAGATAAAATTCGAAATTAAATAAATAGTTAAGAAATAATAATAAAAAAATGAATTAGTGCTATTTAAAAGTTTACTGACAAACTATATAAATTTTAATCTTCAAAAAATTTGGTTTTTACGGACCGGACTGGGTCTTCAAACTTGCCCGGGCAAAAGAAAACAAATCGGCTCTTTTGGGTCTTCAAAAAATACTTTTTTTTTTAAAGGTGCATCCACACATAACAAACGTTGGCAAAAAAAAAAGAATATTTGTCATACATTTGACAAACAATTTGTGCCTATAAATGACAAATGTTTGATAAATGTTTGACAAATGTTTGTCAAATGTTTGTGAAATATTTGTCAAACATCTGATAGGATATTTGTGTGAAAAATGTTTTCAAAATGTTTAGTTTTTTAATCATGTATTTTCCGAGTGAATTAACGTGAATAGCCACATCTTTCGTCATACTTACCTCAACGTTTGAGGAAAATTTTTGAAAAAAGAATTGATGGAACAGAAAATTTTTAGACAGAAGTTTAGAGTATAGTGGGTCGTGATTTATTAAATGATTTATAAAAATTGACAATATTTCTGGTTTTCGAAATTTTCCAAGAATCTCTTTAAGTGACTTGAAAATTCTATAGTTAATAAAATCGGACCAAAAATACGAAGATGAAATACAAACTGGGGAAATAGTGTAGATGCCCAGCTGATCATTGATCTGAGGTTTTTTGCAACTGCTGATTTTTATCATTTTTTCATGTACTTGTTTGAATTTTTGAAATCAACTGTTTTGAGACTTTAAATAGTTGATTTCAAAAATTGTACCTTAAGTAGCTGAGGCATTAATAATTGTATTGCAATCATATATGTCGATAAGTATATTAGCATATCAAAAAATCACTTTTACTGGCCCTTTGTGTCTGCGTTTTTCACATCGGCACTGAGTAAACAATGAGTTTAGCTTTCTGCTTGCTTCATCCGCAAATACAAATAAAAACATTTATAAATAAAATCATTTATTTCTGAAAAACAGCATGGATATTTACCGGGGCGATCTACGATCACCAACTTATCTCTATTCACAGACAAAATCGCATCCGCTCTTGATGAAAATACACAAATAGATTCTATCCACACTGACTTTGCCAAAGCATTCGATAAGATTAATCACAAACGCTGTCTTTCAAAGATGGCTCTAATGGGGTTCCAGACAGACACCATATCTTGGTTCCACTCCTATTTAACCAACAGAGATAATATCGTTGTATTTAATGGCCATCAATCGTCCTCATTTAAACAAATTTCTGGAGTGCCCCAAGGTACAATACTTGGACCATTAATTTTTCTCATTTATATCAACGACATGCCTTCTTGTTTTATATCTGATTGCTAATTATACGCTGATGATGCCAAGATCTTTAGGAAAATTAATAACGTGACGGATTGTGTTCATCTTCAAAAAGATATACTACGGCTGGAAAAATGGTGCCATGATAACTGTATTGATGTCAATGTAAGCAAATGCAAATGTATATCGTTTCATCGCAAAAAAGACCCTATATTCTTTGACTACACCATCCACGACACTACTCTCTCTCGTGTCAATGAAATAAAAGATTTAGGTGTAATATTTGATCAAAAGCTCCTCTTTATTCCAAAAACTTTATTACCTCCAGATCATTTCGTTTATTAGGCTTTATCTTTCGCACTTGCAAATCATTTAGGTCAGCATCTTCTTATATCAGTCTTTTTTATTATTTAGTAAGGAGCATATGCTAGTCAGGTTTCTAATCCTTTTTTGTTATAGTGCACAAATTGAGGCCGTCCAACGAAAATTCAGCAAAAATTGGAGAATACCACTCTAGAGTATCATGAAAGACTAGCAAAATATAACTTAATGACACTGGAAAATCGCAGAATCTACTTGGATAGTACATTGCTATACAAGATCTTAAATGGTAAAGTATATTGTGATTCATTGGTGTCTAATATTGATTTACATGTCCCTTCGCGTAACTCGAGATCCCAGACCCTCTTCAAATTACCTACTTGCAGAACAAACATTAAAGAAAAGTCACCTATCTACAGAATCACAAAATCATACAATATAAGATTTAACAATATAGACATCTTCAACGCTAGCCCTCTGACATTTAAAAAGCTAATCCTCCGCGAAATGGTTCAGTAACACTCTCCTTCATTCTACTGCTTCTCTTTGCCCCTTTTCCCAACTCATTAACAGCATTGTTGGCCTCCGCTCTCTCTATGAATTTTAGTCCTAATTACTTTTTGCCTGCCTAATCTTCTAATTTTAAGTTCACGCATATATCTATGCATGTTTTAGATTTAGTTTAAGTATTTGTGTACTTTTCTTTTTTTCTTTCTTTTTTTTTTCTTTTTTATATTTTCTTTCTATTATATAGCTCCTTTTTGCTCTTAATTTTACTTCTTTAGTTATAATTTATTTTTTGTAGTTATATCTCAACATTTCTTTTACTTTTTGCTTTTTAATTATTCTTTAACTTCTTCTTTTGTTTTGTTTATGTAAATCTATTAACTCGTTAAATTACATGTAAGGTGGTATATTATTGGAAAGCTTTCTGTTTACTATCTTTATAACCTTCAAAGTAAATAAATAAATAAATAAATAAATAACTCACTTCCAATTGATATGAAGGAGTAATTACGTTTCAATTTATACTTATCCGTATTTGTCTCACAAATTTCAGTGTGTATGTGTAGTTGTATTAATTTTATAATATTTATTTACTACCATTTCTAACTCATGATTACTTTATTATTAAAAAATTCCAAAATTTCAAAATGAATTCGTACTACTGTTTTTCATAGCTGTTAAAAACTGATTGAAAGTACTGTACAAACTTTAACAAACATCTAATGTTGAGCATTAAATTAAAACAAAAAAAAAGTCCAAAACAGTAAAATTTACGTCCACACTCATCAAACATTCCACCACATATGATTGATTAATGTTTGACAAATGTTTTTAAAATGTTTGTCAAACATTTGGGGAAAGTTTTTTATTGTGTGGACGCGCCTTAAGGCAAACAACCCAAATTATTAGGCTGACTTCCTATTGAAACGAACACAAGCAGAGCTAGACAAAATTTTCTATTTGTATGCAAATTTTTATACTTAGTGTGGCTCAAATGGTTCCTTTCCTTATGAACTGAATAAACAAAAGTTAAAATGTTTGAAGACAAGTCATCTGACAAATGATTAATGCTATATTTCAAAGAAGGAATGCTAGATTGAATATTGAAGATAGAGAAAGAAATTTCTATAAATACAGGAAACATGTATGCGCAAAATATGTATGTTTGACCCGTTCACCCTTAAAATTAAAAGCGAAACAGAGTGTCTCTCTCTCTCTCTAGATCAACAATCTTATTCGTTAAGGAACTGAGGAAAGAAGTGAGCTCTTAATCAGTTATCTCCTACTGTTTGTTCTTGCAATTTTTTTTTGTAGAAAATAAATGAAAAGTGTGCTCACATGGGTCAACATGACCCCTTGGTATACTTCGTGTTAAAAAAAAGTGAATGCTTTTGAAGCCACGATAATGCCAAATTTGTTATATATAACACCCACAACCTACCTTGGCTCCGTACACTCTCAGTGTTATTATAAGTTGTGGGATATTTCAAAGTATTTTTAATTCAACTGTGCTCCCACCGCAGCCGCAGTACATGGTAAATACGTGTGGTGGCTATTAACTCAGAGACAACCGATCCCGACAACCACTGGCCGTTCGAGCTAGCACCCGATAGCTCTTCCTCACAATCCGCCTCTAGATACGATTGCTGGTATTCCTCGTCAGATGAAGTACGAGGTCATAACAAAGTGGAAGCGGTCAGTGCTTAATCCAATAGAAAAAATATCCGTATAACATTATTTTTTATTAAAAAACGATGTTGATCCTTAGCACTACATAGCTCAATTATCTTCGTTAAAGAATATTTCGTAGTTATTCGAAACCTCTAAAGCTATCTATATAGGTGGTTGTCCGGATTAAGATTAGATACTAATCCTACGGTCTTTTCAAAGTTCTCCTCCTAAATATATCTTCAAAACTCCAATTATTAAAATAGTTCAAATCAATTGTAACACAAATTTCTTTTCTTTTATTATTATTATTATTAAAGTGTGCAAATCTACGTAGAATTGCAATACCCACAACCCTGGGAAAAATTCAATGCAAGTAGAACAAAATTTTCGTCATTACTTCAATTTTTATCCACAGTAGCGAATCAAATTGCTTTTTTACACATGTTTTAATATTGTTAACAAATTTGCTGACCTATCTCAGCAAGAATTTTTTGTCAATCTCCAGTTACATGTACATGAAATCTAGCACCACCTTGCATTGCATTCATTAAAAAAAAAATAAATAAAAAAAACAACTAGGGAAATTTCGCAAAAAAAATCAATAATATTTTGCATCAGAACGGAACACAGAATTGAGAATCGAGACTCAATTTATTTTTTCCCAGCCATGCAAATATTCTTATATATAAAGCGAAAGTATCCCTCTTATAGGTAGCTAGGTATGTAGGTAGGTAGGTAGGTAGGTAGGTATACAAAACATATTAAATCCGAATTCGAGACAAAAGATATGCGACACCACCTGTAGTCTGGCTGGCCCATTTAAAATGAGTCACCTGCCTGCCGCCAGTTCATGAGTTAGAGTGCACTCCTCCCGCAATCAATAAAAACAAAACGAACCTGGATAAGACAAAATAAAGCCGCAGGAAAGTATGGGCCTGAAGTAAAAAGCTGCCCAAAACATAAAGTGCAGTGCTCCTTTCCGGCTTTCTTCTTCTTCTACAGTCATTACTTTCCTCTTCCTGCCGTACTGTTTTGCTTCGAAACACCCACGTATAATAGTACAAGAACTACTGTAATACGATTACTCTAAGCGTATATCAAACAATTTCAGTAAACTGTTGGCAATATATAATAAGACTCCCCCGTTGGCTTCCCCAAATCTCCTCAGCGCATGGTATTTGCACAATATTATCTCACCTTTTGTTCTTGTTGCATTTTTCCTTGTTTTTATATTGATTACAAAATAATACAAAAAAAAAAAATGATAATAATAATAAATAAAAAAAAAATACAAAAAATAAATGACTCGATACTCCCTTGATTGTGGACCGGGTTGTTCGTTGCTGCTTGTTTTCCATGAGAAATGGGTGGCTTAGTTGGTCTCGCGGAAAACGTGCGTACTCAGCGAATTCGCTGGCCTGCACTTACAACATTGACGATTGTGGTAATTGGAGTCTATACAAGGCAAGCGAAAGCGGTAGCACGGTGGCGTTCGGCGAATTCCAGAAGAGAATGCACCACAGGGAGTCGCACTCATTTAATAAAAACATGACAAAAAATTGCACTTGTTTTGATATGTGTAGCTGAGCAGCAAGTAAAATAAACATTTTCTCAAGTTTCATATCATCGGGCGCTTTAAGGAGAAGCTCTTAAGTTCTAAGAAAACCGGCGCTGATGGATGTCATTAAAACGACGAATATTACACTTCACTTGCTAGGCGGCCGGGGCGGCTTCAATATTGCGCCACTTCGGTGCTACCAGCAGCGTTTTGGATTTCTCAACAAGGAAGTTGGAGAAAGAAAACGTTTATTAAATATTGGAGATTTTTGCACTATATATATTTATGTAGGTATGTATAAATGCATAACAACTCTATCCATGTACTACAAATACAGTCATTCGTGCCTGGGAACTTGATAATGTGATTTTTTTTTTTTATGGATGTATGTAAGTATTTCAGGTAGGGTGGTCTAGTCTATTAACGCATGCGCATGTAAACAGCTAAACTGGGGAGCTTAGTTGTTTATACTTAAAATTTAATTTATGACTAATTGTCTTATCTTCCTTCCGGATCATATACGTATGTAGGTATATTATGGAAGTCTCGTTTCCCTTTATTTTTTTTTTTTGTGTTATACAATTGAAATCAATGCTGTACTAAATGAGTACCTACTTCTAGGGTGAATAATTTTATAATTTTGCGCCCAGAGACGATTAGTTTTAGATGACTTATTTTTATTAAGTAATGAAATTGAAAGGTAATTTAACAGTGTTAATAACTTGGATTAGGCATGCGATCATACAACAAACTATTTTAGTGCACATCCCAGTCATTTAGTTAAAAAAAAAAAAGTAAATCACCCGATATTTTGTGTAGAACAGCTGTTTTACACCCATCAATTGCCTATAAGTAATCCAATGAATTCTAAGTTTAAAAAAAAAATAGGTTCAAAATTTCGCAACTCCTCAATTCATTTTTTAATTTAAATATCGACCAAATTAAGCACTGATTCTCATGAATTCAATGTCTAACGAATGACAGTTATGATACGAATTTTTGCAGAATACTAATGATAATAGAATAATCAAGAAAATTGAGGATGATCACAAAAAAACGATCCAGCCAAGAAATTGTGCATGTTTCCAAGAAAGATGATCCATTTGATTTTGCTACCTTGATATTGCCGAAAATAAACGTTAATGTGAGAAGAAGGATAATTCGTCTAAGATTATTGGAGATCTATCTACTAGTCCGATCACGCGATCATGAAAAAAAGCACAAATCTCTCATACAAGGCCAAATGAATTTTTCAAGGACCTATTTCGTCTAGAGTAAGGAAAATAGTAGAGGAACTATAGCGTGGAGCGACAAATTAAAATTTAATATTTTCGAATCGAATGTAGAAGAATATATAATATTAGGTGCCCTCTGAAAAGAGATTTCAAAGAGGATTGAAAATCAGGGTTGAGGTATTATTTTAATTTTTCATTACGGATATTATTGTGCTTTTTATTCACACTGAAATATTGATCAGAAATGCAAATCACAGGACACTTAATACATTTGACACATAGCTAGTTTAGATTATATAGTACACGCGTAAATCACCTGTTTGTTGTTGCATACCAGCATAATACAAGCTGAGGTAACTGATACGAGCTTAGTATAAATACTTGGATTTTTTCCATGGTGTACAAAGATTTTTAATGATTTCAGCGCCGCTTACAAGTAGTGACAAATTTATGTAGCTTATGACTTTTTGTCCAAGTAGTTTTTTCGGGGATATTCACTAATTTATGACATGCGTCAAGTTGACACTAAAATTTTTTCCGATGATTTCTTGAAAAGAAAAACTTATTCTAAGTTTTAAGAGCTGTCAAATGACACTATAATATGATATGTCACCTAGCATGGTACAGTGAAAACAATGGTATCCGAGCAATGGCAAATATACTCGCTGTGTGTCAAAGGTATTACACTTAGCAAACTGGTATACGAGGTTAGTATAAATCCTGGAAATTTTCCATGGTTTAAGGAGCTTTTTAATGATTTCAGCGCCACTTTCAGGTAGTGACAAAATTATCTAGTTTATGACTTTCTATTCAAGTAGGCCTTTTTAGGAAATTGTAAAATATTTTTCTTGAAAAGCACAAATAACAAGTTTTAAAAGCTGTCAAATTAAACTATTATGCTATCTGTCACCCAACATAGTAAAGCAAATAAAATGGTATCCGAGCCATGGTACCTATACTAGCTGTGTGTCAATGGTATAACTCTCGACTTACACGGTAGATTGGTACGCCGAAAATACCGTGTAGATTGAAATCGTGTCATTCGAGACCACAATTGAAAAGAAATACACACATGCAATAAATTCAATTTTCTTTCATCTTCTTTTGTTAATAACAAACAAGGCACCCCCTTTTTTTTCTTGGTAGTAAATCTACACAACTACGACTGCTGCTAATTTGATCAATTTTAAGAATTTTCTTCCAATTTTTTTTGGAGGCATAGCTGGACATGTTTTAACCATTTGAGAATTATTGAGATAATACGGGGAGAACAATGCACTCTATTGTTGTGCTAATGACCTCTTTCAGTCTCTTCTGCATATGTGAGAAGTACTTGCCTCTAAGTTTTGTCTTAGTCGGCACCTTACTGTAAAAGATTGAACACGCGCGTCTATACGTTGAAAATATCAAAAAGGAAGCTTTGCTAATTTTATCGAGTTGACTGTAAATTTTATGATTGTTTTTGGATCAAAAAGTAGTGGTAGTGAGTTTAAGTATTATTTTGATGGAATTCAGTGAATATAATCGTGCATTCTTTTGTGCGTAAGCCGATTTTCATGACTGTGATTATATGTCCCAACAGTACTTTTTACTTTATCCTATCGCAACCTTGTTTTTATTTTTTTCCTTTATTCAGGATTATTTCCATTTATATGAAAATCAGTCAAAAATATCCTATGCAAAGAGCATTCGATGTGTGAAACAGCAGTTGGAGGTATCTTCGTAAAAAAAAAAAAAATAGGACTTTTCGCCTTAACAATTCACATATGTATACTCCCAGCGAAGATAATGGCTCGCCCTAATCAAAATTGGTGGAAAGTAATGCAAAGCAGGAGGAACGCGTTAAACTCGAGAAACTCTTAGAGGATAATTCATTGGACGTTCCCACAATACCTAGAGCAACGAGTGAGCTCGACTGAGCTTTCTAAGTGGAGTAAAGTGAATTGAAATTTTCCTCCTCATTTCAAAATTCCACATTTTGAAAAATCTTAAAAAACTATTGCGACATATATTATCAAAAGTGATTTTCCAAAAACAAAAAGCAAAAAAATTTCAAAAAAGAGCTATTTACTTATTTTTCTTATTTATATTAATTATGTCCAGAAATTATCTTAAGAAAACGTCCAAAGATTCTCTCAAATTTTTACTCAGCTTTTTATTAATTTTCTGCCAAAAAATTATGCATTTCCCTTCCAAATTTGAATCTTCTTTACATGTTCGAATCATTTTCCAGTTTTTTAGGCATTGCAACTCCTTTCTCTATAGTACCCCTACAGTAAGTGTTGGGACTCTTCCATCATAATCTGCTTCAAATTTGCTGGATATGGAATCAATGCCGACTTATACCAATTCATCTTTATTATATTCAATACCCGCCATAGTCACATAAAAAGACCATCACATCTGGCTAAATAGATTTCCAGCAGGCATTTTGGGTAGACTTTTTGGTTTCTGTAAAAGCTAATTTTATTATTTTCAATCAATGTAGAATAGAGAACTTGGGTAACGCTAATGGCCGGTTTCACAGTCAAGGCTTAAGCCTCAGTGATGGCTTAAGCCAAGGCTTAATGAATATTTCGGTTTCACAGTCACGGCTTAAGTGATATCACTGGCTTACGTCAAGCTTAACTTAAGCCCGTTATGTCGAAGGCTTAAGCCTCAGATGTTGCTGTGAAACACATATGGAGAATTTTGCTAAATATTATAATTTTTGTTATTAAACGAATGTGCATATTTCAAAAGTTATTCTTAAAAACTAAATTGAAATTTTCCAAGCGAAAAATAGTTATCTAGTTAGCAGTTTTGAGTACTGTCTGGCAGTTAGTGTTAGCATTCCATTTGACGTTTTAGGAAGCAACCAAACAAAGGAAGAAATGTATAATAAGTGTAACCCGTGAAAAAATTATAAGAAGGCGCCCGCAACATTCCGATAAATGGGATGACGTTGATTTTTATTCTCGGTTTCGACTGTTGAAACATTCGGCTTTGGATCTGATATACCTACTCGCAGATAAAAAGCTCGACTGAGTGGACTGGTAAAAACTGCGAACAGTTTAAACAATATTTTATTTTGATGTCTTCTTTTTCATCGGGATGCACAATGGCAATTTTCCTTTAAAAATTCCTAATTACCGCAGTGCTGATCACTTTAAAAATTTTTATCTGTGGTTTAACTAAGCCTCTGCTTACTGAGAACTGTGAAACCGAATAGGCTTAAGTTCTAGATTTAAGGCACACCTATGGCTTAGTTAAGCTCTGGCTTAAGCCTGGACTGTGAAACCGGCCATAAGTCTAAGAGCAAAATTCATACAAAATCTTTTTCAACACATGTTTCATGTAATGCACTTTGAAAGTTGAAATAATAGAAATAATACCATAGTCAAGCGGTTGGATCAGTAATATTGTATTTGGTGGTAAAAATAAAACTATAACATTATCATAAAATAAATCTATAGGATGTCCTGGAGAATTGTTAATAAAAAAAAAAATTCTTTAAAGCTCCGAATTTTTAATGATTGTGGAACCACTCTCGACAAATTGCCAGTGTGACCCAATTTTTATTATTTGTATTCCTTTGTTCAAGGTTTTCATCGGCCTTGAGTTTGGGAAACGATTACTGACTATAAGTTTCATCAGACAATCGCCTGATATATTACTAGATGAAAGAACAGAAATTTGTTCCTTTGTAATCTTTAATCAAGCAGCTGA
This sequence comes from Dioctria rufipes, assembly GCA_963924295.1. Lineage (NCBI taxonomy): Eukaryota > Metazoa > Arthropoda > Insecta > Diptera > Asilidae > Dioctria > Dioctria rufipes. The sequence goes on from OZ002742.1 coordinate 34,400,459, forward strand.
TCTTTTATTTCGAGACAAAGATGTGCTACGAGACATTTTTTTTCCAAAACAGATTCGTTTCGTTTTCTTTGATTCGGGGTATAAGAAACTTCATAGTTTTTGAGGGTATTCTTTAGCTGCTTTTTCACCAGCTGAAGCCATTTCTTCTTTTACTTTTACATTATGTAAGGAAAATTGTTTGCTTCCTTAAAACTGTGTTATGTAATTTGAAGTTAATATCTTTAATATCTTCTATACAAATAATTTTGTTACGTGACAATTCCAATTTAAACGTGTAGAAGATCTAGCTTCTGCGCTCGTTCACATTTTTCATAGTTTTCTTATTTTTTTAATATTGGGATTACTCAATCCATCGCTGGCTACTACTGGTCCGAACAATCAGTAATCAAAAGGAGTAACGTCCGGAGAATACGGGGGATACGGTAAAACATCATCACTTGGTCGTTTCTAAATATTTTTTACGACCTTTTGAGACATGCGACTGAGCATTTCCATGCGTTATGCATTTCTTCAGTTAATTCGCCATCCAATTTCCTTGCTTTTGAACCATTCTCATAGATTTTAATCGTACGGAAACTGCTAGTCGAGTCACTCTCAATAATTCTGCAAGCTCCTCTTCGGATCTTCATCAAGTAATGCCTCGAATTCTTTGTGTTAGAATTTTTGTAGCTGCGCAGGGTGGGTCTTGTCCTCAACGCTGAAATCATATTATACATCAAAACCACTCCCTACATGATTTATCAGTTGGGGCATTGTTACCATAAACTTCCACATGCATTCGATAGACTTCAGTTGCATTTTTCTTCCAATTAAAGCAGACAACTTAAATCCTCCCGCAAATGCTTCTTAGTTAACACAAAACTTGACATATTTAATACAGTAAAAAACAAAATTTTTGTATGAAACTCAAAGTCATATTTACTGAATATTATTGACAGAGGTCTAACCTCTCTGAAACCACCGAAATCAGCTGTCACTATAAAACATTCATAATAGCCAGAGCCATCCTCTGAAAACGGACCGAACTAATTTACACTCTCAATAGTTCTAACCGTCCTTGTTTTATTTAATTCAAAATGTTTTGCCACCAAGTTTGAACCTTCTACACTCTCCCTTTTTACTAAAGCTTTTTTGATTGAAACGTAAAAAAAAACACAATTTAATACAATTTTTGCATTTTAATTCAATTCAATTCAATTTATTATATATATATAACTATATACATATAAATTCATGGAAATGCATCAGTAAGATACAAGATCTTTTAGTAGGTACATGTTTAGAAAAAATAAAATAAAATAATACAAGTGCTTATGTAATAGAGAGGTTCAAAGCTACTTTAAATACATTGCATTGAAAAGGAAAAACATACAACTAGAGTTAAGTACATAAATCAGATTCAGATAAAGTGTTTACAAAATAGTGCATAACATTACTAATCCATACTACACCACTAAATCTAAACTAAACTGCTGAATGATTTGACCGAACATAAACAAAATCACATCAGCATATAAGTGAAGCCTGCTATGTGTAACATACTCGAATATATCATTAATGAACAAGGAGAAAAGTAAAGGACCAAGAATCGATCCTTGGGGCACACCAGAACCAACTCTCAGAAGAGACGAAGAAGAACCATTGCAGAAAGCACTCTGAAATCTATCAGTATGATAATTGAAAAACAAATGTGTTGCGGACGCCGAAAAATTAAAGTTTGTAATTAACTTCTTACAAAGAAGATTGTGATCGACTACATCAAACCGCCTTGGAAAAGTCCAACAAAACTAAAATAGTAATATTATCGGCATCAATTGCCTGTCGAATATCTTCAGAAACATTTAATAGCGCTGTCAAGCAACTGTGACCAAAGCGAAAGCCAAATTGATGTTCATGAACAAGACCGTGTTCATGAAAATATTTAGAGATTTGGACTGAAATTAACTTCTGAAAGACTTTTGATAGGATTTGCAATATACGAATTGGACGATATTCACAGGGATTAACACCTATAGTTTTAGGTGGAGGGATGATCTTTGATTTTTTTCCAGGAATTAGGGAAACGAGAACTCGTGTGACATAGGTTGAAGATATGAGTTAAGGGGACGAGAATGTAAGGTAAAAAAATTTTTATGAATCTAGGAGATATTCCATCAATTTCTGTGGCCATAGATTTTACATGAAAAAAGGTATCAAGCACTTGATCAGGATATACCCTAGAAAAACTAAAAGATGAGAAACTGTGGATGAATTGAATTAAGGAATAGTTCAAAGGAGAAAAAGTGGAAGAATTGGAGGAATTAGTGAACAATGTAAACATCTTATTAAGCTCATCCGGATCTGGTATCGTATTAGAAACATTTTTAGCTTTGATACCAAAGGCTTTAAGATTCTTCCATAGAACTTTAAACGGCAAACTAACTTTGAGCATTGATGAATAGTACTTCTTCTTAGGCAGGCGTATAGCACAACTTGCATTTGTCTGAAGTGATCATGTTAAACTAAAACGCAACTGCCATGTATTTCGAATTCCGTATAAATCAAAGGCTAAGTGATACTAGGAGCCTTTAATAGTAATTAGGACGAGTTTTCTGTTAGGAATATATTCAACATAAAAATAAAAAAAATTTTTCACCACCAATATGCATACATCCATATGAAAATTTCATCGGTGTGCGGAGAGAACTTTTCAAGTTTTTGTTTTATCCCAACAGAAGAAAGTTTGTTTTAGGGCTGCCGGGTTAAGTTAAAAATAGTGCGTAAAAGGACACAAATGCTGGGTTATATTCCAGTTTAAATTAAATATTGCTTTTAGTACCTTAAGTTTGATTTTTTGTTTTTAATTTTTATAAATACCTAATGTAAATAATAGTGAAAGGAAAGCCGATGGAACACGTCACTTTAACTACATTTTGGGCTTGCTCTCAACTCAATTTTTCAACCCTTGAGTAATCAAATATGCGATGGATTTTACAAAAAAAAAATTAATAGAAACATTATAATGAATGCAGAATATCGAAAGATCGATAAACAGAAAACAAAAAAAACAGAATAGAAATTATCTCAATTAAAAATAGAAACCGATGTTTGTGTGGATCAATTAGCAGAAAGTCTTTTTTAATAAACAACATTGAAAATTAGTCTAATAAGGATAAGGCGTAGGGTGTTCGTATACTCACGAACGATCATCATTTGATGACTATACGTCACTGGTGTAGTGTTCACCAAATTAATTTTTTACTTTCGGAATTAAAAAACAAATAAGTACTAAAAACTTCCGACAACAGAACAATTTCCAAGTTTGCGGTTAAATTGAACGAGCTTACGACGAAAAGTAATTATTAGTCTGAGTTTTCCGTTGCGAGTGTCCCGTGCGGTGATAATCAAATAATTGCTTCATAAAATTTCTTATTGTTTGTGGATTTTTTAATAAAGGTAATTTCATTAATTTTGATTAAAGGAAGATCTGTCTGGATCTCTGAAGTGTTTGTATACATACCTAATGCTTGATTCTTTCATTGATTTGAGAGATATAGGCAATTTTATCGATTTAAGATTATAGGTACCTACGTATAAGTATATTCTGATTGTGAGTTTGTACAAATAAATTAAAAAATTATTTGCAATTATTTTCTTAAATTGTTGTACCCCCTATAATTTAGCGGTATAGGTGCAGCGCTGCTCCATTTGCACCTATGAAAGCTACGATCCTGCCTACTTCAAATAAAATTATTAAAAATTACAACGGCAATAATAGCACCCAAAGTAAATGGGCAAAATGTGCAATTAGATTTAATTGTTACAAAATACATAAAAAGGTTTTACATTGATAGAGAGGGCAGTATTCGTAGCCTTATGTACACTGTAAAAATAGTAGGACAATTTCCTAAAAATAAATATAATTTTCTCTGATATAATGGAAAAATTAGTTTAATTTCTCAAAATTAATGGAACATTCAATGAATTTAGGTATTTGGCACCAGAAAACCTATATAGTACGTAAAATTTCCGAAATGTACATTTGAAAGTATACCTACATTTTAGGGATAGAAGCCTATTCCATTTTTTACAAGGTGGAACTTTCCCGAATTTTATCAAAGAATACCTAAGCTTAGTGGAACAAATTGTTGAGAATTTTTCCAAAAAATTCCAAAATAAAATCTGGAACAAAAAACAAATTATTTTTGGAGAAGAAAAAACTCTAAAAAAAATTCTCGAAAAAATACTAAAAATCAAAAAGCACAAAAAGCATGGCATTGAAGATCAACAGTTTTAAACGGAAGACCATATTTGTCTTGGAGAATGTCAAATAAAAATAAAAATTAAAATGTATTCGATAAATTTCGGGTTAACAACTTATTACCAGGTTATGAAAAAGTATTTATGATAATTGTTGAAGTGTGAAATTGGCACTTTCAAAAGCCATTGACATGTCTGAGCATATGTAGACTTATTTATGTATGTATTTTGAGAAGAGTTGTTATTTTTATGATTCATATCATTCAAGAATTTTCAATTGCGCAAATACAAGAATAGCTCGTACGAAATAGGTGAATCTTATGAGGGACAGCGAAAATTATATCCAGAGCCTTATTTCATTTTTGCCTAATTTACATTCATTACTCGAACATATGTGATTTTACTGACAAAGTCAGTGAGAGAGTCTTATTACTTTGAACTATTAGAAAACAAGTAAGAGGTGATTGACTGTCAAAACATTATTTCCCACTATTTTATAGCGAAGTGTCACTTTTGACATTTTATCAAATGTCAATTGCAAAAATTAATCAGACGGAATGGAAAAAACTTTATCTAATCTTTGAAATTTTCCATCCATGGAAAAAACTTTATCTAATCTTTGAAATTTTCCATCCATCACTCTAGTTATCCTCAAGGGCTCTATTTTTATCTAATATATGTAATAAAATTTTGAAAAGTATTCTATGGTTCGATACAAAATAGACCTGAATTATAAATATACTTTACCAAGGTCAAAGCATACCCAGGTATGTAATACAAAGTAATACAAAAATAGAGTTAATTCTTAAAAAAATTTATAGAATTTATTATGATAAACGTTTTTACATCGGGAGAATTTTTTTAGAATGCTCTACACATACAGACTTACAACATGTTGTGCAACATTTTCGCGTGGGTCGCCGCTTACCCTTCTCTTTGCAAATACCGCAGTTGTCTTTGACTTTTAGTCTGTCTGTTTAATCCCGTGCTGCTGGTCCACTTGACGTTGATATAGATGGGATTGGTCTTTGGTGTCCCATCATGCATTCGATAGAATATCTGTTCCCGAAGTTCCTCATAATAGCGAGCATGGTGAGGGCTTCACCAGATCTTCCAGAAACGTACGTCTCGTATTTGCCTTTTAGGATTGTGGGTATCGTATATAATGAAGGCTGCCAGAGCAGCCAGATCCAAAATATTATACAAAAAAAAAAAAATGCTATAGGGTCCACCGCAACGTACGCATCTTAGTGGTGTAATGTCCTACTATCTTATCCATATTGTCTATGCCCCCCTTGCATTTGTTGTTGTAAAACAATATGATTTCAGGCTTTTGATGAACACCACTACCACTTTTATCGTAATGCACTGTTGAAAGGAAAATTACAGATTTTCTCTCTTTTGGTACATAAGAGCAAATTGTGATTTTTTGTCACAAAATCTGAACTCGGTAGAAAGCAGTGTACGGGAAGGTATAGCATAGTATCGATCGAGTTTCAGTAAAATGTAATATTTCCATACAAATTTTAGCACTGGTAAAATCGCAAGCAAAAGCTTTACTGATGATTTTACTAGTGCAGTACGGACTTCGGCGATAAAATTGAAGATTCCTTCTTTATAAAATAGATGGCACTATAAATTCTCCACAACATTTTACTAGGCATTTTAATGCACGAAGCATTAAATTACTGGAAAAATTTTGACATTCCTATTTCTATGAAAATTTGTATATTGTTTTTTGATTGATTGAAGGATTTGGTTTGTGTTATCAAGATATAAAAATTAATCATTTTGTTTTCTTCAAATTAACATACGACAAAATTTTACTAGCGATTTTAATGTGAATTATTTGGAGACCGCGTTAAATTTTACATTGTCCCAACTCGATAGTAGGTTTATAGCTTGAAATTCTGTAAGAATGCATTAGACTGTTCCAATATGAGGTATGCTTTATGGTCGATACCTCAAAATGTGATTTATGATCTATACAGTAAAAAATTTGCGCAAATTGCTGCCACAAAGCTTATGTATTTTTCGATAATATTAGGGAATATTACCTAAAATGTAAGAAATATTCCCTAAAATGTACGGACTATTTCCTATATTTTAATGAAAATATAGGGAATAGACCCTAAATTGTAGGTCCCCCCCCCCCCCCCAAATTTTAGGGAGTATTCCCAACATTTTAGGGAATAGTAGTAATATTTTTTACAGTGTAGTTACCCTTGCCTGTCAGTTGAAAAATTAAAAGCCGGTTTCAAGAATAAAATTTACACTTAATATGAACAAATTGTTATTAATATACCCGAAAAACTGCGTTCCTGCCATCAATCATTATCCTACCTTCAAATTTTGTAAGCCTTATGTAGCATACCCACCTTTCCCTAATCATAAAAATAAATTCTTAGAAACTGTTTGACTAAATATTTTCCTTATAATAAAGTAAAAAAATTAAACAGTTCCACAGAGATTATACGTAAATATGGGTACATACCCGGGTATTTTATGGGTTCGTTTATGTCATTTATTTTATTCATTGACACAAGGGTTAAAACTTTCTAAAAATTATACACCAATATCCTTGATCGTAATAAAAGTTAACATTTTAAATTCCATTAACTTTTTTACACATCATTCACCTCGCTGCTACATTTTGTTTTCAGTTTCCAAGGCACAAATATATCCTGTTCTTGAAATTGTATTCTATTCATATGAATTGGCAAATCAACCTCTAGTTTAGATAAATTTGGTTGAAGTTCCTTTACCACTTAGAATAGCCCTCAAAAGTACAATTTTCTCTACCTGGTTTACAAAAAATTAATTAATTAATCCTGTAATCGCTAACAACTATGAAAATGGGTTAGGATGTGCCACAGTGAAAATTACAATCGATAATTTTGAATGCAGTTCACCTTACCTTTGTAGAACTTGAAACTTTGTGACCTTTTAGTATGTATACCTATAAGTTTTGCCTTCATTAACTATAGCACTTATTTCATGTAAAAGTAATCCACAGTTTTACATAGGAAATATGTGCGCTTCTATTCTTAATAATTTTTCCCACGAATTTTCTTGAACATTTTTCTTCAGAATTTTCTTCAACATTTCTCTTCTACACTAATGGTGACGGATGACAATCTAAAAGCGTTGAATTTATTCGGGTGCTTGACTACCTGATAAGAATTCAACTTCTTGGATAAATTTTCCTCAGAATTTCTATGCACTATTGCTATTGCTGGCAGATAGTAGTAGGTACTCAAAATTTATTATCTCGTTGTATTGTAATGGAATTTATTCTAACCCGAGTCCATACGACTCGTGAGTTTCAACGAATATTTTACGTAAATCAATATTCTGTAGAATTTTCGTTTAAATATTTTTTTTTGCATTTATAACTTTCACATTTCTTGCGAATATTAATGATAGTGTCTCTTAAATATTCCATGGATTAGTTGGTCAAATAAAAGCTTTCCTTGATTTTTAAACAAAAAAAGGCGTCGTCAAAGAGTCTTTTTTATTTCAAGGAAGAATACCGAAACTGGAGATACATCATAAGTGGGAAAGGAATAAATCATGTTGGGTGTGTCAAGCTATTTAATGATAATTCTCATTTTATCTTCTCCAACAATTAACAACGTGGGGTCATTTTGCATTAAAGATTAGGTATTTATTTTATTATGTCATAAGCATTGTTTTAAAATTAAATATGAATGAATTATAGTAAGTATTTGAAAAAAAAAAACTCTTTGGAACTCCACAGAAACGTGAACAAGTTAGGGAAGTAATTATGTAGGTTCGTTTTGTTTAAAATCAAGAAGATTCTGATTTCATTATGGGTGGGCAAGCAAATTGCCCATAGACAGGAACAATACAGTACACCGTAATTAAAAATATTAAAAACTGCTAATTGAAATTCCTACAGTCATAAAAATATATTTGCTATTTTGAGTATATTAAGTGCGAAGGCACATAAGCTACACTTTCTTTCTAATTTCATTCTTATCCTTAAAGTCAGCTTCCGGAACGAAGTGACTCTATAATCGCAATCAGCAATGGTACATAAAATTTATGAAGCAAAACAGTCGAGTAATAGATACTCAGTAAAAAAAAAAATTAATAGATACTTATGTACGTTCATAAAACTACTTAGCGGGCCAAGTTCGACTTCAAACAATACATAAATATGCCGCCGTAACACAGTTATATATATATGTGTGTACAAAATGTAAAAATGCTTAAAAAAACAGAGCCGTTATTTGTATATACAACAGTTTTGTTTTTAATACTAGTTCTAATAACAAACAGAAGAACTGATGCGATTTATATTAACTTTGTTACACCGACATCTTTGTGTACACTCAAGATGAGCTTGGGATTCGAAGAGCGATGCTGTGTTTTATTAGGGGTACAAGGGCTTATTACCTTGCCAGTGGTACGTTTTAAAGAAAGCTTTATTTTGCTATTTTACCGGCAGAAGTCCTATGTAGCAATTTTCGCAGTGAGACAAATAATAGGAAGAATTCTACTTGTAGCAAGAATGTGAACTTACTAATACTTTTAGTTCCGAACAGCAGTTTTGAGTAGTCTGTTCTGTAGTCTACTTTTGTATGTATCTGCGAAAAATTAGCAGACTGCTATTCAGAATTTACATGTCCAACCATAAAGACTTTCAGAATTTCTCGTTTGGTTGCGGCAGAATTTTGGATCAACCTCTACCAAGGTACCTACACAAATTCTGAAGAACAAATATTGAGTAAATTCTTCAGAAAAAATTAAAGCTTGCTATATATCCGAATAGATCTATCCGAACTGTTGTCGGTCACTAATACCTAGCGCATAAAAATTCTTTTGAAGAATTCTCGAAAAAAATCGTAGGAAAAATATATTAAAAAAAATAAAGGTACACATCTTTCTGATGTGAAATAAAGGATTACTTTTTCAAAAAATGGTAGATGTAATTTTTCTGGCGAAGCAAAAGTTTCCACATTTCGTTGTACTGTTTGCTACTTATTTATCTCAAAAAAATTTATAACATACAACATAATATTAAAATCTAAAGGATCGACAATTTTTGATTCTTTAATTTCCAAGAAGATATTTTTAGTTTTTTTCAAAATTCTACCATAATTCCCGTGAAGAAGAATTTTTTTTTTCAATTTTTCCATGGAAGAACCGAATTTGTATAATAAAAAAAATTCTTTACAATAATTTCGGTTTCGATGCGCAAACGGCGTAGAGAAAAAAACTATCTACAAAACTAAGACTCTGAACAAACAGAAGGAAATATATAAAAAAAAAAGTGGATAAAAATTTATTACAGATTGTCTTGGTTTTAGAAAAATATTAATCCAGTTCATGATACAGAGACCCACGAATTTTATATTCTTAAATTTATTTAGTGTTTTATTTATTAATTAATTTATTTTATCATTATTTTTTATATTATTAACATTTTTTTGTATAGCAACTTTAAAACGTTAATAAATATACATTTTTTTAAATCATTAATTAAAAGTTCTTGAAGCACTAGCCCCTAAATCCAATGGCGGTATCCCGCTTAACATCAGGCCTCATTTAGATCTTGCATAACCCAATGGCATCAACAAGAAGAATTAATATAAATGTTTCGTTAATTTTATAAGAATTTTGTAAAAATCGATGGAATTATTACCTGTCCATTAAAGACAGGAAATTTAAAATACACAGCAGAAATATGAAGAGCTTAAACAGCTAAATGGGAAATTCTCTGCTTATTTTTCTTGATGTTTTTTTTTTCTGCAAAATATTATTAATTGATACGAGCTTTAGTTTCAGCATCTCATTCAGAGACGACACAACCAGAAGAATAACAAACATTATCGCAGCCAATTTTTCCTTTTTATAAGGTTTTGCTCCGCATTCAAACGAGAAGTCGATGTCACTCATAATTGGGTCTTGGTCTTTAATTAAATTTAAAAATCTAAAAATAGCTTAATGCTGTGTCTACAATTCCATAGGAATTAGAAGTTTTTAATTATAATTATTTGATAATTGTAATTTGAGTTTTTCTTTATGCTTAGATTCTATATTTTAGAAAGGAATTAATAATTACTTTGACCATAGGTGAAAGTAATTGTAAATGTAAACACATTTAATAATCAAATTAATTAAAAATAATCATTAACTAATTCGTGAATACTTTGCAAATTACCTTTTATTATGACTAATTTTGCTGACTGTATCGTGAAAAATTTCTTGTCTTGTTGACATGTTTGCTATGCTAACGAACGACAACTGAAATTTTACTGGACTTGATAAAGTAAAGCAATTGGATGCCCACGTTTAATTTTCGAATTCCTTTCCGAAATATTAATAGTAATTAATTAATTATTAAAAACTATAAATTATGATTATCGAATAAACGTAATTAAAATCTTTTAATTTCTTTAGAATCGTAATCGTAATGTAATCATAATAGAAAATTTACAGGACTGCTTTAATTACGCAAATTGTGTTAATACGAAAACCTTCTGTACATTTTTGTTAATGTTATGTATGACATTTTTAAGGAAATTTCTTCAGAAACCTGTATTTAAACTTTAGATGAGACCTGTAAAGTACTTAAGTACATTGGTACTTAAGTACTAGTAATAGTACCAGTACCTGGACTTGTACTTGAAATGTTTTTAAGTACCAGTACCGGGACTGGTACTGTACTGGTACTTGTACTTGGAATTTTACCATATTTGAAATAATTATCAAATTCTTATTTCTCTCTATCATTCCTGCAACGATATCATTAATTTTCCATCAATAAAAATAAACGTTTTACAGAAAGATAGTGCATAAAAAATAATGCCTACAACAATTGCAGCTCTTCTCAAATTTATATCTTGTTACTTAGAAAAATTATATTATATTAAAAGTTAGACGTCAAAAATGTATTCAAAACTATCTTCATGACATTTGCAAATTTTTAGAAAACTTACGTAAACAGTATATAAAATGACGCGGATTTTGAGATGTCACTAAACATATTTTAATTCTTGAAATTTACTTCTGTGATGCTACACAAATTCGAAATAGTCACAAGATTATCAAATTAGTCACAATATGCCTAGATTAATATTTCTAAAGTGTGTTGAATTTGTACTTGATTCGTCCTCTTAGAAATTTGAACACACTTTTCATTTTCTGAATTTAAAACGGGTCCTATGGATCAAGAGAAAACATTTTTATATCTAGTATGTTTCTTTAATGTATAATAAAAGTTATTCTTAAGTAAATCGTTTTAATAAGCTGTCAGATATTTTTACTAGCTACCATCTACATATATTGACACAAGGATTCTAAAATGTAAAATTGTTGAAATTATTTTTTAAACTTTTGCCTCTAAATAAAAGTATTAAGTTCGAAATGGCTTCCAGTTGTCCTTTCTAGGTAATATAGTTTCTGTTTCTTCACTTACAAAAAAAAGAGTGCGATTTAGTAAATTTGTTATGAAGTAGTAACTAAATAGATTGGAATACAAACTATTTAACTTTTAACTTAAAATAAAAATCAATTTAAATATTATTTTGAAAATATAAAAAAAAATGTTTACATTAAGATTACTATGATTTATTACTGGGTAGACTCTATACTTGTTTTTAAATTCTCCGCCACAACAACAAAAAAATAAATAAAAAAAAAATTTTATGTGATATTTCATCAGACAATTCATTTCATTTTCGATGCGAGTTTCAAGTCCTGGTTTTAACTCATCAACAGGTCCCAAATGGCAAAATTGGTTGACTCGAGAAAACAAATGAAAAATGAAAAGAAATGAAATAAAATATATTAAAAAAAAAAACTTTTAAAATAAATAACTTTCGTAAATAAATTGCACTGAAAAATTCAAAATAATTTTTTTCTTTCTCAGTGACATACACAAGAAAAATTTAATTGCAAAATAAGAAAAACTTTGGACATCCATAACTATAATCATAATTGTCTGACTGCAAGTCATGCCCAAACTTTTATGATTTAGTCTGAGTTTTGTCATTTCTTATTTAGCAATGAAATTTTACCTTGTGTATATCACTGAGAAGGAAAACATTATTTTTTTTTAATTTTTTGTTAAATTTATTTACGAAAGTTATTTATTTTAAAAGTTTTTTAATATATTTTATTTTCTACTTTTTAGTCATTACGGTCTCCCTAAAAACTCATATAACGGTACAAAATCTATAAGACATATGCATATTAATTGGCATCTACATTCTCTTGCCAACGGTGTGAGGTCATTTTCTTTTCTCTCTGATAAGTAAGTATTTCCATGTAAAAAAAAAAGTTTACATAAAAAAAATTGGAAAAAATTATTTCACATCTAACGGCTAAATATAGAAAATTGAAATGTTTCCATGAAATATCTAAAACATTATGCTAAAGCCATTAGAAGAAAAATCAGCCCTGGCACCAATCTCCTCTAATTCTAAAATCACGTATTTTAATGTTAGTTAGGAGAAAAATATGCCATGTTTAATAGCACTCAACAAGAGCTTTACTTTGATATCACAATCGGCCCAAATTGGACAACCCCAAGAAGGTAGGTAGTTACCCCCCCCCCCCCCCAACCTAAAGCCATAAAAAACCAAAAAAAAAACGTTAGCCAATCGGGAGCATTCTAAATCAAAAAATCGAATGTAAATCCGTCCATGTTTACTATTTCGTCACGAATGCCGCCCTTACGGACAAAGTTATTTAGCCAGGGGGTTTGTGAGTAGATAAAGATTATTTAAAAATGGAAAAAAAATGAGAAATATACAAACAAACTTTTATTTAAAAAATTACAAAAATTAATTCGAAAGAACTGAACCCGTGTAAGCCCACCACAGTGAAAAAGGAAAAAGAAAAAATAACAAGAAAAATAAGTGTTTCGTATTGGCAGAAATATCTTGTACTCATCAGTAGGGCTTGGTATCTGGCAAGAGAATTGTACCCTTTCTTGAAGCTATAACAAACCAAAACTGTACGCAGAAACTGTAAAGCAGAGATTATAATAACAGCTTTTCACTGGCATTGCGGCTTACATACTTAGGTCCATTTTTTTCGAATTAATCTGATTTTCTTTTTTTCAACTTTTCTAAATTTTTAAATTTTTATTTCTTCTCATCTTTCTATTTTTTAATTGTTTATTGGACTCACTCAATTTCACTATTTGGGACTTATTGATGAGTCAAAACCAAGACTTGAAGCTTGCCACCCAAAATGAAATGGGTTGTGTGATGAAATAACAAATAAAAACATTTTTTTTTTCGTTTTTGCTGTTGTGTCGGAGAATCCAAAAATAGTCTTCTTGAACGAGTTATTATAGGAACAGGGCATTCCCTACTAGCTTTTGTATACTACTTCTAATAAAAAAATAAATATATTTTCCTTAAATGTGGACATGCGTAACCATTGAGTAATTAATATTTTACATGACTTCCATCTGATTCCATATCAAAGCTTCTTTGTAGCTCTTCATTTAAAAGATTACATAATTTTCCAGAAGTGCAGATTTCATTTGAAACTTGTTAGTTCCAGTTACTGTTCTAAAAATGAGTCCAACAGGCGGAAGTACGAATACAATAGATCTTCATGTAAGCAGATATAAACACGGCAGGTTTGAATAGAACTTGACGAATTACATTCCAATAACTTTGAAATAATCCAAGAAAGGGTCCGAAATCTTAAACCATTTTGACATTTATTCAAGCAATTAAATTGTACTTCAACCTTTAGTGAAAGTGAATTTAGCTATTAAAATATCGAATTAGGTAATTAATAACTCGTCAAGTAATTAACACTGGATTTCTTTTACAACCAGGGAACGCATTAATATTTTAAAGGTAGAAATTGATTAGGAAACCAGAAAAAAAAAAAAAGAAAACTTTATTCAGCGATTACGTAATGAACTATTTAAGCATTAATAGTCAAGTATAACATTTCTTGCTTTACGACCTAGTAATTTGCGGTAATTGTCGGCAGATAAAATTAAGCCTTTGAATAGGACACCACAAGAAGTTTTATTCTTCATGTATGCATAAGTGCATATTCATGTAAGTGATTGCAGTTGTATACATATATGTATAAAAAAAAAATCAATAGAGAAAAATTTTTGCATACAGATTAGCTCAGGCAGATAAATAAATTATGAAATTCATAGGCAAAATTTGATCTACATAATTTAATCGAAGACAAGTTGTTGGAGTACCTATTAAGCTTTAAGTGGATGTATGTGTTTGTATGTAGGAAGCAGAATCCAATTTTAGAATATCGAATATAAGAAAAAATATAATGATATCAGTTTTGGAGATATTAGAACACTTTTACCATCAGTAAAAAATTACCCGCTATGGTGATTCGATGGCAATCTAGTTTTGTAAGATTTGGTTTAGAAGGAATGGAAAGTTTGTTGAAATTGTTTTTTAATATTAATATTTATTATTTTTTAAACTATTAATTACAAGAGGAAAGACAACCGCTTTTAACGAATTTTCAAGCACAGACCTTCCGCTTTCTAGATGACCCAATATTCCAGTAAATAATTTAAACACATCTTGCAGCTTCGGTTGAAATTAATCGCTCTGAAGAGTATATCGAAACTGTGAATGTAGTAAGAAGTTACCACGAAATGCAATTTCAAAATGTGTTATGCGTTAAGAAATGATGTTGAAAGTCTTTTGAAAATCTTTTCTATACCGGAAAGTGGGAAAAAGGTCTATGAGCAATAATAATAATTTATTTCAGAATAGTACAATAACTCTTTACTTTAGTATGTTAATTCGATTTCAAACAATAACAGAGTTCGAGAGCCGCTAGAGAGAACAACAATGACAAAAAAATAATAATAATAAAATTAAAATAAAAAGAATAGGGGAAAAAAAGCAGAAGTTACTAAAAAGAAAGTTTAAAGAAAAAATAATTCGAAGTTATTCAAAAACTAAGGCTAAACAAGAAAAGAAAATATCCCAAAACCGTGAGCGTGCAGAATCATTAGGACGCAGAAAATCATTGATCAAACGCCTAAAGGAAACCACCGATCGTGTACGCTGAATCGCAGGTGGAAGTGTATTCTAAACGCGAGTTACGTGGACAAAGTATGAACCATCAAGTACTGAATTTTTAAAGCGAGGTAAGACCAGATTCAAATGTCTTAATACAATCGAAGAGGTATTAGGGTACGCCACTGTACAGTAGTTTATATAGTGGGAATAGTGCTTTGCACAATAAGTAAATGTCCAGAGAGCAATCAATAATTTTATTCCTAAATGGAGTAATGTGGTCAAATCTGCAATCATGGAAAGCTACTTCCATTTTCCGCTTGCAGGCGGCATTTAGTCGAGGGAATATGAAGGATCCAAATGTAATGTGAGGTAGTAACAGCGACCTAACCAGATTTATGTGCGTAATGGTCGAAAGAATATTGGTGTAAACCACAGCCGTCTGAGATCTCCATACACCTTGCCAGTAATCGCTTTGACATGGTCACAACAAGTCATACTGGAATTCAAGAATAAACCTAAATTTGTTACCCAACATACAAAGGAAATAGAAGAACTTTCCAGGAGAATAGGTGATAGATGTGAGGGGTCAAGGGTGTAACTATACAATGGCAAGGCCACTGACTTAGTAGGATTCAATAAGAGGCCATTGACGACAAACCACTCGTAAATTCGTTCCAAATCATCATTTAACTCATTAAAGCAATCGTTAACGAAGCCGATTGGACATTACCAGCATACTACATATGAACTTTTCATTGTGAAACCACAATTAGTAGATCGTTGATGAACAAACTAAACATGAGAGGACCCAATATAGATCCCTGAGGGACACCACATATCAAACTAATAATGGATGAGACAAGATTAGCGACCTTGACCCGCTGGTAGCGATTTGTCAAGAAACTATTAACAAGTTTGGAAGTAGGGGAACTAAAATCAAAAAGTTTAATAAGTTTTGGAAGGAGTTTGGAATGGTCCACGGCGTCGAAGGCTTTGGTGAAATCTAACAGAACTAACAACACAAGATGATCAATGTCAAAATCTGTTCTAATATCACTCGTAATTTTTTAACAACACTGTCTTACAGCTGTGACCAGCGCGAAAGCCAGACTGGGATTGACTGAGAAGGTTATTTTGGAATATGTAGATACTGTTGAATTTATTTAGATATAATTTTTTCCAGCACCTTTGCTAGGAAGCGTAATATGGTAATAGGTCTGAAGGCACCTGGCTCCTTTGCAGAGGAATTTTTAGCAATGGGAACCATCGCAGCTTTCTTCCAAAGTGAGGGAAATTCACTGTATGTTAAACAGACATTAAAAATTTAGTATAGATTTAATTATAAAAAAAAATGACTGAACTTTTCGACCCAGCGAACAGAGAGGTCTCTTCTATATGGTTATCTCCGATCGCCTACCATAGAAGTTCAATGATGGAGGTCAGACCTATTGCCCATATAAACACTTTTTATATAAAGCACATGTGAATTATATGGTGGCAAGGTTTCTCATTGCACTTTTCAAATTGGGTGGTTGTTCCCCCTTTTTTGCCTGGCGGCACATGGATAAGGTAGGCGATCGGAGATAAGCATACCAATGAGTCCTCTCTGATCGCTGGGTCGAAAAGTTCAATCATGTTTCTTTGCACTTAAATGCATTTTGTAAATTTAATGAAATTATTTTCAATAAAATTCAGTCTGTTAGACGAGAAATCTTCTTCGTTTAATTATAAAAGTTAATAGCTGCTTAACAAAGTGGGGTGGTAAATTATCCGGACCTATAACCTCAGAGCGAAGAATAGAGTTGATGGTGTGAATTTCTTCATTCGCATCAATACAACGCAAGCTAAAACGAGAGTCAACAGGGCGTGTCGAATGGCGCACCATACTCACGCACGATGATGTAATAATAACGTTATTATTATGCGATACAAAATATGTTTTAAGGTCGCCAGAATTTAGCTCGCAGTTCAAATTTTTATTGCTGGTTACACCAAGACTTCGAAGGCAATTTAATGTCCAGCTTATCAGCATAAAACGCTCGCTTAGCATCTAGAACATTCCTATTAAGCAGATTGCGAATCTGCTTGAATACCAGTAAGCTGCTCTGTATTTTGGTCATCTTATACCAGTGATGCAGGATATCATGGTCAATAATTAGATTTCGTCTTCCTGCGGAGAACCACGGGCAACGACTTCCAACAAGTCTTCTCGATTGAAGAGGAACATATTTGTCAAGCAGATACAGGCTTTTAGTATTAAGGACAGTGACTTGCAAATTTAGCGTAGAAAGCAAGGAGGGCTAATTACTATGTTCTGTGCGGTACCAGTTTCACACTCAAGACTGTTGTTCCAATCAAAACTCCTGCACTCCTCCTATAAAAGTTCGAGGTTTATCCTTTTGTAGAAGGATGGAGAACTGGCGATGGGAATGTCATACTTTAAAAACAGAAAATCATAATCAAAAATGGATGGAGGATTAAATGTTATGAAGAAGAGAAGGTAGTATATGTGCTAGCATAAAGGATTACCCAAATATTTGCAAAATACAAGAACCCCAGGAAAAATCCTCACGTACAAAATCCCCAAGCTTAAAATTCTCAAGCATAAAATTCACAAGTACAAAATCCTCAAAACATACCTAAATTAGCATTTATTTAGCATGCTAATTAGGTAATTAGTCTAATTATTTTTTCTTATTTTATTTATTTTTCCTAGTCAATTTTATATTTTTTATTTTACAGAATTTCCATCTTTTTAGAATCATATATAAACAAAACAAATTCACAATTTAAAAAATATATAAAACGAAATCAATTAGTTTGCAAAAATGGTATAAACGAATATGAAATTAAAATTGAAAAACTAAATAAGAAAATTCAGAGTTTCATAAAAATTTTTATTATTTTCAGTTCTTGATTTCTTTCCATATTTGTTGACTTCTTACCCCAAGCCTTTTAATTGCTTTCTGGCGCCTGTTTTTTTTTCTTTCTTTTTAATTGAAAATTTTTCTCCGGAATTTATTTTGATACGAACACCTTTGCCCAAAACAATTTCGTTATATAATTCCCTAATAAGTGCATGAAGACTGATTTTTTTTCGTCCAAGAACAGACTTAAGGCGCCGATGCCATCCTTCAACAATATTAATAGTCCTGGAAAAGCTTTCTTTGATTGAATCTTCTACTGTCCAATAATTTGGCTTAATACCTGTCGGCTTAATTCATTTCTTACGTTATTTCGTCTAATGTAAACCTTTTATAAGACAAACACACGCCTACTTTTAAGTATTTATGGTGTTCGCCTACAAATTGAATTTTTACTTGGGGATTTTGTGTGTTTTGAGTTTTGAGAGAATTTTTCTTGATTTAAGAATTTTATTTTTGGGAATTGTGTGGGTCTCGCCACCTAAGCAGTTTTTGAGAAAATCACCAAAAGTGCATACGGAGTTTGTTAAAATTTGAAAAAAAATTCAAAATAACATCTTTTGCCATTTTTGCTGTTGTATTCTTTACAAGGCTGAACGGTCTTTAAGTATTTGTGGTTGTTATTGAATGAATTATGTTGTTTTGTTTTCTATTATGATCTTATGATCTGTTAAAATTAATTCTTTTCGGAATTGGAATGAAACCTTACCCCACGATTCTACATAAGATATAAAAGCTCTTATCCTCTTAACTGGGTTGTCAAAACCCATTATAGCAGACATTGGTATTCTACGTAAGGAGTTAAGAGATGTAACGACGTCTGCGGAACTCTTTACCTGCAATTTAGGTATTAAAATAATAATTCAATTATTATTATTGTAGGTTGGTCATACTGCCATCATCGCCTCACCAAAAACATTACTTCTTCTTCCTCCTTCTTGAAAAGTAACGTCTTTAATAGTTGGGCTGACTGAAAGATTTTCCAAACCCTCCTAATTTCTTAAAGTTAATATTTCTCCACAAAAATTTATGTAAAATACTAATTTTTCTAAAATCTCTTACTTGCTAAATTTAAGAGGTTAAGAGATCTCTCAAAAGTCTCTTTTATAGAATCGGGGGGTTAGCTTGCTAATCTATCTCATTTCATAGAATTTTTCAAATAGATTTAAATTAGCTAAAGTGCACTAGCTATGCTAGCTGAATTATTATACAGAAATAGTGTCTATTATCTTAAAAAATAATATTTTAATTGCGCACATTGTGCAAGTGCCGTCATTGTTGAAGAGAATAATCTATTAAATTTTCGGCTTCATAAAAACTTTTTAAAAAATTAGAACTCATATCTCGAACATGTGACGTTGTTTCGTAAATTCTTCCATTGCATAAACGAATATCCATAATTTTACTTAAAAAAATATTAAATAAAAAAAACATCGATAAAATTAGAATATTTTAGAAAACTATGCAATACTGGACTTACAAGGAGAGGGTCCCTACTCGTCATCACCGATTTCGTCCACATTCACAGTATATATTGGGCTTAACTAGAAACGAAAGTGACGCAAGTAGGAACTCCAGATGGCCAAGCGAAACGGAAATAATGTATATTGTAGGTGAACCATGGGTTAACATTAAAACTTTTCGGAAAACTTTCATAATTACCATCTTGCGGGTATATTCGCATATTTTCGAAAATAAGATTGCGAGGTTTGCTAATTACTTTCAACTTACGTTAATTAGCAGCATATACTGTAAAACTATTACGAGAATTGTACGGCAGCGGGTTACAGAGTGGTAACCCTTAGTGGGTTACTTATATATTATTATAATAAAAAAATAAATTATTTTTTTAGGGGTGGAGGTATTTATTATATATTCTAGCATCTGTGTAGAATATTCGTAGATAATCTCATCAAAATGAGATGATAAATTCAATGTCAAAAGGTCATTCATATACACCAATGGGAAAAAGTTTCTCATTTCCCGAATTTCGGTGTTCTTAGGTTGGTGGATAAATAATATCCGATTTGCAAAATACCTTTGCTAGGATTTTGTGATTTCTTTTCTGATTTTTTGAACATATTTTCCCTCCCCTGCTGATTAAGTTGCGAGATTTAATTTTCGGCGGCCATCTGAAAAATTCATTTTCGTACAACTTTTCGATTAATCCAATTTTTTTCTTCTTTTATAGATGCGTTTTTACTAAGAGATTATCTGTACAAAATTTCAGGACGATCGAATGATATTTACATATTAAAAAAAAATAAATAAATCTATAAAACTTTTGCATACCACTTTTCACCATCTACCGGCGACTTTTGAAAATGCACGGAAATGCCACTTACAGAATAGAAAATCGACAGACCTCCTTTATGGTTGGCATTTAACCCGAATAAATTTGGCACTTTTGTTCAAATTTTGTTACAATTTAAGCGCGACAACTCCTGCGAAAATTTGTAGATTTGAGCATTTTTCGAGGGGTAAGCCTGCAAAACTCTGGGCTACCCTACATTATGCACTATTTCGGTTCCGTATGTTCATCTGAAGCTCTCACTTGCATGACTTTCATTTCTAGTCAAGCCCAACTTATACTGTGAATTTAGATGAAATCGGAGATGACGAGTGGGGACCCTCTTGTTGTTAGTGTTAAAAACAAAAATGTCGCAGGGTTTAATAAATTCCACAGACTTTGATACAACTAATTTTAAACGATTAGCGGTACAATTAATGTAGCACTCATTCCGATAAGGTTCTCTTACCTTAGTTTATGTCCAATTGAAATTTTTTGTTATTACAACTTCGTCATCATATTTCTATGCTGCTAGTTTTTCTGTTTTTAGTATTAAGAAAATCACAAGACATCAAATTAATCATATGACCAGAATTTGTATTGACAGACCTGTCCTGACTAATATCAGTAAAAAATAAAATAAAATAAAAGTGAGAATTTTGTGACTGAGACGACACATCAGAAGTCTCGTCGAATGTAATGGCCACAGACAGGGAGCTCTTTATTCTTTATATTACACAGCCAGCAATTGAATGTAATTAACACGACTTGTAGACTGTGTGGACCTGTCCTGACCCCGAAAAGATAACTCCTATATGCCGAAAATTTGTTAACTCTTCGTTGTGGTAATTTGAAGAAATTTTTTTGTTGTTTAACAAGGATAAAAAAAGAATTTATCCATATATGTGTATCCTTAAGTACCCTTATCGAAGTAGACACATACAAAAGAACTACATACGAACAACTATTGACTTTGATTTCGAACGTTAAGTCTTTCATATCATGTTTGCGTTCTTAATTCTTAATTATTCATTTAGAGTGCGACTTAAAAAGGCTGTTTATAGTCTTTAATAACAAATCCTAAGCTCATATGTATTGGATTGAATTCGTCCCAATTTCATTCAGTCCAATCCTATTTCAGGCATTTTTTAGTCATATAAACATACTAACAGGGCCTGACATGAGTATGAAAGCAAACTAAAATGATGATACGAAATGGTTGAATCATTTATGCGTAATACAGAAATTTGATGCATTAGTGACGCACATGATAAATAATTTCCTACCTGGAGATAACCAGAAAATTATGGTTGCAAATAAGCTCTCTACTCCGAGAAACTAAAAAACATCAGTCTACTCCATAGTTTGGGGTTCCTCAAGGATCTATTTTAGGACCATTACTATTTAGCTTATTTATTAATGATCTACCGAATATAATCCATCGATATGATTATACACCATTATACAGAAAATGTAGAACTATACTTAAGTCTGTCCTTTGGTCTTCTCCAGGGCTACATATGAACAAATTTGAATCGAATGAAGCTTAACCCTTTACAGTCACAGTTTATAAATGTCAAATTAAGTATTTAATCTTGGCATATCCCGAAACCAGCAGATAACATGCTGCAATCACATAAATAAAAAAAAAACCTCAATATGATCTCACTACTTATGGCCTGTACTTAAATTACTGGCTGCGTTTGAGTGTTCAGTGAACACTTTGAACTTTTTGATAAAAGCCCCCAGCAGGAAATTCCTCCCAACACCGTGAAACAGATGATTTCACATGACTCCTGTAAAGTTCTAAAATAGTCCTTTGTTGTATATCGTAATTCTGACGAGTTTTTATGAAAAAGTGGGTGATGCCTAAAGCAAAAAGAGCCTAAATCCTAATAATAAATAATAGTTTAGTTAATATAGAATGGAATATATTTCAATCTATTGTTGCTGTTCCATAAGAAACAATAAACGTCGTTACGGAAGTTATGACTAATCATTTTTGTTTCATGGCTTTAGTAGTATCTCCTGGGAATTTTATCTTGACGACACGCCACTGACCACTGAGCTAGCCTTACTGTGTGCTGATAAGAATATTCTCCAAATCCGTCTAAATAAAGAGAAGATATCATCTTTATTAGAAACTGTGTTTTAACCCAGATCTGCCTAGTGGTACCGTACGGTACCGCAGAGAATACAATAGCTTAAAATCCTTAATCTGGCAGCACTGATTGAAAATTCTTCTACCTTTTTGTGGTTTTCACTGAAAGCCAGTCCATTTGTTAATTAGTAATCGTGGTGTAAACTTATCTCTCATATAAAGGTATTAGTGTCTGTGTAAAGTTTGCAACATATTTTGAAGGTATTCGTGATGGATGTTCGTGTAAAGTAAGTATTTAGTAATTCCATTTTAAATAAATGTTGTTACAATAGCCAAGAAAACCATTCTCAGGATGTATTCTATATGAAAGATTAGTTCATATATGCTTAGAATTAAAGATATAAGGCACAAAGTTTGGGTGGTACCGTACTAGACCACTAGGCAGTTGCATTGCATTTTGTATCAAATAAAAGTTTTCTATAATTTACATATTTTTCATGTGATTTTTGCATCTATTCATTTATAAATTAACTTTTGTTGGATAAAAAAGCTCATTTCTAAACTACGATTGAATTTTGTTTTTTTTTTATATAATAAATCTTATTTTCACTCAACGTATATTTTGTCTACTTGTTCATAATTTAAAATTTTTCTTTAAGAATTTAACAATTGCTAAGGCACTACAGATTCCCGAGGATCATGACATGGATGTTGCCGATATCTTTATCGAACTACCAGAAGGCACCGTATACTCAGACGAAGATTCAGGGTACGAAGATGAAGGCGGCCTCGTAGATAATCTGTCTGGCAACCAGTTGCGAGCAAAAGCCGAGCTCGTACTTAGGCACAAACAGAAGATATTGATGATCAAGAATCGTCTGATGAAGAACACGATGTAGGTAAAGATTTATCATCACAAGAGGAGGACGATAAAGCAAACTGTGTAAGAAAAACAAGAAAAATTAATAAAATTGTGATATCGCAGAAGCGAAAAAGGACAGAAATGAGTTAGCAAAAGATTGATGTTCTGCAGAAAAAAGTTAGTTCTAAAATTTCCCAGCCATCTACCTCTGCCTCATGCTCTCGTACAACATCGAAGATTAGTGGTACTAAAATTAAAAAAAACCCGACTTCGTAGACAGGTGATAATAATCCGCCTTTCCATCATAGTTGTATTTTTCCCGAAGGAGACTACACATCTTTTAGAGGAAAATCTCCAACGGAATTATTCGAGTTATCTTGCGGCTTATACACTGTGCAGGCAATACTAATCTGGATACGCGGGACAAAATGTGTAAGCTTCGTCCTCTAATAAATTGGGAATTTTCTGAAATATTACATCCCGGAAAAATGTATGAATTTTGATGAAAGTATGTTTCCTTACACATACAATCCCAATGCATTAAATGCGAAGTAGGGCTGTGTTTAAATTGCTTTTCACAATTTCACCATAAGCCTCATATATGTAAAACTATTTAATAATAATATTCATATTTCTATTTATAATATGTCTTTTTACTGCATTTAAACTTATTGGAAGCTTCATAATAAATTTTTCAGAGCATAATGACTTTTGTATATACAAATGCCTAGCGGTACCGTCCGGTACCACCCTCTATCTACGTAAATACGCATATTTGGGAAAAACAAGATATGGTAATATACTAAGTAGACTAAACTGAAAACATATTAAAAAAATTAAAGAGATCGGTAATAGTTAGGAAAACCAGGCAGATCTGGGTTAATAAAAAAAAAGTTTATTTGTTAAAAAAAAAAAAAATCGACATTTTAATCACCAATAATTTCGATACAACGCGATGTGTAACCATACCAATTTTCTTACAGTAAGAAAGTCTGAAATCGATGTAAAACATGAACATAGCGCCACTGTGACAAAAAAAAAAACAAAAAACAAAAACAATAACATACTTTCGAAACCATCTGTTGTTCTTGAATAAGACATTTCAGGTTGAGGAACCGAACAAGTCGCGGTTAAGTTCAGGTGAAAAGAATATTCTCCATTAAATCTCACTGAAATTCTAGTAAACTTTACGACACGGGGTTATATGTATGTATGTAAGGCCGTCCGTTTAGCACATCGAAAAACGCACTTTTCGACCTTGCAACAGTGACTATTTCCAAGAAAACTTTTATTTATTTTTCATAAGAAATATTATCATTTGTTTTTTTCTTAAGATTTCCGAAAAATATTCTTAAAAAAAAACTACTGATAATGAAAGAATGAAAAATTGCCGGACTTTTTAATCTTTGTAAGTTTAGTTGCTCTTGCAAAGTCTTTAGTTCAGCGTTTTCATTTTTCCATGTCCAAACGACTCATAATTGTTTACACGAATTAATTCAAATTTATTTGTCTTTCAGGTAGAGTGACCTCTGGCAAACTTCTGGCACCAATTCTAGATGATTGACAAATTTGAATACAGGGCGTTCCACATTCGTATCGTATTATTATAATATTGACACGAAAAAGAATAAAAAAATCCATGAAAAAATCCATGTAAATAAAAACATATTACAAGGCCTATCCTTATGAAATGCAATACAAGGGTCTTGTATTTGTACACTCTCAAATTGATACTATACACATTTTTTTTTACAGTTTGTAGCAGATGGGAATCGCTATCAAGATGGTCGAGCAACTGATAGCTACGGGCTGAAAATTTTTCATTGATTTTGTTCTATTGAATCTGAAAAGAAAATTCAATGATAGCCAGTGTGACATTGCAGTGATTTTCCTAAAATGCGATCGCCCTTTATTTTAAGTAGTTTTTCTTGTGGTATTTTTACATCATCATTTACTCTTACACCTACATTAAAAAACATTTTTTATTTTGAGTATAGTGTCGGATTTCTATAACACTTAAAAATGTTTTACTTATTTTTCATATAGACTCTATACATTTAGCACTATATGTGTATGTCTGCTTTAGTCATCACTGTATTGTTAGCACTTCTACATTTCATATTACATTTGTATTCAGGGCCAGATAGAGGGGGGGGGGGCATGAGGGCCATATGGCACGGGGCCCAAGTCCATGTAGGGCCCCCTAAATCCATGGTAAATGCAACTGAAATAAAAATATATTTTTGTCATAATTTTTAAAATAACTAAATTTTTGCACAGCAAAGTACCATAAAAATTTTGCATAGCAAAAAGCTGAAGAGTATAGATAATATTATTTTAAAAATTCAGGAAGTACGTGAAAAATGGAACAAAATAACGGGTTTTCCAATAAGTCAAGACAGATTACAGAAAATTGAAAAATTCTGCCAGATTTCAGCATTAAAACACAATACGATGCCGAAAAGCATTATAGAATAATCGTTATTACATTATTGATACGATTATATCTGGATTAACAAGGCGTTTTGAATCCTTGCATGAAGTCTGTAATTTACTTAAAATCCGATTTAAATGAGGAGGAAATAAAAACCTCAACGCACATACTACAACAGAAATATTCAAAAGAAATTTCATATAAAATATGCGACGAATTGATTTTTATGAAGCAGATTTACACAACCAACCTTAATGCAGAATTAACCCCAGTAAATTTACTACAGAACATACTAGAAACAAATTTAATTGAATCGTTTCCAAATTTGTTTGTAGCACTTAGAATATGTATTTTTGAGCCTACCAGCTTTCATTGCTACCGCAGGAAGGAGCTCTAGCGTTTTAAGTAGACTGAAGAATTTTAACAGATCAGCAATGTCTCAAGAAAGGTTAAATGGATTATCAATGCTTCATATACATTCTGACATTGGGCAGACAATGGATTCAACGATTATAAAGGAATTCTCAGAAAAAAAAGCTCGAAACGCATTTTTAAAGTAATTTGTTTCCCTTCACTCTCAGTCCAGTTATTAAGGCATTTACAGTACCTACTTACATTTTCAAATGTAGCACTAATAAATTTTGAAAAATTTTACTTTAAATAAGGTTTAAAGATTTATTTAAATAAAATTCATAAATATTTAACAAAAAAAAAAAAAACTGTTTTATGTTTTATTTATTTGGTTTGCATATTTTTATGATTTTAAGACGGAGGGGGCCCCATTTTTGTGGTTGGCCGGGGCCCCCATGTCCTCTCTCAGGCCCTGTTTGTATTACATAAGTGTCTCCATTTGATAAATGAATTTTTTCCCAATTTTACGAATTTAATTTGATTTAAACTGGGGAAACAAATCAGGAATGTAAACTATTTATGACTAATCGGTAGATGTTTGTAGAGGTATATATTTATTTTCGCTAGATGATTCAAAATTTATTATTTTTTTTTAATCAATAGGGTACCTCAGTGTAGAACGGTCAAAATTGAAGCTATGTTTCGGTTTGGAGTTGATAGAAATGATAAAAAGCTAGACTTAAAACATGATCGACATTTACTAAAAGTAATTTAGGGCACATTTAAAGAAAAAAACAAGAATGCGTCCATGAATGGTGTCAGAAGAGGAGACGCTGATTGAAAACATATGCTTTCCATTTCATATAGAGTGATCAGTACAACACAGAGCTACAATCCGAACAAGGATCCAGAATCTTAAAATTTTCCATAACTCATCCGAATGTAATGAAAAAATTCGTCCATTATGATTCTTTAATTTTAATCACTCTTTTATCGAACCAGGACGAAAGGGAGGGAGGTGAAACCGCCTGTTACGTAAAAAGGCTTTCCATTAAATATAATGATCAGCGCAACTTGAAGTTAGCATTAAAACAAGGATCATGAATTCAGAGCATTATTCGGGTTAAAATTTTCATTTTCGATAGCCTGTGATATATTTCATGTTAGAATTTCCCTCGAAATGTAGCAGGAAATTTTCTTTAATATCTCCGTCATTTTGTAACCAATTTGAATGATTCAAAGGATTATTTAGGGTAGGGAGATATTGGAGTATCAAGTGGTGTACCGCCCCAACTCTTTCTTGGGGAGGGGGGGAGGAAGGTGGAAAAATGTAATGGAAACTTACGACACGACTCCATACTTTTGTCCATTGCTCCTCACCTTCATCACAGTTTTTTCTTCATTCTTTCTGTGTATAGTAGACAACCCCCCCCCCCCCCCTCCAACGGGAAAGCGTTCCCCCTGTCCAACCGGGCGCCTCAGCCCGGACATTACTCTTCTATTTTATCCATTGCTCCACACCCTCTTCACCGTTTCTCTGCATTCTTTTTGCACACAGTAGCAAACTGTCCACTTCTCCCCCTCTCTTTTCTAGGAAATAAGTCAAAGCTGTTTTTATTTTGAGAAACTCATCAATCAGAGAGTAATTCTATTTCTTTTTTGGTCTGTCTTCTTTTCACTCTTTAGGCAATCTATATTCTACGTCCAACAACAACAAAAATGCAAAACTGTGCAAACTACATCATTTGCTCTATGTTACCTCTTCGTTTGAAATGTAGAAAAACACGTTCCCTGTTGTACTAGTCGAGAATATAAATCGCCTGCTCCGTTTAAGCCGTCTTCAGACCATCGATTTTTTTGTGCTTCAAGCGGGTGATGCTAGATTAGGTTAGGTTTGATAAGAGGGGTGCTGTCGGAGATATTTAGCCTGCTTCACTAGACCACCATCGGGGCCATTGTGACCCTTGACTTCATATGATAACCTTCTTCAAAATTGCATTAGACCCATCCTGCTACCCTAAGTAATCACAGGATATATCTAAGCCCTTCACTTTGCAGCTTCCCCAGTTACAAGTAGCCTAGCAATTTTATTCATCAGAACGGGCACGCACAAACTACCTACGTGTTGGACGAATTGAATTTCTTCTATATACTTTACGCAGGTATAGCAGTTTTGGGGTCTGTCCAGCTGAAAACGCCCGAGCTTCGTTCATTCCTTTTTATCTCGGGAAGTATTTTGTCAATTGAAGCGATTTTTTGTTTTGTTTTGATCAGTAGGCTCTAAGCTTTAATTTAATACCTTGATTTAATTTTATTACTTTTTGAGGTCATGGTAAGGTTAGAAAAATGTACTAAAATTTCACGTTTTTTTTTTTTTTTTTATTACATGTTCCGTTCCCCGTAACTAGTACTTGGATTTTCAAATTTTTGATTTCCAGTTGTTCCCAGAGGATTAAGGAACAATTTGAGTTGATTACTTTTTCGATATTTAATTTTGTTGAATCGTAGCATAAAAAAAACCAAAGTAAAAAAGTAGCCCTTTTTCCGTAAAAACGTTTTTTTTTCTCAAAATTTGGTGAATATTTTTAAACATGTGATGAACTCAAAATATTCTCAGATTTTAGCTGCATATCACCTGAAAAAAAAATTTCGCGATATCTATTACGGTTTCCAACAAAAGGTACATTTTATAAAAAAAAAACAAAATGTGACTTTTCTGAAAAATTCGTGTTACCTCCGATTTTTTATCTTTTCGTATCAATATATCCGTTTCTTTCGTTCTTTTGTATAAAAGGACTCCAAAAATTTGAAAACACAGGGGCAAAAAAAGCAGATTCCCAGTTTTAAACATTGGTAAAAAAAAGGCACGTCAGAGTCGATCTACAGCTAAGAAGAAACTTGAGGAGGCCTTCGAAGAAGAGGAAGGAGAGCCTTTATATGCTGCTGGTAATTTTTGACAAAAACCATTTGGAATATAGAACCTTCAAGTGTTTCATCAAGAATATATCTTTATGAATTTTGCATATTAGATTAAATGATAAATGATAATGTAACAAAATAGCAACGTCATGAAGTGTTTGCACTCATATTTTCGGGGAATGCTCTTATATCTTACAAAAGGGTTTACTTTTGTTATCAATTATTTTATGCCTTCTATGTTCCTAACCGATGAGAATATCTCATTCATGCAGATACAGGAAAGCATTAATAAAGTGAATATTGCTGGAAGCGATGTGCATTTGATGAGTTTTTCAGATGAGTCTTCTATGAAGACGAATTCTGGAGATATGGAATTTTTACATAAATAAAATGCAAGGCAAAATAAAATAATGAACACGGATTAAATGAAAAACCTAACAAAAATTTAAAATTTTATATGTGGAACTCTGATATTGAATTGATTGTCAGATATTTTCTAATCGAAATGATTACATCCAATAGTACGAATGAGCTATGCATGCTTCGCTACCGGTTCAGGTATTATAATTTCATGAATTCTTTTTAGTGAAAATTTTGCAACTTCTGATTCAATCCGTTACCACATTTTACTAGAATTTCTATTAACCTGACTATATTTCCATTGATTTTATGCTAAATAGGTAAGTTGCATATAAATTCAGTGGTTCAGGGTGTATGTTAACACAATATATGATTTTAGTATTTAAAAGTAAAACTTCTGAAAGAACAAAGAAATCTGTATAGATCTAGTCTAGTTTAATTTATTTCAGTGAAGGTTATCTATTTTTCACAGAAAAGTTAACTGATTAAGCCGACACTCGTCAGTCAATTTTGAAAAATATTTCTTAATCAATTATAAAAGTTAATTTCGATCTCTAAAAGCCCAAAGTAGGTAAATACTCAGCCAAGTCAGTAAAAATCTTAACAGTTCTTTGCTGCTATACAAAATAAATGAAGCTCAAAAACATTCGAAATAAAAGTCACAAATCAGATTCGAGTGCAAACAAATAGCTAACGGAAAAGAATCAGTACAACTTATAGTGTATAAAAACAAAAGACTTAAATGCTGCCAATCGTATAACTCTTCCATCATCTGACTGCAGCTAATTAGTTCTTCTCATGAGTTTTATCATTTTCTTAGAGTTATTCTATTACTAGAACTGTTACAGGCTATTGGAACCATTCGACCCCTCATCATCCTTTCGGCACAATTTCAATATGAGAATAATTACTCTTCCACAACAACTGCGATGTTTCTACTAAGATTACAGGGCCAAGAAGTCATACGCTCTCTGCACTTCTTCTACTTATGTTATGCAAATTCATGAAGGCTTTTTTATGGGATTATCATAACAAATATATTCTGAGCCATATAATTAGCATCATTATCAACAATTTCTTCATTTTTAATGATGTCCTAACGGTTGACCCTTTCTCAAGTCCATCGACCTTCAGTTACCATAGAAGTGAAAATAATAAGTCCTATATGGACATACACATAGCCATAGGATTATTACATTTAGATATTCGTTATAATCCGTCAAGTCACCGCTGTATTTTTCCATTGTCAAAAGCTTTGAGGTCATTTTTCATATTTTCGCTGTGCTATTCCATTTTAGTAGATGTCATGCAGAATCTAAGTTCTTGGAAGGTCATCATCTGAAATATTCATATAATCTCTCCTTGAAAAAGGCTAAATTTCCTGAAATTTTTCTGAAAAATATTTGTATATCGGTTAGAAAGGATATCAAACCAGTGTGGAGATAACGTGTAAATTTAATGTTCAAAATTAGATTTGCAACATCTAAAGCACTCTAGAAAGAAGAGCGTTGATAAGATAGGATATGGAAGATTGCTTTCAGATGCAGTTGATTTAGGATATTTCTCCACAACATATACAAGGTGTTTCCGCCATTGTGATCCTTTTTAACGGCTACATTTAGTACATACGTGTAATAGGTAAAATTAAAGAGGAGAGTCCACAGTGTACAATTTTTATATAAAAAAAAAGTTGTCTTAACCGGCTTTTTGTAAACTAAAAAAAAAGTAAGAAAATCCGAAATTTTTAGTTTAGGCCCCATAACTCCTGGGAGGAGAAGAATATGGGTCTAGTTAAGTAGCTGCTGGAAAGGCTATGAAGTTTTGTATACAATGAACTCTTGAGGGTCAGCGTACATCTTGTACTTTTTAAGATACCAGCGGTTTTGTGAAAAATTGGCATTTTTTCTTAATCACCCTGTAACTCCGAAACGGTTGATACCCCCCCCCCCATATATAAAAATTTTTGTTTGCCTAGCTGAAAACTATTACTCCCCGCTGTATGAACCACACCATGGAGGAAACACCCTGTATTATAGAAGTAAGTAAAATAGACGTAATTACCGAAAATGGCAAAATTGGTGGGTGGAAAATATAGACTGAATTGTGGAAAAAATATACTTAACAGAAATTTAAAGCAACAACGCCAGGAAAATCTACTTGTTGTCATCAGCAGGACAGTAGAAGACAGTAGGCCAGATTTAGAGAAGTACGCTCTCATGTATAGGACATATAAATAATATATGTGGTCTATAAAGAAGTTTTTAACTCCGTTGATCACACCCGTAAATGTAGCTGAAATTCTAAGGAAATCTAATGAATCAAGGGTATTTGTAACTCAAACTTTAGTTCACCATAATAGAATTTTGCCCGACAGCTTCGACAAGAAAATCAGAGTTCAACAACAAAGATTCCGAGGTTCGGCAACAATGATTCCAAGGTTCGACAAAAAATATTCCGAGGTTCGACAGAGTTCTACAAGAATTGCGAAGTTCGGCAAAAATTCCAGAGTTCGACAAGGTTGCCTGCTCTCTCTCTCAATTTCTATATCTCGCAGTTAATAATGATATCCTGGAAAATACATAACGATAACAGAGCGTTAATAAATATCTCACGCAAATAAAATACGCATTGAAAGGTCGCCACTAAGATCTAGATTAAGCAAATGATGTCTGCTTGCTGATCCAGAGACGAAAAAATTTGAACCATATGCTTTAATTGTTCATAATGGAGAGCAGTACAGCTGCGTTCAAACTAAACCACTCCAAAACGAAAGAAATATAAATTAATGCAACCAGGTGGTATGGAAAAATATATCAGCTCTAGTAAAAAGTAAGATAAAAATTGAATTTGGTCAGATGTCGCCGGTGGGGATGAATGGATCCAATGAAATATCCAATGAAATATCCATGATTCAGTTTTTAACTCTCTGCCAAATTTTCATGTCGTTGAAAACTATGCTTTCGACATGATGCATGACGTATTTGAAGGAGTATGTATTCAAAATGTATGCAAAGTTTTATTGTCACTTATACATGATAAAATTCTTTCTCTACACGTTATAAATAGCAGATGTACTCTATTTCAATATGATGAAATTGAAGTAGGAAATATATCCCCATCTGTTGATATGCAAAGGTTATAATCTTCTAATCTTAAAATGTCAGCGAGTTAATGCTGGAATTATATTCATTTTTTACCGATCATGATAGGAGATCTTATTCCACGCGGTAATGAAAGCTGGGTAATTATTTGCTTATTAGTAAATATCATAGACATTCTTTTAAAACCCGAAGTATCACAGGAAGACCTAAACATTCTAGATGCTCTAATTACAAAACACCATTCTCAGCATGTATCTCTTTTTGGTCCAACTCTTAAACCCAAACACCATTTTATGTTGCACTATGTCACTGCAATAAAACACGCTGGACGATTAAGATATATATGGAGAGTCAAAGCGTAAAGAGTCAAAAATGTACTGTCATAATATTAATTCAAGAGTAAATATTTCCTCCACCCTGTCTAAAAAGGCTGGGTTAAAGTTTTCAAAATTTTTAGTTGACTATAAAAATGGGTTCAAGAGCGAAATAGATTTCAGTAAAGGTGAAATTATTGATTTAGCAAAAAGCGACTTTTATAAAGAACTTATTTTATTAAATGGAATAAATTACTCATCGGTTAACGTATCCTATAGTTGCATTTTTAGAGGTAAAATTTACAAACAAAATTATTATTTAAGCATTGTGTCAGAGGACTTAGTACATTTATACAAGATTAAGTTGTTTATAAAATATGATAATAAGTTATTTGTGGTTTGCAGTAAAATTAAATTACTAGGTTTTGACAGTCATTTTCAATCCTACGAAGTGGGATCAGCTGAAAATAATATTTTTGATACGAAAGCTATAGAAAGCTTCACTAGTCCTCCTTTGCATATTTATCAAATAAATAATGGCAAAACATATTTAAGAAATAAATATTTATGATTAGGCTTTTTTTTTGTATCGGATGGAGTTTTTATATTTTCAAAATATGCTTTGCTCAATTAGATATGTCGATAGAACAGATTCAAATGTACGTATATTCATAAGAATCAGAAATCAGTGAAATATGCGGAAATGTTTTTTTTTCGCAATAAGAAAACTCAAAAGCTTAAATTAGATACATATCCTTATATTTTTTATATGTTTGTGATACCTTCTATTAGATATTTACTCTATTCAGATTTATGTATATAATAAATCTTTCTTATTTTCTTATTATTAAATGCAATGAGTATGTTCCTATTTTCTTAAAATACAATTAAGTGCCGCAGAGTAACGCAAAACTAATTTATGTTCCTTATATTATTTTTAAACTAAACGCAATATATATTGTTCTTTATATAAATAATCTACTTATTATTTTTCTAATTTTTATGCAATTGAATACATTTGTGCAGGTACTAAATTTACGTTCTTAAATCTACTTATGTACATACCACTCTTGTTACTTATAAGAGGCTTTTTCTACGAAGATGTCATACGAAGCCTTCTAAATATTGTGAAACGTGTCTGAATACTTTTTAATTAAAAAAATATATATATATACGAGAAATGTTTTTCATTATAGTTTAAACAGTTCCATCAGTTTCAATAAAAGTAAAAAAGTAGTAAAAGTACGACATATTTAATATAAAAATATCACATGACATTCAATATTGCCATATTATTAAAACAAATACATAAAACTATCAATCGAAAATTAAAAGTTTTAAATCAAAGTTGTTTGGCTTTATGTTTAAGTTAATTTTGAAACCAATATTCAAGGTGAACATTTTTAAAATTAATAGACATATAATTAAAACAATAAAACTATCAGAATCAAATTAAATATGTCATTATTGTTAATTGAAAAATTTAAAAAGTATTTATTAAACTTAAATGTAAACAAGATCTAATATCATAATTTGTACAGCATAAGTAAAGTTAACTATACGACGGGCACGAGGGCATAATTACTAAAAAAAACAGGCCAAGTGCGAGTCGGACTCGCGCTCGAAGGGTTCTGTACCATCGTACAAAATTTAACACTATATACTTTTTACTTATTTTTTCAAATGAGAGTAGGCGTCATTTGAAAAAAAAAAATAATGCTGTCATTTTAAAATCATTTGAATAAAACAAAATTCCTACTTATGATAATAATAATGAACGAGAATAGAGCGTGGAACAAAACGCAAAAAAAAAACACGTTTCTTGTATGGGGCCCCCCTTTAATTTAATTTAATTATTATTATTTGTTGTTATAGCGGCAATAGAAATACAAACTCTGTGAAAATTTCAATTGTCTACCTATTACGGTTCATGAGGTACAGCCCAGTGACAGACAAACAGATGGACGGACGGACCCATAGTAACAGAGTTCCCATTTTTACCTTTTGGGTACGGAACCCTAAAAACTACTTGCTAGTGCACCAAGCTTAAGAAAACATAAAATGCTTACCTAAAATTAATGTAAAACTTAATTCATTAAGTGTAAAATTACATTTTATATGCAAAATTTTACACTAGTCAAGGTTAAATTACTACCGGTAAATTTCCATAAATCGACAGAGGAAGAAAAAAATAGTTTTCCAAACGATACATAAACCGTTGCTTTAATTAGGAATATATATTTTTAGCAATTTTTAGCAATAAGATTATGTCAAATTTAATGCCTCATAAAATTATATGTAAATATCTTTTAACATGCTCACGTGGCATTTCTCATAAACAAAACTTTCAATCATAAAACTCTTTGCTTTGTTTAGAAATAAAAGCTTATAAAATTCACCTTGATATAAGCCAGTGCACCCCCAAATTGATAATTTAAAAACGTTTCGTGTTCTTTTTATATATATTTTTCGCAACTAATAATTGATGATTTAAATTCACACATACGAAAAATCGTTCACTCAAACTTTTAGTAATTTTTTTTTTGCATCAGCCTTAGTCTTGAAAATAACAAAAGAAACAACAAATTCAAAGTTTAACATAAACAATATTAGTCTGCGTATTATAAAAAAAAAATAAAAAGTAAAAAGAAAAAGCAAAAAGACGAAAAAAAGGATATTGAAAGATTATTTCGAACTTTAGCTGGAACTAGTTTTTATTTCTAAAAAGTTGCTTTATGGCTTTCGTGGGTTTTTCAATGTTGCTTTTTACATAATTCTTGACCACTGTTAACACAAAACCGGATACCAAAATCGGAAATTAGGAAAAAAATATGTCAAGAATTAAATTTATAATTAAATGCATAAATTTTGCGCACATTTAAATTTATACTTGTTAGCAGGAAAGCAAAAACTGAAAATTTAGGCGTATGGTAAGTAGGTGGGGTAAAATTTTTAACAAAAAATACTTTTTTCATAGTAGACCAATTGTGCAATTCTCTCGTCCAAATTAAATGTTTTCTCAACATGGAATAAAATGTGTGCTCCCTCCTACTTATTTCTTAGCCTCCTACTTAGTCTCAAAACTGTGCACCCAGTAGGAGAAGCTATGGTAGCCAGGGTAGCGTTCATATAATCACGACATGTCTTTTATCGAAGCATCGCGAAAAGGGTTATATGTACTGCGATAAAATAATTTCATGAGGAAATTTCTAAACTAAAATTAATACGTGCACGCTTATGTTGGTGGCAAAATGGACCTTTTATTTCCCAACTCGAATTTATTGTTTATTCAAATTTCTCTGATTGGTTGCAAATTCCGAATTCGCGAAAATTTTCTATGTTTTCTTCCAGCGTCTGATTTTACTAGAGAAGGATTGTCGAAAGTAATCTTGGATTTCTTCGACTCTTCCGATATTATTTTCATTGGAAAATGCTACGATACGGTACAAAAACAGTAATTGCAGAGTTCCATGTGGTGCAGGTATACATTAGAAAAAAATTATCCTCTAGCATTGAATCCACATTGTGCTGCCCATAGTTTTAATCTAGTGGTCAGTTCAGCAGGCGATACTACTGCGA
This sequence comes from Dioctria rufipes, assembly GCA_963924295.1. NCBI lineage: Eukaryota > Metazoa > Arthropoda > Insecta > Diptera > Asilidae > Dioctria > Dioctria rufipes. The sequence continues at coordinate 34,436,942 of OZ002742.1, forward strand.
TAAAAAATTGTTTCGGATATGTTGGAACTGTTAAAAATTTTTTCAAAACTTCAAAAAGGCAGATTGTTCTGCAAGACGCTATAATGAAGATGAAAAAAAAAATGCGAAAACAATTATTGAAAAAAAGCTAAAAAAGTTTTTGTTCGACAAGGTGGGTGGAACGATATGAGTCCTTGGCAACTTACATCGATTTACAGGCCACGGTCATTGATGTTCTAGAAATTATTTCGACATGAAAATTTGCAACCAATTGCTTTCGCCTATCAAAACCGTGAATTTTCAAATATCGATTTTGGTTCTTCATTCAGTGCACCCGTTTGGCTTTCTCGTTCAATTGAACTTTGCAAACAGAAAATCAAGAGATAACGTAAAAGCTATCAAACTGACAGATGCTGAAAACGACGAACTTTAATATAGAAAAAAAGAAAGCGACAGAGAGATCATGAAAATTTTGGCATTATTATCACCTGTGACCGTAGCTCCGAATGAACTTTAATTTTGCAATTTCCAATGTTTTTTTTTTTGTACCTCGGAGCGTTCATTTATTGCAACAGTGTCAAATTTGTATTATTTGTTAAGGGCTTTCCAATAAGAGGTGTTATTTTGATATTTAAAGAAAAATGCCATTCTTTGAAATAAATGATCGGATCTTTATTTCATTATAAAGAGGAAGGTATTCCGTTAATAATGGAAAATAACATAAGTCAAATGACCACCACGACCACGCCTACAGGACCATATCCTTTTCATGAAATTTTCCATAACCAAATCGCAAAGTGGCTGCCCTATGTCCTCGATAGCCTCACGAATCCCATCTTTTAGGTCTTGAATCGACGCTGGGCTGTTGGCGTAGACCTTCTCTTTCACGTGGCTCCAAAGGAAGAAGTCGCAAGGTGTTAAGTCACAAGATCTCGGTGGCCAATTGTGATCACCTCTTCGAGAGATAACACGATCCGGAAACATTTCCCGCAAAAGATCAATGGTTTCGTTGCTTGTATGGCACGTAGCGCCGTCTTGTTGAAAGTAAACGTTGTCCAGATCAATACCATCCAATTCCGGCCATAAAAAATTATTAATCATTTGTCGATAGCGCAATCCATTCACCGTAACTGTTGCTCCAGCCTCATTTTCGAAAAAGTAAGGTCCAATGACCCCGCGGGACCATAAACCGCACCAAACAGTCACACGTTGAGGATAGAGAGGCTTTTCAACAATAACTCGTGGGTTTTCCGAGCCCCAGATGCGACAATTTTGCTTGTTGACGAAGCCATCGAGGTGGAAATGGGCCTCATCACTCAAGATGAGTTTTCGATGGAATTCCGGATCATTTTCATGCATTTCAAGGACCCAATCAGCAAAGACTCGACGTTGTTGATGATTAGCTGAACTTTATAAGCCTTAAGACCCAAATCTTTATGCAAAATACGGTGTAATGACGTTTGTGGAATGCCTAATTTCAAAGAACGACGAGGAATGGACAAACCTGGGTTTTCTTCAACATCTTCGGCTACAGCAGCAATATTCTCGGCTGTTCTTGAGCGACGTGCACGGGTTTTGTTCTTCACATCACTACCTTATCCCGACAGCTCGAATTTTTCTACCAATTTCTGTATTTCGGTCCGACAAGGTGCTTCACGATGACCCAAAAATGTTCGAGTTTTACGAACCGTCTCTGCCACATTTTCACCATTTTTATAGTGAATTTTAATAATTTCAATGCGTTGTTGAATCGTGTATCGTTCCATTTTTATTAATGGCGTAGTTTCTACTTGTCAAATGTCAAAAAATGACAGCTCCAAAAGTGACATCTACCGAAATAGCGGGCTAATTAAAATAACATCTCTTATTGGAAAACCCTTACTAATAAAACGGATGCAGTTATTGAAAGCAACATCCAGCTACTCCTACTACTACAGATCGAATCCAAGTGAGGGAAGACAATGTTTTCACTTGTGAAATAAGGCAAGAGAAGTGTCTTCACCAAACTGGGATGAAGAGCAGGATATAGAATCCTTGCAGATAACTAAAACTATCATAGTATGCCATAAATCTGACCTAATATCTTAAGAATGTGGTCGCAGCAAGTCATAGAAGAGTTGTGGATAATTCCTAGATTTTGAACACAGGTAACGTAAGGTAAAGATGTGCCATTCAGAGTTACAATTGGAAATTGTGGGACATCAAGCCCCTCATGATTTAAAATCTTGATTTATTAGGATTTAAAAGTAAGTCGTGCCTTTTGAACTACTCAGATATTCTCTTCAAGTCAGTGTTAATTCTCTTGACACAACCCTATATCAGGCCAACCGGCCTATCCAAGTACATATATCTGAACGTCATCCGCATACAAGTGTATTTTGGAGTATTTTATTACGTTGGTGAGATCATTTATGTACATACTGAATAATAAAGGGCCTAAAATTGAGCCCTGAGGTACCCCACTCGTGACAGGCAACCTTCTTGACATCATGGACTTTGACTTGTTGAGATCGTTCAATAAGAAAGCTCTTCCGATATATTCCGCCGAGAAATCTGAATTTGTCTAATTTGATAATAATAAGCTTGGAATATTTGACGTTTCTGCAAAAACCGGGAGTATTAGGACTGTGAGGTGACTTTTAGTAACACCTCTACGAATGTCGGTCGTTACTTTCAATAAGGCAACATTACAGCTATGCCTAGCTCTGAATCCAGATCGTGTGTTGGTTATATCAGTTTAACTTAAGATATTATATTTGGGGCGTTTTGATTGCGAGGTAGAATTGAAAACCCATTTTGATCCATCCCTTGTAGTCATAAATTAATAATTTTGTCCTTCAGACACATCGGGAAATATCTCCGTGCACGTGTTCACTCAGATCCTTATCGTTAGGCAGAAACCAATTTGAGCCATCATCAAAAGTGTGTTTGGTCATAAGGAATCGTAGTATGTACATATATGACGGACCAACAAAAGCTTCATTTGAGGCAGTCTATGCTTCAAGATGGACAACCTCACATCGGAAGGCCAAAGGAGCTTAATGACGACGTTTTGAGGATATTAGTTGGTACTGAACCACAATTGATTGCGAGGGAGATCAATGAAAGGTGTAAGTTATTCATATAACGATTGAGCGCTACTTAATTTATTCTACAAACGCTGCCGTTGGATTCCTCACGAATTAAGCGAAAAAAAAAATGGCAGATCGGATTTCCATTGCTTCTTCTTTGTATTGTCTGCAATAATTACTTATGAGCCATTCTTGGATTGCCTCGTTATCAAACTGTCACGGCAGATCTTTTTATTGTGATCAGCTAACCCGACTGGATGTAAAAATACGTGAACGTCTGTATAACCGAAAAAGCATTGTTTTCCAACATGACAATGTATGCCGTAACGTGGCTTTAAGGACGAAGGAGAAGTTCCAGGGTCAGGGATATGAAATTTTATCACATCTACATACTATATTTACCTGACGTGGCTCCATCTGACTACCATTTGTTCCATCATCTCGATGTAAAGTTTTCTTAGGGGACAATTATTTTGAAGTTTTTTGTTGTTCAGAGGGCAGTTGGGGGTAGATATACTGGCTTCTAAAGAAAGAACCTCTTTTACAAGTGGCATAAATGACGTTGCTGACAAATGGAGGATTATCATAGAAAACAGTGGGCAATATTTAATTGATTAATCTTAAGCATAAAATTACTCAGGGACATCCCATTTTTTTCCTACGAGTACAGATCCCACTACTTTTCCAGGATAAACAGGAAAAGTTCAATATGTACTTAGGTATTTATTTCCAGGAGTTAGAAAATATCCATAACTACTACTCTATATGGGAACATTAGAATTCTTTTCGCCTCTGAAATTTCTGCTTGCTTTGTAAAGTTTGCCAGTTGTAAATTTCAGAACGTGATTTTTTAAGGATTTGGTTGTAGAAATTTCATTTGCAGGTGTTAAAAATTTTGTGCATGTACCTCAGGTAATTACCTTTCAACCATTTTTTTTTAATGTCTACCCTTAAAACAAATTTCTACTATCCCAGAAAATCTAAAAAAAAACATCCTCCGATATTCCCCCGAACATCCTGAAAACAAAGAGATCCGTAAGACGTCCCAGAGTACGCTTGTAGGCAATGCAAAATTTACATTATTGAATGCATTAGCTATGCCTAAGTACATCCATAGGACATTTTGCGTGTTGGACATGGGATCTACCAGAGACTTCCGAAGACCCGGACATTCATTAGTCCCTGGGATGTCCTAAGTTGTCAACTATGATCGGACGGGATTTCCCACGGATAATTAATATATCCTAACAGGATTTCCCAGTAATATGTTAAGGACACATTTGTGCTGTGTGGGAAGAAAGCTTCTGATAAGATCTGCCGAGGATTTAGAAAATCTAAATTTGTCTAATAACAGGGATAGACGCTTGGAATAGTTGATGCTGTCGAAGCATTCTAAAAACTACGGGTGCATTGGACTGTCATTTTACTCTTAGCAAGAGCTCTACGATAAGCTTAAATATAAGAAAATTAAATTTCGTCAAGAAAACGTCTTACCGCAGCCAAATATAATTTTCAATACAAAATCTAAAGTGTCACTTGAGTGGTGATATTAAGTGCGTACGCAAATTTTTCTTCTTCTGGAGTAGGTTTTTCTCATATTTCATGTTTTAACATAATTTTTGAGTAAATGATACATTTTACAAGTACAGAAAGTGTCGTCCACGGGAGCAGTTACTATATGTATTCCCTTCCAGAAGCGAGTTTGTTGCACCTTTTCGAAGAACTGATGGCAATAGAAAATCTCACATGAAATTCATAGAACAAAAGTTGATTACGTGTGCAGAGAAATTCACCTTTATCCGTGAAATTTAATTCAAACGTCGCCGGTCGTGATGGTCCCACCTTAACTTTTAATTGTTTTTTATTTTGTATTTTTTTTATATGTAATTCAATAAATTAACACATCGAATATGAACAGGTAAAAAGCTAAAAAGCGAAGAACACGTCACAAGAAATAATTTTTCGAACTGATGCTCAAGTTTTAGGTTGAGATTAAAAGAAAAAAGCTCATTCAGGGGCTTTTTACCGTCGGCAAATCTACAATATCTGCCAGAGTCAAATAGTAGCAGCAGCAGTAGCAGCAGTAGCAGCAGCAGCAGCGCGTTGAGAAACAACATGTGAAATGCGGCTTGGCTTGGGCATTGTGAAAAGTTTGGCAATTTATTCACCTGAGCAATTACACAGTAAAACAAAAAAAAAACAAAACAAGAGGTAAAAACAGTGCGTTCTTGCGTTCAACTGAAATTCGCGCAGCAGTGAAAAGAATAATTTTTTTTTTTGTTCATGTCGTTCTTCAATTAATTTGAACAACTGCACAACCAACCACTTGGCAGTGCCAAAAACATCGCGGGCAGTTGCGTTTCTTTTTTTGTTTTTTTTTTTATATTAAGTTCGTTTCGCCTGAAAGGGTTGTGTACGCCGTGCGGTGGATCTCACATCACATGGCTTAAGAAAACCCCAAAAATGGCTTGCAAAAAAAAAAAAAAATGCACTTCACTTTGTCACATACTCTTCACGTCACAGTTCTCATTGTTTTAGGCAGTGTTTCCTTCTCTTTACCTCTTTTACGTTTCACCGAAATTTTTTTCTGTTGTTTTTTTTTTTTATTTGCACGCACGCGGTCATAGCGCATATTATAAGGCAAAGAGGACAGGAACAGGGACCTAAATGTGAAATGAGGAGGGACGACGTTCATACAGGAGCAGGAGCAAAGGGTTATGCTGCGTTTTAAGATCTGGCTGATTACAATGCAACTTGCAAATTCAGTATCCTGGCGGCCTGGGTCTGGGTTTGGATCTGAGTCTGGTTTTTGAGGTACTGTCGAAAAACTGCAACTGAATCCGCACAACTTCAGACAGAACGCACGCATAACAACAAAACAAACAAACGCACCAACGAGACCGAGACGCTCCCTAGTATCAGACACATTGCGGTGAGGGGCAGTTCGGAGGAATTGTACAGCATAGGGTATATGTATGAAAAAAAAAACAGGAGTAAAAAAATGCCGAGTCCATCCAAAAATTGGAGAATACCAACAAAATTGCAAGCCGCAAACGAAAACTTCGACAGAAAATATAACATTTTTCGGGGGTTGAGTAAGACCAAACGCAAAATAAAACGAAAAGAAACTGAAAAAATTAAAAAGAAACGCAGGAATGGTGGTGGTGGTGGTGGTGGTGGTGGTGGTGGTGGTGGTGGTGGTGGTGGTGGTGGTGGTGGTGGTATGTTCTGGTTATGCCTGAAAAGTGAGCCAGAATTTTTGCCGTTTTAATTCCTTTTTTTTTTGGTGTTTTTTTTTCCTGTTTTTTATTTATTTTTTTATATGGTTGCACATATCGAAAGGGGGTTTCTGACTGACGATAGTAGGTACTTTGTCGAAACATCATAAATATATGCCTCTGTGCCTGCATACCATAGACTTGTGACACACAAGGAGTGATGATGATGATGAGAGCCAGGGGGTTCAAGAGGGATTATTTTTTGGGGTTGAATGTACTCTTGCACACTTATGCACAAATGGAAACGACATACAAAATAAAATATCTGGAAATAATAATAATACAAAAAAAAAAAAAAAATTAAAAAAGGAAGCAAAAAAGAAGAAGAAGAAATATAAAAAGGATAAATTTTTCGGGAAGGGAAAAATTGCATGCATGCACTTTAGTTATATATGCATAGGCACAGTAGGACCCTTCATTATATTGTGGAATAGGAATATCCTGTGCTTGTATAAAAATCTACGAACATATGCCTACATACCTACCTAGGGTATTACATACATATACATACATACGTATAGACAAACAGAGTAACACACAAGATTAAGCAGACAATTTTTTGGCAGTTTCTTTGCTTCTATGTTTTTAAAGGGGACAATGTTTTGCTTGTAAATTTATTTTATACCTTTAAAAATTGATGAGAACGAATAAGGATGAATTCATTTTAACTGGCTCCCCTAGCTAAGTATTTTATTCTTCTGTGGCAATGCTACTAGGGCTTATGAAAAGGTCCTTAAAAAATATTTATACTATTGCCCAAGACATAATAATGATGTGGCTAGTGTGGTGATTTAAAAACTTTTAATTAATCATCAGAAAGATGTTTGAACATCATTACATTTGGATTTATTTTTAATCTATACTGTACCTAGTCAGTGTAGACAAAGCATGTAATGCATTGCACAATATCTACAGCAAGGAAAGTAGAGCGGAATATACAGAGTGTTTCCTCCATAAGACCAGGAGGTGGTTGTACACACATAGGCAAACGAAACGTTTTGGAGTTACAACCTGTATCGTAAAAAACACAGGGTGTGCGGCCACCGGCATACACGGTTGTGTTTTGTGAAAACTTACCCTGTAACTCTGAAATGGTTGATATGCCCCCCCCCCCTCCCATTGCCTTACAATTTTTTGTTTGGTTAGGTAAGTACTAACACCTCCTGATATATGGATTACCATGGCCGAAACACCCTCTAGACCACAAGGTATATCCCTAAAATTTCATCGGATTTAAGTCTTGACGTCACTGTGAGCTAATGAAAACGACTTATATATTGTCAATTTAGCTAGTGCCAACCCTGATTATAATCGAGCGAGTATGCTTCTGATGCCAGAAACACAATTGGAGCTTTTCAGCCAGCTTCAGATTTGTTGACACTTGAGATTTGATCAATGGTAAATTTCAAATCAAATGCTGCCAACTTGAGAAAGTTTGGAACACTGCCAACTGTGCGAATGTCAAATAGCAGATGTGAATGGATTCTGTTGGCATATTTTCTGAGATAGTTGAAAAGTGAATAGCTACCATAAAAATTATAATACCCAAAATGAAATCATTGGGTATAGGTACACTAATTTTGTAGCACACGGAAATATTGCTGCTAGAGCAAAATGGATTGGGCACCCACGCATAATATTAAATGTTATTTCAATTTTTGTATGACTATTTGTCCATCTGTCCTACTGTCGGTCTGTTAGTCCGCAAGACAACTCGAGAACCCATTCATTTAGAAAGCTGAAATTTTGCACACGGACTTGTAAAAAAAAACAAAAGGAAAATTAAGTTTGAAAATGGGACCAATTGGGCAACTTTTTCGTAGGGTTGCCATACAAAAATTTCGTTTTTCACTATATATTTTGAAACTGCCTGAGAACGTGTCGACGTAGAGAGCTGAAATTTAGTTCATATAGTGTTTTCATAGCAATATAGTAAATAAAATTTCAAAATTGGACTTAATCTGGCATCCCCTTCTTGGTGTTGCCATATAAAAATGGAAGATTTTTACGTATACTGTGAAAACGATCAGTCGTATACGATTTTAATGTACTGAAAAGATCTTCAGAATAAGAAATACTACGAAATTGGTTATAATCATTTTATCTGTCCGACGAACCGTTCTAGAAATATATGTATGCGACCGTATGGGTATGCGTATGGGTGACCATACGAAATGACATACATACGTACATTCATTTTATCATACAAATTGGTCTTGACCAGTTCTAGCTCTTTTACTTGTTTTTTTTTTTTTTTTTTTTTTTTTTTTTTTTTTTTTTTTTATAACTGGTACATCTCGCAAATTATCAAAAACAAAGATGAACTTATCGTACGTACATTTGGAAAATAGGATGCATTTCTGTCTTTCCTAAATGTCACTCGCGAATAAAAATTCTCACAAAAACAAGTTAAAGTTGTAAACGTCGAAAATGTCTGTTGTGTTCAATTCGCCTTTTTCAGTCGTCATTAGAATAAAGCTCGCGATAAAGTTGGCTGTAAAGCTCCAATTATGTTTCAGGCTTCAAGGATTAGAGCAGAGTAGCTTGGACTGTCAAACAGCTGTCATGCATTCAGGTTTGTAAAAACGTATTTTCACATAGTTAAGCAATCTTATGTTTTTTTTTTTTAATTTTTTTTTTAAATCATACATAGTGCAGCCGAAATTTTATTTAAAAAAATTATAATTGTGAAAGCAAAAAGGGAACAGAGTTTGAAATGCGGTAACGGCACTAAATTCCAATGCCTTCACTTCAAGGTTGATTTGAGACTATAGAGATGTTTTAGATTTACAACCAAATACGAATGAAATAACTTTAAGATTCAGTACACGATGTGCATGAAGGTTAATGAGACTGCTAACTACCTCTTTAGAAAAAGTGAAAATCTCCATTAATTTCCCATACAAAGGCTTTAGAAAAGTCGTCAACTGTGGTAAGTACCAGATTAGGTCATATATTGGTCTAATGATTGGCTAGCCATTGCTTACTTAAGTGCATAATTAATAAAATGGTAAAAGCTACAAACGATAACTACTGGTTCTGCAAGGAAGGGGTAGACTCTGCAGAGGATGTACTCTGAGCATGTGCAGGAATTGCTCGCTAAAAACTCCAATGACTCTGAGTAAAGGATCATACGTCCGGATAACTGACCCTAATGAGGTAATAACCTCACTAAAAAGAGCGATCGTGGACTACTTTGGGGCATACCCTCAAATATCATTTAGGTCTCAGTGCTTGGAGTTGGGATCTTCGATCGCCACCCTCATTTATTATAATAATAATAAGAGCATCTATTTCAAAATATCCTAAGCACAAATAATATACCTACTACAAAGCAATTTAATAATTCCGAAGTTGTAGCCAAAATTCAAAATAATCAACGAAGTATTCGTGTCGTATTCCCTGACGGTTTTAATGCGTGACTTAAAGGACATTAGAGTGATCGCTAATTTCATTGAAATTATCAATCAAGGACGATCTCAAATACAATTTTTAATTCCTTGCATTTGGCATTGTATATTTACAAGATACAAAATTGAACTTCCCGCAGGGAATCTATTAAAAGGTGCAGGATGGCCGACATACATTTCAAATAATAATTCTATACAAAACCCGAGGAGTTCCTTTCCGATACTCATCTACATAGTTTAAGAGAAAAATCAAGCTCACTATTCGCAGTTCGGCATATCGCTGACTCAACGCAAGAGTTGCAGCTCCAAGATTAACCCAGGTATTAGCATTGTTATCTCTATTCCACACGCTCCGATCAAGCTGACATAGAGTAGGCTTGGCGTCAACAATACCTAAATAGTAAGGTAGTGCTTGCGAGAACTTCACTAAACCATCAGCTGGGTGAAGGTAGAGGAAGCCCGCCCCGGCTCGGAGTAACTACAAGCTTTCGCCGGGAACTGCCAATTGTCCGTGATTAAATCGATCACATTTCTTTTAAATTGCATTAAACTTTAGAACGCTGTTTAGTCAATTTAGACTCCATCGCGCAACCTGCCCAGTACTACATCAGGGGTATTCCTTAAGCACAAGACCGAGGCTTTACTCAAGCTATACCACAAGATCCCACTGGTTAACCACCTGGCCAGTAATACGACTGGAACTTCCTTCTAACACAAGATTGAGGAAATTACCAAACCTCAAGCTACACGTTAAGACTCAGTCGTTTAGCAACCTGTCCAGCAACACAACTAGTACGACTTGCGGACTCAAGACCCAGGGTAAGCACTAAAAAACCAAGAAGTTCAAGGAAAAGTATGTTCGTTCAGTAAACTGAATTTAAAGAAAAAACAAATTATTACCAAACAAATTTCTAAATGCAAAATTGAAACGGGTAAGAACACCTATTTAAAAAGGAATTCAGAGCATAGTCAGTAAGAAGTGAGTAGGTAAAGTAAATTTAAGAGTAATACGAAGTGAAGTGTAGTCGATTGAAATTGTCAACATATGTAATATAAGGCATTATGTATGTGTAGCATATTTATGATACGCGAACTTCAAACCCTATCCTCAAGGAAATCTCCATTAAATCATCGTAAGAATCACTTACAAAGAGACCACATCACTTACATAATTTTCAGGACATGGAATTAATTTTAAACTCTGCTATCATTTTGCCATGAAAAAGCTCGAGTTAACAAAACCGTTGCAAAAAGTGTCACATATAATAAATAATTTTCTCAGCAATTAACAGAACGGACTACCATGATGTCCTGCAAAATATAAGATGCCCAGTAAAATCATCCCTATATACCATAGTAATCGTGAGGCTTGATAATTCTATCCCCTATCTATATTCATTCCTGCATCTTTAGTAAAAAAAAAAAAAATTATCAAGCGTTGAATATCAAGTTAAACCAGAATTATTCAAAAGAGCCACCGAGATCACATCACACATACATATGTACATAATTCAAAGCCGTAATATAAATTGAGCCAAACGAGGCTCTAGATGAAGCTTTACTGGTTTAAAAAAAATATATATAAAAATAAAAATGTAAAAAAGCAATAAAATAAAATAATTAAGTTGTAAAATTTCCAATATTAACAATAATTTATGTAATTAATGTAAATAATTACTTGGAAATACATAAATAAATTTGTAATTAAAAAAAAACGTGTTGCACTAATGGGTATCCAATTTGAAATATTTAAATTAAATTAAATTGATTGGACTAGATATAGCTAGGATACTAGCTCATATCTTCAGCTACTGCCTCATAAGATGACAGTTTCCTACTCAATGGAAAAAAGCTCTAGTGGTACCCATTCCAAAAAAGTCGAATAGTTCTCTGCCGAGTAATTACCGTCCAATTAGTCTTCTCTGTTTCTTTGCCAAAGTATTTGAAAAGGTGCTCTATTCGCAAATCACTGAATATATAGACCACAAGGGTCTCTTAACCCACTGCCAATCAGGTTTCCGCTGTAAACATAGCTGTGAAACTGCGATGCTTAAAGTAACATCTGATATTCACGAGGCTTTAGAAAATGACCATCTATCAATATTAGCACTACTAGATTTCAGCAAAGCGTTTGACTCTATTGACCATCGTCATTTGCTGTAAAAGCTCTCTCGCCAATTCTATTTTTCATCATCAGCAGCTAAACTAATTTGCAGCCTTCTAAATAGGCGCAGCCAAGTGGTAAGAGTACATGACCAGATCTCAGATATAGCATTCTTACACCGCGGTGTTCCTCAAGGATCTATATTGGGTCCATTATTATTCAGTCTTTACATAAATGACCTTCCTGATGCCGTCATGGATGCATCTATTCATATGTATGCTGATGATGTACAGATATACTTAACCAGACCCGGTTAAACGATGATCTACAACGCATTTATAACTGGTCTTTGCTCAATAAATTAGACTTAAATCCTGACAAATCTACATGCCTGGCAGTTTATAGGAATAAAATTGATTCTCTATCTTTACCAGCCATATTTCTCAATAAAATGAGACTTGTCTACGTTGATTCTGCTAAAAGTCTGGGCTTTGAACTTAATTCAAAATTTTCTTGTTGTGACCACATTAGTGCTACCTTAGGTAAAATATATGGCTGCTTAAGAAGACTATGGCTAAATTCAGAACTACTAGCACTCCATGTTCGGAAAAAGCTTGTCAAATCCCTAATTCTTCCCTACTTTACTTATGGCTGTATAATATTTTCCTCGCTTGACTCCGTCTGCCGAAGAAGGCTCCTAGTGGCTTATAATGATGTACTTCGCTTTATATATAAACTATCTCGAGGTAGCCATATCTCCCCATATATTACTTCTTTGCTTGATTGCCCATTAGAAGCCTACTTAACTCAATATATGTAGGCTAAAGTTTTTACATCGACTCATTTTCAGCCAGCAGCCCGGATACCTATTTGAAAAGCTGAGTTTCTTGCAGTCGAATAGACATAGGAATCTCCTAATACCGCGATGTAGATCTAATACGGGCTGCGTTCCTACTTTGTCCAATGTGTTCGCAAATGGAATCTGTTACCACATGATATGCAACTTACTAGGACCAGGGGGACTTTCAGTAGACAATTAAAATCAATTGATATAGTATAAAAATCAGATCAGCTCGTTTTGGATGACCTTGCTAAGTAAATATTTACCACCTTAGTTTTTATTGGATTGCATTATTTAGTTATTTTTATTTTTATTTTTCTAAATTTATTATTTTTTTTCTCTTAATTTTCTTTTTTTTTCTATTTTCTTTTCACTTAGCATTATTTTAATTTTACTCATTTCTTCATTTGTTAGTACATATAAGCCTCTTGCTTTAACTTTTTTTTTCCACGTTGAATGCCTACATGTAATGTACATTTAAAGATCTTGTTATCTTAGTACTGTTCCAAATAAATGCATTATTATTATAATTATTTAATTTTAATTTCTCTTTTTTTACACACCAATTAGGAACTAATTTTTTATTTAATTACAGCCATATTTCCCTTATGTGTTTTTTTTTTAAATAATTATTTACGAATTATTATTGATAATATAGCAATAGAGGAATTTGACTTTTTGTTTTATAATAAAATTATTGGTTTTCCTACATTTTCGTTGCAATATATTTCCATCTTAATATTCGTCTTTCCACACAATTAAATTTTGAAAAGCAGCGAAGTCTAATAGATTTTAGAAAGATAACATTGATCTCTTTTGAATTTATTGCAAAAACTTAACCCAACTTTAACCATAATAAATTCATATTTTAACAATCATCTTTTCATATTTCAATTGTTAATTAGCTTTAGAAATTTACGTACGTCAAATATTCATTCGAGCCTTATTTAATAGAAAACGAAGTCTCATTGTAGGTTTGCCTTAATTTTTGTTAATTGTCAGCTTGTTTTCTCAGTAATAAATGGCGAAATTATATTTTAATTTTTGGTCTTTCGAAAGGGGCAGGGGTGAGTAAATGCAGAATTTTCACATTATTTTTTATTGCTATTATTATTATTATAATTTATATATATATATTAAGAATTTTCATTTTTTAAACATGTTTAAAATTAAAATTAATATTTAAAATTATTGATTTTTCTCACCCCTTAGAAGAAAAATTTGTAAAATTTGGGATGGAAAATAATACCACCATCTTACTCTATATTGAAATAAGCCGAACTCAATGATCCGGTAGATGGTGGGTCTGCAAAGACTTGCCTGCTTGAGAATTAAGGGCTCCATGCAATCTACGAACACTGCTGCTCTTGAGGTCCTACTTAATTTGCCACCCCTTGATCTTGTCATTCAGGCAGATGCCAAAAGGGCCTTGTACAGATTGCGCTCATGGGTATGTTAAAGGACTGCTGGACTGGCTCTTCTCATTGCTCTTTGGCGTATGAGCTGGACCTGGAAAACCCTCTGGCCACTATGACACGAGTTGCGATAATACCAGAGCTTAGTTTTGGGCGTTACTTCTCTGTGAGCTTTCCTATAAGGGAATCACTGACGAGGGAGGCGGAGCGGGCGTCTACTTCTCTGAACCTGACATTGGGATAGAGTACTCACTTGGAAGATACACCACTGTCTTCCAGGCTGAAGGCGTTCATAGGAAGCATAAGCAGAGATGGGAGAACCTGAGTACTTGGAGGAGCACAAAACTGTTTCTTGATGGGCCCAATACAAATATCTCCGATTTTCTTATGGGCTCGAAAGAAAACAATTAGAACTGTGGTTAGCATTAGCACTGGCCACAGTTCACTTCACGCTCATCTAAATAGAATCCGAGTTGTCGACAGTCCTGAGTCCTGCCTAAAAGGTGAGCCTGAGACAACTGAACACTTTTTATGCGCGTGTCCGGCCGTCGCCCGGAGCAGACTCTAGGGTCTGCCCTTCTATCTGTATATGAGCTGAAAAACCTTCCTCACCAAGACCGGATGCGTTTCATTAAGAGGACAGGAAGAATTTAGTGAAAGGGACTCTAGCAGGATAGCACAATGGGCCATTCTGGCCTCCTTGCTTGGGATTGCATCTCATGTCCCACTACCTTAAAAAAAAACAAGCCGAACTCATAAATAGCGTTTTTTTCTTTCAGAGGATTTTGCGATAGGATTTTCAAGGGGATACAGATGAGATTTCAGAATATTTAAATATTTCTCTTTCTACTTAGATCTTAAAATTTTGTAGCTCTTTAAAAAAAATCTAAATAGCTCTTTATTATAGTATGCTTGTACGATAGGGCAGAGAAACAAAAATGCAGATGTACAAAGTAACTATAAAATTAATCATAATAATATTAAATAAATATATAAAACTAACCTAGAGTAGTCAAAATGAAATTATATAAATAGGAATAGATTTCAAAGTGCATGAAGTACAGGAGGAATAGCTACTGTACGAAAATTATTAGTAGAATTCTACTAATAATTTGGTAGAAGTGGAAATTTTGTTAGATTCACAAATAGTTAAGTGGACAGTAGCTAAGCAATTAAAAAAAGTTTGCGACATCTACACTATACCTACTATCTCAACACATTGGACATGTTGGTTGGAGCATGATAACATTACGATATGATTTCTTAGGTTGAGTAGAAGGCCGTTTACTAGGGACTAAGTATGGATTTTAATTAATTTACCTATATGGGAGAAATAGCAGATTTTCTTAGGTCTAGTGGTCTGCTGAAATAAACATCGTCAGTGTTTAAGTAGACTGATCAATCAGAAGAAGTGGTGAATGCTCATTAAATATTAATAACATTGTTACAGAACGACTTAGCCGTAAGTCCGACAGCAACATAGTCGACGTAATATTCTTTAGAAAATGCATACGGGCATCTGTGGCACGTATCCAAGAGTACATATGTATGTAGCTAATAAACAGCAATTAAATGCACTCCACTTCAGATATTCCCCCGTACGTTCAGATCATAGATAGAGTTCTAAACATTTCTCAACTACACTATTTTTTTCTTAATGGAGGCAAGGTTTGTCTAAACAATTCACTTTATCCGAATAAGCGATAGTTTAATTATGCCTCTGTACTTTAAAATTGCCGTCGGAACTTATCGCTCACCGACTTAACATTTTAACCAGCTGAGTGTTCAAATCACCCCGAACTTGACAAAAATCTGACATTTCCGTCAGTTGTTCCACGCCTGAGATAGGTACCGAACAATAGTGGAAGCTCAAACTCAAAACTAAGGAGCCAGCCCCACATCAACAGCCCCCACGTACGATCCCATCCAAAATTTAGATCATTTCTTATACTCGCCAATAAAAGCAACAAATTAAGGTTCAGTAAATAGCGAAAACAAAAGTCAATAGATAATCCGACATTTATTAAATTTAAAATGAAAGTTTGTCAAAGGTTTTCAAACCTAAATGTCAAGCAAAGATAGTAAAAACAAAAAATAAATACAAATAAAAGTAAAAAAAACCAATCGAAAAATTAAAACAAAAAATTGCTAAAATGAAATTTTAACTAAAATGTAAGATTGGTAAAAAACTTTAAGATTAGAAAAATTGTTATGTAAAATGAAATGTAAATTTAGAAAATTAGATAACAACTTGTAAATGATTATAATGAATTTCTAAAATCAGAGACAATTAGAAACTAGATAAAAAAAAAACATAAAACTTGTGAAAAATTAAATTAATTAAAATTAGGAAGAGCTTTAAATAAAGTAGACTTGGTAGACTTGTAGAGATAGAGTTCGGTCCAAGCCAATTTTGCAAAAGATCAAAAGATTGAATTGTCTTAGAGTAAGTTACGTAGACGAAAAAAAAAATTATTGTAAGCGGGAGAGTGCAGCTCGAATTAGTTGGATAATCTGCAGCAAACGAGCAAAAAATTAAAAAAAAAAGTAAATTAAAATAAAAAGGAATAAGAAGTGTAGCGTTTTTGTTTTTTTTTATTGGAGAAAAGTCAATTAAAAGGCAAACCATTAATTTTATTTTCAACCCACAATTAATGACATGTTATGTTGGTGCTATTGCGAAGGGAAAGCGGCAGTTTTCTTGCAACAGAGGCGTGCAGAAATTCCTGATAGATAAAAGAAGAACCCACCCATTTCAAAACTAAGGTGAAACTTTTCTTTCACATTAGAGTCTCTGCCGGCCCAGGCCAAAACTACAAACGTACATTACGCTGGAATCGCTCAGCCAGCACCATAAGCCAAGAAATGTTCCAACATTTGGTTCATATTTGGTGCTAACAACACAAGAGCTCGGATAATTTAGTTTATTTAATTTAGTACCCTTCTTTTGTACCAAGCCGAAAGATTTAAAAACTTATAATAGTACAAAAATTATTGGAAATATAAAAACCTAACTAAGTATATGTAGGTGAGTGGCAAAAATAAAATTTTAGTATAATATAAAAGGGGGACACAAAAATCAAAAGAATAAATTCAAAAAAAGAACCATTACCATAAAAAAAAATTAAAAATAAAGCGGTAGATCACTCAAAATACAAAATAAAACAATGATAGCTATTTTACCTTAAGGTATGCGAGTCAGAGTTAGAAATCTCTCGAATGCCCCAACAGTACTGAGTACTGACTGTGGTAGAGTATTCTACATTTGAGTGATCTGCATAAAGTAAGATCGCTTTCCAATATGACTTTGGTAGTTTGAGAGGCAGAGGTTGCGATGTCGTACAGTTCTGAGTGATCGAACACGATCATAAAAGTATTTGGGTTCTTTAAAGTAGATTAAATTATATACAAATTTTAACTTTTAATGCATAATATACATTTCTAACGATCATCCACGGAACGAGTCAATGTAAGGAGATACATGAAAAGATCTGAACAAACCTAGGATAAAGAAGAAAAAAAAATATCTCGGACGGTCGTCATGGGCATACTGCTACAGGTCACAATTTTTAATCTGGAACAAAATACCGAAAAGTTTCTTAAAATATAATCCAAAATCTAGTGAACTTCGTAAGATTTTTTCGAAAAATTGATTTAGAAAAAAAAATGGCATGAATTGGAACTTTTTTTTCTTGTTTTTTGAAAATATCGGCCCAAAATCACTCATAAAATCTATAAAAATCAATTTACCGAAAAAATCCTAAGAGGTTCACTAGAAAATATTGTTTTAAAATTACAGTTAAAAGTTCAAGTCAAGCGGATGAAAATTGAGGGAGCTACTAGTACGCCCAGTTTGAAAAACACGTTTAAAGTTTAAAGTAGTATAATTTTAATTAGAGAAGCCAAAGACTAACTATTGCGCGTTCTGACGGACTTTCTACAAACAGCTGTTTGCTCAGCCTTAAAATAGAAGTAGTAGAGACATCTATTAGTCAAAATTTAAAGGTGGAAACTAATATATTTCGGTATAATTTACACAAGGAATAATAAAGACCCCAAACGCATGCTTTTCCGCGCAGTTGAATAACCAAAAACCGTTAAATTTGTTTCACTACTGCGCTCATAAAAACGACCTCCCTCCCCCCCGTTAAAAGTTTTGTACTTTCATACTCGATTTTTTTATCATTCTTGGATACTTTCAGGAGTGGTTAAGCAAAAAAACAAAAAAAGTGAAAAAAAGTCTCAGCTAAAGTGTGGTAATAACAGAGCGGTTTTGACCAGACTCAAACGAATACTATAGAACAAAAAGTTGACGGATATACTCAGCTGTCTCAGGCAGGCATACACCTTTCCAATCGAAGTGAAGACATAATTACAACAAGTTAACTTCTCATTTATTATTACTGACCGGCGCGGTAGCCTTTCTAGATCGTAGTTCCCTCTATATATCGGCATATACTGGTCAATATATTTGGATTGAGTATTAGATGCTTGTATTTGCCCATATACTAATACTATTTAAGTAATTATTGATCCGAATAATACAATCCTCAGTCAAACTTATTTGTCTATCCAAGTAAATCTGAACATTATTCGAGAAATCATTTACATATATAAAAGAAGAGCAGCGGACCTAGTATAGAGCCCTGCGGTATACCACGACTTAGAGTTGAGGCACACAGCAAGAAATTTGTAATATAGGTAGGCGTGACGAGTGTATTCGAAAAATTTAAATTCGACGAAACTTAAAGAAATACCGGTCACGGTTGATCGAATCGAGCGCATTGCAGCAATGAATATAAATAAATAAAGTGAGAGTGACGGCAGATAATGAGAAATAAAAATTAAATGACGGTTTTGGTAACAGGTTATTGTGATCCAGGCTTTCAAAAGTATTTTAGAAATTAACTTGAGTCAGTAAAGTTAGGCAGTAGGCATCAGGCTTGTCCTTAAATAGAATATAACTTTCAGTAAAGTCAACTGACAAATATTCTGAGCGTGAAAACTAGATTGCACAAGTACAAATAGCTTAAGTATCTGGAGGTGTTCCACTTTTAAGGAGAGGCGTGAAGACATGAAAAGCTAAATCCAAAATCAAGACAATAGTAATTACCTTTTTAAGTTCTTGAAATGTTAACACTGTTATAGGTGGAACTTCTGCAGCGTTTACGTGATTGCGTACGGCGTGTATGGCCGCAGTTGTTGGCGGGGATCGTTGGATTTAATTATCTCCTAAAATCGAAACGGTCATGTTCGGAGAACATTTTTGGAATGAAGAAACTATGCATGGGCGAAGCTTCTAAAGGGCATATCAAAAGAGGATCGCCAGTATTGCTTTGAGGAGTGTAAATCGCGTTAGCACAACATTGCGGGGGATAAAATTATTGTACAATAATATTTCTATGAATTAAATACACGAACATTTTGAATACACCTCGTATGTAATATTTTAAGACTATTACCATGTTTGTTAGATAAAGTATGGCTTGCTTACTAGAATATAAAACATGGAAAAAATTTCAATTGTTGAAATTTCAATAAATCAATAAAACATTGAAATTGTTATACGATTGCTATTTAACTCAGCATAGAATCTTTTACTTAGATGAATAGTTAAAGCTTTTCGGATCAATATTCTACCACTTAGGCACAAAGAATGTTTTAGTTTCGCTGAGATTATCTATCTACCGGAAATAGTCATTTTTATGAGCTTAAGTTAACATTGAAATTATTGTGTTTATCCAGAACCTTTGATAATGTTATTTTTCAGCCATGTTTATATGGAAATATATATATATGGAAATATGGTCTACTAATAACTTGGAGATAGATTTTTCATGCCTACTCTTCAATGATCCTTAGACCAACTATGGTCAGAATTAAGAACCATATTGTTGCCAGATAATAGATGTCGTCTTTATATGTGTAGGACAAAGGAATTTATGTTGGACATTTGTTAATTATCATTTTCACAAAAATATAGATATTACGAAATTCGTAGTTAGGCCTATGTAAAACTACGAAAAATGGACAAATTAATTTTGAACACTTAGAAATTTAATTTTTCTCTTTAATTAAACTTAACGTTAATATTTTGCTAATTAAAAACTCGGTTGTTTCATGGAAAATGAGCTTTATCAATATAATTAATTATATACTATAATTCTGTCAAAAGCCTTTGACAAATGTCAATTAAAGCTCAAATTTCTCAAGAATTTTTTAAGTACATATATAAGACATCAGCAACATTTGAATCTTTCTTAAAATATTATGAAATATTATGTCTGTGCCGAGTACATATATTTCCTCCTTTCGTATATTTGGTTGATCGAAATTGGCAAGAAACCAGAAATTCATGTAACTCATGGTCGACGGCAATATTTTCAAATTGATTTATTTTCTTGTGTCTACTTAAATTTTCAATCGTCTGCCCAATGATGCTTTCTACGTTTAATGAAATTTTATAAGATCACATTGGCATCTGTCATTTCCGTGATAAGTTATTTTGTTATTAAAATTAAATTATTTTCACCTGTTTTCTACCTATTGTGATATAGAAGCTGTAAGTTTTTATGTTTCAAATTGATTACTTAAAGCACAATTATTGTCATCCTTTTACTAAATGAAACTAAATGAAATATTGACACTTGGCTAAAGTTCTTGAAAATAATTTTGTCATTACAGATTTTAGAATTTATCCATACCACAATTTCAGTTGTGCTCCAATCCAAAAACTTTGGAATTCTTATTCTACTGAAATTCTCAAAAGATTTTGATAGCGTTAGCCACTTAAAGCTATTAGAAAAATTACACAGCCATTTTACGTTCTCTTCATCTCCGATCAGCTTAATTGATAGTTTCCTTACTGACAGGTCTCAAAAGGTATAAATTAGTGATTCCTCATTTTCACCTCTTTTATATGGGGTACCTCAAGGATCTGTTTTGAGCCCGTTGTTGTTTCCTATGTACTATATTAGCGACTTTCCAAATGTAATTCAAGATGTTTAGCTTCATCTTTATGCTGATAACATACAATTGTACCTAAGTAGGACTATTAGTCTTATAGAAGATTGTGTCGCTCGCATTAATGATAATCTTTCCCGTATCTACACATGATCGGTCAATAACGAGCTTTCACTAAATCCTAAACAAATCACACTGTCTTGTTATCTATAATTTTTTGTATGACATAAGTTATATCCCGTACATTGTGTTTAACAACTCCCCTTTGTGTTTTATGAATTCTGTCAACAATGTTGGGGTCAAGCTAAATGGGCAATTCTATTATTCTGGTCATATCAAACTGATGCTTTCTAAGATTTATGGGGCTTACGAGGAGTATGACTATCTGCAACAGTATATTGTCAACTAATATTCGTTTACAACTTGTAAAAGCTCTTTTATTGCATTAGATTTGTGTTTGGTAGTAAACTATGACAGCATATAAGTCCGTACAGGTTCTCATTAGTTGGCTGCTTAATCACCTCTTCCTCTATAACTTAATGTACTCTAGTGAACCTGGATATCTTTATGACCAGATACAATTTTTGCTAACTTTTCGACGTTCCAATCTTCTTGTTCCTCGTTTCCATTCTTTGACAGGTGAGGCTTCGCATTTTGTTCAGGTCACTCGAATGTGGAACTCCCTTTCTGTTCGCGTGTCCAGACGGTTGGCTCTATAAATATCTTGAGGCGACTTATAATTATGATAATTCACTTATATATTATATATTCTTTTCCTTTCGTTTGGGTTGTCAGGTTGAGTAAAATCATGATTGAATTCAAGAGAAATTTTATTAATTAATTTGTTTTGTATTTTATATTTTCCGCTAGTTTTTGTGTTTATCTGTTATTTTTTTCTACTCTTTTTTTCCAAATTGTTAAACTATTTCTATCTTTAATAATTTTAGTTTGAAATAAGTTAGCTTTAGTTTTTCGTAGTTTTTATTTTTCTGTTACTCTTAGCATGCTCTTTTATAATGAACTAGTTTAAGATCTTAAGATCTTCTGTAATTTTACCAAAATAATAAATTAAATTGAATTGAATTGAAATATTTATTACTGTGCTGCGCTTGCCTCCACGCCAATGGCTAATGTACCGAAGAATGACATCCACTCTATATTACACTTATTGATTTTTTTTAGTAAATTAGTAAAGTAAAATTTCTTTATTATGTTTAAAAATGACACAAATAGAATACTAAGGAAGAAATATTACAGAAAAAAAAGGAAGCAGGTTACGCCGAATAATAATTAAACAAAATCCATGGCTTTATGAAGAAGAAAAATCATGAAGAATATTTAAAAAATAAAATTAAGATGAAAATTGCACAGATAGACGAAATATTTATCAAAATGAGTGTAAAAGGAACAGTGCAGGGTTTGGAGAGAATCTAAAAGATGGTCACGATACTTAAAAAACGTGAATGATTCGAAAGAAATTGGTGCCAGGGACCTTCTGCGCCTTTAAGACAAGAAGGACTAATTAATAGTAGAGGTGAGAGATTAAAAAAAACAAGTCGTGGAAGAAATTGACGGAAAAAATTAATATTTCAAAAGAATGTACCAGAAAATGTACAAACACATAAAAAAAAAAAGAAAAAAAAACTAAGATAGGAATAAAAAATCGATAATATTTTACAATCTAGATGTGTTGAAAATTTAAGAAGTAAACTTTAATGTTAAGTGAAGTTGTGAAAGGAAAACTGAAGCACAAATATTGTGATATGAAATTAGAAAAATCAAAACAATTGTTACAAATTTTGAAAAAAAAAAACAAAAACCAATTTATGCAGTTATAGTAGGTTTAACTTGATAATGGCAATTGTGTCAATTTGAATTAAACGTCAGATTCTGTGAGATTTTGTGCTTTATTTAATAAAAAAAAAACTTTAAATTGTTCCACTAATTGTGTTAATTTTAAATAAAAATATTTGAAGTTTTAATTTAGTGATTAAGTCATGGATATAAGTTAATAATCGTATGAACATTTCAACAATGAAATATGCTATGCGGTACTGTATAAATAATCAGACAAAGTTGAAATACGGAAATTATAAACTAGAAAGTTTCTTTTCTACAAATACGTGCAAAAGAATTGAAAAAAAGAGGAGGAAACGAATATATCAAAATAAGTGATCAAAGTATTTTTTTGTTTACGTTTTTGTGTTTCCAACTTTTTTTTTTATTTTGTTGTTCAATGTGTCAATGGCAGCTCACAGTTTTGTTTTATTTTAAATAATTACCACATTAACTACTTCCGTGAGCATAACGAATACATAAATACATAAACAAAATTCTACAACATATTGGGAAATGCCGCAATTTTTCGGGCTTATTACATTTGCTTTAGTTATATGTTCGAAGTTTATGAATAATTGAAAATAAGTCGAACAAAAAAAAAAAACAAAATTAAAAAACGACGACGATCTAAGCCGTCAGGTAGGACTCTATTTTTAAAATGCGTGCTGATGGTGATATTTTTTTCTGTCACGTATTGTCCGGAAAATTAAAAACAAATTCATTCAGAAAGGTTTTTTTAAATATTTTTTGTAGAAATGACAGAAATGCTTGAAAAGAGAACTCTGATTTTTATTGAAACTTTGAGTTTTAAAAACTTATTAAAAATGAATCGAATCAAAAAAATCCTATGCTTCATATTAAGATAATATTATAAAGAATATTTCGAGTGAATTTTATCAAAATTAGTTAAGTAGATCTTGAGATATCTGTCCGCCAGTCTAAAAAACGTAGCATCGAGAAAAAAGCAAAAACAAAAATAATATATTCCCTGTCACGCTTAATTCTAATTGCTATAAATTCGGAAATAATTTCAATTTTTAAATGGTTAATGTCTTAATTAAAATGTTCTAGCAAAAAGAAAAAAAGACATTTAGAATTTTTTGAAAATCTCAAAGTGGTGTACCCCCCTTAAACAGGAGAATTTGATCTGAGATAACTTTACATGTCTGATTCAGATACATTTTTCTCTATATTTATTTATACCTGGACATATTCGGACAGAAAAAGCTACTTTCCTTATTATTATGAAATCTAAATCGTTACGTACATATGTGGGTATAATTTCAAAGAACGTATTTAACAAGAAGGACTCGCACCTAAAGCACTGAATTCTAGATTCCTAGTTTAGAGTGTAGTGGATACCTGGACAGGAGAGCCAGAAAGACAATGAAATTGCTGATGGCCTAGCCAAAAGAGGAGCAGAAATACAGTTTGTCGGACCAGAGCCATTTTGTGCCACTTCAAAGTGTTACCTAAGAGCTACCCTAAATAATTGAAAGAATAAACAAAAATCCCTGTATTGGGAAAGGCTACAAGGACTTGGTTAGGCAAAAAAGTTTATCGACACCCCTGGCGGAAAAACAAAAGAACTCCTTCTCCTTAGAAGAACATACCTTAAAATCATTACTGAGCACTTCTCTGGCCATTGCCCGTTGAGGTATCACCTAAACAAGCTATGGGCTTAGTTGAAACTTCATCCTGCCGCTTCTGTCAGGATGCTCACGAAACCTTGGAGCACTTGCTCTGAAGCATGGGCCAGGCGGAGTCTACTCAACCTCGAACATGCTTTTCCTTCACCAAACTACGTATGGAAACTCAATCCCAGAATGGTTCAAGACTTCATTAACAATTTGAACCCTGAAAGGAAGTAAATTCAACGGGGATTCACAATAGATGTTTCAGGTGGCAGCGATTGCGAAACTAAAGCCTACACACCCATTCACAAATTTAATCTACCCAGCGGAAAATGGAATCATATCATTATTCAAACCGGATGCCTTATTTCCAAGATATGATCTATGGCTCTACATATATTGGACCCTTCCGAAGACATTCGTACAGGCATGTTCTCGGGAGGAAGTATTTTAAGCTTTTTCGTGTTGTTCCCCCTATCTTCCTTAGCAAGAACCAAGATGCATGCCACTTCATTGGACACTTTCTTTATGGGACAATTGTATAACCATGTCCTTGGAAAGAAGCAATTCTAGCTTTTCGTGTCCTTCCTGCTAGCATCCTTGGAACAAAAATGGAAGTAAAGTGGATTATACACCAACACATATTAAAAAGAAGCTCTATTTTTGCATATCTGAATTATTTAGAACGTTCTGCTTTCATTTTATTTCTTGTGTAATATTGTACTTTAGTAAAAATCATAACAATTCACTATAAAATTTGCTCGGAGCAAGCGAAACCATAGCTGCGCGCACTTGGTTTCAAAAAATAAACAAGAACGAACTTGAAAACGTACGTTCAGAGCTGGGCAATACTTAAGTAAAAAAAGATTTAAGTACTACTTAAAGTACATTTTCGTTACTTAAGACTTATTACTCAACACTTTTGAAATGCCCCTACTTAGTACTTGAACATAAGTACTTGCTTCTATTTACTTGTACTTAACACTTAATTTTGTACTTAAGTACCAAGATTTTTACTTAAGTATTTCTGAGTCTATTAAGTACCTACAAATTTTTAGCTCTTCGTAGAAAAGCAGGGACAATCTCTAGCGCAACTCCTTTTTTGTTGAATTTTAAAGCACGCAAAGAACTGTTAAAGCATGTGCCGCACTCACGCATCAAGGACGAACATACATACAAACAAGACTGGGCAAGTAGAATAAACACCAGTAACGTCTCGCTCCAATATGAAATCGACGATGCCTCGACCTGATGTAGGGAAGACTCAATTCTTTCTTAGAAATTTACTGGAAATTATTTTCTTAGAATTTTTATGCATTATCGGAGGCGACAATTGATGCTTGTCCGGACCTCTAATAGTTTTATGAGTGTAACAATGAGAGGTAAACGTTTTACTGTACGTGCAGTGCCGAAAACTATAAAAAACTATAAATAGTAGCCATCGATTACTGTACATATTATAATTTTCAATAGATATTTATTTATTATTATCTATTACCTGAACTCTATAAACTTCATTATATTACTGCCAACGTACAAAAAATTCTAAAGAAGCACTTTGAAAAGTACTTCAAAAAGTACTCAGTACATTTTATAGTCTTAGTACTTAGTTACAAGTAAGTACTTTTCATGTATGCGGTACTTGTACTTACGCTGAAGTACTCGGCCTTCATAATTTCCGCGGCGTGACGTCATTTTCGGCATAAATAGTTGGTACCGAATTAACGGTTAACGGACTTATGAAAAATTAATGGAAGTTAAATAGTCCGTTAATATTCTTAAAAATTAATCCGTTACTCGAGAAGTTAACTTCGTTAATTAACGATTAACGGATTAACGGTCGTGTGTCCAACTCTGCTTAAGAGGACACAATTGTGATTCTTCGTGAATAGATTTGAAATTTTTTTGCAATTGATCAAGAAGGAGTTCGATATACTCCGGGAAAAGAAAGAAGAAAGGCATCCTGAAAAATGGAAACAAAATCTGAAGAAAAAAGAAAGGTTAACATTTATATTTTAATAAGTTGGTGCCGTTTTAATTATTCAAACTCTTAAAGAACTTTCGGCCATAACAGTTAGACAATCATTAGAGGGGAGTTTCCAATGAAAGTACTTAGCTTACACATTGGGACATTCAATATTTTTATCCATAATTTTACAATGTTGTTAATAAAATTGCACAAAATAATTTCCTGTTAAAATTTACAAAAGCTCGGTTTCCAAAGAGGACAAGATCAAGAAAGGATCCTCAGACTCAAGAAATCAAGAAGCAATGCAGCTTCGTTAAAAGTGGTTTGTATAAATGCCTTGTGAACAAAAAAAGCACAATGGTTTCAGTGTGCAGACAACATTTTTTTGGGAATTATAAAAATTTTAAAAGATAGGATTCAACGAATTTGTAATTGCATATCTACAAACAGGATTATTTCCTGTTGTAAAGAGAGGAGGTGACCGTTATGTTGAAAATTTTTAGCAAAAAGAAAATGTCTATGAACAATTATATTGGCCAGTTGAAACAAACAGAGATAGATACTCATTATTGTTGAGGACAAACCATTAACCGGCAATACATGTCTAGCGAATTAAATATTAACAAAATCTGAAAAAATTATAATGATGACGTAGTCGACAATTTAAAAATAAAAAAATTCCTATTTTTTGGAACATTTTCAATAAAAAATTTCAACATTGGATTTGGTGCACCGGCTACAGAGGTCTATTCTTGAAAAAACCGAAATCAATAACGGAAAAAAAAATTCATCAGGATAGAGCAGCGGCTTTTTACAATATCCTAAGAGAAAAAAAGGACAACTATATTATGTTTTCTTACGACTGTCTAAAAAAAATTAATACTGCCTATAACGTACCGGAACAGGTAGCAGCAGCTTAATATTCTTGATAATTATATTACTACAATTTTACGGAGATGTCTAAAGATGGTCTAATTAAAGAAAATTATTTTCCAATATTGATGAAAGGAAACAGATTCAGCTACGGGAAGTAATGAAATAGCTTTTTGCGGCCTATCATCGCCTATGAAACACATAAAATACAAACAATAACCAAGAGGCGGAATTGATGTTAGTTGACTGTGGTAGGCAAAACAATAATTATGCAATGGTGACAATGGTATCCTATTGGTTTTTCCTATGATGTCCAGAGACATAAGTTACTAGAACGGAGGATCAACAGGGAAACCTGCCGTATCGCGAGGCAATTATAGCGTGCATATGACAGGAAGAGGACAAGAGAACTGTATAATGGTAGCAGAATATATATCAGGAATCTACTAGGGGTCATTACGCGTCATTAGGCTATAGCATACCTTGCTAGAAGGCTGGGTATAGCGGCGAACGATTTCAGCAGGAGCTGTAACGACTCGGCTGAAACCGAATCTGTCCAGCAAGTATACTCTGCGAGTGCCCCGCTCTGATGAACAAAATAGGTAGGCTACTGGTCAGCTACTTCTTTTCAAATCTGGAGGAGCTGCAAAGTAAAAGTTCAGAGTGCATCCTGAGTTTCCTAAGAGGGAAGCATGATCGATCTAGGGCAATTTTTTTAGGTTATCCCATGAAGACAAGGGTCACAATGGACTCAGTGGTGATCTAAGTGAAGGAGACTAGGTACTTATATCAGCAGCCCTCTTACCTAACCTAACCTAAGTTAAAATTTTCATGTCATAGGCTACTGTTATATAGTTGTATCTTAAAGGCTATTGCGCATTCCTTAATAATATTCAAAATTGTTTTGATTTATATAATTTAATTTAATTTTTTATTTATTTTTTTTATTTATTTTTTCTTATAATAAAATGTTTTTTCTGATTTCTTTACTATCTTTCTTTACAAAACCTGCCGTGTCCCAATTCGATAGAAACAAAATGCGCCAGATCTTTGATGAAGGCACAAAACTCGCTATGTCCGAAACATTTTAGTTAATAAGACTATTAAAACCTGCAATATATATTTCAATTACTATCCTAAAGTAAGAGGTTAATGAATATAAGGATATATTTTCATTACAGCAGCCAGTAAATTTCTTTTTACTGACTTTGGACCATTTACTCAAAAACGCTTAGATTGGACATAGCGAGTTTTATTTATAAGGACTGTCCTAGAAAGTAAGGAACGTTTTTCTTTAACCTACTGTAGGTAATGATTTTATAAACTCCACTATAATAAAATTAATAGGAATCGTTAAATAACTCATTTACTTTCTACAATAAATGCAGTAACCCGGTTTTCTATCATTTTGTTCGAAATGTCGTCCGAGAGAGAAAAAGTGCACCGTGAAATTTTGCGCATTTGGATAGAAAATAAACAACAATCGTTTTCATAGATCGCTAAAAAGGCTAAAAGTAATCGATGGGTTTTAAAAAGGATATTAGACCGCTTTCGTCAAAATCAGACAATAGCAGAAAAAACAAAAAGTGGTAGGCCGAAAAGTGCAAGTGACAAGATTTTAGAAAAAAAGGATAGTGAAGTTTATTGAGAAAAACATAACAGTGTCAGTGCGTTATATCGCAAAAAAAAACCACTTCTAAATCAAATGTCCAGCAAATTGAAAAATGAAATAACATTAAAACTTACAAAAAAAAACAGAAATGAGGAAAAAGAACAAAAAAACAATAAAACACTGCCATTACACGTTCCAGAAAGTTGTATCCTAAATTGTGTCAGTTGAGCGAAGACTGTATTGTAGTGGACGATAAATCGTACTTTAAATATGATTTTAGTAGTCTTGCTGGACCTCAATTTTATAATGCAAGAGACAAAGCCAATGTTTCTGTTGCTGACAAATCAATTTTTATAGAAAAATTTGGCCACAAAGTTCTTGTTTGGCAGGCCTTTTATCAGTGTAGTCCATGCACTCGGCCCCTTTTCTTTGAGGAGTGTAATAGCATTGACGTATACATAAACCAGTCTATGAAAAACGGATGATTGCCATTTCTCAGATACTATTTTGGCCAGACTTAGCAACTTGTCATTATTCTGGAAAAATTTTGAGCTGGTACCGAGAGAATAAGGTGAATTTTGTAGAAAAGGCAATAAATCCCCCGAACGTCCCCCAACTTCAACCTATTGAGCGCTATTGTGCTTCGGTCAAAAATATCTTGATAAAACAAGGCTAAAAGTGCTACACAACCCTGCAAAATTTTTCTAGTTTATGGAAATTAGCTAGTAGGAAAATGAGTGACTCTACTGCGCAAAAGCTAATGGCTCCAATTAAGAAAAAAGTTCGATTGTTCTCCATATTTCTTTTTAATTTTTTTTTTATATATAATATTACTAATGAAACAAAACAAAAACACAAATTTTTTTTTACACATTCGTATTGATCTAGTAAGGTTTTGAAATACCGTGCATTACTTTCTAGGACAGTCCTTATATACCCCTCAATTATTAATTGACAATTATTTTTGCCTATACTAAATATTGTTAACGCTTTGGATCAAAATCCCCGATTCAAATTAAATGAAGATACCGTCAGCCCGTGACTGTGGTAGTGAACGCAAAAGGACGTCGACAATGCGCTAGAAGAAAATCAATAAAACCAGATTATTTGCCTTTTAGAGAAAATTCAGTGAGTGAAATCCGTGCAGGCATGTCAACAATGTCCTTGCGCGGAACGCTACGTAGGGGCGCAGTCATGGGTTGGGCGAATATAAATATAAAGTTTTTAATCTTTTAATATGTAGTTAATTAAATCAAGATTAGAAGTAGAAAAATAAATAATAATATTTTGTCATCTTTTTGTACGAAGCATTCAATCACAGAAACAAAGGATAGTAATACAAATTTCACTACATTTAGTATAGCTCATTACTATTCCTGTTTACTATCTATATCTGTTACATATAGTTATTTGCTAAAAATCTCTGCGAAATACTAGATGACATATCAGAGAGGATGCAACTAAAATACTACGATTATATTAAAAGGGAAATTAAATCGTTTCCTTTTAATTGGAAATTATGATTCTAACATAAATTAACTAACCAGACATAAAGAAATTGTTTAAAGAATTCAACTCGATACCGGTGTAATGTAGGATTCCAAATTTAAAATAATTTAATGTAACCAGTAGATTCGGTTACTCTACTAATTTCGTTATTATATAGACGAAGTAAGAGCCGCGAAGAAGAAGCCTCATTGTGGCAATCCTTAACATTAGGAGAAAAGAAAAAGGAGGATTTTGTTAATGACCGAGAATAGACAGAAAAAGAATTTTCTTTCCGATACAATTTCCATACGGAAATGTTTTGATCAATCGTTGATTGAAATGTCCTAATAATAAAAAAAAGAAGCTCTTTATTTCATACAAAAATGTGCAATTTGTTTTTTTTTTCGAATTTTCACAAAGGATGATGGAAATTTTGGTACCCCCCTCCAATAGCCACATGTAATACATCGTTGGATAGCTCTTTTTGAGCTGAATAGAAGTTAATATTGCACCTAGTTCCAAATTCCTGTTAAGTTACACCACAGATAAGTATACCCAGATTTGGAAATCAATGTTAAAAATCTGATTCTAATAAGCCAGCCATGATGTATATATCAGCCAGCCTTAGTTTTTAGCAGAGGCAAGACCTCTGAAAATTAACGAGCCTACAGGCCACCGGAACAATTTAGTTTCAGCCTGCGCTTGAAAAGTACAAAATTGTGAAAACTAGAGAAATTTTGTCAAGATATTCAAAAGCTTTACATGCATTCATTAATCCTTCTTCTCCATTCGCTAAAGGTTAGAGACAGGACCTAATACTCCCAGATACGTCATAGAATACCAGCAGTTATAAAGATACACACATTTTGTGAATACAAACTGTACACTCCGAATGTGCTAGAGAGTATCGAGAGCAGCTCAATGACATTTGTGCCATAATGAGGAACGCTTTCCAGGGAGGTTCTAGGCAAGGATCTTAATCCGAGAGGTGCTGTGACTAATGGGGAGAAGCATTTTTGAACCGGACGCAATTGGGATCACATCGATTCTATATTGGAGCAAACTCCCTCACTAAGCCATAGATGTAAAAATCCAAGAACCGCTTTAGGTATATTTCTCACAAAACTACGAACTGGTGATTCCAATGAGAGACTTGCGACATTGTTTAATATGTCAAGGCAAAACCTTAAGCCGGTGATTACTATAGCAAGTGAATGCCTTATCAATGACTACGTTGTCATTCATATAGGACTAGCCTCTGTAAACAGAAATAATATTTTAGATTGATATCTGACTATACCCTAAAATCTATATATGGAGACGATGAAAACACGAAAGCAATTGAGGGCCTCAAAGGGGTACTAGTAACATTTTATTAAAAATTGAGATTAGTGCATAACTGCAAACTAGATATACTAAAAATATTAGTGGCAGAGAGATATAACTAAATCCCTATCTCGTGCTGTTTTATAGCAGCTGTTATTTTAAAAACTTATACAAATAGGCGTTTTTTGTTCATAGACACTTCTTTTACAGGGAAGGGTTGTAAGTGATTACAAGAGATTAAATTATTACCTTCTTACTAAACCAAAAACCACCAAACATATTTTAACTACATCCAAAAATTATCAAGATAAGCGGATTATTTTTATTATAATTACAAAAAAAAAAATTAAGACTTTAAACAAAATTTACGTTATCCAAAACTTTAAAGTGTTATAATTAAATGAAAAATGTACCCGTCTGCTTTTGAGACCCCAAATTGTAATATGCGATGGGACATAAAAGTGCTATTACTCCAATCGGACAAGGAATCAAGACAAGCGCCATCTTAATTCTTGTTCCAAATTTTAATACCTGTCCAATGATGAATCACTTATTTCTATTGGAGCGGGTACCAGAGTTCACTGGCATCATCTTTTTGGTGACATAAGTATCAGAAATATACGGCAAATGAAAATCTCTTGTAATCTAATATCCCAAAGACTTAGAGATTGATTTTGTGGACGAGTATATATAATTTTATGATATGATTTCAAACAGAGCCGAAAAACAATATCTAAAAGTAACAAATGAAGATTGCAAAGTAAGAAGTCCAAATCTTAGTACTCCTCTCCCAAAAGTTAGAATTTCTTTTCGGATTTGTCTAAGGTGAATACATATCTGTCAGAAATTGCAAAGGACATGGATTGTTTTTTCCTACATTTACGAGAATAAAAAATTTAAAAATAATTCCGAAACATTTTCCCCCAAATTTATTATATTAGAGCAAAAAAAAAAAAAAAGTAAATAAAAAAAATGTATTTTGTGAAGGGTCCTACAAAATGAAAAATTAGGCCTTGAAATTAGTTCCTACTACCTACTTCCTCATCAGTTTTTAGAGTTGCTAACACTTTCTATAGGTGAAATTGTCTTTAGAAGATTACGCACTATCGAGTCTGAGATGAATGACAGTGAAACAAAGAGTTTACTTTAAAGTGTAATTATTTATGTATAAATTTTAGTAGCTCTGCTTATTTAGGTGAATTAGTTAAATATGTAAATAAGTAACTCAGTATAGTTTAAGGGTATAGTAGGCGATTTTAAACCCATCCCAACAAACATCATTAAGATTGGAGATCGGATCGGAATCGACCCGCTCAATCGAAGTTTAACTTTGATCTAGAATGAAGGAAAAGGAAGGCTAATTCGAATTAAAATACCGACTCGATATCGACTCGTCTTTTCGAGACTATTTCGAAGATTTTTCTTGTATTAGTGAAGGGCCATATGTATTCGAGATTTCTTCGTAAAACCTATTCGATCTCGAGTTAAATAAACGAGTGAACTATGCTTTGTGAAAACTACTCGCATATCCAATTGAAAATAAATAACCAAACTATGAGAAACATTTATACTAAATGCAAATTTTAATTTATCAGCATTCACTTCACTTTTTCTTTTTTTTTTTTGCTGAATGCCTGAAAAGAATGCTGTTAGTACGCTTGCATTGTCATGCAAAATCTGAAAAATCATGTACTGATAGTTTTTTTTGAAAGACTTCGTAATTTTTCGAGGAGATTCGTAAAAACGAAAAAGTCTCGAATTATACTTCTCTGAACTTGATATGTCGAGAAAAATTCGTAAATCGAAAAATTATGGAATTGTTGCTTTTTGAGAAGTTCTCGCAAATGCGAAAACCCGAGAAAATGTTTGCTGGGATTAGATATATGAAAACATCAACAATAACACACCTTTAGTCAAGGGGCTTAACATATTTAATGATCTGCCAAATGAATGTAAAGTGGAAACAAGCATTAAAAAATTCCGACGTACAATTTTGTCGAAATATGAAGTTAAGTCAGTAAGTTACTAAAAAAGGTAATAATATACAATAAATCTTATCTTACTCATACTAATTACTAATTAATTTTTGCACATAAATTTTAAAGTTGCTAATACTTAAATAAAAGACTACACTCAGAAAAATAGTCAAAGTTAGTTTTGAATTGATACAGTCAAATAATCAACGGCATAGTTAACAAATCAATTTACTTATTTCTTTATTTCAAGAAATACATGCCTCAACAATGGATTTTTACTCCCACAAATAATTGATTCAATATTGAAAAAATATTGTGCGAAATTCAGATCTCGAGGCTTTGTTTATAAATTTCTAGAAGCATAAGCCACCAGATTTCTGATTCTGATAGTTTCTATACTATCATTTGTGTGTATCTGAATTTTTTCTGGAAATACATACGCGAGTGATATTCAAAATGTCTTTTTTTTTACAAATTTGTGAGGAATTTTGATTCCATTACACCAGGAGAGGTTAATGACGTTGTTAATGAAAGTTATAAGGTGATTACAAATTTAGATGAACGCGATAAAATTTCAGAAGAGTTCTACAAATTATTGGAAGATTGAAGCTTTGCCTTTCTTCCTATTTAATACATTGAAAGGTAAATGGTTTTACATTTTAGTATATGACAGAAATTCATAGTGAAATTTAAGTGCCAATTGAGAAAAGCGATTGTGTTTATCCGCCTAGAGTACGGCTTGGTTCGATACAATATTTTATATTTGAATTTTTCTCCGGTTTCATTGTGCAGAATTTTTTACTTATATTAATTGCTTAAATTGCCATCAATTCAATTATTTTCTGATGATACCCACAATAATGTCGTAATAGCTTTCGAACTTATGTTGCACTCCATACAAGGGGTCTATAACTAATTAATAAACATAAAAGGGCATGTATTATATGATGGTGTGAATGTTTGACTGACACACATTTCATAATATATTTCATGTAAAATGTGAAAAAAAAAATCTGCATATTACATTGGAATGATAGAAATGTGTAACTAAACCTGACTTAAATGAAATTTTCTCATATTACTAACTATAGGAGCAAAGGTGGAGTTTAGACAAAAACTAAATCTAGTTGGAGATCCAATATCGATATAAGTATAAAGCGAAATCGAACTTCTGTGGTAGACGATCAGAGATAACCACACTGATGATACCTCTCTGATCGATGGGTCGAAACGTTCGATATTTTTTCTGCATCTCAATGCATTTTGTAAATTCATTGGAAAAAATAAAGCAAATTTAAACACAAATAAACGTTTATTTTAGAGTATACCAACACACATATTGCATATTGGCATTTGGCAGTTGGCGGATAAAACAATAAAGTCAAAAACTGCTCAACTCAAAGAAGAATTCGTAAAGGTCTTTTGGTTTTAAAAAAAACGAATATTTGTGTTTTTGTTTGTTTTTTTTATACAATCTTTATTACGCACTGAAAGTATTTCGTAAAGGCGACTACATCTTGCAGTCATTTAAGAGATCTTCAAAATTTGATGACTTATTCAGAAATATTATTGTACATAGCTGCACAGTTGTGACATGGTACATCATAAGAAAGAAAAAAATCGGACGAAAGGACTTTGAAACTATTGCTGATGAAGACATTTTCAAAAGGTTCGATGACAATAAGAGGTGTAAAAGGTGGAAAATCCAATTAAATAAAATCAAATTGTTTCGGTTTACTGAAATATTTTCTTTACAGTTAATTTACACCATCGCAGCCGACTTTATTAATTAATTACCACAATCACTCGAAACGTTTTCGAAAAAGTGGAGTCTGAGAAAAGAATTCGGAAGACCATAACTTGAACCCTTACGAAAAACCCGCAACTTGATTCGGAATATCGTGAGAATAATGAAGATACGCGTTTTGCATTTCACTGTCAAATTGCTTTTTCTTTACATAACTTTTTTAAATTTGACTTATTACTAATGTTGTTATTCGCCAAGTTTTATAGTTAAATGTTTTTAAAATTGAATAAAACCAATTTTGTTGGCTAGGAAACAATATCAACTACTTTTTCAGTTAGATTTTACCAATTTTTTTTCTCTGAGTTTACGAATGCTTTACCAACACTTCTGAGATAAATAATTTTTAGAAAAATTTTTGAACTTTTATTTAATTAATTTTAATAATTTCTAAAATTATAATTCATTTTTGAAAACTTTTTCATAATTTTGGGACAGAGTTTTCACGATATAAATACTTATTAGGACAAACAAATTATGTTTATTATTACTTATTGAGAATAGATACACCTTACACGAGTTTAGTAGTTGCTAACATTTAAAAGAGGAAGGATTATTTTTTAAGAGATTATAGTACAAAATTTATAAGAACATTTTTCATCTGTTTCTGATATTCAAAGTGAACGAATGAATTGTGTTGTGTTGAGATTTTTAATTTCTTTAAGTTAATACTACTCGATTTGAATAGTATTTGATACTTAGTAATTAAAAATTACTTTAAACTTTTGGAGTACATTTCCTATCATTGGGACTGAGAGCGAATTATGCATGTTTCACTAGAAACTACTCTTGATAATTTCTAACACATTTCTAACAATTTTGGGACACATTTTTATTGTATTACCAACTCGGGAAGTACGAATGATATGTAAATATGTTTTGTTTGAAACTATTAACAATGTAATGCCTCAGTCCGCCTCAAGGCGGGTTTTACCCATTACTGTAGTAATGTATTATTCCGCACACAAATAATTTTATTTTGCTTTAACCATTAGGCACGGACTGTAGTCGAAGCTTCTAATTATATGAACTGATTTTCTGTGACATCTTCTAATACAGACAGATTTATTAGTTCAAAGTGAATTTTTATGGCAAAAGGACACGGAATTATGTCACTAGAGGGTTAATTTCCAATTAATAAATGGCCATGAGTTTAGGATTTGTTACTAATTGAATAGATTTTGAATTATATGTTATAAAGGAATATTTTACATTTCTGAGATAAAATTTAGTTACCATATTTTGTTAGCTTGAATAATTGTTAACATAAAAATGGTAGGATTAATGTTTCTAAAAAAAATTATTTCACACTTTTGGGACATATTTTTCAATATTTAAATATCAATGCAGATAAAACTGTTTGCTATATTGAGAAAATTAACAAATTTTTTAACATTTATATGTGAATAATTACTTTTTAGGACATTAATTAAGATTTCTAGGACATTTTTGCAGCTGTTGCAGAAATTCAAACAGAATTAATTGTTATTAACTGAGATTTTTCGTGATTATTATTTAATGATTTAGTACCACAATTTCTGGCATTCAAATATAACGATTAATATTTGAAAGATTAATTTACAATTATGTGAAATATATTTTTCATCTTTTTTATAACTGTTGATAGATGACAGCAAATGATTTTGTTTTAGTTACTTATTCAAGATAGTTTCAAATACTTGATTGACTTTAAAGTTTTGGGACATACTTATTCTCTGCATATGATCTTGGATGATAACACAAATGATACAAATAGCTGGCAGATTGTTGCGTTCTAATTAACAATAATAAATAATTTCGAAAAGAATACTTCACACTTTTGGGAGGAGTGATAAATTTCAGAGATAAGTATTAATCTTAGTTCAAATTATTTAGTGCTTCTAACCCTAAAAGAGTGAGATTAAGTTTTTTGTTTTTAATAACATCACACTTTTAGGACATATTTTTTAATAATTAAACATTAAGGCATGCAGATAAAACTGTTTGCTTTAATGAGAAATGTAATTAATTTTTTAAGTTTGGAGATTTTTAATATTTATGTATGGAAGAATTCCATTTTAGGACATTAATTAAGACTTGCCTTCTAAATTAAAAAGGATTCGAATGTTACAGGTACATTTTTGTAGCTGTTTCAGAAATTCAAACAGAATGAATTAGTAATTGTTTTTAACAGAGATTTTTTAATGATTATTAGTTACTAATTTAGTTCTACAGTTTCTGATACTTAACAAATTATTATGATTTCTATTTACACTTGTGTGGAATACATTTCTCATCTTTTTATTGGGACACATATGTATAGGGGATGATTTTACTTTCTTAGTAAATTTTGTTCCTAATTGAAGATAGTTTCTAAAACACTTTCTAGATAAGAAATTGACTTTAAAAGGTTTCCTAATAATTTTGGGACACATATTCACTGAATATGAACTTGGTGTTATACGTACCTACTAATACGAGTATTTTGGATGGCAGATTGCTTCATTATAATTAACAATATTAAAGAATTTCGCAAAGAAATAGAGATAAGTATTAATGTTATTTGAGATTATTTAGTAGTGCTTTTAAGCCTTAAAGAGTCGGATTAAGTTTTTGAAAATAACTTCACACTTTTCAGAAGAAACTTTCCACTATTTTAATTAGATACAAAGGCAGACACTTGTATTCATTGTTATTATTAGAGTTTGTTGCTTTATATTCACAAAACATAGGTATAGGTAAGTAAAATATTTGAGCAGAAGCAGAAATAAACAATTGTGACAATTATTATAATTCCGAATACGAATTTGTTCAGAACCATAAAAATTTGACCAACAAAGAGCGGAAATTTGTTGTTAACTTAAGTTAGAAAATCTTGAAAAACTGCTAAACGCAGTGAATATTAATTAAATTTCAAATATTTCTTTTAGTATACAATCAAAATTCCCAAAACTTTATGTCATAATTCGAAGATCTCATAAATCTCTTTTGATCACTTAATTTTCAGTTAAAAAAATATGAATTAGGAATAAAAACCTTCTTTGAAATGCTTACACAATATTAAAACCAGGAAATTGATGGAAAAACTCTTCTTGATTCCTCCAATAGTTGTTGACATACGATTTTTATCCATTCCTTAAAAAAAAAACCACTGCACTTTTTTTTTTTTTTTAATTAATTTACACAAAAGAAGAACATTTACAAATAACTTTACTGCACTTTACCGCGAATTTCGAATTTATGTTGTGTTTCCAAAATCACTTTTATGTTTTCAAACACTTTTGATTTTCGTTTTTGTTGTTTTTCTTTTTTACTTTTTATGTTACTATTTGAGAGCGGGGAATTCATTAATATTTTGGTGGTTTAAGTACAAAATATAAAGATCATTTGTTGCTGGGTTGTTTGTATTTTTTTTTTTTTTTTTTTTAAATAAAGAAAACTAGTTTCACGCACCAATTGTAAATATATTCACACAAGGTTTTGTTTTTGTTTTTTATTTTTCGCTCTTATCAAATTTGATAAGTATTTAAATGATTTTCGTTTTTTTTTTACTTTATTTGAGGATATATGCAAAACAAAAAATGTTTCAACTCAACTGGTGTACAGCAGCGTAATATAAAACAAACAAAAAAACAAAAAACAAAATGAAACTTTTTCCAAGTTTTTTTCACATTCACAAAATCAACTTTAATTTTCAGAACGAGCACTATTTTTTTTTTTTAGTATTATTATTTGTTGTTATTACGTTTATTTTTTTTCTGTTATATTTATTACATTTCTATCTGAAGAATAGGTAGATAAAACTCTCAAATGTTTGCGATACAAGGAATCACTTGTATTTTTGTTGTTTATTATTACACGATCAAATGATATTTTTTTAAAAGCGCCATCTACTTTCCGTTTTACTTTTTTGTTTATATATTTTTGTTTTTTTTTATAAGTTCACCGACTTTGCGTTCTTTTTTCTATGATTTTTCAAATTTCCTTCTTTTTTTCTTTCTTTTTTTTTTTATATTATTCAGAGTTTGTCGATAGAATCAAAAAATAATTTTAAAAATTAAAAACTATAATATTGTCCCGATTTGCCGCTCAGTTGTTGTTGCATAGAACTGCCTAAACAAATTTTTGTTTGTTTTTTTTTTATATGAAATAAAAGAAATTTTTTTTTTAGATGAGAAAAATATATAATAAGTTAAAAACAAAAGAAAATTATAAAGTAAAATTTTGGTTGTTTTAAAAGTTCCGAAAAAAAAAACGATTTTTAGTTAGCACGAAAAAAATATTTTAAGCCATTTTATTCGTTTTTTTGGAATATTTTGTTATAAAAGCCAAAGTTAAAGAAATAAAAATATTTGATAAAATTTATTTAATGTATATTTATTTATTTATTTATTTATTTATTTTTTTTTAAAGTATTTTTGTTAACCGAAAAATATTAGAGAGCAGGCAGCAGCGACTTGTATCGAACTGACGACACTACTGACGTTCCGTTTTGGATTAGAACGCAGCACTGCGTTTCGGTTTTCCAACACAAACCATAGGCGGCGGCGAATAAGCCGAATGGAACCAACCGTAAGGCAGCAGCAGAGGCAAAAGTAGAGATTGTTGGTGGTGAGGTTGTTGAGGTATGATGATGATGTGGTGTAGTCGTGTAGTAGCTGTTCTGTTGGTTGATGAAGGCAAGAGCAATAGAAGAGAGGGATCCCGGAGCAGGCAGGCAGGCAGGCAGGCAGGCAG
Organism: Dioctria rufipes; assembly: GCA_963924295.1. Taxonomy (NCBI): domain Eukaryota; kingdom Metazoa; phylum Arthropoda; class Insecta; order Diptera; family Asilidae; genus Dioctria; species Dioctria rufipes. Next base: position 34,477,240 of record OZ002742.1, read on the forward strand.
GCCAGGCCAGGCCAGGCAATATTCACAGAAACTCTGTATATATATACAAAAGGCAAGCAAGTGAGGCGCGCTAAGCTAAACAAAATACCATCAAAGAATAAAACACCAACACCAACACTATCATCATCATCAAATAAACATATCATCATCGTCATTAATACCGGTAAAAGAGTAGACTGAGCTGAGCGAGCAGCGACCAACATGCATTATCATACATATATAAACAAAAGCAAGTCTCAAGCTCAACACAGAGCATTGCAAAATTTCAAAAGAGAAATATTTTTAGTTGATTTTGAGTAGAATAGAGCGCAGCGAATTTAGTTGCACTGCACCAGCACCATACACAATAGCAGCAGCAGAAAAATTTTAAAATCTGCTCAGCAACAATAGCAACAACATTCATTGGGGGGATAAGTTCGTACACATTCTGGAGAGTAAACTTGGGCTGTGATGATGAGAATGAGAGAGGTGTGTAGTAAACAAAATTACTACCGCGGTGTATGCTGCTAATGCTGCTATACTCCTGGCCTGATGATGAAACAGCAACAACACATTGTCAACACCAATGATACAATAGCACGCAACAGTAATATAAATATATATATATCGGCACTGCACCAACACATCAGTATTGGCGTATTGCTGGAATAACGGTCGGTCACATGTTGTCTAGTCCATCGGCAAAGATATCCAATACCACCTGTACCATGGTGACACCGGCAGTGCGAGCAGAATTTTGTAGAATAAAGCATGGAAAATATTTTGAATAAGGCGGTAGAGGACGAGGCACACACAGCCACTCCAAATGCATGGATTTGTATCTACACATAGACAAAAGATAATCGGTGTTGGCGGCAAACTTCAAACCCCTTCGCATATATACTAAAAACGCCAAAGGAACATAGACCATACACAGTGATAGAAGCTTCACACACAAAAAGCTTTGCAATAGTTAAAAAAAAATTAAAATAAAAAATAATACAAAAAGTGCAAAGTGCTTCTATCGATAAAAGTGCAAAAAGAGCACTTGAAAGCCCGGCAACAGAGTGATGCATCCGAACAAAAGCAAAAGCACATGCGAGCTTATATGAACGAGCGCGACCACCACCATTTGTGTCTGTGTTTTATTATTAAACTTCACACAAACGAGCAAATTGGGGAGTGTGTGCATAGGTAAATCGTAGTATTTAACACGTAACAAAAATACACAAAAACCATAATACCACCCCCACTCTCACAAATTGTCAGACACGTTCAACATAGTTGCAACGTTGTGTTGCGTTGCGATACAACAAAGTCGAAAATCCTCAAAAAAGCTCATCTGTCATGCAATGAAGTTTCGCACACGAACAAAAATCTACCACCCTCCCCTAGTTGCTTGCATATCCATTCACATTTCACAGTTTTTGCATTATATATACGCGTCCAATGCGACTTGCAAGTATGCAGCAGAATGGTTTTATACGGTTGTAGTGTGTAAGTCGCAATCATCAAATACATGTATAAAGTGCGCGTCACATTGTGTCGTCGTGACATGACCGTCAAAAGTTTGTTTGCAAAAAAACAGCATGGAAAAAAAACACCGCTCCTCTAAAACTCAAACCTTTACTACCACCGCTCTCAAACATTCGTTGCATCTCTTTCGAGAACGGATTTACCAATGGCATGCAACTATGCATCAGAGGGAGATAGACTGTTGAATCAATCTACAAATTTACCTTAGTCCACCACCACCTCCTCCGACGAACTGTTACGACTTACTACGGCAAGCAGTTTGTCTATCGCAATTTTTGCGCAACACATTCATAAAATCATAATAAAGTGGAGACACGATGAACGCGAATTTTTTTTTTCTTTCTTTTTGGCAATTTGCAAATTTCCTCCTCATTCGAGCGGCACATCTCTCACTCTAAATAAAAGCGGCAACTACGACGAACTAAACTACCCACCAGGCAACGTGGTCGAACTCGAACCTATGCTTATGTTTTGTTTGATTACTGAAGAGAAGAGAAAATGGCACATCTCTCATTTCTCAATTCAATATAAAGAATAAAGAACATATAAGTAAAAAGAGAGGAAATCCTGCAAAGTATGCAAAATTAACAGATACGAAACGAACGCACAATAAACGCACAAGAATCGCCTCAACACCGACTAGACCAGGCAAGCACAGCAGTCAAGTCGTGGTCGCATCGCATGTATCAAGAATTAAGCGAGTGCAAGAATTGCAAAATTCGCAATCCGCGAATGAATTTTAAGAGGAATTCGCAAAAATAAAGCTTTTGCGCGCGAACTCTCTTTCTCTCTCTGCTCATCACACATTCCTCGATTAATTCTGCACAGCTTACACTGCTGAAGCAGAATATTTCATCTCCTCGTCTGTCGTCAGCAGCGTCAAACGTGCTGTGCTGCTGGTCACTTTGTTAGCAAGAAACCGGCTAACTGACGAACGACACGGCATCGCACAGTTTATTAGAACGAAGGACCGGCAGGCAACAAACCATGCGTGAAATTATGATGCAGAAAAATCGTGCGGCGGCATGCACAGCAAATGAGTTCAAACCAAAATAACACTTTAAACAGGCTTGAAGGAGTTTTATGTGCGTGTGTGTGTGTGGTGGGTGGGTGGTAAAATAAGTAAAAGAATGAAGAAATTCGAAAGCTTTGAGACGGTGGTGGTATAATTCTGCTGTTGTGACGTGCGTTGTTGTCTCGTCTCGGAAAGCTTTTTTGCAGCTCAGCTGACATGCAAACAGCAGCAGCAAGCAATTCGAATTCACCCTGAGAATTTCTTACAGATGCAGTGGGTTACTGGGCGGTGAATTGTGTTCACGTCTAGACGAATGTTGCAGATGCACGTTGCAAGCATAAATTTTGTACCGAAGCGAATTTGGTGGTTGGGGTGCGTGTCGATTGTTTTGCAGTACATGCGCACTGCCATCTTCTTCATGGGTTTGTTGTTGCTTGTTAATAAACGCGCGGCAATATTTTTGTGGTTTCCAGATGGGGAATTTGTGGTAATTTGGATATTTTTAATTCGATCAAGTTTATATGAAAAAATTTGAATAAAATGAAAATATTCAAATTAGTTTTGGACAAAAAATGCTCGCAATTACAAGAAGGCAAAAAAAAACCTTCAATGCAAATTCCTATTAGACAACGGGGGTTTATTTTAACACTAGAACAACTGGTGTTGAGTGGATCTTAGTTCTACCACAACCCTCAATTAAAAAATAAAAAGGTTTTACAGCTGTTATTATTTTTAGTTTCTTATTTAAATAATTAAAAAGCGAAAAAAGCTTTCAGATACAAAAACATTTTTATTATTTGTATCTATTGGTTCAAAGCGAGTCTACTCCATTTTTTTTTGAAAAAAAAAAAAAAAATAGTTCAAATTCAAATTCAAACTATGTGAAAATTCTGAAATTTGAAAGAAAAGTTACCTTTTTCCCTTGAAATGATTTCTTTGTATTAATTTTACTTTGCAAAAGGTAAACTCAACACCTTCCTAAGAGTTCTGTTGATCAGGAAAATAAGGAAATTTACTTGAAAACAGATATATTCGCAGGTATGCGAGTCGCGTCCTTATTTATATTTTTCATTTCGTGTTCAGTCATTCGTGAGTTAAGCAGCATAAATTGTATTTGTGAGTTTTATAATATTAAGTTCCTTAAAAATCGAAAATAAGTTATTCAAGAAATTTATTAAAAAAGAAAAATTGTTAAATTTTATACTGTTTTTGTGGTTTATTTGTGTTGAAAACGGACAACATCTGAAAACAATTTTTTTTAACATTGGCCGTGAAAAATGACATGTGATTTTGGCCTTATTGAAAATTGAGATGTTTTCTCACCCGGATATAGCGGAGAGAGAAAAAATTTCGGCATCCACATTCGATAGAGTGGCAAGAGATTTTTGGTCAGATGTCTCACCGCTAGGAAATAAGCGGGCAAATTGCCATAGAAATAGGAAAATGACGGGAGAACGGATAGGTCAATTATCCATATAGCTGTACTAGAACGTAGAGCATCCGCTCGTATTCTAATCAGGTATGTATATAAATCAGCAAGGAGTGAATATATCCGTTATGACATTGCGGCGAAGATTGTACGAGGCAAATTTAAAATGTAGACGTCTTACAAAAAAGCCTAACCGCTGGAACAGAATGAACGGATCAACGCCGGATGGAAATGTCACGCAAAAGTTGAATGCATTTGAAATACATTAATGCGCACACAGTGAATGCAGTTACCGCATTTGCCGCAAGAAAGTTGATCAACTTCAACTTTTACGCAAGTGCCGGATTGAAAATTTTTCGATAGCTAAACCAAACGTTTGTTTTGAATCAAATTTGTAATGTAAAATTAATTATTGAGCTGCGGGATGTTTCAAATGTTACTTTTATTATTCGCACAAGTTTTAGCAATATAAAAATATCCACAAGCACAATATTGAAAATATGAAAATTGCATTGAATTGTCATTAAACGCGTTCCCGGCATATTTCGTTCTACGTAGCGCTTTATTTCTTGCGTTGTTTGACAGTTAGCTGCGTGTTTACTGCGCCATTGATCCGTTCATTCTGTTCCAGCCATAAGCTAACGAAACGAATGAAGAAGAGGCGATTATTATGGGCTCAACTTCACCAACATCTTACAGTTGATGACAGGAAAAAGATTAAATATTTTAATTTATTATTATTATTATTACACTTTATTTCGCCGTAGTTTTCTTAAAACATTTAGAAATAAACTAATTTTTTAAACCCATAGGTGATATTCAGTGATGAATTCCGCTTAGACGAAGGAATGCAATCTTCCCAATTTGTGAGAAGAAGACCATGAATAAAATATAAAGACGTTTGCATAGTAAAAACTGTCAAACATCCACCAGAGATAATGATTTGGAGCTGCATCAGCGGAGATGGACCTGGTCCAATATAATTTTTTGAAGGAACGATGCGCCAGGACCAATATATATTGGTCTTTTCTGATGTCCTGCTTCCATATATCATTTTCCTACAATTTCCTCAATAAAGCTTGATGAGAAAATGAAAAGGGCTAAAAGAGCCGCAATTCTTTTTGAGTACCAGTTTTAAGAACGTTGCAGTGCATATGATTCCTTCAAATACTACTAGTATTTTACAGCCACTGGACCAAGGTATTATTTATTGCTTCAAAGTATATTTTAGACAAAATCTCGAACGGAAACAGTTGAGAAAGGTGTTACTTCATCCGAGTTAGCTAAGTCAATAAATGTTTTGGATGCTTTGAATATTGTAAAACGTGCTTGGTGGTTGGTCACTCCGAAAACGGTTCAAAATTGTATCAAAAAAGCAAGATTCGTAACAGATGAAGAAGATTGCAGGAAACAGATACCGTTATAGAATTTCCTATAGAAGATAAAGGAGTTTAACGAGTATCTAAAATGCGACAACAACTTGTAATATTTTGGAAACTTAACAGACAACCAGATAGTGGACCACATCGTTCAAACAGATCATCCAGGCAGTAAAGAAGATACATTGCACGTTAATGAAACTGATGCTTCTATCAATAAGGAACCCAGCCGGAAGGATGCGATTCTTGCGCTGGATGTTGTGAACAAATACTTACGTGCAAATAATCCCGACTAAAAAAAAAACCCGAATTCACTCGAAGAACACTTTATGGAAATGTCCATAAAGTCTAAGGCACAGAAAAATAATTGCGATTATTTTAAGGTAAGTTTATAATTTTTTAATTAGTGTGTTTTTCCCATATGCACAAAAGTACATACTTACCAAACAAACATTTTAAGAATTGTCTGATCTATAGAACGTCATTTTTTAACTGAAAATAGTTATTATTGACCCCTTTCCAGCGACGTCCTTTTTACGTCAATATTTGAAATTGTAAGACAATCGAGCTTAGTTTCCATCAAATATTGGCTTCATTTTGACTGGCACTTTTTATCGACATATGACGTCCTTCAGGAGTTCAAGTTGGTATAAGTTTAAATAATGTGTTCGGAATTTGACCGACCATGCATGTATTATACAGAAATATATGAAAAAAAGTCATTTAATGACTCAAAATAGACTCTAGAATTAACAGCGTTTTTCCGTCTTTTAGACGTAATCCTAGTTAATTCTCTAGAGCCTAATATTAGAAATTTTTCTATTGTTCTTAAACTCTTTTTGATATCTTACTTTTGCCGTCTTTTTGTCGTCATTTTTGCTATTGCATAGACACGTGCTGTCTATTTCTCGTCAGTTTTTGACTGTATTTGAAAGTGGCGCTGCTTGTCGTCATTTTCACATCATTTCTCGATTTTTCGTAGCTTCGTGGAAGGACGGGCATTCAAGGCTTGCATTAGTCTTGTTCAAGCAACAGTACTGGCCACATTGCTATGGTGTTTAGTCAAAAGTACATATCTCCAAAAATGTACTATGCGCTACTTACGAAGTTGTGCGCTTTTAATCGAAATAATATTCAGTTTTTTTAAAGTTATACATCGTTTTATTTCAATGTTTTTGTGAACGAAAATTCAACGAAAACATTGAAAAATGCTTTTTTCGGTAAACAACGTAAAAAATTAATAACTTCTTCCGAATAATAAAAACATAAGAATTTCCCTACCTTTTAGTTTAAGTTCTATTGGAAATATTCGTCGTTCCAAGGTGGAAAAGTGAGTATTTTTATAACGCGTTTTTGTCTTTCGATGTGTCAACTAGAGGTCATTTTGTATTAAAAATTGGTGGCTAATATGACGACCTTATTTCCGTCTGAAGACGTGTTTCAGGTGTTATAATGACGTCTTCTGGGCAACCAAAATGTACTCATTCAGCCTAATTTTGGAGGTTATTTTGGTGGCTAATTTGACGACTTTATTTCCGACTGAAGACGTATTTCAGGTGGTACATTGTCGACAGGTCGACGTCAAAAAGATGTTCGATTTAACCAAATTTTGATTTTGACCACTTTTCAATTTCAGTACGAAGGACGGTCTATTGTATGTACTATTGACCAGACAATTTTTGTTGGGTTATGTAATAGTTTTGCTAAAAAACAATTGTTTTTCCGCCATTATTCTTCAATAAAAGGATTTCTTGACAAACTGATGTTATTTTTTCAAATTTAGGTATCAGCAGCTACTTTATAAAAAATGTTTCGCTTGTTGTTTCTTAAATCGCTACCTTTTTATAATACCATATATGTATATATTGTGATTGTAATCGGCTATCGCTTACTAGTAATAATTCGCTTGTTTTGTGCTTTTATTTGGGGATTTTTATATATGCACAATTATAAACGGACTATGGGTTATCAGCAACACCTGGTTAATATCATAAAAATTTGGGCCCTTGTTCATGTGCTATTATGCGGGGACAACTGTATAAGCACAAAATATGCTATTATAAAAAGTTCACAACAACAAACGAGAGTAGCTGATTATATCTAAATTTAAAAAAAAAACATAAATTTGCCAAGAAATACTTTTATTCAAAAACAATGTATATACAGGGTATCCAAGAAATAGTGTCAAGCGGATGTCTAGAGATAGAACACCCTTAGAGGTACCCGAACAACCCCATGTATGTTCTGCGATATTTTGTAGTTTACGAGTTATGATTTTTTTTTACCAAACTCCTAATTCGAAGACATTTTTCGTTTAGTGACTTGAATAATTGAGAGAAATTTCTGATTTTTTTAAATTTAGCCGAGTGTTAGGTCTATCCAATACAAAAAGTTTGATTCCGCAAAAAGAAATTTTTAAATTCCATAAAATTCAAAATATTAAAATTTGCCAAAATCTTTGAGGGCAATTTAAAAAAAAAAATAGTTACATAACTTTTTCACTCAAAAGTGATTTTAAAAACTTCCCCATTTCATTGGCTATTTACCGTGTAAATTTTATTGAGATATCTCTTTGGCATCATCGCTAAAATTCTATTCAAAACGTATTAAGTCTTAAGTCTATTCGAACTGGCGTGCTAGATTTTTCGCACCTTAGATTGACTCTAACTCGTTAGGGTTATGCCCGATCGGAAAACGGGTTTCATTGTTCAGCTCATCTCGATTTTTTTTCTCTGCATACTTTATACCTAAATGATGCCATATGAAATGAAGTTTTTAAAATAAGTTGGGGGGGGGGGGGATTACTGTAATTTAAAAATTTATTTTGGCGAAATGGTATGAGCTATGGCATCAAATCTTTTTGCATTGATTGGGTGTAAAACTTAGCTAAATTGGGAAAGAAAAAATCAGCAATTGCGTATACCCTTTTTCAGAAGAAGAAATAACCAATTTTCTCTCTGGTAAACTCGTTTCGCGCTTTTTTGGCATTTTGGAAATTTAAATGTTTAAAAGAAAACTTATTTAAACGAAAAATATGATAAATTAATCATTATGCTGAGACGATAGCACAGTATATTCATACAGTAGCCCAGCTCTGTCAAAACTGTCAAGCGAGTAGGATGCTTCTATAAAGTGACTATACTTTCTCTTTCAACAGTTTTAACTAACACACTAGTCAATTTCTAATACAAAGGATCCTGTGTAAATCTAAAGTGGAAGAAACAGAACTTACAGCATGCACAAACTTGTATCAGAGGAAGGGGGACAAAATCACAATCAAAACTAAAGGGTTTTCCAATAAGAGGTGTTATTTTGATATTCAAAGCAAAATGCCACCTTTTGAGATAAATGTTCGGATCTTTATTTCATTATAAAGAGGAAGGTATGCCGTTAATAATGGAAAATAATATCAGCCAAATGACCACCACAACCACGCCTACAGGACCATATCCTTTTCATGAAATTTTCCATAACCAAATCGCAAAGTGGCTGCCCTATGTCCTCGATAGCCTCACGAATTCCATCTTGAGGTCTTGAATCGACGCTGGGCTGTTGGCGTAGATCTTCTCTTTCACGTGGCCCCAAAGGAAGAAGTCGCAAGGTGTTAAGTCACAAGATCTCGGTGGCCAATTGTGATCACCTCTTCGAGAGATAACACGGTCCGGAAACTTTTCCCGTAAAAGATCAATGGTTTCGTTGCTTGTATGGCACGTAGCGCCGTCTTGTTGAAAGTAAACGTTGTCCAGATCAATATCATCCAATTCCGGCCATAAAAAAATCATTAACCATCTGTCGATAGCGCAATCATTCACCGTAACTGTTGCTCCAGCCTCATTTTCGAAAAAGTAAGGTCCAATGACCCCACGGGACCATAAACCGCACCAAACAGTCACACGTTGAGGATAGAGAGGCTTTTCAACAATAACTCTTGGGTTTTCCGAGCCCCAGATGCGACAATTTTGCTTGTTCACGAAGCTTTCGAGGTGAGTTTTCGATGGAATTCCGGATCATTTTCATGCATTTCAAGGACCCAATCAGCAAAGACTCGATGTTGTTGATGATCGGCCGGCTTGAGTTCTTGTGTTAACAGAACTTTATAAGCCTTAAGACCCAAATCTTTATGCAAAATACGGTGTAATGACGTTTGTGGAATGCCTAATTCCAAAGAACGACGAGGAATGGACAAACCTGGGTTTTCTTCAACACTTTCGGCTATAGCAGCAATATTCTCGGCTGTTCTTGAGCGACGTGCACGGGTTTTATTCTTCACATCACTAACTTGTCCCGACAGCTCGAATTTTTCTACCAATTTCTGTATTGCGGTCCGACAAGATGCTTCACGACGACCCAAAAATGTTCGAGTTATACGAACCGTCTCTGCCACATTTTCACCATTTTTATAGTGAATTTTAATAATTTCAGTGCGTTGTTGAATCGTGTATCGTTCCATTTTTATTAATGGCGTAGTTTTACTTGTCAAATGTCAAAAAATGACAGCTCCAAAAGTGACATCTACCGAAATAGCGGGTTAATGAAAATAACACCTCTTATTGGAAAACCCTTTATAAGTTTACCCCGGTAAAAAATCCGAAAGAGTAATCTCTACTTTTATGATAATAGTAGAAAATTTTATTACAGAATATGAGAAAAGGTTATATATCCTAAGAATAGAATTGCTTAAATGTAGTCAAGTCAGTTTCGTTATGTATAAGCGATAATTTTCTTATAATAAGACGAATTTTTTCTCGTGTTTCTGCATATAATTAATTAAATTTGATTTCTATTAGATCTACGGTTTTATTGCCGTTAAAAGGAGTTTTCTTCTTTCTATGAAAATTTTCTCACTCCAGTAGAAATTGTAATGCTAGTAGATTTGAAAAAAAAACAAAAATCATGAATTTTGTATTCGATCTAAAAACCAACGGTAAACAATAAAATAGTTTGCTTGATGTATAGTAACTTGATGTTAACACTATATCCAAAATGGCGGCTCCAATCAAACATAACCGTACATGGCGCGTTTTGGTCTGCGCCGGGCGCTTCAGAGCTCTGCCAGTTCATCCGAAACAAATTAGGTTGAAAATCATTAAACTAGATAAAATTTGGGGGGCCTTACCGGTTTTCACAAAACAAAAAAACACTGCATAACAAAATGCCAGTCGTTTGAAAAAGAAACCCATTTTTTTGCCATTTTGTTTTTGCGTCAACGGATTGAAAAGCTATTTCTAAATAAATTATTGACAAAAATCGCTTACTAAAGGCCGTGCAAATTGAATTTTCTTTTAATTGCGCAAAGATTTATGTGATTCGGTTCATCCGTTGAAGTTGTAGATGTTGCTGAAAAATGTTGCTCTCAGAAAAACTCATATAAAAATTAACGTTATAAAAAATCTTTAACAGCTTACTTCAGCTATTTCAACAACACCATACAGAGGCCCTTCTTCTTCCTCCAAGAACTGATTGTGCTGATTATGGAGGTTAAGGGTTTCCCGAAATTTATGAGGGTACCTCAGTTAGTGAGAAAAGGTTTCCCCAGCAAGTACGCTCCGAGCGCCTTAGCTACATGTTTTCCAGCCGGTGGACGGTTCCGCTCTCAACAGGCTGTGAATTCTAAAATACTTTAGATATGAATATATCCTTTTACCCACGTGCTCTAAATACTTTAAGGGTGACGATTATTTAAAAAAAAAATCGAATTTTACGTCGTCATGAACGGTAACCTCCCCTAAAAACTCATAAAAGTCTCAATTTTTTCTAAACTCAGTCCGAAATAGAAAAGAACTAAAACCAACGAAGACTGATTTTTATAACTTTTCCAACTTAAATAATAAAACCTAGCGGAATTGTTGAGATAATGAAACTGAAACTGTTTTAATATTTAGAGCAAGCGCAACTTTTGCTAGTGAATCAGTTATTCAGAAGCAGGCTCGTATACAGGGGCGGGTTGTGTCCCACCAAAGCGCCACCTAACCTTTGCGGTTAATTGAATGAGCGAGTTGTAAAAGTTTAACAGGATGATTTTAGTATAGTACGGTTTGGTTTGTATGCTTTGTTTGCCTTCTTATGAGTAGTAATAGCGGATTGGGTATAATACTCATTCGCTCGTAGCTCTTCGTCTTTTAAATGTTTACAAATTTTTTAGAATTTTCTTGCATTTTTATATAGTGTCGAAAAGTTATATATCATACCTATCACAGGATAGTAAGTAATTTTGGAAGGGAACCTGACAAAATCCAGAAGAATAAAATTCAGAAGAATAAAATCCAGAAGTGACAAAATCCATAAAAAAACCTGGAAATGAGAAAATTCAGAAGTGACAAAATCCAGAAGTGACAAAATTCAGAAACGAGAAAATCCCGAAATTGTAAAAATTGTTTTAATTAAAATTTTGTTTAAAATTTTTTAAAAATGGCTTCGCTAATCTCATGTTTACACTCGTCGTTGTTGTTGTTATACTAATCTGTGTTAATAATATAGTTGGGGGACTTGTGATGACATGTTCATCAGATGGAAACCTAGCATCTTTGTAAACGAAGCAGGCTAACCCAACAACGTCTGCACGTGGGTCAAGAAAGATTATATGAAACTTTGAAGTGTTAATCGCGATTTTGAGATGGGTTAAGGTCCAAAATGCATGATAATTCGAGTTAAAATAAAAAAGTCTAAATTTTCGAAATCACTATACATAGAAAAATTTTTGCGTTGAGGTATTATCCTGTTCTGAAATTTATGAATTAGTGAATTAATTTCTGGATTTCTTCTGAATTTTGTCTCTTCTGGATTTTGTCACTTCTGGATTTTGTCACTTCTGGATTTTGTAACTTCTGGATTTTGTCACTTTTGGATTTCATCTCTTTTGGATTTTGTCTTTCTGGATTTCGTACCCAACCCATTTTGGAATGCTTAGCAGCCCAGTTATGAAGATACTTTTATATTTTTGGTGCGCCGATTACTCCTATAGATGAAAAAGCGCACAATTTCGAAATTTGAAAGTATTATTGTTTCTAAGAAATTGGTCAGCGATCGGAAGTTTTTTTACCTATCTGATTTTCCGACGGTAAACGACAGCGGGAAGTTATCCCTGTCAAAGCAAGTAATGGAAAAATTGGGAGTGCAATTGTAACAACTGGCGGTGACTGGCGATTGTGAAAGAAGACGATACTGAAATTTCATTTGTTATTAGTTTTGAGCATTTTAAAACAGATTTTTATCGAGAATATTTTATATTATTTTGAAAGAATTGCAATGGACCAAAATGTGGAAAGGAAAAATTTAAAATCCAGAAATTAAATAAATTCAAATCAAACTAAATGTCAAAAATATCACAACTTTACCATTTGTATTTAAGCGCCTCGAAATATCCACACAAACCAAACCACGACTTTTTTGTCAACTCGTCTATAGACTGGTTGTCTTTCATATCATAAATTATTTTATGATTTCACACTTCCTCAATCAATTTTTCAACAAAATTCATTGTTTTAAAATTGACCTAACGTCCTACATCCTTGACAAAAATAAATGCCACAACAATTTAATTTATTTGATTTTGTTGGTAGTACTGTAGCGACGATGGCAAAATTAGAAATTGATAAATCCCGACGGCAACTTCGTCACCCGTCGTAATTTGCGCATTCGCATAAGACACAGTACTTTTAGAAGTTTGCCAACGGAGTTTCTTCGTCGTTTGCCATAGCCCGTCACAATTGTTAATAAGCCTTGATTTAAAAAATTTTGTTTTACGGTTCTTCCAGTAGAACCCTGGTTCCATGCAATCAGAGCTGGGCAAGTATAAAAAAAAAAGTACTTAAGTACAAGCACAAATACCGGAGGCCTGAGTACTTCAGCGTAAGTACAAGTACCGCATATATGAAAAGTACTTGTAACTAAGTACTAAGTCTATAAAAAGTACTGAGTACTTTTTGAAGTACTATTTAAGTACTTCTTTAGAATCATTTTACGTTGGCAGTAATATAATGAAGTTTGTCGAGTTCAGTTAATAGATATTAATAAATCAATACCTTTTGAAAACTATAGTATGTATAGTAACCAGTGGCTACTATTTATAGTTTTTTTATAGTTTTCGAACACCCATTATCACCTCCAATAATGCATAACGATTCTAAGAAAAAAAATTCCGGTAAATTTCTAAGAAAAAATTGAGGCCTTCCCTACATCAGGTCGAGGCATCGTTGATTTTATATTGGAGCGAGGCATTTCTTGCTTACCCTTGGTTATGTCCACTGACGTATATAATATGGACAGCTTACTTTTCTGTTTTACGTGGGCGCAATTGCTTGTGTCAAAAAGAGTTCGTACGTCGGTGCCAACATTAAAAAAAATCATTAGCGGGAAGTTGAAAACGTGACCACGCAGCTCGGAAAATGATTTTAATAAAACCTTTGGAATTTCTTCTGCACATCTAATGAATATATTGTCTTTGGTAAAACAGTTTTTATCATTAATAACCCTAAATGATTAATTTAAATTCATGTATTTCGACGAATCCATTATTTTATTTGTTTTCAGTTCTCTCTCAGTTGGTACTTGGTGCTTAGACCGAAAGAGTCAGCAATACGAGTATAGAAGTGAGCTCACTTTCTGCAGTTTATTTCTATGAACCTAGTCAGTCCATATTATATATTACATGTCAGTCATCAAGTCGAGGCATCGTCGATTTTATATTCGAGCGAGACGTTACTAGTTTTTGTTCTACTTGCCCAATCCTATTTGTTTGTTATTAGTTTGTCTAAGGTTCTGCCTTGACACGTGAGTGCGGCACATGCTTGGACAGTTCTTTGCGTGCTTTAAAACTCAACAAAAAAAGAGTTGCGTTAGAGATTGTGTTTTCGTTTATACGAAGAATTAGATATTTGTGGGTACTTAATAGATTCAGAAATACTTAAGTAAAAATCTTGGTACTTAAGTACAAAACTAGGTCTTAAGTACAAGAAAATAGACCTTAGTACTTATGTTCAAGTGCTAAGTAGGGGCATTTCAAAAGTATTTAGTAATAAGTTTTAAGTAACGAAAATGTACTTTAAGTAGTACTTAAGCCTTTTTTTACTTAAATATTGCCCAGCTCTGCATGCAATCAATGTCTAGCCACTCGACACTGATGCAACCCTGATTTGTTCAAAATTTTTACGTTCATGTACTAAAATTTAAGAATTTGAATGAATAACTATTCACCGACAACGGTCCAAACCAAATTGGTACATTGATTCTGGAAATTCACTCTTTCAGACTGTGGCACAAACATTCAGTCTTTTTAGAAAGATTTGAAAATTTTTCTTTAGATTTTTCGACGAAGAATTTTTCCAAAAAGTTATATTGATTCAGGTGCCTTGGCCGATCTGAGTCGCTAAAGATAATTATAAGCGTTGGCATGCATAAATTTTGATCTTAGAAACTTACATGAAGATTTTTCTTTGGAATTTTTATACATGATTTTGATTGCTGAAAACGATCAGTTGGATTGATTTGCACTAAAATTGGTTTTACAAATTTTCTTCACAATTTTTACGTCAAGAATATAAGAATAAAAACCATTCACTTTCCTCTGCCTGCGGTAGTTGCCATTGCTTTGCTTGTACTTTCGTAGTAATTCAAGTAGTGTTTAATTACTTCACCCGTGAGAGAATCGTTTGCGACAGCATTTATTTCTATAATAGCTGCACGAGAACCCGTATCTGGTTATGAGCGCATATTGCCCACCCTGAGATCGACATTGATGTGTATAATATTATCGATAGGTTTTCCAAATTAAACCGAAAATTGGATTTTTTGATATAATGTAAATACGATAAAAAAAAAAGAAATGTTTAAAAGCGATTTCCTTCTTCCTTCTCCCCCCCCCCCCCCCAAATCGCACATTTTAGTTGTGACCCCGCTAAGCTGAAGGTCTGAATACGCGCCTGTCTTTTGTAAATTAATTATTGCACGCAGTACTCCCCCTGGCAAGCCAAGCACAACCGTTCATCCTTCAAAATACTTTCGGCGGTCCAGTAAAATTCCATGATGCGAATGTGGACCAGTCTACTATCTTTTATTTTTCCCTATTTCTACAAATTGCGAAGGCTCAAGAGTGATATACTCGTACATCAGTTCCTCCGCCACTTTCGTCCTTTCCCTATTTCCTTCCTGCAATTCTGTGCTTTGCATCATAGAATATCCCCTAAGCTTGGGTTAATAACAAAAAATAAATCAATTAATACTTTTAGCGCAAAAATGGCTTAATAACTTTAAATGACAATTTTAATTTCCCGCGTTTTAGCGTTTACCGCAGGGGTTCTTGTTAATTCTGAGAAGAAAAGTTGTTCCCAATGTGCCGCACTATAATTGTTATGAAAAAATGTAAAAAAAAAATAAGCCTGGAAAATTGTAAGAAAATTAAACAATACCCGAACCATGCAGTCCGCGTAAGTAGGAGTCTGAAGATATCTGCAAGAAACAAAACATTAAATGCAAACGAAGCTAATCTCCCATACTGCAAGTGTCGCTGCAGCAATGTAACGAGCTTTATTCTTTGGATGCAAGTTGTTTTGTAAAAAGCCTCAAGTGCAACGACCAAAGAGAACCGACAGTCTCAGAGGCGAGTCTGTAGAGATCGTGTGCACTCTTAGCTGTGCAACACTCAGAAAAATGCAGCAGTTGCATTTGTATGGCAAGGTAGGAGGCAACTAACTCACTTGTTCTCCCGTTTTAAGAGATTTCTCATTAATCGAAACGAGCAGGCTTCTCGAGAGCTAATTACAAATAAAAATAGTCGTGCGTTGCGATTTCTATGTATTTCGCTATACGTGGAATTGCGGTGCGGGAGCGTATTCCATCGGTTAGTTGTGTTCGTTGCACTTTTGTCACACACAAAATGCAATCGGAATGGAGAGTGGAGAAATTGAAAACGCAGTTTAGATTTTCTTGTCGGTGTATGTGTAATCGAACTCTTCTCCGTTCACTATGCAATGATTGAACCTCCACCATCCAACATTGGGGTTGCATCAGTTCCATCCATTGCCCATGCGGTGGCAATGGTGGCTCGAGCCGTATGGTGCCTATTCAAAAGGCGGTGGGTTGGGTGTCACTTCGTATTTTTCGATTTCTAATACGAACTAAGCTTGCTACACACGTACATAACGCAAACAGTGACGCAATGGCCGTAATGCGCTCGGTGGGTGGGAGTTACTATAGAATTCCATGTTGGCTCTAGATGGAACTAACACCAAAGTATTAGAGAGGCCTTAAAGAAAATTGCATGTCATTTTTGTATGGAAGAAGCAAGCGGGAGGCCGGTGCGGCGCTTGTTCGGCTTTTCCAAAGTTTTCTTCCCGCGTTCTCTTCTCTGTTCGAGCGATTGCATTGTTTTGCACTGCTGTAGTGTAAAGAATGTGGGTGGGTTGGAGTCGGTCGGCTTACGTTTCTTAAAAGGACGCCCGCTAGCGTGTGAACTTCAAATGGCATTTTTTGGGCTGAGATGTAGTTTTCCATCTTTTCGCTCGATGTGGGCTCTACTTGGGGTTGGTTGTGTATTGCATGCTTTTAACAACGTGTGTGCATGGCGTGCACATGCAGTTATGTTTGTTTGTAAAAAAAAAAATCGCATTTTTAAGGATTTTCTTTTAGTAGCAGTGTGTGTATGTGTGTGTGTGGGTGGTAATACATTATAGTGCGTTTCTTGTCTTTCTTAAGAATATGCGGAGGGCGGGGGTGAAAAGCTCTTATACCCGCTACCCGCTATTTAGCTTCTCTGAAGGTTTTTGGATGTTCTTTTTAGCCCGCCGCTCATATCCTCCAACCTAATGTCCACCCTTTCCAATATTCCATTCTCAGCCAGTAAGGTTCTTTCGTGCATTTTTCGATTTCTAAAGGATTAAAGTCGGTCAGAACTTTGAGAATTTGCAAAGGATTTATGCGATTTCGATGATAGGCCAACCGTGCTAGAGGCTCCTTTGCTGATGGGAAAGAATTCGTAACTCGTTAAGTTCTTTGGATTATAGGGATAAAGATTTCGGGCTTGCTTGGATGCCAGGACTAAAAAAAAAAAACAGAAAAAATCAGGCACTTTATGCATTCAGTAGGTATAAACTTCAAGGGAATTATAAAAGTTGTGATGCACACGAAACATGTAAGATTCCTTTGTGTATTTGTATATGTACACACACATAACGAGGTAAAGATGTCACTAGAACACTTATCAAGTGGGTACCCAAGGATTTGCAAATCTTTGCATATTTCACTGTGCCTTATTTTGGGAACTTTTCAAACTTTTCGCATGGAATGGGAACAGAATAAGACAGCTACTTGGGTTGGGGGGAGTAAGTAGGTATTCTTCTTAAACTTGTACATTCACTTTCGGTAAGTTTTCGAGGAATTTCTGTTGACAGAAAGGATTCAAGGAGTTTGCTGTTGTTGTAGTTGTTGAAAAGAGTATTTTAGCCGTAGATCTGCATAGCATTTTTACAAATGCATAAATTGTGAAGCCCAATTTCGTATCACTTGGATTGGCTCAACAGTTCTTCTTACTGATGGGTTTTTTTTTTTTTGGGTATGTCAATTAAGGACGACAGTGATTATTCTTCATTTTGGGATGATCATATATTTCATACATTTTACACAATTGTGTAAATGCAGAGACCAATGAGAAAGCGATATATGTAGATGTTGATACTTATGTTATGACAAATCCAGTGTTAACAGGGCTCCACAACAGTTAGGAGTTGCAATAAGTTCTAATTCAGGATATGATATCCTTAAGTGTCAGCGGTCGAAGCGGTGTGTAGCGGGCCAATAGTAATATCTCTGATTCTCTCATGGAGCCCAGAAGGAAACAATGTAGAACTGTGGTTGACATCATCACCGAGCACAACTCTCTTCACGCTCATCTAACAAGGATGGGAGTTATTGACAGTTCCGAGTATCTATCCTGCCTCGAAGGAGAGCTTGAGACAAACGAATACTTTTTTTGTGCGTGTGCGGCCTTCGCCCGGAGCAGGCTGGATACTCTAAGGTTTGCATTTCTATTTGTAGATGAGATGAGAGGCCTTTCTCATCTAGATCTGATGCGCTTTATTAAGGGAACAAGAAGGTTTTGGTGAAAGGACAGCAGGACAGCACAATTAAACGCTCTGGCCTCCGTGCTTGCGATGGGATCTCCTGTACCCTTGCCTTGAAAAAAAAAAACTCCACATGTTGTATTTATGTTAATCTCAACATCTTTCATTGTACCTCTTGCCTCAATGGGAAATTATTTACCTTCATTCGCGATATTGTGCTCATCAATTATTTCATGGATTTTAGATGTTGATGTGCATACTCATCGATTACCGGTTGATTTGATTTTCGAATCTCTCTCACTTCTTTTACAGGAATATTGAAATATGTTTGCTTCACAATTTAAATGTGGGTGATGCTGCCCGAGAAATAATTGTATTCCTTTTACTTACTGTCAGCTCTTGCTCCAGGGAGGACTTGGTTGAATAAAAAAATTGATATTGACAAGAGAATACAGTCCTCATTGTTGCCATTTCTGTCCTTAATAGATATCTTATCCATAACGTAGTAACTAGAGTTTGAGCCGATATAAAGGAATTCACAAACAGAATAGATATAATGAATGCATTAAGAGATCAGAAGAATTTATCGCTCCTTGTATACACTGAAACGCAAAAACAACTCTGGAAGCTTTTCGCCTTATTTCAAGAGAATCCAATAGAAAGAGTTTAAGCCTATCAATAAATGGAGATGGAATAATAGTGTTATCCCAATGAAGTCCACGCAGGGCAAAACGAACGAATCTCCGCTGCACAGCATCAATATAATTTATGTATACAGCATAAAAAGGAGACCAGACCCGACCGGCAAATTCCAAAATCGGTCTAACGGATGTGCAGCAAAGGACCCTCGTTATGAATAGATCATTAAACTCTTTTGACCATCTCTTTACAAACCCCAGAGTAGCATTAGCTCTGGCAACGATTGTATTAATATGATCCTCGAAGGAAAGACGTATATTAAGGAAGACACTCAAATTTTTGGTTTTGTCAAATCTAGTTAATAAGCATCCATCTAAAGTATAACTGAAGTTCAATGGCCTCCTTTTACGAGAAAAGGACATTGCAGTACAGTTTTTAATGTTAGGGGGAAGACATTTAATGGCACACTATTTATGAAAGGCGTCTTAGTCCAAATTTAGAATTCCACACTAATTTTTATTAGAAGCAATGCGAAAGATTTTGGCATCGTCAGCATAGAAAAATATCCTTGAATTAGTCCAAATCAGAGATACGTCATTAATGAAAATAATAAAAGGGAGTGGTCCGAGATGGCTGCCTTGAGGAACACCAGAAGGATTATCTATTACGTCAGAAAGAGCTTCGCGAAATTTAACTCGCTGTGTACGATCCGATAAATAAGAACGAAGCCAATTGATAAAGACAGAAGGAAAACCAAGAAGAGTCAACTTCTGAATCAAGATTTTATGTTTGATCGGTCGAAGGCTTTACTAAAATCTGTGCAATCAGCTTGCTTTCCGCTTTGAATGGCAGAAAAGCAGAAATTAGTAAGCTCGAAAAAAATTAGTCGTAGTAGATTTGCCTTTCATAAAGCCATGCTGAAAAGAGCGCAGGAAAGGCTTGCAGTGGAAGTACAATACATTGCAAACCATGGCTTCTAATATATTACAAATTCAACTTAAATTAGCAAAGGAATAGTCAAAGAAAGTTGCCGCTGTTTAGAAAAAGCACCACAGGTTAAAGATAAATTATATGAATAACACAAAACAGAAACGATGGACGTAGCACAAGGTTTTATGAGCGTGGAAGGAATGCCATCCGGACCAATAGAAAAACTATCAGGTATGCTCGAAATGAAATGAACTTGGAGACAGAAAATTCATCGAACAACAACTTTTTAGATTGAAGAGAAGTCGTCGGAAGCTTCGTCTAATGGGTAAAATAGTTATAACTAATATCACAGTGGTTTTCACAGAAGGCAGTTTTAAGGAAGTTATCAAAAGTTTGGCAGTCTCCAAGGGATCAACAGTATCCAACAGTTTCCAAGACGCAACGATGGAGGGCTTCCATTACAGTTGCGCTTAGAGTTCACAAACTTAAAAAATTGGTTAGGTTTCGTACGCATGGCCCGCAATGCGATTCCAAAAGTACGATTCGAACTAACAAGTTGTACACAGTCACTAAAACAAAGAAACAGAATGTCATAAAACGAGCTAACAGCTTTATTAATGTCACGTTCCCCTGGAACACTGGTCCAGTCGCAAACGGATAGCCATTCATTCATTTTACTAAAATCAGCTTTTTTAAAGTTATAGCAATAGTTACTAGAAGTATTAGATGATGACGTTACAGGACCAAATAATAAAACTATATGTAGTGCCAGATGATGACTTGTTTCAGGAACCATATAGGAGTTAAATAACGCTTAACGAGGGTACCATTGGGATCGGACGAAAATACTAGGTCAACAGATTTTCCAGAGACATTACACACACAACACTCGATTGCATCAGGCCTGCAGAAATAATGTTGTCCATAAAAGATATGACATGTTGAGCAGTCACCAAAACAGAGGATAGCAAGCCCTCACCATCCAGAGAGTGTTCCCAGCTCACATTAGGCAAGTTAAAATCACCAAAAAGCAATAATTCGTCGGTAGGCGGTAAGTCTATCGATACATGAAGACAACAAGTCAAATATTTCAGCTGATGGGCACGGAGGGATATAAACTGTAGCAATATATACGGTTTTGTGTGAAAGCCTGCGAGCCACACATATAAACTCAAGATCACCGGAATCAACAAAGTCGACCAACATAGATGGAAGGTTGCGACGAACAGCGCAAAGCACTCCACATTCAATGGGAGCATCCAAAGAGAGACGATGGCAGTCACAGCGAAACAACAAGAACTCGGGAACAAAAAGCTCTTCATCTACGATCTTTCCACTCAGCCATATCTGGGTCAAGCAGATCACGTCAAAACAGGAATTCGTCGAGATTGTAAAAAGGCAAGTCGTCTTGTAGCGAAGACCAGTTACGTTGGCGTAGTAGACGGAGATTTCGGTAACAAGCTTTTGTGGCCATAACAGAAAAACCAGAATATCCTTTAGGAATAAATTCACGCACAATGGAATTGCAGCGCCATATATCAGGAGGAAGTACCACCTGAAGCAGATTTTCCGGAACTATAATCCTGAAGGACGCAGAAAATGGGCGTTCACTGGCATTGGCGTAGCAAGGGTTTGGGGGGGGGGGAGGCTAGTATAGGCCAGCTTGACACAAACTTGAAAAAGAATATTCTTCAATCATTTGTTTGTGTAAAAGTTTCTAAAACGTTAATCAATGTTAACGCCAAGTTTCCTTACATCAAGCAAACTATTTTATGGATAACCGTTATATGATTTCGAGCAAGGGCTGATTTTTTAATAAATATCGCCTATTCGTTTGACTGGATTTCATTTTGATCGAATGCAAAACACATGTGATTTTATTTTTAAATCTACTAGCATTTCGAATTCTACTGTAGTGAGAAAACTCTTACAGAAAGAAGAAAAGTTCTTGTAGCCGCAATAAAACCGTAAATCTAATAGAAGCCAAATAAAAATAATATATGCAGAAACACTTCTGGTATTGAGATAATTCTTCATATGATAAAAAATTATCGCTTATATAAAGAAACTGGCATGTTTCAATGATGAACATTTTACATGAAGTCATACCTACTAAAAATTACCCAATTTGGAATGCAGAGAAATCGAACTTTTCGACCCAGCGATCAAAGAGATCTCATCAGTATGGTTATCTCTGATCGCTTACCTGCATTCTCAATGCATTTTAGAAATTCATTGAAATTAATGTTATCATTAATGCTGTAGACGAGAAATAATCCACCTATAATTTTTTTTTTGGTTTATCCAAGTACCGTGTGGCGACTATAGGGAATAATTACTCAATTTGAAAATTGCAACGAGAAATTTTTGCTACCATATAATTCACACTTACTTTTGATAAAAAATATTGATATGGGCAATTGGCTGACCCTATCATCCAACATCTATGGTAGGCGATCAGAGATAACCATACTGATGAGACCTCTCTGATCGCTGGGTTGAAATGTTCGATTTATCTGCGTTACTAGTAGCTCGTGATAAATAGTCCCCGCGCCCCTATCAGTGCCTAGGTATGAAAAGTTCAAGCTCCCATTCAAAAACTTCCCCAAATTATTCTCACACCAGAACTCACAGAAGGTATAATTTTTAGCTGAGAATAAATATAAATTCATTACAAAAGTAAGAATTACATAAAAGTAACAAATTAATGAAAAAAGATAAGAGTTCATGGGGTGAGGGGGTTCCCACCCGTGTCCGTACCTAGCTACGCGCATGATTGTAATGATGCAGTAGCCAGGTAGTACCGATTCTTTTTCGCTTGCAAGGATGATCCTCTTCCTCAATTTTTTTCGGAACATCCCCACGTAGTAGAATATCAGCTCATAATGGAACACTCATTCGATGGTCAGAACTCTACAAATCACGCACACAGTATGGCTTTTGTTGGCCATCCACAGCGGAGGTCATCATCCACCCCTTCCTGGCCCTCCTTGAACTTCTTCGCCCACTTTGAAACTTGCACTTAAGATAGAGCAAACTGCCAGCAGGGTTGCTTCAGCAATTCCTGAATTTCCACCCATTTTTTGTCGAGTTTTGTACAAATTTTGATCGCCCAACATTGTTCGGAATTATCCGCCATCGCGCGTCGTGACGTGGTCTCGAAACAAGGACGCAGTAAATCAGCTATCCTGATTCTACTGATGCTCGCAGCATTCTGAGCTTTGGTGTGCTGTATAGCTTAGGGTCCCTCCACCATACCCAATGGTTCGAACACGCTGCAACCAGTAGGGGTGCGGCAAAAGAATATCTTTTATGACTTTTAGGACACACCCTGTATTAAACATGATGGCTGAGAAACGTTCCTAAAATTCATCATTAACCACATTTGAATCCAGATATTCACCAAGCAGGGATTTTGTTGGCAACATTCCAACCAGAAAATTTTGTCGTGTAATTTCTTGTTGATATTTCAAGTAGATCGCTTGCGGGAAGAAGGTTCATGAAAAACAGCTCAAGTAAATTTAGATGCTCTCTATATTTAAAGCGAGTTGAGGGTAGAAGTTTGCATATCAATTTTTGATATATGCGGCCGTCACTGTTTCTGAGTATGCTAAAATTTGCAGATTTCCTTATAAACCATCTAATATGAACGGAAATCCATAAGATATTGTCAAACTTTTCTGAACTAATATGCCTTTACAGAAGGACGTATAAAAGCCTAAAATGCTTCCTAAATGAAGAGTATGTGTATTGCGAACCAACAAAACAATTATTTTACTTTTGTATCTACTTTGATTTTTCACTGTATAATTTTTCTTCCTCTTGTTCACTGGAAGACGTGTACGAATATAATCATCAAATATTCTAAATTTTGCAATTTGAAGGAAATTTAGAACATTTTTTGCTTAGTCTGGATCCGGATAGTTCGGATACATATCCGAAGAGTTAGAAAAATAAATAAACTTGAATTTACAATATATTTGTGCGCTTTCATCGCAAGTGATTAATACCAACTGAAAACAAACGTGGCTTAGTAGGCTATTTACAAATTAAGAAATCCAAGAGGGAGAATCGTCTGTCTGATTACCTCAATGGTAAGAGCAATCGATCGCCTGGAAAGAGGAAAATTCCCGGCTTCAAACCCCGGACGAGGCGGTATAATCGTTAAAAAATAAAAGTTCTTAAAATTCTTCTTTTCTCAATCTTTGACCGATTCTAAAATGTGTGGTTCCGATTCCCGGCCGTAAAAAAAAATAGATTTTCCCATTAACCTCCTCGTGTAGGTTGCTTGTTTTTTTGCCCTAATGTCGTGATAATTTTTTCTTTGAAATTTGCTTGACAATTTTTCTTTAGAATTTTCGTATTCAATTGATGCCAGATAAACCAAGGGTGTTGAATTTATGAAGCTCCTCTAACGATCGAACAAGGTAAGTATTCAGTTTTATCTCAGAAATTTACTTGATAACTTTTCTTTAGAATTTTCATTGTTGCCATGGTGATTATTGACAATAGTCTCAAAAACAGGAATAAAATAACAAGAAGAATTAATTTTTTTTTAATTGTGTACTCGAAAATTTCTTGTAGGATTGGTTTGGTAACGGCGTCAGTTTTAGAACTCCTAAAGAAAAAAAAAATGTTGGGTGTAGAAATTTTCAACTCAGGACGCGAATTTTAGTGGTTATGTAGGTAAATGTACTAGTACCCGGACATCTAAAATTTCATCTGAATTTTTTGCTCAATCATTTTATTGCTATTAAGAATATTAAATATATTTTATTTTTTTATTATTATCTAAGCTGCTTACATTTAGCAAGAAAAAAATTTTTGGATCATTTAATAATATTTTGTTATAGTTTTGAGGTTTGAAAAAAAACAAAAGTTCGCTTTTAGCTAGTATTCGGACACCAACATTTACTATTCGGACACTACAGTTTCAGTGTCCAGACATAAGCTATTTGGAAGAAATTTATTACTCATTTTTTGTAGAAAATAAAAATAAATGAGCTTTTTCATAAAACTAAATATATACATTTTATTAATTCACAGAATTATGAACACACATTAAGGCATTTTTTCTTAAAAAAATCCTGAAGAATTTATGCAGGCAAATACTTCTGAAAAAAAAAAATACCTAAGTAGTTTTGAAAATATTATAAAGTAGATAACTAAAAAAAAAACAATAGTCTCAAAGAAGTTATCGCATATGTATTAGTTTTGTTGTTAATATTTCCAGCACACGAAGTCTTTGCTTGCTCCTCGTAACATAATGAAAACATTGGAGTGAACTTGGGGTAGTACCACCAACCACCTAGTGCAAGAAACCCACCCAATGTTTTCAAATCGTCATCTTCAACATCGCTTTTTAATTCAATTAAAATATTGCTTGCTCTTCTTTCTGTACATTTTTTTAGACGTTATTCCTTTTTCATTAGCCTTCTCTATACGGCATTGAATTGATCCCGCTTTTTTTCTTTTAGACTGCAAATTTTTCGCCATCCCTCTGAAGATATGGCACTGGGTGATCTATCACTACCTTTTTTCTTTAATTCGGGTTTTATCTCATAATAAACTAGCTTAGGGTAAAGAAGGCGCTTACGAATAATTGAGCTGATGCACGATTTTCTGCTCAAGATCGAAAGTGGAGTTCCTATCGCAATACGAGAGGGAGCAGTTGTCTGCGACACACAAGAAGTACCAGTCGTTGGCGACACACAAGATGGACTGCGTTATGGAGAAATAGTTTCAACTTTTTTAATTTATTTAACTCTTAGCAGTTGAAACTTTCTGCAGTCCTTCAAATCGTTCCTAGCGTCAGATCTTTGAATGTAAGATCTAATTCTGGTAACGCTTCTGTCGAAGCTTCTGCTCCGGCTTCCTTGATGATATCCAAAACTTGATTTTCGGAAATATTTCTAAAACTAAACTCCTGTACTGGAATTTATTTTTGTATTGTAGTTGGTATATCAGCATTTCGAGTAGCTGCAAAATTTTCAACTACAATTTTCACACATTCACTGAAAACAACTGTTTTCGACTGTTTTCGAGTCGCAAGGGTAGAGTCCACATTTATTGAAGTATTTTTTATGGTATTTCCAAAGTTTTAGATTTCACAAGATTGCAGTTTCTATTAAATGGCAGAAGGTTTTTGTTGTTATAAGTTGGCCTAAATTCTTGAATGTCATTCTCGAACGATTTGCTCTAACTGACGTCAGCTGACTGCATCATATGAGTGCTGTTTGTTGGCAATACATATAAAATTATACTTTTTTTTCTTGCAATTTTAACTCAACTCTAACGTCAAGTGTGACTTGTGGCCGTCTATGAAAAGTGTGTCAACCATCTGGTATTTTTTTACTCCTTTTCTGTTCCCAAAAACAGTTTCGCTGGGATGCTATTTACAATATCCTTTAGTGACGCAAATACGAAAAGGCTGCCATTGGGGAACATTTTTCTGCCTGCAGAAAATAAAATTCCTTTTCTTTTCCGGTCTAAATTTGATTAACGTTTTTGAATACCTGGCATATAATTACTTTACTGGTTTTTAGATAAAGAAAAAAACTAGTTTTATCCCCATTTATTATTCGGACAGGATTGTTTAATATGTCGACCTATCCGATACTTTTTAGATATTGGTCCATTTCAAAAACAGTAATCACTGCTCTGCTTTTGGTAATACTTACTGCTTGTCTTGCAGACAATTAAGTGTTTCATTTAAAGAAGGAATTGAACCATGTTCTTTCTCGGCGACCATCTTCTTAATAATGTTGCACAGTGTTGACCAAGTTATCTTGTTTAATTGAAATTCCACACTTGCCAACAACATTCCATAATTATTTTTCAGCCCATTTCATAATGCTCAATTTAAGCTTAAGTCATCTTTGCATCATTATCGTTTTATACGTTTTTTCGGTTTTTATGCATAAGTACTGTCATCCATTATTTTGAAAACTATTATGATTATTTACTACCCGCGTATCTTTTATTTTTTATTAATCGATTACGCATTAAATATTTTTCTCCGGACACTGAAACTGCCATTTTAGTAGTCGGACAGCAGAAATGGAATTCCTTAAAATGTGTCCGAATACTAAAGGTTTAATAAAAAAAAACATGTTTAATTTTTTCTGTCCTATAAAAAACATATTTTATAATTGTATTAGAGAGTAAGCAGGAAACAATCTCTTTTGAAGCATACTTTCAGTGTCCGGACAGCCTGTCCGGAAACTAAACAAAATTGTTTTTTTGTTTTTTTTTTTTTTTAATTACCGGACATTCAAAAATTTTATGAATTTAATAAAAAATATTTCATATTTTTGATTCAATACTAATAAAATGCAATATTCAACCAATACAAAGACAGTTACACTAAATAAAGCAATACTTAATAATTTTATCGGAACCTTCGCTGATGTCCAATGCACTAATTGCACTTTACATAAAACATGTATTGAACTTACTGACGTGAAGTACATACACAGACTTATAAGTATTTTCTCAAAAACTACACGTGAGTTACCCAAATTTTGGATGTGCATCTAAAATGATCAAATAAACAAAATTCTAATGGAGTGCTGAGGCTAATTCGTGTCCTTTTCTTATTTTTGTTAAATACAATGAAAAGTGTCTCAATACTGAAGCTGTCCGGATACTAGTGTAGTTACTCTATATATTTTTTATAAAACTTACCAGAACGTTGATGTATGATGAATGGACCAGCCTATCTTATATATAAATAAGATGAAGAACGCAAATCAGAAAAATTAAAACCTTATCCACAATTCTAGTAACCAAGTTAGTTAGCTACGACAAGAATTGTAGCTAAGAAATGTTGTTATTAACAGAAAATGTTCCTAACACACTCAAGTTTCGATCTTTTACCAGAGCAATGCAATGCCTCGCTTCAATATGAAATCAACGATGCCTCGACCTGATGTTGGGAAGCCCTCAATTTTTTCTTAGATATTTACTGGAAATTTTTTCTTTGAATTTATTCGCATTCTTGGAGGCCGACAACAATTTTTGTGAACGTAGACGCGTAAATAAGCAATAAGAATTTCCTTTGCGTATTATTTTTATTCACTTTGGTGGCCGATTGGAGTTATTTTCAGATACAATAGTTTCATTTGTGCATTTGTTGGCCTCCAGTTGCCAATAATTCATTCTTCTGCCATTATCAGTCTTCAATAATACATTAAACTTGCGAGTAACAAATTTCCAGTAAATTTCTAAGAAAAAATTTCCAGTACATTTCTAAGAAAGAATTGAGGCCTTCAGGTCGAGTCATCGTCGATTTTATGATTTAATCGAGCGAACGTTGCAAATTTTTTTAATTGACTTGCAACATGTATCTGATTTCTGGTTTTCAATTTTCCTATTCGATTCGTTATCTGTATATTTACTTATTTGTGGTATTATGCAGAATAAGATAATTGTATGCAGGGGCCGGATTCATTAACTCCAAGAGTTGTGGAGGTAGTGGAGATAAGAGTTCTTTTGCCACTTAACTCTCCACCACTGACATATATAATATGGACTGACTACGTTCGTAGAAATGCACTGCGAAAAGTGGGCTCACTTCTATCTTGCTGACTCTTTCGGTCTAAGCATCAAGTACCAACTGAGGAGAGCTGAAAACAACAAATAAATAAGTGGCTGCGTCGAGAAAAATATTTTTAAATTAATTATTTGGTTTAATTACAGATAAAATTGTTTTACCAAACGCAATATATTCATTAGATATGCAGTAGAAATTCGAAAGGTTTTATTATAATCGCTTTTCGAGCTGCGTGCTCATTTTTTCAACTTCCCGCCAATGATTTTTTTCAATGTTGGCATCGGCGTAAGAACTTTTTTTGACATTAGCAACTGAGCCCACATGAAATAGAAAGTTAATCAGTCCATATTATATATGTCAGTGCTCTCCACTCGGAATTCTGTAACTCGTGGAATTTGTATTGAGATTTACCAAACTCTCTATTCTTCCACTCGACAAAACTCTCGGTTGTGTTAGTTGTGGAGAAGTAAGAAAAATATTTCTCAACTGACAACTTCTCAATTGATATTTTCTATTTCTAAGAGTTAAAAATATTTCATCAAAATGTAAAAATGAATTATATTTTGTTTTCTTCAAATTAACACAAAGATAGCACCAGAAAAATCTAGAGAAATTGATGATTTCTGGAAGAAGCTAAGTCCTATGTAAAAATTTTATTGGCGTTTTTAGCGTAAAATATTTGGAGAACGCATTAAATTTTATTTTGCCTGAAATCGATCATAGGTTTTGCGCACTAAAATGCCTATCAAAATGTGTGGAGAGTTTATGGTGCCATCTATTATTATTTTATATAGAGGGAACGGGAACCTTTAGTTTTTACCTGCACGGTTAAAAATCTTGGTGTAAATATTATACATGAATAATATATATATAAATCCTTACAAAAGTTTATATAAACTTTATACTGTTGCTTGTTACAGTATAAAATTAATACCATGAATAAAATTAATACCATGAATTATACCATGAATTATAGGCGGAACTAATCCATTTTATATATTACTTTTATATGTAATTCCCTATTATCTTCATCTATTATGTTTCATATAAATTTTATAATAACTGGTATTCAATTAAGTTATTTATTTTGTAGATAAAGTTTATACTATATATTGTATATAGTGAATTAATATTAATTTTATGTATAAATTAATAAAACATCATATTTTAGTGAAATTTTTTAATGCAGTTTATTGCAGATTATTGTCATATGAGATATTAAAAAATGTAATTTAAATACTAAATTTAATTCTTTCAGTATTGATAGGTATGATATGTCCATTCAGAATAATCATATATTGCGTTATATATGACTTATAGAACTTCCTTCAGCTGCTATATATAGTACTCTGGCCTCTATACAGTTGGTCAACTCTGCAGGTGTAATCCCTGATTTAAATATGATAAAATCAAAAGACAAAATAAATTAGAAACCTCTTTAGCTCATCAATGTCGTTGTTGTCATTTCTGAAGGGGCCTTTTCTGCTTGCGTATTTATCGGCTTATACTTGTTCTCTTCATCAAAGCTCTTATCAAGCTTCCTTTTCTTTGCACTGTCGGTTTTTAATTTAATTTGCAAAAACCTATTATATTGGATATATGATTTAAAACCGTCCATGTGTTTCCACTTCATTTTTTAAATTAGTTTAAATAGGATGTTTTCAGAACAGCATAAAGAATATATTACCAAAGAATGAACCGTTATTTCTTTCAAAGAAATAGTACACACTTGTAAATTTTCAAGAATTTTTGCCAGATATATAGCCTAGATAGTATAACATTTATTCCAAAAACGTATAAAGAACACGTCGAAATCCTTACAGAATATGATATTTATAACAAAATCATATAAAGTGTATACCATCAAAATATAAATAAAGTAAGTTATATGCGTATTTGATAGAGTTTATAGTTTCGAATATAAATTCTGTAATATTTTCGGATACAATTTATCTTATATGCGTACAGAAACGGTTTTTATTGGAAATTTCTTATTAACGTTAGACTGACATTGTATACAAATGATGTATACATTCGACTTTATTACTTTCATTATAAAATTTCGAACAGAAAGACTTAATTTTAAAAAGTATATATGTACATCATTTTTATCTTTTACACCAAGATTTCTAACCGTGTGAGAACTCCTTACTGTACTAGTAAAATCTTCTGTAAAACTTTTGTTTGTGATTTTACCCACGCTAAGATTTGTATGGAAATATCACATTTTACGTGAACTCGATACTAGACTTTAGAAAACAGCACAGAAAACTGGAAAAATTCCTCGTTTGGAATGAAAAATGCATATAAAAACAAAAATTGAGAAAACGAAGTATTACCAGAATCATAAAAGTTTTTTGAATAACTTCAAAATCCTTTCAATTATTTATAATAATGAATTTTTCGTACATCGGGTCACCCTACCTCAATTTTTTTAGAAAAAGTTAAGTTTTGCTTTGGCCAACATTCTGAGACGGGTACCTATATAATTTCTTTTTAACCAAATTCTCACTTTCCCCAAAACTATCAGAGAATCCAGCATGAGTTACACTCACTCAATTTCTTTAGAGCAATGTGAAATTGTAAGAAAATATTTGGGATCTGTTACAACCTCTATTTCTTCTGCAAGAATATTTTTAATATATAAAATATTAATTTACTTCTGAAAAATGTTATTTTTCGTTCTGCTGAAATGTTTTGTTTTTTATTTTTCAATTCTTGAATTCTAATTGCGTACTTTTATTTTCACATTTAATTAAATACTTCTTTTTACAAAAAGATTGTTTAATTAATAAGTACGAGTACCAGAAAAAGTGTTTTACTTAAGGTACCGAATTAGAAAGTAACGATTATTTTTCATAGAGTAACGAATGATTACCGGGAAACTGGTAACGAGATTGCACATGCCGAGTTAACTGAAGGAAAAGGCTTAGCACTGTAAAACATATAGAGATAAAGGTACCAATTCCAGGACGAAGATGATGAAAATTTGCAAACAACGAAACTAAAACTTTTCTGCAGACGGGAATTGTAGAACCAAATATTCGGTAATTGCTAAACTTTATTGTTCGATTTTATAAATTTTGGAACGTCTTTGGATGGAAAATACCGTTTTTATGAATTCCATCTTAGATCTTTCCCTAGATAATTGATGTGCTTAATCATTGGTCTAAGGCACCTATAAATTATAAATAATCTGCGTGCACTATTTTTTTTAAACATTTGTGGATAATTCGATATCAGTTTTGATTCGAGAGCCCGAAAGCCTTTGCTATATTGACAAAGAGAAAAATGTTATTATTCTTGTAGCCAATTTTGCTTGGAATATACTTAGATTATCATCTACAAGAAATTGGTATTAGAGCCCCGAATTCTATGTTTTCTTACTTCCTAGTCAGTCAACCTGGTTTTTGGAGTTAATCCTGTGATCACTATTGAATACAGAAATATTACTGCAATACGCGGGTTTTTTTTATTATTGCCATAGTTGAGAAATGTTCCCATAAACACTGAATCCAACAAAAGAACTGAATGGTTTATGAATTAGAAAAATTTATTACGTCCAATTCGGTTGAATAGGATCATAATTGTGAATTAAAAATAGCTTTTATTTGGTAGACTTTTACGCAAAGCTTTCAGAAGTGAATGAAGCGCTTCAAAGAGTACTAAGTGTCTGATTCTTCGAGCGATTTCCTACAATCTAACGAAATGTGTGAAAACAATGCGAATCGATGAGAGAAAACCCCTCTTGGACTATCATAAAAAAAAAAAACAAGTAAAAAAGCTAGAATTGATCTTAGACCAATTCTAATGATATCCTAGATGAATGCCCGTCTGGAATTTCGTAAGATCATCCCGCTGTGCAAGTTTAATTTTTGAAGTGGTTTTTCGCATATACATATTTCTACTATAAGGGTTCGTCGAACAGTGACAATTATTGTAACCGATTTCATAGGGTGTTATATTCCGAAGAACTTTTCAGCACAATAAAAACGTAACGACCTTTAGAAACAGGTATTTACTTCACATCTCAAATATTTTCTCTACAATTCGAGTGACCAAGGAAGAACTATGAAAACGGTCGGGCAGGAGCTTATCGACAAAGAAATCAAAAACATACTGATGAATTCTGGAGCGAACTAAAAGCTGTCGCTCTGAATATAGATTCAGCTGGAAAGCATCTATTTCCATTCTTACTCCTTCAAATATAAGTCGTGTGAGTGTTGTAGTAGTAGCGTAAATAAATTTAATTCAATTTAAATTTGAATGATAATGATGCTTCACCATGTATTTTTGTTAATTAAATTATTAATTAAAAAAATAATATACCTACAAAAATGCTGCAATAATTATCGGATATCCCAAATAATTTCAAGCTACAGGGAAACAAGTTTGTCTTTCTTGTATTAATAAAAAATTCATCAGAAAATTCAGAAGTACACAGAAAAGTATTTTTTTTATTTTTGCTCAGTGAGTGAGAGTGACGGCAACACCGAAAACAATAATTTATAAATAAAGTTCGATTGCATACCTACACCTGCAGTGTTAAACATTTTATTAGACATGAGCATATGTGTGGGTGGGAATGTGAATATTAACTATACATAATCCCATATGCCTACATACGAGTATATTCAGATAAAACTGAAGCATATTTCCAATTAGAAACACATTTTACAATTCTAAGAGCAAAGTAAACAGCCGAAGAAATGAGTAGTATGTGGTGGTGGCAATGGCCATTTACATCACCCATGGAGAGTGCCAAAAAATGTTCGCCACCAACGACAGAAAATATCCTCGGTAAGGATGCATATTTCTCTATACGAAAACTCAAGTACACAATAGAGCTGTGCACCTTCATCTGGCTGGCCTCAGGCATATATACTCTCCTCAACCAACATGCCCAGGCGGCCCACTCATCCATCCGCCCGTTCTCACAAGTCGAAAAACGGCTGAACGAACTTATCCGGGCCTCCGCATCCATCCCAAATTCTATCGACCTCACAGAACATTTCTCAGGAAATTTTCCTTTTTTAGCCCACCGAGAAAGTCTGAACCCACTTATTGATCTGGTCCGCAGCCTAGAAAAACAGCTTAAACTGTTATACGAACTCTTCCTTCTTACTTGCGAAGCAGGCTAGCCTAGCGTTGAGCTAGACCTTTTCTCAGCAGCCTCCGTTTTGCTTGCCTGCCTGCCTGCCTGCCTGCCTGCTTTCCTGAATGCCATCCTGTTTGCCTTCCTTCATACTCTTAACCTCATCCCATTTGTCCATCCGTCACGTAACACTTTTTGGCGGATATAACCTCTGTGAACTGCCGCCACCCCCATCACATCGCCCACGATGACTTATATTAAACGAGCTGGCGTTCGACAATCCACAGCGCATAATGGAAAGAAGACAACAAAACAGCCACCACCCCCATCAACCCTTGCCCGGGTTCAAAATTGTAGTGAGGGGTTTCTGCCATATCAGACCGCCCCCATACCACTCGATTGAGTATTCGCCTTACGCTTCAATAAATTTCTGTCTTGTTCGTTCGTAGTGTGTTTCTCTTCGATGTTTTTTTGGGACTTCTCAGTGCATGGCTCCTTCCACTTTCCAGTTCCACCTGCTTTGTCCTCTTAAGGGGGCGGAATACTGGGTTCCACGAAATTTTCCTCAGAGGATATGTATGCGCTCTGCTTGTGCAGCCTTTATATGGGGTGGAGGCGGTTTTATTTTCCGCTTTGGACGTTTTTTAATGACAACGGATCGAAAGGTGAAAAGGATATCAGGTCGAAAGGTATTAAGAGGATGATGTTGTTCGATGATTTTCATGTGGTGGGAGTATATGGGGTTGTCCGGAAAATATTTTTTAATTAGAAGTGTTTTCCCTTTTTGCACAAAAAAAGAAAATTGTTCGTTTCCTTTATGTTCGCTTCAATTTGTTATTTTTTTGGGCTTTTCTTTCTTTTTTTCTACATTTTTTTGTTTTTTGTTTTTTTCTTTGTACAATTTTCTTTAGGTGCATTACTTCCAATTGAAGATTTTCCATTGTTGAGAGAATTGGACAGTTTGCAGTAGTGACAGCAGCGCGATTAAAAATTGTTGGCAATAAAACTACCGCAAAAGGGGTAAGAGAATGGTGAAGTCAAGTTTTATGATAGATGGAACAGATAGAATTTTTGGCAAGTGTTAACCATAATTTTGAGCGCGCTTTTGATGAAGCGATCAATCTTAGTGAAGCAATGAGGAGACAGCTTTACGAAGAGGACTTCAGTGTTTTTTTTTTTTTTTTGGTATTATTTTACTTTTTCTTTGTTTGTTTTTTTTTTGCTAACTAAAGAAATATTCTATTAAGTATAATGTTGTAGCCGATATATTTTGTTATACATATACCTAACAATATCTAGAAATGTGATGAATATATAATCGAAAGACGGAATGGAAACTTATCTTTAGAAATTGATAGTAATCGAATGAAAAAGCCATTATCAATGAATAGAGGACTGAAGGACTTGTGTTGATAAAAATTGGATTTTCGCAGAGAATCCGTTTCACTATAAAAACTGACTTCAAGTAAAACCAGTACCTACTCATCGATATGAAATCAATATTATCTGACAAGTAGGAAGAGAAAATCCTTTTAAAGTGGTTTATTTATTATTTGCGAAGTTTTTTTCTTATTGTATTTGCTGAATTTATTTTTAAGGTGTAAGATAATTTCAGATTTTTGGATACTACAAAAGAAAGAGAGATTTGTATAACTTTAACTAGTATGTAATGGGTTATTTATACAATCTCTAACTTGAATGGATGGATGAAAATGCGATTGAAGCCCAAGGAGTCTCTGGAACGTGGGCCATAACAAGACTCGTTGTTCACCTTCTAGACTTATGAGCTCATAAATTCCAACTGGACGCTATTCCAAAATTGAATATTGGGCCCAAATATCCCTACCCACTTCATTTAGTTCTCGCAGGATGTGTGAGCCACGAAATGTGTAATGCCTTTCGGAGATAACCGGATAGTCACGAAGAAAGTAAAACAACATTTCGGACTTCAATCCGCATCGTCTGCATACAGGATATTCCGCAAGTTCCATTTTGTGTAGATCATCCCTGAGAAATGTGTGCGTTCATCGAGAATTGACACTTGAGCCCTCAGGGTTGGCTTTTTTGATCCCAATAGCTTGCTTTTTCGTTAGGATTAGGTTACGTTTGCCCCACAGTCTCTTTGTAGCTGTACCTGAAGGGTTATCTAACCAAAGACGACTTTGTTGGTAATCAGCCCAAGCCTAAATGTTAGAAGCAAGAAGTTTTTTTGCGATTATGCAAGGGAATGTTTTCAAGGCTGGACCAAGACGAGCAAACTCGTCGGCCTTTTTGTTTCTGTATTACACCGCGAGAGCGAATTCAATACCAGTTTGGAGACAGTAAAGGACTTTTAGAAGGCTTTGATAGCTTCTTGACCATCCGAGAAGATGGCAATCTCCTTGTTCTTAATTTCTGGGTTGTGTGTGAACAAGATCTATTTACCGTCACTCTTCATGAAAAGATGGCAGCATGCGCGTATTCTGAAGGCAGGAGACCAATTTCAAGTGACAGGAGTATTCAAAAGGGGATTACCCAAGTAACAATTTTTCCAATTTTTGGTTGGTGAAGGTGATGGGTAGTTTCTTAACTGGTATATAATGGTTACTCGGTTATATAAGAATTTGAGTGGATATATAAGAGTTTTATAATATAACAAATTGGTGAAGTAGTTATATTAGAGTTTTTAAGATTACTAATGGTTCTCGTGGAAGTAAGTTACTAAAGGTTTTATAAGTTGGTGATGGAAATGTTTCAATCACCGGTCTATATAACTTAGAGTGACCAGAAGAAGAAGTTTTATAAGAAAGTTTTATAATTGTTTTCATCACCACGTATATAACTGATTGGTAATAAGTGTTTATTGCGGTATCCGTGGTTACCCTTATATAACTCGACAACGTTCAGTAATTTAGGTGACTTTGATAAAAATTGGGAACTTTCGGTAATACATATACCCACTATAAAATATCGTAACATTTTTTGGTGGCCTTGTAGTAACTACGGTGACCGTTATAAACACAAATGACTTTTAGTATCGAATGGAGCCATTATAAAACTATTTTCATTTATTTATGGCGTTTTAGTAACAAAGGTGACTGTTATAAAAATTGGAAACTTTTAGTAACGTCAATTTTTTCGTATTTGGCCAATTCAATATACATTTTTCCGAGCTGTTTAGACAATACACAAAGTAGGTCTTCTTGACCTACCCCTTTAATTTGGACGATTTTATATGACATTTTTATACCCTAGATGAAATCTATAGGGTATACTAAGTTTGTCATTCCGTTTGTAACACCTCGAAATAATGATGGTAGAGCAAAATGGATTGGACACCCACGCATAATATTAAAAGTTATTTCGATTTTTGCATGTCCGTCCGTCCGTCCGTCCGTCCGTCCGTCCGTCCGTCTGTGCGCACGATAACTCTAGAACGCGTTTACTTAGAGAGCTGAAATTTTGTACACAGACTTTAAAAAAAAAAAGTAAAATTAAGTTCGAAAATGAGCCAAATCGGGCAACTCCTTCGTGGGGTTGCCATATAAAAATTTCGTTTTCCGCTATATATTTGGACACTGCCTGAGAACGCGTCGACGTAGAGAGCTGAAATTTTGCACATGATGTTTTTACTACATTATCAAATAAAATGTCAAAAATGGACTAAATCGGGCAACTCCTTCTTGGTGTTGCCATATAAAAATTTCGGTTTTTTACGTATACTTTGAAAATGATCAGTCCAAGACATTTTTATTGTACTAAGAACTTCTGCAGAATACGAAATCCTATAAAATTGGTTATTACCATTTTTTCTGTGCGACAAACTGTTCTAGAAATATATGCGAAAAACAACTTCAAAATCAATACTTGAATAGATCGGTGACCATACGAAATTTAATACGGGCATTCATCTAGGGTATCATAAGAATTGGTCTTAGACCAATTCTAGCTTTTTTACTTGTTTTAACTAAAATTATTCACTACACTCGAGGAGCGTACAACAAAAATTATTATAAGAAGAACATGACACAGGCAATTTATCATTACTTTAAGATATATAAGAATACCAGAGGTAACACAATATAACCAAAGGGCATATAAGATCACTAACGTCTGTTTTTTGTTACTATAAGATATATATAACATTACCAAAAGTAACATATTATGACTAAAGGGTATATATATGGTAGTTCCTTTAGTTCATATAATATTTCTAGAAGTTTTTTAAGGGTAAGTGAGTTTATATATAAGTAGTTGAAGTTTTTTAATGGTAATTTGTTCATTTAAGTACAAGCCGCCATTTTTTCATCTGTGCATTGCAGATAAAAAAGAAAATGTCGGTTAAGCCAATTATTTAAATTGCTGATATATGGCTTCCGTTTTACTTTTATTTGAAGAAAATACATCTTTTTAGATATATAATTTTTCTAAATTATGTAATGTTACTTTTATCAATTGATATCACCTAAGTGAAAATTTTAAATTTTTTCATATTTAATTAAAATAATTAAATTTTGCTTATTTTTGCAGCGGTCTGTATTTTTTAGAAGTATCTATAATGATATTCACAGTAAAATTTTAATTGCACCTGAATTTCACCACGTACATGCCGATAAATTGTAATTCTAAGATGTAAAAATATAAACCCCTACATATGAAAATACAGTAGAAAAAAATATGGGAAATCTATTTCAAGATAGGTTGGGTAAATATTTGCCTTATATTGTTTTATAAAGGTAACGAAAAGTAATTTCCCTAACATTTCAATCACTAAAAGTAATCAGTCTGGAAAAATTCCAAGCGTTGTAGAAACGTTACCAACAGCATTGTAAACAAAGTTTATAAAGGTAACCGAAACATTACCGCAATCACTGCTGTAACCAAAGTAAATTAATCGAGAGTTTATATAAAAAGTTATATTAAGGTAACCAGAATATTTTTATTACTCATTTTATAAAACTTTTAGAACGTTACCTAAATCAAGTCACAGTAATCTTTATATAATCCTCCATTTAACCTCTATCAGGAGTTTATAGTGGTTACGAAGAGGTTTCGAGTACTAGTCTATATAACTTAAGTTATATAATTTGGTAATGGAAACCTTACGGTTACTACTATATAAAATAAATTGTTTCTTGGGTAACTTCAATTGAAATGCTGGCGAGACGTCTTTTTCTCCCTTTTTCCTGCTTTTTCATTGGTTTTGGACGTGCAAGTTAAGAAACGACAAGCTGGACATATCTCATCATCCGGAATCATCAGCATTATTAATAAAGTCCACTAATCAAAAGTTGTATGGGTAAATAAAGTTTAGATCTCGCGAAGATGTTTCGTTTATTTATTTAATAAATTTATATTGACGAGAACTAGAATTTCTCCAGATTCTCCCACACCATCCAGCATGGGTTGAGGAGTTACGTTTCTGTTTTAAGAATGGCTTTGACTTTCGTCTGGAAAGCCGTGACGTGGTTTTCAAGATGTATAATAATTTCCACATGAGGCTTTTTGGCAGAAGAAGTTAGCAAAATAGCTTTCAAGTAATATTTGTAACCAAGAAGTTGCTAAAGTAACAATAGTTGCACAAATAACTCTTCTCTTCGCTGGTATAAGATCAATTCATTTAATGTAATTTGTAGTAAACTACTCATACTTTGAAAATAATTTAATTAATAATTCTGTGATGCATGATTATATCTGCTCCACCCGGACCATATAAGTATGTAGGTGATTATAGAGTTGAAGACAATGTCAAGTTTTCTTGTATTATTACAGTCTAATTCGCCAAAAATGTTGCAACTGTAGGATATTACAGGTACTTGTAGAGGACGAACAAGCAGTGATCTTGAGTGCTATTAACACGGCGTAAATGACATAAAAATAATAATGCGGACGATGACACCGGGTCAGTATGACCCGGATTATATCGAAAAATTATCATAAACTGAAGAGAGTTATCTTAATTTTAATAAGTACTTATTTAATAATAATATGTATTCTATAAATCAAACTTTTATTAGCTTTCTCAATAGTACATGCAACTTTCGAAAACATAAGATTGCAATTTTTCTTTTTTAACCTTTTGACGTTGGGTCATATTTACCCAGTTTGACTTGACGTACGGGTATCTCGCTGCTCAGACGGTGTCACACTAAGAGCACTGGCGATACGAGTAGAAGGCGCCGTATCTCTTTTTTTTTATATTGTAGTAACCGTAACGTTTCCATTACCTACATAATTTGGTAATGGAAACGTTACTTGAGTCATATAGACTATTACTCGAAACCTCCTTGTAACCACTATATAAGGGGCTTAAATGGAGGATTATATAAGGGTTTCTGGTTACCGTGACTTGATTTAGGTAAAATTATATAATTAAAAGTTTTATAAAATGATTAAAAAATATATTCTGGTTACCATGAGTTATAATATAAGTATAACCCTTACATAACCCATGGCGCTCTCGATTAATTTATTTTGAGCATAGCAGTGGTTGCAGTAATATTTCGGTTACCTTTGTAAACTTTGTTTATAATGGTGATGGTAACGTTTCCACAACGCTTGGAATTTTCTCAGACTGATTACTTTTAGTGATTGAAATGTTAGGGAAATTCTTTTTCGTTACCTTTATAAAATAATATAATGCAAAGTTTTACCCAACCTATCTTGACATAGAATTTCGATATTTGTTTTTTTTTCATATTTATAATGTAAGGGATTAATATTTTTACATTTAAGAATTACAATTTTTCAGCATGTACGTGGTAAAATTCAGCTGCAATTAAAATTTTACTGTGAATATCATCGTAGATACCGCTCCAAAAATAAACAATATTTAATAATTATAATTAAATATTTCAAAATTTAAAATTTTCACTAAGGTGATAATAATCCATAAAAGTAACATTACATAATTTAGAAAAGTTAAATACCTAAAATGATGTATTTTCCTCATATAAAAATAAAACGGAAGCTATTTATCTGAAATTTAAAAAAAATTGACTTAATCGACATTTTCTTTTTTATCTGCAATGCACAGATGAAAAAATGGCGGTTTGTACTTAAATGAACAAATTACCATTATAAGACTTCTAGAAATATTATAGCTGTGTTCTTTTGTGTCCGCAGAACAGGTCAGAATAAAAGATACACAAAAGAACACTTCATACATTTTCATAGAAGATTTATAAATCAAGCGAACAATACAAATAGTTCGGTTCAATCGACAGAACATTTTGTTCTCTCCAGTGTATGGGATTCTAGAACAAGATATACAAAAGAACACAGCTTATATAAACTAAAGGAACTACCATGCCTCGAAAAATGGACCCTATATACCCTTTAGTCGTAATATGTAACGTTTGGTAATGTTATAATGACAAAAAAAAGAAGTTAGTGTCCTTATATACCTTTTGGTCATATTGTGTTAAATAAACAAAAACAGTTTTATAATGGTTCCATTCAACACTAAAAGTCATTTGTTTTTATAACGATCACCGTAGTTACTAAAGGGCCACCAAAAAATTTTACGATATTTTATAGTGGGTATATGTATTACCGAAATTTTATTTAGGTCGCCTAAATTACTGAATGTTGCTCAGTTATAGAATTGTAACCACGGATACCGCAATAAATACTTATTACCAATAAGTTATATTACGTGCTGATGAAAAAACCTTCCAGTAATGGTTACTCCAAATTATATAGACCGGTGTGATTGAAACATTTCCGTCACCAACTTATAAAACCTTTAGTAACTTACTTCGCCGATAACCTATAATAACATTAAAAAACTCGAATATAACTACGTCACCAATTGGTAATATTACAAAACTTTTATATAACCAGTCAAATTACTATATAACCGAGAAACCATTATATACCCCTTATAAAACTACCCATCATTTTTAGTCACCAACAATTGAAAAATTGTTACTTGAGTAGCGTGATCAAAAATATCATAGTGTTAAATTGCCTCGGGTCAATATGACCCAGAGTCATTGGCACCGGGTTAAATATGACACCAAGATAAATAACGGAGTAGACAAGGTGTTTAGTAATAATATTAATGATCACCGGTGAATATCCATCCGTGTTGAGAGATATATAATTACGCTTTTTGATTTATGTAATTGGATTACGTTTTCATTTACTCGATAAAAATTACAAGTGAATTGATTCAAAATTTTTATTATGCTAAATAAGATCAATTCAATTGAAGATGTACAGTTGCACATCATCTGCATAGAGATGTAAATTACAAAACTTAAACTTGAAGAAATATCGTATTGATAAGCATGGAAAATAATAAGAGACCAAGTATCGATCCTTGAGTTACATCACAGGACATTGGCCAAAAGAAGCAACAATAGAGTTATTTTACCACACTTCCTCTCTCCAAATTCTTTACTCATTTTCCATAGTTTTACTTTGCTCTAATATAATGTGCAACATTTTTGTGACTTTTTTAACCTTTTCGAGATAATCGCGTAGCTAACGTAAAACAAATATTTTATGACAATCAACTCGAAGAAAAATAGTGTAGATGGTACGACGAAGTTTTTATAACCAGAAAGTTATAAGATATCATTGAAGTAACCGAAAAGTTTATTGTTCTGCTCTATTGTTTGCTATTTGCTTGAGAAATATTCTACTCTTCCTTGGAAATTTGTGATTTTATTTTACCCATACAGTACAAAATTATTCAGGGATATCCCATTCTTGACCCACAGATCCAATAGCTTTCCCGGGGTAAACAGGAAGTATTCAGTATGTTCTTAGGACCTTATTTCTAGGAGTTATTAAATATTTCCCATAAGTTGTTCCCTGGGATATCCCACAACTACTCTATATGGAAACATTCTCAGTATTTTACAGAAAAATACATACGGGATGTGCTGGACAATTTTGGGACAAACATGGGAAAGTCGTTTTTCCCCTTCCAGAATTTATTTCGGTTTGTTCTCTGATTCTTGTAGTTCGCATAGCTCTCAGGTGAAAGCACAAATTTGTTGCTTGTGTCCTATTTGAAGTTCAAAAATATTATAAAAAAGTATATTATGAAAGAAGCCATATGGGAACTGTACAGTTTAAGCCAGCTACATGCGTCAAGCTATTCTACAAATTCATCGCTTCTGCAATTTCTTGTTGTTTTGCCAAAAATTTTTAGTTGTACATTTCAGAACTTGATTGTTTAGTAAATTTGTCATAGGAATTCAATTTGACTGTGTTTTCAGTCAGAATTTATTTATATTTTTTTGTAAAAATGCTTATCCATAAAAAAAAATTCTACAATAGCAGAAAATACTCAGATATTCTCCCGTACATCCTCCCAACAAACTAGGAGATCCGTAAGACGTCCTAGGTACGCTTGCAGCGGGAGTTTCACATAATTGAATGTGTTAACTGTTCCTAAGTACAACCAAAGGAAATCCTATGAGAAGGGCATGGGATCTACCAGGGACATCGCAACCCCGGACCAAAGATAACCTAATATTAAGACGATAGAACACAGCGAGAGAACGTAGGATTACCCGAATGATAAAATCTTCTTGAATACCTTCAAAATCCTTTCAAACTATTCATAATAATCTAAATCAGGTCACACTACCTCTAATTTTTAAGAAAGAGATAAATTTCGCTTTGGCAAAGGTACTGAAAGGAGATGTAAAATTCCTCTCAAATGAAATTCTCATTTTTGCCAAAAATATTAGAGTA
Source organism: Dioctria rufipes (assembly GCA_963924295.1). NCBI lineage: Eukaryota > Metazoa > Arthropoda > Insecta > Diptera > Asilidae > Dioctria > Dioctria rufipes. The sequence goes on from OZ002742.1 coordinate 34,520,541, forward strand.
TCCAGCATGGGAGCATCGAACTTAATCTCTTCAGCGCAAAACGAATGTCAACAGTACCACGTGCGTTCAAATATCACAGCATTTACAGCAACAATTTTGGAACCAACTCTCTCAATATTTCAGAGAAAACCGGTTTTCGCAAAAGCGCGGGAACATTTTATGAGACTAAAACTTGAAAACTCCACCCCTTCTAATATATTTACGAAAATGAAACATTTGCCATTTTGTTTCGTTGCATGTAATCTGCGCTTTCACAAAGAGAATTTATCTTTTTCTAATTTTTTTTATTTCTTCTTTTCTTGCCGTGTGCATTTTAAATGTAAAACTATCGGAAAACTCTTCTGTGGCCTCACTTGTCATTTAGTTAACTTTGCCCCGGATATTCGTCACTCCCAGGGATGTCCGAAGTTGTTAACTAGGGCCGGCCGGGATTTTCCATGAACAATTTATATATCTTAACAGGGTTTCCCAGTAACATACCACGGACACATTTGTGCTGTGTGGGTAGTTCACGATTACATCCATGCTTACCTATAAATGTTATAAAAAAAAACGTCATGGAATAATCTTTTACTGGCTGGTGTTTGCGGTAAAGATGCAAGTTACTCCATTTTTACTTCATATGAGAAATCAACTAGATCCTCATCAATGCTACTGATCCTCTGTCACGTCGAAATCGATTGACTAGTGTCAGTGCTCTCGTTTTTAGAACTGGATTGGTGAATAAATTTCGCTGCTATTGGGCGATTGCATGATAAGAAATGAGTTCATTTTAAAATGTGAAAAAAAAAGATTTCGATAAAACGCACCTTCTTCAGGCACAGGAAAGCAATTTAGATAGTACAACTTTAAGGCGACCCTTATAGGCGATTGTTAGGAGCAGTTAGAGGTAAAATCTTATTTTAATAGTATTTAGGGGATGATTCTGGATTTTGATGGAATAGGGGCAATATATTGTTTTCGGGTCTGAGAAGACGATTTAGCTAGGACTTGACTTTAGATAGGTCCTTTGCTGAGAGCGAGGGGGAGGGTTACTTAGGGGATAATTAGGGAGAAATATTGGGTTTTAATTAAATGGGGTGTATCTACAATTTTCGGATACCAGAAAACGATTTAGTTATGACTTTTGAATTTGGAAAGGGGTATTTGAGGTGAAATTAGAGTTTAAAATCTTATTCGGGCATACCATCTACCAATTTTAGGTACGAGAAAGCGATTTATGATGGTTTTAACTTATGGATCAATTAAGAGATAAAAACTAACTTAGGGTGTATTTAAAGCTAATACTAGATTTTTATGAAATTGAATGAATTTACTCGCACTGGAGAAAGACAGATCTCGATTCATTTGGCAGTAGGTATTTAGAGGGTCGTCGACCATTTTGGGGTACATGAAAGCGATTTATAAATAATATCGGCTTTGAGAAAACTCATCTAGGCCGCATTTACGGGTAATAAGAGGAAATTGAGGCGCATGCTATGTAGAAATTTCCTGTATATCTATTTATAAATTTTAATTTGAAATCGAGTCTAATTGTTTTGACGAAATGGAGATTAATTTGAATTAAGCTAAATTTTTTCATTTACGAAGCAGTAATACATATGTTTATTCTCACAATCGACTGATGCCTAGATATATTCAATTGAGTGAGATATGTGGCCCAAAACAATTTAGCCTTTTCAGTCATTATTATGCATATAAACAAATAATAAATTTACTGTCGTCGTGTGTTTCTGACTTGTGAATTATTCACACAAAATGAACAATTAATTGTTCCACTTAAAATGGTGAATTAAATTATTCTTATGTTAAGTAGGCTCCATTTGATGTTAATTAAGAAGAAAACTGTTACAACAGCCTCTCTAAATCTTCAAATGCCTTCTGTTATTATTATGTGACTGCGTCTAATAGCCATATGGGTTATTATGGCTTCAGTTTTCACTATCAATTGTTATCCATATTTCTCATATATCTAGTTGAAATATGTCTAACCAACAGTAAGTTGGCGAGAGCTTCAAAATTCAAAAAGGAATCTCACCGTTGCCAATGGAAATTAGGCTGATGACTTTCTAGAGAGTAGTTTTGCTATGAAATAAATTCATACCGAATTTAGTTAATATGAAAATTGACTGAATTTGCTGTCAAATATGCAGGCATGAACCAAACCGTACTGATGAGTATACGGTCCTTCTGATACGAAACGCCATTTTCGAAAAAAAAAAAAATCTTTTCGTTTGTAACGAGTTTTTCTTTTTTACTAATGACTTTCTTTCTGACAGCGTCTGCAAGATGCTGTTGTCTGGGCTGATTTAAGCCTTTAGGGGACCTAGTGGTAAAATTATGTCTGCCCCAGGAGGGATGAAATCAAACACTTCATCTATTTTCACGTTTGTATTTTATCCTTACTGTCCCCCTCAGGCATCTGAGTAGATAAATAGCATTGTCCGATAGTCATTTTATAATAATTTCACAACTGGTTCCCAGTTAATAATATCAGACAGCATCATATCACCTTATTTCGCTGGGTTTAATTACTGCGGTGATGTATCGGCTAATTATTTTAGGGTTATGTCCACCGTTTCAACGTTCATTTAAAAAGTTCTAAAACTTCAGAATCCAATTTGTGCTCGTGAACGAAAAGCCAGAATTATCAACTTGTGTTAATACTGTACCGAGGCTCCGTTTTCTGGTTTTTTACGAAAGTTTTGTCATCCCTTCCTAGATGTAGTGCTGTTTGTTAGGGTATTCCATCAGAAATTTTTTTTTTTTTTAAAAGATACCAGAGTTCAGTATATACATTCTAGCCCTATCTACACACAGTTTTTCAGTTGATTTTTTTCTCCTAAGTGCCTATATCTTTAAATACAATGAAGACCGACGATCTTTAGAGAGTATAGATCTGAATCGAGTGTCATTCATCTCTTATTTGCAGGCAAGCTTCTAGTTGAAATATGGCAGATCTGTCTAGAAGTTGATGAGATTTTGCTTTCCGTAGTTTATAGGTATTCAGCTCCTGTACCGCCAGTCATCTTAGAATTTTTAGTGAACAGTATTGTATCAAAGTATTGTGTGAAGCTGCGATAGTGAGGAATTTTACTATGATGCGTTTGTTAAAGTATGATTCATAGGTACATATTATCAGCGGACGTTATAACCACCATCCTTGGCCGGAAGCTCAGAATATAATAGTCCCAATAAGGCTTAGCCCTTTCATATTTTCATATTGTAACTGATTTACTGTGACTGAATGGATATATGATATGAAGTTCAGGAGGAAGAGGATATAGGGTTACATTTGAAACATTTGTTGGAGCTATTCTTAAAATGCACGTAAACGTGGTGCTTTCGAAGATAGTTTTTAAAACAATCTCCGATTTTGTGTGATTCTAACCTTTACCTAGAGCTGGCAGCGGTCTATCTTCCCATAGCCAAGAATTTGAAGTACCATACCTGTATAAATTTAGGGAACTGTATTAGTTTGTAGACCTATTTTTTTATATTCTCTGGCAGGCTTCTTGTCATATGTTCTTCAATAAGATACTTCAAGCTAAGTTTGTTTTTTCTTTCTAAATTACTTTCGATGATTCCATTAACTACGGAAAAGAATTAGGGAAAAATTTACTATAGAAAAGGCCATACTCGCCGTATTTAAAATTTGCGACAGAAAAAAACAAGTTTTTGAAAAATTTGTTCTAGAAAAGGCAAATTTCGGCGTATTTAAAATTTGCGACAGTAAAAAATTATTTTTTGAAAAATTTGTTATAGAAAAGGCAAACCTCGGCGTATTTAAAATTTGCGACAGTAAAAAATAATTTTTTGAAAAATTTAATTTAATCATCCACGACCGGTGCCATATTCCCTTTCTACTCTGGAGTAAATTTTGTGTATGACCAGACCATAAGTTACGAGGCATACCAAAATGGTATTTGACAGAAATGAATAATTAGATTTTGTCTCAAAAAGCATCCCTCCAAAAATGATTTATCCTGGTAGGAGGGGCGGTCATCAACTCTAACTCTTCTGGCCAGGAGCTTTCCAGGCGAGAATTTTATCAACGTTGAAAGCAGAAAGTAGGCCTACAAATATGTTTGCAATGTTTGCAGATTTCATTTGTTTTTCGTGATTCAACCCACTGTCAGTGGTTCGCTTGGAGACGGATTACTATAATCAAATTTCGATATCATCAAAATCATACAGCACCTTTCCTTAATTAGATCATTATTGCTGAACTAACTACGCTTCTGTTTAGTCTAAATATGACTACATACATAAATTTATACATATATGTATACATAATTATATGTATAAAGCTCTAATTAATGGAAGATGCTCCATGATGTTGATGCTATTAAAATTTGGTTATACTAATCCGTCTCCATGCGAACCACTGAAAGTGGGTTGAACCGCAAGAAACAGAAACAAATGAAAGCTGCATATAAACATATATGTATATACTACATACATATAAAAATAATGAATAATTACTACTGCAAATGTAAATCTAATATTTCACTTTGATCACCATTTTTATTTAGAAATAATTCAAAGCTAGTTGTAATATAAACGTTCTCTCCTTCATTCTATAAAAATTAACACACCTAGGATTTCTCGCTTATGTACAAAAAGCGCGTAGTAAATATCGGCGCCTTCGACCCTATAGGGCTTCAGCATTACTCGAAACTCTCAAGTGTATACGTTAAAATTATACAAAATACCTATGTATATCTACTTGTTCATGTGCATTCGTTATACATGTCAACACGTATTTATTTGTCAAAAAAAAAATTAAAAAAACCAAACCAAAACACAGTTTCAAGTTCTTCGTTGTTCTTAAGTAAAACATAAAAAAAAGCTTCTGCCACGGCGCTAATTTATTTCAAACCAACTGAAAAGGCTTCACTAAGTTGTTGAGAAACATTTCCGTTTTAAATATCTCCCTGTTCGTGGGTTAGAAGGTGATATCTGGGTTTCATTTAATTAAATCAATTAACACTTTTCGCGAGCTTAATGGGAAAATTTGCGATTTGATTTGTAAGCACATTTTCATTCAGTTTCATTTCTACAATGGAATACTGGTCGTGGATGAGAACTGACTTAAGTTATTATCCTTTTAAGGATTATTTTTAAGTCGTGTGCTTTTTAATTTAGTAGTGTATTCATATTTAAAGTTAAGTAGAAAATGTAATTGAAGCAAATTTAAAATTTGTTTGCAATTTTTAATATAAGCTTCAGGAGACAATCGTTAATTTCGTTAGGTAATTTGTTAAATATGAAACATGTTAGTCCTTTTTAGAGGTGATGTGAGTGAAATACCTATATAGCATAAATTATGTTCTATTAATAACATCGCGTCCTCTTTGATCATTATTTCAGAATACAATTTTGTATCTTCTAGTGTTTAGTATTGGAGTTTGTATTGAGGTATAAATAGAAGTGAAAAAAAAACTCTTTAACAAACGAAAAATCTTAAAAAGATAAATTTCTATGTAAAAACAGGCGTTTCGTATCTGCAGGAACCGTGTACTCATCAGTAAGTACGGCTTGGTTCCTACCTGCCTTATACCACAAAGTGAATAGCCAAGTTGACCTCATATATGCACTTAAAATAATTTTTAAGTGTGATTTATATACGAGGCGAAATACTAATTATTGAATGCATAGCAAGATTAGCCCTATGCAGGACTAGTATTTCATAGAGTGTTTTGCTATGAAATAATTAGCGCATTTAGTCAATATGAAATTAATCGAGTTTGGTGCCAAATTCGTAGCTCGAGAATTGAGTGGAAAAAAAACAATCTTTTATAAACGAAAAATCTTAAAAAAAAAACAATTTCTATGAAAAAGTAGGCGCTTTCTACCAGCAGGGATTGTATACTCATCAGTACGGCTTGCTTCCTGCCTTCCGTATACGCCAAAGTGAACAGCCAAACTTACCTCAGGAACCGAGTCATACTGATGAGTATACGAAGCCTGCTGATACGAAACGCCTGCTTTTTGCACAGAAATCTCCTTTTTTGTTTTTTTTTATGGATTTTTCGTTTTTAAAAGAGTTTTTTCCACTCAATACACGAGCTGCGGATTTGACAGTAAACTCGGTTAATTTCATATTGACTAAATTCGCTATGAAATTATTTCATAGCAAAACTCTGTATAAATACAGGTGCCAAAATTTGTATTTCGTGCTTGAATGTTTTAACTGCGTTATTGAATTTGCCAATGCCCTGCACTTATCTGTATATAGTGTATGGTGATTGTAATGTCAATATCCACAACAATACTGTGCCTCTCTGATAATAGCATGAATTTTTGTTACAAAATACAGAAGGATCCTAAATTTAGTTCAAGTATCATTTCTTTTCATGACACTTTATATATTTAGAAAACTTAAAAGATAGTAGATAGGTTTCTTAAATCAAGTACTGTGGCGGCAGTTGTCAATGAATGCCAAGCAACCTCCACATATCTAACCTGAGCTAGCCAGAATCAGAGTCAGACTACGTCCAGGTAGATAGGAGCTGTTTAGATCCAAGAACAGCACAATTTGCCAGCTCTGGTGTGTGCTGATACTAGTATTGCTGATAGATTAACGTAGAGATCCCTTTCCCTCCAAACCTCCCCATATCAGGGAAAAATAATATCAATCTAAATATTGTACAGGACGAAAAAAAAAAAAAAGAACCCCTGACGCTATGGCTTACATCGCCCGAATCATCTACAGAGACTGCAACCAAAACACTAAAAGAATTATGTAAACATCTTAATTTTTATTCATTTAGTACGGTATATTGATAATACATAATATGCAGGAAGGCGGTATATGGAAAGCACAAAAAAAGAGCTAAATTATTTACTTAGGATTAGAATAACAAATAAAAATAATTTCAAAACAATTCAATTAATCATTTCTAGATGTAAAAATCGGCCTAAAGAAATTCCACTTTGAATAACCTAAACGACCATATATTTACATGTATGAGATAATTTAAAGTCCCGAGGACAAATTCTATACCTATTTAATTACCCACGAGTATTCCAGACATTCGTGGGTGAGAATTGCTATTATATATAAGCTCTGAAACTCTACAAGATTTAATAAAAAAAAAGCAAAAAAAACAGGGGACAATTCTTTGAAATTTGAACAAGAATTCTAGAACATCATTGCATTTTCTATTTTTTTTCTCCCCTTTCCAACACCTCACTACGGAGTCCAAGCGGATCTGACATTGATGAATATTCGTAGGCACTTACCACTAATAATTAATATATGTATCTATATGTATTTAATTAATAATTAACTATGTATGGTTAAATTCACATACATAGAGCAAAAAAAAACTTTATCAACGAAAAATAAGATTCTACTAATGTTATGTATAAGAACCATAGCTTTCTTACTCTAAAAGATTTAAACTTAAGTACTTACATAGTTTCCTTCCGGGTGAAGCTTCAGCCGCAGGTATCTGCTGTAACTAGGCATGCAGCAAAAAAGAAAAATTTTATGCCAACAAAAAAAAAAAGGACATACCGCGAAGGTTGGAAGGAGTTCACAGCAATCAACACTTTATATTAACAAGTTACGCTACGCGAGAAAAATTTAGAGTTACAAAAAAAAAATTAATATATACTAATAGATATCGGATGAATCGAGCGAATTAAACGGACTACTATCTTTATTTTTGATTAAGCTACAGATAGTACCTTTACTGAAATCTAGGTTACTCTTAGAAATACGGTGTTCCGCTGATTGGAAATGGCGAGCTGACTTGTCAGACCACCTGCACTGATCCTTCTCGAACCGCATATTATGCAAGGTATTGTTTGCAATCCGGTACCATGCTCCTCTGTTTATCCGTTCGTTCTTATTCCGTGAAATCGTTCTGATACCACCCTCCGGGGTTCAAGGGCTCTGTGAAGTTCTGTCAGAAATCACGAGTAATCCCGCTTTAACCAATAAAAATTGCCACAACCTATACTATATGGGATTCAACTATTACTTTACACTTCCAGAAATGCACAAAATTAACCTACCCTTTGGTAAAAGGGTTTTCCTTTTTAAAGGATGTAGGCCACCCCGCATGCGTTCCACGCAAGAAATGAACTCAAACACTTGGGATCACTTAATACCCCTTTTTAGGGAACACTCTTCCGCAGATACTACACTTATATTTACGCTTATCGCTTAGGAAATGACCAATTTAATAATATGTAGACTTTTCCCTTTTTTAAAAAAAAAACACTTTAATTATTATAATATGATTGTAAGATACTAGGCGTGACTGCCTCTCGCAAAATCAAAGATGAAATGATCTACACTACACTTTGAATTATTGGAATTATTGGTTTTTTCGTTACAATTAGAGCGGGATTTCACAAAAGAACTGTTGACCCTGATCATCCAATGATCTTTTCGCAACACGGCCACTTCGATCGATAAGCGCAATATTACCACCAGCCATAGATAGTGATGCCTATACTTGTTGCGTATGTATATATACACATTGGAAAACTAGATGAAATCTTATCTAAGGACCGTGTAAATAATTTCGGGTTTATGAAATTTTTGCATTTGCAATGCATTTGGACGAGTTCAAATTTTCAATTCGATGTGTAATTCAAGCGGCACTTCTATTGTGCGTCAGAAATATATATTTTTTTTTCACGCGATTGTTATCATGCTGGAGGATAACATCTGGGCCAGTTTTTGCTTTGGTCGAAATACTAGTGAGTTTTACGACCTGATCATTTTAAGGCCATTGACCTATATGTCTATATATATCGTGTATGTATAACCAATATTTCCTTATATTCAATTCATAAATATAAAAAAAAAAAAGAAAACAAAAAATCTCAAGCTATGAAACAAAATTATTAGTGCAAGAGCTACAACTATCAACTAAAAATAAAACTACAGACAAAATGAATTCAAGGTCTTCACATTTTAAAAAGGCAATCCTCAAATTAATTTTAAAATTACTAACTTAAAATTGAAGTCAAGTAACTATATGATTTCTGTACGTAAGGTTTCGAAATATTTCATTATAATTTTCAAAAATATAGTCCTTGAAAAGAATCTTATAAAATACTCCATTCAGTACAGTGGCGTAACTATATCTCTATGGGCCAGTGTACAAATATTCAAACTAAGAATTTTAGTCAGATAATGAGAAGCAGAAGTTCTGAATTTGGGGAAAGACACACGTGTCGAAAACCGGTTAGTAAGCGAAGTCTCTGCATGTTCATAATCTTGAATTAACTTGTCCGAAACCGCGGCCAAGTGTTATATAAATTGAAAATTTGCGGTTTGAGTGACAACATCTAATTGCCCAGATATTGAGGTATGTAAAATTCTACACATACTAAACCTGCTATAAACCTAAGATTTTATTCATCATACTGGACCTACATGCGAAGAGAGATTATACTTTGAATTCATAACTTATACAGAATTATGTCTATTACACGTGTTCGAGTTGAGTCAAATATAAATTTGTAAGTTTCTTCAAGGACTACTCTGTATCTAAAATTGATAAGACCAATTCCACAGAATTGGGACAAAATAGCTGAATCACAACGAATCACGATGAACGTGATTCACAAGGTATTGGAGGGATTCCAATTCAACTGAACGAATCACAGAAAAAGAAAAGTTCGTCAGATTCGTCAAATAAGAGTGCAAATTTAGCTGATGAGATGGCCTCGGCAAAGTCGAGAGTGAAGATAACTCGAGCCCAACTAAAGCCGACGATACATTAGTACACCAATTCCTACTGACCAAGAACATTTCCAAAATCCGTAAACCACAACCAATAAATGGTTTATCATTCCGCACGGACCATGTCAACCGACTGGACATTTTCAAAGAGATCACAGCAATAAAAGCTTCAATGTGTCACATTACGCAAAACTATCAGAAAACGGATTCAAGTATCCGAGGGTATTAAAAGACTCAAACATTCACAGAATCATATCGATGCTTGTCATAATGTGCGTTAATGGAAAAGTAAAAGAATACACGACAAAGATCTTGAGCAGGATATCTTCAACGAGAGTAATTACTGGTCGAAAGTGATCGAGAGAATCTTTAATGTGACTCTAATTTTTGCCATTAGTAATTTACCATTTATAGGGCATAATGAAAATCTCAAAACTAAAAACGTGAATTCAGGAAATTTCTTAAATATCGTCAAACTCTTAGCAAAATATCTTGATTTGTTGTTTCAAAAGTAACCGTGTAAATTTATTTTCAAATTATTTTTGTCTAATTAGAAACTTCTTCTTTTTTCAATTTTAACCACTTGACTTGAGTCATTAACAAAAAGGTTCGAAACCCTATAACTTCTCAGATTCGTCCATCGCTGCTGAGGATTCATCAAAGAAAGGGAAAACTAGAGCAGGATCAATGCGAAAATCTGAACCTGGAAGACAGTAGTGATCCTTCCAAGTGAACACTGAAACCCAACGTCAGACTTTTGAGTGACTTTGTCAACTAGCAAAATTGTAATTTCACCTGTTCCACAATTAGAATTAATATTAAAAAAAAAATTACTGTTTAGTCTGAATTTTGTTCAGGTGGCATGATCAGTTTGTATGTTTTTCAAAATGAGGATCGAAATTTTAGTTACTGTCAACAGCGAATGATGTCGATAAAAGATTAACAGCTTTTGAAAAAAATTATTGTTGAGTCAAGAAATGGATTGACAACCAAGATCGTATGACATAACACCATTAAATTATTTTCTATTTGATTATTTGAAATTATTAAGTATTCTACAGAAATGCCCCGAACTATTGATGAATTAATATCGAAGAAATTCGTCATGATATCTTAGAAAACGGTTGTTAAAAATTGGGCACATCGATTTCGTTCGTATAAACCAACTTGAGGTGGTCACTTGAATTATGTTTTGTTCAGAAGATAATCTTATTGAGTATACTACAAAATGAAAATATGACAATCCATTGTTAGGTTCTAGTACTCTTATTGAGACACCATTTAGGTACTTATCAAGGTCACATATATGAAATTTAGGAACTGTATCAAAACCCGAATGTAAACGACCATACATGATGAGTGAAAGAAACATTTTTTTTCTGAAAAAGCTCCGTCTAGATTACAAAATTACAAATCTCATCATGATCATCCAAGAACTGATCGATAACAAAAAACAAAAAAATCAATAGATTTGTTGATGCCAGCTATACCCATCTTTATTTGTTGTAATTTTTGCTTACTTTTAATTAAACGAAATTACAACACTGAAATTTAATATTTCAGATCCTCTACTCTCTTTAATTTAGCTGTAAGCTTTCGTTCTTACAAAACCCGCAATATAATCCTCTTTTTCGACTTATACTATATATTATAACTTTAGCTTCCATCATACCCAAATGCTTCATATGAAATGTACAGTCCTATCCATACCGAAATTCCCAACATGTTATTACAGTGCAACTTCTAATTTTGTTAAAATGTCGTAAGTCAGTCCACAACATCGTTTACGACCCCCAAACACTGTAGCATTTCCCTGACCAATTTATCAAGTTGAACTTGCATTTGATGGGAGGCCAACAAGAATAATAAATCTCACGGTGTATACGTGAAGAATAATTAATAAAGGACATGTGCACAAGATCTCAGGGGAAAATGTACTTTAGTTAGAGCTGTCTGGTGCATCGGTATTCGTTCGTGCATCAGGATCTTCATCCAGACACTAAAAATAAGGAAAATTTCTGTGCACGAAACCAACTATCAAGAATGAGTACAGAAGGAGGCTATCTTTTGGGGTTGTGAAAAATTTATAAATATTGCATTATTCGTAAGGATGCAGCGTACTTTTATATTCTCATTTTAGTGTCCGCCTCCAGTGTCGTTTCTTCCTTTAAGACATTTTTCCGTTATGAGAATTCTCGTTCTACCGAAATGCAAGCCCATCTATGGTGAGTCCCCTACAGGGCCTTGACGTGTCCTGGATTATTTATGAAACTAACAAAATATCTTTCTTTTTGGTGATTCGCGTTGGATGTGCAAGCTTCATCCTTAAAACTTGCATCCTTACATGCATTCATAGATTATTCTATTACAAAAACAACTATATACACACACACACACACATATACATTCACTGAGAATTACAAATACATGCATAAAGCCACACGTGAGCCGGAACAATCGACAAGAACTAGCATTTCTCCGGGTAAATTCAGGATATGGCAATGGCTAAAACAAAATAGGAAAAATGAAAAAGGAAAAAGTTTTCAGCATTCATACACAGAGCTTCATCCCAGTCGGACACTTATAGAACGAAAACTGCCCGTCCTTATACGTAAAGAACCACACAAAATCTCTAGACCCCTTGCAGATGGCGTTCTGATGTTTCTGTTGCTTTTGCTGCCGCTGCTGCTACGGCTGCTGCTGATGCTGCCGCTGTTGTTGTTGCTGTTAGTTCCAGAGCAGATGGCCAAAAGGTAAACACAACCGGGACAGGATGTTGGCAAAAACTTGAGCCTTAAAGGATATACCAAGCTCCAGTTACGTTTCTTTTTTGTTTGAGTGAAATATCCTTTTTCCGTGGATGGGAGCTATTTCAACCCGAAGGGCCCAAAGCTCCTTTCCTTCCTCGAATTTCTTCTGTTCGTGATTGGAGTTTAGGGGGAGTATCGGCGCCCAGTGGTGTGGGTGCTGTTAGTCCACTATACACGATAAAGGTATGTATAAACCTTATTTCTTCTCCTTGATGTTCTGCAAGTGTTTGGAATGCTGCACAAAATTCACCCAGAAGATACACTATCGAAATACAAACAAATATCTGTATATACATATATACAACACCCATGGAGATTGGTAAATGGACATAACCTTCGGCTCAGCTTAGGATACCACGGATTTTCTTTCCACCTTCGTTTTGTTCCCCCTACCCCCTCTCTTTACCATTTTACTGCAACTCGTTAACTGCACTTTGAGTGGATTTCCCTTATTTGTGGCTAGTAGAAGGTTTTTCTTTTGCGGCTTATATAAGATCCATTTGCCAGCTGTCGAGGTAAAGATATCGAGCCCTGCCTGGACCCGAGTAAAGCCCAGCCAGGCGTAATAGAGTTTCCACATTTCATCCAGTTTTTGTGGATATCGGCAAATACAAGAGACCCCAACCAACCAACCAACCAACCACCTACCACCATACGCCTCCTACCCTTGCTTTAAGCTAACAAATTGGACGACATTTGAAAATATTATCTCGCCGGAATATTTTTCACTGTAGTACAGGGATACGATTTCTGTCCTTAAGAAGATTTTTCAACTCTTTGTATAGTGGGTAATCCTGGATGAAATATTCGAGTAACTTAATAAAAGATTACATTCGACAATTCCTTTTTTTTTATTTGGTTTTTTTTTTTTAAGTCGATCACTCTTTAGGCGTTCATCATGGCAATGGTTTTCAACCAAGTGAGGATGATCAATTTCAACATACAATCCTGACGTTGTGATTTTTTAGTGTCACTTATGGACATAAGCATGGATCTAAGCCTGTAGTCTTACAAAGTAGATGAGATTCGAACCAATATATGATATTCGGTTTTATTTACTGTAAGCATAATTTTGAAAATATTGTAACCCTTATCAATGATATAGAATACCATTTGGGATGCAATGTGCAGAGATCTAACCTCTAGTTTAAGTCCCTTATACTCCGCAAATTTGGAATTATGGTCATCATAATGCATACAATTATCAGGAATTATATGTGCAAGTCTAAAAAATGAAATGCTAAACAAAATAAATTCTAAAAAAAGTTTTTTTTTTAATTATCCTTATTTTGAAGGATTTTGAAATGATAATAAAAAAAAAATGAAAGTTAGACAAAAACATAAAAATTCTAAATATGCAAGCTTATATTTGAGTCGAGTTTTGGCGTAAACCGTGGTTTAACTTAATCAGCAATTTTACCACTTAAGTTTTAATAATAAAACTTTGACTTAAACGCAATTATTTAGATGAAAAGGGCAAGTTAGTGTGTAATAGACTTAGAATAAGTAAAAAATGGCGAATTAATATTTTTTTAACGGGAACATAATGGATAGTTTTCCGGAGTTGTCGAACTGTAGTAACAAAACATATTGAATTTATCATAACGACATATATTATTAATGAAAACCAAAAAAAAAAATGTATATAAATTTGAATAAGTTAGAATTAATAAAATAAAGTTGTGTTTTCTGAAAAAAAAAAGAAAGAAAAAATCTTTCACTAACCAAAATGACATACTTCATTGGAAAAATATCATATTACGTCAGAAACCATTCTTCTTCATTTCTTGATTTGTGATAATTCAGGAAACAATTGTCATGCAAAGGATTACAGGATGTGCAAGATATTATAGTTTTGTTTTCGCAATGAATAGATAGTATATACATATATATATATAGTATATATTAATTTTCTATTCTTGGTTCGGCAAAATGTGACATTTTCATTCAAGCTGAAGCAGTTGGCTTAGAATTGAAAGCAACAGGTTACATAAGCACTATTCAGGATTACATAAGAAAAATAAAATTGAAAAAAAGTAAAGATTTGTAGCAACAGGAGCTAAAAACCCAGAATAGGGTGTACATTTTCTCGGAAAAAAAGAAATGTCTATAATTTAAAAAATACGTGACTTTGATGGCTTTTTATATTTTTATGGTAACTATTATGATTTGGTCTATCTCCCGATTCCGGTTTAACGTCGACTTACGGGACACCCTGTATATGTAGCAATTTGACTGCAACTGGTATACTTCCTAGGGTAAGAATCTACTGTGTGATATGGATCGAAGAGTGTGGTGGAAGAAATGGTAACAATATATTTAGTTCCTAACATGAAATTTTAATACGATTAAGTACAGATACACAAGGATAACGCCATTGAGTGGCGGTTCCATCCCTTAAAACTTGGCTGCAATAGAGCATTTTCTAATTATACTAGAACTAGAAAATAATGTGAACGATTTGATGCAATAGTTTGCAGAACGTCGACAACCTCTAACTCAGGAAGTGACGTAAAAGGAACAATAATTTTAAAATTTTGAAATAGGATAATCAAATGATGTTGCAAGTATTATAAAGGCTGAAAGCTTTTTGCGGCTCGAAGCTTGATCCAAGTCCTAGTGTATTTCGTTTTATAGGGATCGTTTGTGTAAATCAGATATTCCGCGAATATATTTTAATTTTGTTACAATACCTGTTCTAAGCAAAGTCACAAATCTTGGAGTGATGATAACCGAAGCCATGAAAACTTGTAAAAATGTAAACCTGATGCTAAGCTAAATTGATGCTGATCTTCGGAGGTTATGGATTTCTGCTAGCATTTTGTAGCTTGAAATGATAATGAAATTGGTCAGGGCGCTTATAAAGGGTTTTCCAATAAGAGGTGTTATTTTAATTAGGCCGCTATTTCTGTAGATGTCACTTTTGGAGCTGTCATTTTTTGAAATTTGTCAAGAAAAACTACGCCATTAATAAAAATGGAACGATACACGATTTAACAACGCATTGAAATTATTAAAATTCACTATAAAAATGGTGAAAATGTGGCAGAGACGGTTCGTAAAACTCGAACATTTTTGGGTCGTCGTGAAGCACCTTGTCGGACCGCAATACAGAAATTGGTAGAAAAATTCGAGCTGTCGGGACAAGTTAGTGATGTGAAGAATAAAACCCGTGCACATCGCTCAAGAACAGCCGAGAATATTGCTGCTGTAGCCGAAAGTGTTGAAGAAAACCCAGGTTTGTCCATTCCTCGTCGTTCTTTGGAATTAGGCATTCCACAAACGTCATTACACCGTATTTTGCATAAAGATTTGGGTCTTAAGGCTTATAAAGTTCAGTTAACATAAGAACTCAAGCCGGCGGCCGATCATCAACAAGGTCGAGTCTTTGCTGATTGGGTCCTTGAAATGCATGAAAATGATCCGGAATTCCATCGAAAACTCATCTTGAGTGATGAGGCCCATTTCCACCTCGATGGCTTCGTCAACAAGCAAAATTGTCGGATCTGGGGCTCGGAAAACTCAAGAGTTATTATTGAAAAGCCTCTCTATCCTCAACGTGTGACTGTATGGTTCGGTTTATGGTCGCGCGGGGTCATTGGACCTTACCTTTTCGAAAATGAGGCTGGAGCAACAGTTACGGTGAATGGATTGCGCTATCGACAGATGATTAATGATTTTTTATGGCCGGAATTGGATGGTATTGATCTGGACAACGTTTACTTTCAACAAGACGGCGCTACGTGCCATACAAGCAACGAAACCATTGATCTTTTACGGGAAAAGTTTCCGGACCGTGTTATCTCTCGAAGAGGTGATTACAATTGGCCACCGAGATCTTGTGACTTAACACCTTGCGACTTCTTCCTTTGGGGCCACGTGAAAGAGAAGGTCTACGCCAACAGCCCAGCGTCAATTCAAGACCTGAAAGATGGAATTCGTGAGGTTATCGAGGACATAGCGCAGCCACTTTGCGATTTGGTTATGGAAAATTTCATGAAAAGGATATGGTCATGTAGGCGTGGTCGTGGTGGTCATTTGGCTGAAGTTATTTTCCATTATTAACGGCATACCTTCCTCTTTATAATGAAATAAAGATCCGATCATTTATCTCAAAAAATGGCATTTTCTTGGAATATCAAAATAACATCTCTTATTGGAAAACCCTTTATTTGTGACATATAATTGGCTGTAAAAATCAGGCGGTGTAAGGTATGCTGATGCAAGGCACCAATAGTTCATTTGTTAATCATTGATAAATTTATTGAATTTATTGAATTACATTTTCTACCAACCCATTAAAGCGCTCCTCTAAGTATTGTTGGTAGTCCGTTACGTTCTTAAAGGCCTGATTTACATATGTATAGAGAAAGATTTTCCTAAAACTTACTTTCATATATAACGGTTAGTTTAGTCCTGTCTTGGCACTGAAAATTGTACCAGCAACTACAAATCAACTTTTAAATGCGTTTTTCTTAAAACTGAACTTTTCTAATTGGTCTCCACGATATCGCAAAAATGATTTGACTGAATGCTTTGAAATTATAACGGTAAATTTGACACATGTATATTCATGGTGTAAACTAAAATAATGCAAAAATTCCGAGCCGTTTTTTTCGTAACAAAATAATCGAAACAAATCACGAAATTCGAAAATTAATTTTCAAAAATATATCAATTATTCAATTTTCAATATTAACGAATGATTCTAGTTCATTCGATAGCCACAACTTCATATATTGAAACGTTATTGAAATGTCAATAAATAAATACGTGCAAAAACCACAAACTCCTATCTTTTTGTTGTTCGTAAGAAGAAAAAAAAAATCTCAAAGAGAGCTAACAAAATCGGCCGTCACACGGGGTGACCCCTTTAAGGTATAACAAATTATGATAAATCTTTTTATTTTTTAATTATATTATGCTATTATACATATTAAATTAATAAACATTTAAAAATTTTACATTTACCTACTTTCTTTTAGTTTAGTTGCTATGAATGCCGACGATATCTTATCAAATACCCACACAGATGCCTAATGAAAAATTGTATTCCATCAAGTCTGGTTCAAAACCATTGCTCCGACATTATGTAAGTACATTCTGAGATTTCAACTAATCAATAAAGGATCTGTTAACAGACATTCAAGGTTAATTCCGATTCGCGATTTGAAAGCAACCTTAAGATCTTCCACTTGTTGACATATTCAGGGCCGCACCGAGAGGGGGACGAACGGTACCGGTCCCTCTCCAGAATGTCAGTTTTCTGAACAATATTATTGCAAAGTCTGATCAAATAAAATAAAATCTTTTAATCTAGAATAGCAGTCCTTAAGTGCTCAGATAGGTGCAGGACGAGACTTTAAAGCACTATTTTTCTGACTTGTTAGGACTTGGGATACCTATGGTCCCCTCCCCCCCCCAAGCCAAATCCTGGGTGCGTTACTGGACATATTAAATATTTGTGCACCCTGTACATATATATGTATATCATTTGCTTAATTTTAAAAATACTTTAAATTTCCCCTATTAAAGACATAGTCGGTGCCCACATTATAGTTAGCATATATGAAATTTAATCTACAACTTTAAATTTTTATGTCGACTTAGTCCTTGAATATTTTCTATAAATGCACACCTATAGCTGTAGCTGCTGTGAAAACATTAAAAGAATCTCAAGAAATTTTCAAGTAAAAATGAAATCTTTACCGGTATCAAAACACCTGAAAGTAAAAATTAAATCTTTGAAAAGAAAAGAAATAAAAAAACCAACCTCTGCTATATATCCCGTACTCTTCCTAAATTATATCAGTCCTTTTCCGATTATCCTATTGCTGGTAGTAATAACATCAAGAACAACTCAAGGACGTCCCGGTTTAAGTTGCACCGAGATATACCTAGCTGAAGCAGAGAATACGAGAAAGCTTTTTCAAGAATGAAGTTTTGAAACTAGGGAAAAGAGGGGGATGCACAAAGCAAACAAGATAGAAATATATACTATACATATATAGTGTACCTTCAACGAAACCGTCTCCATCCCCCTCTCTCATCTTTCAGAGCACTTTTGTGTAACATCTTCCTGTGAAAAGTTTGTTCAAGGACGTGTGCAACTTTCTTTGTGGAAGTTTGCGTAAATTGTTCTTCCCGCTTTTAAAGAAAAGTTTTCTGATGTGTTCGAGTTTCTTAAGTTTTTAGTTGTAATCCTTAAAGGATTGTCGTCATTCGAATTATAGGTATATGAAAAGTTTGCATCAATCTAAAGAATTTTATTTTGATTTTACTTCAATCGATAATCGAGACTTAATGTGGGTCGTTTTGGTCCAGAGATTGTTTTTTTTTCTCTTTTTCTTTTTTAACGACAAAGAATTGATTGGAAATTGAAGAATTGTTGACCAATTTTTATTAGATATTTTTTATTTGTATTTTCAAATCGATTATGCAATAAATTTTATGTTTTTGTTTTCGGCTTATTGTAGAGTATAAATTTTCATCAAACGATATAATTCCAACTTTAATAGATTCATAAACTTACAGGGAAGCAAAATAATAATTTATTTTATAATTTAATACTTACTCAGGAAGGCTCTTTTTGGATTCTTCGGTAGAGCAGCAAAAGCGAAAAAAAAATTGTTTAATTTGTTGTTTCATCACACAACTTATTGATTTTGGTTCCAAGTAGTGAAATTGAGCGACTTGAACAAACAAATGAAAATAAAAAAATTGAAAAAAATGGAAAAATTGAGAAAAATAGAAAGAAATGTCTAAGTTTTTTTTTTTTTTTGATGAAAATTATCAAAATGGTGTGTAGTTTTTCGTTAAAAAAAAAATGAAATTTTAAATATACAGGGTATATCAGATATGAATGTCATCTTTGCAGGAAGTGATAGAGGAGCTCGAGAAATGAAAAGAATTGTATGGGGAATTTTCAATTCTCCCAACGGTTTTCGAGGAATTGGACTTAAAAGGATATCCCACCTTCAAAGTGCAGGCTTTTGCAAAGTTGCATAAAGATCTAACAAGCATTTTAAAGCAGACAACGAATTCTTGAATTGAGATAGTTTTGAAGACTTTACATAAAATAGTAGGCTCCTACTATAACTATAATTTCATAAATACTAATGCTCTTTTCAATGAAGTGGAGTCCACAGAGCTCGGTACAGCTTATGCCTAATGTTGATGATCAAGTTGAGTTCTTAAATAATCTTTTGAACTACTTATATGAGTAATACGTTCTTCTCCTAATCAGAGTTGCCCGTGGTTTAATATTCACCGTCCAGGTCTGATATCTGCTCGCAATATTGCATACGAAAGGTAGAAGCAATATAAAACCACTATAAGCAAAAACACGACAATTTTCAAGATATCTTAACTCTGAGCTACCTCCTAAATTTCTCTGGAGTAATCTCAAAAAAGCGGGCGTAGTTGCCGCTGGTAATTCCGGATGCACTGCGGAACTTGATGTGCTGAATGTCAAATTCAAACCTTGCTACAATCTACAGATACTTTATCTCCTTTTCATTTCATCAGAGTTTCTACGTATGAGGTTTATACGGCTTTGTATAGTATGAAGTCGAATTCTTTTGGCACCATATATAGTTTTGCCACTTGCTCACATTTTTAACACCTGTTTTACCATTTCAACCTTCACATAAAGCTGGAAGTTCTCTAAAGTGATATCTGTACCTAAACAGTCTGGGCGTAATTGCACCAACTTCTGCCCCATCAGCATTTTACCGTTCCTATCTAAGGTTTTTGCAAAATTAATGTTCTTGCAAATTTTTCATTATTTAAGCATCAATAGTCTCCTTCATGACCACCAATCTGGTTTTCATCCTCGACATAGTTGTACCATTGCCTTTTTGAAGCTAGTCAATGTAATTAGAAAGCAACAGATTTAGATAAATTAATTCTACTGGTTCTGCTTGACTTCTCCAAAGCATTCGATACTGTAGATCACGTAATCCTGAGTAGAAAACTCATTGCCAAATTTAATTTTTCTATAAGGATAACGAAGCTTATTTTTTGTTATCTAACAGGGCGTTATCAAACAGTGTTTTCAAATGGTAATTACTCTATCTTTCATTGAATTAACTCTGGTGTTCCGCTAGGCTCGCTTATTTGCCCGCTGCTTTTTTGTATGCTTATTAAAGATTTGTTTGACTGTCATACTCACAGTGAAATGTATCTCTATGCTGATGATGCCCAACTTTTCTTATCGTGACCCTTAGGACTTGACGCCGATGGAATTAGTTGTATCAATGAAGACCTAAATTCAATATATCAATGGACGATTGACAATGGTTTGATACTGAATCGCGGAAAATCATGTTATTTAGCTATGTATCGTAATAAACTTGATACGTCTACTTATTCTAGCGTTGTACTTAACGACAGTGTCATACCTTGGGTAGAGTCTGTCCGTAATTTAGGCGTAGTTATCAATAACACTCTCACTTGGGGTGATCACATTAAATCAATAATACTTACGTAAAGTGTACGGTGGTCTTTGCTGCTTGTGGACTTCGAACCATTTTACCACACTTTCCAAGCGCATTTTCTTCCTCATTCTCTGCTTATTCCTGTCATAATGAACAGTTGCGAAGTATTTGGAAACTTAATTATTTTAATTTTACCAAATTGTAGATAGCGTTTAGCTCCATTTTTAGATATACATATCACCTGAGAAGATACGATCACGTGTCAGCTTATGCTACATTCTTTTTGGGCTATGATCTGTTAACATTCTTGATTCGATCGGTAATCCTTCTTGTTAAAATTATTAAAGACCGCAGTCCAATCTACCTATACAGCACTTCTAGAATAGTTAATTGTATTCTGCCCAGATCTGAATACTGAATTACTAAACGCCTGTTTTCAGTCATGCCATCAAAGTTTACAACTTCTTACCAGCCCAGCGTTAAGTTATCGGTTGGGTCGAGATCTTTTGCCAGTACCAAGGAAAGAATTTTTGAAATCATGTGCTCAAGTAGTAGTACTTGAATACTTAGGAGCCAAATATTTTGAAGTTAATTTAGTAGAAACTTAAGTTAAGTAGTGATTAATTTTGTGTTTTTTTCTTCCATTTGTTTTTCATTTAGTTTTTAGTAGTAAATTCAGGGGTTTATTTCAAGTATCTCACTTGCTTTATTTTATAATTTTTTTCTCATGTTTCCTTCTTTTTTTTTTTGCTTATGTTATATTTAACTTGTACAAGTAAAAAAGATTATATCTTAATTGTACAATGCCTTATTAGAACAAATAAATTGAAATTGAAATATCAAAACTAAAAGTCAGACTTTTTGCACGAAGTATCATATTTTTTGTACTAACAGTCCAATGACTTTCTCTTATAATTTTTTTTTAATTTTTTTTTTATTTTATTATTTTAAATAAAGCCCAATTTTGTCTCCTTTTAACTGCTTTCTGTTTCAACCCCTTATCTGTATCTACTCAGAAATTACCGAACTTAACACGCAATCCTTACGGCAGGAACCAAGCCGTACTGATGAGTATACCGTTCCTGTTGATACGAAACGCCTGCTTTTGCATAGATATTTTCTTTTTAAAAGATTTTTCATTTATAAAACAGTTTTTACCACTCATTGGTATATGATTTTATACACTCGGGTTTTTTTTATTTGAGTCAAATTCAGTAATAGCCTCCATAGTCTTACGCAGCTGGTCGAGGACCTATTTAAAAAAAAAAAAAAGTTGTAGCGAGTGGAATTATTCGAATTTCGTGACCGAAATTTAACAAGATGTTAACAAGATAATTAAAAAAAAAATAGAAAACAATTTCCAAAAAAATGTTATGTGATCATCTTTTAATGATCCGGACTTCTTTATCAAATGAAATTTGTTCTAGTTATAACCGCTTTTAAGGGCTTTAAATTTAAACCTATCTAACTGAGACTGTGAAATACAAAATGCCCATAGTCGAAAAAAAAACCCAAATCTTAGGTTAGGTTAAATCGGTTTTATTCAATTAAACAGAAGCAACTCATTAACATCAGCAGTTTTTCTATATCCATTTCTATTATTGTCTTTAATCCTTAGGACTTCAAGAAATCTAAAATTATATTGCAGAATGAATAAATTTCCAAGAAAATGAGACATCGAATCGCTTGTTTTTGTTAGCAAAATATTGCTGGTAGTCCAGAATGCGCTTTATGAAATTCCAGAGCTAAGGGCAATTTTTGTAAAACTTTTGTTTAGAAATGATATTTTGTAAAGCGAGACTCCACTTGAATTTTTCCTGGGCTCGTTCATATTGAGTACATATTCGCCAATCATATATTCTGTCAGCAGGTCACAAAGTTAAACGAAAAGATAAAATATGCTACAAAAAATTAATCAAAGTAAAATCATTTCAAACAACTCAACTTAATCAAATTCCAGGTGATAATTTCTTTTCTAATTCCTTTGATATTTTTTTATTTTGTTTTTTAACTACACCAGGGGCCGGATTCTGTAGCACGGAGAATTTGGGAATTTGGGAGATGAGAATTGCGTTTTCTTAGAATTTTTAATTCCCTAATTCTCCATTCCCAATTCACTAACATGGTTGGAGAATTAGGGAAAACGTAAGAAATGTGAAAAAGTGCGAATCGCCTGGGACGATTAAGGGTATCAATTTTTGTTGTAGAGGGTTGGACTTTTTTTCATATGTGAGGTATATCTGCCTATTACCTTCCACTGTCGAAATAAATTTAAATTTCTTTTTTGTTGGGTTAGTTTTTGAGGGATGCAGGAGGGTAGGTTTTCTCGGCTTTTTCCGGGATAACGAGAGAATGGAGAGTAGAAGGAGAATGTATGTGGTATCAAAAAAAATGGGAGCTCAGCGCGAACAAGATAGGTTTAGTAAAAGGGGCGGGGAGAGTGCGGGGTAGAAATGGGAGCTGATTAAGGGAAATTAAAAAAATGAAGACAATATCAGGAGCTGCAATAATTCGCAGGGGTAAGCTCAGGATCTCTAAGCCCAATAAAAAAAGTAAGAATTCGCTTTGGTAATTAGCCATGCATGGGTATTATAGGCTATATTTTATTTCGATTAACGGTAATTTGCAGATTTGTGCGGCCTCGGCGGTAAATTTTGCTATCGCAATATTCACGGGCGCCTAACTTTATGTGGGAGGGCTGTAGAGTATTGGAATTTTTTTGATAGATTAAGGGTTTAGAGTACAAAAATATATGTGAATAATTTTTGGGGCAGGGTGTTTTGGGGGTTGGGGGTCGTACCACCCCCATAGGGGGTTGCTCAAACTACGTCATGTTTGGTACCAAATTAAAGAGGGAGGAGAGGGTAATCGAGTGGTGTAGTTTGTCTTTGATCGTTTTAACGTGATAGCTGACTTTTGACAGCCGAAAAACGATTTTTTTACACTACGGTCATATACACCCCAGTTTCCATACTTTGCATATATTTCTTCCGTTCTTTGTTTCACATACATTAGTACTCCGTTGTGAACATTTCTGTCATGGGAAGTAAATTTCCAGGACTTACCAGTTCTTCGCAATAATGAGATGAAAATATGTCAATTTTTGTACCAAAAACGGCCCATTTTTCACCTTAAAAAGGACTGCTACACTTCTTTTACAGTTATTTCCAAAACGGTTTATCGTATTCAAAAATTATTTACATATTTAATTAGGAGACAAAATGTAGATGCGATTTCATCCTACACACAAGCTTTACCATGTATATTTAAAAATTTTACAGCATCTCTTCTGTACTGGACGACGACCAAATTGATCAATTTCACGTGATTTGTAATTTTTAGCGGGTACTTTGAGAGACAAAATCCTTGTTCCTCTGTTAGTATTGCATGGATTTAAATAATTTGTTTTTTACAATATAGCCAGGATTCGCAGTGAATACATAAGTCAATTTGAAATTCCTAGGTACCTAGATACCTTCACAAAACGCAACAAAAGCAGAAAATACAATTTTTCCACTTACTTTTCCACTTGCAAAACACCGGAGAATTAACAAGTGGAATGGAGAATTTGGGAATTCTCTACTTACTTTTCGTCTTACTTTTCCACAAGCAAACACCGGAGAATTAATAAGTGGAATGGAGAATTCGGGAATTCCGTACTCACCTCTCAAATTCTTTCTCAATTGAAAATTTTTCGTCTTACTTTTCCACAAGCAAACACCGGAGAATTTGAGAAGTGTAAGTAAGACGAAAAATTCGGGAATTCCGTACTCGCTTCTCAAATCCTCTCAGTTGAGAATTTTTCGTCTTACTTTTCCACAAGCAAACACCGGAGAATTTGAGAAGTGAAAGTAAGACGAAAAATTTTGAACTGAGAGCGAATTTGAGAAGTGAGTACGGAATTCCCAAATTCTCCATTCCACTTGTTAATTCCCAAATTCTCCATTCCACTTGTTAATTCTCCGGTGTTTTGCAAGTGGAAAAGTAAGTGGAAAAATTGTATTGTCTGCTTTTGTTGCGTTTTGTGAAGGTATCTAGGTACCTAGGAATTTCAAATTGACTTATGTATTCACTGCGAATCCTGGCTATATTGTAAAAAACAAATTATTTAAATCCATGCAATACTAACAGAGGAACAAGGATTTTGTCTCTCAAAGTACCCGCTAAAAATTACAAATCACGTGAAATTGATCAATTTGGTCGTCGTCCAGTACAGAAGAGATGCTGTAAAATTTTTAAATATACATGGTAAAGCTTGTGTGTAGGATGAAATCGCATCTACATTTTGTCTCCTAATTAAATATGTAAATAATTTTTGAATACGATAAACCGTTTTGGAAATAACTGTAAAAGAAGTGTAGCAGTCCTTTTTAAGGTGAAAAATGGGCCGTTTTTGGTACAAAAATTGACATATTTTCATCTCATTATTGCGAAGAACTGGTAAGTCCTGGAAATTTACTTCCCATGACAGAAATGTTCACAACGGAGTACTAATGTATGTGAAACAAAGAACGGAAGAAATATATGCAAAGTATGGAAACTGGGGTGTATATGACCGTAGTGTAAAAAAATCGTTTTTCGGCTGTCAAAAGTCAGCTATCACGTTAAAACGATCAAAGACAAACTACACCACTCGATTACCCTCTCCTCCCTCTTTAATTTGGTACCAAACATGACGTAGTTTGAGCAACCCCCTATGGGGGTGGTACGACCCCCAACCCCCAAAACACCCTGCCCCAAAAATTATTCACATATATTTTTGTACTCTAAACCCTTAATCTATCAAAAAAATTCCAATACTCTACAGCCCTCCCACATAAAGTTAGGCGCCCGTGAATATTGCGATAGCAAAATTTACCGCCGAGGCCGCACAAATCTGCAAATTACCGTTAATCGAAATAAAATATAGCCTATAATACCCATGCATGGCTAATTACCAAAGCGAATTCTTACTTTTTTTATTGGGCTTAGAGATCCTGAGCTTACCCCTGCGAATTATTGCAGCTCCTGATATTGTCTTCATTTTTTTAATTTCCCTTAATCAGCTCCCATTTCTACCCCGCACTCTCCCCGCCCCTTTTACTAAACCTATCTTGTTCGCGCTGAGCTCCCATTTTTTTTGATACCACATACATTCTCCTTCTACTCTCCATTCTCTCGTTATCCCGGAAAAAGCCGAGAAAACCTACCCTCCTGCATCCCTCAAAAACTAACCCAACAAAAAAGAAATTTAAATTTATTTCGACAGTGGAAGGTAATAGGCAGATATACCTCACATATGAAAAAAAGTCCAACCCTCTACAACAAAAATTGATACCCTTAATCGTCCCAGGCGATTCGCACTTTTTCACATTTCTTACGTTTTCCCTAATTCTCCAACCATGTTAGTGAATTGGGAATGGAGAATTAGGGAATTAAAAATTCTAAGAAAACGCAATTCTCATCTCCCAAATTCCCAAATTCTCCGTGCTACAGAATCCGGCCCCAGAAGTCGGTTTTCTGGAGAAATATACATGTACAAAATTTTGGTTTTAAATACATACAAATCCCTGAAATCACAATTATTTTTAAGCAAAAAAAAAAAAAAAAAAAAATTCGCGTGAAAATCTGGATTTATTTCCTTCGTACTTATAAGGAGCAATAATCTGCTTATGGTAAACACTTCAGTTACAATCGTCTATTTGTTATCCATGTCGCGACTCTTTTTAGTGTTATTGTAGTTTCGGACGTAAAAAAGTATCTTATGGAGCCCGTCATGTATAACCCGATATTAAATTTCGTTTTCTATATCCAAGAAACACTTAACAGTAAACATTTATTTGAGTTCATTTGTTGGTTTTGTTAATTTATTTTTGGGGTGTCTCATCTTTCGCCGTCCTTTCCTCAACTTTTCTATTTTATTTTCATACAATTCTCAGCGACCACCAGGGGGTGCATTTTCCTAGATTTACGAGTAGGTGTCAATGAATTTGTTTCTGGTTAGCTTACAATAGATTTAAGCTAATTAAATTGCGATAATAGCAATGAAAATGAACTTTAAAAGAACGACATTTTATTTTTATTTGGAGGTATTAAGGTTAAGCTACTGAGTTGGTTTCCCCCCATTTTTGTGTACACTTGAACATGTGTAGGTTTGATGAGTAATGTTAATTGAACTTAAGCGAATACCTACGTACATATATGGTAGAGGGTAGCGTGGAGAAAGTTATTGCCCCATATGCCAAAATCCCCGGGTCCGAATCCTATTATGATCTAGTAATTTAAATTAAATATTTCATTTATTAGTTTATTCGATTCTATACATAAATCAGAGTACTCTACTATTTCAAGAAGATACCCACGACCTTGATATTTTATATGTTTAGCTACAATAAAATCACAGATCGAAAATCAAGGTTATCAAAATTTATTGACCCCAAATTTGAATTTCTGATTTTCTGTTTTATATATTATTAAGCCAAACTGAAGGGATACCCTATGATGCAAACATAGGAGATAAGGTAAAAAATTGCAGGACGTGAGGAGATTGGTGGAGGCGAACATATATGTCACTCTTACACTTTGGCAGATTGTATGCCGGAGGAAATGTAGAAAATTGTAGACTGTTCCACATTCGCACATTCGGAATAAAAGAGCATTACGGAATTTTACTGTACGGCCAAAAACCATTTGAAGGGTAAAATAATGTATGTGATGCAGCACGAGTGATGCAGAGTGCAGGGTTATTCTATAAGGGATCAGACTGGCTGTTACATCAGAACATTGACCACTCAGTAGCGAGAAAGGAGCGAACAGCATTCAGTATTAAGCCGACGCTTGGGTAAGTCGATATGACAAGTAATTGTCAAATCGCCAATAAGCTTAAAGGTTCTTTTTTGGACAATTTCCAATGAAGCTATGAAGCTGTGCGACCAGCACAATCCCATGTATGTATATACATGGGAATTTCCATTCTGATGTAGGAGCACTAGATTTGATGAACAGAAATATTTCCTGCACATTTTCAGAAATCTAAGAAATATCGATGCTTCTTTGGCAATAGAAAAGATGTGATCTGTTCAGCTTAACTTTCTAGAAATGGAATAATGTCAACAAGGCATAAAGAAATGGGAGTGGAACAATTATGATCTCGCTTTAAAGAGATAAGGTAGCTTTGGGTCTTACAAGGAGGGGCGTCCCTACTCGTCATCACCGATTTCGTCCAAATTCATAGTTAGGTTGGTCTTGACTAGAAATAAAAGTGACGTAAGTGGGAGTTCCAGATGACCAAACGAAACCGAAAAAATGCATAATGTAGGGGATCTCGGGGCTTTGTATGCTTACCCTTGAAAAATACTCAAATTTGCAAATTTTCCCGGAAGTTGTCGCAATTAAATTACAAGAGAATTGGAACGAAAGTGGCAAATTCATTCCGGTAAAATTCCAACCACAGAGGAGGTATGTAAATTTTCGATTCTGTAAGTGGAATTTCAGTGCGTTTTTAAAGATCGCCGGTAGATGGCAAAATGTGGGTATGTAAAATTTTTATAGATTTATGACATCCGATCTATCTGAAATTTTGTACAGATAATCTCTTAGTAAAAGCGCATCCATAAAAAAATATAAAATTGGATTAATCGATAAGTTGTAGAAAAACATTTCGAAATGAATTTTTCAGACAGAATTTTGCGTGTTGAAAATTAAATTTCGCAACTTAATCAGAAGGGGAGGGAAAATAATGCTCAAAAAATTAGAAAAAAAATCACAAATAAACTAATGAAAACAATTTTGCAAATCGGATCATATTTTCCTCACCGCCCTCGGAACACCCGATTTTGATGAGATTGTGCACGAATATTCTACACAGATGGTAGAATATAAAGTAATTACCCCCACCCCTGGAAAATAATTGCTTTTTTTGTATAATAATATATAAGTAACCCATGTTTGTGGCTCATAGTTGGAGGAAAAAGAGGTGATGTCAAACTGTTCCACATTTGTACTGTTCAGCTTATAAATGATACACGGAATTTCACGGTACGGCGGCCTAATTTGACTTCAAGGGTTACAAATCGTGTGGTGTGCATGAGAAGAATTCTACAAGGGATCAGGCTAAAACTTTCGTCAGAACAATGACCATAGAAGTAGCGATTCCATTATATTTTTCTACAATTTTTACAGTCTAGCTAGTTAACTTTCTTCTGCAACTAGCAAGGTAATTCGAAAAAAAGTAAGAGGAATTTAAGCATGTATAGCATTTATAACAGTCAGGACAATCAGGCATGAAAGCGTTACAAAAAAAAAAAAATCGTACTGGGCTGCATTACACATTACTCTTAAAAGCTGCCCATTTAATGACGATTTTAGAACGGTGCAACACTTCTGAATTTTCTGAACAGATAATGAGATATGTGATTATGAATTTTTACAAAAAAAGCCTACTTTACTTGATATTTCTGACCGATAATAGTTTGAAGCTAAAAAAACTAAGTTGTAAAGGCTTTTTATTTTTTTTGGTAAAAATAAAAAGTCAACTTGGCTAGAAAAAATAAAAAGCCGGACTCGCTTTTTATATTTTTACCGAAAAAAAGTATCAAGCCGTTGCGCTTGATTTTCGAGCTTCAAAACTTTTACTGGCCAGGAATAACAAGTAAAGTAAGCTTCTTTCGTAAAAATTCATAACTGGTTCGGTTCCTGAAAATAACAAGCCCGCTTGGCTTTTTATACTTCCGGTTTCAAAATCTGTTCCTTTCAGCTCGAAAAAATATAAAGTCAAGCTGGCTTTTTAATTTTGCTTATTCAATTTTGAAAAAGTATTGAGTTGGATAAACTATTCAAGAAGAAACAATAGTAGAAAAAATAGCACTAGATAGGTAGTTATTTTCTGAAATTTCAAAAAAATTCAAATAACACAAAAACGGTGAGGTTGTTATTAAGGTCAAGTTTTGATATTATGGGCTTGAGTATGATTCACTATTTACGGGACCCCTTTTTTCTGGCTTTTCGGAATTCATCTATAAATATAATTACTCGAGAAATCAATTCCTTTTTTTTCCAAAATGCCCAAACAGTTCTTTATAA
Organism: Dioctria rufipes; assembly: GCA_963924295.1. Lineage (NCBI taxonomy): Eukaryota > Metazoa > Arthropoda > Insecta > Diptera > Asilidae > Dioctria > Dioctria rufipes. The sequence goes on from OZ002742.1 coordinate 34,550,561, forward strand.
TTCAAATAGAGGGCGGAGCTAGATGCACGGTGGGAGGTGCGGGCATTGTGTATATAGCAAGCAATCATATTTAGTCAAATCTGGTTTTTGTTTTAGACATCATCAGATTGATCAGGTTGATTAGATCATATCATTTTGGGATACAGTATGAATTCAAAGACAATATGCATAGAAATTTATATGGAATTTTTATGCAGAGTTCTAATCAAGATTGGAATTGAGGGATGATTAAAATGCGTGAGCAAGAAACTGTCCACGGAGGAGGTATATACTGTCCACGTATCAATAAATTAATTGATTTTTTTTTCTTTTTTTAGAAAAATTGGAAAAACATCAATCGTAAAAATTGTCAGAAGTACTCATGGAATCATTTTGCGCAGGGCTATATGCTCATTATCATTGCAATTTGTGCGGCGTTCTGAGATTGAATCATCTTGATATGGTTAAACAAAAATTTTTTTAGGGGATGCCGTGCAGGCTCCTATTTGGCGATACTTGACTAGTTTCGTCCCTGCCATGGGAATCTTCAGAAGTTTGTTTATCCTCTCAAACGTTTAGTTTGTTATATTATGTACATTTTGGTGCACGATTTATTAACTAAATTCATTTTCTCTCCTTATTTTCAAATTTTGGCTCTATTCTATTGTGGACAACCGTGTATATATGTGACATGCTTGTTGCGCTATGCCCCTAGCAAGGACATTCTTGTAGTTGCATGGAAAGAATTATCAATACGCACATATCTGGTTATTTTTCTCTTGGTTAGGATCTCGTTTCTCCTCGCCAAGGTTTTAACTATCATTGTGTCGTTTTCGATAGCGGGTCATTAGTGGCTCTTATCATTATAAATCATTGTCAATGACTATATCAATAGTAGTGTCATACCGACCTCAATGTCAGGCTCAATCCGAATGTCGAGCGCAAGGTTAATTCCTCATCTGTATCAATATAAATCCCATCGTACAAATTTTACTATCTGCATCACACTAGCAATAATGAACAATTTTGCCAACTTCAGCATCAATATCAACACCAACAGCAACATTCACATCAGTATCACCATTAGAATCTCCTTGATTGCTAATACCAATATCACCACTGTTTCTATTGATTCAAAGAATTTTTCAAAGAATCCTTTCAAAAAAAGTATTTCCACCAATGCCATCAGCGCTACCATCACCATTAATACCTTCATCATCGGCGTAAGGAGTACTTGTATCAAACTATCGACATCCATCCTGATATTATTATCATCACTGATAAACTTATAAAATTTAAAATTTTTGGTACAGAACTGAAAACAAATATTTTAGATTTTTGGTAAATTTATTCAATAAAATAAATTCCATTTACTGCTATGATTTGTCTCCAACTACTTTTTAAATTAAATGTTCAGTTTTCCAGAAGTCCTTGAATTTTCTGCACAAATGCTCTGAAGGTCGAATTTACAGTATCAGGGTCTCGGAGGTTGGAACATTCGTAAATAATTGTCTAGACTTATGTAAAAGCGTAAATCAGTAGGCGACAGATAAAAAAGTAAGGAGGATGGGGTAGTAGCACTGGGTAATTATTATCGATGCATTTCCTTAATTTCCCTTCAATATGACACCACTGTGATTGTTTTATTCGTATTAAACAAAGTAGTTGCAACTTCTCAAACCGTTGAAGAATGTTTACAGGAGGCAGCTTATGAACGGCCCATTTCTCTATTTTCTTAACCTTCCCAATTTCATTCACGTGACGACTTAATGTGGCTATGGATAGACTAAACCTTAATACTAAGTACCAACAAGGATCCGTTGTACTGAGGCTAATTTTCTAATGAAAAATATCCTTCTTGAAATTTCGAAATAGTATTCAAAATTAATTTTTTTTTTGTATTTAATACAATTGGTCTCAAATGAGGAGGAAGTCCTTAAATGAATATTAGCAAATTAATTAAATATAAATTAATACATAAATAAATAAAGAATAAATACATAAATAAACAATCAAAGAAATTACTAAATTAATAGAAAAATGAGAAGTTACAATATCTTGCGATAGCCTACTCCGCTATTAGAAGTGACCCAGACAAGACAAATAAAGTAGGTAAATTACAGGCAGCCGTCTAACTTAAAAATGGGCATCAACTAGGCTTTTAAAGAAATTGACAGTGCTTGCATACTGAATACTGATAGAGATGAGAAAGCATTCCAAAGGCGCGGAATCTGGGCAAGATTAATAGTCTTCCATTACTAGCCTTGTAAAACGAGGAAAAATTGTGTTCCTGTTTCGATGCGAATTACTAAATTTAAACATTTCTCTGAGGTAATGTGGTTCATTATTTTTTTGTAGGTTAAAGAAGAACACTAAGGCTATTTTCTTTAGGTATGTAGTAAGCTGCACCCCACCAGAAGATCGACGTAAGGCGAGACATGGTCATATCTGCGAAGTCTGAAAATGAAGCGTAAGAAATTGTTAAATGCGACCTCCATACAACACGTCCGGGGAAAATCAAACTTCCATAGACTTTTCGTCGCATGTATCCGTAACAAAAGCTTTATATATTTCACGTACTACTGCAATGGCATTTATAGCTTTTTTGAATTGAAATAAAATCCTTTGTTGGCAACATATATTCTGTACGATAGAGAAAAACAGAAATAAAGACTTATCTAGTTTCTGTAGGATAATTGCACTTTGATTGAATTTTCCTACTCTTAGATGACTGTTCACTATACGAATGACTGAAAAATCACAAATATCCTATGCAAACACAGATATAATTAATTATTGTTGATATTTTTCAAATTATTGATTTTACTGAAACAAATATTAGAAAATAAAATATCAATTTAGGACATTTCAGTAACCTTTTGTTTTCCTTACATTTAGCTATTATTACCCAATCATAGATGTCACTGTTAGTCTACTTTTAATATAAGTGAAGCAAATTTTGCCCAATTTCAAATGTGGATGAAATTGAAGGGAAATCAACTTAATTTAAGATGACAGCTTGGAAATTTAGTACCATTTCAGTAAATGTGGAATATTATGTCTATCACAGTATTACAGAAATTGAAAATTTTCCCAAAATGCTGCATTTGCTGACGTAATATCATTCGAAAAAATCTTTACAAATCGTATTTAATATCATGAAATTTGTGTTTTGTTTTTTGTAAATAATTTCATAACAAACTTTCACAAATTTCTTGATATGATAAAACTATAACTGGTGGCCTGCAGTTTTTCAAACAAATATTTTCTTTTATTGACATCATCTACAGCAGAAAAACGTAACATTTCCAACTCAAAATTTATTCCAGAATCGAACGATAATACCCACATGGCATTCGTGTTTTTTTGTTTTTGTTTTTTTATTTCATTTGAGAAGCCAAACGAACTCACTTCAACAAAGTTCCCAGAATTTCTTTTTCCTCTTTTGAATCATTCCCCGATCAATGATCAAAAAGCAAATTAAAAATTCTCAGTCTATGTCTCCGATGGGATTAATAAAAGTTGCTTGACTGAAGGCAGACGATACCCCCATCGAACAAATGAGCTTTCATCCGTCTTTTATGATTACTGGCTAGGAGGAAACGTAAAATGACATATTTTCAATATTCTCTATGGATGGAAACATGACTGTTAATTACTATGGAAAAGAAAGGAAAAACAGTTTTCATATTTGTCACATAATTCAATCATAACTTTTAGTATTGATACTTACACATAAATGATTGTTTTTTATAAAGGTCTTTGCATGGATATTGTATTGTATGAACCATGGAGTTGCTAGGTGGAGCCAAACAACCTTACTTGATATGGACATAATTACCAATTTTCCTAGAAATTTTTCAAATGATAGCTTTAATTTTAATAACATGGTTTATTACCTAGGCAGTAATATTCTGACATATTGAAAACGAGAAGTTTAGTATTATTTGTTGTTTGTGATAACTTTCCACAAATTACGTAATTTTTTTTTGCGATAATGTATAATTTATTCCTATATAACAACTTTACGTCACGGCTCATATGTAACATAACTTGCCGTATGTTTACCCTTGCTTTGGGATGTCACACTGTGGAGTTAAGTCCTGTTGAGTGAAGGTCCTGAAAGTGACAGGGGTTTCGAACTGTGCAACAATATAGGTGTATACTTAGAAGTATGAACACATTTATGCACAGTCCAAGCTTTTCACTTTGATGACATGTCTCTATATGATACGTTGGTTATGCATAAAAGTAAGTAGATATGGGAGAAAATACAAACGATATAATTTGGCAAAAAATATGATTTTGTTTGGTTAAGAATTTTAATGGAGTTTTATGATTCTCTTTGCCAAATCTTTGCCACGAGCTATATTCAAGAAGGAAGACAATAAACATTAGATTGGATGTTGAAGGATAACTTGCATAATAGTGTAACATATTTCAATCAAATACGGCTGCAGGCTGCATTTTGTATACGTAGCTCGAAATCTATTTTAACATGTCATTTAGCGACTTCATTTATTTGACTTGCAATAGACAGACGACATTAGCTGCGGTGTTTTTTTTTTTTTTTTTTTTTTTTATTAATATGTCAAGCCTTATATTATGCGCGGATTAAATCAAGTCAGGAAGTTAGTAGAGCTAAGGATTCGAGGATATAACTTTAGATGAGTTCCAGATGTCGTCTAGCCTTATGTTTTGGTAGATTTTAAGTTCGTGGAAAAACAGAAAAAAATGGCAAACTATTTCATAATTTCGGATAATAAATTACCGCGATATTTTACTGCATGGTCGAAAATTATTTGAAGAGTGAAGGGTTTAGAACGCAAGTGTTGCAATGATATCATATATGTGATAAAATTAAATAATACATCAAACATGAAAGTTCGTCAATTTGGTTGCGGCGATCGTGACTAAATTCTTACCAAGTCAAGTACTCTATATAATATCCTGCTTTTAGGCATGGAATCTATCAAGTGAACTGCGGAGGTCTCAATTCTAATTTGACTATTGTTATGGTACAATATGAATGAGTACCGTTGGACGTAAAGTCCCGACTAACAGCCAAATGCGGGGCGAGAGTTGTGGGGTGGGTAACCCAAATACTTTCCGCTGTCACACCCCATATCCAAAAAGATATCGTGCCTTACAAAAACCAAAGCATCGCACCACATTCAGTTACACCACTTACCTGAACTTATTATTAGTACTGATGGTATGTGATGGAGAAAGAAGAACTTTAAGAACTTTTATTTTTAATAATTCTAAATAAAATTTATAAATGCAAGAAGAAAAAACAAACGCCTCGTCCGGGGCTTGAAACCGGGACCTTGCGCTTGCCGGGCGACTGCTTTCACCACAGAGCTAATGAGACAGATGATTTTCCCTCTTGCATTTATCAATTTGTAACTAGCCTACTAAACCACGCTTTTGCTTTTAGCTGGCATTAACCAGTAACGATGAAAGTGCACAAATAAATTGTAAATTCATTTTTATATATTTTTCCCGCTGACGGGAATCGAACCTACACTTGTTAGAATCGGTCAATGATGGTATGTACTCATGCCATTGCCCCATCCTCCCTTCGACATTACCGGCACAGGTGTACAATGTCCGTGTTGATCTAAAATATAGTGGCGGAGCCGCCTTTAAACAACCTTGATCCTGTGAGTGCTCCGAGAGAGTGACGAATGTTTAATCACCGTTTGATTTACAACAAACAGCCTAGCTTTTTTAGTTTGTACTACTGGTTCACTCCTTTTTATTACGTAATCAAAATGAAATTTCTTTTCTGACTATTGGTATTCTTCAATAAAATGCTCGGGAATCATAACCCGTTAATACATAATAAAAATACTGTTTTCTTTTTAACAAATAAGTTTTAAATAAAATGACCGTTGGCATTCTCTAGTAAAATTATCACAAATCATAATGTTCAACCTATGATTGCATTATTTAAGACTAATTATAGGCAACGTTATAGAATCAGTAAGGGGAAAAAAATTCAGCTTGAGCTTACATTTTGTCCGATCCCTCGAAGGACCTCCATGAAAGCTGACGTGACATTCTAAATTATTTAAAAATAAGGTGCACCGTAAAATCTTTACCGGTTTTTCTAACAGATGTCGCCAACTGACAGTATGGAATAAAATGATTTGACATATATGTCATTTTATTCTATTGTCATTAAGCTTTAAAGACAACAAAAGTTTCATTACGAAAATAATAGCGTCATAGTGTTATAATTTTGTGAATATGTCGAATTTCGTGCCTGAAAAAGAGCATTTCCGACATGCATTGCTTTTCTTATTTCATCAACGGAAAAAGGCCGTTGAAAGCCATCATTTGCTGATAGAAATTTACGGAGAACATGCTCCAAACACAAAAACATGTGAGACGTGGTTTAGAAAATTTAAAAGTGGTAATTTTGATTTAAAAGACAGTGAACGTTCGGGAAAACCAAAAACTTTTGTGGATGCGGTATGGCAGGAGTTAGTGGGTGAAGTCTCAACACAAACTCAAAAACAATTAGGTGGCACTAGAAACGATTAGATAAAAAAGATAGAAAAACTGGGAAGATGGGTAGGTGGTGTATTATGAACTTCTAAAACCTGGTGAAACAGTTAATACTAACTACTACAAGTAATAAATAATTAATTTCAACCATGCGTTGATCGGAAAACGTCCAGAATGGGCCCGAAGACACGGTAAATGGCTTGAAGGGGACGTATTACCACATCCGCCGTACTCTTCAGACCTGGCCCCATCCGATTATCACCATTTCTCAACAATAGGATACGCGCTGGCTCAGCAGCATTTTAAATATTTGAAAAAAGTCAAAAAATGGCTCGATGAATGGTTTGGCTCAAAGGACAAACGATGTTTTTGGGATGGGCATTCATAAATTGCCAAAAAGATGGACAAAGTGTGTAGAATCGAATGGCCAATACTATACATAAATAACTTTTTCCATTTTCTTAAAAATTATGTCCTTTTCTATTAAAAAAACATTTTCCTCTTTAGTCAAATTTAGTAGTCAATCCTCTAATTTTTCTTTACCTGCTATCTTCAAAAACAAATTTCAGAATTTTAGGACCCTATCAAGTGAGCACCTTTTACTGTAGTTTCAGCTTCTAAGTGCTTTCATTCGATACTATTTTGCTTCGATTCGAATCACGTCTTACTAATATTCATTCTAACTAAATTTTGTTCAAGAAAGAATTTTTGGGATATCTCCGGTATATAGCAAAAGCTAAAAAATGTTCTAATTTGTTATTTCATCACACAACCCATTAATTTTTGGTGACAAGTTTCAAGTCTTGGTTTGACTCATCAACAGGTCCCAAATAGCGAAATTGGGTGATTTGAGAAACAAACGAAAAAATGAAAAAAGAAGAAAGAAATGAAAAGTTTGAAAAAAATAGAAAAAACAAAAAAATTAATGGGTTGTGTGATGTAATAACAAATTAGAACATTTTTTAGCTTTTGCTATATACCGGAGATATCCCAAAAAATTCTTTCTTGAACAAAATTAAGTTTAACCCGGTAAAAAGTCCAAAAAGAGTAATCTTTTTATTTATTCTAACTAAAGTCCCTCAAATAAAAGCATCTTATCCTATTTCAATTAACTTCTATTATCGTGGACTTTGTCCAATTCCGGTAGTTTTGAATGTTCAAAACAAAATTTTAATTTAATTCAGTTAATATTCGTTCTGTTCTGTTTCTTCTATTATCAAAACAAAATGTCCTTCCCTTTTCATCTGGCTTGACCATATCATCACGTGATTGGTTACTTTAAATTCTTCATTTTTTTTTGTCTAAATTAATATTTTAAGTTGTTATTCTACTGGGCTTTATCCTATAGGTCCTTTGACTAAAGTCTGCAAAAGGTATTTGGTTTGCTTTCTATCCAAAATTTATACTTTAGTGAACGTTATTCAACATTTATCCTTAATCTTATGATTCACAAAAAATTATTCAATTTTTGTCATCCCTTACGTTCTTAATTACGATTATTACAAAACTTTCATCCCTTTTGACTTTATTACATTAGGCAAATTCTAAGGTTCTTTAGCCCTAACCTATTATTTAAGACATTTATTTCTATGTGCTTCAATGTCCTATCCAAATTGCTACCATAGTGGGCTTGACCCAATATTCGTTTCAATCTAATTAATTGTTCAAGACGAAAAACTTTATAAAATTGTATTTTAATTCCGCTTTCCGTCGCCAGCACCTATCATTACAATATTTTCCACGTTGTGCTCGGCCGAATTTCTTATTTATACGCTTAATTCAAAAAAAATTTCTATCTTAAATTCTTGTCTTTACATCGTTTCTTTTCGGGGCCAAAAACTTCCATCTGGTTGCCGCCGAAGTTTCTGATCTTCAATTCCAACACTAGTGATCCAGATTTTCCTCGTATTTTCTTCTTTTTGTTGCACCTTTTATTATTTCGAGCTAATATTTGTCGTTTTCTACTCTTATCGTTCACCATAGACCTTTTTCTAGTTTCCTTGCAAAAATTTTACCTGTTTTCACAAGGTTTGAATTTTTCTTACTTTAAAAGCTCTGCTTTTCTGGTTTTTCAGCTTTCGGGTAAAAAATTACTTTTTATTATACGTTTTCTCTTACTTCGATTTCGTTTTCTTAGTCGCAATATTTTCTATTATATTTTCTGCTCACTAGAAAGAACAATGTCATCTCTTCTCCCTAATCAGATCGACTAACCTTCTTCCTTATCAGAACCACAGCTCCCTCGTCCGCCAAATATCAATCGCACAGCAATTGGAAAAATGGCAGCACAGTCACAGTGTGGGCGCGACTTAATTACTTCCGTTAGATGACAGTATCACACGAATCATGTAGCACGCTGCGACCAAAACACTGTATCGAAGGCAGTGTTCTCAATAGCTTCTCCTGTATATTTGCAAGTGCACATAAAACCACCTCTTTTCTTAGAGTTTTTTTGATGTCTCTAACCACAGTGAGAAATTCTGTCTTAGTGCATTAGTTCACTTTAATGTTAAGTTTAATATGAAGAAATGAGTTACTTAGTAAAGTTTGCATTGCAAATTTAAGTCTAGGAATTTCTCCATGGACTTCATGAGAAAAGTGGTAAGCTTGAAGGGTCTGCTATGAAAACTACCCTGACATCTCTTAAATACTTAGGGATATAACATAGAGCATAATTATGTTTAGGGATTTTTAGTAAATTTATTCGACTGTCTGCTGTTATAGGGCTGGCGGATTTGTTAATTCGGATAAAGATTCTTGCCACAAGATTTACGCTTTTCAAAAATTGATGGAGGTGATATCCTTTGATCGGGATTTTAAAAGTTGGGGAAATACGAGTAAGTTTCTGATGACTGATGTTACAAGTTACATGCATTTTTTTTGCATTTTCAAGTTAGACATATGAACTTACCTATATGATGTATCGCCCACTGAAGTGATATGATACGGCAGTCACTTGCAAGATGTCACGTTACTTTCACTAGATTATTGCATGCTTTATTTTGCGCTAGTTGTTACCTATTTACTCGTTATTGTGAAAAAGCGTTAAGTATAATTACAAAAAAATCACATTAAAGTCCTAGGGCCTTTTCTGACTTATGGTCTAGTTTGAAGTAAGAAACAAGATTTTATTTTACTTTTTCTTTATAGTAACTTTATTGAGAAAAATAATATAGAAAAATACTTCAAAATAGAAAAGTATAATAAAAACGGTTTTGATGCTATGTATTCACTCTGTGCAATTTGGACATAGACATGAAATTCTACTGTGAACTTTGCATAGAAAATTATTACAATCTTGGCATTTTGAAGTATGTTTGTTTTCTGATTTTTCACAGAAACGGCATTGGCCACGTTTTGGGGATATTTTTTCTCTGGATGGTGCTTCCAGTGATTGTCCTTGGCAAGTAGATGTCGCTAGATGTTAGCTAGCAGATGCTGAAATATTAGTTGGAAGTTCCTGAGCATTTATAGAGTTCGTGGAAGTCGAACTCTTTCGACCATATGCTGCTTTACGAGCGATTCACCAGTATTTTTAAAAAATAAGCATCTTCTATAGTGTTTTGAAATATTCCACTATGAACACACACTCCTAAATAGAACGAAAGCATTGAGTAGTGATATGTCCAAGATATTAGAGAAAAAAATCATTGGCCAGCTATTTGTCTTCCTGCTAGTTTTAACAGATATTAATTTATGAATACTCCTACTATAACTGCTATAAAGGTCGAGAAAAGAGGTTATTTGGATTCGTATAAATTTTAAGAGTTTCACTCATATTGCAGTTTTTTTCTCTAGCGCTTTATGATTCCTTTTTCTTTTTTCTCAACAAATTTTGAACTCGTATCACAATCATTAAATGTATGAAATAACAACATGGAATAGAAGACGATTTTGGTGTATGGATAACACTAGAGTCTATAGCGTATATAAAATCAATGTATAGTCACTTTTCTATAATTAGCAATACAGAATAGTTTAAAGACTCGAACCAACATGCACTCATAAGAATTTCTGTTTCTGTATTTCTCCGGAGTTTTGATACATCGTCATATCGAAATTCAATTCAAATTTTATAAGCAAGCAATCAAACCAAAATAATAATTTTGTATTCCGAACGAATCAGAATCAACATCTACTTCCACTCACTGACCATTTTCAACAAGTGGCGCACAAACTAAAGAATTAATGAATTAGGTCGATTCCCAAGAATAAATGCGAAGGAATAAATCCACCAAGTGAGTCAGTATTAAAGAATCAAATTATCCTCTCTATCAATAATTTTTTTTTATTGTTGTAGACATGAACAATAGCTATAACTTTGGTCATCTGCTTGCACTTATTTGTTATAATAATGATACTGAACAGGGACATTAGTCCCAATGTTGGCATGCAATATATCCAATCCAGGATATTTCTTTGTCCAAAAAATATCTCCAATCTGATATACTCAGTTATTTTGCCCACAACTGCTTGAGCACCCTTAATTCATTCTTGAATATAATCTTAATTAACATCCCACGTACTCTTCACTTCAATATTTTATAACTCATATCAGTATTAGAATTTGTGTTCCATTTTGCTGGCACTAAGCATATTATCTTAGCCGAGAGCTATAATTGAGCTCTCCACTTTTTTTATTATTCTCGTTATCGACGGAATTGCACCCGAATATTTATTTAATATTTTGTCAAAATAAATTAGCAAGTTTTAGGAATTTCTTCAAAATAAGATGTCAGGAAGTTCGTCACAGCAACGACACCCTTATGTTAATGTTAGCCCAGCGTAGACATTAATATGGAAACCAAGAAATTTCTGAAGCAGAAATTGTGGCATCTGACTGGATATTAGGATTTAATATGTTTAGGAAACAATAGGATTGCGTTGTGTTTTGAGGCATACATTAAACTGCTATTAAATCAATATCCATTATTCGCAAAAGCACTTAGTATTTAAATCTCCTTCTATGCAGCAAAAATACATTTTTCTTTTATGTAGGATTTGTGGCACTTCATATCCATATAACTACAGACTTCAGTCCTTGAAGTTGATTTACCAAGATTTTTCATTGTTATCTTTCTCTTTTAAATTAAAAGAATCACCTTCACGTAATATTTTCTAGCATATAAAATATATTTCTTCCATTTTCCTTGCACCTGGAATACACAATTTAGAAATTGTAAACAAATAGACTGACTCTGTCTGAACTAAATTACGTATATATATATTAAAGAATTCCTTTTCTCCTTTTCTAGCACTATTATAGAAGATAGATGACACTCCCAGCGAAATGCATAATCTTGCAGCATATCTTTTTCGAGGAGTTCATTTCGTCGTAAAAGCAACTTTATATGTTCATCACTCGGCGAAGGATCTACTGATGAAAAATATTAATAGTACCTTTTTATTCATAGTAGTTTTTAGCGTAAAATAAAGTCGATAAATCGTAGATATTTCCCTCTCAAAAATAAAAATAATTAGAAATGTTAAATGTCCTTGGTTCACTCCAACTATAGACTAGATATATTAATTGCTCATCGTAACCGCGAATATTTACGCGTTTTCAAATTTTCTAATTCTGAGAGACTTATAGGATGACCGATTTCTTTAGTTCAAAATTAATACTAACCTGGAGAAATGTTCAGGACATATATGTTGACAGCATTATGAATAATAATCTCTGAAATATGACCCAAATTCTTCCAATATCCACATACCAGTACCCATATTAGAAAAAAGTTTCCGCGTGCGATTTTAATGTACTAATTGATTTGATTCACTTTAAGTTTATAAAATTAATCCTCACCATAATTTATCTACCTAACAGAAATTTATTTGCATGAATTTCGTTTCAATTCTGGAAGGGTTTAAAATTAATATTTTATAACTGACCCACTCTGATACATCACATAAATCAACATTTGTGGAATCATTTACTTTGTACTTGTAAACTGAAAAAGCATCGGTTCTAAAATTGACCCTTGTGGTACTTCGAAATTTATTAGAAAAATATTAGCACGAGCTAAAAACTATTTTTTTTTTAAGATAACAGAGTAAGTTGTACGAATTAACAAAATTCATAATCAATTTCTCATAGGATTTATGTTCAATACAAATTTATGCAGAGGGAATCACATCAATCATACCGGTTCGAAAATTTCATGGACTGTTTAAGAAGTATTATCGTATGTAAACAGTTTCTTATGTAACGAAATAAATGTGTCACAAGCAATAAAAAAAAATATGTAAAAAATATTTTAATTATAAGAACACAGGATTCTCAATCATGTGCTAAAGGACTAGGCGAAAAAATTGTTTGGTCTGAACTTCTTCACTCCAAAATCCTTTGGGAGCGGCTTATTAGTGATTTCTTGTTCAATTTCTTATACTAAGAAACAAGATAAATAACAAGGACAATAAAATCAACAAAATTTTCAAGTACACTTCACAGCAGTGTTGCCACCTTAGCTAAAATCGTAGCAAATATCTACAGGCATACCTCCCTAATATTTAGGCTACGCTAGAGAATTTTTGAATCCGTGACCAAAATATCTTCAATAATTTTATTTATTTTAATTCACAACACTGTATAGGTGTAAGGTGTATCATTATTTATCCTGACTGAACCCACTAGCTTGAAAAATGTCGACCCTATTGAAATATTTATACCGATAAAGTATGAAAAATAATTTTCTTAACCTGGGGGGTTACACAAGATAGTACAGCTTGCATCCAACTTGTACTACCATACTACTTGCACGTGTAATCCCTATTGCCTTGCAGGCAGATCAGCTTTAAGCGAATTTGCATGATAAAATTTAATCGTAGCTGAGATGATAGTAATTTGACATTATACAGTTTTCAAGATGGCGGAAAAGAAATACTTGAGAGAAATTGATAAATTTATGCTGGGAAAAAGTGATTTTCTGGGATCATTTGCATTACATCAGTCACCAACAACCTTCTCTTAACTTTTTCTTGGGTTTTTATCATTCTGCTACTTCTTTTATTGCTATAATTTTCCAATATACGCATGACTGTACGCCTCAATGTCATTTTTTAAATGAACTTGCATGCAAGATGATAAGACATCAACCGAACTGCCTTCTGTTGTCAAGTTTAGATTCGCGGGAAAAACAAATGTTAAGTTATATTTATGTCAGATTTGAAGTTTTCTATAATTTTTTCACATGCTGGCTGCTCAAACCATTTTCAGACTATGCTAAAAAGCTATACTACGGTGGTGTTTGATAAGTCAGGATCCTTGATAATAGATGGCACTCAAATCGCATGAATATCTTTATTTTTGATATTTTCCATGTTATTTACGTAGATATACCTAAAATTCTTGTTTCTTTGCTATAATGGAAAAAGTGGTTTCCGTATTAGTACTACAATTGTGCGAAAAACCCATTAAGAAAATTGGAAAATAAAACTGAAACAGTATTATGGGGATTCCGCTCTGTTAAAAATGGTTCACAAACAGTTCACTGAACTTCGTTGTGATCCTACAATAAGCACGCGAGACAGCCAAAAATTACAATCATCTAAAATTAGCGAGTTTTTTATATACTGCATAAATATTTCGATATAAAAAAGCAGTCGCGGTAAAATGGTTGCAGCGTTTGCGTCAAAGTTCACCAAAAACCTAATCGCGTAATTCTTTCTAAGCAGTGTTCGGATAAGTTGAAGAATAATGAAAATATTGAATTTTTCCATACTAACCTACTTCTAAGAAAATAAAAACAGTTCTATTGGTCGGAATGGTCATGCCCACAATTTTATGGGGTTAGCATGGAATAATCTTCATCCAAAACCTGAAGAACGATTATGTAACGATATTATGCACCTTTGTTGGATTGATTTTATCCTGAGTTATAAAAGAAATTTCTCTTTCATCATGACAATGCACTAGCACACACTTCTAAAAATGCCAAAAGCTATCGAATAACCTTCGAACTGTTCTCAAATCCAGTTTATTCTTAAAATAGAATTTTTATAGGTAGAAAAAATATTCTATCATATCAGAGTCACTGATTTATCAAACACTAACGTATTCTGTGTCTCCTTTCGGTGTATCTTATTTATACACATATTTGTTATTTATACTCTTGTATAATATTAATATAAAGTTAACTAAAAAATCTTTATTCATTTTTTATTGTAATTAAAACACGTAAAATAAATTATAGTCCCTAACACAACAAGATCTGAAATTTCGGTCTACCAAATATCACTTTATCTACTTTGTCCAGATGATGAGTTTCCTTCATGTACACCTAAAAAAAAAAAAACGATATTTTTGTTATTAGTTTATTATTGATTTCTAAGTTCTTACTTCTATAAATATTCAATTGAATTTATAACCACGATCAATATTTAGTCTAGAGGGTTTTACACGAAGACACAATTTTCACTAAAAGCACCAAACACCATCTGGTTATTATATTTAATTGTGAAGAAGAATATTTCTTCAAAAATCAAATAACCAGACAAAAGAATGGTCATAGTGATGATGATCATCCAAAATTTATTAATATTTTACTACCCGTTATAAGTAATAGTCTGATATATTTATTTATCAACGTCCTTTTAAGATCGTCCATTCTTTCTGTTTGGAAACTCCCCAAAATTATACCAATCCCCAAAAGGTCTTGCAACTCTCCTGAGTATCGTTCTATCCACATATTATCCTTCTTGTCGAAGATTTTTGAAAAAATCTGCATAGTTGCATGATCGGCTTTTTAAACAGTAGAAACGAAACTTTGTGTGCAATCTACAATCTATCTGCCCTACAGCATTGCTAAAAATCAACCAGAACTTCCCTTACTTTGCTCGTTCTTCTACATTTTTCAAAAGATTTTAATAAGGCTGACCACAGACTTCTGTTAAATAAACTGCGTATAATATTTAATTTCTCCTATCTTGGCTGCGAGCGTTTTGGGTCATTCCTAACCAGACAAGTATAAATAATGTTTTGTGCCAATACTTCCTCTGATTTTCTACCCCTTTGTTAGTGGAGTGCCTCAAGAGTCTATTCTCGACCCAGTATTATTTTCCATTTTTATTAACGACCTTCCTTTATTCTGCATGTCTGTAATTCTCACATGTATGCAGATAACGTTCAACTCTATATATCTACACCTTTAGGACTTATAGAGAATTCTGTATATAAAATGAATGAAGAAATTACAAGAGTCTCCAAATGGACTATTGATAATTCGCTCCTCTTAAATGCTGCCAAACCTGATGCTATAATTGTATACAAAACTCAGTCAGATGCTTCCACTTTTTGTAATGTAATGCTTAATAATACTGCCGTTCCATACAGCAAACTTGCAAAGAATTTCGGGATAACTGTTAATACTCTAGACTGGTCCGATCACATTAACAGTGTCATAGGCAAGGTGTATGGAGCTCTACGCAAATTATCTAAATCTGCAGCGGAAATCATTACTAGTCCCCATATTAACTTACGGCTGTGAGGTGTTTTGCAAATTAGATTCCCACTCCTTGCGTAAGATTAATGTAGCATTTAACTCTGCCACACGTTATGCTTTTGGTCTAGTGCATTTCAGTCATATCAATGCGTATTCCACATCTATTCTGGGCTCTAAATTGGAATCTTACCTTAAATTTTGAACTGTAATGTTTCTTCGCAATTTAATTTTAACCAAACAGCCAAATTACATTTACAGTAAATTGACCTTTGCTCAATCTGCGAGAGCATTTTCTTTGTCTATGCTAGGGCTCTGCTCGCACACTAGTGAGAACCATTTCTTCATCTAGTCCACCAGGGTGTGGAGTTCTCTTCCAAATCATCTAAGGAGAAGCATTTATTTGCATATTTGCGATCTATCTAGTAGTTTTACGTACTTTTTTTTAAATATTTTCTACTATTTACAGTAACTACTTACTACTAAGGTATTATGTCTAAAAATTTTAGTTAATAAGCTTGTATTGAGGCATTAGGGTTTTGTTAGTGTAATTTAGTATAAGTGATTATACACATTATGAATATTATAACTTTTTTAGAAATTTAGTTTAATTGTATGATATTATATTATTAGGATAGCCTACACTTACTTGTAAGATCTAAATCTTACTAATGTCGTTATAACAATTTATTCAAAGCAACATAACACATTCATCCACTCATTCCTTCAATTGCTATCAACTGTCTGCATTCTTTCGTGCAGAGTTAGTGCACTTACTTTCAAATTTTAAAAACAAAACACAAGTGCTTTACCAAAACGATTCTTCCATTCTTTACATCTCCGCCAAAAAGTCTCAACCCAAGTTCAATTCTAATTAAATGCTCATTGAAATTTTTACATCTATTTCGGACAAATACGTTTTCATAAAAAGAATACCCAGCTTCTATCCTTCATAAAATTTACAAAAAAAAAAAACTTAAAGCCCTAAATCCTTGAATATGTCACCCATGCCAAATAATTAATACCAAAAATTGTATAACTAATCAACTTCTTCCGGATGCTCAATTGGGTTCTCTTGTGGGATTACAGTATGTAATGAAACCCCACGCACTACTCCCAATAGAGAATGTTCCACAAGGACATTCTACTTCTTCAGAAAGATGTGAGTATGTTGGCTCCGCAGTTTTCTTTCCTTCAAAATTTATTTCCATTCATAATTCTTGCATCCCCCCTACCCATTTATGTATATTTCTGCAAAGGGTAAAACTTCACTCTGTGAGCTATAAAAAGGAGGTAGGCAGTACAAAATGGAGCTGAACATGACGAGCCGGGAAGCTGCTGCAACCAAGTCGAAAGAAAAAAAAAGTAAAAAAAAAAAAACCTAAAACGAACCAATAATCCAGCACCCGCCACTGTTTATGCAATCGAACGTATAGGGTAGTAGAAAGGATACACATATAACCTACACCCCAAGATCGACCGACCACTGCTACTACCCTTAAAGTATTATACACGCGACGACGAAAATTCACAATAACGCATACACTTACAATTGCTCGCATTGGGCCAAAAACTATAGCGCGTGCATTTACACTACCCGGTACCACCCGGTACGTTATATGCAAGAGCGGTGCACACTTGAGACTCTATCCACAGATTGTGAAAAGCACACAGAGGGTGAAATACGCGCAATCTAGAAGAGGGTTAAAAATCACCACCCTCCGCACACATACAGATCAGAGGCGTAGAAGATATTTTTTAAATGGGGCTTCTAATGCAATTTACTCGGCAGCGGGTGGTGTTTGTTTATAGCCCTAAAGGTGACTAGCGTAGAAACGCATATAACTGTGGCATTCTATTCTACACGTCAGAGGATGCACGTTAGTAATGGCAGCCACGATAGTAGGAAGGCGGTGGCGAGGGTGATATTTTGTGTAATGCATTTGCGGCGCAGTGGGAGCGGGCGATATATTGATGGGGTATAAGCCAGCCAGCTGGTTGAACTACAGCAGCATATAGCCATGGCTGTCAGTGGCAGTAGCATCGGCAGCAGCAGCAGCATTAGCAGCAGAACCAGAAACAACAACAACAACGTTGCATTTAGAAGGGAAAAAATTTTGTTTTTGTATTTTATAAAGTGCAAGGGGTTGCTCTAAAGCCACACCCCTGAAGAACTGTGATTGGTTGTCCTTCGCCTAGCACTAGCCTGTAGTTTTGTACTTGAAGGGAGACCGTCATCACCGTATGCAACCTAACTACCCTTATAGTGCGCGCACCCATACTCTTGCTATTCCTCGATTTATACAGAGCTAGATGCTGTGCTGGCACGCTGCTGCTGTAGCGTAGGTCCGAGTGGTAAGCATAATCATCGTAATACTGCACGTCGACGCACCTATACAGGCACACACGAACGCACCATCAATAACACCCCTCAGCAGCTAGGGGTGAAATGCACTTCTTTTGCTTCGACTCAAGGTGGAACTGGAGGAAGCTTATCGCATCAATGGACGAGCGATTATGCGGCGATGTGGGTGCACATTGGCGGCACTGCACGGGGTATAGCTTGTTTGTGTGGCCCTCGCTTCTATTGCTATGCTACCCTTTGATATGCCCTTTCAAAGTCATTTCCCGTTTTGTTTTTGTACATTCTAGGTACATATACGCGCCTGCCAGGCAACCGTGGTGGCTGCTGATGGTACTGCTGCTGCTGCTGCTGCTGCAGAAATAGATGTGCATTGTTACCGCTATAGAGCTGGCCTGGCCTGCCTAGTGCTTTGTTGCCTGGTGGATGGTAGCGGCCTGCCTATCACAGCGATCACCCTTCGATTTGCCAATGTATTGATTTTCTATTCAGCCTTTGTTTTTCCTATGCCGGGACTGCGTGGTGCATGTGACTTTGACCAGTGACGTGGCTGCTGGTTGGTGGTGGTAATAGTCCTATTTGCTGCCTGTTTTGCCTCGTTGTTGCACCAGCCCCTGCCAACCAAATGAACGAATCGGACAGCCAAAAGGGCTTCAAAATGGCCAAAATAAATTAAAAACCCACAAAACAAGGATAAAAGGATCCAAGGGATGGACATGTGGGTGTACGCGTAGTCGGAATTAACACCATCATATAGAGAATGTGGGATGCAAAAAGCTTCAGGACCAAGGATGCAGAGGATGCACCAAACTGAGTGATGATGGCGCGGTGATACGAGGAGACACAGGGTAGACGGCATATCCTTTGTTTGTGTACTTTCTTCTGAAACTGGGGTAAAGTCTTAGAAAGGATATTCGAAGGGCACTCAAACTTTTCTTCTTCGCCTTAAATTTTGAGACTGTGACTTAGGATACAAAAAAAAAAACAAACAACCATCTGCACAGAAATTTCACCCGCTAATCCTTCCTTACTGATAGATGGATAAGAGAAAATCCCATCCAGCCCGAACGTCATTTTACCCTGCTCGTTGCACTTTTTTTCTTGTTTTCATTTGATTAGGGCCAATTTTTCATTGGGGAAAATGTTCAAACCGAACGAATTGTGTTATATAGGTGGAGGTAGGGTGAGGAAGGAACAAACAAAGGATTTCAGTGTTGAGATGGATAGGAGGCTGCTGCTGTTGGTGTTGCTGATGCTGCTGCTGCTGCCTCCTGTCTATGTAAGGGGGATGAAAATCGAGGGAACATAGAGCACAGCAAGGCAAACCAAAGCGAAAAAAAAAAATAATAATAAAAAAATTGGGGGCTATGTGGAATGCTGCGAACTCATGCACTGTGCAATTTTCACGAATGGTTGCAAGTATCGGTCCAACAATGGCCGCGCGCATTCTGAACGCCTGTTTTGGGATTTTTCTTTTTTTTTCTTGTTATTTTGATCTTTTATGATGGTTTCAAGTTGGTGGTGCATGAAAAATTGGTGAGTGAGACGAACTATGGGAGTTGAAAAAGTTCAGTTTGTTTTTTGTCGACCTTTCTCTTTGCATTTTAAAATCGAACTTCAGATACACTTTGATGAAGACGATTCGTTTCATTATGCCATTCTCTATGTGGCGTTATTACATCGGACATGCAGAATGACCAATCATAACAGAGAATCATTTAGAAATTATTCATTAAGTCTAATGGAAGTACTCCTCATAAATGTCCTTATAAATCCATTCAGTCCTTGGACATTAGTTAAATGTAGTTCTTTTTCATAGTTGTGTTGTTGTTTTTGTGATTCCTTTGATGCTTTTTACCAATATTCTAGGTATGATTGGAAGTACATACATAAAGATGTATGATTTGAATAGTGCAGTCGACCACTGCTTTATATTCAATATTTTGTTCGTTCTATAAAAATTTTGAGGACACTATCGATTTCTTATTTAACACTGTGTGGGTTGGGTTTCGTATACTTGAGGAGCTATCTATGTACGTTTCTCTATGTCTGATATGAAGGATTTCTTTCCGACACAGTCTTGGATTAGTTTATTAGGTTGAGTTCGAGGTTAATTCTGAATATACACTATGCAATAGTAAAATTTCAATAATTTTTACGTGTTCTTTAAAAGTAACCTACATACCTACCTAATAAATTATCTAACAAATAAAGACTGTGGGAGATTTAAATTAATTTCCTTCTTGAAAATTTATTTTTAGTAATAAAATTATGAAATATTTTGGAGATAGAATTGTCGATTTCATGGAGGCTGGGATGGGTTAAGTCAGGTTAGGTTACGTTCTATAGTACTATATGATGGTGCTAGAACTAGGCGCAGTTTTTTATAAATTCAACGAGTTAATTAATTCTCACGAAAGGATGTGCCAGGCCGTTTCAATGGCATAACAAATGTTTTCGATTTTTAGTTTGTCCATGCTACTTTTACAAAAATTGTTGTGAGAAACACATAAGCTTTTTAAATGCTTTATAAAAGGAAAGTATTCGACTTTAAGAGCGGTATTATTTCAAACATCACAACGGGATCTTTTTACTAATACAGAGGACTAACTTTCAACAAATTTTCTCTCCTAACTTAATCCATAGATTTTTTAACCGATCTGTTCACTTCAGGATGGACTATGTAATATGCTTCTATTAATTCTAGCTTGTCTAATGTTACATCGCTTTTATTATTAAGACCCTTTCGATATCTGCACGTATGCATATTTGCGAGAAAAATTATCAAAGAACATGTTAGATGGAGAATACAGCATATATATATTGTACACACTGTATTAAATATAACAATTATTGATCATAAGCACGGTCTTATCAATGTCACAGGTATATGAGTTTTCTCTCCTAGACTTCTGTTTGGTGTTCCATTGATGCTAATTTTCTAAATGCGAATAAGATTAGCCAATTTTCCTAGTAAGTTATATTTGCACATCATCAGATGATCTGAGACGTCTATAATAACATTTGGGAGATTATTTGAATAAAGGAAGAAAAATAGGGGACCAAGTTCGGATCCTTGGGGTATGCCATAGAAGAGAAATATCTTCCCCGAGATAACATTATTTATTTTTCAAAATTGGCATCCAATTAGAAAAGGCTATTGATGAGGAGAAAAGAAATTTAGCTAGCAATTTAGAGTGATCTATGAAGTCGAACGCTTTACATAAATTAAGTCAGTAGTTTAGCAGCTTTATGTATTTCTTTTAATAGATTGCATGTATGTGTTTGATTGTGGTGATGAATCATAATGAAACTGTGAAATTTAGCAGATTAATTATATTGCATTTTTGTTAAGAATTTATAGATACTAATTAGGCAGTTGTCTTTAGGGCAACGAGATTGCGGACTGCCTTGGAAAGGAAAGAACCAAGTTTATATTTATTGGTTTGTGTTTTTGGATACCCAAAAAGTCACCTCTTCGGTCAGATCAGGCTTTGAGAGGACAGAACTGAACAGGCACACTGGAAAAATACCCTAGAACTGAGACAAGCGAAGAAATTTGTAGAATATTCACCACAGAGGACAAAAGCACTCCTCATACTCAGGAGAAAGGAATTAAGGGGTTAAACCACTGTAATAGCCTTAGAAATAGCGTTTTTTGGAAAAAAATATTTATGTATGCAAAGGTAATAGAATAATAATATTCATGGAAGTTATTAAGCATATATTTAAGTATACAAGAAAAAAAATTATTAAAAAGAAAATATTAGTAAATGGTGACACCAGAGCCATTCTCACGAGGATTCTCGAATTTAAAGCACTCTACGGCACGCAGTGTTGCTGGTGCAATTTTGTGAAAAAAAAAGAGAAAAAAATCACTTAGTCTACATGCTCATAGCTAGTGAAGTACGTAGGGGATTTTGAAAATATTCATTTTTGTATGATTGTCGGGTATTTAAATGAAATCTTTCAATTTTCGACACAAAAAGATGTAATCATTTGTTAATAAATAATGTCTAAAAGGACGTATCGAAAATCCTGTAGGTATTTCACTTCAAAATGTTATTTTAAAGATATTGTTAAAAATTCAAATGAAAGGAATGAAAATTGTTGGAGTTATGTTGCGTGCCGTTTTGAAAAATCATGTTTCGAGAAAAACAAGTTTAAAGTTTTGAAATGAGTTATTGACATGAAAAATTGGACTGTTTAAATTTTACATGTACTGACGCTAAACTAACGTACTTTTCTTGGAAATGATTTTAACTGAACATAAACACTTCCTAACAATATATGTTACTGTGTTAACGTCAGTAAGGTAAGAAAGCACGTTTTCAGTAGGGTTTATTTGATGCAGGTAGTCATTTCGGAGCAGACCGACGGGCTCGGGGAGGAGCCTAAAATTTCAATGATGAAAATTCCTTTCAGATATAAAGTTTTATGGCTCATATTCTAGAAGGTTCAACGCATCTTTTAAGCCAATAAAAAAAAATGATTTTCTGAAAAATTTACAGTCGTGTTACTCCTTAAGGCTAATAACTAGAGTATTTACTGGGCAGTGCCCACTTTGATTTTATCTTAAATAGATGGGTAAGGAAGGACGATGATGAGACTTGTCTCTTCTGTATGGAAGACGATGAAACTACTGAAGATGTTCTGTGTGACTGTGAAGCTCTTTGCCACATAAGGCTAAAACATCTAGGAAAGGCATTCCGACTGCCTGAAGATGTCGCAAAGATAGCCCCTAGAAAGTCAAAGGCTTTATAAATGACCTTAAGTTCGGATTGGAACCCTAAGTCATTTAGGAGTAATGTCACAATGGTGACTAGATGAGAGACGGGAACTCTGTCGGCATCCCCCACAGATATAATAATAAATAGTAATAGGCAGTTGTCTTAAGCTGGATTTTTTTTTATTGAAATCAAGCGTGTAACTTTTGTATAAGACGATTGTTTTTGTAAAAATAATATTCAGTTTTGTATAAACTTCATAAGTTGACCTTCAATATCTCTTATTCCAACTTTAGAATATTTCGTACCATCCAAGTGGGATATATTGGCATTTCAAGTGTCTACGTGTCTACGACAGAAACAGAAGGTAAACTTAGGTATCTTGTCTGCCTTTTATTACCAAGTTAGCATTTCATATAAATTCGACCATAAAAAGAGAAATATTACATATAACAAAATTAATTTTATGACAAAAACAAAACTATTTTTATATTAAGGTAAGTGAATAGAACATGCCCACCCTAAGGGATTTTGTTTTTTTAACAAGATAATGAAGATATAAGAAAGGGTAATTATATGTCATAATAAAGTACAACAGTTTTGGACCAAAAAAAAAAAAAAATAATAATAATTGTCACGGAAAATTATTTTGAAATATATTTTACCTAATTTTGAAAAGAATGTGTAAATGGCCATATTGCCGCCAACACGGTATTGCTAATATGGCCATAATATGAAAAGGGTTGAAATTATAAAAAAAATGATCTCTTGCAAGTGAAATATTTATTTTGAATATAAGTAGTACATTAGGTAAGAATAAGAATAAGAATAGGAGCATAACGTGCTAGCAATATGCCCATGGGATATTGCCAACTCCGCATGGTGGGCATATTGTTGTATATCAAGTACAATTCAAGTAAGGCTTTATTTTTATCTAATATTTTACAGCAAATCAATATTTTTTTCCACAATCTAAGCTTCAATACGGATGTATTTAATACAAGACATTGCAGGACAATAACACTTTTTTTTCTTACTTTTTTAATAAGATACTTAACCCGTAAATATTAGGACCACGTCTTAAAAAAACAATTTTCGCTGACACTACTCGCTTTGCGTCACCTACTAACCCGATTTACAATTCATGTATTACAGCGGCCTAATGGTAACCTATGCGTATGACATTTTCCGTCATCTTTCGTGAAATAACCAAATTACGGCCAGTAGGAATATTGCCAACATGCGCATAATCACATACCTTTATAAGTTTCATAAATTACAATTCTTTATCAATTCATTGCAATTGAACTACAAATTCTTCAAAAATATAAATGCTGTTGCTATCGGGCTGAAACTGTTCCTATTACTGTTAGAAATGTTTCTCAAGTCATAAAATTTAAGTTTAGATCGGGACTATTACGCTCTTCATAATTTTCCTGCTTATACTAACATTATATGGAGCAGTATTGCAGTTTGTAATCGCTCGACTTTTATACTCCATTTTTATACGGCATTTACTATTTTAACATTATTTTGTGTTTTTTTTTTTCAAATAAAAGCGGTAAGGTATACTTCTTCTTTTAACTACTGTTAATTTTCAAAATGTTCTTGCATTTTTTCGGATTTTGTTTAATTTATATCTAACATTATGTGATTATAAATATTAGAGAACATTGAGGTATTTTGGATATTTGCTTAGTGCGAGTAAAGTGTTGACTATAATTTCAGGATGTGGCATCTTCTACGTTCAGAAATAGGTTACAAAATTTTTTGCGAAATATACACGTTACTGACAGCAATTATCTTCCTCCAAATGATAAATTCATCAAAGTTCGTTCCCTTTGCAATCTCTTAAGCGAATGATGGGTAAAATATAATCCCGGCGATACACACTCTATATTACGGAAAACATGACACAAAATAGCACATCCATGGAAATCCGATTAAATTAATTCGATAATAAATACTGGTCTATTTGCGATTGTCCCGGCTGCATACTCTATGGAGAGCTTTATTAAGAAGTAAGCACTGGAAATACCCATCCAGACCTCGATGTCGGTACTTCTGTCAAGTTAGATCTCATATCAAAGCGGGCACCAGGTATTTCTAGTTTCTATATGGTTAATTTTTTTTACGTCTTTGCCACTCTTAGATGAAATAAAGAAATTGGTCCACGATCTGACAGGAACTTTATTCCCAGTTTCAAGAAATAGCTTTTTCTCGGTCACCTCAAATGCTGTTGGTCTTGATAACATAAGCCTTAAATTTATTAAACTTTTATTGCCTATAATTCTACCTAATTTGACCTAGATATTTAACACCATAATATTTACTACTGTATACCCTGAATCTTGGAAACTGCCCAAGATTATCCCATCTCTAAAACAGAATCCCCAGCAGTACCGACCCATTTCCATTTTATCTTTTCTTATCCAAGGTCTTTGAGCGATACTTTAGTATATTGACTCAAATAATCTACTGTCCAATTTACAATTTGTTTTTACATCTAAACACAGTTGACAACAGCCCTACTAAAGATATCCCGATGATATTCGCTTGTCTGTGGATTCTGGTATGATAACTATTCTTTCTCTTTTATATTTCTCCAAAGCTTTTGATAAAGTTAATCACTCAGTCACTACACTACAAGATTCAAAAATTGTTTGATTTCTCTAGTGGTGCTTGCAAGTTTATTTGGTAATATTTGGAAGACTTCCAACAAAAGGTCCGCTGTGGTGAGTATTCCTCTGAATTTTTGCCTTTCTGTAATGGTGTTCCGCAGAGGTCAATCCTTGAGCCTTTGATATTTTCTGTACTCATAAGTGATATTTCTTCAGTAATTTTGAATTGTAAATTTCACTTGTATGCTGATTTTTGCCAGCTATATATTGCATGACCGCGTAGATTGATGGGGGATGCTGTATGAAGACTGAATAACGACTTTGGATCAATATCCTTGTGGGCACTATAAAATAAGCATCTTCTAAATCTAAGACAATTTCTTTGTACAGAATAAATCAGGACATCACATACTTTCCCGAAGTGATATTAGATGATACTACTTACGTGATCTGACCATTTCAACAGTATGGTATGTAAGATTTACGCAACGCTATGTAACTTCCGTTGCTTCTTTCGTTACTCCTTTTACATACAAAGCTCATGTTAGTGAAACAACTTATTGCTCCTTTAATAGTGAATTGTTTTGGCAGCTGGATTCCTTGCCACAGAGAAGATTAACTGTTGCGTTCAATTCGGCTGGATGCACTTTAAAAGCGTATCTTATGTAATTCTAGGGCAATTTTATTTTTGTATAATTTAATTGTAAAAATGATGCCTAACTATCTATTTTAAAAATTACGGTTTTCTCGGCCCAGTAGAACTGTGGCGTTGAATGTGCCAAATTTTAATATTATCGTATAACTAAGCGTCAATTTTAATTCTATGCTACCATGATGTGGAATACTCTACCTATAGAGATCAGAAAGAGCGGTGGTGATGATTTCAGGGGCAAGATACCAGATTATTTTTCTAATTTTAGTAATTATCATACATTTAGGTTATTTGTTTTATTATTATTATGTAGATATAGTTACAGCGTTTTTATTCTACTTTATTTTATTATTATTTTTTTCAGTAGATTATTTTTGTTGATTTTACCTACACATATGTAGAAAGCTAGGCTTAAGCTGTGTAAATGTTGAAAATTAATAAATGAATTTGAATTATAATTTTGTAGCACAGAAATTTTGTAAAATCAAAAATATCAATTTTTCTACTATTTTTGTTAATCCTGGGTAGTGATTCTGATTTTCCTACCCTTAGGTCGAAAAAAGCCACACTCTGAAATTTGACGATTTTACTAGGAAAGTCAGAAGTTTTTTAGGTTTGAAAGTTTTAATAATTTAGTAATAATATTACTGTTATATGCCACTTACTTTATTTATGAAGACAATTAAAACACAATTTTTTATAATGTATTGAGCAGATGTATCGCTGGCAGCTGTCACATTGCGAGTTGATTTTTCTATCTTTTGATCGTGGACAGGAAGCGAGCCTTACTCTCTTACCACGAGGAGCTTCCAACTTTTCAATATTCTGGCAATTCTGTTCTTAAGCCAAGTTGGCGTTCAAAACGCTCCTCTAAATATGGTCTTAGAGGATTTAACGCTAAATTTGTTAAAAAGGCGGGTCAACTGATTCACACATTGCCTTCAGCGTGTCTTTCTTGACATACTATATTTCTGACAAAATTGATCAAAAGTGTCCACACCACCTTTAGTATAGATACTACTAGAGAGATACTATAAATTTGTACAAATTGAGGGTAGACGTACATTTTGTCATTAAAAAATACCGTAATAAATAATGTTTAATGAAAAATTTTGAGCAACCAACTATTACTATAAAACAAACTTAAAAATTTATTTTTCTGAGAAAACTTACCAACGTCAAGGAATTTTTTAATATTTTTCTGATTTTCAGTACATAAACTTTTACTAAAATCACTAATTAGTTTTCGTACGGGGAAACCATCATAGGCCTGTGCATATTCTTAATAATTTCGGCCGTATCGTACAATTTCGAAATATGTGAATGTGGAACGCTCTATCTCGACATAGACATTCTCTACCACCTCAGACCTCATGTACAGTCCCTGGACAACCTTTTTGTAATCACCAGAAAAGTTTGCCTTTTCTTGTTTAATTTGGGAAGAATTTTAAATTTAAAAAAAATGAAAACAAAAAATAAATAAAATATTTTAACCCGGCGCTAATGACACTGGGTCATATTGATCCGAGGAAATTTAATACGGTGATATTTTTTGTTAACGCTGTCTGTACAATTCGAACGATTGTGTACCTGAAGATACAGACAGCCTCTACTCGAACTACCATTGTGCCGTCGTCTGCGCAGCGAAATAGACGTGCCTCAAGTCAAAAGCCAAAAGGTTAAAAAAGAAAAATATCCAAGTTTGTTTTCAAAGGTGGTTTTGTATGTGTTATTGAGGACGCTAATAAAAGTTTGATGTATAGAGTACATTGGTATTATCGTTATTTTGCCACATATTAAAATTAAGATAACTCTTAATTTTGTGATAATTTGTCGATATAAATAATTCGAGTCATAATGACCCGGTGTCATCGTTCGCATACTTATTTTCACGTCATTTTTGACCGGGTTAAATGGAATATTTTTTGTATTTTTTTATAAGCTCAATATCTAGAAATATTTGCAAGAAACCACTTCAACAATCAAACTTGTGCAGATGTTTTTTTTTAATGATATACATTTGAGATATTTTTATTACCAATATTTGGTTGTTCGTTTTTTATTTGTAACAACTTCCTTTATTCTTTGGGGCATACTGTCAATGCATGGTTTTATGCAGGATCTTATATTTAGATCGTTCTGCCTGGCATTTTTAATATTTTCAATGAATGTTGTTTTGTTAAGGTTTTGCAAATATTTGACTTTCGAATTCAAGCTTTTCCATACGTTTTCTATAGCGTTGAGATCCGGTGAGATTCCTGGCCATGGAAGAGCTGAGCCCCTGTTCATTTTCAAGAAATTTGTTAATTTGTGCTGGTCCTGTCTCATGGTGCTTTCTACATTTTAAATTGGTGCTGGCCCGTGGCCACTTATTGGAGCCCATACCAATATAGATATTGGATTTTTGTCGTT
Source organism: Dioctria rufipes (assembly GCA_963924295.1). Taxonomy (NCBI): domain Eukaryota; kingdom Metazoa; phylum Arthropoda; class Insecta; order Diptera; family Asilidae; genus Dioctria; species Dioctria rufipes. The sequence goes on from OZ002742.1 coordinate 34,579,267, forward strand.
CTTAATAAGCAGCATTTGTTATATCTCTCTCCTGGTCTTCCCCGAATTATCAAAGGTGTTTTGGACATCGCTTTAGTGCCGCACTTAAATAAACCTGTTAAAATTGCGAAGAATAACTAATTCTCGCGGTTGCTCCTTTATTTGGGGTAGTGAATTTGTTTTTGTGATTTATCTTCAGTCAATCAGTATGCGTGAAACTTTGATGTTGTATCGCCTAAATAAGTCTAGTTTTTCGAATACTCCTTGTTAAAAGTGGTTTATTAGGTCTTCGCCTGCATGGCAGAATTTCAGCTAAAAGTCTGCGTTTAATGGTCCTCTCAGATATATCAGTACCATTCTCCAATAAAGCAGTTCGTATTGCTCTTTTTGCAAAAACAGTATTCTGTTCTACTAACGAAACAATTTTTCTGTCCATCCGTGGAGTTGTTTTGCGAATTCCATTGCGATTTTCCCTTGAGTTAAGTGAAGGGTCCACGTTTTCCTTTACAGCCTTGGCCGTCTTTAGCCAAGTAAGGGCGCTGGGCACTTTATGATATATAAGCCCCCTAACAGAAATTATTTTCTAAAATTTTTTGGAATATCAACATGAATAATATGGTTAAGTTATGTTAAGGCCATGAAACTGTTTTGTCACCAACGTGAATTATCTAATGTAAATGCGTGCATGAAGTGAGAGCAAGGTGACTTTTTGGTTCCTATTGCTAGCAGCTTTTTGGTGATAAAACTGTCACCGTTTCACGTTTCTATGAATGTGCCTTTGTTTTGGAAAATGTTGTAAAGCTACAAAAATCGTGTTTTTTTACAAATGTCGGCTACAACGATAGTGTGAGAGGAAGATATAAATAATGAAGCAATAATACAAGAAGTACAAATAAGACCACCATTATACAACAAAAATTTGAAGATAAAAATTTGGAGAGAAATATCCATGAAAGTGTTCGTAGACCTTAGAAGTATAACAAGTCTCTCTTCAGGTTTAATTGATAATCGCATATTGGTACTTTGATAAGCTTTAGCAGGTCTCAAAATCTGCGGAAGTATCAATGGAATTTTTCAGGACTGGATCGTATTCACATCAAACATTAAGTGAAATTTTCCTTTAAGCAGCCTTTTGCTTTAAATTTGAAAGACCCAATAGCCTTTTTTTCGTTGATATTTTCTGTATCATTATGAGAATTACACATATCACAGCTGTCTCCTCGATATTTATGTTGATGAATGGTGATACAAAACATGAATTTTTTGGGGTGACAGTTACCCGCTATGCCGATCGAGGGATTTTACGACAATCAGCTTATTACGGGGATGAATGAACCATTCTAAAAGGAAATTATGAATATCCAAACCACTTTCTGAGCTTCTTAAGCAGCCAGGTAGTATTTAGTGGGAAACCTTCAGGTCAAGGTCGTCTATACTTATATGTAAATCACGAATGGGAGGAGTTTAGTCTAGTAGACTAATACCCTCTAGAGACGAAAGAATAACTGAGAATTAATGTGAATTCAATAATAGGAATTTTATGTAAATTTAATATAATTAATTTATTAAGCATATAATTTATGATGACATTCCAATTGAATCAAAAAATTCTATTCGTCTATAAGTGCTGTATTTAGATAATTGAGTTCACGGCAATTCTCAATTAATGCTCCGTTGGTGTGCTGTATAATAAGGCTTCCGAAATTTAATAAGCTATGTTTGAAAACATGTTGTTTAACCTTGATATGCATTCCCACAAAAAAAAAAAAAAAACATTATAAAAGTCCAAGAAATAATTACAGAATTATATCTTTTCCTTCTTACCGTGTAATGGGAAAGTACTTCATTCATTTCAATTTTAACATTGCTTACCAAAGCGATTTTATTGGCAGACCCAAAATGGCAAAGTAATAAAAAAAACATTTTATTTTTAAGGAATTTTATATCTAAGATGCCCTACAAAGCTCATGGAGAATATTACTTACCATATTTTAATTAGTTACAATAAAAGTTGTGTTAACGACAAAAAACAAATTGACTTATCCCCTAATTACTCGTAAGAGATAAGAGCCCTTATCCTCTTAACTGGGTTAACAGAAACTGGTATTCTGCGTAAAGAATTACGAATTAAGAAATGTCAGACGTCAGTTAATCTATTAAGTTTTGTGCAGATTTTTTATTAAGAAATTTTCTATTCTAACAAACAAAAATAGCTGTCAGATATTTCTTAACATAAGAGCTCTACTCTGAAGTACACTTAAATCTTTCTATTTTCAGTAATTGAAGAGGTTATAGTCGCAGAAATTATTTTGTAATACCGAAATTTTGGATAAAAATACTATAACGTAAGTGGAGGAAGTCGTTGTACCTTGGACATAGTTGTACAACCAACTGTTATGAACTTTAACAATAATTTTAATGTAACTATTAAATAACTTTTGTCCGCGCCTTGTACCTTGGACACAATGAGAACGTGGTACCTTGGACATAATGAGAACGTGGTACATTGAACATGTCCACGGTACATCGAGATGTCCAAGGTAAAACGTGTGTACTCATTATTTTAATACATTCTTTATATATAACGTTATACTTACTTTATAGCTGAAAAATATGCCGCATAGCAAGAGTGAAGTTAAGAGGATTCCAATAGATAATGAGAAATTGATAAAATCTCTTCAAACATTAAAAAATAATACGTCAACTCTGCTGGGTATGTCAAAACTTAAAGGACAGGAATAATCAGAAGCACCCTTCGGAGACTCCGAGATCACATCTTGAAGTCTGGGAGCGAACAAAACAAATCTACGCGGAAACAATTCCACCAAGAATTCAAAGAAAACGAAGAGCTACTTTTCCTGACAAATGTACGAGAATTAGCTTATCGATATGCTAAGCAAAATGATAAAATTTATTTGCCATCATGGGATAAGCAAATTACGGCTGGTCACTTTTCGCTTCGTTTATTTAGAAAAAAATTCAGCAAAGAAATATCACTTCGCAAGTTAGAAGCTACAAGTCTGACACGGTCAACCGCTTTTAATAGAACTAATGTTGCCAAAACATTTTCGAACATCAAAACAGCATTAGAAAAAAGCTCACGCAACATATTGGCTGTAAATATATGAAACCAGTATATCAACTGTGCATATTCCACCAAAAATCTTAGCACCAAGAGGTACCAAACAGGTTGGGTCTACATATGACAAGTGCAGAAAGAGGCACAAATACTACGATCATAGCAGCAATTAATGCTGGTGTTGGTTTCATACCACCAATGTTAATATTTCTGCGCGTTAAATTTAAAGATTTTATGCTAAATGAGTCTCATGCAGGTACAATTGGTGCAAAAACTCCATCTGGATAAATAAAAAATTATTTGTACATTTTTTCAAGCATTTCTTGCAATATGCCAAACCTTTGAAGGAATCACCTTGTATCGTAATATTCGACAACCATGAAAGTCACATATCTGCTCTCTCTCTCTCTCTCATCGATATGGCAAATGAAAATGGTGTGATTTTAGTGACCTTCCACACACATACTAGCCATAAAATACATCCGCTTTATCGAGCAATATTTGTACCTATCAAAACATGCTTTATCACTGATAATGAAGTTCCAATTACCATGAACAATGATGTTATGCCTCTTGATGTCCTTACTCACTCACAAGTACAAGGAAGACATATGTGATCACCCTTCAACCTAAACTTCCAATATTACTACCCTTTCTATGATCAAACCACATCCGAAAACTGAGCCAAGAAAAAATATTCTTAAGGGAAAAGAAAAGGGAAAATCTCGTAAATTAATTGACACACCTGAGAAGAAAAGAAGAAGAAGAATTAAAAAAAGGTAAAATTGGGAAAAAAAGAAATATTAAAGTATCCAGGCTAAAGAATAGAAAAATAAAAAACGTGAAAAGTCGTGCCACAAGGACGGTCTTTTCGAACTGTAACTCTAGCATCTCTTCAGATGAATGTGATTTGCTTTACCTTCAAGACTCTTTGGACTCTAACGGGTCTTTCAGATTTCCAACTGATTTTTTTTAACCATTTCGATCCTACAACAAACTCGCTTCATAGTAATGACAGCTATAGAATTGGAGATTTTGTGATATTTATTTATGAAGACCTGATAAAACTGATTGTATGCTGTACCGCTGGTCCGATTTGTTCAGAAAATAAAACCGCCTCAAAAAATTCAAGCAAAAAGAGATATTTTTGAAATCAAAGAATTGACAAAATATTGGGAAAAATTTTTTTTAATAATTTCGTAATAGAGTCAATATTTTATGAAGAAGCTAAGTTTTTGTTCTTTTGTATTTCTGTAATTATACCTACCTATATAAAATAGTAGATATACTAATAAACAGCTGTACAAATTAGCCTTTTATTTTAAATTGTAGGTAGATAGGCATTCATCAATCAAGGAAAGATAACAGAGTTGCTGTGGAACTATATGACTAACACCCAAATATCCCTTCACCCTAAAAATGACTTATTTATCTCAAATATTTTGTTAATTATTCTACTGTTCGAGGTACAACAGAATTTGTCCAAGGTACATCCGGTAGGCTGTACCTTGGACAAAAATTCACTTTTTTTTATAATAGCAGAAAAAAAGGTCTTTAATGTACAGTGAGCTTTTGAAAAAAAAATGCGTTTTGTTACGGGATAGTGTAAGTTTTCAGTGGTATATATCAAGTAACGATAAGATCATCACAAAATTTAAAAAAAGCATAACTGGAAAAGTGGCCAAGCTACAACAGGTTTCCCTACATATTTATGTAATACGTATATATTACATGAATAATGTACAAGTTTGTGAAATATAAAATAATTATACAATATAAGCCATGCACAGAGGATATATGTGAGGAATATGAGGGCGACTTGGAGTTGTTTACTATTTCTGAGATGTATTCATAAAGATCAGAATGTAAAAAGTTTTTGCCTATAAAGTGAAATGACATAGCCTTACGATAATCTCCATTAATCCATAATGGTATCGTCACTTTAAAGTTTTGACAACAATTAATTTTTTTTGCTACAGGTTTATACGAAAACCCTGTTCAACGTAATTACGGCTGTGGAATTCTTTACCTGCGATTTAGATGATAAAATAATAATTCAATTATTATTATTAAATGCTGTGAATTTATCATACAATAATCAATAATTGTAACTTTATTAAAGACGCACACAATTAACCTCATATAAGGAACTACAGCGTAGCAAAAATATTGTAATGACATGTCTGGGCATAAATGAAGCAAAATGCTCGTGCTTCGTGCTAGGTGCGTGTGGGCTGACCCTACTGTCATCATCGCCTTTCCAAGAATTTGCTCTTTTTCTTGCATTTGTCTTTAACAGCTGGGCTCACTGAAAAGGCAGTGTTAGATTCTCCAAAACCTCTTAATCTCTTAAAATTAAAGTTTTTTGTATAGAACCCCTGAAACCCACCCCATATATACAGCGTTTCTTCAGGTGACAGCAATAAACTGTCCAGGAACTGTATATATCTTGGCATAACATACACTGATATCTCCCACATTCTCCTCAATATCTTTACTTCCATTTTTTTTTCTTAAATAAAAATGTGCGCTACATCATACTGCATATAACAAGCCGTGGATGTATTATAAATATGTCTAACAATTGAAGTTGAAGTACCAATAACTCTTACACCATTCACACCTGGTTTATGTTGTACTCACAAAAAAAAAAAAAAAAACAAAAAAAAAGTCTGAAATTTTCCATCTCGTAAAGGTCAACCAACAGTAGTCTAATGTCACCTTGCTTGTCTCTCTCTTATATTAATAAATTGCTTGAAATATTCCGTTTAATTACATATTGCTACCGTCCATTACACAAAACTAATTACTCAAAAACTACTAACATTATTTGCCTATTCTCGACACGAATCAGATTTATAAATTGTCCACATTAATTCAATGTAAATGCATGAAAGACATCAACTGTGACAATAGAAGCGTCTAATAAGTGGTCGAGGATGATAAATGTTGGCCACCCCTCATTAGATTTCTTTATATCCATCAAACAATAAATTTTCATCGCGCCATATGTCATCTGATTTTAGAGTGGAAATCTGTGGTGGAAAAATACAGCAAACCAAATCGCGACTAAAAAACCAGGGAAAAGGTATATACGCAAAGCATGTAGAAAAAGGAGAAAAAAAAAAACTTTGTGAAAAGCACGCGAACGGCGCTTGAAATCTGAGACAATGGGTGACTATGGCGGCCATAAATAATTTTAACTAATGCCCATCCAGGTGATAGCTGGGGCCGAAAGGGGTAAGTAGCATTTATTGTTGTATCTAGTATATAGTAAATGCCTGTGTGCCCTTTCTCCTCTATATTGTAGATTCTATCGCATCGTGGCCACCTAGAGTTCCATTAGTTGCTTGATTGGTTGGGCTGTGTACTGTTTGTTGTCCGGGCTGCTGCCTATACTGTTGTATACCCTGAGTTATTGCAGGTCTGCATTCGACGATTACTTCTTATGCCCAGCCTCAGGGGAAAGACAATCAGCCATCGAAGAGAGTTATATTTCGATCGATTTTTACATACACAATAATTTCTAAACTAAGTCTGCTGGGCTTGTTTTTTTTGTTTTTTTTTTTTTTAGATAGTTTAACTTTGGATTAAATACCATAAATAGTTAGTTTCAATTAGCTTTTAAGAAAATTTAAATAGAGTTCTTGGTTCCAATTAAGGCTATCATTTTCAATGATTTCTTTTTTATTAATTAACTTAAAATATCCACATTCAGCGGCGACATAAATCGTGGGTGTTGTGGGCAACCACCAACGGTCCCTCGACTCGGGATAATTAAAAAAATACCTACCCTGGATTTATTTTGGTGATTTCTACAGTAACATCCGACAACAAGAGCTTCCCCGAATTTCGATACCTTTCGTTTTACTGTATGAATTATTATTAATTATTATTATACTTAATTAAGTAGCTGAATTTAGACAAAAGTATTTCAAAAATAGTTTTTCGTTTCGAAACAATAATGACACAATTCAAAATTTCCTTTTCACGTTTTAAAGCTCAAAATTGATGCAGAAAAGTTAAACTTTTCGACTCAGCGATCAGTGAGGGGTCTCATCAGTAAGATAACCTTATAACCTTACTGATGAGACCCCTTTCTGATCGCTGGGTCGAAAAGTTTAATTTTTCTTCATCAGCTTTAAAACGTGAAAAAGGAAATTCTGAGTTGTTCCGTTATTGTTTCGAACAAGCGAGGATATCTATCTGCTCGTTTAGCTCGTTTGTGCTTTGTTCTTAGTATTCGGAGCACTTGATGTACAAGTTTCAATGCGAAGTCATCAAGCCAATTCTCAATTAGATAAACATTAAATTAATTAAATATTATATAAACTATCGGAAAATACTCCGTCAATATAATAGAAAACAACTTTGTCCCGCACATACATTCTAAGAATTTTCTTCCTTTGTTGTTAGCTAGGGACTTCCCCGAATTTCGATCGTTTTCACCGATAATACTAATCTGAAAGTGATATGTACTGTAATAAAATATTAGTTTGGTAAGAAAGCTATGTCGTTTTATCGAGGAAATTTTATTTTCTTATATTTAAGCTCATATCAATAAAATATTGTCCACTATTTGCTATGACCTTCATAAATCTGTCACAGAGGTCATTTATACCGCTTATAAAAAGGGTCCTTTTTTTAGATGTCACGAAATCCACCACTCGCCTCTAAACATCCTGAAAATTTTAAAATCTTTTTAGCCCAGTCATTATACACTTTTGAAGGATTTCATAATTTCAATGACGGTAAAATTATTATATATGTGGGGGATTAAGCTACTGCTTCCAGAGGATCGCAAGGAGTAGCATCTTATTAACTCAGCCATTAAGAAAATGTAATTATTTAAAATCGTATTATATATATCACTGGGAAAAATCGAAATATAGAAATTTCATTTATGTGGTTTAAAGATGCCCAGCTCTCGGAGAATAACACCCATTTATGCCCTCTGGTTCAAAATCGCACCAGATACATACTTTAAGAAAAATGAAAAATGTGTTTTTCCGTTTTATGGAATTAGTGAGATATGCGAATCTGCGGTCACTAAGCAGACTAACGGCTCCTTGTACAATAATTATTGCTTCCGTGACAAAAAGAACGTATATGCAAGTGTAATCTGCTCTGAAATAAGTTGTGAATTTTTCCCTGCGTGATCACATCAACCATGGTGAAATAACTGCCTGGTGAGTTTTACTTTTTTATGTAAAACAATTTCAGCATATTCTTCCTATTCGAGATTCTTTAGTTTAGTTGTAATTTTAATGCCGTGATTATTATTCAAGGGTAATTAGACTTTCATGGCTGTTTTCAATTGGTGGTGCGAAAACGCACTAGTGGGCTTTTTATCTCTAATTTTGAAAATTTACATTTCAGTACTTTAATTTATTTATAATCGTAGAGTTCGTTCAAAATATTGTCAGTGAAACTCACGCAGATGCCAGCAATAAAAGAAATGCAAATCCAGATTTAAGTGGGAAACACAATTGCACCGTGTCAATCCGGTACGTACAAATGTCAAATTTGCTTATATGAGAAATGGAAATGGATCGAATCGCAACGGAGAAGTTGAACAAATTTCAACTTTTACGGATGACATAACCTAGAAAATCATCTGTAAAAATTTGTTTATAATCAAAGATGGATTGTTGAGAAAATAAAAATGACGTGAATTATGCAACAAAAAAAAATGTTTTCATGGACAGATGTAAACCGAAAATGCAAAATCTGGCAAGATTTCAAAGTCAAGAGTTCGAAACCGAATGGAACAATTGTGCTTATGAATGCGCTGGATCGAAATGGGTTGGATCGGATCGGATCGAAACGTCGGAATTGTGTTTGGCAATGTAGACGTAAACGACATTTACGCATTCTGTGAAGCACTGATAATTCCTTGGTGTTTTCCGATTCCGAGGATACGCATGTTCTGAGAGCAAAGCGATGACGTGCATCATGATTTCACAGTGGATTCGTCAGTATAATGTTGATGAAATATTTCGAAAGAGACATTTCTCAATCCTATAGGCCATGTAAGAAGATATGTCCAGAAAGAACAAAAGTAATATATACGTCAATCTAACATTTTTATGTATGTATATGGGAGATATCGACCAGTTAGACAACCATATCCGGAGCCTCCGAAATATACAAGCCATAAAAAAAGTCTGAAAAAAGTGTAGCGGGGCGGTTAGCAGGCCAGTTAGCACGCGAACATCACAGTCTTCTTACCTTGTCTTACTACAGGAGTTTTGCTTATAAAAATAACTTGTATTTTTTTCAAACGCTATAATTTTCACAAATTTGTTCTAGATGCTGATTTTTGTTTTTTGTTTTTACAATTTTTTTTACATATTTGGCTGCAATTTGTTTTAACTTCATTTTTCTGTCGAAGCGTTAGTCTTAGACTTTAGGACCTGTTTAAGATGAAACCATAGTTCTTCCTCTATGATGGGTGTACAAAATACGTGAGAGTGAGCTCTTGCTGCATGGCTGTACCCAGCCCGTTAAGGCTTTTTAATGTGTCCGTGTCATCATAGACTTCATGGCTTGTATCTTCCGGGGGTTACGCCATATGTCTGCTACCGTATTTATAAGTATTCGGGGAAAAATTATATATCCCAATCGTTTTGTGGATGATCGACTTGACACTTACCAATGCACACTATATGGCCTAGAATTCCGCCACCAATTATTTCAAGTCCTTTTGAAAATATTTGGGAAACCGTCTACACACGGATATAACGCAAAGGCCATCTTCGTTACTAAGCCCTGGAGGGTGATTCTGATCTTTTGTCGTACTCAAAATATACGTCTAAATGAAATGAACTTTTCTACTGATTGTTTCAGGTTTTTCAGTTCAGTACACTTCAAATTACAAATTCAAAATATTATTTCGAATTTAAGCTCTTGTATTGCTCTAATTTGGTTTAGAATAATCCATTTTGTTTCGCAGAGAAATAAAACTTTTGTTTGCTTAACTGGGTTGCTTTATTAAAAAAACTGAAACTAGTTTAACAAAATTGCTTGACAAGTAATTTCATTGGATTGCTTGGATTAAAAAAAGTACAAATGTATACAAGTAATGAAACTAATTAAAATACAAAGGCGACTATATATGTAGGTAATTATACTGACGTCACTTTGGTACATCACCGCCCGCCTCGTCCTTACGACGAAGTTCCGCCCGCCGTGAAGTCTTTAGATATTAAACTGAATCGTGGCTGGGTAAAGGACAGATCTTAGTAATTGGACGTTTGATGATGGTATCTTTGCATTTGATAGATACTACACGTACTAATCCATCGATTCCAGGATGAGTCTGTACGATTCTTCCAAGAGCCCACTGAGATGGTGGGAGGTTGTTGTCACGGAGAAGGACTATACTGCCAATCTCAACATTAGGCGTTGTCGTGGTCCATTTAGTGCGAACTTGAAGATTGTTTAAATATTCCAGCGACCACCTTTTCCAAAAGTTCTCATACATTTGTTGAATCATTTGCCACCTGGCCAAGCGATTCATACTGATTCCTTGTGTACTCTGTTCGGGAAGTGTTAACGGTGCTGATCCCATCAAAAAATGTCCAGGCGTTAATGCTTCTTCATCTTTAGGGTCTGAGCTGATTGGACAGAGTGGCCGGGAATTAAGGCAGGCTTCTATTTGGGTGAGAAGAGTGTACATTTCCTCAAAAGTAAGCGTAGCACTGCCAATCACTCTTTTGAGATGATGTTTTGCCGCCTTAACACCTGCTTCCCAGAGTCCACCGAAATTTGGTGCATTAGGCGGAATGAAAATCCAGGTTGTCCTTTGAAAGGCTAGGAGTGACAGGAGTTCCTCTGGCAGCTGAGCTTTTAGAAGAAATAAAGATTTTTGCAGCTCTCGATCGGCGCCGACAAAGTTTTTTGCATTGTCACTATATACCTTATTGCAAAATCCTCTTCTAGCTGTAAAGCGTTTATAGGCTGCTAGAAATGCTGATGTAGTTTGGTCCGACACTAATTCGATATGTATCGCTTTTGTCGCCAGGCAAACAAAAATTGCTATATAAGCTTTGTGCGCGGTTCTGCCTCTTCCAGGTCCGTAACGAATGAGGATAGGACCAGCGTAGTCAATTCCAGTGTTCAAGAAAGGCCTTGTTGCTGTAACGCGATCACTTGGAAGGATACCCATTAGTTGTGTACGTGCCGACACTCTCTGTCGGAAACAAATAAGGCATCGCTGAATATATCGGCGTACTTTATCCCTACACGACAGAATCCAAAATCGTTGACGAATTGTGTTCAAGGTAAGTCCAATTCCTCCATGCAAAGTATTCTTGTGAGTCTCGCTTATGATTAAGTCACTAAGCCGGCAATTTTTTGAGAGAATAAATGGATGCTTAGCATCTGCGGTCAAATTAGAATTTTGTAGTCGTCCTCCTACCCTTATTGTCTTGGTGGAGTGATCGAAAAAGGGTGACAGTCGTATGAGTCGACTTGTAGATTTAACGGAGTTTCCACTTGATAGTCGGCGGTATTCTGATGGGTAGTTCGCTTGTTGAGTGTCTCGAATACAAAATATAAGTGCGTCCTCTAGCTCAGAAGCAGTTAGAGATCCCAAATTCCGGTCTGATGACTTTTTTCTCGTATTGCATATGAAGCGATTAAAGTATGCTGTAATTCGCATCAGACGACGAAGACATGAAACTCTATCGATCAATGCCCATGATATTGGTACTTCAACTGCTGCACTAACAGAAACATTCGATGACCTTTCTTCTAAGTCAGTTTTCTCAATTGAACATAAAGGCTTTGAGTCTGGCCAATATATCGAAGGAAGTTTAAGAAAGCCTGGACCTTGCCACCAAAGGTCGTGCTTGATTAAATCCGATGGTGATAAGCCCCGAGAGGCACAGTCTGCAGGGTTGCATGAACCTGGAATATGACGCCAATGCGCTGAAGGAAGCAGTTCTTGTATTTGACTGCACCTGTTTGCAATAAATGTTTTCCATTTCGAAGGGTGAGATTTTAACCAAGTAATAACAATTTGAGCATCGCTCCAGCAATGTACTGGTATATCGGAAAATTTTAATGACGTCTGCAGATTCTTGACTAATCGAGCCATCAGGTGTGCTCCACATAGTTCTAGGCGTGGAATGGACAATTGTTTGATTGGTGCCAGTTTAGTTTTCGAGCACAGAAAGAACATTTGAATATTTGCATAGTCATGACAGACTCGTAGATATGCAACTGCGGCATAGGCCTTTTCAGATGCATCGAAAAAGGCATGAATCTCGTAGCTGAGGTTATTTGAATTGCAGCCAATCCATCTCGGAACCGTGATGTTTTCAAGACGAGGCAGCTCCTCACGAAGTAGAAGCCAATCCCTTGCTATCTGATCGGGAACCGGTGTATCCCACTCTAGACTTTTTTCGAACCAGAGTTCTTGGAACTTACACTTTGCTTGCAAAATAGATGGTGATAAGAATCCGAGTGGATCATATAGTTTTGCTACGTCCGATAAAATGTTTCTCTTGGTTACGGTAGTGGGTGGATCCTGTAGACACACTTGAAACTTAAAACAATCTTCAGTATGATCCCATAGCATTCCAAGAGTTTTGATTGTAGTGTCATTTGATAAATCCACCGACGAGCATGATTGAAAGTTAACCGCTTGTAGGAGTGAGGAACAATTCGATGACCACTTGTGGAGTTCAAATCCTCCAGATTTGAGGATATTGATTAGTTGGTTTTGTAACTGAAGCGCTGATGTAACATTTTCAGCTCCAGAAAGGACGTCATCCACATAGAAATCAGAGCGAAGAACTTCAGATCCTAATGGAAATCGCTGTTTCTCGTCTTCTGACAGTTGTAGCAGTGTACGTATGGCAAGATACGGTGCTGATGATGTGCCGTACGTAACAGTACATAGCCGAAAATCTTGAAGAGGATCCAGACTGGATTTGCGCCACACAATGCGCTGAAGATTTGTATCTTGATCATGGACTCGGATTTGTCGATACATCATTTTGATATCTGCTGAAAATACAATCGGATGTTTTCTCCAGCGAAGAATCACTGATCGGAGGTCGTTTTGAAGTGTTGGTCCGACAGCTAGGTATTCATTCAGGCAAGGACCCCCTCTAGATTTCCGAGACCCATTAAAAACAACTCTCAGTTTTGTGCTTACAGAATTTTCACGCAAAACTCCGTGATGTGGAAAGTAAAATAGCAACTTGTGGTCATCATTACGACTGGTAGCGCGAGCAAGTTCCATGTGGTTCAGTGTATGATACTCTTCCATGAATTCCACATATCTAGATTGCAGTACAGGATCTAGAAGAAAACGTTTTTCTATTGACATGAGGCAATTTACAGCGTTGGATCTCGAGTCACCAAAAGTTAGCGGTCGTCTGAATTGTGATTTGATGGGAAGGCATACAATATAACGCCCGTTGCTATCTCGCTTTGTTGTTTCTTGATAAAACTGTTCACAATGCTGATCTTCCTCGGAAAGTGGCATTGGAGAGGCTGCTATTTCTTCAATCTCCCAAAATTTCCGTATCAGATGATCTAGCTCTAATAGATCTGGCAAAGTAGTAGAAGTGTGAACGTTGATATGGGATGAAGTATTTGATACCTTGCCACCAGCAGGTCCTGACAGTATCCAACCCAGGGTAGTGTTCTGAGCTGTAGGTAAGCCATGACGAAGACCATCTCTAAGTAGAGCATAGTAAATGTCTGCACCGATGATTAATTCGATACTGGAAGGTTTTGCAAAATCGGGGTCTGCAAGTGCTAATCCTTTAAGATGTGGAAAACTGGAAATATGGAGCTTGTGAGGTATCGCAAATCGAGTTAGTTTTGGTAAAATTAACGCGTTGCTGTCCAAATGAAAGTCTTGATCAATTTGAGATTGAATCCGGACTGTTACCATGGATTCCACGAGTGCAGCGTCACATCCACCAATTCCAGAGATAGGAATATTAACTTTCGTTCTCTTTAGTCGAAGACAGTTTGCGGCAGATGCTGCGATAAAAGTTCGTTGAGCACCTTGATCAAGTAAAGCTGTTACATGAAGACTCCTTCCTTCTGGGGATTTCAAAATAACCTTTGCTGTAGCCAGTAAGATAGTATTGCTCATATTCACACTTAAGGCTGCCGCTGATAAGGACCTCACAGCGACGTTAGTAGAAATAGGAGTTATAGCTGAAGAGTAAGCTTTTGTTTCAGGAAATGTGTCCTGAGATAAGTGAAGCATCGAGTGATGCGATTGCTGACAAAGTTTGCAGCGATTGGTTGAAGGACAGTTAGCTGCTATGTGTTCCGTCTTGAGACAGTTAAAGCAAAGATGTTCTTTAGACACGAAGTTTCTTCTTTCGATAGTAGTTTTCTGTTTAAAGGATGGACAGAATAAAAGAATGTGCTTTCCGTTGCAATTTGGACATTTTGAGGGCCATGAAGTTACATATGCTCGAACAACAGGAACTTTCGATTGAATATTGGAGGCAGAAGAGCTTCTATGATCCTCCTTTCGCTTCATATTCGGTAGTCCGACAGCTTCCAAAGTGTGGATTCGGTTTTGAAGAAAGCGACTAAATATTTCAAAAGTAGACGGCTCTGTGCTTGAACTAATTGAACTTTCCCAGTCTTTTCGCGTGATGGAATCGAGTTTTTGTGCTGTGATAAAGATTAGCCAGTCATCCCAGCAGTTGACAGGACGATTCAAGCACTCTAAAGCTTTGACTGCTTCAGTAGTTCCATCATATAATCTTTTGAGTTCATCTGCTGATTCTGTCTTCATGGCGGCTAACGATGAAAGCATTTTAAGATACGATGAAACAAGAATGCGCGTATTTTGATAACGGTCGCAAAGGATTTTCCACGCAGAAGAATAGTTTGCATCCGTAATTGCTGTATTGCGTAGCAGTTGTTCCGCTTGACCATGAAGACTGGTCTTTAAATAGTACAGCTTTTGTGACCCTGTTAGATCACCTCGGCAATCAATAAGGCTTTTAAAGAGGTCATGAAATGCAGACCATTCACGAAAATCTCCACCAAAACTCGTTAAATTAATTTTTGGAAGAGAATTAGCTATAGACGGGACCGGAGGGATATTTGCTTGAGCTGAACTTGAGAATGCCGTGTTATATGAAGATATAGGTTGAAGGTCACGTAAGGTTTCTTTCAGCAATCCAAGGTTTTCACAATAAAGTAACTCAACCAGGTCAAAAGTTTCATTACGAAAATAATCCTCTTCAAGATCTTTAGACGTGGCTACGTCCACCATTCTGTCATGGTTAGTTCGGAATTTTTCCCAATACTCCTTTAATAGGTCAATCCGAGTTTGAATATAGCTTTCTGTTAAGTTTGCCTTACCAGCTTTTTGTGTGTTAATCACAAAATTACCGATGTGCTTTTTTAAAGTTAACTGCGCTGTAATTTGCTTCACCTCCATGTTGAACTAAAAGATGTATCGGTAGTACGATTAATCCACAATGAATATTATAATTTGTTCTTATGCACCACGAGATTCAAGTTTCGTCCCGGGTTTTGGCACCAAATTGTTTCGCAGAGAAATAAAACTTTTGTTTGCTTAACTGGGTTGCTTTATTAAAAAAACTGAAACTAGTTTAACAAAATTGCTTGACAAGTAATTTCATTGGATTGCTTGGATTAAAAAAAGTACAAATGTATACAAGTAATGAAACTAATTAAAATACAAAGGCGACTATATATGTAGGTAATTATACTGACGTCACTTTGGTACACATTTAGTACAGTATAAAATTTTTGTCACAACCAGTTGACTAATTTGTCGTACTTTTAGGCTTGTATTCTGACATTAATTCATTGCAAATTCATTTTACTTTATTTTGTGGTGGATGAAAAGGATAAAATAAAATGATAATGGTGAATATAAAAGTACGACAAATTTTGTGGTGAAATTTCGAAATATATGATTAAAATATACGACAAAGCTACGACAAAGAGATCAGAAACATGCCACTGAGATGAAAGCAATGGCATAGTCACACAATAACGAAATGTGAAACCTGTGAGATCGCTTTGAACGACAAATGCTTCAAATCATATCATAATAAATTGAAAAATTAGTATTATTATTTTGAGCTTTTTTGCCAATGTGACATGAAATCATTTTTGTTTTTATTTTTTATATAGAATTTGTTTATTTTTGTTATTTATTATTAAACCCCGTTTAGTTTGAATGAAGATAACGATAAGTAAAATTTTATAGTATTTTAAAAATCGTATTCTATTTTGCTCTGATAAAGCCCAGTGGTGCGCTTTCGCACCGCCCAAAAATAACCGAATTCTTAAAATATAATGAAAATTAAACTTTGGGTGCAAATGGAAATCATAAATTTTTACTCTCCGGGCATTCATATCTGCCAAAAGAAGCATATTTCGATATTATACCAATGCCATTACGAAAAAGGAATTATGTGGAAACGAAATTAAGGACTTTCAAAGTTCAAGTCAAGTCAAAATTTTTGAAACATCGTATTAAGTTCTTTGTAGAAAAATATCATACCCATGAAATAGAAAAAAAATATAAGGACATAATGCAGTTATTAGCTTATATACCTCTTTCTGATAATCGAAATTAAACAATTTTTAAAATTCAATAATTATATGAAGGTGATGAATAATAATAATTTATTAACAAGATTATCACTATACGATACCAATACATTTTATTTTTCAAATATTTATATGTAGTTTGAAATTTACAATATTGCTATATTTTTAATATTTTGCTTTTCTTAACTTACTTTTGCACTTTGCTTGCTTTTCGTACTTTGAAAATTTTAGAATTAATTATATAAATAGTATAAATATAATATAATTTCAAAATTTAATTAAATGTAAACTGAACGGAAAATCTAGAGAGTTTTTGTGATGTACTCATTAAGTGAACGGAGAAATTATTTTTTTATTTTTTAGTGCAGATTATGCAGCAGCATTTTTTAATATTTTTTATTTCATTTTATAAGAATATAAATTTATATTTTATTACAGCTCTGTATTTGCTTATGAGGCAAGACTTATGTTTGCAGAGCAAATTGTTTATTTAAATCATTAGAGTCTTACAGGAGGTGATCTACTCTTCCTTTCCCATAAACACCCTGGTATTTGAGAGTTATTCATAATATTTTCAAAGGAGGTTTGTGATAAGATATCTGTACCTATAATAATTCTATCAAGAGCTTAATTTGTTACTGTCAGTTTTATATAACAAATGATCTGCTTTAGCAATTACCGTAGTTTACAGAGGGGACATACTTTATATGTAGGTAATTGGTAAAATGCTTGAACATTGCTATTTTGGTCGTCAACTGAATCACTCCACACGATCTCATTCCAAGGTAAGCTAGCACCTTTAATGCAGAACTACACAAATTATTCAAATTATTGAAATCATACCAAGTAAAGGTATTAATGTATTTAATCGGAGTAAAATTATAATTCATAAAAACTAATTAGTGATAGAAATAACTCGGAGCCTTGGTTTAATTGTGGGAAAGATACGAACTTCATCAGAAATAAAAATAATACAAAAAGACACGGATTTGTAGTACTGCGCAATTTAGAATATTAAGGTAAATAGACTTCATAATGTCAATGAGATTAGCTATTTCAGTATAGAGGATAGAAGTATATTGACGTTAATACCCAAAATAGTTAGATCGATGATGTTATTAAAAACATCCAGTCTCTGAAGAAAAAGATATATGATTGAATAATTGAGAATTCAGAAATTATTTTAGCACACCAAAAGTCTTTTTGAATATATTTTATACTTTTTTAACTGAAAGTGATTATCTGCGGCTATATTTACTAAATTCTCTGTTTTACCTAATGTAAGTCTCTGTACGCCTTCAATTTGAAATCTTGCTTGGTTGTGTAATTTTCATATGTATTACAATGTGAATTTTGAAAGCTCCATGATTTCGTAGAACAGGCATATTTTTCATTGGAAAGCAATAACAGAATAAAGTATCTATCACCATTCATACAAAAAAAAATAAAAAATTGTGTACGAGAAATTTTGAGATTTCTTCTTTAGTTTTTCAAAGATGGAATACCTTGAATAGTTAAATTACAAAAGCATTTATTTAAAATTTGTAATTCAACTTACGCAAAACCATAAAACACAGAGTACATATGACTGAAATCTTTAACTTGTAGTGTTATATATTTTTTTTAGAAGGTATTTTCTTTTTTCTTTTTATAATGTTATCAAAGCTCAGGCTACATCCTAATATCAACAACAGCACATCCTTGGCAAGAAAGGAATAAGGAGTAGGGTAATTCAGAATTAAATGACAAGTAATACCACATTTTTGGGAACCTATAAGATACAAAACTCAAAACTACTGAAAGAAAATTGTGTCATCTGAAGGATAGTGAAAACTACGAAAGATGATTTCATTAGACAAGATCTGATTAGAGAGCATTACAAAGCCGTTATAAAGTGTATTAAAGTAAGACTTAAGCTAAATTCTTATTATTGCTCACTTTTCAAATTACTTGTACTTTAAACGAATTCTTTTTCCAAGGTCAGGGCTATAAAATTAATTCCCTACAATACTTTGGCATTGACTTGTATGAATTTTGTATTAAATTTTCTTAAATTTTACCCAAATTCCTCAGAATAATAACGAATTACCGTGTTTATACCGTAAAGTACATGTGCAATTCAATTGCTTTTTCCTTATATGGAACAACTTTATGCTAATACATTATAAATCGATCGCCTACAACAAAAAACATTCGCTTTTGGCGATGGTGAAAAATACAATCTAAGAGCAAAATTAATACTTCGTGAATTTAATACCAAGTAACAAGCTCATTTGGTTTTATTTGCAGCAAAGTTTCCTTTAAGGTATATATGTACCTCGTACGTTCGCAGGTAATGTACCTACATTGTAGAAAAATTCTCATTGCCTTAAACATTCCAAAGTCGTGCGTTCACTATTATTTCCCCAAGAAAGAATTAATCCTCAGCCTCACATGCCTGATTACAGTCGATCTCGTAAATTCATTTTCCATAACTGCACACTCACATGTCGACGTAAATAGCTGATAGTGAGCCTAATCGCGATCTTGCATTGTTTCCCGGTTGCTGCCTTATTGCATTCTGCGATTACCTAATCTGCCTGAATCGCATCTGACCATATACGTATATTGGTAGGTATATGACGCGCATGTGTAAGTACCTGCGTGCATATGATATTGCTATATAACTGATCGTTGCGCAGATCACTTATTGATCACACCGTACGCCGTATAGCTGGTATCGATCGATTTTCTTTTCTTTTCTCAGAGCCCGCCAGATCTTGTTAAAATTGTTCCAGCGCGCATGGAAAACAGAAAACGGGTGAAAAACAAAAAGATCACCATGACTATATGTATAGACAACAAAAATATCAGCAATAACAAAAAGTCAAGAGGGGAACGCGTGAAGAAATTGTTGCAAAAGGCTTCGCGCGGATTTTGCAATCTTCTGCCCATGGCTGATGCTGCTGATGTTGATCATGCAACTGATCGTGGAGGCCGATGTTTATATATCTAATCTGGAGCCGTTATCATAATCAGAATTGATTGGTGGCTTAGTGGCTAACTCAAGTGAGGGTGTTTATGTTGTTTGGGCCTTATCGCTGTAACATACAGTTCAAGAACTTTGAAACACGACCGCGTTTAGATATCCCAAGATCGGTTGTGCTTCATTCGGATATCCCATGTGCAGGAAGCATGAATCTGGCCTGTTTAATGTTGGTAAAGTGAAGATTATCAGGCTGTCTTAAGTAGATAATCGGTTCATGTTCCGCGTTGATCGTTTTAGTGAAAATTTTAGCGCGCTAGTGAAGTTTTCTTTTTTATTCTTCAAAATGTACGTCTTCTTTTTATGTGTTCCAAGATTTCATATTAACAGCAATGTTACAGATAGGTGATGCAAGAGTTTGAAATAAGAGCTACTCGGTGCTATTCTAGTTCTATAGTAAGCAAAAGCACAGATTGCAGTGATGCAATAATCCAATGTAGTGATATCGCAATGATAAAATAATTCGATAAAAACTTTCCCCATGATAGGCACCTGTACTTATGTCACGTCATTCGTAGATAGGTAAAATTGGGAAATCGATTCAGGAAAAGAATCATACGCTAGCAATCGTAATACTCACATCTTTTATAAGGTGATGATCTTCAAAGGAGAAAAATGAAAGGGAATGATCTACTGGTAAGATATCGACGACGACGACGACGACGACGACGAGGTCATATCATGAATTATATCAGGGGATAGGGTTGACTAACTTTAAATGGGTTCAGAGTCGAAGACAATAATATCGCGAGCTTGCGGTGTTTTACTGATTATACCTCCCCTGACCCCTCCTGTACCTGCCAGCGCCTTCTACTTGTCTATTCTTCTAATCTAGACAAAAGGGGAGCACTGCTCGATATTAAAATGTGATCGTGAGGTTTAAGCTGGGTCATGCGATACCTTCGGAATTTCTATTGGCAGTCATAATTCCAGGTACGAGTGTCTGCAAATTTTTTTTTTTTTTTTTTTGTGTGACTTTTGTCGTTTCAAGTTCTCGACGACTTTGTTTACTTCATATAATTTTCTGGCACATTCATAAGTCTCTTGGAAAATCTGATTGAGAATGCAGAAATTGATAATTTTCTCAATTATGTACAATGGAATAGGTGCATTAGCCGTGAATTGTTTATGTACACGTTTTTACTGATTTCTTATTAGTTTTTTTCAAAGCCTTTTCGTTTTTTTTTCTTCTTGCATTTAACTTGGAATTTTTGAAATTTATTTACCTTGAGTCAGAAATCAACAAATTGCACAGGAGTTTAACGATCTTATAAAATTCATTGGAATAAGTCATTAAAACAATTTTAATTCCATTTCTTTTTTTAAATTTTTTATATCATAATTTATATTGAAGAATTAAATTTTAAAATAATTTCGGTTTCAAGAACGAGTTTGTACCACGAGCTGGCGGAAATGCCGGGAACTTTGGTCATATTACCACTGATAACAGTCTCATAATCGAGTGATCTTTGTGATCAGATATTAGTTAAGAAATATGTGTTTGTAAATCGGGCATAATTATTATTTAATATTAATTATAAAAATAAAATTAACAGAAATATCAAATATTTGTTGTATAGTAGAAAAAAAAAATATAAATAAAAAAAGTTCACAAATCTTCCAGGGATCGTGCGTTCGAATTGTTTTTCCTCCAAACCACTTTTATAGTTTCGCCTCTCCTATATTAATTATTAACGTGTCTAAACAAAATTTTCTCATCACCTTCTTCCATTAACATAACATTGAATCGATTTAAACATTTTTTAAAGTGCATATACAGTGCCATCAATCCAAAGAACATATTCATATTCATATTATTATTATTCATGAAAAGTACACAAGATTTTACAATCTTTTCAGCACAAAAACTTTTGGGAATACTTTTGGGTACATTTTAGAAATCTAAATAAAAATATCCTAACTATACAAAAACTAAAATAAAATTAAAAATTGATAATTAAAAAATTAAAAATCAAGAATAAAAACCTACTGAAATTAAGTAAAAATTTGGGAATAAACATAAAGTAAACAGAAAAAGTATAAGTACCTACTGCTAAAAAAAAAACAAAAGAAACTAAGAAGAAACTAAGAAAGTAATTGAGAATTGAAAATTATAAAATTTTAGGTATGATAAAATTATGAAAATTATGAAAATTTTAAAGAATCTGAAAGTGAGCTACGCCGTGAGAACAAGAGAATAGGAAAACAGAAAAATAGAAAAAGGGGAGGATTAATTGAAAGTGTGGATCCTGATTAGATCCTTAAATGCACCGACAGATCGCGCGTTTTGATGACTAGGGGGAAGACTATTCCAGAGATGGGATAATTGGACAGGATAAGAGGCCTCCATAACTAATCTGTGAAAACGAGGTATTATCACATTGCGATTGCGTTCCGAAGCTGTGTACTGGAAAAATTCACGCAAATAATACGGCTTCTTTGCACGTAATAGGCTATAAAAGTGAATCAGTCCTCTCTGCTTAAGATAATCTCGTATTGAGCAACCTAGTAATTTTGTACGGTAAGGTGAAACATGGTCGAACCTACGAAGTCCATAAATGAAGCGAATACAATCGTTAAAGGCAACTTCCATCTTGCGAAGATAGACGCTATCGAGTCTAGGGTATATCGAACTGCCAAAGATAAAGTATGGTAGAATTAAGGTTTTAACCAGTTTTGAGCGGATTTCGACCGATCATGAGTCAGCCGAGAGCCAGAGCCTACGAAGTACAGGATAAACCTTACCGATAATTATGACAACAATCAAAAACAACTCCGACTACGGTGCACTTTTTATAATAACTTATAGATGACAGACATCTACTGTTACCTAATCACTTATCAAAAAGGAGCAATTCAAGGATCTATAGCTGACTCTCGGATACGGATTGATAAGAGAGTGAAGTGGAGCGACTATGTCGCAGCTTTATGCTCAGACAGAAAATGGTTAATATTATGGTTTGATAAAAAAATAAGATTTAATTCAAAATTTTGACAAAGATCCTAAGTTTTTGTTTTAGTATCTTTAGCAAATTCGCGCAGAACGCAAACTAGTTTCTAATATGACAGGAGCTACGAACATAGGCATCTTTTGTTTTTTTTTTCAGGACGAATTATACATTTTTTCACCTATTAAATTACATTTCCCTTTCTCTCCGTAATATGCGATTTATAAGTTTGAGATCCTGGCTTAAAGGAGGATTATTCAGTCATTGATTCATATGTGGAAGTAGGTACCAATTATCTTCTTTTTCTAGATCGACGCCTACTTTTAAGAGATGTTAGTTCAAGAAATGAGTAATTACTAAAAGATTTTCAAATTATATCTTCTAATAGCACTCATACTCATTTGCTTTTTTTTTATTTTTAATTAGTGTACTTAAAAGCGTAACAATTAATTGTTAATTGGCCTCTCCATTCGTCGTAATCAGAGTTGTAAAGTGTATCAGCGGGGAAATTGGACTATGCAAAAATTAGACTTGCTGGGAAACTGGAGCACACTTTGCATATCTTGGAGATTAGAACAAACAATTAAAAATAAAATAAAATATTGGAATTTGTCGAAAAAAAAACTTTTGACTGTTAAGGCACATTTTTTCCTATTTCGACGTCCAAAAAGAGACCTAAATTCAGTAGGCTTTGTAATTCTTTGGACTGTAATTCTTTTGGCTGCAGTCATTGTAGTGTTCCGGCAGTAGCGATAAGCTGATCTCAGTTGTTTTACGAAGATGAGCTTCTTTACAGGTAGTAAATGTCGCGGTCTTAATTTGGCGATCTCTATAATTTTTTGTCTTGGGATATCAGGCATGACTGGCTTTTTAACCGTTTTATGGTGGGTGACGAGAAAGGTGGTGGATGAGCGCCAGGTGGCCTTCCTGATTACATGCTGGTGTCTGTTTGCTTGCGCTCTAATGGCTGTGTAGCCTGGTGGGAATAGTGGTTCTTTGTTATTGCGAAGAGCGCTTTTGGCGAGCGTGACCTGTTTTTCGTTCCCCTCTATCCCCACGTGAACTGGGCACCAAGCCAGCGTGATCCTGCCAATGTAGCGGGAATTTCTTATGTTTACTGCCAGCGGGATTTTGTTCCTCAGATTTTTAATCGTTTTGAGCGAGGATAGACTGCCCGAGAATATGGCAAATGAGCCCTCCTGTTTGGCGGCCCACCTAAGAGCCTCCCAGACAGCCGTTAATTCAGCCGTGAAGACGTCCGATCACGCTGGCAGTTTGTATGTGCAAAGCAGTTCTGGATCTATGTCTTTTGCGCTCTCTGTCCTTGGAAGCGTCTGTGTAGATGTTTGTATCAGCCCGTATTCTTCAGTATGTTCATATGTGAAGTTTTGTTTTACTTTTATTGTCCAAATGTTCATAACTTTTTGCGTCCGTTAGTATTCTTCCGGTAGGAACTCTTCAAGGCGGGACGGTACCCACAAGATTTTGATTTTCAAGAAAGAAGGGAATGGTTCAGAGGGAATCAGGGATGCTTGATATCGCGCGTGTCAAGCTGGGACAGATGCGTCTGGTGGGAGTGCTTTTTAGGGATAGGGTGTCCAAAGTTAGAATATGGAGTGAGGATTTGGGGTTGTGAAGCTCTGGAATTCTTTCAACCTTCCTAACAATTTACTGTTATCTGATATAATTACTAAGATATTCATTTTTTAAAACCTTAAATGCAGCCAGTACTTTTGTTTGTTTGTTTTGTAATATTGTAGTTTGCACTGGAATCATGAACAAAAATATATGAGAAGAGAATGATAGGAGTTAGCTTAAAAAAATGTTAATACCAATTATTCTCCAGGCGAAATTGACTTTCTCATCGCAGTATCTTCTTTACTGATTACGCGTAACTCAAATAAATTATCGTAATCTGTAGGTTAATTCGCGCAGGAAATTTTTGAAGCAACCAAAACGTTCTCCTCTTTTTCCTCTTTTCCTCCATTCCCTTGTCCCAATAATTTTTGTTCAATTTTGGCATTTTCCTACATGTTAAGACACAAACTGGCCGTGTGTTCGCAGAACTCCTACTCATGTAGGCTCATGCAAAACTTCTTGCTGACATTTGATCTCGACAAACACGTACGATACCACTCTAGGCTCAAAAAGTGCGGTGCTCTAGCTAAAACACTATACAGTAGTGTTGCCTCTAGGTTTCGTCGAGAATGCGTACCTTAATGCTATCTTGGCAACACTGCTTGAATTCTTCCCCTGTCACCGAGGTCACCGTGTAATCAAACAGAATACATGTTAAATACATATGGTAACGATTAACCCGGCGAACACGGGCCCCGAAGGCCATCGGCCCACCCCCCAGTCCGGCTATGAACATATTAAATTATTTGGACAACATTGTGGTTACAAATATAAGTTTCTTCTGAGGCAAGTTAGTTATAAATATAACTAAAAAGTAATTTTGTTGCATTTTTGATTATAATTGGAAGTTGTTTTGGATCTTAAGCCTAAGCAACTTTTTGATCATATTCATCCCATTAAGTCTTTAGTCGACTGTCATCATTTTTATTATTATTACTTATTGTGGAACAATAAATAGTTGTTTTTTTTAAACCTATGCAGCATGTTTATATAAAAAAATCGTAAATAATAGCAATAAATGATAAAAATTTATTACCGAATAACCAATAAACAAAATGAGTTAGAAAAACTTTGTTGTAAAACAATCGTAATAGTAAATATCCAATTCTTAAGAACAGATAAAGTATTTTTTAATTTCGATTTAATTTTCTTCTTCTTGTTTTTACTCACCCGCAACACTTTGCGACTACAAATTACGAAAAGGACTAGGTTTCTAAAAACATATCAATTAAAGTATTCCAATCTACTCTGGTCTCCCTTATCCAGTTGATAAAGGAGAATAATACATATTTTTAAAACATGTGAAAGTTTTCTGCTTTAGGTCACGGTAATATTCCCACACATCAAATTGAAGTCACCTTTCTAATTTACGCGATGGAATTATTCAGAATCGCGTGAAAATACGCGCCTCTATATACACGTTATAATATACTAATTAATAGCAGGATAGATAACTTGATAACTTGCGGAATAAATATCAAAGAATTATGAGTATGATTCGTATCCGGTAGATTTCTTGTTTTTTTTTTTTTATTTTTTTATCTTGCTGCAATATTAATAATCTTCTTAAACTTAGGGCATGCAAATTAGACTTAATGTGCCTCCTTAAGATTCACTAAAATTCACGTAGCCCCTCTAGTCCTCTCGTCTTATGAATTTTTTTTTTGTTTTTTCTCTTAATTTCCCCGTAAAATTACACATTTAGTATAATATCCGTGCAATTTTCATCTGACCAGCGATACTTTGTATATAAATCGGGGTGCATAGAATGTCAGATTCATCACCGTTTGCTGTACGAGCTCGCACGAAATATGTTAATCGCGGCTAATTAAAATTTTCAGTATGCAATTACCGTTGAAGTTCGTCGGCAATTAAATGCACTCGCGATAATTCTCTATCCAAATGTATTGACGTGCGGGCTTTTTTGTATTATTAATTTTCCTCATTCTCTGAGTTTGTAGCTTTTTGTAATTTTTATTTTAATTGCCTTCAACATTTTTTTTTTTTTATTTTATATTTTTCCAATTTTTCTAATTTGGTTGCTAATGGCATTTGTTGCTGGTTGGCGGGTTTTGGAGTTTTTTTAATTTCTCGCCTCGAATTCTCACTGAATATCCGTGTAATTAGGCAACGGTGAGTACTGGTTAACTAAGAGACCAGCGCCGCAGCTATTTACAAAATATACACCACACAAGTACACACACACACACACATTCAGTTGTCTTCTCTCCCGCATACACTGCATCTCTGCCGAATCTGATCATAATTAAATTAATTATAATTTCCCTGCCGCTACTACTAATGCGCTCCTTGTTATATACGAGCGGGCGGCTCTGTTCAAGGTAAACACTGATGAATATTTTTTTTTTTTTTCAATTTTAAAGTTTGCTGGTTTTTCGGATAACAATGGCTGAACTCTGTAGTTGTAGTAGAAGTGAGTGGCGAAAGATGGTTATATGTTGGATTTATTGTCTACGAGTGTAGAAAGATTGTTGCATGCCAATATTCGGTTTTGACAGGCGAGATTTCGTGTTACTTTTACTTCATGTACAGAAAATTAGCAAGTCGAATATTACATGTGATTTACATCAATATTTTGAAGTCCCTCATGCTATGAAAATGCAATTTAACATTATTAGGGCGATATACATATAATTATTACCAGGTCCACGTAGGCGCGTCTCTGGGCTCTAATTCACTCAACGACTCAGGAATATTAATCAGAATTATAAGAAAATTGTTAGTATTAAGATTTTATGTAGATTGTCAAAGACGATAATAATAACCATAGCTTTATTGCTGGATTTCACAAGATGCACAAGATCAAGGATCTTATATTTAGTAAGATATTATAAAGATGGTGTAATAAACTAGCAATTGAAATATAATAAACAACAAAATGAAACTAGGGACTAAAGCAGTGTTTCCCAACGTGGGGCTAACGCCCCAC
Organism: Dioctria rufipes; assembly: GCA_963924295.1. NCBI lineage: Eukaryota > Metazoa > Arthropoda > Insecta > Diptera > Asilidae > Dioctria > Dioctria rufipes. Next base: position 34,606,470 of record OZ002742.1, read on the forward strand.
CGAGGGGCAGTTCGGTTGTTAATGGGAGAGACTCGCAAATGGATGCGTCCAAGGGTTAAGTTAACCGTACGGCTACTCTCAGTCCATAATCGAGCTGGGTAAATCTCCAGTATAAGTAACTTCTATCCGCCATGTTAGTAGTCTTGATTTCATTGGTAGACTTTGGGGTTGATCTACTGGTTATACTGGGTAGTTATACCTGGTAGTTAGAAACATTTCGCCTGTTCTAAATGAAGTAGGTAAATTTAGTTATAAAGTCTATCAATGCTAATAAAGCTAATGGCAAATGTGAACGTCCCTTCAAGCTATTTTGTGAAGAACAAAATGAAAACCATGTGAAACTTCACATTGAAGTAAGATGGCTCTCGAAAGGGAACTGCTTGAAAGGATTTATGGAACTATGTGATACCCTTATTGATTTTTTAAGCGACAAACCTGAAATGAAAAATCTTTTAACGGTCGATGGTAAAGCATTTGTGAGTTATTTATTCATCATCTTTGAAAAACTAAATATATAATATTAAATAAACAATACTTCAAGGAACAAATAAAAGTCTTGTCGATGCTTTCATTACTTTTATCAATTATGTCAGACTATTTACAAACAAATTTTTGAAAGTTTCATTGGCTCCGAAAATGTGAAGTGACTGGTACCATATATATGGATTTGTCTGATATTTCAAATTTGCAATATCCAGAAGAACTTCAGAAATGCAAAATTATGAGTCAATTAAAACTTTATTTAATATAAAAGGAGCGATGGGATGGGGTTTTGTGAGGAAAAGGATATCAAATATCTAAATGCAACCAATTGTGCAACTATTGTTACCGTTACCATCTTTATATTGAACTGAATGCGGTTTAGTGCCATAAATGATTTGCTGCTAAAAAAAAAGAAATCGGCTGGATATAACAAAACGGGGAGACTTGAGACTGAAGTTAACTAAATTGGGGCCTGAAAGAAAATCTCTGTGCAACAAGCATCAAGCGCAAAGATCTCACTAAATTTCAATAGTAAATAATCACTAAAAATTAAAATAATACATAAAAATCTTTCATTAAAATTATTTTGTACTTTAATTTCAGTCCTCCGTTATATGTTTTGAAAATTTACTTACTGTGTTTACTTAATAATTTTATAGTGACTTCTTCTTAAAACCAATCATTTAAGTTTCTTTAGTGAACATTTCAATTAAAAATGATGTGTATGTTAGAGAAGAAGGGGGGGGGGGCATAATAACTTTAGAAAGGCTTAGGTGTGCCATAGCACAAAAAAGGGTTGGGAAACACTGGACTAAAGTATTAAAAAAACAATAAGTTAAGTAAAAAGAAATAGAGATTCAAAGAAAATATTGAATTAAATTAAGTTAAATTAGGTTAACAAAAGAAAATATAAGATATAAGCAAAAAGGGAGATACAAGAGAAAGACAATTTAGATATATGAGCCGCTCAGTTGCCAAAGTGATTAACTCCATAAAACAAAAATTATAGAAAAGTGATAAAATAATATATGTACATCCTTTTGAAAATTCCCCGTAAAATATAAATTCAAATAAACAATTCCATTCATCGATATAAAAAAGGAAGGAATGACCGTTACTATTATTATAATTTTTGCATGATTAAGGGAGTTAATCAATTTGTCAAGTGAAAATAAAAAACAAAACAAAAACAATGTCAAATTCAATCTTAAATTTTTTTTATTATAGAAAAACTTCATTATCTCATATTCTTATACAAACATTTTTAGGAAAAAATAGTATTAAATGATCAGTAGGTAACTATTGCAATTATAATATAAATATAATATTGGTTTAAATTGCATCATTAGACATATAAATAATATCTTCTTCGTCACATGTATTTGAGGTGTCATCCAGTCGATTTGTTCGTAAGTTTCTGTAATAATCGTATTTAACAGGAGGAATGAATTTCAACAGGTCCATCATATCTCTCTTCTTTTCTTTTTTCAAAGTTCTACCTGTAGGATATAACAAGGATTGATCTATACATTTTTTGGATCTAGTACCTGCTACAATTTTTCTTATGTTAATGACGTGAAATTCTGAATCGTTGTTAAAATCATATTTAAATTTTATAATATAGGGTTTGGACCTTTCTAATTTTATCCAGTGAATTTTTAACAAATTTACTGGTAATTCTTTATGCAATTTTCTAAAGATTTCGTAGATAAAAGGTGCTAATGAGTCATTTGACCTACATGAAATGTTGCTTTCTTCTTACAAGTTTTAATTATATCGAACCAATTATCGGGTGAAAAAATGTTTCGTATTTTTTTTTGCATGTGTCTTGATAATAGCACAATTTGACTCGTTTGGTAAATAGCTATGTCCACTTATCAAAGATTTCATCTCAATTGAATCAGGTATTTTTTGTGTATTTTGAACTAATTTTAATAAACTTAAGATATTTATATTTTGTCCGGTGCAGGAATCTTACTAAATTATTATTTTTTTAAAATTTTTATCATACGTTTTTATATACTTTATTAAATATGACCAAATTTCCTGAGATCCTCGAGATTCTTCGGTTTCTAGCCAAACGAAAAATTTTGTATTAATTTTTTATTAAAATCATAGCACCCTACTATTACAAGCCTGTTCAGCCTAGTTTTAAGTGTAAGTCCTTTTCAAATTCTGCTTTTCGGATACCCTCACTGTCCGAAAACTTATCACCAAAACAACATGCCATGGCAATAAAAGGGCAGCACAATTTTTATTGCCATTTCTATCGCCACAATGTTTACTGGGTAAGTGTTATACCCCTCGGAGGAATATATGTAGACTGTAGAGGTCCAAATTGTAGTAAAGATTACTTGAATATCGCTGAATATCATCTGTTATTATGATATTTATCCAATATATCTGCAAGGCCCCTCCAATGGTAATCGAAGATCCTTACGCAACAGAAGTAATTTCCTGAATAATTCTAATCTGAATTTTTATTGAAAAATTGTCATCTTTGAAAGGATTCACAAAGCACAGATGAGAATGATGAATCACTTTTGTATCTTATATTTGAAAACGTGCCAATTGCTAAAATTTAATACATTTATTCTAAATTACAACTGATTTTAAAACGATTTTGTCCTAATAGACCTGCGAAAACTCGAACTCATCAAGATTGTATTGTTTTATGAAGGGAATCCAGGTGACATTCAATGTCAAGAAAATTCAACATCTTCCAGTTTTTCTGATTTTTTATATAGGCTTGTAATACAGAAAATACTAAGTTCCTGAAAACATCACACCTCAAACCAATGACAGATCTCGCTAAATGACAATTGTCTCCAAATGACGTAAGCATCAAATTGACAGATAAGTTGGTCATTCTTACTTGTAAATTAGATATGAATGTAATGAACGTTTACTTTAAATTTCCGTGTATTAGATTTTCGGGCTGAACGGTCAGGAGGAAAAAACACGTCTTTAGTTCGTGAAAATTTTATTTGTTCACCGACGTATCATCCGATATCTCGAATCGTTCTCAAGAACGCAGAAATTTTAAAAACAAAAACAAAGTATACTTACGGATTAACAACATTGTAAAAATATTAATAGATAAAAAATAGCAAACACTAATTAAAAACACAGTATAATTAAACAAATGATTAAATGACAAGACATGGTAAAATAAAAACCATAGGAGTTGTGGAAGGTTATCCAACCGCTCGTCAAAATCAACTGGTACTAGATGTACCTTATATTCTTGGTATCATGGGTAATTGACAGAGAGATCTGTCGAAAATTATAGATACTTACCTAATAAGACATAGAACACAAATATATCTAAACTACGATATACAGAAAACAATGTATGCTACTTAGGGACAGGGATGCTCCACATAAAATTGTTAGTAATATATGGGGACGATAATGGCAGTTAATGATAAAAAATAGTAGTAGATTTTCTTTCAAATAAAGTTTATTGTAAAACGAAAACAAAAATTGACTTTTAAATAATAAACAACGAAATAACAAACATAAAATATAATCTGTGTTTCGATCAGCAGTACAGAATTTCTCATGAGATTCTGATTTGCGGATATAAGCCTACTAACTGTCATTACGTTGGTACTTGACGTTTTAATTCTCTGCTTAATACAGTAGGATGAAAATTTTTCTTTAAAGTCTATATGGATCTGAAAAGAGTAAAAACTCAATTCACCTTTCTATATGTATATAATACATATTCATTTTCAGCTACACTTAGATAACGCAAATACATACTTCAGAGATATTTTCAAAATTCAATTAATAAAAATTGTTATAAAAAGAGATATACTGGGGGATTTTCAGAGAGTCAGAATGGGGCCAGCAAAAATACACAAGTTAAGTAATAACAATTGTTACTACTACTTTTAAATATGTTTCACCACTGTGGTATTTGAGATTTCTTCCAAAATTAATTAATTCCGTTGTGAGGTCGAATATTTTATTTTTATTGCTATCAGTGTTCAAATCTGTAGAGAATAAAATATTTTCTCTTATTCGATAATCTAATTTTTTGTGCTTTACATCTTTTATCAAATTAAGATTCGAAAATGCGCGTTTTGTAGACGCACTACTATGATGAAGTCAGCTAGCTTTAACATATATATAACTCGCTAATTTGTTAAAAGTGCATTATTCTAAATTATTTACGATATTTTCAGATTAATCCAAAATGTCTTCCTCATAGTATCTAGTAAGGATATTCCTTTTACTAATTCTGAATGTTTAGACTTCAATAAAAATGTACGGAAACTGCTTAGTAACCATTTCCAAGGAATTTACAAAGAAATTCTAAAGAAATTGACCCAGTCCAGACTTATTATTCCTTGGAATTGTCTGAGGATAAACTTAAGACTTTTAATGGAATGTCCTATGGGAAATGCAATGCTGTCCAAGGAATATACTGGTACAAAATCACAGGATATTATGTGGATATCACGAGGATATTTTCGGCGGAATAAATTCGGAAATAATCTGAGGAAATTCTGTGGATATCGAGCCGATATTTTCCCAAGATTAAATTCAGATAAAGTCATAGGAAATTCTATAGATATTATCTCTATACTTTCCAAGGAATAAAATCAGACAAGCCAAAAGAAATTCCGTGGATATCACGACGACATTTTCTAAGGAATAAATGTGGAAATAACCACAGGAAATATTGTGGATATCGAGCCGATATTTTCCCAGGATTAAATTCGGATAACCAGGGATTACGATTTCAATATTGTTTTCAATAAGGAGTTACATAAAATAGAAATATGGCTGCCTTCAATTATTTATTAAACCTATCCTCTATATATATATATATATATATACAAAGTTTTTCTTTAAATGTAATTTTAACAAATTAGCACTGAACATAATACCTTCCAAATGCTGCATAAATTTAGTCTTCTTCAAAGCAATTTTGTGTTCGCTCTCGACTGTATTCCACGTTAGTTGACTTATTACTTCTTCAAAAAATGAATTTAATACACACTTTCTGAAAAATTCGCTAACATCATCAAATAATAATGCAATGCAAGGTTCTTACCATTTCATTGACGTTGCTCCTCAAATTTTCTTCTAACTTGTGAAAATCGGTAGAATTTGCGATAAATATTCCACTTTGATTTCCCGGCTGAAAGGCTTTGACGGACGAAAAAGCTTGTAGTAATTTAACTGCCATACTTTCGATGCACTTTGACATATTTTGTTGAAGATCGTTAATGGATTTTTCAACTTTATCTGTGAGTTCGTTCATTTTTTTATCTATGTATCCAATTATATATTTTTTTCCATTTCCTTCAAATTACTTTCTGGAATTATTTAATGTAAGATTAATAATAAAATGTGACTTAAAGTACCTGTAACATGCCCTTCTTCATTGTCTTTTTCCGTTGGTTGGACAAATCTAATAAGATGATCTCCGAAGTCACTAATGACGTTTATAGCTAGTGAAGATTGATCTAGTTCTCCCCCACATCACTTGCCGAGTTGGTTCGATATTCATAAGTAACTTCTTCTTCTCACGGTTTTCATTTTTTAGCACATATTCTGTACTCCTTTTCTTCTGTAGAAGACTGCCACTGGTACTTGTCGCACTTTTTGTATGCCTCTTCGAATGTTCCTATAGCAAAGAGAGGTAGGATTATCTAAATATTTTAAAACTGGAAAGTTTTACCTGCACTAGATAGTAATCTGCAAGGATAAATGTGCCAATTTGATTCAGGTGTAGCTCTCTCTTTGTGCAGTTTCCTTACATTTTTGCTTAGGGGCCAAAGTTAATGAATTTTATCCGAATGCAACCAATTTCCCGGAATTAATTCACATGCTTCTTCATCATCGAAGGCAACAATATAGTATAAACTATAAAAAACCTGGAATTTTAAGTTAAACACAAATAAAAATATATTTACCAGACTAACCTCATTTTTCAGTGATCCAATAACTGAACAAGCGTTCCTTGCGATAAAAATTTATAGAAATCCGAATTTTAATCAATGTTTATCTCAACTTAGGATTTTTAGAGGACAAAGCGTGGACAAAGTTGGGAAGAATCTGCATTATATCCAATATTTGTCCCATCAAGCTCAAGCTTGGACTTTTATAGGACTAAGGTTGGACAAAACTGAGACGAATCTCCATTATATCCAGTGTTTGCCTTAATAAATTCGAAACAAGCGATATTTTGCGGAATTAGTACGCAAAATCAAAATGAAAATCACCATTCCTTTGCTATATATTCTAAGTTGGCAATAATTCGTTTAACCAGATCCAGACATTGAAATATATAGACAAATGTAAGTAGATATAAAGATCAACACTTTTCGATGCACATTTAGAGATAAGAAAACACATCCAAATGAAAAAAAATATTTACGCAATGTGGAGAGATTGCTAGAGAACATGTTGCTAAAATTTTGATATAATAAAACATCAATTACACCCACCAAATAAATAGAGTTAAAAAAACACTAGAAAGACTAGGAATACCAACAAAAATTCGAATTGTTTACTGAATTAATTACGGCACTAATAAAATACACACCGACTTATTCGCATGACGCTTTATGACCGTCTGTCTGGTTACTGAGCAAGCGTGTCCTGCAATGTTGATAAAAATTGGAAAAAGTTAGGAGAAATCTGAATTTTATCCAATGTTTATCTCAACTTAGGACTTTTAGATGACAAAGTGTGGACAAAGTTGAGAAGAATCCAATGTATGTCTCATCTATTTCGGAACAACCTGGATCCAATATAGATAGGACAAAGAAAGTACATCGGTCCAATTTACTATAAATATTGGACAAAGATAGGACATTGGATTCGTGGTTAATAGGGCTCCGAGAAAAAATTTAAGATAGAAGGCATATTACCTTCAGATATTTTCATTGGGTCGAGCAATTGTAATAATAACAGCACGCAATACTCGCGCTGCATCCCGCGCTCATCCTTTTACCCTTCAAATTACCTTCGGCCGTACACTAAAATTCTGTGATGCTTTCTTATCCCGAACTGTGCGAATGTGGAACAGCCTACCATCTTCTGTCTTTCCTCCGGCATACAACCTGCAAAAGTTTAAGGGCGACATACATCGGCATCTCCGCCGCTCTCCTCATATCCCTTAATTCCTTTCCCTATCTCCTTCCTGCCATGCTGCTGTGCTTTGCATCATAGGGTATCCCCTGAGATTGGCTTAATAATATAAAAAAAAAATAATAATCCTTTAAATCAAATGTCGTTTTAAGTTGTGATAGAAAAGAGAGAGCCTTGCCAAAGTAGTAAAGTCGGTAGATTTTTATAGTTGAGAAAACGTAGTAAATCTAGTAGGGGGGCACCTCTGCGTAGTAAACAATGTCTACCGCATTGAGTTCAAGAAGTGCAGTGTTCTCGTTGTCTTTAACAATATCCGAAAAATTGCTAGAAATTATTTTTGTTTTCTGTATAGAATGTGCCATCTTTACGTCAAGGTTCACATATATATCTTACTTTGTCTTATGGCTAGCTTATAAGCTAGCATTTCTCATAATTAAGGCCAGTGACCATTAAATATCTTTCTCTAATAAGATCATTCCTAAAACACTTCTCTATCCCTTATCAATTCTAAGGAGTCTGTTTGCGTTAGCTACTCTTCTTTAATGTTTAATTAGCAAAGCACCCTCAAGAATTCTTGCACACTGGAACGCCACTGGAACATCCTTTGTCCATAAAAATGATGTCCGAACAGGGAACATTTTTTCATGTCAGAAAAGTCTGAATTCTGAAGGTGAATTCTCCCATTGAATGGAATAAGACAGGGACTTAGACCCATGTTCGTGTATACCCATGGATGGGGCATTCCTCACAGTCGGATATGTCAGCGAATATGTTTCAAAGAAGACAAATAAAAAATAAACGAAAGAAAAGATATAACCAGAGCGCATCCATAAAGAGTAGGAATGTGTGTGCAAAAGAAAGAGCAGAAGACGTGACATACAATAGGACAAAATGGGGCCACAAGACACTGTGAGAAGGAGGACATCACATAACGTGTCGGTCGTCTCGCGATGGAACGTAGAATGGAGGTAGTCGGTCGAACTGAAAAGGCAAAAAAGGCTGTCGTCTCCCCACAACTTTTGGCACGTTGTGGTAGGTCGGGCCTTCGTTCCTTTAAGTTTATTGTTTACCCAGTGTCAGTCAAGATTTTTTTTTTTTTTGTGTGTGGGTGCCGTGAATTTGAAGAACCAGTGAACGCATTTCCTTGCCATCATGCTGTGCGCCATTTTTCATATTCTTTTGAGATGGAAGTGCATGTACCACCACCACACCGCCAAGACGGCTAGGACTTTTCACACAACTGAAGGCACCTAAACCGGATTAATCGAAGGATTGATGGCGCCTTTCATATTTTCTTATGAGTATAAGTTTTCGAGGGAGTTTAAGGAAGCTGTGAAGGAACTCATTTTTCGTACAGTGAAAATAAATGCTGGGAAATATTTTACAGGAGAGAAGTGGGAGAGAAATTGATCTGAAAAAAGAAAAAAGAAAATGTTGATTCCGGAAAGTTTTAATCTTTCTTTCTGTACGCAAAATAAAGCAATAAGCCCAGAGGGAGTATATCAGGATGAATTAATTTGAAAATTGGGAACCTTAATTAAATAAATAAAAGTAGAGATTACTCTTAGATCAAGGATTATTATAATTTGTCATTAACCATTACGCTATTGTAATATTTTTTTATAGTTAACATTTAGTGGATAATCTTGAAAACTTTATTTGTTATATTTTGCTAAAAATACAAAATAAAAAAATTAAAAAACTTATCCCTTCGTTTTTAATTCTTGTTGTTTTAGTTTTAGACTACATAATTTGCTCATATAAGAAAGGTATTCAAAATTGTACACAAAATACTCATCTTATAATTCTAATATACATTATTAATGCCCAAAATATTTCTTAAAATTAATAATTATTATAACTTATACTTTACAACAAAATTAATAAATTTAATTCAAAAGAAAATAGCTAAAACAGGAAACAGGAAATTTAGTATATTTACTAAAACAAAGAATTATCTAAATATAAAAATCAAAAGCAATATAATAAAAAAGATTATATAAACGGAGTAATCTTGTAAAACTATGCATATTTACTTTATTCTGGATACGTGTAGGTAAATCATTCCAAATGCGTGTATTAACTGAACCAGGAAAGAACCCTCCAAGACTAGTTTAGAAAATCTCGGATCATACTTTTTCGGTATCTTGCTGAACGCAGAAATTATAGGAGGCGATTATAATGGTAGTAGTCCATGGATAAACTGACCGAAAGTAATCAATAAAAGCTACATCTACATCCAATCTATGTGTGCACTTACAGTGTCAAATTTAGAATAAATAAATTTTCTAAAGTCTTTCGCGAGTGCTGGATGGTACCTACTATATTTGGATAACCCACATTATCCGCAAGCCACTATAAATTTTCCTCAATTATGTGCTGATATAGTCTTTGCACTTTAAATTGGAATTGATCATAACTCCACGACTCTTAGTTTTATCTACATACGGCAAGGTTATAGAGTCTATGCAAACTAATGGAAGCCGGGCTGGGTCAATGCCTGGCTTGTGTATCGAGATTGCTGAGCTTTTCACAGGATTTAACTTTATATCATTAATACAAACCCACTCAAATAAGCTAGCCAGATCCTCGTTAATGCACTCCAAACAGTTCTCCATAAGGTCGATATAAGTAGTGAGATAAATCTGCATATCATCCGCATATAAGTGCAGTTTATCAAATAGGATTTTTAGTTTAAGATTATTTATAAATAGAGAAAAAGAAAAGCTCCAAGAGTAGAACCTTGTGGAACACCTCAATTAAGTGATTCTAGAATAAAAAACTCACCATGTACTTTCATTCGTTGCCTTCGAATTGTCAGCAAGCTCATCACAAGCCTACAGGCTGAATTAGAAAAATTTAAATTTTTTTTTTAATTCAGATATATCTCATACAGCACAAGATGATCCCATTTTTTTTTTTTCAAGAAAGAATTTTTTGGGGATTCTCCGGTATATAGCAAAAGCTAAAAAATGTTCTAATTTGTTATTTCATCACACAACCCATTAATTTTTGGTGACAAGTTTCAAGTCTTGGTTCGACATCAATAGGTCACAATTATGTTATTCGATCATCCCAGTGGGACTGTAGATATATCCCTAGGTCATCCCGATTTTGCCATGGGACGTATTCAAGATGTTCTTACGACATCCCATTGTCCGGGATTGGGAACATCCTAAATATGTCCTGTTTTTTAAAACTAATACATAAGAATAAAAGAATAAGAATAAAACCGGAGGACATAGGTTGTCCATCTGACACTCATAGTTTTGTCACCTGACATGCATACTATGTAAAATTTACTATATAGAGCGAGTATATGTTGTGTGGGTTTTGAGTTTAAAATGGTTTACCATATCAATGACCTGACCTTAGAAAAGTCCAGTAATATTGTATGATGTTAGGGTTAAGAGTAGGGGCGAATAGGCTTCCAGGACCTTACGGATACTGCGACCATAGTTGAGCTATTGTGCCTAATATATTATATAATAAATAAAATGCAATTCTGTATATAGAAGATGGTTAATTATTTTAATCCGTTCTTATGTTTTAGGTACCTTTAGTTGCCTTTTTTTTTTTTTAATTCGATGCAAGGTGAATAAAGATACCAAGCACGAAAGACAAGACCATACCGATATAGAGACAAGTTTTAATCAGAAAATAATTCAATAATACAAAATTCTAATGACTACAAATTTTATTAAATTAAAAACGATCCGGTCAACTTGCAGATAACTATGTGGAAATTTTGGTGGACAAATATGCGTAATTACCACAACAGTCATTGTCATATCACTGTCCTGTACATTTTTCTATCCAAAAAAGGTCAGATGTCTGTAGTGTGTATATCTATTTATAACCAACGAATTGGCTGGACAGACAAACAGGCAGACTCTTTGGCTATTCCATCAAATTTATATTTAGATATTTTATGGTCTCTTTTCGTAGCTTTGCATATTATTTTGCATAATATGGTACACCGCACTTATTACGAAAAGAGAATTTGTATAATGAAGTTAGCCGCATAACATTGTCTTATAGATTAGATATAGATCTCCCAACAACATCAGAATAAAATTTTTTTTGATAGAAGTAACACGCGAGAGTTGTGTGATTGTTCTTAGTTTCTTGTAGTTTTTATATAAGTTTTTGTAATAGATGTTGTTTATTTATCTTTTATCCTTCATTATATTATTTTTTGGTCTATTTATTGAGGCAATATGTTATAGTAATACGTAAGAATCATCTTTTTTTTCTATAGTGTAGTTTATAAGTATTTACTATCCACAATTATAATAGTGTTACTGCAATATGGTCCAATGGTCCATATTACAAGCCTTTCAATAAAGAAAACGTTGACAATTTTTTTTTTATTGAGAAGGAGCAAATATACACTCGTAAAAATCTTCAATGTAGACGAGACCGGTAGAAGTGTTATTCCATCAAATATATTTAAAGTCTTAAGCTATACGGGGAGAAATTTGGTGTCTTAACATCCGCTAAACGAAGATCCTTGATAACTTGTGTCACTTGCATGAACAAATATGGAACATTTGTTTCTCCATTATCATATATCACGAAAACAAAATCATCTTGTTTTAATGAAAGAAGTACTTTGGGGAAGTATACACATCTGCCACCCATCCCAGTGGATTCAGACTGATCTATCTACATTGTAGTTCCAACATTTTATTGGAATAACAAAACTTACATTGGACTCTCCTGTACTCGTACTATTAGATGGGCGAAACATAGAATTGATTAATCTTGTACGGAAAAACTATGCTCATTTGTTGAACTTAACTCCAGAGCCAGCTACTATATCAGTATTTCTTGGCACTACTGAAAAAATATCTCTCGGCGGAAATAAGATTTTGGGTCTATAACAATACAAAACCTTTGACTCTTTACAAGAACATAATGGATGTTTTTGCTCGGTCATATCTAAAAGCCCAAACTGGAGAAATAGCCAAAAGTGGCTTTGAAATATCAGGTATTTGCCACTTGTTTGAATTATTTGAAAATTTTACACTACATACTTATATATATATTTTACAGAATGAGTATACAAGCAACACTCATCTTTTATTCATGAGGTGCTTTTCGAGCTATTTATTGGTTTGAAAATTCAATACAAAACTCTTAATGAAAACGTAAGTCATCCTTGAATTAGTTAGTGAAATGCAAGTCAAAATTTAAATTAACAATTCATGAGAATCCCCTAGGCAGACGGATAAAATCAATGATCATTCATTCGTAATTGATATTTGTCAAAAATCAAGTTACCCAAGATTTTATGACTTAAAATGAAAGGCCTGTCAATTTTATATATGTAATTGACAGCACATTTTTAATAATTAAAGTTCAAATTCAAAGGTAAAGCGATTTTTGAAAAATTCAATTATGAACGAATGATCATTAATTTTGCCTGTCTGCCGTAAGTTAATTATAATTTTGACAGTTCTATTAACGCTGGAAATTCAAGCATGCAATACTAATTACTTAACGAGAGATTTTAATTAGAATAAAAAATTATTTTTAAATAAAGTGAAAAGGTGAGGTGTTTCGCAACTCTCCTAAATATTCATCATTTCATATGTTCACATAAGAAGAGAAATAAGGTTAGTTTGTTGGAAATTAACTTAAGTTGGTCCATCAAAACTTTACAGCCTCCAATTTTATTTGTCCAAAAAGTATAGTTTTTCAGCTATTAGATAGTTCTAGAATTGGAAATTGGCAGTAGCATGACAATTTTTGCAAACTACACGCAAAACGCTATCAAAAGTCAAATTACCTGATGAGAAGGGAAATCAAAAGTGCGAAAAAGCAAGCCGGGTAAGACTTCATATCGAGCATTGGCTTCTCCACCCCCATAAAGCAAAACTGGCACAAATTCAAGGCTATTTGTGGACACCCCGATAAAGTAGGCATATTGAACATAGCGCACATAACGATTTTGGGGGCGTAACAAAGTTTGATAAAAACTCAACAATTTTGGACAAATAAAACAGAGAGTTATAGTATAAATTTTTCATATTTTTCAAAAAAATTTCACGGTAGGTTTTCATAATAAAAGACCTTTAATTGAAAGAAATACAAATGGTCGGCCGAATATTGGTTTGTCGTATAACGTCTAATGGGAAGTTTTTGATCTAAGACATGATTTATAGATTTTAGAGTTCGTTCTTTTCGAATCTGTGATCACTGAATGTTGCTGATATAATCGGCAGCACTTTTGTCGCATATCCCTAAAAACAGCACTTGTAGCTATCACTATGTCGGAAATGCCGATTTTCAGAACGTACGACAAAACTTTCTTGCAAATTGCAATTATTTTTGGCTGAGTATTGATTTGTCGTACATATGTAATTGAGAAACATACGTTAAAGCAAAGAAATTTTTGTTTCAGTTTGGTTTTGTCGTTCGTACATAGAAAAGTGGGAAAAGACTATCAATATACTACAAAAAAAAACTGTTGTAGACTTAGTTTATCGTATGTTCTTATAATTTTCCTTAGTAAACCCAAAGGTAACAAAAAAAAACATACCTAAAGAATATATTACCCTTTGGGGTGACTCCTGAAAATCTGTAGCCCAATATCACTATCTTAGTAATGAAGAAGAATATGTCCTATAAAAATGCAACCATCATAGGTAGCTATTGCAACAAATCTGGCAATTTGCATTTTGCACAAATATCTTTTACAAAATTTTAAGATTGGAGAGATCTGATTTATTCTCACTTCAAATTAAAATTAATGGATACAAAACAACATCTACTAAAAAAGCAACAACAAAACCTTTGAAAACAGCGAACAATTTTGTTTAATCAAAAACTAAACATAATTCAAAATGAAGTAAGTTTACTTCCACAAAAAAAAAAAAAAGATTGCCGATATTAAAAGCTTATTAGTAGCTATATACGCCAACAGTACACAAGGAGTATTTCAGAGCTCTTTTGCAAATAAATTAAATACGAACTAAAGTTAAATTTATTATTTTTCTTATTTCGTGTTCCGCGAGGAATTTGTTTTCGTTATGTTTTCTTCATAAATCAATTTGTTTATTTAATCCTTAACTCTAAAGCCTAGTACGGAGTTCGAGTAAAACAGTACAGAGTTCAGGTAAAAATCGACAATCAATCAAATCACAAATTTTACTGAGGTCTTTACTAGTCCAGTACGGAGTTCACTGGTAAAAGTGCCATTTTCCCTATTATAACATAGATGGCGTTTTGTAAGTCTCTACTCAATTTACTGACCATTTTAATGTGTGGAGCATTAAAATGCTGGTAAAATTTTGGCATTTCTTTGATTATTGACAAAGCGAATTTATTTAGTTTTTCCGTGGATTTCCTTGACGACGGTACACACTTGGACCTACCGCAGCAACAATCTCGTCGTCGATTTGACGATTTAATTATTTAACATTTTTAAAAATATTTCGGATTAATTGTGATTTCAAAAGCTGTCATTTCGTTTTTTCCACAAAAAACTTACGTCAACATTTTACCAGCGATTAAAATGCTACTTTTGGGAGACCGCGTTAAATTTTTGCCAATACTCGAACTCCATACTAAGCTTAAGTATCGAGTTCGGGCAAAGTAAAATTTAACGCGGTCACCAAATATTTCACATTAAAATCTCTGGTAAAATTTTGACGTCTGTTATTTTAGAGAAAACAAAGTGACAGATATTACAGATATCCAAATTGACAGTTTTACACGGACCCTACCTGCAAACTGTAATTGCGTACATTTTTCTCCTTTATTGAAGTCGGTTTCAACCTCTTTTTGGCAGCTGAGGGAACAGAACTCGTTTTTTAAGGTCTTTTGATAATTTTAGACATCAACTTTTTACACTGCTATAACGCAGATTAGTCTTAAATTTAAAAGCTTTGAAAATGTTCAATGAATTGCCCTTAGACATAAATAAAGAAGTGAATTTTAAAGCAAGAAACAGATTACACGCTAGTAATAAATATCTATTAAAGAAGTAAGCCAATAAATAAGTCAATGAATGAACAAAACATTCTAATCCTTCAATCAAATAAAAAAAAAATCGACATATGTCATAGAAAGTAAATCCTTCAATTAATAATAAAAAAAAAAAAAAAAAAAAAAACATTCTGAAAATTGTCAAATTGTCATAGAAATAAGCAATGACAAAATTTTACCAGCATTTTAATGCTCCGTGCATTAAAATGGTCAATAAAACATTGAATAAATAGGAATAAGGAATAATAAGGAAGCGGGGTTTCGTGCGATTAGAGTGTACGTGAGTAGGCAATTCAATGACAGTCAAACCCATGGAGCGGGGGGAGAAATGACAAAAGGGCTGGTCACTTATATGATAATTCTGCTTAACAAGTCACTTAAATTATCATAGGCAACGCCAAGGAATATTATCTGAAGATAAGGGCGCAAAAAATTTGTTTATTTTACATAGCAATTTGGATTATAAAAAATGTCCTCCTTCAAAATATCAAGGTTTCACTACTGCCATGACGAAACAAATACAAACACAGCACTCTAATCCATTTCACCAAGTGGAATAGGTTTTCACCCGATATGCCGTTTCCTTATTAGTTATTTATTAGTAAAATGAGTGAAGCGACTTACAAAGCGCTATCTATCTGATAATAGTGAAATTTCACCATTTACCAATGAACTCCGTACTGCACTAGTCAGATGACTGCCCGTATGTAATTTTGTATGGTCACCGATCTGTGCAAGTTTGATTTTTGAAGTGTTTTTCACATATATTTCTAAAACGGCCCGTCGGATAGTAAAAATTATTATAACCAATTTTTCATAGAATTTCATATTCTGAACAGCTTGTGAGTAGTTTAAAACCATACGACTTATCGATTTCACAGTATACGTAACAATCCAAAATGTTTAAATGGCAACATCAAGCAGCACGGTTGAAAAAGTAGGCATATTTTTTAAGTCAGCACTTGTCTTACAAGTTCATTAAATTCAAAAATTCTTACATTTTAAACCTTCACAAAACTTAAAATTATTTTAAAGAAAATGTGCATTAAAATTCAATAATTTAGTATTGAAGGAACAAAAATCATGATTTTATCCCCAAAACTCTTAATTTTTAATACAAATTTATTAAGCGCAAGCTTCCTTCGAATCTTAATCCAGCAGCTTCAAACCATTGTGTCTTAAAATTAACTCCAAAAGACTTAGAAATAGAATATTCAATACAGTTCGAATTAAATTTAAATACAATTGGTATAGTTGGTATAGTTCGATGTCATGCTACTGCATGCCCCTTCTTCGTCAATCTAAAAGAAAGAGAGAATATTTTTTTATTTGTTGTTAGCTATTAGTTTTCCTTCGGTATCGGCGTGCATTAGTGCAGTTCAATGTTTGTGTAAATATTTGTCAAACTCTAAGTCTTCGGCACCAAGAAATGATGTCTCATATGTGGATTTATATTGAATTAGAAGACAGATTAAACTTTAAAAAATGGAACCTGTTAACAAATATAATTTCCAAAATAACTTTCCAAATTTTCAAATAAATTTTGATTCCGATATTTATTCTCTTACTTGGGTTGAGTTTAATTATGGTTTTCATTATAAACCTGACTTTTTAATATATTTGAAAAAAGAAAATGATCAATTTTGTTTTGCATAAATAAGCGATATATGTACATATATTACATTGATAATCAAATTTATTTGAGTTGTGTTAAATTTACCATCAAAGTTTTTGATGAAGTTCTTAATTTCTTTGAGCTAGAAAATTTAAAAATAAGTCTCATTGTAAATGGATACTTTTATTTTATACATGTTTTGTAATTACATATTTACTTAATAATCTTATCACGACTTTCATTTATATCCCGAATATTTGTTATAACGCCAATAATGCCTATTTTAAAAATTTGGTTCAGCATCTATCACGGGTAGGTGGGTATCCAATTCAAAAATTTAAGTATAATTATCATAATTGGATCAATATTAAAAGCAAAAAAAGTAGTAGGTAAGGGGAGATACGAATTTTAATAAACTCCAATACATTTTGGCGAAAAATTTAATTTATTCTTGATTAAATTTTAATATAATAAACATTCAAATATGATGCTACTTAAACTTCAATTTTAATACAAACTGGTTTGTATTCAAAGTAGAAAAAGGTTGAAACTAAATACTAATTAATTACGATTTTAAATGTCCCAAACTTAAATTTTAAGATCATAGGGTTGCAATTTACATAATTTTTGTCTTAAAATTTAAGACGACAGGCGTAAATTTGAAGTGTTAATAACAAAAATTATTTGAAGTAGTTCTAACTTAAAAGCTAATACTACGTGTGGTTGAAAAAGAAATGTAATACCGGATAAAACTTAAAACGTAATACAAATTTGGTGTGGACTTATATGTAACCCTATAATTATTGTATTTAACCCAATATTTTTAACCGTGAGGGGTTGCCCGATTTAGTCCATTTTTGAAATTCTATTTACTATTACTATGAAAATACTATGTGCAAAATTTCAGCTGTCGACGTTGATGCGCTCTCAGGTAGTGTCCACATATGTAGTGAAAAACGAAATTTGAAAATGCGTCGACGTAGAAAGCTGAAAGTTTGTATGCGGTATTTTTATAGTAATAGTAAGTAAAGCTTCAAAAGTGGAGTAAATTGGGCAACCCCTTCTATGTGTTGCCATATAATAATTTTTGTTTTATACGTATACTGTAAAAACGATCAGTACTAGACGTTTTAATTGTACTAAAAACTTCTTCATAATAAGAAATCCTATAAAATTGGTTGTAATAATTTTTTCTGTCCGATGCATCGTTTTAGAAATATATGTAAAAAACCACTTCAAACATCAAACTTGCACAGATAGGTGGGTGACCATACAAAATTACATACGGGTATACATCTAGAGGGTATCATAAGAATTAGTCTTGACCAATTCCAGTTTTTTGTTTATTTGTTTTTCAGCTTATTCAAGAACACGATAAAGCTGCCCTTTCACTTTTCTTACAAATATTTTGTTAAACAATAGGTACACCGTTTATCCGGAAATCCATTGTTATGATACGACAAATTAACAAACTTTGTATCTAACCTAAGGATTGGAGAATATTTCTCATCCAATATACACACATACTTATGTTTGCCATTCTAATTAGCTTTCAAGTCTCTCTTAACTGAATTCATAGACCTTCTTACCGATCCATCTGCTCGAGAAGCAACCAAAAGTTTATTATAGTTTGTATATGTATTTTTAAGGAATATCGAAGCCTCAAGGAAAATAGAAACAAATAAGTTACATATATATATGTATATTACGTCTTTTGAATTGTCAGTTAAAAAACTGATTGTTTTATAGAGTCACATTCCATCCAAGCTATAAAATAACCTGGTGGACTCACACCTGCCGGTCAATTACGAGTATGCTCTAATGGAATTGTCACATACTATGTCAGTTGGCTATAAAGCGATATTAACACCGATATAATGTATTAATTTGACATCCATTTTCCCGTTTTCAATACCTTTCCGAATTTACTGCAAATCAATTTTCAAATATTGACATTTAACAAAAGCGCATATTTTGGGAGCTTCTATACAACACAATTTCTGACCAGATAAAATCTCAGTAAAACGGGAGTACTATATGTTGCAAAAGTATGTGTCTGTCGTCTACCAAATTTCAACTGAAACCAGTAGATGGGTTAAGTGCATTCTCTGGTTCATTCCCAAATTAAAATTGCAGAAATGCAAATCAGTGAATGCGAACGTGCACTCGGGGGAATGTGGATTCACAGAGTTACAGTGTACTCACACCCGTCAACCTCAACCAGTATATTTTATCTAGCCTAATTGATTTGGGAATTTCTTCGACGTTTATTGCTCCATCTTCTTGCTCCGGGTAGCTGTCAGTAGCGCTGGCTTATAGAGTTTTATTCAAGGAGGATAAAGCCGCAATAGTCTTTAGCGTAAGTAATGCACTTCTCGTATTTAACCTTTTGACATCCAGAGGAGAAAAGCGAAGACAACAACGACGACGACGACGTGTTGTTTACTACTCTCTATGTATTTCAATAAAAACCATTACCTACCCGTTCCTCCTTCATGTCCGGATTATACGCTTTACGTGAAATCTTTTATTGTTAGTTTTCTTGGGGCTGCTTCCTATGTAATTTACAAACTTTAAACGCATTTCTTGTTACGATAGATAGATACCCACTCCTGGTTCCTAGAAGGCCTTAAAATCGTGCACTGTCTCAACAAGATTCCGGAGTTTTCAACATTTTTCCAAGATCTTCGTGCATTTTGATCTTTCCTTGCTATTCTCAATTCGACCGACCGTCC
Source organism: Dioctria rufipes (assembly GCA_963924295.1). Taxonomy (NCBI): domain Eukaryota; kingdom Metazoa; phylum Arthropoda; class Insecta; order Diptera; family Asilidae; genus Dioctria; species Dioctria rufipes. Next base: position 34,626,411 of record OZ002742.1, read on the forward strand.
GTTCGCTCCAGAAGTACTTAATCCATAGAGAAACGTATTTCATGTAATTACATTCTTCGCCATCGCTTTTCTCCAAATACCTATTGAAAAGATCTTCCCAAGAAAAGCACTTCCCCCGCAATACCCTTTTGAGTTTTTTCTTACGGTTTCGGACCCTAATTTTCGCAGCATCATGTCTGCTCGACTTTTACTGCTTTGAAAGCGTGCAAATTCGGAAAATCTATATCATGGGAGAAATTGTAGATAATTAAGGAGGAAACATGCTTAACAACACGACATTTAACTGTTTGCTCATACTGGCGTGGATACCATTGCTAAATTGTTGCTGATTTTACAAATTGTTTTCAGTATAGAGAGGAGGATGGATCAAGGAAGCAATTGATATATAGAGAAATAGCGAATCGCGCGCGAATTATCACATTCTTACGTTTAATTTTGAAATTTTCATCTTCATCAGGTTGTGTACTAGATGGATATACCTACCTGGTGTGAATTTCTTTTGTTGTTTACTTTTCAGAAAAGGGTCTAAGGTCATCTTGGAATAAGGTGAGCATCTTTGAGTGGGATTTAAGTGGAAATCTTTAAGTGATGAAAAACATGAAAATGGAATTTTTTAACGGTATTATATATTTCATGTAGATATAGGTAAAGGAAAAATATTAAAACAAAATTTTAGGTTATTTTTAACAATGTTAAATGTACATCATTTGTCAATTCCAAATTTTAAAAGAAAACAACTTTTATGAAATGAGCAAATTTAGGAATTGAACTACAATGAGAAAAATGTATTTGAAATGCGGCGAGAATTCTTGTTTTAATAAACTAAAATGTTTATGTTAGTCGCCGGATAAAATCAACATGAACTTCTAGTGAAACTTTTTTTTTTTAGATTCATTTCATTTTTCGAAAAGATACCCAAGCAGCAATTTTTGAAACCGGTATGTAAGTATTACCTACCTACTCAGTTTGTAATAGTTACCATAAGTTACCTCAGAATGTATGTATGAAATTTCGCAAAAACCTTATATGATTTTGATAACAATGACAAAGTGGTGATATGGGGACGTTACATTACAATTTGATCTCTTAAGTGTCGTCTATGTAAATAAACGTGATAATGTAATTGCTAGGATTATTCTAACGTTGGTTTACGTATTAATTCACTAATGTGAAAAAACGTGCATACAAATGGTGAGGTATGTAGATGGAAAAGTATTTACATATGTATACAGTTGCAGGAAAAATTGTATGTGTAGAGATTAGTAAGAGAATAATGGATACAATATAGTCATGTGCATTCTCGTTACTTTCGTTTTACCCGGTACTCATTCGTTACTCTACGAAAATAATTCGTTACTTTCTAATTCTTTACTTTACGTAAAATACTCCTTAAGCAGCATACTCATACTTATTATATTTATTATTTAAATCAAAAATATATTTAATTAAATGTGAAAAGAAAAGTACCCAATCAGAGTTCAAGAATTGAAAAACAAAAACATAATATTTCAGCAGAAAAAAAAATATAACATTTTTCAGAAGTAAATTAATAATTTTTAAGAAATATTTTGATTAGCATGGATGAAGATTAATTTCTCAACATTTTCATAACATGTTCGGCTGTCGAAAATATTTTTTGAGGCCAGCCATTCCTTTAACTCGTACACGAATTTGTCTATTTCTTTACTATTTTCGACACTCTCGTAGACCCACTTTTCGTCATCACAGCGAGCTGAAATTTGGAAAACAGGTTCATGTCGCGTGACAATTGAATCTGTCAAAATTTAAACCGGAAATTTCCATGGAAAACCCGGAAAATCGGGAAAAATCATTTGAAAATTTGGTACAAATTTGATTAGAGATAAATCCGTTTCAGGAAAAATGCAGATTTTTCCGAAAAAATTTTCCGGAATTATCCGACTTTTCCGGGAGATTTTCCGGTAAAAAAGTTTTCTAAATTATGCAGGATGAAGTTTCTTATCAACTGGCATCATTACTTTCTCTCCGACAATGGTGAAAACTTGCAGAAAAAATCGAGGAAAATTCATGTAAAACGCTTTTCCGAAGTTTTTCCGACCAAGGAAGCGTTTGAGCGTTTTGAAATCTAAGACAAAGTTGTAGAGCGAAATGAGTTGCAAAAAGTTGCTTTTGTGGAAAACTACATGGAAAACCCGGAAAAGCGTGAATTTTCCGAGTTTTCCGGAAAATTTTCCGACAAAAAAGTTTTATAAGCTACGCGGAATAATTTTTTTTCCGTCCTACTGGCATCTCTTCAACAATCATGAAAACTTGCATGAAAAATCGAGGAAAATTCATGTAAGTTTTTAAAAAAATTTCATAGTTAATAGGAAAAGTCTGTGGAAAACATGGAAAATAGGGAAAATTAATGTTGTATGGCATCAAGTTGGAATACAGCTAAAAAGCGCTGTTTAAAACATAATTTGAATTTCAGAAAACCGTTGCAGTATTTCAACGACTTGAAAAACTGGTAAATCAGTGTCTTTTCAATCGTCATAAAATTGTTGTAAAATATCTCCATGCAGCACGTAATAGCAATTTAGTTAACGTGAAAAAGGCAGAAAATAAAATAAGTAAAAAACGAGATTTCAAACAAAACTGAGGCCAAGCCGCATGAAAAAGTAGAAAATAAAGTTTTCTTCACGCACAGAGGTGGACACAGATTTTATTCGCTGACAATCAATATTCAAGAGAAATGTACCAATCAAAAAATCTGAGTCCACCTTTGTGTGTGAAGAAAGCTTTATTTTCTACTTTTGCATGCGGCTTGGATTCAGTTTTGTTTCAAATCTCGTTTTTTACTTATTTTATTTCAGAAGGAAAAGAAGTTGCAATTGATCCCAAATATATTCTTGCAATTTCACTTTGCTCTAAAGAAATTAAGTGGGTGTAACTCATGTGAGAATTTTATTTTATAGAAATTATATAGGTGCTCCTTTCAGCATGTTGACCAAAGCGAAATTTATCTTTTTCTTACAAAATTGAGGTAGGGTGACCCGTTGTACGAAAAATTCATTATTATGAATAATTTGAAAGGATTTTAAAGTTTTCAAGAAGATTTTACCATACGGGTAATGATTTTTTCTCTCAATTTTTGTTTTTAACTCGTTTTCTCAGTCGCACTAGGGCAATGCATAGTTAAGTTCTTTCATTCGTGCGAAAATCGCTTGCATATATTTCTTAGTATGTTCCAAACGAGAAATTTTTCCAATTTTGTGTGGCTGTTTCCTAAAGCCTAGTATCGAGTTCGAATAAAATGTAACATTTCCATACAAATTTTAGCGCCAATAAAATCACAATCGATAGTTTTAGTGATGATTCTACTAGTGCAATACAAGTTCTTCAGGTAAAAACTAAAGGTTCCCTATATGTAAAATAGAAATAGACGGCACTATAAATTCTCCACACTAAAATCGCTAGTAAATGTTAATTTGGAGAAAACAAAATAATTCATTTTTGATAAAACAATTTTAACTCTTAGAAATAGAAATTGTCAAAATTTTACCAGCCTAGTAAAATAAGTGGATTAGTTCCATCTATTCTATAAAAAGGAAACCTTCAGTTTTTTACCGGTGAACTCTGTATTGCACTAGTAAAATCTTCAGTAAAATTTGTCCTTCCGATTTTACCAGCTATAGAATTTGTATGAATATGTCACATTTTACTCGATTTCGATACTAACCTTAAGGCATAAAGTGACTGGTAAAATGTTGACATTTCCTATACCAATTTGCATTTTTTTTTTTTTTTTAAATGGAGAGTTGAAATTGTTTTATCAAAATCTAAAAATGAATTACACTGTTTTCTCCAAATTAATATACGTCTAAATTTTACTAGCGATTTTAATGTGAAATATTTGGAGATCGCGTTACTTGACCCAAACTCGATACTACACCGTAAAAAATATTTATTGAAAATTCCGCTACTATAATAGGCAACAAATTGCCAACAATGGTAGCGGAAATTTACACAATTTTATACGCACTGCATAACCTTATGTAAAGCAATTTCGCATTGTATGTAATTTTACATTGTTTATGCATTTGTCAATTTCCGATGAAAAATGCTATATGTTTATGTATATAATGCTGTGGAACTAAGTTACATAAGTTTAATGTAATTTTACATTATTTATGAATTCTTCAATTCCATATGTAAAGTACACAATATGTAAATTTACCAATATATGTAATTTATTTCAATTGCCAATGTGATATTTCATACGGAAATTAATAAATTACATACATAAACATGTAAAAAAGCTAGAACTGGTCCAAGACCAATTCTTATGACAATGCTACTAATAAGTATAGATTAACAATCAACACGTAAAAGAAGTAATACTAGTTTCGGTGCTAACAGCTACCTAAGAAATCATTATTTTAAAAATTAATAAATATTTGTAGGTATACAGTATTTCCATGAATTAGTTTTTTTGAGCGAAAATTAATTATAAAAATACTGCTTACCTAAATATATTTTTTGATTTTTAAAACGGTTTTTAAGGTAACTGTTAGGATCGAAACTAGTAACATTTTTTTACATATTTTATGACTGCACTCCACAAAATTAAACTATACACTGACCGGTGACCGCATTCTGATAAACTTTCCCGTATAATAATTCATAGCAACGCATCCTGATAAATGTATGAGCATGAGCAGAGTACTGAAAGAAAGAATAGAGATAAAGTTAAACGTCATTACTTATGTTTTATTGAAATTTCCTTTTTAAGTATGGGGAATTCAATGCAAATTACAGTATTGTGTGGAATTTTACGCAAATTTACAGTACGATACAAAATGTCTATGTAATTAAATGTAAAATCACATAAATTATATAAAAAATTGCTTATTTTACTTATTTTTGCAATTAAAAGTAGGAAGTTTGCAGATTACGTAAAAAGTATTTAATTTCTTAGTGATTATGTGTAGTACATACATTTTAAGCGGTAGTGACTATTTTAACCATAGTAATTTTCCACAAACTTCTTATTAAGTTAACATTGGCACCACCACCGCAGTTTATTGTTCACTTCTCACCACCACTGTCATACTAGTGATGGAAAAAAAAAGATTCGGTACGTACTTATGTGAAAAACTGGAAAAAAAAATGTGATTAATCCTTTTTGGTAAATTGAAATTCTATCGAAAACTTTAACCGGGTAACTAGGTAGAACGAATTTTAGTTATTTAATTTCCATCGGTACACTGTATTTGTATAGCTAATAGAATACCGAATTTACCACAAAATGAAAACTTGGAATCAATAGAATATGAGTACAAGTAACGAATAATTATTTGAGTATGTATTCGGTACCCAGTTTTAGAGAAGTAACGAATACTTTTGTACCGAATGATTACTACCCGCACATCTCTAATACAATACCCTGGTAGACAAATCATGTTGAGCTCATCAATGAGCTCCTCATGACTAATCAGATGAACGTGCTGATGAAATTTATTCGCGTTTGAATCAAAACCGGGAAAATAATCAGATATTTACTTATTCACAGAAAGTGTGCATGAGATATTCCATCTCTTTCACTTATTTAGAAATGTATACTTTGCTTCTCTTTTGCGCATTTTACAATATTAGATGAGCACTTCGATGAGTACATAATGAGTGTCACAATGAGCTTATTAATGAGCATGTCAATGAGTTTTACGATGAATTTAGTAATGAGCATGTCAATGAGTGTCACAATGAGCTTATTAGTGAACATGTGAGTTGCAAATCAAACTCAGATATGCTGAGGCATCTTGCCATAACGTCTTGCTCAGCATCTGGGCATTAGTCTTTCTGCGGAAGAACAAATCACAAAATTAATTTAAAAATGTAACTTAAATTCCGAAAAATCACAAAAATTAATTCAAATTTTCCTATTAGAAATGTCACCTGACACGGTGATGACAAGAGAAAATATTTACTTATTGCTAGTATAGTATATGGGGAGTAGTTTAATGATATCTAATGGGCCCCTAGATGAAATTGAATGAATGCTCATCGGCACTTAATTTTCTATTTCCAAGGTAGATATATCATGATGAGCTCATCAATGAGCTCTTCATGAGCAATCAGATGAACGTGCTGCTGATGAAATTTATTCGCGTTTACACCCGCGCCAGCTCCCTCATTAGTGAGAGAGCCGCCGGTGAAATTTTTTAGAGCGGACCAAGGAAGCCTCGACAAGGCATTTCCCTCAGTCCACGATTCACTTCCAGGAAAGCTCACAGAGAAGCGACGCCCAAACCGTGCGTTTGTTTTTATTGTGCCTTTAAATGTGACAGCTTAGTTTGTGTTGTTGTCCCTATTGACTTATATATTGTTATTGCAATATTAGTCCGTTAGAGCTCTTTCCCCCCTTTTTACAGAGCCAATGTTTCTTGTTTTTTAATTTTAAGGGTCATTTTATAACGTTTTTATTAAAGAATCTATATACATAAAAAAAAAAGTATTATATTATTAAAAAGGAGGTTGGAGACAGATTTCCGCCACTCATCTAGTCACTGCGACGTATGAGATCTTTTGTGACATTACACTTAAGTACCCTCGGCTGTTCATTCGAAGGCTTTACCAGTCTCAGAAGTGAGAATACCTTTTCTATATGTTTTAGTGTTATCCGGCTAAAAGTTTCACAGTCGCAAATGACGTACCTACTCAGCAGTTTTGTCGTCTTCCTAACAGAAGAGAAAAGTTTTGCTGTCGACCTTACCCATCTTCTTAAGAGGATATCTAAGTGGGCAATGCACAGTAATAAATGCTGTAAAAAATGTAGGACAATTCCCTAAATTTAAGACACGTCTGTTGCTAAAAATAAATGCCATTTCCTCTGATAGAAAGAGAAAATCACTTTATTTTCCCCAAATCTATGGAGCATTCAATGAATGTAGGTAATTGGCACCAACTAGTTTCCATACTAACTATATGTTTTAATGAAAAAAAGAAGAAATGAGCTATTCCGGTATAGTACTATCACCTATTCCCTACATTTAAGGGAAAAAACCTACCTGCATTTTAAGGATAACAAACTAATCTATGTTTTCCAAGGTGGAGCTTTCCCTAATCTTATGGAATTGTTGCACTCACTTAAGAAATTTTTTTTTATTGTGTAGACACGATATGATCCATAATTCTTTCTTGATGAGCCGAGGAATAGTTCCGTCCTCTGTTGCGAATACGTATGAATTTCTTCGATTGCCTTGGGTATATTTCCAGTGTATCATTTAATTCTCTCCTCCGAAATTCCGATTTTGCCGAAGGGGTGCTCTTTTGGTGGCTAAAAATATTATCAGAACAAGTAAACAATTATATGGCTTCTTCCTTTCTGAACTTCTCCACAATTTATTTTGACATTATTCGTATTTATTTTTGCACCACGCATATTCTTATGAATTATTTTGTGAGCGTAGAGCTTTGACTCGAAAATGATATGTGAATCTCTTAGTGCTTTAACAAGTCGGTAATTCGACCGATATATGCCCATGCCTGCTCTACCTTTCGTTTTTGAGTAATGGCCTCCTTCACAACATACGAATGCAGTAGGACCAAGTTCAGTACAGCTTCTAAGCCTGCAGTCAGACAGGTGCGTATAATTAGTTACTCTTAGACGTTTTAAATGAGAGTTTCAAGTTAGGCTGCTATCGAGAATAATATCTAGATATTTCATCTACTTTTGGAACTCCAGTACTTTTCCCTCCAGAGATGATATTTGTAAAAAAAACCTCCTTTTTCTCGTGAGTGATTCGATTGTCATTCTCTCAGGATTGGCACGAAGTCCTATTGTTTGGCACTAGTTGGGGACAATGTTAAGAGCACCCTGAATTAAATCACAGATTAGCTGATCGCGTTTGCCCCGATTGTTATGACCAGATCGCTAACATATCCCTGATTATCATAGCAAGAGTTATTCAGTTCTTGTAGGAGATTAAAATTAAAAAAAAAAAAAAATCGGACAATATTTATTTTGGCAATACACATAGACTAAATCTTATAATTATGTGTAGGCAAGGTAAGGTAATAGAAACATTTAGACCCCCAAATTAAACAAGATATCTAGATTAAAAACAATAATATTCTTTGCAAACAAATTGCCTTACTACAAGAGAACTCAATAAATTAAACAATTATGTAGTTCTTAATTATTAAAGTAAATTGCTACCAAAACTCTGATCGTCTTAGGTGAAGATGAAGAGATTTCCAAACCAAAACTTTATGGATTGAACTAAAACCTGACGACCAATTGAACGACAGATGAACCGGAGAGTGTTTAGAGAATAAGTGAGGATTTCAATTCACTTTTGTATGTAGATCACGATATACCATTATATTTTGAGGTATTTAAGCTGAAACCATTAATAACAGCCCAGTTAAGCAGGTCTCCATTTCTTCATTCATACGGCATATATCATCCTCCAATAATTCCAATGAATTAGAAATGTAAAGCTGAATATCATCAGTATAAATGTGATAATAACAATTTCTCAGAACCTTTTGAAGATCTGTAATGAAGATAGTGAATAATAAGGGTCCCAGAATGGAGCCCTGTGTGACTCCAGGAGCAGAATTAGAACAGACCACACTCTATTGACACCGTTAAAGTAAGACCATACCAACATGCATGCGGAATTTGAAAAATTTAATTTCAAATCCAGTTTACTTAAAAATAGTATGTGGTCAACCGTGTTAAAGGCCTTGGAAAAGTCAAGGAGGACGAGCGTTAAGAATTATCATTACCAAATATTATTTGTTATATTAAGCAACGCTGAAGTACAGCTCCATTTGCATCTAAAGCCCGATTGAAAATTACATAAGAGGTTCTCACCCTATCTAAAAATCTGGTGATTTGGATGTGCAGCTTTAGAGAGAAAAGACAAAATGGAAATAGGTCGAACCAGATATCATCGACAACTAGAGATCATAGTAGAGGATAAAACACATCCTGAGAATATTCCTTGGCGGCTACCACCACTCTTACCGAGGCTCCCAATGTTACAGATAAAGGTATAAGCACATTCACGCGGGAAGAACTGTTACAAACGACTATACAAATTAAGAAAATTTGGTCTAATCTGACGACCAGTAGTGTGGTTTTAAAACTTTCACTGAGAAATTTCTTATTCATTATTCGTTGTTATCCGTCGTAATTGTGCTTGACAATTGATTAACAGACGTTTTCTATACTAATTCGATCCAGTTGCATACGAATATCACAATTTGAAATTTTAATTTGAAGTAAGATATTCAAAATGGTAATCAACGGGGCTACCAAATCTGAGTTATACAAAAGTAAAGCTTTTGGAGTGCGACCAACTCGGAAATATCATTGGTCAGGTGCAAGAACGACGTATCCCGCACCCAAAATTAGAAATTCAAAATGATCGGCAAAATACAGATTATGCGCAAGAAAGATCATGTTCAAAAGACTTTCAACGCGTTTGTATTCATCGGCCCCAACTTCCAAACTCAACTTTCTTTAAGAAAAACATCTTAGCTCGTTTTTTTTGTATTTAAAATGGAGTGGGGTAATGACCTTGGAATAGAAATAAGCCAGTTATATTTCCTTACCGTACTCTTCCGGACGAAGGTCGTCATGCGATAGATGTATATGATCTCGTTTGGAACGTCATAAAAGATTTTCGTGTTTCCTGTGAACGTATGAAAAGATAAGATTGTATTTACATCACTTAGATTATCAAGGATACTTTGCTCAGGACGCATGATCTTTAACTGTCCCGCCTGTCAACCGCTTGTGCGATGTCGGAATTCTAGATAATAATAAGAAGAGCAAGTATACCTGGAACAGACCCACTACGTTGCTGGCATTTAATTTTTATTCTTTATCTGCATCTCTCAAATTTAGTTTTATATTGGTAGTGAAGCCCTCGGAAGTTTCAATTTATATCAAGCAAGAAAGAAAAGAAAAAAAAACAATCGTCCAGGACTTACCGAAACACAGAAATAGGTGTCGTCCCTACATGTTGAGGGTCTGCTTCATTTCCTCGTAAGTTACAGAATAAGAATGAGCTTTGTTTGAAAAACCTGAATTCATCAGTGAATCGGCTTTATTCTTGGGCGAGGGTATACGGTTCTTTTATATAGGATTTTATATTAACCTTTGCGTTGGAGCTGATTTTGCAGTCCGTTTCTTCCAGCTATATAGAAACATCTGTTAACTGCGTTCTACGGCTTGTTCGTGTTCCTTCAGTGACCTTGTGGTGACACAGGAGCGACCTGCCCATTGGAAGCGCCCTTAGGCAATTTCCAATGAATTTGTAGTGTTTCACGTTCCAATCGTGGGTCACTTTGAGGATTGGAAAAGATCTTGTAAGTAGGCATTTATTTTTATGCTAAAGGTAAAAAAAATTAAATTATTTATTCTATTGTTAGCCGACTATACTAGTAGACGTGTATGTTCATAAAAAGAAAATTTAAAGCTCAAGTGGCTAAGAAAAATTATCAGAAATTGATCTCAGTGATTTCAAAATAAAGCATTTGCCTTACATATTAATGTTTTTATTTTTTATTTAGCGGAGAGATTAAGCAAGCAGTTTTGAGCTTCCTTGCTGCCCGCCGCCTCAGTCCTCCTTGTAGTAATAAAGTCGTTATTAGGAGTTTACTGTCGACACCTTATGGTGCCTGATATCCAAGCGATTGGAATTACAACCACTACGGCGATATCGCGCTGACCCGATACTATTTGGTCACCAACACATCTGTTTTGTTGAGTACCAGAATACCCAGCTTCAACTTAAGCTCAAAGCCTATCATTTGCTGCAACAATAGTGTGTAGATCTATCACACCACTGCTACTAACCAACCTTCTCGATGGACTATATTAATATAGTTCCAGACTTTTTGCAGACGGTGGTCTACATGAAGCTATCAGCTAAAGCTAGACTATACCGCTAAAACTGGTGGTGTACATGAAGCTATCAACTAAAGCTAGACCATGCGGCTAATGTAATCATAATCTCCGGAGCTTTTGTTAAGGTCACAAGATCAATTTCCGAGGTTGACGGAGGTGCTGCTGATGCCATGTCAGATGGCTTGCAGGGAGTCCCTTCTAAAACTACAGCTCATGTCATGCATAAGTTATATAAAGGATAACAGCAGATCCGATATTTTTTCCAAACTCCTGAATGCTACAAGCAATTAAAATTTCTAAGTCTTTTTGCGATCTAATTCTTAAATTGCTCTCTTTCCTCATTTTAACAAGAAGAAATCGTTTTTAATAATTATTAATCGAACAGATAAAAGTTATTAATTGCACCCAGCCGAGCATAAAGCAAATGAAATGTCAACCACAAAAGAGTCCCATCGAACTGTGGATATTTTATAGAAACATTCATGACAACGCAATCCCCGTTCTAATGCAGCAAATTTATTCCACCGCATCGTCCAATTTGTACATCATCGCGACTGCACAGCCATCTGGCACCTTACATGCGCGGATAGTGCGGATAGTCTGGTCAAGTGGGTACACCACTACATCGCGTGAAATAAACTTCTGGAGCGAAAAGCAGACTTTCACGATCTCTGGTAGCCTGGAGCAGATCACAGAAGTAATCGAGTGTCTTCCTTGCTCGTGCATTAGAATAGCCATCAGAGAGCTGGTCAGATGTGCATAGGTACACATGTTAGTGGGATTACAAAGTCATAGTTCGTCAGTTCCATTTCACTCGCGAAATAGTATTTTGGCCTCCAACGATCTCCACCTCAATGATGATGCGACGAAGCCAACGACAGCTACGGCTACGACTACGACAACGACAACGACATCAACGACGACGGCGGCGACGACGACAACAACGACGAGGAGGAACTGCTTCAGGTATCCACTTTCTTGCTCGCCTTGTCCCCTGGCAGGGTTCTATTGTAGTCCTATATAGTCACTCTATGACCAGAGTTGTCTTGTTTCAGTTGTTGCAGTTCTTGGAGTTGTTTTGCGGGAGTAATCGCAACGCTTGATGCTGTTTAGATCCAAGTTGGTCTGTGATCACGGCTCACGCAAAATAGTCGTGCGCGGATGATATTCGTGATTCTAGGCAAGGGGTTTCGTTTTTGTCTTGTTGAATTCGTCTTTTTCTGGATGTGCATCTATTCCCATTTGATCCATTCCGCGCGGGACCAAGGGGGTCAGTTCGTGTCTTGTAAGTTGCGATACCCATCCCCTTCCCATTAAAAGTAGGCTGAAAGCGATGTTGCAGAAAAAAAATAGTTCGTCAAGACGTGAAGTGATTTACGTGTACAACTGCGATCTAAGCCGAGTAGTGCAGGATTACATGCTATCGTTGGCAGATTTACATGAAATCTAACGTCGAATTCTTTTGTGTTGAACACAATTCAACTAAGGTACGGGAAAAAAAAGGAACGGCTGTACCAAAGCGAGCCTCTTTCTCTCATCACAGTTAGACAGGTTTTTTTGGTTTTTGTTTTTTTGGACATTCCCCCCAGAAAATGTGTTCCGCGTGCAGAACTGTCGCGATATCTGCAATTTACTAAGGCAAACTTTATAAGATGCGACTTTCTACAGATGATTTATGGGCAGAGTGAAGCCATGGGCTAGGTGCTCTTATAATATAGCCTCGTTCTTGATAACATTTTTCATCAAGTATACCTCAGAGAAAAGATTCTACGGTTTATTTTACCTGTTCTGCGTGAGTTGTGGGTGTATAATGTCGATGCACCTAATACACCGCGCCTAATGACTATGGGTGCCTATGCGCCTATAATAAAGACTGCCCTCCTTGTCTCCAGTTCAACTCAACTCATAGTTGGGCGCATCTCGATATGATTTCCTTAAACGAGACATGACTTTAATTACGTTGCGGGCGCTGCGGACTTGTTTTAATTATTTCAAATGATGGGCTCCAGATTAGTCTCTCCTTGTAGCAATTTAATGAATTTCGGATTCCGTGCAATTAGAAACGGCGACGGTGAATAGAGATCGCGCAGTTCACTTTGCAGCGCTTATTTTGACTTGTTTATGTAGAGAAGAGAGAGATGATCAGCAGCAGCAACTAACTGAACATCCATTATACTACGTTGGGAAAGATTCATGATTTGGCGCACCAGTGTAATTCTTGGTATCATCGTATTTAGTTTAATAAGCCAAACCTTTTCCTCGTTGCGAAGATATCAGCATACTTTCACAGGCGAGATTAGAATTAAATACAGTTGTAGACAAGACTTTTCACTAATAAGGGAAAATTCAGATTTTTTTAATCGCGAATGGATTTTTAAATCCTAACAATAACTTTTGGATGATTGTTAGAGTTGCATGCTTTTGTAGATTTTTGTTTTGGTTAAATGAAAGTAGTAAATTTGTGTGCCGTCTGTTAGTATTAGTATTAATTATACTTATAAATATATAAAAGATCAGTAAAAATATGAACTAAGAATATATTGATGCTACATTGAGAGTGTCCCACCCCACGGCTTCGAAAAATCCAGTCTTAATGGACCTCTACAATCGGTTTTCATGACAATGAATCAATTACAAAGCAAATATTTTTAAAAAATCTTGGATAATTAGAAACCGATTTCACCAAACAAATTCTAAGATGTATCACATGACCCTCAGTCCAAGTTTATCCTGACTTGATAGCCTTGATATGGAACAGATACAAAGGAAGTTATGTTTCCACAACAAGATGTCCTTTTAATGGGTCCCTGGTTACATGGGGATCATGGGAAATGAAAGGGCTGATCTTTTAGCTAGGACTGACTCTCATTCGCCGTTCCTTGGACCGGAACCCGCCGTAGGCATTGCAACCTCGTGTATCGGGTCTCTCATCAAACCGGTTGTTCATAGGAAGCATCACGAGAGTACTTATTGATGCACAAAACTATTTTTGATGCGCCCAATAGGAATATCTCCGATTTTCTTATGAGGCTTGGAAGGAAACAATGTAAAACTGTGGTTGGCATCATCACCGGCCACAACCCATTTCAAGCTCATCTAACAAGGATGAGGGTTGTCGACAGCCCTGAGCGTATGTCCTGCCTAGAAGGAGATCCTGAGGCAACAGAACACTATTTGTGTGCGTGTCTGGCCTTCGCCTGGAGCAGGCTGGATACTCTAGAGTCTGCCCTTCTATCTATAGATGAGCTGAAAATACTTCTTCAGCAAGACCTGATGCGCTTTAATAGGACAGGAAGCCTTCTTCTGAAATGGATTCTAGCAGGATAGCATAATGGGCCACTCTAGCCTCCGTGCTTGGGATGGGATCTCCTGTCCTTAAAAAAAATATGCAAAGGAATGAGAGCAAAAAACAAAGATTAAGCTTATACATATTTGCAATGTAAAACTAGAAATTAGACAGATTTCAAGTGGTCGAAAACTTTGCATTTAAATTACCAAAGGTTCCTGAGTCAAACAACAATCTCAGATTTATTGGATGAGAATTCGAAATAATAATGGACTGGAGGAAGAACTGACGTCTAATGTATATCTAGGCACTATTAAATTAGTATCTCAACTTGATTTCGAAATCTGAAGTAATTCATACAATTAGCTAGGGCTCCGAGACTAAAAAGCCCTCGCCAATAAAATAACAGCGGGATATTTTGAAAAGCTCATAAGGCCACAACCAAGGATGAAGTTGGCGTAAGGAGAGACATGGTCAAAACGACAGAGACTTCAATCGTACCTTATAGTAGCGTTGAATGCGATATTACTTTTCGAATAGACTCATAGTCTAGACAAAAAAATATTTCGCACCCATAGGTAAAACGGGGAACGAGAAACATCTTAATATGCTTTAAACGAGTTTGCGCTGGAGTAAATCTATTAGTCGCCCATAGTGAACGAAGCCCATCATATACTTTTCTAATTAGAGCACTAATATGATGGCCCCAGGAAAAAGTTCTATTGAAGATAATTCACAAGTTAGAATCGGATTCGACAACTGGAATTTGCCTTCCATTGATTACGACTAGTAAGAAATAAGAAGTATCCAAGATTGGAAAGTTTTTCCGTGAAATAAATTCATAGCGAATTTAGTCAATATGATATTTACTGAGCTTGCTGCCAAATCTTTATAAAAAAAGAAATTTATATGTAAAAGCGGGCGTTTCGTAATAGGAGGAACTATATTACTCATCAGTATGGCTTGATTTCTTCTGACTGAACTCAGTCAATTTTATATTGACTAAATTCGCTATGGCAAAACTCTCTATGAAATTCTAGTCTGGCATATGGCTAATCTTGCTAGGCATTCAAGCAATTACGTAGTACTTCGCCTCGTATATAACTCACACTTAAAAATTATTAATTCTGGGCATATATGAGGTCAGCTTGGCTCTACACTGTGGCGTATATGGCAGGCAGGAACCAAGCCATACTGATGAGTAATATAGTTTCTGCTATTACGAAACACCCACTTTTGCACAGAAATTTCTTTTTTTTTTTAAAAATTTCGAGTGGAAGCGTTTTTTCTATCTAAGATTGGTTTGTATATAATTAAGCACTTCGGATTGGTAGGGTTTAAGTGTATCATTTTTTCAATGGTTCACAAATAAATAAAATGCAAGTCATCATTAATGAAAAAAACATCATCTACAGATTCAATTAGTCTTGAGCTGTACAATTGAGCATCATCAGAATAAAGGTGCAGTTTGCTATACTTAACACAATGTGATGAATAGAGAGAATAACAGAGGACCCAAAATAGATCCTTGCGGTACTCCGGAAGATACCAGATGAAAGGCGGAATACAAATTTTTAGAATACACAGATTGATACCGATCCCTCATGTATCTGCCGATAAGGTTTGCAGCCTGGGTACAGAAATTAAATTCCAATATCAGTTTTCTACATAGCTTGATATAATTCACCGATTAAAATGTCTTAGAGAAATCCAAGAGCAGTACTATAGTGAACTTACCCTATCTATAGCGATCCGTATATCAATGGATATTTTAAAAAGAGCTAATTTAATGCAATTTGAGCAAAATGACCAACAAAATTCATGAAGTTTTAGCCTCTCTTGCTAGTCGCAGAAATCGTAGTAGAATGGAAAAATCTATCTAAATATGTTTTCTGAAATGAGGTACCGTAAATTTTAGAGAAAGATCTTATCGATTTATTTTGAAAATGGTTCTAGTTCTTATACCCTTTTCTAACATCAGCAGTTAATCGTATTTTTCGAGTAAGGTATCAAAAAATACATCTGGAGAGAATTTTCTATACGGCCGCTACCCTGAGGCAAGACTCCACTCAGGAACGTCTATTAATCGTAAAAGGACACATTGTGCTAAAGGTCTTTCTTGATTGGCTTTATCAGCAACTAAAACAATGTAGGGAATATGTATGTATTGAATACGACAAATAAAACAGGCGGACAGAAATTTGTCTATGAGATAAACGGCGTCAGTGTGTCTTATAATGATCGGTTCAATTGTTCATATTAGCCGGCTTTCTTGAGATCGGCCACTTATACTTCTGGGACCATAATTTGGAATCGCTATAAAAGGCTCGTGGTGCTCACAATAATTTTTTAATAATGCTACTAACATTTAGGACAGCCTAAGTTCTTTTAATGCCGATACTTTTGGGATACCTCTGAGAACTCCACGGATCTATTCTTGTTTATATTTGAAGTCATAGACGAATGAGGAAGGGAGCCTAGTCAAAGGCCTACTATACAAGATGGCTAACTGCATAAGGGAGTACCTAAAGTTCCAATTTTGAGAATGGCATCCTGTGGGTACAAAATTCCGGTAGAGAATGGTGGTAGTCGCAAAAGAAATTATCCTTCTAGTGTAGAAACATAACCTACTAGGTCTTCGTATATAAGGTCAATAAACACGAGCTGGCTACAGACCAATCTGCATCATGCTAAATGTACATCTGATTTAATTAGCAAGAAAACCCTTAGTTTGTCACTAATTTCAGAAGGCCTGGATGCGTTATATGGCTGTAACCCTGTACTGTAATATGTAGTTAAGTATGAAGTTCCAAGGATAGCTTTCCTGTTCTTTCACAGCTCATCTCAAAAGTAATGTCATTGCAGTAGATGTCAAAATAATTTCCATCAACCTTCTGTGAGAAGAAAATATAGTGCTAAAATATTTTATTAGACAAAAGAAGACGAACTCACTTGATGCGAAACTAAAACACGTAAGTTGATTAAAGTAGGATGCATATTAACATCAGGGGGTATGTACCTACTCACCTTGATTAAATATGCATTATCAAATAATTAAGAAATACTGAGGTAAATTAGTAAGCCAATATGAATTAACGCTAAATCACTGGAAGTTCTGAATTTAAACTTGGCTAGCACGAAAATTCATAGAATGGATACGATGTACAGCAAGTTTTTTTTTCTCATCATAAGCCAAATTCTAAATAGTAGAAGCAGCCAGAATTTAAATGCATGTACAGTACATGTATCGCGTCTCTAAACTTTTTATCCGGGAACATTAGCTAGAATTTCTCCTTGTTAAAGTGGATTCCTCTGAGAACAGAATTAGCACAACTTCAAGCTAGCTGCAGCCATTATGTAGGTATTATTTGATGTGTACTGACCTCATTTGACCACACTTGCCCTAAAAAGCAGAAAATCTCTAAATAACAGATAAATTAGTGTAACAGGAAATCGAGCAAGTGAAGATGGAAGGTGCAGAAAGTCTTGAACAGAACAAAACTATAAGTCGCAGCTAAAGAGCGAATGATGTAAAAATATTTGAGAGAAGAATCTGAATGTCTCTGTGATGGCATAGATCTAACTGTTTTAAGTTTAAATACTGCTCAAATGATACAGGTTAGTCAAAAGTAAACTGAAGCTCAATTGCACAAAATTCCAAGACTGGACTACAACTATGGAAGTCTCTCCACTTTTGTATGTTGAGGTGTGAAGCCTCTGGTATCAGCCTCTTCGAAGATGTAGTAAAAATAGCATAGCATAGCAGCTAAGCTAGACTTGATAAGACTATTCATTGTAGTACTAAATAATTTTTGAACTGTGTTGATAGAGCACAAAATATATTCAACAAGAACGACTGTTAGACATATGGATCAAAAGCAATCAATGAAGTCCAGGAATATATGACCCCAAGTGCCGTATGTCAAAGGCTCTGAGGTCTACTTGAACTGTATTTCAGGCAAAATTAGCTATACAAGGATGTTTCAACTTTCTAACGTAGTTCATGCGTATGAACAATAATCTGATATTATCTACACATAACCTCAAAATACATTCATGAAACATCTCTAGAACTGTATCAATACCGAGAGGTGGAGACTGATTCATCTTGACCACATGTACTTTTTCAATTGCACCATGTGTGGGACCTCAATCTCAGAAAGGCCGTTAAATGGAAACAAGCTAAAAAGATTTACAATTGATCTCTTAGATTACAGTGAATGCGATGGTAATACCTTAACAACTAGGACGAATGTAGATTTTACATTCAAGAGTCCTACCGTTACCATAACATACAAACTAAGCTATAAAAAAAGCCATGAGGCTTGCTAAAGCCCATATTTATGATGTAACACGTTACCAAGATAACAGGATCTGTATTAATATCTTAGATGCAATCAAACATCTTTGAACACTTATAGATGCAGAGTATAGATGCCAATTAGCGGAGCATCATATAAACAGCAATCTAATAGCTCAAGAATCAGTAAACGGGAATACGCATTTTAGGCTCGACACCTCCAGACAGGGGGGATGTTTAAATGATGCCTTATTATACTCTGAACATATTTTATTAACAATATTTATTTCAATTAAGCGGGAGAAGGCTTGGGGGTATGAGACCAAAATTGGGTCTAGTACATTTTGGAAAAATTAGTACAGAATCGATTTTCTTAGGTCGTGAGAAGAAGTTTTAGTACCCACAATCGTATACTCGGAGGCTTAAGTAGCTATTTATAACCATCCGCATAATCACCTTTTTAGAATTTTCCTCATTTTTATTCGAACTCGGTACTAAATTTTTCGCAGGGATATGTTCGATCAGAAAACAGTTTTCACTGTTCGGCTCAGCTCATTATAAGCTAAAATTCGTAGAAGAAAATTTTTCTATTCATTCTCTTAGCCCCATGTGGGGTAGGAACCCCAATATGGCATGTTGCATATCAAATTAAAGATCTCACCGTGTACAATTGGGTGGTGTACTTTTTCCCGATTCAGAAGTCTTGCCCAATATGTTTTTTCAGCCGGAAAACCCATTTTCATGTACTTGGGTCACAAACACCCCAGTAACTACATTTCGTATATATTTTTGCAGTTCTTTTTCCCTGACCATTAGTGTTTTAGTGTGAAAATCTGAAAATTTTTCTGATATGAAGTCATTTTCCCCAATGCACCAATTCCACACAATCACGTTTTCAACAAAATAAGTCGTTCAAGTTACATTCGATCGACAAAGCTTTACCCCGCTTAATTGAAATAAACATTGTTAATAAAATATGTTCAGAGTATTATAATGCATCGTTTAAACCATCTCTCATATCATATCCCCTTTATATAAGCATGTTTATAAGATAGAGAGTCGCAGAGCATTCCACCAGCCGATATCAAGACAATATATCAGAAGTAAGTCAGATGGTTTTCTTAGGTGGGACCACATTGACGTATAAAATCTTAGTATATTCACTACGCGGCACGGTGTCTTTGGAAGCACAAGGAACACATTTGGACTTCATTCTACGGTATCTGTGGAAGCTTATATGAACGAATCGAAAGTGGACAGCATTCAATGCTTGATATACTGTTATCACAAACTTGTTAAATGAAAATAAAACACATTGGGTTTTAACTTTATCTGGCAATTAAAGAAAATAGTAGACACCATATTACTGGATTCGTTTTCCTAGCTATCTCAAGAAATGGTCCCCAAATGATGACATTATAATAGGCCATTCAAGGGTCAAGTATGGTAATCGTAAGGAAACTCTGAGCCTTCCACTTTAACCTAAACTAGCCTATTTTAACAGACACAAATCAATAGAAAAAAAATAATAAGATCCTAGTCGTAGATGGAACAGAAAATAGTTAAATTAAAATGCAAATTAATAACGAAAAATTTCCTAAAATTGGAGTGTGTGTCAAGTAATTATGAATTTTCAAATTCAGTACCTATTTTTTCCGCCCATCATATCCTGTTTAACCAATGTGACCGAAACTTCCTCTGAAATTTTAAGCCTTACTAATTGCAAACGTTGCTTCGAATAGTAAAACATGAAACTCACATGACATTCCATGCCTTGCCAAAAGAGTGAATAAGAACGATTCCAGTAATATTTCATCGCTTTGATTTTGGCGATTTAATTGGATTAAAACCCCAGGATAAATAGTATAAGATCTGAGAATGCCCGATTAGATCTCAGCAAGAACCTTGATGAATGAGTCTTTGCGCTACTTTGCCCTTAGACAATGCCCTCTGCTTGCAACATCTCCTGAATCCTGGTATTAGAATGAACAAAAGAGGGTAAATCGCACAAGAACACAAGACGGCATCTCGGCATCATCAACAAACGTCGTTCTCCTCGACATCCTCGAAAAGAAAATTCCGTGCACATAACGTAACGTAATTTATCACGCTCCAGAGCTCCAGAGTCCTTCGTCATTTTTTTGTATGCCCCAAGGAAACACAATGTGCAACGTAAGGCCATGGCAAGGAACTGCTGCAGTACTGTAGGGTTTGGGGCCGCCTCCTTGCTAATAGTGATGAGGGTACCGGCAACCCAATGGTCGTTATTTAGTCGGTTGACATGTGTGCATGTGGTGTAAGTCTTACAGAAACCACTGAAATGGAGGGAGGGTGATAGTTGGAGCACCCTATATAGCTTGGTGACACTGCTCAACTAGATGGAATCGTCATCGGTGCCAACTTGCACGTTTAACAGAATCAAGGCTACTCGATTAGATGGGGAGAATTGTGAGCGGGTGGTGGTCGTACCGTACCAATGCTAGAGAGGGTGGGCTTCCGATTGTTTGTTCCTTTAAAATATTCACGATAACCCCGGACAAATACATACATTCCCACAGCTGCCGCTGTATAATGTCGAAAGGCTGAAGTATATGCTGCTACAACAGTCCGTATCTATCGGTTGGAGCTGCAATATTAGGGTGCGGGTGGGCTATATTCCAAGAAACAAAACGGATACGGAGACCGGGGGAGAATGCATCTGCAGCCAAAACTCGACCTTTATTTGTCCTTCAAAGGAGGGTTAAAAATGTTTTCAGTGAGTAGAGTGCACACACAATGCACAAGAGAACTATACTTACACAAGGCAGGGAGGAATCCAAGCAACCATTACTCTTGCCTTCCTCTTTCAAGAAACTTGAAGAAATATCGGAGATGTCGCTTATCCTAAGGCGAAGATAAAGGTGGGTGGATGGGTGGGTGGGTGGTGGTTTGACTGAAGAATGAAACGCTGTAACGTGGCCCACAAAAACTGATGTCGCCCTGTGAGTGGAATAGACAAACGCACAGTAGCTTTACCATTGTTTCCCATTCCACGTCAAAGTTGGATCTCCTTTGTTATCCTGCACATCCCCGATCATGTGATTCTTTAGTCATGCTACCTACCACTCTCAACTACGTCGCTTTCTTCGGGGCAATCCGGGTATATGTGCAGCTTCTGCCGTAGTGCATTTATATGTTTTGTGCTAAAGGCCACAACCCGAAATAATCCTTCCGAGGCGACATTGATCGATGCCCTCTTATCCTGCTCCAGACTTTTTGGCGCAGTTCTGGGCACTTTTGTTTCTCAGCCCGTGGGTGCTTCCAACACCCCCGAAATGCTTTAATTTTACTCTTTTTCTTTTTTCTTTTTGCTTTCAAATTTTTCCTTTTGCCCTTCTGTTGACGATGAAAAATTGCCCGTCTTGGGTTTCTGTAAAATCTTTTTGGATTTCTTCAGCGATGGATGAAATAAGGCCAGGCTGCATGATGGAATTATTTAGTGCAGCCAAATGGATGCTAGCTGAGTTGTAAGGACATGCGAGATAAATGCTGGTAAGCTGTAAATAGCTGTAAATTTTCCTTTTGAATTTCGGATGTAAGAAGAAAAGAGTGGGATGAATCATCTTTATCTGTAGTTTTCCGGAAAAATTGCTGATTGCTCTGGATATTCTTGGCAAGCCTTAATAAAATATCGGTAAATCGGTAAACAGAAATTTTATTGTGCGCTAATGCTCTCCTTTTATACTCTTGAATTGCCAGATAAAGTTTGGCAGCAATATAAATTTATGTGGAAATTCACTTTGTTACCTCATTACCATTTTGAGTTATGGTGAAGTGGGCGTGGGGAATATTGTTGCGGATTTGCTTTTACTGAATAAGTTTTTTGTTGTTTTTTGTTTTTTTTTTATATATATGCTTTTCAGATAGTTTCAGTTCATTGACGACTATTGTTAGGAAATGGCGTTATTTTTATATGTGCCAAGAATAACTTAATGTGAACTCTAATTAGTTATTGTGGGTGTGTTTTGCTATAGGTGCAATTGAAAATAAAATTCAGGAACTTATTTAATATCTGTTTGTTGGCAAATATTATAATTCTACATGTAAGAGTCCTGGTTTTTGGCAGATTATATTCAACATTGGTATAGATATCGACAGGACTCTACACTAAGGCATACTAAATGATGATCCAAATGGGTACTTACTAGACTGATTAGACCATCAACTTTACGTTATTATCCTAGTAAGATATTGTGCTGAAACTTTGAATTTATATTTCGGATTTAATTGATTGTAACAAAATTCTGCAGAACTACTGATTGAAAGTGACTTGGCTGCTATCTAGGATAATTGTACTGAAGCCATCGATATTTATCTGGTTGGGTACAAAATTCTTATTCGGCCGCTCTCATCAGTAATTGATGACACGATCTCATTGATGAAGGGATGATTGGGTACCAGGCTGTATCGATTGAATTTCTCAATGAGGAACCGTGTCACTTGGAGAGAACAGAAGTTTTCCTAAAATTATAGTAACTCAAAGTATTAGTTGTCTTCGTATAAAAGTTTTTCACAGCGAAAATCATATAAAGAATATAAAATAAGATATTACAAAATACAGGAAATTAAGGAGAGAGAAAAAGAAGATTATTCATATCTGAAAAAAATATAAGCTTCAGCATCTAATGCAGTAAAATATTATACTATAGAAAGAGATGAGGAACAATTATCAGAATTTAATATAGTGTATTTCAAGAAATACACAGTTCAATTGAAGCAGACTTCAAGGTCAAAAAGGATAATTTGTACTTATGGCCGCCTCTTACTCATTTTACTTTTTTAAATAATGGTCGACATAAATATCATCCAAAGACTGTTCTCACTCACAATTTTAATACAATTAACAACACAAAATATAGCATATTTAGGTAGTCAATTAATAATATGTTGTCAAACTATTTCGTCTTCTTCTTAGAAAAAAGAAAGTCGAAAAAAAGGAAATGCTTAATTCGAGGGAATTACGCCCAGAAGACAAACTTTCCGGGCTAGCACTCACTATATGTTAAAATTAAAAAATTAAATTCAAGAATGTAAATCGTCGAGATGAAGTAAATTTAAGGGTTCATTTGGATAGCAGAGAGTTTTCCGCCTTCATTTTACAAGCTCTACACCAGCAAACCACAAGCCTATTCCGAAACATACGCTCTAGTTTGACTATTTAAAAGAAACCATTTCACTAAAAACTTAAAATGTCTTAATTTTATTTCTTTACTGCCTCAAGTAGACTTCAAGATGAATTGAGGGGTGAAACATGCATTTACTTGAGACAGTATATTCTGCTGCCAGATTGTAGAGGTACGACGTACGGCGTTCATGTCCTTCTCCATCTTTTCTTCACTCTGTTCACTCTGGTGTTCCTCAAGGATCAGTCCTTGGTCCACTTTTATTCAGCCTATATATAAATAACTTTCCTCATATTGTGAAAAATTCCACTATTCATCTGTATGCTGATAACGTTCAACTATATCTTAGTAGGCTAATCGGTCTAATGGAGGATTGTGTGTATAGCATTAATGAAGACCTGCACCGAATACATAATTCGTCACTAGATATCAAATTGTTACTCAATCCATCAAAATCAAATTGCTTGGCTATGTATAGAGAAGTTGTCGAAAAATCTTACCAGCAATATGACATTGGAATATGTTGATTGTATAAAGAACTTAACTTCAGCGGTTGTATATCACTCAAATATTGGGGAAAATATATTGCAGTCTGTGTCAGTTGTTGATTGGCTCTAGCTGTCTACTAACATGGCTTCGAAAAAAATTAGCCCTAGCGCTTGTAATGCCTAATTTCACCTCTGATAGTCCCGTTTACAGCAATATTGATTCTGTATGTTGAAGAAAACTGGTAGTGGCTTGTAATGATATGGCGCGCTATATTTACAGACTTCCTCGGTATATTCATGTATTTGAATATGCAACATCACTACTCGAAACCTCGATTGAAATTTATCTTAATCGTCGTAGACTTATATTCTTGCATAAGCTAATTATAGGGAAAATCCCAATGTATTTGCACGAGAAACTGAATTTTCTGCCTTCGGCCAGAAATCAACAACTTTTTGCTCGTACTTCGGATACTTCGCGGTATGGTACGCGATCTTACCTTGTCCAGACTATCTGTAAATGGAAATCTCTTCCAAGTAATGTTCAGCTCATGGGTTCCAGCAGGGAATTTACAAAGTTGTCAGAGAATTATAATATTTAGTTTGCTCTAGATGGAAATGGCGCTCATATTACTTTTGTTACTTCCTAGCAGTATTACTAAAACAAGATGTTGTAATCTTCAGTACAGAACCAAATGAAGTACCCCTATATGATGAAATCATAGGGTATATGAAGTTTGTCATTCCGTTTGTAACTCATATAAAAAATGTTGTAGAGCAAAATGGATTGGACACCCACGCATAATATTAAAAGTTATTTTGATTTTTGCATGACCATCTTATGGACAGTCGGACGTCCATCATTACGATAACTCGAGAATGTGATTATTTTGAGATCTTAAATTTTCCCCACGGTCTTTTTAAAAAAAATATAGATTTAAGTTCAAATAGAGGGGCAAATCAAGCAACTCCTTCCTACAGTTACTATACAAAAATTTCGTTTTTCATTATATATTTGAACACTGCTTTAGAACGCTGTCGACGTAGAGAGCTGAAATTTTGTACATGGTCGGTGTTTTTATAGCAATATTAAAAAAAAATTCAAAAATTGTTATGGTCGCATATGAATGTGTCATTAATATGTCTACCTACTCCACTGGCATCTGGTATCTAAGGAGGGAAACATAGATGTCAGTGGACCACATATTCCATATGGGGTAACTGAGAAAACCGGGTAGGTCAAAATGCCGGAAGTAATGGAAGAAAAGGAATGTATGAAAGTGACAAGGTGGAGTTTCTGAGTGTGAAAAAGAGTGTTTTTTTTTTTAACAGATTTTGTAAGTATGAGGTTGGTAAAATTTTATCCACTTTTAATCCGGGGATCATCGTCGGAATCGCTGAAGTGTGGAAAGGATGTGATAAAAAGATAACGAAGAGCTGAGGAGAGACTGAAATTTCAGCGACTATCAAAAGTCACGCAGTTGGATGATATTTATTATTATTATTTATTTCATCAAAATAATGCATATTAAAAGTATATCCTTTAAGAACATATGCTCTAAGTTGCGAGTAAGGAATTAATTAATTATTAAGACTTGGAACTATAGCATTAAAGAAAAAAAGGACCTAAAAGGAGAAAGTAAGAGTAAACTAAATAATAAAGTGTACAGATTAACAACAACAAAAATGTATATAAAAATGTATAGGTTTTTATTTATTAATAATAATATGTAAGTAAACAAAAGCATAAGATAAAAGAAAGATGAAAGAGTATAGAGTAGAAATTAAATACTCGTAGTAAGATGAATGAAAATAATACGTTTAAGGCTGTCAAAGGAGTTCCTCAGAGTAATTGGTAAAAAGATCCAACTACTAATTGCTTGGACGAAAAATTTTCAATCGCTCACTAGAAATCTTCTGCTAGTTGGTATGAGATAAGTCGCCCACCAAAGATGTTCATGCATATGCATCATGCATATATGCTGTATCATAAGCCGATCACAAAAAGAGCAATTGCACTATATACTCCCAAGCAAAGTGCTTAAATTATTAAGGAGTTGTTTTTATTATGACGTCGTCCTATAAATATCTCATCCAAATATCGATGCTTCACACAAAAGCTGTACACGCAATACTCAAACGAAAATCCTTGCAGCATAAATATAACAGGTGGCGTTTCATCAAGCAAATGCTACATTGGTGAACGACGTGTCACTTAAGGATATGTGTGATGATTTTTTAAGAGCATGATGCAAGTGCGTCGTGCATTCACGATGCATTTCCTGCTTAAGAGTTAATGCTCTACTTGATCAATTTAAGTGCAAGAAGTTAAATAAATTGTTCGGATACCGAAATTTTATGACCATTTATCATCTCCTCAGCCCAATCTCATAAGTTGTAAAAATTTTAGAGTGCCCGACAGTTCACCGCACGTAACTTCAAAAATGTTTTTGTACCCAGCAAAGTCACCCAGTTATAAATTATTATAGTTTTGGACCCCGACCATTCACGTTACGCCAGTACCACAATTTTGTATGACACGTAAAGCCCAGCAATCATTTTTGTATCAATATAATTCATTTTATCATTAGTAGCCGATAAGCAATAGTTGGTTTGCTCATGAGAGCCTTAGCAACGTATTATACATTTCTGGCAATTTTTCTATATATGTAGGTAGTGGCTCGGCAATACATCCAAAGAGGGCTTTTTCTTCAATGTTTTTTTTTTATATTTGCTTTGATAAACTAAATTGAGTCTTTAATGTGGAGTTGTCAAGGAGAAATGGGAAATAAAATTACTAGACACCATTCGTGTAGAGTGAAGGTGTGAAAGTAAATGTAAATGAAAATAGGTTTCAGTACCAAGCATAGAAATAGAATGAGTTATTCTGCAAAAAAAAAAAACAAAAACAAAAAAAAAACAAAAAAAAAACTTTGGGCCATATAGTTGAAAAGTTGAAGTAGACAAAGATATTTTTTTTTAAATCAATGTAAATCGATGGAAATCGAATTATGTGTATTTAACCCAGTTGTATAAGGCCCACTGACTTATAACAATAGACTGAGCGTATTGTCCTTTTCCTATAGGAAAGAATGGCACAAGTTTTAGAGTTTTCTCTTTCGCGCAAAGTTGGAGCTACCAACACAAAAAATCGCTTACTGAACGATTTCTTATGCCACTTGATGATGTTTTTATGTTGGCTGCAGATGCAATCACCGCAGGGAGCATAAGATAAAAACTGTGTTTACCATGCTCCGTCTCTCTTGCCCATACGCAGGATTCAGGTAAAAATAACTTTTTGAAAATTAAAATTGGAATGAGTTTAATTTCTTATAAGTGATTAAAATATCACTTGGACACAAGAAAATATATTTTTTTAATTTAATCCGATTTTCAGGTGTAAAATTTCATTTGATTGGTTGAGGTTTACATATTTTTATGTAGTAAACGTTTTACAGGGTGCTCAAACTCTTATATACAGAAACACAATATTTTTTGTGCCACATGAAATAGCAAATCATTCAGTCCATTGTTATAAGAAAGTGGTAAGGCCCCAGAAGATTCTAAAATGATTACTTTTTGTTTTTTTTTAGCACTATGCTTCCTAACCTAAGGATTGATCTTTGATTTTTTTTTTCAAGATGTTTCCAAAGCTCAGGGATATCCTATATATCGGATTATTGGTTTGATATAATTAGGTGTGGGTGCGCATTACGCTGGCGGCGTGGAGGGGGGGGGGATGGCAAATTGTTCCACATTCGTATTGTTCTGCTTATGAAGGGTTCACTGAATAGGAATTCTTTATAGGTTTTATATTATTCTGAGTCCTATACTCGCCCAGGCGAAGGCGTTGTAAGTTGTGTGCTCATTAAAGTTCTAATATTTAAGAAAATATGTATCTCTACTATTTGCAATTATAGTTTAATATAAAGAATTAATTAACTTCGTTGTGCTTTGTGTGGATCAACAAAATATGGCGCATTATCAGAACTAGCATATAATGGAAGTTTTTCGTCAATGCCAATGATTTAGAACTTAGTCGCATAATATAGGGTTTTCAATAAGAGGTGTTATTTTGATATTCAAAGAAAAATGCCATTTTTTGAGATAACTGATCGGATCGGATTTCGTTATAAAGAGGAAGGTATGCCGTTAAAAATAGAAAATAACATCAGCCAAATGACCACCACGACCACGCCTACAGGTCCATATCCTTTTCATGAAATTTTCCATAACCAAATCGCAAAGTGACTGCCCTATGTCATCGATAGCCTCACGAATTCCATCTTTGAGGTCTTGAATCGACGCTGGGCTGTTGGCGTAGACCTTATCTTTCACATGGCCCCAAAGGAAGAAGTCGCAAGGTTTTAAGTCACAAGATCTCGGTGGCCAATTGTGATCACCTCTTCGAGAGATAACATGGTCCGGAAACTTTTCCCGTAAAAGATCAATGGTTTCGTTGCTTGTATGGCACGTAGCGCCGTCTTGTTAAAAGTAAACGTTGTCCAGATAAATACCATCCAATTCCGGCCATAAAAAATCATTAATCATCTGTCGATAGCGCAATCCATTCACCGTAACTGTTGCTCCAGCCTCATTTTCGAAAAAGTAAGGTCCAATGACCCCGCGGGACCATAAACCGCACCAAACAGTCACACGTTGAGGATAGAGAGGCTTTTCAACAATAACTCTTGGGTTTTCCGAGCCCCAGATGCGAAAATTTTGCTTGTTGAGGAAGCCATCGGGGTGAAAATGGGCCTCATCACTCAGGATGAGTTTTCGTTGTAATTCCGGATCATTTTCATGCATTTCAAGGACCCAATCAGCAAAGACTCGACGTTGTTGATGATCGGCCGGCTTGAGTTCTTGTGTTAATTGAACTTTATAAGCCTTAAGACCCAAATCTTTATGCAAAATACGGTGTAATGACGTTTGTGGAATGCCTAATTCCAAAGAACGACGAGGAATGGACAAATCTGGGGTTTCTTCAACACTTTCGGCTGCAGCAGCAATATTCTCGGCTGTTCTTGAGCGACGTGCACGGGTTTTATTCTTCACATCACTAACTTGTCCCGACAGCTCGAATTTTTCTACCAATTTCTGTATTGCGGTCCGATAAGGTGCTTCACGACGACCCAAAAATGTTCGAGTTTTACGAACCGTCTCTGCCACATTTTCACCATTTTTATAGTGAATTTTAATAATTTCAGTACATCGTTGAATCGTGTATCGTGTATCGTGTATTAATGGCGTAGTTTCTACTTGTCAATTGTCAAAAAATGACAGCTCCAAAAGTGACATCTACCGAAATAACGGGCTAATTAAAATAACACCTCTTATTGGAAAACCCTGTAGTATTGATGCAATTTAAATATGTATATCATTAATATATTCGTTTATAACGTAATGGTACGGTGAATATTTTTTGTTCTCCTTCTTTTGATGGATCCCTTTCTTCTCTGCCATGAGGGTTGCATAAATTCGGTCCTCTGCTCGTTCCATGTTCAACTTCAAATCGAGACTTAACTATTTCAAATTGAGACTAAACAATTTCAAATTGGGAATAAAAAATAAATAATTTATTCCAAAAAATACAACAATTTTAAATTTAAGTAAGCTTTTGAAAAACAAAAGAAAGTGTCATTATTAATTAATTCATTCTTAAAAATGTCTTACATCAAGAAAGTTCAAGCAGATAATATAAGGAAGCAAATCTGTGCTTTATATAATAATAACGAAGATTGGAGGGTACTTGCAAAAACTTTAGGCGCGAAGAAATCAACTGGCTATCGATGTGTGAAAAACCAACAAATACCTGGACAATAACGTGGTGGGAAGCGAAAACTAAAAATTACTAATTAACATCGACTGTTTATAGAAAGATGTATTGAAGAAAATCCTAGAATAACTTTAAAACAACTGAGAGATAAATTTCAAAATTATTATCAAATTGTTGTTTCTGCGGAATGTCTGAAAAAATATTTAGATGGATTACTATAAACGTTGAAAGACATTCGAAGAGAGCCTGAAAGAGCAAACATTGAAAGTAATTGTTTTTTTTTTTAATTTTTCTCATTTGTTTTTCAGATCAGCCAATTTCGCTATTTGGGACCTGTTGATGAGTCAAACCAAGACTTGAAACTTGTCACCAAAAATTAATGGGTTGTGTGATGAAATAACAAATTAGAACATTTTTTAGCTTTTGCTATATACCGGAGAATCCCAAAAAATTCTTTCTTGAACAAAATTATGTTTAACCCGGTAAAAAGTCCAAAAAGAGTAATCTTTTTATTGAAAGTAATAAAAGAAAACGATATGATTTTGTTAAAAAACTTTCAGAACATCAATCTAAGGATGCACCGATACTTTGCATGGACGAAACTAATTTTAACTTATATATATCGAGAACCAAAGGTCGCTCCAAAAAAGAAACTCATTGCACTCACATTGCAGCAGGCAGTCGAGGATCTAATATACGTGTAATTGGGTGTATAGGAAATATGGGCTTAATTCATCATTAAAATTAGAAGAGGAGCATTTAAGAAACCAGAAGCAAAAAAATTTATGCTTCGTTGTCTTCGAAATTATAAAAATATGTACCGAACATCAATCGTAATGATAATTGATAATGCTCCTTGTCATGCTGCCACTGAAGAGGTATTCCAAGAAGATAAATTTCTTAATAATCTCCTACTAAGACTCGCAATGGTAAATGCAATTGAATATGCTTGGTAAAACTTAAAATCTAGAGTCAAAAGCGATTTGACTATTCAAATGCCGCAAATCCTAGCTGGTGAAGGCAGATCAAATTTCACGCAGACCGAGTTCCATCTACTATGGCTAGAAAATATAATTCGCGCAAATATAACGACGATGATTTCTGTTCCTAATTGTAACAGACACGTCGCTCATATTCAAAAATTTATACTGGACGCGATCAATATGAATGATATGACTTTTTAATTCATACAGTAATTCGGAACTCTAATCATCTTCGTGATATTTTCGCGAATTATATTTTCTAACCGAGTTGCGTCTACTATGACTAGAAAATATTACGGAATTATCAATTTTTAATTAATTAAGATATTTTTAATAAATCTACTACTGTAATAAATTATTTAATTTTTAGTCCCAATTTGAAATTGAAAAGGTATAAAGTCATCGATTTATGTGCCAGCGATGCCAAGGAAGACTGGGGAAGGGCGCTGATAGGGTCATGTAATCTAATGCTCAACCACGCGGTAAGTGATGTATGGTCCCTTCAGGACTAAATACGTGTATGCTCCGTTTTTTTTATATTTCTTTTCTTCATGGCACAAATTGTTTTTTTTTTGCCTCTGATTTGTGGTAGCGCAGGTTTTTGCAACCCTACACTCTTTGCAATTAGCCGAGGTGCTAGAGTGACTGCATTACTACGATACTACTACCACAGGTTGAGCTATTAGCTTCGGTTGAGAGATTGTACAACATGTTCGCCAGTATTCGCTCACATCTAGAACTTTAACAAAATAAACTGAATCGGGCAACCCCTTCTTGGTGTTGCCATACAAAATATTGGTTTTTCTCTTTATTTAAATTTTATTTTCATCTAGAATATAATATTATTGGTCTTAGATAACTTTTATCTAGCTTTTCATAAAAAATACAGAAATTCCGCACACAATTATGTTATTGTTAATAATAGTATTTTATTTTTATTATTTACTATTGAGGACGTGAAGCGGCTGTTTTGCATTTTTATTTTGAAGCCAAATATCGTGTCTATATATTAGCCAAAAGCTGTGATTGTGCTCGGTTTTTTCTAAATAAATATTTTTTAAATTATTATATAAAATTATGTTAATGACCTTTTTGCAAACTAATATAGGTCAAATTAAAAAAAAGGTAAGAAATTCCGCAATTTTTAGTTCAGACAACGATAATTCTTTAGGGAGGAGGGGTTGTTTTGGTAGTCGTTGGAAAAGAGTTCTACATACAATGACCTCTTAACCGTGACTGTACGCTCCGTACTTTTTAAGATACAGGTTGTTTTGTGAAAACCTATATTTTTTCTTAATCATCCTGGAATTCTTAAACGGCTGATATTGCCTCCTCCCTCCTGTCATACAGTTTTTGGTTCATATAGGTTAGTACTGTCACCTATTGACCACCTACGGGGAAACACCCTGTATACCCAAAGGAACGCAGTATTATAGCACTATATTTAGACAAATGTAGTACTTACTATTTCTACTGGGGACCACTTTTTTCGTATATTTTTGTTTAAAAGATTTAAAAGCCTTAAGTGTCAATATGCAAATAATTGCGGAGACGTTCGACTTCGTTTTCGAAATAATAATTTATTTAAAGTCACTATTTACTGAAATGCAGATTTTGCTAAGCTATTCATGCATAAAAAAATTTCTCGGTACATAGTTTGGTGGAAGCTCTAGTCGACCCTACGTCAGCTGCAATAAAAGTTTGACATCTTCTTAAAACAGATCGGGTTATCAGATGGGCAAATCTTCCGTTGTTGAGAAATTCAACTGCTTCCGTAATTCTGGTTCACATTTGTAAAAACTCAATGATTTTAGGAGCTAGCGTCACTATCTAGTTCACTCACATTTCATGCAATGAGTCTCCGTCTCACTCAAACTAAAATTTTAAA
This sequence comes from Dioctria rufipes, assembly GCA_963924295.1. Lineage (NCBI taxonomy): Eukaryota > Metazoa > Arthropoda > Insecta > Diptera > Asilidae > Dioctria > Dioctria rufipes. The sequence continues at coordinate 34,659,182 of OZ002742.1, forward strand.
GTTAAGGTCTTACGGCAAGCTTTGGGTACACTAGAATCATTTTCAGTAGGTGAAAAGAAATTTTATTTTTCGAAACTGGGTTTCTTGAAGAAAACATTTTTTCCCGTAATCTAGAAATAATGTAGCAAGTGTTATACCATTTTAGAATCCTTATTAAATGCGTCAACTTTCAAAGTTACTTGCCAAATTGGTGAAATATTAATTTTCTATTCTTGGTTCGGTAAAATGTGACATTTTCTTGCAAGCTGGAGCAGTTGGCTTAGAATTTAAAGCAACAGGTTACATAAGCACTATTCGGGATTACATAAGAAAAATAAAATTGAAAAAAGTAAAGATTTGTAGCAACAGGAGCTAAAAACCATCACAGGGTGTAAATTTTCTCGAAAACAAAATAAATGTCTATAATTTGAAAAATACGTGACCTATATTTTTCTGCTAACTATTATGATTTGGTCTATCACCCGATTCCGGCTTGACGTCGAGTTACGGGACACCCTGTATATGTCCACGCAAACTCAATATCCCAGATATGTGGCCTTTAGGATAGCTGAATATAAATCTGCAGGAATAAAAACTCGATTCGTCACTAATATTACAGAATTCCGTTTATAGTTACTTTAAATAAATTGCAATGAACAAATTTAGGGAAGTGTGTTCTATTCTGATTCTTAAATCGAAAAACAATCCCAACCCAAAATGACATGTGTTAAAACAATGCACAAAAATATAAATTCTGGAAGAGGTAGAAAGGCTAGGTAAGAGAACTTCTAGATACACCAGATAAATTTATAAAGTTTCACAAGACACTGGGATGAATATTCACCTTAGTATAATGCTCTTATACTTCGTCACTGGGTATATGGTGACTTTCAAAAATAATATCTATAGAACGAAGTATAGAACCTGTGTATTTTTTGGCACTTATGGCTTATAGCCTCAAAATAAATTCACAAAAGAGTTACTAGAGGTTCTCATTAGTAAATAATATTATGTTTTTGTAGAAAAAAAATGGTATTATTATTATATTTTCAAATGAATATGTCGCAAACTATCGCTCTATTTTCAGCATATTTATCAGCATTGAAAATTCATAACTGTTCAGTACACTAATTTTCATATTTTTAAGTTAATTGGACAACTACAGATTTGGATTGTAACAGAAAAACTAAGAGTTCCCTAATTGCTGGAATTTGTTTGCAATTGACTTTGTTGCATTTTGAAAATTCACTGAAGACAATAAATTTCTACTGAATTTCTCTTCTCAATGATGAATTTTTTATTTCACAGCTTTTGTTAAATATCAAATACACAATTGTGTATTTTTTCAATTTATTAATTTTCTTTGTGAAACATTTTGATCCTAGTAGTTAAAAGACAACGCTTGCCAATTATCGGGTTGACAAAATGTTATGGTTGTAAAAGCGATCGCCTGAAAAATTACCATATTCCGAACTATATGTTTGTTCATAGACTTTTTACGAAAAATCAGTTCAGTAAAAGGCTATTTGAAAAATGGAAAGCTTATCCTACACCGTAATTTCAAGCTCAACTTAAACAAACAAATAAAATAAAATAAAATAAACAAATAAATTCCCTTCTACAGAATATAAAATATCGCTTAAATTTTAATTAATTAATTTTAATTTTCCTATTCTAAATTTTTTTTTCTTATTTGTTATGGAGTTTCAATAAAGTATGTATTACCCGTACAGTTAAAATAAAACATTGATCAATATTAGCAGGATAACAATGAATTTTTGATTCTACTAAAAAAGACACTCAAAATTTCCCGATTTTTGCGACTAACAACTAATGAAAGCCGTAATCGTTACAAGACAGTTAGAAATAAAGTAAATTCCAAGATTCGTGCAGCTAAATTTTGCTATTTTAAACGCAGGTTTGATATTAACCTGCCTCCAAAAAGACTGTGGAAAAATTTAAAACGCTCAGGTATTCTTCGGAAAGATACAGATACATGTGAACTAGATCCTAATACCTTAAATGTTCATTTTACATCAACACCTTCTGTTGCTCTGAATTCTGAAGATTTTGTTAATGGAACTGCAGGTGAAGCTCGTACGGACGGTCTTAGTTTCCGTTGTGTTGATATCGAAGAAGTCAGTAAAGCTCTCCATTCAATAAAATCTGATGCAGTGGGTCCAGATAGAGTTCCTCCCCAATTTCTCAAGATAATTCTACCTTATATAATTCATTCTATCATGCATATCTTTAATGCTTGCTTGACAACTTCTGAATTTCCCACCTGTTGGAAGGTCGCAATTGTGCGGCCAATAGCTAAAATTAGTAACCCAAGTAACGTAACTGACTACAGGCCAATAAGTGTATTATGCTATCTTTCAAAGGCCCTTGAGAAGATAATTTATTCCCAAATAAGTGAACACTTGGAAAGCAAAAAACTCCTAACTCCCTGGCTCGGGCTTCCGTGCTTTCCATAGTTGTGAAACCGCTCTCTTAAAGGTCACCAGTGATATTCGTAAATTTTTAGATAGCAATGACCTTGCAGTGTTGACCCTACTGGATTTTTCAAAAGCTTTTGACAGTGTCAGTCATCCTAAGTTACTTACAAAATTAGCTTCACAATTCAATTTTTCTACGTCGGCCATTTCTTTAATAGCTGATTTTTTGGCAAATAGATCCCAACAGGTGATTGCTGATGAACGTCTCTCAGAAGTACTACCTTTACATTGCGGAGTACCCCAAGGATCTATTCTTGGACCACTATTGTTTAGTCTGTACATTAACGATCTTCCTAATGTCATCCAGGACTGTAACATCCATTTGTACGCAGACGATGTACAACTATACCTAAATAGGCCGATTGGTCTAATAGAAGACTGCGTAGACCACCTCAACTCTGACTTGGAGCAAGTATCAAGATTTGCGTCCGAAAATCAGCTTATATTAAATCCCACTAAATTCCAAGCAATGGTTTTTTATAGACAACAGCTTGATATAAGCGAGTTGCCTCCGGTCATTCTTGATGGAGCTACCCTGCCTTTTGTGAATACAGTTAAAAATCTCGGCTTTACTCTGAACACCTCAATGAGCTGCTGTGACCATGTAAATGGAATAATTCGTAATGTCTATGGTGGCCTTCGGAGACTGTGGTTATCAGCTAGTATACTAACAGAGCCCTTATACTTTTAAAATTAGTTAAAACGCTCTTATTGCCATATTTTATTGGGTCTTGTCTAATTTTCCCCCGTTTAAATTCTTCTTGCGCTAGAAAATTGGAAGTTGCTTTTAATGATTGCACGAGATTTGTGTTTGGGCTGAAACGATTTGATCACATTTCTCCGTTTCGATTGCATATTCTTGGATGTTCTTTAAACACTTTTCTTGTACGAAGGCAGTTAATTTTTCTTCATAGAATTACATATCGAAATCGTGTACCTTCTTACTTAAATGACGAGTTAGTTTTCCTGGGTTCATCTAGAAATGTTAGTATTTTAATTCCGCGATACAGATATTCCATAATGGAGAACTCTTACTTTGTTCGAGCAATACGTTTGTGGAATTCACTTCCTGCCATCTTTCAAAGATCCAGCGCGTTGGGGGCTTTCAGGGAACTTTTATACCAATACTCGCCTATTAACAACTTATGATTGCATAACTTTTTTATTTTTGCACTCACTTAGAGATCTTAATTATTAAATTCTTTTTTTTTGTTTTTTTTGTCTTCTTTGCTTTTTTTTTTCTTTAATCAATACAACTATGTTATTTTAATTGCTATTATTGAATTTATATACTTCATTCTGAATTCTGCTATTATTCTTGTTTAATTTTTATTATATTATTGTTTCAATTAATTCTTTTATTCTTAATCTTCTAACTTTTTAGCTTTATTTAATTTCATTTTGTTTTTCTCTTAAGTTCATTCATTAGCTTTTCATTTTCAAATATTATACATTCAGTATCAGTCAGTGCAGGTAAAAGATTTTGTAAGTCTTATTGTACCATATGCCAGCAAATAAAAATTGAATTGAATTGAATTGAACTAATTACAATTATTTTAACATTTTAAACTTTTATTTTTATGGTGTGAAAAAGTGAATAATAAAAAATGAGCTTGAGATATATTGGTTTTTTCATATGTTACTGTCAGGATATTCAAACTTTGTGAGATCTTCTCATCCTTAAATAGCGTTTGCATACATATGACCTACATATATATGTATTTAATGTTACCTGTTTTATCCTGGTTTCTATTACTCTCATCACTTGACCTAAACATCTGCTCGAAACTACAACTTTGACAAACGTCAAATTATTACATATTCAGAGTAATTAAAAAAAACAAAAAAACATCAGTTGAAAAATAATTGAATTAAAATACAGCGCTAAACTTTCATCTTTCCTAATAGTGTTGTTTCTATCATGTCGTCGGGTGTCTTTCCTGACATTAACTTCATTTCGGAAAATCTCCAATCCTATACAGCAACACCAACGACAACAACAACAAGATCAACTCTACTGATCAGAAAAACGCTTCATCATATTATCACTTATCACAACGATCACTCCTGATCAATATTCCGATGGTGTTCCCCAACTAATAACATAATTTATCACGCAAAGTTCAGCTATGAGTGCACTCTAATCACCGATGGAGTTGATCTTCATCACGTCAAGATCGACTTAGCTGGAGGAGAGCGCCCCATATGTAACGCATATGTATCTCTACAAGCAGTTTACTCTATAGCAACAAATTAATCTGTGGATGAGTAAAAACTTAAGACGTGCCATTCACAAGGGCCTCATATACACATGTGTGGCACGAAAAATGATCTTCCGCGAGTTCCATAAGCGATCATGATATCTCCTTTATATCTTAATTCGAGTCAACTGGAATGCTCTTTTTGTACTGTTGGTGCGAGCCCACTTGATAATGCTTCTAGTTGCTGCCGGCACTCACCGGTGCGGTAGTTCTATACAAATATGTTGTGCTGTTGCAGCAGTTGCATTTTTTACACGCTGCGATCTGCAGTGATCTCTGCAGGTTAGTCGTTTTTGCCCTGAGTCTCTGGTGATCTTTCAAGAAAAATGTGAAATTCTGCACGGCAGGTAGAGAATGCAATGAGCTCATAATTAACACATCGTCGTATATTCAATTAGTGCCTTCGATACGCAGTAATTAACGTGAATGTTTGCATTGCATAGCTTCAAGGGGCGGAGATAGTGTTTTGTGTGAAAATTGCAATGCAAGCAAGACTTATATGGAAAAGTTGTGCGAATGCTGATAGTCCGTTATATGAAAGTTGGTAAAAAGATACTTAATGTAGCCCAACTTTCATGCATAGGCTATAAGAGAGAGGAGGGTGTGTATGGGGAAATGCAAAAAAAAACTGCATATACAAGTCATGTACGTACATAGATAAGTTGAAGTCTGAGCCCATAAAAGGAATTTTATTTCAGTCCAATTATTCAAGTCAACCCAGGAAGAAAGCAGGAAGATTCATCGACAATTGTTTTTCCCGCCTCAACTTCAACTGTAACTAGCTGGCAAAGAAACTACCTAACCGACTACTTAACGATCGATAATTTAACGTAAGCGACCTTATGATCTTTCGTGAAACGCTGTTCTTTACTGCCTTATTGCTTGCTATGTACGTACATGTATTGCAACTGCGCTCCTCAACACTAATTGCATATCTGCGATAAGACCGTGGTACTGCGAAAAGTGATCTTCATCATGAGATCACCCCACTTTTGTGCTAGGTATATATATATCTTGGGTCGAATTCAATGCTCTGGATTTCTTGTAAGAAATCTGAATAAAATCGGCATTTTCCCATCAGAGTGGTGGCATGATAGGTATACCCACATATCGATCACGATCTTTGAGCTACGATCACAGTGCATATGATTTGGTACTTCGATATGTTTTGATTCACATACCGCGAAAGGTGATCGAGTCAAATCGTCCAGATTTAAGGTAGCTGCCATCTACATAAGGTTTATAATATCATGTAGTTCGTTTTTGGTATCTAAAGTGATCGTGCTGCTGTTTAAAAATATTTTCCTCAATGACGGGTAGATAGGAAATTATGATTAGTTGTGAATGCCTTGATTTCAAATTTAGCTAGATCCTCCAGTTATAGGGTTAAATTAGTTGCGCATAATTAGGTGGATTAGATTTGAAAATGTATTCTTGTTATGAGGATACGTCATACTTGGTTGAATACCAACAAAATTTGCTAATATTTTCGAAGTTATTAAAAAAAAAAGATAATCTCAGGGCAAAGCAGATTACCTGTATTTGATAAAAATTTTATATTTAGATCATTATGCCTCAAATAGAAGCTTTGAAGTTTATCTAAGATTTTTTTAATTCTAATTTATTTAAAGGAAGTAAATTAATATCTCAGTTTTAGATAGACACAACAAAGTGCTGACATTGTTGGGGACTAATACAGTTGTAGATTTAAGTATTAGTCGCTCTTTAGTTAGTTTGGTTTCAATTTCTTCATCTGAGTAAAGTACTTCTACTGATGGCATTGTTGGTGATGCATTAGACTGTTGATAGAGAAGTTCTGTAATTTTCTTGTTTTTTTATATATATACATGACTTCTCATTGCACACCGCATTTTCAAAAAATTATTTTATTTCTTTAGATATTTTTCTCGCAAAAACATGGGATTAGTTTTAGATATTTTTATTATAGATAAAATAAATCCGTTTAATTGAAGAAAGTATTGAACAGAATAAATATGTTAGTGTACTCGGACAAATTTGAAATTGACTGTAAATAAATTGTTTCACAAAATACACGAATTGTTTTCAATTTCTTCTGCATACTTACATATGTAATTATATATTAAACTTCGTGAATTGTGTGTTTTACAGAATTCCCTGAAATATGTATCAAGTAACAAGACAAGATTTTATGAATTGGAGAATATTTTTTTGTAATTTCAATAATTTTCGAAGGGGACAGTCGACCTTCCGTGATTCCAGGATGAAGACATTATCTATAGTTGGGCAGGTGGTGGTATAACGATTATCTTGGGACTGAATATAGTCCTAGCATACAAGCATACAATAAAATACAATGTATTAACGTAAGTTCTGTAAATGATAAATTTTGTTTTTCCCTCTGTATATTATTCCCAAATTGATTTGTGGTAAAGCCCGTGATTTTGAAAACGTTATGTTGTGCATATGTCCACTGCAATGGTCTTAATTACTCTTAATAAATTAGATTGTAATAATCATCCTTGTCCTGATTGATTGCTGCCTTATTTAATCTTCTAAAAATGTTCTCACACACTATCTGTTTGGAAGAATACATATCTTCCTTAACATCTTAAATTGCCTAGAGCCAACTTTTCTATCAAGTAAAAATAGATATCAGTAACAATAGCAGAGAGTTTTTCCTGGACATTCAACCACTGCAAGCAGTCTTGACGAATGCGCACAATGTGCATTTCCACCGACTTTTCTAAGGCATTTCACAAAAATTTCTAATAAACGTATCCTTGTCAAAATGACATAACTTTGATTCCATAAAAATATAATTTCTTGTTTTTTTTCTTCTTCATAAAAGATAGTACAGCGTGGTTGACTTTAATGGTTTCCGATCTGTCCGTTATTATGATGTTCCCCAAGGTGCAATCATCGGCCCTCTTATTTTCTTTATTTACATAAAATGATTTCCCAGGCGTATTAAGAGTGACTGCCTATCAGCTTCAAAGTGATATCAAGAATTTTGAATCTTGATGTAAAGAAAGTTCTTTTCAAATGACCATCAATAAATTTAAAGCTTTGTCTTTCTTTACGAAACGGAATTCCTTTAATTTCGATTACAAAATTATATAATATTAATACATATAATTATTTCTCTTATGGATGAAATAAATTATTTTTCGTTTATATTTGATTCTAAGCTTACTTTTGCCTCCCATATTAGAGCCATTACATCCAAAAGGTTTAAGGTAATCGGGTTTATTTTTCGTTAATGGAGGCATTTTAACTCAATAATTAGAAGTAGGTATGTTAGAATATTCCGGTCCGATGCGGAACTCGCTTTGTTCATATTATTCTGCCCAAATCGGCATGATTTGCGTATATTGGTAAAAGGTCAATGCACACTTACCGGCACCGTACGAATTAGCACAGATAGGCCTATAGCTTCGCCCGCGATTTTTGTCAAAAATTGATTTAGATATAGTTTTTTCGTCCGTTGAAGAAAAAAAAAAATACAGGGCAAATAAATGGGTTTCTTTTTCAAACGGCTGGCATTTCGTTATTCAGTGTTTTTTTTTTTTTTTTGACAACGAAACCCGGTAAGGCCCTCCAAATTTTACCTAGTTTAATAATTTTCAATTCTATTTGTTTTGGATGAACAGAGCAGAGCTTTGGAGCGCCCTGCGCAGACCAAAACACGCCATGCACGGTTTTGTTTGATTGGAGCTGGAGCCGCCATTTTGGATTTTTTTTTTTTTTAAATAGAAATAGAATTTACTCTCCATTGACAGAAGAATAAAATACGTTAAAACCCATTTCGAAATGTATTTATTTTATGTAAAAAAAAAATCCAAAGTCATGCATTTGTCATGCCTCTCGACGGTAACCTCCCCTTAAAAAATAAATGGCGTCAATTGGAACTTTTTTTTCTTGTTTTTCCGAAAAAATTGGCCGAAAATCACTTATAAAATCTATTAAAATCTATTAATCAAAAATATCTTTCGACGTTCACTAGAAAATATTGCTTTAAAGTTGCAGTTAAAAATTCAAGCCAATCGGATAAAAATTGAGGGAGATACTGTTTCAAAAACCCATTTAAAGTAGTATAATTTTAATTAGAAAAGCCAAGCAGTAACTGTTGCGCATTCTAACGGACTTTCTACAAACAGCTGTATGCTCAGCCTTAAAATAGAAGTAGGAGAGACACCTATTAGTCAAAATTGAAAGTTGGAAACTAATACCTATAGGTCGGTATAATTTACACAACGAATAATACAGACCCTAAACACACGCTTTCCCTCGCAGTCGAAAAACCGTTTATTTTGCATCACAGCTACGCTTGTAAAAACGACCCCTTGCCCCGCCCTTAAAAGTTTTTTACTCTCATAATTGACTTTTTTATCATTCTTGGATACTTTAGGAAGTGTTTAAGCAAAAAAGAAGAATAAAACTGTCACAAGATGATATTACCCGTTAATTAAAACATGTTTATGGCTATTAACTTAAAGTTTCCTTTCCATTTTATGCCGTTATATGTGCATGAAAAATGCCGATACCGGTCAATATCTGTGTGTGCCGGTAAGTGCGCAGCGACCTTTATTCTGTATTGACGATAACGGAATGAAAATATTCCTGGATGGACTTTGATATTCATCGGCAAGTTCTTCAGCCAACTGAAAGAGAAATTTTTTTCCCTGTAGTTTCCTCGTATAGAGCCCACGCGTTGTTAATTGCCACCACATCTAAGATGTTGTAAAAACTTGTAGAGGTCATCTGTGAGATCCTCGTTTGACAATGTATTTTCCTGATATTTGGTCGGAGAGACTACATCAACTCCAAATTTCGTTTTCTTGTTTTTGTTTGTTCGTTGTCTTCAATTGTTACAAATTTATGTTTTAAACTCAACATGTACTAAACATTTTTGTTTTGTTTTGTTTGCTTTTGTATATAGTTAAATGCAAGTCCCATATTTGTAAAGCAGTATAGAAAACCGTTTCATGTTATCGTTCTTATCTTTAACTGATTTTGGCAATTCCCTTTTGTTAGCGCCCGTATAGTCACAACCATAGTTATCTTTTATACTCGGGAAGAAATTGGCAGTAGTCTGCTTTATCCTAAATACGATTACACAAACTTGACCACTTCACGACGAACTCGCTCAAAGCTACTGATGCGGGACAAGTTTCATCTTTAGCTAAATATGGAAAGCCATTTATAAGATATTTACTGTTTATGTCTGCTGCTAACCAAAATTTATGCAAAATTTATCTGGTTTGTTTGGCATGTATTGCGTAATTCGACATCTAGCCTTTGTTGGAAACAATTGTTCATCAATGGGAATGTTAGAGCCAGGCTTATAACCAGCTTGACTATTTTCAATAAATTTATTCAATAAATATATGAGAAATTAACGCAAACTTATCAGTTTGTAAATATTTACTACGTTCAGATCTTTTTTCAAACTATATGAAGCCGAGGTTATAAATAAATTTATCTCTAGGTGTTGTACATAAAAAGACACTGGATCTCCATTTTTTTTAGAGCATAAATATACAGCCCTAAAGTTTATGCTTTATGAGCTCTTCGTGCATACAAAATTTCTAGAAAAACGCGTATCTGCTACTTTGTTATTATCCACTTCTTTTTTTCAAAATTCGAAATGCTTCTATTTCAGTGCATAAATTATGAGCTCAAGTATGCTACTTACATTATCTAGTATAATATTTCTCTTGGCGTACGCCCTTGGCCCTAACAAATCTTTAAATATAGTCAAAACTGGTGGTCTATCACGACTTCCACGTTCTTATAATGTTTTCCATATGGGGTCACCACATCAACAGAAATATGTGTTTCTTTGTCTGGATTTTGAAATTCCACTCTGCTTTCCGTATCTGAAAGACTATACATTCTGCTTCTACTGCGACATAAATTAGAAACATTTACATTTTGATTGTCTAAAAGTTAGATGCTTTCATCAGAATCTGAATACATACTCAGCTTAATTCTGGCTAGCACATATAGCTTAACCTCATTTCTATTAAAACTGGAGTCAAAACAGTCCTCATTTATGCTAGAAATATTTTGTAATAATTCAACAAATATACGACAGTTTTTTCATAATAGCAGCACCGGATCTTTGGGAGGGGCACGCGGGGGGCACTTGCTCCGGGCGCTAGTTTTAAGGGGCGACAATACGACCGACTTGTGAACTCATAACTAAACGAGAAGAAAATCTAATTGCAACAATTGGAAATTTTTTTCAGACCATACTTCAGTCTTCTTTCCGGAATCTGAAAGCTCCTTTGCTAACATCATATTTTGAATTGCGCTTACATACAGCTAGTCAATTTATTTTCTATTAAGTCTGTACTACCCTAGACACACAGCACGATCTAAAGTTTTTCTCATTTAGAAATTATTATATTGAAAAATAAAATAAATAAAAACAATTTTATCGCGTTTATTCGATCGATATCGCTTCCTAAATGGCATAAGCATTTCAAAACCAGTTTGACAGTACAAATTAATTAAAGAAATGGCTGTGTGTCTGCAGTTAATAATGAATCATTATAGATTAATAAGTCGTTAGTTATTTCTTAAATAAGACCGCTGTGTGTCTAGGGCATAAGCTTTTGTAAGGTAATTATATTAAAAATTCGGCTAAATCCTCACATTGTACCTTTGTATTATAGATGAAACGAATTGCAAAATTCTAAAAATGCACTAAGATGTCTGGCAACACTATGTTCCCCACCATTCATCAATCCTATCACGACTGTAGACAGAATATAGACAATATGCACAAGCACAAAGTTTCCACAAAAATATATTTATGCCAGCTAAATTTCGCCGTTTTAGCTGGATTAAGGCCTTTGAATCCGGATAAATAATCGGCTAAATCCTTTCAACCTGAACGGCAGTACCACAGAGTTTTTTTGAAACCGTCTCAAATTTTAATCGTTCTGGTCGGGAAGATTCATATTGAAAAGCGTCTAAAACAAACAAGAGAAAGAGTTATAATTGGTCTAAGATCTAAGATCATTAATATTATACTATAGCTAGATTATAATAACAGTTAAATAAAGTGAAACCGAAAGTTCTGTATGGCAACACCAAGAAAGGGAACTCAACGATTGAATTTCTTTTTGAAATTTTATTTACTATTTTTATGAAAACGCTCTCTTGGTCGACGCGTTCTCAGGTAATATCCAAATATATACTGAAAAACCAAAATTTTCCATGGCAACACCAAGAAAGGGTTGCCAGTTTTATTTCATTTTTGAATTTATATTTACAATTTTCATGAAAATACCATGTACAAAATTTTAGCTCTCTACATGAACGCGTTTTCGGGCATTGCCCAAATATATAGTGAAAATCGAAATATTTATATGGCAATCCTATGAAGGAGTAGCCCTATTTGTCCCATTTTTGACTTAATTGTACTTTTTTTTTTTTTTAAAAAAGAAGCATGTGTACAAAATTTCAGTACACTAAATGAATGCATTCTCAAGTTATCATGCGGACGAACAAACAGACGGAGATGCAAAAATCAAAATAACTTTTAATATTATGCATGAGTGTCCAATCCATTCTATTCTGTGATAAATTTAGTATACATCTAGGGTGTAGAAAGCAGTTAGCAATTCTTTACAAATTTTTACCGGCTAAATAGCCGCTATAATGACAACTCCACTTCCGAAATGAATATGGAAGATCAAGCGAGCGCTATAACTACGTTGTGCAGGTTTCAACACGTCACATAATTTTAAACATAATAAAATTTTTAATTTGTATTCTTTGTATTAATAAAATAAACTGTATTTGTAATGATACGATTCTTAACTTTCTTGTTATTTTAAAACAGCTTGAGATTCAAACGACAATTAATATCGTTAATGGATCTTAATTTCGAATTCTTTTTATTTAACAATCAGTATTGTTTCAAAATAAAATTTTTTTTTTCTGGTTTTAGATCCAGGGTATGTACTACCATAGATGGCACAAGAACTAGATGTTGCATGCAGTATCAAAGAAGCATACCACTCCTCAAAAAGGCATGATCCAGTAACTTCAACAAGATATTTTTCGTTTTACAAATCAAAGCGAACAGTTATTTCCGCAATTAGTCGCCTGTTCGATCCGCTGGGTCTCATAAACCCCATCATAGTAAGATCCAAAATATTTCTTCAGCACTTATGGAGCTTAAAAATCGCTTGGGATGAGACACTAGCACAGGGCCTGCATTCTGAATGGATTTCCTTTCATAGTCAACTTGAGCTTATTATCATCTTTAAAATATAACGATATGTCATGCCAACTTCATAGTATTGCTGACGCTAGTGCGTCTGAATATGGAGCTGCTCTATCTAATCGCTGCGTAAGTGCAATTTACTGACGACTAAATTAACATGTTTTTTCGAATATTATCGCTTAGTGATGTCCAACAAACATGTGAAATCGAGTAGCGCTCTTAATCCGTTTATCGATGAGAATAATTTATTGCAAGTAGGCACCCTATATTACTACCTAAATCAAAGTTCACTAAAATACAAAGGGATGTATAAAATTTATTTATATAGGGGACATTGGGGAATTGTGAGTCATGGGGAATTGTGAGTCACGTCAATATTTCACCATAATTGGAAAGTCTGACTCATGCAAATGGCTGTCATTGTCTTGTATTTGACCAAACTCACTTTCCATTAGCAATCGATGCGTGTACACGTATTCGTTCGTTCCGTGCGGCAACCACTTGGAAAATTTTCTCAAAATATTTATTCCGAGCGTTTCTGTTTGCATTGATGTGACAACGATTTTCGGAGAATCGATTCAGGTAAATATATTCATAATTATCTTATGGCATCGACATTTCAACTTTTAAAAGGAATTTCGCATAAACATGCAATGAGCGAATCATACACGGCCCTCTTGTCAATCAAAACGTTTGGGGAATTGTGAGTCAGGTGAAGATGGAAAGGCACCAGTTCAAAAAAAGCGAACATGTCGAGCACAATCAACAACGAAACGAAATGCTTCTTCTTCTGAAGACGAAGAAGTTGACTTCTGCATACTTTGTATGGAGGATATGCCGAAGAAATTGAACCGAAACAATTCCATTCGCTGCGATTTATGCGATCGAGCTGTTCATTTGAAATGCGTCAGTACTGGAGCCTATTTCACATGCCCGAATTGCGAATCCGAATAATTTTAATACCTTCCTTTTTATATATTTTTATAAACTAATTGTTATGTAATTTCCAACCATAAAATAAATATTTTACAGCGATATTTTTGATTTTCCACTTAATTCAGACGGTGATTCACAATTCCCCAACATTTTTTAAAATCTCAAAAATGCATGTTTTTTGCCAACGCTCAGATTTTTTCAGCATATAATATTTTCAAGATACTGCTTAAGCTAAAAGTTATGGTTTCCTTCCTTCCTAGTAACATAAACCATTTTGAAATTTTAAAAAATTTTGATTTTTGTGGCAGTTATCGAGCTTGGAAAAAGTGTGACTCACAATTCCCCAATCTCCCATATAATATTCTATAATTTAAAAAACGAAATATTTTTAATTCTCTTCATTTCAACATACTAAATTTTATATCCGTCAAATTGACGGGTTCTGTAAATTTAGTGTTAATCCAATAAAGTCTGATGCAGCTGATCGTGACAGTTTTCCATTCATTTTTAACATTCATTCATTTTTAACATTCATTATCCTTCCTCTGGTTAAATCGCATATCTCATATTCTCATCATCGAAATTTCCTAACAATTGGAGGATAGCCATATTTCGCCCGATTCCGAAAATATACTTTCGTAAATCTTTAGTTGATTTTCGACTAATAAACTTGGGTTCTTAAGCCCTTGTCAGTTCACTCAACTCGAAGCAATTGATGACTTAGTGCTTGATTTCGAATTTTGTGCTTATTTAGAGTTTTCGTCAGTCATTGAAAGGCTTGATGTAAATCACAAACGGAAGGAAATACTTAGTATGAAGGTGTATATTGGCAAACATCTTTATCACACAATATTTAATTCAAGTAAATTTTCTCTATTTTTATCACTGATATTTTTTATTTTTTTATTTAAGCTTGGAGTAGTGATGATTTCAGAAAGTTTCTCGATAGATGGGGGAACCGACTGGTGACAAACGCTTGTCTGGCTTGTTAGTTTAGCAGCAAAAGATCATTTCACAGGAGCACAGCGCGCATTTTGTGTGGGAGCGTTTTATAAAAACCAGATTCTTAAGCGGTCCATACACGTATCAATGAATTGATCAACGTGAAATTCATCAAATATAGTTGATCAATCTATCAACCAGAACATATACATGTCAAATTGGTATCAACTTAAAAATTGTTACCGTTTTTTCTAAAGAGTGAGTTAAGATGGATCAGAGAACAAATTTTGTGTATTTTTCTGGGAGAAATTGTAATTACCAATGGTTTCAATCGTTGCACACACGCAGTGATAATTTGATGTCAACCACAATTTTTTGTGCGAGACCATCAACTTACCAATTTACAGTACTCAATCGCCACATACAAGTCTCAATTGATTGTATCAACTTTAAATTGTAAGAAAGTTATCAACTAATTGTATGGGCCACTTTACACTGTTGTTTGACATCTTTACGGATATATTTTAATTCAGCGACCATAAGAAATGTGCCAAATGCGAAATTTATTAAGCAAGTGTGAAGAGACTGGAAATAAAATAAATCAACTGGGCTCAAAAGGACATCAAGAACGAGCACGAATGTCGAGCGTGTTCGTCAGTCCATTAAGGACAATTCACAACAGTTATTACGATTCCTGCAGGACAATAAAAAATCCGGTTTAGGAGCTTCAATAACATATAGTTCTCTATTGAATCCAATTTTCACATCTACGGCCAAGTGAATAAACAAAATTATTGATATTGAATTTCCGATAATCCAGTGGAACTGCATCAGAAGCTACTACACTTGCCTAAGGTTGTCGTTTTGGCTATTAGGACTAAAAATTATCTCCAAATTAATATTTTACATAAGTAAGCAAATTTGTCTTTGAGCTGCACGATTTTTTCTATCTTGCTAGTTGGGCAGATTTTTAACTCCAATCGATATTGCAATATGATCCAGATTTTTTTTTATTTCTTAAATACAAAACCACAACTGCTACACATTTTTCCAACAAGATGGAGCCACTTGTCACGTCACAAATGACTCGATTTATTCCCTGAAAAAGTAATTAGTCGCCAAGGAGATATTAACTGGCCACCATGGAGTCCAGTTTTGAGGCCTACTGAGTTTTTCCTATGGGGTTATTTAAAAAGTAAAGATTCCAACCCATTTCCAACCCAACTTGAATGTTTTAAAGCAAAAAATCAAGGACGAAATCAACGCTATTCTAAGAGTGATGCTAATTTAAAATTTCAAAAACTGCTCTTTCATCTTACAGGAATTAAAACAAATTTGAACTAATTCTAGTGTTTTATTTTTGAGTATAAAAAACGAAAAACATTTTGAGACATCCTTTATATTTGCCTATCAAAAGCATCTGATTATTTTTGAAAAAAAATCATTACCTGACACCTTTGAAAAGAAAATCCCATAAATCTTCCTTTAACACATGCGCACTTCTAGTAATCATATGAAAAAAATTTTAATTAAAGCGCCCAAATCCTGATCGCTTATCACAACACGAACATCACATCATGCATTTGCCCGTGTGCACTTCTTTGTTGGATGTTCGCCTTGCTCAGAGGACGTGGGCTGAAATTTATCTTCGACATTCATCTTCAATACTTTGAGGCTCCACACCTAAAAGCTCAGTTTCAAACAAATTTAGAGACACCTAAGCTCCTAAAGCTCCTCACAATATACTATATGATATCCTATCCCATCTCCTTACCACTCGCCATTTACTGGAAATGAAACTCTCTGGAACGGCGTTGGCAGAAAGGATCTCGAGATTCTCGTCGTTAATTTTCCATCATTTAAAATTCCCTTGAAATCCATCTTAAATGACAAATTATCGCATCCAGACATCAAATTCATCACTTGCACAGTGCATCCAGGGCCCAGTATACAAGGCCCACATGAAGAGCGTTCCAATAGTAGCTATACTGCAAGGGATGGAGTTTTTGGATGAGGGTGGGCCCAGAGGGCAGTAGGAGGGTAAGTGAAAATTTTTCGTAGATGAGACGAAATGGGTAAATGCGGCTGTCGAGTTTTCCTCATTTCTATTTTTCACTATCTCGTCCAGGAACAGAAACACTTTAAATGACACCCAAAGCAAGGATACAGCGAGCGGGTGGCTGGCGGAGGGATAGAAAATATCCCAAAGTAGTTACTTCTTATCGCCATAGAAAGGAAGGTGTGGTGGCAAAACAAAATGCCACCGCGTCAATAGCGTTACCACCCGCTCTCGGCACACACATCTTCGTATACATACATTCAGCCCAATGTTATATCTTAGATAGGTGGTTGCAGTTGTAACGGTGGGTTTTAGTCCTTTTGAGAAAACGCCAACACGTAAAGCCGAGCTCGTTTGGATCCTTGAGTCACGTCATCTATTTCCCTTAGGAGCGATAAATTGCAGTTGGCTAAGACGACGCAGCAGAGTAGTGACATGCAAGAGATGTATCCTCATGCACTTCCTAGTCATTTAGATGGTAGCCCAGAATCACGTTCTTAAGACGAAGATGTGACAGCTTTGGGATTTGAACGCTTTTGGACACATCAGCTTCATAGATAGGTACGTACAGCAATACTTGGGAATTCTCTTTACGGTGGTAAAATTTCGTTCCAGGACAATGTATATGTACATACAGATATCTCTATGTATACGTACATACATTATTTTTGCGAAGATGTGTATGTGGAAATCTAAGCTTTTCGCTTAGCTCAAGGTATGAAAACCTTAAATTGCTCGTTGCAATACGAATTTACGTAGTTTCTCTCGTGACATAGCCATTATGTCGTATTGACTGCATTCAATTAATTCTTGACAAGGGATACGACAACGTTTCCAGCACGTTTTAGCTATTTTTATATTTCCATCCTGCTCTCAGAATGTTGTGAATCGTTGTAAACCTGAACCCAATTTTATTTAGAATTTATATTGGATAGAAGAAGAAAAAAATGGATTTTTTTTATTGAAGGACTTACTACTATACTCTAGTGATTACTTACATAGAAAAATACTAAATTGATAGTGTCGACTACTAAATAAATTTAAGTTTAGTTAACATCAATAATTATTTTCATACCAATATAATCCAAAGAACAGCCAACCACAGGATTGTCGCAATTTTTAATGATTTAAAAAACTCTACTACCTGGTTTTAATTTTTTTTAGCTATGCTAGATCACAGGCAGAGCAGGTAGAGGTGTAGTGGTGTTAGTTAGGATTATAGTGTATCAAGATTAAACTTGGTGTAGAAATTTATTTACTCTCTACCGAATATTGTCATCAAATTTCTTGGGAAATCAAATGGAAATTTTCATGAATTTATGGAAATTATCTTGAATCATGCACATACAAATGTCAAGGGAGAGTTTTCAAAATTTGCAAGCATCATTCAAAAGAAATCATATAAATAATTACGTATATACATATATACATATCTAATACAATTTTTAACCCAATAAATACATTATTAGATTTGAAATATTTCTGATGAATTAAACAATATTTCTGAGTCCATTTTTATACTCCAGTCTAGATGAAATCATAGCGTATACTAAATTTGTCATTCCGATTTTAAAACATATAAATAATTGTAGCATAGTAAAATGGGTTGGACATCCATGCATAATTGTTGCGGTTAACCCATTAATGCCTATTGGGTATTTAAATACCCAAAAATACTAATGTGTTTAAAAAAATATATCTGGTGACGGTTAAGAGATTTCGCATTCATTCTTTTTCTATTAGAGAGAGAAATATAGAACTATTAATAATTTTTACGAACAAATCGAAATTTTTACATTTACTTACCATTTTCCGCAGTCCAATGTCGTGAATTTTCCACATATAAGAAATTTGCATAAAACTTCCTGTGAAAATTTTAATAATATGAAAATTGAGAAATTCTTTTAGTGCTACTTAGCCTTTACCCGGGGGTTACACCTGCAAGTACAGCTTGCATGGAAGCTGCACTGCCATACTTCTTGCACGTGTAACATATACTGTCATGCTGGCAGTACAGCTTTCAGCGAACTTGCATGATGAAAAACCATGGCAGCTGAGGTGATAGTAATTTGACATTATGCAGTTTTCAAGATGGCGGAAAATAAATGCTTGAGAAAATTTGATAAATTTATTCTGGAAAAATTAGGTTTTCTTGGATCATTTGCATTACATCATTTACCAACACTTTTCTCTTAACTTTTTCTTTGGTATTTATCATTCTGCTACATAATTTTCAAATAAACGCATGACTTTACGTCTCAATGCCATTTTTTAAATGAACTTGCATGTAAGATGATAAGACATCAAACGAACTGCCTTCTGCTGTCAAGTTAAAAATCGAGTTGGAGGGGAGGCTTGCATGCAAGCAGTACTATCTCGTGTAATCCCCGAGTTAGTATCTTCTATCGAATAGAAAAAAAAAATCTACAACGATCACATCGATCCTTGGGTCTTTGGAGATAATTTACTTTGTTGGGTATTTATAAATACCGAACAGGCTAAAGTGTGAACAAAATTCACATGAAAATTGAAAAACAACTCTTTGTATTTAAAAGAATATGATTCAAGATTTTTTTATTATATGAAAATAAAACATTACAAAAAATAGAAAATTATTTAATCTTTTTGAAATTTTCCATATCATGTGGTACGTCATTATGGCAGTTGATGAAACACTTGGGATGCAGATTTACCTTGCATTTAGTACAACCAAATTCAGTTTTAGTATCGCATTAGCCACAATAAGTACGTTTTGTCATTTTATCAATAATATGATCAATACGATCCTTAGCCCTGACCATTTCGAATGTATTATTAATACTTGGAGTACGAACCTCCCGCGGTGTTACCACAGCTTCCAACAATATTCACACGAAAATCAAATAGTCTCATAGGTGTTGAACGTTCATACTTCGCGCATAACACATGTAACTTCCATGTGCCTACTATGGCTTCATAAGTGCATTCGTGAGCAATGGCCAATACCACTTCCTTCTCCGTACTCTTATGCGGTAGTTGCTTATGACATTATCATAAGGTCAACGCCGACTCATTCATTGATTATATTCACATGATGAGCAACGGGTGTTGGTTTGATCCCATTTTGCGGATCTATTTATGATAGCGCTTGGCACGATACATTAGCGTAAGTCTTAAAAAGTTAGACATTTAAGTATAAAATAGAACAGTTAAACAATCAATGGCGTGAATCAATTGAAAGATATAATAATTACAGAGCTGTCATTCCAGCGTAAGTTATTATTTCTATCAAATTGACACATCAGATTCGGGCTGGTAAAGAAATTGTCGAAAGTAGCATTATGATTTACACGAGTCTACTACAATAAAATCGTCTAAGACTGATCCTTTTCAGATTATGCATAAATATTCTCAATTTTTGTATGGTAATACGACACGATCTCAGACAGTAATTAAATATACAGGGTGTCCAGCAAGTGGTGTAATATCCTAAGAATATCAATAGGTCATGCTTAGACAAAATAGGTATGGGGGGGGGGGATCCTAATGGTTTCGAGATAACGGAAAAATAAAAATATATTTGCGTATCTTTTTATAGATCACACTGTAATTTCTAAATATTCCAGCATATGATGATGATTTAAGCTTTGGTAAACTTTAGTCCTTATGATAACTCGAGAACGGGTGTACTGAGAGAGCTGAAATTTTGCAGATTGCCTTTTAAAAATAAATTAAAATTAAGCTCGGGAATAGGACAAATCGGATAATTCCTTATTGGGATTGCTATGGAAAAATTTCGTTTTATCATTATACAGGGTGTCCCCTAAGTGATACAAAACCCGAAGTCTATGGATAGGTTATGCTTGAATAAGCAAAAAGTTGTATGAGTGGGTGGGGGCTTCCGCAACAACGGGACTTAAAGTGAGTATGTTTTTATAGATCATCCTGTAACTTCTGAACATTACACCCTATGATAATTATTTCAAATTTGTTAGATAGATAATCCTTGGAACTTCCCAATGGTCTATAATTTTTTACCCTCCTCCATTTAGTTTTGAAGTTATGGCTCAACAATATTAAAGTTTCGGAATTTTTACTCATTTTGTTTTTTTATTTAACTACTATTTTTATCAAAAAACATTAATACATTAATACCAATTCTTCATATTGGATTTAAAATGCCCAAAAGTTTGGTTTTAAAATGAGCTATCACACTCTGTACCCAAAAAGAAACTCTTTTTGCGATTTCGGTAAATATTTTTAAACATATCAAACAAAAATGGCCGAAATACTTACACCCTGTGTAATGAACAACGGAATTTTTCTATGGCAACCCTGCGGGAAACCTGCCGGATTTATCCTTTTTTCGAATTTAAATCTGTAACTTTTTTATAAAGGATTTATCCAAAATTGTAGCTAATACCGCATTCACAATGCAGAGGTGAGCTTTGAGTCCAGAGTGAAACTGTTCACAATAAAGAGCAAAGCGAAAATCGAACTTTGAAATTAAACGTAACAAATTGCCATAGCAACGCCAAATCTACAACTAACTTTGAAATTAATATAACATAATTCCATAGTATTATGTAGTATATAGTAATAGTAATAATTATTTAAAAAACGGGGATACCTTTTTCAACATCAAATTCCTTCGAAACTAGATAAAAATTAACGTAATTTTTTTGGTTTTTAAATCATGATGTTTGCGAAAAATGCCTCTTTTTTTTATTAGCATTTATAAAAAATATTAAATCAGAAAATAACATTAGAATATGTTAGTTATGATAAAAAGAAGTATGGAGCTTTCTCCGCGCCATCTACATGCTAGTAGCTCAAAATTCCAGTTTGTAAGCTTTCAGAAATGGCAGCGTGGAAATAAAATAGAACCTTCTTTCATGCAACTACACTCTTCGCTACGCTGAGCCAAACAGAGATAACGATATGCACTACTGCGTGCGAAAGAAAGGATGCCAGTTGCTATTCAAAGTGAACACGCTCTCATACAGACTTACTGACAGACCGACAGACGGACATGCAAAACTTAAAGTAACTTTTAATATAATGCATAGCCCTATATAGCTTGGAATATAGGACAAAATTGATGATGATGATAAATGAGAACCTTTAATAATTTTATTTACTTTTTTTGTTGCTTTGATTACTGTAAGTAGTACAGTGCTCTTTAGATTGTTTAACTATTTTAAATTGCTCTGTAAAACTATTCTATGTTTTACACTTTGCTCTCAAATATTAGGGCTACATAAAGGTTGTCCGGGAGACAGAATATGTCTTACTGGGTGACACAGGGTGTTTTAAGTTGAAAATAAATGTCTCAAAACAAAATCCAGCTTCTAGCTATCTCAGAGATAGAAAATCAGACTAAATTATTCGACTTTTATTAGAATACCTCGCGGACAAAAATTGTGTATCCATCCCCCTAACACTTCTTGTTTTTTCTGAGACAAAATGGCTTTCAAGTTGAGGACATATTAGGACACCCAAAATAATTGTAGTGTTGTATTTTTTTCGTAGTTTTTTATACGAGTATATAGGATATAAAAACAGTGTCAACAGATTTAAGGAATTTCTCTATTCTTCTAGCTTTGTGTTTTTTCGTATTAACCAAAAAAGGACCAATTCAAACTTGGCCATGTTTGTCGTAGAAATCCTGAAAGTGACCTGCTATTCATTTCAGCTCATTTGAAGATGATTAGTAAGAGAAACAGAAAAATTTCATAACATCAATACAGTTCTCATAACCAATATGGATGGCCACCTCTGTTTTTTGTTATATGTCGAGTTTTCAGTGTATTAGTAAATTTTTTGTTATCTAGAGACATAGCTATTGGATGAGGTATTTTAATCGAGATTTACGTATTTTCTAATATTTTCTAAAATATTGCATTTATTAGTTGCAATAATATGAATTCGGAACGAACGCGAACTAACAAAATACGATTTTGCAGAAATTCTTTCATATCCTAAACTCTTCGAACGTGGAACAGCTTGCAACTCTATGTGTGTCCTTGCGTTTACAATCTACAACTACATCACTCTCTCCTATTCTGTATTCCTCATGCTCGGCTTTACATCATAAGGTATTCTTTAAATAAGCCCACAAATTTATAAAAACAAAGCACTTCAAATTATACCTATGTGTCGAACTTATTACATATGTGTTACATAATAAAAAAAATAACAACAAAAATGTTTTTTTTTAATTTACTACTTATAAAATAAAGGATGTAATCCTTCAAAATATAAATGAGCCTTTCTTCTCAGAAGCTTATTCACTATTTCAGTATTCATAAAATGTTAAATTCACCGTATTTTTGGTTCAAGTCTCTTGAAAGTAAACTTCAGCTATACATTTTAATGCTTGTTTTCTTATACCAATTCTTATGAAAACTGTCGCGTGAATAATGAAAAAAGGCAGATGAACAGCGAAAAAAATCTTGACATTCCCTATAGGAGTCTACGACACTATCTGTATACTATACTGTATACTATATTACTATATAGGCGAGGAGGGCCTCGAGTCTAGTTCCAGCGTGGTCGTAAAACTCGACAAAATGAAAACTTAACGACCACTGTCGTACTCTCGTCAACCAAATGAAAATGTCTTCGAGTCCTTTTGGTGACTCTAGGGCTATCCTTTAGATGGACGAAGAATAAGATAAAGACACAAATATATATAGAGAAAGGAAAAAAAAATAAAATAAAATGATTTCGACTTCTTTTACGCTCAACTCATGCCATTTTATTTTCATTTTTTCAGTTTCACTGTTCCCATAATTCCCAATGGAAGATCCCGTCACGTCCGTTGAAGGTTTTTCATCCTATTTGTTTTTTCCTACTTCTTATTTTATACAACTGCACTTGAGCTTCTGTCTCTTCTCATCTCATTCAGAATTTTTACAGCATTATCAGATGCACATGGCTTGGTAGAGTGCATCAAGGCAGAAGCGATGCTGGAACTGTACGAGTATGTCCAAATATAACCAAAAACCATAAAAATTTCAGGAAAACCTGAGAGAAAAAAAAACGAACTTGGGAAAAAGGACGACGGAAGACATGAAAGCAACTTACACGGGCAACCATTTCCACCAAAAACCACAATCGTTGTATACAATCTAAAATTCTATTTAAAGGGTCTAGGTACAGGATGCAGCTTCAATTCTATGGATGTACAGAGGATGTTCACACATGGACAT
Source organism: Dioctria rufipes (assembly GCA_963924295.1). Taxonomy (NCBI): domain Eukaryota; kingdom Metazoa; phylum Arthropoda; class Insecta; order Diptera; family Asilidae; genus Dioctria; species Dioctria rufipes. The sequence goes on from OZ002742.1 coordinate 34,683,274, forward strand.
ACTATACACATTTACAACGATAGTATTATGTAGTCTCATTTGAAATGTCTCCCCATCACACATGATGGGATGGACGAAAGAAGCTGCAATAATAATTTCGTTGTTCTTAGTAACGTCATCAAATTTTATACTCCGTCTCGACGACGAATAACAATTTAACATCCTTGACCGAGTTTCCCACCAAACTTATTGCCATCTATACCCCCACAAACATTGACGTTCCTCCTTAAGTATAGTCACACCATCCCTATAAAAGGCTCCCTTTGCCGCGGCGTATGCCAAGCCAACGCCAATTTTATCTTGACTTTCTTCAATGCATATCCAGAGCACGACTCTATGGCACGAAACTACTCCAAGTTCTTTGATGTAGCGGATGGGGGAGTATGACGGTAATGACGCCAAAGGTATACTCTATTTTCCTGGCTTTTTTTTTTCTTTAAATATCCTGATTACTCTCATAAGGACATTGAGTGTAAACTCAAGTACCTTTCAAAGTCACACTGCAATGCGATGTCGGACGATGGTGATTGGATTTTTCTATACATATTTGGCTGATGGTGATAAGACGGGGGAGATTATAAGAATTTTGCAAACTGATGGATTTGTGTTCTTTTAGGGCAGAGAAGGATTTCAGTGTTGTCTTGTCTTGTCGGTTCTTTTGGTTTACTTCTGTACTTTAATCTGTTTTCGCGAAACGGCGCTGTTTTTTGCCATTACTTTTATTGTAACTGATATGGACTTGCATGCCTTTCTAGACATTTTTCCGGGTGACAACTCGCAATTATTTCGAATTTTGACAACAAATTTAGATTTAAAATGAGAACATTGAGACAATGTGAAAAGGCTTCTCCCATGAACCTAGAATTGTAGGATGCCCATAATTAGCTGATCTGATTAGTTCGATATAGAACTACGAACAAACTATTGCTAATATTACGTAAGAGAGATTTCACATTGGGTCACAGAATAAATTTTGGTAGTGATAGATATTAAACACAGGTTGGCGCAAAAAGTGTTACTTTTGTTTATTTATTTATTCACAAAGTTAAGTCAGGATTCATTAATGTGCTACCATAGAATAATACTTGTGATATACAACTAATATATAAACTGTACCATAGTACACGCATAAACTACCTGTGTGCATTCCAGCATAATGCAAAGCAATCTGGTATGAGGCTAGTATAAATACTTTGGTTTTTTCCATGATATACGGATCTTTTTAATGATTTCAGCACACCTTCAGGGGTCTGTTCTCGTCGGAAACTGCAGTCGACTGAAGTAAAAATGACTGCAGTTAAATTAACTCGGCCTGGAAAATGTGTGAGTAAACTTCAAAGAAGTATAAAAGCAAATGAACGCCAGGCGAGAAACTTGTACTTCGATTATTAATTATTCGTTTAAGCTTCCTTCTAATCTACAAATAAAAAAAAAACGCCAAAATTTAAATCTTTTATGACATATGTTACATTTTTATATCTTATCTGATTCATCAGTCATCATAAAATTTGTATCACTCATTTCCATTCTTAAAAACTTTCCTCTTTCCCGCGCGAGTTAACTTACTTCCACCTCAGGAGCACGAAGTTAAATGACTCAAGTCGACTCCAGTCAAAAATGCTAAAATGCTCCGTCCACCTACACATACAATTCAAAGAACTTGGTCCATGTACACTCTGAGTACGACCTGAACGACATTTTCCGAGTCAAGTTAACTAAAGTCGACCGCAGTTTACGACGAGAACAGACCTCAGGTGAGGTAGTAACAAATTTATATAGTTTATGACATTTTGTTTAAGTAGGCCTATTCGGGAGTGAATATTCCCGACATATTATTATTATAAAATACGTCTGACTTTTCTATATAGAAAGGAAAAAGTTTCATTACACGGTAAAAAATATTGGTTAAAAATGTAAACTATTTTGGGGTTACAAATAATTTTAATTGTCAGTTTTTAATGAAAAAAAGTTAAAAATCATTTTAATTTATAACTCTCAACAGATTAAATCGTAAATTTTATTTATTAAAAACTTTTGTTTTCATTTAGCCGTTAGGAATATATTCCCTCAAATGGTGTACTTCACCTACTTCACACGTAACCTGAAAACCTTTAACTTAACTTGAGAAACGGGCAGGATAATATTTAGTAACCTTCAATGACATCTAATGTCCATTGAAAAAAATTTCCTTTATTTTTGTGCCTATGTACAATTTATGGTGGCCCAAAAAACAAAGTATTAAAATGTCTAAATACTCATTCAGAATTTGTTTCTTTATGTAATTTTAATCTTCTATGCAAAATATCAGTGCAATTCATTAACGTTTAGAGGTCGGTCAAATTGAAAATATTGTTTTTTGACTGTTTTGGTCTGTCAGGAAAACTGTTTCAACATTTTCAGTCATAACTATTTAATTTGAAAATATTTTTCCTTGATCCTTTTTCTAAAATAAAGGGAACTTAGTTATGAATTTATTGCAGTAAAAGTCGTTTTAAAATATTAAATTCTTATATTTTTTATAAATTCTTCAAAACGAAAACTCTGATTTTGATGTCGTCTCAATTTTTTTGTAAGGGAAAGTGGCAGTGAAAAAAGCTACAAAGGTCCATCTACACAATCTTGCAAATATTTCTATTGAACTGATTCACCTAAATATTTTTGAATGTACGTTCATACTCACAAAAAATTATTATCAACTAATGATTTTGTGTGCAATAAATATTATTTACAATTCTTTTGTGTGGATGTTTTATTATCATTATCAATTGTTGCTCAACTTTATTCAGTCAGTTGATAGACCGGGTCAGGGTAGGTAAAGTTAAATTTGGTTATGCTGAGAACTTTATAAATCAGGTGCGCAAATTTATAGGTTTGCCTCGAATGCCAAAAACGAGCCGATACGGCTCAGCTTGAAGGAACTAAGGAAGATGTGAGTACTTAACCCCTTGACCCCTACTTTTTTTTGCAAATATCTTGTATAACTGCTTAGAAATTTAATCCCTATATCATTTACTTTTATGTCCAAATATAAAAGAAAAAGCCATTCCACTGCTTGGTTTCATTAGTTATGCTAAGCTTTCACCCTGGCAATGACTTTCATCGTACTAAGGGACGACTGTGCTAATTCTAATGAACAAATCAAAGTATTTTGATATCTGTCAGTCAAAATGCTTTTGTGGCCAGTACTGACAGTATTAGCGTATTTTTTTAGTAACACTGAAAATTTGTCATAAGGAAAGACTGACTGTGTAATAATTTTGCTCACTACCCATGTGAAGTAGAGCAAAGCTTCTTAAACTATGGCGAAATTTCTGATCGGACGGCTGTACAGATGTTTATCTGCGATTTGAGGTGATAATATAATAATTTAATTATCCTTACGTGCTATGAACTTGTGATACAGTTATTGATTATATCAAAAACTGTAAGTTAATTGAACACGCACAGAATTAATTTCGGTGATCATATACGGAACTACGGCGGAGCAACATTTTTTGTTGGTACGCCTAATTCCAATAATGGATGGAAATTCCTTTCTCCTCTAAAAACTTCTCGTCTGGTCTGGGCAGGCCCATAGGACACAGAACAGCAAAACTACAAATTTTCCGTGTTTTCAAGAAAGAAACAAATAATGTTATATATGTACTTATTCTTTTGCATGAATAGGGGAAAAGTACTTAACTATGCATTATTGTAGTGCGATTGCTACAACGAGTTAAAAACAAAAATCGAGAGAACGTAGGATTACCCGAACGATAAAAACTTCTTGAATATCTCCATAATCCTTTCAAACGATTCATAATAATTTGTATCAGGTCACACTACCTCACTTTGTTAAGAAAAAGATAAATTTCGCATTGAACAACGCTGTAAAAGGAGATATAACTTTCTCTCAAAAATAGCAGAGAATCCAGCATGAGTTTCTCCTTCTTAATCTCTTTAGAGTAAAACGAATGTAAACAGAATCACGTGCTGCTCAAATAGCATAGAAATTACACCAACAAACATTGGTTTTGCTAACTGAAAATTCCGCCCCTTCTTATTTATTTACATGAATGAATCATTTGCCATTCTGTTTCGTTGCATGTAATCTGCGCTTTCACATTTTTTGCCTCATTCGTAAAAGTTTTAAAGATGGTTATGGAAAACAATCGGATCGGAAATCTCTTCTGTGTCCTATCTGTAGTGTGAACTAGTGTAGTGTTTTCGCATTTCCAGTGTAGTCAGGTTACTCTATTCCATTGTAATATGATAGTGGACATCGCAAGAATAATATGGTTTTTTATTTTTTCGGTAATTAATTTATTAATTATTATATACAATATGTTATTTTTATATATTTATTGGTCTTTAGGTCTTTAAGGATTAACATCATTTTTAGCCATGAATAAATGGCTGAATTTATGTAATAAAGGTAATGATGCAGAAGACAATGCTACAAAGTCTCCTCAAGTAGGACTTATTATTGGCAAACAGACATCTAATGGTCGTGAAAGAAAATATGATGAGTCTTATCTTCAATTTGGCTTTTCTTTTAAAAATTGTAATGGTAATGAACAACCTCTTTGTTTGATCTGCAATGAATTATTGGCTACGGAGAGTATGAAACCATCAAAATTAAAAAGCATACTTCGTACGCCAATAAAACAAAAGAATATTTCGAAAGACTGTTAAAATCTTTTAGTAAAGATATAAAATCTTTTGAAAAATTAGTGACTATTAATGAAAGATATTTACTCGCGTCATATGAAGTTTCATACTGTATTGCTAAAAATAAAAGGCCTTTCACCATTGGAGAAAATCTTGTATTACCTGCTGCTATTAAAATGGTAGAAATACTACATGAAAGTAAATATGGCGATGATATTCGAAAATTTCCTTTATCAAATGACACTGTCGCGAATAGAATTTCTGAAATTAACAAGTATCTCAATTAGTGCAACAGGAATTAAAGAAAGCCAAAAATTTTCAAATCAATTGGACGAAACAACTGATATTACTAAATTGGCTCAGTTGTTAGAATATGTCAAGTATGTTTATAAAGAAAATGTCGAGGAAGAATTATTATTTTGTCGTCCTTTGAAAAATCATACTAGAGGGAAAGACATATATTGTAAAGTTGACGAAATTTTAAAAATTGAAGGGTTAGAATGGGAAAATTGTTGTGGAGTATGACACAGATGGTGCAAAAGCGATGACGGCCCAAAATATTGGCTTTAAATCGTTTTTCAAAACTACTCATTATGATCATATAACTTTTACTCACTGCCATATTCATCGGGAGGCTCTCACAGGAAAAAACTTAGCACCAGAATTGAACGATTTGCTTTAGGATGATGTTAAGATTATAAATTTTATTAAGAACCATGCCCTTAACAGCCGCTTATTTTCAAATCTGTGTAAGGATAGGGACTCCCACTATACAAAATTATTATTACATGCAGAATGAAGATGGCTATCAAGAGGTCAGAGTTTAATAAGATTATTGTTATTTAAGGACGAATTCAAAATATTTTTAGCCGAACAAAAATGTGATCTTGCTACTATTTTTCAAAATTACGTATGGTTATCCAAAATGTGTTATCTGTCAGATATATTTGACAAATTAAACGATCTCAATTTTTCTCTTCAAGGAAAAAATTCCAATATATTTACTTCGAATGATAAAATTGAATGTTTTATTAAAGTAGGGTAGAAAAGAACTCGTTCGAAATATTTTCCAGTATCGACAATTTTATATCCGAGAAAAATCATAAAACTTTTATCGCAAAAATTATTATAGGTCACTTAAAAGCGCTAGAAATACAGTTTCGTAAATATTTTATATCAAATATTGATTTAAAAAGTTATCTTGCATTCAAAGCCCATTTTTGATTAAATTGGGTAAGATTGATCACCTGCTATATAAAGTTCAAGAGAAATTTGCTGAGCTTTTGAGTGACTCAAACATTAAATTAGATTTTTCAAAAAAGCCCCTGAGTGAATTCTGGATCGGAACTAGAACTGAGTTTCCCACAATTTCTGATATCGCATTACATGTTGTTCTGCCATTCAACACCACATATTTATGTGAAATTACCTTTTCATTTTTAACACATATCAAATCCGAATATCGTTCAGCGCTAAAAAATATTGAAGAGATTTTACGTCTAGCAGTGTCAAATATTGCACCAAGATTTAGTCGCATTAAAAAATGATTTTTCTTTAATTTGTGTATACTTAACGGCTGCGCTCGAATTTATTCCAATGGACTCGAATATATACCAGCGACGATATATTTTGTTCACTATTTTATTTATGTTAGTGAAAAAATGAAGTTTTGATGACAAATAGGATATAAATAACTTTTGTAACTATAATAAATACAGTTTTACAACTTTTTTTTAATTTTATATTTTTGTATGTTTTGCAACAATTTCTAAAACTATATTTTTTCATAATATGTAAAAAAATATGTAAATAAATCATCATAAAGTATTTATATAACTTTATTTAATATTTTTTGGGTAGCGAAAAAATCACAATCATAAATGGGGTCGTGAAGGAAAATAGTTTAAGAAGCCCTGGTGTAGAGTATATTACTCAACACTGATTTACATGAAATAAAAGTGCTTGTTTTTTTTTAATTAAAAAATATGTCAATATATTTTTTTTTTTCGAAATAACATGATGCTAAAAATTTGGCATTATTTTTAAAAGATGTAAATGCTTTGAAGGCATAAAAATGCCAAATTTGCTATATAAAATACAATCTTGGCTACACTTACCAGCGGGGAAAATGGAAATGCCTGACTTAGATAAGATTTACCGGCAACATTACCTGGAATGCATTAGTAACGAGTACATGAACATACCTTACCTTAAACTGGTTTAGGAAGGCAGGCGTAATGTATTGATGCGTCGTATTTTTGAGCATGCTATATGTACTTTTCAGGGAATACTTAAAGAAGGCAGAAGTAATGAATAGATATATTCACTAGTGTTGTTATGGAAGTGCGTCCAGGTGTCATTGTTTTTCTAAGAACAATGAAGGATGCTACGTTCCCACTGAACGTAACACTACGGCTGCTCAGGGAAAGGTGCAGGTTCCAGGAAAATTAAGGTTCGTATAGGGCGCCACGTAGTTTTTTCCCACTAGAGAGGTTAAACCACGAAACCAATTGAATAGAACACGTTGCTAAATTGGGTAAATCTCTATATTGCATAATCGTTATAAAACTTATTAGATTTTCATACCGCGGAATACAATTTTAGCATTTACTATATTAGCGGTTAAGCTATGTACATAGGGATTTGTATTAGGCTATAAAATACACCTGAATTCTTATACAATGAAAATAAAGAACTATTCGAAAAACACTTATAGACCGTTAGCCACGATAGAAATATTTCGGCTATGAGCTAATAGAAACAGATTCCCTCAAAACCACTTTCTCAAAATATTTCGAAAATTTGTTTCATGAATCTTAAACTTTAGCAGTATCTTGTTACCGCTATTGCATTGTTTTTGCTTCAAACAATTTAACAATAAAACTTAACTGGTAGTAAATTATTGAGCGACGCACATACTGTTTGGCAGATCAAAATATAACAAAAAAAATAATTTTATAGAATCACAGTCGCCAACTAGCCACGCACAGATCACCCAAAGGTTTTAATAAAAAATTATAAATATTATAGAGAGGTACTTAGCTTTTGCTCGATAATCCACTTCGTTAGCTAGGGTTTGTAACGTGGTTGACCTTTAACCAATCTTCTGCGCTTTGTCCCAAGGAATCACCCCTATTCTTTCCACGCGGTGATCCAAATTTCCTTTTTCTTTGTTATTTTTTTTATATATATATTTTCTAGTGAACTCCTTTCTAGTTTTATTCCCGGACCTCACTTTTTTATTTCCTTTCACTATTTTTTTTTTTTTTTTTGTAGAAAGAGAGCACCAAACTTTTCTTGTTTTCTGGCTTTGCGACTCGTCAGGCAAACGTACCAAAAAAGGAAAAGACGGCTTATCTCAATGGCCGTTCTTCGGTCCGCCCCCACTAAGGATATCGAATTTTTTCGAACCTTTCGCCAAACGCTAGAATGTTGCCAAGATTGACAATATAATTTAAGCCAGTTTGAGGTTTTATGTTTAGTTTGTGCACCAACCTATGTATCCTGTAATACTTCGGATTTGTATTTAAGGCGATATGGACTCACCTTTGACCATTCGTGCAGGATGTGAACAATATCGTGACATTAATTTTTAACAAGGAGGAAAGTTTAAACGAGGACCATTGCTTAATGTGATTAATGCTACGAATATCAGGAAGATTTATTTAACCAGTTTAAAAAAAGACCGAGGCTAGCTGGTTTTGCGAGAACAATTACTTGTGCCTACTAATAGTTCTGTAGTTAAAAAAAAATCTTTAGGAAATTCATTCCACTTAATTTTAATTTACTTAGAAACGAAACATTCTAAATTACCAATAATAATAATAACAGATCTATTCAAATAGATCTGGACAATGTGTTTATCTTAACGAAAATATGTGCGAGTATTAAATCCGTTATTACTTCTATACACGATTTGACTTTTACTTACCTAATTCGATGATACGGCCTGAGTAGCTGGTATGAGGTTGAACGTGACTTCTACTTTAGTGAAGGGTGTTTTGGTTGTTCAATAACATTCCACAGAAACATCTCGTGATCGTTGTGTCCCCGCAATCCTTAACCCCCGAAGATGAATAGATCTCATGAGACCTTCAACACTGGGCAGCGTAAGAGCTTTGGAAGTTCTGATATGTTGTCCTGGCAATAAGAAATTCTAGGTAGATTACAAATTGCCACCAATTGTCACAAATAATCTCAAGTGCCACGAATAATATTTAGGTTCACGCATAAGGATTTCTGGTATTTGCATTATTTTAGAAGAAGTGGATTATTTTCATTTGAGTACGAGATTCGAATAAGTGAAGATCTGTTTCTTTTCAACACCTTTCTAAGAACGCAGGAAAAAAATTTCCCTTTACCTCTCAGTGAAAACAGCTACCCTCCATCTTCCTGAGTGTATAAATTGAATGGTTCTTTCCAACCTTCCGTAAAATTTATGCGTATACTTTTCTAAAATGGTAGAAGAAATGTTTCCAGTGAATTTAAAAGTATAATCCTTCTTTTAACTTCCCACAGAACCTACAGAATTAATAAGGAATGCTTCCTTCCACCTTCCTAACAATCAATAAGGAAGGCTCTCGTGCACCTTACACGTCATACAGAGATAAGGTGTGCATAGCCACATCTTCCCGTCGTAGGTCATCAATGCATTAAAAGAAATGATCTGGGTATCAGAGCGTATTGCTTCCATACCTATCATATTATGTTTTCGGAATGCATCCGAAATGCATCCGAAATGCTTCCGTTTCCCGCTGGGCTTGACTCCGCGCCCTGTATGTGTTTGACATTTCTGAGTATTTTTAACTCATAGTTCTCCTCCCACCACAGCCGCTAGGTTCGACCAGTGTACATGGTAAATACGTGCGAACGTGATCAACCCAAAAACCACCGGCCCCATGATCACCGGCCCATCGGGATATCATCCAATAGTCCGTCTTCCCAGTATAGCTCTGAATGTAAATGAATGTGATGATCTCAGCCGAAATGTAGGTATTGTAGCCATTTTCATTGATGAGTGCATTTATTCTTTCACTGATGGTGTCGCTCCGGTGCGGGAATTCATATTATAAGACACGGTGTTATGCGGATGTAGAAGCAGCATTCAGAATCACAGAAAAATGCCTCATCCAGTGCTTTATTTCTAAAGCTATAACGACTTGAAGACCTCCATTATTCTTCATAATTATATCTTTTATACAATGTAATGCAGAAGTGATAGTTATTTTCCCGTGGTATTTCATTATTCCAGTATGGTAATTGTCATTATATACCTAGAATATATAAAATGGAGAAGATATTTATAAAACTTTGTTTTGACCTTAAGTTTGACCTTAGCTTGGTAATTTTTCCAAGTACACTAATTTGTATTTTTATCGTCATTTTCATTAAGTCATTTATACACTTGTGAAATATTAATAAATTCCTCTGCCATTGGAAACCGATACATATCTAAAAAATGAAAAAAAAAAAAAAAAAATCAATTGAGAGCATATTAGGAGACCAATTACAAATCAAAAATTTTGATAAAACGAAAAGAACATGACAGCGCTTCCCCTTAATATAATTTTCAGCCAGTTAAATACAACAAAAGATAAATTATCCCTACAATTGTAAGGGAACAAAACATTCAACCATATTAGGTACGTTAAACTCCACCCTTCCCCTATTCTGAACATGTAAAAAGCCACATCAACTTCACACTTCTGACCTATCCCAATGCAAAACAAGTTAACCGATACCTAAGTGGCTCAGATGAGCATAAAATTGTAAGATACCCCCATTGTCCATGGTAAACAACCCCTTTGCATGCGATAGTCACAAGTAGAGGGAATCCACTTTACAAGTTGTGGGAATAAATTTTGCGTTTAATACGATGCACCCCATGCGTTCATTCTTTGTTCTCCCTTGGATCACTGCAACCCCAACTTACCAGCTAATACAAGAAATAGAGAAGAAAATACGGACGACAAACCCAAACGGGGGTGGGTTAGTTGTTGGTTGCGGGTTGAATTCCTCAAAAACATTTGCCATCCCATTAAATATCTAGAGCATGAAATACCGACCCGGACCTACCCCAATAGAGCCTTTAATGGGGTTGTTTCGTGTTCTTATGAGCCATCCTTCCTCCCTACATTTAATGGAAACGTGTTTGTCCCTGAGTTGTTCTTATACCGAAAAGAAGTAGGGTGTTGAAGTGTGCGTGTAGATTGCGGGGGGAATGAAAAAGAAGCGCACGAAAGCACAAAAATTGGCTTCGTGACCTAGTTTTGTTGTATAACGACAGTGGTATGTATACAAGTATGTATGTAGTTTGAGTATTTCGGGGGTTGTTGGATTAACGGCTGAGTCCTAAAGGAGGGTGGGAAAATTCATGCAATCTATCGCTACCAAAGGAGGGAAAAGAAAAAAACCGAAAAAAAACTGAAAAATATTCTGAAAGATTTATGAAATTCTTTAGGAGCCTTTGCATGAGACGAGAGAAAATTTTAAAGTATGTGAAGTTGCCTTCATGGATATCTATCTATGTGCACCGTGCCGCATATCTTACCGCTTATCAAATTAATTTCGGTCAATTAAACGCCTTAAACGGTCTCTTGTCTGACCATTGCTTTGCATTTCATTTTTCTTTCTTTCCTCTGTTAATTGCACGAAAAGTAGGTACAAATTTACAACTTTGTAAAGTTCAGCCCCTCTACTAGAAATATCTTTGCTGCACCGATTTTCTGTTTTTCCTTGTAGGTACTAAGTTGGATGCTTCTCTCGTTCCTGCGAGAGGGTCCATCTCGCGCGCTAACAACATTTTTTTCTTTTCATTTTTTTTTGTATTACTAGGTACCTACCTAATTGAAATGCACTTCACCTTGCAATATTTTGAAGTACTCAAGTGGAAAATAATTTCCTACAAAGAAATGCAAACATTTCGAAAAAGTGTTGTGAAAAATGTTTGGAATCTTGTTTTAATTTCTGTTTTCGCGAATCTCAGTTTTAAGGGCAAATGCCTAAATTTTTTTAATTTTTGGTATCATAATCAAATTATAAAAATGTGAAGGTCATAAATGAATTAGTGAAAAATAATTAATTTCTTATATTCGATTAGATTAGATTAAGGAGATTAAGCGGAGCGAGTGGCCTTTGCACTTTCTTTTTTCAAGAATCCTATTTTTCCGAGGAAGAGCAGTTTTTTTTTTTTTTTTATAAAATATCTTCGAAGTCGTGCTACGTGTAAAATCAAGGACCCTGTAGCCTAAAATATCCTGATTAGAAATTAGTTGCAAAATGAATAAAATAGTGGAGTCATTGTAAATTTTCCTGATTTTCCAAATTTTTGGATTTCTTATGAAATTTGTATTTGCTTCTTCACAAGGGCGGATCCAGACATTTGCTTTATGGGGGGCGATCGCCCCCATCGCCCCCTATAACCGCCATTCCCATCACTCGTAACCCCCGGAATATACAAGCCATAAAGTATGACTTGACTGCGAGTATACTGCACCAGACATTAAACACTTCTGGTTTGTCTTACTGATGGTATTGTTCGTATAAAGGTCGCTTGCGTTTCGTTCAAACACACTAATTTCCTGGGCTGGACAGCAATTTCTTGCAAATTAAACGTTTAAAGAAATTTTCGGGGAATGTTAATTAGGTAGGGTTAATATATGTATAAAATTAAATTAAATATTTGCAGGAAAACTGAATCTTAGGTTAATTAACCCGGCTATGATAATTTTCCCAACATACTACTTTTCATCAAAATACCCGGCTTTTGTAAGCTTTCGACCGCAAAAAACTGCACAAATTTTGCTTTTACTAAAAATTCCTTAATGGTATAATTTTAACTTTTTTGAGAATAATTTATGACTAAAAAAGGAATAATAATAAATATAACAAATAAATTTTTCCATTTAATTAAATATTAAAATTATATTATATTTGTGTATAAATTTTAAAATTTTTCTGGTATACAAAGAAAGCAAGGTCATAGTAAAGTAATTCAATTAAGGGGAGAAAATATCAGTTAAAGTGTACAAAATTTTGACAGGAAAAGTTATTTCCATTTTTGCGGAATCGAAACAAAGTGGTGTCCACAAAATTTTGTGTGCACGCGTAAACTAATAGTTGCGGAATCCGGCCCCAGATTTTGCTTTCTTTGTATACCTTGAAAATTTTAAAATTTATATACAAATTAAATGCAAAATGAAGGGAAACTCTTGAGAACTTTTGTGATGTATTCATTATTATTTTCTATTTTTTCAATGCGGATTTAGAAGATTTGAAAAGATTTTTTTTTATTTTCCATTTGATTTGATTAGAGTATAAATATTGATCGCCCCGATCGCCCCCCGCTGTATCCGCCCTTGCTTCTTCAGAGCCCAGTTCACGCGGGTATAGTGACGAATTAATATTATCTGTAATCAGTTTTATTCTAAACTCGCAGGGTTAAGTATTTATTTCCAACATATGGTCAATATCCTTATATTTGTTGTACGGAAAGAGCAAACGAATTTTGTAATTAGATACGATACGATAATTCTTTTATTGCTGGCTACTGTATAAAGGAATAGGTAATAGGAATTTAAATAAATAACCAATAAAGACTAAAGATATATATAAAATTGTAATGAAATTATAATGGTCGAATAGCAAGCTGATTGAACCTAATTGCAGGATAGAGATTTTAGTACATGTATATGTATAAAAGAAGGGAAAAAGAGAAGGAAAAATATATAATAATAGAAAAAATTAAAACAATCAAATAAGAAAGATGAAAAATTAAGATCTAATAGAAATCAAACAAAGTATAATAAAAAAGTGTTCAGGCCACACCAGTATCCCACGATGATTCCCTGATTCCTCCTCAGATAATGTTCCTAAAAAGATACAAAAAGGAACACAAAGAATTTTATCTTAAAATAATTTAAACAAAAAAATACTTATCTGAGGCTAGGGAACTTCCTCCCTTCAATCCAACGCCGTCCTAAAACTTCCTCCACTATTTTTTCACCTGAAAATAAACGAAAACTCTTATAAATAACTAATAAATAGAATAAATAAAAACAAACTTACCAAAAAACTCCTACCGCAGTATATTTACAAATTGACATATCAAAAATGTCAACACATCACACCAGATGTTCTCGCAGTAAGAGTTCAGTGCAACTCAATGGTCTCATATGACGTCATTGCGGGACGCCGCCATCAAAGTTTAACAACTTTGAGAACGAGGGTTGCCAAGGCAACCTATCATGAAGCCGAAACGTAGCGGTTCGCGGCGGCTATAAATAGGCGACGACCTGCAGCAGAGTCACCCATTCCCAATTCAGAATTTGATCTGAAAACATCAGAATTTACTCTGATTTTCCTAATCATCCAAACCTAATTTTGCTTCCATCTAAGTAGGAATTTACTCCTACTGCAGAAATTTAATTCTGCTAAATCCATCCCACACCTAAGTAGGAATTTACTCCTACAGCAGAAATTTACTTCTGCTAATTCCATCCCACACCTAAGTAGGAATTTACTCCCACTGCAGAAATATAATTCTGCTTAGTTTTGCGTCTCCCACCTGTGTAGGAATCTACTCCTACCGCAGAAATCTACTTCTGCTTTAATTTATCCCACGTCTAAGCAGGAATCTACTCCTGCCTTATTATAATTATTTTAGCATTGCTCTCGTGCTTAGACGTGCAGAAAAAACTTCTATTGTCCAGTTACTTCATTAAATTAACAGTGGATTTTCTTCTCTTTCTTTCAGAAATAAAGGGAGCCAACCTCTGTAGCAGAATTTGTTTTTTTATAAATATTTAAACTCATTGAATTATATTGAATTATTGTATTAGGCTAGGTTAATCTTAAGTATTGAATTATTTTACATAGGCTAAGATCGCGTGAAAATGAATTTATGATATTAGTTTTAAGTGATATATTGAATTAAAATATTTGAATTTAAACAAAGCTGAGTTATCCTTTTACAACCGGCACCCCCTTTTAGCTTGAGCACAGATCTCACAAAAAGAAATAAAGACGAACCAGGATGTACACTAATCAGACTTTAATCGTTGAAGAAATTCTCTGCCCTTAGGTCAAACGGCAGTAGATTCCACTTACGTAGAATTTGAACAAAATGAGAGCATTCGCCATAATGTGAGTTACATCGAGGAAGAAGAAAACAAATACTTCTGGATGAATGCATATAAATCTTAATTTCTTGTAGAGATATTCGGGACACTTATTATATAGTAATTTATGCAAAAAGAACAGATCACGATGTTCAAGGTGAGTATTTAGTGACCGACCAAGAACAGAACTTGAATGCATTGAGTTTATAGACAAATCGAATGCAGTCATTAAATGTCTTCTTCGGCAGACTGAGTCCAACTTTGGAAATAATATGGCAGCGTACGTGAAATGAGGTACAATAAGTATTCTTACTAATTTCATGCACATCTCAGTTGAAAGAAGATATCCATGGACTCATAACTGACGCAAGGACCCATAAACTCTGCAAATAATATTGGTGATATGACTATAGCAGGAAAATTTAGCATTGACTTCAACTCCTAGATTTCTGACTGAGTATTGATACAGTAAGATAACATTATTAAATAAAACAGGAGGCATATCTGATGTATTAAGAGCATTTCTATAGATAGGCATACAACTCGACTTATTGGCATTTAAGATCAACCGATTTTCAATTGACCACTCATATATATGATGAGAACCCTTATTTATATGAGCAGTGCAGTCCTCTTGTAACCCGATTGCTTTGCTGAAGTAAATTTGCACATCATCAGCATAGAGATGATTAAATACGTCCAGGACAACATTGGGAAGATCATTTAAAAGTAAACTGAATAAGAAAGGACCAAGAATCGAGCCTTGTGGAACACCACATTCAGTATAGCGAAACTGCGATATTATGTTATGCACTGTAACGGGTTGTTATCTATGTGCAAGGAAGCTCCCAATTACGCTAACAGCAGATGAAGAAAAATTAAAATTGTTTCCTAGTTTATAAAGAAGGCGAGTACGATCGACAGAGTCAAACGCTTTAATCGAGAAAACAAGTATCGTTAGAAAATCCTGATCAAGGGCTTCTGTAATATCGGATGTTACTTTTAACAGAGCTGTTTCACAACTGTGCATTTTACGGAACCCACATTTCCAAGACGATAAGAACTTGTTCCGGTCAATAAACTTTACAGCTTGGTTATATCTTATTTTCTCGAACACCTTATTGAAATATCAGAGTAGAATTGGTCGGCAGTCTTTCTTAGAAGAGGGACTAGATGTTTTTTAGGAATGGGGATAATAAGAGCTGTTTTTCAAGTAGTATGGAATTACGATGTAGTAAGGTAAACGTTAAAGATTAGAACACGAAAAATTGTTAGCTTCGCCAAAGATAATGTTTGCGGAAGTGTTTAGGATGTGCAATTTGACGGGATAATAATAGATTTCATATTGATTAACATATCGAAAAAAGACTAATATGTAGTGGGGAATGACAAGTTTTTTGCGGGGCATAAAGACTAACTTTTTATGGAGCAAAATGACTAAAAAACATAATTTTATTTTAGAACAAAATTCTTTATCAAGGAAAATGACTCCAACAATTAGTTTGTTTAGCTTTTGGCAAACTGTGAATTTTTCGAACGTTGATAGCGCAAAAGACCGAGAAATCCGCATTTTGTAAAAACAATATTTTTTCGAGTTTTATGAATGCAAACCTATTTATCCTAAAACTTCCAAAATTCAGGAATTGTTTTAAAGGTAAATAAATGTTTTCAGTTTGCATTTTTCGAATTCGAAACTCGAGGTGTCTCTTATTTTAGAATGTATAATTTTTTGTAAAAACCATATTCCTACAAGGGCTCATTATAGTCATTAATCAATAATAATAAGTTTTGATGAAAAAAGATGTTACTTCATGTATTAAATATAATTCCGTTATTATGCTCCCAGCACTTCGTCATTTTGCCCCGTATGTTGGGCATAGTGACGAACTGGTCATCACTCCACTTAGGTCAACAGCGCACTTCATAAGGATGCTAACGGTAATTATCTATATCACATTTTTTTCCCTGATTGGCTCAACTTAGTATTGGCATATTTAAAGTCTCAAGAAATCGATTCAGGGATTTAAGAAAAATCTAGAGAAAAATCGTCTGTCGTTATGCCCCGAGCTCCTCTACTTTCATTTTGGTTCACAATGTGTTGTCCACTATGTCACTATGTGTTTTTCTAATATTAGAATTATTCTACAAAAATATTTATTTAATTACAGGTTTAATAAGGAAAGAATTAAGTACCTGATATCAAATCGAGGGAGCAGTAAGAGGTTTTCTGTTGGCCATGCTTCTGTTGTTGTTGCAATTATAGGATGCAGGTAATCTCCTAAGCCTGAGCCTGAAAATTAGATAGGAATAATATACGGAATATATAAGGTTCCTACCAAACTCACCTTTCTTACACTGGAAGTTATCTAATGGGGTGGACAACTACCCCAATACCAGGTGATACAAAGATTGTTCCAGTGATGTTTCGTCTGTAATTTGTAATATCTTTGCTTCAGTTTTTGAGAATGCATTTGCCTCTTCAAATTTCCAACCTCGAAATAATAACTTTAGTCATATGAACGACTCCCATGACGTTTCATTCAATATCCCTTAAATTTCACAAGAGGATATACTCGAACATATTAATGAGCTTCCAAATGACTTCACAACGGACCCCGAGGGGATTTCTCCAGCCTTTTTAAGTAATGTCGCCTCTCCCTGGCAGCCCCACTGAAAATTATTTTCCAAAAGCCGCTCGATAGTAGCTGCTTTCCGCAGCTGTGGAAAAATCCTTTTATCATACCTATCCACAAAATAGGTAGTAAAATTTATAATTGTAACTATATGCCTATTCATATGAATTTGATTTAGAATCTTTAAAAATAAAAGTTCTTAAAAATTCTTCTTTATCCATTAATAACACTAGTTTACACGGTATAACCTTCGTTGAATTATGTCAATTGTCATAGATTTAGGGGTAATAACTCAGGAATAAATAATACAAAAATCTGTCACATTACATTAAGAAAATATTTATAAAAATATTGTTTTAAAAATTAAAAAAAATTTAAGAATAAGAAATTTTATTTCTCTTTAAAACAGACCAACAATAGTCTTCTAAAGCTTGCTTCCCACGGCCGGCGTGTGGTTTCACGAGCCAAGCCAATTAGTGCGGACGAGCTCACGCCGGATCGCGATGTGCCTATACCTTTCCCACGATCCTTGTGCCGATCTTCAAAAATGTTCAAGCCTTGGTGAAAACGATCGCCCTTCTCGTTAGTCACATTCCCTAAGTTTTCAGAAAAAATGTCCAGGTATAAGTGAAAGAAATCTATCTTAAGAAACATGTTTCCACCCATCGCATTCAATAAATTGTCAATAATTTCTTTATGATTCTCATCTTTTTTATTTCCTAAAAATCCCTGGACGAACATTTTAAAGGATTTCCAAGATTTTTTGTTTGTTTTGTTTTATGAATAAAAGGTTTTCGAATTTATCGTTTTGCATTATTTTACGTATCTGCGGGCCCACAAAAATTCCCTCTTTTAGTCGTGCATCTGAAATACTTTAAAAAACGTTATGTAAATATTTAAAAGCATCACTAATTTTATACATAGCTTTTAAGAAATTTTTCATGAGGACCAACTTAATGTGTAATGGTGGCAAAATTATGTTATTGGGATCTACAGATTTTTCGGTTACGTTCATTTGCCTGGTATAAATTCGTTTCGGTCAGGCCATACTTTCCTTCTGTAATGATTTTCTTTAGCTCGGCTATCATATAGGCACAGAAAACATGAATATTTAGTATAACCGCCTTGTAAACCCAGTAGTAATCCAATTACTTTTAAATCTCCAGATGGTCAGTATGTTGAATATTTGTACTTGACATTCCTGGACAAATGGGATGTGGTAGAGTTTCTGAATATGAAATCGGCTTTATGATAGGTGGAATGTCCGCATATACAATTTTATGTTTGTTTTCAGAATTAAAACCGGCAGTCTATATTAAACAAAATTAACAGTCGTATTCGTGATTTGAAGGCTCTCTCCATAATACTGATGATCCAAATTGCAGATAAACTTCTTCTCCCGATGTCCATCGTATTAGAATTATTCTGCAAGTTTCACAAAAAACGTGTTGCACCCACTTTTTGTCCTGATTACT
This sequence comes from Dioctria rufipes, assembly GCA_963924295.1. NCBI lineage: Eukaryota > Metazoa > Arthropoda > Insecta > Diptera > Asilidae > Dioctria > Dioctria rufipes. Next base: position 34,702,150 of record OZ002742.1, read on the forward strand.
CACTGAAAATCCAAGGTAATGCAGATATGCTGTTTTTAGTGATTCTGAAATATATCTTCCTCTTTTAGCGAATATAAATTGTCCACGAACGTAACAAAAACGATCAGAACTTAATTATTAATTTTTAATAAGTAATAAAATCCTTTGAAATAAATAACACTAAAATCTTCTGCCAAGAAGATATATACAATTATTACTGTTGGTTTTTCTACTCATAAAACGGAGCCAATTTCTCCAGAACTATTGATCTATTGCTTACAGTAAAAATTACAATAACGAACTGTGAATCCAAGTGATCAGCGCGGATAGGCAAATAAACGGTAACGTTCATAATAGCAAAATGTGACGTGATAGAAAATTTTCAACTACCAATTTAAATTAGTAGAAGATAACTGAATAAAAACATTACGGTTTAATCTGAAGTATATAAAAAATGTAAATATTTGTAAACCAGTGTAATTTATATTTTAAATTAAAAGTGTAACGAAGAAGTCTAGTACTTAAATAGTGTCGGCAAAAATTAAAAAAAGAAATGTATTGGAATGGAGATATTAGCTCGGAAAAATGGTAATGTAAAAAATAGTAAAAATCGAATTTTTTTAATTAAATTCCTTTTAATAGGTTTTCTCATTTCTTCAGATTGTGACTACTTTAGAATGATAAAGCCTAGATCTAGCAAATAACGTCGAGTTTTTTTTTTTCATTTTTAGTTACGCTGTTGAAATTATTTGACTCTAACATGACTTGTTTTCTCCCCCAATATTTCACCGAGAGTAATTGTAATATTTCATTGAAAGTTGTTGAAAAGTAAAGTAAAATAGTATGTTACCCAACAATTATGTGCAAAATAAATTTAGAACAGTTAATTCTCATTAAAAATCTTCAATTTATTTGAACTGCCAATATTCTTTTTCGTCTTAAATTGTATGGTTTTTTCGCATGTTGGGTTTCTTCCTTTTACGATAGATATCTCTAATGTGGTCTAGGTCTAGGCTAATTTTATATGAATTTACTCACTTTCAGCTGAGACAACTTACAACTAGATAAGAAAATCTCCGTATAAACCCGGATCATTTTTGAAAGCTCTTTAACTTTTCATTCAACCGAAGAAAGCTATCATTTCAAAGAATTTATGTGGAATACTACAGCAAGAGAGAGAGAGAGAATGTGTAGAGCTTTCTATGAGCTCGTTATAGTTTCACCTTGTTTTTGTGAGGTTTTGCACATCTAGATGTAAGTTGCCTCAGTTTTCAGCATAGAGAGGACACAAACCTACTTATAGTAAATGTTATTGCCCATAGATTGCGCTGGTATCTGAATTGAAACTTTTTTTGAGTATACTGACTCCTCTTAAGGGTTACTTTTTGGGAAAAATAGTCGAATTAAAAAATATTGTTATCTCGATTGCAAATCACATTTCGGATTTTCTCTAATTCAATATTGCAGAATATTTTTTTTGGAAATTCCAATTTATTTTTTGATTACCCAAAATAGTTTCATTTAAATCATGTTTTATTGCGATGTAAAGTATGGGATTTTGTGAACAAGCCTAATATTGGCCATCATAATGTCGCTGTTATTCACTTGCCTTTAATCTTCAAACCTTATCTCGGGGTCTCAGAAACCCCAGTGCCTAAAATGTTGTAAATATTTTACAAACGAACAAAACAACCAACACACCCACGCTCCTAGATATAATCAAATGGCGTTGCCGGCCAGCTTGTCGCCAGTCACGCATTAGAATCCTAAGAGCGTCGACGAAGTTATAACTGTTTTGGGGTTCGTCAGACCCCAGGGTAGTGACAACGTAATATTTTGCAGTTGAAGTGAAATAAATGACTAAAAGTGAAGTTTTGAGCACAATATGTACCTTAGTGCATTTTATTCGTAATATTATCTTATATTTTGATTGTTTAGTAGAAAAATGTCTATAAACATGGCATTATCCTCAATGATTTCTGTGCTTCTGTAAATAAACTTTGTTATTTTATTGTTCTAGTATAGAAGATACAATTATAGTAAAAATGTATGCGCAGATAACTTGCTGCTTACACCATATTGATTCTGACGATGAAGAAACACCTAAAGTCGCAGTCCCCGACTTAGGCAGTGACAACGAAGAGGATGGAATCATCGAAGATTTTCGTGCAGAGTCATCGGCACTTTTGGAGTCTGAATCCAACGTGGACTCAGATGAATTCTCTTCGGAAGACGACTTACCTCTAATTTCTCTTCAGGACAATTCCTCAGTGTTTTGAGTATTCCAAATCGTCTACAAGGCAAAGACGGATCGGATATAGGTCGACTGGCGTAAAATCTGCAAGATGTAGGACTCTACAAAGAAACATTGTACAGAAACCTCAGGGACCTCAAGGTGCAGCCGGTCAAATAACCACAGAAAAGGAAGCACGGAGTTTTTTTTTCACAAATGAAAAGTTAGACAAAATAATCAGGAACACTATTGTTGAAATTACTACACAAAGAGAAAAATATAAACGGGATAGGCCTATACAGAACACAGAAGAAGAGGAAAGCCAATCAACTTCTGATAATATTCGTCCTTCCTTTGCCAAAGATACAAATATGATAGAAATTGAAGCTTTGTTTGGGCTTTATTATTTGACTGGAGTTCTCAATATGAATCATGTGACTACCAAAGAACATTTTGACAAAAACTCAGGGGTTGGTGATTTTCGTGCTACAATGACTGAAGCCAGATTTGAGATTCTAACAAACTATTTGAGATTATTCGATCGTTCCACGAGAGAAGAATGCCGAGAGAATGATAGACTGGCACCAATAAGACGTATATGTATATAGCCCGTCTGATTGCTGTACGTTAGATGAAATGTTACTGGGATTCAAATATGGAATAAAAATAATAAAGTTATATGACTCTAAAACTGCGTACACGATTCGAGCTGTTGTCTATTTACACATGGACTCATCTCCGAGAAACATTCCGTCTGCACACTTTTACACAATGACACTGACTGAGCCTATCGATGGCACCAATCGTAACTTGACTTCTGATAATTGGTTCACTTCTATACCAGTAGCAAAAGAATTGTTGGACAAACAAGTCACTATTGTAGGAACACTAAGAAAAAACAAAAGAGAGATTCCTACTCTTTTACTATAGCTAAAATACCGTGATCGGAATACTGCCCAGTATGGCTTTTCGGAAGAACTTATTCTTTTGTCATACTGTCAGCCGAAATCTAAACAGAAGAAGGTGGTTACTCTGTTATCGACGATGCACACAACATTAGATCCAGATGCTAAAAACAAAATACCAGAGATAGTGGAGTATTACAATAAAACTAAATGTGGGCTCGATTTAATGGACCTACTGTGTCATAAGTACAGCGTGTCCAGGAAGACAAGGAGACGGCCAATGGCAATATTTTATGGCCTTTTAAATATAGTTGGTGTTAATTCATATATCCTCTTAAAAATGATAACAAAAACAGATCAAAAGCGACGCAATTTTTTGAAAAATCTGGACTTGGCATTCATTACGCCACAAATGGAAGAATATTTTACGTGGCGAGCTTTGCCTACCAATCTTCAAGTTCTGTTAGGAAAAATATTGCAAAAGTCGCGGCCTGTAAGAGCATAGGTTCCTGCTCTCACGGCCAAAAAAAGGTGTTATGTGTGCCCCAGAGAAAAAGGCATGTGTCGAAATCCCCTATGTGGCCAACATACCTAAGCCATATGTCGAATATGTTTGTCTAAAAAATTTTAACCTATTTTTTGTGTTACTGATTTAATTACTTATTAGAATAAATAAAAATATTTCGTTAAATTATTTATTGATAATAAACCAAAATATTTTGGGGTACATGAGACCCCAGGGTAGGATTATAGTTTCTCCTGTGGTGGGTAGGGTTAAGGATTAAATTAATTTGATGTATTTCGGAAGGATATTGCGTATCTCCACGACTACCATAGTATTGACATCAAAATGTATTAAAGGACATGGGAATATAATTTATGCACATACCCTTCTAAAGATCGATAGCTAATATCGATTTCTTATTTTGATTATATAATCGAAAATCGAAATATCGACTTTTTCTCAATTGATATTTTAAGTTTTCTAGAAATTATCTTTTTTATATGCTTATGGAATTACTCTAATACAAATAAATACCTATCACATTCAGTCAATACTCAACTCATCTAATTATAACGGTAAAAGTACCTTCTATATAAACTCTAATCATTCTATACTAATTACACACCGACAACCTCTTGCTAAAAACTTTCTCTCTAGGCAACAATATTCAAGGCTCCGCAGGATATACTCCTTCATACGAAGCATCTTGGGTGCAGTATTTATTTTGAATGATGCTGTACAAGGAAACTTTGTATCTGTGTATCTATCCATGCATACATATATATATATGTATGTAAAAGTATCGTCAGGATGCACAAAAGCTCTTAAATAATCAACGACATGGGCTTCATCGCCGGCACTGCCATGCCGGTTTGATGAGCATAAACATTTCCAAAGGGTGAGGTAACATCTCTTGAAGTTCATATCCAATGACGGTAGAAAACATCGAAGGCATAAATTTTGAAATAATCCGAGTCCCACCAGGACGATAGTAGTAGACGTCCTTTCAACCTCTTGGACTAGCAAGCTATGAGGAGGATACGTTTACGAATGCTACATATAGGCACGGAACAAAACGAAACTTGTGAAGTTCGGCTTATGTTTGTTGTTTGTACATATGTATGTAGGTATATATGTGTGTGTATATATATTTATGTAGCTCGTCGCCCCTCAACAGAGGTTCAGTTTCTGTAAAATAAGTGTTCAGGGTAGAGGATGCATTTCGATGAATTTTCATGTTTAGGTCGGCAGAATTCTCCCAGGCCCCCGACTACTTTAAAGTCCCGAAAATCCCAATCTGCTATAGGAATTCCCTTCGCTTGGTAAATATCTTGCATTCTCACAATACCCATACCCTCCCCATTTGAGGCCACTGGGATAGAGCCTGATGGAATGAAGTTGCTGCGTCTTTCGTTGTTAGGTAGATAGGTAGGTAGGTAGGTTGGTTGGTATGTTGCCCTTCATGGACAGCCCCAAAAGAAGTTTGTAAGAGCGGCGCGCATATATATGGCGATTTTACGCATACTATGGCAGAGAAAGCAGCATCGATTTGAATTGAATTGGATTGGATACAGGGCAGCATGTGGAATGGGTAAAACCCAAATACCCATAGGGAGACTTGAAGGTGGTGTAGCAGTAATTGGGTAGCCGAACGGAGTTGCCTTCAATCATTCCGTTGGTAGCTGGAATTACAGTTACTTACACTCCCGACCCGTGCATCTAAAATCCTCTAAGAACTTCCACTTGCATGCGGTTTTAATGCATGACTTGCGTTCGTCCATGTGTGCCTTGAATTTCCAAATCTCGGAAAAGGAGACTTTCAGAGATCATGTGCTTGGCAGTCGTTTAGGATCTGATTCCTGTTTTTTTGTTTTTTTTTTTACTTTGTGCTCCTTTCTCTCTTTGACGAGTTCGTATTCATACCATAATGCGCTCCGACGTTTATTAGATCTGCAGAAGTATGAGAAAATTTGATGGTTTTACATCTAGAGCATGTGGGCCGATGTCTCCTTGAATCACTCACAATAAGGACAGCATCGTCGTTTTTCATACATACATATATGCACCAGTCCGCCATTGTACGAGAGTATGGTTTGTGGTGAAATAGCAACCTTCCGTGCATATTCTTCCCTTGAACAGGACGTATATAGCAAGTGAAGCTAATCATGATGCCTGGGCGAGAAGGTGGTCTTTGTCAGAACTTTGGATTTGATTAAGCTTTTCCATGCGAACAGAAGGTCAAGAGGGAATTGCGGAAGGATTTACTCTGAAGGAGGTGCTGCAGTTCTGAATAAGATCTCGCGCCAGTTGACAAACGAAACTAAAACAAGAATATTTGCACAACAGCAAATATAAATTTTCAACTATAACTTGAGAAACGGAAATGCACGTGAATAATGAAACCTAATTAACATTTCACGTAAAATCAGTGGTTAATTCAAAAATATACTGAAATTCGCGAAAATAAAAGAAACGCACCAGACACAAGAGTGCCAAAAGACGGAATTCAGGCCAATTAAACACATTCGCATCGTTTATGGCTGAAATTTGATTTGAGGGAGGTTCAAGACCACATGCGACCGCGACTTCTTTTTGCAAAAAAAAAAAAACAAAGAAAAGCACTATAATCCAAAAAAGCCACCATACCTCCATTGTCCGTAACCAAGGTGAGACTCAAGCGGAGGCCTTTTTCTTCCTCACGCACTTTGACAGAACGTGGAAAAGTAAATCTATACCACACAAACATCGGTTCGGATACAATCCACCATAAGATGTGTTTCAGTTTATAGCAAGTCGCATATTAAGCACAATGTCGCGGTCGCAGCTCACAAAGAAGTAAAGAACAGAAAGACAGCGCCAGAAGATTAGCAGTCATTTATCCACCTGGTTGTCTATGAGGTTGCAATTGTAATTATCTACCTGTGCCACTGTTCACCCACTGTGACTGTTTGTTGCCGATCGTCCCACCGCCAGCCTCTATCCCAGATCCCGCCGAATGAATCCAAGCTTTCCGTCCACCACAGCCCTCCAAATCCAAACTCAAATAGAGCCACCATAGCTTCGGCAGGCAGATACACCAAGCGACGCGACGTGCCGCCGCATAGGGGTAGAGCTGCGGTCCGCATTGAAGCGGGCGCGATAAGTGGAATGCGCATGGCGAATGTCGTCAATTCATCGTGACATCTCGTTAATACAATTAAAAATCACTTAAAAATTTAAATGACACTAATTAGAGTTTGTATATGCTCATTTTTTGCGTCTTTCGATTAATTCCGCGTTGTAATTGTGTACCTTAGGCTGACGGAAGGGGGAGGAGGTATATAGTTCTTGTGTATACTCGTGTATAGTTAAGATGAAAGTTTCTCGGTTTGTTTTTTTGCTACCAGCTGAAGATTATTGACAGAACAGAGAGGTAGCGCGGATTATTCCCGGTAACACAAATAAGGCGGTTCGCAATTCATAAAGGTAAAATATAAAACAACGATTAGACTAGGGCTCATCCATTGCTCTGGGAGATCGTATTTCTTCCTCTTTATACGGATGAAATTTTGTTCTTGTTTCGCGATGTCTAAGGACAAATCTTTGCCGGTGGTATACACTGAAATCGACAGCTAGTAGGAACTGCAAGGAAGAGTACAAAAAAAAGCACTTGTTGTCTACAAAAACGCATGTAAGTAGCAACAATCAAAGTATTGAGAAGAAAAACATGTTTTTCTTTTTTTTTATATAAAACTTAATAAAATAAACAAAACAAATAAATTAGACGTCGAGAGAGATTATCAAGAACATTGCTTGATTCATGACTCTACCATGACCTCAATGATCACTTCAGTTATTATGTAAGAAGACGGGAGTTTTTAGAACTCCATACACGCCACAGATTGTAGTCAAGTTGGCAATGTCATCTAATCCTGACGTCTACTTAGAAATTCTGCAAACGGAAGAAAATTTTAATACAAGTGTATTTTTCTGGGGGCCGAAATTATATGAAGTGAAATTTTTGGTATTGTTTTTTCCTTTGAACAAAATTATCCTGCCCAGTGGTTTCTATTTCAGGAAAATTCGTTCACAAAATGGACCGAAGAAAATTAGAACATAAAACTATAAAGGCCGATTCACACCGCCGCGATAGCGATAGCGATAACGTAGCGATAGCGATAACGAAGCGACTGCGATAGATCGCTACACATAGTTTTCAATGTAAACGCTCAAACCACTGCAATAGATCACAGCGATACAAGAATTTCCGCAGCGGTTGACCAGAGATTCAAATGTCTATCGCAGCATGCCCAAATTTAGTCATCTATCGCGAGCTGTCAGATCAAAGAGGATAGTGCGAATTTAAGTGGGTGTTGAAAACTGAATTGAAATCATATAAAGGAATACCCAATTTTATTTGTTCTGTATTTAAAGCATCATAAAAATAGTAGAAAAAAAAATGACAAAGTGGGGATTGATATTGCCATGGAGTTGAATGTAGGTTTGGTTAGCTCATAAATATTGGTGACTTGGCTACTGCGACCCTACGGACACCGCGACTAGAGTTGATTTATTATGTTCTTCCCTAGAGGCTAAATCTAGGTTGGAATACAAGTCGGAAATATTAAACGAAGTGAGGTTATAGTACAAAAACGTTGTTGGATTTGAAAAAATATTAACTTAAAAATATTATCAAAACCCCCATTTTTGATTAAGAGGGCTCTAAATGTTGAGCGTAATAATTATCGTTCTCATTCACGGTTTGTAAAAAAAAAAATATGAAGAGCATATGGGGCTTCAACAGTTTTAGTAGTTGTTTCAGGCTGTGTTGCAGTAGAAATGACAAAAATTCTCCATTTTGCTCCGAAATTCCAAATGCGTTTTCAATTACCTACTTATAAGGCTGTGTAAATTTAAGTATTGTATTGATTTTTCTGAGATTTTTGTGGAGCATACCTTGCTGCGAACTGACGCAACAATTAAAATTTTAAAAAGAATCCTTAATCAACAATCGTGGTATGAGGTGATCAGGCAAGCATTTGGTATAAACCGTATTCAAATTTCATCTCTATAGCCGAAACATTTAAAATATCTGCGTCATTACTTTTTCCATATCTTTCAACGTCGATATATATAGAAATTTATATTCGATATCAACGATGGTCAGTAAGACAAAGTTTTTCAAATTGAAAAACTAAATCGAGCTAGTACACATTGAATTGACACATAATCGTAGTATGTCAACCATCTATACTAGCCAACACAATTGGAAAACTCTAATTTGTTCCATGTTTAGATTTTTCTCAAATGTCTTTATTTGGTTCAGGCATCGCGTTCATGTGAAAAGAATTGTGTCGATAGTTTATCGCTATGACTATCGCTATGTTTATCGCAACCGCTATCGCGACTGTGTCAGTCGGCCTTAAAAGTTGACAATTTATTACATGTCGAAAATGCTTGCAAGTTATTGTAAAATTAAATTAAAGTATGTAAATTATATGACATATTTGTTTGTTTGTGTTAAAAAATTCTAGATTTGTTTTAAAATTATGTAAATTAAAGTGGAGAAGCTCATTAAATAACCATACTGTAAAAAAACAATATAATGTTGAATAAAATATTAGCGTGTAAAATAAAATCTTTCAGTTAAACGGGTTATACCTTTCTAAAGGGTTTTCCAATAAGAGGTGTTATTTTGATATTCAAAGAAAAATGCCATTTTTTGAGATAAATGATCAGATCTTTATTTCATTATAAAGAAGAAGGTATGCCGTTAATAACGGAAAATAACATCAGCCAAATGACCACCACGACCACGCCTACAGGACCATATCCTTTTCATGAAATTTTCCACAACCAAATCGCAAATTGGCTGCCCTATGTCCTCGATAGCCTCACGAATTCCATCTTTGAGGTCTTGAATCGACGCTGGGCTGTTGGCGTAGACCTTCTCTTTCACGTGGCCCCAAAGGAAGAAGTCGCAAGGTGTTAAGTCACAAGATCTCGGTGGCCAATTGTGATCACCTCTTCGAGAGATAACACGGTGCGGAAACTTTTCCCGTAAAAGATCAATGGTTTCGTTGCTGGTATGGGAAGTAGTGCCGTCTTGTTGAAAGTAAACGTTGTCCAGATCAATACCATCCAATTCCGGCCATAAAAAATCATTAATCATCTGTCGATAGCGCAATCCATTCACCGTAACTGTTGCCCCAACCTCATTTTCGAAAAAGTAAGGTCCAATGACCCCGCGGGACCATAAACCCCACCAAACAGTCACACGTTGAGGATAGAGAGGCTTTTTAACAACACCTCTTGGGTTTTCCGAGCCCCAGATGCGACAATTTTGCTTGTTGACGAAGCCATCGAGGTGGAAATGGGCCTCATCACTCAAGATGAGTTTTCGATGGAATTCCGGATCATTTTCATGTATTTCAAGGACCCAATCAGCAAAGACTCGACGTTGTTGATGATCGGCCGGCTTGAGTTCTTGTGTTAACTGAACTTTATAAGTCTTAAGACCCAAATCTTTATGCAAAACGGTGTAATGACGTTTGTGGAATGCCTAATTCCAAAGAACGACGAGGAATGGACAAACCTGGGTTTTCTTCAACACTTTCGGCTACAGCAGCAATATTCTCGGCTGTTCTTGAGCGACGTGCACGGGTTTTATTCTTCACATCACTAACTTGTCCCGACAGCTCGAATTTTTCTACCAATTTCTGTATTGCGGTCCGACAAGTTGCTTCACGACGACCCAAAAATGTTCGAGTTTTACGAACCGTCTCTGCCACATTTTCACCATTTTTATAGTGAATTTTAATAATTTCAATAAGTTGGTGAATCGTGTATCGTTCCATTTTTACTAATGGCGTAGTTTCTACTTGTCAGATGTCAAAAAATGACAGCTCAAGAAGTGACATCTACCGAAATAGCGGGCTAATTAAAATAACACCTCTTATTGGAAAACCCTTTACTATAATTATCACAATTATTATTTATTTATTAAACATAGAACAATTTTTAATTACACTGTTTGATTAAAAAAAGACTAAAAGCTTAAGTCGCAATTGAAATTTCCTGTTAAACCAATTTATTAAGACTCTCAATTTCAAAATAAAGTTTTTTAGTATGAATTCAAATTTATTAATTAATGAAACATTTCAAAAAGAATTATTATCTCAGCATACATAATCTTTAATAAAATTTAAAAAATATGATGAAATAACATTTTTTGATATATGTAAAAAAAAAAAAATTTAAGTGCTCTTAAAATAAAGAAAGTCTTCCAGTATTTTGGACACCTTTTAAATTTTTTTTTAATAAGTCAAATGGCTTAAAATAATTTCAAGCTGAAAATAGTTCGTCTTTATTAGACTGAAATTCATTGGGAAAAAAATGTTTTTTTTTCCAATGAATTTACAAAATGCATTGAGATGCAGAGAAAATATCGAACTTTTCGACCTAGCGATCAAAGAGGTCTCATCAGTGTGGTTATCTCTGATCGCTGGGTCGAAAAGTTCGATATTTTTTAAAATAATTTCTTATAATTTTTATTTTTATACTGAAAACTAGAATTCTCATGATTGCTATGATAATACTGAATTTTTATTATAACCCGTTATGCTTGAAAATGTAGAATCACAAGCTAGACTCTTAAATTTTCTCCTTTAGAACTTGTTTAATCAGACATAGGGAAACACGGGGAATAACGGGGTATGTAATGAACTTTCTTAAAAAATTAGCACTATAAATGAGTTAAACTATTATATTTGTTTCTAAACCAAACCATATTACCAGTTAAGTACTTTTTGAAGTACTTTTTCAAGTACATTTTTAGAATCTTTGTACGTTGGCAGTAATATAATGAAGTTTGTCGAGTTTAGTTAAAGATATTAATAAATCAATACCTTTTGAAAATTATAATATGTATAGTAACCAGTCGCTACTGTTTATAGTTTTTTATAGTTTTCGGCGCTGAAGGTAGAGTAAAACTTTCACCTCTCATTGCTACACTCACAAAAACTATTAGAGGTCTTGGTTAGTCCGAAAGTCAGCAATATAGAAGTCAGCCCAGTTTCTGCAATGAATTTCTATAAACGCAATCAGTCCATATTATACATGTCAGTGGTTATGTCATCAAGTCGAGGTATCGTCGATTTTATATTCGAGCGAGACGCTACTGGTTTTTGTTTTACTTGCCCAGTCTTATTTGTATGTTATTAGTTTGTCTAAGGTTCTGGGCGGATGCGTGAGTGCAGCACATGCTTTGACAGTTCTTTGCGTACTTTAAAACTCAACAAAAAAGCAGTTGCGCTAGAGATTGTGTTTTCTTTTCTACGAAGAGTTATATATTTGTAAGTACTTAATAGATCTGAAATACTTAAGTAAAAATCTTGGTACTTAAGTACAAAACTAAGTCTTAAGTATAAGTAAATAGACGCTAGTACTAAGTAGGGGCATTTCAAAAGTATTAAGTACTAAGTTTGAAGTAACGAAAATGTACTCTAAGTAGTACATAAGTCTTTTTTTACTTAAGTATTGCCCAGCTCTAAAAACAAATAGGGTCTTTTTAAATAATAATAACAATACATAAAAAGTCATTTGCCCCGTTTTGCCTCACACCTGGTGCACAATTGGTTTGATTTCAATTATTAAAAATAAGTTTAAACTCCTTCTAAATTATTTTTTAGGCTTGCACAAGGAACATAGGTGAACTATTTCATAGTCATTATCATCAACTGCATCACAACAGCAATGTACCCACTTCTTACAGAACAATTGAGATCCATCCCTCATCTGATTCTGACAATACAGGCGTCCCGCATCATCTTCTTTTGACAGTGAAGACTCAGAGGCTTTTCTCTTTCTGTTTTTTGCTTTGACTGCAGTTTTCTTTTTAATAAGAGGTGCCTTACCTTTACTCCTTACAAATTTGAGGAGGCCAGTTTATTTTTATAATGTGACTCTGTTATAATAGCCATTTTCCCCCGTTGTCGACTAACTCTCAATTTTGTCATCATTTTGGTATGGGCAACATGTCTTGCGGTGACTTAAGACCGAATGGTCCTGTCGTATTTGTAGATTTATCTTGGATTATTGCTCTCATCCTAGATAACTCAAGTGTGTTCGACTCTGAAGGTAACTTATGGTCCGACAAAAATGAACAGCTAGGATGAGAAGCCAAATTTATTTTAGTGCCAACTTGCAGACAGGGTAAGTGTTCTGATATTGATGACATTTCTGAAGTAATCTTAAGTGGAGTATTTAATAATTGTTGTTAGTTGATTGGTTTTGCGTCATCAGTTATTGTGACTTCTTCCGTGATTGTAATTTCCGATGACATAAAATCTACATCGGTAGAAATATTGGGGCTCAGTGGCCAGATTCCTGTCTTGTCAAAACCATTGAGAGCAGTTTTCATTGTCGTAGCATTAATATATGCACTTCCAAATAATTTTGGATGTCTGGAAATAGGTTACAGCACGACCTGGATGGCACGTAAGAAATGACTTAACTTCTGAAGATTAACAATACTTAGAGAATTCATAAATAAAACGTCAAGAGGCTGCAGTCGGTGGATGCAGTGGGTGGGAAAACATGGAAATATTACCCCATGTTCCCTTGCAATGTTTATCAGTTCAAGATTATTTACATGCGTTGCATGTTCGTCCACTAGAAAAAGAACAGGAGAGCTTTGGACGAATTTGTAAATACGATGAAATGCTTGAACCAAGTAAGAAACAGATCTGTTCCAGATCTATATGCTTTCGTGTCATTCAGCCCAAGATCCAAGGGGAGCACCATCCATCAAATCTGGATGCAAACGTTTCCTAGGGAAACTAATCATTGGGGGCATATAATTTCCACTGCAGCCATAACATAGAACAGTTGTCATCAGCTGAGGTTTTCCCTTCGCTGTGATAACCTGATTGTGACTCTTTGGGGCAGTGGAAACTCCTGTTTCGTCGACATTGAAGATTTTCTCCGCTGTTGATCTGTTCTCGTCGATCTCTCTTTCAAAATTTTGTACGACTACCCTGTTGAAACCCATGGCACGTGCTACCGAAATGGGTTCAGGTTTGTTATAGGATAAGTCCAGATCTCATTTAAGAAAACCACGGAGCCATCCTTCACCCACTTCACCCCTTTGTTGAAATGGTGTTTTAGTTTGTTCACTGTAGCTAACTGATAGGCCAAATACCTTATATCAGCTAAATTTAAACCAAACAAACGTTGTTCCATTTCTTTTATACTGGGAGGCGCAAAAGTACTGGCACTATAGAAATTACATATATTTTTTTTATAGGACCTCTCCTGTTATTCTGATATTAAAAATTGTGCAGTAAACAAATGCAAAAATTACTAAAAATTAACATGGACCGCAAGAACGAGGAATAATTGTGTCAATATTTTTACGGATGTGAACTTCGTCGACGATTTCCCCGCCGTCCGGCACCGGTTGGTCGCACAATGCGACGCTTTGCCATAGGCCTCGAGGTAACTGGCGCAACAGTGGATAGATCTAAGTCTGGCAGACCAAGAACAGGCCATTCAGCCGAAAATATCGATGCTGTGCGCGAAGATGTGGAATAGTGTCCAGAAATATTAACGAGGTGACGTGGCACGCAATTGGGCATTTCCAGGCGAACTCTGCAGCATATTTTGGTCAAGGATTTGAAGATGTTTCCGTATAAAACTCAGATGACTCATCAGCTGATGCCTACTGACCACAGAGCTCGTCTAGAGTACAGCCAGCGCGTCATAAACCCCAACCTTGAAGAGGATGATTGTTTTTTTCAAAATTGGTTATGTGTGACGACATCTAGAAAGAAAGATAGGATGATGTTAGGGGCAGTTATTAAAATAAATAATATATTGTGACCAATGTAAGGCAGCAATAATTTTAGGAATTTGGAAGATATATTATTAGGACCAGTGGCAGTCACTAGATTAAATAGAGCACTTGGACTTGTAATAGACTTCAGCCAGGCAGATTTCAGCCAGGCAGATTTCAGCCAGGCAGATTTCAGCCAGGCAGATTTCAGCCAGGCAGATTTCAGCCAGGCAGATTTCAGCCAGGCAGATTTCAGCCCCGCAGATTTCAGCCCCGCAGATTTCAGCCAGGCAGATTACAGCCAGGCAGATTTCAGCCAGGCAGATTTCAGCCAGGCAGATTTCAGTCAGGCAGATTTCAGTCAGGCAGATTACAGCCAGGCAGACTACAGCCAGGCAGATTACAAATTTCAGCCAAGCAAATTTCAGCCAAGCAAATTTCAGCCAGGCAAATTTCAGCCAGGCAAATTTCAGCCAGGCAAATTTCAGCCAGGCAAATTTCAGCCAGGCAAATTTCAGCCAGGCAAATTTCAGCCAGGCAAATTTCAGCCAGGCAGATTTCAGCCAGGCAGATTTCAGCCAGGCAGATTTCAGCCAGGCAGATTTCAGCCAGGCAGATTACAGCCAGGCAGATTACAGCCAGGCAGATTACAGCCAGGCAGATTTCAGCCAGACAGATTTCAGCCAGACAGATTTCAGCCAGGCAGACTTCCGTGTGTGTTGTGCCACCTTTGCTTCGGACTGTCTCGTTCGAACTGTCTTATTGTTTACTCACAGCAACCCTATTAACTACTGTAGGACCGCCAAGGTACTGCCACCCAAGCTCTGTATTTTTTGTATGATATACACCAGATCCTGTACCTTAACAATCTGACTTTATCATCCCTTCGGAAAATCTTATTTCCACCTTTCTCTTTAGTCCGATTTTATAATTATGCAATTATGCAAATTGCAGAATACTAGTAAACATCTTATCTTTAATTAAAAGAGGCTTAATGAATAGATTAAAATTTTTCGATAACAATTTAATTAATTCCGTGCGGTGGGTAAGGTCTTTCACGGTAACACCTTCATTAACACGCACCTCTTTAGTCAGTTGCAGGTGAAACATTCACATCGAATTGACTTAACAATTCCACAATAATTTATAGCTGCCGCCAGTCCAGTTGCATGCTGGTCGTATTCAAGTGTTTATAGAAAACAAAGATCGCGTAGGTATTTACCTACCAAAGTCGCTCATAATAATTTATGACGAGTTTCACATTTTTCTCGGAATGCAATAAGAATTTTCTTGGTAGGTACTTGTTCTCAGCAGTCTACTCTCATATGAAATTTAATCGTGTGTGCTCAGATAAAAATATCTAAATCGAAATTAGAATCTTAAGAACGAAAAAAAAAATTGGCTAGGCCGTATCGCATTTTAATTTAATTAGCACGACAACGCATTTATTACTAAGTGCGGGTTTTTCACATCTCCGTAACAACACACCACAATCTCTGAGGGCCTAAGCCCAAACATTGCATTAAAGTTAAGACTAAGCAAACGCGCCCGCCCTGACAGGATAAACGAGCGCCTTTAATAGCGGTCGCGCCGTTTGGTATGCGTTTGAACATCGATTCGTGCATGGATTTAAAATTTGTGTGACATTGCAGATGAGAATTGCGTGCAGATTGCCTAGAACAGCCAATAATTGGACGGTCTAACTCAATTTATGCGCGCGCAGGCGTTTATATCAAATCGTAAGTTGCTCAACTTTTCCTGTTAGTTAATGGACGGACAGGCTTCTATCACTATCCTACAAGCCACTTTTAAGAGAGGCCAAAGGCATCGCGGTCCGTTCGCCGGGTACTAGCAGCCGTGAAGCGAATTTCATGTACATTACATACGTAGTCACCGCGCTACTCAACCGATAAAATTTATGTTTATGCGCATGTAATAGATATGAGCGCCAACTTGCGCAGTTAGTTTAAAAGTCGGATTTACATTCATTAAGTATAAAGTTTTGCTTTCTGCTTGAGTTGCTTGCTTGTTTGCTTTATATATTTTGCTGGCAATGGTTACTCCAATCAAAACTTATAGAATTCACTTTTATACTCTCGATTTTTTTATTTTTTTTGTTTTATATTTTATTGGCGGTCTAGTTCAAGACAATTAATCCAAGGAGTGTAACCTGTAACCCTTCCTCTTATATATCGGGAATTTTTCCGAACTTAGGCCAGACCTCAGACATACTGCTGAAGGTAACCGCAGATCAAGATTACAACACTACCACGTCTGGCAATGAAATCGTCTTGGACGGGAAGTCACTAGCAAAGGGGGAGACTCCTTCCGGACAATTATATATTTCAAAATTAATTGGATTTTAATTGTCATGAATGCGAGAAGAGGCGGGAATACAGCATTGCCCTTCAGGCTACGTGGTATGTATTAGGTATAGGTACTCGCTTGCTCTCGTTTTGTCGAATAATTTTTGTTGTGTTAAGCCGCTAGTTTAACCCTGCATCAGTGCACGATTGAGTGCAGACCATGCCTGAAGTTGTTGCAGCACATCTGCATGTACCTCAACTGTTCTTCTGTTTTTCACGCTCGACTTCGTTGGCGCTTAATTGAATGCGTTTTGCAGTTACAAAGTAGCTCCAATTCAAATGGGGACTCCTCACGCAAATGCGTTATAAATTGCATTGTGATGCAGCCGACACGCATCTGAATATTTAAAACGTCTTTGGTTTTGCTGCCACTGATTGTGGGCATTTAAGGCGATTCATGTTCGAATCTATCTACAAAATGTAAATATGCAACACAAAGTATATTTTAATAGCTGTGAACGTTCCACGCCTATATGGTCTATGTATCTTTCAGGTGCTAAAAATAATCTGCTTCAATCCATAATGGGTATACATATGTTAAGAGATTATATACTCGCTAGTTAGATGCCATCAAGTTGCGGTAATTAAATCCATGTAGGTACATTAAAAATTCATTTTTCCCTTCGACTTCGACTTAATTGTGTATAAAAGTACTTTCACAAAGAAGACGCCAACCTGACTATCTCATTTATTTTACAGTAAATCTAACCGCGAGAGTCTAATTGTTGGAATCTTTAGAAGAAATTTCATTTAGTTTTTTTTTTTTCTGGTTCCACCTGTCAAAACTTCTGCCCAAATATGTAAATCTCATGATGAATTGGATACGCCGTCGTCCGCCGCGAACCCATATTCAATCCCAATTTGGAGATCAAGAGACAAAGTATCCCATATAAGTTATTGGAGTCGAACATGCAAATCAATTCTTGATAAGAAATCGTGATTTGTTATGGAAATTCTTTCTCATGCATATATCTTTCTCCATTTCCATATCAGGAGGAGCCTCGATATACGCAGTCATTTCTATTTGCAATTGAATAACGACAGATTTTTGTTTAGGTTTTGCAATTTTGAAATTTTCTAATTTAATTACTTAATTAATTTCCGACTATTTTTAGCGTATTTGACTTTATTTTTTATCCCAAGGGATATATTAAAAAAGGGAAATTAAATTAATATGGGAAGAGACAAGTGAAAATGATAAAATTGTTGGAGGTCTGATAACTTGTTAGATTGATTGACTCGATTAAATACGAGAATGAGGAACTTTTAACAAATAATTGAGAACCATATCGTCAGCGTAAATGAGTAGTCTAGGTGATTTCCTGTCAATGATCCTAATTAGTGTAACTCTAACTAATGTGATTGAAGCTTTTTAATATTAGAGGCCATATTAAAAGCGATTGAGCTCTAATGCTGCTTATATTGTCATTTAAATGGAATGCAGTGAACTTTGAATAATAAAAAAAAAAAATTTTCAACGTATTATTTTCTAGAATGTTTCGTCGGAAAATGGGTATTACCAATTTATTCGAGAAAACGTTAAAAATCTAACTGTATTGAAGTTACTGCATCCAGAGATTTGAGATAATCATTAGAAACAATGTGCAAAATTTTGTCATTGCCAACATAATAAAGTATTCTCAAATTAGTCAGAATAAGTTTTTTAAAAGCAAGGGCCCCATATGGATACTCTGAGGAACATCATAACTGGTATTTATTTTGACGCGAAATATAACTCATTACGTACGACTATGTAAATAAATATGAACAAAGCCAATTGACAAAAACAATAGGAAAATCAAAAACAGTTAGCTTATGTACTGGAGCTCTGCGATTGATTCTGAAAGTGTTACTGATCCGTAAAAATAGAATTGATTTAATTTCCAACTTCGATAGCAGATATGCATTAATTGGCAAATCTCGAATAGATTAGTCGTAGTAGGTATATTTTCATATAATTACTGAAAAAAGCACAGAAATGGTTCGCAGTAGAAACACTGAGCATGATAAATATGAGTGAAAAAAAGTCTTTTTACATCGAAAATGTTTTAAATAGAAATTTCTATGAAAAGGGGTCATTTCGTAACGGCAGGAACCATATGCTCATCAGTACGGGTACGGGTTGGTTCTTGCCTACTATATACGCTAAAGTGTACAGCCAAGCTGACCTCATATATGCATTTAAAATAATTTTTAAGTGTGATTTATATACGAGGCGAAATACTAATTATTGAATGCCTAGCAAGATTAGACCTATGCGAGACTAGTATTTCATAGAAAGTTTTGCTATGAAATAATTCTAATTTGGTCAATATGAAATTAACAGAGTTTGTTGCTAAATCCAAAGCTCGAGAATTGAATGAAAAAACGAAACGCCGTCTTTTGAAAATAATTTTTTTTGAAAATTCTTACAATGTAAAAAGAGCTTTTTTTCACTCAATTCTCGAGCTGTAGGTTTACGAGGAAGCTCGGTCAATTTCATATTACCAAATTCGCTATGAATTTATTTCACAAATATTTTAGCAATACATACACCTCAATTTTTCTACAGATTGCACTTGCTACCTCTCTTGTACAAAGGAATAATCACAGAAAGCTTCCACTCGACTGATTCGGGAAAAAACCACTGAATAAAGGTAAGTTAAATAAATAATATAAAACAGTAATAATGGAGGAATCATCATTTTAATGATAGTACAAGCGCTCATTAGGACAACTTGAGTAGCTATCTACCATGTCTGTGATATGCTTAAAACCAGGCGCTTCGTCAAAGTCATAGTGGGTGTCACAGAAAGCAGTTTTAAAGGAGTCACTAAAAAGATTACCAGTCTCTAAGTGATTAACATTGTCACTGTTGCAAAATATCAGCGTCAAACGTATCCCCCACTGCTTGGACTCATTACGTATAGAGCTGACCTTTTTACAGAAATGAATAAGTTGATCACTGATAAAATTTTAAATTCACCACAATTAACTGCTGGATATTAAATGACTAAAGTGGAACTTTTAAGTGATTTGTGTAATATCTATTAACTTTCTGGTAACAAAAATAAGGTCATGTCAATTAAATTATTTAGCAACTGAAACAAAATATTTGTTTTGTTAAAACAAGTGAGATTTTTAAAGAAACGGAAATGAATTTTAATATCGCAAATAAATTAAAAGATATCTTCTAAGTCTTCGACACCATACTGCAGGAAAATAGAATTATATATAAATAAGCTACTAAAAAACAATACCACTGTCTTCCAAACTTTATGTTGTTTAGTGGTTAACATATAAGACTAGTTCATTTATAATACTTTTTTTAACAATTTTATATAGCTGTTTTTAATGGTAACACAAAATTAAAACGAGTCGTAACCGCACTCATAACACTTCCGCCAACTTTTTTCAACAATTTGGTTATAAAAATTACCAAATCGTTACCTGCACGACGTTCTTTGTTTATTTATTTATTTATATATTTATTTATTTATTTAATATTAGCCAACATATATAAATACAATCTGACTTATAAAGTTACATAATAATAAATAGTTGAGAAAACAAAACAACATTTTGCAATAAATCAAAAAAATCAAAATAATCAAAAACCCCTTCAAACATCAAATTTCTAATTGCTCTTGTATCAATATTAAAATCCAAACAATTTGAATATTTCTTATAAATTCTACATATATTATTGAGGGGCTCATAAGATCCATAATTCGTTCGATGACTCTCGATATAAAAAATATCGCGATACCTTAAAATTCTGCCGGGAACATTCAACGAAATAGATTTAAGAAGTTCAGGAAATCTATTAACCTGGTCAAAATTTTATGAATAAAATACACAACATAAACTCACACCTCTTATAGAGCGACGTCATACTATTTAAAACTAGACGATCAGAATAACGTGGAAACTCAAACCAATTATTCAATGGAAACCGACGAAGGGTAAAACGTAAAAACGTATACAGACTCAATCCTATTAAAATGTACACTGATATAAGGACTCCACACTTAACAGCCGTATTCCAGTATAGACCTCACAAATGAATCATACAAGGAATGCAATGCGTACGCGTCTGAAAAGGCTCTCCCAATAATATAAACAAGATGGCGAGAAAAAGTAAGTTTTGAGTCAAAGATAATGCCCAGATCCTTGTCTTTATGTCTATATGATACTGGTACGCAAAAGGAGAAAACATACGGCTTAAGACAATAAAGTTACAGTTGAGAATATTTAGAAGTAAATTATTATGCTTACACCACAAATTTAAAGCACATAAATAATTTTGTAGCAGTACACAATCATCCAGTGAATGAATCTGTTTAAAAATCTCCCATTAATAAATAAGACAAACAATTAGGGACCAATATGGCTTCCCTATGGAACTCCAGACAACGTACAAACAACACTTGAAAGCGTGTTTCTGAAGAGAAATTTAAAATTTCTACCACGTAAATAAGATGAGATCCAATCAACCAATAATGGAGAAAACCCTATTTTCAACAGCTTACACAGCAGTTATCTGTGGGAAAACTTATCAAAGGCTTTGGAGAATTCGGTATACAGACAGTCAGTCTGCAACCAGTATTCAAGGATATTAGCAATAAACGATGCTAAAAGTGTCAAGTTGGTTGATGTTGACCTGTGCTTAATGAAGGCATATTGATTTGAGCTAATTAATGGCTTAAAGTCGAACATCAGCAGTTCATAAACCATGCTCTTAATAAGCTCGGGTATAACAGATAATTTAGAAATCGGTCGATAATAACTAACCAAGTCCCTCTTTCCATTTTTAAAAGCAGGATTAAGAAATGACGATTTCCAAGCAACAGGAAATACACCCGTTAAGAAAGATAAATTAAATAAATAAAGCAGCAACCGCGAAGGACTATCAAAATATTGTTTAATAACAATGCTAGGAATACCATTCGGTCCAACAGAACAGGAAGAATCCAACTCACGAACATGCTCACATAACATATATTCACTAATACACTGAATATTAAAATCTAAGCTAGAACAATTAGACATGGAAGACGACACATAAGAAAAATCGTTCGCATTGCTATTGTCGACACCTAAAGATTTGGAAACATAATCTGCAAAATAATTACATATAAGAGACAAATCATGACTAGAACTGTTCAGAAAGGACAGGCTGCTGGGATAACCATCATCTGGTTATAAATGTGACTAAGACGCTCTTTTAGATATAAATATGACAAGAAAGTAATTTTGGCGAATCTCGAATTACGAATACCTACATGTATGACTTAGAAGTTATTAGGGTAACTTTCTGGTTGCATATAGTTCTTTGGGCGACTTTTTGCTCATATTTATATTTAAAAAATTACTTTGTGTTATTTTAAGTATGCCGATGACGGGACGACCTGAAAATTATTCCTCAAACTGGTTGATACAACGTCCGTCATCCCAGGTTATTTGTCTAAGGTAAGCACAACGTTGGTATGACTAAGCCGTGCTACTTGATTCCACGTAATAATAGGTCCTTTTCAGTCTCTGTAATCATCAGATGGTAGCACAACTTCAAAAGCTTATCAGAGGCTAGCATGTCAGATGGGTCAGGTAATCAGCACGAAAGGATGAATACTCTAGCAATACTATGTTATGTGAAAACTTATGATCAACACATATAAAGTTCAGATTTTGGAACTTACTAAATTTAACTAATATGAATGGAAGATTGCAACAAATAGAGCAAAACACAGGCGCGTCATCAAAGTAGAAATTTGTCTATTTATTAGGGAAAAAACTATCTTAGATCAAAAATAAGTTTTTGCTAACAAGCTATTTGCCACAATAGAAAATCCAGAACACGAGAAAAATTCCTTAGCCATATATCAGAAGACGGGACAAGTTGGAATAGATTATCCCAATTAATAATATTTGAAGGACTCAATAAACTCCAGCTACTGTCATAAACTTGTCACGTAGACATCGATCTAGGAGCTCATATAGACGATGAGATGTATTTAATAATCTCAAGTTCGACATCCTTTTTTGAATCATATATGAAAACAAATATTTCTATGACCACCTAATTGATCTCCCACTTCAACTTACTGGTAATACTAGTAGAGGATTTTTTATTGAAGTTAAGTTACAGAATGGAATATGTAATCCGTGGTCTCTCATTACAGTCATCAGGACAGATCTCCAGTATCCTGTTGTCACCATGATTTGGAATTTCGCCCTTTTAGCCTTAGGACATTTTTTTTTAATATTCCTTTAGCTTGAATAGCATAACAGTTGAAGTAGTACCCAGAACTAAGGTTATACCAAAAATATTGCTCTTTAGATAAGTCGCATTTTCAAGAAGGTCAAAATTCACTAAGATCGCGTATGTGGAAGATCTTATATCAGAAGTTCTAAGCGCTGAATAATATTGCTGACATTTGTATAGATAAAAGCTTTAGCTCACTACTATTTTTCATTATCCAATTTATAATAATGTTCAAACAATCTTGCACATATAACTCTCCAGCAATGTTTATGTTAACAAAAAAATTACAATTATTGAAAGAAGAAAAATTTTGTTTATAATCAAAACTCCACCACCTAGGCAGGGGCGCACCGAGAGGGGGGACGAACGGGACCGGTCCCCCTCCAGAATGTCAGTTTTCTGAACATAATTTACAAATTACGTATAAAATGTGGTCTGTATATTATTACAAAGTCCGATAAAATAAAATAAACCCGTTTAATATACAATAGCAGTCCTTAAGTGCTCAGATGGGTGCAGGACGCGACTTTAAAGCCCTATTTTTCTAACTTGTTAGGACTTGGGACACCTACACGGTTAAAAAAAAATTGGTATAAACGATGAATATTTTTTATACTTTCGATCTTATTATTATTGCACGAATCCAATTTTTAATATAAAATCTAATAAATATACGAATATCGGCATCTCTAATACCAAAACAGTCTCATTTCTTATCCGAATTTAGTACATATGCATAATGCAAACGACCAAAGGATAAACTGTATCCTTTTAAATATAGGGATCGATCACGTTCAGTATAAAACTAATACATTAACTAGATATTTGAGAACCTGATACTATTTTGGTGTAAACTGTATCCTTTTAGAAATATTAAAGCCATTCAAATTATTTGTAACAATAGAAATACTTGGAAATACGAACAGAAGAATCAGGCGAGTTACGTATAGCTGAAAATTTGTCACTGCCTGACACACATACGCAGTACGTTGATAAGACTATATGGTTGAGGACTGTTAGCGCATGTGCACTATAGTATAGTAAACATAGTACAGTTGGTTGCTTAAAATGATAGATTGTTTCATAAAATTAACATTTGTTTTTCAAATTATAAATATTTTGATTTCTATGTGAGCAGGCGGGCCTTATTTTTTATTACTTTAACTAGAATGCAAATGCATACTCATAGTTTTCTATCTTATAGAGTACGAAGCATTCCAAGATGCTTACAAAATCTACGATTCCCTGTTTGAATTCGAATCAATTCGATCTAGCAAATTCACCAATAAGGTCTAAACGGTGTATACTGCATTTGTATAGCATATTATACTATCAGTATAAAAGTTTATTTACGAAATGAGATAAACTTAATATAACAGAGATATAAACAAGCATATCTTACATTTATTTATTTTATCTAAGATTATAAGCACATTTTATACGAGAGGTTGATTGAACTTTATGTAAAATTTATATAATAGAATTTTCTTCCAAATTGTATTAAATTAATAAACGCTCTTATAAAATTTTATATACTGAGGAACAATTTATTCAAAGTTTTTATGGACCTACATGTATATTATTTGTTTATAATATTTACACCTAAATTTTTAACCGTGTATGGTCCCCCCGCCCCCAAAAGCCAAATCCTGGGTGCGTTACTGCGACCTAGGGTAGACCTTATTATTAATTTGTTCTGTACATATTCCTATATGAGTTCATAAATACTATTTGGTACAATCGAATTGAGTTTAATAACAAGGATACAAATGCCAACAAATACAATGAAGGGGGCAATATTAATTTATTCGAGTTGGTTAAAAATCATTGGTATTATTATTTGTATTAAATCCCTAAAGTACTATCATCCATTGTAATTTGAGTATATGTTAGCATACCTAAAGAGCTTCACCTCACCACATAAATGTTTGTAAAATCTATGTAAATAACCCCCCCCCCCCACCCGCCCCACCGACTTACATAAGGAAATTACTTAATTACTTGGCGTAAATTTTACCCTGCTATTGTAGGTACATTTGAACAATCTTAAACGTCATTAAAATTCACCGGTGAATCGATAACTCATTTCGTCATCGGATCACCGATCTTTCAAATTAAATCGAAGTAAAGTTCGAAATGGGTCCGTCTGCGGTCAGAGGATGATCTTCTTAAATTGATTGACATTTGTATTCACTGTGTTGACATAATGACAGCAGACTGTCAACCAGGACGAACTTATTGGCTTAGTGCGGAATTTTATTGTGATCGCGCGTTTTCCACCACGTTCTTGTGCGCATAGGAACCCACTTGCTAGATCTGTATGCAGTTACGAATATATATACGTTCAATCTATATTCTCATAAAGATAGATATATGTATTTCCTTAGATGCTGATCTGTACCTATAGAGATTTCGATGAGCTGATTTGGGTAGTAAATGATCTATGAGATGATCCACGATCGAGATGATGGCTAGTACATGAAAATCGTTTGCAGTAGATTCACAATACATATACATATGCATTTATCCTCCTGTAGAGAACTTATAATAGAGTAGAGTTGGAAGTGTTTTTGTCATTGCACAGAATACTTAAAGACAAGCCGAATGAGAGAATTTGAAATACTCACGTCACCGGTGAGAAAGGTTGGTTTACGATTCCCGTGGACATAATGGACCAATTACCTTATCTTTAATCGCACGTCGATTCTTTATAACCACGAAATAATACTGAATACCTGTACACCCTGGTAGCTTGGATATTCTCTTGTACGCATTGAGGTACGATGCGAGACGGCAACAACAAGAAGCCTGATCCGGCGCGTACATATGTCCGTAACCGATCGCCAACTTTTTGCTTTCTTCATTTTATCCGCTTTATGTATAGTTGCAACTTCTCAGCGAGGGATCGTCTCTGTGCGCTGTTATTATTATTTTCGTCATTACTGGGATGTAGTATGATTGCCCATTGAATATCCCGCCATATATGCAGGAATGAGAGTACACCTCTTCTGTCTTCTAGGCAGAAAATATTTATTGGCCTGGTGACAGTTGGATGCTCTGTGTGCGGCTGATCCTTACTAAAGATAATCAGTCCTGCCAATAGAAAAGGGAGGTCTGTTACGATGCTTCTGCTCAACGTTTGAGTTATGTGACTTGAAGACTAGTGAAACTCTCGCTCCTTTCATCTATTAAAAATGCCTTTCAATTCACTATCGGCAGTCGTGCGGATTACATATAGTCAGTTGGGAAAGAACAATTTACGATAAAATATGATATCGCGCCGATCATTTGAACTGAACTAGGTTCGCAGGGCCGTATCTCATCTCGAACAGAGTAGCCACAGAGCAGACCAATTTAATTGCAGATATCACCGCAGTGACAATAGATGAAATTTATAAATGCTATTACGGCAAGGGGATAGAAATGAGATTTGTGATTTGATAAAACTCCACCACGTGAAGATTACCAAGGTTGGTCTGGTCCTGTGTATATTAGAGTCAGTCTAGTAGAAGTGTGGGAGACCATTTATAGACTAAGATCACAGAGAGCGAGTCGAAGACTCCCATTATCACTTTGCTTGAATATCGATATTTGATCTTATCTTTATGTGAGGAAGGTAACAGACAGGACAATGCCTCGATTTGGTTGAGTAAATTGAAATCTGTAGAGAAACATTTAACACATGTCATCACGTGTAGTCGTTGTGTGATGATTTTCTTCCTTAAACTGCTGGCGTCATTTCAAACGTTCTTAGAAGAATATTGACTTTGTCTACACAGGTGAAGAGTACACAATCAGATATCTATGCAATTCTTATGCTCTAATTTCATAAATTTTTTTCTAGGAAAACTATTTCCAAATGCTGCAACGGTGGTGCCCGCCACCCGCAATACAAGCTGTTTTCGTTGGGAAAGAAAGGGCTCAAATGTCTCGCGTCAAGTTCCCACACATTGAATTATTCTTAAAACGCAATCGGAGCCGGAACTAGGCGCCTTTCTTAACCAACAGTTCAATTGACGATATACCAAAGTGGCGGCAGTGAACTGCGCGCATTGTTGTGCTGCTTGCAAAATCAACAAATCTTCATGTTGCAAGACCCAAGAGCTGATCTTAGTCATGCGTCGAGTTCTTAGAATTTCTATAAAAGCTTACGGTCACACTCTATTTACCGTGGTCCGCGTACATTGGAATGCATTTTTGATCTTGAGACTTGACAGCGTAGCATTTACTATGGCGAAAGATTGTCAAGAGGGTAAAGAGGGCATTTATATCTCTTAATAAAACTGGAATATCATAGATTTTGACCATTGACCACTGGTACCCGTATAGGTACTTGGAAATGAACTGGATTTAATGTTTATTTTTTTCCGCACACCTAGCTAAGTTATACATACATCGGTTCAGGTATTGCGTGATTTGTTCCTACTTGACCTTGGTTGATTACAAAATTAGCTTCTTCCATGTTGTTCGCATAGATACTAGGAATGCTACCCATCTGTGGATTGGTTAAATGGAGCCTCGGCTAAAGAATTTTCATGCAGAGATAAATTCAAGGCTGTTTAAGAATGTTTGTGGGAAAGGTTTTCAGAATTGCATGCCAATTTTATTGACAATAATAATAAGAGCAAGTTCTAAATAGGCTCGGCATTATTGTTTTGTATTCCCATTTTTTTTATTGTTTAGGATAAGTGCACAAGTAGTCAGTTGGTTGTTTAACTCTATAAATATACGACTACTTACCTTTTTACTTATGTTTTCAAGTTCAAAGTATATTTCCCTGGATCTTAGGAAAAACATTTTCACTATATAAAAAAAAAATTACCATTTGCAGGAAAGATAAATTTCATATGGAATTAGGGAGACCAAGTTTAATTAATAAAGAAAAATATATCTAGCTAGGGCTGTTGATTGTCGAAGCTTCAAAAGAATTAAGCGATGAACGAAGCTTCGACTTTCAAACGTATCAAATTCGAAGCTTCGAATCTTCCATGTGTCCGCGATTCAAAATTTGTAATTCTACATAATTGGACCCACTTCCCGTTGAGCCATTAAATTAAAATTTGGCACACTTATTGATCGTGCATGATAATAAGCTTTAACAATTTTATATAGTAAAAAATTAAGATGGCGGCCACAAGATGGCGGCTGAATTTTGTAATTATGGCCCGATTCGACTAAAAATCAATATTTTAGCATTATCGGGGTTCCGAATTACGAACATTTGATCAAAACTTAGATTGTAAAGGTGGCGTCGCCAATAAATCTGAATTTTGCCATTTAATGCTCGATTCGACTGATTTTTTTGTTTTTTATATACATATATTATTAACCCAAACTCAGGCGATATCCTATGATAGGCATAGCTTGGAACGAAGAAAAAAGGAAGTGAATTAGGTCTAATCAATATATTGAGTTTATAGGGATGCAAGTTGTACTACGGAAAAATTAATTCTGTTTAAGCATTCAACCTCAGAAATACTCAAATACTCTAGGGTTTGAACCCTTCGAAACAAAAACGTTTTACCAATGAAGTCAAGGAGTATGGTAAAGAATTCCAACGAATTCGGTGTAGGGCTTCTTCCGGCTTGCAAGCAACCATTCGGTCACTGGTTTGTAACTACGAAGTGAAGTTAAAATCAAACAAATTCGTAATCTACAATCCCCAAGACTCCCCAGTTATTGATTTTAAGTCGAATCTAACTATAAGTGATGAAATTCGACAGCCCTCATTATAATTTCCAAACTTGACAACAAATTTAATTTATAATTAGCGACCCTAAAATCCCACAGATATCGACTTTAACACAAATCTGATCATAAGTGGTATAATTCGTCCACCATTTTGAAGCCGCCGTACTGACTTTTTATTATATACAGTTCTAGAAGTGTATTTTCGTTCAAGATGTGTAAGTGTAGCAAAAATTAGCAGAAAACAACACAAGAAGAGTGTGAAATTAACGTGCACAGTTTTCAACCCTATGGCGTTTTAAATCATACATATAATAAAGTGAATTTATATATTGTTATTATAACCATAAGACTTATAATAGGTGTATTCTCCGAAAAAAACTCAGACATTCTTTAAAGTTTAAACTATTCAAAAATGATATCAAGTCACCCTGAATATTATAATTTAATTTTAACACTGTAGAGCAAATACCAGGAAAATTTCATGCTTCAAAGCTTCTAAGCATTGGTAAAACATTTATGATTCGAAAAATTCGACTTCGAAGCTTCGAGCGGTCTGCTTCGAATTCTGTCACAACCCTAATATCTACTGATACTCTATAAAACCATTAAAAAATTACTCTTCGAGGTTGTCCCAGCAGGAATTGGAAGCATCACAGGATTCAATCGAAAGCTCTACTCAGAAGGCATAGATGAATGGCTCTCCGTTGGACACTTTATTGGCAGGTCTGACAATTTTTAGCACTGAGCTCCCTTCCACCAAGCTTCAATGCGACTAACATGGAAACAATTGAGAAGAAGTACTTTGCTTCCCCAAGACTTCCATTGGAAGGCCTGACTAGTTTTCCCACTGGGGTCTTTTAATTCCATAAAGTATAGACTCGCTAATGGATAGCTGTGCAAAATAGAATTTTTCTTTGTTCTCTGAAATTAAAAATAGGTATCTTACCGAACATTAATTTTTTTGATATTTTGGCAAAAAAGCTTATTTTATAGTTACTTAATTTTTCAAGCGAAAATTATTTTATGCCCTGTTTGTGATAAAAGGCGACTAAAAGAGTCACCTTGATGGAACTATTCCGACATATTGCGTCTACTGTACAGTAAAGTTTGTGTCGAAGAGCTACCTATTAAGGTAGAAAATTCACGCTATGAGTTTTTAGCAAGAATTATTTATGGTCACAAACTGAAGAGAATAAAAACTATTGAGGCTGGTGCAGCAGACCATTCTGGATTTAGACAGATATTCTCGGTGATCAAATGAGCAATATTTTACCCCTGAAAGTAATAACATCCACCTAACTTAGGTAAAGATCAAATGGTTTACTACATTCCTAAATGCAAATAATAATTTTTGTGTAACATCTACTTTAAAATCTTCTACGAAGACATAAGTTCGACTTTGCGACAATCGACAAAAACTTCCTAAATTCCATTTTGGACTCTGGATTGCTTACTAAGCTAAAGGACTAACTAATGCATTACAAAGTAGATCATCTTACGGTGTAGGAAATAACTTCTCTGAATAAAATGAAATTCGATTAAATTTGATCCATATAATAAGCTACAGAGCCCTAGACTCCTGACATTCATATGTAAGCTGTATTATAATTGTCTTATGTATTAGGGCTACAAAGCGCTTAAGACCATCTGTAATGAGTTAAGTTGTAGACATGCGTTCTGTTTTTTTTTTTTTTTTTTAAGTTATACATCTTCCTGTGTATGCTTAATTATCGGCTGATGGAATTCCATTGCTTTTAGAATTCCGTACCTACAAAGGAAGAACATAAACGTTTTTCTCGGAAATAACCTGACGTAGGAATTTTAAATTTGGCAGAATTTTATGTCTTCGTCGCACGCATATATTTTGAAGGTCAAAGAATATAAAATTTATTTCATTTTAATTTTTTTTTTTGGAAGTGAGACCTGCCCCCAATGAAGTAGATAAGAATTCAAGGGCCCACCTGTGAAATTTTTAAGGGTCTTTTTAATATATATTTAGAAATGGAAATCACAATTTGTAACTCCTCATCAGGTATTGTCGATACTGTAGGTACCTTCTTTATAGATCGCAAAAAACTTATAACTGAGAGCAAAAAAGTTCTGAAATACAGATATTTCTAGTTAAGTATGGACATAAGTATGTATTAATAAATATATACATATTTTACCTATGTATATATAAATAATAATTCCTCATTATAAGTAAGGTGTAAAATTTGGTAGTTATTATAAAAAAATTCCTTACGTCTGATAGACAATATTATAAAGAATATGTGGTTTGAATTTTATCAAAATCGGTTAAACAGATCTTGAGATATCTTGTAGGTACACAAATTTAAAAAACGTAATTTCGGGGAAGAAACACTCAAAAGAAGAAACTACTACTCCCTGCCGCGTGCACTTCTAATTGCTATGCCGGTAGGTATAATTTGAATTTGAAACTGTTAAATGCTTAAAATATTTTTCAAAGTTTGAACAATGTATCTAGCAAAAAAAAACAAAAACATAAGATATTTTGGAAATCTTAATGTGGTGTAAGAAATAAACATTCATTTTTTTTTTCAGAAATTTACAGAAAATGTTTCTGTAGATCTTTTATTCACTCTTGGTGGCCGCCAGAAGTTATTTACAGATTCTGTGTCGGTTTCCAATAATATACATAAAAATTCTGAAGAAAAATTTCCAAGAAATTTATAAGAAGAAATTTAGGAGTTCTCTCAAAACCATCGAGAAATACTTCCCAAGCCATGAAACAGACTCCCTCACTACTACATGAGCGCCCTAACATAGTCTTAACATTGTAAAATATTTGATGTGCTCTTATATAAAACTGACAAAGGTTTGATTTGAATAGCTCCTGCGCCCTAAACTACTGTTCATACAGAAAAATTGTCTTCTGATAATCTTGAGCTTACTTTTATATAGTATGTTTCCAACTGTAGGCAAATTTTTATTTCTTTCTTAAAAAAATTTGTCTTAGCCAAATGACTACTATTCCCCAAACTAAACCTCTCAACTCAGTAATAATAAAATATGTGAATATGCGGTGTGGTCCGATAAATTCGAATCAATCTGTCTACAGAGTACAGATTCGAACTACGGGCGCACATACCCTATTGCAACTATTACTCAGCGGAAAATGGTAAGGTTCATTTTTAATCAAAACTGTTTTATTATTATTTTTAAGCAAGGTGTATAGTAAGTGTAGCCTTTGGGAAGGTAAGGAGCCAAATTTAAAATTACTGGAAGACTATTTTCCTGTGTGGATAGTAGTTTGGGCTTTATGGCATATACATATATATAAAATCAATGCCTATAGTTACTTTTCCATAAGAATCAATATTAAACATTTTAGAGAATCGGACTAGCACGCACACATATAGATTTCTGTTTCATGGCTTGGGAAGTACTTCTCGAAGGATTTTGTTCCGTACATCAGGTCGAGATATCGTTAATTTTATATTCGAATTGGAGCATACATTCATGTATGTACCACAACTACTTCATTCACATTATACTTCATATATAATATATCATGCTCGAAAACCATCAAACGCAAACATTGCATACAGACGTTTTTTTTTCTTATTTAATTTAAAGAAAATAAAATCTCCAGAAAATTGTAAACTCGGAACGAAGTGTGCAGTGGCGCTATTAATATTTGAGAAGAGATCATACGGGTTCTGCTAATAAAACGCAGGAAGCAAGTTTTTGGTACAACCCAAGCATGGTCATGCTATAATCTTATGTTGTATTATTTTTGGTAAAAAGTTGGAATTCTTTGAAAATATTAGTTACAAGTTTGATTCCCCTAAATTTCGATAGGCCCCTTTGCCTGGCGTAGTCTTTAAGGGTGCCTTATCTACGCCACTGTCTTTCCCCTAAAAATTTTTTCTTTTGTTTCATTTGAAAGGATTCCTATTCAAAATGTTTGGTAATTATAAAGATTTAGCCCAAAATTGATCGCTCGAATTTTTCCATTTGTTAAAATTTTTATGCTTGTACTGATTGCTGATGACTTTAACAGCTGAAGTCACCAAACAAAGTTATTGCGAGGATGTTCATTATATCGCGACGTTACTAGACGAATAATAACATAGGTATAGTGTTTAGCTTATGGGTGGCATGATTAATTTTGATGGCCAGACTATTAAGTTTTCAACTGTTATAAACAAAGGCTAAGGCATTCTAAATGGCAATTGGCACCAAAAATACTTCCAAAAATACTTCCAAAGAACGAAATCAGAGAAACGTGGCAAAATAAGTTTATTAGACCGCTCTGATGTTCCCACCCATAGTTTTCAAGCAAATATTGAGATTGGCGGAAGAAAAGCAGTTTATTAATAAACACACAAATTCTGCATTGAAAATGGACATCCAAGCAAATTCCAAAAATTCTTCCCGAGTATGGTGAAATATGGTCGTATCTCCTAAGAAGAAAAACGTATCGAACGTAGGCATTAAAAGCCACATTAAGCTTGCGCTTACTATTGAAAACCAGACCGACATACAGGACGTCTCTGAAGGTTATAATAGGAACCATCAGTGCCCTGATAAGTTTCATACGGGTTGATGAGGGAATAAAATGAGCAGTTACTCAGAGTCTTCTCAATCCGCCATAAATCTTTTCTGTCAACCTACTAACGTGATCGGACCAATCAAAACCTTTATTAATTACAACTCCAAGATTTTTAACTTGAAACTCATAAACAATAATGGAATCATCGCCAATCTCAAAACGGGGAAAACAGGAGGTATCGAGATTTTCGTTATAAATAGCAATACCATTACACTTTTGCGGGTTCAGTTTAAGCTGATTTATAAGCGACCAGTAATAGTAGACAGATCTTCATTCAGCCTGAACACATCATCCTCAATTAGTCCCAATGGCCTTTGTATTTAAAGTTGTAAATCATTTGCATACATATGAGTATGACAATGATTTATGGATTCTTAGATGTCATTAATAAAAATGGACAACATAATGGGCCCATTCAATGAACCTTGAGGAACCCCTGCCAAAACTGAAGGAAAGAAAGAAAATTAGCCATCTACTTCCACTTGCTGGAATCTATCCATTAAGTAACTTGTGAAGAACCTCATCGCGGCTTCTGAAAAACCAAAGTTACAAAGTTTATTCGCAAGAAGTTGGTGATTGACGGAATCAAAAGCCTTGGAAAAACCCAGAAGAGTCAGTCAGCACAGTCAGACAGTCGCTATCAATTCCCTCCCGTATGTCATCAGTTATCTTTAAAATAGCGGTAGTAGTCCTATGGCCATTCCGGAGCCTGGAGTGCCATTTGCATAGCAATTCGTTTTCCTCCAAGTATGGCCTAATCTGCATGCTTATGAGCTTTTCCAAGATTTTAAACAGAAAAGACATGATACTAATTGGTCGAAAATCACCAACAGAGAGCGCCTTGCCATTCTTAGGGATT
Source organism: Dioctria rufipes (assembly GCA_963924295.1). Classification (NCBI taxonomy): domain Eukaryota; kingdom Metazoa; phylum Arthropoda; class Insecta; order Diptera; family Asilidae; genus Dioctria; species Dioctria rufipes. The sequence goes on from OZ002742.1 coordinate 34,736,324, forward strand.
GGAATAACCCTTGCGATCTTCCAGATCTGAGGAAAGAATGATGAAGTTATACAAGAATTAAAAATATGGGTCAGCTCCAGAATAACGAGAGGTAGTAACGGTCTTACGAAAAGTGGACAGTATTCGACTTAATTGAAAAAATTGCGTTTATAACGTCAGTCACACATACATTAGAAAGGGAGAAGCTACATATTGTGAGTGCATTTGGTATTTCAATATTTTGAAATAAAGTCGATGTAAAATTAGCATTTGAAGTAAAAGCTATGTTGAAACCGTCGGGGCTGATATTCGAGAAGCTTTTGATCTGAGTTTTTGTAGCTCCCATACTTTTAAAGTTCGACCAAAGTATTTTAGGAGGTAAATCAGCATTTAATTTACGCGAAAAATATGCTGTTTTTGCTTTTCTTATCTTTTTCGTCACAATCCTTTTCACCACTGCATATCTATGAAAATCTTCCAGATCGCCAGTTATTTTCTTCTTTCTAAAAAGAAAATCACGTTCTGTAATTAGAGTTTGTAATTCAGCATTAAATCACTGTGACAGTTCTTTGACCCTTCTGGTTTTTACTGGAACATATTTTTCTAACACGTAGCGAAAAAGGTTATTAAACTGTTCTACCTGGTTATCCGGGTTAGTTATGAAGAACACGTCGTTCCATGGCAAGATTAGACACTCATTCAAGAGTTGAAAAGTATTTATTCCTTTATAGTCCCAATAAAATTTACGAGAAATATTCATATTCACAGTCTTCAGGTGGGACCAGAGCCGACGTCAATAATAACAAAGTACTTCGTTAGATTACAATAGCCGTTAATCAGACCAGTTAAAAGTCTAACATCCGTTTCTACTGTACCTCAGAAGATCCCCAACTATTTCTATAAATGATATCGACGCATGGAATGCACGGTTCTGTCCCATGATGCTCCTCTAGCCTGGGGAGTTTTAGGTAGTAGAAAATTTAGAAATTGCCCCACCAAAAATAAAATCATAATTTGAAGCTTGCAAAATGCAATAAAAAATTACATCTACGTTTGTTCCCAGTTACATTTTAAGAGAAAAAAATAATTGAATTATCGACACTTGCCATTCTTGCTATTTCTCTTTTCAGTATTTTCATAAACCTTAAGGGCTAGAATTCTTGCTGTAATTATTATCCTTAATTTTCCTTTAATAATCTTTAAAACTTCACAATTTTACAAAAATAATCAACACGCCTCAGTTAGGTTCGAAGTGTGAAGTGTACAAAAACGCGTGGCTGTCATTGTATTATAAACGCCACAAAGTGGCGCTACAACAAAAACGCATAACGCTTATTATATCCTGAGCTTAACTCACCATAAGCTAAGATGTCTGGTGTACTCCAAGGGCCCAGAACCAGGGAACCCACTAAAACTTCATAAAATTCACGGAGTCTAATCTCGATTTCCATAGATATTTTACAAAAACTGCACGCAAATCAATGACAAACGAGTTCAATGGAACTACATTTAACGCGATGTGAATGTATATGTAGCTCATATCCGTGTAATTTGTCAGATTGACATTTTCTGAAAAAAAAAAACAACGCCGAGCGAAGTATGGCACATTATAATTACAAGCGTAGAAAATGAAAATTTTTAACAGGATTTTCCATTATATTTTATTAATTAAATGAGTTATTACAACTTTATCTTGCTTTAAAATTAATTTCACTTGACATTTGTTTTGATAGATAGATGTGTGCGTTTTTCGGTGTAACACCACCGATTTTTCGAGTATAGCATACCCCCTGCCCTAATATGTAGGACGACTTCAGGGGTTACCACTACAATCATTATTCTTTTATTCTATCGGTGAAATTGCATGTACTTCAGCGCGTAAAAATGCACTGAATCACTACGGAAAGTTCTGTGCATGAAATGAAACAAAACGAAAATCGAGATATATTCCCTCTCGCTCATTATTTTAGCATCTTTTCAGGGTTGATTCAGTACTCCCAGCAGCGGTTTAGTTCAGTATTCATAGAGAGATAAAGTATATTGATAGAGTTGTCTCATTCTAATTAGTTTACATCTTTTCAGGGCTTGTAAAGTAGTTTTGAAGGACATTGCATGAAGAAATTCAGAATTAATTTCCAATTAAATCCATTGGAAGTGTGTCTGAGTTACACATATTTCACATATCAGTAATAAATTGGTAAGAATTGAGAAACAGATTTTTAATTATAATAAAAAAAGTTTTACAATTACAGACAACCTATCATTTTAAAGGTTCATCAAAGTAATTGACAAGACTTATATATATATATATTTTATAGCCATTGATTCAATTAAAAGGCTATAACTGGAGACGTACTGCCGTTAAAAGGATTCATAACTTACTAAATTTAATGAAAAGAAAAGATATTTTCTTATTTTGGGTAAAATTTATCTCCTGAATTATGCTTGAATGGTGTGATTCTCTTCATAAGTTCAAAACTACTGAAATATGCCCGAATATTGTGGTTCTCTTCACTACTTCAAAACTATTGAAATATGCCCGAATATTGTGGTTCTATTCGCTACTTCAAAACTACTGAAATATGCCTGAATATTCTGCTTCTCTTCATTGGTTTAGAAGTACCGAATAAATCCTCCAAAGACTACAGCATAAAAGTAATGAAAAACTGATGCTTCCGTCCTGAAAGTGCGGGTTTTTCAGTTTTGGTAGCGCTACCTGTCCTGCTCTTACATACACAAATAAATCACTAAAAAACGCGACAGTGGTTATATGTGTTAGTGTTTACCCCTGAATTTTTTCCCGACTGCCTATCCTTTTTCACTGGAGCTGGAAGGCTTCGGTTCAGGCCTCCCGAAGTACAATTTAAGTACTTTTGTGCTATCAGGGTGATAGCACGACTTCAGGGGTTACCACTACAGTCATAATTCTTTTATTTTATCGGTGAAACTGCATATACTTCAGCCCGTAAAAATGTACTGAAACACTACGGAGAGCTACACGCATAAAATGAAACAAAACGCAACTCCCGATATGTTCCGTCTCCCACATTATTGCATCTTCTTTTCAGGGCTGATTCAGTATTCACAGAAGCGGTTTAGTTCAGTATTCATAGAAAGATAAAAGTATATTGATAGATTTGTCCCATTCTAATTGGTTTACATCTCTTCAGGGCTTTTAAAGTAGCCTTGAAGTACATTACGTTAACAAATTCAGAATTCGTTTCCAGTTAAATCCATTGCAAGTGCGTCTGACTGAAGCGCATTTCACATATAAGTAATAAATTGGTAAGAATTGAGAAACATATTTTTAATTATAATAAAAAAAAGTTTTATAATTACAGACAATCTATCGTTTTAGAGGTTCACCAGAGTCAATTGACAAGCCATTGACGCAGTGAAAAGACTATAACTGGAGATGTACTGCTGTGAAAAGGGCTCTTAACTTACTAAATTTAATTAGTAAAGTATTATATATATTAAATATATTTAAAGAAAATAGATTTTTTTATTTTGGAAATGGTGTGATTCGCTTCATTAGTTCAAAACTACTGAAATACGCTTGAATATTGTGGTTCTCTTCACTACTTCAAAACTACTGAAATATGCCCGAATATTGTGGTTCTCTTCACTACTTCAAAACTACTGAAATATGCCCGAATATTGTGGTTCTCTTCACTACTTCAAAACTACTGAAATATGCCCGAATATTGTGGTTCTCTTCACTACTTCAAAACTACTGAAATATGCCCGAATATTGTGGTTCTCTTCACTACTTTAAAACTACTGAAATATGCCCGAATATTGTGGTTCTCTTCACTACTTCAAAACTACTGAAATATGCCTGAGTATTGTGAATCTCTTCACTGGTACCAAACTATTGAAAAATACCTCAATATTGGCTTAGAAGTACCGAATACATCCCCCAGAGACTACAGCATAAAAGTAATGAAAAACTGATGCTTCCCTCCTGAAAGTGCGGGGTTTTCAGTTTTGGTGGCGCTACCTGTCCTGCTCTTACATACGCAAATAAATCATTTAAAAACGCGACAGTGGTTATTTGTGTTAGTGTTTACCCCTGAATTTTTTCCCGACTGCCTATTATTTTTCACTAGAGCTGGAAGGCTTCGGTTCAGGCCACCTGAAGTACATTTTCAGTACTTCTGTGTTATCAGGGCCAGAGTCATTTTTTCTCGCAGTTCAGGTCAATGGAACAATTTAAATGTAGCACTGCATGAAAAGTGTAACACTTCTGCTAGAAAACGTTATCAATGGAAATCGGTATAACCAAATTATTTCAGTTTCTAAAACAAAGCCTTAAGACTAATGCTAGAGCGACAAATGTTGTGGGAAAACCGAAACAGGAAACGGTTATTTGGTAATATGCAAATCGTAGATGTGGATTAGTTTCTTAATTAGTAACGTTAAGAAAGTTCCTAGTCAGCCTTCTCCCATTTATTGAAATGTTAAATAGAAATTAATGTAGGCTTATGTTAAAGCAAACTAGATCCTCCTATAGTTTTATCTAAGCCTGTCATAATGTCCAATTAAATTGTGCAACGTTAAAACTAAAAATCCATATAATCAAGTTATCACAGGCGTAAAAGTAACGTTCAGGCAGACTTTAATATCCCCAAAAGCCACTTAAGTCAAATTTATGCGATGGATAGTGTATTCAATGCCTACATATCTATCGATATCGCGCCTAATACCCATAAAAAATTTCCGAAGATACTCTCTCAAAATTGTTTGACCCTTAGTGACCTCTAGTGACCAAGAACTTGATAAGTTACTTTCACCGCCTACTTTTTTTTTTTTTTTTTTTTTTTTGTTATATAATTCGCAACAAAAACTCTTCCAGTTCATTTTTCTAATCGAAGAATTGTGCAAAATGCCTCTAAGTCACCTAACAGCAGTTCCAAAGGTTTACAAAAGAGTCAACAGCCTGCTTACGAATGGAGATATGAACATTTGCAAAAACCAGAAGCATACAGAAGGAGGCTGGCTGCTTCACTGTCACAAGAGAAGACACAACAGTGAATTTTACAGGTGAATCTGCGAGGTCAAGAAACTCACTCGTCGCATTTTTTTTCATTTCGTGATTCTTATTCGAAAACATAAGAAACAATGAAAAATTCACCAGCGACTTCACTATGATTAAGGAGAGAAATCAGCTATGTAGTGATGTTGAGACAGGTCTGAAACTGGCTAAGTCTAACTAATTTACCTCCGGTTGTCAGTCAAGGCTGCTTGCTGAATTGCGCGGTGAAGAAAGCTGCTGGGGCACCGTAAAGAGCATGCGTGCCAATTTACATTGCTTTGCACGCAGAATATCAAAGTGAAGCTGTAATGATGATGGATCTCTTGAGCATATTTTGAATAAACTGCAGCAGGCTGTGGTAATGGTAAATTTATGGGTTTTAATGTTGTTGTGAAGCTTTATATGGTAAACCTCAGTAGCTGAAGTATGTTTTTGTTTTTTTTTTTTTTGTTCTTATGTTATGGCTACAGAATAAAATTTCTGATAAGACTCGTCAAAGTGCAATCATAAATCGATTCATTAGCTTATGTTTGAATTTACTTGTTTTATTCAAGGGGGAAAGTTGTGCGATAGAAGGAAGATAATTTGAGCATAACTCTACAAATGTTTTTTGAGTATTTTGCTATGCAACTCGCTACTTTTTCTTTCAAATACTTTGTTTTGTTGCTATATGTTTATAGGATGAGCACCTACCTGCAATTTTTAAGATGTATCCTATAAAATGACTTTTTCGAATTTGATTCTTTTTGATACCTTATCTAGATCTCTTCTCCCTTTAAGACGAAAGAAATTAGCTGTAAATCGCCACTTTACCTCAATATTGAATCAAATATTCAATTTCAGTCGGTTGACCTCTTAGTAAATCAAACCACTGTTTAATCACGGCTCAATTTACCACCTCCTACCTGTGCTGCTTTACTTCACCCCCGACAACTACACTTCTCTGGCACCATGAAGATGCTGATTGGGAAAGTCTCAATCAGGGAGATTGATTGGTCAGTCTGTTTTGCTTCGAGGGATGTTGATAAACGCACTCTGGAACTTAGTAATATAAGTACTAATGGTACCCATTCACTTACAGTCCGCCTGCAGGCCGTGAACTGAAGATCAGAGGTCTGCTAACTGATTTCCACCATACACTTATAGGCCGCCTGCATATCTAGGCCTGAAGTCCAACGAAATTGATAAGTAACTGGATAGTGTGTGTTGCTGTATCGTCGTCCGCGGCCGTTGTCTGGAGGTTTTGTTTTCGAAAAAATTTTTTGTTACAATCCAGCATAAAAAAAATTTTTTTTAAAATTGCCAAAAAGGAGGATTTTATTACCGGCTTTATTAATATTTCGTAATAATAAGGCGTTATGACAAATCAAATCAAAATCCAATAATCCTTTCTCAAATCATTATAAATGCATTGACATGTCTCCGGTAGAATGGTTCCCAAAGCTTGCGTCGTCGTCGAGAATTTTAAATCTTCGAAACTACGTCCAGTGCCTAGAAATTTCAAGGTTGCGATAAGTCTCTCTTCTGCGGTTAATCTTAATCTGGTTTTCATTTTTATATCCTGGTTGAAATCATAGGGTGTTCTACAATTTGTCATTCCGTTTGCAACGCGTACAGATAATTCTGCTAGAATAAAATGAATTGAACATCCACCCATAATATGAAAAGTAATTTTGATTTTTGCATGTCCGTCCGTCTGTACATCTGTACACACAATAACTCCAGAATGCGTGTACTTAGAAAGTTGAAACTTTGCACACTGGCTTTAAAAAAAGTACGAAAATGGAACAAATAGGGTATCTCCTATGAGGGGTTGCCATACAAAAAATTCGTTTTTCACTATATTTTTGGTCACTTCCTAATAACGCGTCAACGTAGATAACTGAAAGTTAATAAACGGCTTTTTTATAAAAATAGTAAATATAGTTGCAACAAGTAAAAAAGCTATAACTGATCTAAGACCAATTCTTATGATACCCTAGATGAATGCCCGTATTAAATTTCGTATGGTCACCGATCTATGCGAGTTTGATTTTTGAAGTTGTTTTTCGTATATATTTCTAGAACGGTTTGTCGGACAGAAAAAATGATTATAACCAATTTTATAGGATTTCGTATTCTGAAGAAGTTTTTAGTACAATCAAAATGTCTTGGACTGATGGTTTTCACAGTATACGGAAAAAACTTAAATTTTTATATGGCAACACCAAGAAAGAGGTTCTCCATTTAGTCCATTTTTGAAATTTTATTTGCTAGTACAATGAAAACACCACGTACCAAATTTCAGCTCTCTATATTGATGCGTTTTCAGGCAGTGTCCAAATATATAGTGAAAAACGAAAGTTTTGTATGGCAACCCAACGAAGGAGGTGCCCGATTTGTCTCATTTTCGAACATAATTTGACTTTTTTTTTTAAAGTCCGTGAACAAAATTTCAGCTCTCTAAGTATACGCGCTCTCGAGTTATCGTGCGCACAGACGGACAGACGGACAGACAAACGGACAATCGGACGGACATGCAAAATTCAAAATAACTTTTAATATTATGCGTGGGTGTCCAATCCATTTTGCTCTACCATCATTATTTCGAGGTGTTACAAACGGAAAGACAAACTTAGTATACCCCTATAGATTTCATCTAGGGTATAAAAATGGGCAACCTCTTCTTAGTGTTGCCATATAAAAATTTAGGGGTTTTACGTATACTGTGAACACGGTCAATCCTAGACAGTTTTGTAATACTGAAAACTTCTTCATAATACGAAATCCTATAAAATTGGTTATAATAATTTTTACTGTCCGATTAACCGTTCTAGAAATATATCCGAAAAAACATTTCAAAAATCAAACCTGCACAGATGGGTGACCGCCCATACGAAATTATATACGGGGCGGGAATTTATCTAGTGTATTACTTGTAATTGGTCTTAAACCAACTCAAGCCTTTTTACTTGTTTTTAATATAAGGTTTTACCAACTTCAGTAAAATTTGAAAGCACCGGTCATCCATACGAGCATAATTCTTTAAATCATCTGTGTTACTGCTTCTTAACCTTTTCTTTTGCGTATATTTCTTGCATTCCAGCAGCCAATTTTTCACCTTAAATCTTTTTTTAATTTTTGTCGGTTTTTTGTTTAATAAAAAACAATACAATTTACAAAAAGCACTACTTTTTCATTGCAACAGCTTTTTTATCGCATTGAAATATGAAGTTGGACTGTTGGCCGAACTGGTAGTGTATGGCGAAATTATAGTTTTCCTGCAGGTATGAACTGTCAGTTAAACTGAATAATGTGTGGCCTACATTAGTTCTCATCTTCAGTCCACATCTAACAGTCAATGGCCCGCAGGCGGACTGTAAGTGAATGCGTAACATAAGTCTTGAAATGCATGAATACTTTCCGTATTCCAACAGCAAACTTAAGCAACACTAAAATCACTCTTAGTTTAATGATAAATGTAACCAAGCTATAATAGCTGTGGAGTCTGCTTTTCGCGCTAATCAATTACATCCATGTTCAGAGCTGAAAAAAGTGCAGAGAACTGCACGGAGCCTGCAAGTGCACTATTCTAAGAGAAACTTTTTTGTTTTTACCAGAGTATTAGACAAAGAAGCCGCAAAAAGGTAGCAGAGGTTTCTGGTCTCTTGTCAAAATCACCAGTTCCTCTATACCTTCACTATTTAACAACGGTAAAATGATTGTTAACTCCCTGAATAAGGCTAAAATTTGGCTGCTCGATTCCTTTTAAATTCTCGTCTTCTTCCCACTTCATAAATATCTATTTTGCATCTCCCGTGTGAGTGTGTACATAGAGCCAATACACATCCGTACGAGAGACGTGTTCAATGTCCTTAAGATGATTGAAGTCTCCAAGCTAAAGGGCCTAATGGTTTCCCACTCCTATTCATTAAATGCTGCACCTCATTCTTGGCTAAATTTCTGCGCAAACTATTTTACTTGTTTTATTCAACAGGAATCTTCCAACTGCTTGGAAACTGACCAGTTCAGCCAATTAAAAAAGAAAGGGAAATTATTGACCGATTGGAATCACTTCGATTCTGTCCAAAAGTTTTGAATCTATCATTATCTTCAAATTAATGAATTATCCAGAAACCAATCAAGTAATAAGCTTTCCCTAAAATTGCTCCAAGAGTAAAAACTTACTGATGTTTCTTACGAAAAGTTGGAATCGTAGTGTCCATAAATTTGCACAGTCCATTATCGTTGCCCTAGATACTTCAAAGGTCTTTGATCGAGTCTAGTATCCTGCCCTTTTAACGAAACTTAAAATACTTCGTCATTTCTGTCCTCTTCTATTATGGATTGAAAGTTTGTTATCCAGTCGCCAGATACGCGGGTTGTCTTAGATGGCGTTACATCTGAACCTCACTCTATAAACGCGCAGGTCTCTGTTATCTCTCCGTTTTTCTTCCTATTTTTCATGAATGATCTATTTTCCCCTTGATTTGGCTTACTCTTTTGATACTCTTGTGGCGAACTCCAGAAGAGAACGCCGCATGTTTCAAACGAGATTGCATGACTTGATCATTGAATAATGATGTTCTTAATATCCTCGTTTGGGTAAAGCGAATCTCGTCGAATTCAATGCATCTATTCTCTTTGAAACAAAATTACCACTTAACCGCTCCCATTTCATTTGATTTTCAGTAAGTTAAACTGAACTAGACCACATCATCTCTGTTGCCAAAGAAGCATCGAAATGTTTCTGCAAAGGTGTAATAAATGTTCAGCTCGTCTAATCTAACTCTTCTCTACAAGCTCTATCTCAGACCTAGAATAGAATATAATTCACACATCTGGGCCGGGGTGATCATTCAGCCTTAGGTTCATTGGATAGTGTTCAAAAGAGGGCCTTCCAACTGACTCATTGGCGATTTGACAAGCACCGCCGCAATGTTGGATGCCCTTCACTACTTTATCACTACATGCATGGCCAATATTCCAATGAAATATATAGCGTGATCCTTCGTAGATTAATTCCTGTACACAATACTTGAACTGCAAGCCGCGTACATTCTTTCACCCTTCAACATACTTTCGGCCGTATACAGTAAAATTCCGTAATGCTTTCTTAACCCGAACTTCGCGAATGTGGAAAAGTCCAGCATCTTCTATTTTTCTTCGTGCTAATAATCAGCGAAAGCTCAAGAGTTATTTACATCAGCACGTCCGCCACGTTCTGCATGTCCGCTAGTCCTTTCCCTATCCCTTACCTACCATGTTGTGCTTGGTATTATAGGGTATCCCCTTGGGGCAAAAAAACGAAAAGATTAATTCCATCTCAGATGTTATGCCAAAACGCTAAACAATTCAAGTGAATCTTAGCGAATCGTCTATCGGTTCCAAAACTGTGGTATGCTTATCACTAGTGGTACACTACAAGTACTGCAGTTATATTCAGTTGTTTGGCAAGTGAGTGTAGTTTTATATTCATCAAATTAACTAAAATTAACAAAAACTAAATTTTTTTCGTAAGTATTAAAATTCTTGATAAAACTAATTTTATTTTTAATTAAAAATTCCCATAAGGTTTAAGTATAATGCATCATTGGCTTAGAATTGCATATTTGAAGAAAAAGGTGCCTGCTGATGACAGTGGATGACAGTCAGAAAAAGAAGTTGAAGAGTCTACTGGAGATAATGTTGTCACCGACACCGACAAGAATTTAACAAAAACTTCAAAATCAAAAGCTGTAAAGCGGAAATCCTGCGAAGACTATCTTGAATTCGGATTTTTTTGGTGTGGCAATAAAAATGAATCAATCTCGCAATATGTAATATGTCATGAAAATTTATCAAACAGCTCTATGAAACCATCACTGATAAAATGACATTTTGAAGGAAAGCACGAAAATTTGAAGGGAAAGCCACTTGATTTTTTTTTAAGAAAAAGAAAATAGAATTAAATTCTAACAAAAAAAGCCTCATGTGTTTTACAACAACAAATGCTAAAGCAACAGAAGCATCAAATTTGGTTAGTCGTCGAATCGCTAAAACAGCAAAACCGCATACAATTGGTGAAACACTATTACCTACTTCCTGCAGCCAAGGATATGGTTGAAAAATCAAATACTATATCTTTGTCAAATAATACTGTCTCAAAAAGAATTGATGAAACTGCATCAAATGTATAAAAGAAAAACTAATTAAAGATATTAAAAAGAGCAAAGCTTTTGCCATTCAGTTTGATAAAAGCACAGATCTGACAGATTTTCCACAATTACTGACATACGTTCGATATGAAAAGTATCAATTTATTGATGAAGAGTTTTTATTCTGTGAACCACTTCCAAATAATACAACTGCAGTGAAAATATTCAAAAAACTTAATGAGTTTTTCTCAAAAAATAATATTGATTGGAAACACTGGTGTACATGGAGGAGTTGTTGCAAAAGTAAAAGCCGTCTCACCGGATGTAAAGTTCATACATTGTAATATTCATGGGGAAGCATTAGATACCAAAGCAATGCCAAAAGAACTTAAAACAGTACACTTTTAGAGCAATCTATAAAAGTGGTAAATTTTATAAAATCCAAAGCTTTAAACTCACGGTTATTTTAAATTTTATGCAATGAGATGGTTAGGGAGCACCACAAACTTCTTTTCCATACAGAACTAAGGTGGCTGTTCAGAGGAAAAGTGTTAATTCGTTTGTATGAATTACGTTCAGAAGCTTCAATTCTTTTTAACAGAGCATAAATTTAACTTTGCAGACTTTTTTACTGAGGAGTTTTGGTTAGTACGATTGGGATATTTAGCAGATATTTTTGGACGATTAAATGAATTGCAGATTCAGACTGTAGATGGCATCTGTCAGTCCAAATCTGTTTTCGTCCACCCACTACAATCAGATCAGATCGTAAGTTTGAAATTTGACAGATAGAAAACTTAAGATAAACTGACAATTAAGCACACACCTACAGTTGAGTCTTCAGTCCATATCGTAATTAGTCTGTTCACGATTCCCATGCAATTCGGTTGAATTTTTAAAATGATTTTATCAAAGAAGAAAATTTCTGCTCTGATATTAATAATTTTTTTATCAGAAGTACCAGTCAAGAGTAACAAAGTTTCTGGGTGAAATATTGGTTGCTTCACAAAGCATTTCACATATGAGGTTATGAAATTTTTTCCTATCAGAATTAGTAGTAGCTTTATAACGTTCTATTTATTCCTGATAAAGATTTTTTTTCTTTTTTTTTGTCATATTTTACTTTCCATGTTTCCTGTATACTTTAGAAGTTATTGAATGTTGTACTTCTATCTATGTTGGGTATGATGAGAAACTACAATTATCTGACGAAAATAACAAACTAATCTGAAGATAATGATTGACGATGAAATTGTACACTTTGTATACAGTTTACAAATTTGCAGTCCTGTTATCTGACGATGAACTGCATGTGTGTGATGTATTTATCTACAGATCTACAGTCTGCAGTCCATAAACTGCCGATCTGGTTGACAATCTAATCGTACAAATTGTCAACATACACACGCAGATTACCTAGACTGTAGATCAAATCGTACGATTTGAACTGTTAATGGGTGGAGGAATTCAAATATGTCTACAGTTCGGATCTGTAGATAATCGGTAAGTGAATGGGAGGCTTAAGTCTACAAGGTACAAATGTTAATGGCTTTACCGTAACTGACAAAATTAATGCAAAAGTACTTCAATAACAATTCACTATTAACGATATACAGAAGAAGAAAAAAGTATGCTAACTTTGGATGAATTTTTAAAGGAAAATGAATTAATATTACAAAAAGATCTGATGAAAGACATTGAAGAAGATTGTATTGGACTGGTAAACAGTTGATATGTGAAAACCGCCCGCTAGGTACTACGTATGTTGAAATACAGTAGCTGTTTTGGTATGTCTGTGCACTTTAGCCCGTTGCCAGTGAATGCACATCTTCACCAGACGAGAGCAGTCCTGTCGTAAAGATGGCCAAACAAGTCTCTCAGCGATCAGCTTGGTCGTAGCTCTAGCTCTTGTTCCGGGATACGACAATCCGTGGAGTTTGTGGAAAATCTCGTTTCGGCATGTTTTGCGTACAACTGGTCGAATACGACTCCGGGACGTGTCGCAATAAATAGTTTCTTCCATCTCTGGTAATTTCAACTCCTTAATTACAAAGGACAATTTTTGCGGATTCTTCAAGAGTTCTTGAAAGCAGGAATCTTTTTTTTTTTTTTGTTCCATTGCTAACCTCTTAAAGTTGATTGCAGTTGCGTTGGACGAAATAACATCCACTCTGGACAGAGTATCGGCCTGTGTTCTCACGGCCAGCGATGTAAGGGATGTGTCAGTAGTAAACTGACCTATGAAGTTCAGATGTCGAGTTTGCCGGGGAGAAGTTTTATCTGCGTTTTGTTGGACGGCAAATGTTAATGGCTTATGATCCGTTAGTACGTGAAAAACTCTTCCTTTCAACTGATTTCGGAAGTACTTTATGGCTTTGTACATTGCACACAATTCTCTGTCGTAGGTACTGTACCTTTGTTCAGCAGGAGTAAATCGTTTCGAATAGATGGCGAGCGGTGTTGTCCTTCCATTGATTGGCTGATTCAGAGCAGCACCCGCTGCCTTATCAGATGCGACCACAAATAAACGCTACTGTAGTGTCTTGAGTCCAGTTCAATGGAGTCGTATCGTTTCTTTTGTTGGTAGTAATCAGAGAGCGAAGTATCATCTGGTTATTGCCATCGCGTGAAAAATCGCTGGTAAAATGAAATCATAGCTAGAAATCGCTTCAGTTCCTTCGCCGTCTTGGGACGTTCAAAGTTCTGAATAGCTAAAACTTTTTCGGGAAACAGTTGAATGCCGGAATCGCTGATTTTGTGACCTAGGAAACTAATTTCCTCCTTACCGAATCGACACTTCGATGCCTTAATAGTGAGACCATGCTGGCGTAAAACTTGCATAATCGTTTGTACATGTTTGCGATGTTGTTCGATGTTCTCCGAAGCTATGAAGACGTCATCCATATAAAAGAAAACGAGGTCGTGTCCTCGAAGAATCTCGTGCATGAAGCACTGTAGCGTTTGGCCGGCGTTGCATAACCCAAATGTCATATGCCGGAACTCAAAAAGTCCGAAGGACGTGCTAATAGCGGTGTTTGGAACGTCCGATGATTCGATAGGTATCTGATGATAAGCACGTTGTAAGTCCAGCTTGGAGAAAATTTTCTTACCATGGCAAATGTGAGTCAAGTCCTGAATGAATGGAATGTGATATCGGTGCGGCATCGTAATAGCGTTGAGGCGTCGATAATCACCACATGGGCGCCATCCACCATACGACTTGTGTACCATGTGCAAGGGGCTTGCCCAATTGCTCTTGGAAGATTGACAAATCCCATGCTGTAATAAAAATTCAAATTCTGCCCGAGTTACCTTTAGCCTGTGGGGAGGTAGCGGACGTGTGCGCGCAAACACAGGAGGTTCTTTAGTTGCGATGTGATGAGTAACCTTGGTAATAAAAGGTGACATGTAAGTTGGCAAAATTGTTACATCCGCAAATTCCTTCAAAATGTCAGCGAATGGACTATTTACGCATCAATTGTCGAAATTGTTTAATGTCAAATCTTTTTGAAAGAGATAGGAATATTAATATTAGTTATACTGTCAACTAATTTACTCCTTTCACGTCGACTAGGTATCCAAATCTGCTGAAGAGATCTGCACCTAAGATTGCATGTTATGTTTTTGCAATAACAAAACTCCACTGATACGGACGTCTCCACCCAAGATTCAAGGTCCAACGTCGTTCACCAAATGTAGGGATCAAACTGCCATTAGCTGCATATAAACATAATTTCGCTGGTGCATTCAGCACTTCCTTGGTTGAAGGAGGAACAATCGGAACGTCAACACCAGTGTCAATTAAGAATTCATGTTGGGAGTTCTTGTCTCGTATAAAAAGGCGATGACTAGATAGACTGTTGAAGCTCGCCTCATCTACCGAACAGTCCTCTAGTTTCCCCCTTGATTTTTGTTTTGAAAATTCAAGGGTGGTCTACAATTTCTTGGCACAACTCCGAACTGACGATGATAATGACAGGTGAGTGGCCCAGGATCTTTACGGATATTGGAGCTAGATTTGGTGTCAAGGCAATTGCAATTGCGTAGGATGCTTGTCACCTAATGAGACTTCGTTCAAAAGTCGGGTGATTCTTTTCTCCGCCGAATCAGAATACCGTCTAATTAAGATCTCCTTTATATTTGCATATTTATAAACAGGAGGAGGATTAAGTACGGCATCACGAATCTGGGCTAACACCTTGCTGTCAATCACGCCTAGAACGTGGTTATATTTTGTGCCATCTTGGGTAATGCCGCAGGTTAAAAATTGTGCTTCAATCTGCGCAAACCAAATATCCGGCGAATCGACCCAAAATGGTGGCGGGCGTGAGAAATTTTTGCAATTTCTGCGGCAGATTCAATTTGTCGCTCTCCATTTGGTTGGGTACTTAAATTTTCTCGTTGGTTCTCGTCGTTGCCTTCCATATTTTCCAGTATAATTTGTAACGTCCAGATAGAAGTCGAAACCGTAATTTCCCAGGAAGGAGAAAAAAACTTTCTTTGGAACCGCCCGCACAATAATTTTCGTTCTCGGATAAGTTTAATTTAACCCGATCACGTCGGTGTCACCACTTTGTGAGGCTATAAAGGTTGTACGACACGTCGAAAGAGAGCGCAAAGAAATTACAACTGTAACTAATAAAAACTTTATTATTCTAAATCAAATTAATACATCGATGCCTACCATGTTCGATGATACAATTGTTTTTTCTTGACGTTTATCTTGCGGCAACTTGGATATAAAGATTTGTGAACAATTTCTCAATTGTCCAGTGTTCAGCCGCCACACAGTTTTCGCTAATATTTTCCGGAAAATTTGGAAAACGAAGGTTGGATTCGTGATCCATTTTCTGTTTCTGATAAAAGATGCGTTTTCAGTGGTAGAAAGAGATCAGTTAGCGGAAATTTCTTGTAATGATGATTTAAAAATTGCATTTAAACAGCAAAACTTAAGTGGTTTTTGCTTCCAATGACGATCTGAAATATTTGTTACCATTTGTTTCATCATAGTTATGTGAAGTAGGATTTTCAGCTACGTTGAGTATTAAAAATAAATACAGAACACGTTTAAACCTTGAGCCCAATTTACGTTTAAACTTAACTAAAATTTAACCTAATATTATATATGTAATGTTCAACAAGCAACTTCATCCTTCACATTAATTACTACATACAGTATTTTCTCTATATTTTTTTATTTATAATAGGAAAATAAAAATAATAGTAAAAAAATTTAGCTTATTATTTAAAAAAAGTATTAATGTTTTTATATTGTGATACGTATATTCAAGAAAAGTATATTGATGGTACAATAAAGAAAAAAAGTTTGGGAATCGCTGGTCTTTTGTAACATTCTGGTGACTTACCCTTTGAAAAATGATCTCTTAAATGGTATACAGATGGATCCAAAATCAAAAACAGACCAGACGACGTCATGTATGGACCGAATTATTGACCTTCTCAAGTACTCGGGGTCAGGCAGGCACTTGCGCAATCATCCATAATAACATGAGTGGAGCAAAAACATATATCGTCGATGATACTGCATAACCGCGGACTACTAATGTCACTACCGCGTAAGTTAAATTCAAATTCTAAATTTCAACAGACACTAAACTTTTTTTTTTGTATTAAATGACAAAATTATTGCTACTGAACTCTAGAATTGGACGACAAGCATTATGTTTTTGAATATCAGGCATAAAATTGATAAATCAAGTTGTAGTTTCTTAGCTACGTTATTTCAAAATTGGATTTTTCTACTCCATTCAGATACGCAATTATGATATTGCTAGTCTCGCGGTTATGTAGTATCACCGACGATATGATATAAGACCGTTGAACCAGCACTCGAATGGTTAGATTCATATACCTTTAAATCTAAGCCCATCTGGGACTGTTTTATGGACTTGAAGCAACTAGGCAAAGTAAATAAGCACATGCTGATTTAGAGATTTAGAGATTGCCAGCTACCTTGCAATGGAAGAAGACAGAACTTTATTTCTCGGCCCTAATTTCGGCCAACGAAAGAGCCACCTTTTGGCACAAGTTAGATTTTGGGAGGATAAAATTAAATTCATACACTGGAATAATATCGCAGGGTTGAGACACGCGAAGAAATTCATTACGTATTCGAAACAAAGCAAAGAAATATTTCTCACATTCAAAAGAAAATCTCTATTTGTGGGCATTGCCAGCTTGGATATCATCTTCAAAAGACAGATAAGGTCGATAGCAAGACATGTCGCTTTTATGAAATCGCTTAAGTTGAAAACCTACTACAGCAAAACTCAATCTTACGTAATTTTGAAGAAGCAGTTGCAACTCAAAAATAATTTCTAAAAACTAACACTTCACAAGAAAATATGAAAATTCAAGAGCGGTATCAACAGAATTCAATATTATCAATGAAGATGAAGTAGCACTGTACTTTACCTAATAAAAATCTAAAATTTTCCTATTAGTCAACATTTATTTTGAAAAGCCATTAGACATTGCCAGATAATTAAATCCTTGATCTTTGAAGAATTTGAACTTAAATAATCTTTCTGATTTACTAACAGCGACCAAGAAAGTGTGGATGAGGATATTTATTGATAGAAGAGTGACTTTTGGATTTTTGAATAGCAGAATAAAGAAAAACATCAACAAATCTGTATCCTTTGTTTCTACTTTTAAAGCCTAACACGTTCTGGAAACTCTCCGAAATCTTACAATTAATATTCTGAATATACATAGTTCTCGTGTAAAATACGGACTTGCATTTATTAATAAAATAAACACAAATTGTAATACTCCGCAAATGTTTGAAACAAAAAAAAAACGTGATTTTACTAATTCATAAATTTTGAATTATTTTGGAAATGTCTTCTTGTTATGCATTTGCTTTAGCATACAACTGAAATTTTTATTTTGTTGTATTTTATTTTTGCAGATAAATATATTTTATATTAATGGAATCATAAGCAAATCAATCATTTGAAAATTCATCACCAAACTTAACCTGCTTGAAACGACCACTGATAATTAATTTTGTAATTTTTTTGCTAATTTCTGAAGTAAAAGGCTATGATCAATACTATCAAAGAACTTCGAGAAGTCCTAGAGAACTAAAATGCCAAAATCATTATCATTCATGTCATCCCTTACTGATGTCAGTAGTAACCTTAATACTGCAGTTTCATAACTGTGAAATGCACGTAATCCTGTTGTGAATAAACAGATTACCTTGTTTTGAAAAAGCGGGAGTTTGTGATTTAAAGAAATATGTTCCTAAAATTAAGAAATTTCTTTACGAAAAAGGAAATTTTCTTTATTACAAAGAAAAAATGAATATTTTATTTTAAGGACGTATTTTCATTGTTTGGGATATGCAAATTTTTCTGAGTGAATGTCTCATTGGTTTAGATTAATAATAGATTCATTCTTTTTCTGTCCTGTGTAAGGATCAAATCTCTCTACAGTTGTCGCTTTTCTTAACGGAAATGTGCTATAAATACAACAATTTAGTTCCGTTTTTCAACATAACTACCGTTTAAGTAAAATACACCAATTTAATGCGTTCTGCATATATAATTCTTATTTTTGAAAAAGCTCAGTGATTCGTAAATCGTCCATTAACCCAAACAGTTATCGCAGGTAAAATCAATTTACTCCATATATAAAATGCAAAAATCACGACGGCAAAGGTACGTTCCTATTTACCCACTAGACAGAATAACGCTGTCACGCAACGCTTCCCTAATAATAGTCTGTCATCGTACGTTTATCCCAAAAAATCCAGACAAACGAAATCGATTTGTCCTTTACGTAAGACGTGTGAACGACCTCTTTATCCTTTAAGCCCAAAAACGACCGAAATAACTAGAGAAAAGCAAAGGAGAGGGACCAGAAGTACCCAAATTTGCCCGGTCAACCACTTCTTGACAGTTCCTTTCCCGACAACGTCTTTTCATCCATCTCCATGTCTGCTCTTCCCAATTCCATTCCGAATACCACAACCACCTCCCCAACCCCACCACCCACAATTCGCCATGAACGACGACGTCGGTCGGCCCGACGCTTCTTGCTGTTATTTTGTGTATGCTTTCTGTCATAACGACAGTCTGGTGCGTTGCCTACCTCAGCACGTTTCTACGACGAAGCGTAAACACAAGAAATGTCTCAGCATAACAATATCAGCCATGCTATGGCCTCCGCCACCCCCTCCATTTTAAACCCTTATTCGAGGGATGTATGCAGCAAAGTGCCAGCCTCGGCAGCTCTGCCAACACACCGGTATGCTATTATGCTCGTTCTCCTTACACATTTTTCTAATAAGCTTACGGAGTGCGGGAGTATGCGTAAGGTTGGTGCGAGTTGCGTTTTTTTATGGTGTTAGTTTCATACGGTGCGGTAAAGAGATTACGATGGGTCGAGTATGGAGTAGGTGGGTGGATGTAGGATTACTCACCACCTCCCATCTTCACCCACACACGCACGCCTTTTCAGACGAAACATATCGATCGGCAAAAATTCGTTCCTAGACCTACCTCAACATCCTTTGGGAATTTCGTTGCGCCCTCCAGGCAATAGTGTTCTTCCTTCTTTTCTTTTTCTAGTCTTTGACTTTCGAAGGTTTTATTTTTGGCCTTCTCGTCGATGTCGACGGTCTCTCGGTTCTCGTTTCTTGTTGCTCCATTTCGGCAGGGCGCCTATACGTATTCAGTTGCGGGGGCGGAAGAGCTTAACTACTGGGCTTTTCTGAGTATTGTCAATGCGGTCTCAGTTGTCTGATTGCAAAAAGAAATCCCAATGTGCCCACAACTCTCAACTCTCCAACTCCATCGATAGAATTTTTCCTAGTCTCAGAATCGTATAAAGGAATGGGGAGTAGGTATGGGTTTAACTTTTGTTGACTGGAGGAGGAATTGGGAGGCATTCATAGCCATCAAAATAAAATGACACAGGAAAAATGGAAAATTTGACAGCGCGGCAGCTTTATTTCGTTTTGTTGTTCTTGTTCCTGTCCATGCATAGACTTTCGGTTCCATTTAGGATGAAGAAAAGGTCCTTGCCCTGTCCGGTCGCTTGTAGGTTTCTTTATTTTTTTCCTCTCGTCAAGTACCTAACTATGAAGGCTTTTTGTGTGTTACTCCCTCGTCTGTTTTTTTTTGTTTTTTCTGTGTTTTTTTTCTATTTGTTTTTTTTTTTTCTTTTATAGTATACACGATGAGACCAGAATTTCACCGCCTCGCACACTTTCACCCAGTTGAAAAAGCTTTTGCCAGGATATGTCGCCCGTCTTTACGTTGAATTTTATCTTGTAGACGTTAGCATTTGTGTGCGTTCCTATCATCAGATTTCGTACTCACGCAATCCTCGAGCATTGAACTTAAGTTAGTTCACCCAAGATGAACGACCGACCCAACAAAATGTTTTGACTGCAAAAGGACCGTCAGGGGATGGGGATGGAAGCTCTGGTGAAATTCTCTTCGTGTTCTAAAGTGAGTGGCGTCTAGGGATTTCCTTGAGCGTAATGCTTTTTTTTTCGATGAAAGATTGGCTAGCTCTGACTTTCAGCTAATTAGATTGGCATGACAGGAACAACGCCGACGGCATGGCAGATGAAGCCTGGTGGGGTCTATGGTCGGTTTATGTATCCCATGAGGTACCTATAGAAATGTCTCGATGTTTTCTGTGCCTGGTGGGGCATAGGTACACGTACCTACCTACATACATACAGAAAAAAGTGTATAGTTTTGCTGTGAAAGTTGTTTCTAGAATTTTTGATGATTTGTAATGCATTTTTAATGGAAGCTCAAGAATTTTACATGGATTCGGGGTAGTTCTTACTTCGTGTTCGAGCTGTGGAATATCAGACGGAGGCGAATCAATTTCTTATATAATTCAGGTGTTACTGGATGTCAGGGAGCAAACAATCGTTGTTGGTTTGATATGTCTCTAATGCAAAGATGCTTAGTCATTAAAAAAAAAATTGAAATTATTAAATAGGCTACTCTATACCGACGCAGAGTAACAAGATATGCTTACTAGTATTTGACACTTGAGCTGTGACGTCATGGCATCACAAATTATATGTTGAATACAGAAAAATTATTAAAATATATTATTTGCTAATAGTTTTGACAAGTTCAATGGATTACATCATAGTAAATAAAAATTATAATATTTAAAAAAAAATATTATGACCCAAGAAAAGAAATACTTTCTGCAAACGATCAGGTTAGAATTACAGAAAATGTTTAACCCTTGTGTTCGAGGTAACTTTTAACTTTTAGAAATTTGCAGGTTCCATTTAACTTAACGGGATGTGCTTCGATTATATTTTAAAACTATTGTTTTAAATATGTATTTAGAAATTCTAATTTTTCAGCCCTACATTTATACTGACTGAAAATATATTAATAGAAAATCTTGATATAAAGAATAAAGAAAACAAAATTAACTTTTTAGATTTAAATTTATTAAAAATAAAGCCAAATTAAAGTATATTTATATGTAAACTGTAACCATCTACAACACAGTACAAGTACTGCATTTCGTAATAATCTCAAATAGCTCATTGCATACAGAAAAATTACAAGCACACACAATTTTCTTGTTTTGTTCTGCCGTTTAGTAGTGATATCTGTGACCTAGCACTGATTCAATTACGAATTTTGTAACAAAATATTGGCTGACTTGGGAATTTCGGGATCTAATCAGGATACATTTTAGCAGGTTTCGAGGGATATACTGCGTAAACTTGGTTCTGCCTCTGAAGGGGAAAAGCTACTCGTCCACTGTAACACAGTCCGAAGGTACATATATATAGCGAAGATAAGTTAGCGTCAGGGTGACCGCAAGTGCTACGATGGTAGCAAAATGCTACAATCATCTTGTTTGGGCTACAATGTCACTACCCTCTGGATTGTGCTACGACCCTGAAAAAATTATGCTACTGTCTAATTTTATCTTCTAATTTCACATTCGTTTTTAGCTAAGAACAATTTTCTTTGACAAGAAAAGTATGGCGATATGGCGTTGCGGCGTTGGCTTCTTGGCTGCGCTTCGTTTGGTGGGAGCGGTGAGCGTCCTTTTTCCCACTCCCTCCTAAGTTCCAGAACATAAGTGGCTTCACTTACTTCACTTCATTGTTCATTTCATAAAGTTCGTGTTTCGAGCAGGGGCGGATTTGATCACTTGGCCGCCCTAGGCCTATGGAAGATTGCCGCCCCCCTACTCCCTGTAAAACACGAAAAATTGAATGATCTATATCCAGTGAAGGGACCCCAGGCTAGAATTAGCGGAGTAGGGCCTCATAAATCGGAGTAGATTTGAAAAAAATGGAGTAGAATTAAAAATAACACTTTCCAACGAATTATTTTATTTAAAAAAACGAAAAAATATAAAAATTTAATGAAATACCCACAACTACAAGAAAAAATCGCCGTTCCCTAAATCTGCCGCCCTAGGCCCGGGCCTACTCGGCCTTTAGGGAAATCCGCCCCTGGTTTCGAGTCTAACACATATTACTTACATTTACAATTCACTCACCACAACTCTAATTTGATTTTCTTGAAGAGGTGTTTTAAGTGATTGTAAATTATGCAATACAAGGTAAACGTACAAGCCAAGCACTGAAAAATTCAATTTCGAAATAAAATAAGCAGAGAATTTCTGTCGAAAAATTCAAGAAAAACCCTAACCTAAGTTTTGTTGTGCTAGCCACCGGCATTCGGCAATCAAGATTATTCCTAATTTCATTGACTGGAACCTGTTTTAATTCATTGTACAGTACAATACAAGGTACAAGCGCTGAAAAATTCAATTGGAAGACATTATTATTTACCATATTCATTTATTTTATTTTAGTCTTTGTTTCATAAATAAAATAGAGTGTTTGTTTTTTTTTTAATTATTCACCGATCTGAACTTAAATTTTCAATCTGAATCGCCAAAGGTTCATATACTTTTACGAGATGTAGCAAGTGCTTTTCATATTATTTTAAAAAAATTCTTAACCGATAGTTATGTTAGCAATTCTGCTTTACACCTGATTGATCCAAGAGATAAAAATCATTTTAAGGAACCGAAACAAATTTATTTTGGAGCTGATGCCCTAACTTTATTTCAAAAATTACCAGAGAGAAAGCCTTTAAGTTTGCGAAAAATGTATAAATTATTATTATATAGAATTAACAGTACAAATCCAAAAGCGCATAAATTTTAATGATCCTGTATTGAATGCATTGAAACTTCTTGATTCAGAATACTTAAAAGATAAATCTTTCCCTGAAGTAACAACAGATTTAGCCTTTCTATCTGATCGATTTAAAAAGCTTCGAATAGAAAATATTGAGACAATATTCTCTGAAATGCGCCTTTTATTAGAATTAAATTGTCTAACTGAAACCGTATTCATAAGCACTGTAACTTTTTGGGAATATATAATTAAAATAAAAAACACTGCTGGTAATAGTATGTTTGCAAATTTGGCTGAGTTCGCCTTCGATTTATTTTCACTTCCTCACAGTAGTGCAGCTGCTGAAAGATGTGTCTCGCATTTAAACGTAATAAAAAATAAAGCAAGTAATCGTTTTCTTAATTGTAGAGCTTAGTTACACTATTTCTGAACGACTATATAATAAACCCGTAGTATACCTACATATCGTTAGTGATACTGCATAACCGTGAGACTATTAATATCACTACCGCGTAAGTTAAAGTCAACAAAAAATTTTCAGCAAACACTAAACTTCTTTTTTTTTCGATTACAATGACAAAATTATTTCTACTGAACTCTAGGATAGGACGAGAAATATCATATTTTTGGATTTTAGACATAAGATTGTAGTTTCATAGCTACATTACCATTAACTTCAAAATTGGTTACGCGGTTATGATATTGCTAGTCTCGCGGTTATGCAGTATCACCGACGATATAACATATCAGTCATCTATAGCAATACAAATGTGACCAATACAATATCATCTATGGAAACCTTGCTAGTGCTACTTTCAGAATGTTTTGCTACTGAGTGCTACGCATCTTAAGGTAGTGCTACGCCAATTTGTTACGCTAAGATATTTCCAAACGGTCACCTTGGTTAGCGTTCAACATCAACCATTAATCGGTAATAGGTGCTGACTAGCATATAGTATGTCCTGAAATCGGTTTATTGCCATAGTAGCACGAAACAGTGGATATGCATCAGATTTCCATAAATCTCAGCTATGTTCTGAGCTAGAATGGCATACGCCTGCTGTAACTAATATTCCCAGAAATCCATCAAATTCTTCAGCAGTCAGTTTACAACATTTTTTTTTTCTAGTTTTACGTCATTTTGCTCATTCCATTTAGCACAGAAACTAGTTACCTTCCCGTTTATTTCTCTTAATATTATATCACGCATTGGATCTGTAAAAATTGCACTTGAATGTATCGAAAACAGAAAGGGTCCTTGTTGATTTTACTTGTTCAGATTAGAGCTGAAAGTATTTGGATAATTTACTATCCGGATTCTCCGAGCTAATTAGGAGCCGATAAATCCGAGTGTCCGGATAATCTGGATCCTAGTATCTGGATCCCAACTATACGGATTCAGATCCAAATCTCAACTATCTGGATCTAGATAAACCAAAAACAGTTCAAAATTTCCTCCCAATTACATTGTTTCATTGTGAAAATATAAATGTCATGATATTTTCATTGTCTCAATGAAACAATGCAATTTTGAAGTTTTTTTTTCTTAGTCTAGATCCCGGTAATATGGATCCGGATAGTTCGGATTTGGATCCCGATAGCTCGGATTCGGATCTCAGGAATCGGATAGTTAGCACATCCGGGTATCTAGATATCCGCATATTAGCAATTCAGGATTCAATTTTCAGCTCTAGCCCAGATCTCTCAAACATAATATTATCCGTATCCCTATCTCTATAATCCCTGGAATGTAAACCTTGTCCATCAGAGGTACTGTCCTGATCAACATCACTTTCCTCGTCTTCTTCATCACAATCGTTGTCTTCAATCTTCGATATCTGAAAATTCTTCATCCATTTGCGGAGTATTTGTTCTGCGCACTTGAGGTGGAATCCACTTATCTCCAGAGCTGTATTCGTAATCCTCATGATCACAATTCGAATCATCTGATACTAGTCTTCGTAAGTACTCCATTTGCTCCTCGTAGGACACTCTAGAGTAAAATCAAACAAAACGTATTATTACAAATTATCAACTTTTAAGAACCTAATCTAAATTACTAGATAACGCAAATTACTTTTCAACGAATTGAATGTAAAAGAATATTCGGTACCTATTGAATGTCTCACTAGAACAATATTCATTATCCATATTAAAAAAACATTATGCATAGATACTTATCAGCACAATATAAATAAATCCACCTTTTTCTACAGCATAGAAGACCGAATTGTAAATATGCCCTGATAGACATATCATGATGAGCTCCTTATTGGCAATCAGATGAACTACTGATGAAATTTAGTAGTGTTTGAATCAAAGCCGGAGAAAAAAAATCACTTATTTACTTATTCACAGATAGTGTGCATGAGGTATTTTATCTCTTTCACTTATTTAGAAATGTATACCTTGCTTCTCTTTTGTGCATTAGATGAGCACTTCGATAAGTACATAATGAGTATTACGATGAGCTTATTAATGAGCACATCAATGAGTGTCATGATGAGTTTATAAATGAGAATCTGATTTTAATATTGATTTCATATATTGTTCCGAATTCGACGCTGCAGCATAAGGATATGGATATAACGTCTTGTTCAGCATAGGGGCAACAGTCTTTCCGCGGAAAAAAAATCAAAAAATTAATTAATAATTTAAAAATTTATATAAATAAATCACAAAAATTAAATTTTTCCTAGTAGAAATGTCATCTGACATGGTGATGACAAAAATAAATATTTATTCATTGCTGGTTTAGTATATAAGGAGCAGTTCAATGCTATCCAATTAGCTCTTCGATGAGATTTAATAAATGCTCATCAGCAGACTCATCGGGACTTAATTTTCTATATGTTTTTTCGTGAATTGCAAACACTTTGAAGCGTTTCAGTTAAATTAGTATTGGCTTACATAACCCTAGTAGAAATTGCTCACAGTTTTACCTTGTCTCCTGCTCCGCAAGGGGCAGTTATTATGTAAACCAATACTAATGTGATTGAAAAGTTTCAAGGTGTTTGCCATTCATGAAGAAACATAAAAAATTAAGTCCCGATGAGCCTTCTGATGAGCATTCATTAAATCTCATCGAAGGGCTACTAGAATATCATGAAACTGCTGCCTATATACTAAACCAGCAACAAATAAATATTTATTCTTGTCATCACCGTGTCAGATGACATTTCTAGGAAAATTTTAATTGATTTTTGTGATTTATTTATTTAAGTTTTTAAATTATTTATTTTAAATAAATTTTTTTATTTGTTTTCCCCAAAAAGACTGTCTCCCATATGCTGAACAAGATATGCCAAAATCCTTGCGCTACAGTTTCTCAGAGATTGATTTGCAACCGGAGTTTGAATTCGGAAAAATATATGAAATCAATCGTAAAATCAGATTCTCATTTATGAACTCATCATGACACTCATTGATATGCCCATTAATAAACTCATCGTGACACTCATTGATATGCTCATTAATAAGCTCATCGAAACCCTCATTGACATGCTCATTAATAAGCTCATAGTAACACTCATTTTGTACTCATCGAAGTGCTTATCTAATATTGTAAAATGCACAAAAGAGAAGCACAGCATACCTTTCTAAATAAATGAAAGAGATGCAAATCTCATGCAAACTATCTGTGAATAAGTAAATAAATTATTTTTTTCCGGTTTTGATTCAAACGCGAATAAATTTCATTAGTACGTTCATCTGATTGCTCATGAGGAGCTCATCATTGAACAACAGCAGTTCTCATTTCGTCAGGTTGATTGGTTTTCGGTTCAGCATACGCTTCCTGCTCTTCAACTGTTTCAGCCGACCATGCAACACTTTCACCCAAAGCAGCTGTATCACGTTCATCTTCTTTTGATCTAAGTAAAATATATACGAAGTGGGTACTTGCTGTTCATACCACCTCATTGCATCATTGACTGGCTCCTTGAAAGTTTTTTTTGTTGCCTTTGTTTTCTACCAAGACTATAGTCGGGTATTAACACATTTTTTGATGGCACTGCACCATATTTTATCCGCATCTTACTAATAGGGATATTTAAACGAATGTAATCACTTTCAATAAAATAATCTACACAAATTCGATCCTTTTTTAAATTTAGCAGATTTTTCCCACACGGTTTTATCCAATCCTTTTTTACTATGAGGTCTTTTGGATACACAAAATATATTTTATTAATCTCACTAGATTGCTTCCTCCAATAGTTCTTGCAACTAGCCACCACACACTTAACCATTTTTACACCCTAGATGAAATTTATAGGGTATAATAAGTTTGTCAATTTGCTTGTAACGCACAGAAATAATGATGATAGGAGCAAAATGGATTGGACACCCATACATAATACTAAAAGTTATTTTGATTCTTGCATGATAGCTCAATAGCTCGAGAACGCGTTTACTTAGACATCTGAAACTTTTTAGACGTACTTAAGAAAAGAAAAGTAACATCAAGTTGAAACAAATCGGGCAATTCATTCGTGGGGTTGCCACATGAAAATTTCGTTTTCCGCTATGTACTTGGACACTGCCTGAGACCGCGAAAACATAGAGAGCTGAAATTGCTACATGGTGTTTTCATAGTAATAGCAAATAAAATTTAAAAAATGGAATAAATCGGCCAACCCCATCTTGGTGTTGCCATATAGAAATTTAAATTTTTTACGAATACTGTGAAAACGACCAGTTCTAGACATTTTTATTGTACTAATAACTTCTTCAGAATATTAAATCCTATAAAATTGGTTCTAGAAATATATGCGGAAAAGCACTGCAAAAATCAAAATTGCTCAAATGGGTGACCACAAGGTATATAGAAGACAAGGTATTCCCATTAAAATTTTGACACATTGCAACTGATAACCTCTGACGTAATTCTGTGATAAATGTATACACATTTTTATACGAAAGATAGAGAGAGTATTGTGTTCTCTGTGCTGTGCTTTCTTATACATTTTCACAATAATTCGTCACTAATGGCGGAACGTGAATGGTAATGGGAATACCTTGGATTCTATATACTTTGGGTGATCATACGAAATTTCGTCATCTAGCGTATCATAAGAATTGGTCTTATACCAATTCTAGTGTTTTTCCTTGTTAATCACCAAAATTGTTTCTTCAATTTATCAAAACTAATAATATCTTTCCAAAAATATACGCTTTTTAAAAGTAAACGCAGCTGTCGAAAACATGTGATTTCGTGATGCTCAAAATGGCCGCCATGGTTTATAGCAGTCATACTTTGTTGATGTTAGTATCCCGTTAATTGCTGGATCCTTTTAAAATGAAACTTTACACTAGAGCCCAAATACTTTTCGAAAATCAGAAAAAAAACTCATGGCTTCTAAATTATTTGTGATGTTTTCGGAAACTCAATTTTAAAAAATTATATCCACAATTTGCAATAAGTAAAATTACGCTAAATTTACAGCAATCCTTTTTTTTTTATTACATACCTCAAGACTTCTGTATCTGAGTGGATGTAATGTATGCAACGATATTATTATTAAAAAACTTTGGGGAACTGAAATGCTGTATCAAATATACCCTCCCCCCGCATACTGAGAAGATAAATAATTGCCGCACATATATATAGGTACAATAATACCTTCTTTAATCATTTCTTAGGTAGCCAGTAGTAATTCTTGTCTTAATGAAAACCCGCATTACTGATACATTACGGCGCAATTGGAGGTCAAGTATATACTTCTCAGCTTGCTTCTCACAGATGTACTTTCATAAGATATTTTTCTATATCACCTTATAGAAAGGCGCGTATCCAGACCTTTCGCCTGCGGAAGGTCAAAACTAATATGCTCGAGGGCTGGTCGAAAGAAGTCGCTTTTAAAATTTTGTAATATGCATGCTTGCCAACGCTCATAAATATCTTTAGCGACCCAGACCAGCCAAGGCACCTGAATCAGTATAACCCTTTGCAACCATAATCGGCCACCAATAGTGCATGAAAAATCTAAAGAAAATTTGTCAAATCATTCTAAGAAAACTGAATGCTTTTCCCCATGTGACCGAAAAAATTAACTGCAAGAACAAATTCACTAATTCACCGTTTTCGGGGAATAGTTACTCAATCACTTTCTTAAGAACAATTTGCAAGTAAATTTTTAAGAAAAATTGAATGCTTCCCTACAATCGTAAAAATTTTGAGCAACTCAAGCTTGAATCAGTATCGCTATGAAAAATCAACAGGTGGCTATTCGTTCATTGCATGGAAAGGTTCTACCGGAAGAACCCTAGAACAAAATTTGTTAAGTCAGTTTGATTGCTCCTATTGTGTGATTGCCACCAAGTTGTCCTGCCATCGATTTTATGTCGGAAAATCAGATAGGTAAAAAAAAATTTATGATCGCTAACAAATTTCTTAGAAACAATAGCTGCGATTTGAAGTAATTTTCGCATTAAATTACTTCGATGGATGGATCTGAAATATTTTTGGCGAAATACAAATTTTCAATCACATTGCATTGAAATAATGAAAAATGTAGATGAAAGTGTTAAATTTTGGCGCTAGAACCCATGTAGATCAATGTTTGACATAAGAATTATTTAAAAAAATGTTACATTTTGCCAAAAATATTTTAAATCATACTCTATCGAAATAATTTAATGCGGAAATTACTTGTGATCCTGACCCGGACCCATATACGCAAAGAACACAGCTAATAACACTTTTAAAATTCGAAATTGTGTGCTTTTTCATTTATAAGAGTAATCGACGCAACAAAAATATACAAGCATCGTAATAAACGGGTTGCTAGGCATTATATGCATTAAATGCCTTTTTCTAAACAAACAAACACTCAAATAAATATGTTTCCAAACTTACTTATCATTCCTGCGATAGGTATGAGATGACCTTTCGACACTATATAAAAACACGAGAAATTTATAAAAAATTCGTATACTTTTCAAAGACAAAGAGCTACGAGCAAAAGACTAATATGTAGATCCAATATACATCGAGAGCTACACACTAGAAGCTACACGAAGCTCTATTTCAGCTTCATGAAGCGCAATCTGCTACAATGAGTGCTACAAGCTTCACATTCGTACTGACAACTTAGCATGAATAAAGTGAAAATTTCTTTGACAGTTTTCAAGTTTTTAGTGCCATTATGTCGTATTTCATTGCATAAAATTAATTATTTTTTACACTATAAGTGCTCTTTATCCGTATTGTCTACTTATCGTAACCACAGAATGTTTTTGATATGAAACATGACTTTTACTTCGTTATCGCATTGGTGTTATTGCAGCTGCAGCTACAAGATTAGAAATTTGTCGAAAATCAGCTACAGCTTCATGTATTGCTAGCTACACGATGTAGCTTGAAGCTCTTTTCGTAGAAGTTTCTACGATACGGTACGCCATAATGTGCAAACTGACATTTGTAGCTTGAAGCTTGCAGCGTATAGCTCTCGATGTAGATTAGCCCTTACACTCACCCCAGAAGACAAACAAATACCAAGCCGTCGCCACAGATAGGCTCTGCTGACGCAGCAGCACTAAAGTTAAAAATTGGGAAAAGTACGCTCCAGCATAAGCATTAAACGCCGGTGTCAGCTACACATTGTTCCCGTACAATACGAAAATCGTCCTGTTACAATTTTATATCTCAGTGTACAGTCCAGCACTACATTGTGTTTCCCAATTCAATTCACCGCGTAGGTGAGGTGGCGCTTTGGAGGTGGGTCATGATCCCGCGACCCGCCCTGAATACGCGCCTAGCAGATGTGTTTTTATTTCTCTTCATACTTTTTATAAAATGAGTGGAAGGAGAAATAATTTTATGTTATAAAAGAAACCAAAATCGAAATAACATGTTCTTAAAATTTATTAAAATTCAGATAAATTCAAATAAAATAAAATTAATAATAAAATAAAAATTCATAGGACTTTATAAAAACCCTTTCATTAAAAAAATTCAGTCACCAATTCAGTACGAACTTGCGCCAAATGACTTACTCGTAATGCCGACTTTGCTTTGACTGAGTATTTAAAATTTCTGTAAGTCATTTAATTAGCAAAATCACAAGAATAACGAAGAGATTGTGTGCGCTTTTCCACTAAACTATGATTCAGAATAGCACAACCAGATAAAAATATAATGAATATGTTACGTAATCCCCTCTCTGAAAAGTGTTTGAATAAGGCGGATAAAGAGAAACTAAGCTGGAATATGTTTTGATGTATTTTCAAGTACCTAATTAGTCACTTCTCAAAAGAAGTACCGTCTTAATTCTTTAACTAATACAGACATTGTATGTAAAATTTTAATTTAAAATTCAGTTTTAAATTTTGTTTGTACATAGATATTTCTAGTTTTATTTATTTCTTATTTTTGTCTCAAATATCGTCAAGTTAAGGAATTATGAAAATATCCCTTGATGATAATATATTTTTTTGGGTCTTTGACTTTTAGAATACATTTTGTGATCGATATTCGGAAGCTACTATTTTTAAAACATTTTACAGTAGTGCAACATTCGCCTCGCAGCTAATAGTTTGTCTGGGCCATTTTTATCCTTCATACACCACTATGACGAAGTCCACTTCAGCCATATTGAACCCATTATGTACGGAAACTTCTGAATGACGTATATCACCTATGGCAGATTCCTTTACAAATTTTAAAATGATTTCGTCGTTATTATCGCTTGCAGAAGAAATGTGAAGCTGTTTTCTGTGTTGCGTGGATTCAACGCAACTCCGGTTTTTCCTTCTCTAGGGTCGTACACTTCTGAAGAAGTAAAAATATATAAATGTTTAAGTTTATGGATAGAAACCGCTGGTACGTCCCCAGCATCTTTGTGGAAGACATCAGAAATATTAATGGTTTTCCCAGGTGATACTACGTTCACATTTTTCTTTCTTCGCACTGATGTAGATGTTATTTCAGTGGAACGCAAATTTTGCAAATCATTAATGAATGCGGAACAATAAGAATTTCCACGAATTTGTTGAAAATGGATTTATTGTGTACTCCTGCATGGATAAGTTAAGTATTTCAATCTTTCATATGGTGAAACATGAAATTTATTAAAATTTTTTATTTATTATTTGGGCCCTATTCGTAATTTTTCATAAAATAATATTTTATGTTATATTGTGGCGATAAAATTCCTTCTTCATAAATGAGTTTACAGCTGATAAGTTTCCAGCTGGCCTTATGTTTTTGATCGCGTTATTTGAATGACGGATTTTTTTGGAAAGGTTATTTTCAGGAATACACCGATCGTTTTATTGAAAAATATTTAATTTTCTAGAACATTGGTCGACGTTTCGAGTCCAAGTGCGGCCCTTCTTCAGGAGCTCTATACATATGTATAATTCACATATGAGTTCAAGCTTTTTTATAAAAAATTCTAAATATAAATATTTTAATACCTTATTTCTGTCTATGGCGCGTATAAATAGTTCTTAAAAATAATAAAATAAAATGAAATTAAAATATTTTAAAAATTCGTATTCTGTCGTGGTTCCATAAAATTATTTTATGGATTCTTTTATAAACACATAACATATAATATTGAGTACATTCCGCTATGTTTTCTATTACTTTTGTAACAGCTGATCAATTGAGATTTGCGTGATTCTCTATCGAATCACCCACTAAATAATCAATTATGAAAGCAGTTGCTTTCTTAATAGCTTTTGAGTTACTTGTCTGCAAAAGTGCTAAAATTTGACAACTCATGACTGGAGTTTGATATGAACCATGTCCGTAGAAATGCAAAGCAGCAGAAAGACTTCCATTTCGTTAATTTTGAGATTCTTAACTCAAAGTGAACGGAATGGATGTCTTTCCGGTATGAGGCTCTAGTTACTCGATAAGTATTTGAATTTGTTTTCTTACAACGAAACGAAAATTTACAAAATTAGTTTACAAATCACAATGTAGGGAGTTTATTAATTATCCAGCCGGAAGAACTTTTGAAGCCTCGTAGGAATCGCGAAGATATCGTATCCTGTGATCTCTTCTGCATAAAATTAAAACCTAAGACAAATATTATTAACTTTTTATATTTTTCCATACAGCACCAAGTACGAATTTCCACAATTTCTGACAAAACTGTAATTTTTATGTATGGCGGTTGACATTTTAGTTATTAATTAAAGCTATTTTCGCACTACAAATGTTAATTGGCGCATGACATTTTCATAAGATTTTTCGAAATACCTTTAAAATGTGCTGTTTAGGGTAATCCTGCACAACAGGAAATATTTTATGTCACGATTCATAAAATAATATAAAATTTCTGGTACAGAATAGGATTTTAGGGAATTATTTTATTTTAAGGCATAAAATAACATAAAATAATAAAATTGTATTATGTGGTGGCTTGCCTACCATAGTACAAACAGGTTGCTTTTGTTATTGTTGTTCTTTTTTTTATGTTTTATTTACTAATTAAGTTCTACAAACTCTTGCTTTATTTACTTTAAATTCAATTTATAATTCATTTTTGTTTATTTTTAGGTCGTTCTGGGACCCGTTGTATCTGGTTTAACTCTAAATGCTGCGGTAAGATTTTATCTTAGAGTTCAACCTAATTTTTCCTTTCCTTTTATATTCGTTGTATATCCTATTTTTTACAAATGATTAATTCGTGAATATGATCAAAATATATTTCCCTATTTTAACTAACAAAAATGGATGATTTGATGTACTTGCTGCTCGCTTATTTCCTCAACTCATATCCTTTAATTTATAAATTTTGTGCATTTGATTATTGTAAGCGGTGGCAAGTGTTCTCGAACTATTGATCCAGCTTATATCGTTTTTAAACCGTAGCTACCCCTCTCAGAACAATTCATTATCCGCCCCTCAGTACCATCACATCACAATATTTACATTAAATTATCTTTTTGAGGACTTCATCCGATTCAGTAGAATATTTCTGATATTCCATTGATCAAATAATCTTGATTTCCGAGAAGTCAAAGTCATCAATGTCGAAAGAGTCTTGCTCCGAATTTGCACCCCTTTTACTTTGAAATTCAACCCACGCACACGCATTCTTTACCGAAGGTCCCTTGAAGTGTCTTTTCGAAGGGCCTAGCAGTCAGTAATAGTTACAACACTGGAACGTTTCCAAGTTGCAACATATATTCGATTAATGTAGCCCTACAATCCGACTCTTATACCGGGAACAGACTTGCGGTTTCAAATTGAGATATTTATATTACAATTATCTCATATAGCAATAATAGAATTTTAGAGGCACATGTGCGATTAATCATTCTGGGAATTAATTAGAGAACTTACGTTTGATTTATATTTTAATTTGTCATTTGACTTAAGAAAGCGCTGCGCACGTACAAAATGCGAGCAAATATTGTCAAATTACTTATGTATGTGGAAAATATTAAATATAAAATGGGAATAGACACATCAACTTGACAAGTGTCAAATATTAAATGTCAAAAAAAGTTGCAGCCAACATTGCGGTATAAAATTCGGTTCTACAACTAGGATGAGATTGTAATAAGCTCTCTATACCGTGAAACTTTTCGCAATTTCAATATTGAATTCCAATGTTCTACATACTGCGTATACACCGAGTGTATACAGAGTTTTATCTCAGTATCTAGAGACACACTTACGGTTTAATCTAAACTGCAATATTGAACCCGCAAGTGTGTCTCCGATATTACACTGTATTAAAAAAAGTATATATATAGGGGAAGAAAAAAACACATATTATGTCTCTATGAAAATAGTTTAAAAATGTCTTGAAACCAGAACTTCT
Source organism: Dioctria rufipes (assembly GCA_963924295.1). NCBI lineage: Eukaryota > Metazoa > Arthropoda > Insecta > Diptera > Asilidae > Dioctria > Dioctria rufipes. The sequence continues at coordinate 34,771,430 of OZ002742.1, forward strand.
TTTATACTTAATAACTTAAATATGAGAAACGATCTAAATATTGCCCTCCAGCATTACTGACATTTACTGTTGGAAAGCTATCCATGGTAAGGATTATTAATTAGGAATTGTCTACTTTAAAACATAAGAAAACCAACAAAAAAAGGATTTTCAAAACTATACTTGTGCTAAGCTATGTTATGACTGCCAGAGAATTTTTCATTCTTTCCAAAATCGAATTTCCACGTATGCAACAGAAAAAAAAACACTTAATTCAATAATCGAACGGGATCCATTCAATCACATCACGTGATTGCAGAGAAATTTCGACGACAAACAGTCCTTGGAGGGTATTACAAGTACAAGAGGAATGCAGCAGGATGAGTACTCGAAAATTTCATATTTGTTCTGTGTAGGTGTGTACAATTGGTCATGTACGTGCATACATATGTATATACTTATAAGGTATATGCTTGCTTACCTTTACTTTAGCCATATTCTACCGTTTATAGTCGTATAGGCACATATCTCACTATCTCGAAACAAAGGGCAGGCTTGCTAATATCATGGCGAGTCATGATGTCCTAAATCGAGGTGAGACGGTTGCCAAAATGAATTTCTGCAGCAATCGACTGTGTCCTTCTACTTCAGATAGCCGGATTGCGGAAGAATGGCCTCAGGAGTCGTGAGATATATTTCAGAGATATTTATTCCTCTTAACAGTCATCCTTTAGGCTTTTTGTCCGTGGAATCGCAAGTATAACTGTACAGATAGCAAAAATAAAATAAAATAGGATATACCCCATTTTCGGCCCCCCATCCACCATACCATATGTGAATTCTGAGCCTGACGTTTACGTCAATAATTACATTTGTTGGGGGTCTCCGGAAGAAGAACCTTGATGATGAGAATGGGTTTTTGGCCGTAAAAAGGGTGGATAGTCGACTGTGAAGGAAGATCCAGCACGATCTTTGCTGGTCCAGAAATAAATCCATCCCGGCGTTCACATAGCGAAGGTTATTATTCCGTTCGATGTTCTACTTAGGTACGTACAGTACAGCACAGCACAGAACATACATGCACAAAGCTATAATCATGGTCGAGAGGAGATAGTTTCTAGGGATAATTGATGCGCTGGGAGTAAGGTGTATTGCCTAGTGCTCGAGTGGAGTGGCAAGGTTAACTACCCCCATCATCCTCGATAGACATTAGAAACGACCAAGCTGTTTGACATGAATACATACATACATATAGATATAGTAGGACGTCGGAATCTCTTTTGGTTATATATATATATATGGATAGGTGTGTGTGTGTGTGTAGAATTTGGGGAATCATTTTCGTTTTTGTGTAGTGTTTTGCCTTACGAATGAGCCATCCATGCTAAACAATGTTGGCTGGGGTGGAAAACTTGAAGATTCGAGGATGAGATTCACCCTTAAGGGACTGGGAAGAAGACGATTTTACAGTTGAGCATTATTTCTTTTGATTCCGTTTACCGTTTCAAAGCCCAACCTCCTTCATTCCCTCAGGCGGATATGCATTGTATCCAGGAGTATATACCCAGTGCTAAAGCCTCCTCATGTTGGCTTTGCAATTATTTTTGGAACATTCTCGCAGAAGGAATTGGAGTCTAAAAATTCAGTTTTTCAACAGAGCTTCGTTAGATCGAATCACCTTTAAGCAGGGTTCCTTTACACCCATATCATTGTGTATGGGCAAATTTGAAGGTATTTCGTTTTAAAGGGTGAAATAGAATAATTTTTTTGTTTTGTTTTTTTTTTTCTTGTTTTTTCTGTAGAATTTTTATTGAGTTCCCGGTTATTATTCAGCAGAATTTTTATCTTTGCTACATGATAGGATATTTTTCAAAGAAGTCTCTGATAAATTCAAACTTTTCGTAAAGTAAGGAATGCATTACATTGCAGTGATATGATCAAAATGTTTTCTTTTAAAATGTGCGGAAATTGTTTTAGTAAAAAAGGACTAGGCTTATAAGCATTCTTACAGACTCTGGTTGCATATTCGGATGTGTATCTGGAGGTATAAATTTCATGCAATTTCATATGTATTAACTTTTCCTGCAGAATGTTACAAAGTGGTAGGAGTGACCCCTACATAGATCATATTCATGGTAGTAATTGTATATTTTACGGAAGATGCAAATAAATATGTAATACGTGTGAATCACAAATCAATCTCTTTCATCCATAAAAAACATACTTTTAAATCAATATTACACTTCGGTAGAATTGTTGAGTGCCAGCTTGAAAGATGACTTAGCTCTCCAGCTCTCCAATGAAATGAACTCGATACCAAGGAGCAAAATAATTATCCACATGAGAATATGAATTCCCCAATCGAGTCGGAAAAATGAAGAATCGCACATATTTGCAGTATACAGAAAGGGTAGGCAAAATATTTTATGTGAAACAAGAAGGCTAAGCTGGTGGTTTCCTGTTGTTTTTTTTTTTTTTTGGTTTCAGTATCATGAATTGCGTTATCCATCAATAAAATGACTTGAACATTTTTCGGTGCATTAGCTAAAAATATACGTGGATATAATTAAAAACAAATTAACGAAAAGAAGGAATTTAAACGAGAAAATAATTCACCCTGCAGTAAAACCACCTACATATAATACCGTTGAATGGAATTTGTTCAACATTTTGATATTTATTCAAGTGAGTATTGAAAGGATTCTTTTATAAAGTGATAGAGGTCATTGGCTATAATTACTTTAGAAAGGAACCCGAAAACTTCAAAGCTGCTAGTTTTTTCTATAGTCAAAGCGAACATAAAATATAAGTATATAAGGAAAAGGGGAATGGGATATAATTACTTTAATTTTAGACCAACTTCATGTATATAATTTTTTTTCTTTTTTTATATACAATTGTGGAAATTCATAAAAACTCATCCAATTTTTTATAATTTACCCTTTCCTTAAATAAAAAACTTTTGAATAATTAAAACAAGTTTTTATTAAGTATTTTATTAAATATATGTTGATAATTTATATAAATATTTATGCGGAAATTGGGACGAGCCCTAATCATTTTACCAACCCGTCCTGGTTGTCGACGACGACGGACATGCTAATCGCTATTTATTTATTTAATATATTTGTGGCGGCTTGACTGCGGGCAGCTTACTACTGACAGCAGGCACAGGCATAGATAACATCGTCGCTGACACATTGTTACGGTTAGACGAGATTCTCCTTCCCAGCATTATAAATTTTGAAGCTGTTGCTGATACTCAAATTGATAAATTAAGCAAACTGGTACAACATCCTCAACATATTCTATGAGGCTTCTCATATCGGAGCCCAACCTTTCATTCCTCGCAAATTTAGAAAGAAAGTGTTCGATTCAGTTCATAACCTTGCCCGTCCGTCAAATAAAATGGTTACGTCTCACTACTTTTGGCCTTCCATAAATTAGAACGTAAGTTCCTCGGATCACGCTTGTTTAGCATGCCAGCAGAGTAAAGTGTGAAGATAGGTCAAGACCGGTACAGGCTCTTTTCCTGCACCGTTACATCGCTTCCAAGACATACATGTCGAAATCATCGCTCCTATTCCACCATCTAAGACTTTCATAAACTGCTTAACTATCATAGTCAGATTCAACAGATGGCCTTAGGACATTCCACTTGAATGCATCAATACTGAAACAGTCACAGAAGCTCTCTATCAGAACTGAATATCTCGCTTCGGAGTACCGCGTACAATTGTCACAGAGCAGAGTCCTCAATACGGTCAGTGCTCTTTGCAGAGCTTTCCAAGCGATTAGACTTCGAACGTAATAGAACCACAGCCTATCATCCCCAATCCAACGGCTTTCTCGAACTCTGGTACATTTCATTGAAAGCAATAATAATGGCCTACAAGGACAAATTCTGTTCAAAAGTTCTACCTCTGGCGCTATTAGGACTCCGAACCGCTTTTAGAGAGGAATTTGAAGACACTCCAGCAGAGTTAGTCTATGGTGAAGGCTTACGGCTGCCAGGGTATTTCCTGTACAGATCAACAAGGATTCCGTAAAACGAATTCATCATCCCTCTGTGAACAATTTTCTCAAACCTTAGACCCGTTCAGGCCTCAAACCATTCTCACTATCTTGTTTTAAATTTAAAAATCTCGGTAATTGCTCGCACACATTTATACGAACAGACCCGGTTCGTGCTACTCTCCAGCCTCTTTACGAGGGGTCTTACGAAATTATCGAAAGGAAAGAGAAATACTACACGCTAAAAGTCAACAATAAAGAAATCAACGTTTCCCTAGACAGATTGAAATCTTACTTTGTAGAAACGAATAACAACATTCATCAATACCGATTAAACTTAGATAGAAGCTCATCTTTAATGCACTCACCAACAACCATTGAAGAGCCAGTTCAGCCAGTGTCTGAAGGCTCAGTTAAGCCAGTGCCTGAAAACTCAACCTCTAACACAGACACCGATCACACAGGCCACCTTGCAATTCCACAAATGCAGGATTCACCACAAACACATCTTGATAAACCACACCACATCTAATACTCGAACCTTTCCAGGTACTAGGTTTCTTCCCGACGGAAACATAATTTTTCGACAGCAAACTACCTGAATTGGATGAACCACACCACACAACCGCCGCGCAACTATAGAGATCACTCAGTCGGCAGTTTCGCTGAAGGGGGAGTATTGTGGCGGCTTGACATCGCCAAATGCGCGGCGTTAACGACCTCGGGAACCTACACACAGTTATAAAGCTTTGCGCTAAGTTCAGCGGAATAAAGAAATTCATTCTAATGTCAGTCAATTACATGTTTAGTTGAGGAAAACTTTGCCATTATTCAGACTTGATATATTATAAGTAACGTTTAGTAAAAAACAATGCAGGAGATTCAGTTGAAGATAAAACCATTAGTTTTTCAAATAATAAAAGGACAATTCATCCAGCTTGCAGCCATTCTTTCATGCGCTCTTTATTTATGAAAAAGACTTAATTCCCCCATTTCAGAGAATTCATATCTAGTTCGTCCAAGGTGTATCCAGACTGAGTATCCCGTATTCAGACGTTTATGATGTAACAAAAGTTATCGCATTCATGTGCTCGGCATCAGGAGATTTTGCAATTGACGTTTCACTGCGCTGTCCAAAGGTCAGCCCTGCAGGCTAGTTCCGGCAAGTTATAAGCTCGTCACGGAACCTTAAATAACGGTCTTCAATAAATTTAATTTAATTTAATTCTTTTTTTTTCAATAAATAAATAATAATTTTTTTTATGTAAATATGTCTTTTATTTTTGACTCTTTGGCTCTTTTAAAAATCTTTAAAATAGGTGGCAAAAGGCTCTACAAAGTGTAAAAAAAAGACGCTAGCTAAACTAAAGTTGTAAAAGTCAATAAGGACAATTAAAATAATTAAACTAAACAAATGACACAAAACTAAAAGAAAATGACACAAAAAGTAAAACAAATTCAAACAAAATGCTCAAAAAAGTCTAAAAACGGTCACGAGAATTTTGAAAAAAAATCCATATTATAACCAAAAATTTAAAACTAGTCCCAATTTTGACAATTAGGTAAGTGGCAGTTCCCAGGAGCTCAAAATTTCCAAAATAAACTAATAAAAATAATGACCTAAACGAGCGAATTTAAACAAAAAAACTTGCAATTTAGCACAGAGACCGAAACTGAATTAAAGACTTAATAGCCGAACGAACGAAAAATTTGCGCGATACCGTTATAGAGTCCCGCGAGGGCAGCCTGTAGTATCATGGACCTCTAAAAACTGCCCTCATCCCTCCAGCTTAGCATCTCTAACAGAGCACTTGTCCTTCCCACAGCACGTGCAACGATTCCTAAGCGGGGAGAAGCCCCATGGACTAGTTTTGCAAATGCTGTGGCCTGCTATCACCAGCGAAAGACAAGAGCTCCGTCCTTCACCGACGATAATAATAATAATGGTAATACTAAAATTATGTTGAATATTCTGTGTAAACAAAAGAGATGATCTGTCATATTAATGCTCAAAGCTTGTTTCCTAAAATTGACGAATTTAGAAATATTTTCTCCAATTTTTCCTTAGATGTTATTTTTGTCTCAGAGACATGGTTGAAGTCGCATATATACATATGTATTGATGAATTGGTAGACCTCTAGCAATTTTCAACTTTTCGTACTGAAAGAATGGGTGATCGAGTTGCTGCTTTCACTAGTAATTCGCTGCATGCTCGTTTAGTGACTCAATCTGATCCTAGATCCGAAATTGAATTGATATTCAGGTTAACTCTCCTAAATACTTGATTGGATCTGTGTACAAACCGCATAATGTAAGCTATCTATGCTGGATTTGGATATTTATACTCACATATAATAACTTCTGGCGACTTTAATGCGAATTTGTTTAAACTTAGTACTTCAGCTACTGTATTGACTAACATTATACAAGCATTTGAATTAGATTTCATTAACACTACTACCCCAATACATTTGACATCTACTTCCTCTACCTAACAAAATACCCGCAATTTTTTTTAATCATATTTCTGTTCCTATCTTTTCTAGACATAATTTAATTTTTCTTACTACGATCTAGGGCCTGTTTCTTCTACAAATCAATTTTTTTCATACCGAACTGTCAATTGTGTTGATTATGACAGCCTTTTAAATGAAACTTCTGACCTTGATTCGGATATTATTTATTCACTCACATCAGTTATAAATCAAGTCAGTTGTATTGAGAATTTCATTGAATATCTTTTCGATAAATACGTTCCAATCAAAACTCGAATTATAATTAATCCTAGCTGTCCATAATTTACTAGAACAATTGAAAGACTTATTTTTCAACATGACTTGGCTCATAGTAGATGGAGCTGATTTCGGACCAATGAATGTTGGAATGTTTTTCGATCGCTGCATAATGCCGTAAACAAAGAAATTGTATAATCCAAGATCTCTTACTATAGATCCAAGTTTTATGACTATTAAACTTTGGACGAATCTTAAAGATATTGGCGTGGGGATATCTAAGCCAATTGATTTGAATATTGATCTTATTGAACTGAATCAAAGCTTTATTTCAACGTCTAATTCGGTCAGTGAAGATATATTTAATATTGGATATGCTGAATTCATTCGTAATATTCCTGCTGAGGGGTTTATCTTTATGCATATGACTGAATGGAAGGTATATGGGGCAATTATTGGTATAAGATCGAACGTAATAGGTCTCGATCGCAAACATCATAGTTTCGTTAAAGCTATTCTACCTATTTTACTATACTACCGTATCTTACATACAAGTTAAAGACTATCATAACATCCTCGTGCTTTCCCAAAAGTTGGGAATTAGTTAAGGTAATACCAATTCCTAAGAAATCTTCTTCAGCATACCATTCTATCTCTATTCTTCCATTCTTCTCTAAGGGGTTCGAGAAAATACCACATAATCAAATATTATGTTATATTGAATATAATAACTTGAAATCCAAATATCAATCTACTTTCAGATTTAAGCATAGCTGCACAATTGGTTTGATTAAAATATCCGATGAGATTCGTGATTCAATTGATTCTAATATGCAGACAGTAATTGACTACACGATTTTTCTAAGGATTTTGACAATGTGGATCACGTTTAATAAGCTTATGGCTGACGATTTTTTCTCATCTGGATGTAAGCTTATAATGTCTTACCTTAGTGGTTGCCAGCAGCGAGTTGCTACTGGAAATAGAGCCAATCATTTTCTTCGCGTTCTTGCTGGGGTTCCTCAAGGATCAATTTTAGGCTCGCTATTGTTTACTATGTTCATTAAAAATGGAAAAATGATTTTATACTACTTCAAAATTACATTGATAATTTTTTTTGTTTGGGGTAGGTACTAATAATAAATTTCACCTTAATATTTCAAAATGTAAGATCGTGTCTTTCCATCGGAAATTAAATCCATTCATTTTTCATTATCAAATCAATAATAATCCTCTTCGTGAGGGGAAGTAGTTGGGGGTTATATTTGACAGAAAATCATCTTTTGTCCCACACATTGAAACGGTTATCTCTAGAGCAAACAGAAACCTGGGTTTCTTAAAACGGAGTTCTATCGAATTTAGTGATTTGGGTACTCTGAATGTTGTTTATTTTTCATTAGTGAGGTCTTGTACTTGAGTATTCATCCGCTGTTTGGTGTCTATTTTATGGTAGTCATCATTTTCTAAATTTGCTTTATGTAAATCTCATTTTCGAATTAATATTACTCCACAATATCGTACAGGATGCCTGCTTTTGGGTATCTCGGCTTTAGAACTCAGAAGGTAAGAAAGCTTTGCCATTTTTATGAAAGATATACTCTCATATGAAATAAAGTGCCCTCAACTTTTATCATTGATTTTTATCCACATCCTAATCATATCAGAGAAATAATTATGAAGTAATTTAAATTATATTTCTTAATTTAATTCAGTGTGTCATCTTGTTGATTTGACAATGTCTTGTATAACTTTCAAAAAAGTCATTTATGAATTAATGTATGTATATTATCGAAATCATAATTTATTTTTTGTTTTTGTTTTACACTGCTATTATTTTTTAAGTTCTTGCCACTTGTTAAGATTATAGTTAGGTGCATTAAATGTCTATAAGATTTATACCTCTGTAGACAATAAATAAATAAATAAACAAAAAATTAATTAATGACTTAACCTTTAAGAAACTTGCAAATTTTTGAATAATATTTAATTCAATTCAATTCAATTTATTTTATTCTAACCAAGGAGAGTACACAAGATTCACAATCTTTTAGAGTACAATTAAAAAATAGATAATATAAGTTCAAGTAAATAAAAGAATTAAGTAAGAGCGTCACAATCATTAAAGGCAACGTCGTGTTTGCGATGCAGAATGCTTGCTGAAAGTCATAGCCTTCTTAGTGTGGAGTATATATTTTAGACACTTGGCATTTTGTGTAATCACACACTTTCATGTTTGAGTTTGAAATAACTCCAAGGTTTCGTACAGAGTCCGCTGTCGGCAAGCTTAACCTGGGGTAAACCATCGAAATCAGGAGATCTACGAGAACATGCCAAGCATATATACTGAAAAGCAGTGGGCCAAATATCGAACCCTGCGGCACAACCAATTTTAATGGTTAGCATCTAGAAAGATTGTTACCAATTTTCACCTATTGAATAACTTCTGAGAAGACGACAAGCAGGTAATGAAACTCTATAAAAAGCGTTCAATTTATGAAACAATTTGTAGTGATCAACACTATCAAATGCCTTAACGAAGTCTAGCAGAACCAAAATACAATAATTCAAACCTTCTAGCTTATGGTATTGACAACTTGGTGAGAAAGAAGAACGAACGATGAAATGACTCGCCTTATATATAATCACTGTTCACCTCACCTGATTACCAGCTACAATTCGTAGTAGATGTTTTTTCTTTGGATACTTTTAGGGTGGGGGTCGGAGGTTGCGGTGATTCCAATAGGTCTTGATTCTACAAGTTTTCTCGGGACGTTTATGTCGCCGGAAAAACCATTTTCATGCACTTAGGATACATACACCCCAGTTACCACCCTAAAAGTATTCAGAATAAAAACTTCGTCTACGAATTATAGCTGGTAATATGCCGGGTGAACAGTAAGACCCGTTTTTCGATCGGACATAATCCTATCGGGTTAGAGCCGATCAAAAATGCTAAAAATCTAGTTCACCAGTTCGAATAGATTGAAGACTTAGTACGTTTTGAATCCAATTTTAGGTATAATGCCTTAGAGTTACATCAATAATATTTACACGGTAAATAGCCTTTAAAATAGGTTTGGGTGAAAAAAGTTATGTGACTTTTTTTTCAATTGCCCTCAAAGATTTTGGTACATTTTATTATTTCTCGTGGCGCAATGGTCTGAGCTACGGAATCAAATCTTTTTGTATTAGATGAGCCTAACATTCAGCTAAACTTAAAAAAATTTAGACCAAAAATGTCTTCGAATTAATAGTTTGGTTAAAAATCACGAAAAAAAAAACATAACTGGAAAACTACAAAAAATTCTAGAACATACATAGTGGTGATTTGGGTACCCCGAGGGACGCTCTACCTCCAGGCTTCCGATTATCACTATTTATTGGTACACCTTGCATAACCCAATTTATTTTAATTTCAATATCCACAATATGAAAAATTCAAATATTTCAATGAACTTGATAAAAGCGTGCATTTTCCTTCTTGTCACTGGATGTCAAAATTTAAATTACTTCTTTTGATGGTTTAATTAAAAATTCAATTAATTTAAATAAGTTTTGAAAATTTTGCCATATCTTATCGGATTGCTGTGTATCGTTTCGATTTAGTAAATTCCCTTATCAATTTGTGCTACTATCATTCTTCTTCAAATTTCGAGTCTCTTTCGCACTCATTATGGTAAGTGTACCTATCTATTTATAAAAAATCGCGAATATTAGATTTTACGCGAAAAATTTCGCGAAATGAACACGGCCATCGAAATTGCGGTTCGATTTTTCCCGATTCGATATGTCAAGGAAATGAACTCAGCTGTTGTTTATGGAGTGCCTCCAACTATGACAATATCTGAAACATACTAAAAAATATTTAACAAAAACCACGTATATGAGGCCAAAACACGTCAAACTTTATGTTACTGTGACATTTGATAATAAGTTATCTTTAGTGCATAAGTTACGAAATTTAAGATGTTCTGGACACCTGTCAACGTAAATGTTTTATGGTGTTTTTACCTAAATAGATTGTCCACAAATCTTACAAAAAAGGGGTCGTAAAGTATCATTTATGTTATAAATTAATATTTTATGTTGTATACTTTCCATAAAACATGAATTAATGATGTTTTCTTCGGTTTAGTTTTCCATGCAATTGTTGTTGTAATATGTACACACAGTCGTAGTCTTGACTTGTATATTTATGTCCTTTGTTCATGATAATATATATAAAATTGTCTTTTTGAATTCATAATTAATGCATGTAAACAAATTTCAAAATTTAATCATGGAAATTGTCCATTAATATTTTTTATAGTATCCTTTCTTTTTAAGGAGCTCAATTGGTCGTTTTGGCAATGACTCTACCAAGTTAGTCAAGGTTGTAGTCTGTATAGCTTCCCATGAAAATTTTATGACAGTTTTCAACTCAGTTACCGAAGTAAACTGCCTGCCATTGCCATAAACTTGCAAGGATTCCCAAAAAGTTCTCAGGTTCAAGTTTCAATTAAGACCAATTGAGAACCTCGATTTTTCTAACTTCTTCTTTGATGCTATGGAGGAGTGAATTGGCGTATTATTTTCCTAAAAAAATAAGATCTTTACAGCATAATTCCTCTGCTCGATTATCATATTGTCTACTTATTACGTTCCGCCAGTGGATATGTTTTTCACGAAGTTCAACCATGCCGCGTTGTGGCTACCAGTTATTGGAGGTTTCTAAGCTTTTTTCCTGAAAACTAGATTTTTATGTTTATACAGGATTTGTCAAACACGCCGGCTAGTGATTGAAAGACCTTGTTTTGTCACAATTTGGCAATAGGGAAGAGACACTTCCTGCTTTCTTTGGTGACAATAATCAGTTTTTGCTTTGGGGATTTTGTTCAGTTAAATTTAAATGACATAAGAATTAAGAAAATACCTGACAATTCACTATATTTTCACTTATAACATGAAAAAGTCTACAAGGTTTATTCGAATTTCTACCAACACAGCACTACTTAATAGTTATAATGTAATGAAAGTCCGAGGAATTCAAAGCGCAAGCAAAATTTTTAATTGGAAATAAAATGTTATGTCACTCGACTCTGTAATTAGTCAATGAAAGTATAAGAAATAAAGGTAAACGTTGTAATTAGTCAATGAAAGTATAAGAAATAAAGGTAAACGTTGTAATTTTTACTCCAGAGAGTATATGGGAATTTCCATCACCATATTTTATTAAACCAAGCTCAGTAAATAAATCTATAATGCAAAGTACAGCTTGGTAGAAACACGATATGGAAAGGATTATGGAACATCAGGAGAATGGCGGAGATGTCTTTTTGTCACGCTTGAAGCTTCGCAGATTCCAAACCTATCAATTACTTCAAGTTAATGAAGTATCGAAAAACAAACAACGATCGTGAATATGGCTCCCGGACAGGATGCTCATCTGGAGATTTGCCGACTTTTCTTACGGAAGATTGGATCCGTAGTTTTCACAATTTTGATGAGTCTAAAATCGTTGCCCTAGATATTACAAAAACCTTTTACAGAGTTTAGAATCCAGCCATTTTAGGCAAACTGAGAGCACTTGGGCTCTCCCGTCCTCTTCTATTATGGATTGAAACTGCCTTATCTAATCTTATTACGGATTATATTAGATGACGTTACATTTGAATTTCACCAATAAATTCAGGTGTGCTCAGGGCTCTGTTTTCTCCCCATATCTCTTATTAATTTTCATTAATTATCTGACTTTACTTTAATTTCAATCTGTAGTTTTGTCTTTTGACACACTTGGGAACTCCAGAGGGAATTCCACATATGCCAAACAAGATTGCGTCTTTGGAAGATTGAATAATAGTCTTGAAATATCCTTGCTTGGGGCAAAGTGAATTGCATCGAATCAAACGCACCCAAGCTCCAAATCTGTCAAATCTCTTTCTTTTGATGGAGTACTAATTTGCAATACACCGTCTTTATGCATTTTTGGCATTAATATATCCTGTAAATCCTACATCAAACCTAGAATTGAATACAATTCCCATATCTGGGTCCGAGCTGGTCATACAACCTTCGCTTCACTGGATATTATCCAAAAGAAAACCTTCAAGCTCTCTAGCGATGTGCCAATCACTTCTCATATCGATTCACTCGAGCACCGCCGCAATGTTGGATGCCTTTCGCTCCTTTATCGCTACATGCAGGGTCAATGCTCTGTTGAAATATCTAGTCTGTTCCCTTATAGATTGATAATGTACGTAGTGCCTTAATTCCTGTAGTTTGCAAATTTACAAAGGCGCTCAGCGCTAAACCGGCCTGAGCCACAAAATTTCAAAAACAAACTGAAAACATGTGAAAAACCGCATTTTCAAAAAATAACAAAAATTGCCCTTTGCTGTAGTTTGAGCCGTCCTTAAGTAATGGTGAAAAGTTTCTTCCACACTTACAAGAAATAACGAAAAAACTACATGTTAGAACAGCCGAAGTAACCAAATTATCTCTATTGTAAAAATTTGTGGCTAAGACCTCTTTAACGCTGAGCGCCTCAATATATGATGAATTCGTGAATTTGAACAAAATGGTATATTTACTTATTTTACTAACTAAAATGTAAAATGCCTTGTAAGTCTTACACTTCTATTTATAAACCAAAACAAAATAAATATTGGTTGGGGAATAAGTTCGTAGCATTTCATATTTTCTTTTGTTGTACAACGATTTTTTTGCTCTTTGATAATGTGTAATAATCATTCGATAGAGCTTTTTCTACCCTACAAAACTGTGCCAATCGTCTTTTTGAGTAATTTAATTTTTTATTACTTTTTAGGCTTACAAATGGAGGCACCTGCTCTTCTTCACTTTTCATCGAGGCCAAACAGCTGCTCAAGCAGAGACGAAGGTATCATAGACGAGTCTACAGTCGGCGACACGCCCCGCAGCGGAAAACCTTCTGAATTCGACGAAGAGCATGTCAAAGCCTTTTGAAGGAGGACGGTCGCCAAACACGTCGTGAATTGGCCGAAAAAATGAACTGCGATCATTAAACGATTCTCAATCATCTTCATTCAATGGGATTTGCTGAAAAATTAGGAGCCTGGCTGCCTCACGAGCTTAACAAACACAACAAAGAAAATCGCCTTCAATTTGCCTCTCAACATCGTCACAAAGATGAGAAAAATGGTGCGAATACATATATATGAAGCAAAGAAAGTAGTGGTCGGCTCCAGGAGATACGCAAAAGAAGACCATGATCTGCGTTTGGTGGGACTGGGAACGCATAGTGCACTGGGAAATGTTCGAAAAGAATGCCGGTCAACAAGAAGCTCTACATAGGTATGGCCTCATGTTGCACAAGGCGTCAAAGCCGCACTCGAAGAGCTCGAATGGGAGGTTCTTCAGCATCCACCGTATTCTCCGGACCTTGCACCGACGGATTACCATCTTTTCCGCTCCCTATCGAACTATATGACGGGCGTTACCTTCGACAATGTAGAAGACCTTAAAAACTGGCTCAACAACTTCTTCGATACCAGACCCGACGATTTTTGGTGGAACGGCATCGACAAATTGGTCGAGAGGTGGGAGAAGGTCGTACACAGCAACGACGAATACATAATTGATTAATTTATTGTTATAACTAGTGATTTTAGTTTAAATAAAAGTCTTTGATAAAAACGCTACGAACTTATTCCCCAACTTTGTAGCACCTCCTTTTACTTTAGATAGTGGCTTCCCAAGTGGAAACAGTTGAACGTTGAGCAACTTCCTTCGTTGAAAGTGGTAACTGATCTCTCCGAACCAAATTTTTTAAATGATAAATTCTGTGCATTTGACATTTGCGAGTAGACGCCAGTGTCTTCAAACGTTGGTTCTGTTTTCAGTTTATACCATTCTTAAACTATAATTGCCCCCCCCCCCTTTCCTCCCTCAAGAAGTCTGGATCTGCCTCTGAGCAGTAGATATTGATCAAAAAGTATGTTGATGGAATTATTAAGAAATATCACTGTGCTATTATCGGAAGTATGTAGGCTGCCCCAATAAAGCAGCGAAACATTTCAATGCTAAGTTCGGTCTATGAAGAGCACCTTCGATAAATGACTGAAATTAAAATTAAAATTTATTTATGTATATTTCAACTTAAACACCTTTATCTTAAAAAGATAAAAAAAAAACATTCCTCGCACAAAAATAAGCACCCTGAGAAAGTACCTGAAAAATCTGCAGCCAACTCTCGTTCAGCTAGGAAATATTTTACATGAAAACGTGTGGAATTTGTAAGAGCTTAGAAAATGTTTATCCTTGAAATGATAAGCCACATCCTTTCCAACTCAAAGTTCGACAAAGTGACCAAAACTTAATTATCTTCTTATCACTAATTCTTGTGGAAGTAAGCTCTTAATTTACAAAACTACAAATTTGGCGTGTTATCTTAGAAACGCCAGGTCCCCCTTTACATCTCCACACTTATAAATTGCTATGTCTTTGCGAAACGCCAAGTTCACAGCTCAAAAGTCTGCGAGACTTTTCTTTACCTTTATTTCGAAAATAATTCCATTTTTCTTTTGTAGTAGTTCTGGTCGCAATCGGTCCCTCCTTTTGTTTTTATTTCACCATCGAATGCGATGTGATGCGATCCAACGAACTCGCCACTACCGGTGTCGTTTACTCACCACACGATTTGACTTTTATCGGTTTTATGACAACTTTTATCGCCATCGAATGGTCTCATGAGCATTTAAGTGCAAATAAAATGAAATTTGTAATCGCGGATTCGATTGAAGTGCAGCAGCGCTGCAATTTGTGTTTTGTCTCGACTGGCAGGAGATAGTGGCCAGAAAGGCAGGCAACTTCAGGTGTGACCAAAAGACCATTTGATTCTTAATTAAGGTCTTTTTGCATGCGAGATTGTGTGCACATGTGAATATTTTCACACGTGAGACTTTCCTTAATGCACCAAGCGGGTGATGAACGATGAATACAAAATGAAGTTTATGACCCACCTTAGCTTAGGATTACAGATTTTGCTATCGGCCGTCGTCGATGTCGATTAATTTTACTGCTTCGGTTACAGCGGTTACATCATAACGATTAAAATTTAATAAATCAATTTATTATAAGGCTTTAAGATGGCGATTTAAAGGGATGTGGTATTCATTAGAATATATATACTTATAGTATGTACAAAAAGGGAATATCATCAATTTTATTCGGCGCAGATAATTGCATACCAATGGCATCTCAAATAATTTCCGGAATACTGGAAGATTTCAGAGAAGATTTGTATATGAGGAACTAATATGTCAACTAAAATATGATGATATCATGATTACAATAACTTATTCTGCGTATTACATACATATATTATAGCAAAACAGTAACGATTTACACATTCGTCTCTCAAATATATGTATACAGGGTGTTTCATATAAGACCGTAGTTAATGAATGGTCAAAATATAGCAGAACTTATATGACAGAGGGATCGGAATTGTACAGCTGCGAAGTTATTCTTGGATATCCTGGAAATCTTGTATTTTAAAGGTAACTCACCCTACTTTAAATTTGCATATCGGAATATCCCAAACTTAATAAGCCCCAGAAACTCGAAAAATTACACATTTGTCTTTTAGAATATCAAAAAAAAATTCTGTAATTTTTTTTTAATTTTTTGCGAAAAAAAAAGAAAGGTTTATAAGAACTTCTTCATTTTACAGATAAATATTTGTTCAAGAAGGCATTTTTTTGGAGTTTTCGGCATAATAGCAAAAGCGATAATATTTTTATTTTGTTATTCTATGACTATTTATGACTATTCCCTATTAGATGTCAGTACCACATCTGCGGCGGCGCGTTGGATGCCTCGTAAGAGAGTCAAAACTGGATTCGAAAGAAGATTTCCCGCGAGCTGCAATCCAAACCAGCACTTAATAATAAAGTGCAGGCCCCCAAAATAGCATCGGATTAATTATGCTTAAATAATGAGATGTATTAATTTATAGTTAAGTCTTTCGGCAAAGTTAAGTGTTTATTGCTTTCTCCTAACTCGACGAAAATGTTCTAAACTGCAAAAGTATGTATGTAAGTGCGAACCCAGCGGAAGCTTAATGCCGCGGTCGAATAGCAGACATCTTCGAGACTCGCTACGAAACGAGATGTTGATAATTTCGGAAAAAGACGTCGTGTTGCAACACGAACACTTAGGTAGAGAACACGAAAAGTAACATGGCGTCAGCTTGCCGGAGTTTTCAGCTCGAGTTTTTATTTTTTTGGAATCCGTCTTAGTCCTGCTGACATTGCCTACGAATTAGTTTGAATTATCGTTTTTTTTAGTTTCGGCTATAATTAAGGCCTACTGATCTCAAATTTCTGGCGGCAAAATTGTGGAAATTGCGGCACTGTAACTTTGGGAGAAACGTTTTCTTTCAAGGAGATTTATCCTGCTAAGTACGAAGAAAACTATTTTCGCATAATTAATTAAGTAAACATGTATTTCATACAAGTACGAAGAGTATCGAACCCCCTGATTGGAAATTGTTAGATGAATTATATCAGACAATGCATAATTTTCTCCTTTTCAAGTACAATATTTGTAAATGGTGTAACCGGAGTGAATTATATATATTTTATCAGACCTCGTATAACTTTTTTTTTCTAGATCTTTCTTGGTTGATCTAGAAAACCAAGTGGCCCCCAAAATTCCTTCCAAAAGATTCCCGGCCCGTCTCCACTGAGCAGCAAGTATGTGGAAGCTAGGAGCCCTGTTTAATGTGTGACGCAACATTAAATTCATGACATAACAAAGTTTCAAGTCTTGATTTTGACTCATCAACAAGTCCGAAATAACGACATTGAGTGACTCGAAACAACAAATGAAAAATAGATAAATGGAAAGAAATAAACAAATTAAAAGTTAAAAAAAAATAGAAAACAAATTTTATTTTAAAAATTTTAAAAATTTAAAAAACCGGATTAATTCGAAAAAATTTAACCTTCGTTCGCCCGCGGGGGGAGGGGAGAAAAAATATGCTTTTCATATTAGCAGAAAGCCTTATCCTCTTCAGTACGGCTTGGTTTTTCAGCCTGCCGTATAGACACTTGAAATAGATCGAACTGATCTCATCTCATATAAACTCAGAATAAATTCAAGGTGTGAATTATATGAAGAAAAAAAAACTCCTGTATTCCACCAAGGAGGAAGAAACAAGACTGCTCTATGATCTTTTTCTTATTTCAGACCACTGCGGGAGTACGCAGGTTCAATTCTTTCGAACTAATTTTTTTTTAATAATTTAAGTTTGTTAAATAATTTTTTTTTCGCAACTTTTCATTTCCGTTCTTCTATTTTTCATTTATTGTTTCGAGTCACCCAGATTTCGCTATTTGGGACTTGTTGATAAGTTGAAATCAAGACTTGAAATTTGCCACCTAAAATTAAATGAACTGTGCGATGTAATAACAAATGAACATTTTTTCGCTATTATGTCGGAAAATCCAATACAATTCCTTCTTGAATAAATATAAGTTTGCCCCGGTAAAAATTTAGAGAGTCTTGTTTACAGATAAAGGATAAAAACGATTAGGCACCTACCTCTTTACCATATTTCCCTATGAAATTCCATGGGGTGGGGTAGATTACCTACTGTAGTAATAAAATGCAGAAATGTTTCTTTTTGGAATAATGTATGCAACTGGCTCTTAATGATAGGTTCTTGTCTTGAGAATATCTCTGTCATATCTCTGTCATATAAAAATCAAGTGATGCAAATTTGATCATCTCCCAAAGGTCACCATGCCGTTCAATACACTTTTCTGGTTATTTATTCAATAAATAAATAAATAATAATAAATAAGTACTTGGAAAATTGCAATTACTTACTTGCTTAAAATCTTTTAAGTACTAGTTCCGGTACTGGTACTTAAAAACTTTCTAGTACAAATCTAGGTACTGATACTTACAAGTCCCACATATCAGCTTTTAAATATCTTATAAGTACCTAAATACGCACGTAATACCGCCATACTGCCAAGTACATACTTAAATTCTTGTTAACTATTTAAGTACGCCTTCTAATAATGAAGATTCAAAAGCTTTCGAAAACTCAAATTTTGAAAAAATCTATAACCAGCTAAATGACTGGATGAGGTTTCTATTTACGAAATATCATAAAATAAATATGTTTCAAAAATATGTCAAATGAAAAAGAATCCTATAAACTTTTGTTGTTTTAATTACTAATTTTGAAGTTAGTTATAGAGTATTTGAGTTTGTCTTTAGCAAAACAAGATTTTCAAATATCGCATCAAATAATTATTGCATTCGTGGAACATTTATGAAACTTGCAAATGAAAATAAACCGTCCACAGGTGTGGAGGAAGGGAACGGGGTGTTGCACTTAATTGACAAAAATCTCAAGAAAAGATATCGATTCGGCATGTCAATTTATGTCCTACTGTCACTCATACATAGAACAGATTATCTAACTCAATTTATTGAAGAACTTGAAAGTAAAAATCATTGCACAACTGCTGTAACTTTATTTTTTTTTAATCATAACCTGCTCCTAAGCCTCTATTATTAGTAGACGTTTTTAAATAATTTACAAGATCTAAAGTATTTGTAGTAAGTGTGTACTTTAGTAGTGATAGGGTAGATACTTAAGCTTATACATATATGGGACTTAGGAGTACCACTACCTGAACTTGTACTTGAAAATTTTGATCTACTAGTACCGCGACTTGTACTTGTACTTAAAAAAATTTTAAGTCCAATATACTTAAATACTTTACAGATCTGATTTATTGTTTAGCCATTATAAGACCTCTCGCCCTATAGGAGTAGGGCTCCACCATGTTAATAAAACACATTTCTTTTCGTCATAAAAGAACATTATCCCATCAGCTCAAGGAGTTTATACTGAAGATATTCCAGAGAGGTACTAAAAAAGCACTAAACCCAATGAACATCTTTGCAGCTACTTAGTTGCAGGAATTAGATTTTTATTTTATAAGAGTTGTATAATAGCTAGACGAAAACTAAAGTATTTTATGGAGGTACCGTTTTTTCCGACAACGCGGTAAAATGTTCGAGAACATGTGTACCCTATTCTGCATCACGCATTGAACGCGGCCCAACAGCGCCGCGATATTTTTTGCCGAATAGTCATTTCTAGCTGCTCACTTTCAGTGGTACCAACAACAAAATTATATTTAGTGTAGGTAACTTTTCATGAAAATATGTAGTACCAATATAAGAGCGTTGTATCTACCCTGCTGCGCTCTTATTACAATCTGTGTCACAGCGCGGCGGAACAATTTCACCGCTCAATATGCCGCGATGTCGCACCGCGCACTAAAGTGTACTCTGTTTCAGCCGTTACTTTTACAATAAAATTAAACTTGCATGAAATTTAATTTTATTCCAATATTATGTGAAAATTAATGTCTAAGCACTACATATAGGTAGATATTGCAAGCAAAATTATGTTGGATGACAAAGTTTGATTTCATAAATTTTATTCCTGCTTATAAAATCCTGAAGTAAATTTATATTAAATTTTTTATAAAGAAAGAATAAGACAACAATAGAGCCATATTACTCAAATGCATATAAGTTTTAACAAATGACTGCATGCACGAAGTTTTTGAAAAAATAGTGCTACATACACACTCGTATCATAAATATGTTTAAATTACATAGACACAAGCCAAACCCAGAAAATATTTAAAAATTGAAATTTTCTGTAGACTATAATAAAAAAAATAAAATCTCATAAATTAACATCAGCCATTTCCGTTTCAATCAATTCTTTACTCCGGGGAAATTCATCAATGTGAAACATTCATCGGAACTTTTTTAAATAATTCACAAAACTTTGGAGAAATTTCCAATTCGTTTCGCAAATTTCTATTCTCTTACATATGTATCCAGCGATTACGAAATTTGAATCGCCCTATAGTGAAGATCGTTGACTCTTATGCCAGATCTCACAAATTTGGCACTGATCAGAGTCAATCGGTCAATTCGCGTATTCATATTCCCAGCAGCATTGCTGGGTTTATTGCACTTTTGCCGGAGATGATCAAGACGATCTCATGAAAAAATCACATGATATTTGAATTTCAACTTTTATACTCATGTCTCCATTTATTTTTGTACTAAAGTATCATATAAAATAATTTTATTGATTCTTCGATAGCATAAATAAACTTTGTAAAAAAAAACGAATTGAAAAGATCATATATGTACTAATCAGCTTAAAAATGAAATTTCAAGATGGATTTTAGGGTCTATGAAAAAGATGTTCGCTTGTTTCTAAGCAGAGTAAATTCGTATGATTTGCTTTTCATTGACAGTTTAAAGAAAAAAAAATGCACTTGGCAGAGTTCATTATAACCTCGTTGTGATGATACTTAAGTATATGTAAATTTAATCAAAGCGCAGTTTTTGGTTGCTTTACAATGCAATATTTGAATTCTGAGGCGTAACCAAGGCGGAATTGTCTACTTTTATATGTATAATGCAACTAAGTTACAACCCACACTATGGTGCGCAATATTTATTTAAATATAATTTCAGCCAGCTCAAGTCTTGAAAATCATTCCCATGCAATGCTTTTAATTTGATTTTTACTCTTAAGCCTACTATTCATTGACCTATAATAATGGACTGAGCGATTTGCTATTTCATGTCGCACAAAAAATATTGTGTTTTTCTATATCAGAGCTTGAGCACCCTTTAAAACGTTTAATGCATCAAAAAAAAATTTAAAACTCAACCAATCAGATGAAATTTTACACCCAAAAATCGAATTAAATTAAAAAAATATATTTTTCTTGTGTTCAAGTGATATTTTAGTTGCGTATAAGAAATTAAAATCATTCCGACTTTAATTTTCAAAAGGATATTTTTACCTGGACAAGAGAGATGGAGCATGGTAAACACAATCTTTACCTTATTCTTCCTGCAGTGATTGCATCTGCAGACAACATAAAAACATCAAATGGCATAAGAAAATGTTCAGTAAACGATTTTTGTGTTGGTAGCTCCAACTGTGCCATAGCGCGAAAGAGAAAACTATAAAACTTGTGCCATTCTTTCCTATAGGAAAATGACAATACGCTCAGTCCATTGTTATAAATCAGTGCTACTATGCGCCTTAAGCCTCCTTTTACTTAGACTAGAAAAAAGATGTAGACGTATATGAAAGAAAGGAATAGAAATAAAACGTACAACACATGTAAATTGTGTAAAGAAGATGGAATTAGTTAAAATCACGGTATACAGAGTAACAAGGTATGATTGTCCGGGCTGTCAAGGGCGTGTGACGTCATGCGGATTATTCAGTCCTAACAGAGGTATGACAACTATTGAAAATCCCATGATGAATATCCTACAGTCAGATAATTTCTTGTGGCAGCAAGCTGAACAATTTCGATGCTTGACACTAGAGCACACGCGCCCCGACTTGGTTCATGGGAGCTCACGTGGGGGACATATGTAGACCATTTTTGAAATAGTTTTCCTTAGTCAAAGAGAGTGGGAAATAAAAGAGTGTTAATAATTATAAAAGTAGAACTTTATTTCAGTTATTTATTTACCCCGTGTGACCGCCTGTTTTTTTACCTTTTTTTGGGATGTTGTTTTGACGAACAATAAAAATGTAGAAGTTTGAACTTTTTACTATATATTAATTGACATTTCAGCAGTAAGCCAGAATATTTTCAGACCACAATATTTATCCCAATGTGTGTGGCACCACTACAAAGGCACCCATGTCGAAAAAAAGGATGTCGACAGTCTCCATGATTCCAGCTAATTGGCTTATCTGAAATCAAAAAACCAAACGGCGTTGCAATCTATGAAGCTGTGGCTATCGAATGAACTAGAATCATTCGAAAATGTTGAAAATTCAATAATTGAGATGTTTTTGAAAATTAATTTTCAAATTTCGTGAATTTTTTCGATCATTTTGTTACGAAAAAAAAACTGTTCGGAATTTTTGCATTATTTTAGTTCACTCGATGACTATATATGTGTCGAATCTACCGTTAAAATTTCAAGGCAATCAGTCAAACCCGTTTGGAGACCAGTTAGAAAAACGTAGTCTTGAGAAAAACGCATTTAAAAGTTCAAATACGATTATCACAAATAAAATTCGAACACTTTGGGTGCTCAATTAAGACTAAACTAACTGTCACATTGGAAACAGAAAATGAGTTTAGAGATATAACGACTTCTATATTGTACATTTAAATCTATGTTTGTATTAAAAGGGCTCAGGTTAACCAAAGCTCAAAAGAAGGGGTCCGATGCTCGAGCGCACGCTTCAAATACCTGCCGTGATTAACGCTGTAACTTTCGAACGGCTCAGAGTATCGGAAAATTATTTTACCCACATATTCTGCACTATATTTGGATACAACTTATGCAAAAAAAATTTTTTTTAATCTGTCACAAGGGGTGACCCCCTTAAAGTCACAAAAGTCGTTAAAACTTTCTTATATACTAACTAGATCATAAGCGAAAAATATCAATATGAATCTCTCTGAAATTCAATCAGTCTTACTAAAAAGGACAGTTTGTTTCCTTAGGTATTATTTTCATTATTTTCGTTTTTTTTTTACAATCGAAGCTATAACTACTTGATGATCAGCCTCTGTTGGTAATAAAAGGAATCTTTTTATTCAGGTACGAAACGAATTATTTATACTTCATGAGGTCCCTAGACCTAGGGCATAAAAACCCTTTAGTTATCGTATGGTCAACTCATATAAATATCAGTGTTTTGGATATCTCTAGCAGTACAATTTGATTTGTTTATTGCCTTGAGCAATTAGTGAAGATAGGCAGTTTTTGCATATTTGTACCGGAATAAGAACTATTCCATTTTCTCATGGATCTTTGCATTTCATTACCCCACAGCTGAGAAATAAAGTGGTATCACACTACTGCAAGCAGCTGGGTTTTCGTTATTTTTTTTTTTTTTAATATTATACATAACTAAACTAATATTAAATTAAATAATAAGAGCATTTAAAAAAATATTAACAATATTTATTACCTTTTGAAAATTTCCACAATCACACACGGGGGGCTACCCAGTCCCACTTAACTGAACTTTACACAGTCGTACAAACACACCAAGCGATCGATAGCAAGTTACTTTTTGTGTAGACGTCCTAATATGCAGTAAAAAAAAACACTGGCGGACATATTCCCCTCGCTCGTGTGCTCTAGTGTTAATCTACCTAAAAATACAAAAAAAAGAGTCATTCTGTACATCAGATCTTATTTAAAGTGACTATCTGGGATGTTTATTCACTGAGTAAAAACTGCTGCACATCCTCTATCATTTGTCTAAAAAATCATTAGTAAAATAACAAAACTCGATAAAATATACCACTGCGTACTAACTTCTGTATGTTTATCATTTCGCAATGTCATCAAATGACATTACGTCAAGTAATCTGTTTTCGCCTCAGTCAAAGTAAACTCAAACCGTCGTTAGGGCAAGCTAGAGACGACTATATAAAGCCGACGAAATTCAGTAGATGGCACTATTCTTTTGGCAGAGTTGATCTATATTAGAGCTGATCTGAGTTTAAAGAATCGTTTTTCCTACCTTTCATACAGAAGATAATTCTGATCAGAGATAATTTGAGTGTCCTAATCTTTCTGTACAAGCATTTGGCTACCCTTCAGCTTGCACGCAAAAGAAAAAAGAATTTTGCTGCCCTTCTGTTTGCACGCAATAGCAAAGACCATGTCTTTACCTTTATGCTCTCACGCACTAGCACCAAGCATTTTACTATCCTTCAGTTTTCACGCAGTAGCAGTGTCATTTGTATCATTAAAACACAGACAACAAATACCCAGATATCGACGGTCGTACTAAGAAAGTGATGTATGAGAAGAGCTCAATAACTCACTGATCTCGGCTAAATATATCATGGGTACGAACCAAAAAATTTGTCCAATATAATCAGGCTGTAGACGGTCCAAACAAATTCTGTCTGTCGTCGTCTTGCGGGATGAGTTAGGTGTGAGGGGTAGAGGTAAACATTAATGAAAGATTTGTTTCTTTTAATAGTTGGATAAGCAAACAAAATTACAAACTTTAGCGAAATTTAAATGCATGGATACAAATCGCACATTTACGATAACAACGCCTAAGCGGCTATCACTAATCGCCACAACCAAATTAGATTTTGCATTTTTTGGTTTCCGTATTTAAGAAAATTGTATTACCAAGATAATGGGACTTTGGATATTTGGGTATGTTTTTATAGATCACCCCGTAACTTCTGAGCGTTACATCCCATGTCTATAAAAATATACCCAAATATCTTAAGTTCCGATATCTCGGAAACCATTAGGATTCCATCCCTCCTCCCCCACCTACCCATACAAATTTTTGCTTGCCTAAGCATGACCTATCCATCGCCTTCGGGTGCAAGACCACATACGGCACATCCTTTATATTGTTTTTGTTACTGAATTCCTTCGAGTTTCTAAAAATATGTGTGATTTATTTCACTTAAATTGTTTTTTATTTATTAGAAGGCTAAAAAGTATAAATAAAAAGAATGTGAACCATAACACATTCGTTATCATTTTAATGTATATGAAAATTTTGCGACCGCTCAGTCACTGGGATGGACACAAAACTTATATTTTAAACAAATTTAATGAAGGGATGCTTTTAATTATATATTTAGGTTCCCCTGACCTGACATTAAAAATTAAGACAACAAAATTTTCCAGCGTGTAGAAAAAATTCCGGTCCGAAAGGGTTAAATAAGATTTAAACCAATTGTTTACAAATAAATTATCCTTTAATACCGTGTAAATTCTTCCCATACTTCCTTCTATTTTTCGATAATGTTACTTATTGAAAAATGCGTATATTCACTAAATAAAAGGATTATGGTACGAAATAAATAAGTTTCGAGTTGAATAAAGATATTACATATAAAATCCATGGAGCGCATCTTGTTTAATTTTGTTTTAGTTTTATTACATTTTTCCACCTCTACTTATAGGAGAACAACTTACTAATGTGTGTGGTCGTAAAGTTTAAAGGCTTCTTGCACAATATTTCGTAAAATTTTATAGCATCTTCGCATGAATTTCTCTCCTAATTTTTGCCTTAATTACTGACTTGGCAATTTACACGACTGGAATCGTTCGCGTGTTTGTCGAGGAATTTGCACACCTCATTTCTGGATGTTTTTAAAGTCTAGATGAAATCAAAGGGAATATTAAGTTTGCGTCAAGGTTTGTAACACACAGAAATAATGATGCTACGATAAAATAGACTAGATAAAATCTAGAAATATTTTCCGATATGAGCACATTTACCTGCCCGTCTTCCGTTTATCGCTATGTACGGTAACTTGAGAACGCATTAGATATATCGTGTTGAAATTTTGATTACCATAATTTTTTTTTAGAAATTGGTTTTAAATATGATGAGAGAAAACTGATTTTGATTTATGTAGTTTTTAAAAAATATTATGGTTAAGTAATTTAAATTTAAATTTTGTGGTCTTTTTAATCTTTTGTTTTTTTTTCTTATATGAAGCTTCGACAATTTCGTTTTGCAAAATTTGAATGGCAGAAAGAAAGAAATTAATATGAGTAAAAAAGCAAAAAAAAACATAGAGCTAAAACTCAAACTAAACTACAAGAGTAAACATAATTATTAATAAGAGAAGGAAAAAAACAAGAATTAGATAAATTTAAACAAATAAAAACTGTAGGGTTTGAACATTTACCATTTAATTAATTAGGATAGAGGGGAAAACGTCCACTGAAACCTCTCAAATCGATTGAAAATAATTTAAATCAAATAAAAATTCTGATCATATTTCAAAACATATCGTGGTTTAAAAAGTTGAAAGCTTCTGGGCATTCCGAGAAATTCAGTTTTCATAAAAATATACGGAGTATTGGACATCTCTCGAGTAATAATCTATGCAAAAGTTTGAGCCGACGATAGGCTAGGTATAGTTTCATGGGAGTTTATATACATGGTAGATCATAGTCATACCAGATTATCGTCGGTATAAGCGTTTCAAACCTGCACCTTTATTTTTTTATATTTTTATTGAATACTAGAAAACTAAACCAGAATAAGGTAAAAACAGTACAATTCGATTTAAATAAGGTTTAAATTAAAAGAAAAAAGAAAAACTCAAATAAGTGAGGGGAACTTATTAGATTATTAAAGTAAGTAAAGTATAAAATAAAAACCGATTTGTCCCCTTTTTGAACTTAAAAAAAATTTTTTTAAAGGCCGTGTGCAAAATTTCAGCTCTTTAAGTATGCGTTCTCGGGCTATCTTACGGGCAGACAGAGAGACAGACAGACGGACGGACGGACAGATGGATGGGTAGGCTGACGGGCATGCAAAAATCAAAATAACTTTTAATATTATGCATGGATGTCACAGGGGTGAATGTCCCTATAGGCCGCCGAGTAGGCCCGGGCCTAGGGCGGCAAATCTTAGTGAGATTTATTCTTCTTTAGTATCCATAGGTATATCAACAATTTAAAATGGAAAGAAGTGAGAGAAATTGAAATCGTCACCATCAAAACAAGAAATCATGGCAAGGGCAACCATCTTCTGGGATAGAAAAAGGAAAAACTCTGTCGACATTCTGTCTGAAGGAGGAGACACTATAAATGCATTCTGTGAGACTGAAAAAACAATATCAAACGATACAAAAGAAACATCGAGAAATATTGATAATATTGCAGGATATTTTTCATACACAAACTGTTTGCGTCCTACAAATGTTATTGAAAAGTTTGTGGTGGGAGCTTTAGGTTCATACATCGTATAACCCAAATATCGTAGCTATGAACTATCACTTATCTACGAAAATCATGGGACATCATGTTGTAAAGGCTTTCAAAGACAAAAACGAGGCTCGACAATGTGTGATGATAACTTCGTTAAGAACGCAAGCGTAGCAAGAAAATTCTCTCACCAAGTCCATTGAGGTCAATTGTAAATATACCGAAAATTAGGTAAAAGTATGATTGGAAGGTATTATAAATTCTGTAGTCCCAAAAATAAATGTATTTAGAGTAAACCTGTATGTATCTTTACTTTCCAAATTTACCTCGTAATGGTTATAAATGGCGAGGAGTTCTATGTATATTATTTTAAAAACGTATCAATGGTAATCTAGAGTTGGGCTGTATATTTTCGCTAAATAATTAGTCGTTTACTAGTAACGGAAGAAGTGAAATCTGCCTCCCCCCTTCCACCAGCGTACCTTGTCGTAGTTCAACAATGCTAAAAGTGTTTATCTACGTATGCTGAATACCCTCTAAGACTCAAAAATTAACAAAAATCAAGGACCGATAATAACTATTATTTTAGCATATAAAAAAATGATTTGATATCTAAATGTATAGGACAAATTCTAATCTCATTAAAAAAGTATAATTAACTAAATAAAAATTGCACCTTAATGGTTAATTTTTGTTAACTTGTTGTTTTTTATCGCTTAAGAATTATTTCCCAATTTTTTTCTTTTTCCTTTTCTTTTTTTTCTTTCTCTTTTTGATGTAGTAAGACCTATCAACTTTTACAATTCTTGTCAATAATAAGAATTATTTTTATATACTATTATTTTTATTTGTTATCCATTCCCTCATAATTAGTATTTTATTTTTTGGTAGATCCATATGAATTATGTACACTGGTCGCGGTTTCTGTTAATAAATTCTATTATGCAATTCTTATTAATTTGTGTATATTTCAAACGAATCAAGTATTCAAATTTTCCTTACTCTTATTATTGAGAGGAATTAGAAAAGTTATCCACAACTTATATTTCATAAACAAAAAGCAAAAATTGTGAAATAATGGTTAAGCGTTAACAAAAAGAAAAGAAAAAATCAATATACAGAATATCTATTGAGTAACTAGTTAAGTATCTGTGATTTGGCAGATAACAGAGAGTTTGATAAAAAAAAAAAATGAAAGATAATTCTTGTCATCGTTTCTGAAAAGTTAGAAGCAACAAGGCGCATACCATATTGTTCCTGGTGCCTGATTAGCTCAAGCGAAAAGTGAAATCCACATTCGATCGGAGTTAACCCTACCACCTCAGTTCGAATAGAAAAAAGACAAATACTAAAAAACAAAGAGTATGGGGATCGAGGGATCTTCGAAAATAAGGAATGCTTGTAATTTTTAAAAAATTAGAAAATATTGTGCGCTCCCTATGAGGGTAGTGAGCCAGTGAGAACTAGTACATTTTTGAAAATCTAGTATAAAATCAAAATTCTAAGAAGAAGTGTGGAGGAGCATACCCACACTCTATACCCCGCGTGCAAATGGCTGAGTTATAATTGACTGAATTCTGACCCCCTAATTTACCCCCCCCCCCCTCTCCCTTCCGAACATCCGAAAAAAAATTGCCTAATGCACCCAAGCCATAATTATGAAAGACATAAAAATCAATCCAATTGGAGGTTGGTTTGGGATAAGGCTACAATTACAATCCTTGACAGATATAAAGGATCTATTATACTTGATCAGTCAAGTCCATATATGTATTCAAGTTTAAAATTATGTCATTGGTGGACTGAATACATTTATAGACAGACACGCAACTGAAACTGCAGCATTTGGTATACAAGCCAACAAGGTACGATCAATATTTTTATGCAAGTAAAACATGACGTCACAATTGACAATATTACTTGAATACCTGAACAAATACAAGTTCACTTTTGAGATAAATTTTACCAATTTCGATGCCACAGTTATGAAGCTTGAACATAAATTTTTTTCTGTCGCCTCAACCATTTACTCTCAACATTTCCTCGTCGTCATGTGTAGTTGAAATCATCAGATCGGTTGTCTGTCTTCTATTGGTTAATTTCAATTCTAGTAATGATAGGATAGTGCCCTGGACCTTCACTGTATTCTTCTTGTAATAACAGCTGAGTTTTTTCATGCAAGTTTCAACCGAGATTTTATCAGAAAATTGTCTGTGGAAATTCGAAAATAGCAGAACAAATACAAATTATTGAATGGAAAATCTATGGAGGGCACCGAGCTCCAGTTTGGTCTCTAATTTGACGGACAGTGTACTATTCGATACGACGCTAAATATTTTTACCCTAGAGTGTACACCATACCCGGACCCTCTTGTGGATATACCAAAAGTACAAATGTACCTACTTGTTATTAAGGACAAAAGGTATTAAATAGGTGTGTAAAGAGAAATAATACAGGAAATATGATGGAGAAAAGGCAGATAAGTCTCAGAGAGGAGTGTTTATGTCTATTTTATTGTTTTTTTTTTATTTAAAATAAAAGAAATAAGACTACTGAGGTAATTTTTCTCGTGTTTGTGCTTCAATTATATTTTTGTAAATATGACAATTACAATTACATATGAAATATGAGCTCGTATGGCCGAATACATTTCTTGAAATGGCTGTAGTAGGAGTAGAAGGTGGTACTGGTACAGGAACAAAAGTTCGCAAATCAAGATCATTGTAGCCTGTAATGCCTGTTCGCGATTTGAAATGCTTCATTACTTGTAGATTTCCGAGCCGCATTTGCATAAGTGGCTCCACTAAGCAGCCACTTAGTTCATGAAGAAATTTACGCCGAACGTCACATTTACTGGAACCAATTCCTTTTAATTACATTATCTCCTTTTGTGTAATTTGAGCACCCAAAGCGCGAGGTCTAAGATATCATAAAACAAAGGCCAAAGGCCAACGTTTTGGTTTCTTTGGTGAGATTTTCTGTTTCAAGCTATAATTTAAGAGCATTTCATAACCTCTGTCCATAACAGCAACGCCACTCTTTTGGCCATTACAATCTAGTATAGCCTGGGTCCTGTTTTTATTCTGCAATAATATCTGGGGTATAATGCTCGACGTCAAAATATCGCCTTAAGTTTTTTGTTTTTTTTTTTTTATGTAGGATATTGACACGATTTCATCGTTATATCAGGCAAGCACAAAAGTTTCTACAGGTCTGCTTTTACGAGGAAGCATTTCAGTGAGAATGTATGGCTTATTTTTCCGATTTGTACCAAGGAATGACGTCTCATTTCGACGCAGAGTTTCACATCCATTCAACGTTATAAAAAATTGTCAGCGTCCACTGTTAGGCCAGTTATTTTATATTTATTTGTTATTTTGGTAAGCACCCGTTCAAATTGCCCCATTTCTCTTCACCGTCAGTTTTTCCGGTATACAAGATAGCTCTTAATGGAAAACTCGTTTTTGCATATTCCACACAAAAGTTTTAATACCGTACTTGGTTGACTTACTGGGGATATATTGAGTGGATTAGGTTCGATCTCGATATGGGTAGAACTCCTCATCCACAGTGATGGTTTCGTAAGATTTCTAAACATACGAAAGTTGAGCGTTCAACATCTCACAAATGACCCAATTCAAGACTATTTTTGGAATATGTATAATTATTATTTCTCAGTTTCCTATTATTTTATACAGTTGGGCTCAGTTTCTATAATAAGGCTCCTGAATATCCGTAGGTACAATTGTACCTTTGGAATACATAATCCGATATGCAAGCACATATAGCCACGTAAACATGATATAACCACAAACGTCTTACTATTTCAATGTAAAACCCCAGTAGAAGATATGCTTGAGGCAATCATAGAATTTTACAAATATTTCTATTTCAAATTTCAATTGTTTTCTCAGCAAAGGTACATTTCTATCGATGTAGACTTGGTTAATGATCACAGTTCTTCTAATAATCTACGGATATCCCTAGAAATACTTCCAATTCCACGACATCCTGCACTTTTACAATTCTATTTCATTTTATTTCCTTCGTTTTCTTACATCAGAGTCATTAGCAAATTTCTGACACACCTAACAGCATGTAAAAAAAAAAACATTTTTTGTGAAATGTTGCAGAATACCCTTTCCTAATTTTGACCCACCTACGTATACGTACATACAATTACTTTTTCCTATCGAAATTTTCATCTATTTCATATTTTCCTATTTCTTCGCTTGATAATAAATTCCTTTCACTTTTTCATTTAAAACTTCTTCAACCAAGAATCTAAGAAGGTGCGTTTTATAGCTAAGAATTTCATGACCCCTGAAATTCTTTCTAGTAATTTATTTCTGTCTCTTCATGATTAAAGAAAGTAATTGCTCAGAAACGTATATGTATGTAATTGATTTATAGTACCCGTTCGATAATATCTCACAAATTATGGTGAATATTCTCGAATTAAGTTAAATAATTTTCCTTGTAATAAAACTCTCATTAGCGTATACCTGATGCGAATCCCAGCAGCACGGAACGCTTAACCGCCATGAAAATATAATAAAATTATAATAAATAACCTTGATGCGGCAAGACCTGCATGGAATCGGGAATTCGACACGAAAACGGCTCATTACTTTTAAGCAAATTTCATCTTGCATTTTGTTTACTTCGACTTTAACCTGTCAACACTCAATTACAGTATAATTTTCTTTTTTCACGAATTTGCATTTTATGCATTAACAATGGACACCAACACGCGGAGGGATGCGCCACCGCCCAATCGTGTTCACAGTCTAATCTTCTGGTACATTTGGTGAGGTTGATACGTGCGAAAAGACAATTAAGGCGCGATGCACTTAATTAGAACGGAATTAAAGGATGAAATGTAAAACAGGCAACTTTTCCTGTACTCACCTCACTACCGCCTATGCAATTAAATCTAATTACGGCTAATTACAAAAGCAAAGGGAAAAGGCTATACCTATACCTAAGACCTTCAGACAAGAAACTGAGAGCACCTTCAATTGCACTTGGTGACTGCTTCAAGTATCTCTTTATTAGGTATGCAGGTTCAGATATGATAAAGATTGTCCACTTTAGATGTGATCTAGGCCGCCCGGTATAAATCAACTTGTTATCGTTGCTCCTTTAGATTCGTATCTCTTTCATTTTATGATTTGCATAATATTTACGGTATAAAAATTCTCGCTCATATTACAACCAATTTTCCTCAAATAGTCAAACTGAAACTATGGGAGTCGCCTAAATCTGGCAACAAAAAAGATTTAAAGTGAATTGAGAGTGCGTAGACGCCTTTTTGCAAAAGTCGAAATGCAGTTCAAAAGTACACATGCTCTTGTCGTACACGAGAGTCTAATATTAGGTTCGATTAACGAAATCGCCCAATCTGATTACAATTTTTATAAATAGAGATCCTAAATGTGAAAAATTTGAAAGCGTAACGATGAATTGAATAATTCGATTATTTATAAAAACATATCGACGACTAAAAACTATCGCAGAAACATATCGATTAATCGACTAAATTTAGTCGTTTCACATTTTCTCTTATGATGTAGAACTTAGCAAAGAAAACCTGAAGAGAATAGAATTGGGAGCTTAGTGTGAGATCTGTACTCAAGCTAAGCGGGTGCTGGTTTGTCAAGAGAAAACTCAACCTTTTAATTCAAATTTAAAATTTTATTTTAGATATTATTGCTTAAAACTATTATCACAAACTTCAATTCTTAAATCTAACCTGGCTTACTACAATAAAAAGAATTCAATAATTCAACAAATTCGTCCAGTGCCGCCACTGTGTTTTGCTCCCTTTATTTATGTAAAAAAGAAGAATTCACTATTAAATTCATGAATTACAAAATGGAATTTTTTGGGAGTACACTGCTATGTGTACGATTATAAATGGAAGCGCTGCAGATAGCTGTAATGAGTGTGCTTCAGTGTGTAAAGCTGCATTCCAAGAGCAGAGTTGAACTTCTAATAAAGTTGAAGTATACTGTGCCAAGTAGGCGCAACAAAATAAAGTTTTGTCTGTGCTGCCCGTGTGAGCATGGGAGCAGTAGCAGAATTAGATTTCTGCTCAGATGTGGTTGAAAATGAAGCAGAAGTAATATTCTGCAGTAGGAGTAAATTCCTGCTTAGATGTAGCATAAAGGTGGAGTAGAAGTAAATTTCTGCAGCAGGAGTAAGTTCCTGCTTAGATGAAGGATGGAGGTTTCCCAGAATTAAGTTTCTATATAATGGAAGCAAAAATTAGATTTGTTGCAAAGGATAGAAAACAGAATTAGGTGATTCTGAAAGGCAAGTCAAGTCAAGTGTGTTTTGCGCCTTTTTTTTTTCTTTTGCGGTTGTCGTAGTTTCCCTCGATGTTCTCTTCATTGGCTTTATTTGATCGTTGGGGCTCATCTTTAGCCCTCAGTTCAGTTTGATGTCGTCTCTTTTCCTCTTGTTGATAGTTGTCCTTTGGTAACTTGGTAGCTGTCCGTTTCACTGTAGTATTTTACTTTATAGATGATGCGGCATATCATCCGTACTGCATCTCGTTCTCCTTTTAGATTTAGTTGTTAATAGGAGGACTAGGGAAAAAGATATGAGAAGATAGGGTGTGAACTTTTGGGAGAGTTTAGGAATCGATGGTTCCTAAG
Source organism: Dioctria rufipes (assembly GCA_963924295.1). NCBI lineage: Eukaryota > Metazoa > Arthropoda > Insecta > Diptera > Asilidae > Dioctria > Dioctria rufipes. The sequence continues at coordinate 34,805,600 of OZ002742.1, forward strand.
GCATTGGTTTCCTTCAAAGACTCTCTCTGAGTATATGAGGCTGAAATGTGATTACCCGCGCTAGTAATCACTTTTATAATCGTAGAAACTTATTCCACCATCATTTCGATGGAAGATTTTTCTAGCCTCGGCCTTTTTAAAAGCAGGGGTGAAAGATAATTAAAATTTACCGGTATGAGAGGGTCCGGTACGTTGATTATAAGTGGGTTTGGGTGGTGTGGGCTTGTCCGTAAGTTCAAGTAAATACTCTTGAATTTGAGTGATGTTGGCTGCCTCGTAGACTAATCTGTTGGGACAGTATTTTCCATTGGCTCGTCTATCGAGTCACGAGAAAGCTCTAAGAATCTTTCTTTCAAGCTTGCTGAGTCTTTCCATATAGGCGATAGAAATAGTATGCCAGACAGGGAAGAAGTGGTGATTCTGCTATGGCTTATCACCTTTTTATAGTCACCGTGAACCGCTACGTCTCTGTTTCATGATGGATTGCCCTGTCAACGCTTGATCTCAAAGTTGCATTCCATTGAACTCTGACTGCGGCGAAGGCGAGACCATATGATGTGACGTATTGTCATTTAATGAAATTACGAACTATAAACATGCAGGAGAGAAAAGGGAATTGGAAGTAATGAGGTTTTTGTATATTTCAGGAAATATATGTGTTTGGAGGAAGTTTGGGACGTCGGTGAACGAAAGGAATTTATTTTGCTAGCATCAGATAAATGCTTTTTATTGATTTGTTATAAATGTAAAACTCGTTGTGCGCTTTTTTTATCTTTTGTAGGAGGGATATTTCCTCGAGGGATTCGAGTTCAGTATGTAGACTGAATATTTATATGTTCTAAGATTAAAAAAAGTGCCTATTTAAAACAATGTAAGCTAAGGTGAGTTGTTTTATCTCGGCTAACAAAACTAGGTGGAATATTCCTGGGATTTTTAAAGCAAAGAGAAGATTTAAAATAATATAATAGTTTTCTTGTTTTCTAAAATAATAACTTTAGCTTCAATCTTCAAAGACATTACATGCTTTTTTAATTCTGATAACTACAAGAAATATAATGTGTAATTGTAGACCTAAAATCAGTTATTTAATTTGAATGACAAAGATGAATTTACAGTTGATAGGTTTTCAGCTGACCTTATTTTTTGATCGGACTACTTAAATGACGAATTTTTTGGAAGTTTATTTTGAGGAATACACCGATCGTTTTGTTGACAAATAATTAATTAATAAAGATAATAATAAATAACACATAAGCAACATGGAAAACAAATTATAATAAAAGAAAAATACATTATTAATAAATTGAAATAGACTTAGAACAAAAAAGGCAATTAACTAGCTACGAGGCCATTATGTAACTGTAATTTATTAATAATGTATTTTTCTTTTATTGTAATTTTTTTTTTCATGTTGCTTATGTCTTATTTATTATTGGCTTTATAAACTATTTATACGCGCCGCAGGCAGAAAAAGAGCTCCTGAAGAAGGGCCACACTTGGACCCGAAACGTCGAGCAATGAAATAGCAAATTAAATATTTCTCAACAAAACGATTGGTGTATTCCTCAAAATAACCTTCCAAAAATTTCCTCGTTAATGACAAAGGTAAAATAATGTGTAATTGTGCATATTACATAATTATATTTTATTTTGATAAAAAAAACATTCTATAAGAATATAACATAACAAAGCGCAGCTCCATACGACTCTATAGGTTAGGTTAGGTTAGGTTAGGTTAGGTAAGAGGGGTGCCGCTCGAAGAGTAGCATTCATCACTTAGACCTCCAGACGATCCATTGTGCCTTTAAACCGATCTAGATCTTTCCTGCTTCCCCTAGGAATCTCAGGATACATCTGAACTCTTTACTTTACAGCTCCTCCAGACTGAAAAGAAGTAGCTACCCAGTAGCCTACCTCTTTTATTCATCGGAGCGGGACACTCGCAAAGTACGCGTTGGACGGATTCGATTTCCTCCGAGAGTCCTTAAAGCTCCTGTAAAATCGTTCACCACTATACCCAGCCTTCTGTCATGGTCCCCTATGGGCCAGTGAAAAAGCTTTACTCGGGCCGGTCAGTAATAGTAGAGAGAAATTTTCCAGTTGCCATGATACAAATGTCATCAACTTATACAACCGCTTTAAAGCCCTCTCTCTAATCTGATGAGGATTTCATCCATTACCAGTAGCTACAGGAGTAGTAATAGCACCCTCTTAGAGTATACCTCTGTAGACCTTGCGTTCAGGCGCAGCCTATTCCATTTATCTGTAATAATATTTTCCATTTTAGAAAACAGACGCTCACATGGATCTGATGCCGCTATCGTAGGTAAAATTCTCCTGACTAATTGATATAATTTTGGATGTAATATGTTTATCTCTTCCCAAGCTCCGAATGGATTTAGTTAATGTCGGTTTTTCTAAACAAAAAATTAACAAAACTGAACGAACAATGCCATTCTCACCATTCGAAATCTCCCGTTCAACTCACGTCGAAAAAACTTGCGTACTACTTCTATACTTAACCTACATGCCGGTTTTATAGAACTTTCCTGACAACGACAACAAAATTACAAATACAATTGCACTTGGTGGAGATCGATATTTATTCATTTCATATGCATTTATGTAGGATAGAATAAATAGAGTAGAGTTTTCTGTTCTTATTTCTGACTAGCTTCTGTTCACATGTGAGTAAACATTCCAAGCCACATTTAACAATATCAATAATAGTAACCTAATTTTGCATAATTAAACTATGTCACGGGCATGATGTAATAATTAATTTATATCAAGTGGATTTGCCCATAACATTACTGCAAACAAGTAGGTAATCAAAGTTTCTTTGTAGGTTATTTGGCTAAGCAATTTCATTTCAATGAAATTGCTGAAACTGCTGATTAACACTTTTCACTAGCTCGTTGTTATGAGGAAATGCATTATTTAGAATATGCATTCTTTGGTATGGAAATAAGTAAACCTTTTTATATAAATATCTAGACCCTGATATAAAAAATCAGTGATTTTTAAATAGCCATCTAGTTGTTATCACTTAAGGTATCAAATCTTGTTCACCCCCTACCAAAAGTAAGGTGAACAAGATATATCTGAGCTACCTTCACCACCGCAGAAAGTGTTAGACAACCATATTAGGAGCGGTGCACTCAAGCGGTCACCGCTGCATACAAACCAACATGCTTATCAAGCAGGGAAGTTTACCACAACTGCCCTACATAGTCTTGTCCTAGGACTACAAAAGACGGTAGACGATAAAGAGACAGCCCTATGCGTATTCCTACACATCGAAGGAGCATTTTACAATACCTCCTTTGAAGCCATTGAGAGCACCTATCAAAAACGGAATCGAACCTTCCTTGATAAAATGGAAAAAAACCTATACTTGAAAACCAGAGAATCATAGCTAACTTGGGGGAGTACTTTATTACAGTAGTAGCAACCACGAGGTGTTCCCAAGGTGGGGCTCTGTCCCCTCTACTATGGTCGCTGGTTGTAGATGGTCAAAAGCTAACCAACTTCGGCTATGATAATCAGGGATATACGGATGACCTGGTCATTACAATTAGGGCAAACGTGATCAGATAATCTCTGATCTATTGCAATATGCCCTAAACATAGTTTGCGACTGGTGCCAAACAATGGGACTTCGAGCCAATCTTGGTAAGACAATAGTTGCTCCCTTCACGAGAAAAAGGAAGCTTAACTTACAAACACCATCTCTTGAGGGAATAGTAGAGGAATTTTCAAAGAATGTCAAATATCTAGGTATTACCTTAGATAGCAGACTAACTTGGAACTCCCATCTAAAAAGAGTACTAGATAAGGTTACAGGTGCAACATGGACATGCCGAAGGATTTTTAGCAAAACTTGGGGTCATACACATCTATTATAAAACAAAACAAAAGACGGCTCAAGCTAGTTTGCAAAAACTACAACAACTTGCATGTCCAGGAGTAACCGGTGCCATGAGTATCTGCCTAAGTGCGACCTTACATGCTATGTTGGACCTACTACCTTTACACTTGCATGTTAAGGAGGAGGCCATACTTAGTGCGATTAGGCTACCAAGGGCAAACCTGCAAAGTACAAATAATTTGGCTGGCCACCTGAAAGTCCTCTAGGATTTTATAGAGCACCCGATGGCTAACCCAGTTTCAGACGTTATGCCGAAACGATATGACCTTGAAACACCATTTAATGTGATCTTGGGGACCTACCCTTGAAAAAAACATCACTTAAATGGTACACGGATGGGTCCGAAATCGAAGGTAAAGCAGACGTGGCACTGGGGGCCTCACCAACCATTATTGAGGTAGAAATACACGCCATAGAACTCTGCGCTCGCGAAATAATCCACAAGAATACGCGTGGAGCCAAAATATACATAATATCAGACAACCAAGCAGCACTTAAAGCGTTTAATTCGTTTAGCATTGAATCTAAACTGGTTTGTGACTGTCTTACTATCTTGAAGCAACTGGCCGAAACAAATAGGATGACACTGATCTGGGTACCAGGACATGAAGGTATAAAGGGAAAGGAGATTGAGAACCACCTTGCAAAGGACGGAGCCAAATCTCTGTTTATTGGCCCTGGCCCTCTCTTTGGACACCAAAAAGTCACCTCTCAGCTTAGATCAGGCTTTGGGAGGACAGGACTAAGAAGGATCACTGGGAAAATACCTCGGGGCTGAGACAAGCGAAGAATTTTATAAAGTATTCGCTACAGAGGACAAAAGCATTCCTCATATTCAGCAGAAAGGAGTTAAGGATCATAACGGGCCTACTTACTGGGCACTGCCCACTTAGATATCATCTTAAAAACATGATGAGACCTGTTTCTTCTGTATGGAAAACGATGAAACCGCTGAACATGTATGTCCTGTGTGACTGTTAAGCTCTATGCCGCATAAGGCTAAGACATCTAGGAAACACATTTCCACTACCAGAGGATGTAGGTAAAATGGCCCCAAGAACATTATAAGCTTCATCAAAGACCTTAAGTTCAAATGGGTGCTCTAGGGCATTTAGGGGTAATGTCATAAAAGATCTTGTAGGTCGCGGTGACTAGATGAGAGGCGGGAGTCCTGTCTGCATCCCCAGTTATTAATAATAAATAACTAATAATAAATACCTTCAACACCAACAACATATACCTAATTCAAAACAATGATTTATTTTTTAAGGCTATTAAGCTATTACGAAAAAGGTGACATTCGACGCCGTACATAGGATTACCATTTTGACCAAAAAGTATGATGTTCTTAGGCACCTAGTCTGTATAGACGGCGATTCTATCTGTAACACTAATGCTATTAACTCGGTTAAAAAAGCCCTCCACTTCTTTCACTCTTCATCATCTCTTCATTTTTAGAGGTGTAGTTAATTCGTATTTTTTTAATTTTGCTATTGCAGGATTTACTATTAAACGACTTGGATTACTTACGTTCTACACCAGCGAACAGATATAATCCAAGTCGATGAGATGATCAATAATTCTGCAGTGTAGGTACGCTGCGCAAAAATTTTATGGTGTTTAATCAAAATTACATAAATCCAAAAATGTACTTTGGCGCTATACGTGCGTTTTGAAAATTCTCCCAATTGTATGGAGTTATGCAATTTGGCATCATTTTAATCATTTTGGAAGGAAGTGCAGTTATTGTATTGAGTACAGAGCGATAGAGAATTATTTTTCAAACACTTTGATTCTTACATAACTCTAAAACGCCATTTTTGGAGTTTTATATTTTGACCAAACATCATAGAATTATTGACGAAGTTCAGAATCATATTACGGTTTCTATTATTTCTTTGGGAAACAATTTCTTATCTCAACCAGATATATGCTGCCGAAAGCTCCTTTGACATAAATGATTACTTTATACAAAACTGCATGTAGAAAAATAGCCTTCAGGATGATAACGATCTGCATTACGTCCAAAACATAAGTAGTTATGAAATTGCCTTCCGTGCCAACTGGTATCCGTCCATCCGTCGGTAAAATAAAAACTACTCCACTGGATTTCACTGGTTTTAAGCATATAATTTTCTAAATTAACTACTATCTATCCGCCTAAGATTTTCGAATAATGCGATCCTTTTAGTCAAATATTGAATATTTCCAACATCAAATATGTAGGTATGACAGAGTTTAACTTTGGATTGATGTAATCTCCACTCATTAAGCTTTGGGATTCCCCAGGGATCAATTCTTTGATCAGTACTTTTTATGATGATTATTACTGATCCTATAATTTACGTCACTCTAAAGGCAGAAACACATCCAAGCCTCAAGGCTTTCTAAAACGGAGGCAGCTAGCCGCAATTTGGTTTGCTCAATGTTGCTTTTTTTTCGTAATGTAAAAATGACAATTATAGTACCAAGCCGGTAGTGTCATTTCAATTTCAATTCTCTTAGCTATCCCAAACGACTCATGGAAGACTATGAAAAGCATATAAGTACATAAATGGCAATTTAAATGAACTATGTATACATCTGCTTAAATTGAGCCTCATTAAGTCCCACTATATTGCTATACTGAACAAGCTGATCGCTCATTCAAAATTACCTTCAATAACCGTGAACGTTTTGATTCAATATAAGAAAATAATTCGCAATCTGGAGGTAGTGCTTGCAGCTCGAACAATATATGCCGCGATAATATTAATTTCATCATTTCTAAAATTTATGCGGTTCTCCGCCGTCGCTGGGGTATCATCATGCATACTTTCACCTAAGGCCGCAACGTCAACTCGTTAACTCATTAGTATTGCCACATTTCACTTAAGGATGACTTCTTAACTCTAAGATGGATTATTGCATTTAACAGCTGCGTTAGATTTAAATTTATGCTGAAAAGTTTCGATCACTTTTTCACTTCACAGATATTCGCGGGACATTATATGAAACATTGAACATTACGATGAACTTTAGCAACATGATTCCATTTTTAAATTCTCCTGGGGCATATTAAATGTTTTTGATTTGATATGTCATATGTTAGAGCATTTCAAATATAATATTTTTTAGTGGGGTGTTGCTCTTCCATAGGGGGTCAAAATTTCAAAATTAATAAAAGATTTTTTTTTTGTATTTTTTTTTTTTTTTTTAATTAAAAATACGACAACCACAGTGAAAACATTATAATTAAAATTATCCTGCACCCAAAACCTCAGCTCGGCAAACTAAACAAAAAAAATTTCGAATATTTTTTAATACTTACCTAATTCTGAAAGTTTCATCTAAATCGGGATAAAAGGGTGATCGTTTTGGCATTGCTGATGAATAAAATTCACAGCTTATCTCTCATCTGAATTTCTGTTTACTTTGATCTGTCGAAGAGATCAAATAAGGGCATTATAAAATTTTGTAAATAAAATTCTATTCTCCTTACGGGTCCTTATGGGAATGTAACAGTCTAGGGATTCAAAATTTCGGGTTTATCTTAAATAGTATTGTCGGCAAATAACGGAATTCCTCCAAAAATTCTGGCTACGTATTCCAAAAAGCCACTGGCGTAATTACCGCTCCCGCAGGCCCACAGTTTCTATAGGTGCCAACGAAGGCTTACAAAATTAATATTTTCATATGAAGTAATGAAACTTGAAACCACATAAAACAACAACGGTGGACTAATAAGCAATTAAACTCACGATGAAGATAATTTACCGGAGGAGAGTAATATAGTCTTAACTAGAGACTTTAACATTAATATCGTAGCTGAAAATGCGACAAATCCAAGCTGTATGGAATCTGCAGTGACAGCAATTTGAAACAAATTGTAACTAATACCACTAGGATAACTAAGGATACGTCCACTATTATTGATCTGGTTTTTACTAATATTAAAAGAAATCTTTATATAACCTTCGACAAGGATACTCATATTAGTGATCATGAGTCGATTAAAATTGAAATTAGACTGCATAATGTAGTAAACAGTAATACTAAAGATATAAAATACGTTAGATACAATAGAGAGTTATTTATAAACGCAGTTAGTAGGACTATAAGCATCAATTGTGTTATGGATACTGAAAATGTGAATGAATGCACAGAACTACTACAGGAGTCTCTTATTAGAGGCATAGCACCAATGATAGTAAAAAGGAAAGTAAAAAGTTGCAACAAAAATGAATGGTATAACCGGGAATTGCAACAACTAAGGCAGTCAAAAATATATAAGTACGAAAAATCTAAAATAAAAAAGCGAAGTAGATTGGACAGATTATATAATAGCCCGAAATTTCTATAAGAAAAAAACTGTAGAAACGAAGAATGCATATTTTAAGCAAAAAATAATTTCAAAACGAGGGGACCAAAAGGGCATGTGGAATATTCTGAAGACGTTCATAAAATCAAGACATTAAATAAATTGAGTATTTGTGAATCAGTTTAAATTTGGTTGTTCTGGAGTGGAAGAAGGAAATTGACGTTGGACAGTTTATGATTGCAGTCTTTTTAGACCTAAAGAGAGCATTTGAAACAATTAGCCGCAGCATCTTACTAAAAAAACTTGACAAGTATGGCATCAAGGCAACAGAAAATAAATGGAGTTTTGCTACGAAAATTCATAGCGAAATAAGTCAATATGAAATTGACTCAGTTTGCTGCTAAGTCTGCAACTCGAGAATTAAGTTGAAAAAACTCTTTATGCAAACGAAAAATTTTTAAAAAAAAAATTTCATTGCAAAAAGTGGGCGTTTCATATAAGTAGGAACCGTATAATCGTCAGTACGGCTTGGTTCCTGCCTGCCGTATACGCCAAAGCAAACAGCCAAGCTGACCTCATATATAGACTTAAAATAAATTTTAAGTGTGAATTATATGAATTATAAGGTTCCTGTTTATATGAAACGCCCTCTTTTTGCAATGAAATTTCTTTTTTAAAGATTTTTCGTTTGCATAACGAGTTTTTTCAAGAAAATAAATGGTTCCAGAGTTATCTACAAAATAGAACGCAAGTGACAAAACTAGGGTTTAATGTTTCGACACCCGTTGGATGCAACATTGGGATACCACAATTTACAGTTCTGAGTACGCTGCTATTTGCGCTATATATAAATGACCTTCCTAGTGTGGTAAAAAATTCGAAAGTAATGCTTTTTGCGGATGACATGTTAGTGTACATAACCGGGAACGACTTCAGGGACTGCAGACAAAAACTGCAGGAGGATCTAGAAAGTATTGCAATGTGGATCAACATGAATTAGTTAAAGCTCAATGTGTCTAAATCAAATTGCATGCTAATAAATAGCACTGAACACCTGTCATTAACTATACAGGAATCCAGTATAGATGTTTTAGATGAAGTCAAATATCTTGGAATTGTTATACATAACAAACTGACCTTCACACCATACATAGACAAATTGTGCTGTAAGGTAGCGAAGAAACTTGGGTTCCTGAAAAGAATCAGAAACTTTCTGGATCTTAATGCAGAGTTGTGCATATATATAACACCATTATTTTGCCACACTTTGATTACTGTGCTACTATCCTTTTCTGTGGAAATTCTACAACTGTAAACAGACAAAAACTGCAAAATAGAGTGATGCGTATAAATCTGAAGTGTAGCAGGTTGGAGCCTGCTGCTGGGATGAAAGAATTATTAGGCTGGATGAGTGTGAAACAAAGAATTTGCTTCAAGGTATTAATATAAATTTTTAAACTGAAGAATAGTTTGTTGCCTAATTAATTAAGAAGTGTTATACAATATATCAGCGAAACAGTTAGTTATAATTTAAAAAATAGGGACGGATTTAGAATTGTTGCCTGTAGGAAAGAAAAAACACAAAATATGCTCATGATAAATGGTTTGAATTTATTTAAAAGTCTTCCTAAAGAGTGTAAAATAGAAAGAAATTTAAATAAATTTAAGAGCTTGATCGTTGAATTAATCAAATTTAATTACTAGCCTTAAAGTGTAAAGTTCAAAGAAATTTGAAGAAAAACTAAGAGCCTATTTGTTGAACTATTTTTGACTTAATTAAGAGCTTGATTGTTGAACTAACTCAGAATTGATTACTAGCCTTATAGTGCCTTTAAAGTATCTTAAAGTAGAAAGTAATTTGAACGTAGGTGTGAGCTTATTTGTTAAATTGATTAAAGTTAATTGTCGTATTTGTAAAGGGAAACTCTCCAATAAAATCTAAATCTAAATTAAAATTCGGTTTATGAATAAAAATTATATTAAGGGCGGATCCGAATCCAAGTCTTCGTCTTCGTCTTCGTCTTGTTGGTACAGCTAGTGACGTAACATCGAGTCAAGCTCTATCCGAATCCATGTCTATGCCACCGAGCTTTGCTACTTTGTATAACAGTTTAGACATTTGGTTAGCTTGATCATCGAGTCAAGGTTCAAGTTGACTATTTTAAATAAACAACATATTTTGAGGTTTTATTTATTCGCTGGCTATCGAGATCAAGCAAGCTAAGCAAACGAATTCGGACAGGTTAGCTTCGTCTTGAGCTTGATTGCATTTATTTTGACATTATGGTGGACGCAGAAAAAGTGAAGTGTAAATATTGTGCAAAATAAGCAAATATGTATGTACCAATTAGAGATAATTGTAACACATTTTTATTTCAAATTTAATTTAATTTTAAATCATAAATAATAATATTATAATTAATTACATTTATTAATTATGACAAACAGTAGCAACTGGCTCTAAACGTCAAATATCAAGCTAAGCACACGAATTCGGACAGGTTAGCTTCGTCTTCGTCTAACTATTATAATAGCTGAGCTTGTTGTATTACGTCACTAGCTGTACTAACAAGACAAAGACGAAGACTTGGATTCGGATCCGCCCTAAATCTGTAATGAATTCATTCCAGTTTCATACCATCATAGGCTTTGAGAAGCTGCAAATACGCTGACTAGACAGTAGTGATGATATAACAATAAATCAGTTCAGAATTTTTCTATTTATTTTTTGTATTTAAACGGAGAAAAAAGGTACATCTGAAACTGAAAGACTGGAAATTATTTTCTGAGAAATATTTGGTTGACTTCCTTAGGCTAGGCGTACACGCTGCTAGCAGCATGCATCAGAGTTCCTAGATCCGAGAAGAGTATTACTTTAATTTTAGAATATTAGATAAGTAAGCAATGAACGAAAATTAAAATATTTATAAGATTAAATTTTTCACGTTTGAAAGTTTCGAAATTACCAAAAGTTCCCAATACTGTTGTACGTATCACCGCAACGGGCAACGGATTCGGTCTCTCACTTTAAGTAATCGGTTATTTCTGACTACTTATGTGGGAAGCTTTTTTTCCTTTTGCTTTGACCGGCTTAAGCGTTTCTCTCTTATACTCATCGGTTTTCCTTTACTTTCGTGAGCATATTCTAGGGCTTCCAGTGATTTTTAACGGGTTTAATGAAGAATGTACAGCACGAAGTAAATCTAAACAAATAAGTTTGGCAATCTAGATCTTGGAAACACTACTCCTCCAAACCCCAGACATTCATCGCTGCCAGGAATATCGTAAGCTTTAAATGGGAGCCGGACGGGATTTCCCACCGACAATTTATACATACTAACAAGTTTTCCCATTAACATACCACGGACGCTTTTGTGCTGTGTGGGTAATAAATATAACCAGTAACAACACACTAAAAAACTTAGCTCTTGTTCAAAAATTACAATTTTGCTACTCTTTAACTTTTTTTTACAAAAATTTTTAAAATTAGTATTAAAGAATAACTAATGGTAATACGGTCCTAAAAATCTACAAAATAATCTTAACACCTGATTTTTGGATATCCATTCATAGAGAGCTTGTGTTGCTTTAGATCATAACTCAAACTGTTACTAATTAGCACGCTCACATCATTAACACGACTGCAGTGGGGTGCAACGTTAAGTACTACAAAAAATACGAAAAAATTATAAATGTTTGAAATTGTATTGTTACGGCGATTTTTTCATTTAAGTCCTATGGAAGAAACTACTACACACCAGTAAGAGTAGAGGAAGGGGTAAGACAAAAATTGATGTGGTTTTAGACTCCGCGCACTGTTGGTGTGGAAACCAAGGCAATCCTTTCATACACAGATAAAAGAAAACTCGTGCTAATATTTATATAATAATAATTTCAGTATTTTGTGTGTGAAAATAAAAGTCAGCAATTATCTTTTCCTTTAAGTCTATTCAGGCCGTTCTTTACAAATTAAAAATTTCCTTCTTTGCTCCTTTCCTCCACATTCCTAGTTAAATGTGTTCTGTCAAAACTGATTACTTTCATATACCAAATCGTTTGCAATCGGTTGTTTTGATTACTATTACTTTTTTTTTAATAATCTTGTTTATTTAATCTTAAAGCTTCAATTTGGTTACATGAAAATCTTCTTAAAATTAATTTTAAATAAAAATTCTTGAGTTAAATTCTCATTTTGACAGAAGTTTTAGAAAATTTGATAATGATAGCGATAGCTGTGTTTTAGTTGTGCTAAGGTAAGAGTCAGCTATTCAAGACAATGGAAGAAGGGGTAGCCTCGATCAGTTACATAAGTTGAAATTTCTATTTATAATTATTTAATTCGAAAATCAATAAGTACTGCCTGATATTTTGAAAAAATGAATTACATTTTAATGCGCGACCTTATGTGAATATATTTTCTAAAATGAATAATTGCCAACTAATTTGCTATATATCTAAGATTGCTTTCTAGTCCCGAATCTAAATTTATTCTTAGGTAAATGCAGACAATTCGTCGAAAAATTATGATGCGTAAACTATATAATTTTCAGCTCCTAAAGAGCGCCCAAAGGTATTTCTGTGAGCTTTTTCTTTTTTTAGTTAATCGTCTGTGAGACCAAAATACCCATAAAAATTTTTGATATTATTATTGCGTTAATTAACGATCAATCTAGCCTAATATTACGCAAAACTGTCTAAGTTTTACCAAGTACTTATAGTGAGCTTCTCAAATCAATATTAGTGATAATATCAATTATAATGGTTAAGTGGTCATAGGGTGGGGGGAGTCATAGGCAATATTTTGGTGGGTAGTGCAAAAACCTTAAAATCGGCTCAATACTCCTTAATTTTTGGAAAGTCATACATATATATTTTCGATGCGCACGAAACTAACGGTTTGCCACCGAGAATCTGGCAGCAAAACATTTCTTATGGCTTCGATAGACTAGCTCAGTTGTTTAATTTGCTGACTACGATCTCAGTAGCCGTGGATTCGAATTTCATATTGACACGGTTTTAAGCTTCTCTTCCTACCTAGTTTTATTACGACTTTTATAGCTACTCCTCTCCCATTTTACCTACTACCCTACTATCTATCAAAAATTACCTCAGCCTTCTCTTCCAGCAGAACTACAATATGTAATCTAGGAAACCGAAAAACAAACATTTGCAAGGTTTTGAATAATTTTTAAGGCTTTCGGTGTAAAAAAAAAAGCGTCAACCCGTCTATGACAATATCCAAAAGCTTTCCCGAGCACGATACGATTTTTCTAATAAAGGACAGATACTGCCCAGTAAAACCCATCCAAATTGTGTTTTTTGCTATTAGTTTTCTCTTAATAAAATCGTCCCAAATTATTTCTGTGTAAGACATCAGGATTCAACGGAATATCAACTGGTCTGACAACATGCCATTGAAAGTTTTAATGTCATCATATGACTGCGTAGAAGAGATTCTATTGGCTGCTCTAGTAAGCTAATCTAATTTTTATCTCCAAAAAGAACTGGGACTTAATTTTCAAGCTTAATTCTTTCTTGATCCTTTTGTCCTTTTTGGGCCTCCGAAGATGTCAAAAAAACACCTTGATTGCTTCAACAGAAGTTTATTGACTTCACCCGATTTGATGTATATATTGTTTTTTTTTAAGAGATCCATAGCACAATATCCAGGCCAGAAACCAGGTTATCACCAGAATTTTTAAGATAAGGGAATACTCTTTGATGCATTGCAATACTTCTAATAGAAAAGGAAGTAGGGTGTACTATAAGGCAGTGTTTCTTAACGTGTATGCCGCGGCACAATAGTGTGCCGTGCGAGATTGTTAAATTGAGATTATCCAATAGTTTTAGTAACTTTGAAATAATATTCATAATTGCCACAACAGTTTCTAAAAAAATAATCATAAACTCAATTTTCGATATTACGCAGAATCGAAGAGTTGTCTTCAGATTTGAATGAAACAATTTTCGCACATTTCGAATCGCAGGAGAGTAAACTGTAGGCACTTCAGATTGATGAATCAACAGATATCAGTGGAAAATCACAGCTACTTGCTTTTATTAGATTTGTCAAAGATGAAAAATTCTTGAATGAATATCATTTCTGAAAAAAATTTAAAAGCACAACTACAGGAAAAGACACATTTGAGCTTGTTAGGAAAAATATTTCAAGCTTTAGTTTACTATGGAAAAACTGTGTTTGTTTTTGCACAGAAGGATGCCCATCAATGTTGGGAAACAAAAAAGATTTATCAAAATTGTGCCCTAAGAAAATTCGAATATTATAAGCAATCACTGCATAATTTATAGAGAATGTCTTATTTCAAAATCGTTAAATCCAACTATGTCGACCGTTATGAACCAAATCATGCAAGTGGTCAATTTCGTCAAAAGCCGACCTCTTAAATCACGAATTTTCTCTCAGCTGTGCGACGTAATGGACTCCGACTACAAAGCGGTTTTGAAATCCCCTATACAGGTGAAAGCGGAGTGACTTTGTTCTTAGGGAGCATTTACAATGACAGAGTAGAGTGGAGTCAGCAGATTGCATTTGCTGTCACCATCTCACCAACGTGAGATTAGGAATTTTTCAAATCTGACGCCACTCTGTGAAATCCACTCCGGTGGGGAAGCGCGAAGAACTTTTGTTAGAGTGCAAGCTTGAGACAAGGAGAGACAATGCAATCTGGTGACTCCATTCTACTGTTCCATCATTGTAAACCCTTCTTTAATGGTAAAAACAAAAACACCTTTTGCATTTTGTCTTCATGATGAAATTTAGTGGTTTAAAGTTCAATTTCTCTCGGACATGTTTGGAAAGCTGAAATGTCTGGACTTAAGTCTTTCAGGACCATCCGAGAATATCATCACAACAACAGCAAAATTGATGTCATTTGAATTAAAATTAGCACTGTGGAAATCTGGAATATCAAACGGAAATTTTTATTGTTTCCAGATGTCAATGAATCTCAATCGAAAAAGAAAATTGCAGACGAAATTATAAGTACCCTTAAAGAACTTCAAAGCACATTTAAACGCTTTTTTCCTTCGCTTTCAGTTGCAGAATATTAACGGTTAATTTGTAAGACACCAAATTCAACTATAACAGAAAAAAAAACAGCTTATTGATTTGAGAAACGAATAATTTAACCGTTCAACGTTCTACGAGAAAAAATTGGATGAGTTTGGGCTTTCAGTTAAAATTTTGTACCCTCAAATCATCTTGAAAATCTTCAGGGTTTAGTGTCTTCATGGTTTTGTGAATTTGGATTTCCAGAATTGACAAGAATCAAGCCCAAAAAACGGAAAACTCTTTTAAAAGTTGACGATGAGATGCAAACTTATCTGGCGACTTTTGAAACTCGTTTTGAATTAATTCGTTCAAAAAAACAGGCTCAGCCCTTTCATTGAATAAATTTCGTAAAAAAAATAATTTGCTTTGTTTTTTTTTTTACATTTTTTATTTTCAGGTGTGCTGCAAAGAATTCCAGATATTACAGGGTACCGTCAATCAAAAAAGGTTGAGAAATACTGCTATAAGGGAATGAGTAGACTGTAGCATAACTCAAAAAGTCGATCACTTTTATAGCACATCCAAATCTATGAAGAACAATACTCTAATGCCTTCTGTCTTCGAGTCCCATTTGAACATTTCTAATCTAGTGGAAAATGGTAATGAGTTTTTTACTCTTTCGAGACCTGTACTAAATACGAGTTTACAGGCAATTCTCAACCTACTACATATGAGCAGAGAAAATTAAAAACAATTGCCGAGGTACTGTCAGTTACTGACCTAAAGCCGAAGACCAAATATTCCATAAAACAATTTTTGGGAGTATAGGTAGGTACTGTGTGTAAAGTGTTTCGATGAGAAGTGACAGGGAGATCTCATCAGGACAAAAATGAACCCTGAAATTCTTAATCTAATTATTTTGGTCAGAACGAGTTTTAGCAGAAAATTCAACCAGGACTGTAGCGATGATAGAATTTCTGTTTTGGGCTGCACCTTTACCAACTCGTCCATGACTGACCATATAAGTCAGTAAAAAACGAAGCAAATCCTTTAGATTGACTTGAAAACTTCATAGATAAAAAACCACCTTTAAATATCACAGTTTGTTGGAGCTCATGAGCTGTACTAAAGAAGTCCGCGAACAAATTATTCCCCACACCTGAATCGTGACTAGATTCTGGTCTAGTATCATACACAGATATACAGCAATGTGATTTGTATCTCATACATCGAATGTCACCAAAAACAAGTAAAATTTTGATTGCAAAACTTTTCTCAATTTAGAAATCTGGAAATTTTCTATGTTGCTTGTTGAACATTTTTATCGTAGAATCATCTAATCATGTTAACCCCATCCTCCGAGTTTATTCTTCATATAGGCAAGGATGAAATTGGATCTGACTATACCCAGTAAGTATTTATTCAAGATATCTGCTCCTTTTCACTGCAAAATTTTTAACTAATTATATTGGTAATACAATACCAATATGCCGCGCAACAAGTGAAACCTCTTGAAATAAAGTGGAACCAATAAAAGTAAACTCATATCTCCCCTGCACAGCACCGCGCCTCGTTCCAAAGGAAAAAAAAATGAAATATTACGAGAATGTATAAAATCGCTACATGAGATTGAAACTTGATACAAATTTATTTACTTTCTTTCTTTTTTTCGTTTAAATCCACGTCTTTATACCTGAACTGTACTGCGAGCCCTGCGCCTGCGCCAAGTTACTTGACGACTCAATTTACTCTGCAGGTCCGACGAACGCGCAGCTATACATCATCGGAGGCGATCATGTCCACTTACGGGCTGTCATCGCGGTAATGAAATGCGACATGAACGCAGTCACCAGCCATTAAACGCCGCCTATTATCACCAATTAATGCCCGTGCTTTGATAACAAATTGGCATTCATTATTTGAGCGGTTTTCGCCATTGAGTGAATTTGTAATCTGCTGCCGCATCACGCTGCCGCCGCTACCGCCAACGTGCCAATTTCTATCTCTCCCCCAACAATTTACCTGTATTTGATGCATTCATTGCATTCAACGAGGACGAGTGCAATCCGCAGCTGCTGCGGATTAATGAAACGCGTGCAATTAACGAGCTCCAATTGTTGCACAATCAAAACGTTTAGTTGAGATATGCCGCATGGAATTTCATGATTTACTCTCGCCAGCTGGGCTGCATAATTTACCCCACGCTGAATGTTGGCGTTACATTATGGATGCGCGTAAGCCTAAGTGGACGGTTACAGTGCGAACAAAAAAATGTGCACCTGAAGACCTGTCATAAGCATCAGTTGTAGAGCTAGAGCAGTTAACAAGGTATTTGTAGGTATGCCGGAGGAGAGGACGCGGGTACATGTTGATTATGAGATGCACTTTAGTTGCGTTTTATGATGTGCTCCAATGGTTCCTGCATTTTTACTCTACTCACGATATCACATCGCTCAGTTGTGCGTCACAAGTCATATATAAGATGTGCAGCCGGATAATTACCCCCCCACCCCTTTGGGGAGCTAGTATATTTTCCTGAACGATGCGAACCTGTTCTGACGATCTGCATTGCAAATAGACGAAATTCCTTGTGATTTATCTTGTCCATGAGATTCAAGTAGCGCTTGTCGTTAGATGTTACATGAATAATTAAGATTACAGGCTTAGAACAGGTGTAAATCAAATGTATAGTCAACGTTGCATTCACTCTAGCACCAACACACAGCATACTAATACTAGCAAATTAAGGTATTTCCTTGTAATTTGATTATCGCCGTGTTTAACGAACTGAATAGAAAATTTTTAAAGCTTACCCACTTATCTTTTACTCATGTAGGTACGTACCGACTGCGCATTTCATTGTAGTTTACCTACACGAAAATTATAATATTAAAAATACGAAGGAAGACGAGCTAATAGAAATTACAAGTAACTTTAAAAATTATTAGGTAGATTTTCCAATTAAACGCCTTTCTGTGCTAGAATCCACAAGATCTTGTCAAAAGGACCCCCTAAAACACTTGGACTATTAGAAAAAGATGATGAGAGCTACACTAGAAAAGAAAAAGCCCAGCGGGAAACGGAAGCATTTCGGATGCATTCCGAAAGCAATCTGTGAAAGGTATGAAAGTAATACGTTCTCAATACCCAGATCATTTATTTTAATGCATGACGTATAAGGTGCAAGGAGGAAGCCTTCCTTATTAATTCTTTGGGAGGTGAAAAGAACGATAATACTTTTAAATTCAGTGGAAGCATTCATTCAGCCATTTCAGAATAGTGAACGGAGCCATTAAGCATGCATTTTCCAGAAGGTTGGAAAGAACCATTCAATTTAGGTGGTAGAGGTGGAGGGAAGCACTCTTCCAATTTTTACTGAGAGGTAAAGGGAAGAAGTTTTTCTGCTTTCTTAGAAAGGTCCAGAAAATAGAGACGTCATCACTCGTTCGAATCTTGCACTTAAATGAAAATAATTCACTTCTTCTAAAATAATGCAAAAATCAGAATATTTTTTATCTACGCACATTTTCTTCATTCACTGTTTTTAGAAAAAATAATGAAACTGTATGACTCATTTTCGACCTGCACGCACTCACTCGAACTAACCTCTGCAAATATAGCCGCATTAATTTCTATCAATTTTCGATAACAACACGAAGCATTCCCTGGAAGGTACATAACATGCTCAAAAAGACGATGCATCAATACATTACGCCTGCATTCTTAACCCAGTTCAACGTAAGGTATGTTCATGTACTCATTACTAATGCATTCCAGGTATGTTGATAGTAAACATTAACTAAGTCAGGCATTCCCATTTTTCCCGCTGGGAGAGTCTCTGGAGCTTCTTGCTAGAAACATCTTCCAAGGGGCGGATTTTGTAACTCGGAGAGCTTGGGGGTTTGGGAGATGAGAATTTTCGTTTCCCACGATTAAAACTCCCTAACTCTCCATTCGAGATTCTCTAACAAACTTCGGGAGTTAAAGAAAACGTGAGAAGTATAGAAATATTGAAAGACGGCTAACTCTGTGTGGGAGGGTCGTAGAGCATTGGGGTTTTTTTAATGTATTTTGAGTCTAGAGTACAAAAATATAGGTGAACAATTTCTGGGGGACTTTTGGAGATGGAAGATCGTACCACCCCCATTGGGGGTTATCCAAAATACGTCATGTTTGATATCAAATTAAAGAAGAAGAAGCTGGTAATCGAGTGGTGTAGTTTTTTTTTATCATTTTAACTTCATAACTGACTTTTTCCCTCCGAAAGACGGATTTTTTGCACTTGGGTCATATACACCCCAGTGCCTATATTTTGCATATATTTCTTTCATTCTTTGTTTTACATCTATTAGTACTCTGTTGTGGACATTTTTCTCATGGAAAGTGAATTTCTACGACTTACCAGTTCTTCATAATGATGAGTTGAAAATATGTCCACTTTTGTATCAAAAAACCCACATTTTTTCATCTTAAGGACTGATTCAATTCTTCTGCAGTTATCTCCAAAACTATTTACCGGACTCAAAAAATAGTTGCATATCTCCTTAGGGGACAAAACGTAGATAGGATTTCATCATACAAGCTTTAACGTGCATCTTTAAAATTTTTATATCATCTCTTCTTTACTGGAAGATAACCAAATTGACCATTTTCGCCTAAATTGCAATTTCTACCAGACACTAAAATCCTTATTTCTCTGTAAGTATTGCAAGGATTTCCAGAATTTATTTTTGTAAATATAGCCAGAATATGCAGTAAGTCCATAATTTAATTTGAAAATCCTAGGTTCCTAGGTACCTTCAGAAAACACAACAAAAACAGCGAATACTCTCAGTTGAGAAATATTTTTCTTACTTCTCCACAACTAACCCAGCTGAGAGTTTTGTCGGGTGGATTAGAGAGTTTCGTAATTCTCAGTACAAAATCCCCAAATTACAGAATTCCGCGTGAAGAGTTAAGTGTCAAGAGAACTCTTATCTCCACAACTCCACAACTCTCCCAGTTAGTGAATCCAGCCCTAGGTTCTGTAGTAGGATAGCAAGGCTGAAGCAGAGCACAATATTTCTTCCCTGACAGATGGTTATTGTTTAGGAGAGAGAACTGGCGCGCCGCTGCCAGAATCTTCAAACCACAATCAATTAAATGTTCCACAAACTCATTTAATGAAGACCAAATCTTTCCCGCTCTCCTATAAAAAGAACTGGATGAACTTCTACTAATTCTAACTAACACTTTTAGAACAAGCTTTGCATGGGAATATATACGCAATGCATGATGAAAGGCATGGGCGGATACAGCGGGAGGCGATCGGGGCGATCGCCCGCCAAGAGCTCTATTAAAATTCAAATTTATACTCTAATCAAATGCAATAGAAAATATAAAAATAATATTTTTAGAACAACTCCTTGTATATGCGCACGAAAAAATTTAAATAATTTCTCCCTTAACTTAATTACAATCACAAAAGTTCTTAGAGTTTCCCTTAATTTTGCATTTAATTAATAATATTGAAATTATTGTATATTACATTTTTTTGGACAAAATTTAAAATTTTCAATGTAGACAAAGAAAGCAAGTGTGAGCAGTTGAAATTTTCACACCATTGTTCAAAAATTTAAATTTGGATCTCTTAATGTCTATGAGTCAAAAGTAAATATCTCCAAAAAATTACTATGCGCTACTTACGGAGTTGAGCGCTTTTAATCGAAATAATATTTAGTTTTTTTGGTGTTATGAATTTTGGACCTATCATTTTAATCATTTTGAAGGGAGGTGAAGCTATGTAGTTAGTACAGAACGACATGGAATTTGAATTTCAAACACTTCTATATACATACCTCCAAAACGCAATTTTTGGAGATACGTACTTGTGACTAAACACCATAGGTTTATCAAAATATTTAATTAAATTACTTTACTTTGAATTTGCTTCCTTTGTGTACCTTAAAAATTTTGTACACAAATGTAGTAAAATTTCAATATTTAATTCAATGTCAAAAGAAGACTCTATAGAGAACTTTTACGGTGTAGGTAAGGGAGTAATTATTTTCTATTTTTTAGTGAGGATTTTGCAGCAACGCTCTTTTTTCCTTTCTAGTCTTAAATTATTCTTAAAATGTATAAAATTATATCATTAAGAAATTTTCAGTAAAAGAAATTTTTTTTCATTTTTTTTGTGATCGAAAGCTTACAAAAGTGTAAAGTGTAAAAGTGTATGTTGGAAAAATCATCATAGCCGGGGTAATTAATATCAGATTCAGCTTTCTTGCAAATATTTAATTTAAAGCCAACAGGGCTATATACAGGGTGTCCCGTAAGTCGACGTCAAGCCGGAGCCGGGTGATAGACCAAATCGTAACAGTTACCAGAAAAATATAAAAAAAAATCTAAGTCATTTATTTTTCAAATTATAGGCATTTCTTTTGTTTTCGAGAAAATGTACATCTTGTGATAGTATTTTAGCTTCTGTTGCTACAAATCTTTACTTTTTTTCAATTTTATTTTTCTTATGTAATCCCGAATAGTGCTTATGTAACCTGCTGCTTTAAGTTCTAAGCCAACTGCTCCAGCTTGGAAGAAAATGTCACATTTTGCCGAACCAAGAATAAAAAATTAATATTTCACCCAACTTTAACTGACTGTACTAAAAAAAATGTACTACGACAATTTGGCAAGTAACGTTAAAAGTTGACGCATTTAATAAGGATTTTAAAATGGTACAACATTTGCTACAATATTTCTTAGATTACGGAAAAAAAAATTTTTTCTTCAAGAAACCCAGTTTCGAAAAATTTCTTTTCACCTACTAAAATTGACTCTAGTATACCCAAAGCTTACCTTAAGAGCTTCTAGCTTCTAGCTTGAGTGAGACGGAGAGTCATTCCATGAAGTGTGAGTGAGACAGATAGTGATTTAGTGATAGATAGTGCTTATGTAAGCTGTTGCTTTAAATTCTAAGCGAAGCTCACCGAATATTACAAAACCATGAGCTTCACCCATACCATGTGCAGCGAGTACAAACCCTGCTACCTCGGGATTATCAACCTCGGGTTGCGTTTTGCCAAACGATGCTACAAAGCCAACGGGAAGATCCGCGATTCTTCGAGAAAATTTTGTGGTCGGATGAATCGACATTTAAAAAAGACGGTTACATGAACCTACATAACTTACACGAGTGGCACGTAGAGAATCCGAATTTAATGAGACAAAATAGATCTCAATATCGTTTTAAAATAAACATGTGGACCGGAATTTTAAACAGAAAAGTCATGGGACCTTTTGAGTTGCCAGAGGTCTTTAATGCTGAAGTTTATTTAGATTTTTTGCAAAACCGTTTACCTAATTTACTGGAAGACATGCCACTAAGTATTTACAGAGAGATGTGGTATCAGCAAGACGGCTGCCCAGCGCACTATGCCCTTTCAGTTAGAGAATATCTCAATGAAGAATATCCGGAGAGATGGATAGGGCGGTCTGGTACGATCTCGTGGCCAGCCCGTTCACCTTGTCTAAATCCATTAGATTTCTTTTATTGGGGAGCAATAAAAGAGAAAGCTTATAAGAAGTCAATTGAAAATTTAGCTGAGCTTCGGCAAAGAATTACGGAAGCAGTTGAATTTATCAACAACGGAAGAATTGCCCGTCTGATAACCCGATCTTTTTTAAGAAGATGTCGAGCTTGTATTGCAGCTGAAGGAAGGCAGCTTGAACATCTTTTGTAAATAATAAATCTTAGCATCCAAATAATTGGAGTTTAATTTTAAAATTAAGGAAAATTTGTCCTAAATTTAACAAAAAGTTAGCATCTCTAACTTGAAAGCGTCACTATCTGGCTCACTCACACTTCATGGAATGAATCTCCGTCTCACTCAAGCTAGAAGTTACGCTCTTAAGGTAAGCTTTGGTTACACTAGAATCAATTTTAGTAGGTGAAAAGAAATTTTTCGAAACTGGGTTTCTTGAAGAAAAAAATTTTTTTTTCCGTAATCTAAGAAATATTGTAGCAAGTGTTGTACCATTTTAAAATCCTTATTAAATGCGTCAACTTTTAACGCTACTTGCCAAACTGGCGTAGTACATTTTATTTTTAGTACAGTCAGTTAAAGTTGGGTGAAATATTAATTTTTTATTCTTGGTTCGGCAAAATGTGACATTTTCTTCCAAGCTGGAGCAGTTGCCTTAGAACTTAAAGCAACAGGTTACATAAGCACTATTCGGGATTACATAAGAAAAATAAAATTGAAAAAAAGTAAAGATTTGTAGCAACAGAAGCTAAAATACTATCACAAGATGTACATTTTCTCGAAAACAAAAGAAATGCCTATAATTTGAAAAATAAATGACTTAGATTTTTTTAAATATTTTTCTGGTAACTGTTATGATTTAGTCTATCACCTGGTTCCGGCTTGACGTCGACTTACGGGACACCCTGTATATACATATGTATATACCCCTATCAAATTAGCAATTCTGAAAATTTCGTTAACAAAGTGTCGATTTGAAAAGAAATTTTTGGGAAAAAAATTTAAAAACGTTGCCTTTAACTTGCAACATATTGCAGGCCAGCCTAGGAAATTATGGTGTTCAAACGAAATTCAGCAGTAGGACAAGGCAAGAAGTGTATCATGTCGGCCGCTATTGGTCCACTATCTTTTCATTCAAGTCATTCATGTCTCGTATATTCCGCGATTTACGACTGACCGATTTTCTAATTTAGGTTGCAGCAAATTTTACTATGCGTGCGGCCTCAAAAACTTATCTATTATATTAATAAAAGAACTCCAGCGATATCTGGATGCTAATAAAATTTTCATACTGAAACGGAAAGAGAAAGCTGTACACAAGGCAGTCCACAACTTAATGGCTCAAACTTCAGGAGCTGATAGCAGAACCTTGAGTTCTGAAAGAGCAAAATGTGACGTTTAGGAGAAAGCAGGTGTTTATGATTGCTATATTTTCGCTTCTTACTACTATACACCCATAAATGAATGATGCGAAATGATTGGTAACTATCCAGACTTTCTAAAAAATACTTCACTTATAACTTTTGCAAACTTTACCCCTTTTTCTGCCAAACTGCATTACCACCAGCTTTGAACACAATGTCACAGTCATCAACGCTGAGAAAATGTCAAAAATTGCGTTCATCAGGCGAGAGATTTTCTGCCAGCTCATAATTATCTAAATATAAAAAAATATGTAATACCAATGCTATTCACATACACCGTTTTAAAAGACCGCAATTTCCTTTTTTGTTTTTTTTTTATTTAATTTTCAGAGGATGTGAAGATAATTGATAATTGATATCGTTATTAATAGTTGCTTGTAAATCATTGGGCAACTCCAAAAACTTTCGAAATTGTTATTTAATAATAATCTATAATCATTTCCACGTGTGAAACAACCTCACTAATTTCGTTATGAACAATAACGCGAAATAATCAGTTTTTCCAAATATTTAAAAAAATTGTTATCTGAATCAAACAGATTTTCACAATTATTGTTCGGTCCACCACCGAACCATACTTCCCTCGACGTATTCAATTGTTGATTTCCTAGAAATAAACGAGAAAAAATCCACAAAGAATCAATATCAAATAAAATTCTAAAAACGTACCTTTTTGTTTGTCTAGGTGAGTACTATCGCCTCCTACTCTATTGACCTCCTACGGGGAAACACCCTGTATAACTTAGAGAGAAGCTGATTAAAGCATTTAATTCAACTTCAGTAAAAATCTCAAAAACCATACTTAACTCAAAATGTCAAATTTGACGGATGGGGCAAACCAATATTCAGCCGACGAATTGTAAATAATTCAAAATGCGAAAATTAAAGTGCTTCTGTTACCTGAATCGCATAGTTTTGGCAGTACGGAAAAATCAATCTGTTTCAAAATAAGCAAAATTTTCTCAGTTATCCTGGATATAGAAGTCGTGTAATATCTCAAATTCAAACTTAGATCATAATTGCCGATTATAAATAGAAGTTTAAAACGAATCTTACATCATCTCTGAAAAGGATGGAGTCGTCGAGTCTCAAATAAAGAACATTAAAGATATTCAAACGTGAAAAGAGAGAGAGAAGAAAATTAAAAAAGTGTCACCCTGCGATGACGCGTAAATAATCAAATAAAACAAGTCTAGACTGAAATCTACTTACGCATAGAGAGGCTGAGAACTATCCGAAGGGGAAATATTTTGACATAAACACCACCAACTAACGGAAATTGTTGTGATGTGAACTAAAAGTTCTTACGCGAAACACGATCTGACGATCTGATGGATGACCACCACATTTCATTTTATGTTCTCAAGAATTTCAACAAGGATTAAGTGAAGTTACAAAGGAACTTTCAACTTTACAGGTTATTAATCCTTAATGTGCTAATGAACGAAACACTTTTTTTATATTATTGCCTATATATATATACATGCCGCAGTACCTACCTACCTAACAGAGTAAACAAAACCTGCGAAAAACAAGCAGAAGCTTCACTCAGAGCTATACAGACAGACGCCAATTATAGGTCATTAGAAAGTACACATGCGCATAATTATGAAATTCAATTCAATTAAGTACCCATAATGACCGCGCGTGATGAGATAATCACGGGCATCACTACTCATTGTACGCGCGTATTTATCTTCTCCGCTTACCTTATTTATTATAGTCAATGCGAATTCCACTTTAAGCCTCTTTTCTGAGTGTGTTTATGCGAATCGCATTTTTGATGGATTTTGATCACGCAGTCAATTTCACCAGGGAAACATCTAAAGACCGTGCAAGGTGTGAGTAATTTCTCTGACAAAATGCTAAAGACATGTACAGGTACCTAGATCCAACAAGAAGTGTTGCAACTGCAAAATTTATTTCCAGCCTGCCAGAATAATTTCTCATTACCTGTACGTATGTATGTACGCAGAGGTACTACAGGTAATTATGGAGATGCTCGCATCCACCTCTGGCCGTACAATTCTTTTTATGCAAAATTAATTCCTCGCACAAGGTATATGCCTCTAGTGCGTGGAAAATTCATCAACAAAGTGGAAAATTAGGTAACGATACACATCACTTGTTTGGTATTATATATACCTTCCTCGGCAAGCAGTCCATTTACATACAGAAGGAAGCAAACCCATAAAACACCTCTGGATTTTTTTCTTCTTAAAGCATAAAATTCATTAAATGCAAAGAAAACTCTCCACTTAACCTTTGCTACTTGAGCGCCCAAGAAAATTTTCAATTTCCATCGTTCGCATGGTCTTTAGGCAAACAGAATTAGGAAATTAATTGAATTTGACGAGACGGTGGTGGTATGGCCACATTGCGAGTCTCTTGAAGCCGTTCATTGCATTGCAGTTTACCCTGGTGGGATAGTATAGTGTGATTGGCGAACTTCCAGACTCTCAACGACCGACTCAAAGAGACCCAGAGGAACCTACCAACTTTATTGAATTCACTTACATATACGAGATCCGATGCCGCCTGCTGTTTGATGTGATGCCACCTGTAGGTGCTGTAATGTGCAACCGCATGATTACTTTTTCATACTATTCCTATGAAATTAAAAATTCAATTTCAAATTAAATTGCAAATAAACCGATTGAGTATCTGCGATTATTGACGGACAGTGTTGTGAGGCATTTACGACAAACTTAGTTTTAGTGGAACTAATTTAGGAAAAATTCCTTACAAATAGCTTTATGATGGCGATGATTAATGCTTTAATCAATTTCATTAAAACGTGGAACCAAAAATGTTATAAAGATTCAAGAAAAATAAATTTCAACATTTAATTTGTTTTGTATGTTTCCACTAGATCAGACTCGGTGATGAGTAAATATTTTTATGGAATTCAAAGACTTCTTGAAGTGTCTATTTATTTATATCAATAAAATCTTAATAAATTTAACTGGATATTCACCTCGTAACTTTTCTAACGAGGTAATTCTTCTGTGCTACTTTGAGTATAAATTGAATATTTAATATTCTTTTGATAACAAACAAAAATATAAAATAATTGTAACTATTAATCTGTTCATGTTTGTATTCTATGCATACAGGGTGTCCTGTAAGTGGTATGAAACCCGAAGGCTGTGGATATATCATACTTAGATGAGCAAAATATTGTATGGGTAGTTGGGGGAAATACTAAGGGTTCCGAGATCATAAGCGGATCCAAGGGGAGTATCACTGGGTCATACCCCACCCCCCTAAATTTGAAGTAGAAAATATTTAATAAATTGAGTTATTTGAAAAATTATATTTTCTATTTGTTATTATTTTTATTTAAAAAAACTTGAAAAAAAAACATTTAGATTTCAAAACTTAAAAAAATAAAAATTTATTTGAATGAATATTATTGTATGCATGTGATGTATGTGTATAGGTTTTTCTCAGAATTTGAGTTTGGGACCCCAACTTTGGGTGACCCAAAACCCTCGAGAAACACTTCCCAATCCACGAAACACACTCCCTCACTACCACATCAGAGCCCTAACTTAGTCCTAACTCCTGACATTCTAAAATATTTACAGCGTTCTTATGTAAAACCACTGATATGTATATCTAATATAGACTGACTACGTCCATAGGAATATACTACAGAAAATGGGCTCACATCCATATAGTGTTGTCCTTCGGTCTAACACCAAGGACCACCTGAGAGAGAACAAATAAATAAGTGGGTTCATCGAAATAAATGTTTTTAAATTTATTATTTGAGTTAATTGAAAACTGTTTTACCAAAGGCAATGTATTCATAGACACTCAACAGAAATTCGAAAGGTTTTATTAAAATCAATTTTCAACTTCCCGCCAAAGGTTTTTTCAATGTTGGCACCCACGTAAGAGCTATTTTTGACACACAAAATTGTACTCGTATAAAATAGCATATCGAGTAGTCCATTTTATATATGCCAGTGTGCAAAACTGAGAAAAGTTTGGTTTGAATGGCTCCTAGAGTTTGCACCCTAAATTACTATTCTATTAAAAAAATGCCTTTTTGTAAAAAAAAAAACCCCATATTAAAATCACATCATCCGCACCGCTTAACGCGGAAACCTTCCTGTCACTATAGTACTGCGGTTGCTAAACTGCGCGACTTATAGCGCTGGTTTCTTTTTCTCAATTTAATTTGTAAGATTCGTAGTCTTCACAAAAATCGTTGCCCTAGATATATCAGAGGCCCTTGATAGGGTCTGGCATCCAGGTCTCTTAGTCAAACTTAAAGCATTTGTTCTCTTCCCTGCTCTTCTATTATGGATAGAGAGTTTCTTATCCGGTCACCTAATACGACTTGTACTAGATGGCGTTTCATCTTAACCTCACCCTATAAATGCCGGTATGCTCCAGAACTCTGTTATCTCTCTTCTTAATTTTCATTAGTGATCTTCTTTCCCTTACTTTCAATCGCATCCATAGTTTCGCCGAGAATAGTTCTCTTGATTTTGCTTGCTCCTTTGACACTCTTACGGACTCCAGAAGGAATGACGGATGTGTGAAACGATATTGCATTATTATATCATTGAAATCTCGTCTAAGTCAATGCATCTAAGTCCCAAAGTTGTCTCATTTCATTAAAACAAAATCATAATTTATCCACTCCTGTTTCTTTTGATGGAGCACTGATCTACGATACACCATCTTTATGTATTCTTGGCATTAACATTTCCAGTAAGCTAAGCTGGACAGATCATATCTTCTCTGTTGCCAAAGGTGTATCGAAATGTCTCGGATTTCTGAAAAGGTGTAAGAAATATTTCATCCCGTCAAATCTAGCGCTCTTCTACAAGTCTTATATCAGACCTAGAATGGAATACAATTCCCATATCTAGGTCGGGGCTGGTCGCAGAGCCTTTGTTTCATTGAATTTTGTCCAAAAGAGAGCCTTCAAACTCTTTGGATTTGGCAAAACTTGAGCACCGCCGTAATGTTGGATGCCTTTCACTTCTTTATCGCTGCATGCATAGACAATGTTTTGATGAAATATTTAGTCTGATTTCCTGTAGAATGATTCCTGCACGCAATACTCGAGCTGCAAAGCGAGCACATGCTTTTACCCTTAAAATTAAATTCGGCCGTACAGTAAAATTCCGTGATGCTTTTTTATCCCGAACTGTACGAATGTGGAACAGTCTACCATCTTCTGTCTTTCCTCCGGCATACAATCTACGAAAGTTTAGGAGTTAACATACATCAGCACCTCCGCCCCTCTCCTCATATTCCCTAATTCCTTTCCCCATCTCCTTCCTGCCATGCTGTACTTTGCATCATAGGGTATCCCCTGAGCTTGGCTTAATAATATAAAAAAATGTATATAGTTGTATTTTTCTTAAAAATCTGCACTAAATATATTATTTTATTAGAAAAATTCTTAGTTTATCCTATTTCCCTAGATTTTATTAATCATTTGAGCAAAAATCTTGTTTTAAAGTGGAATAAGTTGAGTTTTCAGTTTACATTTTTCGATTCTTGCTTTTGCTGTGAAAGTGCAAATCCCAAAAGCTGAATTTTTAAAGTGTACCATATTCAAAGTGCAAGAATTTTTATTACTGCTCTAAAGACTTGTTTACAATAAAATGCAAGACGTATATGAGGCACAAGACCTCTGTCCACTATTCTTAAGACAAAGCCCAAGAAAAGGAAATTTAAGAACTCGGAATAATTTATTCCAGCAGAATAGTACCTAGGAAAGATATTTGAAAGGATGCTTCCTTTTATGCCACAAGTTGATAAACTTTTTTTATCAAACACTGCTAAAATTTTGAGAGGAATGATACTCTATTTTGTCGATGCGTCTTTCTATTATTTTATTTATTTATTTTTTTAAGGTACGCAACAGTGCTCAAGTTCTGTCTGTTAATTTTATAATTTCCGATTTATTAATGAAAAAAATTGAATTAAGCACCTTTATTATGTGATATTATTATTTATAGGTGGTGAATTAATAAAAAAAAAAAATAACGTTATGAAATTAATCCTCTTCAAATTTACTTTATATATTTTCCAACTTTAAGTATATTAAACAATGACTCGGTACTAATATTTTGATTTGAAAAAACTACTGAGCCTTTACGTACTGGATTAAAACTGGATTGGATTGATACAACGAAATTATATGAAATTAATAAAATTTGTTATAGGCTTGGATTGAATTTAATTTATATCTAATCTACTAAATTCTGTAATACGTAATTAATCAGTATATTCATGCAAAATTGGTGTATCGTATGTTAAGAAAATTTTGTCGCAACTACACTGAAAATGTTAAGCTGGCGCTTAAGGCTAGTACTGAGTTCGAGTAAAAAGTGACATTTCCATACAAATTTTACCGCTGATAAAATCCCAAGCAAAAATATTACTGATAATTTTACTAGTGCAGTACGGAATTCACTGGTAAAAACCGAATATTTCTCTATTTTAAGATAGATGTCACTTTGTTTTTCTCCAATTATTTTACTGGATATTTTAATGCGCGGAGCATTAGGGCGGATTTCTATTACTGCGACATTTCTATTTTGTGGATATAGAGAGCGAGATAGTGATATGTAAAACTATACCAAGTTTGAAGGAGTACGTTTTTATAGCTGATACCTCTCCTTATGTCATGTTCTTTGATTTATGGTATAAGATTTTGTTTATTAATTTATTCCTTAGAATTTTAGAATTAATTTCGGAATAAATAAAAATTTATTTATGCGATTTTTGTAGTAGATGTATGAAAATCACATAATTTATTTCTATGATTTTATGAGTTGACGTCTTCTTCTTAGTTCCTTCATGCATGGCGGTAACCCCCCGTCTACACTGGCCATAAATTATGGTATACAATATGTTACTGCTACGGAATTGCCAGTGTAGACCGTGTAGTCATGGCAATAATCCATGGTATGCAATATATGGTATACCATATTGCCTACCATATATTGCCATATTTCATCCCTTCTAACTCGGCGAGCACCAAATTGTTTTATGCAATCAAATCTTTTGATCGCAGTCTTCTTCGGTCTTGATAACGCCATCGGCCAGCCAAAAATGAAATGTTATAAAATAATTTGCGCACACCAAAATTTTTTTTCCAAGATTGACATTACCATAAAATATGGTAAAGTCGGAGATATTCCATAATGCCGAACTAGCGCTGAGAACTTTTTTATGGCATATGCCTGACTTTTTCCCCTAATTTATGGTATATGTCCGACAAAATTTTTTCGACATACATGCCATACTCCTCTTACTCACTAGTTATTTCATAAGCCGTTGTTAAAAATCTGGTTACCTTGCTCTTAATCTCTGCAAAATATAAATGATACAGTTAAGGAATCCGCCTTTAAAATGCTGGTAAAATTTTGACATTTCCGGTTTCTATGAAAATTTTGAGATTGTTTTTTTTTTCTTTCTAGGCAGTTTTCAATTTATTGATGGATTTAATTGCTCCTGATAATTTTCAGATTAATTAATTCGATTTTTTGATTGTAGATTTTTAAAAATATATCTACACTTTATAAACAATTTGAAGTTTTTCAGTGATAAAATTATTAAACATCTGTCACCTTGTTTTCTCTAAATTAACATGCGTCAAAATTTTACCATCGATTTTAATGTGAAATATTTGGAGACCGCATTAAATTTTAGTTTGCCTGAATTCGATACTAGGTTCTAAGCCTAGTACGGAGTTCGAGATAAACAGTACGCAGTTCAGGTAAAAAGTAACATTTCCATATAAATTTTACCGCTGGTAAAATACCAAGCAAAAATTTTACTGAGGTTTTTACTAGTGCAGTACGGAGTTCGCTGGTAAAAGGTGCTATATTTCCTATTATTTGGTAGATGCCATTTTGTAAGTCTCCACTCATTTTACTGACCATTTTACTGTGCGAAACATTAAAATGCTGGTAAAACTTTGACATTTCTTGATTGTTCGCAAAGCGAGTTTATTTAGATTTTCCCGTGCATTTTCTAGACTACGATACAGACTTGGATCTTCCGCAGCAACAGTTTCGTCGGGGATATGATGGTTTATATCATTTACATATACATAAGAATCATTTAACTTTATTAAAAATATTTCCGATTAGTTGTGATTTTAACAGCTGTCACTTCGTTTTCTCAACATAATATTTACCTCAACTTTTTACCAGCATTAAAATTCTATTTTTTGAAAACCGCGTTAAATTTTACCAATACCCGAACTCCATACTAGGCTTTATTACAAAACCATATTCAATAAAAACGCTAATATTACGTGATTTTACATGAGAACACATCAACACATACCCCACAATTTATTCTTAGCTTACACCTCAAAAAAGACAAATGTTTGAAGATCCAAAATCGGCTTATGTTGATTTTCTCACCACCAAAACCTTTAAACATGATTTCCCAAAACTAGGAGATTGGTCGGTACAACAAACCAATACTGGGGTGACGTCTGTCAAACATTTGCCAAACTTCGAGGTGGATTGGATTAGTTGCCCTCCGATCAGTTTTACCTTGCAGGTGCGAGATATATTTGAATTTTTTATTAAAAAAATAAATCCTGGAGAAGAGGTTCGAAGATAAAATACATATAAAAGATAATTTATAAAATCCGTGACCTTTATTTTAAATTAATTTGTCTTATTTTCAAGACACCTCATCCCCAACGAGCTTATTTTATTTATTTATTTATTTTTTTTTTGTTTTTTTTTTTTAAACACATCTCCCGACGAAAACTTAATCAATAGTATCCGATGTCAGCCAATGGAAATTATCAGAACATCACCCATAAAAAGCTGCAATGCACAAGGTAAGACCACTAAGCTTATGGTTTTTCAAAGCCTAATTTTTTTAACTTTTTGAAATCGGATACAAATTAGATTTATATAGATAAATGCCTTGAAATCAAAGCTTAATTTACCACCCTCGCACAATAGCATAAAAATCATTCCAAGGGGCTTAAATCACGTTTACGTAAGTGTACTAAATCGAAATGTCAATCGAATGAACAGCGCCCAACCAAAATTTAGATTTCACGATTTACTGTGAAGAGTAACCAACATAAATTTTCTCCCTACTAGCATCCCCCAACCCATTTTTACTGAAGTTGTTGTTGTTGGTGTACACATCATATAAAAGGGTGCAATAGCAGTTAAGCCATATAAGAGCGCAGCAACTTTGTAATTGACGTAATCGGGGACTTACAAAGAAGGCTATGAATATACATATAACCCAACCGCATACCCTTCACCCTAAATACATATGTATATTTTCTAATGCTATGAGTACTCGCATGATGAAGGCTGTGTGAATTCTGGTGTAATTGATACGATGATGGTGCATTCTTGCTTTTCATTTGAATTGCGTAAATTGCATTGAGGGAGTCGAAGCAACCAGAAAGGAGGTGTAAGGCGTTACAGGATTATACAAGAAGTTTGTTTTTGTTCTATTAGTTTTCACCAGAGGTGTTAACTTATTAAAACAATGTTTCTAAGTATTGTTGCCGGTGTTGTATTGAATCCAACTCTAGAAATTTCTTGGTTCTTACTCTTGATATCCAAAATGACAATTTACCTACAGCTATTTTCAGATTGTGAATGTCTAGCCTTAGAATTATTATCATAATTTTTACTGATTCTATTTAATTAATTAATTAAGTATTTGTACTTATTTTTTTAGACTTCTTCCGAAAAAAAAATATGTACAACACAGAAAGAGCACTTTTATTAACAACCTCTATTCCATCAATCCAATCTTTTGATAAAACACAGTACGTCTAGTAGCAGGGTTTCCATGATAGTTGGAAATCATAGACACATATTTCTCGATGAAATATGAAAAAAAAACATATTTAATCTCTAACGCTTTAGGAAGGTGTAAACACTTAAAGATTTTTCTTAATTTCATATGAATCATCATACAAATTCTAAATAATATTTGGGGATTTTCTAAATGACTTGAAAACACAGAACTGTGGCAAGAGCCAATAGTAATCCAAATAAGGCTAAAAAAAATGGACATGGATGGGGCACACCCTCAGAAGACTTACATAAGCATTCATCCGACAGGCCCACAGGCATTATAATGGATTCCACAAGAGGAAACGAAAGATGGGAGGGCCAAGAATTACTAGGAGAAGAGCAATAATATATGTAAATAGAATGGAAAAACTTGGGCATAACTCAAGAGAAAGGCCCAGAAAAGATCGAGATGGCCAGGCTATGTGGAGACCCTATGCTCCTAATAGGAGTGAAGAAGGATTTTAAAAAAAAAATGACTTATAACATTTTCCGTTTCGAAGCTATAACGACGAAGTTTCAGATAGAGCTTTTAGTTAGAGTTTTCCAATACCTCATTAAGTTATTTCCCCGACTCTTCTCTATTCCGAAGTTACTCAAAGAATTCAAAATTTAATTATAATAAAATCGTATGTTTATGGAATTTTGTGTGTGGGGTCTGAGGGATTATACATATTTAACAAATTTCCTAAACAAATTAGACGTATCTCGGTTATATGTGTGTGCAAAATTGGTTGTAACATAACTGCTATAAAGACGGCGGAACACAGAGAGCTTTGTCAATAATTTAAAATAAATAGATATGTAGGAATAGTTTCTAAAGCAAGAATTTGTTTTTTTTTTTTAATTGGCCATTAAAAACTTCACTGGATTTTTAAAATGAATTGCGTTAGCTTATTTAAGTCAAATTTAATTTTCTTTTTAGGCCTAACCTGCGCGATTTGGAGCCCTAGTTTGACATACTGTTATTTTTGTTAACTTGATACGCGATACTTCTTTCCAGGTTTCCAAATGCGAAAAATTATGAAGAAATGAAATTATCGTCTGGGTAAAACAAAATTCTCCACCTTAACTCGAACTCGTATCTTATTTATCATTCGGAACGCCAAACATACAAAAACATGAGAGCCGATAAGTTTCTTACGTTAAGTAGATGATTTCGATATTAAATCTTGCCGATTAGGGGGCTTGAGTACTAAAAGACGATGGAGCTTCTCTCTCTACCGAGCTGATCGCCAACTAGTCAAGCTCAAAAAACATTACAGTAATTAAAATTTAAAAATAAAATAAAAGAAAAATTATGTTTAAATCAAAAGTGGCCGAAAAGTCCTCCCGAAAAAAAGGAAAGGAAATAGTCGGAGAGAAGGCTTTAGCACGTCGTATCTGGTAGATGTTAATTTGTAAAATTTTTGAAGGAAACTTTTCAAATACCGCCAGGGGTTCCATATTCGCAGGAAGTTAGATTTAAGGACCCACTTTCATTAGATGCAATTTTATTAATAAGATAAATAATTCACTCTTAATATTTAAATGAAAATACACAATATCCCAAGTAACAATTTTTCCAATTTTTAGTGACTGAAGGTGATGGGTAGTTTTATAAGAGGTATATAATGGTAACTCGGTTATATAAGAGTTTGACTGATTATATAAAAGTTTTATTATATTACCAATTGATGTCGTAGTTATATTAGAGTTTTCTAAGGTTACTAATGGTTATCGTGGAAGTAAGTTACTAAAGGTTTTATAAGTTGGTGATGGAAATATTTCAATTCACAACGGTTTATATAACTTAGAGTAACCATTACTAGAAGGTGAGTATATAAGAGTGTTGTATAATTGTTTTCATCACCACGTAATATAGATAATTGGTAATAAGTGTTTATTACGGTATCCGTGATTACTCTTATATAACTCGACAACATTCAGTAATTTAAGTGATTTTAATAAAAATTGGGAACTTTCGGTAATACATATACCCACTATAAATTCTTTGGTGGCACTTTAGTAAGTACGGTTATTGTTATAAAAAGAAAGAAATTTTAGGGTCGAACGGAGTCATTCATTTATTTATGGCGCTTTAGTAACGAAGGTGAATGTTATAAAAATGACTTTTACATACTATAACTAAAGGGTATATAAGGACCATTTTTCGAGGTACGGTATGGCTTTAGTTTATATAATATTTCTAGAAGTTTTATAAGTGTCATTCAGTGTATGTAATAGATCCAGAGTTTATATAAAACTACTAGACGTTTTATAATGCTAATTTGTTCATTTAAGTACAACCCAGCATTTTTTTATCTGTGCATTACAGATTAAAAAAAAATATCGGTTAAGTCAATTCTTTAAATTGTAGATATGTGGCTTCCGTTTTATTTTCTAAATTTCTAAATTATGTAATGTTACTTTTACAAATTAATGTCACCGAAGTGAAATTTAAAATTTTGTCATATTTAATTAAAATTATTAAATATTGTTTATTGTTCGAGCGGTCTGTATTTTTGAAAAGTATCTATGATGATATTCACAGTTCAATTTTAATTGTTGCCGAAAAATTGTAATTCTAAAATGTAAAAATATTAAACTAAATGCAATACATAAAAATATCGAAATTCTATGTCAAAATAGATTTCGTAAATATTTGTATTATATTGTTTTATAAAGGTAACGAAAAGTAATTTCCCTACCATTTCAATCACTAAAAGTAATCAGTCTGAGAAAATTTAAAACGTTGTGGAAACGTTACCATCACCATTATAAACAAAGTTTATAAAGGTAAGCGAAACATTGCTGCAACCACTGCTATGACCAAAATAAATTAATCGAGAGCACCCTGGGTTATATAACGGTTATATAAAAAGTTATATTAAGGTAACCAGAATATTTTTGTTACTCATTTTATAAAACTTTTAGTTTTATAACGTTACCCAAATCAAGTCACGGTAAGCCTTATATAACCCTCTATTTAAGCTCTGTGCGGCGCTTATAGTCGTTTCAAGGAGGTTTCGAGTACTAGTCTATATGACTCAAGTTATATAATTTGGTAATGGAAACCTTACGGTTACTAAAAAAACTATTTCTTCGGATATGTACATATATTTCCATTATATCTCATACACATACATTTATTAAACATCTTCTGAATATTACACTATTTAAACGTTAAATCGTAGCCTTGTTTTGTTTTTTTGCCGATGTGAGTTTCGTGATTTACCTCTTTATTGGTGGGTCTCGGTCGCGAACGACTCGTCGTTTTGACAGAGTCAGTACACTGACTCAAAAGACCTAAGTCACCGTTTCAAGGTCATATCGATCAATCAATCACGCTGTCTCAAGGAGAAAAGAAACTGCTTTCCTTGACTGATTTGTTAAGCCATATTTTCAACCAATCTTAAACCTTTTATTTACAGGGCTATGTATGCAGGTAGCTAGATCTTTAGCTAATATTTTTTCATCTATATAAATAAAAATGAAATGCTGTTCGTTGGTAATCGAATCACTTGAGAACGGCTGAGTTGATTTTGCTTATATTTTTTTTAATGTTCCTAATAGTCCGAATAACGTTTTTAAGGAAAGAAAAATTGAAATCGGCAACCCCTACATGGTGTTGTCATACCAAGCTTTGGTTTTTCACTATATACTAGGAAGCTGCCTGAGAAGTCATCGATTTTATTTTGTACACGACGTTTTCGTAAAAACTGCAAATGCAGGTCCAACCAAAATTGGAGCAAATCGGGCAACCCTTGCTTGGTGTTGCCATACACTATATATTTGGACATTGCCTCACGCGTTGACGTATAGAGCTGAAATTCTGTACATATGGACCTTTCTGAAAAAAACGGAAATTTAACTTCTAAAGTGGGACCAATTGGGGAACTCCTTCGTAGAGTTGCCACACAAGAGTTTGGTTTTTTACCATATATTAGGGCACTGCCTGAGAACGCGTCGATGTCATACACATACGCACACACACACACATACACATACTGAAACCCTAGAGTACGAAATCGCGCGATCGAGTCAGATGATAATTTAAATATTATGTATCTCACCCCTCCACCCCAACCCATCTAGGCATCTATATTATCACTGAGCAAAACCGACGGATCTCCCTAGTATTGAAATAAAATTTTTGCACCTAGTTCACATTGTATATACTCCACGCACAACTCTGTTTCGAAAGGGTAAGAAATAAAAAAGAGTTGCTACTAGGCATCCAGAAAGGTATCCTTGCTACTAGTCAATCCAATTCTATCGCCAAATCATAGTTTTCGTCTTTACCTCCCTTCTGCAGATGCACAAGGGTGCAAATGTATGCCAAGCCAATGCAAGTATTTAAGAAACATGATGGATGGTCTTCATAGTTTACAATTTTATTATATATTTTCTTGCTCTACCTGCAACGATCGACTTGGGACTTAAAGTCCGGTCCTGCATGCACACATACTTAAAGTCAACTAATTTGGATTTGTGTTATAGATTTGTAATTTTCATTTCCTTAGAAGTGTTTTCCTTAAGGAAAAGTTATTTGTTAGATTAAAGAATGAAATAAATTGAAACAAATACAAATTTCTACAGCACTAAAGACTGATTTAATATTATTCAGAGAATGCAGCAATTTTTCATTTGCTAAATTCTTGTTTTGAGGCCAACCGGGTTGCGTTGCCATGACCCATTTCAGCAGCTGAGCAGTTACAAAGGAACAATTTTCATTGTGATTACATAATACGCAGTGATATATCAGTCGCGAACGACTGCAAATTTGATAAACTAAGCGCACTTTCAGCCTTGTGCGTTGCTCTGACATGAACGATTCGATGAGATATGTAATTTTAGGGTATTAGATGATTATTCCCAACTGACTCAAATGATGGAAAATAGAAGAATTTTAAGAACTTTAATTTTTAACGATTGTACATTAAATCATAATACAAGAGGAAAAAACAACCACCTCGTCCGGGGTTTGAAACCGGGACCTTTTGCTTTTCGGACGATGGCTCTTAACTCTGAGCTAACGAGACAGATGCTTTTCCCTCTTGTGTTTCTTTCAAGCTTTCAGCTGGTATTAGCCAGTAATGATGAAAGAACAGTGCCTTAATAGTAAGTAAGTAAGTGACCATACACCTTGTACTTTTTCCCCCAATTCCCATACAATTTTTTGTTTGACTAGGTGACTCCTATAACCTCCTATCCTATGGATTACCATGGACGAAACACACTGCATAAGGGGTGCTATAGTATAAATCTTTTTGGAAAAATGTTTACGTTTCCATCGCTGTAACTCGTTACATATCCGACTTACAAAAAGAACGTTTATCCAAAAAATGTAGGGAATTTAGTTTTCTTCAAACCATTTGTTTTTGTCGTAGGATCAATTGTTAAGGAATTATTTTGAAAACTTTAATCCAAAATGACGGACCAGGCGTCCGATGAGCCCGAGGCTGAAAGCTTGGTTTTTTTATCGGGGCCCAGAACTGAATAACATATATAAAAATCACAACTGCCCCACCTTTTGTAGGGCAAAAACCCTTATTGAATGAACTATAAAGGAATATCACGTATTTAATTTTTTTAATTTTTTATTCATTTTATTTATTCAACTTGAGTTTCCCGAAAAGGATTTAAGAAACCTTTCCAACTATATAATACACCCGAAACGAAAATAACCAATTACTTTTTTTTTCAAAAACATATCTTCAACACCCATTTATTTATATCAGAATTATCGAAGCCAAAATTCTTTAATCTAAAATTATCTATTATTTCTGTACTCAAATTGTATCCCTTTTATAATTTGCACCTCTTCTTTATTAGTAAATCCAATTAAAAACGCAAATTAATGCCCTAGAGTAGTCAATTCATTATAACTGTGTTTATTCATTTAGCAGAGCCAGCAGGATAAAAAAAAATTTACCTGATGATTACAAAAGAAAACAAAGCAAAAATAAAACCAAAAAAAAATGCAAAAATAAAAACTAAAATCATCAGATGTAAATTTTTTCAACTCTATTCGAAGTTAAGTCAAAATCAATGAGGTTTGAGTGGTCATTGAAGGCTCTCAACATAGAGCAAATAGGCTCATTATAACCGTAGCTGGTGCGATGATGAGGTACATGCAACAGGGTATACAAATCATTCTTCAAAGTTCGTGGGCGATTATTGGAGTTAATTTGATAGTGAATTCTTTTCTGTAGCTCGGTGTTAACACTGCCACCGAATCTGCCATTCTCGTGCTATTTCCTTCTCTACACGTATGGTGGGATGAAAGGAGCCAGGAAATGACAGATTCAGTGGCAGTGGTCACACTGAGTCTCAGAAAAGAAATCACTCTTAGATAAGAGCTAGGAGCGTGTACGGCACCAGTAATTATTTCAAACAAGAAGACTACCTCAGTTACCTCGCTTCTTCTAGAGAGCGTAGGAATCTGAAGATGATTTAATCATATTACATGCTCACAAGGAGAGAGCGTGAGAGAATTATCCCATTGGAGACGTCTAAGTATGAAGCGAATAAATCTCCTCTGTATAGATTCCAAGCGCCTTAGATGAATATGATAAAAAGGATACCAAAAGGGATAGCATACTGAATAAGAAGTCGCACAAAAGCTAAATACAAGGTCCCTAAAGTAAAAGGGTCATTGCATGTATCTTTTTACAAAGCCTAATGCAGCATTAGCCTTATTGATTACCTTGTCAGTATGTGGTAAAAAGCTTAGTTTGGTATCTAAAAGTACACCAAAGTCTTTAGCTTTATTGGTTTTGTCAAGAGCGGTGCCATTAATATTGTATGTAGTCAAAAGTGGGGAACTTCAATGTGTAAAACTAATGGCTTTAGACTTGTCTATACTTAGGTTCATAAAACTGTTATTACACCAAATGAAGAAACTGTAAATGTCTGATTGCAAAGTGCAACAACCAACAGAGCTATCGACCGTTTTAAAAATTTTGACATCATCAGCACATATCAGATAGATTGATAACGTATGGCAAATCGTTAATATATAAGATGAAAAGCAGAGGACCAAGATAGCTGCCTTGAGGCACACCGAAGAATACAGGAATTTCACAAGAGACAGCCGATCTAAACAGAACTTACTGGATCCTATTTGATAACTATGACTATAGCCATTTAATTAAGAGAATAGGAAATACGAGGACACTTAGCTTGAAGTGAAAAAGCTTATGTGAAATTTTATCGAAGGTCTTACTGAAGTTCATGAAGATGCAGTCAATATCGTTTCCATTTTCCATAGAGTTAAAACAAACTAAGGTGAAGTTGATCAATTCTTCACAAAACCGTGTTGCCTTATAGTTAGTATATGTTTGCAGTATAAGTAAATAGCATCACATACAATAGCTTTAATAACTAGCTTAGCAATGACAAAAAGGTGGGCAATGTTCCTATAATTACCTATTTCATCTTTTCTGCCATTTTTGTATATAGAAATAATATAAGATAACCGATCCGCAAAGACCAGTTAAATAGTGTCCTTTTGGTACAGAACGGTGTTCTGCAGAACAACGGAGATTGCGAATTAATTTGTAGGGTTCCTTGAAGTAGATTTTTTTTTTAGTATTAAGTAAATAATCTTATGTCTTACAAAACTCGGTCAAACTTGATCCAGTACAGAACTGAAGTTGTTTAAAAAAAAAAAGAAAAAAAAAACATTATATTGTAGCGTTCCAAATTCTATTCAAGCAAATAAATAGCCGAATCCGCAACCTCCAGTCTCAAAACCGATCTCTAGTCAATACACATCACGCGATCGAAATTGCGAATATACGTGACTGTACCAATAGAGGCCTTACCGAAATTCGAAGATTGGCGAGGTCTGAGCGAGAAAATTCCGGCTCCTTCTTCTTGCACAGTGTTCCGAGAGTAAAGAATAGAAAAATCAAATAATTGTTAATAATTGTAAAGAAAATAGTAAGTTTATTTAGATAAAAATAAAAGTAATAAAATAAAGTGTGTAACAAGTAAACTAGTAAAAAAAAATAATAACAAAGAAACAGGAAGAACTTATATAAAATTACAAGTTAATGACTGTGCCGAGCCGTAAGTAGCAAATTTTGAAATAAAATGCATTAGCATATATAATAATAATGTTTAGCCTAAGAGTATGGGAATATGAAAACAACCACAGACTATGTAGGATTTAATAAAAGTTGTTCAAAGAAAAAAGTTAGTTAGTCTTTTTTTAAATAATACTATTTTATCCATCCGTAACTTTAAAATACAAGAGAGTCGGGAAAAAGATAATATGATACATCGGAAAACTCAAACAAATGTCTATCTGCTGATTCGAGAAGAATTTCGAATTTGTGTGCTTTAACTTTAAAACAGAGAAGAAGAAGAAAAATCTTATAAGTCGTTTTGAAAGCTCTCATTCAGAATTTGTAAGGTGCTCGAATAAAAATTAAGAAAAATATTTAATGCAATTTACACCCCTTCTACTATATAAGTTTTTGATTGTATCACCGAGACCTGACCACTTGTCAACTAATCATAGTAGAAACTTTTATTACAAGATCAGGAATATCTGCTCATAAAGTCCCATTGTGTTTTCCCAATAAATAAAGGTCAGCTAAATATATTAGATAGTTCAGCGCTTCTTTCCTATATCAACAAAGAGAAAGAATATCTTCAACCGCTTTTGGAAACTAATAACGAAAATCGGAAGCACTTATATCCCCTAGCTTAAGACAAATGATATATTCGCAAATGAATCAACTATTATAATAAGTTATTAAAAATATTCTTTGTGTGGTAGCCTAAACTACATAAACTAAGTGTCCTTAAATGAACGGTTAATAAAAATTCTAAAATAAGTAATCTACTCATTTTCAACAAGACACATCCGTCAGGTCTCTGTCGT
Source organism: Dioctria rufipes (assembly GCA_963924295.1). Lineage (NCBI taxonomy): Eukaryota > Metazoa > Arthropoda > Insecta > Diptera > Asilidae > Dioctria > Dioctria rufipes. The sequence goes on from OZ002742.1 coordinate 34,848,498, forward strand.
ACATGAACTTGCATTTAAGTAACGCAATTAAGTCTATTTTTTACTAACAACTTTAATTTCAACTTCAATAGACCGGCTTTTAGGTCAGTTGAAGTCTGACAACCTACGAATATGGTACTTGCGTCAAGTATTCTTGCGGACTCTTTCTTGTAGATTGACCACTACATGACACTAATCTACTTCTTTATACATTTGGAATTGCACCAAAGCAACTCATCTCTAATATGTATCTTAACTTGGGCTGACTGCCAACGCCAACAAAATCGACTTTGATTAAATAACTCCACATATAGAACTACAAAAGACTTGTAGAGGAAACGCAACCCAACCTCAACGAAAAACCTACTGGGACTTAACAAGCCAACCCTGTGAACCCTATTGTTAATTCTTACTGGACACTTATTTCTAAGGGTCACCTACATAGGACGGGGCTTATTGTCCACCCTGTTACGGTGGTTCACTTTTTCTGTTACTCTCAACTAGCCGATACAGATTCCTTGGCTCAGACCTCCTATATGAACTGCATGAAGCTGTAAGGGAGGTCTAGGAGCCAATCCTAAAACATATCAGAACATCCGGCTGATATTTATGACCAAGAGCAATATAAATCTGGAGAGTGAATAATGGGCCTAGTAGTGGCCTAACTTCTACAGAGACCCTAGGGGTCTCAATCTCTTTACAATCCATCCATTCGATTTCTATTTTTATACGTTGTATATGAAATATCATTCTATAATAATTAAAAATCAAGTTACAGTTTTAGTACATGGTGGAGAGCCTTTTTGGCAAGCCATTTAACCTGTTCAAGGGTTCCAATCTATCTACCTAGAACTGTTCTAAGGTCAATCCTTTTTTTCATGGATGCCATGTCCTTATTTGCCTGTTTATACATAAACCCCATCTTCTACATAAATTTCGTATATCGTAATTCAAAAACAAAGTTTGCATGTTTTCCCAGCACATAACCTCAAAAATTTACCCCAAGAAAATCAAAAGTCCTTGATCTCATTTTAAAACATGAATTATGAAAAATCCCAAATTTTCTTATTAATTAACATCTCTTTTCCCCCCCTAACTGATATATTTCTGAAGAAATATTAAAGTTAAAGTTTTACCCTATTTAAGTGGGTGTTTCCTCTTATTTCGAACCTCATTTACCGTCAAAGCGTAGACCTTGCACTCATTAAGCAAACAAGACGACGACGAAGGGGTCGTCGTCGTCGACGACTAGGTGAATTTTCTTTGAAGTTGTTTATCAGCTCTCAGTGAAATACCCGCGAGCTTACATCTTTTAGTATGCTCCTCTTCAGGTCAGGTTGGTGGAGAAATTAAGAATAGAAAAATGAATGCCAGCTACACATATTGCTTTCATCAGCAAAGCTTCTTCAGGTACGCTTTCTATTTACGCAAAGGTAACTCAACTCTTAGGTGAATGAAGGTGAAAACAACCGAAGCTTGAAAATGATGGTTTTATACAAACAGTTTTACCTAATGGTGTTACTAGAAAAGCATCTCCGAAAATTTTTACCGGCACTGTACTGTAATGAGCTCATTGATTCATTTCCATTCCATTAAAAACCGCATTCGTAGTCAATGGCCTCAAATTAGAACAGACTTCGCACCAGAGGGTTTATTTGTAAACTCTGCAAACGAGATTACCACATTTACTAAGATAAAAAAGCAAAAAGTGTTTTACAAACAAATTATATTACTCAAGTTAATTACAAGATTACAGTTAGATCATTTAGTGTGGTAAGCTTGAAAGGATTAGAAATATATTCTTCCTTTAAATGTGCTATACAGCGAACTTATAAACAGTCTCAATAAGGACCTGACTAACCTAAAGGGGTCCACTGAAATTTCGTCGGTGCTAGGTCATTTGTTGAAGTATACAAATCCTTGATCCTTAACCGAGGTGCTTGGTAGCGACAGAGATGGAACATAATATTCGGGATAATCAGTTTTCTCATCTTAATGATGGACAATAGGAGATTCAAGTTTAAACTCGCAAACAATTTATTGTGCTGACGAATATAAGTTGATTACAGTATTTTGATGATACAAAAGCGAATTGTTGATTTATATGCAAAAGGTCCTCTTCTCGAGTCGAAGTTAAAGATACGAACTTCAAAATAAGCCAGTCGAATCAGTACGCTACTCAAGCAGATTATTCCACAGCAAAAGAATAAGGAAGATTGAAAAGTTTAAAAGATTCTAGAGCATTCGCGTGCTGCAAAAGATTCTATAATACAAAGAGATTGCTCAAATTGTGTAGTTTGGCCTCAGTAAAAAATAATGTGGAATCTCCGAGAATCAACCTCTGTTGAGAAATTATTAAAATTTGCATTGTACACTACACGGCCTCCACTAATCATGAGGACCACAGCCTCCACTAATCATGAGGACCACAGCCTGGAGCTGAGGTAGAGAAGTTCTCAATTTTTCTTAGAAACTTACTGGAAGCTTTTTCTTCAGAATTTGTATGCGTTTGGTCTACAACTGGTTCTTGGGGGGCGCTAATAATTTTGATGAGCGTAGATGCTACCAATAGGTTGAACCAAAGTTGGACCTTCAAGTTACTTAAGTATACTTATACTTAAATTTAACAGACGTACCCAAAATAACTTGAAGGCGTCGGTAAAGAACTTTCGTTAAGTTTAAATGTAAAATTTTCCATAAGAAATGTACGCTAAGAGTCGCTCATTACTTACGGACGCACGTGTATGGAAGAAGAATGTTAAAAGAAGTGGTCCGTTAAGAAAAAAGTTTGAGAAGGAGCCTATGAAAGCAATATGCTTCTTATATTTTTTATATAATGTCAATAAGGACAAATCTTCAATTAAATCAACTTCCATTTGTTACTTTTTTTGCTTTTATGACTTTTTAAAATTGAAAACGTTTTATGTCAAAATAATAACCATTGCTGGATGTGACGTTTGTTTAGGGCAAAAACGTCACAAAAATTCGTAAATAAACCTCAGTCTCGTTGAAATTTTTAAAGTTACGGGCATTTTGGTTCAGTCAAACGTAAGAAGATATTGGTGATGTCGAGGGAAAGGAAACGCCACTTTGTAGATTTCATGCAGTTGTATAAACTTGAGGAGGTAAAGTCGCCAGTTGATACGCAGATTCAACCATTTGATCCTGCACCGATAGCACTAGGTATACTAATAGCACTAGGTAGACTAATAGCACTAGGCATACTAAAATGCCCTATTTAATTGTAAAACCTTGCGGTGGAAGGCATCTTCCATCCATCGAGTACTCATACTCCCAATGTATATGGAAAATATTACAATTTTTCAAAATCCATGCTAATTATTTCCCACTCCCTTCATTTTTTGTAAACTATAAGAAAAAACATAAATGGATCTCATTTCCCGTTGCAGGACGAAATTTACTCTATTTGTCAATATTTAAACTCATCCTTAAGGAAATTGTCTGAATAACCTATGTATATACTTATCAATATCGCTTGCACTATCGGCACGATCCAACATCGATTGCATCCTGCAACAGCGGTGGTATCGAGACATTATATCAGCTACCCCGGACGAGGCGGTTGTTTTTTTCCTCTTGTATTTATGAATTTGATTTAGAATCGTAAAAATAAAAGTTCTTAAAAAAAATTCTCCTTTCTCCATCATTGACCGATTCTAACAAATACAGGTTCGATTTCCGTCCTGGAAAAAATGAATTTTATTATTTGTTTTGAAGATGATGGCGCTGAACAATATTCCGAGGAATTATGAATCAATGGCGCATTGGTCAAAATTTCTATTACGGAAATGAAAAAGTTTGTTTTGTGTTGTATTTTTCGTATATTTTTGTATATAAAGATTTTAAAACTTTCGGCACAAAGACACTAATTTCTGATTATGGACCCCGTCAAAATTTACGAAAATCTTCTATTCTATATTATCGGGTGCAGTTAAAAATATAAGAGACATTTTCACATATAACGATTATAACAGTTAGGTATTTACCCGTTCATGTACTTCACAAAAATCTTCGTAGAGAAGCCTAAGAAAATTTTTATGATTTATGTTTGGTTTATACAGCATATATAAAATCGTCTCTATATCGAACTGTAGTAGGGAAAGTAAAGTATTTGAATTTGTTTTCGTCGGAGTCTTTTTCTCATTGGAATTTCCGGCCCATATTTCAAATAGATTTCCCAATTGGTACAACCGTTTCCAATCGGTTGAAAATTTTTTTAAAAACAATTTTTATATTTTTTTTTTTTTGCAAAATATTCTTCATGATTTATATTTTCCTTTGTATTCATCTAAAAATTTCGACTCTAAAGTAGAAAAATTTGCATTTAATTTTCCCTTGTGACAAAAGTCTCAAATTATTTAGAATTTCTTTTTGGCCTTTCCCGCAGGGACCAATATTTTCCCTATTTAAGCTTTGGGTTGCAAACATGCCAATTCATTCCCCTTTGTTCTCTGGAAAATGAAGAGCAGTATGAAAAATCGATCGTTTTCCGACGGTATTTAGATTAGGTTATGTTTTCCCGGTGAATCGAGAAGAAACTGGACCCGGTAAATATATATCATACTCTTTTATTCCGAACAGTGCGATTGTGGAACAGTTTACCATCTTCTGCTTTTCCTCCGGCATATAATCTGCGGAAGTTTAAGGGCGACATAAATCCGCACCTCCGCCACTCTCCTCATATCCCCTAATCCTTTCCGTATCTTCTTCTTGCCATGCTGTGCTTTGCATCATAGTGTATCCCCTGAGCTTTGGTTTAATAATATAAGAAAAAAAAATTTAATGTGACTTTGTACAAATACTTCGTTTTTATCATAGGTAATTTTGTGAAAAGCTCACCATTCGTGTGTTTCCTTGTCCACTTACAACATCTTCAAAATATAAGTAATTTTCTTAATTCTAAACAATTTTCAGTCCATTCAGTATTCTTTTCTGTTTTCATTAATTTACTCTACTTGAAGGTATATACGTATTTCGTTAAATCGGTAACAGCGTGATTATATTACAAGCTGTTTCGTCTTCTGGGTATCAGAAGTAAATGCCGTTGGAATATTTTTATGGTATCCTAATATAGACCAAATAGTATGATGCCCTCAGAAATAAACCGGGGTTGGGAAAAATAGCCAGCTTTATTTGATCCGTAAGTATGTACGTTAATTCTGGCCTTTCGACCTGATCATCTGAAAAATAAATTAATTTTCAGAATTATTTTATGGAGAGCTGAGGTACGAGGACATCCATAAACAGGTAAAAAGTATGAGTACATATACGGAAGACTTTTTTCCTTTATACGTTCTCTTTCATCTTCAGGTCACCACGGTTCTTTAACTCTGCATGGACTTTTATTTGAATGGACTATACCGAAATCTACAGGTTGTCAAATTAACTAGGAACAGCTTCCTGAAGTCGAAATCCCTAATCGTGCAATTAACCTGTTTCTTCAAAAGTGTACATCTGGTCAAGCTCATTCATCACAACTGAAAGCATTACAATACGAAAGGTAAACATTAGTTACTATTTAGCCTAGCATACATAGATTAGGAAATTTGAATTTTAAACTTTTCACCTCTCGTAATTGTTGCAAATATTTTATTTTATTTTCTTGTCTTGTGTTATTTGTTAATTGTAAAATCGTCTTAATTATGGCACATAAAAAAAATTATGTGACTTGAGCCGTAAGTTGCGTGTGGATGTATGCTTTGAGTTTTATTTGTAACAAACAACAACCTTAACGATATTCCAGCTCTTGGGAAACACAGATTGATTTAGACACTATTATTGTAAATGGAAGTAAGAGCCTCAATTCACAATAATTTCGTCCATGCTGATAGCGTTGGACGATATTGAAGAAACTGCCAAAACTACTTCATCCCAACTTACAGGATGGAATGAAAAACCAGTATGAACTGACGTCTCCTGTAAATAAGTATCAGGATATAAATTTTAGGAACGATAGTTTTGACCAACACTACTAATAAGGTAAATTAGAATCAATACAACAATTCTCACGGGCTACACTAAGTACTCTACTAACAAGGAGAGGGTCCCTACTCATCATCACCGATTTCTTCCAAATTCACAGTATATGTTGGGCTTGACTAGAAATGAAAGTGACGAAATTGGGAACTCCAGATGGCCAAGCAAAACCGAAATAATGCATAATGTAGGCGAACCCGGGGTTAAAATAAACACTTTTCAGAAAAGTTTGATAATTACCATCTTGCGTGTATATTCGCAACATTTAAGCCACTTTCGATACAATTATCTGTAATCTATTATCTTTCGTATACAGAAAACCAGAAGTCATTACCTCAATTAGTTTAGGAGCATTTTCCAAAATAATATTGCGAGGTTTGCTAATGATTTTCAACTTACGTTAATTAACAGCATATACTATCTCTCGACCAAATTCCAACCGAATTTCAAAATTCTTTTTGCTAATTTCATTGTGAGTTTTTATGATTTTTTGAAACTAAATATTACGAGAGTCGTACAACAGCGGGTTACAAGCAAATAGTGGGTTACTTATATATGTATTATTATAATAAAAAAATATTTTCCAGGCGTGTGGTTATTTATTTTATATTCTACCATCTGTGTAGGATATTCGTACACAATCTCATCAAAATCGGATAAAAAAATTCAATGTCAAAAGGTCATTCATATACCTATTTAAAAAAAAATAAATCTGTAAAAATTTTGCTTACACAGTTTTCGCCATCTACCGGCGATCTTGGAAAGCGCACGAAAATGTCACTTACAGAATCCAAAATCTAAATACCTCGTCTGTGGTTGGCATTTTACCCGAATTAATTTGATACTTTCGTTCAAATTTTCTTGCAATTTAATCCCGATAACTTCCGCGAAAATTGGCGAATTTGAGCATTTTCCTACAAAACCCCGAGCTCCCCTATATTATGCATTATTTCGGTTTCGTTTGGTCATCCTGGATGTCCCACTTGCGTTACTTTCGTTTCTAGTTAAGCCGTACTTATACTGTGAATTTAGACGAAATCGGTGATAACGAGTAGGGACCCTCTCCTTGTAAGTACTCTTGGCACGCTTGATTTCCACTATAACAAATTTACATGCTCTGCGATACAATTCTCAATTAACGTTTGCCCGCACCTTTAACCATCTACAGTAATGCATATTTCTCTCTACAATTAACCTTCTAATATAGCCTGATAACCACTCGCAAAATAGTCGATGTTTATATTTGCATTGCGCATAAAGATTTGAAACGAGCTTATTAAAGTCCAACACCTGCTCATCAATCGACGGAATATTGATAATTTCCTGTCAAGAACAGCTGACATATAAAAAATCATAGGTTACCTATAAACGTTTTATAGAACCAAGTCAATTTGAAATTTCCAATGTACAAGTTCAGTATAAAAAAAAAAAACCTAGATATTAATGTTTTCCAAAATAATTGAAATTTATTTGCTTTTCATTTAAATTCCTTAGGTTACCAATTAAGGAGAATTGTGCTATTTTCAATCAAATTAAAAAAAAAAATTAAATATAAAGTCTTTATGTGACACATTAAAGTGCGTATCACACCGGGTAGGGGGGCGGCGTGGCGCGGCGATTTCGTTAAATGAAACTTCTGGCATTCTAAAATATTCCTAATCGAACCTCATCACTTTTCTCTGTTTTTCTTCCACCAGAGCTACTAATAACAGAACTTCTTCATCGGAACCAAAATACATTTTAATAAAATCCGCCGCTCCCGGTGTGAACACTCTATTTTGCCGCCTGGCATCGCGCCGCGCCGCTCCTGGTATGACCAGGTCTTAATACCTCCTTCAGGATTTGAATAAAAACCAGGTTTACGTAATTGTTTTCTGTTTTGTGTAAATAGAACTGAAGCAGTTAATGCTTTTGATCTTCTTTCAGAAATTCCATATTATGTGTATACTGTTATCAATTAATATGTCATCTATGTGTGTTCTGGTCCATCAAAAACTCTTATATAATAGATAGTATAATACCTTGGTTAGGTTAGGTAAGAGGGGCGCCGCTATAAGTACCTAGCCTCCCGGGTAACCAGATATCATATATAAGCGACAAAACCACGACAAATTTTTGTCATCAGTCGACAAAATTATGTGACAAATATGATTCGAAAATGTGGTCAGGGTTGACGCCAATTGTCACATAAACAATATTTAAGTTTGTCACCGTAATTTTAATAAATTCTGTGACAATTGGCCCACTTATATTTGTGACATTTAAATGTCGTCATTTTGTCAAACTGTAATAAATAGTATAAAGGTTTTTGTAAAAAAATACACAAATTTGTGAAAAAAAATGTATTTATTTCTGAAAATTTTAAATTTTTTCTTATCGGTGCAGCGTCCTCTACAATATCTTTATTGTGGATACTTTGACGATATCTGAAAACAGGGAAAAGTAAAAACAATTGAACTGGAATAATAGAGAAATTAATAATATCATTGCCAGAGAAATTTATTTTCTTATTAATACTGATGTAAAAATAGTCGATTAATTACACGACGAACGGCGTTTTGAATACTTTTCCCTTCGATTAATTTCCCACGCAATCAATCGCACGTTATTCTAGCAAAATTAATCATCACACAACGGAGTTTTGTCACACTTTGTTCACAATTTCTTGTTAAACTTTTGTCCATAAATAATGGTGTGACATTACAATATAAACGTCAAACTATTGTGTGACATTTCGATTTCACATTTTTTTGTGAGAAATTTTCGACATTATTTTGTGATGACATTACATGACTACCCGGGCTGCTTTACTTAGACCACCAGTCTAGTTCCTTGTACCCCTCGTATAAGACCTAATCATGTTTTTCTCTTTTGTTTCGGAATAATGCTTACATTTAATAGAAATGACAAATACGAAGCACTGAATACTGTATGGATGTTCTGATCTTCTATTTCACCCCGATACACCTTATTTAATCTTCAGCCATTAATCCTCCACACAATCTTAAAATCTTACACAAACTTGAAATGGAAATAAAAATAAGTAAGTGGAATTAGAATGGCTAGACGCTGCGATGCGAAATAATAATATTGCAAAAGAGGCCCTCCAATAGAAACGACAAGTAGTCATCATACTTGGAAGAGCGAGCCATTTTAATATAAAACCACATTAACACGAAATATCATGGAATATCGTATACGGTACAAGTCCGATTGAGAGCTATCATTTCCACCCTATGTTCGTCGAGACATTAAAGGAAAATTGAAGCAAGACATTATTATTTTCTAAAAATAACTTTCATTACACAGCAATTTATTAGTACGTGCGTACAACCTCAATTGGCATTACTTTTCCCACCTCCAACCACATCATGATATGCTCTACAAAGTTCATCTAGCGTATGACAATATAGCTACTCTTAAAAAAAAAATGATGGCGAATACGTAAACTCTTCCCACAATTCTGTAGTCGATAAAATGGTTCGAAAGAACGCATTATACTACATGAAATAGGAGTGATCACCCCATTTGCATCAGTACACCTTTTCAAGTATCTTGTTTGACTCTTCGACTGTTCGTTCTTTCAACTGTTTCAACCCACGACACTTATAATAATCACACAATTATTACGAAGGAATCCTTGATAGCAGCCAACTTCTACCACCCCATGGCATATCAGCACTAGTAAGAACCTTCAACTTCTGTTTCAATATTAATTGGACTTTAAATAATTAGAAAACTCGCGGAGCGTCAACAATCTTCATTTCCAGGGTTTGTTACCTCCCACCCCCATCTCTAAATTTCAGTTATAACCCAAATCCTTGAAATGCACATTCAAGTGTCCTTCGTGAGAGCGGTAACAGTAGCAGGAGGAGTAGCAGCAGCAACAACAGCAGCAGCAGCAGTAAGTACAGCACATGCTTTATCCGCCAACAGTTACCTGAGAAATTTATGAACACCGTTTAAAATATGAAACGACAACAGTGGAGTTCTGGAATAGTATGGTGTGTCACGTGAGCTTGATATCACATCAGTTCGGGAGGGTTTCACCCACTGCTAGAGTCCTATACTGTTTCTGTCCCGACCTCTTCTCAAAGCAATAAATAAACCTAGAAAAATGCTTAATATTGCATGGCCCGGGTACATTTTTGGGGTGATACGGCGCGGATACGTCGTAGGGTACTACGTGGATATTATAAGATGGTCGGTCGGTAACCTCGCGTGCTTTATACCTGTGGCATCACTCATTCGTTTGTTGACATTTACCGAAAATGCAGGTAGAAGGAAAAATCGCTTGAAAGTTCTTAAAAATAACAAAACAAAAGCTTCAAGACGGCATCCGCCTTTTTCCTGCCGTCACTGAAAAGGAAATGTCCTTTCAGCTTACTTGAAGATTTTATCACCGAAGCTTTTCAATTCAATCTGAAAGTGACATACGCTATGCAAGGATAGTCTCGAGAAAATTGAAATCAACAAGCACAACAACATTCAGAGCAGCTCATTTCGAAGGTCATTAGCCCAACGCGATATTTTCACCATTTGAATATATTCCACCTTCAGTCATTCTCAGTTCTTGACATCTTTCTTAGCAGCAGCAACTTTACTTCCTTATGAAATGCTTTCCTTCTCTCAACCTAACTGTAAAGGAACACAAACCCTTCCGAAATTTTAATAAAATAATGAAAGATGACACTTTTGCCTCGGATCTCGACTTTTGGAGCGCTCATGGAATTATTCTCATCGTAGTCAACATCAGTGCACATAAATAGATGCTTACTAATAGTGAATTGCATTGCTCTCTTGAGTTTTCGTTATAAAAGGGGCTTCAATTTCATAGAATCTCTCTGATGGTATCATGTCTAACTACATCCGAAGGACGCCCGTGCATCAAGCACACCCACCCCCACGTCTACATAAAGAGTAAGATCAATTTTCACATTTCTATAGGTATATTCCGAAGAACGAATCAAGTTGACAATCAGATCAGATAGATCGAAACTAGCCAGTCCAGTGCTTGCTATGGTAGTACAGTGATGATGGGACAGACGGACGACATAAGGATTCCTCTAAAGCCATTCGAATCTGAGTAAATTCTTTCGAGTCAGACCAACACTGCGAGAGCTACAAATTGATAAGACGTCGGTTATGTCACGAATTAACTGGCCATCGCTGAATTTATGCATGCAAATCGGCCACGGAAACGTGACATTTGTTGTTCCGTTCATTTCATGCAACTTGTTGTGCTGCAAAGTGGCCATTTGTTCACTTGTTGATTTTATGCGCTTCTTGTCTCACAGATCTTTTAGCTCTTTGCTGCTCCAATTCAAGGTGAACTACATTTCTAACTGGGGAAGTGATTTTTTTTTGTTTTTTCAATTTTACTATAGACAGAATGAATAGATACAAAAGGCGAATCGTTTTTATTAAAAAAAAAAGCAAATCTTTTTGAAAATATTTCTCTTGAAATGATCTAGTATAAGGAGAATTCTTTAGGCCTAGGCCCCTCAGGGTTTATGATCCGAGTTTGACATATTTTAGGTTTCCACAGCTCCTCTAATTTGACTCACGACTCCAGCAAATTTTTATCAATTTCTTCAAAAACTTGTTTTTTGTCTAGTCAAAGTACAGAACTTACAATAAGGCCCTATCAACTCACCATAGCATCACTAACTAAACCCCGCCCCCATAGATTCTTGCCTCTATCTATTCTCTATTTTATCGGTTTTCCATTAATATCTGTCTTGTGCATGTCATTGACACAGGTGCACGCCGAGAGGCTGGGAGAAGTGGTCCCCCATAGATGGTCAGTTTTTTATACCCTAGATGAAATCTAAAGGGTATAATAAGTTTGTCATTCTGTTTGTAACGCACAGAAATAATGATGGTAGAGTAAAATGGATTGGACACGCCCACGCATAATATTAAAAGTTATTTTGATTTTTGCATGTCCGTCTGTCCATCCGTCCGTTCGTGTGCACGATAACTCCACAACGTGTGTACTTAAAGAGCTGAAATTTTACACGCGGACTTTTAAAAAAAAAGTGAAATTAAGGTCGAAAATGAGACAAATCGGGCAACTCCTTCGTGGGGTTGCCATACAAAAATTTCGTTTTCCACTATATATTTCAACACTGTCTGAGAACGTGTTGACATAGAAAGCTGAAATTTGGTACATGGTGTTTTCATAGTAATAGCAAATAAAATTTTAAAAATTGGGTAAATCTGGCAACCATATCTTGACGTTGCCATATAAAAGTTTAGGTTTTTTACGGATACTATGAAAACGATCACTCCTAAACATTTTTATTGTACTAAAAAGTTCTTCAGAATATGAAATCCTATAAAATTCGTTCTAATCATTTTTTTTGTCCGACGAACTATCCTAGAAATATATGTGGAAAACTACTGCAAAAATTAAAATTACTCAAATGGGTGACTATACCTACTCGAGCCTTTCACTAATAGTAGAGAGAAATTTGCAAGTTACCAGGATGCATATGTCATCCGCGTAGGCAACTGCCTTAAATTCCTCTCTCTCTAATTTGATGAGAATTTCATCCATTAGCAGTAGGCACAGGAGTGGTTATAGCACCCCCCCCCCGCACCGTGCGGTGTACTTCTATAGACTGCTCTTCTCACAATAGCGTCACCTGAGAAGGAACTAATATTTCTACTGTGAAGCATTGAGTTGATCCAGTCACATAGACCCTTGTCAACTTCCACCCATATTCTAGGGATTTCTCAACAACGGATACCACTATAGGCAGTGCTGACTCTACCGATTTCTCTTTTCAATAGGCATGCTGGCTACCACTGCCGCCCTGCCATACACTTCTTATATGTACCTCTATTAGTCTCTCCAAGACCTTAAGCATAAAGGATGAGAGATTGATAGGTCTAAAGCCCTTTGCCTCCTTATTTCCCTTTCTACCTGGCTTAAGAATGAAGATTACCCTCACCTCCTACCAGGCCCTAAGCAATTACCCAAGCCTCAGGCAGGTCTAAGACCAATTCTAGTATTTTTACTTGTTTTTAATTCGCATGACTTTCACATATAATTACTTACTAACTTTCGTGAAATTTTCAAGAAACTAGGGATTTATTATGAGCAAATGCATGATTGGTGATTTTGACCCGCTGATCCAGTTAGAGAGTTGATAATATACATAGGAGTGGCGTCTGTGGAAGCAAGGGAAGTCCTCTTTCCTTATATTTTACGATTTAATTTAATTCAAACAAATAAAAATGAAAGTACATAAAAATTACGACAAAAAATTTCTTCAAAATATTTTTATTCAAAAATATCTTCCCCAAAAGTCTTTTTATTTGTCCTTCGCTGTAAACTATCAATGGCCTTGTTTATGTGATACCCTAGACACACAGCACGATCTAATGAATCATTAATACTAACTATTCATTTAAATGCCGTGTGTCACATAGTTTACGTCATTATTGCTCGAAAATCAGATGATAATCAAGTACACTTATGAAGTGTTTTCTTCCTTCATTATAGCTATAATGAGGAAAAATGTGCTAGATTTAGCATATAATTTAAGTATGGAGCTCCGCTGTGCATCTGCTGATTTGACAAATAAGAAGAAGAAATGCAAAGCACAAAGTAATTATGTTAAAATCGTTATATGAAATAAAATTAAAATAAATAAAAATTACTAAAATTAATAAAAACAAAGTTTATCGCGTTAATTCGATCCATATTGCTTTTTTAATGTGATAAGTTTATCAAAGCCAGTTTGACAGAACTACTTAATTAAAGAAATGGCTGTGTGTCTGCAGTTTATAATGTATCATTATACACTAATGAGTCGATTGTTAATTCTTCATTAAGAGTGCTGTGTGTCTAGGGCATAAGAGGCTAAGAGGGTTTGGAGAATCTTTCTGTCAGCCCAGCTATTAAAGACGTTTACTTTTCAAGAAGGAAGAAGAAGAAGTAATTTTTTTGGAGAGGCGACGATAGCAATATGACCAACACGCACGTAGTTATAATTGTATGCGTCTTTAATCATGTGACAATTATCGATTTAAATAATGATAATTGAATTATTATTTTAATACCTAAATAGCAGGTAAAGAGTTCCACAGCTGTCGTTACGTCTAACAGGATTTTCCTATAAAACTGTAGCAAAAAAATTAATTGTTACCAAAACTTTAAAGTGACCATAATATTGTCGAATAATGGAGGCTATGTCATTTCTATCACTTTAAAGGCAAAAGATTTCAGCATTCTGAAATGCTATACAGCCTCAGAAATAGCAAAGTGATTCAAGCCGTCTCTCATATTGCTCAGAACTATCCTCTGTGCATGGCTCAAATTGTATAATTATTTTATATTTAACAAACTTGTACATATTTATAAAATATATATACGAATTATATAAATATGTACTTATTTTACAGCATTTTTATCCAACATTTCGGTATTTTAAAACAAAACAATTTCTGCAACTATCACGACAAAAGACTTAAGCGTACCTCGGTGAGGAGCTCTTATGTTAAGAGATATTTGACAGATATTTTCGTTTGCTAGAATACCAAATCTCTTAAAAAAAAATCTCCACAAAAGTTAAGAGATCAGCTAACGTCTGACATCTCTTAATTCTTTACGTAGAATACCAATGTCTGCTAATGGGCTTTGACAGCCCAGTTAAGAGGATAAGAGCTCTTATATCTTATGTAGAATAGGGGGGCGGAGAGTTTGTTTCGTTAGTGACGTCATTTAAAAAAAAATATCGGCTAATTTCAGTCAAACAAAACTTACATGGCAAGGGGGGAGCGGCATCTCAACCGTTAAGAAAATATGCAAGTTTTTCACAAAATACCCTAAAATATAGAGTATTTTGTGAAAGACTTGCATATTTTTTTAAGCACCCTGTAACTCCAAAACGGTTGAGATGTCACTACCCCCTTGCCAAACAATTTTTCGTTTGACCAGGTGACTGCTACCACCTCCCGTCCTATGGTCCACCATGGACGAAACACCTTGTATATCGGGTACTATACGTATACATTTTTTTGGAAGAATGTTCAATTTTCCGCCGCTGTAACTCGTTACACATTAGATTTCCAAAAAAGTATTTATACAAAACATGTAGGGAATTTAGTCTTCTTTACATTTATATCAGCCATTTTTGTCGTAGGATCAACCGCTGAGGAATTATTTTGAAAAAACCAATTTTTTGTGCCCTTAATCCAAGATGGCGGACCGCGCAGACCCCCTCCAAAAATGAAAAGTCGGTTTTTTCATCGAGGCGGAACTAAATAACATATTAAAAAAATCACAACTACCACACCTTTTGTAGGGCAAAAACCTCTACTGACTGGACTACTACCCCAACTTTCAATTGCAATTCCTTAGGCGATGATTTGTAAAAAAAAAAAAAACAAAAAAAAACAATATACAATTTTACAACTGACCAACGGGTTGTATAAGACATGACATCAAAGTGGTGCTGAAACCAACTAACCACTGAACCAGATCTGCAGTGATTGAGAACCACCATAAAACCGCTATTCCAAACCTAATGAAAAGGAATATTTAAACTATTTTTTTCTAGAATAATTGTTAAGGTCCAGCGGTAAAAGCTCATCAATTTTATCTGCCAATTACCTATTTTCTAGGGGGGTAAGCAACTTCAAAAGAAATACTCTTCAGAAATCCTTTGACTAGTTAACCATAAAAATTCCCCGAAGGTTGTGTATAACTAAAGGGCAAAACTAATTGCTCATCCAACTTTGCATTTCATATTTTTTTATTTTTTATTTTCTATTTTTTTTTTTAATTTCTACAAAAAATAAAAGGTAAAAAAAAAGGATGGAGAGAATTGCATTGATATCAAACCACCCGTTGCAAAATTCTTTTATGCTCCTTATGCACCTGAATAGACTTAGAAACATCTTTTTATTGCTGGTTGGTGGTAACTGTAACAGGAGTCTTTGAGAAAATGTTCATTTTATGGTGTGTTGTTGGTTTTCATCTATTAATAGGCCGGCAATTATCAAAGATAGGTGTCTAGTCTCACCTCATGATAAATCCTCTGAATATTTATGCGATCAAAATAGTTGAAATTCACTTTTTTGTTAAAATGGCATAAACGCTCAATGCCGTTCGCCATTATATATATATAGCAAGGAAATTTCCTTGGAAATAAACGTGAGAAAAACTCATTTTTAGACTTTCTTATGCCTTCAGATAAAGAGACAAGTTCGTGGCCTGAAATCTTGCCGACATACATCACATTTCCAGAGCAAATAGTTCACAGATCTTCTCAGTCAGAGGCCCAATGCTAGGCACTTCCAGTTACTTATCTTGGGAGATCGGACCGATTACCTAATCTACCTGTAGGAGTCTGAAGAAGCATGAAGAGGGAAAGACAGCAACCCACAACAAGCATACCGGGTCATAAATAACAAAACTTTAAGGACAAATCTCAGCGAACATGGGGGACAAGTAAATCAACAAATGGATCCCGGCAATAAAATGCACGGCAAGTAGATGGCGCACATGCGGAATGCGTTTCCGAACGTTGTCGTGATCATAGAACACGTTACAAAGTCATCCAAAATGCAAAAAAAAAAAACTCTTGCAGAAAAGAGCAACAAGAAAGAAATCAGCAACAGAATCTTAGAGATTTGTAATTTTCCAGGTGTGTCCCATAAGCTCGTACGTATATATGTGTATGTGTGTGAATTGCTGCATAATGCACCGATCGAGATAGAATCATGGGATCGGTTCAACTATATATGTATAAGCATGTAGTCGCCTTTGATTGTAGTGACATCTTAAATATGAGCTTGATAAGAACTGTAACTGATGGCGGACTACACAACAACCTGGGGCCCGCGCGCGATCACTAGGTAATTTCTATAAATCCGCGTTTAGTTTGCGATGAGAAGACATGACACGATTAGAATTCTTCATTAAATCACGATATTCTGTCGGATCCGGCTTGTTGGAAACGCACGAAGCCTGGGACGGAAGGGTACCTCATATCCACTTTGCTCGAGGTACAATCCATAAAATTGATAAATCAATGTTAATCATGATTCAGGACATGCTGCATTGAATTCTGACTGCACGAACATTTACGCATAACTGTTAGCTGCTGATGCTGCTGCTGCTGTTGTTGTGGTTACTACTGCTGCCCGCCGCTGCTGTATATAATTGCGTAAGTGATCGCACTGATAATAAAATGAACATTAATTCTCTCGATCATTCGTAAATGGCGAAAAAGTTTAAAGCAAAGTGAAACTGCAATCTGTTGTGCACTGTAATTAATTACAGCTGATTAGAGAAGCTTGTAACGGCTCAGTGAAATGTTAGAGAATGGTACCGTTTCCTCATTGAAGTGGAAACAAAAATATTATATCCGTGCTTAATTTTTACTACATAGGTATCTTAACTCTATCGCTAAGAACACTTTCATTATAGGCTCGTAGATCGTTTCAATTACCTTTTGAATGCAATGTGCAGTTTCGATAATTAATTTATAATAAAACTCTGTGTATGGAATTTATTGATAATATCACGTTCCTAGTTAAGTTAACTTTTACTTCACTAATGCGCGTAAGTTACTCCGCCCACAATTCATAGAAAGTAAAATTTATGAATTTCGATCACTTTTCAGAAGTAACGCAGCAATGAAACCAACCTAGTATGGTCTCAATGGTTTTTATTTTTATACCTAAGCTATTTATTTATTTAAATTTTATTATTCTCTTAAGTAGAGGGTATATTTCGACATTAAAGTACGACAGAAGATCTGGAGGGTGATTCTGATCTTTTGTTATTACTTGAATGTCAAAATATACGCCTAAATGAAATGAACTTTTCTACTGATTTTTACGTGCTTTTATTCAGTTGAAAATGACACTTCAAATTACAAATTCAAAATATTATTTCAAATTTAAGCACTTGTATTGCTCTAATTATGTATAGAATTGCCATTTACCACAGTATAAAATACTTGTCACAACTTCGGAAGCAGTTGACTAATTTGTCGTACTTTTAGGCGTATATTCTGCCATTAATTCACTGCAAGTTCATTTTAATTTATTTTGTGGTTGATGAAAAGGATAGACTAAAATGAATATGGTGAATATAAAGGTTCGACAAATTTGAGGTGATATATCAAAATATGTGACAAAAATATACGCCTAACTACGACAAAGAGACCAGAATCACCCCTAGTATGCTGCCTTTGCCGCACAAAGTCTGTAGGTAAGGTGATACTGCATTTCTGCCTCCAACCCCAACCATCATCTTATAAGCACGTTTTCGTTAGGCAGAGGCAGCATACTGACCTGTCTAAATAGGGTCTATGTGACCGTAACACAACCCACAAAAAGTGAAGCTAGCATAGAATATGCTTTTTATGTTACGAGCGATTAGTGCTGCCACAAAGTAAGAAATACATTTATAAAAGGCAAATTGTCACATATAAAAGAAAATTATTTATTGCAATAATATGTAATTAGTTTGATAATTTATAGTAATATTTCAAGCTAATAACAAATATTGTGTGCCTTAACATTCATTTTTAATAGAAAAATGGTTTTTTTAATTAAAAAAAAAATCGTAAAGTAGACTACCTAAATGCATACAACCATAAAAAAAAGCTTTAAAAGAATGACTATTAAAAATATGCGAGTTTCCTTATCTCAACGCATACAGTTTAAATGTACACAGATTAAAACAATTTTCTATTGTCGTCTGTTCTTGTAAGGCATGTAGCATAATTCGGATATTTGTATTAGTGCATAGATACTTGACCGATATGACAGATAACTCTCCTTTCTATCTGTGATGTTAAAGTATTGCCTTTATTCTGACTATAGCGACCAAATTTATAATAAAGCGAAATAATAGTTTAGGTATTCTGACATCAGGGTATTAAAAATTTTGCTCTTTTGCTCCTTTACTTAGGAAATTATAATGCATTATATAATGAATTCGTCGACGACCATTTTTAACCCCTATTCCAGTACTTCTCCATTCATTTGTGATGAAGCCAAAACTGCCGCCCCTCAAGAAAAATTGAAAATTTTTACAGTACCTGTACTTACCTTCGTTATTCTTACTTATTAATGCTATAATAACAGCTTATGCTTATGACAGACATCGATATCTAGATTTCCATATCTAGATATTCCAAATATCCAGATATCAAAGTACCCCTGACTGACATAAAAGGGGGCATTGATGTGACAAACCATATTTTGTTATTTCAATTCAGTTGACAGGATTTTCAACGTAAATAATTTCGAAAATGGAAGTGACAAATATATTAGCTTTAATCCAAGTTGGGTACGAAATCCAGAAAGATAAAATCCAGAGTAACGAAACCCAAAAATATAAAATCTAGAGTGACGAAATTCAGAAGTGACAAAATCCAGAAGTGACAAAATCCAGAAGAGACAAAATTCGGAAGAAATCCAGAAAAAAAAATTCAGAACAGATATTGGGTTGGGTACGAAATCCAGAAAAACAAAATCCAGACTGACGAAATCCAGAAAGACAAAATCCAGAAAAGACGAAATCCAGAAGTGACAAACTCCAGAAAAGACAAAGTCCAGAAGTGACAAAATTCAGAAGTGAGAAAATCCAGAAGAATTTTTTTTCTATATTTCCTCTTAGTTTGAATTCTTCATGAACACGGAACTTTTTCGTTTACGCTAAAAACAAACAAATTATATATATTTTATTTTACATTTTATTCACCCCACACTACCACTTTAAAACACACATTTATTTATTTACGCACTCATTAATAGATGAGACCTACCCAGCGAGAAAAATTCCAAGCACTTCGAAGAAGCAGATTCGAAGCGCTTGTAGTTAGCGTACAGATATGCTTCAAAAAAGGGCATCTCTGGAAGCAATCTGAAGTAATTTCGAAGCAAATATTGAATGCGAACGTGATCATGTCAGTTTCTCATGTTGACCCTTACGATTAGTCATTGAGATTCGCAGAGTTTCAGAAGACATTTGCTTTGTGAAGCTGAATATATATAAACTTAAAACATGTGATTTTCTTTTACTTCACACAATCATAATCATCAAACTTTAAATTTTCTGTAATTAAAAGGGAAACAACGGTAATTATTTGTACCGACACTGTAGCAACGCTGAAATCGTGCAGAGCTTCCAATTTGCTTCACACAAAGTGCTTTAAAAGCGATTAAAATGAAGCTAAAAGGAAGTGCTTGTTTCTGCGGACATGCAATGTTAAAATTTATATGTGCCTCCGAAGAAGCGCTTAAAAATGACTTTTAAAGCCCTTTTTTTCCCACTGGGTAGGCACAGACCTAGATATATGCCTACCATATAAGCACTAATTCATACATTTCAGAATAGGATAATACCTCAACGCAAAAATTTTTTCTATGTATAGTGATTTCCAAAATTTAGACTTTTTTATTTTAATTCGAATATCATGCATTTTGGACCTTGACCTATCTCAAAATCGCGATCAATACTTCAAAATTTCATACAATGTTTCTTGACTGCCGTTCACAAATCGTGACTCTTGTGCAGACATTGTTGGCTTAGCCTGTTTCGTTCACAAATATGCTAGATTTCAATCAAATCAATATGTCATTACAAGACTCCCAACTATATTATTAACAAAGATTGGTATAACAACAACAACGACGAGTGTAACCATGAGATTAGCGAAGCCATTTTTAAAATTTTTTAAACAAAATTTGAATTAAAACAATTTTTACAATTTCTGGACTTAATCACCTTTGAATTTTCACATTTCCGGATTTTTTTCTGGATTTTGTCACTTCTGAATTTCATACTTCTGGATTTTGTCATGTTCCGCTTTAATGCAAGCTAAATGGCAATAATTAATTATAAATATACAACAAACCCAAGAAAAAATTGCGCTATTTTGCAATAAGATCCTAGTTGGGGTGCAAAATGTATCGTCGGTTGTGGTGTCTCAATTCACAAATTCGTGTGATGCGAAGAAAGTGTGGTCTTGCTAAAAGAGTAGCAATTTTCCCATATGCTCTTGGATTATAGGATAATGAGGGAAATATGGGACAATCGGCAGTTTATTTGGAGTTGGTAGAACGACAGTAGGAGAAATTATTTTGGAGTTCGTAAATGAAGTGTGACAGGTCTTGCAGCCTCAATACTTGAATGTTTATCTTCCTCCTTCGGAAGTGAAATTCGCGGAAGTGATAAGAGGATTTGAGAAAATTAGGATTGCCGCAATACTTCGGCGCCAACGATGATTGCCACATCGAAATTAACCCGGCAAAAGATGAGGCAGTCGATTTTTATAATTTCAGAGGGTGGATTGCGGCGACGGATTATAGGTATCATTTTACCTATGTGCCTTAATGGTGATATTCCAGGTCGCAGCAATAATTCAACAATATTCGAAAATTTATTGGTAAAAATTCAGCATATAACAAATCCACTTTTGGAGTGTAACAACCGAGGTATTGAAGGAGTTCGTATGCCGGTGCTATTGATCGGGAATTCCGCATTTCGGCTATCTAAACAAGTTATGAAACCTTTTCCATTTCATGGCAATTAGTCCGAAGACGAAAAACGTTTTAATGCACATTTATCGAGGTGAATACGAGTTGTTGGGAATGCATTTGGACACATTGATAACGCACCCTCAATTGTGAAGGCCTGTTGTATCCTGGATAATATATGCAACGAGAGTAATAACAACATAAAAAAGAGTTGGTTGACGGAAATGGAGAAGCAGCCGGGGAAATTCCAGCTGCACAGGGCTATCACAGAAGAAAATATGGTAATTTCAGGAAATGTCATTCGTAACGCTATTTTCGAATCATTAAGTAAGTATAAAAATATATTTGAATTAAAAATAAAATCATATTTATTGCCGATTATAGTTACATCTACATCTTCATAATTCTAATTTTTAATTAGGTAATTTATCAGTTTTTCTTGAATATGTTGCGCATCAGCTTCGTTTAATTTCGCACAAAATTTTTTGAACGCATTTGCCTCCTCTTCCGTAAATTTTAAAAAACGATGATTAAAATTTTTCTTATTTGTAGAGCGTGAACATGGCGATACCGGGAACACGGCTACACTTGCAGATGACATCAATATATTGTTGGACGATGAGGATGTTTCAAGTGTTAGATTTATCAGATGAGTGAAGGGCTGCGCGATATCGATTCCTCCATAAATTCTTTCTCTTGGTTGCTCTTATGTTGTCCGATAAATTTCTTTAACACTTCAAAAAACTCCCAGTCAGATGGCGCTACGTCAAATGCTCCTCTTTTTTACACTTCTGACCTGTAAATTTGTTAAAAGGGTTGTGTAATAATATTCGCTTCATCCTGTTACACAAACAGCACTACGAACCTGAAATTTTTTGTCAAATTTGTCACTCGATTCTTAATACCCTCGACCGAGAGTTTTAGCCCATACGTTTTATTTAGTTCTTCTTATATAATAATATAATAATAATTTATTAGCTTAACAAAGCCACTTTTACAACAATAATTTACATTTTCTCTCTTACGTAAGATATAATATTCTTTTTGAAATTTCTAAAATTCATTTCATACCTTAGTCTATCCGGCAGCTCATTAAACATACGTAATCCTCTAAACATTATGCTGTTCTGAGTTCCTGAACTCCGAAAAGATGGTAGGTTGGCTATCACGCACGTAATTTATTTGTCCAGTTAAATACTCTGGTAGGATGTTGTGACTTATTTTGAATATGAATACAAAAACGTTCGCAGCTATTCTTTGCTTTACACTTAGCCATTTCAGTGCCTCCAACATTAATGTAATAGCTGTATATCTGCTACATCTGAGAATAATTCGCATTGCTTTATTCTGTAAGGTCTGCAGGTTTTGCAACATATGCTGGCCTCCCAAGAAAAGAATGGTGGAGCAACATTCGAAGTGGGGTCTCACAATAGTGTTATATAAATTGATCGCCATATAAGTTGATAGGTTACCTCTAATTCTTCTTAGGAAGTCAATTTTTTTGCTATTTTTTTAATGATATATTCAATATGTTTCGAAAATTTTATATCCTTATCAATAACAATTCCAAGATATTTTATTTCTTTGACAGCTTCTATTACTACTCCGTCCACCATTAGATTCAAATTACTTTCACCATTAATTAATAATAATAGTTTTAGTTTAATAGTTTTTGATACATTTAACTTCAATTTATTTGCTTTAAGCCTTTCACTAAGTTCGCTGAGGTGGTCTTGCAACAATCTCTCCGCCTCGATAATGTCTAGTCCTGCTATATATATTAGTGTGTCGTCTGCAAAAAGTGCTACCTTTGAAGATTTTACTACTCTACTAATGTCGTTAATATACAATGAAAACATGAGTATCCCCAGTATTGAACCCTGCGGCACCCCGATATCGACCGATACCTCTATCGATGTTGCTTGTTCAACTTTCGTTTTCTGTGTTCTCCCAGTCAGAAATTCTGTAAACCAGTTCAATTCTTTACCTCTTATTCCATGTTTATACATTTTTTATAGTAAAAGTTGATGATCAAAAGTTTCGAACGCTCTCCAGGAACACGCAAGCGATTTTATTTCTTGACGCTATCTGCTCTTTCCAATCTACCATCACCATATTAAGCGCCGTTTCACAGGAATGCCCCTATCTGAAGCCCGACTGATTAGAGATTATAAGTGTATTTTCCTCTAAATATTTTATAAGCTACTTTTTCATATGTCGGCAACGCATTCACTGGTCGATAATCCTCACATTTAGCTGACGTTTTATTTTAGCTATTGACGTTACTATTGATTCCTTCCATGAATCAAGGAAACTTCCTTCCAACAGGGATTAATTAACAATATCTACAAATATTTTTTCTACCGGTCTAAAGCAATCAATCAACATGCTTGGACTTAAAAAATTCAGTCTTTGTTTTGCTTCAGTTCTCTCAATGCTTCATTAGTATCCCTTATTGTATTAAAATTAAAAGAAGTACTTACGCATGATATTGTTTCAGCATACCTCACTATAGGTATAGATTTGTATATGTCTATTATACTTTGCACAAAAAATTCGTTGAACGCCTCTGCAACCTCATCATTCCTATCCAAGGTACTACCATTTATTTTAATTCCATAGAGCGGGAGGTGATAGTACTCACCTAGACGAACCAAAAATTGTATGGCAGGGGGGGGGGGGCAATATCAACCGTTTAGGAGTTACAGGGTGATTCATAAAAAAAGCTAGGTTTTCACAAAACACCCTGTATCTTAAAAACTACAGGGCGTATGGTCACAGTTAAGGGCTCACTGTATGCAGAACTTCATGGCCTTTCCAACGACAGATCAACCAGCCCCGTAACCCTCTCCCCTCAGAAGTTATGAGGTCTAAACTAAAAATTTCGGATTTTCTTTCCTTTTTTTTTTACTTTGACCTCTATTATTTTTGCAAAACGGTCGTTAACATAACTTTTTTTTATAAAAACTGTAAACTGTGGAGTCTCCTCTTTAATTTGACCTATTATACCCTATGTGCTATCTGTATCCGTTAAAGAGTTATTAGCTCTTAACTTTGATTCAAAAAATTTTCACAATAGTTATTTCTCTATTTTAAAAGGAATTGCATAAAATAAGAATTCGTGACGAAGCATATAATCACACAAATTTATCAATTCTTAAGGCTCTTACTTTTCTTATAAAATATAAAATTTAATACGTCATTGTAGTTGTAATTACATACAAAGGGTAATTTAAATTTAAAACGGGCAAAATGTAAGTACTTAAAAAATATTTTCTGAATATTTAGCAACAATTTAATTAAGACCTGCGTACAGAATTAATTTTTAAAATGAAATTGAAAAATTTCCCTTCATTGTAGCCAATCGTGGTAGCCCTAATTATGTAATAACCCGCGGGAAATATGAGGTCAAATGTCATCTGCTCAGAAAATTAAGATATTAGAGTTTTTAGAGCACAACGTGAAACTCAAATGGAAGAAATACGATAAATCCTCCATTTCTAAAGATTCAGTACAATTGTGGAAAGAATTAACATTAATAATGAATATTGAATTATTTAATATTGGAACACAAAAATATTTGAAAATGTGGCGAAAGTTATGTATGGAAATTCATTATTTTCTTGTTATTGATATTATTATATTCAAAGCAAAGCATGGTCTTGGAGTTTAAATTAGGAAGTATTGCGCTTACCACGAGTCCTTTAATTAAAACTGCAATTATTCTTACACTTGTATTGTTTTCATAATAACTAAAATTGAAAATGAAGTGAACTTATTGAACTGTCTAGGAAGCAATATTGTCTTGAGTTCAATAATTATTGGAACAATCGCTTATTTTGCGGAATTTGCCTAGTAAACAATTATTGCTTATTTGTTTTATGCTAAATTTTTTTACCTTTTTAGATGATTTTCTATGTGTAATTATATTTGCTTTTATGTTCAGGTTTTAAACAAAGCCTAATAGGAAATTCCCAGTGTTGGCAGGTTTTAAATAGTATGGTGAAGGGAAAATCTACAAAAGGAAAAAAAAAAGCATTCATATTATACCGGTGAAACCTTTTTTTTAAATTATGAATAAAAATATTATAAGTATATTTTTAACATATTTTTAACATACGCTAATTCGAATTGCAGTTCTATCTTCAAATGCTTCTTTAAATGTTGCTATTGACAAGTACAAAGCTGACATCTAAAAACAAGAACTGACACGCTCTGAGAATTTCACAGGGTGTTAGGTCTCGGTGAGAGGAACAAAAATTGTAAGGGTGAGAGAGGGTGCCAAATGCTTCATTTGGAAGGTTAACAGTGGGTTGGGATTTTGAATACTACTGGTGATTGCCCCCCCCCCCCCGCCCTAAAGATCTAATAAAATCAACATCTATACTCTAATCAAATGAAATAGAAAACAGTAAAAATTATTTTAAAAAATAGACTGCTTCTAAATTCTGCATTTAAAAATATAAAATAATTTTTCCCTTCACTTAGTGAATGCATCACAAAAATTCTCTAGATTTTCCCTTCATTTTGCATTTAATTAAATATTAAAATTACATTACATTTATGTATAAATTGTAAAATTTTTAAGGTATAGATGAAAGCAAAATCTGGGTAGTTCAAATTTTAAGTAGTGAATAACAATTTCCAGAAATTTAAATTTGGAGCCCTTGTTTATCAAAATACTAATTAAATTACTTTTCCTTGATTATGCGTTCTTCGTGTACATTGAAAATTTTAAAATATATACACAAATGTAAAATTTAATATTTAATTAAATCTAAAATTCTAAGTTATTTCTTATATTTATTTTTTTTCTCTTTTAGTCATAAATTATTCTCAAAAAAATTTAAAATTTCGAATTTTCAGTACAAGAGAAATATTTGCACTCTTTTGTGATCGAAAGCTTACAAAAGCCGGGTACTTTGACGAAAAGTAGTATGTTGGGTAAATTTTCTTACCCGGGGTTATTAATATCAGATTCAGTTTTCTTGCAAATATGGTTATACATATATTAGCCCTACCTTATTAGCACCCATCGACATTTTTTTAAATGTCAGTTTGAAAAGAAATTATTGGAAAAAAAAACATTTAAAAACGTTAACTTTAATTTTTGCAACAAATTGCAGCAAAGCGCAGGAAATTATGGTGTTTGAAAGAAATGCAAGCGACCTTGATATTAAAAACACCAGCACTAATACAAGCAAAAAGTGCATAATGTCTATTTTGCGAGTATGTGGTACCGAAATTTACTATGGTTATGGGATCAAAAACTTATATTATATAAATAAAAAAAAAAATCCGACGATATCTGGATTCTAATAAAATTTTCGTATTGAAACGAAAAGAAAAAGCTATACAGGGCAGTCCACAACTGATAACTAAGGCGGCCATAATGCATATTAACTATAACAATTTCTTGTAAGATTTCGAAACCTTGGAATACTACCTTTGATTTGAGCACATGCATGTATATACCTACATGCAACGGTTTTTAAGATAATCTTGTACTTACCTTCATTACATGTCTAATGCAATGCAAGAAATTTTGACGGAAAATACGTTGCATTTCAAAAAAAAAATTTCAATTATCATCTGAGATAAAAGTTACATATCTTCAAACATATAACACCAAAGTTACAGAGTGTCAAATGAAAAAGTAGCCAAAATCACAAAAGCCCATACCCCTTCCCTTTTCATATTTTTTTCTGGCGAAATATTTAAAAAAGAAATTTTTACCCCATTTTTCAATGGACAATGGCCAGTCACACAATCTCAAAAATTTTAATTTAAGACTTATTTTAACATCCCCCACGACCTCTCAAAAAAACGAAAATTGCGCATCCTTTGCGAGGTCCCAATGCAAGAAATCTCCTGCAGCCTAGACTAGTTTTCTGAATTATAAGGAGATATTAAATGTGTCTGGTCTTCACATCTTCTGTGGAATGTGGATGCTCTAATGACTTAGCCTGAGGTTGAAAATACATCACAAAAGTTTCTTTTATTTTACCCATCCATTTTAAGTGGTTTATTGCAAATTAGAAAGAAAATAATTTTATCAGCATCTGCTTTGTTTGAAATTCCTAAATTTGAAGCAGTCCTAATCCGGAAGTGTGAGGTCGGCCTAAGTCACTTCAGTTCTGTTAGATTTCATACCAACTACCAAATTTGAGCCAAAAAATGTTTCCTTAGTTGCGCCGATATAAAATTAATTTTAATAAGATCCAACGGAAGAATGGATGAATTATGTATGGCCAACACATGAACAATGGACAAATATAAGCTAAGTAAATAAATGATATCACCAACACTAGTCTACTGTTAATATGTTTAAGATTTTCAAAGTAAACATTTTGCTTCCCTTGAAATTGAACAAATGTTCGAATTGTAATTAGCAGAAAAAAAATTGCAATCAAACCTCTTATCAGAGCTGCTAAATCTAAAAACGTACGCTAAATGCATGAAAATTTTTCGAAATTGAAAGCTGGCACCGCTATTGTCGCAAAAGAGTTTTTTTTTTCATCAAGCTCTGTCTGTGGCACTTTTCTAGCGCCCAGTCCTGTACAGAGAAATACAATTGTTTTTTGCAATTTGGAATTCTGTTAACTGTTAATGATGAGAAATCATCATCAGCCGGTCCAGCCACAGCAGCAAAAATTCATCATCATTTTGTCAGTCGTCGTTTTACCTCGTCCACTTTTGTTTGTCCCACTAAAGGGAACATTTTTTTGGGGATTTTTCTGGAAGTGCTTGAGCATCCCAAATGTAAGTAAATAATATTGTTGGAATCTTGGAGAATCTTAGATTAAAACGGTTAAAAATAAAAAAAAAATCTCTTTTTTTTTTAATATTCAAAAGATCTTGAGCCCGTGTTTCAAATTTTTTCCTTAGGGCTGTGCTCCGGCTAAAAGTATCCTTCCTGGTTTTTGTCATTTTTCATTCCTGTAATGCTCTCGATTGTTCAATGCCAGATAACTTTAAATGTCAGGATGGAACTTGCATAAAATCTGAAGATGTTTGCGATGGGAAAATTCAATGCCTGGACGGTTCGGATGAAGAAGATTGCGGTAAATGGAATTGTTTGCGGATAGCATTTTCGCTATTTTTCTTTTTATATTAATTTTATTTGCTTGCAGCCTATAAAATGTGCAAAAAGCCCAAATGGCATCAGTGTGCCGATAATAAGACTTGCATTGTTACGGAATTTGTTTGCGATGGCTATGAGAATTGTCCCATGGGCGATGACGAGGAGAATTGTGATCAACCTCATCAGAATCCGCTCAGCAATAAGTACAAGTTCACTTGCTATAAAACCTGTGTTCCACTGGATATGACTTCTGATCGACATCAAATTTTTCCAGATATTTGTCCGAAAGGGTACAATTTTGATGAACTGGAGAATCAATGCAAAGATGTAGATGAATGCCAAAATTATGGTGTATGCAGTCAAGGATGCCAAAATAAGAACGGATCTTATGAGTGCACCTGTGAAAATAAATTCAAATTACAAAGAGATAGAAGAACATGTGTCGTTCGCGGGGGAGAACCACTTTTATTGTATACAACAGCAAAAAGTATTGTAGGCATGTACCTTAAGTCTAGGCATGTGTATCACGTAGCTGAGAATCTTTCTCAGGTGATAGGCATCGATTTTGATGGAACAAACATCTACTGGACAGATATTAAGTATGATTCTGAAAGTATTGTAACTGCACATGAAGATGGTAGCCACCAGGAAATACTTTTAACGTCTGGACTTGAGTCTCCTGAGGATTTGGCTATCGATTGGCTTACAAATAATATTTACTTCACAGATAACACAATGAAGCATATCGCTGTATGTTCTAATCATGGATATTTTTGCGCTATCTTAGTTGTGAAGGATGTCGATCAGCCTAGAGGTATTGCCTTGAATCCTCCTAAAGGAGTTATGTTTTGGACAGATTGGGGTAAAAATCCGATGATAGGTATGGCATCAATGGATGGATCAAATGAAGTTGCTCTTATTACTTCCGATATACATTGGCCGAATGGTATATCTCTTGACATACCTAATGGAAGGATATATTGGGTGGATGCTAAAATAGGAAGTATTGAAAGTGCTCGAATGGATGGCTCAGATAGGCGTGTAGTTCTTAAGGATATACTAAAACATCCATATGGAATTGCAGTTTTTGAAGACAAAATTTATTGGTCAGATTGGGGAACCAAAAGTATTCACTCCTGTCATAAATTTAGTGGAAAACATCATGAGATACTGACTAAGGATCAAATCATATATGGCATCACTATTTATCATTCCGCTCAGCATCCGAAAACTAATCATTCATGTAGTAGTCATAGATGTTCACATTTATGTCTTTTAGCTGAAAATGATTCCTTTTCCTGTGCTTGTCCCGATGGAATGGTTCTCGGAGTGGATGACAATACCTGCAAGAAAGTTCAGAAAAGGCAGCGATTATACATTGGAGTTGGAAACTATTTAGTTAATTTGGAACATGCAACATTCGGTAGACATAAGATGGCCGAAGGCATTGTACTTCCGATGTACATACATAAAATTGCTTTCAACTCTCTAAATGGAACTGTGTTCATAGCTGATAATGTGCAGAAGGTGATTTATGAGGTCCACGCGGTAGAGAAGATTACTAAGAAATTACTTTACGAAAATGTGGGCAATGTAACAGCTTTGGCTTTTGGTAAGTTGATTGAAATATCTCTCGTAATATTGCGTAATCAAGGTAATAATTTTCAAATGTAGATTATTTGGCCAATAATCTTTACTGGACTGATTCCCAGCGTCATACTGTCGAAGTTTTGTCTCTAAACAATATGGAAAGGACAATCGTTCACCATTTTTCCGGGGTTGGTGCACCAGTTGCGCTTGCGATTATTCCAGAGGAGGGGTGAGTTATTTAATTTGCATTATTATCATTTAACTTTACCGGTGAGCACTGTTAAATATGTTTTCGTTTTGACGGTTTTTATTGTATATGTTTAGTCTTGTCAACTTGTTGCCGAAATTTGGTATATTGCCTTCAGCGCATGAATCCATGTTCTGCAAGTAGCATAAAAGTGTTCGCCTGAATCAGAGATTAAACGGTCGAACGGTCGAAGCTTCAGTTTGGAAATTTTCTCGGATCTACTGTCGAGACATCTATTATTCTTTCTGAACACTAAGCATTATATCCTGCTTGTAGTTTCTCCTCCTTTACGACTATCTTCCATCTAAATAGTTCTGTCATACGTTACTTGTTCTCACTTTTGGATTCGAAGCTTTCGAAAAGATTAGGCATACTACTAAGTCCACTGCGAATACCTTACTCGGCTCTTCAAAACAGTCAGGCAGGTGTTGATTCCATAAGGATTGGCGAATAATTTTTTTTTATCAAAGCACTCTGTTATGAGTTACCTCAATTTTATTCCAGTTTGTTGCCGATTGAATACTTATTTTATATGGATTCACATTTTTCTTCATCGTCAATTAATGCTAATAGGACGTGCTAAGCGATTTCATAGTCTGCCATACGCAAGCGATAGATCTCACAATCGAGCTTACCCATATTTTTAAGATGATATCTCAATGGGCAATTCCCAATAAATAGGCCCGTTATGAGCATTAATTTCTTTTTGCTGAACGTGAGGAATACTTTTATCCTCTGTTTCGGATACATGATGGACTTCTTCACTTGTCTCAACCCCCAAATATTTTTCCAGCATGCCATTATAATTCTGTACCCTAAAGGCTGTTCTAAATTACTTGGCAGTCATCCTTGTAATATCTTCTTGCGATGGGAACGCCTTTTCTATATGTCTTGGCCTTATGTGGTCGCACAATTGCATAGCATATGTTCAGGAATTTCATCATCCTCTATACAGTATCGACTGGTCCGCTATCAACCTTACCCATATTCGAAGGACGCACTAGATCAATTGTGGTCGCGTTGTCCGTATGGTCCTTGTAGCCTAGTCTCCCCTATACTTATCCTTAACCTAAGGAGACATACAAACCAAAATCATTATAAGCCTTAGTTTTTCATTTTTTTCATGGAATATCTTTGTCCTTTAATTATGTCCTCCCAAAGTCTGACTTGTACCGAAAGGTAGTTCAACATGACGTTATTCGTTTCGGCTAGCTCTTTGACAGTTCCCGACCAGCTTAGATTCAAAGACAAATAAATTTAACGTTTCGAGTGCTGCTCGGCTACTCCGGGCATGTTCTAATAGATGATTTCGCGAGTGGATCTCTGCCTAAAAAATGAAGAATGAGGTCCCAGTGCTTTAGCGAGCCGTTAATTTCGCCCATATATATATACCCACGCTAGTTCTACCTTCCCGTTTGGATCCATCAGTGTACCATTTAAATGAACCTTTTTCAAATGGTAAATCACGTCGGTGAAAATAGTGTGGTCTGATTTTATGCACATACTTTTTGTTGGATGAAGTCGCAAACCAGCTAGACTATTTACTGCTGCAAGTCAAATTGTCCTGCATTATGCTATGATCATAATGTCGGTGGGCTCGTACATGCTTATCGAGTTCATTCATTTATAAACATCTTTCATGACTAAGAACTAGCAATAGCAGCGACATAAGTATGCATTCTTGATAATCATAATCGTCCGAATGTCCATCGAAGCTGTCGAACCATTATATCAATTGTTGCACAGAGGCTTCCGCTTTCACAGTTGTTTTTATTAATAATAAAAAGCTTTCCATCAAAATCAATACCGCAATGCCGCAAATAAATATGGAAGAGATCTTTTCAATATTCTTCATCTCTCTCGAGGACCATGCTTGTATTATTTCTACAATAAATTTTCTATGCAGTTTGTTGAAAATCTGCATTACGAATATTACCGACCTCAAAGGACGATAGAAGTTTACACTTAACACAAAACAGACAGGTTTTTTTCTCTGTCTTTCTCGGTTTCCTAGCAGTTTTTAAGAGAATCAAATAAACATGTATGTATGGTTTTAAAGCCTTGAAGATTTATTATTATTTTTGTTTCCTACATCGAATAACTTATCTGCATAAATTTCTTCATCTTCCACAAAAAAACTGTTTTGTGTTTTTTTTTCACGGTTACGAAATTACTAAAAAAAATACTACCTAAAACGTAAAACTGCGCAGTAGGTTCAACAGACAGATAGTACTACAAGTACTACAATTAATGGCAACAAGAAAAAAAAACCCAATGCGCATAAAAATGAACAACTAATGCAGTGTAATAAAAGCAGAATGTGAATCCACGTGGTCCATCTTAGGAAGTCAGAATGGAAACCGGAAATTTACGTAACCCGTCCGTTAAGTGTTAATAGAAACGTCTTTGGTGCTCTGATGTATCTGGAAGATAGAATATTTTTGAAATATTTATTCTTCTACATAAATAAACTGCTCCTTGAGATAACGTGATCCTTAACTAAATTTTTCCTGGATTGAAGTAAAAAACTCATAAAGGAGAAGGATGTATGCAGTCAGTCGATAAGCTTGGAATTAACAATTTTGTGTGTCTGATATTATAAATTAATCTGTGCGTACTACGATACCTTAATCGGAGTTCTGTTTACATAATAAATTGACTTCAGAAATGTCTTCAAACAGAATAATAGCTTTAGACCAACAGAATTTCAAATAAAATGTGATCTAATAGGTTTTGTATTTATTTGTTTATTTTCTACAAAGAATTACTTTTCAGCTACACTTACTCCTTAAAATAATGTTTTTGAGGAACGATGTACTGGTTATGAAAAACTTCGTTTTCCTTTATATTATATTTGAAAGTTAACTAAACGCAACTTGCTAGTTACAAAATTAACCGTTTATAAACTACTTTGCAGCATGCTTAAAAAGAGCTAAGCTCTCAGCAGTTCTTTTGTGTAGGTTGTGACATTATTGTACATACTTAATTCTGTTTTGGAAAAATGTGAGCTTTCATGATAATACCTTTAATATGGAATTTAGCATGACAAAGAAAAAACCTGTAAGTAAAATCACGAACAGCAAAGGCGGTTTTTTATGTTATTCTAAAAACTGAATTTGGTAGAGTAAGGGCGGAAAATAGTACAGTAAATACCTATCCTTTTATTTCGAAATTCTAAGACTTGTTTGGAACGCTTTGGTTATTTACATTTTACATGCCTGTTCGGTTTGTTCAAGTATATGTACTTAGCGCGTAGAAAACTAAATTTATCTATTTACTTACCGAGACGTTAGAGCATTGTTATCAGTAACCAAAAAGTAACAAATTTGAAATTTATCGATATTTTTCTTTTTAATTACTATCCCAAAATATATATTGAGTAAAGCAGCGCATGTTCATTGTAATTATGTGAAAATTAGCTAGAAAATCTTAGTAATTTAAATTTTCTGTAAAACAATGCCTTTATGATCTAATGGGTATCTTCATTTTTGATTGTATTATTGACAAAACTAATTTTTTGAGGCTAACCCGTCCCTTTAACTCGTACACGAATTTGTCTGTGTGTATATTTATTTATATATTTCTTTTTTACTATATTCGACACTGTCGTAGACCCACTTTTCGTCATCAGAGCGAGCTGAAATTCGGTTCATGTCGCGTGACAATTGAATCTATCAAAATTTGAACCGGAAATTTCCATGGAAAACCCGGAAAATCGGGAAAATCATTTGAAAATTTGGTACAAATTTGATTAGTGATAAATGCGTTTCAGGAAAAATTCAGAGTTTTCCGATTTTTCCGAAAAATTTTGGGAAATTTTCCGACTTTTCCGGAAAATTTTCCGACTTTTCCGGTAAAAAAGTTTTCTAAATTATGCAGGGTCAAGTTCCCTATCAACTAGCATCATTACTTTCTCTCCACCAATGGTGAAAACTTCCAGAAAAAATCGAGGAAAATTCGTGTAAAACGCTTTTCCGGAGTTTTTCCGACCAAACAACGTTTTGCAACCTAAGACAAAGTTGTAGAGCGAAATGAGTTGCATAAAGCTGCTTTTGTGGAAAACTTCATGGAAAACCCGGAAAAGCGGGAAAATCATGAAAAATTTTCATCGATATGATTAGTGATAAATCTGTTCCAATTTTTCTGGAAAATTTTCCTAAAATTTCCGGAATTTTCCGACAAAAATGTTTTATAAGCTATGTGGAATTATTTTTTTTCCGTCCTACTGGCATCAATACTTTCTTTTCAGCAATCATGAAAACTTGCATGAAAAATCGAGGAAAATCCATGTAAATTCTTTAAAAAAAATCATAATAATAAGAAAAGTCTTTGGAAAACATGGAAAATCGGGAAAATTCAGTAAATCAGTGTCTTTTCAGCCGTCATAAAATTGTTTTAAAATATCTCCATGCAGCACGTAATAACAATTTAGTAAACGTGAAAAAAGCATGATTAAGTAGAAAATAAACTTTTCTTCACACACAGAGGTGAACTCAGATTTTTTGATTGGGACATTTATCTTGAATATTCTTTCTCTTCATGAATCAAATCACTTATTACCTCTGATTGATCATACTGAAATATATCGGTGATTGTCAGCGAATAAAATCTGAGTCCACCTCTGTGTGTGAAGAAAACTTTATTTTCTACCTTTTCATGCGGCTTGGCCTCAGTTTTGTTTGAAAACTCGTTTTTTACTTATTTTATTTTAATTCTGCAGGAATGAATATTTAGATTCTGTATGTTTCAGTAATCTCTTTTTCTTTTTTAACTTTTTAATTAAACATAACCAACTAGTTCAGGGGAAAAAAATACCGAAAATGTCTTGATAAATAGACAATTGCCATCAGTTTTTCGTCCTATTTCGTCCGTTTTGTTATATTTTTTTTTTTTACACTTTTTAGTTAAATACAACCAATTAAGTGCAGCAAAAAAACACCGAAGACGTCAAGGTATACAGAAAATTGTGATTAATTTTTCATTCTATTTCGATACATTTGGGTTATATGTATTTGGGTTAATGCTAATGTTGAAATATGGATTTTGAAAAGTTTTCAACTTTGATATGCTCATAGCTTTTATGTGGCCCGAAATTAGTTACGGAGCGATAATCACAAAAAAATCATACATAATTTGTATTGATATATTTCAATGTTGATGCGTAGCAGTAGAGGTAGTAGTTTCTTTATCGATCAATTTTCAGAGTCGGGTTCGGTGTATTGTATAATGTACATCCACGGTGTTTGATATCTTATGGTGAATTCTTTTCAACAAAACCGCCTGAACCAGAATCTGTCAGATCTTCACCGAATTTAAACTTGTCCCGAACGAGGCCAAGCTGAAAAGAATGCAAGAAAGTTGAAAAAACAAAAAAAAAAACAAAAAACAAAAACACTGCAATAAAATAATTCCATTTTCACAAAATATTCACACATCCCCACTTTAATTAATCAGTTCAGGTGAAAAGAATTCACCACTAGTTCCGGATATGTTTGCCGAACTAGAACTCAGAGTTTTTATAGGATTTTCGAAAAATCCGTTTACTGTCTAAAGCTTGAGCTAGGAAAAAACATTTTTATGAATAAAAAATAACCGGCCAAGTGTGAGTCAGACTCGCGCACGAAGGGTTCCGTATCATCGTACAAAATTTAACACTATGTACTTTTTATTTATTTTTTCAAATGAGAGTAGGCGTCATGTGAAAAACTAATGCTGTCATTTGAAAATCATTTGAAAAAAAAATGCCTACTTATAATAATAATAATGAATGAGAATAAAACGAGGAAAAAAACGCCGAAAAAATCACGTTTTTTGTATGGTGGCCCCCGTTTAATTTTGAATTTAATTTTATTTTTATTATTTGTTGTTATATCGCCAATAGAAATACACACTCTGTGAAAATTTCAACTGTCTACCTATTACGGTCAGGGGCGGATTTCCCTATAGGCCGAGTAGGCCCGGGCCTAGGGCGGCAGATTTAGGGGGCGGCAAAACTTGATGGGAATATTTTTTTTTTTGTGGGTATTTCATTACATTTTTATACTTTTTCGTTTTTTTAAATAAAATAATTCGTTGGAAAGTGTTATTTTTCATTCTACTCCATTTTTTTCAAATCTACTCCGATTTATGAGGCAGCCTACTCCGCTAATTCTAGCCTGGGGTCCCTTCACTGGATATAGATCATTCAATTTTTCGTGTTTTATAGGGAGTAGGGGGGGCGGAAATCTTCCAAAGGCCTAGGGCGGCCAAGTGATCAAATCCGCCCCTGATTACGGTTCATGAGATACAATCTGGTGACGGACGAAAGGACGGCGAAGTCTTACTAATAGGGATACGGAACCCTAAAGATGATACAAAAACCAAGTTATAATAATGTTTTTTTTTTTTTAGGAAAATGTTTATAACACTGCGTTCATCGAATGGTACTTACACATACGTTCAACCAATGCACGGACGTGGACATTATAATGTAGTCGACAAAAGTCTCGGCTCTAATGTGATGCAAATTCTAGTGGATCAAGACTTCCAGACGGTATTTTGGTTGGATACAGAAGGAGGGAAAATTGAATTTTCCAATTACGAAGTATCATTCCGTTATTTGTTCAAAACTCGCTTGAATAGACCAGTTTCAATGGCAACAGTAGATGAAGATTTAATATGGTCATCGTATGGTACCAAAACTTTACATTACACTCATAAATCTAATATGGGATCCATAAAGAAATTTGATATAGAGCTGCCAACGTATCTTGGTTTACCTGATGAAATGCCCATTGTAGGGTCTACACCTTTGCATGCAGTATCTCATAAATGCCAAAATGTCAATGGTGGTTGTTCGCACATTTGTGTCTCACTGGGAAAGTTTGCTTCAGCTTGTCTCTGTCCGGCTGAAATGGTTTTCAGAGATAAATCCAACATGACATGTATTGACGCTTTGGATTGTGAGTTCAGATGCGCTTCAGGAGAGTGCCTGACATCTTCGCGTCGTTGTAATGAACGAAAAGACTGCGCAGATGGATCAGATGAAAAAGGATGTGATGGTACCGAGAAAACTACGAAAGTCTGCAGTTTTGATCAGTTCGCCTGTCACGATGGAACAGATTGTATACCAAATGATGCCAGATGTGATCGCGTATTTCACTGTGCTGATAAGTCGGATGAGGAGCATTGTGAATTTTTTGGTAATTTTCTAAATTATTGTTTCTTTGGTTTGATATTGTGGTTGTGGGTGTTATATCTTTTTCAGTGATGTTATAACTGATTTCTTGTTTTTTGTAATTTAACTCTATAAAAATGCTTTTAGGTATAATGTTCCTTGTTTATTCTTCTTGAAAACAGTCATCTACCTATACATCAATCCCTTGTGTCTGTTGAAGAACTTTCTCTTCAGATTTCCTATATTTTTATGTCGAAAAACATCCATAGACGGCTGACACGCTTATGAATTTAAAATTTGAATTATACGTTCATATTGCAGGAAATTTATTGAAGGCTTTTTTTCCGTTGTGCTCGGAATATCTGAACATCGTATTCAACCATAGAACACACTTTCATTTGATTTTATGTTGAAATTTCTAGTAGCAAGAGAATTGAGTCGTGTCATGGTCAAAACGACCGCTATTTGTCGATTCTTTTAAGTTCGTTGCTCAAAAGCCACTTACTCAAGAGGTTCGTTTCTCCTTATATACCGCCCAAGATTTTTATAGCACTTGAATTTGTTCTACTCTGAGCCCTCAATGAGTAAAAGTAATCCCACTCTGTTATACAAACGTAATAGGACTTCAATCTAAGCCATTTATTAACTCAATTTGTAAATACTTGATTTGGTCTGTCACAAGCAGTGGTATGTGACAAATCTCCGAGCCTCACTCTTTGAGCTGGAATACTTGTTTTCTTCTTTTATAATATCGCAATTCTATTCTGGATAAATTTTATATGACTTTACTGATTACGACAGCTTTGAATTTCATTATATGATTCTGAAGCTTCCCTAAAAAGTACATAAATTGACAAGGTTTACTTTCCGCCATGTTGAACACCCGTTATCTATGAGTAACTGCGGCCGTGTACTTATGAAATGCGATGAACTTCGGTTGGAAATTTGTCTGCAACATCATGGACCTGATTGATTCATTCTCATCCCTACCTTATTCATAGTACCTATCTCATCCTCTGAGCCTACGCAACGCAATCTTCCTTGGTACCAATCTCCTTTTTTTGCTCCCTATCGGTATAGAATTATTTTCATTTCCGTGGAAACTCTTGGATTTGTGGTGAAGTGCAGCAACTCGTGGACTGTTTTGTTCTCGAATGGTTGCAATGCTTGATAAAGTCCTCTGTTCTCTTGGCATCAGTTAATATCTCTGTTTCGGCACGTTTCGTAAAGTACAGTGATTTTCCCCATATCTTGAATCCTGCCATACTACACATAGTTCGGTCATGAGCTGGTTGTTTTTCAATAATCTCACTTTGAATGTGTAGATTTCCACTTGTGGAGAGATCATGTAAAGAATCACAATCCCAGCATCGTCATCGCCGTTATTTATGAAGTGAATGGGGGAGTCCATATGGATGCCGCTTAGTTATACCATTGTGGAAAATGTTCACTAAGAATTGGCGGATAAATTGCAGCTCCACTACTGCAGCATGGAAGGGGATACGGGCAGGGAATTTTATTTTTGTATTCTAAACGTCAATGATATGTGCGCAAATCTCCAACAGAGCTGGACATCTACATTATTTCATTCAACTAATTATCATTACATATGTCCTCCACGTGTATGAAAATAACCAGATTCCAAGGTGGTAGGCTACATAAAACATTATTTTAGCTCGGAATTCCAACTTCTATGCAAGAAGAATTAAGCAAGCTTTGGAAAAGACCTTTCCCACGTTTATATCGAGTGCCTTTGAATTTCGAGCACCATTTGTAGTTGAAGGTGATCTTCTACTTCTACTAGGTGAAGGAATTTCTATACCCTTCTTCTATAACTATCTTCCATTTTAGATGTTCTCCATGGAAAGATAGCTTCAAAGTATAAGATCATTGCAAGGACACAGTGATCAAGGTTTTGTCTACTTGTAAAAAGTACTAACTTTGTCTTTCTCAAACTCTCCATACCGACTTCACCGAACCTGATTCTCGGATACATAACTACTACGAAGCTTGAAAGTTATCCGACTTGAATGCACAAGCAGCAACCATATTGGACTAGTGATATAAAGATTAGAGGGATTAGTATAGTACCTTGCGAGAAGCCCATCTCTAGAATGACTCACTTTGGATAAATGTTAAATGGTCACTTTCCAACAGCATATGGCTGAAATTCATCTTCTTAGCATTTAACTGATCTACGTTTTACGAGGCAACCAGGAACTCATTCTTATGCTATATAACTCCTGAAGAGGTGAAAGAGAAATGGAAGACAGGATAGAGTCCACCTAGTCCGAAGTTTTAAGACCATGATCAGGTTGTAATTATTCATTCCACATTTTCAATAGTAGATCAGTTGCCGGTAATGAGCCTACAGACTGTGGACTGTTTTTTAAATGGACGTCGGAAAGTGAGGTGACATCAGGCTCCACTGCATGTACAAAATATCAGGTTTAATAATCGCACACATTCTAGTTACCTCATAATTCTTTATTGCTCTGAGAAAACTTCCTCGTTCTTTTTTCAACTCATAGTTTAAGGTGTCTTGATTTCATCCATAAGAGCAACACCTTTGCTATACTTCTCTCTACACACCTTCATTATCTATTTATTATGAGATTCGTCCTTAGAGGTAATTAGTCTAATATTTGAATAACATTTAATAACAGTAAAACAAGTTCACTGATATTTTCGATTACTTTTAGACCATGACAAAAAATGCCTCACACATCAGCATTTATGTGATAATGGGCGGTGCATAGACTTGACAGCGGTTTGTGATAAACTTGATGATTGCGGTGATGGATCCGATGAGAAAACCTGTGACAATTTGGAGGAGCACAAATCTGAAATATGCGGCAAAGGCATGTACAAATGTATTGGCGGACTATGTATTCCGAAAGAATGGGAATGTGACGGACATATGGATTGCCCTGATGGAACTGATGAGCATGATAAATGCGGTAAGGTCCACATACGAATATTGCGCTTTGAGCTATAAATTGTTTATGTTATATTCCAGCTACCCACGAATGTCCTGAAGGATACTTCAAGTGTAAACTTGGTCATTGCATCGACAAAAAATTAGTATGCGATGGTCATAATGACTGTGGTGATAATTACGATGAGATGAATTGTGACGCTAAAGCGTAACAAACTACACTAAACTGAAAATTAACAAATTTGATATTTATTTATTTATCATTTTTCTATTTAATTAATTACACCAAAAGTAGCTTAACTAAAGCGCAGCATGTTCATTGTAATTATATGAAAGTTAGCTGCAAAATCTAAAAGCTTAGTAATTTTAATTTTCTGGAAAACAATGTCCATAGGTACTGTACTTGTATACTTTCATGGGTATCCCCATTTTCGTTTGAATTATTTTTGGTTGTATTAATTACAAAACTTCATTTTTTGAATTCTGCAGGAAAGAATAGTTAGTTTCTGTATGTTTCTGTAATCTCTTTTTATTTTTTAACTTATTAATTAAACATAACCAATTAGTTGCAGAAAAAGAAAATACTGAAAACGTCATGATTAATAGAGAATTGCCATCAGTTTTTCGTCCTATTTCGTTACAATAACCTTTTTGTTATATTTGAGTTACTGATAATGTTGAGAAAGCTTTATTTTAACAAGCTTTCAACCTTTATATGCTCAAAACTTTTATGTTATTCGAAATTAGTTACGAAGCAATAATTAGGTACAAACAATTCGTTACAGTGCCTAATACTTGAAAGAATAGTCGTTGTAGTTATAGGATAGAATTAATAACTTTTCTAAGAACTGCAAGAAAATAACCAATTTGTTAAATATTCTATATTAGTTATGACTTTTACTACAATGTTATAATATACTGCGTTAGGAGTATAGTTATTAAGGAGCAGATGATGTGTGTGTGATTTACCTCACTATCTACATTGAATTAAAATTACAGAGTATCTTGCAATTTGAAACCGAACTCAGAGCTAAGTCCTTCTGTTGTTTTATTTGAACGTATATGACCAGCCAAATACTAATGAAAGGATAATATGTGATGCCTCCGTGATTCTTCAGGTATGCAATTAGTCTTGTTGGTATTGGTTTTAAGCTATTCTTCAATATATCAGAAGGTATCAGCCTGGTGCTTTGTTATTTTTATTAATCGAAGTAACCGTAACACTTTTGTGGAAATATACTTTACTTTTTTTCCACAATAAAACTTTTATTTAAATCTTACACGTGTTTCGATGCAACTGCATCATCTTCAGTGTGCTAATCGCTACTGAGCAATAAATTGTGCCCACCACAGATAGTCAAGAGAGTATAATACAATTCGTCTACAACCAAGAATTAAGTATGGTTGGCGTTACATTGGCTAATAAATTTATTTATCTTAATAAACAATTCAAAAGTGGTGAACTAATTAAATCCATCTGATCATTCAGAATATTTTTATTTGCATTTACCGCTTTTTTAATTTCAAAATATTCTAAAATATCCAGTTTTCTACCTTTTTTCTCTACATGTAAAATTTTTAGACTATCAATGCTACAATAATGCCCAGTTTCATTTAAATGTTTTGCAAGAACATATGTTCTGAAAATCTTGTACGGAAATCTCTACCTGTTTGTCCAATGTAACTGCAACCACAATCATTACAACATATTTCATACACACCCGATTTCAACAGTTTGTCAGTCTTACTTTTACAATTCACTAATATATTCTTTATTGTGCTTTTATTATAAAACCCTGCATTAACATTAAGCTTATCTTTCAAAACTTTGGCTATTTTATATGAAGTTTTTCCAACGAAAGGTATTTTCACCCATTTCTTTGCACTAAGCTCACTATTATTCGGAAAAATATTATTTAAAAGGACAGTTTTACGTTTCCTATACAACATTTTATCTATTAATCTAGTATTAAATCCATTATTTATTGCAATATTTTTAATTATATTTAGTTCTTTTTGATAGGCATAATTGTCCAACGGGATATTAATTAATCTATTAAGCATAGCATGAAAGGCCGATAATTTAGTACTATACGCATGTTTTGAGTCTACTGGTATTACATTATCTGGAAAAGTTGTTTTGCGATAAATTTCAAATTTAAATTTTGAATCTATGTGACTAATTTTGAGATCCAAAAAGTTTAAAGTATTATCCTCCTCCACTTCCAATGTTAACCTTATATTTTCTTCCATACTATTAATGTATTTTAAAAATTCCTCCAATTGTTTATTGTCTCCCTTCCACAGACATAGCACATCATCCACATATCGGTATCAGAAGCCAATCTTGTCTTTAAAACGAGGACTTTTTAAAATTAGTTTCTCTAAACTGTTCATGAATATCTCCGCTAGTAGGGGTGACAATGGCGACCCCATAGGTAGGCCATCCTTGAAGGTGTAACATTTGCCCCAAAACTCAAAATAATTTTGATTTATGCACAAGTTAATTAAATTCTTCAATTCCTGTTTCTTACTTTTACACTTAATTTTGTTATTTTATTTGAGAGGAGAGACGATTTTTGAGGTATTGCAATGTTGATGCGTGGAAGTAGAGGTTGTAGTTTCTTGATGGATAAGTTTTCAGAGTCGGGTTAGGTGCATTGTATAATCTAAATACAGGGTATGCGTTGATATCCTAGTTCGGGGTAAGTTTGCCGAATTGAGAATTTTTATAGGATTTTCGAGAAACCCATTTACTGTCTAAAGCTTGAGCCATTTACAAAAGAACATTTTTATAAATAGGAAGCAAATACAAAAACCACATTTTAAATAATGTTTATCTTTTTTAGGAAAATGTTTGTAACACTACGTTCATCATTGCGTACTCACATTGACGTTCAACCATTACACGGACGTGGATCACATCATCATGCAGTTGAAAAGAGCTCTAGGCTCTAACGATATGCATATATTAGTGGATCCAGATCAACGAGGTAAGAACTAAAGGAGATGCAAATGAGAAAATATCGCGTACCCAATTCTAACACATTGACACTGATATTGTTTGTACATAAGCGCCGTAAAATTTGTACACCTGTACACAATTGTACAACCTATGCGTAATTTTAATCGCTATTATTTTCATATACTCAAAAGTCTTTACTGAATTTGCAAACGTGAACGTAAAAAAGTTAATAATTTTGAAGAAAAGTTCAGTGGTAAAAAGTTTGTGAGTAATATTTGCTTCGTGGCCCCTACGGTTATTTCACGGGTTTTCCTGCGTCAATGCACCAAGCCGAAAACCATCCAAACCTAAGTATGGATTTGACAGCGAAGACCAAAAATGGCGGAGTGAAACATACACAAATGAGGGCAATTTTGGGTACGCTCATGTACACGGATCGTACATATAACTGCATCTCCTTTAGTTATTACCTCGTTGATCCAGATCCTCAGCCGGTATTTTGATGGGATACAGAGAGCGTCTTCCATTTTCACACCCACATTTTATGTCTACTTGGAAACATGTTTCCAAGTCACATAAGTCTTAGATTTTTAGACTTTCCGGATTATAGATGAACTCATTTTTTAAAGATGGATGTGAGGTCCGAGAGCTGCTTGTACAACATATATCATAAGAGACCCATCCACAGAGGAAAAAAAGCCTATGTGGTGATTTTAAAAAAATACTTACACATGAACATGACTTGAATTTGCTAACGTCATTTAATTTCCTAGTAACGAACTGCAAAGTAAAGGATCATAAATATTTGTGAAAGGGTAACGATTCCATTTTCCACTATTTTGATGAACTGAAAAATCAATGTAAAGATGTAAACGAATACCAAAACTATGGTGTATGCCGTCAATGATGCCAAAATAAAAACGAATCTTATGAATGTACCTGTGAAAATAAATTGAAGTTAGAAAAAGATAGAAAAACAAGCGTCGGTC
Organism: Dioctria rufipes; assembly: GCA_963924295.1. Lineage (NCBI taxonomy): Eukaryota > Metazoa > Arthropoda > Insecta > Diptera > Asilidae > Dioctria > Dioctria rufipes. Next base: position 34,892,956 of record OZ002742.1, read on the forward strand.
GCGGAGGAGAGCCACTTTTATTGTATACAACTCAAAAAACTGTTGTTGGCATGTACCTAAAATCTAGGCATGTGTATCACGTAGCTGAGAATCTTTCTCAGGTAATAGGCATCGATTTTGATGGAACAAACATCTACTGGACAGATATTAAGCATAAATCTGAAAGTATTGTAACGGCACGTGAAGATGGTAGCCATCAGGAAATACTTTTAACGTTTGGACTTGAGTCTCCTGAGGATTTGGCTATCGATTGGCTTACAAATAATATTTACTTCACAGATAACACAATGAAGCATATCGCTGTATGTTCTAATCATGGATTTTTTTGTGCCATCTTAGTTAAGAAGGATATCGATCAGCCTAGAGGTATTGCCTTAAACCCTCAGGAGTTATGTTTTGGACAGATTGGGGTAAAAATCCGATGATAGGTATGGCATCAATGAATGGATCAAATGAAGTTGCACTGATTACTTCCGATATACATTGGCCGAATGGTATATCTCTTCATATACCTAATGGAAGGATATATTGGGTGGATGCTAAAATAGGAAGTATTGAAAGTGCTCGAATGGATGGCTCAGATAGGCGTGTAGTTCATATGGATATACCAAAACATCCATATGGAATTGCAGTTTTTGAAGACAAAATTTATTGGACAGATTGGGGAACGAAAAGTATACACTCCTGTCATAAATTTTGTGGGGAACATCATGAAATACTGACTAAAGATCGAACTATATGCGACATCACCATTTATGATTCCGCTCAGCATCCGAAAACTAATCATTCATGTAGTAGACATAGATGTTCACATTTATGTCTTTTAGCTGAAAATGCTTCCTTTTCCTGTGCTTATCCCGATGGAATGGTTCTAGGAGTGGATGACAATACCTACAAAGGTGCATTCTAAAGAAGATGAACTTATAGAACGATATCTGCGAAATAAAAAATTATAAGCTATTTTTTTTACAGGGAATCCCTTGTCCTTTAATTTGATGTAAAGAAACATGAATCCTTCTTACTCATTTTTCAGTTTTATCTCGAATATTAAAACAACGCCTCTACATTTTTTTATATTTTCCTTACTTACATAAATTTTAGTTTCGCTTTGTATCTTTCGTTGTTCACGAGTTATTATAGAAAATCTCTGGCATTGCACTATAATTCTTTCATGTAAAAAGGTATTCCTCTAATAGATCTGAAACTATCGATGGGTGAATTATCTAACTCACTTTATACTCAAGCTTAATCTTGCTGCTGAAGGACACAAGGGGTAGGTACTTATCACGATTCAGGCTCAGAGCAAGTATGTACCATAATGCAGCTCCTTCACCAGGGAAAGATGAAGGACCTTTAAATTTCAGTAAAACAACTGTTCTTATTATCGGACACAGTTAAGTAAGAAAGGAAGTTGTATAAGGAACATATCCATGTATCAGGAAGAGGATGATACTGGAGGTTGAGGCTACCTCTTTGATGGATACCAATCCACGCTGTGTTTTTGACGTAAGGCCTTCGAAGATATCGTTTGACAATGTCTTGATAAGACGAAACCTGGAGCGATATTTATGGATGGTGTCTTGATATGGTCCAGCATTGAGAACTGCTAAGGTTGTGCTGAAAGATCGTTTAGTAATCTCGTATCTGCGGGCTGCTCAACAGAAGAAGCAACGTGACCTCGTCATAGTACGGATGCGTGAAGAACACAGCCTGTTACTGTGTACTCTGGTGCACCAATAGTTTGAATAAATCCTAAACCGTAAATGGCTAAGAAAAAGTCTTTGAGTACCTATAAGAAAGTTTTTTTGATAACATAGACATATGACCTATGAAGATCTAGTCGAGAAATGAAAATATACTCGCTGCTCTAGGCTGTTCCAATGACAACTTGAGTGGTCACCAAATGCTGAACCCCAATGTGTCGAAGGTGCCCCTATGCAGATAGCGATATTGTTGACAATGATCTTCGGTTATTGACTCAGTCAGCGTGAGGAATATCGTCTTTCTGCCTAGCGGGTCTGCCAACTTAGCTGAGAAATGACTCCTATTGGGGTGAACTAAATTCTGGATTCAATGAAACAAAGTATATTTATTATCTTACACCACATTAAGTTGAAGGTTCTCCTTTTTATAATCCTTTAACTTTTATTGCATGAAAACAGGGAAGACATTGTTTTACATTCTTTATTTTTTTACATTTGATTTCCAGTCTATGTACGGCTCTCTACGTTCAGCAAGATATCTCTAGCAGTGAATTTAGTACTAAACCTGACCCGGTTTATACAGTTTGGAACAAGGGTTTAGAAATGTGCGACTCGACACAGAAGCGTCGCCACATAGGGGAGAGTGGGGTAATACCGAACAATTAAGCTTTATTAGTTTTTCTGTTTTATTTGGAAACTCAAATAAATCAGGAAATCATCTCATTTTGTGACAAATATAATTCTCTATAAAAGCTTGGCTCCATATTTGAAATATCGAGCCGTTTTAAATTGTAAAACACATTTTATGAAATTGTTACATTGCACAACATTGCCCCAAGGGATGGGCTAATACCGTGCACTATTGGGAGCTATATCGTTATGTTTTTTCCTAGCTCCCAGCTTATTGCGAAGCCGACTTGTTTGCCTCCTTTGGGTGCTAAAATCTTCCCCGGCTTTTGTACGGTAGATATTTCTGTCTCATGGAAATTATAAATTCTCGAAACGTCAAATTTATGCCATCACAGAAGATGGGTTAATGAAAAAAGTTTGGAATTTTCCTCTGCATTAAAAGCTAAGATGCGACTCAGACTTGTGGCCTCAGGCCACGCTGATTGACGGATTTCTATCAAGAAACCCAATAAACAAATCCTGCTCTTGGCCTTGCGCGGTATTGCCCTGTGACGATATGATGCCACATTTTCAATCCTAATCTAAAAGCAATGAAGTTTAAGTGCTAGTATTTGATGTTAAAATATAGCCCAGGAAATGAGCTATTAAGGTAGCAGAAATAAATTAGTTATTAATAACATATTCTACTTACCTCAGTTCTAGTAAGTCTCTGATATAATAAAAAAAGTATATGAAATGACATAAACAACATCCGTCACAGACACATGCGTAAAGCTGCAAGCTCCCCGACTGTCTCTATCTGTTGCGCATTCTTCCCGCTACGCAACAGCACTTCCCGGCGCTCATTACTCCCTCTACCGGATTTAAAACACGGTGCATGGTATTGCCTCGCCGTACGGTATTACCCCGCTATCCCCTATATTTTATTTAATATTAAAAAAAAACTAGCTAACGTTGCTCGTTCTTAGAAAGGGATTCTCTCTTAAATTTATGATTTATTTTTTATTTATTTTTTATTTATTTTTTTTTTGTAAGTTCTAGATTCGAAGACGTGTTCTTAAGTTTGTAGAAAGATTAGCATAAAAAATATCAAGGCGTTTGTCCAAGTGGAAAATTTAAGTTGGTTTTCTACCAACTTTTCCACCTACAATAAATTATTAAGATTCCCAACAAGATCAAATAGAAATCATTTTAGGTCTATCAATAAATTCTAAAACCGAGCAGAAATTTCCCTTAATTTTCTCGCATCTTACAAACTGGCAGATAAGAATGGGAATTTCGCTATAATAACCTCAGAAAGTAGAACTTTTGCTCTGAACCAGTGACTGCAACGAATCTTACAGAACTGAAATGTGATAGCATCTGTGACTGGACTAACTGAGACTCTTTAACTATAAGAAGTAGTAAAAAAGGATTGAAGTCGTGATGTTTAAGGAGCCCACGTCCCACGTCTTAATTTTTCTTCTCACTGTCCAAGTATTTTTGTTCGTTGTTTTTCACTGTTTCTTCTTTGAATGCATATATAAAATGCACTTTCACGTGTGTGGCATGACGTCCGATTGCGCACGTTATTAATTGTCCTCCAGCTAAACAATGATAATTACAGGTTAATTGCCTCACTCCAATCTGAATGTGAATTGCGTACATAGTGATATAATCGAGTGGGCGACTCTAAGCACCTGATAAAATTAAAAGGTGCAAGTATATCTATACAGAGATCCGTTTCAGCTTCTACCACTTCCTGTACTTTTGAATCAAATCAAGTACATTTATGGTGAAATGTTTACGATTTAATTCGCTCAGCTGAATTCGGATTTCCCGGTCGGTCCAGCAAACAAATTCGTTTATAATAAATAAGTGGTCGTAGAAATGTGCACAGGTTAAATGAATGAATGTATGTATGTATGTATGTATAAACGGCTCAAGAAAATGTAAAACAAATGAAGGCCATCCAAACCACACAGAATTTAATATAAGCCGATAACAGGATGCGCGTTTTGCATCCCAATTCCAAGAGCAAGGCGCGTGCACACATTACTTCTTGTAAACAGATTTGTATCCCCAGCACTTTATCTTGGGACGCAGTTATCAATTGATAAATAATCGAAGCTTCTGAGAAATGAGGGAGGGAGGCTATACTGGTCAAATGTACACTGAGGAATGAATGTATGCAATGCATAGAACGTAAATGTAAACTGCTATCCTGGCTATTGTTCTATGTATAATCACCGATTCCAGTGTTTTTCTGTAACATGCATTTAAACATTACATTGAAATAGCCTAGGAACATATTATGCAGATTCTGTAAGCGACAACTTAATCTGCATACTGTTCCTGCTGTTGCTGGTGCTGCTACTTCCGATGTGAACTGCGGTAGTGAACCAGTCTAAGAATAAAATTAAAGTATCGGCCGATTACATTATCTAACGATAGGAGAGATACCGAGACAAGAAAAAACAAAATCTTGGTGGAAGATCAATTCTGTTGGCAGGCAGACGGGCTGTTGTTGCTATTTGCACTTGGTCCAAAACATATCATGACACTTTCGATTTCAATTACGGGGATACAGAGAAGATGGAATTTAGTCAATAATTGAGATGTAACTTTTATTCTAATCTGAATTTAATACGCATATATTTCCAGATAGGGCAGATAGGCTTGAATTCGTTTATGTAATATATCTGGTAACATTTATAGAAAATATGAAATGCAGCCGGTTATAAAAAATCTAGATAAAGCCTTTAATAGAATCCACAAAATATGTTCTAACAAAAATCTTAATGACAACAAGCAATACTATATTGGATAATATTGTATAATAGATTACTGTTATTGCACTACACATAGGCAAGGGCGTACCTAGGTAGTGTCAGCTAGCTACAGTCGATTGACAAATAACAAGGCATCAAGTTGGATTCAGACTAGAAGAAAAGATATTATTTCTCTTAGACCAAATTAATGGAAACTTAATGAATATCCATAAATATAGCCAACATTCTGTTTTGAAAATATGCAACTCAAGTATATCTTTAAAGTTGTTTTTGCATTTCTTTACAAACCATTTTATCAGGTACAAATGAGTTTTTATATTCAATCGCCAGTTCTTTCAGCGTACAAAAAAATCAAGAGTTTTGTTCATCTAAATCCTATGAAGGGATTACTCGATTTACTCCATTCTTGAAATCCATCTGAAATTTACATCGAAGCATAAAATATCAAATCTGTACCTTATTTGACGATTGGTTACATCCTTCTAGGGCCCCATTGAACAAAACTGCAAGTACTTGTACTGCAGAAAATTTGTGTACCACAAAGCAATACTTGTAGAATTTATTGTACAATTGTACAACGATAATTCTACAAGTGGGAAATTTTGACTTGTACAACTTACGGTATCAGCAAACTGCAATTCAACTTGAAAATTCAGTGAATTTTCTACTTATGTTTTCAGACTAGGAGATTCTCGTACAAAACAGAAAAAAAAAATTTTCTTATACTTTTATTTTCCACATAGTATTTACAATTAATTAGTTTTAACATGTAAATTAGGATAAAAAACATGGTAACTAATAATTAACTTTGTAATACGTACGTAAAGCTATAGCCGCAACTTCACCTGATATAGTTCGGAACTATCTCATAATTTGTCGTTAATTTGTCGTTAATTTGTCGTGAAAACCATAAATTTGTCGTGAAAACCATAAATTTGTCGTGTCCCTTTTTCTAAAGAAAACTGGATGTGGTACTAAGTTGATGTCAAGCTAGCACCGCAACTCGCTGGAACTCTGCCAAGCCTTATCGGATTGGAAAATAATACATCTCGGAATTTGTCGTTAATTTGTCATAAAATCCATAAATTTCTCTTGTCCTTTTTTCTAAAGGAAACTGAATGTGGTGCTAAGTTGACGTCAGATTACCACCGCAACTTACTGGAACTCGGACAAAACTTATCGGATTGGAAAATTATACATCTTGGAATTTGTCATTAATTTGTCGTGAAAGCCATAAATCTGCTGTGTCCTTTTTTCTAAACGACAATGGATGTGGTGATCAACTTGGCCCCACATCCAGTGTCCTTTAGAAAAAAGGACACGGCATATTTATTGCTTTTTATAATTTTCCAATCCGATAAATTTTGGCCAAGTTTCAGTAAATTGTGGTGCTAACTTGACGTCAACTTAGCACCACATCCAGTTTACTTTAGAAAAAAGGACACGACTACTTTTATGGTTTTCACGACAAACTAACGACAAATTATGAGATAGTTCGGAACTATATCAGGCGAATTTGCGGTCCTAACTTTACGTACGTCTTTGTAACCATATTTATTACTTTAGCTATAAACAATTCTTGGATATGGGGAACCAGATTTGGGTTGAGACCTCACCAATGATCAATAACAAGTTTTCACGACTATTTTACTATATATTCAAATTTCGACTTACAACTACTACGAAAACTTCTAGAAAACCTTAAGCTTAATAAGCAATATAATCCAATATAAATATAGTACATTGCATGTAATGTAAGACAAACCTAAGTACCGCTATTTAACTGTCCCATGTGGTTACGTGCGTGATAGCAGTAACCGTTACGTATCGTGGTACCGCCCGTTTCACTAGCTTCTTGCAGCTGCGTCTGACTGGCGTTTTCGTTTTAAGCGATGAACATGTATAGTATTCTGGAACACCTGCATTTATTGGACCGCCTACCCTCTTCACCCGCTTTCAATGCTAAGCCCTTAGGAAAAATCTGCCGCCATCAGGGGCTTCCCATACTGATGAGCTTCGGCTCCTCGTAACAGTCATTTTTATACCCTAGATGAAATCTATAGGGTATACTAAGTTTGTCATTCCATTTGTAATGCACAGAAATATTGATGGTAGTGCAAAATTGATAGGACACCCACGCCTAATATTCAAAAATTATTTTGATTTTTGCATGTCCATCCGTCCGACTGTCCGTGCGCAGGATAATTCGAGAGCGCGTTCACTTAGAAAGCTGAAATTTTGTACACGGTCTTAAAAAAATAGTAAAATTAAGTTTGAAATTGAGAAAAATCGGGCAACTCCTTCGTGGGGTTGCCATACAAAAATTTCGTTTTCCACTATATATTTGGACACTGGCTGAGAACATGTCGACGTAGAGAGCTGAAATTTAGTGCATGGCATTTTTATAGTAATAAGAAAAAAAAATTAAAAATGGACTAAATAGGACAAGCCGTTCTTGGTGTTGCCATATAAAAATTTAGGTTTTTTACGTATACTGTGAAAACCGTCAGTCCTAGACATTTTTATTGTACTAAAAACTTCTTCAGAATACGAAATCCTATAAAATTGGTTATAATCATTTTTTCTGTCCGACGAACCATTCTAGAAATATATGCGAAAAACCACTTGAGAAATCAAACTTGCATAGATCGGTGACCATACGAAGTTTTATACGGGCATTCATCTAGGGTATCATAAGAATTGTTCTTAAACCACTTCTTTACCTCTTAAATCTCTCTTCTTTTAGGACAGATATTTATCGTCGTACCTTAAATTAGAACAGAAACTCTGTCGAATGCACCAGAGGCTGCTAACGCTTATTACTCTGCAACGATCTTGCTAGAAAACTTCAAAAAATCAACAGTAGAAAAGCTACCGAATCAATGTTTTGTTGACTCTCTGAAGTTTTTGAATTGTGTACTGGCGTATAGCACCTTTATGACTGCGCTTATTATAGGTGCAGTTGTCCGTCAAAATCCTTGAACAGACTATCTGGGCTTTAGAAAATTTACCACATTTAGCTTATTCGTTCTTAAACGATTTTTCTTCAAGTACAAAGTATTTTTACATGACTAATTTAATTATGTTATGCACGAATTCTAGGATATATGCTTCTTTCGTGATCACCATAAATACTCTTATAGGATCTTATTATGAGAGCCTGCATGCTTCCAATATCTTTTTAATGTTCGCCATCGTAAATTTAGGGGACTTTGATTCCAATAGGCGGCATAATTCGAGAGAAAATTGGACGAATTGTCACGCTTTAATCAATAGTCAGTCACATAAAAGTTCATTGAAAAGCTTACTATACAACTTTGCGGCTCCTGCCACATTGTTTAAGACTCATTTAGAGACATTAAACACAGAAGTTTGAAATTTTTAAAATACTACACTTGAAGAGTATGACAATGGGCCCGATTGCATTACTTTGCGTCCTCAAGCTAGAAACTAGAATCCAATGAAGTATACTTGATCACGTGTGACGTCTTACAATCTGTTCCGCGAGAATAAAGAGAATCTCGGCATGCAATCCCAGACGAAACAAGTAATTTGGGATGGTTTTTTGTGAATAGTTTTGCTATGAAAATTCATAGCGAAATAAGTCAATCTGAAATTGACTCCGTTTGCTGCTAAGCTGCAGCTCTCTTTTTGCAATGAAATTTCTTTTTTCAAAGATTTTTCGTTTGCATAAAGAATTTTTTCCATGGTGTTATAAGTATGTTAACATACTCTGATGATTCAGTAAGTAACATTTAACAACTCAAAAATCCAGGAAATTTCCGCATTGCTTTCAAAATTATGTGTATTATGCACTGTTGGGCATTAATCGATTTAATTTTGTAATTAAATTAAGGATTGAAAATTATAATTGAAAAATTAATGTCAAGAAAATAATTGTAATTAATTTAATCGATTGATCAATTTAATCGTCAGTCGACAGGTATTAATCGTTATTTACTTCTTAGTTTTTAATCGTTAATCGTATTTTTCGATTGATTTGTTAATTTGGAAAAGTGAACGAGGTATTGGTAACTCAAGATACGTTTATTGTTTATTAGTAAAACATGTAATGAAATGAAATAAAAACAATGAAATAACCATGATCAAAACTATAGGCACTGTGTCTAAAATCAGGTCAGGCCAACATGCCCCGTAGGAAGTGTATAGGTGCGACGCGGCCCGGCGTGAGCTCTTCCGCCCTGGGCTGGCCTGGGCCATGGGAACCAAGCTTTAGACAGCTGGAATTTTGCACACGGGCTTTTAAAAAAAAAATTTAATTTAGGTTCGAAAACGGGACTAATCGGGCAATTTCGTCGTACAAAAATACCATGCCATACAAAAATTTCGTTTTTCATTATTCATTTTAAATCTGGCAACCATTTCTTGGTGTTGCCATATAAAACTTTGGCTTTTCACTATATATTTTCACATTGCTTTAGAGCGCCACGTTGAGAGCTGAAATTTTGTAGACACCGTTTCCATGAAAAGAGTACAAAAAATTGAGAAACGAACTAAAATGGGCAACCCGTTCTTAGTGTTGCCATACAGAACTCTGGGTTTTCACTTTATTTAACTTTTATATTCATCTATCTAGGGTATAATATTATTGGTGTTAGTTAAACCAATTGTAGCTTTTTCTCTTCATTGTTTCAAATTTTCTCACAAGTCCATTAGAAAAATCACAGAATTTTTTCCATGAATAACTTTATTCACGTAATATAGGAGAAAACACTATAATATGCAACACTGGTCTGCAATAAAATATATTATTACTATTATATTATATTCTGAAAAGAGAGGGATACTGGGCCATGAAGTTCTGCATACAATGATCTCTTAACTGTGACCGTACTTTTTAAGATACGGGGTGTTTTGGAAAAAAATTATTTTTTTAATCACCGTATAACCCCGAAACGGTTGATATGCCCCCTCCTAGTTTTGCCTAGATGAGTACTATCATCTCTTGGTATACTGACCACCATGGCGGAAACACCCTGTATATGGTGTGCCATACTGGGAAACAGTATTGTTACGTGCAACAATAGAAAAGGACATGCGACGTCTATTGGAAATGGATACTTCAGGTGAAATGACTAATTAAGTTCGTTATCGCCGTTCTAAGTATCTGCTTGTAGAGCAAGAGTTTGGTTCGTTTTGAGCGTCCATCCCTGACGTTAATTATTATCGGTGTGAGAAAACTGTAGGTAAAATTTGACTTTTGAATCATGAAACTTTTGCTTGTTGATTGAATTTCAAAAGCTCTTGGAACTTGAATCCAATGCATTTGGCTTTTTACATTTAGCAATACTTAAGGATACTCTGAAGAGGAAACCTGCTTTAAATCCCTTCTAACGCAAATATTAAGCATTTTATCCAGGCATACATTATCCAGTTAGTCATGAATGTGAGTAAAATGTCACAAAACATAACCTATATAATTTGAAAAACCGAATACTTTCAATTTATCGTACAAAAATTATATCTATGTACATTGGGAGTTTTCATACAAAATATATAAAGGTACCCGCAATTGTACCTCTGCTGCAAAATTTGGAAAATAATGCCACCGGATGAGAGTTCAAAAATTTTGACAATGACAAATATTACAAGTAAAAAACTCCAAAGATGACGTCACCATTAAAAAATTGATGATTTTAAAAAAATCAAATAATAGAAAATTCCCACTTACCAGCTTAATGAGAAAACGCAATTTCAGCTATGAAAAAAAAAAAGGAAGTACAAAAAGTAGATCACCTGGGGTCAGTACCGGTAAAGTACAACCAATTCTCAGTCGTTTTCATTTATTTGAAGCATCTAAATTTGAACTTGTCTAGGGCTGAGAGCGTTGTACTTGATTGTGTTGAATACTCGCAATTCCTGTTCACCCAGTGAAGTCGTGCGTGCCCTGAAGTGCGATACACCGAGATGGTTGCACGATTTCATTGCACAAGGAACATAGGCGAGCAACAGCCTACGAAATATAAAAAAAATAAAATAAAATAAAAAAAAATTAAATAAGTAAATAAATGTCAAGCCCCTTCCTCTTCATCTAGAAAATGGTCTTAAGTTTATTAGCATTAACCGACATCTTATAGTGTGTGTGTATATGCTCGAAGGAGGTCGTTGTTGTTTGTGCATCTTGCAATCTTCGCGGAGTGAGTTGTCCATGATAGTTTGCAAATTTTTCTCATTTTGTCTCATTGTTCTGTTGAAGCTCTGGATGTTTCCCACCTTCCTCCTCAAGCAAGAATTGTGCCCGAATGCTAGCTGACTTAAAAGGTTCAGGTTCATTAGGCTGCGCGGGGAGTTTCAAGTCACGCATTGAGACAATAATTTCTAATGTCTGTTGTGCACTGAATTCATCTTAATATTCTGCTGCGTGATGTAAAAATATGTTAACAATTGAAATTTATATGCCTATACCTAGAGTGCGACCTGCATTCGTTAAAACTTACGCATTTCGTAATATTTTCGAAAAAAAACCTAGAATTGGTCTAAGACCAATTCTTATGATACCCTAGACTAGATGAATGCCCGTATAAAATTTCGTATGGTCACCGATCTATGCAAGTTTAATTTCTGAAGTGGTTTTTCGCATATATATCTAGAACGGTTCGTTAGACAGAAAAAATGTTTATAATCAATTTTATAGGATTTCGTATTATGAAGAAGTTTTTAGTACAACAAATATGTCTAGGACTGATCACTTTCACAGTATACGTAAAAAACCTAAATATTCTTATATGGCAACACCAAGAACGGGTTGTCCGATTTAGTCCATTTTTAAAATTTTATTTGTTATTACTATACAAATAACATGCACCAAATTTCAGCCCTCTATGTCGACGCGTTCTAAGGCAGTGTCCAAAAATATAGTGGATAACGAAATTTTTGTATGGCAACCCCACGAAGGAGTTGCCCGATTTGTCTCATTTTCGAGCTTAATTTTACTTTTTTTTTAAGACCGCGTACAAAATTGCAGCTTTCTAAGTGAACGCGCTCTCGAGTTATCTTGCGCACGGACAGACGGAAGGATGGACATGCAAAAATCAAAATAACTTTTAATATTATGCATGGGTGTCCTATCAATTTTGCGCTACCATCATTATTTCTGTGCGTTACAAACTGAATGACAAACTTAGTATATCCTATAGATTTCATCTTGGGTATAAAAATAGCTGTTACGAGGAGCCGAACCTCATCAGTTGCATGTAATGAGGCCATTTAGCTAAGATATAACTCGAAGACGGTCAATTTTAGTTATCACTAGACGAGAACAAAGAGTTCAGATGCATCCTGAGTTTTCCAAAGAAAGGAGCATGGATCTAGGGCGATTTTAATGGTTATTCCATGAGGACAAGGGGCCCACTGCTAGTCTAACTGAAGCAGACTAGGCACTTCTGTTGGCATTCCTTGTACCTAACCTAACCTAACTTAATCTATATAATTATTCGAAAATATCTGACGTTCACAATAAAAAATAATTCCCTAAAGTGAGTAGCAACAATTTGTATGTGACAAAGCTTAGCTATTTGTCGATAATATTAGGAAGCTTCACCTTGAAAAACGTAGATTAGGTTTTTATTATTAAAATGCAGGTATGCAGGTAGGCTTTTTCCCTAAAATATAGGAAATTTTTCCTAAAATGTAGGAAACTTTCAATTTCCCCCCCCCCCTATAATTTAGGGAACATTCCCTAAAACGTTTCTGTTTTTTCTCTAAAATGTAGGGAATGTTCCCCAAAATTTAGGGTATATAGCACTACACTCCACCATAGGTAGAATACCAATCCATTTAAAAAACATAAGAGTGAACTGAATAGCACATTTGTTAGGGCCCACACTGCTAAGCAGTACGGAAGTTATATTGGTGTGCTGGGCACGCTCAGAGGCTCAAACGAAATATTGAAAAACAGTATATGACTTGCTTTCAAAAACAATGTGTGAATTATATAAACGAAAATTTATTTCCATAAAAAGTGTAAAATAAAACCTATGTAAGTTGTTGAATGTTCTCTTCCTTATATCCAAGAGATTACATTTAGTTTTAGGGAATAACGTGTCTAAATTTAGGGAATTGTCCTACTTGTTTTTGCAGTGTTTGTGAGGCGAAGATTTTGGAAGTGACTATCATCTGATCACTAGTGAACTGCACCCAACACTAATGTTGCCACATACTTAACTGCAAAATAAGAGTTTTATGTACAAAAACTACACCGTAACTAATTAACTAACTATTTTATAAATGTAGCACTAAGTAATCTTTACAAAAGGATGATACCAGTAAATGTATGGACCCTTGTACCCACTCCAATAGAAATAAGAAAGGTACTCGTATTAACATTTGGAACAGGAATTTCAATGGCGCTTGTCTTGATTCCTTGTCCGATCGGAGTAATAGCACTTTCATTTATATTGGTAAGTCCCGTCGCACATTACAATTGCTATCGTATTTTCATTGTCTCCATAATATAGCCCCTTTAGTATAGTCAGGTATCGATCTATAATATCATTTCTGTTTACAGGGTCTAGTCCACTGACTTATAACAATGGACTGAGCATATTATCATTTTCCTATAGGAAAAATGGCACAAGTTTTATAGTTTTCTTTTTCGCTCTATGGCAGATTTGGAGCTACCAACATAAAGTATTGCTTACTGAACGTTTTCTTATGACATTTGATGTTTTTATGTTGGCTACAATCACCGCAGAAAGAATAATGTAAAGATAGTGTTTACCATGCTCCGTCTCTCTTGTCCGTACGCAAGATTCAGGTAAAATAACATTTGAAAATTGAAGTCGGAATGACTTTAATTTCTTATAAGCGATTAAAATATCACTTGGGCACAAGAAAATAATTTTTTTTAATTTAGTAAACATTGTGCTCTACCGGTGATATAGAGAAACACAATATTTGTGCCACATGAAATAGCAAATCGCTCAGTGCATTGTTAGAAGTCAGCGGTCTAGTCCTACATGAATGGCAACGTCATTGAGGCATTCACTTGCTATAGTAATCAACCGTTCAAGATTTTGCCTTGACATATTAAACAATGTCGCAAGTCTCTCCTTGGAATCACCTGTTCGCAGTTATGTGTGAAATATACCTAAAGCAGTTCTTGGATTTTTACATCTCTGGCTTAGTGAGGAAGCTGGCTCCAACATGGAATCGAATTGATCGCAAATACGTCCTGTCCAAAAGTGCATCTCTTCATTAATCACAGCACCTCTCGTGTTAAAATCTAGCTTAGAACCTCCTTGTAAAGCGTTCCTCATCATGCCAATAATATCACTGGGCTGCATTAAAGTTATAAGTGACATTGCACAATTGAGGTAGTTCAACCCAGTTATTACTCTCTAGGTATTCGGCGACAAATTTCAGTTATTAAATACCTATTTTCTTCAGTGAATGAGATTTTAAGCTTTTTACTTTAACAATTTATTGAGGCATCATTTCGAAAGGAATGGCAAGAGGAGAAAAGTTGGAGACTATTCGAAAGCTTCAAGGATTATCTCTTCTAACAAATTTTAAATCATCACCATAGAGTTTATCGTTTAGCTATAGGAGTGTGATTTATAAAATTGAAGAAGAAAAATTCAACGCATCTTCCCTTCCAAAGGATTCAACTTCTTTACATCTGCGATTTCTAGTCACTCTTACTATCTCCTATTACCTCAAAAACATTTTGACGTGTGTCCGTCAGTCCCTCCTTCCAAAAATATATGTCAACCAATATGATAAACCAATTTTCATCAGTAATAATAATTTGATATAATTCTACGGTTATTCTCACTCACATGGGGTCATTTTGACCCAAACTTTTAATATTGAATTGTTACATGCCGTATCTATTTTGATCAAATTTTGCAGTAATGTAAAAATTCCAGGTAGAGTATTTCTGCTACTTCATGAGATCTTTCTAATCCGAAGACCTATATGTTCAATTATAGGCCAAACGGTTAATAATTTATAAAAAATTACATATCACAAAAACTACGAGTGAAATCTTTTTGAAATTAATTCGCAAATTATTATATTTGATTAAATAAGGAAATATCAAACTACTTCTTGAAGATGTAATATCACCCCAATATGAAATTCAAATGAAAAATTCAATATTGGTGTTTATTTTTCTTAGTCAGTTTCAGCCACATCGATCGCTCAATGTGTCAATTTTAATCTTCCTAACTCTGGCTTTTCTGACAGTGGGTTGAAATTCATTTCAGATATTCGTGCATATTTTTCTTTTCTATATAGTGTATTTCAGTTCAAGGTACTTTGTAGCACTCTATTCTTTGAAGTGACCAGAGAAAAGAATCGCAACACATACCCTCATCCCCCCTCCCCTCCATTTAAAATCTGCAGGTCATTAAAGTTTTATAAACACTAAGAGAACAATATAATTTCTTAAATCCTAGAATTTGTTAAATAGAAAATAGTTGGAGCTTTTCAATGGGGAGTACGAAAGGAGTATTTATTCATCTGCAATGAGGACTGCGAACACTTAGTCAAAGAACATGAGGATTCGAGAAACGAGAGGAAATAGAAACATTTAAAAAATCCTGTGGAAAGGATAAATTTTACGTATTCCACCCACAGAGCCTAGAAAATTTCCACGAAATTGTCGAAATTAAAAATCATGACTAAAAGAATAGAAAAGATGTCAATGGAGGAAATCCAATTAAAGAGAAATTTGTTTCACTATCGAAACCAGCACCTGATAAATCACATGCTAGATTATTGCGACTAACTGGAAATCAGTAATGATTTGTCGAAAATTTAATTTTTCCAAAAATCTCACTATCCAAGATTTTTTGAAAATAAAATCATTTCTCCTTCTTCCGGAAAAATGCAAACTGCTATTAGTCGGAATAAGCCTCAGAATAGAACTGACTCAATGTTGATAATGCTAGTTTTGCATGCATCCTTACAATGCTTGGTAAAGCGACGTCATCATTTGCTGAATAACTCATAAACGCACACCAAATGTGTAAGTAGTGGTAAGCTGCCAAATTAAACAACTGTTGACCTATTACTTATAATAAATGTATTTGTTTTTTTTTTGTGGAATTACATCAAAACAAGTATTTAGTCTCAATTATTTATATCATACTTAGTATAATATAAATAAGAAATTGCGTACAGTGCAGTGGTACAAGGCGATTAATATAAAATTTTGTTTTTAATACTGAAAGTGCAGGCTCCAATGAGCCAATAGAATTAACTATATGTAGGTTTGTGTCCTCTCTCTACTGAAAGTAAGAAAATTCATATAAAATTAGCCTAGACAACAGATCACATTAAAGACATCTAGTATAAAATACAGAAGCCTAACATGCGACAAAACCATACAATTTCGTTGGCCTTCTCTGCTAGATATTTCTTGATACAATTCCCGGTATAGTAGTCCCGTGTTCGGCAGTACTGGCAGTAAAGCCCCTCCCCTACCGTAAGGAATCTTCCATTAACGCCTTCTTTAATATCTGCGACTCTGACGTGATGTATTCGGGAGTTGGAAATGAGGAACGCTTCGCGCCTATATGGCTGGCATTTTCTAGAGATATGCCCAAGCTGTCCATATTTGAAACATTTGATATTCTTTCCTCTGAGAAATTCCGGTAATCCTTTCCACGTCTCTGGTACCATGGGTTGAAGCTTTTCCGAGTCCTTTTCATAATAGGTAGCTTCGTTCTGCACCTCTTCTTACGATGCTAATTTCCGACCCGTAAGGTATACTTGAGCCGGTTTAAGCCTAACGCCAGCTTTGAATGTCGCCACGGCATCTGCCTTCAGTTCTGCAATCAGACCTCTATCTCCATCCGGGTATTTTGCCGTGACCGCCGCTTTTATCTGGTCGAGCAATTCTTTCATCCGGTCTGCGAACTCCCTGATATCTTCGCCGGGCCTCTGTCTGCATGACAGCATTTCTGTTCGCAATTCAATAAAAGATTTTTTTGGCATGTTGGCTGATTTGATTACTTGCTGCAAAGAATCAAAATCTTTTGGCTCCTGCAAATTTACCAAGTAGAACGCATCGTCCGATAAGCGATACTTTATACAGCTGATGAATATCTTCCGGTCTTCTTGTGTCAGTCGATCATGTAGTTTTTTACTACAACTCAGGAAGCGATGTACCTCTTTCGAAAGCTTGGATGATCTTTCTCCGGATAGCATGGACACATACTTGGATACTAAATCCATTAACGAGAATTACCTCTACTAAATTTTTTTGCACATAATTGTTAAAAAAAACTATTTTACTTTGTATTTCAGCAACTCTCAATGGAATATTACAAATTCTCGTTGGTGAAATATCGGAAGAAAAGCAAGTATACTATAAGAGTCGGATAATTAAAAAAAGCGCTAATAAAAACTAAAAAAAACTCGACGTAATTTTCTAGATCTAGGCCTTGTCTTTTTAAAATAGTCACAATCTAAAGAAATGCGAATACCTCCATATTAACATGAATTTAATTTGAAAATTTCAGTATTTACCATTTGCTGACGTTATTTACTAGACTCCTACGTTATCTTTAATTTAGTTTGCCAGAAATTCGCATTGAAAAATGTACGAAACTTGCAAATCTTGGGACAGACAATCCTCTTTAAAACAAGTAAAAAAGCTAGAATTGGTCTAAGACCAATTCTTAGGATACCCTAGATGAATGCCCGTATTAAATTTCGTATGGTCACAGATCTATTCAAGTATTGATTTTGAAGTTGTTTTTCGCATATATTTCTAGAACGGTTTGTCGCACAGACAAAATGATTATAACCACTTTTATAGGATTTCGTATTCTGCAGAAGTTTTTAGTACAATAAAAATGTCTTGGACTGATCGTTTTCAAAGTATACGTAAAAAACCGAAATTTTTATATGGCAACACCAAGAAGGAGTTGCCCGATTTAGTCCATTTTTGACATTATATTTGCTAATGTAGTAAAAACATCATGTGCGAAATTTCAGCTCTCTACGTCGACGCGTTCTCAGGCAGTGTCCAAATATATAGCGGAAAACGAAATTTTTATATGGCAACCCCACGAAGGAGTTGCCCGATTTGGCTTATTTTCGAACTTAATTTTACTTTTTTTTTTTAAAGTCTGTGTACAAAATTTCAGCTCTCTAAGTATACGCGTTCTCGAGTTATCGTGCGCACAGACAGACGGACGGACGGACGGACGGACGGACGGACGGACGGACGGACATGCAAAAATCGAAATAACTTTTAATATTATGAATGGGTGTCCAATCCATTTTGCTCTACCATCATTATTTCGAGGTGTTACAAACGGAATGACAAACTTAGTATACCCCTATGATTTCATCTAGGGTATAAAAATTTCATCGAAGACTTCCTCATAAATTAGGGGCTGGTTGTGTGGGTATTTACTAACATTAGGTTGGAGTATTCACTTTAAAGGTTCACTACTGCGTTCCGGACTAAGATTTTTGCCATCACAATAGCAGAAAAATACAGCCTCCGATATTGTAATCAATGGAAATTGGACATTGTTATTCTTTCAGTCAGGCTCTAAGTGGTCCTCGGATAACATTTAATTGCATGACGTCTTTGGATAAGGCGTGCATCCATTACACGGTGTCTTTGCAGTGAGTACCTGAGCATACGGTTATCATGGGGAATGACATGAAAGACATGCTAGCCTGAATCAGCTCTGATTCTCCCTTTCTTCAACCAAAACCGGCTGTTGGTATTGCCAACTCAACAATTGGGCCTTTCTTCAAAGCTCTCATCATGCTCACATGAAGCATCAGCAACAATGGGCAAACCTGGGTACTTGCAGGTATATGAAACCTATTCTTGGTAGGCCAAATAGGAAGTTCACAGATTGTTTTTTATATATATATATTTTTTTTTGCTCTCAGTAGAAAATAAGTCAGAACTGCACTTGTTCAGCCTTTATCCGGTACATGCTGAATACTCTTGGATCTGCCCTCCTATTCCTGGCCGTCTTTAACCAAATGTGGGCCCTGGGCACTAGGATATGGGGGCCACGAACAGGAGTTTATTTTTCGAAGATACTTTGGATACTTTGGAAACAATAACGTAAAGTATGTTAAGGCCTATCGCGCACTGAAGACTTTTTGTCACGTAATTGTTTTGTCACCACCATCAATTCCATAGGCACTAATGCGCCCATAAGGCCAACATCTTTTGAGTAACGCAACTATCATCACGTATGAATGTGCAGGTACTGGTGACATTTTTGCCGGCGATTGTCGTGGGAGACGTTGTGGACCTAGGAAGAAACTTACACAACTTCTTTTCAAAAATAGCTATTGCAACAATAGTGTGACAGGAAAATATAAGGATTAATAGAAGAAGTAAATAGGACCACTCCTATACAGTAAAAATTTGAAGATAAAAATATGAGGAGAAATATCCGTGAGAATGTTTATAGACCTTAGAGTTACAATACGTCTTTCTTCAAGTCCAATTGGTGATCGCATATTGATGCTTTGATAAGTTATAGCAGGGCTCTATTGCACCAACTATTTATCACTAACTAGTTAGCAAATTATCAGTTTATTTGTTTTTTGTTAAGTGCAAGTAATAAGAGTTGCACGAAAAACATTTAAAATTTCACTCACTAATCAATCGAGAAAACTTATCATTTTTTCCTAAGTAAATTTGTTAAGTGTTGCACGAAAATTTAAAATTAATTATCACAAGTTTAATGAATTGATAAGTATACGCGGTATATATGTGTGTTGAACAATAGGAATAACAAGAACAAACAGATTGCTAAAAATTCAATAATTATTGTTCATTATTATTTTTACGAGTTTATGATTATGGCTAGAGCTGATAACAAGCTAAAAATTAGCTGTTTTCTATTTGGTATAGAAAAAAGGTGGATTAAATTTGTCTTCTAGTCTTCTAAATTATTTCATTTCGCCTTTTTTTTTGTTCTTAGCAGATAACATTTTATACAATTAATCAAATCTAAATTCATGACCACCAAAACTGTTTTCCACAATACTCTTGTTTTCTGTTTGCTCTGCTAAGATTATCAAGATTTCTTCGCAATGGTGGGATGAGAAATTCTCTTAGTGGGTAAACATTGTGCCCCAAAATTACTACACCAGGGAATAGACGAAAACCACCTTTAAAATTTCGAAACAATTGGGAATTTTAAAGTATTCTAGAACTACAGTGGTGGAAATTAACATAAAACCACGACTTTTTCCGAAATATCTAAATTTAGTAACATAATTAAAATTCTTTTTCATTTAATATTCAAAGAATATGTTTTTCATAATACAACATAAAAATGCATAGTCTTAAAAATAAATAATAAAAAAACGACAAAATTAACAAAACTTAGGCAAAATAGACGGAAATTCACATAAAATCATCATAAAGTTGTAAAAATAACTCTTATTTTAAACAGTCTTTATTAATTAACATTGTAATAATGTGTAGAAAGTCCAATCTGCTTTATAACCTCAAAAATACGGCGAAGCATAGATTAAATGAAGTTTTTTAATTCATTTATGGTTATAGACTCCCACTCTGATTTTAATACTGTTTTTAGTTCCTGTATATTGGAAAACTGCCGTCCATTTGCATAAACTCGCCTCGCAAGTATCGCCCAAAGATTCTCAATCGGGTTTAGGTCAGGACTTCTTGCGGGCCATTTCAAAGTATCGACATTTATTTCTTGCAGCCACTCAATTTCTTCGCCACGTGGATGATGGGGTTATCCTGTTGGAAAACGAAGTCCTGACCGCATAATTCTGCGGCCCGTTCAATCATAACATCTTGCAAAAGGTCCATGTACTTTTCTGCTTTCATTCTTTTAGGAACTCATGCAAGAACCATTTTACCTGAAATCCATCAGGTCCATCGAGATTAAATTTCTTTTCGTCAGTGAAACGAACTTTATCCCATTCAGTGGTTTATGCCATATGGTTTTCAGCAGAATTTAATCTTATCTGCTTATAAGTTGCCGTAATGGTGGTTTTGGTTTTTTCACCCTCTTCCTAAAAGTTGGATTGGGATCTACGTGTAATATTTGACGAACGCGCGCGTCGGTTTGACACTGGTAACCCTAATTTTGACACAATTGACCAGAGAAGGGTTTATTATTACTCAACGCATGGAAAATCAATTGTTTTTGCTGCGGACTTAACTTTTGGTTGCGATTATATTTAGCAATTTTCGCATATTTTTCGCCTAGTTTTAAAAAATTATTCACAACGTTATGTGATCGGCTGATGTTCCTCGCAATGTCCCTCACTGACAACCCACAATCCTTATAACAAAGAATTTTCGTTTTTTCTTCATTACTTAAAATCTTCCCAATTGGCATAGCTAAAATAAAACTGAAAGAAGTAACGCTAAATTGTAAGCATACAATTAATTTACTCAGAAAGGCCCAGAACTTCTTCGGAAAGCAATAAATTATTAAAACTAATCTTATTTTTCCAACTGGTTTTTTGTGAATTTCCACCAAAAATCCCATTTGCTTGGCTGAAATGAGCACTTCTTAGCACAAAACTCATATGACAGCTCGCACACTGTGTGGCGACAATATCTAAGCAAGAATGAATTCTCTACAACAAATTGGTTAAGTATTATTGAATGTACACTGTAAAATAATGCATTGGTTTTATGTGAATTTCCACCACTGTATGTATACTATCTGTCTAAGGCCTGAAACACAATTGGAGCTTTTCAGCCAGCTTTATGCCCAACTTTCTGCTAAAGCTGACTGAAAAAGCCGAATTGAACACAACTGACGTTTTTAATATTTGCAACTTTAACTTGTTTATGTTGAGAATATTTATTGGAATGACAGTTAATGCTTCCGATTAACCAAAATTACGATAAATGCATACTTTTTTGGATAGTTTTGAGATGTACCAATTACATGTAAAAATAATACCGAGCTTTTTTTTTATGTCCCACAGAAACTGCTTATTTTTTACTAACTTTGTAAGTTTTCTTCCACTTTAACATTTTTGGTAGCTGTTTACTTCTTAAATGTGTCAACAGAAACCATTCTCATCTAATGTTCGACATTCGCACAGTTGGCAACATTAAAAATTCCCTCAAGTTGGCAGTAATTGGGATTGAAATTTGCAATTTGATCAAATCTCAAGCCAGCTTGAAGCTGGCAAAAAATTTAAAGCTCCCATTGTGTTCTTCTAAATTGATTTACATTGTCAACAAATCTCAAGCTGGCTGAAAAGCTGCAATTGTGTTGAAGGCTTAATTAGTATTTACAGCATAAAAGCTCCAGTCTGGTTCACACACCATCATTGCGTTAAGTGCGTGTTTTCCGGGCCGGTTTATATAGTGCTCTTCATTCATTGTAGGGGCATCTAAATCTATCATAGCTTCATCAATGCGTCCAACTACTTGAGGAAAGCTTCCAATAACAAGAAACTGTACCGACAGCTCTTGATTGTTTTCTGGCAAACGAATTATTTCGCCCATCATTACATTGATTATTATATTTGATACCCGATTTACAATTCCACATACAGTTGATTTATTGATACCATGAATATTAGCAATTCCGTGGTATTGGGGTCCATTTCTCAACCAATGTAGAGTTTCCAGCAGTTATTGCAAAGTACTTAAAGAATTGTTCCGTCCACTGCGATGTAGCAAATTTCCTCCAATCTTTAGTAGAACATATTCTATTTAATACGAAAGCATTCTAATGTGTCCAAGGAGCCCACCATGTAATTTATTCTGGCTTTCATCACAAGTTTTCTAGACTCAAATTCTTCCTCAAAAAATCTTTCGAATTGAAAGGATTCCTTATTATTTTTATATTATGACACTACCGATCACGTTAAAGAGAATTTTTACTTAACGCTATGTTGCTTGAATTATCAAACTTTCTATTGAAAAATGATAAGCGTAAAAATTTGTTACAACGAAAATTGAGAAAAACGATCTAATGTCATAATTTTATTACTTTTTCATACAACACTTATCACTTACTCATTTTCTGTTTGGTTCAACAGTAATTTGTAAAGCTGAGAACTTCTCACATTTCAACACTCAAATGAGTTTGTTTCAAATTTCTCTTTGGTGCAACAGAAATTTTGATAAGTTGCTAAGTGGTAATCGATAAGTTGTTGGTGCAATAAAGCCCAGGTCTTAAAATCTGTATGTAGTAGTAAATCAGAATAATAATATAATACGTAAATATCAAAAGATTTTTTTCAGGATTGAATCGTAGTTCATCAAACATTAAGTGAAATTTTGTTTTAAGCAGCTTTTCGCTCCAAATATCGTTATGGCAAATTCACATATCACAGCTGCCTCCTCGAAATTTATATTGATAAATGGTGATATATATAAAATATAAATTTTTCGGGTGAGAGTTACTTATTGTGTGCATACTAAATTGTGTAGCCCACGGTTACAGGACGGTGACTATTGAACAGACCTGTAAAGTACTTAAGTACATTGGTACTTAAGTACTAATAACAGTACCAGTACCTGAACTTGTACTTGAACAATTTTAAAGTACCCGTACTGGGACTTGTACTTGAAATTTTTTTAAGTACCCATACCGGGACTTGTACTTGTACGTAAAATATTTCAAGTTCAGGTACTGGTACTGTACTGGTACTTGTACTTGGAATTTTACAGGTACAGACCTGTAAAGTACTTAAGTACATTGGTACTGTAAAGTACTTAAGTACATTGGTACTTAAGTACTAATAACAGTACCAGTACCTGGACTTGTACTTGAACAATTTTAAAGTACCAGTACCGGGACTTTTACTTGAAATTTTTTTAAGTACCAGTACCGGGACTTGTACTTAAAATACTTTAAGTCCAGGTATTGGTACTGTACTGTTACTTGTACTTGGAATTTTACAGGTCTGCTATTGAACAAAAAGTTGCGTGACAAAAAATCTCCAGTGCGCGTTAGGCATCTATTATGAACCAACAGTACAAAAATTTTCGCTGCTTACCAAATACATTGAGTTTGGCTAGTGAAAGTATGCCATAGTAAAATGATGGAAATTTAATAAATACTGCGGCTGCAAACATAGTCACTCTACGTTCCTTTGTATGAAAATTGCTTGCCAGTATAGAGGTTCGAATAATTTCCAAGGTCCACTTTCAGTAGCCAAACAGCTAAACTGACATGTAATAGGTACATAGTATTACTGGTTCAAGAACTGGTCATTGGTTGGTCTACTATCGCAGGGGCTAGAGAGCCCTATGGATTCCGAGGGCCTGAGCCCAGGCCCAGTGGCCCTATGCGTAATGATGCCACTGCTTCTATTTTCGGATAAGCTGGAAAGAAAGCCCACCTCACCTCAATCTGGTGCACTTCACTGAAGGTTTTGGTGAGAGGTCAAATTTTCTTTTTTTTAACAGGTTAGCACAATGGGCCACCTTGGCCTCCGTGCTTGCAGTCCTTCATCCCCTGCCTGGAAAAAAAATATTCTAATCTAATAATAACTCAACATAAATCCAGATAAGTTTCTTATCTAGAAATATATGTGTGCGAATATGACACGTTATCAGAAACATAAAACTTTTCAAATTACGATAATTATTTCTCTATTTACAAAACTACTTTTAATTCGATTAGAATTAGACTTTAAATTCGATTAATAAAAAGTACCTTATGAATTTCTAGCATTGTAGATGAAAGTTATGCGAACCACTTAATCCACGGACGCGTCGAATGTCATCGTTTCAATATCTTTAAAACTGTACAAGCGCTGAAACTGAAAGTCCTATAATAAGGAGATCTGTATAATTAAATCACTAGAAATTGAAAGTACAGTTTCGGTAAATTCCTTAAAAGCGATTAGCGCATATCTCACAGTTGGAATTTTTAATGCCTCTTCGGAAGTTTAGATAGCACTCAAAAATTTTACTGGGGCTCTACATCAACCCTCGAGACTTCCGATCCAACTTTATGTGTCTCTGGTACAATGGCCGTAGATTTTGTGGTGAGGCAATTTGAAATTTATATGAGACCCCCTTCATGATGGATCCGTTTCTCTACCGCGCCTGAACTCAATATAGAAGAACAATTGCCATGGGGCCTGAATATTGAAAGTACGGGTAGATTCCGCACAGTAGCACTGCCATTTCCTGCCTGCACCCCATTTTTTTTGTTTTTTGTTTTTTTTTTTTCTCTCTCTCTACTGACAACATATCTGGAAAATGCATTTTTCCTCTGGATATCTATCTACCTTCGTGAATAAATTTCTCCTAGAATAAGAATTCTATGAGAGGTAAGTAACGAGTGTACTAAAGGAACTTAGGGTTGGGCTATACCTGCATACTAGTGGCATGGAGGATCGGGCCAGCCAGCCAACCAACCAACCAACTAGCCTAGCCAACCTGTTATGTAGCAGCAACGAACGGGCTGCTGCGGCCATCCAAGAGAAACTTTCGAGAATTATTTATCAATGATGGATACTGTCGGGAATGATATATTTTGCCTCCTTCCAAAAGGAAAGCTCTTTTGTAGGTTTTTTTTTTGAATTCGAAGAAGTTAAGAGAAATACAAACGGTCGGAGGACATCAAATCCATGGCACAAGCTATACGATGGACATTGGGGCAAAGTTTATGACGTTGCATAAAATTTGCATATGTTACCCCTGCAGACATTACGTATTCCACAAATGTTTTGATGTTTTAATCAAGCCATTGAAGGAGGAAGAGATGCAGTTTGTACATATCTGGAAGAAAAAATCTTCTGTTTAACAGAAGACTTAATGCAAGGGCTCGGCTTCTGAAATGCTCTCGAATGGACATTAAGAAGAGTAGAAGAAGTTCAATAACTCATGTGTGACTGAAGTTTGTGCGCCGAAATGTTAACTCTTAAGGTCAACTGGACAATTTTGACTTAAGGATCAGTTTAGCATTTTACATGAATTCGGTTTTTTTTTATATGTTTAACATAAAAAGTATTTAGGAATATGATCAAAGACGAAATGACGCACGCGTATAGTCTTTTTTACATACATATAACTTTCATATAAGGAAAATGATTGGTGTTTAAGGAAAAACCACTTACACATTATATCGTCTGGGTTACATATGCCAAATTGGAGAGTTTACAAAATTGCAATTTCCTGTAAATGCTATTAAAATATTTCACGTTTTAAGCCTAGTACGCTGTTCAAGCGAAAATTTTGCTTACATTCTGGGCATATTATTCTACACGGAACAAAAGTTGTGGTGAAAACTGTAAAATAGAAGAAGAGAGTGAATAATTGAGAAATGAATTGTCCCGAAATAATTATTAAAGCATCTCTTGTTTTGCATGATTTAGTGAAAAAATTATCTAAAAGGCCTCGGACAATAAGAGTAAATCCTGATCTCAAGGAGCGGAAATCAAAGGGTCGCTTTTTTTTTAAATGTAAGTTCTTAAACACGAAAGGCATACGCTAAAATAAAATTAAATTGCAGCTTACAGATATGATATCACACAGAAAAACTTTTTAGGAGAATTTTCATATGACCAGTGATGATTTCGAATGAATTTTTAAATTGATAGAAGCTGATTTGTTGCCAAAAAAATACATGCGCCCGAAGGATGAAATAACTACAAAAGCACAACTAGCTGTTACACTCGAGTATAATATAATTATTATTTCTTGTAAAAAATACTTAACATTTTCCTTCTCAAAGATATTTTGCATCAGGATCCATCCAAAGATATATGGCATCAACAGGTCCGTAGCTAGAATCAAATTAAAGGTAGGGCATCAGAAATTTGAAGTAGGGCGCAAATTTTCGGTGCGTTTGGGATACATGTTTTCGGGTGAAGGGAATTTTTTTTGAAAAACATACAGCAGGGCACGGAGGGAGGCGGACCGCGCGTGTGTGTGTGTGCCCCTCCCAGCCTGCCTGTGTGAATGTGTGTGTGCTTCTTTAATCAAAGTTTTTCTATTCCATTCTATGTAAATGCTGTTACTACACATCAATTGAATATTCCTAATGAATAAAAAAACGCAATGCTGGTAGCCCGAATGCTCGGAAGGTTAGTATATACATACCTACCACTGCCTCTTTTTAATACTAAAAAATTTTAATACTAAAATACTAAAAAGAAGAAGAAGAGTTAATTAATTGCGAGAATGTCAAATTGTGTTGTGAGATGCAGTACAAATTTCGCGATTTTTAAGTTTAATATCTTGAAAAGTAAAAGTTTGCGCGGAAAATTAATTTTAGATTCGTGATTTGTGTGTAAATTAGAACAAATGATCCAAGTTTGAATAAAATCGGAGCTCGCCCCGGATCTCGTGTTTAGCCCCCTACAGACACAGCACTACCTAATGAATCTCTGTTTCTCGATGTCGCACATCAATGCTCGAATTTTGAATTACAGATTTTACTAATCACTTTTTGGAAAATGGTAGAATTACAGCAAACATGACTAAACAATTTTGCAAAATGCAAGAAAAAATTTGCTCATGAAAAGTACTTTAAAAAGTCTATACAAATTTAAAAACGAGTTCAGTTTCTCATCAGGACTACAAGATGCAACATCAAGAGATAGGTAAGTACACACTGAGACCAGCAAATAATATCTGAAACGTATAATAAATATAACAGAACAATTTTTATGTTAAATGATAAATAACAATCTGTACACAGTATTGGGAAATTGTGACAATATACACAAAAATGTGGAAATATTGACACTATTCTAATACTAGCACCTACACGAACAAGTTCCTTTCAACATTTTCAAATATGCTTCATTATAAAATCAAAATAAAATATACACAAAAAAAAGGAAATAAATTGAAAGACGTCGTTCATGAAGATGCCGTATATCACATAGTATTCATAATTGTGGCTAGAAAATCAAATCATAATTATGTAAATTAATGAAGTGTGTTTTGACTTCATTAGAGCACTATGGAAGAAAAATGTACTAAAACTGAGTGTATTTTCTAATATAATGTAATTTTGAGCCTCTACTGTGCATTTGCCCAATTTGAAAAATAGTAAGAAGAAATGCAAAGCACGAGCTAAATTATTAATGCTTTTTAATGTAATATTTTTTTTTTTTCATTTTCAAATCGTTATATTGAAAAATAAAATAAATAAAAAATAAGTTTATCGTGTCGGTTCAATCTATTTCGCTTTTTCAGTGTCCTATGTCAAAGCCAGTTTGACAATTAACAGTGTAACGCTGGATATTGGACCCACACTATTTCCACTAAATACCTACGCATATGCATATTTAAATTATCTATAAGATTTAATAATATTTAATAGCCACTGCAATTCCCATATGAAATTAGTAAGTACCAAAAATTCATGCTCTTGATTATTTTACTAATTAGATAATAAATTAATTTAACTAACATTACAATAGTATAAAAATAAATAATAACTAAATAAATCCTAAATTCAAATAAAAGCAAATAAAAGAAATAAATAATAATAAATAAATGCTTAAATGAAACAACAACTAGACGATTATCTGTGTGGCAGTAAAACTACTGAACGTAGTCAACGATGATTATTATGTGGATGACAGCCGAGTTGTTTTGACGTCTCGGCCATCTTTGCTTTTTTTTTGGGTCGGCGAGTTTCCTTCTGTTTTTCATAGTGAGCGATTGCTAATAAGCTGAAGGTTTTGGAAGTAAATTCAGAGAACAACAAAATGTTATTTTTCTTGTGTACAAAGCATCGACCACAATCAAAGAGACCTCAGTTCCGGCAAAATAATTATTAAGATCAACGAAGTAATAAAGGATTGAGAAAGTAAGGCCACCCAGTGCGAGGAGTAGCAGGCTTACTTACAGACCACAAGGAATTCAAATAATCAACGCAAATTGATCAGAATTATTCAGGGAAGTAAACGCCTTATGGGCCCCAACGATTCACCCTACTAACTTTATTTTAAAATAAAAAGAAAATAATTAAAGAAAACTAAACCAACCTATACTAATCAATAGCTAATCATTTTATTGCAAGTAGGACGGCCGACTAGGAAAAGTACTTACCGTATTAAATGTACAAAATAATGGTAATAACCAAGGTTATGAAATCTCAATATTATAAAACTTAAACCTATTCAAATCTTTTCTTTTGCTTAATTCCTAAATGCAACATAACCTGGAAATAGTTAAACCTTACAACAGTATAATTTAATTAAAGAAATGGATGTTATCTAATGAAACATTAGCGTATAATGAGTGATTAGTTAAATGTTTATTAGAAGCGCTGTGTGTCTAGAGTATAGGAAGTAAAACTTAGATGTGAGCTTTATACTTAATTTAAATTCAAATTTATAGAGTTAAAAATTGAAACTAAAATTTTAATCTTTACTTGTGATTCAAAAAGTTATAATTCAAATGATGATGATTAAAATTTCATTTTTATAATTTTTTATCGTAATTATTATGGTCCCTGATTTACACAATTTGTACCTATAATACTCCTACGATGGCCCTTTTCTGGCTGGCAACTAAATGCAAACAAAATCATATTTTGTCAAGTTTTCAAAGTTTAGAAATTTTTCAGATTTCACTTGGTTTCTTAGAATATTATAAACACAGCAATGGTGATAACTGGAATCAAGCACAAAAAATTCTAGTTGTGTTACGTATTTGAGTTTTATGTCAAAGTATCAAAAATGGATGACAAAAATCAAATTTATTCTGGATTTTAGATTTTATGTATTACGCAATTTTCGTTTATAAGCCAAAATACCTCAAAATTAAAAAATAATTTTCGTATTTAACACCTTGCGAGTATACAGCGCCGTGCCTAGCCCTTGGGACACCTGGGGAAAGCTGAGGGAACCAGCTTTTTCCGATTAAATATTTTAATACAGAATTTAAAAAGAAAAATTAATTAATAATTGATAGTGAACCCGCCGCATTTATTGACTCCAAACCACTATAATTTTCATTTGATCATACTTAAAATTTATTTTTCGTGCTTTTACTTTTGCAAAGTCTTGCAATAAGTTCCTCATATCCGATGCGGTCACATAATTCGCTTTCAACAGAAAATTATGGCCAATCCTATTAAGTGTTCCTGGCTCATTGTCCATCGCAGATAATTTTTAATAATTTTAAGTTTCAAGAAACTCCTCTCTCTTGACCCCACTGAAACGGATAAATTCAACAATATCCGGAAGGCAATAATAACGTTGAGTATAATCGACAGAATATCATTCTTCAAGCTTCGATTCCACTAATACAAATTTTCTTACCCGACAAGTTTTGAAACAAATTGGCCACATTCTGTCTAAGTGGAAACACTATATGAAAATTCAGACACATGTTGGCAACTTGTTCGATGTCGGCTGTAAAAACTCACAGAATTTTTTGGGTGAGTTTTTCATTTCAGTGGAAACGCTCATTTGTTGTGTTGGCTAAACTAGTGGAAGACAATGGAGTAAAGTTGGCGAGAATTTATTTAAATGGAAACACTTGTAAGTTTAAGCTAACATGTCGGCTCCCAACAAGTACACAACATGTTACCGAACAAGTTGGCAGAATTTGTATTAGTGAAAACGAGGCTTTACAATGAAATTCCAGACTTCAATTGGGGATTGATCAGCAGGCCAGATCGCAGTCAGATTCATAATTTCGTCACACAGATCAGTGCCATTAATATCCATGTTCTCTCCAATATTCTATACAAATCTTTACAGCACTTCATTATTTTTTCTTTCGTTGAAGATTTGACAGCATATTTGCTTCTTCGTTCAATAAATTCTAGAAAAACTTTCTTCACATCTATACCGCATCAGAAAATCTGTCTAGAATGTTGCAACATTCAACTAATAATTTTGAAGCGACATTAACTTTGTTTAGAATATCGAATCAAATGATCACGTTACACATTAATTTAAAATTAACGATGGTTTGGGCACCGAGCCTCATGTGCATCATATGCGTATCACTTGCTGCGTTCCTTTTCTCATTCAGAATGAATTTTTTCAATCCATGTCGTTCTTTTTCTCCGGCCGAACGATTTAGTTTCAATCTGTCATCGCTTTTTTCGGATTCGGATTCGTTCTGAATGCACCTGAGTTTTTCCCGGATTCAAGTAGAACGATTTTAATTTGTATTCGTGAATGTGTTGTTTACAATTTGGACAAGGTGGTAATAGTTAAGTTTAAATTGCCTTTGTTGGAAAATGGCGTTATTTTTCATAAACAACAATTTTTACGTATTTATACTTGCTTTTATCAAATGGAAGAAATGTCAAATACTTAAAATGGTTCTGTTTCGTTCCATTTCTATGAGCACAGAATTAAATTATGACATCGTTCTGTCGATTCATACAGATTCATTCAGAATGAGAAAAGGAACGTAGCAACTGACAACTTTGAGAGTCAGAGTCAGTGATGGGAAAAAACAGCATCACATTCGCATGAAATATTGAGGCGAAATTCAATGGCTCTTTGAGAACCGTCTGGTGGCAAAAGTAGAAACCAAATCACTTGACTCAACTCAGATCTGAGTTACTCATCTCTAATTGAGAGTGGCCTTATTACCAGAGTAGACTGTACAAAGTGTTGCTAAACATCGCTACTCTGACCTTCCGATAGTATTGACAGTTTCGGCATAAAATTATCGATATTATCAAATACATTTACGATATTTGTATATACATATACATAAAAAAAATACGTATAATCGTATAATAAGTCATATACAGCACGATCGTCTTATAGACGGCATATTCAGGTTAGGTTTGTTGGGTTGTGTCGTAACCCAAGGAATAAAATACAAGCCATGAAGTCAGTGATGAAACCATCACATTAAAAGGTATTAACTCACTCCACTAAGGCTCAGAAGTCTCAGAAATTCAGTGTATAAAACCCGAGAATCACTGTTATCCCGGACAATTGCGTTGCCCTTTATCCACAAACTTGCTTAAATTCGTATGCTAACTAAAACCCGCATCAGAAAATTTCAGACCGCAGGATCCCGGAGGTCTGAAAATACAAAATCCTGGAATACAAAGTTTCGCATTACAAAGTCCTGTTTTCAGTTTATCAAAAAAATACGTTGCATTTTTTTCATAAACTCGCAGGAAATTGTATGGTAACTAATCCGAAAAAACTAGAACACATGACTCTGGAAGCCTGAAAGTCCAAAGTCCCGGAGTATAAAATTCTGCATTACAAAATACCGGAGCACAAAATCTTAGAATTAAAAATTCCGGAAAAGTGAATCAATCCCTTGCTTGCCATAGGATGAAGAATAATAATGGATCTAATTTTAAATTTGAGACAAAAAATGGTCGTAATCGATATTCCCGAACCTAGCATTCGTGGGTAAATCATCCAAAGCCAAAATAGAAAATTCTAAAATACAAAATCCCAGAGAAGGAACTGCGACAACTTAAGCTTTGTTGAAAGTTTCGGAATAGCGGATAAAATCTAACATCCATAAAATAAAATGTCAAGTTTTGAAATTATTATTTTATTTCCAAAATATATTAAAATCTCGAAAAATTGGTTGCGCTTTTTCCAAAACTTTCAAAGAATTTAATTATTTAATTAATTTGTTTACCAAAAATGTAGGATAAGTCCGGGTGAGATTGCCATCGTCGATAAATCTGTGACCTGTACGTGCACGATTTCACTTACTTACACATTGTGTGAGTAGCAGTCGAATTTTAGGGCAGTTTTTCTGTAAGTTACGTTTAATTTGGTGTTTTACAAAAATAGATGGAAATTCATAAATAACCTCAAATTCATGGCATTACAGATGGCCAAGATATTTGCGGTACAGATGATCAGCTGTCAATTATGTAATTTTTTCTTTTAGTAAAAATGCCTACCCACTATAAGCGTAAAGCAACATCAGGTAGGGACTTATGGACTAAAAATGAGTTAAGTACTGCTATGCTGGCTGTCAGAAATGGCTCTTCGATTAATGCTGCAGCTAGGAAATGTGGAGTCCCTAGAAAAACATTAGAAGGAAGACTTAAGAAAAATAATTCTGCTAAAGGACGTATGGGTCCTGAGTCTTCTTTAGGAGAACACAGCGAATTACCTCCTGCAAATCATTTGAAAAGAATGCAAAGCTCCGCATTTCCTATGAGTATTAATGATGTGCGTAAAGTAGCATTTTTTCTCGCAGAACAACTCAAAATATCTAACAGATTCAATAAAGAAAAGGAGAGAGCGGGCTACGACTGGTTTGACTCATTTCTACGCCGACATCTGGATCTATCCCTCAGAAAATCAGAACGTGTCTCGATTGCACGAAGTCAAGGAATGAGTAGAGTAGAAGTTGAAAACTATTTCCAACTTCTTCAGAAAACTCTTAAAGAATTTGTTGAACAAACCAAGTTGTATTTATAATACCGATGAGACTGGCCTACAACTGAACAACATAACGGGTGTTGTAGTTGTTGAAAAGGTTCCAAAAATGTATCCATGACTTCGTGCTCATAAAAAGGAAAAACAATATCGTGCATCAGCTGTTGCAATGCAGAAGGCACATTTCTCCCACCAGCTTGCATTTTCAAGGGGAAATATAAAAAGGAAGAATACCAAGATGGTATGCCACCCGGATCCGTTATTTTTATATATAAAAAGTCGCTTTTGTTAACACAACAATTTTTATCGGATAGCTGCAGGGGCGTACCGAGAGGGGGGGACGAACGGGACGGGTCCCCCTCCAGAATGTCAGTTTTCTGAACATAATTGACAAATTACGTATAAAATGTGGTCTGTATATTATTACAAAGTCCGATAAAATAAAATAAAACCTTTTAATCTACAATAGCCGTCCTTAAGTGCTCAGATGGGTGCAGGACGCGACTTTAAAGCTCTATTTTTCTGACTTGTTAGTACTTGCGACACCTATGGTCCCCCCCTCGAAAGCCAAATCGTGGGTGCCTTAATGAATGGCTGAAGGATAATTTTATTCCTAGAAAGCCTGCGGGTAAGGTGCTATTGATCTTAGATGGGCATGCATCGCACTTTAGCTCTGTGAAACTACTTGAAATCGCTCGGTATAATGATGTTGTCTTGTTGTGTCTTCCTAGCTAAACGACTCACTACTTACAACCAATCGATAGAGCACTGCTTAAATTTTTGAAGTCATATTTCTAAACTTGAACACCAAATAACCACGTTTCTTTCGAGCCTCAACCTTCTACGAGTGCTATGGTAGTTCAAAAATCAACTGTCCCTTCATCAGTGATTGTAGAATCAGCAAAGTACTTCTAAGGCAGATGTCAATCCAGAAAATCTCCTACAACAGATTTCTCCGATTCCTACACTCCCTGAAAAAAATTAAAAGAGATACAAAGAATCTTGGAATTGTTTTAATATCATCCGAGAACATTAACGAATTGCGAGAAAGGACCCTTAAAAAAAACACAAAATTTTAGCGAAAAAGCAAGCCCAAAAGGAAAAGCTACCAAAAAAAAAATCATGCAAGAAAGCAAGGAAAGTCGGTTCGAGCACGGAGTCGTAAATTGACGTGGTTCTGAAAAGCGAGGACAAAAAAAACGATTTTGATGAAAATGAATGGAAAGTTATTTTGCGACGAAACAAAAAGAAGATTGGATACGTTGTATTAAGTGTTTGCGTTGGTTACCCAAGCAATGCACGAATTTTCCTAATATGTGCACGCTGAATAAATAGATCCTTTCTCAATGTTATACCTACACGGAGAAAAATGAATATGTCAAATTGAACGAAATCATTGTTTAAACCAAACGATTTCGAGTTTAAAACGGCTCCAGTGGCGTTTAACGTTTGTTTTAATAATTAAAAAATGTTCATATTGAACGCATATATCCTGATTGTAAAAATATTCACATCAAACAATCTTGCGTTCAATTCAACCATATAAAATGTTGAAGAAATTGAACATTTCTCTCATTTAAATTGAATTTCATATGCGTTCAAAATTGAAACGTTGGAAATGTTCACATCAAACAACGTTTCGTTGATTTCAACAAATAAACTTTTTAAAAAATTGAAAATTTTCGATTTCAAATTGAAAACTTGTTTATTTATTACAAAATTTCATTTATCAATTTTATGTACATTATATACTTCAGTATAAATCTTTCACTAAAAATATATTTAAGACGAAGGAGTTGATGGTAACTGATTAAACCAACTAAGGGCAGAGGCAGACCCGGTATCATCAGTTCGAGCCTACGGCTGTAATTTTTTGACAAAGAAATACACAATATTAATTAATATTTAAGTTCCAAGAAGTCACATTCTCACAACTGAACCGAATTTTGTTTCTGCTACAATTTCAATTTTGTCTGAAATTTTGCTATAATTCTTATTAAGTGATGAGCGAGCAAAATTTCGACAGTCTACTTACTGTTAATGTATTCTACCACTTCTATTCCAAATTTAGCTTCTAGAAGGGTATTTAAACTTTAAGTTGCGAAAAGTAGAATCCAGACTCGAAATGTGTACGAACTGAAACAAAGCTACAAAAATTCTAAGCTTAACTCTGTTGACGATCAAAGCAAAGGCGCTTTGCTTTCAAAATGAACAACATCCCGGTTAATGAAAATCGAAAAGCATTTAGCCATCATACTGAATGTCAAAGTATTCAATGTGAATTATTTTCTCATATAAAATGAAATGTTAAATTGAAAGCTTTTTTTAAACGGGCAGACATTTATGTGATTTTAGAGAATCTTTCAATTTATTCGTTTGATTTGATAGCAAAATAGTTGAATGAAAAAATTCAATCGAATATGAATTTTAAATGCGGCATGCGTTTGTTGTGAATTTTTATTTTTCTCTCCGTGTACTATTTTTTCTTAATTGTTTTTTTCTACCGGAATAAAAGGTTTTTTTTTATGATGAACTAATTATTTAAATATCAACAGAAAGAATTTGCGTAGTTTAATGCAGCCATTTGCCCATAATATATAATTAAAAAATGTATTTTAGAAAAAAAAATTCATTGGCCATCTCTCCTGCAGTGTCAAAATATGTACTGGCACTCTCACCTTGGCATTACAGGACTGATGGCCAATTTGCATCTATCTGTACAGCCTCGTCGGTAATCAAAAGTTATTACATATTTAGGACTACCATATTTTATTTCGGTAACCAAATAGTTTATACAAATTTTAATGCAAGTTTGAATTGTTTTGTTTTTCGCGTTCTGTAAATATATTCATGTATTTCTCGAGGTGGCCATCTTACCCGGACTTACCCTATGTTTCAGCATTTTGTATTTAAACCTTCAACAAACAGAAAATCTAAAAATACGCATGTGTAGATTCAAAACATTGCATTTCTAAGAATCTCAACAAATGCGTACTCCGGGATTATAAAATCAATCATTTAAGATTTAACTTTTCGGAATTTTTGGTTTTAGATTTTTAATTCCAGAATTCCGCATTCACGATTCTCAATTCTACGATTATATACTAATCCGGGGTTATTTCGGGATTCTATCTTTCGGAATTTTGTCTACCAGTATTTAAGCTTCTGCAATCTGCCACTTAATCTCCATTGGCTTTCGTTGCTCGGAATTAGAACGACGAGCAAAATTCCTTAAATGTTAAGTCAAACCTTTTTAACTGTCAACGAATTTTTGAGTTAAACTTCGAAGGATCGTGATTTAAACAAAAAAAGTCAATAAATTTAATCTCGTGACCTTATAGCTCACACCAATACTAAATACAAATTGAGCAAGTCATTAAACGAATTTACAAAATTAAATATTAAATTTAATTAATACAAAGTAAAACAATAAGCATTGTGGCATGAGAGTCTTTCTTGATTTTGACAGAGCTTTGAACAACAGAGGCGGTTTTGTGACTAATACAAGTTCATACCAGTGGCGTGCGGGGGGTGCGGACCGCACCGGGTGACACCATCACAAGGTGTGAGAACAAAATTAGGGAGGTTCGTAAAATTTTTTTCACATTGTTTCTCGCCAAGCAAAATCTGGCATTTAGGGGCCATAATGAAGATGAATCTTCATTGAATAAAGGAAATTTTCTTGAAATGGTTGAGATACTTTCTAAGTATGACCCAGTTCTGAAAGAACACCTAATGAAATTAAAGCGAAGCACATGTAAAATCAAAGCATCAGTATCTTATCTTGCACCAAAAACTCAGAATGAGTTTATACATGTCCTAGCATATCATGTGAATGAGAAGCTTTTCATGGATATAAAATCTGCCAGGTATTTTGGGGTTATGTTCGATAGCACACCTGACACATCACAAATGTCCGAAGTTATCAGATATGTGAAAATTCACAAAGTTGAAGTAAGAGAAGTGTTTCTGGAATTTTTCCCTTTAAAGGGGAAAAAAGCTGTTGACCTCAGTTCTGATATTGTCAGAAATCTGGAAAGTGATGGACTCGACATTATGATGTGCCGTGCTCAAGGTTACGATAATGCTGAGATTATGGCTGGAATCCATGGGGGTGTACAAGCCATTTTGAAAACTAAGAACAGGAAAGCTATTTTTAGTGGATATGTGGACCATTCACTTAACTTGTGCGGCCAACACTCTTTTGCTGAAAATGCTTCATGCGTCACTTTTTTTGGAACACTTGAGACAATGTTTTCCTTCTTTGCCGCTTCCACTCACCGATGGGATGTTTTAATGTACCACACTGGAGTCTTAGTAAAAAGTTTATCAACAACACGCTGGAGGTCTCATCATGCTGCAGTTAAGGCAGTGAAAGAAAAATTCGATTCGGTGGCAATTGAAGCTCTATGTGATCCAGATGAAAATTTAGACACAAGAAGTACAGCCCGGGGTCTCTTACCTGCTGTCTGCAATTTCACGTTTCTGTGCTACCTCTTCTTTTGGTGTGATGTATTTGAAGAAGTTAATCTTAAACAGCTGTACCTTCAGACTAAGGGCTTAACTCTTGACAAGGTGGTGACAAAGCTAGAGTCACTAAGACTTTTAATGTAAGAGCAGTGCAATCATCTTGTGGAGCAGGTAATTGAACAGGCGCCTTTAAAATCAGAGCAATATGGAATTTCAGTAGAGAGCAGACCCAGGTTCAGGAAGGGAAGGACACTGCAAGAAGGACTCTGCAAGAAGAACACAAGAGAGCACTGCTTGAGTGTATTGATCGTGTCCATTCTGAACACCAGATCAGATCAAGAGCCATCAAGGAAGTAGAGCCGTGTTTGAGGCTGTTCAAGCCAAGAGTTTGATATCTGCCACTGAAGAAAAGTTAGTGGTGTCCATTCCAAAATTGGCCACTTTCTATGATGAGTTATCAGAGGAAGAGCTTTTATTAGAAATACTAAGGTTGAGAAGGCACCTGAAGGCAGCAAAGACTGATCTCGAAGAAGTCAAAGACTGGTCAGTACTTGACGTTTTGAAATTCATAGCTGAATGGGACTTCCTAGAATCTCTCCCTTATCTCTCAGTGAGCCTACAATTATTTCTTACGATCTGTGTGTCTGTGGCTTCATGTGAGAGGAGTTTTTCAAAGCTAAAGTTTATAAAGAACTATTTGCATTCTACCATGGAACAGCCAAGGCTTTCTGATCTTGCAATATTATCAATTGAAAGTGATTTGGCGAAAGGAGTTGATTTCGATGAAGTAATTAAAAAGTTTGCAGCTCTAAAGGCCAGAAAAGGAAAGTTTTGATTTAGTTGAGATTTAATATCACATAAAATTTAACGTTAAAATAACAATTAAAAACGTAACATATTTTCTATGTAGTTCTTAGTTCTTAACTTCTTACAATCTTTTACCAACCGACCTTGAATTAATTTTTTCTTCTATTGCCTTTGTAAATATAGGATCTATGTTTATAAACGTTACTAAGGATTCTGTATGTTTCCTTTATTTCGCACTGGCGGACTCGGTGGAGGTCTATAGGGTGTAGTGAGGGGGGTGACATCATGAGTCACCGCACTGGGTGACACCAATCCTAGTGACGCCACGATGTCAACAGACTACTCACTCAATTGATCCTGAAATCTCATAATATGATCCATAATCAGAATCACTTAACTCTCGTTGATTCATATAAATTTTTTCCACCTGACCGCATATCATGATATCCTATCAGGAAGTTATAAGAACAGAAGAGATATACTATGCCCCATTCTTAGTGTAGATTACAGTAACTATGGCTAAGAGCTCACACACCTACATCTAATTATAAACAAATTATGAGATGATTAAAAATTTTAATTTTACCTTTTGTTGTTGAAACAGAAAGATCTCAGTTGAATTATAATCTTAATGAAGAAACCATTACTCAACGTTTTTTAACGTAACGACGGTGAAGTAAGTTTGTTTTATTTTTAGATATATATATATATTTCCTTATGCACAAGGACAGCAGAATTCCGTTATTCCAAGATAAATCTTCCATCCTGAATATGACAGTCGCAAAGATTATCGCTGAACCGAACGACATACGCTAGCATTGTAGGTAGCAGCAAGGCCTACATAGGATGTAATTCTCCACTCTTTTTTCTTTATGATTTTTTATTCGTTAAGCCGCAAGAGGATTACAAGACTGCCAGACCAAACAAAAGGTAATTTTCTTTGCCAAAAAAGCTGCCAGGAACCAACATCAGAATACAACTTATGCTTCATGTCGTATCCGGTCTGAATTTATTTCCAAATTACACGATTGGTACCGTTGGAAAGTTTTTCGTTTGCCATTTGTACTTCAACCCAAGTAGCTGGCCCTAATAGATGCAGAGGTGGTATATAGTAAGCAGATATATGTATAGGGGGTAGCCTGCTCTCCATTAGCACACCTGACAATCTAGGTGCCCCCTATTTATACACCTTACAGCAAGCAGCCGGATGAAGACGAACATACAACAAAACATACAACAAACAGCAGCAGCAGCAGCAGCGTGCAACTATAAGGCAATGAGCCTCCTATACACAAGAAGACCGTGAAAAACAAGGAAAACTTCAGAGGAAAATTGTTGAAAAATATCCAAAATGGCAGTCAAGCGATAATACTCGGAAGAAGTATGAAATGTAAAATGACTAAAAAAAAACAACAACCTCGAAAAGAACGGAGCCAAACAGGATGGGTATTAGGACATCATGGAGAGCTTTCTGGGCCCAGTGGAAAGGGTGTGTGAGTTTGTGTATGTGTGGTAAGGCTACTGGAGCCCAAATGGAATATGGCCCGATATAGAAAGCAGCATTTCACGAAAACAAAAAAAAAACAAGAAATCGTAAAAATTTTCGCATGCCTGGTGAAAATTCGGGGGAGGAAGAGCCAAAGTGATTTTTCAATATGTCGTGGCTGCCAAAGACGAATTGTTTCCGTTCACGACATTCAGAAAGTTGTTACAGGAGAGTTCTAGCCAGACTTTTACGATTTGGTTTTTGATTGTGCCGTCATTGAGACTTTTTCGTTCTTTTCTTCTAACTATTTTTACCATCAGCACCAGAAATCGCTATCAGAACCGTTGGCCCACTTTAATTTGTTTACATTGCAACTTTGGAGTAGATAGCGAATTTCACAGTTCGATTAGAAGGAAACTGTTTTTCTGGATGCAACGAATTTTAAATTTTTGGCGGAAACAACAAGGACTTCTACGACGACATAAACAAATTTTTTTATAGGAATAAAAACTGGTACATAAACCAGTCTACTTTGTATGCAATTCCTCATTATTGCAGGTCGTGCATCTTTTAGTCTCCTACATTTTTGCGTTTTTTCTACCCGATACCTCAATTCAATCTCGATAAAAATTGTATTCTCTGACTACGAGACGACTACGACGACGACGACGACGACGACAACAACGATGACGACAAGTTCTCCTCCAGCCCAACTTATGTATGCAAAACTCTGTTGGATACGCCAGAGAAGATGATCCATTCAACCAGAACAGATCCGCCGACAATGCAAATGAACGCGTTGAAAATGTGACCGAGGACCCAAACAGCTCACCTTCTGGGCTTGATATTCTCACTCCCACACATTGTGACTAGGTATATATATATTCGAATCAATTTTCCAAAGAAATCGCACAACCAGCACCTCGTCGATCTAAAAACGTCTTGGGCTCTTCTTGCCCTTTTTAGGCATATGCCTTTTCCTACTACTATACTGGTCTGGTGGTGTCGATTATATGAGCCTTCGGAATATGTTGACAACAAAACAGCATCAGACGCAAAGAATTGAATTACGCTCTGAAGCAGATCAACGTATATTGAAGGCCCCACAGATTAGGAGGCTCACTGTAATGTACAGCACCCAGGCTATACACTATACGCCCTACGTCTCGACTCCTCCGGTGTGTTAATGAGTCTTGTCTAAGAAACTCAACTTTTGAGATTAGTTGAGATTACGTAGAATTCCAGCTTCGATATTAGGCCTGGTCATGTTTAATTGTTGTGTGTGGATCTGATAGGTTGGAGCCCTTCCGAGTTCGTGCGCATACCCTCCTTTCTGTCTGTCTGAGAGAAGTATTTTCGAATAGTGTATATACGTATATGCGCCTGCGCACTTCGATTAATGGAGCCCCCAGGTTCAATCTCTGAGAAATCATTTCTCGTGACAAATGGAAATTACTTGCCATGGTAGGAGACTTTCAGTGCGTCAAGATCTATAGTGAGGGTATTACGGGCCCATTAGAAGCAATCGCACAACTGAAATCTAGTTCCAATTCATTAGTTTGCGAGTTTTTATCTGCTAGTCCTAATGACTTTTGTGCAAGATTCATCTTGCTTTCAATGGAACTTGTTTTCTATGTTACAAAGTTTTGTAAACTGTCCTGAAATTTTATAAGGTATATAGTTTAAATAATGATTGCGTTATGCTAAGTGAAAGTAAAAGTTGAGCTTTGGATGAGAGAACGCATCACATAAATACTAACGATAGATGCCAGTGATGTTTCTCATATCATCTCCAAATCCGTTTGTAAAAATCCTACATTTTTTTTTAATTACAATTGATAAGAATAAATTCCTCTGGGAAAAATAGAACTAGCAAGGTGAATAACGCTATTGGAGAATAGATTCTACAGATCTTGGGGATCCATGAATATATTCAGAGTGCAGTTTTTACACAAATGAATATACTTGCCAGATTACATATGTACTACATACATACACATAGGTTCTTTTTAAGTAATCGCAGTTCTTTATTGCTTAGTTAAAAATTACGATTACAATTTCATGCTGCTGCATCAGGTAATAACAGTAAATTAATGAAAATGATAAGGTTTACTAGTCAATATGTATCATTCTGGCATTTGAGGCCTACCACACACGACAAACCTGATTATGTAGCCAATTTGGTCGATAAGAATTTTCATCATTCATTCTTGCAAGTTTCTTACCGCACACAGTCGACTAAAAAGTCGAATCAATATTTTTCCACCGAATCGATACAATCTCGATTATTGATGATTTGTTGGCGTTTGTATGTATAGGAATTCCAAACGCACATACCCGACAATTTTATATTAGAGTTGCGGTTGATGCCACGCATGGCTTAAGCCCGTATGACACTCCATTTTTTCCATATTTTAAATACATTAAAAAACAGGAAAGTGTCAGATTCGCATAAAAGAGATAGCAGGAATTTTATGAAAGAGATCAATAGTAATTCTTAGTAAAATCAACCGTCAATAAACTGTCACCCATACTTTTCGAAAACTTTGTCAAAGTAGTTCATTTTAAAAGAAAATTAGTGAAAAATGGTGAAAATATGTACATTGGGAAGATAAGTTTGTATTTTATCTTATATATAGATAAAGTACACAAAGCAAGCATATGTGGAATTACAGAAATCCGTCATATAAAAATAAATTAAAAAAACAAAAATTTTGGCTGAAAATAGTGCACGATATGAATAAAGAATTTGAAGCAAACGTACCCTTTACATATGTTTTATACTTAAAAAATCTTTTTTTATCTTAGGGGAAATACTTAAAAAGTGGAATAACTTGAACAGCGGTCGCCA
Source organism: Dioctria rufipes (assembly GCA_963924295.1). NCBI lineage: Eukaryota > Metazoa > Arthropoda > Insecta > Diptera > Asilidae > Dioctria > Dioctria rufipes. The sequence goes on from OZ002742.1 coordinate 34,935,955, forward strand.
AACTGTGGTCCGCATGAAAATTTCGCTGGTCCGCAGAAAAATGTGGAATATACTTACTAGTCACGCTAAGTTATGTTTTAAGATGCATTGAAACATAATTCAATTCATAACAATACGTGAAAAGTTATAAAAACTTTCGTCGCATACTGTACACACTGGTCATTGGATGAACGGTCTTCCATCTCTGTCGTGTAGAATAACGCCATCAAAGTTAACCTAATAATAAGTTAAGAAGCTGTAGAGCAAATTGGGAAAATTTCTGGTGTTTTTTAGAATGAAACAGGTAATTTCGTATACTTTCGTCTTTTGCATGAATGGGGGAAAAGAACTTTTCTATGCACTATTGTAGTGCAACTGAGACAACGAGTTAAAAACAAAAATCGAGAGAACGTAGGATTACCCGAATGACAAAATCTTATAAAATCCCTCAAAATCCTTTCAACCTATTCATAATAATGTACATCAGGTCACACTACCTCCCATTTTTAAGAAAAAGATAAATTTCGCTTTGGAAAACTCCACCCCTTCTCATTTATTTACGAAAATGAAACATTTGCCATTCTGTTTCGTTGCAAGCTATCATAATTTGGTTACAATTAATAGTTTCATTTTATTAACTAGGTATATTTTATGAGTTCTTAGATCACTTTTTTTTTTATAAATATATTTAACACTTCAAAAATCCTGTAAGTGACCCGCGTGATTTAAATTATGAATTTTGTGGTCCATGAGGTCAAAAAGTTTGGCGTCCGCTGCTTGAAATCTACTATTCGGTAGAAAACCAGAAAATGTACAAAGCGCAAAAAAGTGGAGCTGGTGTAGAAGACGTGGAAAACATCCAAAGTAGCTGGAAATTTAAGTCCAGATTAGACTTCTTGTTAACTATAGTAGAACTTACTCCCTCCGTAAATAATTTTAACAAGAGGAGTTTAAGAGTAACGTATTTTTTTTTTTTATTAAGAATCTACTTTTGATTTTGAGCTTTTGCAAACTTTATATAGCGAAGAAGATGTGTTTTCGCATTCGTCGGAATTTTCTTCTGAAAGTAGCTCTCAACTTTTCAACGAAGGCGAAGTTCTAGAAGAATTCCTCAAATTTAAAGATAGTTTGGCTACTTCCACCCGAATATCGCCCAGTTTTAATAGGAATGAAGATCTTATGAAAAGGTTATGGAGTTATCAAAAGAGATTATTTCTGAAAGTACATATAAACCTTCTGATTCGAACCAAACTCTGCACGATGTTTTCTCATCACCAATAAACATACTTTCAAATTAAATGATTGTTCCATCAAAAAGTCTTGTAAGTACTCAACTGGAACTACGTCAATCTCCAAAATCTGGCAGCGCATTTGTGCCCATACATTTAAAAAAGAAACCAAGAACAACAAAAACGGTGCCTACTCAATCACTTGCAGCTATGCTGCTCGAGAATTCCACAGATTTAACAAAACTTATCACACAAAATAAGATAGATAAAACAAAAAATCTAGAGAATTCTGCTTATGGAGTTTATATTTCAGATGAAATTGCAAAAAAAAAATTTGGGGTGATAATGGACTTGCAAGCAGAGCAACTAAAACGAACCGAAAAGTAAACAGAAACTTTAAATAATAAATTTTAATTCCTGATAATTAGTACACAAGGGTTTTTTTTTTTTAATATCAAGTGATATTTATATCTTCATTAATTTTTTTTAAAGCAGTTTTCCAGAGTTTTTCTATGTTTTCCGCATTTCTGCTGATATTCCGTTTGTCACAGGTAATATTTATAAAGCTTTGTTCTATTATTTTCTCAATCTCTTCATGTGGAATGCTGGAGGTATGTGCACTTCATTTTTCTCAATAGCGTATTTTAAATTTGAACGAAATCACACTCCTGCATCACCAACACGTCCATTCATACTAAGATCTACGTATAAAAAGCGATAATGAGCATAGGAAATTGCCATTAACATAAATGTATTGTTCCCTTTATAATTAAAGTATGTTGATCCGGCTTTTTTCATAGATCTAAGTCTACAATGTTTTCCTGAAATTTGAAATCATTGTTAGTGTTATCTCTTTAAAGATTTATTTTTAATTCTACCATCTATAGCGCCAATGCATTTTGGAAATCCCTCCAAATAAATTGCTGGAATACTTTCCTTCAATATTTTGGATATGGTGGATTGTTGAATGAGAAATGACAATTGCAATGAAGATTGAGTTTTACCTAAAATCAATATAAATATAAATCCACATGAAAAATGAATTTTATATTTATACCGGTGGCTAGAAATCGTAAAGTTAGATGCAACCGTTCCGTTGGCCGTATACAATTTCTAAATGGAGTACTTTTTCCAGTATTTTGCCAAATTGTGCCGGTGTCATTCTTAAAATATTTTTGTATAATTTGGTGCCTTCGCAGTGGATTTCTTTGAGAAGTTTATGACTAAAGCCTACAATAAGCGGGTATATTTAAAAATTTATAATTAAATTTTAAGACAAATTCGCACTTACCTTCCTCTTCCCGACGCAATAGCCACTGTGCAGAATATTTCTTTTTAGGATGTACATCTTTTCCTTTTTTTAATTCTAATAGCACTGCTATATTTAGAAAATTTATATTTGAAAACATAAAATACTTAGATCTGAATCCATACTTCGCTCAAATGTATTCACAATCTGTCAATTGCCAATATCAAATTGGCAAAACGAAGTTCCCAGGAAATTAAAAATGCAAATCGAAGTACATTTTTAATGTATTGTTTTTGACACCTATTCATTTTTAATAACGTTTATGCATTTTTCATGCCTACAGCGTTCGCATTCACACCAGGTACAAATTTAACTTGCACACTATTCATATCGCTCTAATTATATTAAAAATGTTTTAAAAATGCGAAAAAAATGTAGTGTCATATGGGCTTTACTGGAAGATTTTAGTTTGACTAAATAAATTCAGTCATGTCTCCCACACTTTAGTATTTCTTTACATGTTATCTAAATTTTGAAACTCTGCCAGATGGAGACAAATTGAACATATCTAAAGACTCTGCTACATCTTTCCATTATGGTAAATTGGTAATAGGCATTCAAAAACACCACCTAGTTTTCAGTTTATTTGTAAGCCACACGTCCGAAAAATTGTCAAGCGTAACTATAGTGGGTCCTTCCCGGGATTTCTCGGGAGCGAATTCCCGGGAAATTTCTGGATTTTTATAATCCCGATTCCCGAAATTTCACCATTATAAAACTCGAGTTTGTCATTTTAGATAAAATACCAATTGTTTCCATAGTGATTAGTGGAATCATATTTTAAAATGAAAAAAGGTTAAACCAAAGAATATTTTTTTACGTAGTAGGAGTAGGTACAGAAGTTTTTGTATATTTTTTAAATAGTTTATTTTGAGTTATTCATTTATTATTGTGAATTCATTTTGTGCAGTTTATTTTCTTTTAAAATAATTGGTAAGCAATAAAATCTGTATTCATTCATTAATTAATTATATATTTATATTTAAAATTTTTTTATCAGACCACTTTTAAGTAAATTTTTCTTATAATAAGAAGTCTTAGTTTAATTTTATTCAATTATTGACGTAATCAAATACGGGATATTTTATCAATTGCAGATTTATCTGCCTGAATCCAGAAATTTGTTTATCGAAACCAGATACATCAATTTCCTGAAACTAGTAAAAGAAGGTCCATATTGAGAATTCCGAGTACTGATACAGAGTAGCATTTGTAACGGTCTTCGATATAGAGCTTTCGTTTCTTTCAAATATTTAATTAAAATGTGTTGAAATTTTATATTGTTGCCCGCTTTGTCGTTAGAACACTTTAGAATTTAAATGTCAGAGGTGCAACCATCTTATCCCTAACACTTTACTTAGGATGCCAGAAATTTAATTGTATCTGAGTTGTTTGAAATTTGTCTGATCACCATCCAAAGAAAACAGATAAAAATTTATGCTATAAAATAATCAATTGAAGGCAATTTATCTGTAGGAATGTTAATTAACTCCTATGAAAATGAAACATAATTTTCGTTGGTTTTCTTATAAGCCAGAAATGCTAATTTTATCACACATGACTCTGAATATGGGACGTTAGAAATAAATATAATTGAGCAAAAATTTACTTGTTTCAAGAAAAATGTTCTTATTCCAAGAAAAATGTACTCGATTCAAGAAAAATTCACTAAGGCAAGTAAATATGGCATGAAGCTAGAAAAAGGTTATCAGTTTGAATTGAATTAATTTTATCGTTATTTTATCGTTTTGGTACTGGGTTTTATTAGAAATTTTAATCAGAAGTCCTTCAATAAATCTCAGATAAAACAAAGCATACGAAAGGAATAATTGAAGAAAAGGCTGTTCGTTATTAGTTATAGCTTTATAAAACTGCAAAGTGCGATTCACTATTCTCATTTTATTCATAATAGTTTTAATTTAGTCAACATATTGCCTAGCTTAAGAAATACTTATTTACGTTTGCTTATGTTTAAAATAATAAACAATTTCTAAACATAAGTAAATATCGAGTTTCTCCAATTGATAACTTGAAGTTTAAATTGAGTATTAGTTTTTGGAAATAAGTAATTGTTTCCTTTAACTCAGAAAACCCAAATTAAGAAAATTGTTTTCTCAATAGTGGAAAAATATTTCTTTCCGTGTTAATTCGTCATCTTTCAGCTGTTCATCCAACTTGGAAGCAAGTCCAGCATCTTCGAAGATTTCTAAAATTCAACCTATAATCTTTAACTATATTAAACGACAATCTATGGCTGAAATAGTAGCTAGATTATGGGCTTTGGATGGATTTTCAATTTCTGCTGTTTGTAAAAGTTCATTTATAAGGGAAAGTTTGAATGTCCGTGGCTTTCAGTTGCCTAATAACAAAACCAATGTTATGAAACTCGTACACGATTATTATGAATCTGTAACGAATCTATTCAAGTAGAAGAGGATGCTGATGCTGAATTACCTGAAAATACTGAAATTATTTTGGAAGAGCAGGAAGATTTTAAGATAGCTTTGAACACTGTCCGCAAAATTGTGAAGTTGTTTAAGAAATCAGCCGTAAAAAACTGTGTGCTTCAAAAATATATTAAAAACGAGCATAGAAAAGAAATCAATCTCATGTTTGATTCTCAGACTAGGTGGAACAGTATTGCTCCAATGTTGGAACGATATCTATTGTTGAAATCCTGTATTAAAAAAGCGTTGATAAATCTAAACTCCCCGGTAAATGAGATTGCAAAGTTGGAGGAATTGTTAAGTGTCTTAAAACCAGTACAATTGGCGGTTAAAGCACTTGGCACAAGAGATTGTAATCTTGTTACTTCAGAGGGAATTATAAAGTTTGTCTACAATTCTGTTCGAGATTTACCTGGCACATTAGCAACAAACTTGTTAGAAGCTCTGCAGAATAGACTGTCTGAAAGGCGTTCAAAAGATTTGATTTCACTTGCAATGTTTCTACAAAATCCAGAAAATTTAAAATCTGATACAAATAACTGTGACTTGAATAGTTATGGACAGTTTTTTGCTGTATCATCAATTTTCGCAGTATCTAAATTAGCAAAAGATTTGGTAATCCAATATTTTTCTGATGATCGGGAGATAGACATAGATAATGATTCAGATTTATGCGAGATAATTGATGTACCAACAACAAGCCATACTACTTTACCATCACCATCAACTACAGACGATTTGTTGAAGAAGTCTTTGGCAAGTGCAATAAGTAAATCATAGAAAACTATGGAGGTAGTAAAACCTGACAAAACAACATCTATACAAAAGGAGATGAGATTATATGTGGAAACAGGAACAATGACACATACTCTTAAAAAAATTTATAATTACAGTAATGGCGATCAAACCAACATCAACCGAACTGGAGCGAGTTTTTTTCAATTTCTGGAACAATTGTAACAAAAAAACGAGTGGGTTTGTCAAATCATTCAATTGATGTTTTATGTTTTTTAAAAACGTATTTTAAAAAGCTCGAATAAGTTTAAAAAATATACCAGACAAGGTGCATTAAACTCGGATCCCGGGATTGAAAAAAAAGTCCGAGAACAGCACCCACTAGCTGTAACATATTTCATACAAAATTGTCTGCGGTGTGCAGTAGCTTAAATGTGAATGAAGTAGCAGTATAATATTGAATTTACGTATGTTTGTAGACACTTGACATAACTTAACACTTCATGAAATGTAGGCAGATAGTGTAACAGTTTGTGCGAAACGACTTTTTATACTAAGTGCTTGAAATTTTTAGTCTCTTCATGAAATGCTACGAGCTTTTACGCTGATACTGTAATACCAACCGATTACACCATCGGTCCAATCTATTTAGACACTTCGTGAAATGTCTATACACGCGTGTGTATATATGTGTGTTTGTCTATTCACTCTAATGTCAATAGTAAGGCACACACTAATGTCGATTTCCATTGATATTTTAAGAAGTGCACTCTTCAATGAAAAACGAATTCAATGGAACAACTTTTGACGCGATGAGAATGTAATAGTGGCCCATATTCGTGTAATTTGTCAGATTGAAACTTTCTGGAAAAAATAACATACAAAGTAACACACGAATAACGTAAAAATTATGAAAATTGTGATTTAAAAGATTTTGGCGTGATTGCGGATGAATTTGGTGGATCTTTGTCTGTAGTACTGTTAATTTAATTATTTCATTTGTTATATGAAACATAATAATAATTATGTAAGTAAGATCAATATGATTGGTGGAGTAGTACAGTCCTGTTCCTAATAATAGCCAATTGTAATATTAGTGAAAAATTTAGTGATAAACATCAAACCGATTTTTTAATAATTCTTTATCATACAGCCTTGAGCCATTCCACACGAAATAGATCGCCTCAGAACCCGACCATCTCTAATTTGGATGAAACTTTCAAAATTTGTGTGGAATACGAAAATGGCTCACTCATCACTTTTTGCCTGTACCGCTTCCCCCACCACTCCTTCGCCCTAGGGGGTTAGAAAATTCGTGATTTTACTATGAAACATCATTTTCGAAAAATCATATTTCGAGCAACCAATTTTACTAGTCCAAATGTAAACGAAGCTAAATATTTTTTATTTTAATAAAAAATACAGCAACACCGAAAGACATTTTGTTTTTTATTAATCATAGTATTTCTTTACAAAAATAGTTCTTCTACCATTTTTTTTTCTTTTATATTCTTATTTTGAAACTCTAAGCCTTATTTATGTATATCCATTAAAGACGTCAATTAAGCTAGGACCGCCATTTCATGATAGAAAGGTTTTGAATGCGTCAAGATGTAGGGCCTCGTCATGTCCCAGTGTCACCTACAGGTGACACTACTTTCGCACTACAAATAAACTTCGTCGGTTGCGTAATTTTCAGTTTTTCAGTGGAAGTCATTAGTGGCAGACCTCTCCGTTCGAGCTGTATTCAGTTACGCGTTGTCTTAAAGCTATTATTCTCAGAAAACGTTTTGCAGTGATGGATTCAAAGAATTTGAGTAATGTTCCGACTTCGTCTAATTATATACCTCATCAGAGAAAAGGAAAGTAAGTAAAAACATACATCTTGGCAAATTATTTTGATTTTGTTTTTCATAAATTTACTGTGAAAATCGGAATAGTTTTTGTAAGATGTCACCTGTAGGTGACACACGGCAGTACAGTTATTTATCGTAATTTTCATATTTTGCTGTTCTTTTCACTTGCACTATAAAACTTTATGAAATAGTGGAAGCCATTGAAGCAGGCGATGACGACATCTCTGAAGTTATTATTTTCCCTCCAGAAGATGGCGAATTTACAGATGAGAATAGTGGAGGTGAAGAAGAAGCAAATCTAAATCACCTTACAGCGCGAATGCTTAGATCCGGAGTAGAAGTTATAAGTTCTAGAAATAAGAACCCTACCAGCGACGATGAACTAGAATTAATGCCTGCTGGTGTTTCAGAAACGGTTGCTCGACAACAGCAACAAATAAATTGGTCTAAGTCGTTGAATAAGTTTAGTAACTTTTCTGGGAGTGGTAACACTGACGAAATTTCCAACAATAAAGCCGAATACGAATTAACACCAATGCAATGTTTTGAAATGATGTTTTGTGATGAAATTGTTAACATATCAAACTCGTATGCTTTACAGAGAAATGATAATTTAAATGTTACACCAGAGGAGTTTAAAGTTTATATAGCGATTGTTCTTATAACTGGATATCTAACCGCTAAATATATTCGAATGTTTTGGGACATAAAAATGGATACCTATAACGATATGATAGCCAAGAGTATGCGAAGAAATCGGTTTCAGGAAATTCATCAATATTTACATCTTTGTGATAATCTTCACCTACCTACTAATGACAAATTTGCTAAGGTCAGAAATTATTTCTCAATGTTAGAAAAGAATTTTCTGAAGAACTTCGAAATGCTACCTTATTCTCACGTATCAATAGACGAAACTATGGTCCCTTACTACAGTCGACATAGTTCAAAGCACCATATCGACGGCAAGCCTATTAGATTCGGTTACAAGCTTTGGTCGGCAACTACTAGACTGAGTTACCTGATTTGCTTTGAGCCGTATCAAGGTGCATATTTTGGCCGCCTACAGGAACAAGATACGTTTGGATTGGGTCCAGCTATTATACTTGAATTGGAATCACGCTTCCCTAAACAATTTGGACCATACAATTTTTATTTTGACAACTTTTTCACGAATTTACCTCTTCTTTCTGAATTATCAAAGCGAGGACATGAAGGAAACGGGAAAATTCGGGAAAACAGGACTCCAAAATTCCCGCTGGAAGACAGCAAAGCCATGAAAAAACAGAAGGAGGTGTTCTCTCTTATGGGACAACTTCCAATTTTATAGTAGTTAAATGGAACGACAACAACATAGTAACAGTGGCTTCAAATTTCCATAGTGTTCAATCCGTTGAAAACTTAGACCGAATTGGCTTTGTAAGTGGAAAACGCTCTCGAATTCAAATAGATTGCCATCAACTAATTAGAATGTGTAATAAATATATGGGAGGGGTTGATCGTTTCGATTGCGAGTTTCGGCGTATAATAGCGCAGACTTATTGTGCTTCTTTTGGTCAACCACCTACAAAAAATAATAGTTATGGAGCTACCATGGAACAAAGAATCTTGCCAGGAATCCGTACTGCAGGTGAACGTTCTGATTATGCTAGAGCACCTTGCTCACAAAGGAGATACGCAAAATGCCATCAACGCACTAGGATAATGTGCAAAAAGTGTAATGTGGGACTACACATTCATTGTTGGTATGACTTTCAAAATTAAATAATTTCCGGAATTTTTCTTATAAGTTTTATTTTTAAATTTCTTTGGTTCAACTGAATATTTCATTTGTTTTATCTTTCTATTTTGTTTTTTAATCCTCTGAGTATATTAAAAGCTAAATAAATAATAAATAAATATTTTTTATTATAAATACTGCATTTTGTATAACATTTATACTTAAAAATGAAAAATCGCGAACGACGCATTCTGCTCAGTGTCACCTACAAGTGACACCTTATTTATTAAGACACCCTACCCTAAATTTAATTATTGCGTACAAAATGGTACTATTCTACACCCAAGTTATCAAAATATATCAAAGATTAAAAAAAAATCACTAGCGCCAACATGGGATCTGAAGAGGCTAATTTAATGCCACTTCCCAGAATTTTTTAAAAAAATGTAGTGATATCAGGCACCCTTAAGGGAACGTCTTGCTACATTTTTTATTGGGAGGTATAGCCGGAAAGTCAAATATATAATGTCATATCCCTTTTTAGCAGAACCTAAGCAAAATTTACCAGAATTTAAGTTACAAAGAAAAGGAAAACCCTTTGCTACTAAAATCTGTAATCTGTGAATATTTTAAATTTAATTTAATTTATGTGCTTTGTGAGAACTAACGGAAGGTTTTAAAGAATCAAAATCAAAAAACCAACCACATTTAAGAACACGCTGTCTAGGATCTTGATGTTTTGCAGAGGATTGGAGCCAACAAAGGAGCTTATTTAATTACTTTTTGATTTTTAATTTTCCTTTCTCATTTGCAATCGGTTTTTACAGATTTTTCAATAGCAACGCATCTAAGATTATTTTCGACGATTTTAAAGTTCTATCGAATTTTTAGTTCGGTTAGAGAACATGGTTCCTGGAAAATTTACATTGAACGCTTCCCCAATTACAGAACATTTTTAATACAGAGAAGTGTAGTGCTTATTTATACTATTAGGTGACAATTTTGACAATTTTATCTCATCTCATAGTTCCTGCAATTATGTTTTATTTAAATTTACTAAAATGAGCATCTACAACTCCAGTTAGACGAAACAATTTAATTAGATCCTGCCTGAGTTAACGTAGACAATATTTAGTATATACAATTTAATTTAAAATTAATCTTAAAATTCTTACGCTTTATGAAGCCATGAAGAGAAAGGAATTTTTTTCTCTTCCACAAGGAGTCAATTCCACTCATAATCAACATCCCCACGGGGTCTCTTTGAGAGATTCATATAAATCGATCAGTAAGTTTCTTTTTTTTTTTTATCTTTTACCCAATTTTTTTTTATTTCTCTTCAATATGTAATTAGACTTAATGCTTATCTGTTTCTTTGACAGATTCTCCCATACTTATACGTAATTAATCAAAGTTTATATGACAAGAGCCTCGTAATAAAAATAAATTGAAAATCAATATTATCTGTGTTTTAATAAAAATGAGATAAAGTCCTGATTCTTTTGCTTTTACCTCTTCCCTCCCCTCCTCAAATGTCTCTCTCTTTCTATCTTCTCGACACACAGTAATGGTGTAAATTTACGTCTTCGCTTGCCGTTGATTTTAGGAATTTTTAAGGGGCATCCAAAAAATTTAATCATCTCATGAGATCATGGCATCATGGGTCCTTCCATCAATGAAGGTAAGTCAATGTTAACCAGCTTTTGCATACAACTTTCACGTCCAAACCTTTTAAACGGCAGAAAACAGATATCGGCTCCAAACTCTTGAGTCTCCCTTCAATTAAAAATCTCTGCAATGCTAGCTTTTAAGTTTGGCGACTTACCGATAACCTCCACAAAGTGATCTACTGACTTCAAACTGCAGTTCGATCTCGACGCTTATCAAATTCCTCCTCCATTAAGATATTCTTACTAAGTGAGATTCATAATATATGTATGTAGAGTAGGCTAGATTATATGAAAAGAGAATTCAAAAATAAATTCTAGTTCTATCCATCGATTAGACCTATTACATCCGGCTGATAATTTCAGCTGGAAAACTTTATATTTATCAAAAGCTAGGTTAGAGAGGTGTCACTAAGACTATTCTTAGCCTCACTGTCGAGTCCATTGTGGCCTCGATCCATCCTGGTTCCCTTATAAATCAAAGCATATATATACACTTAAACTCTGTATACCTTGCAACTCTCCCAGCTCCTAGAATATTTCCACCTCTTTTGATCGCTAGAGCAGGACACTGGCGGAGCACATATCGAACTAAACCAAAGCTTAAGTTTATACCAGCCCAAAACACAGTACCGAAAATCCTTCAACATAACACTTTATTTAATACTTATTTTTTATTATTAAAATAACAATATTGAAGAAATGTGTTTTTGAAAACAAAATATGTATAAAAATTTGTAGATAATATTAACAGAGACATTTTTTTAACATCGTGTGGGTTCATTATAATTGGAACAAATTAAATAATTTATTATATATAATTAAGAACGCTTACATCTTATTAAGTTACAAGTACGAACCCAGTACCAATAACAGAAAATACAACAATTAAAAACAGTCACATTACTAAACGTGCTCTGGGGTTGTCATCCATATGTGCCATATCTCCAGATTCATTGTCCGAAATCTCTGGGGCATCAGCAGTTCCAGATGTAGCATTGAAGGATTTAAACGTATTCTGAAATAAGTGTGAAATATGAAAGAATCCAATAAAGAAATTTATAAAAATAAAAAGCAGATTAACAATTGCTGTCCATTTGATCAAAGAAAAACTGATCAGGCTACTTAAGCAAAATACAAGATACAAAATAAATTTAAGCAAATTTTATGGTTCACAACCATTGTTAGAGTAAAACGCCTTATAATTTTCGTAACAACAAGATACATTCAGAGTTGCTGAACGTTGTTTGATGGAACAAAAAAAAACATTTTTTACTCAATCAGTATGCGGCTACTTCAAAAGAACTGTGAAAAATGTTAGGTATAATACAAGGAAAAATGCGAAAATTGGTCTAAGACTAACTTTTACGATACCCTAGATTAAAAGGTGTGTCTCGGACGGGTTCTAACTATGTCGCAAATTTACAAAAAAAAATTATTTATATATTTCCGTTAAATTTTTGATTTCATATTTAAGGAATGGAAAAACAGTTAAATTAATTAAATATTTTATTTTTGTATTACTTTGGAAGCCCATAAACTATAGGTATAGAAGGATGGCTATTTTTTAGCAGTAGATTTTAAAATATTTTGGAGAAATGCGGTAATACACAAATCTTCTTTGCACCCGTGGAATATTTAAATGTCGCCTTTTCATTCCATGCTTGACAAATTGCTAGAAATACCATTAAATCATGAAAACTACAAAAAAGAACTCATGACAATAAAACTGATTGCTAGAAACAATGGATATAGTAAAAAAAAAAATCTATTGAAATGACCTTTTCTTCCAAACGACAAGTTTGGATCATGATCCAATAAAATGGAGAACATACTTTGGCGAAATATCAAGCAGTTTAAATAAATGCTTTTGAAAAAAAAAAAACATAAAGCCAGCCTTCTTTAACAATGGAACTTTAAAAAAAAACATTCTAATCAACAATAAATTGAAACCTAAAATTAATAAAATTTACAAATGCGGGGTTTATAAGGCAAATTGTGTGGATTTTGATGCCATTTACATTGGGCAAACCAAAACATCCATAAGAACTAGACTTAAAGAGCATATTAATAGGGCAAAGGCTCCAAACTCATATTCAGGTTTTGCTAAACACCCTAGCTTAACCAGACATAAGTCTAATCCTGCCGACATTAAATTATTTCATAATTTGTCAGAAAAGGGATTACTAGTTAGATATGAAACTTTCTAGATTAAAAAAGTTAAAGATGATGGCTACCAGTTAGATTTTAAAAACAACAGTCCATGCGCATGCGTTAGCTACTCATGAGAGTATAATTAGCAGCTAAATTAATCAGTGCTTCAGTACGACAAGAGTCCTGATGATGTCCTTATAAGACGAAACGCGTTGGCGGTTACATTAATATGTAAAATTAAAATATATATGTACGTTGTGGAAATAACAAGAAGTGATTTTCTTATCTTTTATAAGATGGCAATTAACATTAATATTTTGAATAAATTAACTTGCACATGACTTGGATTTCTGAAATGGTGTAAGAAATATTTCAGCAATCGTACCAAATCTAGCATTCCTCTATGAGTACTATATCAGACCTAGAATGAAATGCAATTCCGACATCTGGACCGGGGCTGATCGGACAGCTTTAGCTTCATTAGATATTGTCAAAAAAAAAACAAAACAGCATTAAAGCTCACTGGCGGCTTAGCAATAACTTATCATATCGACTCAGTCGACCACTGCCAAAATGTTAAATGCCTTACGATTCATTATCGCTACATGCGCGGTCAATATTCCCGTATCCCTTGTAGATTAATTCCTCAACGAAATACACACACTGCAAGTCGCGCACATTCTTTTACACTGCAAAATAAATTCGGCCGTACAGTAAAATTTCGCAATGCACTTTTATTCCGAACTTTGCGAATGTGGAACAGTCTACCATCTTTTGTCTTACTTCCGGCTAACTATCTGTGAAATTTCAAGAGTCAGCATCTTCGTCACTCTACTCATATCCCCTAATTCTTTCCCTATCTCTTTTCTATCAAGCATATCCCCTGAGCTAGGCTTAAAAATATAAAAACAAAAATAGTTAGTCGACTTTCCGAAAGCTGCAACATGTATATTCGAACCTCATCAAGGATGTTACACAAGAGCAAAGAAATTAAAGTCTAAAACATAATTTTTACATATTTTCACATCCATGCATATTTTAAATTTACAACCGTTAATTTTGTACAATATTATTTCGTATCACATTTATTTTGAAAACCAACCCTAGCAAGTCTAGTACAATACATGAGATCGGAAGTTAAAATTCTCAAGGTAACAATCACAAAATAAACTATGACATAAACCGAAAATCGGAAGAGGTTACAAGTCATATACATTTTTCAAAATTCCGTATTCACCTACCTAATACTATCAACTTTAGTCTTATTACAAAAACAAATTCATTAAAACCCAAATTTCAATTGAATTAATTAAAAAAACTAAAAAAAAACAAAAACAATTATCTTACCTCTTTCTTAGCATCCAATGAAATCTCACAGCCACTTCCACCTTGGAGAAACCGCTGAATCGGTCGAAACATTTTACTATTGTTTTGATTTTCCACATTTTCTACTGACTGTTGCCTATCCAAAGGATTTTGGAAATGCATGTTAACATTGAATTTTCCCCGTCCAGTTTTTCGTCTGTGATAAATATACCCCACAAGACCCATCAAGATAATAATCATGATGAAAAGGCAAACTCCCAATGTAACACCATTCGAACTATCTTCTGGATTTGATTCTGTAGTTTGTCCACTTATCAATTTCACTGTAGCCGGTGGTGGAGTTGTGGTGCAACTTGCACCTTCTTGAACATACTCCCCTTCATGACAAATACATTTAGGCCCAAGCTCAGCTTGCAAACACATCAATGTACAATTATTCCCTTTGCATACGTTATCACTTTTCTTCTGCCTTGACTTAGCCACAACGACAATATCTTCCGAATTGTACACATTCAAATTGAAAGCTTGACAACTGAAATCTCCATATAGATGGCATCTTACAGCCTCTGCAGATCCCGTGTTCACTATGAATGCAGTATTTTCAAAAATACTCAGACCAGATGGATTTATTATGGCATTTTCTTTTTTTATTATAACTTTCGTAGCTCCGCCTTTATAATTAATCATTTGTAGTGTTTTGGCATGCTGATCAATGAAGTACAACTCTTTCTTGTAGATATCACACTCAATGGCTGTAACAAAGCCTGACATCGATACAAGAACTTCCTTTTTAGTACCATCCAGTCCACTTTTATAAATTAAACTCTTTGTATCTCCAAAAGTATGAAAATGGACTACCGCATAGAAAATATACTTGTTAACGGCATCTACAGCCAATGTCTTGACAACATCACGAGCACTAAACTTAATAACAGCTATACAAACAGATTTATCGAAATCACAGGCCTTGATCGAATAGCGACCCGAGTAATCAATCACATAGACATTGTTCGTCACCCAATCGACAGCAATTTTACTCTTCACCCCCACATCAGCAATACTGCGGCTAGTACCATTATTTAAGTCATACTCAAAAATTTCCTCTGTATCCTGAACAGAATGATATGCCTTCTTTTTGTGAACATTTACGTCCAGCCCAGAAATGCGTGTATCCGTCAATGACCATAGGACTTTTAAGGACATTGGATTTTCACTCAGTTTCCTCACTTGATTGGATGAGGTGAACAGAAGGTAATGTTCCCCATCAATAGATTTACAGCTAGTTTTTTCTGGTCGCAACATAAATCCTCCATAGCAACCGCAACGGTATGAGCCATAGTCATTCTCGCATATTTGTGCACAGGGCTTGCCTTCCGCACATTCGTCGATGTCCGAACAGCTCGTTTTATCACCATTTAGCCGATAGCCTTCGTTGCAACTGCAAATTGCACCAAATGGCGATGGAGTACACTTTTGTTGGCAGGCATGATTTACGCAAGCTGTTTTACATGTAGGCCCTTCATCTTCGCCCCCTTCACAATCCTCACTACCATCACAAGTTCTCAATTGGTCAATGCACGTGCCATCCTTGCAGTGGAACATACCATCACGACAAAGTGTTGCAAAATGATGATGTAAACTAGAATTGTGGTTTTGGCAATCAACTTCATCACTTCCATCGGTACAATCCTTTTGGTTATCGCAACGGAATTCCTTCCGTATACATTCCTTGTTACTCTTGCACTGAAATTCATGAATGCTGCAGCCTGTACAACCGAATTCATCCTCACCCCTGGGACATTCAGCAGTACCATTACATTTCACACGAATGTCAAGGCACATTGTAGGATCCGAAGGACATTGGAATTTTCTTGGATCACCAAAACTGTCCACTTCATCATCGCAAACAATTTGTCGCACTTTAGCGTCACAATTCATTTCATCGTAATTATCACCACAGTCGTCATGACCATCGCATACTAATTTCTTGTCGATACATTGACCAAGTTTACATTTGATGGATCCTTCAGGACATTCGTGGGTAGCTGGAATAAAAACAAAAACAAAATTATGGCAATGAAGGCAATTTTCGTGTGTATATGGACCTTACCGCATTTATCATGCTCATCAGTTCCATCAGAGCAATCCATATGTCCGTCACATTCCCATTCCTTCGGAATACATGGTCCGACAATACATTTGAACATGTCTTTGCCGCATATTTCAGATTTGTGCTCTTCCAAGTTGTCACAGGTTTTCTCATCGGATCCATCACCGCAATCATCGAAATTATCACAAACCGCTGTCAAGTCTATGCACCGCCCATTATCGCATAAATGCTGATATGTGTGGCATTTTTTGTCGTGATCTAAAATTAATCGAAAATATTAATTAAGTTGTTTTACCGTTATTAAATGTTACTCAAATATTAGACTAATTACCTCCAAGGACGAATCACATAATAAATAGATAATTAAGGTGTGTAGAGAGAAGTATAGCAAAGGTGTTGCTCTTTGGATAAAATTTAGACGGGACAAATGGAGACACCTTGAACTATGCGTTGAAAAAACTGGGGAAGAGTAACAACACGAAATCAGGAACATAAAATACGCTGCCAACTATAACATTACTCGCACGTTTTTTAGGTCTGGAATACTTGATAGACCAGAGAACGAGGAAGTCTCCTCAGACCAATAAAGAATTATCAGGCAACTAGAATGTGTGCGCTGGATAAACCTAATATTTCCTACATGAACTGGAGTCTGATGGCGCCTTACTTTCCAACGACCACCTAAACAAAAGTCCGCAGTTTGTAGGCTCTTTACCATCATATATGTATGTACTTACGGCAACTGATCTACTGCCGCCAATGTGAAATGAGTGATTACAACGTGGTCATGTTTTAAAACTTTGGACCCAGATGAACTCTATCCGGTCTTCCATTCCTTCTTGGCCTCTTCAGGGCCTAACATATGTAGCACAGGAATGAGTTCCTGGTCATCTCGTAAGAATGTAGTTGGTTGCACAGTTGTATAATGGATCAGTCAAATGCTAAGAAGATGCATTCCAGCCGTGTGGTGTTGGAAAGTGACCATTCAACATTTATCCAAAGTGAGTCATTGTAGAGATGGGCTCATCGCAAGGTACTATACTATTCCCTCTAATCTTTATATCACTAGTCCAATATGGTTGCTGCTTGTGCATTCAAGTCGGATAACTTTCAAGCTTCGTAGTAGTTATGTATCCGAGAATCAGGTTCGGTGAAGTCGGTATGGAGAATTTGGCAAAGACAAAGTTAACACTTTTCACAAGTAGACAAAACCTTGATCACTGTGTCCTTGCAATGATCTTATACTTTGAAGCTATCTTTCCATGGAGAACATCTAAAATGGAAGATAGTTATAGAAGAAGGGTATGGAAATTACTTCATCTAGTATAAGATCACCTTCGACTACAAATGGGCACTCGATATACACGTGCACGTAGGAAAGGTCTTTTCTTTTCTTTGCTTAAATCTTCTTGCGTACAAGTTGGAATTCCGAGCTAAAATAATGTTTTACTTAGCCTACCACCTTGTAATCTGGTTATTGTTATAAACATGGAGGACATATGTGATGATAATTAGTTGAATGAAGTAATGTAGTCGTCGAGATCTGTTGAAGATTTGCGCATTGACGTTTAGGGTACAAAAATAAAATTCCCTGTCCTTTATGCCCTTCCATGCTGCAGTAGTGGAGCTGCAATTCATCCGCCAATTCATAGTGAATATTTTCCACAATGATATAACTAAGCGGCATCCATATGGACTCCCCCACTCACTTCATAGATAACGGCGATGACGATGCTGGGATTGTGATTCTTTACATGATCTCTCCACAAGTGGAAATCTACACATTCAAAGTGAGATTATTGAAAAACAACAAGCTCATGACCGAACTATGTGCAGTACGGCAGGATTCAAGATATGGGGAAAATCACTGTACTTTACAGAACGTGCCGAAACAGAGATATTAACTGATGCCAAGAGAACAGAGGACTTTATCAAGCATTGCAACCATTCGAGAACAAAAACAGTCTACGAGTTGTTGCACTTCACCTCAAATTCAAGAATTTCCACGGAAATGAAAATAATTCTATACCGATATGGAGGCAGAAAAAGGAGATTGGTACCAAGGAAGATTACGTTGCGTAAGCCCAGAGGATGAGACACTATGAATAAGGTTGGGATGAGAATGAATCAATCAGGTCCATGCTGTTGCAGAAAAATTCCCAACCGACAACAAGAATTTTGTAGTTCATCGCATTTCATAAGTACATGGCCCCAGTTACACATAGATAATGGGTGTTCAACATGGCGGAAAGTAAACCTTGTCAATTTATGTACTTTTTAGGGAAGCTTCAGAACCATATAATGAAATTCAAAGCTGTCGTAATCAGTAAAGTCATATGAAATGCATCCAGAATAGAATCATTGCGATATTATGAAAGAAAACAAGTATTCCATCTCATAGAGTGAGGCTCGGAGATTTGTCACATACCACTGCTATGTGACAGACCAAATCAAGTATAAATTGAGCTAGTAAATGGCTTAGACTGAAGTCCTATTACGCTTTTATAATAGAGTGGGATTAGTTTTACTCATTGAGGGCTCAGAGTAGAACAAATTCAAGTGCTATTAAAATCTTGGGCGGTATATAAGGAGAAACGAACCTCTTGCGTAAGTGGTTTCTGAGCAACGAACTTAAAAGAATCGACAAAGAGTGGTCGTTTTGACCATGACACGACTCAATTCTTTTGCTACTAGAAATTTCAACATTAAATCAAATGAAATCGGTAATCTTGCTCTCGACAATATCAGGATGAATCCTAAAGACGGAAATGCAGTGAGGAAGTCTGGCTGGGTCTGAAATCCACGTGATTTGAAGAGTTAGAGGTCACAAGGGTTGCATTCCTCTTGACTGTACTTAAAAAGACTGTAATGTTACTTGAACATAATAGGCAGCGGTAGATAAAGGGCGCTCCGTTAATTAAGCAATGTGTCAGCCATGGTTCATATCTCCTCTTTTAATTTTTTTTTTTTTAATATTACTTATAGAGACATGGTTTATACTGCATTAAACTGTGTAGATCAGAATAAGTTAAAACAGTAGGATTAGAAGAGTACTAACGGATGAGTCTTAGATCTAAACGAGTCTAGATTTCATCTGTAATATGCAACAGCATCATCATTATACTTCCAAAATGTTTTCAGATACATTTTCATAATAACCGGCCAATTGCGAGTCGAACTCGTGCACGAAGGTCTCCGTACAATCGTACAAAATTTAACACTATGTAGTTTTTATTTATTTTTCAAATGAGAGTAGGCGCCATGTGATAAAATGCTGCCATTTGAAAATCATTTAAACAAAAAATGCCAACTTATGATAATAATAATGAATGAGAATAAAACGAGGAAAAAAATCCCGAAAAAAATCACGTTTCTTGTATGGGGGCCCCCTTTAATTTTTAATTTCATTTTATTTTTATTATTTTTCGTTATATCACCAATAGAAATACACAGTCTGTGAAAATTTCAACTGTCTACCTATTACGGTTCATGAGATACAACCTGGTGACGGACGTAAGGACAGCGAAGTCTTAGTAATAGGGTTCCCGTTGTTACCCTTTGGGTACGGAACCCTAAAAATTGTTTTTAATTAAAATCTAAATCATGTCAAAGTGCTACATTTGAGTACGACAAATAATTATTGTCAATTATTGATTGAAGAAAGAATTAAAGATTTTGAAATTTTCACTTTTTAACTTAATGGAATCAATTATCATTAGAAATTATTTTAATTCAGCATTAGAAAAAAGATTCTCCATTGAAAACAACATAAAATAAATCTTCTAGGTCTGCTCCATTTGACCGGCCTAGAACTGAAATAAGCATTCACGCTTTCTTTATCTTGGCATTAAAATTACGTGCTCGGTTGGAAAACATGGCCTTATTTAGTTATCTGAAATAGTCAGACCGATCTAATGACACTAAATAAGTTTAGGAGCCTCTTTAATTTATTGTGGTAGAGCAAGAACGTATTAGATAGGCTCTGTGTTTACAAAACTTCACCCCTGCAATAGGTACTTGAGCATTAAGGAATTTTATACATAAGTCTTGTCTTAGATCTAAATCTATCGTAGGCATCTCCACTTCAGCCGACGAGCCTCAAATCAATCATTCAAAAATGAGTTCATTTATAATCCGGAAAGTATTTTCTGTCAAGAATAATGAGATAACTGAACAGTTCCTTTGAGCATATCTTCATCATACCTCAGGATAATTTTCTTAGTATGGTTCATTAGGAGGACAGGAAAGTTCCAGTGAATACATGAAACGGTACTGTGCATTAGTTGACAGTTGTGGCCCATGATACTTTCAAAAGCATCCATTGATGTTATGGACTGCTCTAAATAAAATATGGGTAAATACGACAAATTATTAGTCCTTTGAATGTATGTCGATAGTGAACTGACACAGTTGCAAGCTATGCTCCTGCAATTTTGAATTCATAAGCGTGTCAGACGTCTATGGATGTTTTTCGACATAAAAATATAGGAAATCTGAAGCGAAAGTTCTTCAACAGACACAAGGGATTGATGTATAGGTTAACGACTGTTTGAAGAAGAATAAATGCGGAACATTATACCTAAAAGCATTTTTATAGAGTTAAATTACAAAAAACAAGAAATCAGTTATAACAGCACTGGAAAAGATATAACACCCACAACCACAATACCAAACCAAATAAACAATATTTTAAAAAAAATTACCAAAAAATTCGCAATGCTCCTCATCCGACTTATCAGCACAGTGAAATACGCGATCACATCTGGCATCATTTGGTATACAATCTGTTCCATCGTGACAAGCGAACTGATCAAAACTGCAGACTTTCATAGTTTTTTCGGTACCATCGCATCCTTTTTCATCTGATCCATCTGCGCAGTCTTTCCGCCCATTACAACGACGCGAAGATGTCAAACACTCTCCAGAACCACATCTAAACTCACAATCCAAAGCGTCAATACATGTCATATTGGATTTATCTCTGAAAACCATTCCAGCCGGACAGAGACAAGCTGAAGCAAACTTTCCCAGTGAGACACAAATGTGCGAACAACCACCATTGACATATTGGCATTTATGAGATACTGCATGCAAAGGTGTAGACGCTACAATCGGCATTTCATCAGGTAAACCAACATACATTGGCAGCTCTATATCAAATTTCTTTATGGATCCCATATTAGATTTATGAGTGTAATGTAAAGTCTTGCTCCCATACGATGACCAAACCAAATCTTCATCTACTATTGCCATTGTAACTGGTCTATTCAAGCGAGTTCTGAACAAATGACGAAATGATCCTTCGTAATTGGAAAATTCAATTTTTCCTCCCTCTGTATCCAACCAAAATACCGTCTGGGAGTCTTGATCCACTAGCATTTGCATACCATTAGAGCCGAGACTTTCTTCAACTACATGATGATGTGATCCACGTCCGTGCAATGGTTGAACGTCAATGTGAGTACGCAATGATGAACGTAGTGTTACAAACATTTTTCTGAAAACAAATAAACATTATTTAAAATGTGTGTTTTGTATGTTTACTTCTTATTCATAAAAATGTTCTTTCGTAAATAGCTCAAGCTTTAGACAGTAAACAGGTTTTTCGAAAATCCTATAAAAGCTCTGAATACAACAAACATATCCCCAACTAGGATATCAACTTACACCCTGGATGTAGATTCAGTACACCTAACCCGACTCTGAAAAATCCATCATCAAGCAACTACAACCTCTACTTTTACGTATTAACATTGCAATAAATCAAAAAGCGTCTCTATTCTCTAACAAAATAACAAAGCACCAGGCTGATATCATCAGAATGGTTGAAGAATAGGAAAAAACCAATACAAACAAAACTAATTGCATACCAGAAGAATCAAAGATGCACCACATCACTATCCTTTCATTAGTACTTGGCGGGTCATATATATTCAAATAAATTAGCAGAAGAGCTTAGCAATGTAGCATAGTGAGGTAAATGACGTACTTCATCTGTATCTTAATAACTATACTCCTATTAAACTATTACCCACGCAATATATTATAACGTTTTAGTAAAAGTCATAGCTAATAGAATATTCAACTAATTGGTTATTTTCGTGGAGTTCTTAAAAAGTTATTAATTCTACGCTACAACCACTTATATTTCAAGTACATATTATTATTAAACATTGTTTGTGATTAACGCTCCGTAACTAATTTCGAGCAACATAAAAGTTTTGAGCTGCAACTAATTGGTTGTATTTAACTAAAAAGTGTAAAAAAAATGATAACAAAAAGGTTATTGCAACGAAATAGGACGAAAAACTGATGGAAATTGTCTATTTATCGTGACATTTTCGGTATTTTTTTTTTCCCTGCAACTACTTGGTTATGTTTAACTAAAAAGTTAAAAAAAACAGAAATTACAGACACATACAGAAACTAAAAAAAATGAGTTTTGTTAATAATACAATCAAAAATAATTCAAACGAAAATGGAGATACCCATTAAATCAAAAAGGCATTGTTTTACAGAAAATATACATTACTAAAATTTTCTAGCTAATTTTCACATAATTACAATGAACTTGCGTCGGTTTTCGCAATATAAATTTTGGGATTGTAATTAAAAAGAAAAATGTCGATAAATTTCAAATTTGTTACTTTTTGGTTAGTGATAACAATGCTCTAACTTCTCGGTAAGTAAATAGCTAAAGTTGGTTTTCTACACGCTAAGTGCATATACTTGAATGTACCAAACCAGCTCTGCTGAATTTTTGTACTATGATCGTAAATAAATAAATAACGCTTTTTGAGTGTGTAAAATCTAAATAACCAAATCGTTACAAACAATTCTTAGAATTGCGAAATTAAACAAAACCTACCTCTTGGTAACTAATTAGTTTACTATACGGGTGTCCCGTACGTACCGGATTTCCTTTATACCACGGATTCCTCACTCAATTTCGAGAAATAAATTGTATGGGAGGAGAGCCGGAAAATGCACGGTGTGGGCGGTAGGGGGTTTTGTGTTTTTGGGTACTTTTTATCCTAATACCATGTAACTTTCTTGTTATACACCGTATGAAGGTGATTTGCATCTCAGGTGATAGTAAACTCTCTATCGTTTCCAACAAATGCCCAACCACCTCTCTACTCCCTTTCCGTCGGCAGTTATAGGATGTCAAAGTCAAAAAATTCCTAATTTTTTCAATTTTTTTTCAAATTTTAACGATTTTCCCGCCAAAACTCATAATAACTATATAGTTTTATGACAATATTTAAAGACCCCGGAATGTTACCTTTAATTTGACTTTGCACATGTACCTACCTATTATTATTAGCAAAATTAATGAAATTATGCACCATAAAAACGGGAATATCTCAAAAACGGTAGCATTTAGGTAGGTACATGCGCAAAGTCAAATTAAAGGTAACATTCCGGGGTCTTTAAATCTTGTCATAATAATAATAAATCTTCAAGGCTTTAAAACCATGCATACATGTTTATTTGATTCTCTTAAAAACTGCTATGAAACCGAGAAAGACAGAGAAAAAAACCCGTCTGTTTTCTGTTAAGTGTAAACTTCCATCGTCCTTTGAGGTCGGTAATATTCGTAATGCAGATTTTCAACAAACTGCATAGAAAATATTTTTTTTGTAGAAATAATACAAGCATGGTCCTCGAAAGAGATGAAAAATATTGAAAAGATCTCTTCCATATTTATTGAGCGGCATTGCGGTATATTGATTTTGATGGAATGCTTTTTACTAGTGTAATGATCACCGCCAAACAAATCCCATCTGGCACGATCATTATGGGACCCTTCGATATTCTCAAGGTTAAGAAACCTTCTTGACGACTCGGCGATAAACCGACAGTGTAGGTAGCTACAGCTAAGTAAAGGAAAAGTAAAATATCATTTACGATAGGATAATTAGAAAGGTTAAATTCTCGGAATATCTGAGAATATTGAACCAGGTGTAATAAATGCCGGCTTCAGGATTATCATAGTGGTAGGCAGTAGCATTTTAGGATTTATCTGAATTTAATTATTTTTAGGATCTTTGAGTGAAGATAGAAGGAGTACAGTCTGAATATTGAGTTCAAGTTAGTTAGGCGGTAAATCGTATTCGGGCGGGTCGTCAAGTTGTGTTCATTAAAAGCAAAGATTGAATTCTCTTACACTAGTAATAAAAAACAATAGTGAAAGCGAAAGCCTCTATACAACAATTGAAATGATGGTTCAACAGCTTCGATGGACATTCGGAAGATTATGATTATCAAGAATGCATACTTATGTCGCTACTATTAGTAGTACTTAGCCTTGAACGATGTTTTCAAATAAATGATGGACTGAAAAACTATGTATGTACGAGCCCATCGGCATCATGATTATAGCATAATGTTAAAAAATCTATCTCGCAGCAGTAAATAATCCAGCTTGTTTGCGACTTCATCCAACAAAAACTATGTGCATAAACTCAAACTATGTTATTTTCACTCACATGGTCAATCATAGAGTGGAGAAAATGAAAGTTTTAGTTATCTCGTTTGGACAATTACTGAATCTACTAGTAGGCAAGGCGATAACAATTTCTGTATTGACAAATTATGAACTTCTACGCTGCATATAGAATTCAGATCTTAATTAAAGCTAAGTAGCAACTTTTCAACTTAAATACGAAAATGGTACTGCTGTATGGTTACAAGAACTGAAAGGTCACCCGCAATTCATAATTGCACAACTTTTGTAATGCAATGGTGAAAACAAAATGTTTCCTTGTTCTCACGAATTATTTTATTTTAATTTTATGCGTCGATATCCAATCAATTATGCCGTATCTTTGCATATAGAATGACAGAATTTAGTGTACCCCATGATATCATCTAGACTCTGGATTCTAGAGTATAAAAATCTCTCAATAGAAGATGAAAATATCAGACTAGAAGTTAAAGAAACTTGCATTCAAGTTAGTTTTTTTTTTTTTATATGCAAGCGGTCGTGCGAGAAGATAATACCAGTGAGTTCATCATTCCTACAACAAAGACTTTAAACGGTCAATAAATTTCACTTTGCATAAAAACCTTCTTAAATTAAGGCTGCCAACTAGTAACACAAAATTCCTAATGTATTATTGGACTCAATGTAACTTATGAGAATGAATTCTAAACTTAACTTTTGCTGACCAGAGAACCCTGCGCTTTTTTAACTGAAAAATTTGAAAACGTATTGATATTTGGCGCATTACTTACAATCCTTAATAAACATAAACGTAAAATCCAATCTGAGTTGAATAAGCTAAGAGAATGAAATATAAGGTTTTCAATCACAAGGACTGCTAGAAAGACAACTAGAAAAAAAACTGTTCTAAGGAGGTTATAGTCTTAGCAATGAAGATGTTAAAAGAAGGAAAAAATAAAAGGGCGGTAACGGATATATAAAAAATGCCAGAATCCGCACTTAGGAAGAGATTGAAAAGAGATGATATTGCTATATCTCTAGGTAGTTTTCAATCTACGTTTACAGCAGTTGTAGAACAGGAATTAATCAGCTATATAAAAACAATGGACAATATGTTTTATGGTATCTCTTAGAAAAAACTGCGACCGCTTGTGTTTGAGTATGCTGAAAGAAACAAAATAAAAAACCAATTTAACAAACAAACAAAAATGGCAGGTAAGCATTGGGTAAGAGGCTTTTTACGTCGCCATCCAGAGATTTCAACCGACCTCTACCAGTATTACAAGAGCCATCGGCTTTAAAAAACTACAAGTAAATAGGTTTTATGAACAGCTCTTATAGCTTTTTCAAAAATATAATTTTGAACCATGTGAGATGTACAAGATGGATGAATCTGGATTTACTACTGTTCCCAATAAGGCTTCAAAGGTCTTAAGTTTAAATGGGAAGAAATGTGTAAATAAAATTAGTAGCGCCAAAAGATGAACCAATGTGATTGTGGTATGCGCCATGAGTCCCTCAGGCCACTACATTCCCGTCCCGTCCCCCCCGTCGCGGAATCTGATCGGATGAATTCTGAGCTATTTATAGATTAGCTTGATCATTTTAAATATTATGCGAATCCTTCATCAGTACGATCGTTGCGTTGCTGCTTATTCTTGACAACTATTTGTCTCATTCTAGTCTTGAAGCTGTTTTTGTCGGAAAAATTGCATTCATGTTCTTACATTACCACCTCATAGCACATATAAAATGTAACCTCTTGACCTATGCTTCTTTGGACTACTTAAAATATACAAGGTGTTTCCGTCTAACTGATCCATAGAGGAGGAGGTAATAGTACATACCTAAGACGAACAAAAAACTGTATAACATGGGGGGGGAGCAGTCCACAAAAGCCCTTGGGAGTTATAGGGTGATTAAGAAAAAAAGCTAATTTTTCACAAAATACCCTGTATCTTGAAAAGTACAGGGCACATGGTCATAGTTAAGAGCAAATTGTATGCAGAATTTCATGGCCTTTCCAACGACTGCTCAACCAGCTACGTGCCCCACTCCTCTTAGGAATTATTGGGGTCTAAATTAAAAATTTCGAATTTTTTTACCTTTTTTGAGTTTACAGCTGATTTTTTTTTTTTTACTTTTTTGATCGGATTGATATAGATGACGGGTTTGTAGGTATTTTTTCAGGAAAACACCGATCGTTTTTGTTTTGAAGATAAATTTTTTATTTCATTTGCTCGACGTTTCGGGACCAGGTGCAGCCCTTCTTCAGGAGCTCTTTTTGTTTGCGCGTATAAATGATTTTCTTAAAAGTAGTAATAATAAATAACAATTACACAGAATAGAAGAACTGATTACATTAAAATAAAAATAAAATACATTGTTAATAAATTAAAATAGACTTCAAACAAAAAACAATTTACATGCTACGAGGACAATATGAAAATCATTTATACGCGCACTTTAACCCGAAACGTCGAGCAAATGAAATAAAAAATTTATCTTCAAAACAAAAACCATCGGTGTTTTCCTGAAAAAATACCTAAGAATTCGTTACCTTTTTTTGTACTTTGATCTCTTTTTTTTTTGGTTTTTTTTTGCAAAAAGGTCATTAACATAAGTTTTTTTTTTTACAAAAACGTAGACCCTTCTCTTCAATTTGACTTTTCGCACTCTATGTCCTAACTGTAGCCGGTAAACAGTTATTAGCTCATAACCTATTCAGGTCATACCGAAATTAGACGAGAGGTCAAAGTACAAAAAAAAAGGAAAGAAAGTTCGAAATTTTTTTTAGACCCATATAACTCCTGAGAGAGAAGGGTGGGGGGCTGGTTGAGCAGTCGTTGGAAAGGCCATGAAGTGCTGCATATACAATGCGTTCTTACCAGTGAACGTACGCCATGTACTTTTTAAGATACAAGTTGTTTTATGAAAGCTAGCTTTTTATATTAATCACCCTGTAACTCCCAAATGGTTGAAATGGACCCTCTCCCCCCTGTCATACAATTTTCTGTGCGTCTAGGTGAATACTGTCACCTCCTGGTCTATGGACCACCTAGACGGAAACACCCTGTATTATGCAAGCGAATGTGAACCGTGGATGACAAACCATCCTGGCAGACCTATAACGGCTTATGAGGTAGCTTCCATATTAAATCCTGCTTATGCTAAGACTGTTGCAGTTTCAAATGCTATTGAAGTTTTCAAAATTGCAGGCATATATCCATTCAATAAGGACACTTTTACTGAAGCAGATTTTTTGGCAAGTGAAGTGATCGAAAGGCCACTGCAGTAAGGCAATTCTGTTGTAGAAACGTGTTACACTAATATTTTTAGTGACGATCCACAACTATATACACAGTCAACTTATGAAACCGGAAATTGTTCTACTGGTAATGAAAACACCTCTACATCTTTCGCAGTCATTTCACCTCTTCCAGAATCGGTAATTATGCGTGTTTCCACAAGGCGGAAAAGGTATGAGATTATTACTAGTACGTCGTATGAATTAAAAAGAATTAGAAATGCTGCAATAACCAAAGAAAACCAAAGCAAATATCAAAGAAAGCTCCGAAAATACCAACGACTCAGCTACGAAAGAAGAACTAAATTTTCAATGTCCGGACTTCAAGCAGCATTACAAGGAGCCGATCACAGAGGATTCGATCCAATGTAGATCAAGCACTGAATGGTGGCACGACAAAGAGATAGGACCATGGTAGAAGGAATATAAGGTATCCTGGTATCTGAACGTCTTTTCGCCATATTAGCTTTCAATAAGCTTTTTATGACCTCAAAACGAGCCACTTTTCTTGTCGATGGCATTAGGTTAAAACGTGCACAGTGAATGAATGCATAAAAGGCATTTTAATAACAAATTAATCAGATTTGCATACATATTTAAGGGAGTGTTTTAAAGACTATATCCTTACATACAAGTCGACTAAATCAAAATATCATATATAATTTCTTTAGTTCCATAAGATCTAAAGGTGGTTTGAATGACCACCCTCTACTACAGACTTTAAGTATACAGAGATTAAGATCATACTTATTAATTATCGGACGCAATGAAAATATTCTGTGTTCAGTGGATATCCTTGAAGTTGATTCTGAAAACCCTACTTCAGATTGATTTTCACAAAATAAAGATTTTGTTTTAAGAGTAGGTAGTCATTAAAAACTGCAGATTAGAACAGGGCAATATATGTACTTGCAGAGATCGGATCTTGAAATTGGAGAAATAGATTATTTTAAAAATTGGTTTGAAGTACGTTACCGGATACGTTATGAAAAAGATTTATCCAAAAGAAGAAATACAGCAGATCCAAAATAAATATTCTTGAAAGAATTCATTTATACCTCTATAGGTTTTTTGAAGAAGAACATTAAATTAGCAGAACAAATAGAGACTTAAGAAGGAAGGCTAAATTACTTTCTTATTAAGCATTTAAATAGAAAGAAGAATAAAATAATCATTTGAACAGAAAATGGTAAAAGTGGCTCATTATGACGCCACAGAAAGCTTTAAAGAGCTTTCATTTCATACCAGCATACCGTATATTCTTTATATCATGGATAGGACACTATTTGTGTGATTTATGTCAACAAAAGTACCATGCACACTCTTGATTATTTGCGCGTACTCTTGGTGACTGAATATGACAAAAGTGCGCAAAAATATTATGTTAACTTTTTTAATTTTATTTGAAGAAGGCTATAGTTACGTTTTTTTTTCTTTATTTTCCTTTGAAGTTTAATAAATTAAGTTCTGATAAAAGATGTTTTAAAAGTATTGAGTCGTTTTATTTTCAAATTATACATGTTTCTTGATATGAAAACAAAACCACCAAATATCAGACATAGTAGTCGATCAAAAGCAAAATTATGTACCTTAGCCAAAAATAGATAAGAGATTTTCGGAGGTTTGGACATTGGATATTGGGAGCGAGTAGCCATAGAAAGAGCGAAATGAAAGGCTTAGACATGGTGGACATTAAAATCCATATTGGACTGTACCATTAATTGACGATGAAGAAAAAGTTGAATCCATATAAAATAAGTATTGAATCGGCAACAAACTGGAATAAAATTGAGGTAACTTATAACAGAATGCCTTGATAAAAAAAAAAATTATTCGCCAATCCTTATGGACTAACTTATGCCTGACTGTTTTGAAGAGCCGAGTGTGGACTTAGTAGTATGCCTAATCTTTTCGAAAGCTTCGAGTCCAAAAGTGTGAACAAGTAACATATGACAGAACTATTTAGATGGAAGATAGTCGCAAAGGAGGATAAAATACAAGCCGGCTATAATGCCGAGTGCTCAGAAAGAATAATAGATGAATCGACAGTAGATCCAAGAAAATTTTCAAAGTGAAACTTCGTCAGTTCAACCTCTGAGATCATTCTTCAGACGATAACTTTCATTATATTTGCAGAATATGGATTTATGCTGAAGGCATATACCAAATTTCGACAAGACTAAACACATACAATAAATACCGCCAAAACGAGTCGAATTTACAAAAAAAAAAAACATTTTTAACAGTGCTCACACCGGTAAACTTAAATGATAATAATGCAAATTAAATAACTCACCCTTCTTCTGGAATAATCGCAAGCGCAACTGGTGCATCAGCCCCGGAAAAATGATGAACGATTGTCCTTTCCATATTGTTTAGAGACAAAACTTCGACAGTATGACGCTGGGAATCAGTCCAGTAAAGATTATTGGCCAAATAATCTACATTTTGAAAATCATTACCTTGATTACACAATATTACGAGAGATATTTCAATCAACTTACCAAAAGCCAAAGCTGTTACATTGCCCACGTTTTCGTGAAGCAATTTGTTAATTGTCTTCTTTACCGCGTGGACCTCATAAATCACCTTCTGCACATTATCAGCTATGAACACAGTTCCATTTAGAGAGTTGAAAGCAATTTTATGTATGTACATCGGAAGTGGAATGCCTTCGGCCATCTTATGTCTACCGAATGTTGCATGTTCCAAATGAACTAAATAGTTTGCAATTCCAATGTATAATCGCTGCCTTTTCTGAACTTTTTTGCAGGTATTGTGATCCACTCCGAGAACCATTCCTTCAGGGCAAGCACAGGAAAAAGAATTATTTTCAGCCAAAAGACATAAATGTGAACATCTATGACTACTACATGAATGATTAGTTTTCGGATGCTGAGCGGAATGATAAATGGTGATGTCATATATAGTTCGATCCTTAGTCAGTATCTCATGATGTTTTCCACTAAATTTATGACAGGAGTGAATACTTTTCGTCCCCCAATCTGACCAATAAATTTTGTCTTCAAAAACTGCAATTCCATATGGATGTTTTAGTATATCCTTAAGAACTACACGCCTATCTGAGCCATCCATTCGAGCACTTTCAATATTTCCTATTTTAGCATCCACCCAATATATCCTTCCATTAGGTATATCAAGAGATATACCATTCGGCCAATGTATATCAGAGGTAATCAGTGCAACTTCATTTGATCCATCCATTGATGCCATACCTATCATCGGATTTTTACCCCAATCTGTCCAAAACATAACTCCTTTAGGAGGGTTCAAGGCAATACCTCTAGGCTGATCGACATCCTTCACAACTAAGATAGCGCAAAAATATCCATGATTAGAACATACAGCGATATGCTTCATTGTGTTATCTGTGAAGTAAATATTATTTGTAAGCCAATCGATAGCCAAATCCTCAGGAGACTCAAGTCCAGACGTTAAAAGTATTTCCTGATGGCTACCATCTTCACGTGCCGTTACAATACTTTCAGATTGATGCTTAATATCTGTCCAGTAGATGTTTGTTCCATCAAAATCGATGCCTATCACCTGAGAAAGATTCTCAGCTACGTGATATACATGCCTAGATTTTAGGTACATGCCAACAACAGTTTTTTGAGTTGTATACAATAAAAGTGGCTCTCCTCCGCGAACGACACATGTTTTTCTATCTTTTTCTAATTTGAATTTATTTTCACAGGTGCACTCATAAGATCCGTTCTTATTTTGGCATCCTTGACTGCATACACCATAATTTTGGCATTCATCAACATCTTTGCATTGATTCTTTAGTTCATCAAAATAGTATCCTTTCGGACAAATACAAGTTGAGCCCGTCGGAAAAATGTGGCATACACTGGGACTAGGACAATGAAGAGAACTACAGTTGGATTTTTCATTTTTACACATTCCGCCTTCATCACTTTTATCAGAGCAATCAGGGAAATTATCACAGAGTTTATCAAAGGAAATGCAAGAATCGTTATCTTTGCACAAATATTTATGATCCTCTACTTTGCAGTTCGTTACTAGAAAATTAAATAATGTTAACAAATTCAAGTCGTGTGTAAATGCGTTTTTTTTTTTTATTATTACTCACCACATCCGCTTTCATCACTTCCATCTCCACAATCATCGTAACCATCGCAAACCCACGAATGACTCTCCAAGCAATGCTTATTTCTACATAGAAAACCATGGCATCTCTCTTCAATTCCAATGCAACCAACAGTTTCATCTGAATTATCTGAACAATCTTGATGTCCATCACAAGTCATATCGAGTGGAATACAGGTCTTATCAGAGCATTTGAACTCATATTTGTTGCAGAGTGGATGCTGATGAGGTTGATCACAATTCTCCTCGTCATCGCCCATAGGACAATTTTCATAGCCATCGCAAACAAATTCCGAAACAATACAAGTCTTATTATCGACACATTGATACCATTTGGGCTTTTTGCACATTTTAAAGCCTACAAAGAAATAAAAAAAAAATAAAATAAAAAAACAGGGAAAATGCTATCCGAAAACAGTTCCATTTACCGCAATCTTCTTCATCCGAACCATCCGGGCATTGAATCTTCCCATCGCAAACATCTTCAGATTTTATACAACTTCCATCCTGGCATTTAAAATTATCCGGCTTTGAACAATCGAGAGCATTATAGGAATGAAAAATCACAAAAAACAGGAACAACACTTTTAGCAGGAGCACAGCCCTAAGTAAAAAATTTTTTTAAAACACGTGGTCAAAATTTTTTGAATATTTCACTTTTTTTTCACTTTTAACCGTTTTAATCTAAGATTCTCCAAGATTCCAACAATATTAGTTACTTACATTTGGGATGCTCAAGCACTTCCAGAAAAATCCCCAAAAAAATTTGTTCTCCTTAGTGGGACAAACACAAGTGGACGAGGTAAAACGACGACTGACAAAATGATGATGAATTTTTCCTGCTGTGGCTGGACCGGCTAATGATGATTTCTCATCATTAACAGTTAACAGAATTCCAAATTACAAAAAACAATTGTATTTCTCTGTACAGGACTGGGCGCTAGAAAAGTGCCACAGACAGAGCTTGATGAAAGAAAAAACTCTTTTGCGACGATACCGGTGTCAGCTTTCAATTTCGAAAAAATTTCATGCATTTAGCGTACGTTTTTAGATTTAGCAGCTCTGATAAGAGGTTTGAATGCAATTTTTTTTTTTTTTTTTTAATTTCAATTCGAACATTTGGAATGAGATCTGATTGTTCAATTTCAAGAGAAACAAAATGTTTACTTTGAAAATCTTGAAATGCAGTGATAACAGTAAACTAGTGTTGGTGATATATATCATTTATTTACTTAGCTTATATTTGTCCATTCTCCATGTGCTGGCCATACTTTATTCATCCATTCTTCCGTTGGATTTTATTAAAATTAATTTTTTGGCTCAAATTTGGTAGTAGGCATGAAATCTAACAGAACTGAAGTGATTTAGGCCGACCAAACACTTCCGGATTAGGACTGCTTAAAATTTAGGAATTTTAAACAAAGCAGAGGCTGATCAAATTATTTTCTTTCTAATTCGCAATAAACCACTTAAAATGGATGGGTAAAATAAAAGAAAATTTTGTGATGTATTTTCAGGCTAAGTCAAGAGAGCATCCACATTCCACAGAAGATGTGAAGGCCAGACACATTTAATATCTCCTTATAATTCAGAAAACTAATCCAGGCTGAAGAAGATTTTTTGCATTGGTATCTTGCAAGGGATCCGCAGTTTGCGGTTTTTTGAGAGGTTGTTGGGGATGTTAAGTAAAGTCTGAAATTTAAGTTTGTAGAGTAGTGTAACCTGACCATTGTCCATCATCTTGAAAAATTGGATGAAATTTTGTTTTAAAATATCTCTTTTCCCAATTAAGCTAGGAAAAAATTCGAAAAAAAATTTGATAATTCTTAAAATTCTCTAGAATTTCTTACACAGAATGTTTGGTCTGGGTGAGAGGAACAAAAAATTAAATGGAAAGGAAGGGAAGTGGGGTTTTGTGAAGTTGATTACTTTTTAACCTAACACTCTCTAACTTTGTTGTTATATGACTGAAGATAACTTTTATCACAAATGTTAATAAACCGTCCAAGCTTTCCAAACCCCATTATAACTAGAACACTTTGTTCTGTATTTGGAAAAATCGAAATATTTTTTTTCATTGGATTACACATGTACTTACCTAAATGCAACCATTTTCAAGGGCGTATCCAGACATTTGCTCTATAGGGCGATAAAATAAAACAATTTAAAATTACAATTGAAAATAATTACGCTCTCTGCCATTTAAAATTTCTCATATAAGCTATTTTCTGCAAATTAAGAGCTATTTTTTCACAGTCTTCGAGAGCATAATTTAGATAATTTAAGCTATGATCGGAGACTGGAGATAGAAAGTAGTAATAATTAGGAAAATTTGTGTAAAACATTGAAAATTGGAGTGAAGCCATTGCTTTGCATTGGTATTTATTACTTTAAATAAGTTCCCGCTGTACCTTTTCTGCACAATTAAATTTATTTTTTACGCATTTTGTTAAAGTATTGCAGAAGCTAATTAGGTCATTCAAGATTATTTCATGCAGATGTTAGCTATTGCTTGCAAACAAATAAGCTCCAGCCTTCACAAACAGCTTACTTTCCAGAGTATAAATTTTAAACGCGACCATGAAATCTGAATTTTCGCTATATTTATGCAAATTTTAATAGAATTTTTCACTCACTAAATATTCCATTATATTTAACACATTTCTAATGATGGAAACAATAATTATTTGAAATTAATTTTCTGTTATAATATGGGGTAGTTAGGAAAATTAAGGAATACACAGAAATATAGTGATAGCTGCTGCTATTCATTTTGAATTTTTTTTTTGTTATTTTACCTTAATCAACTCAACTATTAAAAAATCAAAATGAATTTTCGACAGATATAATTTTCAGAAATAATTTTTGAGGGTGAAGAAGGTTAGAAATATACAATTGGTTCCGGGGAAATTTTTAATACCGTTTTCAGTGGGATAAAAGATAAATTAAGTATTTTGTTACTAACACTGGCAAATGTTCAGTTTTCGGTGCATTAGAGGAACAAAATATAATAAAACTGCATACTTCCTCAAACACTTTTCTGACGCAAGCTATCTTTATTACTTACTAATGAAGGCCTCTTTAGCAGGTATATGTAGTAGGTAACAAAAAAATACATAATTTATATATATGGATATAATGTAACGAGCTGTATTTACTATTTATTTAAATAAAGAGCGGCAAGATAAATAGCTACTTTTCACTTTTCTGTGGTACTCTATCGCCACTTGAAACATTAAGCGGAAAACATAATTTGACGGTCATTAGTGCTTCTAAGTATCAAAATTGTTTGGCAGAAAACGGGGTAAAGTTTGAAAAAAATAGGAGTGAAGTAGTTCTTGGAAAGCCTGGACAGTTAGTCTTCATTTCGCTCATTCCTTTATGGATGTACAGTAAGAGTGTTACAGAATGTTAAGGGGAAACATATCAAAGTCATAAAATCCCTCTCTCTCCTAAAAAGACGCATTTTGCTGTTTTATAACTGAACGTCCTCAATCAGTCAACTCCTGAAGCTTAAGCCAACAGTGGAGCACCCCGTATAGCTTTCTCTTTCCGTTTCAGCATGACAATTTAATTAGCATCCAGGAGGGTGATTCTGATCTTTTGTCGTACTATTTAGTCGTGAATTTAGACATATTTTATCGTACTTTTTCTTTTAACACAGTTCATTTTGTGTCTTCACTATTATCTACCACAAAATGAACTTAAATGAATTTTCGGTGAACAAACGTCAAAAAACACGACTAAATGTACGACAAATTAGTCAACTGCTCCCAGAGGTTGTTACAAAAATTGTACACTGGTAAATGGATATTCTCCACCTAATTAGAGCATTACAAGTGCTTAAATTCGAAATATTATTTTGATTTTGTAATATAATGTCATTTTCAGTTCATTCTACGTCATGGAATGGTTGCTGACCTGAATAAAAATACGAAAAAACAGTAGAAAAAGTTCATTTCATTTAGTCGTATATTTTGACATTCACGTACGACGAAAGATCAGAATCACCCTCCAGATATCGTCGGAGTTCTTTTATTAATACAATATAAGTTTTTTTTCTCGCAATCATAATATAATAAAATTTGGTACCACATAAAATAGATATTACACACTTCGCGCCTGGTCTTATTTTGCTGCTGGTGTTTTTCACATAAAGCAAGCTTGCATTTCGTTCAAACACCATAATTTCTTGGTCTGGCCTGCAATTTGTTGCAAAAATTAAAGGCAAAGTTTTTAGATATTTTTTCAATAATTTCTTTTCAAACCTACACTTGAAGTTCTAATTGGGTAGAGTTAATATACAGGGTATACCGGAAGTCGACGTCAAGCCTAAATCGGGTGATAAGCCAAATCATAATACATACTTACCAGAAAAATATAAAAAAAACTCTGAGTCATGTATTTTTTAAATTATATGCATTTCTTTTCTTTTTTTCGAGAAAATCTACACCCTATGATGGTTTTTTAGCTCCTGTTGCTACAAATCTTTACTTTTTTTCAATTTTATTTTTCTTATGTAATCCCGAATCAAAGACATATAATAAGAATGGATAATTCCTATAGTCAAAAATGGCACAAATTTTGGATAAAATCTATTTGTCTCTTTCAAGCTCAGAATGCACACTGAACTGTATCCAATTTTGGAAACAGTACGGCTGTATTAATTGGAATGCATTGAAATTGACATAAAAATTCAATTAAATTTGACAACAAATCTGCAGAGCAGAACATTTTTCAGTAATATTAAAAATTAATTTTTGTGTGAATTAAAACACGTTTAACTTCCTAAATAATTTTACACAAAATAATATTTTATAACTATACTTGCCTAAAAAATGATTTCCCACGTCATACCTTTTTTGTTGTTGTGGCAATTTTTCACCGAACACTTCATTCTGAAAATACATGAACATCACTTAGAAATTTTCAGTATAATATCAAGAGATAATTACTCATACTTTTTACTTTATTTGTCACTACTTTTAAATAAAATATCTTTCACTTTTCACAAGTTTTAAATTAAAAAATACATTTGTCTCTTTCTTCAATATAATGCTGACCAACTTCACGGGACCCTGGAAAAATCCACGCTCATGCATACGAATGTTACAGGTATCAACATTTCCTGTTGTCTCTATATTCTAAGGCTTATGTAACCTGTTGCTTTAAATTCTAAGCCAACTGCTCCAGATTGCAAGAAAATGTCACACTTTGCCGAACCAAGAAAGAAAATTAATACTTCGCCCAACTGAAAAAAAATGTACTACGGCAGTTTGGCAAGTAACAACCTTAAAAGTTGACGTATTTAATAAGGATTCTAAAGCAAGTGTTATACCATTTTAGAATCCTTATTAAATACGTCAACTTTTAAAGTTCTTGTCAAACTGCCGTAGTACATTTTTTTTTTTCAGTACAGTCAGTTAAAGTTGGGTGAAGTATTAATTTTCTATTCTTGGCTCGGCAAAATGTGACACTTTCTTCAAAGCTGAAGCAGTTAGCTTAGAATTTAAAGCAACAAGTTACATAAGCGCTATTCGGGATTACATAAGAAAAATAAAATTGAAAAAAAAGTAAAGATTTGTAGCAACAGGAGCTAAAAAATCATCACAGGATGTACATTTTCTCGAAAAAAAAAACAGAAATGCATATAATTTAAAAAATACATGACTTGGATTTTTTTTATATTTTTCTGGTAACTATTATGATTTGGACCATCACCCGATTCCGGCTTGACGTCAACTTCCGGGATACCCTGTAAGTATAACCCTATTTACTTTAAGTCAAATATTTGCAAGAAAACTGAATCTGATATTAATTTCCTCGGCTATGATAATATACCCGGCTTTTCTAAGCTTTCGATTACAAAAAAAAATGGAAAAATTGTTCTTGTATTGAAAATTCTTTAATGATATAATTTGAAATTTTTTGAGAATAATTTAAGACTAAACAAGTAAAAAAGCTAGAATTGGTCTAGGACCAATTCTTATGATACCTTAGATGAATGCCTGTATAAAATTTCATAAGGTCACCGATCTATGCAAGTTGAATTTTTGAACTGGTTTTTCGCATATATTTCTAGAATGGTTTGTCGCACAGAAAAAATGATTATAACTAATTTTATAGGATTTCGTATTCTGTAGAAGTTTTTAGTACAATAAAAATGTCTGATCGTTTTCAAAGTATACGTAAAAAACCTAAATTTTTATATGGCAACACCAAGAAGGAGTTGCTCGATTTAGTCCATTTTTGAAATTTTTTTTTTGCTAGTACAATGAAAACACCATGTACCAAATTTCAGCTCCCTACGTCGACGCGTTCTGAGGCAATGTCCAAATATATAGTGGAAAACGAAATTTTTGTATGGCAACCCCACGAAGGAGTTGCCAGTTTTGTCTCATTTTCGAACTTAATTTTACTTTTACTTTCTAAGTCTGTGTACAAAATTTCAGCTCTCTAAGTATACGCGTTCTCGAGTTATCGTGCGCACAGACGGACGGACGGACAGGCAGATGGACGGACATGCAAAAATCAAATTAACTTTTAATATTATGCATGGGTGTCCAATCCATTTTGCTCTACGATCATTATTTCGAGGTGTTACAAACGGAATGACAAATTTAGTATACCCTATAGATTTCATCTAGGGTATAAAAAGAAAAGCTAATAAATATAAAAAATAACTTTTCAAAATTTTAAAATTTATAGATAAATGTAATATAATTTAAAATTTTAATTAAAAACATAATAAACCATAATAACCTTTTGTGATGTACTTAAGTGAAGAGAGAAGTTATTTGCTATTTTTTAAATGCGAATTTTGAAATAGTCTTCTTTAAAAAGATTTTTTTTTATATTTTCTATTTCATTTGATTAGAATATAAATATTAAGGCTATAAATTTCTAGCAGAGGCGATCACCCCAATCGCTCCCCGCTGTATCCGCTCTTAACCGTTTTTAATATAACTCTTCTGTTTTGGCGGTAATTTAAATAGTACAGATAGAAAAACGAGATTATCTTAAAAACGTCTGCATGCCGGC
The DNA here is from genome assembly GCA_963924295.1 of Dioctria rufipes. Classification (NCBI taxonomy): domain Eukaryota; kingdom Metazoa; phylum Arthropoda; class Insecta; order Diptera; family Asilidae; genus Dioctria; species Dioctria rufipes. Next base: position 34,975,418 of record OZ002742.1, read on the forward strand.
ATTATGTGTATGAGATCAAATAAAAGATGATATTCCGATGTTTCCAAATCTTACAGAAAAGTCTTATACCTAGTTATTACGAATTTTGGTGGGAAACACGTTGAATTTAAAAAAAAAATTAGGAAAACTATCCATTTTTCTGACTTTATAATAACTTTCAATAAGGCAGAGAAATGGAAAGGGATTAAAAATTTATTGGAAAGCTTGAACGATTTACTATCATCTGAGATAAAAGTCATCTTCATTGGATGTATAACAGCAAATTTGCAGGGTGCTAGATGAAAAAGTATCCAAAATCACAAACTTCTTTAAACCACCCAGACCAAGCATTTGACTCGCCTTCCACCCATACAAATTGTCGTTCCTCTCACCGAGGCCTATCACCCTGTAAAATTAGTAGTTATAACAAAAACCCTGCCTAAAGTTTTTTTTTTCAAAAAATCAACATTTTCGATTTATTCAACAAAAAAGCAAAATATTTAGGGGATGGTTTTTTGGGTTTTTGCTATTTCTCGTTTGGGGTTACTCCTAGGGAAAAAATGTCTATTAAAAAAGTTGTAGAGCAGAAGAAAACTTATAAATAATGTATTTCAATTTTTTTAAACAGGAATACGACTAATTTTAAATTAAATCCACAATAAAATGATTGAATATCCCTGCAGACTGGACTAAAGAGAAAAATTAATACTTCCAGAGAACGCTTGAACGTAGACAGTTTAAATTTTGTACACGTCGTTTTCATGAAAAGAGTAAGTATAATTTTAAAAAATGAGCTAGATCTGGTAACTCCTTCTTGGTGTTGCCATATAAAAATTTTAGTTTTCTATGTATACTGTGAAAACCATCAGTCCTAGCATTTTTATTATAGTGAAAATTTCTTCAGAATATGAAATCCTATGAAATTGATTATAATCATTTTTACTGTCCGACAAACCGTCCTAGAAATAAATGCAAAATATCATTTCACCAATCAAACTTGCACAGAGAGGTGACCATACGAAATTACATATGGGAATTCATCTCGAGTATCATCAGAATTGGTCTTAAACCAATTCTAGCTTTTTACTTGTTAAAAATTGACTTCAGTATCCTTTAGCGCAAATTTATTGTTTACTTTGAGCGACTATTTAATTACTTTTTGCAAACAAAATATTTACTAAATTAATTTTACATAGAATATTTTATTTCAGCACACTTTCGTAATTTTTTCTTAACATCGCCATCTAGCGGGAAATTTCGCAACGTTTATTTAATGTTTCAACCATCAGAACAGTACCATTGAAAATTTACGTTTAGACAGTACTCGGCAAAATTATTCATATTTTGTTATTCAAAAGAATTTATGCAATTCCGAATGTGAGGCTGAGGCAGTTTTGTCAGAAGTTCCATCGGAAAATGGAAATGTTAAATTTTCATATAGGTATCAACGAAATGAAAATTTTATGACATTACGTACAATTTCCGACATCTTTAAAAGCCTTTTAAAAGTTTTGAGTATTCTCTCTCCGGTGTCTTTGGCCTTTCCACTTCGAGCATGTAAAATGTTTTAATGCATAAACCAAATTGCGATGTCATCGATTCTTTGGTGATAGAATACTGGCGCCAATAACCAGAGAGGACTATGCGTAGCATAGATTTTGGATAAGTTCGAGTTAATATGTATTAGAAGTACGAAATTTTTCTACATACATATGTAACAGAGTACGGTATTATCGAGGATAATTAGAGCAAGAGTTGTCATATCAAGTAACGTGCTGCAGAAACGATATTTTTTCATAGACCTTCCCAAATATATATTTCATTTAGGATATTGTTAATATAAGCAGCAATTTGCTCTACAAGACTGCTATGATAGATTTAAACGTCATCAGCATAATTGTGTATACTATTATTTGTGGCATGTCATTATGGCCGTCCCTAGCCAAGCAGGTGCACAGGGCCCTTTAGAAAATTGGGGCACCCTAACAAAAGATTTTCTAAAATAATTTGTGCTATCAACAGGAATAATAACGTAAATTATTTTAAGGTCTATCGCTCATTGGAGACTTTTTGTCACATAGCTGTTTTGTCACCGCCGTCAATTCCATAGGCTCTTATATAAAGTGACATAAAGTGACTTGACAACAAGGTGACTTTTTGGTTCCTCTGGCAAGCAACTTTTGGGTGACGATACTATCACCGTGCCTTCACATTTATATGTATGAATGTGCACGCACTGGTAACATTTTTGTCGCCGGTTGACTGAGGGAGTGATAGAGCTAGGAAGAGACTTACACATTCTTTTTTCAAAAATGGCTGCTACATCGATAGTGTGATAAATTATTAAACATTAATACAACAAGTACAAATAAGACCATCCCTATACAACAAACATTTGAAGGAATACTCTGATTCGAAGATAAAATTGTGGGTAGAAATATCCATAAAAATATTTATAGACCTTAGAGTTACAGCATGTTTCTCTTCGGGTTGAATTAATGATCGCATATTGGTACTTTGAAAAATTATAGTAGGCCTCAAATTTTGTACTAGTAAATGATCAAATCTTTCAACACTCATACGAAAGGAAAGGAATTTCAAAGGAATTTTTCAGAATTGGATCGTAGTTCATTAAACATTAAATAAAATTTTCCTTTAAACAGCTTTTCGCTCTAAATTGGAAGGACTCAATAGCGTTTTCGTCGTTGATATTTTATATATTCTTACAAATACAAACCACGCAGCTATCTCCTCGAAATTTATATTGATGAATGGTGATATAAAACATGAATTTATGGGGTGACAGTTACTCACTGGTGCGTACTAAACTAGCCCGCGGCGACAATAAGCAAAAAGTTACGTGACAAAAGGTCTCCAGTGGTCTCCAGGGTCTAACATGAACCAACAGTATAAAAATTTTCGCTGATTACCAAATACATTGAGTTTGACTACTGAAGGTATACCATGCAAAATGCCGGAAATTTAAAAAAATACTGGGACTGCAAATACCGTCACTATACGTTACTTTATATGAAAATTTGTTGCCATATTTAGAAGTTTGAATAAATCCCATGGTCTACTTTCAGTAGTGAAACTCTAACAGTCAAACTTACTCGTAATAGGTTGTCTTACTGATTGAAGCATTGGTCATCGGTTGGTTGCAATGACTAAGGGGCCCCATGCGTAAAGATGGCACTACATGTCATTAATGGCGAAGAGTAGTGGTCCAAGTAACGATCCTTCTGGGACACCCTTAATGATTCATATGAGGCTGGATGCATTCGATTTGTTTAAAATGGCTCGTTGATCCTGATCGAGGAAATTTTTGATTACACAGAAGTAACCAAAATTGAGCTGATTTATTAACTTCTGCAGTAGTTTACTATGGCAAACGCTGTTAAGAGCGTACACAATTACACATTTATTTATTTTTTGTTTTTTTAACTTTGCACTTATCTTTATCTTCGAGTGCTTATAAAGGAACTGAGGTGTGAAATCAATCTGTCAATTCATAATTATTAAAATAAACTTTAGCCCCAGGTTACCAGCAAAAAAATTAAAGCTGCTTTGATAGAAATGTATATAACGAAACTCTAGCAAAACTAGAATATAAAGTTAGGACGATTGTTGGTAAATACTCAGGTGATTTGGAATGACTAGCCCGTAGCGTTCTGAGACAATTACAAGCTCAGCGGAGGATGTACACCGCACTCCGTACTAAAGTTCCCAGTGAATCTTGAAGATTCGTAACCGCATAAGGTGTTCATTTGGCTAGAGCTGTTAGACGCCACGTTGTTGAAAAGAACAAAACTTTCTACTTATCACTCCTGTGTTTTTCTTTTAAATAATCCTAAAAATCAAATCTTATAAAATGAAAACTATAATCAACATGTGAAAAGCAGAAAGGAATGGGAAAGTGGGTCTAAATTCTAAAAAAGAAAGTTCGTCATTTAAATACTTTATAAAGCTGACAATTTTGCATGTTCAATTATTTATTAAAACGGACAATTTTGTGTATACTGAAAAATGGTTTAAAAAGTTTGTCATTATAGGACAATGAATTTTAAAGTAAAGTTTTCAAGTTATTTACTTTCATTCTTAAAATTTGGCCATTCGAAAAGTGCGCTTGGATTCATACTAACTAGGACCCATTTTACCTTATTTGAACTCACCACTACACTGGACACTTCGACTTCAGTTTCCCGAGAGCTCCTCCGCTTCATCTATCAAAGCTTTTATAGAAAAAAAGGCCCACTATTTTTCACTTTCGGCGTCCGTATCTAGTACTTTTCCAAATCGGTTCAGTTTTTTTCTTTTTTTTTATAATTAATTTCTTCATGGAGATCGGCCGATTATTTTCTTTATATTGTGTGCTTCAGACCAATTTTTTGAAAAGTTTGTGGCTTTAACACACCGAAATAAACTCTGTGTCTTTTCTGTTGGTGAGGAGGTTATTTTAAAGGCTGTGCTCTACTCCTATATGTTGCCTGAAAAAGGGGGACTGGACCAGGTAAATTATTGTCAATTTCCGGAAAAAATTATTTCCTTAATAAAGATAAATACCATTCCTCTTCCATTTTTAATGCATTTATAAGCACTTCATGCAGTATCGTTACCTGTCTTACATAATATTTACAAAGGTGAATAAAATTTTAAATTGATTCAATGTATTACGCTTAATTCTACATAATTCTAATTTCAGGAATAATTTGGACTTTGCAATAGTGTTTGTGAAGAAAGCAGAGAGTAGAAATATTATTATAGATAGCAGCTTATAGGCGCATCGATCTTCTGATTCAAAGAATTCTCCATAGTGGCGGATATATCAGGCTTTATTTGGGATCCGGAAAAACTCTCTCTCCTTACATTACATATTTTTGTAGATATATATCTTTCAGGACGTACAGCAACGTGATAGTATCCTTGATAACACCAGACAAGGAGAGTAGTATGTTCGAATTGATCTCCCAGAGAGAGGTGTTTGCAACTTAAGGGAGGGTAAGTAATCACACTAAATTGCTCACGATCTGAAATTAATATGAAAATTATTGTAGAATAAAAAAAATTTAATGCTAGAGGAGACGAGATAATATGAAACCAACATGTACACATACGTAATCCCCTTTAAATATATTACAGCAATAATATTAAAAAAAACATATCTTGATTTCCAGGCCCATACGTCTTCTAAATACAGGATTCACCACATAGCACAGTAAGAATCTCCCATTTGTAACATCATTAAAATAAAAACAGCGCTCGGGGGTTCATGTCTCGCGAGTCATGTATCTAATCCTTTTCAATGAGTAATCTCGGCCTCTTGCTGACAAAATCTTTCCTTATCTTCTTATAACAGAAGTCCTTTGGATCAACGTCGACAACTGCCAGTATAGCTGAATTCCACGTTAATCTTCACGCACAGATAAGTTTTTCAAAGTCCGCACCCTCAAGAGACATTACTAGCTTATTGAGCACCAGTCAGGTCAGCACATACTTGGCATTCTCACTGGTAGCAGCGAGACCTATATAAATCTTTGACCGTTCTTTGGGTTTCGGATCCCGGTTGATTTAGAGCAACACACTCCACGCCGAGATCCAATATCTTATACGTAACGTAAACGGTAATACCTTCCAATCCTAGGTCGTTGTATGTTCAAGACGACATCTTTGTGTTCAGAAAAATGACCGCCAATGTCTCACTAGATTCGAAATATATATTTATGTCCGCGATATGGACCACCAACACCCACCACGGTGCCCCCATAAATGGGATTCACTTTGTCGGAGGGAAAAATTAAGTATTTCCACCGGCACCCGACCCCTTGGTACCAGATTAGGAATAGCCAACTACTCGGTCAGCTTTCGTAAACCAAGGCCATAAGACCACGAATACTCCCCAATAGATTCTCCATGCAGAATCTTTTATAAATGGGACTGGTCACTTCATTCAGGTTTAGTCCCGTTAGTGCTATCTACAAATAGATATAACATTAAAACAGGGCCCATTAGAAAGTGTAATTCGCTAGAGACTAGAGCCTGTAGTCTTATAGATAACCAAAGTACTAGGTTGTATAAGCTTCTAGTATACATACATATATTATTCGAATACATACGGATTCAGAAATAGGCTTTTAAGCCGGGTAATTCAAATTTAATTTATACCTATCCAGCTGGAAAAACAAGCATACACCTACAGCCAAACATACAGAAGTTGTCTTTCCAACCAGAAAATAATCTTGCTCATATTTATCCAATATTCCTTCTTTGTTTATCATTGGCATTTCCTCAGGAGTGGCATGCTTCAGAATTTATTATTATTATTATTTGTGGGAGGACGCAGACAGAACTCCTGCCTCTCCTCATCTGTTACCGCTATCTTTTGTAACATTATCCTTAAATGCCCTAAGGCGCCAATTCGAACTTAAGATGAGAACTCTTTTGTAAAAAAACCATAAATAAATATATTATTATATTATTAATCTTTTAAAAAGCCTATGACACTCTTGGGGACCGTTTTTGCAACATCTTCTGCAGTGGAAATACCTTTCCTAGATGTCTAAGCCTTATGCGGCACAGAGGTTCACAGTAACACAGGGCATGTTCATCGTCTTCCATACAGAAGCGACAGATCTCATTATCGACTTTACCAAAACCCTCGAGAATACTTCACAAGCCATGAAACAGACTCCCTCCCTACCACATGCGAGGCCTATCGGAGTCCTTACATTCTAAAATATTTGCAGTGTTCTTATGTAAATCTGACAAAAGTTTGATTTGAATAGCTCCTCCGCCCTAAACCACTATTCATACAGGAAAATGATGTTCCGATAATCTTAAGCTTGCTTTCTTATCTTCCGAACCGTAAAAAAATGTTCATACCTTTCCTAACAAAATTATTTAAAAAAATTAATCTTAACCAAATGACTACGATTTCTCAAACAAAAGTTTTCAGCTGAGTAACCATTGTAATGTCGCTGTGCAGTCATGGCATGCCGTGGGCTGATGATTTCGAATGTAGCTGCCTACAGATTCGGACTCCGGCTTCACATACACACATGCAATTATCACTGAGCTGAGATGTATTGAGCGTTAAATGGTAAGGTTACTTTGTAATCAAAACTATTTTATTATTTTGTTAAGTAAGGTATATAGGAAGTGTAGCCTATCGGAAGATAAGGAATCAAGCTGTAAATTACTAGAAGACTGTTTTCCTGTATGGATAGTAGTGTAGGCTCTGTGGCATACATAAAGCCATTGTTTAGCACTTTTCCATAAGTATCAATATAGAACATTTTAGAAAACGGACTCCGAATGCATACATCTAGATTTCTGTTTCATGGCTTGGGAAGTATTCTCGAGGGTTTTGACTTTACCCATTTTTTTAAGATGATATCCATGTATATGTATGTACGCAGTGGTGCCCAGCAAATAGACCCGTTATGAGCCTTAACTCCTTTCTACTAAGTGTGAGGAATGTTTTTTTCCTATGTTGCAAATACTTCTTCGCTTGTCTTAACCCCGGAATATTTTCCCAGTGTGCATTTTTAATTCTATCTTCCCAAAGCCGGATCTCAGCTGGGTGTCCAAAGACAGGCGTGCTTATAGAGGGGTTTTGGAGGAATTAGGTGCAGCCCCTACCCCAACAAAAATTATTCAGAGGTTTCAATGTCGCCCGTACAGCTTTCGAAATAAGAGATACACTAAAACAGGGTCAATAAATAGAGATTTGGCTCCTTCCTTTGCAAGGTGGTTCGCAATTTCGTTGCTCATAATTCCTTATGTCCTAGCATCCAAATCAGCTTCACCTTATTTGCTTCAAAATAGTAAGACAGTCCCAAATCAGCTTAGACTCAAAAGTAAACAAGTTTAGTGCTTTAAGTGCTACTTGGCGGTATGATATAAGGTTGATGTTATGTATATTTTAGCTCTATGGTGTGTATTTCTGCCTAGAAAATGGTTGATGAGGCCCCAATATCTTTAAGAGATGGCACTAAGGCCCGTATATGCCCACGCCTGTTCTACCTTCCAGTCCATCCGTGTACTATTTAAGAGATCCTTTTTCAAAAGGTATGTCCCTAGTGTTCCTCTGTTGACGGTCCCCTTAAATCACCTCGAAAGGTGTTTCAAAGTTATGGCGTTTCGGCATAACGTTTGAAATTTGATTGGCCATCGGGTCCTCCAGGAATTCTTTGAAGACTTTCAGGTAGCCAACCAAATTGTTTGTGCTAGGTGTGATTTACCCTCTGCATTCAAAATGCACTGACATTGAATACTTCAAGCAATATAATCCAGGGGCGTTTCCGAGAAATGAAAAGGAAACACTAAAGATTTACAAGGTAGGCGAACACATTGAATGTGGAGTTTTAGCAATATTATATGATTCTGTGGATATTAATGCCTTCGGGTCAATAGGTCTTCTCCCAGCTTTTGCTCAGCATATCAATGTAAATTACCCCCAAATAATGTAACGATAGTAATAAGGGCTTTTGTTATTATAGGCTTTGGGGCTGTAGGTCTGGTATTCCCGTTTACAGAAATACTGAAAAAATTCCGTCTTCTCTTATTGATTCAAGTGATTCAAATAAACTACATAAAAATCAGAATTAAGTGTGGCAACTGCTGATTCAGAACATGAAACATATAAATTAAATAAATTATCGACAAGATTACAGGAAGACTAAAAAGTTCTTTTTCTGTTGTAGAACTTAGTTAGGTAATCCACCCGTTAATGTTTACATCAAAACTTGAATTTGAATAGCCCCATAAGTTTATGTTCGGCAAGTATTGCAATTTCAGCTAAACACAGTTACTTTAATGAATATACATTTTACTTTTTTCTTGGTATATATATAATTATTTAGATATTTTTCATTTGTCTGATAAAATATTGTGTAAATTCTTACAGTTCACATACGTTCACTTCACTAAAAAACTAAAAGCTGTAAATTCTAGATGCTAGAAATAAAGAAATATAATCTTAAACCTAAATGAATTACAATCTAAACTGACTTAATGAGATGATCACGTTTTACATGAATTTTACACACAGGAATGTTGCAAGCAACTGATGTTTGCGAATGTGGAATATGACATCCATGTTTCTCCATAGTCGCTAAACATTCTCGGAATCCCAATAAGAATTCATCGGCATTTTCATTATTAAAAACCATGGGAGGCTTTAGTTTAATCACATTATCATCTGGTCCATCTGAGCTAACAAGAATTTTGTGTAAACTTTTCATGCGATTAACTACCCATCTAGCTTCTTCTGTAGCTGCTTCTTTGTTGTTTTTATTTTTTACCAATTCAATACCAATAAATAATCCACAACCCCGAATGTCTCCAATACAATCGAATTCATATTTAAGCTGTTTACATTGTTCCAGGATATAATTGCCAACATCATAAGCATTCTTCTGGAGATTTTCCTCATCAATTGTACGCATTACTGCATTAGCAATAGCACACGATACAGGATTTCCACCGTAAGTGTTGAAATAACAAATTCCTGATGCAGCAAAACTATCAGCAATTTCAGGTGTAGTAACAACAGCACCAACTGGATGTCCATTACCCATAGGTTTTGCTACCGATACAATATCTGGGATAACACCTTGAGTTTCGAATGCCCAATAATGTGATCCAACACGTCCAAATCCAACTTGAACTTCATCAGCAATACAAACGCCACCAGCATTTCGAACAGCTTTGTATACCTTTTGAAAATATCCTTTCGGAGGAATTATTTGTCCTCCACAGCTTTGAAGACTCTCAGCAATATATGCAGAAACACCTTTTCCATTTTGTTTTAGTGTAGCGATAATTTTCTCTATATCATTCGCATATAACTCCGCTAAATCAAAATTTGGATAATCTGTAGCGGTATATTTTCCACGATACGAATCAGGACAGGCTGCCACATGAACATAATCTGGTTTCGGTTCACCTCCAGGCTGATTGAATTTATATGGAGATATGTCCATAACAGATTGCAAATGTCCATGGTAAGCACTGTAATTAAAATGTGTGTTAAATAAATAAAAATCAATTTGAATTTGAAAGACTTTTAACATACTGGTCCAAGGTTATAACATCCTTTTGTTTGGTATGAATCTTTGCTAATCGTAAAGCCAAATCATTTGCTTCAGATCCAGAATTTACAAAAAAGCAAACTGATAGTTCGCCGGGCATCTTTGAAGCTAGAGTTTTGGCGCATTGTACAAGTTCATCATGTAAAAAACGATTATTGGTTGATAGTGTCGCCATCTGTAGACTTCCAGCTTGAACAACTTTCGGATGGCAATGTCCGACTGAAAAATTAAATTAAAAAAAAAAACCAAAATTAGTCATTGATTAATCGAACATAAGTAATTCATGAAAATGCGCACAAGTCGCAGAAGACTAAGATTAAAATTATCTAACTTCTATAATATTGTCAGTAATTGTGATATGAAAACAGGGACCTCCATATTCAGTATTATTATTTTTATTATCATTGTTCTGACTTATTATCGTTGGCATAAGTGCTAGTCTAAAAATGTTTATATTTATCACAATTCAAAATTACATTAAACATAACATAAATAATTTATTTTGGTCTGTTATTGGTGTTATTGTAGATTGTACGCGCGGTTTGTATAGCCCCAAAAGACTTCCGCACCATTTACTGCGACCTAATAAGATGTTTTGTTTGTTAGTTAAATGACTTGTCTCAATTTGCAATTGATCCTATACAATAACGACCGGGGCGGCGTCGGCGTTGACAAAATATTATTATTTTCGATTATACTAATACTCGAAGTTTTCCACTGACCTGATAAGCTACAAAAATAGATTAATTTACGCGACATCACCGCAAATAAGTCTCGTGATGAGACCATGTTACTTGAGCATGTGATAGCCCAGAGGTTATCATCACACATGTGCATGTGCCATGAATTAATATTTAACTGTGGGGGTCAATGGATTTTTTATGCGAAAATTTTATTGAAGTCGTAAATCAGAGTAAAATATAAGAAAAATACGCCAAGCTAAAAATTCGCGAGCATTATTGCACTGTGATGAGAAGAAACATTACGCGCGATCACTTTATAAATTGTGTCGTTAGAAAATTTTGATAAAACGCAATAATCTGATCGCATCTGAACGATTTTATAATTCGAATTGAACGTCATTCTGAAAAGAAGAAAGAACGAATCTGTTACGTAATCAGTTGGGTATTTTGGTGTCAAGACTCCAATTGCGATATTTTCGCATTTTTGCATAAACGTTTTCCTGTTTGTTACTTTTAACTTTGACATAGTTAATTGAAGATTACACTGATAATCACTGTAAGGCGGAATAGGGTCAAATTCAAATCTTCCCAGAAGAGAGTCACTAGAGCACTAGAACTATATTAAGGCCATAAACTAACACCATTAGGTAATACGCCGCGCATTCGAATTTTGCAGTAGATGGATTCTCTTATTTTTCAAGAAAATTGTAGGTCCTCTTCTCTGCGTTCAATATATTATCAGTTCAGTTAATCGTAACCTTTAATAAAAGGAAGCGAACATAGGTTCATAGAATTTTAAGATACTCAAAAAACATCTCTCATCAGATCAGCACAAATAAAGATACACGCGAGAAAAACGATATAAATGATCTTCACTTCCATAAAGTTGAAGACCTATTTATTAAGAAGCCTACTATGAGCTTACATACATTGGAAGTATTTAACCCGGGAATTACACGAGATAGTACAGCTTGCATGCAAACCTCCCTTCCAAAGCGATTTTTAACTTGACAGCAGAAGGCAGTTCGGTAGATGTCGTATCAGCTTGCATGCAAGTTCATTTAAAAAATGGCATTGAGGCGTGTAAAGTCATGCGTTTATTTGAAAATTATAGCAATAAAGGAAATAGCAGAATGATAAATACCAAAGAAAAAGTTAAGAGAAAGGTGTTGGTAAATGATGTAATGCAAATGATCCCAGAAAATCTCCTGAATAAATTTATCAAATTCTCTCAGGCATTTCTTTTCCGCCATCTTGAAAACTGCATAATGTCAAATTACTATCACCTCAGCTGCCATGGCTTTTCATCATGCAAGTTCACTGAAAGCTGTAGAGGTTACACGTGCAAGAATTATGGCAGTACAGCTTGTATGCAAGCTGTACTTGCAGGTGTAACCCTCGGGTAAAAACGTAGATATAGACTTCAGTGAAGAACATCCTTAAAGAGTCCAATTTCAAATGAGAAAATCTCATTTGATGTGGCTATGGCATAATATTATACAATCAAATGTTTCGAAGAAGTCCAATCGAACGGGGATGGAAACGATATTATCATCCATCTGAAATCTTATATACAGGGTGTCCCGCAAGTGATGTGAAACCCGAAGGCTATAGATAGGTCATACTTATCCGAACAAAAAATTGTATAAGTAGGGGGGCCGGAGGGGCGGGGTAATTCCTAATGGTTTCGGAGACAAAGAATCCCAACGTAGTTGATCCGATCACATTTTTGGTATTCCCAAAAACGCGATGAAATGCCTGAGCTTCTTGCAAGGATGCAAGAAATATTTTATTCCATCATACTTGGCGGAAATCTACAAGTCTAATATCAGACCTAGATTAGAATATAATTCTCATATTTCGTTATTTGTAGAAATCTTCCTATGCGCACCTCACGAACTGTAACCCAAGCTCACCCTCACACCCTTGAAGTCAGATTCGGCCATACTGTGAAATTCCGCGAATCTTGCATAAGCAGAAGAGTACGAATGTGGAACACTTTGCCATCCTCTGTTTTCCCCTCAGCTATGAATCGCAAATATTCCTCCTTGGCTCAACCCAATAATCCTCAATTCCTTACCCTTTCTTCATTTTCTATCAAAACTGTGCTACGGAATCATAGGTACTCCCTGAACATAAAAAAAAAGTAAGCTAAGTACGTATTGACACGTTACCATCCAAGTGTTGGGGCGCATATTTAGAAAAATTTACTGATTTTTATTCTTTAGAAATTAGTTTTGGAATCGAGTTCCCAAATACAATGAAAACAGATTAATGATGAAATACGGACTTAAATACTTATTCCAAAATGTTCGGCTATAATTGTAGCACTAGTGTTGACAAACGTGCAATATTTTTAAATTAACTGCTTGGGTTACACTAAAAATTATTTTTTTTTTTTTTGTTATATCTCTTCGTAAATATTTATTTTGAAACACGATTTTTTAGAACAAAGAAATTCAGTACGATACAGGATTTCAACATTTCATTTCAACCTTTATTCAAAGTTTGTTCTGCTGCAATTGTAGCAAAGCGTTGAGTCTACGTTTGAAAAAACAAAAAAATAAAAAATAAAACTTAAATAAATCTTATCACCAGAACTGCAAAAAAAAGTTAATCTCCACCTGAAACCATATGTTTTTATCACCAATTGCAATGAACATATCAAAACTGTAACCTCACATACTAATCATAATTTATTTTTTTTATTTTTATGTAAGGTTAGCAACAATTCTCTGAATCATTATTGTACCCAGTACCCATTCCAAATTAATGTTATTGTTTTCTTCCAGCTGCATTATTTGATTACATTATCGCTGCAACCACTTCAATGTCGCATACATTTTTATACTTCCATATTCTGCTCTGTATTTAATTCCGCGTAAATAGTTTAAAACAATTTCAAGGCTTACTACATATATGTAGTACCTAAAGCAAATAGCCGTAAATCTTACATTATTTGTTCTGAACTTTAAAGACTATATACTCAGAAAACAAAGACATTGTCGAGTTGCAATCTGAGATAAATAAGACATAACTGGTGGCATTTAAGTGTTTAAGTGCAATCAAAACGTAAGACGACAAAGTGTGAAATGTTTTTGTAAAAATATTTTGATAAACAACTGAATTAAGGTTATGATGGCGGGAACTATTATCGCAAGTTGTTTACATTATGAATGCTTACATGCTTAAAGTTGGTTTTCTATTATAGTTGATTTTATTTCAATAACTTAACTTTAAATGTACTCGAAATTTATATTTATTCAAATATTTCAAACAATAATAAAAATTAAACATTTCTATACATTTGGCGCATGTGAGACAACGCAAATGAGCCAATTCAGGAACCTTTTATTGAAGCTTGGGAGGAGACAATTATGAAGAACTGTGATTGGCCTGATTACTAGTTACAGACTCCTTTACGATTATATGTGTTTGTAAAATAAGTGTCGTTCATAATTAGGATTTTCTATTCTATGTGGAAAAAAAGTGAATGAAACAGCTAAATAATACACACTACTGTGGAGTATGCGTTTATGTACATATTATTCATGAGATATAGGATAAACATTTTTCAATGCATCAACAAGGTCTAACTATGCACTCTATAAAGATGATAGGAAGGCTACAAGCTGTGTTCTTTTGTATATACCTACCTTGTTCTAGAACTCCCATATACTGGAGAGAACAAATTGTTCTGTCGATTGAAGCGAACTATTTGTACTGTTCGCTTCATTTATAAATCTTCTATGAAAATGTATGAGGTGTTCTTTTGTGTATTTTTTGTTCTGCTCTGTTCAGCAGACATAAGAGAACACATAACGCATTTTTGTACCAAACTAAGTATTTAACAAAAACCTAACTATTTTTTGCGTTTTATTTGGCATTTGTTTTGTTCATCTAAGTTTATCTGTTGATTGCTCTTGATTAAGTAATTTTGCAAACCATAAGTAAGAAAACAGCTATCGATAGATGGTAGAATTTACTGGTATGTGCATAATATGTAATTGCCAGGAAGTTTATTTTATTTGAAATGCACATTCCCAAGAGTTTTGGTGACAATCACGGTTAATAAGAATTTTAAAAATTACTGGAATGTACATACATATTTAGAAGAGTAAACATATAGTAAGAGAAAAATATTAAAAATTCTCACACTGGATTGCTTAAGTTGAGTTTAATAACAGTAATTAATACGTAAATAGAAGATGAGGTGTAAAAGCAATCTTCCAAAGGACCAATGACATTTGATTCTTTAGTAAATATTATATTTGAAGAGCTACAAATAATTAAATAAAGAAATATTTTGAATGAAAGTTTAAAGTACAAATATTAACTGTAGAGTTGTTAAGAGAGACATACATGCGAAGAGAGAGAGAGAAAGAGTGAAAAAGAAAGAGAAAAAGAGAGAAGCGGAGAAAGATAGAGAGAGAGAGAGTGACAGGGCGACAGAGACAGAAATAAGGACAGATATAGAAGGATAGAGAGAGAGACAGAGAGAGAAAGAGAGATGGAGATAGAAAGATAGAGAGAGAGAGACAGAGAGCAAGAAAAACAATTACATATAGAGCACTGACATTAATAAAATGGACTGCTGATACTACTGAAATTGCTTACATTCTTTGACATTATTATGGGATCACTTTTCTATAGTTGTCTCGTTTTGGTTTAACTACTTTATTCCGCGAAACTACAAACAATAAGTTCTATACAAAATACACCATAGTCCAGTTTCAGTTCAGTGGTTTTCCAATCGAATATATAGAATAGAAATAGATGGCAATACAATATTTGTAATCCTTTCTCTGTCCCTCATAGCTTCTTTTAGGGGCAGGTAGACAAAACTTGCTTAATTTTATTTCTTTAAAAATCAATTTTAAAATATATTTGATGTTATATGAGATAAGCTTCCAAGAATAGAAATAATTCCGAATGCAACTGTAATTTGTTGAACTTTTAATATGAATATTAAAGCGAAAGTAAAACTTGATATTAAGATAATTGTCACACCCTGCCAAAAAAAGTTGACCCATATGAAATAGAAAATCAAGCAGTTCATGTTATATATGTCAGTGATATAGAGAGAGAATGAGAGAGAGAGAGAGAGAGAGAGATAATAAAATTTTTGCCCTATGTACATATTATGTAATAATATTCACAAATTTCAAATTACGAAAACCTCAAACATCTCCTTGATTCTTCAACATCAAAGCATAGCAGTACCTAACTCTTTTCTTGCCTTCGAAACTATTTATTTCTTTAAAGTACTAATAGTAAACAGAATTACTGTAATGTGACTGTGATAAATGGATAGGAAAGGGAGCCATTTAATAATCACAATTTATATGTACCTATTGATAATCTCGATGCAGAGTTGAGAGATCGTGGGATTTCTCCCATATTTTGAGATTTTCTGGACTGAAAAAATTTAAAAAGGGAGAAGGGAATAATTTCGTCACCCCGTACAAAATTATGGAAAAAATCATACATCCAAAATTCAGAAAATATTTTCTTAAAATTGACACATAAAATTGGATTTTCCTGCGCACGTATCTTAAATTAATTGCGCATAAACGTAAAACTAAAATATTGAAAATTTTTCAAATAGAAAAACTTTGAAAGCTTTGATGAGAATAAGAAAATAAGACAATTGGCACAAATTTCCTTATGAATATACATAGTTGAAATGACTGGAACTGTGATTAGAAATGAAAGTTTATAGTTAATAACTGATATGTTGTTGCACTGATCAATTTACCCTTAATTTGCGAATATACTTTTATAGATGTCTTCGGCATCAATAAAAACTAATTAATTTTTAAAAATTTCAGAAACTACTTTTTCTTTTAGCGTATATTTCTTATATCATTTGGTACTTGGGAAATTTGCATAATAATCTGTGGAAAAAGTTCCCAGTAATTCCCATTTTTGAAGGAATTTTGGCCGCAACAACCTCCCAACATTCAATGTCTTAATTGTTTGTAGCATAAATCAGCGCAAGAGTTCATGTTACCATAATTTTAGTGAAGCAATGCAAATATTCCCTAAACACCCCATCTCTCTCTGCAATAAGTTATTTATGGTATAAAGATTGGTCCATATAGTGTTTGCAATTTCAACTACCGGTTATTTCGAGTGTGGCAACACTTATGTCATATGACAGAAAATTAGTTTAATGTTTGACATTTACGAAATGGGTCGTTTTACCCTTGAACAAAAGCAGGAAATACTGAAAACTTACTTCCAAATTGTTGAATCTTCTACCCAAACTGTAGAAAATTTACGTGGAAAATTCAGTAGAAATGAAATGCCTTCAAGGCAATTTGTGGATTAATTTGTGACGCGAGTTCGTGAAACTGGATCTTTATTGGATAAACCAATACGATGGACTTTTTTTTTTTTTGTGGAGAGCCGTTAAGGATAAGTGTTACGCTATCCATCCAAAGACTATCCAAGATTTCAAAGATCAAATCGAAGTTGTCATTGAGCCATACATTGAGCCCATACAATCGAAAATGTTCTGAAAAATTCAGTTGACAGAATGGGATACTGTAAATCCAGCCATGGAAGTTGAATTTATTTGAATGGAATTGTATTCCATACTTAATGGCAACAAACGAACCGCTTTAAAAATATTCATTCATCTTTGAATTAGAGCCAAATTAAATTACAAAGGCTTAATAGACCGATAGGGACAGCTTAGTTGAAATAATATAAAGGTGATTCAGAAATTCGCTCATCCACTAACGGAATCAAACTAAGAAACTTGAATTCTTGTATCATATGGATCTACTTATCTGCTCTCATCACAGTCATACCCCTGGCCCACACGCTTCAACATTCAAGTCTTTTCGTAAATGAGAGAGAGAGAGAGGAGGGAATTTATCCTCCTCCCACGTGTCTCTCATCTACGGAAAGACTTGAATGTTGAAGGGTATAGACCAGGCCATACATGGTAAGATTTCCACGTAAACAGCTACGAACTACATATGTTGATTCGAGTCTCCCAAAGTTAAATAAATTGTGGCTACACTGTAAAAAATGTGCACAATTGTTGCCACAAAGCTTGGGTATTTTTCCCTTAAAGTATAGGGAATATTCCTTAAAAGGTAGAAAATATTCCCAAAAATATAAGAAATATTTACTACATTTTAGAGATAAATACCTAAGCTTTGTGGCAACAATTGTGCACATTTTTTACAGTGTAACATTACGGATACTTGTTCTTCAACAAGCATAATTTTACTGTAAAGTTTTTGTTACAAAAATCGACAAGTTATGCAATATTCTTGCCAGATATGAAGAACTTTTTAAGATCAGATCAATTTTCATGTTCTGCTTCTACTACTGTTTCACAATTCAATCTGTTAGCACTGTATTAGTAGAATGATTTCAGAAAAAAAAAATTATTGTTCTCTGCTCTTAATATTATTATTGCCAAGAATTCCGAATGCAAACATTGTGTCGATGAGGCTAAAACAATGTGATCCATTTGATTTATCCAGCACTAGGCAGTTACCTTGGGGCCCAACCAGGGGATCGAAATGGTATACATGGAAAGCATACGACACCGGAAATTAAAAACAATTTAATTGTTCCTGCATACAACAGGAGCGGATTTACCAATAGGCAGAGCAGGGTGGCAAAATTTTGGGGACAGAAAATTCTCAATTGATCACGTTTTTTTCGTAGTAAGATATTATACAGGGGATAAAAACGTATTCGATATGTTATAGCACTGTCAAAACATACAAAATATACATGGAATGATATCTCGGAAAGTTTCAACAAAATTATCAAATGTTTGCAATCTGTGAACATAGAACTTCATACGATCACCGATCTTTATCAGTCGTTGGTAACATACCTAGAAGATATAAGGTAAGTCGCTGCCTTTGATTATAATGAATCGAAAGCTGTGAAAACAAGCGGTGAACATAACTACGCATACATATGATATGAAGACGAAACGTTATCGAAAAGTCCATAATTTGTTGAAGTAAAATGAAACGAGATCGAAGTCGCCCTATCCGACAGGGACCGATTCAAAGTTATCGTGTTCAACGTCGTTATCGACAGATTGATTTCAGAACTATAAAGACGGGATTCTGCTTACGAAAGCTTGAGTAAAAAATTGGACTTAATCATGAAGCTATACATAGCTTTGAATCTCAAGATATCTACGAGCGCGCACGGAGCTTGAAAGCATTCCATCTAGGAGATTTAGACGGATCTTTGGAAAAAGAATGTCTGCACCTACGAGCTCATTTTTCCTAAGACTAAAACTATATTAAGAAAACAATTCTCGTCCCTGGAGTTATACAAGTACATCCTGTAAAAAGCCTTTTTGGACATTTATCCAAATGTGAAAATAGCGCCCCGGATGTTGTTATGTACACCAGGGTCAAACTGGTTGGTGAAATGGCCGTTTCCAGCCCTAAAACGAGTGAAGAACTATTTAAGATCCACCACATAAAAGATCAAGATCAATACACTCTCTATACTGTATATAGAGTTAGAAAAAATGCAGTCTGTGGACTATATTAAGGTAAACCATTCCTTTGCAGAGAAGAAAGTTCATCGCATAGCAATCTTCTTTGCATATAATTTCGTACTTATTTGTGATATTTCTTAGTCTGTTTGTTTATTTTCTAAGGTCGATGTACGTTAAATAAATGCAAAATAACGGTAGGATTTTTATTTTATTCAATTATATAAGAAATTTAGCCTAACTCTCTTAATCGACTAGGCGTCTTGGGTCTTCATATCTGGGCCTGACTACAACTATATAACACTATAAGTTCAAAATGATCTCATGATCTCAGCCCCTCATCGATCCATCCATCCGCTCAACTAATCATATTAACAAACAACCATATGAAATTTAAATTTTCCTCATGAACTATTTCTACAAAGATCCAAATCATAATATCTCACGTTTATGATTTGATTAACTCAGCATCATCACTTCTCGCTTAATATTTTTATCAACATATCAATGTCACTCGTGACTTTCACGTTTACGAAAGATCTTGTAAAAAACATTTGTCACTTGAATACGAGCAGCAGGAAGAGAAGATATTAGTTTGCCCTAAAATGATATTCTACTTATCATAAGCTCCCGGCAAATATTTATCAGAAATCAAAAGCGATTTACTTCGTAAACACAAATGACCCACTTCCTTAACTGATAAACTTATCAAATTAATATCTACTTTAGTTAGTACTTAGAATAAGATAGTCATCGCTAGATAGATATATCTAAAAACATACATATTACCAGCTCAGCTAGTGACTATCACTATGGACTTTGATTTAGATTAGAAAATAGGTCTAAGTGGTTGTAACAACCTCCGGATTTAATTAAGCAAAGCTTTCGATGATTGATGCGCATATGCCAAAAGATTAAATATGACCTATACCACCGGTTCTTATCACGTGCACACTGTGTGAGCAGGGGCGTGGTGCACTTACATGCTTGATATACAAAATCACGTTAAATGTTTATTCTGATAACACGCTAATATTGACAGGAAGGTCACACAGTTTGGCTAAGTCATGCAGTTTCTTACGACTAATCTTAAAATATTTTTTCACGTTCATTTCGATCTAATTTAATTAAGGCGTAATACCTATAGAAGATAATATTTAATTAACATTATTATTTGTATGCAGATATATGTACATATGTATGATTTTAATAATACTTCTTCTGATAATTTGGTTAACAACATTCGAATTCAGTCAGCTGTAGCACGTGCAATGAGAAGTTTCATATTAGAGATAGTAGAAAAAAAAAATAGAGAAAAAAAATGGAAATAAATTTTTATTCTGGTTGATCATGAAGTAATTTTTTCAGTCATTATCATTTGTGACCTTTCGGAAGTGACCTTAAAAATAGAAAGCTAATAAAATGCTGCTTGTAGGTATTGCTGCAGGTCAAGGGGTCTGATTAAGTATTTATGCCGAAAGAAAATTATCTGAGGTAGCTAATGTAGAAAGAACATGCAGTAAAATAATTTGAATGCAGCCGACAGCAGAAATTGCCTCTAAATTTAGATAAAGGTGAAAATATATTGTTAGTGGAAAAACACGGATCATGTTTTTTTATTTACTGCTAATAATCTAATCATAATAAATAATTCGGTGCAGTAACCGATATTGTGGAAATTTTGAATTATAGACTCCATGCGGTCTATGTCTATTGCTGCCCTTGAGGTCTTACTTAATTTGCCACCCCTGGGTCTTGTCTTTCAGGCAGATGCCAAAAGGGCTGTGTGCAGATTGCGCTCATGCAGATGTTGGGAAGATGGCTGGACTTCTTCTTCTTCCTATTGCTTGGTTGTAACAGAAAAATCCTCTGACACGCATGCCACTTGATGCGATGGTTCTAGACCTTCATTTTAGACGTCGCTTCTCTGAGAGTTTTCCTGAAATGGAAACGTGGACTGAGCAAAATGTCTTACCAACCTTTCCACGATCCGACGCTCATCTAAAAATTTTCACCGACGACCCTGAGTGGACCTTGAATAATATCTAAATTACTGGGAGACTGCAGGTCGTCTGTGAATAAAATATGTATTCACAACCAGGTGTCCCTTCAATAGAATCCTGGACACTCAGGGGCGGATTTCCCTATAGGCCGAGTAGGCCCGGGCCTAGGGCGGCAGATTTAGGGGGCGGCGATTTTTTCTTGTAGTTGTGGGTATTTCATTACATTTTTATACTTTTTCGTTTTTTTATGAGGCAACCTACTCCGCTAATTCTAGCCTGGGGTCCCTTCACTGGATATAGATCATTCAATTTTTCGTGTTTTACAGGGAGTAGGGGGGCGGCAATCTTCTATAGGCCTAGGGCGGCCAAGTGATCAAATCCGCCCCTGTGGACACTTGGTAGTCATTAAGTGCAATGTTCTTATGCAATGAAAATGGAAATCATCCAAGAAGAACGTAGCAAATTAATTCTTTCCACACATATCGGTTAATCCGAGTATGTCTCAAAAAGGCTTAGTTAAAAAATTGAAAATCCCGAAAAAGACCACCCAAAATGTTCTCAGTCAATTTCGGGAATCTTGCGTAGTGTCCGAAGAAAGTCCGGGTCAGGAAGGAAATCAAGTTTGGTAGATCAAAAGTTGGCTAAAAGAACTGGTAGACAACTTTTAACAAAAATCCCAACATGCCCTTGAGAGATATGGCTGATCAGGCTGGAACGACATATGCTATACGGTCTATCGAATTAAAAGAAGAGAAAGCCTACAAAGTTTCCATGTTCAGAAAATACCGAAAAGAATAATACCAGAAAAGAACCAAGTTACAAAATCCTGGAGCCGGATTTTGTATGAAAATTTCCTAATGAAATTCGACTGCTGTGCATTATGGAAAGCATTATGTGACAGCGGACTTCAACTAGCTTCCAAGTCAAGATTATTTTGTGGCAAAAAAGAGTGGTGACGCAGATCCTAAATTTAAGAATAGTCGGTGCACCGAATTTCTCAGTAAATTGTGGCATTTTTAGCAAGCAATATCCACGTGTGGCCAGAAATCATCAGTTTTCATGACAACAGGCAACAATCAACATGGATGTGTACGTTAAGGAGTGTCTTCCAAAGCGCCTTCTTCCATTCTTGAAAAAGCACAATGCATCAGCTTTCTTTAGGCCATATTTAACAATTTGCCACTACGGCAGAGAAGCAAGAAATTTCTACGATGCCCAATACCTATATGCCCGTAGTACCCAAGGAGGCGAATCCGTCAAATTGTCCGGAACCAATTCCAATCGAAAAATATTGGGCTAATATTAAAAAAAAATTAAAAAAAAAAAAAAACGTACTTTTAAGAGGTAGTATAAAGGGGCCCATACACGGTCACGCATGATGTTGGCCTACTAGAATAAGACAACGACGTTGTCACGCAAATTTGACAGTGTGTGTGTCTGTTTGACGGTGTGACACGACGCAGTATGTCAAGCGGTTGGACGATCAATAAAAAAAAATCAATTTAGTTTAATTTTTAGAGGCGTGGCTACGTACATATTTAACAACATATTGTACCCATTGAATAAATAACTAATAAGGAAACGGCATATCGGGTGAAAACCTAAGCCACTCGGCGAAATGTGTTAGTGTGCTGTGTTTGTATTCGTTTCGTCATGGCAGTAGTGAAACCGTAAAATTTTGAAGGGGGACATTTTTTATAATCCAAATTGCTATGTGAAATAAACAAATTTTTGGCGCCCCCTTATCTTCAGATAATATTCCTTGGCGTTGCCTATGATAATTTAAGTGAACTTTCAAATAAGTGACCAGGAGGGTGATTCTGATCTTTTGTCGTACTTGAATGTCAAAACATACGACTAAATGAAATGAACTTCTCTACTGATTTTTTCGTGTTTTTATTCAGGTCAGCAACCGTTGCATGACGTAGAGTGAACTGAAAATGTCACTTCACATTACAAATTCAAAATAATATTTCGAATTTAAGCACTTTTAATGCTCTAATTAGGTGTAGAATTTTTATTTACCAGTGTAAAATTTTTGTCACAACCTCTAGGAGCAGTTGACTAATTTGTCGTATATTTAGTCGTGTTGTTTGACGTTTGTTCACCGAAAGTTCATTATAGTTCATTTTGTGGTAGATAATACTGAAGACACAAAATGAACTGTGTTGAAAAAAAAAGTACGACTAAATATGTCAAAATTGACGACTAAATAGTACGACAAAAGATCAGAATCACCCTCCAGCCCTCTTGTCGTTTCTCCCCCGCTCCATGGATTTCACTGTCATTGAATTGCCTACTCACGTACACTGTATTCCTTATTAGTTATTTATTCAATGATTGTACCGTGTATGGCTATGTTTGTCACACATTCATCATTTTTGAGTGAACTCTATCAAAGATAACAGTTAACAGTTCTAGCAGCTCCTGATATGTGTTCCTGTCCTGATGTTGGGCAACAAGTTTGATAAGTGTGTGAAGCAAAAGCTTTCATCTTTGACCTACCAAGTTGGACAACATGTTCGCCGTGTATGGGCCACTTAAAACAGTGTCCGATACGTTCGATTCTGTCTCTGTAAAAAATTTAATGACGAACGTAAAGCACCAATTTCATAGCACGTAGTCGGCTGTGAATAATGAAGAGGATGAAGTAGGAGTTTAATTAATATTAAGTATGTATTTGATAACAAACAAAAAAACAAAAAATGTTTTTCTGGTTGATTTCATTAATTCATAAGTGGCCGGTTTTTTTTCTCTGAAACAGTCCTTAATTGTTAAACTATGTAGGCACTCAGACCAAAACAGATGATGAAATAAAACAGAAAGATACCAACCTTGAAGAGGTTGCAACACTAGGGGATTCTCGAGTAATTTGAAATCTGTGGCCAGATTATAATAACAAACCATTTTTGCTTTCTGTAGACGTGATTTAATATGAAAATGCATATTATGCATACTTTGCTTAAAATCTGAATGCATTTGCCCTTGAATAAGCAAGTCGAAAACATAAATAAATCGGAATTTTGATAACAATAATACTCAAAACAGTAAAATCGCGAAATGATCAGTTTTTTGTTTTGTTTACAATACCAATCCTATCAGCAAAATCGCACTTGAGTGCATGAACACTTAAAACAAACTGATAAAAAAAGAACAGATTTTAGTCGGCAACTATTAGAAATTACTTAAAATAGCCTCTAAACACCTCTACAAGTGCGATATCGCGTAATATATAAGTGATATGACCCCAAATGTAATTCAGAATCGTAGATAACCCGTGAACTGGAAAAAAAATTATTAAAATGGAAGCTTCCCCTAGCAATTGTCATAAATAAATATTTTTTTTCACTATCGCTACTACGCGGCTGCGCGGCATGCTACAACGCTTTAAGAAGTCGTGACTCTGCAAATTTTGTTTGTAAAATTAATGCCAATGCAAAATCAAATTGATTGATGATAAGCGGACGCATAATATGGTATGGACGTAGTATGGTGGTGAAAATTATTATTATCATTGGAAAATTACCTTAAGTGCATTCCCGCCAGTATTTCTAACTGACACACTTAGGCTCTTTATGTATGTATGTATATATGGTATGTATTTATATGTACATATTATGTTCATTATGTATAAGTATAATTGATCTTGAATCAACTTACCATGGGCCACATTGTTGATGCAGTCCAAATAACGAGTGCCTTCCTCGTCGAACATGTACTGACCCTGTCCTCGGACAATTTTCAAAGGATCGGAACGATAGAACAGTTGGCATGATTTACTGTAAGAAAATTTTGAAAACCTATTTTTTTCGGCAATCTTGGAATATTTTTTTTTTTTTTAATAAAGAATGAAAATTTTGTTCTTACATATACATATATGTGAGTATATATATGTATGCTTATGTGAACATTTTAATTTTATCTCTTAAGCACGGCATCAATCACTCAAAATGAATGGTTTGTTTTATTTTTGTTTTTTTTTTTTTCAAATGAGTTAAGTTTGTGACTAAACACAATGAGAAATGTATGAAATATATTTTGCTAAATTTAAGGCAATTAAGACATATCCAGCAGCAGATACAATTTCATTACAAATGAAACAAACTCTCGTGTTATCACAAATGACAACCTTTCGATTATCACATTCACATATGATTTGTGTTGCTCTAGTATCGCATTGCATCTGTTTTTTTTTTCTATGCAGTCTACATAAGAACGATTACTATAACTTTTATTTCAATAATATTACCTATATTTTTCTGTATAATTATGCAATCATACCATTAAGATTTTTAACATTTCTAAGAAGGACACACCTTGTTTTGGGTCCCTGGACACGAAGGAGTGAATGGAAATCAAAAAGTGACTTAAATCGGTATACTGGTCCCTACTTCCTACCCAATGTATTTGATCAAACGAAATGATACTTTAGGAAGGAAGGGAGGCGCTACAAAAATGGGAAGACATGCAAGTGACTCTCCCTCCTCTGGCGTAGCACACCTGGTATAAGGTAAGCGAAGGAATTGTTCATCTCAACTTCTCCTCAGACACGCAAATTAATTGGTCTGGTATGTATCCACTAAAGAACCGACCGAAGGACGCGCACAACGCATGAGCTGCACTCTACTTCAGTGGACACACTTCGAACATTCAGTCCGGAGCTTTCTCTCGGATGGTTGGAAACTGTATCCACCGAAAGATGGAGAAAAAAATAAAATTGGCAAGCTATGCACACGCAACTCACAAGCTATCATTTTTAAGGATACACTACGGAGGCTGCTCTCCGAGAACGGCGCTGCTGTTTTCAATCTGCTTCCTTGCAAGTCGATGTCATTGAGTTAATTGAGACCCTACAATCTACAGAACAGTCGTCGTTTACTACACTCGATCCCGATGAAATGCCCATCGAGGTCCCTGACTACATGAATTAGAAACATAGAAATAAACTAAGAAAGAGTAATATGAAAATGGTCTGAAAAGCATTCGGAACGAGCATTTTTATATTATTTTTCATTTCAAATTGGAAGCATAAAATCTGCACGCACTCAGCACTCTAGTGACCTACTCATGATTTCGGGTAGCATACAGGATCGCGCGTTTAAAAGCAACATGCCCGATGGATACACTTCAAATGCGCATCAAATCAGCCACGTGTTATATTGAATGGAGTTATTTTTGATAGTTTTATAATCTGTGTCGGTGTACCACAAGGCTCTGTGTTCTCTCCTACTCTCTTCCTCTTTTTTTCTCATTTTTATTAATGATCTGCTAACTCTAGGTTAAAGTGGCGACCATCGCGCGGGGGATCTCTACGATCAGCCTCACTTAGACCATTTGCGGTCCATTGTGCTACTAGCTCTAACTTTCAATCCTATTTATAGTTTTGCAGATGACAGCACCCTTGATTTCGTCTACTATTTCGACTCTATAGCTGATTTCTGTGGAAATAGTATAATTGACAAACCAAACCACGCTAAACTATGACGATACAGCAATACTCGCTTAGAGCAGACCGAACCGCGTCTTATTTAATGCTTCCAAAAATGCAATATTGTCTGTTATTACTCAAGCGTACTTCAATAACCGTTCAACCCATATCCGTCGAAAAGTTTATTATAATGTTACGTACTAAGCTTTTCCTTCTCAATTTTCATTTCTAATAAAATTATGAAAAAATTAGCTAAAATACTTGCTTTATGGTATGCTCTTTAAATTTGCAGTGTCAAGTTATGTTTTTAATAAGAAAAAAAAGTTATAATTGGTCTATGACCAATAAAATTACGCCGTCTATAAAATTTTAGCTCTCTATGTTGACGCGTTCTCTGTCACTATCCAAATATATAGTGAAAAACTAAATTCTTATATGGCAACACTACGAAGGAGTTACCTGATTTGTCCCATTTTCATACACAAATCTAATTTTTTTTTAAGACCGTATGAAAAATCTCAGATCTCTCAGTAAATGCTTTTTCGAGTTAGCGTAAGAACGGGTAGACGGACGAACGGACGGACAAACGGACATGCAAAAATCAAAATAACTTTTAATTCTATACATGAGTATCCAATCCATTTTACTCTACTAACCATGTTTCTATGCTTTACAGTTGCGGAATGACAAACTTAGTATATCCTATAAATTTCATCTGGAGTATAAAAATCTGTCCCTTTCAAGAAAAAAAACTATCTTGAATTCTGTTTAGTTCATTAACATCAACCCATTCCCAAAAAATTTATTGTGTCTCTTTATATTTCAAAAACACAAAAACAATTAAAGTAACTGGTAAATAGGTAAATAACTTTCAAAAGCGCCATCTGTTAGACAAGCGGAGAAACTAACGAACTTCAATTTGTGATACATTCTCCAACTAAAATATTAATAGGAAGACAGTTCTTCATTTACTATTAGAGAATGTCGTATATTAATTCGGGATGGCATTTATTTAGTAAAATATATTCCATTAGGGAATGTACTAAACGAAAAATTGTTTTGTTTCTATACTACAGCGCTAGAAGTTTGTAGAGTATACAAACTTAAACAGTTGACAAAACTGCATACAGCTTTACTTTACAAAATTACCTATTAAAGTATAATAACAGCTCCATAATATATTACGAACTAATCGATAAAAGACAATTATACAGTCCCTATTGGACAAATGCCAAATACAGGGTGTTTCCGTCTAGGTGGTCAATAGAGATAGTATTCACCTAGCCAAACAAAAATTTTAATGGCCGGAGGAGAGAGGGTTTAGACAACCATAGAGAGAGGGGTGGGTACGGAGCTGACTAAGCAGTCATTGGAAAGGCCATGAAGTTCCTGCAATGAGCTCTTAACTGTGGCCGTACGCTCTGCACTTTTAAGGTACAGGGTGTTTTGTGAAAAACTAGCTTTTTTTCTTAATCATCCTGTAATTCCGAAACGGTTGATGGGGGGGGGGGGGGGGAATACCTTCCATACAATATTCTGTTTGTTCAGGTGAGTAATATTATCTCCTGCTCTATTTATCACCTAGATGGAAACACCCTGTATATATATAAAACCCCCATAAAGTAGAAATTGAACAATGAATTAGAGTATGAATTTAAAAACCGATTTCTTTTTAATTCAGTACATATCGTCGGCTTACTACAAAACTAACATAACTCAATTTTTCTAGTGTTGAAAAAATGTAGATTGAGGTTTTCATAAATATAATTCAATTGAACTTAGCAGTATATAATAGGATATATTTCAAGTACAGAGCTGGCAAAGGCCCACATGACTCAAAAATACAGGAAATGGAGTCATCTTGATTTTGCAGTAAGCCGACGATATTTAATTCCATTTTAAATACAGATTGGTAATTACTAGAAACTATTTTGTTTATTCGAAGTCAAGATAAATTAAAGAAAAAAATATTACATTGATTGAAAAATATGACATAATGACGCAGTGCTATTTTTTATAGTTTTCTTACCATTTATATCATTATATCGCACAATCATTCACAGCTCACAAATAACTGGCTCAAAAATTATTAATGTATCAACAATTTATTTGCCATCTCATTTATGCATATTATGATCTGGCTCCCATAGAGAATTTCTGCCTGAAAGAATCATTTGCAGTTTCCAGCTCTTTTTTTTTTCTTTCTCCTTATAACAAAGAAAATATGAAAATGTGTGGCCTAAGGCAATAATTTCTTTGCAATTCGCCACAGAGTACTGCTAAATATGAGGAATTTATTCGATAAATTTCAGTTCTTGATTAGTTCTGTTTTATGCATACCGATAACACTAAAAGCATGTGCATAATTAGTTTCTGTGCGAGCACGTGACGTGTATAAAGACACAATAAATTTAAAATTGAAGCAGCAACTGTACATTATTCATGCTTAGAAATTAATAGGAATTATTTTTGTTTTGTTCTGTTTTGTAAGTTAATAAAAATACACATTGAGTAACACAATCAGAACAATAAAGCTGCCCATGCCGATGATGTCCTACCGATTAGTTTATTGTACTTCCTTGCTATAACGTTACGAAAACTGATGTCATGCCATACTAATTACTTGGAAATTGATAAACTTAACTACATAAGCCTTTCCAATCATACTTTTGAAACGATATATGTGTACTTGTTTTGCTAGATTTTTCTAAAGCTGTCGATGCGATAAGTCACTTCAATTTACTAAACAAGCTAACCTAATATTTCCAATTCGATTAGACCACAGTATATCCACAATTCACAATTTTTTTTCCTAACAGAAAGTAAAAGTAAGAGATAGTTTTTGTGACACCTTATTACTTAGTTATGCGGTGTACCGCAGGGCTCCATTTATGGTGCTCTACTCTTCAGTATGCATATTATCGACTTATGTGATATTTTTTAGCACTGCACAATTAATCTGTATGCCGATAATATACAATTATGGATTAATCGCCCCATCGGGCTAATGGAAGGACAATGCGCGCTCCTCCATTAATCCGATGATGGGGTATAACAGTATATCATTGCTTTTTGATTTAATCAGAGTTTTGTAATTCTACGAGTCGTCTCTAGCTAAATTTGGTATTTATAATATTTAGTAGGTACTTACGTACGGAACGATATTTATGATGATTGTATAGTCTTGACTTTCTGACTTTTGTTATCTTTATTTTATTTAATTTTTTTGTTTTTTCTATTCTTATTTATCGATGTGTTTGTAAATACAGATAAAAGAAATTTATTCTTGTTATACTAAAACCGCAATAAATTTCAATTGAATTGAATGGAATTATACCGAAGTTTTTAAAAATTTAAAGCACTTCTTTAAAGACGGTCATAACATGAGGGTTGAAGGAACTATAAATCACTCATATTTTTTAATACCTTTATCCTCCATTAGAAATTTCATGCACGCGATTAATAAATAATTCAATTTGAGAATTCGAAGTATTGTACAGCAAAGTTTAAGCACTTTCTTTATATTTTTTTTAAGCATTATATCAATTCAAATTGCGTGTTTGACTATTATCAAAAAAGCTTTTAGAAATACATTTATAAACTTGTTCAAAATACGAAAAAGGAAAGATTTCGCCCCTGACTTATATCGGACTTTGCTAATGACTTGTAGTTATTATATATACATACCTACTATATACCTGAATAATACATAACAAACTATTGTATTTGTGGCTAATTTTAGAATTATCAAGTTGCTGCCCAATACAGATAGTTACTTATAATTATACTCTTAATATTAGTTTCGAGGAAAAGAACACGTGCACGTATTCATAATGAGTTGAACTTTGATTAAACCTGTGCTCAATTCCATGTATGAATTTAAATTTGGTTGAATCAACTTAAATGCTCTTAATAAGTTGAACAGAGTAGAAAGTATGATACAAATATTCGGAGGTTGGGAAGTCTGGTTGAATTTTCTTAATTTGATCTTTTAAATCTTGACAAAAAATGTATCCAATTTCAACTTTTTTCATATACAAAATGGAATATGTCTCATAAATAATTTTAAAAATAAGTTGAACAACATTTTTTTGTTTTCAAATTAATTTTTACACTCATTAAATTTGTTTAGCCGTGCATATTCAATATAATATAAAAGAATCTAACTCTCAGTTCAACTATAATTAAATATTTATACTGGAGTGCCGCAAGCATCACTTATACGGCCGTGCTTATTTTGTCTTTTTCTAATAATCTTCTAAATATCCTCTAAAAAAATTAGCTTCTGCTTATATGCCGGGAATACACAGATTAAGAGAAGATTGAGAGAAGACTACATTCATAGAAATATTAATAAATTAATCTACAAAAATCCTCAACCTTAATATCCGCCCCATTTATGTAAGTGTGTGTGTGTATGTATGTCACGCGCTCCTACACTTAAATGGAGCAAACTTACGTTATGTTGAAAAATGGAGAACAGTTTGGACGAAATGAAATTTTTATTACTGTAAATAAAAATTACTTTAATTTACGTAAAATATCCAAAATTTAATGGTGGTATTATGCAACTTTGGTTTTTTTCTAACTGACTTAAGATTGGAGTTAAACAACGTCTCACAGTATCACATTTTTACTCCTCTTTTGTAGCACTATTTATACTCAACTCGAAAATCAAATCAAAACCTAAATTTTTGCCAATATAAACTGTAAAATAAATTCTTAGCCACCCTATATAAAAATATAAGCAGTAGACATCCTTACAACAATTATTCAAAGATCATGGCATATAATTCGAGGATGAAATGAAGGTAACTTGTCACAAATTCTAAAGAAGGAAGTCTAAAAAAATTTTAACAACTAAAAAGAAATCTTTTTATTTCCATCTATAGGAATAATCTTATCTCTTTATGATTCTAGAAGAATTCAAACTTCAATTACAATAGGCAAAGGATAGAATTTTTAACTCAAAGTGGGACTCGTCTTGTTTATAGAAATTTTTTTTTTTAGA
Source organism: Dioctria rufipes (assembly GCA_963924295.1). Classification (NCBI taxonomy): domain Eukaryota; kingdom Metazoa; phylum Arthropoda; class Insecta; order Diptera; family Asilidae; genus Dioctria; species Dioctria rufipes. Next base: position 35,007,104 of record OZ002742.1, read on the forward strand.
TTGTTATTTAATATTCTTAAAAAAAACATTCTCGCAAAATTTTAATCAGGAAAATTGCAAATAGTAGGTACTGGGTAAAAGGTTTTCGATGGAATTATGCTTAGCTAATAAATTTAAGCAGAGACTTTGATCTACTCAATTTCAATACATGACCAAATTGGGAATAATTTTTACTTCAATAAAATCGATGAAAGGTTCTATTTTGAACGGCCAACGTATTAAGAGTCATTAGCCACGTAATTTAGAATTCACAAGATTTTCATAATAAAACGTCCAAAAAATCGTAATTATATTTCATTAGAGTTGAGCCCCCTGCCTTAAACAATTTTTTCTATGACAATCATCTTTTTTTTTTTAAACTTAAATCGAACAGAACAACACATGGCTCATTCTATCCGAGAGTAATAAGTCAATCACTGGTTAACTTCAATAACAATGAATTGGAATTACATGAAAAAGGCTTAGGCTGCGCTCCAAATGTAGGTAGATATAGATAGTAATGATTTAATTGAATTGGCAGTTCATACTGATGCAGCATTAATTAGATGACGATACAGAAGGTGAATTTCCATGTGCAAAAATAATTAGGAAGGCTAAATTGTTGATAAACTCTGAAAAAAACTAATGCGTCCAAAATTATAAATAGCACACGTAGAAAAGTTAAAGATAACAACTTAATTGTTACAAAAGCGGATTAGGGAAATAGTTTAGTTTTATTGGAATAGAGCGTTTATCAGAAATTGAACCTCGCAAAAATAAAAATGACCCAACTAAAAACTTTAGCAGAACAGTAAGAAACATAATAAATACATCATATCCAATTTTTAAAGAAAAATATAAATTCTCTTTGAAAGTAAGTACCGCCTCTGCTGTAGTATATGGTCTAATCAAACTACATAAATCAGATGCTCCAACAAGACCAGTATCCTTTTCTTTCAATGCACCTTCACAAAAACTCGGGAAAAAATTAACCACAATGCTACCAAAATTGTTAAATTTTGAAAACAGAGAATAATACTGATATGTCGTTAATAAAATTAATAATTTGAATTTACAATTAAATGCTAAGCTAGTGTCGTTTGATGTTTGTAATTTGTTTCCTTCCATTCCATGCTGAAATTGAAGACAAGATCGTTGAAAGGGATAAATCATTACATATTAAACAGCTGATTTATATATGTTTAGACCAAAATTACTTTTATTTTAACGAAAATTCAAAATCTATTCAAAATCTATATTCAAATGATTGGTTCAGCCATGGGTGCTTCCTTATCAGCTTTAATGCCTGAATTCTACAGGGTGTTTCTTCCATGGTGGTCCATAGAGCAGGAGGTGATAGTACTCACCTAAACAAACAAAAAATCTTATGGTAGGGGGGGGGGGCATATCAACCGTTTCGGAGTTACAGGGTGATTAAGAAAAAAAGCTAGTTTTTCACAAATCACACTGTATCTTAAAAACTACACGGTGTATGGTCACAGTTATGAGCTCATTATATGCAGAACTCCATGGCCTTTCGAACGACTGCTCAATCAGCCCTCTCCCCTCAAGAATTATCGTTGTCTAAACTCAAAATTTCGGATTTTCTTACCTTTTTTTTTTAATTTAACTTCTATTATTTTTGCAAAAAGGTCGTTAACATAACTTTTTTTTATAAAAACTGTAAGCTGTCGATTCTCCTCTTTAATATGACCTATTACACCCAATGTGCTATCTGAAGCCCTTTACGAGTTATTAGCTCTAAACCTATTCTCAAACCTATTTTCAAACCTATTCTCAACGATAATTTGTTCCATTAGCACGTCATTTTACAAAATATCGTCTAATTTCGGTGTGACCTGAATAGGTTATGAGTTATTAAATGTTTAACGGCTACAGTTAACACATAGAGTGTAATAGGTCACATTAAAGAGGAGAATCCCTAGTTTACAGTTTTTATAAAAAAAAGTTATGTTAACGACCTTTTTGCAAAAATAATAGAAGTTAAATTAAAAAAAAAGGTAAGAAAATCCGAAATTTTGAGTTTAGACAAAAATAATTCTTCGTTCGAAAGGCCATGGAGTTCTGCATACAATGAGCTCCTAACTGTGACCATACACCCTGTAGTTTTTAAGATACAGGGTGTTATGTGCAAAACTAGCGTTTATTCTTAATCACCCTGTAACTTCGAAACGGTTGATATGCCCCCCCCCCTCCCTGCCATACGATTTTTTGTTTGTTTAGGTGAGTACTATCACTTCCTGCTCTATGGACCACCATGGAGGAAACATCCTGTATATGAATAAAATATGACAAAAAATTTCTCATTCAGGCTGTGATTTATTGAATTTGTGCTGATATCATTATGTTGATGAAGTTTTTTGTGTATCGACGGGTTCCGAACGACAGTTCTATATGTTTTTAAACAAAATTTTAAATACTATTCACGATAATTTACAGTTTACTTCAGAATATGGTAATGATAATTTAAATTTCCTTGACCTTAACATTAAAATTATTAATAACATATTCGAATATACAATAGTAAAAATTGAAATAAAGAACGGTTATTCAACAAATTTAAATTATAAAATGTTAAGGTCAAAAAACAAAAAATATGCACTTAATCTTGTTTACCCACTAGAGAGATAAGATATGAAAATTTGAAAAAAAAATCCATATTTGAACAAAATATCGAATAAAATTAAATCTACGTTAAACAATATAACGTTTCACCAGCTTTTTATAATAGAAAAAAAAACTTTAAACATTTTTTTCCATAAACAATAAACTAAAGCCGAAAATTGATAAAATAGAAAAAATCGGAATTTATAGTATTGAGTGTAGTGATCGCAATGCAGACTATATTGGTAAAACAAAACGCTCATTAAAAATTAGTTACAAAGAACACGTATCATCGGCACTCTATAATAAACTAACATCAGGCATAAGCAAGCATTTAGTTGATACTGGTCAACCACATCTTTAAATAAATTACAACTTTTAAAAACCGTAGATGGTGGAACAGTCCAAAATAAATACGGAATTGAAAGTCGTAAGGTTCATGGTTTTGGTAGACGATCAGTTAGATTTCATGAATAATATCCCCCTCGTATGAATTTATAATGCCCGTTACAGTTAATTACAAATTGCCAAATATTACCATAGTCAAGTTTAGCTAACGATCTGCATTTCAGTTGCTTGATAATACCCGGAGAGGGCGAAGCGCGTCGCAACCCAACTTAAATAAATTTTGTAGAACATTATTATATGCGCTATTATTTTAAAACAAATTTTAAATTTTTTAAAAAAAAAATATTGATTACCAAAATGTTCTACCAAGCGCCTAAAAAAAACACCAATTTTATCAAATTTTCTATGACCTTTCCTTCAGTATCTATTTAAATCAGAAACGCACGCCCAAAAGATAGAAAAGTTTTAATTTTTTTATAATTTTATTTTATGTACTAAATAAAAAAATAAAAAATATTGACATTTAATTAAATTTGCTAATTTGAATACGCTTTAGAGAAAATTAGTTCGGTATTATAAAACATAAATCTAAATAAAACCTAAAAATCTTAGGCTTTTTTCTTTAATGCCGAACTGAGTTGCTCTAAAAGAGATTTAAAATTGAAAACTCAATTAGTCTTAATATTTTAAGTGATTAGAATTGTACTTATTTTAATATTTTTAATTAGATCCAGTAGAATAAAATTATGAAAAAAAATTTAAACTATACTTTTCATATATTACGGGTAGATTTAGATGACTTTCAAAATGTATTTGCATGGTATGCGTATAAACTAATCAGTCATTAATAATGAGTTTTCTCAATAACTATAAATGTCAGTAATGTCTAGGAACTTAATAGAATCTAGTCAGAAGGAATAAAATCGGTAAGGCAAGTATTTTGAAACAATATTAGATAGTAAAATTTCTAAAAAAAATTCTTTCTACTTAATTCAGAGAGATTCATCATGTGATAATTGTAAAATGATTTATGGTATAAATATGAATGCATTGCGCAGTAGCAGAAGCATATAAATGGAATACGCATCAGAGCTCTTGTTCTTTTCATATCTACACTCTATATAAGAGATTAATCACAAAAGATATATATTATTATTTCGTATGAAATAATTTAGCACTTTCAAATCTTTGGCGCAGCTCTTAGTGACTTAAGCATCACTTTTCTATTCTTAATCCTTCTACGTATCGTGCGAAAATCAAAATTATCGCGCATAGTTGCTCTCAATTTGATAGAATTTCCGAATTTGGTACATTTCTGCACGAAATCGAAATTTACTGTACTTATTGTATGAATATTAATATTAAGTACAATAAGTAGGTATGGTTGAAAATATTATAGTAATACAAACAATTTTCAAAAGTATCAAAATTTTGAATATGTTGTCTGATAAAAATTAGTCTATAACAGAGATAGAATTATAAGAAGTACATATAGTCACCAAAATAATGCACGGTACTGCATCGTATAAAAATTTACTCAGCTGAGATTTATATGCTTATCTAATTAGTGTACTTAATAGCTTCATTTTCTGCGACCAACAGAATTCTTACAGAATACGCCCTCTATATGTGTATATATGAATTATATTGTCCTAGTTTTTTTCTTTAATCATTATACGAATAACGGTTCCATTTGACAAACAAATAAATTACAGAAAAAGTATAATACAATTTACAATGTCGAATACATATTAAATAAAATATGAATATTAGCTTTACTATCTACAGCTGCACCTACATATATAATAAGAACTAAATAGCCCTATAATACTACAATCCCTTCCCACTATTTCCACAGTACATCATACCAAATCTATGCCATCTGGGCATATCTAGGAATAAGTTTTTTTTTAATATATTTAAATCCATTCCAATAATTTTTAATTACAAAAAAATCAACAATTTTTCACAACTAATTTATTTTGAATCATTCAAAAAATGCATCCTTAACATTCTTCCAATCATTCAATCTTGAAACAGACCATAATAAAATACGACAATCATTCGTCACACCACACAATTCTGTCCTTCAAAAGCCTTTCAAATGCTAAATTAATTAATCAGAGCACATAATACAAATAATATATATGCAAATGTATGTAAATAAATAGCGGGTAATTACGTGTCAAACATCTGATCAAACACAAAATTAGCATCATATCACAGCAAATTTCTTTTCTGATGAGTTAAAAAACAAACAAAATAATACACTCACTAAAATATGTACTAAAATAAATGCCCCCCACACTGTTAGTCCTCTAATTTTGTGACAATTCTTTCCTTCTTCTCTTCCCACATAATGAAAGCTATGATTAGATAGAGCTAACACCTCATCCTTCAACATACAGATCAACATGTCTAGTCAAGAATATCTTATTAAAAAGTTCATTGCAAACGTTCTCAAGGTCACAGTTAATTACTTAATTTCTTTTTTTCTTTTTTACTCAAAAATTATCTCTAGTTTTTTTTTGTCTAATTAGCTACCCTTAGAAGTTTGCTTAATAGTACTTACCCAATATGACGATTCCTAAGTTTCATAGTATCAGTCTTGCTCATCTGCTCCTTGACCTCGATTTCACGTGTGAAAGGCATCTTCTTGACGTTCTTTGTTTTCTTTTCTTTTTTTTTAAAGTAAAATTAACTAACGGAGCACGTGTTGAATTTTAAACAAAACGAAACTGAACTGATCGAAATAAACTTGGCAAATATTTGAAACAAAAGCACGCGACTTTAGGTAGTGTTATTAGCAATACGAACAGACGAATCCAAGAAAATCAAGTACAAGATGATCCTCTGAATATTTGTACGGTTGAAAGGTGGGACTTCCTCAGGTGAGTTCGTCTCAGTCGCCAGAAGAGATGTCGTCACTTGTAGTGTGGTCACTATATGCGGTCAGTGCCAAGCTAACACAGCTATTCAACTCTATCTGAACGTGAACTGTGAACTGAACGATGTAGTCGAAGTGGTCGACGGATGAAGTGAATTTGTCGAGACTTTTCACTTGGCTTTTCCTTTTTATGTGCACTCCATTCAGATTCAACTACAATCAAAAGCTAAAATCGACATTCATATGTAGTAAGCAAGTAGCAACGCATGTCAAATAAAATTTTTTGATAAGAAAAAGCTCTTCGAGCGGGCCCAATATGTAGCACAGCAGAACACTTACAGAGCAAGGCCTTTAGTTGCTGGGGTTTGTCAGCATAGAAATTCTAGGTAGTTTGGACTGGTTCTTAGCTGCCCTCTGGGATCACCCCATCTTGTACACACCCAGCTTAAGCTTTTGATAAAATTTTCGAGTGATAAAATTGCTATAGATGGTTGATAACAAACTTCTTCTGTTGCTTTGCTAGCAACTTTTATTATGTACCATCATAGCATAGCGCTCAGGAGGTTGTTGATTAGTACGTCTACGTACTTTTTCTAATCAATTTAAGCCTCCATTGACGTTGACTATTGCAATCACTTAATTTATTTATTTATTTTATTTTTTTTCCATTGTTGAAAGCTCTTTATTATTGTTTATTTCTAGATTTGCATTTCGTGTCTATAGAGATTAACAGCTCCACACATAATCTCGTTCCCGTGCTATTTATTATCTCTGCTAAAATAAGCTCTTGACTTAGCAAAAATTTATTTATTTTAATTATTTTCAGGTTTAACTGTCGTTTAATTTCTATATGATTACTGAAAGTGAAGAACGTAGGCTTTAAGAAAAAAAGAAATTTTTTACATCATATCAGATAATATGCGGGGGTTATCTTACGTAAATTATGAAAGCTAAAGTTGAGCGTAAGTTATTGTATTAATTATGAAGATATAAGTAAATCTTGTACTATACACATACGCAATTATTTAATTTTATTTCATCATGGAAAGCGATAATTATATTAGCACTCTAATAACATTGAAAATTTAAGTAAAACGCGCCAGCGATCTCTTCAGATACAAGTAGGTATAGTAACGTACTTATACTTGGATTATCGTACTTATCTAAGAAAGTTAAAAACATATTATATATGTATGTACATACTTAAGGCAAATCTCACTTACAATAAATAAAAAGTAGAATATACATATATAGTAGGTAGTAGTTAACATGACCCTGAAAAGCTACAAACTCGTAAATGTAATAATGAACAAATAACTAATATCCAACGCAGATAGATTGCAGGTGCTGCGCAGAATGCTTTAGTTGCGATAAAATATAACAATAGCATCTTCCACATTATCTTCATATCTTAAATTTGTATCACACTGTTCATAGGGTTGGTACTTTATGACTATAGTCATAAATCTACCAATATTTGAAGTCAATATTTTAAACTTACTACTCTACCACCCTGTTAAAAAAATCTATGCCATTACTACCACTAAAGTATTATTCCCAATCAACTACCGAAAAGATCCTAACTTTAGCAAATTCGTGTGATAGTGCAAAAGCTATCCATTTTAATGCATCTACATTATATAGTCCAGTCAAATTAGAAAAACTAAAAACATTAATTAAAGATCCTGAATTTGATATACAGGGTGTCCCGTAAGTCGACGTCAAGCCAGAACCGGGTGATAGACCAAATCGTAACAGTTACCAGAAAAATATAAAAAAAAAATCTAAGTCATGTATTTTTCAAATTATAGGCATTTCTTTTGTTTTCGAGAAAATGTACACCTTGTGATGGTTTATTAGCTCCTGTTGCTACAAATCTTTACTTTTTTTCAATTTTATTTTTCTTATGTAATCCCGAATAGTCCTGTTTATGTAACCTGTTGCTTTAAGTTCTAAGCCAACTGCTCCAGCTTGGAAGAAAATGTCACATTTTGCCGAACCAAGAAAAAAAAATTAATATTTCACCCAACTTTAACTGACTGTACTAAAAAAAATGTACTACGCCAGTTTGGCAAGTAACGTTAAAAGTTGACGCATTTAATAAGGATTTTAAAATGGTACAACACTTGCTACATTATTTCTTAGATTACGGAAAAAATTGATTCTAGTGTACCCAAAGCTTGCCTTAAGAGCGTAACTTTAAGATTCTAGCTTGAGTGAGACAGAAGCGTGAGTGAAGCAGATAGTCAAGCTTTCGAGTCAGAGATGCTAACTTTTTGTTAAATTTAAGACAAATTTTCCTTAAGTTTAAAATTAAACACCAATTATTTGGATGCTAAGATTTATTATTTACAAAAGATGTTCAAACTGCCTTCCTTCAGCTGCAATACAAGTTCGACATCTTCTTAAAAAGGATTGGGTTATCAGACGGGCAATTCTTCCGTTGTTGACAAATTCAACTGCTTCCGTAATTCTTTGCCGAAGCTCAGCTAAATTTTCAATTGACTTCTTATAAACTTTCTCTTTTACTGCTCCCCAGTAAAAGAAATCTAATGGATTTAGATCAGGTGAACGGGCTGGTCACGAGATCGTACCAGACCGCCCTATCCATCTGTCCAAATATTCTTCATTGAGATATTCTTTAACTGAAAGGGCATAGTGCGCTGGGCAGCCGCCGTCTTGCTGATACCACATCTCTCTGTAAATACTTAGTGGCATGTCTTCCAGTAAATTAGGTAAACGGTTTTGTAAAAAATCTAAATAAACTTCATCATTAATGACCTCTGGCAACTCAAAAGGTCCTCCCAAGTAACATTGGAGGTTGAATTTCCTAACTTTGAGGGCCGATCGACCTATTTTGGTTAAAATTACGTAAATTAGACTTAAGAATTTAACCTCAAAGGTCACTCTCTTTTAAGGGTAATTAGAAAGGAAATTTTACTTAATAATTCTTTAAATTAGGTCCTCAAAGTAATCTTGACTTTGTAGTTAATTATTAGGGAAAAATTACGTAATAATTCCTTTTTAATTTACCTCGTAGGAATTAGGAAAAATAACAAAAATACATAAGGAAAATTTCTTAAATCTAAGGCAAATTTCCTCACTTTTTACCTAAATTTTACTTAACTTTGATGTCAACTTTAAGGAAATGTATGGACTTTGTAGTTAGATCTATTCCCAAGTTCAAGGCAAGATAACGTAAATATTCCCTAAATAATTCCCTATCCGATTGTGTTCGCCCTCAAAGTCCGAATTCCCAAAAAAGTTAAATTGGACTAAAAGGCCACGTTTGGCGAAATCCCTAATAGTTGAAATTACGTAATAATACAACCAATAATTAAAGTTCATTTACTTTTGTTTGACTTCATTATCACTGGAATTATTGAACTGCTCCTCCCATTGAATCATTTCATCAAAATTACAAATGTTTCTCCTATTTACGACACATTTATATTGGAGTCAGTCAGGCTCTGGAATACCATTTGCATCCTTTTTAAAGATGCTACGCTTGATTTGGGCAATAGGTACACTTAATTATTTGCTTCCCAACCATGCGGAATATACGCATATTCAACTGCGTTTGCATTCACTTGCTTTTTAACAATTCTTGTATCCAAATGATGATGCTAATCACATGGTTTACTATTTTTAAGATGTAAATAAATCAATTCAATTCTTTAAATTGTCAAATCTCTCTGACCAATTTAAGGCGAAATTCCATAATTTAGGGCGAAATGCCTTATTTTAAGTTGAAATTTATTTATAGAAAAAAAGGTCCATAACCTTTGAACACAAAATTACCTAAATAACGATATTTGACCTCAAAGTCGAAAAATTTGGTTATTTCGTCTTGCCATCCAGGAAATTCGTCGTATAAGGAAAAATTGTAAGTCAAACTAACTTCTAGGTCGAGAAATATAATATGCGCCATATTTATTTAACAAAACATGGCTGCCATATATTAAAGGAATGGATAGAAAAATTGCATAATACCTTAATTTAATTTTTCCCATAGTTACTACAATGAAAACCCAAACAAACGAATTTTTCTTAATTTCAGAACGATTAAAGCATATTTAAATTAATTTAAATGCTCTAAATCGGAAACCAAAGAATAATTTAAAAAAATTTTAAATTATTATTTTTTAAATTACCAATATTTTGAAAGCGCGTTGATGTTTTTCGATAAATTATTTCCATATTTATCAATAACATTTTTCTCGTTTTAAAAATTGAACGCTTAGAAGCTGCGAGAATTAATTTTGAATAAGGCCATAACTTCCATATACTTTGTTAAAGCAATACTTCTCATAATCTTTCAATTTGGTGTCATGTGCCTTGTTCATAATATTTACATTACCTACTGGGGAAAATATACACATACTATTCTTATAAAATATATTTCTTCCAATATTAGCACACACCTTAACATGAGTTAAACTAGGTAGAATATTGGTCGAGATTAAGGAAAATTTACGTAAATTCCACGTGAAATTAACCTAAAATTTACCAAATCAAGGAAATTAGTCCTGTGCCTTATAAGGAAATATTCCCTAATTTTCCTAATATTTACGTCGATACGACGTCCTCTCATTCTCCACTTACGTAAATCGGATGTAAATATTAGGTAATCTTAACTTAACCACAATTAGTCGCTACCCTAATTTACGTCGAATAGACGTAAATTCGCCTTGAAAAAGAGGGGAAATGTTACTTGGGCTATGACTTTTCCGTTTAAAATTCCGGTCCACATGTTTATTTTAAAACGATATTGAGATCTATTTTGTCTCATTAAATTCGGATTCTCTACGTGCCACTCGTGTAAGTTTTGTAGGTTCATGTAAACGTCTTTTTTAAATGTCGATTCATCCAACCACAAAATTTTCTCGAAGAATCGCGGATCTTCCCGTTGTCTTTGTAGCATCGTTGTACTCGCTGTACTCGCTGGGCACTCCTGTGCATTCCTGGATTACACGTACCGAACTACCTGGATCTTCTTCAACTGCTTGAAGTATTACGTCCTCGTAAGGTAAGGAACTCTTCGTTCACCATGTACTTGGTTTGGAAGTCGGCCCTCTGTGGAGAGTAGACGATGCACATTTGTAAAAACTCAATAATTTGAGGAGCTAGCGTCACTATCTGTCTCACTCACACTTCATGGAATGACTCTCCGTCTCACTCAAACTGAAATCTCAAAGTTACGATCTTAAGGCAAGCTTTGGGTACACTAGAATCAATTTTATTAGGTGAAAAGAAATTTTTCGAAACTAGGTTTCTTGAAGAAAAAAATTTTTTTTTCCGTAATCTAAGAAATAATGTAGCAAGTCTTGTACCATTTTAGAATCCTTATTAAATGCGTCAACTTTTAAAGTTACTTGCCAGACTGGCGTAGTACATTTTTTTTTTCAGTACAGTCAGTTAAAGTTTAACGAATTATTAATTTCATATTGTTGGTTCGGCAAAATGTGACATTTTATTCCAAGCTGGAGCAGTTGGCTTAGAACTTAAAGCAACAGGTTACATAAACAGGACTATTCGGGATTACATAAGAAAAATAAAATTGAAAAAAAAGTAAAGATTTGTAGCAACAGGAGCTAAAAAACCATCACAAGGTGTACATTTTCTCGAAAACAGAGGAAATGCCTATAATTTGAAAAATACACGACTTAGATTTTTTTTAAATACTTTTCTGGTAACTGTTACGATTTGGTCTATCGCCCGGTTCCGGCTTGACGTCGACTTACGGGACACCCTGTATATGCTTATTACGGCTTCCCAATGAACATACTAAAAGTTCCTGTCAAAATCTGCTGCGATCGAGCCGCCATCTTGGATAAAAGGTATATTTTTTCAGTTTTTGCCTATACCTTGGTAACTGATACGAAAAAGTAGTTAAGATAAAAATAAAGTTTATTAAATTCCTCATAAAAGAGCATATCAACAATTTTTTGTATTTCTAATTCTTTAGCTGTAATCCGACGTTGAATAGAGAAGAAATTCTCCTGAGATCTTGAAGATTATGAATAAATAACAAATCAATTAATTCATATAAAATTGTGCTAGTATTTCTTAGATATGTAAAGGTTCGTCTATTTTTACCAATTAAAATCGTCGCATGCCACTCGTACTAGCTGTTAAATTGTTTGAAGCCCAATCGTCTGCATATATACTGATAGCCAGGCAGCCATCAAGGCGTTGGATGGTGTGCTGGTAAAATCAAAATTGGTGCAGACCTGTCTTGAGGAATCGACTATAAGGCACAAGGTGACCCTATGCTGGGTACCTGGCCATAAGGATATCTCAGGCAACGAGATGGCTGATGAGTTGGCTAAAAAGGGCTCCGAATTGGATAGCTCCGCAGCAGTAGCTTATGTGAAGATCCCAATCGGAGCTTTAAAACAGGAAATTATCAGAAGCGCCCATCAAAAGGCAATCCTCCGGTGAACTAGTAGGGATACCTGCCGTATTGCGAGGCAATTGTGGCCTGCATATGACAGGAAAAGGATAAGGGAACTACTTAATGCCAGCAGGACAAATACCAGGAAGGTAGTGGAGCTCATTACGGATCACTGGGACATAGGGGATCATGCTAGAAGACTGAGTATAGCAGCGAACGATTTCTGCAGGACCTGCAAGTACTGGGAGGAATTCGAATCCGTCCAGCACGTGCTTTGCGAGTGCCCCGCTTTAATGAATAAAAGAGGTAGGCTATTAGGTAGCTACTTCTTTTCAAGTCTGGGGGAGCTACAAAGTATAGAATTTAGATATATTCTGAGTTTTTTTAGAGAAGCAGTATGGATCTAGGTTAAAAGTCTTAGGTATATCCTGAGTTTCCTAAGGAAAGCAGGATGGATCTTTGGCTTGAAAGAGTATCCCATGTGGTCTAGGCGCACATTGGACCCATTAGAAGTCTAAGTGATTCAGGTTAGTCGTCTGGCGGCACCCCTCTTACCTAACCTAACCTAGCACACATACGGTAGAGTCACAAATAATTTCTGGAAACGCTAATGGCTCCCCTTGATTAAATGTTTTTGTTTGGCTTGGTGAGTACTATCACCGCCCGCTCTATGGACCACCATGAAGGAAACACCCTGTATATTCATTTAGAAAATCCACTGATTGAAACTGGTCTATGGTGGATTTTTTATAGAACTTATTATTTGAAGTTCAGCCGAATAAAATAGTTAAACCGAAAAGAGAAAACTATAAGTGATCCATGTTAAGGTAAGCAATTTCAGTAGTGTCAGGTGTCCATGTTATACATGTCATTGGTCAGCCCGTTTTCAAAAAAAAAAAACTCTATTACAAACTAGCCGATAGACGGAGGATGGATCTAATAAGTGTTCCGTTTTTTTTTCCTTTTGAAGTACGAAACCTTAAAGAATAATATTTTTGATCTTTTTTTCTGAATAAAGCCACTTTTAAGCATTTGCATAACATAATTATTTACACACTTATTTACTTCATTGAGAGTTATAAAAATACATAACCCATAATTTTTCTTTTAAATCTATCACTCAATCAGAAAATCTACGACTCAATTAACATAATATCTACCACATTAATTTCATCCAGTATTCATTTAACAAAAAAAAAAAAACATAATTTCATCTTCAAGTACTGCTGGTGCGACTCGCACTCATCTTTCGTCAAAGAGATAAAATCTTTTAAGCTTTTCACATTTACTTACATCATTGTCACGTAATCACTGACTGATGATGTCGATTGATTAGTGAAGATTAAGATAAAAGTGACAATTAGCGCAAAGCAAAGATAGAAAAGTGTGATATCTGCTAATTTAGATGATTTATTGTGGATAAATTAAATTTTTGATTTCTAATTGATTTCTCGTGTCCACACAATACATATTATCTTACGTAGATAATAGGTCAACTTCTTAAAGGGTAGCTATCAGTTTAGTGGGATTACTGGAAAAAAAACATACGATTAAATGTTACGTAATTTATATCTGCAAGAAATTTTCTATCCTGGCGTCTATATATTATCAGTTAAGAGAGATTTAGGCTTTCAGGCCTTCATGATAAATATTTAAAAGATATTGACGATCTGTGAAAATTCAGGACAGTAATAATCCATGATTGTAGAAATTATACGCATAAATATTTTAAAAAAAACGAATATTAAAAAGAGGACAAGAATAATATTCCACTTTCGATCACAGCCAGTTTCACGTGCATCTAACAAAGATGGATGTTGTTGGAAGTCCTGCATGGAAGGAGAACTTGAGAAAATTGAACCCTTTCTTGTCTATCTACGCACCATAAAGGGGCCACACCACAAAAAAGAGCCATTCCCCGGTGCGTCTATCATCTTCTGAATCGACGTCACCGATTTAGCTGAAATTTTTCCTTATATAAATCATCAATACAATTTTAATAATTTGCCAAAATTTCTTTTATTGCGTAAGTTACAGCTTCTTGAAAATCACAAAAATGACCAATTTCAAAATTCAAATCTCCGGTTATACTAAGCCGATTTTAATGTTCTAAAGAGTTTTGGAAACGATATATTTCAGGCTGTATAGAAAAAACTTAAGTTTCTTGTATATAGTACTAATAAGTCGCACAATTAATATACTTAACTAAACTCTATAAACTTTGTCAACATTAAAAAGTACTTCACATAGCACTCAGAACATTTTATAGACTTAGTACATAGTTACAAGTATTTTTCATACCTGCGGTACTTGTACTTCCTCTGAAGTACTCAGACCTTAGGTACTTGTACTTGTAACGGGCTTTCCAATAAGAGGTGTTATTTTGATATTCAAAGAAAAATGCCATTTTTTGAGATAAATGATCGGATCTTTATTTCATTAAAAAGAGGAAGGTATGCCGCTAATAATGGAAAATAACATCAGCCAAATGACCACCACGACCACGCCTACAGGACCATATCCTTTTCATGAAATTTTCCATAACCAAATCGCAAAGTGGCTGCACTATGTCCTCGATAGCCTCACGAATTCCATCTTTGAGGTCTTGAATCGACGCTGGGCTGTTGGCGTAAACCTTCTCTTTCACGTGGCCCCAAAGGAGTAGTCGCAAGGTGTTAAGTCACAAGATCTCGGTGGCCAATTGTGATCACCTCTTCGAGAGATAACACGGTCCGGAAACTTTTCCCGTAAAAGATCAATGGTTTCGTTGCTTGTATGGCACGTAGCGCCGTCTTGTTGAAAGTAAACGTTGTCCAGATCAATACCATCCAATTCCGGCCATAAAAAATCATTAATCATCTGTCGATAGCGCAATCCTTTCACCGTAACTGTTGCTCCAGCCTCATTTTCGAAAAAGTAAGGTCCAATGACCCCGCGGGACCATAAACCGCACCAAACAGTCACACGTTGAGGATAGAGAGGCTTTTCAACAATAACCCTTGAGTTTTCCGAGCCCCAGATGCGACAATTTTGCTTGTTGACGAAGCCATCGAGGTGGAAATGGGCCTCATCACTCAAGATGAGTTTTCGATGGAATTCCGGATCATTTTCATGCATTTCAAGGACCCAATCAGCAAAGACTCGACGTTGTTGATGATCGGCCGGCTTGAGTTCTTGTGTTAACTGAACTTTATAAGCCTTAAGACCCAAATCTTTATGCAAAATACGGTGTAATGACGTTTGTGGAATGCCTAATTCCAAAGAACCACGAGAAATGGACAAACCTGGGTTTTCTTCAACACTTTCGGCTACAGCAGCAATATTCTCGGCTGTTCTTGAGCGACATGCACGGGTTTTATTCTCACATCACTAACTTGTCCCGACAGCCCGAATTTTTCTACCAATTTCTGTATTGCGGTCTGACAAGGTGCTTCACGATGACCCAAAAATGTTCGAGTTTTACGAACCGTGTCTGCCACATTTTCACCATTTTTATAGTGAATTTTAATAATTTCAATGTGTTGTTGAATCGTGTATCGTTCTATTTTTATTAATGGCGTAGTTTCTACTTGTCAAATGTCAAAAAATGACAGCTCCAAAAGTGACATCTACCGAAATAACGGGCTAATTAAAATAACACCTCTTATTGGAAAACCCTGTACTTAAGAACTTTTTCTTTGGAACTTGACCAGCTCTGCCACTTAATAATAAACAAAACAGTCTCGTGCCTTGCGAAAAAAAACGGGGATTTATTATTAAAATCAGAAACACCTTACACACTGGCCCGGAAGGGACCGCATACACCACTCACCTGAAGTTCATCTAGAGAATCCGATGTTGTGATCCTTATGCCGTCCCCGACCGCCCATGACATCGCTGGCAATTTGCTTGCGATGTCCCTTTTTAAGCTGGTTCACCTGCGAAAGAGAGATCAAGGTAGAGGGAAATATGAGAGAGACTCACACGATCTCACGTCATAGCTAACATTGCACTTTATTCAGTATCAAGACTGTTTAGAAAAATTTTGATTAATGTACTTATATTTACCCCCGAAGCTCTAAGGGTCTCGTCATCGCTCTTTCGTGTCCAGCTGTCCTGGTCCTACTTAGCTCAGTGATGCGGTTGTAACCCAATGAGACTGTTCGTTAGATGAAGCAACTCGATTTCTAATTCAGCGAAGTTACGGCTGACTATGCACGCTGTACGTTATTAGCGCGAAGTTCGAGCTCATGAGGCTTCCTGGAACACGGTTTGCTATCATTCAGTTGGAACCAAAAATATAAAGTTCACTCTCGTTGGGTTGCACTATTGACTTTTGTACGTCTATAACTGGCTTGAACAACCTTCGCCCGGACAGGCAAACATTATTTGTACAATACGTTTTTAATTAGATGACTATTATTTTTAGTTTAATGACAGGCACGTTTAAAAAAATGTGTCTTTAGAATGCCTATGTGCCATCGATTAACAATCAGTACGACCCGAGAGGCGGCGGTGTCCTACTTCTGGTTCGTTCGGAGGATATCTCCCCCAGCCTAACTACGCCAAGGTAAGTTTCTCTTATTAATTCTATGGAATGCTTAATAGCCTAACATATGTTACAAAACTAAATTGAATTTGGAATAAAGCGATGTTCTCCTTTCAGGCTCTCTTTCGACTACACGACATTAATGTACGTATCTCCTTTTCCAAAAGAACTAACTCTAACTCTTATAAAGGGTTTTCCAATAAGAGGTGTTATTTTAATTAGCCCGCTATTTTTTGACATTTGACAAGTAGAAACTACGCCATTAAAAAAATGGAACGATACACGATTCAACAACGCATTGAAATTATTAAAATTCACTATAAAAATGGTGAAAATGTGGCAGAGACGGTTCGTAAAACTCGAACATTTTTGGGTCGTCGTGAAGCACCTTGTCGGACCGCAATACAGAAATTGGTAGAAAAATTCGAGCTGTTGGGACAAGCTGGTGATGTGAAGAATAAAACCCGTGCACGTCGCTCAAGAACAGCCGAGAATATTGCTGCTGTAGCCTAAAGTGTTGAAGAAAACCCAGGTTTGTCCATTCCTCGTCGTTCTTTGGAATTAGGCATTCCACAAACGTCATTACACCGTATTTTGCATAAAGATTTGGATCTTAAGGCCTACAAAGTTCAGTTAACACAAGAACTCAAGCCGGCCGATCATCAACAACGTCGAGTTTTTGCTGATTGGGTCCTTGAAATGCATGAAAATGATCCGGAATTCCATCGAAAACTCGAGTGATGAGGCCCATTTCCACCTCGATGGCTTCGTCAACAAGCAAAATTGTCGCATCTGGGGCTCGGAAAACCCAAGAGTTATTGTTGAAAAGCCTCTCTATCCTCAACGTGTGACTATTTGGTGCGGTTTATGGTCCCGCGGGGTCATTGGACCTTACTTTTTCGAAAATGAGGCTGGAGCAACAGTTACGGTGAATGGATTGCGCTATCGACAGATGATTAATGATTTTTTATGGCCGGAATTGGATGGTATTGATCTGGACAACGTTTACTTTCAACAAGACGGCGCTACGTGCCATACAAGCAACGAAACCATTGATCTTTTACGGGAAAAGTTTCCGGACCGTGTTATCTCTCGAAGAGGTGATCACAATTGGCCACCGAGATCTTGTGACTTAACACCTTGCGACTTCTTTCTTTGGGGCCACGTGAAAGAGAAGGTCTACGCCAACAGCCCAGCGTCGATTCAAGACCTCAAAGATGGAATTCGTGAGGCTATCGAAGACATAGGGCAGCCACTTTGCGATTTGGTTAAGGAAAATTTCATGAAAAGGATATGGTCCTGTAGGCGTGGTCGTGGTGGTCATTTGGCTGATGTTATTTTCCATTATTAACGACATACCTTCCTCTTTATAATAAAATAAAGATCCGATCATTTATCTCAAAAAATGGCATTTTTCTTTGAATATCAAAATAACACCATATTTCCAGGATTAAATTGTAAATTGAAATAATGATATAGGTTCATCTGAGGCACTTACAACTTCAACGTCAGTATCTCTTTCAATTGTAATATCTTCGGGAAATGTTTAATAACACGGATATATGCCGCGAAAACCAACCTGCCAACACAGATTAACGTTCCTGATTTCTAGTCACTATTCAGGCTAAGCATATCTGTTTATCAATATAATTCCTGAAATGTTCAATAGTACTCGGTAATATGCAATGATATTTAAACTCACTTTATATGATGGTATATATTCTGCTGTACCGCCACTCTGTTAGCATACCGAAATCTACGTAAGTATATATTTTTATCACTATAATAATGTCGTAGTTTTTCTTTTCAGGCGCTGCGCTGGCCTAATGACACTGAGGTAGTTTTACCACTTCTCCATGATGGTTCTATTGCGGGAATCTCCGTAATACGTTCTTTCACCATGTTTAATTATAAAAATTTACAACGTACCTTGTTCTTTGGAAATAAAGATTTTCAATATTTAGCGGACGACATTCCTTTGACCTGCTGACGTAGGAGAATTTACACCACGTTGCACCCCTTTTTAATCACTGAAAATCCTCGTCATCCTACTCGTGTCCCTACATTTTTCCAGACCATAGCCCCCAATCTTGTCTCTCCTCTTGTATCTACTTTCACCTTTTTATTTGATATCCGTTAAGTCCTTAGTATTATTTCTTCGGTCCAGATTTTTCTCCCACTTCTCTTTCTTTTCCTTTCAATCAAACCAAACAGCGAAATCCTACTCGTCCAACTCTTTTCTTCATGATCGCCAAAAACAGAATGTCGGCTTTCACCCTTTTCGCCTTTTTTCATGCCCGTTTCTCGAATTCCACCACCCTGTATCTCGTTCGCAGCTACTACCCTCTAGATGTCAGTGACGCCGCATTAGGTAATGCTACGCTTGTACGTGACCATAACAGTTGGTAGCTCCAGCTCTACCATAGCGCGAAAGAGAAAACTATAAAGCTTATGCCATTCTGTCCTATGGGAAAATGGCAATATGCTCAGTCTATTGTAATAAGTCAGTGGATGTTATAGAATCTCAAAATAATTAGATTAGATTTGTGAAGGTGTGTGTAGGCGTTAGCCTCGCTATCACTGCGACCTGAAAGATCTATTGTGAGTCCCCGTTGCATTTACTCCCTTTCTAGGTTAAGACTGTTAATAAAGTCTAGAACCATTCTGAGATTGAGGTACCACACGTAGGTTGGTGGAGGAAAAGCATGTTCGAGATGGAATAGTCTCCGCCTGGCCAATGCTTCGCAGTTGCAGAGCAAGTGCTCCGAGGTTTCGTGAGCATCCTGACAGAAACGGCAGGATGAAAACTCAGCCAAGCTTAGCTTGTTTAGGTGATACCTTAAGGGGCAATGGCCTGAGAAGAGCTCAGTAATCATTTTGAGCTCTGTTCTTCTAAGGAGCAGGAGAACTTTTGTTCTTCCGCCAGAGGTGTCGATAAACTTTTTGCCTGACGAAGTCCTTGTAGCCGTTCCCAGTACAGGAATCTTTGTTTATTCTCCCAGTCGATTACGGCAGCTCTGAGGTAACACTTTGAAGTGCCACAAAATGGCTCTGGTCCGACAAACTTAGTTTCCGCTCCTCTTTTGGTTAGGCCATCAGTAATTTCATTGCCTTTGTGGCCCTCGTGTCCAAGTACCCAGATGAGGATAACTTTGTTTCTCCTTTATAGGTCTTTAAGGGGTTTTAGGCATCCCCCGACTATCCCTGACTTAACAGTGTAGGACTTTAAGGACTTGAGGGTAGCTTGACTGTCCGAGAGGAAATTAATGGTTGAGCCATTTATGGCTCTTTTAATGCAGATATTGGCACACTCTATTATGGCCAATACCTCGGCTTGGAATACGGTAGGAGTAGAGCCCAGACCCTTTGATATTTGGCATTTTGGGCCGTATACGCCCAGTCCGACTCCATTGTTCGTTTTTGAACCGTCTGTCTACCACACCATCGATCCTTGTTGGAAGGACGGTTTAGTGGAACGCCATTGATGTCGGTCTCCCAGAACCACTTGGAATGGTCTTACAATATCCACCCTGGATGTGATTATATCAGATATTGTTGTCATTTGCTCAAAACATATCTGTTTTAAGATACTTAAATGACCAACCAGATCGCCTGGCTTTGACTGTTTCTCCTTTTACACTCTAATAGCACTGGAGATCGCTTCCTTTTTCACCTGCAAATGTAGGGGAGGAAGGTTTAGTAAGGCTTCCATGGCTGCTATAGGACAGGTTCTCATGGCACCAATTATTCCTAGACAGACAAGCAGCTGGGTTTTTTTAAGCAGAGCCTCAGCGGTTTTTGATTTGTTTTTGGCCACCATGCGAGGGCCGCATAGGTGACCATGGGTCTAATAACCGTGGTGTACTTCCAGTACATCATATTTGGCTTCAGACTCCATATTCTGCCAATTAAGCAACGACACGTGTAGAGAGATCGCACCGGTCTATCCGTCACTCTGGACAGATGCGAGTTCCAGGTAAGTTTCTTATCTAGAGTTACCCCCAGACATTTGACTTCTTCTGAGAATATCAATTCCGTGTTGTCAAGAAGAGGAGCCGTTAGTGAAAGCTTCGATCTTCTTGTAAACGGAATGATAATCGTCTTATTTGGGTTTATGCTAAGGCTTTTGTTTAAACACCACGTGGACATTTTGGAGAGGGCATTTTGCATGAGGTCGGATATGACTTGACCATGCTTACTCCGTATTGTGACTACTAGGTCATCCGCGTAGCCATGTACATTATAACCTGAACTGGTAAGTTTCTCTAGCAGGTCATCAATTACGATGATTGAGGAGAGAGAACTCCTGCTTGTGGGCAGCCTTTTACTGCGTTGATCTTGATTGAACAGTTCCTTACAGTTGTGGTTATCCTCCTGCTTCTAAGTATGGAGACTATTCAGTTTACCGTGGAGGGCTCAAAGCCTTTATCCTCGGCAGCTGATTTAATTGCATCGAAGAAGGGGTTATCGAAGGCTCCTGCTATGTCCACAAATGCACGTAAGGCCACCTCTTTTGCTTCAACAGATTTTTCGAGGTCTTTGACTAATGTGTGAATGACAGTCTCAGTAAACTTGCCAGCTTGATAAACGAACTGCTTAGAATGAACTGGTGATTTAATCAAAATTTCACTTCGAATATGTAGATCTAGGATTTTTTTTCCATGGACTTAAGTAACAATGACGAGAGACTGATGGGTTGGAACGATTTGGCTAGACAACTAGCCCTTTTTCCTGCTTTGAGTATAAATACCAAACTGACGTCTCTCCAAGATTGGGAAACGTATCCTAGAGCGTAGCTGGCTCGAAAAAAATTTTGTAATGGAAGGAGTATTTCTTCAACACCTTGCTGTAGTAGGACGGGGAAGATCCCGTCCCCTCCAGCAGATTTAAAGGGCTTAAATATGCCAATGGCCTATCTAACCTTGTTGGGAGTGAAGACTCTGCCGGCAAAGCTCTTGCTCCTGTTAGAGTTCCTATACTTGTCCACCTCAACTGGGTCTGGAGCAACTATTTCTTGATCGGGAGTTAGAGAGTCGGAAAAGTGGGTTTCTAATAACAGCCTGACTGTTTCCTCGCAACTCTTGGTGTAGTTCCCATCTTCTTTTTGAAGTGAACCTAAACCATTTGTATGATCCTTCGAAAATACCTTATGGAGTCTGGTAGCTGCGGGCAATTGATTTATGCCATCGCAGAAGGACCGCCAGGTTTTTCTTTTGGATCTCCTTAATTCTGTATTGTATTCCGTTAGAGGCTTTTTATATTTCCCCCAGATGCCAGAGAGTTTAACTCTGTTGAATAGTTTCCTAACCTCTTTTCTTTTCAAGCTCAGTTCCTTATTCCGCCAAGATACCTGCCGATTGCAGGTCTTTTGCTTCAGAGGGCAACTGTGTTCGAATAAAGTCAATACAGCCGTTTGGAGGTGCGCAGTGGCTGAGTCAAGCTCTTCCGTTGTGCTAATGCTACTGCCGGGAGAGTCAACTACGGCCTTAAGGTATTTTCGATAGAGTTCCCAATTAGTTAGTTTAGGGTTTCGGTACTCTTGACATGTGTTAAGTGTGGCGTCTATATCGAACCTGATATGTCTGTGACCGGACATGGAAAACTCGTTAGATACATGCCATCTGCTTATTTGTGTACTTATGAACATACTAGCAAGTGTTAAGTTCAGGACCTCTTGTCTAATTGAGTTCATAAAGGTTGGCTTATTACTTCGATTTAGTATGCCTAAATTACTAGACAATATAAAATCATAAAGGTACTCACGCCTGGCGTTGGTATCCGTGCTGCCCCATAGCGTTTGATGTGCTTTTACATCGCATCCAACGATGAATTGTTTTCGTTTGCAGTAGCTAATGACCCGTCTTAGCTCT
This sequence comes from Dioctria rufipes, assembly GCA_963924295.1. Lineage (NCBI taxonomy): Eukaryota > Metazoa > Arthropoda > Insecta > Diptera > Asilidae > Dioctria > Dioctria rufipes. The sequence goes on from OZ002742.1 coordinate 35,029,738, forward strand.
GGGGGAGATAATGTATCCGCTTCTCCGGGAAAGTAGGCTGAGGTAACAAGAGCCTGGTGGCTACCTCCCAGAGATGGTACCTCGACAGCTAGTGCAACTACGTCCCTCGAAATGAACTGCGAAAGAGGAATAAAGTTTTAATTAGTGTTGAACAGCAATGCCGCCCTAGAACTTTCATGCTCCTTACTGTAAATTAACTTACATAATTTTGTGGGAAGTCCTTTGATGTGGCCTTGATGTACCCAGGGCTCCTGAATGAGCGCCAGACTAAGCTTCTCCACGATACATTTTCTACTCAAAATTAATACGAACGTGGAAGTTTTCCTTAAATTGCAAATTTTTGTTACTCCACATGAGTTAAAACTACCAACTTTTTTAACGTTAACTGTAACAATCGGCAATCACGTTAAATAAAAATGACCTTGGAAATATCCTCCTGTCATAATACGGAACTTGTTGAACGGAAATCAAGACGGGCAGGAGAAGAAAATCCAACAATATAAATAATACGCAATTTTATATTTGGTTTAAAAAATTGGAATATTTCGAGTTTATTATTTTACGCAAATGAATTATTCGACGCGACAACGGATGCACAGTTTTTTTCTTTTCCCTCTATATATTTTCAAGGTCTACACGGATTGTGTCCTTTATTCTTCTTCTCAGGTAACCGTAACAGGTGTTTCATTATCGAATACAGTATTCACTTTTCTTCTAAATCCATGCAAATATTATGACGGATCATATCCAAGAAAAGACAATATAATTTTATTTACTTTCGTTTATTTTATATGTGTTTGTGTTTTCTTTAAAATCGAGAAAAGTTACACAAAAAAAAAAAAACAAAATAAGTTTTCAATGGCTTTTTCAAATATATATATTTTTTCAGATTTTTTTAAATATTTTTCTATTTTTTTTCTGTTTCTTTAAAAAAACATTTTTTTCAAATTTTTTTTGTTTTTTGTTTTTTTTTTTCCTTTTTTTTCACCTAAATTGTGTCAACTAATTCTAAACTACAACATTAAATTTAATAATAAATTTAATCAATTTTTTTCTTCTGATTTTCTCTTAAAATTTATATGCTATAATCCTTCATAAATATATTGGCGTGTTTATAATACTAAATTGAAATGAAATTCAAAAGAACGAAAACTGTTCTAAAAACAGCTGCTAAAGGATCTTAAAACTTATATAGTATGTGTTATACATAATTTATAAATACTTGATTCTCTGTGGGTTTAATGAATACTATAATATTTACACACAAATATACATGGATAAAAAATTAAAAAGACTAGATCACTACGAAAAAGTTATACATTAAAAAAAATATTTTAAATTTACATTTGTTAATTTTGATCAGTGGTTGTATCGTCAGCGAAGTCAGAACTGAGACCACAAGGACCACAAAAAAGGAGCAAATAGTTGATAAATAAAGATATTTAACAAAATCATTTAACAATATTCGCTATCTTAACTTGAAAGTTGATTTCTTTATCAAAGGTGATATTAGAACAGCTTCTTCATTGATCTATATCCTGTCGGTTACCATGTTTCAAATTTGAGCAGCACGGAAATTTGGCCGAGTTTAGTGTTATGCTAAGCAAATTTTTTCATTGTGTGTGTATTACAAATTTTTTAACCCTCAAATGAATAGCAATGCATAACTGCATCAGTCACTGAAAATTGTCTTTTAAAAAATTCTAGAACATGTATTTAAATATTTGCTACTGCTTCATAACGATTTCACGATGAACATAATTAGATTTGAGTTTTCATAAGCATATACCTTTTACCGTTAGTACTTCCTGTTACTGACATTTTATGGAATTGCAAGTAATAAAAACGTATATTTCAGTTAAATAAACCGGAAATTTGTAGTAAAAATTTGTTTGTAATTGTTTTATTCGATTGATGCATATTTGAATCACCATGAATTCAAATGAAGATAATGGTAATGCTTAATAAGCTAATAATTAAATAATGTTTATCAAAGTACCTATATTTAGCCGTTTGCTGTATATTATACCATCCAACAAGGATCAATCTAAGTAATTTCAAATTGATTCATATATGCTTCATATGTTGGCATTTGTTATATCATATCAACAATGCAAATTGGAGACGTTAGAAAATATTGGTCTCCCAATGTCCATCATAATTGTTTCAAACAAACTAACATCAATAAATAGCTATATCGAAATTTGTGGAAATAATTCCCAAATAAACGAGCAAAGGTCTAACGTTTTGCACACTAAAACCTGAGACAAATTCCAAAAATTTGCAAGTATAAGTAAGAAGCAATTTCGACCACAGATTTTAGGAGGATTGCTATCAGACTTCGCAGAACTAAATCGCCTTAAATCGCCTGCATAGATCCACACACTACGATAAAATTGATTTCCCAAATATTGGACCCATATAAGAGCTAAACAACTCGACCAGTAGTTCTGGTCTTTTAGCGGGGCAGACTACTGGACAAGAAATTCAAAAATCGGCGGATTACAGAGTTTTAAATTGTTCCTTCAAGTAGTGAAAAAAATGACGGATTACAATGTTTATCAGATAATCAAGTGGCATATTAAGGAGATAGTACTGCAACACATTTATTTTCACCATTAAGGCGCTGGATGCGATGCTGGGTTAAATCAAAATTGGTGCAGCTTTGCAAGATCAGCCAGGAATTGACTACGCAGCACAAGGTGACCCTATTACTGGCCACAGGGATATCCCAGTCTAGGCAACGTGATGGCTGACTTGTTGGTCGAAAAGTGCTCTGAAATGGAAAACTCTGCAACAATAGCTTATGTAAGGAGACCGATCGGAGCTGTAAAAGAGGAGCGGGTGTCTATCAAAAGGCAAGCCTTTGGTTGATTAATATGGCAACCTGCCATATCGCGAGGGAACTCTGACCTGCATATGACAGAAAAAGGACAAGAGAACTGGCAAGAGCAGAGCATATACCAGGAATCTAGTAGGGGTCATTACGGATAATTGGCCTATATGAGACCATGCTAGAAGACTGGGTATAGTGACGAACGATTTCTGCAAGAGCTGTAAGGATTCGGAAGAAATCGAATCCATCCAACACGTGCTTTGCGAGGGTCCTGCTCTAATGAACAAAACAGGTAGGCTATTAGGCAGCCCGCACACACAAATGGCATTTATAATATGGCATAGCAATTGCATATCCACTGCAAATGTTATCTAATAATTTTGCCGCACACACATATATCAATGTTGTGAAATTAATCTGATCAGTTTTAAAATGACCTCGTCTGATTCAAATAATGATGTGATTATCGCCGCGGTCGCCTTTAAAATATCAAAAAAAAAAGCCTCAAGAAGATATTCTGGATATATTCCTATAATTTAAAAAACAATCATGTTAGCTCATTTAATATAAGATAGGCTCTTAGAGGTAGAAAAATAGTAGAATGTGCGTTGGGAATGCTTGTTTCTAGATATCGAATATTTGAAGTGCCAAATAATATCATCCTGATCAAGTTGATATTATCGAGAAATCGACGTAGTATATATAATTCATAGCTTTATAACATAATCGGTCAAAATATGGAACAATTTCACCTGGTGGACAACTAACTGAGGAAAAGGATTTTAATAAAACAATCGAACTAAAAACTGATAGTCCTCTAAGAACATGTCGTCAAATAACGTAAAAAGTAAAATAGATTAGGCAAATTTTGAATAAAAATATATTTACTTATTTCATGAAGCATTTCCGCTATTTCCTCTCACGATATTTTTGTTGAATTTTAATTATGATACTCACTCTGCGTATAGAGTTATATAGTATAACACAAGAAAAGATTACTATGATTTGAAAAAATTTAATGTTATTTTCTAGATCGTTTTTCATTTTTTTAAACTTCAAATAAACAGACTAGAAACTTGAGGTACGTCTGACATGCGCTACAAAAGCTACACCATGTGAGCTTTACAATATATGCCACATAACAATCATGTGGCTAATCTCGCATGTCTTTAGTCACACCAGATTTGTGTGCAGCGTACCATTAAAATGCAGGCAACTAGCTTATGCTAGATATGCCATTGTCATGTAATGTGTGGGAAGCTGCAAAGCAAAGAGTTCAGATGCAGGACAATAGGCAAACGGACCAACTGGTGGTCTAAGTGAAGCATGCTGGAAACTTCTAGCGGCACCCTTCTTACCTAACCTTACCTAATAACTTATTTTTTCAGGAGAAAATGTCAGTTTAAATAATAAATACATACTAACTTCATAAAATATACATTCATTTGTATTTTTCTTTTCTTTTTTTTTTTCAATAACTAAACAAATGACGTACTCCACCTGCGAAATAGATGCCATCAAAAGTTGTTGATTTAATAATAAAAAAAAATAATAAAAAAAAAAATAAATTAAATAAGAAAAGTACATCTCTACTTTATATATTATAATACTTATCATGTTTTTCTTTTTTTTTTTTTTCTTTTTTTCTTTTACAAAATGCAATTTTCTTCATTACCCCAACAACAAGTCACAAGCATTTTAAAAAATTAAATAATTTGTGTGAAAGAAAATTTTTTGAAATATGCGCAAAGAAAGAATTTTTATTAAGAGCTATAGAGTTTCTCTTTTTTTTTTCATATATATATGTACATATTACAATTTCTTATTTCTTTTTATATGTTTTGTTTTTTTTTTTTTGTTTTTTTTTATATATATATACTTTTATAGTACCTAAATGTTTACACTTCTCTTACCTCCATTGATATACAAATATTTTTTTCTTTTTCTTTAGAGTTTAAAACTATTTTCTTTTTTCTTTTCTTTTTCTTTTTTTTCTTTTTTTATTTCTACTAATTCTACTACAACACATAGTTTAAAAGAGAAAGAGAAATTTTTTTCGCCTGTTTTATTTTGGTATTTTATTAAAATTCTACTTATTATTAATATTTATATGGATGCGTGTCGGATGTTTTAACTAAATGCCACACAAATATACACACAAGTTACGTGTGGAATATTTGTGTGAATAATAGAAAAAACATAGATTTTTCCTAAAATGTTTTTGATTCTTATTTTTATATTATACTCAGAAAATTTATGTATAACCATTATTTATATAATATATATATATGTATGTATATAATATACAATACATTTTTTTTAAATAATCCTTTTTTTTTTGTTTTGTCAAATGTTTGTCTCCTCAAAAAGTTATATTTGCAGCTTCTATACTATAAAATTTTCACCCCAAATGGTAACCTGCTTTTGTTCTCCTTATTTGATATTATTTTTATTTTTTTTTTATTTTTATTTTTATTAATACCAACAAATTGTCTTCCTCCGATTATATAATTTTTGTTTTCTACATGTTTTTGTTATTTATACTCTTATCTATGACTTAGTGTATTTAAAATTGTTTTTTTTTTCCTCATATAGTACTTACATCAGTAAAAAATACACTCAATTTGCCACATAAACATCGAAAAGTATAAATTTAAAATATACTATTGCTTTTCTTAGTTTTCATGTATACCTTATACTTTTGGATAAGTTATGTAAAAGGCTTGATGAAAGAAATCATATCACACATGAATGTATGTATATGTGTATATGTGGTGTTTTTGTATTTGAATGTTCGTAGCTATTTATACTTTAGTTGAAAGATATTACTTCGAGTTTGATTTTTGTTGTTTTTTTTTTCTTCTATATATTAAATTTCTTACAGTTAGTATGCAGGCCATATTGCTGGATTTTTGTTTTTTCTTTTAGACATTAGGAAAATATTCCTCCACTATTCAACTAAATAATATCGTTCATATTCAGCACAATAATGCTAATATGTATAAGTGTTCTTAACTATAACTGAATTTTTGTGTAAACTACAAAAAAAAAAAATACAATGAAACGCGTGTGTAATTAATGTAGAATGATACATAGATAATATTATAATTTATCATCATATGTAGAACGAAATTTTTATGAGTTATAGTTACTTTCTAAATTGTCTTACAATTCTTTTTCAAGTTTTTTTTTTTTGTTTTTTTTTTTTTTAATATTGCAGATTACTATGACTAAATTTCTAAAATTCTACGCCTGGGTAACATTACTTCCATCATCTCTATGTCCTGTCTTCTGGCTTTAAATACTGGAAAAAAATTTTAGTTAGTTTTATCTTTATAACTAACTAGGATTTAAATTATGCCGTCTTATAGAATGGAGATTTTTAACTATAATGTAGTTGATTAAAGTAGTTTTGTATAAATGTAAATTAGGATACATAAAAAAAACAAATAGGATTCAATTTTTTAATTCAAATTATTAAAGGAATTTTCATTTTTAAAACATCAATAATACTACATATATATCAGCTCGTGTTTTGACTAGCAGAACAAATCGTCAATTTCTGAAGCAGTAAACTATGCAAGTGAGGGATTTCAGATTACGTATTCTTTCTTGATTTTGTTTTTTTTTTTTTTTTACTAGGAGTATATTTTTCGTTACGTTTCCATAGATAGAAGCTATACTGTTTACAATATTAGTAGTGGCTAGTAAAGTGAAACCATATTATTTTATTGCTTAACTCTTTATTACTACCCATGGTTTCAGTCCTGACTTCCCTACCCTAGGGCCAAGAAAGACCCACTGTGAAATTCGCCGATTTTACTAGGAAATTCAAACGTTTTTTTTCGGTATAAAAACTATAATAATTTAGGAATAGTATTATTGTACATATGCCATCTAATTATGCATTTCATTTTATTTATGAAAATAGTTAAAACACAATATTTAATTTGTGCAGATATATCGCTGACAGCTGTAGAATTGCGAATTTGATTTTTCTATCTCTTGAGCGTAGACAGGAAGCGCACCTTGCTCTCTTTCCACGAGGAACTTCCAACAACTTCAACATGTCTTTCCATTTCAATTATTCCAGTAATCCTGTCCTTAAACCAAGATCAGAGATAACCACACTGATGAGACCTGATGAGATCGCTGGGTCGAAAAGTTCGATATTTTTTCTGCATCTCAATGCATTTTGTAAATTCATTGGGGGAAAAAAACTTTTTTTTTTCCAATGAATTTCAGTCTAATAAAGACGAAAAATTTCCAACTTAAACCAAGTAGGCAAAGTGCTGCGTTCAAAATATTCCTCTAAATCTTGTCTTAGAAGACTTAACGTAAGATTTATTAAAAAAGCGCGTCTTTTCTCACAAGATTCTTTATTCCTTCAGTTTGAAAGGCGTAAAGTTATAAACGACTTTATTCCTATAGAATTTAATAGGCCATAAAATACACACATTGGCCACCGGCGTGTCTTTCTTGACATATGTAGGTACCATACTTGTGACACAATTGGTTAAAAGTGTCCAAACCACCTTTGATATAGATACTATAAATATGTAAAACTGCAAAAAAAAAACATTTTAAACTTTTCCTTCACCTTATTTATTGGGTTTTGTTAATTTACCCTGAAAAAATTTCTGAAATTTTCCTACCTATTCCTACCGTGGGGTCGTAAACGACCCCAGTCCCTTTATATTTCTCAGAAAAAGGCAACGATTTTTATATACTGGCACCGAATGAATTTCAGTGTTCCTTAGTACGCTTTTAAAAAAATGAGCGATGAGAATTTTCAATATTTTTTAGAGAAAACATAAATAAATTATTTTTGGGTCGTTTTTGACCCCGGATAGTAATAAAGGGTTAAGAAGTAAAACTATGTATAAAATACAATATACGGGCAGATTCGATTTTATTCGCTAGGGCAATAAGAAATTTACAGAAAGATGTGTATCCAAAGAAGAGCTCGGAAAGCGCGTGAGCTTCACACTATTTCACTCGCATTCAGCTCGTGAGCATGTCGGGAGCTTGGGTAAAACATTGGCGCCCTAAGTATATCCACCAAAATAAGGAAACTAACATGCAATCTAGACGCAACTCACAAGTATTTTGGTGGGTGGATACACCCCGTTGCCAGTTGATAGGGAACTTGATCCTGCATAATTTAGAAAGCTTTTTTACCGGAAAATTTTCCGGAAAAGTCGGAAAATTTTCCGGAAAAGTCGGAAAATTCCGGAAAAGTCGGAAAATTCCGGAAAAATTTTTCAGGAAAATCGGAAAACTCTGCATTTTTCCTGAAACGGATTTATCACTAATCAAATTTGTACCAAATTTTCAAATGATTTTTCCCGATTTTCCGGGTTTTCCATGGAAATTTCCGGTTCAAATTTTGATAGATTAAATTGTCACGCGACATAAACCTGTGTGCCAAATTTCAGCTCGCTGTGATGACGAAAAGTGGGTCTACGAGAGTGTCGAAAATAGTAAAAAAGAAATATATAAATAAATATACAGACAGACAAATTCGTGTACGAGTTAAAGGGATGGGCTGGCTTCAAAAAAGACAAGAATATCTGTTATATCTTCCTTCTCATAAAGCCGCAACAAATATATCTTCTTATTTATCTCAAGGCAATAAATGTGCAATAGCATAGCGTCACTTGAAAATTCCGTCCTTAGATTTTAATTTAGATGGGTTGCCAATCGCCAGAAATTCCAACTTACAATTATGGCCCATTTTATTCCATGTCGTAGGTTCAACATAAGTTCTTTTCATTGGTGCGTATGAAGGATATTCAAAGCCATCCTCAGTCAATCAGTATTCGGAGCGCCATAAGTGAATTTTGAAAACAAACAATATAAATTTTGCGAGTAATAAAAATATGAAGCAAAAAAGAGTGTGAATCGCGGGTAGGATAGATATTAGCGAGTTGATAAACTATCGCACGAAGAAGTATCTATTTTGTATTATGAATGCGTCACAAGTTCTTATCCTCCCCGCGATTCACATTTTTATTGCTCGCAAGAATCAAATTCGTAAGCTTGGGAGCTTTGTTCTACCAAAGGGTCTACCTTGACTCGGAGTTGACGTGAGGGTTGCATGTAGAGGAAAAAGTTAATGCGGCTATTCGTTCAATGGAGAAGAGCCTTTGGCTGCACATGGGGTGTGAGACCAAGTATTGTGCACTGGATGTATACCTCGATTGTAAGACCCATACTCACATATGCCTCTTGTGTGCATGGTGGACGAGGATGTAAGTGGAGACTACGAATCGGAAGCATGCGGGCCTGCAAAGGCTTGCTTGCCTGGAAATTACAGACTCCATGCGATCTACGGCTACTGCTGTCCTTGAGGTTTTTTGTCATTCACGCAAATGCCAAAAAGGAGGACGACTGGGCTGGTTCTTCCTATACTAATTGGCGCATGGGATGGAACAGGGAAACCCTCTGGCTCGCATGCCACTTGATGCGATGATACTTTCTTGAACCTGACATTAGGTTGGAGCATTCACTTGAAAGGCACACCACTGTCTTACAGGCTTAGGTTTTCGCCATTGCAATGGCAGCAAAGATAGTCCTTGATATGGAGATCAAGAGAAAAGGCATTGCTAACCTTTCGGATAGTCAGGCAGCCTTGATGGTTCTGAGCGACCCCCTGATAACATCTAATTTACTGAAAGACTGCAGGTCGTCCGTGGATAATCTGTGTATCCATCTTCAGTGAGTTCCTGAACGCGTAAGGATCATGGGGAATGAAAGGGCAGACTTTCTAATCGGATCTGGCTCTGGTTACCCCTTCCTTGGACCGGAGCCCGCCATAAGCGTTTCCACCTTGGTTATCGGGTATCTCATCAAAGCGGATGTTCGTATGAAGCATCAGGTGAGATAGGCGAGTCTGAGTACTTGGAGGTGTACAACATTTTTTCTTGCTAGGCCTAATAAAAATTTCTTTGATTTTCTTTTGGGTCTCGGAAGGAAACAATGCAGAACTGTGGTTGGCATCATAACCATCCACAGCTCGCTTCACGTTAAACTAACAAGGATGGAAGTTGCAGACAGCCCTGAGTGTCTGTCCTGCCTAGAAGGAAAGCGTGAGACAACGGGACAGTTTCTGTGTACTTGTCTGGCCTTCAATCTGAACAGGCTGAACACACTTGGATCTGCCCTCCTGCCTGTAGATGAGCTGAAAAACTTACCTCACCAAGACCTGATACGCTTCATTAAAAGGACAGGAAGGTTTTGGTGAGAGGTTTTTTCTAGCAGATTAGCACAATTGGCCACCCTAGCCTCCGTGCTTAGGATTGTCGTCCCCTGCCTTTAAAAAAAAAAAACTAAGTTATGACAAGTAGGTACCTATTCAATAATTACCGAAACCTACCGTATTCTTAGCACTACATGATAACATAGTAATTTTGCTGCAAAATGCAGTAATTTTAACTGTTTTAGCGTACAATAATTAATGTATGCAACTATGGCGGTCTTTGGCCAAATAGGGGCCCTGGGCACTTTAGGATATGGGGGGCCCGCAATGGAAATTATTTTCTAAAATTCCTTAGGTTATCAACAGGAATAACATGAAGGTGCAGTAATAGTTTCGTCACCCAAAAGTTGCTAGACGGAGGAACCAAAAAGTCACTGGTAATATTTTTGCTGCCGCTTAACTGGCTTTGTTTGGAAAACATAAAGAAAAAATTTACTCATCTTTTATTTAAAAATGGCTGCTGCAACGATAGTGTGAGAGAAATATATAAATAATGAAGAATTAATACAAAAAATACAAATGAGACTACCCACCTCTACACAACAAAATTTTGAAGGAATACTCTGATAGCACTTTGAAGATAAAAATGTGGTGAAAAATATCCATGAAAGTGTTGTGATGATCGCATTAATTGGTACTTTGATATAATATATAGTATAGTAGTCTCAAAATCTCTAGTAGTAAATCATCAAATCTTTCAACACTCATATGGAAAATAATTTCTCCAGATAGGATCGTTGTTCATCAAACATTAAGTGAAATTTTCGCTCCAATTTAAAGAGTTTCCTTCATTGATATTTTCTATATCCCTATAACAAATACACATGTCACAGCTGCCTCCTCGAAATTTATATTGAGGAATTGTGATATAAAACATGAATGTTTTCATTGTGTGCGTACTAAATTAGCACACGGCGGCAACAGAATGGTGACAGTAACCAAAACGTTGCGCGACAAAAATTCTCCAGTGCGTATAAGCCTAACATGAACCGACATTAGGTATACAAATTTTCACTGATTACCAAATGCATTGAGTTTAGGTACTGAAAGCATAACATGAAAAAATATCGAAAATTTAAAAAATACTGGGACTGCAAACACGATCACTATACGTTAGTTTGTGTGAAAATTTGTTTCCGTGTATAGAGGTTCGAATAAATCCCTCGGTCTACTTTCATTACCCAAATTCTAATAGCTAAACTAAGTTATAATAGGTTGTCTTACTGGTTGAAGAATGCAGGGCCGGATCTATGGGGGGCACTCGGGTGCACTTGCCCCGGGCGCTAAAATTAAGGGGGCGGCAATACGACGGACTTCTGAACCCATTGCTAAACGAGAAAAAATCTAATTACAAGAATTGGGAAATTTTTTCGGACTATACTTAACACTTCAGTCTTCTTTCCGGAATCTAAAAGCTGCTTTGCTGATATCATACTTTCAATTGTGTTTATACTTATACAGTCAAGCAGCTTACTGTCTATTAAAATTAAGTGTATAAGCCTACTAAAAATCCCGTTAAATTCTCAAATTGATCCTTTGTCTCATATGAAATTAATTCAAAAATTGTACAAATGTGGTTGGAAACCCTTTGTTCCCCATCATCCATCAAACCCAACCTCGAATGTAGACAGATTATAAGACAGTAGGCAGAAGAACAAAGTTACCAGAAAATTATTATTATGCCAGCCGGAGTTAAAGACTTTGAATTTGAGTAAAAAAACGGATAAATCCATTCAACTTGAACGGCTGTTTGCCAGAATTCCTACCCAGAGTTTTTTTGAAACTGTCTCAAATTTTAGTAGTTTTAGCCGAGAAGACTCATATTGAAAAGCGGCAAAAATAAAAAACTAATATCTAACATAATTTAAATTTTTAATTTGTTATCCTTATGTTAATAATAGCGAAGGCAGACTTGCAATTTCAATATTGTATTTTGCACTCAACCCGCAAGTCTGTCTCTATATACTGAGAAGTACATTGGAGCTCAATATAGAAAATGCAAAAAAAGTACGCGGTATACGAGTTTATTGCAATATGACCCTAGTTATAAACCATAATCATTTAATACACGAACCTTTTAGAACCGAATTTAATACTTATACAACTTTTTCCGACATTTAATATTTGACACTTATAAAATTGAAGTGTCTATTTCGTTTTTATTTTTCAAATATACAAGTAATTTTACAATATTTGCTCGCGTTTTGTACATGCGCGGAACTTTCTTAAGTCAAATGACATATTTAGTGATAAATCAAATGTAAGCTCTCTAATTAAATTCTTAGTATCGTAAAATGCAAGTGTGTCTCTGAAATTTTATATTGCATTTCACATAATTGCATTATTAATATATAAATATGAAAATTGCAAGTCTGTCTCTGGTATAAAATAAACTGTATTTGTAATGATACGATTTTTTACTTTCCTTTTATTTTAAAACAGTTGGACATTCAAACGACATTTAAGATCTATAATGGATCTTACTTTTCGTTTGAATTTCAAATTCTTTTTATTTAACAATCATTTATTTCAAATTCAAATTGTTTTTAACAATTCTGATTCTACATAGGTCTAGGGTATGCAGTATCTATAAATATGTCATCTATCATATACATATAATGCCTAGTATACCCTGGAACTATAATAAAATTTGTCCCAAATAAAGATCGTTGTTAGAGGGGGCGGTAACTAACGTCTTTGCCCCCCTTCAAAAGTTTTCTAGATCCGGCACTGGAGGAATGTCATCGGTTAGTTTACAATCGCGGTGGCTAGGGGGCCCCATAGATCGCGGGGCCCAGGCCCAGCGTACCCATGCGTAAAGATGGCACTGTATACAACCAAATAATGTAATACCTGAACGCAAAGATTCAAATCTCGCTGTAATACTTAATGTCATATTGTAAATATGCAGTTGATTTGTGTGGGTGGGTACTTCCTGCCCTATTCTAGATCAAGATAAAAATGGACATTTATTTGCGTTCACGTCTGACAATGTCTTTCTTTACAAATTTTTCCAAGTACTTATTGATTTTGATAACCAAACAACAATATTTATTTAATAACAATAAAAGACTAATTTGAGAATTCAAGTGAAGCAATTAAAATTAATGTTCTTTCTAAAGATAACGAGCTAACGAGTAACACACAAACAACGATATACTACTTTTCCAATTCGTTTTGCTGTAATTATTTTCGTTACACAATGCCCTCTCAAATACAAGATTTAAGACTAATAAGTACCTATTCATTACACAAAATCCAAAGTAATTGAGATTAGAACTTAAAATAATCACTGGTGACGTAAGATGTTATAATAATAGTCTTGTATCTCAAGTTCAGGTTCAAACTTCTCCTTAATTGAAATTGAAAAAACTATGTACATATTATTTGTTATCTAATTACATTATATTGTAACTTTTGTAGATTAATACAAAAACTTTAAATAAATAAAGGTACAAACCAAATCTGCATTCAGCAGTTGCACCATTATTTTCATATACTATACACAACGACCTATAACCTGCGACTTCATGAGCATAAAAAAGTTTGGCCGGCGAATTCCCAAAGCTGCCTGCTATAGAGCGTTCCAAATTATGTAACTTGACGAAAGGAAGAATATTCGAACGAAGATAGGTTTGATGTGGTTTGAGAATATACAAATTTTGTCCATTCATACATTATTCATACGTAAAGCTACCAACTAGACTGATTTAATCAGTATTATACTGATTTCCATATACTGATTAGAATTTCATACTGATATTAAATACTGATTCTACAATAAATTTTTGTATCTTTCAATGTGGAATGTAGCATACGCGTAGTTTCAAGATCGTAGGGTCATATTGCGAAAAGAGTTCGATGAAAGACCTGTCTAAAAAAAAACTACTTTCGATGTAGCCACGGTAGTACGGCTACATAAAAATATACTGAACCGATGACAAACTAGCATAGTGGAAGGCGAAGAATCTATACCAACAGAAGAATATTAGGTAGAAATTTTCAAACATATTGACGCTGAGATGATTCTGTTCCGTTCGTCGAATTTTCATACATGATCGAGTTTGCTACCTATTTTCCTGACACATCAGTTCCGGTTGAACAGGAAAAAATATTTGGGAACTGTTCAGCTCTTCAATTAACCAAGCTAAATTCCAATTTATTCGTAAAAAAAAAAATAACATGGAACCAAGCAAACATTACGATTGGCCTACGAATCCTTTTCTTATGATTTCTTATTGCCACAACGAGCATTTTTATTGCCAGCAATAATGTATTTTTATCGTTTACGTTTAACTTGACGAAGGCAAATGTTGCATCGCATATGAATAGTGTAAGCGAATCATTTGATGATCGCCATCGCGATAAATATTATTATCTTCTTGCGTTTAATTTTCAATCGCAAACGAATTGTCATTTTATCGCATACAAGTTATTTTTTGTTGCCGGATTTATATGCATATCTATCGCTTCCGTTTAGTTTAACGGGAGTAAATATTGCATCGCATTAGAATCGTATAAATGATATATTTTATGATCGTTATAGCGATAAATACTCTAATATTTCTGCTTTTCTAACAGGACCGTAGCTAGGGGAGGGCAAAGAGGGGCAATGCCCTACCTTAAAATGGCAATGCCCTACCTTAAAAATTGCCAACTTCGGTATTCTGCGGCGTCGTCATAAAAGTCATCGCGGCGAATCTGTATGATCAGCAAGATTGGCCAGTCAGCTACTAATCGGCTATGTTTGCATTGCTTACCTCCAACCTCTTCCTGCCATGTATGAAGGTAAGACGATTGGTCGACTACTTGAACAGCTTTCGTCAGGACATTTGGCTGTTATAAGAGTGTATATGAAAATTATTTTCTGATTTTGAAGAATCCAGATAAAATGAAAAATGGAAAATTCAATGGTGATGATATTGCAAAAAGTGTTGACATCAAAGGAAATTCGACTGGCAAAGATAAAAGCAAAAAACAAAAAAATATTATGTGTTCTGCAACCGGCTGATGTGGCTTTACAGGGTCGAAGCACTGGATTGAAGGATGCCATATCGATAATAAAATGTGTCTAGGAAGAAATTGAGGTCAGAAGAGATGTATATGAGGCAATTTTGTTAGAAGCTGAGAATACCATATTGTAGAAAAGAATCTCAAAATAGTTCCCAGAAGAGACGAGACAAGTAAAGGCAAGACATCTGGCTGGAGGACTAGTGCTGTATTGTCCGTCACTTTCTCGTCAAAACACAGCAGGCATAGTTTAAACTCCGCCATTTAAAGCAGAATATTATGAAACTGTAGACATAATAACAGTTGAGATAAAAAGAAGGTTTGAAGACAATGATGATCTACATACTAGATTCAATTTTGTGTCTTGATGAATTGGACAAAGTTTAAGTCTGTTCAACATTTAAATACATAATTATTGTGAGGAAATTAATGAGAACAATACAAATCTGTAATTGCAATTATTTTTCAAGTATTAAAATTCCTTCCAAAGAGGAGACTATTATTGTGAAAAGGTACTTGAATGAGTTGAATGATCAGACTGAAAGCATATTACAAGTTCTATACAGACAAAGGGAATCCTTCAGAGATACGTATGAACTATTTGCATAAGTCGCAACAATCGGATGTAGTACTGCTGCGTGCGAATCTATCTTTTCGACACTAATTGCTATCAATAAGCCTAAAAAAATGTCAATTAATCATGAGATAATGGCAGGTTTGATATTTTTTGCATTTGAACGGAAAAGAACAGACAAAAAAGATATTAACGAAGTGCTAAGAAAATTCCACAATATGGTAAATCGAAGACTGCAATTATATTGAATATTTTTACCATATTATGTTTCTTGTTTAGTCCATTTATTTCTTTTTATTGTAGATACCTGCTTTAGTTCACGTATAAAAAAATTTAATAAAATGAGGGTTCTAGAAGCTTAGTTTTTCAAAAAAATTTCCCTTCACCTGAACAGATGTATCCCAAACGCACCGAAAATTTGCGCCCTACTTCGAATTACTAATGCCCTACGGGCCTGTTTTCTACTCTATTATTTTTACTCTATCGCACTTGAAGAAATAACAACTCCAAATGAGGCAATTTCCAAGGGGATAATACTGAAATATTGTTGTTAACGGTAAAATTTCTTAAAAATAGTTCATATATATACCCCTAGTTCTCATTAGATCTTGTACCAGCAATCTAGACAATAACAAGTAAAAAAGCTAGAATTGGTCTAAGACCAATTCTTATGATACCCTAGATGAATGCCCGTATTAAATTTCGAATCGTCACCGATCTATTAAATTTGATTTTGAAGTCGTTTTTCGCATATATTTCTAGAACGGTTCGTCGCAGAGAAAAAATGGTAATAACCAATTTTATAGGATTTCGTATTCTGCAGAAGTTCTTAGTACAATAAAAATGTCTTGGACTGATCGTTTTCAAAGTATACGTAAAAAACCGAAATTTTTATATGGCAACACCAAGAAGGAGTTGCCCGATTTGTCTCATTTTCGAACTTAATTTTACTTTTTTTTTTTAAAGTCCGTATACAAAATTTCAGCTCTTTAAGTATACGCGTTCTCGAGTTATCGTGCGCACAGACCGACGGACGGACAGACAGATGGACGGACATGCAAAAATCAAATTAACTTTTAATATTATGCATGGGTGTCCAATCCATTTTGCTCTACGATCATTATTTCGAGGTGTTACAAACGGAATGACAAACTTAGTATACCCCTATGATTTCATCTAGGGTATAAAAATGCAATAAGAAAACAATTCGTAGGCCCATCGTAGTGTTATTCGGGAAATCTAAATTACTTTAATAACTATCGCTAGAACATCGCCGTGGCAATAAAAGTGCAGTACAACTTTTATTCCCGTTTTATATCGCCACAATGTTTGCAGGGAATTTATTTGCGTCTCGACTTATTATTACAGTCATTTTGTAGTTTTCCGGGAATTTTGAAAATTGGTATTTTTATAGATTTCGACGTGATCTCTTCGAATTTTTACTTTGCCCCCTCGTATGTTTGCCGCTCGCGCAGCCATATTAAAAAAAAATAACTGCCAAAAACAGTTTTTTAACAATACTTCCTTTCCAACTCATTTTACAATGAAAATACTTATGCGATAAATTAGAAGAAATTACAGAAAATTATCTATATTTTTTTTCTTCTGTAAAATGACTAGTTTCAGCGGAGTAAGTGACGCCTTTTTTTTTCTCTTTTGGCATCCTCATACCACATGTAATGCACTAATTACGAAATTTTGTGCATTCTTCTTCGCTTGGCTATCCCTAATGGACCAGGTTTTGCAAGTCCATCGTCTTCAGAACCGAGCGAAACATCAAATCAAGACAGAAATTTCTTCCACTCTATTCCTGATAAGGCTATCAGCTTCAATGTAATCACCTTCTTCATCGATTTCGTCATAGCTTTGCCCGAAAACTGTTTCCCCTTTTTTTTTTTATCAGTATCTTGTGGAAATTTCAAATTATCAGAGGTACCATTGCAATTCGTGCAAATAACGGAGCACTTTAATCCAGGCCTTCAGCATCCACAGGCTCCCCGACATCCTTTTTTGCATTTGCAAGAAATCAGTTTCAATAAAGTTTCCGGAGCTGGGGACTCGAGTCTGGTGACAGGTTTTAGCCCAGTCGTGCTGCAACTTATGTCGGTGACAGCGAAACAACATTAAATTTATTTTTATATGCTGATTTTGTAAAGCATGTACAGTGCATTTCATAACTACATATATCACCACCGACGAATTATAAATTTCTTAAAGATAGAGTTGAGACACCCTGTAGTTATCATTACTGCATAACCGACTAATTCAAATAAATGATAATTCAAGAGAAAACAAGCAAAGATTTCATTTTATTTAAGAGAGGAAATACAATAAACAAGTGAAAAGGCCATTTTCATAACTACATATATCACCATTTAAAATATTTCATTTTTCTGGAATTTTAGTTAAATTATTTGGGCTTCAAAAATATTTTCAGTATTTTGTCGGCCCAGTTCGACTTTCTGCTAAGTCAGTCTGGCATGCTCCCCACGAGTTTTTTTCAGCTTGCGCGCAAGTCAAACACGTTGCTGAACTGCCTGTTGTTGGCGTACATCTCTCGAACCAAAATGCTCCAAAGATTTTCTATTGGGTTTTCGTCCGGAGAACAAGCAGGCTAGTCCATAACTGTTATCTGGTAACGCATAAACCTGGCTTTCATCGTTCTATTCGTGTGGAGGATAGTGGCATTATCCTGCTGGAATGTCCATGACTCGCTTCCGTTACGTTCCAATAATGGAAGGAGTTTGCTTTCTAAGATCCCAGTATACTCCTCACTATTCATCCTGGTGGAGGGAAAGGCTAAAGGAAGGGTTTGTTTAGCACAAAAAGCTCTCCAAACCATTAAGCTTCCGCCAGCAAAATTACGCCGAGAAAAGTACAACGGATCTCTCCTCAAATCCCGCCAATAATGCTGAAAAGCATCTGGACCGTCGAGGTTGAACTTTTTCTCGTCGGAAAAAATTACCTTTATTACACACAAAGAACAAACGTAAACCGCACAAGATGAAAGTTTGAAATGACTTTTTAGTTTACCTCGTTCCAGTTCCGATTAACGTTTACTCTGACAAACTTTAGGCGAACGTCTTTATGACGGAATGTAAGTCGGGGTACGAACTTCAATTTTTGAGTTTTCAGGTGTTCACAGCGTGTAATTGTCCGGTAAATTGTCGTACAGAACACAGGCAGCTCAAGTTCCTTTTTTATTCGAAACAAGCTTTTCAAGAAATTACTTGCCATCGTAACAATTCATCTTTTATCCCTTAACGAAAGCTTTTTTTTTTTTGTACTGCTGTTTTATTACAACCTTAAGATCCGGGTTTTGCAGGAATTTTGAAACTGTCACGTGATCTCTCTCCAGTCTTCGACCAATTTCGCACAAAGAAAGATTCTCTTCCCTAAATTCTAAAATGTTACCCCTTTCTTCTCTGACAAGTACGTTCCACGTGGCATTTCGCTAAATTTCACTTCAGTCACCTCACTTCCTTGAAATGGATTTTCACAAATAAAACAGTTCACTTCCTGTAGAACGGTACACTCGTACTGATGATTCAGGCAGAATGTTTGAACTCTGTAGGCAGATGTTCCGTAGAAGAGACCCCAAGGCCAAGGGGAGCGTCTCTTTATACATGCAACAAGCTGTGCAGGTCAGTTTTTCAACGCGCAATAAAATATTTTTCCTTAAAATACGAAATACGCGTGTTGCTGCAGATGTGGGTTGGTTTGTGTTAGTTTATGGCACTCGTACACTGAAACTATTCATTCTACAAAAAAAAAGGTTACTTCATAAATATCATAAATATATAAAAAATTTCTCTAGTTTAATTTATTACATAACTATCTTCATCGTAAAATTATTCGGAAAAGATATTGTCCAAAAACTGTTTTTGAGCGCCATTTTTCCATTATGGCGTCGCGAGCAGCAAAAATACGAGATTGCAAAGTGAAAATTCGTAAAGAGCACATCGAAATCTATAAATACCAATTTTCAAAACTACCAGCAATCTTTTCAGGTAACCCCTTTTTTAAGCACCAAATGACTGTACTAGATATAAATCTCTTAAGCCTACTGAGAAAAATTGCGCGCCAAGGCAAATATAATTTCAAAAAAGCAAAATCTGTTGACGCTACTTTAGTCCTAAATAAGGCCTTAATCCCAAAAGGTGGGTAGTTGTGATTTTTAAAAAATTATTTTTGAAAATTGCAAGGTTTTACCCTTGGGAGGAGGTCTGAGCGGCCCGCCACCGCCATCTTGGATTAAAGGTACAAAAAAATTGAAGATTGCGATACAAATGGCTTATACAAATTTGAAGAATTTTTTAGTCTGTTGTGTAACGAGTTACAACGGCGGAAACGCGAACATTCTTCCAAAAAAACTTATACGTAGTACTACGTTTCATCCCTGGGATAGGAAGTAATAGTAGTAACCTAGTCAAACAAAAAATTTATGGCAAAGGGGCGGCATCTAAACCGTTTTGAAGTAACAGGGTAATTGAGAAAAATATGCTAGTCCTTCACAAAATACCCTGCATCTTAAAAAGACTTTGACTTCTTTTTTTTTACAAAAAGGTGCTTAACGTAATTTATTTTTATAAAAACTTGTAAACTATTGACTCTTCTCTTTAATTTGAACCAGTTTCATGTATCTACTAACTGTAACCGTTAAAGAGTTATTAGCTCAATACCTTTAATCCAAGATGGCTGAACGCGCCGACTCCCCTTCAAGGGTGAAAACTTGGATTTTATATCTGGTCCCGGAACTAAATAACATATGTACATAAAAACCACAACAACCCCACCTTTTATAGGGCAAAAACCCCTATTGACTGTACTACTAGTCCTATCGCGATATTAGTTGAGCTGAACGTTGGAGAAGAATGACTATTCAAAATATATTTCTCGTTTTCCTTTTTTATTGTAATTGCTTTTGATGCGGAATATATCAAAATTACATACATCTCGAAAAACATACGCCGTTTCGCGTTGTCTACTGATTTGTACTGCTATTCAAAAAAAAAAAAATATACTGATTTATGTCGCGCAAGAGTTGGTAGCTTTATTCATACGTTTATGACTATGATTACCATGAGATTTGTAGAACATACTTTTCTGATATTTCTTAACGCTCTTTGTGAATCTATAGTTCGTTCATTTTGTCAGTTTATTAAATAATATAAAAAATAAATAAATAAAAACACAAAATTTAAAGTATAAATATTTTATGTATATTTGATAGAAAAATCTTTAAAAATTAACTTAAAATATAATCGCAAAATAAAAAAAAATTGTTTTCGTAGGATGAGTCTCAAGCTAAAATAAATGTTTAAGTCTGTAAAAATGTATAAAATAAATCTATGCATTGTATAAAAAACAAGAGAATTTGTAAATAAAATCGGGAAAAATTTGTAAATAAAAAAATGTTCAAGAATAAAAAATAATAATAATTTAAAAATACATACAAATAATTTTTTTTTATAGTCTTAACAAATTACTGTAAAAATAGAAAAATATATTTCGTCTAATTTATGAACACATCATTCTTCTACTTATCTACGTTTAAAAATTGTATGAATGAAAAACTATGCGCATGTATAAGACGCTAGTCTTGAAAGAATACATAAATTTAGATTTTTTTTTTATTTTGTTATTCGCGCCAGTAAAAAGACAAAGCCAGGTAAGACAAGCAATGATTTCTTGGATGCTTTCAAAGTTAATTTGATCGATATTACTGTTATATTGTAAAAAAACAAAATAAATCGAATAACATGGTAAAATTGTTAATTTATTAAAATAAATATTCTATAAACTTCTGAGTCTCAAACTCAAGTTTAAAACAGTATTTTTATGAGTTTTCTTTTTGCTGACTTCTTTAATATTTCTGTGTAATTTAAATAAAAGTGAATAAAATGTTAATAAGTTGCCAGATACAAGAGAACTCAAACGCAATCAGAAATCTGTACTAAAAATATTATTTTACTCATTACTGTCGCTGTGGAAGCTCAAAAGTTTTTTTTTTCTTCAATTCCGAAATACATAACTTGGTCTTTGAATTATTACTTTCAGAGTTATTCTAGAGAGGTAAACCGTTATGGCCACAGTAAATATTTATAAAGCTGCCAATGGAGACGACTAATATTACTTCTGAACTCCCCAAATCATTAGACTTCAACAAAAAGAATTCATTGTTAACCATTTCGACCATAAGTGATTGTGAAGCGTGGGGGGCGGCAGTGACCTCTCTAAGAATTTCGACATACTTAGTAGGTTAGTTCGATGAGAACACCGTGGGCGTGTATCTTTATTCTGCTCAGAGCACTCCGAGCGCTCTGAACGTGTATCTTTATTGTTGCTCAGAGTGCTCTAACAAACTGTAGATTGACCTCTGAGCATTCAGAGCAATCCGTCAGTAATACCAATAGAGCATAAAAAAATCTATTAAAAATGTGAATACTTTTTCAAATTCCATATTTTCTTCCTTCCCTTCACCCATTATTTATTTTTATTACTTTATTATTATTATTTATATATTCTTATTAAGAATCTTATATTATCAATTGATATTTCGCAAATCACAAGTGTTGCCAATATAAAAAAAAATTAGCAGAATGCTCAGAGCAGTCTGGATTTGTATCTTTTTTCCAGAGTGCTCTGAACGTTCTAAAAAATCTGTTCGATCTACAGAGCGGAAAAAAAATAGATACACGCCCAGTGTAAATTTTCCCCTCCAATATTTACCCGTGGTTTTGTGCACTCATCGAACATGTTTTTGAAATTCAGGGTAAACTTTGTAATGACATTTCTGACAGTTCTCCCGAGTACATTAATTGTGAAAAGTTATTTATAAAATGTGTGACGACAACTAAAATGTTCTCTAGATATTTTCCTATTTCTTATCTTCTAATTTTTGCTCAAGAAGTAATTTATATTCCCCAATCAGGAACAAATTTCAAATGACAGTTCTCAAGTGACAAATGTCAAACCACTACCCCAAGAAATGTTTAATGTAAGTTTGGGGTTGCCCTTGGTTTTTCAAAAAAAACAAGATAGCGTAGCCCTAGGTTTAACTGTGGTTTTCATCGAACATCTCCCCTACCATATGTTGGCTATTTATCCAAGGTTTTATGCACTCATCGAACAAGTTATTTGTTAGGGTAAGCCTAGTGTAATGACATTTCTCTTGAGTTTAATTTAACTTCGAGTTAACGACGAGTTTCTCCTTGGCGCAAAATTTTACTGACAAAACACTCATTGACTTTTTGAAAGTAAAGATAGTACTTTTTACCTGGATGTTGTATAATATAAAGCCATCTACTTCAGCAAGTAATGTAAACTCAGAATGAGTCCCATATTGTGATGCCTCCATGTATATGTACCCCCAATGCATATCTTGCAAGCATTTAATTCACTCACTTGTTTATTTTAATGAAGCGTGCAAGGGTATGATCTAAGTGTCGACTGACCGATCAGAGTGTAACTTACTCTATGCTATTTATATCTCCTTTGAGAGTTCCGACTTACTCATCTATTGTGGCTGGTCATTCCATCCATCTAATGACCGATCTTTCAAGCTAGGACAAATTTTCGAGTCCTTTAAATCCCTTCCAAAAAAAGCAAGCTACTTTTTGCTGCATTTTATAGTCCTAAGCTACAATAAATACCTCTTACCATATTCTTGATACCAAAAAGCAAGATAAAAGCATCAAAAATCAGCAGTGCACGGGTTTTTATTTTACATTCAGTAGTAATATTTATATCATAACACTTATTTCTCTTTTTTAGCCAAATGTAAACCGTCGATCTGATCGTACGGTATTTTATACGCTCCAGTCAGTAAATTGTGTATAAACCGAATTTGATTATATTGAATCTGAAATAAATCTGTTTGGATTGGGTGCTTTTATGATTGTTGTGCTAGCAGTTGCTCCAAGTTTACAGACTTTCACAAATTCCCCTATAATAATACCATATGACTCCAAATTACTAGCTTAAGTAATCTTTTTGTTACCTGAACGTGTTTCTAAAGACATTTGAATAGCTGGCTTGTTGCTAGCTGTTTCACTTTTAGCTCTCATCTCATAAGATGTGTGTTCCATTTTAAATAAAATGTTTCAATGCAGTTCACTCAAAGAACACTCATCAACTTTACATATGTCCGCTAAGTTTGGTCTAATATTTGCATTGTAGGTTAGTTTATTTTTAATTACATATTCTTTTATTAGCTTTTTTACATCTATGCTAGATATTCCATCGCCCTTTCTGTAACTCAATTTCGAAAAAAGGACAATTGTATCATCTGTGACCAGATATGTATAACTCCATAATTTCTGCGTGTAACAGTAGTGCTGCACTATTTTCACTTTTATCATCAGATGTTTTGTCGCTAGGAATAATGTCTGGATGATCAATATCTACAGAAATTCTTTTCTCTATCCGTCTGGCTTCTTCTCGAACAACTATTAAGCCCTTTTCTCACATCTCATTTAAGAACTTAGAGAATTTTTTATATGTTCTTTGCTTGGTAGCTGCAGGGATAACGTGAAGTCTATAAAAATTATTTATTAATAATGGTAAAAAAAAATGTCGATCAAATTTCAAATTTTTGTGTAAAAAGTATTTTTATATACCGCAATCATAAACAAATTTCAAGTAACAGTTCACAAATATCAACGCACTGGTGATACCCCGTATAATCCTGTGATTTTCAAAAAACAAGATAGTGTGACCTCATGATACAAAGATTAGCATGGTATGGCCAAATTAGATGTCAATTGGTGCTTGCCTCATCTCAATTTTAATCGTCCTTATCAAAGTGAAAAAAAAAAATTTCTATTTGGAAATTTCTCTACTTCCCCACTAGCACATAATTACTTTTACCAAAGTGATTTAAACGAAAAAACTAATGTTTTGTTAATTATTTTACTATATTAAAAACGTATTTCAGTCAATATAATACGAAAAACTCAAAACAAATTTGTGCCAAAAAACGTAGTAATGCAAAATGTTCCTCTCGAATCGGCCATACCTTGTTATTTTTGCATCATGGTGTAACCCTAGGGTGTCCTAGGTTTACCCGGTGTGTTCATCGAACAAACCTAAAACTACTCACTTACTCACTGACAGTTTCAAGATGCGATACAATGTAGGCTCGGGTATCATCTCTGAGCTGCTTAACATATCAAAATCCTATTGTTTGCCGAAGCATTTTTAAAGCGAAATCAATATAAGTAATATTGCGATTTTCATCAACATTTAAGCTGCAGTTAAAGCACTTGACTCTCATACGTTTTAGATAAAAGTACCATTTAAATGAATGAATGTGATCTACTCTTTGCTGCTTTTATGCTGAACACATGTATAAATACGTTCGGTTAAGCGCTGTGAAAAGGGAGATTTCTACATATGGTCTATACAAAACGAATTTCAGATAAAAAAGTTACCATACATATATTAAACGATGTGACCTGCTATAACATGAGAGCAAAACAGATCAGCTAGTTAGCTTAGATTAGATTGTGATCCCTCCTCACCGGGACCCTAACTGGAGGTGATTGTTTAATTTAGGGGATAGGGGATTTGGAGAGGTGAAAACCAGCAGCAAGAGTTAGAATATAGCGAGCTTGCAAACCTGTAAATCTAGAAGCCTCTTTTGAATTTACATACAATTTTGGAATTACTACCCAGATTAAAGCCCTAAGTACAATGAACGCCACTCGTTTTTTACGCGCCACAAAATGACTTTAAATCATATAGTGTAGCTTGATCCAATGTAAGTCACGTAACTTTGCGGTGCCGCAAAATTTAATTAAACTTAAACTTTCTTTCTACGTTTGTTTCCTGTTGCAATTTAATAAGAACAAATGAAATTATTGACAAGCGTGAAATAAAAAATTTCACTTTTTTGGTAGTAGTTTTTCCATAAACATATATCTTGAGCTTAAGCAAGCACGCAACTATTCGACATTTTGTTGTGAAAATATCTTTTTTTTTTTAGAAAGTTTTGTTAGTGAACAGCACTCCTAGGAGGAAAAGTAAGAAGGAACTCTGTACAATAACGCCCAAATCGGATGCGTATGATTACTTTTGAGCGCCTGATTCCAATGCATCTTAAAAGAAATCGACGCTTCAAAAATAATAGAACCGATCATGATCTATGACCAAGATTCTTATGCCAAACTTCGCTCTATAAGTTAACTCACAACTAAGAGTTGGGAGCTAGAGATGTGCAAAGATGCTCCGATGTAATGCCATTGATTACACGAAAAGAATGTAATGAGATGCTTCTTCCAAATATAACAGTATTCCTTAAACTTTTATTTTATTCGTGAAATAGAAATTGATGATGCAATTAAGTTTTTCTGCAAAATGAAGAGCCAGGGGTTTAGAAATGTCAAATTGGAATTTAATATTTTTCTGTCTATAATAAAATATGGTAAAGCTGTTTTTCCTCTTGATTTTTAAATAATAATAGATCTGATCGCGTACTAGCTTGAAAGTACAAACTTGTAAAACATCTTGTAAGATTTTAATCGAAGGCGTTTGCGTACTCGAAAATTGAGAAAGAAATTGTTGACGCCACTTTTCCCTTCCCTTCAATTTATTTCTTGATTTAACTAGAGAAAAATCGTCAAGTAAAAACGTCGAAAGTGTCAGTTTTCTAAGCTCACCGCCGGTTTTTAGTTATTTTTCATATTTTTAGTTGTTTTTCAACATTGTTTACATGTGTAATCGGCTCTACAGTGATGTCAGATTATACTATAATATGTAAGTATTAATATTATAACACACTTATGAAACAGGAAGTAAAACAATAATATTTTCTTGCCACCACAAAATCCAAAAAGGTAACTGTCAAGCTTGTGAACGTATCGGGCAATAAAAACCAGTCGCAAATAGAGATAGATCTATAAGAAAAGCAGGACGTCACCAAAATATCGCACAATATCGTATCGCGCTTGTGAGCTCTTATCTGAATCTGATTTCATCTGTATTGCTATTCATATAATATTCCAAATTCCTGCTCACTGTAAAATGATGTAGGTCATTGCATCGTTTGGTAGTATTATTTTTATATTGAATAATTTATTTTGTTTGCGATGAATAACAGTATAAAAACCCAGGAAAAAAAAGACATACAAATCAATGTATCTACATGATTACAAAACTAAATGGAAACAACTACTTCAATTAGATATACAAAATATAGTTGCTGGTAATAGAAAAGGATTGTTGAAGTTCAATTATTGATAAAAGTCTACCCGATTCAATTAGAAAATATTGGGAAAAAAAGTATCAACAATTGAATTAAATATCGAAGATGACCAAATTTAACACATCAAGGAATATACGACACCAAAGAAACAGGAGCAAAATTTTCAAAGACACGACACACCAAACAGTCGTATGCGTATTATTTAGGCAATTTATAACACATAAACTTGATAAAGGGAAGGATGTCAAAAAGCACATGAATAAAATGAACAAACTATTGTAAAAATTGTTGGCTTTTTGTGAAGATTTCAACTGGAATTTATATTAAGTGCAACACAAAAACTTACGACGATTTTTTTATACTTCTTGCATTGTAAGTTGTAAATGATTTTGTGACTTCAAACTTTCCTCAGCATCAATATTTTTGTTTTTTTTTAAATTGGTTATAGAACACCCCCCAAAAAGACAAAAAATGATTTTTTCGTCATATGCTGTAAGTCATCGCAATTGTGTTTAAGGCTTAAGGAAGCAGCTATACTCAGGGTTTAAATCATATATCACAAAGGATCGAAAGGTGAAAAAATCCGTATTATTTTTGTAACAACAAGGGATATTACAAGAAAAATGAAATTATATGTAAATTGCACTACAAAAATTGGAATTTTCTTAATCTTCACTTAGTCGACAATTTTAGCCTGCTTCAAATTTCCCTTCTGAAATTTGTTGAATCTCGGTATCTGGTTTGGTCTTAACCAAGGTTTATTTGGACAATCTAAAAAATACAATTGTGTCATATGCCGAAGAAAATGTGCAACACGAACTCTCTAGATGTTGTAGGATCTCTCCCAATTTCATAATGTGGAAATAAATACCTCCTTAAACATACAGAAAAAATTTGGAAGACATATTTTATTGTAAATCAAATATCAGACTTGCCATATCCTTCACAATCACCGGATCTAGATTAGATTAGATTTGTGAAGGGGTGTGCAGGCGACGGCCTTGCATTTACCTGAAAGGTCTATGACTCCCCGTTCGATTTACTCCTTTCCCAGGTTTAGACAGTTAATAAAGTCTAGTACCATTCTGGGACTTAGGTCCCACACGTAGTTTGATGGAGGAAAAGCATGTTCGAAGTGAAGTAATGTCCGCCCGGCCAATGCTTCGCAATTGCAGAGCAAGTGCTCGCAGGTTTCATGAGCATCCAGACAGAAGCGGCAGTTCTCTTATGTAATTCAAATCGATACCTCATGCATCATTGTGAAACATATCACAGAAAACATATCTACTATTGCCTGAATATGAAAATGTATTGGACTGAGTAGACAAGATTAACATAAATGAAAAGCGCTGATCGACGCGTAATGTCTGAATTATTAATGGAGTTCTTTAAATTTTTCACAATGGTAGGCTGTCGGATTGTTTCTCAAAACTAAACGAAACTCGTTGTATGTGAAACTGTTAGATAACAGAATATTCCGCATGATTTTAATGAAAACACAAGTCGATGATAATAACTTAATAAAAGACCTAAAAACTACAAAACTAATTAATTTACATTCTTTATAAAATTGTATTAGATTTGCTAAAGAAAATAAAATATTCAGTCAACGATTTAAAAATTTAGGTACATTCAATTATTCGTTTCATAATTTAATTTAGCAAATGAAAAAAAAAATTAACAACACCGTCATCATTGTGAGATTTTTACAAATCGCCAAGAAGAAAGGAATTTGCTTAATTTAAATTTACTGTATCCTTTAGTGTGAGATAACTTTTCAAGAAGAATTTTCTGCTTTATTTATTTTTTTGTTATTTACCTAAATTATGAGATCAAAGCATCTTTCCCGTTTTTACGTTGATAAAATACACCCCAAGTTGTTTTACATTTTTTACACATTCATCAAGGTACGTTTGAAACAGGAAAAAATCGCCCCAAATTTAAATCTCAAATTAAAGAGTTTTACTGCATATATAAAAGTGACTCATTATTGTTACCTACTTACGCAAAAAATTACGAGTTTGTCAGACAAAGTAACTAGAATAAAAAACTTAAATAAACTGAAAAAGAAACTATGTAACGGCAGAGTTCCCTAAAAACAGGGAGTCCTCCTTAATTCTTAATATGTATGTAATATTATAAAGAATAATTTCGGAACATTAACGCGACTCAAAGAAGTCACTTCTGTTTGTCACGGCCATCTAGGAAAACCAAAGGAGATGTATTATGGGTCAAATGTGACGGCTGTTGAGCTTGCGGTGGTGTTGTAGCAATAGCTGCTTGAGGAGGTGGGGGTGGTGGAGGTAGACAATTTACTGTAAAATTACCAAAATCCACAACAATTGGAGCTGCTATAACATTCAAATTTTGATTAGATGCTGATGCTGCAATAGCTAACATCGCTGTAGCCGGATAAACTGACTGCTGTTGAGGCGATGGTGGTAGACCTGATGTGTTTGCAGAGGGAGATGTTATCGCTGCACCAGACGAAATACCAGCATTGATTGCCGATGAATTTAGTTGTTGCTGCTGATGCTGCTGCTGATGCTGCTGCTGTTGTTGTTGCTGTTGTTGTTGCTGCTGTTGCTGCTGCTGTTGCTGCTGTTGCTCAACAGAATGATTTTGTTGATGACATAAATGTTGATGGTGGTGATGTGAATGTTGCACCACAGATATTACGCCGCCTTTGTTCGAAGATAAAGAAGATGGTGATGATGCTGCCGTTGATGGTGACGTTACCGTCGGATGTGTGTGATGGTGATGATGAAATGATGTCGATGGTTGATTACTTCCATTTGTTGACGGATTATTTGAGATTATTTCGGAGCTTACCGAATCAAGTCTTTGTCATTTGGAATTGCTTTGCAATGCAACATTGATTTGCGCCCACAAATCTTTTTTGCATGACTTTGACCTAGAAGAAAATTTAAAAATTTTTTGCAGCTAAAATAACTTGTTTTTGTAAATGAAAAAAGGAAATAAAATAAAATAAATATATAACTAATACCTTAAGCTATTATTCAAGCTAAAATCAACCTTCTAAATAATCCGATTTAGATCGATTTCAAGTTATTCAGTTTTTTTCATAATAAAACTAAAAAAATCCTTATTAAGAAGTCCTAAACTCGGAACTTAGGCTGGCTAAGAGGACTGTCAGCTGTAAAGATTTCTTTCCCTTTCTTTGTTTGACGTTCTTGTATTTTTTATGGAAAACATCATAAAACATTTTGACTCATTTATATATGGAGTGCAGAAAAGACGTTCGGCTCAGTCCCGACAAATAAAATGGCGTTTCTTCGTAAAATCACGAAATATCTAACCGGTACTACAATGTCGGGTAGAGGAAGCAATAAAAATATTGGTGAACTATAATTTGCGTATTCCATACAAATTTTTAACAAAAACGACGACGATTGGCTGCAAAGGTAGGTAATCGGTTTCGCGTGCAATGGCTGACATTTCAGTTTTAGATTTGGTATTCCCAAAAACTAAAAAAAAAAGTAGATGTGTGTGAGATTTGAAAAAAATTAATAAAAACAAACAGGAAAAACAAATTTTCACGATATATCCTAGATACGAGCTCGCAAATATAACCACCTATTTTAGAAATATGCAAGCTAGATAATAAAAGTGATTAGAATTAATTTCATCAATTTTCACATTCCGAAAAACTAATTAGTACATGAAAAAGTATGGAACTGACCATTTTCTCAAGTGAAAAATCTAATAATCTGGAAATTTCTGTAGGAGCTACCCTATACAGTCATTGCGAAAACGTTGGACAAATTGTCAGCTCTCTAGTTCAAAGCCGTCTCAATCAATGTATAAATATGTATGTAGTGGCAATTAAAACTTTTATATAGCAACAATCCTTAGAAATAACCCAATTTTACTCATCTACGAACTTGATCTTACTTTTTTGCGAAGACCTTCAGGCCACTAACAAATATGGAATTTGTTGTATTGCAATACAATAATTTACAGATGCAATAAAAAACTGCTCAAGAACAGTGATCTTAGAAGCACCACTCCAAATTAGTTATATGCTCAAAAGTATACACCTACGAAAATTAGCACTATTCGGTCTTCAATTTAATTATTGCAGAACGAATATATATTACAGAGCGACAAGTATCCATTTTATACAATCATTATCTTTCTTAGATGTCAGCCAGAGCTTTCATCCCTATGACTAATTTACCCGAATTTTTATCGAGTTTTGATCCATTTTTTACATAAATTTTAAAAATTTCGGTTGGGAGTGTACAAATATTGTCTTTGATTAATGTGATAATGATTATAACCCAAAATATTCATGTAGAATAAAAAAAAACACGTTTCTCACCTTTTAATTGATTGTAACCAATCCTTGAATTGTGCACTTCCTTCTGGTGTTATCTGAAATGCAGCCCTCGCTGCCAAAATTATACTAATAAAATCTTCATAGTCAGCCTGTGTAAGATGATACAATTTTTGATGGATGCACTGGATATACCTACAAAATACATAATTAGAGCCATCCATTTTAAATATTTCACCTTCATTTACATCTGTTGACACTTTTGCACTAAAGGTGTAAGCGCGGACCGCAAATGTTGCATAACCAGAGTGGGATTGTTCCTTCCGAGATAGTGTGCCGACTCAATAGCAACATCATGAAGAACAAATGGGCTGATAATAGAATTAACAGCGCAGAGGCAAAACTGATGTAGATAATGTGTTCCTAGCTTTTTAGATATTCGAAGTAACCATTTAACATCTTCACCGTAAGGTGGATTTCGAGCATACTTTGCTTGAGGTCTGTCGTCATGTACTCGCCGTGCTAAAGTTTCCATGGCAAGCATTCCCACTTCGTACGCTGCTGCTAAATAATTTTTACGGGAAGATCTGCAAAAATATTTACAGTGATTTCAATTTATTAAAAAAAAGAACAACAGTTTCTTACTTGTATTGAGGTTGGGGTTGAGGTTGTCGCTGCCTAACATTCGACTGCTGTAAGAAAGGATAACCAACTGCATGATGCGTTGGTTGTGATCTCATGTTATTTGTGGGTGGTGGAGGTGGAGGAGCCATGGTCATTGATTGACTATAATATTGCATATTTTGTTGCATTTGTTGTGGACCTGGATTTACATGAACTGGCATCTGAACACCTGCATAAGGTGGTTGTGGTGGAGAATTTGCACTGCACTGAATCGGTTGGTATGCTTGCGGTGGTACTTGGGGATGGGGTAATGGTTGAAAAGTACCTGGTGGTGCATATTGTGGAGGAGGTCCAGCCTGTTGAGCTTGAGGTTGAGGTGGTGGAGGGTACTGATACGCTGTTGGTGGAGCCGATATATACATTTGCATTTGATTGGCTGGATAAGTTATGTTATGATGGTGATAAATTCCCTGACAGAAACTGTATGGAGGATATGGCGTAATACCAATGGGAGCTATCGTCGTTACTCCTTGTTGGAAAGGTGGAGGCGCCGAAGTTACAACAACTTGTTTCGGAGGTGGTGGCGGTTGTTGTTGTGACATCTCTTGTGGTTCCATTAAAGAATTTAGACTCATATTATGATCCATTTCGATAAGGTCATGATCATGCTCACTATTTGGTGAATTCCGCATGTGAAGCTCATACCAATATCTAGCCACTTGGAATAAAACCTCGGGATATACACCACCACCTTTTGCTGCACCTTCGACAGTAATACAAGCCCTTTCAAGCATTTGATCACTTTGTTCTTTACATTGCAAAATAGCTCTCTGAATTTCATTTGGGTTTAAGGCGGCAGCATGAGGAAGCACAGAAAGTGCAAGCTCTGCAGCTGGATAAATCATATTATTATCCCATCCTCGAGAAGCACGATCTGCCATTCCAGCTGCCTCAGGTGGAGTTAAGTGTCCCTCCCATGTCTCTATTAAAAATGATATAGCTGGCGCTCCGATTTCCATTGCTTGGCCAATTATCCAAGATACATGTGAGGAATATGTTCTTGATAACCAATTCGGACTTACACAATTATGTAATCCCAGAGCATACAAACCTATCTGAAAAGCACCCATGTGGAGAGCTCTATGCGGTCCATGATGGTTTTGATTCGTTGTAGCTTGAGTGAAAAGAGATGTTGAGCTTGTTCCCCCAGCTTTTGTTAGTACATTTTTCGCTAACTCGAACATAAAATGGGCACTCGCTTCTGATGGTTGATTAGGAATGGACGGATATGCCCTCTTTCCTTTGTAACGGTTATCCTTTGACCGAGAGTTTGCTCCGGTGACTGAAGAGGATGCAGTCATATTTTGACCAGCAGGGCAAGACACATTCGTCTGCGACGAAACACTGAGTGCACCCATACTAACTTCTAATTCGGCACTTGTACTACTGTGAGGACGACTACCTCCGCCGTACTCTGAATTAAACATATCGACATTTGAGAATTGGGCATGGGCAAACATATCATGTTCTTCCCTCCGCGCTTGACTGGCAGGAGTTCTGACGGGTGGATTACTTGAATAGTATGCTGGTAATAAGGTTGTTTTTAATAACGTATGTATATCTCTGTCAAGAAGTTTTTCCATAACCTTTGCAATTT
This sequence comes from Dioctria rufipes, assembly GCA_963924295.1. Classification (NCBI taxonomy): domain Eukaryota; kingdom Metazoa; phylum Arthropoda; class Insecta; order Diptera; family Asilidae; genus Dioctria; species Dioctria rufipes. The sequence goes on from OZ002742.1 coordinate 35,063,206, forward strand.
TTCTAGGTTCATCTTTGTAATAATAGAGTAAGGTCAAAGCCAAGTCTCCTCGTTGTCTTCGAGTACCTTCGCACAATAGCGGATGTTCTGCTTCAGACACATTAGCTTTTAGACCCAAAGCAGCAACGGCTGCTTCAAAACCCAAATTTTCATCCGTTGGTATTCTGTATGACATACTCATTACTTTACTTCTATTTTCTTTTCCAGTTATAGAGGGCATAACAAGTGCATCAAATAGAAAGCTAGCAAGATTTATAGGTAGTAAAGCTTCTCCTCGTGATTTTACAACTCCATCTCGCAATAGCTCCGCCCTTTCTCTAATAACTCTTAGTTCAGGTTGATTCAGAGGTATTTTCTTTAATAAAGCCAATAAATCTGCTTCTTGATTGGCAAGCTTCACTTCTAGTGGTTTCGTGCTGGCTGGAGGTCGAGGCATTTCAAGAGCAAATAAGCATATTCGGAAAGCTAAATGATAATGTTCTGAATTTTCGGATAGGACCGTACACAAGAATGCGCATTTGGCAAGAGTAGCGGACGCCAGGACACTGAGTTGATGTGATATTGGATTAATATTTTGTTTCTTTCCTTTTCGTTTAGGCGGTGGGGGCAACTCAACCATCAAATCTGGAGGATTTGCCAACATTTCCTCTGCAAGTCGGACCGCTAGCGTACATGCCTCTCGGCCATGACCATGTGCATGCAAGCCTTCTGCTCTAGCTAACAGAATATCCCAAGCATCTTCCGAAGGTCTAAGATTGGAGAAAATTTGTCTGTTGTTAGTTTCTGTTGGTTTAGGAACCGTAGGATAAGAATTAGCTGGTTGTTTATTTATACTCTCCATCACAGCAGTAGCAGCAGCAGTGTAGGTTTCGGCTGCTATCGGAGGTTCAGCTCCATTTGCGCAGTAATTAAACTCTTCACTTGAGCTTGAAAATGATTCATCTTTTGAAGATCTTCTGTGAGCAGACAGGTCTAAGCAAATTGGCTTAGCAATATCGACGCCTTTAGATGTTGAGGGTTGGGGTTCTTCTTGCTGAATAAAACTAGAAGTTGATGAGCTTGTAGAAATCTTTTGCGCAACATTTGAACATGTTGCTGTGGGAGAAGATGAAGATGATGTTGAGGATGTTAAACCACCATCATTGGCACTTTTACTACTTATATTAAAATTAGTGTTTGTTTCAATTAAATTTGATAATAATTTACTATCGCTCTTGGTTGAATTCAATTGGTTCTTATCTATTATTTTGGGCAAGTTTATTGAATCTACCACTATATTAGATTGTTCTCCTAAACTAGAACTAGTTCGTATTACAATAACATTACTCGAATTTTCACTTATTTTAAAGCTAAAACTGTTTGTGTCGCTCGCATTATCGTCACATCGTATTTCGCTGCCTACACCACTACCACTTGGTGAAAGCTCTCCACTTCCTTGGGAGTCTGATTCACTTTCGGGTGATTGAATTGTTTTAATTAGTGGTGGAACTTCCGGTAAAATTGGACGACTCCCTTCATTTTCCATATTATTACCACTGCTGTCCCCACCAAAGTCGTCATTCTCACAAAATCCTTCGCTACTGGCACTAGATCTGTTGCCATCGTCACGATTGTCACGAGGAATATCGGCCAAATTGTGTGCTTGAAGTCTTACATTAACACTGTCACTACTACTATTACTACTGTTATTGCTGCTAGGTACATAGCAGCGCTCCCTGAATGGTCGCTCATAGCGATTTTTTAACTGATGATGATGGTCCGTACTTATGTAATTGTAATGTTTGTTGTTCGCCATAACGGCTTGTGTAGCATTTACCTAAATTGTACATAAGAAAAACCACGAATAATTAAAAATTATACGTTCAGTACTTTATATTTGCGTTTCAGTTACCTGACTATTATTTACATCACTTTTTGAATCGGCATGCTTGAAACAAGTAAACGGACTATGATACATTGGATTTGTATCCTGAGTGTGCGTTATTCCCGCAATCGGATAATCTTCCCAATCAAGGTAGCATGCTTCGATGGCCGGTTTGAAGCCAATGAAAAGCTCTGCATCGGTCCTATATTTTAAAATATATCTACACGCCTTGAAGCAAACTACATTATAATAAAATTCCTCAAACCAACCTTGAATTCTGTTGATGTTTACTGCTATAAGATGAAGTCTGCATACGACATTTTACAATGCGATCTAAAATTTTTAGATGCCACGCTGTAAACTGTGCATGAAGCATATCTCGTTCATCTGGGGCCAATCCGGGATTAAGAGCCGCCAAACGCCAGAGCACAACAATTTCATCACAAAGTGAACTGCATGCATGCTGTGAAGCATTAGAATTACTGTGAGTATTGCTATGTTTTCCACCGCTGTGTCCATTCGTTCCAACGAGGAGGGAAAGTTTAGTGTAGAACCACCAAATTAAAATTTGGTCGCAATTCATACATTCTTCGGTTATAATTTCTAACAATCGTATAGCATTTCGATCACATCTGCGATACATTTCCCGAACAATGGATAAAAGATTCCACATCCCTTCAGGCTCTCTACCGCGTAGAGGCCGCAAAAGTGAACTCCATTCAGCAGCTGCTGGAGGCGCTGAATTTGTTAAGTAGTTAACATCACTGAAATGAAAATTATTTTAAGCGTTAATGGTGTTCTTAAAAAAAAAAATATTTAAAAAGAAAATACAATTTACCTAAACACAATTGGTGCTGGTAGGCAAAACTTTATTAAAATTCGCTTGATGTTGTCGTGTAATGTTTTTTCATCCAAATACCAATTTGTTTGTTCATTTGCTGAGGCACCAGCTGTAGGATCCGGAGCTCCACAAACAGTATTTATAGCTGTTGGTTGAGAGCTCAACAGTTCATCCAAAAGTCGCTGAGCGGTAGGCAAAATTTGTTGAGGTAATTCACTAATTAAGTATTGAGCGAATTTTTGCAACTGATCTCGTTGCAGCCTTGTAAGGGATTCTGACACAGGAGCTCGAAGACATACCTCATTTGGCTGTGCAAAAATTAAAAAAATATAAATTATTTATATTCAAATTGGTATTCTTTCAACGTACACAATGAATTCGATGTAAACAAACTGCAACCACATGTGAACACCAATATGCTGATGAAGAACATGTGCAGTTACAAGAGGATATTCTCCTTCGATCAAATGTTACTGCCACATTGAATTGTGCTCTGGGCTGCAATCCCAAAACCGTAGCAGAAAGATGGAATCCTATCGGTTAATAAATTTGTATTAATATTTATTTTTTTAATACATTTGGACTTGTTTGATATTATTTACCTATTTGTAGAGGTTCTTTAACTGCTCGGGTTTTAAAAAGTTGATCGCCGCGATGAAATTCATCAGCCGAACTATTTGCTAAGCAGGAATATAAACGAATATCTTCCTCGTTATCGGGGAAACTCCAGAAAGCTATACGTAGTTGAAGTTGTTCGGGTACTGGTGGATAAACATGTTCTACCAGTTCGAAGGGGATGTAGGAAGCGACACATTTTGCCGCTAATTCCGTAAGTGTTGAAAGTGGCTCTAAAAAATACATTTATTTTTTATAATAAATTTTTAATATGTAACATTGCTATCAGATGTACTGTAATTTTGCCTGGAATAAGTTTATATCTAAACAAGGAAAAAGCTAGAATTGGTCTAAGCCCAATTCTTACGATATGTGCAATTTGTGCAAGTTTGATTGATAAAGTGGATTTTTCGCATCTATTTCTAGAACGTTTCGTCGGATAGTAAAAATAATTATAACCAATTTTATAGGTTTTTATATTCTGAAGAATTTCTCAGTAGAATACAAAGAACTGATAGTTTTCACAATTTTGTATGGGAACATCATGAATGGGTTGCCTGAATTAGTCCATTTTTGAAATTGTATTTACCATTTTTCTGAAAACTCCTTGTACAAAATTTCTATTTTGCTACCATCATTATTTCTATGCGTTACAAACAAATGACAAACTTAATATAATGTAGGTACGCTATGTTTTCATAATCTAGGCTAAAAATTGTCTTCATAAGCTGAATAAAATTTCGATGGCTTGTACTGTGATAATTATCGGTCGATAAGAAGGCATTCATTATCACTATTAAAAGAAAAACAAATGAAAATATGATAGAGAAGAAGAAATCCAACACTTTTAATGCAATGAAATAATTTACTCCTGAAACCTGTGAGATAAGAAGTTAGTATCATTAGTTTAGCAGTTAACTAAGTGATCAAACAATATTGCTCGAAAAAACTATTACTTATTGATTTCGTCTAGAATAAAATGAAATAATAAAAAACCAAATTTATATTTCCGGTATACAATTTTGTCGATTTCTTTGCATTGTTCGTCTTATATATTTCATATTAATGTATTAGAAACTTGTTGACCGTTCGGCCTCAAACCGTTTGCAGAAAAAATATAATTTTAGATACTACACCACCTTATGTTTCAATAGATTCGCACCCCAATGTCGTGCCGCTCAAAAATGATCAAGGCCTTCTCGCAAAATTGTAGGTCAAATTACAAGAATTTGTCAAAAACAAATGATTTTCAACACATCTTCCCAGCGGGATTTATGGAAGTTAAAATGGATGAAAAGCAATTTGCAAATATTAATCTCATTCCATTTGTAACAAAATTTGGATGTCTGCGATATTGGAGGATACTGCAAAATGCTTTTAGGTTGCCATGTAACATCTTGTAAGGTGATTTGAACTATATTTATTTCAGTCCATTCATTCATTGCATTTATTAGGATTTTTTTATTTCTCTGATTTTCATCATCTTTTAAAAATTTCTACGGTTTTAATACCAATGGGAATTGGCACAAGAAAAGTTTTAGGATTATCTCAACAAGTGCGATAATAAAAATGTTTGAATGTGCTCAAACTTTTGAAATAACTATCAAATGCGTTTTTCTCAAAATTCATATTGGAATTGTACATAGAAATAACAGTGCACCGTTCTACTATTTGAAGAATGTCAATGTTTTTTTTTTTTTTTTAACCTTTTCTGTTAATTATATTTGCTAAGCATCAGGCATATGATAATTTCTTAATGGGTCAGCCAACCAATTGTTCATAGACTAAGAAAAATGTATACGCTAGCAACACAGTAGATATGGTATAATTCGCTTGACTTACCACGTGACTGGCTATTGTTGGCGGTATTTTTCGCGTGTTCCTCTATTATATTTTACACATACATCACATAAAACAAGTCGACAATCAAGGCCTAAAAAATAACTGTTGAAATAATTCTTATGTTTAATTAAAAGCTTCATAAGCTTATATGTCATTGGATGTTTTTCAAAAAACATATTTTCATATTAAAAACCAAACAATCTCATCAGACCATAAATGAAGGTTAGCTATGTATAGTGGTGGAAACATATGAAATTTAAGCTGAGTATGCAGCTTAGTTATGGACATATATTATTCTCTTACTAGTAACAATATTATGCCTTTAAATCGTATTTCGGTTATATGGAGACTTGAAGGAATTGAGATTAACGTAAAATTTAAAATTTTCGATTTCACTGCTGCTGCTACTTATGTAATCAAAAGCTTACATATTATTCAGTCTTTTGAACAGTATATTTTTTTAGAAGTTGTTTGATTCTTCTTCGTCTATTACTCAAAATATTTAGATTATGCTATATTTAATGTAAATATTTTCGCCGTCAATTTTTCAAATCCTTACGTACTGTAAACGTGCATAAATGTATGTATGTATGTATGTATGTATGTATATAAATATAGAGTTGATTAACAGTCCATCAGAGCCAGTCCTACAGCCAAGGATCGAAGTCAACGTCACACTAGGAAAAAAAATTATAATTATTCGATGCCCTAGAGCTAGGGTCTAGAACTAGATTAATGTCGGTGAATATAGCCGCTCCTCCGCTTCTCTGAAATGAAGAGTTTCTCGCTTGCTAATTGAAGTTTCTTTCTGCATTTTTTTCTAGAATGCTTTGTCGTACAGTGAAAATATTCAAAACTAATATCATTTGTTTTTAAAATCTGAACATTTAGTAAATCAAAAACTTTTAAGATAGACCGTTTGCTTAATACATACTCTTATATGTAAAAAATCTAAATTTTTTTGTATGGCGACTCAAAAATATCATTCCTGAAAGAAGTTTTCTCAAAATTCAACCTGAAGTTATTGTCAGCTACTGTTTGAATTTTCGAGATAATTTCAAAAAATTAGAATTCTCCCCATTCACACCCTAAAAACAAAAATCTCCTAGCTTAAAGCAACGATACTTTTCAGGATATGCTTAGGACATTAAAAATAAAGGTTACCATAAAAATTCAGCTTGGTCGGAATTTTTCAAAGTTTTTTTCATTTTAAGCCTAGTACTAAAGTTCGCGCAACTAAATTTTAGCGAGTCCCCAATATCGGGCAGTTCTTTAGCAGCTAAAATATGATAGCGGAGACTCAGAGAAAAGATATAGTAAGAATAAGAAGAAGAAGCATCTTGCAAATTTTTACGGAAATACAACGCGCCGTCATAATATTTCTAAAAAACAAGTAGTTAAAATTATTTGGAAATATTAAAAATATTAAAATAATATGTATAATGTATACAAAAAAACCACAATGATATTGAAAATACGGCAACGAGAGGAAATTCAATTCATCCGTACTTACAGCAAAGACGTACAAAACTACGTTAACTACAAAAATCCAGTCAATAAATTTATCAAATCTCAGAATTCTGACAATAAGTATTTTTAGCGCGCTAAAGTACGACCCGGGCGGATGAATTCAAGCTAAATTTTTTGGAGACTTACTGGCGGTGCCATCTCTAAGCAAATCCTAAAAGCCAAATTTAGCTCGTTGACCTTAGTACTGCTCTCGCTAAAATTCAGGATAAATTTTCGCCAGAAGCTCTTAGCGCACTAGATTTTCATACAAAATTTAGGTTAGCGCGAAACTTAGTACTAACCTTTAGTCTAGAAAGCACATTTTTTTTTTTTTTAATTAAGCTACTAGCAAGCACTGTCAGAATGAAAACAGACACAGAAACAAAAGCAGAAAGTTTAAAATTCATCAAATTTCGAAAATTCTTATTCTGCTCAGTACTGACAATATGAGGAAAGCAAGAATTTTTATTTTATTGTTGTCATTTGATTTTTGAAGTTTTAAAATAAGTTTCATACATACTTTACATATGTGAAAATATGAAAGAGAATTTAATTCGTTTAGTAAATTTATAAAATGACACATACATAATTGCTAAATGATGTCATTTCTTCCCGCGCAGCAATCAAAAACAGTTCTGTGTTTTATGTAATTGACAACTGCCTTAGTTCATTGATTATGCTTTCAATATAAGCCTAGTACTAAGGTCCGCGCTAAGCTAAATTTTAGCGGGTCTCCAATATCGGGCCGTTCTTTAGCAGCTAAATTATGACAGCGGAGACTCACAGAAAAGATATATTAAAAACAAGAAGAAGAAGAATTTTGCAATTTGTTTACGGAAATACAACGCGCGGTGATAATATTTCTAAAAACAGGTAGGTAAAATTATTTGGAAATACCTATTAAAAATATAAACATAATATGCATTATGTATACAATAAAAAAAAATTAACAATTGATATTGAAAATACGGCCACCAAAAGAAATCTAATTCATCCGTACTTACAGCAAAGATGTACAAAACTACGTTAACTACAAAAATCCGGTCAATAAATTTATTAAATATCAGAACTCTGAAAATAAATATTTTTAGCGTGCTAAAGAACGGCCCGGGCGGATAAATTCAAGCTAAATTTTTTGGAGACTTACTGGTGGTGCCATCTATAATCAAAACCCAAAAGCAAATTTAGCGCGTTGACCTTAGTACCGCTTTCGCTAAAATTCAAGATAAATTTTCGCCAATATCTTTTAGCTTGCTAAATTTTCATACAAAATTTAGCTTAGCGCGGACCTTAGTACTAGGCTATATTTTAAACTTCGAGGAGAGAACTAAAGGAGGCGACATGTGATGAAAAAAGCGTAGCAACTTTCGTTCTTCTTCTTGTTTTGTCGAGGTGCCAGAGGAGGCGTTAAAAATTGTTGATGCCTTAAATATCACAACAAATTAATGGCGCGAAAATTCAAACACATTTCTTTTAGAAACTCGGCACAATCTTCCGCACCACCCACTGACATGTATATAAATGGACTGACTGATCTCCTGTTTCATGTGGCATCAGTTTTGATTACAGCAAGTATGCTCTCACAGACGATATATTTAAATTATTTGCGAATTTACTTATATATGCATGTCAGTGGAATTTACCGAATTTACCACAAAAATATTTTTAAAGCATTTTCCTCAACACGGCTTGTTGTATTTAAATCTTCGAGCACATATAACTCCTTTTTTTCACTTAGTCCAATAGTCATTAACCATTTCCTACAAAAAGTAAATTATCCATTTGTAACTACGACTCTGCGCCAAACGCACTTCGCGGCTCTTTGTTTATAGAAAAGTGACAGTCAAACAAACACCCCGCCAAAATCAAGATGGCGAAAATTTTTGGCTACGCTGCCATACATTTACTTTACTATGGGATGTCATCTCTCTTAGTTCTCTCCTCAAAGATTTTAAACATCAAAAATTTAGATTCTCTACTTCTGCCTTTATCGCAGCTTTCCGTTATATGGGCAAATCTACATGAAGAGCTACACGCTACAAGCTACAAATTTCAGTTTGCAGCGTAGCTATATAGCTACACATAAGCTGTAGCTGATATTAGGAGAATTCCTAAATTTTTAACTGTAGCTGCAATAACACCAACATGATAATGTAGTAAAAATCATATGTTTCATATCAAAAACATTCTGTGGTTACGATAAGTAGACAATATGGATAAATAAGCACGTATAATGGAAAAAAAATTAATGTTATGCCAGGAAATACGATAACATGGGACTAAGAACTTGAAAAACTCTCAAAGAAAATGTCGCTTTATTTATGTTAAGTTGTCAGTACGAATATGAACTGAAGCTTGTAAGTTGTAGCGCTCATTGTAGGAGATTTTTTAGAGCTTTGTGTAGCTTGTATCTTGCAACTCTTGATATACATTGGGCATATCTCAGGGTATTATGCAGATGTTTCTGCCATGTATTCTACCATTTTGCATTTTATTGTCATGAAAACTTGCAGTCGATATAAACAGTCAAAAGAAACCATGAATGAAGTCATCGATTTTTGGTAAAATTATGAAAAAATAATTCGAAACTTGTGTTACTCTCATTTAATAGTTTTTGAGGAATTTTCCCTGATCACTGTGATTTAATTTAATTATAAAGTTGGTTGTACTACAACATATAGGTAACATACCTCATTTAAAGACGTCATTGGTGAAACGGATAACACAGTGGTTCACTATCCAAGAGGGACTGGTTCGAACCTTAGAATATAGAGAGAATAGGTAGTGTCATAAGCCAAATTTAGCGTAGTTAAATTCTGATTGTATTAGAATCTCTTGCCGCTGTAGTAAAAGCTCAGTACAAGCGTGTAGTATGAATCAACATAGAGAGGGCACTTGTTCCCACCGAAAATGCTTTTAGTCGCGGTCACTACGCCAAACATCACGAGTTTCTCAGCTGTTTCAAATATAAACAAATCAAGTAACTGAAGATACATTTTTCATAAATACATTTCTTTCTTCAATATATTCTGTCCTACTTCAATCACCTCTAATATTGTTAAGTATCCTGCTAACAGAGGATTTTTTTTACAATATAAGTATGAGGTGGTTTGAAGTCCACGTTAAACTTTCAGTCAAATTACAGCGATTTGTCAAAGAACAGATGGTTTCTCCATCTGCCCCATGCCGAAAGGTCATATAAAGTATACATATATATGTATTATATATATCCATTGCTCCATTGCTTCAATGTTCAATCTCTTGTCCCGTTTTATCTCTTTTTCTTCCGTTTATTTGAAAGACAAAGTGGGGAAATGAGAACTTACATACATCTTTAAATTGTATGCACATGGCATTCAAGAAATTAACCGATACATTGTGAAAAAAAATTTCTGTGACCTCCCTCAGTCCAAAAAAGAAAATATAAAATGTTGATCACATATTTTTCTTTTAAATAGGCTGTCTATGTGCTATATGCTATGTAGTATGTAGTGATAATAAGTAAAACCATAAAAGTGGCCACAAAGCAGACGCGGCATGATTCAATGTGATCATACTATTCACGCACTTAAATATCTACCAGCATACATTACAATTAAAGATCCGAAAATTTTCTATCTAGGCTTTATAAGGGTTTAAAAAATGACTCTTAATAACACGTTTATAAGCAAATGCTCTCTTCCAATGGTTAATTTCTTTGTTTTTATGCAGGTATTGTATAATAACATTGAGCTATACACAGAACAAAAACGCAAGTGTTCACTTTCTCATAATTTTCTTAGTACTATACCTATGTACATAAGCACATGACAATTACATTATTATAATTGCGGAAGGAAAAAGTGCCATTATCCGTACCTTATTATCGACATACTTATTTGAACAGTTTCATTGAAGTGCCATCTTTTTCCAGTTGGCTTACCAGTTCGTATGTTTGATTAAAGGACAAACAATGCAATTCATTAAATTGCCGCAAGAATTTTTCAAGTAAAGGTGAATCGCAGAATTACAAATTCAAAGTGCATCGCTTTTTCTTACTTAACTTACCCCCAACAAAGAAGACTGCGAGTTTAACTTATTACAATATACAATTATTACAATAACAAAATGTCTCGTTAACAGGAATTGAGAAGAAAATAAGTCGTATTAAGTAAAAGATACATAAGAAAAGAAAACAAAGCCGTTAAGATATCCCACTTGTTCCTCTTTTTAGGCTTAATTATTTGCATTTTCCTTCCTGCGGCCATCAACATATTATGGCTATTCGCATGTGATCAAATTCTTGCCTCACTTAATTTTTCAGATCCTCGCTGTCTACATTATTGGCCGTATCTGAAAATACAATGAGTCGAATTAAAACTGTTTGTCGTGTGCTAAAACAGGTTTACGAAGCAATTACGGCTGGTCAGGTTAAGTCAAAGAACTTTCAAGGATTAATGGTGGCAAAACCATAATGTTTTTGTTCCGTGAGGGTTGATGATCTGCTTTTTATAGCGCAGATCTTGTAATATTATCGGTAGATACATCAATTGACGGACAGTAATTGTGCAGAAACATTTACCATCGTGACTTACCTATATATACACATATATAATACATCTGTATATTATACCTGTATACATATAAATATTTTTCGTTTTTTGTCTGCAAAAATTGCCTGGTATCAGCAGTTTCAACTGATGATATAAATAGAAATATTTTAAGCAAATTTGCATATTTACCTTCATAACCTTAATTAATAATATGCTCTTTATAAACATATTGGTATATTATAGAATTAGCTATACACAGGACATAAACTACTTTGTCTGTACAGCACAACCACATTTAATAAATTTCTTTACAATTTGTATCTTGGACTACGATTTATTACAGCTAATAGTGACGTGTAAAATTTATTGTCTGTATTCATGTTATCAGCTAGAATCAATATTATGTTATTATTTTTCCTTGTTTTTGTGCCTTATTTGCATTGAAAAGAAAAACTTGTTATTCCTTTCTAAAGATTCTAAATAAAGGCGTAGAAAGCAATCGAGATATCTTCCGAGCTAGACGATCATCTGGAAACTTGCTGATTTTCTTACAGAACGTGGGAACAGCAGTCTCCACAATTTTGGTGAGTCCAAAATCGTTGACCTGGTCTCTCTCTTCGTTTTCTCTTATGGATTAAAAGTTCTATATACATATAGTCGCCAAATACGGGTTGTATTAGATGCCGTTACATCTGAACTTTATCCTATAAAAATGTTGGGGGGGGGGGGGGGGGGGGTGTTCCGTTATCTCTCCATCTCTCTTTTTCATTACCTTCAACCCCATCCATAGTTCCGCTGATGACCATACCCTTAATTTCGCTTACTACTTTGACACTTTTACTGACTCCAAGAGGAATGCCGTATGTGTTAAACGAGATTGCATGATTACTTTATTGAAAAACGAAGTTGCTTGGGGCAAAGTGAACCGCGTCGAATTCAATTCATCCAAGACCCAAAGCTGTCACATCTAATTAAAACACAGAAAGTTCAGAATCTTGGTAAACATATTGCTTCATAACACAAATACGTGATAATGTTCCAGAGTTGACGATAAAATAATTAACTTGAACTTTGCGCTCTTAGTAAAGTATTCAAATTGATCCTCCAATTGCCACGAAAACGAAGAGATGAAAAATGATCTCAAATTTGAGTTATAACCGTACTTTAGTGGTGTCCTAAAAAAAAAACCGTTAACTTAAAATAGTCGGCAAGAGTGCACCTTGGTTGCTTGAGCAAATGTAGATGTTGCAGTTCTTGCAGCCCCTGTTTAGGCATAAGCTTCCGCTTAAAAAAAATAAAGATGAGACACCAAGCGGAATGGAGAGTACTACTTCTGGACCCACCATCCCTACGCCTGTTTTGTTATTCTTCCTGGATCCGTCAGTATACCAGACATTGGCCCGTTGTGGTAATTGGAGCCCGCTTGTTTGTTTCGTTAATAGTTACCTACCTGATAACCTCTTTCGAAAGAAAATGTTTTGAACATAACATCTGTTGGAGCTTCTAGGTTCTAAATGTGAATCTGCTCGAGAATGTTAAGTTGTCGCACCTCGGAAGAATTGTGATAATCTGAAATTTTCCTTCGCAGCATACTAGCCGCTCCGTAAAAAAGTATGCATCTGATTATACCCTGAAAGATCTATAAGACCTCACTTTTTCCCAAAAAGCCTTCGGCATGAACTGAATAACCACATAACTTTGTTGGTTATCATTTTGAGGTGGGGATTCCAAGTAAGCTTGCTATCTAGATTACTACTAAATATTTGGCTTTTTTTGGAATATTCTAGTGTAAGTTCATTTAACCTAGGAATTGGACACTGAAGGCTCCTTTTCCTGGTGAAATGGACTACCACCATCTAGCCTGGATTTACTGATAGTCCCATATAGTAACAACAAATTTGTTTACTTTCTCTTATAAAAAGAAAAATTCAAAAAGCATTTTTTATATTGTGTATATATGTATATTTTATGTATATGGGGTCTTTGATTTTAGATCCCATTACAGAATACAATTCGTTTAAGATTCATTCGTAAATCTCATATAGAACTCAATTATGCATACAATTTTGGAGTCCCCCATATACAGCATTCTTTGTTTACATTCAAACTTTATGTAATTTATGATGACAGCTCATATTTTGTAAATATAAACGCACATGAAACTTGCATTGTGTAATACTAATATAAACACCGCAGCCAACATACACTATGGACGGAACATTTCTTTGACAGCTAAATATAAACTAAAAATTTCTCAGCTCTGGGACTAGCAATTACTAGTTGGGCGATAAACCTAAAAAAGTATATTTTTGAGGATGGAACGCATATATATTTCCAGAATGTCGAAGTAATGTTTCTCAATTAAATGAACGTCATTAAAATGTGCAGTTAAATCTAACCCTACATATACGTATACTATGTACGTATAAATATGTACACGGTCCATGGAGAATTCCTACGATCTTTATGACAATGGCAACTTATAAACAGCATTTTCTAGAGTGGACCAGCTCATACACAAAATTTCATTTTTAGTTTGGCGTTTTTTTCAAGATCTAAGAGAACTACGATTCGAGTAAGTTTTAAGTGCATAAGTACAAAAATTTATTAATTTAACGATTTCTGTGGTGAAACATGTACAGAGTGAATTGATAATTATCATTAGAATATTATGCACTGCTGGTTGCTGACTGTCCAGAAAAATTCAATATCATTTTTTTTTTTTTTAAATATGTATACGTACTTTCTAACTATGCAAATTATTAACGTACATATATAGATGAAGCCATATTCAAGACACTTAAAAAATCTCCTTTGGCATGAACATCGAGTTATAATTTTTAAATCTCAGCCCTCCGCCACTGATATGGACCCTCCATTTACAAGAATAATTTTTAAAGTATAAGGTATAATCCACCCAAAAAACCTTAATTCAATTATGGACAACAGGTGATCCATTATTGCCCCTCTCATCTCTCTAATTATAAGAACATTATCTTGTATAATAAATATACACATCCTTCCCCTTGATTAGTTAAGGAAATTTTGTGATAGTTCAATGACATTTAATATTAACTTATAAAATTGTTATTAATCCTTGAGTTTTAACTGATTTACTGTACGGCAGTATAAACATTTTTATATAATTATTTTATTCACTGGTCAACCGTTTTTTTTTACGTTAAATTTAACGTTTAATTTCGCAATCGATCAACTTTTAAATCTATTGCGACTTCGGCTCTTGTACCAGGAGGACAATTTCTCGCCTATAGTAGACTGAAATTCACTGAAAATATGAATTTACAAAATGCATTGCAAATGCAAAAAAAAAAAACATTTTTTCGGCCTTGCGATCAGAAAGGTCTCATCAGTATGGTTATCTCTGATCGCCTACTACAAAAGTTCGATGATAGAGGTCACCCATTTGGTTTATATGAATGCCGTATGGGCCAATAGGAATAATCACCCAATTTGAAAATCGCAATGTTAAATCTTGCTACAATATAATTCATAATTGCTTTTTGTAAAAATTATTTATACGGGAAATTGGATGACCTCTATCATCGAACTTCTATACGGCATATTACATATCAAATTAAAAATCTCGCCGAGTACTGTCGGGTAGTGTACTTTTTTCCGATTCAGAAAACTTTCTCGGGAGGTTTTTGCTGCCGAAAACACCAACTTCATGCACTTGGGTCACATACACCCCAGCTACTTCATTTCGCATATATTCGCATATATTTTTGCAGCTCTTTCTTCCATGACCATTCTCTATTGCGAACATTTTTCTCATAAGAAGTCATTTTCCACAACGCACCAATTTCGCACAATCACGAGAAGTAGAAAAGTCCACTTTTTCACCCAACAAAGTCGCTCAATCGCCAAAGCTTTCCAATGCTTAATTGAAATAAACAGAGTTAATAAAATATATTCATAGTATCATCATGCGTGTCATCAAATACTCCCAATATATCTACAAAACTAGTGGGTATAGGCTAAATATTAATGCCCTCAAAAATTACTGGGTATAGCCTGATTATAGATGCTTCTCACTTTGCGCAGCGCCATCTAGTTGTTAATAATATAATAATGTGTCAAATTAAGCAAAACTATATCTGTGCTTTCTTAAGAAAGCGAAAATAAGAAGAAGAACCAAACAGTTTTTGTCAACATGGAGTCGAAAGGAGAAAAATTTTCATTTCGCGGGAAAAATAATGAAAAAAAAGGAAAGTATTAAAGTCCGCGGAAATACCGTTTATTATCGAAGTATGAAGACATCGATTTTTTTTTCTTTTTTCGCTCCAAATCTTGAATTTGTCGATATTTACAATAAATTGTTGCCATTTAGCCTGCAGTAAAGCTACAATATTTGTCACTTCCATTTTCAAATTGTTTACGCTTAAAAATCTGTCAACTGAATCGAAATGTCAAAGTGTACGTGTGTCTGTCAGGAGTAATTTAATATCTAAATATTCGGAATATCTAGATATCGATACCCCATGTCTGTCATAAGCATTATGTCTGCTGAAGAGCGGGCATTCCCCTTTAAAGAGTCCATTTTTACTAACAAAAAATAAAGCTTTTTTTTTTTTCTTTTTCGACTAATAACACTATGTAAGCCTTCCTTCCACTTAATGAAAACCTCTGACAATCTGGACAATCTAAAATTTAATTTTTAGATTCAGATTAGCCTTATAACATATATAAAGAGGGACACAATACCGTTACTGGACCAAGTTCAACTTAGACACAATCTTAAATTATGTCTTCAATGAAAAAATAAGTCCAGTAATTCAATTATATTTTGTTTTTATAGAAGTTTTTCAGCAACTAAGTAGTTCGTAAAATCATGCCATGTCCAAATTTCGCTGAAAATATTTACTATAGATAAAAGTTCTGTTAATTAAAATAGAAATACGTTTCTGTTCATAATTTGTATATAGTAATTATGACAATACGGCATTTTTATTCATTCAAGAAACTGATAGTTTTTTTTTGCTTTTATTACAAAATAATCTTGGTTACAATAACTCATCCTCATCCAATAAAAGAGAAACAAAAATTTTTTGTTGATTTAACTTAAGGTATTCTAACCTGATGAAGTGCACATCAAAGACAAACTCGTTTTATTAAAATTGAATATACAAAGGCTTCTAAAGAACTTCACAACAATAGCAGGCTAACTACTAAATGCCTTTCATTTTTCTTTCTGGTAAAATTTTTTCTCTAGTAATCAAGATATTCTGTACATATGTACGGTTCGCTGGTCCTTTAACCCCATGTTTACTTTTACAGATCCATGCGTTCATCCTTGTTGTAAGATTTGATTCAAAACAAGATACACAGCAGAGCTTTTTTTTCTACATAAAGAAACACGGTGGTAAAGCAAAGACCAAGGACCGATTCAAGTGAAAACAACATGCAGGTTTTCCTTATGCAAAACGAAGAATAAAAAGCATAAATGAGTTCTTTATAGACATAAAAAAAAAAAAAATTATAGTATATGCCCATATAAAGAGATGACGGTGTAGGAAACAGTACGTGTGCGTATTTTAACAGAAAAGTGCTTTAGTTGACCTTCTCTTTTGTAACATCTAGAAATTTACAATATGGACTGGTTCATTATTTTTAAACTTCAGTTAATAGTCGGTGTGGAAGAGTTTATGTATTTTTATGTTTGTATTACAGGCAGATTTTTACATATAAAAATATATATATACCGCGATAATATTCAATCATGCATACATCAATTTAAAAAAAAAGTATTTCAGATAGCTGTAAATATATACATATTTAGTAGGCATACATACTTATCTTTGTAAAGATAAAACTCTGCTGCTGGGCACTCTCATTTAGTTACATACTGATTCATGATTTATGTCGTTCGTATCCAATTATCGCAGTTGTCGAGTTTTCTGCTGATCTGATCCGGAACGGATTCAGTGAAGAACACAACTAATGTAGGCACATAGAGATTAGCCCAACCCGTGCTTTTATCTAACATAATCTTATTTTTCCGATATGGAAATTACATTATTTCACCGTAAGTTATATTTTCATGATAAAAGAATGCGAGACATAGCTTGACTAAAATGTAAAATAAATGATTCTATAATTATCGCTCAAGACAAGTGTTATTCTTTCATGCTTTCATGACATGGTAAATAATTTGTACCCGTCAGAATGATGTAAAAAATTACAATTAGTACATAAAATGAAGATGTCTGCTCGATACTTTGAATTGAATAAATTTTTTAAATTTTTTTAAATTTTTTAGTGACAACTTTTCTACTTCCAAAATTTTCTTAACTTTGCTTCTTTGTGTTGGCACCAAAAGGAAAAATGATGGTCGAAAACCAATAATATTATACCCTATAGATAAAATCGTTAATATTTTCAATTTTATTTGTATCTTTTAATTATTAAGTATTATTAGTATAAGTTAATAGAAAATTTAATTATATATATTGTCCGCGGATATTTAGTTATATCATTTTCACATTTAAGTAAACCTATTCCAGAAATAATTAAACCTTTCCAAAAGAATTAAACCTTTTCCACCAAGAATTAAACCTTCTCCATAAAGATTTAAACAAAATCCACAAACAATAAAACTAAATTCATAATCAATTAAACCAATGATTTTTGATTTATTTTTTACATTTGTAAATAGTTTTTTGGTTAGTGAAGTGGTCGGCACGCAATGCAGAACTAATTTTCATTATTATACAGGGTGTTCCGTAAATGTCTTTAATCCTTTATGGGGATGAAAGTAGAGGTTATTTGGGTAAAAAAAGTCTAGATACTTTTATATCGAACTGCGCTTGGTTTTCGAGTAAATCGATAATATCGATTTTCGAGATTTTGCATACCTTTTCAGAGTAATTTCGTTATAAGTTCTATTGTAATTAATGGATTGTGACGTTCAAACCTTTATTTAAAAGAACACATATTGGCCTTTCTAAGAATGTATAATAAGTTATAATTGTGCCTTCAATTATTTAAAATAAAAACAGTTTTCTCTAGAATTTTTTATTTCACCAAAATTTTTGTCGCGCTCCAGTGTACATTTATTCGAAATATCACCATTGCACGAA